>CM057351.1:349578108-355454183 GCA_030015575.1 Agapanthus africanus
AAGTGGAGTTAGCAAAGGGCGAAGTACCGACGAAGTTCTGGCGACGATCCAAGGAGATTCCGGCGACAAAACGACGTCCCGATGCTTCCCAATCCTTCTCCTACCTCTCCCCTCTAATTAAAGCCTGTAAGTCCCTTCTTTCCCTTTCATCTCAAATTCTAAAACTTTCAAATTATAAATCCCGACGGAAGCGGAGTTAATCCGACTTCCGATTCGGTTTTTCTTCAAAACTCAAATTTTCTTAATCCAGATCATACCATACTCTCACATATTGTTTAACAAATATTAATAAATCTATTAAAACAAGTTTCACAGTAAAAGAATCATTTTTGTAACTTTTATCGCACTTTTACAGAAAAATACCATATATTTTAGTTTCGACATAATAACTTTATTCCTTGCTATACCTTTAGATAACTCACGAGGTAATAACCTACCTCACCAAAACACACATCTTTGACATAGCACGATGAAATTTTGGACAATAGAATATGGAAAAATACGACTTTACAAATAAATACCCTAAATTTACAAAACCGTTTTCTTTAAAAAGTGTATAAATCAATTCCTTGCAATTGCGCCTCTACAACCCCCTTCTGGAGACCCCGTTCGGGATGGTGCGGATTATCGCACATCCTCGGGCTTAGTAGAGCGGGATGCAGACCTCCACAAGGAGTATTCGATCTCGATGGAATTTTTATACATTTTTCTTTAGAAAATGAGATTTCTACAAGAAAATAAATAAATTATTAAATATATATATCTATTATCAAAATATATATTTTAATTATATAAATATTCCTAGTTTTCTAAATCAAAAGAATCACTATTACATGAAAATACCATCCAAATACAACACAAGTACAATATTTCAAGAAAATACCATATACTATGAAAATTAGGTTTTACTCACTAGAAATTTCACAATTATAAAATATACATCTAAGAAAACCCTAAAGACGATAATTAAATACTTGAGATGTATTTTGAAAATTATATCAAACTATTTTTACATAAAAACCCCTCAAGTTATACTAAATTACAATAAGGACCCTAGTAAACATAGTTTTAAGCGGGACCAGTCTTTTGAGCCTCAGGGAGCTGGAGATATGGGTGCTTGCCTATTTAAGGTAGACAATCTAACAAACGGTGTTATCAACACGGTAATTGTCATGGAAAAAGACACAAATCATGCCGTCCATGTGCAGCAGTTACCGATAACATCAAAACTAATTCAGGATTTCAAGTTCTTTTCAAAAGTTTCTGACTCAGACCAAGTCTCAATCTAATAAATCATACTTGAATGTGATTCAAGTATATAACTACAATACAACATGAATCCATGAATCCGTCTATTCAATCTATATCAATCTATATTGACCGAACCGAACCATGGATATACTCAGTCTACATGACTCTCCATTTACATCCATTCCATTTACTGATATCATGGTTTCGGCAAGTCTTCCATTTACTACAGACAATACAATACAATCAATACAATAAATATAATAATATACTACGGGGTTTATAAAGGGGTAGACTGGTACGGAATATGTTAAAGGTGGCACGAGGTGGTCACTTAAGGCGTAATTACATCCATGCCGTTATTCCGTGGTATTTTCGACGGAGCCTTGTACTACGGGTTACCAAAGACCACGGTGTAAGTTAGACACCTCTCGTATACACTGGCATCTTCTGTACCAAGCTACAAACACTACGTTAACCTAACAATCAAATATTATACTAGATATACTCTCTTTTCTGTCTATTCTACTTCTCTCCTTCTTTGGGACTTACCGAGCGATTGTTCGCTGACGACATTCCTACTTCTCTTCTTCTTTGGAATGTTGTCAGGTGGATCGGACGCACTAGAGCTCGAGACCAGCCAGGAGCATTTGGAGCAGTACACTGAAGACCCGGAGCATTAGAATTTACTTGTACATTTTCATTTCAGTTATGCCATTGTTTAGGCATCGCTTTCTATTCATGTATTTACATTTCAGTTGTACCTGTAAAAGAATGTTTAATAAATAAAGTTGCTGTTCATTTACATTCATGTCTCTTGTGTACTTTACTTTATATTACTTAGATACGCTTAGCGTGTTTACTTCTGAGTAAATACGTAGCGGGCCTCGTCGCGTCCTCTTGCCATACACCGGGAAGCGGGGCGTGACATTCGGTCAATCCTTAGCGGGCACATCGTGCCCACTTACACTAAGGATCGAAGCCCTCCTCACGAGGCCACCGAGCAGATTCCCTGCTCGGTCAATCCTTAGCAGGCACATCGTGCCCACCTGCGCTAAGGATCAAAGCCCTCCTCATGAGGCCACCGAGCAGCTTCCTTGCTCGGTCGACTCATAGCGGGTACACTCCTTCCCACCGACGCCAAGGATCAACACCCTACCTAGGGGAAACCGTGCAGATCCCTACTCTGCTAACCTCCGAGTGGTGAATTCTTACCATCCAAAAACAGAGGTCTGGGAACAGCGTCAAGGAGGCAACCCGCCGACACTGACCAACTCTGACTTGGCTGTTGTTCACCTAACGCTAAGAACCGACTCTGAGGAATGGCTTACACCCCTTCCTACTCGGAGGAGTCACCTGATGCATCCTAAGTGAACGATCGCCACCTTGACTTCAGGGTGGGAGGACACCGGCCTTCCTGTAGTTGACAACTAGTTGGCTTACACTCGACGCGCGATCGTCATCGAAAAGGTCGGTCATTGACCTACGGCATAACATTTGCATCGAGGAAGAGACCGACAAACTCAAGTACTCACACAAGAAAAACATTGCCATGCAGAGAAAGATAAACTTAGTTTTATTTATGTTCAAAAAAGCCTTTATAGGGTATTCGGGGATCATAATCCTTACAAAAATTACCCCGCGGCTTACAAAATTTTTCGTAGCTAAAAGAAAAAAAAGAGGAGCTCAGGTAGAAAGCTCCGCCGGGACCTCACCTTGTTCGGCACTAGCCTCAGAGGCCGGGGTTTCTGTTTCCGTAGTCGCCCCGCCTGCGGCGCTAACCGCCTGCGGCGTTTCTACCAAGAGAGGGACCCGAGCACGGAGCTCACTGTCGACAAAATCCGGCATCAACTCCTTGACGGCATCAAGGGCTTCATGCCAAACGATAGTGGAGGCTTCGCCGAAGTCTGTGTAGAATTGGTCTGACGCCTTGTACGCTTCCACCGACTTAAGGGCCCGAAGCTCGGCGATCTTCGCAGCCTCAAGCGCAGCCTCGGTCTCCCTCTTGCCGGTGTCCCTCGCCTTCTTCATTAAGGCGTGGCGCTTACCCATCTCCTCCAACTTGCCCTCCATAGCTCGGTGGGACTCGCCCATGAGCCGGTAGGACTCCTGGTTCCTGGAGAGCAGGAGCTCCCGGCGGCCAACTGGGTCTTAAGGGCGGCCGTTTTCTCCTTCTCCTGCAGCAGCTGAAGGCGCAGATCCTCCGCCTCCGAAGACGATTCCCCCACCTTCCTCATAGCCTGGACGATCTCCTCGTCTTCCATGTTGACGATGAGGGCGTAGTGTTGGAGGACCTAAGAAAAGCAACAGATGGATTTAGTGGTGTCCGGGCTAAGAAAGGTCAATTAAGATAAAAATTAAACGAATACCGACCTGAACAGCCTCCTGAGCGATGGCGGACATTTGGGCCTTCAGGGTCCCCCGCGGAATCTTTCCTCCGGCCGACTGCTCCATGTCCGGGAGCAAGCTTTCGGTGAAGGAAAGCCCCCAGGGGACCACGAAGCATACGCCCCCTGCTGCACCGGAATCCCCTCATGGATATCAGTCGACGGCGTGCGGGAGACCGTCCTTTTCCTCTTGAGGGGGACCTCGGTCACCTCCCCTTCCTCCCTTGCCCAGGGTTTCGGGTCCCGTGCGTGCTTCTGGCTGCCCCACGACGGTCATCGGGGGCCCGAGGCGCTGCGGAGGACTTCGCCAGTGGGGACGGTTTCAGGGGCGAGCTCGGGCCTGCTCGGGACAAGACCATGCCCCTGGCCTTCTTCTGGGCCGTGGTGGATATGGAAGCTAGAATCTTTGACCGGTCCATGTGTCCTGCAAAGGGAGAAAACACAGAGAAGTTGGTGATGCAAGAAGGGAAAAAAGTAAATTACTCAAGTCTAAACAGGTCGTATAATCTCCTAAGTTACCCACAAAGCACGCGGGGCTGAGCCCATCCCAGCTAAGGACCTGCTCGTAAAGCAAGACGTCGTCCCGCTGGATCGGCTCCCACATGAACACCGCCCTCGCCTCGGGAGAGGACGACTGCTTCGCCCGCGGGCAGTCGGCCCGGTGCCACTGTACTGGTATAGGCCAATCCTCACCCTTGGGTGGCCCAACGAATACAAACTTCTCCTTCCAGTCATGGATGGAAGAAGGAACGGCCGCCACACCCGACCCGGCCACCCCACCCTTGCGTTTTTTAAAGGAAAAATACACCCAGCTCGACTCATTCTTGCTGGTGCCGGGGTGATTTTTATAGCAGAGAAAGGAAGTAAGAAGGGTCAAGCAGAAGGGGATCTCCTCAAGCTTCAGCCGGACCAGAAACCCAAGGAGGATCCTCCACGAGTTCGGCGCAAGCTGGCCCGGTGAGAGTTGGAAACAATGAAGTATTCTGAATACCTCGGTTAGAAATGGCAGACGCATTCCCGCACGGAACGCTTCCAAATACAGGGCAATCTCTTTCTTATGCACCTGGTCCGTCCGTTCGCCCCATTTTGCCAAACGGAGCGAATAGTTAGAGGGTATATGGAAACGAGACCGAATCTCGGCAAGCTCGTCCAGATCCCTCAAGACAGAGGGCGCATCACGGGCGTTCCCGATGTGCACCTTAGGGATCCTCGTCGCAGCCGGGCGGCTAGCGGCACGGGTAGCCCTGACTCTACGAGGCGGGCTCGACGATGAGGAAGAAACAAGGGAACCCTCTCGGGAAGAGGTGGAAGACTCCCTAGACTCTATCCTAACTATTTCAACAGACTCCTCATAAAAAGACATCTATCCTGATTCGAAGGAAGGAGTTCTCCAAGGAAAGAGTGCGAAGGATCCGATCTAAAGGATGGAGCGTCGAGCAATCTCTCGCAGCAAAGGAAAATAGTGGCGAAAGCATGAATCCTAGGAGGATCTCACTCCTATTTATACTGCTTAGGGGAAGCATCCGACGGCTCAGATCGTTTCCCGCCAAAACGAAGCTTCGTGTCTGCCAGCCGTCGAAGCCCCACGTGTCGAATGACCATTGGGGATGTCCCTTCGGGCGCAGGCGACAGCGACAACCTGTCACGTCTGCCAATCCGCGTCGGACGCGTGGCCTGCGCCTCAACAGACGTGCAAGCGAATCAGAGCTCTTTTTTAAATACACGATCCTTTCCCATGACCCGCTGATGCCATCCAAGATACGTGCAGAGATCCAAGCGCACGGGATACGACACGCGGGCTCAAAGATCTGAACGATGCAACCGCCCTATGCCGAGTCGTCCCTGAAATCCGCGCCGACAAATTCTTGACAACAGGCTGAACCCGGGATACCGATCCAGACCACTTTCGACCCGACCCATAAATAGGTCGTGACGAGAGTGGGGGGCTAATGATGATACTCATAAGTGGGAACTCCCCAGATCATGACACGTGGCAGATGACGTGTCCCGGGGCTCACGGAAAAAGGGCAAGCACCATACATTGGAGGCGTCCCCCGGGCTATCATCCCGAGGCATGACCCGACCTTCGATGGATCCCTGAACACTCATATGCTCGCCTTAAAAATAACCATTGGCTCGCCTCCGAGTCCTCATACACGCTGATCTTCCTCAGCTCTCCCTGCTCGCCTCCGAGCTATCACAAAACCGAGCTTCCTCGGCCTCCCGCTAGCCTCCGAGCCTTCCGTCGAGCTAAGCCTCCCCGGTTCTACCGAGCAACCAAGAACGCAGAGCCCAAGCGCTTTCACCACGGCTCCGCGTATCTCGCCAGAAGCGAGATATCCGCCACCCAACGCCCGTGTTCCACGCCGTCGTATCCCCCATTAACGAGCGTATCTCGTCATTAATGGGAGGATCCCGTCATTCACGCAGGCGTAACGCCAGGGGCGTAACCGATTGCGAAGATCTCGCGTCAGCTCGCTCCAAGCGACCACTATAAAAACCCCTCTCTCATACGACTCGGGTAACACAATTTTATTCTAATAAGCCGCTACTCTGCCCAAATTCCTCGGCTAACTTGATCGTCGAAGGGTCCACGATGGTACAACCATCCTGAGACTTCTTTTGCAGATAGCTCGGCTTCTCCTCACGACAAGCTCACTGAGATCCACACGCTTAAGGAGGTAACCCACAACACAAATCTCAGCCGTTCACCAACGCTCGCGACAGATCGACGGAGGACAACATCTGAAGGAGATCCTAACCTTCATCAGTTGGTTTACTTTTAGGATTTGAGACTTGGTCCACCCACCTATCCGCTTGTGCATATGGTTTTGAGCCATTTTGAAGGAATGTTGAGCTTTTTGTAAGGCAGAGAATTCAACTTCTTTCTTTTTGATTGATAATATCTTGCGTATTTATTTCACATCATAATTATCCTACAGTTTACTCGACTTGCCCCAAATCACCGTGGGGTTAAAACTCATCAGCTAAGATACCCTAATGATATGCTCGGTTATATAGAACCCTCATGTTAACTATCTCCACTCTTCATCTACTTCTAGGATCACATGACACCATGTGACCGCATCTTGACTCGTGGGAGAGAAGGGGTTGGGGTTGGGATTGGGGTTGGGTTTAGAATCGGGAATCTAGGGTTAGGCTTAAATGAGTATTGGGTTTGCTGTTTTTTTATTAAAGGAAGAAGAAGGGGTAGCTGAGTCCATTTATGTAACCCTAACAGGTAGGGGTGCTGTTTAACTGAGTGTGACGTTGGGGGCTTCTATTTATGGGTTTTAACCACAAGATGGTTTTGATGAAATAAATCTATGTTGCATGCTTCTGTTACATTCTTTTTTCTCATATCGATTCATCTTTTTGGTCATCGTGCATGAAGTATATCGGTCAATCCACGTAAATTTTATGAATTTTATGATTTATGTTGTTGGTGGTTCTTGTTTGTCATCTTGGCTATTTTGTGCCATGTATTCTTTAAACAGTAATCATTTATATTCTGCATACAATGTTTTTGATATATTGTCAAATACAATGTTTTTGATATATTGTCAAACCCAAGTTGGAGGCATCTTTAAGGCCATTTTTGGGGTTAACTGCCAAGTATTTAGGCTTAAATTTTTATTGGCATAAAATGGGGCGACTCAAAACCATAAAGTGCAGCAATATAACCAAACCCAACAAAAATCAAATCACGGGGAACTTTGTCATTTATTTTTCTGACCATTTGTTTCGCGAAATGCATTCATATAGCTCAAAGTAAGTTGTATTCCTGCATTTCACGCAGTAGTCGAGTTAATTTTATAAAGCACCACTGGATTCTCATGCTTTTTAGGTAGCACCATTGAACTTTTCAAATGCCATGAACCCGTAATTTCATCTAAACGATGCAGTGTATTTTTGTCAAAATGCACCATATTCAGTTTGTTTCGGAGCTATTTTGTCCATATGTACAACCTTATTGTGGGGTTTATTGACTCCATTCATACCTTCAAGAAGTTAACGGAACAAAGCACTATCGTATAACATCGCCATTTCTGTAGGGATTCACAGCATACTTAAACTTCAATGGTGCTACCACAAAACCCACAAAACAATGTTCCTTTATAAAATTTACCCTTCGAATTGCTTGATAGTCTATATATACTAAAAAGAAAAATGTCATTGAAAAGAAATTTTCGTCTTCTTTTTTATTTGTTCATGACAGGTATCAGATGAGCCAGGAAGCAAGAACCCACGATGGGTGCACTACAGTAAATAGACACCTATTTCGACGGCAATATACCGTCGAAATAGGTAATTTTCGTCGGGTGACACCAAATAGCCACGAAGGAACGCCGACGCAATAGGTTGTGTCGCAATAGGATATTTCGACGGCTAAAGTTCGTCGCAATAATCTAAACTATTTCGACGGCTAATTCCTATCGAAATAATTTTTTTCTCGACGGGTAATTTCTGTCGAAATATATAAGTTTTTTAAGTTAAAAAAATTGTTTCAAGAATCATTTAAAAATCCTTTTCTATATTTCGACGGGCCAGTTCTGTCGAAATAGTCTATTTCAACAGAAATTTCCCGTCGAAATAGAGTGGATTACAGTAAAAAAAATTTAAAACAGCCACGAAAATCTCCAATCCAATCTATTTCAATTTAATATCAATTCCATTTTAGTCAAATAATGATTCTAATACAAATTCCATTCCATTCAAATATCGATTATCCAAATACGATTACAATACATATTACATGTTCCTTTACAATCTTAACATCATAAATTTACAAAAGTGGGAATTGAAAAATCAACGGAGGACGAAAGGTGGGAGAGTCGATTACGAAGGAGGCGTTCATGGATTTCCTAAGTAAAGCCCCTGTGATTAAAAGTTTAAAATACATGAATTAGTATAGATATTATATATTAATCAAATGTGTGTGCGCGCGCGCTTGTTTGTGTGTGTGTGTATCTATGCTTGTGCGTGCACGCACGTGTTTGTTTGTTTTTGTGTATGCTTGTGCGCGCGCGCGCCTGTTTGTGTCTGTGTGTGTGCTTGTGTGTACGCGCGTGCGTGTATGTATGCATGTATGTATGTATGTGATATGTGCGTATGTATGCATGTGTGTGTATAATTGTGTGTATGTGATGTGTGCGTATGTATGCATGTGAGTATGTGATGTGTGCGTATGTATGCATGTGTATGTATGCATGTGAGTATGTGATGTGTGCGTATGTATGCATGTGAGTGTGTATGAATGTATGATTGTGCGTGTATGTATGCATGCATGTGTGTGTGTGTATGCGTGTGTGTATGTGATATGTGCGTATGTATTCATGTGTGTGTATGATTGTGTGTATGTGAGATGTAATATGTGTGTATGCATGTGTGTGTGTATGATTGTGTGTATGTGACATGTGATGTGTGCATATGCATGCATGTGTGTGTATGCTTGTGCGATTATGTGTGTGTGTATGATTTTGTTAGTGAGATATACCCTAGAGGCCATTATTGTATCATATTGGATTGTATATTATATATTGGAAGCTTGGGATATTGACAGTTATAATAACAGGCTTGCTCGATATAGTAGTATGCTACTTGGTTTGATTCTACCTCAATATGTGCATGTGTTTCTTTTAGCATATCGCTTATACATATTGGTAGAGCCTTTAGGATCTTTGCTTGACCGCCAGCGTTGTGATGGCAGTCACACTAGTGGGGGCTGGGTAGTCTATAAGCACATCCTTATACATGTTCCTAGTCGTAGGATTATCGAGACGGAGCATCGATACTCCAGAGTAGACTAGTGTATACGCTTCTCATCCCGGCAGGGGAGATAGTCTGTCCCACAGCCATTAGTATGTCGCACTGGAGATAGTATGCATGTGCTCATTAGGTTATGAGTTACACTGAACAGGACTCGTCGAGAACTGCTAGTTGGTATTATACCTATGGTCGGGTAGCAGTTCCCAGGTGACATGAGTACAGGTTAGTCCGTTGACTTGCCATCGCTATTTCGTCTCGAGTGTATTCCTACTACACTTATATTACTATCCTACCACGGCTCAAAAGAGTTGTGCAAACAGATAGTAGTTGGGTGTAGTCCCGAAATACTTGGAGGCAGTAGTGGTTAGATAGGATTCGTCTCTCCCGGTATTGGGGGTTGATATCGCGCTGTGTTCGGAAAGCCATTACACAAAGTCCCTGGCAGGGCAGTCGAAATATACTGGTAGGTACTCCAATAGTTTCTCAGGGTGTATTAGGCTTTACTCCGGCACGACCTATTGAGCTATTGGGGTCTGACGTTTACTATCCCCTAAGCCCGATATGCGAGTTTCTTAGACGAAAAGACCGGACTGTATGGAGATTGTCACAGACAGGCTCAGTAGGAGTTCGGATGAGTTTGCTCATCGACCTTCTTATCGACAGATACCTGGGTAGCCGTTACGTGCAGCTAGTATCGCTGACGTGCTTGTGGTTAAATCCACTGCCAGTGTCCTGTCGAGTCTTTAGAGTCCCACACAGAGGGTTTCCCTGCTTTGGGCAAACGATGTAGAGGCTGTATGGTTTTACGACAGGGTTCGATCACATACGTGTACTTATGCATGGATGATGTTCGGGCGAATAATACTAGTGGGATTTGGTTTAAGCCGGATCCTAGTATTGTATTATTGGATTGTTATCATCTCATTGTATTCGTATTTTTAGAATACGAATACGGGTATGTATATACGGTGAGGACATTCTTGTAATTTGGCAAGACATGCTTCTAGAAGGGGACACCTCATTATTGATTTATCTATTTTCCAAAATGGATTAATGAGGTGGAATTGAAGAGATATTTGTGGTATAGGTGTGAAGCATGGTTCATTGATTTGTTTATTTGTTTGGCTACACTATTGAAGCATGGTGAGTTATTTTCTATGTGAAAATAATACATGCTTCATTATTGAAAGATATGAATCATTCTCCACACAAGACTATACTTATTCATTTGCTTCATCTCATTCTCTCTCTTGATTTTCTCTCCTTCTTCCTCAAGTGATCCTTACCCTCACATGTGTTGTGAAACAAAGGATCAAGTGAGATAAAACAATCTATTAGACTCTCTACATTATCTAGGCTACTTGGATTAGCGATCTAAGTATCCTAGTTACTTCAGTTTTGAAGTTGAAGCTTGAAGCACATACTCTCGGGTGGATCATCTTTGACGCGAGGAGACCGACGTTGCAACCTCCATCCACTCTCCGAAGAGCTCAAGGCAAGGAGCAGATCAAGACCTGAAAGACTGGTTCTTGGAGGTATACCATCTATCATAGGAGTTAAACCTTCATAGTTAATTGTTAGTTAAGGTTTTCGTATAGATCCTGAAGTTTAGTCGATGTTGCGAGCTGTGTATAAATCGTTTTTGAAAATTCCGCCTCCCCACGAACCCGCGGGGTGCGCGACATCGACATATAGTGGTATCAGAGTCTAGTAAACCTTAACTAACAGATTAGACGATAAGTAGAACTACGAAACCGAAATAACTTCGAAACACAAAACCAAGAATCCAAGTTTCTGTCAAAATTTTCAGAGCCTCTAAAATTTTTTTAAACAATTGCAGAGTGCTCCTTTAGTTATGAGATGAACACCATAGAAAGACGGGTCCAAATGAACAACTTTTGGCCGGCCACATTCATGTTTTTCCCGGCCTGGCCGGCCAAAGGAGTGAGTTTGGTGTCGTATTTCATTTGGTGTTCCAGTCACTTGGATTTAGGGTTTCAGGATATGTTTGATTTTGCCCAGGTTGAATATTTAGTTATCTTTCTGTTTGGGCAATTTCGGAATGTTTCGAAGTCGCGGTTTTAGTGGCGTTTACTTGTTTTCTGTTGATATATGTGTTTCAAAACGTCCGCTAATCTCTATACGTCGATTAGTGGGGGTTGCACATATCTGTGATACTATGATGGTTTGTGTATATAGAGTATTGGATCGTCGTGGATGAATAGTCGGGGGATGTGAGAAGAGTGTTTTCTTTTCTTTCATTCATGTAATTTGTAAAAGTGATGTAATATTATTTTGCGGGGCACATCCGGGTTGAGATTGTAGCCACCACTGTATTATTTCTTTTACTGTTTTCTGTTCCTAGGAAAGACCCAAGGTGGGGTGCACATACTACCGGGTTCTTGATGTGCCGAGTGGCTTACTCATTTTATTGAGAGAGGTTGCTTCACTTCGGGAATTTGGCGATTAGTTTTCCGCACCCGTAAGGTTCTAGGGTGGGGTTTTAGCTATTCATCACGACCGTGAAATCTGTTTTTCGTTATAGGCTTAAACGAAATGCGGAATTCCTAGTATATCCAATATATTCATATGTGATCTGGAATGCCTATTATTGCATGAGACAAATGGATATATATATATATATATGATATATAATAAACGTTGCTTATGTTTTGCACCCGCGCTAGTCCAGCCCCCGCTCTGCCGTTAGTTAAGTAACCTAACGGTGCATGACGGGGCCCGTGGCGAATGCAGATGGCATAAGCGTACGTTCTATTTTCGTTTCTTTTTCTGCAATGATAGGGTTAAATGATGGGACCGCATTAACATTGATTAATGCAAGAAAAAACAAACCAAAGCTTAATCGTTGGAACAATTTCAAAACCACTCGGTTTTCTTCAAAAAGCAAATTTTAAATGCGGAGCCTAAACCACTCCTTTTAAAAAGCTATCATGGTTCCTTCGACTATATCAAGTTCATTACGTTCACGGTTTCTCCAAAACCATTCGTAGCCCTCCGTCATTTCATATAGGTATTCAGTAGTATTCAAGCTATGTATTTTGACCTTTGCCAAGGCATAATGATTGGTAGCTGTTAGATATTCATATGTAGCATAAATAGATGCGTTGATTTGGGACAGTCGTACTACTATGTTGTCATTCGTCAAGGGTATGTACGGGTGGGTTCAGATCAACTTGGACAATGATGGGTAGAACTTGACTTGCGACTTATGATATGTTGGCCTTTGTCAAGATCATAAAAGCATGGGGCAAAAATCCACATCAGGAGTTTCTAAGGAAATTGAAACTTGCTAGTGTTGCATACCATTTGGAGTGTGATGATTTTGGTATGATTCTTTCAAAGTTGTCACACGATGATATTTAGATCCCGATCCTACTGTGAGTATCCGCTACTCTTCGGGAGATTTTTCACTAAACAATCAATGCTATAAACCAAGTAGGTGTCTAGAACGGTGTTAGCGGGGCTACGCCTCTAGGGAAAAGAAGTTATGTAATTAAGGAACTTCATGAAAGCGTTGGAAAACCTCCCTCGAAGTACCAACACTAGCATGGCTGAAAGGTTAAGCAAGAATTGTAAGAGTGAGATTAATCCTGACTAATTCTTCTTTTATGGTTTGAGGAAAGATTCGAGGAACAATGGGAGCCATCCTGTTTAGATAAACTAATAACCAATCTAAACTTGTAAGAGTATCATGCTGAGTGTTTCTTCTCTCTCTCCTAATTGCAGCGACCACAATGACCGGACTTAGGTTACTAGATAATAATAAATTGACTGGGCCAAACTATAATGATTGGCTAAGGAATGTCCAGATGGCACTTACCTATGACAAGCTGGACTACCTCCTTACTACAAAACCCCCCGCCGTCCAGGTCCAGATTCTACTATCACGGATGTTGATATCCGTAAGACATGGGAAAAGGATTGTGCGAGAGTCAAGTGTCTCGTGTTAGCCTCAATAGATAGTGAACACCAGAGGCAGCACGGGAAGATGGAATTATCTTCCATCTTCCTCCATACCAAAGTTTTATATGGAGAGCAATCTCGTATCGCAAGTTATGAGACCTCGAAGATATTGCTTCAGGCGAGGTTGGCTGTCGGGTCATCTGTAGAAGACCACCTCCTTACTATGATTAGCTATGTTGAATATCTCACGGACCATGGGACCACGTTGGAGAACGAGTTATGTATTGACTTGATTCTACAGTCCCTCCCCTCCACCTACGCCCAGTTTATCTTGAATTTCAAAATTCAAGAAAAGAAAGTTACACTTCCAGAACTCCTTAATAAATTGAGGAGCGCTGAGGGCACCCTGCAGGAATCCAGGGAGACACCCACTCTTCTTATTGGAGAATCTTCCTTTTCTAGATCCAAGGTGAAAACCAAGGGAGAGAAGAAGAAGGCATTCACCAAGCCGATAAGCGGTGTCAGTAAGGTAGAGAGAAAGGGCAGGGCAAAAGATTCGGGGCCAACAGTAGGAAATGAAGGATGTTTCTATTGTCACGGGAAAGCGCACTGTCAGAAGGACTACCGAGCTTAGAAAGCCAGAAACCAGGATTCGCAGCACGTTGTGGCTTCGGCTTCGGGTGTGTTTATGATTGAAAACTGTATGTCAATTAACTCTACTTCCTGGGTACTAGATACCAGATCAGGATCTCATATCTGTAATTTATTACAAGCTTTGAGAAACCATAGAGTTATCAAGGCAAGTGATATGACTCTCAGAATTGCTAACGGAATGTGCGCAGACGCTGTATCCATAGGGGAATTCACCTAGGATTGACAAGTGGGCAGATTTTGATTTTACGTAACTGTTTGTATATCTGGCTTGTAATATCATATCTGTATCTTTACTTTCTAAAGAAATTTATGATTTTACATTTTTAAGCGATGTAGTACACATCCACCTTAATCAAAATTTGATTGGGTCGGGTATATTAAATAACGACATATATGTATTAAATCAAGCTCAGGTTTTCAACATCCAGAACACACTTAAAAGAAAGTCTCCGAAAGTAAATCGGGCTTTCTTATGGTATTGTAGACTGGATCACATCAATGAAACACGATTGACGAAGTTACATAAAAAGGGATATTTGGATCCGTTCGAATATCAGTCCTATGCAACCTGTCAATCATGTCTCAAAAGAAAGATGACAGAGACTCCGTTCATTGAACACGGAGTAAGAGCGAGCGAGCTCTTGGGACTCATACACAGCGACGTGTGTGGTTCAATGTCTATACATGCAAGAAGTGGTTATTTCTATTTCATTACTTTTAGGGATGATTTCTCAAGGTATGGACATGTATTCTTGATGAAACATAAATTCGAGGCCTTTGAGAAATTCTGGGAATATAAGAATGAAGTGGAAAAACAAACCGGCAAAAGTATCAAGACACTTAGATCTGATCGAGGTGGTGAATACTTAAGTGCCGAGTTCCCGGATTACTTAAAAGAGAATGGAATTCTCTCTCAACTTACTCCTCCATACACACCTCAACACAACGGTGTATCGGAAAGGCAGAACCGAACTTTGTTAGATATGGTACGTTCCATGATGAGTAACGCTGAGTTGCCGCGATCCTTCTGGGGGTATGCACTAGAATCAGCTACATATCTTTTGAACAAGATTCCTACCAAAATTGTGCCTACCACAGCATATCAGATGTGGAGTGGGAAGAAACCCTATCTTCAGTATCTGAAAATATGGAGATGTCTGGCTTTTGTAAAAAAGAAGCATTCGGACAAGCTCGAGGCACGCTCAGTACTGTGTAAGTTTGTGGGATACCCAAAGAACTCCAAGGGGTATCTTTTCTATTACGCAGAGGAACAAAAGGTCTTTGTTTCTCGGCATGCCCACTTTTTGGAAACTCAATTTTTAGAAAAAGAGATGAGTGGGAGCACAATAGAACTGGAAGAAATTCCAGAACCATAAGCTATTACTGAAAGCATGGTGGAACTAGAAGTTTTGAAAGAACCGGATATCCCCGCGCCACTCCACAGGACTAGTAGGCAGTCTCATCCACCCGAGAGATACTACGGTTTTCTCATAGACGGAGATAGAGAGGATTGCATTATCGACGATGATGAGCCAACTAGCTTCCAGCAAGCCATTCAGAACAGAGACTCAGTAAAATGGCTGGATGCAATGCGGAACGAAATGGAGTCCATGTACACCAACAAAGTATAGGCTTTGGACATTGCTCCAGAAGAGGTAAAACCCGTAGGCTGCAAGTGGATCTTAGAAAGAAGATTGGTGTAGATGGGCAAGTTGAAACTTATAAGGCTAGACTTGTTGCAAAAGGTTTTCGTCAAAGATCTGGTTTGGACTATGATGAAACCTTTTCTCCACTGGCTATGCTCAAATCCATTCGGATCCTTCTTGCCATTGCTGCCTTCCATGATTATGAAATTTGGCAGATGGATGTAAAGACCGCTTTTCTAAATGGAAATTTGGAAGAGTGTCTATATGGATCATCCGGAGGGTTTCATAGAGAGTGGGAGCAGCGGAAAAGTGTGCAAGTTACTTAAATACATTTATGGATTAAAGCAGGTATCGCGGAGTTGGAACATCTGTTTTGATGAGACGGTCAAGGAATT
This sequence comes from Agapanthus africanus, assembly GCA_030015575.1. Lineage (NCBI taxonomy): Eukaryota > Viridiplantae > Streptophyta > Magnoliopsida > Asparagales > Amaryllidaceae > Agapanthus > Agapanthus africanus. The sequence continues at coordinate 349,594,132 of CM057351.1, forward strand.
CGACTTTATCAAAAATCCAGATGAACCATGCATCTATAGTAAAATTGTAGCGAGAAGTGTGGTATTCCTCATCTTGTATGTGGATGATATTCTCTTGATAGGAAGTGACATTCCTATACTACAATCAGCCAAAGGATTCTTATCACAAAGGTTCTCCATGATGGACCTGGGTGATGCCTCCTATATTCTGGGGATCCAGATCTATCGTGATAGATCTAAACGGATGTTGGGACTTTCAAAGTCAAGTTACATCGACACCATACTGAAAAGATTCAGTATACAAGATTCAAAGCACGGTAATCTACCGGGTTGTCACGGAATCACCCTTTCCAAAGAGATGTTTCCCAAGACTGATTTGGAAAGGGATCGCATGTCTACTATACCTTACACTTCTGCGGTAGGCTCTATAATGTATGTGATGTTGTGTATCAGACCTGATATAACTTACGCACTAAGCATTGTAAGCAGGAATCAGTCGAACTCAGGAGAGAAGCACTGGACAGCATTAAAGAACATTCTCAAGTACCTGAGAAGGACTAAGGAGATGTTATTGGTGTACGGCAGATAAGACCTCCAGATTGAGGCATTCGCCGACTCTAGCTTCTAGAGTGACAAGGATGACTCCAAGTCCTTGTTGGGTTATGTCTTTACCCTCAATGGAGGGACGGGTCTGTTGGAAGAGCTCCAAACAGGATACCGTTGCTGACTCGATGATGGAAGCGGAGTATATCGATGCATGTGACGCCATGAAGGAAGCAGTTTGGATCAGGAAGTTCGTGACAGAACTTCAGGTGGTTCCATCCATTGTTGATCCGATACCACTGTATTGTGACAACAACGGCGCTATAGTTTTGGCGAAGGAACCAAGGTCCCACCATAAGTCCAAACACATCTTGAGACGGTACCACCTGATCAGGAGGATCGTAGATCGCCGGGAGATCGATGTGAAAAGAGTAGACTCAGAGAACAACACTGTAAATCCACTCAAAAAGGCCATCCCTCAGACGCAGTTCGAGAGGCTGATCGAGATGATAGGTCTGCGATATACCAATACATGGCCTCAGTGAAAGTGGGAGATTGTTAGTGAGATATGCCCTAGAGGTCATTATTGTATCATACTGGATTGTATATTACATATTGATGCTTGGGATATTCACAGTTACAATAACAGTCTTGCTCGATATAGTAGTATGCTACTTGGTTTGATTCTACCTCAATATGTGCATGTGTTTCTTTTAGCATATCGCTTATACATATTGGTAGAGCCTTCAGGATCTTTGCTTGACTGCGAGCGTTGTGATGGCAGTCACACTAGTGGGGGCTGGATAGTCTATAAGCACATCCTTATATAGGTCCCTAGTTGTAGAATTATCGAGACGGGATATCAATACTCCAGAGTAGACTAGTGTATATGCTTCTCATCCCAGCAGGGGAGATGGTCTGTCCCATAGCCATTAGTACATCATACTGAAGATAGTATGCAGGTGCTCATTAGGTTATGAGTTTCACTGGACAGGATTCGTCGGGAACTGCTGGTTGGTATTATACCTATCGTCAGGTAGCAGTTCCCAGGTGACATGAGTACATGTTATTCCATTGACTTACCATCGCTACTTAGTCTCGAGTGTGTTCCCACTGCACTTAGATTACCACCCTACCACGGTTCAAAGGAGTCGTGCAAATAGGTAGTAGTTGGGTGTAGTCCCGAAACACTTGGAGGCAGTAACGGTCAGATAGGATTCGTCTCTCCCGGTATTGGGGGTTGATATCGCGCTGTGTTCGGAAAGCCATTACAAAAAGTCCCTGGCCAGGGCAGTCGAGATATACTGGTAGGTACTCCAGTAGTTTCTCAGGGTGTATTGGGCTCTGCTCCCGCATGACCTATTGAGCTGTTAGGGGTTTGACGTTTATCATCTCCCTAGGCCCAATATGCGAGTATCTTAGACGAACAGACCGGACGATACGGAGATTGTCACAGACAGACTCAGTAGGAGTTTGGGTGAGTTTGCTTATCGACCTTCTTATCGACGAATACCTGGGTAGCCGTTACGTGCAGCTAGTACCGCTGACGTGCTTGTGGTTAAACCCACTGCCAGCGTACTGTCGAGTCTTTAGAGTCCCACACAGAGAGTTTCCCTGCTCGGGCAAACGATGTAAAGGCTGTATGGTTTTACGGCAGGGTTCGATCACATACGTGTACTTGTACACAGATAATGTTCGAGCGTATAATACTAGTGGGCATTGGTTTAAGCCGGATCCTAGTATTGTATTATCGGATTGTTGTCATCTCATTGTATTCGTATTTTTCGGAATACGAATACGGATATGTATATACGGTGAGGGCATTGTTGTAATTTGACAAGACATGCCTCTAGAAGGGGACACCTCATTATTGATTTATCTATTTTCCAAAATGGATTAATGAGGTGGAATTGGAGAGATATTTGTGGTATGGGTATGAAGCATGGTTCATTGATTTGTTTATTTGTTTGGCTACACTATTGAAGCATGGTGAGTTATTTTCTATGTGAAAATAATACATGCTTCATTATTGAAAGATATGAATCATTCTCCACACAAAGTTACACTTATTCATTTGGTTCATCTCATTCTCTCTCTTGATTTTCTCTCCTTCCTCAAGTGATCCTTACCCTCACATGTGTTGTGAAACAAAGGATCAAGTGAGATAAAACAATCTATTAGACTCTCTATATTATCTAGGCTACTTGGATTAGCGATCTAAGTATCCTAGTTACTTCAGTTTTGAAGTTGAAGCTTGAAGCACATACTCTCGGGTGGATCATCTTTGACACGAGGAGGCCGACGTTGCAACCTCCATCCGCTCTCCGAGGAGCTCAAGGAAAGGAGGAGATCAAGACCTGAAGGACTGGTTCTTAGAGTTATAACCATCTATCATAGTAGTTAAACCTCCATAATTAATTGTTAGTTAAGGTTTTCGTATAGATCCTGAAGTTTAGTCGATGTTGCGAGCTTTGTATAAATCGTTTTTGAAAATTCCACCTTCCCACGAACCGCGGGATGCGCAACATCGACTTACAGATTGTGTGTGTTTGTGATATATATGTATGTGTGTATATATGTAAGGGTTATCAAACTTACCGAAGGTACGGGCCTTCCATCCTGGACGTACGCGTCGATAAGATTAAGTCTCTGCTCGATAGTCCTGCCAGCAAATAGATCGGCAGCGGGAGCGGGAGTCGATCGGCGTGAGGAACCGACGGATTCCGGTGTCTGACCTTGGGGCGATCTATAAAATACAGGGTTCCTGCTCCTAGAGGCCCTTTCCTGTATCGGCATCTCTGAAGGCAATTCGTCAGCCGGCTGAAACTTAGGAGGTGGATGCCCGGTCGGCTGGAAAAGGAGTGTTATACTAACGCGGAGTGATCTTAGAAGACACACATTGTACTCTCCCATGACGATCCGGCCTAAACGCCATGAAAACCCTATTTACGATGAATGTTCTCTTCGCGCCATCAACCGGGTGTCCCTGCTCCGTCACTATCGCCTGGATCAACCGATCTCTCTCAGCCGCCATCGCCGTCTGTTTGTAGAAAAAATGTATTACTGCCATTCTAAAAGCTACACAATAATTATTCTGAAATAATTAAGAAGCTCGGCATATGTAGAGTCTTACATATATCTCATGTGCCTTAATCGTTGCAGGCGCGCCGTCGTCCCGTACAAATTGAGCCCGATAGATTTCGATACGATTATGGGACTCTCCACCATGAATTTCTTCCAGCATATAACATTTAGAAAGTTCATACATAAATTTCTACGATAATTTTAACGTATTAATATCAAATACGATACTTACGTGTTCGATGGCAACCTGTTGAGGACTGCCCCTCGTCCCCGGTAAAATGATCGGTACTGCTATCTGAACCTGGCATATCTAAAACAACTTCACGGAATATAGTTTAATATGTTAGATAAAAAAATAATAGTGAAAATTATTGCTGAAAAGAATATCATACATGAGCAATAAATGGTGGAAATAATATGCAGGGAAAAAAATGAAATGCGAAAATAATATAAATTAACTTGATCCCTGTACATTAGAATTCGAAACTGTAGGAGATAATATGCGGAAATAATATACAGAAAATGATAAAATGTATGAAATAATATGCGGAAAGAAAGATGCAATAAATTGTAAGTTTCACATTACTTAATTTATGAGTATCATACAAGAGAGAGTTAATATATCAATATATTTAAAGTCTTAATTAGATTTTTGATTCTACAACCGCCGATGGCACATCATAGACTATTTCCGGCTTTATGTCTGTTCTTGATAAACCGCTGTTGAATTCGATAGGAATAGCATCATCTTATATAACCGGGATTGTAGGACAACTAATCTCGCTTACATCACTTTCACTCATATTGTAATAGTCCCATGGATTCGTCACAACAGCAACATCCCACTGAGCATCTCTAGGGTCTGCGACATAAAAGTATTGGCGGGCTTGCCTGGAGAGAATATAACGCTCTTCACCAAAAACGAGTTTCGATGAATTGAGTAAAAGTATGTCATTTTCAACTTTGAACCCAGTATGTTCATGATGGATATCGTACCACAGACACTTGAACATGACAACCGTCTGTTCATGATAACGCACCCGAATTATTTTTTTAAGCACCCCGTAATAGTTTAATTTTCCCGTTGTTGGATTTGAATCTCTAGAAGATGAATATTCAGTAACGGTGGATGTGACAAAGATGCTGCAATTTTGAAACTTTTTATTTTGATCTCTTTTTCTGGTGTGAAATCTAAACCCGTTAACAATGTAACCGGAGAGGTACTCTGCTTGTTCATCTGGACCATACGCTAGAGCTTTTATATCTTCTGAAACATGTCTATCATTGGGATTTCTTTCAACCTATTAGGGTAAAACGGATTAAGTTATATGTATACACGCGCGCGCGCGCGCACACACACATATATATATATCAACATGAGTTTTAGTTTAGTTTTTATAGTTTATAACTTACACGTGCTTTCAACCAAGCGGGAAAGTGTTTATGTCGCTCCTTATCGATATCCCATTGCCGAGTTTGTTTAGTAGGTGGACGGTATTGAGGATTCCAAACGTTGTATATATCACAAATAAACATTTAATTTTGACTTGAAGATATTCTATAATTATGTTAAGAAAAAAATAATAAATACTTACCCGATAAAACTGTTCACATCTGAACAGTTAAATAAAACATAACGGTGAATCATGTCGAGCTGCTCAGATGTAGTGTGACCCGATTTCACTTTACCCGGTTCCTTTCCTTGGGCCCGGAAGACAGATACTACAGGTTTATTGTCAACCATGTCCTCATTACGTCTTGACCTATTAAATGCAGTCTCCACACCCTCTAGATATATAGAACAGATGCCATACATTCCTCCGCGAGAAACCCTTCAACGATCGACCCTTCAGGCCAACTCCTGTAACGGATGTACCGTTTTATTTTATACATGAACCTGACGGAAGCGAACAAATTTAATTCGTTTTATTATAAATATTCAATTTATTATGAACAGTAAAGAGTTGTTATATAAGTTTTACCTCTCGAACGGATGCATCCACCGATAATTCACGGAACCTCCTAAACGTGCCTCTTGAGCAAGGTGAACCGTGAGATGCAACATTACGGTGAAAATAGAAGGCGGAAACAATATATCCATTCTACAAAATATGCGGGGTATTTTATTCTCCAGAGTTCTAAAATCGTTTGCTGAGTAATCTTTGGAGCATAACTCTATGAAGAAATGACACGAATCAGTCATAACTGATACAACGTCATTATCTGGTAACGCCCTAACAGTAATGGGAAGCAATTACTGCATGATCACATGGCAGTCGTGACTTTTCAGGCCGACGAGAGTTTTCTTTTTCAAGTTTATGCATTTACTAATGTTTGCAGAATATGCATCTGGTATCCTTACTTGTTTAAGTACCTTAAGAAAACTCAGCTTCTCATTATCGGATATCATGTGCTTTGCTAGTGGAATAGCCTATTTACCATTCTCTTTCGGAGTTGGATGCAATTCTGGCCACAAATTCTTTGTAGCAAACCATTGTCGTATCGCTAATGTGTTTATGTTCTTGAATTTTGTATTCGACACGGTACCCAGCAAGAGCTCACAGACATTCTTCTCGATGTGTATGACGTCCAAGTTATGGCAAAGATTAAGAAAACGCCAATACGGCAAATCATAAAATATCGATCTCTTTCTCCAGTTATTTGATTCTCATTCGGAATAGTATGCTTATATTTCTTACCAAAAATAACATGGATGTGCTCTACGTCCATAAACGCCTTTATCCCATTTGGCTCAGGAGGAGGGGGCCGATTCTCCTGCTCACCATTGAACTTGATTTCATTGCGTCGATAAGGATGATCAACATCTAGCCAACGACGATGTCCAGTGTAACAGAAAATCCAATTTACTGGCGTTTCACAGATGGTATTCTCTTAACAACAGAGTCAAGTACGATAACCTTTCGAACTCCATCTCGACAACATGACATATACCGGAAAATCGTTTATTGTCTAAAGCAACACCGCGCACAGTGTGAATCTCTCATTTCTGTGGACATCATAAGCAACGATGCCGGTCTTCCACAGCTCATTCAACTCATCGATCAATGGCTTCAAATAAACATCGATATCAATACCAGGATAGTTTCTTCTAGGGATCAACAGAGGCATTTGGATGTAAGATTATTTCATACTCATCCCCGGCAGGAGGTTATAAACTACTAGTGTAACGGGCCATACACTGTGAGATGCACCTCCTTTAAACGGTTCCAATCCATCAGCCGATAATCCAAGTCTCACATTATGAGCTTCCGCAGCGAACGCGGGAAATTGAGCATCAAATCTTTGCCACTCTTTACCATCAGAGGGATGCTATAAGATTCCATCATTCCTGCGACCATCTGCATGCCATGTTATATGTTCGGCGGTTTTAGACGACAAAAATAATCTCTGTAGTCTTTTCTTAATAGAAAAAAAGTGCAACACCTTCACAGAAATTTTCGGAATTGACTTCTCATCCCTCGGCGGCCTTTTAAGTAATATCCACCTTGATTCCCCACAAGTTCTACACTTATTAAGTTCCTTTCATCATCTGTCGTAAATAACATACGGTCATTTGGACATGCATCTATTTTTTTAACTGAAACCGATGTCGGCAATAATCTTCTTCATCTCTTGAAAATTTGCAGGAAGATCGGAATTCGGGTAAGCCTCCTTCTCTATCTTTGAAAGTCATCGACCGACTTGTTGCTCCATAAACGTTTACATTTAAGATGAAACATATGAACCATCCAATCCAATTTCGTCGTTGTCGCACCCTCGTAAAGAGATTTCTTAGCATCCTCCATATATTTAAAAAAAACTAGCAGATTCGGAATCTGGAACCGCATCATCCGTAAGGGTATCATCGTTCATGCCATCATATAACTCGTCCATCATATCATTTAAACCGGTGGTTGATGGGGTTCTCATAGGTGGCGGTAACAGACGATGTGCACCGATTCTATAGTCCATGACCTCTCCATGCAAGTGCCAGATAGTGTAACCTTCACAAAATCCGTTAGCAAGTATATGTAGTCGAACCGCCTCTCAACTATCACTTCTACCATTACAACATTTCCTACAGGGACAGGGTATCCGACTACCATCCACTCTTGATGATAATTTCATAAACTCTTCTACACCGATTTTAAATTTAGAGCCAAACTTATTCTTATTTATCCAAGTCTTATCCATTTTTGTCCGATACGTAAAACCTAACACAGTTCACAATTAATTATTATATCATAACAAGCATTTTAAAATCATACACGATATTAACAATTCTAACCTGCAGTGAAAAAGCTAAGAACGAGATGGTTATATACAAAGAAGATAATGACAACAATGTCTCGGAAATATATTTGAGTGATTTATCATAGCTGAAAATAATATTAACGCTTCTATCTTGGATGTCAATGGGTAACGGCTGTCGGGGGTAAGGTTTCTATCATATTAAGAATGTATAACGCATACACCATCTGGACTTGTTTTCATTCGCTTCGAGAAAATTTCGGCAGCACCTCCCCGCTGTTCTTCGAGTACACTGCAATAGAAGAGATAAACATTTCAATACTATCAGTATTGAGATGATCATCTCAACTATATTTGTACACGAAGAACAAGCGGAAAGGTACTGACGCAATTCATCTCGAAACGAATGAAAAACATAAGTATGCAGAGAAGTGTATACGTTATAGATTCTTAACTTGTCCAAAATGGGACAAATCTATCGGTTATAGTACGACTAGTATTTTCGTCGCATAAATTACGAGATGGTTATCAACGAAAAACGATTAACGTTCGAGGTTGACAACGCACACATAGTTTTATGTCACGAAAATAACCGTATGCATATAACTGATAGTCGGGTTATAAATCGCGATATTTTTTCAATGTGAGATACTCGATGACGATATGTATCGGTTTACTTTTTTTCATCATTGAGTATCATGCACTTAATTAGATTAGTTTTGATGGTTATCGTTTCAGTATCGTCGGTTATTTAACTATTCTATTTATGGTTTGGAATTTTCAGTTTGAATGGTAAGTTCTCAAACAATCGATATTAGTAATGAAGCATCTGCATTCATTAAAATAAACACGCATCCATACAATGAAAATTACATAAAGGTAAGTCTCATGCACTCTCTCTCACACAACCATATTTTCATAAACAATATATTACACACACATTCATATTAGATCCCGACATTGACTATTTGTTTAAGGAATGATGATTAATTGATTTTAAACTCGTGAAAGAAAGCATGTATATAGCTAATTGGTTTATATCATGTCAAGTATCTATATTTTTGGTTTAATTAATATTTAATTGGTAACTTAATCTAGGTATAGTGACTTAGGCTAACTGTAGTACTTGAGAATTAAAAACGATAAAGTTGTGTACCGGAGACTGACGTATATAGAAAGCAAAGAAACAGGAACAATTGCGTCCACGTCAACCCTACAAACACACAAATTTTTAGTTACATATGTTTCCATTCTCTATCAATAACAACAACAATAAACACACACACACTCCTAACTAAAATTAACACCCTAACCCAAGCTCTAAACCTAATGTTTTCCACAAATAAACCAACTAAACCCTAACCCCAAAATTAACCATAACACTAACCCTAACCCTAACCCCAAAATTATTAACCCTAACACTAACCCCAAAATTAGCCCTAACACTAACCATAAAATTAGCCCTAACTCTAAACCTAAAATTAATAAACCTAATACTAAAATTATTCTTAAAATTAATCCTAATCCTAAAATTATTCTTAGCACTAACCCAAAAATTACTTAAATTTAACAAAATTTCGAACAACCTAAATAAATTAATGAACCAACTCACCGATTGGCATCGGAGGCGGAGGCCGGATCCGGGGGATCGGAGGGGTTCGGAGCCGGGGGAACTGGCCAGGAGGCAGCTTGAGGCGGTGGAGGCGGGCGGTGTCGGGTGTAGTCTCGGGAAGAGGTTTAGATCGGGTGGAAGAGAAAGGGAAAAGGGAAGGAGGCAGGTGGAAGGCTGAGATCGGAGGCCGGCGGAGTATTTTTAGGCAGCCAAAAAACTTTTTTTGGTGGCCGGCCGGTGGAGGGATAGAGGAGAAGGGGAGAGGGAATTATTAAGAATTTACTAAGGGGAAAAAAGGGGGTCACGGGAAATTGTTGACTTTGGTCAACAATTTTTTCAATGGGAATTAGCCGTCGAAATAACCGTTGACCGAAATCAACAAAATTTCATTTTTTTTTTCGACAGGATGTGGTCTATTTCGACAGAAATATTCCGTCGAAATAAACCTCAACAAATTCGCCGTCGAAATTGGGCACATTTTCCTGTAGTGGTGCCAACGAAAGTAATCATAGACAACCACATCGTAATCCCAAACTTAACCCCTCAGGGATCCATAAGCTCAGCCGAAAAACTCGTCGAAGACTACGTATCTTCACTCTCTACGACCCCTTTAAACAACTTCAGCCTCTATGGGACCTACACATAATCAACATTCATACTTCAGAAGCTGAAGTTGTTGGTATACTCCGCATTCATCACTCCCTCAATGATGGTGCCTTTTCATGTCACTTTTATTAGCTTGCATGCGAAAAACATCCGACCCGGACTCGGTCCCGTCTCTCCCTGGGTCCCACAAGGCATCACAGTTAGAGTTAAAGTCTTCTAGTAGCAAAAACAAGTCATGGGGGTTTATGGTTTGGTTGTGGGCGGTGTTGGTGCTTGCGTGGAATATGATTGTAGACGTGGTTATTTTTGTTGCTATGGTAGCTTTCTTGAGGGATAGTGAGACGGTAATAAAAGGAGGGGATGGCGTTGAGTTTCGCCAAAAGAAGTTTGTGCTGTTGGGGTGGAGCCCACACGTGACGGTACATAACACAACTTGGGGGTCTATTCTAACCCAAAAGCCCGAACTAATAGGTAGAGGTCCAAGTTGTATTTATATATCACATCACCTTCCTATCAACTCCCGAAGTGAGATTGAAGATGCGAGTCACAACAACCCAACATGTGCATCGAACGATCAGTTTAGATCATGATGTGAAGATTGTGAAGCATGCCGTTGGTGGTGTAAGTTCTAATCTTTGATGCATGTTTCCCTCGTCTATTTAAGGCTTAATTTCAATGTATATATAGGTAATTTGCTTAATAGTATCTTAATGTTTCACCATTTTTACATTTTAATACCTTAAAGAATAATTTTCTTCTCAACACTTTAATAATCTAATATATTTCACCGTAAGCACTTTGTTACCTTCTGCTTCCTACAATCATGCAGACATAAAATTATGGAAAAATGGTTCACAATAAATAAACCAGCACAAAATAGACACGACGGTGATGCTGGAGGCAACAAAATGCTAACGGCAAAATATTTTAGAGTATTAAATCGTTGAGAAGAAAATTCTTCTATAAGGTATTAAAATGCAAAAATGATGAGACATTGAGGTGTGTGCAGGGGAGTGATCCATTGCAAACCGGTCTGCGTTTTTAAAAAAACGGGAACTCTCGATCTACGACATATTTTAAAGATCCGATCCGTTCAAGTTGATCACCCTACCCTCAAATATATATGTAAGAAAAATCAAGAAATTTAAAGACCTCTATCCTATGCATCGATGGGTGCAAAAATGAACGTCTTTCGATAATGCAACATAAACGTCATCTTTCGATAATGCAATATAAACGTCATTTGATGCATAAGCTAGAGGTCTTTAAATCCTTTGATTTTTCACACACGTATATTTGAGGGTAGGATGATCAACTTGAACGGATCAGATCTTTAAAATATATCGTAGACAGGGAGTTCCTGTTTTTAAAAAACGCGGACCGGTTTAAAATGGATCATATATATATATATATATATATATATATATATATATATATATATATAATGGAGGAAAATATGCCATAGGAGAGAATTTCCTCCTATGGTGTCAAAAAATACACCATCTATGACTTTTTTCGACGATCGATGCCCATCACCATCATCTTTATCATTTAAGATATGGATATACCAAATCTCATGTTATTCCATCACTTTTTCACCGTTGAATTTGCAATGTAAAAAGTTATATTGTCGGTAAACCGCTAATTTTGCACTCACTAAATCAATGGTGAAAAAGTTGTAAAATCACATGAAATTTGATGTATGTACATCATATATGATAAAGATGAAGATGATGGGTGCCGATTGCCATGGAAAATGGTGGAGGTTGTATTTCTTTGACGCCATAGGAGGAAATCCCCTCCTATGGCCTCTTTTCTACATTATTATATATATATATATATATATATGGGTGCGGCGTGAACCGTTGAGAATCTGCAAGCGAGTAGATTTTCAGCCAAATCTGTTAGGACCGACACAAGGATCTTCCTAAAAGAAAACAACATAAACCAAAAATATGTTAGACTTGCGAGATCTCATACCCTTGATCCGATCAGACATGTTTGCTCAAGTACCTTCGATCTCTCTCAGAAGCGTACTTGAACACCTAGGTGTATCTCTCGATTTATCGCACTCTTAAACTTCGCCACTGTGGCGTCAATAAGAATTGTCCATGTGATGCAATCAGGAGACATTCCCATCGATCTTCCTCCGGCTCTGAATAGTTAGGTCTGCTATTCACCCACTTTCCTGACACTTCCCGTTGTGTGTGGTATATTATCGTCGCAATAGGAAACTGTAGCCAAAGTAGCAGACGCTTATAACATGCCTACCCAGACAGCCCAGTGTCGCTAAGGGTATAGACTGCCCATCCTTCCTGAAGGAGGCTGTCATAAAAGCTCACACGGTGAGGGAGATGGGATCTATCCCTCAACCTCCTTATGTGCACAATCCAAGTGCACGTCGTACGGAAACTTGCTAAGGTATAAAATTCTCTCTCTGAGAGCGTACGCCATTAAGGTTATACCGTATGGATCCAAGTCCAATCATCCTGTGATTGACCTTCCAGGCTATATTGCTCTGCGATATGCCTGAAATCTCCCGACAAGTTTGCATCCCGTATGACGAGTTAGTCCTCTAGTCCGACTATATGTAAACAGGTAAAAGTGGCCATGGATAACCATTTCGGTCGCTCGGCCTATAGAACATGGCAACCTCATCCTGACCCGGTCAGGACGACTCTATTAAGTGCTCGCACTGTTGCCATACCCAGTATGCAACACCACCGTGACTGCTCCGAGTAGCTGACGTCTAGCACTTAGTCTCACCTTCGTATGCTTCCCTAGCATAAATGGAATCTCTCACGTGAGGGAGAGTTCCTACCTGCTAACGTATCCTTATTAAACTTGTGCCTTGCACACATCGTGTACCCCGTACATTTCATGTACCCTGTACACTTGTACTCCATACCTAAAATAGTCAAACAAAATATAGAAATATCCATGAAAGAAAGCTATATACCATCAATCTTAAAATATATATTTATAAAGTCGCCACTCATAATAATAATGTCAAATATAAGAGTAAGGTCTATCAAGTTATCTAAAATGCAATACGTCATCCAAGACGAAGCCCAAACGCACATAACGTTACTCAGCTATTTTCTTTATCATCGGATCCCCGATCATCTGACCTGAAGAAAAAATCCTATAGCTTAGACCACCTTCTCATGCCACTTGCTTCTTCATGAAGTGTCGTTAAACCTGTAAGTGCTTCAACTTCCCATATATATGAGATTGTTTAAGTATGATATCGTTGACCTAATGTCAAGATAAAGAGAAACCATGTTTCTCTTGCGTGCGAAATCACGAGCAAACTCCCGAAGAATCACCTCAGCCTAGCGCCCTTTTGGCGCTACTGAGGTAGCCGCATATTCCACCCGCATGGTGAAAAATCTACATTTCCTGTTTCTTGCTACTCCAAGTGATGGCCCTGCATTATGCAAGAAAATACGTGTGGATGTGAATGTTCGTATACCCAGATTGCCGGCCCAGTCGGCACTTGTATGTCCACATAACCACAAGCCTGATTCCTTACACAAGGTATAGTGGGTCGTCCCACATAAATACCTAAAAATTCTCGTCACTTCATCCCAACAAGCAGACCCTAATACCAAGTCCAATCGGTAAGGATTATATGTCTAGCCAAGTACACACCATGCATACATTTGACTACTGAATATGCAAAATGGAACCTACAAAATCCGTCTCTCTGTGTCAAAAGTCTTATAGCAAAGATTAAGGCTAAAAACATGTCCATTAGTGACTGGAGTAATAAACTGGAGAGTGACTATGCGGGCGGAACCGTTTTAAGACATACCTCATACGAGTCTCTGAAGACAAACATAAGATGCTCTTGAAACGACTCCTCTTGAATCCAATTCTCAAGCATACACTCAACATCTCATGTGTCCTCTATAGCGAGAACAACCACTCCAAATAGCATTCATTGTCTCCAAGTCACTTTTGGTCATTACAATATCGTTCACAACAAGACCTCTAAACTTACAGTTGTTGCATTCAATCATCGTCCGTCCATTTCCAATATAGATCGATGATATCGAACCAACAACTGCTTGAATAAGTGTTTCAAGTCATAAATGGACTCTCTGAGTCAACTCGAATCCCCTTGGCTTTGAAACCCGTAGGCAGATCTACTAGATCTCTTTATCCAAATCCCCATCGACAATATGATTTAAGTCCCTAGAATTAGTTTAAAATCTTTATGTGCAACGATTTGTTAGAGAATGTGAAATAGACACAATCATCACCCCAGGTGAAAAGTGTCTCTTCATTTTCCACCTACGCTGGGTGAATCCCTTCGCCAACAAGTGTGCTTTGTATCTTTCTACAGTATCGTCCTCTCTTCGCAAGATCTAAAAGAACCCAGTTTTTATTAACAGTCTTGCGTCCGGTAGTATAATCGATCAAATCCCAAACTTGATCCTTTATCGTTGACTCTTATACCTCTACCATTGTCGTTATTCACTACTTCGTAGTAGGCTCAGAAATAGCGTCCACAAATGACTTAAGTTTCGCAACCAATGCGGAGTTACCATAGACGTCTCCCCTTCGATATCGAATCATCGTCGGGGTGTCAATCCACAACACTATCTACAAGTCTCTTAAGGATCCATAATTGGCTATGAGCCATCAACTAAAATATCGCTCCAACTGTCGCCAGCCGCTGAAAGGAAATAATTCCTTCTGCACTGCTCACCGACTAGAAGACTCTTCAATCTGGTAAAATCCCAAATTCTGACCTACTTCTGCCTTTTGTGAAGTTTCCTCCCCGTGGAAATCGTTCGTTGTTTCCTTCCCGAGAAAATCAATATCGCACAACCAAATGTCAGTCACAATCTTATCACAAACTCATGGACACAAGTGACCTTCCAGGTCTTTCGTTCGTCCACTATATATAGAGTGTTTACTACACTGATTTTGAAAACACATGACCAAGAATATAAGTCGCTGCCAACAACGCATGTAATACCCAGTCCCTATAAATAATTAGCGTATTTTAATAAATAATGTCTCCAGAAATTTTCCCAAATTTTATACATATTTTCCGTAATTTTCCAGAATTTAATCCATATTTATTTCAATTTTTATAAATATATATGTAATTTTATTTAAAATAATTTCTTAAACTACTAATCTAAACCTAAAATCCTAAAAACTTTTTCTCACTAAATCCTATTTTGCTCGGCCCAATTCTTTTCCCCAAACCCTAACCATACTCCCATTTTTCTTTCTCTTATTTTCCCTTAACTCAGCCCAAGCCCACTCCCTCTATTTCTCCTCTATTTTTCCTTCCCGCCCAAACCCGGCCTTTTCCCCAATACCCGACCCGCTTCACCCACCTCTCTCCCTACGTCTTCTTCCTCGCGCGTTCCCGCTCTTCTCTCCCCCCTCACGACGCGGTCATTCCCACGCTCCCGCCTCCCTCGCGCCCACGACCCGCGACCACACCTTCGCCCAACCTCCTCCTTCACGACTCGTTCTCTCCTCACAACGTCCCCACCCCCATCTCCTCCAACTCCCCCGAGACCACCCCCCGACCTTGTCTTCAACCTTCACCTCACCGCTGCGTCGTCGATCCTCCCCCGACCACTTTTCCCGAGCACCCACCACTTCCTCGACCACCCCGACACTGAGCCCTTGTCCGCTCCCCCTCCAAGCTACAGGCTCCGAGAGCAGCACCCCCTCACTGCATCCCTAGCTGCCACAGTCGAGCCCCCGGATTTCGTCGAACACTTACATCTATCGCAGTTCCCACTTTTCTGGTCACCATCGTCGCCATACTATCTGTGGTATCGATCCCTTAAACCGTCATCGTCATCAACACGCTATCCATCGCAACGCCAGCGCACGCCCGTCACACCTACCGAGCCATCGAGTCCAAGAATCAAGATCCGACAAGGGTAAACCTGTGCCATGTTCATGAAGCGATCGTGCCGTTGCCGCTGCTGTACTGTCGTCGATATGTCTTCAGGCAAGTTTTAATACTTGCTTCATGCTACATATATTCATTTCGATTGCGATCTGATACTATTATAAGTGTTCGATGTAAACCATGACCTACAAACCCCGTTAAATTGATGGCAACAAATAACATATGATGGCCCGAGTTATAATGAATATCCCTTAAGATTTTGGTTACAAAACAATGCCGTTTGCTCACGTAAAATGGTGTCCCGATTTCTGTCGTAAAACCTGAAAACTTCCGTACATGCTGAACCGTAAAATTTATATTAAATTATGTATGAATCGGATTTTAGCGTTCGATGGCTCATATCGAAGCTAACTATTTAACCTACAGTATTCTATAATTGATCACTGAATTTTAACAAAGTATGATAGAGTTAATTGCGGAGGATTACGATTCTGGACTGCAGTCCAGAACGGAAATCCCAGTTAACCCCTGTTTTTAGATTCCTGTATATTCCTGTTCAAATATGACAATGCGCGGAACCCTATATCGTTACGTATAAAATTGAGTTAGATTTCTTACTCCACTGGTCTTGCTAGATTCCTCAATTGTTTGATATTTTAAACCCATTTTATAATGTCGATATGTTTCGCTGAATTCTGCAGCGACAGATTTTTACACATCAACCGTAACCTGATCATAACTCCCTGTTGAGATAGTATATTACTGATCCGTCAATTGCGGTGGAAACCTAACTGATAACACTACACATTGTTCAACTATAGAGTCACCTAATTACAATCCCAACTGGGATTAAAATGTGTTACGAAACGGACTTCCAATTCTGAAACCGGATTTCCAGCAGCGAACACTTAAATTGAAATGGCCATATCTAGCAAACCTGAAACCCGATTGGCGCGAAACAAATTTTGATGGATAGATAATTCAATACACTGTTTACCCCTTTTCATTGTTTCGCTTAATTCTGCATGCATGACTTATAGTAAATTATGCAAGTGGTAGGACACTGACCGATGGTATTCTATTCATATCGTAATTGTTGTATTCTGATCACATCATATAGATGTCACTGTATTGGTAACCTAGTGATCATGTGCATTAACCAGTGTTAGGTATTAGTGGTCTGATTGTGGCAAGTACATTAGTGTTTAAGTATGAATGAATAAGTGGAAGTGACACGTACTTGTACACAATAAGCGGACCCTATTGACATATTGCATTGTCGACGTCTATGGGACGTGTATAAGTGTGACTATAATTGGTATGGGACGATTATGGAAGCACTTATATGGGTGTCATAGGTAATGCACCAAACACTGTCCATTTATCTTGGGTATCAGTCGAGACATGCTTGATAGAGATCCTGTCTCCAGTTCTCGCGTAGACTTGTCATGAACCGACTGGTATTTGAGTGTATGGTTGGCGTTTGATATAGAACACGGGGTGTGTGGTAGTTTGAGTGTGAGTTCAACAGAATCTAAGGAGTCCCATTGCCGGCACATACATCGACTCTGCAGATATATGGGGATATTACTAATTATTAGCGAGCAACTCGGGCCCGTGTTCCCTTGTCCTTGGGTCCTACCCTTGGGTGGGGGATACTCACGAGTGGTTGACTCTCACACTTGGACTAGCGATAGGCTTAGCGACATGTACAGTAAGACTTAGAGACTGATAGGGTTAGTGACATTGACATGCATTGTCACGCCCTGCTTCCCAGAGTACGCTAGATTGGGCATGCGACATAGCCAACCATGCTACCTGTGGGTAGGAAGCATCCATCCACAGTCACATTACGGCTGTAGAGATATCAAGAACACAATAAAACTATCTAAAACATGTCCATAATCCAGAATAACGGGAGTCAATAATAAATAAATGCGGAAGCAAATGATCCAATACAAATAACTGGAATGTATGTCCCATAATGCGGGCTCACATCAGGAAATAAATGCGGGAAATAAAACTAACTACTACTGAACTCACAGCTCAGCCTGCTGGCTGAAGTACTCCTGCTCGGACTGCAACAGTGGTACGGAATCTGGGCCATGCAAAACCCAGACGTCAGCACGCCATGTCATCAAGTAATATAATATGAACATGGTAACAGGCAATGCAATATAAACATGAATACAGCAGAATAACAATAATATGAATCAGATCAGTACAGGGTAGTGTGCAGTGGGTAGACTAAACCGTTCTATCAGGTTTTCTATTCTAAAGTCTTTGAAATCAATTGATGAATCATCGGTGTAACTCAATAGTATCCCGTGCATGCCCGGGACCACGGTCAAGAACTCTCGGGCTGAAACCGAGACGTGCCGCTAGGCAGTAACAGGTAGCAGGATGGACGAGTGATGTCAGCATCATCACTCCGGGGCTGGCCTAGCCCGTAAGACTGATCAGAACAGGTATCGAATTGTTGAGTTACAAGTCAGCTTTCACCTTTGATTTCCCCATACCCCTAAGTTATGTATGTCAAGTCAGGTATTCAGTAATCAAGAACTAATGCCAACACAGGATCAGGTAAAAGTAGGTTTGTCTGGATAGACAACAGGAACGGTCCATGAGGACTACATGTCAGGTTTGTTGACATTAGACACAAGATCAGGTAACGGGTCAGGTCATGGTACATCAGGTCAAGTCAACAGTAAACGGTACCATGTCAGGCATATCAATATATATATATATATATGTGTGTGTGTAGCAAGTCAGGTCAAGATGTAAACAATATCGTGGGTGTGCTCACAATCAGTTATATAATCTAGCATGGGTATCAACAACATGAGATAAGCAATGAATTAAGTAATAGGCAGTTTCATTCAATTTGCAATACAGTTATCAAATTTGTTACAGAGATGATTACAAGAGTGCAGTAAGACAAGTATAACCGTTTAGTCATGTTAACAGGTTTAAAAACCCTTAGAGGTGCAATGATCTATGTAACGGTTCAGTACAGCCATTTCAGGTTAAAAGCATACGAGTGTCCGAATGGAACAGAACTACAGGGATAAATGCCATAAGCTACGTTAACATTAAAAATGTGATTAAACAGGTAAATATGGTTATTAGGTTCAATTTGCAACTGTAGCTTCCAAGTTTAACGGTAAAATGATATAATGCAATATTGTACCGAAAATGAGAAATGATCGTACCAAGTTAAATTTACAGGTTTAGGGTGTCATAATATATATGTAAATATTGTATAGCATGTAGCAAGGGGTACTTGCCTCGACGGGTCGCGAATCGGGAAAAACGGAACGTAAATGTCGGCGGGGAAACTCGTGACGTGCGCACGGTTCACGGATTGAACCCAAACAACGAACAATGGAACCACGCGGGTCGGGGTACCTCGCTGGAATGTCGGATCACGTCGTCGGCATCGCCGGATTCCGGCCGAAAAGCGAACAGTGAACTGTCAAGACTTGCAATCAAAGAAAAGAAAAGAAACAAGGAAGGAGCAAAGGCTTATAAAGGTTCTGTAATCACAGAGAGAAGACGTGAGAACGACGACGAGGTCGACGGCTCCGGCGGTGGCCTACAGTGACCGCGGGGAGATCCTGCCGATCAAGAATCAGGTTAGAAGAGAAGGGAAGAAGAAGGAAGAGAGGAGGGGAGGTGGAACTCACCGAGAGGTGTGCGAGGTCGGGGACAAGAGGACGGTGGTCACCGGCGGCGTCTCAGACGACGCAGATGCGTGCAGGGAAGACTGCAGGCGGCCCGGCTGTGCAGGGTGCGCGGGGGTGGATGAAAGAAAGTGTGGGCGAGGCGAGGCAGAGGAGGAAATGCTGGCGCCGGCGTCGGGGCTGCGGCGGCGAAGGAGACGGCGGCGGTAGGGAACGGCGATGGGTTTGCGAGGGCTCGTGATGGTTCACTGCAAAAGAAATGAGAGAGGGAAGAAAGATTTTGAAATATATATAAAGAGAGAGAGAGAGATATACTGGGGATAGAGAGAGAGAGAGATAGGGAAAGAGATAGAGAGAGAGTGTGATAGAGAAAGAGAGAGAGAGAGAGAGAGATAGGGAAAGGGATAGAGAGAGGGCCCACGGGAAACAGAGGGATTTGATTGGCTGGGTTTAATTTTAAAAGATTTAAAAGTTTTAGAAAAATCTTAAACAGTTGAAATATATATAGGATTGTTAAAACAAGGAAATATACGAATGGTTAATTATATATTAAAATTTGGGATTTTGGCGCAAAATAAAACATTTCCAAATCGCGCCCGGGTCGGGTCCAAAAATTTGAAATTGAAATAATAGGATTTTAAGCAGGATCCAAATTTTAAAATTAAGTGTCTTATGATTAAAAAACATACCCCAAAAACGGACACACGTACGCGCGCGTAGCCGTCCAACCTCGCCCGTTTCACTGAACGGGACGAGAACACGATGCACGGACGCTACCACAAGGCTAGGGGTGTCGAGTAGGAAAAGATGAATATTTTTAATTTTATTTTAGATGCTAAAATTTGTTATATGCAGAAATGAATTTACCGGGTAAAATTTTTACAGTAAGTAACAATCAAGCGGGCTAAATGCAATGAGTACCATATTATGCTCAAACAGTAACTGAAAATAGTAGTATCGGGCTCGGGTGTTACATACATTGCTTACTGATTCAACATACTTGCCATACTATTTACTGCTTTACTGTTTACCTGCTCTCTTAGCTATCTGCATTGGCTACTTCATGTTCACGTCATTATTCCATGATTACTGTTGCATATTCATCATTATTGCACGTGTTCACATTTGTATATATATATATTGCTATCGTGTCGCTCTGACGACCTGAGTATGCATGCTCAGAGTGAGAAGTGGACCTAGCTTGGATCAGGACCTGACGTATCTCGAGGACACTGTGGACATCTTGATCAGCGACCCAGAGCTATACTTCCTTGATCTCTATCCGGTTAGTTCTTTGTATTTGATTTGATTTAGTGACTGCATTCCTCATTACCTGTGCATTGATTACTGATTACCACATAGTGCTAGAAGCCGAAGTGTGACTACGGAGGGATATTTTCTCGACCGTAGGAGCATGGCTGGCCTTGTCAAATCCTCGTATTCCGTATTTTGGGAAGCGGGGGTGACATAGTTTTGTTGGTATCAGAGCCAGGTTTTGCTATGATTGGGATTGCAGTTTCCGAGTAAAGCTTGACAATTTAAGTCGCTCTTTCGGTCCAGATTGTGAGCTGTTATCTTTGACTTGAATCTTTATTATTCGTCATGCCATATTTTGACTCCATCCGCTAGAGTTTTGGGTGACTTAGTAGAGTTACGTGATTGTAATTATGAACTGCAGCATGGTTACAATACTATACTTTGTTGAGTGACTTGGAATTCTACATTTGATTTCCACTCGTTTGAGTTTCACCTCACCCGATACTCTTGTTTCGTTCGTATTTTGACTCTAATTCCTGTGCCTTATATCGTCCTCAAAATTGTCATTTCAGGATCATGTCTTCCAACGACTCTTCTTCAATCTCCACTCCCCAAAATCAGATCGTCGAGATTTTGAATGTACTGCAAGGTTTGAAGGAAGCCCAGAAGCGAACGAATGACCTGTTAGCTGAAGGATTTAGAAGGCAGATGACTCAGGCGCCAGCGGAAGCCTCCACTCATAAGGGAATCCCCGTTAAACAAGGAAAAGAGGTGAAGATGAAGCGCCCACTTGTTCCCAAGCAACGGAAGCAACGGAAGACTCAAAGTTGTGGATACTGCAAGAAGCCAGGACACTTTCAGAGAGACTGTCGCAGTGCCAAAGGACAATACCTAATTTGCGGATCCAGTGAACATCTTGTCAATGGTTGCCCTAAAATGAAGGAATTATAAGGAGGAGATTCGTCCGCACTCTCCACTCCTGCTAAGTGATGGTTATTTCGTAGTTCGAGCTTCGAGGATAGTACGGACCCAGCGCAGGATTCAACTCGCGTGACGAGAATGCAGCGGTCTAGATATTAAAGAAGAATTATCACCTTTCTGCTTCCAATAAAAAAAATGTGTTATCACTCTTTTGTAAATATTTCCTTTCGTTTGAAACCTTGTATCCATTGAACTTTTAGTTGAATGTAATAAAATTCTGAGTGTGATGTATATATCGTTCTCTTGCCACTCATTTTTCCTTATACTGCCTATTGCATCAGTATTCTAAATTTTGATTTTTCAGTCCTTACCCACCGTATATTTTCCCCGTGCTCCATATCCCTGGTTATTTTCTTGGTGATCCACTGTCTGATCATGACTCCTTCTTTCCAGGCCATGGCCAATCCTGGAGCAGTGCTGCCTATCGATGAGGACCCTCGATCCTGCGTTTCCTTGGACTGCATGCTGGTGAGTTCAGATGACGAGATCAACGACTCACGGGTTATTTTCGGCAACAACGATTCCAAGGACGAGGGAGTCGTAGCCCCAGGAGTCGACATGATCAACGACTTTGACAACGAAGAAGAAGACCCCGAAGAGGACCCGATAGAGGAAGATCCCGAGGAGGACCCGATAGAAGAAAATCTAGGGGAGGAAGACCTTGGGGAGAATCCAGTGGAAGAAACTCCTATAGAAGAAGATCCAGAAGAAGAGAATCACGTAGAAGTATACCATGATGAAGAAGCTCTAGTCGAGGCAGAAGGACCAGAAGAAGAAGAACCCGCGGCGGAAGAACCTCCAGTGGCGATCCCTGTGAGGCGCTATGGAAATGGACGCCCCTATCTGAGCGCGCGAGCCTACCGTAACCTGCTGAACTTCCACAACCGCAATTGACGTGATTTAGCTTTTGTCTCCTCTGACCAAATAAATCTATGTATAGTTTAGGGTCATCTTTTATCTTTCGAGAATGCCTTGTTTGGGATTTTCTGGAATGATAATAAAATTTCTGAGTTCGCTAATCTTATGATTTTTTGTTCGCATAATGTATTGATTGTTTTCCCTTCCCAATAAATTTCTTCCCTAGTGAGATTCATGACTGTTCATCCTTGCACCCTTTGCCGACCCGACCCCAGTCTCTTCGACATTCAGTTTGAAGTACTACAATCCGACCTTTTGAGTGGGCCATACTCCATTGTAATCCCTATCCTGGCTAGCCCCTATACATTTTTGTGCTATCTCCTATTACCATAATTACATTCAGTGACATTGTATTCAAAATTTAGCTTTCACTACTTTATTTTACAAAAAAAATTGCGTGTTTTAATTACTTCCGTTTTACCCATTTTAAATGCTTTACTATTCTTCACATCTTCAATAGCGCAAACGTATATCACGCATATTATTTTGTTCTATGTTTCTTATTTTTACCATGTGGTTTCTCAAGTTATTTTAAAATTGTTTGATCGATATATTTATTCTAAAATACTTTGGCCTATCGGCAAACCATTCACTATTGGTTGTTATTACTATTTTATCCTCTTGTACATGTAGTTATCCTTATAGATAGTTCTGCCCTGTACCTACTTAGACCTAACCTTTTAGCTGCGTTATTCTTATACATATAAAGACCTTCGATTTTTATCTAGCTGTTTTTAAGTAAATCACTATATGTTAGCATTCGATGTTGTAGTTTTTCGCATATTATTTTATATAGCTTATCGTTATTTTAAATTTCGAGGACGAAATTTTTGTAAGGGTGGTATGATGTAATACCCAGTCTCTATAAATAATTAGTGTATTTTAATAAATAATGTCTCCCGATATTTTCCCAAATTTTATACAGATTTTCCGTAATTTTCCAGAATTTAATCCAGATTTATTTCAATATATATATATAATTTTATTTAAAATAATTTCTTAAACTACTAATCTAAATCTAAAATCCTAAAAACTATTTCTCACTAAATCCTATTTTGCCCGGCTTAATTCTTTTCCCCAAACCCTAACCATACTCCCATTTTTCTTTCCTTTATTTTCCCTTAACTCAGCCCAAGCACACTCCCTATATTTCTCCTCCATTTTTCCTTCCCGCCCAAACCCGGCCCTTTCCCCAATACTCGACCCACTTCACCCACCTCTCTCCCCACATCTTCTTCCTCGCGCGTTCCCGCTCTTCTCTCCCCCCCTCACGACGCGGTCGTTCCCACGCTCCCGCCTCCCTCGCGCCCACGACCCGCGACCACACTTTCGCCCAACGTCTTCCCTTACGACTCGCTCTCTCCTCACAATGTCCCCCCCATCACTTCCAACTCCCCCGAGACCACCCCCCGACCTCGTCTTCAACCTTCACATCACCGCTGCGTTGTCGATCCTCCCCCGACCACTTTTCCCGAGCACCCACCACTTCCTCGACCACCCCATCACCGAGCCCTCGTCCGTGCCCCCTCTAAGCTACAGGCCCCGAGCGCAGCACCCCCTCACTGCATCCCTAGCCGCCACAGTCGAGCCCCCGGCATTTCGTCGAACACTTAATCTATCGCAATTCCCACTTTTCTGGTCACCGTCGTCGCCATACTATCTGTGGCCTCGATCCCTTAAGCCGTCATCGTCATCAACACTCTATCCATCGCAACGCCAGCGCACGCCCGTCACACCCACCGAGCCATCGAGTCCAAGAATCAAGATCCGACAAGGATAAACCTGTGCCGTGTTCGTGAAGTGATCGTGTCGTTGCCGCTGCTGTACCGTCGTCGACACGTCTTCAGGCAAGTTTTAATACTTGCTTCATGCTACATATATTCATTTCGATTGCGATCTGATACTATTATAAGTGTTCGATGTAAACCATGACCTACAAACCCCATTAAATTGACGGCAACAAATAACATGTGATGGCCCGAGTTATAATGAATATCCCTTAAGATTTTGGTTACAAAACAATGTCGTTTGCTCACGTAAAATGGTGTCCCGATTTCTGTCGTAAAACCTGAAAACTTCCGTACATGCTGAACCGTAAAATTTATATTAAATTATGTATGAATCGGATTTTAGTGTTCGATGGCTCATATCGAATCTAACTGTTTAACCTACAGTATTCTATAGTTGATCACTGAATTTTAACAAAGTATGATAGAGTTAATTGCGGAGGATTACAATTCTGGACTGCAGTCCAGAACGGAAATCCCAGTTAACCCTGTTTTTAGATTCCTGTATTTCTCTGTTCAAATATGAGAATGCGCGGAACCCTATATCATTACATAGAAAATTGAGTTAGCTTTCTTACTCCACTGGTCTCACTAGATTTCTCAACTGTTTGATATTTTAAACCCATTTTATAATGTCGATATGTTTTGCTGAATTCTGCAGCGACAGATTTTTACACATCAACCGTAACCTGATCATAACTCCCTGTTGAGATAGTATATTACTGATCCGCCAATTTTGGTGGAAACCTAACTGATAAGCCTACACATTGTTAAACTATAGCATCGCCTAATTACGATCCCAACTGGGATTAAAATGTGTTACGAAACGGACTTCTAATTCTGAAACCGGATTTCCAGCAGCGAACACTTAAATTGAAATGGCCATATCTAGCCAACCTGAAAACCGATTGGCGCGAAACCAATTTTGATGGATAGATAATTCAATATACTGTTTACCCCTTTTCATTGTTTCGCTTAATTCTGCACACATGACTTATAGTAAATTATGCAAGTGGTAGGACACAGGCTGATGGTATTCTATTCATATCGTAATTGTTGTATTCTGATCACATCATATACATGTCACTGCATTGGTAACCTAGTGATCATGTGCATTAACCAGTGTTAGGTATTAGTGGTCTGATTGTGGCAAGTACGTTAGTGTTTAAGCATGAATGAATAAGTGGAAGTGACACGTACTTATACACAATCAGCGGACCCTATTGACATATTGCATTGTCGACGTCTATGGGACATGTATAAGTGTGACTATAATTGGGATGGGACGATTATGGAAGCACTTATATGGGTGTCATAGGTAATGCACCAAACACTGTCCATTTATTTTGGGTATCAGTCGAGACATGCTTGATGGAGATCCTGTCTCCAGTTCTCGCGTAGACTTGTCATGGACCGACTGGTATTTGAGTTTATGGTTGGCGTTTGATGTAGAACACGGGGTGTGGGGTAGTTTGAGTATGAGTTCAACAGAATCTCGGGAGTCCCATTGCCGGCACATACAGCGACTTTGGAGATATATGGGGATATTACTGATTATTAGCGAGCGACTCGGGCCCATGTTCCCTTGTCCTTGGGTCCTACCCTTAGGTGGGGGATACTCACGAGGGTTGACTCTCACACTTGGACTGGCGATAGGCTTAGCGACCTGTACAGTGAGACTTAAAGACTGATAGGGTTAGTGACATTGATATGCATTGCTTACTGATTCAACATACTTGCCATACTGTTTACTCCTTTACTGTTTACCTGCTCTATTAGCTACCTGCATTGGCTACTTCATGTTCACGTCATTATTCCATGATTACTGTTGCATATTCATCATTATTGCACGTGTTCACATTTGTGTGTGTGTGTGTGTGTGTATTGCTATCGTGTCGCTCTGACGACCTGAGTATGCATGCTCAGAGTGAGAAGTGGACCTAGCTTGGACCAGGACCTGACGTATCTCGAGGACACTGTGGACATCTTGATCAGCGACCCAGAGCTATACTTTCTTGATCTCTATCTGGTTAGTTCTTTGTATTTGATTTGATTTAGTGACTGCATTCCTCATTACCTGTGCATTGATTACTGATTACCACGTAGTGCTAGAAGCCGAAGTGTGACTACGGAGGGATATTTCCTCGACCGTAAGAGCATGGCTGGCCTTGTCAACTCCTCGTATTCCGTATTTTGGGAAGCGGTGCGTGACAACGCATCTTCCAAACAATATATAAGATTGGCCCTTACCATCATGTTCTTTATCATATCTAGAGTTTCCTAATTCTCTTCTCTACGATACCATTTTGTTGTAGAGTTTATGGTATCATCAACTATCTGACGACTCTATTTCCTTCATTCAGTTCTCTGAACTGCTAAAATAAATACCCATGGCTTGCCTACAGTTCCCAGAACTGTTCCGTGAAACACACACAACCCTGTTTGCGTGAACTGACTCTTCACTTCACTAATACTACGTTTGATACAAATCAACGCTTTAGTTCCGTATGAGATCAATAGCCATATCGGGTAATTATTAATAAAGGTGTTAAATTAGGAAACTCCACTACGTGTCTCCACGTTTATTGGTCTGTATCTATCGAAGTGAATTATCTGTAATGGATATCTAAATTGTTTTACTCTGGTAGTTTTTCTTCCAAGGCAACTCTCACAAGTAGATGATTTGATTTTGGCTCAAATACCAACTCATCGATCCCAGGTGGTTAAGTCATCCCATCTATTTATTAACCTAATCTACCATACCACTCATGACATTTACAGAAAGGTCAATCCTCAAAACCACAAGGAACTCGTAAGACAGATTGTCCCATTAAGCTATCCAAATATCTTAAGTCGAGACTGAAACTGTTACCGACGAGAAGATGATTTGTGGATAGCTATTTACATCACCGATGCAGAATTGACTCATATGTTTTCGACACATGATTTGCTTCCACAAACTTTCTGCTCCCAGCAGAAGGCCTTCTTCTACTCAGTACCCTGACAGGAAGATTATTTATGGATAGCTATTTACATCACTGATGCAGAATAGATTCATATGTCATCGACATATGATTTTCTTCCACAAACTTTTTTGCTCCAAGCAGAGGCCTATTTCCACTCAGTACCTTGACGAATGGAGCGGTTCAAATTCCCACAGTCAAACGTTGGACTTATTATATCAATTATTGCCAGCACATTTCTCCATATCAGATCACTTAAGTTGTTGATGCGTTATTCATGTTTTCGTAGCTCGATTGAACTCTTTTTGCATTAGGACACCTGCCCTTACGCACTGTTGACCTCATCAACATATCAGCAGCGCTCTTGGTTCTATCGCCCTTAGCGATTAAACCTCAAACCTCGATTACTCAAACGTACTAGAAAACGTCAACACATTTGCTTTCCGCATAACTAATTGCTTCATATATCGAATAGAAAACATGTAACTATCTACTGTTGTCACCCTACAGTCTAACTGGAGCAGCACTCTTCAGATCCCGGATCAATGAAGATATACCTCGTAAGTATATCCACATTACGTGATTCAACTCCTTATATGAAAATAAGGCCAAACCAATAAATAATGTGACATTGCCACGTCGTATAGACTACCCCATAATCATCGCACAACTTATCTCTTGGCGCGCAGATATCCTGTAATTACCGCTCAATATAAACTGCGAGTGCTCGACAATAAAATATATGACTACTAATGACATTGCTCTCATCACGTCCAACGCGTAAAGCGGCTCTAGATGCACCAATCCTCCAAAGATCGCTGCATCTCGATGGTGCTGCGTCGTGTAGCCCCGCTATATTGCTTCCACCTCAATGGTGCCGTGTCGTGTAGCCCTGCTACATCGCTGCCATCTCTTCATTTGCGTCTAAGTCATTCAGCTTGTTTATGTAATATTAAACTAATGTTTCTATTTTATTATGTTATCGTCATCTATCATTTCACCTCTGATGAGACTGACTTTATTATGGATGCGTTAAGACTATGGCATATAATGGAGTACCGTTCTTTCCCAAAGAACGCTTCGTTTTTAACCCATCTTAACAACAATAATAAACCTACACTCCGAAGAAAGAGAAGAAGGTCTATGACCCCAACCACATTCTTCAAAAATATAAAATATAAAATTTTGTTAAAATGAGTGAAAATTGGATCATAGATTTCCTAAAAACGGAGTAAATTGGGTAGTTAAATCTAAACTCCCGTCTCCTCTCGAAATCTCCTACTTGAAAATTGTCAGATTAATGCAGTATGCGTCTTTGTTTATATAATATGACATGCACAACATAAAATGCAACAATCAATCTAACAAATTTCATTTTCATTTAAACTATCATATCCATGTCCGTTTTATTAGGGGTTTCATTTTATTCGTGAAATTAATACGCACCCCAGGCGTTCCCATTGGAAGAACTACCCAGTAAATCTCCAAGATTTTATATGAGAATAAAAAATTGAAACTTTTGGTGAGCAAACAAAATCTTCAAAAAAATATAACTTTCAGAGTTAACAGCAAAACTCTTAACTAACCCAAAACTTGAGTGCAAAACTCCCCAAAAATAAGAAAACTAAAAAAATAACATTTTTAATTTTCTAGAATTTTTCTGAATCTTGTACAATTTTTCTTTATTTTCTAGGATTTTTATGAGATTATTCTGGAAATTTTTTTCCTTTTAAAAAAATAGACCCGGCTCCTGGCCCGGCCCGAGCCCAGCTCGGGCCAGGTGGCTGGACCCCCGAATTTTTTTAAAATGCTTTTTAAAAAAAATTTGAATTTTTCTTTTTTTTAAAAAAAACCTGAAAAAATAAAATTTTCAGAAATTATTTTTTTGGTTAAAAAATTATTTGGCTTACTACCACAATCAAAATAAATATTTGGTTCCCAACCAAAATCATAAGAAAAATATTTTTGGTTCCAAACAAAAAATCCAAAAAAAATATTTGGTTCTCAACCAAAAATCCCAAAAAATATTTGGTTCCAAAATAAAATCCTAAAAAATATTCGGTTCCAAACCAAAATCCGAAAAATCTTTTTCGTCCGACCGAAAACCCAAAAAAATATTTGGTCCAACCAAGCTCCCCAAAAAAAATATTCCACAAGTTTCTTTCATCCAAAAAAATAAGGTTAGGGTTTTAAGAAAAAATTAGGACCCAACTACCATTAATGCTCATCAAAAGAGAAAAAAATTAAAATTTTCTTTTCACACAAAAGATCAAGTCTTTACAAAAAATTATTTCACCTTTGTTCCATAGGTTATTTCATATCAACGAACTAAGAAAACTACATCAAAACGTCATAAATAAAATAGATCTGATTTATGGTGACATATAATGATGCAAAATAAACAGATCTTAAAAGATCCATCAAACGATAACCATAATATCATAGATCTGTCCTTAAATTTTTTTTTTAAAAATCGATCAAGGTTTAGATTAAAAAAACGCATTTTTTTAGTTGCAAATATTTTAAACATCACAGATCTATAATTCTACGAACGTAGGATGAATGTCTCTTGATACCAATGTACACTTTAGCTAACCTAGATACAAAATATGTAATCAAGCGCTGCGGAAAGTCCATGTATCTACCCTAAAGGTTTACGATATACCTAATCCGATTGGTTGGATTGTTTCTCGTCCACGTCATGTAGAAGATCGGCTCTTTATCGCCTCCAAGTAATGGCCGGAGGGAAACCATAGTTTTGTAGAAAGCGAGAATCTCTCTCTTCATCATCCCGCAAGCCAATTTAAAGTAGAAGAGGATGAGAAAAGGAAATGACGACTCTCTCTTGTTTTTCTCTCTATATGTTGCATCATGTATCTCATATATCTCGTATCTCGTATGAAACCTTAGCTCTCTTATATGAATATATACGGTACCCACTCATATGGACGGGTATTGGACCGGTTTGGGCCCAATGGCTATATATCTATATACATTACAAGTTACTACAAAACATCTTCATATTAGTATTACCTGTTTTTCACCAAACTATCATAACAATGTTATACAAATTTTATTGACTCCATTAATTATATTAATTTTGTAAAATGCAGGTACAATTCACAGATAAACGGGTATTGAACTTTCGATAGTTAATTCTAATCCACAAAGTTCTTGGTAGTTTTTGAGAATAAGCTTTTATTTTAATTCATAGTTATGCATGTAAACATGTCGCTATCTCAGTCTAAACTTCTGACATTATTTTCAGGGCATAAAATACATCATCATTAGGTAATTCTTGTGAAATAAGGTAAGATTAGTTTGATGTGCACTGTTGATTGTGTTAATTGCATTCCCTTCTAAGAGATTTTAGGTTGATGCTGCTGGAATGTTTGGACATCAGTTTAAAAAAATTAAGGTATCATTAGGAAAGGTAAACACTCTATATTGGTGACTAGATGAAGAAAATAAGTCGAAATTGAAACCAAGTTTTAAGCATGATTCAAGTAGAAGCACTTTCATTTTCCAATTCTTATCATTAACCCTAGTACAAATATCACAGACCATCAACTATGTTTTAATTGGGGTGACATCCGCGGCCCTCTCACGATATCTGGACAGAAGTTATGGCAAGAACCGTCCCCGCAATATGCGACTCCGAGCAACTTGTCTTGTCAACATCAGACCAACACCAGGGATTCATGGAAGCATTTCTCACTTTAGGCCATATTGAAACCTCCCTCACTTCAGCATGTATCGCAGTATATGCAACGGACACGTATGTTTATTTCCTTTTGTTTCAAGTTGTTGTTCCCAAATTACCCTGAATTTTTTCTCGTATTTTACTGCCAAGTTTTCACCGATGGGTGTTTTAGGACTGAAAAGCTGTAAACGATGCAAAATGTCTGCGCCTGCCATTTGACGACCGGCTTGGCTTTGGAGTTAGGATAAAGGAGTTATTTTTTTGAGTGGAGGTGTAGGCTATGCAAACTTTGAAAATATAAATTGTTTTGAAAATGTAGGTTATGTACTTCTTGTGTCTATTGCCGTGCCTTTATACATATTACAAGCGATCAAGATCCTACAATCAAGCTAATCAAGATCCTGCAATTAAGCCATGTGTAAGAAGACAATTACTCCAAGAATTAAGGAAATGGAAGATCCTCCTTTACTCCCCCTCAAATTGGAGCATGGAGATTGGAAATGCTCAACTTGCCTAACAAAGTTTGAAACCGGTCTCGACCAAGTGTCTTGGTAAATATGTCTGCTAGTTGATGCTGAGATGAAATCGGTCGGGGAAGCAAGAGCTTGGACTGAATATGCTACTGAATGAAATGATAATCGATTTCGATATGCTTGATACGCTCGTGGAATACAGGATTGGCTGCAATATGTAAGGCAGCCTGATTGTCACGGAACAAGGAAACTAGTCTGAATGAGATACTCCCAAATCTGAGAGCAGTCGGAGAAGCCAAACAACTTCACTTGCGGTAGTGGCCATCGCCCTGTACTCTGCCTCAGCTGTGGAACGAGAAACTACAGACTGTTTCTTTGATCGCCATGAAATAGGTGAAGACCCCAGAAATACTATATAGCCAGTTGTGGATCTCCGAGTCATAGGACACCCAGTCCAATCTGCATTGCAATACGCCCTCAATGACAATAAACTATTGGAGGGGAGCAAAATGCCTTGTCCAGGCACATTCTTGAGATATCGAAGAATCTGTAATGCAGCATCAAAGTGTGGTTGTCTTGGCTTGTGCATAAACAGACTCAGGATGTGTACTGCATAGCTGATATCTGGACGTGTGATCGTGAGATAAAGTAATCGGCCAACTAGACGCCTATATTGTCCAGGATCATCATGGAGTTGTCCAGGATCATCATGGAGTTGTTCGGAATCAGGTTCAAGTTTGTGTTGTTGATCCATAGGTGAAGAAGATGGCTTGCAACCTGTGAGACCGCACTCCGCTAAGATGTCAAGAACATATTTGAATTGGCTTAACGCAATACCAGCGGATGAACGTGCCACTTCAATACCCAGAAAATATTTGAGTTTACCAAGGTCTTTAATGTGGAACTTGGTATTCAAATATTATTTCAGCCAAGAAATCTTAATTGAATCAGTCCCTGTAATTATCACGTCATCAACATAGATGAGCACATAAATGGAAGATCCTCCTTGGGTAAATATGAATAAAGAGTGATCAGAGGAAGATTGAATAAAACCAACTGCAAGTAGGGATTGAGTGAATTTTTTATACCAGTTGTGAGAAGCCTGTCGGAGTCCATAAAGAGACTTTTGAAGACGGCAAACGCGATGCTCCCCCTTTCTGGCAAAACCTTGAGGAATTTTCATATAGACTTCCTCTTCAAGATCGCCATGTAAAAAGGCGTTGTTGACATCTCACTGATAAAGTTCCTAATTGCGTACTGAAGAAATAGCAAGGAGACATCGGACGGTAACCAATTTAGCTACTAGAGCAAACGTTTCATGAAAATCAACACCTTCAATTTGAGTATATCCTTTACCCACAAGCCGCGCTTTGTATCTTTCCACAGTACCGTTAGGGTTGAATTTGACTTTGTATACCCATTTAGAATCAATAGCATGTTTCTCAGGTGGTAAGAGCACAAGTGTCCAAATATGATTGGCTTCTAAAGCGGAAATCTCCTTGGCCATGGCATCCCACCAACGATCATGTTTTACTGTCTGAGAAAATGATGTAGGCTCATCGACTGAAGAGATGGCCGCTAAGAAAGCAATATGATTTCTAGAAAATTGGGAGTAAGAAATATTATGAGAAAGAGGATATACCGTTGAGTTGGCCGAAGGAGAGGAAGAGTGCTAAGCAGAGGAAGGCGGGAGAAGGGATGGCGGCAAGGTGTAGTTGTATTCAGAGAGATTCTTGGACACTTGTCTTATACGTTTAATGGTTGCATCAGAGTACTCAATAGTAGGAAGAACGGGTTGATTATGAGGTGAAGGCCCAATATTCGCATCCGATGATTGTGGTAAGGAATCAGACGGTGCAGATGAAGGCCCGAGTGGAGCAAACCTAGCTTGGATTGAGTCAGGGGATCGTACATAGTTGGGCTGGGCTAATCATTCTGGGCTGGTTCAGTGAGCACATGGCCGTCAGTTGGACTCTCATAATCAATGGGACTGCAATCTGCTGGCCCAAAACAGATGGTGCGAGCTTGTAAATCTATAACGCTATCATTGGTGCTACTAAAAGGATAAATATCTTCAAAAAACTGAACGTCTCGCGAGGATTAAATCACTTTGCTGTCTAAATCATAAATTCGATAACCTTTCTGTCCATAGAGATAACCAACGAAAATGCCAGGCTTGCTTCTGGGAGCGAACTTATCACGAGGCTTACTATTAACATGTCCATAACAGAGGCATCCAAAATTTCGTAAATGATCATAATTGGGCACTTTACCGAATAAAATTTCGTAAGTTGTTCGGTTGTTTAATACAGAGAGTGGCATGTGGTTGATCAAATAAGCAGCAGTAAGTACACATTCACCCCAAAAACGGACTGGTAGATTTACCTGAAATCGCAAAGCTCTAACCACTTCTAAGAGATGCCGATGCTTTCGCTCCACCACTCCATTCTGTTGTGGTGTGTCTGTGCAGCTTGTGTGCCTGTCCATTCCATTCTCAAAGTAGTGATTTAGCAAGTCCCCATGATTAAATTCGAGACCACTATCTGTTCTGAAAACCTTGATTTTAGTGTTGAATTGTGTTTGAACCCAGTTAAAGAATAGCAAAAGATAATGTTTGGTTTCGGATTTGTGCTTCATAAGAAAGACCCATGTTGCACGACTGTGATCAACGACAATGGTGAGGAAATAATGTGATCCAGAGCGAGATTGAGTACGATATGAACCCGATATATCACAATGTACTAAATCAAAATTATGCATGGATTTATTCCTATGGGTTGGAAACGACAATCTAGTTTGTTTTGCCCTACAACATGCGTCACAAAAGAAAGACTTTGATGAATCGATCATGACAGAGAAATTTGAAACCAATGAGAGTCGGTTCATTGGTAGATGCCCTAGACGACGGTGCCACAAATATGCAGTGTTGTGTCCATTTGCCAGAAACACCTTCCCCGCCCTCGTTGGTTCCAAATAGTACAAACCATTTCGCACTCTACCCACTCCAATCGGCTTCATCGAGAGTAAGTCATGTATCACACAAAAATCAGATCCAAATATTATAACACAGTTGAGATCCCGAGTTAATTTATTGACTGATAATAAATTAAAATGAAAATTAGGCACGCCCAAGACTTGTTCTAGATTTAAATTTTAGCCAAGAGTTACTCGACCCAGAGCATGAACCGGAACGTTATCTCCATTGGGAATTTGGACAGGAGGAATATCAGGATTCAAACGAACATCTGTCATAGAATCACTTTTGCATGCTATATGGTCTGTGACCCCTGTATCAATAATCCATGAGTCTGTCTTACCAGAAAAATTTTGTGAGGCCATGTTTGCAGAAGTCCCAGTAGTTGATCCGGAGCGCTGGCCAAAAAAATCAACCAGCTGCTGGATTTGTGTTGGCGTGAGATTTGGGTACGCAGGGATTGCAGTAGGATTAGAAGCTGAGGCCTCGGCAGTGGCTGCGAATGACTGGTTTGTTACCACTGACGACGCTCCGGCAGTACGTGGTCGCTGTTGATCTCCCCTTGGCCTAGGCTTTCTCCAACCGGATGGATATCCGAAGATATCATAGCAATTCTCTCGGGAATGATTGCTTCGATTGCAATGAGTGCACTGGAATTGACCATCTCGTTTTTCACCTCTATGCTCGCTTCGCCGATCAATCCTTTGGTCACTACCTTGCCACCCTGTCGGTGCTTTGGCTAACAAGGTTGTGGCCTCGATGGTGGGTGGACGAGTAGCAGCCACAGTGCGTTGCTTTTCATCTTGGGCAGCCACAGCATATGCTCTTCCGAGTCCCGGCAATGGCTCTATGCTCAGGATTTGAGATCGAACCGTCTTGAAAGCATTGTCTAATCCCATAAGAAAGTCGAAAACCTTCTCTTCCTCACGCATCTCTTGCATCTTCTTTTCGGCACCACAAGTACACATGGGTACTGGTCTGAGACTCTGTAATTCATTCCACACACTCTTCAATTTGCCATAATATGTGGAGATGGCTGATTTTTCTTGCTGTAGTAGTGTAATGGTCCGCTTCAACTCATACACCCGAGGCGCAATTCCCTGAGTGAATCGCTCCTCAAAATAGCACCATATTTCGCTTGCAGTGTCCAC
The DNA here is from genome assembly GCA_030015575.1 of Agapanthus africanus. NCBI lineage: Eukaryota > Viridiplantae > Streptophyta > Magnoliopsida > Asparagales > Amaryllidaceae > Agapanthus > Agapanthus africanus. Next base: position 349,629,990 of record CM057351.1, read on the forward strand.
ATGAGCAACATCTGTCTGCAGCCTCAGAGAGCGAGTTGATCAGCCATGATTTGACCACGGCGTTGCACTGGATCCAGGATTGGAAATCCCCGGAAGTAACATCGGGTTTCTTTATCGATCCATCCACGAATCCTGCCTTGTTCTTGGATTGGAGCGCATTTAAGAAGCTATTCCTCCAAGTGAAATAATTGTCTCCGGTTTCACTTAGCGGTTGTGTAACAAAAATCAAGCCTGGATAGTCCGACGGGTGCAAGTAGAAATGTGATGTGATATTGATTGCGATGTTTTGTGCATTCGTAACGGTCACCAAACCCTCTTGATTATTACTTGCCATGGTGGCAGAAAGTAGAAGAGGAAGAGAAAAAAATTATGATAGGAGCCAAAGCTCTGATACCATGAACATATAAATTGTTTTGAAAATGTAGGTTATGTACTTCTTGTGTCTATTGCCGTGGCTTTATACATATTACAAGTAATCTAGATTCTACAATCAGGCTAATCTAGATCCTGCAATTAAGCCATGTGTAAGAAGGCAATTACTCCAAGAATTAAGGAAATGGAAGATCCTCCTTTAAACATTAATTTGTAGAATCCTACACCCACTTAAAAATTAACTCTGGCTTGCTCTCTTTGACTTTCGAGTTATCTATATACCAAAAGTTTTGTTTTGAAGTTATCTAGACTCCAAAAAGAATGTTTTCTACTCATTTTGTTAGGAGTCCTAAGAAAACAAGTTGGACCGGAGTTTAGATCACTCCAATCATCTCAACTTTCACATAATGACTATTCAATTAACTAAAATCCAAAACGAAAGCCAAACGGGAGCATAAGCAGGAATTTGGAATTAAGTTTAGATAACTCTGTAACACTTTGGATATCCTGATTTAACTCCGAAGCCAAACAGGCCGTAAAGGGGCAAACTACAACTTTCCGTAATGGAGAGAGGTATCATGATTCATGCCATCAATGGAAAGGCCAGGCAGGTTTCCTGCAATTTAGCGTTTCAATTACTTTTGGTTTCATAAAAAAAATTTAAAGAAAAAAATAACTTCTGTTTTCATCCTTAGATCATTTTCGGGAACGTAAAACTAATTAACATTGTGACTGTTGTGATAAGTCGGCATTGGCCGAGATGATGGAAGGTGGTAAGGGCACCAGGTGGGGGAATTGTCTCGGCTACATGATCTTAAAGTTTCCCATAGCGATATATGAGGACCCTTTAGATTATGTTCGGAAAGGAACGAAGATTGCCGAGAGGAAGAAGAACTCGTTAGAAGCCGTCTTTACAAATACGAGCGGTACTCTCATTGTCAAACTCCTGGGAATGAAGGTATATATACATAATGATGAACTATTCGGTTTAACTCTGCTTTGGGGTGGTTGATGTTGGCATGATTTTCTCCGATGTAACCGCAACCATGCCAAATATCTCTCTCCATATATTGTTGAGTGATTTTAATCTTTCAACATTAACATTTTTGGTTCTTAATTACCTGCAATTTTTCCTCACATTACATGCGCTTATTGATTTAGAATATGAATTCATTTGCTGCTCTTCTTTGGTCACTGTGGTCAAGAGACATTTTAGTTGATATTCTTAATTCTAAAGCATCGATATAATTAAACCTTTGTCAAAGCTAAGAGTTTTATTCTGGCTAAACCTCACTATATATAATACTACCCTTAACATTGATATAATTAAACCTTTGTCAAAGCTAAGAGTTTTATTCTGGCTAAATCTCACTATATATAATACTACCCTTAACCACGAGCATTTTTCAGAAAACTACAGGCGTAGCATTTTTCCCTACCACCCTGATCCGGGCTGGCCGGGACTGGTTCTGAGGGCTTACGCCACGCTTCATCTCGACCTTCGACGAGCTGGCTACCCAATTCCTCGGTCATTTCGTCGGGAACCGACGACAGAAAAGGACGGTCGACTACATGTTCACTGTCAAGAGCGGAGACAAGGAATCCTTCAAAAGGTATGTCACCCGCTTCTACAATGCCCTCCTGGAGGTTCCCGAGTACCGTGATAAAACAGTTATCACCGCGCTGAGGTCGGGTCTTAGGCACAAAGAGTGGCTCCGCTCTTTTGCATTAGCGCAACCTAAGACTATGGCCGAAGTGAAAGCCTGGACCGAGCGAGAAATCCAACTCGAGTCGGAGGTGAACTCAAACCTGCCCCGAGCCGACCAGGTGGACAAGAAGAAAAGGGACAGGGAGGAGAAAAATAAAGTCGATCGTCCGAAACCTTACTTCGCGAGATTTCAAGAGTACACTCCTCTAAACATTTTCCAGACCGAGCTACTGGAGAAAGTTAAGGGCGAGAGGTTCTTTAAGCTCCCGCCAGTCACCCAAAGAGCGGGCAAGCGTCTCCGCGGCCCATACTATGCCTTCCACAGGTCGCAGGGTCACCCGACTGAGAACTGCAAACAACTCCGTGACTACATCGAGAAATTGATTCGCTCTGGCCACCTGGAGAAATATCTGCGGGACAAGCGGCAGGCGGAGTGGGAACAAAAGGACCAAACTCCTCCCGGAGAATTAACGATCGGGAAAATCATGGTCGTTACCTCGGATCTTGCTCGGGAAAGCGGGGGGAACCACTACATCCTCCCTGTCGAGGGTGTAAGCGATATACCACACAAAAGGTGCATGAAGGACGAACTGATCATCTTCACCGATGAAGACCTCTACGGCATATCGCTTCCTCACAATGATCCTCTCGTGATAACGGCCAGAGTCCACCATTACGAGGTCCAGAGAATATTGGCCGACTCAAGGAGCTCGGCGAATATCATGTTCCACGACTGTTTCCAGCATATGGGGCTAGGACCATCCGACCTTCGACCCACTTCTCATGTCCTCTCTGGGTTCACCAATCATTCCGTCCCGGCCGAGAGATTGGTCACCCTCATCCTCAACGTTGGGGAAGCGGGCAATACGCGAACCATACCAATGGACTTCCTCATCGCCAAGGTCTCTTCATCCTATAACATTCTCCTGGGACGTCCTACCTTGAATGCCCATCGGGCCCAGATCTCAACTTATCACCTTGCGATCAAATTTCCTTTGGATCAAGAGGAATAGGCCGGGCCTATGGATACCAGCAAACCGCTAAGATTTACCTCGCCTCGACGTCCACCGCCGGAGAGCAGGGCGACGATTTGAGGATGCACATGAGTTCCAGGGGTCCTTAGATACACGCGACGATCAAAGAGAAATTCAAGGTGCCCCGGTGGAAGCATTGACGGAAGTCCCCCTCGAAGAAGGAGTCGATGGCCGCACAGTCCAGATCGGTTCTCTCTTGACCGGGGACCACCGCGAAGAATTAATTCGTTTCGTCCGGGAAAACTCAGACGTATTCTCTTGGACGCCGCGGACATGCCCGGGATCGACCCCAAAGTGATCTCCCACAAGCTCGGGGTCGGCCCGCATGCCCGACCCGTCCGACAAAAGAAGAGAAGTTTTGCGCCAGTTAAACAAAAGGCGATAGAAGACGAGGTAGATCGATTAATAGCAGCCAACTTCATCAAGAAACTGGACTACTCAGATTGGCTAGTGAATATGGTCATGGTAAAAAAGGCAAACGGGAAATGGTGCATGTGCATCGATTTCACAGACTTGAACAAAGCTTGCCCCAAAGAAAACTATCCACTGCCTTGGATAAATCAGCTAGTGGAAAGTTCGGCCGGCCATGAATTAATAAGCTTCATGGACGCTTTCTCCGGTTACAATCAGATCCGGATGAACCCGGCCGACGAAGAGCTTACCGCCTTCACCACGGATCAGGGGGTATACCGCTACAAAGTGATGCCCTTCGGGCTCAAGAACGCAGGGGCCTTATATCAACGCCAGGTCAACAAGCTATTCAAACCACAGATTGGGAGAAACATGGAAGTCTACGTCAACGACATACTCGTAAAATCCGTCTCCTCAGCCGGGCACACTAAAGACCTCGGCAAGACATTCGACGTCCTACACAAGTACAAAATGAAGCTGAATCCAGCTAAGTGTGCGTTCGGAGTCACCAGTGGAAAATTTCTCGGGTTCATGGTTACCCATCTCGAAGCAAACCCAGAAAAGATCAGCGCCATCCTCAATATGGCAACGCCCAAGAGAAATGTCAACATCATGCGCCTCATAAGAAGGGTGGATGCCCTAAGTCGCTTTATGTCCAGATCTGAAGAGAAGTGGCTCCCGTTATTCAGGGCCTTAAGGAAAATTCCTAAGTTCGAATGGTCTGAGAAATTCCAGAACTCTTTAGAGCAACTCAAGGCGCACCTAGCAACTCCTCCGCTACTCATCCGACCAGTCGAGGGCGACGAGCTATTATTGTATCTAGCCATCTCCGACCAGGCTGCAGGCTCAGTACTTGTAAGAGAATTTGAAAGAATACAGAGGACGGTCTATTACGTGAGCCATGTTTTCAAGGACGCGGAAACGAGATACCCGGCCATAGAGAAAATAGTCCTGGCACTTGTCCTGGCCTCCAGAAAACTTCGACATTATTTCCAAGTACACACAATCCTTGTCCTCATCGAACGGCCTTTAGGGTCTATTCTCGCCTCCCCCGAGTCGTCAGGTCGTCTGGAGAAATGGAGGTGGGAATTGTCCTAATTCGATATCAAGTACCGCCCCCGATAAGCCATCAAAGTGCAGGTCTTAGTAGATTTTGTCGTCGAATGCACTATTCCCGCTAAAGAAGGAACGGCAGCGCAGAGCCCTAAACCACGTCCCTCGATCGAAGAGGTACCTGAGCCCATCCTGTAAGTCTACGGTAGTGCCCCAGCCAATAATCTGAGGCCAAACGCGGAATAAAAACTTTTTCATAAACTGGCGCTAACATAAACTATAACCCGGATCGTGCCATTAACACTAAACTAGCAATCTACAAAATGATAGAATGGCTATACCGATCGATCCGTGTCTTTCGGTCTTTAGCCATCATTCCACGCTCCTCGCGGCATCTGCGATCTCGCTCGATCTTCGGTCTCCTCGTCGAGGTGGCTCCACGTCAACGGATCTTTATACAAGCTTCCGTCTCTAAACCGAGGCAACTCGGACATGAAGTTTGCTAGCCGACATATCCAAGATTGATGTAGAGAGTGTGTAGAATAATTTGTCTCAAGAAACCCAAACCATTGGGTGAAGGTAAATTGAAGTTGCCTTTTTGGGTGAAGGAATGAGCTTAAGGTTTTAGCAAATGAATCATTTTTCACTCAAAGAAGTGCTCGGCCAATTTAGGGGGGCTGAAATGGGTGGGGTCGGCCTTTGAGTGGGGGTGAGAATAAAGAAAAGAGGTGACCACAATCATAAACCTTATCACAACTACAAATATCCAAAGCTTAAGTTAAAAGGAATTAAATGAAAGCTTATCCATTGAAGCCACCTTGCCTCAATATAGAAACAATTCCATGACACACCCTATGACTCACCCACAAAACAAAATCCCAATCCTCACTAGATAATGATTTCGGCCACAACAAATGGTGAATGGATTTTTGGCCAAAAATGATATATCAACATCAACCAATAATTATATATTAAAACTAATGTTTAATCGAACGGAGAAAAACTGGCAATTTCAAAAAGCAATCCCGTAACAAATTACAGGATTACCCCACAACTGTATATACATACTCGCATTTGTATTCCGACCGAATACAAAATGCAATGAGACAAAAAATACTCTTACACAATATAATACTAGGATCCGGCTTAAACCAAAGCCCACTAGTATTATCTGTCCGAATCATGACATGTGCACAAGTGCACGCGCATGTTTGAACCCTGCCATAAAACTATACGGCCTCTACAACGTTTCGCCCGAACTTGGGAAACTATCTGTGGGGGACTCTGAAGACTCGTCAATACTCTAGCAGTGGGTTTAACTACAAGCACGTCGGTGGCACTAGCTATGCGTAACGGCTGCCCATGTACTGACCGAAAGGGAAGCCGATGAGCGAACTCATCCTGGAACCCTACAGAGCCTATCAGTGACAATATCCGTACAATCTGGTCCGTTCGTCTATGAGCATCGCATATCGGGCCTAGGGGGCTGGTAACGTCAGACCCCTAAAAGCGGTATAAATCGTGTCGAAGGGTAGCCCTGAACATCCTGAGAAACTACTGGAATACCTACCAGTAATTCTCACCTGCCTTGACCAAGGACTTGGTGTAATGGCTCTCCTAGACACAGCGCGATCTCACTCCCGATACCGGGAGAGACGAATCCTCTGTCGATCCGCTCACTGCCTCTATGTGGTTCGGGACTGTACCCAACTAAAACCTGTTTGCATAACTCCTTTGAGCCGTGGTAGGGTAGTAATCTAAGCACAGTGGGAACTCACACGAGACAAATGACGACCTCGGGTCGATGAACTAACCTGTACACATGTCACCAGGGAACTGCTATCTGACGCTAGGTATAATACCAACTAGCAGATTCCCGGCGAGTCCTGTCCGGTGCATTCATAACCCAATGAGCACCTGTATACATCTTAGGTGAACCAACTGACACCAATGGCTTGTGAGACCGGCCACCGCCCCTCGTCGGGGTCTCGACTGTATACACTAGTCTACTCCGGAGTATCGATGCCCTGTCTCGAAACTCCCACGACTAGGGCCCACTTTTAAGGATGTGCTTATAGACTATCCAACTCTCACGTATATGATCACCATCATACTGCTGGTAGTCAAGCAAGAATCCTAAGGGCTCTATCAACGTGTAATAGTGATCATATCACCTAAAACTGTACACGATGATAAAGACAAACCAGATAGCATACTATCATCTCGTGTAAGACTTTCCTGCCGGTATAGGTCCTCCTCAATCATTGCAATCGCGTGCCTGTGATCCAATAATTGACTTTGAGGGCACTACATCTAACAATCTCCCACTTGCACTTAAGGCTAATTATTGCGATGTCGCATACTCACAGCCCGTGTGATACCGAACACCCAACTCCACTACTAATCAGTTTTACAAAGCTCGTTTGTAAAACTCTTGTGTTCGAGAAATAGCCTCAGTGAGTGGATCCGCCCTGATGTTTCTTTCTATGTCTCTCTTAATCTCCAGTTCGCGGAGAAAGCCATCTCCCGAATTGAGTAATACCTGTCTTAGAATATGTCTGGATATCTGATGGGACCTAATTCATAAATGAACTCCAAATCCAAACTTCTTAGACCGTATCGTCAACTGAACCTAATCAGTATCCTGCACCATGCCTCCCTCAGTATCCTTTTGGACCACCTGTCCAAACTACTGCCCTCTTCGTCAGAGGGAAAACTATAACTCTGACAGTCACTCTGTCATCCGTGTCACCTTGGAAGCCTGGAATGATAACCGTCTCCAGAAGGAGGTTGCCGTTATCAAATCCCTAGAACATCCATTTATGTTCTAAAACTGCTTCCGAATGTTTCTCCAGGATTGGATTAATATAAACTTATTGCATCTAGTGCAAAAACAACATCTGGTGTTGTACTTGACATCTCATGATTGACTCAATTGCCTAAGCAAGTGATATGCCAATCATGCACATCTCTCTTTCCTTTAGTCTGTAAGACACCTTTAGAGAGGGAGACTCCATCACCTGCAGGTACACCACCATGCCAGGAGTCGTCTATTCTAAAATACCTTTTAGAATACTGTCTAAGTACCCAGATTGGGAAACTACCCAAATCTAGATCTAAAACCATAGATCTAGTAACCAGAATGTCAGATATTATATCCATATCCTTTATGGAGAAACTACTGTATGACAACCACAGTATAACCGATCGTAGTATAGGAATTTCACTTCCTACTCTGTGTATGTCATCCAAATACCAGGACATCACACCCTACTACCTTCAGATCCATCACCTATTCTGATGAAGTCAAAGCCATGACTGTCACATCAAAAATAGATGATCTATCTCCGCTATATCTGCTTTAGTCTATAAATAGACATAAGCTATTTGTCCACTATACTTTCGCTGCTCCCAATGACCACACCAACCCTCTGGCAGAGGCATATACACGTGCATTTCTAAAGCTAGTTTAGAACGACGTTATACTCATCCTCGTGCCGGGTCTCATAGTCTGGAGCAGCAGTAATGGCAAGTCTGGGTAAACAAGAACCTCCCTGTCACCGTCCTTGAGGCTACCGGAGTACCTCTCGGGTGCCTGAGGTTACCCACCATATCTGCGGAGTGGCTAATAGAATGTCAAACCTGATTGAATATTTAGGTCCTATTAAATTTTCAGTAATCGTTTGCGGTTCTGGTATCACTTCCAGTTCTACCATACTCCCACTACTGTTTTCTGAAAAAATCCATTTTACTAAAACTGTGGCGAGTCAAGAACAATGTCACTATTGATCTTCCAAATGGTAGAAAATCAACTCTCGTCATAGCCTGGGTCAACCCACAAACTGCCATTACAGAAACGTGCCTTGAGTTATCCAGAGTCTGGTTTTAAGCATAAGCCGGACAACTCCCCATACCTTAACATCGTTAAGATACGAACCATTCTATATCCAATATAGAATCCGAGGCACAGATTTAATTGGAACCAGATTCAAATCATGCAGCTGTCTCCAGTGCATGTCAATAAAATAGAGAGAGGCCGATCAGCATTACTCAACTTAGGAATGCATCCAATTATGAGTAACCCGAAAGAGAAATAAGTTTCTCAAAACCATTACTATCAACTGAATACCATACACAAGCATCTACATATTCGATCACCTTGAAGAATCCCGATACTTGCAACACCTGGTTCTCTACTTTATTCCTGTACCCACAATTTCTCAAAACTTAGACCTTGTATTTCTACGAAACACTTGTCTAAAAACTAGAGAAGTCATAAGTAAACAGAACATAGTACGAGGACCAACCCCTTTGTCCTAATGGACACTGGACAACATACAATACTCTGTATAAGTCCGCTGAGTTGAATAACTCAAAACCTGTGCATCGTAGGTTGAAAACTATACTTATGGTTAAGAACTACTCCGCTGTTCAATGCTCCTTACTCAATCGTCAACTGATATAGGTAAATGTCACAGACATAATTTCAAAAGTTATATCTCACTTTATGAAAATAAACGTACAGATATATCAATTTGAAATTGGTGCATAACAACGGATATTCAAAACCAAATACTTGCTGTCAGGCAAAAACCCAGGTGATTTCCTCAAATATCACCAATTACAACGAATTCCGATATAATGGGGATGATCACCTAATTCCCAATAATTTACTCCCACTCATCATCTGTAAAACCATACAGATGTGAGAATCATACATGGTAAATACATACCCTGGAGCAAGTGTCTAATTGGGAAATCAATTTTCTATTAACAATGCACAGTGAAACTGAAAAATGAAAATGTTTCGAAGGGGTATCCGGGTATTCGTAGTAATGCCTCTTCCATAATCAGATTCATGACTATAACCGTATATTTCGTTGTCATCTCTCCAAATCCCTTTATTTGTCTTTTGTCGTTACCTTCTGTACACCATCGTTAGGCTAAATGGTTTTCTTGCTTTCCTACCATTCGGCACCAGCCTATGGTTTAGAAGAAGACTATCCAGTAAGTATAATAGGTGTACTCTCCTAATCCTAGGAGTACTCGCAACCTGAGAGAAGGTGATGATAAAAGACAACTGAATAAAACCTTATTCTATTTCTTCTGAACTGGAGAAAAAACAAAGGTGAAGTAGGAGTGGCGATGAACTACGCGGTTTGGTCGTGAATGATAGCAGTCGCAATTTATTTTGCCCTCTTTCTAATCCCTTTATTTTGTCTTTACTTATTACCTTCTGTACATCCTACTTAGGCTAATTGGTTTTCTTCATTCCCTACCTTTCGGCACCTGCCTATGGTTTAGAAGAAGACTATCTAATAAGCGTAATAGGTGTACCATCTCCTAAACCAAGGAGTACTCTTAACCTGAGAGAAGGTGATGATAAAAGACAACTGAATAAACCAATTCAATTTTTCCTGAACCTGAATCCATCCCCGAAGAAGTCCCTTCGAGTTCGTATATAACCATACGATGGATTTATCCAATGGAAGTGGATGTTCGTAGTGATACGAGGTGTTCTGGAGAAATGCAAAGGGTAAAAGAAGAAGCGGCAATGATGTATGCAACTCAGACAATCCAAAATCCAGTATTTTAAGAAGGTTCGGTCAACTTGGTCACTGAGTCATAGTCTAGGGTCGGTCAATTGTCGCTGCCAAAGAGAGAGAAAAGAAACACTATGCGTGTACTCTAACCTATATCAGAATGGTTATCACTTTATCTAATCAAGAAACTTTCCACTGTATCGTCAAATTCTCCTCCAAATCTGAAAGAAGAATTAGTCGGGATCACCCGAAGAGTAAACCAACACATCAGTGGGAATCGGGATCCAACTATCATCGCATGATAACGTGAAGGAATCCACTCACGTTATCACACTCCAGAAGGTATGCGCATGCCTGGCACGTTTCAGTTTCTTTAGAAACTCCCGATATGGATTTTTGCCCCATGCTCTTATGACCTTGACTAAGGGCCAACAAATCATAAGTCACGTGTCAAGTTCTACCCTTTATTGTCCAGGTTAATTTGAACCCATCCGTACTCGCCCTTGACTAAGGGCCAACAAGGCTGTATGGCTGTCCCAAACCAACGCATCTACCTATACAACAGAAAGGTAACAAGCAGCTACCATCCACTATGCCTTGACTAAGGGCCAACAAACATAGCATGAATACTAAGTGCTACCCGTCTGAAATGACAGAGCGCTACGGCTGGTTTTTGGCGAAAAACGTTTAACGTAATGAACTTGATCTCATTGAAGGACCTGATAGCTTTTTACAAAAATATAGTGGCGAAAACCTTTGCTGAAGAGGTCACTCCCGGTGAAGGGATCTCGGCTCTTTCCTCGTGGAATGAGGTGCGGGATATTCCAACTGAATACCGCGATGTAAAGCAACAAGTAATCGACTATAGTGAAGTTATTACCCTGATGCAAACTTCTGCCCAAGGGGTCACTCCCGGTGAAGGGATCTCGGCCCTTGCCTCGTCGAATAAGGTGCAGGATATTCCAACTGAATACCACTGTGCAAAACAAAAGAAAACGTCATTGTAATAACACCTTTTGAAAACTGTTCCAACAACGTCAAACAGGTTTGTTTTCCTTGCATTGATCAAAATCAACGCAGTCCCATCAATTAATCACACCGAAAAAGAATAAAAATAAAATGTACGTATATGCCATTCGCATTCGTCACTGGGTCCCGTCATCACCCGTTAGGTTACTTAACTAACGACAGAGCAGGGACTGGACTAGCGCGGGTGTAAAACATATACAACATCTACTAGTATATATACCAATATACAATAATCGATCCAGGCATGATAAATGCAACATTACAGAAAAGTAATAAGCATCACGGAACAATACAGATAATCTGGGAGCCCCGGGTTTCACAGAGCCGCAACTGAAACCCGACGTTCTCCTGGTCGTGTGGATAGCCTGTACAATGAAATCCTAGATCCCTACGGGTGCGGCAAGTTACCCGCCAAAACCTGAAGCGAGGCAACCCCCTTCAGCAAAGTGAATGGACCACCCGGCACTTCACGGAATCCGGTAACTTGAGCACCCCTCCTTGGGTCAACCTGTACCCCCTACGAGTGCGGCGAATAGCCTGCCAATCCTAGAGTGAGGTCACCTCCCTCTCAAAGCCATGAGATGCGGACCCGTTGCCCTCCAGAACCCGACTATCCGTGCACTCCGTCGCGGGGTAACCCTAGTACAGAAATGAAAATATATACAACGGGTATATCGACCTCAACCCGGTCGTGTCCCAAAAGAATAATATACAAACAGGCAGCGACAGCAGTCCACATGTTGGACGCTCGCCCCGCAATATCAAATGCACAAACAAATCCAAACTGTACTACCATTGCACGCAAGCTATTCACCACGACCAATCCGCAACATCACAGCACAACACAGAACGTCAACGTGAATGTCACGTTCGCAAACCCGTCTAAAAGAACTATAGCAATTAGACAAGATTTACCGATCGAATGACATTCATGCTCACAGATATAATGTAAGCACTGTAAACTAACACATTTAAAATTCCGATCGACAAAACTTCTCGAAGTGGGCCCCAAGTACAAATCTAGTACTCAAACAAATCTGGGCCCAAATAAAATATTCCAGAAAACACAATTCCACATGAAAGACACCCAGAAGAAAAATGGTGCACTGAAGCCCCAAAACGGCGGCAGGACCGCGGCAAACCCATGGGTTCTGCGGCGGTTCCGCGGTGGTTTGGTGGGCTCAGTCTACCAAATTTCTTCTGCAGTCTTAGAAAAGCCTGCTCGATTTTCTGACATACTCAAAATAATTTTTAGACGACAAAAAAATTTCGACAGAAACTTTAAATTTGGAATTGCAATTTTGGAAATTTCGTTCGATCGATATTTTAAACATGTTAGAACAAGCTAGTAAAGGTTAATGGCGTGGCTCTGATACCATGTAAGTCTACGGTAGCGCCCCGGCCAATAATCTGAGGCCAAACGCGCAATAAAAACTTTTTCATAAACTGGCGCTAACATAGACTGTAACCCGGATCGTGCTATTAACACTAAACTAGCAATCTACAAAATGATAGAATTGCTATACCGATCAATCCGTGCCCTTCGGTCTTTAGCCATCATTCCACGCTCCTCGCGGCATCTGCAATCTCGCTCGATCTCCGGTCTCCTCGTCGATGTAGCTCCACATCAACGGATCTTTATACGGGATCCCGCCTCTAAACCGAGACAACTCGGATAAGAAGTTTGCTAGCCGACATGTCCAAGATTGACGTAGAGAGTGTGTAGAATAGTTTGTCTCAAGGAACCCAAGCCATTGGGTGAAGGTAAATTGAAGTTGCCTTTTTGGGTGAACGAATGAGCTTAAGCTTTTAGCAAATGAAGCATTTTTCACTCAAAGAAGTGCTCGGCCAATTTGGGGGGGCTGAAATGGGTGGGGTCGGCCATCGAGTGGGGGAGGTGAGCATAAAGAAAATAGGTGACCATAATCATAAACCTTATCACAACTACAAATATCCAAAGCTTAAGACAAAAGGAATTAAATGAAAGCTTATCCATTGAAGCCACCTTGCCTCAATCTAGAAACAATTCCATGACACACCCAATGACTCACCCACAAAACAAAATCCCAATCCTTACTCGATAATGATTTCGGCCACAACAAATGGTGAATGGATTTTTGGCCAAAAATGATATATCAACATCAACCAATAATTAAACATTAAAACTAATGTTTAATCGAACGGAGAAAAACTGGCAACTTCAAAAAGCAATCCCGTAACAAATTACAGGATTACCCCACAACTGTATATACATACCCGTATTTGTATTCCGACCGAATACAAAATGCAATGAGACAAAAAAATACTCCTACATAATATAATACTAGAATCCGGCTTAAACCAAAACCCACTAGTATTATCTGTCCGAACCATGACACGTGCACAAGTGCACGCGCATGTTCGAACCCTGCTATAAAACCATACGGCCTCTACAACGTTTCGCCCGAACTTGGGAAACTATCTGTGGGGGACTCTAAACACTCGTCAATACTCTGGCAGTGGGTTTAACCACAAGCACGTCAGCGGCATTGGCTGTGCGTAACGGCTGCCCATGTACTGACCGAAAGGGAAGCCGATGAGCGAACTCATCCTGGAACCCTACAGAGCCTATCAGTGACAATATCCGTACAATCCGGTCCGTTCGTCTATGAGCATCGCATATCGGGCTTAGGGGGCTGGTAGCGTCAGACCCCCAAAAGCGGTATAAGTCGTGTCGGAGGGTAGCCCTGAACGCCCTGAGAAACTACTGGAATACCTACCGGTAATTCTCACCTGCCTTGGCTAAGGACTTGGTGTAATGGCTCTCCTAGACATAGCGCGATCTCACCCCCGATACCGGGAGAGACGATTCCCCTGCCGATCCGCTCACTACCTCTATGTGGCTCGGGACTGTACCCAACTAAAACCTGTTTGCACGACTCCTTTGAGCCGTGGTAGGGTAGTAATCTAAGCACAGTGGGAACTCACACAAGTCAAATGACGACCTCAGGTCGATGAACTAACCTGTACACATGTCACCAGGGAACTGCTATCTGACGCTAGGTATAATACCAACTAGCAGGTTCCCGGCGAGTCCTGTCCGGTGCACTCATAACCCAGTGGGCACCTGTATACATCTTAGGTGAACCAACTGACACCAATGGATTGTGAGACCGGCCACCGTCCCTCGTCGGGGTCTCGACTGTATACACTAGTCTACTTCGGAGTATCGATGCTCTGTCTCGAAACTCCCACGACTATGGACCACTTTTAAGGATGTGCTTATAGACTACCCAACTCTCACGTATATGATCGTCATCATATTGCTGGTAGTCAAGCAAGAATCCTAAGGGCTCTATCAACGTGTAATAGTGATCATGTCACCTAAAACTGTACACGATGATAAAAACAAATCAGATAGCATACTATCATCTCGAGTAAGACTGTCCTACCGGTATAGGTCCTCCTCAATCATTGCAATCACGTGCCTGCGATCCAATAATTAACTTTGAGGGCACTACATCCAACACATCCTGGACTGGGTGCTCTATGTGGACGGATCCTCTACCGAGGAGGGGAGCGGGGCTGGCTTGATCATCCGCGGCCCGGACGAAGTGGAAATGGAATACTCTTTAAAGCTCGGGTTCAGAGCGTCAAACAACGCCGCGGAATACGAGGCTTTGTTGGCAGGACTTCGAATCGCCTCCGGGGTAAGGCTGAAGACCATCAGAGTTCGCAGCGACTCCGCACTGGTTGTCGACCAAGTAACCGGGCGTTTCGAAGCCCGGGAGCCACTCATGATAAAATACCTGGCCAAAGTAAAAAGGCTTCGAAAAAATTTTGACGAAGTTCAAGTGGAACAGATTCCCAGGAACTTGAACACCCAAGCCGACGCCTTGAGCAAGCTCGCTTCTTCCTATTCGGCCAACCATAAAAGGAATATCCTCTTCGAAGTCTTACCATGGCCCAGCGTAAAAAACGGAGAGGTAACACTCCAGATCTACACAACCCGGGAAGAAGGCTAAGATTGGAGAAAGCCCCTCGTGGAGTTTATAAAGGACGGTGTACTTCCCGAAGACCGAGGAGAAGCACGCCGGCTTCGGGCCAAAGCACGACATTTCGTATGGAACAACAAAAACCTGTAGAAGAAATCATACACTAAACCATTGCTCCGGTGCATCGACCCCCATGAGGCTGGCTACGTTCTGTAAGAGATACATGAACGGATCGGCGGAGCACATCAGGGGGCCCGAACCTTGGTCCAAAAGGCACTACTGCAAGGGTACTATTGGCCGAGATTACACCGGGATACCGAGAAGCTGGTCAAAAGATGCAAGAATTGCCAACTCTTCGGCAGCATATCTCGTCTCCCCGCCACCGAGCTAACTCCACTCAGTTCCCCTTGGCCGTTTTCACAATGGGGGATGGATATGGTGGGCCAACTCCCCACCGGCACGGGCGGGCACAGATACATCCTCGTTGCTGTGGACTATTTCACGAAATGGATAGAGGTTGTACCCATCAGGAAACCGGATGCGAGCTCTATGATAAAGTTCCTACAAAACAACATAATTTCTCGATTTGAGATCCCAAGATGCATAGTTACCGACCATGTGACCAACTTCGAAAATGATAAAGTCAAGGAGTTTTGCAGAGATTACCACATACTGATGAAGTTTACCGCAGTCGCACATCCTCAATGCAATGGGCAAGCCGAGATAGCCAACCGAGGTGTCATCCGCGGTCTCAGAGCCTGCTTGGAAGGAAGGCAAGGCGGCTGAGTCGAAGAACTGCCACGATTGTTATGGGCATTGCGAATATTGAAGAAAACACCCACGGGAGAAACCCAATTCAGCCTCTGCTACGGTTCTGAGGCGAAGGACCCCGCGGAGATCGGACTGCCAAGTTATAGGGTCGAACACTTCGACGATGAAGTTAACATCTCGGCGCTCCGAAGCAACTTGGACGTCCTACTGGAAAAGCGGGATCGAGCGCAAATCAGGGCAGCCGCCTATCAGCAGTAAACCGCACGCTACTACAATACCCGAGTTAAACATCGAGCCTTCAAGACGGGAGATCCGGTCTTGCGAAGAAACGAGTTCATGGACCAAGGGAGACTACATAAATTCTCCCTGAAGTGGGACGAACCACTCCTCATAACAGAGGTTTTGCCCGGTGGAGCGTACCGCCTGCAGGATGCCGGGGGGCGTAATTTTCTTCAACCTTATAACGCCGAGAAACTTAAGTTGTATAAATAAACATGTACCCTCTTTTGAAATAATGTAATTCCTATTGGCATTTAATTAAGTCTCTTAATCTAGGTCCTCTCGCAGAAGAGACCTGTTTTGTTCCTTTTCTCGGTTCCGAGACTCCTAAATTTTTTGTAAGAAAGAGTATAAAATATACCGAAGGGGTAAAAAGAGACAATGCACCTCAACAAAAGAGAAATTTATTTATTAAGAGGATTATAGGCTCCCGAGCCTTACAACAATTACAACAAAGGAGGGTAAGGAATAAGGAAATATTGTCGATGGTATACCGAAGAAAGCTCCTCCAACCGAGCCCATGCAGCCTAGACCCGCTCCTTCCGACGGTACTCTCAGATCCTAGAAGCCACGGACTCCCCGGGATCCCCGTCTGCCGAGCAAGATGCGACGACCAACCTTTGCTGGAAACTCTCAAGAAGGAGGTCCACCGAGCGATCCCGCCTACTCTTTGAGATCGGACCAAGCCCGTGGACAGTGTGCATTTTTTCAAATGCCTCGTCCATTAACTGTGGAGACAGCGTGTTGTACAGACCCGGGAAAGTCCTCCATATCGCATAAATTAGCACCTGAAGGAGAAGAGATCACCGGGGAAGCAGGCGCCCATAAGGGCCCTCTAGACGGCCTACCACCGCCTCGTGCGTCTCCTCGGAACGATCAAAGTTGTAAGAGTATACATCATCACGAGAAACCATCTCCCTGATGGTATACACGAACGGTCATCATCAGAGGAGGCAAGACTAGGAAGAAACCAACATGCCTACAGTATTTATAGCCTCAACAAGAATCTTCCAACGGCCGAGATTTACTCACGTAAACGACGCGAATCACGGAATATCGCACTTTCCTAATAGGGAATGGCTACGTGTCACCCATGACATTCACCCTTTCCGTGCTTGACGGGTCAAGGGAGGTTGAACGATGCCCCGAGAAGATACTAGAGAGTTAACAAAGCCCTCGCTATGAGGTTGCTGAGAAAATTTCTGCTCGGCCCATCCGCAGCGGGCAGCTTCCTGCCCAACAAATGCTGTAGATCTAAAGCCCTCATCATGAGGTGACTGGGAAGATTCCTGCTCGGCCCATCCGCACCGGGTAGCTTCCTGTCCAACAAACACTGTGGATCTAAAGCCCTCATCATGAGGCCGCCGTGCAGCTTCCTGCTCGGCCCATCCGCAGCGGGTAACTTCCTGCCCAACAAATACTGTGGATCTAAAGCCCTCATCACGAGGCAGCTGGGCAAATTCCTGCTCGGC
Organism: Agapanthus africanus; assembly: GCA_030015575.1. Lineage (NCBI taxonomy): Eukaryota > Viridiplantae > Streptophyta > Magnoliopsida > Asparagales > Amaryllidaceae > Agapanthus > Agapanthus africanus. The sequence continues at coordinate 349,647,636 of CM057351.1, forward strand.
CCATCCGCAGCGGGTAGATTCCTGCCCAACAAACGCTGTGAATCTAAAGCCCTCATCATGAGGCCGCCATGCAGCTTCCTGCTCGGCCCATCCACAGCGGGTAACATCCTGCCCAAAAAACATTGTGGATCTAAAGCCCTCATCATGAGGCGGCCGGGAAGATTCCTGCTCGGCCCATCCGCAGCGGGCAGATTCCTTCCCAACAAACGATGTGGATCTAAAGCCATCATCATGAGGCCTCCATACAGCTTCCTGCTCGGTCCATCCACGGCGGGTAGGTTCCTGCCCAAAAAACGTTGTGGATCTAAAGCCCTTATCATGAGGCGGCCGGGCAGATTCCTGCGCGGCCCGATCAAAAGCCCTCCTTATGAGGCGGCCGGGTAGCTACCTGCTTGGCTCATCCGCAAAGGGGTAGATTCCTGCCCTACAAAGAAGTTGATCTAAAGCCTTCACCATGAGGCGGCCGGGTAGAATCGAGTGGCGCCGACCTTCCTACACTTGGCTATCAATCGATTCATACTCAATGCATAATCTCCACCTCGACTCCAGAGAAAGGGAGGATACCGACCTTCCTACATTTGGCTATCAATTGATTCATACTCGATGCGCGATCACCACCTCGACTCCGAGAAAAGGGAGGACACCGACTTTACGTTAGCAAGATAAAGAGACTTACGAGCTAAAAATACTTGTAGAATAATGATTCGAATAATGAAAAGTATACGAGCTAAAGTACTTGCAGATCGATCAGATATCCGAGCAAAGAAAAAGTACACTTTATTCATGATCAAAATTATGTACAAAGGTATTGTGGGCTCCTCAGCCTTACAAAAATGCCCGGAGGCTTACAAAAATCTAAAACAAAAATAGATACAAGAAAATCGCAGAGGGAGGATAGCTCAGACCGCCCGCTCGACCGGGATCTCTTCCTGCTCAACGCCACCATCAAGGGCCAAAACGGCGACCTCAGGCTCGACGCTTCCGCCAACAGCCTCGCCTCCTGTAGCCAGCTCGGCGCCCCCCCTTGGGGCTCCTCCTCGGTGAGAGGGAACTTAGCACGGAACTCGCAATCGACAAACTCCGGCATAGACTCCTTGACGGCGTCGAGAGCCTTATGCCACCCGACGGCCACGGATTCGGCGAGATCAAGGTAAAACTGATCGGACGCCTTGTAATCCTCTATGGCCTTCACCACCCGGCTCTCGGCAAGCTTAGCCGCGTCCAAAGCCGCATGAGCATCCTTCTTGAAGACGTCCCTCAACCTTTTCATGGAGTTGTAAAGGCTGTTCGTCTCCTCCATCTTGGCTTGAATAGCCCGGTTGGATTCAGTTAGAAGACGATGGGACTCTTTCAGCTTGGAGTTTGTCAGCCCCTCGGTGACCAATCTTGAGTCAAGAATGGCCTCCTTCTCCTCCGCTTACTGCAATTGAAGGCGAAGCTCTTCCTCCCACGAGGATCCGCCCGCCTTCTTCATTGCCGGGGCTATCTTCTTGGACTCCATATGGACGAGGAGAGCACAGTGCTGGAGGACGTGAGGAAAAACAACAAACATGTTAGAAAACTAAAACAGAGGAAATAAAACTTGAGTGATTCCTTAAGAAAGAAACTATCGACCTGAACCGCCTCCTAGGCAATCGCGGCCACTTAGGCCTTCATGGTGCCCCGAGGAATCTTGGTCCCCGCCGCCTTCTCCATGTCCGCCAGCAAGCTGTCGGACACGGATAATCCCGAGGGCACATCAATGCAAAAGTCGCCGTCCTGCACTTGGATCTCGGTAAGGGGCAACTGAGAGACCACCCGCTTCAGTCTCTTGAGGCGGATTTCCTCGGCAAGGGGAGATTCCACCTCCTTCACCCAGGGTGCCGGGTCCTGCACATGCTTCTGCCCCCAACCCCACACGGCGCTCCTTCGGGACTGAGGGTGCTGCAGAAGGCCTGGCCGGAGGAGTTTGCCTTGGGGCCGCGCTTGAACAGGGTCGGGACGAGCTGGTGCCGTCGGCCTTTTTTCCTTAGGCCTTCACGGCCATGACAGCCATGATTTTTTATTGGTCCATGGGCTCTGCAAAAAAAGAACACATAAGAGAAAAAGGTCAGCGACATTGAAAAGGCAAAAGAAACTTAAGCAAAGTCTAAACAGATCATCAAAAATCCTAACTTACCCAGGAAACGCACAGGACTGAGATCAGCCCAACTCAGTACCTACTCGAAAAGCAGGACGTCGGCCTGCTGGATCGGTTCCCACTGGGACATCACCTCGCCTCGGGGGAGGTCGATTGCTATGACTTCGGGCAGTCGGCCCTGTGCCACTGTGTGGTCATAGGCCAATCCCCGCCTTCCGGTGGCCCGATGAATACGTACTTCTTCTTCTATTCATGGATGGAAGAAAGGACAACCACTACTCCTGACCCGGCCGCCCCCTCCCTTACGTTTTTTAAACGAAAAATACACCCCATTCGGCTCCTCCTTACTGGTACCGGGATGATTTTTATAGCAAAGAAAAAACAAGAGGAGGGTCAAACTAAAGGGGATCTGTTCAAGTTTTAACCGGACTAGAAACCCAAGGAGGATCCTCCTTGAGTTTAGCGCTAGCTGGCCCGGGGTACGATGGAAGCAATGAAGCACCGCACAAACCTCTGGTGAGAAGGGTAGACGCATTCCTGCTTGGAATGCTTCCAGATACAGGGCAACCTCCTTGCCCTGCACCTGGTCTGCCCGTTCACCCTCTCTAGCCAGATGGAGTGAATAAATGGATGGAATATGGAATCGAGTCCGAATGTCGGAAAGCTCGACCATGAGATTCAAGACGGAGGGCGCATCACGGGTATTCCCGATGCGCACCTTGGGAGCCCTTATTGCCGCCCGACGTCGAGTAACTCGGGCATCCCTGACTCCAAGGGTCGAGCTCGACACAGAATACGTTGTAGAAGAAGAACCATCTCGGCTATCTGAAGCCGAAGAGGAAGAATACCCACTGGACTCGGCCCTAGCAACTTGGGCCTCATCGTCCAACTCTACCCCTACTACATCTATAGTCACCTCAGAGGAAGACATCTCACCTGATTCAAGAAAAGGACTTGCCGAGGAAAAATCAACGGAAGATCCGATCTATACGGAGGAGCTCCGAGCAATTTTCAAGCAACGGAAGGGAATTAAGGCAAAGTGTTGGCCCTAGAATAGTCCCCTCCTATTTATACACCTCAAAGAGAACATCCTACGGCCCGGATTAATTCCCGCAAAAAGGAAACGTCGCGCCTAGCGGTAGTCGAAGCTCCATGTGGCGGTCGACCATTGAGGACGTCTCTTCGATTGCAGTAGTTAAAGACAGCTTGTCTCGCCCGCCAACAGACGTGCGACACGTGGCCCGTACCCCAACCGACGATCGACTGAAACGGCGCCCTCTCTTTAAAGCGCCATCATTTCACTAATCCGCTGACGCCGTCAGGGATACGCGTGAAAATTTAGGCGCGCGACGAGACGACACGTGGGCCCAAAGATCGAAATGACACAACCACCAAACGCCATGTCATTCTCGGGCAATCCACGCTATGATTCTCGACACCAAACTGGGCAGAAAAAAACCAAGCGGCCACTCTCGACCCAAACCATGAATAGGTCAAAACGAGAGTGGGGGGCTAATGATGATGCTCACAAGTGGTATCTCCTCAGATTACGACACGTGGCGGATGATGCGTCCCGAAAGCTACGGAGGTAAAATAAATGAGATGCATTATGGGCGTTCCTCGGGACCTCGTTTCCGAGGACACATCCGAGTACTTTCCATATGCACCTAACAAACTGCCAACAGCTCATCTCCAAGCGGTCCAGCGAGCTTCCTCGGTCTCCTTGCTTGTCTCCGAGCTATCTTATAGGCCGAAATTCCTCGTTCTCCTTACTCGTCTCCAATCCATCTGACAGGCCGAGCTTCCTCAGCCTCCCTGCTCATCTCCGAGCCTCCTGACAGGCCGAGCTTTTTCGGCTTCCCCGATCAACCGAGAGCGTGGAACCCAAGCGCCCTCACAACGGCTCCGCGTATCTCGCCAGGGCGAGATATCCGCCTCCCCCACGTTTCGTGTCCCACGCTAGCGCATCCCCCCATTACTGGACGTATCCCGCCATTAATGCGAGGATAATGCAGGGGTGTAACTGACGGCGATGATCTTGCGCCTGCTCGCTCCACGCGGCTACTATATAAACCCCTCTCCCAGACAACTCAGGTAATTCAAACTGTACCCAATAGGTTGCTACGCTGCTTTTATTCCCCAACACTAACTTGATCGTCGGAGGGGCCTACGGTGGTCTCCCACCCCGGGACTTCCCTTGCAGGTAGCTCGGTCTCAGCAACTTCCAACAACCCATTGAGATCCACACACTCAACAACTCCCAAAATAAATCTCAGCCGCTAAAAACCGCTCGCTACCAGATCGACGGAGGACAATATCTGAGGGACATCACAGCCTCCATCAGTTTGGGACACCCCCGGAAGCAAGAACTCTCGATGGGTCCGTACAAAAGTAGTCCTAGACGATCACATCATAATCCCAACCCGAAACGCCCCACCACAATCAACCGCCATTGTGGACCAACTCCTCGAGGACTACACATCATCCCTTTCAACTACCGCCCCCCTCTCCCGACCCTTGTGGGACATCCACATCATCAACACGCGCACTTCCCGAGCCGAAGCCACTGCCATTTTCCGCATGCACCATTCCCTCGGCGACGGCGTCTTGCTCATCTCCCTCCTCCTCATATGGTTGGTTCTTTGCACCCAGTTTTGGGGGCGTACCATCAACTCCGAAGCTAAGAAATGGGCAAACACGAAACTTTCATGGAACACTTAGCCAAGATACCCCAACGGTTGCCCAGCGAGGTCGGAGGGAGGTCGGAGGTAGGAATTGGTCGAGCGAACTGCATTCCTTTGCATGCGAAAATTTTCCGATCCAGATTCTATCCCGTCTCTCCCTCAAACTGGGGTACGGAAAGAAGAGGAATGTTTTGTGAGATGGGAAGGAGCGATGAGAATGATGATTGGTGTATGGATGTGTTTGGTGCTTGTTTGGCATATGGTGGTTGATGTTGTGATCTTTGCGGCTACATTTGTTTGTCTAAAGGATAGGCAGACACCAATAAAGGGCACCGGGGGGACCGGGTTACTTCCGAAGCGGCTTGTTCATAGCATGTTGAGCCTGTACGACATCAAGTTTATTAAGAATGCTTTTAGTTGTGTAAGTTATACTGGTCTTGGTGCTTTAGTCCCCTCCTGTAATATCTTCAATTGTCATTTTAACACAGAAGCCGGTCGTCTCTATATCTAGTGTGGTACATAGACTACTAATATTTAAAGAACAATCAACTCCAATTGTTCTTTTTCCGTTTTTAAATCTCAACTCTCCGTGTATCACTCTATGGAGGTTGGAAAACCGTCTTCTCTCATGGAATAGAAAAATGAAAATCATACGGTAAATTTCCGAATATAGTTTATTCCCCATAATGTAAATTCAAACTGAGATGCTTGAGGTCTATGATCCTCTACATATCAAATCGAATCTGAAATCAACATTTATGCATGATTTGCTTGATTCGTGTTCAAATCAAGAGACTATTGCATTCCGATTATATCCCCAGGCTCATTATTTTATGTGTATTGCTCATACTAATATCAGATAACAACAGATGATAAACACGTGTTGCTGGGGATGACATCAGCGGGACTTTCCCGCTATCTCAATAGGATGTATAGCGAAACTTCTAACGATGAGAAGAAAGAGATTAACCTTTCTGCAAATATCCGGCTCAAAACAACTCTTGCTGTCGATATTAGGCCAACTCCAGGGATTCAAGTAATCTTTCTATATATATATATATATATATATATATATATATATATATATTATATTTCCTAGTTTTCTGCTTTATAATGTTCGATAAGAAAATAACCAAGTAATTCTCACTCGTAATATATATAGGAAGTAGCGAACATGATGGCCGGTGATAGAATCACAACATAGGGGAATTGTTTTGGGTACGTGATTGTGCCGATCCCTATAATGATGTGTGAGGACCCCTTAGTTTATGTCCACAAGGGGATAGAGATTTCCGAAAGGAAGAACTCTTTGGAGGCCATCATCGCTTACATGACTATTCGTATGGGTGTCATTTTTCTGAGAATTAAGATATAATCAAACAAAAACAGGGTTAAGTAAATGCATATACCACCCCTCATTTCGTCTTGTCCATCAGTTATCACTTTTCAACTGGTTTATTAGCAATTGACGACCTTTTGAGTTGGTCAACGGTTATGTCAGTTTCTCTCAAAATATATTGATCAACAGGATGCAGCATTTTTATTCCAGAGAGCGCTCCATCACACGACGTTCACCCAATCCAATGTTGCAGGCCCGGTCGATGAGATCGGATTTTGCGGACTCCCTCTTGTTTATATTGCTCCCATTGTCTATGGATACCCACAAGTATGATGCTCTATCATGATATCATGGTATCTGATTTAGCAATTATGCCCTCTTAAATTTGTTTATCAAAGCAAACACACCCCTAAGCTTATTGACCAAAACCCTGAAAATACACTCAAATCCAACCTTGAAACATTTTAAATGATTGTTTAAGTCAACTCCAAAGTTGTTTGCGTTGTTTAATAGATCAGTATAATTTCAATATTTTGAAGGTTTTGGTCGATGAACAAAGGTGGTGTTTCCGCATTTCTTGCTTGGTTTAGTTTGTGCTTAGTCCTGGCATTTGGACAGGCTTTTACATTTCATTTCCAGAGTTATATGAACGAGATAGAGATGGTTCTTGCCATCGATGAGCAGACAATTCCCGATCCTCGTTGAGGGTGTTTAACGTCACCTCATTGAGATGGGAAATATGCGTCGCTTGTCGGGCGTATACAGATTCCCCCTGCCAAGGGTAGGCTGAGATTTATTGATTGTAGGGATTTGAATCTCCGGCAGCCGCGAACTAAGCTGCCGTTAATTACCCCTCATCTTTGAAACAAAGGAACCTCCGATTGACAAGTCAAACTAGTCATGCAGACTCAATGTACAGTGTGCATATGTGTGTGTCTTGAGCGGTTTTGGGTATATCGGGGGCCTCGCAGAGTTTACGGGGGTCCCGCTACCCGGATAGCAGGCTGGGGGTCAAGGGGGCTAGCAGCGAGGCAGCGCCCCGTTAGAAATTTTTACTAGCGGGGGACGTGTTTTGAGTGTGGAGTGTATGAAAGAAAGAAAAAAGAACAGAAAAAAAACGGTGAGTAACGTCCTAAGGACGTATGGGCGCTGGGTGCCAGCGCCTCACGTGTCCGGTACGTGGACGCTGGGCGCCTGCAGAAAGAAGAGGCTTAGCCCCGAAATGAGGAGTTGAACTCCCGAAAATGACTTTTATCTATGAAGTTAAACTCCAAAAGATTTTGAGTAGAGTTAAACTCCCAAAAAGGATTTTTATTTATGAAGTTAAACTCCAAAAGATTTTGAATGGAGTTAAACTTCTAAAAGGGTTTTATTTGTGGAGTTAAACTCCAAAAGATCTTGACAAATGGAGTTAAACTCCCATAAATCTTTGGAGATGATCAAAGGGGACCCCTTTCTTCCCCCCTTTAGCCCTGAATCTTCTTTTGTGCCTTGGATCTTTTCGAAGTGGGGTTTTTGGAGACGGGTCTCCTTCTTCCTCCTCTCTGTTGGCTGGATCTTGGAGAAAATGTGGTGAGACTTAAAAATCTCCCCTTTTGGGGATTTGATGGAAAATCTGAGCTCCACTTCAAGGGTTTTATGGTGAAAAACTATTTTTTTTTTGAAAAAGAAGAGTTAAACTCTTGATTTAATTCAGAAAAGAGAAGAAACTTTGAAACCTTGAGAGAGGAGAAGGAGGCACAGAAACCCTAATTTTTTAGGGTAATCAATTATTTTTTTTCATTTCATCATCATGTTGCCTTATATAGGCTTACAAGTTTACATATAGCCTCTTGGGTTTTACAAAATGGTATTTTGCCTATCCCATACCTCATATGCTTATTATTTTCGCACATGAGCCATGGGCTTTACAAAAATTTGGCTTTATGCCCATTTTCCTTACATTTATTCATAAAACTTACATCAAAATTATTTATTACATAATTTTCATTTTTGCATGGTGCAGGATGGCCGTGGGGCTCGACTCAGGCATGGGCCTACTTGACCTGGGCTTGGACCTGTTTACTTGGGGTTAACTTTGACTTTGACTTGATCAACCGGGATGTAATTTTTTACCCCAACAAAGTGCCCCCCATCAATAAATGCACACCGCGTATATAAGTTGTGTGCATGAAATTCATGTATCTTATTCCGCAGATGTTTGATTTTGAGGTGGAGCATCATTCTGGGAGCAGAACATCCTTCCGGGAGCATGATTCCTGAGGTCAGAGCATCATTCTGATTTGCGGAGCATGATTCCGGGGGTCGGAGCATCATTCCGATTTGCAGAGCATGATTCCGGGGATCAGAGCATCATTCCGATTTGCGGAGTATAATTACGGGGATCGGAGCGACATTCCGAAGAACGGAGCATAATTCCACAGTCGAAGCATCATTCCGATTTACGGAGCATAATTCCAGGGGTCAGAGCATCATTCCGATGTGCGGAGCATAATTCCACGGTCGGAGCATCATTCCGATTTGCGGAGCATAATTCCGGGGTCGGAGCATTATTCCGAAGAGCGGAGCATAATTCCGGGGGTCGGAGCATCATTTTGAGGTGCTGAGCATAATCTCGACAGGGAAGGCAGATATTTCGAGGCGAAACATGATTTAAATACGGGGCAGGTGTATCCTGGGACGAAGCTTAATTTCGGTGCAAGGCAGTCATTCTGAACAAGGCATACATTCTGAACGAAGTATAGCTCCGATGCAGAGGTTGATTCCCAAACGAAACATAATTCCGACAGAAAAGGCAGGTACTCCGAGGCAAAGCATGATTTCGACACTAGGTACATTCTGAGACGAAACATGATTCCGACACAGAGATTGTTGGTTGACTTGATTCCGATACGGAGCATAATTCTTGCAGGGAAGGCAATTGGTCAACTTGATTCCTAGACGGAGCATAATTCCGGTAGGGAAGGCAGTGGTCAACTTTATTTTGAGGCGGATCATGATTCCGACAGGGAGGTCGTTGGTCGACTTAATTCCGCGGCGGAGCTTGATTCCGACGGGAAGGTCGTTGGTTGACTTGATTCCGATGGGGAGGTCGTTGGTTGACTTGATTCCGAGACGGAGCATAATTCGGACGGGGAGGTCGTTGGTTGACTTGATTCCGAAGCGGAGCATAATTCCGATAGGGAAGGCAGATACTCCGAGGTGAAACATAATTTCGACACGGGGTACATTCTGAGACGAAACATGATTCCGACGCAGAGATTGTTGATTTGATTTGATTTAGGAGTTTCTTATCCGTCCAGCGGGGTTTTTGAGCCTGAAACTTGGAATTTGGGTTTTTATTCAGCTTCAGCATCGCTATACTGGAATATGGTACCAGGAGCGAATCATTATTTGCCGTAGAGAATATAGGATTTGTGTTGACATCAGCATCACTACACTGGAATATGGTACCAGGAGCGAATCATCACTTGCCGTGAGGGGATTTCCCCCGTTCCCAGTTTAATGACTTATGGGTCATCTGTTCGCAGTTTAAAGTCTTAGAGGTCATCTGTTCCTAATTTAAAGACTTGGGGGTCTATTGGATCGGATGTTTGGAATTTTGGGATAGGGGTCGGTATCAGCTTTGCTAACACTAGAGCACAGGTGTCAGGAGCAATTCATCATTTTCCTCTACCCGTTGGGGAGCGATGACTTAGGAGACAGGTTTAGGTCCCTATCACCTAAAACTTTTCAATTTTATAAACCATAAGGGTCCCATAAAAGCATTTTTTTCCCTACAAGTTGAAAGGATCTCATAAATGTATTTTCTCCTTAGGAGTTGTGGGGACCCCTAAGTGTGTTTTTACTTTGTGTCGTAAGGATCCCACGAAGATGTTTTTTTACGAGTCGAGAGGATCTCGTACGTTTTGTTCTCCTCATGTATCGTAAGGACATATGAGTGGGTCTTCCTAAATGGAGCATAATTCCGATGGCGGAGACCGGCCGCGTGACTAGTGATTGTGGTTGGGTATGAGTGTGATGAGAATTATTTGAGCTCGTGGATTGTATATGGTGGTCTGTTTAGGGACCGGCCGTAGGGCTGCGAGAATTTGGAACTTTGTTGGCGTCTGCATCGCTGCACTGGAATATGGTACCGGGAGCGACTCATCATTCGCAGTTGGGATATTTAGGGATTTGAAATTTTGGTTGGCGCCTACATCGCTGCACTGGAATATGGTACCGAAAGCGACTCATCATTCGCCATTTGGGGATTTGGATTTTGGTTGGCGTTTACATCATTTCACTGGAATATGGTACCGGGAGCGACTCATCATTCTCCATTTGGGAATTTGGATTTTGGTTGGCGTCTGCATTGCTGCACTTGAATATGGTACCTGGAGCGACTCATCATTCGCCTTTTTTTTTACTGCGATTGCTCTATCATTTCAGATTTTCTTATCGCGAAGATCGCGATTGCCCTATCATTTCGGCTATTTATTCATGGTTGCCCCATCATTTCGGCTTTATTTTCATTTTTATTCTATTTGCTGATTCTTATTGCGAGTTGTCCTATCATTTCGGCTTTTTTTAATTTTTTATTTTTACACTCCCAGTTTAACGACTTAGGGGTCGAATGTTCCTAATTTAACGACGTGGTGGTCAACGGTTCCCAGTTTAATGGCATGGTGGTCGAAAGTTCCTAGTTTAACGACGTGTGGTCAACAGTTCCCAGTAATGGCGTGGCGGTCGAATGTTCCCAGTTTAACGACGTGGTGGTCATCTGTTTCCAGTTTAACGACGTGGTGGTCAACTGTTCCCAGTTTAACGAAGTGGTGGTCATCTGTTCCCAGTTTAACGACGTGGTGGTCAATTGTTCCCTGTTTAACATTGTGGAGGTCATCTATTCCCAGTTTAACGACGTGGCGGTCAATTATTCCTAGTTTAATGACGTGGTGGTCGATCGTTCACAGTTTAACGACGTGGTGGTCAATTGTGTTTGTTTATCCGAGCTTCTCGAATTTTGATCTTGGCGGGGCGGGTTGATGACCGTAACTTGGTGGTTTTTCGGTATATCCAAGGACGGTAGGTTTTCCTAGCCTTGTATTGGTTCTCCACTCAATCTTTGAAAATATAGCAGTCTTCAATGGTATGACTCACTATTCTATGATATGGACAGTATATGGGATTGCCGGTCATGTTTATTTCATGTGGCCTCTTTAGAATAGGCTATTGCAGACCGTTGTTCAAGACGTCCTTGAATATTTTGTGAACTTCATCCCTCCTGAAGGGGTATACTTTTTTCTTTCTCTCCATTAGAGTATGTGACTTTCCTGATGTTGGTCCTCGAGGCCGATCGGTCTTTGGTTCGCCTGCTGTCCGCTTACCACGTTCAGTGTACGTATCAGAGAGACTGGAGGCTGATTGCGGCCGTTTTTCGCAAAGGTGTTCCGCTCTTGGGCTGGAAGGAGTATCAGTTGATTGTTTCAGGATATTAATCCCTAGCTCATTAACCAAATTTTGATTTTGCTGCAATTGCAATCGGACGACTTGTGTCGTAAGATCTGGCATGACGTTTGCCAGCTCGTCAACTTTGGAATGGACCTTGGTCAAGTTCCCGTCTCTGTCCTGAAGCTGCTTTTGAAGCCATTGGAATAATATTTGCTCTATAGTTCCGGGTATGATAACCGGGTCATCCTTACTGCCTGAGCTCGATTCCGCAGGAACTACGGGCTCCTTTGGTTTAATGGCCTGAGCGGGCTCTTCATCATTTAGACCGAGCCGATGTTAGGCAGCAGCAACCGCGTCATCGTCATGGGTATAAGGCATAGAAGGACTTGTTCTTGTGGGCTCCACTATGTAGATCATATGGATTGTGTACTCGTCTACTGCCTCTTCATTGGTAATGTTGCTCTTTGGGCTTTTGGCTTGTTGCCTTGGCCAGCTCCTTTCTAAGAAGGACAGATGATTGAGAGCAGCAGATTCCTGAAGGGCTTCGGTCTCTATTTGTATGAAATTGGCAGTCGCATCTTGATTGTTTGCTAACACGCCTTTAGACAGTTTTATCTTTCCTGCCTTGTATTGCTTTTCGACCCAATCTTTGAAGACAAAGCAGTCCTCAATGGCATGACCTATCACTCTGTGACAGGGGAAATATTTGGGGTCGTCAGTCATATTCGCTTCTTGCGATCTCATTGATTCTGGCAATTGTAGACCGTTTCTCAGGGCATCCTTGAATATCTTGTGGACTTTGTCCCTTCTAAAGGAATAGACCCTATCAAGCTTCTCTTTCAGAGACGATTCTCCTCCCCTTCACAACAATGGTTTTCGACATTGGTTGACATTGGGCCCGCTTGTCCCGTGCCTATTTCGGCCAGCCGAAGTGTTAAAAGATTCAGCATCGTCGGAATTTCCGTCTTTGCGATTATTGTCCTTTCGGTTTCTCGAAAATTTATTGTTATTTTGGGAATCCGAGCAGGATTCCTATTTTGAGCGCTCCAATATTTGAACTTTCCTAGTCAGCTCTTGAAATGTTTTGAGACCTGTGGTGCAAAGAAAAGGATTCATCCAGGTACCGAGATTTCCGATGAGGAGATTGACGGATTGGTCTTGTTCTAATGGTAACTCACATTTGACAGAGAGATTGCGCCATTGGGTTATAAAATCTATGCTGCTTTCATTGTTTTTTGGCTTGGTTCTTACGAGGTCGGCAATGGTGACCTTATCGCTGACACTCATGAACCTTTGTTGAAACAGAGATTCCATTTGGACCAATATAGTAACGGAGCCATCCGGTATGCCCGTGTACCAGTCGAGAGCGACATCGGTTAAGCTATTAACGAACTGGCGGAGAATAAGCGCATCATTACCCCCAGTATTCCCGCATGAGGCTTTAAAGTGGGTGATGTGCTGATTCGGATTTCCCGTCCCATCGAATCTTCCGAATTTGGGGATGATATAGCCACCAGGAAACTCTACCAGATCATATCGAGCAGGATATGGTCTCCCACTACTGCTGACATCTTTTTGCGCTCCGGCTTCGGCTACCAATGTTTTGACTTTGTTGGCAATCAAATTCATGATTTGATCTTGCGTTAGCAGGTTGTTGCCATCGATAGTCAAGACATTTCCCGAGATAGGATGCGGCCGACTTTCATGCGGCTCGCCCACCTTTAGATTTGAGGGAATAGGCGTTGGCTGCCTTGGGACACCGTTTCTCGGTTCATGAGTAAAGAGCCCTGCGCTTGATTGGGCGGCTGAGAGGAAACTTGGGCCGTGAGCTGCATCACGACATTCGTCAAGTCGTCGATTTTTGAGTAAAGTTTGGTCATCTCCCTATCTTTACTTCTGAGCTGTTTTCAGAGCTCTTGGAGGAGCTCCTGCTCTGCGGTCCTAGGATGGAAAGTCAACTCTTCTTCGCTGTCCAAACTATATTCCACGTGGACTGAGGGGTCCTTTTTCTTATCAGCCTCATCGAGGGGGTTTTCTTTATCCTGCGTAGGAGGCTGGTCTTGGAAAGGGGCAGCTACATTCAAACCAGATTGGGCTTGAGATGTGGTAGCCCCATCCTTTCTTTTGCTGTGAAGATTGTCACTGGGACGCGTGCCCACCATGTAGACTATGTGGATAACACATTCGGGCATTTTTTCATCACTGGAAGCTGATTTCGCAAACTGTTATCGCGGCCCTTCCGCTTCGGGAAAGGACAATCGACTAAAAACGGTCTGCCTGGCCGGGTTCTCGGGTGGCGCTAGTACAACTTTTCTGGCCTTACCCCGCTGCTTTCACACGGCATGAAGTGCTTGATAGATTTCTGAAGAGAGGGTATCATGCCTTTTCTGCTGGGGCTTGGACACATCCCTTCATAGTTTGAATTGCGGTCCTCTTGATTTTGGCAGACATCGCATTCTTCTGGACCCACTTTAAGGGTTCGAAAGAATTGCAGATTTTCATGGCTGACACGGCTGTGGTCATGGAGCAGTTTGGACTTTGGAACTTCACAAATTTTAACATGGCCGGAGCTCTAGCCCTTTTGTTGGCTCTGTATCTGAGCCGCTTGTCACGCCCCGCTTCCCAAAATACGGAATACGAGGGGTCGACAAGGCCAGCCATGCTCCTACGGTCGAGGAAATATCTCTCCGCAGTCACACTTCGGCTTCTAGCTCTATGTGGTAATCAGTAATCAGTGAACAGGTAATGAGAAATGCAGTAACTAAATCAAAAGAACTAACCAGATGGAGATCGAGGAAGTATAGCTCTGGGTCGCTGATCAAGATGTCCGCGATGTCCTCGAGGCGCGTCAGGTCCTGGTCCAAGTTAGATCCACTTCTCATACTGAGCATGCATACTCAGGTCGTCAGAGCGACACGATAGCAATATATATACGTAGATACAAATGTGAACTCGTGCAATAATAATGAATATGTAACAATAATCAGAAGAATAAAGACGTGAACATGAAGTAGCCAATGCATGTATCCAATAGAGCAGGTAAACAGTAAGGTAGTAAATAGTATGTCAGGTATGTAAAATTTGTAAGCAATACATGTCAATGTCACTAACCCTATCAGTCTCTAAGTCTCACTGTACAAGTCGCTAAACCTATCGTCAGTCCAAGTGTGAGAGTCAACCACTCGTGAGTATCCCCCACCCAAGGGTAGGACCCAAGGGCAAGGGAACACGGGCCCGAGCCGCTCGCTAATAATCAGTAATATCCCCATATATCTCCAGAATCGCTGTATGTACCGGTATGGGACTCCCGAGATTCTGTTGAACTCACACTCAAACTACCCCACACCCCGTGGTCTACATCAAACGCCAACCATAAACTCAAATACCAGTCGGTCCATGACGAGTCTACGCGAGAACTGAAGACAGGGTCTTCATCAAGCATGTCTCGACTGATACCCAAGATAAATTGACAGTGTTTGGTGTCTTACCTGTGACACCCATACAAGTGCTTCCATAATTGTCCCATAACAATTATAGTCACACTTATACACGTCCCACAGACGTCGACAATGCAATAAATTAATAGGGTCCACTGATTGTGTACAAGTACGTGTCACTTTCACTTATCCATTCATGCTTAAACACTAACGTACTTGCCACAATCAAATACTAATACCTAACACTGGGTAATGCATGTGATCACTAGGTTACCAATGCAATGACGTATATATAATGTGATGAGAATACAGTAATTAAGGCATGATTAAGATATCATCAGTCGGTGTTCTACCACTTGCATAATTTATCATAAATCATACATGCAAAATTTAGCAAAACAATGAAAAGAGGGTAAGCAGTAGGTTTGATTATCTATCCATCAAAATTAGTTTCACATTAATCGGGTTTCAGGATCCCTAGATTTGGCCATTTCATTTCAAGTGTTCACTGCAGGAAATTCAGTTTCTGAACTGAACGTCCGTTTCGCGACACAATTATCACCCTGTTGGGATCAGAATTTAGCGACGCTACAGTTGAATGAAATTTAGGTTTTGCAATAAGGTTTCCAACGCACTAGACGGATTCTCAATTGCGTCTCTACGTCAGCAGTTATGCACCGTTCCATGATAGGGTATCGGTTCTATTTCTATTTGGGACTGCCTTACGTCCTGTTCGTTTAAATAGTAAACGACGGTAAAAAGGGTGAAATCACTTACGTTATTTAGCTAACAGTTTCATATTCAATAAAGTATAGGGTTCCGCAATGTACAAGTTCAAACAGCAAAGGGTTAAGCCTTACGAGATAGAAATCAACAGCCAGAGCTGCTCTGGACTGCAGTCCAGAGCCGCTCTCCGAACCAGTTCTCATCATATTTTCAGTACAGAAACAATTAAAAAAATTTATAGGGATCCGGGTTGTCTAGTCGGCTTCGATTCGAGCCCTCGAACGCATCATTTCAATGTGTACACGATTAATTATGATTTTAACAAGTTTCAGACGCGGGAAATATTCAGTTTTAACGGGTGTAATTGGGGGTGATCGTTCAAGCCAGTAACGATTATATTTTCCAGTAAAATTTCACCCACAATGTTCATTGCCACACGGGCCAGCATATATAATCAAGTTCCGTCGGTTTAATGGAAGGTTTTCGTTCGGGTTTTGCATCAAGCACTTGTGTCATATAAAGTTTCACGAATCATAAACACGGAATTAATACGATTTTGATTTGTAACAGGATAATCTAGCATGTAACAAGTAGGGTACTTGCCTAGAGACGCTTTGGAGATGCACGGCAGCGGCAACGGAACGAACGCGCAACGAACGGTACGGTTTGGGTTCACCGGCCTCGGCTCGAGTTCGGGTTCGTCGTCGGGGTTGCCCGGGGATGGCTCGTGATCGCTGGAAGCGGAGTGGGGTGTTGTGGATCTCCTGGGAGTGTGCTGAGGTCGGCGATGGTCGGCGGTGGTCGCTCCGGCGGTGGTGCAGTAGGGTTCGAGGCTCGTGGCGAGGAGATTGGTGTGGGTTTTGGAGTGAGGGAGTGAGGTAGTGGGGGCTCGGGTTTTAGAGGTGATGGTGATGCAGAGGATGCAGAGGTGTCGACGATGTGGCCGGCGGAGCGATGAGAGCTCGTCGGCGTGAGGGTGCAGGGGAGGCTTCGAGCTCGGCGGTGGGGTTCGGTGTGCAGGCGAGGGGGTGAGGCAGTGTAGGGGCTTGAGTTTTGGAGAGAGGAGCGAGGGAGGAAAGACGAGGTGGTTTAGCCGTTGTCGTCGTCGTCGTCGGGGGTGAGGGTTGAAGTTCGGTGTATCTTTTTGGAGAGAGAGAAGAGGAGTGAGAACAAGAGATCGAGAGTGAGGTGGGGAAGCGGGTTAGAGGGACGAGGAGAGAGTGAAGCGCGCGCCGCGGTTGTGGCCTTGAGGAGCGGGGGCGTTGGCAAGGTGGGCGGCGACGTGGGGGCAACGTGGGGGCAGTAGGTGAATCGAGCGGGAAAATGAGCGGAGTGGGAAATGAGAAGAGAGTCGGGTCGGGTCGGGTTTGTTGGGCACGGGCATGGGGCTTGGAAGCTTGGGCCGGGGAAGTGCATGGGCTTTAGAGTTTTAATTTAATTTAAATGTTGTTCTGTTGGGCTGAGTTTAGGGTAAATATATATGTTTGATTAATAAATTTTGGTTTCACTGTAGGCTGGCTTTGTATATGTATTTGGCTGGGGATTTTTAATTTATTTTGTTTTCTTGGGCTGGGGTTTTAATTGGGCTGGTGCTTAGGAAAATTAAGATTAATTTAATTATTTGTTTATGGCTTTGATTTTCATTTGGCAGAGGAAAGAAATGGGTGTGGGCCGGGGAAAAATTTAGGGGAATTAATTTATTTAGTTCTTAATAATTCTGTTGGGCCGGGGGATACATATATATATAGTTTTGGTTTTGTTTTGGGGTAAAAGGGAAAATAATGAAAGGAAAAAGGAGGTATGGTTAGGGTTACAAAAGAAACCAAGATACAATGAAGGGATTAGGGTTTTATTTTAAAAATACTTAAACTAATTATAAATATCAATAAGTAAATTCTGTAAGTGACCCTTATAAACATACGGAAAATTTGTAGTAAATTTTTGGGGAAATACCTAGAGACTTATTTATTAAAATACTCTAATTACATAGGAACTGGGTATTACACCGCTTCTGCCTCAGCTTCTCTGTTTTGAGCGCTTTACAGGCTTCTGCTCTTTGGGAAGCCACCATAGGCCGGCTGATAGGCAGCCTTGAAAAGACATCCTCTTGCCACTCATCGAAGGTATCGCCTGAGCTTTCCCGTGACATCTGGTGACTTCTTTTAATCCGACGGCTTTGCCCCCAGCTCGGGCCAAGGAGAGTCATTCAAACACCGACTTGCGTTTGGGTTGGGGCGCCCTTGAGACCACCACATTTGGCCTCTTGCCTTTCATGGCCGGTTTGTCTGTTACCGGAGCTTGAGGAGCCTGGATGGCGTTAGCTGGTACGAACAAAATAGAGCCAAATGGTAGTAGTGGCTCCTCCCACTGTCGCTCGAGACTGGCTGGGAGGACTGTCTTGGCGTCCATCTTCATCGTGTAGGAGACGGGAGCCATGTTGAGAGCTGAGCTTATCCTTGGAGAAATTTTTGCTGCGTCCGAAGATTGCAATTGAAAACTGTTAACCTGCACAAAGAAGCATAATTTCAGTACAGGCAATCAATATATATGTTGATTGAGTTCGCATGAACGGTTAACCCGAAATATGGGAGAAAAGTTAAGTCCCACCAGGTGTGCCATTGTTAGTTGTATGTATGCCCTAGAGGCCATTATTGTACATGATTGTAAATTATAATGGATGCTTTGACATATATAGGGATGTAACACCTTAGATTTCGTTTAGTGTTAATTAAGCGATAATGCGGGTTTTCTGTAAAAAGTTTACCAATTCGGTTTCCTCACATTTTATAATATTTAATTAATAAATTATTGTTATTTATTATGGCATGCACACACTTGTGCATGTTAATGTGAGGGTGTGTTTGTGTTATCTAGTTTAGTGACCATGACCACTTAACCTAATCCTAATCCTTCCTTGCTAAACCTTAACCCTAACCCTAGATATTTGTGTGAGATATTTGTTTGGATGAGAGGAGGTGGCAAGGTGAATCATGGAGGGCATTAATGAGCATTAATGGAGGTGAGGGGGGGAGAGAGTAAGAATAAGGACTTATTTCACCCTACACTCATCTCTCTCTTTTCACCTCACACACTCTCATTCTCTCTATCTCTTTCTCATTCTCATTATTTCCTCTTTTCCTCAACCCTCAAACTGAACCCTACACTACCCCTTCATAAAACCTTCACAAACTTCACAAAAACCTCACCCCAAATCACTTCTTAAGCCTTGTTTTGCCTCTTAGATGCCTTGGAGCTTGGAAAGCTAGGATCCATGAGCTTTTATGGTTGGGTAATGATCCTTAAACTGTTAAATAGATGTTATAGTGTTGTGTATCTTGTTCGTTTCAGTTTAGAACACGTAAAGTAAAGTTTCGTGCACATATCGTATTTTTAGTGTCATATTGTGATATCTGTGATCTGCTGTGACCCAGTATGTGTACTAGAAAATCTAGCAGTGTAGTTGTGTTGTATTAGAGACCCTAAGCATTCACCTGAAGTACGAGACCCATCTGCTCGGATTTGGCCGGCGAAAGGCAAGGGAAATCCGGCGACCTCGGATTTCTAGGGGAGTTTGGGTGTGAGTTTTTCAGGATAGCTGTCTGCAGTGGTTTTGGTGTGTTTGGTCCTGTTTGATTTTTGGGTTTTTACTGTATACAAAATCTGGGATCACTTGGCTAGTTTCTAGTGTTATGACTACGCGCGTTACGTTATCCGACACGGTTCGTATCTTTGTGTAGCTTTTGCTCTTGAGTTGGTTTCGTAGTGTCGCTACGCACGTTAGCCACTAGACGAACACTTAAGAGTATGTTTGGAGTTGATGCGTCGGTCAAACGTAGTTTGTACATATTATTGGTCGATTGCTAATATACACTTATTATTGTTGTTTTATGATCTTAGGGACGCAGGCGGTGACTTCGGACGCTGCGAAGAAGGGAAAGCGAGTGGTTGGCTTTACTTAGCCCCAGGATCATCTGTGAGTAGATTTAATATCTACAGGGGAATCGCCCGCATGGTTTTATGCGTCAGGGCTAGATATGATATGATATTAGTCACATGTTTATATTGCACATATAGAGTTTGTGCATAAACTTCATTGCATATTGTTACTTGTTGTGCTTGGACTTATACCCATTGGACACTGCACTATTATTGAAGGCTCATATTATACGAGCACTGATTGTATGCCACACACACCGTCAATAATTGCCATGACACGGACAACCCATATACATACGAGATATAGTTGACACCTATACATACGTGATATTGTATGGTTAGGGACATTGAGACATTGATACATATTCCATTGTGCATATGACATATAGCATACCTGTATACCTACATGCTTACACATATGCCTTGACATGCTACATGCTAGTTACCCATATACCTATATAGTATTGTACCATTAGTGACAGGTATATACACATATGAGACATAGCTACATGTACATCTTGCATACATACTTACATATACACCCGTATGGTATTACATCATTATTGATAGGTACATGCCCATACACCTCGTTATAGTTAATGTTCACATTTATATGATGTTGTGTTTGGTTTCGGAGAAATTAGGAACCGCATGATATATTTAATAACTTGTTGCAGTTAAATAGCGGTTTTTCCTTTATATGCTCATATTACTGTTTTATGTTGCATATATTATATTTCATGGATTTCGCATTGTGATATGGTTTTCATATGATGTTTTCTGGATGTTTTAATCCTGCGTATATATATCAGTGGTATGGGATGCTAATATACATATGTATATATACGTATATACATATGTATATATACGTATCAGTGGTACGGGACGCTGTTATATATGTACACCTACATAATATATCATCATAATGATCTATGCAATTATACTTATTCATTATATATGTGGGCCGATATTATGGTCGATATGAGGGCCGATATTATGGTCGATATGAGGGGCCTATTTGCCTGATATGAGGGGCCTATGCGCCCGATGTGAGGGGCCTATGCGCCCGATATGAGGATTCTATGAGGATGACATGTTTTATTCCATACTCCACATTTAATTGATATGCGTTGCTTCATGTATTAGTAGTACCTGATAGGGTACCTTTCATGACTGTTGCATATACATATTTCCATTTATTACTATCAGATTGCATGTGATAGATTAGCGCAGTACATACATACTTGCGATTACCTGCATATATTATTTACTATTCACGAGTTGGCATCCCACCCCCGTTGTGCCACAGGGTTGTACAGATTGTCCCTCAGAGCAGCCAGAGGCAGGGCTTTCTTCTTCACATCGTATCATCTTTTGTAGCGGATACCGCTACGGCTCACTGGGTGCAGTTTTGCTATAGGTGGGTTTTGCGGTTATCCGATATTGCTCATTGTATATTCGTTGTATCCAGTACTCTCCATCTACCATTTTCATATATTGACTTAGAGACGAGTTGTGAGGACGATATTGTATATTATTTGTGACTTGGAGATTTTCATGTTGTTCACTTTATATCGTCTTATTCTTCGCTACGACGTCGTATATCTGTTGTGGTGGTTGTTTTCCGCCTTTGGTTGTGGATTTGCTCCCGTTTGGGGATGCTTTACTTATATCTTTTGTTGTACCCTTTTTGGGGGCTTGTTTTACAAAGGAGGTGCTGCCAAATTTTAAAGAAAGTAAATTTGGACTTTAAAGAATTTAATTGAGATTTCAAAAGTTTTAACAATATTATTATCACTTACTACTTTTGATGGTTTAGATTGCTGGGTTTTCGGCTTACTTAAATTGCGTCACGCCTGTGGACGTTACGTGGTTTAAGGGCCGTCACGTGCCAAATTTCGGGTCATGACAAAGTTGGTATCAAAGCGCTAGGTTTTACCTTTCGGAGTATAGGATGACCTTGGTTTGATGGAGTAGGTAGCTTAAGCAGAGTAACGTAGTGTGTGTATGTCCGCGGCATACTTACGACACGGTACTCCGCCTAAGTGACCTAAGTACTAATTGCTTAAATTCCTTCCTTGATGATATATATCCTTGTGATTCGATTTCCGTGTTCTTATCAAATCCTATTTCCATTGATAGCCTTTTGCCGCCGATGACTTTGAGGGCTCAAAGAGAGGTTGTGAGAGCCGAGGTCAGAGTTGACTCGTTTGGGATGAGGACTGACCAGGACGGTACGCTCGTTGCACATGAGAAGATTGATCCGCCTTCGATAGATTGTATCGCTAGGCTTGAGGTAGATATGCAGGACTTGCGCCAGATGATGAGGTCGTTGGTTGAGACCATTCGAACGCAGCGACAGGAGGTTGCCATCCCTGTTACCCAGTTATTCCTTACTATCAGCACCCAGCATTGTGTCATGTATACAACAGCAATGGATGCGGCCCATTTAGCTGAGGAGCGTCTTCCCAAGACTTTGGTAATTCCGAGACCGAGGAGAGCTCGTGCAGGTGTATCAGCCCAGAGACAGAAGCTTAGACGCCGCGACAGATTTCGTTTATGTCGCGGGAGTAGCAGAGGCTTTGGACGAGGACAGCTATTTAGCTCTTATCCCCAGGAGAGTCGACATTTTTCTTCTGGATGTTACCGGTGCGGGAGTTTAAGTCATCGTGTTCGAGATTGTACTAAGCCACGCGAGGGCGGGACAGCTGTACCACATGATACCTTACCATCTTCACCTCAGGGAGAGTCGCCTGTTGCGCCTGTTGTTGATCC
This sequence comes from Agapanthus africanus, assembly GCA_030015575.1. Classification (NCBI taxonomy): domain Eukaryota; kingdom Viridiplantae; phylum Streptophyta; class Magnoliopsida; order Asparagales; family Amaryllidaceae; genus Agapanthus; species Agapanthus africanus. The sequence continues at coordinate 349,670,082 of CM057351.1, forward strand.
GCGTCAGACTTATATTCAGAGAGGTCGTGGTCGTGGAGGATTTGTTCCGAGAGTACAGGATGGTAGAGGAGGAAGACAGCCAGTTACGGGTAAAGAGCAGACACGGGCGTTTGCTTCTACTCATCGGGACGCGCGGCCGTCCAATGCAGAGTTTTCAGGTATTCTATGCGTATGTTGTTTAATTCGGGATCTATGCACTCGTTTTTTCTACACACTTCGTGCCGTAGTTGGGCCAAGAGTTGCGTTTGCTAGATCAGCCGTTTGTTGTGTTTACTTAGCGATCCTTTGGTTGCGCGACACGTGTTTCGTTCATGTGCCAATTTGGTAGGAGATAGAGATTCATCCGTCGATTTGATCCTTCTGGAAATGTTGGACTTTGACGTTCTCCTGGGCACGGACTGGTTAGGTACTTGCTATGCGTCTGTGGACTGCCGCATGAAGACAGTCAGGTTTTGTTTTTTCGGCGAGTCGGTTCTTGTTGTGTAGGGGGGACTGTGGTGTCGTCCCTCACAGCTTGATTTCAGCCTTTTTCGCTAGTCGGCTTTTGAGGAGAGGATGTCGAGGATTCTTGGCTTTCATTCGTGATACTTGAGCCACAGTGGGCTCATTGGACCGGGTTTCTTTTGGGCGAGATTTTCCGACGTTGTTCCAGATGAACCGGTGGAGCTTAGGGAGCTTAAGGATCTGCTGCAGAGTTGCTAGATAGGGGGACTTATGCGTCCGAGTGTTTCGCTTTGGGGAGCTTCTATTCTGTTCGTCAAGGAGAAGGATGGTAGTTTGAGGTTGTGTATTGATCGATCGTCAATTGAACCAAGTTATGGTGCGCATAGGCATCCTTTACCTCGCATTGACGAATTGTTCGATCAGCTCCATAGTGCGAGACATTTTTCTAAGTTTGTTTTGGGATTAGGTCATCATTGTTGTGGGTTCGGAGTGATGACATTCCGAAGATTGCTTTTGTGCACGCTACGGGCTTTATGAGTTTTTGGTGGTGTCGTTGGACTCACCAGTGCCCTAGCAGCATTCGTGGATGTGATGAACCAAATTCTTCAGGTCGTTGCCCGACCAGTGTATTATTGTGTTATAGATGACATTCTGGTCTTTTCCAAGAGTCATGAGGAATATGAGCAGCACTTGAGGATTGCATTGCAGACATTAGGAGAGCGCTAGCTGTTTGCTAAATTCTTGAAGTATTTCTTCAGGCTTGATAGTGTTGACTTCCTAGGTCATGGGGTTACGAGAGACGGTATTCGTATGGAACAGAGGGAGATCGAGGCCGTACAGCTTTGGCCCAGACTTGTACCAGGGACAGAGGTCCGCAGCTTTTGGGCTTAGCCGGTTTTTACCGCCGTTTCGTGCAGGATTGCTTGTGTATCGCTGCACCGTTGACCGGGCTGACCAGGAAGGAAGTTCTTTTTCTTTAGACTGAGACATGCATGCGGAGTTTTCAGCAGTTGAAGACTTGGGTGACGACTGCACCAGATCTATCTTTGCTTCTGGATCGGGCGACATTGTTGTTTACTGTGATGTTTCACGAGTGGGGCTCGATTGTGTACTGATATAGCATGATAGAGTTATCTCTTATGCTTCCCAATAGTTGGAGGAAGTACGAGCAGGATTTATCCCACTCATGATCTGGAGATGGCCGTAGTGGTCTTGCGTTGGAGATTTGGGGACACTACTTGTACGGAGAGTCGTGTCAGATTTTCACAGACCAACAGAGCTTTGTGTACATCTTCCTGCAGCGGTTTTTGATTGTTGAGACAGCGCCGTTGGATGGAGCTTGTGAAGGATTGTGATTGTGAGATCCTTTATTACCCATGGCAAAACGATTGTGGTAGTTGATGCTTTGAGTCGTTGGCCCGGGGGTAGCTTGTTCCAGTTGTGCGCAGTTCAGAGACAGTCTTCTGCAGATTTACAGTTCTTGTGCGACAGATGACTATAGTTTAAACTTGCCTCTACTAGGGGACAGCTTGCTCATGTCCACGCCCGTCCACTTTTACTTAATCGTTTTCGTGAGGCACAGCCCGCCGATGCTCGTTTGATTGAGATTTTGAGCATGTTCGGCAGGGTAAAGATTCGGAGTTCTTGATTTATGACCAGGGTGTGCTACATTGCGGGACTCGCTTGTGTGTACCAGATACTGATGGGTAGAGACGTGAGGTCCTAAAGCAGGCACATCAATAAGCTTTCAGTGTTCACCCAAATGCCACCGAGATGTAACGTGACTTAAGAGTTAGTTACGGGTGGGAAGGGATGAAGAGTGAAATTTCGGATTTCGTTTAGTGGTATCTGTCTTGCTGCGAGCTAAGGTTGAGCATTTGAGCCTGGCTAGAGAGTTGCAACCTTTAACCGCTCCGGAGTGGGAATAGGAGCAGATCTCCATGAATTTCGTTGTGGTGTCTACCCAGGTCTATACAGGGTATGACTCCATTTGGGTGTTTATTGTCCGGTTATGCTCAGTTTGCTCAGTGGTTCTTCAATAAGTTATGTGTTTGCACGGAGTTCCTTCATGCGTTGTATCCAATAGAGGCATCCAGTTTGCTAGTCGTTGTTAGCACAACTGTTTACCCCAATCAGAGCAAGGCTCTGTTCAAATTCCAAGGCGGGAGATGAAGCAACGCTTCCGATTTCCCCCAATCAGAGCAAAACTCTACTTTGAAAATTTAAACTTTAATAAATGAAGCAACGCTTCAGATCCTCTGCGCTGCGCGCAGGACGCCAAGCGTCAAAATCAGGCACGCCAGTGCATGGAGCGCAGCGCGCCCAATCAGAGCAAGGCTCTATTTAAAACAAAAATTAATTGAGGCGACGCTTCAGTTGCGTAAGCGCTGCGCTGCGCGACACGTGTCAGCGCAGTTGCGCAAGTGCAGTTGCGCAAGCGCTGCGTTGCGCGACACGTGTCAGCACAGTTGCGCTGTGCGCTGCGCGACACGTGTCAGCGCAGTTGCACTGCGCTGTGCGCTGCGTGACACGTGTCAAACGCTGGGGCGCTTGCGCCAAACAGAATTAAAATTCTAGTAAGATTTTTTTGTTCTTATTAAAACAAGAAGATTGTTTTCTGTAAAACAGAAGCTCTTGGATCAAAGATCCAACGGTGGGGAAAATTCCCCAAATCATTCAGAGAATGATCTCTTTAACAAACTTAACAAATTTATGGGCACTATATAAAGACCCCTAGACCCCAATTCGAAAAAAAAGAAAAATCAACATCGTGAGAGATCAAGAACTTCAAAACAGAGAGAACTCTGAAGAATTTTGAAAAGAACTCAAGAAAAAGGTAAAACCTTTATAAAATAGAAAAATTTCTTCTGAATAGATCATTGATCTAAGAACAAGATCAATGATCTTCAATATAAAAAAAATAATAACGGTGCCCTGCACTTTTTATGAACCATTGGTTCTGTAATTTCAGAAAAATTCTTTTCTTGAATCCAAAATTGGATCAAGTTATTGAAACAGTGCCTTGCACTTGCAAAACTGCACTGTTGCGCTCCTGATTTGGCGCAAGCCACCAGAGAGCGCCACGTGCCAGCGGCGCAACAGCGCAACGCACTGACGTAGCGCGCTGCGCTGTTGCGCTCGCGCTCACCAGAGTGTGACACGTGTCACCTCCACATGCGCTTGCGCTCAATAATTGGCGCAAAGCACCTGACAAGCCAATATCAGACAATTAATGCACTGTATTATTTATTGAAGGGCCAAGCCCAATTAAAAAAGGCCTAACAGGCCAAATAAAATGCAATGCATTAAAATGGCAGAGCCCAAACAAAGTAGATGCTCTGCATCATTTATAAAAGAGCAGAGCCCAAACAAAACAGATGCTCTGCAGGCCAAAACAAAATGCAGTGCATTATTAAAAAGGGCAAAGCCCTAGCACAGGCCTAATAGGCCAAAGATAAATAAAAACGTTGAATATTCCCAACTAGACTTAGCCCAATCATGGCCGTAAGTCCTCAAATTAAATTGACTGAGCACAGCTGCTTTCCTAAATCAATTTACATTCGGTTCGAGGGTACATCTCCGAACTCCTCTGACTCCTATTGTTGTAATCCTTCAACGACGTCAGAGAGGTGATGAGTCCCGACAACCACACATCAACACGGACTGTGGGGTCCTTAAATCCACGGACTTATGTGTCCTTAAACCAAGATACTGACTGTCGAGTCCTTAAACCCACGGACTTATGCGTCCTTAAACTAACGGACTAATGCATCCTTAAACACACCCATATGGACTGCGGGGTCCTTAAACCCATGGACTTATGAGTCCTTAAACTACCAATGGACCACCATGTCCCTAAACTGGCAATGGACTGAAACGTCCTTAAACTACCTATGGACCACTACATCCCTAAACTGGAACAATAGAGCCCCCCCAAATGCTCTTTTGTCGGATCCAAACGATCACGTTAAGTTGATCTTAGTCTCGAATCAGACTAACGTATCCTTAACAAAAGTTTAAGTTGATCTTAGCCTCAATATGGATAACGTATCCTTAAACTAAAACACCAAACCCAAATCTAAGTAAACACGGATTTGGACTAATCCACGTCCTACGGGCGACGGCATCACTTAGTCTCCGTATACAATCCACGGGCAACCACAAACAAAACAAACACATACGACACGAAGTGAACATCTGGAGAAGGAGAAAGTGGCTACCGCGATGCGGTAGCGTAATTAACTGCAGGGGCTTGCGCCTGCAGGGAAGAGCGTCCCCACAATCAAAAACCCCTCAAGCGAGGGAGAATCTGACGAAGTCTACTACATCGGCCGCATCCGTCTAAACCTCCGATACACGGTGCCATAAATCAACTTGGCATCTTCGGAGAGGTGGAAGGATAAAACCAAATAGCATCTGCCCCGAATTTCAGGCAAGACATCTCTACGTCGTCGCCGCCATTCGGAGGGGAACAGATTCTGGCACGCCCGGTAGGACCTTTTCCTCTTTCCACTCCACACTTCGTGTGTCGTCTTCGCGAACGAATCACGGTTTGTTAATGGTTGCCTTTGGGTTGCAAGTTACTAAGATTTGGTCTTTTGCCTGGCGCAGAAATCAAGCATCAATGGCCTCCAATTGCTCGAACTGCTCGAAGTGCCAATGCAACCGACGCTCCACCTCACCTGGAGGTGTAGCATATGGGCCTCAAGCGGCCTCCGTCCTTACTATGCCTGTGGAGAAAGTGACTCAGGCCACCACCGGCCTGTTTTTCGGGACCATGATCCCTCCTGCAAGCTTCACCCTGCCAATACCCGTACCGGAAGCTTCAAAGAAGTCGGTCTTCGATCGACTTGCTACTCCCACGGCCCCTCTCAACGGGTCGTCCAACTCCTCGGTCTTCACCAGACTGAGCCTGAACTCCAAAGAGCCCGCCAAAAAGCCCATGATACCTGAGAAGGCCATCCCAAAGAAGACGGCTGCTCCCGAAGTCGCCAAAGCGGCTTCTCCTGTCAAGAAGTCAGTCTTTTCAAGGCTGACTATTCCAGCTCCTGCCCCTGCTAGAGGATCTGTCTTTGACAGATTGAATATTGCCACTCAAAGGACGACCTCAGTCTTTAAGAGGCTGGCACCAGCAGCGCCTCATTTGGACAGGGGGCAAGATGAAGCTGTCCCTATCGCCGAGCCAGTCCCAACGGCTCGTCATGCTCGACGTCGCCACTGACGCCGAGTAAGGAAGGCTGGGAGCAACTCCCCCTCGGGGCTAACTCCACCCGCTCCAATGGTGGAAGTCGATGCTGCTGTTCCAACCGGGAACAGCTTTGAACTACTAAGGAGGGTACGTAAGAACTCTCCAATTGCTATGCTAAAAAGATCTCCTCCACCTGCGGAGAGGGTTCCGGAAACGAAGCTGGAGCAGCCCCCTCAGCGGCTGTCCTCCAAAATTTATAAAGTCTGGCGGAGGGTTCAAGACTCCGTAATTGACCAAGGGCACTCTCGTCAGCAGAAAAGGGCGAAAGTGCAAGAAGAAAAGAACCGTCCGGACAAACAGCAAAGGACGACCACCACCAGGGTGCCTGCTGCAACGGCCCCCTCAACTTCAACGGCCCATAAGAGAAGGAGGCCGGAGAAAATTCCCACGCCCGCGGAAAATGCCAAGGACGGCGAGCCCAAACGCCCTAAGTCTGGGGGTATGATGGTTCATACCGTATACATGGCGTCTAGTAAAGAGGACAGCCGTGCATCTACAGGTCATCGACCGCTTACACGGTCAGTGACCAAAGCTCAGGAGCAACAGCAAAAGCTCCAGGAGATGATGAACGCAATGGCCGCAATCACTGGGCCAAAAGAAAGCCCCGAAGCGTCCTCGGATGAACGCCAGGAGCAAGAAACTGACGCTGAATTCCTTTGTCGGATATTGGAGAAGAAGGATAAAGAGGCTGCTGAACAAGCAGCCAACATAAAGCATATGGCCCTCCCGTTCCAAGACATGGTGGGGATGATGATCCAACAAGATCCTCCAGCTGAAGATCCCCCGATCGTCCTTGAAGACGATAGGGGAGAAACGTCAAATCCTCCACCGGCTCTGTCAATAGCCAAGGAGGAGACAATCTCCAAAACTGACTTGGACGAGTATATAGCCCAACAAATATGGGTTCATCATGCGACTGAGGCAGCCAGTCAGGTCGTAAAAACAGGACGACCATATCCGAGCTGGTATGATCAAATCAAGTACCCGCCGGGCTATACGATACCGAAATTCCATGTCTATAAGGGGACGGGCAATCCCCACCAGCATGTTTCCCAGTTCAGAGCGCTTTGCGGCAACACCGGCGGTGATGACAAACTGTTGCTTCGCCAGTTCGTCGGCAGCTTGTCAGATACAGCATTCGAGTGGTATTCTGAGCTCCCAAACGACTCTATCAAGATATTTGCGGAGATGGAACTGCTGTTTACTCAGCGTTTCGCAAGCGCCAACGAATGCACCCCGATGACGGCATTGATTAATGCCAGGGTGAAGCCAGGCGAGACATGGCTCCAATATGCTATACGGTGGCGGAACTTATGGTCAAAATGCGAGCAATGCATTGAAGAAGCTCCTGCAGTGGGTATGTTTGTGGGAACTCTTGATCCGCAAGCAACCATCTCGCAATTTATGATGTTCTTCAAGCCGACTACCTTCCAGGCCCTGATCAACAAGCTAGCGCAAATGGATCAGATGGGCCATAGACCTTCCCTTCCAAAGCCGGACTCCCGAAATGAAAAGGGGAAGGGGAAAGCGATCGTTGTCGCTAATGCTCAACAACAGCCGAGCAACTCGAAGCCGGTCGTCCGTCAAAATAATATGCGTCCGCACGTACCCCTTGAGGAGAGGCTAGGACGTCCTTACTCGTTTCCCCGAGATAAAACGAGAAGATTATTCGAGCTGGCGTTGCGCAATCGACTCATAAATCTGCCGGATCCAAAACGTCCGTCGCAACCAAATGATGTCAATGAGCCCAACTACTGTCCCTATCACTGAGTACTGGGTCATCCGATCGAAGATTGCTACGTCTTCAAAAATTGGATTGAAGACCAGTACCAACAGGGCAAGTTCGCGTTGTCCGACAGATGGAAGGTGAATCCACCGCAGCCTCACACCCCTAAAAGGATGAATACGCCGGGGGCAACGTGCTCTCTCGTTGAAGAAGCCCCATGGGAGGTTGTGCTATCAGCCAAGACAAAGAGGATGCTGAACGATCTTCAAACATACCCAGCGATCAAGTGGAAGAACCCGTTGGAACCTCAGATCATTGAAGGGATGTTGAAGCCGTGCCCAACTCCAAAGATCGATGGTGGTGGCCCAAGCACTCACAACCTGCCATCAAAATCTTCAGAGAAGAAAAAGAAGAGATCCAAAAAGCCCGTTAAGCCTGGCGAAAAGCGCACGGACTTACAAAAACAAATTGACGCGCTGGAGGAATACAACCAGAAAGCACGGACTCCCATTACACTCCAAGAGTTCCTCAACCACGTCTTTCAAGAGGAAGATGAGGGAGATAGTTCGTCGGATGAATCTGAGGAATACATGGCGAGCTGTCATATGATCTCCCATTCGTTTACAGATGATGAGGAAACTCCTTGCACTGAAAAGCTGGGGGCAGATCCTGAACCAAAAATTCTGGGGCCATCAGATGAAGTAATTGACGCATTCCTCAACGAAGCTCTGTTGAAAAGTAAAGCTGATCGGGAACGCGAGACGGCTATATTTGAAAGGGCCAAGCGCCAACGACTTGACGAAAGAGCTGAGATACTCCCGCTGGAGCGAAATACATCCACTGCGGATAAAAGCAAATTCAAAACAAGGAAAAGGTTTGCTAAGGCCATATCAATGGGTATCAAGCTACCATCCTCTGAAGGAGACATTACTGGTGAAGTGGAAATGCACCCCTCCTACTGCTTATATCATCGGAAGATTTCGCACCCCACTGAAGAGTGCAAGGCTTTCAATAGATGGTGGCAAGGATATGTTGCTCACCGACAACATTTTAAGCGGGAGAAGCGCAAAACTCGTCGGGAGCGGAAAAGTACGACGGAGGGGCTTAACAGAACTACCGGCAATTGTCGCATGGTTAACGCTGGGGGATCGCAAGTGCTCACATTCGGGAGCGATTCTGACGAGGAAATGGCTCTTAGCCCCCTCTTTAAAGAGTCCACCTCGGGAAAAGAAGAAAAGCCGAAGGTCTGCGAAAATATCCGGCTGCGTAATCAGACGCTGCCCGAAAAGAATCTCGGACCCTCAAACAAAAAAGATAAAAGGAAAGAAAAGGTCTCTGAAAATATCGTCTTAGATGACCAAGTCATAGAAGAGCTAACTGCCAAGGACCCGCCACAGAGAAATAAGGTGGATTACAACGTCTTAGCGCATCTGAGGAAGCTACCCTCGCAGCTCAGCATTCTTGACGCCCTTTTACTATCAAAAGAGGCGAGAGATTCGTTAATCAAGGCACTACAGGAGCCGGAACAATTCCAAGCTTTCCTGGCCGAAGAAAAGATGAAGGATGAATTGGAGGAAGTGCACACGGCTGATGTCACTTTTGGTGATGAAGACCTTCTCCTTGGGACGTGCGAACACAATCGCCCCCTCTATGTCTCAGGATACTGCCACGATATAAAGATAAGCAAAATCCTGGTCGACAATGGATCCTCCGTTAATCTTCTCAATGTGCGGGTGTTAAAAGAAATCTGCATGAGCGTCCAACACCTTGCTCGGGACAAGATCACCACTTCCGGGTTCGACTCCCAATCATCAAGAACTCTTGGGTCTGTGATACTAACGCTACGCTTTGGGTTACTCGTCAAGAACATTAAGTTTCACGTCATAGACGCCAAGACATGCTACAATGCTCTGCTCGGCCGACCATGGTTACACGAGTATAATATCATCCCGTCTACACAGCATCAGTGTATGAAATATTTCAAGGATGGTCTCGAGTATACCGTGACGGGAGAACTGAACCCGTTCTCCATGAACGAAGTCCGCAAATATGAAGATGCCAAATACTTTTTACCAGATTTCGAAAACACAGAGAGGTGTCACAAACCGGAGAACAAAGCTAATGCCACCATCCCTGTCTTCGGCAGTGATACCGAGGAGGAAGAGGAGATGATTTATTTGGGTCCACCCCAACACAACAAGCCGGGACCGTCCGCTCCCACGTTGATCTTTGGCAGCGATTCGGAAGATGAAGTCCACGCTATATTCTCTGCTCGGCCTTCAATACAAACGTCCGCTAACGAAGAGCAAAGTCTGCAAGTCGCCATGGTGCCGCTTAAACACCATAAAGAACTGGATGCACTTGATATCTATAGTGTAGAGGAGCTGCGGACGTTCTATGTCCCTCCCAGGTGAGAAGGCGAAAAGGCTCTATTCTACCGCTCTGAAGAAACCAAAGTGGAGAAAGAAATCTGGCACGGCGCGGATCCTACGCTTGACAGGGTTCAGCCTATCCGTCTCCCCAGATATTATACAGAAGGCTTGAAGAGGCTGCTAAAGCGCCAGGGGATATCCTTTAAACAGACCGCTCGAAAAGCCAAGTTCTATGACAAGGTCTGGAACGTTCCCGGGACTCAGCACAAGTTGCCTAATGGGAGAATAGAAACAATCGGGCTTGGATACATTCGGTCCAAGAAACGAGAGCTACTCCACGGTTGCTATGTCGTGCATGACTTCGATGAAGAAGCGGATGCTCAATGGGAAGATGCTAATCCTGAACCAGTAAAAGTTCCTGATGCAAAAGTGCCCAGTCCGTCGTTCGAAGAGCAAATGGACAAGCTTATAAGGGAAGCTGGTCAAAAAAGTCCGAGACGACCATAACCGCGAAATGGCCATCTACAAGAAAGCCAAAACGCAACGCCTCCTCCAACAGGCTGTGAAAGATGAAAATGCCGCTCCCTGTCAACCTGTTATAAAAAAGGCACGACGCAGAGGCAGAAATAAGTCGAGAGGCGAAAAAGGCGCTCAACAGCAACAAAGCGGGACTAAGAAGCCACGCAATCGGGAGTCGAGCGGTTCCGATCTATCCCTCATAAGGAAAATGGGTCGGGCGTACTCTTTTCCTCGGGACAAGACAAAGAAAATACTTGACCTCGCTCTAAAACATCAGATGCTTACACTTCCGGAGTCTAAATACCCCGAACAAGCAGGCGAAGTTTCTTACCCAAACTATTGCTCTTATCACCGAGTAATAGGGCATCCTCTCGAAGATTGCTTCACCTTCAAGAATTGGGTCGAAGATCAGTATCAGCTCGGCAAGTTCGCTCTGTCTGACAACTGGAGGGTAACGCCGCCACAGAAGCACGAACCCAAAGCCACGAGAGCAGAACCAGTTCCACATTGGGCTTAGAAGCGAATTCGTACTTGTCACATGATAACAATATCAAAAGAAGAGTCCGAGAACATGGATGACCTTCCCTGGTGCTTCGAAAACAGCAACGATGAGGTGATCTCAGAATTTCCACCAGCACCGAAAGAGCTGGAAGATGGAATACATACCACTGCAGATAACCTCAAGAAAATTGAGTTGGGGACGGCGAATGACTCGCGACCGACATTCATTAGTGAGCTGCTGTCTGAAGAGAGGGTGGCTTCATTAAAAGACCTGCTTATGCAACATAAAGATTACTTCGCATGGAACTATTCCGAAATGCCAGGACTAGATCCAGAAATTGCTGTGCATAAATTGGCGATATCCCCGGACGTTAAACCAATCAAACAGGCGCCAAGAAGAATGCGGCTCGAGCTTGATATGAGTATCAATGCTGAGGTCAAGAAGCTGATCGACTCCGGCTTTATCCAGGAGGTCCAGTATCCCGAGTGGATCGCCAACATCGTCCCCGTGATGAAGAAAAATGGGACAGTGCGCATATGCATGGATTTCCGGGATCTCAATAAAGCTTGCCCGAAAGACGATTTCCCAGTGCCAGTCACCGAACTGATGATAGACAATACGTCCACTCATGAGGTTTTCTCTTTCATGGACGGCTCATCAGGGTATAATCAGATAAAGATGCATCCCGAAGACCAGAAGCACACCGCCTTCAGGACTCCTTTAGGTATATTTTGCTACAAGGTGATGCCCTTCGGTCTAAAGAACGCCGGTGCCACCTATTAGAGGGCCATGACAAAGATCTTCGATGGCCTTATACACGAAATCGTCGAATGTTATATCGACGACCTTGTGGTGAAAAGCAAATCGTATGAGGAACATATCGAGCATCTAAAGACCGTATTTCAACGCCTTCGGCAATACAACTTGAAGATGAACCCTCTCAAGTGCACATTCGGAGTTTCCTCAGGCAAATTCCTAGGATTCATCGTCCGACACCGAGGCATCGAAATAGATCCGTCAAAGATCAAGGCGATCATAGAAATGCCTCTGCCAAGGACTCTCAAACAGCTGCGGTCTCTCCAAGGGAAGCTCGCGTATATACGGCGATTTATAGCCAACCTTTCAGGAAAGTGCCGTCCTTACAGCCACCTGATGAAGAAGGGAACCCCGTTCGTCTGGGACAAAAAATGCCAAAGCGCGCTAGACGAGATCAAGCAATACCTGCAGAACCCGGCAGTATTGGCTGCTCCGGTCAAGGGAAAGCCCCTCATTCTTTATACAACCGCCCTCGAAAGTGCCATAGGTGCATTATGGGCACAAGAGAACGATCAAGGGAAGGAGAGAACTCTCTATTACTTAAGTCGAGTTTTACTGGGGACAGAAAGCAACTATTCCCCTATTGAAAAACACTGCCTGGCGTTGATCTTCGCGATAACAAAGCTCAGGCACTATGCATTAGCGCATGAGGTCCGTCTCATTTCGAAGGTGGACCCTCTTAAATATTTGATGTCAAAGGCCATACTAACGCGGCGACTCGCTAAATGGGCCCTGCTCTTGATGGAGTTCTCGATAACATATCAACCTCTCAAGGCAGTGAAAGGCCAGGCCATCGCCGACTTCCTCGCTGAGCATCCGATACCTGCCGATTCTCCTCTGAATTGCGAGCTGCCAGACGAACATGCGTTTGACGCAATCGACGGTGGTGATACCCGATGGGAGTTTTATTTCGATGGAGCATCCTCTATAAAGAAGCGCAAACAAAGTACGCCCATAATCAAATCGGGGGTAGGCCTTATCTTCGTGACTCCACAAGGAGGGATAATGCGCTTTGCTTTCTCCTTAACAGAACCGAGGACGAACAATGAAGCCGAATACGAAGCTTTGATAGCAGGCCTCGAGATCGCCATCGACATGGGAATTGAAAACCTTCTCATATATGGAGATTCTCAACTGGTCGTTAACCAAGTAAATGGCGACTACCAAACGTGCAAACCAGAATTGGTGAAGTACGGCGAAAAGGTGCAACAATTGTTGACCCAAATCCCTTCCTACACTTTGGAAAACATACCGCGTGCAGAAAATAGCAAGGCAGACGCATTAGCCAAGCTCGCTAAAGAATTGGCTGACGAGAACCTCGATGACGTCAGAATCGTGGTACAAAGCCGTCGGGTGCTTGCCCCAGCAGAAATATCTCCGGAATCATCCGAAGAAAAAGGAGCGACTGAGCAGACGACCCTGCAAATAAAAGACCGGGAAAAGGCTGAGGATTGGAGAGAAGTCTTTATAGACTACTTCAAATACCGTCGAACGCCCGAAGATGCGTCCTCAAGACATCGGCTTATGAAACGAGCTCTGTCTTTCGCCTTCGTCAATGATACTCTGTACAAGAGGTCGTTTGATTCTCTGTGGTTGAGATTTCTGGGACCTAAAGAGGCAAAAAGAGTCGTTCAGGAAGTTCACGACGGACTCTGCGGTTCTCACCAAGCAAGCCCAAAGATGAAGTTGAAGATTAAACGGATGGGCTACTACTGGCCCACGATGATTCAGGACTGTCTCGAATATGCGAAGCAGTGCCACTCATGCCAAATCCATGGGGACTTCATCCACCAGCATCCAAATCCACTCCATTCAACGGTGGCTAGCTGTCCATTCGAAATATGGAGAACTGACATAGTCGGCCCCATCGAACCAGCATCGTCCAGGGGACATCGTTTCATCCTGGCGACGACTGACTACTTCTCCAAATGGGCAGAAGCAGTACCATTGAGAGAAGTGAAGACGGAGAATATCCTCCATTTCTTCAAGACGCACGTCATATATCGGTTTGGAACTCTGCGACGGATCATCTCCGATAATGGGCCAGCTTACAGAAGACACAAGATCAGTCGCTTCGCGCAACAACACAATATAGACTGGAGATATTCCTCGGTTTATAATCCGCGAGCTAACGGTCTAGCTGAGGCCTTCAATAAGACCTTGACAAAGATCATGAAAAAGACGGTGTCCCGAAATAAGAAGGACTGGCATGAGAGACTGCAAGAAGCTCTCTGGGCGTATCGAACTATGTTCAAGACGGCCACGAACACAACGCCGTATGCGTTGGTATTCGGTACAGAAGCAGTACTCCCCCTTAAGATAGAGTTACCCTCTCTACGAGTGGCAGTCCACTACGAGCTAATGGACGAAGAAAATGCTCACCTTCGGCTTGAGGAACTTGATGCCCTTGATGAAACCCGGCTCATAGCGCAACAAAATCTGGAGGCCTATAAAGCAAAGATGACGCGCTCATATGAAAGATTGACCCGGCCGAGGACATTCTGCCAAGGCGAACTCGTGCTAGTGGTCAAAAGGCCTATGATCCCCAATTGCGCCAAGCGGGGAAAATTCGAGCCAAACTATGAAGGCCCGTACATCATAGACAAGGTCTACCAGGGTGGAGCCTATCTACTCATGGATATGCACGGTGAAAGGCCTTACAGGCCAATAAATGGTCGATTCCTAAAGAAATACTACGCTTAGCGAATTACTGCCTAGGTCAATGATAGATGACAACGACTATATCCGCTCGCTATCTTCTTAAGCTCAAACTTTATAAGCAGTAGCCAGCCTTCTCTTGGACGGACCGAAACGTCCTTAAACTAATGGCGGATCGAAACGTCCTTAAACTAACGAATGACCGAAACGTCTTTAAGCTACTACCTCAGCATCTTTAGGCTGACGAGATAAATAAAAAAAAAATATATATATATATATATATAATAAACGGTATGTCCATAGGCAAAATGGGCACGGATGAAAACCCGAAAGGGCTCCGTGAGTAAAAACAGCAGGGCTACCGGCGAGTGTTCGTGAAAACCCGAAAGGGCGCGACCTCGTAAAAAAAAAGAAGAAGAGAATAAAAAGAATAAAAAAACGGTATGTCCATAAGCAAAATGGGCACGGATGAAAACCCGAAAGGGCTCCGTGAGTAAAAACAGCAGGACTACCGGCGAGTGTTTGTGAAAACCTGAAAGGGCGCAACCTCATTAAAGGACACTTACAGGGTCCTCTCGACCTTGTAAGGGGAAACCACCCGTGTGAGATCCTTACAACTCACAAGGGAGCAACACACTTAGGGATCCCCACGATTCCTAAGGAGAAAATACACTTGCGAGATCCTCACGACTCGTAAGGAGAACTCTCTTATGGGACCCTCACGGCTCATAAGATTTGAAAGTCTTAAATTACAGAGACCTAAACCTGTGCTTAAGCAACCTCCACAACCTTCGATTTTGCCCTACAAGTGGTTCAATTCTGACCCTTGTATACAATCCACGGGCGAAAATAAACATTTCCCTAACCAAGTCCCATCCGTGACTGGGGATATGTGCGCATGATGAACAACCCTTATAAGTCCTCTCGACTTATAAGGAGAAAACCCTCTTGTAGAATCCTTACGACTTACAGAGGAACATACACTTAGGAATCCTCATGATTCCTAAGGAGAAAATACACCTACAAGATCCTCACGACTTGTAGGGAGAAATACCTTTGTGAGACCCTTACGGCTCATGAAATTAAAAGCCTTAGTCGACAGGACCTTAACCCTGTTCGCTAAGCCACCTTTGTTCGACATTGACAGAGGCAAATGATGATTCTCTCCTGGCAATATCCCAGTTATAGCGGTGCTGATGCCGAAATCGGTGTCTAATTTCAGGTTTACGGTGAAAAGCCAGCAAGCCGCACATGCGTACAAAATAGCTGAAATGATGGGGCAACTTGCAATAAAAAGCAGCAAGTAAAAACGTATGCATATAAAACAGCCGAAATGATTGGGCAATTCGCAATAAAAAAGCAGCGAGTAAAAATAAAATAAATAGCCGAAATGATTGGGCACCGCGGGAAATAGCCGAAATGATTGGGCAATCGCGACCTTCGCGATATAAAAGCTGAAATGATAGAGCATCGCGGAAATAAAGCAATAAAAAAATGATGAAAAAATGATGAAACTTTTACCCTACAGTTGAGATCACATCGATCCCTGTATACAATCCAAGGGCACAAACAAAGAGAGAACCACACCTTCCCAACAGGCTCCGCCAGAAAGCTAAGCCAAATCTCGACGGTTCACCAACAGCCTAGAGACAACCACGACATTCGTCTCGATACAGCAGACGCAGTGCCAGCAAACGAAGCGAAGATCAAATTCCTAACTTCACGGTTTTGACGGTAACTTATATAAAACCTGAAAGACCACCACAAATCCTTCAATTCAGGGAAACTAGCATCCTTGATGAGAGCCTCCTGATTTGCGTCGGCTCGCAGAGAAACCAGTGTCTCCGCGAGAAATTCCCGATTCGTTTCAACCCTGAAGAAACCAGTGTCTTCGGCAAAATCCTTCGACTCAGGGAAACCGGTGTCCTTGACGAGAACATCCTGATTCGCGTCGACCCGCAAAGAAACTAGCGTCTTTGCAGGAATACATCGATTCGTCTCAACCCCAGGAAAACAAGTGTCCTTGGCAAATACCTCAATTCAGAGAAACTAGCGTCCTTGATGAGAGCCTCCTGATTCGCGTCGGCCCGCAGAGAAACCAGTGTCTCCGCGAGAAATTCCCGATTCGTTTCAACCCCGAAGAAACCAGTGTCTTCGGCAAAATCCTTCGACTCAGGGAAACCAGTGTCCTTGATGAGAATATCCTGATTCGCGTCGGCCAGCAGAGAAACCAGTGTCTCCGCGAGAAATTCCCGATTCGTTTCAACCCCGAAGAAACCAGTGTCTTCGGTAAAATCCTTCGACTCAGGGAAACCAGTGTCCTTGACGAGAAAATCCTGATTCGCGTCGACCCGCAGAGAAACTAGCGTCTCCGCAGGAATACATCGATTCGTTTCAACCCCAGGGAAACAAGTGTCCTTGGCAAATACCTCAATTCAGGGAAACTAGCGTCCTTGATGAGAGCCTCCTGATTCGCGTCGGCCCGCAGAGAAACCAGTGTCTCCGTGAGAAATTCCCGATTCGTTTCAACCCCGAAGAAACCAATGTCTTCGGCAAAATCCTTCGACTCAGGGAAACCAGTGTCCTTGACGAGAAAATCCTGATTCGCGTCGGCCCGGAGAGAAACCAGTGTCTCCGCGAGAAATTCCCGATTCGTTTCAACCCCGAAGAAACCAGTGTCTTCGGCAAAATCCTTCGACTCAGGGAAACCAGTGTCCTTGACGAGAAAATCCTGATTCGCGTCGGCCCGCAGAGAAACCAGTGTCTCCGTGAGAAATTCCCGATTCGTTTCAACCCCGAAGAAACCAGTGTCTTCGGCAAAATCCTTCGACTCAGGGAAACCAGTGTCCTTGACGAGAAAATCCTGATTCGCGTCGACCCGCAGAGAAACTAGCGTCTCCCCAGGAATACATCGATTCGTTTCAACCCCAGGGAAATAAGTGTCCTTGGCAAATACCTCAATTCAGGGAAACTAGCGTCCTTGATGAGAGCCTCCTGATTCGCGTCGGCCCGCAGAGAAACCAGTGTCTCCGCGAGAAATTCCCGATTCGTTTCAACCCCGAAGAAACCAGTGTCTTCGGCAAAATCCTTCGACTCAGGGAAACCAGTGTCCTTGACGAGAAAATCCTGATTCGTGTCGGCCCGCAGAGAAACCAGTGTCTCCGCGAGAAATTCCCGATTCGTTTCAACCCCGAAGAAACCAGTGTCTTCGGCAAAATCCTTCGACTCAGGGAAACCAGTGTCCTTGACGAGAAAATCCTAATTCACGTCGACCCGCAGAGAAACTAGCTTCTTTGCAGGAATACATCGATTCGTTTCAATCCCAGGGAAACCAGTGTCCTTGGCAAATACCTCAATTCAGGGAAACCAGCGTCCTTGATGAGAGCCTCCTGATTCGCATCGGCTCGCAGAGAAACCAGTGTCTCCGTGAGAAATTCTCGATTTGTTTCAACCCCGAAGAAACCAGTGTCTTCGGCAAAATCCTTCGACTCAGGAAAACCAGTGTCCTTGACGAGAACATCCTGATTCGCGTCGACCCGCAGAGAAACTAGCGTCTTTGCAGGAACACCTCGACTCGTTTCAACCCCAGGGAAACCAGTGTCCCTGGAAAATACCTCAATTCAGGGAAACTAGCGTCCTTGATGAGAGCCTCCTGATTCGCGTCGGCCCGCAGAGAAACCAGTGTCTCCGCGAGAAATTCCTGATTCGTCTCAACTTGCAAGATAAAGCCTTAGGCAGCAGGGTTTTAAAAAAAACTTGTTTCCTGAGCACTAGGACCCTGCAAGTCGGTCTAAAACGGTCTCTTGCATACTATTCACGGGTCTCACTCTCCAAAGTCGAATCTCGACAAGGAGGGAAACAACCGCTTACGGGTCCTCTTGACTCGTAAGAGGAAAAATTCTCTTATAGGATCCTTACGACTTATAAGAGAAAATGCACTTAGGAATCCTCACGATTCCTAAGGAGAAAGTACACCTACGAGATCCTCTCGATCCGTAGGGAGAAAAGTCTCTATGAGACCCTCACGGCTTATAGAGTTGAAAAGTCTTAGGCAGCAGACATGAACCTGCGGCCTAAGCCATCGCTATTTCTTAGAAAAATTAAGATGCTTACTCTATTATCTGTCAACCATGTTTATTAAGACAGCGTGCGCACAATAAAAGAAAGAAGAAAGTGACAGGAAGAACATCTAATTTACATTTGATCAAGTGTTCGAGACACACTCATTCATGCATAGGCAAAAGACTCAGAACGAGAAATAAGACAAGCTGGGATAAAAAAAATTCACATATTGCCAAAAATTCTTACAATCATAAAAGCAATAAACGAGAAACATTATTACAATGGAATAACCTCAGATCCAGGGCACGGATTGAGGAATTCAAAAGTAAGGCCATCCAGAGTTCTTCTGGCCTTTCTGATTATTCTCGTGCGCAGCCTCTCGCGCTCCTGAGTGTCAAGATCTTCGGCGAGGCCCCCCAGCCTTCGATAAGCAGCGATTATCGTCGTCTGCTGGAAAATTTGATGCAGGATGTCGATGAGGCTATCCCGCCGTTTCTTCGAGATCAGCCCCGACAGGTATACTGAATGCACCTTGTCCTCGGCATCATCCAGCGCATTGAGCGGTAGGGCCTCGTGGAACCCCGGGAGTGCTCTCCAGATTGCTCCCAGCACGACTTTTAAGAGAGCAGAACGGCGAGGGAGCAGCCAACCAACGCGTGCGTTCAGACGACCCATGACCTCCGCACATTGGGTGTTTGTAAACTCTTGGTTTTGTTGACGGCCCTGTGCACGGATATCCCCGTAGGTAATGAATTCGTGCAGACTGTATAGACGCACCGCCATAATGCCTGAAGGAAACATCATTGGAAGATTAGCAATGAGGAAAAAGCATAGGGAGTTAAAACTCCTCGAGAACAATGCTCTGCAGACAGAGTGACACCTGTCAAAATCAGTTATGAGGAGAATTTGAGGAAAATCCCCTAAGAACATTGAGAGCTTTGCTCTGAAAAGATGATATAATAATAATAATAGTACTAAATGCCATCTTTAACTTCCAAGATCCATGAAGAATTCTTAAGAGTTCTTATATATGATTTGGAAGGAGCAAAGCCCTATTAATGAATTAAGAAAATCCAGGGAAAATCTTCTAGAGAGCAGAGCTCTATTAATGGAACCCTAATAGGGTTCTCCTTAGTCCTCTTTAGACCCCTTTAGAGCAAAGCTCTGCTAAGTGAAACCCTAGATGGGTTTTCTTTAGATCAGGGATCTATTGAAAGCAAGGCTCTGTCAATGAAAATTAATTTAATTTAATTTAATTTAATTTAAAGTTTTTACCTAAAAAAGTTTAAGAGTTTAACTCTTGGAGTTCTTAAGAGTAAAGAGCAGGGCTCTGAGATTCTGAAAGTAAAAAAAATGTTGAAGATGATAATCATCTGTTGAGGACAAAAGGTCCTATTTATAGGCATCAAATGCCCTTTCAACTTCCAAAAGTTGCCGCAACGGTTGGAATTCTGCCACCGTTGCGCTCGCGTTTGGAGCCACGTAAGTGCAACGGTGGGGAGGCATTTGTTTACCCCAATCAGAGCAAAGCTCTGTTCAAATTCCAAGGTGGGAGATGAAGCAACGCCTCCGATTCCCCCCAATCAGAGCAAAGCTCTACTTTGAAAATTTAAACTTTAATAAATGAAGCAACGCTTCAGATCCTCTGCGCTGCGCGCAGGGCGCCATGCGTCAAAATCAGGCACGCCAGCGCAGGGAGCGCAGCGCCCAAGGCAGCGCGCCCAATCAGAGCAAGGCTCTATTTAAAACAAAAATTAATTGAGGCAACGCTTCAGTTGCGCAAGCGCTGCGCTGCGCGACACGTATCAGCGCAGTTGCGTTGTGCGACACATGTCAGCGCGTTGCGCTGCGTTGTGCTCTGCGTGACACGTGTCAAACGCTGGGACGCTTGCGCCAAACAGAATTAAAATTCTAGTAAGATCTTTCTGTTCTTGTTAAAACAAGAAGATTGTCTTCTGCAGAAGCCCTTGGATCAAAGATCCAACGGTGGGGAAAATTCCCCAAATCACTCAGAGAATGATCTCTTTAACAAACTTAACAAATTTATGGGCACTATATAAAGACCCCTAGACCCCAATTCGAAAAAAAAGAAGAATCAACATCGTGAGAGATCAAGAACTTCAAAACAGAGAGAACTCTGAAGAATTTTGAAAAAAACTCAAGAAAATGGTAAAAACCTCTATAAAATAGAAGAATTTCTTCTGAATAGATCATTGATCTAAGAACAAGATCAATGATCTTCAATAAATAAATAAATAATAACAGTGCCTTGCACTTTTTATGAACCATTGGTTCTGGAATTTCAGAAAAATTCTTTTCTTGAATCCAAAATTGGATCAAGTTATTGAAACAGTGCCTTGCACTTGCAAAACTGCATTATTGCGCTCCTGGTTTGGCGCAAGCCACCAGAGAGCGCCACGTGTCAGCGGCGCAACAGCGCAGCGCATTGACGCAGCGCACTGCGTTGTTGCGCTTGCGCTCACCAGAGCGTGACACGTGTCACCTCCACATGCACTTGCGTTCAATGATTGGCACAAAGCGCCTGACAAGCCAATATCAGACAATTAATGCACTGCATTATTTACTGAAGGGCCAAGCCCAATTAAAAAAGGCCTAACAGGCCAAATAAAATGCACTGCATTAAAAAGGCAGAGCCCAAACAAAGCAGATGCTCTGCATCATTTATAAAAGGGCAGAGCCCAAACAAAACAGATGCTCTGCAGGCCAAAACAAAATGCAGTGCATTATTAAAAAGGGCAAAGCCCTAGCACAGGCGTAATAGGCCAAAGATAAATAAAAACGTTGAATATTCTCAACTGGACTTAGCCCAATCATGGCCGTAAGTCCTCAAATTAAATTGACTGAGCACGGCTGCTCTCCTAAATCAATTTACATCCGGTTCGAGGGTACATCTCCGAACTCCTCTGACTCCTATCGTTGTAATCCTTCAACGACGTCAGAGAGGTGACAGGTCCCGACAACCACACATCAACACGGACTGTGGGGTCCTTAAACCCACGGACTTATGCGGCCTTAAACCAAGATACGGACTGTGGAGTCCTTAAACCCACGAACTTATGCGTCCTTAAACTAACGGACTAATGCGTCCTTAAACACACCCATATGGACTGCGGGGTCCTTAAACCCATGGACTTATGCGTTCTTAAACTACCAATGGACCACCATGTCCCTAAACTGGCAATGGACCGAAACGTCCTTAAACTACCTATGGACCACTACGTCCCTAAACTGGAACAATAGAGCCCCCCAAATGCTCTTTTGTCGGATCCGAACGATCCCGTTAAGTTGATCTTAGTCTCGAATCAGACTAATGTATCCTTAACAAAAGTTTAAGTTGATCTTAGCCTTAATATGGCTAACGTATCTTTAAACTAAAATACCAAACCCAAATCTAAGTAAACACGGATTTGGACTAATCCACGTCCTACGGGCGACGGCATCACTTAGTCTCCGTATACAATCCACGGGCAACCACAAACAAAACAAACACACACGACACGAAGTGAACATCTGGAGAAGGAGAAAGTGGCTACCGCGATGCGGTAGCGTAATTAACTGCAGGGGCTTGCGCCTGCAGGGAAGAGCATCCCCACAATCAAAAACCACTCAAGCGAGGGGGAATCTGACGAAGTCTGCTACATCGGCCGCATCCGTCTAAACCTCCGATACACGGTGCCATAAATCAACTTGGCATCTTCGGAGAGGTGGACGGATAAAACCAAATAGCATATGCCCCGAATTTCAGGCAAGACGTCTCTACGTCGTCGCCGCCATTCGGAGGGGAACAACAACCTTCAGAAAGCCTTGGGTACTGGTTGAGCTTTAGCGCCGCGTCCCATCTGTAGACCGATGGTTAGTGAGAGCAGACTATACAGACTCTGGAGGGTATGTTTGTGCGTACGTACTAATTGTTTATTGACAGTTGGGATCGGCACTTGCCATTAATGAAGTTCTCCTACGTAACGGTTATCAGGAGATGTTTCAAATGGCAACTTTCAGGCCTTGTGTGGTAGGTTGTGTCGATCGCCAGTCTGTTTTACTGACTCCACGAAAGCAGGATTTTTTGGACCCCAGCTAGTCGAGAGACTTCGGAGAAGATCTAGTTGATTCAGGTCAGGATGAGAGCAGCCCAGTGCGACAGAAGTCTTATGCCGACCGTGGTGGTCGCAGACTTGAGTTCGCAGTGGGAGATCATGTATTCCTATGGATTTTTCTGATGAAATGGCGTGTTGAGTTTTGGGAAGCTTAGTCCCAGATTGTAGGTCCTTTTGAAATCCTTTAGCGAGTTAGTACCGTTGCCTATAAGTTGGCACTTCTGCCCAGATTTTTGAGTATTCATCCCGTATTCCTTGTGTTGATACTTTGCAAATACCTTCGTGACCTTTCTCACATGATTCAGCATCAGACTATTTAGCTTGGACGCGATCTTTTCGTTCACCGACAGCCGATAATGTTAGTGGATCGGCAGGTGGAGAAACTTCGGTCAAGGGTCTTGCCATCTGTGGAGATTTTCTTTGGCGTAGCCGTCTAGTGAGGGGATCACTTGGGAGGCTACGAGCGAGATGTGGATGGTTTGCACTCATCTCTTTGAAGGTATGCATAGTAAGAATTTTAAATTCGGGGACGAATTTCTATAAGGGGGGAGATTGTAACACCTTAGATTTCGTTTAGTGTTAATTAAGAGATAATACGGGTTTTCTATAAAAAGTTTACCAATTCGGTTTCCTCGCATTTTATAACATTTAATTAATAAATTGTTGTTATTTTTTATGGCTTGCACACACTTGTGCATGTTAATGTGAGGGTGTGTTTGTGTTATCTAGTTTAGTAACCATGACCACTTAACCTAATCCTAATCCTTCGTTGCTAAACCTTAACCCTAACCCTAGATATTTGTGTGAGATATTTGTTTGGATGAGAGGAGGTGGCAAGTAAATCATGGAGGGCATTAATGGGTATTATTAGAAGTGAAGGGGAGAGAGTAAGAATAAAGACTTATCTCACCCTACACTCACCTCTCTCTCTCTCTTTTCACCTCACACACTGTCATTCTCACTCTATCTCTTTCTCATTCTCATTATTTCCTCTTTTCCTCAACCCTCAAACTGAACCCTACACTACCCCTTCATAAAACCTTCACAAACTTCACAAAAACCTCACCCAAATCACTTCTTAACCCTTGTTTTACCTCTTGAATGCCTTGGAGCTTAGAAAGGTAGGATCTTTGAGATTTTGTGGTTATGTAATGATCCCTAAACTGTTAAATAGATTTTATAGTGTTGTGTATCTTGTTCGTTTCAGTTTAGAACACGTAAAGTAAAATTCCGTGCACATACCGTATCTTTAGTGTCATATTGTGATATCTATGATCTGCTGTGACCCAGTATGTGTACTAGAAAATCTAGCGGTGTAATTGTGTTGTACTAGAGACCCTAAGCATTCACCTGAAGTATGAGACCCATATGCTCGGATTTGGAAGGCGACGGGCAAGGGAAATCCGGCGACCTCGGATTTCTAAGGGAGTTTGGGTGTGAGTTTTTCAGGGTAGCTGTCTGCAGTGGTTTTGGTGTGTTTAGTCCTGTTTGATTTTTGGGTTTTTACTGTATACAAAATCTGGGATCACTTGGCTAGTTTCTAGTGTTACGACTACGCGCGTTACGTTATCCGACATGGTTCGTGTCTTTGTGTAGCTTTTGCTCTTGAGTTGGTTTCGTAGTGTCTCTACGCACGTTAGCCACTAGACGAACACTTGAGAGTATATTTGGAGTTGATGCGTCGGTAAAACGTAGTTTGTACGTGTTATTGGTCGATTGCTAATATACACTTGTTATTGTTGTTTTAAGATCTTAGGGACGCAGGCGGGGACTTCGGACGCTGCGAAGAAGGGAAAGCGAGTGGTTGGCTTTACTTAGCCTCAGGATCATCTGTGAGTAGATTTAACATCTACATGGGAATCGCCCGCATGGAGTTATGCGTCAGGGCTAGATATGATATGATATTAGTCGTATGTTTATATTGCACATATAGAGTTTGTGCATAAACTTCATTGCATATTGTTACTTGTTGTGCTTGGACTTGTACCCATTGGACACTGCACTATTATTGACGGCTCATGTTGCACGAGCATTGATTGTATGCCACACACACCGTCGATAATTGCCATGACACGCACAACACATATATATACGAGATATAGTTAACACCTATACATACGTGATATTGTATGGTTAGGGACATTGAGACATTGATACATATTCCATTGTGCATATGACATATAGCATACCTGTATACTTACATGCTTACACATGTGTCTTGACATGCCTACATGCTAGTTACCCATATACCTATATGGTATTGTACCATTAGTGACAGGTATATACACATATGAGACATAGCTACATATATATCTTGCATACATACTTATACATACACCCGTATGGTATTACATCATTATTGATAGGTACATGCTCATACACCTCGTTATAGTTACATGTTCACCTTTATATGATGTTGCGTTTGGTTTCGGAGAAATTAGGAACCGCATGATATATTTAATA
The DNA here is from genome assembly GCA_030015575.1 of Agapanthus africanus. Taxonomy (NCBI): domain Eukaryota; kingdom Viridiplantae; phylum Streptophyta; class Magnoliopsida; order Asparagales; family Amaryllidaceae; genus Agapanthus; species Agapanthus africanus. The sequence goes on from CM057351.1 coordinate 349,695,007, forward strand.
ACTTGTTGCGGTTAAATAGCGGTTTTTCCTTTATATGCTCATATTACTGTTTCATGTTGCATATATTATATTTCATGGATTTCGCATTGTGATATGGTTTTCATATGATGTTTTCTGGATGTTTTAATCCTGCGTATATATATATCAGTGGTATGGGACGCTGATATACATATGTATATATACGTGTGTGTGTGTGTCAGTGGTATGTGACGCTGTTATATATGTACATCTACATAATATATCATCATAATGATCTATGCAATTATACTTATTCATTATATATGTAGGTCGATATTATGGTCGATATGAGGGCCGATATTATGATCGATATGAGGGCCGATATTATGGTCGATATGAGGGGCCTATGCGCCCGATGTGAGGGGCCTATGCGCCCGATATGAGGATTCTGTGAGGATGACATGTTTTATTCCATACTCCGCATTTAATTGATATGCATTGCTTCATGTATTAGTAGTATCTGATAGAATACCTTCCATGACTGTTGCATATACATATTGTCATTTATTACCATCAGATTGCATGTGATAGATTAGCGCAGTACGTGCATATTTGTGATTACCTGTATATGTTATTTATCATTCACGAGTTGGCAACTCACCCCCGTTGTGCCACAGGGTTGTACAGGTTGTCCCTCAGAGCAGTCAGAGGCAGGGCTTTCTTCTTCACATCGTATCATCTTTTGTAGCGGATACCGCTATGGCTGACTGGGTACAGTTTTGCTATAGGTGGGTTTTGCGGTTATCCGATGTTGCTCATTATATATTCGTTGTATCCAGTACTCTCCATCTACCATTTTCATGTATTAACTTAGAGACGAGTTGTGAGGACGATATTGTATATTATTTGTGACTTGGAGATTTTCATGCTGTTCACTTTATATCGTCTTTTTCTTCGCCACGGCGTCGTATATCTGTTGTGGTGGATGTTTTCCGCCTTCGGGCGTGGACTTGCTCCCGTTTGGGGATGCTTTACTTATATCTTTTGTTATACCCTTTTTGGGGGCTTGTTTTACAAAGGAGGTGCTGCCAAATTTTAAAGCAAGTAAATTTGGACTTTAAAGAATTTGATTGAGATTTTAAAAGTTTTAACAATGTTATTATCACTTACTATTTTTGATGGTTTAGATTGCTGGGTTTTCGGCTTACTTAAATTGCGTTACGCCTGTGGAAGTTACGTGGTTTAAGGGCCGTCACGTGCCAAATTTCGGGTAGTGACAAGGGAGGACTTTCTTGCTCGACATAATAGTATGCTATCTGGTTACTCATTATCTTAACATGTAAACTAGTATTGTGATACTGTCTTGCTCTCACAAGTTGGTAAAGCCCTTAGGATGTGTACTTGACTACCAGGATTATGATGCTGATCATACTAGTGAGGCTAGGGTAGTCCACAAGTTCATCCTTTAATTGTTCCCAGTCGTGGGTGTATCGAGAAGGGACATCGATATTCCAGAGTAGACTAGCGTATACGTTTCTTGACCCATTTGATGGGCGATGGATGATCCCACATCCATTGGTGGTTGACATCAAATATTGTATACGGGGGCTCAGTGAAGACTGGGTACACTGAACAGGACTCGCCGAGAACTCTTAGATGGTATTATAACTAACGTCAGATAGCAGTTCTCTGGTGACACTGGTACAGGTTAGTATGTAGACCCGAGATCGTCATAGAGTCTTGTGTGATTCCCACTATGCTTTGATTTCCACCCTACCACGTTCAAGAAAGCGTGCAAACAGGTGGTTTTTGGGTACAGTCCTGAGTCATATGGAGGCAATGAGCGATAGGAAGGGTTTCGTCTCTCCCGATATTGGAGGTTGATGTTGCGCTATACTCGATTGGCCATAACAGGAAGTCCCTGGCCAGGGCTGATACTGAGATTTACTGGTAAGTGTTATTAGTAGTTTCTCGACCCGTTATGAGCCTCACATCGGCATGACTTATCAAGTTATTGGGGTATGACGTTTACCACCCCCAGACTCGATATACGACATATCAGACGAAAAGACCAGACTGTACGGTAGTGTTACTTACTGAATTCACGGGAGTATGAACAAGCTTGCTTGTTGATCTTCTAATCGCTCAATACCCGGGTAGCCATTACGTCCAGCTAGTACCGCTGACGGCTTTTGGATGACTGATATGATCATCACCTACTGCTAACGTATTGACGAGTCTTTAGAGTCCTACACAGAGGTTTTCTGACTCAAGCGAAACGAAGTAGGGCACATATGTGATATGTGCGGGACTGAGATTGATACGTATATGTGATACAGTATTCTAATCTCGCGATATAGGTTATATGTGATATAACCGGATTATTGGATCAAGTGTTGATTCAATAATTTATTATATGATATTAGTCGGCTGTATGTGATATAGCCGGATTATTAAATCAAGTGTTGATTTAATAATTTAATATATAATTATATATTTGATATATTAATATATATTAACTAATATTAGCTCACTTAAGAAATTGTTTTCTCTAAATACATATAAATATATATGTGATATATATTAATGTATCTGTTTATGTGTCATGCTAGATGATATATTGGACTTGGGTGTATGAGACTCATACCAAAGTGAAGATAATTTGGGTATTTAAATATTAAGGGAAAAATCAAAATTAGGTGGAAAATAACATGGTTTAAGATGCATGTGGATGCATGTGGATGCATGTAGAAACCTTAACTTAGTCCATTAATTTTTTTTTACTCTAAATATTTATTAACCCAACCATTATCTTTAGCCATGGTTAAGTCTCTACTAATATCACTTGTGATATTTTCTCACCATGGTTCATTCATTCATCTTCTTCTTCTTCATCTCCAATTTTGCTTTCTAGCATTCTTGTGAGGTGAAAAAGAAAAATTATTCTAAAGCGAGTAAAATTCCTACTTCATCAATCTATATTAAACTAGCCATTTAGTATAGGTTGTTTGCTTCACTAATTCATCAATTAATAAAGAGGTGGCTTGAGTTAGTCATTCTTCGACATAGATCATTTTCGGCCCCGAAGATCTTTGAGCAAGCTCGTTCCTTTTGCCTAGTGAAGCCTAAGGAGAGTCCGGGACACCACGACTTGGAGCAAAGGGACTATTACACGAAGCTTTAGAAGCGAAGGACCGGTCTACAAAGGTTGTATTCCTATATCAGTTAGTGTAAAGTTGTTTACATGTTTTAAAAACCCTAATTCTCTAGTTAGATTCGGCACCCTAAATTTTTTTAAATAGCGAACTTGATGTGTGCCGAAAACCGTTGGGGGTGCTAAGCGAACCCAGCAGTGGTATCAGAGCTATGCTAGAGTATTAGGAGTTGTCTAGGCGAAGTTAAAGTGTTTGATCGACTATTCGAAACCGAAAAATCCCATTCTCTGGAAATTTTGTCAAAAGTTGGAATTTTTCTAATTAAAAATATTCATAAAATTGTGCAGGGTTTTCTATGGACCCACAAGAAAAACGACGGCCCAACTCGACCAAACGACCGCGGAAGCGCGGCCAAAGCATGCCTTTGGCGGCGGTCCGGCGTTGCCGTTAGTGAGGCAGGGAGCGTGCTTTCTTGTGTAGGTCCGTAGGTACTTGGGGCACTGTCTGGGTATTTTTAACTGTGACTCAAGTGTTAAGGTCTCTGGGAATTTTGGGTGTTTGATAAATCGATCGAAATGTTTAACATCGTCTAGATATCTGTGATTTGTGATACAATATTTGGAATCCACAATAATTAGTTTTGTGAAAACTAATTAGTATTTTTTAAATTTAGCAATTTAGTCTCTTTTGATCGGTTGCAGCAGGGTTTTGATTCGGATCAAAACTCCGTCGCAATCTCGTATAGTACGCGAACGCTCGCCGGGTAACACTACTAGATAGCCACGCCCCATAGCCCCGACCAAGTGACTGTAGGAGGACCCCGTAACCAAAAGTATCCGTACGGGTACTCGCGGCCGAGGTGTTCCGCCTAAGTTTGCTTCGTCGGCGGCATCGGGGGTGTCGTCGTCTATTAATGTTTGCGACGAGCATTCGATTATTTGTTGGGAATCTTGTTGAATTAGACTGGATATTGAAAAGTGTTTTCAATTTGAGACTAAAATGCCGGATTTATAACGTTAGGCATGAAATTCGGAATATGTGATATTCCGAGTTTATGATGTCTAAGGAATTTATATGGTTAGGCATGAAATCCGAAGTATGTGATATTTCGAGTTTATGATGTCTAAGATGGTTGTGGATTCCAATTAATGAAGTTTTCACTTTCTTTTCTGCAACCGTAAGTGTAATGTGTGGTATATCGCCGGTTTCGTTGCTATACGTCAACGACAATTGGGATACGCATATTTACCTACGTTGATGACATGTGATATTATGTGTTGCTGTAATATGTTATATTGGATCGTCGTATTTGAATAGCCGGGGGTTTTTGCGTGAGATGAGAGTTTTTTCATTTTCATTCATGTAAAAACTTGTATGTTATATTCTTTTATTAGGAAACTTCTGGGTTGAGGATGATGTCACCATTGATGTCTATTATTTACTTTTCTGCATTAGGATAGACCCAAGACGGAGAGCACAAGTAACCGGGTTCTAGAGTTTAGTGGGAGACCATCTCGAGGAGTCGATTCCGGGTCTCCTAACTCTAGAATTGGTAGGGTTGCTTACCGCTCTCATAGGGGTCTAGAGATGTGAGTTTAGCTATTCATCGCGACCGTGGAATCCGTGTTTTTTACTGGCTTGATTTAAAACACGGACCTCCTGGTAGATCCAATATTTCATATGTTGACTTCTATTCCAATATTCTGTGATGAGATCATATAACTGCCTGAAACGAATGCTTTATATTATATATATGATATATAATAAACGTTGCTTATGTTTTGCATCCGCGCTAGTCCTGCTCCCGCTCTGCCGTTAGTTAACTAACCTAACGGTGCATGACGGGACCCCGTGGAAAATACGGATGGTATAAGCGTACGTTGTATTTTCGTTTCTTTATCTGTGATGTTTAGGAAGCATAAATGATGGGACTTCATTAATGAGATTAATGAAAGGGAAAGAAACACAATGATGTTGTGGAATTAAATTTTCAAAACTGGTAGCTCTAGTTCTTACTTTGCATAGTGGTATTTCTTGATGAATATCCAACACCTCATTCGATGAGGAAAGAGCCTAGATCCCTTCACCGGGAGTGACCACTTTAACAAAAGCTATCAGATGCTACACCCACTCGGTTTATTTTGAAAAACTCGATTTTAAAAGTGGAGCTTAAACCACTCATTTTCAAAATCACTCGATTCTACAACGATATTAAGTTCTTTACGCAAAAGGTTTTCTTAAAAACCTGTCGTAGCCCTCCGTCATTTCAGATAAGTGCTATTTAGTATTCGTGCTACGTTTGTTGACTATGTTAAGGCGTAGCATGCGGTAGCTAATTAGTGCTAATCTGCAACCATATGATGCGATTGGATTAAGGTAGTCGTACGGCTTTGTTGACTATGTTAAGGGTCGTACGGGTAAGTTTAATTCAATCAGGAAATGACGGGTTGAACTTGGCTAGCGCTTATGATTTGTTGACTATGTTAAGGTCATAAGTTGTTAAGGGCAAAATATTATCGGGAATTTCAAGTATTGAAAATTGCAATGAGATTGCATACCTTCTATGAGATAGTTAGATCCCGATTCCCACTGCAAGTAAGAGTTACTCCTGAGAGAGTTTTGCACTTTATAATTAGCCGATCAAGTAGGTGACTAGAAAGGTGTCAATGGGGTTATGCATCTGTGAAAACGAGGTTTATTTTAATTAGGTCCGTGCGAAAGCACGGGAAACCCACTTCAAAGTACCGACACTGGCCTGGCTGAACGATTGGCAAACTTAAAGGGTGTAATTAATCCCGGCTAGTCTTACCATTTAGGATTTGAAAGAAGATTTGATAAAAACAGTGGGAGCCATCATGATTAGATAAGATAATAACCAATCTAATCTTGCAAGAGCATACGCTAAGTGTTTTCCTCTCTCTCTCTCTCCCCCCCTCTCTCCAGGTAGCGACCATATCACACCTTAATCAAGATAATAATATAGATGTATTGACCGAACCCGCTTGTTATACTGAGCTGGGGAACGTTGGTTCCGCTCTATCTTATAATTGTTATAAGTCTGAGCAGGAAATAAGGGAATATCCGGATTCCCACGCGACCCGAACGAGGAATAAGCATGTTGATGCATCTTCTTCGGGTGTGTTCGTTACCGAGAACTTTTTCTCAATACACTCTACGTCATCGGTATTAGATACCGGATCAGGATCTCACATATGTAATATGTTACATGGGCTAAAGAAAGGTAGAGAACTAGGAAAAGGTGATCATTATGTGAGAGTAGGGAATGGTGCAAATGTTGCAGCCAAAACAGTTGGCGAATATCACCTTGTATTACCAACCGGTAATACATTGATTCTGAACAAATATTATTATATACCGAACTTGATATGCAATATTATTTCAGTTTCTTTATTAAGTAAAGAAGGATATAATTTTGTATTGCAGGATAACGTTATGAACATTTTCTTAAATCAAAAGTTGATTGGATCAGGCACGTTAAGTAATGGCATATATGTTCTAAATCAAACCACAATTCTTAACGTACAGAATACACATAAGAGGAAGAGTTCAAAAATGAACGAATCTTTTTTGTGGTATTGTAGACTAGGTCATATCAATGCGATACGACTAGCTAAGTTGCATAAAGATAGATATTTGAATCGGTTTGAATTTACATCATATGAAACTTGCCAGTCATGTATCAAAGGTAAAATGACCAAAACTCTGTTTACTGGGCACAGAGAAAGAGCTACTGAACTCTTGGGACTGATACATAGTGATGTATGCGGTCCCATGTCTACACATGCCAGGAATGGTTCTTCGTACTTCATTACATTCACTGATGATCTCTCAAGATACGAACATGTGTTCCTGTTAAAATATAAGTCTGAAACTTTTGAGAAATTCAAAGAATATAAGTGCGAAGTCGAGAACCAAATGGGTAAAAGTATTAAATTCCTTCAATCTGATCGGGGAGGAGAATACTTGAGCACGGAGTTCCTGAATTATTTAAAAGAGAATGGGATTCTCTCTCAGCTTACTCCTCCGTATACACCACAGCACAACGGTGTATCGGAGTGGAGGAATCGCACCCTATTAGATATGGTGCGCTCTATGATGAGTACTGCTGAGTTGCCTATTTCCTTTTGGGGTTATGCGCTTGAGACAGCTATACGCCTATTGAATATGGTCCCTACCAAATCTGTGCCTACCACTCCATATGAGATATGGAAAGGGAAGAGACTGTGTCTTAATTATATTAAGATATGGGGTTGTCCGGCTTATATTAAAACAAATAATCCAGACAAACTCGAGGCAAGGTCAGTTCTGTGCAAGTTTGTAAGATATCTCAAGCATTAGCAAGTGTATATCTTCTACCACACTGAGGAACAAAAGGTTTTTGTTTCTCGGAATGCCGCCTTTTTAGAAAAGGAATTTCTTATGGAAGAAATTAGTGGTCATGTGGTAGAACTGGAAGAAGTTCCAGCTATATAAACTACAGCTGATGATTTGGTGGAACCGGAGGATTCAATAGTTCCGACGAACCTCAGCCTCTTCGCCGATCTAGTAGGGTTCCTCATCCACCTGAGAGATACTACGGTTTTCTCATTGATGGTGGGAGCGAGGATTGCATCATGGAAGATGATGGCCCAACTAGTTTCGAACAGGCCATCACGAGTGGGGACTCTGTAAAATGGCTGGATGCAATGCGATCTGAGATGGAATCCATCTAAACCAACAAAGTATGGACTTTGGATGTTGCTCCTGTAGGGGTAAAACCCATCGGGAGTAAGTGGATCTTGAGAAGATTATTGGCGTAAATAGAAAAGTTGAGACTTTCAAAGTTAGACTTGTAGCAAAAGGTTTTCATCAATGACCAGGTGTGGATTATGATGAAACCTTTTTTCCAGTGGCTAAACTTAAGTCCATCCGGATCCTACTTACCATCGCTGCATACCATGACTATGAAATCTGGCAGATGCGCGTCAAGACCCCTTTTCTAAATGTTGATTTAGAAGAGAGCGTGTACATGACACTGCCAGAGGGCTTCGTAACCAGAGGGAGAAACGGAAAGGTGTGCAAGCTACTTAAATCAATCTACGGATTGAAGCATGTATCGCGGAGTTGGAACATCTGTTTGATGTGGCAATCAAAGAATTTGACTTTATCAAAAAGGTAGATGAACCCTTGTATATACAAGAAGGTTGTAGAAAGTAAGGTTGTCTTTCTCGTATTGTACGTAGATAACATACTCTTGATAGGAAATGATGTTCATATGCTACACTCGGTCAAACTCTTCTTATCACTAAGTTTCTCCATGAAGGATTTGGGTGATGCCTCTTACATCCTGGGGAGAAACACTGGACAGCTGTGAAGAATATTCTTAAGTACTTGAGAAGCACTAAAGAAATGTTCTTGGTGTATGGTAACGGAGAACTCCATGTCGAGTCCTTTACCGATTCGAGCTTCCAGAGTGATAAGGTCGATTGTAAGACAATCACGGATTTTGTCTTTACCCTTAGTGGAGGGACGGTATGTTGGAAGAGTTTCAAGCTAGATACCGTAGCAGACTCGATGATAAAGGCTGAATATATCGCTACCAACCATGCTGCCAAAGAGGCTGTCTGGATGAAGATGTTCATGAGATGAACTTGGTAAGGTTCCTACCATTGTGATGACAATGGAACTGTGGCATTGGCCTAGGAACCCCGGTCCCATCACTGATCCAGACATATTCTTAAGCAATATCACCTGATCAAGGAGATGGATGATCTCCGGGTGTAACACCCTAGTTCATTTATACCAGTTCTATTTTGAGTATTTCTTTATTATGGTATTTTCTCGATTTATTGTGTTTTGGGTGCGAATAGTGTATTGGACATCTGTATTTGCATCCGACCCGACCCGACCCGCTCGCTGGAAACCCGTCTTGATTCCCGTTTATGATTTATCCCGGCTAGTTACGTGGATCCGTGCACTTTCATATTATTTATACTGCATAGTGGCATTATATCTGGCATCTGCATTTTTTTAGTATAACAAATAAAGTCAAAACAAATATTTTTAAAATATCCAGCATGGCCTGCATCATACCCCTGACCCTGTGGTAGCATCCGTGCATCGTGTTCTCGTCCCGTTCAGTGAAACGGACCTGTTTGGATAGCTACGTGCACGCTACGTGTATCCGTTCTTGGGGGTATGCATTTTCATAACCCGAATATCCTATTTTAGTTTTGGTTGACACATATATTAACCGTATTTTCAAACCGTAATTTTAGACCCGACCCGGGTATATTTTGGACTATTTTTGTATTAGCCAAAATGTCAAATAAATTCAATATTATATTCATTATATATATACTGTTTATATATTAATGTTATATATATTTTTTTAACAAAATATATTTTTATCCAACCAACCTGTCCATCTCTCCTCTGCATATATCTATATATATCTATATTATATTATATATTACTTTATTGATTACAAAACCCCCACCCACGTCTCTCTCTCTCTCCCTCTCCCTCTCTATCTCCTCTCGAGATCACTGTTCCTCTCGTGAGGATCCCGTCACCACTCTCCCCTAGCGTCACCTCCCTCCTTTCTCCTTCTTTATTTATTTTCTCGTCGCTTCGTCCACGAGAACCCAAACCCTAACCCACGCCGCGCCTTGCCTCGTCGTCGCCTCCTCACCCCGCCATCCTCATCTTCTCCTCGACCTCAACTCTCTCCACTCTTCCCTTCATCACCACCATCACCTAACACCCAACCCAAGCCAACCCTACACACCCAAGAACCCACTGCGGCCACCTCCTCTGCAGCCGTCGCCTCTCATCGCCGACCACCTCGTCGGCCTGCACTGCCGATGACCTAAGAGTTGTTGACCAATTCCTCGTCACCATCCCCGTCTCCTCATCTCCTTCTCTCTTCCCTTCAACCCCTCTCTTCTCCCGCACCCACTGCCTTGCCGGAAAACCTCGCCTGCCCCGTCGACCTCGTCGACTCCACTCATCACCGTCTCCATCTCCTTCTTCTCCTTTCTCCTACACTCTCAAACCCAACAAGAACCCTGCACAGAAACTGAACCCAAGAAACCAAGAACCTTGATCCATTGCCTCGCCGGAAAACCCCCGCCTGCATCCTCGCCATCGACGGCCCATCGTCGACGTCACCCCCTCGCCTTCCTCTCTGACTCCAGAGCCAACCCAGAGCACCAAACCCCAATTCTTCTCCTTCTTCTTATTCTCCTTCTTCTTTTCTCTTTCTTGACTCGTGTGTTTTCCAGTGATCACCGGAGCTGTGCCGTCACCGCCGATCCGAGCAACCCAGTGGACGTCCCCAGCCAGCGTGGTCGTGTTCTTGCTTTGCTTGGTCCTGTCCCGTGCGCGCGCGTGTGCATTGTGACGTTTACCCGACGTCGGACGCAGCGTACGCACCACGTCGTGAGATCCGTTCAGGCAAGTTTATCTTGCTACATGCTATACTACTATATTTTGCATTCATGCGAATAATAATATTACATATTGTTTAGTTATGCAACAAATTTACAGTTTTTCGATACCCATATGCATCCGTACCGTTATTTACAAATCTAGTCGCATGCAAGTTCATCTTGCTACATGCTATAATACATATTTTGCATCCATATGAATAAAAATATCACATGTTGATTGCATCGTACACCCATATTAATGTTTTACTGTTTTCGGATACCCGTATGCATCCATATCCTTTATTATATATGTAGCCGCATCTACAGATCATATTATTTCATGTTATTGTTGTATTAACACCCCATATTTGATAATGTGCATCCTACATAGTCGTGAAGCTGTAATTGCAACCCCTGATAGATAATTGTGCATCCATGTTTTATTGTGTACCCATACCATTAATTCTATATATCTAGTTGCATGCCATGCCATGTTAATTCATATTACTGTTACATTAGTACCCCATGCTTAATAATATGCATCCTATATAGTCATGATGTAACCCCTGATATGCATCCATACTTTTACCGTATATCCGTACTTTTACCCTGATTCAATACTTGCTATATTTTACTGTTGGGCACCCATTTGATACACTGTGTACTACTTGACATGACCTGATACACCACTACCTAATATGTTACCTGATCCTGTTTCTAATGCCGACAATCCTGACATGTTGTCCCGATGGACATATCCTGTTGTCTGTATAGACGAACCTGTACCTGCTTGATCATGTGTTGGCATTAGCTTCAGATTCATCAATACCTGATTTGAACATATAACTTGGGGGTAAGGGGAAATCAATGATGAAACCTGACTTGTAACTCAACAGTTTGACGCTTATACTGATCAATTTTACGGGTTAGGCCAGCCCCGGGATGCTGCTGCTGACATCATTCGTCTATACATATTACTTGTTTACTGCCTAGCGGCACGTCTCGGATTCAGCCCGAGAGTCTTGACCGTGGTACCGGGCATGCACGGGATACTATTGAGTTACATCGACAATTCATTAAATTGATTTCACAGACTTGAGAGTAGTTAACCCAGTAGTTTAGTTCAGAATATTCACCGCACGTCACAAGTGCTTATACACTTCACAATTCCTTATTCGTGTTACTGTTATACTCATTATTGTTCATACTCATGCCTGCATATCTCATGTATCATGTTCATGTATTATTGTTTAATATTATGATGCACTGACGTCTGGGTTTTGCATGGCCCAGATCCTCTATCTTTGTCGCAGGCCGACCAGAAGTACTTCAGTCGACAGGCCGAGCAGTGAGGACCATGTTAGTATTCTAGTTTAGTTTCCTTTCAGCATTTTCATTTCCTAATGTGAGCCCGTATTTGGGACGTACTTTCCAGATGTTATTACTTCCGCACATATTATTTCTTGACTCGTTTATTCTGGAATATGGACATGTACTAGGTAGTTTATTTTATTTTATTGTTCTTGATATCTTATAGACAGCCGTAATGTGACTGTGGAGGGATGTTTCCTAACCACAGGTAGCATGGTTGGCTCTGTCACGTGCCGATCTTAGCGCACTCTAGGAAGCGGGGCGTGACAGGGTTTATTTGGTATCAGAGCTATAGGATTTAGGTTAATCGGGTTTGATTCTTTTGTAGTTGGGTATTGGACCCAATACATGAATCGGAAAATCCGTAATTAGGAACATGTCCTGCCACTTGGTTATCGTGATTCTTGAATCATATCTTTCTCTTGACCCCTGTCTTGACGATATACAAACAACTTTGCATCTTGACTTGAAACTTTTGGTTCCCTATTGTTTCTCTCTAGGATTTGGGCGACTTGAACAGAGTTATGTGATTGTAATTATGAATTGCAGCATGGTTACAATGCTGTACTCTATTTAAGTAACTTGGAGTCCTAGTCTTGATTCATATCCTTGATTTATGGTCATTATTTTACCTTACTTCTCTCGGTTTCATTGCTTACCAGTTCTTGTTTTATCGCAAGCTTGAATCATGTTTACCATGCTTATCTTCTTCAGTGTCTTGGCATCAGATGAAGTCGTTTTCGGTATCCTACTTGTTCATGATTTTCCCGCATTAGCATTATTCGATTCTGGTGCATCCCATTGTTTTATGTCGTCCAAGTTTATTGCTGCACATTCGATTGCATACACGACCATGTCTTGTTGTTGGGACATATACACTGGGAATGGGAAGATCATTTCTAGTAGTGAGTGTAAAGATTGTTCAGTTGTTATCTGCGGACGGGAGTTATTTGCAGATTTCTTGGTGATTGATACTGGTTGTTATGATGTTGTCTTGGGAATGGACTTTCTCGGCACTTTCCTCGCTCACATTGATTGTAGGTCAAAGAATGTGATTTTCCAGATTCCCGGACATCCGGAGTTTGTATTTGCTGGAGGTAGCAGTTCTGTCGGGCCAGTCGAGTTTAGGGCTAGGCCGACATACAGTGTTCTTTCGTCGATGGAAGTTGATAAGGAAGAAGCGCCAATTGTAGTTCGAGAGTTCATGGACGTGTTCGAAGACATCTCGGGTTTACCGCCAAAACGAGATGTGGAGTTCGCGATCAATCTTGTTCCTAGTGCAGCGCCAATCTCAAAGGCGTTCTATCCGATGGCACCAGTAAAGTTGGAAGAAGTAAAGAAGCAGGTTGCCGAATTACTAGAGTAGAGTTGGATTCACAGCAGCAATTCATCCTGAGAAGCTCCAGTTCTTCTAGTCAAGAAGAAAGATGGCACAAGGAGGATGTGCATCGATTATCGAGAATTAAACTGGGTGACTATTAAGAACAAGTACCCGATCCATCGTATTGGCGAATTGTTCGAGCAGCTTAGTGGCGCGAGGGGATTCTTAAAGCTGGATTTACGATCCGGATATCATCAGGTCTGAGTTAAATCAGAGGATATTTGCAAGACTGCGTTCCGAACTCGATATGGACATTACGAGTATTTAGTGATGCCATTCAGAGTCACGAATGCACCGGCGATATTTATGGACTTGATGAACCGAATCTTTTCACCGTTCTTGGACCAGTTTATAGTGGTGTTCATCGATGATATTCTGGTCTACTCGAGGAGCCTAGAAGAGCTTGCTAAACACTTAAAGATCGCACTGCAGACATTGAGGCATGAAAGATTATATGCAAAGATAAGCAAGTGCGAGTTTTGGCTTGAAGAAGTGAAGTTTTTGGGGCATGTCGTATCCGGAGATGGAATCGCCGTTGATCCCGAGAAAATTGCAGCAGTTCAGGATTGGCCGATTTCGAAGAACTTAGCGGAGATCAGAAGTTTTCTTGGGCTTGCAGGATATTACAGAAGATTCGTGGAGAATTTTGCTCGCTTGGCTGAGCCTTTGACCAAGCTTACACGGAAGGAAGTACCGTTCGTTTGGACGGATGGTTGTGTGTCAGCTTTTGAGGTGATGAAGCAAAGATTGACAACCACTCATATTTTGACCGTACCAGACGGTCCCTAAGGATTGGTGATTCACAGCGACGCATCTGGGAAAGGTTTGGGATGTGTTTTGATGAAGCATGGGAAGATTATAGTTTACACATCGAGACAGTTGAAGACCCAGGAGAAGAATTACCCAACTCATGATTTGGAGCTTGCAGCAGTGATTTTCGCTTTGAAAATTTGGAGACACTACTTAGTGGGCGAAAAGGTCGAAGTATTCACCGATCATAAAAACCTGAAGTATGTGTTCACACAGAAAGAGCTTAACATGAGGCGGCATAGATGGTTGGAGCTGATGGCTGATTATGATCTTGATCTCAAATACCATCCGGAGAAAGTTAATGTAGTGCCGGATGCACTTAGTCGGTTGCCAGCAATTCAGATGTTGACTGCACAGAAGGAGCTTATCGAAGATTTTCGGAGATTCGAGTTGGAGATTGTGCTACCGCATTCTTCGGGACAGTTGATACAGCTGCAAGTACAGTCGTCGTTGATCGAGAGTATTAAAGCAGCGCAGTCATAGAACCCAAGATTGCAAAAGTTTCGAGAACAGGTTGAAGCAGGACTTCGAACGAACTTGTTGATTCATGAAGATGGTTCGGTGCGATATGGTAGCCATTTGTGTATGCCGAAAGGAGATATTCACAAAGAAGTTGTGATGGAGGCGCACAGTTCGGCATATTCCGTACATCCAGGAGGCACGAATATGTACCATGATCTAAGACAGCATTTCTGGTGGGAAGGTATGAAAAGGGAGATTGCCCGCTTTGTAGCGAAGTGCTTGGTGTGTCAGCAAGTTAAGGCTGAACATCAAAGAGTAGCTGGTTTATTACAACTACTTCCGATTCCTCAATGGAAGTGGGAACATATAACCATAGATTTCGTGACAACTTTACCGCGAAGTCCGAAGGGCAACGATGCAGTTTGGGTGATTGTTGATCGATTGATCAAGGCAGCTCATTTCATACCATTTCGAGTTGGTCAGGAAACGGAAGCGTTAGCAGAACGATACATGCAGGAGATTGTGAGATTGCATGGAGTACCTGTGAGCATCGTTTCCGACCGTGATACCCGATTCTTATCGCACTTCTAGAGGAGTTTACAGAAAATTCTGGGGACGCGATTGAAGTTTAGCACATCTTATCATCCTCAGACAGATGGCCAGTCGGAGAGAACGATCCAAACTCTTGAAGATATGTTGAGAGCTTGTATGTTAGACTTCAAGGGTTCATGGGAGGATCATCTACACTTGGTGGAGTTTTCGTACAATAACAACTTTCAGGCGACTATTCAGATGGTTCCAATCGAAGCATTGTATGACCGCAAGTGTTGCTCACCCATTTGTTGGGACGATGTTGGATAACGAAGATTGTTGGGACCGGATTTGATCGTGCAAACCGTGGAGAAGGTTAATATTATCCGAAATCATATGAGGGCAGCGCAGGATCGGCAGAAGAGTTGGGCCGACACATCTAGAAGATCTCTAGAGTTCGCTGTTGGTGATCTGGTATTCTTGAAGATATCACCGACCAGAGGAGTGATTCATTTTGGGAGTCGAGGCAAGCTTAGTCCTCGATTCGTTAGGCCTTTCGAGATTATGGAGCATGTTGCAAAAGTGGCTTATCGATTGGCGTTACCACCATCTTTGGCGAATGTTCATGACGTGTCTCATGTATCTCAACTCCGTAAGTATGTTCGAGATGAAACACACGTGCTAGATCATTCGGAGCTGACTGTAAGAGAGGATTTGACCTATGAAGAACGACCAATGCCGATTGTTGATCGAAGAGAAAGGTCCTCAAGAACAATGTTAACCCTCTCGTGCTTGTTTCTTGGGAAAATCGCTCGCACAGAGAGTCGACTTGGGAACGAGAAGACGAGATTCGACAAAAGTTTCCACACCTATTCTTATAGATTCATGTTTGTTTATCTTTTCTTGTTCCTGAAATTTCGAGGACGAAATTATTTTTGTAGTTGATTATAATATAACACCCTAGTTCATTTATACCAGTTCTATTTTGAGTATTTCTTTATTTATGGTATTTTCTCGATTTATTGTGTTTTGGGTGCGAATAGTGTATTGGACATCTGTATTTGCATCCGACCTGACCCGCTCGCTGGAAACCCGTCTTGATTCCTGTTTATGATTTATCCCGGCTAGTTACGTGGATCCGTGCACTTTCATATTGTTTATACTGCATACTGGCATTATATATGGCATCTGCATTTTTTTAGTATAACAAATAAAGTCAAATAAAATATTTTAAAAATATCCAGCATGGCCCACATCATACCCCTGACCCTGTGGTAGCATTCGTGCATCGTGTTCTCGTCCCGTTCAGTGAAACGGACACGTTTGGATAACTACGTGCACGCTACGTGTATCCGTTCTTGGGGGTATGCATTTTCATAACCCGAATATCCTATTTTAGTTTTGGTTGACACGTATATTAACCGTATTTTCAAACCGTAATTTTAGACCCGACCCGGGTATGTTTTGGACTATTTTTGTATAAGCCAAAATCTCAAATAAATTCAATATTATATTCAATATATATATACTGTTTATATATTAACGTTATATATATTTTTTTAACAAAATATATTTTTGTCTAACCAATCTGTCCCTCTCTCCTCTGCATATATCTATATATATATATATATATATATATATATATATATATATATATATATATTATATTACTTTTTTGATTATAAAACCCCCACCCACGTCTCTCTCTCTCCCCCTCTCTCCCTTTCTCTCTCTCTCTCTCCCTCTCCCTCTCTCTCTCCTCTCGCGATCACTGTTCCTCTCACGAGGATCCCGTCACCACTCTCCCCTGCCGTCACCTCCCTCCTTTCTCCATCTTTATTTATTTTCTCGCCGCTTCGTCCACGAGAACCTTAACCCTAACCCACGTCGCACCTTGCCTCGTCGTCGCCTCCTCACCCCGCCATCCTCATCTTCTCCTCGACCTCACCTCTCTCCACTCTTCCCTTCATCACCACCATCACCTACAACCCAACCCGAGCCAACCCTACACACCCAAGAACCCACTGCGGCCACCTCCTCTGTCGCCGTCGCCCCTCATCGCCGACCAACTCGTCGGCCTGCCCTCGTCACCATCCCCGTCTCCTCACCTCCTTCTCTCTTCCCTTCAACCCCTCTCTTCTCCCGCACCCACTGCCTCGCCGGAAAACTTCGCCTGCCCCGTCGACCTCGTCGACTCCACTCATCACCGTCTCCATCTCCTTCTTCTCCTCTCTCCTACACTCTCAAACCCAGCAAGAACCCTGCAAAGAAACTGACCCCAAGAAACCAAGAACCTTGATCCATTGCCTCGCCGTAAAATCCCCACCTGCATCCTCGCCATCGACGGCCCATCGTCGACGTCACCCCCTCGCCTTTCTCTCTGACTCCAGAGCCAACCCAGAGCACCAAACCCCAGTTCTTCTCCTTCTTCTTCTTCTTTTCTCTCTCTTGACTCGTGTGTTTTCCAGTAATCACCGGAGCTGTGCCGCCGCCGCCGATCCGAGCAACCCAGTGGACGTCTCCAACCAGCGTGGTCATGTTCTTGCTTTGCTTGGTCCTGTCCCGTGCGCGCGCGTGTGCATTGTGATGTTTACCCGACATCGGACGCAGCGTACGCACCCCGTTGTGAGATCCGTTCAGGCAAGTTTATCTTGCTACATGCTATACTACTATATTTTGCATTCATGCGAATAATAATATTACATATTGTTTAGTTATGCATCCATATTACAAATTTACAGTTTTTCGATACCCGTATGCATCCGTACCATTATTTACAAATCTAGTCGCATGCAAGTTCATCTTGCTACAAGTTATAATACATATTTTGCGTACATATGAATAAAAATATCACATGTTGATTGCATCGTACACCCATATTAATGTTTTACTGTTTTCGGATACCCGTATGCATCCATATCATTTATTATATATGTAGCTGCATCTACAGATTATATTATTTCATGTTATTGTTGTATTAACACCCCATGCTTGATAATGTGCATCCTACATAGTCATGAAGCTGTAATTGTAACCCCTGATAGATAATTGTGCATCCATATTTTATTATGTACCCATACCATTAATTCTATATATCTAGTTGCATGACATGCCATGTTAATTTATATTACTGTTACATTAGTACCCCATGCTTAATAATGTGCATCCTATATAGTCATGATGTAACCCCTGATAGATAATTATGCATCCATACTTTTACCGTACATCCGTACTTTTACCCTGATTCAATACTTGCTATATTTTACTGTTGGGCACCCATTTGATACACTGTGCACTACTTGACATGACCTGATACACCACTACCTGACATGTTACCTGATCCTGTTTCTAATGCCGACAATCCTGACATGTTGTCCCGATGGACATATCCTGTTGTCTGTATAGATAAACCTGTACCTGCTTGATCCTGTGTTGGCATTAGCTTCAGATTCATCAATACCTGACTTGAACACATAACTTGGGGGTAAGGGGAAATCAATGATGAAACCTGACTTATAACTCAACAGTTCGACGCTTATACCGATCAGTTTTACGGGTTAGGCCAGCCCCGGGATGTTGCTGCTGATATCATTCGTCTGTATATGTTACCTATTTATTGCCTAGTGGCACGTCTCGGATTCAGCCCGAGAGTCTTGACCGTGGTCCCGGGCATGCACGGGATACTATTGAGTTATATCGACGATTCTTTAAATTGATTTCACAGACTTGAGAGTAGTTAACCCAGTAGTTTAGTTCAGAATACTCACCGCACGTCACAAGTGCTTATACACTTCACTATTCCTTATTCGTGTTACTGTTATACTCATTACTGTTCATACTCATACCTGCATATCTCGTGTATCATGTTCATGTATTATTGTTTAATATTATGACGCACTGACGTCTGGGTTTTGCATGGCCCAGATCCTTTATCTTTGTCGCAGGCCGACCAGGAGTACTTCAATCGACAGGCCGAGCAGTGAGGACCCTGTTAGTATTCTAGTTTAGTTTCCTTTCAGCATTTTCATTTCCTGATGTGAGCCCGTATTTGGGACGTACTTTCCAGATGTTATTGCTTCCGCACATATTATTTCTTGACTCGTTTATTCTGGCATATGGACATGTACTAGGTAGTTTATTTTATTTTACTGTTCTTGATATCTTATAGACAGCCGTAATGTGACTGTGGAGGGATGTTTCCTAACCACAGGTAGCATGGTTGGCTCTATCACGTGCCGATCTTAGCGCACTCTGGGAAGCGGGCGTGACACCGGGCGATCGAGGTCAGGAGAGTTGACATGAAGAATAATACGGCGGATCCACTCACAAAGGCCATACCCCAGATACAATTTGAGAGATTTTGGGATGTTGGGTATGAGATACTTCAACAACTGGCCTTAGTGCAAGTGGGAGATTGTTAGTTGTATGTATGCCCTAGAGGCCATTATTGTACATGATTGTATATTATAATGGATGCTTGAACATATATAGGGGGGACTTTCTTGCTCAATATGATAGTATGCTATCTGGTTACTCTTTATCTTAACATGTTGACTAGTATTGTGATACTGTCTTACTCTCACATGTTGGTAAAGCCCTTAGGATGTGTACTTGACTACCAGGATTATAATGCAGATCATACTAGTGGGGCCAGGGTAGTCCACAAGTTCATCCTTTTATTGTTCTTAGTCGTGAGTGTATCGAGACGGGGCATCAATATTCCAGAGTAGACTAGCGTATACATTTCTTGACCCATTTGATGGGCGATGGATGATCCCACATCTATTGGTGTTTGACATCAAAGATTGTATACGGGTGCTC
Organism: Agapanthus africanus; assembly: GCA_030015575.1. Classification (NCBI taxonomy): domain Eukaryota; kingdom Viridiplantae; phylum Streptophyta; class Magnoliopsida; order Asparagales; family Amaryllidaceae; genus Agapanthus; species Agapanthus africanus. Next base: position 349,714,929 of record CM057351.1, read on the forward strand.
AGTGGAGACTGGGTACACTGAACAGGACTCGTCGAGAACTCCTAGATGGTATTATACCTAACGTCAGATAGCACTTCTCTGGTGACACTGGTATAGTTTAGTCTGTAGACCCGAGATCGTCATAGAGTCTTGTGTGATTCCCACTGTGCTTTGATTTCCACCCTACCACGTTCAAGAGAGCGTGCAAACATGTGGTTATTAGGTACAGTCTCGAGTCATATGGAGGCAATGAGCGATAGGAGGGGTTTCGTCTCTCCCGGTATTAGGGGTTGATGTTGCGCTATGTTCGATTGGCCATAACAGGAAGTCCCTGACCAGGGCTAATACTGAGATTTACTGGTAAGTGTTATCAGTAGTTTCTCGACTCGTTATGAGCCTCACATCGGCATGACTTATCAAGTTATTGGGGTATGACGTTTACCACCCCCAGACTCGATATACGACATATCAGACGAAAAGACCGGACTGTACGGTAGTGTTACTTACTGAATTCACGGGATATTTTCTCACTATGGTTCATTGGTTAAGTCTCTACTAATATCACTTATGATATTTTCTCACCATGGTTCATTCATTCATTTTCTTCTTCATCTCCATTTTTGCTTTCTACCTTTCTTGTGAGGTGAAAAAGAAAAGGAGAAAAATTATTCTAAAGTGAGAAAAATTCCCACTTCATCAATCTATACCAAGCTAGCCATTTAGTATAGCTTGTTTGCTTCACTAATTCATCAATTAGTGAAGAACTAGCTTGGGTTAGTGATTCTTCGACGTAGATCACTTTCGGCCTCGAAAATCTTTGAGCAAGCTCGTTCCTTTCACCTAGTGGAGCCTAAGGAGAGTCCGAGGTACCACGACTTGGAGCAAAGGGACTACTACTACACGGAGTTTTAGAAGCGAAGGACCGGTCTACAAAGGTTGTATTTCTATATCACTTAGTGTAAAGTTGTTTACATGTTTTAAAAACCCTAATTCTCTAATTAGATCCTTGGTCGGGCTCGCTCGACACCATAATTTTTTTAATATAGCATACTTGATGCGTGCCGAAAACAGTCGGGGGTGTTAAGCGAACCCAGCAGCCAGAATCTGTAGGGTGTTTTTTGTCAACCCATTGAGATGAGAAATACGCGCCGCTTGTCGGGCATATACAGATTCCCCATGTCCAGGGTAGGCTAGGGTTTATTGATTGTGGGGATCCGAATATCCGACAGCCACGGACTAAGCTGCCGTTAATTACCCCTCGTCTTTAAAACGAAGGAACCTCCGATTGATGGGTCAAACTAGTCATGTGAACTCAATTTGCAGTGTGCATATGTGTGTTTCCTGAGGGATTTTGGGTATATCGGGGGCCTCGTAGAGTTTACGGGGGTCCCGCTATCTGGATAACGGGATGGGGGTCAAGGGGGCTAGCAGCTTCCTTGCGAGGTGCGAGGCAGCGGCCTGTTAGAAATTTTTTCTAGCGGAGGACGTGTTTTGAGTGTGGAATGTATGAAAAAAAGAAAGAAGAAAAGAAAAAAAAACATTGAATAACGTCCTAAGGACGTGTGGGCGCCAGGCGACGGGCGTTTGCGCCTCACATGCCGAGCACGCCGGGCGCCGGGCGTCTGCGCCTCACATGCCGAGCACGCCGGGCGCCGGGCGTCAGCACCTCACATGCCGAGCACGCCGGGCGTCGGGCGCCGGACGCCTACAGAAAGAAGGGGTTTAGCACGTTGAACTCCCGAAAAAGATTTTTATCTATGGAGTTAAATTCCAAAAGATTTTGAGTGGAGTTAAACTTCCAAAAAGGATTTTTATTTATGGAGTCAAACTCCAAAAGATTTTGAATAGAGTTAATCTCCTAAAAGGGTTTTATTTGTGGAGTTAAACTTCAAATGATATTGACAAATGGAGTAGAATTCTCAGAAATCTTTGGAGATGATCAAAAGGGACCTCTTTCTTCTACCCTTTAGCCCTGAATTTTCTTTAGTCTTGGATCTTCCCGAAATGGGGTTTTTGGAGATGGGTCTCCTTCTTCGTTCTCTCTGTTGGCTAGATCTTGGAGAAAAGGGGGTAAGACTTAAAAATCTCCCCTTTTAGGGATTTGATGGAAGATCTGAATTTCCCTTCAAGGAATTTATGGTGAAAAACCATTTCTCTTGGGGAAAGAAAGAGTTAAACTTTTGATTTAATTCAGAAAAGAGAAGAAGCTTTAAAACCTTGAGAGAGGAGAAGGGGGCACAGAAACCCTAATTTTTTAGGGGAGTCAATTTTTTTTTCATTTCATCATCATGTTGTCTTATATAGGCTTACAAGTTTACATATAGCCCCTTGGGATTTACAAAATGGCATTTTACATATCTCATGTGCTTTTTTTTTTCCGCACATGAGCCATGAGTTTTACAAAAAATTGGCTTTATGCCCATTTTCCTTACATTTATTCATAAAAAGTGCATCAAAATTATTCATTACATAATTTTCATTTTGGCATGGGGCAGGCCGGCCGCGGGGCTCGACTCGGGCATGTGCCTACATAACCTGGGCTTGGGCCCGTTTACTTGGGATTGACTTTGACTTGGTTAACCGGGATGTAATTTTTTATCCCAACACTCGCCAACTTCTCGAGGATTTTTCTGAATCTCAGAAACTCATCAAAGACGCAGTTGGAGCAATGTCATCTCAAGGTTAGGACTTAGGATACCTACAGTTATGTTATGGAAATCGAGAGGTTCACCGGATTTGAACACACATCTAAATTCAAGCCGTATTTGATTTTGTTTCAGGAAACGAATTGCATCCTTGATCTATTCAAAAAGCGACTGGAGGTCGGACCGTACACTTCATTTTACAACTTTTAGCTATGTTACTAATCCTGTTCTCGTCAGTATTACATATGTATTATGGTTCCGATTCAGTATATTGGATGCTCGAGCTTTAACATGCACATTGCACGGAAAATAAAACTGAACTACGAAAATATTGGTGAAAAAATAAATAAATTATATGAAATTTAATTTTCTCGGTTGTATATTTATGACGCACACAAATTTATATATGCATTGACCAAAAGTTTTAATTTGATTTTATCTATTGAAATCACTCGCCTTTCATGAAGGCATTCTTTGTTGCGCCGAGGTTACGCATCAATTTACATGCATTCTTGGTGACAAAACCTCTTTAACCTCCATGAATAATTTATATATCATGCCCACATTATTTCTCATCTTTACCTGTTAGGTTAAAAAAAACCCAAAAGAGCCTTCTATAAATGGTTACAAATTAGAACAAATTAATTAATCCTCGCACTAGGAACCGATGGGCGCAAGAATGAGGTCACTGACAATCAACACCGTGAGGAGGGGGCACAGAGCAGGGGACAATGGCGAGTTAACGGAGGAAGACGGGCAGCCGCTAAGTCCGGCGGGGAGAATGTTTCATCAACCCCACTTCAATTGCTACATAATAGTTATTTTGGGGTCGGGGAAAACAATCGATGTCGACGCCATCAAGGCTGGGCTGGAACTTACCCTCGTTCGTCACCCCCGCTTCTCTAGCATCTTGGTAAGGTTACTTTTCTGTCCTTCGATTTTACTGTGTAAAGCAAAGACAATTTTTAATAATCTCTCGATGTTTCAGCATTTCTACATGTTCATACACTAATGGTTCCCCATTTGCACTTTAATATCCTAAAGTTCAAAAGTGCATCTTAAGGGCTTACTATCCCTAAGGAGTTCTTCTTTTTCGACCTCTCTTCTTTCCAAAAACTACCTTGTGAAAAAGTCGAATGACAGAATGAGCAATCGAAAGAGGATTTGAGACGATGTTAAGGGCTTGCTCTCACATGCGAATCTTTTCCGGAATACTCTTAGGTCAGCGTAATTATTTAGGTTCTCAAAGCGCAAAAATGGTGAAACATTGACGTAATTAGTCAGGCTAAGTTTACTCCTGAACTTTTTTAGTGCGGAATATATATATAAAAGGATAATCAATTTTGGCCGACTCGTTTTGAAGTGATGAGACAGTTTACTATAGGTTGTTGGCAATACTTTTTGATGCTCCCATGAAATGGTGCTTAGCTAAAGGGGATGTTTGTTTGCATGTACACAAACTAGGATAAATTTGTTTGTTTGACATAAAACATGTTGGCAATTCATGTTTAAAAAGATATTAATGATGTGCACCTCTAAAAAGTTTCACTTTGGCTGAGGTTGGAAGAAGTTTCGAATTATGCCGAACGAACAAAATTTTTGTGTTGGAAATATCTTTCCTTGAAACACAAATTTAGGTTTGTTTACTTGAAGCAAATAGAATTTGGGAAAAAGGATATAATAAAAAGCTCCCGATACCTGTCAGGAACAATTTATTCTAGATCCTGTTGCGGTCTGCGGTTGAACTATGTATATCAATAACAAATGACATGTGGCTTGTGAAAAAAAAAACTTAATTTTAATTAATTCGGCACATATGTCATACCTTTTTTGGTCTCCGTATACGAAGGTTAATTACTGCAAAGCTCGTCTAGAATTTCGGAATAAGCAAAGCTTGCTCTTTCCTTGAACAGGTTTCAGACAAGCCCGGGAACAAGAACTCTCGATGGGTCCGTACAAAAGTAGTCCTAAACGACCACATCGTAATCCCGACACTAAGCATTCCGCTGCAATCCACCACAGCAGCAGACCAGCTCTTGGAGGACTATGTATCGTCCCTATCTATCACCGCCCTCCCTCTATCCCGCCCCTTGTGGGACCTACACCTCATAAACATGCGCACGTCCAAATCAGAAGCCACTGGAATTCTCCGCATGCATCACTCCCTTGGTGATGGCATCTCTTTAATGTCACTCCTCCTCGCTTGCACCCGAAAAGTATCCGACCCGAGCTCAGTCCCAACCCTTCCGACGGCAAAACCACGAAAGGGAGGGTATTTTTGGAAACGGCGTGGGGGGAGGTTGTGGCGGGCGGCGGTTTGGATTTGGGTGGTGGTGATGCATGTAAGGAATACGTTGGTTGATATGATTGTTTTTGTGGCAACGTCGCTTTGGTTGAAGGATAGTGAGACGGCATTGAAAGGGGTGGAGGGGGTCGAGTTTCGTAGGAAGCGGTTTGTTCATAGGACTTTGAGCTTGGATGATCTCAAGGTTATCAAGAATGCTCTTGGATGTGTAAGTATCGAGGTCGATCTCCTTTCGTAATTATCTTATTAGAACTAACATCAAACTTAAAGCAATCTTATAAACATGTATTTGTTCTCTATTCTGATGGCTGACAAGAAATGAATTATACGCTCCGTAACTATTGGAAATGATTTGGGGGTAAATGTGATGGATAGGTTAACCCTTTCTCATCATCTCTTCATATATAAGCAACTACTTATTACAAATATACCCTTCATCATAACCTCATCACAACCGTCTATTACATTATTTATTCTAACACTCCCCTTAAGTTGGAGCATATACATCATACATGCCCAACTTATCACAAATAAAATGCACACGTGATCTCCCATGAAGTTTAGTGAACAAATCGGTAAGTTGGTACATGAATTGTATTAATGACTCCATCCTCATCCTTTTCATGAACGAAGTGACAATCAACTTCAATATGTTTTGATCGTTCATGAAAGACGGGGTTGTTCGCAATATTAATCGCAGCCTTGTTATCACAGTATAGCTTCATAGGTGCAGCAGGACCATATTCAAGCTCTGTAAGTAGAAATTCAATCCACACCAACCCACTTGTAGTGTTTGCCATAGTTCTATATTCTGATTCTGCACTGGATCAAGAGACCACACTTTGTTTTTTACTTTTCCAAGAAACTAAATTTCCTCCAACAAACACACAGAAACCAGTGATCGTCCTCCTATCATCGAGAGACTCTGCCCAATCTTCATCTGTGAAGCCCGTGGCCTTGGAATGCCCATGATTCTTAGAGACGATACCTTTCCCAGGGGCACCCTTTAGGCACCTCAAGATACGGAGAACTGCATGAATGTGAGCCTCACGAAGATATAAACTGACTCGCCACGCTAACCGGGAAGGCTATATTATGACGAGTGATGGTCAGGTAGTTAAGTTTACCAACTAACCTCCTGTACTGTTCTGGATCAGGAATAGGCTCCTCCTGACCCATAAAGAGTTTCACATTTGGATCCATAGGGGAATCGATAGGCTTACAAGCAGACATACCAGTCTCTAAAACCATATCAAGCATATATTTTCGCTGAGTGGTGAAAGTCCCTTCTTTTGGTGATCTCGATATCTCAATACCTAGAAAGTATTTCAACTCCCCTAGATCTTTGGTGCAGAACTATTTCTGAAGATGAGCCTTCAAATTAGAAATCCCTCTCTCATCATCTCCTATAATAACAATGTCATCCACATAGACGACCATAAGGATCCTCTTTCCATCACGATGTCGATAGAAAACAAAGTGATCACTATCAGACCTTCGTAAACCAAAGGTCCTAACGAACATCTGTCAGTTTCCCAAACCATGTGTTTGAAGCCATACAACGACCTCTTGAGCTTGGAAACAAGCCCAGACCCCTCCTCCCGAGCAACAAAGCCTGGCGGTTGCTCCATATATACTTCCTCCTGCAAGGTGCAATGTAGAAATGCATTTTTCACATCAAGCTGATGTAAAGGCCAATGATAGGTGGCAGCCAGCAATAAAATATGCGAATTGAGGTCATCTTGGCCACAAGAGAGAAAGTTTCATCATAATCAATTCCGTGGGTCCGTGAATATCCTTTTGCCACTAAGCGAGTTTTGAGCCGATCAAGTGAGCCATCAGGATTCAGCTTCATAATATACTCACCGACAACCGACTGCGCGCTTTCCAATTGGAAGACGAGTAAGATCCTACATGCCATTAAGGCGTAAAGCTGGCATTTCCTCATCCATAGCTCTCCTCCTAGCAGGATGAATCAGGGCATCAGATACTGAACTAGGAAGAGAGTAAGAATCCAAGGATGAAATAAATACACGATAAGAAGAGGTCAATCGTGCATAGGTTACATAATCACTGGTGGGATATCGAGGAATTATAGTTCGAGTGTCTTTCCTGAGAGCAATTGGAACATCTAACTCGGAGGGATCTGGATCTAGAACCAGAGGGGTGACCGGAGGCATTAAAGCTGGAGGTTGTTGTACCTATCGGGTGTGCACCTGAGTAATTTGTTCTCGCATCAACTCCTTGGTTTTATCCACAGAAGATTCGGTAGGAACAGGAGTAGGTGGGGTAGCCAAAACATCAAGTTCATCAATAGGAAAATCCTCTCGAACAAAAGGAGAGGAATAGGTGGAAGAAAAATATGGAGTATTTACATGAAAAGTAACATCTGCAGATATGAACACCCTTTCTAACTCCCAATCATAACACATATACCCTTTTTGATCCTAAGAATATCCCAGAAATATGCATCTAATAGATTTTGGATCAAGTTTGGATTTCCTGAGGAGATGATCCTAAACAAAGCAGGTTAACCAAACACTTTAGGAGATAGAGAAAAGAGCAAATTAGAAGGAAACATGACAGTATACGGTATATGTCCCCTCAAAATAGAACTTGGCATGCGATTAATCAAGTGGCATGCAGTAAGAGCAGTATTGTCCCAAAAACGTTTTGGAACCTACATATGAATTAACAACGTACGTGTAACTTCTGACAAATGTCTATTCTTTCTCTCGGATACCCCATTCTATTGAGGGGTGAAAAGACATGAAGACTGATGAACAATACCAAAAGAGTCTAAGAATTGCCGAAAATCTGAACTGAAGTATTCTTTGGCATTGTCAGTTCGTAAAATTTTAAAAGTCGTATCAAATTGATTTTTAATCTCAGTAACAAAAGATTTAAATACAATGAATACTTCATCTCTAGATTTTAGCAAATACAATCACGTCACTCTACAAAAGTCATCAATAAAATCTACAAAATAACAATATTCATGATTTGATACAATAGGATACGAACTCCAAATATTAGAACAAATCGGTGGCCCTATTGTTAACTCTAGGAGGATAAGAAACACAATGATGCTTTCCCATCTTACAAGATGCATAACAAAAGTTTCTTAAGTTTCTTTAAACATAGATGGCCTAATCCACTGTGAACCTCAAGAGGAGTTGTAGACGTAGAACAAGCTGCAGGTGGGCTCCCATCAAACTAGTATAAATCTCCACGCTCATGTCCTGAATTAATCACCTCCCTTGTCTCCAGGTCTTGCATAATACAACCAGAAGGAGAAAATATTACCAAACATTTCAAAGAGTGCACAAGTTGACTAACGGATAATAAACTGAACAGAAATGTCGGTACATAAAGAACTGAAGATACAGACAAGGATGGAGTATGACGAGTGGATCCAACACCTTTCACTTTAGATATGAAACCATTGGCTACTGTGATAGGACTACTATATGAAGTGGAAGATAATGAGTGAGTATACCTGACTTCCCGGTCATATGATTTGATACACCTGAATCTATGATCTAGGATGTGGGAGATGCTACAAAGATAAAACGGCTATTACCTTTACCCTTGGCCATAACAAATGCAGCCTGTGATGATGATAATGTAAAGCCCTCCTGAGAGAAAACCTCGCAGCTGTGATAACTCCTCCTCGGTAAGGCTCTCGAGTGTGGTCATAGAGGCAGATGTAGAAATTGATGACACTGAATCAAATATAGCAACTTTGGCGGTAGGTCGAAACTCGGGTTGGAGAGTATAGCAATACTCTTGATTGTGGTTAGACATCTCACAATGAGTACAAAATTTATCACCTCTCCCCCTACCAACCACTAAGGGCCTCCTCGACCTCCATGACCACGATGCCCCGTCCTCTTTCTCCACCCAAAGGTATATGAGAGGCAAGAGCTGATCTATCATCAATGGCTTTCATTGAAGTCTTCGAAACACCATTAGCCATAGTAGATGGGAATGCAGTCAGAATGGCTCTATAAGTATCTGCAAGAGTAGGAACATGCGAGTCTCCCAAAATTTGTGGACAAATAGTCAAGAATTCTAGGCCAATAGCCCTCAAGAAAGTCATCACCATCATCTACTCATGTTGCCTTCTCTCATTGACGTGAACTGCAAGAGCGAAAATGGAGAGTAATTCAGTCTCTAGTCGCTTGATTTCACCATACATAGCAGATATAGATCGACCTTTACGCTAAAACTCGTGAAGAGACTCAACGATCTCAAATACTCGATTAGCACTTTCCTTCCCATCATAGGACCCTTTCAAATATGCCCAAATAGAATAGGCGTTGTCATATTTATACACCACCTCGACGATCTCATCTTCCATCGCCTCAGTAATCAATCGATGCAACATTGCATCCTTCGAAATCCACCCATCAGTGGGAGATAAGGGAGGCTCCTCAGTTATATGCTTCATCAACATTCACTCCTTCATAAACATTTCAACAACCTGCATCCATCGAGAGTAATTCGTTCCATTCAATCGAATACGGGTAATATGAGTAGGAATCATGTGGGGATTGTAGACTTCTTTCTCCCTTAAGGAGGTGGCGGAACTATCGGAATCGGCCATCGAAAACATAAAATAACAACTACTAGCAACCCGACAAACTCACAAACTGTCACGCCCCGCTTCCCAGAGTACGCAGGATTGGGCACGTAACATAGCCAACCATGCTACCTGTGGGTAGGAAGTATCCATCCACAGTCACATTACGGTTGTAAGGATATCAAGAACAAGATAAAGTACTAATCTAACACATGTCCAAATCCATAATAACAAGAAATCAATGAACAATAAGTGCGGAAGCAAATGATCCAATATAATAATAGAAAGGTACGTCCCATAATGCGGGATCGCACCTGGAAATAAAATGCAATAAACAAACTAACCACTATAGAACTCAAATCAGCCTGCTGGCTGAAGTACTCCTGCTCGGTCGTCGACAGTGGTACGGAATCTGGGCCATGCAAAACCCAGACGTCAGCGCGTCATGACATCAAGTCTAAAGTATAAACATGGTAATAAGCAATGCAAGTATGAACATGAATAAAGCAGTAATAAGAGATAACAAGCAGGGTAATGTGCAATGGTGACTAAACTGTCCTATCAGGTTTTCTACTCTATAGTCTTTGAAACCAATTGATGAATCGTCGATGTAACTCAATAGTATCCCGTGCGTGCCCGGGACCACGGTCAAGATCCTCGGGGCTGAATCCGAGACGTGCCGCTAAGCAGTAAAAGGTAGTAGGATGGGCGAGTGATGTCAGCATCAACACTCCGGGGCTGGCCAAGCCCGTAAGACTGATCAGAACATGTATCGAACTGTTGAGTTACAAGTCGGTTTCACCTTTGATTTCCCCATACCCCCAAGCTATGTATGTCAGGTCAGGTATTCAGTAGTCAAGGACTAATGCCAACACAAAATCAAGTAAAAGTAGGTCTGTCTGGATAGACAGCGGGAATGGTCAGGTTTGTCGGCATTAGGCATGAGATCAGGTAACAGGTCAGGTAATGTATAAAGGTGTCATGTTATGTCAAGAGTGTACGGTACCATATCATGTCAAGTAGGAAGTGTAACAGGTCATGTCAGGAAGCACAAGATGTCATGTGGGTGCTCATAATCAAACTATCATAAACATGTGTATAAATAAACAAGCATGAGTACTATTAGAACAATAAGCTGGAACATGTAATATGATAGGCAAATAGATATAATTTCAAGAATATGGATGCACAGTTATTGATTAGGGTTATATTTATAGTTCCAATATTAATTAGGATGCAATTTATTAAACATGGAGTATTAATATCACATTATTATGTAGTAATGTGATCTATGGATGCAATTATATTTATCTTAAATGCGATGGATGCAAACGGGTATCCGAAAAGTTATAAAACTATAAAATGGTAGTATGGGATGTACAACTAAGCAATATGTGATATAAATATTTATATAATAATATTAATATGGATAGCATATTCAAAGCGATTAGTAACTATAAAAGCTGTATTGATTAACCATGCACAAGAAGGTTCCGTTCAGAAATTCAGCGTCACCCTAATTTATAAAATAGCTTAAAAATAACAAACGTTCTCCAAAAGAGACGTATCTTATACCAAAACAAAGATAATTCAATAAGGTTTTCAGTTTTATAAGTATAAGCATTTCAGGTTATCCCTACAAAAAGTTATGAATATTCAAAGTTGAAAGTTTGCTGCTGGAATTTCCCTGGACAGCAGTTTAAAGGCATTTTCATTTGCATTTTACATTATTTAAACAATTTATTTTGCAAGTAAATATTTCATAGAGTTATAGTATTCTGAATTAGCTTCGTAACGAACTAAAGAACGTATACTAATGATTTTTCTATGATTTATAATGAATTTTATAAGATAAGGTGTACAGTAAATTTCAGATTTGTCATATCCGATTTTTCAACGACATTTCATATGTAAACTATAAGATTTTCAAATGTATAATATTATAAAATGAAGATTATAAATGTATATAGCATGTAGCAAGATTAACTTGCCTCGATGGGTCGCGAATCGGGAAAACGGAACGTTAACCGTCGGCGGGGAAAACTCGCGACGGCGCACGGTTCACGGAATGAACCCAAACGACGAACAAAGGAACCACACGGGTCGGGGTATCTCGCTGGAACGTCGAGAAACGTCACCGGCACGACGGAATTCCGGCAACAAAAGAACAGTTAAAAGAAATGAGAAACGAGACATGAAGCAAGAAGAGAAAAATGATAAAGAGAAGTACGAGAGAATATATGAGGGAGGGGGAGAGAGAGGAAAAAGTGGAGAGAGAGAGAGAGAAAGTGGGGCCCACGGGGTTAAAGGGGAGGTTGCGATTGGCTGAGAGAATAAATTAAAAAGGATATAAAGATTGTAAAAATATTATATGGTTAACTTAAAGATTTAAAAGATAGGTAATGAACAGTAAGATATCAGGTTAGTTAGAAAAATATATGCGATGGTTTTAATAATATTAAAATTTAGGATTTTGGCGCCAAATGAAACATTTCCAAATTGCGCCCGGGTTGGGTCCAAAAATTCGAAATTCAAATAATAGGATTTTAGGCGGGTTCCAAATTTTAAAATGAAATGTTTTATGATTAAAAAGCATACTCCCAAAACGGACACACGCACGTGCACGTAGCCATCCAAACTCGCCCGTTTCACTGAACGGGACGAGAATACAATGCACGGACGCTACCACGAGGCTAAGGGTGTCAAGTAGGCCAAGAAGAATATTTTCAATTTTATTTTAGGTGCTAAAATTTGTTATATACAGAATGACTTAGCCGGTTAAAATTGTGCAATAAGAACCAAACAAGCAAGATAAATGAAATGAGCAATGCCAAACACTCAACCAGTAACAGAAATAGTATTATTGGGCTCGGGTGTTACATCATACCCAACTACAAAAAGAATTTCGTCCTCGAAATTCCAAGAATTCAAGATAGATAACTACAGGAAAAGGTGAGGAAACTTCTGCCGGATCTCGTCTTCTCGCTCCCAAGTGGATTCTCCATGCGATCGATTACCCCAAGAGACTAGCACAAGGGGGATAACCTTGTTCTTAAGAACCTTTTCTCTTCGATCCTTGATTTCAACTGGTCGCTCCTCAAAAGTCAAGTCTTCTCGTACTGTTAGCTCCGAATGATCCAAAACGTGTGTTTCATCTCGAACATACTTACGGAGTTGAGATACGTGAAACATATCATGCACATTTGCCAAGGACTGTGGTAACGCCAAACGATATGCTACCTCACCAACACGCTCCACGATCTCAAGGGTCCAACGAACCGAGGACTGAGCTTTCCTCGCCTTCCAAAACGAATCACCCCTCTAGTCGGTGATATCTTCAAGAACACCAAATCACCCACGGTGAATTCTAGAGGTCTTCTCGATGTGTCAGCCCAACTCTTCTGTCTGTCTTGTGCTGCCTTCATATGATTTCTGATAGTGTTAACCTTCTCAACTGTCTGCATCACCAAATCTGGTCCCAACAATTTTCGTTCACCGACATCATCCCAACAAATAGGTGAACGACATTTACGACCATACAAAGCTTCAACGGAGCCATCTGGGAAGTTGCCTGAAAACTGTTGTTGTAAGAAAACTCCACCAAGTGTAGATGATCCTCCCACGAACCCTTGAAGTCCAACATGCATGCTCTCAACATATCATCAAGAGTTTGGATCGTTCTCTCCGACTGACCATCAGTTTGAGGATGATAAGCTGTGCTAAACTTCAATCGAGTCCCCAAACTTTCCTGTAAACTCCTCCAGAAGTGTGATAAGAACCGAGTGTCCCGATCGGACACGATGCTCACCGGTACGCCATGCAATCTTACAATCTTCTGCATGTACCGCTCTGCCAAAGTCTCCGTTGATTGACCAACCTGGAAAGGAATAAAGTGAGCTGCCTTGGTCAATCGATCGACAATCACCCATACTGCATTGTTGCCGTTTGGACTTCGCGGTAAAGCCGTCACGAAATCCATGGTTATATGTTCCCACTTCCACTGAGGAATCGGAAGTGGTTGCAACAAACTAGCAACCCTTTGGTGTTCAGCCTTGACTTGCTGACATACCAAGCACTTAGCCACGAAGCGAGCAATCTCCCGTTTCATGCCTTCCCACCAGAAATGCTGTCGAATATCTCGGTACATCTTTGTACCTCCTGGATGTATAGAATAAGCTGAACTGTGTGCCTCCTTCATAAGCTCTTCACGAACATCCCCCTTTGGCACACACAAACGGCTACCATACCTCAACGAACCATCTTCGTAGACCAGTAAATCTGTTCGTAGTCCAGCCTCAACCCGCTCTCGAAACTTCTGCAGTCTAGGATCCTGCGATTGTGCCGCTTTAATCTTCTCAACCAAGGACAACTGTACTTGCAACTGCATCAACTGTCCCGTAGAATGTGGTAGCACAACTTCCAAGTCAAATCTTCGAAAATCTGCAATGATCTCCCCCTGTGTAGTTAACACCTGAATTGCTGGTAACCGACTAAGCGTATCCGGCACAACATTAACCTTCTCCGGATGGTACTTAAGATCAAGATCGTAGTCAGCCATCAGCTCCAACCATCTATGCTGCCTCATGTTAAGCTCCTTCTGTGTAAACACATACTTCAAGCTCTTATGATCTGTAAAAACTTCGACTCTTTCCCCCAAAAGGTAGTGTCTCCAAATCTTCAAAGCGAAAATCACAGCCGCACGCTCCAAGTCATGAGTTGGATAATTCTTCTCATGAGTCTTCAGTTGTCTCGATGCGTAAGCGACGACTTTCCCATTCTGCATTAAAACACATCCCAATCCTTTTCCAGATGCGTCGCTGTGAATCACCGGTCCTCCTGAATCATCCGGTACGGTTAGGATAGGGGCGGTTATCAACTTCTGCTTCAACGTCTCAAAGGCCAATGCACATCCATCCGTCCAAACAAACGGTACATCCTTTCGTGTGAGCTTGGTTAACGGCTCAGCTACGCGAGCGAAGTTCTCCACAAATCTTCTGTAGTATCCGGCGAGTTCAAGAAAACTCCTTATCTCTGCAACATTCTTTGGAATAGGCCAGTCTCGAACTGCTGCAATCTTTTCGGGATCGACGGCGATTCCATCGCCCGACACGACATGCCCCAGAAACTTCACTTCTTCCAGCCAGAATTCACACTTACTCATCTTCGCAAATAATTTCTCTTGTCTTAGCGTCTGCAATGCGATCCTTAAATGCTCAGCATGCTCCTCCGGACTCTTCGAGTACACCAGAATATCGTCAATGAATACCACAATAAACTGGTCCAAGAACGGTGAAAAGATCCTGTTCATCAAATCCATGAATGTTGCCGGCGCATTAGTCACTCCGAAGGGCGTCACTAGATACTCAAAATGTCCATATCGAGTTCGAAACGCCGTCTTGCAAATGCCTTCTGCTTTCACTCGGACCTGATGATATCCCGATCGCAAATCCAATTTCGAGAACACCCTCGCGCCACTAAGCTGCTCAAAAAGCTCTCCAATGCGAGGGATCGGGTACTTGTTCTTAATAGTCACCCGGTTCAATTCTCGATAATCCATGCACATCCTTCTCGTGCCATCCTTCTTCTTTACTAAAAGAACTGGAGCTCCCCAAGGTGAGTTGCTGCTTCGAATCCATCCCTTCTCGAGTAATTCACCAACTTGTTTCTTAACTTCTTCCAATTCCACCGGTGCCATCGGATAATAAGATTTTGATACTGGCGCTGCACCAGGAATAAGGTCAATCGCGAACTCCACATCTCGCTTTGGCGGTAAGCCCGAAATATCTGCAAACACATCCATAAAGTCGCGAACAACTGCCGGCTCTTCATTACTATTCACTTCCATAGTCGCAAGAACACTGTTTGTCGGCCTAGCCCTAAACTCGACTGGCCCGACAGAACTGCTTCCTTACCGCAACTGCTGTCTGCATCGTTGGCCGCGAAAGGTCCAGCGAGACTACTGAGTCTCGTCCACTCCGCTGCATGCACGTCCACGGTTGCTCCATTCTGCCTTAGTCCGATAAATTTCTTCCCTTTCCTCCGCGCAGTCTGCGGGAAGAACTTCTCCAGGGGGTTCTTAGAAAAACTTCGCCCAACTGATCGGCTTGGGCAAGCGGGTCTCCTCCACAAGCCGTCGCTCTCGGGCGTAATCCACTAACTGAATGCGCACCACATCAACTCCTTTGTCCTCTGGAATCTGTGTCGCAATCAGCAAATTCTCCGTGTCGCTAGCCACGGCTCGGCTGGCAACGGCTCCTCCAGAAAAGTGAAAGTAGACGGATCCAAAAGTCTGAAATCTGCTACGGTCCTTACTCGGTCAACTGGTCTAGTTCCAACATCGTTTACAGACTGCTGAACGATCTGCAAACCTTCCTGAAACAAGTCCGCTTGCTGCTGGATCAGCTCGGTCTGTTTCTTTGATTTCCAGCATTTCTCTTATCACTCCAAGCATGGCGGCTTCGTTCACACGCCTCTGGTACGTCTTCAACTTCTTACCTGTCATAATCCTGAACTCAAAACACCCAACATTAGCATGATGATAGATTCTGAATGTGGATCAAGGCTAGAACTCCAAGATACTTAAATAGAGTACCGCATTGTAGCTATGCCGCGGTATCATAGCCGCAATTACTTAACTCCACCCAAGTCGCCTAAGTCCTAGAGATAACAAGAAGTTAGGTTTTCGAGTTGACAATGCAAAGTAAGTTTGCATGTCGACATGATCCGGAAGAATGATTCAAGGATGGTAAAACGGTCAAAGTGGCAGGACATGTTTCCTAATCACGGGTATCCTGATTCGTGTATCGGGTGCAATACCCAACTACAAAGAATCAACCCAATTAACCTATGGCTCTGATACCAAAAGAACCATGTCACGCCCCGCTTCCCAGAGTACGCAGGATTGGGCACGTAACATAGCCAACCATGCTACCTGTGGGTAGGAAGTATCCATCCACAGTCACATTACGGTTGTAAGGATATCAAGAACAAGATAAAGTACTAATCTAACACATGTCCAAATCCATAATAACAAGAAATCAATGAACAATAAGTGCGGAAGCAAATGATCCAATATAATAATAGAAAGGTACGTCCCATAATGCGGGATCGCACCTGGAAATAAAATGCAATAAACAAACTAACCACTATAGAACTCAAATCAGCCTGCTGGCTGAAGTACTCCTGCTCGGTCGTCGACAGTGGTACGGAATCTGGGCCATGCAAAACCCAGACGTCAGCGCGTCATGACATCAAGTCTAAAGTATAAACATGGTAATAAGCAATGCAAGTATGAACATGAATAAAGCAGTAATAAGAGATAACAAGCAGGGTAATGTGCAATGGTGACTAAACTGTCCTATCAGGTTTTCTACTCTATAGTCTTTGAAACCAATTGATGAATCGTCGATGTAACTCAATAGTATCCCGTGCGTGCCCGGGACCACGGTCAAGATCCTCGGGGCTGAATCCGAGACGTGCCGCTAAGCAGTAAAAGGTAGTAGGATGGGCGAGTGATGTCAGCATCAACACTCCGGGGCTGGCCAAGCCCGTAAGACTGATCAGAACATGTATCGAACTGTTGAGTTACAAGTCGGTTTCACCTTTGATTTCCCCATACCCCCAAGCTATGTATGTCAGGTCAGGTATTCAGTAGTCAAGGACTAATGCCAACACAAAATCAAGTAAAAGTAGGTCTGTCTGGATAGACAGCGGGAATGGTCAGGTTTGTCGGCATTAGGCATGAGATCAGGTAACAGGTCAGGTAATGTATAAAGGTGTCATGTTATGTCAAGAGTGTACGGTACCATATCATGTCAAGTAGGAAGTGTAACAGGTCATGTCAGGAAGCACAAGATGTCATGTGGGTGCTCATAATCAAACTATCATAAACATGTGTATAAATAAACAAGCATGAGTACTATTAGAACAATAAGCTGGAACATGTAATATGATAGGCAAATAGATATAATTTCAAGAATATGGATGCACAGTTATTGATTAGGGTTATATTTATAGTTCCAATATTAATTAGGATGCAATTTATTAAACATGGAGTATTAATATCACATTATTATGTAGTAATGTGATCTATGGATGCAATTATATTTATCTTAAATGCGATGGATGCAAACGGGTATCCGAAAAGTTATAAAACTATAAAATGGTAGTGTGGGATGTACAACTAAGCAATATGTGATATAAATATTTATATAATAATATTAATATGGATAGCATATTCAAAGCGATTAGTAACTATAAAAGCTGTATTGATTAACCATGCACAAGAAGGTTCCGTTCAGAAATTCAGCGTCACCCTAATTTATAAAATAGCTTAAAAATAACAAACGTTCTCCAAAAGAGACGTATCTTATACCAAAACAAAGATAATTCAATAAGGTTTTCAGTTTTATAAGTATAAGCATTTCAGGTTATCCCTACAAAAAGTTATGAATATTCAAAGTTGAAAGTTTGCTGCTGGAATTTCCCTGGACAGCAGTTTAAAGGCATTTTCATTTGCATTTTACATTATTTAAACAATTTATTTTGCAAGTAAATATTTCATAGAGTTATAGTATTCTGAATTAGCTTCGTAACGAACTAAAGAACGTATACTAATGATTTTTCTATGATTTATAATGAATTTTATAAGATAAGGTGTACAGTAAATTTCAGATTTGTCATATCCGATTTTTCAACGACATTTCATATGTAAACTATAAGATTTTCAAATGTATAATATTATAAAATGAAGATTATAAATGTATATAGCATGTAGCAAGATTAACTTGCCTCGATGGGTCGCGAATCGGGAAAACGGAACGTTAACCGTCGGCGGGGAAAACTCGCGACGGCGCACGGTTCACGGAATGAACCCAAACGACGAACAAAGGAACCACACGGGTCGGGGTATCTCGCTGGAACGTCGAGAAACGTCACCGGCACGACGGAATTCCGGCAACAAAAGAACAGTTAAAAGAAATGAGAAACGAGACATGAAGCAAGAAGAGAAAAATGATAAAGAGAAGTACGAGAGAATATATGAGGGAGGGGGAGAGAGAGGAAAAAGTGGAGAGAGAGAGAGAGAAAGTGGGGCCCACGGGGTTAAAGGGGAGGTTGCGATTGGCTGAGAGAATAAATTAAAAAGGATATAAAGATTGTAAAAATATTATATGGTTAACTTAAAGATTTAAAAGATAGGTAATGAACAGTAAGATATCAGGTTAGTTAGAAAAATATATGCGATGGTTTTAATAATATTAAAATTTAGGATTTTGGCGCCAAATGAAACATTTCCAAATTGCGCCCGGGTTGGGTCCAAAAATTCGAAATTCAAATAATAGGATTTTAGGCGGGTTCCAAATTTTAAAATGAAATGTTTTATGATTAAAAAGCATACTCCCAAAACGGACACACGCACGTGCACGTAGCCATCCAAACTCGCCCGTTTCACTGAACGGGACGAGAATACAATGCACGGACGCTACCACGAGGCTAAGGGTGTCAAGTAGGCCAAGAAGAATATTTTCAATTTTATTTTAGGTGCTAAAATTTGTTATATACAGAATGACTTAGCCGGTTAAAATTGTGCAATAAGAACCAAACAAGCAAGATAAATGAAATGAGCAATGCCAAACACTCAACCAGTAACAGAAATAGTATTATTGGGCTCGGGTGTTACACAAACTCTGTGGGTCAACAACCACAAACACCTCGAAGGGTGATAGCAACACAAAATAAAAAATCACCAACAACTAACTAGCACCTCAAAGTTGGTACTAAACAACCATCGATTTTGATAAGATCTAGCACGATCACAAGCTTCGACCCATTCACTAACAACAACGACATCGTCCTAGATATCATTAATCAAAGAGATATTAGGTTTCGCCTTATATTGATGGTACCTTTGGTTTGAAGGGAGCTTCACCGATAAATGGTGATCAAAGGTTTCAAATCCCGCAATGAGGAATCAATCTTGTTTCAGATCCAGCGAGCAAATCATGGCATCAATGAAAGACTTGCACAAATAAAAAAAGGAACCTTTTTTCGTAGATGTGCGAATCACGGCATCAATACCACGAGCGAATCGAGCAAGGGATCGATCTCAGTAAGGGAATCGATCTCTGTAAGCGATGCGAGTCGAGCGAGCGATGCGATCTCTATGAGGGATCGATCTCAGTGATGCGAGTCGAGGGAATCGAGCAAGGGAAGAGCGATGATTTCAGCGAGGACCTTCTAACGGCGATGATGCGAGCGAGGGTTTCGATTGATGAGAGATGCGAGGGATTTGGCCAGCAACGGCGGCGGCGGCGAGGTGATGGTGGGATGAGATGAGAGATGGGTGTATGGCTCTGATACCATATTGGAAATGATCTGAGGGTAAATGTGATGGATAGGTTAATCCTTTCTCATCATCTCTTTATATATAGACGACTGCTTATTATAAATATATCATTCATCACAACTTCATCACAACCGTCCATTATATTATTTATTCTAACAGTAACCAAATTACATACACGCGCACACACACACATAGAGAGAAAGGAGAGGAGAGAGTGCGCGCGCTCTCTCGTGCCTTCTTCGAGTTCTCTATCTTATTTCTAATACTACCATTTCCAAATTGATAATAGACCATAAATGACGTGTTGCTGGGGATGACGTCGGCGGGGCTCTCTCGTTATCTCAATAGGAGGTATGGTGATATCACTAGAGGCAAGAAGAAAGAGATCAACCTTCCATCAAATATCCGGCTCAGAACAACTCTTATCGTCAACATTCGTCCGGTTGCAGGAATTCCCGTAAGCAAATTCAATTAGTAAACCTTTTATTCCTTTTCCCACCGGAAAAATTTAGGTTGTTTTTTTGTTGTTAATGTAGGAAATGGCTGAGATGATGAAGGCCGATAGCAGCACAACGTGGGGAAATTGGCTCGGCTACGTTATCGTTCCGATTCCATTGATGATATGTGATGACACTGTAGATTACGTACTCAAGGGGATCAAAATTGCCGAAAAGAAGAGGAAATCTTTTGAGGCAATCTTAACTTACATCATTGGTTGTCTTAGTATCAAAATTCTCGGAATTAAGGTATATCCGGAAAAAAAAAACTAAAAAAACTGCTCTATTCATTTTTCTCATGAATAAATTCCTGATGGCAGGTTGCGGCGGCTCTTTGTCATAGACTGCTCCGTAACACGACAGTGTTGCTGTCGAATGTTGTAGGGGCATGCGACGAAGTAGGGTTTTGCGGCCATTCTCTTGTTTATCTTGCCGCCAGTGTCTATGGGCACCCACAAGTAAGTAGATTCCTCTCATATGGATATATTTGTATAAAATATATAAATTTTAGCCTTCAATCCTCATGCAATGTTATAGTTTTGGTGTGGCGACGGAAACTTTAAGCATGAAATCATATTACCTCAATCCTTACCATATATAACTTCATAATTTTATTGCGGCAGCAGGGATTTTAAGATGTCGTTGAAGTTCAGTTTCTCTACTATCATCTTAAAGTCTCCGCCAGCTCACCAGACTGAATTCATGATGATGGTTTAGGGTTAGCTTTTTATATTCCATGACACATCATGATTAGCATTTTTCCGAGGTTTGAGATTATATAGGATACCGGAATATTTTCTAGGTTTATTTTGTGCCTCAATAGTCTAATGACTCATGACTTTTTGTTTGTTGAGAATGTTTACAGGCTGTTACATTTCACTTCCAGAGTTACATGAACAAGATGGAGATGGTGCTTGCAGTGGACGAGCTTACAGTTCCTGATCCTCATCAGCTTATCGAAGACTTTGCCGAATCTCTCAAACTCATTAAAGATGCAATTGTTGCGAGATCATCTTAAGGAAAGAGCCTATTGCTGTTAGATTGTTGTAAATTGTAAGTTTATAGAACTTCAAATATATCAATAAAAAGTAACAAGATAGAAAAAGATTATACATGTTCGATTGAACGATAACAATCGTTTTTATATAATGTAATGATATATATGATGATTAGTATATAGAATGATATTTCTTGCGATAAGTAGTCATCCACATTGTTTGAGATCCTCAAGTGGAGCTGTTGATGATTTGTATCCCACTTGCAGCCCACATTACATATTATATTTGATGTGAGACGTAAATAAAACACTAGCTGCTTCATATGTTGCTTTGAATAATTTTTTTCCTTCCTTTTTTTCCTTTTTAAAAATGTTTGCTTCGAATAATTAATATGAGTACATAACCTAATCCTCTCTATCTTTATCCTAGTCCTAGTTAGGAAAGTCAAGCTGCGTAATGCATGTAGCCTAAAACATCTAGATCTGAGCTATTAATTGATTAAGGAAACAAAGTGAACGTTATTAGGCTAAATTGTCCGGCAAAAAAAAATGGCAAAGATTTCCGCTGTCAAAAAAAACCCTTGCCCAAAGAATCTAGTCAAAAGCCTCTCGAAAAGTTTTTTGTTGTCAAAAACCCCATGCATGCGATATGTGTATAGTTGCCTGCAATATCTAGTTTCCTGCACCATTTATGCATTTAACTCACATATCTATATAGTTTTTTGCATTGTATACACTAACTAGATATTACGGACAACTTTACGTATATTGCAGGCAAGGGTTTTTAATAGTTGAAAACTTTTCGAGAAGGTTTTTGAGGAGATTCTTTGGGCAAGGGTTTTTAGAGGGTGGAAAATTTTGCCTTGGGATTTTTTATATGTGACGATTTACCCTTATTATTATTGTAAGTAGACACTGTTATACAATGAGGATTCCCACATGCATCATCTGAAGGTTAACTAAAAGGACAGTTTACTTGCTTCCATTCCTTAAAGTTGCTAGCTTTGGACTAATTATATACCTGAGTTATAAAAGGTTAATTGTCTAAAAACATTTGATATTTTCAAAATTGCAGGAAATGGACTGCTGTTCAAAATCTTTATGAAAAAAGCCCTGGACCGCATTTCATTTAGACATTTATTATCTTCAATTGTTTAAATATTACATGCAACTATTTAGATATTACATGTAACTTTTTAGATATTACATGCAACTAGTATAAGAAAAATGCTTAACCTACCGGGTTTGAAATTTTCCACAATCTACCCAAGAGATAAAAACCATGGGCCCACTTATTTAACACTGGTATCTAGGTATTATTGATCCCACCATTTTGTATCTTGGACGGATTGTGGTAGGATTTCAAGCTCGGTAGATAAAGTATTACTCCTAGTATAAAGGGGGTTTTAATTGGGCCCAGGGTTTCTTTACCAAGAGCAAAAGCCCCAATAGTTTTTATAAAAGTTTGAAGCAGGGCCGGGGACTTTTTGGCAATTTACCCCGAAAAAAGGTGAAAATGTTTTACATGTAAATGACCCCACCTGCATATATTTCACTGTTGTCTCACCTAATGATATAGACCAGTCTCTTAAGTTTTATGTAGGATTAAAAACAGAAGGGTCCAACTAACTAGTTGCAGGGTGGCCCATTTTGCTGCACCAAAATAAGATGCTTTTACCAATGAGAAATAGCTTAGTTGGTATGACCACTTTCACTCTTGGGAAGAATGCGGGGTTTGAATCTCAGTAACACGGGAGGGGAAGCGGCCACAAATCAACGGTTTCTGAGCAAATTCGTGGGTGCCCTGAGTGTATATGTGTTTTGTGTGCTTGTGTGTGATGAGTGAGTGTTGTTTGTGTTGTATTCATAGGTTTGTGTGCTCGTGTGGTTTGTTTGCTTAGGGGCAAGTTCGGCCAAAAAAAGTACAGAGAAAAAAGAGGTTTCATATTTTTCTTTGTAATAAACTTGGTCTATTGTTAGCTCATGGGGCAAATCATGTGATGATTGCAGATTCTTTTACCGGGGATTTGCCACCGACACAGTCAAACCGTAGTTCCTTTGCTTTTTGCATTCTCACAATCAATCAACTTTTGAGATGAGAAATAATTCCGTGCCTCGATTGGAAACAACAATATGAATACCGCAGAAGTATAAAAGCCGAACTTCCATACCGAAAGCAAATTCAAAAACAAATTGAGCTCCAATGTCCAAAGAGTATACTCATTCGACATCAACAAAACATCATTCTCACTTCACACGACGGGCATTTCCTCGAATGTTCCCAGATATAGACGATCAAGATTTAATATGCAATCGGTAAAATTAATAGCAAATGTTAAATTGGTGGGTTGTGTGTGGGGGGTGGGGGGGGGGGGGGGGGGGGGTTTGGAGGATGATCTCTTGTTAAAATATCTATTTTCTGTCCAGGCTATAAAAAAGCTAAATTTCACTAGAAAATCATGACTTGTATCGCTGTAAAGATAAACACCTTGGACTTCATACATTGTAAACAAACACCACGAACTTTGTCAGCTCTACATTGTTCAGTTCTATGTCACATTTTGTTTTCCAGCTTATTCTTCAGTTTGATACCATACAAACACTTTCAACCCAAAAAGACTTGTTCTACTAAATTTTAAAAACGCCCTTAATTCCTGGTCATTATTTAGAATTCACAAAAAAGGAGAAATATGGCATGCATTAAAAAAAAGGGTAAATTGTCAAACACTCCCGGTAGGCTTTACAACTGACAAAACCCTGGTCTCAAAACGGTTGTCAAAAAGCCCTTGGAAAATTTTCTTGCAATATCTGTATAGTTGTTTGCTATATCTAATTAACTCATATATATCGCAGACAACTGCATATTTGTCGCTAGTAACATCATACATATCGCATAAAAATTAGATACAATTGACAATTAAACAGATGTTGCAGACAGATTTTTTTCTCAGCTAAAACTTTTTCAAGGGCTTTCGACAACCACTGGATGGCCAACAGCTGCAATGTGTGTGAGAGAGAGAGAGCAGCAGCAGCAGCAGCTCTATTGGTAAAACCTCCAAAAAGATGAGTCTCTTCAGATACAAGCAAACACCAACGTCTCAACTACCGTCTTCCCTTTTTTCCTCCCCAACCTCTCTCTCTCTCTCTCACACACACACGCACACACTCAGATCTCTCTCTCCCTCTAAAAAACTTAGCTTTTTTCGCCAATGTCTCTTGCTGTTCTCTCTCCTCTCCTCATTCTCGCTGCATTGATCTCAGTCGTCGGTTCCCAAATCGACGGCTGCGGCGTGGATCCAAGCGCGGTGCTACCTCCTGCGTTCAACACTTCTGGGCTCACATGCCGCCCTGTTTGGAACAATTTCATCCTCAGGGTAATGTTTTTATTCAAGTCTCATTTTAATTTTTAATTTTGCCCACATTGTTGTAATTGTGTTTGAAAACTGACCCAATTTGGGATTTTGGGGTTTGAACCAAGTGTTTTGGTTGAATGCATTTGCTAATGTCATTGAATCTTTACTGGAATTTTCACCGGCAAGTTCACTAATTTTTTTGATGCAAACCAGGTAATATTTTATTTTCAATTCCTTTCTTTTGAATAATAGGCTATAACGGAAAGCAATCAATGACTCTTGCTCAACTGCAAGAGGCTTTACCACTAGGTTATAGTTGTTGGGAATTTTCTATATCCGTGATCCTCCAAGAATTCACAAAACACATCAAGAGTCGCTGCAGAAAATTATTCTATCAGGATCGCCTGCAAACAGATTATTTGAAAAAGATTTACCGGACAATCTACCAAAACAATACAAATTATCAGAAGCACACCAAACAACACAAACACAAGATTTACCCGATGATGAAAGCTTTCATTATTAAGAAAGTATTACACGAGAACGCTCTCTCCGATGACCGTCCAAATACAATAAAATCTCTATCTCTACAAATCTGGATCGCTCTCTCCTCTCCGCCTCTGACAGTTTGCCGCAGTCTCTCTGGATTTCTGGCTCTATCAATTATTTTCAAGCCGAAGCCTCCAATGATTTTCTGGCCTTCAAGACTTGTGTATATTTTCTAATTGATCATCAAATCAATTATATATAGGCTTTGTTTAATTCTTGGCTGCAGATTCCATGAAGGCTTGCGGTGGATTCCCATATTGCCTCTACTACTTTTCTTGGCGCCAGCCTCTCATAGGCTCTTGTGGAATTAATTTAACAGTCACACAATCATGCCTCTGTTAAATTAATATATATAGCCTCTGTTGATATCTTCTTAGCCTAGGATTAATTAAACAATATATGTGTAGAGATATCCTTAGAGATAAGTCTGGATTTTAAACTTAGAGGTAATATATGTTGATTAATTTAAATCCTACCATGTGCGCTGCACGCATTCATTCTTGGGCTTTTGGACCCTTGATCTTAGGTTTCGAATTCGCAATTAATTTCAACAATCTCCATCTTGATTTAAACTCGTCATAATCTCAACACTTTCTTTTAAAACTTGGAATTCTTGCTCTCGTCGTCTCCATGCCTCATCAATCAACTAGGCAGACCAAGTCCAAGCACTGCTTAAACTCAAAATCCGGAACCATCCCTGTTAATGCAACTGTCGGACTTCTATGGGTAGTAACCTTCGTAAAAGCCACAACCGTCTTTCTGTCTTCTAAGAACACTTTCACCTCTTATGAAACACCCAAAACCAATAATCTTTGCAAATACCTGGTCTCCTTAACCATCTTCAAGACGGTCAACAATCATGCATTTCCTGTTGATGCCGCGATAACAATCTGAAGCGTCGATATACCTGACACTGTAGCCGCACCGTAACCCGTTCTTAGTGTCCAATTGTTTCCATCGCTAGCTATACTTGATGATGACACCAATCTGAAGTGTGCCTCTAACTGAGAAAACACGGGCTATGCCAAGACATGAACAAACATATACAAAGTATGTCTATCAAGATAACAGGTCACGTCCATCAGGACAACAAGTCAGGATTGTTGGTATCGGTAAGTATTACAGGTAACGGGTATTAACATAATAACAAAATAGTAATAGTCTGGCAAGTTACAAGCATGCCAATGATAGTGTATTCAATTAGATAAAGTGTTTATTTGTAATAATATCGTGCAAACAGGTCATGATGAAATACAGCTGTAATCGTTATCTATGTGCGATAAATGATATAACGAAAAATAACCACATTAATTCCTACCCTTCGATTTATCGATTGACCAACTAGAATAGTTTGTTATAATCACCCGTTATAGATTTAATTTGCATAACCATTATGAACTGCAATTATAAAACTTGTTATTGTTAACTAATTATCGATATATGGATTTGTTCTCGCCAAAATTTTTGGCAAAAAGCTATTTGTTCCCTTATAAAAAAGGGGAGAAAAGAAAGAGGAAAAGAATCATCATAATTTGGCATCACGTGTTAAACACGTGGGCGCTTATATGCAAAGCATATAATCGATGAAAGCAAATAACTAAGGGCTAAACTGGTCTCACGTGTTAAACACATGAGCGCTCATATGCAAAGCATATGAGCGCCGAATAAACAAACATAAAGGCCAAACTGGCCTCACGTGTTAAACACGTAAGCGCTCATATATAAAGCATATGACTGCTGAACATAAATAAACCTAAAAGCCAAATTGGCTTCACGTATTAAACACGTTGATGCTCATATGTAAAGCATATGAGCTCTGAACATAAATAACCAAATGCCAAATAGGCCTCGCGTGTTAAACACGTGAGCGCGCATATGCAAAGTATACGAGCGCTAAAAATAAACAGGCTAAAACCCATACTAAGGGTCACGTGTTAAATACGTGATTTCTCTTGCCGCTTTCTTTAGCAGCGCTCACATGCAAAATATGTGAGCGCCCCAATTTAAAATGCTCTCATCTGATAGAATTAAATTCTATTTGAGAAATATTTTCCTTGATCTTTCTAATATTGAAAGATCTTTCTCAAATAGATAATCTTGGAGTTAAAATCCAATGGTGATAAAATATCACCAATTAAATCATCTGATAGAATAAAATTCTATCTTAGGAAAATATTTTCCTAATCTTGTTAAACTAACAAGATATTCATATAACAGAATTAAATTTTATGTTAGGAAAATATATTCCTAATATTGTTAAACTAACAAGATATTCATATGATAGAATAAAATTCTAATCTTGTTAAACTAACAATATATCCATATGATATGATAAAATTCTAATCTTGTTAAACTAACAAGATATTCATATGATAGAATAAAATTCTATCGTAGAAAAATATTTCCTAATTATATTAAACAAATAAGAAATCTTCTCTGTTAAACAGAGAGCCTTTGGATTAAAAATCCAACGGTGAATAAAATTCACCGATTGATCTAAAAGATCATTTTGATTGATCATTAAATCAATTATGATCTCTCAATGAGAGATTTTCTCAACAAATTGATTTTTCTCTTCTTTTATAAATAGGAGCAAAAAGATTAATCAATGGAGGGGGGAGAGAAGGGAGACACAGAACTTCCCATAAGTTTCTGCAAAAAAACATACAGTGAGCTTTTGAAAAAGAAAGAGAATTTAATTCTCAAAAGAAGAAGAAGACTTGCCTCATTGAAACCCTAGATAAAAAAAACACAGATCATAGTGCTCTTCTTTACCTATCTAAGGGTTTAACACTTCATATAAGAACTTAGTTCTTTCTCTGGTTGAGATTTACAGAAGTAAATCTCCCCACAAGTTGAGAATTTAATTCTCATCGGGAAGATTTCGTTATGTAGATTCAAAACTTAGGGGAAAAGAACTAGGTCATAAAAGAAAAAAAAATAACAGGAGCATATAAGAATTTAATTTCTCCAAAAATTAGGGTTTAACCCTATATAAAGAACTTGGTTCTTCAAAAAAATTGATGATGATCATTAATGACTAAAAATGTCATTAACAGGAGATCGATATCTCTAAGAAAACACAAAAATAGCTTGGTGACTCGTTAGTGCTTAGCACTATTATGAAGCCTCACGTGTTTCCCACGTGAGTGCTTCAAACGAACAAAAAAAACAACCAAAACCGCCTCACGTGTTTCCCCGCGTGAGTGCTTAAAAAGGGGAAACAAGCAAAATAAAAGCCAAAGCTGCCTCACGTGATTCTCACATGGGTGCCTAAAAAGCAAAGAAAAACATCTTTGTCAATTAGGCAGCCGTCCCAAAAGAAAGTAGCCACGTGTTTTGCACGAGAGATCTAATCAAGTGGTTAGCACTTCTGTAAAAGAGGGGCAGCTTCCATATTTGGGGGCCTTACGTGTTTTACACATGAGCGCCACAGAACTCTAGTGATTAGCACAATTCAGTGCCCACATGAAACGCACATGAATACTGTATATCTCAGTGCTTAGCACTGTGGAGTATTTATATCTCAGCACAAATCGGCTAAGTTTCCTGAGATTAAACATCTTCGATTTTAAATCAACCGAGTTCATATGGTTCATGGTTTCCCAAACTGATCTTAGTCTCAAAAATGACTAGTGTCTCCCATTGATGATATCCAAAATGATATCCATCCTGTTTTCTAAAGTAATCTTGGTCTCAAATATGACTAATGATTCTTAGGTCCACAACAGCCCTTTTCCCCTCAAATACGGGATTTGGTTCAAAAGGGTATATATCTCCACACCTCTGATGCATGTCGTAATTCCTCAACGTTTTCAGAGAGGTGGCGGGTTCCGATGACCAACAACTTCTTTCGCTGATGCACTTTCAAATTAACGTGAATGTCTCAAATCGGATCGTGCCCCAAATTGGGCACATTCCATATCACCATTGATGATATCCAAAATGATATTCATCTTATGTCTCCTAAAGTAATCTTAGTACGACTAATGATTCTTAGGTCCACAACAACCATTTTCCCTTCAAATACGGGATTTGGTTCAAAAGGGTATATTTCTCAACCCTCTAAAACATGTCGTCGTAATTTCTCAACGTCTTCAGAGAGGTGGCGGCTCCCGATAACCGATAACTTCTTTCGTTGATACACTTCCAAATTGACGTGCATGCCTCAAATCGGATCATGTCCCAAATTGGGCACATTCTATATCTCCATTGTTCACTTCGTCACGTAACAAATACGTGTGCGCACAAGATGAATAATGGATCGAAATGTTCTTAAACCAATATTCACCCCAAATACGGCGATAACAGACCGAAATGTTCTTAAACTAACATTCGTCCCCAAAACGGGAATGTTGGACGAAAATGTCCCTAAACTAATACTCGCCCCCAAATACAGCGACAAAGGACCGAAACGTCCTTAAACTAATATTTCGCCTCAAACATGGCGATAATGGACCGCGATGTCCTTAAACTAAAATAATCGAGCCCAAATGCTCATATGTTTAAGCTGATCTTAATCTCAAACCAGATTAGCGATCCTTAAATCAACCCAAACCCAAATCTAAAAATATACGGATTTGGACTAATCCACGCCCTACGGACGACGACAGAAACTAGTCTCCGTATACAATCCACGGGCAATCTAAACAAACAAAAACACACACGATACGAAGTGCACTTTCGGAACAGGGGAAAATGGTTATCGCGATGCAGTAACGTAATTAACTGCAGGGGCTTGCGCCTGCAGGGAAGAGCGTCTCCACAATCAAAAACCCCTCACAAACGAGGGGGATCTGATAAAATCTGCTACAACGGCCGCATCCGTCCAAACCTCCGATAAATCAACTTGGCATCTCCGGAGAGGTGGACGGATAAATCCAAATAGCATCTGTCTCCAGGATTCAGGCCAGACTTCTCAGCGTCTCGATCATCTTCCGGCGGTGAACAGATTCTGGCACGTCCGGTGGGACCTTTTCCTTGCTCCACTCCACACTTTGTGTGTCGTGTTTCACGAACAAAATCGCGGTTCGCTATGGTTGCCCTTGGATTCGAGATACTAAGATTTGGTGTCTTATTCATGTGCAGAAGAAGAAAAATCAACGGCTTCCAACTGCACAACTTGCAACAGCAACTTCCGCTTCGCCCCAACTGGAGGAGTGACTTACGAACCCAACGCGGCCTCTATCTTTTCAATGCTGGTAGGGCAAGTTACGCAAGCCACTATGAGATTGTTCTTTGGGACTATGCTCCCACCAGTGGGTGTCGGTGCCTCAGCGCCGCAGGAAGAAGCTCCTAAGAGGTCGGTCTTCAATCGACTTGCAACCATAACAGCCCCTCTCAACGGGCCGTCCAAATCCGACGTCTCAGTCTTCGACAGGCTGAGCCGAAGCTCAGACGTCTCAGTCTTCAACAGATTGAGCAAGAACCAAAATGGGCCCGTAAAGAGACTCGTGATATCTGAAGGGGATACCCCAAAACGGACAGCCCTACCAACTCCTCCTGCATGTGAAGTCGTCAAAGGTGCTTCCCCTACCAGAAAGTCATTCTTCGAAAGATTGGCCGGCCATCCTCAAACCCTGCCAAGAATGTCAGTCTTCAACAGGCTGACATCGGCAACAGTCCCTCACCAAAGCCAGGGACATGAAGAAGACGCTTCCTAAACTGAGGCGGTCCCGTCTGCAAGACATGCTTGACGTCGCCACTGGCGCCGGGTGAGAAAAGCTGGGGGCAACTCCTCCTCTGGGCTTACTCCGCCAGCTCCAATGGTGGAAGTTGATGCTGCTGTTCCAACCGGAAACAGTTTTGATCTGCTTTAGAGGGTGCGAAAGAACTCTCCAACGGCGGCGCTAAATAAATCGCCCCTGCCTGCAGAAACCACAGTGCAGGCAAAACTGGAGCAGCCCCGTCAATGGCTCTCCTTCTAAATTTATAGAGTCTGGCGAAAAGTCCAGGACTCCGTGATTGATCAAAACTACTCTCGTCGACCGAAAAGATCGAAGGCTCGGCAAGAGGAAGACCATCCCTCCACCATACAGCAAGAGACTTCTTCCACACGGGTGCCTGTTACAACGGCTCCTTCAACTTCGACCCTCCACAAAAGGAGGAGGCCAGAGAAAATCCCACCGCCTGCGGCAAATTCCAAAGACGATGGACCCAAACGCCCCAAGGCTGGGGCATGATCGTGCATACGGTTTACATGGCTTCCGGAAAAGAGAAAAGCCGTGCTTCCGTGGCTCATTAACCGCAAACTCAGCCGTTAACAAAAACTCAGGAGTAACAACAAAAGCTCCAGGAAATGCTGACCAAAATGGCAGCACTCACCGGACAGAAAGAAAGTCCGGAACCAGCATCTGAACAACGTCGAGAGCAAGAGACTGATACAGAGTTCCTGCGAAGGGTACTTGAAAGAAAGGACAAGGAAGCTGCTGAGCAGGCTGCCAACATAAAGCAGATGGCTCTTTTGTTTCAGGATATGGTTGGAATGATGATCCAGCCAGAACCCCCAGACTAGAATCCGTCGATAATCATCGAGGATGATAGAGGGGAAACATCAAACCCTCTTCCGGCTTTATCAACAACTAAGGAGGAAACGATCTCTAAGACTGCTCTTGATGATTACACCGCTCAACAAATACGAGCTCATCAAGCAAATGAAGCGGCCGGTCAAACTGTCAGAACTGGACGACCCGTTCCGGACTGGTATGATCAAATTAAGTACCCGCCGGGATATACGATCTCCAAGTTCCATGTGTACAAGGGGACGGGAAACCCACACCAACACATCGCACAATTCAGAGCTCTGTGCGACAACACTGGAGGCGACGACAAACTACTGCTTCGCCAGTTCGTTGGTAGCTTGTCAGAGACGGCCTTTGAATGGTATTCGGAGCTCCTAAATGACTCCGTGAGAACATTCACAGAGATGGAGCTGCTGTTCACACAGCAGTTTGCCAGCGCAACCGAGCGCACCTCGATCACGGTTTTAATCAATGCAAGGGTAAAGCCAGAAGAAACCTGGGTCCAATATGTCTCCTCTATCAAAGTGCGAACAATGTATCGAAGAATCCCCTGTCGTAGGCATGTTCATCAGGATCCTAGATCCGTAAACGACTGTGTCCCAGTTCATGACGACCTTCCAGGCTCTGATTGATAAACTGGTCCAAATGGACCAGATGGGTCACGGACATTCCTCCTCAAGTAAGGACCCTCGAAATTCTAAGGGTAAAAGGAAAGCGGTCTTCGTCACCAATACTCAACAACAACCGAGCGACCCAAAACCGGTTATTCGCCAAAACAATACACGTCCATGCCTATCCCTGGAAGAAAGGCTAGGACGCGCTTACTACTTTCCCCGCGATAAGATGAGGAGACTATTTGAGTTGGTAATGCGTAACAAACTCATTACATTGCCAGACCCACAGAGTCCACCGCCACCCGACAATGTCAACAACCCCAACTACTACTCCTATCACAGAATGGTGAGCCATCCAATTGAGGATTGCTGCTGTTAGGGTCAAAAATTACACCCCGGATGACCAAGTCAAAGTCAAAGTCAACCCCAAGCCAGGTGGGCCTAAGCCCAGGTCAAGTGGGCCCATGCCCAGGTCGAGCCCCGCGACCAGCCTCCCCCATGCCAAAATGATAATTATGCAATAAATAATTGTGATGTAATTTTCATATATGAATGCAAGAAAAATGGGCATAAAACCAAATTTTTGTAAAGCCCGTGACTCATGTGCAAAAGAAATAAGCACATGAGGCATGGGATAGGCAAAATGCCATTTTGAAAAGCCCAAGGGGCTATATGTAAATTTGTAAGCCTATATAAAGCAACATGATAATGAAAAAACAAACAATTTATTCTCTCAAATTCTAGGGTTTGTGCATCCTTCCCCTTCCTCAAGGTTCTAAAACCTTCTCCCCCTTTTGAATTAAATCAAGAGTTTAACTCTTTCTTTTTCAAAAATAAAGAGTTTTCACCATAAAACCCTTGAAGGGGAGCTCGGATCTGCCATCAAATCCCTAGAATGGGAGATTTTAAGTCTCACCTCTCCTTTTCCCCTAAGATCCAGCCAACATAGAGGAAGAAGAAGGATACCCATCTCCAAAAATCCCATTTCAGAAGGATCCGAGGCTCAAAAGAAGTTCCGAAGATTTCTAAGAGTTTAACTCCATTCAAGATTTGTTAGAGTTTAACTCCATAAATCAACCCCTTTTTAGGAGTTTAACTCCAAATCTATACATAATCCCTGTTAGGAGTTTAACTCCAAAGCCCCATTGGGAGTTCAACTCCTAACCCAGGGGCTAAGCCCCTTTTCCCGCTGGTGTTTTCTGCGGTCGCGTGCCGCGCATGTGACCCGTGGGCGTCCAGCGGTCGCGTGCAGGGCACGTGACCCGCGGACGCTAAGCGCCCACGTGCGCCTCATGCGACCCACGGGCGCTCAGAGCCCTATGGTCGCATGCAGTTCACATGACTCGCTGGCGCCCCGCGGGCACCAACGCCCATGCGCCTGGCACATGACCCGCGGGCGCCCAGCGCCCACGTGCCATGCACGTGTCTTTAAGACACTCCTCACCCCTCATTTTTCGTGCACTCCACACCAGAAACACGTCCCCCGTTAGGAAAATTTTTCTAATGGGGCGCTGCCCCACACCCCGTAAGGGGGCTGCTAGCCCCCTTGACCCCCAGCCCGCTATCCGAGTAGCGGGACCCTCGTAAACTTTGCGAGACCCCCGATATATCCAAAACCCTTTCAAAACACAACACACGCACACGGCACACTGAGTGCGCATGACTAGTTGACCCGTCAATCGGAGGCTCCTTCGCTCCAAAGGTGGGGTAATTAACGGCAGTTTAGTCTGCGGCTGCCGGAGATTCGGATACCCACAATCAATAAACCCTGGTCTACCTTAGGCAGGGGGAATCTGTAGTACGCCTGACAAGCACGCGCGTATTCCCATCTCAATGGGGTGATGAAAAATACCCTACAGTTACGTCTTAAAGAACTGGGTCGAGGATCAGTATCAACAGGGGAAGTTCGCGCTTTCTGAGAACTGGAAGGTGAACCCGCCACAGAAGCACATTCCCAAAAAGGTGGATGCACCGGGGGCATCATGCTCGCTCGTGGAAGAAACTCCATGGGAAATTGTTCTTTCAGCAAAGACCAAAAGAATGCTGAAGGATCTACAGACATGTCCGGCAGTCAGGTGGAAAAGCCCGTTTGAACCTGAAATTATCGAAGGGATGCTGAAACCGCGTCCCACATTGAAAGTTGTTGACAAAGGGCAAAATCCCAAAGTCAAGCCTTCAAAATTTTCGAAGAAAAAGAAGAAGACCAAGAAGCCTGTGCAGCCTGCCGAGTATGACGACAAGCGCACAAACATACAAAAGTACATTGACGCGCTGGAGGAGTACAACCAGAAGGCGCGGAAACCAGTCACGCTCAAAGAGTTCATTAAGCATATTCTTGAGAACAAAGATAGTGACAACGATAAAGAAAATGACTCATCAGAAGAAACCGAAGACTATATAGCAAGTTACCACATGGTCTTCCATTCGTTGTTAAATGACGAACAAACTCCCTCAGCGCCAGAAGGCAACGCGGAGGAACTGGGGGCAGAATCGGCGCTAAAGTCCCAGAAACTGCCAAAAGACCCGATAAATAGGCTGTTAAACGAAAGCTTTCAAAAAAGCAAAGCTGACCGAGAACGTGAAACGGTCATATACGAAAAGGCTAAGCGCCAGCGTCAGGATGAAGAAACTGCGGCAAGGTGGAGTCGTAAAGTAGTCCAACCAAACCAAGGCATACCTGCGACAAATAAAAGCAGGATCAAGACAGAGAAACGGTTCGCCAAATCCCTGTCAATAGGAATGAAATTGCCACCTCTGGTAGGAAATACTCCCGGGGTCATACGTCTCGACGGAGAGGATTCATATCCAAACTACCGCCTATATCATCGGAGGGCTACACATCCCACCGAAGAGTGCAGTGCCTTCAAGAAGTGGTAGCAAGGATATATTGCCCATCAAAAACACTTCAAGAGGATGAAGCGTGAAGCTCGTCGACAGCAAAAAGGTGCGACAGATGCACGTGAAAAAACGACTGGCAACTGTCATATGGTTGATACCAGTCCGGAAAGGGAAAAGCCCTAAGTTCTTACCTTCGAGAGCGATTCTGAGGACGAAATGACTCTCAGCCCTCTCTTCAAAAACTTCACCTTCGAAAAAGAAGAGGAGAAGAAGAACTGTGAGAACATTCAGCTGCGTAGCCGCACGCTGCCTGAAAAGAACCTCAGACCTACAAACAAGGGTTCGAGTAAAAAAGACAAAGGGAAAGCAAAAATCCCTGAGGAAATTGCCCTCGACGAAACTCGTCTTATAGCAAACAAAATCTGGAGGCTTATAAAGCAAGGATGACATGGTCATATGAAAGACTGACCAAGCCGAGAACATTCCGCCAGGACGAACTCGTACTGGTCGTCAAAAGACCAATAATCCGCAATCGTGCAAAACGGGGGAAATTCGAGCCGAGCTATGAAGGCCCATACATCATAGACAACGTCTACCAAGGTGGAGCTTATCTGCTCATGGATATGCATTGGTGAAAGACCTTTCCGGCCAATAAACGGCCGATTCCTCAAAAAATACTACGCCTAACGAGTCATAACCTAGGTCAATGATAGATGACGACGCCCGTGTCCGCTCGCTATCTTTCTGAGTCAAAAACTCTGAGAGTAGTATACAAAGAAGCTCCGTCGCCTCAAACACGGCGACAAAGGACCGAGATGTTCTTAAACTAAAACCTCGCTTTAAATATGGCAATATAGGACCGAGAAGTCCTTAAACTAATTATTTGCCTCAAACATGGCTGTACGGACCAAGAAGTTCCTAAACTAACAATGGACCGAAATGTCTTTAAATTAAAAATTCGCCTCAAATATGGCGACATCGGACCGAGATGTCTTTAAACTAAAAATTCGTCTCAAATATGGCGACAACGGACCGAGATGTCCTTAAACTAGAAGCTCGCCTCAAATATGGTGACATCGGACCGAGATGCCCTTAAACTAAAACTTTATCTCAAAAACGGCGATACCGGACCGAGAAGTCCTTAAACTAATTATTCGCCTCAAACAAGGCAACAACGGACCGAGAAGTTCTTAAACTAATTATTCGCCTCAAACGCGGTGGCAATAGACCGAAAAGTCCTTAAACTAAAAATTCGCCTCAAACGCGGTGATAATAGACCGGAACGTCCCTAAACTAGCGTGTTGTCTCAAATACGACGATATGCTTTCTTGAGATCTATATTGCAATCGAAGCCCCAACGGCGAAAATTGCAACCCAAGTCCCACTGGCTACACAGTTACTCCAGCGGTGAAGTCACCCTAAGCCCCACTGGCAAACAGATGGGTCATTAAAAAAACGGTATGTCCACAAGCAAAATGAGCACGGATGAAAACCCGAAAGGACGCCGTGAGTAAGAACAGCATGATTACCGTCGAGCTTGTAAAAATCCGAAAGGGCGCAATCTCGTAAAAAACGGTATGTTCACAAACAAAATGGGCACGGATAAAAACCCGAAAGAGCGCTGTGAGTAAAAACAGCAGGATTACCGGCGAGCTTGTGAAAACCCGGAAGGGCGCAATCTCATAATTTTTTTTACACTTACGAGATCCTCTCGACTCGTAAGGAGAACTCCCCCTATGAGACCCCCATGGCTCATAGGATTCAAAAGCCTTAAGCTATATGGATCTGAACCCGTTCTTAAACCGTCATATCTCCAAAGTTGTCCTACAGGCGGTCTAATATTGGCCTTTCTATACAATCCACGGGCACAAATAAACGATTTCCGCCCCAAGTTCCACCAATGACGAGAAATTTCCTCATATAGTAAACGACACTTGTAAGTCCTCTCGACTTATAAGGAAAAAATACTCTTAAATGATCCTTACGACTTATAGGAAAACACACACTTGGAATCCACATGATTCCTAAGGAGAAAATACGCCTACGAGATCCTCACGACTCATAGGGAGAAATGCCTTAATGAGATCCTTACGGCTCATAAAGTCAAAAGCCTTAGTCGACAGGATTCTAACCCTGTTTGCTAAGCCATCTTTGTTCAAATCAACAAAAGCAAATGATGAGTCGCTCCTAGCAATATTCCAGTCGCAGCGATGTTGATGTCTAAAAAGGTATCAAACTTCAAGTCCTCTCAAGGCAAATGATAATTCGCTCATGGCAATATCCCAGTTGCAGCGATACCAATGTCTAAACAGGTGTCAAACTCCAAGTCCTTTCACGGCAAATGATAATTCGCTTATGGTAATACTGGTCGTAGCGATGCTGATGCCAAGGTTGGTTTCAGATTCTAAACTCACGATAAAAACAGCAGCGAGTAAAAAAAATATGATTATAAAAAAATAGCTGAAATGTTTAGGCAGCTCGCAATAAAAAGCAGCGAGTAAAAATATATAAAATAGTCGAAATGATTGGGCATCATGCATAAAAAAGCCAAAATGATTGGGCAATCACGACTTTCACTATAAGAAAAGCTGAAAAGATAGAGCATCGTGGAAATCAAAAATAAAATAAAATAAAAGGAAAATTTCTTTGCCCTGCAAGCGAGTCTACACTGACCCCTGTATACAATCCATAGACACAAATGAAAAAGGGAACCATATTTTCCCACCAGACTCCGTCAAAGGGAGTGCCAAATCTCGATGGCAACATTTACAGCCTAAAGATCACCCCGATGTACCTTCTCATTTCGACAGGATGCAGACACGACGTCAACAAAGACCCAAGGGTCAAATCAAAATTGGAGTCACGGCAAAACCTTAGCTCCAAGTCTTGACGGTTCATACACAACCTAAAGACTACCCGAAGTACCTTCTCATTCTGACAGGATGCAGACACGACGTCAACAAAGACCTAAGGGTCAAATCAAAAGTGAAGTCATGGCAAAACCCTAGCTCCAAGTCTTGACAGTCTATACACAACCTAAAGACTGCCCCGATGTTCCTTCTCATTCCGACAGGATGCAAACACGATATCAACAAAGACCCAAGGGTCAAATCAAAAATGGAGTCACGGCAAAACCCTAGCTCCAATTTTGGACGGTCCATACACAACCTAAAGACTACCCCGACATACCTTCTCATTCTGACAGGATGCAGACACGACGTCAACAAAGGCTCCAAGGAGCCAAATCAAAAGGAGTGACGGCAAAATCCTAACTCCAGCTCGACATACTTCTCATGCCAGCAGGATGTAGACGCAACGTCATCAAAGACCCAAGGGTCAAACAAAAAAGAAGTGATGGCAAAATCCTAATTCCAGCTCGACGTGCTTCTCATGCCAGCAGGATACAGGTGCAACGTCAACAAGGACCCAAGGAGTCAAATAAAAGTGGAGCCATGACAAAATCCTAGCTCCAAATCTCAATGGCGACATCTACAGCTTAGAGATCAGCCCGACGCTCTTCTTATTCCAACAGGGTGCAGACGTGACGTCAGCAAAGTTCCAAGGAGCCAAATCAAAAAAGGAGCAATGGCAAAATCCCAGCTCCAACTTGATGTTTTTTCTCGATGCAGACGCAACGTCAATAAACAAAAATGGAGCAATGACATATTCCTAGCTCCGGTTCGATGTTTCTTCTCAGTGCAAACACAACGTCAACAAAAGACCCAAGGGCCAAAACAAAAAGAGGAGTGATGGCAAAATCTTAACTCCAGCTCGACGTGCTTCTCATGCCAGCAGGATGCAGACACAACGTCTACAAAGGCTCCAAGAAGCCAAATAAAAAATGAGTGACGGCAAAATCCTAACTTCAGCTCGACGTGCTTCTCATGCCAGCAAGATATAGACGCAACGGCATCAAAGACTCAATAGTCAAATAAAAATGGAGCTATGGAAAAATCCTAGCTCCAGATCTCAATGGCGACATCTACAGTTTAGAGATCAGCTCGACGTTCTTCTCATTCCAACAGGGTGCTGACATGATGTCAGCAAAGCTTCAAGGAGCCAAATCAAAAAGGAGTAATGGCAAAATCCCAGCTCCAACTTGACGTTTTTTCTCGATGCACACGCAACGTCAACAAAGCAATGGCATATTCCTAGCTCCAATTCGACGTTCCTTATCAGTGCAAACGCAACGTCAACAAAAGACCCAAGGGCCAAAACAAAAAAAGGAGTGATGGCAAAATCCTAACTCCAGTTCGACGTGCTTCTCATGCTAGCAGGACACAGACGCAACGTCAACAAAGGCTCCAAGAAGCCAAATCAAAAAGGAGTGACAGCAAATCCTAACTCCAGCTCGACGTGCTTCTCATGCTAGCAGGATATATACGCAACGTCATCAAAGACCCAAGGGTCAAACAAAAAAGGAGTAATGGTAAAATCCCAGCTCCAGCTCGACGTTCCTTCTCGGTGCAGATGCGATGTCAACTCCAAGGAGCCAAATCAAAAAGTAGTGACTCCGGCTTGACGAGCTTCTCATGCCAGCAGAATGTAGACGCAACATCATTAAAGACCTAAAGGTCAAACAAAGAAGAAGTGACGGCAAAATCCTAACTCCAGCTCGACGTGCTTCTCATGCCAGCAGAATGCAGATGCAACGTCAACAAAAGACCCAAGGGTCAAAGCAAAAATAGAGTCACGGCAAAATCCTAGTTCCAAGTCTTGACGGTTCATATACAATCCAGAGACTATCTCGACGTTTCTCTCTCATTTGAGCAGGATGCGGACACAACTATCAAATGAAATTGGAGCAATGGTATATTCCAAGCTCCGGAGTTCAATTGTAATATATACACCATAAAGGTCCTATAGATGTCTACCCTACTTCAGCAAAAAAATGGTACGACATCGTCAAAACAAAAATGAAGCGACGACATATTCCCAATTTCGGGTCTCGATGGCAACTCATATAAAGCCTAAAAGACTATCGGAGATCATCACATACCAGAAAGGTGCGGTTATGACTCATCGGGGCTCCAAATTGAGCCTAAGCTCAAGTAAAAAGCGTCATGGCAAATTCCTAACACTTGCTCTTCTAACGGTAATATAACCTAAGAAGATTACTTGAAGACGTCTTGTCCAGCCTCCGAAGGGATCAGAGACACGACAGTCGTAGGGCGATGGCATATTCCTAGCTCCGGACTTTAATTGCAATACATACAGCATAGAGGTCCTACAGATGTCTATCATATTTCAGCAAAGAAATGGCACGGCATCGTCAAAACAAAAATAAAGTGACGGCATATTCCCAGCTTCGGGTATCAATAGCAACTCGTATAAAGCCTAAAAGACTATCGGAGATCATCCCACACCAGAGCGGAGTGGTTATGACTCATCGGGGCTCCAAATTGAGCCTAAGCTCAAATAAAAAGCGTCATGGCAAATTCCTAACCTTTGCTCTTTCGACGGTAATATGACCTAAGTAGGTTAATTGAAAACGTCTTGTCCAGCCCTTAATAGATCAAAGACACGGCAGTCGTGGGGCTACTCGAACAACAACTTGAAGACTGCATATCGAGGAATACTTCAGTCAATGCGACGGTACCACGGACTAAAATCCTAGTACCACAAACCTAACGGACCTATGTCGTAAAGAATAGGGATTATCTATATTCCACGTTAGGATACACTTGTGAGATCCTCTCGACTCGTAGGGAAAAGCATCTTTATGAAACCCTCACGGCTCATGAAATTGAAAAGCCTTAGGCGGCGGGGATATCAACCTGTTTCCTAAGCATCGTTGCCCTACAAGAAGGTCTAAACTAACTCTTATATACTATCCACGAGCCATATTCTCCAAAGTTGTATACCGATGAGGAAGAAAAACCACTTGCGAGTTCTCTCGACCCGTAAGGAGAAAATTCTCTTATGAGATCCTTACGACTCTCAAGAGAAAACACACTTAGAAGCCCTCACGACTCCTAAAGAGAAAATACACCTACTCGACTCATCTCGACTCGTAGGGGAAAACATCTTTATGAAACCCTCACGGCTCATAAAGTTGAAAAGCCTTAGGCAACAGATCTAAACCTATTTCCTAAGCCATCGTTGCCCTATAAGTAGGTCCAAACTGACTCTTGTATACTATCCACGGATCACATTCCCCAAAGTCGCATACCGATGGGGAGGAAAAACCACTTGCGAGTCCTATCGATTCGTAAGGAGAAAATTCTCTTGTGAGATCCTTACGACTCTCAAGAGAAAACACACTTAGGAGCCTTCACGACTTCTAAGAAGAAAATACACCTACGAGATTCTCTCAACTCATAGGGAAAAACATTTTTATGAGACTCTCACGGCTCATAAAGTTGAAAAGCCTTAGGCGACAGATCTAAACCTGTTTCCTAAGCTATCATTGCCCTACAAGTAGGTCCAAACCGACTCTTGTATACTATCTACGGGCCACATTCTCCAAAGTCGCATACCGATGAGGAGGAAAAATCATTTGCGAGTCCTCTCGACTCGTAAGGAGAAAATTCTCTTGTGAGATTCTTACGACACTCAGGAGAAAACATTTAGGAGCCCTCACGACTCCTAAGGAGAAAATACACCTACGATATCCTCTCGACTCGTAGGAAGAAATATCTTTATGAGACCCTCACGGCTCATAAAGTTGAAAAGCTTTAGACGACAGATCTAAATATGTTTCCTAAGCCATCGTTGTCCTATAAGGAGGTCAAGATGGACTCTTGTATACTATCCACGGGCCACATTCGCCAAAGTTATATGCTAATGAAATGAAAAAGCTACTTACGGGTCCTCACGTCCCGTAAGGAAAAAATACCCGAGTGAGATTCTTACGACTCATGGAGGTGATGAACACTTAGGGATCATCACGATTTCTAGGGAGAATATGCACATATGAGATCCTCACGACTCATTGGGAGAAAAAACCTTCATGAGACCCTTACGGCTCATGAAGATGAAAAAAGTCTTAGGATACAAGGACCATAAACTTGTCTCCTAAGCTATCAATTCTATGGCCAGGCATAACTTTGCACTACTTCACCCACGTATAAACTTACGTGGGCAAAGTAGTGGGAGGGGCATTTGTTCCTGCCAAAACTTTTGATAAAAAGCTATTTGTTCCCTTATAAAAAAAGGGAGAAAAGAAAGAGAAAAAGAATTATCATAATTTGGCATCACGTGTTAAACACGTGGGCGCTTATATGCAAAGCATATAATCGATGAAAGCAAATAACTAAGGGCTAAACTGGCCTCACGTGTAAAACACGTGAACGCTCATATGCAAAGTATATGAGCGCTGAATAAATAAACCTAAAGGCCAAACCGGCCTCACGTGCTAAACACGTGAGCGGTCATATGCAAAGCATATGAGCGCTGAACATAAATAAACCTAAAGGCCAAACTGGCCTCACGTGTTAAACACGTGAGCGCTCATATGTAAAGCATATGGGCGCTTATATGTAAAGCATATGAGCGCTAAACATAAATAACCAAAGGCCAAAAAGGTCTCGTGTGTTAAACACGTGAACGCGTATATGCAAAGTATATAAGCGCTAAAAATAAACAGGCTAAAATCCGTACTAAGGGTCATGTGTTAAACACGTGAGTTCTTTTGCCGCTTTCTTTGGCAGCGCTTTTTTCAAAGCATGTGAGCGTCCCAATTTAAAATGCTCTCATCTGATAGAATTAAATTCTATGTGATAGAATTAAATTCTATTTGGAAAATATTTTTCTTGATTTTTCTAATATTAAAAGATATTTCTTTAATAGAGAATCTTGAATTTAAAATCTAATGGTGATAAAATATCACCAATTAAATCATCTGATAGAATAAAATTCTATCTTAGTAAAATATTTTCCTAATCATATTAAACTAACAAGATATTCATATAACAGAATTAAATTCTGTGTTAGGAAAATATATTTCTAATCTTGTTAAACTAACAAGATATCCATATAATAGAATAAAATTCTAATCTTGTTAAACTAACAAGATATTCATATGATAGAATAAAATTCTATCTTAGAAAAATATTTCCTAATCTTGTTAAAAAAATAAGAAATCTTCTCTGTTAAACAGAGAGCCTTTGGATTAAAATCCAACGGTGAATAAAATTCACCGATTGATCTAAAAGATCATTTTGATTGATCATGAAATCAATCATGATCTCTCAATAAGAGATTTTCTCAACAAATTGATTTTTCTCTTCTCCTATAAATAAGAGCAAAGAGATTAATCAAAAGAGGAGGAGAGAGAAGCGAGACACAGAACTCCCTACAAGTTTCTGCAAAAAAATATATAGTGAGCCCTTGAGAAAGAAAGAGAATGTAATTCTCAAAAGAAAAAGAAGACTTGCCTCATTGAAACCCTAGATAAAAAAAACACAAAAATCATAGTGTCTCTTCTTTGCCTATGTAAGGGTTTAACCCTTCATATAATAACTTAGTTCTTCTTCTGGTTGAGATTTGTAGAAGCAAATCTCCCCACAAGTTGAGAATT
Source organism: Agapanthus africanus (assembly GCA_030015575.1). NCBI lineage: Eukaryota > Viridiplantae > Streptophyta > Magnoliopsida > Asparagales > Amaryllidaceae > Agapanthus > Agapanthus africanus. The sequence continues at coordinate 349,758,678 of CM057351.1, forward strand.
TAATTCTCATCGGGAAGATTTCGTTCTACAGATTCAAAACTTAGGAGAAAAGAACTAGATCATAAAAGAAAAAGAAATAACAGAAGTATATGGGAATTTAATTCTTCCAAAAATTAGGATTTAACCCTATATAAAGAACTTAGTTCTTCAAAAACGTGACGATGATCCAAGATCCTCAAAACCGAATCTTGATGATCAGCAATGACTAAAAATGTTATTAACAGGAGATCGATATCTCTAACAAAACACAAGAATAGCTTGGTGACTCGTTAGTGCTTAGCACTATTATGAAGTCTCACGTGTTTTCTACGTGAGTGCTTCAAACGAACAAAAAAACGAAAACTGTCTCACGTGTTTCCTCACGTGAGTGCTTAAAAAAAGGAAACAAGTAAAAGAAAAGCCAAAACTGCCTCACGTGATTCTTGCGTAGGCGCCTAAAAAGCAAAGAAAAACATTTTTGTCAATTAGGCAGCCGTCCCAAAAAAAGCAGCCACGTGTTTTGCACGAGGGATCTAATCAAGTGCTTAGCACTTCTATAAAAGAGGGGCAGTGCCCCATATTTAGGAGCCTCACGTGTTTCACACGTGAGCGCCACAGAACTCTAGTGATTAGCACTAATCTAGTGTCCACATGAAATGCACGTGAGCACTGTATGTCTCAGTGCTTAGCACTGTAAAGTATTTATTTCTCAGCCAAAATCGCCTAAGTTTCCTGAGGTTAAACCTCTTTGATTTTAAATCAACCGAGCTCATATGGCTTATGGTTTTCCAAACTGATCTTAGTCTCAAAAATGACTAGTGGTCTCCCATTGATGATATCCAAAATGATATTCATCCTGTGTCTCCTAAAGTAATCTTAGTCTCAAATACGACTAATGATTCTTAGGTCCACAACAACCTTTTTTCTCTCAAATACGGGATTTGGTTGAAAAGGGTACATCTTTCCACACCTCTGATACATGTCGTTGTAATTCCTCAACGTCTTCAGAGAGGTAGCGGGTCCCGATAACCATCTTCTTTCGCTAATCCACTTCCAAATTGACGTGCATGTCTCAAATCGGATCGTGCCCCAAATTAGGCACATTCCATATCACCATTGATGATATCCAAAATGATATTCATCCTATGTCTCCTAAAGTAATCTTAGTTTCAAATACGACTAATGATTCTTAGGTCCACAACAACCGTTTTCCCCTCAAATACGGGATTTGGTTCAAAAGGATACATCTCTCAACACCTCTGATATATGTCGTCGTAATTCCTCAACGTCTTCAGAGGTGGTGGGTCCCGATGACCGACAACTTCTTTTGCTGATGCACTTCCAAATTGACGTGCATACCTCAAATCGGATCATGCCCCAAATTTGGCACATTCCATATCTCCATTATTCACTTCGTCGCGTAACAAATACACGTGCGTGCAAGATGAATAATGGACCGAAATGTCGTTAAACTAATATTCGCCCCAAATACGGCGATAACAAACCGAAATGTTCTTAAACTAACATTCATCCCCAAAACGGGAATGTTGGACCGAAATATCCCTAAACTAATATTCGTCCCCAAATACGACGGCGACAAAGGACCGAAATGTCTTTAAACTAACATTTTGCCTCAAACATGGCAATAATGGACCGCGATGTCCTTAAACTAAAATAATCGAGCCCAAATGCTCATATGTTTAAGCTGATCTTAATCTCAAACCAGATTAGCAATCCTTAAATCAAGCCAAACCCAAATCTAAAAATATACGGATTTGGACTAATCCACGCCCTACGGGCGACGACAGAAACTAGTCTCCGTATACAATCCATGGGTAACTTAAACAAACAAAAACACACACGACACAAAGTGAACTTCCGGAGCAGGAGAAAGTGGTTATTGCGATGCGGTAACGTAATTAACTGCAGGGACTTGCGCTTGCAGGGAAGAACGTCCCCATAATCAAAAACCCTTCACAAACGAAGGGAATCTGATAAAGTTTGCTACAACGGCCGCATCCATCCAAACCTCCGATATACGGTGCCATAAATCAACTTGGTATTTTCGGAGAGGTGGACGGATAGATCAAATATCATATGCCCCCAGGATTCAGGCCAGATGTCCCAACGTCCCGGTCCGTCTTCTGGCGGTGAACATGATTATATATATATAACGGTATACTAATAATAAATAATATTACGACAATATATATATATATAATTTTACATATACTATAGCATGTAGTAAGTTGTGAACTTGCCTCGGTCTCGACGAATGCGGATATGAACACTAACGGAGCAATACAGACACGAAACAATGACAACACGAAGCAAACTCCAAGCTTGCTAGGCTCGGAGATGAAGTCGATAACGATTTGAATTGCCGCCGATGGTGGTCTCGATGATGGTGGGTGCTGGTGATCGAAGAGAAGGTTGCTGGGGAGTTTGGTGGCAACCGGAGGTGGGTTTTGAGATCGAAGAAGTTGAGGTGGCGATGATGTTGGTCTCGGTGGTTTGAGTTCAATCGACGACAGAAGATGAAGGTGATGATAGTGTTGTGACAACGATGAAGGAAGTTGATGGCGATGAGGGTGCTTGGGAGAGGGAGTCGACGAAGATGACGGTGATGGTGGCTATCGGTGTCGGTTGATGGAGATGGGTTTGGCCAAAAAAGGAGATGATGAAGATGACGATGATGGTGTCACGCCCGGGTTCCTAAGATACCAAAATTTCGGGACGTAAATCGGCCAATCATACTACCTACGGTAAGAAAATATCCTTCTATAGCCACATTAAGGTTTTCAATTAGTAATCAAGAACAATAATAAAAATATCTATCTCTAAACATGTCCAATAGCCACGATAAATACTAATATGAAACAATATCGGAAGCAATAACAGTCCGAAGAACTAAAGGAAATAATAACTAGTGGTTGTCCTTTATGGGCTCACGATACTTCCAACAAACTTGAAACTAGAAAGAAACTAAACCATAGCTAATATATAGATCAGTAGCATGCTCCTCACCGATCGACAAGCTTCTCGAAATACTCACAATCCTCTTGTGCTAAAGTCAAAGGATCTGGGCCATACAAAACCCAGACGTCGGTGCGTTATAAATATCATAATAATAATATAACCAGTATATGATATAGTATACCATGTGCAAGAACTAGATTTCATGAGTATAAACGATAAGCAATAACAATAACATGTAATGTAACAAGTAAGATATAGGGAATCAATCATGTCATGTGTATTCTATGGGTCAATATCGCTAAGGTATCTATCCTACAGGTATTTGAAACCAATTAATGCAATTCTCATCGTAACTCAACAATATATATCACGTTCATTCCTCACGGGACCATGATACAATATATCCCGTTCTTTCTCCACGGGACCACGGTACAATCAACAACGATTATTCCATTCACCCCCGGAATCACGGAAAAAATAATATCCTCATGAGTTACGTTTCGGTTATATTTTGATTTCCTCTTTTCGTCTAAATTTAATGTTCAAGTCAGGTACAATATAATATCTATCTAATGCCAATACAGGAACAATCGTGTACATGTCTTGTCTAGCAAGACAATAAGCCAGATCAATCAGGATAATCCGGTCAATCAAGTCAATATCCTTAGTCGTGGCATGGGTAAATATTACATGGTAAGTGTGTACCAGCACTGTTTACCGCCGAAAGACGCGGCGGAGACGCGACGTACGTCTTGCCTGAAATTCGAGGCAGATGCTAATAGGTGCTATCCATCCACCTCTCCGAAGATGCCAAGTTGATTTATGGCACCGTATATCGAAGGTTTAAACGGATGCGGCCGATGTAGCAGACTTCGTCAGATTCCCCCTAGTCTGAGGGGTTTTTGATTGTGGGGATGCTCTTCCCTGCAGGCGCAAGCCCCTGCAGTTAATTACATTACCGCATCGCGGTAACAACTTTCTCCTTCTCCAGCTGGTCACTTCGTGTCGTGGGTGTTTGTTTTGTTTGTGTTTGCCCGTGGATTGTATACGGAGACTAATTTATGTTGTCACCCGTAGGACGTGGATTAGTCCAAATCCGTATTTTCTTAGATTTGGGTTTGGGGTTTTGGTTTAAAGATACGTTAGTCTCATTTTGGACTAAAATCAACTTAAACGTTTGTTAAGGATATATTAGTCTAATTTCCAGCCTAAGATCAACTTAACAGGATCGTTTAGATCCAACAAAAGAGCATTTGGGCTGTATTGTTTAGTTTAGAGATATTGCGGTCGATTTCCAGTTTAGGGACATGGTGGTCCATCGTAGTCCGTGGAATGTATGGCCGTCGGGACCCGTCACCTCTCTGACGACGTTGAAGGATTACAACGACAAATATCAGAGGAGTTCAGAGATGTACCCTTGAGCCAATGTTTGTTGGGAGATCTATAGTCCAATTGGGGACTAAAGTCCGTTTAAAGGTATATGAGCATATGGGCTTAGTTGATATGAGTAGAACATTTTATTGTTTTGGCTGTTGAGCCTTTATTTGGGCTCAGGCCTTTTATAATGCATAGCATTGGGCTCTGTAGTTAAATGCATAGCATTTATATTTGGCCTGTTAGGCCTTTACTTAGGCTCTGCCCTTTCTTAATAATGCACAGCATTTAGTGGTCTGACAGTGCGCCACGTGGCCTGTCAGGCGCTTTATGCCAATTGAAGAGCGCAAGGCGCCAGCGCATGCGGAGGTGACATGTGTCACGCTCTGGTGAGCGTCAGTCTGTTAGCGCAGCGCGCTGCGCCAGTGCGCTGCTGACACGTGGCGCGCACTGGTGCAGTGCGTCATTCCAAGAGCGCAGTGTGCTATATTTAGGAGCGCAGAGCGCAAATTGTTCTGTGATTAACACGTGGCGCTCTCTGGTGACTTGCGCCAGTCCAAGGAGCGCAAAGGCGCATTTCAAGAGTGCAAGGCACTGTACAAGTTTCTCTTGTTCTAAAGAGGTTCTACCTCAGGATTCAAGAACCTCATCAAAAGGCAATGCCTTTATATAGATCAAATGATTTAGGAATGAAGTAAATTACTTCTTTTCTTAATCTTTTAGATCTTCTTGATTTTTTTATATTAAAGATCTTGATCTTGTTCTTAGATCTTAGATCTTTTTTTTCAGAAGAGATTCTTCTTTTAATGAGATGTTTTTATCTCCGTTCTTCCAAAAATCGAATTCTTTACCTTTAAAGATGAAGGAGATGTTCTTTCTTCAAAGGCTTGCCTTTCAAATTTTTCAGAGAGTTTCCTCTTTTCTGTATATCTGTATATCTTTTCTTCTTCTTTTTTTATTTTAGAAAGAAGGATCATTGGTCGTTGGGACCCACCACCTCTCCGACGATACTGAGAGATCACAGTGCCATATATCGAAGGTGTGGAGGGATGTACCCTTTGAACCATGTCTCACTCATTAGGGGGGAAGAACAGGCTGGAGCTTAAGCTTCTCGCTGCTGAAAAAGGCTTCTTTGCGTTCGCGCACGTGCGTCGCACGTGTTGGGCGCTCATATTTGCACGTAGCGCACATGGAGCTTGCGCATTATGGGAGGAGCAAGCTCCTATGGAGAACGAGTCTTCTTTTAATATTATTGAATATTCTCATGTGGTGCGCACGTGCGTTGCACGTGGTGCGCGCGTGGCGGTCACACGTGCGTTGCACGTAGCGCACATGCGCATTATGAGGAGAAGCAGAGCTTCTATATATGGAGAACTAAGCTGTTATGGAGAACTAAGCTCCTTTTAATATTATTAAATGTTCTCATGTGGTGCGCACGTGCGTTGCACGTGGTGCGCGCGTGGCGGGCACACGTGCGTTGCACGTAGCGCACATGCGCATTATGGGGAGAAGCAGGGTTTCTATATATGGAGAACTAAGCTCTTTTTAATATTTTTAAATGTTCTCATGTGGTGCGCATATGCGTTGCACATGGTGCGCGCGTGGCGGGCACACGTGCGTTGCACGTAGCGCACATACGCATTATGAGGAGAAGCAGAGCTTCTATATATGGAGAACTAAGCTCCTATGGAGAACTAAGCTCCATTGAGTATTGAATCCTTTGAGGATTGAACTCTACCCTTTCTAAGAGGTATCCCCTCTTATTTATATGGGAGTGGTAGAGAAGCCTTCTCTCTTTTTCCCGATGTGGGACTAAAAATGCATTTCCCATGTAGTAGAGCATTACTTTAGATTACACGTGCATAGCGTATTTGCTCATAACTTTTGATCTCGGATGAATTATGAGACCCATAATATATCAAATCGAAGGATTTTTCGAGATACTTTCGATACCATCAAAATTTAGCTGTTTCTCATTCCGAAGTTTGTCAAAACACAGCTCGGAAAATACTGGTTCGCATCTTCTTCCTTAGATCACATGTGCATAGACATTTGCTCATAACTTTTGATCCCGGATGAATTTTGAGGCCCATAATATATCAAATCGAAGGTTTTTTTGAGATGCTTTCAATACCATCAGAATTTAGCTGTTTCTCATTCCGGAGTTTGTCAAAATACAGTTCGGAAAATACTGGTTCGCATCTTCTTCCTTAGATCACATGTGCATAGACATTTGCTCATAACTTTTGATCCCGGATGAATTATGAGGCCCATAATCTATCAAATCGAAGGATTTTTCGAGATACTTTCAATACCATCAGAATTTAGCTATTTCTCATTTGTGAGTTTGTCAAAATACAGCCCGGAAAATACAGGTTCACATTTTCTTAAGCGTATCGCTGCCATTTGATGCCTTGGGCTCTTTTGTGCAGAAATTTGGCGGGAACAAATGCCTCCCACTATTTTGCCCACGTAAGTATGTACGTGGGTGAAGTAGTGCAGAGTTATGCATGGCGTATGACCAGTTTCATGTTGGTATATAATTTTCAGAATCTTGATCTGAGAAGATAACAAGAGGACACAAGCGTCGTCATTTATCATTGACTCAAATCTCGAATCTTAAGGGATATAGTTCCCAACCCTCAGCTCCATGAGCCGCACCCTTATATTTCTTTATGTTTTACTCTGGCTTGAAGTAGTTTATATGCTTATGAGTAACTTCTCCATTTCAGTGGCATGCAGCTTTTGCAAGTGTGGCCCATAGATGGTAGATAACAATTCATCTTGAATCCTTTATAAGGTAGTAATGGCTTAGAAGACAGGGGTAGGATCTGCCACCTAAGATTTTTCAACTTTATGAGCCGTAAGGGTCTCATGAAGACTTTTCTCCTTACGGATCGAGAGGATCCCGCAGGTGCGTTTTCTCCTTAGGAATCATGGGGATTCCTAAGTGTGTTTTCTCTTGAGAGTCGTAAGGATCTCACAAGAGAATTTTCCCTCTTACGAGTCGAGAGGACCCGTAAGCGGTTGTTTCCCTTCTTGTCGAGATTCGACTTTGGAAAGTGTGACCCGTGAATAGTATGCAAGAGTCCATTTCGGACCGACTTGCAGGGCCCCAGTGCTTAGGAAACAGGTTTTTTAATCCCCACTGCCTAAGGCTTTACCTCACGAGTCGAGACGAATCGAGCATTTCTCGTAAGGATATCCTAACGTCACAGTTAACCTCTGCTCTTTACGACAGAGGTCCGTTAGGGTCTGTGGTACTAGGGTTTTGTCCGTCGTACCATCGCGTCGGCTGATGTATTCCTCGATAGGCAACCTTGCTGTTCGAGTAGCCTTGCGACTGTTGTGTCTATGATCTCTTCGGGGGCTGGACAAGACGTCTTCAAGCAATCCTCCTAGGCAGTTTGACCGTCGGAAGAGCAAGCGTTAGGAATTTTGTCATGCCGCTTTTTACTTGAGGTTAGGCTCATTTTGGAGAGCCCCGATGAGTCATAACCACTCCGCGCTGGCGTAGGATGATCTCCGATAGTTTTTCAGGTTTTATATGAGTTGCCGTCAAGACCCTGAAGCTAGGAATTTGGCCTTCACTTCGTTTGCTAGTATTGCGTCTGCTGTTTCGAGACGAATGTCGCGGTTGTCTCCAGGTTGCTGGTGAACCGTCGAGATTTGGAACTAGGGATTTTGCCGTGGTTCCGTTGCTTGATTGTCGCGTCGGAATCCTGCTGGAGGAAGAACGCTGTGGTGGCACCTCGTCTACTGTATCGAGACGAACGTCGAGGTGGCGATCACTCCATGCGGGTGTGGGATGATCTCCGGTAGTCTTTCAGGTTTTATATAAGTTACCGTCAAGACCCTGAAGTTAGGAATTTGGCCTTTGCTTCGTTTTCTTTGGCGTTGCGTCTGCTGTATCGAGACGAATGTCGAGGTGGTGATCACTCCGCGCGGGTATGGGATGATCTCCGACTGTCTTTCAGGTTTTATATGAGTTACCGTCAAGACCCTGAAGTTAGGACTTTGGCCTTCGCTTCGTTTGCTGGCACTGCGTCTGCTGTATCGAGACGAATGCTGAGGTGATCTCTATGTTGTCTGTGAACCGTCGAGATTTGGAACTAAGGACTATGCCGTAGCTCCGTTGTTTGATTGTCGCGTCTGAATCCTGCTGGAGTAAGAACGCTGTGGTGACATCTCGTCTGCTGTATCGAGACGAACGTCGAGGTGGTGACCACTCCACGCTGGTGTGAGATGATCTCCGATGGTCTTTCAGGTTTTATATGAGTTACCGTCAAGACCTTGAAGCTAGGAATTTGGCCTTCGCTTTGTTTGCTTTGACCGTGAGGTCTTTTGTTGACGTTGCATCTGCATCCTGCTAGAATGAGGAGGAACGCTGTTGTTGACATCTCGTCTGCTATATCGAGACGAATGCTGAGGTGGAGTTGGGATTTTGCCATCACTCCGCTTTGTTTTGACGTTGCGTCTGCATCCTGCTGGATGGCGAAGGAACGCCGTTGTTGACATTGCATCTATTATAACGAGACGAATGTCGAGATGGAGCTGGGATTTTGCCGTTACTCCGCTTTTTTTTAACGTTGCGTCTTTTGTTGAAGTTGCATCTGCATCCTGGTGGGCTTACGAAGGAACGTCGTTGTTGACGTTGCGTCTGTTGTAACGAGACGCATGTCGAGATGATCTCTAGGTTGTTTGTGAACCATCGAGGTTTGGAACTAGGGACTAAGCCGTGGCTCCGTTTGGTGATGTTGCGTTTGAGCCCTGCTGGAATGAGGAGGAATGCTGTTGTAGGTCTCCAGGCTGTAGACGTGGCCGTCGAGACTTGGCTCCGTTTCTGATGGAGCCTGAGGAGGTAAGGCGTGTTTCGCTCTTTGTTTGTGCCCCTGGATTGTATATAGGGATCGATGTAATCTCACCTGTAGGGCATAAATTTCATTTTTTTATTTCTTTCCGCGATGCTCTATCATTTCAGCTTTTACATCGCGAAATGTCGCGATTGCCCAATCATTTCGGCTATTTTTCGCGGTGCCCAATCATTTCGGCTTTTTATTTTATTTTTACTCGCTGCTTTTTATTGCGAGTTGCCCAATATTTCGGCTATTTTGCATGCATACTTTTTTTTTACTTGCTGATTTTGTTGCAAGTTGCCCTATCATTTCGGCTATTTCGTATGCATGTGTGGCTTGCTGGCTTTTCGCTGTAAGCCTGGAATTGGACACCGATTTCGGCATCAGCACCGCTACAACTGGGATATTGCCAGGAGCGAATCAGCATTTGCCTCTGTCGATGTCGAACAAAGGTGGCTTAGTAAACAGGGTTAAGATCCTGTCGACTAAGGCTTTTGACTTCATGAGCCGTAAGGGTCCCGCGAAGGTATTTCTCCTTACAAGTCGTGAGGATCTTGTAGGTGTGTTTTCTCCTTAGGAATCGTGATGATTCCCAAGTGTATGTTCCCCTGTAAGTCGTAAGGATCTTACAAAAGGGTTTTCTCCTTATAAGTCGAGAGGACTTATAAGGGTTGTTCACCATATGGACATATCCCTAGTCACGGGTGGGACTTGGTTAGGGAAATGTTTATTCGCGCCCGTGGATTGTATACAAGGGTCAGTATCGAGCCGCTTGTAGGGCCGTATCGGAGGTTGTGGGGGTTTGCTTAAGAACAGGTTCAGGTCTCTGTAACTTAAGACTTTCAACTCTTATGAGCCGTGAGGGTCCCATAAGAGAGTTCTCCTTGCAAGTCGTGAGGATCTCGCAAATGTAATTTCTCCTTAGGAATCGTGAGGATTTCTAAGTGTGTTTCTCCCTTGTGAGTCGTAAGGATCTCATGCAGGTGGTTTCTCCTCACAAGGTCGAGAGGACCCTGTAAGTGTTTTTTAACGAGACTGCGCCCTTTTGGGTTTTCACAAACACTTGCCGGTAGCCCTGTTGTTTTTACTCACGGAGCCCTTTCGGGTTTTCATCCGTGCCTATTTTGCTTATGGACATACCGTTTTCTTTTTTTATTTTTATTTTTTTTGTATCGGCTTTGGGATGCCGCAATCCACCGTAGTTTATTGACATCTCGGTCAACAGCTAGTTTTAGGACATAGTGGTCCGTCATTAGTTTAAGGACGTCTCGGTCCACTGTTAGTTTAAAGACGTTTCGGTCCGCTGTTAGTTTGAGGACGTTTCGGTCCGTCGTTGCCGTATTTGAGGCGGATCTCTAGTTTACTGACTTCTCGGTCTATGGGGCTTTCCCTATGAACGAGCATGATGCCCCCGGCATATCCATCTTTCTCGGAGCATGTGATTGTGGCGGGCTCACCTTCCGGTTCTCGGACAACGCGAACTTGCCTTGTTGGTATTGGTCTTCACCCCAGTTTTTGAAAACGTGACAGTTTTCGATCGGATGGCCCAATACTTGGTGGTAAGGGCAGTAATTAGGATTGTTGACCTCATTCAGTTGTAGCTGGCATTTCGGCTCCGGTAGAGTGATAAGCCCGTCGCGCACTGCTAGTTCGAACAATCTCCTTGTTTCATCCCGGGGAATGAGTAAGGACGTTTCAACTTCTCATAGAGGGGTTGGCGCTTGTTGCTTTGGCAAACGACCGGTCTAGGATCACCCGATTGTTGTTGAGCGTTGGCGATGAATGCCGTTTTTCCCTTCCCTTTATCCTTTTTGTTCGATCCCTTGTTTGCGGGTCTGGGATTCTTTCCGGGTAGCGTGCGATTGCACGGCTGAATATTCTCGCAACTTCTCAATTCTTTCGTTTTAGAGATGGATTCCTTGTAGAGAGGGCCGAGGACTAATTTTTCGTCGGAGTCGCTCCCGAAGGTGAGAACTCGCGGTCCCTCGGGATCAACCCTATGACAATTGTCGGCAGTTCTTATACGCTCATCTGTCGCATTTTTCTGCTGTCTACGAGCTTCACGCTTTGTCCTGTTGAAGTGTTGCCTGTGTGCAACATACCCTTGCCACTAACACTTAAAGGAGTTGCAATCTTCTGTAGGATGTGTGATCTTCTGATGATATAAGCAGAAGTTAAGATGTACGTCCGTTTCATCAAGATGTATCCCACCAGGAGAATTTTCTCTGAAAGAGGGCAGCCTCATCCCTATCGATATGGCTTTGGCGAATTGTTTCCTTGTCTTGATCCTGGTTTCATTTGCGGCGGATGTACTTTGATCTGGTGGGAGTGTTTCGACCCTTTTGTCCAGTCGCTGGCGTTTGGCCTTTTCAAATATGGCCGTCTCACGCTCCCGATCGGCTTTACTTCTCAGGAGAGCTTCGTTTAGGAATGCGTCAATCATTTTATCTGACGGCCCCAGAAGTTCCGATTCAGGCTCTGCCCCCAGTTTCTTTTTGCAAGGAGCCTCTTCATTGTCTAGCGATGAATGAGAGATCACATGGCAACTTGCTACGTAATCCTCAGATTCGTCCGACGATTCTTCTCCATCATCTCCGTCCTTAAGAACGTGGCTGAGGAACTCTTGGAGCATGATTGGAGTCCGCGCCTTCTGGTTATACTCTTCCAGCGCGTCAATCTGCTTTTGTAGGTCCGTGCGCTTGTCGCCAGGCTTCACGGGCTTCTTGGATTTCTTCTTCTTTTTCGAAGATTTCGATGGCTGGGTGTGAACGCTTTGGCTATCACCACCAATATTTGGAGTTGGGCACGGCTTCAGCATCCCCTTGATGATCTCAGGTTCCAACGGGTTCTTCCATCTGATCGCCGGGCACGTCTGAAGGTCATTCAGCATCCTTTTGGTCTTGGCCGAAAGAGCCATCTCCCATGGAGCTTCCTCAACAAAAGAGCACGTTGCCCCCGGTGTGTTTGTCTTCTTTGGAGTGTGCGGCCGTGGTGGGTTTACTTTCCACCTCTCGGACAGCGCAAACTTGCCTTGTAGGTACTGATCTTCAATCCATCCCTTAAAGACGAAGCAATACTCGATCGGATGACTTACCGCTTGGTGGTAAGGGCAGTAATTAGGATCGCTGACATCGCCTGGCTGCAACGAACGTTTTGGATTCGGCAGATTGATGAGTCTGTTGCGCACTGCCAGCTCGAACAGTCTCCTCGCTTTATCCTGAGGAAACGAGTAAGGACGTCCTAGTCTTTCCTCGAGGGATGGGCGTGAGCGCACGCTGTTTTGGCGAACTACCGGCTTTGAGTTGCTCGGCTGCTGTTGAGTATTGGCGACGACGATCGCTTTCCCTTTTCCTTTCTCATTTCAAGAGTCCGTCTTTGGAAGAGACGGTCTGTGAACCATCTGGTCCATTTGGGCCAGTTTGTCGATCAAGGCCTGAAAAGTAGTTGGCTTGAAGAACATCATGAATTGTGAGATGATCGCTTGCGGATCAAGAGTGCCCACGAACATGCCTATCGCAGGTGCTTCTTCGATGCGTTGTTCGCATTTCGACCACAGATTCCGCCATCGGATAGCGTACTGGACCCACGTCTCGCCTGGCTTCACCCTGGCATTAATCAGTGTCGTTATCGGGATGCGTTCATCAGCACTCGCGAATCTTTGTGTAAACAGTAGCTCCATCTCTGCAAATGTTTTGACAGAGTAGTTAGGTAGCTCCGAATACCATTCGAAGGCCGTTTCCGCTAAGCTGCCGACGAATTGGCGAAGCAACAGTTTATCATCGCCCCCGGTGTTGCCGCATAAGGCTCTAAATTGAGCGACATGCTGACGTGGATTCCCCGTCCCTTTATATACATGGAACTTAGGGATCATATATCCCGGCGGGTAACTTATTTGGTCATACCAGCCCGAATAGGGTCGTCCAATCTTGACAACTTGGCCAGCCGTTTCATTCGCCTGTTGAATTCGTATTTGTTGAGTAATATAATCATCCAGGGCAGCCTTGGAGATAATTTCCTCTTTGGCTGTTGAAAGAGCTGGAGTTGGATTTGACGTTTCTCCTCTGTCGTTTTCGAGGATAATCGGAGGATCTTCAGCTGGAGGATCCGGCTGTAACATCATTCCTACCATGTCTTGGAAGAGAAGCGCCATTTGTTTTATGTTGGCAGCTTGTTCTGCTGCTTCTCTGTCCTTCTTTTCGAGGACTCTGCGTAGGAAGTCAGCGTCAGTTTCTTGCTCGTGACGCTGTTCTGATGATGCCTCCGAGCTTTCTGTTGGCCCGGCAAGTGTGGCCATTGCATTCATCATTTCCTGCTGCTTCTGCTGTTGCTCCTGGGTTTTTGTCACGGATCGGGTGAGCGGTCGGTGACCCGTCGAAGCGGGGCTATCCTCTTTCCCGGATGCCATATAGACAGTGTGCACCACCATGCCCCCAGACTTGGGGTGTTTGGATTCAGTGTCTTTGCGATTTGCCAAAAACACAGGGATCTTCTCCGACCCCCTTCTTTTGTGGGCGGTCGAAGTTGAGGGGGCCGTTGTAGTGGGCACCCAACTAGCTGTTGCTTTTTCTGGCTAGACAGAGTAGTCCTTCTCCTGCCGAACCTTCATCTTTTTCTGTCAGCGGATATAGTCTTGATCCATTGCGGAGTCTTGGACTTGATGCCAGGCCTTGTAAATTTTAGAGGACAGCCGTTGAGGGGGCTGCTCCAGCTTCACCTTTGGGGCATTATCCACAGGTTGAGGAGATCTTTTCAATACGGCAGTTGGCGAGTTTTTGCGCACCCTTCTTAGCGGTTCAAAGCTATTCCCAGTGGGAACAGCAGCATTGATTTCCACTATCGGAGCTGGTGGAGTTAGCCCAGAGGGGGAGTTGCCCCCGGCCTTCCTCACCCGGCGCCAGTGGCGACGTCGAGCATGTCGAGCTGATAGAGTTGGTTTGGCGATGGTTTTGTCTTGCCCCCTATCCAGATGAGGGGCTGTTGCCGGCGTCAGCCTCTTAAAGACTGATGTTCGTTGAGAAGCCGTATCCAACCGGTCAAAAACAGACTTCTGAGCGGGAGCGGGAGTTGAAGTAGGAGCCGGAGCAGTCAGTCTTGTAAAGACCGACCCTTTGGCAGGAGAAACCGCCTTGACAATTTTGGGAGCAGGGATGGCTATCCGCTTCGGGATAACGCCTTCTGGTGTAATGGGCTTCTTGGCAGGCCAATCGGAGTTCAGGCTCAGCCTTCCGAAGACTGATACTGTTAGCTTGACATTGGACGACCCGTTGAGAGGGGCCGTGGTAGTAGTGAGTCGATCAAGACCGACTTCTTTGGAGCTTCTTTTGACGGTACAGGGGCGTTGAAGCTCATGGGGGGGAGTATGGTCCCGAAGAATAGTCCAGTGGTGGCTTGAGTTACCTGCTCCACTGGCATCTTGAAAAGGGAGGCCGCTTGGGGCCCATAAGTCACTCCTCCAGTAAAGACGGAATGAGAGTTGCAGTTGCAGGTAGTGCAGTTTGAAGCTATTGATCTTCTGTTTTCTGCACGGAGCAAGACACCAAACCTAAGTACCTCAAATCCACAGGCAACCACAGCAAACCACGATTCGTTCGTGAACACGACATACGAAATGTGGAGTGGAAAGAGGAAGAGGTCCCACCGGGCGTGCCAGAATCTGTTTACCGCCGAAAGACGCGGCAGAGACGCGACGTACGTCTTGCCTGAAATTCGGGGCAGATGCTAATAGGTGCTATCCGTCCACCTCTCCGAAGATGCCAAGTTGATTTATGGCACCGTATATCGAAGGTTTAAACGGATGCGGCCGATGTAGCAGACTTCGTCAGATTCCCCCTCGTTTGAGGGGTTTTTGATTGTGGGGACGCTCTTCCCTGCAGGCGCAAACCCCTGCAGTTAATTATATTACCGCATCGCGGTAACAACTTTCTCCTTCTCCAGCTGGTCACTTCGTGTCGTGGGTGTTTGTTTTGTTTATGGTTACCCGTGGATTGTATACGGAGACTAATTTATGTTGTCACCCGTAGGACGTGGATTAGTCCAAATCCGTATTTTCTTAGATTTGGGTTTGGGGTTTTGGTTTAAGGATACGTTAGTCTCATTTTGGACTAAGATCAATTTAAACGTTTGTTAAGAATACATTAGTCTAATTTCCAGACTAAGATCAACTTAACAGGATCGTTTAGATCCAACAAAAGAGCATTTGGGCTCTATTGTTTAGTTTAGAGACATTTCGGTCGATTTCCAGTTTAGGGACATGGTGGTCCATCGTAGTCCGTGGAATGTATGGCCGTCGGGAACTGTCATCTCTCTGACGACGTTGAAGGATTACAACGATAAATATCAGAGGAGTTCAGAGATGTACCCTTGAACCAATGTTTGTTGGGATATCTATAGTCCAATTTGGGACTAAAGTCCGTTTGAAGGTATATGAGCATATGGGCTCAGTTGATATGAGTTGAACATTTTATTGTTCTGGCTGTTGAGCCTTTATTTAGGCTCAGGCCTTTTATAATGTATAGCATTGGGCTCTGTAGTTAAATGCATAGCATTTATATTTGGCCTGTTAGGCCTTTACTTGGGCTCTGCCATTTCTTAATAATGCACAACATTTAGTGGTCTGACAGTGCGCCACGTGGCCTGTCAGGCGCTTTGCGCCAATTGAAGAGCTCAAGGCGCCAGCGCATGCGGAGGTGACACGTGTCACGCTCTGTAAGCACAAGTCTGTTAGCGCAGTGCGCTGCGCCAGTGCACTGCGCTAGTGTGCTGACACGTGGCGCGCACTGGTGCTCTGCTGACACGTGGCGCGCACTGGTGCAGTGCGCCATTCCAAAAGCGCAGTGCGCTATATTTAGGAGCGCAGAGCACAGATTGTTCTGTGATTGACACGTGGCGCTCTCAGGTGACTTGCGCCAGTCTAAGGAGCGCAAAGGCGCATTTCAAGAGTGCAAGGCACTGTACACGTTTCTCTTGTTCTAAAGAGGTTCTACCTCATGATTCAAGAACCAATGGTTCTGATTCTCATCAAAAGGCAATGCCTTTATATAGATCAAATGATCTAGGAATGAAGTAAATTACTTCTTTTTTTAACCTTTTAGATCTTCTTGATTATTTATATTGAAGATCTTGATCTTGTTCTTAGATCTTTGATCTTTTTTTTAGAAGAGATTCTTCTTTTAATGAGATGTTTTTATCTCCGTTCTTCCAAAAATCAAATTCTTTACCTTTAAAGATGAAGGAGATGATCTTCTTTCTTCAAAGGCTTGCCTTTCAAATTTTTCAGAGAGTTTCCTCTTTTCTGTATATCTGTATATCTTTTCTTCTTTTTTTTTATTTTAGAAAGAAGGATCATTGGTCGTTGGGACCCACCACCTCTCCGACGACACTGAGAGATTACAGTGCCATATATCGAAGGTGTGGAGGGATGTACCCTTTGAACCATGTCTCACTCATTAGGGGGGAAGAATAGGCTGGAGCTTAAGCTTCTCGCTGCTGAAAAAGGCTTCTTTGCGTTCGCGCACTTGCGTCGCAGGTGTTGGGCGCTCAAATTTGCACGTAGCGCACATGGAGCTTGCGCATATGCGCATTATGGGGGGAGCAAGCTCATATGGAGAACGAGTCTTCTTTTAATATTATTGAATATTCTCATGTGGTGCGCACGTGCGTTGCACGTGGTGCGCGCGTGGCGGGCACACGTGCGTTGCACGTAGCGCACATGCGCATTATGAGGAGAAGCAGGGCTTCTATATATGGAGAACTAAGCTCCTGTGGAGAACTAAGCTCCTTTTAATATTATTAAATGTTCTCATGTGGTGCGCACGTGCGTTGCACGTGGTGCGCGCGTGGCGGGCACACGTGCGTTGCACGTAGCGCACATGCGCATTATGGGGAGAAGCAGGGCTTCTATATATGGAGAACTAAGCTCCTATGGAGAACTAAGCTCCTTTTAATATTATTAAATGTTCTCATGTGGTGCGCACATGCGTTGCACGTGGTGCGCGGGGTGGCGGGCACACATGCGTTGCACGTAGCACACATACGCATTATGGAGAGAAGCAGGCCTTCTATATATGGAGAACTAAGCTCCTATGGAGAACTAAGCTCCTTTGAGTATTGAATCCTTTGAGAATTCAGGCCTTCTATATATGGAGAACTAAGCTCCTATGGAGAACTAAGCTCCTTTGAGTATTGAATCCTTTGAGAATTGAACTCTACCCTTTTCTAAGAGGTATTCCCTCATATTTATATGTGAGTGGTAGAGAAGCCATCTCTCATTTTCCCCGATATGGGACTAAAAATGCATTCCCCATGTAGTAGAGCATTACTTTAGATTACACGTGCATAGCGCATTTGCTCATAAACTTTTGATCTCGGATGAATTATGAGACCCATAATATATCAAATCGAAGGATTTTTCGAGATACTTTCGATACCATCAAAATTTAGCTGTTTCTCATTCCGGAGTTTGTCAAAATACAGCTCGGAAAATACTGGTTTCGCATCTTCTTCCTTAGATCACATGTGCATAGACATTTGCTCATAACTTTTGATCCCGGATGAATTATGAGGCCCATAATATATCAAATCGAAGGTTTTTTTCGAGATGCTTTTCAATACCATCAGAATTTAGCTGTTTTCTCATTCCGGAGTTTGTCAAAATACAGCTCGGAAAAATACTGGTTCGTATCTTCTTCCTTAGATCACATGTGCATAGACATTTGCTCATAACTTTTGATCCCCGGATGAATTATGAGGCCCATAATATATCAAATCGAAGGATTTTTCGAGATGCTTTCAATACCATCAGAATTTAGCTATTTCTCATTTGCGAGTTTTGTCAAAATACAGCCCGGAAAATACAGGTTTCACATTTTCTTAAGCGTATCGCTGTCATTTGATGCCTTGGGCTCTTTTGTGCAGAAATTTGGCGGGAACATGCACGATAACGATAACAGTAATGATCACGATAATAGTAACGATTACAATAACAGTCATGTTCACACAGGAAAACAGTCAATATATTATCATGTTCAAGGGTAGTATATATGTCAATAAAAAGGATTATATCTTAAATATAATTATTACGCATTATTATTTCATTTTAATTAGAATAGAGTTTATTATAATGTATTCTATTTTCTAGAGAAGACTTGGAACTAGTTTTCAGTTTGCAATAGTTAATAAAAACGGGTTATATATGTGTGTGTGTGTGTGTGTTGATCATCATTAAAATAAACCAGACAACCTAGTTAACGATGCCAACCTAAATAAACTGAGATATCTATCAACTATATTAAGGAATTTATATAAAAACTATAAAAACCTATCCTCGACGTATATTAAAAATTATAATGTATACATGCACACTTAATGTATTAACTTTGGACATGTTATATATATATATATATATATATATTCAAATATTAAAACTGTAGACAATATTAGTTAACAATCCGCAACAATCAATACATATCAAAATAACATTATTAATTAAACATGATTATTCTCTTAAAAGCATATACTAATTTTAACCGTTATAGATAAATAATATTAATTAAATATCTTTATTATATTTTACTTATTAAATTTACGTTTTAGTTATTAAATAGTTAACGACATGAAATTATAAACAAGATAATCACATAAAATGATAGAATAGTATTACGACAATATATGTAGGTATATAGTAATTATAGCATATAGCGAGTCAAACTTGCCTCGACCGATCACGGAAAAACAATACGACGGAAACTAGATTAGATCTTAATATATCATTAACAGGTTTACGATCAATTTAATTATACGACATTAATAATAATAATATTGTTACGCCAGATATAATCCGGCCGTAACTAGCATGTAACAAGTATTTAGAAATACTTGTCTGGAGATAAATGCGAACCACGCAAACACGAATGGAGCAAACCGGAAACTTGATCTCGTCTCAAGACAACGTACAGCTCGGGTAGGGTTCCAAATTGGCTTGATACGAGGTTGCAAGGCTCGAATGTCGGCGATGGTGCGAATGAGATGCAGCCTACGATGCTACTGTGATGTTGGGTGTGGCTATTGGGTGCTCGGCGATAAAGAAAGGTGAAGAAGGGGATCTCGGATGAGGGAGTTGCCGGCGATGAGGAAGACAGCATCGAGGAGAAGATGGAAACGAGAAAGAGAGGATTTTTATGAAGATGGGTGTGTGCGTGTGTGTGTGTGTGTGTGTATAATTTTTAGGAAAATTTGCTCAAAACCCCCTCATGAACTTGGTTTTCTCCACAAAACCCCCAAAACAATTTGTTTAAGAGATCGCAAAGGATTTTTCATATCTTATCATATCTTTTTCTAAAACTATCATTCTAAAAATATTTATTTTGTTATATATCTAATGTTAGACTATATATTATATGCATAATAAAATAAGATATTATTAGTTTAGCAAAAAATATCTTTATTTGTGTGATCGTAACTTTCCGTTAAAATTGAAAGGGAAGTTTTATTCGGAGCGCTATTGGCCTGCCTTATTATATGGTACAGAATGCTGGGCTCCTAAGAAGCATCATACACAGAAGATGCACGTAGCGGAGATGCGCATGCTTCGTTGGATGTGCGGTAAACACTAGAAAAGACAAGGTGCGAAATGAGGATATTCGTGCAAAAGTTGGTGTAGCACCCGTGGAGGAGAAGATGCGGGAAAACCGGCTTAGATGGTTTGGTCATGTGCGACGCAGACCTAATGGAAGCACCGGTTCGACGAATAGATACTCTCGATATGGGTAATGGCAAAAGGGCAAAAGGGAGACCGAAGAAAACATGGATGGAGGTGATACGAAAACGATATGGTTGCCAAAGGACTCAATGAAAGTATATTGTTCGATAGAAGTGAGTGGAGACAGAGGATTCATGTGCTGGACCCGGCGTGATTTCTCATGTTGGTTCATGTAGCCTACCCCATATGCTTGGGATAAAAGGCTCAGTTGTTGTTGTTGTTGTTGTATTATTAGTTTTAGCAAAAATAATATAACATCAATAAGATGTTATGGTAACTAAACACAATCAATATTCTAATAGAAATAAACACTTAAAGATTTTCATATCTTTAGTGAAAAACAAACATACTAATACATACACACACTTATGATTCCTATCTAATATTTAAAAAAATATTTTATGAACACAAAACAATATTTTGTCTAGAATATCTGGTTTAATATACATGCGGGTACAAAATCTTATAACAATATGAACTAGGGATCAAGACAAAGTAAAATACGATTATCATACTAACCATCAAAACGTAACCCAATAACAATAATACTTTAAATAAAAAATGCCCAACAGATTTATTTAATAAAATTAAATAACGTATATTGTGCTAGGGTGTTACAGATGGTGGTCGAAGGTGGAGACGGTGAAGACGACGAGGGTTAGGGTGATGATCGGAGTGATGGGTGTCGATGGTGAGGAGTCGGGGACGAGAGCGTCGGCCACGAGAAAGAGAGACGCGGGAGGGAGAGAGAATTGTGAGGCAGAGAGAGAGTTTTTGTTTTAAAAAAAACATGTATATTGAATTATAGGTATATGTATATATATTATTATATATAGATTTATATATATCTAATAATCTAAATAATATTTTAAAAGATATTACAAATCCCCGATTCGTCTCTACCAAAATCTCAAAGAAAATATATTGGAAATTATCTGCACATATATAGCCCATTTAAACCATAAAATCTAAGGGTTAAAAGAATATATTCTAATCTAATATATAATACATGGTATCTCAGAATGTTCAAGATTTACCTGCAATAGATAAATGTCAATATAATGTCATGAGATATTTAAATAAGATAAAACATAATGACAATTAATATATGAAAATATCTATAAACGTATGCCTACCAGAATATATATATATATATATATATATATACATATATATAATTTAAATATTATATATCTGTTATTTAAGATTCATATAGATTTAGTTTACGGATAAATATCAAATAAAAGAAACTTTAGCACCATAACGGATTTCACGCAAGTGGGTCGGGTCCGATAAACACACATACTATCCAAACCAATTGCTACCCAAATAATAAATAAAAACAAAATTCAAAAATACTAATTAATATCGTTAAATAACGTTCGATCTTGCTAGGGTGTTACATTATACCCAAGTACAAAAAAAATTTCGTCCTCGAAATTCACGGAAACAGAGAATAGATAAGAAGGAAAATACTGATCTAAGAAAAGAGATGTGGAAACTTTTGTTGAACTTCGTTTTCCCCTCGTTCCTAAGTAGATTCTTCATGTGAATGATTTCCCACGAAACAAGCACTAGAGAAATCACTCTATTCTTGATAACCTTTTCTTGTCGATCCACAATAGCTATTGGTCGCTCTTCATAAGTCAAATTCTTGCTCACTGTCAATTCCGAGTTGTCTAGGATGTGCGTCTCATCTCGAACATACTTGCGAAGTTGAGATACATGAAAACACGTCATGAACATCCGCTAAGGACGGTGGTAAAGCCAATCAATAAGCCACTTTTCCAATATGCTCAATGATATCGAAAGGCCCCCACGAATCGAGTACTAAGCTTGCCTCGATTACCAAACCGGATTACTCCCGTAATCGGTGATATCTTCAATAACACATGACCACCAACTACAAACTCTAAAGGCCATCTTCCAGTATTTTGTCTAACTTTTCTATCAATCTTGTGCCACCTTCATATGCTCACGAATTAAGTTGACTTTCTCCACAATTTTGCACAATCAGTTCCGGTCCCAACAATCTTCTTTCTCCAACACTGTCTCAACATACTAGCGAGCAACACTTATGACCGTATAATGCTTCAAAATTGAGCCATCTGTATAGTCGTCTGAAAACTGTTATTGTACGAGAACTCCACCAAATATAAATGATCCTCCCTTGAACCCTTGAAGTCTAACATGCAAGCTCTTAACATATTTTTAAAAGTTTGGATCGTTCTCATCGGACTGTCTATCTGTCTGAGGATGATAGGCCTACTAAACTTCAAGCGAATTCCCAAATTTTCTTTATAGACTCCTCCAAAATGTGATAGGAACCGGGTATCACGATCAGAAACAATACACACCGATACTCCATACAATCTCACAATCTTCTGCATGTACCTCTCTGCTAAAGCCTCCGTAGACTGACCGACTCGGAATGGTATAAAATGAGTTTCCTTGGTCAGTCGATCGACAATCGCCTATACTGCGTTTACTGCCCTTTGGACTTCGTGGTAATGCTGTCAACGAAATCCATAGTTATATATTCTCACTTCTATTGGGGAATCGGAAGTGGTTGCAATAAAACCAGCTATCCTTTGATGTTCAGCCTTGACTTGCTGATACACCAAGCATCTCGATACGTAACGAGCGATCTCTCTTCATGCCTTCCTATGAAAAGTGCTGCCGCAAATCTCTATATATTTTCGTGCCCTTCCGGATGTACTAAATATAACGGAACTATAAGCATCTTTCATGAATTCTTCACAAACTTCTCCTTTAGGCACACAAACGATTTTCATACCCCAAAGAACCATCTTCATGAATCAATAAATCCGTTTGAAGTCGTGCCTCTATTTGTCCTCGAACTTTCTGCAATCTAGGATCGTGCAACTGCGCTGTCTTAATGCTATAAATCAATAATGACTGTACTCGCAACTGTATCAACTGTCTCGAAGAATCTGGTAGTATGCGCAAACTCGAATCTTTGAAAAATCCGTTATAATTTCATTCTGTGAAGTCAACATTCGTATTGCTAGCAACCGACTTAAAAAACATTCAGTTACTACATTAACTTTTTCCCCGGATGGTACTTTAGATTAAGATCATAGTCGGCTATCAGCTCCAACCATCTACACTGCCTCATATTGAGATTTTTCTGTGCGAACACATATTTTAGGCTCTTGTGATCAGTAAATATCTCGACCTTTTCGCCTAATAAGTAGTATCTGCAAATCTTCAGTGCAAAAAATAACCGCTGCTAGTTCCAAGTCCGCGAGTTGGGTAGTTTATCTCATGAGTCTTCAACTGCTCCCGACACATAAGTTATAATCTTTCCATACTGCATCAAAACACATCTTAAGCCTTTTTCCAGATGCGTCGTTGTGAATAACTAATCCTCCGGAACTATTTGGCACGATTAAAAATAGGTGCGGTTGTCAACTTTTTGCTTCGGCGCCTCAAAAACTAATGCACACTTCTCGGACCCAAACAAATGGTATCTCCTTTTATGTTAATTTGGTTAAGGGCTT
Source organism: Agapanthus africanus (assembly GCA_030015575.1). Lineage (NCBI taxonomy): Eukaryota > Viridiplantae > Streptophyta > Magnoliopsida > Asparagales > Amaryllidaceae > Agapanthus > Agapanthus africanus. Next base: position 349,782,146 of record CM057351.1, read on the forward strand.
TGCTATCTGAGCGAAGTTCTCTATAAACCTTCGATAGTATCCAGCAAGTCCAAGGAAACTTCTGATCTCCCTGTTCTCCGCCGAAAGACGCGACCCGGGACGTTGGGGACGTCCGGATTGAATTTTGGGGGCAGATGCTATTTGGTTTTATTCCGTCCACCTCTCCGAATATGCCAAGTTGATTTATGGCACCGTATATCGGAGGTTTAGACAGATGCGGCGTCGTAGCAGACTTCGTCAAATTTTCCCTCGTTTACGAGGGGTTTTTTGATTGCTGGGGACGCTCTTCCCTGCAGGCGCAAGCCCCTGCAGTTAATTACGCTACCGTATCGTGGTAACCACTTTCTCTTTCTCCAGATGGTCACTTCGTGTCGTGTGTGTTTGTTTTATTTTTGGTTGTCCGTAGATTGTATACGGAGACTAATTTGTGTTGTCGTCCGTATGGCGTGGATTAGTCTAAATCCGTATTTTCTTAGATTTGGGTTTGGGTTGGTTTAAGGATCGTTAATCTTGTTTTAGATTAAGATCAATTCAAACATTTATTGAGGATACGTTAGTCTAATTTTAGACTAAGATCTACTCAACATGATTTGAGAATCATTTAGATCCAACAAAAGAGCATTTGGGCTCTATCGTTTTAGTTTAAGGATGTTGCGGTCCATTGGGTTTAAGGACATCGTAGTCCGTGGTTTAAAGACATCATAGTCTATGGAGTTTAGCTTAGGGACGTTGCGGTCCATTGGGTTTAAGAACATCATAGTCCGTGGAATTTAGTTTTTAGGGACGTTGTGGTCCGCAATTTAGTTTTAAGGACGTTGCGGTCCATGGAGTTTAGGGACATCATAGTCCATGGAGTTTCTGGTTATCGGGACCCGCCACCTCTCTGAAAATGTTGAAGAATTACGACACATATCAGAGGTGTGAAGAGATGTACCCTTGAACCAATATTGGTTGGGAGATCTATAGTCAGGTTTGGGACTAAGACCAATTAAAAAGATTGTGAGCACATGGGCTCGGTTGATCTGAATTAGGGACTTGTGGCCAACTTAGACTCAGTCCACTCATTTTTGAATAAAATGTTGAACATTTGTTTGGACTCGGTCCACTCAGTTTGAATAAAATGTTGAACATTTGTTTGGGCTCAGCCCTTTTTGTTCAACAATACTGAGCATTGATTTGGGTTCTGACACCTCTTTTTCTTTTTGTCTTTTATTGAGTGTTGAACACTTTTTATGGCGCTGGGGCCTTATTTACAGAGCGCTTGGTAATTCCTTGACGCCCACGTAAGGAGCATGTGAAGCGCTTGGCGCTGAACGCCAGACTTGGAGCGCTAAGGCGCTTCTTATAAAATAGCGCCCACGTGAGGAGCACATGGAGCGTTTGGCGCTGAACGCCAGACTTGGAGCGCTAAGGCGCTTCTTTTAAATTGGAGCGCTAAGACGCTTCTTTTAAATTGGAGCGCTAAGGCGCTTCTTATAAAATAGCGCCCACATGAGGAGTACGTGGAGCGCTTGGCGCTGAGCGCCAGACTTAGAGCGCTGAAGCGCTTCTTTCAAATTGGAGCGCTAAGGCGCTTTTTTGGCATTTCTGATTAGTTCTGTGCTCTGAGAATTAAATTCTCGATTTATAAAAGACTTTGCCTTATGGATCTAAGAACCGAGTTCTTCTTTTTTGAGGAAATGCTATGATCTCTTTGTTTTTATGAAAGACTGTCTTATAGATATGTGATCTAGAAAAAGAACTAAGTTCTTATGATATGAGAGTTAAACTCTCAAAAATCGAGGAGATGATATGATCTCTCTTCTTTTATTTACCTTGAAGAAGCTTCTTTTTCTTAGAGCTTGCTCTTCTTTTTTTTTTTTCCTAAGAACTTGAAACTTATAGGGAGGTTTCTCCCTTTTTCTTGAAGTTTATGGAGGGTTCATTTCTTTAAGACTTGAAGTCTTGGGTCCTTTATAAGGGAGCTTGATTTGTTGAATCAGTTAAGGAAATTTCTCATTGAGATATCTCTAATTGATTTGGGAATTCATCCCACCATTGGATTTTTGATCTAAGGGCTTCTGTTTTACAGAAGACATCTTTCTTGTTTTTAGCAAGATTGGAAAAATATTTTCCCATACAGAACTTATTCTGTATCTTGGTGATTTTTAACCACCATGGGATCTTTTGATCCAACGGTGCTCTGATTTACAGAGCACAATATTTTTTGTTTGGAAAGATTTGAAGAGTATTTTCTCAACAGAATTTTATTCTGGTAATTTGATGATTTAACACCTTCGTTGGATCTTTGATCCAAGGGATGAGAATTTTTAGTTCTAGCGCTGGCGTTCTCGTGCTTTGCACGTGAGGCGCTGCCTCAGAGTCTTTTGACTCTTAGCGCTGGCGCTCTTGGCGCGAGCGCTCTCGTGCTTTGCACATGAGGCGCTGCCTCAGAGTCTTTAGCGCTGGCGCTTTTGGCGCTGGCGCTCTCATGCTTTGCACGTAAAGCGCTGCCTCAGAGTCTTTGACTCTTAGCGCTGACGCTCTTATGAGGCGCTGCCTCAGTTCAAATTTCAAATTTTGAATAGAGCTTCTCTCTCTGATTGGGGGAAACACTCCCCTACATTCTTTAGAGTCGGCCAATCATGAACAGCTACAATCTTTTCAGGGTCAACTGCAATTCCATCTCCGGAGACAACATGACCCAAGAACTTCACTTCATCAAGTCAAAACTCGCACTTTCTCATCTTAGCATACAACTTTTCTTGTCTCAACGTCTGCAGCGCGATTCTTAAGTGTTCTTCATGCTCTTCTTTGCTTCTCGTGTAAACCAGAATATCATCGATGAATACCACCACGAACTAATCTAGAAATAATGAAAATATCTGATTCACAAGTCCATAAATATTACCGGTGCGTTAGTAACTCCAAATGACATAACTAAATACTCGTAATGCCCATATCGAGTTCGGAACGCCGTCTTGCAAATGTTTTCTGTTTTCATCCGAATTTGGTAATAACCCGATTGCAAATCCAATTTCGAGAATACTCTCAAGCCACTGAGTTGATCGAATAATTCGTCTATGCAAGAAATTGGATACTTATTCTTAATAATCACCTGACTTAACTCTCGACGGTCGATGCACATTCTCCGCGTGCCATCTTTCTTGACCAAAAGAACTGGAGCTCCCCACGGTGAAATGCTACTGCGAATCCAACCCTTCTCTAATAATTCGGAAACTTATCTCTTTATCTTTTCCAGTTCTACCGGTACCATCGGATAATAAGCCTTTGAAATCGGCGCTGCTCCAGGAATAAGATCAATAGCGAACACCACATCTCGTTTTGGTGGTAAACCCGAGATGTCCTTGAACACATCCATGAAATCCCGAACTACTACTGGTGCTTCCTCCTTAATTACTTCCATCGACTAAAAAACTATATTTGTCGGCTTAGCCCTAAATTCGACCGGCTCGACTGATTTGCTGCCCCCCAAGAATTCGAACTCCGGATGTCCGGAAATTTGGAAAATCACCTTCTTTGCTCTACAATTTATATGATCATGGAAAATGTCAAGAAAGTCCATTCCTAAGACAACGTCAAAACTGCCTGTCTCTATCACCAAGAAATCCGCGAACAACTCTCGTCCGCAATAATAATAGAACAACCCTTATATTCACTACTAGATATAATTTTTCCATTCACAGTTTGTATGTCTCAACTACTAGATAGGGCCGTGTGTGGAATAGAGTGTGTACCAATAAATTTGGATGACATAAAACAATGGGATGCACCAGAATCGAATAATGCCAATGTGGGAGAATATCGTCTGAACCTTTGGCCTTCTCGGCCGTCAGGATGAAGGCCCGTCCCTGATTAGGCCTCTGAGTAATCTGTTTCTGCCCATAAGTCTGCTTTTGTGGTGTTTTCTGGATATCGTCTCTCAACTGTAATTTTGAATGACACGTATCAATTGAATGGTCAGCTGACCCACAAACTAAACAGAGTCCAAGTTTCATTCGACAATCCTTCTACATGTGGCCGGGTAGACGACAGAAATCATAAACCACTCCTTTTCTGATTTGATTCGAAAGACCTTTTCATAGGCATTGTCCCAATGTCTGTTAACTGGAATGCCTTTACGTTCAGAAGCTCTGGTTGGTGCATACGAGGTCTTACGCACTACAACCTCTTGTTGTTGAGTACCATTTACTCTCACTGATAATCTCTGTTGTTTTCTAACCGCCGTGAGAACTTGAGAGAAAGTGATCAGTCGTAACGAAATGATATGCTTCTGAATCTTCACATTCAAACTACGCATGAACTGCCTTGCCCTATTCGTCTCGTTGGCAACTAAGGGCCCCGCAAATTGACTGAGCCGAATCCACTCAGCCGCATGTGTATCAACAGATCTGCCATTCTGCTTTAAATTAATGAGCTTCTCTTCCATTTCCTCCTTTGCAGATTGCGGAAAGAATTTCTGCAAGAAACTCTGTGTAATAGTCGCCCGGTTGATCAGGTTTGCCAAACGGGCCTCCTCAACAAGCTACCATTCGCGGGCGTAATCCACTAACTGAATGCGTACCACATCCACCTTTTTCTCGTCCGGAAACTATGAGGCAACCAAAAGATTCTTTGTATCCACCAGCCACTGTTCTGCGGGTAATGGCTTCTCTAATCCTATAAGCGTGGCCGGACTGAGTTTCCTAAAGTCCGCCACAGTACACTCATGATGAGCGGGTCTAGAAACTGCCGCCCTCTCAGCTGCCGTGATAGTAGTCTGTTGGGCCATGCTCAAGCTCTCTTGGAAAGCCTCGGCCTATCGTTTGTTCAGCTCTGTCTGACATTTCTGGTTCTCCAGCATACCGTGTATGACCTCAAGTAATGCGGCGGCATCTACACGTCTCTGATATGCCCGTGAATCTCTTCCCGTCATGACTCTAGAGTCAAGAACATTTGAAGAGGATTAGCAACGAAAACATGATTCAATAAAACAAGGAATCAATAAACTATGAATTCAAGAATGACAAGGTAGTAATGCGGTAGGACACGTTCCTAATTCCGGATTTTCAGGTCAGTGTATTGGGTGCAATACCCAACTACAAATTAAACCAAACCCGGGTAACCTAAAACCTAGGCTCTGATACCAATAAAACCTTGTCACGCCCCGCTTCCCAAAAAACGTAAACACGGAAAGTGACAAAACCAACCATGCTACCTATGGTGAGAAAATATCCTTTTATAGTCATATTACGGCTGTCAATCAGATATCAAGAACAGTAAATAAACATCTACCTATCATATGTCCAAATTGCCACAATAAATAATAACGGGAAAGGTAACGAAAACAAATAAGGATCCAACAAGAAATAATATCCTAGCCTCGTCTTTTATGGGATCATAACGATAAAACCATAACTAGAAAAATAAATCTAAAGTATCACTAAACTAAATCAGCAGAAATCTCTTCATTGCTCAGCTTTCCTGTTGTTTCCTGATTTAAAATCAGGAAAGCTTCTGGGAAAAGCTTCAAAAGAGGCCACGTGCTTACACGTGACAGCAGTCACGTGTTGACACGTGACCTATAAAATACAGAAAAAGCGCACTTTGATTCGCTGATCAAGTCAAGGAAAAGAGCTTCAGAAGAGGTCACGTGCTCCCACGTGACCAGGGTCACGTGTCGACACGTGACGTTCAAAGCAGCAAACTCGCTCTCCAATTGAACCAAAGAAAGAAGTGCCAGACAGGGGTCACGTGTCTACACGCGACCATGGGTCACGTGGTCACACGTGACCGGCTTTCAAAGCCCATTTTTGACAACAGAATTAAATTCTGAAGGAAATTCGAATCTTTCCAAAGGAAAGTAATTATTTGGGACCAATCAAATTAAAGACCCAGAGATGATTAAATATCATCTATCTATGGAAAATCTCGGGTTTGGAAAGATTTCCCCCTTAAAAATCTAACCAAAATAACAAAGGAAAATCTCTGGATTTAAAATCCAATGGTGAATAAAATTCACCTGATAATCCAAAGGCCCAAAATGAATGATGGACGCAAATCAAATCTCTCAATGAAGATTCACAAAAGACTGATTGATTCGGCTGCTTCTCCTATAAATAGGAGCCAAGGGACACAAAAAAGAGGATACGCAGAGAAGAAAAGAGAAAGGAGAAGAGCTTTGATATTTTGAAAAGACTCAGATCTTCTGCAAAAAACCCTAGGTAAGAAAGGGAAAGCCTTTTGGAAAGAAAAAGAATTCAATTCTCAACAGAGTTTAACTCTGAGGCATAAAACGAGAGAGCGTATCTCCTCCCTCTTTGATAGAGGATCTGCAAAGTGCACATCTCCCCTTAAGGTTGAGAATTTAATTCTCAATGGGTCGAGATCCTGCCATGCAGATCCAAAACATAGAGAAGGAATGCAAGCATGAGAATTTAACTCTCATAGAACTATAGGAATTTAATTCCTCCAAAATAAAGTTAGGGTTCGACCCTGTATCATGGGAATTTAATTCCTTCAAAACAAAAAGAAACAGGGTTGAACCCTAATTAAGAACATAGTTCTGTTGAAACGGTGGGAATTTAATTCCTTTAATCATAATCCTCAGAAAAGGGGAGTTTAATTCCTTAAAAGCTTTTGTTAGGGTTTAACCCTATTCGGTTCTTCGCATAAACAAGGAATTTAATTCCCACAGAAAACTCAGATTTAAACTCTATTCCAGAATATAAGCCTTCAAAAGGAAATAGGAATTTAATTCCTCTGAAATTAAAAGTTCGAGGAATTTAATTCCTGAAAGAGGAGTAACAGATCCTCCAAAAAAAAAAAACAACATTGAGGCAGGGTCACGTGTCACCACGTGACCCCCCCAAAAGCCCTACAGAAAGCCCCTTTGAGGCAGCACCCCACGTGACCCACGTGACTTTCAGCAGAAGCCTTAACACATAGGCATTTGAATGCCCGTCACGTGCTGACACGTGACGCTATCAAAGACACAGTAATTTCGGCAGAATCATTGAAGGGAAGGCACTCTCACGTGGGGCCACGTGACCGTTCTTGCTGTAGTGTTTAACACTAAGTTAAAACCCTCGAATCCAGTATTGAAATGCTATCGGGCCTTAGTGTTCAACACTAATTAAAGAATTTTGTTCGTAGTGTTCAATACTAATTGTTTTAATATTCGGCACTAATTTGAGATCCCCATTGCCAGTGTTCAACACTGAGCTGTTTTAGTGCTTATGATCATTTCAAGGCCTTGTTGCTGGTGTTTAACACCAATTATTCTTCTAGTGTTAAACACTAACTTGTCAAACTCATTCCCAGTGTTCAACACTGATTGCTTTGAAGTGTTTAACACTAGTCTATAGCCCAATTGGCTAAAGGGATAGAGGCAAAGCTTCTCCCTCGATGGACTCACAAGGAATCAATATTCCAGACATGATGGGACTTAGCCCAAGCTGGCCATAAGTCCTCAATTCGTGACTAATTGGGCCAATGGGCTCATAACATAATTAATCAGTCCTGACCTCAAATTGGGCCAGGGACTGCTCAAGCCACTCCGGTTCTAGGGTACATCTCTTCACTCCTTTGATACTTGGCATTGTAATCCCTCAATGTCTTCAAAGAGGTGACGGGTCCCGACGACCACCCATGATATGGACTGTGGGGTCCTTAAACTCATACAAATTCCTGGTCACGCGGAACGTGGATAACGTCACTCTTTGACCCCACGGAAAACGTCCAGAGCGGAGCCTGGTCCTCGCTAAGCACGGCAGTGAACCCGTGTGAAGCATCCAGAGCACATACCGGACTGTGGGGTCCTTAAACCCATGGACTACGACGTCCTTAACCTTGACCGAGATGTCTTAAAACTAACAACGGACCGCAATGTCCTTAAACTACCCACGGACCGCAATGTCCTTAAACTACCAATGGACCACTATGTCCCTAAACTGGAACATTAGAGCCCAAATGCTCTTTTGTCGGATCTAAACGATCCCGTTAAGTTGATCTTAGTCTCAAACTGGACTAACGTATCCTTAACAAATGTTTGAGTTGATCTTAGCCTCAAATATGGCTAACGTATCCTCAAACCAAAACCCCAAACCCAAATCTAAGAAAATACGGATTTGGACTAATCCACGTCCTACGGGCGACGACATAATTGGTCTCCGTATACAATCCACGGGCAACCACAAACAAAACAAACACCCACGACACGAAGTGACCAGCTGGAGAAGGAGAAAGTTGTTACCGCAATGCGGTAGCGTAATTAACTGCAGGGGCTTGCGCCTGCAGGGAAGAGCGTCCCCACAATCAAAAACCCCTCAAGCGAGGGGGAATCTGACGAAGTCTGCTACATCGGACGCATCCGTTTAAACCTTCGATACACGGTGCCATAAATCAACTTGGCATCTTCGGAGAGGTAGACGGATAGCACCAATTAGCATCTGCCCCGAATCTCAGTGCCAAGACATCGCAGTCTTGTGCGCCGTCTTTCGGAGGGGAACAGATTCTGGCACGCCCGGTGGGACCTCTTCCTCTTTCCACTCCACACTTCGTGTGTCGTGATTCGCGAACCAATCGCGGTTCGCTAATAGTTGCCCTCGGGTTTCAAGGTACTGAGAATTGGCATCTCGCTTATTGCAGAAAGCAAAGGATCGATGGCTTCCACCCCTGCGAAATCCTCCAACTGCTCAGACGGCAATTGCAGCCGACGCTCTGCCTCGCCAGGAGGTATAGCCTATGGACCCCAAGCTGCTTCGCTATTCACAATGCCAGTGGAACAGGTCACTCGCGCCACCACAGGATTGTTCTTTGGGACTATGATCCCGCCGACAAACTTTACCGCTCCAGTGCTGACAAAGAAAACTCTCGGGAAGTCGGTCTTTGATCGTCTTACCCCTGCCACGGCTCCTCTCAACGAGTCGCCCAACGTCGATGCCTCGGTCTTCTCTAGATTGGGCCAGGAATCCTGCGAGCTCATCACGGGGCCTACAATCTCAGAGAAGGCTGCTTTTAAGAAAGTGGCCGTTCCCGTTCCCGAAATCGCCAAGGCGACCTCTCCAGCCAAAAAGTCAGTCTTTACAAGATTGACGGCTCCGGCCTTTGCTCCCGCTTCCCAGAGGACATCGGTCTTCGATAGGCTAACGCCAACAACAACCCCCCATCCACACAGGGGGCAAGAAGGAACCATTCTTACTGCTGACCCAACGCCGCCCGCTCGACGCGCTCGACGTCGCCATTGGCGCCGAGTAAGGAAGGCTGGGGGCAACTCTCCCTCCGGGTTGACTCCAGCGGCCCCGGTGGCAGAGGTCAATGCTGCTGTTCCAACTGGGAACAGCTTTGAAATGCTAAATAAGGTGCGAAGGAATTCCCCCACGGCAGTACTGAAGAGGTCTCCTCCCTCATTGAAAAAGGTTGTGGAAACAAAACCCGAACAGCCCCGATCTCCTCAACGGCTGTCTTCCAAAATCTATAAGGCTTAGCGGCAGGCCCGAGACTCGATCATCGATCCAAACTTCTCCCGCCAGCACAAGAAGCTGAAAATCCAACCTGAAGCCGGTCACCAGGCTAAACCCCAAAAAGCTGGTGATCAACTGACTCACAAAAGGAGGAGGCCAGAGAGGACCTCACGGCATGCAACGACGGCTAAAAGCACTAAGCCCAGGCGCCCTAAGTCTGGGGGCATGGTGGTGCACACTGTTTACATGGCCTTTGGGAAAGAGGAAAGCCGCACTTCTACGGGCCACCGACCCCTAACCCGATCCGTGACGAAAGCCCAGGAGCAGCAACAAAAGCTTCAAGAAATGATGAATGCTATGGCCGCGCTCACCGGACCAAAAGAAAACCCAGAAACGTCCTCAGACGCACGCCGGGAGGAAGAAACAGACGCTGAATTCCTTCGCCGAACACTGGAGAGAAGGGACAAAGAGGCTGCTGAACAAGCATCCAACATACAACGGATGGGCCTTCTCTTTCAAGACGTGATAGGAATGATGATCCAGCAGGACTCACCCGCCGAGGATCCCCCGATCGTTCTTGAAGACGACCGAGGAGAAACGTCAAATCCACCACCAGCCCTTTCAACGGCCAAGGAGGAGGCAATCTCTAAGGCTGACTTAGCTGACTACATAGCCCAGCAAATCCGAGTTCATCATGCGACTGAGGCAGCTGGTCAAGTCGTGAAAACGGGGCGGCCGTATCCGAGCTGGTACGATCAAATCAAATACCCGCAAGGCTATACGATACCGAAATTCCATGTGTATAAGGGGACCGGCAATCCCCATCAACATGTTGCCCAGTTCCGGGCCCTCTGCGGTAACACCGGCGGTGACGATAAATTGTTGCTTCGCCAGTTCGTGGGCAGCTTATCAGAAACAGCGTTCGAATGGTATTCAGAACTCCCGAACGATTCCATCAAAACGTTCGCTGAAATGGAGTTGTTGTTCACTCAGCGATTTGCAAGTGCCAGCGAACGCACTCCAATAACCGCACTTATTAACGCCAGGGTAAAACCGGGCGAAACCTGGGTCCAGTACGCTATACGCTGGCGGAACTTGTGGTCGAGATGTGAGCAACGCATCGAGGAAGCACCTGCGGTGGGCATGTTCGTGGGAACCCTAGACCCCCACGCAACTATCTCCCAGTTCATGATGTTCTTTAAGCCAACCACATTCCAGGCTTTAATCGACAAGTTGGCTCAGATGGACCAGATGGGTCATAGACCATCTCCCCCGAAGTCGGAACCGCGGAATGACAAGGGTAAAGGAAGGGCAACCTTCGTCGCGAATGCCCAACAGCAACCTAACGCCCCGAAATCGGCGGATCAACTGGAGGAAAGACTCCGGTACTATAATGAGAAAATGAAGCGTCCCTACTCGTTCCCACGAGACAAGACGAAGCGGTTATTCGAGCTGGCGATACGCAACAGGCTTATAAACCTACCAAATCCAAGGCGACCGCCACAACCCACCGAGGTGAATGACTCCAACTACTGCCCTTACCATCAGACGGTAAGTCATCCGATTGAAGATTGCTTCGTCTTCAAAGGATGGATCGAAGATCAATACCTCCAAGGGAAGTTTGTACTGTCCGAAAAGTGGAAGGTGAACCCACCACAACCACATACTCCTAAAAAGGCCGATACATCGGGGGCAACCTGCTCCTTTATCGAAGAAGCTCCATGGGAGGTCGTGCTATCAACGAAGACCAAAAGAATGCTGAGAGACCTCCATGCATGCCCTGCGATCGAATGGAAGGACCCTCTTGAACCTCAAATTATCGAAGGGATGTTGAAGCCCCGCACTATTGCAAAGACTCGTGATAAGGGCCCAAATACTCATGCCCAACCGTCAAAATCTTCAAAGAAAAAGAAGAAGAAAGCCAAGAAGCCCGCGAAGCTTGGAGACGAGCGAACAAACTTGCAGAAGCAAATCGACGCGCTAGAAGAATACAATCAAAAGGCGCGAACTCCCGTCACACTGCAAGAGTTCCTCCGCCACATCTTTCAAGAGGACGATGATGGAGAGAGCTCGTCGGATGAATCCGAGGGATATGTGGCGAGTTGCAACGTGATCTCCCACTCGTTTACTGATGATGGGAAAACTCATGGCACTAAAAAGCTGGAGGCAGAGCCTGTACCAGAGCATGCATGGCCAACAGATGAAATGATCGACGCTTTTCTAGACGAGATTCGTCTAAAATGTAAAGCGGACCAGGAGCGTGAGATGGCCACATCGGAAGGAGCCAAATGCGGGCAACCGAACGAAAGAGTTGAACTACCCCTACCGGAACATAAGGCATCCGAAGCAGACAAGAAAATATTCAAGACAAGGAAAAGGTTCGCCAAAGCCATGTCAATGGGAATGAAGCTACCACCTTCGGAAGGAAATAGGCACAATGGGGCGGAGAGGCACCCTGACTACTGCACATATCACCGGAAGATCTCACACCCCACGGAGGAGTGCGACGCCTTTAAAATATGGTGGCAAGGATATGTTATTCGTCAGCAACATTTTAAGCGCATGAAACGCAAGAGCCGTCGGGAGCGAAGAAGTACTGTCGGAGGGCACAACAAGACTACTGGCAGCTGTTACATGGCTGACGCCAGAGGGTCACAAGTTCTCACCTTCGGGAGCGACTCTGATGAAGAAATGGCTCTGGGCCCTCTCTTTACAGAATCCGTTCTAGGGAAAGAGGAGGAATCGGAGGCCTGCGAGAACATTCAGCTGCGCAATCGCACACTCCCAGAAAAGAATCTCGGGCCCGTCGGCCGAAAAGATAAGGGAAAGGAAAAGGTCATTGAAGATATCACTTTAGATGACCAGGTCACAAAAGAGCTAACTACCAAAGACCCTCCCAAAAAGGGTAAGGTGGACTATAACATCCTCGCGCATTTAAGGAAGCTACCCTCTCAGCTTAGCATTCTTGATGCCCTTCTATTATCAAAGGAAGCACGAGACTCACTAGTTAAGGCGTTGCAAGAGCCTGAACAATTCCAAGCCTTTCTCGCCACTGAAAGGATGAAGGATGAACTGGAGGAAGTGCACACGGCCGATGTCACTTTCGGTGATGAAGACCTCCTTCTCGGGACGTGCGACCACAACCGCCCCCTATATGTCTCTGGATACTGCCATGACATCAAGATAGGCAAGATCCTGGTGGATAATGGATCCTCCGTCAACCTCCTTAATGTTCGGGTGTTGAAGGAAATCTGCATGAGTGTGCAACACCTCGCTCGTGACAAAATTACTATCTCCGGTTTCGATTCTCAATCGTCATGGACTCTCGGATCTGTAATACTGACGTTACGCTTCGGACTTCTCGTCACAGACATCAAATTCCATGTCATTGACGCCAAGACCTGCTACAACGCCTTGCTCGGTCGTCCTTGGCTACACGAGTACAACATCATCCCTTCTACGCAACATCAGTGTATGAAGTACTTCAAGGATGGTTTCGAGTACACCGTAACAGGCGAGTTGAACCCGTTTTCTGTAAACGAAGTTCGCAAATACGAAGACGCGAAATACTTTTTGCCAGATTTCGAAGATACAGAAAGGTGTCGCGACCCAGAGGACAAAGCCGCCGCCACCATTCCCGTTTTTGGGAGCGATACCGAAGAAGAGGAGGAAATAGTGTATACAGGGCCATCCCAACGCAACAACCTGGGGGCGCCCACCCCCATACCGGTCTTCGGGAGTGATTCGGAGGACGAGGTTAACGCCGTATTCTCCAGTCGGCTGTCAATACAGGCACCCCTTTGCGAGGACCATAGTCTGCAAATCACCATGGTACCGCAAGAACACTATAAGGATCTCGACGCGCTTCAAGCTCACAGCGTGCAGGACCTGCAAACATTTTACGTCCCTCCCAGGCGAAGGGGTGAGAAGGTGATCCTATTCTACCAATCCTCAGAGTCGAAGGTGGAGAAAGAGATCTGGCACGGCGCGGATGTTACACTTGACAGGCTCCAACCCATCCGTCTGCCTAGATACTATACAAATGGATTGAAGAAGTTATTGAAGCGCCAAGGAGTACCCTTAAAACAGACGGTGCGGCAGGCTCGGTTCTACAACAGGATTTGGGATGTCCCCGGGACTCAGCGCAAATTGCCCAATGGGAAAATGGAAACACTTGGGCTTGGGTACGCGAGAACCGGAAAACGGGAGCGAGCCCACGGCAGCTACGCCATATATACCTCTGATGAAGAAGAAGGCGCCCTGTCAGGAGAGGCCAATCCCTCATCAAAACTAAACCCCGCGATCGAAGCGCCAAACCCGTTGTTTAAAGGACGAATGGGCAAGCCTACCACGAAAGCGGATCAGAAAATTCGGGAAGACCACAACCACGAAGTGGCCATCTATGAGAAGGCCAGGATGCAACGTCTATTCCAACAGACTGCACAGGCTGCAAAAGATAAAGATGTTCACCATTGTCAACCCGTCATACGAAAGGCCCGATGCAGGGACGGAAATAAATTAAGAAACGGGAAAAGAAGCCGACAACAACGACGCAGGATTAGAGGGTTACGGGTACTGCGCGGCTCGGATTCGTCCCTCGTGGAAAAGATGAGTCGAGCATACTCCTTCCCCCGAGACAAGACGGAACGGTTGCTCAAGCTCGCCCTAAAACATCAAATGATCACGCTTCCAGATTCTAGGCATCCTGAGCAAGCTAGCAAGGTCTCTCATCCGAGTTATTGCTCTTATCACCGAGCCATAGGACATCCTACCGAAGACTGCTTCACCTTCAAGAACTGGGTCGAGGACCAGTACCGACGGGGTAGATTCGCTTTATCCGACGGTTGGAAAGTAACGCCGCCGCAAAAGCACGAGCCCAAAGCCACAAGAGCAGAACCGGATCCACCTCAGTCTTGGGAGCGGGTTCGCACCTGTTATATGATTACGATATTAAAAGAAGAGCCCGAGAACGAAGATGACCTTCCCCGGTGCTTCGAGAACAGCGATGATGAGTTGATCTCGGAATTTCCGCCCGCTCCGAAAGAACTGGAAGACGGTATACATACTACCGCAGATAACCTCAAGAAGATCGAGCTGGGATCGGCAGACGACCCGCGACCGACATTTGTCAGCGAGCTGTTATCCGAGGAAAAGGTGGCCGCGTTAAAGAACGTGCTCCTACAGCATAAAGACTGCTTCGCGTGGAACTACTCCGAGATGCCAGGATTGGATCCGGAGATTGCGGTGCATAGATTAGCAATATCCCCAGATATCAAGCCAGTCAAGCAGGCGCCAAGGAGGATGCGACTTGAGCTGGAGATGAGCATCAACGCCGAAGTCAAGAAGTTGATCGATTCCGGATTTATCCAGGAAGTCCAATATCCCGACTGGATTGCCAACATCGTCCCGGTAATGAAGAAGAATGGAACGGTGCGCATATGCGTGGATTTCAGGGATCTCAATAAAGCATGCCCAAAGGACGATTTCCCGGTGCCAGTAACCGAGCTAATGATAGATAACACATCCACTCACGAGGTCTTCTCCTTTATGGATGGTTCATCAGGATACAATCAGATAAAGATGCTTCCCGAAGACCAGAAGCACACCGCTTTCCGGACTCCTTTGGGCATATTCTGCTACAGGGTTATGCCCTTTGGCCTAAAGAACGCTGGCGCCACCTATCAAAGGGCCATGACAAAAATCTTCGACGATCTCATACACGACATCGTCGAATGCTATATCGATGACCTCGTAGTGAAGAGCATGTCATACGAAGAGCATTTAAAGCATCTCGAAACCGTATTTCAACGCCTTCGGCAATACAATTTGAAAATGAATCCCCTCAAGTGCGCGTTTGGAGTCTCCTCGGGTAAATTCCTGGGATTCATCGTTCGACACCGAGGTATTGAAATAGATCCGTCAAAGATTAAAGCGATTATGGAAATGCCTCCGCCAAGAACCCTCAAGCAGTTGCGGTCTCTCCAAGGGAAGCTCGCATACATCCGGCGGTTTATCGCTAATCTTTCGGGCAAATGCCGTCCTTACAGCCACCTGATGAAAAAGGGAACCCCGTTCGTTTGGAATCACAAATGTCAAGGTGCACTAGACGAGATCAAACAATACTTGCAAAATCCTCCGGTGTTGGCTGCCCCAGTGAAAGGAAAGCCTCTCATTCTTTACACGGCCGCCCTTGAAGGTTCTTTGGGCGCATTATGGGCACAGGAGAACGATCAGGGGAAAGAAAGAGCACTTTACTACTTAAGTCGAGTGCTGCTGGGGGCAGAAAGCAATTACTCGCCCATCGAAAAACATTGCTTGGCATTAATCTTTGCAATAACGAAGCTCAGGCACTATGCGTTGGCGCATGAAGTCCGTCTCATTTCGAAGGTGGACCCCCTTAAATACCTGATGTCAAAGGCTATATTGACGGGACGACTCGCTAAATGGGCCTTGCTCTTGATGGAGTTCTCGATAACATATCAACCCCTCAAGGCAGTGAAAGGCCAGGCCATTGCCGACTTCCTCGCTGAACACCCGATACCGGCCGACTCTCCTCTGAACTGTGATTTGCCGGACGAGCATGCATTTGACGCAATTGGCGGTGGAAGCACACGATGGGAACTCTATTTCGATGGAGCGTCCTCCATAAAGAAACAGAAACAGGGTAGCCCGATCATCAAATCGGGGATAGGCCTTATCTTTGCAACTCCACAAGGAGGGATAATGCGCTTCGCCTTCTCCTTAACAGAGTCAAGGACAAACAATGAAGCCGAATACGAAGCCCTGATAGCAGGCCTCGAAATCGCCATCAACATGGGAATTGAAGACCTCCTCATATACGGGGATTCTCAGCTGGTCGTTAGCCAAGTAAATGGTGACTACCAAACGTGCAAACCAGAATTGGTGAAGTACGGCGAAAAGGTGCAACAACTGTTGGCCCAGATCCCCTTCTATATTCTAGAGAACATACCGCGCGCGGAGAACAGCAAAGCAGACGCGTTGGCCAAGCTCGCTAAAGAACTGGCCGACGAGAACCTCGATGACGTCAGAATCGTGGTACAAAGCCGTCGAGTGCTCGCCCCGGCAGAAATACCTCCGGAATTGTATAAAGAAAAGGGAGCGACTGAGCAAGCGACCCTACAAATAAAAGACCGTGAGAAGGCCGAAGACTGGAGGGAAGTCTTCATAGACTACTTTAAGTCCCACCGAATGCCCGAAGAAGCGTCCTCAAGACATCAGCTTATGAAACGAGCTCTATCCTTCGCTTTCGTCAACGATACCCTGTACAAGAGATCGTTTGATTTTCTATGGCTGAGATGCTTGGGACCTGACGAAGCAGAAAGAGTCGTTCAAGAAGTTCACGACGGGCTTTGCGGTTCTCATCAAGCGGGCCCAAAGATGAAGTTAAAAATTAAACGGATGGGTTACTACTGGCCCACGATGATCCAGGACTGCCTCGAGTATGCGAAGCAATGCCACTCATGCCAGATCCATGGAGACTTCATCCACCAACATCCGAATCCACTACACCCGACGCTGGCTAGTTGGCCATTCGAAATGTGGGGGACTGACATAGTCGGCCCCATTGAGCCAGCATCATCCCGGGGACACCGCTTTATCCTGGCGACAACTGATTACTTCTCCAAATGGGCAGAAGCAGTACCACTGAAGGAAGTGAAGACGGAGAATATCCTCCATTTCTTCAAGACGCACGTCATCTATCGGTTCGGAACTCCACGACGGATTATCTCCGATAATGGGCCGGCCTACCGAAGCCATAAGATTAGCCGCTTCGCACAGCGGCACAATATAGACTGGAGATATTCTTCAGTTTACAACCCACGAGCTAACGGTCTGGCCGAGGCTTTCAATAAGACCTTGACGAAGATCATAAAAAAGACCGTCTCCAGGAATAAGAGAGACTGGCACGAAAGGCTGCAAGAAGCCCTTTGGGCTTATCGAACTACATTCAAGACGGCCACGAACACAACGCCGTACGCGTTTGTATTTGGGACGGAAGCAGTTCTCCCCCTCGAGATAGAGTTACCCTCTCTACGAGTAGCAGTCCACCACGAGCTGACGAACGAAGAAAATGCTCACCTTCGGCTTGAGGAGCTTGATGCCCTCGACGAAACCCGGCTCATAGCGCAACAACATCTAGAGGCCTACAAAGCAAAGATGACGCGCTCGTACGAAAGATTGACCAGGCCGAGGACATTCCGCCAAGGCGAACTCGTACTAGTGGTCAAAAGACCTATGATCCCCAATCGCGCCAAGCGAGGAAAATTTGAGCCAAACTATGAAGGCCCATACATCATAGACAAGGTCTACCAGGGTGGAGCCTATCTACTCATGGACATGCACGGTGAAAGGCCTTTCAGGCCAGTAAACGGCCGCTTCTTGAAGAAATACCATGCTTAATAAGCTGCAGCCTAGGTCAATGATAGATGACGACGACTATGTCCGCTCGCTATCTTCCCAGGCTCAGACTTTACAAGCAGCAGCCGGCCTTCCTATCTACGGACCGAAACGTCCTTAAACTAACAACGGACCGAAACGTCCTTAAACTAACGGCGGACCGAAACGTCCTTAAACTAACGACGGACCGAAACGTCCCTAAAACTACTACCGCAGCATCTTTAGGCTGACAAAAAAAAAAGGAAAGAGAGAAAAGAAAAAAAAATATATGAAAAAGAATAAAAAAAAACGGTATGTCCATAAGCAAAATGGGCACGGATGGAAAACCCGAAAGGGCTCCGTGAGTAAAAACAGCAGGGCTGCCGGCAAGTGTTCGTGAAAACCCGAAAGGGCGCGACCTTGTAAAAAAAAAAGTGAAAAAGAATAAAAAAAAACGGTACGTCCATAAGCAAAATGGGCACGGATGAAAACCCGAAAGGGCTCCGTGAGTAAAAACAGCAGGACTACCGGCGAGTGTTTGTGAAAACCCGAAAGGGCGCAACCTCGTTAAAGGACACTTACAGAGTCCTCTCGACCTTGTAAGGAGAAACCACCTGCGTGAGATCCTTACGACTCACAAAGGAGCAGCACACTTAGGGATCCTCACGATTCCTAAGGAGAAAATACACTTACAAGATCCTCACGACTCGTAAGGAGAATTCTCTTATGGGACCCTCCCGGCTCATAAGATTTGAAAGTCTTAAGTTACAGAAACCTGAACCTGTTCTTAAGCAAAATCCTCCACAACCTCCAATACTGCCCTACAAGCGGCTCCATACTGACCCTTGTATACAATCCACGGGCGCGAATAAACATTTCCCCAGCAAAGTCCAACCCTTGTAGGTCCTCTCGATCCATAAGGAGAAAGACCTCTTGTAGGATCCTTACGACTTACAGAGGAGCACACACTTAGGAATCCTCACGATCCCTAAGGAGAAAATACACCTGCAAGATCGTCACGACTTGTAGGAAGAAATACCTTTGTGAGACCCTTACGGCTCATGAAGTCAAAAGCCTTGGTCGACAGGACCCTTAACCCTGTTTGCTGAGCCACCTTTGTTCGTCATCGACAAAAGCAAATGATGATTCGCTCCTGGCAACGTTCCAGTTGTAGCGGTGCTGATGCCAAAATCGGTGCCTAAAACCCAGGCTTGTAACGAAAAGCTAGCAAGCCACACATGCCTACAAAATAGCCGAAATGATGGGGCAACTTGCAATAAAAAGCAGCAAGTAAAAATGAAGGCATGAAAAATAGCCGAAATGATGGGGCAACTCGCAATAAAAAGCAGCGAGCAGAAAATAAATAAATAGCCGAAATGATTGGGCACCGCGAAAAATAGCCGAAATGATTGGGCAATCGCGATTTTCGCGATATAAAAGCTGAAATGATAGAGCATCGCGGAAGAAGAAATAAAATAAAAATAAAATTTATGCCCTACAGGTGATATTCCATCACACCCTGTACACAATCCAAGGGCGTAAACAAAAAAGGGATCATACTTCTCCCCCAGGTTTCATCAGAAAAAGAAGCCAGGTCTCGACGGGCCACAAGCGGCCTAGAGATCATCCAAACACTCGTCTCGTAACAACGGACATGACTTCAAACAAAGCAGAGCAGCGGCAGCTCCCAGTTCCATGGCTCGGTGGTATACATATCGCCAACAGTCAAGCCTCCATCCTGCGAAATGCGGATACAATCAGTACAAACTTCCTGGTCACGTGGAACACGGATAACGTCACTCTTTGACCCGTGGAAAACGTCCAGAGCGGATCCTGGTCCTCGCAGAGCATGGCAGTGAACCCGTGCGAAGCATCCAGAGCGGAGCCTAGTCCTCGCCTAACGCGGCAGTGAACCCGTGTGAAGCATCTAGTGCAAACTTCCTGGTCACGTGGAACGCGGATAACGTCACTCTTTGACCCCGTGGAAAACGTCCAGAGCGGATCCTGGTCCTCGCAGAGCATGGCAGTGAACCCGTGCGAAGCATCCAGAGCGGAGCCTAGTCCTCGCCTAACGCGGCAGTGAACCCGTGTGAAGCATCTAGTGCAAACTTCCTGGTCACGTGGAACGCGGATAACGTCACTCTTTGACCCCGCGGAAAATATCCAGAGCGGACCCTGGTCCTCGCAGAGCATGGCAGTGAACCCGTGCGAAGCATCCAGAGCGGAGCCTAGTCCTCGCCTAACGCGGCAGTGAACCCGTGTGAAGCATCTAGTGCAAACTTCCTGGTCACGTGGAACGCGGATAACGTCACTCTTTGACCCCGTGGAAAACGTCCAGAGCGGATCCTGGTCCTCGCAGAGCATGGCAGTGAACCCGTGCGAAGCGTCCAGAGCGGAACCTAGTCCTCGCCTAACGCGGCAGTGAACCCGTGTGAAGCATCTAGTGCAAACTTCCTGGTCACGTGGAACGCGGATAACGTCACTCTTTGACCCCGTGGAAAACGTCCAGAGCGGATCCTGGTCCTCGCAAAGCATGGCAGTGAACCCGTGCGAAGCATCCAGAGCGGAGCCTAGTCCTCGCCTAACGCGGCAGTGAACCCATGTGAAGCATCTAGTGCAAACTTCCTGGTCACGTGGAACGCGGATAACGTCACTCTTTGACCCCGCGGAAAACGTCCAGAGCGGACCCTGGTCCTCGCAGAGCATGGCAGTGAACCCGTGCGAAGCATCCAGAGCGGAGCCTAGTCCTCGCCTAACGCGGCAGTGAACCCGTGGGAAGCGTCTAGTGCAAACTTCCTGGTCACGTGGAACGCGGATAACGTCACTCTTTGACCCCGCGGAAAACGTCCAGAGCGGACCCTGGTCCTCGCAGAGCATGGCAGTGAACCCGTGCGAAGCATCCAGAGCGGAGCCTAGTCCTCGCCTAACGCGGCAGTGAACCCGTGTGAAGCATCTAGTGCAAACTTCCTGGTCACGTGGAACGCGGATAACGTCACTCTTTGACCCCGTGGAAAACGTCCAGAGCGGATCCTGGTCCTCGCAGAGCATGGCAGTGAACCCGTGCAAAGCATCCAGAGCGGAGCCTAGTCCTCGCCTAACGCGGCAGTGAACCCGTGTGAAGCATCTAGTGCAAACTTCCTGGTCACGTGGAACGCGGATAACGTCACTCTTTGACCCCGTGGAAAACGTCCAGAGCGGATCCTGGTCCTCGCAGAGCATGGCAGTGAACCCGTGCAAAGCATCCAGAGCGGAGCCTAGTCCTCGCCTAACGCGGCAGTGAACCCGTGTGAAGCATCTAGTGCAAACTTCCTGGTTACGTGGAACGCGGATAACGTCACTCTTTGACCCCGTGGAAAACGTCCAGAGCGGAGCCTAGTCCTCGCCTAACGCGGCAGTGAACCCGTGTGAAGCATCTAGTGCAAACTTCCTGGTTACGTGGAACGCGGATAACGTCACTCTTTGACCCCGTGGAAAACGTCCAGAGCGGAGCCTGGTCCTCGCCAAGCACGGCAGTGAACCCGTGTGAAGCATCCAGAGCAAACACCGGACTGTGGAGTCCTTAAAATCCACGGACTATGACGTCCTTAACCTCGACCGTGATGTCTTAAAACTAACAATCAACCCCCCCGATTCCCTACGGATTTCGCCTTGGTTTAAGGGTACATCTCTTCACTCCTTTGATACCTGGCGTTGTAATTCCTCAACGTCTTCAAAGAGGTGGCGGGTCCCTGCAACCAAACACCGGACTGTGGAGTCCTTAAATCCACGGACTATGAGGTCCTTAACCTTGACCGCGACGTCTTTAAACTACGATACCTTGAGAGATCCCTAACCCCGTGAAACACATAAAGAGGTGATCACACCCGACACTTGCAGGCCCTCATGACCTGTAAGGAAGAAAAACTCTCTTGTGAGATCCTTACGACTCTCAAGGGAAAACCCGCTTAAGGATCCTCACGATCTTTAAGAAGAACTCACACCTATGGGATCCTCTCGACCTATAGGGAGAAAGACTCCTTACGAGACCCTCGTGGCTCATAAGATGCAAAGGCCTCAGGAAACAGATCCTAACCCTGAATCCTAAGCCACGGCCGTCCTGCAAGAAGATTAAGATAGAATATCCGCAGGATGCATTCAATGAAAATGGGACACATCACTGAGAGGAAAATTGTATCTTTTATTCATAAACCAAAATGGATACAAAATACAATTCAAAACAAAAAAAAAAGAGATACTCTCATCCATGAGTATGCACAAAAAAGAAAAAAAAAGATACAAGTCCTCAAGCCGGCGGGCGGTGCAATAATTTTACCAGCTCATCATTTTGTTGTTGAGCTACGGCTTCGTGACGCAGGATCTCCATAAGACGCACCTCCGCCTGAGCTTGCTGGGCCTGATATGAAGCGAGCCGGGCTTCAAGCTCTTTTTCAGTAGCCTTATGAGCCTCAACCCTCTCGCGAGTAAATGTGGCGGCTTTATCAAGAGCCACCACCTCTTTGATGGACTCCTGAAGCACCCGCCAGAGTTCATACGCTTTGTTGGCCCTGGCTGTGAGATTGGCTTGAAGCTCGCTCAGCGCCTTGGAGGCTAGCTCCCTCTCCGAGAATTTGCGGCCAAGCCTCTTTTCACATGACGTCATGTTTGCCGCACATCGTGCTATCAGACCTCGCAACTCCGCTTTTGCAGCCACGGTTTCTGAGGAAAGGCGAGAACATTCAAGAGCATACAAACAAGCCTCCACCTTCCTGCAGAACTCCACCCAGACCCGCACCACCTCCTCGCTATGATAGGTGGCGAGAAAAGGAAGAGAGCCGTTGGCTTCAGCGGCAAACGCTTCGGACGTGGTCGCACTACCAGCGCGGAGCTCCTCGACGAAAGAAGATAGGGAGAGAAGGCTCAATTGGGCCAAGCGTTCTGAAGCCCGCAAAGCGTAGGGGCCGGGCGGCATCACAATGCGCGATTCCAAAACCATGGAGACTGGCAGGGCTGTTCAAATTTGACTAATGTTGATAAAACTCTTAAACGCAGAATGAACGGGACTATGATAAAACGTCACTCACCGACACTCATGCAAGTAGGAGCTGAAGTTCCCCCTGGCCCTTCAACGACCTCAACCTCATCGCCGGCTTCCAAAACTAGAAGAGACATCAACGTCATTTCGCAAAATAGTAATGAGGCTATAAAAAAAATGGCAAATGACACTAACCTCGCCCAGAGGAAAGGACAATACGCTGAGGGGGGATCGCTTGCGGAGCTGCCATCTCCAATAAACGCTGAAATGATTGGCGAGGCGACAGATCCGCGATCGTGGCCGCCAAGCCGCGCAATTCTGGGAAAGATAAAAGAATTCAGACTATGAAGGGGTTGCTAAGTTAAAACGCAGAGGGATACCTTTAACACTCCTCCCATTCTTAGCCGGAGGGATGGCAGCTTCAACAGTCTCCGCCGTGACCTCAGGCTCCAACAAAGGGAGAGTCGTCCCGACTGCCCCGCTTCCAGCCTTTGGGCCACCCTCAGCAAGAGTCATTGGGGTGACGACCTCCAAGGGAGCAGTCCCCAAAGGAGCAAGCACCCCCTGACCAAGAGCCGCTGCTGGAGGTTCTATCATGAGAGGAGCAGCCTCATCAGCCCTCTCCACATCCGGCAAAGCTTCATTAAGAATGTCGGCGGGCTTTAGCTTTAACGGGCCAGTAGGAAGCTCCCCCAACGTCGAAGGTTCTGCACGATTCAAATAAGAATAATGATACATATGCACCAGCATAAATAATCGGAAAGATTACAGAAGAAGCACAACATACCTATACGCAAAGAAGCCTTCGACATTGCTTCTTCAAGCCGCTTCACCTTCTCAAGGAGGTAAGCTCGCCGAGGTTCAAGAGTAGACTCATGACCGCCAGTCCATAAAGAAAGTGCATCATCCGCATCTTCTGAAGCGGCCTGCTTCAAAGCCCTTTCCCCCCATTCCTCCAAAGGACCGATAAACCGTCGCCGAATCCACGAAGGGTCTTCATAGAAAATTACAGCGGGGTAAGACTTCTTCGGAACCTTGGCGTTATGAGACGGGTCTTTCGAACGCCGTAAGGCCTCAGCCAGTTGTGCAGCCTCCTCGTCAGCCGAACTCGGGAAGAGAAGCCCAGCATCTGACCCTTGCAAGGCCAAGGGTTCGTCTTCAAGGATAGGCTCAGATTCCACCAAAGAATCAAGCGGGGGAGTAACCACTTTCCTCCGCCGTTTAGACCCAGAGCCGGCCGCTGAAGACGACCGCTTCCTCCCTAGCGAAGCCTTAGGGCGACGCTGGCCCACATCGCCTTCAACACCCTCGTCCCTGTTACTCTCACTCGGTGCCACGACCAAAGGCGACGTCGACGTCGTCGACGCCGCGGGGGGCGGTGTCGCCACCGGCAGAGGCGCTACCACTGGAGCCCGTCTACCTCGCGATCGAGAACCCAAGGGCATACCAGCGGTCGGGGTAAGGTCTACCCCAGACTCCCCTGGAATGAGCGCGATGCCGATCTCCCTCAAAGGAAAGCGGACTGGAACCCTCGGTCGTAACTCAACCCCGGGAGCTAGAGGAGGGGCATCGTGGCCAAGAAGCACCCTCCTTTCCTCGAGAATGATTGGGCTGACCCGATGAAGATACCAACCCGTAAACGCGCCCACGCATCGAGGCATGTACTCGGCTTCAGGGACCATGAAATAAGAGCCGGTATTCAGCCTCATGAAATGATGAGCGGCATCGCGAACAGCATCGAGCGAAGGGATCGGGGCAACTATAAAAGCCTCGAAAGGAACGCCCTGGTCGTATCCAAGCTGGCGGGCAAATCGATGCGGATTGTACCGCATGAAAAGAGCTGCACTATCCTGGCGAAACACCAAGTAGCCCGGTCTAATTGTATACAAATGCGCGGCCTCCCGGGGCTTCAAAGAAGGTGCGTTGTCTTTCGACTGGTCCCAGAGTTGTTGAACGGGACCCGAAGGAGTAGACAAGACCCGATCATTAAAAACCAACCCGCCAGCGGTGGCATGAGGAGAAATCAGCACCCGAATAGCCCCGAATTGAGTCGGGTCGGCGGCAGAAGCATCCACTAATCGCATAAGTCGTGGAAAGGGGTAGGCATCATAAAATGAGGGCCTCTGATGCATGGCGAAAGCCCCCAATACATGCATTTCGATCCAGGACGTGAAATAATGAAGCGAAAAGTTTACCACGTCCACGCCAGGCGTAGAAGTATTAGCTGCGGTGCCCAATCCATTATAGAGGTGCGCCAAGGCCGGCATGCCGATGGCCAACCGCGTCCCCTCAGCAATACGATGAGCCGGGTAGAGGACCGAGGCTCTCATGAAGCGGCGATGCATCGGGATAACGAACCAGCTAAGCCAAACACTGACAAACCCCACAAAGAATGTTTCCTCATCCATACCGGGTGCTGCAACGGACTCAAAAGACATCGGCGACACGATGGGGATATAATATTGTGGCAGGTCCGATTCAGCAGTCGGTAGCTTCTTCGGACCAAACCCAAAGGGGTCTCTGATGTTAGCAAACTTCGGAGCAGTCTTCGATATGATATCCTCACGAAGGAAGCAGGAAATGAAGCTCTTGAAAGTGACACCCTGCTCCTCGGACTCGGTGAATAATCGGTCGAAGATGCCTAGGGCCTTAATTAAACTAGGGCGCTTGTGGCGAACGGCGTTCTCAACAGACAAACCGTCAACCGGTGCAGACTCGGGCTCGAAGACATACTCGTCAGGAGGCAATAACTCCTCATACAGTACGCCCCTGATTGGCAATCCCGAGATTTCATAAAATTCTGCAAGAGAGATCGAGACCTCACGATCTCCTAGGATGAAAGTGTTGGTAGGGAGATTCCATTGGTTTAAAAACGCCTTAACCCACCAGGCATGCGGGGACTTATAATGGAATAGCGACGCGTATATTGCCTGATAAAGCCCGACTTTCTGCAACCGCGCACGATGGGCAGAAAGGATGTAGCGAGCCCAGAGAAGATAGCCCGTGGGATGCCGGGGAGTGAGCCCTATCTTATAAATTTGCCCCCACGGGTGGGCCTCACCCTGGCAGATACGCCGCCCCAAGATGTCTATGGCCGGAATCGGATGGTTCGGAATACCGGTCGTCGAAGGCTCAAGCCTCCCCGTTGGAGTCCAGTTGGACATTTCCACAGCAAAAGCTGTCCTTGGAGGATCCATCGGTAAAAGGGGGAAAGTAGGCTCTGTTGGCACCGCGCAGAGAAAACTCCGACGACCCTGAATAATCTGACTGTACCAAGACCCCCACTGAAGAAGGTTGGTGCAGTTCGGGTCATGAGCCCGAATCATCGCCATCGCTTCCTCATCAGACGGTGACTGAGGAAAAGCCGCCTCCGAGCGAGAAAAGGGAAAGCGTGGAGCAGAAGCCATCGCACCTGAAATCCAATAAAAAGAAAACCATTAAAAGGAAGGTCAGCGATATATATTCATGCACGAACATGAAGACTAGCGGGAGAAAGCAACAGCAAAGTTTTCTGGGACCATTGGCTACAAAACACATGGGCCCCACAGAATCCGGATGACGGCTCATTAATAATGAGACCAAACAGTTACAATAAAACGAAAGGGAATATCCTCATTTAATAAAAAATGATGGCCATGCACATTCCCCCAACAGAATCTGTCTCGGGCTCTACAGTGAACCCAACAAAATCAAGGGAATTAAATTCCCACAGAGGGCATCATTACAAAATCCCCATCGCATTAATTGCAGAAGAACAGCCTCGGGCCAAGAGACCCCAAGGAGCCTCTGTGTGAAGAGATTGAGTTCTTCATAGGAATTAAATTCCTTATTAGAAAAAAGGGAATTAAATTCCCAGAAATAATTTTGATGGAATTAAAGTCCATGGAGTTGAAACGTTGTCATCATCTCCCCAAAAGTCACCTAAAACCTAAGAGATCTACAGTTCGAAGGCTCCCTGTTCTTATGGAGAAACGTGAAGAAAAATGGGTTCTTGGCGAAACCCTTAATATAGATTTGAAATCCAAAGAGTTCTTTTAAAGACAAAGGCGCTTTGGCCGTTTAACATTCTTACCTGAGGGAAAGGATTCGTCAACAGAGTTAAACTCTGGGAAATGATCAAGACAGAGAACTAAGCTCTGGAAGTGAGAATTAAATTCTCAAAGAAGAAATTCTCAGAGAAAGAAGACGAACAAGGTGAAGGCTCCTATGAAGAGACAGAGCTATTTATAGAAGATAGTGAAAACGTTTCATCTCCCCAGATCCCTAAAGGAATCCAACGGTCGCGAGAGGTGACAGCGTTGCACTCACGTGCTGACACGTGAGAACAACGCTGTGGGGGCATTTGTTTCCTGATTTAAAATCAGGAAAGCTTCTGGGAAAAGCTTCAAAAGAGGCCACGTGCTTACACGTGACAGCAGTCACGTGTTGACACGTGACCTATAAAATACAGAAAAAGCGCACTTTGATTCGCTGATCAAGTCAAGGAAAAGAGCTTCAGAAGAGGTCACGTGCTCCCACGTGACCAGGGTCACGTGTCGACACGTGACGTTCAAAGCAGCAAACTCGCTCTCCAATTGAACCAAAGAAAGAAGTGCCAGACAGGGGTCACGTGCTCACACGTGACCAGGCGTCACGTGGTAGCACGTGATGGCTACAACAGCAACCAGAAGATAGCGCAGAAAGGAAGAGGATTCTTCATTCCAAAGAGGGTCACGTGTCTACACGCGACCATGGGTCACGTGGTCACACGTGACCGGCTTTCAAAGCCCATTTTTGACAACAGAATTAAATTCTGAAGGAAATTCGAATCTTTCCAAAGGAAAGTAATTATTTGGGACCAATCAAATTAAAGACCCAGAGATGATTAAATATCATCTATCTATGGAAAATCTCGGGTTTGGAAAGATTTCCCCCTTAAAAATCTAACCAAAATAACAAAGGAAAATCTCTGGATTTAAAATCCAATGGTGAATAAAATTCACCTGATAATCCAAAGGCCCAAAATGAATGATGGACGCAAATCAAATCTCTCAATGAAGATTCACAAAAGACTGATTGATTCGGCTGCTTCTCCTATAAATAGGAGCCAAGGGACACAAAAAAGAGGATACGCAGAGAAGAAAAGAGAAAGGAGAAGAGCTTTGATATTTTGAAAAGACTCAGATCTTCTGCAAAAAACCCTAGGTAAGAAAGGGAAAGCCTTTTGGAAAGAAAAAGAATTCAATTCTCAACAGAGTTTAACTCTGAGGCATAAAACGAGAGAGCGTATCTCCTCCCTCTTTGATAGAGGATCTGCAAAGTGCACATCTCCCCTTAAGGTTGAGAATTTAATTCTCAATGGGTCGAGATCCTGCCATGCAGATCCAAAACATAGAGAAGGAATGCAAGCATGAGAATTTAACTCTCATAGAACTATAGGAATTTAATTCCTCCAAAATAAAGTTAGGGTTCGACCCTGTATCATGGGAATTTAATTCCTTCAAAACAAAAAGAAACAGGGTTGAACCCTAATTAAGAACATAGTTCTGTTGAAACGGTGGGAATTTAATTCCTTTAATCATAATCCTCAGAAAAGGGGAGTTTAATTCCTTAAAAGCTTTTGTTAGGGTTTAACCCTATTCGGTTCTTCGCATAAACAAGGAATTTAATTCCCACAGAAAACTCAGATTTAAACTCTATTCCAGAATATAAGCCTTCAAAAGGAAATAGGAATTTAATTCCTCTGAAATTAAAAGTTCGAGGAATTTAATTCCTGAAAGAGGAGTAACAGATCCTCCAAAAAAAAAAACAACATTGAGGCAGGGTCACGTGTCACCACGTGACCCCCCCAAAAGCCCTACAGAAAGCCCCTTTGAGGCAGCACCCCACGTGACCCACGTGACTTTCAGCAGAAGCCTTAACACATAGGCATTTGAATGCCCGTCACGTGCTGACACGTGACGCTATCAAAGACACAGTAATTTCGGCAGAATCATTGAAGGGAAGGCACTCTCACGTGGGGCCACGTGACCGTTCTTGCTGTAGTGTTTAACACTAAGTTAAAACCCTCGAATCCAGTATTGAAATGCTATCGGGCCTTAGTGTTCAACACTAATTAAAGAATTTTGTTCGTAGTGTTCAATACTAATTGTTTTAATATTCGGCACTAATTTGAGATCCCCATTGCCAGTGTTCAACACTGAGCTGTTTTAGTGCTTATGATCATTTCAAGGCCTTGTTGCTGGTGTTTAACACCAATTATTCTTCTAGTGTTAAACACTAACTTGTCAAACTCATTCCCAGTGTTCAACACTGATTGCTTTGAAGTGTTTAACACTAGTCTATAGCCCAATTGGCTAAAGGGATAGAGGCAAAGCTTCTCTCTCGATGGACTCACAAGGAATCAATATTCCAGACATGATGGGACTTAGCCCAAGCTGGCCATAAGTCCTCAATTCGTGACTAATTGGGCCAATGGGCTCATAACATAATTAATCAGTCCTGACCTCAAATTGGGCCAGGGACTGCTCAAGCCACTCCGGTTCTAGGGTACATCTCTTCACTCCTTTGATACTTGGCATTGTAATCCCTCAATGTCTTCAAAGAGGTGACGGGTCCCGACGACCACCCATGATATGGACTGTGGGGTCCTTAAACTCATACAAATTCCTGGTCACACGGAACGTGGATAACGTCACTCTTTGACCCCACGGAAAACGTCCAGAGCGGAGCCTGGTCCTCGCTAAGCACGGCAGTGAACCCGTGTGAAGCATCCAGAGCACATACCGGACTGTGGGGTCCTTAAACCCATGGACTACGACGTCCTTAACCTTGACCGAGATGTCTTAAAACTAACAACGGACCGCAATGTCCTTAAACTACCCACGGACCGCAATGTCCTTAAACTACCAATGGACCACTATGTCCCTAAACTGGAACATTAGAGCCCAAATGCTCTTTTGTCGGATCTAAACGATCCCGTTAAGTTGATCTTAGTCTCAAACTGGACTAACGTATCCTTAACAAATGTTTGAGTTGATCTTAGCCTCAAATATGGCTAACGTATCCTCAAACCAAAACCCCAAACCCAAATCTAAGAAAATACGGATTTGGACTAATCCACGTCCTACGGGCGACGACATAAATTGGTCTCCGTATACAATCCACGGGCAACCACAAACAAAACAAACACCCACGACACGAAGTGACCAGCTGGAGAAGGAGAAAGTTGTTACCGCAATGCGGTAGCGTAATTAACTGCAGGGGCTTGCGCCTGCAGGGAAGAGCGTCCCCACAATCAAAAACCCCTCAAGCGAGGGGGAATCTGACGAAGTCTGCTACATCGGACGCATCCGTTTAAACCTTCGATACACGGTGCCATAAATCAACTTGGCATCTTCGGAGAGGTAGACGGATAGCACCAATTAGCATCTGCCCCGAATCTCAGTGCCAAGACATCGCAGTCTTGTGCGCCGTCTTTCGGAGGGGAACACCTGTCAATGTTTTCTTGATCTTCCCACGATAAGGTTAAAGGAACTGGGCCATGCAAAACCCAGACGTCAGTGCGTCATAAATATCATAATAATAACAATAAACTGAACAGTGTGCTATATAGGATGTCACGTGTAAGAGTGAGGTATGAGTATAAACAAAATCAATCACAGGTATTATAACAGCAGGTTATAAGTATCAAACATGGCATGCGTATTCTAAGGTCTGTGTTTCTACGTTAACTATCTTACAAGTATTTGAAACCAATGAATGTACTCTTCCATGTAACTCAAAAGTATATATCCCGTTATCCCCCGGGACCACGGATACAAGATATATCCCGTTAGCCGCCGGGATCACGGATGATGATGTATGAATCAAGAATGATTATGTTTCGTTACCCTCCGGAACCACAGAAACATGTTATATTCTTTTAAGTTATACTTCAGTTACACTTTTGATTTCCCCATTTATTTAGGTTTCGTTTTCCAAGTCAGATATGAATAATATCTACCTAATACCAACACAGAAATAGACAGGTACATGTTATGTCTATCAAGACAACAGGTCACGTCTATCAGGACAATAAATTATGATTGTTGGTATCGGTAAATATTACAGGTAACATGTATTAACATGATAACAAAATAGTAATTGTTTGGAAGGTTACAAGCATGACAGTGATAGCGTATTCAATTAGATAAAGTGTTTATTTGTAATAATATCATGCAAACAGGTCATGACGAAATACAGTTGCAACCGTTATCTAGGTGCGATAAATGATGTAACGAAAAATAACCACATTAATTCCCACTCTTCGATTTATCGATTGACCAAACTAAAATAGTTTGTTATAATCACTGGTTATAGATTTAATTTGCATAACCATTATGGACTGCAATTATAAAACTTGTTATTGTTAACTAATTATTGATATACGGATTATATACATATAACGGTATACCAATAATAAATAATATTACTACAATATATATAGATATAATTTTACGTAGACTATAGCATATAGCAAGTTGTAAACTTACCTCGGTCTCGACGAATACGGATATGAACACGAACAGAGCAATACAGACACGGAACAACGGCAACACAAAGTAAACTCTAAGCTTGCTAGGCTCGGAGATGAAACTGACGACGATTTGAACTGCTGCCGATGGTGGTCTCGGCGATTGTGGGTGCTGATGATCGAAGAGAGGGTTGCTGGATAGTTTGGTGGCAACCAGAGGTGGGTTTTGAGGTCGGAGAAGTTGATGTGGCGATGGTGTTGGTCTCGGCGGTTTGAGTTCTATCGATGCCAGAAGATGAAGGTGATGATGGTGTTGTGACGACGGCGAAGGAAGTTGATGGCGAGGAGGGTGCTCGGGAGAGGGAGTCGACGAAGACGACGGTGATGGTGGCTATGGGTGTTGGTTGATGGAGATGGGTTTGGCCAAAGAAGGAGATGATGAAGATGACGATGATGGTGGTCGGAGGTGGAGACGGTGAAGACGATGAAGTTAGGGTGATGATTGGGGTGATGGGTGTCAATGGCGAGGAGTCAGGGATGAGAGCGTCGGCCACGAGAAAGAGAGACGCGGGAGAGAGAGAATTGTGAGGCCCGTAGCCGAGCCATCGAAGGAGTCTAAATATATATATATATATATATATTGAATTATAGGTATAGGTATATATATTATAGGTATAGGTATATATATTATACAGATTTGTATATATCTAATAATCTAAATAATATTTAAAAAAATATATGTATAGTTTTTGTTTTAAAAAAATATATGTATATTGAATTATAGGTATAGGTATATATATATTATACAGATTTGTATATATCTAATAATCTAAATAATATTTTAAAAGATATTACAAATCCCCGATCAATCTCTACTAAATCTCAAAGAAAATATATTGAAAATTATCTACATATAGCTAGCCCACTTAAATCATAAATTTAAGGGTTAAAAGAATATATTCTAATCTAATATATAATACATGGCATCTCAGGATGTTTAAGATTTTCCTGGAATAGATAATCGTCAATATAATATCATGAGATATTTAAATAAGATAAAACATACTGACAATTAATATATGAAAATATTCGTAACGTATGACTACCAGAAATATATATATATATATAATTTAAATATTGTATATCTGTTATTTAAGATTTATATAGATTTAGTTTACATATAAATATCAAATAAAAGATACTTTAGCACCATAACGGATTTCACGCCAGCGGGTTGGGTCCGATAAACACGCATATTATTCAAACCAATCACAACCCAAATAATAAATAAAAACAAAATCCAAAATACTAATTAATATCGTTAAATAACGTATGATCGTACTAGGGTGTTACAACCCGATCCTATATCCTCGGAGCTTCATCCCTAGTCTTTCTCATGCGCCTAAATCTCATAGGCCTCCGCACAAATGGCTATATCGGACTTTCCGTCTGGATCGAAGTATCGATCACCTCATCTGTAATATGGACTGAAGTCTCGATCACCATCTGACTCGGTGATCCTGTTCTCTGCTCGCCATTTGACTGAGTTTGTTTTCTCCGAGAAATCGTAGACTCATCGACTATCGTATTTTGGCTGATTACTCCACCCTTATACCAGGACACCACAACCTGTATCCTTTTGCTTCGCTTCTAGAATTACGAAGCCTTGAGTGATTCTCAGTCTCTCCAGTCCACATCTTCTTAGGAATTATCATGTTTACTGCCGTCGATATTGACCGATCGATGAGATACTCGGCAGTAGATAGGACCTCCGCATGAAACTCCTTCTGAACTGCAGTCATAAGCCGTGAATACATGTTCTTCACAAACACCTTCCGAACCATCCGTTCTGCTTCGCCAATATACCTAGGATCAAAAGTGGTGTGATGCACGATCCTTCTTGACTTGCAGAACTCTCCACCATGATCGGAACGAAGAACCTTCACATGCTTCCTGAACTGCTTCTCCACAATAGCCTTCCTGAAAATTTGAAAATTCTTCGCCTTCGACTCAACTACATCCACAACTTTCTCGAGAAGTCGTCAATGAAGGAATCATAATGTCTGATTCCACCTCGAGAACAAACCAGTACCGGAACCATCTCTGTCTTCTTCCCTTAAATACAATCCTCCCGAAGATTTTTCATGCTGATCTCTACACCTCCAAGTGACTGCCTCTTTCGAGACCTCTCCAAACTCGCCTTGCCAATATGGTCCGATCGTGGACGCCACATCTTGATGGAGTCTGAACCACCTGAACCAGTAAAAAATCTAACATCTCCTAAAACCATCCGTCCCTGAAGAAAATATAGATTCCTCATCCTATTCGCCTTCATGACAATACGAGTTTCTCTGGAAATCATCACAGAATCTCTATCGATCACACACTTGTAACTGATCCTGTCTAAAGCAATTAATGAAATCAAGCTCATCTTCAGATCTGGCACGTGCCTGATATCTGTCAATGTCCGAACTCTCCCATCATGCATTCGAATCCGAACTGCACCAATCCCAACAACTCTGCTTATCATACCGTTCCCCATAAGGATTGAGACTCTATCAACTGATCGATACATAGCAAACCAACTCTGATTCGGAGTCACATGGAATATCCATGATCCATGTGTGTCTAAAGTCGCACATGCTGATAGAATCGAACCATCACTGTCTTCATACGAATCCTCCACCGCAACTGCAGTACCGAAAGACATCTGTTTGCCTTTCACCTTGCGCTCCGGACAATCCCTTTTTCAATACGCGCTTTCCTTGCAAATAAAGCACTTGTCATTATCGCGATTTCTCGATTTTCTCTTGGAGCCTCCATCTGAACGGTATCTAACGGACAATGCATCATCGTGACTACTCTTGTCACCTACCACTTTCTCCCTCAACACCTCACTGTGCAGACCTGCGTTGATATTTTCTATAGAAAGCTTATTTTGGCTATACACCATCGACTTGACAAACTGCCCGTACTCCGAGATCAACGAACATAGTAGAATCATTATCTGATCCTCATCCTCTATCTGCACCTCCACGTTCTGCAAGTCCATCATGATCTAGTTGAATTCGTCTAGATGATCCTTGACGGATGTCCTCTCTTTTATTTTTAACGTATACAATCGTTGCTTAAGGTAGAGACCATTTGTAAAAGATTTCTTCATGTATAGAGACTTCAACTTGCACCATAACCCTGCTGCCGTTGTCTTTTACGCAAGCTCGCATAGAACCTCTTCAGCCAACTGGAGCTGTATCGAACTGAAGGACTTATCCTCCATCTCTTCTTTCTTATCTTCCGTAGTCGTCTCTGGAACATTGCTTTTTGCAAAGAAAATCTTGTGAACCCCTTGTCGCTTGAGAATATCCTTCATCTTCAATCTCCAAAGGTTAAAATTGTTTCGCCCATCAAACTTGACCATTTTGTAATGCATAGATTCTATTTCTCTAAATAATCCGAAAACACTGAATCTGATACTTTGATACCACTTGTTGTGAATTTTCTATATCTGTGATTCTTCAAGAGATCACAAAACACACCAAGAGTCGCAGCGGAAAATTAATTTATTAGGATCGTGTGTAAACAAACTACTTGAAAAAGATTTACCGGACAATCTATCAAAACAATTCAAATTATCAGAAGCACACCAAAAAACACAAACACAAGATTTATCCGACTACGAAAACTTCCACTATTAAGAGAGTATTATACGAGAACGCCCTCTCCGATCACCATCCAAATACAATAAAATCTCTATCTCTACAAATCTCTCTCTCTCCTCTCCGCCTCTGACAGTTTGCGCAGCCTCTCTGGATTTCTAGCTCTATCAATTGTTTTCAAGTCACAGCATTCAATGATTTTCTGGCCTTCAAGACTTGTGTATATTTTCTAATTGATTCATCAAATCAATTATATATAGCCTCCATCTAAGTTTTGGCCGCAGATTCCATGAAGCCTTGCTGTGGATTCCCAGATTGCCTCCACTACTTTTCTGACCGCCAGCCTCTAAGAGGCTCTGGTGGAATTAATTTAATAGTCACACATCCATGGCTCTGTTAAATTAATATATATAGCCTCGATTGATATCTTTTTAGCCTAGGATTAATTAAACAATATATGTGTAGAGATATCCTTAGGGATAAGTCTGGATTTTAAACTTAGAGATAATGCCGGATTTAAATTAACATGCACTGCACGTATTCACTCTTGGGTTTTTGGGCTCTTGATCTTAGGCTCCAAATTTGCAATCAATTTCAACGATAGTGCAACTCGCAAACCATGTAAAAAATGATTTTAGAAGTTTAGGATGGTAAGGTTAAATTCATGAGAATGGAGTCGAGTTTAGATAACTGGATTTTCATAAAGTTATCTAAACTTAACTCCAAAATACGAACCATGCCATGTTTAGGATGGTTTTTGGAAAGTCGAGAAAATTGTAGTTTACTAAACTTCAATCCAACCAATGTTCTCTAAACTCTAAAATTCGCAAAGAAAACACCCATTTTGGAGTTTAAATAACTCGAAAACAAGATTTTGGAGTTTCGATAACTACAAAGCCAAACACCGCATCAAAGTTAGAGTTTTAAATGGAGTTTGGGGCAAGAAAACCATAGTTTGTATACCGTCTACCTCCACTTAAAAATAAACTTCGATTATCCTAACTCCATAGCCAGTTAGGGCCAAAATCAGTCTTGTCAAACCATGTAAAAGTTGTTTGTTTAGAAGTTTAGGATGGTAATGTTAGATCCATGAAATCTATCTCATTAAGAGATTAGGAATCTGAATCTTTTATTATTTTAAAGCTGCAAGAAATTTAGAAACGCCCCACGTATACCAAGTACATCATGTTCATGGATTTTGCTGAACAGTTTGGATTGTAGTAGAATTAATAACAATAACTGTTTGGTGTCTTGGGTGTTAATACATGTTCAATACATCTACGCTACAATATAAACTTTAGGATGTGCAAAAAAGTGTTCCATAAGTATCCTCAGTGAACCCCAAAAAAATTGGTGATTTTGATGATGAGTCCGAGCAGGTTTTTAGTTCAGTGCTTACTTTCAGAACACCTTTCTTGAGTGTCTGCTGTTCCTTAAAGGTGCACATTTCATTTTCTTTCTTTAGAAATTTATCCTCATTTCAGATCTAAATTCTTCATGCAGGGCCTTAACCTTGCTATTTGTTATATAGAACCACACAAACGGATTGATGTGCACTAAATGTACATTCGATAGTAGCTCTCATTCTTATAAACTATCACAATGATATTTTTCTATCGAGAAATTTATTTCATCATAATCACATTTCTCCATAAGGATACAAGCCTAAAGTGTTCCGGTAAGATGCGCCCTTCAATGACTTTAACATGGCAACATTCTATTAGATGTTTCTAATTATTTAAAGAAATTTGACATTTCTTATATATTAAATATTGGACCCTGATCTCTCTCTTTTTAATTTCTTCTGATGTTGGCCTTTCCAGTACTCGCAAAACACAGACAATGTATTGACAATGGTACTATCCACTGTATACACTCTCGGATGGGTCGGGATCGGATACTCCAAGGACGGAATGATGACCGGATCCAGTGCAATGATTGGTTGGATTGGTAAAACTGGCGTACCTCATATTAGACAATTCTATCTACGAGGTCATTCTAGTTCAGAAGTCATAGTGAACGAGGGCCGGCTGTCATCGACGAATCTTGCACCCGTGGTTGTAGTTTCAAAGGCCAACATTTACTTGGCATTTCAGCTGAATTTCTCGGCTCCACTTATAAAGCAATACCTCCTATTTGCTTTTGGGACGTCGATTCCGGTTAATAATCATTTAAAGGAGCATAGTGATAAGACGTCTATTTCTTTCAATTTTTCAGAAGGTTTGTTATCTTTTTGTTTTCGCTTTTCTTAGCAATCTGGATGCCTCTCCTTTGTATGCAAAACTAGCTTAATCATATACTACGTATAAACTTTACTTCTTTGTATTGCAAAACTAGCTTAATCATATTAGACAGTATTTTACTTCTCTGTTTGTATCACCGATATCAAACTTTATTACAGGTACATCGTCTGCTTCTTTGTATCCTTTCCAACTAAAAAGGACACATGGGATACTAAATCTAATTGGGTGGGGTGTGCTGTTACCAATAGGGGCCATTGTTGCAAGATATTTCAAGAGGTTGGATCCGTTTTGGTTTTACATCCATGCATTGCTTCAGTTTACTGGATTCTTACTCGGCCTCGCGGGTGTGGTCGCTGGAATCGCGCTCTATGATAAATTGCATACAGATTTCTCTGCACACAGGGTCCTTGGAATTTTTATCCTTGTGCTGGGTATTCTTCAGGTTCGTGTACTGCTCAATGAGTCTTGTGAAAATTTGCTTTTATTATTCCAGTATTCTCGGTCTCATTTCTACATGACATCTTTATTTGGCGATGGTTCAATAATATGTTGAGTTAGGATTTCCAATAGTCTTCAATTGGTGTGTATATTTGTCATATTTTAAGGAAATAAAATTTCTAAAATAATATGAGCCGTAAACTTGCGTTGCAACTTGAAAATGCAAGGTTGCTTATATATCTTCTTCCAGAAAGAAAGATTTTTTTTAATATTTGAATAATTTTAATATAATTGTTCAAGTCAACAAAAGCCAGTGTTTCATCTAAGTACTCATCTGTGAAACAGATACGGATACAGACTCATAGACTTGTACACGGACACGACAAATTTGTACAATCAAGGACACATGGAAACGACTATAATATTTACCTATGTATCTAATTATATATATTGAATAAAAAAATATAATAAACTAATGGAAGAAACTTGTACTAGTGCAACTTTAAAACGATAATAAAAATAAAACCAAGGTTATAATATTCATCCAAGAACATAAGTTTTCTTGAACCTAATATATATTCAACTAAAAGTAACGCAATAATATAATCCATAAGAGTCAAAAATAAAGGTAAAACACGCAATACTACAATCCATAAGGGTTAAAACAAACAAAATGGTAACATTTTTAATTGGAGCCAACTTTCAATATTTTGACTTGGTTATTTGTATCAATATGGACCTTTACTCCTAGCTCCATCATGATATTTGAAATATTTAATATTCTTGTATTCTCGAAGATTAAAGCTGTCCACATATATTCCACATTCTTAGTTCTCAATTCATTATACTATGTACTCTATGTAGAAGTGTCAGAAACGTCCAATTTGGGCTGACACAGCCCAAGTGTATTGTATATGTGAATGTCCAAGCGTATGATATATGTCGGACATGAACACAACAAACAAATAAAAGTGTATGTGCTTCCTAGGTGCTCATAGATAGGAAAATTCAGCCACTTAACTTTTTTACTGTTTCTTCATACTATATACTCTTTATAAACCCATTAAACATATGCATAAACTATGTTGTAAAAGCCTTTTGTGGATGATGCCCTCTAAAATTTATTAAAATCCATTCAGATATAAAGGTTTAACATTATTTTCGTCTGTTCTGAACATGCTTCTTCAAATTCTGCTCTGAAGTATCTTTTATTACAGCGAATTCTTGTTGCTTTTATTCTTTGAATAATTATTTCTAATGATCATCAAATCATTCATATGTTCACCAATCATAGGTTTCGCTCTCCTTTAAAAATTTGAAAATTTGAAAATTTTCAGTGAGCAAAAATCTTTTATGAACTTCTTGCATGATTTATATAATATATGGAAAGCTATATGAGAGAATATTTCATGGGATATTCCCTTATCTGCCTTGGACTTTATTGGAAAATTTGTTATTTAGCCTTTATCTATTATTGATTAGCCCTTTCAATATTATTGTGATAGCACGTGCAAATTGCCAAATTTTAAAAAGTCTAAAAAATTTTTAGAAATTTCTATAGCCACCGTAGTGCAAGTCTCAAATTGCTAAAATTAGGGAATATTGCTATAGCCACTTTAGTTTAAATTGCTAAATTGTTATTTTGCTAATCGCTAAATGATGATACTCGATAACGGTAATTTCTCAGATCATGACACGTGGTAGATGACGTGTCCCAGAGCATGCAAGGAAGGACCTACAGTGGCCGACCAGACCACTCTTGTGTCCGTCCTACGAGCAAACGCTGGCTCACCTCCAAGCCCCCAGCACAATTGGCCTTCTCGGCCCCACAGCTTGTCTCCGAGCTATTACAGGCCCGAGCCTCCTCGGCCCTCTCAGCTCGCCTCCGGACTCGAGCAGAACCAAGATACCTCGGCTCTCCCGCTCCTCCGCGAGCTCACCCGTCGAGGTCATTTTCTTCTGTCTCATCGGCCGACCAACAGCACCGTTTGCAGGCGTAACCGCCATCCCGCGAATCTCGCCACGCGTGAGATCTCCACCGGCCACATCCCACGTTCCACGCCACCACGATCCCCCATTAACGAGCCTGTCTCGTCATTAATGGGAGGTCTCGCTCATCACGCGGGCGTAACGTCGGGAGCGTAACGACCGGCGTGATTCTCGCGCCTGCCTCGCCTGCTGCCACCGCTATATAAACCCCTCCTTCAGACGGTCCAGGTAATCTATTTTTACTCCACTAAGCCGTTACTCTGCTCGGATTTCCTCTCTAACTTGATCGTCGGAGGGTCCTCGATGGTACAACCACCCCGGGACTTCTTTGCAGGTAGCTCGGCAACCACAATCTCAAACCCATTGAGATCCACACGCTTCAGGAGCGACAGCCTCTAGATCCAATCTCAGTCATCCATCGCCACCATCAGCAGATCAACGGGAAGCAACATCTGAAAGAGATCAACGCCTCCATCAGCTGGTGCCGTCTGTGGGAACTCCTTAATTCCACACAAACAAAAGTTCGCCTCCCGATCTCAACCTAATGGCAAGCGATCATCAAGACGATCCAAGCACAAGTCGCTGCCTCCTCCTCAACGGAGGCGCGGACGAACCTCCTCCGCCAAATGCCATCAACGCCCTTGCCGGCTGCATAGACCGGTTAGCGTCTGTCATGGACACGCTCATCCGTGTCCAAACGGCAGGGTAAGTTCCCCAGGTCACCGCTCCTCCGCCTCGAGACCGGGACCCCTACAGAGAGAGAGAAGACTCTGCTCGCGTCAGTTCAGCCGACCACCGCCTCGTTACCTCCTACGGCCCCTCTGGCGCTAGGGATCAAAGACCTCACTAAGAGGCAGCTGAGCAGCTATCCTGCTCGGCTATCCATGGCTGGTAGCTCCCTACCTCATAACGCCAGGGATCAAAGCCCCCACCAAGAGGCAGCCGAGCGGCCACCCTGCTCGGCTATCCCTGGCTGGTAGCTCCCCTACTTCACAACGCCAGGGATCAAAGCCCCCACCAAGAGGCAGCCTGCAACTACCCTGCTCGGCTATCCCTGGCTGGTAGCTTCTCCACCCCACAACGCCAGGGATCGAAGCCCTCACGAAGAGGCAGCCCAACAGCAACTCTGCTCGGCTATCCCTGGCCGGTAGCTTCCCTACCCCACAACGCCAGGGATCAAAGCCCTCATTAAGAGGCATCCTTGCAGCTACCCTGCTCGGCTATCCCTGGCTGGTAGCCCTCATTAAGAGGCCCTCACCAAGAGGCAGCCCTGCAACTACCCCACTCGTTTATTCGTGGCTGGTAGCTCCCCTACCTCACAACGCCAGGGATCAAAGTCCTTACCAAGAGGCAGCCGAGCGGCTACCCTGTTCGGCTATCCCTGGCCGGTAGCTCCCCTACCTCACAACGCCAGGGATCAAAGCTCTCACCAAGAGGCAGCCGAGCGGCTACCCCGCTCGTTTATTCCTGGCTGGTAGCTCCCCTACCTCACAACGCCAGGGATCAAAGCCTTCACCAAGAGACAACCGAGCGGCTACCCTGCTCGGCTATCCCTGACCGGTAGCTCCCCTACCTCACAACGCCAGGGATTAAAGCCCTCACCAAGAGGCAGTCGAGCGGCTGCCCTGCTCGGCTATCCCTGACCGGTAGCTCCCCTACCTCACGATGCCAGGGATCAAAGCCCTTACCAAAAGACAGCCGATCGGCTACCCCGCTCGTTTATCCCTGGCTGGTAGCTCCCCTACCTCACAATGCCAGGGATCAAAGCCCTCACCAAGAGGCAGCCGAGCGGCTACCCTGCTCGGCTATCCCTGACCGGTAGCTCTCCTACCTCACAACGCCAGGGATCAAAGCCCTTACGAAGAGGCAGCCGAGCGGCTACCCTGTTCGGCTATTCCTGGCCGGTAGCTCCCCTACCTCACAATGCCGGGGATCAAAGCCCTTGCCAAGAGGCACCGGGCAACAACCCTGCTCGGCCATCCTTAAG
Organism: Agapanthus africanus; assembly: GCA_030015575.1. Taxonomy (NCBI): domain Eukaryota; kingdom Viridiplantae; phylum Streptophyta; class Magnoliopsida; order Asparagales; family Amaryllidaceae; genus Agapanthus; species Agapanthus africanus. The sequence continues at coordinate 349,823,804 of CM057351.1, forward strand.
GATAAAAAGCCCTCGTCAAGAGGTACCGGGCAGTAACCCTGCTCGACCATCCTTAGTAGGCCAGTTACGGCCCCTCCCGCGCTAAGGATGAAAAGCTCTCGCAAGAGGCAACCGAACCCGCCCTTGTTCGGTTATCCCTGGCTGATAGCTCCCTACCTCAACAAACCAGGGATCAAAGTCCACACAGAGGCAACCGGGCCCACCCTTGTTCAGTTATCCCTGGCTGGTAGCTCCCTACCAAACTAGGGGTCAAAGCCCTCGCCAAGAGGCACCGGGCAGTAACCATGCTTGGCCCGTCCTTAAGGATCAAAGCCCTCGCAAGAGGCAACCGGGCCCGCCCTTGCTCGGTTATCCCTGGCTGGTAGCTCCCTACCCCAACAAACCAGGGATCAAAACCCTCGCCAAGAGGCACCGGGCAGCTACCCTACTCGGTCATCTTTAGTAGGCCACTCACGGCCCCTCCCGCGCTAAGGATCAAAACCCTCCCCAAGAGGCACCGATCAGCTATCCTGTTCGGCTATCCTTAGTAGGCCACTCACGGCCCTTCCCGCGCTAAGGATCAAAACCCTCGCCAAGAGGCACCGAGCAGCTACCCTGCTCGGCCATCCTTAGTAGGCCACTCATGGCCCCTCCCGCGCTAAGAATTAAAACTCTCGCCAAGAGGCACCGAGCAGCTACCCTGCCCGGCCCCATCCTTAGTAGGCCACTCACGACCTCTCCCGTGCTAAGGATCAAAACCCTCGCCAGGAGGCCACCGAGCGGCTACCCTACTCGGCGCATCCTAAGCAGGCAACCTCCTGCCCATCCGACGCTGAGGATCTGAAGCCCTCATCATGAGGCTGCCGAGTCCCTTCTTGCTCGGCGCATCCCCAGCAAGCATCTTCCTGCCCATCAGACGCTGAGCATCTGAAGCCCTCATCGTGAGGCAGCCGAGTCTCTTCTTGCTCGACGCATCCCCAGCGGGCATCCTCCTGCCCATCAGACGCTGAAGATCTGAAGCCCTCATCGCGAGGCCGCTGAGTCCCTTCCTGCTCGGGGCATCCCCAGCGCGCATCCTCCTGCCCATCAGATGCTAAGGATCTGAAACCCTCATCGTGAGGCCGCTGAGTCTCTTCCTTCTCGACGCATCCCCAGCGGGCATCCTCCTGCCCATCAGACGCTGAAGATCTGAAGCCCTCATCGCGAGGCCGCCGAGTCCTTTCCTGCTCGGGGCATCCCCAGCGGGCATCCTCCTGCCCATCAGACGCTGAAGATCTGAAGCCCTCATCGTGAGGCCGCCGAGCCCCTTCCTGCTCGACGCATCTCCAGCGGGCATCCTCCTACCCATCCGACGCTGAGGATCTGAAGCCCACATCGTGAGGCCGCCGAGTCCCTTCCTGCTCGGCGCATCCCAGCGGGCATCCTCCTGCCCATCAGACGCTGGGAATCTGAAGCCCTCATCGTGAGGCCACCGAGCAGCTATCCTGCTCAGCGCATCCCCAGCGGGCAACCTTTTGCCCATCAGACGCTGAGGATCTGAAGCCCTCATCATGAGGCCGTCGAGTTTTTTCCTGCTCGACGCATCCCCAGCGGGCAGCCTCCTTTCCATCAATGCGGTGGTCCAAAGCCCTCCTCGCGAGGCCGCTGAGTAGCTTCCTGCTTGGCGCATCCGCAGCGGGTAGCTTTCTACCCTATAAAGACACGGATCCAAGACCCGCCGAATAAACTCATACTTAACGCACGATCAGCGCCTCAACCTGGCAAAGGGAGGATACCGATCTTCCCACACTCGTCCTTCGTTCGACTTATACTCGATGCGCGACAACAAGAACGCCGTGTCATCCCCGAACAATCCACCACGAGGAATTACCAGCGCCAAACCGCACAGAAAGAACCAAGCAGTCCACTCTTGACCCGACCCATGAATAGATCGGAACGAGAGTAGGGGGCTAATGATGATGCTCTATAACGGTAATTCCTTAGATCATGACACTTGGCAGATGACGTGTCCCAGAGCATGCAAGGAAGGACCCACAATGGCCGACCAAACCACTCATGTGCCCGTCCTACGAGCAAACGCTGGCTCATCTCCAATCCCCCAGCACAATTGGCCTCCTCAGCCCCACAGCTCATCTCCGAGCTATCACAGGCCCGAGCCTCCTCGGCCCTCTCAGCTCGCCTCCGGGCTCGAGCAGAACTAAGATACCTCGGCTCTCCCGCCCGCGAGCTCTCCCGCCGAGGTCATCTTCCTCGGTCTCATCGGCCGACCAACAGCACCGCTTGCAGGCGTAACCGCCATCCCGCGAATCTCGTCATAGGCGAGATCTCCGCCGGCCACATCCCACGTTCCACGCCACCACGATCCCCTATTAACGAGCCTGTCTCGCCATTAATGGGAGGTCCCGCTCATCATGCGGGCGTGACGTCGGGAGCGTAACGGTTGGCGTGATTCTCGCGCCTGTCTCGCCTACTACCACCGCTATATAAACCCCTCCTTCAGACGGTCCAGGTAAGCCATTTTTACTCCACTAAGCCGTTACTCTGCTCGGATTTTCTCTCTAACTTGATCGTCGGAGGGTCCTCGGTGGTACAACCATCCCGAGACTTTCTTGAGGTAGCTCGGCAACCACAACCTCAAACCCATTGAGATCCACATGCTTCAGGAGCGACAGCCTCCAGATCCAATCTCAGCCATCCATCGCCGCCATCAGCAGATCAACGGGAAGCAACATCTGAAGGAGATCAACGCCTCCATCACTAAAATATTGAAGAATCGAATAAAATATAAAATATCAAGATTATTAAATTTTTGCGATTTTCGTTTTCTAGCATGCAAAATACCAAAAATTCAAAGATAACAGAATTTTTTAATTTTTTAAAAAAAAATCATGATTTGCATGTCCTATTTGTATGCAAAATATTGAAAATTGAAGAAAACAAAATACTTTGGGATTTTTGGAAATATCATGATTTTCTTGTGTTATAGCAAGTAAGATATTGAAAAACCAAAGCATATAGAAAATTGAGATTTTTTTAAAATTTCACAATTTTCGTGTGTATAGCATATAAAAATATTGAAAAATCAAAGAAAATTGATCTTTTTGTTGAGATTTTTGAAACTTTCACGATTTTCGTATGCTATAGTAAGTAAAATATTGAAAAACCGAAAAAAATATAAAAATTTGAGATTTTTGAAAATTACGCAATTTTCATGTACTAGCATTCAAAATATTGTAAATTCGAAAAAAAAACAAATTTTTGTAAATTTCGTAATTTTCATATGCTATAACATGCAAAATATTAAAAAAACCGAAGAAAATATAAAAAATTGAAATTTTCGAAAAGTTCATAATTTTCGTGTGTTATATAGCATTCATAGTATTGGAAATGGAAGAAAGCAGAAAATTTTGAGATTTCGAGTGCTATATCATAAAAAATATTGAAAACCGAAGAAAACAATAAATATTTTATGTTTTGAAAATTTCATGATTTTATTGTGCTACAACAAACAAAATATTGGAAACCCGAAAAACGGAAATTTTAAGATTTTAGAAATCTCACCATAGTCTTTTGCTATAGTGTGCAAAATGTTGAAAGTTCGAATAAAATATTTGGATTGTATGTATATATTGTGAATCTCGTATGGTATAACAAGCAAAATATTGAAAACCCGTTGAAAAATGAAAATTTTAAGATTTTAAAATTTCACGATTTTCATATGCTATAAAAAGGAAGAATATTGAAATACTGAAGAAAAATGCTGAAATATTTACAAGTTAATCCTGCATTTATATTTTACATATGAAGTTCATATATATTAGATATTAGAACCTACAAATTATATAACAATAAAATTTTAAATTAGTGATATTTCTTGACTTTGGATTTCATACCCAAGCATTACGCGGGGGCCCTTGCTGAAAATTGAAAGTACTATCCACCATCGCTTATTCTACCATGATCTGATGTTTTATATGTTCGTTGCTCTTATTTTCTTTCTTGATTCTTCGAATACTGATACTCTCCTGTGCAGGTTATAGCATTTTTTCTGCGACCCAACAGAGATGCGAAAATTCGCAGATACTGGAATTGGTACCACCATTGGGTTGGGAGGCTCACGCTTTTTCTTGCAATAATAAACATTTTTCTTGGAATTCAGGTTGGAGGTGCTGGAGTTTCTTGGAAACTTGGTTACAGCGTCAACCTCGCTCTTCTTTTTCTTGCAACAGTTGTACTAGAAGTCATTTTGTGGACACGATGGTCTCGGAAAACTGTCGATCCTCCAACATACTAAAGCCAAGCCAGAAACTGATGAGGCTATTAATTATGGAGGTATGATTTTTCTCAACTATAGCGATGTCGATAAGTTTTGCATGTAACATAGTAGTTACCGATATGTCTTTATATCAGTGTGTATAGTAGAACATTCTTTATCTCGTATTCTCGATTGCCTGCAGAAAAAATCAATTGATGTTTAATAGTTATTCTCATTATTAAGAAATACATTTTGGTTCTTAGTCGAGCATATTTCCGTTGCTTAATTTACTTTCATTGGAATGCCGGGCATATGTTCTAGGAAGGCGCATTACTGTTGATCGCTAGATATGAATTAGTTAACGTGACATATTGGAATTCAACAGTTAAGAATCTTTCTCTTTTGAGAGTAAGGCTAGATTGTGTCGTCTTTCCTTCGCTACTTCGTTATCTCCATGAAGGGGCACTTTTCCGGATTGCTATCAAATGTAGGAGACCAACTTAGACCGCTTTCAGCGTCAAGAAATAAAATTTGTACATGAAGGCCATGATTTGCCTAGGCAAAATGTCACGAAAAATCAACTACACAGCTTATCCGCGAATACTAGAATCACACAATTGGCGATATCTGAACTATTGTTGTTTAGAAAAATTGAGACCTAGCTAGACCATGTATATACTTAGTTTCTTTTTATTTTAGGGCGACAGCTTGAATATGATATGAAAGCGACAAGAGTCGACTGTCATCGTCGTTTGATCGGTTAAAAGTTGATTAATCTTTGCATCACTTCATAGCCAAGCACCCTTTTCTATACCAAATGTTTCATCTTTCGTCTCTTTTCGGATCCAGACTTAATCTGTGCATGCATGCTCGATCTAACAACAAACCCAATCCCGGTCAAGTATATGGCAGCAAAATTCTGACTGTTTCGAGTCAAACTAGAGTCACGGCGGTAAATATTTTAATATTTTTTTGTTGAGGAAATGGTGGTTAATTAATCTACCAGAATATCATTAAAGAGATCTTAATGATCCAAAAGTACATCACAAATCCAGGTACATCACAAATCCTCAGATACATCACAAATCCAGGTACATCACACCATACAAAGCAAACAAGTTAACATGAAGTTTAATTATACAGCCAAAACAAACATCAAAAGTGGCCATATATATAAGCTCCAGGCAACACCAAAACCAATCAGTTAGCAACAACACCTACGACGAACCATGTCAGAGGCTCTTGTCCGCGTTGTCGTCACCATCCTCCTCGCCCCTGTCTTTGTCTGCTTCAGCTTCAGCCATCTCTTGGTCATCTCGAGGGAGCATCTTTCTTATTTTGAGCCTCTTCGTATCTGAAATAACCGCAGACCAGTCATATAGCATCATGGTTATGTGATGTATTATGGTGTTTTACGTATTATTTTCCCCACTAAAAATTCTAGCATTACGTTCTCGCCATAACCCCCAAGTGACACCCATCGCTGTAATGTCCCAGTTCCCCCTAATCATCCCCCCTCCTTGTTTTTTTCTCCATCACCCCCATAGATCATCATGGTTAAAACACCGTTGGTAGCGCAAAAGTGAATCCACACATCTTTCGCTAATGGGCAACCAAACAGCAGATGGTTGACCATCTCAATGTCGTTTTTGCACATTATGCACTCCGGTGACCCTTGCCACTTCCTTTTGATTAGATTGTCCTCTATCAAAATCGCCCTTTTAGCTGTCAGCCAACTAAAGATTTTTACTTTATGTGATTCCTTTCATGCTGGTGTCATTGGTCCTCCTGTCTTCCCACCTCCCCTAAGGATCTTTTATAATGAGTTCATTGTAAACTTATTACTCTTATGCCAACGCCACTTCGGTTGGTCAGTGTTCATCTAGGTTGCATGGATACTTCCAAGGAGTTACCGTATCCTTGTCCGACACGTATCGGATACCGACGCTTGCAAGACACTTGCACGACGCATATCGGACACGTTGTATATATTACATACGTATAGTATGCGTTCTATGCGCGTCATATATATATAAACATATTTTTAGTATATTATTAGCGTATAACATATTAGACTAGTTAATTTTTTCTTCTTTATTGTTGTCATAATAGTTTGATACCTTATTTGTCTTTATAAGATTATATATAGCCGTGTCCTCGTATCCTATATTTTGGGATTTTGCCGTGTCGCCGTATCGCATCGTGTCGTATCCGTGTCCCCGTATCCGTGTCCATGCAACCTTGGTGTTCATACAATCGGGCTTCCAATCCTTCAAATAGTCTTTGAGATCTGCAAACTTCGTTTTTTCTCTAACCGACTGCATGCGTTTGAATGCAATCCTCCAACCTCCTCCTTTCCAATTTTTGTTTACCTGCTCATTTCTATTTTGCACAATGTTATAAAGTCTTGTTTACATCCAATCATGTTTTTTTAACCTGTCTTCATATAATTATCAATGAAAAGACTGACAGGCCAAACTAATACATATCCGAGAGAATAATAAGGTACGACCTGTCACCGATTGTTACACATGTACAGGAAATGGAGATAGAGATATTTTAAAGTAATGTTATTTTCCATTCACGCGCGAAAGCACACGTGAAATACTATCATGGTTCCTGTCTTCGGATCTCAGCCATGGCATGAATTATATGAGTTTACTGCTCTTATTAATTGTCTCTCTCTAATTAAAGAATCTTTCACCAGCTACAAAACCTCACAGAACCTTACAAAATCTTGTCTATTTGTGTAATGTCTCATATATAGATGCTAAAAAGACGGGGTACTATAAATGCTCTCACTAGCACCTATTGACACAGAGAAAAACACCTACCTTGATTTTATTAGGGTATTTTAATGAAATATAAAAGGCTAAATTGCGGGAAATATCCCTAACTTTTGTCCCCATAGAAGTAAAGCCTCCACTTTGCTCCTCAACTTTAATTTATTTCCAAAACTCTTTTTATTTCAGTAATTTTTCTGAACTAATCTATCTTATTTATTGCTTCATATTACTATTATACGTTTATGGTGTTGGCAATTGCATTTTTTGAATTAACTATGGGTAAGATCCGGCCCCTCAATAGGGATTTATCCTAAAATTTCATCTTTCCTCTCAATTTCCTTTGTCCTAAATCCATTGCCAATCAAAAATAAGTAAATAAATAAAGATTAAAATGCAATCTCTATTGAAATTCTTTCTAAGTTTGCTCAAATATGAGTTTTCACTTTGGTTTTACAAATGTCGGGTGACTGAGATAAGAGAAGAAAGTTGCAAGTGAATTGGTGAAAAAGTAGTTGATTATTTAAATAAGAAAGAGCGAGAACGAGATTGTTTTTAGGTTAAATATAGAAGTGAAGGTCATTTGGGACTAGATCAAAGTTAGGGGGTGAGTGCAGGTTTTAAAAAAGTTAGATGTATTTATTGCCAAAAGTTGGCATTTCCTGCAATTTAGCCTTAAAAATAGTATCCATTGAATTTTAAATTTGAATATATTTTGGAATTGTTTCATAATAAACGGCAACAGCTAATTTATTAAACTTCCTTTTCTTACATTTTCAAAATTAAAAATTGCCATTTTACTCTGCTGAACCCTGCAATATCTCAAATTTTACTTTATAATTTAGTGTCCGAATGATCATTTCATTGATTCAATACACGCCTTGGATTGACTTTCTTAGAAAACACATGCATTTTTCTTTAGCATTTTTTTTTTTTGGAATTAAACCCCTAAATACCCCCACATTTCATTAAATTACGATTTAACGAAACAACATAAAAAAAGTCACCAAAAAATAACAAAAGGAAAATAAAATAAAAAGTCACCAAAAAATAACAAAAGGAAAATAAAATAAAGATAGAGGATAACACGTCCTCCATGAAAAGCTAAATACAGGTCTTATCCTAGCAAAAAGAAAGCAGCAATCTCCTCTTCCACATAAACTGTCCCTCGAAACCGTAATTTCTTACTATTGGCCTCCTCTGTCCCGTGATGTCCCATCCGCCAAAACAAAAGTAGCTGGATTACTCATGCCCGCAACTGAGCCCTCGTCTTTTGTAATCGTCCTTGCCTTTTTCGTGATTCTTTTTGCAGCAGCACCTGACCAGAATTCAATGTTGGCTTCAATCACATTTAAGATATTCAATATCGATTTTTTAGAATTATTAAAGACTCTATTATTCCTCTCTAACCAAATATTCCAATAGATAGCTGAAACTATGATTTCCCAATTTCTCAAATGCTTTCTATCTAACCCGATCCTCCAGTGATTCCAGAGATCACTAAAGATGCTCGACAGATTTGAAAACCCAAAAAACCTCTAAAACTTATCCCAAACACCCCAAGCCAATGGGCACATAAAAAACAAGTGATTCACCGACTCTAGTTGTGCCTCACATATACCGCAATACATGGGATCTACTCGCTTCCTCTTGCCTAGATTATCTCTTGTCAAGACAGCATCATTGGAAGCCAACCACAAAAAGACGCGAACTTTTAAAGGTGCCGAGAACTTCTAGATATTCGAATCAATTCTTGACTCGGCCCCATCATAATTCAAAGAATTGTAGATGGATTTGATAGAGAAAACCCCACTTGACGACCATTTCCAAACCACGACATATTTGTTCTCTCTCACCATTGGTTTTCAAGCCTCGAGATAACCAATCAACAAGCGTCGTTGTCTTCTTTCATGCACCGTCAATGCACTTTAAAACTTTGGCCACCACTTGTTACTCTTTCATTGGCTTAGAACCGATGCCTCCTTATACTTTGCCAACTCAAAAGCATAGGAAATCTCTTATATTTTGCCATCTCGAGATAACCAATCAACAAGTGTCGTTGTCTTCTCTCATGCACCGTCAATGCACTTTAAAACTTTGGCCACCACTTGTTACTCTTTCATTGGCTTAGAACCGATGCCTCCTTATATTTTGCCAACTCAAAAGCATAGAAAATCTCTTCTGCAAAGCAATATCCCCGCATCAATAATCCCACAAAAATTTAATCGCACTTTCATCCCCTATCGTATAAGATATACCTTTAAAAAAGATTCCATTACAGATATAACTCCCTTCAAATACCCAGACGCCGTCGCTACATTCTTATTGGGTCCATTTACTGCACCAAGCTTACTGCCATAGGCTGCATTAATGTTTGCCACCCATCCATTTCTGTTACCCGCTACCCACCTTCACCACCGCTTCCCCAACAGGGTCCGATTAATGTCCTTCAAGTTTTTCACAGCCAGTCCCCCTTCTTTCTCGATCTACAAACTTTTTCTCTGTTGGATATAGTGCCCTCAGAGTCAATTATTGAATCGCAGGCACGTGATTGCAATGATTGAGAGAGGACCTATGCCGGTAGGACAATCTTACTCAGGATGATTGTATACTATCTGGTTCGTCTCTATCATCGTGTACATACTTTAGGTGACATTGTGGTTCATTATTACACGTTGATGGAGAATAGTATGCTACTATGGTTTATCTTTATCATCGTGTACTGCTTCAGGTGACCTTACAGGTCACTATTTCACGTTGATAGAGCCCTTAGGATTCTTGCTTGATGGCCAGCAGTATGATGGCGATCATATACGTGGGAGCTGGGGTCTATAAGCACATCCTTAAAATGGTCCCTAGTCGTGGGAGTTTCGAGACTGGGCATCGATACTTCATTAGTAGACTAGTGTATACAGTCGAGACCCCGACGAGGGACGATGGCCGGTCTCATAAGCCATTGGTGTCAGTTGGATCACCTAAGATATATACAGGTGCTCATTGGGTTATGAGTACACAGGACAGGACTCGCCGGGAACATGCTAGTTGGTATTATACCTAGCGTCAGATAGCAGTTCCCTGGTGACATGTATACAGGTTAGTTCATCGATCTGAGATCGTCATTTGTCTCGTGTGAGTTCCCACTGTACTTTGATTACTACCCTACCACGGCTCAAAGGAGTCGTGCAAATAGGTTTTAGTTGGGTACAGTCCCGAGCCACATCGAGGCAGTGAACGGATTGGCAAGGGTTCGTCTCTCCCGGTATTGGGGGTGAGGTCGCGTTGCGTCTAAAAGAGCCATTACACGAAGTCTTTGGCCAAGGCAGGAGATTTACTGGTAGGTATTCCAGTAGTATCTCAGGGTGTTCTGGGCTACACTCCGACACGACTTGTACCGCTTTTGGGGGTCTGACTTTTACCAACCCCCTAGGCCCGACATGCAGTGCTCATAGACGAACGGACCGGACTGTACGGATATTGTCACTGACAGGCTCAGTAGGGTGTCAGGATGAGTTCGCTCATCGACCTCCCTTTTGGTCAATACCTGGTAGCCCGTTACGTACGGCTAATACCTCTGACGTGCTAGTGGTTAAATCCACAGCCAAAGTATTGACGAGTCTTTAGAGTCCCCCACAGACAGTTTCTCAAGTTTCGGGCGAAACGTTGTAGAGACCGTATGGATTTATGGCAGGGTTCGAATGTACGCGTGCACTTGTGCACGTGTCATAGTTCGGACGGATAATACTAGCGGGCTTTGGTTTAAGCCGGATCCTAGTATTATACAGTGTAGATCTTGTCTCATTGCATTTGTATTCGGTCGGAATACAAATGCGGGTATGTATATACAGTCGCGGGGTTATCCTGTAATTTATTACGGGATCGCTTTTTGAAGTTGCCAGTTTGCATTCCGTTTCGGCCATTTTTCTTTATTTCTTCTTGGCTGAAATTCCTTTGATGGGAGGGGCTTATTTGCAAAAGTGGAAATTAGTATTGGAGGGGGTTTTTTGTGGTGGAGGGTTCATGATGGTTCTAGCATCTTTTGATTCCTTTTGTTCATCATTACTTGCTTTATTGAGATGGGATTGAGATGGATATTGAGGTGACTCATTTTCTTGTGATCATACATTTTTCATTTGCCTTTTTCCCTCCTCCATAATACATGCCGGCCACATTGAGAGGAGCATGATTCTTTTTGGTTTGGGGAAAATATTGATATCATTTGGATCACACAAAATTCCTTAGCTCCATTTCAATGTTCATTTCCACCTTCAGCTCCAAAATGGCAACTTCATTAACCCCTTGAGACAAAGGTTTCTACACTTAGTCTACAGCAATCTTGGACACGTCGACTAGCACACTTCGTGTCCGACTTGCCTCGGTTCAGAGGTGGGAGCCCGTAAAAAGACTTCTCGATATGGTGCCATTTCCGACGAGGAGATCGAGATCGGAGATGCCGCGAGGAGCTTAGGATGGTGGCCGAAGACCGAAGGACACGGATCGCTCGGTATAGCCTCTCTACCCTTTCTCTAGTTAGCTAGTAGTAGGTTAATGGTCCGATCCGGGGAAAAAGTATACGATAGCGCCGGTTTCTAGTTAAAGAAAAGTTTTTGTTTCCGCATTTTGGCCTCGGACAGACGGCCGGGGCGCTACCGTAGACTTACATGGAACCGCGGCCAAACTCATGTTCTGGCCGCGGTTCCGCCGCAGTAAGGAGTCATCACCGTACCATTTTTCTACAGTGTTCTTTAAACTTGGAATTGGGGTTTATGGTATATTCTGTTTGGGCCCAGATTTATTTTATGTACTGGGTATTGTACTTGGGGCCCACTTCGGGAAATTTTGTGGATCAAAATTTTTAAATATGTTAGTTCACAGTATTTACATTATATCTGCGACCGTGAATGTCATTTGATCGGTAAATCCTGTCTAATTGCTATAGTTTTTTTAGACGGATTTGCGAACGTGACATTCACGTTGATGTTCTGTGTTGTGCTGTGATGTTGCGGATTTGTCGTGGTGGATAGCCTGGATGCAATGGTAGTACAGTTTAGTTGTATTTGTACATTTGATATTGCGGGGCGAGCGTCCGACATGTGGACTGCCGTTACTGCCTGTTTGTATATTATTCATTTGGGGCATGACCGGCTTGAGGTCGATGTACCCGTTGTATATTTTACTTTCTGTACTAAGATTACCCCGCGGAGGGGTGCACGGATAGCCGGGTTCTAGAGGGCAACGGGCCTGCATCTCATGGCTTTGAGACGGAGGGGGCTTCACTCTAGAATTGGCGGGCTATTCGCCGCACTCGTAGGGGATATAGGTTGACCCAAGGAGGGGTGCTCAAGTTACCGGATTCCGTGAAGTGCTGGGTGGTCCATCACGTTGTTGAAGGGGGCTGTCTTGCTTCAGGTTTTGGCGGGTAACTTGCCACACCCGCAGGGGTCTAGGATTTCATTGCACAGGCTATCCACAGGACCGGGGGAACGTCGGGTTTCAGTAGCGGCTCTCTGAAACCCGGGGATCCCAGATTATCTGTATTGTTCTGTGATACTTATTACATTTCTGTGATGTTGCATTTTATCACGCCTTGAGCGAATATTATATATTGATATATATACTAGTAGATGTTGTATATGTTTTACACCCGCGCTAGTCCAGTCCCCGCTCTGTCGTTAGTTAAGTAACCTAACGGGTGATGACGGGACCCAGTGGCGAATGCGGATGGCATATACGTACATCGTATTTTCGTTCTTTTGTGGTGTGATTAATTGATGGGACTGCATTGATTCGGATCAATGCAAGCTAAACAAACCTATTCTGATGTTGTTGGAACATTTTTCAAAAAAAGCTGTTATTGCAAGGACGTTCTCTTTTGTTTTGCACAGTGGTATTCGGTTATGAATATCCAACACCTCAGTCGACGAGGCAAGGGCTGAGATCCCTTCACCGGGAGTGACCCCCTGGACAGAAATTTACGTCAGGGTAATAACTTCACTATAACCGATTGCCTTTTGCTTTGCATCGTGGTATTCAGTTGGAATATCCTGCACCTCATTCTACGGGGAAAGAGCCGAGATCCCTTCACCGGGAGTAACCTCTTTAGCAAAGGTTTTCGCCACTATATTTTCATAAAAAGCTATCCGGTTTCCTTCAACGATACCAAGTTCATTACGTTAAAGGTTTTTCGCCAAAAACCATTCGTAGCCCTCCGTTATTTCAGACGGGTAGCACTTAGTATTCATGCTATGTTTGTTGGCCTTCGTCAAGGCATAGTGTATGGTAGCTATTTGTTACCTTTCTGCTGCATAGATAGATGCGTTGGTTTGAGACAGTCGTATAGCCTTGTTGGCCTTCGTCAAGGGCTTGTATGAATGGGTTCAAATTAACCTGGACAATGACGGGTAGAACTTGACATGTGACTTATGATTTGTTGACCTTCGTCAAGGTCATAAGAGCATGGGATAAAAATCACATCGGGAGTTTCTTAAGAAACTGAAACTTGCCAGATATGCGCATACCTTCTGGAGTGTGATAACATGAGTGGATTCCATCACGTTATCATGCGATGATAGTTGGATCCCGATTCCCATTGATGAGTTGGTTTACTCCTCCGATGATCCCGACTAATTCTTCTTTCAGGTTTGGAGGAGAATTTGACGATACAGTGGGAGGTTTCCTGATTAGATAAATTGATAACCATTCTGATCTAGGTTAGAGTGCACGCTGAGTGTTTCTTTTCTCTCTCTCTTTGGCAGCGACCATGGCCCGACCCTTGACTATGACTCAGTAACCAAGTTGACCGAACCTTCTTGTCAGAGTTGCATACCTCATTGCCACTCCTAGTTTTACCCTTTTCTCCAGAACACTCCGTATTATTACGAACATCCACTTCCATTGGATAAAACCATCGTATGGTTATATACGAACTCGAAGGAACTTGTTCCAGATTCGAGGATGGTTTCCGGTTCTGGAGAAAATGAATAGGACCATTCAGTTGTCTTTTCCTTTTACCTTCTCTCAGGTTGCGAGTGCTCCTTTGATTAGGACGGTACACCTATTACGCTAATTGGATAGTTTTCATCCAAACCATAGACAGGTGCCGAACGGTAGGGTGCCGAACGCTAATTGGATAGTCTTCAGCCAAACGATAATCTTCATCCTTTAGAGTCCAACACAGAGATTTCCTAGCTCAAGCGAAACGAAATAGGACACATACGGTGATATGTGCGCGAGCTTGATTAAATACGAGTATGTGATACCGTATTCTAATCTCGCGATATGAGATATCGGTTAGGTTATATATGATATCACCGGATTATTGAATCAAGTGTTGATTTGATTATATGATATACATATAAATGATATTAGTCGGTTATATGTGACATAACCGGATTATTGAATTAAGTGTTGATTTAATAATTTGATATATTAATATATATTAACTAAAATTATGCTCACTAAAGAATTTATTCTCTTTGAATACATTTAATATATATGTGATATATATTAATAAATGTATTTAAATATTATATCATGGTGGATGATACATAGGACATGGGTATTTGAGACTCACACCAAGCCTAAAAATTATTTGTGTGATTATTTATTAAGAGGAAATTCAAAAATGAGGTGGAAATGAGTATGGCTTAAGATGCTTGTAGAAGCCTATAGAAACCATGACTCATCCCATTAATTTTTGTTTTACTCTTGATATCTTATAACCCAACCATTATTTTTAGCTCACGGTTAGCTCTCTACTTATCACTTGAGATATTTTTTTCACCCTAGTTGATCTTCTTCTCTTAAGAGCTATCTAGGTTTTTCTTGAGTTGAAGAAATAAAAGAAATAGAGATTTCTAAAGTGAGCAAAATTCCTACTTCATCAACCTACTCTCATCTAGCCCATAAGATTAGGTTGTTTGCTTCACTGATTCTTGATTAGTGAAGAGCGAGTTTGAGTTAGAGAAACTTTAAGGTGGATCATTTTCGGCGTCGAAGACGAAGAAGTAAGCTCGTTCTTTTCACCAAGTGAAACCTAAGAAGAGTTCTAGGGAGCACTACTTGGAGCTAGGGGACTACTACTTGGAGCTTTAGAAGTGAAGGACCGGTCTACAAAGGTTGTATTTTTTATTCACTTAGTGTAAAACTTGTTTACATGCTTTCTAACCCTAATTCTCTAGTTCGATTCTAGGTTAGTATACCTTAGCCCACTAGATTTTTTAAAATTGCATACTTGATACCTCTAGAAACCTGGTAGTGGTGCTAAAACATACTTTCATGGTATCAGAGTCAAGCTAGAGCATTAGGAGTGGTCTAGACGACGTTAAAGTGTTCGATCGAACTTCAAAACCCGACATTTACTTAGTTTCTGTAAAAAAATTCAAAAGTTGCAATTTTAAGATTAAAAATATGCAGAAAATCGTGCAGGGTATATAATGGAGCCCCAAGAAATTCGAAGGCCTAACTCAATCACTTGGCCGCGGAACCGCGACCTATACTAGGGTTTAGCCGCGGTTACGCGGCAACATTGGTAAGTTGTGGACTTGTGTTTCTTGTGCTGCTCCATAATGATATTTGGGACTTTCTGGGTATTTTTAGTGAGGCTCAAGCTGTTGAGGTCTCTGGGATTTATGGGCATTTGATAATTCAATCGAAATATTTAACATCGTCTAGATTATATTGATATGTGATACAATATTTGGAATCCACATTAATTAGTTTTTTGAAAACTAGTTTGTGTTTTGTATATCTCGCATTTTAGTCTCTTTTGATCGATTGCTACGGAGTTTCGATCAAAACTCCGTCGCAATCTCCTATTGTACGCGGATAGTCGCCGGGAAACACTACTAGATAGTCATATCACATAGCCCCGACCAAGTGACTGTAGGAGAACCCCGAGGCCAAAAGCATCCAGTCGGGTGCTCGCGGCCACGGTGTTCCGCCTAAGTGCGCTTCGTTGACGGCATCAGGGGTGCGGCAATCTACTAAAGTTCCCGACGAGCATTCGATCATTTAATCGGGAATCTTGTTGACTTACCCGACTTGATATTGAAAAATGTTTTCAATCCGAGACATAAATGCAAGATTTAAAGGGTTAGGCATGAAATCCGAGGTATGAGATATTTCGGGTTTATGATGTCTAAGGATTGTGCGGATTCTAATTATTGTATGTTTCATTTATTTTCTTCGACCGTAAGTGTAATATGTGGTATATCCCCGATCTCGTTGCTATACGTAAACGACATTCGGGATACGCATGTTTACTTACGTTGATGATATGTGATATTATGTGTTGCTGTTGTAGGGTGTTTTTCGTCACCCCATTGAGATGGGAATACGCGTGCGCTTGTCAGGCGCATTACAGATTCTCCCTACCTAGGGTAAGCTGGGGTTTATTGATTGTGGGGATCCGAATCTGCGGCAGTCGCGAACTAAGCTGCCGTTAATTACCCCCTGCCTTTGGAGCGAGAGCACCTCCGATTGACGGGTTAAACAGGTCACGCGAACTCAATGTGCAGTGTTGTGTTTTTTCTAACGGGTCATGCAAGCCCAATTTTTTTCTAACGGGGGAGGTATTTTTAGTGTAGAGTGCATGTAAAATGAAGGGAAAATGGCGTCCAAAGGACGCGTGAGCGCCATCGCCTCACGTGCCTAGCACGCTGGCGCTGGCGCTGGGCGCTTGGGCGCGAGCACCTCACGTGCCCGGTACGTAGGCGCTGGGCGCTCGGGCGCTGGCGTTAGCGCTTTGGGAGCTAGCGCCTCACGTGCTCGACATGTGGGCACTTGGGCGCTGGCGCTTTGGACGCTAGCGGCTCACGTGCCCGGCATGTGGGCGCTGAGCGCTCGGACGCCGGCGAAAAGAAGGGGATTTTACTTCCGGAAATAGGAGTTAAACTCCAAAAGAGAATTTTGAGTGGAGTTAAACTCCTAAAAGATTTAGATTTGGAGTTAAACTCCTAAACAATCTGGATTAGGAGTTAAACTCCTTTGAGAATTTGGGTCTTGGAGTTGAACTCCCTAAAAATCTTCAGAGATTCTTCTCTCTTAAGTCTTGGATCTTCTCTTGAGCCTTGGATCTTTTCCAAAGTGGGATTTTCGGAGATGGTTCTCCTTCTTCCTCCTCTTTGTTGGCCGGATCTTGGAGGAAAAGGGGGGTGAGATTCAAAATCTCCCCTTTTGAGATCTGATGGAAGATCCGAGTTCCCCTTCATGGGTTTGATGGTGAAAAACTATTTGTTTTTAGAAAAGGAAGAGTTAAACTTTTGATTTAATTCAAAAAGGGGAAGAAGGTTTTAGAACCTTGAGAAAGGAGAAGGAGCACAGACCCTAATTTTTTGAGAGAGAGAAAAGTTTTCTTTTTTTTCATTATCATGTTGTCTTATATAGACTTACACATTTACATATAGCTACAAAATGGCATTTTGCCCATCCCATTTCTCATGTGCTCATTTCTTTTGCACATAAGCCATGGGCTTTACGGAATTTTGGCTTTATGCCCATTTTCTTATATTTATTCATAAAATAAAAAGGAAATATACCAAAATTATTTATTACAAAATTTTTATTCTGGCATAGGGGAGGCCGGCCGCTTCATGTTCGGGCTCGACCCGAGCATTGGCCCACTTGACCTGGGCTTGGGCCCACTTGGGTTGGGGTTGACTTTGATTTTGACATGGAAAACCGGGGTGTAAATTTTGACACCAACAAATTGCCCCCCATCAATAAATTCACACCATATATGTGGGTTGTGTGCATGAAATTGATGGATCTTCTTTCGTGTGGAGGTCGACTCCGTTTTGGCGACATGGAGGTCGATGCTGCCCTTTTTGGGACGTGGACGGTCGGTGCTACCCTTTTTGCGACGTGGACGGTCGGTTCTGCCATTTTAGTGACGTGGACGGTCGGTTCTGCCCTTTTAGCGACGTGGACGGTCGGTTCTGCCCTTTTAGCGACGTGGACGGTCGATGCTGCCATTTTAGCGACGTGGACGGTCGATGCCGCCCTTTTAGCGACTTGGTGCTGCCCTTTTTGCGACTTGGACGGTCCATGCTACCCTTTTTGCGACGTGGACGGTCGGTGCTGCCATTTTAGCGACTTGAACGGTCGGTGCTGCCCTTTTAGCGATTTGGACGATCGGTGCTGCCATTTTAGCGACTTGGACGGTCGGTGTTGCCCTTTTAGCGACTTGGACGGTCGATGCTGCCCTTTTTGCGACTTGGACGGTCGGTGGTGCCCTTTTTGCGACGTGGACGGTCGGCGCTGCCCTTTTAGCGACTTGGACGGTCGGCGCTGCCCTTTTAGCGACTTGGACGGTCGATACTGCCATTTTAGCGACTTGGACGGTCGGTGCTGCCCTTTTAGTGACTTGGACGGTCGATACTGCCCTTTTTGCGACGTGGACGGTCGGTGCTGCCCTTTTTGCGATGTAGACGGTCGGTGCTTCCATTTTAGCGACTTGGACGGTCGATGTTGCCCTTTTTGCGACATGGACGGTCGATGCTGGATTTGACTTGCTCCGCTTCTTGCGGTGTCAAGGACGAAGTTGACTTGTTTCCGACATGGAGCTTGATTCTGCCAGGGAGGTCATTGGTTGTTTTGCTGATTTGATGTGATTTTGGTTGATATCAGCACCGCTACACTGGAATATGGTACCAGGAGCGAATCATCATCTGCCATGACAGGATTCGGGGATTTTGGTTTTGGTTTGGCATCAGCACCGCTGCACTGGAATATGGTACCAGGAGCGAATCATCATTTGCTGTGAGGGGATTTCCCTCTTTCCTAGTTTAACGACTTAGGGGGCATCTGTTCCCAGTTTAACGACTTAGGGGTCATCTGTTCCCAGTTTAAAGACTTAGGGGTCTATCGGATTGGAGTTCGGAATTTTGGGGTTAGGATAGGCATCAGCGTTGCTAACACTGAAGCACATGTGCCAGGAGCAATTCATCATTTGCCTTTTCCTGTTGGGGAGCGATGGCTTAGGAGACAGATTTAGGTCCCTATCACCTAAGTCTTTTCAATTTTATGAGCCGTAAAGGTCCCATAAAAGCATTTTCTCCCTATGAGTCGAAAGGATCTCGTAGGTGTACTTTCTTCTTAGGAGTCGTGGGGACTCCCAAGTGTGTTTTTCCTTTATGAGTCGTAAGGATCTTACGAAGGTGTATTCTTATAAGTCGTGAGGATCCCGTAAGTTTGTTCTCCTCATGTGTCGTGAGGACACATGAGTGGGTCTTCCCAAGTGGAGCATAATTCCAAAGGCGGAGACCAGAAGCGTAACTGGTGATTGCAGTGGGGCATGGGTATGATGAGAATTATTTAAGCCCGTGGATTGTATACGGTAGTCAACTTGGGGACCAACAATAGGGCTGGGAGAATTTTGGGAGATTGGATTTTGGTTGGTGTCTGCATCGCTACACTGGAATATGATATCAGGAGCGGCTCATCATTCGCTGTTTGGGGACTTAGAATTTGGATCTTGTTTGGCATCAGTATTGCTGCACTGGAATAATGCCAGGAGCAACTCATCATTTGCCCCGGGAGGACTTGTGATTTAGTTTTTGGGTCGGCATCAGCACTGCTAATACTGAAGCAATGCCAGGAGCGACTCATCATTTGCCGTTGCCCGTTGGGGAGCAATGGCTCAGGAGACAGGTTTAGATCCCTATCACATAAGGCTTTTCAATTTTATGAGCCGTAAGGGTCTCATAAAAGCACTTTCTCTCTACAAGTCGAGAGGATCTCGCAGGTGTATTTTCTCCCTAGGAATTGTAGGGATTCCTAAGTGTGTTGCTCCTTTATGAGTCGTAAGGATCTCACGCAGGGATTTTCTCCTCACAAAGTCGAGAGGACTTTGCGAGTGTATTTCATCTCCCGTCTTTTTTTACGAGTTTGCGCCTTTTCGGGTTTTCACAAACTCTCCGACAGTCCTGCTGTTTTTAGTCATGGAGCCCTTTCGGGTTTTCATCCGTGCCCGTTTCGCTTATGGACATACCTTTTTTTTTACATTGGCGAATCTTCATTGCTGGTGGGACTTTAAATGTAGTCTCGCCGGTGGGATTTGGGAGAGATAGGGATCGTTTTACGCCCGTGGATTGTATACGGTTTTGCAGAATGTATGATCCAGACCGTAGGGCCGGTGTGTTCAATTCGCCTGTGACTTGGAGAATTCACGCGTAGTATTTCTTGAGATATCGGCCATTGATGGGTGGCATGGGCCTTTCTCCCTCGGCATTTATCAGCTGGTAGGATCCTCCATCAAACACTTTCTCGATGACGTATGGTCCTTCCCAGTTTGGCTCGAATTTTCGCTTGGCATGTCGATTGGGGATAATTGGTCTTTTGAGGACCAATACCAATTCGCCTTTCTTGAAAGCGCGGAGACGAGTTATCTTGTCATAGGCCCGTGACATTTGGGGTCGGTATAGCTCCGGATTTTGCTGTATTGCGAGCCTCTTTTCTTCGAGGGCGTCGAGCTCTTCGAGCCGAAGGAGCGCGTTTTCCTCCTGCATCAACTCGTGCTGAACGGCCATCCGTAGGCTTGAACTTCGACTTTGAGCAGGAGGATTGCTTCCACTCCGAAGAGTAGTGAGTATGGAGTGGATTGAGTTGGAGTGCGGTGTGTGGTACGATATGCCCACAACGCCTCGTGAAGTTTGAGATTCCAGTCTCTCTTATTGGCTGAAGCATTTTTCCTCAGGAGCTTCCATATAATTTTATTGAAGGCTTCGGCTAGCCCATTGGCCCTTGGATTATAGATGGAGGAATATCTCCAGTCTATCTTGTGCTGAGTAGCGAACCTTGAGACTTTAAAGCTCTTGAAAGAAAGCCCGTTGTCAAAAATGATTCTTGTTGGTGTACCAAAGCGGTATAGAATATTATGCTGGAAGAACGTCAGAATATTTTCTGTCTTGACTTCTTTTAGCGGGACAGCTTCAGCCCATCTGGAGAAATAGTCAGTTGCGGCCAATATGAACCGGTGGCCTTTAGATGACGGAGGATCAATTGGGCCAACAATGTCGGTGCCCCAAACTTCGAAAGGCCATGACGCCACCTATGATGCAGCAGATTGGGATGCTTGTGAATGAAATCACCGTGAATTTGGCAGATATGACACTTCTTTGCATGCTCTTCACAATCTCTTATCATGATAGGCCAGTAATATCCAAGCCGTTTGATTTGAAGCCGCATTTTGGGGCCGGATTGGTGAGCTCCGCAGACACCTGAGTGAACTTCTTTCATGACTTTCTGGGCTTCGGCCGATGACAGACATCTGAGCCAGAGTTGGTCACATGATCTGCGGTATAGCGTATTATTTACAAACACGTATCAGAGAGCTCTCTTTTTCAGATGAATCCTCGCAGATTTTTCTTCGGGCAGCTTGTCGTATCGGACGTACTCTATGAAGGGTTCCTTCCAATCAGGCTCGTCTTGAATGATCGAAGCTTCTTCGGCATGATTGTTCTCTTGTTCTACGCTTTCTTCTTTACGCAAAGAGACTGGAGGCGGAATTTACCGGCTTCTGACTGTGATTAGAATTTCGTCAATGTCAGGATCGGCTAGCTCCTTAGCTAGGCGAGCGAGTATGTCGGCTTTTCCGTTCAACGCTCTAGGGACTCTCATTAGTTCAATGTGAGTGAACCGTTTCATGAGTTCCACCACTCGGCTTCTATATCGAGCTAACTCGGGTTTGTATATGTTATACTCGCCGCTTACTTGGTTGACGAAAAGCTGGGAATCACTGTAGACTCGTAGCTGAAGGATTTCCATTTATATGGCGAGCTCCAAACCAGCTATCAGAGTTTCGTACTCAGCCTCATTGTTATGAACACCAATCGATGTTTGATTTGCCGACGCTCCTCATTGATGAGGTTCCCATCGATGGCGTGATGAACACCAATCCTATCCCTGCTTTTATCTGCGAGATGTTTGATTTGCCGGAGCTCCTCATTGATGAGGCTCCATCGAAGTAGAGCTCCCAACATGGCTCGTTATCCTCGAGGTGCAGCACTTGTTCGTCGGGTAACTCGCAATTGAGCGGCGACCCTTCTGGTATGGGATGAGCAGCAAGAAAGTCTGCAAGAAGCATGACAGCCCATCTCGCCATTCTACCAGCTAGGCTCGCTTTGGTCATTAAGTGTTTGAGCGGGTCGACCTTAGAGATCAGCATAACTCGATGAGCAAGCAGATAGTGCATCAACTTCTTCACAGCGAATAACAGAGCCAGGCATTGCTTTTCGATCGGGGAATAGTTGTGTTCCACCCCGACTAAAGTTCGACTGAGATAGTAGAGAGCATTTTCTTTTCCCTCCTCATTGTTCTGGGCAAGGAGCGCACCAAGTGACTCATCTAGCGTGGCAGTATAGAGAATCAACGGTTTATTTGGAATAGGAGCAGCAAGGATTAGAGGGTGCAACAGGTACTGTTTGATGCTTTCGAACGCTTCTTGACATTCGGCATCTCAGACAAAAAGAGCTCCTTTCTTCATGAGCTTTGAGAAGGGCCTACATCTTCCCGATAAATTTGAGATAAACCTTCGTATATAAGCAAACTTGTCTTGAAAAGATCTTAGCTGCGTCAGATTCTTCGGAGGGGGCATCTCCATAATGGCCTTTATCTTGGATGGATCAACTTCGATCCCTCGATGTCGGACTATGAAGCCCAGGAATTTTCCCGATGACACGCCAAAAGTGCACTTCAGAGGATTCATCTTCAAATTGTATTCCCTCAGTCTAGTGAGAACGGTTCTAAGATCTTCGATGTGATCGGCCTTGGCTTTAGTCTTGACGCCCAGATCATCAACATTGCATTCGACGACTTTATGGATTAAGTCATCAAAGATATTGGTCATTGCCCTTTGATATGTAGCACCTGCGTTCTTCAGTCCGAACGACATCACTTTGTAGCAGTATATTCCGATCGGGGTTCGAAATGCTGTGTGTTTCTCATCCTTAGACGACATCTTGATCTGATTATATCCAGACGAGCCATCCATAAAGGTGAACAGCTCGTAATTTAAGGTGTCATCGACCATCATTTCCATGAACGGTAGCGGGAAGTCGTCTTTAGGACATGCCTTGTTGCGGTCCCTGAAATCGCACAAACTCGAATCTGCCCATTTTTCTTCGTCACTGGGACTATGTATGCGATCCAGTCCGCATATTTCTCTTCCCTGATGAAGCCGGCATCGATGAGTTTCTTGGTTTCCTCGATGACCTTTTCTTCTAGTTCCCTTCTCATTCTTCGAGGAGCTTGTTTGACTGGCTTAGCATCAGGAGATATAGCCAGCTTATGCATGGCCACTTCAGGGGAAAGGCCAGGCATTTCTTTGTACGTCCACGAGAAGCAGTCGACGAACTCATGCAGCAGGGCGATTATCTGCTCTTTCATTAGCTGATGTTGGTCGGCCTTGGATTATCGGGTGTTCCTAAGTCAATCTCGGTTGGCTCGTCAAAGGTTGCTTGTCCGCCATCTTCGAGCTCTTGAGGAGCTTCTGGCTCGGCTAGCTCGTCATCATCATTTGATCTTTCACTGGCTTCACCAACATGGATCATGTAGCATGCCTTAGAATCAGGCTGGATGAAACCTATGCCCCGTCTATCTGGAATTCGTCCATCGATGAGTGCTCGGACCTGAGGCGGATGCCATAGCCCTTCATAAAACTTTGCTTCGGACTCCGTTTGATATAACCGGCATCCGCACCTTTTGAAATATTCCCGCATCTCAGGCGCATAGTATCGGGGATTGAGGACGGCTCTTATACCTCTCTCACAGGGAAGGTACACGACAGACAAATCGTCCAGGTGCACAATAGGATTTGACCCATAAAACAGGATGCCCTTCTGTCCACTTTTCTTTCCGGGAACGTAGAAAGTTTTTAGCCGATCCACGGTGGAGACTGACAATGCATCGAGCTCTTTGCACATTTGCTCCGGCACCCTTGTGACGGCTAAGGACCCTTCCGTAACTTCGAAGGTCTCTCGTAGCTTTGCTTGTTGCGTGAGGGCCCAATCTGCATAGCTGTTGCAAGACGGGTCATCTTCCTCCGACTCTTCAGTGCCACTGCCGAAATGAGGGCGAATTTTGCTGTCGGATGGGCCTTCAGTATTAGATTCGTCCGTATCGCTACCGAAATGAGGGCGGGTTTTACGGAAGGACGGACTTCCAGCGTCGGACTCTTCAGTGTCACTGCCGAAATGCGGACGCACTTGGGGGTTTTTTCTTTTGAAAGTGACAGCCGACTCATATTTGCCTTTGAGTTTCGGGACCTTTCTGTCTTTGGTCACCTGTGGCTCAACACTTTGGAGATTCACAAAGTACCGAGAATTTTCATACCGGACTTCATGCACACCGAACGGCTGGATGTCTCCATCAATGCTTCTTTCTTCTTCGTTTTTGGTATATTTCATGCACTGATAGAGAGTTGACGGAACGATGCTGTAATCGTGGAGACACGGCCGTTCCAAGAGAATTTTATAAGACGTGTCAGCGTCGATCACGTATATCTTAACTTCGGTCTGCAGATCCCCAAGTTTTATTGGCAGAGCTACAGACCCCAGAACTTGCTGGCAGTTTTGATTGAAGCCTTGAATGACAATCCTTTTTCTTGACAGGTGTCGGACATCCATTGACAAACTCTTCATAGTCCGCAAGTTCATGATGTTCACTAAGGATCCCGGATCAATCAATATGCGATTAATCCGATCTCCGTCGTTGTACCCGGTCACGTAAAGCGGCCGATTATGCTCAGCCGTTTCCAGTAGCAAGTCTTCGTCCTTAAATGTGACGGCTGCGGCATGCAGAGCGTACTGGGTTTCTTTAATATTAATTTCCGCAAAGCGAGCCTGATACCGTTCGGGATTTTGTAGAGCGTAGATGTGAACATCTCTAAGCTCCTTAGATAGGACCAAGGCATCATAGATGCTCAGGAGAGACGGAAGCTTTCGGAGATGAGCCAAGACATTATAGTCCACCGAGGAAGGACTCGAATTTTCATGAGCCGGCTCTCCGCCATCTTCTTCATCAGCGACTTGTTTTTCCTTCCCTTTTGAGGCATTGCCCTGATTCGGCGGTAGAGCCCTACCGCTTCTGAGCTGGATTTGGTTGGCCTTTGTGGCGAGCTCCTCGTCCTCTTTGGGAAAACAGAGCTCTTCCTCAGAGTCTCTGCCCAGACGGATGGCGTAGCAGGTCACTATAGGGATTTCTTCATTGGAGTCTTCTGCTAGCTCCTCCAGAATCTCAGTTGCTTCTACAGGAAAGAACTCCTTCAATTGAATTAGAGTTCTTTCCTTCTGTTCATAGTCTTCAAGGGAATCAATATATTTTTGAATGGTTGATCTCCCTACAAACACTTTTTCGCGTCGAGCTGCACTTTTCTTCTTCTTGAGCTTTTTGGATTTTGAGCCTGATAGAGCCGAATTGGCAGCTGGAATGGTAGGCTTCTTCTGCCCTTCCCATTCCGTTCTGGGCTCTTTTCGAAGTAACTTTAGCATCTTCTTTGTCTTATTAGATATGTGCATACTCCACGGAGGCTGCGGTGAGTCAGTTTCATTTCTCAGGACAGCGGGTTCAGCTGTCTGCTCCCAGAAGGCTTCAGCTTCTGTCTGTATAAAATTGGTG
Source organism: Agapanthus africanus (assembly GCA_030015575.1). Taxonomy (NCBI): domain Eukaryota; kingdom Viridiplantae; phylum Streptophyta; class Magnoliopsida; order Asparagales; family Amaryllidaceae; genus Agapanthus; species Agapanthus africanus. Next base: position 349,849,433 of record CM057351.1, read on the forward strand.
GTTGCAACTTGATTGTTCACCAACACACTCTTTGACAGCTCGATCTCTCCAGCCTTGTACTGCTTCTCGACCCAGTCTTTGAAGATATAGCGATTCTCGATCGCATGGCTCACTACTCGGTGGTACGGGCAATATAGGGGATTGTCGGTTATTTTTGCTTCTTGAGGTCTTTTCGACTCCAGCAATTGTAGACCGTTGTTCAAGGCATCTTTGAATATCTTGTGGACCTTGTCCCTTCTGAAAGAGTAAACCTTATTCTTTTTCTCCTCTAGGGAAGGCCCTTCTCCTCCCAGCAATGGCTTTCGAGGCCGATTGGTTTTGGAATCGCTTGCCTTTCGCTTGTCTTCATTGTCGGACGCATTGAAGACATTGGTACTGCTGGAATTCCCGTTTCTATGGTTGTCGTCCCTCTTGCTTTTCCAAGTCTTGTCTCTCGAAGAGTCCAGGATGGACTCTTGCTTCGAGCGTTCCAGCATTTGGACTTTTTTGGTTAGCTCCTATAACGTCTTGAGACCAGCTGTACACAAGAATGGGACCATCCAATTGCTGAGGTTCCCAATGAGAAGGCTAACGGACTGGTTTTGCTCTAGCAGCGGTTCACACTTGACAGTGAGGTTGCGCCATCGGGCAATAAAGTTTGTGTTGCTTTCATTTTTCCCCGGCTTGGTTCTTACGAGGTTAGCGATGGAGATTTTGTCACTGACACTCATGAATTTTTGCCGAAACAGAGACTCCATTTGGGCAAAGGTAATGACGGACCCATCTAGTATGCTTGCGTACCAGTCGAAAGGAACACCGGTCAGGCTATTGATAAACTGACGAAGAAGGAGCGCATCATTGCCCCCTGTATTTCCGCACGACGGTTTAAAGTGGGCGACATGCTGATTTGCATTTCCCATCCCGTCAAATCTTCCAAACTTAGGAATGACGTAGCCGCTGGGGAACTCAATCAGATCGTACTATGCGAGATATGGTCGCCCACTACTGCCAACTTCTTTTTGAGCTTCGGCTTCGGCCACCAATGTTTTAACCTTGCCGGTGACCAAATCCATTATCCGATCTTGTGTTAGCGGGATAGTGCTATCTGGGGCCAAGGCATCCCCGGAAGCGGAATATGGCCGGCTTTCGTGCGGCTCGACCAATCTTGGACCCAAAGGGATAGGCAATGGCTGCTTCGGATTGTCATCACCCGGCTCATGAGTAGAGACTTGTTCTTGATTGGGAGGCGCTCGAGCAATTTGAGCCGTGAGCTGCATCACAACATTCGTCAGGTCGTCGATTTTGGAGTAAGGCTTGGCCATTTCTTTATTTTTGCTCTTGAGCTGTTTTCGAAGCTCTTGAAGCAGCTCTTGCTCTGCAGTCCTAGGGCGGAAAGTCGGCTCTTCCTCGCTGTCCGAGGTTGACTCTGTATGGATTGAGGGGTCTATCTGCCTATTGGTCTCATCGAGAGGGTTTTCCTTATCTAATGGAGGCGGTTGATCTTGGGAAGCGGCAACCATATTCAAGCCAGATTGGGCTTAGGATGTGGTGGCCCCATCCTTGCTTTTGCTGCGCAAGTTGTCACTGGGACGCGCGCCCACCATATAGACCGTATGGATAACATATCCCACTGTCTTTTTATTACTGGCAGCTGATTTCACGGATCGCTGTCGTGGCCCTCCTGTTTCGGTAACGGGCAATTGACTGAAAGCGGCTGGCCTGACCGGGTTCTTGAATAGTGCTGGCACTTCTTTTCTTGATTTGCCCCGCTGCTTTCGCACGGTACAGAGCGCCTGATAGACACTTGAAGAGATGGTGTCATGCTTTCTCTGACGGGACCGGGACACGTCTCTTTGCAACATCGTTCGGACGGCCATCTTCTTAATTCTGGCGGTTATGGCATTTTTCTGAACCTACTTCAGAGGTTCGAAAGAATTGCTGACTTTTACGGTCGACTCAGCCGTCGTCGCAGGATGACTCTGCTTTCGGAATCTCACAAGATTCCACTTGGCCGGAGTCCTAGCCCTCTTGTTGGCTCGATACCTGAGTCGCTTCTGTCTCGGCCTTTCTGTTTTGAGCACTTGGCTGATTTTGGCTCTTCGGGAAGACGCCGTAGACCGATTGACCGAGAGCCCAGAGAAGTTGCCTGCTCGCGCAATTGTCAAGGGCACCATCTGAACTTGCTGGAGCTGCTTCGTGGCCCCATTGGTGTTGACGGCCTTGCCCCTAGTTGGGACAGTGGAGAGCCGTTCGAATACGGATTTGCATTTGGGGTGGGATGCTTTGGCAACTACAACGTTTAGCGTCCTGCCCCTTGAGGTTGGTTTGGCCGCTTGGTTTGCCGTGACCTCCGCCAGATGAGCGCTTCCAGCAGGGTAGATGATGACGGAACCAAATTGACTGGGTGGCTCCTCCCATTGCCGGCTGAGACTGGCAGGGAGAATCACGCGGGCATTGATCTTGACCACGTACGAGATCGGGGTCATGTCGGAAGCTGAATTCATCTTAGGAGAGATCGTCGTTGAAAGTTGATTGCTGCACGAAAAAAAACTTTATTTCAGTACAAATATCGGCATATATGCTAAATGAGTTCGCATGAATACTTAACCCGAGATATGGGAGGAGAGAAAGGTCCCACCGGGCGTGCCAGAATCTGTAGGGTATTTTTCGTCACCCTATTGAGATGGGAATACGCGTGCGCTTGTCAGGCGCATTACAGATCCCCCCTGCCTAGGGTAGGCTGGGGTTTATTGATTGTGGGATCCGAATCTCCGGCAGCCGCGAACTAAGCTGCCGTTAATTACCCCTCGCCTTTGGAGCGAGAGCACCTCCGATTGACGGGTCAAACAGGTCATACAAACTCAATGTGCAGTGTTGTGTTTTGAAGGGATTTTGGATATATCGGGGGCTCCGCAGAGTTTTTACGGGGGTCCCGCTACCCAGATAGCGGGCTGAGGGTCAAGGGGGCTAGCAGCCCTCTTGCGGGGTGTGGGACAGCGCCTCGTTAGAAATTTTTTTCTAACGGGGAGGTATTTTTAGTGTGGAATGCATGCAAAATGAGGGGAAAATGGTGTCCAAAGGACGCGTGAGCGCCAGCGCCTCACGTACCTAGCACGCTGGCGCTGGGCGCTTGGGCGCGAGCGTCTCACGTGCCCGACACGTGAGCGTTGGGCGCTTGGGTTAGCGCTAGGCGCTTAGGCGCTGGCGCTTAGGCGCGGGCGCGGGCGCCTCACGTGCCCGGTACGTGGGCGCTGAATGCTCGGGCGCCGGCGAAAAGAAGGGGTTTTTACCTCCGGAATAGGAGTTAAACTCCAAAAGAGAATTTTGAGTGGAATTAAACTCCCAAAAGATTTAGACTTGGAGTTAAACTCCTAAAAGATCTGGATTATGAGTTAAACTCTTTTGAGGATTTGGGTCTTGGAGTTGAACTCCCTAAAAATCTTCAAAGGTTCTTCTCTCTTAAGCCTTGGATCTTTTCCAAAGTAGGATTTTCGGAGATGGGTCTCCTTCTTCCTCCTCTTTGTTGGCCGGATTTTGGAGAAAAAAGGGGGGTGAGATTCAAAATCTCCCCTTTTTGAGATCTGATAGAAGATCCGAATTCCCCTTCATGGGTTTGATGGTGAAAAACTATTTATTTTTAGAAAAGGAAGAGTTAAACTCTTGATTTAATTCAAAAAGAGGAAGAAGGTTTTAGAACTTTAAGGAAAGAGAAGAAGTACAAATCCTAATTTTTTTGAGAGAAAAAAGTCTTCTTTTTTTTATTATCATGTTGTCTTATATAGGCTTACATATTTACATATAGCCCATTGGGCTTTACAAAATGGCATTATGCCCATCCCATGTCTCATGTGCTCATTTCTTTTGCACATAAGCCATGGGCTTTACAGAATTTTGGCTTTATGCCCATTTTCTTACATTTATTTATAAAATAAAAAAAGGAAATACACCAAAATTATTTATTACAAATTTTTTAATCTGGCTTGGGGGAGGCCGGCCGCTTCATGTTCGGGCTCGACCCGGACATTGGCCCACTTGACCTTGGCTTGGGCCCACTTGGCTTGGGGTTGACTTTGATTTTGATTTGGTCAACCGGGGTGTAAATTTTGACCCCAACAGCTATGATATATTACATTGGATCGTCGTGATTGAATAGCCTGGGTTTTTTGCGTGAGATGAGAGTTTTCTGTTTTCATTCATGTAAAAACTGTATGTAATATTCTTTTGTTGGGACACTTCCGGGTTGAGAATGATGTTACCATTGATATATATTATTTACTTTTCCGCATTAGGATAGACCCAAGGTGCGGATCACATGTAACCGGGTTCTAGAGTCCAGTGGGAGACCATCTCGAGGAGTCGAGACCGGGTCTCCTAACTCTAGAATTGGCAGGGTCACTTGCCTCTCTCGTAGAGGTCTAGAGATATGGGTTTGGCTATTCATCACGACCGTGAAATCCGTGTTTTTCATTACTGGCTGAATTTAAAACACGAACCTCCTAGTATATCAATATTTCATATGTTGCTTCTGTTGTCCGAGTCCTGTGATGTGATAATATAACTGGCTGATATATATATATATATATATATATATATATATATATATATAATAAACGTTGCTTATATTTTACACCCGCGCTAGTCCAGCCCCCGCTTTGCCGTTAGTTAAGTAATCTAACGGTGCATGACGGGGCCCCATGGCGAATGCGGATGGCATAAGCGTACGTTCTATTTTCGTTTCTTCTGTGATATTTAGGAAACATAAATGATGGAACTTCATTAATGAGATTAATGAAAAGAAAAGAAACCTAAAGATGTTGTAGAATCAAATTTTTTAAAAAGATAGCTTTAGTTATTCCTTTGCATAGCGATATTCCTTTAAGAATATCCAGCACCTCATTCGATAAGGAAAGAGCCAAGATCCCTTCATCGGGAATGGCCTCTTTAGCAAAATCTAGCAAATGCTACAACCCACTCGGTTTGTTTTGAAAACTAGATTTTAAAAAACGGAGCTTAAACCACTCCTTTTCAAATCACTCGATTCTACAACGATATCAAGTTCATTACGTTAAAGGTTTTATTCAGAACCAGTCGTAACCCTCTGTCATTTCAGATAAGTGCTATTTAGTATTCGTGCTGCGTTTGTTGACCTTGTCAAGGCGTAGTGTATGGTAGCTGATTAGTGCTTATCTGCCGCATATGATACGATTGGATTAGGATAGTCGTACGGCTTTGTTGACCTTATTAAGGGTTGTACGGATGGGTTTAATTCAATCACGAAATGACGGGTTGAACTTGAATAGCGCTTATGATTTGTTGACCTTGGTAAGGTCATAAGTTGTTAGGAGTAAAAACAGATATTGGGAATTTCAAGTGTTGAAATTTGCAATGAGATTGCATACCTTCTATGAGATAGTTGGATCCCGATACCCACTGCGAGTAAGTGTTACTCCTGGAAGAGTTTTGCACTTTACAATTAGCTGATCCAGTAGGTGTCTAAGAAAGGCGTTAACGAGGTTATGCCCCTACGGAAACGAGATTATTTAATTAGTTCCATGCGAAAGCATGGGGAAACTCCCTCGGAGTACCAATACCTGCCTGGCTGACCGATTGACGAACTTGAAGGTTGTAATTAATCCCGGCTAATCTTACCTTTTAGGGTTTGAAGGAAGATTTGATAAAAACAGTAGGAGCCATCCTGATTAGATAAGATAATAACCAATCTAATTTTGCAAGAGCGCACGCTAAACCGTTTTCTTCTCTCTCTCTCTCCAAGTAGCGACCATGACATGCCTTAATCAAGATAATAATATGGATGTATTGACCGAACCCGCTTATTATACTGGGCTGGGGAACGTTGGTTCCGCTCTATCTTATGATTGTCATAAGTTTGAGTAAGGAATAGGGGAATATCAGGATTCCCACGCAACCCGAACGAAGAAAGTGCATGATGATGCATCTTTTCCGGGTGTGTTCGTAACCGAGAACTGTTTCTTAGTATGCTCTACGTCATGGGTATTGGATACCGGATCAAGATCCCACGTATGTAAAATGTTATATAGGTTAAGAAGAAGTAGAGAATTGGAAAATGGTGATAAGTCTCTTGTAGTAGGGAATGTTGCAATTGTTACAGCCAAAGCAGTTGGCGAATATCATCTTATATTACCAAATGGTAATACATTGATTCTGAACGACTGTTATTTTATACCAAAGATGATGTGCAATATAATATCAATTTCTTTATTAGATAAAGAAAGATATAACTTTGTACTTGAGAAAAATGTTATGAACATTTTCTTAAATCAAGTGTTGATTGGGTTTGGTATGTTGTATAACGGTATATTTCTAAATCAAACTACAGTTCTAAATATACAGAACACACACAAGAGGAAAAGTTCGGATATGAACGAATCCTTCCTGTGGTATTGTAGACTTGGTCATATCAATGCGATAAGACTAGCGAAGTTGCATAAAAATAGATATTTGAATCAGTTTGAATTTACATCTTATCAAACTTGCCAGTCATGTCTCAAAGGTAAGATGACCAAAACTCTGTTTACTGGATACGGAGAAAGAGCTACTGAACTCTTGGGACTGGTACATAGTGATGTATGCGGTCCTATGTCTACACATGCCTGGAATGGTTCCTCGTACTTTATTACATTCACCGATGATCTCTCAAGATTCGGACATATATTCCTATTGAAACACAAATCTGAAACTTTTGAGAAATTCAAGGAATATAAGTACGAGTTGAGAACCAGACGCGTGAAAGTACTAAACTCCTTCGATCTGATCGGGGAGGAGAATACTTGATCACGGAATTCCGTGGCTATTTAATAGAGAATGGGATTCTCTCTCAGCTTACTCCTCCGTATACACCATAGCACAATAGAGTTTCGGAGCGGAGAAATCGCACCCTATTAGATATGGTGCGCTCTATAATGAGTATTGCTGAGTTATCTATTTCCTTTTGGAGTTATGCACTTGAGACAGCTGCATACCTATTGAATCAAGTTCCATCGAAATCAGTGCCTAAAACACCATATGAGATATGGAGTGGAAAGAGACCATATCTTAAACGAGTTAAGATATGGGGTTGTCCGGCCTATGTTAAAAAACAGAATCCGGACAAACTTGAGGCACGATCAGTTCTTTGCAAGTTTGTAGGATATCCTAAAAATTCACATGGATACATCTTCTACCACACAGAGGAACAAAAAGTGTTTATTTCGCAATATGCCATCTTTTTAGAAAAGGAATTTCTTGTTAAAGAAATTAGTGGTAATGGGGTAGAGCTGGAAGAAGTTCCGGCCACACAAACTACAACTGATAATTTAGTAGAACCGGAAGATCCAATAGTCCCCGATGAACCTCAGCCACTCCGCAGATCTAGCAGGGTTCCTCATCTATCTGAGAGATACTATAGTTTTCTCATAGACGGTGGGAGCGGGGATTGCATTATGGAAGATGATGACCCAACTAGTTTCGAGCAGGCCATCACAAGTGGAGACTCTGTGAAATGGCTGGATGCTATGCGATCAGAGATGGAATCCATGTACACTAACAAAGTATGGACTTTGAAAGTTGCTCCTGAAGGGGTAAAACCCATCGGGAGTAAGTGAATCTTTAAGAAGAAACTTGGTGTAGATGGAAAGGTTGAGACCTTCAAAGCTAGACTTGTTGCAAAAGGTTTTCGTCAACGACCGGGTGTCGATTATGATGAAACCTTTTCTCCAGTGGCTATGCATAAGTCTATCAGGATCCTACTTGCCGTTGTTGCATACCATGGCTACGAAATCTGGCAGATGGACGTCAAGACTGCTTTTCTAAATGGTGATTTAGAAGAGAGCATGTACATGACACAGCCAGAGGGCTTCGTAGATAGTGGGAGCAGCGGAAAAGTGTGCAAGCTTCTTAAATCAATCTACGGATTAAAGCAGGTATTGCGGAGCTGGAACATCTGTTTTGATGTGGCAGTCAAAGAGTTTGACTTCATCAAAAATTTAGATAAACCTTGTATATACAAAAAGGTTGTAAAGAGTAAGGTTGTCTTCATCGTATTGTACGTGGATGACATGCTCTTGATAGAAAATGATGTTCCTATGCTACATTCGGTCAAGCTCTTCTTATCACAAAAATTCTCCATGAAATATCTTGGTGATGCCTCCTACATCCTGGGGATTAAGATTTATAGAGATATATCTAAGAGAATGTTGGGATTGTCCCAATCCAGGTACATTGACACCATACTAAAGAGATTTAGTATGGAAGATTCTAAGCGTGGTAATTTCCCGCTTGTTCAGGAATCACTCTCTCCAAAGAGATGTCTCCCAAGGCTGATTTGAAGAGGGCTCACATCCAAGGGATACCCTATGCTTCTGCAGTTGGATCAATCATGTACGTGATGTTATGTACCAGACCGGATGTAGCTTACGCACTTAGTGTGGTAAGTAGGTATCAATCAGATTGTGGGGAGAAGCACTAGACAGCTGTGAAGAACATTCTTAAGTACTTGTGAAGGACTAAAGATATGTTCTTGGTGTATGGTAACGGAGAACTCCAGGTGGATTCCTTTACCGATTCGAGCTTCCAGAGTGATAAGGACGACAGTAAGTCGGTCTCGGGTTTTGTCTTCACCCTCAATGGAGGGGCGGTGTGTTGGAAGAGTTCCAAGCAAGATACCGTAGCAGACTCGACGATGGAGGCTGAATACATCGTTGCCAAAGAGGCTGTCTGGATGAAGAAGTTCATTACTGAACTTGGTGTGGTTCCAACCATTGAGCATCCGATACCTTTGTATTGTGATAACAATGGAGCTGTGGTTTTGGCCAAGGAACCTTGGTCCTATCAGCGATCCAGACATATTCTTAGGCGGTATCACCTGATTCGGGAGATAGTTGATCGCCGTGAGATTGAGGTCAGGAGAGTTGACACGAAAGATAACACAGCGGATCCACTCACGAAGGCCCTCCCCCAGACACAATTTGAGAGACTTTTTGGGATGTTGGGTATGAGATACTACAACAACTGGCCTTAGTGCAAGTGGGAGATTGTTAGGAATAAGTATGCTCTAAAGGCCATTATTGTATGATATAGTGGATACTTTGACATATATATAGAGGAATTTCTTGTTCGACATGATAGTATGCTATCTGGTTGCTTTTTATCTTAACATATATACTTGTATTGTTATACCGTCTCTCTGATACATGTTGATAAACCCCTTAGGATGTTAGCTTGACTATCAGGAATATGATGCAGATCATACTAGTGGGGCTTGGGTAGTCTGCAAGCATATCCTTTAACCGTTCCTAGTCGAGAGAGTATCGAGACAGGACATCGATATTCCAGAGTAGACTAGTGTGTGTGTTTCTTGACCCTCTATGGGGCGATGGTTGATCCCACATCCATTGGTGTTTGATATCAAAATTGTATACAGGTGCTCATTAGAGAATGGGTACACCGAACATGACTCGCCGAGAACTCCTAAATGGTACTATACCTATTGTCAGATAGCAGTTCTCTGGTGACACTTGTACAGGTTAGTCTGTAGACCCAAGATCGTCATAGAGTCCTGTGTAGTTTCCACTATGCTTTGATTTCCTCTTTACCAGGCTCAAAGGAGTCATGCAAAGAGGCGGATTTTGGGTACAATCCCGAGTCATATGGAGGCAATGAGCGATAAGAAGGGTTTCGTCTCTCCCGGTATAAGGAGTTGATGTTGCGCTATACTCGATTGGCTATAACAACAAGTCCCTGGCCAGGGCTGATGAGATTTACTGGTAAGTGTTATCAGTAGTTTCTCGAACGGTTTTAGTCCACACATCGGCATGACTTATCAAGTTATTGGGGTCTGACGATTCCACCCCTAGACTTGATATGCGACATATCAGACGAAGAGACTGTACGGTAAGTGTTGCTTATAGGCTTTGCGGGAGTTTGGACAAGCTTACTTATTGATCTTCTATTAGCTCAATACCTGGGTAGCCATTATATCCAGCTAGTACCGCTGACGGCTTGTGGATGATTGATGCGATCATTATCTACTGCTGGCGTATTGACGAGTCTTTAGAGTCCCACACAGAAATTTCCTAGCTCAAGCGAAACGAAGTAGGACACATATGGTGATATGTGCGGGAGCTTGATTAAATACGAGTATGTGATACCGTATTCTAATCTCGTGATATGCGATATCGGTTATGTTATATATGATATGACTGGGTTATCGAATCAAGTGTTGATTTGATTATATGATATATATAAATGATATTAGTCGGTTATATGTGACATAACCGGATTATTGAATCAAGTGTTGATTTAATAATTTGATATATATTTTTATATTTGATATATTAATATATATTAACTAAAATTATGCTCACTAAAGAATTTCTTCTCTTTGAATACATTTAATATATATGTGATATATATTAATAAATGTATTTAAATATTATATCATGGTGGATGATACATAGGACATGGGTATATGAGACTCACACCAAGCCTAAAAATTATTTGTGTGATTATTTATTAAGAGGAAATTCAAAAATGAGGTGGAAATGAGTATGGCTTAAGATGCTTGTGGAAGCATGTAGAAAGCATGACCCATTCCACTAATTTTTATTTTACTCTTGATATTTTATAACCCAACCATTATTTTTAGCTCATGGTTAACTCTCTACTTATCACTTGAGATATTTCTCTCACCCTAGTTGATCTTCTTCTCTCAAAAGCTCTCTAGGTTTTTCTTATGTTGAAGAAAGAAAAGAAATAGAGATTTCTAAAGTGAGAAAAATTCCTACTTCATCAATCTACTCTCATCTAGCCCGTAAGATTAGGTTGTTTACTTCATTAACTCTTGATTAGTGAAGAGTGAGTTTGAGTTAGAGAAACTTCAAGGTGGATCATTTTCGGTCTCGAAGACGACGAAGTAAGCTCGTTCCTTTCACCAAGTGGAGCCTAAGAAGAATTCTTGGAAATACTACTTAGAGCTAAGGGACTATTACTTGGAGGTTTAGAAGTGAAGGACCGGTCTACAAAGCTTGTATTCTCTATTCACTTAGTGGAAAACTTGTTTACATGTTTTCTAACCCTAATTCTCTAGTTCAATTCTAGATTAGTATAGTTTAGCCCATTAGATTTTTTAAAATTGCATACTTGATGCCTCTAGAAACCTAATGGTGGTGCTGAGATATACTTTCATACTCTCCGCCATGATGCTATGCTCTTGAGCCGGATCCACCTCTGCTCCTATCGCTACAACAGCCTTTCTTTGTCAGACTGAGGCACCTCTGATGCATCTCCCAGCTGTCCAACAACCATATTCGTTCCATAGTTCTCTACCGCGCACTCTCTCCCTACCACTTTAGAAATTGCCTCTTCTATCCCGCGCCTGATTAAAGTATCCAACCCTCAAGAGAATACATCTTCCAACTACTGGATCACTATATCTTTGATTCTATCATCCATGCCCTTTACTTCAATATCATCAACATCTTTATTAAATCTAAGTCCACCATGAACATTTCTCCCTTATCGTCCCCAATCAAGAAACCTACACTTACCCCCTTGCTAGCATCAGACTTTTGCAAATCGTTCTATGAACTATAGCTACATTGTTCAATCGATTTTAATCCTTCTTCAGAGCCCTCCTTTAGAGAATGTTCGACCTGATTCCAATTCGAATTCCGTTTCCATTTTAGCTCCCCTTGAGGACCATCAACCACCGTGGCATTGTTCTCGATTCCCACAATAACCAAAGCATGCCTTCCCTTGCTCATCCGACCCCCTTGCGTCTGCAAACTTTTGCCATCATCATCCTGGAGACGCAATTCATCACCCTTTCGAAAGCCGTCACCCTTCATGCTGCCATACAAATCTCCTTTCTGTGCATCACTAGAAGTCAAGTTTGCTTTATCAAAACCTAAGTTTTTTGAGATATCATCATCGCCTCCAGTAATCCTATTCTCCTTGAAGTTCACCGCCGCAACCCTTGTAATAGAGTCCCCTCCTTCTACCAACAAGAAAACCCTTAGAATCCTTCCTGCAATACGCATCTTGACCTCTTTCGGGATATATTTTCTGCTCTCGCAACCAACACGAATTCACGTAATGTTGTTAAGACAGAGTGACTCTGTCCCCTCGTCCGGTTTAAAAGCATCCCAAAACTCTTTACCAACCCCTCAAACGTACTCCACATCCACACATGGCAGGGAAGGTTCTCCACTCTCCGCCAAACTTCGGAGTGGTGTCGATAAGGATGTGAGCCCCCGTATCCTGTCCACCTAATAATTTAAAAGCGAAGTGATCAACATCATCATAAATGCTGGGGCATTGAGCCCTCGGAGAAAGCCTGGCCTCATAAGGGAAATGGATCATATACCCAAGCGGATGTGGGACAAATTTCCAATTATGAGAGTTGAAAGTACGTGAATTTTCAGTCTATAACATATTTTGAAACAATGCCATACAATGTGCTATTCTCTATTGAACAAAACTTTTTTTCTTTTATAGTAAATCTCATAAAGCACAATTGAATTTTCAGGCGTTTAGAGATATCACCATTGAATTTAAAAATGGGATGAACCCCCTTCAAGTACGTAGTAATGTTGTATGAAAATGATAATTTCATTACACGTTTAAGGCACGAGTGGACTAAATAACCATAAAATGACCTTGTAGTCGTAAAATTATCTGAATATTGCATTTGTAGACAAAAATGCCCACCTTTTTCAAGGAGGGTAAATTTTTTTTTTTATCGCGTTATCTCAAAAATATTGTATACCTGATGGTATTTAATAAAATTTACCGTATTATTATTCCACCGTCAACCGAACAAATAGATGCAAATGATTTTGTACCAACCTTTTGTTGTGTAAAGCTGAGGACAAACATTAGGTAAAGACAGTTAAATCTAAACGCAAATCGAAAACAAAAAATTTGTAGAGATTCTTGACATGGAATCTTGAGAACGAGATATTCTCCAAACCGTTGGGAGAATCTGCTGTGATTTAATGAATGACGAAACAGGTGCGGTCATGGCCAAGCAGAACATGACACGTGTCCTTTTCATAGTAAAGCTGATGGGCCCACACAGCAGCTGTCGACAGTACTGTGGTCCCCGGTTCATACGGCGATTCCAAATTCATTTGTCTTCGCTTCCCCATCAAACCACGAGGCGACAACACATGTGGGGCCCACAGAGGGCGGGTTTTGGTGCGGGGAGGGGGAAGGAAAATGGTAAAATGAAAGCATGGAAATCAGGTGTCCTAAATATCGACGTCATCCGTGGCAAAACTTTTCCTCATGTCGAACATGAGTTTGTAATGATTTTTTTCAAGTTCAAATATGACCCGTGTGTGCTAGAGTTCCGTTATTAAGAATCGGATACTGTTTTATTAGAGATCAGTACACTCTACATAAAATAATTAGTAGTTTACACGTATGCCAAGTGTTACCGGTTAATCTAAAACGATTCTTTCTTACAAATATAGCAATTTCTGATTTTATTTTTCATAGAGATGGCTCAGATTGAGAACAAGCGTCTATTGGCTCGTAAGGCTCATATTAACCGCCATTAAGACAAGCAAGTGTAAATTTCGCAGGAAACTAATGCAGCTGGCAGATAGAACATTGCCCCATAACAATCATGCTAGCTAGTCTAGGAGATGAACCTAGCAAATAATCCATGAGTGATGAGAAATGGAAGATGGAGAACTAAATTTGGCCTCAAAGACTCTCTCACTCTCTCTCCCTCCCCACAAAAAGACAATTTCATGAATCCCATCCAACTATTTTTTTGACATTAAGGAATACATGACATGAGGAGGCTTAAACTTTATGCATATTCCATTGAAGTGGGACCCATCTCTTTGGCATCTTGTTCTCTAGTGCTCCAAAACCCTAATGACCTTTGGTTCTTCTCTTGAAAGAGATTGAACAAAGCAGGATGCACGTGCTCCATAGGAACGGTACGAAATGGAAGCGGTTTATGAATTCACAGTTTCAATAGTAGTTCTTCTTTCTTTATTCCCAGTAGACAAGTCATGAACCTTCCTCTTTGGTTTTTCATTCTCATTACAGCAAACTAGAATTTATGCACGTACGTCGCACGTGTTTAAAAAAATTTTAGAAGAGAATTGAGAGAAATGTGGAGGGTTCTAAAGTATTATTTATTTATTTATAAAAAGGGGAGGGAAGATATGGAGGGCTGGAGAGATGAGGACGATGACGTGGAGAGCTTGAGAGGTGATGATTCCTTTTTTCTAGAAAAAAGGAGAAGGGTGGAGCTCTAATCAAGGGTATTTGCATTATATATATATTTGTGTGTGGTTGCAAATTTGAGCTGGCTTGAATTCACTTTGTGAAGCTTGGATATTAATAAAAGATTGAGATCGCTTTTGATGCCAAAAAAAAAAGTCAATACCTTTTCACTTTATTTTTAATCGTTTCAAAAGCATATCAATAGAAAACACTCAATCCATAGACATAAAAGATAAATCGAGCTATGAAAAGCATTTAATGATCTAACAATTCGTAAACTAAAAACAATCAGTCATATTTCTCATCCTCTAATTATCTTATATGACTAAGTGCGTGCATCTAAATTGGAAATAAACTCCGTGCAAGATGATTTTTGAAGAAAAATTAAGTCTCATCATTCAAGACTTCTTATTTAATTTCTTGTTTCACAAACTAAAAGCATGATTATTTTATGATTAACCTAAGCTAAGAGGAATTTTAAAAATCTTATTTCACAAAAAAAACCGTCCCTATGGTTTACTTGAGTTTTTCAAAACCATCATACAGTTTGAACTCATCACGAAAACCCTCTCAACTTTTATTTCATTACTAAGAAACCATTTATTTAAAAATGGTTTTGAAAACTCGAGTAAATCACGGGATGGTTTATGCGAAACAAACCACAAATTTAAATTATATAGTGTAGTTAAATGAGAGCATTATAATCGAACAAGGTCCCTTTGCTATTTGCTATAGTTCCCTACTCAATTATATATATGTGGAGGTGAGAACAATGAAATGTCACTGGCTAGTTAGTTCCCTTATCATGTCTTGCAGAAATATCACTAGTTCCTAACATGTGGAATGTTATGGCGCTGCTTATGGCCCTGCATATTAGAGTCGTCTTATATGTTTATGATGATCTTTATTAATCCGTAGTAATCCGATGTCTGTATATTCAAAAACCTTTTCTTTTTTCAACTTAACAGACGCCGCCGATGTATAGTTGAAGATAACGGTCTAACGTTAATTATACGAGACAAATTACGTAGAAAATCATTACTTATTCGACTACCTTAATCACACTAATTTGGTTTACGAGTAGACTTATGTAATCTGTGATCCGATGTGATCCGTATTTACGAAAACCTTTTCCTTTTCAACTTAACAGCCTGAAAATGAAAGTCTAACGTTTAAATGAGACAAATTCTCTAGAAAATTCATTATTTATTCAGCTACCTTAATCACACTTGCTCCGCTCTCTGTATTTACAAAGCCTTTTCTCTGCTGGTAGTTTAACAATTAAATAAAACAAAATTGTCTAGAAAAATCATTACCTATTCAGCTGAATTAATCACACTTATTCGTTTTCCTATTAGACTTGATGATCTGTTTACATGTTTGGAGTGACTTTTTCTCTATTTTTTCTTCTTCTTATCATTGTCAACTTTGACTCCTTTACTTTTTTTATTTTCACTTTTGTAATAAGACACTAATAAAATAGTGTTTAAGATAAATGTATCTTCGAGATATTTAGTGGATGCAACTATAATAGTTAAAGCTAAACAAAAGGCGTAGAAGACCCAAGTAGATGTTGTCTTCATCAAATTCTCTCAGCATCAATTCTATTTACATATTTGGAGCTGGTGGAGGACGGTCAGATGCAGATTCCATAGACGCAGATGATATTGCTAGACCGAGACATGATTTTGGCACATGCCTCTTCTTCTTGAGTCTACATGTCCCGGCTCTGATAGTCTGTTGCTTTTTATTTCTGGTATGGGATCTGTTCCCCAATTTTGGTTTTGGCTTGCATGGGGACTGTTTTCCAGCCTGTTTTTTTGTTCATATTTGTATCCTTATGGTTTTTCTGTTGTTTCGTTAAAATATTTTTAATGAAACGCGGATGCTTTTGAGCTCTCGTTTAGCCGGGGAAGAAAAAAAAATCCTATTTACATATTTCATCTTTTCTAGTTCCTATTCCTCATTGTAGTACTGGCAAGCACTCATATTCTTCCCACTTTCATCATACCCTTTTTCCCCTTTATAAGTTAACAGGCCTTTCACACAAATATTCTCCTTTCCATTGAAAAAGCATTTGTAAGGAACAGCTTTTCTTTGATTGGCAATTGGCTTTAAAATATAGGGTTTCTGCTCCCCATATCATATATATCATGGTGAATTAAATATGTAGCAACTAAATGGTGGGTAACTTTTATATATGTAATTATATGATTGTTCCAATTTAATTACAATGTAGAAATCTGAATCATATGGACCAATTCCAAAACAGTATGTGGTCCTTTTTCTTTCTCCTTTCCTAGTTTTTTTTGCATCTTTTGTAGTACTCTTTCCCTGTTAAATTTTCTCTATCCATTTAGAATCTATTTATCTTAATAAAGGTCAAAGAGATGGACCGTATTATTCTTATATAGAATATATCAATTTTCTATTGGCCGTCGGGAAACTTATATGAGCCAAAATAGTACATGAGAGTTGGATACATTTGGTATGAATATTGGGTTTTCTTTTGAACTGGAAAATAAATAGACGGCGGACAGGTTTGATCTAGCTTCCTTTTCTCTTTTATATTGGATAAAACTTAAATACAAACCTCAATAGTAGGTGAAAGACGAGAGGGGATCGGAATCCTCAGATGAGTTGTTCACTAGAGAAACCGTCACTTTATAATTTAAGATCCATTAAGAACACGGCGAATGGATCCTTCTTTAATATATTCATCATGCGACACGTGGAGCTATCGTATTTTTCAGAATATTCTAACTACGGACTAACAAAAGGTAGCAAAATGCTAACGCAGTAATATTTTAGGATCTTAAAATTTGGGGGAAAATATTTTAGGATATTAAAGTGCAGAAATGATAAAGCATGAATAGATTATCAAGTAATTTGCTTAGAAGGATACAAAACTTTTCCATAATTACTGTGAATTTTTGAAGTTTTAGAGAAACAATGAATGTCACATTTTCATGTGCAGCTTTCTGTCGATCACTATTTCCCAACATTTAGGGTACATGTATGTTTGGGCACATCTATTCTTCTGGACAAAAAGCCCAGATTCTATTTTTTCTCTAGATTAGAGCAATCCTAAAAGTTAGCTTGTTTGGATGACTTTTTTGTGGGTAGATCTGGCCGGAAAAAAAAGCCTCCAACTGGCTCAATTCACATGAGAGCTAATTTTTTTAATCCTGAACATTCTCTCTCTTTCTCTCTCTCCCCCCACTCATTTCTGATCAAAATTCTAGTATTTATTGTGATTTGTGCACAACCTCATCTTCAACCTCTCTTTCTAAAAGATACCCCACTTC
The DNA here is from genome assembly GCA_030015575.1 of Agapanthus africanus. Taxonomy (NCBI): domain Eukaryota; kingdom Viridiplantae; phylum Streptophyta; class Magnoliopsida; order Asparagales; family Amaryllidaceae; genus Agapanthus; species Agapanthus africanus. Next base: position 349,866,982 of record CM057351.1, read on the forward strand.
ATTTCTTTTTGTTTTCTCAAAGAAATTTCTATATGCTTTTAGCTAAATTGATCGTGATGATGATCGGCGATCAAGAAGGGACAAACGAGGAGATCGAGCAAGACTTGAAGGCAAAAGATATCTAAAATTGAAGGCGGTGGACATTGACGATGTGTTTTCCTTCGAGAAATAACCATGGTGGATTAAAAATTTCTACATGATTTTAGCTAAATAGATCGCGATGATGATCAACGATGAAGAAGGGACCAACGAGGAGACTGAGCAAGGCTTCAAGACAAAAAAGATCTAAAATTGAAGGTGATGGATATTGACGATATGTTTTCCTTTGAGAAATAACCATGGACTAATTAAATTTACTGAAATAAAAATTCAAAATGAACAAAAATAGAAGTCACAGGCGATGAGAGGATAGGTGGAAGTCATTAAAATAAGATGTACTTTATCATTTAAATAATAATAAATCGAATCAACCAAGGAAAAAGCATTTAACGCATGTCCCTTATCCCAAGTTATCCAAACAAGCATGAGATTTAAAAATTTCTATAGGAATGTTATTTTGGAAAAACATATGCATTCCAAAATAAATCCTCTGAATTTTAATCCTAACTATCCAAACATGCCCAAAGACTTTTTGAAGCATGGAACTCAATATGGCATGAGCTTCCTCTTCTTTTAATTTGTCTTCTCCATATCTATGAGATCCCTTGCTAGAGTTTTGTCCAAGCATCAATTTGCTACATTTATGAATTATTTGGCAAGTTTTCTTTTGATTAGACCTTTCAATAGTGAAGTTACGACATATATAGAGCTGTCGTGCAGGAGCCCTGGGCATAATATGATGAGATCGGTTCCCTCTTTTGAAAAGAAAAAGGCACAGAGGAAAATTTCATGTAAATAAACAAAAAATAAATAAAATCAGGTGCCATTGGAAAAAGAAAGGAGCGCTCAAGATTTGATGTCCATTCTCTCTCCCTCTCTCTCCCTCTATAAATACACAGCCGCCCTCACCTCCTCCCTTTTCCTCTCCATGTCCTCTCTCTCTCTCTCTCTCTCATTGCAACACATAACAAGAGCAATAACTATAGTTTCCAGAGAGAGAAAATAAGTTTAAGAGAGAGAGAGGAAGATGTATGCAGAGCCTGGATTCATGTTTCCCTTGTTACAGAGCTTACCTCACTACCCTGATGAGGAGCTGCTCTACCCCTGTGATTACCCTTTCATGGTATTATTTTTACTTTATTTTATTTTTGAACAATTTTTCTGTTCATAATAGATGCATGGGCCGGTAAGGTTTTAAGATATGATTCTTGTTATTTCTATTAATTTGTTTTCCGAAATGGGTTCTTTTGTTCTTAGCTTTTGAGTGTGGAGGAGTATTCATCGCCATCCCTATTTTTAAGTGTTACTTTTAACACCTAGGAGAGAGAGCATGGCTCTTGCGGTAAAACTTTTATTTCTAGTGTCATAAGTCATCGGTTCGATTTCTTTTGGAACTTTTGAAACCCGCCCACCGGGTTTTGGACGGGTTTCCAAGGATCTCTCATCCTAAATTTCAAGTTGGGTTCAAGTCAGACCCGATCCAGCGAAAACCGGCACCTAGTTTCAAGTAGCCTTAAGATTTCAAATCAAATATGGTGGGGGTATTTGGCATCTTCAAACTTAGTAAATGAAGTCATCATTTGAGCTTTAATATGCAATTTTCACCTCTATAGGGCGATTTGGTGCACACCTCCAATATCTTGGAGTATGACCTCGGAGCAGAAGGAGATCTATTCAAAGCCCCGGAGCCAATAATCGAAGAACCAACACTCACTTGGGATCCTATCAGCACAGCCATGACAATCATATCCGACGGCCAAGACGTCATGACCGAGACAATCAAAGTGGCAGACATGGAATCGATCCAACACGACGATCTGCAAAACGTATTATACGATTGCAAGGACGAACTTCTAGCTAAGTACGGAATTCAAGCCCCGTTTCCTGAGATAGACGACATTAAAATTCCAGAGTTTCAAATCGGGGAAGTCCCGACCTTGGAGAAGATACAGAAAAGTGTTAGCTCGGGGTGTCTTAATTCATTGGAGTGGATTAATGGGAGTTGTACCACGAGACCGAATTTTTTGGATTTTCAAGGCCTAGATTTTGAAACGGCATTTGTGTTGAGGAGAGCTCATAGTGAAGGAGACATTCAGGTTTGTAGTTTGTTATCGCTTTTGATGTTTTTTACTTCTGAGTTTTCATATGTTATTATCGCACGCTTATTTTGGACGATAATGATCTTGCGAATGATTAATTATTTGCATTATAAAAAATGATGAGGTGATGATATACTTAAAAAACATTGGGATTTGAAAGTATCATAGCTTTTTGCTCAGGTTCATGAAACTACGTGAATGCAAATGATTCAAACACAGAGCTCATATTTATTAATTGATCATACCAAACAATTTTATATCATTTGAAAGTTCGGCTTAAGGCGACATTGTACGTTTATGAGGTGAAATGATGCATTATACGTTTGTAAAATGTGTAAATTATGAGCCATATATTAGACATTTTATCACTGAAAGAAGGGGAAAACGCACCTGAACATGAAATAGTTTAATTTTCATGATGTTTGGTGATTTCTTACTTGATCCAAGTAGAATGGAGACTGAGACTCTGAGATGTTCCTGCTGGTCATTTCACAGGACGTCGGCGGTGATTGATTTGAGTTTTTATGAACAGGCCCTTGGAAACATTAATACTCCAAACACAAGCAGCGTCCGCGCTTCCTTTGAGAGACAACTGACCATAAGCGAGCTCAAGACCGAGGAGCGTAAGCAGAAACTTTCCAGATATAGAAAGAAGAAGAGCAAAAGGAACTTCGGAAGAAAGATCAAGGTATTACATGCTCCTTTTTTAAAACATTGATGTTACCGAGCAATATCTCATGATAATTGTAACCAATATATGTAAATTCTCATGAAGGCTAAATTTTATGAATTTTTAAGTTAACTATCTGATTTAAAAAATACATTATAGTAACCCTCTTAGTAATGTGCTACATTTAAGGGTATTTAATTTAGTGCAAAAACTTCATTAAAGTTAAAGATTAGGGGGGGTTTATTGTAATTAAAATTTTTTACAAAAATGCTCATAGTTAAAGGCAAGGTTGTAAATCGCGTATGGCGGTCAGGGGTTTCGTGGCGGATACGGATGGCGGCCTTTATATATAAATGGCTCTACGGGTGTTATGGAATAAAATTCATTATATAATTAGATTAAATAACATTTTACATAAGTTTCCATACTTATCAATGTTCAAAATAAAAGGAGCAATTATCATCATTATCCAAAACCAAAAAGCAAAAGTGTTAGCAAATAACCATAAGTTTCATGCATCATAATTCAAAAAAACAAAATAAAATAAGTTTTCAACAAACAATCAAGTATCACAAAAGCAAACTCAATCTTCTTCATCAATATCGGAGTCGGAGGTAGAATCATCATGTGCGGACGCCATGGCGCCCATGGCATCCGCTATACTACAAATACTGCAGGTAGCGGACGCCATGTCCTAACCCGCTATAAAACCATACCGGTGCATCATGTATAGCGTCTGAGGGTCTAAAACGCTATAATGGCACTAATCGCGGCCGCAATTTAAAACATTGGGTAAGGACAGTTCGGTGATATCTAGCCTCGTTAGAATATAAAAATATAATAGAACCCTGAACACAACTTTTGGGCCGGGTTTAGTTACTACCGGTGTCCAAATCCTATCGTGCAAACACCGAATTATGAAATGGTGTGGCGTAACAGCCCAGGATTCGGGCATCAAAGGAGTTCAACCTGCAGTGCGAAAAAGTGTAAAAGATGAAAAGAATTTGGACGTTTGAAATGTGTATTTTTATCGTGCCAGATTAAAAATGTATTGATATTAGTCGTGGATTTGCAGTATGCGTGCAGGAAGGCATTAGCAGATAGCCAGCCTCGAGTCCGAGGAAGGTTTGCAAAGATCCACACTTCTGAGGTCCCAAAACAACTCGAGTAAATCGATGACAAAAAAAGTAGAAGCTAGTATTAGTCTTAGCGTTAGAGCAAGTTTTCTAAGCTCCAGGTGGAGTTTCTACCTTTTGTTGTTGTGACTCTCTAGTAATAATTTTATTATCATCTTGTAGTTACATGAGGCTGTAGCTTTGTAAAATGTGTTTGAATAAAGATGAGCATGAGTCTCGAATTATGCAAGCCATCTTTTTTGGAATGATGTCCTCTAGCATTTTTTTGTTTGGCAAGAACGAACTCTAGCCGTTTTCATTGGATCCCTCCTTAACCCCACACGAACCACAGCCTCCTGTTCAGCCGTTGGAATTCACAAGAACTGCTTGGCAAGCAAACGGTCGGCATCCCATTTTTCTGTTTGATCGTTTAAGAATGGGCATTGGAGGAAGGTAGGGCAGCAAAAATTTGTTGCTCGTGCATTATCTGAGAGCAAGTTGGCAAGTGGCTTGACTGTGATGGAGATGGTAGCAGATTCATTGAATGGCTGTAGCTTGATTGTGATATGGAAAGTTGTAACCAACCGATTCAAAGAATGATGATGCCCTGAAGAAAAAGAAAAAAGAGACGGAAAATGTTTTATTGGTTTCATATTGATGTCATGCTTCTTAGAGTTACCAACTTTCAAAACTATTTCTCTTTCAAACCTATTACTCTTGGAATAATAAATTTATAATAAATGTATATCCAGCTTCAACGATTAAAAAAAAAGAGGAAAAATTATTCAATATACCGGAGTAATACATCCAAACAGAAGAAAAAACCAATAGAAAATTTCAAACACCCTTCGATGGGTCGATGCTATTTCTTTCTCGTTTATAATCAGACATATATGACCGGCACACTGAATAATTTTCCCAAATAAGGAAAAACACCTATTAAAATAAACCAAACGTCCTCTACTTAACGGATGCGCTTGATAGGAAGTAATCTAGATGTCTCCAGGAATATAGGATTATCATGAAATATTACAACACTTGCCTAGGTGTAAAGATATTACCAGGAATATAGGATTACCATGGTTATCAAATGAGCCGATTTCATGGTAATCCTATTCCTCAAACATATGTCTACCCTAAATTACCACGAAACATTCCCGTATAATATGAAAAGAGCCATGACCATTCACCGCCGGCCTCCTTGGCCACCCATAGCCCATCATCCGCTGGTCATCGCCGATCGTTCACCGGCCAGCTCGGCGCCGATCGGATGTTCACCGTCAGCCGGCCTTAGTTTGTCGCTAGTTGTCCGCCGCCCGGCCGTTGCCAACCGCTCTCCGGCCCACCGCCAATCAAACGTTCGCCGCTGGCTGGTTATAGTTTGTTGCTAGTGTCTGTCAGCCGCTCGCCGGCCCGTCGCCGATCAGCCATTCATCGCCGGCCAGTCGCCCTCTACTGGCCCTCCTCCGGCCTCACCACCGGCAGACGGTTGCACGTATGTGTGTGTGTGTATTGATGTGAATAATTAAAATATACCACACACGTTAATGCAAAATCCCTTTCTCAGAATTAGATACGCGGTCATCCTATTTCTAGAAATACGAAAATTCCCGGTAATCTTCATTCCATGTACCACCCAGCGGAACCAACAGGTAATTAGGGTCAATAGAAGTAAAAGATAAACTGGAATGAGATGCTAAATAAAAATGCAAAAACCACATTTGAGGTGTGCTGCTTATTACGTAAAAGCAAACTTACATACTCAACCTCCTCGTAGGAGATGGTAAGAGTTCATTCGAAGGATACAACTTATTGATGGCAGGGCTTTGCCCACCGATGATAGAAAAAAATTTCATTGGCAAGAATTGTATCGATTACCAACTAAGTAACATCATGTTGAAACACAATAACACACATCAATTAGTTCTGTCCGTAGATCCATTTTTCAGCATTGCTAGTATAAGATACCAATTCACTAGGCTCGAACCACAGGCCGATTTCATCCTTGGCTGTCTCAGGCCCATCACTCCCGTGAATGATGTTTCTGCATCGAAACGATAAAACAATTATGATAAAGTCCGTATTTAACAAATTGGTTTATTAAAAACTCAGTTTTGATAGTAGAGAATAACAAGGTTTTTACCATCGGACCTTAACTCCAGATTTTCAAAGCCAAACAATGCACAATCTTTTAACAAGGTGCTAACGTGTTCAATTTCAATGCTCTTCATTAATTGTGGCATTAACTCCAAATGAGCAAAATGCGAGGATTGTACGCAATGTCGCATAAATTTCTGTAATTCTGGTATTAACTTCACATGAGCAAAACAATGTTTTCACCAGGTGTCATACTTTATCAACAAACCCGCTAGAATCCACGATGACCACCAGATTGGTTATTGGCTATAGCGGTGAAATGGAGATGACCAACTTCTAGTCTTGCACTCTCTATTCCACCGTCTAGCCAATTAACCACCAGGTAGCCTAGATGGAATCTATAGGGTTAATGGGTAAAGAATTTTGCTTGTATCAGAAGACATCTGAACTTTAGCTCCACGTTCTCACACATAACAATCATCCACAATCTATTCACAAGGTGCTACAGGGTTTAACTTAAACGAATGTCTCTCCATTAATTATGGCAATCTCAAATAAATGCCCAGCAGGATCGCAAACCTAAAGAAAAATGCCTTGCTGGTGATTCTTTATGTAGCACAGATTCATCATCAAGGCAACGTATCCGAATAGGATTCATATCGGATCTGTATTCATGTCAGATGCTTTCAGAATTCTTTTGAATTCACGACGAATACGGGTGGTACTCTTTTTGGTAAATCCTAAGTTTTAAATTATACTCTAGGTGCATTGAGCATGTATTAATTGCTAATATACCAAAAATCTATGCATCAAAACTTATAAATTATTTATAATCTAAGTTTAGCTTTGGTGGAATGATAATTTTTTTATTATTATATATAAATTGAGACAAAATATCAATATATACCCCAACGAGTCGTACACTAGATTTTTGTAAAACTATGAATCCGACACTTATCATGACCCGTATCCGAATCCATCCCACTTAGGCAATTCTTTGTAGTTATTTGATACAAAAAGTAAATTTGAGACATTGAACCCAAAGAAAAACAAACTAGAACCTCGGTCTTAAGATATTCTAGGTGGCTGGTCTCACATACTATTTTCTTCTTCTTTGGTTAAAAGGCTGCAGCTAGGTAAAACAGAAGAAGAGGAAGAGAGGGAGTAAGAGATGGAGGGAGAAAGAAGGGCTAAGGGGATTTGCAGAATTGGGAAAAGAAATGGGTGTTAGGGAGGGGTATCCAAATCAATGGGTCAGACTAAAACCTCACACATGACTACATGAGCCGAGTGTCATTTTAATGAAGCTTAATGTGTGGTCCATGGAATTGATGAAGACATTCAGTCGGTATCTATTGCAGATTCCCCTTTCATTAATTCTCATTTCTAGTTCCTTCAAGTACAATAGTGAATATTTATTTATAAACAATAAATTAAAAGGACCAATGATCTCAAGAGAACAGCACTAGCATTTATTTATGCATGCTTATGTTCTGTACCATATTAGTAATTTCCAGGTTTCTAGGATATCATATCATATCCTAGAATGAGGTCTTTGTTCAAAAATACAGTTTTGAACAAACAGAATTTCGAGACATCTTAATAATATCTACAGTTTAAAAACCTATAATTTGAGTAATAATTGAACAAAACAATTAATATATGGGAGCATTATAGTCCTAAAGTTTTAAAGATAAGTAATCAAATTGTTTAGGAGCCGCACCTCCCAACAACAACGGCCAGATCTCCTCTGATAGTTCCAGGCTCAGATTTTTGGGGATCGGTGGCACCAATGAGCTTTCTGCCATACTTTACAACACCTTCCCCTTCCCAAACCTATGAAAGAACAGAAAGAAAATATTTATCCCTGTTTTATATCATAAACTATTATGCTTAGAAAGGCTATATTATTTACCATGGCGAGCACAGGACCAGAGCTCAGAAAATCGCACAGCCCATTAAAGAAAGGCCTTTCCTTAAGGTCATGGTAGTGTTTCTGAGCAAATTCTTTGGAAGGAACTACCAATTTAATGGCAACAAGTTTAAACCCTTTGCGCTCGAAACGTGAAACAATCTCAGAAATCTGAAAAACGGAATGCCACTATCAAGTATCCAAATATAGAACAAATGGCGCTGACAAAATGCTAAAGTTTTTGGTTATTAATGATGGGATGAGCCCTTCCTAAAATACCACAAACAGATTTATGGTTTTCTAGTCACAAAATTGGCACTGAATTGAAGGGTTGATTATCAGCCTTAAGTATATGCTAAATGGAGCCTTGAGCCACGTAATCACCAAATTGAAAGGATGCTACTCGATATAAATATATAATGATGTCTGAGAAGAACATTAAGTTCAACTATAGCACTTCATTGCCGTATTCCTAAGCTTCAGTCTAATAATCCATACAAGAGGGTGAACTCACCAGTCCTCTTTGAACTCCATCTGGCTTTATTGCGATAAAAGTGCGTTCTAGCTGAAAATACAGAGCAAATGTAGAAAAGTTATGCTGCATGCTTCAGATTGAAAATTGGAAGTAATTATTACAAGTTGTCATTACAATACCTCTGCTGCATGTGCCTCCTGGTTTTGAAGCATGTAAGCTAGCCAAATGGAAAAATAAGAGGGTTAGACATAGATATAAAATAGATTCAACCACAGCATTTAAAACTATACCTGATTTAACAGCTAAACTTTTGGTAAAGAAGAAAATGCAACTAATACTGATTGAACAGATGAATTACAGAAAGGATCAGATATAAGCCTTTTATCAGTGCAGAAAACATGACGGCGGTGACGAGATTATCATTGGGGCATAATTGAAATATTGGGAGAATTCTAGGCCAGCACTCGTACTCAGAGTACAGCCACGCCTTTTCTTTCCACCCATCATCATGCATTAGCATGAAACATTGCTATTGAAGAGGTTGCGAACGCTGCATTGCTACAACTTGAGCAAGGGCAAGGGCCCTCTTCTATTTCCTCAATTTCTATCTAGTCACCACCGGAATTGTTTTCTGCTCAGACCTTTTACTTTCAAGCATCATATCCTTTCTCTTAAAAGTGGATTAGGACGTATAAATAATATCTGTCAACAAGTAGAAATCAGAGAGAGAGAGAGAGAGAGAGAGAGAGAGAGAGAATCAAAATCTCCAAGATATAAGACAAGAAGAACAAACAATGAAATAAATTCTGCTTAATCCAGTAAATAAGTGCTACTTATAGATCAAAGATTTTTTCATCTTATGTAAATATTTTATATGGATTGATTGCCTAAAACCTACTACCTAATGCTGCTGCATGTTACATTACAGATAATAAAAATCTGAACAGAGTTAAAGAATTATACAATGATTATCATAAAAGGCAGTAGTAAATAATATTGTAGGATTTTTAAATGGAGATAGCAACGTTTCTGCAAACATTTACTTTTAGATTTAATTCTGCAAATACATGCATAAAATAGATACAAATACTTGTAGAGTAGGATAAAATACTTTTCATGTAGGAAAAATTAAACACGGTGACAGGGAAAAAAGTTGCAACCGAATATTCACCAACCTGCAGCAGGAACGGCCATGGCACCCGCAATCCAGCCATGGGAGGTATTCTTGTGATTAGCTCCCTCATAGAATGAAGATATAGATGACACGTTTCTTCTGAACAAAGTTGTAGTTGCAGCTGCTGCGACAGCCCGTCCTTCTGTTGAGAAACAAGTAGAGTTTCAGGGGCATGCACTAAACCAGTATAATTTTTATAATTCAGTTCTCACAAGAATATGAAAAAACACATCAGAACACATTTTTCCAGTAATTAAGTACAGATATGGATAGTTACTGATGTTAGCATATAGCAACAAAACAGTAAGCTAATGACAAAGAAGAACCCACACAACCAAAGGTGACCAGTACAGATACAAGCAAATAAGAAAGTGAAAGAAATAATGACGACGACCACATATCTAATACATCCACTGCCCTACTAGCAAGATAAAACAGCAAGCTAAACCATTATCTCTCAAGCTATTGAATTATTATGCGCGCGCGTGCGCACACAAAATCAATTATCAAATAGAGGTAAATGATGCACATAATTAACTAGAAACACCACAGGTGAATGTGACCAAAGGTTTTCAAGATGACTATATAGTTTTATGCTAGGGAATCGCTGGGAAGCAGATAAATGGTGACCGGGGGGGGGGCGCAATAATTTAGGTCAATGGGGGCATCGACAAAACTCACAAGTTTTCACAATTCCGACTAAACCTGATCTAAGAAAGTATATCATTTTAGCAAATGTAAATGCAATCAACCCTTAACATCAAATAAAAAAAAAATTAAACCCTTAGACATAGAAAGGCAAAGTGCCAAAAGTAATCGCATTTCCAAAACACATCGAATTCGAAATACATGTATCGATTGTCGGATCCATATTTTAAAATAACAAGGCACAAAAAACGTAATCCTATTAGAATTTGTGGTTGAGGGCTAGGATATGATTCGCTGGAATATGTTGATTTTCTATTGTTCCATATATTAATTATATACAACTAAAGAAAGTATATCATTTTAGCAAATCTAAACTGAGCCCACCAACAATCTTCACAGCCAAAGAATGCAAAAGTAGATTAGTCTATTCTAGACCTCCCCACTGTTTTGGTAAATTTGGAGGACAACCACCAATCATTTTATGTATGTAATACTGTATTTAACCGAACAATCATTTTTTTAACTTTTCTATTTAGAATCGAGCAAATTTCTAATGCATTTATGGATTAAGTTAAATTATGAATTGTTGACACATACTCAATACATGTAGAATATATCAATATAATTTAAGCTAAGCTTGCATCAAAAAGCGTATCCATTTAGTATCCAATGCAATCGGATACAGACTGCATCTGTTCAAGAGATCTGCAGGTAAATGGGTTGTGATTGCCATGAAGCTCTTCTAACACATCATCAAAAGATCTAATTGCAAGCTTATTGTAGATCTTCTATTGTTCCCACCTACTTAATTCTCTAATCTAGGTGAGAATAAGATCAAGGAAAAGCGTTGGTGGAAAGAAAGAAAAAATCAACCTTTTATCAAATCCAATTCACTTGTTGCCAAGATCTGACATTTTCTTTTTCCCTTTTCAACCATTACCGTTACGAAATCAATCGATAAATCAAAGATCACTAAAAATTGGGCTGAGAGACTCACCGGCGAATAAAGGCGACGCCTTGGAAGCTGAGAGGAGAGACCTCGCGACCCTGGAAGCTGATCGGCAGATCTGAGAGCTCATCTTCCTCGAAATCACAGAGATCTAGGGTTAGGGTTACGGTTACGGTTGCGGTTTGGTTTCGAGCTCTCTATATCTCTATTGTGTGAGGATTAGAGGAGGCTTTTGAAGGGATCCTAGGGTTAGGGTTTTGCGGATCTGATGCTGCGTTAGAGCCACGCGTTGCAGCGGCAGCGACTTTTTACAGATTGGCCCCTGCAAATGGGAGATGGGTTCGATGGTAGAGAAAGGCAACTGTGAGGGGTAATTGGGTCATTTCGCTACCTGTGGTCCTTGGAGTCGAATCGGTCGTTGCGTTGCTCGGCGGCAGGAGATCGTGGGAATGGAGGTGGGGTCAACATAATGGGCCCCACTGATATGTCTCTGATGTTTTTTATGGGTATCTCTGGGCTGGGGTGGAGTACATCCAACTATTTACAAAGTTGCCACTGGTTGTGCATAGAGTTAAAAGTGCCGGTTTTTGGCCGTTTTGGAGACATAATCTCTGCTTTCTACTCTTGGTGAGGACTCAAATTTTAAAATTCATTCAGACATTTGATTGTCTAATTCGCAAGAAAAATCCATTAAGAAAACATTAGAAATTCAATCTCAAATTGTATTTTTTTTTAAATCGACCCTCTTGGAATTCAACTTGCGGCCTCTCACATTGATACCAACTGAGTTAAGCCCGGTTGCATAGCTTCAATAACTAACTTCACAAATTTCTCTTACTAACCAAGCCTAGGGGTGTTCACCGGGTCGGGGTGGACCTGTTATTCGTCCAAACCCGTCCGCTTTAGATGGGTAAAATGACTGGCAAACCCGTCCGAAAGTGTCACGTCCTGCTTCCCAAAATACGGAATACGATGGGTGATTAGACCAGCCATCCTCCTGCGGTCAAGGAATAATCTTGTCGTGATCACACTTCGGCTTCTGACAGTACATGGTAGCAGTACTCTGATACAGATAATGAGATGATACAGTCACTAAACTATCAGGTGAAAAGAAAACTGGCGCAGCAAATACAAACAACTAACTAGTAATGATGAAAAGAACAATAGGGCCGGCTCACTGGTCTAGATATCCACGATCTCCTCGAAATCAGACGGGTCTACTTCTTTCATTTTGAGCGTGCATACTCAGGTCGTCAAAGCGACAAAATAGTAATGTATAATACGTGCAACAATAATAGACAATGAAGTAGCATACACAAGTTAAAAACATGAGCACGAAATAGCTTGCACCGGTAAACACTATAGCATGAGTATCGGATCAGTAAATCGATATAAGTCCATGTCACTAAATCTATTAGTCTCTAGGTTTCAATGTCTATGTCACTATCTTATCGTCAGCTTGAGCGTAAGAGTCGACCATTAGAAACACATGGCCCTCTCCTGTAATCAGTAACAATCAGTGATAAGCTTTCATGTAATGGGACCGTGAGGGGCCCTCTCCTGTAATCAGTACACGCTCATGTAATGGGTCCCTAAGATTCCGTTGACCGAACTCACACTCAAACTATTCCAACACTCACGGTCTACATTAAGGTCCAACTACGAACCAAAATACCGGTTAGCCATGTCCAGTCTACTCGAGAATTAGAGACCGGTCTCCAACAAGCATGATTAGACCAGTACTTCAGACAAGTGGGCGGTCCCCGATGTCTTATCTATAACACTAATATAGGTGTTTACATAACCGTCCCATTCTAGTTATAGTTGTTGGATATGTATGCCCTAGAGGCCATTATTGTATATGTATATATTTGGATGCTTGAACATATATATGTACAGGACAGTCTTATTCGATATGATAGTATGCTATCTGGTTGTCTTTATCTTAACATTTGTATGTTTTACTTGCTATTATATATCTTTTATACATGTTGATAAAGCCCGTAGGATCATTGCTAGATTACCTGCGTTGTGATGACGATCATACTTGTGGGAGCTGGGTAGTCGGCACGCACATTCTTAAATGGTCCCTAGTCGTGGGAGTATCGAGACCGGGCATCGATATTCCGGAGTAGACTAGTGTATACGTTTCTAGACCCCGACGAGGGGCGATGGTATGGTCCCGCAACCATTGGTCTTTCGCACCTAAGATCGTATACAGGTGCTTACAGGGGGTGAGCACACCGGACGGACTCGCCGAGAACTTCCAGATGGTACTATACTTATCGTCAGGTGGAAGTTCTCTGGTGACATGAGTACATGTTAGTCTTTAGACCTGAGATCGGCATTTATTTCGTGTGAGTTCCCACTGCTTTGATCACTACCTTACCACGGCTCTACTGAATCGTGCAAACAGGTTTTGGTTGGGTACAGTTCCGAGCCACATGGAGGCAGTGAGCGATTGTCGGGGATTCGTCTTTCCCGGTATAGGGAGTCGATATCGCACTGTGTTCAATTGGTCAGGACCATAAGACCTTGGCCAAGGCAGTTGGGATTTACTGATATGCTGATCTGTAGTTTCCCGGATTGGTCCTGAGCCACATCAGCATGAATTACCGGGTTATTAGGGTCTGACGTTTACCCCCCAGACCCGGTATGCGATACTCTCAGACGAAGAGACCGGACTGTACGGAGATTGTCACAAATAGGCTCAGTAGGGATCCGGATGAGTTTGCTCGTCGGCCTTCCTTTTCGACAGGTGCCCGAGTAGCCGTTACGTACAGCTAATGCCGCTGACGTGCTTGTGGTTATGGATTTATCCAGTAACTCACTGCTGGTGTACTGTTGAGTCTTTGGAGTCCCACATAGAGAGTTTCTCTGGTTCATGCGAAATGATGTAGTAGCCGTATTGGATACGTATAGGGTTCCGATCAATTGATGTACTTTGTATCCGGACTTTCGATCGGACATTTAGTAGTACTAGCCAGCTCGGGTTTGAGCCGGATTATTATATCAGGTATTGACTTGATAATTTAAATATATGTATTTCGATATGTATATTCTAGTATTACGTTCTTCGTGTTATTCTATCTTTTTGGGCATTCGTGTTTTTATCCGAATGCAGGTATGTATATACAGCAGACTGTAATCCGTATTTTATTACAGATTACCTTCTAAAAGGTGGACACCTCATCATGGACTTTTCCATTTATTAATAATGGAAATGAGGTGGAAATTAGAGGAGAGTGAGGAATGGTGAGAGCCATGACTTCAATAGTTGACAAATGAATTATTTATTCATTTGGATCAACTATTGAAATATGGTTGCTAGTTTTTTATTATGAAAAATCATACACAAAACCATTGTGTTGAATTTTCTCTCGCATGCATGCTTCATAATTTTGGAGCTCCCATTTTTGCTTCACCCTCCTCCCTCCTCTTGAGTTTCCTCCACCTTCATCATCTTCCTTTTCACTACCCTCTCATGAGTTGAGAAACAAGTGAAGAGGTAAGATAGAGATAGTAGAACACATAGATTTCCACACTACATCCTAGACAACTTGGATTAGCAACCCAAGTTCTCTAGTTGCTCCTATTGACACCTAGTTAGGAGCTAGAGCCATGGATCACATCCCTCGGGTGGATCATCTACGACAAAGGAGGGCCGGAGAACAAGCTTGATCCCGGAGGACCGATGGAGCTGAAAATGGAGATCAAATAAGTTCAAGGTGGCCACTTGGAGCACATGATGAGGAAAGAAGACCGAAAGACTTGGGTCGTTTGGTGAGAATTCCTTCATAGTAGTTAGCTCCTTTTAGTTTTGCTAGATAGGTTTATGGAAAGATCCGGGTTTTATTGGGTTAACTTACCGCCGTTTTTAAACTCGTAAGAAAATTTTTGTTCCGCAAACTGCCACGTTCGATGGCTAGGGCGTTAAGGTAACCCAACATGGTATTAGAGACACCCTATAAAAGCTATACTAGCAGTTTAAACATTGTTTAAAATAACGAAACCGAAATAACTCCAAACACGAAACCTTGAAATCAAGTTTCTGTCAATTTTTAAAAGGCCTCTGAATATTTTTTAAGCAAGTGCAGAGTGATCGTTTGACTGTGAGATGAACCCAGAACAAAAACAAAGCGATTCTAACATGTTTGGACCGGCCACATCATGAAATTTCCCGGCCTCACCGGTTTTGGTGATGGGGAATCGAGTCGTTTTTGTTTGGTACTCTCTAACTCTTGGATTTAGGGTTTCAGGATATGTTTTTTTTTTGCCCAGAATGATTTTTTCCATTATCTTGTGTTTTGGGGCATTGCGGAGTATTTCGGAATCGATATTTTAACAATTGTTTAATTGTTATCAGTACTTAGATTAGCATCTGCGACCGTGAATATCATTTGATCGGTAAACTCGTCTAATTGCTATATGTTCTTTTAGACGGGTTTGCGAACATGACATTCGCGTTGATGTTTTGTGTTTGTGCTGTGATCATGGTTGGATAGTCGTGGTGGATAGCATGTGATGCAATGTTAGTGGTACAGTTTAAGATTCATTTGTATATTCATATTGCGAGGCGAGTGTCCGACATGTGGACTGCCGTCTTTGCCGGGTTGTATATTTTTTTGGGGCACGACCTGCTTGAGGTCGATATCATTATTTGTACATATTATTTTCATTTTCTGTCCTAGGATTACCCCACGGTGGAGTGCACGAATAGCTGGGTTCTAGAAGGCAACAAGCCCGCATCTCATAGTTTTGAGACGGAGGGGGCTTCATTCTAGAATTAGCGGGCTATTCGCCGCACTCGTATGGGGTATAGGATGACCCACGGAGGGGCACCCAAGTTACCGGATTCCGTGAAGTGCTAGATGACCCATTCACTTTATTGAAAGGGGCTGCCTCACTTCTGGGATTGGCGGATAACTTTCCGTGCTCGTAGGGGTCCAGGTTTTATTGCACAGGCTATCCACACGATCAGGAACGTCGGGTTTTATTTGCGGCTCAAATGAAACCTAGGGCTCCAAGATTATCCACCTTTCTGTATTGTTGGCTGAGATTCTGTGATGTTGTTTGCTATCATGCCTGGGACGATTGTTATATATACTTATATATATACTAGTAGATATTGTATATGTTTTGCACCCGCGCTAGTCCAGCCCCCGCTCTGTCGTTAGTTAAGTGACCTAACGGATGATGACGGGGTTCCGTGGCGAATGCGGATGGCATATACGTATATTGTATTTTCGTTATTTTTGTGGTGTGATAGGATTAATTGATGGGACCGCATTAATTTTGATTAATGCAAGATAAGAAAACCTAAAGACGTTGTTGGAACAAATTTCAAAAAACTGTAGTTATATTCTTTCGCTTTGCACAGTGGTATTCGGTCATGAATATCCAGGACCTCATTCTAGGAGGCAAGAGCCAAGATCCCTTCACGGGGGGTGACCTCTTGAGTGAAAGTCTATACTGTAGATTACTCGGTTTTTTCAAAAACAGAAGTTTTTTCAAAAAGCGGAGCTTAAACCACTCCTTTTCAAAACTGCTCAGGTTCCTTCAACAATATCAGGCTCATTACGTTAACGGGTTTTTTGCCAAAAACCCAGCCGTAGCCCTCCGTCATTTCCTACAAGTACTACTCAGTATTCGAGCTACATATTTTGGCATTGTCAAGGCGTAGTGATCGGTAGCTGAGTATTGCTTGTTTGTAGCTTTGTTTCCAATTGTTTAGGACAGTCGCATAGCTATGTTGGCATTGCAAGGGTTATGCGGGTGGGTCTAAGTTAATCAAGATTATGACGGGTCGAACTTGACTAGCGGCTTATGATATGTTGGCATTGTCATGGTCATAAATTCGTTAGGGGCAAAAACCACATCGGGGGTTTCGAATATATAGGAAACTTGCTAGCGTTGCATACCTTCTGGGGTGTAGTAACCAGAGCGGTTTCTATCTAGGTTATCACACAATGATAGTTGGATCCCGATCCCACTGATGAGTAAGATTACCACTGGGAGATTTTTTCATTTAACAATCAATGCTATAAATCAAGTAGGAGTCTAGAACGGTGTTAGCGGGGCAACGCCTCTGGGGAAAAGAGGTTATATAATTAAGGAACTTCGCGAAAACGTTGGAAAATCTCCCTCGAAGTACCGACACTAGCCTGGCCGAAAGGTTAAGCAAGTATTGTGACGTGCGATTAATCCCAACTAATTCTTCTTTTTAGGTTTAAAGAAGAATTCAAGAAAACAGTGAGAGCTATCCTGATTTGATAAACTAATAACTAATCTAATTTTGCAAGAGCGCACGCTGAGTGTTTCTTTTATCTCTCTCCAGGTAGCAACCATTTTACACCCTAATCAAGATAATAAAATGTATTGCTTGACCAATCCGAATTCTTATTCAGGGCTGGAGAACGTCAATTTGGCTCTAACTTATGACAGCAGTCATAAGCATGAGCAGAGAGAAGAGGATTGCATGAATTCCTTTATGACCCCATTGAAGAAAAATCATACTATTGCATCTTCTTCAGGTGTTCTTGTTATTGAGAACTGTTTTTCGGTCAGTCCTACCTCTTGGGTACTAGATACCGGATCAGGATCTCATATCTGTAATTTATTGCAGGGACTGAGAAAAAATAGGATGGTTGGACCTGGTGATATGTCTCTCAGAGTAGGGAACGGAGCACAAGTTGATACTTCTGCCGTCGGTGAATATCACCCAGTGTTGCCAAATGGCAATACTATGATTTTGAACAATTTATATTATGTACCTTCCATGGTTTGCAACATCATATCAGTATCTTTATTCAATAAAGATGGATATACGTTTGTTCTTGATAGAAATATCATGAACATTTATCTTAATCAGGTATTGGTTGCAGAAAGTACACTGTGTAATGGTATCTATGTTCTTAATCAAAACGCAGTTCTCAGTATACAAAACACACGCAAGAGGAAGAGTTCAGAAGTGAACGAATCCTACTTGTGGTATTGTAGACTTGGTCATATCGGAGAGAAAAGACTGAGTAAGTTGCATAAAAATGGATTTTTGGATACGTTCGAGTTTTCATCTTATGAAACTTGTTAGTCTTGTTCCAAATGAAAAATGACTAAATCTTCGTTCACCGGGCACGGAGAAAAAGCAGCAGAGCTCTTGGGATTCATACACAGTGATGTATGTGGTCCAATATCTATACATGCAAGGGGTAGGTTCTCGTACTTCATCACATTCACTGACGATCTCTCTAGGTTCGGTTATACGTATCTTATGAAATACAAAACTGAAGCTTTTGAGAAATTCAAAGAATTCAGAAACGAATTAGAGAACCAGACTGGCAAAAGTATCAAGATCCTCCGATCTGATAGAGGAGGGGAGTACTTAAGTACGGAATTCCAAGATTACCTAAAGGATGTTGGGTTACGGCAGCGTCCCGGCCATCAAACCGTGGCCAAATGCGGAACAAAAATTTACTAAACTGGCGCTACAATTACCCGATGCCCGGATCTATCTTAAACCCTAAACTAGCAAGCTATAAAAAGAAGTTAGAATGGTTATACCGAGTTGATGCGTGTCCTTCGGTTTTCAACCATCATCCCTAAGCTCCTAGTGGCTCCTTGATCGAATTTGGTTGCCGGTCTTCCTCCATTTACGATGATCCACCTGAGGGAAATGACGCAAGCTTCAGTCTCGTTGAGCGAGGCAACCGATACTCCAAAGTTGCTAGCAATGGAGAGTGGAGGTGTAGGAATGTGTCACTATAATTTTCTCTCATCACATATGCTCAATGAGCAACCATAGAAGATGAAGAAGGAGGTGAGAAAACATAGTGGCATGAGCAACTAAAGAAAATGCTAAGTGTTTTCTCCAAGTGAGAAATGAGTGAGTGAGAATGAGAATGTAGTAAGCAAGTGAAGAAATTATCAAGTGGAGAAAATAAAACGGGCCAAGCCCAATCAAGAAGTGGCCTCCCCCATTCTCTCTCTCTCATGCAAAAAATATCTTTTTAATTTTTCAATAAACAAAGCCATGCCCATACCTCTCTACATGTTTCAAGCCATGCTCATGCCACCTCACTCCTCCACCTCATTTATGAAACAAATGAATTTCCAAAAAAGGAAAATCATACAAATGAAGTGTCCACTTCTAGAAGCTAATACTGTATAAATACGGAATACTTTCCGGTACACGTATCGAAATACATATACGCGTATTCATACCAAAATACGAATATCCAAGAGAGAAAATGAATAGTGAACAATAATACTATAATACATAATACATAATACATAATACATACATATATATATATATATATATAAATTATTAAATCAAAACCTGATTTAATAATCCGGCTTAATCCTAAGCCGCTAGTATTATCAACCGTCCGATTAAAGTCTGTGCAGCCTGTACACATATTTAATCGAACACCTGTATGTACCAACATACGTCATCTACACCATATCGCCTGAACTGTGAAAACTCTCTGTGTGGGACTCTAAAGACTCGTCAATACGCTGGCAGTGGATTTAACCACAAGCACGTTAGCGGCACTAGCTGTACGTAATGGCTACTCAGGTATTGAGCGAAAGGGGGGCCGACGACTAAACTCATCCTGATCTCCTACTGAGCCTGACAGTGACAATATCCGTACAGTCCGGTCTGTTCGTCTGAAAGTATCGCATATCGAGTCTAGGGGGTGGATAAAGTCAGACCCTTAATAACATGAAACTATCGATCCTGGATTGGTAATTCTTGTCCACCATGGCCATGGATTTCTGGTGATGGCCATCCATACACAACGTAACATCAACCCCCAATACCGGGAGAGGCGAATCCCCGACGATCCGATCACTGCCTCCATGTGGCTCGGGACTGTACCCAACTAAAACCTATTTGCACGACTCCTTTGAGCCATGGTAGGGTAGCAATCAAAGCACAGTAGGAACTCACACGAGACAAATGAAGATCTCAGGTCGACAGACTAACCTGTACACATGTCACCTGGGAACTGCTATCTGACAATAGGTATAATACCAACTAGCAGGTTCCCGGCGAGTCCGTCCAGTGTACTCATAACCCAATGAGCACCTGTATACTATCTTATGTGAATAAATTAACACCAATGGCTTGTGAGACCTGGCCACCGCCCCTCGTCGGGGTCTCGATCAGTATACACTAGTCTACACTGGAGTATCGATGCCCAGTCTCAATACTCCCACGACTAGAGACATTTAAGGATGTGCTTATATACCCCAAGCTCCCATGTATATGATCGCCATCATAATGCTGGTAGTCAGATAAGAATCTTATGGGCTCTATCAACATATACATGATGATAAAGACAAACCAGATATCATACTATTATCTCGAGTAAGAGTATTCTACCGGTATAGATCCTCCCTCAATCATCATAATCACATGTCTACGATTACGATAATTGCCTTGAGGGCACTATAGCCAACAATCTCCCACTTGCACTCAAATCCAATTATTGCGGTGTCGTATACTCACAGCCTGTGTGATACCGAACACCCAACTTCTCTATAATCAGTTTCGCAAAGCACGTTTGCAAAACTATTGCGTTCGAGAAATAACCTCAGTAAGTGGATCCGCTCCAATGTTTCTTTCTGTATCTCTCTATATTTTAATTTTGCGAAGAAAATCTTGTAGGGTGTTTTTCGTCACCCCATTGAGATGGGAATACTCGCGCGCTTGTCAGGCGTACTACAGATTCCCCCTGCCTAGGGTAGACCGGGGTTTAATGATTGTGGGGATCCGAATCTCCGGCAGCCGCGGACTAAGTTGTCGTTAATTACCCCTCGCCTTTGGAGCGAGGGAACCTCCGATTGACGGGTTAAACTGGTCATGCGAACTCAATGTGCAGTGTACGTGTGTTTTGTTTTGGAGGGGGGCTTGGATATATTGGGAGCCGCACAGAGTTTTTACGGGGGTCCCGTTACCCGGATAGCGGGCTGAGGGTCAAGGGGGCTAGCAACCCCCTTGCAGGGTGCGGGGCAGCGCCCCAGCCCAAATTTTTTTGAGAGGGACAATGTTGCAGAGTATGTGTGTGTGTGTGTATATATACATATATATAAAATAAAAAAAAGGGAAAGGGCATCCAAAGGATGCGTGGGAAAAAACACCCGCGCTTTGGGTGCTAGCGCTTTGAGCGCAGGAGCGCTAGAGCGCTAGCGCCCCACGTGTCAGGCACGTGGGCGCTCGGGCGCTAGCGCTTTGGGCGCTAGCGCTCTGAGCGCAAGAGCGCTAGCGTCCCATGTGTCAGCACGTGGGCGCTTTGGGCGCTAGCTCCCCACGTGTCAGCACGTGGGCGCTCGGGCACTAGCGCTTTGCGCGCAAGGGCGCTAGCGCTTGGAGCGCTAGCGCCCCACGTGTCAGCACGTGGACGCTCGGGCGGCAAGAGCAATGGGAGTTGTACTCCCAGAAAGGAGCACTTATTATTCTGTGTGTGTGTATATATATATATATATATATATATATATATATATATATATATATATATATATATATATATATATATATGAGGAGTTAAACTCCTAGGATGTTTTGAAGCTGATGAAGGGCTTCTCCCCTTGAGCCCTAGTTCTTCCCTAAAGTGGGGTCTCTGGAAATTGGTCTCCTTCTTCCTCCTCTGTTGGCAGAATCTTGAAGATCAAGAGATGTGAGATTTTAAAAATCTCTTCTTTTTGAGATCTATTGGTAGATCCAAGTTCCCCTTTGTGGGTTTTATGGTGAAAAACTATTTAGTTTTAAAAAAGGAAGAGTAAAGCTCTTGATTTAATTCAAAAGAAAGAAGAAGGTTTTAGAATCTTGAGGAAGGAGAAAGTGACACATGCCCTAATTTTTGGGGAATGAAAAGTCTCTCTTTTATTCATCATCATGTTGCCTTATATAGGCTTACATATTTACATATAGCCCCTTGGGCTTTGCAAAATGGCATTTTGCCCATCCCATAGCTCATGTGCCATTTCTTTTTGAACATAAGCCATGGGCTTTACCAAAATTTGGCTTTATGCCCATTTTGCATACATTCATGCATAAAAAATTACATAAAAATTACATATTACATGATCTATATTTCAGTATGGGGGAGGCCGGCCGCTTCATGTTAGGGCTCGACCCGGGCATGAGCCCACTTGATCTGGGCTTGGGCCCACTTGGCTTGGGGTTGACCATGACTTTGACTTGGTCAACCGGGATGCAATTTTCGACTTCAACAAAGTGCCCCCCATCAATAAATGCACACCACATATGTGAGTCGTGTGCATGAAATTGATGGATCTTCTTTTGCGTGGAGGCGACTTGCTTTGGTTCCCACTTTTTGGGATGCACTGCCCTTTTTACGACATGGACGGTCGACGTTTGCGTCTTCGAGGCGGAGTGTCCGTGATAGACGTTTTCCTTGCCCAGAACGTTTTGGTTTCCAATTTGTGGGAAGCCTGCACTGCCCTTTTTATGACATGGACGGTCGACGCTCTGATCCGGAGCGATTTGGATCCCAATTTGTGGGAAGCCTGCACTGCCCTTTTTGCGACATGGACGGTCGACGCTCTAATCCGGAGCGATTTGGTTCCCGATTTGTGGGAAGCCTGCACTGCCCTTTTTGCGATATGGACGGTCGACGCTCTGATCCGGAGCGATTTGGTTCCCGATTTGTGGGAAGCCTGCACAGCCCTTTTTCGACATGGACGGTCGACGCTCTGATCCGGAGCGATTTGGTTCCCGATTTGTGGGAAGCCTGCACAACCCTTTTTGCGACATGGACGGTCGATGCTCTGATCCGGAGCGATTTGGTTCCCGATTTGTGGGAAGCCTGCACTGCCCTTTTTGCGACATGGACGGTCGACGCTCTGATCCGGAGCGATTTGGTTCCCGATTTGTGGGAAGCCTGCACTGCCCTTTTTGCGACATGGACGGTCGACGCTCTGGTCCGGAGCGATTTGGTTCCCGATTTGTGGGAAGCCTGTACTGCCCTTTTTGCGATATGGACGGTCGACGCTTGACGCGTCTCCGAGACGGAGTGTCCGTGGTAGACTTTTCCCTGGCCCGGAGTGATCTGGTTCCTGCTTTGTAGGAAGCCTGCACTGCCCTTTTTGCGACATGGACGGTCGACGTTTGACGCGTCTTCGAGACGGAGTGTCCGTGGTAGACTTTTCCCTGGCCCGGAGTGATCTGGTTCCTGCTTTGTAGGAAGCCAGCACTGCCTTTTTTGCGACATGTACGGTCGACGCTCTGATCCGGAGCGATTTGGTTCCCGATTTATAGGAAGCCTGCACTGCCCTTTTTACGACATGGACGGTCGACGCTCTAATCCGGAGCGATTTGGTTCCCGATTTGTGGGAAGCCTGCACTGCCCTTTTTGCGACATGGACGATCGACGCTTGACGCGTCTCCGAGACGGAGTGTCCGTGGTAGACTTTTCCCTGGCCCGGAATGATCTGGTTCCTGCTTTGTAGGAAGCCTGCACTGCCCTTTATGCGACATGGACGGTTGACGCTTTACGCGTCTCCGAGACGGAGTGTCCGTGGTAGACTTTTCCCTGGCCCGGAGTGATCTGGTTCCTGCTTTGTAGGAAGCCTGCACTGCCCTTTTTGCGACATGGACGGTCGACGCTCTATTTGACTTGCTCTGCTTCCTACAGTGTCAGGGGTGAACTTGACTTGCTCCGCTTCTTACGGTGTCGAGATTGGATTCTGACTTGCTCCGCTTTCTGCGGTATCGGAGTTGAAGTTGAATTGTTGATTGTGATTTGGGTTGACATCAGCATCGCTATACTGGAATATGGTACCGGGAGCGAATCATCATCTGTCATTGAGAGGATTTTGGGATTTTGGTTTTTGTTTGGCATCTGCATTGCTGCACTGGAATAATGCCAGGAGCAACTCATCATTTGCCCCAGGAGGATTTGGGAATTGTTTTTTTTGGGTTTGGCATCAGTATAGCTACACTGGAATATGGTACCAGGAGCGAATCATCATTTGCGCTTGCTTATTAGGAAGCGATGGCTTAAGAGACAAGTTTTAGGTCCCTATCACCTAAGACTTTTCAATTTTGTGAGCCGTAAGGGTCTCACAAAGCATTTTCTCCCTACGGGTGTGTTGCTCTTTTGTGAGTAGTAAGGATCTCACGCGGGGATTTTCTCCTCACAAAGTCGAGGGGACTTTGTGAGTGCATTTCATCTTTTTTTTTACGAGTTTACGCCCTTTCGTGTTTTCACAAACTCGCGGCAGTCCTGCTGTTTTTACTCACGGAGCCCTTTTGGATTTTTATCCGTGCCCATTTTGCTTGTGGACATGCCTTTTTTTTTTGAATCTTCACCGTCGGTGGGACTTTGAATGTGGTCTCACCGGTAGGACTTGGGAAAGACTGGGATTGTTTTACACCCGTGGATTGTATACGGTTTTGCAGGATGTATGATCCAGACCGTAGGGCCAGAAAAATTTCGGGACTTTGTCAGCGTCTGCATCGCTGCACTGGAATATGGTACCAGGAGCGACTCATCATTCGCCGTTGGGGTATGGGATTTGGAATTTGGTTAGCGTCTGCATCGCTGCACTGGAATATGGTACCAGGAGCGACTCATTATTCGCCATTGGGATTTGGAATTTGGTTGGCATCTGCATCGCTACACTAGAATATAGTACCAGGAGCGACTCATCATCCGCCGTTGGGGTATGGGATTTGGAATTTGGTTGGCTTCTGCATCACTGCACTGGAATATGGTACCAGGAGCGACTCATCATTCGTCACTTGGGGATTGGGGAGCGATGGCTTAGAAGACAGGTTTGGATCCCTATCACCTAAGGCTTTTCAATTTTATGGGCCGTAAGGGTCCCATAAAAGCATTTTCTCCCTACGGGTCGTAAGGATCCCGTAGGTGTATTTTCTCCTTAGGAGTCGTGAGGACTCCCAAGTGTGTTTTTCCTTTATGAGTCATAAGGATCCCACGAAGGTTTGTTCTCCTCATGCATCGTGAGGACACACGAGTGGGTCTTCCCAATGGACCATAATTCCAAGGGCAGAGAGCAGCCGCGTAACTGGTGATTACGGTGGGGCATAGGTATGATGAGAATTATTTGAGCCTATGGATTGTATACGGTAGTCAATTTATGGACTGGCCGTAGGGCTGGGAGAATTTTGGAAAATTGGATTTTGGTTGGCGTCTGCATCGCTGCACTGGAATATGGTACCAGGAGCGACTCATCATACGCCGTTGTTTTTTTTTTTACCGTGATTGCTCTATCATTTCAGCTTTTCTTATCGCGAAGGTCGCGATTGCCCTATCATTTCGGCTATTTATTCGCGGTTGCCCTATCATTTCGGATTTATTTTTCATCTTTATTTTACTTGCTGATTTTTTTATTGCGAGTTGCCCCATCATTTCGGCTTTTTTCTTTTTATTTATTTATTTACACATTCTTTCTCTTTTTTTTATTTACACATTTTTTTTACATTTCCAGTTTAACGACTTAGAGGTCGATTGTTCCCAGTTTAACGACGTGGTGGTCATCTTTGCTTATCCCAGCTCCTTGAATTTTGATCTTGGCGGAGCTGTATTGATGACCGTAGCTATGTGGTTTGCCGATACATCCGAGGACTGTGAGGTTTTTCCAAGCTTGTATTGGTCCTCTGCCCAATCTTTAAAAACACAGTAGTCTTCAATGGCATGACTCACCATCCTATGGTATGGGCAGTATACGGGATTGCCGGTCATATTCATTTCATGTGGCTTCTTCGGAATAGGCAATTGCAGATCGTTGTTCATGGCTTCCTCGAATATATTGCGGACCTCATCCCTCCTGAAGGAGTACACCTTCTTCTTTCTTTCCATTAGAGTAGGTGCCCTCACTGATGCTGGTCCTTGAGGCCGATCAGTCTTTGGTTCGCCCTTTTCAGATAATGGCACATGTCTGGGCGGATTAAGTTCCCGAAAGGCTTCGGTCTCCATTTGTATGAAATCGGCGGTCGTAACTTGACTGTTTGCTAACACGCTTTTAGACAGTTCTATCTCTCTCATCTTGTATTGCCTTTCGACCCAATCTTTGAAGACGAAGCAGTCCTTAATGGCATGACCTATCACCCTGTGATAGGGGCAATATTTTGGGTCGTCGGTCATATTCGCTTCTTGCGGTCTCTTTGATTCTGGCAGTTGTAGACCATTTTTTAGGGCGTCCCTGAATATCTTGTGGACTTTTTCCCTTTTGAAGGAATAGACCTTATCCAGTTTCTCTTTCAGTGGAGATTCTCCTCCGGTGTATGTATCGGAGGGACCGGAGGCTGATTGCGGCCGTTTTTCGCGAAGGCGCTCCGCTCTTAGGTTGAAGGGGGTATCAGTTGGCTGCCTCCGGGTATCAATCCCTGGCTCATGAACCAAAATTTGATTCTGTTGTAATTGCAATCGGACGACTTGGGTCGCGAGATCTGCCGCGACGTTTGCCAATTCGTCGACCTTGGACTGTACCTTGGCTAACTTCTCGTCCCTGTCCTGAAGCTGCCTCTGAAGCCATCGGAATAACGCTTGTTATGTAGTTCCGGCTTTGACAAGCGGGTCATCGTTATTGCCTAAGCTCAATTCCGCAGGAACCACGGGCTCCTCTGGCTTATCGGCCTGAGCGTGCTCTTCATCACTTAGATCGAGCCGATACTGGGTAGCGTCAACCATATCATCACCATAGCTGTGAAGAAGAGGAGGATTCGTTTCTTCATGTCCGACCATGTAGACAGTGCGAACCACATACCCAGCCATCTTTTTATCTTTGGCGGCTGATTTCGCGGAGCGGTCCGGGTTTTGGAAATTCATAAATTTTAACATGGCCAGAGCCCTAGCCCTTTTGTTGGCTCTTTATCTGAGCCGCTTCTGCCTCAGCTTCTTTGCCTTGAGCGCTTGGCAGGCTTCTGCTCTTCGGGAAGCCGCCATAGGCTGAGTGATAGGGAGGCTTGAGAAGACACCCAATTGAGCAGTTGTCAGAGGCACCGTTGGAGCTTGCCTGAGATGCCTTGTTGCTTTGTTGGTGTTGATGGCCTTGCCCCCAGCTGGGGCTAAGGAGAGTCGTTCAAACATCGACTTGCGTTTGAGTTGAGGCGCCTTCGAGACCACCACATTTGGCCTCTTGCCTTTCGAGACCGGTTTGTCTGTCACCGGGGCGTGAGGAGCTGGGATGGCGTTAGCTGACCCGAACAGGATAGAGCTGAATGGTAGCGGCGGTTCTTCCCACTGTCGTCCGAGACTTGCCGGGAGGACCGTCCTGGAGTCAATTTTCATCGTGTATGAGATGGGAGCTGAGTTCATCTTTGGAGACATTGTTGAGAAGTGATTGCTTGAAAACCTGCATGAAAGAGCATTATTTCAGTATAAATATAGGTGTGTATATTGACTGAGTTCGCATGAACGTTTAATCCGAAATATGGGAGGAGAGATTGGTCCCACCGGGCGTGCCAGAATTTGTAGGGTGTTTTTCGTCACCCCATTAAGATGGGAATACTCGCGCGCTTGTCAGGCGTACTACTGATTCCCCCTGCCTAGGGTAGGCCAGGGTTTAATGATTGTGGGGATCCGAATCTCCGGCAGCCGCGGACTAAGCTGCCGTTAATTACCCCTCACCTTTGGAGCGAGGGAACCTCTGATTGACGGGTTAAACTGGTCATGCGAACTCAATGTGCAGTGTACGTGTGTTTTGTTTTGGAGGGGGGCTTGGATATATCGGGAGCCACGCAGAGTTTTTACGGGGGTCCCGCTACTTGGATAGCGGGCTGGGGGTCAAGGGGGCTAGCAACCCCTTGCGGGGTGCGGGCAGCACCCCGGAGTGTTGTAGAGTATGTATGTGTGTGTGTGTGTATACATATATATAAAATAAAAAAAAAGAAAAGGGCATCCAAAGGATGCGTGGGAAAAAATACCAGCGTTTTGGGTGCTAGCGCTTTGAACGCAGGAGCGCTAGCGCCCCACGTGCCAGGCACGTGGGCGCTCGGGCGCTAGCGCTTTAGGCGCTAGCGCTCTGAGCGCAAGAGCGCTAGCTCCCCACGTGTCAGCACGTGGGCGCTCGGGCGCTAGCGCTTTGAGCGCAAGGGCGCTAGCGCCCCATGTGTCAGCACGTGGGCGTTTGGGCGCTAGCGCTTTGGACGCTAGCGCCCCACGTGTCAGCACGTGGGCGCTCGGGCGCTAGCGCTGTGGGCGCTAGCGCTTTGAGCGCAAGGGCGCTAGCGCTTGGAGCGCTAGCGCCCTACGTGGACGCTCGGGCAGTAAGAAGGACTTGGTCCCTGCAATGGGAGTTGTACTCCCAGAAAGGAGCACTTATTATTCTCTCTCTCTCTCTCTCTCTCTCTATATATATATATATATATATATATATATATATATATGAGGAGTTAAACTCGTAGGATGTTTTGAAGCTGATGAAGGGCTTCTCCTTTTGAGCCCTAGTTCTTCTCCAAAGTGGGGTCTCTGGAGATGGGTTTCCTTCTTCCTCCTCTGTTGGCAGGATCTTGAAGATCAAGAGATGTGAGATTTTAAAAATCTCTTCTTTTTGAGATCTAATGGTAGATCCAAGTTCCTCTTTGTGGGTTTTGTGGTGAAAAACTATTTAGTTTTGAAAAAGGAAGAGTAAAACTCTTGATTTAATTCAAAAGAAAGAAGAAGGTTTTAGAACCTTGAGGAAGGAGAAAGTGGCACATGCCCTAATTTTTGGGGAATGAAAAGTCTCTCTTTTATTCATCATCATGTTGCCTTATATAGGCTTACATATTTACATATAGCCCTTTGGGCTTTGCAAAATGGCATTTTGCCCATCCCATGGCTCATGTGCCATTTCTTTTTGCACATAAGCTATGGGCTTTACCAAAATTTGGCTTTATGCCCATTTTGCATACATTCATGCATAAAAAATTACATAAAAATTATTTATTACATGATCTATATTTCAGCATGGGGGAGGCCGGCCGCTTCATGTTAGGGCTCGACCCGGGCATGAGCCCACTTGATCTGCGCTTGGGCCCACTTGGCTTGGGGTTGACCATGACTTTGACTTGGTCAACCGGGGTGCAATTTTCGACTTCAACAAAGCTATCTCCCGAAATGAGCAATACCTGTCTTAGAATTTATCTGGATATCTGATGGGACCCAGTTCACAAATGAACTCCAAATCCAACAAACTTTTTAGACTGTATCATTCACTGAATTTAATCAGTATCCTACGCTATGCCTTTCCTCAGTATCCGCTTGGACCACCTGTCCAACATACTGTCCCTCAAAAGAGGGAATACTATAACTCTGACAGCCACTCTGTCATCCAGGTCACCTTGGAAGCCTGAAATGATAACTGTCTCCCAAAGGAGGCTGCCATTACCATATCCCTAAAACATCCATTTATGTTCATAAACTTCTTCCCAACGCTTCTCCAGAATTGGATTAATATAACTGCTTATTGCAGCTAGTGCAAAAACAACATCTGGTGTGGTACTTGACATTTCATGATTAACTCAATTGCCTAAGCAAGTGATATGCTAATCATGCAGATGCTTCTCCCCTTTAGTCTGTAAGACACCTTTAGAGTGGGTGACTCCATCACCTGCAGGTACACCACCATGCCAGGAGCCGTCCATTCTAAAATACCTTTAGAATAATGTCAAAGTACCCAGATTAGGATACTTCCCAAATCTAGATCTAAAACCATAGATCTAGTAACCAAAAACCCTGATATTATATCCATATCCAATGTGGAGAAACAACTTTATGACAACCACAGTATAACCGATCGTAGTATAGGAATATCTCTTCCTATAAAGTGCATGTCATCCTAATACCTGGACATTACTCCCTACTACCTTCTCAGCAGATCCATCCCCTATTCTGATGAAATCAAAGCCTATGACTATCACATCAAAAATAGATAATCTATTTCCGCTATACCTGCTTTAGTCTGTAAATAGACATAAGCTACTTTCCCACTATATTTCCGCTGCTCCCACTGACTACAACAACCCTCTGGCAGAGTCATATATACGTGCACTTCTAAAGCTAGTTTAGAACGACGCTATACTCATCCTCCTGCCGGGTCTTATAGTCTAGAACAGCAGCAATGGCAAGTCTGGGTAAACAAGAACCTCCATGTCACCGTTTCTGAGAAGACCGAAGTACCTCTCGGGTGCCTGAGGTTACCCACCAAATCTGCGGAGTGGCTAATGGAATGTCGAAACTAATTGAATCTTTAGGTTCTATTAAATCTTCAGTGATCATTTATGGTTCTGGAATCACTTCCAGTTATACCATACTCCCACTTCTGTTTTTCTGAAAAAATCCATTTTACTAAAACCGTGACGAGTCAAGAACAATATAAATATTGATCTTCCTGATGGTACAAAGTTAACCATCGTCAAAGCCCGGGATAACCCACAAACAGCCATTACTGAAACGTGCCTCGAGTTTATCCGGATTCTGGTTTTAAGCATCAGCCGGACAACTCCCTATACCTTAACATCGTCAAGATATAAATTGATTCTATATATATCTAATATAGAAATAAAAACACTAATTTAATTGGAACCAGATTCAAAATCATGCAGCTATCTCCAGTACATATTAACCAAATGGAAAAAGGCCAATCAACATTACTCATCCAGGAGTGCATCCATATATGAGTGATCTGAAAAAGAAGCAAGTTCTCAAAACCATTACTATCAACGGAATACCAAACACAAGTATCTACATTTTCGACTTCCTCGAAGAATCCTGATACTTCCAACAAATGGTTCTCTACTTTATTCTTATACCTATAACTTCTCAAAATCTAAATCTTATATTTCAACGAAATACTTGTCTAGAACTAGAGAAGTTATGAGTAAACAGAATATAGTACGAGTACCAACCCCATTGTCCTAATGGACACTAGACAACATTCAATACTTTGTATAAGTCCCCTGAGTTCAATAACTCAAACCTTGTGCATCGTAGGTTGAAAAACTGTACTATGGTTAATAAGAATTACACCGCTGTTGAATGCACCTTACCTAATCACCAACTGATATAGGTAAACGTCACAGACATAATATCAAAAAGTTATATCTCACTTTGTAAAATAAACGTACAGATATATCAGTTTGAAATTGGTGCATAATAACGGATATTCAAAACCAAATATTTGCCATCCGGCAAAATCTAGATGATTTTCTCAAATATCACCAATTACAATGAATTCCGATATAATGAGAATCTAATCACCCAATTCTCAATATCTTACTCCCATTCACCATCCGTAATAAAATACAGATGCGAGAAACTGATCTGGTAAACACATACCTTGGAGTCAAATTCCAATTGGGAAAACGGTTTTCAACTAGTATCGCACAGTGAAACTGAAACATGAAAATGTTTCCAAAAAGGGGTTAACTGGGATTCCTAGTAACGTCTCTCACTATCCTGATTTATGACAGTAACCATATACTTGTCCACCCTCACTCCAATCCCTTTATTATGTCTTTACTTATTACCTTCTGTATACCTTCTTTAGGCTAATTGGTTTTCTTCCTTCCTTACCCTTCGGCACCAGCCTAAGGTTTGGAAGAAGACTATCTAATAAGCGCAATAGTTGTACTCTCCTAATCCTAGGAGCCCTCGCAACCTGAGAGAAGGTAATGGGAAAAGACATCTGAATAATCCTATTCTTTTTCTCCTGAACCGGAAACCATCCTCGAATCCGGAACGAATTCCTTCGAGTTCGTATGTAACTATACGATGGCATATCCAATAGGAGTGGATATCCGTAGTGATACGGAGTGTTCTGGAGAAATCTAAAATGGATGCGGGAGTGGTAGGGGTATACACGGTTTTGTCGTGAATGATAGCAGTCGCAATTTTTTTTGCCGTTATTCTAATCCCTTTATATGTCTTTACTTATTACCTTCTGTACACCACACTTAGGCTTAATTGGTTTTCTTCCTTCCCTACCTATCGGCACCTGCCTATGATTTGGAAGAAGACTATCCAATAAGCTCAATAGGTGTCCCCTCTCCTAATCCTAGGAGCCCTCACAACCTGAGAGAAGGTAAAGAGAAAAGACAACCGAATAATCCTATTCAATCTCTCCGGAACAAAAATCCATCATCGAATCTGGAACAAGTTCCTTCGAGTTCGTATGTAACTATACGATGGATTTATCTAATGGAAGTGGATGTTCGTAGTGATACGGGGTGTTCTGGAGAGATGCAAAAGTGATATAGAAGCGGAAATGATATATGAGACACCGTGACATTCCAAAAGCCAAAGTGTTTTAAGAAGGTTCGGTTAATTGGGTTCATGAGTTTTAGTCAAGGGTCGGGCCATGGTCGCTGCTAAAGAGAGAGAGAAAAGAAATACTCAGTGTGCACTCTAATCTAGATCAGAATGGTTAATCACTTTATCTAATCAGGATGGCTCCCACTGTATCCTCGAATTCTCCTCCAAACCCAAAAGGAGAATTAGTCGGAATTACTCGAGGAGTAATTCTACTCATCAGTAACTATCATTGCATGGTAACTTGATGAAAGGCACTCAAGTTATCATACTCCAGAAGGTATGCGCAAGTCTGGCAAGTTTCCTGTATGTTTGAAACTCCCGATGTGATTTTTACCCCTACGACCCAAGTGACCTTGACTGAGCTAACATATCAAAGGATCCAAATCAAGTTCAACCCGTCACTATCTTGATTGCATTAGACCCACCCGCAC
This sequence comes from Agapanthus africanus, assembly GCA_030015575.1. Lineage (NCBI taxonomy): Eukaryota > Viridiplantae > Streptophyta > Magnoliopsida > Asparagales > Amaryllidaceae > Agapanthus > Agapanthus africanus. The sequence goes on from CM057351.1 coordinate 349,899,938, forward strand.
GAGTCCTTGACTGTGCCAAAATGACCGTACGACTGTCCTAACCAATCGCATATCTATGCAATAGAAAAGCACTACATAGCTACCGAACACTACGCCTCGGCTAAGCACGACATACGTAGCATGAATACTAAGCAATACTAATCTGAAATGATGGAGGCTACGGCTGGTTTTTGGCGAAAAACCTTTAACGTAATGAACTTGATATCGTTGAAGGAACCAAGTGGTTTTACAAATATATAGTGGCGAAAAACCTTTGCTAAAGAGGTTACTCCCGGTGAAGGGATCTCGGCTCTTTTCTCGTCGAATGAGGTGCAGGATATTCCAAACTGAATACCACGATGCAAAGCAAAAGAATCGATTATAGTAAAATTATTACGTTGATGCAAAATTTTACTCAAGGGGTTACTCCCGATGAAGGGATCTCGGCCCTTGCCTCGTCGAATAAGGTGCTGGATATTCATAACCGAATACCAATGTGCAAAGCAAAAGAGAACGTCTGTAATGTCAGTTTTTATAAATATGGTTCCAACAACATCATATAGATTTGTTTTATCCTTGCATTGATAAGAATCAACGCAGTCCCATCAATTAATCACACCAGAAAAGAACGAAAATATGATGTACGTATATGCCATCCGCATTCGCCACTGGGTCCCGTCATCACCCGTTAGGTTACTTAACTAATGACAGAGCGGGGACTGGGCTAGCGCGGGTGCAAAACATATACAACATCAACTAGTATATATATATAAATATATATAACAATTGTCCCAGGCATGATATAAAGCAACATCACAGAAGCATCATAGAAGCAACACAGAATGGTGGATTATCTTGGAGCCCGGGTTTCATTTGAGCCGCAAATGAGACCCGACATTCCCTGTCGTGTAGATAGCCTGTGCAATGATAACCTAGACCCCTACGAGCTCGGCAAGTTACCCGCCAAAACCAGAAGTGAGGCAACCCCCTTCATCAACTTGAATGGGCCACCCAGCACTTCACGGAATCCGGTAACTTGAGCACCCCTCCATGGGTCAACCAATACCCCCTACGAGTGCGGCGAATAGCCCGCTAATTCTAGAGTAAGGTCCCCTCTGTCTCAACGTCATGAGATGCGGACCCATTGCCCTCTAGAACCCGGCTATTCGTGCACTCCACCGCGGGGTAATCCTAATACAGAAAAGAAAATAATATACAAAGGTGACATCGAGCTCAACCCGGTCGTGCCCTAAAGAAATAATATACAAACTGGCAGTGACGACAGTCCACATGTCGGACGCTCGCCCCGTAATATCAAATGTACAAATGAAACTAAAATGTACTAACATTGCACTATAGCTATCCACCACGACGATCTAACCACAACACAACACAACACAGAACATCAACATGAATATCACGTTCGCAAACCCGTATAAAAGAATTATAACAATTAGACAAGTTGTACCGATCTAATGACATTCATGGTCGTAGATAGTAATGTAAGTACTGTAAACATTCAAACAGTGTTAAATTATCGACTTCGAAACACTCCGAATTGCCCCTGAACAAAAGACAACATTATATCCAAACTGGGCAAAACAAGCAATACCACTGAACCAACATTCCAGAGACCAGACAACACCCAAAATACGAAGCCCAAAATCCTTACTATGGCCGGCCAGCTCGGAAAATGTGAGCATGTGCTCGGGTCAAAACGGGTGGAATGGGTTCGTATTTGGGGTATGGTCTAGTGGTCACCTAAGTAGTCTTCTGCAGTTGCTTAAAATTTTTTTTGAAGACTTTAAAAATTGACAGAGACTGGAATGTACAGTGCACTCTTACGGAGTTGTTTCGGTTTCGATACTCTAACATTGTTTAAACAAGCTAGATTAGGCTTTAAAGGTTGGTTCAGATACCATGTTGGGTTACGGCAGCACCCTAGCTATCAAACCGTGGCCAAATGCGGAACAAAAATTTACTAAACCGGCGCTACAATTACCCGATGCCCGGATCTACCTTAAATCCTAAACTAGCAAGCTATAAAAAGAAGTTAGAATGGTTATACCGAGTTGATCCGTGTCCTTCGGTCTTCAACCATCATCCCCAAGCTCCTAGTGGCTCCTTGATCGAATTTGGTTGCCGGTCTTCCTCCATTTACGATGATCCACCTGAGGGAAACAGCGCAAGCTTCAGCCTCATCGAGCGAGGCAACCGACGCTCCAAGATTGCTAGCAATGGAGAGTGGAGGTGTAGTAATGTGTCACTATAATTTTCTCTCATTACATATGCTCAATGAGCAACCATAGAAGATGAAGGAGGTGAGAAAACATAGTGGCATGAGTAACTAAAGAAAATACTAAGTGTTTTCTCCAAGTGAGAAATGAGTGAGTGAGAGTGAGAGTGTAGTAAGCAAGTGAAGAAATTATCAAGTGGAGAAAATAAACCGAGCTAAGCCCAATCAAGAAGCGGCTTCCCCCATTCACTCTCTCTCATGCAAAAAATATCTTTTTAATTTTCCAATAAACAAAGCCTTGCCCATACCTCTCTACATGTCTCAAGCCATGCTCATGCCACCTCACTCCTCCACTTCATTTGTGAAACAAATGAATTTCCAAAAAAGGAAAATCATACAAATGAGGTGTCCACTTCTAAAACCTATTCTGTATAAATACGGAATACTTCCCAGTACACGTATCGAAATACATATACGCGTATTCATACCAAAATACGAATAGCCAAGAGAGAAAACGAATAGTGAACAATAATACTAGAATATATATATATATATATATATATATATATAAATTATTAAATCAAAACCTGATTTAATAATCCGGCTTAATCCTAAGCCGCTAGTATCATCAACCGTCCGATTAAAGTCTGTGCTGTCTGTACACATATTTAATTGAACACCTGTATGTACCAACATACGTCATCTACACCATATCGTCTGAACCGTGAAAACCCTCTGTATGGGACTCTAAAGACTCATCAATACGCTGGCATTGTGTTTAACCATAAGCACGTCAGCGGCACTAGCTGTACGTAACGGCTGCCCAGGTATTGAGCGAAAGGGAGACCGATGAGCAAACTCATCCTGAACCCTTAATGAGCCTGACAGTGACAATATCCGTACAGTTCGGTCTGTTCATCTAAGAGTATCGCATATCGAGTCTTGGGGTGGATAAAGTCAGACCCCTAACAACACAATATTTAGTGTCGGCATAAAACCCATCATCACCTGAGAAACTATTAATCCTGGATCGGTAATTCTCATCCACCATGGTCATGGATTTCTGGTGATGGCCATCCTTGCACAACGCGACATCAACCTCCAATACCGGGAGAGGCGAATCCCCGACGATCCGATCACTGCCTCCTGTGGCTCGGGACTGTACCTAACTAAAACCTGTTTGCATGACTCCTTTGAGCCGTGGTAGGGTAGTAATCAAAGCACAGTGGAATTCACACGAGAAAAATGACAATCTCAGGTCGACAGACTAACCTGTACACATGTCACCTGGGAACTGCTATCTGACAATAGGTATAATACCAACTAGCAGGTTCCCGGCGAGTCCATCCAGTGTACTCATAACCCAATGAGCACCTATATACTATCTTAGGTGAACAAACTAACACCAATGGCTTGTGAGACCTGGCCACCGCCCCTCGTCGGGGTCTCGATCAGTATACACTAGTCTACACTGGAGTATCGATGCCCAGTTTCGATACTCCCATGACTAGGGACATTTAAGGATGTGCTTATAGACCCCCATCTCCCACGTATATGATCGCCATCATAATACTGGTAGTCAGGCAAGAATCCTATGGGCTCTGTCAATATGTACATGATGATAAAGACAAACCAGATAGCATACTATCATCTCGAGTAAGAGTGTTCTACTGGTATAGGTCCTCCCTCAATCATCATAATCGCCTGCCTGCGATTACGATAATTGGCTTGAGGGCACTATAGCTAACAAAGGAGAATGGAATTCTCTCTCAGCTTACTCCTCCGTATACGCCACAGCACAACGGTGTATCGGAGCGGAGAAATCGTACCCTTTTGGACATGGTTCGCTCCATGATGAGTAACGCCGAGTTGCTTCTTTTCTTTTGGGGACATGCGCTTCAAACAACGGCATATCTATTGAATCAGGTTCCATCCAAATCTGTGCCTAAGACTCCATATGAAATATGGAGTGGTAAAATGCTGTATCTTGAACGTATTAAGATATGGGGTTATCCGGCCTATGTAAAAGTACAAAATCCGGACAAACATCAGGTACGGTCAGTTTATGCAAGCTTGTGGGATATCCTAAAAATTCTCTGGGATATCTGTTCTACCACACTAAGGAACAGAAGGTGTTCGTTGCTCATCGCGCCACCTTTTTAGAGTGGCAATTTCTTACAAAAGAAATAAGTGGGAACACGGTAGAACTGGATAAAATGTCTGAACCACAAACTCAAACTGAGGATTTGGTAGAATCTCAAGATTTGGTAACGAACCTTAGCTACTCCGCAGATCTAGTAGGATATCTCATCCGCTCGAAAAATACTACGGTTTTCTTATAGACGGTGATCGAGAGGATTGCATCTTGGAAGAAAATGATCCTACTAGTTTCAGGCAAGCCATCATCAGTAGGGACTCTGACAAATGTCTGGATGCTATGCGGTCCGAAATGGAGTCTATATACACCAATAAAGTGTGGACCTTAGAAATTGCTCCACTTGGGGTAAAACTCGTTGGATGCAAATGGATCTACAAAAGGAAATTTGGTGTAGATGGGTAGGTGGAAATCTATAAGACTAGACTCATTGCAAAAGGTTTTTGTCAAAGACCGGGTGTGGAATATGACAAAACCTTTTCTCTAGTGGGTATGCTCAAATCTATTCGGATCCTACTTGCCATTGATGCCTTCCATGACTATGGGATTTGGCAGATGGACGTAAAAACGGCTTTTCTGAACGGAAATTTAGAAGAGTCCGTTTATATGGATCAACGAAAGGTTTCGTAGACAGTGGGAGCAGCGGGAAGATGCGCAAGTTGCTTAAATCCATTTATGGATTAAAGCAGGCATCACGGAGCTAGAACATCTGTTTTGATGAAACAGTCAAGGGATTTGACTTCATCAAGAACGAGGATGGGCCTTGTATATATAAGAAGATTGTAGGCCGAACTTTCATGTTCTTAGTCTTGTACGTGGACGCCATTCTTTTGATAGGAAATGACGTTCCTATGCTACAATCGGTCAAGCTGTTCTTGTCACAAAGGTTCTCCATGAAGGACCTGGGTGATGCCTCGTACATTCTGGGGATTAAGATCTACAGAGATAGATCCAAGAGATTACTGGGACTTTCACAGTCCAGGTACATAGAGACCGTACTCAAGAGATTTAGTATGGAAGATTCCAAGCGAGATAACATACCCGCATTGCACGGAATCACCCTCTCCAAGAAGATATCTCCCAAGACTGATGAGGAGAGGGTTCGCATGAGCACTATACCCTACGCTTCAGCGGTAGGATCTATAATGTATGCGATGCTATGTACCCGACCAGATGTAGCTTATGCGCTTAGCGTGGTGAGCCGGTATTAGTCCAACCCAGGTGAGAACCACTAGACAGCTGTTAAGAACATTCTGAAGTACCTGAGAAGGACTAAAGAACTGATCCTGGTATTTAGTAATGGGGACCTCCAGGTGGAGTCTTTTACCGATTCGAGCTTCCAGAGTGACAAGGATGGCAGTAAGTCTGTCTCGGGTTTTGTGTTTACCCTCAACGGAGGGGTGATCTGTTAAGAGTTTCAAATAGGACATCGTCGCAGACTTGACGATGGAGGCTGAATACATTGCTGCCAACGATGCCGCAAAAGAAGCCGTCTGGATTAAGAAGTTCATTACTGAACTTCAGGTGGTTCCATCCATTGTTAACCCAATACCTGTGTATTACGACAATAATGGAGCTATGGCTTTAGCAAGGGAACCATGGTCCCATCAGAAATCTAGGCATATCTTGAGGCGGTATCACCTGATCAGGAAGATCATTGATCGCCGGGTGATCGAGGTGCGGAGAGTGGACTCAAAAGATAACACTGCGGATCCATTCACCAAGGCCTTTCCTCAAGCACAGTTCGAGAGACTTTTTGAGATATTGGGTATTTGATATGCCAACAATTGGCCCTAAAGCAGACGTTGGGTACTCGATATGCCGATATATATGGCCTTAGTGCAAGTGGGAGATTGTTGGATATGTATGCCCTAGATGCCATTATTGTATATGTATAAATTTGGATGCTTGGACATATATATGTACAGGACAGTCTTGCTAGTATGCTATCTGGTTTGTCTTTATCTTAACATGTGTATGTTTTACTTGCTATTATATATCTTTTATACATGTTGATAAAGCCCGTATGATCATTGCTAGACTACCTGCGTTGTGATGGCGATCATACTTGTGGGAGCTGGGTAGTCGGTACGCACATCCTTAAATGGTCCCTAGTCGTGGGAATATCGAGACTGGGCATCGATATTCTGGAGTAGACTAGTGTATACGTTTCTAGACCCTGACAAGGGGCGATGGTAGGGTCCCGCAACCATTGGTCTTTCGCACCTAAGATTGTATACAGGTGCTCACAGGGGGTGAGTATACCGGACGGACTCGCCGAGAACTTCCAGATGGTACTATACCTATCATCAGGTGGAAGTTCTCTGGTGACATGAGTACAGGTTAGTCTTTAGACCTGAGATCAGCATTTGTCTCGTGTGAGTTCCCACTGTGCTTTGATCACTACCCTACCACGGCTCTATTGAGTCGTGCAAACAGGTTTTGGTTGGGTACAATCCCGAGCCACATGGAGGCAGTGAGCGATTGTCGGGGATTCGTCTCTCCCGGTATAGGGAGTCGATATCATACTGTGTTCGATTGTTCAGGACCATAAGACCTTGGCCAAGGCAGTTGGGATTTACTGATAGGCTATCAGTAGTTTCCCGGATTGGTCCTGAGCCACATCAGCATGAATTACCGGGTTATTAGGGTCTGACGTTTACCACCCCCCAGACCCGGTATGCGATACTCTCAGACGAAGAGACCGGTCTGTACGGAGATTGTCACAGATAGGCTCAATAGGGATCCGGATGAGTTTGCTCGTCGGCCTTCCTTTTCGACAGGTACCCGGGTAGCTGTTACGTACAGCTAGTGCTGCTGACGTGCTTGTGGTTATGGATTTATCCAGTAACCCATTGTCGGCGTACTGTCGAGTCTTTAGAGTCCCACACAGAGGGTTTCCCTGGTTCAGACGAAATGATGTAGTAGCCGTATTGGATACGTGCAGGGTTCCGATCGATTGATGTACTTTGTACCTGGACTTTCGATCAGATAGTTGGTAGTACTAGCCGTCTCGGGTTTGAGCCGGATTATTATATCAGGTATTGACTTGATAATTTAAATATATGTATTTCCATATGTATATTCTATTATTAAGTTCTTCGTGTTATTCTATCTCTTTGGGCATTCGTGTTTTTATCCGAATGCAGGTATGTATATACAGCAGACTCTAATCCGTATTTTATTACAGATTACCTTCTAGAAGGTGGACACCTCATCATGGACTTTTCCATTTATTGATAAATGGAAATGAGGTGGAAATTGGAGGAGAGGGAAGAATGGTGAGAGCCATGACTTCAATAGTTGACAAATGAATTATTTATTCATTTGGATCAACTATTGAAATATGGTTGCTAGTTTTTTATTATGAAAATTCATACACAAAACCATTGTGTTGAATTTTCTCTCACATGCATGCTTCATTATTTTGGAGCTCTCATTTTTGCTTCTCCCTCCTCCCTCCTCTTGAGTTTCCTCCACCTTCATCGTCTTCCTCTTCACTACCCTTTCATGAGTTGAGAAATAAGTGACTTGTGTGCAAAACACGGAGCGATTTGGAGACATCGAACCGTCGGCGGCGGTCGTTTGAGGGAAATGGGCTATCGGATCTTGAAGGTTTGCCTCGAGATTCGTGCCACATGATTAGATTGGTGTTTACTCCTCTTTGCGCCTATTTAATTTTTCTGAAACCTTTCTATTCTCCATGAATTGCACGTGCAAGTCTTGGGCTTCTAAAAAATTAAAAAGAAAAATCATAAAAAATAATTGGGACCGAGGGGATTCGAACACACAAGCTATATCACAGCAGTGTAGAGGCTTGACCGGTGAGCTACAAGTTGGTTCTTACTGTTGTTAAATAAATTTAACTTATAACTCCACAATAGACTAAAATACCCTTTCTATACAATAAACAAATAATTTTGTACAGGGATTTCAGAGTCGTTACATTCTACCCTCTTTACAAAAATTTCTTCCTCGAAATTTACATAGAGACTAATTTTCAAAAAGGTAAGGGTATCGTGCATACATATCTTCTTCTCTTTCCCAAGTTGATTCTCCCGGCGAATCCTCTCTCGACATCACTCGGACCAAGTTCACCTCCTTGTTCCGTAATGTCTTCACCTTTCGATCTAGGATCTCAACTGGTTGCTGCTCGTAAGTTAGATCAGTCTGTACCGTGAGTTCTGAGTGATCAAGTATATGGCTGGGGTTGCTCACATATCGTCGTAGTTGGGATATGTGAAACACATTGTGTACTCCTTCTATTGAGGGTGGTTGTGCTAAACGGTATGCCACTTCTCCAACTCGTTTGAGTATGTCGAACGGTCCTATGTATCTTAGACTGAGTTTACCCCTCTTGCTAAAATGTATCACTCCTCTGTTTGAAAAGATTTTCAGGAATACATGCTCTCCGGGTTGAAACTTCATATGTCGACGCTTTGTATCTGTCCAATGCTTCTATCGGTCATGGGCTATGCACATATTTTCCCTGATCGTGCAAACCACATCTACAGTTGCCACGATCATCTCTGGTCCATGGAGTTCATGATCTCCCACGTCGTCCTAACTCAGCGGGGAACGGCACTTCCGTCCATAGAGTGTTGCGAATAGTGTCATTCCAATACTGGCCTGATAGCTGTTGTTGTATGAAAACTCCACAAGGTGTAGGTGATCTTCCCACGAACCTCTGAAATTTAGCATACAGGCTCTCAGCATGTCTTTCAGAATCTGAATTGTTCGCTCGGACTATCCGTCTGTTTGTGGATGATACGCCGTGCTGAAATTCAGACTCGTCCCCAGGCTAGCTTACAGACTCTGCCAAAACCGTGATCGGAATCTCGTATGACGATCGGAGACGATGCGGGCAGGCATACCATGTAATCTCACGATCTCCTGCATGAGTTTATGGGTATCAAGACAACTAGGGTACATCTTGAAGGTTTAAATCTTACCTTAAATTTCTACCCACCTCCATGTATTTCCTTGCTAATGTCTCGGTTGACTGGCCAACTCGGAATGGAATAAAGTGATCCGACTTGGTGAGTCGATCCACAATAACTTAAATTGCACCATTAACTTTCGTGCTGTGAGGGAGAGTGTTCCCCGCCGAAAGACGCGCGAAGACGCGGAGGACGTTTTGCCTGAATTTCGGGGCAGATGCTAATTGGTGCTATCCGTCCACCTCTCCGAAAATGCCAAGTTGATTTATGGCACCATGTATCGAAGGTTTAAACGGATGCGGCCGATGTAGCAGACTTCCTCAGATTCCCCCTCGTTTGAGGGGTTTTTGATTGTGGGGATGCTCTTCCCTGTAGGCGCAAGCCCCTGCAGTTAATTACGCCACCGCATAGCGGTAACCACTTTCTCCTTCTCCAGATGGTCATTTCGTGTCGTGTGTGTTTGTTTTGTTTGTGGTTGCCCGTGGATTGTATACGGAGACTAATTTATGTTGTCATCCGCAGGGCGTGGATTAGTCCAAATCCGTATCTTCATAGATTTGGGTTTTGGTTTGGGTTTAAGGATACGTTAGTCTCATTTAAGACTAAGATCAACTTAAACGTTTGTTAAGGATACGTTAGTCTAATTTTAGACTAAGATCAACTTAACAGGATTATTTAAATCCAACAAAAGAGCATTTGAACTCTATTGTTTAGTTTAGGGACATTGCGGTCGATTACCTGTTTAAGGACATGGTGGTCCAAGGTTAAGGACATCATAGTCCATGGGCTTAAGGACCCTACAGTCCAAGGCTAAGGACATCATAGTCGAGGTTAAGGACATCATAGTCCATGGGTTTAAGGACCCCATAGTCCAGGTTAAGGACATCGTAGTCCATGTGTAACAACCGAGTTCATTTATACCAATTCCAGTTCCCGTATTTACTTATCTGTGGTATTTTCTTGATTTAACGGGTTTTGGGTGCGAATGGTATTTTTACATCTTACATTGCATTCGACCCGACCCGCTTGCTTGAACCTGTTTGATTCATATTTATAGATTAACCTGACTTGTTACATAGACACGTGCATCTCATGTATACTGCATACGGGCATTTTACCTGGCATTGCATCTTTTACCATATAACATTTTAGGTCATGTAAAATAATTTAAAATTGCATTTCATAGCCTGCATGATACCCCTAACCCCGTGGTAGCATCCGCGCATCTTGTTATCGTCCCGTTCAGTGAAACAGACGTGTTTGGATGGCTACGCGCATGTACGTGCATCCGTTCTTGGGGTATGCATTTTCGTTACCTGAGCATTCATTTTGAATTTTGAAAGTCGCACATATTTTTCGTATTTTAAATCTGAATTTTTAGATCCGACCCGGGCGCGTTTTGAAATATTTTTGTATCCCGCCAAAATTCAATTTATTTAATTTAAAATTTAGTTTAAATATTTTCATACGATTTCTTTAACAAACTGAAACCTCTTATCTAAAATTTTAAATCTAAAAATCTTTTAAAATTTTAAACCTAATTTCCTAACAAACCAACAACCCCTTTCTCTCTCTCTCTCTCCTCTGCATATATCTATTTATATATATATTTTTTATTTATTTAATTTTTCTTTCTTTATTTAAATACACAACCTCTTCTTCTTCTTCTTTCTTCTTTCTTTTCCTTGATCTTGTTTCTTGATTCCGGTGATCACCGCCGGAGCCGTGCTCGTCGCTGACGATCCGAGTGATCCAGTGAATGTACCTGACTTGCGTGATCACCCTCGTGCGTTGTTTGGAACCGTTCCGTGTACTGTGCGCGCGTCGCGACATTTCGCCGACGAAGGACGTTCCGTACACATCCGTTCTTGTTCCGTCTAGGCAAGTTAATCTTGCTACATGCTATATAATTTATTTTATACCTATTTAAATAAATACCATACCTATAGTTTAAATCTAGTACCCCATGTTTAATTTTATAACGTTTCGATGTTCCGTTTGCATCCGTTTATATCATTTTAAATCTAGATTATGAAAACTTATCTTGTGACATACTAGATTACATTATACTGCATCCATATCATTTAAAATATATATCGTCGTAATATTTCTTATTATTATCTGTAATTAGTTTATAATCTGCATTTTATAATATTATACATTTGAAAATATTATAGTTTACACATGAAACGTCGTTGCAAAGCGGATACGACAAATCTGAAATTTACTGTACAACTTACCTTATAAAATTCATTATAAATCATAGAAAAATCATTAGTATACGTTCTTTAGTTCGTTATGAAGCTAACTCAGAATAATATAACTTTATGAAATATTTACTTACAAAATAAATTTTTTAAATAATGTAAAATGCAAATGAATATGTCTTTAAACTGCTGTCCAGGGAAATTCCAGCAGCAAACTTTCAACTTCGGATGTTCATAACTTTTTGTAGGGACAACCTGAGATGTTTATACTTATAAAAATGAAAACCTTTATGAATTATCTTTGTTTTTGTATAAGGCATGTCCCTTTTGGAGAACGTTTGTTATTTTTAAGTTATTTTACAAATCAGGGTGACGCTGAATTTCTGAACGGAACTTTCTTGTGCATGGTTAATCAATACCACTTTTATAGTTATTAATCGGCTTGAATATGTTATCCATATTAATATTATTATATCAATATCTATTTAAATAAATAATAGTGCTTGTGTTTTAATATTCAGCACATTTTACCGATTTACAGTTTTATAGTATCCGTCTGTATCCGTACGGTTTATTACATATCTAGTTGCACGCCGAGACCATATTATTTTATTTTATTGTTACATTAGTATCCCATACTTGATCTTGTGCATCCTATATAGTCATGATGTAATCCCTGATAAATATTTGTGCATCCATGCTTTACCGTGCATCCGTACTTGCTACAGTTTTAGTATGAGTATCCGCTTGACACATGTGCACTACCTGTTATGACCTGACATACCACTGCTTCACTTGATACCTGATACACAACTACTTGACATGACTTGATATATGTACACTACCTGACTTGACCTGATGCACTGCCTACTTGATATGACATGGTATCGTACACCCCTGACATGACATGACACCTTTATACATTACCTGGCTTGACCTGATGTACCATGGCTTGACCCGTTACCTGATCTTGTGTCTAATGCCAACTAACCTGACATGTAGTCCTCACGGACCGTTCCTGTTGTCTATCCAGACAAACCTGCTCTTACCTGATCCTGTGTTGGCATTAGTGCTCGATTACTGAATACCTGACTTGAACACTCATAGCTTGGGGGTATGGGAAAATCAATGATGAAACATGACTTGTAACTCAACAGTTCGATACCTGTTCTGATCAGTCTTACGGGCTAGGCCAGCCCCGGAGTGATGATGCTGACATCACTCGTCTGCACCTGCTACCTTTTACTGCCTAGCGGCACGTCTCGGTTTCAGCCCGAGAGTCTGTAGACCGTGGTCCCGGGCATGCACATGATACTATTGAATTACATCGACGATTCATCAAATTGATTTCAAAGACTTGAGAGTAGATAACCTAATAGAACAGTTCAGTTTACTCACTGCACACTACCCTTCACTGCCCTGATTTACATTACTGTTACACCTGCTTTTCATTCATGATTATATTTGCATTGCCTGTTACCCTGTTTATATTATATTACTTGATGACATGACGCGCTGAGGTCTGGGTTTTGCATGGCCCAGATTCTTCTACCTTATTGCAGACTGATTAGGAGTATTGCCGTTGTTAGACCGAGCGGTGAAGTTCCGGTCGGTATGTAGTTTCACTTCCAGGTGTTTCCTTTATTGTATCTTTTGGCTTCCGCACATTGTAAATTCTGGACTCTTTTACTCTGGCTTATGGACATGTACTAGATAGTTTAGTTTACTTTCCTGATCTTGATATCTCTACAGCCGTAATGTGACTGTAGAAGGATTTTTCCTATCCACAGGTAGCATGGTTGGCTATGTCACGTGCCTATCTTAGCGTACTCTGGAAAGCGGGGCATGACATGGTTAGTTTGGTATCAGAGCCATAGGATATAGGTTAATCGAGTTTGATTCTTTTGTAGTTGGGTATTGGACCCAATACACGAATCAGAATCTCGTGATTAGGTACATGTCCTGCCACCTTGTTATCGTGATTCTTGAATCATATCTTTCTCTTATCCTTTGCCTTGACGATATGCAAACCACTTTGCATTTCGACCTGAAATCTTTTTGGTTCTCTATTGTTTCTCCTTGTTTCTTGATTCTGATACTAGGATTTGGGCGACTTGGGTGGAGTTATGTAATTGTGCCCATGAACTGCAGCATGGTTACAATGCGGTACTCTATCTAAGTAACTTGGAGTCCTGGTCTTGATTCACTTTCATGTTCCATGATCGTTCTACTATCTTGTCCCTCTCAGTTTCATTGCTTACCAGTTATTGTTTTATCGCCAGCTTGAATCGTGTTTACCGTGCTTAATCCTCTTCAGTATCTTGACTTCGGATGAAGTCATCTCGGTATCTTACTTGTTCATGTTTTCCCCGCATTAGAATTATTCAATTCTGGTGCATCCCTTTGTTTGTTGTTGTCTTGGGAATGGATTTTCTCGGCACTTTCCACGCTCATATTGATTGTAAGGAAAGGAAAGTGATTTTCCAGATTTCCGGACATCCGGAGTTTGTTTTGCTGGAGGAAGCAGTTCTGTCGAGCTAGTCGAGTTTAGGGCTAAGCCGACAAGCAATGTTCTTTCGTCAATGGAAGATGATAAGAAGGAAGCGCCAGCTGTAGTTTGAGAGTTCATAGACATGTTCGAGGACATATCGGTTTTACGGCCAAAACGAGATGTGGAGTTCGCGATCGATCTTGTTTCTGGTGCAGCGCCAATCTCAAAGGCGTACTATCCGATGGCACCAGTGGAGTTGGAAGAAGTCAAGAAGCAGGTTACTGAATTACTTGAGAAGGGTTGGATTCGCAGCAGTAACTCACCTTAGGAAACTCCAGTTCTTCTAGTAAAGAAGAAAGATGGCACAAGGAGGATGTGCATCGATTATCAAGAATTAAACCGGGTGACTATTAAGAACAAGTACTCGATCCCTCGCATTGGCGAATTGTTCGAGCATCTTAGTGGCACGAGGGTATTCTCGAAGCTGAATTTGCGGTCCGGATATCATTAGGTCCGAGTTAAACCAGAAGATATTTGCAAGACTGTGTTCCGAACTCGGTATGGACATTACGAGTTTTAGTGATGCCCTTCGGAGTAACTAATACACCGGCGATATTTATGGACTTGATGAGCCGAATCTTTTCACCATTCTTGGACCAATTTATAGTGGTGTTCATTGATGATATTTTAGTCCACTCAAAAGAGTATTGAAGAGCATGCAGAATACTTGAAGATCGCACTGCAGACATTGAGGCAAGAAAGATTGTATGCAAAGATGAGCAAGTGCGAGTTTTGGCTTGAAGAAGTGAAGTTTTTGGGGAATATCGTAGCTGGAGATGGAATCGTCGTTTATCCAGGGAAGATTGCAGTAGTTCAAGACTGGCCAATTCCGAAGAACGTTGTAGAGATCAGAAGTTTTCTTGGACTTGCAGGATACTACAGAAGGTTCGTGAAGAATTTTGCTCGTTTGGCTGAGCCTTGACCAAGCTTACGCGCAAGGAAGTACCGTTTGTATGGATGGATAAGTGTGCGTTAGCTTTTGAGGCATTGAAGCAGAGATTGATAACCGCTCCTAATTTAACCGTGCCAGACAGTTCTGGAGGATTGGTGATTCACAACGACGCATCTGGGAAAGGATTGGGATGTGTTTTGATGCAGCATGGGAAGGTTATAGCTTACGCATCGAGACAATTGAAGACCCATGAGAAGAATTACCCAACTCATGAGTTGGAGCTAGCAGCGGTGATTTTCGCTTTGAAAATTTGGAGACACTACTTATTGGGTTAAAGGGGCGAAGTTTTCACCGATCATAAAAGCCTAAAGTACGTGTTCACAGAAGGAGCTTAATATGAGGCAGCGTAGATGGTTGGAGATGATGGCTGACTACGATCTTGATCTTAAGTACCATCCGGGGAAGTTAATGTTGTGCCGGATGCGCTTAGTCGGTTACCAGCAATTCGAATGTTGACTGCACAAAAAGGAACTTATTGAAGACTTTCGGAGATTCGAGTTGGAGATCGTGCTACCGCATTCTTCAGGATAGTTGATGTCGCTGCAAGTACAGTCGTCATTGATCGAGAGTATTAAAACAGCGCAGTCAAAAAACACAAGATTGCAAAGGTTTCGAGAATAGGTTGAAGCTGGACTTCGAACGGACTTGTTAATTCATGAAGATGGTTCGTTGAGATATGGTAGCCGTTTGTGTGTGCCAAAAGGAGACATTCGCGAAGAACTTATGAAGGAGGCACACAGTTCAGCATATTCCATACATCCAGGAGGCACGAAGATATACCGAGATATACGACAGCATTTCTGGTGGGAAGGCATGAAACGGGATATTGCCGTTTTGTGGCAAAGTGTTTGGTGTGTCAGCAAGTTAAGGCTGAACATCAACGGGTTGCTAGTTTGTTGCAATCACTTCCGATCCCTAAATGGAAGTGGGAACATATAACCATGGATTTCGTGACAGCTCTACCGCAGAGTCCAAAGGGCAACAATGCAGTTTGGGTGATTGTTGATCGATTGACCAAGGCAGCTCATTTCATACCATTTCGAGTTGGTCGATCAACAGAAGCTTTGGCAGAGCGGTACATGCAGGAGATAGTAAGATTGTATGGAGTACCGGTGAGCATCGTGTGCGACCGTGACACTCGTTTCTTATCACACTTTTGGAGGAGCTTACAGAAAAGTTTAGGGACTCGATTGAAGTTTAGTACAGCTTATCATCCCCAGACAGATGGCCAGTCGGAGAGAATGATCCAAACTCTTGAAGATATGTTGAGAGCTTGCATGTTAGATTTCAAGGGTTCATGGGAGGATCATCTACATTTGGTGGAGTTTTCTTACAACAACAGTTTTAGGCGACTATTCAAATGGCTCCATTCGAAGCTTTGTATGGTCGCAAGTGTCGTTCACCTGTTTGCTGGACGATGTTAGAGAACGAAGATTGTTGGGACCGGATTTGATCGTGCAAACAGTTGAGAAGGTTAACACTATCCGGAATCATATGAAAGCAGCACAAGACCGACAAAAGAGTTGGGCAGATACAACGAGAATACCTCTAGAGTTCGCCGTTGGTGATTTGGTATTCTTGAAGATATCACCGACTAGAGGAGTGATTCGTTTCGGAAGTCGAGGAAAGCTTAGTCCTCGATTCGTTGGACCTTTTGAGATTTTGGAGCGTGTTGGAGAAGTAGCATATCGATTGGCGTTACCGCAATCCTTGCCGAGTGTTCATGACGTGTTTCACGTATCTCAACTCCGTAAATATGTTCGAGATGAAACACATGTGTTGGATCATTCGGAGCTGACTGTATGAGAAGATTTGACTTTTGAGGAGCGACCGATGTCGATTGTGGATCGAAGGGAAAAGGTTCTTAAGAACAAGATTATCCCTCTTGTACTTGTTTCTTGGAGAAATTGCTCGCATGGAGAATCAACCTGGGAACGAGAAGATGAAATCCAGAAAAAGTTTCCATATCTATTCTTGTAGTTTCTTGATTGTTTATCCTTTCTTGTTCTTGGAATTTCGAGGACGAAATTCTTTTTGTAGTTGGATATAATGTAACAACCGAGTTCATTTATACCAATTCCAGTTCCCGTATTTACTTATCTGTGGTATTTTCTTGATTTAACGGGTTTTGGGTGCGAATGGTATTTTTACATCTTACATTACATTTGACCCGACCCGCTTGCTTGAACCTGTTTGATTCATATTTATAGATTAACCTGACTTGTTACATAGACACGTGCATCTCATGTATACTGCATACGGGCATTTTACTTGGCATTGCATCTTTTACCATATAACATTTTAGGTCATGTAAAATAATTTAAAATTGCATTTCATAGCCTGCATGATACCCCTAACCCCGTGGTAGCATCCGCGCATCTTGTTATCGTCCCGTTCAGTGAAACGGACGTGTTTGGATGGCTACGCGCATGTACGTGCATCCGTTCTTGGGGGTATGCATTTTCGTTACCTGAGCATTAATTTTGAATTTTGAAAGTCGCACATATTTTTCGTATTTTAAATCTGAATTTTTAGACCCGACCCGGGCGCGTTTTGAAATATTTTTGTATCCCGCCAAAATTCAATTTATTTAATTTAAAATTTAGTTTAAATATTTTCATACGATTTCTTTAACAAACTAAAACCTCTTATCTAAAATTTTAAATCTAAAAATCTTTTAAAATTTTAAATCTAATTTCCTAACAAACCAACAACCTCTTTCTCTCTCTCTCTCTCCTCTGCATATATCTATTTATATATATTTTTTATTTATTTAATTTTTCTTTCTTTATTTAAATACACAACCTCTTCTTCTTCTTTCTTCTTTCTTTTTCTTGATCTTGTTTCTTGATTCCGGTGATCACCGCCGGAGCCGTGCTCGTCGCTGACGATCCGAGTGATCCAGTGAACGTACCTGACTTGCGTGATCACCCTCGTGCGTTGTTTGGAACCGTTCCGTGTACCATGCGCGCGTCGCGACATTTCGCCGACGAAGGACGTTCCGTACACATCCGTTCTTGTTCCGTCTAGGCAAGTTAATCTTGCTACATGCTATATAATTCATTTTATACCTATTTAAATAAATACCATACCTATAGTTTAAATCTAGTACCCCATGTTTAATTTTATAACGTTTCGATGTTCCGTTTGCATCCGTTTATATCATTTTAAATCTAGATCACGAAAACTTATCTTGTGACATACTAGATTACATTATACTGCATCCATATCATTTAAAATATATATCGTCGTAATATTTCTTATTATTATCTGTAATTAGTTTATAATCTGCATTTTATAATATTATACATTTGAAAATATTATAGTTTACACATGAAACGCCGTTGCAAAGCGGATACGACAAATCTGAAATTTACTGTACACCTTACCTTATAAAATTCATTATAAATCATAGAAAAAACATTAGTATACGTTCTTTAGTTCGTTACGAAGCTAACTCAGAATACTATAACTTTATGAAATATTTACTTACAAAATAAATTGTTTAAATAACGTAAAATGCAACTGAATATGTCTTTAAACTGCTGTCCAGGGAAATTCCAGCAGCAAACTTTCAACTTCGGATTTTCATAACTTTTTGTGGGGACAATCTGAGATGTTTATACTTATAAAAATGAAAAGCTTATTGAATTATCTTTGTTTTGGTATAAGGCACGTCCCTTTTGGAGAACGCTTGTTATTTTTAAGCTATTTTACAAATCAGGGTGGCGCTGAATTTCTGAACGGAACTTTCTTGTGCATGGTTAATCAATACCACTTTTATAGTTATTAATCGGCTTGAATATGTTATCCATGTTAATATTATTATATCAATATCTATTTAAATAAATAATAGTGCTTGTGTTTTAATATTCAGCAAATTTTACCGATTTACAGTTTTATAGTATCCGTCTGTATCCGTACGGTTTATTACATATCTAGTTGCACGCCGAGACCATATTATTTCATTTTACTGTTACATTAGTATCCCATACTTGATCTTGTGCATCCTATATAGTCATGATGTAATCCCTGATAAATATTTGTGCATCCATGCTTTACCGTGCATCCGTACTTGCTACAGTTTTAGTATGAGCATCCGCTTGACACATGTGCACTACCTGTTATGACCTGACATACCAATGCTTCACTTGATACCTGATACACAACTACTTGACATGACTTGATATATGTACACTACCTGACTTGACTTGATGCACTGCCTACTTGATATGACATGGTACCGTACACTCCTGACATGACATGACACCTTTATACATTACCTGGCTTGACCTGATGTACCATGGCTTAACCCATTACCTGATCTTGTGTCTAATGCCAACTAACCCGACATGTAGTCCTCACGGACCGTTCCTGTTGTCTATCCAGACAAACCTGCTCTTACCTGATCCTGTGTTGGCATTAGTGCTCGATTACTGAATACCTGACTTGAACACTCATTGCTTGGGGGTATGGGGAAATCAATGATGAAACCTGACCTGTAACTCAACAGTTCGATACCTGTTCTGATCAGTCTTACGGGCTAGGCCAGCCCCGGAGTGATGATGCTGACATCACTCGTCTGTACCTGCTACCTTTTACTGCCTAGCGGCACGTCTCGGTTTCAGCCCGAGAGTCTGTAGACCGTGGTCCCGGGCATGCATGGGATACTATTGAATTACATTGACGATTCATCAAATTGATTTCAAAGACTTGAGAGTAGATAACCTAATAGAACAGTTTAGTTTACTCACTGCACACTACTCTTCACTGCCCTGATTTACATTACTGTTACACCTGCTTTTCATTCATGATTATATTTGCATTGCCTGTTACCCTGTTTATATTTTATTACTTGATGACATGACGCGCTGACGTCTGGGTTTTGCATGGCCCAGATTCTTCTACCTTGTTGCAGACTGATTAGGAGTATTGCCGTTGTTAGACCGAGCGGTGAAGTTCCGGTCGGTATGTAGTTTCACTTCCAGGTGTTTCCTTTATTGTATCTTTTGGCTTCCGCACATTGTAAATTCTGGACTCTTTTACTCTGGCTTATGGACATGTACTAGATAGTTTAGTTTACTTTCCTGATCTTGATATCTCTACAGCCGTAATGTGACTGTGGAAGGATTTTTCCTATCCACAGGTAGCATGGTTGGCTATGTCACGTGCCTATCTTAGCGTACTCTGGGAAGCGGGGCGTGACACCATGGGCTTAAGGACCCCACGGTCCAGGTTAAGGACATCGTAGTCCATGGGCTTAAGGACCCCACAGTCCAGTTTAAAGACGTCATAGTCTATCGAGTTTAAGGACATCATAGTCCGTAGTTTAAAGACATCATAGTCTATGAAGTTTAAGGACATCGTAGTCCGTGAAATGTGTGGTTGTCGGGACCCGTCACCTCTCTGAAGACGTTGAAGGATTACAACGACAGATATCAGAGGAGTAAAGAGATGCACCCTTGAACCGGTGTGAGTTGGTTGAAGGATCTGTAGTCCAGTTTGGGACTGAGATCTGTTAAATATTCGTGAGCAGATGGGCTCAGTTCAATATAAGTTGAGGACTTATGGCCAATATTGGGCTAAGTCCAATAAGATTAAAATGTTTAACATTTTATTGTTCTGGGCTGTTGAGCCTTTCTTTGGGCTTGGCCTTTTTTAATAATGCTGAGCATTAGATCCTGACATTTTTTGTCTTGTATTGAATGTATAGCATTCATCAGAACAATGTGTGTTCTGACAGCGCGCCACGTGGCGCGCCAGGCGTTTTGCTCCAATTAAAGAGCACATTGCGCTTCTACCAAGTAGCGCACACGAAAAGGACACGTGTCACGCTTGGTGCTAAGCACCAGATGATAGGCGTATTGCGCCAGTTTATGAGCGCATTACGCTTTCAATTTATGAGCGCGTTGCGCTAGTTTAGTGGCGCACCAGTGAGTGACACGTGGCGTACTTGGTGCTGAGCGCCAGCCCATGAGCGCAGTGCGCTGTTTCAGGAGCGCAAAGCGCAAGTTGCATACGTGGTTGACACGTGGCGTGTTTTGGCACTGAGCGCCGGTCCAGGGAGCGCAAAAGCGCAATTCAAGAGTGCAAGGCATTTTTCAATAGCGCAAAGCGCATTTGATCAAATTTATGATCTGTGAACAAATTTATGTTCTTTTTTTTAAAGGAGGCTTTGCCTAAAGTTTCAAGAACAATAGTTCTTACTTTTGAAAGGGCTTTGCTTTTGTAGATCAATGATCTGTGAATGAAGTAAATACTTCTTTTATTTCTATGATGAGATCTTTTGATCTCTTTTTATAAAAGACCTTGGTCTTTTATAGATCTATGGTCTTTTAAGAAGATAATTCTTCTGTTTTAATGAGATAATTTCATCTCTTTGTGCAAGAATCATTCTTTTTACCTTGAAGAAATGATCTTCTTTCAAGAGCTTGCTCTCTTTCTTTTGAGTTTTCTCAAAGTTTGTAGGGGGGTTTCTCTATATTAGACTTGAAGTCTTAGGGCCTTTATATAGGGCAGATTGATTTGTTAAATCAGTTAAAAAGATCTTTCTCTGATTGATTTGGGGATATTTCTCCACCGTTGGATCTTTGATCCTAGGGCTTCTGTTTTACAGAAGGCAATTTTCTTGTTTTTAACAAGATTGGAAAAATCTTTCCATAACAGAATTTTAATTCTGATTAATTAATGATTTATCATTATTATTAGATCTTTTGATCTAACGGTGGGGAATTTTATAATTCTAGCACTGGCGCACCTGTGTTTTGCACGTGGTGCGTTGCTCAGAGCGCAGTGCACTTTACGCTAGCGCACCTACGTTTGACACGTGGCGCGCAGCGAAGAGCGTGCTAGCGCACACGTACTTTGCATGTGGTGCGCTGTTTAGGGCGCAGCGCACTTGGCGCTGCATCTGAAGCGTTGCTTCACAATGTTTTAACTCTTGGCTTTGAGGCATTTGTTACATTCTTTGCATGTGGAGTTTTTCCCTTCATTTTTTATTTTATTATTATTTTTTTATAAGGGAGCAGGTTGTGAGCCAAAATTTTGGCGGGAAAAAATGCCCCCCACTACTTTTCCCACGTAAGCACGTACGTGGGTGAGGTAATGCAGAGTTATGCATGGCCACAGAATTGAGGGCTTAGAAGACAAGTTTAGGGTCATTGTAGCCTAAGACTTTCTTCGTCTTCATGAGCCGTAAGGGTCTCAAGAAGGTTTTTCTCCCTACGAGTCGAGAGGATCTCGTAGGTGCAAATTCTCCCTAGAAATCGTGAGGATTTCCAAGTGTTCATTACCTTCGTGAGTCGTAAGGATCTCACTTGGGTATTTTTTCTTACGAATCGTGAGGACCCGTAAGTAGCTTCTTCACTTCAGCGGCGAATGTGGCTTTGGCAAATGTGGCCCATAGATGGTAGATGACATTTCATCCTGAACTCTTTATAAGGTAGCGATGGCTTAGGAAGCAGGTTCAGATCTGCTACCTAAGACTTTCCAACTTTATGAGCCGTGAGGGTCTCATAAAGAATTTTCTCCCTACGTGTCGAGAGGATCTCGTAGGTGTATTTTCTCCTTAGGAATCGTGGGGATTCCCAAGTGTGCTTTCTCTTGAGAGTCGTAAGGATCTCACAAGAGAATTTTCCCTCTTACAAGTCGAGAGGATTCGTAAGTGGTTGTTTCCCTCCTTATCGAGATTCGACTTTGGAGAGTGTGGCCCGTGAATAGTATGCAAGAGTCCATTTTGGACCGACTTTGCAGGGCCCCAGTGCTTAAGAAATAGGTCTTATCCCCATTGCCTAAGGCTTTTCCTTACGAGTCGAGACGAATCGAGACGTTCTCGCAAAGACACTAATTTCCTCAGGAGTCGAGACGAGTTGAGAAGTTCTCACAAGAATGTTCTAACGTTACAGTTAATCTCTGCTCTTTACGACAGAGGTCCGTTAGGGTCTGTGGTACTAGGGTTTTGTCCGTCGTACCATCGCGTTGGCTGATGTATTCCTCGATAGGCAATCTTTCCGTTCGAGTAGCCTTGCGACTGTCGTGTCTCTGATCTCTTCGGGGGCTGAACAAGACGTCTTCAAGCAATCCTCCTAGGCAGTTTGACCGTCGGAAGAGCAAGCATTAGGAATTTTGCCATGCCTCTTTTTACTTAAGGTTAGGCTCATTTTGGAGAGCCCCGATGAGTCATAACCACTTCGCGCTGGTGTGGGATGATCTCCGATAGTCTTTCTGGTTTTATATGAGTTGCCGTCAAGACCCTAAAGCTAGGAATTTGTCCTTCGCTTCGTTTGCTGGCATTGCGTCTGCTGTATCGAGACGAATGTCGTAGTTGTCTCTAGGTTGTTGATGAACCGTCGAGATTTGGAACTAGGGATTTTGCCGTGGCTCCGTTGTTTGATTGTCACGTCTGAATCCTGCTGGAGGAAGAATGCTGTGGTGACATCTCGTCTGCTGTATCGAGGCGAACGTCGAGGTGGTGACCACTCCATGCGAGATGATCTCCGGTAGTCTTTCAGGTTTTATATGAGTTACCGTCAAGACCCTGAAGCTAAGAATTTGGCCTTCGCTTCGTTTGCTTTGGCGTATTCGAATCCTGTTGGAGGAAGGACGCTGTAGTGACATCTCGTCTGCTGTATCGAGACGAACGTCGAGGTGGTGACCACTCCGCGCTGGTGTGGGATGATTTCTGATAGTCTTTCAGGTTTTATATGAGTTGCCATCAAGACCCTGAAGCTAAGAATTTGGCCTTTGCTTCGTTTGCTGGCATTGCGTCGGCTGTATCGAGACGAATGTCGAGGTGGTGACCCCTCTGCGCTGGTGCGGGATGATCTCCGATAGTCTTTCAGGTTTTATATGAGTTGCCGTCAAGACCCTGAAGCTAGGAATTTGGCCTTCGCTTCGTTTGCTTTGGCGTGTCCGAATCTTGTTGGAGGAAGGACGCTGTAGTGACATCTCGTCTGCTGTATCGAGACGAACGTCGAGGTGGTGACTACTCCGCGCTGGTGTGGGATGATCTCCGATAGTCTTTCAGGTTTTATATAAGTTGCCGTCAAGACCCTGAAGCTAGGAATTTGGCCTTCGCTTCGTTTGCTTTGGCGTGTCCGAATCCTGTTGGAGGAAGGACGCTGTAGTGACATCTCGTCTGTTGTATCGAGACGAACATCGAGGTGGTGACCACTCTGCACTGGTGTGGGATGATCTCCGATAGTCTTTTAGGTTTTATATGAGTTGCCGTTAAGACCCTGAAGCTAGGAATTTGGCGTTCGCTTCGTTTGCTTTGGCGTGTCCGAATCCTGTTGGAGGAAGGACGCTGTAGTGACATCTCGTCTGATGTATCGAGACGAACGTCGAGGTGGTGACTACTCCGCGCTGGTGTGGGATGATCTCCGATAGTCTTTCAGGTTTTATATGAGTTGTCGTCAAGACCCTGAAGCTAGGAATTTGGCCTTCGCTTCGTTTGCTTTGGCGTGTCCGAATCCTGTTAGAGGAAGGACACTGTAGTGACATCTCGTTTGCTGTATCGAGATGAATGTCGAGGTAGTACTGAGATTTTTCCATCACTTCGCTTTGTTCCGACCGTGAGGTCTTTCGTTGACGTTGCATCTGCATCCTGCTGGACTGCGAAGGAACGCCGTTGTTGACATTGCGTCTGGTGTAATGAGACGAATGCTGAGGTGGAGTTAGGATTTTTCCATCACTCCGCGTTGTTTCGACCATGAAGTCTTTCGTTGACGTTGCATCTGCATCCTGCTGGACTACGAAGGAACGCCGTTGTGGACATTGCGTCTGGTGTAATGAAACGAATGCTGAGGTGGAGTTGGGATTTTGCCATCACTCCGCCTTGTTTCGACCATGAAGTCTTTCGTTGACGTTGCATCTGCATCCTGCTGGGCTGCGAAGGAATGCCATTGTTGACATTGCGTCTAGTGTAATGAGAAGAATGCTGAGGTGGAATTGGGATTTTGCCATTACTCCGCCTTGTTTCGATCATGAGGTCTTTTGTTGACGTTGTATCCGCATCCTGCTGGACTGCGAAAGAACGCCAATGTTGATATTGCGTCTGGTGTAACGAGATGAATGCTGCGGTGGAGCTAGGATTTTGCCGTCACTCAGCTTTGTTTCGACCATGAGGTCTTTTGTTGATGTTGCATCTTCCTGCAGAGACACTGAATTCTCTGAATTGAGGTTTTGCCAAGGATACTGATTTCCCAGGGTTGGTTGACTTTGGCCGTGTTCCACGGAGTCGTTGGATGACGTATTTCTGCACGGGGTCATGTGGATGACGTATTTCCGAGACGGGGTCATGTGGATGACGTATTTCCGAGACAGGGTCATGTGGATGACGTATTTCCGAGACGGGGTCATATGGATGACGTATTTCCACGACGGGGTCATGTAGATGACGTATTTCCGCGACGGGGTCATTTGGATGACGTTGCGTCTGTTGTAATGAGACGAATATCGAAGTGGTCCCCAGGTTGTCCGAGAACCATCGAGATTTGGCTTCGTTTTCTGATGGAGCCTGGGGAGGGAAGGTGTGATTCCTTCTTTGTTTGCGCCCCTGGATTGTATACAGGGATTGATGTGATATCACCTGTAGGGAATAAATTTCATTCTTTTTATATTTCTTTCCGCAATGCTCTATCATTTCAGCTTTTATATCGCGAAGGTCGCGATTGCCCAATCATTTCGGCTATTTTTCGCGGTGTCCAATCATTTCGGCTATTTATTTTATTTTTATTCACTGCTTTTTATTGTGAGTTGCCCAATCATTTCGGCTATTCGCATACATATATTTTTACTTGCTGATTTTGTTTGCAAGTTGCCGCATCATTTCGGCTATTTCGTATGCATGTGTGGCTCGCTAGCTTTTTTGCTGCAAGCTTGGAGTTAGATACCGATTTTGGCATCAACACCGCTACAACCGGGATATTGCCAGGAGCGAATCATCATTTGCCTCTGTCGATGTCGAACAAAGGTGGCTTAGCGAACAGGGTTAGGATCCTGTCGACTAAGGCTTTCGACTTCATGAGCCGTAAGGGTCTCATAAAGGTTTTTCTCCTTGCGAGTCATGAGGATCTCGTAGGTACGTTTTCTCCTTAGGGATCGTAAGGATTCCTAAGTGAATGGTCTCTTAAAAGTCATAAGGATCTTACAAGAGTGCTTTCTTTTTATAAGTCGAGAGGACTTATAAGGGTTGTTTACCGTGTAGACATATCCCTAGTCACGGATGGGACTTTGTTAGGGAAATGTTTATTCGCGCCCGTGGATTGTATACAAGGGTCAATATTGAGCCGCTTGTAGGGCAGCATTGGAGGTTGTGGTGGTCGCTTAAGAACAGGTTCAGATCCCTGTAGCTTAAGACTTTGAATCTTATGAGCCGTGAGGGTCTCATAAGAGGGTTCTCCTTACGAGTCGTGAGGATCTCGCAAGTGTAATTTCTCCCTAGGGATCGTGGGGATCCCTAAGTGTGTTGCTCCCTCGTGAGTCGTAAGGATCTCACGCAGGTGGTTTCTCCTCACAAGATCAAGAGGACCTTGCAAGTGTCTTTTAATGAGATTGCGCTCTTTCGGGTTTTCACAAAACTCACCGGTAGCCCTGCTGTTTTTACTCACGGAGCCCTTTCAGGTTTTCATCCATGCCCATCTCGCTTGTGGACGTACCGTTTTTTTTACCACGTCAGCCTGAGGGTGCCGCGGGTTGGTAGTAGTTTAACGACGTTTCGGTCATAAGTCAACGTACGATTACGCAGCTAGATTTTGCCGCAAATCTTCGCATGTTTTGTGTCAGAGGTGGATTCCCTGAAGAGAGGGCTGAGGGCGATTTCTTCATCAGAGCCACTTCCAAAGGTGATAACTTGCGATCCTTTGGTGTCGGCTTTGTGACAGTTTCCAGTAGCTCTTTCACGCTCATCTGTCATGTTTTTCTGTTCCCAACGAGCCTTGCGCTTCACTCGTTGAACGTGTCGTCGATGGGCAACATATCCCTGCCACCAGTTTTTAAAGGCTATGCACTCCTCGGTAGGGTGTGCAATCCTCTGATGGTATAGGCAGAAGTTAGGATGTATGTCCGCTTCATCATGACGTATATTGCCAGGGGAATTTCCTTTGAAAGAGGGCAACTTCATTCCTATTGCCAGGGCCCTAGCGAATCGTTTCCTTACTTTAAGCTTGCTTTTACTGGCGATAGGGATGCTTTGCTCCAGTTGGGGTGTCCCGACCTTTTCCTCCAGTCGTGGCGTTTGGCTTTTTCGAATATAGCCAGTTCACGCTCTCGATTGCTTTGCTTTTCTGATGGGCTTCATTCAGTAGCAAGTCGATCATCTTGTCAGACGGTTCCAAGGGTTTTGGCTTCGATTCTGCCCCCAGCTCTTTTATGCTGTCTTCTATCGCTGAGTGTGTTTCTTCATTAGTTAATGCCGAATGAGAGATCATGCGGCAACTTGCCACATAGTCCTCAGATTCTTTTGACGAGTCATCCCTGTCGTTATTGTCGTTATCTCCGTTCTCAAGGATATTGTTGAGAAATTCTTGGAGTGTGACCGGGGTCCGCGTGTTCTGGTTATATTCTTCCAGAGCGTCAATCTGTTTTTGCAGGTCTGTGCGCTTGTTATCAAGCTTCACAGGCTTTTGCGTCTTCTTCTTCTTCTTCGAAGACATTGATGGCTGGGTACGAGCGCTTTGACTATTACTACCAATTTTTGTAGTTGGGCACGGTTTCAGCATTCCCTCGACGATCTTGGGTTCCAGTTGATTTTTCCACCTGATTGCCGGGCACGTTTGGAGATCCTTCAGCATTCTTTTCGTCTTTACCGAAAGAACAACTTCCCATGGGGCTTCCCTTATGAATGAGCACGATGCTCCCGGCACGTCCACTTTTTTAGGGGCATGAGGTTGTGGCGGGTTCACCTTCCAGTTTTTGGATAATTCGAACTTGCCTTGTTGGTATTGGTCTTCAATCCAGCCTTTGAAAATGAAGCAATCTTCGATTGGATTGTTTACTGCTTGGTGGTAAGGGCAGTAATTAGGATTGTTGACATCACCTGGCTGCAATGGACGTTTTGGATCCGGCAAATTTATGAGTCTGTTGCACACTGCCAGCTCGAACAGTCTCCTCGTTTTATCCTGGGAAAACGAGTAAGGACGTCCCAGTCTTTCCTCAAGGGATGGGCGTGGACGCATGTTGTTTTGGCGAACAACCGGCTTTAAGTTGCTCGGCTGTTGTTGAGTAGTGGCAACGAAAGTTGCTTTTCCTTTCCCCTTTTCATTCCGAGGATCTGTCTTTGAAGGAGATGGTCTATGACCCATCTGGTCCATTTGGGCCAACTTGTCAATCAAGGCCTGGAACGTGGTCGGCTTGAAGAACATCATGAATTGGGAAATAGTTGCTTGAGGGTCAAGAGTACCCACGAACATGCCTACCGCAGGCGCTTCTTCGATGCGCTGCTCGCATTTCGACCACAAATTTCGCCATCGTATTGCATATTGGACCCATGTTTCTCTAGGCTTCACCCTGGCATTGATCAATGCCGTTATTGGGGTGCGTTCACTAGCACTCGCGAAACGCTGGGTGAATAACAGCTCCATCTCCGCAAATGTCTTGACAGAGTCGTTCGGGAGTTCAGAGTACCACTCGAATGCCGTTTCTGACAAGCTGCCGACGAATTGGCGAAATAGCAATTTATCATCACCTCCGGTGTTGCCACATAGAGCCCTGAACTGGGCGACATGCTGGTGAGGATTGCCCGTCCCTTTGTATACATGAAATTTAGGGATCGTATATCCCGGCGGGTACTTTATTTGGTTATACCAGCCTGGATATGGTCGCCCGGTTTTAACAACTTGGCCGGTCGCTTCATTCACCTGGTTAGCTCGTATTTGTTGAGCAATGTAGTCATCCAGAGCGGCCTTGGAAATGGTTTCCTCTTTGGCTACTGACAGAGCCGGAGGAGGGTTCGATGTCTCCTCTCTGTTGTCTTCGATGATGATCGGAGGGTCTTCAGCTGGAGGTTCCGGCTGTAACATCATCGCAGCCATGTCTTGGAACAAGAGAGCCATTCGTTTTATATTGGCTGCCTGTTCCGCAGCCTCTTTTTCTTTCCTCTCAAGCATTCTTCGGAGGAACTCGGTGTCAGTTTCTTGTTCCCGACGCTGCTCCGAGGTCTCTGGATTTTCTTTTGGCCCAGTAAGTGCGGCCATTGCAGTTAGCATCTCTTGATGTTTTTGTTGCTGCTGCTCCTGAGCCTTTGTTATCGATCGAGTAAGCGGTCGGTGACCCGTAGAAGCACGGCTTTCCTCTTTTCCGAAAGCCATATAAACGGTATGTGTTACCATGCCCCCGGACTTGGGGCATTTAGATTCAACTTCCTTACGGTTCGCCGCGGTCACAGGGGCTTTCTCCGGCCTCCTTCTCTTGTGAGCGGTTGAAGTCGAGGGAGCCGTTGCAGCGGGCATCCAGACGGATGACGTCTTCTGTGGTACTACGAGATGGCTCTTTTCTTTCCGAGCTTTAATCTTCTTTGGTCGGCGAGAGTAATCTTGATCAATCACCGATTCCTGAACCTGTCGCCAAACTTTATAAATTTTAGAGGATAGCCGCTGAGGGGGCTGCTCTAGCTTCGCTTTTGGGGCATTTTCCACAGGTGGAGGAGATCTTTCCAGCACGGCAGTCGGAGAGTTTTTGTGCACCCTCCTTAGTGGTTCAAAGCTGTTCCCAGTTGGAACAGCAGCATCGATTTCCACCGTTGGAGCCGGCGGAGTCAGTCCAGAAGGGGAATTGCCCCCAGCCTTCCTTACTCGGCGCCAGTGGCGACGTCGAGCGTGTCGAGCGGCTGGGACTGGCTCAGCCGTGGGGGTGGTTTCATCACGCCCCATGTCTTGGTGAAGGGTTGTCGCCGGCGTCAGCCTCTTGAAGACCGATGTCTGTTGAGAAGCAATGTCCAATCTGTCAAAGATAGACCTCTGGACAGGGGAAGCAGCTTTGGGGACTTCGCCTGGAGTGGGAGTCGGAACGGCCAGCCTTGTGAAGACTGACTTCTTGGCAGAAGAAGCCTCTCTGATAATTTCATCCGCTTGAGCCGGGATGGCTATCCGCTTTGGGATGGCTGCTTCAGGTATCACGGGCTTGTTGGCGTTCTGGCCCAGTCTGTTGAAAACTGAGGCAGTGGAGTTGGGCGACCCGTTGAGAGGGGCCGCAGTAGTTGTAAGCCGATCAAAGACCGACTTCTTTGAAGCCTCCTGCAATGGCATTAGGGCATTGAAGTTCATGGGTAGGAGCATGGTCCCGAAGAATAGCCCAGTGGTGGCCTGAGTCACCTGCTCCACTGGCATTGTAAAAAGGGAGGCCACTTGGGCCCCGTAAGTTACACCTCCAGATGAGGCGGAACGGGAGTTGCAGTCGCAGCTGGAATAGTTAGAGGCCATTGTTGTTCTTTTTTCTGCACGAGAGCAAAACCAAATCTTAGTACCTCGAACCCAAGGGCAACCATATCAAACCGCGATTCGTTCGCGAACACGACACACGAAGTATAGAGTGGAAAGAGGAAAAGGTCCCACCGGGCGTGCCAGAATCTGTTCCCCGTCGAAAGACGCACGAAGATGCGGAGGTTGTCTTGCCTGAATTTCGGGGCAGATGCTAATTGGTGCTATCCTTCCACCTCTCCGAAGATGCCAAGTTGATTTATGGCACCATGTATCGAAGGTTTAAACGGATGCGGCCGATGTAGCAGACTTCGTCAGATTCCCCCTCGTTTGAGGGGTTTTTGATTGTGGGGACGCTCTTCCCTGCAGGCGCAAGCCCCTACAGTTAATTACGCTACCGCATCGCGGTAACCACTTTCTCCTTCTCCAGATGGTCACTTCGTATCGTGTGTGTTTGTTTTGTTTGTGGTTGCCCGTGGATTGTATACGGAGACTAATTTATGTTGTCGCCCGTAGGGCGTGGATTAGTCTAAATCCCTATCTTCTTAGATTTGGGTTTTGGTTTGGGTTTAAGGATACGTTAGTCTCATTTAAGACTAAGATCAATTTAAACGTTTGTTAAGGATATGTTAGTCTAATTTTAGACTAAGATCAACTTAACAGGATCATTTAGATCCAACAAAAGAGCATTTGAACTCTATTGTTTAGTTTAGGGACATTGCGGTCGATTACCAGTTTAAGGACATGGTGGTCCAAGGTTAAGGACATCATAGTCCATGGGCTTAAGGACCCCACAGTCCAAGGTTAAGAACATCATAGTCCATGGGCTTAAGGACCCTACAGTCTGAGGTTAAGGACATCATAGTCCATGAGTTTAAGGACCCCACAGTCCAGGTTAAGGACATCGTAGTCCATGGGCTTAAGGACCCCACAGTCCAGGTTAAGGATATCGTAGTCCATGGGCTTAAGGACCCCACAGTCCAGGTTAAGGACATCGTAGTCCATGGGCTTAAGGACCCCACAGTCAAGTTTAAAGACGTCATAGTCTATAGAGTTTAAGGACATCATAGTCCGTAGTTTAAAAACATCGTAGTCTATGAAGTTTAAGGACATCGTAGTCCGTGAAATGTATGGTTGTCGGGGACCCATCACCTCTCTGAAGACGTTGAAGGATTACAACGACAGATATCAGAGGAGTACAGAGATGTACCCTTGAACCGGTGTGAGTTGGTTGAAGGATCTGTAGTCCAGTTTGGGACTGAGATCTGTTAAATATTCATGAGCAGATGGGCTCAGTTCAATATAAGTTGAGGACTTATGGCCAATATTGGGCTAAGTCCAATAAGATTAAAATGTTTAACATTTTATTGTTTTGGGCTGTTGAGCCTTTATTTGGGCTTGGTCCTTTTTAATAATGCTGAGTATTAGATCCTGATAATTTTTGTCTTGTATTGAATGCATAGCATTCATCAGAACAATGTGTGTTCTGATAGCGCGCCAGGCGCTTTACGCCAATTAAAGAGCGCATTGCGCTTCTACCAAGTAGCGCACACGAAAAGGACACGTGTCGCGCTAGGCGCTAAGCGCCAGATGATGGGCGTATTGCGCCAGTTTATGAGCACATTGCGCTAGTTTAGTGGCGCACCAGTGAGTGACACGCGGCGCACTTGGCGCTGAGTGCCAGCCCATGAGCGCAGTGCGTTGTTTCAGAAACGCAAAGCGCAAGTTGTATACGTGGTTGATACGTGGCGTGTTTTGGCGCTGAGCGCAGGTCCAGGGAGCGCAAAAGCTCAGTTCAAGAGTGCAATGCACTTTTCAATAGCGCAAAGCGCATTTGATCAAATTTATGATCAGTGAACAAATTTATGTTCTTTTTTTTAAAGGAGGCTTTGCCTCAAGTTTCAAGAACAATAGTTCTTACTTTTGAAAGGGCTTTGCCTTTGTAGATCAATGATCTGTGAATGAAGTAAATACTTCTTTTATTTCTAGGATGAGATCTTTTGATCTCTTTTTATAAAAGACCTTGGTCTTTTGTAGATCTATGATCTTTTAAGAAGATAATTCTTCTGTTTTAATGAGATAATTTCATCTCTTTGTGCAAGAATCATTCTTTTTACCTTGAAGAAATGATCTTCTTTCAAGAGCTTGCTCTCTTTCTTTTGAGTTTTCTCAAAGTTTGTAGGGGGTTTCTCTATATTAGACTTGAAGTCTTGGGGCCTTTATATAGGGCAGATTGATTTGTTAAATCAGTTAAAAAGATCTTTCTCTGATTGATTTGGGGATGTTTCCCCACCGTTGGATCTTTGATCCTAGGGCTTCTGTTTTACAGAAGGCAATTTTCTTGTTTTTAACAAGATTGGAAAAATCTTTCCATAACAGAATTTTAATTCTGATTAATTAATGATTTATCATTATTATTAGATTTTTTGATCTAACGGTGGGGAATTTTATAATTCCAGCGCTGGCGCACTGATTGAAATGATTTAGTGTGCTTGCGCTTTCTAAAAGATAGATCAAAAATATTTCTAACCGCAATCAAGAACGGCGTCGCATGAAGCTAGCCGGTGAGTACGGGTCGGTCCACAGGGATTTTGTGAATCTCCTAGTCGCGCTTACGAGTTAATTCCGAAGGGTGTTCGGATTAATTATTAAATCTAAAAACTGAATTAACCTAGGGCAATTATCTAGATCTACTCTTGCTAGTGCTAGGTTTAGGGATGGTTTGGAAATGCAATTAAATCTCACCGCTTTCTATACCCGAATGAAGATCTGTGAGGAGTTATGGTAATTATCAATAAAGGGGATTAGATCCATTCGGGAAGGTGTTCCTTCCTCTAGGTTCTTGTCCTTCCTTTAGAGATCCTTACCTTAACCTCCATAGAAAACGCGCGCAACCGGTCCTTTACACTGCGGTGTCATCGTTACCTCGAGGGGTAGGATGCCGTAGGGCGCGGTATGTGCGTGTATGCATGGAGTCCTATTGTAAATATTTGGTGGGTAAGAAAGGGATGAGAGATCTCATCTCTCAAAATCCTTCCTCAAAGCTAAACCCTAAACAAGTTCCTAGGGCAAGGAATTGAAATCTACACTAGGGCAAGAAATTAAATTACTTACAGATGGCTCTCTCCAAATATCAAAGCAGGGTTGTCAGATCTGGATTCATGAATTGAAAAGAGGCACCGATGCTCTCCAAAAGAATTCTAAAATTTATTAATGAAGGGAGGCATGAAGAGTTACAATGATTAGAGTTCCTATTTATAAAGAGTAGGAAACCCTAGGGTTACATTTGTTTCGCATGTCTGAAATTACAAAAATACCCTTATGAAGACCAGTCAACGCCGCCCCTTTATTTTTCTAAAAAAAATTACTTTTTAAATCCTTTAAACTGCCGCGGAACCGCGGCCCGAGGCGTGGTTTGGCCGCGGTTCCGCGGCCAAACAGTGGAATTGGCTCTTTGGATTTTTAGGGCTGGCTCTGGTACATTTTATCTTCTTATTTCTTTATGTCTTTTCTCAATTTAGCTTCTGGTTCTTCTTCAGATCTTCCAGTGAATACTTGTGGTGAATTTTAACCCTTCGCTTTGAGTCGATGTCTTGAATCTTGCTTTTATGAATTGTTCCTTATGTCGGCTTGATCAAGAGTCTTCTGTTTGTTGATCAAAGTCCACTTTTGCATTGTCTTTTCATTATTTTCACTGTTTTCTGTCCAAGAACCTGTAACCTGTAACATGTAGCAGACATGCGTCAAAAGTACCCGTTTATTTGTAAAATATATAAGAATGGGGAATATAATAATGCAATATTATGGTGTGAACACGCACCCGTGCTTTGCACATGGTGCGCTGCTCAGAGCGCAGTGCACTTTGCGCTAGTGCACCTACGTTTGACAATGGCGCGCAGCGCAGAGCGCGCTAGCGCACACGTGCTTTGCACGTGGGACGCTGTTTAGGGCGCAGCGCACTTGGCGCTGCATCTGAAGCGTTGCTTCATAATGTTTTAACTCTTGGCTTTGAGGCATTTGTTACATTCTTTACATGCGGAGTTTTTCCCTTCATTTTTTATTTTATTATTATTTTTTTATAAGGGAGCAGGTTGTGATCTAAAATTTTGGCGGGAACAGAGAGCAGTCACGAAGTCCATGATAATGTGCTGCCATTTCCATTCTGGGATTGGTAACGGCTGAAGTAGATCAGCAGTTCTGTGATGTTCAGCCTTCACTTGCTGACACACCCAAACACTTAGCTACGCTCCTTGCTATTTCTCACTTCATTCCATACCACCAGTAGTGTTGCCGTAAATCCTTGTACATCTTTGTACCGCTGGGGTATATCGAGTACGAAGAGCTATGAGCTTCTTTCATCAACTCTTCTTGAATAGAGCCGACTGGCACACATAAACGGCTTCCATATTGCAAGGATCCATCTTCATGGATGATGAAGTCAGTTCGAAGACCATTTTCTACTTGTTCTCGGATCTTTTGTAGCTTGGCATCATTTGCTTGAGTTGATTTGATCTAACTTACAAGAGTGGACTGGACATGTAAGTGATCGAAAAATCAATCTGATTTATTTCGTACCCCTCGCTCGATGAGAAAATGGGTCAGATCCTGCTTATTCCAAAACTTTCCAAGGCCCGCCTCATGGCATCCAAGTTGAAAGAGATAAATTGAACAAGTATGGGCGTCCCCTATTGGGATGTACTATTAAACCAAAATTGGGATTATCCGCAAAAAACTACGGTAGAGCGGTTTATGAATGTCTACGCGGCGGGCTTGATTTTACCAAGGATGACGAAAATGTGAACTCCCAACCTTTTATGCGTCGGAGAGATCGTTTCTTGATTTGATCTAACTTACAAGAGTGGACTGGACATGTAAGTTCATCAAATATGAAGTGTTACCTGGCATAACTACTTCGATCTCCAATCCGTGCAATTCTTGTTGTAACTTCCACTGAGCGGTGGGGTTCATTGCTAATGGCTGGCGACTAAGTGCATCAGGAACTGCATTCACCTTCCCAGGATGATACTATAGGTTAATGTCGAAGTCCGCCATGAGTTCTAGCCATCTTCTCTGCCGCATGTTGAGTTCTTTCTGAGTAAATACATAAGACTTTTATGGTCAGTGGAGCTAAATCTTGAGTGCGAAGACTATTGTTGTCGGTTCCAGATCATATGTTGGATAGTTGCGTTCATGAACTTTTAATTGCCTTGATGCAAAAACCCTAACTTTTCCATGCTGAAGTAGAACACATCCTAATTCTTTACCGGACGCATCACAATGCACATCGAATCTATCAGATTGATCCGGTATTATGACGATAGGAGCAGAGGTTAATCTTGACTTAAGTTCTACAAAAGTCTTCTCACATGCTTCCGACCATGCGAATGTTTTATCTTTATGTGTGAGCTTGGTCATGGGTGCTGCGATCTTTGAGAATCCTTCAATGAATCGTCGGTAGTATTCTGCTAAGCCTAAGAAACTTCTTATATCTTTCACCGTTTTTGGTGTCGGCAACTCACTGACAGCTGAGACCTTAGCTGGATCCACAGAGATTCTTTCGCCTGAAACGATATATCCAAGAAATCCGACTTGATCTAGCCAAAATTCATACTTGTTGTACTTGGCGTAGAGCTGATGTTGTCGTAATATCTGCAGGACAATCTGTAGGTATTCGGCGTGTTCTTTCCGATTCTTTGAATACACCAGGTTGTCGTCGATGAAGATAACAACAAACCTGTCTAAGTACTCTCTGAAAACTTGGTTCATCAAGTTCATAACAATGGCAGGTGCATTGGTCACTCCAAATGGCATTATGAGATATTCATAATGACCATAACGAGTCTAAAATGCCGTCTTCAGGATGTCGGTCTCCTTGACCTTCACCTAATAATACCTTGAATGAAGATTTAATTTTGAAAAGACACAATATCCACTTAACTGATCGAAAAGGTTATCGATGCGAGATAGCATATACTTGTTTTTAATTGTCATCTCGTTCAGAGCTCGATAATCCACGCACATCCTGTAGGTACTTTCCTTTTTCTTCACCAGTAGCACCGGAGATCCCCAACTTGAAGTATTCGGTCGGATCCAACCTTTCTTCAGAAGTTCGTCCAACTGAATATGGATCTCCTTCAATCCCTCCGAACTTAATCGGTACGGAGCTTTTATTACTGGTTATGCCCCGGGTTGCAAATCAATGCTGAATTCAAGAGCTCGATCGAGAGGAAAACCTGATATATCTTCCGAGAATACATTCTCGAACTTTCGAACTACCTCTGGTTTCGATCCTTCCGCTTGCAATACTGCAATCTCTGCTTTCTTTGGTTTTGCTCTGTAGATGCTAGGCTCCAAGGTCCGGTCTCCACTTTTGATGTAGAACACTGGGTGATCTGGTATTTCGAACACTAATCTTCTTTGGCAACGGTCGATGGTAGCGAAGAAAGTTCTTAACCAGTCCATTTCCAAGACTACGTCGAAATTCGGTATGTCCAGCACCTTGAAGTCTGCATAGAATTCTCGACCGCAAACGACCACTGGACACAGATCGTATCCTAATGTTGCATTTAGAATGCCGTTCCCTGAACTAACGTTCCAGCTGGGTACGAGCGTCTTAACTGGGATCGCATGAGTTCTTACGAACCGTTGCGACATAAAGCAATGTGATGCCCCAGTGTCGAAGAGCGCGAGTGCAGGTAGGGATGCTACTAAGATTGCACCTAAGTCGCGTGGGATATGTTTAGATATAATAAATATAAGATGGCTATGAATTGAAAGGATTTTGGAAGGGAATAGGGAAGAGATTTACCGGTGATAATCCGACCCGTAGTTTCGGCCTCTTCGACCGATATTGTGAATGCTTGGCGTCGCGGCACTTTCCTCTATGTCTGGTTAAACACTCGACGTTGGGGTTGAGCGGTCTAGGTGCGGAGAGTTGGAGCTGGTAGAGCTAACCGGGTAGGAGGAGCTTGAATCGCCGGTCTAGCTGGAGGGTTATTAGGTCTTCGATTCTGGGGGCATGCTCCGATGGCTTGAGTAGAAGACCCACAGATTAGGCACAAGTTGTTCGCCCTGCGACAGTTCTTCACAAGATTCACTGTTCTTTTGCAGTAGATGCAAAAGTCTGGCCTGTTGTTGGCGAACGAACCTCCTGGCATCCGAGATGGTCCATTGAAGGCTGGCCTAGAAGAGGCACCTCCTGTGATATGGTGCACAGAGCGTTTCACACCAGCAATCTGCGGCCTGCCCATCTTTTTCACAACTGCCTCGTAGCATCGGGCAGCCTTCAAAGCAAGCTCATGGGTTGGGAAATCCCCTGTAACGAGTGCAGCTTAGATTTCAGGGTCCAACCTTGTCACGCCCCACGCCCAATACAGAGAGTATTGTCCGCTCTGGACGAAACCGCATAGTTTTGTCCTTCAGGACGAACCGGACCCGACCAGGGGCCACTTCCCAGGAGGTCACCCATCCCAGAACTTCCCTGGCTCGAGCATGCTTAACTACCGAGTTCTCAATCTCCTATAGTGCTGGTTCACTTAAATGGCGCCTCTGTATTGAAGAGTGGTATCATTTCATTTATAATACAGTTCGGCCCTCTTTCGGAATGTATTATTCCCCATTGTTCTACAGTTGGTCCCACGGATTCAAGAGGTGGCCCCCACGGGTTCAATAGGCGGCCCCGCCCTTTTGGCATGACACTTGGCATGGCACTTTGTTCCGTGAGCAAGAATCGGGTCCTGACATTCTCCCCACCTTTGAATAATGATTCGTCCTCGAACCACAGACCTACTATTGAGGGACTAGCTCTGATACCATTCTGTCATGCCCCATCCCTAATACAGAGAGTATTGTCCGCTCTGGCCGAAACAGCACGGTTTTGTCCTTCTGGACGAAACGGACTCGACTAGGGGCCACTTCCCAGGAGGTCACCCATCCTAAGACTTCTCTGGCCCGAGCACGCTTAAATACGGAGTTCTTAAGCTCCTGTAATGCCGGTTCACTTAAAAGACGTCTCTGTATTGAAGAGTGGTATCATTTCATTTATAGTTCCGGACCTGCTCTTTTTCGGAATGTATTATTCCCCATTGTTCTACAGTGGATCCTACGGATTCAAGAGGTGGCCCTTGCCCCCTTGGCATGATACTTGGCGTGGCACTTTGTTCCGTATGGCACTTTGTTCTGTGAGTAAGAACCGGGTCCCAACATTCTCCCAACCTTTGAACAATGGTTCGTCCTCTCCACGAGGGCGCCAGCGCCAGAGCCAATTTTATAGGATTAAATCTTATGGTGGCGCCTCACGTGCTCTTCACGCGGGCGCCAATGTGCAAAGAACATAAATACCTATCATAAGAATTAAATTCTTAAGTGGCGCCCACGTGCATAACACGTGAGTGCTAGCGCCCAAGTTCATATCAGTAGAATTAAATTCTATATTTCCCTAACAAAAGTTGGGATATTCTCTGTTAAACAGAGCCGTTGGATCAAAAATCTAATAGAGACGATAAATCATCAAAATATAGAATTAAATTCTATTAGGAGAAAATATCTCTCAAATCTTTCTAAATAAGAAAGATACTCTCCGTTGGATCAAAAATCCAATTATAGTAAAATTCTATTTTGGAAAATATTCCTTCAATCTTTCTAAACAAAAAAAATTGCTCTCTGTAAAACAGAGAACATTAGGATTAAAAAAATCCAATGATGATTAAAAATCACAATTTTACAGAATAAATTTTGTATAAGGAAAAATATTTCCCCGATCTCGTTAAAAACAAAAAAAATTATATTCTGTAAAATAGAAATCTTTGGTTCAAAGATCCAGCGGTGGGTAAAATTCCCCAAACCAATTAAATCAATTGGAATCTCTCAATGAGAGATTTTCTCAAAACCAATTAACAATTTGCCTCCTATATAAAGGACCCGAGACTTCAAGTCTCTCTCACACACACAGAGACTCACATAGAGGAGAACGAAGAAAGAAAGAGGCAACACACACACAGTCAGATAGAAAAAAATCCCCTACAAGCTTCTGCAAAAAAAAATATAGCGCTCTAAAACAATAGAGAATTCAATTCTCAAAGAATATGACTGTCCTCCTCAAAACCCTAGGTAAAGAAAACCACAGAGACCAAAATATCCCTTTTACCTATTTTAAGGGTTTAACCCTTCTCAAAGAACCTAGTTCTTTTCCTGGATCAGAGATCCACAAGACAAGCTTTCCACAAGTTGAGAATTTAATTCTCATCAGGAAGATCTTGTTCTTGAGAATTAAAGATTCAGAAAAGAACTAGAAAAAAGAACCTATCCTATGGGGATTTAATTCCTCCGAAAATAGGGTTTAACCCTAAAAGAAACTTATAAGAACTTGGTTTTTAAAAGAAAACTTGATCCCAGATCTTCAAAACAAAGATCTTGGTGATCATTAATGGGCAAAATGCCATTAGCAGAGAATCAATCTCTGAAAGAGAAAAGAAATTAGCGCCCTACGTGAGCACCCCCAAAAACGCCCAGCGCTTCACGTGAAAGACACGTGGGCGCCCAAAGCAGAAGCTCAGCACCTCACGTGCTCCTCACGCGGACGCCACAAAAAAAAATAGGAGTGCTTAGCACTCCATAAATAGCCAAAACGGCAGAGTGCTTAGCAATGATTGGGTAGGGCCCAGCGCCTCACATGCTCCTCATTTGGGTGCCATAAAAATAATAAGAGTGCTTAGCACTCCATAAATAGCCAAAACGGCTGAGTGCTTAGTACTGATTAGGCAACGCCCAGCGCCTCACGTGTTCCTCACTTGGGCACCACCAAAAAAAAGAAGAGAGAAAAGTTCTTAACACTCCATAAACAACCAAAATGGCTGAGTGCTTAGCGTTCATTGGGAGACGCCCATAATTAAATGCTTCACATGACACCCATGTAAGTGTCAGAACGTTAAACAAGTGCTTAACACTTTTCCATAAAAAAAAGGGGGACTGAACCAACAGAGCCCAAATAAGTACTTAGCACTTCTGAATAAAAAAACCTGAGCAGACTAAGTCCAGATTGGCTAATTCTATAAAACTTTCTTATAGCTGAGCCCAAAATGCTCAGTTGTTTGGATCTTAAATAAAAATGATCCTTAAAATATCACTAGGTTGATCTTAGTCTCAAATTAGACTAACGTATTCTTAGTCAAAAATAAATTGAGCCAAAAAGCTCGCACATTTGAGTTGATCTTAATCTCAAACTAGATCAACGATCCTTAAATAAAACCAAATCTTTTTGAACCAAAAGAACATACAACCTAAGTTCAAAAAACTGTCAAGCAAATCCTTGACCCAAACCTGTCACACCCCGCTTCACAGTATACGGGCAGAGGACACGACGAGGCTGCTACGTATTTACTCAGAAGTAAAAACGCTAAGCGTAACTAAGTAATATAAAAGAAATATACACAAGAGACAATGTAATGAACAACAACTTTATTTATTAACATTCTTTTACAGTACATGGAAAAGTAAATACATGGAATGAAAAACAATGCCTAAATAATGGCATAACAGAAATGAAAGTACTGAAAGTAAATGTATACAAGGAATCTAAAGCTCAGGGTCGTAAGCTAGCTGGTCCAAATTCTCGCTGGTGGGCTCGATCTCCTGAAGATCCGAATCACCTGACGATATTCTAAAGAAAAGAAAGAGGATATCGTCAGCGAACAAATCACTCGGTAAGTCCCAAAGATAAGGGAGAAGTAGAATAGACACAGAGAGAGAGAGTGTGTGTAACTTTTAAAGTTATATTATATTGTTATAATGTTGTATTTAGTGTTAACGTTGTTGTTTGTAACTTGGTACAGAAGATGCCAGTGTATACGAGTGGAGTCTCGTTAGACCAGAGACTATGGTGAACGGAATATAAGGAACCGTTTATGCCATGGTACAATAGCAATTGAATTCAGGTTAGGTGTCTTAATAGTTGCAGTCTCGTGGCATTTCTAACACCTTCCGTATCAATCTACCCCTTATAAACCCCGTGATGTCTTAATTGTATTGTTTGTATTGTATTGTCTTGTAATTGAATTGTATAGATGGATGACTTGCCGAAACCATGATATCAGTAAATGGATGTAACTGGAGAATCATGTAGATGGATGTATATCCATGGTTCGGTTCAGTCAAGTTGTATAAATTGATAGATTGAACAAATTGAATATATGGATTCATATTGAATTGTTATATATACTTGAATCTCATTCAAGTCAGATTATTTATAATGAGACTCAGTCTGAGTCAGACAAATAGAAAAGAAATTGAATTCTGAATTAAGTTTTGATGTTATCGGTAACCGCTGCACATGGACGGCAGGATTTGTGTCTTTTTCAAAGACGATTACCGTGTTGATAACACCGTTTGTTAAATTGTCTATCTTAAATAGGCAAGCACCCATATCTCCGGCTCCCTGAGGCTCAAGAGACTGGTCCTGCTTAAACCTATATTTACTAGGGTCCTTATTGTACTTAATAAAACTTGAGGGGGTTTTATATAAAAATAATTTTGTATAATTTTCAAAATACACCTCAAGTATTTAATTATCATCTTTAGAGTTTTCATAGATGTATATTTTATATATGTTACATTTCTAGTGAGTAAAACCTAATTTCATATTAAAGTATTGAACTTGTATGGAATTGCATGGTGTTTTCATGTAAAGTGATTTTTTTGATTTAGAAAAGTTGGAATATTTACATTATATCAAAAATTAGATATTTTGATGACACATACATATCTATAAATTAAAATAATTTAATTTATTATTTTTCTTGAAATCTCATTTTCTTAAGATATTTGTATTTTTAAATCTTTCGAGACCGTATGTTCCTTGCGGAGGTCTACATCTCACACTACTAAGCCCGAGGATGTGCGATAATCCGCACAATCCCAAACGGGTTCCCCAAAATGGGTTGTAGCGGCGCTTTGCAAAGATTTGTTTAAAATACATAATCTTGTAGAAAAAAGGTTTTTTATAAGTTTGAGATAGTTTTGTGTAAAACAGTATTTTCCCAAAAGTATGCTCCCAAAAATCATCGTGCTATGTTACATATAAGTGTTGTGAGGAGGTAGGTCATTACCTCGTGAACTATCTAAAGGTATAGCAAGGGCAATGATGTTTTTATGTCGAAACTAAACTATATGGTATTTTTCTGAAAAATGCGATAAAAATTACAATAGACATTCTTTTGAAATAGAACTTGTTCAATATGTTTTGTTAATGATTAATAGTCATGTTGTGAGAGTTTGGTATTATTTTTTTTAAAGAAAAATGGAACTTTTAAAGAAAAACCGAATCGGAAGTTGGATTAACTCCGCTTCCGTCGGGTTTTAGAAATACAAGTTTTTAGAGTAGACAAGAGAAGGGGAGGAGGGAATTACTGGATTTTAGATTAGAGAAGAGGAAGAGGGAGTGGTAGGAGGTGCTGGTGCGTCGTTTCGTCTCCGGGAGCTCGTAGGGTCGCCGTCGGAAGTTCGCCAGAGCTTCGCCCTTCGCTAACTCCACTTGTACACAAAAAGATCTAGAGATTTTTCTTGAGAGTTTGGACAGAGATTGTGAATGAGGGGGTGTGAAATGGGGAGGTATTTATAGGAAAAATTAGGGTTAGGGTTTGATAGAAAATGCATTAAAAATTATGCATTAAAAAGAGTTTTAATTGGATTTTAAGTCTTTGGAATAATGCAGGGAATTAAACATGACAGGGATTATGGGAAGGCAAAGAGGCACAGATTTCAAGAAGGAAGAATTGTATTTTGGGCGAGTTCAGCCGGCGGCGGTGGCCGAGTTAGGCGAGTCGCCGGCCGATCCGGTCCGAGTCGGGCTGATTCTCCCCGTCATGTGTACTTTGTTGTTTGGTCTACCTCCTGGGCTCGTTTGTTTTTAGTGTGACCTTTGGGTTTACGGGTTAAGCACGTGTAGACTCTTAGGCTTCTAAAAAAATTATAAGAAAACTAATAAAAATAATGTGGCTGATGGGATTTAAACTCTGGTGCTTTGGTTCAACAATGCAAGGTCTTATCAATGAGCTACAAGCTCTTACTTGCTGTCCAAAAGTAAATTAAATACTTATGGTACTCACAGGAAATGTAAATACCCCAAGTATACATTAACTTTAAATCAATTTTATGTACCCAAGAATTGGAGTTGTTACAGTCTACCCTCCTTATAAAAATTTCGTTCTCGAAATTTACAATTTATTTTAAGGACTAATTTACAAATAAGTGGGGATATCTTGCACGCATTTCATCTTCCTTTTCCTATGT
Source organism: Agapanthus africanus (assembly GCA_030015575.1). Classification (NCBI taxonomy): domain Eukaryota; kingdom Viridiplantae; phylum Streptophyta; class Magnoliopsida; order Asparagales; family Amaryllidaceae; genus Agapanthus; species Agapanthus africanus. The sequence continues at coordinate 349,943,655 of CM057351.1, forward strand.
CAATTATCCTAGAGTGTCTTTTCTCCACATCACTCGAACCAAGTTGATTTCTTTGTTCCGAAGTGACTTCATTTTCCTGTCCAGAATCTCAACTGGTTGCTGCTCACAAGATAAGTCGGTTGTACAGTGAGCTCGGAATGATCGAGAATGTGGCTGGGGTCATTCATATACCTTCTGAGTTGGGATATATGGAATACGTTATGCACTCCTTCCAATGAAGGTGGAAGTGCTAAGCAATAAGCCACTTCACCGACTCGTTCGAGTATGTCGAACGGTCTAATGTATCTCGGACTTAGCTTACCCCGTCTTCTAAATCGAATCACTCCACAGTTTGGAGATATCTTCAGAAATACATGATCTCCTGGCTGGAACTCCAAATGATGGCGCTTTGCATCAGCCCATTGTTTCTATCGATCTTGGGCTATGCGCATCTTATCTTTGATAGAACGAACCACACCAACAGTTGTTACTATCATCTCAGGTCCAAGGAGTTCTCTATCCTCGATGTCGTCCCAACTTAATGGCGATCGACACTTCCTTCCGTAAAGTGCTGCAAAAGGTGCCATTCCGATGCTTTCTTAGTAGCTGTTGTTGTATGAAAACTCCACAAGATGTAGGTGATTTTCCCACGATCCTTCAAAGTCTAGCATACACGCTCTAAGGATATCTTCCAAGATCTGAATAGTATGCTTAGACCGACTATCAGTTTGTGGATGATAAGCTGTGCTGAAATTTAGACTTGCTCCCAAGCTCGCTTGCAGACTTTGCCAAAATTGCGATCGGAACCTGGTGTCACGATCGGAGATAATGCAGACCGGTACTCTATGAAGTCGCACAATTTCCTGTATGAGTTCATGGGTATCAAAGATAGTACATATTTGAAGAGTTTAAATCTTACTTAGATTCTTACCTTTATGCACTTCTTTGCTAACATCTCAGTTGATTGGCCAACCCAAAATGGGATGAAGTGAGCCGACTTTGTGAGTCGATCCATAATAACCCATACCGTATCATTACGCTTTTTGCTACGAGGAAGAGCAGTTTTAAAATTCATTATGATGTGTTGCCATTTCCATTCCGAGATAGGTAACAGTTGAAGTAATCCAGCAGTCCTGTGACGTTCAGCCTTTACTTGCTGGCACACCAAACATTTAGCGACGCTTCTGGCTACTTCACGTTTCATTCCATGCCACCAGTAATTCTGACGTAGATTTTTGTATATCTTTGCACCTCCAGGGTGTACTGAGTAGGGAAAGCTATGAGCTTCTTTCATTAACTCTTCCAAAACAGAACCTTTTGGTACACACAAGTTGCTACCGTATCTCAAAGATCCGTCTTCATGGATGATGAAATCTGTTCCGAGTCCATTCTCTACTTGTTCTATGATATTTTGCAACTTAGCATCATTTACTTGAGCTGCTTTAATCTGATTAACAATAATAGATTGAACTTGTAAGTTCATCAAACTTGATGCGTTACCTGGCATGACTACTTCAATCTCCATCTGATAAAAGTTTTGTTAAAGCATCCACTGAGCAGTGAGATTCATTACTAATGGTTGGTGACTAAGGGCATCAGGTACCACATTCACCTTCCCTGGGTGATATCGCAGGTTGATGTCAAGGTCCACCATGAGTTCTAACCATCGTCTCTGCTGCATATTAATCTCCTTTTGAATAAACACATATTTCAGACTCTTGTGATCTGTGTATATGTTCACTCGTTCACCAAGAAGATAATGGCGCCAAATCTTAAGAGCAAAGATAACGGCCGCCAATTCCAAATCATGCGTTGGATAATTGCGCTCATGAATCTTCAGCTGTCTTGAAGCATAAGCCACAACCTTACCGTGCTGATGTAGAATACATCCTAATCCCTTACCGGATGCATCGCAATGCGTTTCGAAACCTCCAGACTGGTCCGGTATAACGAGAATAGGTGTTGATGTCAACCTTGACTTGAGTTCTACGAAAACTTGTTCGCATACTTCTGACCACACAAAGTCTTCATCTTTATGTGTGAGCTTGGTCAGGGGTGTTGTTATCTTAGAAAAGCCTTCAATGAACCTTCTGTAATATCCAGCTAGACCCAAGAAACTCCGAATGTCTTTCACTGACTTTGGTGTCAGCCATTCGCTTACTGCTAAAACTTTCACTGGATCCACAGAGATTCTTTCGCCTGATATGATATGTCCAAGAAAACCAACTTGATCTAGCCAAAACTCGCACTTGCTGTACTTGGCGTAGAGTTGATGTTGTCGTAGAGTTTCCAGAACAATCGTAGGTGTTCGGCATGTTCTTTCCGACTCTTAGAATACACCAGGATGTCATCGATGAAAATGACAACAAACCTGTCTAAGTACTCCCGGAAAACTTGATTCATCAGGTCCATGAATATTGCTGGTGCGTTTGTCACTCCAAATGGCATCACAAGAAGTTCGTAATGTCCATAGCGAGCTCTGAAAGCCGTTTTATGGATATCAGCTTCCTTGACCTTCACTTAATAATAACCTGAACGAAGATCTAGCTTGGAGAAAACACAAGATCCACTTAGCTGATCGAATAAATCATCGATGCGCGGGAGTGGATACTTGTTCTTTATCGTTACTTCGTTCAAGGCTCTATAATCAATACACATTCTGTATGAACCTTCCTTCTTCTTTACAAGCAGTACAGGTGATCCCCAACTTGAAATGCTGGGATGAATCTATCCTTTCGCCAATAATTCGTCCAACTGAGTTCGGACTTCCTTCAAACCTTTCGGACTTAGTCGATAAGGTGTTTTGATCACCGGTTGTGCTCCTGGTACTAAATCAGTGCTGAATTCAAGAGCTCGATCGGGAGGCAAACCTGATATATCGTCAGGAAACATATCGTCGAACTCTCGAACCACATCTGGCTTTGATCCTTCCTCCGCTTGAGTTACTGCAATCACTGCCTTCTTTAATTTCGCCTTGTAAGTACTTGGCTCTAGGGTGCGGTCTCCACTTTTAAAATAGAAGACCGGATGGTCTGGAATCTCGAATACTACATTCCTTTGACGATAGTCAATGGTAGCATAAAATATTCCGAGCCAATTCATACCTAAAACAATATCAAAGTTCGGTATATCCAGCACCTTGAAGTCAGCATAGAATTCTCTGCTGCAGACGACTACTGGACACAAGTTGTATCGCATTGTTGCCTTTAGAATGTCGTTCCCTGAACTGACACTCAAGCTGGATACAAGCGGTGTGACCGGAATCGCATGAGTTCGGACGATCCGTTGCGACATAAAGTAGTGAAATGCTCCAGTATCGAAGAGTGCTAGTGCAGGGAGTGAGGCTATTAAGATTATACCTAAGGTATGTGGGATAGGTTTTAGGTATAGGAAAAATATGTGGGTAGGTATTAAGACTGAAAGAAAAGTTTGAGAAGAAAGGGTTACCAGTGATGACTTGGCCAGTGGCCTCAGTTTCTTCCACGGTCATCGTGAAAGCCTGTCGCCGTGGTACATTCCTCCTGGCCGGAGGAGCATTCCTCATAACGTTCCGTTGAGCTTGATGGAACTGATGAGGAGAAGGTGCAGTCTGTGGTCTCCTAGGTGGTGGAGCAGGGAGAGCGAGTCTTGGAGCAAGTGTCTGAATGGCTGGTCGCTGCTGGTAAGTGATTGCTGGCCTGGGTGCAGTAATTAGGTTGTGTCTTATGGGACAAGACCCAATATCATGAGTAGCTGAGCTGCAGACTAAGCAAAGATGGTTGGCTCGCCGGTATTCTTTCATCAGATGTCCATCTCTCTTGCAGTAGTTACAAATTGCTGGGATGGGCCGGTTGTTTGATACTCCCGGTCTCTTTGTCACAAAAGATGGCCTTGATGAGGTTCTTCCTGCCATCTGGTTGGCAGGACGCTTAACTCCAGCAGCTTAAGATCCGCCTCTCATCTTTACCACTGCCTCATAATGGCAGACAGCTTTCAGAGCCGATTCATGAGTTGGAAAATCTCCTGTGGCCAGTCCAACATGGATTTCCGAATCCAAACCTTGTTGAAATCGACGGGCTCTGATCTCATCCGTCGGTATCAAGTGTGCTGCAAATCTGTTAAAGTATTGTGTTAGCTTTGTAATATGTGATTTATTGAAAAATCGAATTAGTGAGACATATCTTACCAACTGAGCATGGTGAACTCAGCGTCATATTCATCTACTGACTTAGTCCACATTGAACCTTGTTGCAGATGGATGAACTACTGTTCCATGTCGAACCTGGCAGTCTCAGGGAAGTACTTTGCGTCGAACATGTCTCGGAAAGTCTTCCATTAGATGTGTTGATCAAGATGGCTTTCTTCCGCCTTTCACCAAACCCATGCATTGTCTGTGAGCTGCAGTTTCGCAACACGGACCCAAGCTATCTTTGGCACTTGTGCCGCTGCCAGATCATCTTCGATGCTCTGAGCCCATTCTTCATCTTCTAGAGGGCTCTCTTTTCCTGAGAATTGTTTTGGGTGCAAAGCTCTGAATTGTTTCACCCCAGGTGCTTCTGCCTCTGGTCGGTTCATCAGAATAGCAATCTGCTGCTGCTGTCCTTCCAGGAGGCTGCGGATTGCCTCAAGCAGAACCTTCTGCTCGTTGATCGGAGCAGGGACGGCAGGTGTGAGTGGTAGTGGTGGAGGTGTGTTGTTGACATTGGTGCTGGCGTTGTTTGGGGAATCCATAACCTTGAATGAAAAATTTGGGTTAGGATAGATTCAAAGTATATGATAAGATTCAAGGAATATGAATTGTAAAGAATGTTTTAGTTGCTGGTTCTTATGTTATATTGCTTAGGTTGTCCACGCAGAACTGAACTGCATGGTAGGGTTCCATACAGCTCTGACCTGCATGGGCCACCAACAAAACTTGTCACGCCCCACTTCCCAGTATACGGGCAGAGGATACGACGAGGCCGCTACGTATTTACTCAGAAGTAAATACGCTAAGTGTAACTAAGCAATATAAAAGAAATATACACAAGAGACAATGTAATGAACATCAACTTTATTTATTATCATTCTTTTACAGTACATGGAAAAGTAAATACATGGAATGAAAAGCAATGCCTAAACAATGGCATAACAGAAATGAAAGTACTGAAAGTAAATGTATACAAGGAATCTAAAGTTCGGGGTCGTAAGCTAGCTGGTCCAAATCCTCGCTGGTGGGCCCGATCTCCTGAAGATCCAAATCACCTGACGACATTCCAAAGAAAAGAAAGAGGATGTCGTCAGCGAACAAATCGCTCGATAAGTCCCAAAGATAAGGGAGAAATAGAATAGACAGAGAGAGAGAGAGCATGTAAATTTTAAAGTTATATTATATTGTTATAATGTTGTATTTAGTGTTAACGCTGTTGATTGTAGCTTGGTACAGAAGAGGCCAGTGTATACGAGAGGAGTCTCGTTAGACCAGAGACTACGGTGAACGGAATACAAGGAATCGTTTATGCCACGGTACAACAGCAATTGAATTCAGGTTAGGTGTCTTAATGGTTGCAGTCTCGTGCCACTTCTAACACCTTCCGTATCAATCTACCCCTTATAAACCCCGCGATGTCTTAATTGTATTGTTTGTATTGTATTGTCTTGTAATTGAATTGTATAGATGGATGACTTGCCAAAACCATGATATCAGTAAATGGATGTAACTGAAGAATCATGTAGATGGATGTATATCCATGGTTCGGTTCAGTCAAGTTGTATAGATTGATAAATTGAAAAGATTGAATATATGGATTTATATTGAATTGTTATATATACTTGAATCTCATTCAAGTCAGATTATTTATAATGAGACTCAGTCTGAGTCAGACAATTAGAAAAGAAATTGAATCCTGAATTAAGTTTTGGTGTTATCGGTAACCGCTGCACATGGACGACAGGATTTATGTCTTTTTCAAAGACGATTACCGTGTTGATAACACCGTTTGTTAAGTTGTCTACCTTAAATAGGCAAGCACCCATATTTCCGGCTCCCTGAGGCTCAAGAGACCGGTCCCGCTTAAACCTATATTTACTAGGGTCCTTATTCTAATTTATAAAACTTGAGGGGGTTTTATTTAAAAATAATTTTGTATAATTTTCAAAATACACCTCAAGTATTTAATTATCGTCTTTAGAGTTTTCATAGATGCAGATTTTATATATGTGACATTTCTAGTGAGTAAAACTTAATTTCACAGTATATGGTATTTAATTGTAAAGTATTGAATTTGTATGGAATTGCATGGTGTTTTCATGTAAATTGATTCTTTTGATTTAGAAAAATTGGAATATTTATATTATATAAAAAATTAGATATTTTGATGATACATATATATATATATATTAAAATAATTTAATTTATTATTTTTCTAGAAATCTCATTTTCTTAAGATATTTGTATTTTTAAATCTTTCGAGACCGTATGCTCCTTGCGGAGGTCTGCATCTCGCACTACTAAGCCCGAGGATGTGCGATAATCTGCACAATCCCGAACGGGTTCTCCAAAATGGGTTGTAGCGGCGCTTTCACTACTACAAAGAAGGGTTGCCCCTACGGATTTATCCGTAGGGGCAACCCACTGCCCCTACGGTTATATACGTAGGGGCGAAAAAATACCCCGTAGGTGCAAAGGCCGCAGGTGCAAGTTGAGGCCCTATACTTGCCCCTACGGTTAAATTTTTGCCCCTACGGTTCTATGTGTAGGTCCAGATTCCCCTACGGATTAAGCCGTAGGGTATAAGATTTTATATTATTTACGGTTTATTTTAATAAATTACTTGGACCTACGGCTATAGCCGTAGGGGCATGAACTACCCCCTACGGATATATTCGTAGGTACTTTTCCGTAGGGGCACAAATTCAGGATTCCTGATATTTGCCCCTACGGATAACGCTGTAGGGCATTGTCAGTGGCCCCTACGGACATATCCGTAGGGGTATTCCCAAACAACTGGCACTGACATCTGGGGGAAATATCAGTTACTGCTGATATTTAGCCCCTACGGATATATCCGTAGGGGTAACATGTGTGCCTACGGATTAATCCGTAGGTACATATTGTCTGTAATTTTTTTTAAAAAATGGGCTGCTTGATTTTTTCCCGCCCTGTGCACAATAATGTATACATCAATCAAATCATATATTGCAGTATTCATAATCACATCTCACGCATATATATAATATACAAAAGAAACACAAAAACTGAATATGATATAAATAGAAACCAATATCAATATCGTTTCAAAATGTAGTACAATGTGTATGATATAAATAAATACATGTTTCAAAAAAAAAGAACCAAAAATCTACCCTAGCTCGGTCCAGCTCGGTCCTGCTCCTCGGTCAATAAACTCTGCAATTCGTCGCGAGCGGGAGTCTAAGTGGGCGGTGGAGCTACAGGAGCTGTCTGCGGAACCGCAGCCGAAGGAGATGCGTGTGGAGGCTCGGCCGATCTACCCTGTCGCGTCTGGATATAACGTGTGTAAGAAGCGTGTAAGAACTGTTTATTATTCGAATTCGTTTCATTATTAAGTTATTTCGAAACCCTGTTTGGATATCTAGTTTGGAAAAGCGTTGTTTATTTCAATTACATATGTATGTATGATTAATAAAACATAAGTCTACAACCAAATAAGCTCAGGCTATGTACTGATATTGGATATGTTGATATCTATAATATGACATTATATTTTACTATTAAGTAGTATACATACCAGCATCTCATTCAACTCCTGAACGGTGGCCTTCAAGCTCTCCTGTTCCTGCTGGATACGTCGCTAACTGGAGACGGAGGAAGTAACCACCGGGGTGGAGTCCAACCTCATATGGGCCCTGCTAGAGCCCAGTCCTCGGCCTATCTCCAAACCTCCGTGGTGCCGTCCGTGTGCGGCGTCCAGGACTGGGGTCAGCAGCCTCGAATGTTGCCTTCCCCCTAGCAACTGTCAGAACATTATATTTAGCACATACTGGTCTATAAAATTGACAAGAAATACCAAAATCAACAAATTCAAAGCCTTACCTACAGAGATAGAAGATGTGCTCCTCTGGTATCTGCATGTATCAAAATTTGAATAATATTAATTAATTTCAGTACATACATACTAACAAGGTAAACTCGCATATAGCGCTGCTTACACATATGACAGGGAGTGAACAAGCTCTTGTAGATCATCAGGCGCAAATCTAATCTCATCAAGCAGCCCATGATAATGAGTTGGACGACTAAGAGCAAAAGAAATGTGTGTATATTTATGATATAGCATTCTAAATCAATATACATGCCCTATATAATATATAAACATACCTGGAGGAACGGGAGTGGCCTCTGTCCCTGATATGGACGCATCACCAACAACTAGACAATCAAACATTGACAATATAAGTAATTTTGACATAAACAGGCATGGATATCTATAATATTACATTCAAAATGGATATTAGAGAGCGCACCTGCAGTGAGAAGTGGTAAAAGTATCACCCAACTAGGGTGTAATTTACAGAATCAGTTGAGACTCTTAAAAGTCATAGAAGAACCCGACCTGCACAAATCTGATGTATGCTTTCCATTGGACACTAAGAAGTCTCTAAAGGGAAAAGCCTATGTGAAATCCATCATTAGTTCATATCAGAAGATTGACGCTGAAACAGAGAACGAGGAATGTCATTTTTTTCTTCTTCCGCCACATTACTGTCTTCTCCTTCTGCCACATTACTGTATTCTCCTTCTTATGATGTTCGCGTGCAAATTCAATGAATATATTGAGAATATGGATTAATAGTGGGTAGAAAAAGTATTTCTCAAATGGCTTTTGCGTCTTAAAACCATAAACTACTAAGTAATGGCATACATAATTTTTTTAGTATAAAGGTTGTTATTTTAAGTGCGCGTGCAAATTCAATGAAAGTTAGATTTGAGGATACCCATGTATGAGTTGTATTCTATATATGTGTGTTTCGATTTATGATTTCGCTTAAGTGTAGGGTTGTTTTTACTTAAAGAAGTATCACCATCTACTATATATAAAAAAATATAGCAAACTAGGATTGGTATTCAAATCCCAGTCCAGATTGGTATTCAAAATTTATTTAATTAGTTTGTGATCCACATCATTTGATTCGTTGCTTGAGGCATCAATGTAGGCACAAATATCGGCGACGAGGAACTCGACGAGGAAGAACGAGGGCGGTGGCGGGCTGAGAACGGAGGGCGCGCGGTGGCGACGAAGAGAAAATTGGAGACGCGGGAACGAGAGAAAATTTTGGGAACGAGAGGGAAAGATATCGAGGCGTATATTGGTATCGATGGGAATATGAAGGTTTCATATTATCATCGAGTATCATATATTGGTTTTAACCTGAATATCTTGAGTCGCTCTATAATTATGCGTTTGTTGTGCATTCGTGTTGTATGTGTAACATGATTTTAAACCATTGAGATCAAGATTGATAGAACTGATCATCCTACATTGCAATAGCATTCATCGACCAAAAACTATTATTGCAATGGTATTCATCTATAACAATCAACAATTAAAACTACAAATGTAGGATACTGATATCATAAAGCGTTATACGCAACATTGATAGAACTGATAAATAAAAAAACGAAACACAAACCGTATTAAGATTTAACAACTTTGATTATGTCATATACGCGGGCCGATATTTTCATATTAGCCAATAGGCAAAAATAGATTGCGGTCTGGATATGGCATATTGGCAGATGTTACCTATATGCATAAATCTTATGTCTAATGACCATAAGATTGTCGGAGACAGTTTTGATGTTTTGTGGGTTTGGTTTTATACTTGGGACAATCCAATGTTGACACACACACATAAATAACAAATTAAAGTAAACTAACTAAGAGGCATGTTTGAGTTTTATACTGGGATCACAAATAGCATGATGGCTACAAACAGGTTGCTTGAATACTTGCAGACAATCCAATGTTGCCTTGCCATTTCTATAAATTTTAAACTCCCTGGAAAATTATCATCACTCAGGATTACTTTAGGGCCAGTTTGGCTGCTTCTTGCTTGTGATTCAACATTCAGCTTTTTGTTGATTTGGAACTCAGAGAGTGTTGCAAAAAAAATCCAAAACTAAATAAACCTCAAACTAGCTACAGAGAAGGCAAACAGCAAACCCCATGAAGTTTGGCTTTCAAGGGTTTTCCCACTAAAATACACTTAGATGCAGCACTTTAAGGAAGCTTGCAGCAATATAAAAACTTTTAGGTAGTTTAGTGAAAAACTGCAGTGCTTCAAGATTGTTTAAGTTTTATGTGTGCTTAAGCTGTCATACAGAAATTATCGTTGCAAAAATGTTCGCAACCCTAGCTTTTCCAGCAACGATACTGGAATACGAGCCTCAGATATGCCAGCTTAGGAATCAAAATAAGAAAGAGATTTGGGGTTATCCTAAGTCCAAAGTCAAACGGGCTCGAGAAATATATAAACCCAAAAAAATGACTGCATAAAGATCTCATAAAGATGAAAAGGATGTTATGCAAGCTCTGAACAAATCTTGAACGGAACTTTCACAAGAATTTACAATACCCGACCAGAATCCAATCCTGAGTTTGATGAAGCTTCAGGCCTTCAGCTTCCCCACAGAAAATAGTTAGGGAAAACCCTTTGCAAAACCATAGCTTTCATGCAGAGATGACGCTCAGAACATGCCAGCTTCCAAACACATTGAATAATACATAATCTCCCATACTCTCTCTCTCTCAATCAGACAGTTTATATTTGGATTTGAATTTAGGAAAAGAAATAAGATGGCTACAAACCAGCTTGCCTCGCCAATCTCATAACTATAAAGCTCATAAAAGTGGAAGCTTGAGGGCAAGCCATCATCGCCTCCATTCAATTGAAGCCAAATCATCCACAAAAAATAGAAATAAATATAATAATTGATCGATAGGCAAAATTGCAAGAAACCTATTCAGATTTTTGCATGAAAAAATAAGAGATGTAAAATAAGTAAAAGATTACCAAATGAAATTATCCCATCACTTGAACCCCCTCTCAAGACATTTTAGCAAAAATTCCCCCAGTAATTTTCTTCGGTTTAACCGTTTTATATCATAGAAGAAAGATAAATTTCAAATGTATATACATGCATACACACATACACATCATATACACAGTTTTTGAATGTTGCTAGAATTTCAACGGTAATTCTAGATTTTTCCAAACTCTGAAGGCTTCACAAAAATTTTAACTACAGATAATAATATGATTGAAGAGATCAATCACCAATTTTTTAATGAGGATCAACTGAAACCCCAAACAGAGCAAGCAAATTACAAAGATCCCAAAACCCCGCGTGGCCCAGCCCCAGCCCCCAGCCCCAGCCCCAGCCCCCAGCCCCATCCCAACCCTAACCCCAGCGTGGCCAGCTAAACCCCAACACCAACCCTAAGGCAAACCCTAACCCCAGCCCCACCCCAGCAGCAGCCGAACCCCAACCCTAACCCTACCCTGACCCCGACCCCGACCGCGACCGCGACCCCTGCCCAACCCCAACTCGCGCGCGCAACCCCAGACCCAGCCATGAACCCTAAGCCCAAAATAATCCAAAAATTCTTTAATTTACCTCGAGATTTACTCACCTGAACGGCTGCTGCTGGGGCTGGGGCGACGACCTGAACCGCGGTGGCGACGAGAACTGCGGTGGCGACGAAACCGGCGGTGGCGACGAGGAGAACGACGGTGGCGACGACGGCGTGGCGATTTGGGGATTTTTCTCGCGCCCGATCGAGAGAGAGAGAGAAAGTGAGCGTAGGCGATCGTTCTGGGGTCTTAATAAATCGATATTTACTTGCCCCTACGGATATATCCGTAGGTCCTTTGTTTGCGCCACCGTAGGGGCAAACACCAAATTAAGAATTAATTTTTTTATTCTTGAACGTCAGTGCCCGTAGGGGCAACCCTTTAGCCCTACGGAGTAATCCGTAGGGCCAAGTAAAATCTGCCCCAACGGATAATTCCATCCGTAGGGGCAACCCCCTATTTTACTAGTGTTTGCAAAGATTTGTTTAAAATACATAATCTTGTAGAAAAAGGTTTTTTATAAGTTTAAGATAGTTTTGTGTAAAACCGTATTTTCCCAAAAGTATGCTCCCAAAAATCATCATGCTATGTTACATATGAGTGTTGTGAGGAGCTAGATCATTACCTCGTGAACTATCTAAAGGTATAGCAAGGGCAATGATGTTTTTATGTCGAAGCTAAACTATATGGTATTTTTCTGAAAAGTGCGATAAAAATTACAATAGACATTCTTTTGAAATAGAACTTGTTCAATATGTTTTGTTAATGATTAATACTCATGTTGTGAGAGTATGGTATTGTTGTTTTTAAGAAAAATGGAACTTTTAAAGAAAAACCGAATCAGAAGTCGGATTAACTCCGCTTCCGTCGGGTTTTAGAAATACAAGTTATTAGAGTAGACAAGAGAAGGGGAGGAGGAACTTACTGGATTTTAGATTAGAGAAGAGGAAGATGGAGTGGTAGGAGGTGTCGGTGCGTCGTTTCGTCACCGGGAGCTCCTAGGGTCGCCGTCGGAAGTTCGCCAGAGTTTCGCCCTTCGCTAACTCCACTTGTACACAAAAAGGTCTAGAGATTTTTCTTGAAGGTTTAGACAGAGATTGTGAGTGAGGGGTGTATGAAATGGAGTGGTATTTATAGGAAAAATTAGGGTTAGTGTTTGATAGAAAATGCATTAAAAATTATGCATTAAAAAGAGTTTTAATTGGATTTTTAATTCTCTGGAATAATGGAATTTAAATATGACAGGGGTTATGGGGAGGCAAAGAGGCACAGATTTCAAGAAGGAAGAATCAGATTTGGGGCGAGTTCGGCCGGCGGCGGCGGCCGAGTTAGGCGAGTCGCCGGCCGATCCGGGCCGATTCTCCTCGTCATGTGTACTTTGTCGTTTGGTCTACCTCCTGGGCTCGTTTGTTTTTAGTGTGACCTTTGGGTTTACGGGTTAAGCATGTGTAGACTCTTAGGATTCTAAAAAAATTAAAAGAAAACTAATAAAAATAATGTGGCTGATGGGATTTGAATTTTGGTGCTTTGGTTCAGTAGTGCAAGGTCTTACCAATGAGCTACAAGCTCTTGCTTGCTGTCTAAAAGTAAATTAAATACTTATAGTACTCACAGGAAATGTAAATACCCCAAGTATACATTAACTTTAAATCAATTTTATGTACACAAGAATTGGAGTTGTTACAAAATCCAAATCTAAAATATACGGATTCGGACTAATCCGCGCCCTACGAACGACGACACAAACTAGTATCCGTATACAATCCACGGACAACCAAATCAAACAAAAATACACACGACATGAAGTGAACTGCCGGAGCAGGAGAAAGTGGTTATTATAACACGATAACGTAATTAACTGCAGGGGCTTGCGCTTGTAGGGAAGAGCGTCCCTACAATCAAAAACCCCTCATAAAATGAGGGGGAATCTGAAGAAGTCTGCTACAACGGTCGTATCCATCCAAACCTATGATATACGGTGCCATAAATGAACTTAGCATATTCGGAGAGGTGGACGGATAAATCCAAATAGCATCTTCCCCCAAATTCAGGCAAGACGATTCATCCCGGTTCGCCCCTATTTTTTCGGCAGTAAACAGATTTTGGCATGCTCGTTGGGACTTGGGAGTGGCTTCATTGCTGGAGTAGGTGTGTAGTCGGTGGGACTTGAGTTGTAACTCTCACCGTTGAGACTTCAATTGCAATATAGATCTCAAGGGAGGATATTGCCGTATTTGGGACGAATTTTAGTTTAGGGACATCTCGGTCCGTTGTTAGTTTAGGGACATCTCGGTCCGTTATCGCCATGTTTGAGGCGGATTGTTAGTTTAAGGACTTCTCGGTCTGTCATCACCATTTTTAGGCGAAGCTTTAGTTTAAGAACATTTCGGTCCATTATTAGTTTAAGGACGTTTCGGTCCACCATTAGTTTAGGGACGTTTCGGTCCAACGTTCCCGTTTTTTGGACGAATATTAGTTTAAGGACGTTTCGGTCCATTGTCAGTTTAGGGACATCTCGGTCCATTGTCGCCATGTTTGAGGCGAAGTTTTTTTGGATACTACTCTCGGAGTTCTGACTCAAGAAGATAGCGAGCGGACACAAGCGTCGTCATCTATGATTGACCTAAGTCATGACTCTTCAAGCGTATTTATTGGCCGGAAGAGTCTTTCGCCATGAATATCCATGAGCAAGTAAGCTCCACCTTGATAGACTTTGTCTATGATGTACGGGCCTTCATAGTTCAGCTCGAATTTCCCCCATTTTGCACGATTGTGGATCATTGGTCTTTTGACGACCAGCACGAGTTTTCCTTCGCGGAATGTTCTCGACCTGGTTAGTTTTTCGTATGACCGTGTCATCCTTGCCTTATAAGCCTCTAGATTTTGCTATGCTATAAGGCGAGTTTCATCGAGAGCGTTGAGCTCCTCAAGCCTAAGATGAGTATTTTCTTCATTTGTCATCTCGTATCGAACTGCTACTCATAGAGAGGGAGCTCTATTTCCAGTGGAAGCACTACTTCCGTGCTGAATACCAACCCATATGGTGTTGTATTCGTAGCCATTTTGAACGTTGTTCGGTATGCCCAGAGAGTTTCGTGCAACCTTTCGTGCCATTCTTTTTTGTTTCTGGACACTGTTTTCTTTATAATCTTTGTCAAGATTTTTTTGAAAGCTTCAGCTAGACCATTGGCTCGAGAATTATAGACTGAAGAGTATCTCTAATCTATTTTATATTGCTGTGCGAAGCGGCTGATTTTATGACTCCTATAGGCTGGCCCATTATCTGAGATGATTCATCGCGGAGTGCCGAACCGATAGATAACATGTGTTCTGAAGAAATGGAGGATATTCTCCGTCTTCATCTCCCTTAGTGGTACTACTTCTGCCCATTTGGAGAAGTAATCGGTTGTTGCCAGTATGAACCGATGTTCTCTGGACGATGCCGGTTCAATGGGGCCAATTATATCGGTTCCCCACATTTTGAACGGCCAGCTAGCCACTATTGGGTGTAGCGGATTTGGATGCTGGTGGATGAAGTCCCCATGAATTTAGCACGAGTGACACTGCTTCGCATATTCGAGGCAGTCCCGGATCATTGTGGGCCAGTAATAACACATTCTTTTTATCTTCAGTTTCATCTTTGGCCTAGCTTGATGAAAACCTCAGAGTCCGTCGTGAGTTTCTTGAACGACTTTCTTTTCTTCCTCTGGTCCCAGGCATCTTAGCCACAGACAGTCTAACGATCTCTTATATAGAGTATCATTGACGAAGGCGAAAGACAGAGCTCGTTTCATGAGCTGATGTCTGGATGATGCATTTTCGGGCGTTTGTCGGGATTTGAAGTAGTCTATAAAGACTTCCCTCCAATCCTTGACTTTTTCTTCATCCCTTATTTGAAGGGCTACTTGTTCGGTCGCTTCTTTTCCTTCGGATGGCTCTATTAGGTCTTCCAAAAATATATCTGTTGGTACGAGAACTCTGCGCTTTGCACAATAATCCTTACGTTATCGAGCTCTTCATCGGCTAGTTCCTTAGCCAATTTGGCCAATGCGTCCGCTTTGCTATTTTCTGTACGCGGTATACTCTCAAAGATGTAGGAGCGGATTTGTGTCAGTAGTTTCTGCACTTTTGCCATACTTTATTAGCTCTGGCTTGCATGTCTGATAGTTGCCGTTTACTTGGTTAACGATCAGCTGGAAGTCTCCAAATATGAGGAGGTCTTTGATTCCCATGTCGATAGCGATCTCGAGACCTGCTATCAAAGCTTCATATTCAGCTTCCGTTGGATATAGTGCCCTCAGAGTCAATTATTGAATCGCAGGCATGTGATTGCAATGATTGAGGGAGGACCTATGCCGGTAGGACAGTCTTACTCGAGATGATAGTATGCTATCTGGTTTACCTTTATCATCGTGTACTGCTTCAGGTGACCTTACAGGTCACTATTGCACGTTGATAGAGCCCTTAGGATTCTTGCTTGACGGCCAGCAGTATGATGGCGATCATATATGTAGGAGCTGGGGTCTATAAGCACATCCTTAAAAGGTCCCTAATCGTGGGAGTTTCGAGACTGGGCATCGATACTCCATTAGTAGACTAGTGTATACAGTCGAGACACCGACGAGGGGCGGTGGCCGGTCTCACAAGCCATTGGTGTCAGTTGGTTCACCTAAGATGTATACAGGTGCTCATTGGGTTATGAGTACACCGGACAGGACCCGCCGGGAACATGCTAGTTGGTATTATACCTAGCGTCAGATAGCAGTTCCCAGGTGACATGTGTACAGGTTAGTTCATCGACCTGAGATCGTCATTTGTCTCGTGTGAGTTCCTACTGTGCTTTGATTACTACCCTACCACGGCTCAAAGGAGTCGTGCAAACAGGTTTTAGTTGGGTACAGTCCAGAGCTACATGGAGGCAGTGAGCGGATCGGCAGGGGTTCGTCTCTCCCGGTATTGGGGGTGAGGTCGCGCTGTGTCTAGGAGAGCCATTACATGAAGTCCTTGACCAAGGCAGGAGATTTACTGGTAGGTATTCCAGTAGTATCTCAGGGCGTTCTGGGCTACACTCCGACACGACTTGTACCACTTTTGGGGGTCTGACTTTTACCAACCCCCTAGGCCCGCCATGCGATGCTCATAGACGAACGGACCGGACTGTACGGATATTGTCACCGACAGGCTCAGTAGGGTGTCAGGATGAGTTCGCTCATCGACCTCCCTTTTGGTCGATACCTGGTAGCCCGTTACGTACGGCTAATACCTCTGACGTGCTAGTGGTTAAATCCACAGCCAAAGTATTGACGAGTCTTTAGAGTCCCCCACAGACAGTTTCTCAAGTTTCGGGCGAAACGCTGTAGAGGCCGTATGGATTTATGGCAGGTTCGAACGTACGCGTGCACTTGTGCACGTGACGTGTTTCGGATGGATAATACTAGCGGGCTTTGGTTTAAGCCGGATCCTAGTATTATACAGTATAGATTTTGTCTCATTGCATTTGTATTCGGTCGGAATAAAAATGCGGGTATGTATATACAGTCACGAGGTTTTTCTGTAATTTATTACGAGATCGCTTTTTTGAAGTTGCCAGTTTGCATTCCGTTTCGGCCATTTTCCTTTCTTTCTTTCTTTGGCTGAAAATTGATCGGAGGGGCTTATTTGCAAATGTGCAAATTAGCAAAATGGAGGGTGTTATTTGTGATGGAGGGTTCATGATGCTTCTAGCATCTTTTGATTCCTTTTTGTACTCATGGCTTGCATTGATTATGAAAGGATTTTGGAAAGACTTTGGTGTGACAAAATTTCCTCTTTATCATCACATTTTCTTATGCTCACCCTATGCCTTTTCTTGTGCTCACCCCCCTTGAAAATTCCCACTCCCATTTTTGGACGGCCACTAGATAAAGGCAGCCTATCATTTTTGGGGAGAGGGAGATTGACTCATTTGCAAAGAAAATTCCTTAAGCTCATTTCCATTTTCATCTCCACATTAAAATGATAACTTCTATTAATCCTCGAGACATAGCATTCTACACTCAGTCTACAGCAATCTTGGACACGTCGGCTAGCCAACTTCGTGTCCGAGTTGCCTCGGTTCAGAGGTAGGAGCCCGTAAAAAGACTTCTCGATGTGGTGCCCTTCCGACGAGGAGATCGAGACCGGTGATGCCGCGAGGAGCTTGGGATGGTGGCCGAAGACCGAAAGACACGGATCGCTCGGTATAGCCTCTCTATCCTTTCTCCAGTTTGCTAGTAGTAGGTTAATGGTCCGATCCGGGTTTATAGTCCGCGGTAGCGCCGGTTTCTAGTTTAAGAAAAGTTTTTGTTTCCGCATTTTGGCCTCGGACAGACGGCCGGGGCGCTACTGTATACTTACATGGTATCAGAGCCACGCCATTAACCTTTTCTAGCTTGCTCTAACGTGTTTAGAACTTCGATCGAACAAAAATTCCAAAAACCACATTTTCAAGCAACAGTTTCTGTCGAAATTTTTTTGTTGTCAAAAAATTATTTGGTATGTTGCAGAAATACGTGCAGGGTATTTTAAGACATCTGGGAAAATTTGGTAGCAAGATGCTACAGTATAGCCGCGGAACCGCGGCCATACCCTTGTTTTGGCCGTGGTTCCGTCGCTAATTAGTGGCCTCTCTGCTTCAAAATTTCTACAGTGATCTTAATCATGGAAATGGGGTTTCTGGAATATTCTGTTTGGGCCCAGATTTATTTTGTGTACTGGGTATTGTACTTGGGGCCCACTTCGGGAATTTTTGTCGATCGAAAATTTTAAACATGTTAGTTCACAGTATTTACATTATATCTGCGACCGTGAATGTCATTTGATCGTTAAATCCGGTCTCATTGCTATAGCCCTTTTAGACGGATTTGCGAACGTGACATTCACGTTGATATTCTGTGTTGTGCTGTGATGTTGCGGATTTGTCGTGGTGGATAGCCTGGATGCAATGTTAGTACAGTTTGGTTATATTTGTACATTTGATATTGCGGGGCGAGCGTCCGACATGTAGACTGCCGTCACTGCCTGTTTGCATATTATTCTTTTGGGGCACGACCGGGCTGAGGTCGATATACCCTTTGTAATTTTACTTTCTGTACTAGGATTGCCCCGCGGTGGGGTGCACGGATAGCCGGGTTCTAGAGGGCAACGGGCCCGCATCTCATGGCTTTGAGACAGAGGGGGCTTCACTCTAGAATTGGCGGGCTATTCGCCGCATTCGTAGGGGGTATAGGTTGACCCAAGGAGGGGTGCACAAGTTACCGGATTCCATGAAGTGCTGGGTGTCCATTCATGTTGTTGAAGGGGGATGCCTCGCTTCAGGTTTTGGCGGGTAACTTGCCGCGCCCGTAGGGGTCTAGGATTTCATTGCACAGGCTATCCACACGACCAGGGGAACGTCGGGCTTCAGTAGTGGTTCTATGAAACCCGGGGATCCCAGATTATCTGTATTGTTCTATGATGCTTATTACTCTCTGTGATGTTGCATTTTATCACGCCATGAGCGATTATTATATATTGATATATATACTAGTAGATGTTGTATATGTTTTACACCCGCGCTAGTCCAGTCCCCGCTCTGTCGTTAGTTAAGTAACCTAACGGGTGATGACGGGACCCAGTGGCGAATGCGGATGGCATATACGTATATCGTATTTTTGTTCTTTTGTGGTGTGATCAATTGATGGGACTGCGTTGATTCGGATCAATGCAAGCTAAACAAACCTATTCTGATGTTGTTGGAACTTTTTTCAAAAAGCTGTTATTGTAAGGACGTTCTCTTTTGTTTTGCACAGTGGTATTCGGTTATGAATATCCAGCACCTCAGTCGACGAGGAAAGGGCCGAGATCCCTTCACCGGGAGTGACCCCTTGGACAGAAGTTTGCGTCAGGGTAATAACTTCACTATAGCCGATTACTTTTTGCTTTGCATAGTGGTATTCAGTTGGAATATCCTGCACCACATTCTACGGGGAAAGAGCCGAGATCCCTTCACCGGGAGTGACCTCTTTAGCAAAGGGTTTTCGCCACTATATTTTTATAAAAAGCTATCCGGTTCCTTCTTAATACCACCGTTGCCGATCCCAAGTCCGGATGAGAAAGGGTGAGGGTTGTGGTAGGCTTGTGACAGCCAACGTAAAACTTTGTCACATTCTATGACATGAACCATAATAAGAATATCGTTGGGGCGTCCCCTACTCAGCGACGCACTACATCGGATCCTGGGTGTAGTGTTAAGTATGCAAGGGCTTCTAGGTCGTCGTCCAGATGCGGCGCGCTACATCGGACCCCGGGTGTAGTGACAAATAAGCAAGGGTCGTCGTCCAGAAACGGCGCGCTACATCGGACCCCGGGTGTAGTGACAAATAAGCAAGGGTCGTCGTCCAGAGACGGCGTGCTACATCGGACCCCGGGTGTAGTGACAAATAAGCAAGGGTTTCATAGGATCCGTCTAGCTTCCTGGAACATAGGTTCCCTTACGGGTAGACTAATAGAATTAGTGGAGGTAATGATTAGGAGGAGAGTTGGTATTATGTGTTTGCAAGAAACTAAGTGGGTAGGTGAAAAGAGTAGAGTCATAGAGCCTTGGGGTTATAAGCTTTGGTATACGGGTAGAGATAAAAATCGTAATGGGGTAGGCATAATCATAGATAGACGGTTGCTTGAGGATGTAGTTGAGATTAGGAGAAAAGGTGATAGAATTTTACTGGTTAAGCTTATTCTAGGTGGAGAGATCCTTAATGTTATTAGTGCTTATGCACCACAGATAGGTCTTGATGACGCTAGTAAGCGTCTATTCTGGGAGGATTTAGACGAGGTGGTGCAAAGTATACCTAGTGGAGAGAAGTTATTTATTGGTGGTGATCTTAATGGACATGTAGGTACTAGTCGTAGTGGGTTTGATACTATCCATGGAGGTTTTGGTTTCGGACAAAGGAATGAAGCAAGTGACTCGATTCTAGATTTTGCTTTATCTTATGACTTGATCTTAGCAAACACCTGGTTTAGGAAAAGAGAGTCCCACCTTATCACTTTTAGGAGCGGACCAAGTGCTAGTCAAATAGACTTTTTTCTGACGAGAAGAATAGAGAGAGGTTGTTGTATCGACTGTAAGGTAGTGCCAGGTGAGAGTGTAACCACTCAACATAGGCTTTTAGTTCTAGATTTTCGATTTAGAAGAGAACCTAGGAAGATTAGACGTAAGGTAGAGCCTAAAATTAAATGGTGGCGATTGAAAGAAGGTAACCAAAAGGCTTTTATAGATCGTGTAGTACAAGAAGCGGATTGGCAGTCGGAAGATGATCCAGACAAAACATGGAACAAAATGGCTAGTTGTATCAAGAAGGTAGCTAGAGACCTACTTGGTGAGTCGAGAGGTGGTGCTCCACCATCTAAGGACATATCATGGTGGAATGAAGATGTAAAGGAGGCTATTAAAATTAAAAGGGATTCTTATAAAGATTTGAAGAAAAGTAGAGATATGGAGAGATTTGAGAAGTACAAAATGGCTAAAAAGGAGGTTAAGAAAGCTGTTCGGGAAGCTAAATCTAAGGTCTATAAGGAGGTGTACGAGAAATTAGACACTAAAGAGGCTGCAAATGATATATACCGGATTGCTCGGATACGGGAAAGGAAGACTAGAGACTTATGTGCGGTGAAGTGTGTCAAAAATGAAAATCAGAAGGTTTTAGTTAGAGACGAGGATATCAAGGAAAGATGGAGAGATTATTTTGACATATTGTTCAATGAGAGCTTTACTAAGTGTTGGAGATAGTGCCCTCAGAGTCAATTATTGGATCACAGGCACGTGATTGCAATGATTGAGGGAGGACCTGTCCCAGTAGGACAGTCTTACTCGAGATGATAGTATGCTATCTGGTTTATCTTTATCATCGTGTACTGCTTTAAGTGACCTGACATGTCGCTATTACACGTTGATAGAGCCCCTAGGATTCTTGCTTGACCACCAGCAGTATGAGGGCGATCATATAAGTAGGAGCTGGGGTCTATAAGCACATCCTTAAAAGGTCCCTAGTCGTGGGAGTTTCGAGACAGGGCATCGATACTCCAGAGTAGACTAGTGTATACAGTCGAGACCCCGACGAGGGGCGGTGGCCGGTCTCACAAGCCACTGGTGTCAGTTGGTTCACCTAAGATGTATACAGGTGCTCATTGGGTTATGAGTACACCGGACAGGACTCGCCGGGAACATGCTAGTTGGTCTTATACCTGACGTCAGATAGCAGTTCCCTGGTGACATGTGTACAGGTTAGTTCATCGACCTGGGGATCGTCATTTGTCTCGTGTGAGTTCCCACTGTACTTTGATTACTACCCTAACATGCTCAAAGGAGACGTGCAAACAGGTTTTAGTTGGGTACAGTCCCGAGCCACATGGAGGCAGTGAGCGGGTCTTCAGGGGTTCGTCTCTCCCGGTATTGGGGGTGAGGTCGCGTTGTGTCTAGGAGAGTCATTACACGAAGCCCTCGGCCGAGGCAGGAGATTTACTGGTAGGTATTCCAGTAGTATCTCAGGGTGTTCTGGGCTACACTCCGACACGACTTGTACCGCTTTTGGGGGTCTGACTTTTACCAACCCCCTAGGCCCGTCATGCGATGCTCATAGACGAACGGACCGGACTGTACGGATATTGTCACTGACAGGCTCAGTAGGGTGTCAGGATGAGTTCGCTCATCGACGTCCCTTTTGGTCAATACCTGGTAGCCCGTCACGTATTGGCTTATACCTCTGACGTGATAGTGGTTAAATCCACAACCAAGGTGTTGACTAGTCTTTAGAGTCCCCCACATTCAGTTGCTCAAGTTTTCGGGCGAAACGCTGTAGAGGCCGTATGGAGATATGGCAGGGTTCGATCAGATACGTGCGGTATTGCACGGATCAGGATCGAACGGATTATACTAGCCGACTTTGGTTTAAGCCGGATCCTAGTATAGTACAGTGTAGATTTTGTCTCATTACATTTGTATTCGGTCGGAATACAAATGCGGGTGTGTATACACAATAGCGGGGTTTTCCTGTGATTTATTACGGGACCAGTTTTCAGGAGTTGCCAGTTTGCTTTCCGTTTCGGCCATATTTCTTTGTATCCTTCATTGGCCGAAAATTGGTGGAGGAGGGCTTATTTGCAATTGTGCAAATAAGCAATTGTGGAGGGGGTCTTTGCATATTATTGTATCATGATACTTGCACCATCATTGCTTGACTTTCTTTAGTCATCATGTTTTGACTTGATTTATCCATCATGGCTTGACTTTTGTATCATCATGGTTTTGATGATGGTTGTTGGTGGAGTATGGGTTTGTTTGTGATGATTGTTTCTTATCACCATTCTTTTCTCTCTTGCATTATGATAATGGTTCCCTCTCTCATTCTCACCTTCACCAAGACTTGGCCGGCCATGATAGATGGGGGGGGGGAGAGGGCTGTCCCAAAATTGTAGGGTGGGTTTTTTGTTCATTTGGCTTTGCAAAATTCCCACAAGTTCCATCTCAAAACTACATCTCATTCCTCCACCAAAAGGGCAACTCCCTACAACCCCAAAATGAGACATCGGTTCTACACAGATTCTACAGCAAACCTTGGGCACGTCGGCTCGCCAACTTCGTGCCCGAGTTGCCTCGGTATAGAGATGGGAGCCCGTAAAAGATGCAGGCGACGTGGTGCCCTTCCGGCGAGGAGGTGGAGACCGGACATTCCGCGGAAGATCGGGACGACGACGAGAAGACCGGAGGACACGGATCGCTCGGTATATCTCTCTTCCCCATCTTGTAGTTAGCTAGAACTAGTTAATGGCCCGATCCGGGTTTTAGTGCGCGGTGGTGCCGGTTTGAAAAATCAAAGTTAACCATCGCTTCCGCATTTGGCCTCGGGATGGAGGCCGGGGCGCCGCCGTGTACTTACAGTGGTATCAGAGCCTCGCCATTAACATAGTCTAGCTTTGTCTAATGTGTTTTACATTTCCGATCGAACAATTTTCCAAAAACCGTATTTTTCTTCACATCAGTTTCTGTCGAAATTTTTTGAAGTCCAAAAATTTTTCAGGTTGTTTCAGAATGATGTGTAGGAAATTCTAAGAGTTCTGTGAAAATTTGGGCTCGTGAACAGTCCAAACCACCGCGGAACCGCGGCCAAACCCATGCTTGGGCCGCGGTTCCGCCGCGACTTTAACTGTTCAGTCCCCCAAACTTTTGCAGAATGTTCCTGAGTTGAAAATATGGTTTCTGGAATGTTATTTTTTTGGGCCCAGATTTCTTGATGTGCTACAGTAGTACTTGGGGGCCCACTTGGTAAATTTGATCGATCGGATATTTTAAACACATTGTTTCACAGTATTTACGTTATATCTGCGACCGTGAATGTCACTTGATCGGTAAATCCTGTCTAACTGCTATAGCCCGGTTAGACGGATTTGCGAACGTGACTTTTACGTTGATGTTCTGTGTATTGCTGTGATGTTGCGGATCGGTCGTGGGGATAGCCTGGTTACAGTGATAGTACAGTTTTGTTGTATTATGTACATTTGATATTGCGGGGCGAGCGTCCGACATGTGGACTGCCATCACTGCCTGTTGTATATTATTATTTTGGGGCACGGCCAGGTTGCGGTCGATGTACCCGTTGTATGTATATTTTACTTTCTGTACTAGGATTACCCCGCGGAGGGGTGCACGGATAGCCGGGTTCTAGAGGGCAACAAGCCCGCATCTCATGGCATTGAGACGGAGTGGGCTTCACTCTAGAATTGGCGGGCTATTCGCCGCACTCGTAGGGGGTACAGGTTGACCCAGGAGGGGTGCCCAAGTTACCGGATTCCGTGAAGTGCTGGGTGGTCCATTCACGTTGCTGAAGGGGGCTACCTCGCTTCAGGTTTTGGCGGGTGACTTGCCGCGCCCGTAGGGGTCTAGGATTTCATTGCACAGGCTATCCACACGACCAGGGGAACGTCGGGTTTCAGCGGCTCTGTGAAACCCGGGGATCCCAGATATCTGTATTGTTCTGTGATGCTGTACATTTCTGTGATGTTGCATTTTATATAATCTCTTTTGAAATATCCACGGTTCCCAAATCCAGAAATATCATGGAAACAGCATATCTCAACGCGTATAATCAAAAGCATGATGTATGCGACATGTAAAAGAAATGTAAGCATATCAGTATATCATGCAATATGGAATAATAATATGCACATATTGAGGGAAAACCGCTTTTTTAAAATAAATCAGTTTTAAAGAGTATCTTGTGGTTCCCAAATCTCTAATCAAGCCAGAATCATCTATGTATGTGCAAATACTTATGTATGTAAGTATGGGTGTACAATAGGTATGTACACAAGTATGCCATGCAAGGGATCATATCCTGAATGCAACAGTACTACAGTGTAGTGACATGGCAATTATCGATGATGAAGTGTGTGAGCCGGCAAGCAGGTGTACGTGGAACATATGAATCATCGATAATGGTGCTGGTATCCTAACAGCATGAGTTTAATATAACAATAACCATTTTTATCATGCAATACGATGCAAACAGTAAGCATATGCAGCAAATGAATAATAAACAGAACAGTGTAGAAACTACATCAATGCATCTGTTCACACCATAATATTGTATTATTATATTCCCCATTCTTATTCTTTTTATAAATAAACAGGTGCTTTTGACGCATGTCTGCTGCATATTACAGGTTACAGGTTCTTGGAGCGAAAACAGTGAAAAAGACAAAAGACGACACAAAAAAGGGAGTTTGACCAACAAATAGAAGGATCTTAATCAAGCCTACACAAAAGATCAGTACAAGGCAACGCAAGGTCCAAGATTACAAAGCAAACGGTTAAAAGTCCACTGCAATTGTTCACTGGAGATCTGGAAGAAATAGAAAAGCCAAATGGAGAAAAGACCTGAATAAATAAGAAGCCCAAATAGCAGAGAACAATCCCAGAAAAACTCACACCTCAAGTCACCAAATGGGCCGCGGAACCGCGGCCCAAGCCAACCAATGCTGCGGTTCCGCGGCCAGAATAAGCCCGGGGTTCGTGATTTTTTTGGGCTAAACTCGAGACGGCGTTGACTAGTCTTTATAGGGCTATTTTTGTAAATGTAGACATGCGAGTCATTATAACCCTAGGGTTTCCTATTCTCTATAAATAGGAACTCTAAAGCTTGTATTCTTTTTATGCCTCCTTTTAATAATAAATTTCAGAATTCTTTATGGAGAGCATCGGTGCCTCTTTTCACTTCATTAATTCAGATCTGACAACCCTGCGTTGATATTTGGAGAGAGCCATCTGTAAGTAATTTTATTTAATTGTTCTAGTTTAGATTTTAATTCTTTGCCCTAGGTAGATTTAATTCCTTGCCGTAGATAATTGTTTAGAGTTAGCTTTGGGGAAGGCTTTTGAGAGATGAGATCTCTCATCCCTTTCTTACCCATCATATATTTTCAATAGGACTCCATGCATACACGCACACACCACGCCCTACGGCATCCTACCCCTCGAGGTAGCGGTGATACCGTAGTGTAAAGGCCCGGTTGCGCGCGTTTTCCATGGAGGTTAGGGTAATGATCTCTAAAGGAAGGACAAGAACCTAGAGGAAGGAATACCTTCCCGAATGGATCTAATCCCCTTTATTGATAATTACCATAACTCCTCATAGATCTTCATTCGGGTATAGAAAGCGTTGAGATTTACTTGCATTTCCAAACCATCCCTAAACCTAACCCTAACAAGACTAGATCTAGATAATTTTAGTATAGATAGATTTAGTTTTTAGATTTAATAATCAATCCGAACACCTTTCGGAATTAACTCGTAAGAGCGAATAGGAGATTCACAACATCCCTGTGGACCGAGCCGTACTCACCGGCTAGCTGCAAAGCGACGCCGTTCTTGATTGCGGTTATAGATAGTTTTTGAGATCAATCAAATGGCGCCGTTGCCGGGGATGGCGTAGAAATTTCCTTTTTGCAATTTCGGGTTAATAAAAAAAAATCATAAAAATCTGAAAAATCACAAAAAAATTATAAAAATATATCATCTGTTATTTTTGGAAAGGGTACATTGTTGTTTGAATCTTGCAGGATCTACACAAATTCGGATCTTGAAATTTACAGATAGCGAAACAGAAAACAACATATCAGAACAAAGGGGGATTTTCAAAACAGAACAGTGGAATTTTTCCCGCATCCTGAAACCTCCACCGCACCGCGATTCCGCCGCATTGCCCTGCTCCTGCCGCGGAAGCCCCGCCATCTGGTGACGTTAGCGAAATCTGAACACGTGTCCCGCACGTATGACCGCGGAACCGCCGCGGTAGGCCCCCTTTGACCGCGAAAACGCGGCCTGTTGGTGTCTACAGCTTGTGAAAAATCTTCTGTAAGCTCCTCTGTTTCTTCTCTGTAAATCTTGATATATCTTTTCTGAAAAATCCCTGCAGATTTTGTGCGCTTGAAAAATCTTTCTCTATCCAAATAACAAGTCTTGTGCAGGATTTGTGCGCTTAGCTTAAAATTGAAATTGATTGCAAGTAATCTTTTCTGTTGCATATCTTTTCTCGAAAATCTTTTTGCAACAATTTCCAAATAAAGATAAAAAGAAAAAGGAAATTTTTTTTAGAAAACTTGCAAATTTTTGCCGCTAATAAATCCTTGCACCAACCAACCTTCTTTCTTTTTCACCTTTCTTCTAACATGGGTACCCCAAATCATAAATCACTTGCCGAACTTTGGTATCCCGAACCTAACTTTGCCTCGTACGTCAATTTGTTCGGTCAATTTAAAGACGATCCTTCCATGCCTAAAATATCTTTGAAAGATCAAATAGAAGAGTCTAGGATAAACAGTTTGACTTTGCAACCCACTCCGTGTCAACCAAGTCAACCTTTACCACCTCCATATGTTGATACCACTTTTTCAAGTCCCACTGTCACTCCTAAGCCGATGTCCATTGCTGAGCATATTGCTCAATCTCGCAGCCGATCTTTCACCCCTCTCCACACATCTAGTTCTAGGGATCCACATGACTATTCACCTTTTTATCCACATGTTGACCCTACCCCTGTCCAACCACCCGCTTCCTACCAGTCCTACCCGACTTTCCCACCGTCACTAGACACTGTTTCTACACAGCCTTTTGGGAGTTTCACATATCCAAACAAATTCGAATCTTTTACCGAAACCCCCTCACCACCCAAGTCTAGTTTGGAAGAGTCGTTGGAGGCTTATATTTCAGCAACAAACAAAATGGTTAGGAATGTGGAAGCATCCATTACCGCCCTTATGCAACCTAGTGAACCGGCAGCTAGTTTTCAACTAGCTCCAAATTTTTCAATGTATAAGGAGGCGGTTGGACAGAGTGAGAATGTGAGAGGATTTCCAAATCAAACCTACCCTTACCCAATTGAAGCCAACAACTCCAATTTTCAAACATGTGTCCAAAATGATAAGTTGTGCGACTTTGTAGTGCTTGATTTGCCAAATTATGAGGAACCCCTTTCGAGTGAAACCACACTTAATCCTTTCGATCTTTACACCTCCACTCTAGAATCTAAATCGATAAATATCCATGCTTTTGATGAGGTATCAGAAAAAATTGATTTTCACTTGATTGAGGATATAGACGCCGGGAATATTTTGGATGATGAACCCGTAGATTTGATTGAACTTTTATGTCCAATTCATCATCCCGAGTTATTAAATGTTTCTCCCGAACTTCACATGTGTCTTGATTTTGATGATAATGGCATGGATGAGTTAAATATTGAGGAGAATTATGAGGATAGTATTGAGGAGAGTTTTGAGGATCATATTGAGGTTGAACCATTTTTGTTTGATGTGTCGGATTTTCCAATTCATCCTCTTGAACCTTTAACTAAATCACCCTCCCTCCTTTCCATCGTTCCGACCACGCAAAAGATCACGCTTGAAGACTGTGAGCTTGAAAATTTTTCCTTTAACTCTGACACAGTTCTCACAGCCGGTAACACTTACGAGTGTTTCACTTTTTCGGATGATGTTGATGACTCACCGCCCGAGTTTGAATCCTTTGAATTTTCAGATGAGTTAGTTGAACCATCAGACTCGGTTGCTTACAGTCATTTCGAACCATTGTTGGAATCTTTCAAGTTCGAGATAGTTTACTACGGTGAGAATGAGACTATCCCTAATTCACTCCTTTTCGTCCTTCCTATCGTTCCGACCGTATAAGAGACCGTTACGCTTTCATCTCCAATACCAAGTTCGGCGTACCCATGCTTTCTTGCGAATCTTGAGGGATTTGACCCCATTTCTCGACGGGTTGATAGGTTAGCGCAATCGCTTTTAACACATCGGTCATCACAAATTGCGCTAATTTATTCACTCGATTTACACCCTCAAGTTCGTGCTACACTTCTTTCTCTCTTTCGTCATTCTTCTCCTCCACCGAGACCATATTCTACTCTTCTTTCCACACGGTCTCATGTGTTTCTCATCTCTTTTCTTTCCACTCCATTCTTTCACCAACTCGACCTTTACCACGATAAGATTTTTGAATGGTTGGTGCTAACCTTTAGCTTGTGCAAGGCCAAGCTTAAGTTTGGGGGGAACCTTGTTGTATATATGTACATATATTTATT
Organism: Agapanthus africanus; assembly: GCA_030015575.1. Lineage (NCBI taxonomy): Eukaryota > Viridiplantae > Streptophyta > Magnoliopsida > Asparagales > Amaryllidaceae > Agapanthus > Agapanthus africanus. Next base: position 349,972,853 of record CM057351.1, read on the forward strand.
GTTTTCTTTTTCAATAAAAAATAAAAAAAATTCAAAACATTAAAAAATATAAAAACTTTTATAAATAAATAAACAGGAGAGTGCTGACATTTTGACCTTCTTGGTGTAGCATGACAGTGATGACACTGTCAAGTTTAAGTTTGGGGGTATGCTCGGTACGTCTTCTTCCTTCGCATTCATGTGTATATTTTTGCATTTGCATACTTATTTTAAAATCCATAAAAATTGAAAAATTTCAAAAATTATAAAAATTAATGTATTCAATTTTGGCCTAATTGACTTGAGTTTGACAAATAGGTTAACTAGCTAGGAACAACTAGATCTTAGACTTAGTAAATTAAAAACCCTAAAAATAACCTTCCTTAAATTTTAACGGTAGAAAGTATATGTCTTTGTAGTTTATTTAGAAATAGGCAAATTTTGAGTCCACTTTTTGGGCTAAGTCGAAACAAGGGAAGAGTGTTGATATTTTTATTAGAGTATAAGTTTGAAAAATAATTCCTAGCTTAAGTCTAGATTCTGAAAATATATACCCTACAATTTGCACAATCACGCACCTTGAAACTTGGAATAGTAGAGGAGACCTTGAAATGCTCTTGTCTTAAGTCCTTAGTACGAAGAAAATGAAAATTTATACAAGTGTGAATAAAAAAAATGAACACTGGTTTTTGTGATTACTTAAGGCTACAAAAAAAAAGAAAAATATTTAGCGAGGGTGCTTCATCACCTAGTGTCTTAGACCAACTGGTTTGGGAGTCACTGCTAAAAGCCTTGGGTGTTGCAAGACTAGGAAGTACCCTTTAAAGTGCAAACGCATTTTGTAATCGGTCGTTGGTACCTCAAGAAGTATTAACGGTCGCATGAAGAATGTGTAAGCAAAAATTCATTTAAAATTCACCTACTAATAAGTACTTTGGACAACGGACAAGGGTATGATTGCTTGATTTGAATTTCCAAGTGTAGGGGTGATTTATACACACATGTGGGGATATGTAATTGGAGTTTAGATGAGAGAAAGGAGTGAAGGATAGAACTTGTATCTTTAGTAGGGTTGATAAAAATTCCTAAGTGGAGATGGAACCCTAGAAGGAAAACTTAAAAGATGCCGAAAGCTAAGTAAGTCTATAGAACATATATAATCTTAAGTTAAATAATAAGGAAGTGTGAAGAATATGGGTGGATAATTTACGAGTAGAAGATAATAGAATTCCTTGTTAGAAAACCTAATTGGAGAATTAAAGTCGAAAAAGCCGAATTGATAGGATTTTGTGCGTAGTATCCGCTGAAAACCCTCAGGAGACAACACTCCTCCTACTAGGGACACGTAGAGGTTTAACGGCTTGTTGCATGAGCTCAGTGCAATCGCGATTCCCTGCGAAAGCGCGGTTAGGTTTTTTGTAGAGAATAAAAATAAGTTTGCTCGAGGACGAGCAAAAGATAAGTTTGGGGGTATTTGTTCACACCATAATATTGTATTATTATATTCCCCATTCTTATTCTTTTTATAAATAAACAGGTGCTTTTGACGCATGTCTGCTACATATTACAGGTTACAGGTTCTTGGAGCGAAAACAGTGAAAAAGACAAAAGACGACACAAAAAAGGGACTTTGACCAACAAATAGAAGGATATTAATCAAGCCTACACAAAAGATCAGTACAAGGCAACGCAAGGTCCAAGATTACAAAGCAAACGGTTAAAAGTCCACTGCAATTGTTCACTGGAGATCTGGAAGAAATAGAAAATCCAAATGGAGAAAAGACCTGAATAAATAAGAAGCCCAAATAGCAGAGAACAATCCCAGAAAAACTCATACCTCAAGTCACCAAATGGGCCGCGGAACCGCGGCCCAAGCCAACCAATGCCGCGGTTCCGCGGCCAGAATAAGCCTGGGGTTCGTGATTTTTTTGGGCTAAACTCGAGACGGCGTTGACTAGTCTTTATAGGGCTATTTTTGTAAATGTAGACATGCGAGTCATTGTAACCCTAGGGTTTCCTATTCTCTATAAATAGGAACTCTAAAGCTTGTATTCTTTTTATGCCTCCTTTTAATAATAAATTTCAGAATTCTTTATGGAGAGCTTCGGTGCTTCTTTTCACTTCATTAATTCAGATCTGACAACCCTGCGTTGATATTTGGAGAGAGCCATCTGTAAGTAATTTTATTTAATTGCTCTAGTTTAGATTTTAATTTTTTGCCCTAGGTAGATTTAATTCCTTGCCATAGATAATTGTTTAGAGTTAGCTTTGGGGAAGGCTTTTGAGAGATGAGATCTCTCATCTCTTTCTTACCCATCATATATTTTCAATAGAACTCCATGCATACACGCACACACCGCGCCCTACGGCATCTTACCCCTCGAGGTAGCGGTGATACCGTAGTGTAAAGGCCCGGTTGCACGCGTTTTCCATGGAGGTTAGGGTAAGGATCTCTAAAGGAAGGATAAGAACCTAGAGGAAGGAACACCTTCCCGAATGGATCTAATCCCCTTTATTGATAATTACCATAACTCCTCATAGATCTTCATTCGGGTATAGAAAGCGTTGAGATTTACTTGCATTTCCAAACCATCCCTAAACCTAACCCTAACAAGACTAGATCTAGATAATTTTAGTATAGATAGATTTAGTTTTTAGATTTAATAATCAATCCGAACACCCTTCGGAATTAACTCGTAAGAGCGAATAGGAGATTTATAACATCCCTGTGGACCGACCCGTACTCACCGGCTAGCTGCAAAGCGACGCCGTTCTTGATTGCGATTATAGATAGTTTTTGAGATCAATCAGCATCCATATCATACTGTTTTGCCATTTGAAAGAAGACGAATCGGGGTTTTTAGGAAAATAAGGGCTACGGTGTTTTTAAGAAAAGATGCGTCTTTTGAAAATAGACGTAGAATTCCTTTGCCTGTCTTTAAAATGCTCCAGATTCGTTAGTTTTTGAAATAGGTATGACCTCAGCCTAGCCTAATATCTACTAGCAAAACTACGGCTCTAACTAATAAGTCAATCAGGAGGGGTATGGAAACCACCTAAATCTGAGTCGATACATATATATATATATATATATATATATATATATATATATGTATATAAAATAGTCGGTGATCCCGCCTCAAAGGTACCGCGTGCGATACAATATCATATTACATCCTCGAGTGATGAGTGCGGATCTATCATCAATATAAAGCTCGTACGGTAAATCATCGTACGGCATCCCAAAAGCTGGGTACGGGTCAATATCACATTCCTCTCATCAATTATCAGGTATCCTTATCATCATATCTCATGATCTGGGGTACTGATCTACGTCTAGTACAAATCGATACCATCTAGGTAATTACGAATGCGTGTGTGAAACACACGTCCAAAGGCCCGCTAAAATCACATGTCGTATCCCAAATACGAATCACACACCGATCTCATGGCACTATGCTAAATCTCAATCGACTCATCTCCAAACATCATACACTATCCTCGTCACCTAAGTATATGTATAACGAATATGCAGGTGTGTGCGTGTGGCTGTAAGCCTATTTTAGGGTTCGCAACTAGGAACTATACTAGTTTACTCCTACGCCCTAATCTAACCCTAGTACACCTAATCTCATCTCAAATATCCATGACACACTATAAGGTATCATATATATAGTATACTAGACATCGAACAGCGGGGGTGGTATACGCCATCCACCCGACTTCCCCCGTAAATATAATCTACTCACCTGCTTCTTGTGTGTCGGTGTCGATGTCACCTTCATCTTCTTCATCGTATGAAACCCACGTGAAGGTACCTATATAGATAACACAATCGGAATGCGTATTAAAATCACATCGGGAATACCAAAACATCACGCTAAGGCCTATATGTTAGAACCTATAGAATACGCTTTCAAAACCACCAAGCAACTCTCGATATTGTCGTACAAACTTCGAATGATTGAGGTACAACACAGATACAAAAATCCAGAATGCAAAATACGCAAAACGAAACCCGAATCGAAACAGCAACTATTGAAAATGGTCCCAGATTTCACCCTAGGTCAAAACAGCCAAAGTTGCATATGCCAAGGGTCTAGTTTACTGGAGATGGAGCCATGGAAGAAACAAGAATCAAAATGGTGGGACCCAAGCCGCAATTTGCGGCCATCAGGATTAAATCCACGGCCTGGTTGGGAAGATAGGGGCTAGGGTTTTGGGTGATGCCTCCTAGGTGCCTGCATGTATCACTGTCCATGCAAAAATATTTTCAGGTGACCCGGGTGTTAGCAGATTTCCAAATACAATCACAGAATCCACAATTCTTCCGATATCGTTTTTCTAAATCCATATTCCGGGTTTCTAGTTTCTGGTTTAGTCTAATGTAACATCACAATAGGGGTTATTGTCCCTAATTACACCTCAATTCACCTTTGAAATCAATTCAAACCCTAAACCCTAACTTGGAATTTCCAAAGTTCACCAAAACCACACAATATCGATTCTAAACTAACATGGATGCTAAGGGAATGGAAATTCTACCTTAAAGATGGAATGATTACCTCATTTGGGACCCAAGAATCCCCTACAGCACCAAAATGTGATTTTTCTTTGTCCAAAGGGTGGCTTGTGAGCTTGTGCACAAAATTTGTGAAGTGGGAATGGGGTTTTGGATGGGTTTTAATGGTGTTGTGAGGTCTTTGAGGGGGAGGGAGAGAGAGGGCAGCAGCTTTGAGGGGAAGGGAAGAAGAAAATGATGAAGATAATGCAATGAGAACAAGAGGCATACCATGGTTGACCCCTCACATCTCTCTCTCTCTCTTGCCTATACCTCCTTTCTTTATTCATTTTCCTTTTTCTTTTCTTTTCTTTTTCTCATTCTCTCTAATTAACAACCATGCAAGAATGCCATAATAAAACATGTAGGAAAGCCATGGAAAAATATGTAACAAGTGTAAAAAGATATGGTGTATGTTTTGCACAAATATGCTAAAAATCCGATTAGCGATTTTTAATCGCGATTAGCACTAAATTAGTGTCAAACTAATCATAAAAACTTAAAATTTGCATAATTCACATAAAACACCCTCTTTTAGTATTTCTATAATTTTCCAAATTTTTTCCCATTTATCGGTATTTAATTATACCGAAATATTAAAATATTCATTAAAATTAATACTAAATTATAAAAATTCCCAAAAATAATATTTTATTTTTCTGAAATGTTACAATCTTCTCCCCTTAAAGAAATTCGGTCCCCAAATTTAAATTGAAACCCCTCAAATACTAAAACATTTCAGTAAAAAGTCCAAGTCGTCGGGGTTCCGAAATCATCAATATAGAAAACGCATCATAGCACAATGCATGCGCATGAACAATGAGCAGTTAACTCAAAATCAAACCTCCGTCAAGCATCCCGCAATCATCGGAGTCATGGTAAAGACACAAATTTCAAATCCAAAATAAAACCAATATGATATAAATCAGAACTATACATGTAAATAGCCGAAGTAAATGCATGCCAAATCTTTTTAAGTCGCTGTGCGATGCGCATAACACTGCACATGGCAGACGTCTATTATAATAAAATAAGCATATACGTATATATCCTTTGTTTAATATGTACGTTCCGCCGTTTTGAAAACAATTTAGAAGGGTTTCCTTGTTTTAAACGTTTCGTATCATATCAGACACGTAGGTAAATACTTAGACTGTAGCTCTCTTTTTGGAAATCCTTTCGATAACTAATAATACAAGAAAAGTATATCCAGGCACTGTTCTCTGACTAGTCCTGCTCAGTATGAAAACAAATAGCAAATATCATAAAAACGTACTGGTCCATAAGAAATAAATTCCAAAAATGTGCATATAAATGATACGTGCGTCTGGTGCGCACGGAAATCAAAATCCATATATGTGCCATACATGTGCACAGAAACATCATCTAGGTGCAACGGGTGTGCACGAAACATCTGCCAAGGGCAACGGGCATGCCTGACAGCAAAATCAGGTGCATCTGATATGCACAAGGAATCCCGATTTAGTGCATCTGGTGTGTATCAAAATCGTATCTCAAAATATGCGCTCAACACGCGTAAAAATCCAAATCAAATTCACGGAGTGCAAGAAATCAACATCATTATCAAAATCAAAATCGACGGTATACTATACGGTTCAATCCAAATCAGGTATACCACGGTGTATAAGCTCACAACCATGTGCATCAGCGTGCAAAAATCAATCAAAACACTAAAAGTGCATGAAAACTATGTTGGAAGCGTAAATCAAATCACCGGTATAAAATAGGCATGAAATCACAATCAATACCTCAAACGTAATAATTACGCGTAAAATATAAATACTTAGTAGGTGCAACCATGGTGCACGAAAACAAATATCATGTAGCTCAGCCATCAAGACTAAATCATGCGAACAGATCGCCAAAAATACCAAAATCCAAGGTGAAGGATACGTGATAATCAAATCATAAAATCACAAATCATAAATACCGTCGTCGGTATATCCTCCTTCAAAGTCAAGAAGGTGTCGGTGCATCTAATGCTAGCAGCGCAAGATATCTACTTGCCTCCTGTTCATGGTCTGGCGTCCTCTGTCTCTGGGTCCTTATCTCCTCTGTGGATTACCAATCTCGCAATTCATCGGCTCATCGGCCCTGTCAGGTGTGTTAACGGGGACGATTCCATTCTGGTACTTCTCTGATCATCTGCGTCCTCAGCACAGCATTTCCTCGAAAACTGGTCGCATCCCAACGCCTTTGCATGCGTATCGCATCTCTGTTGTCAGCGGAGTGGAGCGTCATCTCGTCGAAATCTCATGTGAACTCTTTACTCCACTTTGTTCCAATGTCGACTGATTCGGACTCGTCTTCTCGTGGCTGCATGGACTGCGCTCCAACGGCTATACTCATATCCGGAGTCTCCCAAGCAATGTGTCCCATCACATGATATCCGAAAGATGTCGAACCTTTTGATCGATTCGTCAAAACCTCATAATCCCCAAGATATCAACATCTTGAGTACAGTTTAATAGTATCGAGTACATACCTCAGCATCGGTGGACCAGCCGTAGAAGGGCAAACCCAAGCCTCACTAATGGCGCTGCGGAACTGCCGTAAACCCTAAGGTTCAAAGGCTTTCACACGGTCATTATGTCGAGTTAGGATTTCATTCTTCTAGAGGGTTCATAGAATCACTTGCATGTCTTTCCAAATACTTTAAACTTGGAATATGGTTTTCTGACATTCGATTGCCTCCATCGACTACCAACGAACCTACATGAAGTCGTCTCTAGCTGGAATCAATCAATCTGATGACCTCGCATCGAGGTAAGCGAACGAACCACATGTCCTAGTCCTTCATCCTTGGGTGACTAGCAACCTTCCATCATATCTCTAAGTATATACTTATGCTGCATTAGCTCCAACATCTGGGCGATATCTCGTCGTTTGCAGTAACAACTGGCTCATTCGTCTGTACGCTGAACAACGCCTCAATCATCATGAATAAGCGATATATCAATGGTCATCACATCCTGGCTGGCCTCTAGCAGTAGCTTGATCCTCTGGAGCTGATCAGCACATCCGGGAAATCTCCTAAGAGCGATCTGTCAAACGCTCATGGCGCGAAAACACAATAAAACGACGCCTCTCTATGCAATCGTACGTCTCTAAAATCACGCCATGGTCAATCCTCGTCCGTGACGAGCTCAAGCTGACGCAACTCTAACCGTAGCTCTCTCTGCCCGTGTAATCGTAGCAGCAAAATCATAACCAATATCGATGAGGATAGATCATAGGAATGAATATAATACTGTGCAAGGAAATGTACATCCTAAGGTTTCTTAAGCGGAGTAGCGTATCGTAAATATATCGAGGAACATACGTACGGTACGTCACTCTACTCAAGCTACATACTCCATCAACCAAGGGTCATCCTACGCGACGAAATTTCGGGTATAATACCCTCGACTAAGTCTAAGTTCTGTAAGGTCAAGCCTAAGTTCCGTATATATATAAATTCCCTAGGCTCCGCATAGTCAAACTTAGACTCGAACCAAGGCTAACCTAGCGCTCTGATACCAACTTTGTCACGACCCGAAATAGTACGTGACTGGCACTTGAATCATATGAAATCTATAGGACCCCATCTAATTCAAGTAAGCCAAAAACCCAGAAATCTAAAACTATTTTAAGGAGTAAATAAGAAAACTAGTTTTTAAGAAGTAAAGAAAACATGTTTAAAAATGAGGTTTTTAAAATAAGTAAGCCGAATATGCATTTTTAAAATCTGTATTCTTTTCTGAAAATTTCGGCAGAGTTTTCTTTGTAAATAATGGCCCTGAATGGGGTACAACATGAATAATATATATATGCACAATAAAAGGAATCCCCAAGCGGGAGCTAGCTCTTCGTCAATCGACGGTCACAACCACGCAAGCAATATAATATACAACGCCAAAGGGCGAGGATCAAAACTAAAAAGGAACTCAAAATCAACATGAAAACCATAATACTACAACGCGCGACTCTATGGTCGAAATAATACATAACTGGTTTTCTAAGTCTGAAACAATATACAGGTTTTGGTTGATGGAATTACTAGATACAACTGAATAAAATAATACAAGGGTGGTAACGATACGAGTGAACCCACCTACCAATGCAATCACCCAGAAAGGAAGCAGTGTGCCAAAAAAGCCTTAATGGAACCTGTACGGCAAAACCTGCAAGAACTGTGGCACAACGGGGGTGAGTTGCCAACTCGTGAATAGAAAACATCACAGAGTAGAAATCGTATGCATGACATAATCCTAGGTCAATACGATCAGATATATACATATAAACCTCAAATGAATAAGTCTGAAGCATGAAAAGGTGGCAAGGGTAAACATCTATACTATGTGTAATACCAAGTGCTCGTGTCAGTGCCTCAGGTAGTAACATATCAAAAATATGAGGTATGATCAATGTAATCAATGTCAACTATATCAGGAAGTCTATGAGTATGTGAATATCATCCAACTATGTGATCAATGTCATCAATGTCAATATATGTATGTGGAAATCGTCCACGTGTCACCCAATGACAATAAGCATCACGCATGTAAATATCATAAACATATGCATGGATGTATGGGGATGTAAATCAACATGTGTCGCTCGCGACATATCAAATCATGGAACCTGAGTGCCAAGCATCGACACTCGAAAACATCATGAAACCTGTGCCTAGCATCGGCACATAAATCCTCATATATAGGGCCCCGTCCGTCCGGATCGGCCTATATCATCTCTCAACTCCGGTCGGTATCCTCCGGATATCCGCCGAGCTCAAATACAATCACCGGTAGGTAGTGGTCCCTCTGCCAGGCTCACCGTCTAGCTACACAGCAGATCCGTTCTCGCCCCGGGGTACCATACCGGGTCCACCATATACCCGCAATCGGCCTCATCCGCCTCCTCGAATCGGGTTTCACATGTCGCTCTCAGCACCGAGAAAACACATGGTGGACGCACTGAAATATCATATCAAGGGTAACCGGATTTTTAAAACAATTATATAATCTCTTTTGAAATATCCACGGTTCCCAAATCCAGAAATATCATGGAAACAACATATCTCAATGCGTATAATCAAAAGCATGATGTATGCGACATGTAAAAGAAATGTAAGCATATCAGTATATCATGCAATATGGAATAGTAATATGCACATATTGAGGGAAAACCGCTCTTTTAAAATGAATCAGTTTTAAAGAGTATCTTGCGGTTCCCAAATCTCTAATCAAGCCAGAATCATCTATGTATGTGCAAATACTTATGTATGTAAGTATGGGTGTACAATAGGTATGTACACAAGTATGCCATGCAAGGGATCATATCCTGAATGCAACAATACTACAGTGTAGTGACATGGAAATTATCGATGATGAAGTGTGTGAGCCGGCAAGCAGGTGTACGTGGAACATATGCATCATCGATAATGGTGCTGGTGTCCTAACAGCATGAGTTTAATATAACAATAACCATTTTTATCATGCAATACGATGCAAAATGTAAGCATATGGAGCAAATGAATAATAAACATAATAGTGTAGAAGCTACATCAATACATCCATATCATATTGTTTTGCCATTTGAAAGAAGACGAATCGAGGTTTTTAGGAAAATAAGGGCTACAGTGTTTTTAAGAAAAGATGTGTCTTTTGAAAATACCCGTAGAATTCCTTTGCCTGTCTTTAAAATACTCCCGATTCGTTAGTTTTTGAAATATGTATGACCTCAGCCTAGCCTAATATCTACTAGCAAAACTACGGCTCTAACTAACAAGTCAATCAGGAGGGGTATGGAAACCACCTAAATCTGAGTCGATACACACACACACACACACACACACACACACATATATATATATAATAGTCGGTGATCCCGCCTCAAAGGTACCGCGTGCGATACAATATCATATGACATCTTCAAGTCATGAGTGCGGATCTATCATCAATATAAAGCTCGCACGGTAAATCATCGTACGACATCCCAAAAGTTGGGTACGGGTCAATATCACATTCCTCTCATCAATTATCGGGTATCCTTATCATCATATCTCATGATCTGGGGTACTGATCTACGTCTAGTACAAATCAATACCATCTAGGTAATTACGAATGCGTGTGTGAAACACACGTCCAAAGGCCCGCTAAAATCACATGTCGTATCCCAAATACGAATCATAATATATCACCGATCTCATGGCACTATGCCCAATCTCAATCGACTCATCTCCAAACATCATACACTATCCTCGTCACCTAAGTATATGTATAACGAATATGCAGGTGTGTGCGTGTGGGTGTAAGCCTATTCTAGGGTTCGCAACTAGGAACTATACTAATTTACTCCTACGCCCTAATCTAACCCTAGTACACCTAATCTCATCTCAAATATCCACGACACACTATAAGCTATCATATATATATATATATATATAGTATATATAGTATACTAGACATCGAACTGCGGGGGTGCTATACGCCATCCACCCGACTTCCCTCGTAGATATAATCTACTCACCTGCTTCTTGTGTGTCGATGTCGATGTCGCCTTCATCTTCTTCATCGTATGAAACCCACGTGAAGGTACCTACATAGATAACACAATCGGAATGCGTATTAAAATCACATCGGGAATACCAAAACATCACGCTAAGGCCTATAGGTTAGAACCTATAGAATACGCTTTCAAAACCACCAAGCAACCCTCGATATCGTCGTACAAACTTCGAATGATTGAAGCACAATACAGACACAAAAATCCAGAATGCAAAATACGCAAAACGAAACCTGAATCGAAACAACAACTATTGAAAATGGTCCCAGATTTCACCCTAGGTCAAAACAGCCAAAGTTGCATATGCCAAGGGTCTAGCTTACTGGAGATGGAGCCATGGAAGAAACACGAATCAAAATGGTGGGACCCAGGCCGCAATTTGCGGCCATCAGGATTAAATTTGCGGCCTGGTTGGGGAGGTAGGGGCTAGGGTTTTGGGTGATGCCTCCTAAGTGCCTGCATGTATCACTGTCCATGCAAAAATATTTTCAGGTGACCCGGGTGTTAGCAGATTTCCAAATACAATCACAGAATCCACAATTCTTCCGATATCGTTTTTCTAAATCCGTATTCCGGGTTTCTAGTTTCTGGTTTAGTCCAATGTAACATCACAACAGGGGTTATAGTCCCTAATTACACCTCAATTCACCTTTGAAATCAATTCAAACCCTAAACCCTAACTTGGAATTTCCAAAGTTCACAAAAACCACACAATATCGGTTCTAAACTAACATGGATGCTAAGGGAATGGAAATTCTCCCTTAAAGATGGAATGATTACCTCATTTGGGACCCAAGAATCCCTTACAGCACCAAAATGTGATTTTTCTTTGTCCAAAGGGTGGCTTGTGAGCATGTGCACAAAATTTGTGAAGTGGGAATGGGGTTTTAGAAGGGTTTTAATGGTATTGTGAGGTCTTTGAGGGGGAGGGGGAGAGAGGGCAGCGGCTTTGAGGGGAAGGGAAGAAGAAAATGATGAAGATAAACAGGAGGCATACCATGGTTGACCCCTCACATCTCTTTCTCTCTCTTGCCCATACCTCCTTTCTTTATTCATTTCCCTTTTTCTTTTCTTTTCTTTTTCTCATTCTCTATAATTAACAACCATGCAAGAATGCCATAATAAAACATGTAGGAAAGTCATGGAAAAATATGTAACAAGTGTAAAAAGATATGGTGCATGTTTTGCATAAATGTGCTAAAAATTCGATTAGCGATTTTTAATCGCGATTAGCACTAAATTAGTGTCAAACTAATCAAAAAAACTTAAAATTTGCATAATTCACATAAAACACCCTCTTTTAGTAATTTCTATAATTTTCCAAATTTTTTCCCATTTATCGGTATTTAATTATACCGAAATATTAAAATATTCATTAAAATTAATATTAAATTATAAAAATTCCCAAAAATAATATTTTATTTTTCTGAAATATTACATCTAGCCTCACCCTTTTGTGGGAGGTTGAAGTTGAAGGAGCCGTTATGACAGGCACCTCTGTAGAAGAAGCCTCTCACTGTATGACGGAGGGATGATCTTTCTTTTGCCGAGCCTTTGATTTCTTTGGTCGGCGGGAGTAGTTTTCGTCAATCACTGAGTCCTGGACTTTTTGCCAGACTCTATGAATTTAGGAGGAGAGCCGCTGATGGGGCCGCTCCTGCTTTTCCTGCACATAGACCTCAACAGGAAGAGGTGATTTCTTCAGTACCGCTGTGGAGGATTTTTTGCGCACCCTCTTCAGCGGTTCAAAGCTGTTCCCGGTTGGAACAGCAGTATCGACTTCCACCATTAGATCTGGTGGGGTAAGTCCAGAAGGGGAGTTGCCCCCGGCTTTTCTTACTCGGCGTCAGTAGCGACGTTGAGCGTGCCTCTCTAAAGGGACCGCCTCGGTTTTAGAAGCGGTTGCAACTTGCCCCTGGTTTTGTTAAGGAGCTCCAGCAGTTGCCAGCCTGTTAAAGACCGACGTCCTTGGCAAGATTTGATTGGAGACGGTCAGCCTCTCGAAGACCGATCGCCTGACTGGTGAAGCAATTTTGATGGCTTCATTTGCAGCAGGAATTGGAAGGGCTGTCCTTTTTTCGGGTAGCCCCTTCGGGAATCATGGGCTTCTTTGCGGGCCTGCTTGAGGTTTGGCTCAGCCTATTAAAGACCGAGACCCCCCTTTTTGGATGGCTCGTTGAGAGGAGCCGTTGCGCTTGTCAGTCAGTGGAAGATCGACTTCTTGGGAACATCGGGTTGCGGTGTTGAGGCACCGACGCTCATTGGTTGGATTATGGTCCCGAAGAATAATCCAGTAGTGGCTTCTGTTACTTGCCCCACCGGCATTGAAAAAATGGAGGCCGCGTTGGGCTCATAAGTCACTCCTCCAGTTGGAGCAGAGCGGGAGTTGCTGTTTCTAGTTGTGCAGCTGGAAGTTATTGATATTCTCTTCTTATGCACAGGAACAAGACACCAAATCTTAGTACCTCTAACCCAAGGGCAACCATAGCGAACCACGATTTTGTTCGCGAAACACGACACACGAAGTGTGGAGTGGAAAGAGGAAAAGGTCCCAACATGCTTGCCAGAATCTATTCACCGCCGGAAGAGTGACGTGTAACCTAAGGTATGTACTTCTAAGTTATCTATTCTAAAAGTCCTTGAAATCAATTTAATGAAATCGTCGATGTAACTCAATAGTATCCCGTGCGTGCCCGGGACCACGGTCATGATTCTCGGGCTGAATCCAAGACATGCCGCTAGGCAATAAACAGGTAACATGTACAGATGAATTATGTCAGCAGCATCATCCCGGGGCTGGCCTAGCCCGTAAAGACTGATCAGTATAAGTATCGAACTGTTGAGTTACAAGTCAGGTTTTATTATTGATTTCCCCTTACTCCCCAAGTTATGTGTTCAAGTCAGGTATTTTTGATATAAATCTAATGCCAAAATAGGATCAAGCAAGAACAGGTTTTTATCTATGCAGACAACACGTTACGTCCGTCAGGACAACAAGTTAGAATTGTCGGCATATTTAACAAGTCAAGTAGTGTGTCAGGACATGTCATGTGGTGCATATGTATCAAATGGATACCCATATATGAAACTGTAACAAATATATGACACGGTAAGCACTACGGATACCGGGATGCATATGTGTATATCAGTAATAAGCATTTATACGTCCATGACTACTTATGATGCAATCTAGATAACACGTTATGATAATGTAATAGTGAAATGATATCAGGGTGTTCCGGCATATAATTAGAGGTGTTATAATCCGTATGGATACATACAGATATCGAAAACTATAAAACTATAACACTGGATGCATAATCACAACACATGTAATATTTTTATTCATATGGATATAAATATATTAACATAGCATGTTGCAAGATAAATTTGCCTGATCGGATCTCACGTCGGGGCACATACGTCACGTTCGACGTCGGGTAAATATCGCGATGCACACACATACGTATAAGACTGGACTTAGCTACTCAAAGACGTGACCATGCTGGATGGTGACGATGAATGGATCGCCCAGATCATCGGTGATGTGCGCGACTCCAGCGACGGCCGGAAAGCAAGAATCAAGAAAGAGAAGAAAGAAAAGAAAGAAAGAAGAAGAGAAAAGAGAAGGGGTTTTGTGGATGCTCTGGGTTCTGGGGACAGAGAGGGAGGTGACGACAATGATGGGCTGCTGACGGCGAAGATTACGCCGATGGGCAGTGGGGAAGGTTGGTAGGGGTTATGGTGTAGTGGTGCATGGATGGGTGCTCGGGGATGTAGGGTTGATGGTGGTGGTGTTGGGAGGTCGGGAGAAGAGAGAAGGATGAGGAGGTGAAGGCGACGTGATCAGTGACGAGGTGCAGGTGGCGTTGGGACTGTGTAGGATGGTCGAGTTTTCTTGGGTGCAGGTGCTCGGGGTTCTTGGATGCAGGTGCTCGGGGTTGTGAGCTCGGGAATGGAGGAGAGGAATGAGAGGAGGTGGTGATGAGGGTGGTGGCGACGGCGAGGGATGAGGCTAGGGTTTTGGGTTTGGGTGCTCGGGGAGTTCTCGTAGCGAAGAAGAAAGAGGGGGGGGGAGAGAGAGGTGTTGGTTTATATATATATATATATATTAATATATATTAAGAGAGAGGGAGACTGGAGAGAGAGATAGCGGAGAGAGAGACAGTGAGAATATATTATTAGTTAACAAAATATTTAATATATATAATATATTCGTATAAAATCAACTGTTAAGGTTATAAGAACATTATAATATATGTTCTAGGATTTTATAGGTAATACAAAAATACTCCGAAAAATACCCGGATCACTTCTACAATTCTAGTTTTAAAATACAGATAATACATGTGTCAGTTAAAATTATAATGTGATGTCCGGTTAAATAAAATGCATACCCCCAAGAACGGATACACATAAAATCATGCAGTGATCCAAATGAGTCCGTTTCATCAAACTGGGCATGAACACGATGTCAGGATACAGCCATAGGGTATAGGGTATGATAAAGCCATGCTAGATATTAAAATATTATATTTGGTTATAAGTTGTATTATCTAAAATAAATGCAGATGCAACATATCATATAAGTGTAATATCAAATCTAAATGTGCACGGATCCTTAGTACTAGTAAGGATATGTTGTAATCTAGAACCATGATGGGTTTCGATCATGCGGGTCGGGTTGGATACTAACTACAGATACCAAATGCATCATCCGCACCCACAAGCAAACAATAATCAAGAAATAGTCACAAGAATAGAAAATACTCAAATCAAATATGGTATAAATGAACTAGTTTGTTACAAACCCTTGCTGGAATCGTCGTACTCGGATCTCAGCAGTGGGAATAACGGCAAACCTGTTACGATCTTGTGTAAGCAGTGTTGTGAGTGGGATCAGAAAATTGAATTTAAGACTATATCTTACCTGCCGAGCATGGTAAACTCAACATCATATTCATCTACATACTTAACCCACATCGTGCCTTGTTGTAAATGGATGAATTGCTGCTCCATGTCAAAGCGGGCAGTCTCTGGGAAGTACTTGGTATCGAAGAGGTCTCGGAATGTTCTCCATTCTATCGGTTGCGTGAGACGGCTCTCCTCAGCCTTCCACCAAACTCTGGAATTACCGGTCAGTTGCAACTTAGCAACTGTCACCCAGGCTATATCTGGCACTTGAGCCGTTACCAGATCATTCTCAATCGCTTAAGCCTATTCTTTTGCCTCAAGCGGGCTCTCCTTACCCGAGAAGTTCTTTGGATGCAGTGCCTGAAACTGCTTGACTCTAGGTGTTTCGGTTTCGGGGCGGTGCATAAAGATAGCTGTCATGCTCTGCTTCCCAAGATGCGTAACTATGGTACGTGACAGAGCCAACCATGCTACCTGTGGTTAGGAATCTTCCCTCCACAGTCACATTACGTCTGTCTATCGGATATCAAGAACAGTAAAATATATTATCTAGTTAACACATGCCCATCTGCCACAATAAATAAAATCAAGAAATGCATATAGCGGAAACGAGTCAAGATCCAATAAACAATAGTATCTGAATCACGTCCTAATATGGGCTCACATCAATAGAAATAAAACTACGGAAATATACAAAACTAAATATCTCTAAATACACGTTCAACTCCTCATTGCTCGGCTTGATGGCTAAAGTACTCAATGTTCCCTTATAAAAAAAGAGAAGAAAAGGAATAGGGAAAATTCCCCACTAATGGAGCCTCACGTGCCCACACGTGAAGCGCCAAGATATAAAGATTATAGGCGCTTGACAGGCTGAAATTAAGCCTCACGTGTAAGCACGTAAGCATCTATATACAAAGTATATAGGCTCCATATTAAAACAAATAGCAGGCCAGAGAGGCTCACGTGTTAACATGTGATGCCCTTTGTTAGGCTGTTGCATATAAGCAAACAAGTTTAACTCCGTGGGGGTCACGTGCTACACGTGAGTGTTCCTAAACACCAGCTCACGTGTTAACACGTGATGCTTTTTCTATAGGCTGTTACATATAAGCAAACAAGTTTAATTCTATGGGGGTCATCTGCTACATGTGAGTGTTCTCAATCACTTTCCATGCTGATAAAATTGAATTCTAAATAAAGGGATCAAAACCCTATTTGGAAAATATTTCCTTAAATCTTTCTAAACAAGAAAGATTACTCTCTGTAAAACAAAGTACCGTTGGATTAAAAAATCCAATGGTGATTAAAAATCACTTATCTACAGAAAAAAATTTGTATAGGAAAATATTTCCCTAATCATGTCAAACGCAAGAAAAATATCTTTTATAAAACAGAAGTCCTTGGATCAAAAATCCAACAGTGGATAAAATCCCCAAATCAATTAAGATCTCTCAATAAGTGATTTCTTTAACTAAATCAACAAACTTGCTTCTACTATATAAAGGACCCAAAACTTCAAGTCTTGTACAGAGAAACCCTCCAATAAGCTTCAAACTTAAAAAAGAAAATAGAAGAGAGAGAACCAAAAAAAGAAGAGAATTAAATTCTCTAAAGAAGAATATCTCTCTTTTAGAAAAAAGAAACCCTAGGTAAGAAGAAAGACACAGAGATTATCTTATCTCTTGCTTAAGGGTGTAACCCTTCAATAAAAGAACTTAGTTCTTCCTCTGTTGAGCTCTGCAGAAGCAGATCTCTCCACAAGTTGAGAATTTAATTCTCATCGGGGAGATTCTGTTATATAGATTCAAAACTTAGGGGAAAGAACTAAGTTCAAAGAATTTTATTCTTCCAAAAGTATACATGAATTTAATTCCTCTGATAAAATTAGGGTTTAACCCTACAAAAGAATTTAATTCTTATAAAGAAAAGGGCCTGAAATTCTCAAAGCGCAGATCAAAATCTCCATACATATAAAAGAAAAGACCGGTGATTCATTAGCGTTCAACGCTATATAACAAAGGCTCACGTGTTCCCACGTGAACACCTCTGAGGAACAAAAAGGAAGGACTGAGATCGAGTCACGTGTTCTCACGTGACCCCAAACAGTTGCTTAAATAGAAAAGGGGAAAAATCTAAAGACAACACTCACTTTTGAGCACCTCAAGTGTTCGCACGTGAGCATTATATGAGGTAAGTTCTTAGCACTTATAAAAGGAAGAGGGAATAAACCCAAAGAAGTAGTGCCCAACTCTGAGGAGCCTCACGTGCCCACACGTGATGGTCATAAGAATTAAGTTTTTTAACACTTATATACAAACGGGGATTTGGACCCAAGTGTACAACGCCAACTTTCAGGCGCTTCATGTGCCACACGTGAGCGCCTTAAATTTCTGTGTTTAACACTGCTTTAGAGACTTACGTGAGAGCACGTGAGTACCGAGCATATATTAGTGTTTAACACTATAAGAAGCAAACTTCAGCTCTAAATTGGCTAAGTCTTCCTGAGATTAAAACGTCTTGGATCTCCAAATAGACCGCGCCTCTATGCTCATGACTTCCCAAACTAATTGACCATAACGATATCCATCCCACATCTCCTAAATTAATCTTAATCTCTCAAAAATGACTAATTATTCTTAGATGGTCCACCATGATCTCTCCCCTCAATCTGGAATTTGGTTCAAGGGTACATCTCTCCACACCTCTGATACATGTCGTTGTAATTTTTCAACATCTTTAGAGAGGTGGAGGGTCCCAACAATCAACAACTCTTTGGTGCACTCCCAAACTGATGAGAACATCCCAACGGACCGCAACCTCCTTAAACTAGCTACGGACCGCAACGTCCTTAAACTAACAATGGATCGAAACGTCCTTAAACTAAAGCAATAGAGCCCAAATGCTCTTTTGTTGGGTCTTAATGATCCCAAAATCCTTTTGAGTAAATCTTAGTCTAAAATTAGACTAACGTATCCTCAACAAACATTCAAGTTGATCTTAATCTCAAACGAGATTAACGATCCTTAAATCAACCCAAACCCAAATCTAAGAATATACGGATTTTGACAGATTCACGCCCTACGAGAGACAACATAAATTAGTCTCCGTATACAATCCACGGGCAACCAAAAAATAAAACAAACACACACGATACGAAATGAACTTCTGGAGCAGGAGAAAGTGGTTACCGCGATGCGGTAACGTAAGTAACTGCAGGGGCTTGCGCCTGCAGGGAAGTGCGTCCCCATAATTAAAAACCCCTCAAAATGAGGGGGAATCTGACGAAGTCTGTTACAACGGCCGCATCTGTCCAAACCTTCGATACACGGTACCATAAATCAACTTGGCATCTTCGGAGAGGTGGAGGGATAAATCCAAATAGCATATGCCCTCAAATTCAGGTAAGACGACCTACGCGGTTCCGTCTCCCGTTTTCGGCGGTGAACAGATTCTGGCACGCCCGGTATGACCTTTTCCTCTTTTCTCTCCACACTTCGTGTGTCGTGTTCGCGAACAAATCGCAGTTTAATATGGTTGCCTCCGGATTCAAGGTACTAAGATTTGGCGTCTTGCTCCTGTGCAGAAGATAACATCGATGGCTTCTAGCTGCACTAACTGCAACAGCAACTCCCATTCCGTCCCCGCCGGAAGAGTGACTTATGGGCCCCAAGTGGCCTCCATCTTTGCAATGCCAGTGGAACAGGTGACTCAGGCCACCACTGGACTGTTCTTCGGGACCATGCTCCCACCGACAAGCTTCAGCGTCCCTATGCTACCATAAGAAGCTCCAAAGAAGTCGGTCTTCGATTGACTTGCAGCCACCACGGCCCCTCTCGATGGGTCATCCAATTCTAACGCCTCAGTCTTCAACAGACTGAGCCACGGCTCAAGTGGGCCCGTAAAGAGGCTTGCGATAACTAAGGGGGTTATCCCGAAACGGATATCCATTCCAGTTCCGGCAGACGAAGTCATCAAAGGGGCTTCTCCTGCTAAAGGATCGGTCTTCGCAAGACTGGTCGTTCTGACTCTTTCTACAGGTGAAGTCGTCAAAAATGCTCCCCCTACCAGAAAGTCGGCCTTCGAAAGATTGGCCGTCCTATCTCAATGGATGTCAGTCTTTAATAGGCTGGCACCAGCAGTAGCCCCTAACTAAAGTAGGGGGCATGACGGAGCCTCTTCCATAGCTGAGGTGGTCCCATCGGCAAGACATGCTCGACGTCGCCACTGGCGCCGGGTGAGAAGAGCTGGGGGCAACTCCCTCTCTGGATTTATCCACCAGCTCCAATGGTGGAAATTGACGCTGCTGTTCCATCTGGGAACAGCTTTGATCCGCTCAGGAGGGTGCGAAAGAACTCTCTAACCGCTGTACTGAAGAAGTCGCCTCCATATGTCCCCCTCAATGGCAGTCCTCTCGAATCCACAGAGTCTGGCAGAAAGTTCAGGATTCTGTGATCAACAAAGACTATTCTCTTCGACCGGAGAAAATGAAGGTTCGACAAGAAGGAAGTCATCCCTCTAGCATGCAGCGAGGGACTTCTCAGGCTCCTGTTACAATAGCTCCTTCGACTTCGACTTCTCACAAAAAGAGAAGGCCGGAGAATTTCCTACCGCCAGCGACAAATCCCAAGGGTGATGGATCCAAACGCCCCAAATCTGGGGGCATGATCATGCGCACTGTGTACATGGCTTCCGGGAAAGAGGAAATCCGTGCTTCCGTAGGTCATCGACGTCTCACTCAATCGTTGACAAAAGCTCAGGAGCAGCAACAAAAGCTCTAAGAAATGTTGATGAAAATGTCAGCACTCACCGGGCAGAAAGAAAGCCGGTAATCAACATCTGAGCAGTGCTAGGAACAAGAGACTGACACCGAGTTCTTACGAAGGGTGCTGGAAAAGAAGGATAAGGAGGCTGCAGAATAGTCCACCAATATAAAACAAATGGCGCTTCTGTTCCAAGACATGGTTGGGATGATAATCCAGCCGGAACCTCCAGCCGAAGACCCTCCGATAATCATCGAAGACGACAGAGGGAAAACGTCAAACCCTCCTCCGGCTGTCTCAGCAGCGCAAGAAGAGACAATTTCCAAGGCTGCCCTCGATGACTACATAGCTCAACAAATACGAGCTCATCAAGCGAGTGAAGCGGCAGGCCAAGTCGTCAGAACTGGGCGACCTTATCCAGGTTGGTACGATCAAATCAAATACCCGCTAGGATATACGATCCCTAAGTTCCATATGTATAAAGGGATGGGCAATTCACACCAGCACGTTGCTCAATTCAGAGCTTTATGCGGTAATACTGGAGACGATGACAAACTGCTGCTTCGTCATTTTGTTGGCAGCATGTCGGAGACGGCATTTGAATGGTACTCCGAGCTCCTAAATGATTCTGTCAAAACATTCACGGAGATGGAATTACTATTCATACAGCGGTTCGCAAGCGCAAGCGAGTGCACCCCAATCACAACATTAATCAATGCCAAAGTGAAGGTAGGAGAGACCTGGGTTCAATACGCAATTCGGTGGCGGAACCTATGGTCAAATTGCGAACAACGCATTGAAGAAGCTTCTGCCGTGGGCTTGTTCATGGGGACCCTTGATCCTCATGTTGGGATACCTACAACGGCAGCAAAGTTTTGGGTGGCATCACACATGCCAAGTTTAAATTTTTTCCATTCTAGATAACCCATACACAAGATCTTTAACTAGAGAATCAAATAAAACATCGAAGCAAACAACTTTACTTCTAAGAGTTTGGGATTACAACCTTTATAGTCCGTTCCTTCGCTTCATAAGCTCCGTTTTGAGGTTCCTTCGCTGCGATCATCATGAACCCAGACTCTAGAGAGGCTCCATGAGGTGAATGAGGTATCTTGCTTGAAGTCTTCCTTTTCGAAGATGATCTACCTTGAAGAATTTCAAACTCAAGCTCTCACTTCTCTAATGAAGTATTAGTGAAGTGAACACCCTAATCTAAGTGGCTAGAATAGATGAGGATGATGAAGTAGGAATTTTGCTCTCTTTTGTTTTCAATTTCTCACTTTTAAATCACCACAAAACAAAACGCTAGAAAGCTTTTTCAAGAGGAAGAAGAAGAAGAAATCCTTTTGTGATGAATAATGAATTGTTGTGAGGTTAGAATTGCAACCATGGATTAAAGATGATATCCTTAACCCTTGTAGAAACTTAACCATTTGCTATGGTTAGAGTTAGGTCAACAAATATCTTAAGGAAGACAAAAATGGTGGACAAAGTCAAAGAAGCCTACAAGCTTCCATCAAAATATCAACCATGGATAATTCCACCATTATTTGTATTTCCTTAATAATAATTATAAACCCTAATCCAAACCTAACATGGTTCAAGTCTCATAAACCCTAGTTGTAATTTTAACCTAGCATGTTACAATATTATATATCACATATATAATATATAATGTAACAAAAGGAAATAATACAATTAACATATATCGCATATACATCAATGTATTATCCAAGTGAGAAAAAGAATCAATAAAGAGAGCTTATATTAGTTAATGTAACGTAATATATCTCATATATAATTATACATTAAATTATCGAATCAACATTTGATCCGATAACCCGGCTATATTACATATAACCGACTAATATAACATATACCATTTCATCGAAATAACACTTGATCCGATGACCCGGATATATCACATATACCCGGCCGATATCATATATCGCGAGAATAGAATACGGTATCTCATATCGTATTAGTCTCGGTCCCGCACATATCGCATATGTGCTCCTACTCCGTTTTGCCTGAGCAAGGAAACCTCTGTGTAGGACTCTAAAGAATCGTCAATACGCCGGCAGTAGGTGATGATCATATCAAACACCCACAAGCTGCAAGCGGTCAACTAAACGTAACAGCCACCCAGGTATTGAGCGATCAGAAGATCAACAAGCAAGCCTGTGCATTCTCCTGTGAATCCAATCAGTAACACTACCGTACAGTCCGATCTCTTCGTCTGATATGTCGCATATCCAGTCTAGGGATGGTAAACGTCAGACCCCAGTAACCGATAAGTCGTGTCGATGTGAGGCTCATAACACGTCGATAAACTACTGATAACTCTTACCAGTAGCACTCCATATCAGCCCTGGCCAGGGACTTCCAGTTATAGCCAATCGAACACAGCACAACATCAACTTCCTATACCGGGAGAGACGAAACCCCTTCTATGGCTCATTGCCTCTATGTGATTCGGGACTGTACCCAAAAGCCACCGTTTTGCACGCCCTCTTGGACGTGGTAAGGTGGAAATCAAAGTACAGTTGGAATCATACAAGACTCTATGATGATCTCGGGTCTACAGACTAACCTGTACCAGTGTCACCAGAGAACTGCTATCTGACGATAGGTATAAATCCATCTAGGAGTTCTCGGCGAGTCCGTTCAGTGTACCTAGTCTCCACTGAGCACCCGTACACCATTTTTGATGTCAAACACCAATGGATATGGGTCAAGATGCGTATACGCTAGTCTACTCTGGTGTATCGATGCCCTGTCTCGATACACCCTCGACTAGGAACAGTTATAGGATGTACTCGTTGACTACCCTGGCCCTACTAGTATGATCTCATCATAGTCCCAGTAGTCAAGTACATATCCCAAAAGGCTTTATCAACATGTGAGAGCAAGATAGTAAACCAATACAAGTCAACATGTTAAGACAAAGTACAACCAGATAACATACTATCATATCGAGCAAGAAAGTCCTCTCTATATATATCCAAGCATCCACTATAATATACATCATATGTACAATAATGGCCTCTAGGGTATATACATAACTAACACCTCAAGCATCTATATCCCAATTCATGATGTTCTTCAAGTCAACCACCTTCCAGGCCTTGATTGATAAGCTGGCCCAAATGGACCAGATGAGCCATAGGCCGTCTTCTTAAAAAACGGATCTCCGAAATGAAAAGGGTAAAGGGAAAGAGACCTTCGTTGCTAACGCTCAACAACAACCGAGTGACCTGAAATCGGTTGCTCAGCAAAGCAACACACACCGATCCCTCGAAGAGAAATTGAGACGTCTTTACTCGTTTCCCCGAGATGAAACGAGAAGACTGTTCGAACTGGCAGTGCGCAACAGGCTCATCACTTTGCCGGATCTGAGACGCCCACTGCAGCGTGGTGACGTCAACAATCCCAACTACTGCCCCTTCCACAGAGTAATGGGCCACCCAATCGAAGATTGCTACGTCTTCAAAAACTGGGTTGAAGACCAGTACCAACAAGGCAAGTTCGTGCTGTCCGAAAACTGGAAGGTGAACCCGCCACAGCAGCACGCTCCTAAAAAGGTGGACATGCTGGGGGCATCATGCTCATTTGTAGAAGAAGCTCCTTGGGAAATTGTCCTTTTGGCTAAAACTAAAAGAATGCCGAAGGATCTTCGAGCATGCCCGGCGAATAGGTGGAAAAGCCTGCTGGAGCCTGAGATTATTGACGGGATGCTGAAACCACGCCCAACACCGAAAGATGGTAATGATGGGCAGAACACCTAGGTCAAGCCTTCAAAGTCTTTGAAGAAAAATAAGGAGGCCAAGAAGCCCGTGCAGCTTGACGACAAGCACACAGACCCGCAGAACTACATTGACTCGCTGGAGGAATACAACCAGAAAGCGTGGACCCCAATCACACTAGAAGAGTTTCTCAACCACATACTTGAGAACGGAAACAGTGACAATGACGAGGGAGACAACTCGTCAGAAGAACCCAAGGATTATGTGGCGAGTTGCCACATGATCTCTCATTCGTCAGTGAATGGCAAAGAAGCTCCCTCAGTGTTAGAAAATAATGCGGATAAGCTGGGGGCAGGACCGGCGTCAAAATCCCTGGAGCCGTCAGACGACTTGATTGACATGCTGCTAAACGAAGCCCTTCAAAAGTGCAAATCCGACTGAGAACGTGAAACGGGCATATACGAAGAGGCCAAGCATCGGCGTCAAGATGAGGAAGCTGTGGCAAGGAAGAGTCACAAAGTACTCCAACTGGATCGAAGCACACCCGTGGCAGACAAAAGCAAGTTTAAGATAGGGAAACGGTTCGCCAAAACCCTGTCAATGGGAATGAAGCTGCCACCTTTCGAAGGAAATACTCCCGGGATTACGTGCCTTGACGAAGCGGATGTACATCCGAAATACTGCTTATACCATTGAAGGGTTATACATCCTACCGAAGAGTGCAATTCTTCAAGAAGTGCTGGCAGGGATACGTTGCCCACCGACAACACTTTAAGCGAATGAAGTGCAAAGCCCATTGGGAACAGAGAAGCATGACAGATGAGCGTAAAGGAACAGCCGGTAACTGTCATATAGTTGATGCCATTTCGACAAAAGGGAAATCTCAAGTTCTTACCTTCGGGAGAGATTCTGACAAAGAAATAGCCCTTGGCCCTCTCTTCAAAGAATCCACCTCTGGAAAAAGAAGAAGAGGTGAAGAACTGTGAGAACGTTTAGCTGCGTAACCGTACGTTGCCTGAAAAGAATCTCGGACCCTCAAAGGTTCAGGTAAAAGAGACAAGGAGAAGGAAAAGTCCCTGAGGAGATTTCCCTTGATGATAGAGTCGTCGAAGAGCTCACAGCTAAGGCCTCGCCTAAGAAGAACAAGGTGGATTACAATGTCCTGGCACACCTGACGATACCTCACAATTGAGCATTTTGGATGCCCTTCTCCTATCTAAAGAGATACGAGATTCTCTGATCAAGGCATTACAAGAGCCCGATCAGTTTCAAGCTTTTCTTGCAGAAGAAAAGATGAAGGACGGGCTGGAAGAAATTCACACAGCCGACATTACATTCGGTGATGAAGATCTCCTCCTCGGAATGTGCGAGCACAACCATCCGTTGTAAGTAACCGGGTACTGCCTGTAGGGTTACCTAGCACGGCAGCAAGGTTTCGGGAGGCATCGTCCATGCCAAATTTTCATTTTGTCGTTCTAGCTAACCCTAAACATAGAATCGTTAACTAGAAATCGACGGAATAAAATGCAAACAACTTCGCATATGAAATGTGAGCAAGGAATACAACCTTTGTAGACTGGTCCTTCACTTCAATGGCTCCGTGTGGTAGTCCCTTCGCTGCGATCGTGAACTCCGGACTCTAGAGAGGCTCCCTTGAAGAAACGAACATGCTTGCTTCGAAGTTTTCGAGACCGAAGATGATCTACGTCGAGGAGACACTAACCCAAGCTATCTTTTCACTAATCATGGAATTAGTGAAGCAAACACCCTATACTAAATGGCAAGTAGTAGAGGATGATGAAGTAGGAATTTTGTTCACTTTAGATTTCATTTTCTCACTCATAATCATCACCATTGAAAAAGATAGAAAGCTTTTGTCAAGAAGAAAAACAACAACAAGTGATGAAAATGAATTATTGTGTGAGGTTAGAAATGCAACCAAGGGTTAAGCATGTCATGCTCAACCCTTGTAGAGAGTTAATCATGGCCATGGGTTAAAGGGTTAGGTTAAATAAATATCCTAAGTTAGACAAAAGAGTGGACAAAGTCAAAGATACTTACAAGCTTCTACAAGCTTTCAACAAATATCAACCATGATAAAATCCACAATTTTGAATAACTTAATGATAAATATAAAGCCCTAATCTTAACCCTAGCATGGTTCAATCCTCATAAACCCTAGTTTTATTTTTAACCTAGCTTGATACATTTAACATATATCACATATACATCAATGTATCCAAAATGAGAAAAGAAATCTTAAGTTAGCTAATATTAGTTAATGTAATGTTATATATCAAATATATAATTATACAATAAATTATTAACAACTCTTGATTTAATAATCCGGCTCTATTACATATAACCGACTAATATCATGTTTAAAAACTTATCGAATCAACACTTGATCCGATAACCCGGCTATATCGCATATAACCGACCAATGTCACAAATCACAAATCTCATATCGTATCAATCTCGGTCCCGCACATATCACATATGTGCTCCTACTCCGTTTCGCTTGAGCCAGGAAAACCTCTGTGTAGGACTCTAAAGACTCGTCAATACGCCGGCAGTAGGTGATGATCATATCAAACACCACAAGCCGCAAGCGGTCTGCTAAACGTAACGGCCACCCGGGTATTGAGCGATCAAAAGATCAACAAGCAAGCCTGCTCGTACTCCTGCGAATCCAATCAATAACACTACCGTACAGTCCGGTCTCTTCGTCTGATATGTCGCATATCTCGTCTAGGGGTGGTAAATGTCAGACCCGAGTGTAGCGTTTTGAAAATCGTTTCGGTGAAATTTCGAAAAAATCGGTAAAATAAGGGGGTTTTCTGTAAAAAGTCAAAATGCAAATATTTTATTATAAAAATTAAATATACATATTCTAGCTATGTAATTGCTATTATTTGGTGCTTATTGAGCCGCTGGTGAAATTTCAAATTTTCTGAAAAAAATATTATTTTATTATTATTTAAGCCGTCACTAATACATTTAATTAGGGAAAATTACAAATTGGAATGAGTTGAAACAAATTTTGTGCATCATAAAACATTAAATAAAATTTTAACATATGGTTTTTGCAACGAAATCATTTGCCAAAACGGTTTAGAAATTATCGAAGAAAAAAGGCTTTTTTTAGCGTAAATGGATGTTTGGGGTATTGTATTTATCATTTTTCACCACCCCACACCCGTGTCCACACCCACACACCCCCACTTACCCCTCCCCATGGCTGAATTCAGCACCCACCATATCTTTTCCCCACTTGATTTTCAAGGAAAAAGAAATGAAAGAAAAGGAAAGAAAATGAGTGAAGTAGTTAGACTTTTGACTTTGTTTGACCTTGACTTTGCCCCACTTTCTCTACCTCCCTCTCTCTCCTCCCCCACTCCCATTTCTGGTCGAAATCCCTTCTCCATACAGCAGCAGCCCCCCTCCATTTTCCCCTCTCCTTTCTCTTCAAAACTTCATCAAAAATTGCTCAAAATCCATAAAAAAAAATCCCAAAACCCAAATCCGACTCCTACCCATTTTAGCTTAGCCCGTATAGCATGGATCCTTGTGAAAAGAGAGCATTTTGGGAGGCCATGGAGTCTTGTGGACCTTCATATATTTTTGGGTATAATTCTAAAACTTTTTGCTTAAATTGTTACTTGTTTCTTAAAGCTAATTTAAATTAAGTGTTAACTTGGATATGTGAGTTTAATTGCAAGTTTTGGATTTCAAGTTAGGGTTTGTTATGGAAATGAGTTGTGTTTGATTGTGCATGGTTTAGTGAAGTGGTTTAACATAATTAGTTTTGTAGAAAACTAATCTAGTTGTTAATTACAAGTTGTTACTTGAAAAATTGTGTTAATTTGCTAATTGCTTACTAGGTTTTTGAAATTTGTTAAATTCTTGGGATTAAAAATGTGATTAGGGTTTTCTTGGCTTCATTAACTTTATTAAGTGTGGTTTAATGCTTTGGATCATGCAAATCTAAGCTAGATTGTAGTTTGTGCATTTTTGCTTTGAAATTGTTAAAAAAGGGTATTTTTGTAAACTAGAATATTAGGATTTTTGGAATTTAATGAGATTAAATTCCGGAAATTGTTTATACGACTTATTTAAGATATTTAATAAGTATATTGGCCGCTACTTTCATTTAAACATCATGTTTTGTACAAAAACGGCGAATTGTGCTTGCTAGATTTTCGGAAAAATGACTTTTTAAGTGAAAATGGGGTTTTTGTGAGTTTTAACCTAGTTTATATTAAAATTAGTGTTCGTGAATGTGCAAATGAGTGTGATTGGATTTTTCTCGATGGTTTGACGTTTGTACATCGACATCAAGGGTTGGTTTTACTATTCTTGCATGCGTGGGCGATAGGTTTGGACCTATGCGTGATACGCGTGCCGATTTGATTTTCGTATGCCGTTTCGATCTCGAATTTAGTTTTAATGTGATATGGTGCGTTATGATATGTAGGTACCCCTACGTGGACTTCGAGACGACAAGCAAGCGCGTGGCGACGTCGGCACCGGCGAGCGAGGACCAGGTGAGTAGATTTATATCTACGGGGAGAAGTCGGGTGGATGGCGTATAGCACCCCCGCAGTCCGTGGTGGTGTATACGGATGCGTATACACACCAACAATTATTATATGTTATTTGGGATTAATAACGATGCTTAGGATGGATATTGGTGTATTGGATTACTTTAGTGTTGCGAACCCTAGGGTAGTGTTACACACATACATACACACATACATACTTGCATACATTCCTATTGATATGTGCTCATGGGATTCTTTATAGTTATGTGTTCACATGGGTATGGGACTATGTGTTCACATACGGATTGAGGATGATACTTGGGATTGAGCTGAGTCGATGAGATTCGATTTGAGGCCGTGAGATCGGTGATATAGCAGGGTTCGTATCTTAGATACGACATGACGTTGTAGCGGGTCCTTGACGTAGTGTTTCACACACGTCCATGCATACGTAGGCGGTATCAGTATGGTACTAGACGTAGATCAGTACCCCGATCATGATATTTGATAAAGAGGATACCAGGTGAATAGTATGATGAATATGATATTGACCCGTACCCAGATTGGGATGCCGTACGACGGATTTACGTACGAGCTATATTGATGATTGATCCGCACTCTTGACTTGGGATGCCTGATTATAGATATGGTATCGGATATGATATTATTGAGGCGAGATCACCGACTATACATATACAGGTATGTATATGTATCGACTCAGATGATAGGCGGTTTCCTTACCTGTAGTTCAGCTTGTAGTTCAGCCGTATAGTTTAGTGTAGTTGTTAGATTAGATTAGACTTCTTACCTATTTCAAAAACTAACGAATCGTGGGCATTTTTAAAGACAGCTCAAGGGAATCTACGGATATTTCAAAAACGACGTATCTTTTCATAAAAAACACCGTAGCCCCTATTTTCAAAATCCCATGATTCGTGTTATTTCAAAAGGCACCATTTGTAGGACTTATATTAGATTATTGCAGATTAGTTATCGTTGTGTCTAGTATTCAGCTCCCGCACATTATTGCTGTTCGCTCTGCTTCGCATATTTATTTTGCTGCATATTCCATTATTGATATCATGCTGTTAGGACACCAGCACCATTACCGATGATGCGTATGTACCACGTACACCTACTTGCCGGCTCACACACATCTTCATCGGTAATTGCCATGTCACGTACACTTTAGAGAATATAATTGCTTGACTTAGATTGTTAGCTAGTAGTGTTGACATGATATTAGTGTACTTCTCTTATATGCCATATTAGACATTGTAGTTATTACCTACCACTTCATGCATACTGTTATTCAGTTGTTCATGCCTAATTCATTATCATTGACATATGCACTTGTGATGATTTCTTGAGATTTATGATATTTCTGGATTTCGGGGAAAGCCGCAAAATTTACAACTTATGATCTTTTAAAATATAAAATGTTGCGGTTTTCTAGTGATGTAAAGTGTCGTCCACCATGAGTTTGCTGTGGTTTTGGAGATCCGTGTCGAGGAGTGGAGGAACCGTCACGGGTACATGGTGGGCCCGGTATGGTACCCCGGGGCAAGAGGAATGTGGTGTTGACGTTGAGCCTGGCTGGGGAGCACTACCTACCGGTGATATTACCCGACGCGTCGGATATCCGGAGGATACCGTCGTGGTCTTGAGATGGATGGTAGGGGCCGGTCTGGACTGACGGCGCCCTAGATATTGAGATTGAGACATTGATATTTCGAGACAGTGAGATTTATGTTTTGTGTCGATGCTAGACACTGTTGATACTGATTTTAATTATGATACCTCAGTTTAAAATACGAAGGAAATCTCACTAATTTATGAAAACAGTTTCTTCATTTACATGTATTCTGTTTTCATGCATTCATACCTCATTCATATGATATATTGCTACCTGAGGCACTGACACGGGCACATGAGTTTACACTCGGGTTAGATATTTACCCTAGCCATTGTTATAGGCTGCATGTTATATATATTTGAGGATATATTATGATCATTGACCTAGGATTGCGTTATTTATGCGATTTCTGTGCGTAGATGTTTTTCTATTCACGAGTTGGCAACTCACCCCCGTTGTGCCCCAGTTTCTTGCAGGTTGCCGTACAGGTTCATTACGGCTTTGCGGGCTCAGTTTCATTCGGGTGACTTGCTAGTAGGTGGGTTTTTCTTGTATCGTACCCATCATATTACCTTGTATAATATTATTCCGTTGTATCTAGTAAATTCCATCAACCAAACATGTATTTTTTTGAGATAGAGACCAGTGTTGTTTATTCTTTCGACCTTAGAGTTGCTCGTTATATTTCTGGTGGTTTTGAGTTCCCTTTTAAGTTTTTGATCCTCGCCGTTGGCGTTATATATTATATTGCTTGTGTGGTTGTGACCGTCGATTGACGAAGAGCTAGCTCCCGCTTGGGGATGCCTTTTTCTTGATTTCGTATACTATTCATGTTGTATCCCGTTTGGGAGCCAGTATTTACAAAGGAGACTCTGCCGAAATTTTCAGTAAATTTTTGATGTTTTTAAAAACCGCATAATTCGGCTTATGCTATTGAACTACTTGTTTTAAGTTGGTTTTTCCTGCACTCTACTACTTTTCTTGGTTTGGATTTCTGGGTTTTCGGTTTACTTAGATTACGTACGCCTCGAGACGTTCGTAGTTTAAGTGCCGGTCATGTTCCGTACTTTCGGGTCGTGACAAAGTTGGTATCAGAGCGTTAGGTTTTAACCTTCGGAGCATAGGATGACCCTTGGTTGATGGAATAGGTGACTAAAGTAGAGTGACGTACCGTTGGTATGTTCCGCGGCATATTTACGACACGCCACTCCACTTAAGAAGCCTTAGAATGTACATTTCCTTGTTCAGTATTATATTCCTTCCTGATCTAGCCTCATCGTTACCAGTTTGGTTTTGCTGCCATGATTTCGGGCAGGGAGAGATATGGCTAGAGTTGCGGTCAACAGGAGCTCGTCACAAACGAGGACTGACCAGGGCGTGATTCCGGCGACACCCAATTGCAGAGATGTGTCTTTTTACTGTGTTTCCGCGCCACGAGCGTTTGGCGGATCGCCTTTATGAGGTTACTCGGAGGTGCTGATCGACACTAGAGAATTGAGCCAATGATAGAGGCCAGTCAGGTTTTGATGACCGTTGGTGTGTTGCTTACTCCTGATGATTGAGGCACTGTTCAGCGTGCAGACGAGCGAGCCAGTTGTTGCTGCGAGCGACGAGATATCGCCCCATATGTTGGAGCTATTGCGGGGCGAGTTGTACGAATAGATGATACAAGGTCGCTAGTCACCCGATGATGAATGACTAGGACAGGTGGTTCGTTCGCTTACCCCGATGCGAGGTCATCAGATAGATTGATTCCAGCTAGAGACGACTTCACGCGGAGACGTTGGGAGTCGACAGAGACGATCGAATGTCAGAAACCTATTATTCCAAGTTTAAAGTAGTCGGAAAGACATGCAGGCAATTCTATGGTCCCTCTAGAAGAATGAAACCCTAACTCGACTTAATGACCGTGTGAAAGCCTTTGAACCTTCGGGTTTGCGGCAGTTCCACGGCGCCATTAGTGAGGCTTGGGTTTTCCCTTCTACGGCTGGACCACCGATGTTGTGGTAGATATATTCGATACTATTAAACTGTACCAAGATGTTGAGCTCTTGGGGGATTATGAGGTTTTGACGAATCGATCGAATGGTTCGACTTCAATCGGATGCTAGGTGGTGAGATGCATTCTTGGGAGACTCCAGATACGAGGATAGCCGTTGGAGCTCAGTCCATGCAGCCGCGACGAGACGAGTCCAAAGAAGACGACATTAGAGAAAAGTGGAGTAAGAGGTTCGCACCAGATCTAGATGAGATGACGTTCCACTCCGTCGACATCAGAGATGCGATGCGCATGCCGAGGCAGAGTACTGGACTTACCTTCCAGAAGGAGTCGTGATGAGTATGCAGTCGTTCCAGAGCAAGATGCAGATATAGGAAAGGACGATGACTTCCGGACAGTTGGTAGAGACGAGACATGGAAGAGACCGTGAGCAGGATTCCTTCCAGGACACTGCTGCAATGATACTTGCACCCAGGATCAGATGTGTCACGTACATTCAGAGAGCCAGAGGCCGACGCCAGTGATATGCTGTCTTACGAGTGGTCGCGATGATTGACCAAGAGATGACCAGAGAAGTGCCAGAACGGAATCGTCCCTGTTAGTATACCTGATAGGGCCGATGAGCCGATGGACCGAAAGATCGGTAATTCATAGTAGAGACCTTGACCCAGGAGTGGTCATGGTTACGCACGCCAGCAGGACAGAGTTCATGATCATCGACGAGACGTTCCACTAGTGACCGCGACAGTTGGCCGAGATTCTTAGAGGATGCGCTTGAGCAGTACTATTCCGCCATTATTGATTACGATGTTTTGGGTGATTTATTCGTATGATTTGATTTTGATGATTGAGGATTTACGATCTTTGCACAGTGTTGCACTTGATATCGTTTTCGTTCTTTAGTTTCACATGTTTGTGATTTTACGGTTTTAAACAGTTGAGTTGGTTTTGTGCGTATGCATGCACACGATTTCGTTCCTGCACTCGGTATAGTTTATATATGCTTGCAGTGCAGTGATACGCCTTTTGTGCACTTAGATGCACTGGACTTCGATTTTGATTGTGATACTCGATATTTGTTTTGTGCACCTTGTGCACCTGATTGCTTTTGCGCACGTTCGGCGCTTGATATTGGATTTCATGATTTCATGCACGATAGATGCACCTGATTTGGATTTTCGCGCATGTGGGGCGCATGTTTTGAAGGGTGATTTTGGTGCACACCAGAGGCACTAAATCGAGATTTTTTTTCGTGCATGTCAGATGCACCTGATTTTGCTGTCAGGCACACATGTTGCCTACGACAGATGTTTCGTGCACACCTGATGCACTTAGATGTTGTTTCTGTGCGCATGTATGGCACATTCATGGATTTTGATTTCCGTGCGCACCAGACGCACGTAGTATTCATGTGCATATTTTGGGATTGATTTCTTATAGAGCAGTACGTTTTTATGATATTGCTATGTGTTTTCGTACCGAGCAGGACTAGTCAGAGGACAGTACCTGAATACATTTTGCATGCATTGATAGTTATTGAAGGGATTTCCAAAAAGCGAGCTATAGCCTCAGTATTTACCTACGCGTCTGATATGACACGAAATGTTTAAAATAAGGAGACCCTTCTAAATTGTTTCCAAAACGGCGGAACGTACATTTAAAACAAAGGTATATATATATAGTTATTTTCTTATGATAGACGTCCGCCACTGTGCAGTGTTATACGCGTTGCACAGCGACTTAAAGAGATTGGCATGCATTTCCTTCAGACACTTACAGATATAGATTCGATATTTACATGTTTAGTTTCGAGTTATGTCATATCGGTTTTGATTTGGATTTGGCATTGATGTCTTCTCCATGACTCCGATGATTGCGGGATGCTTGACGGAGTTTTGATTTGAGTTATATGCTCATTTTTCAAGCGCATGCGCTGCGTTACGATTTGTTTTATGTATTTACAATTTCGGAGCCCCGACGACTTGATGGGTTTTCTTAGATATTTTAGTATTTGGGGGAGTTTGAATTTAAATTCGGGGACCGAATTTCTTTAAGGGGGGAAGATTGTAGCGTTTTGAAAATCGTTTCGGTGAAATTTCGAAAAAATCGGTAAAATAAGGGGGTTTTCTGTAAAAAGTCAAAATGCAAATATTTTATTATAAAAATTAAATATACATATTCTAGCTATGTAATTGCTATTATTTGGTGCTTATTGAGCCGCTGGTGAAATTTCAAATTTTCTGAAAAAAATATTATTTTATTATTATTTAAGCCGTCACTAATACATTTAATTTGGGAAAATTACAAATTGGAATGAGTTGAAACAAATTTTGTGCATCATAAAACATTAAATAAAATTTTAACATGTGGTTTTTGCAACGAAATCATTTGCCAAAACGGTTTAGAAATTATCGAAGAAAAAAGGCTTTTTTTTAGCGTAAATGGATGTTTGGGGTATTGTATTTATCATTTTTCACCACTCCACACCCGTGCCCACACCCACACACCCCCACTTACCCCTCCCCATGGCTGAATTCAGCACCCACCATATCTTTTCCCCACTTGATTTTCAAGGAAAAAGAAATGAAAGAAAAGGAAAGAAAATGAGTGAAGTAGTTAGACTTTTGACTTTGTTTGACCTTGACTTTGCCCCACTTTCTCTACCTCCCTCTCTCTCCTCCCCCACTCCCATTTCTGGTCGAAATCCCTTCTCCATACAGCAGCAGCCCCCCTCCATTTTCCCCTCTCCTTTCTCTTCAAAACTTCATCAAAAATTGCTCAAAATCCATAAAAAAAAATCCCAAAACCCAAATCCGACTCCTACCCATTTTAGCTTAGCCCGTATAGCATGGATCCTTGTGAAAAGAGAGCATTTTGGGAGGCCATGGAGTCTTGTGGACCTTCATATATTTTTGGGTATAATTCTAAAACTTTTTGCTTAAATTGTTACTTGTTTCTTAAAGCTAATTTAAATTAAGTGTTAACTTGGATATGTGAGTTTAATTGCAAGTTTTGGATTTCAAGTTAGGGTTTGTTGTGGAAATGAGTTGTGTTTGATTGTGCATGGTTTAGTGAAGTGGTTTAACATAATTAGTCTTGTAGAAAACTAATCTAGTTGTTAATTACAAGTTGTTACTTGAAAAATTGTGTTAATTTGCTAATTGCTTACTAGGTTTTTGAAATTTGTTAAATTCTTGGGATTAAAAATGTGATTAGGGTTTTCTTGGCTTCATTAACTTTATTAAGTGTGGTTTAATGCTTTGGATCATGGAAATCTAAGCTAGATTGTAGTTTGTGCATTTTTGCTTTGAAATTGTTAAAAAAGGGTATTTTTGTAAACTAGAATATTAGGATTTTTGGAATTTAATGAGATTAAATTCCGGAAATTGTTTATACGACTTATTTAAGATATTTAATAAGTATATTGGCCGCTACTTTCATTTAAACATCATGTTTTGTACAAAAACGGCGAATTGTGCTTGCTAGATTTTCGGAAAAATGACTTTTTAAGTGAAAATGGGGTTTTTGTGAGTTTTAACCTAGTTTATATTAAAATTAGTGTTCGTGAATGTGCAAATGAGTGTGATTGGATTTTTCTCGATGGTTTGACGTTTGTACATCGACATCAAGGGTTGGTTTTACTATTCTTGCATGCGTGGGCGATAGGTTTGGACCTATGCGTGATACGCGTGCCGATTTGATTTTCGTATGCCGTTTCGATCTCGAATTTAGTTTTAATGTGATATGGTGCGTTATGATATGTAGGTACCCCTACGTGGACTTCGAGACGACAAGCAAGCGCGTGGCGACGTCGGCACCGGCGAGCGAGGACCAGGTGAGTAGATTTATATCTACGGGGAGAAGTCGGGTGGATGGCGTATAGCACCCCCGCAGTCCGTGGTGGTGTATACGGATGCGTATACACACCAACAATTATTATATGTTATTTGGGATTAATAACGATGCTTAGGATGGATATTGGTGTATTGGATTACTTTAGTGTTGCGAACCCTAGGGTAGTGTTACACACACACATACACACATACATACTTGCATACATTCCTATTGATATGTGCTCATGGGATTCTTTATAGTTATGTGTTCATATGGGTATGGGACTATGTGTTCACATACGGATTGAGGATGATACTTGGGATTGAGCTGAGTCGATGAGATTCGATTTGAGGCCGTGAGATCGGTGATATAGCAGGGTTCGTATCTTAGATACGACATGACGTTGTAGCGGGTCCTTGACGTAGTGTTTCACACACGTCCATGCATACGTAGGCGGTATCAGTATGGTACTAGACGTAGATCAGTACCCCGATCATGATATTTGATAAAGAGGATACCAGGTGAATAGTATGATGAATATGATATTGACCCGTACCCAGATTGGGATGCCGTACGACGGATTTACGTACGAGCTATATTGATGATTGATCCGCACTCTTGACTTGGGATGCCTGATTATATATATGGTATCGGATATGATATTATTGAGGCGAGATCACCGACTATACATATACAGGTATGTATATGTATCGACTCAGATGATAGGCGGTTTCCTTACCTGTAGTTCAGCTTATAGTTCAGCCGTATAGTTTAGTGTAGTTGTTAGATTAGATTAGACTTCTTACCTATTTCAAAAACTAACGAATCGTGGGCATTTTTAAAGACAGCTCAAGGGAATCTACGGATATTTCAAAAACGACGTATCTTTTCATAAAAAACACCGTAGCCCCTATTTTCAAAATCCCATGATTCGTGTTATTTCAAAAGGCACCATTTGTAGGACTTATATTAGATTATTGCAGATTAGTTATCGTTGTGTCTAGTATTCAGCTCCCGCACATTATTGCTGTTCGCTCTGCTTCGCATATTTATTTTGCTGCATATTCCATTATTGATATCATGCTGTTAGGACACCAGCACCATTACCGATGATGCGTATGTACCACGTACACCTACTTGCCGGCTCACACACATCTTCATCGGTAATTGCCATGTCACGTACACTTTAGAGAATATAATTGCTTGACTTAGATTGTTAGCTAGTAGTGTTGACATGATATTAGTGTACTTCCCTTATATGCCATATTAGACATTGTAGTTATTACCTACCACTTCATGCATACTGTTATTCAGTTGTTCATGCCTAATTCATTATCATTGACATATGCACTTGTGATGATTTCTTGAGATTTATGATATTTCTGGATTTCGGGGAAAGCCGCAAAATTTACAACTTATGATCTTTTAAAATATAAAATGTTGCGGTTTTCTAGTGATGTAAAGTGTCGTCCACCATGAGTTTGCTGTGGTTTTGGAGATCCGTGTCGAGGAGTGGAGGAACCGTCACGGGTACATGGTGGGCCCGGTATGGTACCCCGGGGCAAGAGGAATGTGGTGTTGACGTTGAGCCTGGCTGGGGAGCACTACCTACCGGTGATATTACCCGACGCGTCGGATATCCGGAGGATACCGTCGTGGTCTTGAGATGGATGGTAGGGGCCGGTCTGGACTGACGGCGCCCTAGATATTGAGATTGAGACATTGATATTTCGAGACAGTGAGATTTATGTTTTGTGTCGATGCTAGACACTGTTGATACTGATTTTAATTATGATACCTCAGTTTAAAATACGAAGGAAATCTCACTAATTTATGAAAACAGTTTCTTCATTTACATGTATTCTGTTTTCATGCATTCATACCTCATTCATATGATATATTGCTACCTGAGGCACTGACACGGGCACATGAGTTTACACTCGGGTTAGATATTTCCCCTAGCCATTGTTATAGGCTGCATGTTATATATATTTGAGGATATATTATGATCATTGACCTAGGATTGCGTTATTTATGCGATTTCTGTGCGTAGATGTTTTTCTATTCACGAGTTGGCAACTCACCCCCGTTGTGCCCCAGTTTCTTGCAGGTTGCCGTACAGGTTCATTACGGCTTTGCGGGCTCAGTTTCATTCGGGTGACTTGCTAGTAGGTGGGTTTTTCTTGTATCGTACCCATCATATTACCTTGTATAATATTATTCCGTTGTATCTAGTAAATTCCATCAACCAAACATGTATTTTTTTGAGATAGAGACCAGTGTTGTTTATTCTTTCGACCTTAGAGTTGCTCGTTATATTTCTGGTGGTTTTGAGTTCCCTTTTAAGTTTTTGATCCTCGCCGTTGGCGTTATATATTATATTGCTTGTGTGGTTGTGACCGTCGATTGACGAAGAGCTAGCTCCCGCTTGGGGATGCCTTTTTCTTGATTTCGTATACTATTCATGTTGTATCCCGTTTGGGAGCCAGTATTTACAAAGGAGACTCTGCCGAAATTTTCAGTAAATTTTTGATGTTTTTAAAAACCGCATAATTCGGCTTATGCTATTGAACTACTTGTTTTAAGTTGGTTTTTCCTGCACTCTACTACTTTTCTTGGTTTGGATTTCTGGGTTTTCGGTTTACTTAGATTACGTACGCCTCGAGACGTTCGTAGTTTAAGTGCCGGTCATATTCCGTACTTTCGGGTCGTGACACCGAGTAACCTGATATGTCGTGTCGATATGAGGCTCATAACGGGTTGAGAAACTACTGATAACACTTACCAGTATATCTCTAAAGCAGCCTTGGCCAGGGACTTCCTGTTATAGCCAATCGAGCACAGCGCAACATCAACCCCTAATACCGGGAGAGACGAAACCCCTCCTATCGCTCATTGCCTCCATGTGATTCAGGACTGTACCCAAAAGCCACCGTTTTGCAGGTTCTCTTGAACGTGATAAGGTGGAAATCAAAGCACAGTGGGAATCACACAAGACTCTATGATCTCGAGTCTACAGACTAACCTGTACCAGTGTCACCCGAGAACTGCCATATGACGTTAGGTATAATACCATCTGGGAGTTCTCGGTGAGTCCGTCCAGTGTACCCAGTCTCCACTGAGCACCCGTATACTGTCTCTGATGTCAAACACCAATGGATATAGGATCATCCATCGCCCATCTACATGGGTCGAGAAGCTATACGCTAGTCTACTCTGGTATATCGATGCCCTGTCTCGATACTCCCTCGACTAGGAACATTTGAAGGATGTACTTAACGACTACTCTGTCCCCACTAGTATGATCTGCATCATAGTCCTGATAGTCAAGTACTCATCCTAAGGGCTTTATCAACATGTAACATAGAGACAATCAGAGTACATGTTAAGATAAAGTGCAACCAGATAGCATACTATCATGTCGAGCAAGAAAGTTGTTGGAAATAGTCAAAACTAAGATATTTCTCAGATTAGTTAGAATCTGTTTGTAACAGAATCTGTTTGTAACAGAATCTGTTTGTAACTTCCTTATTTTAATGTTTTCATCATATCTTCCTATACTCGTGTAATAAGGCTATAAAAAGAGCCTCTCTATATACTGAATTTAGTGTGAAAGAAAGTTCAATTCGCTTATATGGTATCAGAGCGGTAAAACTTTCTCCAAAAATAAAAAATCACCATTTTTTCTCAATCAAAAGAAATCCCAGTTCCTTTTTTTCTAGCCATAATGTCCTCCACCACAGATACTGAAGTATCCTCCGTGTATCAACCAACATACAGATCCGGAACTCAAGGGGATCGGAACACCAGCCAGAGTCCTTTACAAAAACAGGCTTTGCAGATCGAGTCCGATGGTTCTCAGGAGTCAAGAATCAACTCTGGATCCCCTCCATTCATAAAGGAACAACTGGAGCACCTGTACAAGTTCTTTAACTCCACCGCAGACCCGTCAACACAACCCTCCTGTTCTTTAGCCTAAATCGGTAACAATCACCCTATCTCTTTTTCATGTATTCAACTTCCTTGGATTCTTGACTCTGGAGCAACTGATCACATGACCAGTTGCTTCATATTATTTTCAACTTACACACCCTGTGCAGGAAACAAAAGGGTCAAAATTGCAGATGGTTCGTATTCTACCATAGCCGGCCAAGGAACCATCACAATCTCTCCTTTCTTAACCCTTCTTAATGTTTTACATGTTCCAAAGGTTTCCTCCAATCTGATTTCCATTATAAAGCTAACTCAAGACCTTAAGTGTCAAGTTAAATTCATGTCCTCTCATTTTGAAATTCAGGTTCTGGACTCGGGGACGATGATTGGCAATGCTAGGACCTGTGGAGGTCTCTACTTGCTTGAAGAAGGTCGCGTCTCAATAAATCTGCATCTAGTTTGTGTTCTCAGTCCATGTTTGTTTCTCGTGATAATGAATTAATTATGTTACATCTTCGTCTAGGTCATCCTAGTTTCCATTATATGCAATATTTGTTTCCAAAGTTGTTTCGGAATAAAAATCCTTCTCAATTTCAATGTGAAGTATGTGCTTTTGCCAAACACAAAAGGGCAATTTATCCACCTCGACCCTATAAACCTTCAGCACCGTTTGCTTTAATCCATAGTGACATTTAGGGACCATCCCGTGTTTTATCTGTATTCGGAAAAAAATGGTTTGTTTCGTTTATTGATGATCATACTAGAGTCTTTTGGGTGTTTTTGCTAAAGAAGAAATCAGAAATTGAACAAGTTTTCAAAACCTTTTATGCCATGGTTGAAACACAGTTTAACACAAAAATTCAGAATTTTAGAAGTGACAATGGACGAGAACTTTTTAACGAAACCTTGGGAGATTTTTTTTCAAAGAAAGGCATCATTCACCAAAGTTCTTGCATTAACACACCGCAACAAAACGGTGTGGCTGAAAGAAAAAATAAACACATTCTTGAAATTGCTAGGGCATTATTATTCACCAATCATGTTCCAAAAACATTATGGAATGAAGCAATTTTAACAGCAACTTATCTTATTAATAGAATGCCCTCGAAAATTCTCAATTTTAAAAAACCTGTTGCCTTGTTAAAATCCTTTTACCCTCAAAGCCGCCTTGCAATCCCGGATCTGCCATTGAAAATTTTTGGTTGTACCGTATTTATTCACTATCACAACCCCACTAGGGGTAAACTTGATCCAAAATCGAAAAATGTGTTTTTATTGGCTACGCCACGAATCAAAGAGGGTATAAATGCTTTGATCCTTTATTAAATAAAATATTTATCACAATGGATGTGTTGTTTTTTGAAAATAAATCTTTTTTTAAGCCTCCTCTTCAGGGGGGAACAAATAGTGAAGACTCGGTTTCCATAAAAAATAGTCTCCCAAAAATACCCAACTTAATCCCACATACAAATTCACAAGATCTAGATTTTTAAATCAAAACATTTTAGACCAGTCTTTTGAACACCTGGCAAACCAAAACAGTGAAAATATACTGGACACTCAAAAAAAGGTCCTTGAAAACTCAGAAAATATGTGTGTTGAAAACTCGGTTCCTTTATTAGAAAATCCGGAAAAATCCCATAAAAATAGGAACACACCACCGACTCCTAAAACAACTTGCCCCATGGATTTAAATCCACCAGAAGCTGATGTGGAAATTAAAACTTACAAAAGGAAACAACGTGAAACAGGTCTGGAAAAAACGCAACAGGAGCATTTAATTGAGATAAATCCTTCTCCAGAAGCAGAGGTCGGCTCTGTTCTGCCCACCAAGAATCTGACTCGAGAACAGAACCGGATCACAGTGAGCTGGATCTTCCCATAGCCCTCCGAAAGTCCACAAGGTCATGTACTAGTCGTCCCTTGTATCCAATGTTAAAATTTGTGCCCTCAAATAATCTTTCACCCAGTTTTTCAGCCTTTACCTCTAATGTGTCTGCTGTGGAGATTCCAAAAACTGTACAGGATTCTCTGAGAGCTCCAGAATGGAGAAAGGCGATTTTCGAGGAGATGAATGCACTTGAGAAAAATCAGACTTGGAACATGGAGGAGCTGCCGAGAGGAAAGAAGACTGTAGGATGCAAATGGGTATTCACACCAAAGTTTCGTGCAGATAGAACCCTAGAACGATATAAGGCGAGGCTCGTTGCTAAAGAGTTCACTCAAACATACGGAATCGACTACACGCAGACTTTTGCACCTTTGGCTAAGCTAAACACGATCCGGATCTTGCTGTCAGTTGCAGTAAATCTCGATTGGCGACTTCAACAACTAAATGTGAAGAACGCGTTTTTGAATGGAGACCTGGACGAAGAAGTGTACATGGAACCTCCGCCGGGGTTTGAAAAAGGGTTCGGCTCCAAAGTGTGCAGATTGAAAAGATCACTTTACGGTCTTAAACAATCTCCACGAGTTTGGTTCGAACATTTCCATCAGTTTATGAAAGAGCAAGGATACAATCAGGCTCAGGCAGATCACACCTTGTTCTACAGAGTCTCGAGACATGGAAAAATTGCAATACTGATTGTTTACGTTGATGATATCATTGTTACAGGAGATGACGAGGAAGAGGTCAACCAGTTAAAAAGAAGTCTCGCCAAGGAGTTCGAAGTAAAAGACTTGGGAGAATTGAAGTATTTCTTGGGTATGGAAATTGGTCGAAGTAAGAAAGGTATTGTCGTGTCTCAACGGAAGTATGTTCTCGATCTTCTCAAAGAAATAGGGATGGCAAACTGCAAACCTGTGGAGACACTGATAGATCCGAATAAAAAGCTCGGAGAATTTACACAGAGCCCGTCAGTGGACATTCCACAATACCAGAGGTTAGTGGAAAAATTGATCTATCTTTCTCACACACGTCATGATATCACCTTTGCGGTGAGTATGATAAGCCAATTTATGCACTCACCTCAAGAAGAGCACCTTGATGCAGCATATAGAGTTTTGAAGTATTTAAAGGGCGCACCAGGAAGATGTTTATTCTTCAAAAAAGGTGAGACTCGCAGCGTCGAAGTATTCACTGACGCGGATTGGGAAGGTTCCATCGTAGACAGGAAGTCAATTTCAGAGTATTGTACGTACGTGTAGGGCAATCTAGTTATATGGCGGAGCAAGAAACAAAGTGTCGTGGCAAGGAGTAGTGCGGAGGAAGAATTTCGAGCCCTGGCCAACGGTATTTGTGAAGTTTTGTGGGTTCAACGGGTACTACAGGAAATAAAGCAGCCTATAACTCAGCCACTAAAACTATACTGCGACAACAAAGCTACCATCAGCATATCACACAACCCCATTCAGCATGACAGAACGAAGCATATTGAAGTCGACCGCTACTTCATCAAGGAAAAACTGGATGCCGGTACCATCTGTATCCCCTACATTCTGACAAAAGAACAAACTGCAGATATCTTTACAAAGGGACTATTCAAAGCAGTGTTCGAGAGACTCATAAGCAAGTTGGGCATGATGGACATCTACACACCAACTTGAGGGGGAGTGTTGGAAATAGTCAATAGTAAGATATTTCTCAGATTAGTTAGAATCTGTTTGTAACAGAATTTTTTTGTAACTTCCTTATTTTATTGTTTTCCTCATATCTTCCTATACTCGTGTAATAAGGCTATAAAAAGTTCCTCTCTGTATACTAAATTTAGTGTGAAAGAAAGTTCAATTCGCTTATAAAAGTCTTCCCCTATATATGTCCAAGCATCCGCTACAATATACATCGTATGTATAGTAATGGCCTCTAGGGCATACATATAACTAACAATCTCCCACTTGCACTAGGGCCATCTATTGTAGTATCTCATACCCAACAATCAGCAGTGGTTGAAGTATCTCATACTCAACCATCCCATAAAAGACTCTTTTGGGAATAGGCCTTTGTGAGTGGATCCGCCCTGTTCTCCTCTGTGTCTACTCTTCTAATCTC
The DNA here is from genome assembly GCA_030015575.1 of Agapanthus africanus. Lineage (NCBI taxonomy): Eukaryota > Viridiplantae > Streptophyta > Magnoliopsida > Asparagales > Amaryllidaceae > Agapanthus > Agapanthus africanus. The sequence goes on from CM057351.1 coordinate 350,017,317, forward strand.
GATCTCCCTGGAGATCATCCATCTCCATGATCAGATGATACTGCCTAAGAATATGTCTGGATCATAGATAGGATGGGGGTTCCTAGGCCTAAGCCACAACTCCATTGTCACACAATGGTAGGAACGAAATTCATCTCATGAACTAGTGTACATCCAGACTACTTCATTGGTAGCATCCTTGGTAGCAATGTATCCAGCCTTTATCGTCTAGTATGCCACGGTATCTAGCTTGGAACTCTTCCAACATACCGTCCCTCTACTGAGGGTAAAGACAATGCATGTGACTGACATTCAGTCGACCTTACCACCCTGGAAGCTATCCAGTAATTCTCCCCAGGATCGATTGATACCATCTCACTATACCTAGTGAGAATCCTAACGTCTACTTAGATCTATCTCATAGATCCAAAACCCAGGATTTAGGAGGTATCACCTTGATCCTATATGGAGAATCCTTGTGATAAGAGGAGATTGACCGAGTGTAGCATAGGAAACCCCTTTCCTATCAAGAATATGTCATCCACGTACAATACGAGGATCACCACCATACTCCCTACTACCTTTTCGTATATACAAGGTTCATCTACCATTTTGATGAAGTCAAAATTTTTGACTACCACATCAAAACAGATATTCCAACTCCACGATGCCTGCTTTAACCCATAAAGCAACTTGCACACATTTCCGCTGCTCCCACTGTCTACGAAGCCCTCTGGCTGTGTACTTATAGACACTCTCTTCTAAATCACTATTTAGAAATGCCGTTATGACACCCAACCGCCAGATATCGTAGTCATGGTATGTAGCAATGGCAAGTAGGATCCGGATGGACTTAAGCATAGAGACTAGAAAATGTTTCATCATTATCCACACCTGGTCGATGACGAAAACCTTTTGAAACAAGCCTTAGCTTTGAAAGTCTCAACTTTTCCATGTACACCAAGTAATCTTCTCAAGATATACTTGCTCCTGATGGGGATTTAACCCTTCAGATAAAGCAACCAAAGTCCATACTTCGTTGGTGTATATGGATTCCATCTCAGATCGCTTAGTATCCAGCTATTCTTACAGAGTCCCCACTCCTGATGGCCTGCTCGAAACTAGTTGGGTCATCATCTCATGATGCAATCCTCACTCCCACTGTCATAGAGAAAACCGAAGTATCTTTCAAGTGGATGAGGAACCCTACTAGATCGGTGGAGAGGCTGAGGTTCGTCGGGAACTATTGAATCCATCGGTTCTACCAAATCATCAGCTGCAGTTTGTATAGCTGGAACTCCTTCCAGTTCTACCTCACGATCACTAATTTCTTCACAAGAAAATCCTTTTCTCAAAAGGTGGCATACTGAGAAACAAAACAACTTTTGTTCCTCGGTGCGGTAGAAGATATTCCCTTGCGAATGCTTGGGATATCCAATAAACTTCCACAGAACTAACCTTGCCTTGAGCTTGTCCAAATTTTGCTTTTAGACATAGGCCGAACAACCCCCAAATCTTAACATACTTAAGAGATGGGCTCTTCCCATACCATATCACATATGGAGTGGTAGGCACCTGATTTGGTTGGAACCCTATTCAATAGGTATGCAGCTTCACAAGTGCATAACCCCCAAAAGGAAATAGACATCTCAGTAGTACTCATCATAGAGCACACCATATCACATAGGGTGTGATTGCTCCGTCCCGATATACCAACGTGCTGTGGTGTATACGGAGGAGTAATGCTGAGAGAGAATCTCATTTTCCTTTTAGAATAGTCCAGGAATTCCGTGCTAAAGTATTCTCTTCCTTGATCACATCAAAGGACTTAATACTTATACCCATTTTGGTTCTCTATTTCTAACTTATATTCTTTGAATTTCTCAAAAGCTTCAGACTTGTGTTTCAAAAGGAACATATGTCCGAATCTTGAGAGATCATTAGTGAATGTAATGAAATATAAAAAACCATTCCTGGCATGTGTAGACAGGGGACCTACATATATCATCATGTATCAATCCCAAGAGTTCACTAAATCTTTCTCTGTTTCCAATAAACGGAGCTATGGTCATCTTATCTTTGTGACATGACTGGCAAGTTTCACAAGATGTAAATTCAAACTGATTTAAATATGCATCTAAATATAACTTAGCTAGTCGGGTCGCATTGATATGACCTAGTCTACAATGCCTCAAGAAGGATTCGTTCATTTCTGAACTCTTCCTCTTGTGTGTATTATGTATGTTAAAACCTGTGGTTTGATTTAGAATGTATATGATTTTAGATAACGTGCCTGAACCGATCGACTTTTGATATAGGAAATGTTCAAAATATTATCCAACAATACAAAATTATATCCTTATATATCATATATATATATATATATAATATAAGCATTCGTCTCATAATATAATCAATGATCACATCACAGAATATCGCAACAGAATAAAACATATGAAATATTGGATATACTACGATTTCCGTGTTTTAGATTAAGCCTGTATAAAACACGGATTCCACGATCGTGATGAATAGCCAATACCACACCCCTAGACCCCTACGAGAGCGGCAAGCAACCCTTCCAATTCTAGAGTTAGGAGACCCGGTCTCAACTCCTTGAGATGGTCTCTCACTGGACCCTAGAACCCGGTTACTTGTGCTCCCCGCCTTGGGTCTATCCTAATGCGGAAAAGTAAATAATATACAATGGTGACATCATCCTCAACCCGGAAGTGCCCCAATAAAAGAATATTACATACAATGAATTTTACATGAATGAAAAATGAAAAAATCTCATCTCACATAAAACCCCCGGCTATTCAATCACGACGATCCAATATAACATATCACAGCAGCACATAACATCACATGTCATCAATGTAAGTAAATATGCGTATCCCAATCGTCGTTGACATATAGCACCGAAACCGGCGATACACCACATATTACACTTACGGTCGCAGAAAAGAAAGTGAAAAACTACAACGGTTGGAATCTGCAACCACCTTAGACATCATAAACCCGAAATATCTTATACTTTGGATTTCATGCCTAACCAAATGAATTCCTTAGACATCGCATGCCTAACAATTATAAACCTCGCATTTTAGTCTCGATCTCGAAAACACTTTTCAATATCTAGTTGGGTAATTCAACAAGATTCCCGACATCCTGATCGAATGCTCGTTGGAAACTTTAATAGACGAACGCACCCTCGATACCGTCGACGAAGTGCACTAAGGCGGAACACCGCTGCCGTGAGCACCCAAACAGATGCTTTTGGCGATGGGGTTATCCTACAGTCACTTGGTCGGGGTTATGGGGTGTGGCTATCTAATAATGTTACCCGGCGAGTATCCCGTACGCTACGTGATTGCGATGGACTTTTGATCGCATCCAAATCCCGTGACAACCTATCAAATGAGACTAAACTGCTAGATTTATAAAATTCAAACTAGTTATCTCATAACTACATTTGTGGATTCCAAATATTGTATCCCATCACATAATATCCGGACGACGTTAAACTTTTCGATCGATTCATCAAAGTCCCACAATTTCCCGATAGCTCAACACTTGAGCACAGTTTTAGTAACACCCAAAATATGCCATAGTACTTATGCACCAGCCGTAAAAGGGCAAACCCAAGCCTCACTCATGTCACCACGGAACTACGACAAACCCTAGGGTTTGACCGCGGTTACGCGATCCAAAAAATCGAGTTAGGGTTTCATTCTTCTAGAGGGTTCATAGAATCACTTGCATGTTTTTCCGAATACGTTAAACTTGGACAAATGGGTTTTTGACATTCGATCGAACTTTTTAACTTCGTCTAGATAACATGCGAATAACCTGAAACAATGTTAAAACTACGAATACGAAACACTCCGAATTGCTTATAGTGTAAGATTACATCAAATGCAAAATTAGCAAAAACAAACAACACCTGAAACATCAAAACCAAGTCACCGGAACACACAAAAAATTTCAGGCAATTCCAAAAAAATTGGGCCGGCCACAACATGCCTCATCTCGGCCAAATTCGAGCAGAACCCCCTGAAATTTTGACTGTGTTCATGATATATCTCACACATCACTCTGTACTTATTTTAAAAAAAATTGACAACATTTTAAAATCGACAGAAACAAGATTTTCGCGTTTCAAGTTTCGGAATATTTCGGTTTCGTAATCTTAACAAAATCCGTATAAATTTCTAGCATGGATCTGATACCACTGTAGGGTTACCTAGCACGGCAGCAAGGTTTCGGGAGGCATCGTCCACGCCAAATTTTCATTTTGCCGTTCTAGCTAACCTTAAACATAGAATCGTTAACTAGAAATCGACGGAATGAAATGCAAACAACTTCGCATATGAAAAGTGAGCAAGGAATGCAACCTTTGTAGACTGGTCCTTCACTTCAATAGCTCCATGTAGTAATCTCTTCGCTGCGATCGTGAACTCTGGATTCTAGAGAGGCTCCCTTGAAGAAACGAACATGCTTGCTTCGAAGTCTTCGAGGCCGAAGATGATCTACGTCGAGAAGACACTAACCCAAGCTATCTCTTCACTAATCATGGAATTAGTGAAGCAAACACCCTATACTAAATAGTAAGTTGTAGAGGATGATGAAGTAGGAATTTTGTTCACTTTAGATTTTATTTTCTCACTCAAAATCATCACCATTGAAAAAGCTAGAAAGCTTTTGTCAAGAAGAAGAAGAAGAACAAGTGATGAAAATAAATTATTGTGTGAGGTTAGAAATGTAATTAAGGGTTAAGCATGTCCTGCTTAACCCTTGTAGAGAGTTAACCATGGCCATGGGTTAAAGGGTTTGGTTAAATAAATATCCTAAGCTAGACAAAAGAGTGGACAAAGTCAAAGATGCTTACAAGATTCGACAAGTTTTCAACAAATATCAACCATGATAAAATCCACAATTTTGAATAACTTAATGATAAATATAAAACCCTAATCTTAACCCTAGCATGGTTCAATCCACATAAACCCTAGTTGCATTTTTAATCTAGCTTGATACATTTAACATATATCACATATACATCAATGTATCCAAAATGAGAAAAGAAATCTTAAGTTAGCTAATATTAGTTAATGTAATTTAATATATCAAATATATAATTATACATTAAATTATTAAATCAACTCTTGATTTAATAATCCGGCTATATCATATATAACCGACTATTATCATGTATACCAACTTATCGAATCAACACTTGATCCGATAACCCGGCTATATCACATATAACCGACCAATGTCATAAATCGCGAGAATAAAATACGGTATCTCATATCGTATCAATCTCGGTCCCGCACATATCATATATGTGCTCCTACTCCGTTTCGCTTGAGCCAGGAAACCTCTGTGTAGGACTCTAAAAACTCGTCAATACGCCGGCAGTAGGTGATGATCATATCAAACACCCACAAGCCGCAAGCGGTCTGCTAAACGTAACGGCCACCCGGGTATTGAGCGACCAGAAGATCAACAAGCAAGCCTGCTTGTACTCCTGCGAATCCAATCAGTAACACTACCGTACAGTCCGGTCTCTTCGTCTGATATGTCGCATAAACGTTAGACCCGAGTAACTCGATAAGTCGTGTCGATATGAGGCTTATAATGGGTCGAGAAACTACTAATAACACTTACCAGTATATCTCTAAAGCAGCCCTGGCCAGGGACTTCCTGTTATAGCCAATCGAGCACAGCGCAACATCAACCCCCAATACCGGGAGAGACGAAACCCCTCCTATCACTCATTGCCTCCATGTGATTCGGGACTGTACCCAAAAGCCACCATTTTGCACGTTCTCTTGAACGTGGTAAGGTGGAAATCAAGCACAGTGGGAATCACACAAGGCTCTATGATGATCTCGGGTCTACATACTAACCTGTACCAGTGTCACCAGAGAACTGCCATCTGACGTTAGGTATAATACCATCTGGGAGTTCTCGGCGAGTCCGTCCAGTATACCCAGTCTCCACTGAGCACCCGTATACTGTCTCTGATGTCAAACACTAATGTATATAGGATCATCCATCGCCCATCTACATGGGTCGAGAATCTATATGCTTGTCTACTTTGGTATATCGATGCCCTGTCTCGATACACCCTCGATTAGGAACATTTGAAGGATGTACTTAACGACTACTCTGTCCCTACTAGTATGATCTGCATCATAATCCTGGTAGTCAAGTACTCATCCTAAGGGCTTTATCAACATGTAACATAGAGATAATCAGAGTACATATTAAGATAAAGTGAAACCAGATAGCATACTATCATGTCGAGCAAGAAAGTCATCCCTATATATGTCCAAGCATCCACTAAAATATACATCGTATGTACCGTAATGGCCTCTAGGGCATACATATAACTAACACTGCCAAGACATCAAGATCGGGAAGATCCTGGTTGACAACGGGTCTCTGTCAACCTTCTCAATGTGAGAATGTTGAAGGAGATTTGCATGAACATTCAGCACCTGGCTCGGGATAAAATTACCATCTCCGGGTTTCACTCCCAGTCATCACAAATGCTCGGGTCTGTAATACTGACGCTACACTGAAATCAAATTTCATGTCGTTGACGCCAAGACTTGCTACAACGCTTTACTCAACAGGCCTTGGTTACACGAGTACAACGTCATCCCTTCACACCACATCAGTGTATGAAGTATTTCAAAGACAGCCTCGAGTGCACCGTGATGGGAGAACTAAATCCATTCTCCGTAAATGAAGTCCGAAAATATGAAGACGCAAAGTACTTCCTACCAGACTTCGTAGACACGGAAAGATGTCATAAGCCGGAGAATAAACAAAAAGCCGTCGCTACTATCCCGATCTTTAGGAGCGATACTGAGGAGGATGAAGAGATAGTCTTCTCGGGGCAACCCTAAGGCAGCAGGCCAGGACTATCTACTTTTATTTTGGTCTTTGGCAGTGACTCTGAGGACGATGCCAACGTAGTGTTCTCCGTCCACCCGTCAATGCAGACCTTCGCTGAAGCTGATCAGAGTTTACAAAATTACCGTGATTCCGCAGCAGCATTATAAAAAACTCGATGCGCTTGATACATACAGCATACAAGAGTTGCATACTTTCTACGTCCGTCCTAGGCGAAAAGGTGAAAAGATGATCCTCTTCTATCGATTTGCGGAAACTAAAGTGGAGAAAGAAGTCTGGTATGGTGCCGAGCTTGCGCTCGACAGGGTTCAACCAATCCGTCTGCCCAGATATTACGCAGAGGGATTGAAAAGGCTATTAAGATGCCAAGGCATACCCTTCAAACAGACCGCTCGGCAAGCCCAGTTCTATAACAAGATTTGGAACGTTCCCGGGACTCAGCGAAAGATGCCTAACGGGAGGATGGAGACGACTGAGCTTGGATACGTTCGGTACAATAAACAGGAGCGATTCCATGGTTGTCATGTCATAAATAACTCCGGCGGAGAAGCGAATGCATTTCCAGATAGTGCCGATATCGAACCAGAGCTAGATCTTGCCGTAAGAATACCAAGCCCGTCATTCGAAGAACAAATTGACAAGTTAATAAGGAAAGCGGGTCAAAAGGTTTGGGATGACCACAGCCGCGAAATGGCCACTTACGAGAAAACCAGAACGCAACGTCTCATCAGCAGTCTACGGAAAGAGAAGACTATGATGCCCTTCATCCTCAGCCTGCTGTGCACTCTTGTGGAAAGGAAAAGGTCTGACGTAGAAGCAACAACAAGATCAAGAACGGGAATGGCGTTCAAAAACAGCAAAGCGGATAAAAGAAGCCACGCGATCGAGAAAAGTCAGCTGGAATCCGTCTTTTATGAAGAAGATGGGCTGGGAATACTCTTTTCTTCAAGATAAGACAAGGAAAATATTCAGCCTTGTCATGAAGCATCAAATGATGACGCTCTCGGAGTCTCGGCACCCTGAGCAAATAAACGAGGTCCATCGTCCGGCTTATTTCTCCTGCCACCGAGCAATAGGACATCCTCTTGAAGATTGCTTCACCTTCAAAGACTGGGTCGAAGACCAGTATTAGCAAGGAATGTTTGCTCTATCCGACAATTGGAGGGTAGCCCCACCACGAAAGCATGAGCCAAAAGCAACCTACATTGCGAGGGTAAGTCCAGATCATCATCGAGCTTAGAAACGAGCTCGTACCTGCCACATGATAACACTGTCGAAAGAGGGAGAGCATGAAAATGTGGACAACCTCTCCCATTGCCTCGCAGATGAAAATGAGGATGAAGCGATCTCAGAATTTCCACTGGCGCCAAAAGAGCCAGAGGATGGGATACATACCACGGCGGACAATCTGAGGAAAATCGACTTGGGGACGACAAACGATCCGAAGCCAACGTTCATTAGTGAGCTGCTGTCTAAAGAGCATGTGGCTACACTAAAAGACGTACTTATGCAGTATAAAGACTTCTTCGCATGGAACTATTCCGAGATGTCGGGACTAGATCAAAAAATAGCTGTGCATAAACTGGCGATATCACCGGACGTCAAGCCAGTCAAACAGGCGCCAAGAAGAATGTGGCTTGAACTTAAGATGCGTATTTATGCTGAAGTCAAGAAGCTAATTAACTCTGGCTTCATCCAAGAAGTTCAATATCCTGAGTGGACCGCCAATATCATTCCGGTAATGAAGAAAAATAGAACAGTACACATCTGCGTGGACTTTCGGGACCTCAACAAGGCTTGCTCGAAGGATGACTTTCCAGTACCTGTTACCGAGCTGATGATCGATAACACGTCCACTCATGAGGTTTTCTTCTTCATGGATGGGTCTTCAGGCTACAATCAAATAAAAATGCATCCTCAAGACCAAAAGCACACTGCCTTCCAGACTCCGCTAGGCATATTCTGCAATAAGGTGATGCCTTTCGGCTTGAAGAATGCAGGCGCTACCTACCAAAGGGCCATGACAAAAATCTTTGATGACGTCATCTATGAGATCGTTGAATGCTATATTGACGATCTCGGGGTGAAAAGCAAATCGTACAAGGAGCACTGGGAGCATTTGAAAATAGTGTTCCAGCGTCTTCGGAAATATAACCTGAAGATGAACCCTCTGAAATGCGCGTTTGGAGTCTCCTCAGGCAAATTCTTAGGATTCATCATACGACATTGAGGCATCAAAATAGACCCATCAAAGATCAAGGCGATTATGGAAATTCTCGCGCCAAGAACTCTCAAACAACTGCGGTCTCTCCAAGAAAAGCTCACGTATATCCGGCGGTTCATAACCAACCTCTTCGGTAAATGTCGCCCCTACAGCCATCAAATGAAGAAAGGGACCCCGTTCATTTGGGATCATAAATGCCAGAGTGCATTGGATGAAATCAAGCAATACCTGCAGAACCCGTCAGTACTTACCACTCCGGTCAAGGGAAATCCTCTCATCCTGTACACAACAGCCCTTGAAGGTTCTTTAGGCGCATTATGGGCATAGGGGAACGACAAGGGGAAGGAGAGAGCTCTCTATTATTTGAGTCGAGTTCTCTTGGGGGCAGAAAACAACTACTCCCCTATCGAAAAGCATTGCTTGGCACTGATCATCGCGATAACGAAGCTTCGACATTATGCCTTAGCACATAAGGTCCATCTCATATCAAAGATCAAAGATGGATCCTCTCAAGTATTTGATGTCAAGAGCCATATTAACAGGAAGGCTTGCCAAATGGGCCCTCCTCTTGATGGAGTTCTCTATAATATATCGACCCTCAAGACAGTAAAAGGCCAGGCCATTGCCGACTATCTCGCTGAGCATCCGATACCAGTTAATTCTCCTTTAAATTGCGAATTACCAGACGAACACGCATTCGACACAATCGAAGGGAAAACGGAGGAAAATAATGTTCAATAGGAACTCTACTTCGATAGAGCATCTTCCATGAAGAAGCGAAAGCAAAATACCCCAATAATCAAAGCTGGGTAGGGCTTATCTTCGTGACTCCACAAAGAGGGATAATGCGTTTTGCCCTTTCCTTAACAGAGCCAAGAAAAAACAACGATGCCGAATATGAAGCTTTGATAGCGGGTCTTGAGATCGCTGTCGACATGGGGATCGAAAACCTCCTCATATATGGAGACTCCCAGCTGGTCGTTAGCCAAGTAAATGTCGACTATCAGACGTGTAAACCTGAGTTGGTAAAATATGGCGAAAGGATGCAGCAAATGCTGACTCAAATTCCATCCTACGTCCTGGAAAGCATACCGTGGGCGGAAAATAGCAAGGCGGATGCGTTAGCCAAGCTCGCTAAAGAACTGGCCGACGAAAACCTCGATGACGTAGAGATCATTTTGCAAAGCTGCCGGATTCTTGCGCTGGCAGAGATATCTCCAGAGACGTCTGAAGAAGAGGAAGCAACCAAACAAGAAGCCCTCTAAGTAGAGGATGAAGAAAAGGCTAAGGATTGGAGAGAAGTCTTCATAGACTACTTCAAATCCCATCGAACACCCGAAAACACATCTTCGAGACATCACCTCATGAAACGAGCTCTGTCTTTTGCCTTCCTTAATGATACTCTATATAAGAGATCGTTCGACAGTTTGTGGCTAAGGTGCCTGGGACCGGAGGAAGTAAGGAGAGTCGTCCAAGAAACCCACGATGGACTCTGCAGTTCTCATCAAACCGGACCAAAGATGAAACTGAAGATCAAAAGAATGGGTTACTACTGGCTGTTCATATCAAAATTTTGTTTTATTATATCGCCCATTCTTAATCATATTACAAATAAATAGGTGCTTTTGATCCATGTCTGCTAAATAGTTGCAGGTTACAGGTTCTCAGAACAATACAGTGAAATTCATGAAAAGACGTTATAAAAGTGAGACTATGACCAACAAAAGATGAATCTGTATGATGCCGCCTAACAGTTCAAGGAACAAATGATGATCAGTAAACAGTTCCATGCACAAGACAGTTTAAGGGCAGCACAAGATACATAACTTCAAAGCAAAGCTTACGGTAAAAGTCCACAAATTCTGCACTGTTGGAAATCTGAAAGAAAGTAGAAAATATTCTGAAGAACCAAGTGAAGAAAACAGAAGAAAAAGGCAACATAAAACAACCCTGAAGAAATGAGACGGAGAACCCCCAAGATGGCCGCGAATCCGCAGTCAAACATGGCTTTCCGCCGCGGTTCCGCGGCCGTGCTGTACACGTGTCGGTGCAAATTGTCGGTGGGTGTCGGTGCGTTGACTCGGTCTTTGGGGTAGTATTGTAAATTCAGATGTGGATCAGATGTAAAACCTAGGGTTTTTCATATCTATAAATAGGAAAGCCTACAGCCTCTTTTGCGGTGTGTCTCTTTTGGGTGCCTCTTTTGAGATGCCTCTTTTTAATTTCTAGATTAAATTTTAATTTCCTTGTAATCGTCAAGAGGTCATCAATAAAAGTATTTTTTTATCGTGCATTTTTTTATCTGAATTTTTATCTGTCTTTTATTATCTGCAACTTAGATGGTCTTTTAAAATTATAAAAATGAATTTCATCGTAACATCCCTAATGAGTGAGTAATTCCTCACTTGTTAGGGTTAGGATAGGGAAGGTTTGAGAGAAGGAAATCTCTCTCCCTCCTTTCTTTGCCCAAATAATTTTATTTAAAGGACTCTCTTTAAATCAACCACACACCGCTCACTACGGCACCCTATCCTACAACATAGTGGTGATTCCCTAGTTAGACCGGTTGTGGTTGAATTAACCAGAGGTTAGGGCTAAGAGCCAAAAACGGACGGACAAGGACCAAAGGGAAGAAACTTAGTTTCTTCCTTGTCATGCTAATTCCCTTTGTTGACTATTACCCTAACACCTATATTCTTCATTAGGGCATTGAAAGCAGTGGGTAGAATCCCTTTTCCAAACTAACATAATCCTAACTCTAGCAAGACTTTTAATCAATTTAATCTCCTTCTTAGATCGTAAAACAAAACCCGACTTGATCAGATTAACTCGTTAGAACATAAAGAAAATGAATCCATCTCCCTGTGGGCCGACCCGTACTCAACCGGCTAGCTACCAAGCAACACCGTCTTGATTGCGGTTAATTCTTTGATTTCAAAATGCATACGCACAAAACTCTCTACAATCAAATGGCGCCGTTGCCGGGGAGATAGTAGTCTCTTTCTTTGTGTAATTTCGGGTTAAAAAAATAAAAAATAAAAAATTTAAAAATTATAAAAATTGAAAAAAATTTAAAACAAAAATAAAATAAAATAAAATAAAAATAAATTCATCTTGTTCTTTTTGAGAGGTATTGTGTGAATTGCGCAGGAAAAGAAGATGGACTGATTCAGATCTGGAAAAAGCCAGTGAACAAATCAACAAACAGAGGATCTGAACAGACAGAGGAGAATCACAACAGACAACCGAAAAATTTTGGAGATCCAAGCCAACTTAACCACCGCGGAACCGTGGCGGATCTAAGCGTTTAACCGCGGAACCGTAGTCAACCAGTGACGTCAGCATCCCAAAATTCTCTGTAAATATTTTTGTCCTCTCTTCTACCCTCTGAACTCCACCGAAAAATTTTCCTGCAGGGTTCTTTGCGCAAAATTCTTCTCTCTCTCCAATAAATTGTTTTTGTGCAGGATTATTTGCGCTGCTAAATAAAAAAAAATTTGCAAGTGTTTTAGATTTTGGTGTGTTAACTGCTTTGCATTTTTAAAACGGACTTTTAAGGGGCTATAACACCAATCAAGATTGGGTAGGGATTTCATTACCCTTCCTAGAACCCCAAAAATCACTAAAAGTATATGCATCACCCTTGAGTTAATTAAAAAATATCTAGACTCGGCCAACTAAGGACTGTCGTGCTCATTAGGACAGAGAAAGGTTGTGGGCATTCAGTCATTTATCTAAATCTGAGTTTGTGGTGCGTAGGCTAGACAAGTGAGAAAGGTAATTTTAAAAGACCCGTTTCACGGTGATTCATGAGCGGAACCCTCCTTTCTTCATTTGTGCTTACCTGGCCACAATTGGCGGTGAAGAGGCGATTTGAGAGATATCTCACAATTTGTCACTTTGGAACAGTTAGGAGCAGTCTAATTGATTTAAGAGACCCTAACTCTAGGTTTGATAACTGTGGTTGTTTGAAATTGTGCGTAGTTCCGTACAAATTTTTGCAAAAAAAAACTCTTTCAACACTTTCAAAAAAAAATTCAAAACTCCAAAAACAAACAATTTTTTTTTAAATAAAAAAAATTTAAAAAAATAAAAAAATAAAAAAAATCATCACATTATTTTTCTTCTCCTTTCTCACATCATGGGTACCCCACCTCGCAAAACTCTTGCCGAACTTTGGTACTCTCAACCAGATATTACTTCCTGCGCGCATTGTTTTGGTCGAATTTTGGACGACCCCTCCATCCCCAAAATTTCTTTGAAAGATCGAATAGACACGTCTAGGAGAAACAGTTGGACTCCGCAATCCACTTTGTATCAACTGTTTCAACCTTCATCACCTTCTTATGTTGATTCCCCTTTTGAGAGTCCGGTGGTAACTCCGAAACCCATGTCTATTGCTGAACATATTGAACAATCTCGTAGCTGATCTTTCACTCCTTTCAACACTTCCAGTTCTTGGGATCAACAATTCCATTATCCTTTTTATCCAAATGTTGATCCTAATACTGTCCAACCATTCAATTCCTATCCATCTTACCCAACTTTCGCACCTTCCCTAGACATTGCTTCTACACAGCCATTTGGGAGTTTCCAGTATCCAAACAACTTTGAATCTTTTACTGAAACCCTTTCACAACCCAAGTCTAATCTGGAACAGTCGTTGGAAGATTGTTTGGTAGCGTCAAGACGAAAGATGATGGATTTGAATGCGTCCATGGCTGCCCTTAGATAACATAGTGATCCGGTAGCTAGTTTCCAATTAGCTCCAAATTTTCCAATGTATGATGAGGCGGTTGGATAGATTAAGAATTTGAGTGGTGAGAGTGAGCTGTTCACACTTCCAAATCAAACCTACCCATCCCCAATTGAATCCCATAACTCCGGTTTTGAATGTCTATCAAGTGTTCCAAATGATTCACCGGTTGAAAATAAAACATCTAATGAGTTGTGCGACATTGTAGTGTTTGATTTACATGATTGTGAAGGGTCCCTTTTGAGTGAAATCACCACCAATCCTTTTAACCACTACACCTCCACTCTAGAACCTGAATTGATTAATATCCATGCTTTTGATGAGGTGTCTAAGAAATTTAATTTTCACTTGATCGAGAATATTGACGTTGGGAATATTTTGGATGATGAACCCACAAATTTGGATGAGTTTTTCTTTCCAATTCATCATCCCGAGACATTAAATGTTTCTCCTGAACTTCATATGCGTCTTGAATTTGATGAGAATTGCATGGATAAGCTAAATTTTGAGGAGAGTATTGAGGATAGTATTGAGGATGAACCAGTTTTGTTTGATGAGTCAGATTTTCCAATTCATCCTCCTGAACCTTTAACTGTTACACTTCCTAAATCAATCCCCTTCATCCTTTCTGTCGTTCCAACCGAGCAAGAAACCGTATCCCTTTCAATGTCTGCTTTACCAAGTTCGACGTATCCATGTTTTCTCACGAATCTTGAGGGATTTGACCTCATTTCTCAGTGGGTTGATAGATTAGCACAATCGCTTTTTACACATCGGTCGTTACAAATTGTGCTAATTTATACACTCCATCTCCACCCTCAAGTTCGAATTCAACTTCTTTCTCCCACTTTCTCAGGTTCCCCTTCTATTCTTCCTATAATTTCAGTAAGTGTTGATGAATCACAATCTGATAATTCAAGTTTGATCATTCCAGAAAGCCAACTTAATTTGGATACTTTTGAAAATGAGCTAGATGAGTTTTTCGAGTCTCCTACCTCCATAAGTTTTGACAAATCAAGTATGATAAATTCTGGCATAAAACTTACTGACAGCAAAATATTCAATTACAGCGATGAGAGTTTTGAAGAACTTTTTGCTGACGAACTTGCATTCCTAAACGACACGGATTTTGTGATTAATCAACCCCCACCTGAAGAAGTTGAACCACCACCATTTCTTTTTCCCTTCCGCCATTCTTCTCCTCCACCGAGACTGTATACTACTTCTATCTCCACATGGTCTCGTGTGTTTCTTATTTCTTTTCTCTACGCTCCATTCATTCACCAACCACACCATTATAACGATAAATTTTTTTAATGGTTGGTGCTAACCTTTGGCCTGTATAAGGCCTTTTATAGCTTGATATTGTGTTTTTTCTCCTCCCTAACTCTGAACTTTAATACTTCAACAGTGGAAACACTGTTTCACTTAAGTTTGGGGAGAACCTTTTTGTGTATATATCTTTTGTTTTCTTTTTCTGTTAATAAAAAAAATAAAAATAAAAAATAAAAATAAATAAAAATAAATAAATAAACAGGAGAGTACCGACAATTTTGACCCTCTTGGTATAGCCTGACAGTGAGGGCACTGTCAAGTTTAAGTTTGGAGGTGTGCTCGGTAAGCTTTCTTCCTTCGCATTCATATGTATAATTTTGCATTTGCATACTTATTTTAAAACCCATAAAAATTGAAAAATTATAAAAATTATAAAAATTAAAAAGTTCAATTTTGGCTATATTTGACTTAAGTTCAACATGACAGTTGAATAGCTAGGAAAAACTAGATCATAAACTTAGTAAATTAAAAACCCTAAAAATAACCTTTCTTAAAGTTTAATTATAGAAAATATATGTCCTTTTAATTTATTTAGAAAGAGACGAATTTTGAGTTCAGTTCTTGGGCTAAGTCAAAATAAAGGAAGAGTATTGAAATTTTTATTGAAATGTAAGTCTGAAAAACAATTCTGAACGTTTAGTCTAAATTCTGAAAATATATACCCTACAACTCGCACATACACGCACCTTTAAACTTGGGATAGTAGAGGATACCTTGAATTGCTCTTGTCTAAAATCCTTAATATGAGGAAAAAAAATAAAAGTATAAGTATGAATAAAGAGATATAAAAAAATGAACACTGGTTTTGTAATTACTTAAGGCTGTGCATAAATAAAAAAATTATATAGTGAGGGTGCTTTATCACCTAGTGCCTTAGACCAACTGGTTTGGGAGTCACTGCTAAGCCTTAGGTATTACAAGACGAGAAATTACGCCTAAATGCGCAAACACATTTTGTAATCGGTCGTTAAGTACCTCAAGAAATATTAACGGCTGCATGAAGGATGTGTGAGCAATTTCATCTAAAATTCACCAACTAAAAGTATTTTGGAAGATGGACAAGAGTATGATAGCTAGAATTGAATTTCCAAGTGTAGTGGTGATACATACACATACGTAGGGGTATATGATTGGGGTTTGGATGAGAGATAGGAATGAAAGATAGGGCTTACACCTTCAGTAGAGATAATAAAAATTCCTAAGTTGAGATGGAACCTTAGAAGGAAAATTCAAAAGATGCTGAAAGCTTAATAAATTTGCAGAACATATACAATCTTAAGTTAAATGATAAATGAGCGTGAAAAATACGGGTCGATGATTTCTAAGTTGAAGATAATAGAATTTCTTGCTAGAATACTGAATTGAAGAATTAGAGTCAACATGCCAAATTGATCGGATTTTATGGGTAGTATCCGCTGAAAATCCTAAGGAGACAACACTCCTCCTACTAGGGACACCTAGAGATTTAACGGCTTGTTGCACGAGCTCAGTGCAATCGCGATTCCCTACGAAAGTGAGGTTAGGTTTTTTCGAGAATAAAATTAGTTTTGCTCAGGACGAGCAAAAGATAAGTTTGGGGGTATTTGTTCATATCAGAATTTTGCATTATTATATCACACATTCTTAATCATATTACAAATAAATAGGTGCTTTTGATCCATATCTGCTAAATAGTTGCAGGTTACAGGTTCTCAGAACAATACAGTGAAATTCATGAAAAGACGTTACAAAAGTGAGACTACGACCAACAAAAGATGAATCTGTATAATGTCGCCTAACAGTTCAAGGAACAAATGAAGATCAGTAAACAGTTCCATGCACAAGACAGTTCAAGGGCAGTACAAGATACAAGACTTCAAAGCAAAGCTTATGGTAAAAGTCCACAAATTCTGCACTGTTGGAAATCTGAAAGAAAGTAGAAAATATTTTGAAGAACCAAGTAAAGAAAACAGAAGAAAAAGGCAACATAAAACAACTTTGAAGAAATGAGACAGAGAACCCCCAAGATGGCCGCGGATCCGCGGCCAAACATAGCTTTCCGCCGCGGTTCCGCGGCCGTGCTGTGCACGTGTCGGTGCAAATTGTCGGTGGGTGTCGGTGCGTTGACTCGGTCTTTGGGGTAGTATTGTAAATTCAGATGTGGATCAGATGTAAAACCTAGGATTTCTCCTATCTATAAATAGGAAAGCCTACAGCCTCTTTTGGGGTGTGCCGCTTTTGGGTGTCTCTTTTGAGATGCCTCTTTTTAATTTCTAGATTAAATTTTAATTTTCTTGTAATCGTCAAGAGGTCATCAATAAAGGTATTTTTTTATCGTGCATTCTTTTATCTGAATTTAATTCCTGAATTTTTATCTGTCTTTTATTATCTGCAACTTAGATAGTCTTTTAAAATTATAAAAATGAATTTCATCATAACATCCCTAATGAGTGAGTAATTCCTCACTTGTTAGGGTTAGGATAGGGAAGGTTTGAGAGAAGGAAATCCCTCTCCCTCTTTTCTTTGCCCAAATAATTTTATTTAAAGGACTCTTTAAATCAACCACGCACCGCTCACTATGGCACCCTATCCTACAAGATAGTGGTGATTCCCTAGTTAGACCGGTTGTGGTTGAATTAACCAGAGGTTAGGGCTAAGAGCCAAGAATGGACGGATAAGGATCAAAGGGAAGAAACTTAGTTTCTTCCTAGTCGTGCTAATCCCCTTTGTTGACTATTACCCTAACACCTATATTCTTCATTAGGGCATTGAAAGCAGTGGGTAGAATCTCTTTTCCAAACTAACATAATCCTGACCCTAGCAAGACTTTTAATCAATTTAATTTCATTCTTAGATCGTAAAACAAAACCCGACTTGATCGGATTAACTTGTTAGAACATAAAGAAAAGGAATCTATCTCCCTTTGGACCGACCCGTACTCAACCGGCTAGCTACCAAGTGACACCGTCTTGATTGCGGTATATTCTATTCTTTGATTTTTTAAAAAAAACGTACGCAAAAGAACGAACAATCACTGGCCCATGATGATTCAGGATTGCCTCGAATATGCGAAGCAGTGTCACTCATGCCAAACTCACGGGGATTTCATCCTCCAGCATCCAAATCTGCTACACCTAACGCTGACTAGCTGGCCGTTTGAAATGTGGGGAACTGATATAATTGGGCCCATCGAACCAGCATCATCCAAGGGACATCAGTTCATATTGGCAACAACCGATTACTTCAAGTGGACAGAGACAGTACCGCTAAAGAAAGTGATGACGGAGAACATCCTCCATTTCTTCAGGACATACGTCATCCACCGGTTCGACACTCCACAATGGATCATCTCGGATAATGGGCCGGCGTACAGAAGCCATAAGATCAGCCGCTTCGCACAGCAGCATAATATAGATTGGAGATACTCTTCAGTCTATAATCCCCGAGCTAACGGTCTAGCTGAGGCTTTCAACAAGACCTTGACGAAGATCATAAAGAAAATGGTGTCCAGAAATAAAAAAGACTGGCATAAGAGACTGCATGAAGCTCTCTGGGCATATCGAACCACGTTCAAAACGGCCATCAATACAACGCCATTCGCGTTGGTATTCGGCACGGAAGCGGTACTTCCCTTAGAGATAGAACTACCCTCTATACGAGTGGTGGTTCGACATGAGCTGACGAATGAAGAAAATGCCCATCTTCGGCTTGAGAAGCTTGACGCCCTCGATGAAACTCGTCTCATGGCGCAGCAAAATCTGGAAGCTTACAAAGCAAGCATAATGCGCTTATACGAAAGACTAACCAAATCGAGAACATTCCGCCAAGGCGAGCTCGTGTTAGTCATAAAAAGACCCAAGATCCCCAACCATGCAAAGCGGGGGAAATTCGAGCCAAACTATGAGGGTCCGTACATCATAGAGGGTCTGTACATCATAGACAAGGTCTACCAAGGTGGGGCCTACTTGGTCATGAATATGCATGGAAAAAGACCCTTCCGGCCAATAAACTGTAACAACTCCATTTTTAATGTACAAAGAATTGATTTAAATTCAAAATATACTTGGAGTATTTAATGTTGCTGATATCTCTTTAAGTATTTATTTCACACCATAATTACAAGCAAGAGCTTGTAGCTCATTGGTAATACCTTGCACTGCTGAACCAAGCCACCAGAGTTCAAATCCCCTGCCCCACATTATTTTTGTATTTATTTTATTTAAAATTCTTTGGAAGCCAACAGTCCACACACCATAACTTTCAAAACTCCCACTACACATAGAAAACTGAAAGTACCAGTGAGCACCCTAGGAGCCCCCCACCCCCTGGCACCCCGACTCGGCCGAGTCGGCCGGACGGCCGAGTCGACAACTTGGGAATTGTGCCTTTTCATGTTCTGACCTCCCCTGCATACTTTAATTCTGCATACCACTTCTAGAGAGCCCATTAACACCTATTTACTAAATTTTTAATAAATTTTCCTATTATTTTTACATTTTTAATTAAAAACCCTACACCTACCCTAACCCTAGCCTAACCCTATAAATACACCCCTACCTCCTACCCTCTCATCCCAAAATTCTGAGCCCACTCTCTCAAAATCTCAAGAAAATATTGTGTACTTTGAAAACGAGCGAAAGGCGAAGCTCCGACGAAATTAACGGCGAAATTCCGGTGATCGTGCAAGAAACTCTCGGCGACGAATCGACGCACCGGAGAACCCTCTTCTTCCTTATCACTCTCGTGTTTGTCTAAATCCGTAAGTCCCTTTCTAGTTTCTCTTTTCTTTTCTAAAAAATACGAATTTACAAACCCGACGGAATCAGATAAATCCGATTTCCGATTCGGCTTTCTATAAAATTTCACTTATCACCAATTCAATCATACTTAAATATCTTATTGTTGACTATTAAACATTTAACAAATAATTTGAACAGGTTTCATCACATGAAATGATGGCCTTTCCAATTTATCGTATTTTCACTTAAATACCACATTGTTCCAACTTCACATTGAACTCCATTAAACTTGTTATAACTATAAATAGAGTACGAGATAATGACCTACCTCTTCACACACTCCCATCTAAACATAGTACTATAATCTTGGAAATTTAGAATACGAGAAAACAAACCTTTTCATTAAAATACCCTTTACTTAATAAAACTTTTAGTATTGATACATTTTTATAAATACGTAACTTTTGAAATAATAAAATATATCTAGACTCATCCAATTAAGGACCGTCGCATCCATTAGGAAAGTCGTGAACTTTCAGTCGTTTATCTAAACCTGACATTGTGGTGTCTAGGCTAGACAAGTGAGAAAGGTAACTTTAAAAGGCCCGTCTCACGGTGATTCGTGAGCGGATCCCTCTTTTCTTAACTTATACTTACCTTGCCACAATTGGCGGTGAAGAGGTGATTTGAACTTGTCACTAGAATATAAAATACAGAAAAATCGACATCTTTACAAATAAATACCATTTACTTAATAAAACCGTATTCTAAAGAATTAGTATTTATAAAATCTTTGCAAAGCGCCGATACAACCCATTTTGGGGAACCCGTTCAGGATGGTGCGGATTATCGCACATTCTCGGGCTTAGTAGTGCGAGATTCAGACCTCCGCAAGGAGCATTCGGTCTCGAAAGGTTTAAAATACGACATCTTAAGAAAATGAGATTTTTGGAATATAAAATATTTATTAAAATTATTTTTGTATAAATATATGTAGATTTATCATTTAAATATCTATTTTATTATAATATAAATATTCCACCTTTTTCTAAAAATCACAAGAATAAAATTTACATTAAAATACCATGAATTTCAAATAAATCAATATTACAGATAAATACCTTTATTTATAAAACTAGGATATTTTCACTAGAAATGTCACAATATAAAATCCACCCTCATTACAACTCTAAAGACGAATAATAAATACTTGGGGTGTATCTTGAAAACTATACAAAAGCATTTTTACATAAAACCCCCTGAAGTTTTATAAATTACCCTAAGGACCCTAGTAAATAAATAGGATTTCGATTTACATTTCTACTGTCTGACTCGGGTTTGAGTCTGATTATAATCTGATTTGAATATGATTCAAGTACCATATAACTCTATAATATTACAATTCAACATGAACACACAGATCCATGAATCCAGTTATCAATCTATTCAACTTGACTGAACCAAATCATGGATATACTTTCCATTTACATGATTCCAGTTTACATCCATTACATCCGTTACTGATATCATGGTTTCGGTCAGTCATCCAACTACACAACTTATATAATACAATATAACAATGTAATCAAAACACTACGGGGTTTAAGGGGTAGATTGGTACGGAAGGTGTTAAAAGTGGCACGAGGCAGTAAGATTAAGACACCTAACATGAATCATGTTGCTGTTGTACCGTGGCATAACGGTTCCTTGTACTTTCAGTTTGCCCTGGTCTCTAGCATATAGAGACCCCTCTCATATACACTGGCATCCTTCTGTACCAAGCTACAAACAACAGCGTTAACACAATATTCTACAATATTATACAACTTTAAAAAATACATTCTTATTCTGTCTTTTCTATTTCTCCCTTAACTTTGGGACTTACCGAGCGATCTGTTCGCTGACGACATTCTATTTCTTTCTTCCTTGAATGTCGTCAGGTGATCTGGACACAGCAGAGATCGAGCCCACTAGTGAAGACTTAGATCAGTTCCTCGAAGACCCCGAGCTCTAGACATTGTACATTTCCATTCAGTACCTTTAATTTCCTATTATGCCATTGTTTAGGCATCGTTTTACTTCAGTTGTATTTCCTTTTCATTCATTGTACAAAAGAATGTTAATAAATAAAGTTGCTGTCATTTTTATATCTCTTATCTCTTGTGATTACTTTTATATTGCTTAGATACGCTTAGTGTATTTACTTCACAGTAAATAAGTAGCAGACCAGTCGCGTCCCCTTCACCATATACATGGAAGCGGGGCGTGACAGGTTTTGTTGGTGGCCCATGCAGTTCAGAGCTGTATATAATCATACTATGCAGTTCTGTTCTGCGTGAACAAACTAAGCAATATAACATAAGAACCAGCAACTAAAACATTCTTTACAATTCATGTTCCTTGAATCTTACAATTTCATATTCATTTAATCTTATCATTTCAAATACTTGAATCTGTCCTAACCCAAATTTTTCTTCAAGGTTATGGATTCCCCGAACAACACCAGCACCAATGTCAACATCACACCTCCAGCCCTACCACTCACACCTGTCGTCCCTGCTCTGATCAACGAGCAGACGGTTCTGCTTGAGGCAATCCGAAGCCTCCTAGAGGGACAGCAGCAGCAGACTGCTCTTTTAATGAACCGTCCCGAGGCAGACGCACCTGGGGTAAAGCAATTTAGGGCTTTACACCCCAAACAGTTCTCCGGAAAGGGAAGCCCACTTGAAGTTGAGGAATGGGCACAGAGCATAAAGGATGATTTGGCGGCGGCACAAGTGCCAGACATAGCTTGGGTTCGTGTGGCGAAACTGCAGCTCACGGACAATGATCGCAACTGGTGAAAGGCAGAAGAAAGCCGTCTTGAACAGCCTATCGAATGGAAGAATTTCCGCGACATGTTAGATGCTAAGTACTTCCCTGAGACTGCCAGGTTCGACATGGAACAGCAGTTCATCTATCTGCAACAAGGTTCGATGTGGACTAAGTCAGTAGATGAGTATGACGCTGAGTTTATCATGCTCAGTCGGTAAGATATGTCTCAATAATTCGAAATTTTTATATCACATATTACACAGCTAACATAATATTTTTAACAGATTTGCGGCACACCTTATACCGATGGATGAGATCAGAGCCCGTCGCTTTCAACAAGGTTTGGATTCAGAAATCCAGGCTGCACTGGCCACAGGAGATTTTCCGACTCATGAATCGGCTCTGAAAGCTGCCCGCCGTTATGAGGCAGTGGTAAAGGCGAGGGGAAGACCTTAATCTGCTGGATTTAAGCGTCCTGCCAACCAGATGGCAGGAGGAGCATCGTCCAGGCCATCTTTTGTGCCAAGGCGACCCAGAGTACAGAACAAACATCCCAGCCCAGCCTTTTGTACCTACTGCAAGAGAACTGGACATATGATGAAAGACTGCTGGCGAGCCAACCATCTTTGCTTGATCTGCGGCTCAGCTGCTCATGATATTGGGTCTTGTCCCTAAAAGCAAAACCCAGTTGCTGCACCCAGGCCAGCAATTACCTATCCGCAGCGACCAGCTCTTCAAACAGCTGCTCCAAGACTTGCCCTACCTGCACCACCTAGAGGACTACAAGCTGCACCACCTCCTCGTCACTTCCATCAAGCTTAAAGGAACGTTCCGAGGAATGCTCCTCCGGCCAGGAGGAATGTACCAAGACGCCAGGCTTTCACGATGACCGTGGAAGAAGCTGAGGCCACTGGCCAAGTTATCACTGGTAAACTTTTCTTCTCAAACCTTTCTTTTCAATCTTGCTACTTAGCTACATACATTTCCCTATACCTAAAAAAAATCCCACATACCTTAGGTACAATCTTAGTATCCTCAATCCCTGCACTAGCACTGTTTGATACTGGAGCATCTCACTGCTTTATGTCGCAACGGTTTGTTCGAACCCATGCGATTCCAGTCTCACCGCTTGTATCCAGGTGGAATGTCAGTTCAGGAAATGGCGTTCTAAAGGCAACCATGGGATACCGTTTGTGTCCAGTCGTCGTCTGCAGCAGAGAGTTTTATGCTGACTTCAAAGTGCTGGACATGCCGAACTTCGATGTGGTTCTAGGAATGGATTGGCTTGGAACTTTTTATGCTACCATTGACTGTCGTCAAAGGAGGGTAGTATTCGAGATTCCAGACCATCCGGTCTTCTATTTCAAAAGCGGAGACCGTACACTAGAGCCAAGTACCTACAAAGCGAAGCCAAGAGAAGCAGTAGTTGTAGCAGCTCAAGCGGAGGAAGAATCAAGACCAGATGTGGTTTGAGAGTTCGACGATGTATTTCCTGACGATATATCAGATTTGCCTCCCGATCGAGCTCTTGAATTCAGTATTGATTTAGTACCAGTAGCACAACCGATGATCAAAGCACCCTATCGTTTAAGTCCGGAAGGTTTGAAGGAAGTCCGAACACAGTTGGACGAATTACTGGCGAAAGGATGGATTCGTCCCAGTACTTCAAGTTGGGGATCACCTGTACTACTTGTGAAGAAGAAGGAAGGTTCATACAGAATGTGCATCGATTACAAAGCCTTGAATGAAGTCACTATAAAGAACAAGTATCCACTTCCGCGCATCAACGATTTATTCGATCAGCTAAGTGGATCTTGTGTTTTCTCTAAATTGGATCTTCGTTCAGGTTATCATCAGGTGAAGGTCAAGGAAACTGATATTCACAAAACAGCTTTCAGAACTCGCTATGGACATTACGAATTTCTCGTGATGCCATTTGGAGTGACCAACTCACCCGCAATATTCATGAACCTAATAAATCAAGTTTTCCAGGAGTACTTAGACAGGTTTGTTG
Organism: Agapanthus africanus; assembly: GCA_030015575.1. Classification (NCBI taxonomy): domain Eukaryota; kingdom Viridiplantae; phylum Streptophyta; class Magnoliopsida; order Asparagales; family Amaryllidaceae; genus Agapanthus; species Agapanthus africanus. The sequence continues at coordinate 350,042,084 of CM057351.1, forward strand.
TCATCTTCATCGACGACATCCTGGTGTATTCTAAGAATTGGAAAGAGCATGCAGAACATCTACGAATTGTCCTGGAAACTCTTCGACAACATCAGCTCTATGCCAAGTATAGCAAGTGCGAGTTCTGGCTAAAGCAAGTTGGTTTTCTTGGACATATCAAATCAGGAGAGGGAATCTCGGTGGATCCAGCAAAAGTTTCAGCAGTTAGCGAATGGCCTACACCAAAATCAGTGAAGGACATTCGAAGTTTCTTAAGTTTAGCTGGATATTACGGAAAATTCATTGAAGGATTTTCGAAGATAGCAACACCCCTGACTAAGCTCACACGTAAAGATGAAGATTTTGTGTGGTCAGAAGCATGCGAACAAGCTTTCATAGAACTCAAGTCAAGGTTGACATCAGCACCTATTCTCGTTATACCGGATTAATCTGGAGGATTCGAAGTGCATTGCGATGCATCCGGTAAGGGATTAGGATGTGTTCTACATCAGCACGGTAAAGTTGTGGCTTATGCTTTAAGACAGCTGAAGATTCATGAGCGCAATTATCCGACGCATGACCTGGAGTTGGCAGCCGTCATCTTTGCTCTCAAGATTTGGCGTCATTACCTACTTGGTGAACGAGTAAACATCTACACAGATCATAAGAGCCTGAAGTACGTGTTTACTCAGAAGGAGTTGAATATGCGGCAGAGAAGATGGTTAGAACTCATGGCAGACTTTGACATCAACTTGCAATATCACCAAGGGAAGGTGAATGTGGTACCTGATGCACTTAGTCGCCAACCATTGGCAATGAATCTCACCGCTCAATGGAAGCTTCAACGAGACTTGCATCAGATGGAGATTGAAGTAGTCATGCCAAGTAATACTTCAAGTTTGATGAATTTACAAGTTCAATCAACCATTGTCAATCAGATTAAAACAGCCCAAGCAAGTGATGCTAAGTTGCAAAAGATCAGAGAACAAGTGGAGAATGGACTCAGAACAGACTTCATCATCCTTGAAGACGGATCTTTGAGATATGGCAGCAGATTGTGTGTACCAAAAGGTCCTGTTCGGAAAGAGTTAATGAAAGAAGCTCAAAGCTCTCCCTACTCAGTACACCCTGGAGGTACCAAAATGTACAAAGATCTACGTCAGAATTATTAGTGGCATGGAATGAAGCGTGAAGTAGCCAGAAGCGTCGTAAAGTGCTTGGTGTGTCAGCAAGTAAAGGCTGAACATCACAGGACTGCTGGATTACTTCAACCGTTACCAATCCCAGAATGGAAGTGGCAACACATCACGATAGATTTTATGACTGCTCTTCCTCGCAGCACAAAGGGTAACGATGACGTATGGGTCATTGTGGATCGACTCACAAAGTCGGCTCACTTCATCCCATTTCGAGTTGGCCAATCAACTGAGACACTAGCAAAGAAGTACATGGAGGTAATAATCTATTTAAAGATTTAAACTCTTCATAATGTACTATCTCTGATACCCATGAACTCATATAAGAAATTGTGAGACTTCATGGAGTACCGGTCTGCATTATCTCCGATCGTGACACCAGGTTTCGATCGCAATTTTGGCAAAGTCTGCAAGCAAGCTTGGGAACAAGTCTGAACTTCAGTACGGCTTATCATCCACAAACAGATGGTCAGTCGGAACGAACTATTCAGATCTTGGAGGATATGCTTAGAGCATGTATGTTAGACTACAAAGGATCGTGGGAAGATCACCTACATCTTGTGGAGTTTTCGAACAACAACAGCTACCAAGCAAGCATAGGAATGGCACCTTTTGCAGCATTGTATAGAAGGAAGTGTCAATCGCCATTAAGTTGAGACGACATCGGAGATAGGGAACTTCTTGGACCAGAGATGATAGTAGCGACTGTTGATGTGGTTCGTACTATCAGGGAAAGGATGCGCATAGCCTAAGATCGACAGAAGCACTGGGCTGATGCAAAGAGACATCATCTGGAGTTCCATCCAGGAGATCATGTGTTCTTGAAGATATCTCCGAACTGCGGAGTGATCCGATTTAGAAGACGGGGTAAGCTAAGTCTGAGATATATTGGACCGTTCGACATACTCGAACGAGTCGGTGAAGTGGCATACCGCTTAGCGCTTCCACCCTCATTGAAAGGAGTGCACAACGTGTTCCACATATCCCAACTCAGAAAGTATGTGAGTGACCCCAGACATGTTCTTCATCATTCCAAGCTCACTATACAGCCCGACTTGTCATGTGAGCAACAACTTATGGAGATCCTGGACAGGAAAGTGAAGACCCTTCGGAACAAGGAAGTTAACTTGGTCCGGGTAATATGGAGGAAAGACACTCCAGGAGAATCCACTTGGAAAAGAGAGGATGAAATGCGTACTAGATATCCACACCTCTTTGTAAACTAGTCCTCAAATAAAAGTTGTAAATTTCGAGAACGAAATTTTTGTAAGGAGGGTAGACTGTAACAACTCCATTTTTAATGTACAAAAAATTGATTTAAATTCAAAGTATACTTGGAGTATTTAATGTTGTTGATATCTCTTTAAGTATTTAATTCACACCATAAATACAAGCAAGAGCTTGTAGCTCATTGGTAATACCTTGCACTGCTGAACCAAGCCACCAGAGTTCAAATCCCATGCCCCACATTATTTTTAATATTTTTTTGTTTTAAATTCTTTAGAAGCCCAACAGTCAACACGTGTTAAATCCAAATTTTCCCACTACACATGAAAATGTTAAGGCACCAGAGGCTTAATCATGCGACCCCCCATCTCCCGCCACCTCGACTCGGCCGGGATCAGCCGAGTCGGCCGGCGGACCGGCCGAGTCGTTAACTTGAAAAAGTTGTCTCTTGGCCTCCCCTACCCCCCTGCACACTTTAATTTCTCAGATCTTTTCCAGAGAGCACATTAACTCTCATTCAATCTATTTTTAATAATCAATAACGGTGTCGCTTGGTAGCTAGCCGATTGAGTACGGGTCGGTCCACAGGGAAAACGTGTTCTTTTCTAATTGTTCTAACGAGTTAATTCCTATTTTTGGTAGGTTTTGAATTTTATACAAACTAAGATTGAATTTAATTTGGATTAAAACCTTGCTAGGGTTAGGATTAGGTTAGTTTGGAAAGTTAATTCTACTCACTGCTTCCTTTGCCCTAATTAAGAACATAGGTGTTAGGGTAATAGTTAACAAAGGGGATTAGCACGACAAGGAAGAAACATAGTTTCTTCCTTTTGGGCCTTGTCCATCCTTTCTTAACTCTTATTCCTAACCTCTATGTAAATCAATCACTACCGGTCTAACTAGGGAATCACCGCTATCTCGTAGGATAGGGTGCCGTAGTGAGCGGTGGATGTTTGTTTTATATAGAGTCCTAATTTATAAAGTTATGAGGGCAAGAAAGGAGTGAGAGATTTCCATCTCTCAAACCTACCCAATCCTAACCCTGACAAGTGAGGAACTACTCACTCATTAGGGAAATTGCGACAAAATTCATTTTTATAAATTTTCTTTTTAATTAACTAATGGACTTGCAGATAAATAAAGACAGGTAAAAAAATGTAGAGAAATAAAATTGCAATTAAGAAGAACACAAGATAAAAAAATAACTTACTTTATTGATGCACTCTTGACGATTATAAAGGAATTGAAATTTAATCTAGAATTAAAAAGAGGCATGCCCCAAAAGAGCTGTAGGCTTTCCTATTTATAGATAGGAGAAACCCTAGGGTTTACATCTGATCCATATATGAAATTACAAGACTACCCTAAGAAAGCCGGGTCAATGCACCGACACCCACCGACACGTGCACCGATACGTGCACAACACGGCCGCGGATCCGTGGCAGAATGCCATGTTTGGCCGCGGATCCGCGGCCATCTTAGGGGCTCTCTGTCTCATCTTTCCAGGGTTGCTTCATGTTTCCTTTTTCTTCTGTTTCTTCACTAGGTTCTTCAGACTCTTTTCTACTTTCTTCCAGATTTCCAACAGTGCAGAATTTATGGACTTTTACCGTTAGCTTCGCGTTGAAGTCTTGAATCTTTGTGTTGCCCTCGTACTTTGTGCAATCGAACTGTTCATTGATCTTCATTTTTTCCTTAAACTGTAGGCGGCATCATACAGATTCATCTATTTATTGGTCGTAGTCTCATATTTGTAGCGTTTTTTTCTTGAATTTCACTGTATTGTTCTGAGAACCTATAACCTGCAACTATTTAGCAGAATGGATCAAAAGCACTTATTTATTTGCAATATGATTAAGAATGGGGAATATAATAATGCAAAATTCTGATATGAACAAATACCCCCAAACTTATCTTTTGCTCGTCCCGAGCAAAACTATTTTATTCTCGAAAAAAAAACTAACCTCACTTTTGTAAGGAAACGCGATCGCACTGAGCTCGTGAAACAAGCCGTTAAACCTCTAGGTGTCCCTAGTAGGAGAAGTGTTGTCTCATGAGGGTTTTCAGCGGATACTACCCACAAAATCTGATCAATTTGGCCTATTGACTTTCATTCTTCAATTCGGTGTTCTAACAAGAAATTTTATTATTTTCAACTTAGAAATCATCAACCCGTATTTTTCACACTCACTTATCATTTAACTTAAGATTGTATATGTTCTGTAAATTTATTTAGCTTTTAGCATCTCTTGAATTTTCCTTCTAAGGTTCAATCTCAACTTAGGAATTTTTATCATCTCTACTGAAGGTATAAGCCCTATCTTTCATTCCTATCTCTCATCTAAACCCCAATCACATACCCCTACGTATGTGTATATATCACCCCTACACTTGGAAATTCAATTCAAACTATCATACTCTTGTCCATCATCCAAAGTACTTTTAGTTGGTGAATTTTAGATGAAATAGCTCACACATTCTTCATGCGACCGTTAATACTTCTTGAGGTACTAACAACCGATTACAAAATACGTTCGCGTATTAAAGCGTAATTCCTCGTCTTTTAATACCTGAGGCTTTAGTAGTAACTCCCAAACTAGTTGGTCTAAGGCAGTAGGTAATAAAGCACCCTCGCTATATATTTTTTTATTTTACGCAGTCTTAAGTAATTACAAAACCAGTGTTCATTTTTTTATCTCTTTATTCACACTTATACTTTTATTTAATTTTTTTCTCATACTAAGGATTTTAGACAAGAGCAATTCAAGGTATCATCTATTATCCCAAGTTTCAAGGTGCGTGTATGTGCGAGTTGTAGGGTATATATTTTCAGAATTTAGACTAAAGGTTCGGAATTAATTTTCAGACTTACACTTCACTAAAAATTTCAATACTCTTCCCTTATTTTGACTTAGCCCAAGAACTGAACTCAAAATTTGTCTATTTCTAAATAAACTATAAGGATATATATTTTCTACCGTTAAACTTTAAGAAAGCTTATTTTTAGGGTTTTTAATTTACTAAGTTTAGGATCTAGTTTTTCCTAGCTAGTTAACCGTCTTGTCAAACTTAAGTCAAATATGGCCAAAATTGAATTTTTCAATTTTTATAATTTTTAAAAAATTTCAATTTTTTATTTGATTTTATTTTTAAAAAAAAATTATTTTCATTTTTTTATAATTTTTTAAAAAGATGCAATGCAGAATTAAACATGCAAAGAAAGAAAAGAAAAAAATATGTACAAAAAATTAAAATATGCAATACAATGATAACTATTTACAAACCACCTCCTCCCCCAAACTTACCAAAAGAAGTGCCCTCACTGCTCAGGCCCTCGGCGTCCCCTTGAACGTGAACTGGAACGCTCCTCTCTAACTAGCAGGGTTCTTATCCCCTGCTCTACTTGTGTTAGACGCTGATCATGCTGCATCATCATTCTAATCAATCTTTATATCCCCCTATTTTTTCTTCGAAGTAGGCGCGCTTGCGCAGCAGGGGTTGGCTCTTCATCGCTCACGGTCGAGCTGGAGCTGGGTGTCCTGGCGGGTACATGTTTGGCCGGTTCTGTTTGCGACCATACATCAGTCAAGCGGGTATAGGACGTGGATACACCCTCAATAAGAGACCTAATGGGTATACCTCCATGCATGTAAAACTCAAATTCCTCCACAGGGAGGAAATAGCGACACGGTTGTGTCACTAATATAGGGCATGGGTAATTTGCGGCCCTTTTTTCAGCACCAATTGAATAAAGCAAAACCGTGCACATGTCAGATCTAGGGTTCCTAGTCATTAAGGTGTGCACGATATGAAGAGATGGGGTGAAAAATGTGGTATTATGTGAACTGCCAAAAATGTTGTTTTGTGCCCAACAGCACACGGTTAATACATTGGCGAAGAGGGTTCTAGCCTGTATTCCCTTCCTAAGTTCTCTCAAACAGTCATTACCTATTAAGGGCATGTAGTCTTCAAATTGAAGGGGTTGGTCATGAACACGTAATTTAGGAATTAAAGTGACTTCATGGATGAAGTCCCTATCAATGATTATTTCCCTATCACCCCAAAGTAATTTAATAAAACCGTATTGTACTAGGCAACCTTCCTCCATGCACTCATAAAAATGGGTGACTAGATCTGGAAGAGCGCAGGCATTAGGATGATTGAAAATTAAAAATTTCCACCCTCGCCGTGTGATCTCATCACCAAAATAACTCCCGTAAATGGTGTGTGAAAAGATTTTTGAAAAATCTCGTTCTAATTGCATGTTTGGTGCCATCACAGAGAATTAAATTGCAGAATTTGTAATTTAACAGAGAAGAGTTTAGAGATCGAACCACCTCTGAAATTTTCGGAGGAAGAAGACACCAGATAGCGGCGGATCAGCGGCCAGAAGCGGCGTTGGACGGCGGTTCCGCGGCGGGATGGGGAGATCTCTCTGCAGAAACTTGAGCGGCGACTAGGGTTTTCAGAGAAATGAAATTAGGGTTTGGTAAAAACAGAGAGGTGTCGGGTTTTATTTATAGGGGGAATGTGTTGGTTATTTGCAAAAAACTCCTCCTGAAAAGAGGAAATTATTTGTAAATAAATTTTTTTTATTTTTTTATTATAACTGGAAATTTACAAGAATACCCAAAAGATTTATTTTCAAAAAAATTTTTTTTTTTTGTTTTTATATAAGAACAAGTGATACATACCCCCAAACTTGTTTGAAACGGTGTTTTGGCTAGATAATCGAAATTTAGGGGTAGATGGAGGAAGATCAGTCAATGTAGGTTGGCTCCTGCAAAAACAGGAGCTCCTCCGAAGGGTCCGCAATGAGGAACGGTTTAAGTCTATGTCCGTTCACTTTAAATAGTGAACCGTCCTCCGGATTCTCTAAATCAACCGCACCGTGCGGATATACGGTGCATATCAAAAATGATCCTTTCCATCGAGATCTGAGCTTGCCGGGATGGAAATGTAACCGAGTGTCGTAAAATAAAACCTGTTGACCAAGTTTGAAAGTTTTGCGCATAAGGTGTTTATCGTGGAACACCTTCCTTCAATTTTTAACAACTACTGCGTTCTCGTAGGCTTCATCCCGCAGCTTGTTCAATTCGTTCAACTGCAGCTTTCTATTGCTTCTCGCATCTCCTAGAGATATATTCAACTCTTTTATTGCCCAAAATGCCTTATGCTCTATTTCAACTGGAAGGTAGCAAGCCTTTCCATAAACAAGCCTATATGGCACTACTACAATATGGGGTTGCCCCTACGGACTCAGAAATCCGTAGGGGCAAATATTTCTTGCCCCTACGGGATTTATTCGTAGGGCCACATCGTTGTCCCTACGGTGCCTTACGTTCTAATTTTTTGTTTGTCCCTACGGAGCCGCAAGCCGTGGACCTACGGTTATGTCCGTAGGGGCATCTAAATAGGTTATTAATATAAAAAAAAGCACAGAAAAATTATTCATCGTTCCCAAAATTTCTCTCTTTCACTCCCGCGCCTCTCATCGCCTCTTCCCGCGCCTCGTCGCCACCGCGCTCGAGCCTCGTCGCCAGCTTCGTCGGTCGTTCCCACACCTTCGTCGACTTCCCGCGCCTCGTCGCCACCATCGCTGATCGTCGTCGACCACCAATTTCTACCGTCTCCTCCACCGCGCGCACAGTTTGTAAGTAAATCTCAAATAAATTTTAATTTTGACGTTGTAGTCAAGGGTTCAAGCCAGGTTTGGGTAGGGGTGAGGGTTTGGCATCGGCGTCGGCGTCGGCGTCGGCATCGGGTTCGGTTAGGGTTAAGGTTAGGGTTAGGGTTAGGGTTTGGTTAGGGTTGGGGTTAAAGTTGGGGCTGGGGCTGGGGCTGGGCTGGGGCTGGGGCTAGGGTTTGGTTGGGGTTGGGGTTGGGGCTGGGGCTGGGGCTAGGGTTCGGTAGATGATGCGGATGAGGAATACGAAGATGCTGATGTAGAGTCTGAGGGATTGTATGAACCTAATGAAGATGACAAGGATGAGTTTTGGGTGTGTTTCTAGCTTTCTTCCACAAATCTGTTATTGATTTTTTCATGTGCTTGGTTAATTTATAAGGCTAAATTACACCAAACCGCTCTTAATTATTCTTGTTCTTCTCTAGACTACCTTGACTACTTTCGCTTTTCTCTAAACCATCTCAAGGGAGTTCACTGTAACAAAAAAGTTTAAGATGATTTAATGATCGTCTCAAGGGAGTTTTACTGTAACAAAAAACTTTAGGGTAGTTTAGGGAATAGTAAATATAGTTAATGGTGGTTTGGTGTAATTTATCTGTTTTATTATCTTCATTATTTGAGTCCTTCCACATCAAAATGGGTGAGTAATAGAGTACAACTCAATTCAAGAAAGACTCCGTTAAATATTTGACCAACTGAAGAGTGAAGTCAACTCTCTGAGTTTGTGGTACCTTCATAGCTGTGGAGGCTACTTGGATAGATAATTGGCTGCCATGAAGCCAACTGGGTTAGCTGGTACTGCTTTTGCAGTTTAAACGCTTTATGATATCAGTATCCTACATTTGTAGTTTTAATTGTTGATTGTTATAGATGAATGACATTGCAATAATAGTTTTTGGTACATGAATGCCATTGCAATGTAGGATGATTAGTTCTATCAATCTTGATCTCAATAGTTTAAAATCATGTTACACATACAACACGAATGCACAACAAACGCATAATTAGAGAGTGATTCAAGATGTTCAAGTTAAAACCAATATATGATACTCGATGATAATATGAAACCTTCATATTCTCATCGATACTCATATATGAAACTAAAAGCGCCACTTAGTCCCCGTCTATCGGTTAACATACGTGCGATGTTCGTCGTGACATAGAACTATACGAAGGTTGTTAAATATCGGACGGTATAGCTCGATACTTACAACCGTCGTATAGTCTATGCGACGAGAAAATTCAATCGTATGGTAACCGATAGATTTGTCCCGTGTGGACAAGTTAGGAATGTATAAAGTAAACACCTTCATTCACTTGTGTGCGATGTCCCGTGTGGACAAGGAGGATATATATTCTTTCAACTTAAATTTATATTATATTCATCTTGTTTATTGATTTCTTTTCTATGTTGCAGGTATGTATCTCAATCTCAAGTCTAATGCATCTTAGTTCTTTAATGCTCAATTCTCAAAGGAGCTTAGTTCTCCATAGGAGCTTAGTTCTCCAAGATAGGAGCATGCTCCTCCCCCATAATGCGCATATGCGCAAGCGCTACGTTCACTACGTGCAACGCACGTGTGCCCGCCATGCGCGCACTACGTGCAATGCACGTGCGCACCATATGAGAATATTTAATAATATTAAAAGGAGCTTAGTTCTCCATAGGAGCTTAGTTCTCCAAGATAAGAGCATGCTCCTCCCCATAATGCGCATACGCGCAAGCGCCATGTGCGCTACGTGCAACGCACGTGTGCCCGCCATGCGCGCACCACGTGCAATGCACGTGCGCACCACATGAGAATATTCAATAATATTAAAAGGAGCTTAGTTCTCCAAGTTAGGAGCCTGCTCCTCCCCATAATGCGCATATGCGCAAGCGCCATGTGCGCTACGTGCACCGCATGTATGCCCGCTATGCGCGCACCACGTGCAATGCACGTGCGCACTATATGAGAACATTTAATAATATTAAAAGGAGATACGTTCTCCATAGGAGCTTAAGTCTAATGCATATACACGGATTTTCTCCTTTGTCAGTAACTATCCCGTTCTTATATTTCTCAATATAGTCACCATAACCTACAATTTATATGTTTTACAGTCTAACATGGCCCATGAGTACGTCAGAGTTAAGGACTGGATGTATGTGGATTGGCAACAACGTATGCAACCTAAGTTTGTCGCAGGAGTTGCTGCTTTCATTGAATTTGCACGCGAACATAATAAGATCATAATAGAGAAGATTCTCTGTCCGTGCGATAAATGTGGCAATAAGTACTGGCAGAAGGTAGAATTGGCAGAGCTTCATATTGTAAAATATGGGTTTACTAGACTTTATACAACTTGGAAATATCACGGGGAAGGAAAAGAATGCAGTACTGCGGCAGAAGAAGAAGGAGAACACGATAATGCGGCAGTAGAAGAAGAAGAATTCGGTAATGCGGCAGAAGGAGAAGACTGTAATTTATTTCCATCAGAAGAAATGGAGGATATGGTAGAGGCTGCCCTAGGTAAATCTATTCGTACCGAAGATGACATTCCTTCCGGTCAAGGACCGCGTGCGGATAAATATGAAAATTTCATGAATGATGCTAGGAAACCAATTTATGAGAATGCGAAGTATTCCACCCTCTCATGGTTCGTCCAACTTTTCCAGATTAAGTGCCTAAATGGATGGAGCAACAAGTCATTCACAATGCTTCTTTCGTTCTTGAAAGATTCTATGCCTCCGGGAAATAACGTGCCCGACAGCTGGTACGGAGCCCAGAAGATGATGTCTGATTTGGGTCTAAAGTGCGAGAAGATTCAAGCATGTCCTAAAAATTGCGTGTTGTACCGGAAAGAGAATTCAGATTTGAAAGAGTGTCCAACATGCGGAGAGGCTAAGTATAAGCCGAAAGATTCTGATAAGAAGCCCGATATACCTGTCAATATAGCACGATACTTTCCCATAACACAGAGGCTACAGAGGCTATTCAGGTGCAAGAAAACAGTCGAGGCAATGATTTGGCATCACCGTGCTCCTCCAAGTGAAGATGGAAAAATGAGCCATCCAAGAGATTCACCGGCATGGAAGGATTTCGATAGGAGGCACGCAATATTCAGTAGCGATCCTCGCAATGTCCGGCTCGGACTGGCTACTGATGGCTTCTGCCCATTCAATTATATGGCTGGAAGTCACAGCACATGGCCCGTTGTAATAATAATTTATAATCTGTCGCCTTGTTTGGTTATGGACCAATCATACTTTATGATGCCTCTTCTTATCGATGGACCAAACTCACCGGGGAACAATATTGACGTCTATCTCCGACCTCTGATCGAGGAGTTGAAATCTTTGTTCATTGATGGTGTAGAGACATATGATGCAAACACAAATACAACCTTCATACTCCGTGCGACTCTAATGTGGACAATTAATGACTTTCCTGCGTATAGAATGCTATCAAGTTGGTCCGTACATGGTCACAAAGCATGTCCTCATTGCCATGAACACACAACATCGAAATTCTTGAATTTTAGCAGGAAGGTTTGTTATTGCGGCCATCGACGTTTCCTGCCTCCAGACCACCCCTATAGGTTAGACACGGTTCACTTTGATGGTCATCAGGAGCTTCTTGAACCTCCATCCCCATTGTCCGGAGAGGACGTGACTGCTAAATGGGATGGTTACAATAATGTGACCTTCGGGATGGATCCGACGAAACAGGTCAAACCACCATTTTGGAACAAGTTAAGCATTTTCTTCGAGCTTCCGTACTGGTCTACAAATTCAGTACGCCATTGTCTGGACGTCATGCATATAGAGAAGGGAGTATCAGAGCACATACTTAACTTGCTTCTTTATAAAGACGGGAAATCGAAAGACAACCTGAATGCTCGGATGGATCTACAAGAGTGGGGAATAAGAAGTGAATTGCACCCTAGACCGGTAGCGGGTAAACCGGGCAAGTTTGTACTTCCCAATGCCGCTTATCATATGTCACAACCGGAGAAGAAAAGATTCCTGCAGGTGTTGCATGATTTGAAAGTTCCCACAGGTTTCTCAGGATCATTCAGCAAGAAAATAAAAATTGTGAAGGGCAAGATCGATGGGTTGAAAAGTCATGATCACCATGTTATCGTGGAGCACCTTCTTCCCTCAGGACTTCTCTCTCCGAATCGGTTGGTCTAGTAATCAACGACCTATGTTGTTTTTTCAGGGAGTTGTGTGCTAAAACACTGGAGGTTGTGACGCTGGATAAACTAGAAAATTCTATTGCGTTGATACTTTGCAAGTTTGAGCGTATTTTCCCACCGTTATTCTTCGATATCATAATACACTTGACAGTTCATCTTGCAACTGAGGCGAAGTTAGCCGGACCGGTACATTATCGATGGATGTATCCCGTCGAGAGGTACGTGTAATTTTTCGTTTGGCGCAATTTATAAATTTATTGTTGTCCTGTATGCCCGTATTTATTTATTCAACATATTTTCATTAGGTACCTCTACACTCTTAAGAAGTATATACGCAATAAAAATCGACCAGAGGGTTCTATCATGCAAGGTTATCTTCTTGATGAAGCAACCACATTTTGTTCCCGCTATCTGGACGAGAACATTGAAACAAGGCTTAACCGGCCACGAAGAATTCAAGACGGGCCATATGGTAAAGCCGAGTATAAGAGGGTAGACACTATGTTTATCAACAAGATATACCTGTTTATCTTACTTAATTGTGCATGTCATGAATAAATTAGAGAGTAAGTTTTTTTGGATTAATTGTTATATCTGTGTTTGTGTGTGTATGAAATGATATAATATTAATGTCACCATTATTTGTCGAAAACAGAATTCATTTTAACGAGGTACGTGAGGGGCATCCTGATTGGAACGAAGAACGATTGGAAAAATATCATCAGGATAATTTTTGCGATTGGGTCACAGATCATGTAAGTTATTCGAATAACATTTTATTGCTATCAGTTTTAATCTAAACTTGTATCGTTATGTATTTGTCGTAAAATTTATTTTGTTAGATCCACGATCCGAACTTGTCTGCATCATTTGAGAGTGATTCAAGATATTTAGCTCAATTTCCTAGTATGGAGGTTGCATATTACAAAGGATTTGGTGTCCTTGGATACAAATTCGAAGTTAAGGACATAGAAACATCTAGAACCACTCAGAATAGTGGGATTGCGACGGTAGGATCGGACGGTGTGATTTATTATGGGTACTTAAATTGTATACTCGGCATCCACTATCCCGGACGATCAGAACCCTTTTATATATTCCAGTGTACTTGGTACGATACGCGAACCGATACGGACAGGTGGAGAAGCAATCTTGGGACTTGGAAAGATGAATATGGATTGACCAGTGTGAACACACTTCGATTTTACGGTCAGGAAAATCCGTTTATCTTTCTGAACCAAGCGTTCCAAGTATACTACTCACAGTGTTTGAAGCATCCGGGATGGAGTGTTGTATACCGATGGAAACCTAGAGATGTCTACGATGTCCCAGAATTCGAGGACAACGATGAGGACGAAGAAGAGAGAAGGCTTAAAGTGCTCCGACCGTCTGTTTCGAAGGACGGGTTGTCTTCGACCGATCATGAAGTTACGTGGGTTAGAAATGACATCGACGATGAAATCCAAGTAGATATGTATAATGCACCCACGAAACGAAAAAGGTTATCAGTAATGTTATATTATTACTTCATATTTTACGCTCTATACATATATAGTCAATACTTTTAATGATTGTCTAATGCGTCCACGAACCGTTTATCTAGATTTGATGACGATGTCGGGAGCAGCGAGGGGCGGCAGGAGCTCTAGCCGCGGCAGAGGCAGAGCGGTTCTGTCGCCCGGAAAGTTGCGTAGGGAGCTTCAGAGGGCCGGTCTTGCACCCAGATCGGAGACCCCTTCGGATGCCTCCTTCCATGTGGATTTTGCCACACCTCCAGGTATGCTGCACGCATATCCATTTTGAATGTAATATTACAGATATTCATGCATGTTTATGTCAAAATTACTTATATTGTCAATATTTGATTGTCTAGTTGTTGGTGATGCGTCCACATCTGGGACAGAGGCCACTCCTGCTCCTCCAGGTATGTTTATATATCATATAGTGTATGTATATTGATTTACAATGCTATATCATAAATATACACACATTCATTTTGCTCTTACTTAGCAATTTTTATTATTGTCTAGCTGTAGGTGGTGACACCACCGCACCTGCGGGTATGCTTATATATCCTATAGTGCATGCATATTGATTTAGAACGTTATATTATTGATCTACACATTCTTTTTGTAATTACTTATATAATCTATTTTTAATTGTCTAATTATAGGTGGTGCGTCCACATCTTCCGCAGGGGCCACTCCTGCCGCTTCCATACCCTCCGCATCGTCTGCAAGTTAGTATGAATAAATATAAAATATTTATTCATTTTACATATGCTCTATAGAATAAATATGAACTTCATGGAAATTTAGCGTCAATGTTTATTTTCTAGTTGGAGGGGATGCGTCCGCATCCGGGACCCCGGTTGTTCCTCACCGGAGGAACTATCGTCCCGCTCGTGCTGCTGTCTGGGCCCAGGCTCGTGCGATAGTCACCGGAGGTATATATCACACTTCAATTTTCGTTTAAACTTGATTTCTTAATACAACTTTGTCTTAATATTGATTGTCTTGATATTTCGTGCAGACGCAGGGCCTCCCCATCCCCAGAGGGGGACTCGAGGCCCGAATCAGTCTCATAGGCTGAGGCCTGACAGAGCTAGGGGGAGGCAGCATTCCCCCTCTTTTTTACCCTTGACTATCGCTATTCCGGTCCTCATGCCGAGAGGTTCGGCCGGTATATGGGGGACGAGAGCCGGCTCGTGAAGAACTATCCACTTCATGTTGAGTGGGGCGAGCAGCACCGGCGCTCATTCGCCCTCTTCTTTGATCAGGCTCGGATACGTATTAATATATATTTTCATTTGATTTATCCAATATATTTATTATTAACACTTGCAATCTAATAACAATGTTTTTTTGTATTTTCAGTCAGATTACGATTTTCAGCCTGTACCCGACCCTGATTACCCTGGGAGGGTGCTCGACCTTCATGCTCTGTACAATGGCCTGATGAAGAACATGCAGACCAAGGTCCGATACAACAGGAATGAGCTGAAGGCCGACTGCTACTCCCTGTGGATGGCGACCCCCGAGGCAGAGAGAGCGGCCCTCCTATCTACTCCGGCGTTTGCGAGAGTCGACGTAGAGACATGGCCTCTATTGTGCGAATATTTTGACTCCCAACGCAAACAGGTATGTATTTTAAATGTAATTCATTGTTTAGGATATAATTTATTTTTTTGTGTTCCTTAATTAGAAAACTAAATGTTAATGCGTTGTGCAGAAACAGGCCGCTCAGAATACAGAGAACAGGAAGTCGGCGAAGAGGGGTCGCCCCACTTACACAGGTGGCTCGAGGAATATTACTCGAGCCATGGAGTTATCGGTAAATTACAATAGACCGACCTTTATGATATTCTGCAATATTAAGAGTTATTTTCTAATATTTCTAATATTAAGAGTTATTTTTCTAATATTGCAGACAGCTCAGACCGTGGCGCAAGGTGGTACACCGAGCGTGCTGTCCACATATCTTGCCGTCCATGGCACCTCGACAGATCCCGCCACGGGCGAGCTTCGATATCCCGACGTCGCTACCCAGGAGTATTGCGTAAGTGTTAATATTTATTCTACCCATATTTGAAATTTTAGTTTTGGAAGGTTCAAATTTAAATTTTATACTTATGCTTTACTGCTTAATGTGGGTGTAGGAGCGGGTGGTTGAGCAGGCCGAAGCCTCGGGGATCGATTTTACCGGACAGAGCGATCCGAGGCTGCTGACCCCAGTTCTGGACGCCGCACACGGAGGGCACCACGGAGGTTGGGAGAGAGGCCGGGGATTGGGCCCTAGCAAGGCCCATATGAGGTTGGACTCCACCCCGGCGGTTACTTCCTCCGTCTCCAGTGAGCGACGTGTCCAGCAGGAACTGGAGAGCTTGAGGGTCGCCGTTCAGGAGTTAAAGGAGATGCTGGTATGTATACTACTTTATAGTAAATTATCATGTCATATTATAGATATCAACATATCCATAATTAGTACGTAGCTTGAGCTTATTTGGTTTTAGACTTAGGTTTGATTAATCATACATATATATGTAATTAAAATAAACAACGGTTTTCCAAACTAGATATCCAAATGGGGTTTCGAAATAACTTGATAATGATACGAATTCGAATAATACACAGTTCTTACACGCTTCTTACACACGTTAGGTCCAGACGCGACAGGGTACATCGGCCGAGCCTCCACATGCATCTTCTTCGGCTGCGGCTCCGTAAGCCACTACATCGGCTGCGGTTCCGCATACAGCTCCTATAGCTCCACCGCCCGCTCAGACTCCCGCAGCCGCGGCTCCACAAGCGACTACATCGACGGCGGCTGCGCAGACCACATCGCCAGCTCCACAGGCCGCTCAGACTCCCGCACGCGCCGAATTGCATGGTTTATTGACCGAGGAGCAGGCGCGCTTGATTCTATCGTTTATCAGAGGTGGATCTGGACCGAGCTAGGGTAGCTTTTTGATTCTTATTTTTTGAAACATGTATTTATTTATGTCATACATATTGTACTACATTTTGAAACGATATTGATATTGATATTGGTTTATATTTATATCATATTTAGTTTTTGGGTTTCTTTTGTATATTATATGCGTGAGATATGATTATGAATACTGCGATATATGTTGTGTGGTGATTAATTTTATATTTTATTGATATATATATTATTGTGCACAGGGCGGGAAAAAATCAGGCAGCCCTTTTTTAAAAAAAACAGATAATGTGTACCTACGGATTAATCCGTAGGTACACATGTTGCTCCTACGGCTTAAACCGTAGGGGCAAAATATCAGCATTAACTGATATTTCCCTCCTGATCTCAGTATCAGGGGGTTGGGATTGCCCCTACGGATATATCCGTAGGGGCAAACAAAGGCCCCTACGGAGTTATCCGTAGGGGCCAAATATCAGGATTTCTGATATTTTGCCCCTACGGATAAATACCTACGCATATATCCGTAGGGGATAGTACTTGGCCCTACGGATAACTTCGTAGGTACAGTTAATATATTTTAAAAACCGTAAATAAAATAACTTTTTTTCCCCTACGGCCTACTCCGTAGGTGAAACTGTACCTACACATAACTCCGTAGGGGCAAGTTTTTGCCCGTAGGGACAAGTTCAGGGCTTCAACTTGCACCTACGGCGTTTGCACCTACAGGTTATTTTTTCGCCCCTACGGAGTTATCCATAGGGGCAGTGGTTTGCCCCTACAGATAAATCCGTAGGGGCAACCCTTATTTGTAGTAGTGTGGAAACATGCCAAGATCGGTCTAATAGGCAGTACGGAATGCCCAAAGGGCATCAATAAGTTTTGATGACCAAAATTTATGGTTTTTGGAAACCGTTTTCTCCAATATCTGTTTAATCTGCCGATTCGAAATCTCGGCTTGCCCACAAGTTTAGGGATGATAGGGCGTTGACAGCTTGTGAGTAATGGAGTATTTCCGCATTAAGGACTCGAAAGTCCAATTACAAAAGTGAGATCCATTATGACTGATAATCGCGCGAGGATGCCCAAACCGAAAAAAATGTTTTCTATGAGAAATATAACGACAACCTTGTTGTCATTAGTTCGGCTGGCCACAGCCTCGACCCATTTAGAAACATAGTCAACCGCGAATAGAATATACATGTTCCCAAAAGAGTTGGGAAATAGTCCCATAAAGTCTATCCCCCAAATATCAAAAATTTCAACAACCAAAATTGGTTGGAGCGGCATTTCATTTCTCCGAGATATCCGGCCCAAGTGTTGGCACCGGGAGCATTTCTTGCAGTACTCATATGCGTCTTTAAAAAGTTGTGTCCAGTAGAAGCCACACTGCAAGATCTTTTCTGCTGTCTTTTTAGGGCCAAAATGCCCGCCACACGTTTGATCGTGGCAAAATGATAGCACACTCTTAAACTCATTGTCAGGGACACACCGACGAATAATTTGGTCGGGACAGTATTTGAATAGATACGGTTCATCCCAGTAAAAATGGTTTGCCTGAGATAGAAATCTGAGTCTGTTCTGATTCGACCATTCGTTTGGTATAAGTCCGGTGGCCGAATAATTTACAATATCTACGAACCAAGGTTCGCATGACACAGTTAAGAGCTGCTCATCTGGAAAAACGTCTTTAATAGGAATTTGAAGTGTAGGCAAAGAAGGAAGACGTGAAAGATGATCGGCGACTACGTTTTCACATCCTCTCTTATCTCTGATGATAAGGTAAACTCTTGTATTAAGAGGATCCAACGTATCAGCCGAGATTTAGCGTCCTTTTTGCGAAAAGATGGCGAAGAGCTGAGTGGTCTGTGTAAACGATGATTGGAGAGCTGATTAAATAGGGCCTGAACTTTTCTAGTGCAAACACAACAGCTAAGAATTCTTTTTCAATTGTTGTGTAATTTAATTGGGCCTCGTTCAAGGTTCGGCTAGCGTAATATATTACATGCGGTATCTTATTTATGTGCTGTCCAAGGACAGCACCAATAACGAAATTAAATGCATCGCATATAATTTCAAATGGATGCGTCCAGTCAGGAGATGAAAGAATGGGAATGGAAATAAGTGAGTTTTTCAATGACTCGAACGCCTTCATGCAGGTTGAGTCAAAATCAAAAGTGGTGTCCTTGGCCAACAAAAGAGTCAAGGGTCTAGCTATCTTGCTAAAATCCTTGATGAACCGTCTATAGAAACCGGCATGGCCAAGGAAGGCTCGAATGTCTCGGACGCATTTAGGAGGAGAAAGATTGGAAATGACTTCAATCTTAACTTTATCTACCTCAATGCCATTTTGCGAGATGATATGTCCTAAGACAATACCTTCTCGTACCATAAAGTGGCATTTCTCCTAATTTAACGTGAGGTTCTTATCCCTACACCGGGTAAGAACTGCGTCTAAATGTAGCAAACACTCATCAAAGGAGTTGTCGAAAATGGAGAAATCATCCATAAAAATCTCCAAGAATTTTTCCACCATGTCTGAAAAATCCCCATTATACACCGCTGGAAAGTAGCGGGTGCATTGCATAACCCAAAGGGCATGCGACGTTAAGCGAATGTACCGAAAGGACAAGTAAATGTGGTCTTGTCTTGGTCCTTTTCGGCGATGGGAACTTGATTATAGCCGGAGAATCCATCCAAAAAGCAGTAAAATTCATGCCCAGCCAATCGTTCTAGCATTTGGTCAATGAAAGGTAATGGAAAATGGACTTTCCGTGTCGCGGCGTTGAGTTTTCTATAATCGATGCATACTTGCCACCCAGTTTGGGTGCGAGCAGGTATTAACTCATTCGCCTCATTAGTTATGACCGTTATGCACGATTTCTTTGGGACAACGTGAATGGGGCTAACCCACTGACTATCAGAGATAGGGTAAATGATACCACTATCAAGACATTTTACAATCTCCTTTTTAACAGCCTTCCTTCATTATAGGGTTTAGTCGTCTCTGTGGATCCCTTACTGGCTTGGCATCATCCATCATATGAATATGATGTTCAACTATTAGGGGACTAATCCCTTTGATGTCCGTCATAGTCCAGCCAAAAGCTTACCGATTATTTTGTAAGACCGTTAAAAGGGCTTTCTCTTGCTCGGGGGCTAGAAAGGCCGAGATGATAACAGGAAGGGTCTCATTCTCACCTAAGTAAACGTATTTAAAGTGATATGGCAATAGCTTGAGTTCGAGTTTTGGAGGCGAAACAATTGAAGGTAAAATTGGTGAAACTGTCTCAAAATCGAAGGATTCCAATAGAGGTTCGAAGCGAGTGTAAGCAACCGAGTCGGATGGTTCAGCTAACTCATCCGAAAATTCAAAAGACTCAAACTCGAGTGGTGATTCTTCAAAATCGTTTGAAAAAGTGAAACACTCGTAATCGTTATCGGGTGTGAAAGCAGTGTCAGATTTAAGGAGGAACGCGCTAGTGGCGTCAAAATTGCTGTGATCGAACAAAAAAATTTCGAACTTACAGTCCTCCTGAGTGATCTATTGGATCGAGCAAACATCAAGTATATTAGCATTAGGCTCGGAGGGCTGATTCCCCAACTTAAAAATGTTGAGTTCAATTGTCATGTTTCCAAAAGATAGGTTCATCGAACCATTTCGACAATTGATCACTGCATTAGAAGTTGCAAGGAATGGTCGACCGAGTATCACCGAAATTTGACTCCGGGGGTTAGCTACAAATTGTGTGTCCATAACAATGAAATCAACAGAGAAAATGAAGTCCCCTACTTTAATCAACACATCCTCTAACTCACCCCTAGGATGGGTGATAGATCGGTCGGCCATTTGGAGAGTACAGTGTGTGGGTTTCAGCTCTCCAACGCCTAATTATTCATATACTGAATAAGAAAGCAAATTAACACTGGCACCAAGATCTAAAAGTGCGCGATTGATGTTCTTATCCCCAATTATTATTGAAATTGTAGAACAGCCAAGGTCCTTGCGTTTTTAGGGTAAAGGTTGGGTAAGAGCATCACTTACTGCACTAGCCAAGAAAACTTTCTTAGGTACCTGTGATTTCCTCTTCTTGATGCATAAGTCCTTCAAGATTTTAACGTAAGAAGGGACTTGTTGGATTGCATCCAAGAGGGGTATGTTAATGCTAACCTGTTTGAATAACTCCACAATCTTCTCCATTTATGGAGTTTGTTTATTGGATCTCAACCTGTTTGGAAATGGAATATTTTGAAAATTTGTTGAGTCCAATGTTTGTGGAGTAGATTGCGGAGTTGGAATGGATCCCAGTGTTGGTGTTTTTGTGGAGTGAGATGTGGGTCCGTTCGAATTAGTAGAAGAAGTAGAGACTTGTGAAGAATGAAGAACAGGCTCTGAAGAAGATGAAGATGAAGAAGAAGCGGCGGCCGGGGTGTTATTATTATCGCCAACGTTGTTGTGCAATACCTTTCCAGATCTCAATGTAGTCACGGCACTCACATTATGATTTTGTTGTTCATGAGCAACATGTGCATTTTGTGTCTGACCGGGATTTGGAAGTGGTTGAGATGGAAGTTTCCCCTTCTCTCGCTCTCTTAGAGCAGCATTCAGTTATGCAATTTGAGCTTCAATGGTTTTGATGCTTTGCTCATGTGATGTAGTGTGTTGCACTAAAAATTGAATGGAAGACTGGATGTTGGCTAAGGATTGCGTAGATTGTTTTAAAAACTCATCCAGACTTCATTCTAGCGAG
This sequence comes from Agapanthus africanus, assembly GCA_030015575.1. Lineage (NCBI taxonomy): Eukaryota > Viridiplantae > Streptophyta > Magnoliopsida > Asparagales > Amaryllidaceae > Agapanthus > Agapanthus africanus. Next base: position 350,063,545 of record CM057351.1, read on the forward strand.
GAAACCTTATCGTTATTTGGTTGAACAAAATTATTTTGAAGAAAAGAATTGTTTGGTGCAAAATTGTTCATTTGATTTTGGTACGGTTGGGGTTGGAAAGGTTGCTAATATTGAGTTTGTTGAGGGGCTTGTTGTTGTGGAGGAAGTCTCTAAAAATTGTTGTTGCCTTGGAATTGTTGATTTTGATTCCAAGCAAAATTGGGGTGGTTCCTCCAACCAGGATTATAAGTTGAAGAGTATGGATCATTTTTTTGTCTTTGCTGAAAGGAAGCATTGACTTGATCTTATCCTTGAACAGGTGGGTTGTAAGGATACTCTTCGGTTAAATGGGACGGATCCAAACAACAAGCGCAAATAATGCGTAGGGGTAAAGCTGGGGCAGGAGAAGGCGATGAGAATTTGCTCTCAATTACTTTTAGTTTACGTGTAATTGCGGCCATTTCGGCTTTCATTGCAATTGACATGTCAAGTTGGTGAACATCTGCCCTAGACAAACCGGATGAAGCAGATGAAGCGGTTTGTCTAGTGCTTTCCCACTGAAGCGTTTGTTCAGCAAGATCGTCAAGAAATTGCCAAGCTTCCTCGTCAGATTTTGTAAGAAAGTGACCTTGACAAATGGTTTCCAGCAACTGCTTAGTGGCTGGGTTCAGTCCTTCGTATAAAGTTTGGCAAAGTTGCCATCTCTCGATACCGTGGTGAGGGCACGGAACAAGAAGGCCCTTAAATCTTTCGAAACACTTGCAAAAAGGTTCGGAAGGAAGCTGGGAAAATTGATTAATTTCATTGCGAATTCTCGCGGTCTTATGGTGTGGGTAAAACTTTTTAAGAAAAGCCTTAACAAACTCTTCCCAACTTTTTATGGAATGCGATGCTGTACTATATAGCCACTTTTCAGCTAGATCACATAAAGTGGAATGACACGTAGCCTTATAGCATCATCGGAAAGTTGGGTGGTCTTCATCATTGCGCAAACATTCTGTAGTTTGTTAATGAAGATGTAGGCATCTTCGGATTCCAGCCCGTGAAATTTGGGCAACATATTGATGAAGTGGGGTTTAATTTCGAAGTTATCCCCATTAGCCGGTGGAAGTGAAAGACAAGTAGGAAGTGCGGTGCGGGTTGGATAGAAAAGATCCTGAAGCGTGATTCGTTGGGGCGCCTCAACAGGAGGGTGTTATGGGTTATTCGTACCCAGTTGAGGTGGAATTAGTCCCGTAGTAGGTAAGGGGTTGTTAGGATTGAATCTCGACATCTCCTTAGAAGATGATGAATTTGAAGATGAAGGTAAAGAAGTGGAATGAATTTCGACTTCGGAGTCGAACGCGTCGTCAGTATGCACTAACGAGACACGGACTAAACGGACGCTAGTGTCCCTAGTCCAACCGGACATACACTAACGAAGTGTAGTGTAGTCAAAAAGTAGAAGGTGGGAGTAAGAAAACGTCAATGAGAGAATGTGGGTGCAAGTTGGGTGTAATGGATTTCTAGCGACAAAATGGCAAGTTTTTTTTTTGTAAAAATTTTGTTTTGTGGTCTTTTTTTTATAAAGAGTTCTGCAAAAGATGTTTTATAAGGAACTACGATACACATTCAAACAATCACAATATGTACAATCAAGCCTAAAGCTAGGGTCTCCTAAGTCAACTAGACTGCTCCTAACTGGTCCAAAGGGCAAGTTGTGAGATATCCCTCGAATCGCCTCTTCACCGCCAATTGTGGCCAGGTAAGCACAAGTAAAGAAAGGAGGGATCCGCTCATGAATCACCGTGAGACGGGCCTTTTAAAATTATCTTTCCCACTTGTCTAGCCTAGACACCACAAAGTCAGGTTTAGATAAACGACCGATTGTCCACAACCTTCTTTTGTCCTAATGAGCGCGACAGTCCTTATTGGCTGAGTCTAAATATTTTTTAATTAACTCGAGAGTTGATGCAAATGCCTTTTGTGATTTTTGGGGTCCTAGGAAGGGTAATGAAATCCCCACCCAATCTGGATTGGTGTTATAACCCCTTAAAAGTCTGTTTTAAAAAATGCAAAGCAGTAAACACACAAAATCTAAAACACTTGCCAAAAATTTTTATTTTTATTTGCGGCGCAAAGAATCCTGCACAAGATTGATTTATTGAAGAGGGGGAAGAAGTTTTGCGCAAAGAACCTTGCAGGAAAAATTTTCAGAGGAGCACAGAGGGTAGAAGGGAGGTCAAAAATACTTACAGAGAATTTTGGGAAGCTGACATAAGCAGTTGACCACGCTTCCGCGGTCAAACCCTTGAATCCGCCATGGTTCCGCGATAAGTTAGGTGGTTCAAGCCTCCGAGATTTTTCTGTTTGCTGTTAATGTTCTCCTCTGCCTGTTCAGATCTTCTGTTTCTGGATTTGTTCACCGAGCTTGCTTCGGATCTGAATCTGTTCGTCTTTCCGTTCTTGCACAATTCGCACAAAAACCCTTCAAAAAATAACAAGATGATAATTTTTTTGTTTTTATATTTTTCAATTTTTATGATTTTTTAATTTTTAATTTAACCCGAAATTACAAAAAGAAAATAACTATCGTTATCCCCGGCAACGGCGCCATTTGATTGAGTGAGAGCTATGTTTTTTTGAGTGCGTTTTAAAATCAAAGAATAGAATACCGCAATCAATAACGGTGTCGCTTGGTAGCTAGCCGATTGAGTACGGGTCGGTCCACAGGGAAAACGTGTTCTTTTCTAATTGTTCTAACAAGTTAATTCCTATTTTTGGTAGGTTTTGAATTTTATAAAAACTAAGATTGAATTTAATTTGGATTAAAACCTTGCTAGGGTTAGGATTAGGTTAGTTTGGAAAGTTAATTCTACTCACTGCTTCCTTTGCCCTAAATAAGAACATAGGTGTTAGGGTAATAGTTAACAAAGGGAATTAGCACGACAAGGAAGAAACATAGTTTCTTCCTTTTGGGCCTTGTCCATCCTTTCTTAACTCTTATTCCTAACCTCTATGTAAATCAACCACTACCGGTCTAACTAGGGAATCACCGCTATCTCGTAGGATAGGGTGCCGTAGTGAGCGGTGGATGTTTGTTTTATATAGAGTCCTAATTTATAAAGTTATGAGGATAAAAAAGGAGTGAGAGATTTCCATCTCTCAAACCTACCCAATCCTAACCCTAACAAGTGAGGAACTATTCACTCATTAGGGAAATTGCGACAAAATTCATTTTTATAAATTTTCTTTTTAATTAACTAATGGACTTGCAGATAAATAAAGACAGGTAAAAAAATGTAGAGAAATAAAATTGCAATTAAGAAGAACACAAGATAAAAAAATAACTTACTTTATTGATGCACTCTTGACGATTATAAAGGAATTGAAATTTAATCTAGAATTAAAAAGAGGCATGCCCCAAAAGAGCTGTAGGCTTTCCTATTTATAGATAGGAGAAACCCTAGGGTTTACATCTGATCCACATTTGAAATTACAAGACTACCCGAAGAAAGCCGGGTCAATGCACCGACACCCACCGACACGTGCACCGACACATGCACAGCACGGCCGCGGATCCGTGGCAGAATGGCCATCTTGGGGGCTCTCTGTCTCATCTTTCCAGGGTTGATTCATGTTGCCTTTTTCTTCTTTTTTTTCACTTGGTTCTTCAGACTCTTTTCTACTTTCTTCCAAATTTCCAACAGTGCAGAATTTGTGGACTTTTACCGTTAGCTTCGCGTTGAAGTCTTGAATCTTTGTGTTGCCCTCGTACTTTGTGCAATCGAACTGTTCATTGATCTTCATTTGTTCCTTAAACTGTAGGCGGCATCATACAGAGTCATCTATTTATTGGTCGTAGTCTCACATTTGTAGCGTCTTTTCCTGAATTTCATTGTATTGTTCTGAGAACCTATAACCTGCAACTATTTAGCAGACATGGATCAAAAGCATCTATTTATTTGCAATATGATTAAGAATGGGGAATATAATAATGCAAAATTCTGATATGAACATAGCCCGGCCTGATCGAGTACAGATGCATGATCTCCCTAGGCTTTAAAGAGGGTGCTCCCCCTTTTGACAAATCGAACAACTGCTGGACAGGCCCCGCCGGAGCAGAAAGAACGCGATCAATAAACATCATTCCTCCTTCGTGGGTATATATATTGAGCAGAACACGGAGGGCCCCTAATTGAGTCGGATCAGGAGCGGAGGCATCCACCAACCTCATAACTCGGGGGAAAGTGTAGGAATCATATAAGCTCGGCCGTTGATGTTCCGCGAATGCCCCCAGCACGTGCATTTCAATCCAAGATGTGAAGTAATGAAGGGGGAGATTTACAACATCTACACCTGGAGCCAAAGTGTTGGCCGCAACACTTAAGCCGTGATAAAGATGCGATAGTCCCGCGATGCCGACGGCCAACTTTGCCCCTTCAGCTATACGATGGGCGGGATAGAAGACGGAAGCTCTCATGAAGCGTCGGTGTGACGGTATCACAAACCAGCTGAGCCAAAGGCTAATAAAGCCGACGAAGAAGGTCTCTTCGTCTATGCCAGGGGCGGCAATTGCATCAAAAGACATGGCCGACATGATCGGAATGTAGAACTGCGGTAGATCTTCTTCTTTAGCCGGTAGTTTATTCAACCCGAACCCAAAAGGGTCGTCAATACTCGCAAACTTCGGGGCCTCCTTGGATAAAATATCTCCCCAAATGAAACAGGCGATAAAGCTCTCGAAAGTGACACCTTGCCCTTCTGACTTCGCAAATAATCTGTCGAAAATTCCCAGGGCCTTGATCAGACTGGGATACCTATGACGAACGGCGGTTTTGGCTGTCAGACTATCGAGCATAACCAGCATGGTAGAGAAAACGTATTCATCTGGAGGCAACAGTTCCTCGTAATGCTCCCTCCTAATGGGCAGTCCTGAAATCTCATGGAATTCATCCAATGAGATAGACACCTCTCGATCCCCTAGCAGAAAGGTGTTGGTGGGCAGATTCCACTGGTTCAAGAAAGCTTTGATCCACCAGACATGGGCAGCATGGTAATGAAAGAGCGATGGATACACCGCCTGATATAGTCCAACCTTCTGTAATCTTGCATGGTGGGCAAAAAGAATATAGCGAGCCCAAATAAGGTAGCCCACTGGATGCCGGGGGATGATACCCACTTTATAAACCTGCCCCCAAGGTCGAGCTTCACCATGGCAAATCCGACGCCCCAAGATGTCTATAACTGGCAGGGGCTGGTTAGGTATCCCAGAAGTAGAGGGCTCTAGTCGGCCCGAAAGAGTCCAATTGGTCACTTCTACTGCATAAGCAGTCTGTGGGCGTTCCATCGGCAATATGGGACGAAGAAGTTCCATCGGCTCCCCATAAATAAAACCCCGGCAACCCCGGATGATATGACCGTACCAGGTTCCCCACAAAAGAAAACTGGTGCGATCCGGGTCATGGGCTCTAATCATCGCCATCGCCTCTTCGTCAGACGGTGACTGTGGAAAGGCAGCATCCGAACGGGTGAAAGGGAAGTATGGAAGAGAAGCCATAGTTCCTGAAATAAAGGAAGGGGAAACTGTTAGTGAAGCACACACGTATGTGTGTGTGTGTGTGTATAAGTATATATATAAGAAGACGATGGAAGAAAACGACAAACAACTTATTTCATGGGACCATGGGTTACAAGACACGTGGGCCCCACAAAATCAATATGGCGGCTCACTAATAATGAGGCTGAGCAATCATCATGAGGACAAAAGGAAGTGTAACACCCGAGCCCAATAATACTATTCATATTACTAGTTGAGGGTTGTATATTGCTCATTCCAATTTTATCGGGTTTTCTGGTGTTTATTGCTAAATTTTAACCGGTTAAGTCATTTTGGCACATAACAAATTTTAACTCCTAAAATGAAATTTAAAATGTCCATGTTGGCCTACTCGTCGCCACTAGTCGCGTGGTAGCGTCCGCGTGTCGAGATCCCGTTCCGTTTGGCTAAACGGGCAAGTTTGGACGACTACGCGCGCGTGCAAGTGTCCGACTTGGGGGCATGCATTTTAATCACTAAACACCTCTTTTCAAAATTTGGAACCCGCTTAAAATCCTATAATTTGAATTTGGAACATTTGGGCGCAAGCCGGGCGCGATTTGGAAATGTTTCATTTCGCGCCAAAAAGGGCCCATTTAATTTAATATACTTAAACTAAAAATATATACGAATATTTTTCCTTAACAGTTTAATCACTTAAACTCTTTAAAAATCTTTCCAACTCCTTCAGATCCATTTTCAAATCCCTTTTGGAAATCTCGTGGCCAATCACATGGCTTTATTTTCTCCCGCGTGGGCCCCTCCTTTCCCTATCTCTCTCTGTCTCTCTCCTCATTCTCCCTCTCTCTCTATCTCATCAAATCTCCCCATTTCTCTCTCCAATCTCTCTCTCTCTCTTCCTCTATATATAAAACCCATGCAGCAGCCGCCTCTCCCCAACTCCTCTTCCATCGCGAGACACCCAAGCAAACCCTAACCCTAGCCACGCAATCTCACCGCCGACCTCCTCACGACTTCGCCGTCGCCACCACCACCTCGTCGACCTCACCGCACCTCCATCCCCTCGTTCTCCCGCTCTTTCCCGCAACTGCACCCAACCCCGACGTCGCCTCCAACCCTGCAGAGCCGACGTCGACGCCGCCTCTCGCCGCCGACGCCTCCCACGACTCCCTCTCACCCTCCTCGTCGCGACCTCGTCATCACCTCCCTTCCTCTCCTCGCCGGACCACCAACCCGAGCCCTTCACCCATCGCCTACCCCCGCTGTTCACCGGAGAACGCGCCGGCGACCTCGCCGTCGTCACCAGGGCCACCTCCTTCTCCCCCTCGACCACCAGAGCCGACCACCCTTTCCTCCAGCTCGCCGCAGCACCCTCTCCCGCACACCCGAGGCCTTCAACCCTTGCAGCCGCCGCCGCCGTTGCCTCGCCGACGTCCCATCGCCGTCGAGCCCGTCGTGGCTGTCCCTGGTATCTCTCGGTGAGCATCCCTATCTCTCCTGTATGCAAAGTCTTCACCCCCGCTGATCGCATTGAGTCTTTTGTCTGTTGCTAACTTGTTGTCGCGTTTTGCCGGAATCCGACATGCCGTCTCGGCGAACCCGACGCTCCAGCGAAGCCCCCTGGTCCGTGTGATCTCGTTGTTCTCTGTTGGGACCTGATCCGTGGCCCGTGCTGTCATATCGTGCTTTCTGCCGACATCGCATCCGTGTTCCAGTTTGCAGACCGTCGAGGCAAGTATCTGAATACTTGCTTGAACATGCTAGCGTGCGAGATCTAGTCTTGCCACGCAATTGAACTCATACTATTTAATACCACAACTTAATGATGGCATTTGATATCGTATTATTGCTGTTATCTTTATAGTGGAACCGTTACAACAGTTCCTCGTAATTAATTAACCCACATCAATACATGCTTTAACTAAATAAAACGACTGAATCATATCTGCTTAAACTGTTAAATCATTCATGAGACAATTATTATATTTAGTATAATTTCATGTAGTTTCCTTAATTTATAATTGTGGATATCGCTTCACCTTGTGGCGATTGCACCCTAAGATGATTGAACCTGTTAATAAGAGAATACAAACATCACTGTGGTTATATGGAATATTGTGGTTAATTACTGTTTCCTGCTGCTGTTCATTATTGATTGTTTACCTGTTGTGAGCACTTACCCGATTGCACGACATATTGACCTGACCCTGCTACACCTGACATATACATACATACCGACTCATCCTGTTGTACCATGACATTACTTGTCTCATGATCTCATGCCTAATGCCGACAAACCTGACCATTCCTGCTGTCGATCCAGACAGACCTACTTCTACTTGATTTCGTGTTGGCATTAGTCCTTGACTACTGAATACCTGACCTGACATACATAGTTTGGGGGTATGGGGAAATCAAAGGTGAAACCGACTTGTAACTCAACAGTTCGATACTTGTTCTGATCAGTCTTACGGGCTTGGCCAGCTCCGGAGTGGTGATGCTGACACTACTCGTCCATCTTGCTACCTTTTACTGCTTAGCGGCACGTCTCGGATTCAGCCCCGAGGGTCATGACCGTGGTCCCGGGCACGCACGGGATACTATTGAGTTACATCGACGATTCATCAATTGGTTTCAAAGACTATAGAGTAGAAACCTGATAGGACAGTTTGGACACCATTGCACAGTACCCTGCTTGTTATTTCTTGTTACTGCTTTATTCATGTTCATACTTGCATTGCTTATTACCATGTTTATACCATATACTTGATATCATGACGCGCTGACGTCTGGGTTTTGCATGGCCCAGATTCCGTACCTTTGTCGACGACCGAGCAGGAGTACTTCAGCCAGCAGGCTGAACAGTGAGTCTTTAGGGTTTAGTTTATTTATTGCTTTTCATTTCCAGATGTGAGCCCGCATTATGGGACGTACTGTTTATTCATTGTATTGGATCATTAGCTTCCGCACTTATTGTTTATTGATTCTTGTTATTATGGATTTGGACATGTATTAGATTAGTTTATTATCTTGTTCTTGATATCCTTACAACCGTAATGTGACTGTGGATGGATACTTCCTACCCACAGGTAGCATGGTTGGCTATGTCACGTGCCCAATCTTGCGTACTCTGGGAATCGGAGCGTGACAGGAAGATTCTCAATAAATTCAAATAACTCTACACATTCCCCCAAGGAGAAAACCCATTACAAAAACTCTGTGCAAATCGAGAAGGATCTCTGCAAGAACAACTCAGGATGAAAAACCCTAAGAAGTTTTCTTTTAAGAACTAAGTTCTTTAGAGCAATTAAATTCCTTTTGAACAGAGGAATTAAATTCCCAGAAAAAATTTCAGAGCTAAGCTCTTTAAAATAGAATTTAATTCCAGAGGGAAGACAAGTATCATCATCAATTCCCTAAGATCAGAGAAACCCTAGCGAAGGGGGTTTATTATTTAAAGATTGGACATTCTTAAAGAACTTGGAAAGATGGGCTTTTTTGTAAAGGGTAAAACCCTTGATATGGATTTAAAATCCAAAGAAAATTTCTACAAGAAGTTCCTCGGCCGTTCAAGATTCTTACCTGAAAAGGGAAATCTTTTGTTGACAGAGTTAAACTCTGAAAATTTTTGGAACAGAGAACTGAACTCTGAGAAAGAGAATTAAATTCTAAAGGCAAGAACAAATAAGGAAGAAGATGAAAGAGTGGAGGCGCTTCTGAAGAGACCCCTGCATTTATAGGATGTGATGGGAAACAGTTCATCTACCCCTTTCCCTAGGCAGATCCAACGGCCACAAAAGTTCCATCGTTGTACTCACATGCAAACACGTGAGAACAACACTGTGGGAGCACTTGTTCCCTCATAAAATACAAGAAAAAACCCCAATGGGGCATCACGTGTGCACACGTAATCGGAGGTCACGTGCCGACACGTGATGGCTTCCTGAGGGCTCTGAAATGATAAGAATTGAATCCTAATCAAATGAGGTCATGTGCCCACACGTGATAGGCCTTTAAGCCCGCTGAAGTATAATAAAACAGCGAGGAAAAACCCCAATGGGGTATCACGTGCTCACACGTGACCAAGGGTCACGTGCTGACACGTGATAAGTTCCTAAGTTCTTCAAAATAACAGAATTAAATTCTGGTTAAATGCTTAATCCGTGGGTCACGTGCCACCACGTGATAGGGTCTTAAAAACTCTCTGAGTTAATGGAAATAAAACTACAAATAGGGCATGACGTGCCTACACGTGACCGGGGGTCACGTGCCAACACGTGATAGGTTCCTAAGCTCTCTGAACTAATAGAATTAAATTCTAATTAAATGGTCAATCAGTGGGGTCACGTGACAGGCTCTTAAACCTACTGAACTAATAGAATTAAATTCTAATTAAAGGAAATCAAAAACTCTAATATTTCTTTAGATCTTTCCAAACAAAAGATTGCACTCTGTAAAGGGAGCACCATTGGATTAAAAATCCATTGGTGATTAAAAATCACCAACTTATAAAAAGATTCTATACAAGGAAAGATTTTTCTGAAATCTGCCGGGAACAACAAACAAAATATCTTTTGGATGAAAAATCCAATGGTGAATAAAATTCAGTGAGTGATCTAAAAGATCATGTTGGTTACAAAATCAATCAAAATCTTTCAATGAAAGATTGACTAAACAAACTGATTATTTTCTTTCTCCTATAAATAGGAGCCAAGAAGAAAAGGAGAGGCGAGAGACAACAACAGAGAGAAAAAAGAAGAGAATTTAATTTTCCAGAGAAAAAGAAGATCTTTTCAGAAAAAGAAAGAAACCCTAGGTAAGGGAGAGAAAGAGATCATTCTATAAACTCTCATAACCCTATAAGAGAATTTAATTCTCAAACTAAGAGTTTAACTCTTCTGCATAAGAAGTTAGTTCTTCCTTTGGTTGAAGGTCTGCAGAAGCAGATCTTCCCACAAGTTGAGAATTTAATTCTCATCAGGGAGATTCTGCCATGCGGATCTAAAACCTAAGGGAGGACCTAAGTTCAAAGAATTTTATTCTCCCACAAGGCACATAGGAATTTAATTCCTCCAATAAAATTAGGGTTTAACCCTATAAAGAATTTAATTCTTTTAAACACATAGGAATTTAATTCCTCTAAATAAAATTAAACTCTAACCCTATAAGAGAATTTAATTCTTATACAAGGGATTCATCTCTCTATGCACATAAAAGGATCAAGTACCCAACATGATCATGTGGCAACACGTGACCCTCCCCTCCAATGACCAAAAGAGAACGAATAAGATTAGGTTACGTGCTCCCACGTGACCCTTGAACAGACTTCTCAAAATAAAAGGGCAGAATCGATTTTGGATGACTCACGTATCCCCACATGACCCCTGACAAACACCTCTTTAAAAAAGAAAAGATGGAAAGAACTGAAGGATTAAAATCCAATGTTTGGGCGCCCTCACGTGTCCCCACTTGACCCCTAGCAAATGCTTTTAATATCCAGTGCATGGATACCCATCACGTGCCCACACGTGATGGCCATGAAGACTAAAGTGTTTAACACTTACCTTCATATTCTGAGAATAAAATAAAGAAGGTTTGGACCCAATATTCAAACGCCTCACGTGACCCCACGTGAGCGCTTCTTTTTTTAGTGTTTAACACTATTTTGTGCGCTGCATCTTTAGTGTTTAACACTGTTTTAAGCGCATCACGTGGGAACATGTGATGGATGAGTCTATTTTAGTGTTTAACACTATATCCAAGTCAATCTTTGCTTGAGCTAGCCAAGTTTTCCAGAGGCAGTACCCCTTTCTTTTGACTGAACCTCAAGTGCACTCTTGTCTTCCAAAATGGGTCATCTCATATGACATTCAAAGCAAAACCCAGAGCTTTTCAATCAACTTTGGTTCAAGGGTACATCTCTTCACACCTCTGATACATGTCGTTGTAATTCTTCAACGTCTTCAGAGAGGTGGTGGGTCCCAATGGCCAAAAACTATCTGGTGCATTTCCAAACCCATGTTTGCATCTGAACTTGGACCTCAATGTCCCTAAACTAAACAATAGAGCCCAAATGCTCTTTTGTTGGATCTAAATGATCCCGTTAAGTTGATCTTAGTCTAAAAATTAGACTAACGTAATCTTAACAAAACGTTAAGTTGATCTTAGTCTGAAATTAGACCAACGTATCCTTAACATACGTTTAAGTTGATCTTAGTCTCAAATGAGACTAGCGTATTCTTAAACCCAAACCCAAACCCAAATTTAAGAAAATACGGATTTAGACTAATCCACGCCCTACGGGCGACAATATAAATTAGTCTCCGTATACAACCCACGGGCAACCAAAAACAAAACAAACACACACGACACGAAGTGACCATCTGGAGAAGGAGAAAGTGGTTACCGTGATACGGTAGCGTAATTAACTGCAGGGGCTTGCGCCTGCAGGGAAGAGCGTCCCCATAATCAAAAACCCCTCAACGAGGGGGAATCTGACGAAGTCGGCTATATCGGCCGCATCCGTTTAAACCTTCGATACATGGTGCCATAAATCAACTTGGCATCTTCGGAGAGGTGGACGGATAGCACCAATTAGCATCTGCCCTAAGAATTCAGGCCCGGACGTCCTAACATCCCGGTCGCGTCTTTTCGGCGGAGAACAGATTCTTGGCGATCACGAACAGATCCTCGGAATTCAGGCCCGGATGGCTTTTTCAAGCCGACGCTCTTTCCTAAGGAGGTATGTTCACCAGGGTTCGAGGGTAGACTCATGGCCACCAGACCACAACGACAACGCATCTTCGGCATCGGCCGAGATAGGCCGCTTAAGGGCTATCTCGCCTCCCTCTTCTAAAGGACCTATAAATATCCGCCGTATCGATGGAGGATCTTCGTAGAAGATGACAGCAGGATAAGGCCTCTTCGGGACCCTTACATTTTCAGTCTCATCCTGGGAGCGTCTTATAGCCTCAGCCAATTGTGCGGCTTCCTCAGCAGATGAACAAGGAAAAAGAAGACCACCATCCGGCTCTTGCATAGCTAATGGTTCATCTTGAAAGATAGGCTCTGATTCCACTAAAAAGTCGAGCAGATTTGTGACCGTCTTCTTTCGCCTCTTTGACCCAGAACTAACACCAGAAGACGACGCTTCCTTCTCTTCGGCGCTTTGGTGCGACATTCCCCAACCTCGCCTCCAGTATCCTCTTTTGGTGGTGCTACTGATGATGACACTGCCATCGATGACGCTGCAACTGATGGAACTGCCGCTGGCGCCTCGGCGGAAGCCTTTGCCCGAGCTCTAGTACGCATCGGCATCCCTGCAGTGGGAGGAATCAACTCGGTTTCTGCGGCCTGCGAGATGACGACCGCACCACCATCCCTCAAAAGAGGGCGAATGACTAACCGTGGTCGCAACGGAACATGAGCAGCTTGAGTTGGGGCAAGAGTTTTATATTCAAAGAGCACCCGCATTTCCTCGGCAATGATAGGACCAACCTAGCGGCGATACCAGCCCACAAAGGAGCCCACAGACCTGGGGAGATAGTCAGGTTCTGGGATCATGAACACGGAGCCAGTATTCAGCCGCATAAAATGATGAATAACGTCGGGAATAACTCCTAATGATGAAGTAGGCTCAACCAAGAACGCTTCAAAGGGGACGCCCTGATCATAGCCCAATTGCCGGGCAAAGCGGTGCAGATTATACCGCATAAGGAGAGCCGTATCATTCTGGCAAAACACCAAATAGCCCGGCCTGATCGAGTACAGATGCATGATCTCCCTAGGCTTTAAAGAGGGTGATCCCCTTTTTGAGAAGTCGAACAACTGCTGGACAGGTCCCGCTGGAGCAGAAAGAACGCGATCAATAAACATCATTCCTCCCTCATGGGTATATATATTGAGCAGAACACGGAGGGCCCCTAATTGAGTCGGATCGGGAGCGAAGGAATCCACCAACCTCATAATTCGGAGGAAAGTGTAGGAATCATAGAAGCTCGGCCGTTGATGTTCCGCGAATGCCCCCAGCACGTGCATTTCAATCCAAGATGTGAAGTAATGAAGGGGGAGATTCACAACATCTACACTTGGAGCCGAAGTGTTGGCCGCAACACTTAACCCGTGATAAAGATGCGATAGTCCCGCGATGCCGACGGCCAACTTTGCCCCTTCAGCTACACGATGGATGGGATAGAAGACGGAAGCTCTCATAAAGCGTCGATGTGACGGTATCACAAACCAGCTGAGCCAAAGGCTAATAAAGCCGACGAAGAAGGCCTTTTCGTCTATGCCAGGGGCCGCAATTGCATCAAAAGATATGGCCGACATGATCGGAATTTAGAACTGCGGTAGATCTTCTTCTTTGGCCGGCAGTTTATTCAACCCGAACCCAAAAAGGTCGTCAATGCTCGCAAACTTCGGGGCCTTCTTGGATAAAATATCTCTCCGAATGAAACAGGCGATAAAGCTTTCGAAAGTGACACCTTGCCCTTCTGACTTCGCAAATAATATGTCAAAAATTCCCAGGGCCTTGATCAGACTGGGATACCTATGACGAACGGCGGTTTCTGCTGTCAGACCATCGAGCATAGCCGTCATGGTAGAGAAAACGTATTCATCTGGAGGCAACAGTTCCTCGTAATTCTCTCCCCCAATGGGCAATCCTGAAATCTCACGGAATTCATCCAATGAGATAGACACCTCTCGGGCAGTCTTGAAAGAGAACAATTGGTCACTTCTACTACATAAGCAGTCTGTAGGCGTTCTATCGGCTCCCCACAAATAAAACTCCGGCGACCCCGGATGATATGACCATACCAGGTTCCCCACAAAAGCAAACTGGTGCGATCCGGGTCATGGGCTCTAATCATCGCCATCGCCTCTTTATCAGACGGTGACTGTGGAAAGGCAGCATCCGAGCGGGTGAGAGGGAAGTATGGAAGAGAAGCTATTGTTCCTGAAATAAAGGAAGGGGAAACTGTTAGTGAAGAATATATATATATATATATATATATATATATATATATAAGTGTATATATAAGAAGACGATGGAAGAAAACGACAAACAACTTATTTCATGGGACCATGGGTTACAAGACACGTGGGCCCCACAAAATCAATATGGCGGCTCACTAATAATAAGGCTGAGCAATCATCATGAGGACAAAAGGAAGATTCTCAATAAATTCAAATAACTCTACTCATTCCCCCAAAGAGAAAACCCATTACAAAAACTCTGCGCAAATCGAGAAGGATCTCTGCAAGAACTACTCAGGATGAAATACCCCAAGAAGTCTTCTTTTAAGAACAAAGTTTTTTAGAGGAATTAAATTCCTTTTGAACAGAGGAATTAAATTCCCAGAAAAATTTTCAGAGTTAAGCACTTTGAAATGGAATTAAATTCCAGAAGGAAGACAAGTATCATCATCAATCCCCTAAGATCAAAGAAACCCTAGCGAAAGGGGGTTTATTATTTAAAGATTGGACATTCTTAAAGAACTTGAAAAGATGGGATTTTGTTGAAGGGAAAAACCCTTGATATGGATTTAAAATCCAAAGAAAATTTCTACAAGAAGCTCCTCGGCCGTTCAAGATCCTTACCTGAAAAGGGAAATCTTTTGTTGACAGAGTTAAACTCTGAAAATTTTTGGAACTGAGAACTGAGCTCTGAGAAAGAGAATTAAATTCTCAAGGCAAGAACAAGTAAGGAAGAAGATGAAAGAGTGGAGGCGCTTCTAAAGAAACCCCTGCATTTATAGGATGTGATGGGAAACAGTTCATCTACCCCGTACCCTAGGCAGATCCAACGGCCACAAAAGTTACAGCGTTGCACTCACATGCAAACACGTGAGAACAATGCTGTGGGGGCATTTGTTCCCTCATAAAATACAAGGAAAAACCCCAATAGGGCATCACGTGTGCACACGTGATCGGGGGTCACGTGCCGACACGTGATGGCTTCCCGAGGGCTCTGAAATGATAAGAATTGAATCCTAATCAAATGAGGTCACGTGCCCACACGTGATAGGCCTTTAAGCCCACTGAAGTATAATAAAACAGCGAGGAAAAACCCTAATGGGGAATCACGTGCTCACACGTGACTAAGGGTCACGTGCTGACACGTGATAAGTTCCCAATTCTTCAAAATAACAGAATTAAATTCTGGTTAAATGCTTAATCCGTGGGTCACGTGCCACCACGTGATGGGGTCTTAAAAACTCTCTGAGTTAATGGAAATAAAACCCCAAATAGGGCATCACGTGCCTACACGTGACCGGGGGTCACGTGCCTACACGTGACCGGGGGTCACGTGCCAACACGTGATGGGTTCCTAAGCTCTCTGAACTAATAGAATTAAATTCTAATTAAATGGTCGATCAGTGGGGTCACGTGCCAACACATGACAGGCTCTTAAACCTACTAAACTAATAGAATTAAATTCTAATTAAGAGAAATCAAAAACTCTAATATTTCCTTAGATATTTCCAACAAAAGATTGCACTCTGTAAAGGGAGCATCGATGGATTAAAAATCCAATGGTGATTAAAAATCACCAACTTATAGAAAGATTCTATGCAAGGAAAGATTTTCCTGAAATCTGCCAGGAACAACAAATAAAATATCTTTTGGATGAAAAATCCAATGGTGAATAAAATTCTCTGAATGGTCTAAAAGATCATGTTGGTTACAAAATCAATCAAAATCTTTCAATGAAAAATTGACTAAACAAACTGATTCTTTTCTTTCTCCTATAAATAGGAGCCAAGAAGAAAAGGAGAAGGGAGAGACAACAACAGAGAGAAAAAAGAAGATAATTTAATTCTCCAGAGAAAAAGAAGATCTCTTCAAAAAAAGAAAGAAACCCTAGGTAAGGGAGAGAAAGAGATCATTCTATAAGCTCCCATAACCCTATAAGAGAATTTAATTCTCAAACTAAGAGTTTAACTCTTTTGCATAAGAACTTAGTTCTTCGTTTGGTTGAAGGTCTGCAGAAGCAGATCTCCCCACAAGTTGAGAATTTAATTCTCATCGGGGAGATTCTGCCATGTAGATCTAAAACCTAAGGGAGGACCTAAGTTCAGAGAATTTTATTCTCCCACAAGACACATAGGAATTTAATTCCTCCAATAAAATTAGGGTTCAACCCTATAAAGAATTTAATTCTGTTAAACACATAGGAATTTAATTCCTCTAAATAAAATTAGGGTTTAACCCTATAAGAAAATTTAATTCTTATACAAGGGATCTATCTCTCCATGCACGAAAAAGGATCAAGTACCCAACATGATCACGTGGAAACACGTGACCCTCCCCTCCAATGACCACAAGAGAACGAATAAGATTAGGTCACGTGCTCCCACGTGACTCTTGAATAGACTCCTCAAAATAAAAAGGACAGAATAGATTTTGGGTGCCTCACATGTCCCCACGTGATCCCTGACAAACAACTCTTTAAAAAAGAGAAGATGGAAAAAACTGAAGCATTAATATCCAACGCATGGGCATCCTCACATGTCTCCACGTGACCCCTAACAAATCCTTTTAATATCCAATGCATGGGTACACATTACGTGCCCATACGTGATGGCCATAAAGATTAAGTGTTTGACACTTACCTACATATTCTAAGAATAAAATAAAGGAAGTTTGGCCCAACACTCAAGCGCCTCACGTGACCCCACGTGAGAGCTTCTTTTTTAGTGTTTAACACTATTTTGTGCGTTTCATCCTTAGTGTTTAAAACTATTTTAAGCGCATCACGTGGGAGTACGTGATAGACGAGTGTACTCTAGTGTTTAACACTATATTCGAGCCAATCTTAACCCAAATTAACTAAGTCTTCCAGAGGCAGGACCCTCCCTTTTGACTAAACCTCAAATACACTCTTGTCTTCCAAAATTGATCATCTCATATGACATTCAAAGCAAAACCCAGAGCCTTTCAATCAACTTTGGTTCAAGGGTACATCTCTTCACACCTCTAATACATGTCATTGTAATTCTTCAACGTCTTCAGAGAAGTGGTGGGTCCCAATGACCAATAACTATCTGGTGCATTTCCAAACCCATGTTTGCATCTGAACTTAGACCGCAATGTCCCTAAACTAAACAAAAGAGCCCAAATGCTCTTTTGTTGCATCTAAATGATCCTGTTAAGTAGATCTTAGTCTAAAATTAGACTAACATATCCTTAACAAACATTTAAGTTGATCTTAATCTCAAAACGGAATTAACGATCCTTAAATCAATCCAACTGCAGATCCCATAACCAATATTGGTTCAAGGGTACATCTCTTTACTCCTCTGATATTTGTCGTTGTAATCCTTCAATGTCTTCAGAGAGGTGACGGGTCCCGACAACCAGACATTTCATGGACTGTGTGGTCCTTAAACTCATAGACTATGATGTCTTTAAACTTTACAGACTATGATGTCTTTAAACTCCATGGACTATGATGTCCTTAAACTCCACGGACTATGATGTCCTTAAACTTCTGGACCGCAAAATCCCTAAACTAAAACAATCGAGCCCAAATGCTCTTTTGTTGGATCTAAATGATCCTGTTAAGTAGATCTTAGTCTAAAATTAGACTAACGTATCCTTAACAAATGTTTAAGTTGATCTTAGTCTAAAATTAGACTAACGTATCCTTAACAAATGGTTAAGTTGATCTTAGTCTAAAATTAAACTAACGTATCCTTAACAAACATTTAAATTGATCTTAGTCTTAAATGAGATTAACGATCTTTAAACCCAACCCAAAACCCAAATCTAAGAAAATACGGATTTGGATTAATCCACGCCCTACGGGCGACAACACAAATTAGTCTCTGTATACAATCCACGGACAACCAAAAATAAAACAAACGCACACGACACAAAGTGGCCATCTGGAGAAAGAGAAAGTGGTTACCGCGATGCGGTAGCGTAATTAACTGCAGGGGCTTGCGCCTACAAGGAAAAGCGTCCCCACAATAAAAAACCGCTCAAACGAGAGGGAATCTGACGAAGTCTGCTACATCGGTCGCATCCGTCTAAACCTCCGATACATGGTGCCATAAATCAACTTGGCATCTTCAGAGAGGTGCACGGATAAAACCAAATAGTATCTGCCCCCAAATTCAGGCGAGACGTTTGTCTTTCCCGGCTTTCGGAGGAGAACACATACGGTTCTACTTAAGGCAATCTGTAGCCTCCTAGAAGGACAGCAGCAGCAGACTGCTCTTTTAATGAGCCATCCCGAGGCAGAAGCACCTGGGGTGAAGCAATTTAGAGCTTTACATCCCAAACAGATCTCAGGAAAGGAGAGCCCACTGGAAGCTGAGGAATAGGCTCAGAGCATCGAAGATGATCTGACAGCGGCATAAGTGCCAGAGATAGCTTGGGTTCGTGTTTCAAAATTACAGCTCACGGCCAATGCACGGGTCTGGTGGAAGGCGGAAAAAAGCCGTCTTGACCAACCTATCGAATGGAAGACTTTCCGAGACATGTTCGACGCAAAGTACTTCCCTGAGACTACCAGGTTCGATATGGAACAACAGTTCATACATCTTCAACAAGGTTCGATGTGGACCAAGTCGGTAGATGAGTATGACGTTGAGTTCACCATGCTCATTCAATTTGCGGCACACCTGATACCGACGGATGAGATCAGAGCCCGTCGATTTCAACAGGGTTTGGATTCGGAAATCCAGGCTGCACTGGCCACAGGAGATTTTCCGACTCATGACTCGGCTCTGAAAGCTGCCCGCCGTTATGAGGCAGTAGTAAAGGTAAGGAGCAGACCTCAATCTGCCGGAGTAAAGCGCCCTGCCAATTAGATGGCAGGAGGAGCCTCTTCGAGGCCAGCTGTTGAACTCAGAAGACTGGAGGAAGCCAATGATCAGCCAAGTCCCGATTTTTGATTTTTGTAACACCCGAGCCCAATAATACTATTTCTTTTGCTAGTTGAGTGTATTATATTGCTCTTTCCAATTATTTTGATTGTTTGATGTTTATTACTAAATTTTAACCGGTTAAGTCATTTTGGCACATAACAAATTTTAACACCGAAAATGAAATTTAAAATATCCAGGTTGGCCTACTCGTCGCCACTAGTCGCGTGGTAGCGTCCGCGTGTCGAGATTTCGTCCCGTTCGGCTAAACGGGCAAGTTTGGACGCCTACGCACGCGCACAAGTGTCCGACTTGGGGGCATGCATTTTAATCATTAAACACCTCTTTTCAAAATTTGGAACCCGCTTAAAATCCTATAATTTGAATTTGGAACATTTGGGCGCAAACCGGGCGCGATTTGGAAATGTTTCTTTTAGCACCAAAAAGGCCCATTTAATTAAATATCATAAAATTGAAATATATATACGATTATAATCTTTTAACGCCTAAATCCCTATTAAATCTTTTAAGTTTTATTTTTTAAAATCCCCCGTACACATCCCCAGCCAATCGCGTGGCTCAAATCTTCGTGGGCCCCCTTTCCTATCTCTCTATCTCTCTAATCTCCAATCTCTCTCTCTATCTGATTCTCTTTCTCTCTCTCTCTCTAACAACTCTCTCTCTCTCTCCTCCTATATATATTCATCATGCAGCCGCCTCCTTCTCTTCCCCATCACGAGAAACCTCTCGCAACCCTAACCCTAGCTCCTCGTGCTTGCGCCGCCGACCTCCCCACGACCTCGCCGTCGCCGCCCTCGCCTCCTCGGCCTTACCGCACCCTCCTCTTCCTTCCTCCGTTCTCTTCCGCGCCTGCACCCAAACCCAACGACATCACCCAGCCGCAGATCTCGCCGTCGACGCCGCCTCCCGTCACCGACGACGCCTGCGACTCCCTCTCTTCCTCCTCGTCCCGACCTCGTCGTCGCCTTCCTCCTCCCCTCGCCGGACCACCACCAGACCCGAGCCCGACCCTAGCACCAATCCCCGGGTCGCCGGAAACGTGCCGTCGGCCCTCGTCGACGTCACCCGCGCCACCTCCGACCACCTCCTTTCCCCCTCGATCACCAGAGCCGACCGCCACCCTCCTCTACTCGTCGCACCACCCTCTCCAGCGAACCCAGAGGCTGTCCAGCCTTCGCAGCCGCCGTCGCTGCCTCGCCGGCGTTCCAGCGCCGTCGAGCCCGCCGTGGTTGCCCCTGGTGTCTCCCTGTAAGCATTCCTTATCCTTCCTTTTGTGCGAAACCCCTCGCTGGTCGGTTGCTCATGTATATCGCATTTGCTAACTTCGTTACTTTTGACTTTTGCCGGTTTCCGACCGTGCCGTCATTTGGACCCGACGCTCCAGCGAAGTACCCTGGTCCGTGTGATCCCGTTATTCTCTGTTGGGACTCGATCCGTGGCCCGTGCACCCGTCTCGTGTTTTCTGCCGACATCGCATCCGTGTTTTCCGGTTTGCGAAACTGTCGAGGCAAGATTTCTTGCTACATGCTACGTTAAACTAATTAAATGTTTGACTCACAAACTTGCTACATTAACTAGTACTGCTACTTATCTCATTGGACGAAATATGATGTACATTATAATACTGCCACCTAAATCGTATTTTGCCACCTAACCTTAATAACAACTACCTGCTAATCATTTTAATATTTAGAGGATAATAGTCGCACACTTATATCTTTATTGCCTGCTGTTATTAATATTGCGCTACACTGTGATTATTGCACCCCAAGGGTGTTTGAACCGGTTAATAAGAGAATACAAAGCATCACTGTGTTTACATGGAATAATATTGTTATTTGCTGTTCCTGCTGTTGTTCCTTATTCGTTACTATACCTGTTATCAGCATACATTTGATTGCATTACATATTGACCGATCTTGATACACCTGACACATGTACTGATACACCAGACATGACACCCTGTAAATATCAACTCGACCTGTTGAAATGTGACCTGACCTGTTACCTGATTTCATGCCTAATGCCGACAAACCTGACCATTCCTGCTGTCTATCCAGACAGACCTACTTTTACTTGATTTTGTGTTGGCATTAGTCCTTGACTACTGAATACCTGACCTGACATACATAACTTGGGGGTATGGGGAAATCAAAGGTGAAACCGACTTGTAACTCAACAGTTCGATACTTGTTCTGATCAGTCTTACGGGCTTGGCCAGTCCGGGAGTGATGATGCTGACATCACTCATCCATCCTACTACCTATTACTGCTTAGCGGCACGTCTCGGATTCAGCCCCGAGGACCTTGACCGTGGTCCCGGGCACGCACGGGATACTATTGAGTTACATCGACGATTCATCAATTGATTTCGAAGACTTTAGGGTAGAAACCTGATAGGAAAGTTTAGTTACCGCTGCACTGTTAATCCATAGTACTGCTTTATTCATGTTCATACCTGCATTGTTTATTACCATGTTTATACTATATACTTGATGTCCTGACGCGCTGACGTCTGGGTTTTGCATGGCCCAGATTCCGTACCACTGTCGACGACCGAGCAGGAGTACTTCAGCCAGCAGGCTGAACTGTGAGTTCCTTAGGGTTTAGTTTATTTATTTCCATTTCATTTCCAGATGTGAGCCCGCATTATGGGACGTACTGTTTATTTATTGTATTGGATCATTTGCTTCCGCACTCTTTGTTTATTGATTCTTGTTATTATGGATTTGGACATGTATTAGATTAGTTTATTATTTTGTTCTCGATATCTCTACAACCGTAATGTGACTGTGGATGGATATTTCCTACCCACAGGTAGCATGGTTGGCTATGTCACGTGCCCAATCTTGCGCACTCTGGGAAGCGGGGCGTGACATGGTTCTTTTGGTATCAGAGCCATAGGATAGTCGGGTTGATTCTTTTGTAGTTGGGTATTGTACCCAATACACGAATCAGAATACCCGTGTTTAGGAAACATGTCCTACCACTTTGACCGTTTTACCATCCTTGAATCATTCTTCCGGATCATGTCGACATGCAAACTTACTTTGCATTGTCAATTCGAAAACCTAAATTCCTTGTTATCTCTAGGACTTAGGCGACTTGGGTGGAGTTAAGTAATTGCGGCTATGATACCGCGGCATAGCTACAATGCAGTACTCTATTTAAGTATCTTGGAGTTCTAGCCTTGATCTATACTCAGAATCTATCATCATGCTAATGTTGGGTACTTTGATTTCAGGAATATGGCCGGTGAGAATTTGAAGATGGACCAAAGACGTGCGGTCCTAGCCGCCAGGCGGAGAGTGATAAGGGGATTGCTGGAGAATCTAAAGGAACAGACCGAGCTGGAACCGGCATCTGCACTGAACCAAACGTCTGTACGTAGAAGTATTCTGGTGAACAGGAGCAGCGTAGCACCAATGAAGAAAACTAGTGTGGGTGATCGGAAAGGGAGCGTGATTTGTAACTACTGCCGTGTACCCGGACATGTGCGAAAGGAGTGTCGTAAGAAGCTGGGACTCTGTTTTAGGTGTGGAGCGGCAGATCATGCCGTTAATACTTGTCCGTCGAAGCTTCGCACGAAAGATGATATACAGAAGCCTCCGCAGAGACCGTTCCAAGGGCAGAAACAGCTGACTCAATGACCAAACCAGGCTCGAGCTTTCACGTTGACAGCTGAGGAAGCCAAGGCATCAGGAGAAGTGGTTTCAGGTACTTTGCTCGTTCATGGTTTTCCCGCATTGGCATTATTTGATTCCGGAGCATCCCACTGTTATATGTCATCCAAATTTATAACTACACACTCGATTACCTGCACGACCCTGTCTAGTTTTTGGGACATACACACTGGGAATGGGAAAATCATAGCTAGTAAGGAATGTAGAGATTGTACAGTTATTGTTTGCGGACGAGAGCTTTTTGCAGATTTCTTGGTGATAGATACGGGCAGTTATGAAGTAGTCTTGGGAATGGATTTTCTTGGCACTTTCCACGCCCACATTGATTGTAGGGCAAGGAAAGTAATTTTCCAGATTCCCAGACACCCTGAGTTTACCTTCACTGGAGGAAGCAGCTCTGTCGGGCCAGTTGAGTTTAGGGCTAGGCCGACGAACAGTGTTCTTGCGACAATGGAAGCGGATAGTAATGAAGAGCCGGCAGTTGTTCGCGACTTTATGGATGTGTTTGAAGATATATCAGGCTTACCGCCGAAGCGAGATGTGGAGTTTGCGATTGACCTTATTCCTGGTGCAGCGCCAGTATCAAAGTCTTATTATCCGATGGCACCGGTGGAATTGGAAGAAGTTAAGAAACAAGTTGGTGAATTACTCGAGAAGGGATGGATTCGAAGCAGCAACTCACCTTGGGGAACTCCAGTTCTTTTAGTAAAGAAGAAGGATGGCACGAGAAGGATGTGCATTGATTATCGAGAATTGAACCGGGTGACTATTAAGAATAAGTACCCGATCCCTCGCATTGGAGAACTTTTTGAGCAGCTTAGTAGCGCGAGGGTATTCTCGAAACTGGATTTGCGATCAGGATATCATCAGGTCCGAGTGAAAGCAGAAGACATTTGCAAGACGGCGTTTCGAACTCGATATGGACATTTCGAGTATTTGGTGATGCCCTTCGGAGTGACTAATGCGTCGGCAATATTCATGGACTTGATGAATAGGGTCTTTTCACCATTCTTGGACCAGTTTATTGTGGTATTCATTGAAGATATTCTGGTGTACTCGAAGAGTCCGGAGGAGCATGCTGAGCATTTAAAGATCGCATTGCAGACGCTGAGACAGGAGAAATTGTATGCGAAGATGAGTAAGTGCGAATTCTGGCTGGAAGAAGTGAAGTTTCTGGGGCATGTTGTGTCGGGCAATGGAATCGCCGTTGATCCCGAGAAGATTGCAGCAGTTCGAGATTGGCCTACTCCAAGAAATGTGGCTGAGATAAGAAGTTTCCTTGGTTTGGCCGGATACTACAGGAGATTTGTGGAGAACTTCGCTCGTTTGGCAGAGCCGTTAACCAAGCTTACGCGTAAGGAAGTACCGTTTGTTTGGACGGATGGATGTGCCTTGGCCTTCGAGACGTTGAAGCAGAAGTTGATAACCGCCCTTATCCTAACCGTACCAGGTGATTCAGGAGGAATGGTGATTCATAGCGACGCATCCGGAAAGGGATTGGGATGTGTTTTGATGCAGAATGGGAAAGTCGTCGCTTACGCATCGAGACAACTGAAGACTCATGAGAAGAACTATCCGACTCATGACCTGGAGCTTGCAGCCGCGATCTTCGCCCTGAAGATTTGGAGACACTACCTTTTGGGCGAGAGAGTTGAAGTCTTTACAGATCACCAGAGTTTAAAGTATGTGTTCACTCAGAAGGAGTTGAACATGAGGCAACGCAGATGGTTGGAGCTGATGGCTGACTATGACCTTGATCTTAAGTACCATCCGAGAAAAGTCAACGTCGTGCCGGATGCGCTGAGTCAGTTACCAGCAATTCAGGTATTGACCGCACAAAAGGAAATCATTGCGGATTTTCAGAGATTTGACTTGGAGGTTGTGCTACCACATGCTACGGGACAGTTGATGCAGTTGCAAGTACAGTCGTCTTTAGTTGAGAAGATTAAAGCGGCACAATCGCAGGATCCTAGACTGCAAAAGTTTCGAGAGCAGGTTGAAGCCGGACTACGAACCGATTTACTGATCCACGAAGATGGTTCGTTGAGATATGGTAGCCGTGTGTGTGTGCCAAAAGAGGATGTGCGTGAAGAGCTTATGAAGGAGGCACACAGTTCAGCTTACTCTGTACATCCAGGAGGGACAAAGATGTACCGAGATATTCGACAGCACTTCTGGTGGGAAGGTATGAAACGGGAAATTGCTCGTTTCGTGGCTAAGTGCTTGGTGTGTCAGCAAGTCAAGGCTGAACACCAAAGGGTTACTGGTTTGTTGCAACCACTTCCGATTCCTCAGTGGAAGTGGGAACATATAACCATGGATTTCGTGACGGCTTTACCGCGGAGTCCAAAGGGCAACAATGCAGTATGGGTGATTGTCGATCGGTTGACCAAGGCGGCTCACTTTATTCCTTTTCGGGTTGGTCAATCGACAGAGACTTTGGCAGAACGGTACATGCAGGAGATTGTAAGACTGCATGGAGTACCGGTAAGCATCGTGTCCGATCGGAACACTCGGTTCTTGTCGCACTTCTGGAGGAGTTTACAAGAAAGTTTGGGGACTCGATTGAAGTTTAGCACAGCTTATCATCCTCAAACTGATGGACAATCGGAGAGAACGATCCAGACCCTTGAAGATATGTTGAGGGCTTGCATGTTAGACTTCAAGGGTTCTTGGGAGGATCATCTACACCTGGTGGAGTTTTCGTACAACAATAGCTTCCAAGCAACTATTCAGATGGCTCCGTTTGAAGCACTGTATGGTCGTAAGTGCCGTTCACCTGTTTGTTGGGATGATGTTGGTGAACGAAGGTTACTAGGACAAGATTTGGTGGTACAGACAGTCGAGAAGGTGAATACAATCAGAAAGCATATGAAGGCAGCTCAAGACAGACAGAAGAGTTGGGCCGACACGTCAAGAAGACCTCTAGAGTTCGCCGTGGGTGATTTGGTATTCCTGAAGATATCACCGACTAGAGGGGTGATTCGCTTTGGAAGTCGGGGAAAGCTTAGTCCTCGATTCGTTGGACCCTTCGAGATATTGGAGCGTGTTGGAGAGGTAGCGTACCGTTTGGCGTTACCACAGTCTTTGGCAGGAGTGCACGATGTGTTCCATGTGTCTCAACTACGGAGGTATGTTCGTGATGAGACTCACGTCTTGGATCATTCGGAGTTGACCGTACGAGAGGACCTAACTTTTGAGGAGCGACCAGTTGAAATCAAGGATCGAAGAGAAAAGGTTCTTAAGAACAAGGTTATCCCTCTTGTGCTAGTTTCTTGGGGTAATCGATCGCATGGAGAATCCACTTGGGAGCGAGAAGACGAGATCCGGCAGAATTTCCCTCACCTTTTCCAGTAGTTAGCTATGTTGTATTCTTGGAATTTCGAGGACGATATTCTTTTGTAGTTGGGTATGATGTAACACCCGAGCCCAATAATACTATTTCTTTTGCTAGTTGAGTGTATTATATTGCTCTTTCCAATTATTTTGATTGTTTGATGTTTATTACTAAATTTTAACCGGTTAAGTCATTTTGGCACATAACAAATTTTAACACCGAAAATGAAATTTAAAATATCCAGGTTGGCCTACTCGTCGCCACTAGTCGCGTGGTAGCGTCCGCGTGTCGAGATTTCGTCCCGTTCGGCTAAACGGGCAAGTTTGGACGCCTACGCACGCGCACAAGTGTCCGACATGGGGGCATGCATTTTAATCATTAAACACCTCTTTTCAAAATTTGGAACCCGCTTAAAATCCTATAATTTGAATTTGGAACATTTGGGCGCAAACCGGGCGCGATTTGGAAATGTTTCTTTTAGCGCCAAAAAGGCCCATTTAATTAAATATCATAAAATTGAAATATATATACGATTATAATCTTTTAACGCCTAAATCCCTATTAAATCTTTTAAGTTTTATTTTTTAAAACCCCCCGTACACATCCCCAGCCAATCGCGTGGCTCAAATCTTCGTGGGCCCCCTTTCCTATCTCTCTATCTCTCTAATCTCCAATCTCTCTCTCTCTATCTGATTCTCTTTCTCTCTCTCTCTCTAACAACTCTCTCTCTCTCCTCCTATATATATTCATCATGCAGCCGCCTCCTTCTCTTCCCCATCACGAGAAACCTCTCGCAACCCTAACCCTAGCTCCTCGTGCTTGCGCCGCCGACCTCCCCGCGACCTCGCCGTCGCCGCCCTCGCCTCCTCGGCCTTACCGCACCCTCCTCCTCCTTCCTCCGTTCTCTTCGGCGCCTGCACCCAAACCCGACGACATCACCCGGCCGCAGATCTCGCCGTCGACGCCGCCTCCCGTCACCGACGACGCCTGCGACTCCCTCTCTTCCTCCTCGTCCCGACCTCGTCGTCGCCTTCCTCCTCCCCTCGCCGGACCACCACCAGACCCGAGCCCGACCCTAGCACCAATCCCCGGGTCGCCGGAAACGTGCCGTCGACCCTCGTCGACGTCACCCGCGCCACCTCCGACCACCTCCTTTCCCCCTCGATCACCAGAGCCGACCGCCACCCTCCTCTACTCGTCGCACCACCCTCTCCAGCGAACCCAGAGGCTGTCCAGCCTTCGCAGCCGCCGTCGCTGCCTCGCCGGCGTTCCAGCGCCGTCGAGCCCGCCGTGGTTGCCCCTGGTGTCTCCCTGTAAGCATTCCTTATCCTTCCTTTTGTGCGAAACCCCTCGCTGGTCGGTTGCTCATGTATATCGCATTTGCTAACTTCGTTACTTTTGACTTTTGCCGGTTTCCGACCGTGCCGTCATTTGGACCCGACGCTCCAGCGAAGTACCCTGGTCCGTGTGATCCCGTTGTTCTCTGTTGGGACTCGATCCGTGGCCCGTGCACCCGTCTCGTGTTTTCTGCCGACATCGCATCCGTGTTTTCCGGTTTGCGAAACCGTCGAGGCAAGATTTCTTGCTACACGCTACGTTAAACTAATTAAATGTTTGACTCACAAACTTGCTACATTAACTAGTACTGCTACTTATCTCATTGGACGAAATATGATGTACATTATAATACTGCCACCTAAATCGTATTTTGCCACCTAACCTTAATAACAACTACCTGCTAATCATTTTAATATTTAGAGGATAATAGTCGCACACTTATATCTTTATTGCCTGTTGTTATTAATATTGCGCTACACTGTGATTATTGCACCCCAAGGGTGTTTGAACCGGTTAATAAGAGAATACAAAGCATCACTGTGTTTACATGGAATAATATTGTTATTTGCTGTTCCTGCTGTTGTTCCTTATTCGTTATTATACCTGTTATCAGCATACATTTGATTGCATTACATATTGACCGATCTTGATACACCTGACACATGTACTGATACACCAGACATGACACCCTGTAAATATCAACTCGACCTGTTGAAACGTGACCTGACCTGTTACCTGATTTCATGCCTAATGCCGACAAACCTGACCATTCCTGCTGTCTATCCAGACAGACCTACTTTTACTTGATTTTGTGTTGGCATTAGTCCTTGACTACTGAATACCTGACCTGACATACATAACTTGGGGGTATGGGGAAATCAAAGGTGAAACCGACTTGTAACTCAACAGTTCGATACTTGTTCTGATCAGTCTTACGGGCTTGGCCAGTCCGGGAGTGATGATGCTGACATCACTCATCCATCCTACTACCTATTACTGCTTAGCGGCACGTCTCGGATTTAGCCCCGAGGACCTTGACCGTGGTCCCGGGCACGCACGGGATACTATTGAGTTACATCGACGATTCATCAATTGATTTCGAAGACTTTAGGGTAGAAACCTGATAGGACAGTTTAGTTACCGCTGCACTGTTAATCCATAGTACTGCTTTATTCATGTTCATACCTGCATTGTTTATTACCATGTTTATACTATATACTTGATGTCCTGACGCGCTGACGTCTGGGTTTTGCATGGCCCAGATTCCGTACCACTGTCGACGACCGAGCAGGAGTACTTCAGCCAGCAGGCTGAACTGTGAGTTCCTTAGGGTTTAGTTTATTTATTTCCATTTCATTTCCAGATGTGAGCCCGCATTATGGGACGTACTGTTTATTTATTGTATTGGATCATTTGCTTCCGCACTCTTTGTTTATTGATTCTTGTTATTATGGATTTGGACATGTATTAGATTAGTTTATTATTTTGTTCTCGATATCTCTACAACCGTAATGTGACTGTGGATGGATATTTCCTACCCACAGGTAGCATGGTTGGCTATGTCACGTGCCCAATCTTGCGCACTCTGGGAAGCGGGGCATGACAATTTTATTGCAAGAGTGAAGGACACTTGTGGAAGGACTGTCGGCACGCAAAAGGCCTATGCTTGGTTTGTGGAGCATCCAATCACAGAATTGGAAACTGTCCTTATAGACGCAACCCAGCTCACACACCCACCAACCACCCGCAGCAACCAACTATCCAGACCCCTGCAACTCGTCCTACACTCCCAGCACCACCTCCACGTGGATTTCATGCACAGCCAAATCGCCAATTCCATCAGGCACTAAAGAACATGCCTTGGGGACAGAGGAATGTGCCTCCAGTTAGGAGAAACATGCCACGGCGATAGGCTTACACCTTAGCACCCGTAGAAGCCAAGACAGTTGACCAAGGTAACACCAGTAAGTCTCTTTCACATTTTTAAAACCCTTGTATCACTTTATTATTTTCATACACTATCAGTACTTCTGTCACCAAACTATCCTTGAATCTATTACACTTTCCTTTTACAAATTTCAAGGACGAAATTTTTATAAGGAGGGTAGAATGTAACAACCCCAAACTTTCTGTACAACTTTCTGTACAATTTTTTTCAAAATTACAGAAAGGAGTACTTTTACCTGAGCACAAGTTATAAGTTTGTTTTGCTTTTACAAGCTCCTTCTTGCTAGCTCATTGGTAATACTTTGCACTGCTGAACCAAGCCACTAGAGTTCAAATACCATACCCCCACATTATTTTTAATATTGTTTTATTTTTGAATTTTTAGAATACCAAGGGTTTACACGTGCATAACTCACAAAAACCCCCACTACACATAGAAAACTAACTGTACCAGGGGACTAATGAACCGGCAAGGAGGACTCCGACCACCTGACTCGGCCGGACTCGGCCGAATCGGCCGGCGGACCGGCCGACTCGGGCCGCCGCCGCCGACCAGACTCGGCCGGACCGCCGAGTCATCAACATGAAACTTTTGCCTCTTCACCTCCCCTGTACACCTGCACACTTTATTTCTGTAGATCGGTTCCAGAGCCCCTTTAAATCACATTAAATCCTATTTTAATACATTTTATTACATTTAAATACATTATTTTCAATTATACCTTTCACCTACCCTAACTCTAGCCTAACCCTATAAATACAACCCCTAAACACTACCCCCTCACTCCAAAATTCTGAACAAAACTCTCAGGAAATTTTCTAGAACCCTAGTATACTTTGGAAGAAGCGAAAGGCGAAGCTCCGGCGATTTTTCCGGCGACAACCCTAGGAGATCCCGGCGATGAAACGACGCATCGGAAGCTACGTCCACTCCCTCTCCCTCTCCTCTTTAAGCTAAACCCGTAAGTCCCATCTCCCTCTCTCCTTTGCTACTCTAAAAACATCTTTTAATAAAACCCGACGGAATCAGAATCAAACCGATTTCCGATTCGGTTTCTTTCTAAAAATCACACTTTTCGTAAACACAACCCTATTAAACCATTACATGTTGACTATTAATTATTAACAAACATGTTGAACAAGTTTCATGACAATCTATATCATTTTGTAACTTTTATTGCACTTTTTCAGTAAAATACCTTGTAGTTTCATTTTGACATTAAATCATCACAATCTTGCTGTACCTTTAAGTTAGATCACGAGGTAATGACCTACCTCCTCACAACACTCATATTCAACATAGCACAATACTTTCGGGAACCTAGAATACGGAAAACGAAATATTTCAAATAAATATCATTTACTAATAAAACCATTTTTACAAGATTTAGTATTTTACACAAATCTTTGCAAAGCGCCGCTACAACCCAATTTGGAGAACCCGACTGGGATGGTGCGGATTATCGCACGTCCCTGGGCTTAGTAGTGCGAGATGCAGACCTCCGCAAGGAGCATTCGGTCTCGAGAGATTTAAAATACCAAAATCTTAAGAAAATGAGATTTCTAGAAATATAATATATATATTAAAATTTATTTTTATAAATATATATATATATATGTAATATCAAAAATACTTATTTTTGTTATAATATAAATACTTCAACTTTTCCAAAATCACAAGAATCCCTTTACATTAAAATACCATAAAATCCATACAAGTTCAATATTACAATTAAATACCATGTATTATGAAAAATAGGTTATTCTCACTAGAAATGTCACAAATATAAAATCTACATTTATTACAACTCTAAACATGGTAAATAAACACTTGGGGTGTATTTTGAAAATTATACAAAGTATCTTTACATAAAAACCCCTCAAGTTTTATAAATTACAATAAGGACCCTAGTAAATATAGGTTTAAGCGGGACCAATCTCTTGAGCTTCGGGAGCCGGAGAAGTGGGTGCTTGCCTATTTAACATAGACAACTTAACAACGGTGTTATCAACACAGGAATCATCTTTGAAAAAGACATAAATTCTGTTACCCATGTGCAGCGGTTACCGATAGCATCAAAACAATCAGAACTTCAATTTCTTTTCTAATTGTTCTGACTCATACTGAGTCTCTTCTTAATAATCTGACTTGAATATGATTCAAGTATGAAATTACAAAACTACAATTCAACATGAATACATATATTCAATCTGTTCAAACTATTCAATCTGTATTGACTGAACCGAACCATGGATATACTCCCATTTACATGATTCTCCAGTTACATCCATGATTCTCCAGTACATCCATTTTACTGATATCATGGTTTCGGAAAGTCATCCAATTATACAATCTATACAAACAAAACATTACAAATTACAATACAATACAACAATACAATCAAGACATCACGGGGTTTAAGGAGTAGATTGGTACGGAAGGTGTTAAAAGTGACACGAGACTACAAGATTAAGACGTAATTACATCCATGCCGTTGTTCCGTGGTATTATCGATAGAGTCTTGTACTTCCATTTGCCTATAGTCTCTGGCATATAGAGACTACTCTCGTATACACTGGCATCCTTCTGTACCAAGCTACAAACAACAGCGTTAACACTAAATACAACATTATAACAATATAATACAACATTAAAAGATACTCTCCCTCTCTGTTACTCTCTTTCTATTCTACTTCTCTCTTATCTTTGGGACTTACCGAGCGATTTGTTCGCTGATGACATTCTCTTTCTTTCTTCTTGGAATGTCGTCAGGTGATCTGGACACTCCGGAGATCGACCCCACTAGAGAAGACTTGGACCACTTTATTGAAGACCCAAAGTTTTAGTTCATTGTACACTTTTATTTCAGTACTTTTTCTTTTCTGTTATGCTATTGTTTAGGCATTACTTTCATTCAGTTGTATTTACTTTTCCATGCATTGTACAGAAAGAATGTGAATAAATAAAGTTGTTCTTTTATTATATCTTGTCTCTTGTGCATTTATTTTTATATTGCTTAGATACGCTTAGTGTATTTACTTCATAGTAAATACGTAGCGGCCTCGTCGTGTCCTCTGCCCGTACACTGGGAGCGGGGCGTGACAACTTAGGAGAGATAGGGGTCGTTTACGCCCATGGATTGTATACGGTTTTACAGGATGTATGATCTAGACCATAGGGCTGGTGTGCTCAATTTGCCCGGGACTTGGAGCATTCACGCATAGTATTTCTTAAGATATCGGCCATTGATGGGTGGCATGGGCCTTTCTCCCTCGGCACTTATTAGTTGGTAGGATCCTCCGTCGAACACTTTCTCGATGACATATGGTCCTTCCCAGTTTGGCTCGAATTTTGCCTTGGCATGTCGATTGGGGATGATCGGTCTTTTGAGGACCAACACCAATTCGTCTTTCTTGAAAGCGCGAAGACGTGTAATCTTATCATAGGCCCATGACATCTGGGCCCGGTACAGCTCTAGATTTTGGTGCACTGCAAGCCTCTTTTTTTCGAGGGCATCAAGCTCTTCCAGCCAAAAGAGCACGTTTTCCTCCTCCGTCAACTCGTGCTGAACGGCCATTCTTAAACTTGGAATTTCGACTTCGAGGGGGAGGACCGCCTCCACTCTGAAAAGCAATGAGTAGGGAGTGGACTGAGTTGGAGTACGGTGCGTGGTATGATATGCCCACAACGCCTCGTGAAGCTTGAGATTCCAGTCTCTCTTGTTAGCTGAAGCATTTTTCCTCAGGAACTTGCATAGAGTCTTATTGAAGGCTTCGGCTAGCCCATTAGCTCTTGGATTATAGACGGAGGAATATCTCTAGTCTATCTTGTGTTGAGTAGCGAATCTTGAGACTTTGAAGCTCTTGAAAGAAGGCCCGTTGTCAGAAATGATTCTTCTTGGTATACCAAAGCGGTATAAAATATTATGCTGGAAGAACGTCAGAATATTTTTTGTCTTGACTTCTTTTAGCGGGACAGCTTCAGACCATCTGGAGAAATAGTCAGTTGCGGCCAATATGAACCGGTAGCCTCTGGATGACGGAGTATCAATTGGGCCAACTATGTCGGTGCCCCAAACTTCGAAGGGCCACGACGCCGCCATAGGATGCAACGGATTGGGATGCTTGTGAATGAAATCACCATGGATTTAGCAGAGATGACATTTCTTTGCATGCTCTTCACAATCCCTTATCATGGTGGGCCAGTAATATCCAAACCGTTTGATCTGAAGCCGCATTTTGGGGCCGGACTGTTGAGCCCCACAGACGCCTGAGTGAACTTCTTTTATAACTTTTTAGGCTTCGGCCGATGATAGGCACCTCAGCCAGAGTTGGTCATATGACCTGCGGTATAGCGTGTCATTTACAAACATATATCAGAGAGCTCTCTTCTTCAGCTGAATCCTTGCAGATTTTCCTTCGGGAAGCTTGTCGTATCGGATGTACTCTATGAAAGGTTCTCTCCAATCGGGCTCGTTTTGGATGATCGAAGCTTCTTCGGCAGGACTGCTCTTCTGTTCCGCGCTTTCCTCTTCTCGTAGAGAGACTGGGGATAGAATTTGCCGGCTCCTAACTGTGATCAAAATTTCGTCCATGTCAGGATCAGCCGGCTCCTTGGCTAAGCGAGCGAGTACGTCAGCCTTTCCATTCAACGCCCTACGAACTCTCATTAGTTCAATGTGAGTGAACAGTTTCATGAGTTCCACCACTCGGCTTCTGTACCGAGCTAATTTGGATTTGTATATCTTATAGTCGCCGCTTACTTGGTTGACGACAAGCTTGGAGTCACCGTAAACCCGTTGCCGAAAGATTTCCATTTCTATGGCGAGCTCCAGACCAGCTATCAGAGCTTCATACTCAGTCTCGTTGTTTGTGCGAGGCTCGGTGAGAGCAAAAGAACGCCATAAGGTTCCCATCGATGGCGTGATGAACACCAATCCTATCCTCGCTTTTATCTCCGGGACGCTTGATTTGCTGGAGGGCCTTATTGATGAGGCTCCGTTGAAGTAGAGCTCCCAACATGGCTCGCCTTTCTCGAGGTGCAGCACTTGTTCATCGGGTAACTCGCAATTGAGCGGTGACCTTTCTGGAACAGGATGAGCATCAAGGAAGTCTGTAAGAGCTTGCCCTTTTACTGCTTTCTGAGGAGTATAAACTATGTCAAACTCAAGTAGCATGACAGCACATCTTGCCATTCTGCCGGCTAGGCTTGCCTTGGTCATTAAGTGTTTGAGCGGGTCGACCTTGGAGATCAACATAACCTGATGAGCAAGCAGATAGTGCCTCAGCTTCTTAACAGTGAATATCAGAGCCAGGCATTGCTTTTTGATCGGGGAATAGTTGTGTTCCGCCCCAACTAGAGTTCGACTGAGGTAGTAGAGGGCATTTTCTTTTCCCTCCTCGTTGTTCTGGGCAAGGAGCGTACCGAGTGACTTATCTAGCGCCGCAGCGTAGAGAATCAGCGGTTTATTTGGAACGGGAGCGGCCAGCACTGGAGGGTGCAATAAGTACCGTTTGATACTTTCGAACGCTTCTTGACATTCGGCATCCCAGACAAAAGGAGCTCCTTTCTTCATGAGCTTTGAGAAGGGCCTACATCTCCCCGATAAATTTGAGATAAACCTC
Source organism: Agapanthus africanus (assembly GCA_030015575.1). NCBI lineage: Eukaryota > Viridiplantae > Streptophyta > Magnoliopsida > Asparagales > Amaryllidaceae > Agapanthus > Agapanthus africanus. The sequence continues at coordinate 350,098,888 of CM057351.1, forward strand.
CGTATATAAGCAAGCTTGCCTTGAAAAGATCTTGGATGTGTCAGCCTCTTTGGAGGAGGCATCTCCATGATGGCCTTTATCTTTGATGGGTGAACTTCGATCCCTCAATGTCGGACTATGAAGCCTAGGAATTTTCCCGATGACACGCCAAAAGCGCACTTTACAGGATTCATCTTCAGATCGTATTCCCTCAGTCTGGTGATAACGGTCCTAAGATCTTGGATGTGGTTGGCCTTGGCTTTAGTTTTGACGACCAGATCATCAACATAGAATTCGACGACTTTATGGATTAGGTCATCAAAGATATTGGTCATTACCCTTTGATATGTAGCACCTGCGTTCTTCAGTCCGAACGGCATCACTTTGTAGCAGTATATTCCAATCGGGGTTCGAAATGCTGTGTGTTTCTCATCCTCAGACGACATCTTGATCTGATTATATCCAGACGAGCCATCCATGAAGGTGAACAACTCGTAATTTGAGGTGTCATCGACAATCATTTCCATGACCGGTAGCGAAAAGTCGTCTTTAGGACATGCCTTGTTGAGATCCCTGAAATCGACAAAAACTCGGATCTGCCCATTTTTCTTCTTCACTGGGACTATGCATGCGATCCAGTCCGCATATTTCTCTTCCCTGATGAAGCCGGCATCGATGAGTTTCTTGGTTTCCTCGATGACCTTTTCTTCCAATTCCCTTCTCATTCTTTGAGGAGCTTATTTGACTGGCTTAGCATCAAGAGATATAGCCAGCTTATGCATGGCCACTTCAGGGCAAAGGCCAGGCATTTCTTTGTACATCCACGCGAAGCAGTCGACGAACTCATGCAGCAGGGCGATTATCTGCTCTTTCATTTCCTCTGACAAGAGTGAGCTGATGTAGATCGGTCTTGGATTATCGGGTGTTCCTAATTCAATCTCGGTTAGCTCGTCAAAGATTGCTTGTCCGCCGTGTTCGAGCTCTTGAGGAGCTTCTTCTGGCTCGGCTGGCTTGTCATCATCATTTGATCTTTCGCTGGCCTCACCAACATGGATCATGTAGCATGCCTTGGAATCAGGCTGGATGAAACCTATGCCCCGTCTATCTGGAGTTCGTCCATCGATGAGTGCTCGGACCTGAGGCGGATGCCATAGCCCTTCATAAAACTTTGCTTCAGACTCCGTTTGATATAACCAGCATCCACACCTTTTGAAATATTCCTGCATCTCGGGCGCATAGTATCTGGGATTGAGGACGGCTCTTATGCCCCTCTCATAGGGAAGGCATGCGACGGACAAATCGTCCGGGTGCACAACGAGGTTTGACCCATAAAACAGGATGCCCTTCTGTCCACTTTTCCTCCCGGGAACGTAGAAAGTTTTCAGCTGGTCCACGGTAGAGACCGACAATGCATTGAGCTCTTTGCACATCCGTTCCGGCACCCTTGTGATGGCCAGGGACCCTTCTGCAATTTCGAAGGTCTCTCATAGTTTCGCTTGCTGCATGGGGGTCCAATCTGCACAGCTGTTGTACGGCAGGTCCTCTTCCTCCGACTCTTCAGCGTCGCTGCCAAGATGAGGGCGGACTTTGCTGCTAGATGGGCTTTCAGTATCGGATTCATCCGTATCGCTACCGAAATAAGGGCGAGTTTTATGGAAGGACGGACTTCCAGCGTCGGACTCATCAGTGTCACTACCAAAACACGGGCGCACTTGGGCGTTTTTGCTTTTAAAAGTGACAGCCGGCTCAAATTTGCTTTTGGGTCTTGGGGATGCTGTATCCTCAGTCAGTTGTGGCTTAGTATTTTGGTGGTTCATGAAGTACCGAGAATCTTCATATCGGACTTCATGCACACCGAACAGCTGGATGTCTCCGTCAATGCGTCTTTCTTCGTCATTTTTAGTATACTTCATGCATTGATGGAGAGTTGATGGAATGATGCCGTAATCGTAGAGCCACGGCCGTCCCAAGAGAATTTTATAAGACTTGTCAGCGTCGATCACGTATATCTTAGCTTCAGTTTGCAGATCCCCATATTTGATTGGCAGAGCTATAGACACCAGAACTTGCTGGCTGTTTTAATTGAAGGCTTGAATGATAATCCTTTCCCTTGACAGGTGTCATACGTCCATTGACAAACTCTTCAGAGTCCGCAAGTTCATGATGTTCACTGAGGATCTCGGAACAACCAATAGGCGATTAATCTGATCTCCATCGCTATACCCGGTCACGTAAAGCGGCCGATTATGCTCAGCCGTTCACAGTAGTAAGTCTTCATCCTTAAACGTGATTGCGGCGGCATGTAGAGCGTACTGTGCTTCTTTCATATTAATTTCTGCAAAGCGAGCTTGATACTGCTCGGGGTTTTGTAAAGCATGAATGAGAACATCTCTAAGCTCTTTAGATAGGACCAAGGCATCGTAGATGCTCAGGAGAGACGGGAGCTTTCGGAGATGAGCCGAGACATTATAGTCCACTGCGGAAGGACTTGAGTTTTCATTAGCCGGCTCACTGCCATCTTCCTCATTAGCCACCTGTTTTTCCTTTCCTTTTGGGGTGTTTCCCTAATTTGGCGGTAGAGCCCTGCTGCTTCTAAGCTGGATTTAGTTGGCCTTTGTGGCGAGCTCCTCGTCCTCTTCAGGAAAACAGAGCTCCTCCTCAGTGTCGCTGCCAAGATGGATGGCGCAGCAGGTCACTATAGAGATCTCTTCATTGGAGTCTTCTTCTAACACCTCCAGAATTTCAGCCGCTTCTACAGGGAGGAACCCTTCAATTGAATCAGAGTTTTTTCCTGCAGTTCATAGTCTTCGAGGGAATCGATATATTTTTGAATGGTCGATCTCTCTGCAGACTCCTTTTCACGTCGAGCTGCACTTTTCTTCTTCTTGAGCTTTTTGGATTTTGAGCTTGATTAGGCCGAATTGGCAGCTGGAATGGTGGGCTTCTTCTGCCCTTCCCAGTCTGTCTTGGGCTCTTTCTGAAGTAGCTTTAGCATCTTCTTCGTCTTATTAGATATGTTCTTACTCCAAGGAAGCTGCGGTGAGTCAGTTTCATTTCTTAAGGCAGCGGGTTCGGCTGTCTGCTCCCAGAAGGCTTCAGCTTCTGTCTGTATAAAGTTGGTGGTTGCAACTTGATTGCTCACCAACACACTTTTGGACAGCTCGATCTCTCCAGCCTTGTACTGCTTCTCGACCCAGTCCTTGAAGATAGAGCAATCCTCGATCGCATGGCTCACTACTCGGTGGTACGGGCAATACAGGGGATTGTCGGTCATTTTTGCTTCTTGAGGTCTTTTCGACTCCGGCAATTGTAGACCGTTGTTCAAGACATCTTTAAATATCTTGCGGACCTTATCCCTTCTGAAAGAGTAAACCTTGTTCTTTTTCTCCTCTAGGGAAGGCCCATCTCCTCCCAGCAATGGCTTTCGAGACCGGTTGGTTTTGGAATCGCCTGCCCTTCGCTTGTCTTCATGTCGGACGCATTGAAGACATTGGTACTGCTGGAACTCCCGCTTCTACAGTTGTCGTCCCGCTTGCTTTTCCAAGTATTCTCTCTGAGAGTCCGGGGTAGACTCTTACTTCGAGCGTTCCAGCATTTGGACTTTTTTGGTTAGCTCTTGAAACGTCTTGAGGCCTGCTGTACACAAGAATGGGACCATCCAATTGCTGAGGTTCCCAATGAGAAGGCTAACGGACTGGTCCTGCTCCAGCGGCGGTTCGTACTTGACTGTGAGATTACGCCATCGGGCGATAAAGTCGGTGTTGCTTTCATTCTTCCCCGGCTTGGTCCTCACAAGGTCAACAATGGAGATTTTATCACTGACACTCATGAACCTTTACCGAAACAGAGACTCCATTTGGGCAAGGTAATAATGGACCCGTCTGGTATACTCGCATACCAGTCGAAAACGACACCGGTCAGGCTGTTGACAAACTGACGAAGAAGTTGTCCCCTGTATTTCCGCATGATGCTTTAAAGTGGGCGACGTGCTGATTTGCATTTTCTGTCCCATCAAATCTTCCAAACTTAGGAATGACGTAGCTGTAGGGTGTTTTTCGTCACCCCATTGAGATGGGAATACGCGCGCGCTTGTCAGGCATACTACAGATTCCCCCTGCCTAGGGTAGGCCGGGATTTATTGATTGTGGGGATCCGAATCTCCGGCAGCCACAGACTAAGCTGCCGTTAATTACCCCTCGCCTTTGGGGCGAGGGAACCTCCGATTAACGGGTTAAACTGGTCATGCGAACTCAATGTGCAGTGTACGTGTGTTTTGTTTTGGAGGGGGGTTTGGATATATCGGAAGCCACGCAGAGTTTTTACGGGGGTCCCGCTACCCGGATAGTGGGCTGGGGGTCAAGAAGGCTAGCAGCCCCCTTACGGGGTGCGGGGCAGCGCCCCGGCCCAAAAATTTTTTGGGAGGGAGAGTGTTGTAGAGTATGTGTATGTGTAGATATGTATACATATGTATATATATACATGTATATATATATAAAGGGGGGAAAAGACATCCAAAGGATGCGTGGGGCCAGCGCTTTGAGCGCAAGAGCGCTAGCGCGCTACGTGTCGGCATGTGGGTGCTTTGCGCTTGAGCGCTGGGCGCTTAAGCGCAAGCGCGCCACGTGTCGGCACGTGGACGCTTTACGCTTGAGCGCAGGGCGCTGGAGCGCAAGCGCGCCACGTGTCGGCACGTGGGCGCTTTACGCTTGAGCGCAGGGCGCTTGAGCGCAGGGCGCTTGAGCGCAAGCGCGCCACGTGTCGGCACGTGGGCGCTTTGCGCTTGAGCGCAGGGCGCTGGAGCTCAAGCGCGCCACGTGTCGGCACGTGGGCGCTTTGCGCTTGAGCGATGGGCGCTTGAGCGCAAGCGCGCCACGTGTCGGCACGTGGGCGCTTTGCGCTTGAGCGCAGGGCGCTTGAGCGCAAGCGCGCCACGTGTCGGCACATAGGCGCTTTGCGCTTGAGCGCAGGGCGCTCGAGCGCCAGCGCGCCACGTGTCGGCACGTGAGCGCTTGGAGCTTGAGCGCTTGGGCGCCGGCGAGAAAAAGGGGGTTTTTAGTCCCAGAACCAGAAGCTATACTTCAGAAAGGAAATATTTATTACATATATATATATATGTATGTATATAGAGTTAAACTCGTAGGATGTTTTGAAGCTGATGAAGGGCTTCTCCCCTTGAGCCCTAGTTCTTCCCCAAAGTAGGGTTTCTGGAGATGAGTCTCCTTCTTCTTCCTTTGTTTGGCCGGATCTTGAAGATCAAGAGATGTGAGATTTTAAATATCTCTTCTTTTTAAGATCTAATGACAGATCCAAGTTCCCCTTTATGGGTTTTGTGGTGAAAAACTATTTAGTTTTGGAAAAGGAAGAGTAAAACTCTTGATTTAATTCAAAAGAAAGAAGAAAGTTTGGAACCCTCAGAAAGGGGAAAGAGGCACAAACCCTAGGTTTTTTTGAGAGAATGGAAAAAAGTGTCCTTTATTCATCATCATGTTGTCTTTTATAGGCTTACATATTTACATATAGCCCAGTGGGCTTCACAAAATGACATTTTGCCTATCCCATTGCTCATGTGCCATTTCATTTTTGCACATAAGCCATGGGCTTACAAAATATTGGCTTTATGCCCATTTTGCATACATTCATGTATAAAAAAAATTACATAAAAATTATTTATTACATGATTTTGTTGTTGGCATGGGGAGGCTGGCCGCGGGCTCGACTTGGGCATGGGCCCGCTTGACCTGGGCTTGGGCCCACCTAGCTTGGGGGTTGACCTTGACTTTGACTCGGTCAACCGGGGTACAAATTTTTACCCCAACAGTAGCCGCTCGGGAACTCGATCAGATCGTACCGTGCGGGGTATGGCCGCCCACTACTGCCAATTTCTTTCTGAGCTTCAGCTTTGACCACCAATGTTTTAACCTTGCTGGTGACCAAATCTATTATCCGGCCTTGTGTTAGTGGGATAGTGTTATCTGGGGCCAAGGCGTCCCCAGAAGAAGAATGTGGCCGGCTTTCGTGCGGCTCGACCAATCTTGGACCCAAAGGGACAGGCATCGACCACTTCGGATTGTCATCACCCGGCTCATGAGTAGCGGCTTGTGCTTGATTGGGAGGCGCTCGAGCAATTTGAGCCGTAAGCTGCATCACAACGTTCATTAAGTCGTCAATTTTTGAATAAAGCTTGGCCATCCCTTTATCTTTGCTCCTGAGCTGTTTTCGAAGCTCTTGAAGCAGCTCTTGCTCCACGGCCCTGGGGCGGAAAGTCGGCTCTTCCTCACTGTCCGCGCTTGACTCTGGATGGACTAAGGGGTCTTTCTGCTTATCATCCTCATCGAGAGGGTTTTCATCATCCAACAGAGGCGGCTGTTCTTGGGAAGCGGCAACCACATTCAAGACAGATTGGGCTTGGGATGTGGTGGCCCTATCCTTGCTTTTGCTGCGAAGGTTGTCGCTGGGGTGCCCGCCCGCCATATAGACCGTATGGATAATATATCCAGCTGTCTTTTTGTTATCGGCGGCTGATTTCACGGATCGCTGTCTTGACCCCTCCCCTCCCCCCCCCCGTTTCGGTAACGGGCAGTCGATTGAAGGCGGCTGGCCTGGCCAGATTCTTGAATGGTGCTGACGCTTCCTTTTTGGTTTTCCACGTTGTTTTTGCGCAGCACAGAGTGCCTGATAGACTCTTGAAGAGACAGTGTCATACTTTTTCTGTTGGGGCCGGGACACATCTCTTCATAGCAACGTTCGGACCGCTGTCTTCTTGATTCTGGTGGTCATAGCATTTTTCTGAACCCACTTCAGAGGTTCGAAGGAATTGCTGATTTTTACGGCCGACTCAGCCGTCGTCGTGGAGTAACCCTGCTCTTGGAACCTCACAAGATTCCACATGGCCGAAGTCCTAGCCCTCTTGTTGGCTCGATACCTGAACCGCTTCTGCCTTAACTTTTCTATTTTAAGCACTTGGCAGACTTCGGCTCTTCGAGAAGACGTCATAGACCGACTGATAGAGAGGCCAGAGAAGACGCCTGATTGTGCATTTGTTGGAGTCATTACCTGAGCTCATCCGCAACGTTTGATGTTGCCCTTTGTACCAGAAGTCTTGCCCCCAGCTGGAGCACCAGAGAGTCATTCAGACACCGTCTTAAGTTTCGGTTGGGGTGCCTTAGAGATCACAACATTCGGCCTCTTGCCCCTTGAGACCGGCTTGGCCACCTGTTTTGCCGGGATTTCTGCCAAATGAGCGCTTCCGTCAGGGTAGATGATGACAGAACCAAACTGGCGGGGCAGTTTCTCCCACTGTCGACTAAGGCTTGCGGGGAGAACCACACGAGTATTGATCTTGACCACGTACGGAATCGGGGTTACATCAGAAGCTGGATCCATCTTAGGAGACATTGTCATTGAAAGTTGATTGATGCACGGGAAAAAAAAATTAATTCAGTACAAACATCGACATATATGTTAAATGAGTTCGCATGAACACTTGACCCGAGATATAGGAAGAGAGAAATGTCCCACCGGGTGTGCCAGAATCTGTAGGGTGTTTTTCGTCATCCTATTAAGATGGGAATACGCGCGCGCTTGTCAGGCGCATTACAGATTCCTCCTGCCTAGGGTAGGCTGGGGATTTATTGATTGTGGGGATCTGAATCTCCGGCGGCCGCGGACTAAGCTGTCGTTAATTACCCCTCGCCTTTGGAGCGAGAGAACCTCCGATTAACGGGTCAAACAGGTCATGCGAACTCAATATGCAGTGTACGCGTGTTGTGTTTTGAAAGGGGTTTTATATATATCGAGGGCCCCGCAGAGTTTTTACAGGAGTCCCGCTATCCGGATAGCGGGCTTAGGGTCAAGGGGGCTAGCAGCCCCCTTGCGGGGTGCGGGGTAGCGCACAGTTAGAATTTTTTTCTAACGGGGGACAGTGTTGTAGAGTATGTGTGTGTGTATGTATGTATGTATGTGTGTGTGTGTGTGTGTGTGTGTATAAGGGAAAGGGCATCCAAAGGATGCGTGGGAAAAAGCGTTAGGGCCTCACGTGCACGGCACGCGGGCGCTCGGGCGCTGGCGCTATCACCTTGGGCGCTCGGATGCTAGGGTGCTAGCGCTTTGGGCGCTAGCGCCTCACGTGCTAGGTACGTGGGTGCTCAGGTGCCAGCGCTTTAGACGCTCGGGCGCTCGCGCTTTGGGTGCTAGCGCCACACATGCCAGGCACGCGGGTGCTCGGGCGCTAGCGCCACACGTGCCAGGCAAGTGTGCGCTCAGACGCTAGCACCTCACGTGCCAGGAACGTGGGCGCCCGGGCGCTCGCTCTTTGGGCGGCAAAATGGACTTGGTCCCTGCAATAGGAGTTGTACTCCCAGAAAGAAATACTTATTATTTTGTGTATGTGCGTGTGTGTGTGTATATATGAAGAGTTAAACTTCTAGGATATTTTGAAGATGATGAAGAGGCTTCTCTCCTTGAGCCCAGGATCTTCCCCAAAGTGGAGTCTTTGGAGATGAGTCTCCTTCCTCCTTCTTTGTTGGCCGGCTCTTGGATAACAAGAGGGGTGAGATTTTAAAAATCTCTCCTTTTTAAGATCTGATGGAAGATCCAAGCTCCCCTTTGTGGGTTTTGTGGTGAAAAACTATTTAGTTTTGGAAAAGGAAGAGTAAAACTCTTGATTTAATTCAAAAGAAAGAAGAAGGTTTTAGAATCTTGAGGAAGGAGAATATCACAGATCTTGATTCTTTTTTTCAGATAGAGAAAAAGATCTTGAGATATTTTTATTATCTTTCCCTTTATAGGTTATACACTTTACATATAGCCATTTGGGCTTTACAAAATGGTATTTTGGCCATCCCATGTCTCATGTGCTATTTCTTTTTGCACATAAGCCATGGGCTTTACAAAAATTTGGCTTTATGCCCATTTTCCTTACATTTATTCATAAAATAAAATAAAATAAATACACCAAAATTATTTATTACAAAATTTTTATTTTGGCATGGGGGAAGCCGGACGCTTCCTGTTCAAACTCGACTTGGGCATGGCCCACTTGGTCTGGGCTTGGGCCCACTTGGCTTGGGGTTGACCTTGACTTTGACTTGGTCAATCGGGGTGTAAATTTTTACCCCAACAATACTGTGGATGTGCACAGACACGGACAAGTTGTCCCCCGGTCAAAGTAGACTCGAACTGTACTCGACTGTCATATAGAATCTGCCATTCTGCCGTCGTCTATCTCTAAACTGTGCTCAAACAACAAAAACTACCTCCGGGCCTCCAACTCAAAGCAGCTGCCACCACATCCTCCTTTCCCGGACGATAAGGGATCTCACAGTCATAGTCTTTTACTAGCCCCATCTATCGGCGTTGTCTTAAATTTAGATCTTACTGCTGAAAGATATAAGCTTCTTGTGGTCCGTAAATATCTAGCACGACTTGTCGTATAATTAGTGTCTCCATACTTAAGTGTAAAAATCACTGCAGCCATCTTTAAATCATGCGTAGAATAGTTTTGCCCGCGCTTCTTCAACTACCAAGAAGCATCGCACTAACCAACAACACCGCCTGATCCTGAAGGCATAGATAAAACTGGCGCCATAGTCAAACGAGTCTTTAACTGCTGAAAGCTCTGCTTACACGCCTCGGTCCAAGGAAAAGGAACTCGCTTTCGAGTCAACTCTGTCAACGTTGTATCTATACGAGAAGAATCCCAACAAAGCATCGATAATATTCGGCCAAACCCAAAAATGCTGCGAACCTCCGTCACTGATACCCGTCTGGGCCACTGCTGCACGTCCTCAATCCCATTCGGTTCCATACATATACTATCTCTCGTAACTACGGGTCCCAAAAGTCCACACTATCCAACCAAAAAACACACGTGGATAATTTAGCGAATAGCTAGTGCTCTCTTAAGGTCTGCAACAAAATCCTCAATTACTGTCCAAGCTCCACTCGGCTCCAAAAGTACACTAAGACGTCCTTAATGAACATGGTGATAAATTGATCAAGAATGGCCTGGATATTCGGTTCATCCAATCCATAAATACTGCTGGGGCATTGGTGAGCTCGAACGACATTACCAAAACTCATAACGTCCGTAACTTATGTGAAAAATAATCTTTGGAATACCATCCTCTCGAACCTACAACTGGTAGTAGCCTGACCGCAAGTCAATCTTTGAGAAATGTCCCGCACAGTAACCCGATTCAACCGACGATAATCATTACATAGACGCAAACGGCCGTTCTTCTGATGAACGGGACAGGAGCTCCCCAAGGTGACGCACTCGGACGAACAAGCCCTTATCCAACGAATCTTGCAACTGGACCTTCAGTTCTCAGCTCTGCCGGGTCCATCCGATATGGAGGTAAAGGAAAAGGATCTATGCCGGAAATCAAGTCAATGAAGAACCCAACATCGCGCTCTGGTGACAAACAAAACAACTTGTCAAGAAAACATCTGGAAACTCTCTCCCCATCGGGACCTGGTCCAACGGGACCTTTGCGGCTCTAACATCACAAACATACACTACGAATCCCTAACGTCCTTTCCTCAAGAACGGAGAAGCGCGAAGAGAAATAATCAAATCGGGAAGGGTGGCGCTACAGTCTCCCTGCATAACAAGAACTAGCTCACTCAGACAACTAAATCTGACTGTCTTCTCATGGCAGTCCACGGATGCATAACACATGGCTAACCACTCCATGCTAAGAAGAACTTCGAAGTCAAACATATCGGGAAGAATCAAATCGACAAAAGAATCCTTATTTCTGATGCGAACGAATCACGAATGAACAACATATCGAGTGAACAAAAGATTAGCCTGTCACAACAGCGTCTATCTAACCGCCTCTGAGCTGGCATACTGGTACAATTCCGCTTTGGTCTAGAAACGACCGAAGCCTCAGAAATGCGCTCCTCTAGCAGTAAGGTTGCATCCATTGCGGCCGCATAAGTGTCAAAATGCTGGGTGCCTATAGCAAGCAATAACTGAATGCCCAATCTCTATACGAACCTCTTTATCCGTTTCTCTTCAGTGTCCTCCGGGTAAGGAGCATATCGAACCACCAAGAAATCTGAATGTCGTACTCGAACACTGCCATCCCTGAAGTCTTACGCAAGGACTCAAAACTATGAGCTCGGACATCTCGAACGCTCACCAGAAGGAAACGAGCAAGAAATATAGCTATGATCTCATCCCAAGTCATAGGAAGTAGATCAGCAGCTCGGCCCCTCCCAACCGAATCGCACCGCATCTGAGCAAGATCTCTCTAGATGAAAACTCACAAGCTCAATCCATATCTCGTCAGAACATCTCTGTGAATGACAATTTCTAGCCATCCTATCAAGGATTGTCTATGGATCCTCCGCTGCATCTGTGACGGTAAAAAAAACAAACTGGAGGCATCAGCCTCAAAAACTCCAATAAGGATACGGAAAATAAACTTAGTAACAACAGATACAGCTGCCGGAGCAGCAGGTACTATTACAGTCCCTGAAATAAGAGGGGCATCATCGGCTTTCGGAGCCCGGCTAACCTCAACTAACAATCCAACATCAATCGCAAGTCCTGAATGCTCGACTCCAGCCTAGCCATACGTCTTGGAAAAGGCGGACCACTCTGTCCCTGAGGGGTAGGTGTACCGCCCTCATCTCAAACGAGCCTGCTCTAATCTCATCTCCGGCGGCAGCCCTCTGGCCCTCGTAGTCTCTGGTGGCATAGTGGCTGGAACAAGAAACATGATTGATAGGAACATTGCGATCGAATCAAAGGATTTCCGAAATCAAGGAAGGAAATACAAGCAAATATATATATCCTGAGGTCACTTAGGCGGAGTACCGTATCGTAAGTATGTCGCGGAACATACGCATGCTATGTCACTCTACTTAAGTCACCTACTCCATCTACCAAAGGTCATCCTACACTCAGAAAGGTAAAACATATCGCTCTGATACCAACTTTGTCACGGCCCGAAGGTACGGAACGTGACTGGCACTTAAACTACGAAACGTCTAAAGGCGTACGTAATCTAAGTAAGCCAAAACCCAGAAATCTAAACCATTTAAAGAAATAGAGTGAAGGAAAACCTTGATTTAAAGAAAACGATTTAAACCAAATAGGTCGCCTTAATCATTTTTAAAAAACATCAGAATTTGCCGAAAATTTTGACAGAGTCTCATTTGTAAAAACTGGCCCCGAAACGGGTACAAACAAGAAAATACATATAAATGAATACAGGCATCCCCAAGAGGGAGCTTGCTCTTCGCTAATGGCGGAATCACAGCCACATGCAATGAATATATCATAATAATGCGAAATAAGCATGAAAGCATAAAAGTATCACGTCGGCTCAAGTGAGCATTGACACCAAAACCACAAATACAAGTCTCATGAATCTCACCGTCTAATCCAATATACAAGTATAGATGGAGTGTACTAGATACAAAGTAATATACAAAGCGAAAATAAGATATCCTCGCAACCCACCTATGAGCAAGCCGCAAGTCTAATCAAACGAAACAATGGAAGAAGTACGCCCGCCGCTACTATGCTAACGGGTCGGACCTGCAAGATACTGTAGCACAACGAGGGTGAGTTGTCAACTCGTGAGTAGTTAGTAATATCTAATAAGGCTATCGTAAATATGCACACAAATACGTCACACCCTACATATACCGATATAATACAATGCACTAGCATGAATGCATAATCAATACCCGAAACCTGAAATATCTGGTATGAGAAAACCTTTATTTTTAACTTAAAAACACTCCTGTGAAATAACTGAAGTAATATTAATGAAATCAACAGAAATCGGTGTCAAGCATCGACACAAAATACGTATATCTCAATGCCTCAATATCTTAATGTCTCGACATCTCAATGTCACGATATCTTAATATCTCTGTATCTCAAATCTCAATATCTCAGACTCCGTCAGTCCGGATCGGCCCAAATCATCAAATCTCATGACTACGGTCGGTATCCTCCAGATATCCGCAGTGCCAGACATCACCGGTAGGTAGTCTGCCCCTGCCAGGCTCATCGTCATCCCTACAAAAACACTCTCGCCCCGGGTACCATACTGGGCCCACCATGTACCCGAAACGGTTCATCCTACTCCTCGAATCGGGTCTCGAAAACCAACAGCAATCATGAAAACTCATGGGGGACGACACATACATCATGAGAAAACCGCAACTTGCATTTTAAAATGATAATGAGTTTTTATAAAATTTTTACGGTTTTCCCCAAAATCCAGAAATCTCATGAACACTGAAATTCTCGAGAAAAATCACAATATATAAACATGTCAGTGATGTTGAAATCTATGATACTGTAGTATATACTATGCGGAGTACGGCCAAAACTATGCATGTATCATGATGCAATGAGGTATGTATATATGACTATCAACCCTACGTATACATCTTAGTAAAATGAATATACAAATATAAGTCTATGAATAATATATGATGCAAATGCACTAATATCAGTTCTAAGCAAGTTCTATAGTGTTCGCATAAATAGTGCACGTGCGGCAGGAACTAATGGTAATGGTGCAAGTGTCCTATAAGATGATATCACGCGCGCGCGCGCGCACACACTGTCACGCCCTGCTTCCCAGTGTACGGCGAAGGGGACGCGACGAGATCCGCTACGTATATACTCAGAAGTACATACGCTAAGCGTAGCTAAGCAATATAAAATAAATACACAAGAGACAAGAGTATAAAAAGAACAGCAACTTTATTTATTAACATTCTTTGTACAATACATGGAAAGGAAAATACAACTGAAATAAAGATGCCTAAACAGTGGCATAACAGGAAAAGGAAAGTACTGAAAAGAAAAATGTACAATGAAATTATACTGCAGGGTCTTCGGCAAATTTCTCCAAGTCTTCTTGTGTTGGCTCAACTTCTGCCGGGTCCAGATCACCTGACGACATTCAAGAAGAGAGAAACAGAATGTCGTCGGCGAACAGATCGCTCGGTAAGTCCTAAAGGTAAGGGGATAAATAGAATAGACAGAGAGTAAGAGAGAGAGGAAGATGGTGGCTTTTACAGTTGTATTATATTGTTATATTATTGTAGTATGGTATTAACGCTGTTGTTGTAGCTTGGTACAGAAAGATGCCAGTGTATACGAGAGGGGTCTCAGTATGCTAGAGACCAGGGCAAATGGAAGTACAAGGCTCCGTTATACAACCCGGAACAACGGCAATTGGATTCATGTTAGGTGTCTTAATCTTACCGTCTCGTGCCACCTTTAACACCTTCCGTACCAATCTACCCCTTAAACCCCGCGATGTCTTGATTGTATTGTTATCTTGTAAAATTGTATTGATTGTAAAGTTGACTGACTGACTGACCGAAACCATGATATCAGGAAACGGTTATAACCGTAGAGTCATGTAAATGGAATACTGAGAGTCGTGTAAAAGAAATATATCCATGGTTCAGTTCAGTCAATATGTATAGCTTGATATTGGATTCATGGATTCATGTGTTCATATTGAATTGGAATCTTGTAGATTATGGTTTGACTTGAATCATATTCAAGTCAGATTAATCAGACTCAAACCCGAGTCAGACAATCAGAAATGTGAATCGAAGTCTTATAATTGTTAGGGTCCTTAGGGTAATTTATAAAACTTGAGGGGGTTTTATGTAAAAATACTTTTGTATAGTTTTCAAAATTCAACTCAAGTATTTAATTATCGTCTTTATGTACATACAACAATTTAATGATCAAGATAAATATGTATACATGTTCGAATAACATGAAATGAGTCAAGTATATTATTCGAGTAACTACCATAAACAATGCTGTAAAGAAATATTATGTACGACTAATTAATCAAGTTGAACGAATGCGGAATATAAACAAAGATATGGCTCTAAATGTTTTGCATGCGTGAGTTCCAGTTTCACCTAAATACGACTACCGGTTTGAGAGATATATATGTTTTCGTATCGTCGCGCAAAACAGATCAGAATCTATTCGGCACCGTCACATATTTTTAAAACACGGATTGAGTTAATTTATATCGGGTTTCAGGTTACTAAGATTATTAGAAACTTTTAGGTATTTCGATGTACTTATCTAAAACACCAAGATTCATAAGATTTGGATTTCTGAAGCTCTAGTTATGATCATTTTAATATCAGCGTTTAAAACAGAAATTCAGATTTCTGGACAGCAACTATATATTCTATTGCAAAGCCTATATCAGGTTGTTTCATGCATTCCTAAGTAATATAATATATAGAAAATTATAGTTCTATCAATGGTGCATCTACACATCTAAATTTTGTCACAAACGGACATCGGGTGTTCGAGTTATGTCCAATTTAAAAACAGTGTGCGAATCGGAACAGATTCTGTCCATATCCGTCACTTAATATTGTAAAGCAGTTTTCTTTATTTTAGATGGGTTTTCAATAAAAACTAAGAAAATCTAGATCATTCGATTTAGATATCAAAAACACCTGAGTTTGCTCAATTTGGATACCGGTATACCAAGTTATATGTCCTAGAAGTTGACCGATAACTGCAGTTTTCTGTTTTACGATCAGTGAATAAAAACGATATAATTCCTAAACCGTTATGCGGTTAGATCTAAAATTTTTACAGCGTGTACAAAATAATATATTCTATCATCTGTAAATTTCCTGAAATTTTCAGAATTAAAAATTAATTTCTAAAAATTATTTTAAAGCTAAAGGTATTGATGTGTATACTAAAATCGGCAGAAAGATTAACTAGTATTTTATGCGGGCTTCTATTTTTCTTTTAATAAACAAACCGATTTCATGTGACATTATAGATATATCGTGGCATGAAATTTGTGTTCTCACAACTTGTAATAAACATTCCTAGTCATGAACAAAGAATTAAAAATACTTTAATTTGAACAAGAGATAATAAGATATTATTAAACCATATAGAATCATATATATCTAAACTTATGTATATGTATATGTATATGTTTATGTGTATCTTCTCTTATGGATTATGATATGAAAAGAATAGGGGGTTCACGATGCATGACAAGAGGAAAATAAGAGGTGGGGGGAAAGGAGAGAGAAGGGATTTACATGCACAAGCCGGTATTGTCACCGGGCTTGTCTATCCGCCGATAGCCTCGCGTTAGTAGCGAGACCTTCTTAAAGACTTCTTCATGTTCTTCTTCTTGGACTCTAGGTGAAGAGGAAGAAGTGAGAGATAGAAAAATGTGAGGAAGGAAAAGATAGAGGAGGACAATAAAGATGGTGTAATGGTGAATTATGTATAATAATATATGCATTCAACATGAGAATTAAAAGAGAAATGAAAGGTCACAATTCATTTTGGAAATGAAAGGTCTCATTTGTAGGTTATGAGAAGAATAAAAAATGATAAAAAATAATTGCAAGAATGGGGATTTGAACATGTGACTTATGGAATAACAATGCAAGGACTTAACCAATGAGCTATAAAGTTGTTCATACATATATTTAATTAGAATTAAATATATGATGTTGCTTAAAAAGAAAATGGGCTTTTTAGATGGGCTGTAGAGAATAAGAATAATGCATTTGGGTTAAATATTTATGAAAGGAAAAATAAGAATGAGAAGTTGAAAACTTAAATATAAGAAAAAGAAATTGTATCTAGAAAAAAATACATAATAGATTGAGAAATAAAATAATAATAAATTTAATAGAAAAAGGAAAATACCAAGTACAAATAAATACGGTATATTATTGAAGAGGGATAATACAAATGTATAAAGAATTTGGGGTCATTACATTCTACCCTCCTTAAAAATAATTTAGTCCTCGAAATTACTCAAGAAGGATGATGTAACAGAGTAAGAAAACAGGATTAGGATGATTTCTTCTTCGAGCTCCGTCGATTGATACTCTAACCAATTGAGCTAATAACTCTACAAGATACAAATAGAAAGGATGAATAAGAATTAAGGATTCAAAAGTGGAGAGATGGACTTCAAGGAAACCGAAGGTGGAGTTCAAGATGCATTCAAGGAATATGTAATGTAAAGAATGTTTTCAGTTGCTGTTTCTTGTGTTTTATATTGCTTAGGTTGTTCACGCAGAACAGAACTGCATGATAGGGTTTCATACAGCTCTGACCTGCATGGGCCACCATCAAAACCTGTCACGCCCCGCTTCCCAGTGTACTGCGAAGGGGACGCGACGAGGTCCGCTACGTATGTACTCAGAAGTACATACGCTAAGCGTAGCTAAGCAATATAAAATAAATACACAAGAGACAAGAGTATAAAAAGAACAGCAACTTTATTTATTAACATTCTTTGTACAATACATGGAAAGGAAAATACAACTGAAATAAAGATGCCTAAACAGTGGCATAACAGGAAAAGGAAAGTACTGAAAAGAAAAGTGTACAATAAAATTATACTGCAGGGTCTTCGACAAATTGCTCCAAGTCTTCTTGTGTTGGCTCAACTTCTGCCGGGTCCAGATCACCTGACGACATTCAAGAAGAGAGAAACAGAATGTCGTCAGCGAACAGATCGCTCGGTAAGTCCCAAAGGTAAGGGGATAAATAGAATAGACAGAGAGTAAGAGAGAGAGGAAGAGGGTGGCTTTTACAGTTGTATTATATTGTTATATTATTGTAGTATGGTATTAACGCTGTTGTTGTAGCTTGGTACAGAAGGATGCCAGTGTATACGAGAGGGGTCTCAGTATGCTAGAGACCAGGGCAAATGGAAATACAAGGCTCCGTTATACAACCCGGAACAACGGCAATTGGATTCATGTTAGGTGTCTTAATCTTACCGTCTCGTGCCACCTTTAACGCCTTCCGTACCAATCTACCCCTTAAACCCCGCGATGTCTTGATTGTATTGTTATCTTGTAAAATTGTATTGATTGTAAGGTTGATTGACTGACTGACCGACCGAAACCATGATATCAGGAAACGGTTATAACCGTAGAGTCATGTAAATGGAATACTGAGAGTCGTGTAAAAGAAATATATCCATGGTTCGGTTCAGTCAATATGTATAGCTTGATATTGGATTCATGGATTCATGTGTTCATATTGAATTGGAATCTTGTAGATTATGGTTTGACTTGAATCATATTCAAGTCAGATTAATCAAACTCAAACCCGAGTCAGACAATCAGAAATGTGAATCGAAGTCTTATAATTGTTAGGGTCCTTAGGGTAATTTATAAAACTTGAGGGGGTTTTATGTAAAAATACTTTTGTATAGTTTTCAAAATTCAACTCAAGTATTTAATTATCGTCTTTATGTACATACAACAATTTAATGATCAAGATAAATATGTATACATGTTCGAATAACATGAAATGAGTCAAGTATATTATTCGAGTAACTACCATAAACAATGCTGTAAAGAAATATTATGTACGACTAATTAATCAAGTTGAACGAATGCGGAATATAAACAGATATATGGCTCTAAATGTTTTGCATGCGTGAGTTCCAGTTTCACCTAAATATGACTACCGGTTTGAGAGATATATATGTTTTCGTATCGTCGCGCAAAACAGATCAGAATCTATTCGGCACCGTCACATATTTTTAAAACGCAGTTTGAGTTAATTTATATCGGGTTTCAGGTTACTAAGATTATTAGAAACTTTTAGGTATTTCGATGTACTTATCTAAAACACCAAGATTCATAAGATTTGGATTTCTGAAGCTCTAGTTATGATCATTTTAATATCAGCGTTTAAAACAGAAATTCAGATTTCTGGACAGCAACTATATATTCTATTGCAAAGCCTATATCAAGTTGTTTCATGCATTCCTAAGTAATATAATATACAGAAAATTATAGTTCTATCAATGGTGCATCTACACATCTAAATTTTGTCACAAACGGACATCCGGTGTTCGAGTTATGTCCAATTTAAAAACAGTGTGCGAATCGGAACAGATTCTGTCCAGATCCGTCACTTAATATTGTAAAGCAATTTTCTTTATCTTAGATGGGTTTTTCAGTAAAACTATAAAACTAAGAAAATCTATATCATTCGATGTAGATATCAAAAACACCTGAGTTTGCTCAATTTGGATACCGGTATACCATGTTATATATCCTAGAAGTTGACCGATAACTGCAGTTTTCTGTTTTACGATCAGTGAATAAAAACGATATAATTCCTAAACCGTTATGCGGTTAGATCTAAAATTTTTACAGCGTGTACAAAATAATATATTCTATCATCTGTAAATTTCCTGAAATTTGCAGAATTAAAAATTAATTTCTAAAAATTATTTTAAAGCTAAAGGTATTGATGTGTATACTAAAATCGGCAGAAAGATTAACTAGTATTTTATGCAGGCTTCTATTTTTCTTTTAATAAACAAACCGATTTCATGTGACATTATAGATATATCGTGGCATGAAATTTGTGTTCTCACAACTTGTAATAAACATTCCTAGTAATGAACAAAGAATTAAAAATGCTTTAATTTGAACAAGAGATAATAAGATATTATTAAACCATATAGAATCATATATATCTAAACTTATGTGTATGTATATGTATATGTATATGTTTATGTGTATCTTCTCTTATGGATTATGATATGAAAAGAATAGGGGGTTCACGATGCATGACAAGAGGAAAATAAGAGGTGGGGGGAAAGGAGAGAGAAGGGACTTATATGCACAAGCCGGTATTGTCACCGGGCTTGTCTATCCGCCGATAGCCTCGCGTTAGTAGCGAGACCTTCTTGAAGACTTCTTCATGTTCTTCTTCTTGGACTCTAGGTGAAGAGGAAGAAGTGAGAGATAGAAAAATATGAGGAAGGAAAAGATAGAGGAGGACAATAAAGATGGTGTAATGGTGAATTATGTATAATAATATATGCATTCAACATGAGAATTAAAAGAGAAATGAAAGGTCACAATTCATTTTGGAAATGAAAGGTCTAATTTGTAGGTTATGAGAAGAATAAAAAATGATAAAAAATAATTGCAAGAATGGGGATTTGAACATGTGACTTATGAAATAACAATGCAAGGACTTAACCAATAAGCTATAAAGTTGTTCATGCATATATTTAATTAGAATTAAATATATGATGTTGCTTAAAAAGAAAATGGGCTTTTTAGATGGGCTGTAGAGAATAAGAATAATGGATTTGGGTTAAATATTTATGAAAGGAAAAATAAGAATGAGAAGTTAAAAACTTAAATATAAGAAAAAGAAATTGTATCTAGAAAAAAATACATAATAGATTGAGGAATAAAATAATAATAAATTTAATAGAAAAAGGAAAATACCAAGTACAAATAAATACGGTATATTATTGAAGAGGGATAATACAAATGTATAAAGAATTTGGGGTCATTACACACACACACACACACACACACACACACACATATATATATACATACATATATACATATAACGATGCGATGCAATGAGATGGCTAACTAGGAAAATACGCATATAATGCAAATACTATAAGTACTACTAAACCATCGGGCGCATCGCACCATGCAGACGATCCCCCCATAGATGTGTACATCGACTCACCGGAACGCCTCAGCTAATCTAATTCGATCTCAGCCATGCCTTTTCCGCGCCACATTCGATGCCTCTGCACCCGATCCTAGAATTGCACACAAGCAATTAAGAAGATAAATAAATGATAGTCGTGGAATCAAACGATACAAGTCACTTAACGCGCACTACAAGACGCGCACACACTTGGTGCACACAACGCGCTCGCGACAATGCCGCAAACTATAACTAGAGTCGCAATACGTGAAAACCACTAAACTTAGAATCCAATCGCACCAAACGCGCACGCACAGCACACTAGATATTATATGAAATAGGTAGTTAACCAAAAAAACCTCAAGCTTGATTCCAATCGATTTATTTCAAAACCTACTAAGCATCAATTTTCATTTTAGTTCAAATCTAATTGTTTTAACAAATTCTAGTGACCATAATGCTCACTAAATATCTTAATTAAGTCACACAAATCATTACTAAAATTTTATCTCACCAATTTATATTAATTTTAAAAACCTAGTTTGCAAAATTATCTAATTTGAATAATTTTGAAGCAACAATTAGCAACTTAACAACTAAACTAAATTTTGCATGTCATAAAGTGTTAAACTACACATGGTAATCATGATCAATTTATAAAAACCCTAACATGATTTAAAACCCCTTTCTTGAATTTTCTAAATCTACAAATTAAAACCATATTAAACACCTAATTAGGCTAGATTAATGTAATAACCAAAAATTAAACCTTAGAGTTAGGATTTATACCTCACAATTTGAGATCAAACTTGCGAATTTTAGCCTCCAAAATGCTAACTTTGCACCAAGATCCAAGTTTGTTTGGCCAAAGAATAATGGGTAAAGATTTAATTAGGAATTAGTGGGGATTTATATTGATTCTTGATAGAATTTTGAAGAATTTTTGGAGAGAAAAGAGGTGGTGAAATGGGAATGAGGGGGCTGCCAAGTTCGGCCAGGTTTGAAGAAAGAAAGAGAGAGAGAGAAATGTGTGGATTGGTGTAGAAATATCTATAATTAATACATCTTTTAATCTCTTTTTAATAATTATTTATTTTCTTTTCTATTTTAAACTCTTTCTTAATTTTCTAGAACCCTCTTAACAAACCCATATCATTTCAAACACAACATGTTACATTTTGTGTTAATGTGTCTGGTTCACACTTGTGTGATTAACCCATTCCCACTTGTAATTAACACAAATTAAATGTATTAGTGAAACCTTATAATAATATTTAAAATAATTAATTAAGGAAAAATATTTAAGTAAACCAATAATTTATAAGTGGCTAAATAAATACCAAATACTAGCAATTGCATAGTTAAAATAGGCGTATTTAAGTTTATGATGAAAAATAATTACTTCTTGGTTTTACGGAAAATACAATTTATTTTACCGATTATCAGAAATTTCACCTAAAGGATTTATTTATTTATTTATTTTTTAAAATGTTACAGGCAACCTCTTCTACACCCTTCGGTGCGTCACTAAAGATGTCTATGGGAGCTGTGGCCAGTGAAGTCACCTCTGCTGGAAGAATAGACACTGGAGGAACAGAAGTTACAACCGGAAGCTCCACAGCAAGAGTAGTAGCTTTAATAGCCTCCTCCACACTTGCTGGTGCATCACAGGAGATATTTGTAGAGTCCACAGTTATGTCCCGATCTGGACTCAAAGCCTCTTTCGCTGCCGAAATCCCTGCAAAGTTTTCACAAAAATGAGAAGACATAAAAGTAATACAGACTATTCACTGAAATAAGGACATGAGAAAGACGCATACCAATGCGCCAAGGAGCTTGAAGTATGGCTTTCTCACGACGTTTTTCCTTTCTTGCTAAGTGCGCTCATCGGGGTTCAAGTGCAGATGAATGACTGCCTGTCTTTAATGCAGGCTCATCTTCGGAGGCGATCGTTATGGGCTGTTTGAGGGCCCGTTCTTCTTCCATTAACAAAAGTCCCATGTGTACCCGCCGTAATGATAGATCAACGTTATAGAATATGACCGGGGGTAGGGCTTTTTCGGGATGCGCACATTCTCGGTCTCATCTTGAGATCACCTTAGAGCCTCAGCCAATTGCACGGCTTTCTCAGCGGACGAGCCAGGATAAATAAGACCGGCGTCCGATTCCTCCATAGCTATCGGTTCGTCCTAAATGAACGGCTCAGACTCAAGTAAGGTGTCAAGTAAGCCGACGACCGATCTTTTCCTCCTCTTAGAACTTGTTCTAGCACTAACCGAAGAACGCTTCCTTCCCCTTAGCGCTTTAGCGTGACATTGACCAACCTCACTTCCGGTATTCCCCTTTGGCGATACCACCATTGATGACACCGCCATTGATGAAGCCGCCACTGATGATACTACCGCCGGCGCTTCACTAGAAGCCTTTGCTTCGGCTCTAGTACGCACCGGCATACCAGCAGTACGGGGGATCGATTCTATTTCAACGGTTCTGGAGATAAGTACCGGACCGCTATTCCTCAATGGAGGACGAACCACTGTCCGCGGCCACAACGGAACGCTAGTGGCTTGGGTCAGAGCTGAAGCTCTACATTCGAAAAGTACCCGCCTCTCCTCGGCAATGACAAGACTGACTCGATGACGATACCAACCCGTGAAAGACCCCACACATCTTAGAAGATAGTCAAACTCAGGGATCATGAAATGGGAGCTGGTGTTCAGAAGCATAAAATGATGGATGACGTCACGAGTGACTTCAAGAGACGGAGTAGGCTTAACTAAGAACGCCTTGAAAGGGACACCCTGGTTATAGCCCAATTGCTGGGCAAAGCGGTGCGGATTATACGGGATAAAAAGAGCCATGTTATTCTGACGAAATACCAAGTAGCCCGGCCTAATCGAGTACAGGTGCATAATTTCTTTAGGCTTTAAAGATGGCGCACAGCTTTTTGATAGATCAAAAAGCTGTTGAACGGGCCCTGCAGGACCAGAAAGGACTCAATCACTAAACACCATCCTACCCTCGTTTGAATATGGGTTGAGCAACACGCGGAGGGCCCCTAACTGAGTCGGATCGGGAGCGGAAGTATCCACCAACCTCATAACTCGTGGGAAGGTATAGGAGCCATAGAAATCTGGCCGCCGATGTGCTGCAAATGCTCCCAGTACATGCATCTCGATCCACGACGTGAAGTAGTGGAGGGAGAAATTCACAACATCAGCACCTGGGGTCGAAGTATTGTCCGCAATGCTTAATCCATAATATAAGTGCAACAATCCCGCAATGCTAACGGCCAATCGTGCCCCTTCAGCTACGCGATGAGCGGGGTAGAGGACGGAAGCTCTCATGAAGCATCGATGCGTCGGCATGACGAACCAACTGAGCCAAAAACTGATGAAGCCGATGAAGAAGGTCTCTTCGTCCATGCCAGGGGCCGCAATCGCATCGAAGGACACGGCTGACGAGGCAGGAATATAAAACTGCGGTAAGTCTTTCTGTTTGGCCGGCAATTTATTCAGCCCAAAACCAGAAGGGTCGTCAATGTTCGTAGACTTTGGGGCCTCTTCTGATAAAGCGTCTTCACGGATAAATCAGGTGATGAAGCTCTCAAAGGTGACACCCTGCCCCTCTGACTTCGTGAACAGTTTCTCAAAAATACCCAGAGCCTTCATTAGACTGGGGTACTTATGGCGGACGGCATTTTCAGTCGTCAGGCCGTCAAGCATAGCCGGCATGGTCGTGAACACGTACTTGTCAGGAGGCAGCAACTCTTCATAATGCTCTTCCTTGATTAGCAATCCAGAGATCTCGCAAAACTCTTCCAGTGAAATAGAGACCTCGCAATCCCCTGGCAAGAAGGTGTCGGTGGGAAGATTCCATTGGTTCAGAAAAGCTTTAACCCACTAGACGTGAGGTGCCTGGTAATGAAAAAGAGACGCGTACACCGCTTGATATAACCCAACCTTCTGCAACTGTGGACGGTGGATGGTGGGTGGAAAGAACTTATCGAGCCCAGGGAAGATATCCTACTGGGTGGTGAGGGATAAGCCCTACCTTATAAACTTGTCCCCAGGGTTGGGCTTCACCTTGACAGATGCTGCGTCCCAAGATATCTATAGCCGGCAAAGGCAGGTTGGGTATCCCGGTTGTTGACAGCTTAAGCTGGCCTGTAGTAGTCCAATTAGCCGCCTCCACCGCATAAGCGGTCTGCGGGCGCTCCATCAGTGATATTGGGTGGAGGGGCTCTATTGACACCTCATAAGTAAAACTGCGGCGGCTCCGGATGATGTGACCACACCAAACTCCCCATAAGAGCAAACTAGTATAGTCCCTGTCATGGGCCCTGATCATTGTCATAGCTTCCTCGTCCGACGGCGATTACGGAAAAGTGGCGTCTGAGCGAGTATAAGGAAAGCAGGGAAGAGAATCCATTGTTCCTGAAATAAAGGAAAGAAAAACCATTAATGAAACCTATATATATATATATATATATATATATAATAACAGAAGGAAACGACAGGAAGTTTGTTCCATGGGACCACTGGCAAAACAAATGGACCCCATAAAATCAATATGGCGGCTCACCAGTGATGAGACAGGATAATCATTGTGAGAATCAAAAAAGATTCTCATTAAGCAGACACTGGAGTTTAAACAACTCTTGATTGAAAAAATGAATTCTGTTAAAATACCCAACAAATTTAAATTTGTGCAAATAAGGATAAAACCCTATGAAAATATTCTCAAGAACACCAGGGAATGAAATTCCCGAAGAGCCCTCTTGATCTTTCAGAGCTAAGCTTTTTGATGAGGAATTAAATTTCTTTTAAGCAGTGAAATTAAACTCCAGAAACCCCCATGATGGGCAAACGAAAAATAGAATTAAAATGCCATGAATCCTCAAAGATCAGAGGAGAAATGCCCAATCTTCGAAGATATTGGGGTTTACTACTCAAAGGTTACGTCTTTTGGATCTCTAAGAGATGGGTTTCAGAAGAGAACAGAGCCCTTATGATGGATTTAAAATCCAAAAAAAAAAGAATTAAAGAAAAGGGTTTCTTTGTCGTTCAAGATCTTTATCTAAAAAGGGTCTTTCTAACATAATTTAACTCTGAAATTTCAATGGGCAGAGAACTATGCTTTGAAGAAGAGAATTAAATTCTTAAGGAAGACAAGGAAATAAGAAGATGAAAGAACAGTGGCTTCCCAAAGACAAGACCCTTGCATTTATAAGACGTGACGGGGAGCGGTTTATCTTCCCATTCCCCTAGGCAATCCAACGGCTGAAAGGATGACAGCGTTGCACTCACGTGCAAGCCACGTGAGAACAACGCTGGGGGGCATTTGTTCCCTTATAAAAAAAGAGAAAAAAGGAATAGGGAAATTCCCCACTAATGGAGCCTCACGTGCCCTCACGTGAAGCGCCTAGATACAAAGATTATATGCGCTTGACAGGCTGAGATTGAGCCTCACGTGTAAGCACGTGAGCATCTGTATACAAAGTATATAGGCTCCATATTAAAACAAATAGAAGGCCAGAGAGGCTCACGTGTTAACACGTGATGCCTTTTGTTAGGCTGTTGCATATAAGCAAACAAGTTTTACTCTGTAGGGGTCACGTGCTACATGTGAGTGTTCCTAAACACCAGCTCACGTGTTAACACGTGATGCCTTTTCTTTAGGCTGTTACATATAAGCAAACAAATTTAATTCCGTGGGGGTCACGTGCTACACGTGAGTGTTCCCAATCACCTTCCAAGCTGATAAAATTGAATTCTAAATAAAGGGATCAAAACCCTATTTGAAAAATATTTCCTTAAATCTTTCTAAATAAAAAAGATTACTCTCTGTAAAACAGAGTACCATTGGATTAAAAAAATCTAATAGTGATTAAAACTCACTTATCTACAGAAAAAATTCTGTATGGGAAAATATTTCCCTAATCTTGTCAAAAGCAAGAAAAATATCTTATGTAAAACAGAAGTCCTTGGATCAAAAATCCAACGGTGGATAAAATTCCCAAATCAATTAAGATCTCTTAATAAGAGATTTCTTTAACTAAATCAACAAACTTGTTTCTACTATATAAGGACCCAAGACTTCAAGTCTTGTATAGAGAACCCCCCCCCCCCCATAAGCTTTAAACTTAAAAAAGAAAAGAGAAGAGAGAGAACCAAAAAAAAAGAAGAGAATTCAATTCTCTAAAGAAGAAGATCTCTCTTTTAGAAAAAATAAACTCTAGGTAAGAAGAAAGACACGGAGATTGTCTTATCTCTTGCTTAAGGGTTTAACCATTCAAAAAAAGAACTTAGTTCTTCCTCTGATTGAGGTTTGCAGAAGCAGATCTTCCCACAAGTTGAGAATTTAATTCTCATCGGGGAGATTCTGTTATGTAAATTCAAAACTTAGGGGAAAGAACTAAGTTCAAAGAATTTAATTCTTCCAAAAGTATACAGGAATTTAATTTCTCTGATAAAACTAGAGTTTAACCCTACAAAAGAATTTAATTCTTATAAAGAAAAAGGCCTGAAATTCTCAAAGCGCAGATCAAAATCTCCATACATATAAAAGAGACGGGTGATTCATTAGCGTTCAATGCTATATAACAAAGGCTCACGTGTTCCCACGTGAGCACCTCTAAGGAACAAAAAAGAAGGACTGAGATCGAGTCACGTGTTCTCACGTGACCCCAAACAATTACTTAAATAGAAAAGGGGAAAAATCCAAAGACAACACTCACTTTTGAGCACCTCATGTGTTCGCACGTGAGCATTATATGAGGTAAGTTCTTAGCACTTATAAAAGGAAGAGGGAATAAACCCAAAGAAGCAGTGCCCAACTCTGGGGCGCTTCACGTGCCCATACGTGATGGTCACAAGAATTAAGTGTTTAACATTTATATACAGACGGGGATTTGGACCCAAGTGTACAGCGCCAACTTTCAGTCTCCTCACATGCCACACGTGAGTGCCCCAATTTTCTGTGTTTAACACTGCTTTAGAGACTCACATGAAAGCACGTGAGCACCGAGCATATATTAGTATTTAACACTATAAGAAGCAAACTTCAGCTCCAAATTGGCTAAGTCTTCCTAAGATTGAAACGTCTTGGATCTCCAAATAGACCGAGCCTCTATGCTCATGACTTCCCAAACTAATTGACCAGAATGATATCCATCCCACATCTCCTAAGTTGATCTTAATCTCCCAAAAATGACTAATGATTCTTAGATGGTTCACCATGATCTCTCCCCTCAATCTGGAATTTGGTTCAGGGTACATCTCTCCACATCTCTGATACATGTCGTTGTAATTCTTCAACGTTTTTAGAGAGGTGGAGGGTCCCAACAACCAACAACTCTTTGGTGCACTCCCAAACTGATGAGAACATCCCAACGGACCGCAACGTCCTTAAACTAGCTACGAACCGCAACGTCTTTAAACTAACAACGGATCGAAACTTCCTTAAACTAAAGCAATAGAACCCAAATGCTCTTTTGTTGGGTCTGAATGATCCCAAAATCCTGTTGAGTAGATATTAGTCTAAAATTAGACTAACGTATTCTCAACAAACATTTAAGTTGATCTTAATTTCAAACGAGATTAACGATCCTTAAATCAACCCAAACCCAAATCTAAGAATATACGGATTTGGACTAATCTACGCCCTACGGGCGACAACATAAATTAGTCTCCGTATACAATCTACGGGCAACCAAAAAATAAAACAAACACACACGACACGAAGTGAACTTCTGGAGCAGGAGAAAGTGGTTACCGTGATACGGTAACGTAAGTAACTGTAGGGGCTTGCGCCTGCAGGGAAGAGCGTCTCCACAATCAAAAACCCTTCGGAAATGAGGGGGAATCTAACGAAGTCTGTTACAACGGCAGCATCTGTCCAAACCTCCGATACACGGTGCCATAAATCAACTTGGCATTTTCGGAGATGTGGACAGATAAATCCAAATAGCATCTGCCCCCAAATTCAGTCAAGACGACCTACGCGGTTCCGTCTCCCGTTTTCGGCGGTGAACACTCATGTTCAGCCTGCCATAAAGGTAGAGGAACTGGGCCGTGCAAAACCCAGACGTCGGTGCGTCATGATATCAAAATAATAGTGATAACCAGGATATAACGATATAAGTAAATATGAATATAAATGAATAACACGGATATAAAACGGTGAGGTATGTGTATGTATGGGTATGTGATGTGTATTCTAAAACTGTGCTTCTAAGTTATTTATTCTAAAAGTCTTTGAAATCAATTTAATGGAATCGTCGATATAACTCAATAATATCCCGTGCGTGTCCGGGACCACGGTCAAGACTCTCGGGTTGATCCGAGACGTGCCGCTAAGCAGTAAACAGGTAACATGTACAGACGAATGATGTCAGCGGCATCATTCCGGGGCTGGCCTAGCCTGTAAAGACTGATCAGTATAAGTATCGAACTGTTGAGTTACAAGTCATGTTTCATTATTAATTTCCCCTTACTCTCTAGGTTGTGTGTTCAAGTCAGGTATTTATGATATGAATCTTAAGCCAACACAGGATCAAGAAGGTACAGGTTTTGTCTATGCAGACAACAAGTTACATTCGTCAGGACAACACATCAAGATTGTCGGCATTAGTAATAATGTCCAAGTAACAAGTCAAGTAGTGTGTCGTGAACATCTCATGTGATGTATATTAACAAATAGATACCCCATGTGAAACTGTAATCAATATCGGAACACGGTAAACAAAACTGATGCAAGGATATATAGGTATCTATCTGTAATAACCATTATACGTTCACTACCAAGTATGATGCAAACTAGATAGTATGTTGTACTAATATAGTAGTATAATGATATCATGATGTTCCGGCATGCAACTAGATATGCTATTATCGGTACGGATATGAACGGATAACGTAATACTGTAAATCGTAATAGTTGCTTAATAATAAAAACACATGTACTATTTTTATTCATATACATATTGATATACTATAACATAGCATGTTTCAAATTAAACTTGCTTGATCGGATCTCACCTGGAGATACGGATGCTACGTCCGACGTCGGAAATAAGGTCATGGTGCAAACTTGCGTGCGCAGACTGGACATGATGACTAGGGTGGACAGCAACGGTGACTGGGTCGTCTGGATCGTCGACGACGCGTGTGACTCATGGGAGATGGCCGGAAAACCAAGAAAGAAAGAAAGAAAGAAAGAAAGAAAGAAGAGAAATGGGGGCTGATGGTGTTTGAGTTATAAGGACAGAGGACAGAGGAGAAGACGACGGCGACGATGGACAGAGGGTTTCTCGGGTGTTGTTGTAATCGGGAAGTCGGGGTTGACGAGGGTGGTGGTGGTGGTTTATGGTTTCGGGGATCGGAGAGGGAAGTGAGGATGTGATGGTGGGTGAGGGTGTTGGCGACAAGGTGTTGAGGTCTCCGGCGAGGGGCTTCCCGAGTTGCTGCAGAGGTCGCGGATCGTCGGGGGTTTGCAGTGTTGTCGTCATGGGGCGCAAAGAGCTCGGGGAAGAAAGAGGAGGAAAGGAGGTAGAAGTGGTGGAGGTTGTGACGAGGGCGAGGTAATCGGCGGCGAGGGATGAGGTTTCTGGTAATGGGTTGGGGTTCTTGGGTTGGTGTTGGTGCAGGGTGGTCCTAGGAAAGGAGATGGGAGGTTGTCACAGCCTGTTTCTCGTTGTACGGATAAGGAGGCGTGACTAGGCCCGCGACGTATTTACTCAGAAGTAAACACGCTAAGCGTAAATAAGCAATATAATAAATATACACAAGAAAGACATGAGATGTAAATGAACGACAACTTTTTATTGATTAAACATTCTTTACAATACAACTGGAAAGTAAATACAATACTAGAAAGCGATGCCTAAACAATGACATGAACTGAAAGTAAAAGAATATACAAGTGAACTAGAGCTCGGGGTCCTCGATGAACTGCTCCAAGTCTTCTGAGCTGGGCTCGATCTCCAGAGAGTCAGGTCCTCTTGACAACATTCTAAAGAAAGAATAGAAAAAGAATGCCGTCAGCGAACAAATCGCTCGGTAAGTCCCAAGAGAGATAGAAATAGAATAGACAGATAAGAGAATATACTGGTATAACGTATGATTATTATGTTAACGCGGTTGTTTGTAGCTTGGTACAGAAGATATTAGTGTTTACGAGAGGAGTCCAACTATCCCGTGGACTAAGCTAACCCGTAGTACAAGGCTCCATCAAACCCCACGGAACAACGGCAATGGATGTTTAGTTATGCCTTTTAATGACCATCCCGTGCTACTTTTAACACATTCCGTAACAGTCTACCCCTTTAAAAAACCCGTAATGTTGATTGTATTGTTTATAGCTGTAAGACTTGCCGAAACCATGATATCAGTTGTTCATATAAACGGATAATAATGTAAACGGATAGTCATGTAATCAAGTCCATGTATATCCATGGTTCGTTCTTCAAGTTATGTTGATATTTGATAGTATTCAGTATATATGGATTCATGATGTATTTGAGTTATATTTGAATTGTATGTAGATTGGAATTGTATTCAGATTAGACTGAGACTCTGTTCGAGTCAGACACTTAAACAAAATTTGATTCCTGAATTAGGTTTTGGAGTTATCGGTAACTGTTGCACATGGACGGCAGGATTTGTGACTTTTTCCAAGCCAATTACCATTGATAACCCCGTTTTAGTTTCCTATCTTAAATAGGCAAGCACCCACCTCCGGCTCTCTGAAGCTCAAGAGAATTGGTCCCGCTTAAACCTATATTTACTAGGATCCTTATTGTAAATTAATAAACTTGAAGGGGTTTTATGAAAAATAGTTTTGATAAACTTTCAAAATAAACCCCAAACATTTATTTATCGTATTTAGGATTTTCATGGTTGTAATTTTTAAAAGTGAAGTATTCTAATGATTATAAATCTAGATTGAATAGTATATGGTATCTTAGTGTAAATTGGAATTGTATGGATTTGTGATGGTATATTCATGAAATTTAGGATTCCTTTGTTTAGAAAACATGGAATTTATTAGAAATATAAATAGATGTTTTGCTAATATTTATATATATATATATATATATATATAATTATTAAAAATAGAATTTATTTATTAAATAGAAAATCACATTATTCTTAAAAATTGTATTAAAAATTCCAACGAGATCGGAAGCTCCGTGAGGAGGTTTACATCTCGCTCTACTAGTTCCGAGGATGTGCGATATCCCGCACCATCCAAATCGATTTCCCCAAAATGGGTTGTAGAGGCTTAATTACAAGGAATTTAATTAAAACAATCTTTAAAAATACGGTTTTATTAGTTTAAGGTATTTTATTGTAAAATTGTATTTATCCCATAAAATATTGTTCCAAAAGCCATCGTGCTATATCATGATGTGTGTTGTGATGAGGTAGGTCATTATCTCGTGAGTTTTCTAAAGGTAATATGAGCAAATATGATGAAATGATGCCGTGAGTAAATTTTATGGTATTTAACCGTAAAATTGAAATAAAAGTTGTATAACATTGTATTTTGAATTGAAACTTGTTCTAAATGTTTGTTTTAATATTACCAAACAAGATATAACAATATAAATGTTTGGTTATTAAGAAAAGTTGTGTTTTTAACAAATTAGAATCGGAAGTCGGAATAACTCTGCTTTCGATGAGTTTTGAGAAGAGAATTCTTTTAATAAAGAAGAGAAGAGAGGAGAGGGGAATTACTAGTTTAGGATAGAGAGGAGAGGTGGAGGAAGGTTTTGAGAGCTTCGTGGAATCGCGGTGTCGCCGGATTTGTCCCGAGTCGTCACTGGAAGATGACCTTGGGCTAACTCCACTTGTACAACTAATTTGACTTAGAAAATTTTTAGAGTTTTGATGATAGATTTCAGAATGGATAGAGCTAGAGTGTGGGTGGTATTTATAGGATAGAATTAGGGTTTAAGGAATTAAAAATAAGAATTAAAACACATTAAAATATTGGTTTAATGGTGATTTTTAATTCTCTGGGTAATTGCAGGAAATTCAAACAGAAGAGAAGTAGTGGGGGAAAGCCAAAGGGTGTTGGGGTAAAATTAGGAGGCATTTGCAACAGGGGGCCGGCGCCGCCGGCCCTTTGGGGATCTTCACCGGTCGATGGGTGGGGTTAGGGTCTGGATTCTTACCACATGTTGGTATCTGCTCATATATCAATTTCCACATGTTTAATTTTAGTGACTTTTCATTTTTACGTGTATTGTATGTGTAAACTTTTGGGCTTCCAAAAAGTTTAAAAGAAAAATCATTAAAAATAATATGTGGCTGGGGGGATTTGAACACAGGGGCTATGTCATAGCAGTGCAATGCTTTACCAATGAGCTACAAGTGTTTTCTTGCAGTTCTTAAACAAGAAATACTTTTAAGTTGTGCTCAGGCTAAGATATTCATTTCTGTACTTTACAAAAATTTTGTACAGAAAGTTTAGGGTTGTTACATGCTACCCTCCTTATAAAAATTTCGTCCTCGAAATTTATAAAAGGAAGTTGTAACAGATTCAAGAAAAAATTTGGTGATAGTGGTGGTGAAAGAGATACTGGTAGTGCATGAAAGTAACGAGATGATGCAAGGGTTTGAAAAGATTATTGGGAATTACCAGTGTTACCTTGGTCTATAGTCTCGGCTTCTACTGTCGCTAATGTGTAAGCCTGACGCCGGGGTACGTTCCTCCTAACTGGAGGCATATTTCTCTGTCCTTGGGGCATGTTCCTCTGCTCTCGAGTCATGTTCCTCGGTGCCTGATAGAATTGGCGAGTAGGCTGTGCAGGAGGTCCACGTGGAGGTGGAGCTAGGAGAGCAAGACTAGGTGCAGATGCCTGAATAGATGACCGCTGTGGATAGTTGATGTGTGTTGGAACTGGGTTGCGTCTATGAGGACATGTTCCAATTCCATGAGTGGATGCGCCACAAAATAAGCACATGTCGTTTGCGTGCCTGCAGTCCTTCAACAGGTGTTTATCTCTCTTGCAGTAGTAGCAAAAGTCTAGACTTGACCGATTAAATGTTACTTCCGATCCCCTAGGTACAAACGGTTTCCTGAAAGAGTCTCCTCCTGCTATCTAAGTAACAGGGCGCTTCACACCGGAAGATTGAGGTCTGCCCTTCTTCTTCACCACTGCCTCATATCTTCGGGCAGTCCTTAAAGCCAAATCATGGGTTAGGAAATCCCATGTAGCTAACGCTGCTTGAATCTCCGGGTCCAACTCTTACTGAAATCTTCTAGTCCTGATCTCAGCAGTCGGTATGAGATGTGCCGCGAACCTGCTCAACATAGTGAACTCAACATCATACTCATCCACGGATTTGCTCCATATAGAACCTTGTTGTAGATAGATGAATTGCTGCTCCATGTCAAATCGGACAGTCTCGTGAAAATACTTCGCGTCGAACATCTCGCAAAAAATCCTCCATTCGATCGGCTGGGCAAGACGGCTTTCTTCCGCCTTCCACCATACTCGGGCGTTTTCGGTAAGTTGCAGTTTCACAACCCTTACCCAAGTAATGTCTGGCACTTGTGCTGCTGCCAGATCATCTTCGATTGATTGAGCCAATTTCTCAGCTTCCAAAGGGCTCTCTTTCCCTGAGAATTGCTTAGGATGCAGTGCCCGGAATTGCTTCACTCCAGATGCTTCTGCTTCTGGACGGTTCAAGAGTATAGCAGTCTGCTGTTGATGTCCCTCCAAGAGGCTCTTGATTGCTTCAAGCAAAACCGTCTGCTCGTTGATTGGAGCTACTAATGTAGGTGTAAGTGGAAGAGGTGGTGGTGCGGTGTTGCCGTTCACGTTGGTGCTAGTGTTGTTCGGAGAATCCATAACCTTTAAAGAAAAATAGGGTTAAGATAGATTCAAGAAATAGAAAATATAAAGAATGTTTTAGTTGCTGATTCTTATGATATATTGCTTAGGTTTTCATGCAGAACTGACCTGCATGGTATAACTTCATGCAGAACTGACCTGCATGGGCCGCCAACAAAATTTGTCACGCCCGCTTTCTAGTATACGGATAAGGAGACATGACTAAACTCGCGACGTATTTACTCAGAAGTAAACATGCTAAGCATAAATAAGCAATATAATAAATGTACATAAGAAAGACTTGAGCGGTTTTATGAAAAATAGTTTTGATAAACTTTCAAAATAAATCTCAAGCATTTATTTATCGTGTTTAGAGTTTTCATGGAGGTAATTTTTAAAAGTGAAGTATTTTAATGATTATAAACCTAGATTAAATAGTATATGGTATTTTAGTGTAAATTGGAATTGTATGGATTTGTGATGGTATATTCATAAAATTTGGGATTCGTTTGTTTAGAAAACATGGAATTTATTATAAATATAAATAGATGTTTTGATAATATTTATATATATATATATAATTATTAAAAATAGAATTTATTTATTAAATAGAATTTATTTATTAAACAGAAAATCACATTATTCTTAAAAATTGTATTAAAAATTCCATCGAGATTGGATACTCCGCGAGGAGATCTGCATCTCGCTCTACTAGTTCCGAAAATATGCGATAACCCGCACCATCCAAATCGGTTTCCCCAAAATGGGTTGTAGAGACTTAATTGCAAGGAATTTAATAAAAACAATCTTAAAAAATACGGTTTTATTAGTTTAAGGTATTTTATTGTAAAATTGTATTTATCCCACAAAATATTGTTCCAAAAGCCATCGTGCTATATAATAATAAGTGTTGTGATGAGATGAATCATTATCTCGTGAGTTTTCTAAAGGTAATATGAGCAAATATGATGAAATGATGTCGTAAGTAAATTTTGTGGTATTTAACCTTAAAATTGAAATAAAAGTTGTATAACATTATATTTTGAATTGAAATTTGTTCTAAATGTTTGTTTTAAGATTACTAAACAAGTTGTATAGATGTTTAGTTATTAAGAAAAGTTGTGTTTTTAACAAAATTAGAATCGTAAGTCAGAATAATTCCGCTTCCGATGAGTTTTGAGAAGAGAATTCTTTTAATAGGGAAGAGAAGAGAGGAGAGGGGACTTACTAGTTTAGGATAGAGAGGAGAGGTGGAGGAAGGTTTTGAGAGCTTCGTGGAGTCGCGGTATCGCCGGATTTGTCCTGAGTCGTCGCTGGAAGATAACCTTGGGCTAACTCCACTTGTACAACTAATTTGACTTGGAAATATTTGGGAGTTTTGGTGATAGATTTCAGAATGGAGAGGGCTAGGGTGTGGGGTGGTATTTATAGGATAGAATTAGAGTTTAGAGAATTAAAAATAAGAACTAAAATGCATTAAAACATTGGTTTAATGGTGATTTTTAATTCTCTGGATAATTGCAGGAAATTCAAACAGAAGATGAGTGGTAGGGGGAGTCCAAAGGGTGTTGGGGTAAAATTAGGAGGCATTTGCAACGGGGGGGCCCGGCGCCGCTGGCCCTTTAGGGATCTTCGCTAGTCGATGGGTGGGGGTTGGGGTCTGGATTCTTGCCACATGTTGGTGTCTGCTCATATATCAATATCCACATGTTTGATTTTATTGACTTTTCATTTTTACCTGTATTGCACGTGTAAACTTTTGGGCTTCCTAAAAGTTTAAAAGAAAAATCATTAAAAATAATATGTGGCTGGGGGGATTTGAACACAGGGGTTATGTCACAGAAGTGCAAGGTTTTACCAATGAGCTACAATTGTTTTCTTGTTGTTCTTAAACAAGAAATACTTTTAAGTTGAGCTCATGTTAAGATATTCTTTTCTGTACTTTACAAAAATTTTGTATAGAAAGTTTAGGGTTGTTACAGAGGTGGATGCGAAGGTGGTGATGAAGTCGGGGTAAGGTCGACGACGAAGGTTGGCAACGAGGAGGAGTGGTGGTGGTGAGGGGTTAGGGTTTCTCGTGGCGAGAGGTGGAGGACAGAAGATGAAAATAAAGAAAGAGAGAGAGGAAGTTGAGGATTAATTAATATTAAGTTTAATATAATAATTTATATATATAGAAGTGAGAGACAGAGGGATATATATAAAGAGAGAGGATAGAGAGAGAGAGAGATATGATGATGATATATTTAGTTAAAATATTATATTTATTACGTTATATTTAATCTTAATATGTTAGTTTAGTTTTAAGTTTAGAAAATATTATAATATATTTTATAGGATTATACAGCTAATCTCAAACTGCTCCGAAAATTATTCGGGTTTCTTATAAAAACCTAGTTTTAAAATATGGAGAATATACGTATCAGTTAAAACCATAATGCGATACCCGATTAATAAAAATGCATCTCCCCAAGTACGGATCTACGTAAATACACGTAGCAATCCAAACGAGTCTGTTTTAGCAATCTGGACGTGAACGTGATGTATGGATGCAACCATAAGATGCGGGTTACGATAGCATGCCATGCTAGATATTAAGAAATATTATCTGGCTATTATTTGTATTATTTAAAAGATATGCAGACACAAAATATATTATACATGTATATAGAATCTAGATGTGCATGGATCCTCTATACTAGCAAATATATGACGTAATCTTGAACTATGATGGGTTTCAAACATGCGGGTCAGGTTAGATACTAATCACAGATACCAAATGCACTATCCGTACCCAAAAGCAATAATAATCATAAATCTGTCACAAGATTTGAAATACCCAAAATAAAATATAGTATAACAGTGCTAGGGTGTTAAATTATACCCGACTACAAAATAATTTCGTTCTCGAAATTCCCGAAACAAGAAAAGACAAGAAAACATGAATTTAAGAAAAGAGGTGTGGAAAATTCTGTCTGATCTCGTCTTCACGTTCCGAAGTAGATTCTCCGTGTGAACGATTCCCCCATGAAAGTACTAGAGGGATAACTTTGTTCTTGAGGACCTTGTCTCGCCGATCCACAATCACCATTGGTCATTCTTCATACGTTAAGTCCTTCCTTACTGTCAGCTCCGAGTGATCTAGGACGTGTGTCTCATCTCGAACATACTTGCGGAGTTGAGATACATGAAACACGTCATGAACACTCGCCAAGGATGGTGGTAAATCCAATCGATATGCTACCTCTCAAACACGCTCGATAATACCAAAAGGCCCCACGAATCGAAGACTAAGCTTGTCTCGACTACCAAATCAAATCACTCCTCTGGTCGGTGATATCTTCAGGAATACAAGATCACCAACTGTGAATTCCATAGGTCTTCGTCCAGTATCAGCCCAACTTTTCTGTCGATCTTGTGCCACCTTCATATGATTTCGGATCACGTTAACTTTCTCCACAGTTTGCACAATAAGATATGGTCCCAATAATATTCTTTCTCCAACATCGTCCCAACAGACGGACGAGCGACACTTACGACCGTATAATGATTCGAATGGAGCCATCTGTATAGTCGCCTGAAAACTGTTATTATAAAAAAACTCCACCAAGTGCAAATGATCCTCCCATGAACCCTTGAAGTCTAACATGCATGCTCTCAACATATCTTCAAGAGTTTGGATCGTTCTTTCATACTGGCCATCTGTCTGAGGATGATAGGCGGTGCTAAATTTCAACCGAGTCCCTAAAATTTCCTGTAGACTCCTCTAAAAGTGCGATAAAAATCGGGTATCACGATTGGAAACGATGATTACAGGTACTTTATGCAATCTCGCAATCTCCTGCATGTACCGCTCTGCTAAAGCTTCCGTCGACTGACCAACTCAAAACGGTATAAAATGAGCTGCCTTAGTCAATCGATCAACAATCATCCAAACTACGTTATTGCCCTTTGGACTCCGCGGCAATACTGTCACGAAATCCATGGTTATATGTTCCCACTTCCATTGAGAAATCGGAAGTGGTTGCAACAAACCAGCTACCTTTTGATGTTCAGTCTTGACTTGCTGACACACCAAGCATTTTAATACGTAGCGAGCAATCTCCCTTTTCATGCCTTCTCACCAGAAATGTTGTCGTAGATCTCTGTACATCTTTGTGTCTCCCGGATGTACAGAATACGCGGAACTATGAGCCTCCCTTATGACTTCTTCATGAACATCTCTTTTAGGCACACATAGACGGCTACCATATCGTAACGAACCATCTTCTTAAATTAACAAGTCCATTCGAAATCCCACTTCTACTTGTTCTCGAAACTTCTGCAATCTTGGATCGTGCGACTACGCTGCTTTAATCTTATCGATCAAGGATGACTGTACTTGCAATTGTATCAACTGTCCCGAAAAATTCGGTAGTACAATCTCCAACTCGAACCTTTGAAGATTAGCTATAATCTATTTCTATACAGTCAACATCCGTATTGCTGGCAATTGACATAAAGCATCCGGCACTACGTTAACTTTCTCCGGATGGTATTTTAGATCAAGATCATAGTCAGCCATCTGCTCTAACCATCTACGTTGTCTCATGTTAAGCTCTTTCTGTGTGAATATGTACTTTAGGCTCTTGTGATCGGTAAATACTTCTACCCTTTCGCCCAATAAGTAGTGTTTCCAAATCTTCAAAGTAAAAATCATTGCTTCTAGCTTCAAATCATGAGTTGGGTAGTTCTTCTCATGGGTCTTCAATTAACTTGATGCATAGGTTATAACCTTCCCATGCTGCATTAGAACACATCCCAAGCATTTCCCAGATGCGTCGCTGTGAATAACCATCCGTCCAGAACCGTCTAGCACTGTCAAGGTAGGAGCGGTGGTCAATTTTTGCTTCAACGCTTCAAAAGCTGACGCACACTTCTCGGTCCATACGAACGGTACTTCCTTTCGTGTTAGCTTGGTCAATGGTTCTGCCATTCGAGTGAAGTTCTCCACGACCCTTCTATAGTATCCGGCGAGCCCAAGAAAACTTCCGATCTCCCCTACGTTCTTTGGAAGTGGCCAATCATGAACAGCTGCAATCCTTTCAGGGTCAACGGCAATTCCATCTCCGGATACAACATGACCCAAGAACTTCACTTTTTCGAGCCAAAACTCGCACTTGCTCATCTTAGCATATAACTTTTCTTGTCTCAACATTTGCAGTGTGATCCTCAAGTGTTCTGCATACTCTTCTTTGCTCCTTGAATAGACCAGAATGTCATCAATAAATACCACTACGAACTGGTCCAGGTACGGTGAAAAGATTCTGTTCATCATGTCCATAAATATCGCTGGTGCGTTAGTAACTCCAAATGGCATCACTAAGTACTCATAATGCCCATATTGAGTTTGGAATGCTGTCTTGCAAATATCTTCTGATTTCACCCGAACTTGATGGTATCTGGATCGCAAATCCAGCTTCGAAAATACCCTCATGCCACTAAGTTGATCGAATAATTCACCGATGCGAGGTATTGGGTACTTGTTCTTAATAGTCACCCGGTTTAATTCTAGATAATCAATGCACATCCTCCGCGTGCCATCTTTCTTCTTGACTAGAAGAACTGGAGCTTCCCATGGTGAACCGCTGCTGCGAATCCAACCCTTCTCTAATAATTCGGCAACTTATTTCTGTACCTCTTCTAGTTCCACCGGCGCCATTGGATAATACGCCTTTGAAATCGGCGCTGCTCCAGGAATAAGGTCAATCACGAACTCCACATCTCGTTTTGGCGGTAAACCCGAGATGTCCTCGAACACATCCATAAACTCCCGAACTACCGCTGGCGCTTCATCTGCAACTTGTTTATGAACTTCTCCTTTCAGTAAACAGTTCCCCTCATCATGAATTTGCAAGTTTGTTCTAAGACTTGTGGGTTATTAGCCCAAAATCTTCCGATGCGTTACTCTGATGTGGGTCAGTCAAAACTTCCTCGATCAAACATTTTACATCTGATCATCCTTGAAGCGGTCTGTACCAGCTTCCACTGGGGTTAATCTCGAACTACCGCAATCATCAAAAGCTTCTCCTGTGTTTTTCCTTATTTTTCGAAACGCAAACAGATTGGTTCTTATAGGACGATATAACGTGGTTGTTGGATTCAAGTTCGTGATAAGACATAAAGTCGTAAGCAATGGCGCCGAGAGGAAACAAGGTAATACAACGACCATAAGTCAAGAAAATGAATCAAAATAGGACTTCAAGTTACTTAAATAGAGTACCGCATTATAACCATGCCGCGGTATATAGTTACAATCAGATAACTCCATTCAAGTCGCCCAAATTCTACTATCAGAATCGAAAGAATAAGAAGGGAGAAATAATAAGGAATCAGAAAGATTCCAAGTTGAGATGCAAAGTCATTTCCATATCGTCAAGATACAAGAGTTAAGGAAAAGATAAGATTCAAGAATTTGAATGACAAGACAATAATGTGGAAGGACATGTTCCTAATTCCGGGTTTTCTGGTTAGTGTATTGGGTTCAATACCCAATTACAAAAAGAACCAAACCCGACACCCTAAATCCTATGGCTCTGATACCAAACAAACCCTGCCATGCCCCGCTTCCCAAGATGCGTAACTACAGCACGTGACAGAGTCAACCATACTACCTGTGACTAGGAATCATCCATCCACAGTCACATTACGGCTGCCTATCGGATATCAAGAACAGAAAAATATATAATCTAGCTAACACATGTCCATCTGCCATAATAAATAAAATCAAGAAATGCATATAGCAGAAACGAATCAAGATTCACAAAACATTAGTATCTGAATCGCGTCCCAATATGGGCTCACATCAATAGAAATAAAACTACAAAAATAAACAAAACTAAACATCTCTAAATACACATTCAACTCCTCATTGCTCGGCTTGATGGCTAAAGTACTTCTGTTCAGCCCGCGATAAAAGTAGAGAAACTGGACCATGCAAAACCCAGACGTCGGTGCATCACGATATCAAAATAATAGTGATAACCAGGATATAACGATATAAGTAAATATGAATGTAAATGAATAACACAGATATGAAACAGGGAGGTATGTGTATGTATGGGTGTGTGATGTGTATTCTAAAACTATGCTTCTAAGTTATCTATTCTAAAAGTCTTTGAAATCAATTTAATAGAATCGTCGATATAACTCAATAGTATCCCGTGCGTGTCCGGGACCACGGTCAAGACTCTCGGGCTGAATCCGAGACGTGCCGCTAAGCAGTAAACAGGTAACATGTACAGACGAATGATGTCAGCGGCATCATTCCGGGGTTGGCCTAGCCCGTAAAGACCGATCGGTATAAGTATCGATTGAGTTACAAGTCATGTTTCATTATTGATTTCCCCTTACTCCCCAAGTTGTGTGTTCAAGTCAGGTATTTATGATATGAATCTAATGCCAACACAGGATCAAGAAGGTACAGGTTTTGTCTGTGCAGACAATAAGTTACATTCATCAGGACAACACATCAAGATTGTCGGCATTAGTAATAATATCCAAGTAACAAGTCAAGTAGTGTGTCGTGAACATCTCATGTGATGTATATTAACCAAATAGATACCCCATGTGAAACTGTAATCAATATCGGAACACAGTAAACAAAACTGATGCTAGGATGTATAGGTATCTATCTGTAATAACCATTATACGTTCACTACCAAGTATGATGCAAACTAGATAGCATGTTATACTAGTAGTATAATGATATCATGATGTTCCGGCATGCAACTAGATATGCTATTATCGGTACGGATACAAACGGATAACGTAACACTGTAAATCGTAATAGTTGCTTAATAATAAAACACGTGTACTATTTTTATTCATATAGATATTGATATAATATAACATAGCATGTTGAAAATTAAACTTACTTGATCGGATCTCACCTCGAGATACGAATGCTACGTCCGACGTCGAAAATAAGGTCACGGTGCAAACTTGCGCGCACAGACTGGACATGGTGACTAGGGTGGACGGTGATGGTGACTGGGTCGTCCGGATCGTCGACGACGCATGCGACTCCGGCGAGACGGCCGGAAAACCAAGAAAGCAAGCAAGAAAGAAGAAGAGGAGGAATAGGGGCTGCTGGTGTTTGAGTTATGAGGACAGAGGAGAAGACGACGGCGACGATGGGCAGAGGGTTTCTCGGGTGCTTTTGTGATCGGGAAGTCTGGGTTGACGAAGGTGGTGGTGGTGGTTTGTGGTATCGTGGATCGGAGAGAGATGTGAGGAGGTGACGGTGGGATGAGGGTGATGGCGACAAGGTGTTAAGGTCTCCGGCGAGGGATTCCCCGAGTTGCTGCAGAGGTCGTGGTTCGTCGGGGGTTTACAGGGTTATCGTCGTGGGGTGCAAGGTGCTCGAGGAAGAGAGAAGAGGAAAGGGGGTAGAAGTGGTGGAGGTTGTGACGAGGGCGAGGTGATCGACGGCTGGGGATGAGATTTCTGGGAATGGATCGGGGTTCTTAGGTTGGCGTTGGTGCAGGGTGGTCCTGGGAAAGGAGATAGGAGGTGGATGCGGAGGTGGTGATGAAGTCGGGGTAAGTTTAACGATGGGGGTTGACAACGAGGAAGAGCAGTGGCGGTGAGGGATTAGGGTTTCTCGTGGGCCGGGAGGAGGACAGAAGAAGAAAATAGAGAGAGGGGGGGAGGAAGTTGAGGGTTAATTAATATTAAGTTTAATATAATAATTTATATATATAGGAGAAAGAGAGACAAAGCGATAGAGAAAGAGAATGTGAGAAGAGAGAGAGGATAAAGAGAGACAGAGATAGGATAATAATATATTTAGTTAAAATATTATATTTATTATGTTATATTTAATCTGTTAGTTTAGTTTTAAGTTTAGAAAATATTATAATATATTTTATAGGATTATACAGCTAATCTCAAACTGCTCCGAAAATTATTCGGGTTTCTTCTAAAAACCTAGTTTTAAAATATGGAGAATATACGTACTAGTTAAAACCATAATGCGATACCCGGTTAATAAAAATGTATCTCCCCAAGTACGGATCTACATAAATACACATAGCGATACAAACAAGTCTGTTTTAGCAATCTGGACGTGAACGTGATGTATGGATGCAACCATAAGATGTGGGTACTATAACATACCATGCTAGATATTAAGAAATATTATCTGGCTATTATTTGCATTATTTAAAAGATATGCAGACACAAAATATATTATACATGTATATATAATCTAAATGTGCATAGATCCTCTATACTAGCAAATATATAATGTAATCTTGAATCATGATGGGTTTCAAATATACAGGTCGGGTCAGATACTAACCACAGTTACCAAATGCACTATCCGTACCCAAAAGCAATAATAATCATAAATCTGTCGCAAGATTTGAAATACCCCAAATAAAATATAGTATAACAGTGCTAGGGTGTTACAATAGCAGTCTGCTGCTGCTGACCCTCCAATATGCTCTTGATAGCCTCAAGAAATACCGTTTGCTCATTGGTAGGAGCTGCAATGGTAGATGGTGGTGGTGGTGTAGGCGGTGGAGTATTGCCATTGACGTTTATGCTGGTATTTTTCGGAGAGTCCATCACCATGATTATAAAAGATAGGTTAGGATAGATTCAAAAAATTTGAAATGTAAGGAATGTAAATGTTTGTTGAATTCGTTAATTTTTGTGATATATTGTTTACGATTTCATGCAAAACTGATCTGCATGGGCCACCAATAAAACCCGTCACGCCCCGCTTCCAAGAAGACAGAAACGATGACGTGGTAAGCCCGCGATATATTTATCCAGAGAAAGTCATTCTCTAAATAAATATACTAATCGTATTGAAACAATAATACGCAATACAAGAATAAATGGAGACTGTAAAATTTTTCAACAAACATCTTGATTTACATTCTGTAGGGTGTTTTTCGTCACCCCATTGAGATGAGAATACGCGCGCGCTTGTCAGGCGTACTACAGATTCCTCCTACTTAGGATAGGCGGGGGTTTATTGATTGTGAGGATCCGAATCTCCGGCAGTCGCGGACTAAACTGTCGTTAATTACCTCTCGTCTTTGGAACGAAAGAACCTCCGATTGACGGGTCAAACTGATCATGCGAACTCAATGTGCTGTGTGCGTATGTTTGAAAGGGTTTTGGATATATCGGGGGCCCCGCAGAGTTTTACGGGGGTCCTTCTATCCGGATAGCGGGCTGGGAATCAAGGGGGCTAGCAGCCCCCTTATAGGGTATGGGGCAGCGTCCCGTT
The DNA here is from genome assembly GCA_030015575.1 of Agapanthus africanus. Taxonomy (NCBI): domain Eukaryota; kingdom Viridiplantae; phylum Streptophyta; class Magnoliopsida; order Asparagales; family Amaryllidaceae; genus Agapanthus; species Agapanthus africanus. The sequence goes on from CM057351.1 coordinate 350,143,513, forward strand.
AGAAAAAAATTTCCAACGGGGGACGTGTTTTGGATGTGGAATGCATAGAACATGAGAGGTGAGGAGTATCTTAAAGACGCGTGCATGATACGTGGGCGCTGGGCGCCCGCGGGTCACGTGCCAGGCGCGTGGGCGCTGGGCGCCCGCGGGTCACGTGCCAGGCGCGTGGGCGCTGAGCGCTAGCGGGTCACGTGCTTAGCACGCGACCGCTGGGCGCCCATGGGTCACACGCGCGACATGCGACCGCTTGGCGCCCGCGGGTCACGTGCGCGGCACGCGGCCACTAGAAACACCAGCGGAAAAATGGCTTAGCCCATAAGCTGGGAGTTGAACTCCCAAGGGGTTTTGAGTGGAGTTAAACTCCAAAAGTTTTAGATTTGGAGTTAAACTCCTAAATGATCTTGAATAGGAGTTAAACTCCTTTGAGAATTTAGGACTTGGAGTTGAACTCCCCAAAAATCTTCAGAGGTGATCAAAGGGGACCGCTCTCTTCTCTTTTTAGCCCTGGAGCTTCTTTTGAGCCTTGGATCTGTCCAAAGTTGGATTTTTGGATATGGGTCTCCTTCTTCCTCCTCTTGATCGGCTGGATCTTAGAGAAAAGAGGGTGAGACTTAAAAGTCTCCCCTTTTCGAGATCTGGTTGAAGACCCGTTCAAGGGTTTTGTGGTGAAAAAACTATTTCTTTTTGGAAAAGGGAAAAATTAAACTCTTGATTTAATTTAAAAAAGGAGAAGGTTTTAGAACCTTGAGAAAGGAGAAGGAGGCACAATACCTAATTTTTTTGGAGAGAATGAATTGTTCTTCTTTATTCCAACATCATGTTGCCTTATATAGGCTTACAAATTTACACATACCCCCTTGGGCTTTACAAAATGGCATTTTTCCCATCCCATGCCTTATGTGCTATTTCTTTTTGCACATAAGCCATGGGCTTTACAAAAATTTGGCTTTATGCCGATTTTCCTTAAATTTATTCATATAAATTACATCAAAATTATTTATTACATAATTTTCTTTTTTGGCATGGGAGAGGCCAGCCGCGGGGCTCGACTTGGGCATGGGCCCACTTACTTGGGGTTGACTTTGAATTTGACTTGGTCAACCGGGGTGTAATTTTTGACCCCAACACATTCAACTTCCAATATTTACAGGTACGATAGTTTCAACTGGAAAGTAAATACAATAAAAGAAAATGTCTAAACATGTGTCATACATAAACTGAATAAAAAGTGAAGCTAAGCTAATCCTGAGTAGCGTTCCGGTTGTAGTTTTTCTCTGTGTCCTCCACTTCCTCCATCTAGACCGTATTTGACGAACATTCCAAGAAAAACAAGAGTGGGTGGAATGCCCATCAGCGAATTACCGCTCGGTAAGTCCCAAGGATAAAATAAGAGTAACAGAATGACAAGTATAGAATATATATGTGACGAGTAAAAGTATATGATCATAGGTAAATATGTACTATAGGTCTCTATATGATCACTGTTAGGAATATGTATGCCCTAGAGGCCATTATTGTATGATATAGTGGATGCTTGGACATATATATAGAGAGGATTTTCTTGCTCGACATGATAGTATGCTATCAGGTTGCTCTTTATCTTAACATGTACGCGTATGTTATTATACTGTCTTTCTGATACATGTTAATAAAGCCCTTAGAATGTTTGCTTGACTACCAGGACTATGATACGGATCATACTACTGGGACTTGTGTAGTCCACAAGCACATCCTTTAACTGTTCCTAGTCTAGAGAGTATCTAGACAGAGTATCGATATTCCAGAGTAGACTGGTGTGTACGTTTCTTGACCCTGTAAGGGGCGATAGTTGATCCCATAACCATTGGTGTTTGACATCAAAGATTATGCACGGGTGCTCATTAGAGAATGGGTACATCGAACAGGACTCACCGAGAACTCCTATATGGTACTATACCTATCGTCAGATAGCAGTTCTCTGGTGACACTGTATAGGTTAGTCTGTAGACTCAAGATTGTCGTAGTGTCTTGTGTGGTTCCCACTGTGTTTTGATTTCCTCCCTACCACGGCTCAAAGGAGTCATGCAAATAGGTGGATTTTGGGTACAGTCCCGAATCACATGGAGGCAATGAACGATAGGAGGGGTTTCGTCTCTCCCGGTATTGGGAGTTGATGTTGCGCTATACTCGATTAGATATAACAGTAAGTCCCTGGTTATGGCTGATGAGATTTACTGGTAAGTGTTATCAGTAGTTTCTCAAACCGTTATGAGCCACACATCGGCATGACTTATCAAGTTACTGGGGTATGACGATTCCACCCCTAGACTTGATATGCGACATATCAGAGGAAAAGACTGGACTATACGGTAAGTGTTACTTATAGGTTTCATGGGAGTTTGGACAAGCTTACTTGTTGATCTTCTAATCGCTCAATATCTAAGTAGCCGTTGCGTCCAGCTAGTACCGCTGACGGCTTGTGGGTAACCGGTGTTATCATTACTTACTGCTAGTGTATTGACAAGATTTTAAAGTCCCATACAGAGCTTTCCTAGTTTAAGCGAAACGAAATAGGGCACATATGCTGATATGTGCGGGAGCCTGATTAAATACGAGTATGTGATACCGTATTCTGATCTGGCGACATTCGGTTAGGTTATATGTGATATAACCGGATTATTAAATCAAGTGTTGATTTGATAATGTGATATACAGATAAATGATATTAGTCGGTTATATATGATATAACCGGATTATTAAATCATGTGTTGATTTAATAATTTGATATATATTTATATTTGATATAATTATATATTAACTAATATTAAGCTCACTTAAAGTTTATATGCTCATAATATGTGTGTGCGTGTGTGTGATATATATATATGTGTGTGTGCACGCGCGCGCGTGTGATATATATATATATATATATATATATATATATATATATATATGGATTTTCTATTTTGAGAAAATAGAAATTGAAGTGGAAAATCGGAGATATTTTAGGCATGGTTGTGAAGCATGGTTCATACATTATTTTATTTGTTTGGCTTCACTATGGAAGCATGGTGCATATTTTCTATTTGAAAATATTCATGCTTCAATGAGTGAAGGATATTTTTGTGAGCCATTCTTCATTCTTTGTAAGGAGGCTAGCTCATTTTTGCTCTAGCACTCTCTCATTTTTTCTTCTCCATCTTCCTCCAAGCCCTAACCCTCACATGAGTTGTGAATCTTAGGGCTTGTAAGAATTCTTAGTGAGCTAAAACACCTACTTCATCATCCTACTCTAGATTAGCCATTCTGATTAGGGTGTTTCCTTCACTAATGCATGATTAGTGAAGTGGTATCTTGATCTAGAGATACTTCAAGGTGGATCTTCGACACGAATATCGCAAAGCAGGCTCAATCCATTCTTCAAGTGGAGCCAAGAGAAGTCATAGGGACTACTACACGGAGCTATAGAAGTGAAGGACTTGGTCTACAAAGGTTGTAGTCTCCATCACTTAGCATAGATCTTGCTTGATGATCATATAAACCCTAATGCTCTAATTAGATTCCCGATTAGTGTAGCTTAGCACCCAAAAAAATTTTAAATTGCATACTTGATACTTGTATAAATCTTGTGGTGGTGTTAAGAAACACTTTCACTCACTATGTTAATGTTAAGTTTCAAGTGTGAATATCAACGCAGCCGTAAAAATATTCACGAGCTCAAGGGTGGGGCCCCAGGAGTAAGGAAACACGGGCTCATTTCAGGTGTTAGCATCAGGGTTCTAGGCTGTGGATGAGTCGACCCGACTGATATTCGAGTAAAATAAAAAAAAAAAGAGTTTAATACGGGACTCCTGAAATTCCGTTGGATTCACGCAAGAAACCATCTCAAGCACCCCGAGTATAATATAGATAATAATTGTAAGACAGCCTCAGTTGATTTGATTGGTTGATTATAACATGACTTGATCGAAACCATAAATTGCAAAAGGTGAAATAATGAAGTCGAGTGAGTCGAGTAAGGTGTGAGTCATGTCTATTGCAATCTTGGGTTGAGTTAAGTTAATTCGAGTAGATTGAGTTCGAGTTCATATTCAAGTTTAGATTCGAGTTTTGGATTCGAGTTCGGGTCTTTTTCATATGAATTGATTTAACTGTTAAAGATCTTACGTTCGTGAGAGATCGGCAACTGCTGCACATGGACGGCAGGATTTGTGTTTTTTTCCAAGACAATTGACATTGATAACTCCGTTAAGTTACTAACCTGAATAAGCAAGCACTCACTTTCTCCGGCTTCCTGAGACTCAAGAGAAATGATATCGTTTAAATCTATATTAATCTAGAGTACTTAAATATTGTTTGCATATCTCGAGGGGGTTTTAGGAAAAATACTTTAATATAGTTTAAAAATAAACCTCGAGGGTGATTTATAATATTTAGGGTTTTCGCGAACATATATTTTAATTGTTATGGTGTTTTAGTAATAAAACCTAGGTTTTTGAAAGTTTATGGCACTTTTATGAAAACTACTGCTTTTAGAAAGTTGTTGGTATTTTATTAAAAGTTCTAATATTTCACTTTTAAAATATAGTTTCATAATTTATTTTTATTGAAAATATGGATTCATTACTTTATATAATTTTCCAAAGTTTTGTTTTGTTTAAAAAAGTCGTATTTCTTTAAAAACCATATTTTTATTTCCTTTCGAGACCGAATACTCCGTAAGGAGTTCTACATCTCGCTTCACTGTCCTAAGGATGTGCAATAATCCGTATCATCCATTAGCGGGTCCCCTAACGAGAGTTGTAGAAACGCAATTGTCAAGGATTTAAAATATTGATTAAAAGAAACCTTTTTGAAAAAATATGGTATTTTAATGTAAAACATATTCTTTAAATAAATCATATATTTAGAATCTCGTGCTATGAAACCATAGTGTGCATGTGGAGCAGGTCGTTACCTCATGAAGTTTTCCTAATAGTATTTTTTAACAATTATTGCAATAATAGTTACACTAAAGTTCATGGTATTTTAATGAAAAGTTTGTTACATAATTGTTTCACATGAAATTTTGGTTAAACTAAAAGCCAAATGATATACATAAGATTAAGAGTGGTGTTAGAATGTTGGTTTGACCTATTTTGCTTATAAATAACAATATATCGGAGCTAACTCCACTTTGTCGATATATTTTTAAAAGGTGATTTGAGATAAAAAAAAAAAAATAGAGAGAGAAGGGAAACTTACAGGTTTAGCTTAGTAACAAGATAAAGGGGAAGCCTTCAGGGTTATAGTCTCGTCGGAGATACTCAGGTCGTCACGCTTGGCTTGCTACTCCTCTTGGGTGTTTAACTCCACTTGGTACTTAGACAGTTGAGAAAATTTTTGATAGAAATTTCAGAATGGGAGAGAGCTAGAAGATGCGGTGCTATTTCTAGTGAAAAATTTAGGGTTTGGGAATTATAAATTGGATAAAAAAATTAAAATGGGTGTTAAATGGTGAATTAAATAGTCACTGTTTAATTGCAGGGAAATCAAACAGTGCAGGGAAGTAGAAGGGAGTCGAAGGGAGTTGTGTGCAAAGCATGGAGCGATTTGGAGACATCTAGACCATCGGCGGCGGCCGTTTGAGGAAAATGGGAGGTCGGATCTTTAGGGTTTACCTCGAGATTTGTGCCACATGTTTAGATTGGTATTTACTCCTCTTTGTGTTTGTTTGATTTTTTTGAAATCTTTCGATTCTCCATGAATTGCACGTGCAACTCTTGGGCTTCCGAAAAATTAAAAAAAAAATCTTAAAAAATAATTAGGACTGAGAGGATTCGAACAACAGGCTATTTCACAGCAGTGTAGAGAGTTTACTAGTGAGCTACAAGTTGTTTCTTGCTGTTGTTAAATAAATTTAACTTATAACTCAACAACAGGATGAAATACCCTTTTTATAGAATAAACAAATAATTTTGTACAGGGATTTCAGAGTCGTTACAGAGAGTTAAAGGAAGAATGGCGAGGAGCTCGAAGGTTGTTGGGGGTGAGACGAGATCGTGGAGGAGCGGGTCTTGCGGGCGCCATTGCGAGAGTGAAGGACAACGTTGGGGAGAGAGAACGAGGGAGGAGAGAGAGAGAGAGAAGACGTTGAGGAGATGGAGGAGGTTGCCGCGGAGATCGCGGGGGGTCATTGGTGTGGCGAGGACGAGGTCGGGAGCGAGTGCCAGAGAAGAGGGAAAAGGAGCCGTTGGGTTTAAAAAAGAAATGGGAAAGAGAGAGAGAGAGAGAGAGAGAGGAAGGGAAAGAGAGGGAAGGAAAGGGTCGGGTGAGGAAGTGGGCTGAGCCGGGTTTGGGTTTGGGTAGGGTTTTGATAGAATTAGGAAAATGAAATTAGAAATTAAGGTTAGAAAATAGGAAAATAGAAAAAATATTTGGAAATAAATTAGATAGAAAAATATACGAAATACGGATAAATGGAGTACAAAATAAACTGGGTATTACAGAAAGTGACAGGTTTAAAATTCAAAACCCGCTCGCATTTGAACAGGGCTGGTTTTAAATTTCGTATAGCCTGCCCGAACCCATATCCGCCCATAAAACATACCGACCCGCAATCGACCCAACCCCCAGCTTAATAAATATCCGAGCCGGTGATAAATTTAATTATATATTTAATTATATGGCTCAGATTAATATCTTATACGTTCTAAACCTGTTTCTTACTTTTCAAATATAGAGTTTAATTGAGCTGTATTTTTCTTTAGCATTTTCCCTCTTTTTTCTTTTCATATTTTCTTAAATTTAATTCGAAATCTTTTTATTTCTCGGCCCCACAATACAAACTAAAATTTCAACTTCTAATATCAAAAGATGGTAGAATACTTTGGTTTAATTACGATCAGGAGGTGGAAGAAAGCTAGGGGTTTATGATTTATTGTTTTATTTCATATAAATTAAATATCAAATTTAATATGTGGAACTCATGATTAGCCGAAATCGTGTTTAATCCGCCCGAACTAATAAAATCCGAACCCAAGCCCGAAATGGGTTCGGGTTTATCTACCCGTTCCAATGGACGGGTTTAAAGTGGCTAGAAAATCCACCGAACTAGTGGGTTCGGCTTCATTTATAGTCCAAAACCCGTCCGACCCGACCCATGAACACTCTCTAGCCATGCCCATACAAATCTTTTTAATGTGAATCGCATATGCAAAAAGATTAGTTGATTATAAGATGAAAACAAAACCACGGCTTTAGGGCTTGCACGGCTTTAGGGCTTACACTCTTGTTCCCAATTTCGTATCCATTCAGCAACCCGGTAGCTTAACTATGAACAGTGCAAGATTGTAAGACGGATAGTATAATCCCAGTAGCCTAACTATGAACAGTGCAAGATTGTGAGAAGGAGAGTATGATATGAGCTTTCTTGGCCATCTCGTCAGCCGCTGAATTCACGGATATATAAAATACTTTGGAGGTCTAGCCACGATTCAATGGTTTGTTGAGCCTCCCAGAACCAGCAGTTCGTACTCCACATAGCCTCTTAATCTTCCTCGGATGATGTCCACGGTCACTTCCGAGTCGGATTTTCACACCATAAACAGAGCTTTAATTTCGATCTAAAAAATTGCAGAATGCTGGAGCCATAGGAAATTATGTATTCTCAACATATTAATCATTTTTCAATTGAGTGACCCCATATATTCTTCCAGTCATAGAATAAACTCACAATCGTGAATAAACCGCCAACAAAATATTATAAGACGACACCTGGATTTAATTTTGTTTCTAGGGGACGATCTTTTTGGTCATCAAGAGTTATGTATCATGAAGCATATCAGATGAAAAGCAGAAAGGTAATTCAATTGTTCCACCACATGTAGGGCTCAAGTTCAAAGTAAATCAGCACAAAGATTCTTACACAAAGGAGATGAAATTATTTCTATTTTACTGATAGCTAGGAATTTTAGGATAAGATCTTAAGCTTCAAAAGATGATTGTTAGTTAAATATGCTCAAAGAGAGCTACATACTGGAAGGGGAGAGATTTTTTCTAAAGAGATGAGCAAACTCACTGCAGAGAACGCTTCACACAAAAAAGGTATCTATTAGCATACAACTGCAAACCCGTAGATATGCACGCAGGTTATACTTATCATAATATCCCTATGACCACTTGTATTCACACTAGCATTAATCAAATAAAATAAAATAAATTTTCGTTCTACCTTCCACTAATGTTATATTTACAATGCACGAACTGCAGATATCACCTATGATTTAACACATCGGGTCGAGCTCGAGTTTGCAATCAATTCGCAAGGCTTTCAGCCATGAATCCACCTGAAAAAGAGATAAATCGATAAATCATACGAATTAGGAGGCGGAAACAAGAAGCTGAGTGGAGTTCTGATGGAGGAGCGAAAGAGACAATAAGTTTGTTAGGTTACAGTAAAGACAATTTATTAAATCTACCAGTGGGCATTATTATCCCATCTTTTCCCATGAAAAAAAATAAAGAAACAATTTATATAGACTATGATGTGGGTAATATGACTAAAAGTAAACTGATAAAGAGCATTAGAGACGAAGAATATTGAGCTTTACACTTTCAGAAAAATAGACTTCATCTACTTGTTCCTGATCCCTTTATGCGCTATCAAGAAAGCTAAAATCAATGTGTGTGGTCAGTTTAGTGGTCAGTTTAATGGTCAGTTTAACTAAAGCAACACATTTATGAAGAAGCATGTCCTAAAGCAATGACTCAAAAACTGGGTATTGGAGCAAAAAGAAACACTAATTTCCGTACTGCAGAAACACACCAATGAGCTCAAAATGAACATTTTTACCTGTATTTTAGAAAGGCTTGAGCATTCAAATCGTAGCCCATGGCATGTCATGATGTAGAATGCATATCTTCGTCGACCGTCTTCTTGTGTAAAGGATGGCAGTGGCCCAACCTCAACAACATCTGATAATAGTGTGGAATCTTGAGGACTCAAATCTGCAAGAATATGTTTGAACGTGACCATCAATAAGAAAAATGTTGGACAAAGATCAAGTGTTGGAGGGTGAAAAAAGATTATTTAATTTGCAATAGTTGAAGTCATATTAAATAAATCTGCTCACATCCACATGTTATTTGGCAAATACTTCTATTTTCCTTTTTTGGGTTATGTTGACAGTTGTAGGCAAAGATGGCGATATTGAAAGATAATATTCAATGTGCTATTCAACAAATTATGTATCATACTCCAGCTTTCTTCAACAAAGAAATAGTTTGACAAATTAAGGTGCTTTTTATAGTTAAAAGGTTGGGCCACACGGACCCGCCCTCTCGCCTAATAAATAGGGTTGTGTCTTGAACTTGTGACCTTATCACAATTCTTTGCCCTAGAAACTTTCCTACCTTTGGGGGTTGAATATCAAAGTAAGCTAAAAAAATTGCTTCAAGCAATGGAATGGAATGCCTTTTGTAAGGAAGCATTTGAAATTTGGTTCAGACAAAACAATTGAACGGTTTAATCATCTGCAAGTGGGTAAAATTAGCCTGAAGAAAATGTACACCCACATTAAAAGCCAGTAAAAGGGCACATGCACAATAGACGAAAATGAACAGAAAGAACAAAATGAAAGGGGATGCAGCATTGTTAAGGGAAACTGCATGCTATCCCTAGAATAGCACCTTCTGGCACGATCTACTGGAGTCCTTGTTCAATATGAACTGCTTAAAGGATGAGAAATCTTAACAGTGCAAAAACTTGTAAGATATGCTCATTCTTATACACAAAAATGACAGAATGGCATTGCAGATTTTTCTTTTCTTATAAGTGGCCAGCATCATTACCTGTAGATTTGAGATAATAGAAGACACATGACCCATGAAGAACGACAAACCGAGGAAGCCAATCATCAATGTCTGCATCATCCAGTATAGGTGGTTCGCCAGGAAGTTCTGTCCACCTCTGGATTTACGTAAGAGACGAAATAAATCAGCATTGTAATAAATAACTTCATCAAAAAATCATCAAAAGGAAAATAAAAATAGGTCATTGAAATATGGGGAAAAGTATTACAGTTCGAATGTAGAGATAGCCAGCAAGCCGTGCAGACTTCAAAATCTCATCAAGGTGTTCCAGCCTGGACATACAGATTACATAATATTATCAATGTCTGCTAATTGATTCCATAGAGCTGTTAATAAATCTGAATTCTTTTTAATTTAAAGAAGGTGTGAGTGTGGTATCTTTGTAATGGCTGCATTATAATGCAAAAATGCTTTGGTTAGCTGATATCAAATACCTAACGATTATGATAACAGCCATATTGTCAAATATGTTGAGCTAGATTCAGGAAGATAAATCATTGGTTGACCTTAATTCCTTAGTTATTGAATGAAATCGCATACCATGATGATTCTTGGGCTAAAGATTTTTTCATTCTTTTAATTGTAAGGTTCGACACATGCAGGACTCAACCTTCCCCTCAATAAGGTGGTCACAATTCCTTTTTTGTTGGTTGCATGGCTTAAGCTTACGACGTTCTTGCACAATTCTATGCCCTTACAAACTCTCATCTTTCTTTAACATGCTTCTTGGGTATACACCAACAAAGAAATATCAAAATTTACAGAGGAATAACATTAATGTGTCATTCCCTTGTGCTAGTTATGGCTCTAAATCTCTAATAGGTCATTTGCAGTTGCACTTTCAATTTTCCAAACTTTTTAACCCGCTTAACAATAACACAAGATGCCAATTATACGACAAAAGGAATAAGAGAATGAAATTTTAACTTTACAAAACAAGAAGCCGAACAAAGAAACAGTTAATTTTCGTATATCCAAAAGTGAGAAAAGTGATAATGGAATTGATCATACTGAGCTTTCAAAAGGGTTTCTCTTTCTTCGGCATCTACAATTGCTGAACGGAGAGCTTCCACTTCTGCACTAGTTAGTTCAACCTGTGAATCAAAAAACACCATTTCAATCATATAATTAAGAAGCGTCAGCATTAATCGGAAAAAAGAATCCATGAGGCATGTTCATGTTGCCCTCGAGTATGAGCATAGATCCTAGTATCATTACTTGCAATAAAAGTAACAAAAATTAAAAACAATAAAAACGAGTAAACCTTGTCATCATCATTAGACTTAGAACCCCATCGAAGATGTGGTAAACTGAACAGATTTAAGATTGATGCAGCACCCATTGCTCTTCTGATAACCGACGAGTGACTTCGAGATCTGTTATAAAAACACATATATAAGAAGGGAGGTGTTAGTGGTGAACAGATAATTTACATCCGTACAAATATCGACATAAGACTCATAACATAACACCTCAATGAATAATCAGTCCTGATCCTGGTGTGAAGACTATCCTCAGATTCTTCTGTAAGTTGGAAGTGGTCCGGGAAAACCTCTACTTTTCCATAAATGTCATCCATTAGGTGGACTCACTCGAGCCAATATGGATCATTTGATCGATAATATTGTTTAAAGTGATTGAGTTTTACGGTTGTAACTGCACAAAGGTTACCTATTGGACAAACTTTGCTTTCTACTTTCCACACTTCACACAGGCTACCCAATGTTACAGATATATAACTAAGCTAATGTTTATTGACGCCCGAAAACTTCTTTCCTGCAAGAAACAATGACACAGCGAAAGACATTTAGATGTAGCCATTATATCAAAATGCAAAGACCCCAACTGCATTATGTGAGAAGAAGACACCAAAGGATAGTTATAATACTGTTGTTGAAAATCATAAAGGTTAAATGTAGAAGAGATTAGAACTGACAAGATCTTCTATATCTAAGGATAATGACATAAACATTGCCACAAACTAGGATTAACTACTCAAAAGGACTTCTATTTTGTGCAAAAAGGAATGGCCACTTATTATATTATAACTAGCATCCTTAACGAGAACTAATTATCTCCGAAAGGGACAGAGGGTCTGGCCGTGATATATGGCGCATTCCAAGAATAGTCGATAGCATGAAGTCTTTACATTAAGTAGAGTTATGATTATATTATAAATCTATAACTCATGGTTAACAATAACCAGTGACCTCACACTTTGTAGAGGAAAGTATTGCTTATGGGCTATTACCCTTTAGTACTATATATAGTTTGATATTAAAGAATTAACCCACTGCAGTTAGAATAGAAGGATTTTCCTGCAGATTTTTTGTACAACTATTTCAGCCATCATGATTAGGGAAAGTAGATTTAAATAATTAGATTACTGAGAAAATAACGACACCGACCATTGAAAGTGGCTAGAATAGTACTTTTCAGCGGTGTTGGCATTTTGGCAGTAGAGCAACACTTTCCTTTTGATATTAGGTTAGTGGGTAGATATGATGGGGAATCAGTGACTGGATGGTTTTAGAAAAAGGATGTTGGATTATGATACTTGGTGTATGAATACACCCTTCACCTTTGTATGTTTTGTATATGGAAAATTTTGATAAGTCTCAAGCCTGAAGGGTCAGAAAATATGTACATCTCTGACTCGAGCAAGCCAACTTCACAATACAGTATCTTTAAGTTATTCACATCAATTATTTACAAGGATAGGCTCAATCAAAAGATGGAACCTAAGATTAAAAAATCTTAGGCATAGAAATTCATGATCAAGACTACCGGTAACGGTGTCTCCTGAACCGAAAATTAGGATATTTCAACCCTATATTTAGAAATCTCTCTCAAGTTCTAACTCACTATTCAAAGGGCTAGTCTTGATAATTTAACCATCACAGATCCTACATGGATGAATAATTTACCAGAACTATTTCTTATTTTTACCAACAGTACCAGCTCTTAATTAACCCATCCAATTTTGATAAATAAGAACAGTTTTCCAAAATTTGATCAATCAACAGTCAACACTACGAAAAATATCAATAAGTTATATTAAAAACCCTAATCACACAGAACTTCCATCAATTTATTCAATCGAAGAGATCGCATCAAACTCAACAAAAAATCAAGAATACAAACACAAAACCCTAAAAAGCAATCAACTTTGAGCACTCAAGCACAGAAAAAACGTTAATAAATCAGCCATAGGCGATTAAAGGGGGAAAACTTGGGAACCTGAGTTAGGGTTTCGCTGATTTGGACTCGACGAAGCTCTCGGATTCTTTTGCGATTTGATCTCTCTCTTTCTCTCTCTTCTCCCTCTTTATAAAGAAAGAGTATTTTAACTACCAACTGTTCGTACATACGGCAAATGACGGATTTGCCCTATGCTTCGCGGTGGTGGGTATCAAGTTCTGAGACCCGATAAGTTTCGCGGGTCTGATTTTCGGGAAGTCTGGATAAAATTGCAACGGTTTGGGAAAATTGATGATTACCGTTTAGATGTAATCTGCTTCAAAATTTAAGTGATTGGTATTAGCAGGATGGTGCCAAGATGAAATCAACGCTACTACAAATAGGGGTTGCCCCTACGGATAAAGCTGTAGGAGCTAACCACTGCCCCTACGGCTATATTTGTAGGGGCACAGAAATACGCCGTAGATGCACACGCCGCAGGTGCAAGTTTTAGCCTTAAACATGCCCCTACGGTGAAATAATTGCCCATACGGCTTAATGCATAGGTCCATCTGTCCATACGGATTACACCGTAATGACAAATATTTATTTAATTTATCGGTTTATAAAATAAAACGGTTGCCCCTCCGAATAACTCCGTAGGGACAAATACATGTCCCAACGGCTTAATGCGTAGGTCCAAATGTGTAGGGGCAAAATATCAGGTATCCTGATATTTTGTCCCTACGGATAAATGTGTAGAGGTAAAGCTAAGGCCTCTACGGATTACTCCGTAGATACAAGCCTAACTCCTGTTACTGAGTCCATGGGGTCAAAAATATCAGGTATCCTGATATTTTGTCCCTACGGATAAATGTGTAGGGGCAAAGTTGGACCCTACGGATTAAACGGTAGGTGCAACATGTGTCCCTACAGATTAATCCATAGGGACATATTATCATGGTTTTTTTAAAAAAGGACTGCCTGTTTTTTCCTCGCCCTGTGCACAATAATATATACATCATATATGAAAGTAATCAACAAGCAGAATTATACCGCAGCATTCATAATCAATATCTCACGCATAATATATAAAAGAAATCAACAAGCAGAATGCGATATCAATCTAAATCAATATGAACACACAAATACCACCAATATCGTCCAAAATATATACAATATGTATCATATAAGTAAATACATGTTTAAAATATAAAAATCAAAAAGCTACCCTAACTCGGTCCAGCTCCACCTCTGATAATCGCTGTAATCTGGCGCACCTACTCCTCGGATAAATCCTGAGTCAACAACTCGAGCAATATGGACGGTGCGGGAGTCTGGGCGGGCTGTGGAGCTGTAGGAGTGGTCTGCGCAACCGCAACCGAGGTAGTGGCTTGTGGAGCCGCAGCTGCGGGGGTCTGAGCGGGCTGTGGAGCTGTAGGAGTGGTCTGTGCAACCGCAGCCGAGGTAGTGGTCTGCGGAGCCACAGCCGAGGGAGATGCATGTAGAGCCTTAGTCGAAGTACCATGTCGTGTCTGTTCAGTTTTGCGTGTAATAAACGAGTAAGAACTGTACATTAGTCGAATTCGTATCATTATCAGGTTATTGTGAAAACCCAATTTATGATACTTAGGGACTTAGGGCTTATTTGGATATCTAGTTTGGAAAACCGTAGTTTATTTTAATTAGACGGTTCTATGTATGTATGATTAATCAAATCTAAGTCTACAACCAAATAAACTCAGGCTACGTACTAATATTGGATATGTTGCTATCTATAATATAACATAATATTTTACTATTAAGTAGTATACATACCATCATCTCCTTCAACTTCTGGACGGTGGCTTTCAAGGTGTCAAGTTCTTGCTTTAGACGTCGCTCACGGGAGATAGAGGAAGTAACCGTCGGAGTGGAGTCCAACCTCATATAGGCCCTGTTAGAACCCAGTCCCCGGCCTCTCTCCCAACCTCCGTGGTGCCCTCCGTGTGCAGCGTCTAGGACTGGGGTCAGCAGTATCGGATCGTTCTGTCCAGTAAAATCGATCCCCAATGCCTCCGCCTGCTTAACCACCCGCGCCTACACCCACATTAACCAGTAAAATATAAGCATATCATTTAAATTTGAACTTTTCAAAACAAAAATTTCAAATAGGGGTTGAATAAATATTAACACTTACGCAATACTCATGAGTAGCGGTGTCGGGATATCGAAGCTCGCACGTGGCGGGATCTGTCGAGGTGCCGTGGACAGCAAGATACGCGGACAGCACGCTCGGTGTACCACCCTGCGCCAGGGTCTGAGCTCTCTGCAATTCGCAAAAAATTTATATATATTATAAAATAACTCTTAATATTACATTATATCACAGTAGATCTATTGTAATTTACCGATACCTCCATGGCACGAGTAATATTCATCGAGCCACCTGTATAGGCGACCCCTCTTCGCCGACTTCCTATTCTCTTTATTTTGATCTGTCTGTTTCTGCACAACACATTCAGATTTAGTTTTCTAATTGGGCAACACAAAAAAATAAATTATATACTAAATAATGAATTACATTTAAAATACATACATGTTTGTGCTGAGAGTCGAAATATTGGCACAATAGAGGCCATATATCTACGTCGACTTTCGCAAAGGCCGGAGTATATAGGAGGGCCGCTCTCTCTGTCTCGGGGGTCGCCATCCACAGGGAATAGCAGTCGATCTTCAACTCGTTCCTATTGTATCGGACCTTCGATTGTATGTTTTTCATCAGGCCATGGTACAGAACGTGAAGATCGAGCACCCTCCCAGAGTGATCAAGGTCGGGTACAGCCTGAAAATCGTAATCCAACTACAAATACAAAAAAAAATGTTATTAAATTGCAAGTGTTAATAATAAATATATTGGATAAATCAAATGAAAATATATATTAATACTCGAGCATGATCGCAGGAGAGGGCGAATGAGCGCCGGTGCTGGTCGCCCCACTCAACATGAAGTGGATACTTCTTCATGAGGCGGCTCTCATCCCCCATATTTCGGCCGATCCTCTCGGCATAATCGCCGGTATAGTGATAACAGGGATAAAGAAGAGGAGGAATGCTGCCTCCCCCTAGCTCTGTCGGGCCTCAGCCTGTGGGACTGATTCGGGCCTCGAGTCCTCCTCTCGGGATGGGGATGCCCTGCGTCTACAAGAAATATTAAGACAATCAATATTAAGACAAAGTGGTATTAAGAAATCAAGGTTTAACGAAAATTGAAGTGTGATATATATCTCCGGTGACAGAAGCATGAGCCTAGGCCCGGGCAGCAGCATGAGCGGGGCGATAGTTCCTCCGATGAGTAACAGCCGGTGACCCGGACATGGACGCATCCCCTCCAACTAGAAATTAAACATTGATAAAATTACATGAAGTTCATGATTATTCTTAAAGGATATGTAAAATGAATAAATATTTTATATTTATTCATACAAACCTGCAGACTAAGCGGAGGGTATAGAAGTGACGGGAGCGCCCCCTGCACCGGACGTGGACGCACCATCTATAATTAGACAATCAAATATTGACTATATAAGTAATAGCAAAAATAATGCGTATATCAATAATATAATATTCTAAATTAACATGTATACACTATACGATATATAAACATACCCGCAGGTGCGGTGGTGGGCTCTGCCCCTGATGTACGTATGTAAGAGCAAAAAGAATGTATGTATATTTATGATATAGTATTCTAAATCAATATACATGCACTATATGATATATAAACATACTTGGAGGTGCGGGAGTGGCCTCTGTCCCTGATATGGACGCACCAACAGCTAGATATAAAAAAACATTGACTATGTAAGTAATTTTGACATGAATATGCATGTATATCTATAATATTACATTCAAAATGAATATGCGTGCAACATACCTGGAGATGCGGGAGTGACCTCTGTCCCTAATGTGGATGCACCACCACCAACTAGACAATCAAACATTGACTATGTAAGTAATTTTGACATGAATATGCATGTATATTTATAATATTACATTCAAAATGAATATGCATGCAATATACCTGAAGGTGTGGCCAAGTCCACATGGAAGGAGGCATCCGAAGGGGTCTCCGATCAGGATGCAAGACCAGCCCTCTGAAGCTCCCTACGCAGCTCTCCGGATGGCAGAACCGCTCTGCCTCTGTCTCTGCCTCTGCCGGTGCCACGGCTGGAGCTCCTGCCGCCCCTTACTGCTCCCGTCGTCGTCATCAAATATAGATAAAACGGTTCGTGGACGCATTAGACAATCATTACATATGCATGCTATATATGTATAGATCGTAAAATGTGAAGTAATAATATAACATTACTGATAACCTTTTTCGTTTCGTGGACGCATTATACATATTTACTTGGATTTCATTATCGATATCATTTCTAACCCACGCAACTTCATGATCAGCCGAAGACAACCCGTCTTTCGAAACAGACGGTCAGAGCACTCTAAGTCTTCTATCTTCTTCATCCTCATCGATGTTCTCGAATTCTGGGACATCGTAAACATCCCTGAGTTTCCAACGGCATACGACACTCCATCCCGAATGCTTCAAACACTGTGAGCAGTATACTTGGAACGCTTGGTTCGGAAAGATAAACGAATCTTCCTGATCGTAAAATCGAAGTATATTCACACTGGTCAATCCATATTTATCTTTCCAACTCCCGAGATTGCTTCTCCACTTATCTGTATCGGTTCGTGTATCGTACCAAGTACACTGAAATATATAAAAGGGTTCTGATCGTCCGGGATATTGGATGCCGAGTATACATTTTAAGTATCCATAATAAATTACACCATCCGATGTTACCGTCGCAATCCCACTATTCTCAGTGGTTCTAGATATTTTTATGTCCTTAAGTTCGAATTTGTATCCAAGGACACCGAATCCTTTATAATATGGAACCTCCATACTAGAAAACTGAGCTAAACATCTTGAATCACTCTCTAATGATGCAGACAAGTTCGGATCGTGGATCTAACAAAACAAATTTTACGATAAATATATAACGATATAAGTTTAGATTAAAACTAATAGCAATAATATGTTATTCGAATAAGTTACATGATCTGCAACCCAATCGCAAAAATTATCCTGATGATATTTTTCCAATCGTTCATCGTTCCAATCAGGATGCCCATCACGTACTTCGTTAAAATAAAGTCTGTTCTCGACAATAAATTATGACATTAATATTATATCATTTCATACACACACAAACACAAATATAACAATTATCCAAAAAACTTACTCTCTAATTTTTTCAAGACATGCGCTATTGAGGAGGATAAACCGGTATATCTTGTTGATAAACATAATGTCTACCCTTTTATAATCGGCTTTACCACATGATCCGTCCTGAATTCTTCGAGGCCGGTTAAGTCTCGTCTCAATGTTCTCGTCCAGATAGCGGGAACAAAATGTGGTTGTTTCATCTAGAAAATAACCTTGCATGATAGAACCCTCTGGTCGATTTCTATTGCGTATATACTTTTTAAGAGTGTAGAGCTACCTAAAGAAAAATATGTTAAATAAATAAATACGGGCATACATGACAACAATAATTTTACAAATTGCGCGAAACAAAAAATTCCGCGTACCTCTCGATGGGATACATCCATCGATATTGTACCGGTCCGGCTAACTTAGCCTCAGTTGCAAGATAAACCGTCGGGTGTATTATGATATCGAAGACGGTGGGAAAATACGCTCAAACTTGCAAAGTATCAACGCAATAGAATTTTCTAGTTTATCCAGCGTCACAACATCCAGTGTTTTAGCGCATAATTCTCTGAAAAAACAACATAGGTCATTGATTATTAGACCAACCGATTCGGGGAGGGAAGTCCTGAGGGCTAATGGGAGAAGGCGCTCCATAATAATATGGTGATCATGACTTTTCAGCCCATCGATCTTGTCTTTCACAATTTTTATCTTCTTACTGAATGATCCTGAGAAACCTGTGGGAACTTTCACATCATGCAACACCTGCAGAAATCTTTTCTTCTCCGGTTGTAACATATGATAAGCGGTATTGGAAAGTACAAATATGCCTGGTTTACCTGCTACCAGTTTAGGATGCAATTCACTTATAATTTCCCAGTCCTGTAGATCCATCCGAGCATTGAGGCTGTCTTTCGATTTCCCGTCTTTACAAAGAAGAAAGTTGAGTACGTGCTCGGATACTCTCTTCTCTATGTGCATGACGTCCAGAGAATGAGCACTAAATTTGTTGACCAGTACGGAAACTCGAAGAAAATGCTTAACTTGTTCCAGAATGGTGGTTTAACCTGTTTTGTCGGATCCATCCCGAAGGTCGCATTATTGTAACCATCCCACTGAGCAGTCACGTCCTCTCCGGACAATAGGGCTGGAGGTCCAAAAAGCTCCTGATGACCATCAAAGTGAACAGCGTCTAACCTGTAGGGATGGTCTAGAGGCAGGAAACGTTGATGGCCGCAATAACAAACCTTCCTGTTAAAATTCAAGAATTTCGATGTTGTATGTTGATGGCAATGATGACATACTTTGTGACCATGTACGGACCAACCTGATAGCATTTCATATGCAGGAAAGTCATTAATTGTCCACATTAAAACCGCACGCAGCATGAAGGTATTTTTGTTTGCATCGTAAGTCTCTACACCATCAATGAATAAAGATTTTAACTTTTCGATCAGAGGTCGGAGATAGACGTCGATATTGTTTCCCGGTGAATTTTATCCGTCGATAAGAAGATGCATCATAAAGTATGATTGGTCCATAGCCAACCAAGACGACAGATTATAAACTATCATTACAACGGGCCATGTGCTGTGGCTTCCAGCCATATAGTTGAATGGGCAGAAGCCATCACTAACCAGTCCGAGCCTGACATTACGAGGATCGCTACTGAATATTGCGTGCCTCCTATTGAAATCCTTCCATACCGGTGAATCTCTTGGATGACTCATTTTTCCATCTTAACTTGGAGGAGCACGGTGATGCCAAATCATTGCCTCGGCTATTTTCTTGCACCTGAATAGCCTTTGCAGCCTCTGTGTTATGGGAAAGTATCGTGCTATCTTGACAAGTATATCGGGCAGAATCTTTCGGCTTATACCTGGCATCTCCGCATGTTGGACACTCTTTCAAATCTGAATTCTTTTTCCGGTACAACACGCAATATTTAGGACATGCTTGAATTTTCTCACACTTCAGACCCAAATCAGATATCATCTTCTGGGCTCCGTACCAGCTGTCGGGCATGTTATTTCCGGGGTATAGAATCTTTCAAGAACGAAAGAAGTATTTTGAATGACTTGTTGCTCCAACCATTTAGGCACTTAATCTGGAAAAGTTGGACGAACCATGAGAGGGTGGAATACTTTGCATTCTCATAAATTAGTTTTCTAGCATCATTCATGAAATTTTCATACTTATCCGCACGTGGTCCTTGACCGGAAGAAATGTCATCTTCGGTACGAATAGATTCACGTAGGGCAGTCTCTACTATATCCTTCATCTCTTCTGATGGAAAGAAATTACCGTCTTCTTCTTTTGCCGCATTACCGTCTTCTCCTTCTTCTCCTGCCGCATTATCGTCTTCTCCTTCTTCTTCTGCCGCATTACCGTGTTCTTCTCCTTCCCCGTGATATAGCCAAGTTGTATAAAGTCTAGTAAAACCAGGTTTAACGATATGAAGCTCTGCAAATTCTATCTTCTGCCAGTACTTATTCCTACATCTATCGCACGAGCAGAGAATCTTCTCTATCACGATCTTATTATGTACGCGTGCAAATTCAATAAAAGCAGCAACTCCTGCGACAAACTTATGTTGCATTCGTTGTTACCAATCCACATACATCCAGTCCTTAACTCTGACATACTCATGGGCCATGTTAGACTGTATAACGTAGAAATTGTAGGTTATGATAACTATATTGAGAAATCTAAGAACGTGATGGTTACTAACAAACGAGAAAATCCGTGTATATGCTTTGTGTGTGCGTTTGTCGTTGAAAAGAATAAATTATCGATAATCAAAGTTAGATTTGAGGATACCCATGTATGAGTTGTATTCTATATATGTGTGTTTCAATTTATGATTTCGCTTAAGTGTAGGGTTGTTAGTGTGTATGTGCTATGTATGCGTTTGCTGTGTATTCGTGTTATATGTGTGTGTTTCGGCTGTCGGGGGTAAGGCTTTTATCCCATTAAGAATGTATAGAGCAGACACCCATTTGCTTGTGCTTTCAACTGTTTCGAGAAAATTTCGGCAGCACCTCCCCGCTGTTCTTCGAGTACACTGTAATAGAATAGATAATCATTTCAAAACTGTGAAACAACGTTGAAATGAACATCTAATCTATCTTTGTACACGGAGAACCAGCGGAAAAGTACTGACGAAATAACTCAAAACGGATAAAAACACAAGTGAATGCAGGTGTTTGCTTTATACATTCCTAACTTGTCCATACGAGATAAATCTATCGGTTATCATACGATTGAATCTTTTCGTCACATAGACTGCACGACGGTTGTTAGTACCGAGCTATACTGTCCGATATTTAACAACCTTCGTATAGTTCTATGTCACGACGAACATCGAACGTATGTTAACCGATAGACGGAGACTAAGTGGTGCTTTGAGTTTCATATATGAGTATCGATGAGAACATGAAAGTTTCATATTATCATCGAGTATCATATATTGATTTTAACTTGAATATCTTGAATCACTCTCTAATGATGCGTTTGTTGTGTATTCGTATTGTATGTGTGTGTTTCGGCTGTCGGGGGTAAGGCTTCTATCCCATTAAGAATGAATAGAGCATACACCCATTCGCTTTCGCTTTCAACCGTTTCGAGTAAATTTCGGCAGCACCTCCTCGCTGTTCTCCGAGTACATTGTAATAGAATAGACAATCATTTCAAAGCTGTGAAATAACGTTGAAATGAACATCTAATTTATATTTGTACACGGAGAACCAGCGGAAAAGTACCGACGAAATATCTGGAAATGGATGAAAACACAAGTGAATGCATGTATTTGCTTTATATATTCCTAACTTGTCCACACGGGACAAATCTATCGGTTATCATACGATTGAATCTTCTCGTCACATAGACTACATGACGGTTGTTCGTACCGAACTATACCGTCCGATATTTAACAACCTTCGTATAGTTTTATGTCACGACGAATATCAAACGTATGTTAACCGATAGACGGAGACTAAGTGGCGCTTTGAGTTTCATATATGAGTATCGATGAGAATATGAAAGTTTCATATTATCATCGAGTATCATATATTGGTTTTAACTTGAACATTTAACATGAATAGGTTTTACGTTTACGTTTTGTTATTAAGGGTTCGAAATTTCAAGTTTAGGGTAAATTTTTCTTGCGTTTACGGTAAAGTTGTACGTTTACGTTATCATCGACTATCCTATTGTAATGAACTAGTGCACCCTAAATCCTAACCCTAAATAACCCAAATTAACCTAATTAACCACAATTAACCATAATCATTATCCTAACACAAATTATCCCTAATTAACCCAAACTTAACCCAATTTACTCAAATTAACCTAATTAACCCTAATCAACCCAAATTTAACCCAATTTACCAAAATTAATCTAATTAATCCTAATCAACAACCTAACCCTTTCAAATTATCACTAATTAACTCAAATTAACCATACCCTCTAATTAACCCAAATTAACCCCAGTCTCTAACCCTAAACCTGAACCAAACCCTAACCTTAACCCTAACCCTAACCCTAACTCCCCTAACCCTAAGCCCAACTAATTGACCCTAACCCTAACCCCAACCGCAACCAAACCCTGACCCTAACCCTAACCCTAACCCCAAACCCAACCGAACCCTAACCCTAACTGAACCTAACCCTAACCCCAACCCCAACCCCAACTGAACCCTAACCCTAACCCTACCCTAAACCGAACCCGATGCCTAACCCTAACCCTCATCCCTACCCGAACCTTGAACCCTAGCCCAAACATCATCAAAATTATAAATAATTTGAGATTTACTAATCTGTACCGGACGGTGGAGGAGACGACGGAGGAGACCGGTGGTCGACGATGCAATCAGCGATGAGTCGCGGACGGTGGCGACAAGGAAGTTGACAAGGAAGTTTTGGGAACGATCGAGCAAGGTGGCGGGCAGCGGGCGGAGAGCGGTAGCGACGAGGCGCGGGATCGAGATGCGGGAACGATCGAGACGCGGGAGTGAGAGAGAGAATTTTTGGGAACGGCCAGGGTTTTTCTGTGCATTTTTTTTATTAATAACTCATATATATGCCCCTACGGATTTAACCGTAAGTCATTTGTTTGCGGCTCCGTAGGGCCAAACAACAAATTGCGATTTAATATTTTTAAATTAAAACGTAGGGCACCATAGGGACAACCATGGGGATCTACGGACTAATCTGTATGGGCAATAAAAAGTTGCCCCTACGGACTCCTGTAGCCGTAGGGTCAACCCTATATTATAGTAGTGCAAAGACCAAAAACATTGACGCTATTCAGAGATCACATAAACGTAGAAACATAGATATTTGATATAGAATGAGGTGATGGAATGGAGTTGGGTTATCGCCACCTTTCAGCTGGACATGTTGGAACAACAACAAAAAATGCATATGAAATGTCTCTAAATTCAAAACCAAGAAATACACGATAATTGCTTAAAGTATTTCATGATCATATATGATATTCTTGGTCGAGGGAGCTAAAAGAAAAAGTCATCTCAAGGGAGCTAAAAAAAAAGGTTCAATGTTTTTTGGCTTCGGCGACCAAAAATGTTGAGCCTTTCCAAAATGATTAAGATAGGAGAAAAATGATGTCAGTCTCACCAAAGTTATTAATTAACAAAACATGGAAAGCAAAAAAACCCTTTTAAACAGATATATTTCTTTAAAACCTGAAATCACATTCAAGCACTACACCACGCGCTCAAATGGGATAAATAAAGTAAACACAAGCCCAAATTCCACCACCAACAGCCAATCAAACAAAGAGAGATACAGAGTCCCCACAAAATCATCCCATTATGGGGCCGCCCAAAAAACACACACACACACATATATATAGGAAAGAGGCGGAGGGAATTTCCTCCTACGGCGTCGAAAAAGTACGCCCTCCGTCGTATTTTCCGACGATCGGAATTCATCATCTTCATCGTTATCTAAGATGTGGGTACGCCAAATTTCATGTGATTCTATAACTTTTTCACCATTGATTTAACAATATAAAAAGTTCTATTGTCGGTAAACCGTTAATTTTGAACCCACTGATTCAACGGTGAAAAAGTTATAGAATCACATGAAATTTGATGTACTCATATCTTAGATGATAATGATAAAGATAATTGGTGCCGATCGTCGGAAAACACGAATAGGAGGAAATTCCCTCCTGTGGCCTCTTTCCTCCATTATTCTCTCTCTCTCTATATTCCTGTTAGGTTCCAGCAAATCATTTCATACGCTTTATTAACTTCAGAAGCATTGATCCTGGAAAATAGAATCAGAGTTTGCAAGATAAATTGTATAGTTTCTGGTGTTTCCCATATTAGCCAAAAAGAAAAAAAAATACTAGAGGAAAAATAGAGAATAAAGGGGGCAAAAAAACATGTAGTAATTAGCTAACCTATTAAAGTTCCCCCAAGGCTGTTTAAAATTCACAATCAAAAATATAAATTGCAATACAAATATCACAACCATCATAAAACTAATTAAAATTCATTGTGGATTGATCAGGAAGCGAAAGATCCAGTAAATAATATCCAAACCAGCATAGCAGCGCTGGCTGGCTCACTCAATTCACTAGCCTCTTCTTATAAAGCCTCGACATTGGTAACTACTCATGCCTATCGTCCTTTTGACCAATGATTTCGATGTTCAGTAACAGCTGGTTGGCGTCTGGGTGATCATTGTGGCATTGGTCGCTATGCTTGTTAGATGCAGGGTTTCGGTTTATGCTGCTTTAAGGTGTAAGCCGCGTATCAGAGTACGAGAATGATGTATGAAAAATATAATAGGAAGATTTGGACATGCAACTTTGGGAGAAAGTGCGGAATTTGATGTAATAGACCCCTTCATAGATATCTATAGGAACATATGTTTAATTAAAAGGAGTCGAGTTCATTGACAGTTGGAAGAGACTACATCGAGCACTCTTATAATTTGAATCATGATCCTTAACTACAGAGCTTAGTATTCACATGCTTCCAAGTATTTCTCCTATTTAAGTCCCAAACAGGCAGGAAGAAATGAAATAAAAGATCATGAATCACGGCATGGGAAAGGTCAACAACGACTTTAAAATAAAGAAAGAAAACTTATGTCCGCTGATTATACTAAAGTTCATACTAAGCCTGATGATATGCCGCTAGCCTATATAAAAATTCAGGCACAACCATTAGGTGAAAGGAAAAAGAATAAATTGTTGATATGTTGTTTACTGCTGAAGACTCCTGAATCCACTGATTTAGCCAAAATTTTAACAAGATTATTATGTTATCCTTCAAGTCTGTCAGCAGAACAAAGCATAAAATTCATATCCCTAGCCAGTTCGATCATTAAATCTTATTCAAATGTATAGGAATAGGACAACTCAAAGAAAGTTCAATCATGAATAAGAATTGCTCAACTTAATCTAAGATGCAGCACTTTTCTACATAATTATTGCCATTTCCAAATAAATAATCAAGTAAACTATGTAAACGGAAAAAGATATGCCAATTTCTATTAGCCAGTGTTGATGAAAAAAATCAAATATCATAACAGAAAGGCTTTGACAAAAAACGAAACATAGATGCAAAAAATAGAACAAGTATTAAATTTTCAGAAGATTTCTTATTTAGATTGCCCTTGTCAAGTTAACTAATCAAATCTATCACATGCTCCTATGACTAGCGAGCGTCTTTACCATCAACATAATTGCCTTGTGCAGCTGTGCTCATCAAGGCAATAAAAGTTCATACACCTCATCCGGATCTGCTCATCAAATCCTTCCATGCTTATCACAACATCATTAAGAGAAACCCTCCAAAACTTGTATATTGATGGTGATTGCAGCATTAGCTATCGTCGTGTGAGTCCAACATGAAGCCTACAAGTGACACCTCTACCTCATTTCTGTACTTCCTAACACTTCGCGAGTGTTTTTCTTCTTTTGTGTGAAAGCAAAACTATTGTTCATGGAAGAAGTTCAGCGAAGGAGTCAGCACCACATCTGCATTATGAACATTTTCATTAACTGGTGAATAATCATCGCGTTCCCTGGTGAAATTCTTAAATGCCCCTCTGTCGTGATGCACTCCGCATACAATTGCATGTGTATCATTCCATTCTAATAACATTTATTTAGTGTCCTCCTATCACTCGTTTCGATTGTACGTATGCTTGCAAATATGTTGCAGGAATTGCATTTTAAAAGGCAGGACCATTGTTTAATTAGGTAGAAAGAGTGAGGTTAGTAACAAGGTTTACAATCTTGATATTGTTATCGTATCGGGTTGTCGCTTTTGGGATCAAAATAGGCCATCTCGGCCGTATAGACGATCCGGATTAGAATTATATATCATAGTTTATATCAATGACCAAAACACTTTAAAACCATGAAATTCTTTAAATAAATAGTAAAAGCAACTACAAATAACTTGGAAAATTCTTTAGCAATGAATGATGCTTATAATAGCTGTTTTAATATTCACTTAAGCTAAGAATATTGTTTTCTTTATTTTTTTAAGTAATTAATGATGTCAAATACATTGTAACCCAATAACCTCTTAATAAACCCACTGGCCCAATAATAAACTTAATACTAAAACCTGCTATCAAATGGTAAATCCATTATAACTCGGTATCGAGCGGTATAAGTTTCGGTATCGAAACTCTAACGATCGTTTTCAAGATTGGAATAGGCCATCTCGGATATCTCGAATCAAGATCGGCTGAGATTTTAACCTTGGCTAGTAACCATATTCACACAAATACAAAAGCATAACCATATATAGGGGGTTGCTTTTGAGATTACCAAACTCTTGCTAGCTACTGTCGTAAGATAATTTAAGTGCAAAGATTAGTGTGAATGTTGCAACATTAGGCGGTCAATTTCAGCTTTATAGCTAACTTAAATTCTTAATAAACATGGCCAGAAAAGAACAAAGCCTTGTTAAATTTCAATTGCATGGTTAATCTACACTTATTATTGCCAAGAAAGTATAAAACCGATAACACCAACAGTGACGTATATTAAGATTATACCCTTTTGGCCCTTGGGAAGATTATAGGCTAAATAACAAGTTATACAACAACAAAAACAAGCTTATATTCCAAGCTTTTGGGATTGGCCAAATATAGCATGAGAATTAACAAAAAGCACATACTGAACATTGTTTTAGTTCAGATTCAAGGTATGAGAGATGTCTAAATCATAAGATATAGCACATACCTCCAAGAATGAAACCGCGCGCGCAAGCATAACATGTGCAATGTGCAGTGTACTGTTATACGATAAGCCACCATATGTCTTCATAGATAGCTCCCCGTCAAAGCAAACTCCTTCGTATTCATTGTCGCGTCTTTCATCCGCATTACTAGTGCCGCCTCAACATTTAATTTCATTCTGTCCAGTGTCCACAGAGACTACTCTTCCATAATGTTCAAAGTCGTCTTTAAATCCCCGGCCATCAGGAAAAAACATCGATCCATTAGATCCAGTTGATAAAGAAACCTGACGAACCTGATCTCTCTCTGTAACACTGCCCCCCCAAGATCCCCTCACTTACATCACCATCCAAATGTAAATTCTGTCCGTCGCCCAAAATACCTTCAGATGTCATTGCCTTTAGAGCCCCAACTGCATCCCTCGCGATCTGATTCCTATAATTATAAAGTCGAAACAAAATCTTAAAGCAAGCGAAATCTTGCAATTAAACCCCCCTGTCACTTGCATCTTCCCTAACAATGCATTTGACTCCAAAACCCTCCCTTCCTTTCCTAATGTATGCATGTTATGTATTCATTAATGTGGAAAACGTGATCGCATCAGGCGCGAAACTCCAATTTGCATCATTCCCTTAAGAATCCTAATCCCCATCATCAATCCTCAGATTATCACAAAATCCTTTTATAAGTGCATTATTATATCTAGCCTGCATGGCCTTGAGTTCAAAATGCAGAATAATTTAGAAATAGAATAAGTTCAAATGTGGGGAAACAGTTCACGTAAATGCATGAGTCAACACTGGCAATTACACAATATTGCATCATACAAGTGCGGCAAAAAAGGAAATGGTAGCTTATATCAGCTAGCACTATCGTGACATTCTCTCATTGGAATCAAATATATTTGTATGGTCTCCCCCTGACGTGCGTCATATCACGTCAAGATATTACCTTCCACAGATCTGCTGTCGAGCGTCGATGGACAGTTGAGATTGATTTGGAGGTCGATTGCTAAAGCGTGTGGAGTCTCAATGGGTTTTAGGTTGTGGTGGCGGAGCTACCTGCAAGGAAATCCCGGGGTGGTTGTACCACCGAGAACCCTCCGACGATCAAGTTAAACCGGATATTTGAGTAGAGTAACGGTCTAGTGGGGAGAAATTCACTTACTTGATCCGCCTGGAGAGGGGTTTATATAGTAGTGGCAACAGGCAGACAGGCGCGGGAATCACGCCGGCCGTTACGCTCCCGGCGTCACGCCCGCGTGATAGGCGGGATCTCCCATTAATGGCGAGACATGCTCGTTAATGGGGGATCGTGATGGCGTGGAACGCGGAACGCGGAACGTGGCCGGTGGATATCTCGCGTATGGCGAGATTCACGGAGGTGAGGCGGTTGCGCCTGCGATAGGTGTCGTTGGTCGGTCGATGTGACCGAGGAA
Organism: Agapanthus africanus; assembly: GCA_030015575.1. Lineage (NCBI taxonomy): Eukaryota > Viridiplantae > Streptophyta > Magnoliopsida > Asparagales > Amaryllidaceae > Agapanthus > Agapanthus africanus. Next base: position 350,172,460 of record CM057351.1, read on the forward strand.
TATGAGCTCGGCGGGAGGCTCGGGGACGAGGTATTTAGGTTCTGCGGTAGCCCGGAGACGAGCTGAGGGGGCCGAGGACGCCAACCGTGCGGGGGCTCGGAGGTGAGCCAGCAGTTGTTTGTAAGGCGGGCACAGGAGTTGTGTGGTCGGTCACAGAGGGTCGGCTACGTCCAAGGGTCGCAGACCCGAGTGTTCTTCCGACGTTCTTGGTCCTTCCTTGCGGGCTTCGGGACACGTCATCTGCCACGTGTCACAATCTGGGAGATCGCCGATATCGAGCATCATCATTAGCCCCCCACTCTCGTCCCGATCTGTTCAAGGGTCGGGTCAAGGGTGGTCTGCCGGGTCATCTGAGGTGAGCTCCTTTTCGTAGATGTCGTAAGCGTGCGTTCCCGGGCAATCAGCTGCATTTTCTTGACGGCGTCAGCGGATCAGGGGCTAGATCTCGCATTAAAGAGGATGCGCCGGATCGTGCGTACGTCCACCGAAGCGACAGCCCACGTGTCTAGTGCTGGTTGGCTGACGCGACTGGCCGCAGATTTTCGGCGTCCGATGAGTTACGACCAATGGGCGTGCGACAGGTGGAGCGATGGTGCCCGTCGAATGCGATGAGTCTTTTTGGCGGGAAATGACCGTCGCCGTTGGATATGTACGCCGGCAGCTGTAAATAGAGGTGGGGTCTCCATCAAGGCCCATACCTCTTCAAATCTTCCTCGTCCTGATTCTCGTTAGCTCGGCGCTCTCCTTTTTAGGTCGGATCTCAGTGTTTTCTCTCCCGATGACTTCTCTCCATCAAGTTAGATGTCTTCTTCTGAGAAGTCTGTAGATGTCGTCGGGGTAGATTCTAGGGATTCTTCTGAAGCTTCTTCTTCTTTTTCTGCTTCTTCTTCCACTGAGTCGGAATCTTCCCAGGAGGTTAGGGTCAGATCCTCTTCCCGAGGTCGCGCGACGGGGGTGGTTCCCAGAGCGGTGGTCGCTGACGCCACTGGTGTGTCATCCTCGGTGAGATATGAGGACGAGCTTACCACTGCTCGGGCTCGTTTCTATATTCCTCCCGTCTATACGCTGCGTTTGGCCGAGGAAGGAGAAAGGGCAGATCAGATACGGGGTAAGGAGATTGCCTTATACCTGGAAGCCTTTTGGGTCGGAATGCGCCTGCCTTTCTCTCCCGAGGTTGTTAGAGTGCTGAATTATTTTGGGTTAGCCCCGGGTCAGCTAGTGCCGAACTTCTAGAGGATTCTCCTTGGGTTCCTGGTCCATCTGAATATGCACATGATCCCTTTCAGGCTGAGCACCATAGCCTCTTCTCTCTGTTATAAAAGTCACCCCGGCACTCACACGGGCGAGCCGAGGTGGGTATACTTCTCCTTTAGGAAACAACGGGGAAGTGCTGCCGGGTCGGGGGTCATCGCCGTACTTTCTTCCATCCATGATTGGAAGAAGAATTTTTTCTTCGTTGGGCCGTCCGAGGGTGAGGACTGGCCCGTGCCCACACAGTGGTCTAGGGATAGATGCCGGCAGGAGAGTCAGTCAAACGATCCCGACGCGGTGAGAGTGGCAGAGTGGGGGCCTATTCCCCAGGCCGACGTTCTACTTTCTGAGCAGGCCCTTAGTTGGGCTGGGCTCAGCCCCACCCAGTTCGTGGGTAAGTTAGGAGCTCTCAGGCGACCTGTTTAGACTTGTGCATTTTTCTATTTTTCTTGCATTGCTGACTCCATTGTATCTTGTCTTGTGCAGAACCCATGGATATGAGCAAGTTCCGCGCGGCAGTGATTGATGCGAAGAGGGGACAGAAGTCCAAAGGCGCTGGCCCTTCTCGCCCGCCGTCCGTTCTGGCCCCGCCGGTGGACCTTTCCCCCAGGTGCCCAAGTGAGCCCCGGGCCCCCGAGTCTAGTCACGCTCCAGTTCAAAAGCGTGCACGGGCGCAAGAGCCTCAGGCCCCCGAGATGGGAAACGAGGAGGGTTCCCCCGCGCTATCCTTCAAGAGGTCTTACAGGAGGGCGTCCCGCTCCCCGGCTTCCCGGATCCTTATGGACGATGGGAAGCTTCGCTTCGAGGTGCCATCGGGGATTTCTGTCGCCGACAGTCGGCTCTCGGATATGGAGAGGTCGGCCGGAGGCATGGTTCCTGTAACAACCCTAATTTTCCTATACACTTTTCTATAGAAATTTGTTTTTTAAATTTTTAAAAATCCATAAAGGAGTATTTTAACATGAGCACAATATATATATAAGTAATTATTTTGTTTTTAAATAATTCCATTTTTAGTGTACATAAAATTGTTTTAAATTTAAAGTAATACTTAGGGTATTTAATGTTGCTGTTATCGCTTTAAGTAGTTATTTCACACCATAATTACAAGAAGGAGCTTGTACCTCATTGGTATCACCTTGCACTGCTGAACCAAGCCGCCAGAGTTCAAATCCCATACCCCACATTATTTTTAATATTGATTTTTTTAAAACCTTTAGAATACCAAGAGTTTACACGTGCATATCTCACAAAAACTCCACTACACCCAAACATGTAACACTTGTAGAAGTTAGATGAACCGTCGGGGGAGATCCAGGCCATCGGAATCGGCCGGGAATCGGCCAATTCGGCCTTGACTCGGCCGACTCTGTGCTCCGACCGAGTCACGGCCGAGTCACCCCCGATTCGGCTGATTCCGGCGATGGTCACCACATGAAAGTTGTGTCTTTTCATATTCCCTATGCACCTGCAAAATTTCATCTTAAGACCATTTCCAGAGCTCTTTAAAAACCCTAATTACTCCACTTTTAATACATTTTTTATTACATTTTATCACATTTTTATTTTTAACTTTTCATCTATCCTAACTCTAGCCTAACCCTACACACTACCCTCTCACCCCCAAAATCTTGAGCCACTCTCTCAAAAGTTTTCCAAGAAGTGTATGCTTTGAAAACAAGTTCGCGGCGAAGCTCCGACGAGATTCCTGCGGGAATTCCGGCGACGTTTTTAGAAACAACCGGCGACGAAGCAATGTCTCGGCAATTCCTTTAGTTCCCCTACACTCCTTAGTATATATCGAAACCCGTAAGTCCCACTCTATCCCCCTTTCTATTTCTTTAAAATACGAAATTATTAAACCCGACGGAATCGGAACAAATCCGATTTTCCGATTCGGTTTTTTATAAAATTTCACTTCTAAACAATACATTCATGCCTAAACATCTTTATCTTGACTTTTAAACTTTTAAAAATCAATTTGAACAAGTTTTCTCACATGAAATGATAGCTTTTGCAATATACCGTATTTTTGCACTTAAATACCACCATGTTTAGTTTATCACATTTAACCCTTTAACATTGCTATACCTTAAAGTAGATCACGAGTTAATGACCTACCTCCACACACACTCATATGTAATCATAACACGCTACCTTGAAAACTTAGAATACGATAAAACAAGATTTTACATTTAAATACCCTTTTCTTATAAAACCTTTTCTAAAAGTTTTAGGTTTGATACACTTTCAAAACAACTATCTTTTAATAAAAATATACGATAAGTTGTGGACATCGATCGTTTATCTAAACCTGACTTTGTGGTGTCTAGGCTAGGCAAGTGGGCTTAGGTAACTTTAAAAGGCCCGTCTCACGATTCGTGGGCGGATCCCTCCTTCCTCACTTGTACTTACCTGGCCGCAATTGGCGGTGAAGAGGCGATTTGAGGCTTTTAACGACTTTTCGTTTAGACCATTTAGAAATAGGCTAGTTGGCTTAGGAAACCCTAGAATCTAAAATACGGAAAATTACACTTTGCAAATAAATACCTTTTACTTTATAAAACCGTTAACTAAAAGATTAGTATTTTACAATCTTTGCAAAGCGCCGCTACAACCCATCTTTAGGGAACCCGTTCGGGATCGTGCGGTTTATCGCGCACCCTCGGGCTAGTAGTGCGAGATTCAGACCTCCGCAAGGAGCATTCGGTCTCGAAAGGTTTAAAATACAACATCTTAAGAAAATAAGATTTTTGGAATATAAAATATTTATTAAAAATTATTTTTGTATAAACATATGTATATTTATCATTTAAATATCTATTTTACTATAATATAAATCTTCCACTTTTTCCTAAAAATCACAATAATAAATTTTACACTAAAATACCATGAACTTCAAAGAATCAATATTACAGATAAATACCTATAGCTAGGATATTTGCACTAGAAATGTCACGACATAAAATTCACCATCATTACAACTCTAAAGACGAACAATAAATACTTGAGGTGTATTTTGAAAAGTATATAAAAGTATTTTTACATAAAACCCCCTCAAGTTTTATAAATTACCCTAAGGACCTTAGCAATTATAAGACTTGGATTCACATTTCTGATTGTCTGACTCGGGTTTGAGTCTGATTAATCTGACTTGAATATGATTCAAGTCAATCTATAATCTACAAGTTTCCACTTCAATATGAACTCATGAATTCATGAATCCAATATCAATCTATACATCTTGACTGAACCGAACTATGGATATACCTATTCTTTTTACATGATTCTCAGTTATTCCATTTACATGACTCTATGGTTACAACCGCTTACTGATATCATGGTTTCGGTCAGTCAATCAATCTTACAATCAATACAATTTACAAGATAACAATACAAACAAGACATCGCGGGGTTTAAGGGGTAGACTGGTACGGAATATGTTAAAGGTGGCACGAGGTGGTCACTTAAGACGTAATTACATCCATGCCGTTGTTTCGTGGTATTATCAACGGAGCCTTGTACTACAGGTTACCAAGGTCCCCGGTGTAAGTGGGACTCCCCTCGTATACACTGGCATCTTCTGTACCAGGCTACAAACAACAGCGTTAATACAACATTACAATATTATAATACAACATTAAAAGCTACTCTCTCTCTCTCTCTTACTCTCTGTCTATTTCTTCTTTATCTTTGGGACTTACCGAGCGACCTATTCGCTGACGACATTCTATTTCTTTCTTCTTTGAATGTCGTCAGGTAGTTTGGACCCGGCGGAGATCGAGCCATCTCAAGAAGACTTGGAGCACTTTGCCGAAGACTCTGCACTTTAGTTTCATTGTACACTTTTCCTTTCTGTATTTTTTTTCATTTCCTGTTATACCGCTGTTTAGGCATCATTTTATTTCAGTTGTATTTCCTTTTCATGCATTGTACAAAAGAATGTTAATAAATAAAAGTTGTTGTTCCTTTTATATCTTGTCTCTTGTGTATTTATTTTATATTGCTTAGATACGCTTAGCGTATGTACTTCTGAGTATATACGTAGCGGGCCTCGTCGCGTCCCCTTCGCCGTATACCGGGAAGCGGAGCGTGACAGTTCCTCGGGGAACTCTCCGGGCCCAAATGGTGGCGATAGCTCAAGAGGCTGTGCAGGTCGGTGTTCGCACTTCACCTGGTTCTTCATCCAACATTTTGTCCGCATGGTCGGGTGCTTTCCTCCCCTTTTTGACCCTCTTTCTTTCTTCAGGTCCTCCAGCACGTCGTCCTCGTCGTCCACATGGAGGACGGGGAGATTGTTCTGGTGATGCGGGCCACAGGCGAGACCTCCTTGTGGGAGGAAAGCTTAAGGCAGGAGCTGGGGGCAGCAATGGAGAGGGTTGCTGCCCTTGAGGCCCGGATGGAAGCCGGGAATAGGGAGGTCGCTCGGTACCGAGAGGTCTCCCGAGCCGCTGAGTCCCAGTTGGAGGACTCCCGGGTGCTCGTTGCTACCATGAAGAAGACGGTGAGCAGCCTCCGGAAGGAGAATAAGGCGGCGAAGGACCGGGTACGGAAGACGGTGGAGAGCTACAAAAAATCAAATCAGTTCTATGCTGACCTTGCCAGTGCCGGGGGAGTCATTTGGCACGACACCCTTGACTCTGTCAAGGCCCAGATGCCGGAGTTCTCTGACGCTGAGCTCCGGACCTTATACCCTCTCGCTGACGATGCCCACGGGACTGCCCCCGGACATGACGCGGGGAAAGCATCCCCTGGTGAGAGTGTGAGGGGTAAGCAGGTTGCCCCGGATGACGGCGCCGAAGTTCCCGCCGGCGGAGCCGACCCTGAAGATGCCGCCCCGGTGGTCATAGGGGAGGCGCCGCACGCCGAGGTCATCCCCGCGCCTGAGGCGTGAAGCCCCGCGCCTGAGGTGTGAAACCCCACGCCTTCTTATTTCTCTCTTTTGCTCTCAAATTTGTAAGCCTCCGGGCACTTTTGTTAGGCTGGGGAGCCCATAATACCTTTGTAGAGACTTTCGAATTATGTGAATAAAAATCTTTTTTGCCGTTTCTTTGCGTGCACATTGTCCTTTCGTTTGTGGAGAACATTCGTACTTGCACGGTTCAGCTTTCTTGTCAGGTCGGTTCTTCGTCTGGCGATCACACGTCGAGTTGAATTTGACCATTTGCCAAGTGCACAAAGACCGGTGAAGGATCGGTATCTTCATGGTCCCGAAGTAGAGGTGGTGATCGTTTACTCGAACACTTTGGAGGAACCTTTTCCGCAAGAAGGTTGGTGCTTTCTAAAGAATTGGCCGAGCGTTGCTGCTGTTTGGGGCCTTTTGGCGAGGGCTTAGATCCCTGGCGTCATGGGGTATTGAATTATCAGCCGGGGATAGCCGAGCAAGGTAGCCGCTCTGATGCCTCTTGGTGAGGGCTTCGATACTTAGCATGGGAGGGACCGTTAGAAGCCTGCTAAGGACGGGCCGAGCAGTGTTACTGCCTGGTGCCACTTGGCGAGGGCTTTGATCCCTGGCGTTGTGGGGTAGGGAACTCCTAGCCAGGGATAGCCGAGCAGGGTAGCCGCTCGGCTGCCTCTTGGCGAGGGCTTCGATCCCTGGCATTGTGGGGTAAGGAACTACCAGCCAGGGATAACCGAGCAAGGGCGAGCTCGGTTGCCTCTTGATGAGGGCTTTGATCCCTGTCATTGCGGGGTAGGGGACTACCAGCCAGGGATAACCGAGCAAGGGCTGGCCTGGCTGGTAGTCCCCTACCCCGCATCATGACATACACAGAGTAGGAAGTGATATTCCTATACTACGATCGGTTATACTTTGGTCGTCACACAGCGGTTTCTCCACATTGGACTTGGACATTATATCAGACATACTGGTTACTAGATCTATGGTTTTAGATCTAGATTTGGGTGGTTTCCCAATTAAGGGTACTTAGACAGCATTCTAAGAGTATTTAGAATGGACGACTCCTGGCACGGTAGTGTACCTGCAGGTAATGGAGTCACCTTCTCTAAAGGTGTCTTACAAACTAAAGTGGAAAGGGATGTGCATGATTGGCAGATCACTTGCTTAGGCAATTGAGTCAATCATGAGATGTCAAGTACCACACCAGATATTGTTCTTGCACTAGATGCAATAAGTTGATATTGATCCAATCCTGGAGAAGCAGTCGGAAGCAGTTTTAGAACATAAGTGGATGTTCTAGGGATATGATAACGACAGCCTTATTCAGGAGACAGTTATCATTCCAGACTTCCAAGGTGACCTGGGCGACAAGGAGGTTGTCAGAGTTATAGTTTTCCTTCTGATGAGGGGCAGTATTTTGGACAGGTGGTCCAAGGCAATACTGAGGGAGGCATGGCGCAGGATACTGATTAAGTTCAGTTGACGATACAGTCTAAGAAGTTTGGATTTGGAGTTCATTTATGAGCTAGGTCCCATCAGACATCCAGACACATTCTAAGACAGGTATTGCTCATTTCGGGAGATGGCTTTCTCCGCGAACTTGAGATATAGAGAGACATAGAAAGAAACATCAAAGCGGATCCACTCACTGAGGCTATTCCTCGAACGCAATAGTTTCGCAAGCGAGCTTTGTGAGACTGACTAGTAGAGGAGTTGGGTGTTCGGTATCACACGGGCTGTGAGTATGCGACATCGCAATAATTAGTCTTGAGTGCAAGTGGGAGATTGTTGGAGATAGTGCCCTCAGAGTCAATTATTGAATCACAGGCACGTGATTGCAATGATTGAGAGAGGACCTATCCCGATAGGACAGTCTTACTCGAGATGATAGTATGCTATCTGGTTTACCTTTATCATCGTGTACTGCTTTAGGTGACCTGGCAGGTCACTATTACACGTTGATAGAGCCCCTAGGATTCTTGCTTGACCACCAGCAGTATGAGGGCGATCATATACGTGAGAGCTGGTAGTCTATAAGCACATCCTTAAATGGTCCCTAGTCGTGGGAGTTTCGAGACAGGGCATCGATACTCCAGAGTAGACTAGTGTATACAGTCGAGACCCCGACGAGGGGCGGTGGCCGGTCTCACAAGTCATTGGTGTCAGTTGGTTCACCTAAGATGTATACAGGTGCTCATTGAGTTATGAGTACACCGGACAGGACTCGCCGGGAACATGCTAGTTGGTCCTATACCTGACGTCAGATAGCAGTTCCCTGGTGACATGTGTACAGGTTAGTTCATCGACCTGGGGATCGTCATTTGTCTCGTGTGAGTTCCCACTGTACTTTGATTACTACCTTACCACGCTCAAAGGAGACGTGCAAACAGGTTTTAGTTGGGTATAGTCCCGAGCCACATGGAGGCAGTGAGCGTATCTTCAGGGGTTCGTCTCTCCCGGTATTGGGGGTGAGGTCGTGCTGTGTCTAGGAGAGCCATTACACGAAGTCCTTGGCAAAGGCAGGAGATTTACTGGTAGGTATTCCGGTAGTATCTCAGGGTGTTCTGGGCTACACTCCGACACGACTTGTACCGCTTTTGGGGGTCTGACTTTTACCAACCCCCTAGGCCCGCCATACGATGCTCATAGACGAACGGACCGGACTGTACGGATATTGTCACTGACAGGCTCAGTAGGGTGTCAGGATGAGTTCACTCATCGACGTCCCTTTTGGTCAATACCTGGTAGCCCGTTACGTATTGGCTTATACCTCTGACGTGCTAGTGGTTAAATCCACAACTAAGGTGTTGAAAAGTCTTTAGAGTCCCCCACATTCAGTTACTCAGCTTTCGGGCGAAAAGCTGTAGAGGCCGTATGGAGATATGGCAAGGTCCGATCAGATACGTGCGGTATTGCACGGATCAGGATCGGACAGTTTGTACTACAGGCCGTATGGATATATGGCAGGGTTCGATCAGATACGTGCGGTATTACACGGATCAGGATCGAACGGATATTACTAGCCGGTTTTGGTTTAAGCCGGATCCTAGTATAGTACAGTGTAGATTTTGTCTCATTGCATTTGTATTTCGGTCGGAATATAAATGCGGGTGTGTATGCACAGTATCTGGGTTTTCCTGTAATTTATTACGGGACCAGTTTTCTGGAGTTGCCAGTTTGTTTTCCGTTTCGGCCGATTTCCTTTGTATCGTTCTTTGGCCGAAGATTGGTGGAGGAGGGCTTATTTGCATTTGTGCAAATAAGTATTTGTGGAGGGGTTCTTTGCATATTCTTGTGTCATGATGGTTGCACCATTCTTTGACCTTGACTTCTTCTTCTATCATGATGGCTTGACCTTTGATGCTATCATGGTTGTTGATGATTGGTTGGTGGAGTGAGGGTTTGCTTTGTGATCATTGTTTGTTATCATCACATTTTCTCTCTCTCCCTTGGATTATAGGATGAGGCTCTCCCCCATTTTGACCCTCTCTCTTATTCTCTCCACTTTTTCCATACATGGCCGGCCAAGCTTAGGGAGGGGCTGCCAATTCATTTGGTGTGGGGTTTTATTCATTTAGCTTTGCAAAAATCCCACAAGAACAATCTCCAAAAACTCCAAGTATCATTCCTCCACCACAAAGGCAACATCCACAACCCCAAATGAGACTTGCTCACTACACATTCTACAGCAAACCTTGGGCACGTCGACTAGCCAGCTTCGTGCCCGAGTTGCCTCGGCATAGAGGTGGGAGCCCGTAAAAGACGTAGGCGATGTGGTGCACTTCCGGCGACGAGGTGGAGACAGGACATTCCGCGGAAGATCGGGACGATGACGAGAAGACCGGAGGACTCGGATCAGTCGGTATATCTCTATTCCCCATCTTGTAGTTAGCTAGGACTAGTTAATGGTTCGATCCGGGTTTTAGTGCGCGGTGGTGCCGGTTTGCTAGTTTGCAAAATCAAAGTTTTTCGCTTCCGCATTTTTGGCATCGGATTGACGGCCGGGGCGCCGCCGTGCACTTACAGTGGTATCAGAGCCTCGCCATTAACATAGTCTAGCTTTGTTTAATGTGTTTACATTTCCGATCGACCAAAATTCCAAAAACCCGCGTTTGCACATTCATCAGTTTTCTGTTGAATTTTTTCTGGCTCGAAATTTTTTTCAGGTTGTAGAAAAGTGATGTACTGGAAATTGTAAGAACACTGTAGAAATTCGATACAGTGACTCCATAGTCGGAGCGCGGAACCGCGGCCAAACACCCCTTTGGGCCGCGGTTCCGCCGCACTATGTTGAGATCACTGCATGAAATTTCTGCAGTTGCTCTCTGGGTTGATTTTAGGGTTTCTGGAATATTAATTTTGGGCCCAGAATTTCTTGATGTGCTACAGTAGTACTTGGGGGCCCACTTGTTAAAATTTGATCGATCGGATATTTTAAACACATTATTTCACAGTATTTACATTATATCTGCGACCGTGAATGTCACTCGATCGGTAAATCCTGTCTAACTGCTATAGCCCGGTTAGACGGATTTGCGAACGTGATTTTCACGTTGATGTTTTGTGATTTTGCTGTGATGTTGCGGATTGGTCGTGGGGATAGCATGGATGCAATGCTAGTACAGTTTTGTTGTATTATGTACATTTGATATTGCGGGGCGAGCGTCCGACATGTGGACTGCCGTCACTGCCTGTTTGTATTATTATTTTGGGGCACGACCAGGTTGCGGTCGATGTATCCGTTGTATGTATATTTTACTTTCTGTACTAGGATTGCCCTACGGAGGGGTGCACAGATAGCCGGGTTCTAGAGGGCAACAAGCCCGCATCTCATGGCATTGAGAAGGAGGGGGCTTTACTCTAGAATTGGCGGGCTATTCGCCGCACTCGTAGGGGTACAGGTTGACCCAGGAGGGATGCCCAAGTTACCGGATTCCGTGAAGTGCTGGGTGGTCCATTCACGGTGCTGAAGGGGGCTGCCTCGCTTCAAGTTTTGGCGGGTAACTTGCCGCGCCCGTAGGGGTCTAGGATTTTCATTGCACAGGCTATCCACACGACCAGGGGAACGTCGGGTTTCAGTAGTGGCTCTGTGAAACCCGGGGATCCCAGATATCTATATTGTTTCTGTGATGCTGTACATTTCTGTGATGTTGCATTTTATCACGCCTTGAGCGAATATAATATATTGGTATATATATTAGTAGATGTTGTATATGTTTTGCATCCGCGCTAGTCCAGTCCCCGCTCTGTCGTTAGTTAGCTAACCTAACGGGTAATGACGGGACCCAGTGGCGAATGCGGATGGCATATACGTACATCGGTATATTTTCGTTCTTTGTGGTGTGATCAATTGATGGGATTGCGTTGATTCAGATCAATGCAAGTTAAAAACAAACCTAATCTGATGTTGTTGGAACACTTTTCAAAAAAAGCTGTTATTGCAAGGATGTTCACTTTTGTTTTGCATCGTGGTATTCAGTTGGAATATCCTGCTCCTCAGTCGACGAGGCAAGGGCCGAGATCCCTTCACCGGGAGTGACCCCTTGGACAAAAAGTTTGCGTCAGGGCAATAACTTCACTATAGCCGATTACTTTTGCTTTGCACCGTGGTATTCAGTTGGAATATCCTGCACCTCATTCTACGGGGAAAGAGCCGAGATCCCTTCACCGGGAGTGACCTCTTTAGCAAAAGTTTTCGTCACTATATTTTAAAAAAAAAAAAAAAAAAAAAGCTATCCGTTCCTTTAATGATATCAAGTTCATTACGTTAAAGGTTTTCGCCAGAAACCATTCGTAGCCCTCCGTCGTTTCATATGGGTGGTCAATAGTATTCAAGCTGTGTTTGTTGGCCAAAGTCAAGGCACAGTGTTTGGTAGCTGTTGGGTATTCATATGCAGCATAGATAGATGCGTTAGTTTGGGACAGTCGTACTGTCTTGTTGGCCAAAGTCAAGGGTAGGTACGGGTGGACTCAAATTAACCTGGAGAATGACGGGTAGAACTTGACATGTGACTTATGATTTGTTGGCCAAAGTCAAGGTCATAAGAGCATGGGGCAGAAATCACATCGGGAGTTTCAAAAGAACTGAAACTTGCCAGATATGCGCATACCTTCTGGAGTGTGATGACGTGAGCGGATTCCGTCACGTTATCATGCGGTGATAGTTGGATCCCGATTCCCACTGATGAGTTAGTTTACTCCTCGGGTGACCCCGACTAATTCTTCTTTCAGGTTTGGAGGAGAATTTGAGGTACAGTGGGAGGTTTCCAGATTAGATAAATTGGTAACCATTCTGATCTAGGATTGAGTGCACGCTGAGTGTTTCTTTTCTCTCTCTCTTTGGATGCGACCATTGACCCGACCCTAAGACTATGACTCAGAGACCAAAATTAACCGAACCTTCTTAAACACTGGCTTTTGGATTGTCAGGGTTGCAAACCTCATTGCCACTCCTACTTTTACCCTTTTCTCCAGGACACCCCGTATTACTACGAACGTCCACTTCCATTGGACAAAACCATCGTATGGTTAGATACGAACTCGAAAGAATTTATTCGAGGATGGTTTCAGGTTCTGGAGAAAACGGATATGACTATTCAGTTGTCTTTTCCTTTTACCTTCTCTCAGGTTGCGGGTACTCCTTGGTTTAGGAGATAGTACACCTATTACGCAAATTGGATAGTCTTCTTCCAAATCATAGGCTGGTGCCGACCGGTAGGGAATGAAGAAAACCAATTAGCCTAACGATGGTGTACAGAAGGTATTATGTAAAGACAAAGCAAGGGATCAGTAAGAGGGCAAAGTAAACTGCAACTGATATTCACGACCAGACCAAGTATTTCTTCGCCAATCCTAAAATCACCTTTGTATTTCTCCAGGACACTCCGTATCACTACGAAGATCCACAGTTTATTGGATACTCTATCGTATGGTTATGTACGAACTCGAAAGGAACTTGTTCCAGTTCGGGGATGGATTCTGGTTCAGGAGAAATAGGAATAAGGTTTATTCAGGTGTCTTTTATCTTCACCTTCTCTCGCATTGCGAGTGTTCCTAGGATTGGGACAGTACACCCATTATGCTTATTGGATAGTCTTCTTCCAAACCATAGGCTGGTGCCGAACGGTAGGGAAGGAAGAAAACCATTTGGCCTAAAGGGGTGTGCAGAAGGTAATGACTAAAGACATATAAAGGGATTTGGAGAGGTGGCAAAGAACTATACGGTTACAGTCGTGAATCTGGAAGAGGCATTACTAGGAATACCGGGATACCCCATCGAAACATTTCAATGTTTCAGTTTCACTGTGTACTGTTAAAGGAAAACTGATTTCCCAGTTAGGCACTTGCTCCAGGGTATGTATTTACCAGGCACGATTCTCACATCTGTATGGTTTTACAGATGATGGGTGGGAGTAGGTTATTGGGAATTGGGTGGTCATCCTCATTATATCGGGATTCGTTGTAATCGGTGATATTTGAGGAAGTCACCTGGGTTGTTTGCCGGACGGCAAATATTTGGTTTTGAATATCCGCTGTTATGCACCAATTTCAAATCGATATATCTGTACGTCTATTTTCATAGAGTGAGATATACCTTTTTGAAATTATGTCTATGACATTTACCTATATCAGTGGATGGTTAGGTAAGGAGTATTAAACAGCGGTGTAATTCTTCTTAACCATAAGTACAGTTTTCAACCTACGACACACAGTGAGTGAGTTATCAGACTCAAGGGACTTATACAGAGTATTGTATGTTGTCCAGGGTCCATTAGGACAGAGGGGTTGGTCCTCGTACTATATTCGATTTACTTATGACTTCTCTAGTTTTTAGACAGGTGTTTCGTGGAAACACAGGGTCCAAATTATGAGAAGTTATAGGTATTTGAATAGAGTAGAGAACCAGATATTGCAAGCATCGGGATTCTTCAAAGTGATCGAAGATGTAGATACTTGTGTATGGTATTCAGATGATAGTAATGATTAAGAGAACTTGCTTCTCTTTCAGGTTACTCATAATTGGAAGCATTCCTAAGTTGAGTAACGCTGATCGTCCTTCTTCCATTTAGTTGACATGCACTGGAGACAGCTGCATGATTTGAATCTGGTTCAATTAAATCAGTGCCTCTCGTTCTATGTTGGATATAGAACAGTTCATATCTTAACGATGTTAAGGTACGGGGAGTTGTCCGGTTTATGATTAAAACCAGACACTGGACAACTCAAGGCGCGTTTCTGTAATGGCTGTTTGTGGGTTGACCCAGGCTATGACGAGGGTTGATTTTCTACCATCTGGAAGATCAATAGCAACATTGTTCTTGACTCGCCACAGTTTTAAATTAAAAATGGATTTTTTTTCAGAAAAACAGTAGTGGGAGTATGGTAGAACTGGAAGTGATTCCAGAACCACAAGCGATTACTGAAGATTTGATAGGAACCTAAAGATTCAATCTGGATTGACATTCCATTGGCCACTCCGCAGATACGGTGGGTAACCTCAGGCACCCGAGGGGTACTCCGGTAGCCTCAAGGACGGTGACAGGAAGGTTCTTGTTTACCCACACTTGCCATTGCTGTTGTTCCAGACTGTGAGACCCGGCAAGAGGATGAGTATAGCGTCGTTCTGAACTCGCTTCAGAAGTGTACGTGTATATGACTCTGCCAGAGGGTTGTCATAGTCAGTGGGAGCAGCGGAAGCATTGGTGGACAGGTAGCTTATGTCTATTTATAGACTAAAGAAGATATAGCGGAGATAGATCATCTATTTCTGACGTGACAGTCATAGGTTTGACTTCATCAGAATAGGAGATGGATCTGTTGAGAAGGTAGTAGGGTGTGATGTCCTGGTATTTGGATGACATACACAGAGTAGGAAGTGATATTCCTATACTACGATCGGTTATACTTTGGTCGTCACACAGCGGTTTCTCCACATGGGACTTGGACATTATATCAGACATACTGGTTACTAGATCTATGGTTTTAGATCTAGATTTGGGTGGTTTCCCAATTAAGGGTACTTAGACAGCATTCTAAGAGTATTTAGAATGGACGACTCCTGGCACGGTAGTGTACCTGCAGGTAATGGAGTCACCCTCTCTAAAGGTGTCTTACAGACTAAAGTGGAGAGGGATGTGCATGATTGGCAGATCACTTGCTTAGGCAATTGAGTCAATCATGAGATGTCAAGTACCACACCAGATATTGTTCTTGCACTAGATGCAATAAGTTGATATTGATCCAATCCTGGAGAAGCAGTCGGAAGCAGTTTTAGAACATAAGTGGATGTTCTAGGGATATGATAACGACAGCCTTATTCAGGAGACAGTTATCATTCCAGACTTCCAAGGTGACCTGGACGACAAGGAGATTGTCAGAGTTATAGTTTTCCTTCTGATGAGGGGCAGTATTTTGGACAGGTGGTCCAAGGCAATACTGAGGGAGGCATGGCGCAGGATACTGATTAAGTTCAGTTGACGATACAGTCTAAGAAGTTTGGATTTGGAGTTCATTTATGAGCTAGGTCCCATCAGACATCCAGACACATTCTAAGACAGGTATTGCTCATTTCGGGAGATGGCTTTCTCCGCGAACTTGAGATGTAGAGAGACATAGAAAGAAACATCAAAGCGGATCCACTCACTGAGGTTATTCCTCGAACGCAATAGTTTCGCAAGCGAGCTTTGTGAGACTGACTAGTAGAGGAGTTGGGTGTTCGGTATCACACGGGCTGTGACTATGCGACATCGCAATAATTAGTCTTGAGTGCAAGTGGGAGATTGTTGGAGATAGTGCCCTCAGAGTCAATTATTGGATCACAGGCACGTGATTGCAATGATTGAGAGAGGACCTATCCCGATAGGACAGTCTTACTCGAGATGATAGTATGCTATCTGGTTTACCTTTATCATCGTGTACTGCTTCAGGTGACCTGACAGGTCACTATTACACGTTGATAGAGCCCCTAGGATTCTTGCTTGACCACTAGCAGTATGAGGGCGATCATATACGTGAGAGCTGGTAGTCTATAAGCACATCCTTAAATGGTCCCTAGTCGTGGGAGTTTCGAGACAGGGCATCGATACTCCAGAGTAGACTAGTGTATACAGTCGAGACCCCGACGAGGGACGGTGGCCGGTCTCACAAGCCATTGGTGTCAGTTGGTTCACCTAAGATGTATACAGGTGCTCATTGGGTTATGAGTACACCGGACAGGACTCGCCGGGAACATGCTAGTTGGTCATATACCTGACGTCAGATAGCAGTTCCCTGGTGACATGTGTACAGGTTAGTTCATCGACCCGGGGATCGTCATTTGTCTCGTGTGAGTTCCCACTGTACTTTGATTACTACCCTACCACGCTCAAAGGAGACGTGCAAACAGGTTTTAGTTGGGTACAGTCCTGAGCCACATGGAGGCAGTGAGCGTATCTTCAGGGGTTCGTCTCTCCCGGTATTGGGGGTGAGGTCGTGCTGTGTCTAGGAGAGCCATTACACGAAGTCCTTGGCCAAGGCAGGAGATTTACTGGTAGGTATTCCGGTAGTATCTCAGGGTGTTCTGGGCTATACTCCGACACGACTTGTACCGCTTTTGGGGGTCTGACTTTTACCAACCCCCTAGGCCCGCCATGCGATGCTCATAGACGAACGGGCCGGACTGTACGGATATTGTCACTGACAGGCTCAGTAGGGTGTCAGGATGAGTTCGCTCATCGACGTCCCTTTTGGTCAATACCTGGTAGCCCGTTACGTATTGGCTTATACCTCTGACGTGCTAGTGGTTAAATCCACAACTAAGGTGTTGACGAGTCTTTAGAGTCCCCCACATTCAGTTACTCAGCTTTCGGGCGAAAAGCTGTAGAGGCCGTATGGAGATATGGCAAGGTCCGATCATATACGTGCGGTATTGCACGGATCAGGATCGGACAGTTTGTACTACAGGCCGTATGGATATATGGCTGGGTTCGATCAGATACGTGCGGTATTGCACGGATCAGGATCGAACGGATATTACTAGCCGGCTTTGGTTTAAGCCGGATCCTAGTATAGTACAGTGTAGATTTTGTCTCATTGCATTTGTATTTCGGTCGGAATACAAATGCGAGTGTGTATGCACAGTATCGGGGTTTTCCTGTAATTTATTACGGGACCAGTTTTCTGGAGTTGCCAGTTTGTTTTCCGTTTCGGCCGATTTCCTTTGTATCGTTCTTTGGCCGAAGATTGGTGGAGGAGGGCTTATTTGCATTTGTGCAAATAAGTATTTGTGGAGGGGTTCTTTGCATATTCTTGTGTCATGATGGTTGCACCATTCTTTGACCTTGACTTCTTCTTCTATCATGATGGCTTGACCTTTGATGCTATCATGGTTGTTGTTGATTGGTTGGTGGAGTGAGGGTTTGCTTTGTGATCATTGTTTGTTATCATCACCTTTTCTCTCTCTCCCTTGGATTATAGGATGAGACTCTCCCCCATTTTGACCCTCTCTCTTATTCTCTCCACTTTTTCCATACATGGCCGGCCAAGCTTAGGGAGGGGCTGCCAATTCATTTGGTGTGGGGTTTTATTCATTTAGCTTTGCAAAAATCCCACAAGAACAATCTCCAAAAACTCCAAGTATCATTCCTCCACCACAAAGGCAACATCCACAACCCCAAATGAGACTTGCTCACTACACATTCTACAGCAAACCTTGGGCACGTCGACTAGCCAGCTTCGTGCCCGAGTTGCCTCGGCATAGAGGTGGGAGCCCGTAAAAGACGTAGGCGATGTGGTGCACTTCCGGCGACGAGGTGGAGACAGGACATTCCGCGGGAGATCGGGACGATGACGAGAAGACCGGAGGACTCGGATCAGTCGGTATATCTCTATTCCCCATCTTGTAGTTAGGTAGGACTAGTTAATGGTTCGATCCGGGTTTTAGTGCGCGGTGGTGCCGGTTTGCTAGTTTGCAAAATCAAAGTTTTTCGCTTCCGCATTTTTGGCGTCGGATTGACGGCCGGGGCGCCGCCGTGCACTTACACAACCATGCTACCTGTGGATAGGAAAAGTCCCCCCACAGTCACATTACGGCTGTAGAGATATCAAGAACAGGAAAGTAAACTATACTATCTAGTACATGTCCATGAGCCATAATGAATGAGTCAAGAAATAATGATATGCGGAAGCAAAAGATACAATAAATGAAACACCTGGAAAGTAAAACTACATACCGACAGGAACTTCACCGCTCGGTCTAACAGCGACAATACTCCTGATCAGTCTGCAACAAAGGTAGAAGAATCCGGGCCATGCAAAACCCAGACGTCAGCGCGTCATAACATCAAGCAATAATATAAACATGGATAGTAAGATATGCAGGTATGAGTATGAGCAAGAATATAATGAGAATATATAACAGTGAATGTGTCAGTATAAGTGACGTGCAGAAATATCTGAACTATGCTACGGGGTTATCTATTCTAAAGTCTTCGAAACCAAGTAGTGTAATCCTCGTCGTAACTCGTCGGTGATTATTCCGTAACGCCCGGAAAGACGGCAAACAATAGGTATTCCGTAACGCTCGGAAAAACGGCAAACAATAGGTATTCCGTAACGCCCGGAAAAACGGCAAACAATAGGATGGCCCTTTGAGTTACATTCGGTTACAATACTGATTTCCCCATACCCCTAAGTTAAATATGTTCAAGTCAAGTGTTAAATAATTTAGAGTTAATGCCAACACAGGATCAAGCAGGTACAGGTTTGTCTGGATAGACAACAGGAAATGTCTGTAGGGACAACATATCAAGGTTGTTGGTATTAGTAACAAGATCAGGTAACAGGTCAAGTCAGGTAGTGTACATATATCAAGTCATGTCAAGTAGTGGTGTATCAGGTATCAAGTGAAGCAGTGGTATGTCAGGTCATAACAGTAGTGCACATGTGTCAAGCGGATGCTCATACTAAAACTGTAGCAAGTATGGATGCACGGTAAAGCATGGATACACAAATATTTATCAGGGATTGCATCATGACTATGTAGGATGCACAAGATCAAGTATGTGATACTAATGTAACAGTAAAATAAAATAATATGGTCTCGCCGTGCAACTAGATATGTAATAAACCGTACGGATACAGACGGATACTATAAAACTGTAAATCGGTAAAATTTGCTGAATATTAAAACACAAGCACTATTATTTATTAAATAGATATTGATATAATAATATTAACATGGATAACATATTCAAGCCGATTAATAACTATAAAAGTGGTATTGATTAACCATGCACAAGAAAGTTCCGTTCAGAAATTCAGCGTCATCCTGATTTGTAAAATAACTTAAAAATAACAAACGTTCTCCAAAAGTGACGTGTCTTATATCAAAACAAAGATAATTAAATAAGGTTTTCATTTTTATAAGTATAAATATCTCAGGTTGTCCTACAAAAATCTATGAACATTCGAAGTTGAAAGTTTGCTGCTGGAATTTCCCTGGACAGCAGTTTAAAGACATATTCATTTGCATTTTACGTTATTTAAACAATTTATTTTGCAAGTAAATATTTTATAGAGTTATAGTATTCTGAGTTAACTTCGTAACGAACTAAAGAACGTATACTAATAATTTTTCTATGATTTATAATGAATTTTATAAGGTAAGGTGTACAGTAAATTTCAGATTTGTCGTATTCGCTTTGCAACGACGTTTCATGTGTAAACTATAATATTTTCAAACTATATTTTTTATAACATTAAAAAATGCAGATTATAAACTAATTAAATATAATAATAAGAAATATTACGACGATATATATTTTAAATGATATGGATGCAGTATAATGTAATCTAGTATATCACAAGATAAGTTTTCATGATCTAGATTTAAAATGATATAAACGGATGCAAACGGAATATCGAAACGTTATAAAATTAAACATGGGGTACTAGATTTAAACTATAGGTATGGTATTTATTTAAATAGGTATAAAATGAATTATATAGCATGTAGCAAGATTAACTTGCCTAAACGGAACAAGAACGGATGTGTACGGAACGTCCTTCGTCGGCGAAATATCGCGACGCGCGCACGGTACACGGAATAGTTCCAAACGACGCACGAGGGTGATCACGCAAGTCACGTTCACTGGATCACTCGGATCGTCAGCGACGAGCACGGCTCCGGCGGTGATCACCGGAATCAAGAAACAAGATCAAGAAAAAGAAAGAAGTAAGAAGAAGAGGTTGTGTATTAAATAAGGAAAGAAAAATTAAATAAATAAAAAATATATATAAATATATATATGCAGAGGAGAGAGAGAGAGAGAGAAAGAAGTTGTTGGTTTGTTAGGAAATTAGATTTAAAATTTTAAAAGATTTTTAGATTTAAAATTTTAGATAAGAGGTTTCAGTTTGTTAAAGAAATCGTATGAAAATATTTAAACTAAATTTTAAAATTAAATAAATTGAATTTTGGCGAGATACAAAAATATTTTAAAACACGCCCGGGTCGGGTCTAAAAATTCAGATTTAAAATACGAAAAATATGTGCGACTTTCAAAATTCAAAATGAATGCTCAGGTAACGAAAATGCATACCCCCAAGAACGGATCCACGTACATGCGCGTAGCCATCCAAACACGTCCGTTTCACTGAACGGGACGATAACAAGATGCATGGATGCTACCACTGGGTTAGGGGTATCATGCAGGCTATGAAATGCAATTTTAAATTATTTTACATGACCTAAAATGTTATATGGTAAAAGATGCAATGCCAGGTAAAATGCCAGTATGCAGTATACATGAGATGCACGTGTCTATGTAATAAGTCAGGTTAATCTATAAATATGAATTAAACAGGTTCAAGCAAGCGGGTCGGGTCGAATGCAATGTAAAATGTAAAAATACCATTCGCACCCAAAACCCGTTAAATCAAGAAAATACCACAGATAAGTAAATACGGGAACTGGAATTGGTATAAATGAACTCGGTTGTTACACAAAGATAACCGAGCAAGGTAGCTGCTCGGCTGCCTCTTGGCGAGGGCTTTGATCCCTGGCATTGTGGGGTAGGGAACTTCCAGCCAGGGATAGCCGAGCAGGGTAGCCGCTCGGTCGATTCATTAAGTTCTGTCCGACCTTCCCGGTGTGAGTGTAGGGAAGATGGACAGTCGCGGGCGACACATGTCATGATCGCGTGGGGGAGGTGGAGCACCGGAGCCGCGTCGTTTCGATTTCAACGAGAAAGGCTCGATGCCTGCCGCATGGCGGTACAGTTGTGGGTGAAACGAGCAACTGTTGGACTCGTGGGGTGTCGTGGGCTATAAGACGGAGGGAGCGTTGATCATTCCTTCCTTCACATCCAAAACGTAAGAATGGAGGACTTCTCTTTTACCATCCCGACATCGTAAACTTCGAGGACGTGTACCTCTACGATTAGCACTGTACCGAGGATATGGTGCAGTTGGTTATAGGCCGCATCGAGGACCACTTCGGCCGGCTTCTCCCCCGCGCTCGCCCCTGCTCCAGCTGTTGATGTACGCCATCTGGAGGGCATCGCCGGGGCTGTATAACCCTCTGTCCGAGCAACTGAAGGACGAGGCCGTCAGTAAGCTGAGGTCCTTGTGTCGCCTCGGTCTGATTTCGGCGGGTCGACACGATCTCTCGTTGGCACTCGTCCTTGAGTGCTACCAATTGAGGCACGATGCCGACGTTCGCGGGCGGCATCAGAGGCAAAGGGCTAAAGCGGCGATGGTTCGGCTGGCTGAAATATGCTCGGAGCACCATGAGCAGTGTTTTCTGCACCCCTTCCCCCGCTATTATAATTTTTCTTTTTCGATGTACGGCTGAGGAGCCCATAGTACCCTTTGGAATAAATAAAAATCTTCTTTTTGCAATGTCTTATTGTTTCATCCTTTCTTATCATATAAACAGAAAAATCTTGAGAAAAGTTTACATTGCCTTAGTGAAAGAAGTACACGCTAGTAGATGTTCTTTTTATTGGTACGGCTTGAGCTTCTCGGCGGTGTAGGGTCGTCAAAAACGATCAGCTTGGTCTGCCCGGCCTTCATCCTCGGATGGCTGTTGGCCTCCATAACCGGCGTGGGGTGTCGGGCCTCGTAGGTACTCGATGTTCCCCCCGCCGACATGAGCATAATTTGGCCGATTGTCAATTCGCCGGGAGGAGGACGCTGCCCCTGCTCGCGGTCAGCTTGCCGCTTGTCTCGCAAGTATGCCGCCAGGTGTCCCGAATGAATGAGCTCCTCGATGTAGTCTCGGAGTTGCTTACAGCTTTTTGTGGAGTGGCCTTGCGACCTGTGGAAACCGCAGTAGGTCCTCGGGTGCGCTTTGCCGCCATGCGCAAGATCGGGTAAAGCTTGAAGAACCCCTCGCCCTTAGCCTCCTCTAGCAGTACCGTTTGGGAGACGTTGAGCGGGGTGTACTCCTGAAACTTCGGGGAGTATGGCTTTGGCCGCTCAAGTCTCTTTCTCTCTTCTCTCGCCCTTTTCTTTTGGTCAATTTGCTCTGCCCCGGGAAGATTTGCGTTCACCTCGGACTCGAGTTGGATCTCACGCTCGGTCCAAGCCTTTATCTCGGCCATGGTCTTAGGTTGCGCTAATACAAAGGAGCGTAACCACTCCTTGTGCCTAAGACCAGACCTAAGTGCTGTAATGACTGTTTCATCTCGATATTCTGGGACCTTGAGAAGGGCATTGTAGAAGCGGGTGACGTACCCCTTGAGCGTTTCTTTGTCCCCACTCTTGATTGTGAAGAGATGGTCGACAGTCCGTTTTTGCTGTCTGTTCCCGACGAAGTGGCCGAGAAATTGGGTGGCCAGCTCGTCGAAGGTTGAGATCGAGCGTGGCGCGAGTCCTCAGAACCAGTCCCGTTCGGAGCGGATAAGAGTGCCAGGAAAGCTCGGCATTGGGCGGCGTCAGAGTTGTCTTGGAAGCTCATTCCTGCGGTGAATGCGTCCAAATGGTCCTTCGGGTCGGACTTACCGTCGAAGAGAGAGACCTTTGGGGGCTTGTTTCGGGAGGAGACATGGACGGCGAGTAGCTCCTCGGTGAAGGGTTTTGTGAGCGAGTCGGAGGCGTACTTAGCCCCGTCGTTCGAATAACGACCTTCCCAATGCATACCTTCGATCTTCTTTTCGAGGACGTCAAGCCGGCTGTGGTATACTGACGATTCAGCACATTCTGATCTTTGGCCTCTGCAGTTGGAAACCTGTGTCTGGCCGTGGCCCCGGTTCCTCTCGATGAGGTTCCTTAGATCCCCTGGAGAGGTAGTCTTCGAGATGTCATGGCGAGTCCCGTCCGTGCGACCCCGTCGAGGGAGGGGGCGTCGGTCATGCCTGGGAGCAAGCAAGCTGACCCACATTTCCTCGAGAGGGACATGAGCGCGTAGGGGCTCGGGGAGAGGCGCTCGGGCGACAGACCTCGGTGCTGAACTGTGGGACGCCCAGTGGGTCATAGAATATGTTGGCCCGGGAGATCGGCGGCCTGGGAGGCATCGAGGTGGGGGTCGGCTATGCCGACGCGTGCAGAGACTTCTCTCCCTCTGTAGGGGTCCCGATCCCGAGATAGGAGAGCGGCGACCTGGGGAGCCTGGCCCTCCATTTGGCCACGGACGAGCGCATCCACGACGGACGCAAGTCGATCTATCCGGGCGGCTAGGACGTTGATGGCGTTCGGGGGAGGAGATTCGTATGCGCCTCCGATGTGGGGGAGGCAGGGGTTGGTACTTGGATCGTCGCGGTGATCGCTTGCCATTGAATGGAGATCGGAAGATGAACTTTGTTCAGTGGAATCAAGAATTTCCCACACACGGCGCCAGCTGACGTGCGTCGTATCACGTCAAGATGTTACCTTCCGCAGATCTGCTGTCGAGCGACGATGGACGGCTAAGATTGATTTGGAGGTCGATTCCTAAAGCGTGTGGAGTCTCAATGGGTTTTAGGTTGTGGTGGCTGAGCTACCTGCAAGGAAGTCCTGGGGTGGTTGTACCACCGAGTACCTTCCGACGATCAAGTTAGATCGGATATTTGAGCAGAGTAACGGCCTTGTGGGGAGAAATTCACTTACTTGATCCGCCTGGAGAGGGGTTTATATAGTGGTGGCAACAGGCAGGCAGGCGCGAGAATCATGCCGGCTGTTACGCTCCCGGCGTCACCCCCGCGTGATAGGCGGGATCTCCCATTAATGGCGAGACATGCTCGTTAATAGGGGATCGTGATGGTGTGGAACGCGGGACGTGGCCGGCGGATATCTCGCGTATGGCGAGATTCGCGGAGGTGAGGCGGTTGCGCTTGGATAGGTGTTGTTGGTCGGTCGATGTGACCGAGGAATATGAGCTCGGCGGGAGGCTCGGGGACGAGCGGGAGCCCGAGGTATCTAGGTTCTGCGGTAGCCCGGAGACGAGCTGAGGGGGCCGAGGAGGCCAATTGTGCGGGGGCTCGGAGGTGAGCCAACAATTGTTTGTAAGGCGGGCACAGGAGTTGTGTGGTCGGTCACAGAGGGTCGGCCACGTCCAAGAATCGCAGACCCGGGTGTTCTTCCGACATGCTGTTCTTGGTCTTTCCTTGCGGGCTTCAGGACACGTCATCTGCCACGTGTCATAATCTGAGAGATCACCGATATCGAGCATCATCACCCCCAAAAAATTTCTTCAAAAGGTCATATTATAAGAACCCAATGTCTCAACATCCGGGTTTGGAGTAGCCCATGAGGAAGACCCGAATTCGAGCCCGGGATATCCATTAACGAGGGATGGCTAATTTACCCCACCTATTATCTCAAAAACAACCTTTATGCTGGAATTTTTAGGGTCTTCTGTGAAAAAGTTGACCTAAGAACCACTTGCTTGCAAATTTCTTATACCTTCTCTTCCATAGTTTAAGTCAATAAGACAATAAGGGCAGCAGTTGCGGGCTAAAATTAAACCTTATTTATTATTTATTATGATGTAAGTCAATGTTAACATAAATTATGGGGGATGGAGCAGCGGTGGGTCCAGAAGTACCCCATTAGGGAGACCTGGAAGGGATGGCTAATTTATTCCACCTATTATCTCAAGAAGAAAAAAAACAAGTTAATACATACGATCGACATTTAAGAATAAATAATCATTTATTTATTATTAGTGAATGTCAAATATGATATAAATTATCCAACCACACAGGAGCCTTAAACAAGCAGAGCTTGAGCCTGCCGTTTTCATGTTTGTTCGGTTATTTCACCGAACTTGGATTTTTGTTCAAGCTCGGCTTATTTAGTTGTTAAACGAGCTTGAACAATCTTTTAACAAATCGCTCCGATCTTTTTTAAGAGACTTAGGTCAAAGTATCATTGTTTCTAATAAGATAAAATCCACATGTAACCAAAAGATATATACCTTTATATTTAAGAAAAACGGTATACGGCCAAAAAAAGAAGGAAAAAACTTGGTGCAATCTCTGATCTTCTCTTTATTCTTCATAATCCTTGATTTGCTATTGTTCTTTTCTTCCACCAAAGAGTGAATTTTCACATGTTCCTTCTCGATGGTATCTTAACTCCCCACGGTTGGCGGATCCTGTGGGGGTGGGACCCATGCTGGGACCGGATCTGTCAACCGCGGCGAGTTGGATGCGGTCGACCATATCTCTATCAATCAAAATCTAGGTTGACAGATTCTTTTTTTATCCATATATTATATGAATTTTTTGGAATTTATTTGCCTAGATCCCCAACATTTATGGTATTTTAGCATAGTATCTTCAAATTATGAACAGGAAAACAATAATAATGGTAAATTAATATTAAGAAAACGAAAGGATAAGAGAAAACTGGGAATAGTTACGCTTTTAGTTTTCATCTGCACCATCTCACAATCTATTGTAAAAGGAAGAAAAATCAACAGCAAAGCGAAAAAACCATAGCGTGTCATGTATATATGTCCGGGTTAAAAAGGAAATAAAATAAAAATTACTCTACTCGCAACACTAATTGAAGATTGTCTAAACATTTCTATCTTTTTTCTTTCTTTTGTTCTCTATAGATGCATGTTATATCTAAGCAGTTGGAGAGGGAATAAAGGCCTAAATGAAACGATGTCCATGGGTTTTTTACAAAGATTTTGAACAATAGGCACTTTCCAACAATTTTGAAAATATTAGGAATTTTTAGACAACTCCTGAACGGACCGGGGGCTTTTCGATGTGGCTTTCTCATTATGTATATTCAAAGATTTATTTTTCTAGCTCTGTATATTACAAAAAATGTTATAGGAAAAAAATTAATTTCAAAGATATATCTTAGATACAACTCTTACCTACCATCAAATACCAAATCAGAATGGCAGGGCCATTGCGAGTGCCACTGTAACCTACAAGTAACGCCTCTTATGATTGAAAAAGACATATATGGTTCAAATCCCCGTTTACATCAGAAATTTCAGAAGGAACTGAGATTAAAATTAAAGTTTATAAATCTTCTTGAAATTTTGCATCCTTTCGATCTCAGCCTAGAGGTTAATAAATCAACTTGTAAAACACAAGAGCAAGCCATTGCAATGGGCCACATATAGCTGGGCTTGGTAAATGGAAAAGCTTAAACAGGCATAAGCAAAACCATTAGGCGGCCGGAGAGGTTGTGCAACTTGCAGTGTTTGTGCTACATCCAACCAACTTTTGGTTGGAGCATGGTTTGATTATAGGTTGGATAAATCATGAAGGTTCTTATTCTGACATTGCAAAGTTGGTTCTTGATGATATATGGAACTGTATTGGATTGCTCGGAGTCATTCGAGTCTCTCATATTTTTTTTATGAAGGAAATGCTGGTCACGATTTTCTGGCGGATGCCGAAGTATTGAATGATGTTGTCAGGTTTGATGAAATAACGGTTTCACAGTTAATTCCAAAATGATCCAAGTAAATATATCGGTTATCGCCTATCACCTGCTTGTTAAAATGCACAGGCCATCTCAAGGTATGCAATTCTTCTTACTTAATCTTTATCGAGCTTCGTTCCCTTTGCACTTTAGCCCTTCAGTATTAGCTGACTGCAGCTTCAACCTACATTATTGTTTTATTTTGAATTTTAAATTCCTTTCGTTCTTTGAGTTCCTTAGCTAAATAATAGCTTGTTCTTATGTTCTCATGTCAAGTATTTATGTTCCATGTTCAAATTATGCTTAAATGTCACAAATTATGCTTAACCGGTTTTTTTTAAGCGAATGTAGAGGTGATGCAAACTCTAGTTTGCAAGCCCAAACCATACACATAAATAAACTCTGGTCATGTTCGTCTGGAAAAACAAAGTTAAGAAAACTTGGATCAAATTAAAGTTTAGAACCCGCAGAAATATAATCTTTGAGCTGGGATAATTACAATTATCACATCCTCAAAATACATGCCAAGCATAGTAAGTAAGCATCTTGGAGTTATGTTTTGATAACATCACGAAACTTCGGTAGAAAAACATAACTCAATTACCAAACATGGCCTTAATGTAAACCAAAACATAGTAGTTTCAGAGAGGGATTTGGGCAAACTAATGCATCTTTGCATTGTAATAAAGAGAATAAATAAAAATGCAAGCAAAAAGGGAAAGGGGTCTTCTCTTTTGCAACCTCTGTTTGAGAGATAGAGTTGTTTTTTCGTCCAAAGGAAAGGCTGAGTGCATTCTTTTTTAATCCACACACATTTCCCTTTCTTTTGTGTTGTATAGTCCTTTACACATTGTAAAAGTATGATGGATGGCCCTCTTCATTAAAAGTAGACAACAAGAATAAGACTGTAGATCTTTCCTACTACTATTTATTTACATAGTATTTTTGGGTTTTCTTTTAGTTTGTATTGTTGTTGTTGTTTCTTCTCTTGAACACGTATTTGTGGTAGGGTTTTTTTAAAATTTATTTTTTCTATATACAGCTCACAAATCTTTTGTATTTCTTAATTAGAAATCTAAAACTTAATATACCTTAAGAAGACCCTCAAATCTTACCCATGGCCTTATGTTAGCTAAATGTCAGTAAATTGCCCTCATCCCAAACCCACACCATATATTTGGCCCTCTTATAACAACAATTATCCATTATCCATGAAGACAGTTCAAGATGGCTCAAGGGTAAGATCACGAGATCTATATCGTACTATATCGTAGATAGGTATACTTCTAATAGATGGTTGAAAAGGATTAGTGTTGGAATTGAAAAAAAAATAATGTTGATAGGTGTGGAGGAAGAAGAAGATGTGGCTAAATTTTTTGTTTTAACGGAGTTTGGATGGAAACTAATCATGGGACCTATTCAGATTATTTAAACAATTATGAGGCCTTGTTTAGGATATAGAGGTTTCAGGTCTTATTTAGAAACACAAAATGTTTTTGGGGTTATATAGAGAGAAATATCTTGGATTTTAATCCTATCATGTATTTTATGTTGGTGATAGTGCTCGATATTGGCGATCCCCAGGATCCTGACACGTGGCCGGTGACGTGTCCTAAAACTCAGAAGAAGGGGTCCACCGGGGCCGACCAAGCCACCCTGTACCCAACCTGCAAACACAAGCTGGCCCTCCTCAGGGCCCTCTGCAGATTGGCGTCCTCGGTCCCGTGGCTCTCACCGAGCTGCCACAAGGCCAGGACTCCTAGGCCTCCTCGCTCGTCCCGAGCTTCTGTCCGAGGCCGTCTTCCTCGGCCCTCCGACCAAGGCTGTCGCTCACAGGCGTAACCGCTGCTCCGCGAATCTCGCCATGCGCTGATTCTACGCCAGCAACATCCCACGTTCCACACCATCAATCCCCATTAATGGACGATCCGCTTTCCATGCGGGCGTGACGTCGGGGGCGTAACCGCCGGTGAGATTCTCGCACCTGCTGCTGCGTGCTCTACCGCTATATAAACCCCCATCACAGAGGGGTCAAGTAAGCCATCTTTTACTCTTTTAAGCCGTTACTTTGCTCGGATCTCATTACTAACTTGAGCGTCGGAGGGTCCTTGGTGGTACCAAACTACCCCGGGACTTCTTTGTAGGTACTCGGCACCAAATTCCTCACTTCACCTCTTCTTCCGAAAACCCATTGAGACCCACACGTAACGGAAGATCCACCGCGAGATCAACGGAAGACAACATCTGATGGAGGCCTGAAAAGGAGCTCCATCAATTGGCACCGTCTGTGGGAAACTAGCTCCACAAAACACAAAGTTGGCCTTCCTATCTCCACCCTCATGGCAAGCAACCATCCCGAAGATCCCGGTATCAGCCGCCGCCTTCCACTCACCTAAGGCGGGGATGAACCTCCTCCAATGACCGTCATCAACGTCCTCGCAGGCCGGATAGGTCGGCTGCAATCCCTTGTGGAGGCCCTCGTTCGCGTCCAGACGGCCGGGCCCCGGCCCCAGATTGCCGCTCCACCGCCTCCAGAAGGCTCTGCCCCTGTCTGGACGGCCGACCACCAGCGGGCTGCGTCCCCTGGCCACCGAACTCTCGAGCCGGTACTCCCTGAGGCCCGCTGGGCGCCCCTGGGCTCCACGCCAAGGTCCGCCGCCAGAACGCCTCGCCTCGAGCCTCCTCGCAACCTTTATCCCCTCGAGGAGATGTCAGTCACCTCGCCTATCCACAGGCATGGTCAACCCCACCACCGTCGGCGGGGCCGCACAGAAGGGGCCCGCCCCGGCGACTCGAGAGCTACCTCGCCCTGGGACCTGAGGCACCTCATCGAGAGGAACCGGGGCTGCTCCCAGACGCAGGTCACCCGCAGCGGAGGCCAGAGATCCCAAGGCGCCGAGAGCTGGACGGTCGGGCTACACCTCGTCAAGATTCAACCCAGCAGCTATCCTGCTCGGTCACCCCTGGCAGGCAGCTTCCCTGCGGCAACATCGGGGATCAAAAAGCCCTCTCAAAGGCAGTCGAGCCCTAGGATCCCTCGCTCGGCTATCCCCAGCGGGCAGCTTCCCTGCCGTAACGCCGGGGATCAAAAACCCCTCCCAGAGGCAGTCGAGCCCGAGGATCCCTCGCTCGGCTATCCCCAGCGGGTAGCTTCCCTGCCGCAACGCCGGGGATCAGAAAGCCTTCTCGGAGGCAGTCGAGCCCGAGGATCCCTCGCTCGGCTATCCCCAGCGGGCAGTTTCCCTACCGCAATGCCGGGGATCAAAAAGCCCTCCCAGAGGCAGTCGAGCCCGAGGATCCCTCGCTCGGCTATCCTTTAGGACAAAAGCCCTCGCCAAGAGGCACCGGGCAGTAACCCTGCCCGGCTAAGGGTCCTTGGTGGGCTTCTTACAGCACTATAGCTCTTCCCGTGCCAAGGACCAAAGTCCTCCCAGAGGCAGTCGGGCCCTTGTTCGGCTATCCCCGGTTGGTAGCTTCCTACCACAACCGACAGGGATCAAAGTTCTCGCCAAGAGGCACTGGGCAGTAACCCCGCTCGGTCCCCGTCCTGAAGGATCAAAGCCCTCGCAAGAAGCAACCGAGCAGCTACCTTGCTCGGTCAAACTCCGGCTGGTAGCTCCTTACCCACGACGCCAGGGATCGAAACCCCTCACAAGAGGCACTAGAGCGGCTGCCCTGCTCGTTCATCCCAGGCTGGTAGTTGCCTACCCATGATGCAAGAGGTCAAAAGCCCTCGCCAAGAGACAACCGTGCAGCTTCACTGCCCGGTTATCCTTAGTGGGCTTCTTATAGCCCCTCCAGTGCTAACCGAGCAGCTACCCTACTCGACCATCCCTGGCGGGTAGCTCCCCTACCACAACACCAGGGACCGCAAAGCCCTCGCCAAGAGGCAACCGCGCAGCTTCACTGTCCGGTCAACCTTAGTGGGCTTCTTACAGTCCCTCCAGCGCTAAGGACCCAAGCCCTCGCAAGAGGCAGCCGAGCAGCTACCCTGCTCGGCCATCCCTGGCGGGTAGCTCCCCTACCACGACTCCAGGGACCGGAAAGCCCGTGCAAGAGGCGACGGAGCAGCTACCCTGCCCAGTCACCCCCGGATGGTGGCCAATGCTCGAAGTCAGAGGTGCTCTGTGGCCTGCGGAGGGTCCGAGACCCCGGTGAGGGGCGTCAGGTCTGTCCAAGTCTAAGCGATCTCCCCTCGACTCCGGGGCCCAGGGAGACACCTCCTCGGAAATGCTCGTCGGCAAGCAATTGCAGTTAACTTGACGGACGATCGCTAGATAGATGGCCAACCTGACATAAAAGCACAACGGTACAAGCAAAAAATATCTTACGAGCATTCTTCACAAAACAGATGGTAAAGCGCAATTCTATGGAGCCGAAGAAAAACTTTATTACTACCGTCAAAGACACAAGTTTTACAAAGGGTATTTTTTGGGCTCCCCAGCTTTACAAAATTCATGAAAAAAAAAATTTAAGGAGGAAAACGGAGGCTCTACACCTTGGGGCCAGGAGCGACCTCCACCACATGGTGCGCTGGGTCCTCGGCGGCCTCCTCGCCAGGGACCTCTTCCCCTTGCTCGTCGGCGCCCACGAGGGGGGACTCGGCCCGGAGATCCGCGTCGTCGAACCCCGGCATCCGAGACTTAACGGCATCGAGGGCGTCGTGCCAAATGCGAGTCGTGGCCACGGCCAAGTTGTCGTAGAAATCTTTCGACTTCTTATAAGCTTCCACCGCCCTCGATTCGGCCGACTTGGCCGCCTCAGCCGCCGCCCCTAGCTCCTTTCGGAGGGTCTTCACCATCCTCTTCAAGGTGCCAGCGAGCACCTGAGCATCCTCGAGCTTGACCTCGGCGGCCACAGCGGCCTTGCGGTGCCGGGCGACCTCCCGCTTCCCGGCCTCCACCTCGCCCTCTAAGGAGGCGACCCTCGCCGTCATCGCCTCCCACTCCCGCCTGGAACTCTCTTGCAGCGAGACAAGCCTACTCGCAGCCTCCAACGCCGGGGCTACCATCTCGGTCTCCACGCGCAGGGCGAGGGCAACGTGCTGGAGAACCTGGGAGACACAAAAAAGATCAGAGAGATGAAGGAGGCACCAAATCTCACAATGAACTGAGGGCTTACCTGCACGAACTTCTGGGCGATCGACGCCGGCTGAGCCCTGAGGGTCCCCCTAGGAACTCGACCCCCGGTCGAGGTCTCTATTTCATGCCCCGACAGTACCGCGAAGTGGAGGCCCCCTTCCTCCACTACGGTCGGCGAGGACCGGCCTCGGGAGGGTCTCTGGGAACTCCTCTTGAGCGGTTCCGAGGGAGAGCCGATCTCCTCTTCCGAGGTCGTGTCCTCCTGGATCAGGGCCCGCTTTCGGCCCGATGCTCTGCTGGGACCCGGGGCGGGATCCGCCACCGAGCGCTCTCAGGACGCCGCTACCGGAGAGGCAGGAGCCGGGGCGGGCTTCGCCCGAGAAGAACTAGCGCCCCCGGCCCTAGTAGGCTGCCTCGGCTGGCGCATGGAAGATCGGAGGGAGACGAAGTCCATGGATCCTGCACTGAACAAACACCCAACAAATCAGCAACACGAGTAAAACATAAACCCAAAAAGTAAGCCTAACTTACCGACGAACTCGACGGGGCTAAGCCCGGCCCAGCTCAAAACCCTCTCGGACAGCAGCGCGTCAGGTCAAGGGATGGGCTCCCACGACGCCACTCTCACCACGGCGGGGTAATCGGACTGGTTCCCCGGCAGACACTTCTCCCTCGACCACTTGGTGGGCACAGGCCAGTCCTCGCCCTCGGGAGGGGAAACGAAGAAAAATTTCTTTTTCCAATCATGAATGGAGGAGGGCAAGGCCACGACCCCGGTCCCGGCAGCGACCCCCGGCCGCTTCCTGAAGGTAAGATAAACCCATCTCGGGTCGCCTGCTCGACCGCCGGGGTGACTTTTGAAGACGAGGGAGGAATCGAGAAAGGAGAGGCTGAAGGGAACCGCCTGCAACTTCAGGCGGATCAAGAACCCAAGGAGAATCTCCACGAGTTCGGCACTAACTGGCCGGGGGCCAAACCGAAGAAATTCAGCGCGGCGACGACCTCAGGAGAGAAGGGCAAGCGCATTCCGCCCCAAAAAGCTTCCAAATACAGGGCAATCTCCCTGCCCCGTACCTGATCTGCCCTCTCTCCCTCCTTGGCCAGACGAAGCGTGTAGCGCGAGGGAATGCGGAAGCGAGCCCGAACGTTGGCGAGCTCGTCCTCATGCCTCACCCAGCACGAGGTGCCGGGGGCCACATCTGCCTCCTCCTCCCTGGTCCCCGAGGAGTTTCAGACACAGCTAAAGGAACCCTAGCATCTACTCCTACAACGTCTACTGATTCTACAGTGGAAGACATCTAACTTTGGAAAAGACACTCTTCAAGAGCTGAAAACAAGAGAAGAAAGACGAGCGCCGAGCAGCCGAGACTTGAGAAAGGAAAATTTGAAGGAGTAAGGGCCCTAGGACGGACCCCACCCATATTTATTACCGCATACGGCCTCATCCAACGGCGCCCATCATCTCCCGCCGAAACGGCTCCTCGCGCCCAGCGGCTCCGATCGCTCCACGTGGCAGTCCAGCGCTGAACCGCATCCCATCAGACGCCTCAGGCCTGCATACATCGCATCAGCCAATCGACGCCCGACACGTGGACCGTCGCTTCAATTGCAGAGTGCACGAACCGGCGCACCTTCTTTAAATGCAAAGATCTCGCCTTGATTCACTAGCGGAAAAGACAACCGACGGCCCGAGGACTCGTCCCGACGAAACCCCAGAAAGGATCCCACCTCGGGAGGCCTGGCAGTCCACTCCTGACCCGACCCGCTAGCTGGTCGGGACAAGAGTGGGGGGCTAATGATAGTACTCGATATTGGCGATCCCCAGGATCCTGACACGTGGCCGGTGACGTGTCCTAGAACTCAGAAAAAGGGGTCCACCGGGGCCGACCAAGCCACCATGTACCCAACCTGCAAACACAAGCTGGCCCTCCTCAGGACCCCCTGCAGATTGGGCTCCTCGGTCCCGTGGCTCTCACCAAGCTGCCACAACGCCAGGACTCCTCAGCCTCCTCGCTCGTCCCGAGCTCCTGTCCGAGGCCGTCTTCCTCGGCCCTCCGACCAAGGCTGTCGCTCACAGACGTAACCGCCGCTCCGCAAATCTCGCCATGCGCTGATTCTACGCCAGCAACATCCCACGTTCCACACCATCAATCCTCATTAATGGGCGATCCGCTTTCCACGCGGGCGTGACGTCGGGGGCGTAACCGCCGGTGAGATTCTCGCACCTGCTGCTGCGTGCTCCACCGCTATATAAACCCCCATCACAGAGGGGTCAAGTAAGCAATCTTTTGCTCTTTTAAGCCATTACTCTGCTCGGATCTCATCACTAACTTGAGCGTCGGAGGGTCCTTGGTGGTACCAAACCACCCTGGGACTTCTTTGCAGGTACCCGGCACCAAATTCCTCACTTCATATCTTCCTCCAAAAACCCATTGAGACCCATACGTAACGGGAGATAATCAACCAAATCCACCGCGAGATCAACGGAAGACAACATCTGACGGAGGCCTGAAAAGGAGCTCCATCAGTTGGGTAAATTGCAAAAATGTACCCATGAACTTTCCTCTTTTTTGTGGTTGATATCATAGACTTTAATAATTAGCGTTTGCTACCATGATTTTTTTTGGTGACATAACTACCACACGACATTAAAAAAGATACATGAATAGACCGTTATACCTTTTGATTTACCCTCAATTTAAGAAAAAAAGAAAAAGAAAAAACTCAAGCCGCCGCTATCTCCTCCTCCTCCCCTTACCTGCCTCTTGCCCTCCACCCTCCATGCCCACTCCCCCACCCTCATCTCTATCATCAATTTCATCCTCATCCTCATCTTCGTCTTTTCCTCCTTTAGCTCTAACCTTGATTTTCCAAAAATAAATTTAAAAAAAACAACCCAGGTCTTCTTCCCTCTTTCGTGATCTACAACCCCTCCATCTTTTCTACTTCGCTTCTAACCCTGCCTCCAACTCTGTTGTGTTCGCCGCCGCCATTTCCCCACCCCCTTCCCCATCATCAATTTCATCATCATCTTCATCTTCATTGCCTTCATTTTCTTCTTCTCCTTTAGCTCTGACCTTGATTTCCACCAAAAAAAACCATGTCTTTTTTTTCTTTTGTTAAATTTCATCACCATTTTCCTTTAAAGAAATTGAAGAAGAAGAAGAAAATGATGATGAGGATGACAGGGCAGTGAGGGGAAAAAGGGCAGCAACAGGAAAGGATGGGTGGCAAAGGAAGAGGATGGGCTGCACCGGCGGTGGTGGTGATGAAGGTGGTTGGTTTTTTTGTTTTGAAGGGAATTGAAGAAAAAAATTGAAGACGAAGAAGAAGGTGATAATGGAGGAGGAGGATGCTAGTGGCAGTGGGGGTGGGACCCGGTGGCGATTTTGGTTGCGGCGGCAGAGAGAGGAGAGGGCCGCAGAGGTGGAAAGAGGTCGTGGAGGTGCCCTAATTCGATCAAATTCACATCTAATTTCAATTAATTTAATTTTTTTTAGTGGCGGCTCAAAGTCACATCAATTCTTGTAATTTCATCAATTTTTCGCTAAATTTTTGTAGTTTTTGATGGTTTGATTGTTAAATTTGGAATCTTCTTCTTATTCTTCTTCTTTGTCTTCTTCTTCTTCAATTTCTTCAATTTTTTTTAATTTCTTGAAATAAAAATTTGGGATCTTCTTCTTCTTCTTCAGTGTCTTCTTCTTTTTCAATATCTTTAATTTCCTAGATATTGAAAAGATGATAAGGAAGAAGAAGGGTAAAAAAGAAAGATAGTAGAAAAAAATGCTGATGTGGCAGTTAAAGATAACGCTCGCGATTTCATGATATTAAGTTGCAACCGGATGTAGTAGTTCATAGTATCAATCTGCTATAATATTAGTTCATGATATCAAGCGCAAAAAATATAAAAGTTAAACATTTTTGCAATTTACCTTTTTATGTTTTTGCTAGTAACCGTCTCACATTCACATTTGATGGTATTATTGTATTCACAAGAACTCTCAAAAGGACACCTAATCCTCATGCAATCCTCTCCTTGCATTTCTAACTTCAATTTCTTTTCTCTCAATCAATCCAACATCCATAGTCATTCAAAATCATTAGAATCCATCACCACTGTCTCTTTCTCTTTTTCCTCATGCAAAATTGAGAGAGGCCCACATCATTCCGCAAATGATTAATCTCCAATCAAAACCCCATGCACATAATTCAAAAGATCAAACCCTCTCTCCCCATCCCCCCCTCTAAATCCCCACATAAACACATTGAAAACAACAAAGCTACAGCCTCACAATGTTACAATGGCACTCCTGTAATTTTCTCTCTCAGCCTCTGCTTCTTCCATTCATTGCTCTACTACTTTCATTTGCACTCAATTGCTTTTGCTTTTTTCCTTCAAGAAAAGGAGAGAAAGTAAAAGAGAGGAGAATTTTATATATTCTCTTTGAACTTGAAGCTTTCTTGCTCATCTTCAATTTCTCAATGGCTACACTTGTTCTCCTCCTCCTCCTCCTCTTGCTCACCTCCCCTTTGCTTTCAAATTCTCTCCATCATCACCAAACACTTGAAAAACAAGCCTCAATCTTGCTCACACTCAAACAATCTTTCTACAATTCACAACACTCTCCCATTCTTCAATCATGGAACTCAAGCTCATCCCTTTGCGACTCATGGCTTGGTGTTCAATGTGACCACACAAACACTCACATCGTGTCACTCGATATATCAAACTCTAACATCTCCGGCTCGGTATCGCCTATCGTTTCCGAGCTTGAATCCCTCACTTACATCAACATTGCCGATAACTGCCTGTCGGGCGAGTTCCCGCCTAGTATAACCAATCTCTCAAACCTTGTCCACCTCAACATATCGAACAACGAATTCAACGGCACTTTCGGTTGGAACTTTGCTTCCCTGGTTGAGTTACAGGTGTTGGATGCCTACAACAACAACTTCTCCGGCTCACTTCCTCCTGGCGTAACCGATATCCCGCGGCTTCGCCATTTGGATT
Organism: Agapanthus africanus; assembly: GCA_030015575.1. Lineage (NCBI taxonomy): Eukaryota > Viridiplantae > Streptophyta > Magnoliopsida > Asparagales > Amaryllidaceae > Agapanthus > Agapanthus africanus. The sequence continues at coordinate 350,209,556 of CM057351.1, forward strand.
TCGGCGGAAACTACTTTTCGGGGCCTATCCCAATGAGCTACGGCGAGTTTAAAGAGATTAGCTTCTTATCTTTAGCGGGAAATAGTCTCTGCGGATTTATACCTCGCGAGATAAGCAACCTCACTAGTCTGAAACAGCTCTACTTGGGATATTTCAATGATTTCGATGGTGGTATTCCGGTTGAGCTTGGTAGCTTGATCAATTTAGTCCATCTCGACCTCGCGAGTTGCGGTTTGGACGGCGAGATCCCTCTCCAGTTGGGAAATCTGAAAAATTTGGACACTTTGTATCTACAAACCAACCAACTCATCGGAACAATTCCTGTTCAATTAGGGAACCTGAGTTCCTTAAAATTCCTCGATCTTTCGAATAATGCACTGACAGGGGAAATCCCAAGCGAGTTTTCGCGGTTGCGGGAGCTCAGCTTGTTGTCTCTGTTTATGAATCGGTTTCACGGTGAGATTCCGGTGTACATTGCTGAATTTCCCAGGCTAGAAGTTTTAAGGCTCTTTCACAACAATTTCACAGGCTCGATCCCGGCCGGGCTTGGGAAAAACGGGAGATTACGTGACCTCGATCTTTCTACGAATAAGCTCACCGGGTTGATACCAAAAAACCTTTGCTTTGGGAAAAGGCTTGAGATTTTGATTCTCTTTAACAATTTTCTCTTTGGTCCGTTGCCCGATGATCTCGGAGATTGCTATACGATTTCGAGGGTTCGAATGGGCCAGAATTATCTTAGCGGCTCGATTCCTCGAGGTTTTCTCTATTTGCCAGTGTTAGAGTTGTTGGAACTGCAGAACAATTATTTAACAGGAATGATAGCTGAAGACGCTACGAAGAAGCCGGAGAAACTTAGTCAACTGAATCTATCGAACAATCGGTTGTTCGGGCAAATTCCAACTTCATTTGGCAATTTTTCGGCCCTGATAAACCTTCTGCTTAGTGATAACAAGTTCAGCGGGAAAATCCCACATCAGCTCGGCCTATTGAAAAGAGTGCAGAAGATTGATTTAAGCCGGAACAATCTTTCCGATACGATTCCACGACAAATTGGTGATTGCTCCTTGTTGACTTCCTTGGATTTGAGCCAAAACCAGCTCGTTGGTCCGATTCCTAATCAAATTTCGCAAATTCGCGTGCTCAACTACCTGAACGTTTCCTGGAATCAACTGAATCAAAGCATTCCGAAAGAAATCGGAAGCATGAAGAGCCTCACTGCCGTCGACTTCTCTCATAACCTGTTCTGTGGGTTCATCTCAAATCCATGCAATGTCTCATCACCGAATTCTCCGCAACCAGACCAATCTCATAGCAGCACCAAATCTCAACTTCAGGGGAAATTCAAGCTCGCATTCGCTCTCGGCCTACTAACTTGCTCTATCCTCTTCGCTGCCATCGTGATAATAAAAACCCGTTCGATGATGCGAAGGAACTCAAACTCCTGGAAGCTGACGGCATTCCAAAAACTCGGATTCAACAGCGAAGACATCGCAGAGTGCATCAAAGAAAATAGCTGCATTATAGGTAAAGGCGGGGCCGGGATCGTTTACAGAGGAACAATGCCGAACGGAGACCTAGTCGCGGTGAAAAAGCTACTCGGGATAACGAAGGGGTCGTCTCACGATAACGGATTCTCCGCAGAGATCCAAACACTCGGCAAAATCAGGCACCGGAACATCGTCAGGCTCCTCGCCGTCTGCTCGAACCGAGAGGCTAAGCTCTTGGTGTATGAGTACATGCAAAATGGGAGCTTAGGAGAAATGCTGCATGGGAAAAGAGGAGGGTATTTGAATTGGGGGGTTAGGGTGAGGATTGCATTGGAGGCTGCAAGGGGTTTGTGTTACTTGCATCATGATTGTTGCCCACCGATTCTCCATAGAGATGTGAAGTCTAATAACATTTTGTTGGATGGCGAGTTCGAAGCTCATGTTGCCGATTTCGGCCTCGCAAAGTTCTTGAGAGACACAGGAGCTTCTGAGTGCATGTCTGCCATTGCTGGATCCTATGGCTACATTGCTCCTGGTATGAATTAATTTGAGTATGAGATTTTTTTTCGTATGTCTTAGTTTGAAGTGTTTTCTTGTTCATATACCCTCTTGAATTCTTTCATTGAAAACATTCAAGAGGCTTTGGTTGCTCAAATGACAGTAAAATACCTTTAACTATCATTGTTTATTACAATAAACTCCCTTATACTTTGATTTTAACGGAGTTCTTTTTCACTGACTTTAAAAAATTTAAGGCAGATTAGTATAGAACGATGATCGCTAAAGGTATTTTAGTGTAAGTTACCTATTCATATTTTGCTGGCATAATATGCATATAAAACGATTTATAAAGCTTTCGATTCGGGGCCCTATAAATCAATACGGTGCAAATCTAAAGTATCTAATTTTACTTGATTGTCGACTGTTCTTGATTGTCATTGTGCTAATAAACCAGTTGAGTTGAAGGGTACATGACATATAGATGAAGGGTGTAATATGCAGTAGGAATTTTCGAGGGAATCAATGCAATCTCATTTGTGATTTTTAAAGAGATTTTCTGTAGGATCTATAGCAGGATAGTATAAGTACTTGTGATTTTGTTCTTCAGTTTGCTTCTTTTGATGGAGATTAGGGACTGAATGAAATAGAGAGCCAGATGAGCCAAAGCAGTAAACTTTTCTTCTTTCAAGAAACTGAAAGGAAAAAAAAAAGCAGCAATTTATTTTCTATTGGAATTGGAATTGTAGCATCTACTTTTGCTTTCTTCTCTGGCTTATTTTTTTACCTGCAAAGGCCATGGCTCTCATTAAAGCTTTTTGACTCAAGACCGTCATTCAAAACCCTAGATTTCCAAAACTTGGTCTCTTAGGAATCTTGATTGGGATCCATGCTTTATATCTTCCCAAAACCCTAGAAAGAAAAAGGTTCATACTCCACACAACAATAAAGTTGTGCCATTTTGCCTTTTTTTTTTAACTCTCTAAACTCAAATGCTCTTTGGGCCATGATACAGGGTTTGGCTCCATCCCTTTGAATTTGGCCTTATCTTCAAGTTTGAATGACCATATTGCTCAAAATAATGTCTATTTTTTATTTCTGAAATCAACCCCCGTTCGGAGAGGAAATGCATGCCAACTGAGGGCGGTCTCAAAAGGATGCCTAGACTCATCAATTATCCCAATTGGTTCAAGTTACTAAATTATTCTTTATTCATTTTTTTAACAGAATATGCATACACATTAAAGGTGGACGAGAAGAGTGATGTCTACAGTTTTGGGGTGGTCATCCTTGAACTGGTCACTGGAAAGAGACCCGTCGGTGATTTTGAAGAAGAAGGGATAGATATCGTTCAGTGGGCAAAAATGACCACAAATTGGAGCAAAGAAGGGGTGGTGAAGATCCTAGATCGACGTTTGACCAATGTGCCCTTGGATGAGGCGATGCAAATGTTTTTCGTAGGGATGTTGTGTGTTCAAGAGCGCAGCCTCGAGAGACCAACAATGAGGGAGGTGGTTCAAATGCTTGAGCAAGTAAAGCAACCATGCGGCTTTCGAGCAAGATGATGTAATTCTTGTAAACATTGTGTGGTTTTTACGGTTTCTTTGTTAATGTTCTCGAATTTAGTGGTGTTTTGGTTATTTGACTGGTATCTATGTTCTCTGTAGGGAAAGTTTTATATGTTTATAGGTTACCAACCTAGGATTGACGATGCTATGTAATATTTTTGGAAATTTTCTTCTCGTAACATGTTTTCAAGTGCAAGTTCCTACAATACCATGGATTTCCGGTGTTTTATAGATAAATACCATTAAGTTCTTAATCGAGAAAATATATCATTAACTAGGTGAATAGCAGATAACAATTTTCAATTGAAGACATTTGTAGTCAACCTAAAAGGAGGCTATAGGAATGTGGACAAACTACTTAATTAAAAACAATATACTAGATGCTAATTTCATCATTAGCCAGTTGAGTACAGAGAAATTAATCTCAACAGTTGTTTATATATATGCAAAGTTGGTGTGTATGACTTTCATTCCGATCGATTTTTCTTAGATTCAGACTTATCGACAAGTTAAGAAATAACAGATTCAGATTTATCTATAAACAAAGTGGATATTTATTAGTTGGGAAATTAGTTATTTCGACTTATCTCTAGTGTGTGTATTGTAGTATTCTGTAACCCTAGATATTGATGGCCTTTTGAGATAGCTTTTGTTAATTAGAGAGAACCCATTCATAACTATGAGAGATCTAGGATTTGAAAGGGATTTGTAACTCTCTATCGATTTGTACTCATCCGGATATTTGATTATTAATAAAATTTCACCTTCTCCCATTTATTCTGTCGGTATTCATAATTCTATATTTCCCGTGGTTTTGTTTCTTCCCTATATCGTTTGTTTTGTCTTCATGATCGTATTTATTCGCAACAAACTAGTATCAGAGCTACTGTTGTGTCGTTGTTGGATTTTTGGTTGAACCATTAGGTCTTTGATTTTGCGATTTAGGTCAACGGTGGGTAACAACAACTACGTTCTCTTCCCCACTTTCTTAGATCGTGCTTTTGAAATTTAGGTTCGTTAGTACTTAAAATATTTTGATCTCACATCATATCTCCAACAATCATGAAGTTCGATATTGAGAAGTTCGATAACAATATGAGTTTTAGTTTGTGGTAAATCCGTATGGTTGCCGTTTTGACTCAAAACGATTTGAAAAAGGCAATTCTACGGAAGGATAAAAAGCCTTCCACTATGACGGAGAAAGCTTGGGAGGAGATAGATGAAAAAGCCCCCACAGCTATCCACTTGTATCTGACAAATGAAGTTTTACATGAAGTTTTGGTGGAAAAGACGGCGGCGGATTTGTGGAATAAATTGGAGGAGTTATATTTAATGAAATCTTTTACGAATCGACGTTTGTAGAAGCAGCGTCTCTACACACTTCGCATGTCAGAAGGCTCTCCAATTAAATCTCACGTCGGTGCGTTTAATTCAATTATTACAGATCCGGGTAAGATTAATATTAAAATTAATGATGAAGATAAGGCTCTTCTTTTATGTGTTAGCTGCCACCTTCATATAAGCATTTTCGTGACACTATGGTTTATGGATGAGATATGATCTCAATCAAGAATGTCAAAGAGAACTTGATAAACAAAGAGAAGATTGACAAGGAGTTGACTTCTATCGATACGGATGGTTTGTCGTCTGACTTATTTGTTCGAAGGCGTGCGGAAAAGAGAGATCCGGAAGAAAATAGAAAGAAGTCGAGGTCAAAATCCAAGACTAAGAATATGACCTGCAATTATTATAAGAAGAAAGGGCATTTCAAGATCTATTGCTTTAAATTGTAGAACAAGTTAAAACAAGAAGACAAATTGAAAAAGGAGTCTTCAGCTGAGACGAGTATAGAAAAAGGAGAATGAGATCTTCTTGTTGTTCTCGACAGTGCAAATCGATCCAAGGACGAGTGGATTATGGATTTAGATTGTTCCTACCACATGTGTCCTAATAAGGATTTGTTTACCACCTATGAGTCTATTTATGGTGGAGTGGTTTTGATGAGCAACAATAGTTCGTGCCAAGTTATTGGTAAAGGGACAATCCAAATCAAAATATTTGATGGTGTTGTGAGAACATTGACGAAAGTCAGGCACGTACCTAACTTGAAGAAGAATCGCGTCTCTTTAGGTGCACTCGACAACTGTAACATTTTGAAAATCGTTTAGGTGAAATTTCCGATTATCGGTAAAATAATTGGTGTTTTCCGTAAAAATCAGGAAATAATCATTTTTCAACATAGACTTAAATATACCTATTCTAGCTATGTAATTGCTAGTATTTGGTATTTAATTGGTTACTTGTAAATTTCTAGTTTATTTAAATATTTTCCGTAATTAATTATTTTTATTATTATTTTAAGCTTTCACTAATACATTTAATTAGTGATTTTACAAATTAAAATGGGTTAATGCAAGTTATGTGAACCATGACAACTTTAAACCAAGTTTGTAACATGTTTCTTTTTCTCTTTTTGTTTGCAAGGTTTAGAGAATTCTAAGTTAAATGGAAAGACAAATTTAAAGGAAAATGATGAGATAATGACATATGGGCATGTGGACTTGAGGCATGGAGTTTTCTTGACTTGGTAAATTGCTCTCACCCTCTTCCACTCATCTTGGCCGAGCCCACCTCATGCAGCAGCCCCACCCCCCAAATTCTCATCTCATTTCCTCACTTCAAGGTCTAAAAAGAAATGAAATTAAAAAGGAATTGAATAAACAAAGTAGTATGGGTTAATATGTGAAATGATGGGGAAGTTTCTACACACCCCCACACACTTCTCTCTCTCTCCCCTCTCAAAATTTCTGACCGAAACTTCCCCTAGCTGTTGTCCCAATTTCACCCTCTCATTCCACATCAAAACTCTTCAAATTTTGCCTCAAAAATCAATACAAAACATCATCAATCCTTCATTTAACCCTTATCCATTATTCTTTACTCAAAACTAGCAAGGATCTTGGAGCAAGAGACCATCTTTGGAGGCAAAGTTGCATGTTGGATCTCATGATTTTTGAAGTATAATTCTAACCCAATAGTAAATTGTTGTATAATTACTTTAAATCAAACTCAATTAAGTGTTAATTAGGTTTTAATTTCAAGTTTGGAAATTCAAGAATAGGGTTTGAATTTAATTAGGGTTTTTATCACTTGTTTAAGGTTACAATATGTAGTTTGACCTCTTAAGACTTGGAAAACCTAATCTAGTTGCTAAATTGTTAAATTGTTACATTTAAAATTTTCCAAATTATATAAATTGCAAACTAGGTTTTTTAATTAAAGTGTAATTAGATGAAATTAAATTTAATTAGGGTTTGAGTGGCTTATTAAAATATTTTAGTGAGTATTGTGGCCACTAAAATTGTTTAAATATCAAGTTTTGTACTAAAACGGTTAATTAATGTTTGGTTTTTGGAATAAATCGATTTTAAATTAAGTTTAAGGTTTTGATGATATAAACCCTGTTTTATATATATTTAGTGTGTTGTGAATGCGCGATTGGTGCGATTGGAGTTTTGGTTTGGTAGTTGCCACGTATAGCGATCCTAATTATGTTTTGTGGCGTTGTCGTGAGCGCGTTTCATGCACCAACTGTGTGCGCGTCTTATTGTGCGCGTGGTTGACTTGTGTCGTTTGTTCCGCGACTATTCGTATATTTATCCTTTTAATTACTTGTGTGCGATTCTAGGATCGGGTGCAGAGGCGTCGGATGTGGCGCGGAAATGACAGAGCTGAAATTGGATCAGATTAGCCGAGGCGTACAGGTGAGTAGATATATATTTATGGGGGAAGTCGGGTGGATGGCGTATAGCACCCCCGCAATTTCGTAGGATATGCCACGTCATGAAATATATTATATATACATATGTGTAGTTGCGAGATGTCTATACTTAGAAAGAAAGACTTTAGGTGACATGGGTTGGTTTTAGTGTAATTGAAAGAAAGTGATTTTAGTTAGTTTCTTAGTCGCGAACCCTAGAGTAAGGTACACACACATGCATATGTTTTTGGTGTATATGTATGTGTGTGTGTGTGTGTGTGTGTGTGTGTGTGTGTGTGTGGATGTGTTGATACACACACACGTATACACGGGTGATGAGGATAGTATATTATACTCGGAGGAGAGTCGATATGATTGGGCATGATGCCGTGAGATCGGTTATGTGATTTGGGTCGTGTTATGAGATACGACATGATATTATAGCGGATCGATGGGCGATGTGTTTTCATACACACGCGGATATATGATGATGGTATTGGAATGTACTAGACTTTAGATCAGTACTCCTAGTTCATGATGTTATGATAGCAATACCATATGAATAATGAGGTAAATGTGATAATTGACTCGTACTCCGATTTTGGGATATCGTACGATGGATTTTACCGTACGAGATATAAGTATGATGAATGATCCGCACTCTTGACTCGAGGATGTCGCATTATTTAGTTTATCGTACGTGACGCTATTGAGGCGGGATCACCGACTACTAGACATATCGACTCGGACTTAGGTGGATTTCCTTACCCTTTCGTTTAGTCTCTTAGCTTCGTCCTGTAGTTTACTTGGTAGATATTAGACTGGGCTTGAATCATACTTATTTCCAAAACTAACAAATCGTGAGTATTTTAAAGACAGGCCGAGAGATACTACGGATTTTTCAAAGAATGTACATTTTCTTAAAAACACCGTAGCCCCTATTTTCTAAAATCCACAATTCGTGCTATTTCAAATGTCAACACTGTATGACTGATATATATAAAAATGTATATTCTTCAATATTGCGTTTACTATTCATGTTCTCATTGCATTGCTTGTTTATACGTGTTTCCTTAACTATTATGATATTGATTGTTAGGACACCAGCACCATTACCGATGATGCGTATGTCTACGAACACTTGCTTACCGGCTCACACACATCATCATCGGTAATTGCTATGTCACATACACTTTAGAGTCTATTAATTCATGGATATAACTGCTAGCTGATAGTTCCAATATACGATTTCTATGCTAGTTTAGATATTGCATTCTTTACTTAGATACCCATGCATGTGTATATTCATTTGTCATGCAATATTATGGGGCTTTATACCGGTATTCACTGTTTATTGATTCCTGATTATAGGATTCGGATTTTCCATGAGATTTCTGGATTTGGAGAAACCGCAAGGATTTATAAACTCATTATCATTTATAAAAATATAGAAATTTGCGGTTTTCTCGTAATATGATGTGCGTGGCGTCCACCATGTGTTTTCTCGGTTCTTGAACTGTATCACATACCCGATTCGAGGAGGGGGATTCACCGTTTGCGGGTACATGGTGGACCCGATGCGGTACCTCGGGGCAAGAAGATCGCACAGATGGCATTGAGCCCGGCAGGGGAGCACTACCGACCAGTGATTGTATGGAGACTCGACGTATATTCGGAGGATACCGTTCAGAGTTAGGGGCCGATCCTGATCATGCGGAGCTCGAGATATTGAGATTTGATGATGCGGGCCAGTCCGGATTGCCGGAGCCTGAGATATTGAGATATTGGGATATATATTTTGTGTCGATGCTTGACACGGATTCTCTGTTGATTTCATTGATGATACTTTGATTTTAAACAGAAATCTCACTGAGATAAGAAAACAGCTTTCTCATTTAAGATGTATTCTGTTTTCATGCATTTATACATCATATATGTGATATATTGCTATCTGAGGTATTGACATGAGCACTTGGTATTACACTTATATTTAGATGTTTACCCTTGCCATATTAGATGCTTCAGGTTATATATTATGAGAATATTATTGTATGACCTAGGAGAGAGTCATACATGCGATTTCTTCTCGGTGGTGTTTTCTACTCACGAGTTGGCAACTCACCCCGTTGTGCCACAGTTCTTGCAGGTTTTGCCGTACAGGTTTCCTTGACGGCTTTGCTGGCACACTACTTTATTCCAGGTGATTGATTTGGTAGGTGGGTTCACTTGCATCGTGACCACCGTTGTACTTTATTCATTTCAGTTGTATCTAGTAAACTCCATCAACCAGACTTGTATTATTTGATAAACTTAGAAAACCAGTTGTTTATTCTTTTGATCTTAGAGTCCCGCGCTTGTATTATTATTGGTCTTCTTTGGTTTTCTTGAGGATGTTGGATTCCTTTCTAAGTTTTGATCCTCTCCCTTCGGCGTTGTATATTATATTGCTTGCGTGGTTGTTTTCGCCAACTGGCGAAGAGCTAGCTCCCGCTTGGGGATGCTTTTATTCATTATTTATGTATTTCATGTGTTGTACCCGTTTGGGGGCCATGATTTACAAATGAGACTCTGCCGAAAGTTTCGGGAAAATACGATGTTGCTTTTAAAGGTTTAATGCGATTTAATTGGTTAAAACCGCTTGCTTTAAAATAAGTTTTCCTTCACTTCTTCTTTAAAATGGTTTAGATTTCTAAGCGTTTGGCTTACTTGAATTAGGTGGAGTTCTATAGACTTTACACGATTCAAGTGCCAGTCACATGCTATTTCGGGTCGTGACAACAACAAGGGTTACAAATTTTCCGCTGAAAGTGGAGTTTTGAAAGTAACCAAATGTACTCTCGTTGTGATGAAGAGCTTGAAGAAAGATTCTTTATATTCGTTGCAGGGTTCAATGACTTCCGGATTGGTGGCTATTTCATCATCCAAATCTATGACGGATTCGGAAACTACCAGATTGTGGCACATGAAGCTCGGGCATATGAGTGAGAGAGGTATGGCCGAGTTGTCGAAGCAGGGTTTACTTGGTGGTAAGAGTACGATGAAACTGGAGTTTTATGAATATTGCGTTTTTGGGAAGCAAAAACGTGCTAGTTTCAGTTCGGCGGTACATAATACAAAAGATATTCTTGATTATATCCATTCGAATTTGTGGGGACCCTCTCCAGTTTCTTCTAAAGGAAGCGGTGCCAAGTACCTGCTTACCTTCATTGATGATTTTTCAAGAAATATTTGGGTCTAATTCTTGAAACACAAAAGTGACGTGTTTATTATATTCAAATAATAAAAGATGTTGCTTGAGAAACAAACTGAAAGTATTTCCTAGCACCACCAAAGGGTTTATACCGGCATCAAGCATGCAATTTTCAAAATTTCGGGGTGCTAAGCTACATTATCCAAAAATCTAACTAGATTATTAGGGTTTATAGTATGATATAAAAAGATATACACTAAGTGAAGAATGCTACAAGCTTTGTAGATCAAGTCCTTCTCTTCTCAAGCTCCGGGTAGTAGTCCCTACGACTCTTTTAGGCTGCACTTGAAGAATGAACGAGCTTTCTATGAGATCTTCATGTCGAAGATGGTCCACCTTGAAGTTTCTATAATCCAAGCTACTTTTTCACTAATCTATCTCTAGTGAAGGAAACACCTTAGTTTAAATTGTTAATCTAAATTAGGATGATGAAGTAGGGGTGTTAAGCTCACTTAGGATTTATTCAAAACCCTATGATTCACATCACATGTGAGGGTTAGGGATTTAAGGTGGAGGAAGAAGAAGAAGGAAAAATGAGAGAGCTTGCTAGAATGGCTAAGGCAAATGAGCTAAGGAAAAATCATCAAGTGAAAAATGGCTCTTTCTTGTTCTACACTTATTGAAGCATGGATTATAATCACATTATAAAATCCAACCATGCTTCAATAGTATGGAAAAATAAATAAACAAATAGAAAGTCCATGCCTCACCCATTCCACAAATATCTCCCCATTTTCCACCTCTTTTTCTATTTTCCAAAAAATAGAAAATCCAAGCCATGCTTCATAATATATATATATATATATATATATATATATATATATATATATATATATATATTAAGAAAATAATTAGTGAGCAATAATATTAGTTAATATATAATTATATCAAATATAAATATATATCATATTATTAAATCAACACTTGATTTAATAATCTGGTTATATCACATATAATTGACTGATATCATTTATCTGTATATCACATTATCAAATTAACACTTGATTCAATAATTCGGTTATATCACATATAACCCGATGTTCTCCACCGAAAGACGCGACCGGGACGTTGGGACGTCTGGCCTGAATTTTGGGGCAGATGCTATTTGGGTTTTATCCGTCCACCTCTCCGAAAATGCCAAGTTGATTTATGGCACCGTGTATCGGAGGTTTAGACGGATACGGCCGTTGTAGCAGACTTCGTCAGATTCCCCCTCATTTGAGTGGTTTTTTTATTGTGGGGACGCTCTTCCCTTCAGGCGCAAGCCCTGCAGTTAATTACGCTACCGCATAGGGGTAACCACTTTCTCCTTCTCCAGATGGTCACTTTGTGTCGTGTATATTTGTTTTATTTTCGGTTGCCCGTGGATTGTATATGGAGACTAATTTATGTTGTCGCCCGTAGGGCGTGGATTAGTCCAAATACGTATTTTGTTAGATTTGGTTTTGGGTTGGGTTTAAGGATCGTTAATCTCATTTGAGACTAAGATCAACTTAAACGTTTGTTAAGGATACATTAGTCTAATTTTAGACTAAGATCTACTTAACAACATTTAGATCCAACAAAAGAGCATTTGGACTCTATTGTTTAAGTTTAGGGACATTGCGGTCCATAAGTGTAAGGACATCATAGTCCGTAAAGTTTAAAGACATCATAGTCTGTAAAGTTTAAGGACATCATAGTCCATGAGATTAAGGACCCTACAGTCCGTAAAGTTTAAGGACATCATAGTCCATGAGTTTAAGGACCCCACAGTCCGTGGAATATCTGGTTGTCGGGACCCGTCACCTCTCTGAAGACGTTGAAGGATTACAACGACACATATCGGAGGAGTGAAGAGATGTACCCTTGAACCAATATTTTTTAGGAGATCCGTAGTCAAGTTTGGGACTAAGATAAAAGATTTATGAGCATATGGGCTCAATTAATCTGAATTAGAGATCTGTGGGCAACTTGGGCTCGTCCCATTCATTTAGAATGTTAGACATTTAATTAGGCTCAGTCCCTTTTCATTTAACAATGCTGAGCATTGGTCCTGACAACCTTTGTATTTTATTGAATGCTGAGCACTCATTATGGCTCTGGTCTTTACCATTAAAGAACAATTTATGTTCTCTCAGCGCACACGTGAGGAGCACGTGGTGCGCTTGGCGTTGATCACTAGTCAATAAGCGCAGAGCGCTTATGTTTAAGTAGCACACACGTGAGGAGCACGTGGCGCGCTTGGCGCTGAACGCCAGTCAATGAGCACAGAGCGCTTATTTTAAGTAGCGCATACGTAAGGAGTACGTGGCGCGCTTGGCGCTGTGCGCCAGACAATGAGCGCAGAGCGCTTCTGTTAAGTAGCGCACACGTGAGGAGCACGTGGCGCGCTTGGCGCTGTGTGCCAGACTTGGAGTGCTGAGGGCTTCTTTAAACTTGGAGCGCTAAGGCTCTGCAGCGCTGTGCGCGAGATTTGGAGCGCTGAGGCGCTGCTTTAAACTTGGAGCGCTAAGGCTCTTTTTAGGCAGCTTTGCGCTCTGGGAATTAAATTTTCTCTTATAAGAGACTTTGTCTCGTGGATCTAAGAACAAAGTTTTTATTTTATAGGAGATGTTTCAATCTCTTATGTTCTTGGTGAAAGGCTTTGCCTTTATTAATTTATGATCCTAAGAGAATTGAATTATTCTCCCACACTTTTTATAATGAGATGTTATAATCTCTTTGGTAAAGACCATTTGTCTTAAAGATCTATGATCTGGTAAAAGAATTAAGTTTTTTTTTCTGATGAGATGCTTTGATCTCTATATTTTACTTTGAAGAAATTCTTCTTATGCTGAGAGCTTGCTTTTCTCTCTGAACTTTCTCAAAGTTTATGGGGGTGGGGGGTGGGGTTCCTCTCTATGAGACTTGAAGTCTTGGGGCCTTTATATAGGGTAGGCCGATTTGTTGAATCGGTTGAAGAGATCTTTTCTCTAATTGATTTGGGGATGTTTCCCACCGTTGGATCTTTTATCCTAGGGCTTCTGTTTCACAGAAGGCAATCTTCTTGTTTTTAACAAGATTGGGAAATCTTTTCCCATACAGAATTTATTTTGTATTTTGGTGATTTTTAATCACCATTGGATTATTGATCCAACGGTGCTCTGATTTTCAGAGCATAATCTTTCCTGTTTGGAAAGATTTTGAGAAATATTTCCTTAACAGAATTTTATTCTAGTCAATTGATGATTTTTAATCATGTTCGTTGGATCTTTGATCCAAAGGCCGATAACAGTTTGTTCTATCGCTAGCGTTTACGTGCTTTGCACGTAGTGCGTTGCTTAGAGTGCAGCGCCCTTAGCACTAGCGCTTACGTACTTTGCACATGGTGCGCTGCTTAGAGTGCAGCACTCTTAGCGATAGCGCTCATGCGCTTTGCACGTGAGCGCTGCCTCAAAGTCTTTGACTTTCAGCGCTAGCGCTGCTATGAAGCGCTGCTTCATTTCAAATTTCAAAATTTGAACAGAGCTTTTCTCTGATTGGGGGAAACAAATACCCTCCCACCGTTGCGCTCACGTGGCCTACATGTGAGTGCAGCGGTGGCAGCATCTCTGCCATTGGATCAACTCAGAAGTTGAAACGGCTCTCTATACTTATAAATAGGACCCTTGGCCCTTGAGATGATCTCTGTTCGTCTTCTTTCTTGTTTTCTGAGAATTAATTCTCCATCAGAGCATAGCTCTTTGTCTTAAGAACTTTCTTAAGGACAGAACTCTGTCAAAAATTTAGGTAAAGATTAAATCTTTGAAGGGGTTATTTAATAATCTAGGGTTTCACCCATTAACAGAGCCTTGCTCTTTCCAGATCATAGATCTAAGAAAACTTTTTTTAGGGTTTTGTTAACAGAGCTTTGCTCTCATAGATCTAAAGGGATCTTTCTTAGGGTCTCTTAACCCATTTTTAAAGAAGAACTATTATAGTTCATCTTGCAGATCTTAAAGATCTCAGAGTTTTTAACTCAATAAAGCTTTGCTTCTTAAAGTTTTTGATGGATTATTCCATCTTCTTCACAGAGCATTGCTCTTGGGGGAATTTTTTTCCTTCATCATTAATCATGACAGATGTCATATCTGTTGAAGAGCACTGCTCTCAAGGGAGATTTACTCCTCGGTCCGAGGGGCCCTCATTAAATGAGAATCCTTTGAGGATTTCCTTATTTAATGACAGTCTCATCAAATGATGAGATTGTTTTATTAATGATGAACTATCATCTAGATTTTGTGGGTCCCCCTTGGTCCCTTTTTACTGCATTGCAGTGCGGCACGAATTTAAAGTGCCAAGTGCCAGGGCTTAAACTGTAGCATTGATGGCTGAAAATTTTGTCCTTTTCCATGCAGGTACTATATCTTTCGACACTTCTTTCCCGTTTGTTCGTTCGGAAGGCGGATTCCCCGAAGCGCCTGTTGATAGGGAGGTGTTTGCACTGATCAAAGATCATGATCCGGAATAAAAGAACCTTCATTTATGGGGAACGTGGTACAATCAGATCATCAGAGGGCGGCGTAGCTTCTCTTGCGCAGCACCTTCAGAGCCTATTTCGGCGATCCATTACGCCGACCTACCCCCAGTGAACTATACCATGGAGGAGGTCAACTGGACTTCAAAGGGCCTCCTTCAGCCTTCTCTGGCTGCAATACCTGTACAGCCTCCAGTGGCTTTGGATACCTTGGGGCGATGTATTTGTCAAAGCGAGTCGCGCCCTTGGGGACAACCATACATGATAGGCTTGGTTCCCCGCCATCCAGCTGGGTACTTGCAATGGGCCCGCTATATTTTGTCAGCCAAGAAGTCGCAGTTGCTGAAGCTTGGGTTATATTCCGTAATTTACGCTTCTCTCTTTCAATATTCTACGCCTCCTGCCTGGTGGGTTAAGGCTTTTCTGGAGCAATGGAATATTCCGACCCACACCTTCCTTCTGTTGGATCGAGAAGTCTCAATCTCTTTAGAGGAGTTTGCAGAGGTCTCTGGCTTGCCTGTCCGAGGGGAGCATTATGAGAAGCTACTCCTTCCTGATGAGTACGTCTTTGCTGCCAAGTCAGTGATGACGGGCCTTACCCCGGAGAACGCCATTCAACATCAATTCCCAAGTTTAATTAAGGTGTTGAATATCTATGAGAGCCTTTTTCTTGAATCCGGAGGCCATGGGGTTAATTTCACAGATTTCATCGCCCGTTTTATCCGCTCAGAAGTCCTGTCGAAGGAAGCCGCGAAATTTTCCAAACTCGACGATCCTTTTGGTTTTGGTTTGGACAACCAGCCGGCAGCAGAGGCGGATCAGAGGAGTTTCTTTCTCCCTAATTCCCCGGTCGTCTCTTTCGCAGAGCTTGCAGCTCCTTGCATCGACGAAGAAGCGTTCTTTTTGGGGTTTCTCGGGCTGTGGTTAAGATGGTTCGTGCTTCCAATGTACCCTCGACATATGAGGCTGTCCATTTTTTATCCAGCTCACCGAATGGTTATTAGGATGCAAGTGGCCGTCGGGGTCGCTGGGTTAGCCCATTTGTATCACGGCCTCAGCTTAGCGGCAGACACCACTGAACCAGGGGTGCAGCACGTGAACTTCTCGATGCATTATTTTACGTCATGGATCGAGCTTCATGTACTTGGCGCTTTCGGTGCCCACAAAAGGCCCGTTTTCTACGACAAGTATAACTTTCCTCGGATAATGCGGTTAGTTGACGCATCCATTGTAAATCCGACACAGCGGGAAGCCAGGGGTTTGCTCCTTCGTCCGTGCACAGTTGGAGATGGCATAACTTTTACCAATAAGGTTCTAACTATCGGTAAAGAATCCGCAAAAGCCGTGCAGCCATTGCGGGGGCATGTTTAAAGACGGGGCTTTTTGCTGACGTATTTCTGAAACGGGGTCTTTTGCTGACATATTTCCGAAACGGGGTCATTTGCTGACGTATTTCCGAGACGGGGTCTTTTGCTGACGTATTTCCGAGACGGGGTCTTTTGCTGACGTATTTCCGAAACGGGGTCATTTGCTGACGTATTTCCGAGACGGGGTCATTTGATGATGTATTTCCGAGACGGGGTCTTTTGCTGACGTATTTCCGAGACGGGGTCATATGGATGACGTATTTCCGCGACGGGGTCATTTGCTGACGTATTTCCGCGACGGGGTCATGTGGATGACGTCTTTCCGCGACGGGGTCATGTGGATGACGTGTTTCCACGACGGGGTCATTGGATGACGTATTTCCGCGACGGGGTCATGTGGATGACGTATTTCCGCGACGGGGTCATATGGATGACGTGTTTCCACGACGGGGTCATTGGATGACGTGTTTCCATGACGGGGTCATGTGGATGACGTGTTTCCGCGAAGGGGTCATGTGGATGACGTATTTCCGCGACGGGGTCATTTGGATGACGTATTTCCGTGACGGGGTCATTTGGATGACGTATTTCCGCGACAGGGTCATGTGGATGACGTGTTTCCGCGACGGGGTCATGCGGATGACGTGTTTTCGCAACGGGGTCATGCGGATGACGTGTTTCCGCGACGGGGTCATGCGGATGACGTGTTTCCGCGACGGGGTCATGCGGATGACGTGTTTCCGCGACGGGGTCTGTGGATGACGTGTTTTCGCGACGGGGTCATTTGGATGACGTATTTCCATGACGGGGTCATGTGGATGACGTGTTTCCGTGATGGGGTCATTTGGATGACTTTGCGTCTGCTGTAACGAGACAAATGTCGAGGTGGTCTCTAGGTTGTCTATAAATTATCGAGATTTGGAACTAGGGACTTTGCCGTGGTTCCGCTTTGCTGACGTTGCGTCTGCTGTAACAAGACGAATGTCGAGGGGGTCTCTAGGTTGAATATGAACCGTCGAGATTTGGAACTAGAGATTTTGCCGTGGCTCCACTTTGCTGACGTTGCGTCTGCTGTAACGAGACGAATGTCGAGGGGGTCTCTAGGTTGCCTGTGAATCGTCGAGATTTGGAACTAAGGACTTTGCCGTGGCTCCGCTTTGCTGACGTTGCGTCTGCTGTAACGAGATGAATGTCGAAGTGGTCTCTAGGTTGTCTGTGAACCGTTGAGATTTGGAACTAGGGACTTTGCCGTGGCTCCGCTTTGCTGACGTTGCGTCTGCTGTAACGAGACGAAACGCCATTGTTGATATCTAGGTTGCAGATGTTGCCATCGAGACTTGGCTCTCTTTCTGATGGAGCCTGGTGGGATGATATGGTTCCCTCTTTGTTTGTGCCCCTAGATTGTATACAGGGATCGATGTGATCTCACCTGTAGGGCAAAAGTTTCATTGTATATGTATTATATTATTTTTTTATTTTCTTTCCGCGATGCTCTATCATTCAGCTTTTTGTATCGCGAAAGTCGCGATTGCCCAATCATTTCGTCTATTTTTTCGCGGTGCCCAATCATTTCGGCTATTTTTTTTACTCACTGCTTTTTATTGCGAGTTGCCCGATCATTTCGGCTATTTTGTATGCATATATTTTACTTGCTGATTTTGTTGCAAGTTGCCCCATCATTTCGGTTATTTCATATGCATTTTTGGCTCGCTGATTTTTATCGCGAGTGTGGAACTTGGAATCTGGTGCCAATCTTTGCATCAGCATCGCTGCGACTGGAATATTGCCAGGAGCGAATCTTCATTTTGTTAGTTATATGTATGCCCTAGAGGCCATTACTGTACATACGATGTATATTGTAGTGGATGCTTGGACATATATAGGGAGGAATTTCTTGCTCGACATGATAGTATGCTATCTGGTTGCCCTTTATCTTAACATGTACTCTGATTGTCTCTATGTTACATGTTGATAAAGCCCTTAGGATGGGTACTTGACTACCAGGACTATGATGCAAATCATACTAGTGGGGACAGTGTAGTCTCTAAGTACATCCTTCAAATATTCCTAGTCGTAGGTGTATCGAGACAGGGCATCGATATACCAGAGTAGACTAGCGTATGCTTCTTGACCCATGTAGATGGGCGATGGATGATCCCATATCCATTGGTGTTTGACATCAGAGACAGTATATGGGTGCTCAGTGGAGACAGGGTACACTGGACGGACTCGCCGAGAACTCCCAGATGGTATTATACCTCACGTCAGATGGCAGTTCTCTGGTGACACTGGTACAGGTTAGTCTGTAGACCCGAGATCGTCATAGAGTCTTGTATGATTCCCACTGTGCTTTGATTTCCATCATACCACGTCCAAGAGGGCGTGCAAAACGGTGGCTTTTGGGTACAGTCTCGAATCACATGGAGGCAATGAGCGATAGGAGGGGTTTCGTCTCTCCCGGTATAGGGAGTTGATGTTGCGCTGTATTCGATTGGCTATAACTGGAAATCTCTGGTCAGGGTTGCTGAGATTTACTGGTAAGTGTTATCAGTAGTTTCTCGAACTGTTATGGACCTCATATCGACACGACTTATCGGTTATTGGGGTCTGATGTTTACCACTCCTAGACTAGATATGCGACATATCAGACGAAGAGACCGGACTGTACGGGAGTGTTACTGGTTGGATTCACAGGAGAATGTACAGGCTTGCTTGTTGATCTTCTGATTGCTCAATACCTGGGTGGCTGTTACGTTTAGCTGACCACTTGCAGCTTGTGGGTGTTTGATATGATCATCACCTACTGCCGGCGTATTGACGATTCTTTAGAGTCCTACACAGAGATTTCTTGGCTCAGGCAAAACGGAGTAGGAGCACATATGTGATATGTGCGAGACCGAGAATAATACGATATGAGATACCGTATTCTATTCTCGCGATATATATCGGCCGGGTATATGTGATATAGCCGGGTCATCGGATCAAGTGTTGACATGTTATATTAGTCGGTTATATGTGATATAGCCGGATTGTCGGATCAAGTGTTGATTCGATAATTTAATGTATAATTATATATGAGATATATTGCATTACATTAACTAATATAAGCTCGCTTTATTGATTCATTTTCTCACCGGATAATACATTGATATATATGCGATATATGTTAATTGTATTATTTTCTTTTGTTACAAAAATATATTAGATATGTGATATATAATATTGTAACAAGTTAGGGTTACAAATACAACATGATTTGTGGAAATTAAACATGTTAGGGTTTGATTTGGGTTAGCTTTTTCATGAAGCTTCTAGAAGCTTTATTTTGTTTTAAGCTTAGATATTTTGTATTGATATTTTGTATAGATATTTCTTAACCCAACCCAAACCCTTTACCCTAGTTAATTCTCTACAAGGGATAAGCCTTCATTCTTAACCCATGGTTGGATTTGTAACCACACAATGATTTCATTATTCATGACAAATAGATTTCTTCTTCTTCTTCCTCTTGAAAAAGCTTACTAGCTTTTGGGTTAGTGATGATAAATGGTGAGAAATTGAAAATAAAAGAGAGCTAAATTCCTACTTCATCATCCTCATCTATTCTAGCCACTTAGATTAGGATGTTCACTTCTCTAATAAGTTGTTTAGTGAAGTGTAAGCTTGGGTTAAAAATTCTTCAAGGTAGATCATCTTCGAAAATGAAGACTTCAAGCAAGCATGGATCATTCGGCTCGTGGAGCCTCTCTAGAGTCCGGAAGTTCATCGATCGCGGTGAAGGGACTACTACTCGGAGCTTATGAAGCGAAGGAACGGACTACAAAGGTTGTAATCCCTCTCTCTTAGATGTAAAGTTGTTTACATGCTATGTTAACCCTAATTATCTTGCAAAGATCATCGCTTTAGATTGTTCCGCACTTGAAAATTTTAAATTCGGCATGGTTGATACCTTATAGACCCTTGTGATAGTGCCTAGTAACCTTACAGTGGTATCAGAGCCAAGCTAGAGCATTAGGCGTTGTCTAGACGAAGTTTGAATTCCGATCGAATTCCGAAACACCGATAAATCCTAGTTTCTGGAAAAAATTTCAAAAGTCAAAATTTTTCATATTAAAAATACTCAGAAAATCATGCAGCGAATTCTAAGAATTACTGTGAAGTATGAAGCCATGACTCACTCAAGGGACCGCGGAACCGCGGCCAAACCATGCGTTTGGCGGCTATTCCGCGGCCAACTTTGGGAGTTGGGGGCTAATACTTCAGGGGTTCATTCTTGGGTACTTTTTCATGCTTCTGGGAATTTTTAATTCTACTCAAGTGTTGAGCTTTCTGGGATTTATTGGGAACTCGTTGATTCGATCGGAAAGTTTAACTTCGTTTCAGTTTTTCCGGGTTATTTAGAAAGTGTTAAAAAGTTCGAACGGATATCAATAACTCACTTTTTCCCCTACTGGAAAATTTCCAAGTGTTGGATTTTTCCTTAGTTAAAGAACATTCACAGTCGTGCAAGTAACGCGTTGGACCCTCTAGAAGAACTAAAACCTTAACTCGATTATATGACCGTCTGAACCGCCTCTAAATCTTAGGGTTTGTGGCAGTACGGCGTTGCCACATGTGAGGCGTGTAGGGTTCTTAGGCACACTAATGAAGTCTCACAAGGCATCAACCATGCCCGTTTCAAAATTTACGGTGCCGAGAAACCCTAGACTAGATCGTTAACTAGAATTTTAGGCGACAAAAGCAACTAGTTTACAACTAAACTAAAAGAACGGAAATACAACCTTTGTAGATCCGTTTCTCCACCTCCATAGCTCCATGATGAAGTCCTCTCCGCTGTCCAAATCGAACCATGACTCTGGCATCGGCTTCATCGGAGAAAAAGCGGGCTAGGTCATCGACGACGATGCCGAAGATGATCTACGTCGAGGCATCACTAGATCAAGCTCCACCTTCACCAAGCCATGAAAACTTGTGAAGGAAACACCCTATACTACTTGGCAAGAGATAGAGGATGAAGAAATAGGAAGTGGGTTCACTTTAGAATTTGATTTCTCACTCATTTTCTCACTTTGCCATTGATGGAGGCAAGGTTTTCTTCAAGTAGAAGATGAAGAAGAAGAAGAAGATAATATGATAAGTATTAAGTAAAATGAAAATAATAATAATACTTATCATCTACCAACCATGGTCAAGTGTAGAGACTAAACTAGGGTTAGTGGGAATGGTTAGGGTTAAGCATGAGACAAAATGGTCACATAGTCAAAGCTTCATGAAGCTTCAATATACAACAAAGTTAGCCACCATTTTCTTTATGCTTTTCATTTTCCAAAAATCAATAGATAAATAAATAAGTGAATAAAACAAAACCCTAACCATTATCATGTAACCATGGTTTGATCTTTACACAAAAACCCTAGCAAACATGTATCATCAAACATGATACAATCAAGTGCACAAAAATATATCACATATACAATGTGCACATCCGAGTGAGAATATCCATTTAAAGTGAACCGATACTAGTTAATGCAAAGTAATATATCAAATATATAATTATACATTAAATCATTAAATCAACACTTGATTTAACGATCCGGTCATATCGCATATAACCGACTAGTATCCTATGTATCGGCTTATCGAATCAATACTTGATTCGATAACTAGGTTATATCGCATACAACCAATCGATACATTCATCGCGAGAATGAAATACGGTATCACATACACGCATTATTCTCGGTCCCGCACATATCTCATATGCGCTCCTATTTCGTTTCGCTTGAGCCAGGAAACCTCTGTGTAGGACTCTAAAGACTCGTCAATACGCCGGTAGCAGATGATGATCATATCAAGCACCCACAAGCCGCAAGCGGTCTGCTAAACGTAACGGCCACCCGGGTATTGAGCGATCAGAAGATCGACGAGCAAGCCCGCTCACACTCCTATGAATCCAACCAGTAACACTTACCGTACAGTCCGGTCTCGTCGTCTGATATGTCGCATATCTCGCCTAGGGGTGGTAAACGTCAGACCCCAATAGCTCGATAAGTCGTGTCGATATGAGGTCTATAACAATTCGAGAAACTACTGGTAACACTTACCAGTAAATCTCAGCAACCCTGGCCAGGGATTTCCGGTTATAGCCAATCGAACACAGCGCAACATCAACTCCCTATACCGGGAGAGACGAATCCCCTCCTATCGCTCATTGCCTCCATGTGATTCGGGACTGTACCCAAAAACCACCGTTTTGCACGCCCTCTTGGACGTGGTAAGGTGGAAATCAAAGCACAGTGGGAACCACACAAGACTCTATGACGATCTCGGGTCAACAGACTACTCTGTACCAGTGTCACCAGAGAACTGCCATCTGACGTAAGGTATAATACCATCTGGGAGTTCTCGGCGAGTTCGTCCAGTGTACCCAGTCTCTACTGAGCACCCGTATATCATCTCTGATGTCAAACACCAATGGATATGGGATCATCCATCGCCCATCTGTATGGGTCGAGAAGGTATACGCTAGTCTACACTGGTATATCGATGCCCCGTCTCGATACACCCACGACTAGGGACCTTGAAGGATGTACTTATGGACTACCATGTCCCCACTAGTATGATCTGCATCATAGTCCAGGTAGTCAAGTACACATCCTAAGGGCTTTACCAACATGTAACAGAGAGACAATCAATGTACACGTTAAGGTAAAGAGCAACCAGATAGCATACTATCATGTCGAGCAAGAAAGTCCTCCCTATATATGTCCAAGCATCCACTACAATATACATCCTATGTATAGTAATGGCCTCTAGGGCATACATATAACTAACAATCTCCCACTTGCACTAGGGCCATCTGATAGCAGTGGTTGTAGTATCTCATACTCAACCATCCCATAAAAGTCTCTCTCTGGGAAAAGGCCTTTGTGAGTGGATCCGCCGTGTTGTCCTCTGAGTCTACTCTCGTAACCTCGATCCCTTAGAGATCAACCATCTCCATGATCAGGTGATACTACCTTAGAATATGTCTGGATCACTGATGGGACCTGCGTTCCTCGGCATAAGCCATAACTCCATTGTCTCACAATGGTAGGAACGTAGTTCATCTCATGAACCATTATACACCCAAACAGCCTCTTTGGTAGCATCTTAAGTAGCGATGTATCCAGCCTTTATCGTCTAGTATGCCACGGTATCTAGCTTGGAACTCTTCCAACATACCGTCCCTTTACTGAGGGTAAAGACAATGCCTGTGACTGACTTTCAGTCGTCCTTATCACCCTGGAACCCTTCCAGTGATTCTCCCCAGGATCGGTTGATACCATCTCACTACAACTAGTGAGAATCCTAACATCCAATTAGATCTATCTCATAGATCCAAAACCTAGGATTTAGGAGGCATCACTTTGATCCTATTATGGAGAATTCTTGTGATAACCGGAGATTGACCGAGCGTAGCATAGGAAACTCCTTCCCTATCAAGAGTATGTCATCCACGTACTCTACGAGGATCGTCACTACACTCCCTACTACCTTTTTGTTTATACAAGGTTCATCTACCATTTTGATGATGTCAAACTCTTTGACTAACACGTCAAAACAGATGTTCCAACTCCGCGATACCTGCTTTAACCTATAAAGCATCTTGTACACGTTACCGCTGCTCCCACTGTTTACGAAGCCCTCTGGCTGTGTACTTATAGACTCTCTCTTCTAAAACATCATTTAGAAAAGCAGTCATGACACCCAACCGCCAGATTTCGTAGTCATGGTATGTAGCTGTGGCAAGTAGGATCTGGATGGACTTAAGCATAGCCACTTGAAAAGGTTTCATCATTATCCACGCCTGGTCGATGACGAAAAGCTTTAACAAGTCTAGCTTTGAAAGTCTCAACTTTTCCATCTACACCAAGTAATCTTCTCAAGATTTACTTGCTCCTGACGGGGATTTAGCCCTTCAGATATAGCAACCAAAGTCCATACTTTGTTGGTGTACATGGATTCCATCTCAGATCACTAAGCATCCAGCCATTCTTACAGAGTCCCACTCCTGATGGCCAGCTCGAAACAAGTTGGGTCATCATCTTATGATGCAATCCTCGCTCCCACTGTCATAGAGAAACCGAAGTATCTCTCAGGTGGGTGAGGAACCCTACTAGATCGGCAGAGAGGCTGAGGTTCGTTAGAATCTACTGAATCCTTTGGTTCTTTCAAATCATCAGCTGTAGTTTGTATAGCTGGAACATTTCCAGTTCTACATAACAGACCCTGCCTCGAGCTTGTCCCAATTATGCTTTTAGACATAGCCCGGACAACCCCAAATCTTAACCAACTTAAGATATGGGCTCTTCCCTTTCCATGTCACATATGAAGCGGTAGGCAACTGATTTGATTTGAAACCTATTCAATAGGTATGCAGCTTCTCAAGTGCATAACTCCCAAAAAGGAAATAGGTAACTCAGTAGTACTCATCATAGAGCAAACCTTATCATATAGGGTGTGATCGCTCCGCCCCGATATACCATCGTGCTATGGTGTATACGGAGGAGTAATGCTGAGAGAGAATCTCATTCTCCTTTAGAATAATCCAGGATTTCCGTGCTCAAGTATTCTCCTCCTTGATCACATCAAAGGACATAATACTTATACCCATTTTGGTTATCTACTTCTAACTTATATTCCGTGAATATCTCAAAAGGTTCGGACTTGTGTTTCAACAGGAACATATGTCTGAATCTTGAGAGATTATCAGAGAATGTAACGAAGTACAAAGAACCAGTCCTGGCATATGCAGACAGGGGACCTTACATACATCAACATGTATCATCCCAAGAGTTCACTAACTCTTTCTCTGTTTCCAGTAAACGGAGCTATGGTCATCTTATCTCTGTGACATGACTGGCAAGTTTCACAAGATGTAAATTCAAACTGATTTAAATATGCATCTATGTGCAACTTAGCTAGTCGGGTCGCATTGATATGACCTAGTCTACAATACCTCAAGAAGGATTCGTTCATTGCTGAACTCTTCCTCTTGTGTGTGTTCCGTATACTAAGAACTGCAGTTTGATTTAGAACATTAATGCTTTTAGATAACGTGCCTGAACCGATCAACTTTTGATATAGGAAATGTTCAAAACATTATCCAACAATACAAAATTATATCCTTTCTTTACTAATAAAGAGAGAGATATGATTTTGTATATCAGGTTCGGTATCTAATAACATTCGTTCAGAATCAATGTATTGGTAATACAGGGTGACAGTGACCAACAGACTTGGCTGCAACACTTGCCCCGTTTTCTGCCTCATGAAACTTATCACCCGTTCTCAGTTCTTTACCTATCTGTAGCCCATGTAACATATTACATATGCGGGATCCTGATCCGGTATCACATACCCAGGACGTAAAGAATAGAGAAACAGTTCTGTATAAAGAACACACCCGAAGATGATGCATCAGCATGCACTCTCTTCGTTTGGGCGGCACGGGAAATCTGGTATTCCCCAATTTCCTGCTCTGTCTTATAACAATTATAAGTTAGAGCGGGACCAACGTTCCCCAGCTCAGTATAACAAGCGGGTTCGGTCAATAATCCGTATTATTATCTTGATTAAGACGTGATATTGTCGCTACCTGGAGAGAGAGAGAAGAAAACACTCAGCGTGCGCTCTTGCAAGAATAGATTGGTTATTATTTTATCTAATCAGGATGGCTCCCACTGCTTTTTATCAAATCTTCCTTCAAACCCTAAAAGGAAAGACTAGCCGGGATTAATTACACACTACAAGTTCGCCAATCTTTCAGCCAGGCTAGTGTCGGTACTTTGAGGGAGGTCCCCCGTGCTTTCGCACGAACCTAATTAATGTAAACCTCGTTTTCCCAGAGGCGTAACCCCGTTGACACCTTTCTAGACACCTACTTGATCGGCTAATTGTAATGTGTAAAACTCTCCCAGGAGTAACAATTACTCGCAGCGGGTATCGGGATCCAACTATCTCATAGAAGGTATGCAATCTCATTGCAAATTTCAACACTTGAAATTCCCGATAATATTTTTGCCCCTAGCGTGCTATGACCTTGACGCATGCCAAACAAGCCATAGTCCGCTAGTCAAGTTCAACCCGTACATTTCTTGATTGAATTAAACCCACCCGCACGACCCTTGACGCATGCCAAACAACGCCGTACGGATACCCTAATCCAATCGCATCGTATGCTAGTAGATAAGCACTAGTTAGCTACCGTACACTACGCCTTGACGCATGCCAAACAACCGCAGCACGAATACTAACTAGCACTTATCTGAAATGACGGAGGGCTACGACAGGTTTTTCTGAAAACCTATTGCGTAATGAACTTGATATCGTTGTAGAATCAAATGATTTTATAATGGAGTGTTTTTGAAGCTTTTTCTAGTTTTGCTAAAGGAGTCACTCCCGGTGAAGGGATCGTCGGTCCTTTCCTCGTCGAATGAGGTGCGGGATATATCATATATATCACCGTGCAAAGCAGAAACTATAGAAGCAATCAAAAAGACAAACCGAGGGTTGTAGCATCGGCCAGTTATTGCTAAAGGAGTCACTCCCGGTGAAGGGATCTCGGTCCTTTCCTCATCGAATAAGGTGCAGGATATATCACATATACCGCTGTGCAAAGTAAGAACTGTAGCTACCTGTTTTATTTTTGAAATTCGATTCTACAACATCTTTAGGTTTCTTTTATTTCATTAATCTCATTAATGATGTCCCATCATTTAAATTACCTAAACATCACAGATAAATACGACGTACACTTATGCCATCCGCATTCGCCTCGATGTCCCTTCGTGCACCGTTAGGTTAGGTAACTAACGGCAGAGCAGGGCAGGGCTAGCGCGGGTGTAAAACATAAGTAACGTCTATATAATATATCATATATACTATATACTGTATCTATCACAGAACATCACATGATCACATCACAGATATCGCAGCAGAAGAATCATATGAAATATTGGATATACTAGGACGTCCGTGTTTTCAATACGAGCCAGTATAAAACACGGCTTCCACGGTCGTGATGAATAGCCAAACCCACACCCCTAGACCCCTACGAGAGCGGCAAGCAACCCTACCAATTCTAGAGTTAGGAGACCCGGACTCGACTCCTCGAGTTGGTCTCCCACTGGACTCCAGAACCCGGTTACTTGTGCCCTCCTCCTTGGGTCTATCCTAGTGCGGAAAAGTAAATAATATACAAACGGTGACATCTTCCGCAACCTGGAAGTGCCCCAATAAAAGAATATTACATACAAGTTTTTACATGAATGAAAATGAAAAACACTCATCTCACATAAAAACCCCCGGCTATTCAAACACGACGATCCAATATAACATATACAGCAACACATAACATCACATGTCATCAACGTAAGTAAATATGCACATCCCAATTATCGTTGACATATAGCAACGAAACCGGCGATATCATATATTACACTTACGGTCACAGAAAAGAAAGTGTAAAACTACAACAGTTGGAATCCGCAATCTGCATAGACATCGCATGCTTAATCAAATGAATTCCTTAGACATCACATGCCTAACAATTATAAACCCCGCATTTTAGTCTCAAAATCGAAAACACTTTTCAATATCAGGTCGGGCAATTCAACAGGATTCCCGACATCCTGATCGAATACTCGTCGCAAACTTTAGTAGGCGGCCGCACCCTCGATGCCGTCGACGAAGTGCACCAAGGCGGAACACCGTTACCGCAAGCACCCGAACGGATGCTTTCGGCAACGGGGTTCTCCTACAGTCACTTGGTCGGGGTTAAGGGATGTAGCTGTCTAATAAGTTTACCCGGCGAGTATCCGCGTACGCTACGTGATTGCGACGGACTTTTGATCACATCAAAATTCCGTGGCAACCGATCAAGTGAGACTAAAGTGCTTGATTTATAACATTCATTCAGTTATCTCATAACTACTTGTGAATTCCAATTATTGTATCACATTCCAGATAAATAGAAAATGTTAAACTTTCCGATCGAACATTCAAACACCCAAGTTTTCCGAAACAGATCAACACATGAAATAAGTTTAAAAACATCCAGTTCATGCCTCAGTACCAACGGTCCAGCCGTAGAAGGGTCAAGCCAACGCCTCACATGTGGCACGCCGTACCGCCCCAAACCCTAAGGTTCAAAGGGCAGTTCAAGACGGTCACATAATCGAGTTAAGGTTTGTTGTCTTCTAGAGGGACCATCGCTTTACTTGCACTACTTAGAACGTTATTAAACTACGAAAAAATCCAACACTTGAAAATTTCCCGGCAGGGGAAAAAGTGGGTATTTATATCCAGTCGAACTTTTTAACAGTTTCTAAAATATCCGGAAAAACATAAACGAAGTTAAATTATCCGATCAAATTAACGAATCCCCAATAAAACCCTAGAAAACTCAACACTTGAGTGGAATTAAAAAATTCACATAAAAAATTTCCAAGAAAGGACCTAAGAATAAATATATGAAATTTGAGGGACTAAGTCCAAATTTGGGCCGCGGAAGCGCCGCCAAACCCCTGGTTTGGCCGCGGTTCCGCGGTCTAATTATCGAATTAGGAGCCCAAACTTCACAGTAATTCTTAGTTTTTCCTGCTTATTTTTCTGCATATTTTTAATTCACAAAATTCAACAGTTTTTAAAAATGTACAGAGAGCGATTTTGCAATGGGGTTTTGGTTCGATCGGATTTCTAACTCCGTCTACGCATCGCCTAAGGCTCTAACCTGGCTCTGATACCACTGTAGGGTTCCTAGGCACACTAATGAAGTCTCACAAGGCATCAACCATGCCCGTTTCAAAATTTACGGTGCCGAGAAACCCTAGACTAGATCGTTAACTAGAATTTTAGGCGACAAAAGCAACTAGTTTACAACTAAACTAAAAGAACGGAAATACAACCTTTGTAGATCTGTTTCTCCACCTCCATAGCTCCATGATGAAGTCCTCTCCTCTGTCCAAATCGAACCATGACTCTGGCATCGGCTTCATCGGAGAAAAAGCGGGCTAGGTCATCGACGACGATGCCGAAGATGATCTACGTCGAGGCATCACTAGATCAAGCTCCACCTTCACCAAGCCATGAAAACTTGTGAAGGAAACACCCTATACTACTTGGCAAGAGGTAGAGTATGAAGAAATAGGAAGTGGGTTCACTTTAGAATTTGATTTCTCACTCATTTTCTCACTTTGCCATTGATGGAGGCAAGGTTTTCTTCAAGTAGAAGATGAAGAAGAAGAAGAAGATAATATGATAAGTATTAAGTAAAATGAAAATAATAATAATACTTATCATCTACCAACCATGGTCAAGTGTAGAGACTAAACTAGGGTTAGTGGGAATGGTTAGGGTTAAGCATGAGACAAAATGGTCACATAGTCAAAGCTTCATGAAGCTTCAATATACAACAAAGTTAGCCACCATTTTCTTTATGCTTTTCATTTTCCAAAAATCAATAGATAAATAAATAAGTGAATAAAACAAAACCCTAACCATTATCATGTAACCATGGTTTTATCTTTACACAAAAACCCTAGCAAACATGTATCATCAAACATGATACAATCAAGTGCACAAAAGTATATCACATATACAATGTGCACATCCGAGTGAGAATATCCATTTAAAGTGAACCGATACTAGTTAATGCAAAGTAATATATCAAATATATAATTATACATTAAATCATTAAATCAACACTTGATTTAACGATCCGGTCATATCGCATATAACCGACTAGTATCCTATGTATCGGCTTATCGAATCAATACTTGATTCGATAACTAGGTTATATCGCATACAACCAATCGATACATTCATCGAGAATGAAATACGGTATCACATACACGCATTATTCTCGGTCCCGCACATATCTTAAATGCGCTCCTATTTCGTTTCGCTTGAGCCAGGAAACCTCTGTGTAGGACTCTAAAGACTCGTCAATACGCCGGTAGCAGATGATGATCATATCAAGCACCCACAAGCCGCAAGCGGTCTGCTAAACGTAACGGCCACCCGGGTATTGAGCGATCAGAAGATCGACGAGCAAGCCCGCTCACACTCCTATGAATCCAACCAGTAACACTTACCGTACAGTCCGGTCTCGTCGTCTGATATGTCGCATATCTCGCCTAGGGGTGGTAAACGTCAGACCCCAATAGCTCGATAAGTCGTGTCCATATGAGGTCTATAACAATTCGAGAAACTACTGGTAACACTTACCAGTAAATCTCAGCAACCCTGGCCAGGGATTTCCGGTTATAGCCAATCGAACACAGCGCAACATCAACTCCCTATACCGGGAGAGACGAATCCCCTCCTATCGCTCATTGCCTCCATGTGATTCGGGATTGTACCCAAAAACCACCGTTTTGCACGTGGTAAGGTGGAAATCAAAGCACAGTGGGAACCACACAAGACTCTATGACGATCTCGGGTCAACAGACTACTCTGTACCAGTGTCACCAGAGAACTGCCATCTGACGTAAGGTATAATACCATCTGGGAGTTCTCGGCGAGTCCGTCCAGTATACCCAGTCTCTACTGAGCACCCGTATATCATCTCTGATGTCAAACACCAATGGATATGGGATCATCCATCGCCCATCTGTATGGGTCGAGAAGGTATACGCTAGTCTACACTGGTATATCGATGCCCCGTCTCGATACACCCACGACTAGGGACCTTGAAGGATGTACTTATGGACTACCATGTCCCCACTAGTATGATCTGCATCATAGTCCAGGTAGTCAAGTACACATCCTAAGGGCTTTACCAACATGTAACAGAGAGACAATCAATGTACACGTTAAGGTAAAGAGCAACCAGATAGCATACTATCATGTCGAGCAAGAAAGTCCTCCCTATATATGTCCAAGCATCCACTACAATATACATCCTATGTATAGTAATGGCCTCTAGGGCATACATATAACTAACAAGGCGTTGGTTTGACCCTTCTACGGCTGGGCCATTGGTACTGTGGCATGTGATGGATGCTTTTAAACTAATTTCAAGTGTTGAGAAATAAAAGGAAATTTTGGGTGTTTGATAATTCGATCGGAAAGTTTAACATTGTCTATTCATCTGGAATGTGATACAATATTTGGAATCCACATGTAGTTATGAGATAACTAATTTGAATATTATAAATCTATCAGTTTAGTCTCATTTGATCGGTTGCCACGGGATTTTGATGCGATCAAAAGTCCGTTGCAATCACGTAGCGTACGCGGATACTCGCCGAGTAAACTTAATAGATAACCACGCCCCATAGCCCCGACCAAGTGACTGCAGGAGAACCCCGTGGCCAAAAGCATCCGTTCGGGCACTCGCAGCAGCGGTGTTCCGCCTTAGTGCACTTCGTCGACGGCACCGGGGGTGCGGCCGTCCACTAAAGTTTCCGACGAGCATTCGATCAGAATGTCGGGAATCTTGTTGAATTGCCCGACTAGATATTGAAAAGAGTTTTCGATATTGAGACTAAAATACGGTGTTTATAATTGTTAGGCATGAGATGTCTAAGGAATTCATTTGGTTAGGCATGAGATGTCTAAGGTGGTTGCGGATTCCAACTGTTGTAGTTTTACACTTTCTTTTCTGCGACCGTAAGTGTAATATGTGGTGTATCACCGGTTTCGTTGCTATACATCAACGACAATTGGGATACGCATATTTACTTACGTTGATAACATGTGATATTATGTGTTGCTGTGATATGTTATATTGGATCGTCGTGTTTTGAATAGCCGGTTTTTTTTTATATGAGATGAGAGTTTTTCATTTTCATTCATGTAAAATTCATTGTATAATATTCTTTTATTGGGGCACTTCCGGGTTGAGGTTGATGTCACTGTTGTATATTATTTACGTTTCCGTATTAGGATAGACCCGAGGAGGGGAGCACAAGTAACCGGGTTCTAGGGTCCAGAGGGAGGCCATCTCGAGGAGTCGAGACCGGGTCTCCTAACCCTAGAATTGGCAGTGTTGCTTGCCGCTCTCGTAGGGGTCTAGGGATATGGGTTTGGCTATTCATCGCGACCGTGGAATCCGCGTTTTATACAGGCTCGCATTAAAACACGGACCTCCTAGTATATCCAATATTTCATATATGTTCTTCTGCTGCAATGTTCTGTGATGAGATCATATTACTGCCTGAGATGAATGCTTATATTATATATATGTGATATATATTATATATTGTTGTTTTCGTTTCATATCTGATGCTTGTGAAGCATAATAAAATGGGACTTCATTAATGAGATTAATGAAATAAAAGAAACCTAATGATGTTGTGGAATCGAATTTTCAAAAACAGGTAGCTCTAGTTGTTGCTTTGCATAGCGGTGTTCCTTGTAGAACATCCAGCACCTTATTCGATAAGGAAAGAGCCGAGATCCCTTCACCGGGAGTGACCTCTTTAGTAATAACTGGCAGATACTACAACCCTCGGTTTTTTCTTTTGATTGCTTTTCTAGTTTTTGCTTTGTATAGTTTTATTTGTGAAATATCCTGCACCTCATTCGACGAGGAAAGAGCCGAGATCCCTTCACCGGGAGTGACCTCTTTAGCAAAACTAGCAAAGGCCTAAAAAACACTCCATTTAAATCATTTGATTCTACAACGATATCAAGTTCATTACGCAAAAGGTTTTCATAAAAACCTGTCGTAGCCCTCCGTCATTTCAGATAAGTACTTCATAGTATTCGTGCTGCGTTTGTTGACCTTGTCAAGGCGTAGTGTGCGGTAGCTATTTATGCTTATCTGCATAAGCATATGATGCGATTGAGTTAGGGTAGTCGTGTGACCTTGTTGACCTTGTCAAGGGTCATGCAGGTGGGTTTAATTCAATCAGGAAATGACGGGTTGAACTTGACTTGCGGTCTATAGTTTGTTGACCTTGTCAAGGTCATAGATCGCTCGGGGCAAAATATTATCGGGAATTTCAAGTGTTGAAATTTGCAATGAGATTGCATACCTTCTATGAGATAGTTGGATCCCAATACCCACTGCGAGTAAGAGTTACTCCTGAGAGAGTTTTACACATTACAATTAGCCAATCAAGTAGGTGTCTAGAAAGGTGTCAACGGGGTTATGCCTCTGGGAAAATGAGGTTTATTTTAATTAGGTCCGTGTGAAAGCACGGGGAACCTCCCTCAAAGTACCGGTACTGGCCTGGCTGAAAGATTGGTGAACTCGTAGGGTGTAATTAATCCCGGCTAATCTTTCCTTTTAGGATTTGAAGGAAGATTTGACTAAAACAATGGGAGACATTATGATTAGGTATATTAATAACCAATCTAATCTTGCAAGAGCATACACTGAGTGTTTTCTTCTCTCTCTCTCCAGGTAGCGACCATGTCACGCCTTAAACATGTTAGGGTTTGATTTGGGTTAGCTTTTTCATGAAGCTTCTAGAAGCTTTATTTTGTTTTAAGCTTAGATATTTTGTATAGATATTTCTTAACCCACCCAAACCATTTACCCTAGTTAATTCTTTATAAGGGTTAAGCCTTCATTCTTAACCCATGGTTGGATTTATAACCACACAATGATTTCATTATTCATGACAAATAGATTTCTTCTTCTTCTTCCTCTTGAAAAAGCTTACTAGCTTTTGGGTTTGTGATGATAAATGGTGAGAAATTGAAAATAAAAGAGAGCTAAATTCCTACTTCATCATCCTCATCTATTCTAGCCACTTAGATTAGGGTGTTCACTTCTCTAATAAGTTGTTTAGTGAAGTGTAAGCTTGGGTTAAAGATTCTTCAAGGTAGATCATCTTCGAAAAGGAAGACTTCAAGCAAGTATGGATCATTCGGCTCGTGGAGCCTCTCTAGAGTCCGGAAGTTCATGGATCGCGGCGAAGGGACTACTACTCGGAGCTTATGAAGCGAAAGAACGGACTACAAAGGTTGTAATCCCTCTTTCTTAGATGTAAAGTTGTTTACATGCTATGTTAACCCTAATTATCTAGCAAAGATCCTCGCTTTAGGTTGTTCGGCACTTGAAAATTTTAAATTCGGCATGGTTGATACCTTATAGACCCTTGAGTTAGTTCCTAGTAACCTTACACATTTGCCGTGAAAGGGCTTGGAATTTGATACCGATTTAGGCATAATCATTGCTACCACTGGGACATTGCCAGGAGCGAATCATCATTTGCCTCTGTCGATGTCGAACAAAGGTGGCTTAGCAAACAGGGTTAAGATCCTGTTGACTAAGGCTTTTGACTTTATGAGCTGTAAGGGTCTCATAAAGGTGTTTCTCCCTACGAGTCGTGAGGATCTCGTAGGTGTCTTTTCTCCTTAGGAATCGTGAGGATTCCTAAGTGTATGTTCTCTTATAAGTCGTAAGGATCTTACAAGAGTGTTTTCTCCTTATAAGTCGAGAGGACTTACAAGGGTCGTTCACCGTGTGAGCATATCCTTAGTCGCTGGTGGGACTTTGTTAGGGAAATGTTTATTCGTGCCCGTGGATTGTATACAAAGGTCAATATTGAACCGCTTGTAGGGCAATCTGGGTAATGTAATGGCTTAAGAACAGGTTCAGATCCCTGTAGCTTAAGGGTTTTGAATCCTATGAGCCGTGAGGGTCTCAAAGAGGAATTCTCCTTACGAGTCGTGAGGATCTTGTAAGTGTGTTTTCTCTTTAGGAATCGTGGGGATTCCTAAGTGTGTTGCTCCCTTGTGAGTCGTAAGGATCTCACGCAGGTATTTTCTCCTTACAAGGTCGAGAGGACCTCGCAAGTGTGCACGAATTTTTTATGAGCCTGCGCCCTCTCGGGTTTTCACAGACTCGTCGGTAGCCTTGCTTTTTTTACTCACGGAGCCCTTTCGGGTTTTCATCCGTGCCCATTTTGCTTGTGGACGTACCGTTTTTTTACGAGTCTGCGCCCTTTTGGGTTTTCAGAAACTCGCCGGTAGTCCTGCTGTTTTTACTCACGGAGCCCTTTCGGGTTTTCATCCGTGCCCATTTTGCTTATGGATGTAACGTTTTTTTTACGAGTCTGCGCACTTTTGGGTTTTCACAAACTCGCCGGTAGTCCTGCTGTTTTTACTCACGGAGCCCTTTCGGGTTTTCATCCGTGCCCATTTTTCTTATGGATGTACCGTTTTTTTTTTGTTTTTTTTAATGAGTCTGCGCCTTTTTGGGTTTTCACAAGCTCGCCGGTAGCCCTGCTGTTTTTACTCACGGAGCCCTTTCGGATTTTCATCCGTGCCCATTTTTCTTATGGACGTACCATTTTTTTTAACGCGTCAGCCCAATGATGCTGCGTGTTTGCAGTAGTTTAAAGACGTTTCGGTCAGTAGTTAGTTTTAGGACATTTCGGTCCATTGCTAGTTTAAGGACATTATGGTCCGTTGTTAGTTTAAGGACAGTACGGTCCGTCGCACGTTTTCGATACGAGGTTTCGTCGGATACTACTTATAGAGTTTGGGCTTGGGAAGATAACGAGCGGACATAGGCGTCGTCATCTATCGTTGACCTAGGCCGTGACTCGTCAGGCGTAGTATTTTTTCAAGAACCGGCCGTTTATTGGCCTGAAGGGTTTTTCGCCATGCATATCCATGAGCAAGTAAGCCCCACCTTGGTATACCTTGTCTATGATGTACGGGCCCTCATAATTCGGCTCGAATTTCCCCCGTTTGGCACGATTGGGGATCATAGGTCTCTTGACCGCTAGCACGAGTTCGCCTTGGCAAAATCTCCTCGGCCTAGTCAATCTCTCGTAGGAGCGCGTCATTTTTGCTTTGTAAGCCTCCAAATTTTGCTGTGCCATAAGACGAGTTTCATCAAGGGCATCGAGCTCCTCAAGCCGAAGATGAGCATTCTCCTCATCTGTTAGCTCGTAATGAACCGCCACTCATAGAGAGGGCAGATCTATCTCCAAGGGGAGTACCGCTTCTGCGCCGAATACTAATACATACGGCGTTGTATTCGTGGCCATTTTGAACGTGGTCCAATACGCCCAGAGAGCTTCATGCAGTCTCTCGTGCCAGTCCTTCTTATTTCAAGACACCGTCTTCTTTATGATCTTCGTCAAGGTCTTGTTGAAAGCCTTAGCTAGACCATTAGCTCGGGGATTATAGACCGAAGAGTATCTCCAGTCTATATTATGCTGCTGTGCAAAGCGGCTGATTTTGTGACTTCTGTAGGCTGGCCTGTTATCGGAGATAATCCGTCGCGGAGTACCGAATCGATAGATGACATGGGTCTTGAAGAAATGGAGAATATTCTCCATCTTCACTTCTCTTAGCGGTACTGTTTCTGCCCATTTGGAGAAGTAATCAGTTGTCGCCAATATAAACCGGTGTCCTTTGGATGACGCTGGTTCGATGGGTCCGATTATATCGGTTCCCCACATTTCGAACGGCCAGCTAGCCACTGTTGGGTGTAGTGGATTTGGATGCTGGTGGATGAAGTCTACGTGAATTTGGCACGAGTGGCACTGCTTCGCGTATTCGAGGCAGTCTTAGATGATCGTGGGCTAATAGTAGCCCATCCTTTTGATCTTCAGCTTCATCTTTGGCCCAGCTTGATGAGAATCGCAGAGTCCGTCGTGAGTTTCTTGGACAACTATCCTTGCTTCTTTCGGTCCCAGGCATCTTAGCCACAGCGATTCAAACAACCTCTTATACAGCGTATCATTGACGAAGGCGAAAGACAGAGCTCGTTTCATGAGCTGATGCCTCGAGGATGTATCTTCAGGTGTTCGACGGAATTTGAAGTAGTCTATAAAGACTTCTCTCCAATCTTTAGCCTTTTCCCGGTCTTTTATTTGTAGGGTCGTTTACTTGGTCGCTCCCTTTTCTTCGGACGACTCCGGAGATATTTCTGCCGGTGCAAGAACCCGACGGCTTTGCACAACGATCCTTACGTCATCAAGGTTTTCTTCAGCCAGTTCTTTAGCGAGCTTGGCTAACGCATCCGCCTTGCTATTCTCCGCTCGTGGCATGCTTCCCAGGGCATAGGACGGGATTTGAGTCAGCAATTGTTGTACTCCTCGCTGTACTTCACCAACTCTGGTTTGCACGTTCGATAGTCTCCGTTTAGTTGGCTAACGGCCAGCTGGGAGTCTCCGTATATGAGGAGGTTTTCGATTCCCATGTCAACAGCGATCTCAAGACCTGCTATCAAAGCTTCATATTCAGCTTCATTGTTTGTCCTCGTCTCTGTTAAGGAAAAGGCAAAGCGCATTATCCCTCCTTGTGGAGTCACGAAGATGAGGCCTACCCCCGATTTGATTATAGGGGAGCTGTGCTTTCGCTTCTTCATGGAAGATGCCCCATCGAAGTAAAGTTCCCATTGGGTGTCACTCTCTCCTTTCTCCCTGTCGATCATGTCAAACGCGTGCTCGTCTGGCAATTCGCAATTTAGGGGTAAATCGGCAGGTATCGGATACTCAGCGAGGAAGTCGGCGATGGCCTGGCCCTTCACTGCCTTGAGAGGTCGGTATGTTATCGAGAACTCCATCAAGAGGAGGGCCCATTTAGTGAGCCGTCCCGTTAGTATGGCTCTTGACATCAAATATTTGAGAGGATCCACTTTTGATATTAGGTGGACCTCATGCGCCAAAGCATAATGCCGGAGCTTCGTTATCGCGAAGATTAACGCCAGGCAGTGTTTTTCAATGGGGGAGTAGTTGTTTTCTGCCCCCAGGAGAACTCGACTCAAATAGTAAAGGGCTCTCTCCTTCCCTTGGTCGTTCTCCTGTGCCCATAGCGCGCCTAAGGAACCTTCAAGGGTTGTTGTGTAAAGGATGAGAGACTTTCCCTTGATCGGAGCGGTTAGTACCGGCGGATTCTGCAAGTATTGCTTGATTTTGTCGAGTGCACTCTGGAATTTATGATCCCAGACGAACGGGTTCCCCTTTTTCATTAGGTGACTGTAGGGGCGACATTTGCCGGAGAGGTTAGCTATGAACCGTCGGATATACGCGAGCTTTCCTTGGAGAGACCGCAGTTGTTTCAGAGTCCTTGGTGGAGGCATTTCCATAATCGCCTTGATCTTCGATGGATCTATTTAGACGCCTCGATGTCGTATGATGAACCCTAGAAATTTTCCCGAGGAAACTCCGAACGCGCATTTGAGAGGGTTCATCTTTAGGTTGTATTTCCGAAAACATTGGAATACTACCTTCAGATGCTCCCAATGCTCCTCGTGTGATTTGCTTTTTACCATGAGGTAGTCAATATAGCACTCGACAATTTCGTGTATGAGGTCATCGAAAATCTTCGTTATGGCCCTCTGATAGGTGGCGCCAGCGTTCTTCAGACCGAAAGGCATCACTTTGTATCAGTATACGCCCAAAGGGGTCCGGAAAGCGGTATGCTTCTGGTCCTCAGGATGCATCTTTATTTGATTGTACCATGATGAGCCGTCCATGAAGGAGATGTCTTCATGAGTGGACGTGTTGTCTATCATCAGCTCGGTGACCGGTACGGGAAAGTCATCCTTTGGGCAGGCTTTGTTGAGGTCCCGAACGTCTACGCAGATGCGCACCGTCCCATTTTTCTTCATTACTGGGACAATGTTGGCAATCCAGTCGGGGTATTGAACTTCTTGGACGAAGCCGGAGTCGATTAGCTTCTTGACCTTGGCGTTGATGCTCATCTCAAGTTTGAGCCGCATTCTTCTTGGCGCTTGTTTGACCGGCTTGACGTCCGGAGAAATCGCCAATTTGTGGACGGCTATTTCTGGATCTAATCCCGGCATCTCGGAATAGTTCCATGCGAAGCAGTCTTTATACTGCATGAGCACGTCTCTTAGCATAGCTACTTGTTCTTCGGACAACAGCTCACTGACGAACGTAGGCCTCGGGTCATTTGCCGTCCCCAAATCGATTTTTCTTAGGTTGTCCACAGTAGTATGTATCCCATCTTCCAGCTCTTTTGGTGCCGGTGGAAGTTCTGAGATCAACTCATCTTCATCCTTATTTTCGAAGCACCAGGAGAGGTCATCCATATCCTCGTGCACTCCTTCTTCTGACAGTACTATCGCGTGACAGGTACGAGATCGCTTCCAAGACCGATGTTGATCCAGCTCTACTCTCGCTGCATATGTGTCTTTCGGTTCATGCTTCTGTGGCGGGGTTACCCTCCAACTGCTGGGTAAAGCAAACCTACATTGCTGATACTGGTCTTCTACCCAGTCTTTGAATGTGAAGCAGTCTTCGAGAGGATGTCCTATCGCTTGGTGATAGGAGCAATAATCCGGATGAGAGGCCCCGTCTGCTTGTTCAGGGTGTTTGGACTCCGGGAGTGTCATCATCTGATATTTCATGACAAGATTGAATATCTTCCTTGTCTTGTCTTGGGGAAAAGAATATGCTCGGCCCATCTTCTTTATAAGAGACGGATCTCGGCTGCCCAATTCTCGATCGCGTGGCTTCTTGGACCCGCTTTGCCGCCGTCGAACGTTTTTTCCGTTCTTTAGTTTGTTTTTGCCTCCGCGTCGGGTCTTCTGTATAACGGGCTGGCGACAAAGGGCATCATCATTCTCCGTGGCTTGCTGAAGAAGGCACTGCGTCCTGGCTTTCTCGTAAATGGCCATTTTACGGTTGTGGTCATCCCGGGCCTTTTGACCTGCTTCCCTTATTAACTTGTCCACCTGTTCTTCGAACGACGGACTTGGCACTTTCATGGTGGGACCTCGTTTTGGTTCGGGGTTAGCGTCTTCTAACAGAGCGTCTCCTTCTTCATCAAAGTTATGTATAACATGGCAGCCATTGAATCGCTCCCATTTCTTGGGTGGAACATATCCAAGCCCGATCGTTTCCATTCTCCTATTGGGCAATTTTCGCTGAGTTCCGGGGACGTTCCAGATCCTGTTGTAGAACTGAGCTTGTCGAGCAGTCTGTTTGAAGGGTACGTCCTGGCGCCTCAACAATCTTTTTAATCCTTCTGTGTAGTATCTGTGCAGACGGATGGGCTGGAGTCTGTCAAGCGTAGAATCGGAACCATGCCAGATTTCTTTCTCCACTTTATTCTCCGCGGATCGATAAAAAAGGATCTCCTTTTCATCACTTCGCCTAGGAGGGACGTAGAATGTCTGCAGTTCTTGCACACTATAGGTATCAAGTGCGTCGAGGTCTTTGTAATGCGCTTGCGGAACCATGGCGATTTGCAAACTCCGTTCATCGCTAGTAAAGGCTTGTATTGATGGCCAAACAGAAAATACTGCATTAACCTCATCTTCAGAGTCGCTGCCGAAGACCAGAATAGGGGTGGATAGTCCCGGCTTGTTGCATTGGGGTGGTCTTGAATAAACTATCTCTTCCTCCTCTTCGGTATCGCTCCCAAAGACCGGAATAGTGGTGATAGCTTTCTGCTTATTCTCCGGCTTATGGCATTTTTCCGTGTCTTCAAAGTCTGGCAAGAAATATTTTGCATCTTCATACTTTCAGACTTCATTCACGGAGAATGGGTTCAGCTCCCCTGTCACGGTATACTCAAGACCATCCTTGAAATACTTCATACACTGATGTTATGTAGAAAGGATGACGTTGTACTCGTGTAATCAAGGCCTGCC
This sequence comes from Agapanthus africanus, assembly GCA_030015575.1. Classification (NCBI taxonomy): domain Eukaryota; kingdom Viridiplantae; phylum Streptophyta; class Magnoliopsida; order Asparagales; family Amaryllidaceae; genus Agapanthus; species Agapanthus africanus. Next base: position 350,250,549 of record CM057351.1, read on the forward strand.
GAGGAAAGCGTTATAGCAAGTCTTGGCCTTAATAACGTGAAACTTGATGTCGGTGACGAGCAGCCCAAAGCGTAACGTCGGAATTACAGACCAGAGCGTCCGTGATGACTGAGAGTCGAATCCGGAGATTGTGATTTTATCCCGAGCGAGGTGTTGAACGCTCATGCAGATTTCTTTTAACACCTTCAAATTTAGGAGGTTGACAGAGGACCCGTTATCAACTAGGATCTTCCCTATCTTGATGTCATGGCAGTATCCAGTGACATAGAGGGGACAATTATGCTCGCACGTTCCAAGGAGGAGATCTTCGTCGCCGAAAGTGACGTCAGCAGTGTGCACTTTTTTCAGCCCGTCCTTCATCTTTTATTCGGTAAGGAAAGCTTGAAACTGCTCGGGTTCTTGTAGTGCCTTGATCAAAGAATCTCTCGCCTCTTTAGATAGTAGAAGGGCATCGAGAATGCTCAGTTGCGAGGGTATCTTCCTCAGGTGTGCCAGAACGTTGTAATCCACCTTGTTTTTCTTTGGTGGGTCCTTAGCTGCCAGCTCCTCGACGACTCGGTCATTGAGGGTGATATCCTCAGGGACCTTTTCTTTCCCCTTATCCTTTTTTTCGATCCCTTGTTCATGGGTCCGAGATTCTTTTCAGGTAGTGTGCGATTGCGCAGCTGAATGTTCTCGCATGTCTTCATCTCTTCTGCTTCAGAGATGGATTCCTTGAAGAGAGGACCGAGGGTTATTTCTTCATCGGAATCGCTCCTGAAGGTGAGAACTTGCGATCCCTTGGTGTCAACAATGTGACAGGTGCCGACAGTTCTTTTGCGTTCATCTGTCGTGCTTCTTTGTTCCCGACGAGTTTTGCACTTCATCCGCTTGAAATGCTGCCGGTGAGCAACGTATCCCTGCCACCAATTTTTAAAGGCGTTGCATTCTTCAGTAGGGTGTGTGGTCCTCTGATGGTACAAGCAATGGTTTGGATATGCATCCTCTTCATTAAGGTGTATCCTATCAGGAGTGTTTCCTTCGGAGGGTGGCAGCTTCATTCCCATCGATATGGCTTTGGCAAACCTTTTCCTTGTCTTAAATTTGATTTTGTCTGCGGCGGACGTGCTTCGATCTGGTTGGAGTGCTTCAACCTTTTCATTCAGCCGCTGGTGTTTGGCTTTTTCGTATATGGTGATTTCACGCTCTCGGTCAGCTTTGCTTTTCTGAAGCGCCTCATTCAAAAATACGTCAATCATCTCGTCTGACGGTCCTAGTAGTTCCGGTTCGGGATCTGCCCCCAGTTTCTCTGCATCAGGAGCTTCTTTGCCATTTATCGAGTGAGAGATCATGTGGCAGCTCGCCACATAGTCTTCAGGCCCTTCTGAAGAATCGTCTCCTTCGTCAGCGTCATCGTCTTCATTCTCAAGAACATGCTTAAAGAATTCGTCCAACGTGATTGGGGTCCATGCCTTCTGGTTATATTCCTCCAGCGCGTCAATGTGTTTTTGCAGGTCCGTGCGCTTGTCATCAGGCTTCATGGGCTTTTTGGTCTTCTTCTTCTTCTTTGAATATTTTGACGGCTGGGCTTGAGCGTTTTGATTATCGCTATCAATTTCTGGAGTCAGGTGCAGCTTTAGCATTCCCTCAATGATCTTGGGTTCCAGCGGACTTTTCCACCTGATTGCCGGGCATGTTTGAAGGTCCTTCGGCATTTTTTTAGTCTTAGCTGAAAGGGCCACCTCCCATGGTGCTTCCTCTATAAGTGAGCATGATACCCCCGGCGTGTCCACCTTTTTAGGAGCGTGAGGTTGTAGCGGGTTCACCTTCCAGTTTTCGGATAACAGGAACTTGCCCTGTTGGTACTGATCTTCGATCCAACTTTTGAAGATGTAACAATCTTCGATTGGATGACCCAACATTCGGTGATAAGGGCAGTAATTAGGATTGTTAACGTCGCCTGGTTGTGTTGGGCGTCTTGGCTCCGGCAGAGTGATGAGCCTGTTGCGCAGCGCTAGCTCGAATAACCTCTTCATCTTATCTCGAGGGAAAGAGTAAGGGCGTCTCATCTTTTCTCTAAGGATCTTTGTTTATTGTCTTGGTGAGCAACCGGCTTCGGGCCACTCGGTTGTTGTTGAGCGTAGGCGACGAAGGTTGCTTTCCCTTTCCCCTTTTCATTTCGGAGTTCCGTTTTTGAAGAGGACGGCCTATGACCCATCTGGTCCATCTGGGCCAGCTTGTCTATCAGGGCTTGGAAGGTGGTCGTCTTGAAGAACATCATGAACTGGGATATGGTTGCCTGCAGATCAAGAGTACCCACGACCATGCCCACTGCAGGAGCTTCCTCTATGCGTTGTTCGCATTTCGACCATAGGTTCCGCCACCGAATTGCATACTGCATCCATGTCTCTCCCGGCTTCACCCTGGCGTTAATTAATGCGGTGATCGGAGTGCGCTCGCTAGCGCTCACGAATCTTTGTGTAAACAGTAGCTCCATTTCTGCAAATGTCTTCACGGAGTCATTCGGGAGCTCAGAGTACCATTCAAACGATGTTTCCGACAAGCTGCCAACAAACTGGCGAAGCAGTAGCTTATCGTCACCTCCGGTGTTGCCGCACAGAGCCCTGAATTGAGCCATGTGTTGGTATGGATTTTCCGTACCCTTATATACGTGAAATTTAGGGATCGTATATTCTGGCGGGTACTTTATTTGATCGTACTAACCTGAATATAGTCGTCCAGTCTTAACAATTTGCCCGGCCGCTTCGTTTGCCTGATGAGCTTGTATCTGCTGAGCGATATAGTCATCTAGGGCAGCTTTGGAGATGGTCTCCTCCTTGGCTGCTGAACAAGCAGGAAGGGGGTTTGACGTTTCCTCTCGGCCGTCTTCAAGGATAATCGGAGGGTCTTCAGCTGGAGGATCCGGCTGTAATATCATCCCGACCATGTCTTGGAATAATAGCGCCATTCGTTTTATATTGGCAGCTTGTTCTGCTGCCTCTTTGTCCTTCTTCTCGAGGATTCTGCGGAGGAACTCAGCATCAGTTTCTTGTTCCTGACGCTGCTCCGACGACGTCTCCGGGCTTTCTTTTGGCCCAGTGAGTGCGGCCATCTATGTTAACATTTCCTGGAGCTTCTGTTGTTGCTCTTGGGCCTTTGTTACGGATCTGGTGAGTGGTCGATGGTCCGTAGAGATACGGCTATCCTCTTTCCCGGATGCCATATAAACAGTGTGCATCACCATCCCCCAGACTAGGGGCGTTTAGATTCAGCGTTCTTAAGATTCGTTGTGGATGCGGGGACTTTCTCCGGCCTCCTTCTATTGTGGGTGGTCGAAGTTGAAGGGGTCGTTGCAGCGGGCACCCAAGTAGACGACACCTTCTGCGGTACGACAGGGTGGTCCTTCTCTTGTCGAACTTTCATCTTTTTCGGTTGGCGGGAGTAGTCTTGGTTGATCACCGAGTTTTGGACCTGTTGCCAAACTTTATGAATTTTTTAGGACAGCCGTGTTGGATATAGTGCCCTTAGAGTCAATTATTGGATCACAGGCACGTGATTGCAATGATTGAGGGAGGACCTATGCCGGTAGGACAGTCTTACTCGAGATGATAGTATGCTATCTGGTTTATCTTTATCATCGTGTACTGCTTTAAGTGACCTGATAGGTCACTATTGCACGTTGATAGAGCCCCTAGGATTCTTGCTTGACTGCCAGCAGTATGAGGGCGATCATATACGTGGGAGCTGGTAGTCTATAAGCACATCCTTAAAAGGTCTCTAGTCGTGGGAGTTTCGAGACAGGGCATCGATACTCCAGAGTAGACTAGTGTATACAGTCGAGACCCCGACGAGAGGCGGTGGCCGGTCTCACAAGCCACTGGTGTCAGTTAGTTCACCTAAGATGTATACAGGTGCTCATTGGGTTATGAGTACACCGGACAGGACTCGCCGGGAACCTGCTAGTTGGGATTATACCAGACGTCAGATAGCAGTTCCCTGGTGACATGTGTACAGGTTAGTTCATCGAACTGAGATCGTCATTTGTCTCGTGTGAGTTCCCACTGTACTTTGATTACTACCCTACCACGCTCAAAGGAGACGTGCAAACAGGTTTTAGTTGGGTACAGTCCCGAGCCACATGGAGGCAGTGAGCGGATCTGCAGGGGTTCGTCTCTCCCGGTATTGGGGGTGAGGTCGCGCTGTGTCTAGGAGAGCCATTACACGAAGCCCTCGGCCGAGGCATGAGATTTACTGGTAGGTATTCCAGTAGTATTTCAGGATGTTCTGGGCTACACTCCGACACGACTTGTACCGCTTTTGGGGGTCTGACTTTTACCAACCCCCTAGGCCCGCCATGCGATGCTCATAGACGAACGGACCAGACTGTACGGATACTGTCACTGACAGGCTCAGTAGGGTGTCAGGATGAGATCGCTCATCGACGTCCCTTTTGGTCAATACCTGATAGCCCGTCACGTATTGCCTAATACCTCTGACGTGCTAGTGGTTAAATCCACAACCAAAGTTTTGACGAGTCTTTAGAGTCCCCCACAGACCAGTTTCTCAAGTTTCGGGCGAAACGCTGTAGAGGCCGTATGGAGATATGGCAGGGTTCGATCAGATACGTACGGTATTGTACGGATCATGATCGGATGGATAATACTAGCGGGCTTTGGTTTAAGCCGGATCCTAGTATTGTACTGTGTAGATTTGTCTCTGTGCATTTGTATTCGGTCGGAATACAAATGCGGGTATGTATATACAGTAGCGGGGTTTTCCTGTAATTTATTACGGGATCAGTTTTTTGGAGTTGCCAGTTTGTTTTCCGTTTCGGCCATTTTTCCTTTGTATCTTTCATTGGCCGAAAAGTGGTGGAGGAAGGCTTATTTGCATTTGTGCAAATAAGCAATTTGGAGGGTTGTTTTTGCAAGTTGTAGTGTCATGATGATTGCACCGTCCCTTGACTTTCTTGACTTCATGATTGCTTGACTTTGTGATAAGATGATTAGTTTGTGGAGTGTTGGATTTGGTGGGTGTTGATTTCTTCTCATTATCACACTCAACCTTGCATTATTCTCTTGGCTCACCCCCTTTGTATCACTCTCTCCCTCCTCTCCAATTTTTGGCCGGCCATGCATGGTGGGGGCTGTCCAAAATTCTAGTGTGGGATTTTTGATTTCTTTTGGCTTTGTAAAAATCCCCAAGTTCATCACAAAATGCTTGCACCTCCATCTCACCAAAAAGGCAACTTCTTACAAACCCCAAGAGACAAAAAAGCACTACACTATTCTACAGCAAACCTTGGGCACGTCGACTCGGCAACTTCGTGCCCGAGTTGCCTCGGTCCAGATGTGGGAGCCCGTAAAAGAAGACGGCGATGTGGTGCCCTTCCGGCGAGGAGCTGAAGACCGGAGATTCCGCGGGAAGATCGGGACGACGACGAGAAGACCGAAGGACACGGATCGCTCGGTATATCTCTCTACCCGTTCTTTAGTTAGCTAGGACTAGATTAATGGCCCGATCCGGGATTTTTGTGCGCGGTGGTGCCGGTTCAAAGTTTAAAGTTAACCATCGCTTCCGCATTTTGGCCTCGGATTGACGGCCGGGGCGCCGCCGTGCACTTACACTGGTATCAGAGCCACGCCATTAACCTATTCTAGCTTTGTCTAATGTGTTTACATTTCTGATCGAACAAAATTCCAAAAACCGCGTTTTCATGTGCATCAGTTTCTGTCGAATTTTTTTTGGCTCCAAAAATTTTTCAGGTTGTTGCAGAATACTGAGCAGGAAATTCTAAGACATCTGTGAAAAATTGGTGGCGTGATACTGTAGAACCACCGCGGAACCGCGGCCAAAACCCCCTTGGCACCGCGGTTCCGCCGCAGTACAGTGTCTTCACTGCACCATTTTTCCACAGTGATCTTTTTACCGTGAAATTGAGGTTTTGGAATATTATTTTTGGGCCCAGAATTTTTTTAAGTGCTACAGTAATGCTTGGGGCCCACTTGGTAAAATTTGATCGATCGAAAATTTTAAACACATTAATTCACAGTATTTACATTATATCTGGGACTGTGAATGTCACTTGATCGGTAAATCCTGTCTAACTGCTATAGCCCGGTTAGACGGATTTGCGAACGTGACATTCACGTTGATGTTCTGTGATTGTGCTGTGTTGTTGCGGATTGGTCGTAGGGGATAGCCTGGATGCAATGCTAGTACAGTTTTGGTTGTATTATGTACATTTGATATTGCGGGGCGAGCGTCCGACATGTGGACTGCCGTCGCTGCCTGTTTGTATTATTCTTTTGGGGCACGACCGGGTCGAGGTCGATGTACCCGTTGTATGTATATTTTACTTTCTGTACTAGGATTACCCCGCGGAGGGGTGCACGGATAGCCGGATTCTAGAGGGCAACGAGCCCGCATCTCATGGCATTGAGACGGAGGGGGCTTCACTCTAGAATTGGCGGGCTATTCGCCGCACTCGTAGGGGGTACAGGTTGACCCAGGAGGGGTGCCCAAGTTACCGGATTCCGTGAAGTGCTGGGTGGTCCATTCACGTTGCTGAAGGGGGCTGCCTCGCTTCAGGTTTTGGCGGGTAACTTGCCGCGCCCGTAGGGGTCTAGGATTTCATTGCACATGCTATCCACACGACCAGGGGAACGTCGGGTTTCAGTAGCGGCTCTGTGAAACCCGGGGATCCCAGATATCTGTATTGTTCTGTGATGCTGATTACATTTCTGTGATGTTGCATTTTATCACGCCTTGAGTGAAATATTATATATTGATATATATACTAGTAGATGTTGTATATGTTTTGCATCCGCGCTAGTCCAGTCCCCGCTCTGTCGTTAGTTAACTAACCTAACGGGTAATGACGGGACCCAGTGGCGAATGCGGATGGCATATACGTTCGTCATTATTTTCGTTCTTTATTGGTGCGATCAATTGATGGGACTGCGTTGATTCGGATCAATGCAAGTTAAAACAAACCTATTCTGATGTTGTTGGAACACTTTTCAAAAAGCTGTTATTGCAAGGACGTTCACTTTTGTTTTGCACAGTGGTATTCGGTTGGAATATCCAGCTCCTCAGTCGACGAGGCAAGGGCCGAGATCCCTTCACCGGGAGTGACCCCTTGGACAAAAGTTTGCGTCAGGGCAATAACTTCACTATAGTCGTTTACTTTTGCTTTGCATCGTGGTATTCAGTTGGAATATCCTGCACCTCATTCTACGGGGAAAGAGCCGAGATCCCTTCACCGGGAGTGACCTCTTTAGCAAAGGTTTTCGTCACTATATTTTTAAAAGCTATATGGTTTCTTCAACGATATCAAGTTCATTACGTTAAAGGTTTTCGCCAGAAACCATTCGTAGCCCTCCGTCGTTTCACATGAACAGTCAATAAGTATTCTAGCTATGTTTGTTGGCCAAAGTCAAGGCATAGTGATTGGTAGCTATTGGGTATTCATGTGCAGCATAGATAGATGCGTTGGTTTGGGGGCAGTCGTATAGCCTTGTTGGCCAAAGTCAAGGGCTTGTGCGGGTAGGCTCAAATTAACCTGGAGAATGACGGGTAGAACTTGACATGTGACTTATGATTTGTTGGCCAAAGTCAAGGTCATAAGAGCATGGGGCAAAAATCACATCGGGAGTTTCTAACGAAACTGAAACTTGCCAGATATGCGCATACCTTCTGGAGTGTGATAACGTGAGCGGATTCCGTCACGTTATCATGCGATGATAGTTGGATCCCGATTCCCACTGATGAGTTGGTTTACTCCTCGGGTGATCCCGACTAATTCTTCTTTCAGGTTTGGAGGAGAATTTGACGGTACACTGGGAGGTTTCCAGATTAGATAAATTGGTAACCATTCTGATCTAGGTTAGAGTGCACGCTGAGTGTTTCTTTTTTCTCTCTCTCTTTGGCAGCGACCATTGACCCGACCCTAGACTATGACTCAATGACCAAGTTGACCGTACCTTCTTATAAGACTGGCTTTTGGATTGTCAGAGTTGCATACCTCATTGCCACTCCTACTTTTACCCTTTTCTCCAGGACACCCCGTATTACTACGAACGTCCACTTCCATTGGACAAAACCATCGTATGGTTATATACGAACTCGAAGGAATTTATTCGAGGATGGTTTTCGGTTCTGGAGAAAATGAATAGGACTATTCAGTTGTCTTTTCCTTTTACCTTCTCTCAGGTTGCGAGTGCCCCTTAGATTAGGGGATAGTACACCTATTACGCAAATTGGATAGTCTTCTTCCAAACCATAGACAGGTGCCGACCGGTAGGGAATGAAGAAAACCAATTAGCCTAACAAAGGTGTACAGAAGGTATTGAGTTAAGACAAAGAAAGGGATTAGAAGGAGGGCAAAGTAAATTGCGACTGCTATTCACGACCAAACCAAGTATTTCATTACCACTCCCACTTCACCTTTGTATTTCTCCAGAACACTCCGTATCACTACGAAGATCCACAGTTTATTGGATATTCCATTGTATGGTTATATACGAACTCGAAAGGAACTTATTCCAGTTCGGGGATGGATTCTGGTTCAGGAGAAATAGGAATAAGGTTTATTCGGTTGTCTTTTATCTTCACCTTCTCTCGCATTGCGAGTGTTCCTAGGATTAGGACAGTACACCCATTATGCTTATTGGATAGTCTTCTTCCAAACCATAGGCTGGTGCCGAACGGTAGGGAAGGAAGAAAACCATTTGGCCTAAGAGGGTGTACAGAAGGTAATGACTAAAAACATATAAAGGGATTTGGAGAGATGGCATAGAAATATACGGTTACAGATATGAATTTGATAATGGAAGAGGCATTACTAGGAATACCGGAATACCCCATCGAAACATTTTAATGTTTCAGTTTCACTGTGTACTGTTAAAGGAAAACTGATTTTCCGATTAGATACTTACTCCAGGGTATGTATTTACCATGTATGATTCTCACATCTGTATGGTTTTACAGATGATGAGTGGGAGTAAGTTATTGGGAATTGGGTGATCATCCTCATTATATCGGGATTCGTTGTAATCGATGATATTTGAGGAAATCGCCTGGGTTGTTTGCCGGACGGCGAATATTTTGGTTTTGAATATCCGTCGTTATGCACCAGTTTCAAATTGATATATCTGTACGTCTATTTTCATAGAGTGAGATATACCTTTTTGAAATTATGTCGATGACATTTACCTATATCAGTTGATGGTTAGGTAAGGAGCATTGAACAGCGGTGTAATTCTTCATAACCATAGTACAGTTTTCAACCTACGACGCACAGGGAGTGAGTTATTAGACTCAAGGGACTTATACAGAGTATTGTATGCTGTCCAGTGTCCATTAGGACAGAGGGGATGGTCCTCGTACTATATTTGGTTTACTTATGACTTCTCTAGTTTTAGACAGGTGTTTCGTAGAAACACAAGGTCTGATTTTTTGAGAAGTTATAGGTATAAGAATAGAGTAGAGAACCAGGTGTTGCAAGTATCAGGATTCTTCAAGGTGATCGAAGATGTAGATACTTGTGTGTGGTATTCAGTTGATAGTAATGTTTAAGAGAACTTGCTTCTCTTTCAGGTTGCTCATAATTTGAAGCATTCCTAAGTTGAGAAACGCTGATCGGCCTCCTTCCATTTAGTTGACATGCACTGGAGATAGCTGCATGATTTGAATCTGGTTCAATTAAATCAGTGCCTCTGTTTCTATATTGGATATAGAACAGTTCATATCTTAACGGTGTTAAGGTACGGGGAGTTGTCCGGCTTATGCTTAAAACCAGACTCTGGATAACTCAAGGCGCGTTTCTGTAATGGCTGTTTGTGGGTTGACCCAGGCTATGACGAGGGTTGACTTTCTACCATCTGGAAGATCAATAGTGATATTGTTCTTAACTCGCCACAGTTTTAACAAAAATGGATTTTTTCAGAAAACAGTAGTGGGAGTATGGTAGAACTGGAAGTGATTCCAGAACCGCAAACGATTGCTGAAGATTTGATAAGAACCTAAAGATTCAATCTGGTTTGACATTCCATTGGCCACTCCGCAGATGTGGTGGGTAACCTCAGGCACCCGAGAGGTACTCCGGTAGCCTCAAGGACGGTGACAGGGAGGTTCTTGTTTACCCAGACTTGCCATTGCTGTTGTTCCAGACTGTGAGACTCGGCAAAAGGATGAGTATAGCGTCGTTCTAAACTAGCTTTAGAAGTGTACGTCTATATGACTCTGCCAGAGGGTTGTCATAGTCAGTGGGAGCAGCGGAAGCATTGGTGGACAGGTGGCTTATGTCTATTTATAGACTAAAGCAGATGTAGCGGAAATAGATCATCTATTTCTGATGTGATAGTCATAGGTTTGACTTCATCAGAATAGGGGATGGATCTGTTAAGAAGGTAGTAGGGTGTGATGTCCTGGTATTTGGATGACATACACAGAGTAGGAAGTGATATTCTATACTACGATCGGTTATTCTTTGGTTGTCACACAGTCGTTTCTCCACATAGGACTTGGATATAACATCAGACATTCTGGTTACTAGATCTAGATTTGGGAAGTGTCCCAATCAGGGTACTTAGACAACATTCTAAGAGTATTTAGAATGGACGACTCCATGCACGGTAGTGTACCTGCAGGTGGTGGAGTCACCCTCTCTGAAGGTTTCTTACAGACTAAAGGGGAGAGGGATGTGAATGATTGGCAGATCACTTGCTTAGGCAATTGAGTCAATCATGAGATGTCAAGTACCACACCAGATGTTGTTATTGCGGTAGATGCAATAAGTTGATATTGATCCTATCCTGGAGAAACAATCAGAAGCAGTTTTAGAACATAAGTGGATGTTCTAGGGATATGATAACGACAGCCGCATTCAGGAGACAGTTATCATTCCAGGCTTCCAAGGTGACCTGGACGACATGGTGGATGTCAGAGTTATAGTTTTCCCTCTGATGAGGGGCAGTGTTTTGGACAGGTGATCCAAGCAGACACTGAGGGAGGTATTACGCGGGATACTAATTAAGTTCAGTTGTCGATACAGCCTAAGAAGTTTGGATTTGGAGTTCATTTATGAGCTAGGTCCCATCAGACATCCAGACACATTCTAAGACAGGTATTGCTCATTTCGGGAGATGGGTTTCTCCGCGAACTTGAGATTTAGAGAGACATAGAAAGAAACATCAAAGCGGATCCACTCACTGAGGCTATTCCTCGAACGCAATAGTTTCGCAAACGAGCTTTGTGAGACTGACCAGTAGAGGAGTTGGGTGTTCGGTATCACACGGGCTGTGAGTATGCGACATCGCAATAATTAGCCTTGAGTGCAAATGGGAGATTGTTGGATATAGTGCCCTCAGAGTCAATTATTGGATCACAGGCATGTGATTGCAATGATTGAGGGAGGACCTATGCCGGTAGGACAGTCTTACTCGAGATGATAGTATGCTATCTGGTTTATCTTTATCATCGTGTACTGCTTTAGGTGACCTGATAGGTCACTATTGCACGTTGATAGAGCCCCTAGGATTCTTGCTTGACTGCCAGCAGTATGAGGACGATCATATACGTGGGAGCTGGTAGTCTATAAGCACATCCTTAAAAGGTCCCTAGTCGTGGGAGTTTCGAGACAGGGCATCGATACTCCAGAGTAGACTAGTGTATACAGTCGAGACCCCGACGAGGGGCAGTGGCCGATCTCACAAGCCACTGGTGTCAGTTGGTTCACCTAAGATGTATACAGGTGCTCATTGGGTTATGAGTACACCGGACAGGACTCGCCGGGAACCTGCTAGTTGGGATTATACCAGACGTCAGATAGCAGTTCCCTGGTGACATGTGTACAGGTTAGTTCATCGACCTGAGATCGTCATTTGTCTCGTGTGAGTTCCCACTGTACTTTGATTACTACCCTACCATGCTCAAAAGAGACGTGCAAACAGGTTTTAGTTGGGTACAGTCCCGAGCCACATGGAGGCAGTGAGCGGATCTGCAGGGGTTCGTCTCTCCCGGTATTGGGGGTGAGGTCGCGCTGTGTCTAGGAGAGCCATTACACGAAGCCCTCGGCCGAGACATGAGATTAACTGGTAGGTATTCCAGTAGTATCTCAGGGTGTTCTGGGCTACACTCCGACACGACTTGTACCGCTTTTGGGGGTCTGACTTTTACCAACCCCCTAGGCCCGCCATGCGATGCCCATAGACGAACGGACCGGACTGTACGGATACTGTCACTGACAGGCTCAGTAGGGTGTCAGGATGAGTTCACTCATCGACGTCCCTTTTGGTCAATACCTGGTAGCCCGTCACGTATTGGCTAATACCTCTGACGTGCTAGTGGTTAAATCCACAACCATAGTATTGACGAGTCTTTAGAGTCCTCCACAGACCAGTTTCTCAAGTTTCGGGCGAAACGCTGTAGAGGCCGTATGGAGATATGGCAGGGTTCGATCAGATACGTACGGTATTGCACGGATCATGATCGGGCGGATAATAGTAGCGGGCTTTGGTTTAAGCCGGATCCTAGTATTGTACTGTGTAGATTTGTCTCTGTGCATTTGTATTCGGTCGGAATACAAATGCGGGTATGTATATAAAGTAGCGGAGTTTTCCTGTAATTTATTACGGGATCAGTTTTTTGGAGTTGCCAGTTTGTTTTCCGTTTCGGCCATTTTTCCTTTGTATCTTTCATTGGCCGAAAAATGGTGGAGGAAGGCTTATTTGCATTTGTGCAAATAAGCAATTTGGAGGGTTGTTTTTGCAAGTTATAGTGTCATGATGATTGCACCATCCCTTGACTTTCTTGACTTCATGATTGCTTGACTTTGTGATGAGATGATTAGTTTGTGGAGTGTTGGATTTGGTGGGTGTTGATTTCTTCTCATTATCACACTCAACCTTGCATTATTCTCTTGGCTCACCCCCTTTATATCACTCTCTCCCTCCTCTCCAATATTTGGCCGGCCATGCATGGTGGGGGCTATCCAAAATTCTAGTGTGGGATTTTTGACTTCTTTTGGCTTTGCAAAAATCCCCAAGTTCATCACAAAATGCTTGCATCTCCATCTCACCAAAAAGGCAACTTCTTACAAACCCCAAGAGACAAAAGAGCACTACACTATTCTACAGCAAACCTTGGGCACGTCGACTCGCCAACTTCGTGCCCGAGTTGCCTCGGTCCAGAGGTGGGAGCCCGTAAAAGAAGCCGGTGATGTGGTGCCCTTCCGGCGAGGAGCTGAAGACCGGAGATTCCGCGGGGAGATCGGGACGACGACGAGAAGACCGAAGGACACGGATCGCTCGGTATATCTCTCTACCCGTTATTTAGTTAGCTAGGACTAGATTAATGGCCCGATCCGGGATTTTTGTGCGCGGTGGTGCCGGTTCAAAGTTTAAAGTTGACCATCGCTTCCGCATTTTGGCCTCGGATTGACGGCCGGGGCGCCGCCGTGCACTTACAAGCCGTTGAGGGGGCTGCTCTGGCTTCACCTTTGTAATGTTCTCCATAGGTGGAGGAGATCTTTTCAGCACGGCCGTCGGAGAGTTCTTGCGCACCCTCCTGACTTGTTCAAAGCTGTTCCCAGTTGGAACAGTAGCGTCGACTTCCACCATGGGAGCTGGCGGAGTCAATCCAGAAGGGGAACTGCCCCAGCCTTCCTCACTCGACACCAGTGGCGACGTCGAGCATGCCTTGCAGACGGTATTGGTTCAGCTATGGGGGTGGCTTCATCATGCCCCCTATTCTTGCTGAGGGTTGCTGCCGGCGTTAGCCTCATGAAAACTGATGTCCGTTGAGTAGGGTTGGCCATTCTATCGAAGGCAGACTTTCGCGCAAGGGGAGCAGTTTTGATGACTTCGCCTAGAGCGGAAGCTGGAGCGGCCAGTCTCGTGAAGACCAACCCCTTAGCAGGAGAAGCCGTTTTGGTGACTTCAAGAGCAGGAACGATTGTCCGCTTTGGAATGGCCGCTTCAGGTTTCACGGGCTTCTTTACGGGCCCACTTGAGCTTTGGCCCAGTCTGTTGAAAACCGAGGCACTGGACTTGGGCGACCCGTTGAGAGGGGCCACGCTAGTTGTAAGCCGATCAAAGACCGACTTCTTCGGAGCTTCTTGCGACGGCAATGGGGTGTTGAAGCTTATTGGTGGGAGCATGGTCCCAAAGAATAGCCCTATGGTGGCTTGTGTCACCTGGTCCACCGGCATCGTAAAAAGGGAGGCCGCTTGAGGCCCGTAGGTCACTCCTCCGGCGAGGACAGAGTGGGAATTGTTTCATTTGTTGCAGTTGGTGCAGTTGGAAGCCATTGATCTCTAGAAGGAGCAAGACACCAAATCTTAGTACCTCGAATCCAGGGGCAACCATATCAAACTGCGATTCGTTCGCGAACACGATACACGAAGTGTGGAGTGGAAAGAGGAAAAGGTCCCACCGGGTGTGCCAGAATCTGTTCTCCGCCGAAAGACGCGACCGGGACGTTGGGACGTCTGGCCTGAATTTTGGGGGCAGATGCTATTTGGGTTTTATCCGTCCACCTCTCCAAAGATGCCAAGTTGATTTATGGCACCGTGTATCGGAGGTTTAGACGGATGCAGCCGTTGTAGCAAACTTCGTCAGATTCCCCCTCATTTGAGGGGTTTTTGATTGTGGGGACACTCTTCCCTGCAGGCGCAAGCCCCTGCAGTTAATTACGCTACCGCATCGCGGTAACCACTTTCTCCTTCTCCAGATGGTCACTTTGTGTTGTGTATATTTGTTTTATTTTCGGTTGCCCGTGGATTGTATACGGAGACTAATTTATGTTGTCACCCGTAGGGCGTGGATTAGTCCAAATCCGTATTTTCTTAGATTGGGTTTTGGGTTGGGTTTAAGGATCGTTAATCTCATTTGAGACTAAGATCAACTTAAACGTTTGTTAAGGATATCTTAGTCTAATTTTAGATTAAGATCTACTTAACAGGATCATTTAGATCCAACAAAAGAGCATTTGGACTCTATTGTTTTAGTTTAGGGACATTGCGGTCCATAAGTTTAAGGACATCATAGTCCGTAAAGTTTAAAGACATCATAGTCTGTAAAGTTTAAGGACATCATAGTCCATGAGTTTAAAGACCCCACAGTCCGTAAAGTTTAAGGACATCATATTCCATGAGTTTAAGGACCCTACAGTCCGTGGAATGTCTGGTTGTCGGGACCCGTCACCTCTCTGAAGACGTTGAAGGATTACAACGACACATATCAGAGGAGTGAAGAGATGTACCCTTGAACCAATATTGTTTAGGAGATCTGTTGTCAAGTTTGGGACTAAGATCAAAGATTTATGAGCATATGGGTTCAATTAATCTGAATTAGAGATTTGTGGCCAACTTGGGCTCGGCCCATTCATTTAGAATGTTAGACATTTAATTAGGCTCGGTCCTTTTTCATTTAACAATGCTGAGCATTGGTCCTGACAACTTTTGTCTTTTATTGAATGCTGAGCACTCATTATGGCTCTGGTCTTTACCATTAAAGAACAATTTATGTTCTCTTAGTGCACCCGTGAGGAGCACATGGTGCGCTTGGCGCTGAGCGCCAGTCAATGAGCGCAGAGCGCTTCTGTTTAAGTAGCGTACACGTGAGGAGCACGTGGCGCGCTTGGTGCTGAGCGCCAGTCAATGAGCGCAGAGCGCTTATTTTAAGTAGCACACATGTGAGGAGCACATGGCGCGCTTAGCGCTGTGCGCCAGACAATGTGCGCAGAGCGTTTCTGTTAAGTAGCGCACACGTGAGGAGCACGTGGCGTGCTTGGCGCTGTACGCCAGACTTGGTGCTCTGAGGGCTTCTTTAAACTTAGAGCTCTAAGGCTCTGCAGCGCTGTGCGCGAGATTTGGAGCGCTGAGGCGCTGCTTTAAACTTGGAGCGCTAAGGCTCTTTTTAGGAAGTTTTGCACTTTGAGAATTAAATTTTCTCTTATAAGAGACTTTGTCTCATGGATCTAAGAACAAAGTTCTTATTTTATAGGAGATGTTTCAATCTCTTATGTTCTTGGTGAAAGGCTTTGCCTTTATAGATCTATGATTCTAAGAGAATTGAATTATTCTCCCACCCTTTTTATAATGAGATGTTATAATCTCTTTTGTGAAAGACCATTTGTCTTAAAGATCTATGATCTGGAAAAAGAATTAAGTTCTTTTTCTGATGAGATACTTTGATCTCTATATTTTACCTTGAAGAAATTCTTCTTATGCTGAGAGCTTGCTCTTCTTTCTGAACTTTCTCAAAGTTTATGGGGGTGTTCCTCTCTATGAGACTTGAAGTCTTGGGGCATTTATATAGGGTAGGCCGATTTGTTGAATCGGTTGAAGAGTTCTTTTCTCTAAATGATTTGGGGATGTTTCCTACCGTTGGATTTTTGATCGTAGGGCTTCTGTTTCACAGAAGGCAATCTTCTTGTTTTAAACAAGATTGGGAAATCTTTTCCCATACAGAATTTATTCTGTATTTTGGTGATTTTTAATCACCATTGGATCATTGATCCAACGATGCTATGATTTTCAGAGCATAATCTTTCCTGTTTGGAAAGATTCTGAGAAATGTTTTCTTAACAGAATTTTATTCTGGTCAATTGATGATTTTTAATCATGTTCGTCGGATCTTTTGATCCAAAGGCCGAAAACAGTTTATTCTATCGCTAGCGCTTACGTGCTTTGCACGTGTTGCGCTGCTTAGAGTGCAGCGCCCTTAGCACTAGCGCTTACGTGCTTTGCACGTGGTGCGCTGCTTAGAGTGCAGCGCTCATGCGCTTTGCACGTGAGCGCTGCCTCAGAGTCTTTGACTCTCAGCGCTAGCACTGCTTCATTTCAAATTTCAAAATTTGAACAGAGTTTTGCTCTGATTGGGGGAAACACCCGACTGATAACATTTGTCGCCAGATTAGAATACGGTATCACATACTCGTATTTAATCAGGCCCCCGACATATCAGCATATGTGCCCTACTTCATTTCGCTTGAACTATGAAACTTCTGTATGGGACTCTAAAGACTCATCAATACGTCACATCAGTCACCCACAAGCCGTCAGCAGTACTAACTGGACGTAAAGGCTACCCAGGTATTGAGCGAATAGAAGATCAACAAGCAAGCTTGTCCAAACTCCCATGAAGCCTATAAGTAACACTTACCGTACAGTCCGGTCTCTTCGTCTGATATGTCGCATATCGAGTTTAGGGGTGGAATCTTTAGACCCCAGTAACTTGATAAGTCATGCCGATGTATGGCTCATAACGGTTCGAGAAACTACTGATACACTTACTAGTAAATCTAATCAGCCCTGGCCAGGGACTTACTGTTATAGCCAATCGAGTATAGCGCAATATCAACTCCCAATACCGGGAGAGACGAAACCCCTCCTATCGTACTGCCTCCATGTGACTCGGGACTGTACCCAAAATCCACCTGTTTGCATAACTCGTTTGAGCCGTGGTAGGGAAGAAATCAAAACACAGTGGGAACCACAAAAGATACTATGATGATCTCGGGTCTACAGACTAACTTGTACCAGTGTCACCAGAGAACTGCTAAATGACGATAGGTATGGTACCATCTAGGAGTTCTCGGCGAGTCATGTTCGGTGTACCCATTCTCTGATGAGCACCTATATACAATCTTTGATGTCAAACACCAATGGTTATGGGATCAACCATCGCCCCATACAGGGTCAAAAAAAGTATACACTAGTCTACTCTGGAATATCGATGCCCTGTCTCGATATCCCCTCGACTAGGAACAATTAAAGGATGTTCTTGTGGACTACACAAGTCCCAGTAGTATGATCCGCATCATAGTTGTAATACCCCAGGTATTATCCGGTATACCCATTTATACCAGATAAGCATGGGGACCCACTATAAAATAATGGGGAATCTTCGGAATACATTCCGAAAGAGGACAGATCTGTACTATAAATGGAATGATACAGCTCTTCAATACAGAGGCGCCTTTTAAGTGAACTGGCACTACAGGAGTTTGAGAACTCCGTAGTTAAGCGTGCTCAGGCCAGGGAAGTCCTGGGATGGGTGACCTCCTGGGAAGTGGCCCCTGGTCGGGTCCAGTTCACCCTGAAGGACAAAACCGTGCGGCTTCAGCCAGAGTGGACAATACTCTTTGTATTGGTGGTGGGTCGTGACAGAATGGTATCAGAGCTGGTTTCTCAATAGTAGGTCTGTAGTTCGAGGACGAACCATTGTTCTAAATGGGGGAGAATGTAATACCCCAGGTATTATCCGGTATACCCATTTATACCAGATAAGCATGGGGACCCACTATAAAACAATGGGGAATCTTCGGAATACATTCCGAAAGAGGACAGATCTGTACTATAAATGGAATGATACAACTCTTCAATACAGATGCGCCTTTTAAGTGAACTGGCACTACAGGAGTTTGAGAACTCCGTAGTTAAGCGTGCTCAGGCCAGGGAAGTCCTGGGATGGGTGACCTCCTGGGAAGTGGCCCCTGGTCGGGTCCAGTTCACCCCGAAGGACAAAACCGTGCGGCTTCAGCCAGAGCGGACAATACTCTCTGTATTGGGGGTGGGTCATGACAATAGTCCTTGTAGTCAAGTAAACATCCTAAGAGCTTTATCAACATGTATCAGAGAGACAGTATAATAATACAAGTGTACATGTTAAGATAAAAAGCAACCAGATAGCATACTATCATGTCGAGTAAGAAAGTCATATATATATATGTCCAAGCATCCACTATATCATACAACAATGGCTTCTAGGGCATACATATTCCTAATAATATCCTACTTGCACTTAGGCCAGTTGTTATAGTATCTCATACCCAACATCCCAAAAAGTCTCTCAAACAACGTCTGGGGGAGGGCCTTCATGAGTGGATCCGCTACGTTGTCCGTGTCAACTCTCCTGACCTCGATCTCCCGTCGATCTACTATCTCCCGGATCAGGTGATACCGCCTAAGAATATGTCTGGATCGCTGATGGGACCAGGGTTCCTTGGCCAAAGCCACAGCTCCATTATTATCACAATACACAGGTATTGGATGCTCAATGGTTGGAACCACACCAAGTTCAGCTATGAACTTCTTCATCCAGACAACCTCTTTGACAGCATCGTTGGCAGCGATATATTTAGCCTCCATCGTCGAGTCTGCTACGGTATCTTGCTTGACCCCTGGTCGGGTCCAGTTCACCCCGAAGGACAAAACCGTGCGGCTTCAGCCAGAGCGGACAATACTCTCTGTATTGGGGGTGGGTCGTGACAATAGTCCTGGTAGTCAAGCAAACATCCTAAGGGCTTTATCAACATGTATCAGAGAGACAGTATAATAATACAAGAGTACATGTTAAGATAAAAAGCAACCAGATAGCATACTATCATGTCGAGCAAGAAAGTCCTATATATATATGTCCAAGCATCCACTATATCATACAACAATGGCCTCTAGGGCATACATATTTCTAATAATATCCTACTTGCACTTAGGCCAGTTGTTATAGTATCTCATACCCAACATCCCAAAAAGTCTCTCAAACAACGTCTGGGGGAGGGCCTTCGTGAGTGGATCCACTACGTTGTCCGTGTCAACTCTCCTGACCTCGATCTCCCGTCGATCTACTATCTCCCGGATCAGGTGATACCGCCTAAGAATATGTCTGGATCGCTGATAGGACCAGGGTTCCTTGGCCAAAGCCACAGCTCCATTATTATCACAATACACAGGTATTGGATGCTCAATGGTTGGAACCACACCAAGTTCAGCTATGAACTTCTTCATCCAGACAACCTCTTTGACAGCATCGTTGGCAGCGATATATTTAGCCTCCATCGTCGAGTCTGCTATGGTATCTTGCTTGAAACTCTTCCAACATACCGCCCCTCCATTGAGGGTGAAGACAAAACCCGAGACCGACTTACTGTCGTCCTTATCACTCTGGAAACTCGAATCAGTAAAGGACTCCACCTGGAGTTCTCCGTTACCATACACCAGAAATATTTCTATTGTCCTTCTCAAGTACTTAAGAATGTTCTTCACAGCCGTCCAGTGTTTCTCCCCAGGATCTGATTGATACGTACTCACTACACCTAGTGAGTAAGCTACATCCGGTCTGGTACATAACATCGCATACATGATAGACCCGATTGCCGAAGCATAGGGTATCCCTTGTATGCGAGCCCTCTCCAAATCAGTCTTGGGAGACATCTCTTTGGAGAGAGTGATTCCTAAGCAAGCGGGTAAATTACCATGCATAGAATCTTCCATACTAAACCTCTTTAGTATGGTGTCAATGTATTTGGATTGAGACAATCCCAACATCCGTTTAGATCTATCTCTATAGATCTTAATCCCCGGGATGTAGGAGGCATCACCCAGATCATTCATGGAGAACTTGTGTGATAAGAAGAGCTTGACCGAGTGTAGCATAAGAACATCGTTTCCTATCAAGATTATGTCATCCACGTACAATACGAGGAAGACAACCTTACTCTCTACAACCTTCTTGTATATACATGGTTCATCTACATTTTTAATGAAGTCAAACTCTTTGATAGGTTCATCAAAACAGATGTTCCAGCTCCGCGATACCTGCTTTAAACCGTAGATGGATTTAAGCAACTTGCACACCTTTCCGCTGCTCCCACTGTCTACGAAGCCTTCTGGCTAGGTCATATACACGCTCTCTTCTAAATCACCATTTAGAAAACCGGTATTGACGTCCATCTGCCATATTTCGTAGTCATGGTATGCAGCAATGGCAAGTAGGATCCTGATGGACTTAAGCATAGCTACAAGAGAAAAGGTTTCATCATAGTCGACACCTGGTCGTTGACGAAAACCTTTTGCTACAAGTCTAGCTTTGAAGGTCTCAACCTTTCCATCTACACCAATTTTCTTCTTAAAGATTCACTTGCTCCCGATGGGCTTAACCCCTTCAGGAGTAACTTTCAAAGTCTATACTTTGTTAGTGTACATGGATTCCATCTCAGATCGCATAGCATCCAACCATTTCACAGAGTCCCCACTTGTGATGGCCTGCTCGAAACTAGTTGGGTCATCATCTTCCATGATGCAATCCTCGCTCCCACCGTCTATGAGAAAACCGTAGTACCTCTCAGGTGGATGAGAAACCCTACTAGATCTGCGGAGTGGCTGAGGTTCGTCGGAGACTATTGGAACCTCCGGTTCTATCAAATCATCAGTTATAGTTTGTATAGCTGGAACTTTATTCAGCTCTACCTTATTACCACTAATTTCTTTTACAAGAAATTCCTTTTCTAAAAAGGTGGTATATTGAGAAACAAACACTTTTTGTTCGTCAGTGTGGTAGAAGAGATATCCATGTGAATTCTTTGGATATCCCACAAACTTGCAAAGAACTGACCTTACCTCGAGCTTGTCCGGATTCTGTGTTTTAACATAAGCCGAACAACCCCACATCTTAATAAAATTAAGATATGGTCTCTTCCCTTTCCATATCTCATGTAGAGTGGTAGGCACGGATTTGGAGGGAACCATATTCAATAGGTATGCGGCTGTCTCAAGTGCATAACCCCAAAATGAAATAGGTAACGCAGCAGTACTCATCATAGAGCACACCATATCTAATAGGGTGCAATTTCTCCGCTCCGAAACTCAATTGTGTTGTGGTGTATATGGAGGAGTAAGCTGAGAGAGAATCTCATTCTCTTTTTAATAGTCTTGGAATTTTTTGCTCAAGTATTCTCCTCTCCGATCAGAATGAAAGATTTTAATACTTTTACCCGTCTGGTTCTCAACTTCGTTCTTATATTCCTTGAATTTCTCAAAAGGTTCAGATTTGTGTTTCAACAGGAACACATGTCCGAATTTTGAGAGATCATTGGTGAATGTAATGAAGTATGAGGAACCATTTCTGGCATGTGTAGACATACGACCGCATACATCACTATGTATCAATCCCAAGAGTTCAGTGGCTCTTTGTCCGTGTCCAGTAAACGGAGTTTTGGTCATCTTGCCTTTGAGACATGACTCGCAAGTTTCATAAGATGTAAATTCGAATGGATTCTGTCATGCCCCGCTTCCCAGTATACGGGAAGAGGACGCGACGAGGCCCCTGCGTATTTACTCTGAAGTAAATACGCTAAGTGTAACTAAGCAATATAAAAGAAATGTACACAAGAGACAAGTGTAATGAACAACAACTTTATTTATTAACATTCTTTTTACAATACATGGAAAAGTAAATATATGGAATAAAGCGATGCCTAAACAGTGGCATAACAGAAATGGAAAAATACAGAATGTAAAGAAAATGTACAAGTGTAACTACAGCTCGGGATTTTCAATAAACTGGTCCAAGTCTTCAGTGCTAGGCTCGATCTCTGGAAGGTCTGAATCACCTGACGACATTCAAAAAAGAAGAAAGAGAATGTCGTCAGCGAACAAATCGCTCGGTAACTCCCAAAGATAATGGAGGAATAGAATAGACAGAGAGAGTATATTTTTAAAGTTGTATTATATTGTTAATGTTGTTATTTGTAGCTTGGTACAGAAAAGACCAGTGTATACGAGAGGATTCTCTATATACCAGGGACTAACGGCAAATGGAATACTAGGAACCGTTTATGCCACGGTACAACAGCAAATGAATTCAGGTTAGGTGTCTTAAATCTTGCAGTCTCGTGCCACTTCTAACACCTTCCGTACCAATCTACCCCTTAAAACCCCGCGATATCTTGATTTTATTGTTGTATTATATTGTAAATTGTATTGTCTTATATAGATGGATGACTTGCCGAAACCATGATATCAGTAAATGGATGTAACTGGAGAATCATGTAAATGGAAGTATATCCATGGTTCGGTTCGGTCAATACAGATTGAATAGATTGAATATATGTATTCATGGATTTATATTGAATTGTAGTTTGTACTTGAATCATATTCAAGTAAGATTATTTATAATGAGACTCAGTCTGAGTTAGAACAATTAGAAATGAAATTGAATCCTGAATTAGGTTTTGGTGTTATCGGTAACCGCTGCACATGGGCGGCAGGATTTGTGTCTTTTTCAAAAACGATTATCGTGTTGATAACACCGTTTGTTAATTTATCTACCTTAAATAGGCAAGCATCCATATCTCCGACTCCCTGAGGCTCAAGAGACTGGTCCCGCTTAAACCTATATTTACTAGGGTCCTTAGGGTAATTAATAGAACTTGAGGGGGTTTTGTGTAAAAATAATTTTGTATAGTTTTCAAAATACACCTCAAGTATTTTATTATCGTCTTTAAAGTTTTTATTGATGTATATTTTATCATTGTGACATTTCTAGTGATTAAAAACCTATTTTTCATAATATATGGTATTTAATTGTAAAGTATGGAACTTGAATAGAGTTGCATGGTATTTTCAAGTAAAGTGATTGTTTTTTATTTAGAAAAGTTGGAATATTTATACTATATCAAAAATAGATATTTTGGTGATATATATATATATATATATAATTTATTATTTTTCTAGAAATCTCATTTTCTTAAGATGTTTGTATTTTTAAATATTTCGAGACCGAATGCTCCTTGCGGAGGTCTGCATCTCGCACTACTAAACCCGAGGATGTGCGATAATCCGCACCATCCTGAACGGATTTCCCAAAATGGGTTGTAGCGGCACTTTGCAAAGATTTATTTAAAATGCATAATCTTATAGAAAAAGGTTTTAATAGTAAAATGTATTTAAGTGTAAATTCGTATTCCCGTATTCTATATTCCCGAAAGATATCGTGCTATGTTGCATATGAGTGTTGTGAGGAGGTAGGCCATTACCTCGTGATCTATCTAAAGGTATAGCAAGGGTAATGATATTTATGTCAAAATTAAACTACATGGTATTTTACAGAAAAAGTACGATAAAAATTACAATATGAAATATTTTGCTATGAAACTTGTTCATGATATTTTGTTAATGTGTAATAGTCAAGATGTGAGGGTTTGATATGTTTGTATTTCAGAAAAGGTGGAATTTTTAAGAAGAACCGAACTGGAAGTCGGATTAACTCCGTTTCCGTCGGGTTTTAGAAATACGTGTTTTAAGAATAGTAAAGAGGAGAAGGAGGAGGGACATACTGGAATTTAGCTTAGAAAAGAGGAAGGGGGAGTGGAAGTGGGTTCCGGTGCGTCGTTTCATCGTCGGGAGCTCCTAGAGTCGTCGTCGGAAGTTCGCCGGAGTTTCGCCCTTCGCTAACTCCACTTGTACACAAAATTTCTTGAGAGTTTTCTTGAGAATTTGGGCAGAGTTTGTGAGTGAGGGGTGTGTGTTTAGGTGTGGTATTTATAGGAAAAACCAGGGTTAGGGTAGGTGAAAGGGTGTGAAATAAAATGTATTAAATTTTTGCATTAAAAAGAGTTTTAATTTGATTTTTAATTCTTTGCAATAATGCAGGGTTTTTAAACTATGTACAGTGAGCTCGGAATGATCGAGAATGTGGCTGGGGTCACTCACATACTTTTTGAGTTGGGATATGTGGAACACATTATGCACTCCTTCCAATGAAGGTGGAAGTGCCAAGCGGTATGCCACTTCACCGACTCGTTCGAGTATGTCGAACGGTCCAATGTATCTCGGACTTAGCTTACCCCGTCTTCCAAATCGAATCACTCCACGGTTCGGAGATATCTTTAAGAATACGTGATCTCCCGGCTGGAACTCCAAGTGTCGTCGCTTTGCATCAGCCCAGTGCTTCTGTCGATCTTGGGCTATGCGCATCTTTTCTTTGATAGTTTGAATCACATCAACAGTTGCTACTATCATCTTAGGTCCAAGGAGTTCTCTATCTCCGACGTCGTCCCAACTTAATGGCGATCGACACTTCCTTCCATAAAGTGCTGCAAAAGGTGACATTCCTATGCTTTCTTAGTAGCTGTTGTATGAAAACTCCACAAGGTGTAGGTGATCTTCCCATGATCCTCCGAAGTCTAACATACATGCTCTGAGCATATCCTCCAAGATATGAATAGTTCGCTCAGACTGACCATCTGTTTATGGATGATAAGCCGTGCTGAAGTTCAAACTTGTTCCCAAGCTCGCTTGCAGACTCTGCCAAAATTGCGATCGGAACCTGGTATCACGATCGGAGACAATGCAGACCGGTACTCCATGAAGTCTCATAATTTCCTGTATGAGTTCATGGGTATTAGAGATAGTGTTGGAGATAGTGCCCTCAGAGTCAATTATTGGATCACAGGCACGTGATTGCAATGATTGATGGAGGACCTATACCGGTAGGACAGTCTTACTCAAGATGATAGTATGCTATCTGGTTTATCTTTATCATCATGTACTGCTTTAGGTGACCTTACAGGTCGCTATTGCACATTGATAGAGCCCCTAGGATTCTTGCTTGACTGCCAGCAGTATGAGGGCGATCATATACGTGGGAGCTGGGGTCTATAAGCACATCCTTAAGAGGTCCCTAGCCGTGGGAGTTTCGAGACAGGGCATCGATACTCCAGAGTTGACTAGTGTATACAGTCGAGACCCCGACGAGGGGCGGTGGCCGGTCTCACAAGCCACTGGTGTCAGTTGGTTCACCTAAGATGTATACAGGTGCTCATTGGGTTATGAGTACACCGGACAGGACTCACCGGGAACATGCTAGTTGGTCTTATACCTGACGTCAGATAGCAGTTCCCTGGTGACATGTGTACATGTTAGTTCATCGACCTGAGATCGTCATTTGTCTCGTGTGAGTTCCCACTGTACTTTGATTACTACCCTACCACGCTCAAAGGAGACGTGCAAACAGGTTTTAGTTGGGTACAGTCCCGAGCCACATGGAGGCAGTGAGCGGATCTGCAGGGGTTCTTCTCTTCCGGTATTGGGGGTGAGGTCGCGCAGTGTATAGGAGAGCCATTGCATGAAGTCCTTGGCCAAGGCAGGAGATTTACTGGTAGGTATTCCAGTAGTATCTCAGGGTGTTCTGCGCTACTCTCCGACACGACTTGTACCGCTTTTGGGGGGTCTGACTTTTATCAACCCCCTAGGCCCGCCATGCGATGCTCATAGACGAACGGACCGGACTGTACGGATATTGTCACTGACAGGATCAGTAGGGTGTCAAGATGAGTTCGCTCATCGACGTCCCTTTTGGTCAATACCTGGTAGCCCGTTACGTATGGCTAATACCTCTGACGTGCTAGTGGTTAAATCCACAGCCAAAGTATTGACGAGTCTTTAGAGTCCCCCACAGACCGTTTTCTCAAGTTTCGGACGAAACGCTGTAGAGGCCGTATGGAGATATGGCAGGGTTTGATCAGATACGTACGGTATTGCACGGATCTTAATCGGACGGATAATACTAGCGGGCTTTGGTTTAAGCCGGATCCTAGTATTGTACTGTGTAGATTTTGTCTCATTGCATTTGTATTCGGTCAGAATACAAATGCGGGTATGTATATACAGTCGCTGGGTTTTCCTGTAATTTATTACGGGATCAGTCTTTTAAAGTTGCCAGTTTGCTTTCCGTTTCGGCCATTTTCCTTTGTATCTTTTCTTGGCTGAAAGTTGGTGGAGGAGGGCTTATTTGCAATTGTGCAAATTAGCATTGTGGAGGGTGGTCTTTGTATATTGTTGCATCATGATGGTTTCATGATGGTTCCACCATCCCTTGACTTTCTTTAGTCCATGATTACTTGACTTTTGGAGTAATCATGCTTGATGATGAAGGAGGGTTATGATGATAGATGTGAGACTTGCCTTTTCCCTTACACAAAACCTTGCATTATTCTTTTGGCTCACCCCCTTGGTATTATTCCTCTCTCCCTCCATTTTTTGGCCGGCCATTCTCTTTAAGGGCTGTCCCAATTTTTGTGTGGGGATATACTCTCATTTGTCTTGCAAAAAATCATATAGTTCATCTCAAAAAGCTTTCATCTCTTTCCTCCACCAAAACCTTGGCAACTTCAACCCCATTGAGACAAAAGAGCACTACACTTATTCTACAACAATTCTTGGACACGTCGACTCGCCAACTTCGTGCCCGAGTTGCCTCGGTCCAGAGGTGGGAGCCCGTAAAAGAACCCGGCGATGTGGTGTCCTTCCGACGAGGAGATGAAGACCGGAGATTCCGCGGGGAGATCGGGACGACGACGAGAAGACCGAAGGACACGGATCGCTCGGTATATCTCTCTACCCCTTCTCTAGTTAGCTAGGATTAGATTAGTGGCCCAATCCGGGATTTATAGTGCGCGGTGGTGCCGGTTCAAAAGTTAAAGTAAAGTATCGTTTCCGCATTTTGGCCTCGTTCAGACGGCTGGGGCGCCGCCGTGCACTTACACTGGTATCAGAGCCACGCCATTAACCTAGTCTAGCTTGGTCTAACGTGTTTACATTTTCGATCGAACAAAAATCCCAAAACCGCGATTTCAAAGCATCTGTTTTCTGTAGAATTATTTTTGGCTCGAAAATTTTTTCAGGTTGTTGCAGAAAAACATGCAGGAAGTTTTAAGAATTCTGTGAAAAAATGGTGGCATGATACTGTAGGAAGACCGCGGAACCGCGGCCAAACCCCCCTTCTGGCCGCGGTTCCGCCGCAGTACAGTGTCCTCACTGTACCATTTTTGCACAGAACTTTTTGGACTTGGAAGTGGGGGTTTTGGAATATTCTGTTTGGGCCCAGATTTTCTTTGAGTGCTACAGTAGTGCTTGGGGCCCACTTCGGTAAATTTATTCGATCGAAAATTTTAAATATGTTAGTTCACAGTATTTACATTATATCTGCGACCGTGAATGTCATTTGATCGGTAAATCCTGTCTAACTGCTATAGCCCTTTTAGATGGATTTGCGATCGTGACATTCACGTTGATGTTCTGTGTTGTGTTGTGATGTTGCGGATTGATCGTGGGGGATAGCCTAGATGCAATGGTAGTACAGTTTTGGTTGTATTATGTACATTTGATATTATGGGGCGAGCGTCCGACATGTGGACTGCCGTTACTGCCTGTTTGTATATTATTCTTTTGGGGCACGACCGGGGTGAGGTCGATGTACCCGTTGTATGTATATTTTACTTTCTGTACTAGGATTACCCCAAGGTGGGGTGCACGGATAGCCGGGTTCTAGAGGGCAACGAGCCCGCATCTCATGGCATTGAGACGGAGGGGGCTTTACTCTAGAATTGGCGGGCTATTCGCCGCACTCGTAGGGGGTACAGGTTGACCCAAGGAGGGGTGCCCAAGTTCCTGGATTCCGTGAAGTGCTGGGTGGTCCATTCACATTGCTGAAGGGGGCTGCCTCGCTTCAGGTTTTGGCGGGTAACTTGCCGCGCCCGTAGGGGTCTAGGATTTCATTGCACAGGCTATCCACACGACCAGGGGAACGTCGGGTTTCAGTAGCGGCTCTATGAAACCCGGGGATCCCAGATATCTGTATTGTTCTATGATACTTATTACATTTCTGTGATGTTGCATTTTATCACGCCTTGAGCGAATATTATATATTGATATATATACTAGTAGATATTGTATATGTTTTGCATCCGCGCTAGTCCAGTCCCCGCTCTGTCGTTAGTTAAGTAACCTAACAGGTGATGACGGGACCCAATGGCGAATGCGGATGGCATATACGTACATCATTATTTTCGTTCTTTATTGGTGTGATCAATTGATGGGACTGCATTGATTCGGATCAATGCAAGCTAAACAAACCTATTCTGATGTTGTTGGAACAATTTTTCAAAAAGCTGTTATTGCAAGGACGTTCTCTTCTGTTTTGCACAGTGGTATTCGGTTATGAATATCCAACACCTCAGTCGACGAGGCAAGGGCCAAGATCCCTTCACCGGGAGTGACTCCTAGGACAGAAGTTTGCGTCAGGGCAATAACTTCACTATAGCTGATTACTTTTGCTTTGCATCGTGGTATTCAGTTGGAATATCCTGCACCTCATTCTACGGGGAAAGAGCCGATATCCCTTCACCGGGAGTGACCTCTTTAGCAAAGGTTTCCGTCACTATATTTTTATAAAATCTATCCGTTTCCTTCAACGATATCAAGTTCATTACGTTAAAGGTTTTTCGCAAGAAACCATTCGTAGCCCTCCGTCATTTCAGACGGGTAGCATGTAGTATTCATGCTATGTTTGTTGGCCTTCGTCAAGGTCATAAGAGCATGGGGTAAAAATCACATCGGGAGTTTCTAAAGAAACTGCAACTTGCCAGATATGCGCATACCTTCTGGAGTGTGATAACGTGAGCGGATTCCGTCACGTTATCATGCGATGATAGTTGGATCCCGATTCCCACTGATGAGTTGGTTTACTCCTCGGGTGATCCCGACTAATTCTTCTTTCAGGTTTGGAGGAGAATTTGAGGTTACAGTGGGAGGTTTCCTGATTGGATAAATTGGTAACCATTCTGATCTAAGTTAGAGTGCACGCTGAGTGTTTCTTTTCTCTCTCTCTTTGGCAGCGACCATTACCCGACCCTTGACTATGACTCAGAGACCAAAATTAACCGAACCTTCTTAAACACCGGCTTTTGGATTGTCAGAGTTGCAAACCTCATTGCCACTCCTACTTTTACCCTTTTCTCCAGGACACCCCGTATTACTACGAACGTCCACTTCCATTGGATAAAACCATCGTGTGGTTATATACGAACTCGAAGGAATTTATTCGATGATGGTTTCCGGTTCTGGAGAAAACGAATAGGACTATTTAGTTGTCTTTTCCTTTTACCTTCTCTCAGGTTGCGAGTACCCCTTAGATTAGGGGATAGTACACCTATTACGCAAATTGGATAGTTTTCTTCCAAACCATAGGCAGGTGCCGACCGGTAGGGAATGAAGAAAACCAATTAGCCTAACGATGGTGTACAAAAGGTATTAAGTAAAGACAAAATAAAGGGATTAGTAAGAGGGCAAAGAAAACTGCGACTGCTATTCACGACCAAACCAAGTATTTCATTACCACTCCCACTCCACCTTTGTATTTCTCCAGGACACTCCGTGTCACTACGAAGATCCACAGTTTATTGGATATTCCATCGTATGGTTATATACGAACTCGAAATAAACTTGTTCCAGTTCGGGGATGGATTCTGGTTCAGGAGAAATAGAAATAAGGTTTATTCGGTTGTCTTTTATCTTCACCTTCTCTCGCATTGCGAGTGTTCCTAGGATTAGGACAGTACACCCATTATGCTTATTGGATAGTCTTCTTCCAAACCATAGGCTGGTGCCGAACGGTAGGGAAGGAAGAAAACCATTTGGCCTAAAGGGGTGTACAGAAGGTAATGACTAAAGACATATAAAGGGATTTGGAGAGATGGCAAAGAAATATACGGTTATAGTTGTGAATCTGGATAATGGAAGAGGCATTACTAGGAATACCCGGATACCCCTACGAATGTTTCAGTTTCACTGTGTACTGTTAAAGGAAAACTGATTTCCCAATTAGACACTTGCTCCAGGGTTTGTATTTACCAGGTATGATTCTCACATCTGTATGGTTTTACAGATGATGAGTGGGAGTAAGTTATTGGGAATTAGGTGATTATCCTCATTATATCGGAATTCGTTGTAATTGGTGATATTTTAGGAAGTCACCTGGGTTGTTTGCCGGACGACAAATATTTGGTTTTGAATATCCGTTGTTATGCACCAATTTCAAATTGATATATCTGTACGTCTATTTTTTATAGAGTGAGATGTACCTTTTTGAAATTATGTCTATGAAATTTACCTATATCAGTGGATGGTTAGGTAAGGAGCTTTAAACAGTGGTGTAATTCTTCTTAACCATAAGTGCAGTTTTCAACCTACGACACACAGGGAATGAGTTATTAGACTCAAGGGACTTATACAGAGTATTGTATGTTGTCCAGTGTCCATTAGGACAGAGGGGTTGGTCCTCGTACTATATTCGGTTTACTTATAACTTCTCAAGTTCTTAGACAAGTGTTTCGTAGAAACACAAGGTCCAAGTTTTGAGAAGTTATAGGTATAAGAGTAAAGTAGAGAACCAGATGTTGCATGTATCGGGATTCTTCAAGGTGATCGAAGATGTAGATACTTGTGTAAGGTATTCAGTTGATAGTAATGATTAAGAGAACTTGCTTCTCTTTCGGGTTACTCATAATTGGAAGCATTCCTAAGTTGAGTAACGCTGATCGGCCTCTCTCCATTTAGTTGACATGCACTGGAGACAGCTGCATGATTTGAATTTGGTTCAATTAAATTAGTGCATCTGTTTCTATATTGGATATATAACAGTTCATATCTTAACGATGTTAAGGTACGGGGAGTTGTCCGGCTTATGCTTAAAAACAGACTCTGGATAACTCAAGGCACGTTTCTGTAATGGCTATTTGTGGGTTGACCCAGGCTATGACGAGGGTTGACTTTCTACCATCTGGAAGATCAATAGTGATATTGTTCTTGACTTGCCACAGTTTTAATAAAAATAGATTTTTTCAGAAAACAGTTGTGGGAGTATGGTAAAACTGGAAGTGATTCCAGAACCGCAAACGATTACTGAAAGTTTGATAGGAACCTAAAGATTCAATCTGGCTTGACATTCCATTGGCCACTCCGCAGATACGGTGGGTAACTTCAGGCACCCGAGGGGTACTACGGTAGCCTCAAGGACGGTGACAGGGAGGATCTTGCTTACCCAGACTTGCCATTGCCGTTGTTCCAGACTGTGAGACACGGCAGGAGGATGAGTATAGTGTCGTTCTAAACTAGCTTTAGAAGTGTACGTCTATATGATTCTGCCAGAGGGTTGTCGTGATCAGTGGGAGCAGCGGAAGCATTGGTGGACAGGTGGCTTATGTCTATCTATAGACTAAAGCAGATATAGCGGAGATAGATCATCTATTTCTGATGTAATAGTCATAGGTTTGACTTCATCAGAATTGGGGATGGATCTGTTAAGAAGGTAGTGGGGTGTGATGTCCTGGTATTTGGATGACATACTCAGAGTAGGAAGTGAAATTCCTATACTACGGTCGGTTATAGTTTGGTTGTCACACAGGGGTTTCTCCACATGGGACTTGGATATTATATCATACATCCTGGTTACTGGATCTATGGTTTTAGATCTAGATTTGGGTAGTTTCCCAATCTGGGTACTTAGACAGCATTCTAAAGGTATTTTTAGAATGGACGACTCCTGGCACGGTAGTGTACCTGCAGGTAATGGAGTCACCCTCTCTGAAGGTGTCTTATAGACTAAAGGGGAGAGGGATGTGCATGATTGGCAGATCACTTGCTTAGGCAATTGAGTCAATCATGAGATGTCAAGTACCACACCAGATGTTGTTTTTGCAATAGATGCAATAAGTTGATATTAATTCAATCCTGGAGAAACGATCGGAAGCAGTTTTAGAACATAAGTGGATGTTCTAGGGATATGATAACGGCAGCCTCATTCGAAAGACGGTTATCATTCCAGGCTTCCAAGGTGACCTGGATGACAGAGTGGCTGTCAGAGTTATAGTTTTCCCTCTGATGAGGGGCAGTGTTTTGGACAGGTGATCCAAGCGGACACTGAGGGAGGCATAACGCGGGATACTGATTAAGTTCAGTTGACAATACAGTCTAAGAAGTTTGGATTTGGAGTTCATTTATGAACTGGGTCCCATCAGACATCCAGACACATTCTAAGACAGGTATTGCTCATTTCGGGAGATGGGTTTTCTCCGCGAACTTGAGATATAGAGAAACATAGAAAGAAACATCAAAGCGGATCCACTCACTGAGGCTATTCCTCGAACGCAATAGTTTCGCAAATGGGTTTTGTGAGACTGACTAGTAGAGGAGTTGGGTGTTCGGTATCACACGGGCTGTGAGTATGCGACATCGCAATAATTAGCCTTGAGTGCAGATGGGAGATTGTTGGAGATAGTGCCCTCAGAGTCAATTATTGGATCACAGGCACGTGATTGCAATGATTGATGGAGGACCTATACCGGTAGGACAGTTTTACTCAAGATGATAGTATGCTATCTGGTTTATCTTTATCATCGTGTACTGCTTTAGGTGACCTTACAGGTCGCTATTGCACGTTGATAGAGCCCCTAGGATTCTTGCTTGACTGCCAGCAGTATGAGGGCGATCATATACGTGGGAGCTGGGGTCTATAAGCACATCCTTAAAAGGTCCCTAGTCGTGGGAGTTTCGAGACAGGGCATCTATACTCCAGAGTAGACTAGTGTATACAGTCGAGACCCCGACGAGGGGCGGTGGCTGGTCTCACAAGCCACTGGTTTCAGTTGGTTCACCTAAGATGTATACAGATGCTCATTGGGTTATGAGTACACCGGACAGGACTTGCCGGGAACATGCTAGTTGGTCTTATACCTGACGTCAGATAGCAGTTCCCTGGTGACATATGTACAGGTTAGTTCATCGACCTGAGATCGTCATTTGTCTCGTGTGAGCTCCCATTGTACTTTGATTACTACCCTACCACGCTCAAAGGAGACGTGCAAACAGGTTTTAGTTGGGTACAGTCCCGAGCCACATGGAGGCAGTGAGCGGATCTGCAGGGGTTCTTCTCTCCCGGTATTGGGGGTGAGGTCGCGCAGTGTCTAGGAGAGCCATTGCACGAAGTCCTTGGCCAAGGCAGGAGATTTACTGGTAGGTATTCCAGTAGTATCTCAGGGTGTTCTGCGCTACACTCCGATACGACTTGTACCGCTTTTGGGGGTCTGACTTTTACCAACCCCCTAGGCCCGCCATGCGATGCTCATAGACGAACGGACCGGACTGTACGGATATTGTCACTGACAGGCTCAGTATGGTGTCAGGATGAGTTCGCTCATCGACGTCCCTTTTGGTCAATACCTGATAGCCCGTTACGTATGGCTGATACCTCTGACATGCTAGTGGTTAAATCCACAGCCAAAGTATTGACGAGTCTTTAGAGTCCCCCACAGACCGTTTTCTCAAGTTTCGGACGAAATGCTGTAGAGGACGTATGGAGATATGGCAGGGTTCGATCAGATACGTGCGGTATTGCACGAATCATGATCGGACGGATAATACTAGCGGGCTTTGGTTTAAGCCGGATCCTAGTATTGTACTGTGTAGATTTTGTCTCATTGCATTTGTATTCGGTCAGAATACAAATGCGGGTATGTATATACAGTCGCGGGTTTTTCCTGTAATTTATTACGGGATCAGTCTTTTAAAGTTGCCAGATTGCTTTCCGTTTCGGCCATTTTCCTTTGTATCTTTTCTTGGCTGAAAGTTGGTGGAGGCGGGCTTATTTGCAATTGTGCAAATTAGCATTGTGGAGGGTGGTCTTTGTATATTGTTGCATCATGATGGTTTCATGATGGTTCCACCATCCCTTGACTTTCTTTAGTCCATGATTGCTTGACTTTTGGAGTAATCATGCTTGATGATGATGGAGGGTTATGATGATAGATGTGAGACTTGCCTTTTCCCTTACACAAAACCTTGCATTATTCTTTTGGCTCACCCCTTGGTATTATTCCTCTCTCCCTCCATTTTTTGGCCGGCCATTCTCTTTAGGGGCTGTCCCAATTTTTGTGTGGGGATATACTCTCATTTGTCTTGCAAAAAATCATATAGTTTATCTCAAAAAGCTTTCATCTCTTTCCTCCACCAAAACCTTGGCAACTTCAACCCCATTGAGACAAAAGAGTACTACACTTATTCTACAATAATTCTTGGACACGTCGACTCGCCAACTTCGTGTCCGAGTTGCCTCGGTCCAGAGGTGGGAGCCCGTAAAAGAACCCGGCGATGTGGTGCCCTTCCGACGAGGAGATGAAGACCGGAGATTCCGCGGGGAGATCGGGACGACGACGAGAAGACCGAAGGACACGGATCGCTCGGTATATATCTCTACCCCTTCTCTAGTTAGTTAGGATTAGATTAATGGTCCGATCCGGGATTTATAGTGCGCGGTGGTGCCGGTTCAAAAATTAAATTAAAGTATCGTTTCCGCATTTTGGCCTCGTTCAGACGGCTGGGGCGCCGCCGTGCACTTACAGATAGTACATATTTGAAGAGTTTAAATCTTAAGTAGATTCTTACCTCCATGTACTTTATTGCTAATGTCTCAGTTGATTGGCCAACTCGAAATGAGATGAAGTGAGCCGACTTTGTTAGTCGATCCACAATGACCCATACCGCATCGTTACCCTTTGTGTTGCGAGAGAGTGCAGTCACAAAATCCATCGTGATGTGTTGCCACTTGATTAGTGATGTTTTTAGAGTTGTGTAGTAACTGCAATCAATAACGGTGTCGCGTGTAACTAGACCGAGATTAGTACGAGTCGTCCTCAGGGAAACGTTGAATCCTTTAATCTTATTTTAGGCGTATTGATTAGGAAAGGAGGAAGAATAATGAATAGTGGAAATGGTTGTAGATTCTAGATCTACGTCAAACGCGGATGTAGTTTATAGATCTAGATTAACTAAGGATGTATGTTTTATATTAGAAGGGGGCTTGTAGGGTTCGTTAAGATTTAGTAGTCATGGATGATTAATTAAAGATTACTCCTCTTATCCTTTAATAGATTTAAAACTAGATCGACAGTGATGCATGTAGATTTGGGTTTCTGGAGGGAAAAGGGTTCCCACTCTTAACCCCTACCTTGACATGGATCTCCATTCATGTCTAGCCTTTACCAAAACAATCGTTAATCTAATCTCTAATTGCGGCCGTGGTTCCCAATGAATTGGAAGCGCACCCGATTAGGATGTTAATCATTCTTTTGGTAAAGTTTATAAACTTTATAGGACATAAAAAGAGTTTAAGGATCTTCATCATCCATTAATCTACCCTAATCCTACAAACCCTAACAAACGGAGAATTACTTGCGCATGTTGGGAAAAGAAAAGATAGAAATCATGAAGAAAATAAAATGCAATAGAATAAAACTACCTTTATTAATCAACAAGATCAAGTACACTTTGTTCCTTTAGAAAATGATTACAAAACCCTAGTTGGCTTCTCGATCTCTTCTTAAGGAGGTAGATGAACTGTCGATGATCAACCAGGATTCTTGAGCCGTTGTGGACTTCGTGATCGTGTCGGTTTGATAATTTTTCCAAGAGGCTATCGGTCCTTATTTTTAGTCACGGAGCCAGAACCCTAGTTTCCTAATATGGTAACTAGTTGTTAGAATCCCAACCTGAAAATCCCAAGTCCTAGATCTTCATACGTGCGGCGGAACCGCAGCCATTTGGTGGGTTTGGCCGCGGATCCGCGGTGGATTAGAAGGGTCTTGATTTTATATTTCTGTTGGCCTCTTCTGGTGACATATGTAGACTGTTTTGATACTGGAATCTTGAAATCATCTCGTAGTCTCTGCCAGAATATCTTTCTTCGATTTACTTGAATATTTCGACAGATTTGATCTCGCCAACTCGAATTTCCTTGATTTCAGTCCTGATATAATTTTTGCACAATAACTCAATAAATAATGTTAGTAGAATTTTTTTTGTTGAGATATTATCTTAACCGTTTGACATGGTATTATAGTTTTAGAAAATTGGTTAAAGATATTTGATAAGGTAAGCATATTTAAATGGACTAAATATTATATAAATATTATATGCTTATATTTTCCTTCATAATGTTAATTATAATATATAAATACATGAAAATAGTATTTTTACAGATAAACCCTCATATGTGTCATATTTATAATAAACACCTTTTATTATATAGAAATATTAAGGAAAATGTCATATCAAATGCACAATATTTTCGACTGAACAAATACCCCCAAACTTAATTTTGATCGTCCCGAGCAAACTAGTTATTCAAGAGAAGGAGAAAAGGAAAAAGAAAAACCTAAGCAGCACACTTTCGTAGGCAACACGATTGTATTGAGCACGTGTAACAAGTCGTTAAACCTCTAAGTGTCCCTAGTAGGAGGAGTGTTATCTCCTGAGGGTTTTCAGCGGATTACACCCACAAAATCCTATAAAAGAAAGATGGTGAAAGTTACATATAAAAATAAGAATTATAAAAGAAACAACTTGAAAATAAGAGTTTCTAACTATACCAGCTTTTCAGTTGTTATGAGTCCTATCTTAATGGTCATGAAAAAATGTTAGAAATCACATCATCCCTCAATAAAACATCGCCTTTAGTCTTCCTCCCTATCTTTCTTCCAAATATTGATCATATACCCCTACGTGTGTGTAAAAGACATCCCTACACTTAGAGAATTCAATTCAAGCTATCATACTCTTGTCCATTTTCCAAAGTATTTTATAGTTGGTGAATATTTTGATGAAATTGCTCACACATCCTTCATGCGACTGTTAATACTTCTTGAGGTACTAACCGACCGATTACAAAATGTGCTTGCGCATTTAGGCGTAATTCCTCGTTTCGCAACACTTAAGGCTTAGCAGTGGCTCCCAAACCAGTTGGTCTAAAACACTAGGTGATAGAGCACCCTCGCTATATTATTTTATGTTGCCTTGGTAATTGCAAAACCAGTGTTCATTTTTCTTCTTCACCATTTATACTTTTTTTTTCATACTAAGGCTTTTAGACAAGAGCATTTCAATGTATTCTCTACTATCCTAAGTTTCAAGATGTGTGTAAGTGCGTATAGTAGGGTATCAACGTTCAAATGTTTGGCGTCAAGAATAAGGACTATTTTTCAGACTTAATTTTATCCTCAGATTAGTAATTTCCTTCATTTTATTAACCCTTGGGACAACGGCTCATAACTACTTATTACTAGTTTCATTTAAGAAAATATCTAATTTTCTTGCTTTTCTTAAACTTTTTCTATCTTATATATGTAATTTTTCACTTTCTACTTTTTTATTATATAAAAAAAAATTGTATAGTGCCAAATGCCAAAAGATAGTTTAGTGAATACAAACCTTCCCTCTAAACCTGTTTTCAGCAGTGTCCTCACTGATGTCTTTTTTTTTAATGCATCGACCTGTAGACTTAGGGAGAGAAATTAAGAAGGGGTAAAATAATAGTCAAATGAAAACTAACCCCAAACTTGTACTTTGGCACGCACAGATATTCAGTGAAGTCTTTTATCACTCACCTCCATTCTTAAAATGAGACAATGTTACCGAAACATGGAGGTGGGGCGGAGGAAATTTAGTTATGATAAAGTGGCTTTTTTAAAAACAGGAGCTCCTCCGCTGGGTTAGCAGAAAAATACGGTTTTAATCTATGCCATTTTCTTTAAAAAATTGAACCGTTTTTTATATTTTCAACATCTACTGTCCCGTGCGGGTATACATACCGTACCATAAAAGGTCCTTTCCAACGAGATTTAAGCTTACCCGGATGAAGATGGAGACGGGAATTGTAAAGAAGGATTTGTCATCCCGGTGTGAAAGTTTTCCTAAAAAGGTTTTTATTGTGAAACACTTTAGTCCGGTTCTTTACTATCACCGCATTATCGTAAGCTTCATCGCGGAGTTCGCTTAGCTCATTCAATTGCAGCTTCCGATAGTTGCTGGCTTGATCAAAATCGAAGTTTAGCTCTTTGATAGCCCACATTGCTTTATGTTCGATCTCGACAGGAAGGTGGCATGCCTTCCCAAACACAAGGCGGTATGAAGACATACCAAGATCGGTCTTATAAATGGTACGAAATTCCCAAAGAGCATCCGTCAATTTGGTTGACCAATCTTTACGGTTTTTAGAAACCGTCTTCTCCAAAATTTGCTTGATCTGCCTATTTGAGATCCCAGCTTGCCCGCTTGTTTGGGGATGATAGGGCATAGAAAGTTTGTGGTTAATTGCATATTTCTGCATCAAAACCTCGAAAGACCGATTACAGAAATGCGTCCCGTTGTCGCTAATTATAGCGCGAGGGTGTCTGGGCCGTGAAAAGATATTTTCTTTAAGGAACTTAATAACAACCTTGTTGCCATTAGTGCGACACGGTACTGCTTCCACCCATTTTGAGACATAATCAACCGCTAACAAGATATATAAATTCCCAAAAGAGTTGGGAAAAAGGCCCATAAAATCAACACCCCAAACGTCGAATATCTCCACAACCAAGATAGGTTGGAACGGCATCTCATTTCTACGTGAAATACGACCCAAGTGTTGACACCGCAGGTAAGTTTTGCAATGATTTTATGCATCTTTAAATAATGTTGGCCAATAAAAGCCACATTGCAAAACTTTCTCCGCCGTTTTTCGAGGACCAAAGTGACCGCCGCATGCCTGATCATGACAAAATGATAACACACTCTTGAATTCATCGTTAGGGACATATCTGCGAATGATTTGATCGGAACAATACTTAAACAAATAAGGTCCATCCTAGTAAAAGTGTTTTACTTGGGATAGAAATTGAAATTTGTCTTGTTTCGACCAATTGCTAGGAATAAGTCCCGTCGCTAGATAATTCACAATATCCACAAACCAAGGTTCGCAGGATACAGTCAAGAGCTGTTCGTTAGGAAATGAGTCATTTATCGGCACGATCAATGTTGGTGAAGAAGAGATGCGTGAAAGATGGTCAGCTACTACGTTTTCACATCCACTCTTGTCTTGGATGACAAGATCAAATTCTTGTAACAACAGGATCCAACGTATTATCCTAGCCTTAGCATCCTTCTTCGATAAAAGGTATCGTAGGACGGAGTGATCGGTGTAAACCACTATTGGCGAGCCAATCAAGTAGGGCCTGAATATTTCTAATGCAAATACAACTGCCATGAGTTCTTTCTCGGTAGTTGTGTAATTAATTTGTGCATCGTTCAAGGTCCTACATGCATAGTAAATTACATGTGACATCTTATCAATGTGCTGTCCTAAGACTGCACCAATAGCAAAATCTGATGCATCACACATAAGCTCGAACGGGTGATTCCAATCCAGAGATGATAGAACGGGGGCTGTAGTGAGAGATCTCTTAAATGATCCAAAAGCAGCCTTGCCACGCCCCGCTTCCCGGTATACGGCGAAGGGGACGCGACTGGTCCGCTACGTATTTACTGTGAAGTAAATACGCTAAGCGTATCTAAGCAATATAAAAATAATCATAAGAGACAAGAGATATAAAAATAACAGCAACTTTATTTATTAACATTCTTTTGTACAATGCATGAAAATAAAATACAACTGAAGTAAAAACGATGCCTAAACAATGGCATAACAAGAAATTAAATGTACTGAATGGTAATGTACAATGTCTAGAGCTCGGGGTCTTCGAAGAACTGATCCAAGTCTTCACTGGTGGGCTCGATCTCTGCTGTGTCCAGATCACCTGACGACATTCAAAGAAGAAAGAAATATAATGTCGTCAGCGAACAGGTCGCTCGGTAAGTCCCAAAGTTAAGGGAGAAATAGAAAAGACAGAATAAGAAAGTATCTTTTAAAGTTGTATAATATTGTAGAATATTGTATTAACGCTGTTGTTTGTAGCTTGGTACAGAAGGATGCCAGTGTATACGAGAGGGGTCTCTATATGCTAGAGACCAGGGCAAACTGAAAGTACAAGGAACCGTTATGCCACGGTACAACAGCAACAGGATTCATGTTAGGTGTCTTAATCTTACTGTCTCGTGCCACTTTTAACACCTTCCGTACCAATCTACCCCTTAAACCCCGTAGTGTTTTGATTGTGTTGTTATATTGTATTGTATAAGTTGTATAGTTGGATTACTGACCGAAACCATGATATCAGTAACGGATGTAATGGATGTAAACTGGATTCATGTACATGGAAAGTATATCCATGGTTTGGTTCAGTCAAGTTGAATAGATTGATAACTGGATTCATGGATTCGTGTGTTCATGTTGAATTGTAATATTGTAGATTTATATAGTACTTGAATCATATTCAAGTCGAATTATAATCAGACTCAAACTCGAGTCGGACAGTAGAAATATAAATCGAAGTCCTATATTTACTAGGGTCCTTAGGGTAATTTATAAAACTTGAGGGGGTTTTATGTAAAAATACTTTTGTATAGTTTTCAAGATACACCCCAAGTATTTATTATTCATCTTTAGATTTGTAATGAGGGTGGATTTTATATTGTGACATTTCTAGTGAAAATATCATAGTTTCTATAAATAAAGGTATTTATCTTTATTATTGATTTATTTGAAGTTCATGGTAATTTAATGTAAAATTTATTCTTGTGATTTTTTTTAGAAAAGGTGGAATATTTATACTATAATAAAATAGATATTTAAATGATAAATATACATATATTTATACAAAAATAATTTTAATAAATATTTTACATTCCAAAAATCTCATTTTCTTAAGATGTCGTATTTTAAACCTTTCGAGACCGAATGCTCCTTGCGGAGGTCTGAATCTCACACTACTAAGCCCGAGGATGTGCGATAATCCGCATCATCCCGAACGGGTTCCCCAAAATGGGTTGTAGCGGCGCTTTGCAAAGATTTTATAAATACTAATCCTTTAGAATACGGTTTTATTAATTAAATGGTATTTATTTTTAAAGATGTCGATTTTTCCGTATTCTATGTTCTAGTGACAAGTTCAAATCGCTTCTTCACCACCAATTGTGGCCAGGTAAGTACAAGTGAAGAAAGGAGGGATCCGCTCATGAATCACCGTGAGACGGGCCTTTTAGAGTTACATTTCTCACTTGTCTAGCCTAGACACCACAAAATCAGGTTTAGATAAACGATTGAAAGTTCACGACTTCCTAATGAATGTGACAGTCCTTAATTGGATGAGTCTAGATATATTTTATTATTTCAAAAGTTATGTATTTATAAAAATGTATCAATACTAAAAGTTTTATTAAGTAAAAGGTATTTTAATGAAAATGTTTGTTTTCTCGTATTCTAAATTTCCAAGATTTTAGTACTATGTTTAGATGGGAGTGTGTGAAGAGGTAGGTCATTACCTCGTGCTCTACTTATAGTTATAGCAAGTTTAATGGAGTTCAATGTGAAATTGGAACAATGTGGTATTTAAGTGAAAGAATACGATAAATGGAAAAGTTATCATTTCATGAATTGAAACTTGATCAATTTAGTTGTTTAGTGTTTAATAGTCAACATGATAGAGTTTAAACATAATTGAAATAATGAGAAGTGAAGTTTATAAGAAAACCGAATCGGAAATCAGATTTGTGCCGATTCCGTCGGGTTTGTAATTTCGTATTTTAGAAAAAGAGAGAGAGGGGTTAGAATGGGACTTACGGGTTTGGAAAAACACGAGAGTGATAAGGAAGAAGAAGGTTCTCCGGTGCGTCGATTCATCGCCGAGAGTTCCTAGCACGATCACAGGAATTTCGCCGTCGATTTCGTCGGAGCTTCGCCTTTCTCTCGTTTTCAAAGTACACAATATTTTCTTGAGATTTTGAGAGAGTGGGCTCAGAATTTTGGGATGAGAGGGTAGGGGTAGGGGTGTATTTATAGGGTTAGGCTAGGGTTAGGGTAGGTGTAAGGTTTTTAATTAAAAAATGTAAAAATAATAGGAAAATGTATTAAAAAATGTAGTAAATGGGTGTTAATGGGCTCTCTGGAGGTGGTCTGAAGAATTAAAGTATGCAGTGGAGGTGGGGAGACCAAGGGGCGCATTTCCCCTTCAGGTGACTCGGTGGTCCGGCCGGCGGTGCTGGCCCGAGTCGGCCGGTCCGCCGGCCGACTCGGTCGATCCCGGCCGAGTCCGGTGGTCGGGAGGTGGGGGGTCGCAGGGGGTAGCCACTGGTGCTTTTACATTTATGGGTGTAGTGGGAAATTCTGGAGTTATGGCTGTTGGACTGTTGGGCTTCTATAAAATTTAAAACAAAATAATATAAAAAATAATGTGGGGTATGGGATTTGAACTCTGATGGCTTGGTTCAGCAATGCAAGGTATTACTAATGAGCTACAAGCTCCTTCTTGTAATTATGGTGTGAAATAAATACTTAAAGAGGTATCAGCAACATTAAATACTCCAAGTATACTTTGAATTTAAATCAATTCTTTGTACATTAAAAATGGAGTTGTTACAGTCTACCCTCCTTACAAAAATTTCGTCCTCGAAATTTACAACTTTTATTTGATGAATAGTTTACAAAGAGGTGTGGATATCTAGTACGCATTTCATTCTCCCTTTCCCAAGTGGACTCTCCTGGAGTGTCTTTCCTCCACATCACTCGGACCAAGTTAACTTCCTTGTGCCGAAGTGTCTTCACTTTCCTGTCCAGGATCTCCACAGGCTGTTGCTCACAAGACAAATCGGGCTGTATAGTGAGCTCGGAATGATCGAGAACATGGCTGGGGTCACTCACATACTTTCTGAGTTGGGATATGTAGAACACATTATGCACTCCTTCCAATGAAGGTGGAAGTGCTAAGCGGTATGCCACTTCACCGACTCGTTCGAGTATGTCGAACGGTCCAATGTATCTCGGACTTAGCTTACCCCGTCTTCCAAATCGGATCACTCCACGGTTCGGAGATATCTTCAAGAACACATGATCTCCTGGCTGGAACTCCAGATGACGTCTCTTTGCATCAGCCCAGTGCTTCTGTCGATCTTGGGCTATGCGTATCCTTTCCCTGATAGTACGAACCACATCAACAGTCGCTACTATCATCTCTGGTCCAAGAAGTTCCCTATCTCCGATCTCGTCCCAACTTAATGGCGATCGACACTTCCTTCCTTACAATGCTGCAAAAGGTGCCATTCCTATGCTTGCTTGGTAGCTGTTGTTGTTCGAAAACTCCACAAGATGTAGGTAATCTTCCCACGATCCTTTGAAGTCTAACATACATGCTCTGAGCATATCCTCCAAGATCTGAATAGTTCATTCCGACTGACCATCTGTTTGTGGATGATAAGCCGTGCTGAAGTTCAGACTTGTTCCCAAGCTTACTTGTAGACTTTGCCAAAATTGCGATCGAAACCTGGTGTCACGATCGGAGACAATGCAGACCGGTACTCCATGAAGTCTCACAATTTCCTATATGAGTTTATGGGTATCAGAGATAGTACATTATGAAGAGTTTAAATCTTAAGTAGATTATTACCTCCATGTGCTTCTTTGCTAGTGTCTCAGTAGATTGGCAAACTCAAAATGGGATGAAGTGAGCCGACTTTGTAAGTCGATCCACAATGACCCATACGGTATCGTTACCCTTTGTGCTACGAGGAAGAGCAGTCACAAAATCCATCGTGATGTGTTGCCACTTCCATTCTGGAATTGGTAACGGTTGAAGTAATCCAGCAGTCCTGTGATGTTCAGCCTTTACTTGCTGACACACTAAGCATTTTGCGACGCTTCTGGCTACTTCACGCTTCATTCCATGCCACCAATAATTCTGACGTAGATCTTTATACATTTTGGTACCTCCAGGATGTACTGAGTAGGGAGAGCTGTGAGCTTCTTTCATTAACTCTTCCCGAACATGACCTTTTAGTACACACAATCTACTGCCGTATCTCAAAGATCCATCTTCATGGATGATGAATTCTGTTCTAAGTCCATTCTCCACTTGTTCTCTGATCTTTTGCAACTTAGCATCACTTGCTTGGGCTGCTTTGATCTGATTGACAATGGTTGATTGAACTTGTAAATTCATCAAACTTGAAGCATTATCTGGTACGACTACTTCAATCTCCATCTGATGCAA
Organism: Agapanthus africanus; assembly: GCA_030015575.1. Classification (NCBI taxonomy): domain Eukaryota; kingdom Viridiplantae; phylum Streptophyta; class Magnoliopsida; order Asparagales; family Amaryllidaceae; genus Agapanthus; species Agapanthus africanus. The sequence goes on from CM057351.1 coordinate 350,295,120, forward strand.
GTCTTGTTGAAGCTTCCACTGGGCGGTGAGATTCATTGCTAATGGTTGGCGACTAAGAGCATCAGGTACCACATTCACCTTCCCTGGATGATATTGCAAGTTGATGTCAAAGTCCGCCATGAGTTCTAACCATCTTCTCTGCCGTATATTCAACTACTTCTGAGTAAACACGTACTTCAGGCTCTTATGATCTGTGTAGATGTTCACTCGTTCACCAAGTAGATAATGGCGCCAAATCTTGAGAGCAAAGATGACGGCTGCCAATTCCAAATCATGCGTCGGATAATTGCGCTCATGAATCTTCAGCTGTCTTGAAGCATAAGCCACAACTTTACCGTGCTGATATAGAACACATCCTAATCCCTTACCGGATGCATCGCAATGCACTTCGAATCCTCCAGATTGATCCGGTATAACGAGAATAGGTGCTGATGTCAACCTTGACTTGAGTTCTACGAAAGCTTGTTCGCATGCTTCTGACCACACAAATTCTTCATCTTTATGTGTGAGCTTGGTCAGGGGTGTTGCTATCTTCGAAAATCCTTCAATGAACCTTCTGTAATATCCAGCTAAACCTAAGAAACTCCGAATGTCCTTCACTGACTTTGGTGTAGGCCATTCGCTAACTGCTGAGACTTTTGCTAGATCCACCGAGATTCCTTCTCCTGATACGATGTGTCCAAGAAAACCAACTTGCTTTAGCCAAAACTCGCACTTGCTGTACTGGACATAAAGCTGATGTTGTCGAAGAGTTTCTAGGACAATTCGTAGATGTTCTGCAAGCTCTTTCCGATTCTTAGAATACACCAGGATGTCGTCGATGAAGATGACAACAAACCTGTCTAAGTACTCCCGGAAAACTTGATTCATTAGGTTCATGAATATTGCGGGTGCGTTGGTCACTCCAAATGGCATTACGAGAAATTCGTAATGTCCATAGTGAGTTCTGAAAGCTGTTTTATGAATATCAGTTTCTTTGACCTTCACCTGATGATAACCTGAACGAAGATCCAATTTAGAGAAAACACAAGATCCACTTAGCTGATCGAATAAATCGTCGATGCGCGGAAGTGGATACTTGTTCTTTATAGTGACTTCATTCAAGGCTTTGTAATCGATGCACATTCTGTATGAACCTTCCTTCTTCTTCACAAGTAGTACAGGTGATCCCCAACTTGAAGTGCTGGGACGAATCCATCCTTTCGCCAGTAATTCGTCCAACTGTGTTCGGACTTCCTTCAAACCTTCCGGACTTAAACGATAGGGTGCTTTGATCATCGGTTGTGCTACTGGTACTAAATCAATACTGAATTCAAGAGCTCGATCGGGAGGCAAATCTGATATATCGTCAGGAAATACATCGTCGAACTCTCAAACCACATCTGGTCTTGATTCTTCCTCCGCTTGAGCTGCTACAACTACTGCTTCTCTTGGCTTCGCTTTGTAGGTACTTGGCTCTAGTGTACGGTCTCCGCTTTTGAAATAGAAGACCGGATGGTCTGGAATCTCGAATACTACCCTCCTTTGTAATCGATGCACATTCTGTATGAACCTTCCTTCTTCTTCACAAGTAGTACAGGTGATTGTTTCGTCCAATCAGAGCAAAGCTCTGTTAAAATTCAAAATTCAAAATTTTGAAGCAACGCTTCAAATCTCGAGCGCAACGCGCCACATGTCAAGCGCTGATATGTCAGCGCAGCGCCCAAGAAGGCGCGCCCAATCAGAGCAAAGCTCTATTTTTATGAAGCAACGCTTCAGTTGCGCTGCGCTCTGCGCTGCGCGACACGTGTCGGCGCAGATGCGCTAGCGCAGTTGCGCTGCGCTCTACGCTGCGCGACACGTGTCACGCGCTGGGGCATCTGCGCCAAACAGAATTAAATTTCCAAGAAATCTTCTCTGTTCTTGTTAAAACAAGAAGATTTTCTTCTGCAAAGCAGAAGCCCTTGGATCAAAGATCCAACGGTGGGGAAAATTCCCCAAATCACTCAGAGAAAGATCTCTTTAACAAATTTAACTAATTTATGGGCACTATAAAAAGAACCCTAGGCCTCAATTAAAAGGAAGGAAGATCTTGCTAAAAGAAAAAGAGAAGAGAACTCTTGAAGAATTCCTCAAGAACAACAAAAGGTAAAAAACCTTTAGGAAAAAGAGAAAATTCTCTTATGGACAGATTATGGATCTAAGAACAAGATCAATAATTTTTAAATAAAAAGAAAAATAAGTAATAATAGTGCTTTGCATTTTTTTATGAACCTCTGGTTCCTGAAACAAAAAAGAAAAATTTATTTTCTTTGATCTAAATTAGATCAAGAAATTAAATAGTGCTCTGCACTCCTGTTCTTGAATCTAAAAGATTCTTAGTGCTTTGCACTTCCAAACTGCGCTGTTGCGCTCTTGAGAGAGCGCCATGTGTCAGCTGTAAAACAACTTGCGCTCTTGAAATAGAGCTTTGCTCTCTGGAATTGGCGCAACTCACCAGAGAGCGCCACGTGTCAGCAGCGCAACAGCGCAGCGCACTAGCGCAGCGCACTGCGCTGTTGCGCTTGCGCTCACCAGAGCATGACACGTGTCATCATCATATGAGCTTGCGCTCATTACTTAGCGCAAAGCGCCAAACAAATGCACTGTATTGCTTACAAAAGGGCCAAGCCCAATTAAAGAAGGCCTAACGGGCCTAATAAAATGTAACGCATTACTTTAAAAAAAAAGGGGCAGAGCCCAAACTAAAACAGATGCGCTGCATCATAAAGAAAAGGGACAGAGCCCAATTAAAAGGCCTAACAGGCTCAATCAAATATGCTATGCATTTTAAAAAGGGCAGAGCCCAAACAAAATAGATGCTCTGCATCATTTATAAAGGGCAGAGCCCAATCAAAACAAGAATAATGCAGTGCATTACTAAAAAGGGGTAAAGCCCTAGAACAGGCCGAAGACAAAAAAATATTGAAGCTGGACTTAGCCTAATTTTGGCCATAAGTTCTTAAATTAAATTGACTGAGCACGACTGCTCTTTTAAATTAATTTATATCCGGTTCGAGGGTACATCTCCGAGCTCCTCTAACACTTATCGTTGTAATCCTTCAACGACGTCAGAGAGGTGACGGGTCCCGACGACCACATATCGGACCGAGACGTCCTTAAACTAATGTCGGACCGAAACGTCCTTAAACTAACGTCGGACCGAAACGTCCTTAAACTAATGTCGGACCGAAACGTCCTTAAACTAATGTCGGACCACCACGTCCCTAAACTGGAATATGGACTACCACGTCCCTAAACTGGAACATGGACCACCACGTCCCTAAACTAGAGCATGGACCGCAACGTCCCTAAACCATCTATGGACCACTACGTCCCTAAACTGGAACAATAGAGCCTCCAAATGCTCTTTTGCCAGATCTAAACGATCTCGTTTAAGTTGATCTTAGCCCCCCAAACACGGCTAACGTATCCTTAAACATTCAAACGGACTATAAAACTCCAAATCAACCTTGGTTCAAGGGTACATCTCTGAACTCCTCTGACATCTGCCGTTGTAATCCTTCAACGACGTTAGAGAGGTGACGAGTCCCGATGGCCAGATATTAAATGGATTATCACGTTAAGTTGATCTTAGTCTCAAACTGGACTAACGTATCCTTAACGAACGTTTAAGTTGATCTTAGCCGCAACGCGACTAACGTATCCTTAAACTAAAAAACACCGAACCCAAATCTAAGTAAATACGGATTTGGACTAGTCCACGTCCTACGGGCGACGGCATTACTCAGTCTCCGTATACAATCCACGGGCAACCACAAACAAAACAAACACACATGACACGAAGTGAAATTCTGGAGAAGGAGAAAGTGGTTACCGCGATGCAGTAGCGTAATTAACTGCAGGGGCTTGCGCCTGCAGGGAAGAGCGTCCCCTCAATCAAAAACCCCTTAATCGAGGGGGAATCTGACGACGTCTGCTACATCGGCCGCATCCGTCTAAACCTCCGATACATGGTGCCATAAATCAACTTGGCATCTTCGGAGAGGTAGACGGATAAAACCAAATAGCATCTGCCCCGAATCTCAGTGCCAGGACCCAGCGGTCCTGTGCGCCGCCGTTCGGAGGGGATCAGATTCTGGCACGCCCGGTGGGACCTCTTCCTCTTTCCACTCCACACTTCGTGTGTCGTCTTCGTGAACCAATCACGGTTTGTTAAATGGTTGTCTTCGGATTTCAAGCTACTAAGATTTGGTCTTTTACTTGGCGTAGAATTCAAGATTCAATGGCCTCTAACTGCACCAACTGCTCGAAATGCCACTGCAACGGACGCTCTACCTCACCAGGAGGTGTAGCATATGGATCCCAAGCAGCTTCCTTCCTCGCTCTGCCGGTAGACCAGGTGACCCAAGCCACCACCGGCTTGTTCTTCGGGACCATGATCCCACCTACAAGCTTCTCTGCACCAATACCTGCACCGGAAGTAAGCAAAAAGTCGGTCTTCGACCGGCTCACTGCTACGACGGCCCCTGTCAACGGGTCGCCCGTTACCAAACTAACAGCCTCCGTTTTCGCCAGGCTAGATCAGAACCATAGAGTGGCCGTCCCAAAGAGGGCAACGGCCGCTGCCCCGGAAGACGTTAAAGCGGTTTCTCCCATCAAAGAATCGGTCTTCGCGAGATTGACGATTCCCACTCCTGCCCCTATTGGTCAAAGGACATCAGTCTTCAATAGGCTGACATTGGCAGTCACCCCACATTCAAACAGGGGGCAAAAAGAAACTATCTCAAATTCCGAACCAATCCCGATGGCTCGTCGTGCACGACGTCGCCATTGGCAACGAGTGAGGAAGGCAGGGGGCAACTCTCCCTCAGGGCTAACTCCACCGGCTCCAGTGGTGGAAGTCAACGCTGCTGTTCCAACTGGGAACAGCTTTGAGCTGCTGAGAAGGGTACGGAAGAACTCTCCAACCGCTACATTGAAAAGATCTCCTCCTCCTATAGACAAAGCTCCAGAGACAAAGCAGGAACAGCCCCCTCAACGGCTGTCGTAAAAAATATACAAGGTTTGGCGTAGAGTTCAAGACTCCGTGATTGACCCGGACCACTTTCATCACCAGAAAAAGGCAAAGGTGGAAAAAGACAAAAACCGCCCCATTAAACAACAGGGGGCAACAATTGCTAAGATGCCCACTTCAGCGGTCCACAAAAGAAGGAGGCCAGAGAAAGCTCCCGTGACAATGGCAAAGTCTAAAAGCGGTGAACCTAAACGCCCCAAGTCAGGGGGCATAACGGTTCATACGGTTTATATGGCTTCTGGAAAGGAGGAAAGCCGCACTTCTACGGGTCACCGACCGCTCACCCGATCAGTGACCAAGGCTCAGGAGCAGCAACAAAAGCTCCAGGAGATGATGAATGCTATGGCCGTGCTTACAGAGCCAAAAGAAAACCCTGAAGCGTCCTTAGATGAGCGCCGAGACGAAGAGACCGACGCCGAGTTCCTTCGCCGAATATTGGAAAAGAAGGACAAAGAGGCTGCTGAACAAGCGGCCAACATACAGCGTATGGGCCTCCTCTTCCAGGACATGATAGGGATGATGATACAACAAGATCCCCCGAATGAAGAACCTCCGATCGTCCTTGGAGACGATAGGGGAGAGACATCGAATCCTCAGCCCATTCTATCAACGGCTAAAGAGGATACAATCTCTAAAACTGATCTGGACGAATATATAGCCCAGCAAATAAGGGTTCATCATGCGGCCGAAGCAGCCGGCCACGTCGTAAAAACGGGGCGGCCATATCCAGGCTGGTATGACCAAATCAAGTACCCGCCGGGTTACACAATTCCCAAGTTCCATGTCTACAAGGGGACCGGCAATCCCCATCAGCATGTTGCCCAGTTCAGGGCGCTTTGCGGTAACACCGGCGGCGATGACAAGCTTTTGCTCCGCCAGTTCGTTGGAAGTCTATCAGATACGGCGTTCGAGTGGTACTCTGAACTCCCTAATGATTCTATTAAAACCTTCGCGGAAATGGAGCTGCTGTTTACCCAACGCTTTGCAAGTGCCAGTGAACGTACCCCGATGACGGCACTGATTAACGCTAGGGTAAAACCCGGCGAGACATGGGTTCAGTACGCTATACGGTGGCGTAATCTATGGTCGAAGTGTGAGCAGCGCATAGAAGAAGCCCCTGCGGTGGGAATGTTTATTGGAACCCTTGATCCACAAGCAACCATCTCACAGTTTATGATGTTCTTCAAGCCGACTACCTTCCAGGCTTTGATTGACAAACTAGCGCAGATGGACCAGATGGGCCATAAACCCCCTCTCCCAAAGCCGGATTCCCGAAATGACAAAGGAAAGGGAAAAGCGATCGTTGTCGCTAATGCTCAACAACAACCGAACGACTCGAAGCCGGTTGCTCGTCCAAACAATACGCGCCCGTACGTACCCCTTGAGGATAGGATGGGACGTCCTTATTCCTTCCCCCGCGATAAAACGAGGAGGTTATTCGAGCTGGCGTTGCGCAACAGACTCATAAATCTGCCGGATCCAAAACGTCCGTTGCAACCAAGTGACGTCAACGAGCCCAACTACTGTCCTTATCATCGAGTACTAGGCCACCCGATTGAAGATTGCTACGTTTTCAAGAATTGGCTTGAAAACCAATACCAACAGGGCAAGTTCGCGTTATCTGACAAATGGAAGGTGAATCCCCCGCAGTCCCACACCTCTAAGGGGACGAATACGTCAGGGGCAACATGCTCCGTCATCGAAGAAGCTCCTTGGGAGGTCGTATTATCAGGTAAGACAAAGAGGATGCTAAACGATCTTCAGACATGTCCAGCGGTCAAGTGGAAGAACCCATTGGAGCCACAAATTATGGAGGGAATGCTAAAACCTCGTCCGATTCAAAAGATTGGTGGAAGTGGCCCAAACACTCATAACCAGCCGTCAAAATCTTCGAAAAAGAAGAAGAAGAAATCTAAAAAGCCCGTGAAGCCTGGCGACAAGCGCACGGACTTACAGAAGCAAATTGACGCACTGGAGGAATACAATCAGAGGGCACGAACCCCCATTACATTCCAAGAGTTCCTCCGCCATGTCTTTCAAGAAGAGGATGAGGGAGAAAGTTCATCAGATGAATCCGAGGAATATGTGGTGAACTATCATATGATTTCCCATTCGATCACGAATGATGAGGAGATTCCTTGCACCGAAAAGCTGGGGGCAGATCCTGAACCAAAGGTTCTGGGGCCATCAGATGAAGTAATTGACGCACTCCTTAATGAAGCTCGGTTGAAAAGTAAAGCTGATCGGGAGCACGAGGCGGCTATATTTGAAAGGGCCAAGCGCCAGCGACTTGATGAAGGAGCTGAGACAATCCCGCTGGAGCAAAACGCCTCCGCTACCGACAAAAGCCAACTCAGGATGAGGAAAAAGTTCGCTAAAGCCATATCAATGGGCATGAAGCTACCATCCTCTGAAGGAAACATCGCCGGTGAAGTGGAAACGCACCCCTCGTATTGCTTATATCATCAGAGGATTTCGCACCCCACTCAAGAGTGCAAAGCTTTCGATAGATGGTGGCAAGGATACGTTGCTCATCGACAACGCTTTAAGCGGGAAAAACGTAAAACTCGTCGGGAGCAGAGAAATACGACCGAAGGGCTTAAAAGAACTGCTGGCGATTGTCGCATGGTTAACACCGGTGGATCACAAGTGCCTACATTCGGGAGTGATTCTGATGAAGAGCTAGAACTTGCCCCTCTCTTTAAAGAGTCCGCTTCAGGAAAAGAAGAAGAACCGAAGGTCTGCGAAAATATCCGGCTGCGGAATCGGACGCTGCCTGAAAAGAACCTCGGACCCTTGAACAGAAAAGATAAAGGGAAAGAAAAGGTCTCTGAAGATATCATCTTAGATGACCAAGCGGCGGAAGAGTTAAACGCCAAGAACCCACCAAAGAGAAATAAGGTAGACTACAACGTTTTGGCGCATCTGAGGAAGCTGCCCTCACAGCTCAGCATTCTTGACGCCCTTTTGCTATCAAAAGAGGCGAGAGATTCGTTGATTAAGGCGCTCCAAGACCCGGAACAATTCCAAGCATGCCTGGCCGAGGAAAAGATGAAGGATGAATTAGAGGAAGTACACACGGCTGATGTTACTTTTGGTGATGAAGACCTTCTACTTGGGACGTGCGAACACAATCGCCCTCTCTATGTCTCGGGATACTGCCATGATATAAGGATAGGCAAAATCCTGATCGATAACTGGTCTTCTGTTAACCTACTCAACGTGCGGGTGTTGAAGGAAATCTGCATGAGCGTTCAGCACCTTGCTCGGGACAAGATCACCATCTCCGGGTTCGACTCCCAATTGTCAAAGACTCTTGGATCTGTGATACTGACGCTACGCTTCGGGCTACTCGTCATGGACATTAAGTTCCACGTCATAGACACCAAGACATGCTACAACGCTTTGCTCGGCCGACCATGGTTACACGAGTACAACATCATCCCTTCTACACAACATCAGTGTATGAAGTATTTTAAGGATGGTTTCGAGTATACCGTGACGGGAGAACTGAACCCGTTCTCTGTGAACGAGGTCCGCAAATACGAAGATGGCAAATACTTCTTGCCGGATTTCGAAGACACGGAGAAGTGTTACAAGCCGGAAAATAAAACTAACGCCACCATCCCTGTCTTCGGCAGTGATACCGAGGAGGAAGAGGAGATCGTTTATTCGGGTCCGCCCCAACATAACAAGCCAGGACCGTCCACTCCTACATTGGTCTTTGGTAGTGACTCGGAGGATGAGGTCCATGTCGTATTCTCTGCTCGACCTTCAATACAAGCTTCCGCTGACGAAGAGCAAAGTCTGCAAGTCGCCATGGTGCCGCCTAAACATCATAAAGAACTGGACGCACTTAATATCTACAGTGTAGAAGAGCTGCGGACATTCTATATCCCTCCCAGGCGAGAAAACGAGAAGGCAATCCTATTCTACCGTTCTGAAGAAAACAAGGTGGAAAAAGAAGTCTAGCATGGCTCGGATCCCACGCTCGACAGGCTTCAGCCTATCCGTCTTCCCAGATATTATACAGAAGGTTTGAAGAAGCTGCTGAAACGCCAGGGGATATCCTTCAAACAGACCGTTAGAGAGGCCAAATTCTATGACAGGGTCTGGAACATTCCCGGGATCCAACGCAAACTGCCTAACGGGAGAATGGAAACAAGAGGGCTTGGATACATCCGTTCAAAGAAACGAGAGTTACTACCCGGCTGCTACGTCGTATATGACCTTGATGAAGAAGCGGATGCTCAATGGGAGGACGCTAATCCTAAGCCAGTGAAAGTTCCAGATGCAAAAGAACCCGGTCCGTCGTTCGAGGAACAAATGGACAGACTTATAAAGAAAGCTGGTCAAAAGGTCCGAGATGATCACAACCGTGAGACGGCCATCTACGAGAAAGCCAAGACGCGACGCCTTCTCCAACAGGCTGTAAAGGATGAAAATGCCGCTCCTTGTCAACCTGTTATAAAGAAGGCTCCGCTCAAAAGCAGAAATAAGTCGGAAGGCCAAAAAGGCACTCAACAACAACAAAGCAGGGCTAAGAAGCCACGCAAACGGGAGTCGAGCGTTATTGATCTATCCCTTATGAAGAAAATAGGGCGAGCATACTCGTTTCCTCGGGACAAGACGAAGAAAATACTTGATCTCGCCCTGAAACATCAAATGCTTACATTGCCGGAGTATAAACACCCTGAACAAGCAGGCGAAGCCTCACACCCGGACTATTGCTCTTACCATCGAGTAGTAGGTCATCCTCTTGAAGATTGCTTCACCTTCAAGAATTGGGTCGAAAATCAATATCAGCTTGGTAAATTCGCTCTGTCCAACAACTGGAGGGTAGCACCACCACAAAAGCATGAGCCTAAGGCCACGAAAGAAAAACCAGTTCCACATTGGGATTGGAAGCGAATTCGTACCTGTCACATGATAACAATACTGCAAGAAGAATCCGAGAACATGGACAGCCTTCCCTGGTGCCTCGAAAACAGTAATGATGAGGTGATCTCAGAATTTCCCCCAGCTCCGAAAGAACTGGAGGATGGAATACATACCACTGCAGATAACCTCAAGAAAATTGAGTTGGGGACGATGTCGGGATCCGGTTCTTGCTCACGGAGCAAAGTGCCACACGGAACAAAGTGCCACGCCAAGTGTCGTGTTAAGTGGGCGGGGGCCACCTCTTGAATCCGTGGGGGCCACCTCTTGAGTCCGTGGGACCCACAGTAGAACAATGGGGACTCTTTGGAATACATTCCGAAAGAGGGCAGATCTGTACTATAAATGAAATGATACCACTCTTCAATACAGAGGCGCCTTTTAAGTGAACCGGAACTACAGGAGCTTGAGAACTCCGTAGTTAAGCGTGCTTGAGCCAGGGAAGTTCTGGGATGGGTGACCTCCTGGGAAGTGGCCCCTGGTCGGGTCCGGTTCGCTCTAAAGGGAAAAACCGTGCGGCTTCGGCCAAAGCGGATAATACTCTCTGTATTGGGGGTGGGGCGTGACTGAATGGTATCAGAGCTGGTTCCTCAATAGTAGGTCTGTGGTTCGAGGACGAACCATTGTTCAAAGGTGGGGAGAATGTCGGGATTCGGTTCTTGCTCACGGAGCAAAGTGCCACACGGAACAAAGTGCCACGCCAAGTGTCGTGTTAAGTGGGCGGGGGCCACCTCTTGAATCCGTGGGGGCCACCTCTTGAGTCCGTGGGACCCACTGTAGAACAATGGGGACTCTTTGGAATACATTCCGAAAGAGGGCAGATCTCTACTATAAATGAAATGATACCACTCTTCAATACAGAGGCGCCTTTTAAGTGAACCGGAACTACAGGAGCTTGAGAACTCCGTAGTTAAGCGTGCTTGAGCCAGGGAAGTTCTGGGATGGGTGACCTCCTGGGAAGTGGCCCCTGGTCGGGTCCGGTTCGCTCTAAAGGGAAAAACCGTGCGGCTTCGGCCAAAGCGGACAATACTCTCTGTATTGGGGGTGGGGCGTGACAGACGATAAACAATCCGCGACCGACATTCGTCAGCGAGCTGCTGTCTGAAGAGAGGGTGGCTGCGTTAAAAGACGTCCTTGTACAGCATAAAGATTGCTTCGCATGGAACTATTCCGAGATGCCGGGACTAGATCCAGAAGTTGCTGTACATAGACTGGCGATATCCTCGGGTGTCAAGCCAGTCAAAAAAGCGCCGAGAAGAATGCGGCTCGAACTCGAGATGAGCATCAACGCTGAAGTCAAAAAGCTGATAGACTCCGGCTTCATCCAGGAGGTTCAATACCCTGAATGGATTGCTAATATCGTCCCAGTGATGAAGAAAAATGGGACGGTGCGCATATGCGTGGACTTTCGAGATCTCAACAAAGCCTGCCCGAAGGATGATTTCCCAGTACCAGTCACCGAACTGATGATAGACAATACGTCAACGCATGAGATTTTCTCATTCATGGACGGCTCATCAGGATATAATCAATTAAAAATGCATCCTGAAGACCAGAAACATACGGCTTTCCGGACTCCTTTGGGAATATTCTGTTACAAGGTGATGCCCTTCAGTTTAAAGAACGCCGGTGCCACCTACCAAAGGGCCATGACGAAGATCTTCGATGACCTTATACACGAAATCGTCGAATGCTATATCGACGACCTCGTTGTTAAAAGCAAATCATACGAGGAACATCTCGAGCATCTGAAGACCGTATTTCAACGTCTTCGGCAATACAACTTGAAGATGAATCCGCTCAAGTGTGCATTTGGAGTTTCCTCAGGAAAATTCCTGGGATTCATTGTTCGACACCGGGGTATCGAAATAGATCCGTCCAAGATCAAGGCAATCATGGAAATGTCTCCGCCGAGAACTCTCAAACAGCTGCGGTCTCTCCAAGGGAAACTCACGTACATACGGCGATTTATAGCCAACCTCTCAGGAAAGTGCCGTCCTTACAGCCACCTGATGAAGAAGGGAACCCCGTTCATCTGGGATCAAAAGTGCCAAAGCGCACTAGACGAGATCAAACAGTACCTGCAAAACCCTCCAGTGTTGGCCGCTCCGGTTAAGGGAAAGCCTCTCATTCTTTATACAGCCGCCCTCGAAGGTTCTTTAGGCGCATTATGGGCACAAGAGAACGATCAAGGGAAAGAAAGAGCACTCTACTACTTAAGTCGAGTTCTACTGGGGGCAGAAAGCAACTACTCCCCCATTGAAAAACATTGCTTAGCGTTGATCTTCGCGATAACGAAGCTCAGGCACTATGCGTTGGCGCATGAGGTCCGCCTCATTTCGAAGGTGGACCCTCTTAAATACCTAATGTCAAAGGCCATATTGACGGGACGACTCGCTAAATGGGCCCTGCACTTAATGGAGTTCTCGATAACGTACCGACCTCTCAAGGCAGTGAAAGGCCAGGCCATCGCCGACTTCCTTGCTGAGCACCCGATACCTGCCGATTCTCCCCTAAAGTGCGATTTGCCAGACAAACATGCGTTTGACGCAGTCGACAGTAGTGATACCCGTTGGGAGCTTTATTTCGATGGAGCATCTTCCATGAAAAAGCACAAACAAAGTACGCCAATGATCAAATCGGGAGTAGGCCTTATCTTCGTGACCCCACAAGGAGGAATAATGCGCTTCGCTTTCTCCTTGACAGAACTGAGAACGAATAATGAAGCTGAATATGAAGCTTTGATAGCAGGTCTCGAGATCGCCATTGACATGGGAATTGAAAGCCTCCTCATATATGGGGACTCCCAGCTAGTCGTCAGTCAAGTGAACGGCGATTACCAAACATGCAAACCGGAATTGGTAAAATACGGGGAAAAGGTGCAACAACTGCTGACCCAAATTCCCTCCTATACTTTGGAAAGTATACCACGCGCAGAAAATAGCAAAGCGGACGCGTTAGCTAAGCTTGCTAAAGAACTGGCTGACGAGAACCTCAATGAGGTTAGAATCATGGTACAAAGTCGTCGGGTGCTCGCCCCCGCAGAAATACCTCCGGGATCGCCCGAAGAAAAGAGAGTGACTGAACAAGCGACCTTACAAATAAAAGACCATAAGAAGGTTGAGGATTGGAGGGAGGTCTTTATAGACTACTTCAAATCCCACCAAATGCCCGAAGATGCGTCCGCACGACACCAGCTCATGAAACGAGCTCTGTCTTTCGCCTTCGTCAATGATACTCTATACAAGAGGTCATTCGATTCTCTGTGGCTGAGGTGCTTAGGACCGGACGAAGCGGAAAGAGTCGTTCAAGAAGTTCATGACGGAATCTGCGGTTCTCACCAAGCAGGCCCAAAGATGAAGTTAAAGATCAAACGGATGGGCTATTACTGGCCCACGATGATTCAAGACTGCATCGAATATGCGAAGCAATGTCACTCATGCCAGATTCATGGGGACTTCATCCACCAGCACCCAAATCCGTTGCATCCAACGGTGGCTAGCTGGCCATTCGAAATGTGGGGGACTGACATAGTTGGCCCTATCGAACCAGCATCGTCTAGGGGACATCGTTTCATCCTAGCGACGACTGACTACTTCTCTAAATGGGCAGAAGCAGTACCGTTAAGAGAGGTGAAGACAGAAAATATCCTCCACTTCTTCAAGACGCATGTCATATATCGGTTTGGAACTCCGCGACGGATCATCTCCGATAACGGGCCAGCTTACAGAAGCCACAAGATCAGTCGCTTCGCGCAACAGCATAATATAGACTGGAGATATTCTTCGGTTTATAACCCGCGAGCCAATGGACTAGCTGAAGCCTTCAACAAGACATTGACAAAAATCATAAAGAAAACGGTGTCCCGTAATAAGAAAGATTGGCACGAAAGACTGCAAGAAGCTCTTTGGGCATATCGAACTACATTCAAGACGGCCACGAACACAACGCCGTACGCGTTGGTGTTCGGTACGGAAGCAGTACTCCCTCTCGAGATAGAGTTACCCTCTCTACGAGTGGCAGTTCATCACGAGCTAACGGACGAAGAGAATGCTCACCTTCGGCTTGAGGAGCTTAACGCCCTTGATGAAACTAGGCTCATAGCGCAACAAAATCTGGAAGCTTATAAAGCAAAGATGACGCGCTCATACGAAAGATTGACCCGACCGAGGACATTCCACCAAGGCGAACTCGTGCTAGTGGTCAAAAGGCCTATGATTCCCAATCGCGCCAAGCGGGGAAAATTCGAGCCAAACTATGAAGGCCCGTACATCATAGATAAAGTTTACCAGGGTGGGGCCTATCTACTCATGGACATGCACGGTGAAAGGCCTTTCAGGCCGATAAACGGTCGCTTCCTGAAGAAATACTACGCTTAATGAGCCACAGCCTAGGTCAATGATAGATGACGACGACCATGTCCGCTCGCTATCTTCTTAAGCTCAAGTTTTATAAGCAATAGCCAACCTCTCAATGGCGGACCGAAATGTCCTTAAACTAATAGCGGACCGAAATGTCCTTAAACGTCTTTAAACTACTACCGCAGCATCTTTTAGGCTGACGAGATATAAAAAAAAACATATAAAAATAAAATAAAAAAAAACGGTATGTCCATAAGCAAAAGGACACGGATGAAAACCCGAAAGGGCTCCGTGAGTAAAAAACAGCAGGGCTACCGGCGAGTGTTCGTGAAAACCCGAAAGGGCGCGACCTCGTAAAAAAAAAATTAATAATAAAAAAATAATAATAAAAAAGAATATAAAAAAAAACGGTATGTTCATAAGCAAAACGGGCACGGATGAAAACCCGAGAGGGCTCCGTGAGTAAAAACAGCAGGACTACCGGCGAGTGTTTGTGAAAACCCGAAAGGGCGCAACCTCGCTAAGAAACACTTGTAGGGTCCTCTCGACCCTACAAGGAGAAACCACCCACGTGAGATCCTTACGACTCACAAGGGAACAACACACTTAGGAATCCCCACGATTCCTAAGGAGAAAATACACTTGCGAGATCCTCACGACTCGTAAGGAGAACGCTCTTATGGGACCCTCACGGCTCGTAAGATTTGAAAGTCTTAAGTTACAGAGACCTAAACCTGTGCTTAAGCAACCCCCACAACTTCCGATATTGCCCTACAAGTGGCTCAATACTGGCCCTTGTATACAATCCACGGGCGCGAATAAACATTTCCCTAATTAAGTCCCATCCGAGACTGGGGATACGTTCGAATGGTGAACAACCCCTGAAAATCCTCTCGATTTACAAGGAGAAAACCCTCCTGAAGGATCCTTATGACTTACAGAGGAAAAAACACTTAGGAATTCTCACGATTCCTAAGGAGAAAATACACCTCCAAGATCCTCACGACTTGTAGAGAGAAATACCTTTGTGAGACCCTTACGGCTCATGAAGTCAAAAGCCTTAGTCGACAGGACCTTAACCCTGTTCGCTAAGCCACCTTTGGTCGACAATGACAGAGGCAAATGATGATTCGCTCCTGGCGATATCCCAGTTGTAGCGGTGCTGATGCCGAAATCGGTGTCCAATTTTAGGTTTACGGAAAAAAAGCCGTTAGGCCGCACATGCATACGAAATAGCCGAAATGATGGGGAAGCTTGCAATAGAAAAAGCAGCAAGTAAAATGTATGCATACGAAATAGCCGAAATGATGGGGCAACTTGCAATAGAAAAAGCAGCAAGTAAAATGTATGCATGCGAAATAGCCGAAATGATGGGGCAACTCGCAATAAAAAGCAGCGAGTAAAGATAAAATAAATAGCCGAAATGATTGGGCACCGCGAAAAATAGCCGAAATGATTGGGCAATCGCGACCTTCGCGATATAAAAGCTGAAATGATAGAGCATCGCGGAAATAAAACAAAAAAAATGACGATAAAACTTTGGCCCTACAGTTAAGATCACATCGATCCCTGTATACAATCCAAGGGCATAAACAAAGAGGGAACCATGCCCTCCCAACAAATTCCTCGACTCACGGATACAAACACACCTTGACGAGAGCCTCCTGATCCGCGTCGACCAGCAGAGCCACCAGTGCCCCCGTGGGAATTCTCGACTCGTTTCAAACCCCAAGGAAACAAATAATCCTTGGCTCTTGGGAAACAAATAATCCCTAACAAACTCCTCGACTCACGGATACAAACACTCCTTGACGAGAGCCTCCTGATCCGCGTCGACCCGCAGAGCCACCAGCGCCTCCGTGGAAATCCTCGACTCGTTTCAAACCCCAAGGAAATAAATAATCCTTGGCGCTTGGGAAACAAATAATCCCTAGCAAACTCCTCGACTCACGGATACAAACACTCATTGACGAGAGCCTCCTGATCCGCGTCGACCCGCAAAGCCACCAGCGCCTCCGTGGAAATCCTCGACTCGTTTCAAACCCCAAGGAAACAAATAATCCTTGGCGCTTGGGAAACAAATAATCCCTAGCAAACTCCTCGACTCACGGATACAAACACTCCTTGACGAGAGCCTCCTGATCCGCGTCGACCCGCAGAGCCACCAGCGCCTCCGTGGAAATCCTCGACTCGTTTCAAACCCCAAGGAAACAAATAATCCTTGGCGCTTGGGAAACAAATAATCCCTAGCAAACTCCTCGACTCACGGATACAAACACTCCTTGACGAGAGCCTCCTGATCCGCGTCGACCCGCAGAGCCACCAGTGCCCCCGTGGGAATTCTCGACTCGTTTCAAACCCCAAGGAAACAAATAATCCTTGGCGCTTGGGAAACAAATAATCCCTAGCAAACTCCTCGACTCACGGATACAAACACTCCTTGACGAGAGCCTCCTGATCCGCGTCGACCCGCAGAGCCACCGGTGCCCCCGTGGGAATTCTCGACTCGTTTCAAACCCCAAGGAAACTGTAGGGTTCCTAGGCACCCTAATAAGGTCTCACAAGGCATCAACCATGCCAATTTAAAAAAAATACGGTGCCGAGAAACCCTAAACTACTGATCGTTGGCTAGATGTCTAGGCGAAAAAAACAAACTAGTTAACACTTAACTACTAGAATATGGAAATACAACCTTTGTAGATCCGGTTCTCCACCTCCATAGCTCCGCGATGATCTCCCTCCGCTGTCCAAATGAATTCCCGGGCTCTAGCGTCGGCTTCGTCGGAGAAATGGCGAGCTAGGTCGTCGATGTCCATGCCGAAGATGATCTACGTCGAGGCATCGCTAGATCAAGCTCCACCTTCACCAAGCCATGAAAACTTGTGAAGGAAACACCCTATACAACTTGGCAAGAGGTAGAGGATGAAGAAATAGGAAGTGGGTAGACTTTAGTTTTGGATTTCTCACTAGTTTTCATCACTTGCCATTGGAGTAGCAAGCTTTCTTCATGGAAGAAGAAGATGAAGAAGAAGAAGAAATGATGATGATAAAAACCATAATAAAATCAAAAATGATCTTATCATAATGCAACCTTGGGTTAGACTTAACTCTTGTAGAGAGCAAACTCTAGTTTAGCTAATGGTTAGGTTTTAAACATAAAACAAAATGGTTACAAATTCAAAGCATCATGAAGTTTCCACAAAAGACAAAATTAGCAACCATTTCATTTTAGCCAAAAGAAATAAAGAATATAAATGAAATGAATAAGTGAATATTTTAAAACCATAACCATTAACCTAAACATGGTTCAAATCAAACATACACCCAAGTTTGCATGCATCATCAAACATGATACAAACTAGTGCACAAAACTATATCATATATACAATGTGCACATCAAGTGAGAAAATCCATCTTAAGTGAACCAATACTAGTTAATGTAAAGTAATATATCAAATATATAATTATGCATTAAATCATCGAATCAACACTTGATTCTATGATCCGGTCATATCGCATATAACCGGCTAGTATCCAATGTATCGGCTTATCGAATCAATTCTTGATTCGATAACTAGGTTATATCGCATACAACCATTCGACACATTCATCGCGAGAATGAAATACGGTATCACATACACGCATTATTCTCGGTCCCGCACATATCTCATATGCGCTCCTATTTCGTTTCGCTTGAGCCAGGAAACCTCTGTGTAGGACTCTAAAGACTCGTCAATACGTCGGCAGCAGATGATGATCATATCAAACATCCACAAGCCGCAAGCGGTCTGCTAAACGTAACGGCCACCTGGGTATTGAGCGATCAGAAGATCGACGAGCAAGCCCGCTCACACTCCTGTGAATCCAACCAGTAACACTTACCGTACAGTCCGGTCTGTCCGTCTGATATGTCGCATATCTCGCCTAGGGGTGGTAAACGTCAGACCCCAATAGCTCGATAAGTCGTATCGATATGAGGTCTATAGCAATTCGAGAAACTACTGGTAACACTTACCAGTAAATCTCAGCAACCCTGGCCAGGGATTTCCTGTTATAGCCAATCGAACACAGCGCAACATCAACTCCCTATACCGGGAGAGACGAATCCCCTCCTATCGCTCATTGCCTCCATGTGACTCGGGACTGTACCCAAAAACCACCGTTTTGCACGCCCTCTTGGACGTGGTAAGGTGGAAATCAAAGCACAGTGGGAACCACACAAGACTCTATGACGATCTCGGGTCTACAGACTAACCTGTACCAGTGTCACCAGAGAACTGCCATCTGACGTGAGGTATAATACCATCTGGGAGTTCTCGGCGAGTCCGTCCAGTGTACCCAGTCTCCACTGAGCACCCGTATATCATCTCCGATGTCAAACACCGATGGATATGGGATCATCCATCGTCCATCTGTATGGGTCGAGAAGGTATACACTAGTCTACTCTGGTATATCGATGCCCCGTCTCGATACACCCACGACTAGGGACTTTGAAGGATGTACTTATGGACTACCATGTCCCCACTAGTATGATCCGCATCATAGTCCAGGTAGTCAAGTACACATCCTAAGGGCTTTACCAACATGTAACAGAGAGACAATCAGCATACACGTTAAGGTCAAGATCAACCAGATAGCATACTATCATGTCAAGCAAGAAAGTCCTCCCTATATACGTCCTAGCATCCACTACAATATACATCATATGTACAGTAATGGCCTCTAGGGCATACATATAACTAACAATCTCCCACTTGCACTAGGGCCATCTGTAGCAGTGGTTGCAGTATCTCATACTCAACCATCCCATAAAAGTCTCTCTCTGGGAAAAGGCCTTTGTGAGTGGATCCGCCGTGCTGTCCTCTGAGTCTACTCTCCTAACCTCAATCACCCTGGAGATCAACCATCTCCATGATCAGGTGACACTGCCTTAGAATATGTCTGGATCACTGATGGGACGGGTGTTCCTTGGCATAAGCCACAACTCCATTGTCACACAATGGGAGGAACTAAGTTCATCTCATGAACAATATACACCCAGACAGCCTCTTTGGTAGCATCTTAAGTAGCGACATATTCAGCTTTTAATCGTCTAGTTTGCCACGGTATCTAGCTTGGAACTCTTCCAACATACTGTCCCTTTGCTGAGGGTAAAGACAATGCCTGCAACTGACATTCAGTCGTCTTTATCACCCTGGAACCCTTCCAGTGATTCTCCTCAGGATCGATTGATACCATCTCACTACATCTAGTGAGAGTCCTAACATCCAATTAGATCTATCTCATAGATCCAAAGTCCAGGATTTAGTAGGTATCACTTTGATCCTTCGTGGAGAATCTTTGTGATAAACGGAGATTGATCGAGCGTAGCATAAGAAACTCCTTTCTTATCAAGAGCATGACATCCACGTATTCTACGAGGATCATCACCATACTCCCTACTACCTTTTTGTATATACAAGGTTCATCTACCATTTTGATGATGTCAAACTCTTTGACTATTTCATCAAAACAGATGTTCCAACTCCGCGATGCCTGCTTTATCCTATAAAGCATCTTGCACACGTTTCCGCTGCTCCCACTGTCTACGAGGCTCTCTGGCCGTGTACTTATAGACGCACTCTTCTAAAACATCATTTAGAAAAGCAGTCATGACACCCAACCACCAGATATCGTAGTCATGGTATGTAGCCGTGACAAGTAGGATCTGGATGGACTTAAGCATAGCTACTTGAAAAGGTTTCATCATTATCTACGCCTGGTTGATGACGAAAAACTTTAACAAGTCTAGCTTTGAAAGTCTCAACTTTTCCATCCACACCAAGTAATCTTCTCAAGATATACTTGCTCCTGATGGGGATTTAACCCTTCAGATATAGCAACCAAAGTCCATACTTTGTTGGTGTATAAGGATTCCATCTCAGATCGCTAAGCATCCAGCCATTCTTACAGAGTCCCACTCCTGATGGCCAGCTCGAAACTAGTTGGGTCATCATCTCATGATGCAATCCTCGCTCCCACTGTCATAAAGAAACAAAAGTATCTCTCAGGTGGGTGAGGAACCCTACTAGATCGGCGGAGAGGCTGAGATTCGTTGGTAACTACTGAATCCTCCGGTTCTACCAAATCATCTACTGTAGCTTGTATAGCTGGAACCTTTCCAGTCGTACATAACAGACCTTGCCTCGAGCTTGTCCGGATTTTGCCTTTAGACATAGGCCAGACAACCCCAAATCTTAACCAACTTAAGATATGGGCTCTTCCCTTATCATATCAAATATGAAGTGGTAGGCAACTGATTTGATTTGAACCCTATTCAATAGGTATGCAGCTTCTCAAGTGCATAACTCCCAAAAAGGAAATAGGTAACTCAGTAGTACTCATCATAGAGCACACCATATCACATAGGGTGCTATTGCTCCGCTCCGATATACCATCGTGCTATGGTGTATACGGAGGAGTAATGCTGAGAGAGAATCTCATTCCCCTTTAGAATAATCCAGGAATTCCGTGCTCAAGTATTCTCTTCCTTGATCACATCAAAGGACATAATACTTATACCCGTATTTTGGTTCTCTACTTCTAAATCATATTCTAAGAATATCTCAAAAGGTTCGGACTTGTGTTTCAACAGGAACATATGTCTGAATCTTGAGAGATTATCAGAGAATGTAATGAAGTACAAAGAATCGGTCCTGGCATGTGTAGACAGGAGACCTTACATACATCAACATGTATCAATCCTAAGAGTTCACTAACTCTTTCTCTGTTTCCATTAAACAGAGCTGGTGTCATTATATCTTTGTGACATGACTGGCAAGTTTCACAAGATGTAGATTCAAACTGATTTAAATATGCATCTACATGTAACTTCAGCTAGTCGGGTCGCATTGATATGACACAGTCTACAATGCCTCAAGAAGGACTCGTTCATTTCTGAACTCTTCCTCTTGTGTGTGTTCCGTATACTAAAGAACTGTAGTTTGATTTAGAACATCAATGCTTTTAGATAACGTGCCTGAACCGATCAACTTTTGATATAGGAAATGTTCAAAACATTATCCAACAATACAAAATTTTATCGTTTCTTTACTAATAAAGAGACAGATATGATTTTGCATAACAGGTTCGGTATCTAATAACATTCGTTCAGAATCAATGTATTGGTAATACAGGGTGACAGTGACCAACAGACTTGGCTGCTACTCTTGCCCCATTTTCTGTCTCATGAAACTTATCACCCGTTCTCAGTTCTCTACCTTTCTGTAGCCCTATGTAACAGATTACATATCTGGGATCCTGATCCGGTATCACATACCCAGGACGTAGAGGATACAGAGAAACAGTTCTTTGTAATGAACACACCCGAAGATGATGCATCAGCATGCACTCTCTTCGTTTGGGCGGCACGGGAAATCTGGTATTCCCCAATTTCCTGCTCTGTCTTATAACAATTATAAGTTGGAGCGGGACCAACGTTCCCCAGCGCAATATAACAAGCGGGTTCGGTCAATATCCGTATTATTATCTTGATTAAGGCGTGATATGGTCGCTACCTGGAGAGAGAGAAGAAAACACTCAGCGTGCGCTCTTGCAAGAATAGATTGGTTTTTATTTTATCTAATCAGGATGGCTCCCACTGCTTTTTATCAAATCTTCCTTCAAACCCTAAAAGGAAAGACTAGCCGGGATTAATTACACACTACAAGTTCGTCAATCTTTCAGCCAGGCCAGTGTCGGTACTTTGAGGGAGGTCCCCCGTGCTTTCGCACGAACCTAATTAATGTAAACCTCGTTTTCCCAGAGGCGTAACCCCATTGACACCTTTCTAGACACCTACTTGATCGGCTAAATGTAATGTATAAAACTCTCCCAGGAGTAACTCTTACTCGCAGCGGGTATCGGGATCCAACTATCTCATAGAAGGTATGCAATCTCATTGCAAATTTCAACACTTGAAATTCCCGATAATTTTGCCCCTAGCGTCCTATGACCTTGACGGAGGTCAACAAACCATAGGCTACTAGTCAAGTTCAACCCGTCATTTCTTGATCGAATTAAACCCACCCGCACGACCCTTGACGGAGGTCAACAAGGCCGCACGACTACCCTAATCCAATCTGCATCATATGCATAAGCAGATAAATACTAGTTAGCTACTGCACACTACGCCTTGACGGAGGTCAACAAACGTAGCACGAATACTAAATAGGACTTATCTGAAATGACGGAGGGCTACGACAGGTTTTTCTGAAAACCTATTGCGTAATGAACTTGATATCGTTGTAGAATCAAATGAATTTTGAAATGGAGTGTTTTTGAGGCTTTTCTAGTTTTGCTAAAGGAGTAACTCCCGGTGAAGGGATCGTCGGTCCTTTCCTCGTCGAATGAGGTGCGGGATATATCATATATATCACTGTGCAAAGCAAAAACTCTTAAAAGCAATCAAAAGACAAACCGAGTGCGTAGCATCTGCCAGTTATTGCTAAAGGAATCACTCCCGGTGAAGGGATCTCGGTCCTTTCCTTATCGAATAAGGTGCAGGATATATCATATATACCGCTGTGCAAAGCAAGAACTGTAGCTACCTGTTTTATTTTGAAATTCGATTCTACAACATCTTTAGGTTTCTTCTATTTCATTAATCTCATTAATGAAGTCCCATCATTTAAGTACCTAAACATCACAGATAAATACGACGTACACTTATGCCATCCGCATTCGCCTCGATGTCCCCTCGTGCACCGTTAGGTTAGGTAACTAACGGCAGAGCAGGGCAGGGCTAGCGCGGGTGTAAAACATAAGTAACGTCTATATAATATATCATATATACTATATACAGTATCTATCACAGAACATCACATGATCACATCACAGATATCGCAGCAGAAGAAACATATGAAATATTGGATATACTAGGACGTCCGTGTTTTCAATACGAGCCAGTATAAAACACGGATTCCACGGTCGTGATGAATAGCCAAACCCACACCCCTAGACCCCTACGAGAGCGGCAAGCAACCCTACCAATTCTAGAGTTAGGAGACCCGGACTCGACTCCTCGAGTTGGTCTCCCACTGGACTCCAGAACCCGGTTACTTGTGCCCTCCTCCTTGGGTCTATCCTAGTGCGGAAAAGTAAATAATATACAAAGGGTGACAACTTCCGCAACCTGGAAGTGCCCCAATAAAAGAATATTACATACAAGTTTTTACATGAATGAAAATGAAAAACACTCATCTCACATAAAAAACCCCGGCTATTCAAACACGACGATCCAATATAACATATCCAGCAACACATAACATCACATGTCATCAACGTAAGTAAATATGTGCATCCTAATTGTCGTTGACATATAGCAATGAAACCGGCGATATCACATATTACACTTACGGTCACAGAAAAGAAAGTGTAAAACTACAACAGTTGGAATCCGCAACCACCTCAGACATCTCATGCCTGACCAAATGAATTACTTAGACATCGCATGCCTAACAATTATAAACCCCGCATTTTAGTCTCATTATCGAAAACACTTTTCAATATCAAGTCGGGCAATTCAACAAGATTCCCGAAAAACTGATCGAATGCTCGTCGCAAAATTTAGTAGGCGGCCGCACCCCAGATACCGTCGACGAAGTGCACCAAGGCGGAACACCGCTACCGCGAGCACCCAGACGGATGCTTTCGGCGACGGGGTTCTCCTACAGTCACTTGGTCGGGGCTATGGGATGTAGCTGTCTATTAAGTTTGTCCGGCGAGTATTCTCGTACGCTACGTGATTGCGACGGACTTTTGATCACATCAAAATTCCGTGGCAACCGATCAATTGAGACTAAACTGCTATATTTATAACATTCATTCAGTTATCTCATAACTCATTGTGAATTCCAATTATTGTATCCCATTCCAGATAAATAGAAAATGTTAAACTTTTCGATCGAACAGTCAAACACCCAAGTTTTCCCGATACAGATCAACACATGAAACAAGTCTAACAACATTCAGTTCGTGCCTCAGTACCAACGGTCCAGCCGTAGAAGGGTCAAGCCAACGCCTCACATGTGGCAGGCCGTACTGCCCCAAACCCGAAGGTTCAAAGGGCAGTTCAAGACGGTCACATAATCGAGTTAAGGTTTGTTGTCTTCTAGAGGGTCCATCGAGTTACTTGCACTACTTAGAACGTCGTTAAACTACGGAAAAATCCAACACTTGGAAATTTTCCGGCAGGGGAAAAGGTGGGTATTTATATCCAGTCGAACATTTTAACATATTCTGAAATTTATCCGGAAAACCACACAGACAAAATTTGATACTCCGATCGAAACACCGAATCCCCAAAACAATCCCAGAAAATTCAACTCTTGAATAAATATTAAAAAATCCCAGAAAATCCAGCACCCGAAACCATGAATTACTGTACAAATATTATAGGACAACACAATAATAAGGCCGCGGAACCGCGGCATAAGCAGGGCTTATGCCGCGGTTCCGCCGCGCTCTGGAAGCTTTAATGGAAAAATTTTGTATCGTAATTCTTAGGTTTTCCTGCTGAATTTTTTACGAATTTTTAATTTGGAAAAATCCACGTTTTCAGAAAAAGTCCAGAGAGCGTGGAAATTTTGGGGTTTCGGTTCGTTCGGACTTCAAATTGCGTCTAGACTTCGTCTAAAGCTCTAGCTAGGCTCTGATACCACTGTAGGGTTCCTAGGCACCCTAATGAGGTCTCACAAGGCATCAACCATGCCAATTTAAAAAAAATACGGTGCCGAGAAACCCTAAACTACGGATCGTTGGCTAGATGTCTAGGCGAAAAAAACAAACTAGTTAACACTTAACTACTAGAATACGGAAATACAACCTTTGTAGATCCGATTCTCCACCTTCATAGCTCCGCGATGATCTCCCTCCGCTGTCCAAATGAATTCCCGGGCTCTAGCGTCGGCTTCGTCGGAGAAATGGCGAGCTAGGTCGTCGATGTCCATGCCGAAGATGATCTACGTCGAGGCATCGCTAGATCAAGCTCCACCTTCACCAAGCCATGAAAACTTATGAAGGAAACACCCTATACAACTTGGCAAGAGGTAGAGGATGAAGAAATAGGAAGTGGGTAGACTTTAGTTTTGGATTTCTCACTAGTTTTCATCACTTGCCATTGGAGTAGCAAGCTTTCTTCATGGAAGAAGAAGATGAAGAAGAAGAAGAAATGATGATGATAAAAACCATAATAAAATCAAAAATGATCTTATCATAATGCAACCTTGGGTTAGACTTAACTCTTGTAGAGAGCAAACTCTAGTTTAGCTAATGGTTAGGTTTTAAACATAAAACAAAATGGTTACAAATTCAAAGCATCATGAAGTTTCCACAAAAGACAAAATTAGCAACCATTTCATTTTAGCCAAAAGAAATAAAGAATATAAATGAAATGAATAAGTGAATATTTTAAAACCATAACCATTAACCTAAACATGGTTCAAATCAAACATACACCCAAGTTTGCATGCATCATCAAACATGATACAAACTAGTGCACAAAACTATATCATATATACAATGTGCACATCAAGTGAGAAAATCCATCTTAAGTGAACCAATACTAGTTAATGTAAAGTAATATATCAAATATATAATTATGCATTAAATCATCGAATCAACACTTGATTCTATGATCCGGTCATATCGCATATAACCGGCTAGTATCCAATGTATCGGCTTATCGAATCAATCCTTGATTCGATAACTAGGTTATATCGCATACAACCATTCGACACATTCATCGCGAGAATGAAATACGGTATCACATACACGCATTATTCTCGGTCCCGCACATATCTCATATGCGCTCCTATTTCGTTTCGCTTGAGCCAGGAAACCTCTGTGTAGGACTCTAAAGACTCGTCAATACGCCGGCAGCAGATGATGATCATATCAAACATCCACAAGCCGCAAGCGGTCTGCTAAACGTAACGGCCACCCGGGTATTGAGCGATCAGAAGATCGACGAGCAAGCCCGCTCACACTCCTGTGAATCCTACCAGTAACACTTACCGTACAGTCCGGTCTGTCCGTCTGATATGTCGCATATCTCGCCTAGGGGTGGTAAACGTCAAACCCCAATAGCTCGATAAGTCGTGTCGATAAGAGGTCTATAGCAATTCGAGAAACTACTGGTAACACTTACCAGTAAATCTCAGCAACCCTGGCCAGGGATTTCCTGTTATAGCCAATCGAACACAGCGCAACATCAACTCCCTATACCGGGAGAGACGAATCCCCTCCTATCGCTCATTGCCTCCATGTGACTCGGGACTGTACCCAAAAACCACCGTTTTGCACGCCCTCTTGGACGTGGTAAGGTGGAAATCAAAGCACAGTGGGAACCACACAAGACTCTATGACGATCTCGGGTCTACAGACTAACCTGTACCAGTGTCACCAGAGAACTGCCATCTGACGTGAGGTATAATACCATCTGGGAGTTCTCGGCGAGTCCGTCCAGTGTACCCAGTCTCCACTGAGCACCCGTATATCATCTCCGATGTCAAACACCAATGGATATGGGATCATCCATCGCCCATCTGTATGGGTCGAGAAGGTATACGCTAGTCTACTCTGGTATATCGATGCCCCGTCTCGATACACCCACGACTAGGGACTTTGAAGGATGTACTTATGGACTACCATGTCCCCACTAGTATGATCCGCATCATAGTCCAGGTAGTCAAGTACACATCCTAAGGGCTTTACCAACATGTAACAGAGAGACAATCAGCATACACGTTAAGGTCAAGATCAACCAGATAACATACTATCATGTCAAGCAAGAAAGTCCTCCCTATATACGTCCTAGCATCCACTACAATATACATCATATGTACAGTAATGGCCTCTAGGGCATACATATAACTAACAGAAACAAATAATCCTTGGCGCTTCGGAAACAAATAATCCCTAGCAAACTCCTCGACTCACGGATACAAACACTCCTTGATGAGAGCATCCTGATCCGCGTCGACCCGCAGAGCCACCAGTGCCCCCGTGGGAATTCTCGACTCGTTTCAAACCCCAAGGAAACAAATAATCCTTGGCGCTTGGGAAACAAATAATCCCTAGCAAACTCCTCGACTCACGAATACAAACACTCCGTGACGAGAGCTTCTTAACTCATGTCAACTCGCAGAGCCACCACCCTCTCCGCAAGTAAATCCCCGATTCGTCTCAATTTGTAAGAAGAAGTCTCAGACAGCAAGGATTGAAAAGCTTGCTTCTTGAGCAATGGGGCCCTGCAAGTCAATCCAAACTGGTCTCTTGCATACTATTCACGGGTCTCACTCTCCGAAGTCGAATTTCGACGAGGAGGGAAATAACCGCTTACGAATCCTCTCGACTCGTAAGAGGGAAAATTCTCTTATAGGATCCTTACGACTTATAAGAGAAAACCACACTTAGGGATCCTCACGATTCCTAAGGAGAAAATCCGCCTATGAGATCCTCTCGATCCGTAGGGAGAAAAGCCTCTATGAGACCCTCACGGCTCATAGAGTTGAAAAATCTTAGGCAGCAGACCAGAACCTGCGGCCTAAGCCATCGCTATTTCCTAAGGAAGTCGGAATACTCGTTTTAGACATCCATCAACCATGGTTATTAAGACAGCCTGCTGACAATAAAAAAAAAAGAGAAGATGACAGAAAGAATATCCGGTCTACATTTGATCTGGCGTGCGTGACGCATTCATTTATGCATGGGCAGAAGACTCAGGACAAGAAATAAGACAAGCTGAAATAGAAAAGGGAAGGGTTTCCATTCATACTGCTAAAATTTTTTTTTCTTTTACAAGCACAAGAATAATGAATTATTACAACGGTATAACCTCGGATCCGGGGCACGGATTGAGGAAATCAAAAGTAAGGCCATCCAGAGTTCTTCTGGCCTTTCTAATTATTCTTATGCCCAGTCTTTCTCGCTCCTCTGTATCGAGATCATCGGCGAGCCCTCCTGGCCTTTGATAAGCAGTAACTATCGTCGTCTGCTGGAAGACTTGGTGTAGGATGTCAATAAGGCTGTTCCGTCGTTTCTTTGAAATCAGCCCTGTCAGGTACACTGAATGCACCTTGTCTTCGGCATCATCCAGCGCGTTGAGCGGTAAGGCCTCATGAAGACCCGGAAGTGCTCTCCATATAGCTCCCAACACGACTTTCAAAAGGGCCGAACGACGAGGCAACAGCCAACCACCGCTTGCGTTCAGACGACCCATGACTTCTGCACATTCAGCGTCTGTAAACTCCTGGTTTTGTTGACGACCCTGAGCGCGGATATCGTCGTAGGTAATAAACTCGTGCAAACTGTATAGATGCACCGCCGCCATTATGCCTGGAGGAAATATTACAGGAAGATCAGCAATAGAAAAGCAATAATATACATAGATGACTAAATTCCTAGAGAGCAAAACTATGTTCAAGGATAAAGTCCCCTGGATGAAAGCTCTGCTGGTTAAGATTAATCTAAGAATCGATTTTACCTAAAGTTTTCCTAAAAACTTTGAAAAAAAAAGAGGAGGAGCAAGGCACCGGAGTTCTTGAAGGCAAGAACAAAGCTCTGAGGTCTTCGAAAATAGAAATCTGAAAGATGATAAATATCTGGGGGGACGAAAGGTCCTATTTATAGGTATCAAGTGCCTCTTCGACTTCCAAGAGTTGTTACGGCAGTTTACCCTAATCGGAGCGAACTTCTGTTCAAATTCCGAGGCGGGAGATGAAGCAACGCTTCGTCTTCCCCGTGCTCTGACTTGAAAATTAATAAAGCGACGCTTCAGATTATTTGCGCTGCGCAATACGCCATGTGTCTGACGCAGACGCATCAGCGCAACGCCCAAAGCAACGCACCCAATCAGAGCAAAGCTCTATTTCAAGCAAAATTAAAGGAAGCAACGCTTCAGCGGCGTATGCGCCGCGCGCTGCGTGACACGTGTTGGCGCAGATGCGCTAGCGCAGTTGCGCTGCACTGTGCGCTGTGCGACACGTGTCATACCCTGGAGCATTTGCGCTAAACAAAATTAAGGTTCTGAAGAAATCTTTTCTGTTCTTGTTAAAAAAAGAAGATTTTCTTCTGTAAAACAGAAGCCCTTGGATCAAAGATCCGACGGTGGGAGAAATTCCGCCAAATCATTCAGAAAAGGGGATTTCTTCAACAAATTAGACTTGCTTCTTAATTTGCAAGATGAAGCTTCAGGCAGCAGAGGTGGGAAAACTTGCTTCCTGAACGATGGGACCCTACAAGTCGATCTAAAATAGTGTCTTGCATACTATACACGGGTCTCACTCTCCAAAGTCGAGTTTCGATAAGGAGGGAAACAACCGCTTACGGGTCCTCTCGACTCGTAAGAGGGAAAAATTCTCTTGTAGGATCCTTACGACTTATAAGAGAAAACCACACTTAGGACTCCTCACGACTCCTAAGGAAAAAAAAAAAAACCACCTACGAGATCCTCTCGACCCGTAGGGAGAAAAGTCTCTATGAAACCCTCACGGCTCATAGAGTTGAAAAGTCCTAGGCGGCAGATCTGAACCTGCAGTCTAGGCCATCGTTATCTCTGGGAGAAATGAAGTTATCTGCCAATAAGCTGCATTAAAGATGTCATGCTGGTAATGAAAGAAAGAAAAGACGGAGAAAATGACACATTACAAAAAAAAGGGGAGTGTATCTTTTATTCATAAACTTGATTGGGTACAGGATACATTATGTCAAGGAATGAAAAAGTATATATATACATTCTTTTATCTACAATTACAAACGATACAAAGGGGGATAGCTACTGAGGAGGAAGTGTCTTTAGTAAATCCACAAGGTGCTCTCGCACTTCCTTCAACGCCTCCTCTTGAGCGGCTGCCGCGGCCACTTCCGCTTCCACCCGGGCTTGCTGCTGCAAGAAAGATGAAAGTTGCTCCTCCGCCGCCTTCTGGGCTGCTTCCTGGCTGGGTGCAGCTCGCTCGACAACATAAAGGTGTTGCCTCAATGATAACCCTTCAGAAAGACATTGCAGAAGGCCCTCAAAGACAACCTTCAGCCGTGCGGCGTTGGCCTCCACCCGAGCATGCAGTTGGGCAGACCTGCTCGAAGTCTCACCTCGCTCCTTACGTCTTGAAATGACTTCTTGTTCGAGGTGATGGAAGTAAGGAGCACTCTGCTCGATCCACGCTGTTCTTTGATTACTGGCAGCCAAGGCCTCGGGAGCGGGACGCAGCGACTCTAACCGATGCAGGCGGGCCTCGATCTCCCTGCAATGGTTAACCCAAGATGCGATGATACCCTCGTCGTGAAAGTTCACGAGTATCACCAGCATCAGGTTAACCGCTATAGCAAAATCCGCAGCAGGGGTAGGGGTCTCGACGTCAAGCTCCTCAATATAATCACTCAGCATACGTAAGCTGTTTGCGGCGCCTTTCGAAGATGGATGTCTCAGGTAAGGACCTGCTGGCATTATGATGCGAGATTCAAAGGGCGCCGAGACCGGAACGACAGCTGAAGAGAAACAGGATGTGATCAGATAACAGTTCTGAAAATAAAAAAGGAAGACTTTATCAATGTGATAGTCGCTGTACCAGCTGAGGCAGGTGGCAGAGCCGGAAGAGTCGGCAACGCAGCTGATCTCTTATCCCCTCCTTCAATCTGTAGCACTGCAGTTGAGATGAGAAAAAGAGGTTAGAGGTAATTCCATCAATAAAAAAAGGAGGAAGGATGTCAATGGAAATCATACTCACCAACGCCACCAGACGAAGAAGCGAGCTCGGATGGGAAAGAAAAGTATGGGAGCAATATCTGATATACATGATCAAAAAGTACTCCTGAAAAGACACAACAACACGACTTTAGTACATGCACTATACATCTGAAAGATAAGACTAATAAGTTGCAAACCCATACCTTCCAACATCTTAGACGGTATGAGAGAGGGTTGGGAGGTAACCACCGCCAAGGCAGTCGTTGAAGGCGCTCCTTCAAGCAGTGGGGCATCGGCGCTGGCTGCACCTGCGTTACAAGAAAAGTGAACTTGTCAGAAAGGATTGTAAAATAAGAAAGACAGTAACCTAAGGTTTACCTGAGGAGCTCCCGGCCGAAACAGAAGCGACTCTCTCCTCTATCGACATAAGGCCACCGCCCGTAGCCTCATCACCCGACTCGATGGGGACCGTCGTCGTGCTAGCGCGACCAGAAGACGGCAGGAGATCGCAAGCAGGGAGCGCAATAATTGGAGCATTGCCGGATTCTTGGAAGGAAGCGGCTGACTCTTCCCCAAGAGTCGTACCCATCTCGCCCGCAACTTCTTCGAGCTCCGCCGTCTCCATCGGCTCATCCACTATCACCACGAGGTCACCGGCCTCAAGCGCCTCGTCCACCACCAGCCTCGGTTCGGTTATAATGATCATATCATCTACCATCACTTCTGGTTCGGCATCAATGACCTTCTCGGCGGTAGGCCCCTCGACCTCCACTTCAGGCTCCAAAGCCACAGCGACATTGCCCACCGTCGGCTCGAGTTCGGCAGGTACCGCCTCCTCTGCTTCTTTGGGATCAACGGTTTCCGCCTCCCCCTCGATCGGACTCGGCCCTGCAAGATGAGGGATATAAGGACCAATGACATTAAAAACCCTTATAATAAAAACTCTGAGAGAAATATTACCTGAAGCGGATTTACCGTTTGCGCTCCGAACTGCGCGCGCCACCTCTCTGCGGGCAGTGGATAGGGTGACAGGGGCCTCTTCGGATGGAGTATCAGCGCGAGGGACGGTGCTGGGGCCCGCTCCCACAGCCAAGGCAGCCCGGCGCGCCTTCACCTCACGCCTTTGCCGCTTCCTCTCTTCCCGGGCTGTCGCGATGGACCTTAGTGACGCCTCCTTCAAGGCGTCGTCATCCTCGTTCAGGGATGCCTCAAGAGCCTTTAAGGCATCCTTCATCGGCTCTTCAAGACGAACCTCCTGCGGTGGCCCAGAGGAAGCGGGAACATCGGCAGCTGGTAAAACATCTGCGTCGCTTGGTGGGAACGGCATTGAGGTTTCTGCAATAAAAAGAGAAAGGTTAGATCGACTATAACACGAGGAAGATGGAAACTTGATGGATTAAAACTTACTAAGGCCCATAGACGCTCTGAGACGTTCCCCCTCCTGGAAAGTCTTCAGAGAAGCGGCAATGGCTTCTTCATCAGTGATGCCTGTTAAAAGAAAGGAAAGAAAAACGTTAGTCAAAGGCAATGGAGAATACATATTGCAATAAAG
The DNA here is from genome assembly GCA_030015575.1 of Agapanthus africanus. Taxonomy (NCBI): domain Eukaryota; kingdom Viridiplantae; phylum Streptophyta; class Magnoliopsida; order Asparagales; family Amaryllidaceae; genus Agapanthus; species Agapanthus africanus. The sequence continues at coordinate 350,327,751 of CM057351.1, forward strand.
AAAGGCGATTAGTAGTTACCTGACTGCGCAAGCTTAGCTAACCACGCGTCACGCCTCGCTAACCATGCTGAAGCTTTAAGAGCAGCCTCCAAGTCTGTATCGTCCGGCGGCGGCATCACTGATCCTGCGTTAGTCCCATATTCGAGCAGACCCTCGGCATAAGGAGCATGGGGTTCCTGACCGAACACGACGTCCGCAGCGAAGAGCGACTTCTTTTTCTTTTGCCCTCCGACCCTAGGCTCACGGGGGATCGACTTCCGCTTAGCAGCCACTTTGGGACGACGGGTCCCGATGTCCGCACCCACGCCAGACTCCGGTGAGGGTACAACCACTGTCTCCACTGGAGCGCTGGGTGCGGGAGGTGCATCTGTGATATCAGGGAGCGACAGCTCACGTGGAGGACTTTGTGCACGTGATGGTCTGCCCCCGGCATCTTTTAGAGGAGGAGCCACCGGGATCCTTAGCACTAAGGGAGCGTTACGGTTGGTGCCGGGGGGTACTTCTTTACGGTCGATCAACACTCGCCTCTCTTCCTTTATAACAGCCCCCGTCGCATGATTGTACCACTCTTTATATACATTAAGGAGTCGTGGAGAGCAGGCCGGCGTGCTGATAAAAAAACGAGAACCCGTGTTCAGGCGCATGAAGTGATGTAACGCGTTCTCCATCCCTTCATCATTGACAGCAGGTTCCAGTAAGAAAGCTTCCAAGGGTACTCCTTGATCGTAACCCAGTTGTTGGGCAAAACGATGCGGGTTATATCTCATAAAGACTGCTGCACCGCCCTGCCTGAAGACTAGGAAACCCGGTCTAATAGAATACAAATGGAGGATCTCCCGGGCCGTTAACACTGAAGCTCCATCCTTGAAGGAGTCCTGTAATGGTCGCACCGCAGTGGTGGACGCTTTCCCAATGGTTAATACCTTATCAATAAAGGACATCCCGACTCCAACGGTGTGAGGGCGAAGCAGTAAACCCCTGGCGTCCCGTGGTGAAGGGGTCACGATTGATGAGCCAATCAGCTGTAAAATGCGAGGAAAACCGCACTTGTCAAAGAATGAAGGCCTTTTATGCATACCGAAGACACCCACCGTGTGTAGCTCGAGCCACGATGCAAAGTAGTGCATCGGGAAGACCACGTGCAGTACCCCGGGCTCGTTGGCATCCGCTGCTCAGCTGAGGCCATGATATAGGTGCGCCAGGCCAGCGATCCCCACAACCACCTTTACCCCGATGACCATTCGGTGGGCTGGGTAAAAGACAGAAGGCCGCATGCGATGAGAGTGCATTGGGATCGCGAACCAACTTAGCCACAGTCCGAGAAATCCTAAGAAAAAGGCCTCCTCATCCATTCCGGGGGCCGCAATTTCTGCAAAGGACGTAGTTGGGGAGTTAGGAAGAAAGAAGTCCTTTTGGTCTATATCTCTGGCTGGCAGGTTATCCAAACCTAAACCGAAAGGGTCCTCAAGGGTGGCAAACTTGGTAGCTTCTGCCGAGAGGACGTTTGGATGAAGAAACTGAGCAATGAAATCCTCAAAATTAACTCCGCGACTCTCGCGTTCGATAAAGAGAGATTCATAGATGTTCAACACCTTAATCAAGCTCGGGAATTGATGTTGAACGGCATTCTCCGGCGTGACCCCCTGACCACTGGCCTAGCACCAAAGACGTACACATCTGTCGGGAGCAGCTCCTCGTAATGTTCTCCCATGACCGGTAGGCCGGATAGCTCCGCGAATTCCTCCAAAGAGATGGACACTTCCCGATCCATGGCAAGGAAAGTGTGGGTGGGAATATTCCATTGCTCCAAGAAAGCCTTGAACCACCAGGTGGGGAGCGTAGGATATTGGAAGAGAGAGACATAGACCGCGGTGTACAGTCCTAGTCTTATCAACTGCGACTTCTTCGTCGACAGGATGTACCGGGCCCACGGCAGATAGCCAATCGGGTGACGGGGAATCAAACCAAGGTTATATGATTACCCCCAGGGTCGTGCTTCTCCCTGACAAATACGGCGTCCTAGAATATCCAAGACCATAGGACGCTGAACCGGAACCGCATCCATAGCCGGATGAAGAAAGCTGTTCGCGGTCCAGTCTATCATCTCCACAGCATACTGCACTGAAGGTGGGGTAGCGTAGTGAATTGCCGTGATGGGTTCTGACGGTACCGCGCAGGTGAAGCTCCGTCGGCCCATAATAATCTGGTTATACCAAGACCCCCAAAGGTGGAGTTTCTTGTACTCCGGGTCATATTCTCTAATCATGGTCAGGACTTCACGGTCCAAGGGTGCCTCAGGAAATCCCCCCTCCGAGCGGACGAACGGGAATGAAGTGTCTAGAGACATGATCGCTGCAAAAAGAACAATTTAGCCGTTAGTATTGTAATTCCAACGTTTGGCGTCTAAAAAAAAACGAAAGAAGAGAAAATGCATTAGTCAAATTAAAATTAATTAATTACACCGCACCACAGTGCAGTGAGTAGGAGACCAAAGAGGGACCCACAAAATCTAAATGACAATACGTCAGTTAATAAGACAATCTCATCATTGGATGAGATTGTCAGTTGGCCCCAGGAAAACATGCCCATTTAAAAAAGGGGGGGAAGAATCCCTAGAGACAAGGAGAAAATCTCCTCTTTCAGAGCAAAGCTCTGTCACAGAATGACACTTGTCAAATTCTGGTCTCAAAGGAATAAAATTCCTTAAAAAGAGCATAGCTCTGTGATAATAATGGAAAAGATCCATCAGAAGATCTTAATATTTAAAAATTTTCTTTTAAAAATTTTTGGGACCTTGAAAAAAAAAACCCCATGAAAACTTATGATAAGTTCTTCATTTGGCAGATCTAAAAGTTCCACACTTGATCTATGAGCAAAGCTCTGTTCATGGGTTAAAACCCATGAATAAGATCCCTGTAGATCTATAAGTTTTGAGAGCAAAGCTCTGTTCATGAAACCCCAATGGGGATCCCTTTGGATCGAAAGATCTGTGAGAGCAAAGCTCTTTGGTTAAGATTAAGTCAAATTAATTTGATTTAAATTAATTTTTACCTAAAGTTTCTGACTTTAGAAATGAGCAAAGCTCTGAAGTTCTTGAGTGAGAGCAAAGCTCTGGAAAATAAAAATCTTAAAACGGTAAGATTTTTCTAAGGGCCAGAGGTCCTATTTATAAGGCGCTTGCGCCCCTTGAGCTCACCCCTTGATCCAACGATCAAGAGTTTGCCACCGCTGCACTCACGTGTGCGCCACGTGAGCGCAACGGTGGGGGGGCATTTGTTTCACCCAATCAGAGCAAAGCTCTGTTAAAATTCAAAATTCAAAATTTTGAAGCAACGCTTCAAATCTCGAGCGCAACGCGCCACATGTCAAGCGCTGATATGTCAGCGCAGCGCCCAAGAAGGCGCGCCCAATCAGAGCAAAGCTCTATTTTTATGAAGCAACGCTTCAGTTGCGCTGCGCTCTGCGCTGCGCGACACGTGTCGGCGCAGATGCGCTAGCGCAGTTGCGCTGCGCTCTGCGCTGCGCGACACGTGTCACGCGCTGGGGCATCTGCGCCAAACAGAATTAAATTTCCAAGAAATCTTCTCTGTTCTTGTTAAAACAAGAAGATTTTCTTCTGCAAAGCAGAAGCCCTTGGATCAAAGATCCAACGGTGGGGAAAATTCCCCAAATCACTCAGAGAAAGATCTCTTTAACAAATTTAACTAATTTATGGGCACTATAAAAAGAACCCTAGGCCTCAATTAAAAGGAAGGAAGATCTTTCTAAAAGAAAAAGAGAAGAGAACTCTTGAAGAATTCCTCAAGAACAACAAAAGGTAAAAAACCTTTAGGAAAAAGAGAAAATTCTCTTATGGACAGATTATGGATCTAAGAACAAGATCAATAATTTTTAAATAAAAAGAAAAATAAGTAATAATAGTGCTTTGCATTTTTTTATGAACCTCTGGTTCCTGAAACAAAAAAGAAAAATTTATTTTCTTTGATCTAAATTAGATCAAGAAATTAAATAGTGCTCTGCACTCCTGTTCTTGAATCTAAAAGATTCTTAGTGCTTTGCACTTCCAAACTGAAGTGTTGCGCTCTTGAGAGAGCGCCATGTGTCAGCTGTAAAACAACTTGCGCTCTTGAAATAGAGCTTTGCTCTCTGGAATTGGCGCAACTCACCAGAGCGCGCCACGTGTCAGCAGCGCAACAGCCCAAACAAAATAGATGCTCTGCATCATTTAAAAGGCCTAACAGGCTCAATCAAATATGCTATGCATTTTAAAAAGGGCAGAGCCCAAACAAAATAGATGCTCTGCATCATTTATAAAGGGCAGAGCCCAATCAAAACAAGAATAATGCAGTGCATTACTAAAAAGGGGTAAAGCCCTAGAACAGGCCGAAGACAAAAAAATATTGAAGCTGGACTTAGCCCAATTTTGGCCATAAGTCCTTAAATTAAATTGACTGAGCACGACTGCTCTTTTAAATTAATTTATATCCGGTTCGAGGGTACATCTCCGAGCTCCTCTGACACTTATCGTTGTAATCCTTCAACGACGTCAGAGAGGTGACGGGTCCCGACGACCACATATCGGACCGAGACGTCCTTAAACTAATGTTGGACCGAAACGTCCTTAAACTAATGTCGGACCGAAACGTCCTTAAACTAATGTCGGACCACCACGTCCCTAAACTGGAATATGGACCACCACGTCCCTAAACTGGAACATGGACCACCACGTCCCTAAACTGGAGCATGGACCGCAACGTCCCTAAACCATCTATGGACCACTACGTCCCTAAACTGGAACAATAGAGCCTCCAAATGCTATTTTGCCGGATCTAAACGATCTCGTTTAAGTTGATCTTAGCCCCCCAAACACGGCTAACGTATTCTTAAACATTCAAACGGACTATAAAACTCCAAATCAACCTTGGTTCAAGGGTACATCTCTGAACTCCTCTGACATCTGCCGTTGTAATCCTTCAACGACGTTAGAGAGGTGACGAGTCCCGATGGCCAGATATTAAATGGATTATCACGTTAAGTTGATCTTAGTCTCAAACTGGACTAACGTATCCTTAACGAACGTTTAAGTTGATCTTAGCCGCAACGCGACTAACGTATCCTTAAACTAAAAAACACCGAACCCAAATCTAAGTAAATACGGATTTGGACTAGTCCACGTCCTACGGGCGACGGCATTACTCAGTCTCCGTATACAATCCACGGGCAACCACAAACAAAACAAACACACATAACACGAAGTGAAATTCAGGAGAAGGAGAAAGTAGTTACCGCGATGCGGTAGCGTAATTAACTGCAGGGGCTTGCGTCTGCAGGGAAGAGCGTCCCCACAATCAAAAACCCCTCAATCGAGGGGGAATCTGACGAAGTCTGCTACATCGGTCGCATCCGTCTAAACCTCCGATACATGGTGCCATAAATCAACTTGGCATCTTCGGAGAGGTAGACGGATAAAACCAAATAGCATCTGCCCCGAATCTCAGTGCCAGGACCCAGCGGTCCTGTGCGCCGCCGTTCGGAGGGGAACAGTGATCCCCAACTTGAAGTGCTGGGACGAATCTATCCTTTCGCCAGTAATTCGTCCAACTGTGTTCGGACTTCCTTCAAACCTTCCGGACTTAAACGATAGGGTGCTTTGATCATCGGTTGTGCTCCTGATACTAAATCAATACTGAATTCAAGAGCTCGATCGGGAGGCAAACCTGATATATCGTCAGGAAATATATCGTCGAACTCTCGAACCACATCTGGTCTTGATTCTTCCTCCGCTTGAGCTGCTGCAACTACTGCTTCTCTTGGCTTCGCTTTGTAGGTACTTGGCTCCAGTGTACGGTCTCCGCTTTTGAAATAGAAGACCGGATGGTCTGGAATCTCGAATACTACCCTCCTTTGACGACAGTCAATGGTAGCATAAAAAGTTCCAAGCCAATCCATTCCTAGAACCACATCAAAGTTCGGTATGTCCAGCACTTTGAAGTCAGCATAAAACTCTCTGCTATAGACGACGACTGGATACAAACGGTATCCCATGGTTGCCTTTAGAACGCCATTTCCTGAACTGACATTCCAGCTGGATACAAGCGGTGAGACTGGAATCGCATGGGTTCGGACAAACCGTTGCAACATAAAGCAGTGAGATGCTCCAGGATCAAACAATGCTAGTGCAGGGATTGATGACACTAAGATTGTACCTAAGGTATATGGGGTATGTTTTAGGGAAAGCATGTAGATAAACAAGACTGAAAGAAAAGTTTGAGAAGAAAAGTTTACTAGTGATGACTTGGCCAGTGGCCTCAGCTTCTTCCACTGACATAGTGAAAGCCTGGCGCCTTGGTACATTCCTCCTAGCCGGAGGAGCATTCCTCGGAACGTTCCTTTGAGCTTGATGGAACTGACGAGGAGGTGGTGCAGCTTGTGGTCTTCTGGGTGGTGCAGGTAGTGCAAGTCTTGGAGCAGGTGCTTGAAGAGCTGGTCGCTGCGGATAGGTAATTGCTATCCTGGGTGCAGCAACTGGGTTTTTCCTTTGGGGACAAGACCCAATATCATGAGCAGCTGAGCCGCAGATCAAGCAAAGATGGTTGGCTCACCGGCAGTCTTTCATCATATGTTTAGTTCTCTTGCAGTAGGTACAAAAGGCTGGGCTGGGACGGTTGTTCTGTACTCCGGGTCGCCTTGGCACAAAAGATGGCCGAGACGAGGCTCCTCCTGCCATCTGGTTGGTAGGACGCTTAAATCCAGCAGATTGAGGTCTTCCCCTCGCCTTTACCACTGCCTCATAACGGCGGGCAGCTTTCAGAGCCGATTCATGAGTCGGAAAATCTCCTGTGGCCAGTGCAGCCTGGATTTCCGAATCCAAACCTTGTTGAAAGCGACGGGCTCTGATCTCATCCGTCGGTATAAGGTGTGCCGCAAATCTATAAAAATATTGTGTTAGCTGTGTAATTTGCGATATAAAAATTTCGAATTATTGAGACATATCTTACCGACTGAGCATGGTGAACTCAGTGTCATACTCATCTACTGACTTGGTCCACATCGAACCTTGTTGTAGATGGATGAACTGTTGTTCCATGTAGAACCTGGCAGTCTCAGGGAAGTACTTAGCGTCGAACATGTCGCGGAAAGTCTTCCATTCGATAGGTTGTTCAAGACGGCTTTCTTCCGCCTTCCACCAGTTACGAGCATTGTCCGTGAGCTGCAGTTTCGCCACACGAACCCAAGCTATGTCTGGCACTTGTGCTGCCGCCAGATCATCCTCTATGCTCTGTGCCCATTCCTCAGCTTCAAGTGGGCTTCCCTTTCCGGAGAACTGTTTGGGGTGTAAAGCCCTAAATTGCTTTACCCCAGGTGCGTCTGCCTCGGGATGGTTCATTAAAAGAGCAGTCTGCTGCTGCTGTCCCTCTAGGAGGCTTCAGATTGCCTCAAGCAGAACCGTCTGCTCGTTGATCGGAGCAGGGACGACAGGTGTGAGTGGTAGGGCTGGAGGTGTGTTATTGACATTGGTGCTTGTGTTGTTCGGGGAATCCATAACCTTGAAGAAAAATTTGGGTTAGGACAGATTCAAAATATTTGAAATGATAAGATTCAATGAATATGAAATTGTAAGATTCAAGGAACATGAATTGTAAAGAATGTTTTAGTTGCTGGTTCTTGTATTATATTGCTTAGTTTGTTCACGCAGAACAGAACTGCATAGTATGATTCTATACAGCTCTGACCTGCATGGGCCACCAAAAAAACCCGTCACGCCCCGCTTCCCGGTATACGGCGAAGGGGACGCGACTGGTCCGCTACGTATTTACTGTGAAGTAAATACGCTAAGCGTATCTAAGCAATATAAAAATAATCATAAGAGATAAGAGATATAAAAATAACAGCAACTTTATTTATTAACATTCTTTTGTACAATGCGTGAAAAGGAAATACAACCGAAGTAAAAACGATACCTAAACAATGACATAACAGGAAATTAAAGGTACTAAATGGAAATGTACAATGTCTAGAGCTCGGGGTCTTCGAGGAACTGATCCAAGTCTTCACTGGTGGGCTCGATCTCTGCTGTGTCCAGATCACCTGACGACATTCAAAGAAGAAAGAAATAGAATGTCGTCAGCGAACAGGTCGCTCGTAAGTCCCAAAGTTAAGGGAGAAATAGAAAAGACAGAATAAGAAGGTATCTTTTAAAGTTATATAATATTGTAGAATATTGTATTAACGCTGTTGTTTGTAGCTTGGTACAGAAGGATACCAGTGTATACGAGAGGGGTCTCTATATGCTAGAGACCAGGGCAAACTGAAAGTACAAGGAACCGTTATGCCACGGTACAACAGCAACAGGATTCATGTTAGGTGTCTTAATCTTACTGTCTCGTGCTACTTTTAACACCTTCCGTACCAATCTACCCCTTAAACCCCGTAGTGTTTTGATTGTATTGTTATATTGTATTGTATAAGTTGTATAGTTGGATGACTGACCGAAACCATGATATTAGTAACGGATGTAATGGATGTAAACTGGATTCATGTACATAGAAAGTATATCCATGGTTTGGTTCAGTCAAGTTGAATAGATTGATAACTGGATTCATGGATTCGTGTGTTCATGTTGAATTGTAATATTGTAGATTTATATAGTACTTGAATCATATTCAAGTCGGTTTATAATCAGACTCAAACCCGAGTCGGACAGTAGAAATGTAAATCGAAGTCCTATATTTACTAGAGTCTTTAGGGTAATTTATAAAACTTGAGGGGGTTTTATGTAAAAATACTTTTGTATAGTTTTCAAGATACACCCCAAGTATTTATTATTCGTCTTTAGAGTTGTAATGAGGGTGGATTTTATATTGTGACATTTCTAGTGAAAATATCCCAGTTTCTATAAATAAAGGTATTTATCTTTAATATTGATTTATTTGAAATTCATGGAATTTAATGTAAAATTTATTCTTGTGATTTTTTTTAAGAAAAGGTGGAATATTTATATTATAATAAAATAGATATTTAAATGATAAATATACATATATTTATACAAAAATAATTTTAATAAATATTTTATATTCCAAAAATCTCATTTTCTTAAGATGTCGTATTTTAAACCTTTCGAGACCGAATGCTCTTTACGGAGGTCTGAATCTCACACTACTAAGCCCGAGAATGTGCGATAATCCGCACCATTCCGAACGGGTTCCCCAAAATGGGTTGTAGCGGCGCTTTGCAAAGATTTTATAAATACTAATCCTTTAGAATACGGTTTTATTAATTAAATGGTATTTATTTGTAAAGATGTCGATTTTTCCGTATTCTATGTTCTAGTGACAAGTTCAAATCGCCTCTTCATCGCCAATTATGGCCAGATAAGTACAAGTGAAGAAAGGAAGGATCCGCTCACGAATCACCGTGAGACGGGCCTTTTAAAGTTACCTTTCTCACTTGTCTAGCCTAGACACCACAAAGTCAGGTTTAGATAAACGACTGAAAGTTCACGACTTCCTAATGAATGTGACAGTCCTTAATTGGATGAGTCTAGATATATTTTATTATTTCAAAAGTTATGTATTTATAAAAATGTATCAATACTAAAAGTTTTATTAAGTAAAAGGTATTTTAATGAAAAGGTTTGTTTTCTCGTATTCTAAATTTCCAAGATTATTGTACTATGTTTAGATGGGAGTGTGTGAGGAGGTAGGTCATTACCTCATGCTCTACTTATAGTTATAGCAAGTTTAATGGAGTTCAATGTGAAATTGGAACAATGTGGTATTTAAGTGAAAGAATACGATAAATGGAAAAGTTATCATTTCATGAATTGAAACTTAATCAATTTAGTTGTTTAGTGTTTAATAGTCAACATGATAGATTTTAAACATAATTGAAATAATGAGAAGTGAAGTTTATAAGAAAACCGAATCGGAAATCGGATTTGTGCCGATTCCGTCGGGTTTGTAATTTCGTATTTTAGAAAAAGAGAGAGAGGGGTTAGAATGGGACTTACGGGTTTGGACAAACACGAGAGTGATAAGGAAGAAGAGGGTTTGCCGGTGCGTCGATTCGTCGCCGAGAGTTCCTAGCACGATCACCGGAATTTCGCCGTCGATTTCATCGGAGCTTCGCCTTTCTCTCGTTTTCAAAGTACACAATATTTTCTTGAGATTTTGAGAGAGTGGGCTCAGAATTTTGGAATGAGAGGATAGGGGATAGGGGTGTATTTATAGGGTTAGGGTAGGCGTAGGGTTTTTAATTAAAAAATATAAAAATAATAGGAAAATGTATTTTAAAAATGTAGTAAATAGGTGTTAATGGGCTCTCTGGAGGTGGTCTGAAGAATTAAAGTATGCAGTGGAGGTGGGGAGACCAAGGGGCGCATTTCCCCTTCAGGTGACTCGGCGGTCCGGCCGAGTCCGGCCGGCGGCGCCGGCCGAGTCCGGTGGTCGGGAGGTGGGGGGGTCGCCGGGGGTAGCCACTGGTGCTTTTACATTTATGGGTGTAGTGGGAAATTCTGGAGTTATGGCTGTTAGACTGTTGGGCTTCTATAAAATTTAAAACAAAATAATATAAAAAATAATGTGGGGTATGGGATTTGAACTCTGGTGGCTTGGTTCAGCAATGCAAGGTATTACGAATGAGCTACAAGTTCCTTCTTGTAATTATGGTATGAAATAAATACTTAAAGAGATATCAGCAACATTAAATACTCCAAGTATACTTTGTATTTAAATCAATTCTTTGTACATTAAAAATGGAGTTGTTACAAGCCTCACAATCCGAATCGAAGTGAAATGTGGAATCCTTGGCCAAGAGAAAAGTTAAGGGTCTAGCAATTTTGCTAAAGTCCTTAATGAATCTCCTATAAAATCCTTCATGACTAAGTAAGGATCGTATATTTTTGACGCATTTGGAACGAGAGAGGTTATGGATGACATTTATTTTAGCTTTGTCTACCTCAATGCCTTTTTGTGAAATTATATGTCCAATGACAATACCTTCTTGGACCATGAAATAACATTTTTCCCAATTCAAAGTTAAGTTCTTATCCTTACAGCGGGTAAGAACTGCGTCAAGATGACGAAGATAGTCCTCAAAGGAGTCCCCGAATATGGAGAAACCGTCCATAAATATCTCCAGGAAATTCTCAACCATGTCTGAGAATATCCCGATCATACACCGCTGAAATGTAGCGGGAGCGTTGCATAACTTAAAGAGCATGCGTCTATAAGCAAAAGTACCGAAAGGACAAGTAAATGTGGTTTTATCTTGATCCTTTTCGGCGATGGGGACCTGGTTATTGCCAGAGTATCCGTCCAAGAAACAATAGTATTCATGTCCAGCTAATCGTTCTAACATCTGGTCAATGAAAGGTAGAGGGAAGTGATCTTTCCACGTTGCGGCATTGAGTTTCCTATAATCGATATATACGTGCCACCCAGTTTGGGTGCGTGTTTGGATTAACTCATTAGCCTCATTGGTTATGACCATGATGCCGGACTTTTTAGGGATTACATGAATATGACTTACCCATTAGCTATCAGATATTGGGTAAATTATACCACTATTTAAGCACTTGACGATTTCTTTCTTCACCGCCACCTTCATGACGGGGTTTAACCGTCTTTATGGGTGTTGTGGTCAAAATTTACACCCCGATTGACCAAGTCAAAATCAAAGTCAACCCCAAGCCAAGTGGGCCCAAGCCCAGGTCAAGTGGGCCAATGTCCGGATCGAGCCCGAACAAGAAGCGTCCGACCTTCCGCCATGCCAAAATAAAAATTTTGTAATAAATAATTTTGGTGTATTTTATTTTTTTATTTTTTGAATAAATGAAAGAAAAATGGGCATAAAGCCAAATTTTTGTAAAGCGCGTGGCTTATGTGCAAAAAGAAATAGCACATGAGGCGTGGGATGGGCAAAATGCCATTTTTATAAAACCCAAGGGGCTATATGTAAAGTGTATAGCCTATAAAGGCAAAGATAATGAAAATATCTCAGCAACTTTTTTCTCTCTCCAAAAAAAATTCAAGATCTGTGCTCTTTCTCCTTCCTCAAGGTTCTAAAACCTTCTTCTTTCTTTTGAATTAAATCAAGAGTTTTACTCTTCCTTTTCCAAAACTAAATAGTTTTTCACCACAAAACCCACAAAGGGGAGCTTGGATCTTCCATCATATCTTAAAAATGAGAGATTTTTAAAATCTCACCCCTCTTGTTATCCAAGAGCCGGCCAACAAAGGAGGAAGAAAGAGACCCATCTCCAAAGACCCCACTTTGGGGAAGATCCAGGGCTCAAGTCCCTTCATCAGCTTCAAAAATATCTTAGGAGTTTAACTCCTCATACACACACACACACAAAATAATAAGTATTTCTTTCTGGAAGTACAACTCCCAGTGTAGCAACCAAGTCCCTTTTGCCGCCCAGTGCCCGAGCGCCCAAAGCACTAGCGCCCAAAGCGCGAGCGCCCACGTGCTTGGCATGTGAGGCGCTAGCGCCCAAAACGCTAGCACCTGAGCGCCCAAAGAGCTAGAGCCCGAGCGCCCACGTGTCTGGCACGTGCGGTGCTAGCACCCAAAGCGCGAGCGACCGAGCGCCCAAAGCGCTAGCGCTCGAGCGCCTGGCATGTGAGGCGCTAGCACCCAAGGCGATAGCGCCAGCACCCGAGCACCCAAGCGCCCGCGTGCCACACACGTGAGGCGCTGGCGCTTTCTCCCACGCATCCTTTGGATGCACTTTCCCTTACACACACACACACACACATACTCTACAACACTGTCCCCCGTTAGAAAAAATTTCTAACGGGGCACTGTCCTGCACCCCACAAAGGGGCTGCTAGCCCCCTTGACCCCCAGCCCACTATCCGGGTAGAGGGGCCCCCGTAAAAACTTTGCGGGGCCCCCGATATATCCAAAACCCCTTTCAAAACACAACACACGTACACTGCACAGTGAGTTCGCATGACCTGTTTGACCCGTTAATCGGAGGTTCTCTCGCTCCAAAGGCGATGGGTAATTAACGGCAGCTTAGTCCGTGGCTGCCGGAGATTCGGATCCCCACAATCAATATACCCCAGCCTACCCTAGGCAGGGGGAATCTGTAATGCGCCTGACAAGCGCGCGCGTATTCCCATCTCAATGGAGTGACGTAAAACACCCTACAGATTCTGGCACGCCCGGTAGGACCTTTCTCTCCTCCCATACCTCGGGTCAAGTTTTCATGCGAACTCATTTAACATATATACCGATGTTTGTACTGAAATAATGTTTTCTTTCCGTGCAGCAATCAACTTTCAACGAAAATGTCTCCTAAGATGGATCTAGCTTCTGATGCTACCCCGATTCCGTACGTGGTCAAGATCAATGCTCGTGTGGTTCTCCCCGCAAGCCTCAATCGACAGTGGGAGGAACTGCCCCGCCAGTTTGGTTCCGTCATCATCTACCCTGCAGGAAGCGCTCATCTGGCAGAAATCCCAGAAAAACAGATGGCCAAGCCGGTCTCAAGGGGCAAGAGGCCGAATGTTGTGATCGCTAAGGCACCATAACCGAAACTTAAGACGGTGTCTGAACGACTCTCTGGTGCTCCAGCTGGGGGCAAGACTTCCGGTACAAAGGGCAACATCAAACGTTGTGAACGAGCTCAGGCGATGACTCCAACAAATGCACGATCTAGCGTCTTCTCTGGCCTCTCTATCACTCGGTCTACGGCGTCTTCCCGAAGAGCCGAGGTCTGCCATGTGCTTAAAATAGAAAAGTTAAGGCAGAAGCGGCTCAGGTATTGAGCCAACAAGAGGGCTAGGACTTCGGCCATGTGGAATCTTATGAGGTTCCAAGAGCAGGGTTACTCCGCGACGACGGCTGAGTCGGCCGTAAAAATTAGCAATTCTTTCGAACCTCTGAAGTGGGTTCAGAAAAATGCTATGACCGGCAGAATCAAGAAGACAACGGTCCGAACGTTGCTACGAAGAGACGTGTCCGGCCCCAACAGAAAAAGTATGACACTGTCTCTTCAAGAGTCTATCAGGAGCTCTGTGCCACGCGAAAGCAGCGGGGCAAAACCAAAAAGGAAGCGTCAGCACCATTCAAGAATCCGGTCAGGCCAGCCGCCTTCAATCGACTGCCAGTTACCGAAACAGGGGGGGTCAAGACAGCGATCCGTGAAATCAGCCGCCGATAACAAAAAGACGGCTGGATATATTATCCATACGGTCTATATGGCGGGCGGACGCCCCAGTGACAACCTTCGCAGCAAAAGTAAGGATGGGGCCACCACATCCCAAGTCGAATCTGGCTTGAATGTGGTTGCCGCTTCCCAAGAACAGCCGCCTCCGCTGGATGATGAAAACCCTCTCGATGAGGATGATAGGCAGAAAGACCCCTCAGTCCATGCAGAGTCAAACTCGGACAGCGAGGAAGAGCCGACTTTCCGCCCCAGGACCGCGGAGCAAGAGCTGCTTCAAGAGCTTCGAAAATAGCTCAGGAGCAAAGATAAAGAGATGGCCAAGCTCTATTCCAAAATTGACGACCTAACGAACGTTGTGATGCAGCTTACGGCTCAAATTGCTCGAGCGCCTCCCAATCAAGCACAAGTCGCTACTCATGAGCCGGATGATGACAATCCGAAGCAACTGAAGCCTGTCCCTTTGGGTCCAAGATTGGTCGAGCCGCACGAAAGACGGCCACATTCCGATTCTAGGGACTCCTTGGCCCCAGATAATACTATCCCGCTAACACAAGACCGGATAATGTATTTGGTCACCAGCAAGGTTAAAACATTGGTGGCCGAAGCTAAAGCTCAGAAAGAAATTGGCAGTAGTGAGCGGCCATATCCCGCACAGTACGATCTGATCGAGTTTCCGAGCGGCTACGTCATTCCTAAGTTCGGAAGATTTGACGGGACGGGAAATGCAAATCAGCACGTCACCCACTTTAAAGCATCGTGCGGAAATACAGGGGGCAATGGTGCGCACCTTCTTCGTCAGTTTGTCAACAGCCTGACCGGTGTCGCTTTTGACTGGTACGCGAGTATACCAGACGGGTCCGTTAGAGTCTCTGTTTCGGCAAAGGTTCTTGAGTGTCAGTGATAAAATCTCCATTGCTGACCTTGTGAGGACCAAGCCGGGGAAGAATGAAAGCAACACCGACTTTATCGCCCGATGGCGTAATCTCACAGTCAAGTGCGAACCGCCGCTGGAGCAGGGCTAGTCCGTCAGCCTTCTCATTGGGAACCTCAGCAATTGGATGGTCTCATTCTTGTGTACAGCATGCCTCAAGACATTTCAAGAGCTAACCAAGAAAGTCCAAATGCTGGAACGCTCGAAGAAAGAGTCTACCCCGGACTCTCAGAGAGACAAGACTTGGAAAAGCAAGCGGGACGACAACCGTAGAAGCGGGAGTTCCAGCAGTACCAATGTCTTCAATGCGTCCGACAATGAAGACAAGTGAAGGGCAGGCGATTCCAAAACCAACCGGTCTCAAAAGCCATTGTTGGGAGGAGATGGGCCTTCCCTAGAGGAGAAAAAGAACAAGGTTTACTGTTTCAGAAGGGACAAGGTCCGCAAGATATTTAAAGATGCCTTGAACAACGGTTTACAATTGCGGGAGTCTGTTCCCCTCCGAATGGCGGCCGAAACATGGGCTGTCTCGCCTGATATTCAGGGCAGATGCTATTTGGTTTTATCCGTCTACCTCTCCGAAGATGCCAAGTTGATTTATGGCACCGTGTATCGGAGGTTTAGATGGATGCGGCCGATTTAGCAGACTTCGTCAGATTCCCCCTCGCTTGAGGGGTTTTTGATTGTGGGGACGCTCTTCCCTGCTGGCGCAAGCCCCTGCAGTTAATTACGCTACCGCATCGCGGTAACAACTTTCTCCTTCTCCAGAATTTCACTTCGTGTCGTGGGTGTTTATTTTGTTTGTGGTTGCCCGTGGATTGTATACGGAGACTATTTATTTTGTCGTCCGTAGGACATGGATTAGTCCAAATCCGTATTTTCTTAGATTTGGGTTTGGGTTTAAGGATACGTTAGCCATATTTGAGGCTAAGATCAACTTAAACGTTTGTTAAGGATACGTTAGCCTAATCTCCAGACTAAGATCAACTTAACGGATTCATTTAAATCCAACAAGAGAGCAATTGGCTCTATTGTTTAGTTTAATGACATTGCAGTTGATTGAATGTATGGCCATCGGGACCCGTCACCTCTCTGACGACGTTGAAGGATTACAACGACAGATGTCAGAGGAGTTCAGAGATGTACCCTTGAACCAAAGTTGGTTGGGAGATCTATAGTCCAATTTGGGACTAAGGTCTGTTTGAAGGTTTTAGTTTAAGGATACGTTAGCCATATTTGAGGCTAAGATCAACTTAAACATTTGTAAGGATACGTTAGTCTGATTTGAGACTAAGATCAACTTAACGGGATCGTTTAGATCCGAAAAAAGAGCATTTGGGTTATATTGTTCCAGTTTAGGGACATAGTCGTCCATTGCCAGTTTAAGGACGTGGTGGTCCAACATTCCCATTTTGGGGACGAATATTGGTTTAAGGAAGCATTAGTCCATGAGTTTAAGGACCCCCACAGTCCGTGAGTTTAAGGACGCATCAGTCCATGAGTTTAAGGACGCATCAGTCCGTGAGTTTAAGGACGCATCAGTCCATATCAATGTGTGGTTGTCGGGACCGGTCACCTCTCTGATGACGTTGAAGGATTACAACGACAAATATCAGAGGAGTTCGGAGATGTACCCTTGAACCAAATGTGAATTGATTTGAAAGAGCAGTTGTGCTCGGTTCAATTTAATATGAGGACTTACGGCCAGAATTGGGCCAAGTCCAGTTGAGAATGTTCAACATTTTATTTGCATTTGGCCTATTAGGCCTTTACTAGGGCTCTGCCCCTGTTTAATAATGCAGTGCATTTATTTTGGCCTATTAGGCCTTTGCTTGGGCTCTGTCCCTTTTCTTTAATAATGCAGAGCATTTGTTTTGGTCCATTGGACCTCTTAATTGGGCTTTGCCCTTTAATAATGCGCTGCATTAAATGTTCTGACAGTGTCCCACATGGCTTGTCAGGCGCTTTGCGCCAATTGAGGAGCGTAAGGTGCAAATTCATGTGGGGGTGACACGTGTCACGCTCTGGTGAGCGCAAGCACAGTGCGCTACGCCATTGCGCTGCGCTAGTGCGCTGCTGACACGTGCCGCGCTCTGGTGAGTTGCGCCAATCCAAGAGCGCAATGCTCATTTTGTAAAGCGCAAGGCGCAGTTTGTTCTGGGGCTGACACGTGGCGCGCTCTGGTGAGTTGCGCCAATCCAAGAGCGCAATGCTCATTTTACAAGTGCAAGGCACTGTTCAAAAGCGCAGAGCGCATCTTGATCTATTTTAGATCAAAGAACAGAATCTTTTTGATTCTAAAGAGGTTCTACCTCAAGTTTCCAGAACCAGTGGTTCATCAAAAGGCAATGCCTTTGTATGTAGATCAAAAGATCTAATAAAGAAGTATGTTACTTCTTTCTTTTATTCTTATTATTTGATCTTTTCTTTTTATTTAAGATCTTGATCTTGTTCTTAGATCATTGATCTTTTCAGAAGAAATTCTTCTTTTCAAAGGTTTACCTTTCTCTTTTTCTGAGTTCTTTCTCAAAGTTTTCAGAAGATTTCTGTGAGTTCTCTCTGTGTGTTTTTCTTTTCTTCTATGTGTGTTTTAGACTTGGAGTCTAGGGGCCTTTTTATAGTGCCAAATGATTTGTTAAATTAGTTAGAGAGATCATTCTCTGAGTGATTTAGGGATTTTGCCCCACCGTTGGATTTTTGATCCAAGGGATTCTGTTTTACAGAAGAGAATCTTATTGTTTTAATAAGATCAGAGAGATCTTTCTGGAATTTTAATTCTGTTTTAGTGCTGGCATAGTTGGCGCAAGCGCACCTGCGCTTGACACGTGTCGCGCAGCGCAGAGCGCAGCGCAACTGCGCTGACACGTGTCGCGCAGCGCAGAGCGCAAGTCAGCTGAAGCGTTGCTTCTTTTATTTTAATTTTAATTTTATTATCTTTTTTAAAACAGAGCTTTGCTCTGATTGGAGGAAACAGAGGCATTGCTTCATTTCCCGCCTTGGGATTTGAACAGAGCTTTGCTCTGAAAAGGAGATTTTCCCCTTTATTATTATTATTTTTTTTCTTTTATTGTTATTATTTTACAAGGAGCGAGTTTTGAGCCAAAATTTTGGCGGGAACAAATGCCCCCCACTACTTTGCCCATGTAAGTATGTACGTAGGTGAAGTAGTGCAAAGTTATGAGTAGCCATGGAATCGAGGGCTTAGGAGACAAGTTTAGGGTCCTTGTAGCCTAAGACTTTTCAACTTTATGAGCCGTGAGGGTCTCACAAAGACTTTTCTCCCTACGGATCGAGAGGATCTCGTAGGTGTATTTTCTCCTTAGGGGTCGTGAGGACTCCTAAGTGTGTTTTCTCTTATAAGCCGTAAGGATCTTATAAGTGTTCATACCATAATATTGCATTTTTATATTCCCCATTCTTATTCTTTTTATAAATAAACAGGTGCTTTTGACGCATGTCTGCTACATATTACAGGTTACAGGTTCTTAGATCTAAAACAGTGAAAAAGATAAAAGACGATGCAAAAGTGGAACTACAACCAACAAATAGAAGGATCTTGATCAAGCCTACATAAAAGATAAAGTTCAAAAAGTATAAGGCAATGCAAGGTCCAAGATCGCGAAGCCACGGTTAAAGTCCGCCACAAGTATTCACTGGAAGATCTGGAGAATACCCAGAAGTCAAATGGAGAAAAGAACCAAATAAATAAGAAGCCCAGAAAGCCCAAACCCAGCATACAAATTTTCAAGGACTGATCTTTGCAATGGGCCGCGGAACCGTGGCCCAACCCTGCTTGGGCCGCGGATCCGCGGCTGTCTAGAGCCCGGAGAAAATGATTTTTTACCATAATACAGTGGCGGTGCGTGTGAGTTGACTAGGTCTTTTCTTAGGGGATATTTTTGTAAAAGCAGATGTGCGAATCAATTGTAACCTAGGGTTTCTATGAATCTATAAATAGAACCCTAGAAAACCTTTTCTACCCTATGCCTCTTTTCACTTCATAAATTCAGATCTGTACTGTGTTCATGTTTGGAAAGAGCCATCAATAAAAATTAGTAAGTTCCTTTTATTTCTCTTCTTTAGTTTACTTTTAATTTAGAATGTCTTTTAATCCCCTAATGAGCGAGTAGTCTCCTCGCTTGTTAGGGTTAGCTTTAAGGGAAGGTTTGAGAGATGAGATCTCTCACCCCTTCACACATAAGAATTAGAACTCCATGCATACACACACACACCGCTCCCTGCGGCACCTTACCCCTCAAGGTAACGGTGATACCGTAGTATAAAGGACCGGTTGAGCGTGTTTTCCATGGAGGTTAGGGTAAGGATCGATAAAGGAAGGACAAGAACCTAGAGGAAGAAGCATCTTCCCAAATGATTTTAATCCACTTTATTGATAATTACCATAACATCTAATAGATCTAAAATAGGGCATTGAAAGCGGTGAGGAAACCTTTAATCTCTCAACTTCCCCTAAACCTAACCCTAGCAAGACTTAGATCTAGATAATCTTAGTATAACTTAATTTGGTAGTTTTTTAGATTTAATAAATCAATCCGACACCCATTGGAATTAACTCGTTAGAGCAATTAGGAAATTCACAACATCCCTGTGGACCGACCCGTACTCACCGGCTAGCTGCAAAGCGACGTCGTTCTTGATTGCGGTAATATTATTTTTGATCGTACAAATTCCTATAAATCAATAAGTGAATTTTACCCTCTTATGAATCGAGAGGACCCGTAAGCGGTTGATTCCCTCCTTGTCGAGATTCGACTTTGGAGAGTGTGACCCGTGGATAGTATGCAAGAGACCGTTTTGGGCCGACTTGCAGGGTCCCAGTGCTTAGAAAACAGGTTTTTCAATCCCCGCTGCCTAAGACTTTATCTCGGAAGTCGAGACGAATCAAGAAGTTCTCGTGAAGACAATAATTTCCTTACGAGTCGAGACGAATCGAGATGTTCTCGCCAAGGACGCTGATTTCCCTGGATTGAAGTATTTGCCGAGGACACCGATTTCCTCGGGGTTGAAACGAATCGAGGTATTCCTGCAAAGACACTGGTTTCTCTACGGGTCGACGCTAATCAAGAAGCTTTCATCAAGGACGCTAGTTTCCCTTAGTCGAAGTATTTGGCCGAGGACACTGGTTTCCTCGGGGTTGAAACGAATCGAGGTATTCCTGCAAAGACACTGGTTTCACTGCGGGTCGACGCGAATCAAGAAGCTCTCATCAAGGACGCTAGTTTCCCTGAGTCGAAGTATTTGGCCGAGGACACTGGTTTCTTCGGGGTTGAAACGAATCGAGGTATTCCTGCAAAGACGCTGGTTTCTCTGCGGGTCGACGCGGATCAAGATGCTCTCATCAAGGACGCTAGTTTCCCTGAGTCGAAGTATTTTGCCGAGGACACTGGTTTCCTCGGGGTTGAAACGAATCGAGGTAATCCTGCAAAGACGCTGGTTTCTCTGCGGGTCGACGCGAATCAAGAAGCTCTCATCAAGGACACTAGTTTCCCTGAGTCGAAGTATTTTGCCGAGGACACTGGTTTCCTCGGGGTTGAAACGAATCGAGGTATTCCTGCAAAGACGCTAGTTTCTCTGCGGGTTGACGCGAATCAAGAAGCTCTCATCAAGGACGCTAGTTTCCCTGAGTCGAAGTATTTGGCCGAGGACACTGGTTTCTTCGAGGTTGAAACGAATCGAGGTATTCCTGCAAAGACATTGGTTTCTCTGCGGGTCGACGCGAATCAAGAAGCTCTCATCAAGGACGCTAGTTTCCCTGAGTCGAAGTATTTGGCCGAGGACACTGGTTTCCTCGGGGTTGAAACGAATCGAGGTATTCTTGCAAAGACGCAGGTTTCTCTGCGGGTCGACGCGAATCAAGAAGCTCTCATCAAGGACGCTAGTTTCTCTGAGTCGAAGTATTTGGCCGAGGACACTGGTTTCCTCGGGGTTGAAACGAATCGAGGTATTCCTGCAAAGACGCTGGTTTCTCTGCGGGTCGACGCGAATCAAGAAGCTCTCATCAAGGACGCTAGTTTCCCTGAGTCGAAGTATTTGGCCGAGGACACTGGTTTCCTCGGGGTTGAAACGAATCGAGGTATTCCTACAAAGACGATGGTTTCTCTGCGGGTCGATGCGAATCAAGAAGCTCTCATCAAGGACGCTAGTTTCCCTGAGTCGAAGTATTTGGCCGAAGACACTGGTTTCCTCAGGGTTGAAACGAATCGAGGTATTCCTGCAAAGACACTGGTTTCTCTGCGGGTCGACGCGAATTAAGAAGCTCTCATCAAGGACGCTAGTTTCCCTGAGTCAAAGTATTTGGACGAGGACACTGGTTTCCTCGGGGTTGAAACGAATCGAGGTATTCCTGCAAAGACGCTGGTTTCTCTGCGGGTCGACGCGAATCAAGGTGCTCTCATCAAGGACGCTAGTTTCCCTGAGTCGAAGTATTTTGCCGAGGACACTGGTTTCCTCGGGGTTGAAACGAATCGAGGTATTCCTGCAAAGACCCTAGTTTCTCTGCGAGTCGACGCGAATCAAGAAGCTCTCATCAAGGATGCTAGTTTTCCTGAGTCGAAGTATTTGGCCGAGGACACTGGTTTCCTCGGGGTTGAAACGAATCGAGGTATTCCTGCAAAGACACCGGTTTCTCTGCGGGTCGACGCAAATCAAGAAGCTCTCATCAAGGATGCTAGTTTCCCTGAGTCGAAGTATTTGGCCGAGGACACTGGTTTCCTCGGGGTTGAAACGAATCGAGGTATTCCTGCAAAGACGCTGGTTTCTCTGCGGGTCGACGCGAATCAAGAAGCTCTCATCAAGGACGCTAGTTTCCCTGAGTCGAAGTATTTGACCGAGGACACTGGTTTCCTCGGGGTTGAAACGAATCGAGGTATTCCTGCAAAGACGCTGGTTTCTCTGCGGGTCGACGCGAATCAAGAAGCTCTCATCAAGGACGCTAGTTTCCCTGAGTCGAAGTATTTGGCCGAGGACACTGGTTTCCTCGGGGTTGAAACGAATCGAGGTATTTCTGCAAAGACACTGGTTTCTCTGCGGGTCGACGCGAATCAAGAAGCTCTCATCAAGGACGCTAGTTTCCCTGAGTCAAAGTATTTGGCCGAGGATACTGGTTTCCTCAGGATTGAAACGAATTGAGGTATTCCTGCAAAGACGCTGGTTTCTGTGCGGGTCGACGCGAATCAAGAAGCTCTCATCAAGAACGCTAGTTTCCCTGAGTCGAAGTATTTGGCCGAGGACACTGGTTTCCTCGGGGTTGAAACGAATCGAGGTATTCCTGCAAAGATGCTGGTTTCTCTGCGGGTCGACGCGAATCAAGAAGCTCTCATCAAGGACGCTGGTTTCCCTGAGTCGAAGTATTTGGCCGAGGACACTGGTTTCCTCGGGGTTGAAACGAATCGAGGTATTCCTGCAAAGACGCTGGTTTCTCTGCGGGTCGACACGAATCAAGAAGCTCTCATCAAGGACGCTAGTTTCCCTGAGTCGAAGTATTTGGCCGAGGACACTGGTTTCCTCGGGGTTGAAACGAATCGAGGTATTCCTGCAAAGACGCTGGTTTCTCTGCGGGTCGACGCGAATCAAGAAGCTCTCATCAAGGACGCTAGTTTACCTGAGTCGAAGTATTTGGCTGAGGACACTGGTTTCCTCGGGGTTGAAACGAATCGAGATATTCCTGCAAAGACGCTGGTTTCTCTGCGGGTCGACGCGAATCAAGAAGCTCTCATCAAGGATGCTAGTTTTCCTGAGTCGAAGTATTTGGCCGAGGACACTGGTTTCCTGGGGGTTGAAACGAATCGAGGTATTCCTGCAAAGACACTGGTTTCTCTGCGGGTCGACGGGAATCAAGAAGCTCTCATCAAGGACGCTAGTTTCCCTGAGTCGAAGTATTTGGCCGAGGACACTGGTTTCCTCGGGGTTGAAACGAATCGAGGTATTCCTGCAAAGACACTGGTTTCTCTGTGGGTCGACGCGAATGAAGAAGCTCTCATCAAGGACGCTAGTTTCCCTGAGTCAAAGTATTTGGCCGAGGACACTGGTTTCCTCGGGGTTGAAACGAATCGAGGTATTCCTGCAAAGACACTAGTTTCTCTGCGGGTCGACGCGAATCAAGGATGTCCTAACGTCACAGTTAACCTCTGCTCTTTACGACAAAGGTCTGTTAGGGTCTGTGGTACTAGGTTTTTGTCCGTCGTACCGTCGCGTTGGCTGATATATTCCTCGATAGGCAATCTTGCTGTTCGAGTAGCCTTGCGACTGTCGTGTTTCTGATCCCTTCGGGGGCTGGACAAGACGTCTTCAAGCAATCCTCCTAGGCAATTTGACCGTCGAAAGAGCAAGCATTAGGAATTTTGCCATGCCGCTTTTTACTTGAGATTAGGCTCATTTTGGAGAGCCTCGATGAGTCATAACCACTCCGCGCTGGTGTGGGATGATCTCTGATAGTCCTTCAGGCTTCATATGACTTGCCGTTAAGACCCTGAAGCTAGGAATTTGGCATTTTCTTCGTTTGCTTTGGTGTGTCCGGATCCTGTTGGAGGAAGGACGCTGTAGTGACATCTCGTCTGCTGTATCGAGACGAATGCTGAGGTGAAGCTGGGATTTTGCCGTCGCTTCGCTTTGTTTCGACCATGGGGTCTTTCGTTGACGTTACATCCACATCCTGCTGGACTGCGAAGAAACGTCGTTGTTGACATTGCGTCTGCTGTAACGAGACGAATGCTGAGGTGGAGCTAGGATTTTGCCGTCACTCCACATTGTTTCGACCATGGGGTCTTTCGTTGACGTTGCATCTGCATCCTGCTGGACTACGAAGGAACGCCGTTATTGACATTGCGTCTGCTGTAACGAGACGAATGCTGAGGTGGAGCTAGGATTTTGCCGTCACTCCGCTTTGTTTCGACTGTGAGGTCTTTTGTTGACGTCACGCCTGCATCTGGTTTGAGTGAGGAAAAACGCCGTTGGTGATCTCTAAGTTGTCGATATTGACGTCGAGACCCTGAAGCTAGGGATCTTCCGTTAGTTCGTTTGTTGACATTGTGTCTGCAATATTGCGACAAATGTCGAGATTGTCTTTAGGTTGTCTATGAACCGTCGAGATTTGGCTTCGCTTTCTGGTGGAGCCTGTTGGGAAGGTATGGTTCCCTCTTTGTTTGTACCCCTGGATTGTATACAGGGATCAATGTGATCTCACCTGTAGGGCAAAAAGTTTCATTCTTTCATCATCATTTTTTTATTCTTTCCGCGATGCTCTATCATTTCAGCTTTTATATAGCGAAGGTCGCGATTGCCCAATCATTTCGGCTATTTTTCGCGGTGCCCTATCATTTCGGCTATATATTTTATTTTTACTCGCTGCTTTTTATTGTGAGTTGCCCAATCATTTCGGCTATTTATTTTATTTTCACTCGCTGCTTTTTATTGCGAGTTGTCCAATCATTTCGGCTATTTTGCATGCATACATTTTTACTTGCTGATTTCGTTGCAAGTTGCCCCGGCTATTTCATATGCATTTTTGGCTCGCTGATTTTTCTTATCGCGAGTGTGAAACTTGGAATCTGACGCCAATCTTAGCATCGGCATCGCTACAACTGGAATATTGCCAGGAGCGAATCATCATTTGCCATGAAAGGACTTGGAATTTAATACCGGTTTAGGCATCAGCATCGCTACAACTGGGATATTGCCAGGAGCGAATCATCAATTTTCTCTGTCGATGTTGAACAAAGGTGGCTTAGTAAACAGGGTTAGGATCCTGTCGACTAAGGCTTTTGACTTCATGAGCCGTAAGGGTCTCACAAAGGTATTTCTCCCTGCGAATCGTGAGAATCTCGTAGGTGTGTTTTCTCCTTAGGAATCGTGAGGATTCCTAAGTGTATATTCCCCTGTAAGTCGTAAGGATCTTACAAAAGGGTTTTCTCCTTATAAGTCGAGAGGACTTATAAGGGTTGTTCACCATATGGACATATCCCTAGTCACGGGTGGGACTTTGTTAGGGAAATGTTTATTCGCGCCTGTGGATTGTATACAAGGGTCAGTATGAGCCGCTTGTAGGGCCGTATCGGAGGTTGTGGGGGTTGCTTAAGAACAGGTTCAGGTCTCTGTAACTTAAGATTTTCAAATCTTATGAGCCGTGAGGGTCCCATATGAGAGTTCTCCTTACGAGTCGTGATGATCTCGCAAGTGTAATTTCTCCTTAGGAATCGTGAGGATCCCTAAGTGTGTTGCTTCCCTGTGAGTCGTAAGGATCTCACGCGGGTGGTTTCTCCTCACAAGGTTGAGAGGACCCTGTAAGTGTTTTTTAACGAGGTTGCACCCTTTCGGGTTTTCACAAGACTCGCCGGTAGCCCTGCTGTTTTTACTCACGGCGCCCTTTCAGGTTTTCATCCGTGCCCATCTCGCTTGTGGACGTACCTTTTTTTTTACGACGTCAGCCTGGGGATGCCGCGGGTTGGTAGTAGTTTAACGACGTTTCGGTCATCAGCTAGTTTTAGGACGTAGTGGTCCGTCATTAGTTTAAGGACGTTTCGGTCCGCCGTCGCCGTATTTGAGGCGAATTTCTAGTTTACTGACTTTTCGGTCTAGCGTCGCCGTATTTGAGGCAAATTTCTAGTTTACTGACTTTTCGGTCTATGGGGCTTTCCTTATGAATGAGAATGATGCCCCCGGCGTGTCCACCTTTTTAGGAGCATGAGGCTGTGGCGGGCTCATCTTCCAGTTTTCGGACAACGCGAACTTGCGCTGTTGGTAGTCACCATTCACTTACTAACGACCAGTTAGGAGTCTCTGTATATGAGGAGGTTTTCAATTCCCATGTCGATGGCGATCTCGAGGCCTGCTATCAAAGCTTCGTATTCGGCCTCATTGTTCGTCCTCGGCTCTGTTAAGGAGAAGGCGAATTGCATTATCCCTCCTTGCGGGGTCATGAAGATAAGGCCCACTCCCGATTTGATTATCGGCGTGCTTTGTTTGCGCTTCTTCATAGAGGATGCTCCATTGAAAAAAGCTCCCATCGGGTACCACTTCCGTCGATCGTGTCGAACGCATGTTCGTCTGGAAGTTCGCAATTCAAAGGAGAATCGGCCGGTATTGGATGTTCAGCGAGGAAATCGGCGATGGCCTGACCTTTCACTGCCTTAAGAGATTGATAAGTTATTGAGAACTCCATCAAGAGCAAGGCCCATTTAGCAAGCCGGCCTGTCAATATAGCCTTTGACATCAAGTATTTAAGGGGGTTCACCTTCGATATGAAACGGACTTCATGCGCCAACGCATAGTGCCTGAGCTTTGTTATCGCGAAGATCAATGCCAGACAGTGCTTTTCGATGGGAGAATAATTGCTTTCTGCCCCCAGGAGAACTCGACTTAAGTAATAGAGAGCTCTTTCTTTCCCTTGGTCATTCTCTTGTGCCCATAATGCGCCTAAGGAACCTTCGAGGGCGGTTGTAGTCGGCGGAGTCAGTCCAGAAGGAGAGTTGCCCCCAACCTTCCTTACTCGGCGCCAGTGGCATATCCCCAGTAGGAGGAGTGTTGTCTCCTGAGGGTTTTCAGCGGATCACACCCACAAAATCCCATAATAAAAGAGAGATGGTGAAAGTTATATGAAGATAAGAACTATAAAAGAAAGAACTTGAAAATAAGAGTTTTCAACTATACCAGCTTTTCAGTTGCTATGAGCTCTATCTTAATGGTCATGAGAAAATGTTAGAAATCACATTATCCCTCAATAAAACATCGCCTTTAGTTTTCATTCCTACCTTCTAAACATTGATCATATACCCCTACGTGTGTGAACTGGACATCCCTACACTCAGAGAATTCAATTCGAGCAATCATACTCTTGTCCATCTACCTTAGTACTTTTTAATAGATATTTAGATGGAATTTGCTCACACATTCTTCATGCGACCGTTAATACTTCTTGAGGTACTAACCGACCGATTACTCATGTGCTTGCTAATTAGGTATTTTTCCTCGTCTTGCAACACCTAAGGCTTAGCAGTGGCTCCCAAACCAGTTGGTCTAAGGCACTAGGTGATAAAGCACCCTCGCTATATTTTTTATTGCTGCCTCGGTGATAACAAAACCAGTGTTCATTTTTCTTTTCACCATTTTATCTTTTCTTTTCCATTTATTATTTCCTTCATACTTTGGCTTTTAGACAAGAGCATTTCAAGGTATCCTCTACTATCCCGAGTTTCAAGATGTGTGTAAGTGCGTATAGTAGGGTATCAACGTTCAAATGTTTGTCTTCCAGAATAGGAACTATTTTTCAAGCTTATTTTTATCCTCAGATTAGCAATTTCCTTCATTTTACTAACCCTTGGGACAACAGCTCATAGATACTTATTACTAGTTTCATTTAAGAAAACATCTAATTTTCTTGTTTTTCTTAAACTATTCCTATCTTTTAAATATAATTTTTCACTTTCTACTCTTTTATTATCACAATTTTTTGTGTGTGCTTATAATATAATGCAAAGTAGGGCGTAAATAAGCACATGAGCGCTGAAAAACGACTTCTTGGGAGCTTCTTGCGATGGTACAGGAGCGCTGAAGCTTGTTGGCAGGAGCATGGTCCCGAAGAATAGCCTAGTGGTGGCTTGAGTTGCCTGCTCCACTGGCATAGTGAAAAGGGAGGCCGCTTGGGGCCCGTAGGTTACTCCTCCAGATGGGACAGAGCGAGAGTTGTTGTTGCAGTTAGTGCAGTTCGAAGCCTGTTGATTTCTTGAAGAGCTTGAATATTCTTCCCCCTGCGTCGACCTTGGTCTTTGGCATGTGCCAGTTGTTTGAGGACCGATTACGTCGGCAAGGCTGCTGCTTGACAGACATCCTCTGGGCTTCCTCCATCGGCGTTGAGGCACCGAGGGTGGGAGGTGGGAGCATCGACCCAAAAAGAATCCCGTTGATTTCTTGAAGAGCTTGAATATCCTGCCCCCTGCGTCGACCTTGGTCTTTGGCATGTGCCAGTTGTTTGAGGACCGATTCCGTCGGCAAGGCTGCTGCTTGACAGACATCCTCTGGGCTTTCTCCATCGGCGTTGAGGCACCGAAGGTGGGAGGTGGGAGCATCGACCCAAAAAGAATCCCGTTGATTTCTTGAAGAGCCGGATTGCAGAGATTTGAGGCTGCAAATGACCCATACTTGACTCCGCCGGATATGACAGAGCCTGAGTTGCTGGGGTGGGAGCAAATGCCATTCTTCATAGAGACGAAATGCCGGCTTCAATATCCACTCCCCTAAGGGCAACCAAAAACATACACACCGCGATTATTTGATCGCAGGAAAAACACGACATACGAAGTGTGGAGTGGAAAGAGAAAAATGTCCCACCGGACGTGCCAGAATCTGTTCCCCTCCGAATGGCGGCCGAGACATGGGCTGTCTCGCCTGAGATTCGAGGCAAATGCTATTTGGTTTTATCCGTCCACCTCTCCGAAGATGCCAAGTTGATTTATGGCACCGTGTATCGGAGGTTTAGACGGATGCGGCCGATGTAGCAGACTTCGTCAGATTCCCCCTCGCTTGAGGGGTTTTTGATTGTGGGGACGCTCTTCCCTGCAGGCGCAAGCCCCTGCAGTTAATTACGCTACCGCATCGCGGTAACAACTTTCTCCTTCTCCAGAATTTCACTTCGTGTCGTGGGTGTTTTTTTTGTTTGTGGTTGCCCGTGAATTGTATACGGAGACTATTTATTTCGTCGCCCGTAGGACGTGGATTAGTCCAAATCCGTATTTTCTTAGATTTGGGTTTGGGTTTTGGTTTAAGGATACATTAGCCATATTTGAGGCTAAGATCAACTTAAACATTTGTTAAGGATACGTTAGCCTAATCTCCAGACTAAGATCAACTTAACGGGATCGTTTTGATCCAACAAGAGAGCAATTGGCTCTATTGTTTAGTTTAATGACATTGCGGTCGATTGAATGTATGGCCGTCGGGACCCGTCACCTCTCTGACGACGTTGAAAGATTACAACGACAGATGTCAGAGGAGTTCAGAGATGTACCCTTGAATCAAAGTTGATTGGGAGATCTATAGTCCAATTTGGGACTAAGATCTGTTTGAAGGTTTTAGTTTAAGGATACGTTAGCCATATTTGAGGCTAAGATCAACTTAAACGTTTGTTAAGGATACGTTAGTCTGATTTGAGACTAAGATCAACTTAACGGGATCGTTTAGATCCGACAAAAGAGCATTTTGGCTCTAACGTTCCAGTTTAGGGACATAGTGGTCCATTGCCAGTTTAAGGACGTGGTGGTCCAACATTCCCATTTTGGGGATGAATATTGGTTTAAGGACGCATTAGTCCATGAGTTTAAGGACCCCACAGTCCGTGAGTTTAAGGACGCATCAGTCCATGAGTTTAAGGACGCATTAGTCCATATCAATGTGTGGTTGTCGGGACCCGTCACCTCTCTGATGACGTTGAAGGATTACAACGACAAATATCAGAGGAGTTCGGAGATGTACCCTTGAACCAAATGTGAATTGATTTAAAAGAGCAGTTGTGCTCGGTTCAATTTAATTTGAGGACTTACGGCCAGAATTGGGCCAAGTCCAGTTAAGAATGTTCAACATTTTATTTGCATTTGGCCTATTAGGCCTTTATTAGGGCTCTGCCCCTGTTTAATAATGCAGTGCATTTATTTTGGCCTATTAGGCTTTTGCTTGGGCTCTGCCCTTTTTATTTAATAATGCAGAGCATTTGTTTTGGTCCATTGGACCTCTTAATTGGGCTTTGCCCTTTAATAATGCGCTGCATTAAATGTTCTGACAGTGTCCCACGTGGCTTGTCAGGCGCTTTGCGCCAATTAAGGAGCGCAAGGCGTAAATTCATGTGGGGGTGACAGGTGTCACGCTCTGGTGAGCGCAAGCGCAGTGCGCTGCGCTAGTGCGCTTTACAAGTGCAAGGCACTGTTCAAAAGCGCAGAGCGCATCTTGATCTATTTTAGATCAAAGAACAGAATCTTTTTTATTCTAAAGAGGTTCTACCTCAAGTTTCCAGAACCAGTGGTTCATCAAAAGGCAATGCCTTTGTATGTAAATCAAAAGATCTAATAAAGAAGTATGTTACTTCTTTCTTTTATTCTTATTATTTGATCTTTTCTTTTTATTTAAGATCTTGATCTTGTTCTTAGATCATTGATCTTTTCAGAAGAAATTCTTCTTTTCAAAGGTTTACCTTTCTCTTTTTCTGAGTTCTTTCTCAAAGTTTTCAGAAGATTTCTGTGAGTTCTCTCTGTGTGTTTTTCTTTTCTTCTATGTGTGTTTTAGACTTGGAGTCTAGGGGCCTTTTTATAGTGCCAAATGATTTGTTAAATTAGTTAGAGAGATCATTCTCTGAGTGATTTAGGGATTTTGCCCCACCGTTGGATTTTTGATCCAAGGGATTCTGTTTTACAGAAGAGAATCTTATTGTTTTAATAAGATCAGAGAGATCTTTCTGGAATTTTAATTCTGTTTTAGTGCTGGCATAGTTGGCGCAAGCGCACCTGCGCTTGACACGTGTCGCGCAGCGCAGAGCGCAGCGCAACTGCGCTGACACGTGTCGCGCAGCGCAGAGCGCAAGTCAGCTGAAGCGTTGCTTCTTTTATTTTAATTTGAATTTTATTATCTTTTTTAAAACAGAGCTTTGCTCTGATTGGGGGAAACAGAAGCATTGCTTCATTTCCCGCCTTGGGATTTGAACAGAGCTTTGCTCTGAAAAGGAGATTTTTCCCTTTATTATTATTATTATTTATTTATTTATTTATTCTTTTATTGTTATTATTTTATAAGGAGCGGGTTTTGAGCCAAAATTTTGGCGGGAACAGAGTCGAAAAGACCTCAAGAAGCAAAAATGACCGACAATCCCCTGTATTGCCGTACCACCGAGTAGTGAGCCATGCGATCGAGGATTGCTATATCTTCAAGGACTGGGTTGAGAAGTAGTACAAGGCTGGAGAGATCGAGCTGTCCAAAAGTGTGTTGGTGAACAATCAAGTTGCAACCACCAACTTTATACAGACAGAAGCTGAAGCCTTCTGGGAGCAGACAGCCGAACCCGCTGCCCTGAGAAATGAAACCGACTCACCGCAGCCTCCTTGGAGTAAGCACATATCTAATAAGACGAAGAAGATGCTAAAGCTACTTTATAAAAGGTCCAGGACAGAATGGGAAGGGCAGAAGAAGCCCACCATTCCAGCTGCCAATTCGGCCTAATCAGGCTCAAAATCCAAAAAGCTCAAGAAGAAGAAAAGTGCAGCTCGTCGCGAAAAGGAGTCTGCAGGGAGATTGACCATTCAAAAATATATCGATTCCCTCGAAGACTATGAACAGCAGGAAAGAACTCTAATTCAATTGAAGGAGTTCCTCCCTGTAGAAGCGGCTGAAATTCTGGAGGAGTTAGAAGAAGACTCCAATGAAGAGATCTCTATAGTGACCTGCTACGCCATCCATCTTGGCAGCGACTCAGAGAAGGAGCTCTGTTTTCCCGAAGAGGACGAGGAGCTCGCCACAAAGGCCAACCAAATCCAGCCTAGAAGCGGCAGGGCTCTACCGCCAAATCAGGGAAACGCCCCAAAAGGAAAGGAAAAACAGGTGGCTAATGAGGAAGATGGCAGAGAGCCGGCTAATGAAAACTCAAGTCCTTCCTCAGTGGACTACAATGTCTTAGCTCATCTCCGAAAGCTCCCGTCTCTCCTGAGCATCTATGATACCTTGGTCCTATCTAAAGAGCTTAGAGATGTTCTCATTCACGCTCTACAAAACCCCGAGCGATATCAGGCTCGCTTTGCAGAAATTAATTTGAAAGAAGCCCGGTACACTCTACATGCCGCCACAATCACGTTTAAGGATGAAGACTTACTACTGGGAACAGCTGAGCATAATCGGCCGTTTTACGTGACCGGGTATAGCGATGGAGATCGGATTAATCGCATATTGATTGATCCGGAATCCTCAGTGAACATCATGAACTTGCGGACTCTGAAGAGCTTGTCAATGGACGTCCGACACCTGTCAAGGGAAAGGATTGTCATTCAAGGCTTCAATCAAAACTGCCAGCAAGTTCTGGGGTCTATAGCTTTGCCAATCAAATTTGGGGATCTGCAAACTGAAGCTAAGATATACGTAATCGACGCTGACACGTCTTATAAAATTCTCTTGGGATGGCCGTGGCTCCACGATTACGGTATCATTCCGTCAACTCTCCATCAATGCATGAAGCATACTAAAAATGGCGAAGAAAGACACATTGACGGAGACATCTAGTCGTTCGGTGTGCATGAAGTCCGATATGAAGATTCTCGGTACTTCATGAACCTCCAAAATGCTAAGCCACAACTGACTGAGGATAGAGCGGCCCCAAGACTCAACAGCAAATCTGAGCCGGCTGTCACTTTCAAATGCAAAAACGCCCAAGTACGCCCGCGTTTCGGTAGCGACACTGATGAGTCCGACGCTGGAAGTCCGTCCTTCCGTAAAACTCGCCCTCGTTTCGGTAGCGATACGGACGAATCCGATACTGAAAGCCCATCTAACAGCAAAGTCCGCCCTCATCTTGGCAGCGACACTGAAGAGTTGGAGGAAGAGGACCTGTCGTGCAACAACTGTGCAGATTGGACCCCCATGCAGCAAGCGAAACTACAAGAGACCTTCGAAATTGTAGAAGGGTCCCTGGCCATCACAAGGGTGCCGGAACGGATGTGCAAAGAGCTCGATGCATTGTCAGTCTCTACCGTGGACCAGCTGAAAACTTTCTACTTTCCCGGGAGGAAAAGTGGACAGAAGGGCATCCTGTTTTATGGGTCAAACCTCGTTGTGCACCCGAACGATTTGTCTGTCGCGTGCCTTCCCTATGAGAGAGGCATAAGAGCCGTCCTCAATCCCAGATACTATGCACCCGAGATGCGGGAATATTTCAAAAGGTACGGATGCCGGTTATATCAAACAGAGTCCGAAGCAAAGTTTTATGAAGAGTTATGGCATCCGCCCCAGGTCCGAGCACTCATCGATGGACGAATTACAGATAGACGGGGCATAGGCTTCATTCAATCTGATTCCAAAGCATGTTACATGATCCATGTTGGTGAAGCCAGCGAAAGATCAAATGATGATGATGAGACAGCCGAGCTAGAAGAAGCTCCTCAAGAGCTCGAAGATGGCGGACAAGCAACTTTTGATGAGCTAACCGAGATTGACTTAGGAACACCTGATAATCTAAGGCCGTCCTACATCAGCTCACTCTTGTCAGAGGAAATGAAAGAGCAGATAATTGCCCTGCTGCATGAGTTCATCGACTGTTTCGCGTGTACATACAAAGAAATGCCTGGCCTTTCCCCTGATGTGGCCGTGCATAAACTGGCTATATCTTTTGATGCTAAGCCAGTCAAACAAGCTCCTCGAAGAATGAGAAAGGAACTGGAAGAAAAGGTCATCGAGGAAAACAAGAAGCTCATCGATGCCGGCTTCATCAGGGAAGAGAAATATGCGGACTGGATCGCATGCATAGTCCCAGTGAAGAAGAAAAATGGGCAGATCCGAGTTTGTGTCGATTTCAGGGACCTCAACAAGGCATGTCCTAAAGACGACTTCCCGCTTCCGGTCATAGAAATGATGGTCGATGACACCTCAAATTACGAGCTGTTCACCTTCATGGATGGCTCGTCTGGATATAATCAGATCAAGATGTCATCTGAGGATGAGAAACACACAAATCGAACCCCGATCGGAATATACTGCTACAAAATGATGCCGTTCGGACTGAAGAACGCGAGTGCTACATACCAAAGGGCAATGACCAATATCTTTGATGACCTAATTCATAAAGTCGTCGATTGTTATGTTGATGATCTGGTCATCAAGACTAAAGCCAAGGCTGATCACATCCAAGATCTTAAGACCGTTCTCACCAGACTGAGGGAGTACGATCTGAAAATGAATCCTCTGAAGTGCGCTTTTGGCGTGTCATCGGTAAAATTCCTGGGCTTTATAGTCTGACATCGGGGGATCGAAGTTGACCCATCTAAGATAAAGGCCATTATGGAGATGCCCCCTCCAAAGAGTCTGACGCAGCTAAGATCTTTTCAAGGCAAGCTTGCTTATATACGAAGGTTTATCTCAAATTTATCAGGGAGATGTAGGCCCTTCTCAAAGCTCATGAAGAAAGGAGCTCCTTTTGTCTGGGATGCTGAATGTCAAGAAGCATTCGAAAGCATCAAACAGTACTTGTTGCACCCTCCAGTGCTGGCCGCTCCCATTCCAAATAAACCGCTGATTCTCTACACTGCCGCGCTAGATGAATCACTCGGTGTGCTCCTTGCCCAGAACAACGAGGAGGGAAAAGAGAATGCGCTCTACTATCTCAGTCGAACTCTAGTTGGGGCGGAACATAACTATTCCCCGATCAAAAAGCAATGCCTGGCTCTGATATTCGCTGTGAAGAAGCTGAGGCACTATCTGCTTGCTCATCGGGTTATGTTGATCTCCAAGGTCGACCCGCTCAAACCCTTAATGACCAAAGAAAGCCTAGCTAGTAGAATGTCAAGATGGGCTGTCATGCTACTTGAGTTTGACATAGTTTATACTCCTCAGAAAGCAGTAAAAGGGAAAGCCCTCGCCGATTTCCTTGCTGCTCATCCCGTACCAGAAGGGTCACCGCTCAATTGCGAGTTACCCGACGAACAAGTGCTGCACCTCGAGGATGATGAGCTATGTTGGGAGCTCTACTTCGATAGAGCCTCATCAATGAAGAGCTCCGGCAAATCAAGCGTCCCGCAGATAAAAGCAGGGATAGGATTGGTGTTCATCACGCCATTGATGGGAACCCTACGACGTTCTTTTGCTCTCACCGAGCCTCGCACAAACAATGAGGCTGAGTATGAAGCTCTGATAGCTGGTCTGGAGCTCGCCATAGAAATGGAAATCCTTCGGCTACGGGTTTACGGTGACTCCCAGCTTGTCGTCAACCAGGTAAGTGGCAACTATAAGATATACAAACCCGAGTTAGCTCGATATAGAAGCCGAGTGGTAGAACTCATGAAATGGTTCGCTCACATTGAACTAATGAGAGTCCCTAGGCGTTGAACGGAAAAGATAATATACTCGCTCGCCTAGCTAAGGAGCTAGCTAATCCTGACATTGACGAAATTCTAATCACAGTCAGAAGCCGGCAAATTCTGCCTCCAATCTTTTTGCGTGAAGAAGAAAGTGTAGAACAAGAGAACAATCATGCCGAAGAAGCTTCAATCATTCAAGACGGGCCTGATTGGAGGGAACCCTTCATAGAGTACCTCCGATACGACAAGCTGCCCGAAGAAAAATCTGCGAGGATTCAGCTGAAGAAGAGAACTCTCCGATACGTGTTTGTAAATAATACGCTATACCGCAGATCATATGACCAACTCTGGCTCAGGTGCCTATCATCGGCCGAACCCCAAAAAGTCATGAAAGAAGTTCACTCAGGCGTCTGCGGGGCTCACCGGTCCGGCCCCAAAATGCGGCTTCAGATGAAACGGCTTGGATATTACTGGCCCATCATGATAAGGGATTGCGAAGAGCATGCAAAGAAATGCAATCTCTGCCAAATCCATGGTGATTTCATTCACAAGCATCCCAATCCGTTGCATCCTACGGTGGCGTCGTGGCCCTTCGAAGTTTGGGGCACCGACATAGTTGGTCCAATTGATCCTCCGTCATTCAAAGGCCACCGGTTCATACTGGCTGCAACAGACTACTTCTCCAGATGGGCTGAAGCTGTCCCGCTAAAAGAAGTCAAGACATAAGATATTCTGACATTCTTCCAACATAATATTCTATACCGCTTCGGTACGCCAAGAAGAATCATTTCTGACAATGGGCCTTCTTTCAAGAGCTTCAAAGTCTCAAGGTTTGCTACTCAGCACAAGATAGACTGGAGATATTTCTCTATCTATAATCCAAGAGCCAATGGGCTAGTCGAAGCCTTCAATAAGACTCTATGCAAGCTCCTGAGGAAAAATGCTTCAGCCAACAAGAGAGACTGGAATCTCAAACTTCATGAGGCATTGTGGGCATATCGTACCATACACCGTACTCCAACTCAGTCCACTCCATACTCATTGCTCTTCGAAGTGGAGGCGGTCCTCCCCCTCGAA
Organism: Agapanthus africanus; assembly: GCA_030015575.1. Classification (NCBI taxonomy): domain Eukaryota; kingdom Viridiplantae; phylum Streptophyta; class Magnoliopsida; order Asparagales; family Amaryllidaceae; genus Agapanthus; species Agapanthus africanus. Next base: position 350,363,986 of record CM057351.1, read on the forward strand.
GTCGAAGTTCCAAACTTAAGAATGGTCGTTCAGCATGAGTTGACAGATGAGGAAAACGTGCTCCTTCGGCTTGAAGAGCTCGACGCCCTCGAAGAAAAGAGGCTCGCGGTGCAGCAAAATCTGGAGCTATACTGAACCCAAATGTCACGGGCATTTGACAAGATAACCCGCCTCCGTGCTTTCAAGAAAGGTGAATTGGTGTTGGTCCTCAAAAGACCGATCGTCCCCAATCGACATGCCAAGGGAAAATTCGAGCCAAACTGGGAAGGACCATACGTCATCGAGAAAGTGTTTGACGGGGGATCCTACTAACTGATAAATGCCGAGGGAGAAAGGCCCATGCCACCCATCAATGGTCGATATCTCAAGAAATACTACGCGTGAATGCTTCAAGTCGCAGGCGAATTGAGCACACCAGCCCTACGGTCTAAATCATACATCCTGTAAAACCGTATACAATCCACGGGCGTAAACGACCCCTATCTCTCCAAAGTCTTGCCGGTGAGACTACTTTTAAAGTCCCACCAGCGACCAAAAAAAAGGTATGTCCACAAGCAAAACAGGCACGGATGAAAATCCGAAAGGGCCCCGTGAGTAAAAACAACAGGACTGCCGGCGAGTTTGTGAAAACCCGAAAGGGCGCAAACTCGTGAAAAGAGATAAAATACACTCGCAAAGTCCTCTCGACCTTGTGAGGAGAAAACCCCTGCGTGAGATCTTTACGACTCACAAAGGAGCAACACACTTAGGAATCCCTATGATTCCTAAAGAGAACATACACCTGGGGATCCTCTCGACTCGTAGGGAGAAAATGCTTTTATGAGACCCTTACGGCTCATAAAATTAAAAAGCCTTAGGTGATAGGGATCTAAACCTGTCTCCTGAGCCATCGCTCCCCAACGGGTAACGGCAAAGGATGAGTCGCTCCTGCCATTTCGCTTCAGTGTTAGCGGTGCTGATGCCGACCAAAAACCCAAATCCCAAGTTTTCCCAACGGCAAATGATGAGTCGCTCCTGGCATTGCTTCAGTGTTAGCGGTGCTGATGCCGACCTAAAAAACAAATCCCAAGTCCTCCCGGGGCAAATGATGAGTTGCTCCTGGCATTATTCCAGTGCAGCAATGCTGATACCAAACAAGATCCAAATTCCAAGTACCCAAACGGTGAATGATGAGTCAATCCTGGTACCATATTCCAGTGCAGCGATGTAGACGCTAACAAAAATCCAATTTCTCAAAATTCTCCCGGCCCTACGGTTAGTCCCTAAATTGACTACCGTATACAATCCACGGGCTCAAATAATTCTCATCATACCCATACCCCACCGTAATCACCAGTCCAGCGGCCGGTCTCCGCCCTTGGACTTATGCTCCATTTGGGAAGACCAACTCATGTGTCCTCACGATACATGAGGAGAACAAACTTACGAGATCCTCTCGACTCGTAAGAAAACACCTTCGTGGGATCCTTACGACTCACAAAGAAAAAACACACTTAGGAGTCCTCACGACTCCTAAGGAGAAAGTACACCTACGAGATCCTTTCGACTCGTAGGGAGAAAATGCTTTTATGGGACCCTTACGGCTCATAAAATTGAAAAGTCTTAGGTGATAGGGACCTAAACCTGTCTCCTAAGCCATCGTTCCCCAACAGGAAAAGGCAAATGATGAATTGCTCCTGGCACATGTACTTCAGTGTTAGCAACGCTGATGCCTACCCTAACCCCAAAATTCCAAACTCCAATCCAATAGACCCCTAAGTCTTTAAACTGAGAATAGATGACCTCAAAGTCGTTAAACTGGGAACAGATGACCCCTAAAGTCGTTAAACTGGGAATGAGGAAAATCTCCTCATGGAAAATGATGATTCGCTCCTGGTACCATATTCCAGTGAAGCGATGCTGATGCTAAACCAAAACCAAAATCCCCAAACCCTGTCATGGCAGATGATGATTCGCTCCTGGTACCATATTCCAGTATAGCGATGCTGATGTCAACCCAAACCATATCAAGTCAGCAAGACAACCAACAACCTCCCTGGCGGAATCATGCTCCACCTCAGAAACAAGTCAAATCCCGACACCACAGAAAGCGGAGCAATTCAAATCAGAACATTCGACCGTCCAAGTCGCTAAAAGGGCAGCATCGACCGTCCACATCGCTAAAATGGCAGCACCGACTGTCCACGTCGCAAAAAGGGCAGCATCGACCGTCCAAGTCGCTAAAAGGACAGCACCGACCGTCCAAGTCGAAAAAAGGGCAGCATCGACCGTCCACGTCGCTAAAAGGGCAGCATCGACCGTCCAAGTCACAAAAAGGGCAGAACCGACCGTCCACATCGCTAAAATGGCAGCACTGACCGTCCATGTTGCAAAAAGGGCTGCATCGACCGTCCAAGTCGCTAAAAGGGCAGCATCGACCGTCCACGTCGTAAAAGGGCAATATCGACCATCCATGTCGCAAAAAGGGAAGCACCGACCGTCCACATCGATAAAATGGCAACACCGACCGTGTAAGTCGCAAAAAGGGCAGAACCGACCGTCCAAGTTGCTAAAAGGGCAGCACCGACCGTCCACGTCGCTAAAAGGGCAGCATCGACCATCCACGTCGCTAAAAGGACAGCACCGACCGTCCACGTCGCTAAAAAGGAAGCACCAACCTCCTCGTCGGAATTATGCTCCGCATTGGAATCAAGTCAACCAGACACTCCATCTCGGAGACAAGTCAAGCATCGACCGTCCGTGTCGTAAAAAAGGCAGTGCCGGCTTCCCAAAAAACGGGAACCAAATCAAGTCGCTTCCACGTGAAAGAAGATCCATCAATTTCATGCACACGACCCACATATGCTGTGTGCATTTATTGATGGGGGGCACTTTGTTGAGATCGAAATTTACATCCCGGTTGACCAAGTCAAAATCAAAGTCAACCCCAAGCCAAGTGAGCCCAAACCCAGGTCAAGTGGGTCAATGCCCGGGTCGAGCCCGAACACGAAGCGTCCGGCCTTCCGCCATGCCAAAATAAAAATTTTGTAATAAATAATTTTGGTGTATTTTCTTTTTTTATTGAATAAATGTAAGAAAAATGGGCATAAAACCAAATTTTTGTAAAGCCCATGGCTTATGTGCAAAAAGAAATAGCACATGAGGCATGGGATAGGCAAAATGCCATTTTTGTAAAGCCCAAGGGGCTATATGTAAAGTGTATAGCCTATAAAGGCAAAGATAATGAAAATATCTCAGCAACTTTTTTCTCTCTCCCAAAAAAAATCAAGATCTGTGCTCTTTCTCCTTCCTCAAAGTTCTAAAACCTTCTTCTTTCTTTTGAATTAAATCAAGAGTTTTACTCTTCCTTTTCCAAAACTAAATAGTTTTTCACCACAAAACCCACAAAGGGGAGCTTGGATCTTCCATCAGATCTTAAAAATGAGAGATTTTTAAAACCTCACCCCTCTTGTTATCTAAGAGCCGGCCAACAAAGGAGGAAGAAGGAGACCCATCTCCAAAGACCCCACTTTGGGGAAGATCCAGGGCTCAAGGGGAGAAGCCCCTTCATCAGCTTCAAAAATATCTTAGGAGTTTAACTCTTCATATATATATATATATATGTGTGTGTGTGTGTGTGTGTGTGTGTGTGTGTGTGTGTGTATATATGTATATATATATAAGTATTTCTTTCTGGGAGTACAACTCCCAGTGCAGGGACCAAGTCCCTTCAGCGCCCACGTGCCTGGCACGTGCGGCGCTAGCGCCCGAGCGCCCATGTGCCTGGCATGTGCGGTGCTAGCGTCCAAGTGCCCGAGCGCCCACGTGCTTAGCACGTGAGGCGCTAGCGCCCAAAGCGCTAGTGCCCGAGCGCCCACGTGCTTGGTACGTGAGGCGCTAGCGCTCAAGGCGATAGCGCCATCGCCCGAGCGTCCAAGCGTCCGCGTGCCGCGTAGGTGAGGCGCTGGCGCTTTCTCCCATGCATCCTTTGGATGCCCTTTCCCTTATATATATGTGTGTGTGTGTGTGTGTGTGTGTACATACACACACACACATACTCTACAACACCGTCCCCCGTTAGAAAAAATTTCTAACGGGGCGCTGCCCCGCACCCCGTAAGGGGGCTGCTAGCCCCTTGACCCCCAGCCCGCTATCCGGGTAGCGGGACCCCTGTAAAAACTCTGCGGGGCCCCCGATATATCCAAAACCCCTTTCAAAACACAACACGCGTACACTGCACATTGAGTTCGCATGACCTGTTTGACCCGTTAATCGGAGGTTCTCTCGCTCCAAAGGTAAGGGGTAATTAACGGCAGCTTAGTCCGTGGCTGCCGGAGATTCGGATCCCTACAATCAACAAACCCCAGCCTATCCTAGACAGGGGGAATCTGTAATGCGCCTATAAGCGCGCGCGTATTCCCATCTCAATGGGGTGACGAAAAACACCCTACAGTGGGTCTCGGGTTAGTTTGGATTTATCCATCAAATGTATATGATGTTCAACAATTAAGGGACTAATCCCTTTGATGTCAGCCATTGTCCAACCAAATGCTTGCCGATTCGATCTCAATACCGTCAAAAGATCGTTCTCTTGCTCTAAAGCTAGAGAAGCGGATATTATCACGGGTAAAGACTCATTCTCGCCTAAATATGTATATTTCAGATAAGAAGGTAGCGGTTTGAGATCTAGAGTCGGCGGAGAGACGATAGAAGGAGGGGTAAGGGAATGATATTCGGACTCCCCAAGTGGTTCATAACTTGCATATGATATTGACTCGGAAAGCGCTACTAACTTTTGCGACGAGTCAAAAGATTCGAACTGGGGGGTAGACTCGTCAAAAGTATCCTCACTATAATGATTTTCAAGATCAAACAATGTCGCACTAGTGTTGTCGAGATCATCATAGCAAAGTACTTCAGATTCGCAGCTGTCGGAAGCTATCTCGTTGATGGAACAAACATCGATTAAATGAGCAGAAGGTTCAGATGGTTGACTTCCTAACTTGTAAATATTAAGCTCAATTGTCATCTTCCCGAAAGATAAGTTCATAGAACCGTTACGACAATTAATGACAGCGTTGGAGGTTGCTAGGAAAGGTCGACCGAGTATCACCAGGATTTGGTTGCGTGGGTTCGCCACAGGCTATGTATCTAAAACAATAAAGTCTACAGGGAATATGAATTCCCCGACTTTGATTAACACATCCTCTAGTTCACCCCTAGGTTAGGCGATAGATCGATCTGCCATCTGTAGAGTGCAGTGGGCAGGTTTCAACTCTCCTATACCTAGCTGCTCATAGACGGAATATGGAAGCAAGTTAACACTAGCACCGAGGTCAAGTAGAGCACGATTGATGCTTTTACCCCCAATAGTTATAGATATTGTAAGACAACCGGGGTCATTACGTTTCGTAGGCAATTGTTGGGTAAAAGCTGTGCTCACGTTATTTGTCATGAATACTTTTTTCGGCACTTGAGTTTTTCTTTTCTTAGTGCACAAGTCCTTAAGGATTTTCGCATAAGACGGAACTTGTTGAATAGCATCTAGAAGATGGATATTTATGTTAACTTGCTTAAACATTTCCATAACTTTCTCCATTTGTGCGTTAGGTTTGTTGGCCCTCAACCTATTTGTAAAAGGAGCTTTATTAATAAGTGTTGGGTCCGACATATTTGGAAAAGTTTATAGGGATGGACTCGATCCAAGAATTGGAGTGGGGATCGTTTTAGATAGATTCGAGAAAGTGGGCGGAGTGTTCGAGCCTTGGGAAAAACGGAGAATAGGCTCGGAAGAAGTTGTGAGACTAGATGAAGTAGGGCAAGAAGTAGAAGCCGGGATATCATTAATATCACCGACGTGTTCATCAACATGTTCACCCACTTGGTTATCTAGCACTCTTCCCGATCTCAACATGTTGACGGCACTCACATTATGATTTTGTGAGTGGCCAGGATTCGGTAGGGGTTGAGATGGAAGTTTTCCTTTTTCTCCCGCACTCATCGCGGCATTTATTTGTGCAAGTTGTGCTTCTATCGATTTTATACTCTCACCGTGGGAGTTGGTGGTCTGTGTTAAATATCGGATAGAAGACTTTATTTCGTCCGTCGATTGCATGGAATGTTTAATAAACATATCCACGCTTCGTTCGAGTGCAGATGAGTTTTCATTCCCGGCCATTTGGAAAGAATTATTGGCCGGGTTTTGAAAAGGTTGCGATTGAAAGGGGTGCTAACTCTGTGGTGGTGATTTTTGTTGCTGTGGAGGAGGTCTTTGATAATTGCTTTGGAACTGGTTTTGATTTTGGTTTTGGTTTTGGTTCCAAGCAAAGTTAGGACGATTCCTCCACCCCTGATTGTATGTGGAAAAATAAGGATCGTTTCTAGGTCGCTGCTGAAAAGTAGCATTAGTGTATTCTTGACCTTGAAACGGTGCATTTGAAGGATATTCTTCCGTCAGATGTGATGGATCGGAACAGCAACCACATACAGTCTTAGGAAGCGTAACCTGGTTTAGGGAGATTGATGAGAATTTATTCTCCATAGCCTCGAGTTTCTTCTGTATTGCTGCCATTTCGGCTTTTACGACTATGGAAACATCGAGCTGATGGATACCTCTCCTAGAAGGTGGTCTAACGCTTTCCCTCTGCAAAGTGTTTTCAGCGAGATCTTCCAGATATTTCCAGGCTTCACCATCGTATTTGGACATGAAATTGCATTGACACATGGTTTCAAGCATCTGCTTTGTCGCTGGATTAATACCCTCATATATAATTCGGCACAGATCCTATCTATGTATTCCATGATGAGGACATTGGACAAGCAAATCCTTGAACCGTTCAAAGCACTTCCAAAATGGTTCATTGGGAAACTGGGTAAACTGGTTGATTTCGCTCCTAACACGGGCGGTCTTATGATTGGGATAAATTTTTTTAAGGAATGCTATCACAAATTCATCCCAATTGGTAATAGAGTGTGCGACAGTATTATAAAGCCATTTTTCTGCCAAGTCGCACAAAGTGAACGGGAGAAAACGCAAGCGCATAGCATCCACGGACAGTTGTGAAGTACCCATCATTGCGCATACGTTTTCGAATTTGGTGATAAAAAAGTATGCGTCTTCATACTCGAGCCCGTGAAATTTGGGCAACATGTTGATGTAGTGGGGTTTAATTTCAAAATTATCCCCGTTGGCTGGTGGAATGGATAGACAGGTAGGAAGTGGACCGCGTATAGGATAGTATCTCTCTTGGAAAGAAATGCGCGGTGGATTCTGCGCACCTACGGGTGGTGGCAGTGTGGTGTTATAATCTGATAGAGTACCGTCCATCTCGGTCGATGTGGTGGGTGGTGGGGAAAAAGAAAATGAAGAAGTACCGACTTCGGAGTCAATAGCCGAAACGCGGACAAGACGGACATTAGAATCCCGTGTCCAGCCGAGCATGCACTAAACGGTTTTAGCGCAAGTAGTCGCGTGTGTGTTATTTAAAATTGGTTTGTTTTTGAAAAAGTGGGACTCAAGAAAAATTACACAAAAATGCACAAACAACCCTAGAACTAAGGTTACCTAAGTCAAGTCTCTAGACCGCTCCTAGACTTCCAAAGGACAAGCCGCAGGTCAATCCTCTACCACCTCTTTACTACTCTTGTGGGCAGGTAAGTGCCAGATAAGTGGGAGGTATCCGCTATACGAATCACCGAAAATAGCGGGCCTAATTAAATAACCACTTGCCTTAGACACACTTGCCTAGACACCACAAAAGTAATGGGAATAAGCGATAGATTAACCACGACTTTCCTCTGTCCTATTTGAGCGCGACGGTCCTTATAGTCTTGCCAAGATATTTTTTAATTAATGTAGGGTTGATGCGGATGCTCGTTTTGTGATTTGTGGGGCCTAGGAAGGGTGATGAAATCCCCACCTAATCTGAATTTGGTCTTTGCCCCTTAATACCTGTATTAAAATATGTAAAAACAAACCGCAAAACAAAACTTGCAAAAAGATTTTTGCGCGGCGATATTTTACAAAGAATCTTGCAGAAAAGATATTTTATTGGATTTCAGAGGAGAGAAGGAGTTGAGAAATATACCAGAAAAGTTTAAAACCCTAGTTCCTTAAATGCGCCGCATTTCCACCGCTATTTAGCCATACTGCCGCGGTTCCGCCGCCGAAAGGAGGGGTCTCGTGAAGATTTTTACTATGTGGCCTCCCTTTGCTCCTCTGGATCATAATGAATGTCTCTGACTCTCTGTTTCCTCAAGTCTGTGACTCCAAATCCCTTTGCAAAATTCACAAAATAATCGTTAAATATACAATTTGCAGTTTTGTTTTATTTATGATATTGATCGAATAAGAATTCAAACCAAATAGTAAGAGTAAAAAATTACGCACATATCCCCGGCAACGGAGCCATTTGATTGGTGATGTTTTTAGAGTTGTGTAGTAACCGCAATCAATAACGGTGTCGCGTATAGCTAGACCGAGATGAGTACGGGTCGTCCTCAGGGAAACGTTGAATCCTTTAATCTTACTTTAGGCGTATTGATTAGGAAAGGAGGATGAATAATGAATAGTGGAGAATGGTTGTATATTTTAGATCTACGTCAAACGCGGATGTAGGTTATAGATCTAGATTAACTACGGATGTAGGTTTTATATTAGAAGGGGGTTTGTAGGGTTCGTTAAGATTTAGTAGTCATGGATGATTAATTAAAGATTACTCCTCTTATCGTTTAATAGATTTAAAACTAGATCAACAGTGATGCATGTAGATTAGGGTTTCTGGAGGGATATGGGTTCCCACTCTTAACCCCTACCTTGACATGGATCTCCGTTCATGTCTAGCCTTTACCAAAACAATCGTTAATCTAATCTCTAATCGCGGTCGTGCCTCCCAATGAATTGGTAGCACGCCCGATTAGGACGTTAATGATTCTTTTGGTAAAGTTTATAAACTTTATAGAACGTAAAGAGAGTTTAAGGATCTTCATCATCCATTAATCTACCTTAATCCTACGAACCCTAACAAACGGAGAATTACTCATGCATGTTGGGAAAAGAAAAGATCGAAATCATGAAGAAAATAAAATGCAATAGAATAAAACTACCTTTATTAATCAACAAGATCAAGTACACTTTATTCCTTTAGAAAATGATTACAAAACCCTAGTTTGCTTCTCGATCTCTTCTTAAGGAAGTAGATGAACTGTTGATGATCAACCAGGATTCTTGAGCCGTCGTGGACTTCGTGATCGCGTTGGTTTGATGATTTTTCCAAGAGGCTCTCGGTCCTTATTTATAGCCACAGAGCCAGAACTCTAGTTTCCTAATATGGTAACTAGTTGTTGGGATCCCAACCTGAAAATCCCAAGCCCTATATCTTCAGATGTGCGGCGGAACCACGGCCATTTGGTGGGTTTGGCCGTGGATCCGTGGTGGATTAGGAGGGTCTTGATTTTATATTTCTGTTGGCCTCTTCTGGTGACATATGTAGACTGTTTTGATATCTGGAATCTTGAAATCATCTCGTAGTCTCTGCCAGAATATTTTTCTTCGATTTACTTGAATATTTCGACAGATTTGATCTCGCCAACTCGAATTTTCTTGATTTCAGTCCTGATATAATTTCTGCACAATAACTCAATAAATAATATTAGTAGAATTTGTTTTTATTGAGATATTATCTTAACCATTTGACATGATATTATAGTTTTAGAAAATTGCTTAAAGATATTTGATAAGGTAACCATATTTAAATGGACTAAATATTATATAGATATTATACACTTACATTTTCCTTCATAATATTAATTATAATATATAAACACATGAAAATAGTATTTTTATAGATAAACCCTCATATGTGTCATATTTATAATAAACACATTTTATTATATAGAAATAGTAAGGAAAATGTCATATCAAATGCACAATATTTTCGACTGAACACCACTTCCATTCTGGGATAGGTAACGGTTGAAATAATCTAGCAGTCCTGTGATTTTCAGCTTTTACTTGCTGACATACCAAGCATTTAGCGACGCTTCTGGCTACTTCACGCTTCATTCCATACCACCAGTAATTCTAACGTAGATCTTTGTACATATTTGTACCTCCAGGGTGTACTGAGTAGGAAGAGTTGTGAGCTTCTTTCATTAACTCTTCCCGAACAGAACCTTTTGGTACACACAATCTGCTGCCGTACCTTAAAAATCCGTCTTCATGGATGATGAAGTCTGTTCTGAGTCCATTCTCTATTTGTTCTCTGATCTTTTGCAACTTAGCATCACTTGCTTGAGCTGCTTTGATCTGATTGACAATGGTAGATTGAACTTGTAAATTCATCAAACTTGAAATGTTACCTGGCATGACTACTTCAATCTCCATCTGATGCAAGTTTTGTTGAAGCTTCCACTGAGCGGTGAGTTTCATCGATAATGGTTGGCGACTAAGGGCATCAGGTACCACATTCACCTTCCCCGGGTGATATTGCAGGTTGATGTCAAAGTCCGCTGTTTCCCCCAATCAGAGCAAGGCTCTACTGAATTTTGAAAATTCAAATTCGAAGCAACGCTTCGGTTTCCGTGCGCAGTGCGCAATTTGCCACATGGCAGAAGGTGATTCGGCAGCGTAACGCCCGAGACAGTGCGTCCCATCAGAGCAAGGCTCTTCAGAAAACAAAATTAAGACTTAAACTGCGCAAATGCATGGCAGCGCGACACGTGTCTGCGCAAGCGCACAGATGCGTGACACGTGTCTGCGCAGTTGCGCAATCGCAACTGCGTAAGCGCACAGATGCGTGACACGTGTCTGCGCAAGCGCACAGATGCGTGACACGTGTCTGCGCAGTTGCGCAATCGCAACTGCGCAAACGCACAGATGCGGGACACGTGTCTGCGCAAACGCACAGATGCGGGACACGTGTCTGCGCAAGCGCACAGATGAGGGACACGTGTCTGCGCAGTTGCGCAACCGCAACTGCGCAAGCGCACAGATGCGCGACACGTGTCTGCGCAGTTGCGCAACCGCAACTGCGCAAGCGCACAGATGCGGGACACGTGTCACGCGCTGGTGAGTTGCGCAGCAACTGAATGAAAATTTAAGTGGATCTTTTCTGTTCTCCTGTAAAACAGGGACCCTTGGATCTCTGATCCAATGGTGGGAAAATTCCCAAAATTATTCATGAAAGATTTTGTTAACAAATCCAACAAATTGGTGGGCACTATAAATAAGACCCCAGACCTCATTAAAAAGGCATGGACTTCTGAGAAAAAAAAAAGGGAGAGCTCTTGAAAATTAATCAAGAACATAGAAGAAGAAAAAGAAAAAAAAAAGGTAAAATTTCTGAAGAACAGAAAATAAATAGTGCCTTGCACTTGATAGGAACCCCTGGTTCTAAAGAAAAAAAATATAAATAAAAGAATAATAAATAGTGCCTTGCACTTGATATGAACCCTTGGTTCTAAAAAAAAATAATAAATAGTGCCTTGCACTTAATATGAACCCTCGGTTCTGTATGATCAGGAAAAAACAAGAACTTGTTTTCCTTTTATCCAAATTCAAATCAAAAGTGCCATGCACTTGTGTTCTTCAATCTGAAGATTTCTAGGGTTTCTGCAACCCCTTGTTTTGGGACAGGCCCAAATTAAATTGAAATAATAAAAGGGCAAGGCCCTGTTTGGAAAAATTCCTGAGTTTCTGCAAACTCGTTATTCAAATGGGCCTGGCCCAAACTAAATTGCAGAACAATAAAAGGGCAAAGCCCTGTTTGTAAAAAAAACTTTTGAGTTCCTGCAACTCATCATTTAAAAGGGCCTGGCCCAACCCAAGAAAATTATTGAGTTTCTGAAACTCATTATTTAAAAAGGGCCTAGCCCAATTGCAGAAAAAAAAAAGGGGCAAGGCCCTGTTTGGAGAATTCCTGAATTCTTGTAACTCATTAATTAAAAGGGCCTGGCCCAAATCGGACTTGCAAAATAATGAAAAAGGGGTGAGCCCCGTTTAGATAGATTCTTCTAACCGGGCAGAGCCTAAAATAAAAATTGGACTTAACCCAATCCTGGCTGTAATTCCTTAAATTAAATGCCTCTCATAAACCAAGTCACGACCGGTTCGAGGGTACATCTCCGAACTCCTTTGGCATCTGTCGTTGTAATTTCTCAGCGACGTCAGAGAGGTAACGAGTCCCAACGACCACTCATCTAATATCGGACCGAAACGTCCCTAAACTAATGACGGACCACTACGTCCCTAAACTGGCGACGGACCGAAACGTCCCTAAACTAATATTGGACCGAGACGTCCTTAAACTAATGACGGACCACTACGTCCCTAAACTGGTGACGGACCGAAACGTCCCTAAACTAAAATCGGACCGAAACGTCCCTAAACTAATATCGGACCGAAACGTCCCTAAACTAATATTGGACCGAGACGTCCTTAAACTAATGACGGACCACTACGTCCCTAAACTGGTGACGGACCGAAACGTCCCTAAACTAAAATCGGACCGAAACGTCCCTAAACTAATAATGGACCACCACGTCCCTAAATTGGAATATGGACCGCTACATCCCTAAACTGACATAATAGGGCCCAAACGCTCTTTTGTCGGATCTAAACGGTCCTGCCTAAGTTGATCTTAACCCCAAATACGGTTAACGTGTCCTTAGACATCTAAATAAACAATGAAATCCCAAACCAACTTTGGTTCAAGGGTACATCTCGGAACTCCTCAGACGTATGTCGTTGTAATCCCTCAATGACGTCAGAGAGGTGACGAGTCCCGACGGCCGGATAATTAAATCAATCACTACGTCAGGTCGATCTTAGTCCAAAACAGGACTAGCGTATCCTCGATGAACGTTTAAGTTGATCTTCGTCGCAACGCGACCAATGCATCCTTAAACTAAAAACACCAAACTCAAATCTAAGCAAACACGGATTTGGACTAATCCACGTCCTACGGGCGACGACATCACTAAGTCTCCGTATACAATCCACGGGCAACCACAAACAAAATAAACATACACGACACGAAGTGAAATTCTGGAGAAGGAGAAAGTTGTTATCGCAACGCGATAGTGTAATTAACTGCAGGGGCTTGCGCCTGCAGGGAAGAGCGTCCCCACAATCAAAAACCCCTCACCCTGAGGGGGGATCTGACAAAGTCTGCTACATCGGCCGCATCCGTCTAAACCTTCGATACACGGTGCCATAAATCAACTTGGCATCTTCGGAGAGGTGGACGGATAAAAACCAAATAGCATCTGCCCCGAACCCCAGGTTACGTGACGTCCCAACGTCGCAGGCCGCCGTTCGGAGGGGAACAGATTCTGGCACGCCCGGTGGGACCTCTTCCTCTTTCCACTCCACACTTCGTGTGTCGTCTTCGCGAATCAATCGCGGTTTGTTAAATGGTTGTCCTCGGATTTCAAGTTGCTAAGATTTGGTCTTTTATCTGGCGCAGAATTCGAGATTCAATGGCCTCCAATTGCACCAGCTGCTCGAGATGCCACTGCAACAAACGCTCCACTTCACCAGGAGGGGTGACGTATGGGCCCCAAGCGGCGTCTTTCCTTACTCTGCCGGTAGGCCAGGTGACCCAGGCCACCACCGGCCTGTTTTTCGGGACCATGGTCCCCCCTGCAAGCTTCTCTATGCCGATATCCGCACCAGAAGCGAACAAGGAGTCGGTATTCGACCGGCTCACTGCTACCACGACCCCTGTCAACGGGTCGCCCGCTACTAAGCTGACAGCCTCTGTTTTCACCAGGCTAGGTCAGGATCATAAAGTGGCTGTCCCAAAGAGGGCAACGGCCACAGCTTCGGAAGTCGTTGAAGCGGCTTCTCCTATCAGAAAGTCAGTCTTCACAAGATTGACGGTTCCTACTCCTCCTTCAGCTGGTCAAAAAGCATCAGTCTTTGATAGGCTGACACCGGCAGTTACCCCACACCCAAACAGGGGGCAACAAGAAACTATCCCGATTTCCGAGCCAGTCCCAATGGCTCGTCGTGCGCGACGTCGTCATTGGCAACGAATAAGGAAAGCAGGAGGTAACTCCCCTTCAGGGCTAACCCCGCCTGCTCCGATGGCGGAGGTCAACGCTGCTGTTCCAACTGGGAACAGCTTTGAATTACTGAGGAAAGTGAGAAAGAACTCCCCAACCGCCGTATTGAAAAGATCTCCTCCGCCCGTGGAGAAGGCTCCGGAGGCAAAACAAGAACAGCCCTCTCAACGGTTGTCGTCCAAAATTTATAAAGTCTGGCGGAGAGTTCAAGACTCCGTGATTGACTCAGACCACTTCCGTCGCCAGAAAAGGGCGAAGGTGGAAAAAGACAAGAACCACCCCATTAAACGGCAGGGGGCAACAAATGCTAGGAGGCCCACTTCAACGGCTCCTTCAACCTCAAAGGTCCATAAAAGGAAAAGACCAGAGAAGGCTCCCGCGACGATGACAAAATATAAAAGCGGCGAACCTAAACGCCCCAAGTCAGGGGGCATGATAGTACATACAATCTATATGGCTTCGGGAAAAGAAGAAAGTCGTACTTCTACGGGCCACCGACCGCTTACCCGGTCAGTGACCAAGTCTCAGGAGCAGCAACAAAAGCTCCAGGAGATGATGACTACAATGGCTGCACTCACGGGGCCAAAAGAGAATCCTGAGACGTCCTTAGATGAACGCCAAGAGGAAGAGACCGACGCTGAGTTCCTCCGCCGAATACTGGAAAAGAGAGACAAAGAGGCTGCGGAACAGGCAGCCAACATAAAGAAAATGGCCCTCCTATTCCAAGATGTGGTGGGTATGATGATTCAACCAGATCCACCTGCTGGAGATCCCCCGATCATTCTTGAAGATGATAGGGGAGAGACATCGAATCCTCCACCGGCTCTATCCGCAGCTAAAGAGGATACCATATCAAAAGCTGATTTGGATGAATATATTGCTCAACAAATACGGGTGCATCAGGCGGCCGAAGCAGCCGACCACGTTGTAAAAACGGGACGGCCATATCCGGGCTGGTATGACCAAATCAAGTACCCGCCAGGTTACACAATTCCTAAGTTTCATGTCTACAAGGGGACCGGCAATCCCCATCAACATGTGGCCCAATTCAGGGCTCTTTGCGGTAATACCGGCGGCGACGACAAGCTTTTGCTTCGCCAGTTTGTTGGAAGTTTATCTGATACGGCGTTTGAATGGTATTCTGAGCTTCCCAACGACTCTATAAAAACCTTTGCGGAGATGGAGCTACTCTTCACCCAACGCTTTGCAAGTGCCAGTGAGCGTACCCCGATGACGGCACTGATCAATGCCAGGGTAAGACCCGGCGAGACATGGGTTCAGTACGCTATACGGTGGCGTAATCTATGGTCTAAGTGTGAACAGCGCATAGAAGAAGCCCCTGCGGTGGGAATGTTTGTTGGAACACTCGATCCGCAAGCAACCATTTCACAATTTATGATGTTCTTCAAGCCGACTTCCTTCCAGGCTTTGATCGACAAATTGGCGCAGATGGACCAGATGGGCCATAAACCCCCTCTCCCGAAGCCGGATTCCCGAAACGACAAAGGAAAGGGAAAAACGATCGTCGTCGCTAATGCCCAACAACAACCGAACGATTCGAAGCCGGTTGCTCGTCCAAATAATACACGCCCGTACGTACCCCTTGAGGACAGGATGGGACGTGCTTACTCCTTCCCCCGTGATAAAACAAGGAGGTTATTCGAGCTGGCATTGCGCAACAGGCTCATAAATCTGCCAGATCCAAAACGTCCGTCGCAACCAAGTGACGTTAACGATCCTAATTACTGCCCTTATCATAGAGTGTTGGGACATCCAATCGAAGACTGTTACGTCTTCAAGAATTGGCTTGAGAACCAGTACCGTCAGGGCAAATTTGCGCTATCTGACAAATGGAAGGTGAATCCTCCGCAGCCCCACACCTCTAAGGGGACGAATACGCCAGGGGCAACGTGCTCCGTCATTGAAGAGGCCCCCTGGGAGGTTGTATTATCAGCCAAAACGAGGAGAATGCTAAATGATCTTCAAACCTGCCCAGCGGTCAAGTGGAAGAACCCCTTGGAACCGCAGGTTATTGAGGGGATGTTGAAGCCACGACCGACTCCGAAGACCGATGGTAGTAGTTCAAGCGTTCATAGCCAGCCGTCAAAATCTTTGAAAAAGAAGAAGAAGAAATCTAAGAAGCCCGTGAAGCCTGGCGACAAGCGCACGGACTTACAAAAGCAAATCGATGCGCTGGATGAATATAACCAAAAGGCGCGAACTCCCATCACGCTCCAAGATTTTCTTGATCACGTCTTCCAAAAAGAAGATGAAGGAGAAAGTTCATCGGATGAGTCTGACGAATATGTGGCAAGCTGTCATATGATCTCCCATTCGACCACGAACGATGAAGGAACTTCTGGCACTGAAACGCTGGGGGCAAATGCCGAATCAAAAACCCCAGGGTTACCAGTTGAAATGATTAGCGCGTTTCTTAATGAAGCTCGGTTGAAAAGTAAGGCTGATCGAGAACGCGAGACGGCTATATTCGAAAGGGCCAAGCGTCAGCGACTTGAGGAAGGAGCTGAAATGATCCCGTTGGAGCAAAATGCCTCCACCACTGACAAAAGCCAATTCAAGATAAAAAAGAAATTTGCTAAGGCCATATCGATGGGCATGAAGCTACCACCCTCTGAAGAAAAAGTTACTGGCGCGGTAGAAATGCACCCTTCTTATTGCTTATACCATCAGAAGGTCTCGCATTCCACCCAAGATTGCAAAGCTTTCAATGGATGGTGGCAAGGATACGTCGCTAATCGACAACGATTTAAACGGGAAAAACGTAAAATTCGCCGAGAGCGAAGAAATACGACTAAAGAACTTGAAAGAACTGCCGGCAATTGTCACATGGTTAACACTACCGGGTCACAAGTGCCTACGTTTGGGAGCGACTCCGATGAAGAGCTAGAGCTTGGTCCCCTCTTCGAAGAATCCATTTCGGGAAAAGAAAAAGAACCAAAGGCCTGCGAGAATATACAGCTGCGCAATCGAACATTACCCGAAAAGAACCTCGGACCCTTGAATAAGAAAAACAAAGGGAAAGAGAAGGTCTCTGAAGACATCGCTTTGGATGACCAAGTTGCGGAAGAGTTAACCGCCAAGAATCCCCCAAAAAGGAATAAAGTAGATTACAATGTCTTGGCGCATCTGAGAAAGCTACCCTCACAACTCAGCATTCTCGATGCCCTATTGCTCTCAAAAGAGGCGAGGGATTCTTTGGTTAAGGCCCTACAAGATCCGGACCAGTTCCAAGCTTTCCTAGCCGAACAAAAGATGAGGGATGAATTGGAAGAGGTGCACACAGCCGACGTTGCTTTTGGTGATGAAGACCTTCTCCTCGGAACGTGTGAACACAATCGCCCACTTTATGTCTCAGGATACTGCCATGACATAAAGATAGGAAAAATCTTGGTCGATAACGGATCGTCTGTCAATTTACTCAATGTGCGAGTGTTAAAGGAGATTTGCATGAGTGTCCAACACCTCGCCCGGGACAAAATCACCATCT
The DNA here is from genome assembly GCA_030015575.1 of Agapanthus africanus. Classification (NCBI taxonomy): domain Eukaryota; kingdom Viridiplantae; phylum Streptophyta; class Magnoliopsida; order Asparagales; family Amaryllidaceae; genus Agapanthus; species Agapanthus africanus. Next base: position 350,381,540 of record CM057351.1, read on the forward strand.
CCGGTTTCGACTCTCAATCCTCAAAGACTCTTGGATCTGTGATATTGACGCTACGCTTCGGGGTGCTCGTCACAGACATCAAATTCCATGTTATAGACGCCAAGACGTGCTACAATGCTCTGCTCGGCCGACCATGGCTACACGAATACAATATCATCCCTTCTACACAGCATCAGTGCATGAAGTATTCTAGGGACGGCCTCGAGTACACAGTGGCAGGAGAGTTGAATCCATTTTCCGTGAACGAAGTTCGCAAGTATGAAGATGCCAAATACTTCCTACCGAGTTTCGAAGACACGGAAAGATGTCACAAACCGGAGAACAAAACTAACGCAACCATCCCTGTCTTCGGCAGTGACACCGAGGAGGAGGAGGATATAATTTATTCAGGTCCGTCCCAGTCCACCAGGCCAGGACCATCTGTTCCTTCATTGATCTTCGGTAGTGACTCAGAGGATGAAGTTCATGCTGTATTCCCCGCTCGGCCCTCAATACAGATTTCCACTGATGAAGAGCGAAGTCTGCAGATAACCATGGTGCCGCTTGAACATTACAAAGAACTGGATGCACTCGACACCAACAGCGTAGAAGAATTGCAGACATTCTATATCCCTCCCGGAAGAAAAGGCGAGAAGGCAATCCTATTCTACCGTTCTGAAGAAAACAAGGTGGAAAAAGAAATTTGGCAGGGCGCGGATCCCACGCTCAACAAGCTTCAGCCTATCCGTCTTCCCAGATATTATACCGAAGGTTTGAAGAAACTGCTGAAACGCCAAGGGATGTCCTTCACACAGACCATCAGAAAAGCCAAATTCTATGACAAGGTCTGGAACGTTCCCGGAACTCAATGCAAACTGCCTAACGGGAGAACGGAAACAAAAGGGCTCGGGTACATCCGGCCAAAGAAACGGGAGTTAATAAACAGCTGTTATGCCATGTATGACTTTGATGAAGAAGCGGACGCTCAATGGGAGGACGCTAATCCCGAATCAGCAAAAGTTCCTGACACAAAGCCGCCCAGTCCATCGTCTAAAGACCCGGTGAGCAAATTTATAAAGGATGCGAGTCAAAAAGCCCGAGATGATCACGATCGTGAAATGGCAATCTATGAGAAAGCCAAGACACAGCGTCTCCTTCGACAGGCAGTAAAGAACGAAGATGTTACCCCACGTCAGCCTGCTACAAAAAGGGTTCGACGCGAAAGCAAAAACAAGTCGAGGGGCCGAAAAGGTGCTCGACAACCACAAGACAGAGCTAAGAAGCCACGCATACGAGAGGCGAGCGTTATTGACCTAGCCCTTATGAAGAAAATGGGTCGAGCATACTCGTTTCCTCGGAACAAAACAAGGAAAATACTTGATCTTGCTCTAAAACATCAAATGCTTACTCTGCCAGAGTCTAAACACCCTGAGCAAGCAGGCGAAGTCTCCGACCCAAATTATTGCTCTTACCATCGAGTAGTAGGGCATCCGCTTGAAGATTGTTTCACCTTTAAGAATTGGGTTGAGGACCAATATCAGTTAGGCAAATTCGCGCTTTCTGACAACTGGAGGGTAGCACCACCACAGAAGCACGAACCCGAGGCTGCAAAAGAAAAACCAACTCCGCATTGGGATTGGCAGAAAATTCGCACTTGCCACGTGGTAACAATATTAAAAGAAGAATCCGAGGACATGAACGACTTCCCTTGGTGCTTTGAAAACAGCAGCGATGAGGTAATCTCAGAATTTCCCCCAGCTCCGAAAGAACTGGAGGATGGAATCCACACCACTGCAGATAATCTCAAGAAAATTGAGTTGGGGACGGAAAATGACCCGCGACCAACATTCATCAGCGAGCTGTTATCTGAAAAAAGGGTGACTGCGTTGAAGGATGTGCTTCTACAACACAAAGATTGCTTCGCGTGGAACTATTCCGAAATGCCGGGACTAGATCCAGAAATTGCTGTACATAAATTGGCGATATCTCCGGACATCAAGCCCGTCAAACAAGCGCCGAGGAGAATGCGACTCGAGCTTGAGATGAGCATCAACGCCGAAGTCAAAAAGCTTATAGACTCTGGCTTCATCCAGGAAGTTCAATACCCTGAATGGATCGCTAACATCGTCCCAGTGATGAAGAAAAATGGGACAGTGCGCATATGCGTAGACTTTCGGGATCTTAATAAAGCCTGCCCAAAAGATGATTTCCCAGTGCCAGTTACTGAACTTATGATAGACAATACATCCACTCATGAGGTTTTCTCCTTCATGGACGGCTCGTCGGGGTATAACCAGATAAAAATGCATCCCGAAGACTAGAAGCACACAGCCTTCAGGACTCCTCTTGGTATATTTTGTTATAAAGTGATGCCCTTTGGTTTGAAGAACGCTGGTGCTACTTATCAGAGGGCCATGACAAAGATCTTCGACGACCTTATACACGAAATCGTTGAATGCTATATCGACGATCTCGTGGTTAAAAGCAAATCATACGAGGAACATCTCGAGCATCTGAAGACTGTATTTCAACGCCTTCGGCAGTACAACCTGAAGATGAATCCTCTTAAATGTGCGTTCGGGGTTTCCTCGGGCAAATTCCTGGGATTCGTTGTTCGACACCGAGGTATTGAAATAGATCCGTCAAAGATTAAAGCAATCATGGAAATGCCTCCGCCGAGGACTCTCAAACAGCTGCGGTCTCTCCAAGGGAAACTCGCATACATACGGCGATTTATAGCCAACCTCTCAGGAAAATGCCGGCCGTATAGTCACCTGATGAAGAAAGGAACCCCATTCGTTTGGGATCAAAAATGCCAAGGCGCACTAGACGAGATCAAGCAGTACCTGCAGAACCCGCCGGTGTTGGCTGCCCCGGTTAAGGGGAAGCCTCTCATTCTTTATACAACCGCCCTCGAAGGTTCCTTAGGCGCATTATGGGCACAAGAAAACGATCAAGGGAAAGAGAGGGCGCTCTACTACTTAAGTCGAGTGCTGCTGGGGGCAGAAAGCAACTATTCTCCCATTGAAAAACACTGCTTGGCATTGATCTTCGCAATAACAAAGCTTAGGCACTATGCGTTGGCGCACGAGGTCCGTCTGATTTCAAAAGTGGACCCTCTCAAATATTTAATGTCAAAAGCCATATTGACAGGACGACTCGCTAAATGGGCCCTGCTCTTGATGGAATTTTCGATAACATATCAACCTCTCAAGGCGGTAAAAGGCCAGGCCATCGCCGACTTCCTCGCTGAGCATCCCATACCTGCCGACTCTCCTTTAAATTGCGATTTGCCAGACAGACACGCGTTTGACACAATCGACAGTGGTGATAGCCGTTGGGAGCTTTACTTCGATGGAGCGTCCTCTATGAAAAAGCACAAACAAAGTATGCCAACGATCAAATCGGGGGTAGGACTCATCTTTGTGACTCCCCAAGGAGGAATAATGCGCTTCGCCTTCTCCTTAACGGAGCCGAGAACGAATAATGAAGCTGAATATGAAGCTTTGATAGCAGGCCTCGAGATCGCCATCGATATGGGAATTGAGAGCCTCCTCATATATGGGGACTCCCAACTAGTCGTCAGTCAAGTGAACGGCGATTACCAAACGTGCAAACAGGAATTGGTAAAATACGGTGAAAAAGTGCAGCAACTGCTAACCCAAATTCCCTCCTACACTTTGGAGAGCATACCGCGAGCGGAAAACAGCAAAGCGGACGCACTAGCCAAACTTGCTAAAGAACTGGCTGACGAGAACCTCGACGACGTTAGAATCGTGGTACAAAGCCGACGAGTGCTTGCCCCAGCAGAAGTATCTCCAGAATCGTCTGAAGAAAAAGGAGCGAACGAGGAGACGACCCTACAAATAAAAGACCATGGGAAGACCGAAGACTGGAGAGAAGTTTTCATAGATTACTTCAAGTTCCACCGAATACCTGAAGAAGCGTCCACAAGACATCAGCTCACGAAACGAGCTCTGTCTTTCGCCTTCGTCAATAATACTTTGTACAAGAGGTCATTCGATTCTCTGTGGTTGAGATGCTTAGGACCTGATGAAGCGAGAAGGGTCATCCAAGAAGTTCACGACGGACTCTGCGGTTCCCACCAAGCAGGCCCTAAGATGAAGTTGAAGATAAAGCGGATGGGCTATTACTGGCCCACGATGATGCAGGATTGCCTCGAATATGCGAGGCAATGTCATTCATGTCAAATTCATGGGGACTTTATCCATCAGCATCCCAATCCACTGCATCCAACAGTGGCTAGTTGGCCATTTGAAATGTGGGGAACTGACATAGTCGGTCCCATCGAACCAGCATCGTCAAAGGGACATCGTTTCATCTTGGCGACGACTGATTACTTCTCCAAATGGGCAGAAGCGGTACCGTTGAGGGAAGTAAAAACGGAGAACATCCTCCATTTCTTCAAAACGCATGTCATATACCGGTTTGGAACCCCAAGAAGGATTATCTCTGACAATGGACCAGCCTACCGAAGTCATAAGATTAGCCGCTTCGCACAGCAGCACAATATAGACTGGAGATATTCCTCAGTTTATAACCCCCGAGCTAACGGTCTAGCTGAGGCCTTCAACAAGACCTTGACGAAGATCATGAAGAAAACGGTGTCACGAAATAAGAGAGATTGGCACGAAAGATTGCAAGAGGCGCTTTGGGCGTATCGAACTACATTTAAAACGGCCACAAACACAACGCCGTACGCGTTGGTATTTGGGACGGAAGCAGTACTCCCCCTCGAGATAGAATTACCCTCTCTACGAGTGGCAGTCCATTACGAGTTGACGGACGAAGAAAATGCTCACCTTCGGTTTGAAGAGCTTGACGCCCTTGATGAAATCCGGCTTCTAGCACAGCAAAATTTGGAAGCTTATAAAGCAAAGATGACGCGCTCATATGAAAGATTGAGCCGCCCGAGGACGTTCCACCAAGGCGAACTCGTGCTAGTCGTCAAAAGGCCCATGGTCCCCAATCGCGCCAAGCGGGGAAAATTTGAGCCAAATTATGAAGGACCGTACATCATTGATAAGGTCTACCAGGGCGGAGCCTATCTACTCATGGACATGCACGGTGAAAGGCCTTTCAGGCCAATAAACGGTCGCTTCCTAAAGAAATACTACGCTTAACGAGCCTTAGTTTAGGTCAATGATAGATGACGACGACTATGTCCGCTCGCTATCTTCCTAAGCTCAGGCTTTATAAACAGTAGCCAGCCCTCTCAACGGCGGACCGAAATGTCCTTAAACTAATAGCAGACCGAGACGTCTTGAAACTACTAGCGCAGCACCTCTAGGCTGACGAGATGTAAAAAAAAATATATAAAAAAAAATAAAATAAAATAAAACGGTATGTCCATAAGCAAAAAGGGCACGGATGAAAACCCGAAAGGGCTCCGTGAGTAAAAACAGCAGGGCTACCGGCGAGTGTTCGTGAAAACCCGAAAGGGCGCGACCTCGTTAAAAAAAAAAAAAAAAAAAAAAAAAAAACGGTATGTCCATAAGCAAAATGGGCACGGATGAAAACCCGAAAGGGCTCCGTGAGTAAAAACAGCAGGGCTACCGGCGAGTGTTTGTGAAAACCCGAAAGGGCGCAACCTCGTTAAAAGACACTTATAGGGTCCTCTCGACCCTGTAAGGAGAAACTACCCGCGTGAGATCCTTACGACTCACAAGGGAGCAACACACTTAGGGATCCCCATGATTCCTAAGGAGAAAATACGCTTGCGAGATCCTCACGACTCATAGGGAGAACTCTCTTATGGGACCCTCACGGCTCATGAGATTTGAAAGTCTTAAGTTACAGAAACCTAAACCTGTGCTTAAGCAAGCCCCCACAAACTTCCAATATTGCCCTACAAGTGGCTCAATATTGACCCTTGTATACAATCCACGGGCGCGAATAAACATTTCCCTAATCAAGTCTCATCCGAGACCGGGGATATGTTCGCATGATGAACAACCCTTATAAGTCCTCTCGACTTACAAGGAGAAAACCCTCCTGTAGGATCCTTACGACTTACAGAGGAAACGAACACTTAGGAATCCTCACGAGTCCTAAGAAGAAAATACACCTACAAGATCCTCACGACTTGTAGGGAGAAATAACTTCGTGAAACCCTTACGGCTCATGAAGTCAAAAGCCTTAGCCGACAGGACCCTAACCCTGGTCGCTAAGCCTCCTTTGCTCGACAACGACAGAGGCAAATGATGATTCGCTCCTGGCAATATTCCAGTTGCAGCGGTGCTGATGCCGAAGTCGGTGCCCAATTTCAGGTTTATGGCGAAAGCTAGTAGGCCGCTCATGCATACAAAATAGCCGAAATGATAAGGCAACTTGCAATAAAAAGCAGCAAGTAAAATGTATGCATGCAAAATAGCCGAAATGATCGGGCAACTCGTAATAAAAAGCAACGAGTAAAGATAAAATAAAAAAGCCGAAATGATTGGGCACCGCGAAAAATAGCCGAAATGATTGGGCAATCGCGACCTTCGCGATATAAAAGCTGAAATGATAGAGCATCGCGGAAATAAAATAAAACAAAAATAAGAAATGATGAAACTTCGGCCCTACAGTTAAGATCACATCGATCCCTGTATACAATCCAAGGGCGCAAACAAAGAGGAAACCATACTTCCCCAACGGATTCCGTCGAATGACGAAGCCAAACCTCAACGGTTCATTTCAACCGAAGAAGCCAGCAAATTCCTCGACTCACGGATACAAACACTCCTTGACGAGAGCTTCCTGATCCGCGTCGACCCGCAGAGCCACCAGTGCCTCCGTAGGAACCATCGACTCGTTTCAAACCCCAGGGACACAAATAATCCTTGGCGCTTGGGAAACAAATAATCCCTCGCAAAACTTCTCAACTCACGGATACAAACACTCCTTGACGAGAGCTTCCTGATCCGCGTCGACCCGCGGAGCCACCAGCGCCTCCGTGGGAACCATAGACTCGTTTCAAACCCCAGGGACACAAATAATCCTTGGCGCTTGGGAAACAAATAATCCCTCGCAAAACTTCTCAACTCACGGATACAAACACTCCTTGACGAGAGCTTCCTGATCCGCGTCAACCCGCGGAGCCACCAGCGCCTCCGTGGGAACCATAGACTCGTTTCAAACCCCAAGGACACAAATAATCCTTGGCGCTTGGGAAACAAATAATCCCAGCAATTTCCTCGACTCACGGATACAAACACTCCTTGACGAGAGCCTTCTGATCCACGTCGACTCGCAGAGCCACCAGCGCCTCCGTGGGAACCATCGACTCGTTTCAAACCCCAAGGACACAAATAATCCTTGGCGCTTGGGAAACAAATAATCCCTCGCAAAACTTCTCAACTCACGGATACAAACACTCCGTGACGAGAGCTTTTCTGACTCACATCTCGGGCAGTAAGGATTCAAAAACTTGCTTCCTGAACAATGGGACCCTGCAAGTCAATCCTAAATGGTCTCTTGCATACTATTCACGGGTCTCACTCTCTGAAGTCGATTCTCGACAAAGAGGGAAACAACCACTTACGAGCCCTCTCGACTCGTAAGAAGGGCAATGGGATCCTGCAGGTCAATCCTAAATGGTCTCTTGCATACTATTCACGGGTCTCACTCTCTGAAGTCGATTCTCGACAAAGAGGGAAACAACCCCTTACGAGCCCTCTCGACTCGTAAGAGGGAGAAATTCTCTCATAAGATCCTTTCGACCTATGAGAGAAAACCACACTTAGGAATCCTCACGATTCCTAAGGAGAAAATCCACCTATGAGATCCTCTCGATCCGTAGGGAGAAAAATCTCTATGAGACCCTCACGGCTCATAGAATTGAAAAGTCTTAGGCGGCAGATCTGAACCTGCGGCCTAAGCCATCGTTATATCTTGAAGAAACCAAAATGCTTACTCTGTTACCTGTCAAACATGTTTATCAAGACAGCATGCTGATAATAAGAGAAGGGAGAAAGCAAAGAAATAATACAAGACATTGCAAAAAATGTGTATCTTTATTTATTAACTCAATCAAGTACATGGCGAATCGTATAAAAGAATAAAGAATGTATACATCTTATTCAAAAAAGAAAATTACAAGTATATTGATACAATGGCAGTTATTGGGAAGGAAGCGTCTTGCATAGGTGCAGCAATCGCTCGCAGACGTCCTTCCATGCCTTCTCTTGATCGGCTACCACCGCCAGCTCTGCCTCCACTTGGGCTCGTTGCCGCAAGACCACTGCAAGCTGCTCCCTCACGCCCTGATAAGCGGCCTCCCGACTGGGGACATTGCGCTCAGCCACGTCAAGCTTCCGCTTTAAGTTTAGCCCGTGGGAGATGCGCCCCAGGAGACCCTCAAAGATAGTCTTCACTTGGGCAGCATTTGCCTCAACCTCAGCGCGCAGATGGGCCGTTTCGTTTGAGGTCTTTTGGCATTCCCTTAGTCTCCGAGCTCCTTCTTGCTCCAAGTGGCGGGAGTGCGAAGTGCTTTGCTCGAGCCAAGTTGTGCGTTGGGCGCTCAGAGCTAAAACTTCGGGAGCAGGACGCGTCAACTCCAGCCGATACAAGCAGGCCTCGATCTCCCTGCAGTGGTTAACCCAAGATTCAACGACGCCCTCGTCATGAAAAGTTACGAGCGCCGCTAACATTGGGTTAACATCTGCAGCGAAATCGACAGCAGAAGGGAGAGCGTCCATGCTGAGCTCTTCAATATACCCGCTCAGCATGCCTAGACTCATCACCGCACCCTTTGAAGACGGACGTCTCAGAAAGGGGCCTGCCGGTAAAAGGACGCGAGCCTCGAAGGGGACCGGAACCGGAACAATAGCTGCAAAACAAACAGGGTTAAGCGATGGTTCAAAAGATGTTAAAGGATTACCAAAAAGGAGATCTACTATACCAGCAGCAACGGACGGCAGAGCCGGAAGGGCCGGTAGCGCGACGGGGCTTACATCCCCTCCTTCGATTTGTGGAACTACAATAAAGAAAAGGAAAAGTCAGAAATCATCCCATTGCTAGAAAAAAGAAGTAAATAAAGATATTACCGGCGCCACTAGAAGGAGAAGCGAGTTCGGACGGGAAAGAAAAGTGCGGGAGCAACACTTGATACAAGTGATCAAAAAGCACTCCTGCAAAGGCACAATGGTGTAACGTTAGTACAAAAGCTGCATTTTTGAAAGATTAATGCATGAGTCGTAAATCCATACCTTCCAACATCCGTGACGGCACAAGGGAAGACGGAGAGGTGACTACTGCCAAAGCAGTAGTTGACGGTGCCCCCTCGAGCAGTGGAGCATCGGTACTGGCCGCACCTGCAAGAACAAATTCGTTAGAAGAGATCACAAGATATATACAAAAAAAAAAGAGGGGAATGCTGGTGATAAAATTTTTACCTGACGAGCTGCCAGCAGAAACTGAGGCGGTCCCCTCCTCCACTGACGGAAGACCACCGCCTGTAGCTTCATCACCTGACTCAAGGGGAACCGTTGTTATGCTCTCAAGCTCTGCAGGCGGTGGGGAACCATAGACAGGGAGGGCCAAGATAGGAACATTGCCAGATTCCTGAGAAGGAGCGCCTAGCTCGTCCTCAGGAATCATGGCCGCCTCACCTGCTGCTCCCTCAGGATCAGCGATTACAGCTGCCCCGTCCACCGGCACCACGAGGTCCCCAGCCTCAAGTACCTCGCCCTCTACCGCCTGCGGCTCGGTCGAGACAATCATATCATCTGCCACCGCTTCGGGTACGGCATCAATGACTTTCTCCGCGGTAGGTTCCTTAATCTCGGCTCCAGTCCCCACGGCCCCGATAAAGTTGTCCACTGTCGGTTCGGGTTCGGCGAGTACCGCTTCTTCCGCTCCCTTGGGTTCGACGGTCGTCTCCGCCTCCCCCTCAGTTGGACTTGACCCTGCAAGATGAGATATGTATAAGCCAATAGTTTTACAAGTCATACAACAAGGCTCGGAAAGGAGTACTACCTGAAGCGGATTTATCATTGGCGTTCCGAACCGCGCGCGCAACTTGCCGACGAGCGGTAGACAGGGCCACAGGGGGCTCTTCAGAAGGAGTACTAGCGCGAGGAACAGTGCTGGGGCCCGCCCCTGCGGCCAGAGCAGCTCTGCGCGCCTTAGCCTCGCGTCTGGACCGCTTCCGTTCCTCTTGAGCCGATGAGACAGATGCCATCAGAGCTTCCTTGAGCGAAGCCTCCTCATCCGTGTAGAGGGATGCCTCCAGATTTTTCAGAGCATCCCTCGTTGTTGCATCAAGCCGAGGCTCTTGCGGCAGCTTCGACGGAGCTGGGACTTCGATGACGGGCTTGGGAAGGGTCCTTGCGCCGATTAATACCACCCCTGTAAAGAAACAAGAGAAGATCAGGTCGACTATCGTAAAAAGACAACAAACTTTCCTTATAAAAGAGAAAGGGATAAAACATACCGACGCTTGCCAGGGCTCGTTTCTTCTCCTCCTCTTGGAAGGTCTTCAAGGATGTAGCGATAGCATCTTCAGTGGAGATACCTGTTAAGAAAGGGAGCAAAAGTTAGTTAAATGTAACAATATAGAGTGCAATGAGATAACAAATAAGGCGTCTGATGATTACCGGACTCAGCGAGTTTGCTCAGCATCGCTTCGAGCCTCGCCGATCGCTCTGATTCTGCAATGGCGGCGGCTAGGTTGGTGTCCGCAGGATCCACCACGAAACCCTCGTTGCTGCCGTATTCACATATAGTCTCGGCAGAATGAGCCGCGGGCTCTAAGTTAAGAATCGCGTCGAGGGATAAGGTGGACTTCTTCTTCTTTTGTTCACCAGCCTTGGATCCACCCGGAGCAGTTTTGCGCTTGCCAGTTTTGGCAGTCACTTTCGGGCGGCGAGTCCCGATGTCCGCTCCTGCACCCGACTCCGGCGATGCCGCTTTAACCGTCTCTGTCGGAGCACGGGGCGCCGTTGGGGCATCCATCGTAGTAGGCAGTGGCAATCCACGCGGAGGGGCCAACACGCGTGGTCGATCAGCTCCGGCCTCTTTCGTCGGAGGGATAACCTGAACCCTGGGCTGCAATGGAGCCTTGCGATTGCCGCCAGGAGGCGCAGCCCTACGATCGACCAGTAGACGTTTCTCCATCAAGATAATTGGGCCCATCGCGTGCGCGTACCAAGCCATATACGAATTGAGTATCTTGGGGGTACAGCTGGGCTCACTGATGAAAAAGTAGGAGCCTGTATTGAGCCGGATGAAGTGATGCATCGCATTCCGTACTCCCTCTGGACCGACTGCAGGTGTTCCCAAGAAGGCTTCCAACGGGACTCTTTGGTTATAACTCGATTGCCGGGCAAATCGATGCGGGTTATACCTCATGAAGAGGGCCGTTTCATTCTGCCTAAATACCAAGTAACCCGGCCGAATGGAATAAAGGTGGAGGATTTCCCGAGCCTTCAACACGGAGACACCGCCCTTGAAGTCATCACGCAGCGACACCACCGACTTAGTGGTCTCGGAACCCATGGTGATGACCTTATCCACAAAAGAGGTCTTTGCCCCAACTAGATGCGAACGCAGAAGCAGTCCCCTAGACTCCCGCGGAGGTGCAAACACGATGGAAGCCCCGATCAATCGTATGATTCTTGGAAATATGAATTTCTCAAAGAATGGAGGAGTTTTGTGGGCGCCAAACACTCCTCGAACATGCAGCTCCATCCAAGATGTGAAGTAATGCATCGGGAAGTTAGCAGGCTGCACCCCAGGTTCATTAGCGTCCGCCGCTACGCTAAGTCCATTGTAGAGGTGAGCCAACCCGGCGATCCCCACTGATAACTGTAGACCGGCCACCATTTGATGCGCCGGGTAAAAGACAGAAGACCTCATGAGGCGTGGGTGCATGGGAAGTGCGAAGCTGCACAGCCACAGACCTAAGAACCCGATGAAGAAGGTCTCCTCATCCATGCCAGGAACGGCGATCTCTGAGAAAGGAACGCTAGCAGTACCGGGAAGGTAAAAACTTCGCTGATCAATTTCCGATGAAGGTCGGCGGTCCAGGCCGAAACCAAAAGGATCAGCAAGTTGGGCGAACTTCTCACCTTGCTCTGATAAAAATTCCGGGCGAATAAAACGAGCAATGAAGTCCGCAAAACTAACTCCTCGGTCGCCCAATTCCAAATGAAGCTCCTCGTAAATCTCCAACACCCTCACCAGGCCCGGATGCTGATGCTGGATGGCATTTTCCGGAGTCAAGTCGAGTACCACTTGCTTGGTGGCAAAGACGTACTCATCAGGAGGAAGCAACTCTTCGTAGTGCTCCCCCCTGTCCGCCATGAGTTCTAACCATCGTCTCTGCCACATATTAAGTTCCTTCTGAGTAAACACATATTTCAGACTCTTGTGATCTGTGTATATGTTTACTCGCTCACCAAGAAGATAATGGCACCAAATCTTAAGAGCAAAGATAACGGCTGCCAATTCCAAATCATGCGTCGGATAATTGCGCTCATGAATTTTCAGCTGTCTTGAAGCATAGGCCACAACCTTACCGTGCTGATATAGAATACATCCTAATCCCTTACCGGATGCATCACAATGCACTTCGAAACCTCCAGATTGGTCCGGTATAATGAGAATAGGCGTTGATGTCAACCTTGACTTGAGTTCTACGAAAGCTTGCTCGCATGCTTTTGACCACACGAATTCTTCACCTTTACGTGTGAGCTTGGTCAGGGGTGTTGCTATCTTAGAAAAACCTTCAATGAACCTTCTGTAATATCCAGCTAGACCCAAGAAATTTCGAATGTCCTTCACTGACTTTGGTGTCGGCCATTCGCTTACTGCTGAAACTTTCGCTGGATCCACAGAGATTCCTTCGCCCGATACGATATGTCCAAGAAAACCAACTTGATCTAGCCAAAACTCATATTTGTTGTACTGGCATATAATTGATGTTGTTGTAGAGTTTTCAGGACAATTCGTAGGTGCTCGGCATGTTCTTTCCGACTCTTTGAATACACCAGGATGTCGTTGATGAAGATGACAACATACCTGTCTAAGTACTCCCGGAAAACTTGATTCATTAAGTTCATGAATATTGCTGGTGCGTTGGTCACTCCAAATGGAATCACTAGAAATTCGTAATGTCCATAACGAGTTCTGAAAGCCGTTTGTGAATATCAGCTTCCTTGACCTTCACCTGATGATAATCTGAACGAAGATCTAATTTAGAGAAAATACAAGATCCACTTAGCTGATCGAATAGATCGTCGATACACGGTAACGGATACTTGTTCTTTATCGTTACTTCGTTCAAGGCTCTATAATCAATACACATTCTGTATGAACCTTCCTTCTTCTTCACAAGTAATACTGGTGATCCCCAACTTGAAGTGCTGGGACGAATCCATCCTTTCGCCAATAATTCGTCCAACTGAGTTCAGACTTCCTTCAAACCTTCCGAACTTAATCGATAAGATGCTTTGATCACCGGTTGTGCTCCTGGTACTAAATCAATGCTGAATTCAAGAGCTCGATTGGGAGGCAAATCTGATATATCGTCAGGAAATACTTCGTCGAACTCTCGAACCACTTCTGGCTTTGATTCTTCCTCCGCTTGAGTTGATGCAATCACTGCCTTCTTTGGTTTCGCCTTGTAAGTACTTGGCTCAAGTGTACGGTCTCCACTTTTGAAATAGAAGACCGGATGGTCTGAAATCTCGAACACTACTCTCCTTTGACGACAGTCGATGGTAGCATAGAAGGTTCCGAGCCAATCCATACCTAGAACTACATCGAAGTTCGGTATGTCCAGCACTTTAAAGTCAGCATAGAATTCTCTGCTGCAGATAACTACTGGACACAAGCTGTATCCCATTGTTGCCTTCAGAACGCCGTTCCCTGAACTGACATTCCAGCTGGATACAAGCGGTGTGACTGGAATCGCATGAGTTCGGAAGAACCGTTGCGACATAAAGCAGTGAGATGCTCCAGTGTCGAAGAGTGCTAGTGCAGGGAGTGAGGCTACTAGGATTGTACCTAAGGTATGTGAGATATGTTTTAGGTATAGGAAAATATGTGGATAGATATTATGACTGAAAGAAAAGCTTGAGAAGAAAGGGTTACCAGTGATAACTTGGCCAGTGGCCTCAGTTTCTTCCACTGTCATCGTAAAAGCCTGTCGCCGTGGTAAATTCCTCTTGGCCTGAGGAGTATTCCTCGGAACGTTCCGTTGAGCTTGATGGAACTGATGAGGAGGAGGTGCAGCCGGTGGTCCTCTAGGTGGTGGAGTAGGTAGTGCAAGTCTCGGAGCAGGTGCTTGGATGGCTGAGCATTGCGGGTAAGTGATTGCTGGCCTGGGTGCAGCATATGAGTTTTGTCTACGAGGACAAGACACAATATCATGAGTAGCCGAGCCGCAGACTAAGAAAAGGCGGTTTGCACGCCGACAGTCCTTCATTAGATGCTCATCTCTCTTGCAGTAGTTACAAAAGGCTGGGCTGGGCCTGTTGTTCGGTACTCCTGGTCTCCTTGGCACAAAAGGTGGTCTTGATGAGGCTCCTCCTGCTATCTGGTTGGCAGGGCGCTTAACTCCTGCAGATTGAGGTCTACCCCTCGTCTTTACTACTGCCTCATAACGGCGGGCGGCTTTCAGAGCCGATTCATGAGTCGGAAAATCTCCTGTGGCCAGTGCAGCCTGGATCTCCGAGTCCAAACCTTGTTGAAATCGACGAGCTCTGATCTCATCCGTCGGTATCAGGTATGCCGCAAATCTGTTAAAGTATTGTGTTAGCTGTGTAGTATGTGATATATTTGAAAAATTCGAATTATTGAGACATATCTTACCGACTGAGCATGGTGAACTCAGCGTCATATTCATCTACTGACTTGGTCCACATTGAACCTTGTTGCAGATGGATGAACAGTTGTTCCATGTCGAACCTGGCAGTCTCAGGGAAGTACTTTGCGTCGAACATATCGTGGAAAGTCTTCCATTCAATGGGTTGATCAAGATGGCTTTCTTCCGCCTTCCACCAGACCCGTGCATTGTCCGTGAGCTGCAGTTTCGCAACACGGACCCAAGCTATCTCTGGCACTTGTGCCGCTGCCAGATCATTTTCGATGCTCTGAGCCCATTCCTCAGCTTCCAGTGGGCTCACTTTTCCTGAGAACTGTTTGGGGTGCAAAGCTCTGAATTGCTTCACCCCAGGTGCTTCTGCCTCGGGACGGTTCATTAAAAGAGCAGTCTGCTGCTTCTGTCCTTCTAGGAGGCTGCGAATCACCTCAAGCAGAACATCTGCTCGTTGATCGGAGCAGCTACGGCAGGTGAAATCGGTAGGGGAGGTGGAGTGTTGTTGAAGTTGGTGCTGGTGTTGTTCGGGGAATCCATAACCTTGAATGCAAAATTTAGGTTAGGACAAATTCAAAGTATATGAAATTGTAAAATTCAGGGAGTATGAATTGTAAAGAATGTTTTCAGTTGCTGGTTCTTGTATTATATTGCTTAGATTGTTCACGCAGAACAGAATTGCATGGTATGGTTCCATACAGCTCTGACCTGCATAGGACATCAACAAAACCTGTCACGCCCCGCTTCCCAGTATACGGGCAGAGGACGCGACGAGGCCGCTACGTATTTACTCTGAAGTAAATACGCTAAGCATAACTACGCAATATAAAAGAAATGTACACAAGAGACAAGTGTAATGAACAGCAACTTTATTTATTAACATTCTTTTTACAATACATGGAAAAGTAAATACATGGAATAAAGCGATGCCTAAACAGTAGCATAACAGAAATGGAAAAATACAGAATATAAAGAAAATGTACAAGTGTAACTACAGATCGGGATCTTCAATAAAATGGTCCAAATCTTCAGTGATAGGTTCGATCTTTGGAAGGTCCGAATCACCTGACGACATTCAAAGAAGAAGAAAGAGAATGTCGTCAGCGAACAAATCGCTCGGTAAGTCCCAAAGATAAGGGAGGAATAGAATAGACAGAGAGAGTATATTTTTAAAGTTGTATTATATTGTTAACGCTGTTATTTGTAGCTTGGTACAGAAAAGGCCAGTGTATACGAGAGGAGTCTCTATATGCCAGAGACTAACGGCAAATGGAATACAAGGAACCATTTATGCCATGGTACAACAGCAAATGAATTCAGCTTAGGTGTCTTAAATCTTGCAGTCTTGTGCCACTTCTAACACCTTCCGTACCAATCTACCCATTAAAACCCCGCGATGTCTTGATTGTATTGTTATATTATATTGTAAATTGTATTGTCTTGTATAGATGGATGACTTGTCGAAACCATGATATCAGTAAATGGATGTAACTGGAGAATCATGTAAATGGAAGTATATCCATGGTTCGGTTCAGTCAATACAGATTGAATATATGTATTCATGGATTCATATTGAATTGCAGTTTGTACTTAAATCATATACAGGTCAGATTATTTATAATGAGACTCGGTCTGAGTCAGAACAATTAGAAAAGAAATTGAATCCTGAATTAGGTTTTGGTGTTATCGGTAACTGCAGCACATGGGTGGCAGGATTTGTGTCTTTTTCAAAGACGATTACCGTGTTGATAACACTGTTTGTTAAGTTGTCTACCTTAAATAGGCAAGCACCCATATCTCCGGCTCCCTGAGGCTCAAGAGACTGGTCCCGCTTAAACCTATATTTACTAGGGTCCTTAGGGTAATATATAGAACCTGAGGGGGTTTTGTGTAAAAATAATTTTGTATAGTTTTCAAAATACACCTCAAGTATTTTATTATCGCCTTTAAAGTTTTTATTGATGTATATTTTATCATTGTGATATTTCTATTGATTAAAAACCTATTTTTCATAATATATGGTATTTAATTGTAAAGTATGGAACGTGTATAGAGTTGCATGGTATTTTCATGTAAAATGATTCTTTTTGCTTTAGAAAAGTTAGAATATTTATACTATATCAAAAATAGATATTTTGGTGATACACACACATACACACATACACACACACACATATATATTTATAAAAATAATTTAATTTATTATTTTTCTAGAAATCTCATTTTCTTAAGATATTTGTATTTTTAAATCTTTCGAGAAAGAATGCTCCTTGCGGAGGTCTGCATCTCGCACTACTAAGCCCGAGAATGTGCGATAATCCGCACCATCCCGAACGGGTTCCCCAAAATGGGTTGTAGCGGTGTTTTGCAAAGATTTATTTAAAATACATAATCTTATAGAAAAAGGTTTTAATAGTAAAAGGTATTTAAGTGTAAATTCGTATTCTTGTATTCTATATTCCCGAAAAATATCGTGCTATGTTGCATATGAGTGTTGTGAGGAGGTAGGTCATTACCTCGTGATCTATCTAAAGGTATAGCAAGGGTAATGATGTTTATGTCAAAATTAAACTACATGGTATTTTACTGAAAAAGTACGATAAAAATTACAATATAAAATATTTTGCTATGAAACTTGTTCATGATATTTTGTTAATATTTAATAGTCAAGATGTGAGGGTTTGATATGTTTGTATTTCAGAAAAGGTGGAATTTTTAAGAAGAACCGAACCGGAAGTCGGATTAACTCCGTTTCCGTCGGGTTTTAGAAATATGTGTTTTAAGAATAGTAAAGAGGAGAGGGAAGAGGGAATTACTGGAATTTAGCTTAGAAAAGAAGAAGGGGGAGTGGAAGTGGGTTCCGATGCGTCGTTTCGTCGCCGGGAGCTCCTAGAGTCGTTGTCGGAAGTTCGCCGGAGCTTCGCTCTTCGGAAGTACACAAAATTTCTTGAGAGTTTTCTTTAGAATTTGGGCAGAGTTTGTGAGTGAGGGGGAGTGTTTAGGTGTGGTATTTATAGGAAAAACTAGGGTTAGGGTAGGTGAAAGGGTGTGAAAGAAAATGTATTAATTTTTTTGCATTAAACAGAGTTTTAATTTGATTTTTAATTCTCTGCAATAATGCAGGGTTTTTAAACTATGAAGGGGTTTTCAGAAGACCAAAAGGCACAGATTCACAGAAGACAAAATCCAATTTCGTCATGACTCGGCCGGCGGCGCCGGCCGATTCGGCTAAGTCGCCGGCCGAGTTAGGCCGAGTCAGGCCGGGTTTTGTCGTCGCGTACCCCTTGTCTCTTGGTCTATCTCCTGGGTCAGTTTGTTTTATATGTGACTTTTGGTTTTTACGAGTTATGCACGTGTAGGCTCTTGGGCTTTTAAAAATTTAAAAGAAAACTAATAAAAATAATGCGGCTGATAGGATTTGAACTCTGGTGCTTTGTAACAGCAGTGCAAGGTCTTACCAATGAGCTACAAGCTCCTTCTTGCGATTAAAAAACAAAATAAATACTTATAGTACTCACAGAAAATGTAAATACCCCAAATATACATTAACTTTTAAACAAATTTTTGTACACTAAAATTGGTGTTGTTACAAATTCAAATATCCATCTTTATGCAACTTAGCTAGTCTTGTCGTATTGATATGACCTAGTCTACAATGCCATAAGTAGGCTTCGTTCATATCTGAACTTTTCCTCTTATGTGTGTTCTGTATATTTAGAACTGTGGTTTGATTCAGAACGTATATACCGTTACACAACGTACCAAACCCAATCAACACTTGATTTAGGAAAATGTTCATAACATTATCCTCCAATACAAAGTTATATCCTTCTTTATGCAACAAAGAAACTGATATAATATTACATATCATGTTTGGTACGTAATAGCAATCGTTCAGAATCATTGTATTACCATTTGGTAATACCAGGTGATATTCGCCAACTGCTTTGACTGTAACAGTTGCTCCATTCCCTACTTTTAGAGACATATCACCCTTTCCTAGTCTCTACCTCTTCTTAGCCCATGTAACAAATTACATACATGGGACCCTGATCCGGTATCCAATACCCAGGACGTAGAGCAAATTGAGAAACAGTTCTCGGTTACGAACACGCCCAAAGAAGATGCATCAGCATGCTCTATTTTCGTTTGGGTTGCGTAGGAATCCTGATATTCCTCTATTCCTTGCTCAGACTTATAACAATCATAAGAAAAAGCGGAACCAACGTTCCCCAGTTCAGTATAATAAGCGGGTTCGGTCATTACATCCATATTATTATCTTGATTAAGGAGTGTCATAGTCACTACCTAGAGAGAGAGAGAGAGAAGGAAACGCTTTAGCGTGCGCTCGTTGCAAGATTAGATTGGTTATTATATTATCTAATCAAGATGGCTCCCACTGTTTTTATCAAATCTTCCTTCAAACAATAAAAGGTAGGATTAGCCGGGATTAATTACACCCTACAAGTTCGCCAATCGGTCAACCAGGAAGATATTGGTACTCCGAGGGAGTCTCCCCATGCTTTCGCATGGAACTAATTAAATAATATCGTTTCTGCAGGGGCATAACCCCATTAACACCTTTCTTAGACACCTACTGGATCGGCTAATTGTAAAGTAGAAAACTCTCTCAGGAGTAACTCTTACTCGCAGTGGGTATCAGGATCCAACTATCTTATAGAAGTTATGCAATCTCATTGCAAATTTCAACACTTGAAATTCCCAATATCTATTTTACCCCTAACGACCTATGACCTTGACGAAGGCCAACAAACCATAGGCCGCTAGTCAAGTTCAACCCGTTCATTTCGTGATTGAATTAAACCCACCCGCACGACCCTTGACGTATGCCAACAAGGTCGTACGACTATCCTAATCCAATCACATCATATGCGACAGATAAGAACTAATCAGCTACCGTACACTACGCCTTGACGGAGGCCAACAAACACAGCACGAATACTAAATAGCACTTATCTGAAATGACGGAGGGCTACAACTGATTTTGATGAAAACCTTTAACGTAATGAACTTGATATCGTTGTAGAATCTAGTGATTTGAAAAGGAGTGGTTTTATAGTATTTGCTAGTTTTGCTAAAGAGCTCACTCCCGGTGAAGGGATCCCGGCTCTTTCCTCATCGAATGAGGTGCTAGATATTCATCAAGGAATACCATTATGCAAAGAAAGAACTAGAGAAGCTATCAAAACAAAATTGAGTGGGTTGTAGCATTTACTAGTTTTGCTAAAGAGGTCACTCTCGGTGAAGGGATCTCGGCTCTTTTCTCATCGAATGAGGTGCTAGATATTCATCAAGGAATACCACTATGTAAAGCAATAACTAGAGCTACTTTTTAAAAAAAATTGATTCTACAATATCTTTAGATTTCTTTTCTTTCCATTAATCTCATTGATGAAGTCCCATTATTTATGTTTCCCTAAACATCACAGAAGAGAAACGAAAATAAAACGTACGCTTATGCCATCCGCATACGCCACGGGACCCCTCATACACCGTTAGGTTACTTAACTAACGGCAGAGCGGGGGCTGGACTAGCGCAGGTGCAAAACATAAGCAACGTTTATTATATATATCATATATATATAGCATTCGTCTCACGCGGTTATATGATCATATCACAGAACCAGGCAGCAGAAGTCAACATATGAAATATTGGATATACTAGGAGATCCGTGTTTTAAATTCAGCCAGTAATGAAAAACACGAATTCCACGGTCGTGATGAATAGCCAAACCCACATCCCTAGACCCCTACGAGAGCGGTAAGCAACCCTGCCAATTCTAGAGTTAGGAGACCCGATCTCGACTCTTCGAGATGGCCTCCCACTGGACTCTAGAACCCGGTTACTTGTGCTCCCTGCCTTGGGTCTATCCTAATGCGGAAAAGTAAATAATATGCATTAATGGTGACATCATCCTCAACCCGGAAGTGTCCCAATAAAAGAATATTACATACAACTTTTACATGAATGAAAATACAAAAACTCTCATCTCACGCAAAAACCCTCGGCTATTCAATCATGACGATCCGATATAACATATCACAGCAACACATAACATCACATGTCATCAACGTAAGTAAATATGCGTATCCCGAATGTCGTTGACATATAGCAACAAGATCGGGGATACATCACATATTACACTTACGGCCGCAGAAAAGAAATGAAAAACTACAATAATTAGAATCCACATTTTCCTTAGACATCATAAACCCGGAATATCTCATATTCCGAATTTCATGTCTAACACTATAAACCTTGCATTTTATTCTCAAATTGAAAACTCTTTTCAATAAGCAGTCGGATAATTCAGCAAGATTCCCGACTAACTGTTCGCGTACTATACGCGATTGCGATAGAGTTTTGATCCGAATCGAAACTCTGCGGCAATCGATCAATCGAGACTAAAATGCTAGATTTATAAAATACTAACTAGTTTTCACAAAACTAATTATTGTGGATTCTAAATATTGTATCATATATCATCATAATCTAGACGGCGTTAAACATTTCGATCGACTTATCAAATACCTACAAAACCCAGAGACCTCAACAACTTAAGTCTCACTAAAAACATCCAGAAAGTGCCAAATATGTCAATGGAGCAGCAGAAGAAAATAGATCACATAATACCATAAACATGCGGCGTAACAATGGCCAAACTAGGGGTTAGGCCGCGGTTCCGCGGCGCTTTAAAAGAATTAGTGCTTCGAATTTCTTGGGGCTCCATTAAATACCCTGCACAATTTTCTGACTATTTTTAATCTCGAAAATTTCAACTTTTGAAAAATGGACAGAAACTTGTCAAAATCCGGCTTCGAAAATTCGATCGACCACTTTAACGTCGTAAAAACTTCCCCTAATGTTCTAGCCTAGCTCTGATACCATGAAAGTGTTACCTAGCACCACCAAAGGGTTTATACCGGCATCAAGCATGCAATTTTCAAAATTTCGGGGTGCTAAGCTACACTATCCAAAGATCTAACTAGATTATTAAGGTTTATAGTATGATATAAAAAGATATACACTAAGTGAAGAATGCTACAAGCTTTGTAGACCAAGTCCTTCTCTTCTCAAGCTCCGGGTAGTAGTCCCTACGACTCCTTTAGGCTGCACTTGAAGACTGAACGAGCTTTCTACGCGATCTTCGTGTCGAAGATGATCCACCTTAAAGCTTCTATAATCCAAACCACCTCTTCACTAATCTATCTCTAGTGAAGGAAACACCTTAGTTTAAATTGCTAATCTAAAATAGGATGATGAAGTAGGGGTGTTAAGCTCACTTAGAATTTATTCAAAACCTTGTGGTTCACATCACATATGAGGGTTAGGAATTTGAGGTGGAGGAAGAAGAAGGAAAAATGAGAGAGCTTGCTAGAATGGCTAAGGCAAATGAGCTAAGGAAAAATTATCAAGTGAAGAATGGCTCTCACTTGTTCTACACTTATTGAAGCATGGATTATAATCACATTATAAAATCCAACCATACTTCAATAGTATGGACAAATAAATAAACAAATAGAAAGGCCATGCCTCACCCATTCCACAAATATCTCCCCATTTTCCACCTCTTTTTCTATTTTCCAAAAAATAGAAAATCCAAGCCATGCTTCATAATATATATATATATATATATATATATATATATATATATATATATATATATATATATATTAAGAAAATAATTAGTGAGCAATAATATTAGTTAATATATAATTATATCAAATATAAATATATATCATATTATTAAATCAATACTTGATTTAATAATCCGGTTATATCACATATAACTGACTAAAATCATTTATCTGTATATCACAATATCAAATCAACACTTGATTCAATAATCCGGTTATATCACATATAACCTGATTGATAACATTTGTCGCCAGATTAGAATACGGTATCACATACTCGTATTTAATCAGGCCCCCGCACATATCAGCATATGTGCCCTACTTCGTTTCGCTTGAACTATGAAACCTCTGTGTGGGACTCTAAAATCTCGTCAATACGCCAGCAGTAGGTGATGATCACATCAGTCACCCACAAGCCGTCAGTGGTACTAGCTGGACGTAACGGCTACCCAGGTATTGAGCGAATAGAAGATCAACAAGCAAGCTTGTCCAAACCCCCATGAAGCCTATAGGTAACATTTACCGTACAGTCTGGTCTCTTCGTCTGATATGTCGCATATCAAGTCTAGGGGTGGAATCGTCAGACCCCAGTAACTTGATAAGTGATGCCGATGTATAGCTCATAACGGTTCGAGAAACTACTGATAACACTTACCAGTAAATCTCAACAGCCCTGGCCAGGGACTTACTATTATAGCCAATCGAGTATAGCGCAACATCAACTCACAATACCGGGAGAGACGGAACCCCTCCTATCGCTCACTGCCTCCATGTGACTCGGGACTGTACCCAAAATCCACCTATTTACACGACTCCTTTGAGTCGTGGTAGAGAGGAAATCAAAGCACAGTGGGAACCACACATGACACTATGACGATCTCGGGTCTATAAACTAACCTGTACCAATGTCACCAGAGAACTGCTATCTGACGATAGGTATAGTACCATCTAGGAGTTCTCGGTGAGTCCCGTTCGGTGTACCCATTCTCTAATGAGCACCTGCGTATAATCTTTGATGCCAAACACCAATAGTTATGGGATCAACTATCGCCCCATACAGGGTCAAGAAACGTAAACACTAGTCTACTCTGGAATATCGATACCTTGTCTCGATATCCTCTCGATTAGGAACAATTAAAGGATGTGCTTGTAGACTACACAAGTCCCAGTAGTATGATCCGTATCATAGTCCTGGTAGTCAATCAAACATCCTAAGGGCTTTATCTACATATATCGGAGAGATGGTATAATAATACAAATGTACATGTTAAGATAAAGAGAAACCAGATAGCATACTATCATGTCGAGCAAGAAAGTCCTCTATATATATGTCCAAGCATCCACTATATCATACAATAATGGCCTCTAGGGCATACATATTCCAAACACAAACAGGCAAGAAGATCAAGGGAATGAGTACAGATAACGGGCTAGAGTTTTGTGGTGGAGATTTCAATAATTTCTGTAAAAACGAAGAGATAGTTCAGCACCATGCCGTTGTCTACACACCATGGCAGAACGGAGTCACGGAGCGTATGAATCGGACTCTTTTAGAGAAAGCACGATACATGTTGTCTAATGCAGGGCTCGGCAAGGAGTTTTGAGCAGAAGCGATAAACACGGCGTGGTATATTATGAATCGATCACCTTATACGACGTTAGGTAGTAAGATACTGGAGCAGGTATGGTCAAAGAAGCACACCGATTATTCAACACTTAAGATATTTGGTTGCCCTGCTTATGCACATTGCTGTGAAGGCAAATTGGATCTTCGAGCGACGAAATATATATTTCTCGGTTATGCTACCGGCGTTAAGGGTTATAACTTGTGGTGTTCAAATCCAAAGTCGTCTAAATTTATGATTAGCAGAGATATGACGTTTGATGAATTTACTATGTTGAAACCGAACAACAAAAAATCTCTAGTTGTAGACGATTTATAGAAGGATGAGCCGAGAATTGATATCGAGGTCGGTGATAGCTATGGTTCGCAGGAGATCTCTCTTTCACCATCGTCTGAAAATGCTCAAGAGGAGAATTCCCATGATGAGGAGTATTTGCTCGCTCGTGACCCATAAAGAAGGGACATTAGACCGCTACAGAGTTATAGGTATGATGACCTAGTAGCGTATGTGTTGTCTATTGCAGAGACAGTTGATAGTAGCGAATCGACGAACTATAAAGAATCCATCTCATCCGATGAGTCAACTCGTTGGTTAGTCACTATGAATGAAGAGATCGAGTCTCTTCACAAGAACCAAACTTGGAAGCTTGTGAAACCCGAAGGTGGAAAGAAAGTAGTTGGCTGCAAGAGGGTTTTCAAAAAGAAAGAAGATGACCAAGGGACGTTGGATACGAGGTATAAGGCACGATTGGTAACTAAAGGCTATTCGCAGGTTTGGGGAGTTGACTTCAATAAGGTATTTTCTCCGGTTGTTAAACACACCTCCATACCTGTCTTTCTCGGTTTGGTAGGTATGCAAGATTTGGAGCTTAAGCAGCTCGATATGAAGACCGCATTTTTTCATGGTGATTTGGTAGAGAAAATCTATATGCAACAACCCGAAGGTTTCAAAGTTGAAGGAAAAGAAGATCTCGTTTGTTTATTAGAAAAGTCTCTCTACGGTTTGAAGAAGTTAGCAAGGCATGGGTATAAGAAGTTCGACTCCTTCATGAAAAAATAGGGTTTACGAGAAGTATGAGTGACAGTTGTGTATATTCAAAAAAACTCACCGATAGTTCTTTTATATATTTGCTACTCTATGTTGATGATATATTGATAGCAGCAAGATACATTTTTTATATTATGAATTTGAAGGAACAGTTGAAAGGTAAGTTTGAGATCAAGAATTTGGGAGCGGCCAAGAAAATACTTGTTATGGAGATCAGGTGCGATCGCAAAGGAGGAAAACTATACTTGTCTCAACGGCGATATGTTGAGAAAGTTTTGGAGCGTTTCGGCATGGCACACGCTAAATCTGTAAGTACTCCGTTGGCAACTCATTTTAAACTTTCGGCCCGTTCATCACCGCAGACAGAGTATGAGATTATATACATATTGAATGTTCCATATGTGAGTGCGATGGGTAGTGTTATGCATGCCATGGTTTGTACACGACCCGACATTTTACATGTCGTTAGTATTGTTAGTTGCTATATGACATCTCCTACCAAAATCCATTGGTAGGCGGTGAAATGGATATTACGATACCTTCGAGGTACGTGGGGTTGGTGTTTTGAAGTAACCACGATAATTTGGTTGGATTCGGCGATTCCGATTATGCAGGTGATCTTGACAAACGAAGGTCGATCGCCGGTTATGTGTTTTCCTTGGGAGGATGTGCCGTTAGTTGGCGTGCTTCTTTGCAGTCTATGGTAGCGTTGTCTACGACGGAGGTGGAGTATATGGCTGTTGTCGCGGCCGTTAATGAGGCAATCTAGTTGAAGGGACTATTTTCAGAACTTGGTATTCGAAACGATATTGTAATACTCTACTGTGATGCCAAAGTGCGATTCACTTGACGAAATATCAGATGCATCATGAGAGGATGAAGTACATTGGTGTGAAGTACTGGTTTGTTCAGGATGTCGTTGAGAAAGAAAAGATTATTGTGAAAAAGGTTGGCACAGCGAATAATCCGGCCGCCATATTGACGAAATCTCTTTCAGTTCTTAAGTTTGGGTATTGCTTGAATTTTATTGGAGTGCGTCTCACTCATTTGAGTTCTTAAGGGGTTTGGTGATGAAAGTGGAGCTATTATTAATTTTGATGGAGGAGTTTGTGGAAAAGTGAGACAAAATGGAGATTTGTTGTGTATGCCTTTTATTCCGATCTCTATTGATTTCTATAATTTTAGACTTATCTACAAGACGAGAGGTAACAAATTCAGATTTATCTACAAATTAGGTGGATATTTATTAGTTGGAAAATTAGTTATTTAGATTTATCTCTATTTATTTAGACTTATCTCTAGAATACTATATATATTGTAGAATTTTGTAACCCTAGAGATTGATGGACTTTTGAGATAGCTTTTCTTAATTAGAGAGAACCCATCGATAATTATGAGAGATTTAGGGTTTGAGAGAGATTTGTAATTCTCCATTGATTTGTACTCCTCCGGATATTTGATTATTAATAAAGCTTTGCTTTCGCCAATTTATTTTGTGGTTAATATTCATATTCCTATCTTGCCCGCAGTTTTGTTTCTTCTCTATATCGTTTGTTTTGTCTTCGTGCCGTATTTATTCGCAACAAAAGTGAATTCGACTGCACCACCACTTAGAAAAAAGCAAAAGCAAGAGCACTGAAAAAGATAAAAGTGAGAAAACCCTTTGGTGTTTATGAGGGTTTTGCTTGCCACAGGAACAGAAAGGGAGGGGAGGGGGGAGAATTCAGTTCATCCAAGAAGATACCCATCAATATAGTTATAGGATAAATTTCTGCGGATGTTTTTTATTGCAGCGCTGTTTTTGATTCCAGCGCTGTTTTTGATTGCCGGATGATCCATATTAGTGTAAAAGAAGGAGGGTCCATATGATTATGCGGGCTCATGGAAAAATCCAAAAGCTGAGATTCATCATAGAAGGAAAAAAAAATAAAACATAGCATAGGCTCCTAATCAGTGTGCGTGAGTGAGTGAGTGAGTGTGTGTGTGTGTGAGAGAGAGAGAGAGGGGGAGAGAGAGAGATGTGCAGGGTAATGTCTGTCCTATGTGAACAAATTAACAGTGAAGTGATGGAAGAGGTGCTACAGGGAGCCCAGTCAGTCCTTGATCACTCATTGTCTTTCTAAATAGCCAACAAAGAACTGAACCCAACCAAAGATTTTTAAGAATCCAAGGCCTTGGCTTGCTGCAACATTTGCAGGCAGGGGAAGACCAAGCTTCTCTTTTGCTTTTTGTGGTCTTGTGTGGGGTGTGTGTGTGTGTGAGAGAGAGAGAGAGAGAGAGGGAAAGGACTCCTGGAGCCATCTCAGATTAATGTGATCATATTTCTTTGTATAAGCAGGATCCGAATCCCAAACCTCTTAATCAACTTAAAACAAGTGTTAATTACCATTATAATATAACGGCACTTGCGAAGGAGAGAGTAGTTGGTAACGCATAAAGATTATAATGAATTCTTATGTTAGGAAGTACCACCGGCCTCCTAATTTTCTTTTAAATACTGTAAATCCTGTCTTTCACTAGTAAACAATGAGGCTAATTAAGTTGCTTTTTACCCTAAAAACAAAATTGTATTTTCATCATGAGAAATGTAGCAAGGCAGTAGTATGATGTTAAATCCCCCCCACAGCCATATATATAGGAGCTCATGCATGCTTAGTTTGCCCCTTCGTTTCCAGTATCAGAATGCATGTCAGCTCTCAGATGCTGTTTTTTTTTTAATTTCTAGGAAGCTGCGATGGGAAGGATGCTGTTTGTTTGTCTGTGGTCAAATATAAGCAAAATGAGAGAATTTCTACACTACATATGCACCTTGTATGTGGGCAAATATGAAAAGAATGAGAGAAAATTGCAGACAATTTCTTCGGCCAACAACCCTATCTATCTATTAGATTTTGTGCACACGTATTAATTAAAAAATAGATTTTCTGGAAAAAGAGAGATGTGAAGGTTTACATGATGATAATTAAAAAATTAATTTTTTTCGGAGAAGAGAGAGAGAGGGACTGTTAATTAAAAAATAGATTTTCTGGAAAGAGAGAGATGTGAAGGTTTACATGATGATAATTAAAAAATTAATTTTTTTCGGAAAAGAGAGAGAGAGAGAGATGTGGATGTTTCTATATTATGTGGAGAACTTTTTGATGATGTGCAGGTTTTGAGAATATAGGATTTTTTTTCTTTTTTTTCTTTTTTTCCAGAAAAAAGGAGGGGGTATACCTCTATGCAAAAGGTATTTGTATGTGTGTGTGTGTTGGGAGAGATGATATAGAAGGTTCTTGATAAATAATTAATTGTTTTTTAGGAGAAAGAGAAAGTGAGATGATATGGATAACTTGAGAGGTGAGAGTGATGATATGGAGGGCTTGAGAGATGAGGATTTTTCTCCTTTTTTCTATTTTTCTAGAAGAAAAAAAAGAAGGGTGGATCTTTAACCAATATTTGGAGAGATAATATGGAAGGTTCTAGATAAATAATTAATTGTTTTTTAGAAATGTGAGAGATGATGTGGAGAGCTTCAGAGGTGAGAGAGATGATGTGAAGGATTTCAGAGGTGATGATTTTTCTCATTTTTTCTATTTTTCTAGAAAAAAAAAAATTTCTAGAAAAAAAGAGAAGGGTGGATCTCTAACCAAGAGTATTTGTATGATATATAGAAGATATATATATCTAATACAAAGTTGGGATAGGAATAGAATCTTTTGCATGGTCAATACAGCTTTTTGGTTAATGCACTATTTTTCCATTTTTCCTCTTTTGCCCTTGGCTTTTTTTATATTCCCTTAATTATCCTTGGATTTTATAGTTCATAATATTTAATAGTAATTTAGAAATAAATTTTAAAAGGAGAAATAATAATATTTTCATTAAAATAGTCACGGAAAATATCCTATATCTTTTTTCCAAATATTGTGAAACAGTAATGTTTCAAATAACAATAGTTGTTTTACATGTATTTATAGAAACTCTTATTGCTTTAAAGTTTATGCTAAAATTTCGCGACTCAAATAACTATCGATATTTAAAATTTTACTAGGTAATGAATTTATTGAAAAATAAATTTTTAGCTAAAATATTGACATAATTTATTATTTGCACTGGTTTTTAACCATATTGCATAACATAAACTTGATTTCCGCATTTGTGATTTGTAAATCGAAAACACCAAAACATGATATTTATTTCGATATTATGATTATTCTTGATATCTACTCACAAGTCACAAAATATATGATATTAATATTTAAAAATTACCAAAAGGTTTTGGTATTTAAGTGAAATTTATCATTTATACAGTCATGAAATATTAAATTAAGATCTAAGTTATCATATGATATTTCTTATATAAAAAGAAATCAAATATTATCTTCATATTCAAATAAAGAGACAAACTATTTAGAAAATTATTAAAATTATATTCAATAAGTAGATTATTTTAAATAAAGTACATAATTATCTTTTTTTTTAAATAGATCGCATTCAATAATTATAGTTACATCCTTATATTTCATGGGAAACTAAAAATAAATTCTAACTCTATTTATTTTTTGTAAGAACTATATTGTTTATGAAGAATATCACAATGTATAAAAAAATCCGATTAATGACAATTATTTTGAGCTAGAAGAAGATGACTATGTACCTTATTTTATCATGTGTCGCTTATAACTCAAATGGTAACAACTTTATGTACCGTATGAATTCATCTATGAATACATTGGATCATCTTTGATCCCACGCGTTACGCGTGGGGTCAAAATCGAGTTACGTTGATACAAAGTTGGTTTGGTCAAGAAATCTTTTGCAAATCAAAACATCAATTTTGGTATTTCTCCTTCTTTCCTTCCCTTTATTCATATTTATTTCTATATACTTTTCCCTTATTCATTTTCAAAATGCCCATTAAATATGAAGACCTAGAACATTGAAATATTTATTTGTGGCTATTTTTTTAATAATTTGATTTTTATTTTATTCTATTTCATTTCGCTAAAAAATTATTTCCCAAGAATTTACTATAGATTTCAAAAAAAGAATTTCCCATAATTAAAAATATTCAAGTAAGTTTTTTCCTTGTTTTTTTATTCTGATCATTGAAGAATGTTTATGATTGAGTTTCTTGCAAAGTTCTATCTTTGGGACGCTATCACTGCTATACGGAATTTTAGCAATTTTTTTAAAGTTCTGTTTTTTATTTTCTTAATTAAAAAGAATGTTTATTCCCGTTGGCTCATCTTTTTTAATTTTTAATGATCGTATTGTTTAATTATTTTGTTTTCAATTTTTATCACATTGCTCTTAGCTTTTCTTTTTCAATTTTTAACAAAAATAACTAACATGATATATCATTTTTCCAAATATGATGAAACAAGAATATTTCAAATAACAATATTAGCTTTACATTTGCCTATACAAACTCTACTTACTTTAAATTTGATGCTAAAATTTCACAGGTTCAAATAACCATCCTAATTTAAAAGGGAAAATTGTTTCCTAACTAAGTGTAACGAGATGACTTGTTTTTAAACCTAAGAAGTTCCAAAATTGTGAAAACCCTCAAAAATGTACTTTGGCACTATTTTAAACCCAAACTTTGATTTGTATACGTATTTATGTATGCATTGCCTATAACACCCTTTTAATATTTTTAAGATATTAGAACATGAGATTTTTTTGGATTTTCCAAGATATTAGGACAAGAGATTTTTAGATTGTGTACCTGTCAATGGCTTCTTTATCATTGCTTGGCCTAATTTTTTTTAACTCATCGTCTTTTTAAACCTGTTTCTTTATTATTGCTTTCCTTCTTTATTATTTTTTCCCATAGTTTTCGACTTCTTTATTATTCTCTCTTTATTATCGATGTGTCTAGTTTCAACATCTTTGAAGTGGAGATGCTGAAAATGGGAAAGAAGATTCGGAATTGGGAATGGAGATGGAGGAATCGAGAAAAGTAGATCAAAGATTAGGAATTTGAAGGAGGATACAAAAATTGGAAACGGAGATGCGAATCGGAGGAATTGGAGTGAAAATGAAGGATTTGAAAACCAAGATATAGATTAAGGAAAAGGGATTGAGGAGAAAAAATGGGGAATTGGGAGAGAAGCACCGAGGAAGAAGGAGTCATCCATAATGGTCGCGAGAAGAAATTATATGAATAATTATTTTTAGAATAATCATGTGTATTTGATGATTAAAAGAATGAGGGTAAATCTGGAATTTATGTAAAAATGTTCTAAGTATAATACACACATTTTATTTTTGGATTTGAAACATTTGTATTTTGTAAGTATTGGGTTTTTTCACAATTTTAAAAATACTTGTTTAAAAAAAAAATTCCCTATTTAAAATTTCATTAGGTATTGGATTTCATGGACAAAGAATTTTTGTACCTAAGATATTGACATAGGTTATTATTTACATTGGTTTATGGTGCATAATACAAGCTTAATATTTGTATTTGTGAATTTTTAATCGAAAAACACCGAAACATATTATTTATATAGCAATCATGATTGTTCTCGGTATCTATTTACAAATCACAAAGTATATAATATTTATGTTACCAAATGCTTTTGTGCAATCCTGAAATATCAAACTAAAATTTTAGATATCATAAAATATTTTTTATAAACAATATAATTATGTACTTCTTTTTATTCGGCGGTATTTACATGTTACAACTATATGTAATTTACAAATTTGTCTATAAAAAATAATATGTGTATCGAATAACAAAAAATAACTAACATCGTATATCTATTGTTCAAACATAATGAAAAAAATCAATACATAATAATAATTGTAAATTTTTTTAAACATAGCAAAAGATAATATTCACCCTTAAATATATTAGATTATTTTTTATCCCACAGTTATCATAATGCAAAGTTGAGGGGTAAAGGGCAAAAGCACTGTCTTTTGTGTCCTTAGGTTCTTTATTTAATCCCTCAAAATACTGGCTATGCACTGCTATCAAATTTGGGCATTTTTACTTTTTATGGCCCACGTGATTGCCCAGGAGAAAAGGATGAAAGGGATTAGTTTACATACGCCCCTATAATGTATAACATTCATATGTAAGCCCTTAAAAAAGGAATAAGCATGCTATGAGTAAAAAGTAATTATGAACATGAATATATAAAGATTGCACTTATAAAGAAAAAAATTACAGTTACAATCTTAGAAAAAATTATTTTCCGTAGAAAACTCTGGTAAAGAATAAAATAATATAGTTTAATTACATTTTTTATTCTATCTAATACTTAGTTTTAGTTACATACTTATTCACATCTAATACCGAAAAACTTAAATAATTTTAAGTATGACATGTTTTATCCAATCAGTGCTAAAAACTAATCATAGGTTTAATTTTGGAATGACATATATTTAAAAAAATAAAATATTATTATTATAGTCCGCACATTTCAAAACGTCAAGCAAATTAATTTATTTAAATTGTATTGATTTTTCACCAAAATTCTAAATTGTAAGCTTTTTCATTCTGGTAATCCAAATTTTTTTCCAATATCGACCTTAAAATTTATGTATTTGAGATTTATCAGTTTATATCTTATATTTAATTTTCAAGTTTAGATTTAATTAGATATAACTTCAGTTATGATATCTTGCATTTTTCTATCAATTATACAAGTATTTTTCTTTTAATTTGATCCATACTTTGCTACTGATAATTAAGTTTTTTTTTCTTTATTTTACTCATTGGTACAATAATTTTTTTTCTAGTATCATGCACGTGCTATGCACGTGTGATGAGAAAAAAGCATTACGTGTCATGATTTTGTATGCTTACTTGATGATTATCAGTCCAAAGACCTTTTTACTAAGTTTGTTCATTTTCAAAAAAAATGTAATTTGTATTGAAAATTGTTGAAGAATATAAAGTTAATTACATGTATATGAGAGAATGATATGGTATGTTTTTGCTATAGAATTCTCATATGGATTTTTCTCCTTTTTTTTGCATTTTTTAATGATAAAATAAGAATTTTTTTGCATTGCCCCCGTAAATTTGAGTTATAATAGTAGAGAAGATATGTTATTTTCGTTTTAGATTTATGTTAAATTACCAATAATTATGGTTACAATTTTCTTTTTCCTTTGGCATTAATTATTTTCTATTGCATATAACACCAATAAACATTTTGACCGCATGTACGCACGGGTTAATTGCTAGTTCTCCTTAACAATCCAATTTACAATAAATAGTTGAATCTATAATTATTTTTAAAAATTATTCCACAAAGAAAGCATAATAACACAATGCTCTGTGAGCTGATGGAAAATACACATTTGCTTCCAGCCAAATGTCATGGCCTCGATTTTTTTTTTCTTTTTCCTTTTTTTCTCTCTTTTTTCATTTATAATTTTAAAAAGAAGTTCAAAATACAACCATGCTTTCCTCCAAACAACCAGATTTTCCATCAAAATACAACTACAAAGGCTCCACAAGAAAAGAAACGACGAAAGCAAAAGACATCAAATAAAAAGAACATGTAAAAAAACAGATTGTACCATCGCATTGACGAGAGCTAGCGAAGAGCAGACCTGCATGCTCCAATCGACGACCAAGTATCTCACCCGATCATTGCCCTGATACATGCTCTTGGGGAGATTTTCATGAGATTTAATCCTTGATGTACCAATTAGAAAAGTAAGAATTTCACTGAATGTCAGAACACCGATCAAGATGATTCAGAGTATTCATGCGGTTACCACATTTACGGAAACTAGTCTGCCTTTCTCGCTTCCCAGCTTCAGCTTCTACCTCGACAGACTTAATATCTTTCGGCTTTGCAATTTGTGCCCATTCTTCCATCTTGGGCTGTATAAGAAACCAAGCACATTAATAAAGTATCATTGAACAAAAAACTGCTAGAAAATTATTGAACAGAAAAAAATCAGCTTTATAGCAATTTAAATCAGCAAAAGCCACATTCCTGATGGTCTTCACATTGAGTAGCAGAATAAGATGTGTATAGGTCCTATAGGAATGAAATGGAAAGTTTTAAGTAGCTAGATGGTAATACCACAATACATTATGAGGCTTAAACGATGAACAGAATCTCTTGGTCGGTTTTACAAAATATCTGATAAAAGCAGTACATTCAAGCCTTCAAATATTTTATCTGGTACAGTTCCCTTCAATTAGATATATTTCCACATTGGTCCCCGAAACGGCGAAACGGCGAAACGGTCAATCAACACCCTAGTTAAAAGAAAACAAAATCTCTCTATTTTTATAACCCAAACCAAGAGGGTACATGTGTTCTTTTCTTCCTTTTTTCCAAGAAAAATTCAAAAAAAGAGATTTTTTTCCCTGACCTCTCAAGTGATCCACATCATGGTAATCTAAATTTGCATACACGTGCATCACACATGCAATTCTCATAATCCATGCTGAAAAACGATTTCATGTGCTCATTAGACTTGGATAATTGAATTTGAGAGATCAAAGAAATTTATTATGGAAATAAGTCTAACCCGCATTATTGGAAAATTTATGCGTTCAACTGTTGACAGTTATTAACTAATCTAGAGATGATGAATCCATCACAATCACATCAGGCCCACATGCTGCGCTTCATCAGTTAAGTAATAGATGGCTACAATAGTCACATACATAATATGGAGAAATGTAAAACCATTACAGAAAGAAGATAAGTAGACAATACCGATGGATGGCTAAAATTCAGCATAGACAGTGGCTTGCTCCTTTTATGCTGCATTACTTTTTGCCGGCTCTCATAAAAATCAAGGTTGTCCAATATGGAAGTCTTGAATGAGTAGATCTTAAAAATGTTCAACTTCTCAATACCATGGGGAAATTTCACCTGATTCATGGGAAGTAATAAGATTATTAATTAAAATACAGATCGCATTATGATATAAATGTAAAAGTGAAGCCCCCAAGACCAAAGTTCACCTTATGCTACAGCCTATGGCCCTATAGCATCAAGGAAAACTTTCGCCTGAGGGGCTTACAACCATGGAATATTCAAATACTGATGCAAGCTAAATTAATAGTCTGGATTTTCTTAGCAGATCTCTTTATGGAACTTTAGAATCTCAAAATGGCATGTGGTAGTTGTAGAAAAAAAAACAGTATTGCCACACTGCACACAAAAGATCAAAGCTGCAGCCTACAGACAAATATCGAGCACTTCCAACTCTTGCTGAAACTTTTCGCTTAAAACAAACTGTACATTAATTTAAAGAAGCGGTGAAATATTAACAGCTAGTGTTAATCTGCCAAGTTTCTACAATATCCTAAATTTAATACCTATAAAGATTTAATGAAGGAAGAAAAATCGGTTTACCCATAGTTGATCCCAATATGTTGTTGATATGCTTTTTAAATATTTCAATCAGTTAGTAAAGAAAAAAGTATAGTTCATTTCAGTTTTACTAAACTTCTCCATATCTACAAGAGCATCCAATACACATAGCATGACAACTTAATTTTTGCCCGAGAAAGGGGGGATATCAATCAATTTGTGACTCTCATGTGAAATGACTGCATGACATGATAGTAACAAAACTAGAATGATCGGTGGCAACAAATGCTGTGACAATTAGCCGTACCTCCTGTGTGTCTCTGCTGTTAATAACAGGCTTATTTTCATTGTTCTCCAATACTATATGACGGAATTGTGGATTCGGCACATCCTTGATTATATGCCACTTTACTGGGAAAAAACCGTTCCACTTATCTTGTTGCCAGAAGTCCATATTCTTGTTGAAATCAACAGGGTTCAGCATTTCAGCTACACCACAAAACTGACCGCTTGTGTTGACCTGACATTAGAATGGTAAGAAATGAAAACAAAGATGCAACATAACTACAGGTTTGCACATAGATCGGTACAATTACAAACTGCCAAGCAATCAAAAGAAATGTCAGTCTTTTAACATGCCAACTAACTTCAGAAACTGTAGCTTTATTATAAATGATCTCAGTAAAACACCACTGCTGTTATAGGTGATGTAAGATGCATAAACAATATATGAAAACTTTTTGCCATGATGTCTTTGAACAAGATAATGCAGTCCCATAGAACACTTATTAATAGGGGGGGGGGGGGATTCCTCTTTTCCAATATGTAAGATATGCACATTGATAAATATAATATTACTAAACCTAGATACTAAACTATGAGAGGCCCGAAAATGCTTACATGCTGCACAACTGGAAGTCATGTCATTAACTAACATTACTCATGGATTCAGCAATCCGTTTTAACAATAAATTCCAAACTAAATAAGTCATGATGCGGATGATGCTAGTACCGTTTTCTTTTTGTCTTTTTATTACTTTGTTTCGTGAAAACATCATTAATGAAATTGTTTGTTTGTTTTTTTTGTGTGTGTGTGTGGGGGGGGGGGGGAAGGATCTTATTCAACTGTTTCTTAATAAGATAACTAAATAAGTTTCCATGATATGCACATAATCAAGGATCAATCAATAGACAGAGTCATATTTGTTAAATAAAGACGCTGACTAAAATTAGAATGCATCCAATAATATAAAATTTTATATTACTCATCCACTATTTGGACATGAAAAGAAAGTGAAACTTACAGAAAAGAAAAGAAACACTGGACAGCTGCTTCCCTTCTCAATCATCTTCTCTTGTGCAAGTTGAAAAGCATTGTCGAGCCTTCTATTTCCACTTGGAGTGCTTGCCCACACATTATATTTTATACTCTTGTGAATATCATCTTCACTGTATGATTTTATCACGAAGAACAGTGCATGTTCATACTCTGTTCTGAAACTAGGAAGGTTATACATATCTTTCCTTACTGTGGCAATTCCTGTGCTATTGATGTCATTCTTCCCATTATTGGGAGATCCAACCAGATTAACATCGGAAACCAATGAGCTTTTGTTGCTACTTGTTCTTGGACCTCGATTCTGTTCACTTGGATCAAAATCAGCCGGTACATGAAGTATGGTCCTTGCTTCCCCCTTCTCAACTCCAACCCAATTTCTAACATTTTTATTATTATTTGTATGGCTATTTGGATACACCTTTCCACCTTTCCCTTGATTAGCATAAGCAGGAATTTTGCTAATGGGGATATAGCTTTTGGAGTAAAGAACAGGACTTCCCTAAAACAAGCAATGTCATATTGTTATACATCAAATTTGAGTTTGATTATTTAAAATGCACATTTGTTACAAAGACAGGTGGAAGAAAATAATAAGGCACAGTAATAAGAAAACCATGTTACCTTAGTTAGAGGTTTGAATGCTTGCTTGGGAGCTACAGGAGTTGGTTTCGCATCCAATCCTAGTGAAGATCCTTTTGTTTCTGACATAGAGGACATGGAGGAGGTTGAAAGTTTGGAAGATTGAGGAATTTGACTTCGGGTAAAACAAGTATCTCCATAAAATCCGTGTATTTGATACCCATTAGCAAAGAGGAGAGATGAATCCCATGGGTAAGCAGATAGCAGCTCTGATCCATCAGCAGCTGACTGAGGAACAAACCCCGGAGAGCCAAGTGGTTGCTGGATCATTGGACTTGAGTAATAAGAGGATTGGCCTAAATATTGCCCATCAACCCCAACAACAGCACCAGGTGCGATAGAATTGTATGACAAATATTCAGGTTGATAGCTAGGCAAATAGTATAATAGTGGCCTGTAGTCTGCTTGAGCATCCTGAAATTAGACACAAGCATATATAAGCACACCTGTGAATCCAATGAAATTTAACAAAACATGAATTACAATCTTTATCTTTATACTATAAGAAAGTGGAGTTAAGGTGTGAAACATTGAGATTTCCTATTTTACCCCCTTGACTTTGAACATTCTCTCTTGCATCAAATTTGGACTATATTGGTATTTTGGAGAATATGATTTGGTGGTGCGGGCAAACATGTAAATTTAGCTATGAGCAAAACTTTTGGGTGCCCATTTTACCCTTCACATCAAGTATTGTGGAGATTTGGGCTATGTTGGAAAACTTGTGATTGTGCCCAAATCTTGAGGGCAATAATGGCAATCCATTGATCATTTTTTATTAACTATGAACTTTCAAGGTTTTTCAAATAAAATACTATGAACTTTTAAGATTTTTTCAAATAAAATACCATGACCTTTCAAGGTTTTTCAAATAAATACCATGGATCATTATTTATTAACCATGAAAATTAATTATGGCAAATAAATACCATGAACTTTCACCTTTTCACCATGGTGTAGAAAATATAAACCATAAATGTAGCATAGTGTTAATAAATACCAGAAATGTTTGGGTTTTAAAAATTTTGCAAATAAATACCAAATATTTTATCATCATATGAATTGAAAGCTATAAAAATATAAAAAGTACAATAAAAATAAAAGAACCAACGATTTTGTCTATTTTTGCATCCAAGAAAGTTTTTGGTATTTAATTTCGATGATATTTATCTAAAAAATAATAAGATCGAGATTTGGTGAAATTTAATCTGACTTTCTAAAAATCTCACGTATCGTGTGGGGGTTTACCCCTAGTAAAAGAGAACTGGGCACTGGCCATATGGGGTGCTCATGAGCATTTAATATCAAAATCTTGAGGAACAAATACTTATAGATCAACTTGCAAGATGTTCACTTGATATTCACTTCTAGTTTCGGCTCTTCATATGAACAACAAGGTTTGGATCGATGAACTACAGAATGTTAGAAAAATTGCTGCAATAAAATTGGTGGTCACCTCATCCAATTCCCCCCCCCCCCCAAAAAAAACACTAAACTACTCTAAATCGCTCAGAAACCTATAAATTATGTGTCAGCCGGCGTATCTACTAATTTTACATGGTAATAAAGCCATGTCCAAATGTTGCAGAAGTCAATCTAACAAAGAATTTATACTTCATTGAATTCCTGCAAATGTTGCATTTCCATTGCAACAAACCAAATGACACTTCGGAATTAATTAATTCTAGGCATATTACTTGTGTCAAATGGATAAAAAAATAAAATGTTCTAAATATGAGACAATGGTAATCCATCCAATCTTAGGAGTCCATGCTCGAGAGATTCTTAAATGAAAAAGGAAAGTATCCATATGTGCATAATTTCATTCTTCATGAACCAAATTAAAAGAGGTGATTGAAAATGCTACTATACCATTTCTGCCTGAAAAATGATGAAGCTCGGAGCGATCACAAATAAGAAACTTACAGAGGGTTGAATTTCAAAGTTATTGGCTGGCATGAAGAATCCCTGAGCATCCCACTCTCCATAAGAACTGTTGAACCCTGCACGCATCCATAAAATCACAATGTGATAAACTTTCTCTTCATGAAAGTGTGGCCGCATAATCAAATATAATATCACAACAAAGCGGCAAACCTGGGTAACAGTAACCGTAGTAGTAAACGCCCTGGTCGCCAACAAAAGCATCTCGGCCAACCTCATTCCCTTTGAAGCTGCCTGCCGTCGTGCCCATGAGGAGACGTAAGACGTTGCATCAGATGGGCTCCCTTCCGTCGGACCAAACTATGACATAAAGGGTTTTTTTTTTTGAAATATTATTATTTTAAAAATATATTATTAAAATAGGGGGGTTTAAATTAAAATTTGAGGAATATGGTGGTTTGCCACCCCACCCCCACCCCACCCCACCCCAGAATAGGGGACGGGTTCCTAGAACCCACCCTCTATACATTTGTATAGGGGGCAGGTTCTGGGAACCAGCCCCATTTTTTTTTAAATTTTTTTTAATTATTTGTTATATAAATTTAATTATAAATATAATTGTAATTATAATATGATTATTATTATAATTATAATTATAATTATAATTATAATTCTTAAAAATAAAATAAAAGTAAATAAATGAAAAAAATATTTAAATTAAATAATAAAATTTCACTATATCAATGTTTTTTACAGAATGAATCCGTCAAAATTTACAATACCAAAAAATCCTATCCGATTTCTATCTCGACGGTCAAATTTATAATATCAAAATGAATCCGTCAAATTTCCAATGTTAAAAAATCCTATCGGTTTGTAAAATTTAAATACTATCGTTTTCCTTTTCCTTTTCCCTTATGAAATCCGAGGAGGCTTGACATAAGCCTATGCCTCCTGGGATGACTGGAGGAACCACCTGTTTCTTGGGTAGATGGCGGCGGCGGCGGCGTCTGCTTTTCTGCTTCGGGTTCGGGTTCGGCTTCAGCTTCGTCTTCAGCAGCGTCTTGGACAGGCTGTTGATCCGCAAATCCTGAACCTGAATGTGAGACATGTGTCGGATATGTGCTGCCTCCCAACAACTCTGTGTAGGACGTTAAATCCATGTCCCAACTGGGCAGTTGTAGCGAAGAACATGTCCCGGTTTCATGCCGCTGATGTTGCACAAAACCTTGGCCCCATGGCTACGCAAATCCTAACCCCTAAGGTTGCTGTTGTTGCGCAAAACCTGACCCCCAAGACGGCTGTTCTGCAAAACCTGACCCCTAAGACTGGTGTTGTTGCGCTTGTCCGGTATGCCAGGGTTGCTGCTGACGGTATGGTGATCCAAACCACCGATCCTGCTGCGCTGGATCTCCGTGATGCTGCGGCTCTGGTGCCGGTTCATACTGCGGCTCCGGTCCCGGCTGATACTGCGGCTCTGGTACCGGCGATAAATGTTGAGAAATACTATATGAACCGAATACACCACCAATTAATTGGTCTACATTTGAAAATCGAGCCTGAGATGCCGGACCAGCATCAGTCGGGTATGGTTCCTGCACCATTGTTTGTACGAGATGCAACCCACGAGCCTGTCGTTACATTAGAAATAAGAAATAAGTATTGACTCATACCGCCGGATGTTAAAAAGTAATATGATATAAAGAATTCAACTTACCAAATCTCGTTCCATATGGCCTCTAGGCTCGTACCGCGAGATGTTTGGGAAGTTGTTGGGGGGAGCAGAAAGATATCTTATGGTGACACGCTTATACCACTGTTGATATACTTTGGTAGCGTCGGTGGCTGTGTGGTCACCTATTTGCTGTAAGACAATACTACGCTGCCTATCCTCCCATCTCAGCAAATATTGATGATGATGCTCCCTCCAATCACGCTCCGTCTTTCCTCCTCGCATGTCTCCCTCTATTGTCATAGGCGAAGACGGCGGGACAGGAATATGTTGCGATCTATCAAACTGTCGCAACACCCTATCCGGGAGGTGCATGACAACGACATTAATGCAGAGGAGTGGGCATCGAGCCCGCCAAACCGGCTCTCCTTCGAGACAGATGCCGGGTAAGCGTTATAGACGATCTGCTGTATAAGGCGTCCACAGGAACTGCGCAAATAACATAGTAAAAAATTGTGATTAAGGTATTTCAAAATTGTAAAACAAATTTAATTACCTAAGTTATGGTTACCTGAGCCGCCTCCATGCGATCCAACTCATCTCTATAATACTTAAGTACTCGATGAGGAGCCTTATACGCTTTCTTCCCATTCCACCAACAGCCGAACGGCTTTCCGGGGATATCCAAGCCAGTTATTTTAACATTCTCTGGTCTTCCTATATACATATGCTCCCATGACCAGATCTATAAATAAAGTTTCAGATTATAAGAGAGAACCAATATTACAATTTTGCAAAATTCTAGCTGTGAAAAATAAAGAATTTACCTGAAGTAATGTAATGCATCCACAAATTTTATTCTTCGTAGGAGCACATGCCTTATCGAGTTCCTTATAAAGGAAGGCCAGGACCCTTGCTCCCCAAGCATATTGGCCACACACATCAAAATCCGTTAGGAAGCCAATGTATAACGGATGAACATGCGTTGCTGATTGGTCCGACATCAACCAAGAAACGATCATGTACAGAATGTAGGCACGTGCATGTCTATCTAAGACTTCATCGGTGGCTTCATCAGGGATATTACTAAATGTATCTTTTAGCCAGTTTAAACTGATCTTATACCCCTTACTGTAGCCTCCTGGTGCCTGATATTAGCATTTTTTTTGAAATATTAAAGCTAGAAATAATGTACAACATAAAATAGGTACACTAAAGAGGGGAATCAGAATGAAATTGTTTACCTGTCCGAGAACAGACTCGGCATATGTATCCCAGTATGGGTGGTCGGTATCTGGACCAACAATTTTTCCTCCGACCAACCCAAGCCCATTGACCCGTAAACCAAGTGAGAGGCCAATATCCTGGAGTGTGATTGTGGCCTCACCCCATTTTAGATGAAAGGTGTGGGTCTCTTTTCTCCAGCGCTCAACCAGAGAGGTGACGAGGGCGTGATCGATTTGGATATGACGAATCAATGACGCTTCATAAAATCCGGCCCGTCTAACCCGCTGGTTTATTCGTTGGTCGCTAACTATCCATTTGTCTGAGCTATGGGTGACGACGATGAGATTATCTCCATTCTGCAAAATTAAATAATGTTATTTTCAACTATTAGAATTAAAAGAAAGGTGTAATTAAAAAAAATTAACTAAGTTTAGAATATTTCCTCCCCGTGTAATATATTAAACGATCTGTGTTCGTTTTGATGCATAAGCAGAGATTTGTCGAGCGGTTGATTCTCCATTGAAATGTACTGGAGCAGAGATTTGTCGAGGGTTTTATCAAGTAGAGATTAGATGAGTGGTTGATTCTCAAACTGATTTGTCGTGGGTTTTATAGCGAAGGGTGGACGGGTTCCAGAAACCCGCTACAGTATCGGTTGTCAAATCAGTTGAAGATGGCGGGTTCCAGGAACCCGCCCTCTTCAATAATTATATGAATGGTGTCAAATCAGTTTGGTATTTCCTATTCACAAAGGAACCCGCCCTCTTCAATAATTTTGTTTTTTATATATTTTTGTAAAGTTGTCTTGTCAAATCAGTTTCTTTTAATATATTTATTTATTAAAACGTGAGTCTGTTGGGTTATTAAAGAGGACGGATTATTAGATCCCGTCCTCTTTAATAATTATATGAATGGTCAC
Organism: Agapanthus africanus; assembly: GCA_030015575.1. NCBI lineage: Eukaryota > Viridiplantae > Streptophyta > Magnoliopsida > Asparagales > Amaryllidaceae > Agapanthus > Agapanthus africanus. The sequence continues at coordinate 350,424,649 of CM057351.1, forward strand.
ATCAATTTTTTTTTGTCCATTGTCAGAAGTACATCATATTGAAGAGGGCGGGTTTTAATATTAAAACCCGCCCTCTTTAATAATTATTCGTGTCACTTGTACCATCGTACACTGTGTGTTATGCCAGTGTTGTCCCATCGTGTCTGTGTGTCAGGTCAATTAAGATGACGGGTTGTTAGAACCCGCCCTCTTCAATATCTTGCCGGCCCTCATATCCTATAAATAGGTCTCCGCTATACATTTCACTACCCATTTCATCTCTGTCAAATTTTCTTCTATACAAGTCACTATCCATTTACTTCGATCAATTTTTCTCCGCTATCAATTTTGTGTAAGTGTGGAGTTTTAGAAGAAGGTCAAGTTCAGTACCATAGTCTGCGATGAGGAGCTGCTGGATAGGATCAAGACGGAACAGTTCATAAAGTATTGAAAGTAAGCAATCTTTTCTAGACGGAACATTATTAATAAAAAACTTTAAAAAAAAAGGAGATCCAAGATTATCAAACTGTTAAGTGTAGGAAAAATAATTTTAAAAAAAGTATACAAGATTATCAAACTGAGTTTACTTTTTTACAGATAAATTAACTGTAATGGTAATGATTTTGGTTAGAAATGATTGGATCTAAAACAATACAGAGGAATAAATGGCAATTTTGCTACAAAAGAAAGTTTTTTGCAATTCAACACAACATAAAAAATATAACTGTTTTTTGTGCAGGATTATGGCCTCCCCAAGTTTATTTGTTGTATGTAAATACGATGGCCAGTTCATCACAAGTGCATAAGGTCCCGAGTATATGGGCGGGTCCGCACGAATCATGCGATTGGAAGTATCAACGACTTATGATGAACTAGAGACTAAAGTGTTCAAAATTACGAAATACGATCCCTGTGAAAGTAGGGTTAAGTTAAGTTGTATATGGCCTATGTTCAGTAGAAATGCATTGGTTGAAATTATAGACGATGTATCAATATCTTCGATGATAGATTTCGGTCTCTCAAGCACCCAGCATTCTTTTGAACTTTTGGTTCAGAAGGAGCAATTGGAAGTATCAGATGCCCCTCCAACGGGTAATTTTGATGGTAATGCTGGAGATAGTTCATGGGGGTACGGTCACATGGTCAACGATGATACCGTCAGTGTCGGTGGATATGACTATACACAACATTATTCAAACCTTCAAACTCATGAGTAAACATTTTATAAACCCATATTTAAATATTTTAGTAATACCAAGATACTAATATTCAAACATTTAATAAAATCCATAAATCCAGGTTCTCCCAGTCGACTGTTGCAGTTACATGCACCCCAGAAGAACAACAAGGATTACCATACACAGCCTTCCACAAGTAAATAAATCTGAAACAAGTGATCATTTAGTTACGAAAATATTAAGGAATAATATTATAATAACAATTTATATACTAAACGCAGATTTCCCCACACCTCCGCATCATTCCAACACGATCCAAATAGCGCATTCCAAGCATGTCCATCCACATCTTTCCGGTCTTCTCACCCCGAACCATCCACATTACACCGACCACAACCATCATATATTGCACCCGAGCCTTATGTTGCTACGGGTGATATTGATATGTGTGGCAGTGATGATGATGAAATCGGTGAAGGTCATCAGGAGGAGGATAGCGTGGAATATGCCGCTGGATTGAATGAGGTAGCATTCTTTGATGGTATGGTTGCGAATAACGATTTTGTCGAACTAGAAGATCCCCGCCTCGATCCGCAGGAAGATGATGGTTGGGTAGACTTAGCCGTGGCAGAAGTAAATACGGCATCCTATTTGGACGCGACAGCAGCAAACGAAGATTGCATCAGTGTCGGGGATTTGTTTCAGGAAAAAGGAGATCTTATTTGTAAGCTGAAGTCGTGGTCTATTCAGCAAAACGTTACATTTAAAACCGAAAAGTCAAATAAGACGTACTATACGGTGGTATGTACGAAAGCTCCTGAATGTCAGTGGAGATTGCATGCATGTTGTTCCAAAAGAGCCAAAGCTTGGAAGGTCACGGCCTACAACCAAGAACATACTTGCATCAATTCTATTATGTTACAAGATCACCGAAATTGCACTTCATTTTACATTTGCTCGCTAATCATGCCACTAATCCGTACAGATGTGGCGATGACTCCACGAGAGATACGGCTCTTGGTTAGCGGAGAGCATAAAATTCAGATTTCGTATGTGAAGGCATGGGATGCTCGTAGAAAGGCTTTATGCAAGATATTTAGGGACCGGGAAAGCTCGTACAACTCACTAGTCCCATTTATGGATGCCATGAAAGCATCAAATCCGGGGACCATATACCGGTTAAAAACCACAGAAACAGAAGTCGAAGGCTCTGTCAGGTTTCAAAGAATTTTCTGGTGCTTTGGTCCATGTGCGGCTGGTTTCACACACTGTCGGCCGGTATTGTGCGTTGATGGTACGTATCTATACGGTAAGTACAGAGGCTGCATGTTAATTGCTACAGATGTTGATGCTAATAACGGTATATTTCCGTTGGGATTTTCTATTGTCGAGGTTGAAAATACATCATCCTGGTCATGGTTTTTCCGTCAACTCAAAAATATCCCATCTGTTCTTCATAGAACAGATTTATGCATCATATCTGATAGACATCTGGAAATACTTGCTGCAATGAGATCTGTATTTCCGACGACCCCACATAGGTTTTGCCTACGACACTTCAGGCAAAATTTTGATCGAAAATTTAAAAATTCGGATCTACATAAGCTTATGTACAGAGCCGGTGAAACGCCTGACCTTAATGTTCACGACATATAGATGACGAAAATTTGGGAGATGAGTCAAGCCGCGAAAGCGTGGTTAGATGAGTATCCAGTACGCATATGGTCACAAGCACATGATGATGGGTGCAGATATCTACTAATGACGACTAATATGTCTGAAAGCTTCAACGGGGTCCTTAAAGGGGTTAGAGGCTTACCGATACAGGGGTTGATTGTTCGAACATTTTTCCGGATGAATACTTATTTTGTGCACAGAAGAGAAAAGTCCTTGGTGATGGAGACTCCGCTCACCACGTATTACGAAGATATCTTTCGGAAAAGAAAACGCCGAGCACAATACTACAGATCCGAAAGGTTTGACACAGCGGAGTTTCAGGTAACGGGCGGTAATGGGAATCAATATACCGTGAACTTTAGAGATGAAGGGCTCTCTTCGTGTACATGCGGTCTTTTCCAGCAACAACATTTACCTTGTGCCCACGCAATTGCTGCTGCGAGCAGCATGCATAACTCACATTACAATTTTGCTTCTCATTACTATACAGTTTCCAATTACCAAGGCGCATACGATCCAAAATTTCATCCTATACCGGACAGTCGCTATTGGCACTATTATACTGCCAACAGACAAACACAGACTGTACTATTGCCGGAAAAAAATATAAGGCCCGGAAGACCTAAGATGCGTCGAAATCGAATGACAATGGATGCTGATCCTCAGCAAAGGCAAGCCAGATGTAGCCTATACAAACAACCAGGCCATTATAGGACCAGATGTCCAGGACAGTCATCAGGGGCGGGACCTTCAGGATCGTGACAAGTGCACTCAGATTTTTTTGTATTATAAATTTGACGGATTCATTTTGTTATTATAAATTTGATCGTCGATATAGAATTTACATTTTACAAACAGATATGATTTTTTTCTATTGTAAATTATGACAGATTCATTCTGTTAAAAACATTGATATAATGAATTTTAATATTTTTTTCAAATTTATTTTCGTTTATTTATTTTTATAAAAAATTTAAAATAATTATAATTATAATTAAAATCAAAATCAAAATTATATTTATAATTATTATTATATAATTAATAATTAATAATTAATAATTTAAAAATATATTTAAAAAAATTAAAAAACAAAGGGGGCGGGTTCTTGGAACCCGCCCTCTATACAATAAGTATAGAGGGCGGGTTCCAAGAACCCGCCCCCTACTCTGGGGTGGGGTGGGGTGGGGTGGGGGGAATACCGTCCTATTTTGCGAATTTTAAAAAATTCCCCCCTATTTTAATAATATATTTTTAAAATAATAATATTTCAAAAAAAAATAAATTGTGAAGCGCATACATCAAGCAAGGAAAAACTAGAGGGAAAATCGCAATTTTCTGATAAAACAGATTATAACCTTACCATATTGCTCTCGCCGCCTTTTGAAGGAGGATCAAGCTTTAATTTTTTCACGGACTCTTCTATAGCTGAATTCAACACAAAAATTAAGCATACAACTTATGTGAGTCACTATTCAACCTCTCGTATTGAATACAAATTCACACGAACTCAATCCCCAGTTCTAAACCGTAAATGAAATTCAAAATAAACCATGAAATTACATCAAAAACCTTAAATTAACAAACCCTTCATAAACCCTGAATCAACGTCAGGCTCAAATCAAACCTAATAATATAAACAGCCAAATTAACAAAGAAAGAACGCACAAATGAAACCCTGGGGGGAAAAAAGATACCTTTTTCCTCGCCGTTGGCCGTTCCCAGAGCCATGAGATCGCACCAAAGCGCGCCGCAGAAAAACCCTAGGCTTCCTCCTCGATCCAGCTCCCCGGAACCCTAGCCCCCAGTACCGTTACGACAAAAATATTGCCGGCACCGACAGGATTTCGCCGGAATTATCAAAGAAAAATCGTTTCCGACGACGAGAAAGAGGAAAATATGGATGGTGCGAAATTGAGAATCCCTCGCCTTTTGTTTTCGAGCTGGAAAAACCCCAAGTGTGGGAATAAATATAGACGGCTTTTGCGCGCCACGTCAGCAGATCGGGGATGAATCGGACAGCTGAGGTTTGTTCGCCCTTTTCGAGAGGCTAGAATTTAGGGGGTTTGTGTTATTTAAATCAATTAAAGATGAGTTTATCATGTGACATGAATGCATTTACGCATTTTTCTTTTATTTTTATGGAAAAAAATAAAATATTTTCCTTATATGCAATTATATCTTGCAAAAATTTTGTCAATATCCTAGTCATTTGAGTTGACGATAAATCAAGATTTTTTTTAAGGAGAAGGAATTATATTTCAATTGATTTTTAAAAAAATAACGTGTGCCATTGGTTTCATGACAATTCTGGCCCATCGAAAATGAAAAAACATGGGTAAATTATTTTAGCTTAGAAGAGGCGGCCTAAATCATGAATGAAACGATTTGACTATGTATATATTCAGTGTTTTATTTTTTTCTTTAAATAAAATTTATATTCCTGAGCAAAACAAATAAAAAACTAGCCTACCATTCCGTAAAAATAATCATGACATGTTTCTTCCAGTAAATCTGAATCTTCAGCACTGTTCTTGAAAATAGAAAGAAAATTTGAACATATCCATGCATTGGGATATCAGGAAACAATTATATACAAAAAGAAAATAGATTAAGAAGTTAATCACTCTTCCCGCCATTAATTAAGCATTAAGCATTGCTTAATGACAGAAGGAGTATATTTATAATCCATTGATCAATAATTCTTCTCTAACTTTGGTGTTAAGCGATGGATATAACTTAAAGAGGATAACTCTTGTCCAATAATGAAGGTTCTTTCAAACTTTTTATACGATCCTCCTCTCAATTGCTTGATCAAGAAGTTTTGGGCTTTTTAGCCTTCTTCATGGATCCAAATTGGCCGACAAATATTTGAAAAATAAAGAGCATTTTTGTATGATGTGGATTATTTAGGGATGGTCTGCATAGAACGGTGGTTACCCTTACACGTCATCGCTGATGTGAATCCCATTAGATATAAGAAATGTATATAAATACGTAAATAGTATGCGTATGTTTGGCTTTTGTCCAGAAATCTCTAAAAATGATTTATCCTATGCAACACAAACAAAAAAAATATATAAATTAAAGATTGGTATGGAGAATAAATAAATTAATAACCAAATAAAAATAATAAAAATATTTGCAGACCCGTCCAAAAATACATGAACAATTGATACTAGAATAGATTAAGGGTAAACTTTACAAAAACCCGTCCAACTTTTGAGATATCCATATTGAACTTAATTTTAAAATGCTATTGAAGGGCATTTTCATAAAAGATAAAAGGTATTTTTGTCAACAAATACCATATTCCATTAATTTTGAGCCTATTAAATCTATCTGTGAGGCATTTTGGGGTTATTCAATCCTATCGTGGCTTGCACGAGTTAATAAATCTAGTGATTTCATACAATATTGGTATTTCAGTAGGGTTTTATATTATTTTTAAAGTTCAATAGGGTTATCTCAAAAAATCTAAAAGGTGGATGGGGTTTAATAAAATTTACCCATATATTAAATACTTACACGTGCTTCCCATGTGCATATATAATACCGATACACAAAAAATGGAAAGTACATTAAAATCCGATATTTGGATATTTTTTAATGGTTAAAACAACCTTCTGCTCATAGATTTTCTTTGGATGGAAAAAAGCAAGCCAAGGAACACTACTCAATAAAATAAATTTAAAAGCGAGCGTGCACGCTCGCATATATATATATAAATAAGAGATAAAATTGTGCATCGAGATAAACCTTTGCTCATGGATTGAAAACCAAAATTGCTTTAAAATGCTAACCTTCAATTCTTGATAAGTCGTATGAATGTCTAATTTTGCTTTTGAACTTGTTCTTTTTTGTTTAGAGCTGAATTCGAGCATTTTCAAGGATTTCAATCAATGAGAAAATGGACGTTTGCGCAAATAAATTACTTGAAGAAATATAAGTGCCATACCGGATAAACTACGGGGTTGCCTTTTGCACAATTAACCCATTTTTGGATTAAAACTGTCTCTCTCTCTCTCTCTGCTCCACCGCGTAATCATCCAAATCTTTTTTCACAGATCACTCGGTAAGCACCTACTATAGCGGCGGGGGAGTGTTTGTTGAGAAAGATGCTAATTAAACCTGAAAGGGTACATTTTCCATTTTTTTCACAGCATTAATACGAGTAAGTAGAAACTATTTCTTGTAGCAAGCATTTTTGTTAAATGAGTTTCTTTTAATTGTCTTATGTTTAGATTTTTAAAAAGTTTTGAAAAGAATGACTTCAAATATAATCCCTTTGTAATCTTTTTCTTCATAGAAAGAAACATATGATTACAGATTCTTACATTTCACATAGTTCTGCAAACGTTTAACCAACAAACAAAGGAGATTAGACAACTGCTTAGCAAGTTTAATGGGCTTTCTTAATCATTTTAATAATTAATAATCGAGTATAATACATAGGGTCAAGGCTAGCGATTATCCAATTAAGTACTCGTACTGACCACTTAGGCATAACTTATGTGGTATAGCTTCCTCTTTAAATTAAGAGGCCAGCCATTCGATTCCGAAGAAGCCTCTATCCAAAAAGAATATGGTAGTTGTCTTATATAAGTTGATGAGCCCTCCAAACAACGAGAGGTTATTCGGATTACCGAGCGCAATGCAACCGGTTATGAGAGAACAAGATATGGGATCTTTCGGGCATTGCTCGAGCTACTTGAGGGATGCATATATTTATTTTTTTTCTCACATGTGTTGCACAAGCAAACACACAATCGATAACGAGAAGAAAATCAAAAATCAAACCATATGTAAGATAGAAATATGAATACAAACCACAAAATAAATAAGTGAAGGCGAACTGACGCGACACGGATCGTGCCAAGATGTTACCTTCTGTTGATCTGCTGATGACGGCGATGGGTGGCTGGGATTGGATCTGGAGGCTGTCGCTCCTGAAACGTGTGGATCTCAATGGGTTTGAGGTTGTGGTTGCCGAGTTACCTGCAAGGAAGTCCCGGGGTGGTTGTACCACCGAGGACCCTCCGACGATCAAGTTAGACTAGAGATCCGAGCAGAGTAACGGCTTAGTGGAGTAAAAATGGCTTACTTGAACCGTCTGTAAGAGGGGTTTATATAGCGGTGGCAGTAGACAGGGCAGGCGCGAGAATCACGCCGGCAGTTACGCTCCCGACGTCACGCCCGTGTGATGAGCTGGATCTCCTATTAATGGCGAGACAGGCTCGTTAATGGGGATCGTGATGGCATGGAACGTGGGATGTGGCCAGCGGATATCTCGCGCATGGCGAGATTCGCGGGATGGCGGTTACGCCTGCGAACAGTGCCGTCGGTCGGTCGATGAGACCGAGGAAGATGACCTCGGCGGGAGAGCTCGCGGAGAGCGGGAGAGTCGAGGTATCTTGGTTCTGTGGTAGCCCGGAGACGAGCTGTGAGGCCGAGGAGGCCGGTTGTGCAGGGGGCTCGAAGGTGAGCCAGCACTTGTTTGTGGGACGGGCACATGAGTGGTCTGGTCGGCCACTGTAGGTCTTTTCTTGCATGCTCTGGGACACGTCATCTGCCACGTGTCATGATCTGGGAGATCACTGATATCGAGCATCATCATTAGCCCCCCACTCTTGTCCCAACCAGCTGACGGGTCGGGTCGAGAGTGGTCTGCCGGGCCATCCGATGTGAGCTCCTTTCTAAAGATATCGTCGAGCGTGTCCCTGGGTGATCTGTTGTATTTTCTGGGTGATGCCAGCGAATCAGGGCAAGATCTTTGCATTAAAGAGGGTGCGTCGGATCGTGTGTACTTTTGCTGAAGCGACAGCCCACGTGTCGGGCGCTGGTTGGCTGACGTGACGGGCCGCAGACCTCTGGCGCCTGATGGGATGCGGCCAATGCGCAGGCGACAGGTGGAGTGATCGTGGTCGTCGAATGCGAAGGGTCGTTTTTGGCGGCAGTCGACTGTCGCCGTGGGATGAGGACGCCGGTGGCTATAAATAGAGGTGGGGTCCGCATTAGGGCCCATCTCTCTTCATATTTCTCTCGCTCTTGATCTTATAAGCTCGGCGCTCTCCCTTTAGGTCGGATTTCTGCGTTGCCGAGGACTTCTCCATCAGGTTAGATGTATTCCTTTGAGGAGTCTGTAGATGTCGTCAGGGTAGATTCTAGGGGTCCCTCCGCCGAGTCGGAGCCTTCCCGGGGAGTTAGGGTCAGATCTTCTTCCCGGAGTCGCGCGTCAGGGACGGGTCCCAGAGCAAAGGTGGTGGATTCCCCTGGCGTGCCATCCTTGGTGAGGTACGAGAACGAGCTTGCCACCGCTCGAGCTCGTTTCCATATCCCGTCCGGCTACACTCTACGTTTGGCCGAGGAAAGAGAGAGGGCTGATCAGGTGCGATGTAAAGATATTGCCTTGTACCTGAAATCCTTTTGGGCCGGAATGCATCTGCCCTTCTCTCCCGAGGTTGTTAGGGCGCTAAATTACTTTGGGCTAGCCCCGGGCCAGCTAGTGCCGAACTCATGGAGGATTCTCCTTGGGTTCCTGGTCCGCTTGAAGTTGCAGATGATCCCTTTTGGTCTGTCCATCCTTGGCTCCTCTCTCATTTACAAAGGCCACCCCGGCACCCGCGCGGGCGACCCGAGGTGGGTTTATCTCTCCTTTAGGAAATGACGGGGGAGTGCGCCCGGGTCGGGCGTCGTCGTCTTGCCTTCTTCTATCCACGATTGGAAGAAGAAGTTTTTCTTCGTTGGGCCGCCGGAAGGTGAGGACTGGCCCGTGCCCACCCAGTGGTCTAGGAATAGGTGCTGGCGGGGAAGCCCGTCCAACTATCCCGATGCGGTGAGAGTGTCGGAGTGGGAGCCCATTCCCCGAGCTGACGTGCTGCTTTCTGAGCGGGCTCTTAGTTGGGCCGGGCTCAGCCTCGCCCAGTTCATCGGTAAGTTAGGAGCTTATACGCGTTCTGTTAGGCTTGCATTTATTTTTATTTTTGTTTGTGTTGCTAACATCATTGTACCTTGCCTTGTGCAGAACCCATGGACTTGAGCTTCCTTCGAGCGGCCATGCGCAAGCCGAAGAAGGGGTCGAAGGCTGGAGGGGCCAGCTCTTCTCGTCAGGCGCCGATCCCGGCTCCCCCAGCAGCCGTCCCGCCCCAAGGCTCGAGTGCAGATTGCGCCCCGGAGCCCAGCAAGGCGCCGAGCCGAAAGTGGGTTCGGGGGCAGGAGGCCCCGGCTTCGAAGGTAGAGACCAGCTCTCCGCCGTCGGCCCTCAAGAGGTTCCCCCGCGCAATCCCGCGGACCCCGGCCTCCCCGAGCTTGGTGGACGAGGGGGAGCTCCGCTTTGAGGTGCCCTCGGGGCTCTCCATCGCTAACAGCTTTCTATCCGACATGGAGAGGTCGGCCGGGGGCAAGGTCCCTGGGGGGACTCTAAAGGCGCAAATGGTGTCCATCGCCCAAGAGGCCTTGCAGGTTAGTGCTCGTACTTCACTCGATTTTTCACTTTAGCGTCTCATCAAAATCGAGATTTGGTGCTCCTTTTTCTTTCTGACCCCCTTCTGGTTTCTTCAGGTCCTCCAGCACGTCGCTCTCGTCATCCGGATGGAGGAGGATGAAATAGCCCCGGCGATGCGAGCCGCGGACGAGCTCTCCTCGCTGGAGGAGAGCTCGAAGCGGGAGCTGGAGGCGGCGATGGCGAGGGTCGCTGCCCTTGAGGGCGAGGCTGCGGCCAGGAGGCAGGAGGAGGCGGTCGTGAAGCAGGAGGTGGCCAGGTTCCGCGAGGCCGCTCAGGCTGCCGAGGCCGAGCTTCAGGACTCCAAGGTGCTCGTCGGCACCATGAAGAAGTCAACGAGCACCCTCCAGAAGGAGTTGGAGGCTGCGGTAGAGGCGGCGAAGCGAGCCGACCTTAGAGCGGCGAAGGCGGTGGAGAACTTCCAGAAGTTGGAACAGTTCTACACCGTCCTAGCCTCGGCCACCACCGCCATCTGGCACGACGCCCTCGACGCCGTCAAGGCTCGGATGCCGGAGTTCGTTGACGAGGAGCTCCGAGCCGAATATCCTCACGGGGATGACGAGCAGGGGGACGGCCTCGGGGATGAGGTCAGGAAGGAGATAACCGGTGAGGGTGACGCCGAGGCTCCTATGGTGGGCGCTGAGCTTCCCGGGGCTGCGCCTGGCCCTGTGACCTGAAGCCCCTTGTCTTCTTGTTTCTTCTTCTTTTTGTTGCCTCGGGAATTTTGTAGGCCTCCGGGAATTTTGTAAGGCTAGGGAGCCCACAATACCCTTGTAAAAGCTTTAACTTTATGAATAAAGATTTTCATTTTTGCAGTATTGTCTTTGCTCGTATTTTCTTCTGTCGGTGAACACTTGTGTTTGCAGTATTGAATTTGCTCGTATTTTCTTCTGTCGGTGAACACTTGTATTTGTACAATACTGCCTTCATGTTGTGTCGGTTCTTCGTCTAGCGATCACGCATCGAGTTGAATCTGTTTGTTTGCCGCGTATGCTAAGACCGACGGGGAGACGGTATCTCCATGGCCCCGAAGTCGAGGTGGAGACCGCTTAGACGTAGAACCTGATGCCTCTTGGTGATGCCATGTTCCTTAGCGTGGAAGGCTCGGGGGGGCATGCTGATGATAGACCGAGCAATGTAGCTGTCCAGTGCCTCTAGGCGAGGGCTTCGATCCCTTGAGTTGTAAGGTAGTGGATTTCCAGCGGGGGATGGCCGAGCAGGATAGCCGCTCAGCTGCCTCTTGCGAAGGCTTTGATCCTTAGCGCGGGAGGGGCCGTAAGTGGCCTACAAAGGACGGGGCCGATTAGGGTAGCTACTCGGTGTCTCTTGGTGAGGGCTTTGATCCGTTGTGTGCTGGGGTAGGGAGCTACCAGCCAGGGATAACCGAGCAAGGGCGGGCCCGGTTGCCTCTTGCGAGGGCTTTGATCCTTAGCACGGGTGGGGCCGTAAGGGGCCTACTAAGGATGGGTCGAGCAGGATAGCTGCTCGGTGCCTCTTGGTGAGAGCTTCGATCCCTGGCGTTGTGGGGGCAGGGAAGCTACCGGCCAGGGATAGCCGAGCAGGGGCGGGCCCGGTTGCCTCTTGCGAGGGCTTTGATCCTTAGCGCGGGAAGGGCCGTAAGGGGCCTACTAAGGATGGGGCCGAGCAGGGTTACTGCCCGGTGCCTCTTGGCGAGGGCTTTGATCCCTGGCGTGTTGGGGTAGGGAGCTACTAGCCAGGGATAACCGAGCAAGGGCGGGCCCGGTTGCCTCTTTCGAAGGATTTTGATCCTTAAGGACGGGCCGGACAGGGTTGCTGCCCGGTGCCTCTTGGCGAGCGCTTTGATCCCTGGTTTGTTGGGGTAGGAAGCTATCATCCAGGGATAACCGAGCAAGGGCGGGCCCGGTTGCCTCTTGAAAGGGCTTTTGATCCTTAGCGCGGGAGGGGCCGTAAGTGGCCTACTAAGGATGGGCCGAGCAGGGTTACTGCCCGATGCCTCTTGGCGAGGGCTTTGGTCCTTAAGGATGGCCGAGCAGGGGTGCTGCCCGGTGCCTCTTGGCGAGGGTTTTTGATCCTAGGCGTTGTGGGGTACGGAACTACCAGCCAGGGATAGCCGAGCAGGGTAGCCGCTCGGTTGCCTCTTGGTGAGGGCTTTGATCCCTGGCGTTGTGTGGTAAGGGAGCTACCAGCCAGGGATAGCCGAGCAGGATAGCCGCTCGGCTGCCTCTTGGTAAGGGCTTTGATCCCTGGCGTTGGGTGGTAGGGAAGCTACCAGCCAGGGATAGCCGAGCAGGGTAGCCGCTCTGCTGCCTTTTGGTGAGGGCTTCGACCCCCGGCGTTGCGAGGTAGGGGAGCTACCGGCCAGGGATAGACGAGCAGGATAGCCGCTCGGCTGCCTCTTAGTGAGGGTTTTGATCCCTGGCATTGAGTGGTGGGGGAGGTACCAGCCAGGGATAGCTGAGCAGGGTAGCCGCTCGGCTTCCTCTTAGTGAGGGATTTGATCCCTGGCGTTGAGTGGTAGGGGAGCTACCAGCCAGGGATAGCCGAGCAGGGTAGCCGCTCGGCTGCCTCTTAGTGAGGGCTTTGATCCCTGGCGTTGAGTGGTAGGGGAGCTACCAGCCAGGGATAGCCAAGCTGGGTAGTTGCTGGGCTGCCTCTTAGTGAGGGTTTTGATCCCTGGCGTTGGGTGGAGGGAAGCTACCAGCCAGGGATAGCCGAGCAGGGTAGCCGCTCGGCCCAGCGATCTGTGGAACCTGCAGTAGGGGCCCAGGGTTCGTTTTGAGGCCATGCGCGGGATCGGGGGAAGCTTGAAGAACCCCTTGCCCTTAGTTTCTTCTAGTTGCACTGTCTGGGAGACATTGAGCGGGGTATACTCCTGAAACTTCGGGAGATAGGGCTTTGGCCGCTCGGGTCCCCTTCTCTCTTCTCTTGCCCTCTTCTTCTGGTCGGTCTGCTCTGCCCGGGGAGATTTGCGTTCACCTCGGATTCGAGCTGGACCTCGCGCTCGGTCCAGGCTTTTACCTCGGCCATGGTCTTAGGTTGCGCTAATACAAAGGAGCGTAACCACTCCTTGTGCCTAAGACCCGACCTCAACGCCGTGATGACCGTCTCGTCCCGGTGCTTTGGGACCTCGAGGAGGGCGTTGTAAAAGCGGGTGACGTATACCTTGAACTTCTCTTTGTCCCCGCTCTTGATTGTGAAGAGATGGTCAAATGTGCGTTTTTGTCGCCTGTTCCCGACGAAGTGACCGAGGAATTGGGTGGCCAGCTCGTCGAAAGTTGAGATCGAGCGTGGCTCAATTCTTCGGAACCAGTCTCGTCCGGAGCGGATGAGAGTGGCCGGGAAAGCTCGGCACTGGGCGACATCGGAGTTATCTGGGAAGATCATCCCCGTGGTGAACGCATCCAAATGGTTTTTCGAGTCAGATTTGCCGTTGAAGAGGGAGACCATTGGGGGCTTGTTGCGGGAGGAGACGTGGACGGCGAGCAGCTCCTCGGTGAACGGTTTGGTGAGCGAGTCGGCGGCGTACTTAGCCCCGTCGCTCGAGCGGTGCCCCTCCCAGTGCATACCCTCGATCTTCTTCTCGAGGGCACCGAGTCGGCTGTGGTACCCCGACGACTCGGCATATTCTGAGCCCAGACCTCTGTTGTTGGAGGCTTACGTCTGGCCTCGGCTCCGGTTCATCTCAATGAGGTTCCTTAGATCCCCCGGCGAGGTAGTCTTCGAGCCGCCGTGGCGAGTCTCGTCCGCACGGCCCCGTTGAGAGAGGGGGTGTCGGTCATGCCTGGTAACAGGCGAGCTGACAGACATCTCCTTGGGAGGGACAGGCGCGCGAAGGATCTCGGGACAAGGCACTCTGGCGACGGACCTCGGTGTTGAACTATGAGGCGCCCAGCGGGCTTCAAAATGTATTGGACCGGGAGACCTGCGGCCGTGGGAGGTAGCGAGGCGGTGGTCAGTCGTGCCTGCATGAGCGGAGTCTTCTCTCCCCTTATAGGGGTCCCAGTCCCGAAGCGGGGGAGAGGGGACCAGAGGGTCTTGCCTTGCCGTTTGGACACGGATGAGCGCCTCCACAAAGGACGTGAGTCGGTCTATACGGCCGGCGAGGGCACTGATGGCATTCGGCGGAGAAGGTTCGTCTGCACCTCCGTTGAGGGGGAGGCGGCGGCTAGTGCTTGGATCATCGTGATGATCGCTCACCATTGGATTGGGATCGGAAGATGAACTTTTGTTTTTGTGGAATCAAAGATTTCCTACAGACGGCGCCAACTGACGTGACACGGATCGTGCCAAGATGTTACCTTCCGTTGATCTGCTGATGGCGGCGATGGGTGGCTGAGATTGGATCTGGAGGTTGTCGTTCCTGAAGCGTGTGAATCTCAATGAGTTTGAGGTTGTGGTTGCCGAGTTACCTGTAAGGAAGTCCCGGGGTGGTTGTACCACCGAGGACCCTCCGACGATCAAGTTAAACTAGAGATCCGAGTAGAGTAACGACTTAGTGGAGTAAAAATGGCTTACTTGAACCGTCTGGAAGAGGGGTTTATATAGCGGTGGCAGCAGGCTGGGCAGGCGCGAGAATCACGCCGGCAGTTACGCTCCCGACGTCACACCTGCGTGATGAGCGGGATCTCCCATTAATGGCGAGACAGGCTCGTTAATGGGGATCGTGATGGTGTGGAACGTGGGATGTGGCCGGCGGATATCTCGCACATGGCGAGATTCGCGGGATGGCGGTTATGCCTGGGAGCGGTGCTGTTGGTCGGTCGATGAGACCGAGGAAGATGACCTCGGTGGGAGAGCTCACGGAGAGCGGGAGAGCCGAGGTATCTTGGTTCTGTGGTAGCCCGGAGACGAGTTGTGAGGCCGAGGAGGCCAGTTGCGTAGGGGGCTCGAAGGTGAGCCAGCACTTATTTGTGGGACGGGCACAGGAGTGGTCTGGTCGGCCACTGTAGGTCTTTTCTTGCATGCTCTGGGACACGTCATCTGCCACGTGTCATGATCTGGGAGATCACCGATATCGAGCATCATCACGAACCTTTATCAATAATCAAATATCGGAGGAGTGCAAATCGATGGAGAATACAAATCCCTCTCAAACCCTAGATCTCTCACAATTATCGATGGGTTCTCACAAATTAACAAAAGGCATCATATCAAGGTATAAAATAAGCTATTATATATATATAGCATACAAAAGATTTCCACAAATAACTAATTTCCAAACAAAATAAATATCTTGCTCAAACAAAGGGTAGACGTCTGCACAAGAGATTGACAGACGTCAGTCTTTGTAGTCACGAACTAATAGAGTGTAAACCAGACATCTGACCTGTATATGACATCAAATCTCCATATAGGTTCATTATAACTCCGGATTTTCGAGTAGGAAATATTAAGTGATCGAATGTGAGGCACATCTAACAAATCTCCACCTCGCATTCCACAAATTTCGCCATCAAAATAATAACAGCTCCACCTTCACCACAAAACCCCTCAACGGCTTAAATGAATGCAACGCACTCCAATTAAGTATAAGCAATACTCGAACTTTGTTAGTCGATGTCGCACACCCCCATACACTTGTGGGGAGGCGGAATTTACAAAAAACGATTTTTATACTATGCAATACCGACTTTAACTCCAGGATCTTTACAGATACATTAACTAGTTATACTATTCGGAGGTTTAACTACTATGAAGAGTTTTATACCTCCTAGAATCAAGTCCTTCAGGTCTTCTTCTCCTCCACTCTTTAAGCTCCTCGAAGATCTGGACCGCGTTTGATCATCAGCCTCCCGTTGTTGGGGTAAAAATTTACACCCCGGTTGACCAAGTCAAAATCAAAGTCAACCCCAAGCCAGGTGGGCCCAAGCCCAGGTCAAGCGGGCCCATGCCCGAGTCGAGCCCGCGACCAGCCTCCCCGTACCAACAACAAAATCATGTAATAAATAATTTTTATGTAATTGTTTATGCATGAATGTAAACAAAATGGGCATAAAGCCAATATTTTGTAAGCCCATGGCTTATGTGCAAAAAGAAATGACACATGAGCCATGGGATGGCTAAAATACCATTTTGTGAAGCCCAAGGGGCTATATGCAAATATGTAAGCCTATAAAAGGCAACATGATGATGAATAAAGAATACACTTTTCATTCCCCCCAAAACTAGAGTTCTTTGTGCCTCCTGCTCCTTCTCCAAGGTTCTAAACCTTCTCATTTCTTTTGAATTAAATCAAGAGTTTTACTCTTTCTTTTCCAAAACTAAGTAGTTTTCCACCACAAAACCCGCAACGGGGAACTCAGATCTCCCATCAGATCTCAAAAAGGAGTGATTTTTAAAATCTCCTACTTCTTGATCTTCAAGATTCCGGCCAAACAGCAGGAAGAAGAAGAAGAACCCCCTTCATCAGCTTCAAAACATTCTAGGAGTTTAACTCCATACATATATACATAATAAATTTTTCCTTTCTGAAGCATAGCTTCTGTTTCTTAGGCTAAAAGCCTCCTTTTCTCACCGGCGCTCAAGCGCAGAGAGCCCGCGTGCTGACACGTGGCGCGCTTGCGCTCAAGCGCTCAGCGCTCGAGCGCAAGTCGTCCCGGTGCCGACACGTGGCGCGCTTGTGCTCGAGCGCAAGCGCTCGAGCGCAAGTCGTCCCGGTGCCGACACGTGGCGCGCTTGCGCTCCAGCGCAAGCGCTCGAGCGCAAGTCGCCCCGTGCCGACACGTGGCGCGCTTGCGCTCAAGCGCAAGCGCAAGTCGCCCCCGTGCTGACACGTGGCGCGCTTGCGCTCAAGCGCAGAGCGCCCACGTGCCGACACGTGGCACTCTAGCGCCTGAGCGCACAGCACCTAGACTCACAGCGCCCAAGGTGCTGCCCCACGCATCCCTTGGATGCCTTTTCCCCTTATTTTTATGTACATACATATACATATACATATGTATACATATTTACACACACACATACTCCACGACACTGTCCCTGTTAGAAAAAAATTTCTAACGGGGCGCTGCCCCACACCCCGCAAGGGGGCTGCTAACCCCCTTAACCCCAGCCCGCTATCCGGATAGCGGGACCCCCGTAAAAACTCTGCGTGGCTCCCGATATATCCAAAACACCTTTTCAAAACACAACACACGCACACTGCACATTGAGTTCGCATGACCAGTTTAACTCGTTAATCGGAGGTTCCCTCGCTCCAAAGGCGAGGGGTAATTAACGGCAGCTTAGTCCGCGGCTGCTGGAGATTCGGATCCCCACAATCATTAAACCCCGGCCTACCCTAGGCAGGGGGAATCTGTAGTACGCCTGACAAGCGCGTGCGTATTCCCATCTTAATGGGGTGACGAAAAACACCCTACAGATTCTGGCACGCCCGGTGGGACCAATCTCTCCTCCCATATCTCGGGTTAAACGTTCATGCGAACTCAATCAATTTACATGTCTATATTTGTACTAAAAATAATGCTTTTTCATGCAGATTTTCAAGCAATCACCTTCCGACGATGTCTTCGATGATGAACTCAGCTCTCAACACGGCTCCCATCTCCTACACGATGAGGATAGACTCTAGGACGGTCCTCCCGGCCAGTCTCGGGCGACAATGGGAGGAGCCGCTGCTACCATTCGGCTCTATTATGTTCATACCAGTTGGCGCCATCCCAGCTCCTCAAGCTCCGGTAACAGACAAACCAGTCTCGAAGAGCAAGAGGCCGAATGTGGTGGTCTTGAAGGCGCCCCAACTCAAACACAAGTCTGTGTTTGAACGACTTTCTGTGGCCCCAGCTGGAGGCAAGGCCATCAGCACCAACAAAGCAACAGGGCATCTCGCGCAAGCTTCGGCGGCGCCTCTGACAACTGCTCGATTGGGTGTCTTCTCAAGTCTCCCCATCGCTCAGCCTATGGCGGCTTCCCGAAGAGCAGAAGCCTGCCAAGCGCTTAAGGCAGAGAAGCTGAGGCAGAAGCGGCTCAGATATAGAGCCAACAAAAGGGCTAGGGCTCTGACCATGTTAAAATTTATGAATTTCCAAAGCCTGGCACCTCTGCTTCAGTGTTAGCAACGCTGATGCCGGCCCCTACCCCAAAATTCCAAGCTCGCCATCAATAGACCCCTAAGTCTTTAAACTGGAAACAGATGACCACCAAGTCGTTAAACTGGAAACAGAAGACCCCTAAGTCTTTAAACTGGAAACAGATGACCACCAAGTCGTTAAACTGGAAACAGATGACCACCAAGTCGTTAAACTGGAAACAGATGACCTCTATGTCGTTAAACTGGAAACAGTAGACCTCTAAGTCTCTAAACTGGAAACAGATGACCACCAAGTCGTTAAACTGGAAACAGTAGACCTCTAAGTCTCTAAACTGGAAACAGATGACCACCAAGTCGTTAAACTGGAAACAGATGACCGCTAAGTCGTTAAACTGGGCACCACAGACCCCTAAGTCTTTAAACTGGAAACAGATGACCGCTAAGTCGTTAAACTGGGAACCGTCGACCTCTAAGTCGTTAAACTGGGAATGTAAAAAAAATGTAAATAAAAAAAATGTGTAAATAAAAGAAAAAAAATAAAAGCCTAAATGATGGGGCAACTCGCATTAAAAACCAGCGAGTAAAAATGAAAATGAAAATAAAGCCGAAATGATGGGGCAACCGCGAATAAAAGCCGAAATGATAGGGCAATCGCGACCTTCGCGATAAGAAAAGCTGAAATGATAGAGCAATCGCGGTAAAATAAAAAAAACAAAACAAAACAAAGGCGAATGATGAGTCGCTCCTGGTACCATATTCCAGTGCAGCGATACAGACGCCAGCCAAAATCCAGTTTCCCAAAATTCTTCCAGCCCTACGGCCAGTCCCCAAATTGACTGCCGTATACAATCCACGGGCTCAAATAATTCTCAGCATACCCATGCCCCACCGCAACCACCAGTTACGCGGCTGGTCTCCGCCTTTGGAATTATGCTCCATTGGGAAGACCCACTCATGTGTCCTCACGATACATGAGGAGAACAAACCTTTGTGGGATCCTTACGACTCACAAAGGAAAAACACACTTGGGAGTCCTCACGACTCCTAAGGAGAAATACACCTGCGGGATCCTTACGACTCGTAGGGAGAAAATGCTTTTATGGGACCCTCACGACCCATAAAATTGAAAAGCCTTAGGCGATAGGGATCTAAACCTGTCTCCTAAGCCATCACTTCCCAACCCCAAAGTGGCGAATGATGAGTCGCTCCTGGTACCATATTCCAGTGTAGCGATGCAGACGCCAACCAAATTCTAAATCCCATACCCCAACGGCGAATGATGAGTCGCTCCTAGTACCACATTCCAGTGCAGTAATGCAGACGCCAACAAAGTCTTAAAATTTTTCCAGCCCTACGGTCTGGATCATACATCCTGCAAAACCGTATACAATCCACGGGCGTAAAACAATCCCGATCTCTCCAAAAAAAAAGGAAGAAAAAAAAGAACGGTATGTCCACAAGCAAAATGGACACGGATGAAAACCCGAAAGGCTCCGTGAGTAAAAACAGCAGGACTGCCGGCGAGTTTGTGAAAACCCGAAAGGGCGCAAACTCGTAAAAAAAAATGAAATGAAATGCACTCGCAAAGTCCTCTCGACTTTGTGAGGAGAAAATTCCCGCGTGAGATCCCTACGACTCACAAAGGAGCAACACACTTAGGAGTCCCCACGACTCCTAAGGAGAAAATACACCTATGTGATCCTTATGACCCGTAGGGAGAAAATAATTTGTGAGACCCTTACGGCTCACAAAATGGAAAAGCCTTAGGTGACAGGGATCTAAACCTGTCTCCTAAGCCACCAATTCCCAAATCCTCTCGGGGCACATGATGAGTTGCTCCTGGCATTATTCCAGTGCAGCAATGCAGATGCCAAACAAAAAAAAAACCAAATCCAAATCCTCTCGGGGCACATGATGAGTTGCTCCTGGCATTATTCCAGTGCAGCAATGCAGATGCCAAACAAACCAAATCCAAATCCTCTCGAGGCACATGATGAGTTGCTCCTGGCATCATTCCAGTGCAGCAATGCAGATGCCAAACAAAAAAAAAACCAAATCCAAATCCTCTCGAGGCACATGATGAGTTGCTCCTGGCATTATTCCGGTGCAGCAATGCAGATGCCAAACAAACCAAATCCAAATCCTCTCGGGGCAAATGATGAGTTGCTCCTGACATTATTCCAGTGCAGCAATGCAGATGCCGACAAAAATACCAATCCCAAAATTCTCTCATGAAAAATGATGATTCGCTCCTGGTACCATATTCCAGTGTAGCGATGCTGATGTCGACTCAAATCAAACAAATCAAACCAACCAATTCCAACACAGACACTCCGTACCGGGGAAACGTCTAACAGCAGACACTCCGTACCGGGGAAACGTCGAACAGCAGACACTCCGTCTTGGGGAAACGTCAACCATAGACACTCTGTACCGGGGAAACGTCCAACAGCAGACACTCCGTCTCGGGGAAACGTCAACCAGCGACACTCCGCATCGGGGGAAACGTCCAACACAGACACTCCGTACCGGGGAAACGTCCAACAACAGGCACTCCGTCTCAGGGAAACGTCAACCAGCGACACTCTGCATCGGGGAAACGTCCAACAGCAGACACTCCGTACCGGGGAAACGTCGAACAGCAGACACTCTGTCTCGGGGAAACGTCAACCAGCGACACTCCGCATCGGGGAAACGTCCAACAGCAGACACTCTGTCTCGGGGAAACATCAACCAGCGACACTCCGCATCGGGGAAACGTCCAACACAGACACCCCGTACCGGGGAAACGTCCAACAGCAGACACACTGTACCGGGGAAACGTCCAACACAGACACTCCGCATTAGGGAAATGTCCGACAACGACACTCCGTGCCGGGGAAACGTCAAGCAGACACTCCGTGCCGGGGACACGTCAACAAGCGACACTCTGTATCGGGGAAACGTCCAACACAGACACTCTGCATCAGGGAAATGTCCGACAACGACACTCCGTGCTGGGGAAAAGTCGATCAGCGACACTCCGTGCCGGGGAAAAGTCAACCCGTGACACTCCGCGCCGGGGAAAAGTCGATCAGCGACACTCCGTGCCGGGGAAAAGTCAACCCGACACTCCGCGCCGGGGAAAAGTCGATCAGCGACACTCCGTGCCGGGGAAAAGTCAACCCGCGACACTACGCGCCGGGGAAAAGTCGATCAGCGACACTCCGTGCCGGGAAAAGACAACCCGACACTCCGCGCCGGGGAAAAGTCGATCAGCGACACTCCGTACCGGGGAAAAGTCAACCCGCGACACTCCGCGCCGGGGAAAAGTCGATCAGCGACACTCCGTGCCGGGGAAAAGTCAACCCGACACTCCGCGCCGGGGAAAAGTCGATCAGCGATGTTAGTTATATGTATGCCCTAGAGGCCATTACTGTACATTGGATGTATATTGTAGTGGATGCTGGGACATATATAGGAAGGACTTTCTTGCTCGACACGATAGTACGCTATCTGGTTGCTCTTTATCTTAACATGTATATTTTCTGTCTCTCTGATTACATGTTGATAAAGCCCTTAGGATGTGTACTCGACTTCCAGGACTATGATGCAGATCATACTAGTGGGGCCTGGGTAGTCAATGAGTACATCCTTCATTGTTCCTAGTCGTGGGAATATCGAGACGGGGCATCGATATTCCAGATTAGACTAGCGCATATCTTCTCGACCTATGCGATGGGCGATGGATGATCCCATATCCATTGGTGTTTGACATCGAAGATGGTATGCGGGTGCTCAGTGGAGACTGGGTACACTGAACGGACTCGCCGAGAACTCCCAGATGGTATTATACCTCACGTCAGATGGCAGTTCTCTGGTGACACTGGTACAGCTTAGTCTGTTGACCCGAGATCGTCATAGAGTCTTGTGTGTCTCCCACTGTGCTTTGATTTCCACCCTACCACGGCTCTACTGAGTCGTGCAAACAGGTGGTTTTTGGGTACAGTCCCGATTCACATGGAGGCAATGAGCGATAGGAGGGGATTCGTCTCTCCCGGTATTGGGGGTTGATGTTGTGCTATGCTCGACTGGCCATAACAGGAAATCCCTGGCCAGGGTTGCAGTGATATACTGATAAGAGTTATCAGTAGTTTCACGAATGTTATGGACCTCAAGTCGACATGACTTATCGAGCTATTGGGGTCTGACGTTTACCACCCCTAGGCGAGATATGCGACATATCAGACGAACAGACCGGACTGTACGGTAAGTGTTACTGGTTGGATTCACAAGAGTGTGAGCGGGCTTGCTCGTCGATCTTCTGATCGCTCAATACCCGGGTGGCCGTTACGTTTAGCAGACCGCTTGCGGCTTGTGGGTGCTTGATATGATCATCATCCGCTACCGGCGTATTGACGAGTCTTTAGAGTCCTACACAGAGGTTTCCTGGCTCAAGCGAAACGAAATAGGAGCGCATATGAGATATGTGCGGGACCGAGAATAATGCGTGTATGTGATACCGTATTTCATTCTCGCGATGAATGTGTCGAATGGTTGTATGCGATATAACCTAGTTATCGAATCAAGGATTGATTCGATAAGCCGATACATTGGATACTAGCCGGTTATATGCGACATGACCGGATCATTGAATCAAGTGTTGATTTAATGATTTAATGTATAATTATATATTTGATATATTTCTTTGCATTAACTAGTATTGGTTCACTTTAAATGGATTTACTCACTTGGTTTGTGCACATTGCATATGTGATATATTTTGTGTACATGATTGTATCATGTTTGATGATACATGCAAGCTAGGGTTAGTGTAAAGAATTAGACCATGGTTAAGATTATGATTAGGGTTTTCTTTTTTCTTATTTATTTATTTATTTAGGTTGGAAAAAGGTGAGAAAAGAATGGTTGCTAATTTTGTTTGCTAGTTGAAGATTCTTGAAGCTTTGAATTAGTCCACCATTCTTATCTCATCCTTAACCCTAACCATTCAAGTTAAACATGGTCCATTCTCTACAACTAACCAAGGGTTAGTAAATGATAAGTATTGATTTATTTATCATTTACTTAATACTTATCATATTCTTTTCTTCATCATCTTCTTCTTCTTCCTCCATGAGAAGAAAGCTTGCTACATCAATGGTGATTGATGAAAAAGTGTGTGAAATCCAAATCTAAAGTCTACCCACTTCCTATTTCTTCATCCTCTACCTCTTGCCAAGTAGTATAGGGTGTTTCCTTCACAAGTTTTCTTGACTTGGTGAAGTTGGAGCTTGATCTAGCGATGCCTCGACGTAGATCATCTTCGGCATCGTCGTCGATGACCTAGCCCGTTTTTCTTCGATGAAGCCGACGCTAGAGCCCAAGATATGATTTGGACAGCGAGGGGACTTCATCACGGAGCTTAGGAGGTGGTGGAACGGATCTACAAAGGTTGTAGCCCCTTTCCTTTAGCTATATTTCCGTTTACTTGCTTGCTTCGCCTATTTATCTAGTTAACGATCCGTATTAGGGTTAATAGGCACTTGTAAAATTTCAATTGGCCATGTTTGATCACTTGTGAGACTCCATTAGAGTGCCTAGGAACCCTACAGTGGTATCAGAGCCTAGCTAGAGCCTTAGGCGAAGTCCCGACGGAATCAGAAGTCCGATCGACCCAAAACCCCGACTTTGAATATGCTCTTTGTACATTTTCTAATTTCGAGGATTTTTCCACGTTAAAAATATCCAGAAAAATCAGCAGGCTAATTTGAGAATTATTGTGAATTTCGATGGAGTAATTCCATCAAAGATCCGCGGATCCGCGGCACGAGCATGGCTCGTGCGGCGGATCCGCGGCCAGTTTGTCGTTTTGTGCATCCACTGTTACACAGTAATTCTTAGTTATCTGTGCTGGATTTCCTGGGGATTTTAATAATTTTTTCCAGAGTTGCATTTTCTGGGTTGTATTGGGGACTCGGTGTATTCGATCGGACTGTCTAATTTTTGTCAGTGTGCTTTTCCGGGTATTCTTAGAATATGTTAAAAGGTTCGACCGGATATAAATACCCACTTTTTCCCCTGCCGGAAAATTTCCAATTGTTGGATTTTTCCGTAGTTTAACGACGTTCTAAGTAGTGCAAGTAACGCGATGGACCCTCTAGAAGACAACAAACCTTAACTCGATTATGTGACCGTCTTGAATTGCCCTTTGAACCTTCGGGTTTGGGGCAGTACGGCGTGCCACATGTGAGGCGTTGGCTTGACCCTTCTACGGCTGGACCGTTGGTACTGAGGCACGAACTGAATGTTGTTAGACTTATTTCATGTGTTGAGCTGTATCGGGAAAACTTGGGTGTTCGATTGTTCGATCGAAAAGTTTAGCATTTTCTATTTATCCGGAATGTGATACAATAATTGGAATTCGCAAATAGTTATGAGATAACGGAATGAATGTTATAAACATAGCAGTTTAGTCTCATTTGATCGGTTGCCACGGAGTTTTGATGTGATCAAAAGTCCGTCGCAATCACGTAGCGTACGCGGATACTCGCCGGGTAAACTTAATAGACAGCCTCACCCCATAGCCCCGACCAAGTGACTGTAGGAGAACCCCGTCGCCGAAAGCATCCGTTCGGGTGCTCCCGGTAGCGGTGTTCCGCCTTGGTGCACTTCGTCGACGGTGTCAGGGGTGCGGCCGCCTACTAAAGTTTGCGACGAGCATTCGATCAGAATGTCGGGAATCCTGTTGAATTGCCTGACTTGATATTGAAAAGAGTTTTCGATAATGAGACTAAAATGCGGGGTTTATAATTGTTAGGCATGCGATGTCTAAGTAATTCATTTGGTCAGGCATGCGATGTCTGAGGAGGTTGCGGATTCCAACTGTTGTAGTTTTACATTTTCTTTTCTGTGACCGTAAGTGTAATATGTGATATCGCCGGTTTCGTTGCTATATGTCAACGACAATTGGGATGCGCATATTTACTTACGTTGATGACATGTGATGTTATGTGTTGCTGGATATGTTATATTGGATCGTCGTGTTTGAATAGCCGGGGGATTTTTATGTGAGATGAGTGTTTTTCATTTTCATTCATGTAAAAACTTGTATGTAATATTCTTTTATTGGGGCACTTCCAGGTTGCGGAAGTCGTCACCCGTTGTATATTATTTACTTTTCTGCACTAGGATAGACCCAAGGAGGGGAGCACAAGTAACCGGGTTCTGGGGTCCAGTGGGAGACCAACTCGAGGAGTCGAGTCCGGGTCTCCTAACCCTAGAATTGGTAGGGTTGCTTGCCGCTCTCGTAGGGTCTAGGGGTGTGGGCTTGGCTATTCATCACGACCGTGGAATCCGTGTTTTATACTGGCTCGTATTGAAAACTCGGACGTCCTAGTATATCCAATATTTCATATGTTTCTTCTGCTGTGATTTATCTGAGATCATGTGATGTTCTGTGACAGATATTATATATAGTATATATGATATATTATATAGACGTTGCTTATGTTTTACACCCGCGCTAGCCCTGCCCCGCTCTGCCGTTACCTAACCTAACGGTGCAGACGGGACATCGAGGCGAATGCGGATGGCATAAGCGTACGTTATATTTATCTGTGATGTTTAGGTGGACTTAAATGATGGGATATTCATTAATAAGATTAATGAAAGAAAATAAACCTAATTGATGTTGTGGAATCGAATTTCAAAATAAAACAGGTAGCTACAGTTCTTGCTTTGCATCGCGGTGTTCATTATAGAACATCCTGCACCTTATTCGATGAGGAAAGGACCGAGATCCCTTCACCGGGAGTGACTCCTTTAGCAATAACTGGCAGATGCTACAACCCTCGGTTTGTCTTTGATCGCTTCTATAGTTTCCGCTTTGCACAGTAATATATATGATATATCCCGCACCTCATTCGACGAGGAAAGGGCCGACGATCCCTTCACCGGGAGTGACCCCTTTAGCAAAACTAGAAAAGCCTCGAAAACATTCCATTTAAAAACCATTTGATTCCGCAACGAGATCAAGTTCAAAGCGTTAAAGGTTTTTACAACAACCCTCCGTCATTTTAGGAAGTAGAGTACTTAGTATTCGTGCTGTGTTTGTTGACCATAGTCAAGACACAGTGTACGGTAGCTAAGTGATGTCTTCCTACACCGCATATGATGCGATTAGTTAGGACAGTCGCGTGACTTTGTTGACCTTAGTTAAGGGTCATGTGGGTGGGTCTAATTAATCACGAAATGATGGGTAGAACTTGACTAGTACTTATGATTTGTTGACCATAGTTAAGGTCATAAGTGCTAGGGGTAAAAACCATTATCGGGAGTTTCAAGTGTTGAAACTTGCAATGAGATTGCATACCTTCTATGTGATAGTTGGATCCCGATACCCACTGCGAGTAATTGTTACTCCTGGGAGAGTTTTGCACTTTGCAATTAGCCGATCAAGTAGGTGTCTAGAAAGGTGTCAACGGGGTTACGCCTCTGGGAAAACGAGGTTTACTGTAATTAGGTCCGTGCGAAAGCACGGGGAACCTCCCTCAAAGTACCGACACTGGCCTGGCTGAAAGATTGGCGAACTTGTAGAGTGTAATTAATCCCGGCTAGTCTTTCCTTTTAGGGTTTGAAGGAAGATTTGATAAAAACAGTGGGAGACATCCTGATTAGATAAAATACATAACCAATCTAATCTTGCAAGAGCGCACGCAGAGTGTTTTCTTCTCTCTCTCTCCTGGTAGCGACCATATCACGCCTTAATCAAGATAATAATACGGAATATTGACCGAACCCGCTTGTTATACTGTGCTGGGGAACGTTGGTCCCGCTCCAACTTATAATTGTTATAAGACAGAGCAGAAAATTGGGGAATGCCAAAATTCCTATGCCGCCCAAACGAAGAAAGTGCATATGATGCATCTCCTTCGGGTGTGTTCATTACAAAGAACTGTTTCTCAGTATCCTCTGCATCCTGGGTATATGATACCGGATCGAGATCCCAGATATGTAATCTGTTACATAGGGCTACAAAAAGGTAGAAAAACAGAGAACGGGTGATAAGTTTCATGAGGCAGAAAACGGGGCAAGTGTTGCAGCCAAGTCTGTTGGTCACTGTCACCCTGTATTACGAATACATTGATTCTGAACAAATGCTATTAGATACCGAACCTGATATACAAAATCATATCAGTCTCTTTATTAGTAAAGAAATGATATAATTTTGTATTGTTGGATAATGTTTTGAACATTTCCTATATCAAAAGTTGATCGGTTCAGGCACGTTATCTAAAAGCATTGACGTTCTAAATCAAACTACAGTTCCTTGTATATTGAACACACACAAGAGGAAGAGTTCAGAAATGAACAAATTCTTCTTGAGGTATTGTAGACTAGGTTATATCAATGCGACCCGACTGGCTGAAGTTACATTTAGATGTATATTTAATCAGTTTGAATTTACATCTTGTGAAAACTTGCCAGTCATGTCACAAAGATAATATGACCATAGCTCTGTTTATTGGAAACAGAGAAAGAGTTAATGAACTCTTGGGACTGATACATGATGATGTATGTAAAGTCTCCTGTCTACACATGCCAGGATTGGTTCTTTATACTTCATTATATTCTCTGATAATCTCTCAAGATTCAGTCATATATTCCTGTTGAAACATAAGTCCGAACCTTTTGAGATATTCATAGAATATAAGTTAGAAGTAGAGAACCAAAATACGGGTATAAGTATTATGTCCTATGATAAGATCAGGGAGGAGAATACTTGTGCATAGAATTCCTGGACTATTCTAAAGGAGAATGAGATTTTCTCTCAGTGTTACTCCTCTGAATACACCACAGCACAACGGTGTATCAGGGCGGAGCAATTGCACAATATTAGATATGGTGTGCTCTATGATGAGTATTACTGAGTTACCTATTTCCTTTTGGGGTTATGCACTTGAGAAGCTGCATACCTATTGAATTAGGTTTGAATCAAATCACTGCCTACCACTCCATAATAAGATATGGTATGGGAAGAACCCATCTCTTAAGCGAGTTAAGATTTGGGGTTGTCCGGCCTATGTTTAAAGCAAAATCCGGACAAGATCGAGGCAGGATCAGTTCTGTAGAACTGGAAAGGTTCCAGCTATACAAAACTGCAGTTGATGATTTGACAGAACCATAGGATTCTATAGTTCCCGACGAACCTCAGCCTCTCCGCCGATCTAGTAGGGTTCCTCATCCGCCTGAGAGATACCTCGGTTTCTCGATGACAGTGGGAGCAAGGATTGCATCATGAGATGATGACCCAACTAGTTTCGAGCAGGCCATCGAGAGTAGGGACTCTGTAAGAATGGCTGGATGCTTAGCGATCTGAGATGGAATCTATGTACACCAGCAAAGTATGGACTTTAGCTGCTATATCTGAAGGGTTAAATCCCCATCAGGAGCAAGTATATCTTGAGAAGATTACTTGGTTTAGATGGAAAAGTTGAGACTTTCAAAGCTAGACTTGTTAAAGGTTTTCGTCATCGACCAGGCGTGGATAATGATGAAACCTTTTTCCAGTAGCTATGCTTAAGTCTGTCCAGATCCTACTTACCACGGCTACATACCATGACTACGATATCTGGCGGTTGGGTGCCATGACTGCTTTTCTAAATACTGATTTAGAAGAGAACGTCTATAAGAACACAGCCAGAGGTCTTCGTAAACAGTGGGAGCAGCGGAAACGTGTGCAAGTTGCTTTACATAATGAAGCAGGCATCGCGGAGTTGGAACGTCTGTTTTGATGTGATAGTCAAAGTGTTTGACTTCATCAAAATGGTAGACGAACCTTGTATATACAAAAGGGTAGTAGAGAGTAAGGTGGTCATCTTCGTATTGTACGTAGACAACATACTCTTGATAGGAAAAGAGTTTCCTATACTACGATCGATCAATCTCCTATTATCACAAGGATTCTCCAAATAGGATAAAGATGATACCTCCTAAATCCTGAGATTTGGACCTATGAGATAGATCTAAAGGGATATTAGGGTTCTCACTAGGTATAGTGAGATTGTATCAATCGATCCTGGGGAGAATCACTGGAAGTGTTCCAGGGTGATAAAGACGACTGAATGTCAGTCACAGGCACTGTCTTTACCCTCAGTAAAGGGACGGTATGTTGGAAGAGTTCCAAGCTAGATACCGTGGCAAACTAGACGATAAAGGCTGGTAACATCGCTATTGAAGATACTACCAAAGAGGAAGTTTGGGTGTATATTGGTTCATAAGATGAACTAGGTTCCTGCCATTGTATGACAATGGAAGTGTGGCTTTGGCCCTGGAACCCTGGTCCCATCAGTGACCCAGACAAATTCTGAGGCAGCATCACCTGATCATGGAGATAGTTGATCTCCAGGGTGATCGAGGTTAGGAGAGAAGACTCAGAGGACAACACGGCGGATCCACTCACGAAGGCCTTTTTCCCAAAGAGAGACTTTTAGGGGATGGTTGAGTATGTGATACTGCAACCACTGCTATAGATGGCCCTAGTGCAAGTGGGAGATTGTTAGTTATATGTATGCCCTAGAGGCCATTACTGTACATTGGATGTATATTGTAGTGGATGCTGGGACATATATAGGAAGGACTTTCTTGCTCGACACGATAGTACGCTATCTGGTTTCTCTTTATCTTAACATGTATACTTTCTGTCTCTCTGATTACATGTTGATAAAGCCCTTAGGATGTGTACTCGACTTCCAGGACTATGATGCAGATCATACTAGTGGGGCCTGGGTAGTCAATGAGTACATCCTTCATTGTTCCTAGTCGTGGGAATATCGAGACGGGGCATCGATATTCCAGATTAGACTAGCGCATATCTTCTCGACCCATGCGATGGGCGATGGATGATCCCATATCCATTGGTGTTTGACATCGAAGATGGTATGCGGGTGCTCAGTGGAGACTGGGTACACTGAACGGACTCGCCGAGAACTCCCAGATGGTATTATACCTCACGTCAGATGGCAGTTCTCTGGTGACACTGGTACAGCTTAGTCTGTTGACCCGAGATCGTCATAGAGTCTTATGTGTCTCCCACTGTGCTTTGATTTCCACCCTACCACGGCTCTACTGAGTCGTGCAAACAGGTGGTTTTTGGGTACAGTCTCGATTCACA
Source organism: Agapanthus africanus (assembly GCA_030015575.1). Taxonomy (NCBI): domain Eukaryota; kingdom Viridiplantae; phylum Streptophyta; class Magnoliopsida; order Asparagales; family Amaryllidaceae; genus Agapanthus; species Agapanthus africanus. Next base: position 350,455,146 of record CM057351.1, read on the forward strand.
TGGAGGCAATGAGCGATAGGAGGGGATTCGTCTCTCTCGGTATTGGGGGTTGATGTTGTGCTATGCTCGACTGGCCATAACAGGAAATCCCTGGCCAGGGTTGCAGTGATATACTGGTAAGAGTTATCAGTAGTTTCACGAATGTTATGGACCTCAAGTCGACATGACTTATCGAGCTATTGGGGTCTGACGTTTACCACCCCTAGGCGAGATATGCGACATATCAGACGAACAGACCGGACTGTACGGTAAGTGTTACTGGTTGGATTCACAGGAGTGTGAGCGGGCTTGCTCGTCGATCTTCTGATCGCTCAATACCCGGGTGGCCGTTACGTTTAGCAGACCGCTTGCGGCTTGTGAGTGCTTGATATGATCATCATCCGCTACCGGCGTATTGACGAGTCTTTAGAGTCCTACACAGAGGTTTCCTGGCTCAAGCGAAACGAAATAGGAGCGCATATGAGATATGTGCGGGACCGAGAATAATGCGTGTATGTGATACCGTATTTCATTCTCGCGATGAATGTGTCGAATGGTTGTATGCGATATAACCTAGTTATCGAATCAAGGATTGATTCGATAAGCCGATACATTGGATACTAGCAGGTTATATGCGACATGACAGGATCATTGAATCAAGTGTTGATTTAATGATTTAATGTATAATTATATATTTGATATATTACTTTGCATTAACTAGTATTGGTTCACTTTAAATGGATTTACTCACTTGGTTTGTGCACATTGCATATGTGATATATTTTGTGCACATGATTGTATCATGTTTGATGATACATGCAAGCTAGGGTTAGTGTAAAGAATTAGACCATGGTTAAGATTATGATTAGGGTTTTCTTTTTTCTTATTTATTTATTTATTTAGGTTGGAAAAAGGTGAGAAAAGAATGGTTGCTAATTTTGTTTGCTAGTTGAAGATTCTTGAAGCTTTGAATTAGTCCACCATTCTTATCTCATCCTTAACCCTAACCATTCAAGTTAACCATGGTCCATTCTCTACAACTAACCAAGGGTTAGTAAATGATAAGTATTGATTTATTTATCATTTACTTAATACTTATCATATTCTTTTCTTCATCATCTTCTTCTTCTTCTTCCTCCATGAGAAGAAAGCTTGCTACATCAATGGTGATTGATGAAAAAGTGTGTGAAATCCAAATCTAAAGTCTACCCACTTCCTATTTCTTCATCCTCTACCTCTTGCCAAGTAGTATAGGGTGTTTCCTTCACAAGTTTTCTTGACTTGGTGAAGTTGGAGCTTGATCTAGCGATGCCTCGACGTAGATCATCTTCGGCATCGTCGTCGATGACCTAGCCCGTTTTTCTCCGATGAAGCCGACGCTAGAGCCCAAGATATGATTTGGACAGCGAGGGGACTTCATCACGGAGCTTAGGAGGTGGTGGAACGGATCTACAAAGGTTGTAGCCCCTTTCCTTTAGCTATATTTCCGTTTACTTGCTTGCTTCGCCTATTTATCTAGTTAACGATCCGTATTAGGGTTAATAGGCACTTGTAAAATTTCAATTGGCCATATTTGATCACTTGTGAGACTCCATTAGAGTGCCTAGGAACCCTACAAGCGACACTCCGTGCCGGGGAAAAGTCAACCTGACACTCCGCGCCGGGGAAAAGTCGATCAGCGACACTCCGTGCCGGGGAAAAGTCAACCACTGACACTCCGCGCCGGGGAAAAGTCGATCAGCGACACTCCGTGCCGGGGAAAAGTCAACCACTGACACTCCGCGCCGGGGAAAAGTCGATCAGCGACACTCCGTGCCGGGGAAAAGTCAACCCGACACTCCGCGCCGGGGAAAAGTCGATCAGCGACACTCCGTGCCGGGGAAAAGTCAACCCGACACTCCGCGCCGGGGAAAAGTCGATCAGCGACACTCTGTGCCGGGGACACGTCAACAAGCGACACTCTGCATCGGGGAAACGTCCTACACAGACACTCCGCATCAGGGAAACATCCGACAATGACACTCCGTGCCGGGGAAACGTCAAGCAGACACTCCATGCCGGGGACACGTCAACCAGCGACACTCTGCATCGGGGAAACGTCCGACACAGACACTCCGCATCAGGGAAACGTCCAACAACGACACTCCGTGCCGGGGAAACGTCAAGCAGACACTCCGTGCCAGGGACACGTCAACCAGCGACACTCCGTGCCGGGGAAACGTCAAGCAGACACTCCGTGCTGGGGACACGTCAACCAGTGACACTTTGCATCGAGAAAACGTCAACACAGACACTCCGCATCAGGGAAACGTCCAACAGCGACACTCCATGCCGGGGGAACGTCAAGTAGACACTCCATCTCGGGGACACGTCAACCAGCGACACTCCGTGCCGGGGAAACATCAAGCAGACACTCCGTGCCGGGGACACGTCTACCAAATTGCTCCGGATCAGAGCGTCGACCGTCCATGTCGCAAAAAGGACAGTGCAGGCTTCCTACAAAGCAGGAACCAGATCGCTCTGGGTCAGAGAAACGTCTACCACGGACACTCCGTCTTGGAGATGCGTCAAGCGCCGACCGTCCAAGTCGCAAAAAGGGCAGAACCGACCGTCCATGTCGTAAAAAGGGCAGTGCATCCCAAAAAGTGGGAACCAAAGCAAGTCGCCTCCACGCAAAAAAAGATCCATCAATTTCATGCACACGACCCATATATGCTGTGTGCATTTATTGATGGGGGGCAATTTGTTGGGGTAAAAATTTACACACCGGTTGACCAAGTCAAAATCAAAGTCAACCCCAAGCCAGGTGGGCCCAAGCCCAGGTCAAGTCGAGCCCGCGGCCAGCCTCCCCGTACCAACAACAAAATCATGTAATAAATAATTTTTATGTAATTGTTTATGCATGAATGTAAACAAAATGGGCATAAAGCCAATATTTTGTAAACCCATGGCTTATGTGCAAAAAGAAACGACACATGAGCCATGGGATGGCTAAATTGCCATTTTGTGAAGCCCAAGGGGCTATATGCAAATATGTAAGCCTATAAAAGGCAACATGATGATGAATAAAGAATACACTTTTCATTCCCCCCAAAACTAGGGTTTTTTGTGCCTCCTGCTCCTTCTCCAAGGTTCTAAACCTTCTCATTTCTTTTGAATTAAATCAAGAGTTTTACTCTTTCTTTTCCAAAACTAAGTAGTTTTCCACCACAAAACCCGCAACGGGGAACTCAGATCTCCCATCAGATCTCAAAAAGGAGTGATTTTTAAAATCTCCTACTTCTTGATCTTCAAGATCCGGCCAAACAACAGGAGGAAGAAGAAGAACCCCCTTCATCAGCTTCAAAACATCCTAGGAGTTTAACTCCATACATATATACATAATAAATTTTTCCTTTCTGAAGCATAGCTTCTGTTTCTTAGGCTAAAAGCCTCCTTTTCTCGCCGGCGCTCAAGCGCAGAGAGCCCGCGTGCCGACACGTGGCGCGCTTGCGCTCCAGCGCTCAGCGCTCGAGCGCAAAGCGCCCACGTTCTGACACGTGGCGCGCATGCGCTCGAGCGCAAGTCACCCCGGTGTCGACACGTGGCGCGCTTGCGCTCAAGCGCCCAGCGCTCAAGTGCAGAGCGCCCACGTGCCGACACGTGGCACTCTAGCGCCTGAGCGCACAGCACCTAGGCGCACAGCGCCCAAGGTGCTGCCCCACGCATCCCTTGGATGCCTTTCCCCCTATTTTTATGTACATACATATACATATACATATGTATACATATTTACACACACACATACTCCACGACACTGTCCCTGTTAGAACGGGGCGCTGCCCCGCACCCCGCAAGGGGGCTGCTAGCCCCCTTAACCCCCAGCCCGCTATCCGGGTAGCGGAACCCCCGTAAAAACTCTGCGTGGCTCCCGATATATCCAAAACACCTTTTCAAAACACAACACACGCATACTGCACATTGAGTTCGCATGACCAGTTTAACTTGTTAATCGGAGGTTCCCTCGCTCTAAAGGCGAAGGGTAATTAACGGCAGCTTAGTCCGCGGCTGCCGGAGATTCGGATCCCCACAATCATTAAACCCCGGCCTACTCTAGGCAGGGGGAATCTGTAGTACGCCTGACAAGCGCGCGCGTATTCCCATCTCAATGGGGTGACGAAAAACACCCTACACCCGTGTCGAAGATGATCCACCCGAAAGTCTATACCTCAAGCTCCAACCTTTAAACCGAGATAACTAGGATACCTAGTTCGCTAAACTAGATAGCCTAAAAGATGTAAAGTATCTAATGGAGTGTTTTATCTCATGAGACCCTAGGGTTCACAACTCATGTATGGATTAGGGTCTTTGAGAAACAAGGAGGAGAAAAATGGAGAAAGAAAAGAAAATAGCAAATGAACTAGTCTAAGGCCAAGTGAAGAATGGCTCATCCTCATCACTCATTGAAGCATGGATTATTTTTACATAGAAAATAACCCCCAGGCTTCAATAGTGTATCCAAACTAATAAACAAATACATAAGCCATGCTTCACTCCCATGCCTCAAAAGATCTCCATTTACATCTTATTAATCTATTTTCCAAAATAGATTAATCCAAGTAATGAGGTGTCCCCTTCTAGAAGCATCTCTTGTGAAACTATAAGAATGCCCTAACCGTATATACATACCCGTATTCGTATTTCAAAAAATACGAATATAATGAGATGATAACAATCCAATAATATAATACTAGGATCCGGCTTAAACCAAAGCCCACTAGTATTATCCGCCTGAACAACATCCATGTAGCTAGTACACATATGTGATCGGAACCCTACTGTAAAACCATACAACCTCTACATTGTTTCGCCCGAAGCAGGGAAACCCTCTGTGTGGGACCCTAAAGACTTGACAGTATACTGGCAATGGGTTTAACCACAAGTCCGTCAGCGGTACTAACTACACGTAACGGCTACCCATGTATCTGTCGATAAGAAGGCCGATGAGCAAACTCATCCGAACTCCTACTGAACCTATCTGTGACAATCTCCGTACAGTCCGGTCTGTTCGTTTAAGATACTCGCATATCGGGCCTAGGGGGATGGTAAATGTCAGACCCCTAACAGCGCAATAAGTCATGCCGGGGTAGAGCCCAATATACCCTGAGAAACTATTGGAGTATCTACCAGTAAATCTCGCTTGTCTTGGCCAGGGCCTTTGTGTAATGGCTTTCTGAACACAATGCGATATCAACCCCCAATACCGGGAGAGACGAATCCTATCTAACCGCTACTGCCTCCAAGTGCTTCAGGACTGCACCCAACTACTACCTGTTTGAATGACTCCTTTGAGCCATGGTAGGGTAGTAATCTAAGTACAGTGGGAACACACTTGAGACGAATAGTGATATCAAGTCAACGAACTAAATTGTACTCATGCTACCCGGGAACTGCTACTTAACGATAGGTATAATACCAACCAGCAGTTCCCAACGAGTCTGTCCCGTGTAACTCATAACCCAATGAGCACCTGTATACTATCTCCAGTACGACGTACTAATGGCTGTGGGACAAACCATCTACTATGTTGGGATAAGAAGCGTATACACTAGTCTATTCTGGAGTATTGATACCCCGTCTCGATAATCCTACAACCAGTGACCTGTATAAGGATGTGCTTATAAACTATCCAGCCCCCACTAGTGTGACTGCCATCACAACGCTGGTAGTCAAGCAAAGATCCTAAGGGCTCTACCAATATGTATAAGCGATATGCTAAAAGAAACACATGCACATATTGAGGTAGAATCAAACCAAGTAGCATACTACCATTTTGAGCAAGACTGTTATTATAACTGTGAATATCCCAAGCTTCCAATATATAATATACAATCCAGTATGATACAATAATGGTTTCTAGGGCATATATCACTAACAATATCCAACTTGCACTAAGGACATGTATTGGCATATCGCAGACCTATCATTTCGATTAGCATCTCGAACTGAGTCTGAGGGATGACCTTTGTGAATGGATCTGCAGTGTTGTTCTCTGTCTCTACTCTCTGCACCTCGATCTCCTAGCGATCAACGATCTCCCTGATCAGGTAGAACCGCCTCAAGATGTGTCTGGACTTCTGATGGGACCTTGGTTCCTTCGCTAAAATTATAGCGCCGTTGTTGTCACAATACAGCGGTATTGGATCAACAATGGACGGAACCTCCTGAAGCTTTGTCACGAACTTCCTTATCCAGACTGCTTCTTTCGCGGCGTCACATGCAGCGATATACTCCGCTTCCATCATCGAGTCAGCAACGGTGTCCTGCTTGGAGCTTTTCCAACAGACCGCCCCTCCATTGAGGGTAAAAACATAACCCGACATGGACCTGGAGTCATCCTTCTCACTCTGGAAGCTGGAGTCGGCGAAAGCCTCGATCTGGAGGTCTTCACTGCCGTACACTAAGAACATCTCCTTAGTCCTTCTCAGGTACTTGAGAATGTTCTTCACTGCTGTCCGGTAGTTCTCTTCTGGGTTTAACTGATACCTGCTTACAACGCTCAGTGCGTAAGCTACATCTGGTCTGGTACACAACACCGCATACATTATAGAGCCTACCGCAGAAGCGTAGGGTATAATAGTCATGCGATCCCTTTCCAAATCAGTCTTAGGAGACATCTCTATGGAGAGGGTGATTCCGTGACAAGCCGGTAGATTACCGCGCTTTGAATCTTCCATACTGAATCTCTTCAGTATTGACTGTGAAAGTCTTAACATCCGTTTAGATCTATCACGATAGATCTGGATCCCCAGAATGTAGGAGGCATCACACAGGTCCTTCATGGAGAACTTTTGTGACAAGAATCCTTTGACTGATTGTAGCATAGGAATGCCATTTCCTATCAGGAGAATGTCATCCACGTACAAGACGAGGAATACCACAGTTCTCGCTACAATTTTACTATAGATGCATGGTTCATCTGGATTTTTGATAAAGTCAAATTCCTTGACCATTTCATCAAAACAGATGTTCCAACTCCGCGATACCTGCTTTAATCCATAAATGGATTTAAGCAACTTGTACACTCTTCCACTGCTCTCACTCTCTATAAAACCCTCCGGCTGATCCATATAGACACGTTCTTCCAAATTTTCATTCAGAAAAACGGTTTTTACGTCCATCTGCCAAATTTCATAATTATGGAAGGCAACAATGACAAGAAGGATCTGAATGGATTTAAGCATAGCCACTTGAGAAAAGGTTTCATCATAGTCCAAACCAGGTCTTTGACGATAACCTTTTGCAACAAGTCTAGCTTTATAGGTTTCAACCTGTCCATCTACACCAATCTTCTTTCTGAAGATCCATTTGCAGCCTACGGGTTTTACCCCTTCTGGAGTAATGTCCAAAATCCATACTTTGTTGGTGTACATGGACTCCATTTCGGTTTGCATTGCATCCAACCATTTTACCGAGTCTCTGCTCTGAATGGCTTACTGAAAACTAGTTGGCTCATCATCGTCGATGATGCAATCCATTCAATTCCCGTCTATAAGAAAACCGTAGTATCTCTCAGGCGGATGAGTCTGCCTCCTAGTCCTGCGGAGTGGCACAGGGATGTCCGATTCTTTCGAAACTTCTGGTTCCATCATGCTTTCAGTAATAGCTTGTGGTTCTGGAATTTCGTCCAGTTCTATTGCGCTCCCACTTATTTCTTTTTCAAGAAATTGAGTTTCCAAAAAGTGGGCATACCGAGAAACAAAGACCTTTTGTTCCTCCGCGTAATAGAAAAGATACCCCCCGGAGTTCTTTGGGTATCCTACAAACTTACACAATACTGAGCGTGCCTCGAGCTTGTTTGCATGCTGCTTTTTTACAAAAGCCTGACATCCCAATATCTTAATATACTTAAGATGGGGTTTCTTCCCACTCCTCATCTGATATGGTGTGGTAGGCACTGACTTAGTAGGAGATTTGTTCAAAATATATGCAGCAGATTCTAGTGCATAACCCCAGAAGGATCGCGGTAACTCAGCGTTACTTATCATGGAATGTACCATATCCAATAAGGTTCTGTTCCGCCTTTCCGATACACCGTTGTATTGAGGTGTGTATGGAGGAGTAAGCTGAGAGAGAATTCCATTCTCTTCTAAGTAATTCAGGAACCCGGCACTTAAGTATTCACCATCTCGATCAGATTTAAGTGTCTTGATACTTTTTCCGGTTTGTTTTTCCACTTCATTCTTATATTCCCGGAATTTCTCAAAGGCCTCGGATTTATGTTTCATCATGAATACATGTCCATACCTTGAGAAATCATCCGTAAAAGTAATGAAATAGGGATAAGCACTTCTTGCATGTATAGATATTGGACCACACACGTCGCTGTGTATGAGTCCCAAGAGCTCGCTGGCTCTTACCCCGTGTCCAGTGAACGGAGTCTTTGTCATCTTTCCTTTGAGACATGATTGACAAGTTGCATAGGACTGATATTCGAACGGATCCAAATATCCCTCTTTATGTAACTTCGTCAACCGTGTTTCATTGATGTGACCCAGTCTACAATGCCATAAGAAAACCTGATTTAATTCTGGAAACTTTCTTTTAAGTGTGTTCTAGACGTTGAAAACCTGAGCTTGATTTAATACGTATATACCGTTATCTAGTGTACCTGACCCAATCAAATTTTGATTAAGGTGGATGTGGACCACATCGCTTACAAATGTAAAATCATAACCTTCTTTAGAAAGTAAAGATACAAAAATGATATTACAAGCCAGACTAGGTACACACAAACAGTTTCACAAAATCAAAATTTGCCCACTTGTCAATCCTAGGTGATATTCCCCTACGGATAGCGTTCACCCTCATTCCGTTAGCAACCCTGAGAGTCATATCACCTACCTTGATAACTCTACGGTTTCTCAGAGCCTGTAATGAATTACAGATATAAGATTCTGATTCGGTATCTAGTACCTAGAAAGTAGAGTTAATAGACCGACAGTTTTTAATCATAAACACACCTTAAGCCAAAGCCACAATGTGCTTCGAATCCTGGTTTCTAGCTTTCCAAGCCTTGCAGTCTTTCTGCCAATGTCCTTTCCCATGACAATAGAAACATTCCTCCTTCCCTACTGTTAGCCCCGAAACTTTTGCCTTGCCCTTTCCCTTTACCTTACTGACACCGCCTATCGGCTTGGTGGAGGCCTTCTTCTTCTCTCCCTTGGCTTTCGTCTTGGATCTAGAAGAGGAAGATTTCCCAATGAGCAGAGCGGGTGTTTCCCTGGATTTCTGCAGGGTGCCCTCAGCGCTTCTCAATATGTTGAGGAGTTCTGGAAGTGAAACTTCCTTTCCTTGAATATTGAAATTCAAGATAAACTTGGTGTAAGTAGAGGGGAGGGACTGTAGAATCAAGTCAGTATATAACTCGTTCTCCAACGTGGTCCCAAGGTTCGCGAGCTCTTCAATATAGCTAATCATCGTAAGGACGTGGTCCCCTACAGATGACCCGACAGCCAACCTCGCCTGAAACAATTTCTTCGAGGTCTCATATCTTGCGATACGAGATTTCTCTCTATATAAATCTTTGGTATGGAGGAAGATGGAAGCTAAGTCCATCTTCTCGTGCTGCCTCTGGTGTTCATAATCCATTGAGGCTAACATGAGGCACTTAGCTCTCGCACTGTTTTTCCCCATGTCTTACGGATATCAACATCCGCGACGGTGGAATATAGACCTGGGACGGCGGGGGTTTTGGTAGTAAGGAAGTAGCCCAGCTTGTCATAGGTAATGGACATCTGGACATTCCTTATCCAATCTTTATAATTTGGCCCAGTCAATTTATTATTATCTAGCAGTAACTTAAACCCAGTCATTTTCGTCGCTGCTGTCAGGAGAGAGAGAAGAAACACTCAGCATGATACTCTTGCAAGTTTAGATTGGCTATTAGTTTATCTAAACAGGATGGCTCCCATTGTTCCTCAATCCTTCCTCAAACCATAAAAGAAGAATTAGTCAGGATTAATCTCACCTTACAATTCTTGCTTAACCTTTCGGCCAGGTTGGTGTTGGTACTTTAAGAGAGATTTTCCAACGCTTTCGCGAAGTTCTTTAATTACATAGCCTCTTTTCGCTGGAGGCGTAGCCCCGCTAACACCGTTCTAGGTACCTACTTGGTTTATAGTATTGATTGTTTTAGTGAAAAATCTCCCGAAGAGTAGCGGATACTCACAGTAGGATCGGGATCCAAATATCATCGTGTGACAATCTTGAAGGAATCCTACCAAAATTATCACACTCCAAATGGTATGCAACACTAGCAAGTTTCAATTTCCTTAGAAACTCCCGATGTGGATTTTTGCCCCAGGCGTTTATGACCTTGACGAAGGCCAACATATCATAAGACGCAAGTCAAGTTCTATCCATCATTATCCAGATTAATTTGAACCCATCCATACATACCCTTGACGAAGGCCAAAATAACTGTACGACTATCCTAAATCAATGCATCTGAAATGATGGAGGGTTACGAATGATTTTGGCGAAACCGTGAATGTAATGAACTTGATATAGTCGAAGGAACCATGATAGCTTTTAAAAGGAGTAGTTTAGGCTCCGCATTTAAAAGTTGTTTTTCAATAAAATTGAGTGGTTTTGAAATTGTTCCAACGATATAATCTTTGGTTTGTTTTCCTTGCATTAATCAATGTTAATGCGGTCCCATCATTTAACCCTATCATTGCAGAAAAGAAATGAAAATACAATGTACGCTTATGCCATCCGCATTCGCCACGGGGCCCCGTCATGCACCGTTAGGTTACTTAACTAACGGCAAAGCGGGGGCTGGACCAGCGCGGGTGCAAAACATAAGTAACGTTTATTATATATCATATATATATATATATAAATATCCATTCGTCTCACGTAATAATAGGCATTCCAAATCACAGATGAATATATTGAATATACTAGGAATTCCGTGTTTCGTTTTAGCCTAGAACGAAAGACGGATTCCATGGTCGTGATGAATAGCCAAACCCCACCCTAGACCCCTATGGGTGTGGAAAACTATCCGCCAAATTCCCGAAGTGAAGCAACCTCCCTCAATAAAATGAGTAGGCCACTAGGCACTTCAAGAACCCGGTAGTTTGTGCACCCCACCTTGGGTTTATCCTAGGTGCAAGAAAAAGTAAAAGAAATAATACAACGGTGACTATAATCTCAACCCGGATGTGCCCTGCAAAATAATATTACATCAATTACAAATTTACATGAATGAAAGAAAAGAAAACACTCTTCTCATATCCCCTGGCTATTCATCCATGATGATCCAATATTCCATATACACAAACCATCACAAGATACAAATATGTGCAACCCCCACTAATCGACGTATAGCAATTAGCGGACGTTTACCAACACATATACAAACTGAAACTTGTAAACGATGTTAAAACTGTGATTTCGAAATACTCCATATTGCCCCAACACAAAGATAACAGAATATGAAATCTGGGCAAAAATAAACATCACCTGAAACCCTAAATCCAAGATTCCAGAACACCACACAAAACACGAGACCTAAATCATTCTTTGGGCCGGCCAGGCCGGGAAAATGGGGTATTTGGCCGGCCAAAATATGGTCTTTGGGGCTCGTTTTTCTTTCGTGTTCTATATACAACAAGAAGAGCACTCTGCAACTGTTTAAATAATTTTTAGAGCCTCTTTGAAATTCGACAGAAACTTAGATTTTAGTTTCGTTGTTTCGGAGTTATTTTGGTTTCGCAACTTTAAACATTGTCTAACTAACTAGTTAAGGTCTGAGTAGGCTCTCATACCACTGTTAGTCGATGTCACACACCCGACACACTTGTGGGGAGACGGAATTTACAAAAAAAGATTTTTATACTATGCAACACCGACTTTAACTCCAGGATCTTTACAGAAACCTTAACGAGTTATACTACTCGGAGGTTTAACTACTATGAAGAGTTTTATACCTCCTAAAACTAAGTCCTTCGGGTATTCTTCTCCTCCTCTCCTTAAGCTCCTCGAAGATCCGGATTGCGCTTGATCGTCACCCTCCCCGTGTCGAAGATGATCTACCCGAGAGTTATACCTCAAGTTCCAGCCTCTAAACCGAGGTAACTAGGGTATCTAGTTCGCTAAACTAGATAGCCTAAAAGATGTAGAGTATCTAATGGAGTGTTTTATCTCATGAGACCCTAGGGTTCACAACTCATGTGAGGGTTAGGGTCTTTGAGGAAGAAGGATGAGAAAAATGGAGAGAGAAAAGAAAATAGCAAATAAACCAGTCTAAGGCCAAGTGAAGAATGGCTCATCCTCATCACGCATTGAAGTATGTATTATTTTCACATAGAAAATAACCCCCATGCTTCAATAGTGTATCCAAACTAATAAAAAAATGCATAAGCCATGCTTCACTCTCATGCCTCAAAATATATCCATTTACACCTCATTAATTTATTTTCCAAAATAGATTAATCCAAGTAATGAGACGTCCCCTTCTGGAAGCATCTCTTGTGAAATTACAAGAATACCCTCACCGTATATACATACCCGTATTCGTATTCCGAAAAATACGAATACAATGAGATAATAACAATCCAATAATATAATACTAGGATCCGGCTTAAACCAAATCCCACCAGTATTATCCGCCCGAACAACATCCGTGTAGCTAGTACACGTATGTGATCGGAACCCTGCCGTAAAACTATACAGCCTCTACATCGTTTTGCCCGAAGCAGGGAAACTCTCTGTGTGGAACTCTAAAGACTCGACAGTACGCTGGCAGTGGGTTTAAGCACAAGTCCGTCAGCGGTACTAACTGCACGTAACGGCTACCAAGGTATCTGTCGATAAGAAGGCCGATGAGCAAACTTATCCGAACTCCTACCGAGCCTATCTGTGACAATCTCCATACAGTCCGGTCTGTTTGTCTAAGATACTCGTATATTGGGCCTAGGGGGATGGTAAACGTCAGACCCCTACAGCGCAATAAGTCGTGCCGGGGTAGAGCCCAATACACCCTGAGAAACTATTGGAATACCTACCAGTAAATCTCGCTTGTCCTTACCAGGGACTTTGTGTAATGGCTTTCCGAACACAGCGCGATATCAACCCCCAATACCGGGAGAGACGAATTCTATCTAATCGCTATTGCCTCCAAGTGCTTCGGGACTGCACCCAACTACTACCTGTTTGCACGACTCCTTTGAGCCTTGGTAGGGTAGTAATCTAAGTGCAGTGGGAACACACTTGAGATAAATAGTGATATCAAGTCAACGGACTAACCTGTACTCATGCCACCTGGGAACTGCTACCTGATGATAGGTATAATACCAACCAGCAGTTCCCAACGAGTCCGTCCAGTGTAACTTATAACCCAATGAGCACCTTTATACTATCTCCAGTATAACGTACTGATGGCTGTGGGATAGACCATCTCCCATGCTGGGATGAGAAGCGTATGCACTAGTCTACTCTGGAGTATCGATTCCCCGTCTTGACAATCCTACGACTAGGGACCTGTATAAGGATGTTCTTATAGACTACCCATCCCCCACTAGTATGAATGCCATCACAACGCTGGTAGTCAAGAAAAAATCCTAAGGGCTCTACCAATATGTATAAGCGATATGCTAAAAGAAACACATGCACATATTGAGGTAGATCAAACCAAGTAGCATATTACCATTTTGAGCAAGACTGTTATTACAACTGTGAATATCCCAAGCTTCCAATATGTAATATACAATCCAGTATGATACAATAATGGACTCTAGGGCATATATTAATAACTAAAAGAGACTTCGTTAACATGTCGACCGGATTGTCCGTTGTGCCAACTTTCTTCACAATAATCTCTTCTTTCTCAATGACTTCCTGCATGAACCAGCACCTTACATCGATGTGCTTCGTCCTCTCATGATGCATCTGATCTTTCGTCAAGTGAATAACGCTTTGGCTATCACAGTAGACTATTATGGCAACCTTTGGAATACCAAGTTATGAAAATAGCCCCTTTAACCATATCGTCTCCTTAACGGCCGCAACAACGGCCATATATTTCGCCTCCGTCGTATACGACGCTACGGTAAGCTACAAAGAAGCACGCCAACTAATGGCATATCCTCCTAAAGAGAATACATAACCAGTAATCGATCCACGTCCGTCAAGATCACTTGCATAATCGGAGCCGCTGAATCCAACTAAATCGCCATCGTTCCATCCAAATACCAACTCCACGTCAGACGTATCTCGAAGGTATCGTAATATCCATTTCACCGCATACCAATGGATTTTTCCAGGAGATATGTAACATTTCAGAAAATAGAAAATATTATTTTTAGAATTTAAATAATAAAATAATAAATTTCACGGATATTATACGACTATATATTTGAGTTTAAGTAGAATGATATAATTATATACCTATATTTTTGGAATATAATTGGAATTTAAAAATGAATTATTATTTATGGGAACATTTATTTAATATGGGCTCTTTATAAATTAATAAATAATTATTTACATATAAATTTAATGTTAAACTAGATTAGTATTTCTCTAATTATGCATTAAACCATATTTTATTTTGCTAGTTATACTTGTGTGCAGGACATGCGATTTACATGTTTTCTTTTCTTTTCTTTGTAATGGCTTTTCATTTGTTTTAAAGAAAAGAAAAGAAAAGAGAAAAGAGAAAAATAAAAAGAAAAATGGGGGGACAAGAAGGTATGGATGAGTGAGAGAAGGAGGGAGAAGGAGGGAGAGAGAGAGAGAGAGAGTATGGTAGCCATCCCATTTTCCTTCTATCTTCATTTTCTTCACCTCCTTCATTTTCTTCATCCCGCCTCCTTCATCTCCACCTCCTCCACCCTTTCTACCACCATGCAATACCCCTAAAACCTCACCAAAACCTCACAAACTCTTCACAAAAATTATTCCTCATCCCATCCTACATATCATGGTGGGATCAAGTTTGGATTTTGAGCTTCTCTGACAATCTTAGAATTTACTTGAGTCGCTTTTTGAGATAATAACTCCACCTTTAGATTAGTTTTTATGTTTCATAACTTCCTATATATGTTTAAAGTTAAAAAGTTTATATTTAGTGAACTTGGAAAATTCTAGGGTGAGGTTTAGTGGATCAAATGAGTAGAAGTGGTGTAGTAGAGACTTAGTTAGTGATTACAACCCTAATTAGTAATAGAATTCTTGACCTAAATGAGTTTAGAAGTTTCAAACACGAGGTTAGAATTTTTCCGATATCGGTTTTCATTAAGTTTTGGTGATCAATTAGAATATGGGATGATTTGTGAACTCTGAAAATTAAATAGCGGATATAGTGAGATGTGCAGACCAATAGGAGGCCACCCTAGAAGCCCGGGCCACCAGATCCAATTCTTAGCCGCAAATAAATTGCAGGTGAAGTTTGGAGTTAGGGTTTGGGGTTTGTTCTGTAGCTCACTTTTTAGATAACTGAGACTACCCTATATGCAAAAAGTCTAATTTCACCTTAAGAAAAATCTAGAGTCTTTTTACTTGACTTCTGTTAATATTTTCTGACTTTTGAAACTTGGATTTTGGGATTTTCTTGATGTGACTTGGTCGTTCGACGTTCCTACGTCAATTTCACAGAGTATTTTGCTGTTATAGCACGTGCTGACCATAGGTTCTAACCTATGTGCATTTCGTTCATCGTATCGATTTTCAATTTGGATTTTTATTCGATACGATATAGTTTGATTTGTAGGTACAATCACATGGACATCTGGGACGATGAAGGAGGGCAAGGCATTCGTCGAAATCAGCTAGGGCGAGGTGAAGCCAGGTTAGTAGATGTATATCTACGGGGGAAGTCGGGTGGATGGCGTATAGCATCCCCGCAAACATAGAACTAGGGTATATATATGTATGTATGTATGTATATGCATATATATGTATGTATGTTTACAGATAGATATATACAAATACTTAGCTAATAAGTTTTCTAGAGTACCATACCATAGTAGTATACTTATAGAAATTATACCCCCAGTACTATTCCTTAACCTATGAACTATATCTACCTATGTATATATACGAGGATATTTACGATACGATGTGATGAGGATATGATCTGATATGATGACCCGAGTCGATATGATTGGCTATGAAGATATGAGGTAATGTTATATGATATTATATGAGATGGCATGATATGATACGATATGACATATGCTGATATAAGATGATGATGTACGTGACTATAGATCCGTACTATTGATTGATGATATCGTACGATAGATTATACCGTACGTGATATGATGAGGATGGATCGTCGATTTATATATAGATCGACTCGAGAAATATTGATTAAAACCTTTAAGTAGATATTACGATATATTTAGAGCCATGCCTATTTTCAAAACTAACGAATCGTTATGCACTTTTAAAATGATAAATTCAAGGGAACGCTAAGACTTTTCAAATGGTATATTTTTCAAAAACATCGTAGTCCCCCTATTTTCTAAAACAGCGATTTGTACTATTTTAAACTATAACTGTATGGCTCATATGTAGTTGCGTATTCTTATACCGTTCGCGTTTACAATTTTTTTTCCTGTTTACGCTTGCGTTACGATTTCTTATTTCTGCATACGCTCGCATTATTTTCATTTAGGATATATATATATATATATATATATATATATATATACTGCGTTAATACCCTTATCTTTATTTATGACTTCATCTGCTGGACACATGCACCATTACCGATGATGCATATGTTTCACGTACACATACTTGCATCCTCACACACATCATCATCGGTAATTGTCATGCCACGCACACAGATAGAATTCGCTATGCTATCGCATCATACTATATATGTTAGCATGTTAGATTCAATTAGTACTTTCTTTACGTTGCTATACGGCACAATTATATGAACACACTTGTTATGTATTACAGTATTGTTCTGTGCCTGTACATGTTATTTCATTATTTCCATATTCAGATGAGATTTTGTTTTCCATGAGATTTCTGGATTTAAGAAACCGTAGATATTATTTAAAAACTTGTGATTGTTTTAAAAACGCGGTTTTCTCTTGATATTATATTTCGACATCCACCATGAGATTTCTCGGTGCTGAGCTATGATGATTACCCGATTCGAGGAGTGAGGAGTCACCATCTATGTGTTGGATATAGTTCCCTCAAGGAAATTATTGTAATTGCAGGCACGCAATTATGATAATTGAGGGAGGACCTATACAGATAGAAAAATCTTACTCGAAATGATAGTATGCCATCCGGTTTGTCTTTATCATCATGTACATATATTATGTGGTATTGCAGATCACTATTACATGTTGATAGAGACCATAGGATTCTTGCTTGACTACCAGCATTTTGATTTAATAATTTATATATGTATTTTGATACATGTATTTTAGTATTATTGTTCACTATTCATTTTCACTCTTTACTGCTATCCGTATTTTTATACGGATACGCGTATATGTAGCGATACATATACCAGATGAAGTATTCCATATTTATACGGGAATGCTTCTAGAAGAAGGACACCTCATATTTGATTTTCTTTTTGGGAAAATCAAATGGGAAATGAGGTGGCATGTGAGGACATGAAGCATGTGTGCTACATGGTAGAAAGGCATGGCTTGGTTTTTTAAATGATTTATTCATTTGCTTGCACTATTGGTGCATGGTTGATTATATAGTAGCCATTCCTTTTTACCATGAGACTTGATGATTTTTTTCTTCTACTCACTTGAGCTCCATCTCCTCCATGGCTCATGCTTCATCTTCGCCATCTCCTTCTTCTTTTTGCTTCCATTTTAGAGCAAGATTCTAGAAAGAAAAATATAGTGAAGTATTCCTACATCACCGGCCATCCAAACCTAACAACTTTGGATCGTCGGTTTGAGCCTCCTCCGCATCCCTCAGGTGGATCGTCTTCGGCAAGGGTGATCGATGCTCAAGCGCGTTCTCAGCGGCTACGAGCTTGGAGGGGTCTTCCATAATTGGGTGGACATGCGACAAAAGTTTTATCTCTCAACCTTGCATGTTTTAGCTTACTAGTTTAGGGTGTTTAGTTCGAATCCTCGGGTTGACGGGCGTCCGGTGCCTGCGAAAAGTTTTTGTTTTCGCTTCTGTCTCGTCCGCGGCCTCCGCAGCGCGGGCACCAGATTCCAACACTGCGGGTACATGGTGGACCCAGTACGGTACCCCGGGGCAAGAAGATCTTATAGAAAGGCGTTGAGCCTGGCAGGGAAACACTACCAACCGGTAACAGTATTGGACTCGACGGATATCCGGAGGATACCGACCGGAGTGATATGAGACAGATGGATATGATGACCGATCTGATGAGATGGTACCTGAGATATGAGGGCCGATCCGATGAAACGGCACCTGAGATATGAGGATTTACGTGTCGATACTGGACACATGATTTATAATGATTTCGAATGTCGATACCGGGTACTCAGGATTTTATGATGATTTGATGTGTCATTGATGGACTCACATTGGATGACACACACACACATACACACACACACATATATGACACGGATGACATGGTACCATATATTGATACAGGCACGATATTACTATATTATTATATTTATGTATACATGATCATCTTCGCTACCACACGATATGATGATATTATATTTCAGTATGACCTAAGAGATCGTTATACATTCGATTTCAACCTGATGATATTTTCTACTCATGAGTTGGCAACTCACCCCCGTTATGCCACAGTTTTCTTGCAGGATCGACCGCTCGGATTCAGTAGCGGTTTACTGGCATATTGCTCCTTTCTGGGTGATTTGCATTGGTAGATGGGTTACAGTTCAGAGCGTAACCACCATTGTTTACTTTTATATTCATTGTATCTAGTTAAAAGCTCCATCAACCAGAATATGTATATTTAGTAGACTTAGAGACCAGTTGTATATTCTTTGGATTTAGAGTCGGGACTTGTATATATATTCTTTATATCTGGAGACTTGTTTAAACAATTTATTTTGCTAGTGAATATTTTAAAGGGTTATAGTATTCCGAGTTAGCTTCGTAACGAACTAAAGAACATGTGCTAATGATTTTTCTATGATTTATAATGAATTTTATAAGGTAAGGTGTACAGTAAATTTCAGATTTGTCGTATCCGCTTGGCGACGACGTTTCATGTGTAAACTATAATATTTTCAAGTTATATTTTGCATATCGTTATAAAATACAAATTATAAACTAATTAATGATATATGGATTATATAAACGGTATAATGATAATAATAAGAAATATTACGACGATATATATATTTATAGATATAATTATAGTATGTCGCAAGGTGTAAACTTGCATACACTGTATATTATAAAACTGATTAACGTTAAATAACTATGGTGTATAATTATATAGATATGTTGTATGATGATGATGATGATGATGATGATAATAGTATGATAACATATAAGTAATTTACGTAAAGCATAGCATGTAGTAAGTTGTAAACTTGCCTCGAAACAAACACGATGAACGGAAGTAACACGATACTATACAAATCAACACCTAGATTTGATGGCTCGGTTAAGGTTCTAGGATGTGGCTGGAGTTGCGTCGGTGAGAATACGTGTGGACTTGAAGAACGAAGAAGGAGAATATATAAACTGACGAGGGAGAGATTTAGTTAGAGGAGAGAGAGAGATATTATGTGGAGATAGAAAGACAGAGAAAGAGAGGTTTTGTGTTTAATATAAAAATATATAGTATAGTTTAAATTAGGTTATAAATATATATTAGTTTTAATGTATATAGATAATATCAAACTTAAACCAATCTCCACCAAAGTCTTATCAAAAATATATTTTGGAAAATAATTCACATACGTAAACTTCTCAACCATAATACAAGAATATATTTTAAATAACTCATACCCCAAATTTAAGATTTAAAAGAATTCTAAAAATGTATCTGGATTTAGTAAATATTTGATTTTAAATATCTTGAGATTTAAACATAAAAGATGAAAGCAAAATAAGATATGTGATGGCGACCATAGGATGACAGTTAACAAAATATAACTTATCCTTAACTTGTGGCTACGAAAAGATATATGATATATATATTATACTATATTCGCATAGATTTAGTTTACTGATAAATATCAGATATAACCTAGCACCATACTGGGTTTCACACATGCGGGTCGGGACGAATAACTACTATTACTATTTGAATCACTCGCAACCCAAAAGAATAAAATAGAAGAAATATAAAGCAAGTGTTAAAATACCAATTAATGTCGTATAACCATACTAGGGTGTTACATTATACCTAACTACAAAAGAATTTCGTCCTCGAAATTCACGAAACAGGAAAAAATAAGAAGATACGGATCTAAGGAAAGAGATGAGGAAACTTTTGTCGAATCCCGTCTTCACGTTTTCAAGTAGATTCTCCAGGCGAACGATTTTCCCATGAAACAAGCACTAGAGGGATCACCGTATTCTTGAGAACCTTTTCTCGTCGATCCACAATCGCCATCGGTTGCTCTTTATAAGTCAAATCTTCTCTCACTGTCAATTCTGAGTGATCAAGGACGTGCGTCTCATCTTGAACATACTTGTGGAGTTGAGATACATAAAACACGTCATGAACACCTGCCAAAATGGTATAGCCAATCGATAAGCTACCTCTCCGACACGCTCAATGATATCGAAAAGCCCCACGAATCGAGGACTAATCTTGCATCGACTACCAAATCGGATTACTCCCCTAGTCGGTGATATCTTCAAGAACATAAGGTCACCAACAGCAAACTCCAAAGGTCTTCTTTCAGTATCAGCCCAACTTTTCTGTCGATCATGTGTCACCTTCATATGACCGCGGATCAATCTAACTTTCTCCAAAGTTTGCACAATGAGATCTGGTCCCAACAATCTTCTTTCTCCAATATCGTCCCAACAGATAGGCTAGCGACACTTACGATCGTACAATACTTCAAATGAAGCCATCTGTATAGTCGCCTGAAAGCTGTTATTGTAAGAAAGCTCTACTAAATGCAAATGATCCTCCTACAAACCCTTGAAGTCTAACATACACGCTCTCAACATTTCTTCAAGAGTTTGGATTGTCCTCTCAGACTATCCGTCTGTCTGAGGATGATAAACCGTACTAAGCTTCAAACGAGTTCCCAAACTCTCCTGTAGACTCCTCCAAAAGTGTGATATGAACCGAGTATCACGATCAGAAATGATACTAACTGTTACTCAATGCTATTTCACAATCTCCTGCATGTATCGCTTTGTCAACATCTCCGTCGACTGACCAATTCGGAATGGTATGAAATGAGCTGCCTTGGTTAATCGATCGACAATCACCCAAACTGCGTTATTTCTCTTTGGAATTCGTGGTAAGACTGTCATGAAATCCATAGTTATTTGTTCTCACTTTCATTGAGGAATCGGAAGTGGTTGCAACAAACCAGCTACACTTTGATGTTCAGCTTTGACTTGCTGACACACCAAGCACCTCGATATGTAGTGAGCAATCTCTCTTTTCATGCCTTCCCACCAGAAATGTTGTCGCAAGTCTCTATACATTTTCGTGCCTTCTAGATGTACTGCATATGCGGAACTATGAGCCTCTTTCATGACTTGTTTACGAACATCTCCTTTAGGCACACATAAACGACTTCCATATCTTAACGAGCTATCTTCATGAATCAACAAATCTGTTCTAATCCCGCTTCCACCGATCCTCGAAACTTCTGCAATCTAAGGTCATGCGACTGTTCTGCCTTAATGTTGTCGATCAAGGATGACTGTACTTTCAACTGCATCAACCGTCCCTAAGAATTTGGTAGTACAATCTCCAACTCGAACCTCTGAAGATCAGCTATAATCTCTCTCTGTGCAGTCAACATCCGTATCGCTGGCAACCGACTTAACGCGTCAGGCACTACATTAACTTTTCCCGGATGACACTTTTGGTCAAGATCATAGTGAGCCATCAGCTCTAACCATCTACGCTGCCTCATGTTGAGCTTCTTCTGTGTGAACACATACTTTAGGCTCTTGTGATCTGTAAACACTTCAACTCTTTCACCTAATAAGTAGTGTCTCCAAATCTTTAGCACGAAGATCACTGCTGTTATCTCTAAATCATGAGTTGGGTAGTTCTTCTCATGGGTCTTCAATTGCCTTGACGCATAAACTACAACCTTTCCATACTGCATCAAAACACATCCCAAGCCTTTCCTAGATGCGTTGTTGTGAATAACTAATTCTCCAAAACCATCTGGCACTGTTAATATAGGAGCGGTTGTTAATCTTTGCATCAGTGCTTCAAAAGCTGACGTATACTTCTCGGTCCAAACAAACGGCACCTCCTTCCGTGTTAGATTGGTCAAGGGTTCTGCTATTCGAAGGAATTTATCCACAAACCATCTATAGTATCCAGCAAGCCTAAGGATACATTTGAACTTCCCTACATTCTTTAGAATTGGCCAATCATGAACAGCATCAATCTTTTCAGGATCAACTGCAATTCCATTTCCGGATACAACATGACCCAAGAACTTCATTTCTTCAAACCAAAACTCGCACTTGCTCATCTTAGCATATAGTTCTCCTTATCTCAACGTCTGCCGTGCTACTCTCAAGTGTCCTTCATGCACTTCTTTGCTCCTCGAATAGACCAAAACATCGTCAATAAACACCACTACGAACTGATCCTGATATAGTGAAAAGATTTGGTTCATCAAGTCCATAAATATTGCTGGTGCGTTAGTAACTCCAAATGGCATCACCAAATACTCGTAATGCCCATATCGAGTTTGAAACGCCGTCTTGTAAATGTCTTCTCTTTGATGATATCCTGATCGTAAATCCAACTTCGAGAATACCCTCGCACCACTAAGTTGATCAAATAATTCGTCTATGCGAGGGATTGGGTACTTATTCTTAATGGTCACCCGATTTAACTCCCGATAGTTAACGCACATCCTTCGTGTACCATCTTTCTTCTTGACTAGAAGAACTGGAGCTCCCCATGGTGAACCGCTGCTGTGAATCCAGCCCTTCTCTAATAATTCGGTAACTTGTTCCTTTACTTCTTCTAGTTCCACCGGTGCTATCGGATAATAAACCTTTGAAATCAGCACTGCTCCAGGAATAAGATCAATTGCGAACTCTACATCTGGTTTCGGCGGAAAACCCGAGATGTTCTCGAACACATCCATAAAATCCCGAACCATTGCTGGTGCTTCTTCCTTGTTTACTTCCATCGACGAAAGAACGGCACTCGTCGACCTAGCCTTAAATTCGACCGGCCCGACATATCTGCTACCACCTAAGAATATGAACTCCGGATTTCCGGGAATCCGGAAAATAACTTTCTTCGCCCTGCAATCAATGTGAGCGTGGAAAATGCCGAGAAAATCCATTCCCAAGACCACATCATAGCTGCTCGTATCAATCACCAAGACATTCCCGAATAACTCCCGTCCGCAAATAACAATCGAGAAACCTTTGCACTCACTACTAGATATAATTCTTCCATTCCTAGCGTGTATGTCCCAAGAACTAGATAGAGCCGTGTGTGGGACAGAGTGTGCACTAATAAACTTGGACGACATAAAGTAATGGGATGCACCAGAATCGAACAATACTAATGCGGGAAAATTATAAACAAGTAGGATACCTGAGACAACATCGTTTGAAGGTTTGTCCTCCTCGACCGTCAAGGTGAAGGCCCGGGCCTGATTAGGCCTCTGAGTAATTTGCTTCTGCTACGCTCTCGGAGCATCACCCTTCAACTGAACTCTCGACGGACAAGTATTAATCCGATGATTAGCCACCCCGCAAATGAGACACTGCCCAAGCCTCATCCGGCATTCGCTCCGGTACTGACCCGGTCGTTGGCAGTAATCACAAATCATATCCTTCTTCTATGTTGAAACAAATGTCCTACTCATAGGTATCACCCCCTGCTTGTTCACCGGAATGCCTATACGTACAGAAGCTCTGGTTGATGTAGACGTAGTCTTCCACACTGGAACCTCTTGCTGTAAATTACCCTTTGCTTTTACCGATAAACTCTACTGCTCCCTAGTCGCCTTAAGAACTTAGGAGAATGTAGTCAATCCTAAAAATATGATGTGCCTCTGAATCTCCACATCCAGACTACACAAAAACCGTCTTGCCCTATCTGTCTCGTTGGCAACCAAGGGCCCCGTAAATCGACTGAGCCGGGTCCACTCCGCCGCATGTGTATCCACAGATCCACCATTCTACTTCAGGCTAATGAACTTCTCTTCCATTTCCTCTCTAGCAGATTGCGGAAAGAACTTCTGTAAGAAATTTCGCGAAAAGGTTGCCCAGCTGATCGGCTTGGTCAGACGGGTCTCCTCAACAAGCCACCACCCGCTGGCGTAATCTACCAATTGGATGCGTACTACATCCACCATTTTTTCGTCTGAAATCTGCGCGGCAACAAGAAGTTTCTCTGTATCTACTAGCCACTGCTCTGCTGGTAATGGCTCTTCTAATCCTGTAAAGGAGGACGGACCGAGCTTCCTAAAGTCCGCCATGGTGCCCTCACGCTGCGTTAGCTTAGAAGCTGCTGCCCTATCAGCTGCTGTGACAACAGACTGCTGGACCGTCTTCAAACCCTCTTGGAAAGCCTCGGCCTGTCGCTGATTCGGCTCAGTTTGACGCTTCTGGTTTTCCAACATACCACGTACCACTCCAAGTAATGCGGCGTTATCTGTACGTCTCTGGTGTGACTGCAAATTCTTATTAGCCATGATTCTGAAGCCAAGAACACTGAAGGGGATTGTAACGATAAACATGATTCAATAAACAAGATATCGATAACTATAGATTCAAGACTAGCAAGGTAGTAATCTGGCAGGACAAGTTCCTAATTCTGGGTTTCCTGGTTAGTGTATTGGGTCTAATACCCAACTACAAAAGAACCAAATCCAACTAATCCTAAAACCTATAGCTCTGATACCAAGAAAACATTGTCACGCCCCGCTTCCCAAAGTACGAAAATTTCGGGACGTAATAAAACCAGCCATGCTACATACAGTAAGGAAACATTTTTCCATAGTCACATTAAGGCTGTCAATCATTAATCAAGAACAATAAAATACTAAATCTATCTATTACTTGTCTAATAGCCACAAAAACAATAACCGGAAAAGATAGCGGAAGCAATAAAGATCCAAGTAAAACTAACCAGCATAAGAGCCATATCAATGAGGTGATCCTCACTGATCTGCGATCCCGTCGAATACTCATGTACTAAATAAAGTAGCTAGGCCATGCAAAATCCAGACGTCAGTGCGACATAAATATCAATAATGATAATAATAACCAGAATAGAAAGCTATGATGAAACATGAGTATAAATAATTATTGCAGGTGTAAAACAGTGAGCTATAGGTATGCCACGTGTATTCTAAAGTCTGTGCTTTTAGGTTATCTATTCTACATGTCTTTGAAATCAATTAATATAATTCTCATCATGACTCAATAGTCTATATCCTGTTCATACCCCCACGGGACCATGTCATAATATATCCTGTTCATACCCCTACGGGACCATGGCACAATAAACAATGGTTATTCCGTTCACGCCCGGAATCATGACAAACAATAATAATATCCTCTTGAGTTATATTTCGGTTACATTCTTGATTTTCCCTTTTTCCTAGGTTTTGTGTTCAAGTCAGGTATTAATAGAATGTCTACCTAATGCTAACACAGGAACAATCGTGTACTGGTCTTGTCTATTAAGACAACAAGTCAGGTCAATCAGGATAACAAGTCAAAATTGTTGGCATCGGTAAGTATTACAGGTAACAGGTATTAACATGATAGCAAAAATAGTACAGTCTAGCAGGTTACAAACATGTCAAGAATAACATAATCATATCATGTATAAGACCAAGATAATAGCATTATCAGAGATAACATAGTCAATCTGATTAATAACTATGAAAGTGGTATTGATTAACCATGCACAAGAAAGTTCCGTTTAGAAATTCAACGTCATCCTGATTTGTAAAATAGCTTAAAAATAACAAACGTTCTTCAAAAGGGACGTTCCATATACCAAAACAAAGCTAATTCAATAAGCTTTTCATTTTTATAAGTTAAAGTATCTCAGATTATTCTTACAAAAAGTAATGAACGTTCGAAATTGAAAGTTTGCTGTTGGAATTTCCCTGGAGAGCAGTTCAGAGGTACTTTCATTTATAATTTACGTTGTTTAAACAATTTATTTTGCAAGTGAATATTTCAAAGGGTTATATTATTCTGAGTTAACTTCGTAATGAACTAAAGAACGTGTGCTAATGATTTTTCTATGATTTATAATGAATTTTATAAGGTAGGGTATACAGTAAATTTCAGATTTGTTGTATCCGCTTGGCGACGACGTTTCATGTGTAAACTATAATATTTTCAAACTATATTTTGCATAAAGTTATAAAATGCAGATTATAAACTAATTAATGATATACAGATTATATAGATATAAACGGTATAATGATAATAATAAGAAATATTACGACTATATATATAATTATAGATAAAATTATAGTATGTCGTAAGTTGTAAACTTGCATACACTGTATGTTATAAAATTGATTAACGTTAAATAACTACGGTGTATAAATTATATAGATATAGTTGTATGATGATCATAATAATAATAATAATACGACACATATAAGTAAATTACGTAAAGCATATCATCTAGCAAGTTGTAAACTTGCTTCGAAACAAACGCGATGAACAGAAGCAACATGACGCTATACAAATCAACACCAAGTTTTGATGGCTCGGTTAAGATTCTAGGATGCGGCTGAAGTTGCGTCGGCGATAATGGGTGTGTGTTTGATGAACGAAGAAGAAGAATATATAAATTGATGAGGGAGAGATTTAGTTAGAGAAGAGAGAGAGAAGTTATATGGAGAGAGAGAGACAGAGAAAGATGGGTTTTGTGTTTAATATAGTAAAGTTTAAATTATGTTATAAATATATATTAGTTTTAATATATATAGATAATATCAAATTACAACCAATCTCCACCAAAATCTCATCAAAATATAATTCACATATGTAAACTTCTCAACCATAATACAAGAATATATTTTAAATAACTCATACCCCTAATTTAAGATTTACAAGGATTCTAAAAATATATCTAAATTTAGTAAATATTTGATATTAGATATCTTGAGATTTAAACGTAAAATATAAAAGCAAAATAAAATATGAGATGGCAACCATATGATGACAGTTAACAAAATATAAGTTATCCTTAACTTATTGCTACTAAAAGATATATATATATATATATATATATATATATATATATATATTATACTAGATTTGAATAGATTCAGTTTACCGATAAATATCAGATATAATCTAGCACCATACTGGGTTTCATACATGCGGGTCTGGTTGAATAACTACTACTACTATTCGAATTACTCGCAACCCAAAAGAATAAAATAGAAGAAATATAAAGTAAATGTTAAAATACCAATTAATGTCGTATAACCATTAGGGTGTTACACAACGTCTTCGATTGCTTGAATATAGTAAACACATCACTTTTGTGATTTAAGAAATAGACCCAAACTTTCCTCGAAAAGTCATCAATGAAGGTAAGCAGATATTTGGTACCGCTTCCTTTAGAAGTAACTGGAGTGGGTCCGCAAAGATCCGAATAGATATAATCAAGAGTATATTTTGTGTTGTGCAACGCCGAACTGAAACTAACATGTTTCTGCTTCCCAAAAACGCAATGTTCACAAAAATCCAGCTTCGTTGTACTCTTCCTACCAAGTAGACCCTGCTTCGACAACTCGGTCATACCTTTCTCACTTATATGCCCGAGCCTCATGTGCTATAATCTGGCAGTTTCCGAATCAGTCATAGATTTGGATGATGAAATAGCCGCCAATCCGGAAATCGTCGAACCCTGCAATTAATACAAGGACCTTTTCTTCAAGCTCTTCATCAAAACTAAAAAACTTTTGGTTATGTCACTCCCCGCTTCCCAAAATACAGAACACGATGGTGACTAGGCTAGCCATGCTCTTACGGTCAAGGAATAATCCTTCCGTAGTTAGACTTCGGCTTCTAGCAGTACATGGTAAGCAGTAAATACATCACAAGAAATGAGAATTGCAGCCACTAATTCTATCACATTAGAGATACAACTAACTAGATAGAGTTAAAGGAAATGATAACACTGACGTCGCTGGTTTAGATCTCCGAAATATTCTCGAAGTAAGGTAGGTCCTGATCTGAGCTAAATCCATTTCTCACTCTGAGCATGCACACTCAGGTCGTCAGGGCGACAAGATATAATAATATAATAATATATTTTATGTTACAGAACAATAAACATGAACTAGAGATTATAAAGCAGTAATACGAAGATATGAAACAATACGAACATGTGGGAAATATAACATATGTTTAACACCCTAGCACTGTTATACTATATTTATTTGGGGTATTTCAAATCTGGCGGCAAAATTCTTTATTATTGTTGCTTTTGGGTTCCGAATGGTGCAATTAGCAGTTGCGGTTATTATCCGACCCGACCCGCATGTTTGAAACCCATCATGGTCCAAGATTACATCAAATATTTGCTAGTACAGAGGATCCATGCAAATCTAGATATAATACACGTATATAATATATTTTAGTATTCGCGTATCTTTTAATAATACAAAATAAAAACCAAATAATATATTTTGAAATCTAGCCTTGCATGTCATCACACCCTATATCATGTGATTGCACCCATATATCATGTTCATGTCCTAATTGCTAAAACAGACTCGTAATTAATCGCTACGTATATTTACATAGATTCGTACTTGGGGGTATACATTTTTATTTACTGGATATCATATTATAGTTTAAACTTTTACGTATATTCTCCATATTTAAAAACTAGATTTTTTAAATGGTTACGGGTAATATTCGGAGCAATCTGATATTATCTGTACAAACCTATAATATATATATTATATTATAACTAATAATATATAATACTGTTAAACATATATAATATATAACATATTAAATAATTTAATTAACAAACACACACTTTCTCCCCTTCTCACGTCTCTTCTCTGTCTCTCTCTCTAACCCCACACACTCTCTCTCTCTCATATACATATATATATATATATATATATATATATATATATATATATATATATTATAATATAATTATTATAAACCCACAACTCTCTCTCTCTCTTCTCCTCGTTTCTTTTCTTCATCACCTCGCGTCCCCGAACCCTAACCCTCGTCTTTCTGTCGCCGCTCCCTCTCATCACCACCCCTCTCATTCTCACCTCCTCCTCGCCCTCTCATCATCACCACCTCCTTCTCCTTCTCCTTCCCGATGGCCTGCACCAACTTTCCCGACCCAAGAAACCCATGCCTCGTCGCCAGCAACCCTCGTCGCCGGAACCCAACCCCCAACGCCGACCTCCTCTTCACTTCCTCGCCTCCCCAGCACTCAAGAACACCACCACCGACCCTGCTCCAATCCCCGATCACCTTCAAACCTCACGACGACCTCGCCACCTCGCCGACGGCAGCCTTTCGTCCCCGTCACCTCGCCGTCGCCACCTCTACTGTCAACGGTTACCAGAAACCCCACAACAACTTCTTCTTCTTCTTCTTCTTCTCTCTTGTTCTTTTCTTTTCTTTCTTGCCGTCCGTCTCGCCAGAGTTGCGCACGTTGCCGATGATCCAGATGACCCAGTCACCATCGTTATCTAGCCCTATCATCACGTTACGCAGCTGCTCAGCCAAGTCCAGTCCTGCACACGTAAGTTTTGCATCGCGACGTTATTTCGACGTCAGAACATGACATCCGTATATTGACGTGCGATCCGATCAGGCAAGTTCTAAACTTGCAACATGCTATATTATTATATCAATATTTATTTAATAAATAATAGTGCATGTGCTTTAATATTCAAAAATATTACCGATTTTCAGTATCCGTCTGTATTCGTACCGATAATAGCTTATCTAGTTGCATACCGGAACGTCACAACGTTATCATACTACTATATTAGTTCGATACGTTATCTAGATTGCATCATACATAGTAATGGATGTATAATAGTTATTACAGATAGATACATATGCATCCTGGCATTAGTCATGTTTCGATATCGATTATAGTTTTCATTGGTATATGTTTGGGTTAATATACAGTACATGGTATGTTCACGACACACTATCAGACTTGTTACTTGGATCGTCTTGCTAATGCCAACAATTCTGATTGTTGTCCTGATAGACGTAACTTGTTGTCTACATAGACAAGACCTGTACCTGCTTGATCTTGTGTTGGCATTAGATTCATATCATCAATACCTGAATTGAACACAAAACCTTGGGGGTAAGGGGAATGAGACCTGGCTTGTAACTCAACAGTTCGATCCTATATCGATCAGTCTTTACGACCCGTTCAACCGCGGAATGATATTGCTAACATCATTTGTCTGTACATGTTATCTGTTTACTACTTACCTGCACGTCTCAGATTCAGCCCGAGAGTCTTGACCGTGGTCCCGGGTATGCACGGGATACTATTGAGTTACATCGACGATTCCATTAAATTGATTTCAAAGACTTGTAGAATAGATAAGCTAGAAGCACAGACTTTAGGATACACATCATATACATATACCTCACTGTTTTATATCTGTATTTATTATTTACATGCATGTTTAATCATAGCATCATATCCTGGTTACTACTATTAATTTTGATATTATGACGCACTGACGTCTGGATTTTGCATGGCCCAATTCCTCTACTTTTATCGCAGGCAGATCAAGAGTACTTTAGCAATCAAGCCGAGCAATGAGGAGCTAGCTATTTAGTTTAGAAACTCTTAGTTTATTTATTTCATCAGTTTTATTTCTATTGATGTGAGCCCATATTGGGACGTGATTCAGATGCTATTATTTTATTGGATCTTGATTCGTTTCCGCTATATTTATTTCTTGATTTTATCTACTGTGGCAGATGGACATGTATTAGCTAGATTATATATTTTACTGTTCTTGATATCCGCTTAACAGCCATAATATAACTATGGAGGGATGATTCCTAGCCACAGGTAGCATGGTTGGCTCAGTCACGTGCCGTGTTTACATATCTTGGTCTTCTGGATGCATTTTTATTTAGTTATATTCTGAAGATCCATCCATGAAGGAGAAGACTTCATGGGTAGACATGTTATCAATCATCAGCTCGGTAACAGGTACTAGGAAGTCATCATTTAGGTAAACTTTGTTAGGATCCCGAAAGTCCACGCAGATGCGCACCGTCCCCTTTTTCTTCATTACTGGAACAATGTTAGCGATCCAGTCGGGATATTGAACTTCTTGTATGAAGCCGGAGTCAATTAGTTTCTTGACTTCAGCGTTGATGCTTGATTGATGGAATGTTTTTGCGTATGCGTTTTGAAATCAGAATTAAGAATACCGCAATCAAGACGGTGTCGCTTGGTAGCTAGCCGAGATGAGTACGGGTCG
Organism: Agapanthus africanus; assembly: GCA_030015575.1. Classification (NCBI taxonomy): domain Eukaryota; kingdom Viridiplantae; phylum Streptophyta; class Magnoliopsida; order Asparagales; family Amaryllidaceae; genus Agapanthus; species Agapanthus africanus. The sequence goes on from CM057351.1 coordinate 350,486,762, forward strand.
GTCCACAGGGAAAACATGTTCTTTTCTTATTGTTCTAACGAGTTAAGTCCTATTTTTGGTAGGTTTTGATTTTTATAAAAAAACTAAGATTGAATTCAATTCGATTTAAAACCTTGCTAGGGTTAAGATTAGGTTAGTTTGGAAAGTTAATTTTACTCACCGCTTCCTTTGCCCTAATTAAGAACATAGGTGTTAGGGTAATAATTAACAAAGGGGATTAGCACGACTAGGAAGAAACATAGTTTCTTCCTTTTTGTCCTTATCTGTCATTTCTTAACTTTTATCCCTAACCTCTATGTAAATCAACCACTACCGGTCTAACTAGGGAATCACCGCTATCTCGTAGGATAGGGTGCCGTAGTGAGCGGTGGATGTTTGATTTACATAGAGTCCTAATTTATAAAGTTATGAGGGCAAGAAAGGAGTGAGAGATTTCCATCTCTCAAACATACCCGATCCTAACCCTAACAAGTGAGGAACTACTCACTCATTAGGGAAATTGCGACAAAATTCATTTTTATAATTTTTTATTAACCTAATTAACTTGCAGATAAATAAAGACAGGTAAAAAAATGTAGAGAAATAAAATTGTAATTGAGAAGAACACAAGATAAAAAAATAACTTACTTTATTGATGCGCTCTTTGACGATTACAAAGGAATTGAAATTTAATCTAGAATTAAAAAGAGGCATGCCCCAAAAGAGGCTATCGGTTTTCCTATTTATAGATAGGAGAAATCCTAGGGTTTACATCTGATCCACATCTAAAATTACAAGACTACCCTAAGAAAGCCGGGTCAACGCACCGACACCACCGACAAGCTGCACCGACACGTGAATAGCTGTCGCGGAACCGCGGCGGAAAGCCATGTTTGGCCGCGGATTCGCGGCCATCTTGGGGGCTCTCTGTCTCATCTTTCCAGGGTTTTTTCATGTTGCTTTTTCCTTCTGTTTTCTTCACTTGGTTCTTCAGAATAGTTTTTAGTTTCTTCTAGATTTCCAACAGTGCAGAATTTGTGGACTTTTACCGTTAGCTTCGCGTTGAAGTCTTGAATCTTGTGCTGCCCTTGTACTTTGTATATTGAACTGTTTGCTGATTTTCGTTTGTTCCTCAAACTGGTAGGCGGCATCTTGCAGATTCGTCTATTTGTTGGTCGTAATCTCACATTTGTAGCGTCTTTTCACCATTTTCACTGAATTGTTCCGAGAACCTGTAACCTGCAACTATTTAGCAGACATGGATCAAAAGCACCTATTTAATTGTAATATGATTAAGAATGGGGAATATAATAATGCAAAATTCTGATATGAACAATGCTCATCTCAAGTTCGAGTCGTATCCTTCTCGGCGCATGTTTGATTGGCTTTATGTTCGGCGATATAGCCAGTTTATGTACCACTACTTTTGGATCTAGACCCAGCATCTCGGAATAGTTCCATGCGAAGCAGTCTTTATATTGCATGAGCACGTCTTTTAACATGACTACATGTTTTTCAGATAATAGCTCACTAACAAAGGTCGGCCTCGGATCGTTTTCTGTCCGTAAATCCATTTTTCTTAGGTTGTCCGCCATGGTGTGTATCCCATCTTCCAGTTCTTTTAGTGTTGGTGGAAACTCTGAGATCACCTCATCCTCATCCTCATCTTCATTTGCGAAGCACCTGTAGAGTCATCCATAGTCTTGTGCCCTCCTTCCTTTGAGAGTGTTATCATATGGCAGGTACGAGTTCGCTTCCTTTTTTATGGTTGAGCTAGTCCTATCCTGACGGGGTAGGTCTTTTTTGGCTCATGCCTTTATGGGGGGGTTACCCTCCAGCTGTGAGATAAAGCGAACCTGTCTTGTCGATTCTGGTTTTCTACCCAGTCTTTGAAGGTGAAGCGGTCTTCAAGGGGATGACCTATTGCTCGGTGATAGGAGCAATAATCCGGATGATGGACCTTGTTTATTTGTTCAGGATGCCGAGATTCCGGAAGCATCATCATTTGATGCTTCTTTATAAAAGACGGGCTCCAATCGAGTTTTTCTTGATTGCACGACGTCTTAGATCCACTTTGTTCTCTTTGAACGTTGTTTGCGTTCTTAGCCCTGTTTTTGCCTTTATTTTGGGATTTTCCCCTTTCGCGAGAACATACAGTAGGCCAGGGATGTAGGGCATTATAGTCTTTCTTCTCCATAGATTGCTGACTGAGACGCTGCATCCTGGCCTTTTCATAAATGGCCATTTTGTGGCTGTGGTTATCCCGGCTCTTTTGACAAGCTTCTTTTATTAACCTGTCAATTTGCTCTTCCAGCAACGGGCTTAACATTTTTAGAGCGGGATTTTGCTCTGTTTCAACGTCACAGCTATTTGGAAGAGCGTTTTCCCCTTCACCGGAGCTGTTTATGACGTGGCAACTGTGGATCTGCTCCCGTTTTTTGGAACGAACGTATCCGAGCCCGGTTGTCTCCAACTTTTCGTTGGGCATATTTCGCTGAGTCCCGGGAATATACCAAATCTTTTTGTAGAATTGGGCTTGTCGAACAGTTTGTTCGAGGAGTACACCTTGGCATCTTAATAGCTTTTTCAATCTCTCCGCGTAGTATCTTGGTAGACGGATTGGTTGAAGCCTATCGAGTGCAAAATCGGCACCATTCCAGACTTATTTCTCTACTTTATTTTTCGTAGATTGGTAGAAGAGGATCGCTTTTTCACCTCTTCGCCTGGAAGGTACGTAGAAAGTCTGCAGTTCTTGTACGCTGTGTGTATGGAGAGCATCAAGTTGCTTGTAATGCCGAGGCAAAGCCATTGTAATTTATAGACTCTGATCTGTTCTGGCAAAAGTTTGCATTGACGGGCGGACGGAGAGCACTGCGTTGGCCTCGTCCTCTGAGTCGCTGCCAAAGACTAAAATAAGAGTAGATAGTCCGGACTTATTGTTTTCTTTATGGGGTTGATCCGAGTAGACTATTTCTTCATCTTTCTCGGTATCGCTCCTAAAGATCGGGATAGTGGTGATGGACTTCTGTTTACCCTCCGGCTTATGACACCTTTCCATATCCTCGAAGTCTGGTAGGAAGTACTTTGCGTCTTCATATTTTCAGACCTCGTTTACGGAGAACGGATTTAGCTCCCCGGTGACGGTGTATTTCAAACCATCCTTGAAATATTTCATACATTGGTGTTGTGTAGAAGGGATAGCGTTGTACTCATGTAACCAAGGCCTGCCAAGCAAAGCGTTATAGCAAGTCTTGGCGTCACTGACATGAAATTTGATGTCAGTGACGAGCAGCCCGAAGCATAACGTCAGTATTACGGACCCAAGCGTCCGTGACGACTGTGAGTCAAACCCAGAGATGGTAATTTTATCTCAGGCAAGGTGTTGAACGTCCATGCAAATTTTCTTTAGCATCCTCACACTAGGAAGGTTGACGGAGGATCCGTTGTCGACAAGAATTTTTCCTATCTTGATGTCGTGGCAGTACCCGGTGACGTATAATGGGCAATTATGTTCGCACGTATCGAGGAGGAGATCTTCATCGCTGAATGTAATATCAGTAGTGTGGACCTCTGCCAATTTGTCTTTCATCTTCTTTTCCGCGAAGAAAGCTTGGAACTGATCGGGCTCTTGCAATGCATTGATCAGGGAAACTCGTGCCTCTTTGGACAGGAGGAGAGCATCCAATATGCTCAATTGTGAGGGTATTTTCCTCAGGTGTTCTAGGACATTGTAATCCACCTTATTTTTCTTAGGCGGGTCCTTTGCGGTGATCTATTTGACTGCTGTTCCATCGAGGGCGATTTCTTCGGGGATTTTCCCATTCCCTTTGTCTTTTTTGTTCGAACCTTTGTTCGCAGGTCTGAGGTTCTTTTTAGGCAGCGTACGGTTACGCAGCTGAATATTTTCGCATTTCTTCTCCTCCTCTTCCTTTCCCGAGGTGAAGTCTTCGAAGCGAAGGCTGAAGGGTATTTCGTCCTTAGAATCGCTCTCGAAGGTAAGAACTTAGGGTTTTCCTCCTTTTGATCCGTTACCAACCATATGACAGTTTCCAGTCGTTTCTTTATGCGCGTTTGTCACACTATTTTTCCGTCAACGAGCACGATCTTCACGCTTCATCCTCTTGAAGTGTTTTTGATGGGCAACGTATCATTGCCACCACTTCTTGAAAGCACTGCATTCCTCGGTGGCGTGGGTGACCCTCCGATGATATAGGCAGTAGTCTGGATGTGATTCTTCTCCATCGAGGCATATGACCCCTGGAGTGTTCTTTATGAGAGGTGCCAGCTTCATCCCCATTGACAGGACTTTGGCGAACCGCTTCTCCATTTTGGTCCTGCTTTTATTTGTAGCAGGCGTGCTTTGGTTTGGTGGGAGTACTTTACGACTCGTTCTCGCCGCAGCTTCTTTATCCTGACGCTGACGCTTAGCCTTTTCGTATATAGCTGTCTCGCGTTCTCGGTCAACTTTTCTTTTTTGAAAGGCTTCGTTTAACAGCCTATCGATCGGGTCTTCTGGAAGTTCCGGGGATTTTAGCGCCGATTCTTCCCCCAGTTCCTCCACGTTGTTTTCCGACGCCGAGGCAGTTTCTTCGTCATATAACGATGAATGAGAGACCATGTGGCAACTTGCTACATAGTCTTCGGTTTGTTCTGATGAGTCATTTTCCTCATCATTGTCACTGTCTTCGCCCTCAAGAATATGCTTGAGGAACTCTTCAAGCGTGACCGGTGTCCGTGCCTTCTGGTTGTACTCCTCCAGCGCGTCAATGTACTTTTGTATATCTGTGTGCTTGTTGTCATACTCGGCAGGCTGCACAGGTTTCTTGGTCTTCTTCTTTTTCTTCGAAGACTTTGAAGGCTCGACTAAGGGTTTTTTTTCCCTTGTCAACAATTTTCGGTGCGAGACGAGATTTTAGCATCCTTTAGATGATTTCGGGTTCAAGTGAGCTTTTCCACCTGACCGCCGGACATGCCTGTAGATCCTTCAACATTCTTTTAGTTTTCGCTGAAAGGACGACTTCCCATGGAGTTTCTTCCACGAGTGAACATGATGTCCCCTGCGCATCCACCTTTTTGGGAGTATGCTTCTGGGGTGGATTTACCTTCCAATTATCAGACATCACGAATTTCCCCTGTTAATACTGGTCTTCGACCCAGTTCTTAAAGACGTAGCAATCTTCAATTGGGTGGCTCACCATTCTGTGATAGGAGCAGTAGTTAGGGTTGTTGACGTCACCGGGTTGCGGTGGACGCCGCGGGTCTGGAAATGTGATAAGTTTATTACGCATTGCCAATTCGAACAGTCTCATCGTCTTGTCGTGGGGAAACTAGTAAGTGCGTCCTAATCTTTCCTCCAAGGACGGGTGAGATGCACGTTGTTTTGGCGAGCAGCTGGTTTTGGGCCGCTCGGATGTTGTTGCGTATTGGGAGCGAAGGCCGCTTTCCCTTTACCTTTGCTATTCCGAGGGTCCTTATTTGAGGAGGAAGGCCCATGGTCCATCTGGTCCATTTAAGCCAGTTTATCTATCAAAGCCTGAAAGGTTGTTTGTTTGAATAACATCATGAACTGGGACACAGTCGTTTGAGGATCAAGGGTCCCGATGAACATGCCCACGGCAGGAGATTCTTCAATGTGCTGTCCGCACTTAGACCATAGGTTCCGCCACCGGATCGCGTATTGGACCCAAGTTTCTCCCGGCTTTACCCTGGCATTGATTAATGCCGTGATTGGAGTACGTTCGCTTGCGCTGTGCTCACATGTGTTTCACTTGAGGTGCTGTAATAGTGCTAAGCACTAGCCTTTTGTGGTACTCACGTGTGTTTCACGTGAGGCGCTGAGGTATTGGATTCTTTTGGGTACTCACGTGTGTTTCACGTGAGGTGCTGAGTTTTGGCGCTGCACTAGTGCTAAGCACTAAATTTTTTAGGCGCTCACGTATGTTTCACGTGAGGCACTTGTTCACCGCCGAAACTAGAGACGAACTATGATGGACCGTCTTTCCTGAGTTTGGTGGCAGATACTATTTGGATTTATCCATCCACCTCTCCGAAGATACCAAGTTGATTTATGGTACCATATATCTTAGGTTTGGACAGATGCAGCTGTTGTAGTAGACTTCATCAGATCCCCCCTCATTTTATGAGGGGTTTTTGATTGTGGGGACGCTCTTCCCTGCAAGTGCAAGCCCCTACAGTTAATTATGTTACCGCATTGCGATAACCACTTTCTCCTACTCCGGAAGTTCACTTCGTGTCGTGTGTGTTTTTGTTTGTTTTGGTTGCCTGTGGATTGTATACGGAGATTAATTTATATCGTCCCCCATAGGGCGCTGATTAGTCCAAATCCGTATATTTGAGATTTGGGTTTAGGTCAAGAATTTTTCTTGACGGGGCCCACGTTGGTAGCTTGGTTTGCCAACGGGAGTGAAATTAGGACGCAGATCTCACATTTGTGAGGTCCATCGGTTCAGGAGATATTTGGGGTTTGATCTAAGGATCATTAGCCATATTTGATACTAAGATCAATTTATGAGCAGTGAGCATATGGGCTCAACTGATTATTAGATCATATATGAATAGCCCATGGTTAGTATACGGTAGTCATTATGGAGACAGTCCGCAGGGCAAAACATATTAGTTTAAGGACGCCGCGGTCCAACATTCCTTGTTTGGGACGAATATTAGTTTAAGGACATTTCGGTCCAATGTTCGTTGTTTGGGTCGAAGATTAGTTTAAGGACATTTCGGTCCATTATTGCCGTGTTTGGGGACGAAGATTAGTTTAAGGACATTTTGGTCCAACATTCAACTTGCGCGCACGTGTATTTGCTACGTGGTGGAGTGAACGATGGTGACATGGAATGCACCCAATTTGGAGTGCGATCCGATTTGAGATGTGCACCTCAATTTGGAAGTGCATCAACTTGGGATATATCATTCCCAGTCTTGATGAAGTTTTACATCAAGTTGGGACGAGAAAAAAGGAGTTGGTTGTCGGGACCCGCCACCACTCTGAAGACGTTGAAGAATTACAACGACATATATCAGAGGTGTGAAGAGATGCACCCTTGAGCCAAATCCCGTATTTGAGGGAAAGGAGGTGATGGACCTAAGAATCATTAGTCATATTTGAGACTAAGATTATCTTAGGAGATATGGGATGAATATCATTTTTGATATCATCAATGAGGGATCATTATTCATATTTGAGACGAAGATCAGTTTGGATATCATGAATATAAGCTTAGCCAATTTGGGCTAAGATTGGGTTTCTGTAATACCCAACAGTGCTAAGCACTTAGCTGCATATAGCACTCACGTATATATCACGTGAGGCGCTCCAATAGTGCTAAGCACAAACTTTTGTGGCGCTCATGTGTGTTTCACGTGAGGCGCTTTAATAGTGCTAAGTACTAACTTTTTCCGGCGCTCACGTGTATTTCATGTGAGGTGCTATATAACTTGGCCTTGAGCGCTCACGTGCTTTTCATAAGAGGCGCTGAGTTCTTTTGGAGATTTAATCTCTGTTGATATTTTTAGAGAACTTAAATCTCTGTTAATGGCATTTCGACCATTAACGATCACCAAGACATTATTTTGAGGATCTGAGATCATGTTCTTTAAGAACTAAGTTCTTGATCTGAAGGAACTAAGTTCCTGGAGTATTATGAACTCCATGTTTTCCATGTTCATATTTTCAGAGAGGTTAAATCTCTTTTAATGGCGTCTTGACCATTAAAGATCACCAAGATCACTATTTTGAGGATCTTGGATCGGGTTCTTTAAAGAACTAAGTTCTTGATTTGGAGGAACTAAGTTCCTGGAGTATTATGGACTCCATTTTCTCAACGTTCTTGTATCCATGTTCCCCTCTGAATCTTTGATTCTCAAGAACAAGATATTCCTGATGAGCATTAAATTCTCAACTTGTGGGAGACTTGTCTTGTGGATCTCAGATCCAGAGAAAGAACTAAGTTCTTTTAAAAGGGTTAAACCCTTAGATATGGTATGTTAGGTAAATGAGATATTTTGATCTTTTTTCCCTTTACCTAGGGCTTTTAGGAGAGAGATCTTCTTTTTTATGAGAATTAAATTCTCTATTATTTTTTGAGCCTTCTGTATTTTTACAGAAGCTTATGGGGGGTCTCCTCTCTGTTTTTCCTCTCCAGTCCTCCTTTTTGATTAATCTCTTTGCTCCTATTTATAGGAGAAGAGAAAAATCAATTTGTTGAGAAAATCTCTCATTGAGAGATCATGATTGATTTCATGATCAATCAAAATGATCTTTTAGATCAATCGGTGAATTTTATTCACCGTTGGATTTTTAATCCAAAGGCTTTCTGTTTAATAGAGAAGATTTCTTGTTTGTTTAACAAGATTAGGAAATATTTTCCTAAGATAGAATTTTATTCTATCATATGAATATCTTGTTAATTTAACAAGATTAATATTTTATTCCAACATAGAATTTAATTCTATCACATAGAATTTTATTCCATCATATGAATATCTTGTTAGTTTAACAAGATTAGAATTTAATTCTATCATATGAATATCTTGTTAGTTTAACAAGATTAGAATTTTATTCTATCATATGAATATCTTGTTAGTTTAGTTTAACAAGATTAGGAATATATTTTCCTAATATAGAATTTAATTCTATCATATGGATATCTTGTTAGTTTAACAAGATTAGGAAAATATTTTTCTAAGATAGAATTTTATTCTATCAGATGATCGATAGGCGATTTTATAATCATCGTTGGATCAGAGAGAAGATCTTTCTAGTTTGAGAAAGATCAGGGAAATATTTCCCCCATAGAATTTATTATCTGATGATTTATTATCACCATTGGATTTTTGATCCAACGACTCTGTTTAATAGAGAATATCCCAGTTTTTAGGGAAGTATCCCCATGTAGAATTTAATTTACTTGCTTTTAATTTGGGCGCCGGCGCTCATGTGTTGTGCACGTGGGCGCCACTAAAGAATTTAATTCTTATTTATGATAGGCGCTCCTGTACTTTGCACATTGGCACCTATGTAAGGAGAACGTCCAGCGCTACTATAGGATTAATCCAACAAGATTGGTGCTGGAGCTAGCGCCCTCGTGAGGGGCACGTGAGGCGTGCCTCAACAAAATTTCAACAGAGCTTAGCTGTTTTATTATGTTTAAATATTAGGGGAACAGGCGCGCCTGTGCTTTGCACATTGGCGCCCACGTGAACTTCACGTGCGGCACTACCTGAGGTGATAGTTATATGCTTTGCATGTGGGTGCATGTATTTAACACATGGAGGTTTCCCTTTATTTTTATAAGGGAACAACAAGCTCTGAGCCAAAAAATTTTGGCGGGAACATCGCTATATAACTTGGCCTTGGGTGCTCACGTGCTTTTCACGTGAGGCGCTGAGTTCTTTTTGGAGATTTAACCTTTGTTGATATTTTTAAAGAACTTAAATCTCTGTTGACGGTATTTTGACCATTAACGTCACCAAGATCACTATTTTGAAGATCTAGGATCATGTTCTTAAAGAACTAAGTTCTTGATTTGAAGGAACTAAGTTCCTAGAGTATTATGGACTCTATATTCTCCATGTTCTTTTATCCATATTTTTCTGTTCATGTTTTCAGAGAGGTTAAACCTCTGTTAATAGTATTTTGATCATTAACGATCATCAAGATCACTATTTTAAGGATCTTGGATCGGGTTTAAGATCGGGTTTTTAAAAAACTAAGTTTTTTATTTGAAGGAACTAAGTTCCTAGAGTATTACGGACTTCATCTTCTTTCTGTTTAAATTTGTTCTTCCCTGAATATTTGATTCTTAAGAACAAGATCTTCCCGATGAGAATTAAATTCTCAACTTGTAGGAGATTTGTCTTGTAGATCTCAGATCTAGAGAAAGAACTAAGTTCTTTTAAAATGGTTAAACCCTTAGATGTGATATGATAGATAAATGAGATATTTTGATGTCTTTTTTTTCTTTACCTAGGGTTTTGAGGAGGAATATCTTCTTCTTTGAGAATTAAATTCTCCGTTCTTTTTTTTATGGAAGTTTTTGGAGAGCCTTCTGTATTTTTTACAGAAGCTTATGGGGGGTCACCTTTTTTAGATATAATCTCCTTACTCCTATTTATAGGGGAAGAGAAAAAATCAATTTGTTAAGAAAATCTCTCATTGAGAGATCACGATTGATTTCATAATCAATCAAAAATGATCTTTTGGATCAATTGGTGAATTTTATTCACCGTTATATTTTTAATCCAAAGGCTCTCTGTTTAACAGAGAAGATTTTTTGTTTGTTTAACAAGATTAGAAAATATTTTTCTAAAATAGAATTTTATTCCATCATATGAATATCTTGTTGGTTTAACAAGATTAGAATTTTATTCTATCATATGAATAGCTTGTTAGTTTAACAAGATTAGAAAATATTTTCCTAAAATAGAATTTTATTCTATCATATAAATATCTTGTTAGTTTAACAAGATTTGAATTTTATTCTATCATATGAATATCTTGTTAGTTTAACAAGATTTGAATTTTATTCTATCATATGAATATCTTGTTAGTTTAACAAGATTAGTAAACATTTTCCTAACTATAGAATTTAATTCTGTTTAACAGAGAAGATCTATCTTATTTTAGGAAGATCAGGAAATATTTTCCACATAGAATTTAATTCTATTAGATGGTTTAATTGGTGATATTTTATCACAATTGGATTTTAAATCCAAGATTCTCTGTTAGAAAAAGATCTTTCCATATTAGAAAGATCAGGGAAAATATTTCCCAAAAATAGAATTTAATTTTATATAGAATTCAATTCTATTTAAATAGCGGCGCTCATATGCTTTGCATGTGAGCACTGCCAAAAGAATGCGGTAAGGGAGCTTACATGTTTAACACGTGACCCCTGGTGTGGGTTTTAGCCTGTTTATTTTCAGCACCCATATGCTTTGCATATGAGCGCTTACGTGTTTAACACATGAGGCCTGTTTTCCCTTTTTGTTATTTGCTTTCAGTGCTTATATGCATTGTATATAAGCGCTCACGTGTTTAACACGTGATGCCAAACTGTGGGAATTTTTTTCCTCTTTCTTCTCTCCATTTTTTTATAAGGAAACAAATAGCTCTTAGCCAAAAAAATTGCCGGGAACAAATGCTCCCCACTATTTTGCCCACGTAAGTATGTACATTGGTCAAGTAATACAGAGTTATGCATGGCCATAGAATTGATGGTTTAGGAGACAAGTTTAAGATCCTTGTAGCCTAAGTCTTTTTTCATCTTCATAAGTCGTAAGGGTCTCAAGAAAGATTTTCTCCCTATGAGTCATGAGGATCTCTTAGGTGCGTATTCTCCCTAGAAATCGTAAGGATTTCTAAGTGTTCATCACCTTCGTGAGTCGTAAGAATCTCACTCCGGTATTTTCTCTTTACGAGTCGTGAGGACCTGTAAGTGCATTTTTACTTTATTGGCGAATGTGGCACATGGATAGTATATAAGAGTTAGTTTGGACCTCCTTGTAGGGCAGCGATGGCTTAGGAAACAGGTTTTATATCTGTCGTCTAAGGCTTTTCAACTTTATGAGCCGTGAAGGTCTCATAAAGTCTTTTCTTCCTACGAGTTGAGAGGATCTCGTAGGTGTCTTTTCTCCTGAGAAGTCGTGAGGACTCCTAAGTGTGTTTTCTCTTGAGAATCGTAAGGATCTCACAAGAGAATTTTCCCCTTACGAGTCGAGAGGACTCGTAAGTGGTTTCTCCTTATAAGTTGAGAGGACTTACAAGCGTCGTTCACCACATAGGGACTTTTCTCGTCATTGGTGGAACTTGGCGGGGGATATATTTATTTATGCCCATGGATTGTATATAAGGGTCAATATAAGACCGCCTGTAGGGCAACATTAGGGGAATATGACGGGTTAAGAACAGGTTTAGATCCCTATAGCTTAAGGCTTTCGAATCCTACGAGCCGTGAGGGTCTCATAGTGGGAATTCTCCTTACGAGTCATGAGGATCTCGTAAGTGTAATTTCTCCATAGGAATCGTGGGGATTCCTAAGTGTGTTGCTCCTTTGTGAGTCGTAAGGGTCTCACATAGGTATTTTCTCCTCACAAGGTCGAGAGGACATTGCAAGTGCACATGCAAATTTTTTTACGAGTTTGTGCCATTTTCGGGTTTTCACAAACTCTCCAGCAGTCCTGCTGTTTTTGCTCACGATGCATTTTCGGGTTTTCATCCGTGCCTATTTCGCTTGTGGACATACCGTTTTTTTTTTGTTTTTTGCTTTGTTTTTTTTTATTTTTAACGAGTTTATGCCCTTCCGGGTTTTCACAAGCTCGCCGGTAGCCCTGCTGTTTTTACTCACAGTGCCATTTCGGGTTTTCATCCGTTCCCATTTCGCTTGTGGACATACCATTTTTTTAACGGTGAAACTCTCGAAAGTAACTTCGTCGCAGGTGACCCATCAGTTTGCCGATGGGATTTGGGGGTGTTTTCATTGCTGGAGTAGCTGTGTAGCCAGTGGGACTTGAGTCGCAACCTTTGCCGCTAGGACTTCGGTTGAAATATAGATCTCGAGGGAGCATATCTCCGTATCTAGGGCGATGCACTAGTTTAGGGACGTTCCGGTTCATTATCGCCATATTTGAGGCGAATTTTTAGTTTAGGGACTTCTCGGTCCATCGTCGCTATATTTGAGGCGGATTTTTAGTTTAGAGACTTCTCGGTCCATTATCGCCATGTTTGAGGCGAATTTTTAGTTTAGGGACTTCTCGGTTCATTGTTAGTTTAGGGACATCCTAGTCCGATATTAGTTTAGGGACGTTTTGGTCTATTGCTAGTTTTCTCAGTCCGTTATTAGTTTAGGGACATCTCGGTCCATTATCGCCATGTTTGAGGCGACGAAGATTTTTCGGATACTACTCTCGAAATTCTGACTCAAGAGATAGCGAGCAGAAACAAGCGTCGTCATCTTCCACTGACCCAAGTCGTGACTCGTCAAGCGTAGTATTTTTTGAGGAATCGGCCATTTATTGGCCAGAAGGGTCTTTCGCCATGCATATCTATGTGCTGGTAGGCTCCACCATGGTAGACTTTGTCTATGATATACGGGCTTTCATAGTTCGGCTCGAACTTCCCCCGTTTTTCACGATTGGGGATCATTGGTCTTTTGACGACTAGCACGAGTTCGCCTTGGCGGAATGTTCTCGGCCTGGTTAGTTTTTCGTATAACCGTGTTGTTCACCGCCGAAAGACCGGACCGAGATGTTGGGACGTCTGACCTGAATTTTTGGGGCAGAAGCTCTTTGGATTTATCCTTCCACCTCTGTGAAGATACCAAATTGATTTATAGCACCATATAGGAGGTTTGGACAAATGCGACCGTTGTAGCAGACTTTATCAGATCCCCCTCATTTTATGAATGGATTTTTTATTGTGGGGACGCTCTTCCCTACAGGCGCAAGCCCCTAAAATTAATTACACTACCGCATTGCGATAACCACTTTCTTCTACTCCGGCAGTACACTTCATGTCGTGTGTGTTTTTGTTTGTTTAGGTTACCCGTGGATTGTATACGGAGACTAGTTTATGTCGCCGCCCGTAGGGCGCGGATCAATCCAAATCCATATATTTTAGATTTGGGTTTTGCACTTAGGTTGAATGTTCCCTTAGTTCAAAAATATTTAAGGACCGCTAATCTAGTTTGAGATTAAGATCAACTTAAATATATGCGCATTTGGGCTCGGATCATTTTTATTTCAGATCCAACAACAGAGCATTTGGGCTCAGTTGTAAGAAAACTTCAGAGACCTAGACAATTTGGGCTTAGTCTTTTCTTTTTGTTCATTCAAAAGTGCTAAGCACTTATTTGGGCTCTGAAGCATTCAGTCATGGGCGCTGCCCAATGAGTGTTGAACACTTTAGTTGTTTGACTAATCATGAAGTGCTAAGCAATTTTTATGGCGCCCACGTGAGGTGCACTTGCAGCGCTGGGCGCTGCCCAATCAGCGCTAAGCGCTCAGCCGTTTTGGCTGCATATGGAGTGCTAAGCACTTTTTATGTGGCGCCCACATGAGGAGCATGTGAGGCGCTGGGCGCTGCCTAATCAGTGCTAAGCACTCAGCCGTTTTAGCTGTATGTGGAATGCTAATCACTTTATTCAGTGCCCACGTGTGTTCTACATGAGGCGATGGCCTTCTGTTTTGGACGCCCGCACGTCTTTCACGTGAGGCGCTAGGCGCTGTTAAAAGGGGGCGTCTACGTGGGAAGCACATGAGGCGCTAGTTTTTTTATATGAAGATTTAATCTCTTTTGATGTTTTCAGACAAGTTAAACATCTGTCAATGGAATTTTGACCATTAACGCTCATCAAAATCACTATTTTTAAGAATTTCGGGTTGAGTTTTTAGAGAACTAAGTTCTTGATTTGAAGGATCTAAGTTCCTGGAGTATTATGAATTCCATGTTTTCCATGTTCATGTTTTCAAAGAGATTAAACCTCTTTTAATGGTGTTTTGACCATTAAGGAACACCAAGATCACTATTTTGAGGATCTTGGATCGGGTTCTTTAAAGAACTAAGTTCTTGATTTGAAGAAACTAAGTTCCTGGAGTATTATAAACTCCATTTTCTTTCTTTTCAATTTTGTTCTTCTCTGAATCTTTGATTTTCAAAAACAAGATTTTCCTGATGAGAATTAACTTCTCAACTTGTGAGAGACTTGTCTTGCAGATCTCAGATCCAGCGAAAGAACTAAGTTCTTTGAGAAGGGTTAAACCCTTAAAATGGGTAAAAAAAATTGATCTCTGTATTTCTTTATCTAGGTTTATTTTGAAAGGGAGGTCTTCCTCTTTGAGAATTGAATTCTCTGTTGTTTTTGAAAGCTTTCTGTATTTTTCATAAGCTTATGGGGGATTTTTTTATCCGAGTGTTCTCTTTGTTCGTGGTCTCTCTCTGTGTGAGACTTGAAGTCTCGGGTCCTTTATATAGTGGAGGCAAATTGTTAATTGGTTTTGAGAAAATCTCTCATTGAGAGATTCCAATTGATTTAATTGGACTCAAAATTGAGTTGGGGAATTTTACCCACCGTTGGATCTTTTGATCCAAGGATTTCTATTTTACAGAATATGTTTTTTTGTTTTCAACAAAATTGGGGAAATATTTTCCCATATACAATATTTATTCTGTAAAATAGCGATTTTTTAATCACCATTGGATTTTTAATCCAAGAATTCTCTGTTTTACAGAGAGCAATCTCTTTTTGTTCAGAAAGATTGAGGGAATATATTCCCAAAATAGAATTTTATTCTGTTATTGGATTATTGATCCAACCGAGAGTATTTTTCTTATTTAGAAAAATTTGGGAGATATTTTCTCTTAATAGAATTTGATTTTATATTTTTATAATTTATCATCTCCGTTGGATTTTTGATCCAATGGTTCTGTTTAACAGAGAATATCCCAACCTTTTGTTAGGGAAACATAAAATTCAATTCTACTTGGGCGCCAGCGCTCATATGTTATGCACATGGGCGCCACTTAAGAATTTAATTCTTATGATAGGTACTTATGTGCTTTGCACATTGGCGCCAGCGTGAGGAGCACGTGAGGCGCCACAATAGGATTTAATCCTATAAAATTGGCTCTGGCGCGGGCGCCCTCGTGGAGAGCACGTGAGGCGCTGTCTCATTAAAATTTTAACAGAGCTTGGCTCTTTTATTATGTTTAAATATTAAGAGAGCAGGTGCTCCTATGCTTTGCACATTGGCGCCCACGTGAACTTCACGTGCGGCGCTACCTGAGGTGATAGTTACATGCTTTGCATGTGGGTGCATGTATTTAACACGTGGAGCTTTCCTTTTATTTTTATAAGGGAACAACAAGCTCTGAGCCAAATTTTTTTGGCTGGAACAATGCCCCACACTACTTTGCCATTGTAAGCTTATACGTGGGTTAAGTAGTGCAAAATAATGCATTTCCATATAATTGATGGCTTAGGAGGCAAGTTTAGGATCCCTGTCTCCTAAGACTTTTTCATCTTCATGAGCCGTAAGGGTCTCAAGCAGCTTTTTCTCCCTATGAGTCGTGAGGATCTCATAGATGCATATTCTCCTTAGAAATCGTGAGGATTCCAAAGTGTCTTTCACCTCCGTAAGTTGTAAGGATCTCACGCAGGTATTTTCTCCTTACGAATCGAGAGGACCGGCAAGTGGCTTCTTCACTTCATTGGCATGTAATTTTGACGAATGTGGCCCGTGGATAGTGTATAAGAGTCAGTTTGGACCTTCTTGTAGGGCAGCGATGGCTTAGAAAACATGTTTAGATCTGTCCTTTAAGACTTTTCAACTTTATGAGCCGTGAGGGTCCCATAAAGACTTTTCTCCCTGTGAGTCGAGAGGATCTCGTAGGAGTTTTTTCCTTAGAAGTCGTGAGGACTCCTAAGTGCATTTTCTCTTGAGAGTCATAAAGATCTCACAAGAGAATTTTCCCCTTACGAGTCGAGAGGACTCGTAAGTGGTTTCCCCTCCTCGTCGGTATGTGACTTTGGAGAATGTGGCCCATGGACAGTATACAAGAGTCAGTTTGGACCTACTTGTAGGGCGACAGTGCTTAGGAAACAGATTGATATTCCGGTCGCCTAAGACTTTTCACCTTTATGAGCCATGAGGGTTTCATAAAGATATTTTCCCCTACGAGTTGAGACGAGTCGAGAGGATCTCGCAGGTTTATCCTAACGTGAAATATAGACAACCCCCTTTTTTGATAGGGGTCCGTTAGGTTTGTGGTACTAGGGTTTTAGTCCGTGATACCGTCGCGTTGGCTGAGATATTTCTCAATTTGCAGTCTTTAAGCCGCTGTTCGAGTAGCCCCGTGACTGTCGTGTCTCTGATCCCTTCGGGGCTGGACAAGACGTTTTCAAGTAATTTCCTTAGGTCATATTACCGTCGGAAGAGAAAACGTTAGAAATTTACCATGACGCTTTTTACTTGAGGTTAGGCTCAATTTGGATCCCCGATGAGTCATAACCACTCCGCTCTAGTGTGGGATGTCACACCCCGCTTCCCAGTGTACGGAGAATGAGACATGATGGGCACGCGATATATTTAATCAGAAATAAATACGTTAAGCGTAAATAAGCAATATAAATAAATGCAAAAGAATGACAAGAGATGTAAAATAAACAACTTTTATTAACATTCATCTTTATAATACATTGCTTTGAAAAAGGAAAGTACAAGGATATAAAGCAATGCCTAAACAGTGGCATATGAAATGAAAATTAAGTACAAGAAAAAGCTAGAAGTCTGGCTACTCTGTGAACTGGTCCAAGTCATCCTGACTGGGCTCGATCTCCTGAGAGTCCGGTCCTCCTGACGAACATTCTAAAGAAAGAAAGAAAGAAACATGAATGTCATCAGCAAACTAGCGCTCGGTAAGTCCCAGAAGTAAGAATGGAATAGAACAAGTAAAGAGAAAGAATTGGTAATTGTACAGATATATGTTTGTTATACTAACGTAGTTGTTTGTAGTTCGGTACAGAAGGTATCAGTGTATACGAGAGGAGTCCAATTATCCCGTGAACTATGGTAACATGTAAGTACAAGGCCCCGTCAAAACCCACGGGACAACGGCACGAGAGTTCATGTAGGTGTCTTTTAGTGTCCATCATCGTGCCACTTTTAAAACATTCCGTACCAATCTACCCCGTTAAACCCCGTAATGTGTTATATAGATTATAATTATCAGACTTGCTGAGACCATGGATACAAGTTGTTCATGTAATCAGGTTCAGGAAGTAAACAAGTAGGCATGTAATCAAGTCAAGTTATAGCCATGTTTCGGTCAAGTCAAGTCATGTTTGCATGTTGATCTTGTTCTGGTATTCAGGTTCAGGTTCAAGTATACATGTTAGAGTTTGGATTCATGTTTGAACCGTATTGAGTTTGGATTGAATTCAAGTTTAGTTTAGACTCAGACTTGAGTCAGACACTTAGAATTGATTTGGATCCTGAATTATATTCGAGCGTTATCGGTAACTGCTGCACATGGACGGCAGGATTTCTGTCTTTTTCCAGGACAATTACCATTGATAACACCGTTAAGTTTTTCTACCTTAAATAGGCAAGCACTCACTTTCTCCGGCTCCCTGAGGTTCAAGAGAATTAATCCCGCTTAAACCTATATTTACTAAAGTCCTTATATGTAATTTTATATAACTCGAGCGGGTTTTATGAAAAATATTTTATATACTTTCAAAATAAATCTCGAGTATTTATTTATATTATTTAGGGTTTCCATAATTGTGAATTTTAAGAATGTGAAGTATTTTAGTGATAATAGTTTAGCTTGGATAGTTCAAGGTATTTTACTGTAAAGTTTGACTTTTGGATAACTTGAAGGTATTTTGATGAAACCAGTCATTCTTTTATTTTTTAGAAAAAATGAAATTTTATTATATCTTGAAAATATATGGTTTAATAATATTTATATAATTATTAAAAATTAATTTTATTATTAAATAGAAAATCTCGTTTTTCTAAAAAATCGTATTAAAAATCTTTCGAGACTGAATGCTCCGTGAGAAGATCTGCATCTCGCTCTACTAGCCCGAGAATGTACTATAATCCGCAACATCCATTAGCGGGTTCCCTAAATGGGTTGTAGAGGCATATTTGCAAAGAGTTGTGATAATACAATTCAAAAGAAAACCGGGTTTTTATAGTACATGGTATTTTGGTGAAATATTGTAATTGTAACCAAGAATATGCTAAAAGAGTATCGTGCTATGAAAGCCATGTGTGTTTGTGAGGGGTAGGACATTACCCCGTGATGTTTTCTAAAGGTATGATTAAGCAAAACAATTAAATATTGTAGATACAAAGTTAATGGTATTTTAATGTAAAAGTTGAGTTAAAATTATGTTTTATGATATTTTTGAGTGAAAGTTGTTCTAAACATTAGTTATATGATTAGAAACATAGGGTAAGAATTTGAATGAGAGATATGGAAGAAATGGTGAAATTTTTAGTTTTAGAATAAAAGGTCGGTGTTAACTCCACTTATCGACATGTTTTGAAACAAAGAACTTTTTAAGAAGAAAGAGAAGAATAGGGAGGGACTTACAAGCTAGATGGATGAAGAGGAGGTAGAAGGAGAGAGGGTAGTTGCCGTGGCGTCTCGGGGTCGCCCGAATTGCCTTGATTCCTCGCCGGAAGTTGGTCTTTGGCTAACTCCACTTGTACTCTTCTTGTACTTGAGAAAATGTGATAGTTTTGGCTAGAATTTTCAGAATGAGGAAGAGCTAGGGCATGAGCTAGTATTTATAGTGTGAAATTAGGGTTTTGGAATTGAAAGAATGAATTAAAATACATTTAAATTTGATTTTAAGGTGAAATTGAAGTCTCTATTTAATTTCAGAGTAATCAAACAGTGCAGGGGTGATGGGAGAAGACCAAGGGTTTTGTGTACAACGCCCGAGGACTTTTACCCATGGGGGGCCCATCCCCGCCGGCCATATCAAGAATCTTGTCGGTCCATTGAAGGGTTGGGGCCGGTGGATTCTCGCCACGTGTCCATGTCGCTGTTAATTCCATTGTCCACATGTTTGTTTTTCCTGACTTTTCATTTTTGTGTGCATTGCACGTGTAAACTTTTGGGCTTCCAAATAGTTTAAAAGAAAAAATCAGAAAAAATATAATGTGCCTGAGGGGATTCGAACACATGGGCTACGTCACAGCAGTGGCTTTTCCAATGAGCTACAAGTTATTTCTTGCTGTTCTTAAACAAAATTAACTTTTAAAGTGTACTCAAGATTGCAAACTCAATTCTGTACATTAACTTAAAAAATTTCGTACAGTAAAATCAGAGTCGTTACATTCTACCCTCCTTATAAAAATTTCGTCCGTGAATTTTATAGGAGGAAGTTGTAACAGATTCATGAAAAATTTGATTACAGTGGTGGTGAAAGAACTACTGATATGGTATTGAAAGTGCCAGAAAAAATGTTTGAAAGAATGAAAGGATGCAAGAGTTTTGTAAAGGCTGAAAAAGATGGGAGGGAATTTACCAGTGATAACTTGGCCAGTGGCTTCGGCTTCCCCAACCGGCATCATGAATGTCTGTCCTCTTGGCACTTTTCTATGTGCCTGTTGGTACATTTCGGACTGACGAGGTAAAAGTGGTCCTTGCGAAAGTGTTGCAGTTACAGTTAAGAGGGCAGTAGGAGCTTGTATAGTCGGTCTTGGTGTGAGGTTTGCGTCTACTCTGTACTTTGAGCATGCCCTTAGAGTGTGTTTAGGCAATCCACAAATCATACAAAGACCATTAGCCTGTCTGCAGTCCTTTACCAAATGTTCGAGCTTCTTACAATAATTGCAAGTCCTTACTGGCGGTGTCCTTTCCTTCTTCTTAATATAACCATGAGCTGCCCTCAAAACTGCCTCAGTGCGAACTAGTCCTTGGTGAAGAAGAGCAGCCTGCTCCTGCTGTCCCTCAACTAGACTCCTGGTTGCTTCAAGAAACGCCATTGATCTTATCAGTAAGTCCGCAACGGTAATTGGTGATTGTAGTGTTTGTGGTGGAGTGTTGCTATTGACGTTCGTGCTGGTGTTATTGGGAGGATCCATGACCTTGATAGAAAAAGAAAGGTTAGGATAGATTTAAGGAATTTGAAATGTAAAGAATGTATAGTTGCTGATTCTTACTATTCTTGTGATATATTGCTTAGGATTCCATGCAGAAATGACCTGCATGGGCCGCCAACAAAACCTGTCACGCCCCGCTTCCCAGTGTACGGAGAACGAGACGTGACAGGCATGCGACGTATTTACTCAGAAATAAATACGTTAAGCGTAAATAAGCAATATAAATAAATGCACAAGAATGACAAGAGATGTAAAATAAATAACAACTTTTATTAACATTCATCTTTACAATACATTGCTTTGAAAAGGAAAGTACAAGGATATAAAGCAATGCCTAAACAGTGGCATATGAAATAAAAATTAAGTACAAGAAAAAGCTAGAAGTCTAGCTGATCTGTGAACTGGTCCAAGTCGTCCTGGCTGGGCTCGATCTCCTGAGAGTCCGGTCCTCCTGATGAACATTCCAAAGAAAGAAAGAAAGAAACAGGAATATCGTCAGCGAACTAGCGATCGGTAAGTCCAAGAAGTAAGAATGAAATAGAACAAGTAAAGAGAAATAACTGGTAATTGTACAGATATATGTTTATTATACTAACGTAGTTGTTTGTAACTTGGTACAGAAGGTATCAGTGTATACGAGATGAGTCCAACTATCTCGTGGACTATGGTAACATGTAAGTACAAGACCCGTCAAAACCCACGGGACAACGACACGAGAGTTCATGTAGGTGTCTTTTAGTGTCCATCATCGTGCCACTTTTAATACATTCCGTACCAATCTATCCCGTTAAACCCCATAATGTGTTGTATAGATTATAATTATCAGACTTGCCGAGACCATGGATACAAGTTGTTCATATAATCAGGTTCAGGATGTAAACAAGTAGGCATGTAATCAAGTTAAGTTATAGCCATGGTTCGGTCAAGTCAAGTCATGTTTGCATGTTGATTTTGTTCTGGTATTCAGGTTCAGGTTCAAGTATACATGTTAGAGTTTGGATTCATATTTGAACTGTATTGAGTTTGGATTGAATTCAAGTTTAGTTTAGACTCAGACTTGAGTCAAACACTTAGAACTGATTTGGATCCTGAATTATATTCGGGCGTTATCGGTAACTGCTGCACATGGACGGCAGGATTTGTGTCTTTTTCCGGGACAATTACCATTGATAACACCGTTAAGTTTTTCTACCTTAAATAGGCAAGCACTCACTTTCTCCGGCTCCCTGAGGCTCAAGAGAATTGATCTCGCTTAAACCTATATTTACTAAAATCCTTAAATGTAATTTTATATAACTCGAGGGGGTTTTATGAAAAATATTTTATATACTTTCAAAATAAACCTCGAGTATTTATTTATATTATTTAGGGTTTTCATAATTGTGAATTTTAAGAATGTGAAGTATTTTAGTGATAATAGTTTAGCTTGGATAGTTCAAGGTATTTTACTATAAAGCTTGACTTTTGGATAACTTGAAGTTATTTTGATGAAACCAGTCATTCTTTTATTTTTTAGAAAACATGGAATTTTATTATATCTTGAAAATATGTGGTTTAATAATATTTATATAATTATTAAAAATTAATTTTATTATTAAATAGAAAATCTCGGTTTTCTAAAAAATCGTATTAAAAATCTTTCGAAACTGAATGCTCCGTGAGAAGGTCTGCATCTCGCTCTACTAGCCCGAAGATGTGCAATAATCCGCACCATCCAATAGCGGGTTCCCCAAATGGGTTGTAGAGGCATATTTGCAAAAAGTTTTGATAATACAATTCAAAAGAAAACCGAGTTTTTATAGTACATGGTATTTTGATGAAATATTGTAATTGTAACCAAAAATATGCTAAAAGAGTATCGTGCTATGGAAACTATGTGTGTTTGTGAGGGGTAGGTCATTACCCCGTGAGGTTTTCTAAAGGTATGATTAAGCAAAACAATTAAATATGGTAGATACAAAGTTAATGGTATTTTAATATAAAAGTTGATTTAAAATTATGTTTCAAAATATTTTTGAGTGAAAGTTATTCTAAACATTAGTTATATGATTACAAACATAGGGTAAGAATTTGAATGAAAGATATGGAAGAAATAGTGAAATTTTTAGGTTTAGAATAAAAGGTTGGTGTTAACTCCACTTACCGACATGTTTTGAAACAAAGAACATTTTAAGAAGAAAGAGAAGAATAGGGAGGGACTTATAAGATAGATGGATGAAGAGGAGGTGGAAGGAGAGGAGGAAGTCGCCGTGGCGTCGCGGGGTTGCCGGAATTGCCTCGATTCCTCGCCGGAAATTGGTCTTTGGCTAACTCCACTTGTACTCTTCTTGTACTTGAGGAAATGTGATAGTTTTGGCTAGAATTTTCAGAATAAGGAAGGGCTAGGGCATGCGCTAGTATTTATAGTGTGAAATTAAGGTTTTGGAATTGAAAGAATGAATTAAAATGCATTTAAATATGATTTTAAGGTGAAATTGAAGTCTCTGTTTAATTTTAGAGTAATCAAATAGTGCAGGGGGGATAGGAGTAGGCTAAGGGTTTTGTGTGCAAAGCCCGGGGAGTTTTACCCACGGGGGGCCCATCCCCGCCGGCCATATCAAGAATCTCGCCGATCCAATGAAGGGTTGGGGCTGGTGAATTCTCGCCACGTGTCCATATCGCTGTTAATTCATTGTGCACATGTTTGTTTTCCCTGACTTTTTATTTTTATGTGCATTGCACGTGTAAACTTTTGGGCTTCCAAATAGTTTAAAAGAAAAATCAGAAAAAATATAATGTGCCTGAGGGGATTCGAACACAGGGGCTTCGTCACAGCAGTGCAAGGCTTTACCAATGAGCTACAAGTTATTTCTTGCTGTTCTTAAACAAAATTAACTTTTAAAGTGTACTCAGGCTTGCAAACTCCATTCTGTACATTAACTTAAAAAATTTCGTACAGTAAAATCCGAGTCATTACAGGGATGATCTCCGATAGTCTTTAGGCTTTATATGAGTTGCCGTCGAGACCCGAAGCTGTGAATATGTCGTCACTTCATTTTTGTTTTAACGATGCCATTGCTAAAGTAGGGTAGACATCTGTAAGGCCTCTATGCTGTATGTATTGCAATCAAAGTTCGAAGCTAGGAATATCCCATTGCTCGAATTTCATTTGATAGTTGCGTCCGCATCCTGCTGAAATGAGGGGGAACGTCGAGATAGACTCTGGGTTGTATATGAACCGTTAGGACTTGGAGCTAGGATTTTGTTGTGACTCCATTTCTATTTGTCCCTTGGGTCTTTGTTGACGTCGTGTCTGCATCCTGCTAGAATAAGGAGAACGTTGGGGTGATCTCTAGGTTTTAGATTTTGCCATTAAGATCTGAAGCTAGGATTTTATCGTCACTTCACATTTATTTGATTGGTGTGTCTGCCCCTGCTGGAATGAGGAGGGAGGGGACACATGGATAGTCTCTAGGAGCTAGGATTTTTCCGTCACTCCTTTTTGACTTGGCTCCTTGGAGCCTTTATTGACGTCGCATTTGCGCCGAGAAAGAACGTCGAGCTGGAGCTGGGATTTTGCCATTACTCCTTTTTTGTTTGACCTTTAGATCTTTGATGATGTTGTGTCTACATCCTGCTGGCATGAGAAGCACGTCGAGCTGGAGTTAGGATTTTTCCGTCACTTCTTTTTGATTTGGCTCCTTGGAGCCTTTGTTGACGTCGCGTCTGCACCGAGAAGGAACGTTGAGCTGGAGCTGGGATTTTGCCTTCACTCCTTTTTTGTTTGACCCTTGAGTATTTGATGACGTTGCATCTACATCCTGCTGGCATGAGAAGCACGTCGAGGTGGAGTTAGGATTTTGACATCACTCCTTTTTTATTCAACCCTTGAATCTTTATTGACGTCGCGTCTGCACCCTGCTGGAATGAGAAGCACATCGAGTCGATCTCTAGGCTGTAGATGTCGTCGTCAAGATCTGGAGCTAGGAATATGCTATCGCTCCACTTTGATTTGGCCCTTGGGTCCTTGTTGACGTTGCGTCTGCATCCTGCTAGCATGAGAAGCACGTCGAGCTGGAGTTAGGATTTTGCCATCACTCCTTTTTTGTTTTGGCTCCTTGGAGCTTTGTTGACGTTGCATCTGCATCCTGTCGGAATAAGAAAAACGTCGGGATGACCTCTAGGCTGTACATATTGCCATTAAGATCTGTCTCTCCCTTTGATGGAGCTTAGTGGGAAAATATGATACCCTTTCTTTCATTTGTGCCCATGGATTGTATACAGGGGTCGGTGTGGACCTACCTGCCGGGCAGAAAAGTTTCATTTTTATTTTTTTATTTCTTTCCGCGATACTTTATCTTTTCAGCTTTTATGTCGCGAAAGTCGCGATTGCCCAATCATTTCGGCTATTTATCGCGGTGCCCAATCATTTCGGCTATATCATTTTTTTACTCGCTATTTTTTATTGCGAGTTGCCCAAACATTTCGGCTGTTTCATATGCATATATTTTTTGCTCACTGATTTTTATTGCGAGTTGCTCCATCATTTTGTCTGTTTCATATACATTTTTTTTGCTCGCTGATTTTGTTGCGAGTCGGGGACTTGGATCCTGATACCAATTTTGGCATCAGTATCGCTACGACTGGAATATTGCCACGAGCGAATCATCATTTGCCGTGAGAGGACTTGAAGTTTGATACCTTTTTAGGCATCAGTATCGCTACGATTGGAATATTGCCAGGAGCGACTCATCATTTGCGTTTGCTGATTTGAACAAAGGTGGCTTAGCAAACAAGCTTAGGATCCTGTCGACTAAGACTTTTTGACTTTATGAGCCGTAAGAGGCTCATAAAGGTATTTCTCCCTACGAGTCGTGGAGACCTCGTATATGTACTTTCTTCTTAGGAATCGTGGGGATTCTTAAGTGTGTTGCTCCTTTGTGAGTCGTAAGGATTTCACGCAGGTTTTTTTTCTCCTCACAAGGTTAAGAGGACCTTGCAAGTGCACATGAATTTTTTTATTTTATGAGTTTGCGCCCTTTTCGGGTTTTCATAAACTCGCCGGCAGTCCTGCTATTTTTACTCACGGCGCTCTTTCGGGTTTTCATCCGTACCCATTTTGCTTATGGACATACCATTTTTATTTTTCTCTCTCTTTTTTTAAACGAGATTGCGCCCTTTCGGGTTTTCACAAACTCGCCAGCAGTCTGCTGTTTTTATTCACGGCACCTTTTCGGGTTTTCATCCATGCCCATTTCGCTCGTGGACATACTATTGTTTTTTTTGCGAACGATGGAACTCTCAAATGTAGTTTCACCGCAGGTGACCTGTCACGCCCTGCTTCCCAGTGTACGGGAAATGAGACGTGGCGGGCCGCGACGTATTTACTCAGAAGTAAATACGTTAAGCGTAAATAAACAATATAAATGTAAAGCACAAGAATGACAAGAGATGTAATAAAACAACAACTTTTTATTGATAACCATTCTTTACATACAACTGAAAAGTAAAGTACAATGAAAGAAAGCGATTCCTAAACAATGGCATATGAACTGAAAGAAAAGTAAGTACAAGTAGGAACTAGAACTCTGACTCCTCTGTAAACTGCTACAAATCGTCCTGGTTGTGCTCGATCTCATAAGAGTCGGGTCCTCCTGACAACATTCCAAAGATAGAAGAGAAAGAAATGTCATCAGCGAACTAGCGCTAGGTAAGTCCCAAAAGATAGAATGGAATAGACAGAGAATCAAACAAGTAAATTATATGTTTGTTATGCTAACGTAGTTGTTTGTAGCTTGGTACAGAATGTATCGGTGTATACGAGAGCAGTACAACTATCCCGTGGACTATGGGAAACGGAAAGTACACGGCCCCGTCAAAACCCACCGGACAACGGCACGGATGTTCATGTAGGTGTTTTTTAGTGTCCATCATCGTGCCACTTTAAACACATTCCGTATCAGTCTATCCCGTTAAAACCCGTAATGTATATTGTATTGATTGTATTAATTTATAGTTATCAGACTTGCCGAGACCATTGTATAAGTAGTTCATATAAACGGATCAGGCTGTAAATGGATAGTCATGTAGTCAAAGTTCAAGTTATAGCCATTGTTCGTCAAGTCAAGTCATGTTGATATTGTTCTGGTATTCATGTGCAGGTTCAAGTGTTCATATTTGGTATATTAGATTCATGTTGAATTGGAGTTATGATTGGATTCATGTTTGGATTGTATTCAGATTAGACGGAGACTCAGATTGAGTCAGACACTTAAACAGATTTGGATCCTGAATTAGATTTTGGTGTTATCGGTAACTGCTGCACATGGACGGCAGGATTTGTGTCATTTTGCAAGACAATTACCATTGATAATCCCGTTTTAGTTTTCTACCTTAAATAGGCAAGCACCCACTTTCTCCGACTCCCTAAGACTCAAGAGAATTGGTCCCGCTAAAACCTATATTTACTAGGGTCCTTATTGTAATTTAATATAACTTGAGGGGTTTTTATGAAAAATATTTTTAGTATACTTTCAAAATAAACCTCAAGTATTTATTTATCGTATTTAAGGTTTTCATGGATGTAACTTTTAAAAGGTGAGGTTTAGTGAATATATTCCTAGCTTGAAATAGTTCAAGGTATTTTAACATAAAGTTTGACTTGTATTGATTCTTGATGGTATTTTCATGAAACTTGTCATTCTTTATATTCTAGGAAACATGGAATTTTTATTATACATTAAATATAGATGATTTGATAATATTTATATAATTATTAAAAATTAATTTTAATTATTAAATAGAAATCCTCGTTTTTCTTAAAAATTGTATTAAAATTCCATCGAGACCGTATGCTCCATGAGGAGGTCTACATCTCGCCCTACTAGCTCGTGGATGTGCGATAATCCGCACCATTCAATAGCGGGTTCCCCGAAATGGGTTGTAGAGGCATAATCGCAAGGAATTTAAAATATTATTTACAAGAAAATGAGTTTTTATAGTTCGAGGTATTTTATTGAAAAGTCATATTTTGTCACAAGATATTGGTTTCAAGAGAATCGTGCTATGACAAGATGTGTGTATGTGAGAGGTAGGTCATTATCTCGTGAGGTTTTCTAAAGGTATGCTAAGCAAAAGTATTAAAGGATGTCGTATGTACTTCATGGTATTTAACTGTAAAAGCTTAAATAAAGTTGTTCTACATGGAGTTTTAAGGTGAAACTTGTTTCAAAACATTAGTTAATGATTAACAAGAAAAGTATAGTGATATGGATGAGTGATTCTTAAGAAAAAATTATAGTTTTCAAAGTTTTAGAAACAAAAGCCGGTATAACTCTATTTACTGACATGTTTTGAAAAGAGATCATTTTAATGTAAGAAGAGGAGAAGAGAGATGTGACTTACTTGCTAGAAGATTAGAGGAGAGGTATAGAAAGAAATTTGTAGCTTCGTGGAGTCGCGGGGTCGCCGGAAGTTCCTCGAATTCTCGCCGGAAATGGAACTAGGGCTAACTCCACTTGTACTCTTCTTTGACTTAGAAAATTTTGAGAATTTTTGACAAGGGATTTCAGAATGAAGAGGGCTAGAGTATAGGGTTATATTTATAGTGTAAAATTAGGGTTTTGGAATTGAAGAAAGAATTAAAAATGCATTAAAAATGAGATTTATAATGAAAATCAATTCTCTGGATAATTTCAGGAAAAATAAACAGTACTGGGGTAGTGGGGGTAGGCCAAGAGACTGGTGTGCAGAGAATGGGGGCCATTCCCTACGGGGGCTCGGCGGTGCCGGTTTGGGGCATGATCTCGCCGGCCATCTTGAAGCGTTGGGTGCTTGGATCGGTGCCATGTGTCCTAGTCGCTGTTATTAGCATTTTGCACATGTTTGATTTTCTGTGACTTTTCATTTTTACGTGTATTACACGTGTAAACTGTAAGTCTACGGTAGCGCCCAAGCCGTCAATCCGAGGCCAAACGCGGAAACAAAAACTTTTATAAAACTGGCGCTAACGCAGACTTTTACCCAGATCATACTATTAACCTATACTAGCTATTTACAAGAAGTTAGAATGGCTATACCGATCGATCCGTGTCCTTCGGTCTTTAGCCACCATCCCTAGTTCCTCGCAGCATCTCCGATCTCGCTCGATCTCCGGTCTCCTCATCGAAAAGGGCACCACATCTAGAAGTCTTTTTACGGGCTCCCTCTTGAAATCGAAGCAACTCGGACATGAAGTTTGTCAACCGACATGTCCAAGGTGATGTAGAGAATGTGTGTGATAACTTTGTCTCAAGTATCAATTGATTCTCAACACATGAGAGTGTATGGATGGAGGTTGAAGATGAAGCCATGGAGGAGGAACTTGTGAGCACAAGAGAAGAAAGAAAATGGCTTATTATATTATCTTAAATAATTTGTGAGAGAGAGATATATATCATACCCAAAAGAATAATCCCCAAGCCAATACTTGGCAGCCCTCTCTCTCCAAATTATCCACCATAATCATAATTAGGCATAAAATCAATCCATGTCACATTTAATGATCACCCAAACCAAGATCATGAGTCACCAAAAGAATGTGACATGTAATGATGCAAAAAGACAAAACTTGCACTCACATTTTCCTCCACTGAACATTTAAACTAAAATGTTTAATCCAAAAAGAGAATGGTAACATCTAAAGTAAACTCGTGACGGATCACAAGGATACCCCTCACCTGTGTATACATACCTGCATCTGCATTCTGACTGAATGCAAATGCGATGAGAATAAAGTAATCCAACAAATCTAATACTATATGATCCGTCCACTAGTATGATCCGTCCGATCATGATCCGTGCATGACTGCACGTATATGATTGAACCCTACCTAATACCATATGGCCTCTACAACGTTTCGCCCGAAACTTGAGAAACTGTCTGTGGGAGACTCTAAAGACTCGTCAATACACTGGCTGTGGATTTAACCACTAGCACGTCAGTGGCACTTACTGTGCGTAACGGCCACCGAGATATTGACCAAAAGGGAGGCTGATAAGCGAACTCATCCAGTAACCCTACTGAGCCTGTCAGTGACAATATCCATACAGTCCGGCCATATGGCCTCTACAACCAAGAGGATATACTCATAACCCAATGAGCACCTATATACATCTTAGGTGAACCAACTGACACCAATGGCTTGTGAGACCGGCCACCGCCCCTCATAGGGGTCTCGACTGTATACACTAGTCTACTAATAAAGTATCGATGCCCAGTCTTAAAACTCCCACGACTAGGGACCACTTTAAGGATGTGCTTATAGACTACCCAACTCACACGTATATGATCGCCATCATACTGTTGGTAGTCAAGCAAGAATCCTATGGGCTCTATCAAAGTGTAATAGTGATCTGTAATATCAGCTAAAGCTGTACACAATGTTAAAGATAAACCAGATAGCATACTATCATCTCGAGTAAGACTGTCCTACCGGTATAGGTCCTCCCTCAATCATTGCAATCACGTGCCTGCGATTCAATAATTGAATTTGAGGGCACTATATCCAACATAAACTTTTAGGCTTCCAAAAAGTTTAAAATAAGAATCAGAAAAATATATGTGGCTGATGGGATTCGAACACAGGAGCTACGTCACAGCAGTGCAAAGCTTTACCAATGAGCTACAAGTGCTTTCTTACTGTTCTTAAACAAATTTAATTTATAACTTGTACTCAGGTTAGCAAACTCTACTCTGTACATTAACCTTTTAAAAAAATTTGTACAGTAAAATTAGAGTCGTTACATGACCCATCTGTTTGCCGGTAGGACTTGGGGGTGGATTCATCGCTGGAGTAGCTGTGTAGCCTGCAGGACTTGAGTTGCAACCCTCGTCGTTGAGACTTTGATTGCAATATAGATCTCAAGAGAGGAAATCGCCGTATTTGGGGCGATGCGCCATGTTTGAGGCGACACACTAGTTTAGGGACGTTTCGGTCCATTATCGCCATGTTTGAGGCGAATTTCTAGTTTAAGGACTTTTCAGTCCAACATTCCCATCTTGGGGACGAACGTTAGTGTAAGGACATTTCAGTCCATTATTAGTTTAGGGACGTCTCGGTCCGACATTCCCGTTTTTGGAATGAACACTAGTTTAAGAACGTTTTGTTCCATTATTAGTTTAGGGACATCTCGGTCCATTATCGTCATGTTTGAGGCGAAGTTTTAGTTTAAGGACATTTCGGTCCGTTGTTAGTTTAGGGACATCTCGGTCCGTTATCGCCATATTTGAGGCGGATTGTTAGTTTAGGAACTTCTCGGTCCATTATCTCCATGTTTGAGGCAAGGTTCTAGTTTAGGGACATCTCGGTTCGTTATCGTCATGTTTGAGGCGAATTTCTAGTTTAGGGACATCTCGGTCCGTTATCGCCATGTTTGAGGCAAGGTTCTAGTTTAGGGACATCTCGGTCCGTTGTCGCTATGTTTGAGGCGAATTTTCTAGTTTAAGAACATCTCGGTCCGATATCGCCATGTTTGAGGTGGAGTTCTGGTTTAGGGACACATCGGTCCGATATCGCCGTGTTTGAGGCGGAGTTCTAGTTTAGGGACATCTCGGTCCGTCATTACCATGTTTGAGGCGACGGAGCTTCTTTGCATACTACTCTTAGAGTTCTGACTCAGGAAGATATCGAGCGGACACGAGCGTAGTCATCTATCATTGACCTAAGTCGTGACTCGTCAAGCGTAGTATTTTTTAAGGAATCGGCCGTTTATTGGCCGGAAGGGTCTTTTGCCATGCATATCTATGAGCATGTAGGCTCCACCTTGGTAGACTTTGTCTATAATGTACGGTCCTTCATAGTTCGGCTTGAATTTCCCCTTTTTGCACGATTGGGGATCATGGGTCTTTTGACGACTAGCACGAGCTCACCTTGGCGGAATGTTCTCGGCCTGTTCAGTTTTTCGTATGACTTCATCATCCTTGTCTTATAAGCCTCCAGATTTTGCTGTGTTATAAGGCGAGTTTCGTCGAAGGTATCGAGCTCCTCAAGCCGAAGATGAGAGTTTTCTTCATCTGTCCGCTCATATCGAACCGCTACTCGTAGAGAAGGGAGTTCTATTTTCAGAGGAAGCACTGCTTCCGTGCCGAATACCAACGCGTATGGTGTTGTATTTGTAATTTACTCTGAAACCTTAGTATGAAAATTCTTCTGTTAAAATACAGAATAGAGTTTCACAGTCTGAGTACAAGTTATAAGTCAATTTTGTTTAAGAACAGCAATAAACAACTTGTAGCTCACTGGTAAAGCCTTGCACTGATGTGACGTAGCTCCTGTGTTCGAACCCCATCAGACACATTATATATTTTATGATTTTCTTTTTAAACTACTGGAAGCCCAAAAGTTTACACGTGCAATGCAAACAAAAACGAAAAGATAGAAAAAAAATCAAGCATGTGCAAAAGGGTGTTAACACTGGCGTGAACACGTGGCTCAAATCTGACGGCCCCACTCACCAAATCGACCGACGGATCTCTTCTTTTGACCGGCGGGGACGGGTGAACCATGGGCAATAAGCCCTGTACTTTGCACACTCGACTTTTGGCCTACCCCTAAGTCCCCTGCACTGTTTGATTGCTCTGCAATCAAACAGAGACCCCTCAATTCCCCATTTATCATCTTATTAATGCATTTTAATTCCAAAACCCTAATTCCACACTATAAATACAACCCCATGCCCTTGTCCTTCACCATTCTGAAAATTATAGCCAAAATTCTTAAAATTTCTCAAGTATAAGTGGAGTAGAAGAGGAGTTAGCAAGCGATCAAGTTCCGGTGAGGATCGAAGCAAGTTCCGGCAACCCCGCGACACCACGACGACAGCCCTCTCTCCTTCTACCTTCTTTTAACCTAACCAACTTGTAAGTCCCTCCCAATCTCTTTTCTTCCTCTTTGAAAATCTCTTTTCAAAACATATGTCGGAAGTTGAATTAATACCGGCATTTCCTTCTAAACCCTCAAAAGTTCACTTTTTCTTACATATTTTTCATCCATATTGCTACACCATGCTTGTTATCATATAACCAATACTTAGAACAAATTTTTAATCAAGAATATCAAGCAAAATAGATTTAACTTAACTTTTACACTAAAATACCATGAACTTCACATATCTCTCTTTTAGTATGTTTTTTGTTAATTATACCTTTAGAAAACCTCACGGGGTAATGACCTACCCCTCACATACACACATTGTTTCCATACCATGATACTCTTCGAATGTATTTTTTAGTTACGAACACAATATTTAATTAAAATACCATTTACTATAAAAACGGTTTTCTTTTAAATTGCATTTTCAATTTCTTTACAAATAAGCCTCTACAACCCTTTTTAGGGAACCCGCTATTGGATAGTGCGGATTATCGTACATTCTTGGACTAGTAGAGCGAGATGCAGACCTCTTCACGTAGCATTCAGTCTCGAAAGGTTTTTAATATAGATTTTAAGAAAAACGTAATTTTATACTTAAATAAAAATTAGTTTTTTATAATTATATAAAGATTATAAAATCCATATATTTTCAAATATAATAAACTTTAATTTTGTACAATGAAAGAATTACAAGTTTCATCAAAATACCATCAAGATACTAACAAAAGTCAAGCTTTACAGTAAAATACCATGAACTTTCCAAGCTAAGCTATTATCACTAAAATACCTTAAATCCCTAAAATTCACATCCATGGAAACCCTAAATAACTTCTCGAGGTTATTTTGAAACTGTATTACAAATATTTTTCATAAACCCCCCCCCCGAGTTATATAAAACCATATTTAAGGACTTTAGTAAATATAGGTTTAAGAGGGATGAATTCTCTTGAGCCCTAGGGAGCCGGAGAAAGTGAGTGCTTTCAGATTTAAGGTAGAAAACTTAAAGGTGTTATCAATGGTAATTAGCTTGGAAAAAAACACAAATCCTGCTGTGCATGTGTAACAGTTACCGATAACTCCCGTACATAATTCAGGATCTAAATTAGTTATAAGTGTTTGACTCAAGTCTGAGTCTAACTCAAGTTTGAAACCAAACTCTAACCTGAATCTAAAACCAAACGTGAATACTTGATCATGAACTTGAACACACGAAATCAATATTGAACTCAGGTATACTTGACTATTGATCATGAATCGGAACACTTGAACTTGACTAAAGAAAAACATGAATATTTGAACACCATGACTTGGCTCGAATCATGAATACAACTTGATATGAATACATGAATACTTGACATTAATACATGATATAGACATGAACACAATGTTGCAACTCGACGTATTCATGGATTCGAGTAAGGCTGGTAATTTTAGCTATAACTTAGCATATACGAGGTGTTAGGATAGTTCATGCTTGAATCCAACGAAATCCTACTAGATCATGAATCCATGTCTACCAACAGAAGCAAGCTATCATGAGAGCCCGTGTTTCCTTACTCCTAGATTACAACATGTTAAGTTTAGAATACTTCAACACTAGGTTGAAGTCCCGTTACTAACACTTGATTCGGGCCCGTGGTTCCTTGCCCCTGGATTACAGCCTGTTGGGTTCGAGAACACTCTTGCTCCTGGATTATAGCCTGTTGAGTTTGGAATACTTCAACACTAGATTGAAGTCCCATTATTAACACTTGATTCGGGTCTGTGGTTCCTTGCCCCTGGATTATAGCATGTTGGGTTCGAGAACACTCTTAAGATTGGTTGATATTTAGCCTTGAACTTTCGTTAAATTAGTATACCTAAGTAGAGACCGTTAAGACACTTACAATCACATCATGTTCACTATACCTACACTACACGACCATGTTACACTCTGCTCGTGTTAGTTACCATGATATAAATAACTGCATGCTAAATAAACTTGTCGGGTTTACATTAAACGACAGGCCGACACATCATACTTCATAATCAATTGTTCATGATATACATTTTTCTTTATCTGTACACTTTATATTTCACTTCCTTTCTTTGGGACTTACCGAGAAAAAGTTCGCTGACGAGTATTCCACCCACCTTTTTTTTTTTGGAATGTTTGTCAGATACTGTGAAGACTGAAGAGGTAGACATCTTAGAGGAGGAGCACGATCAGATCGCGACCCAGACCTAGACCAATTATCTTCTTCTCAATTTATGTATGCTACTTATTTAGGCATTTCTGTTCTTGTATTTCCTTTCAGTTGTATCATGTATTGTAAATAAATCAAGATGAACGTAAATAAAGTTGTTGAATTATAAATCTCATGTTAATTTTCTTATCATTTTTATATTGCTTCTTCTACGCTTTGCGTATTTATTTCGGAAAATGACCTTCTCGAAATAAATATATCGCGGCATCGTCAAGTCACCATTTTCGACTATTGGGAAGCGGGGCGTGACAGTATTCGTGGCCGTTTTGAACGTTGTTCGGTATGCCCAGAGCTTCATGCAGCTTTTCGTGCCAGTCTTTTTTGTTTCTGGACACTGTTTTCTTTATAATCTTTGTCAAAGTCTTGTTTAAAGCTTCAGCTAGACCGTTGGCATGAGAATTATAGACTAAAGAGTATCTCCAATCTATCTTATGCTGTTATGCGAAGTGGCTGATTTTATGGTTTTTATAAGCTGGCCCATTATCTGAGATAATTCATCACGGAGTGCCGAACCGATAGATGACATGTGTCCTGAAGAAATGAATGAAATTCTCCGTCTTCATCTCCCTTAGTGGTACTGCTTCTGCCCACTTAGAAAAGTAGTCGGTCGTTGTCGGTATGAACCGATGCCCTTTATACGATACTGGTTCAATAGGGTCAATTATATCGGTTCCCCGCATTTCGAATGGCCAGCTAGCCATTGTTGGGTGTAGCGGATTTGGATGTTAGTGGATGAAGTCCCCGTGAATTTGGCACGATTAACACTGCTTCGCATAAGTCACACCCCGCTTCCCGGTGTACGGTAGGGAGACATGACTGGCCCGCTACGCATTTACTCAGAAGCAAACACGCTAAGCGTAACTAAGCAATATAATGTAAATATACACAAGAATACATGAAATGTAAATGAACATCAACTTTTATTGATTAAACATTCTTTACAATACAACTGGAAAGTAAAATACAATACTGGAAAGCGATGCCTAAACAATGGCATGTACTGAAAGTAAAAGTGAGTACAACTGAAGCCTAGTGGTCATGCTGCTCAGTGGTCTGCTCCAATTGCTCCTGGCTGGTCTCGAACTCCTCGGAGTCGGGTCCTCCTGACAACATTCCAAAGAAATAAGAGAAATAGGAATGTCGTCAGCGAACAATCGCTCGGTAAGTCCCAAAGAGATAGAAATAGAATAGACAGATAAGAGGATGTAACTGATATAATGTTTGATTGTTATGCTAACGCAGTTGTTTGTAGCTTGGTATAGAATATGCCAGTGTATACGAGAGGAGTCCAACTTACACCGTGGACTATGGTAACCCGTAGTACAAGGCTCCATCGATAAAACCACATAACAACGGCAATGGATGTATAGTACGTCTTTTAATGACCATCTCGTGCCACTTTTAACACATTCCGTGTCAGTCTACCCCTTTAAAACCCCGTAATGTATTATGTATTGATGTATTGAAGTAAATTATAGATGTAAGACTTTTCGAAACCATGATATCAGTAATTCATGTAAACGGAAAGGATATAGACGGATAGTCATGTAGACCAGTCAAATGTATATCTATGGTTCGGTCAAATCATGTTCATATTGATATAGATTGAATTTTGGTATAAATGGATTCATGTTGAATTGGATTTATACTTGAATCATATTCAAGGATGATAGATTGATTTCAGATTAGACCGAGACTCTGTCTGAGTCAGACACTTAAACAGAATTGAAGTCCTGAATTAGTTTTGGAGTTATCGGTAACTGCTGCACATGGACGACCGGATTTGTTTCTTTTTCCAAGACAATTACCGTATTGATAACACCGTTTTTAGGTTGTCTACCTTAGATAGGCAA
This sequence comes from Agapanthus africanus, assembly GCA_030015575.1. Taxonomy (NCBI): domain Eukaryota; kingdom Viridiplantae; phylum Streptophyta; class Magnoliopsida; order Asparagales; family Amaryllidaceae; genus Agapanthus; species Agapanthus africanus. The sequence goes on from CM057351.1 coordinate 350,523,380, forward strand.
GCATCCATATTCTCCGGCTCCGTGAGGCTCAAGAGAACTGGTCCCGTTTAAACCTATGTTTACTAGGGTTTTTACTGTAAATTAATATAACTTGAGGGGATTTTATGAAAAATAGTTTTGATATATTTTCAAAATAAACCTCAAGTATTTATTTATCGTCTTTAGGGTTTTCATAGTTGTAATTTTTATAAACTGAAATATTCTAGTGGATATAAACCTAATTTTGAATAGTATATGGTATTTTCTTGTAATTTGACTTGTATTGAATGTGATGGTATTTTCATGATCTTTTATGACTCTTTTGATTTAAAAAAACGTGGAATATATATAATATATTTAAAGTAGATATTTTGATAATATATATATATATATATATATTTATTTATTTTAAAAAATAGAATTTATTTATTAAATAGAAATCACGTTTTTTCTTAAAATTGTAATACAAATTCCATCGAGATCGTATACTCCGTGAGGAGGTCTGCATCTCGCCCTACTAGTTTGATGGATGTGCGATAACCCGCACCAACCAAGTCGGATTCCCCAAAATGGGTTGTAAGGACTTAATCGTATGGAATTTAAATAAGACAATTTAAAGAATACGATTTTGTAATAGTTTAGGGTATTTTATTGTAAACTTGTAATTATCCCACAAACTAAAGTTCCAAAACTCATTGTGCTATGTCAAGAATGAGTGTTGTGATGAGATAGGTCATTACCTCGTGAGTTTTCTAAAGGTAATACAAGGAATATGATGAAATATGTAGAATGTAAAGTTTGTGGTATTTAATCGTAAAAATATGATAAAAGTTGCATAACATGTTATTTTGAGATGAAACTTGTTCTAAAATGTTTAGTTATGATTTCTAAACAATATATGAAGAATTGATAGGTTTGTTATTAAGAAAATTTGGGGGTTTTAAAGAAAAGAGAACCGGAAGTCGGAATAACTCCGCTTCCGACGAGTTTTGAAATGAGAGTGTTTTAGATTAGAATGAGAGGGGGGAGAGGAGACTTACTGATTTGGAGAAGATATGGGAGGTAGAGGGAACTTTCGAAGGCGTCGCGGAATCGCGTCGTCGCCGGATTTGTCCCGAATCGTCGTCGGAACTTTGACCTTGGCTAACTCCACTTGTACAATTTTTGGACTTATGAATTTTAGAGAGTTTTGGTAATAGATTTCAGAATGAGGAGGGCCAAAATGTAGGGTTGTGTTTATAGGAGAAATTAGGATTTAGGGTAATGAAGAATGGAATTAAAAATATGCATTAAAATGGATTAAAGAAGTGAATTATCACTCTCTGGATAAATGCAGGGAAATCAAACCGTATGAGGGTAGTGGGGTAGACCAACGGGTGCTAGGGTTAAGAGATGGAGGCATTTGGGACGGGTGGGACCGGCGGCGCCGGCCCCAAGCCAAATCTCGCCGGCCAATAGGGTAGGTTGGGTCTCTGGATTGAAGGCACGTGTCCTCAGCTGTGTGTACAATATTTTACATGTGTTTGTTTATTCCAACTTTTAATTTTTACGTGTATTGCACATGTAAACTTTTGGGCTTCCAAAAAATTTAAAAGAAAAATCAGTAAAAATAATATGTGGCTGAGGGGATTCGAACACATGGGCTATGTCACAGCAGTGCAAGGCTTTACCAATGAGCTACAAGTGTTTTCTTGCTGTTCAAAAGCAATTTAAATTTATAAAATGTGCTCAGGCTAAGGTATTCATTTCTGTACTTCACAAAAAAAATTGTATAGAAGTTTTAGGGTTGTTACAGCATATTCGAGGCAGTCCTGAATCATTGTGAGCCAATAGTAACCCATCCTTTTTATCATCAGCTTCATCTTTGGCCCAGCTTGGTGAGAACCGCAGAGCTCGTCGTGAGTTTCTTGGACGATTGTCTTTGCTTCCTCCGGTCCCAGGCATCTTAGCCATAGACAGTCAAACGATCTCTTATATAGAGCGTCACTGACGAAGGCGAAAGACAGAGCTCATTTCATAAGCTGATGTCTAGACGACACATTTTTGGGCGTTCGTTGGGATTTGAAATAGTCAATGAAGACTTTTTTCCAATCGTTGACCTATTCTTTGTCCCTTATTTGAAGGGTTACTTATTCGGTCGTTCCTTTTTCCTTCGGATAGCTCTGTTGAGTCTTCAGAAGATATTTCTGTTGGTGTGAGAACCCTGTGGCTTTGCACAATGATCCTTACGTCATCGAGGTCCTCGTCGGCCAATTCCTTAGCTAATTGGCCAATACATCCACCTTGCTGTTTTTTGCACGCGGTATACTCTCCAAGATGTAGGGGGGATTTGTGTCAGCAGTTACTGCACTCTTTCGCCGTACTTTATCAGCTCTGGCTTGCATGTATGATAGTCTGATAGTATACTATTTCTTTTTCTTCCTCGGAATCGCTCCCAAAGATCGAGATAGTGGCGATGGGCTTCTATTTATCCTCTAGCCTATGACACCTTTCTGTATCCGCGAAGTCTGGTAGGAAGTACTTTGCGTCTTCGTATTTTCGAACCTCGTTTATGTAGAACGGATTTAGCTCCCATGTGACAGTGTATTCCAAGTCCTCTTTGAAATACTTCATACACTAATGTTGTGTAGAAGGGGTGACTTTGTACTCATGTAACCAGCGCCTGCCGAGCAAAGCGTTATAGCAAGTCTTGGCGTCAATGACATGAAATTTGTTGTCAGTGACGAGCAACCCGAAGCGTAACGTCGGTATTACGGACCCAAGCGTCCGTGATGAATGTGAGTCAAACCCAGAGATAATAATTTTGTCTCGGGCCAAGTGCTGAATGTTCATGCAAATTTTCTTTAGTACTCTCATGTTGAGAAGGTTGACGGAGGATCCGTTGTCGACAAGAATTTTCCCTATCTTGATGTCGTGGCAGTACCGGGTGACGTATAACGGATGATTATGTTCGCACATACCGAGGAGGAGATCATCGTCGTTGAGTATAATGTCAGCTGTGTAAATCTCTGCCATTTCGTCCTTCATCTTCTCTTCTATAAAGAAAGCTTGGAACTGATCGGGCTCTTGTAATGTCTTGATCAGAGACTCTCGTGCCTCTTTGGGCAGGAGGAGAGCATCCAATATGCTCAACTGCGAGGGTATTTTCCTCAAATGTGCTAGTATATTGTAATCCACCATTTTTTCTAGGTAGGTCCCTTGCTGTGAGCTTTTTGACAACTCCTCCGTCGAGGGCAATTTCCTCAGGGATTTTTTCTTTCCCTTTGTCTTTTTTGCTCGAACCTTTGTTTGCAGTTCCGAGGTTCTTTTCAGGCAGCGTGCGGTAACGCAGCTGAATATTCTCGCAGTTCTTCTCCTACTCTTTTTTTTCGGAGGTGGAGTCTTTGAAGAGAAGGCTGAGGGGTATTTCATTCTCAGAATCGCTCCCGAAAGTAAGAACTTGGGGTTTTCCCCTTCTGAACTGGTATCAACCATATGATAGTTGCCAGTCATTTTTTTCATGCGCATATGTCGAACTATTTTGCCGTCGACGACTTTCGCGCTTCACCCTCTTGAAGTGTTTTTTATGGGCAAAGTATCCTTACCACCACTTCTTGAAGGAACTGCATTCGTCGGTGGGATGGATAGCCTTCCGATGGTATAGGCAGTAGTTTGGATGTGAATCCTCTTCGTCGAGACATATGACCCCAGGAGTGTTTCCTACGAGAGGTGGCAGCTTCATTCCCATTGACAGGGCTTTGGCGAACCGCTTCTCTGCCTTGATCCTGCTCTTATTTGTCACAGGTATGCTTTGCTTTGGTTGGAATACTTTACGACTCCTCCTTACCACAGCTTCTTCATCCTGATGCTGACGCATAGCCTTTTCGTATATGGCTGTTTTGCATTCTCGGTCAGCTTTGCTTTTTCGAAAGGCTTCGTTTAACAGCCTATCGATCGGGTCTTCTGGCAGTTTCGGGGATTTTAGCGCCGATCCTGCCCCCAGTCCCCCGCGTTGTTTTCTGACGCTGAGGGAGTTTCTTCATCATTTAACAACGAATGGGAGACCATGCGGCAACTTGCTACATAGTCTTCGGTTTCTTCTGATGAGTCATTTTCCTCATCGTTGTCACTATCTTCGTTCTCAATAATATGCTTGAGGAACTCTTCGAGCATGACCGGTTTCCGCTCCTTTTAGTTGTACTCCTCCAGCTTGCCAATGTACTTTTGTAGGTCTGTGCGCTTGTCGTCATACCCGGCAGGCTGCACAGGTTTCTTGTTCTTCTTCTTTTTCTTCGAAGACTTGGAAGGCTTGACTTGGGGATTTTGCCCTTTGTCAACAATCTTCGGTATAGGATAGGGTTTCAGCATCCCTTCGATGATTTCAGGTTCAAGTGGGCTTTTCCACTTGACTGCCGGTAAATCCTTCAGCATTCTTTTGGTTTTTGCTGGAAAAACAACTTCCAATGGAGTTTCTTCCATGAGCGAGCATGATGCCCCGATGTATCCACCTTTTTGTGAGTGTGCTTCTGTGGTGGGTTCACCCTCCAGTTCTCAGACAGCATGAACTTCCCCTATTGATACTGGTCCTCGACCCAGTTCTTGAAGATGTAGCAATTCTTAATTGGGTGGCTCACCATTCTGTGATAGGAGCAGTAGTTGGAGTTGTTGACGTCGCCAGGTTGCGGTGGACGCCGTGGGTCTGGCAATGTGATGAGTTTGTTACGCATTGCCAACTCAAATAATCTCCTCGTTTTGTCACGAGGAAATGAGTAAGCACATCCTAGCCTTTCTTCCAGGGATAAACATGGACGCACGTTGTTTTGGAGAGCAGCTGGTTTTGGGCCACTCGGTTGTTATTGAGTGTTGGCAACGCTGGCCGCTTTCCCTTTACCCTTGTTATTTCGAGGGTCCTTATTTGAGGAGGAAGGCCCGTGGCCCTTCTGGTCCATTTGGGCCAGCTTATCGATCAGAGCCTGAAAGATCGTCGGTTTGAAGAATGTTATGGACTGGGACACAGTCGTTTGAGAATCTAGGGTCCCGATAAACATGCCCACGACGGGGGATTCGTCGATGCGCTGTTCGCACTTTGACCATAGGTTCAGCCACCGGATCGCATATTGGACCCAGGTTTCTCCTGGCTTTACCCTAGCATTGATTAATACCGTGATCAGGGTATGTTCCCTTACGCTGGCGAACCGCTGTGTAAACAACAGTTCCATCTCTGTGAATGTTCTCACGGAGTCATTTGGGAGCTCCGAGTACCATTCAAAAGTCGTCTTTGACAGGCTGCCAACGAACTGGCGAAGCAACAGTTTGTCGTCACCCCCAGTGTAGCCGCACAGAGCTCTGAAATGCGCGACGTGCTGATGGGGATTGCCCGTCCCTTTGTATACATGGAACTTGGGGATCATATATCCCAGCGGGTACTTGATTTGATCATACCATTCTGGATACGGTAGCCCAGTTCTGACGATATGGCCAGCCGCTTCATTTGCTTGATGAGCTCTTATTTGTTGAGCTATATAATCATCAAGAGCAGCCTTGGAGAATGTTTCCTCCTTGAGTATTGATAAAGCCAGAAGAGGGTTTGATGTTTCCCCTTTGTCATCCTGGATGATTATCGGCGGATCTTCGGCTGGGGGTTCTGGTTGGATCATCATTCTAACCATATCCTAAAATAAAAGCGCCATCTACTTCATGTTCGCAGCTTGTTCGGCGGCTTCTTTATCTTTTCTTTCAAGAACCCTTCGCAAGAACTCTGTAATGGTCTCCTGCTCGTGGCGCTGTTCGGCTGTTGTGTCCGGGCTTTCTTTCTGCCCGGTAAGTGCTGCCATTTTGGTCAGCATTTCCTGGAGCTTTTGTTGTTGCTCCTGAGCTTTAGTTAGCGACCGAGTTTGCGGTTGGTGACTCGCCGAAGTATGACTTTCTTCTTTCCCGAAAGCCGTGTGGACCGTATGCACAACCATGCCCCCAGACTTGGGGCGTTTGGGTCCATCACCTTTAGAATTTGCCGCAGACGGTGGGATTTTCTCCGTCCTCATCCTTTTGTGGGAGGTCAAAGTTGAAGGAGCTGTTGTATCAGGCACCTGTGCAGAAGAAGCCCCTCGCTGTATGACGGAGGGACGGTCTTTATCTTGCCGAGCCTTTGATTTCTTCGGTCGACGAGAGTAATCTTTGTTGATCACAGAGTCTGGGACTTTTCGCCAGACCCTGTGAATTTGGGAGGAGAGCCGTTGATGAGGGCGCTCCGGCTTTTCCTGCACTGTAGCTTCTACAGGCGGGGTCAATTTCTTTAGCACCGCCGTTGGAGAGTTCTTGCGTACCCTCCTGAATAGATCAAAGCTATTCCCAGTCAGAACAGCAGCGTCAACTTCCACCATTGGAGCTGGTGGGGTAAGTCCAGAGGGGGAGTTTCCTCTAGCTTTTCTCACTCGGTGCCACTGGTGACGTCGAGCGTGCCTTGCAGACGGGACCGCCTCAGTTTTGGATGCGGCTTCTTCGTTCCCCCGGCTTTGCTGAGGGGCTGCAATTGGTGTAAGCCTGTTGAAGACCGACGTCCTTGTCAGAGTTTGAGGAGGGCCGTCCAATCTTTCAAAGACCGACTTTCTGATAGGGGAAACACTTTTGACGACTTCGCCCGAAGCAGGAGTTGGGAGGGCTATCCATTTTGGAACAGCCCCTTCAGATATCACGAGCCTCTTTACGGGCCCGTTTGGGTTCTTGCCCAGCCTGTTAAAGACTGAGACATCAGTTTTGGATGGCCCGTTAAGAGGGGCCGTTGAGATTGCCAGTAGATCGAAGACCGACCTCTTGGCAGCTTCCTCTTGCGACGCTGAGGCACCGTAACTTACTGGTGGGAGCATGGTCCCAAAGAACAATCTAGTAGTGGCTTGCGTTACTTGCCCCACCGGCGTTGAAAAAATAGAGGTCGCGTTGGGCCCGTAGGTCACTCCTCTAGCTGGGGTAGAGCGAGTGTTGTTGTTGCATGTTGTGCAGTTGGAAGTTATCGATTTTTTTTCTGCACATGAGCAAGACACCAAATCTTAGTACCTTAAGTCCAAGGGCAACCATAGCGAACCGCGATTTTATTCGCGAAACACGACACACGAAGTGTGGAGTGGAAAGAGGAAAAGGCCTCACCGGGCATGCCAGAATCTGTTTACTGCCGAAAGACCGGACCGAGACGTTGGGACTTCTGGCCTGAATTTTGGGGGCAAATTCTATTTGGATTTATTCGTCCATCTCTCCGAAGATAACAAGTTGATTTATGGCATCATATATCGGAGGTTTGGACAGATGTAACTGTTGTAGCAGACTTTATCAGATTCCCCCACATTTTGTTAAGGTTTTTTTATTGTGGGGACGCTCATTCCTGCAGGCGCAAGCCCCTGCAGTTAATTACGTTACCGCATTGCGATAACCAGTTTCTCCTGCTCCGGCAGTTCATTTCATGTCGTGTGTATTTTTATTTGTTTAGGTTGCCCGTGGATTGTATACGGAGACTAGTTTATGTCGTCGCCTGTAGGGCGCGGATCAGTCTAAATCCGTATATTTAGATTTGGGTTTGGGTCAAGGATTTGATTGACGGGGTCCACGTTGGTAGATTGGTTTGCCAACAGGAATAAACTTATGATGCATTTCTCACATTTGTGTGGTCCATCCGTTCATAAGATATTTGAGTTTGATCTAAGGATCGTTAGTCATATCTGAGACTAAAATCAACTTAGAAACAAGTGAGCATATGAGCTCAATTATATTAGTTTAAGGACATCACGGTCCAACATTGCCATGTTTGGAGTGAATATTAGTTTAAGGACGTTTCGGTCCATTATCGCCGTGTTTGGGGCGAATATTAGTTTAAGGACGTTTCGGTCCAACATTCCCATTTTGGGGACGATTATTAGTTTAAGGACATTTCGGTCCAACATTCCCGTTTTAGGGACGAATGTTAGATAAGGACATTTCGGTCCAACATTCCCGTTTTAGGGACGAATGTTAGTTTAAGGACATTTCGGTCCAACATTCATCTTGCGCGCACGTGTATTTGTTACGTGGCAAAATGAACGATGGTGGCATGGGACACGCTCAAGTTAGGGTGCGACCCAATTTGAGGTTTGCACGTCAATTTAGAAGTGCATCAATGTGGGATGTATCATTCCCTGTCTTGATGAAATTCTATATCAAGTTAGGACGGGAAAGGAGTTGTTGGTTATCGGGACCTGCCACCTCTCTGAAGATATTGAGGAATTACAACGACATATATCAGAGGTGTGAAGAGATGTACCCTTGAACCAAATCCCATGTTTGTGGGAAAGATTATGGTGGATCATCTAAGAATCGTTAGCCTTATTTGAGACTAAGATTACCTTAGAAGATATGGGATGAATATCATTTTGGATATCGTCAATGAGAGATCATTAGTCATGTTTGAGACTGAGATCAGTTTGGAAATCACGAGCATATGGGCTCGCTTGAAGAATCAAAGAGGTTTAACGTCAGGAAACTTAGCCAATTTGGGCTAAGACTGGGTTTCTGTACTACCTAGCAGTGTTAAGTACTCGGTTGCATATAGCGCTCACATGTGTTTCACGTGAGGCACTATAATAGTGCTAAGCACTAGCCTTTTATGGTACTCACGTGTGTTTCACGTGAGGCGCTGAGGTTTTGGCTTCCTTTGGGCGCTTACGTGTGTTACGGAATAATTACCTGTTTGCCGTTTTTCCGGGCGTTACGGAATAATTACCTGTTTGCCGTTTTTCCGGGCGTTATGGAATAAATCCGGTTACTGTGATCCCATGGAAATGAACGGGATATATACTGTTGGGTTACGATGAGCATTACATTAATTGATTTCAAAGACTTTTAGAATAGATAACCTAGAAGCACGGTTTTAGGTTACACATCACACATCACTTACATACACATACCTCACTGTTTCATATCTGTGTTATTCATTTATATTCATTTTTACTTACATCTTTACATCCTGGTTATCACTGTTACTTTGGTATTATGACGCACCGACGTCTGAGTTTTGCATGGCCCAGTTTCTCTACTTTTATCGTAGGCTGAACATGAGTACTTTAGCCATCAAGCCGAGCAGTGCGGAATTGAACATGTGTTATTTCGAGATATTTAGTTTAGTTTCTTTTCCGCAGTTTTATTTCTTGATGTGAACCCATATTGGGACATGTTTCAGATGTTGTTTATTGGATTTGATTCGTTTCCGCTTATGAATTTTCTTGACTCTATTTACTGTGGCAAATGGACATGTACTAGATAGATTTTTATATTTTACTGTTCTTGATATCCTATAAACAGCCGTAATGTGACTGTAGAGGGATGTTTCCTAGCCACAGGTAGTATGGTTGGCTCTGTCACGTGCCGTAGTCTGCGCATTTTGGGAAGCGGGACGTAATAGGGTTTGTTTGGTATCAAAGCCATAGGGTTTAGGGTTAATCGGGTTTGGTTCTTTTATAGTTTGGTATTGAACCCAATACACTAACCAGAAAACCCGAAATTAGGAACATGTCCTGCCATATGACTATCTTACCAGTCTTGAATCTATATCTATCTGTATCCTGTTTATTGAATCATGTTTACCGTTGCTAATCCTCTTCAGTGTCTTGGCTTCAGAATCATGGCGGATAGAGATTTGCGATCACACCAGAGGCGTGTTGATGACGCCGCATTGCTTGGAGTTGTACATGGAATGCTGGAAAACCAGAAGCGGCAACTGAGCTTAATCAGCGGTAGACCGAGGCTTTCCAGGAGGGTCTGCGGACAGTCCAGCAGTCCGTAGTCGCTGTAGCACCCGGGCCAGCACAGCGTGAGGGCACTGTGGCGGACTTCAGAAAGCTCAATCCGTCCACATTTACAGGATTAGAGGAGCCATTACCAGCGGAGCAGTGGCTAGTTGACACAGAAAATCTGCTTGTCGCAGCGCAGATTCCAGATGAGAGAAGGGTGGATGTAGTACGCATCCAGTTGGTAGATTACGCTCGCGAGTGGTGGCTTGTAGAGGAGACCCGTCTGCCCAAGCCGATCATTTGGGTAGCGTTTTCACGGATTTTCTTAGAGATTCTTTCCGCAAACCGCTCGGGAAGAAATGGAAGAAAAGTTTATTATCCTAAAGCGGAATGGCGGATCCGTTGATGCGCATGCGGCTAAGTGGACTCGGCTCAGTCGATTTGCGGGGCCTTTGGTTGCCGACGATGCAGATAGGGCACGAAGGTTTATGCGTAATTTGGATGTAGAGATCCAGAGACATATTATATCTCTGGGATTGACCACCATCTCCCAAGTTCGCAAGGCAGCCAGGAAGCAACAGAGTTTATCGGAGAAAGCGAAGAGTACGCAACAGCAAGCCGTCGTAATGCGGAAGTCGACATTTACGCCAAACAGAGCTCCTGTATGCAGAGGCATCCCGGTGAACAGGCGAGGCATTGTGCCTGTTAGTGATATATGCCCTAGAGGCCATTATTGTATAGTACTGGTTTGTATATTACATTTTGGAAGCTTGGGATGTACACGGATATAATAACAGTCTTGCTCAATATGGTAGTATGCTACTTGGTTTGATTCTATCTTAATATATGTATATGTTTGTTTTAACGTATCACTAATACATATTGGTAGAGCCCTTAGGATCTTTGCTTGACTACCAGCGTTGTGATGGCAGTCACACTAGTGGAGGCTGGGTAGCCTATAAGTACATCCTTATATAGGTCCCTAGTCGTAGGATTATCGAGACGGGGTATCGATACTCCAGAGTAGACTAGTGTATATGCTTCTCATCCCAGCAGGGGAGATGGTCTATTCCATAACCATTAGTACGTCGTACTAGAGATAGTATGCAGGTGCTCATTGGGTTATGAGTTACACTGGACATGACTCATGGGGAACTGCTGGTTGGTACTATACCCATCGTCAGGTAGCAGTTCCCAGGTGACATGAGTACAGCTTAGTCTGTTGACTTGACATCGCTACTTCGTCTCGAGTGTGTTCCCACTGTTCTTAGATTACTACCTTACCATGGCTCAAAGGAATCGTACAAACAGGTAGTAGTTGGGTGCAGTCCCGAAGCACTTAGAGGCAGCAGCGGTTAGATAGGATTCGTCTTTCCCAGTATGGGGGTTGGTATCGCGCTGTGTTCGGAAAGCCATTACACAAAGTCACTGGCCAGGGCAAGGGATTTGCTGGTAGGTACTCCAGTAGTTTCTCAGGGTGTTTTAGGCTCTACTCCGGCACGGCTTATTGCGCTATTAGGGGTTTGACGGCTACCACCTATTAGGCCCGATATGCAATACTCTTAGACGAACAGACCGGACTGTATGGAAATTGTCTCAGATAGGCTCAGTAGGAGTTCAGATGAGTTTGCTCATCGGCCTTCTTATTGAAAAATACCTGGGTAGCCATTACGTGCAGCTAGTACCGCTGACGTGTTTGTGGTTAAACCCACTGCCAACGTACTGTCGAGTCTTTAGAGTCCCACACAGAAGGTTTCCCTGCATCAGGCAAAAGATGTAGATGCCGTATGGTTTTACGGCGGGGCTTCGATCACATACGTGTACTTCTACACGGATGATGTTCGGACAGATAATACTAGTGGGCTTTGGTTTAAGCCGGATCCTAGTATTATATTATTAGATTGTTTTCGTCTCAGTGTATTCGTATTTTTCGGAATATGGATACGGGTATGTATATACGGTGAGGGCATTCTTGTAATTTTACTTTGTATGCTTCTAAAAGGGGACACCTCATTATTGGTTTATCTATTTGCAAAATAGATTAATGAGGTAGATATTTAGAGACTTGTGTGGCATGGGTGTGAAGCATGGCTCCATGAGTTGTTTATTGGTTTGTGTTCACTATTGAAGCATGGTGGCTATTTTCTATGAGAAAATAATCCATGCTTCAAAGAGTGAAGTATTGAGCTATTCTCCACACACACACAACCTTTGTTCATTTGCAAACTCTCATTCTCTCTCCAAGTTTCCTTTCCTTCTTCCTCAAACTCTAAAAGTCTCATGTGTTGAGAAACCTAGGGTTCTTGAGACAAACTAATCCATCATCACTCTCTACATCCTCTAGGCTATCTAGTTTAGCGAACTAGGTACCTTAGTTACCTCGGTATTGAGGTTGGAGCTTGAACTATAGACTCCCGGGTGGATCGTCTTTGACTGGAGGAGGCCAACCTAGCAAGCACGATCCGTACACTTCGAGGAGCTTAAGACGAGGAGAAGGAGAACAAGAAGACCCGAAGGACTTGATACTAGGAGGTATAACTTTCTTCATAGTATAAGGTTCAAGTAAAGATCCTGGAGTTTAGTCGGTGTTGCGAAGCTTGTAAAAATCATTTTTTGCACATTCCGCCTACCCGCGAACCCATGGGGTGCGCGACATCGACTTACAGTGGTATCAGAGCCTACTAAACCTTAACTAGCTAGTTAGCAAGTAGTTAGAACTGCGATCATCGGATAAACCCGAAAACATAACATTAAAACCCAAGCTTGCTGTCAATTTTTAAATCTGGTCTAAAATTATTTCAGAGGCCTTAAAATTACAAGCAGGGAATTCTAAGAACACACAAGAAAAATGATCCAGTAACTCGCCAAGACGACCACGGAACCGCGGCGAAACGGTGTGTTTCGCGGCGGTTCCGCGGCGGAGTCGAGGCCGAGTTGACTCGGTTTTCTTCTGTGGTTATTATTTGAGGTGTTGTGATTTCTTGTATATTTGGTTTCTACCCAGTATTGTTTGTGTGCTAATTTGTACATGGGGTAGACACGGAAAATATGTTTCGATCGAAATTCTAAAGTTCTTGGCTATCGGGTTTTCTGAGTTTGGATATATGTGTTCGAAAACTTCCGCCAATTGCTATACGTCGATTAGTTGGGGGTTGCACATATCTGTGATGTTGGTTTGTGTATATGGTATATTGGATCGTCGTGGATGAATAGTCAGGGGATGTAAGAAGAGTGTTTTCTTTTCTTTCATTCGATATAAATTTGTAAAGTGATGTAATATTACTTTGCGGGGTACATTCGGGTTGAGGTTGTAGCCACCGTTGTATTATTTCATTTACTGTTTTTTGCTCCTAGGATAGACCCAAGGTGGGGTGCAAACTACCGGGTTCTTAAAGTGTAGAGTGGCCTACTCATTTTATTGAGGGAGGTTGCTTCACTTTGGGAATTTGGCGGGTAATTTGCCGCACCCGTAGGGGTCTAGGGTGGGGTTTGGCTATCATCACGACCGTGGAATTCGTCTTTCGTTATAGGTTTAAACGAAACGCGGAATTCCTAGTATATCCAATATGTTCATATGTGATCAGGAATGCCTATTATTGCGTGAGACGAATGGATATATATATAGTAGATGTTGCATATGTTTTGCACCCGCGCAAGTCCAGCCCCCACTCTGCCGTTAGTTAAGTAACCTAACGGTGTATGACGGGACCCCGTGGCAAATGCGGATGGAATAAGTGTACGTTGTATTTTCGTTACTTTCTACAATTATAGGTGTTAATGATGGGACTGCATTAATTAATTAATGCAAAGAAAACAAACCAAAGCTGAATCGTTGGAATAATTTCAAAACCACTCGGTTTTCTTCAAAAAGCAAACCTTTAAATGCGGAGCCTAAACCACTCCTTTAAAAGCTATCATGGTTCCTTCGATCATATCAAGTTCATTACGTTCACGGTTTCGCCAAAACCATTCATAGCCCTCCGTCATTTCAGTTGGGTATCCAGTAGTATTCAAGCTATGTATTTTGACCTTCGCCAAGGCATAGTGATTGGTAACTGCTGGATATTCTTTTGTAGCATAGATAGATGCGTTGGTTTGGGACAGTCATACTACTATTTTGGCCTTCGTCAAGGGTATGTACGGATGGGTTCAAATTAATCTGGACAATGACAGGTAGAACTTTACTTGCGACTTATGATATGTTGGCCTACGTCAAGGTCATAAGAGCTTGGGGCAAAAATCCACATCAGGAGTTGCATAGCATTTGGAGTGTGATGATTTTGGTAGGATTCCTTCAAGGTTGTCACACAATGATATTTAGATCCCGATCGTACTATGAGTATCTGCTACTCCTCATAAGATTTGTTCACTAAACAATCAATGTTATAAACCAAGTAGGTATCTAGAACGTTGTTAGCGGGGCTATGCCTCTAGGGAAAAAAGGTTATGTAATTAAAAAACTTCACGAAAGTGTTGGAAAACCTCTATCGAAGTACCAACACTAGCATGGCCGAAAGGTTAAGCAAAAATTGTAGGGTGAGATTAATCCTGACTAATTCTTCTTTTATTGTTTGAAGAAGGATTCGAGATAAAGTGGGAACCATCCTGTTTAGATAAACTAATAACCAATCTAAACTTACAAGAGCGTCATGCTAAGTGTTCTCTCTCTCTCTCTTGACTGCAGCGACGAAAAATGACCGGGCTTAAGTTACTGCTAGATAATAACATATTGACTGAGCCAAACTATAATGATTGGCTAAGGAATGCCTAGATGGCCATAACCTATGACAAGCTGGCTACCTCCTTACTGCCAAAGCCCCCGCCGTCACAGGTCCAGATTCCACCATTGCGGATGTTGATATCCGTAAGACATGGGAAAAAGACAGTGCAAAAGCCAAGTACCTCGTGTTAGCCTCAATGGATTATGAACACCAGACACAACACGAGAAGATGGACTTAGCTTCCATCTTCCTCCATACCAAAGTTTTATATGGAGAGCAATCTCGTATCGCAAGATATGAGACCTCGAAATTATTGTTTCATACAAGGTTGGCTGTCGGGTCATCTGTAGGGGACCACGTCCTTATGCTGATTAGCTATATTGAGAAGCTCACGAACTTGGGGATCACGTTGGAGAACGAGTTATATACTGACTTAATTCTACAGTCGCTCCCCTCCACCTACGCCCAGTTTATCTTGAATTTCAACATTCAAGGGAAGGAAGTTTCACTTCCAGAACTCCTCAACATGTTGTTGAGCTCAGAAGGCACCCTGCAAGAATCCAGGGAGACACCCGCTCTGCTCATTTGAGAATCTTCCTCTTCTAGATCCAAGACAAAAGCCAAGAGAGAGAAGAAGAAGGCCTCCACCAAGCCGATAGGCGGTGTCAGTAAGGTAGAAGGAAATGACAGGGCAAAAGTTTCGGGGCTAACAGTAGGGAAGGAGGAATGTTTCTATTGTCACGGGATAGGCCATTCTCAGAAGGACTGCAGGGCTTAGAAAGCCAGAAACCAGGATTCGAAGCACGTTGTGGTTTCGGCTTTGGGTGTGTTTATGATTGAAAACTGTCTGTTAATTAACCCTACTTCCTGGGTATTGGATACCGGATCGGGATATCATATTTGTAATTCATTACAGGCTCTGAGAAACCGTAGAGTTATCAAGGCAGGTGATAGGACTCTCAGGGTTGCTAACGGAATAAGCGTAGATGCTATATCCGTAGGGGAATAACACCCAGGATTGACAAGTGGACAGATTTTGATTTTTCGTAACTGTTTGTGTGTACCTAGTCTGTCTTGTAATATCATTTCTGTATCTTTACTTTCTAAAGAAGGTTATGATTTTACATTTGTAAGCGATGTGGTTCACATCCACCTAAATCAAGCATTGATTGGGTCAGGTATACTAGATAACTATATTTACGTATTAAATCAAGCTCAGATTTTCAACGTCCAGAACACACTTAAAAGAAAGTCTCCTGAATTAAATCAGGCTTTCTTATGGCATTGTAGACTGGGTCACATCAATGAAACACGGTTGACGAAGTTACATAAAGAGGGATATTTGGATTCGTTCGAATATCAGTCCTATGCAACTTGTCGATCATGTCTCAAAGGAAAGATGACAAAGACTCCGTTCACTAGACACGGAGTAAGAGCGGGCGAGCTCTTGGGACTCAAACACAGCGACGTGTGTGGTCTAATGTCTACACATGCAAGAAGTGGTTATTTCTATTTCATTACTTTTATAGATGATTTCTCTTGGTATGGACATGTATTCTTGATGAAACATAAATCTGAGGCCTTTGAGAAATTCTGGAAATATAAGAATGAAGTGGAAAAACAAATAGGAAAAAGTATCAAGACACTTAGATCTGATCGAGGTGGTGAATACTTAAGTGCTAAGTTCTTGGGTTATTTAAAAGAGAATGGAATTCTCTCTCAGCTTACTCCTCCATACACACCTCAACACAACGTGTATCGGAAAGGCGGAACAGAACCCTATTGGATATGGTACGTTCCATGATGAGTAATGCTGAGTTACCGCGATCCTTCTAGGGTTATGCACTAGAATCAGCTGCATATCCTTTGAACAAGGTTCCTACCAAGACTGCGCCTACCACACCATATCAGATATGGAGTGGGAAGAAACCCTATCTTAAGTATCTGAAGATATGGGGATGTCCAGCTTTGTAAAAAAGCAGCATGCGGACAAGCTCAAGGCACGCTCAGTACTGTGTAAGTTTGTGGGATACCCAAAGAACTCCAGAGGGTATCTTTTCTATTACGCAGAGGAACAAAAGGTTTTTGTTTCTCGTCATGCCCACTTTTTGGAAAATCAATTTTTAGAAAAAGAAATAAGTGGGAGCGCAATAGAACTGGAAGAAATTCTGGAACCACAAGCTATTACTGTAAGCATAGTGGAACCAGATGTTTCGAAAGAACCGGATATCCTCGCGCCACTCCGCAGGACTGGTAGGCAGTCTCATACACCTGAGAGATACTACGGTTTTCTCATAGACGAGATAGAGAGGATTGCATCATCGACGATAATGATCCAACTAGCTTCCAGCAAGCCATTCAGAGCAGAGACTCGGTAAAATGGTTGGATGCAATGCAAACCGAAATGGAGTCCATGTACACCAACAAAGTATGGACTTTGGACATTGCTCCATAAGGGGTAAAACCCGTAGGCTGCAAATGGATCTTCATAAAGAAGATTGGTGTAGACGGACAGATTGAAACCTATAAGGCTAGACTTGTTGCAAAAGGATTTCGTCAAAGACCTGGTTTGGACTATGATGAAACCTTTTCTCTAGTGGCTATGCTCAAATCCATTCAGAACCTTCTTGCCATTGTTGTCTTCCACGATTATGAGATTTGGCAGATGGACGTAAAGACCGCTTTTCTAAATGGAAATTTGGAAGAGTGCGTCTATATGGTTCGGCCAGAGGGTTTCATTCAGAGTTGAGCAGCGGGAAATTGTGCAAGTTGCTTAAGTCCATTTATGGACTAAAACAAGCATCGCGAAGTTGGAATATCTGTTTTGATGAGACGGTCAAAAAATTCGGCTTTATCAAAAATCCAGACGAACCATGCATTTATAGTAAGATTGTAGCGAGAACTGTAGTATTCCTCGTCTTGTACGTGGATAACGTTCTCTTGATAGGAAATGATATTCCAATATTACAATCAGTCAAAAGATTCTTATCACAAAGGTTCTCCATGAAAGACCTGGGTGATGCCTCCTACATTCTGGGGATCCAGATATATCGTGATAGATCTAATAGGATGTTGGGACTTTCACAGTTAAGGTACATCAACACCATCCTAAAAAGATTTAGTATGGAAGATTCTAAGCGCGATAATCTACTGGCTTGTCACGAAATCACCATATCCAAAGAGATGTCTCCCAAGACTGATTTGGAAAGGGATCGTATATCTATTATACCCTACGCTTCTGCGGTAGGCTCTAAATGTATGCAATGTTATGTACCAGACCAGATGTAACTTACGCACTGAGCGTTGTAAACAGGTATCAGTCAAATCCAGGGAAGATGCACTAGATAGCAGTAAAGAACATTCTCAAGTACCTGAGAAGGACTAAGGAAATGTTCTCGATGTACGGCGAAAAAGATCTCCAGATCGAGGCCTTTGCTGACTCTAGCTTCCAGAGTGACAAGGATGACTCCAAGTCCATGTCGGGTTATGTCTTTACCCTCAATGAAGGGGCGGTCTGTTGGAAGAGCTCCAAGCAGGAAACCGTTGCTGTCTCGATGATAGAAGCGGAGTATATTGCTGCATGTGACGCCACAAAAGAAGCAGTCTGGATGAGGAAGTTCATAACAAAACATTAGGTGGTTCTGTCCATTGTTGATCCAATATCTCTGTATTGTGACAACAACGGGGCTATAGCTTTAGCAAAGGAATCCAGTTCCTATCAGAAGTCCAGACATATCTTGAAGCGGTACCACCTGATCAGAGAGATCGTTGATCGCCAGGAGATCGATGTGCGGAGAGTAGATTCGGAGAACAACACTGCAGATCCACTCACAAAGGCCATCCCTCAAACACAATTCGAGAGGCTAATCGAGATGATAAGTCTGCGATATGCCAATATATGGCCTTAGTGCAAGTGGGAGATTGTTAGTGATATATGACCTAGAGGCCATTATTATATAGTACTGGTTTGTATATTACATTTTGGAAGCTTGGTATATACATGGATATAATAGCAGTCTTTCTCGATATGCTACTTGGTTTGATTCTATCTTAATATGTGTATATGTTTCTTTTAATGTATCGCTAATACATATTGATAGAGCCCTCAGGATCTTTGCTTGACTACCAGCGCTGTGATGGAAGTCACACTAGTAGGGGCTAGGTAGTTTATAAGCACATCCTTATACAGGTCCCTAGTCGTAGGATTATCGAGACGGGGCATCGATACTCTAAACTAGACTAATGTATATGCTTCTCATCTCAGCAGGGGAGATGGTCTGTCCCACAGCCATCAGTACGTCGTACTGGAGATAGTATGCAGGTGCTCATTGGGTTATGAGTTACACTGGACATGACTCGTGGGGAACTGCTGGTTGGTACTATACCCATCATCAGATAGTAGGTCCTAGATGACATGAGTACAACTAGTTCGTCTAGAGTGTGTTCCTACTGTTCTTAGATTACTACCCTACCACGGCTCAAAGGAGTCATGCAAATAGGTAGTAGTTGGGTTCAGTCCCGAAGCACTTGGAGGCGGCAGCGGCTAGATAGGATTTGTCTCTCCCGGTATTGGGGGTTGATATCGCGCTCTGTTCGGAAAGCCATTACAAAAAGTCTCTGGCCAGGGAAAGCGAGATTTACTGGTAGGTACTACAGTAGTTTCTCAGTGTGTTTTGGGCTCTACTCCGGCACGACTTATTGCGCTATTAGGGGTTTGACGGCTACCGCTCTAGGCCCGATATGCGATACTCTTAGTCGAACAGACCGGACTGTACGGTAATTTCCATGATACGCACAACACAAATATTCGTATGATATACCTTGCTATCGGTTAGCGACATTGAAGCATTGATTCTTGTGAGATGGTGCATACGAAATGTAGCATACATGCATACCTACATGCTTACACATATACCTTGCTATATCTATATGTTCACCGTTATATGATGTTGCGTTGGATTTGGATAATTGGGAACCGCGTGATATATTTAATGACTTGATGCAATTAAATTGCAGATTTTCCCATGATATGCTCATATTGTTGTTCTATATTGCATGCATCATATTACATGGATTTACGCATTGAGATATGGATTTCATGTGATTTTCCGGATTTGAGAACCGCGGGGATATTTCAAGAAATGTGTATTGTTTTGAAAACCCTGTTTCTCTTGATTTGGGGATTTCGAGTGTCGATGTTAGGAACTTATGTTCCGAGAGATATATGGATTTGGGGATTTCGAGTGTCGATGGTGGGCACATATGTTCCATGAGATATATGATATGGGGATTGCGAGTGTCGAGGTTGGACATTCAGGTTCCGAGGATTTCGAGTGTCGGGTTGGACACTTAGGTTCCGTGAGATGTACAGATACGATATGTGGATTTACGTGTCGATATTGGACATGAGTATTTCATGATGTTTTCGGGTGCCGATGTTGGGCACTCAGGTTCCATGAGATTTACAGGTTATGAGGGCCATGGGGTAGATATGATATGATATTAGACTCATGTTCAGAGAGGTCATGGTCGCAGCGATTTTGTTCCGAGGGGACGGCGTGGCAGAGGAGGAGGTCAGCCAGTCGCTGGTAGTGGGCAGGCTCGGGTGTTTGCCTTGACTCATCAGGACGCGCAGGCGTCCAATGCTGTGGTTTCAGGTACTCTTTCTGTATGTTCTTTTGAGGCACATGTTTTGTTTGATCCGGGATCTATGCATTCGTATGTTTCTACGCACTTCGTGCCGAGGTTGGGCCGAGAGTCGTGTTTGCTAGATCAGCCGCTTATGTGATTACTCCAGTTGGCGATTCTTTCGTCGCGCGACATGTGTTTCGGTCGTGTGCCGTTCAGATTGGAGATAGAGATTTGTCCGTCGATTTGATCCTTCTAGATATGTTGGACTTCGACGTTCTCCTTGGCATGGACAGGTTAGTAACTTGTTATGCGTCTGTGGACTGCCGTGAAAAGACAGTCAGTTTTAGTTTTCCGGGCGAGTCTGTTCGGGTTGTGCAGGGGGACCGTGGTGTCGCCCTTCACAATTTGATTTCGGCCCTTTGCGCTAGTCGGCTTTTGAGGAGGGGATGTCGGGGATTCTTGGCTTTCATTTGTGATACTGGAGCCACATTAGGGTCGTTGGACCGGGTTCCTATCGTGCGAGAGTTTCCCGACGTTTTTCCCGATGAGTTACCTGGTTTGCCGCCATAGCGCGATATTGAGTTTTGCATTGATCTGATTCCTGGCACGGGGCCTATTTCTATACCGCCTTACCAAATGGCTCCGGCAGAGCTTAGAGAGCATAAAGATCAATTGCAAGAGTTGCTTGATAAGGGACTTGTGCGTCCGAGTGTTTCTCCTTGGGGAGCTCCTGTTATGTTCGTCAAGAAGAAGGACGGCAGTTTGAGGTTGTGTATTGATTATCGTCAATTGAACTAAATTACGGTGCGGAATAAGTATCCTTTACCCCGCATTGACGATTTGTTTGATCAGCTCCAGGGTGCGAAACATTTTTCTAAGATTGATTTGCGTTCGGGTTATCATCAGTTGCGGGTTCGGAATGATGACATTCCGAAGACTGCTTTTCGTACACGCTGCGGGCATTATGAGTTTCTGGTGATGTCGTTCGGACTCACCAATGCCCCAGGAGCGTTCATAGATCTGATGAACCGGATTTTCAGGTCGTTCCTCGACCGGTTCATTATTGTATTTATTGATGACATTCTGGTCTACTCTATGAGTCGAGAGGAGCACGGACAGCACTTGAGGATTGCTCTGCAGATATTAAGAGAGCACCAGCTGTATGCTAAATTCTCAAAGTGCGCATTTTGGCTTGATAGAGTTGACTTCCTGGGGTCATGTGGTGATGGGAGACGGTATTCTTGTGGACCCAAGGAAGATCGAGGCTGCACGGCTTTGGCCCAGACCTGTATCCGTGACAGAGGTCTGCAGCTTTTTGGGCTTAGCTGGTTATTACCGCCGATTCATGCAGGATTTTTCGAGTATCGCTGCACCGCTGACCAGACTGACCCGGACGGGGGTTTCTTTTCTTTGGACTGATGCATGCGAGCAGAGTTTTCAGCATTTGAAGACTCGGTTGACGACTGCACCAGTTCTATCTTTGCCTTCTGGATCGGGTGGTTTTGTTGTTTACTGCGATGCGTCTCGAGTGGGGCTCAGTTGTGTACTGATGCAGCATGATAGAGTGATAACTTATGCTTCTAGGCAGCTGAAGAAGCACGAGCAGAATTACCCCACTCACGATCTTGAGATGGCCGCGGTGGTCTTTGCGTTGAAGATTTGGAGACACTACTTGTACGGGGAGTCATGCCAGATTTTCATGGACCACAAGAGCTTGAATTACATCTTCCAGCAGCGGGACCTGAATCTGAGACAACGCCCGTGGATGGAGCTTGTGAAGGATTATGATTGTGAGATCCTTTATCACCCGGGCAAGGCAAATGTGGTAGCTGATGTTTTGAGTCGTAGGCCCGGGGGTAGCTTGTCCTAGTTGAGCGCAGTTCAGAGACAGTCTTCTGCGGATTGGCAGATCTTGTGCGATGGTAGAGTTCAGTTTGAGTTTACTTCCACTGGGGGACAACTTGCTCATGTCCGCGTCCGTCCACTTCTACTTGATCGTAACCGTGAGGTGCAGCCCAGCGATGCCCGTTTGTCTGAGATTCTTGAGCTTGTTCGGCAGGTTACAGATTCGGAGTTCTTGATTGATGACCAGGGTGTGCTACGTTATGGGATTCACTTGTGTGTACCAGATATTGATGGGTTGAGATGCGAGATCCTAGAGCAGGCACATCAGTCAGCCTTTAGCGGTCATCCAGGTTCCACCAAGATGTATCGTGACTTGAGAGACATTTACTGGTCGGAAGGGATGAAGCGTGATGTTTCGGACTTCATTTTGAGGTGCCTGACTTATCAGCAAGTCAAGGCTGAGCATCAGAGAACGGCTGGAGAGTTGCAGCCTTTACCCATTCCTGAGTGGAAATGGGAGCAGATTTCCATGGAGTTTCTTGTGGGTCTACCCAGGACCAGTCGGGGGCATGACTCCATTTGGGTGATTGTTGACCGGTTGACGAAAGCGGCTCACTTCCTTCCAGTGAAGACCACTTTTGGTTATACTCAGCATACTCAATTGTATATAGATGAGATTGTGCGTTTGCACGGCGTTCCCACATGCATTGTATCCGATAGGGGCACCCAGTTTACTAGCCGTCTTTGGCAGAAGCTTCAGGAAGCTATGGGTACCCGGTTGAGTTTTAGCACCGCTTTCCATCCGCAGAACGATGGTCAGTCAGAGCAGACGATACAGACTCTAGACGATATGCTTCGGACGTGCGTGCTTGATTTTGGTGGCTGTTGGGATCGTCACTTGCCGTTGATTGAGTACTCCTACAACAACAGCTTTCAGGAGACTATTCAGATGGCACCTTTCGAGGGTTTGTATGGTAGTAAGTGTTGATCGCCAGTCTGTTGGACCGAACTCAGTGAGAGTAGGATTTTGGATCCCCAGCTAGTTCAGGAGACTACGGAGAAGATCCAGCTGATTCAGGACAGGATGAGAGCGGCCCAGTGCAGACAGAAGTCATATGCCGATCGTCGTCGTCGCAAACTTGAGTTCGCAGTGGGGGATCATGTATTCCTGCGGATTTCTCCGATGAAGGGCGTTATGAGATTTGGGAGAACGGGGAAGCTCGGTCCCAGATTTGTAGGTCCTTTCGAGATCCTTGAGTGAGTTGGTACCGTTGCTTATCATTTGACGCTCCCGCCCAGTTTTCTGGATGTTCACCCCGTGTTCCATGTTTCAATGCTTCGTAGATACCTTCATGATCCTTCTCACATGATTCAGCACCAGACCGTTCAGCTTGAGCACGATCTTTCGTTCACCGAGCAGCCGACAGTTATATTGGATCGGCAGGTGAAGAAACTTCGGTCAAAGGTCTTGCCATCCGTGAAGGTTCTTTAGCGTAGCCCGACTAGTGAGGAGATCACTTGGGAGGCCGAGAGTGAGATGCGGAGGAAGTTCCCTCATCTCTTTGAAGATACGCTTGTAAGAATTTTAATTCGGGGACGAATTTTCTTTAAAGGGGGAGATTGTAACACCTTAGAATGCGATTAGTGTTAATTAAGCTTTAATGAGGGTTTTCAATAAAAAGTTTACCAAATCGGGTTCCTCACATTTTATATCAATTAATTAATATTTTATTATTATTTGATATGGCTTGCATACACACATGCATGTTAATATGAGGGTTAGTTAGTGTTAATCTTGTTAAGTGACCAAGACACCTTAATTAATCCATGTCCTAATTAACCTTGCCCAAGATATTTTGTGTGAGAGAAATATCTTGTTTGGATTGAGAGAGAGGTGGCTAATGAGTCATAAGGCATTAATGTGTGCATTTATTAGGTGAGGGAGAGAGTGAGTGTAAGGCTTTGGTTCACCCAACACTTACATCTCATCATTTAATCTCTCTCACTCTCAATTATTCTTCATCTTCTCACTCCCAAACGAAAACCTCACTACCCCCTCACAAAACCTTGTAAAATTCACAAAAAATCCCATTTAAACACTTCAAAGTCTTGATTTAGCCACTTGGTTGCCTTGGAGCTTGGAAAGCTAGGATTTTTGAGCAAGAGTGGTTAGGTAATAACCTCAAACTGATATTTAGGAGTTATATTGTTATGTTGCCTTGTAGTTATGGATTAGAACACTAAAGGTAGCGTTTTGTGAAAATATCGTATTTTTAGTGCCAACTTGATGTCTCTGTGATTTTCTGTAGAACCAGGTGTTTTTTGGAAAAGTTCCTATCACAGTAACCTAGTGTTGTAACCTAAAACCCACCATAAAAATCTGAGACCACCCCTTCATTTTTGGGCCGCAGATTTATTGGTTCTGGCCGCAAATTGCGGCCAGAGTGGGGGCTGGGGTGTTGGTTCTTTGACATGGGGTCTCTATGGTTGTATGTAGTCTCGCGGCACTTGCAAATTTCACCAATTGTTTGTGTATAAAAATCTGGGACCACTTTGCTATATTCTGGTGTTTTGAGTACGCATGTTACGTTATCCGACACAGTTTGTGATCTTGTGTTGCTGCTACATTTGGGCTGGTTTTGGTGTGTCGCTACACACGTTAGCCTTTAGACGAACACTTGCGAGTTGGATTGGAGTTGGTGCGTCGGTCAAACGTATTGTGTACGTGATATTGATCGATTTATGAGATTTGCACTTGTTATGTTTTGTGTTAATAGGATCGTAGGCGGGGACTTCGGACGTTGCGAAGAAAGGGAAGCAGGTGATTGGATTTACCTAGCCTGTGATTGTCGGTGAGTAGATTCAACATTTATGGGGAAATCGCCCGTATGGCGTTAAGCGTCAGGGTTAGATATGATATGATATTACCCGCATATTTATATGCACATATATAGATGGTGCATGAACTTCATTACATATAGTTACTTATTGTGCCTGAACCTGTACCCATTGTACACTGCACTATTATTGACAGTCCATGTTGCACGAGCACCAATTGTATGCTACACACATACTGTCGGTAATTGCCATGATACGCACAACACAAATATTCATATGATATACCTTGCTATTTGTTAACGACATTGAGGCATTGATTCTTATGCGATGGTGCACACGAAATGTAGCATACATGCATACCTACATGCTTACACATATACCTTGCTATAGCTATATATTCACCGTTATATGATGTTGCGTTGGATTTGGATAATTGGCAACCGCGTGATATATTTAATGACTTGATGCAATTAAATAGCAGATTTTCCCTTGATATGCTCATATTGTTGTTCTATGTTGCATACATCATATTACATGGATTTACACATTGAGATATGGATTTCATGTGATTTTCCGGATTTGAGAACCGCGGGGATATTTCAAGAAATGTGTATTGTTTTGAAAACCCGGTTTCTCTTGATTTGGGGATTTCGAGTGTCGATGTCGGGCACTTATGTTCTGAGAGATATATGGATTTGGGGATTTCGAGTGTCGATGGTGGGCACTTATGTTCCGTGAGATATATGATATGGGGATTGCGAGTGTCGAGGTTGGACATTCAGGTTTCGAGGATTTCGAGTGTCGGGTTGGACACTTAGGTTGCGTGAGATGTACAGATACGATATGTGGATTTACGTGTCGATGTTGGACACGAGTATTTCATGATGTTTTCGGGCGCCGATGTTGGGCACTCAGGTTCCATGAGATTTACAGGTTATGAGGGCCGATCTGAGGGCCGATTTGAGGAATTTGGAATTTAGATTGTCTTGATTGACACCGGTCCTGCCACGATGAGGATTCCGTGAGGATGATATGCTTTATCCCATACTCCTCTTTTATTTGATATGCATTGCTTCATGTATTAGTAGTACCTGATAGAGTACCTTTCATGACTGTTGCATATACATATTGCCATACTTATGCTATCAGATTACAATAATAGATTATCGCTGTTAGTGCATACTTGCGATTTCGGTATGATATTATTTACTATTCACGAGTTGGAAACTCACCCCCGTTGTGCCGCAGTGTTTTGCAGGTCTGATCCTCAGAGTAGTCGCGACAGGGTGCCTTATTATCTCTACTTTTGCGGATACCGCTACGGTTGGCTGTGAGGCCTTTTGCTTTAGGTGGTTTGCGGTTATCCGATGATGTACATTGTATATTTCTTGTATCTAGTACTCTCCATCTACCACCTTCATGTATTGACTTAGAGACGAGTTGTGAGGATCGATGTTGTATATTCTGATGACTCTGGTTGTCGTGCTCGTGTGAGCCGGCCTTTATTTATGTGGATTATCTCATTTCTTCGCTACGGCGTCGTATATCTGTTGTGGCGGTTGTTTCCGCCGTTGGGCGAGATTTACTCCCGTTTAGGGATGCTTTACTTATATCTTATGTTTGTATCCGTTTCGGGGCTAGCTTTTACAAAGGAGGTGCTGCCGGAATTTTTATGAAAACAAACTTAAGTTTAAAGTTTTGCATCGAGTTTTTAAAGGTGTTCTATCTTTTCCTTCTTGATATGGTTTAGATTGCTGGGTTTTCGGCTTACTTAGATTGCGTTACGCCTGTTGACGTTACGTAGTCTAAGTGCCGGTCATGTGCCTAAATTGGGTCGTGACACCAAGTTTCCTCTCCTTCTTCCTCAAACCTTAAAAGTCTCATGTGTTGAGAAACCTAGGGTTCTTGAGACAAACTAATCCATCATCACTCTCTACATCCTCTAGACTATCTAGTTTAGCGAACTAGGTACCCTAGTTACCTCGGTATTGAGGTTGGAGCTCGAACTGTAGAATCTCGGATGGATCGTCTTTGCCTCGAGGAGGCCGACCTAGCAAGCGCGATCCGTACACTTCGAAGAGCTTAAGACGAGGAGTAGGAGAACAAGAAGACCCAAAAGACTTTATACTAGGAGGTATAACTTTATTTATAGTGGTTAAACCTCTTTTAGTTAGTTAGTTAAGGTTCAAGTAAAGAACCTGGAGTTTAGTCGGTGTTGCGAAACTTGTAAAAATCATTTTTTGCACATTCCGCCTCCCCGCGAACTCGTGGGGTGCGTAACATCGACTTACAGTGCCTATGAAGAAGCCCGCGGTATCCGATTAGAAAGGAAATGTGTTTTGTGACTGCTGCCAACGACCGGGTCATTTCTGGAAAGAATGTCGAAGGAGGCTTGGACTCTGTCTTGTTTGAGGATCAGCTGACCATACCATCAATGCTTGCCCTTCAGAGCTACGATTGAGGGGCGATATTCAAAAGCCACCGCAGAAGAAGATTCATGGACAGAAGCAGATTACTCAGGGGCCTAATCAAGTACGGGCCTTCACTTTGACGACCGAGGAGGCCAAGGCTTTAGACGAAGTAGTTTGAACTATCCTACTCGTTTATAATTTTCCCGTATTGGCATTATTCTATTCAGGTGCATCCCATTGTTTTATGTCGTCCAAGTTTATTAGTGCACACTCGTTTTCACATGCGGCCCTGTCTTGGGACATACACACCGGGAATGGGAAAATTATATCTATAGCGAGTGCAAGGATTGTTCGATTGTTATTTGCGGACGAGAGTTATTCGCGGATTTTTTAGTTATCGATACTGGCAGCTACGAGGTTGTCTTGAGAATGGATTTTCTTGGCACTTTCCATGCTCACATCGATTGTAGGGCAAAGAAAGTGATTTTCCAGATTCCTGGACATCCGGAGTTGATATTTTCGGGAGGTAGCAGATCTGTCGGACCAGTCGAATTTAGGGCTAGGCCGACTAGTGTCGTTCTTTCGTCGATGAAAGTAGGCAAGGAGGAAGCCCCAGCAGTAGTACGAGAGTTAAACCGGGTGACTATTAAGAACAAGTACTTGATCCCTCATATCGGTGAATTATTCGAAACTCAGTGGCGCGAAGGTATTCTCGAAGCTGGATTTGCGATCCGGATATCATCAAGTTCGGATGAAATCAGAAGATATTTACAAGACGGCGTTCCGAACTCGATATGAGCATTACGAGTACTTAGTGATGCAATTCGGAGTCACGAACGCACCAGCAATATTTATGGACTTGATGAACCGAATATTTTCACCGTACCTGGACCAGTTCGTAGTGGTGTTTATTGACGATATTATGGTCTATTCGAGGAGTAAAGAAAAGCATACAGAATACTTGAAAATCGCACTGCAAATGTTGAGGCAAGAAAGGTTATATGCTAAGATGAGCAAGTGCAAGTTTTGGCTTGAAGAAATAAAGTTCTTGGGTCATGTCGTATCTGAAGATGGAATTGCCGTTGACCCTGAAAAGATTACGGCAGTTCATGATTGGCTGATTCCAAAGAACGTAGCAGAGATCAGAAGTTTCCTTGGGCTTGCTGGATATTATAGAAGGTTTGTGGAGAACTTCGCTCGAATAGCAGAACCATTGACCAAGCTAACCAGAAAGGAGGTACCGTTCGTATGGACGGAGAATTGTGCGTCAACTTTTGAAGCGTTGAAGCAAAGATTGACCACCGCTCCTATCTTGACGGTGCCAGACGGTTCCAGAGGGTTGGTTATTCACAGTGACGCATCTGGGAAAGGCTTGGGATGTGTTCTAATACAGAATGGGAAGGTTATAACCTACGCGTCAAGACAACTGATGACTCATGAGAAGAATTACCCAATTCATGATTTGGAGCTAGCAACAGTGATGTTTGCTTTGAAGATTTGGAGACACTACTTATTGGGCGAAAGGGTAGAAGTGTTTACCGATCACAAGAGCCTAAAGTATGTGTTCACACAGAAAGAGCTCAACACGAGGCGGTGTAGATGGTTGGAGCTGATGGCTGACTATGATCTTGATCTAAAATACCATCCAGGAGAAGTTAATGTAGTGCCGGATTCTCTAAGTCGGTTGCCAGCAATATGGATTTTGATTGCACAGAAGAAAATTATAGATCATTTTCAGATATTCGAATTGGAGATTGTACTGCCAAATTCTTCAGGACAGTTGATGCAGTTGCAAGTACATTCATCCTTGATCGATAACGTTAAAGCGGCACAGTCGCACGATCCAAGATTGCAGAAGTTTCGAGAACAAGTAGAAGCGGGACTTCGAACGGACTTATTAATTCATGAAGACGGTTCGTTACGATATGACAGTCGTCTATGTGTGCCGAAAGGAGATATTCGTGAAGAAGTTATGAAGGAAGCTTGTAGTTTCGCATATTCCATGCATCCGGGAGACACAAAGATGTACAGAGATCTGCGACAACATTTCTGGTGGGAAGGCATGAAAAGAGATATTGTTCGCTACGTATCGAAGTGCTTGGTGTGTCAGCAGGTCAAGGCTGAACATCAAAGGGTAGCTGGTTTGTTGCAACCACTTCCGATTCCTCAATGGAAGTGGGAACATATAACCATGGATTTCATGACAGTTTTACCATGGAGTCCAAAGGGCAATAATGCAGTTTGGGTAATTGTTGATCGATTGACCAAGGCCGCTTATTTCATACCGTTTCGAGTTGGTCAGTCGACGGAAGCTTTAGCAGAACAGTACATGCAAGAGATTGTGAGATTGCATGGAGTACCTGTGAGTATCGTTTCCGATCATGATACCCGATTTTTATTGCACTTTTGGAGGAGTCTAAAAGAAAGTTTGGGGACTCGTTTGAAGTTTAGCACAGTCTATCATCCTCAGATAGATGGCCAGTCTAAACGAATGATCCAAACTCTTGAAGATATGTTGAGAGCATGCATGTTAGACTTCAAGGGTTCATGGGAGGATCATTTACACATGGTGGAGTTTTCTTATAATAACAGTTTTCAGGCGACTATACAGATGGCTCCATTCGAAGCATTATATGGTCGCAAGTGTCGCTCGCCCGTCTGTTGGGACGATATTGGAGAAAGAAGATCATTGGGACCGGATCTTATTGTGCAAACAATGGAGAAAGTCAACACGATCCGAAATCATATGAAGGCAGCACAAGATCGACGAAGACCTCTGGAGTTTGTAGTTGGTGATCTTGTATTCTTGAAGATATCACCGACCAGAGGAGTGATTCGATTTGGTAGTTGAGGCAAGCTTAGTCCTCGATTCGTGGGGCCTTTCGGTATTATTGAGCATGTTGGAGAAGTAGCTTATCGATTGGCTTTACCACCATCCTTGGCGAGTATTCATGATGTGTTTCATCTATCTCAACTCCGCAAGTATGTTCGAGATGAGACGCACGTCCTAGATCACTCGGAGCTGACAGTAAGGGAGGACTTAACATACAAAGAACGACCAATGGCGATAGTGGATCGACGAGAGAAAGTCCTCAAGAACAAGCTTATCCCTCTAGAACTTGTTTCATGGGAGAATCATTCGCACGGAGAATCTACTTGGGAACGTGAAGACGAGATTCAACAGAAGTTTCCACACATCTTTTCTTATATCCGTGTTTTCTTGTCTTTTCTTGTTCTGTGAATTTCAAGGACGAAATTTTTTTGTAGTTGGGTATAATGTAACACCCTAGTGCATTTATACGATATTTTATTTGGGTATTTTCCTAATCTTGCGACAACTCCTTGATTATTATTGTTTTTGGGTGCGGATAATACATTTGGTATATGTGGTTAGTATCCGACCAGACCCGCATGCTTGAAACCCATCATGGTTAAAGATTACGTCATATTTACTAGTACAGAGGATCCGTACACCTCTAGGTTCTATATACATGTATGATATATTTAGTATCTGCATATCCTTTAAATAATACAAATTATAACCAGATAATAATTTTTGATATCTAGCATTGCATGTTACCATACCCCATACCATATGGTTGCATCCGTATATCGTGTTCATGTACAGATTGTTAAAACAGACTCGTTTGGATCGTTACGTATATCCGTTCTTGGGGGTATGCATATTTATTAACCGGACATCGCATTATGGTTTTAACTGATACGTATATTATCCATATTTTAAAACTATAATTTTAGAAGAGACCCGGATATTTTTTGGAGTAATTTGATATTAGCTGTTTAAACCCAGAATATATATATATATATATATATATATATATATATATATATTATAATATTTTTTTAAAATCCTAAACTAACAGTTAGTATACTGTATATAATATATAATATATTTAAACTAATTACTAATTATCCTATCTTTGTCTCTCTTTATCCTCTCTCTCTCCCCCGGCATCTCACCGTTTCTCTCTCTCTCTACCCCTCTGCCTCTCTCTCCTATATAATATATATTTATATTATCTAACCTAATAATTGTTAACATACTCTCTTTCTCCTCTCTTCCTTTTTCTTCTCTGTTTCTCGTCGTGAGAAAACTGCACCCCTCATCTCGTCGTCGACCTCCCATCGTCGCCAACCCTTGTAGTCACCTCATCACAACCTCCACCACCTCCACTTCCTCCTTCTCCCCGACATCCTTGCAGCAACCCCGATGAACCCGAACTCTGCACCCGATGACACCACCTGCACCCACGACAAACCCCGTCCCGAGAACCCCCACCCTCATCGCCGGCGACTCGCCGTCGCCATCACCCTAACCCCCACCTTCACCTCCTCATCCCTCTTCTCCTTCTCCCTGAGAACCCACAACCCCGACCAAGATTCCTGCACAGCCCCGACGCGACCCTAGAAACCTCTCCACCGATCACCCTCATCTCGCCGTCATCACCACCATCACCTCTTCACCCCCTCTCCGATCCCCAACACCATACACCACCACCACCATCCCCGAGAACCCTAGAACCCAACACCAACTCAAGAAATTCCCTCTGCCATCGTCGTTGACGACAGCCCATCATCGCCGTCGTCTTCTCCTCTGTCCTCGCTTCCCCAGAACTCACCACCAGACCCCAGAACACCAGCAACCACACCCTAGTCTTCTTCTTCTTCTTCTTCTTCTTCTTCTTTTCTTTCTTGATTCTTGATTGTTTCGCTGGAGTCGCACGCAATGCCGACAATCCAGACAACCCAGTCATCGTCGTCATCCAGCGTAGACATCACGTCAGATCAACCAGGTCCAGTCCTGCACGAGCATGAGTTTGCATCGTGACGTTTATCCGACGTCGAACGTGACGTACGTATTCCGACGTAAGATCCGATCAGGCAAGTTTATCTTGCAACATGCTATGTTACTATATCGATGTCTATATGAATAAAAATAGTACATGTGTTTTATTATACAGCAAATGTTATAGATTTACAGTTTTACGATATCCGTTCGTATCCGTACTGATAATAACATATTTAATTACATGTCGGAACATCATGATATCAGTATACTATTACATTAGTACAACGTGTTATATAGTTTGCATCATACATGGTCATGGACGTATAAATGGTTATTACAGATAGACACATATGTATCCTGACATTAGTTGTGTTTCATTATCGATTACAGTTTCACATTCAGATATCTATTTGATACATATGCATCACATGACATGTTCACAACACACTACCTGACTCGTTACTTGGATATTGTTACCAATGCCAACAACATTGACGTGTTGTCCTGACGGACATGACTTGTTGTCTGCATAGACGAGAACTGTACATACTTGATCCTGTGTTGGTATTAGATCTATATTGGCAATACCTGACTTGAACACAAACCTGGGGGAAAGGGGAAATCAAGAATGTAATCAAAACGTAACTCAAGAGGATATTATTACATGTTTTCCGTTTTTCCAGGCGTTACGGAATAATTACATGTTTTCCGTTTTTCCGGGCGTTATGGAATAATTACATGTTTGCGTTTTTCCGGGCGTTACGGAATAATTACCTGTTTACCGTTTTTCCGAGCGTTACGGAATAATTACTTGTTTGCCGTTTTTCCGGACGTTACGGAATAAATCATGTTACCGTGATCCCGTGGGGAATGAACGAGATATATACTATTGGGTTACGATAAGAATTACATTAATTGATTTCAAAGACTTTTAGAATAGATAACCTAGAAGCATAGTTTTAGGTTACACATCACATATCACTTACATACACATACCTCACTGTTTCATATCCATGTTATTCATTTATATTCATGTCCGTGTTATTCATTTATATTCATGTTTACTTATATCATTACATCCTTGTTATCATTGTTGCTTTGGTATTATGACGCATTGACATATAGGTTTTGTATGGCACAGTTCCTCTACCTTTATCGCAGGCTGAACAGGAGTACTTTAGCCATCAAGCCGAGCAGTGAGGAATTGAACATGTGTTATTTAGAGATGTTTTATTTAGTTTCTTTTCCGCAGTTTTATTTCTTAATGTGAGCATATATTGGGACATGTTTCAGATGTAGTTTATTGGATTTGATTCGTTTCCGCTTATGCATTTTCTTGACTCTATTTACTGTGGCAAATGGACATGTACTAAATAGATTTTTATATTTAACTGTTCTTGATATTCTATAGACAGCCGTAATGTGACTGTGGAGGGATGTTTCCTAGCCACAGGTAGCATGGTTGGCTCTGTCACGTACCGTAGTCTGCGCATTTTGAGAAGCGGGACGTGACAGTTGTACTCCATTGTAGGCCTCTTAAAGCTCCATGGAACAAACTTGCATGCACATCTCCTCCATCAAAGATGATCCATCTTGAAAGTTTAAGAATTTTGGCTCCAATCTCAAATTGAGATAATCTAAGTAGTTAGAATGCTAAACTAACTAGTTAGGAGTTGTAGTTAAAACTCACCACTGATTTTCTCTCTTTTTATTTCCTTTTTCCTTTTTCTTTTCTAAGGTGTAAAGAGAGGAGGTGAAAGAAGATGGGAGCTTTCATGAAAAAGAGAGTATCAAAAAAAAAAAAGCTTAACCGTTTCTAAAGAAAGTTACAAATATATTTTTCTCCCAAAACAATTCAAGCCCTCGGATCAAACCAACCATCCAAGTTTCCAACTCTCCTCTTTATTATACATGTCACCATACTATAATATGGTGAGGATATGTTATGCCCAAGAAATAATATAAGCTTAATAAAATAAAAGGAAAAGAATAAACAAAAACAATATATATATGTAATAAAACATACTAAATACATATACTTGTAATTGTTATCCAAGGTATTTAAAATACATAAAAGAGAGATTAATTAACAGTGACTTAATACTAGTAAATACATATATAATATATATGTATAAAATATTAAATCGACACATGATTTAATATCCGCCTTTCTAAAAAGGCGGGCTAGTATTAAAATCGTCCGATTACCGTCAGTGTATAAAATACACTAGTTTTAATCGAACCTAAGTGTGTAATAATGTACTGCAACTACAACATATCGTCAAAACCGGAAGCTCTCTGTGTGTGACTTTAAAAACTCGACAATACGCTGGCAGTGGGTTTAACCACAAGCACGTCAGCGGCACTAGCTATACGTAACGGCTACCCAGATATTGTCGAAAAGGAGATTGACAAGCAACCTCATCCGAAATCCTACCGAACCTATCAGCGACATTTATCATACAGTTCGGTCTGTTCTTCTAAGAGTATCGCATATCCGGTGTAGGGGGTGGATAACGTCAGACCTTTAATAATCTGATAAGTTATGCCAGTGTTAAGCCCTATCACCAATCTAGAAACTACTAATCACACTCAGTAAATCCCATCCGCCTAGACCCAGGTCTTATGGTGATAGCTAACTGTACACTGCATGACATCAACTTCCTATGTCAGGAGAGACGAATCCTCTCAATCGCTCACTGCCTCCAAGTGTTTCGGGACTGCACCCAAAAGTTACCTCTTTGCACGACTCTTTAAAGCCGTGATAGAGTAGCAGTCAAAGTACAGTGGGAACACACTCGAGACAAATGACGATTTCGGGTCGACAGAATACGCTGTTCTTATGTTATCTGAGAACTGCTATCTGACATAGGTATAATACCATCTAGGATGTTCTCGGCGAGTCCATCTAGTGTAAATCATAACCTAATGAGTACATGTATACAATCTTTGGTGACTGACTGACACCAATGGCTGTGGGACCGGCTATCGCCCCTCATCGGGGTCAAGAAATGTATAAACTAGTCTATTTTAAAATATCGATGCCCGGTCTCGATATTACCACGACTAAGGACATTTAAGGATGTGCTTATAAACTACCCAGTTCTCACAAGTGTGATCTCCATCATAACCCTGGTAGTCAAGCATGAATCATATGGGCTCTATGAATATGTAATAGTGATAGACTATACCACACAAGAAATATACATAATGATAAAGTCAAATCAGATAGCATACTATCATTTTGAGTAAGACCTTGTTCCCCCAATCAGAGCAAAGCTCTGTTTTGAAATTCAAAATTTAAAAATTGAAGCAACGCTTCAGATCCGGAGCTAGGCGCGCTGCGCACCACGTGTCAAGCACGGGTGCGCTAGTGCCAGGTGCGCTGCGCCCTAGGTAGCGCATCCCAATCAGAGCAAAGCTCTGTTTTAAAATTTAAAATTCAAAAATTGAAGCAACGCTTTAGATCCAGCGCTCTGCGCTGCACGCCACGTGTCAAACACAGATGCGCTAGCGCAGGCTGCGCTGCGCGCTACGTGTCAAACGTAGGTGCGCTAGCGTAAAGTGCACTGCGCTCTGAACAGCGCACCACGTGCAAAGCACGGGTGCGCCAGCGCTGGAATTAAAAATTCCCCACCGTTAGATCAAACGAATTAATAATAATGATAAATCATTAATTAATCAAAATTAAAATTCTGTTATGGAAAGATTTTTCCAATCTTGTTAAAAACAAGAAGATTGTCTTCTGTAAAACAGAAGCCCAAGGATCAAAGATCCAACGGTGGTGAAATATCCCCAAATCAATCAGAGAAAGATCTCTTTAACTGATTCAACAAATCAATTTGCCCTATATAAAGGCCCCAAGACATCAAGTCTGATAGAGAAAAACCCCCTACAAATTTTGAGAAAACTCAAAGAAAGAAGAGCAAGCTCTTAGCAAAAGAAGACTATTTCTTCAAGGTAAAAAATGATTCTTGAACAAAGAGATGAAATTATCTCATAAAAACAGAAGAATTATCTTCTTAAAAGATCATAGATCTATAAAAGACCAAGGTCTTCTATAATAAGAGATCAAAAGATCTCATCATAAAAAAAAGAAGCAAAAGAAGTATTTACTTCATTCACAGATCATTGATCTACAAAGGCAGCGCCTTTTCTATAAATAAGAACTGTTGTTCTTGAATCTTGAGGCAAAGCCTCCTTTAGAAAAAAGAGAAAAGAACATAAACTTGTTCTCTGATCATAAATTTGATCAAATGCGCTTTGCTCTACTGAAAAATGCCTTGCACTCATGAATTGCGCTTTTGCGCTTCTTGGACCGGCACTCAGCGCCAAAACATGCAACGTGTCAACCACGGATACAACTTGCGCTTTGTGCTTCTGAAATAGCGCACGGCGCTCATAGGCTGGCGCTCAGCGCCAAGCGCGCCACATGTCACTCACTGGTGCGCCACTAAACTAGCGCAACACGCTCACAAATTGAAAGCGCAACGCGCTTATAAACTGGCGCTTAGCGCCAAGCGCGACACATGTCCTTTTCGTGTGCGCTACTTGGCAGAAGCGCAATGCACTCTTTAATTGGCGCAAAGCGCCTGGCACACCACGTGGCGCACTGTCAGAACACACATTGTTTTGATGAATGCTATGCATTCAGTACAAGACAAAAAAATGTCAGGATCTAATGCTCAGCATTATTAAAAGGGCCAAGCCCAAATAAAGGCTCAACAGCCCAGAACAATAAAATGTTAAACATTTGTTGGACTTAGCCCAAGACTGGCCATAAGTCCACAACCCATATTAATTGACCCCGCATGCTCATAAATCTTTTAACAGATCTTAGTTTGAAATTGGACCACAGATCTTTCAACCAAAATTGGTTCAAGGGTACATCTCTAAACTCCTCTGATATTTGTCGTTGTAATCCTTCAACGTCTTCAGAAAGGTGACGGGTCCCGACAACCACATATTTCACGGACTACGACGTCCTTAACCTTGACTGTGAGGTCTTTAAACTCACGGACTACACATCCTTAACCTTGACTGTGAGGTCTTTAAACTCACGGACTACGACGTCCTTAACCTTGACTGTGAGGTCTTTAAACTCACGGACTACGACGTCCTTAACCTTGACTGTGAGGTCTTTAAACTCACGGACTATGATGTCCTTAATCTCGACCGTGATGTCTTTAAACTAACAATCGACCGTAATGTTTTTAAACTAACATTGGACCGAAATGTCCATAAACTAATATTGGACCAAAATGTTCTTAAACTAACATTGGACCACCATGTCCTTAAACTGGTAATGGACCACCATGTCCTTAAACTGGTAATCGACCGCAATGTCTCTAAACTAAACAATAGAGTCCAAATGCTCTTTTGTTGGATCTAAACGATCCCGTTAAGTTGATCTTAGTATAAAATTAGACTAACGTATCCTTAACAAACGTTTAAGTTGATCATAGTTTCAAACGAGACTAACGTATCCTTAAACCCAACCCCAAACCCAAATCTAAGAAAATACGGATTTGGAACAATCCACGCCCTATGGGCAACAACATAAATTAGTCTCCGTATACAATCCACGGGCAACCAAAAACAAAACAAACACCCATGACACGAAGTGACCATCTGGAGAAGGAGAAAGTGGTTACCGCGATGCGGTAGCGTAATTAACTGCAAGGGCTTGCGCCTGCAGGGAAGAGCGTCCCCATAATCAAAAACCCATCAATGAAGGGGAGTCTGACGAAGTCTGCTACATCGGCCGCATCAGTTTAAACTTTCGATATACGGTGCCATAAATCAACTTGGCATCTTCAGAGAGGTGGACGGATAGCACCAAATAGCATCTGCCATCGAAATTTAGGCAAGACGAACCAACGCGGTCTCGTCTCCGTGTTTCGGCGGGGAACAGATTCTGGCACGCTCGGTAGGACCTTTTCCTCTTTCCATTCCACACTTCGTTTGTCGTGTTCGCGAACGAATCGCGGTTTGCTATGGTTACCTGTGGATTAAAGGTATTAAGATTTGGTGTCTTGCTCCCTGCAGAAAAAGCAGAAGATCAATGGCTTCAAACTGCACTAACGGCAATAACTCTCACTCCGTCCCTGCTGGAGGAATAACTTACGGGCCTCAAGCAACCTCCCTTTTCAAGATGCCAGTGGAGCAGGTAACTCAAGCCACCACTGGGCTATTCTTCGGAACCATGCTCCCACCCATGAGCTTCAATGCCCCAATGCCGTTGCAAGAAGCTCCAAAGAAGTCGGTATTTGATCGGCTTACAACTACTGCGGCCCCTCTCAACGGGTCGTCCAGCTCCAACGCCTCAGTCTTTGACAGACTGGGCCAACGCTCATTTGGGCCCATGAAGAAGCTCGCAATACCAGAAAAGGTTATCCCAAAAAGGATAGCCATTCCTACTCCCGAAATCGCCAAGGCGGCTTCTCCTGCAAAGGGGTCGGTCTTCACAAGACTGACTATTTCAACTCCTGTTCCCGGCGAAATCATCAAGGTTGCTTCCCCTACTCGGATGTCTGCCTTCGATAGGCTGGCCATCCCCACTCAGCGAACATCAGTCTTCAATAGGCTGACAATGGCAACTTCTGACCAACACAGGGGGCATGCGGGAGTCATCCCTGGGACAATCCCATCTACACGACATGCTCGCCGTCGCCACTGGCGCCGAGTAAGGAAGGCTGGGGGCAACTCTCTTTCTGGACTGACTCCGCCGGCTCCAACAGTGGAAATCGATGCTGCTGTTCCAACTGGGAACATCTTTGAACCGCTAAGGAGGGTGCGCAAAAACTCGCCAACTGCCGTATTGAAAAGATCTCCTCCACATGTGGAGAATGCTCCAAAGGTGAAGCTGGAGCAGCCCCCTCAACGGCTGTCCTCTAAAATTAACATGGTCTGGCGTCAAGTCCAAGACTCCGTGATAGATCAAGAATATCTCCGCCGACATAAAAAGATGAAGGTTCGGTAAGAGAAGGACTACTCTGTCAAGCCACAAAAAGCGACAGCTACTTGGGTGCCCACTACAACGGCCCCCTCAACTTTGACCGCCCATAAGAGGAGAAGGCCGGAGAAAATTCCCATGTCTGCGACAAACGTCAAGGGAACTGAGCCTAAACACCCTAAGTTTGAGGGCATGGTGGTGCATACCGTCTATATGGTATCCGAAAAAGAGGATAGCCGTATCTCCACAGGTCATCGACCGCTTACGCGATCTATAACAAAGGCCCGGGAGCAACAACAGAAGCTCTAGGAAATGCTAACACAGATGGCCGTACTCACTGGGCCAAAAGAAAGTCTGGATGCGTCCTCAGAGCAGTGTCAGGAACAAGAAACTGATGCCGAATTCCTCTGAAGAACCCTCGAGAAAAAGGACAAAGAGGAAGCGGAACAAGCTGCCAAAATAAAACAAATGGCGTTCTTATTCCAAGACATGGTCGGGATGATGTTACAGCCGGATCCCCCAGCTGAAGATCCCCCGATTATCCTCGAAGACAACAGAGTGGAGACGTCAAACCCTCTTCCAGCTTGTTCAGCAGCCAAGGAGGAGACCATCTCTAAAGCCACGCTCGATCATTATATAGCTCGACAAATACGAGCTCATCAAGCGAATGAAGCGGCCAGCCAAGTCATTAAAACTGGACGACCATATCCAGGCTGGTATGATCAAATAAAGTATCCACCGGGATATACGATCCCTAAATTTCATGTATAAAAGGGGACAGGCAATCTCCATCAACATGTCGCTCAGTTCAGAGCTCTTTGCGGCAATACCGGAGGTGACGACAAATTGTTACTTTGTCAGTTCGTCGGCAGCTTGGCAGAGACGGCGTTCGAATGGTATTCGGAACTGCCCAACGACTCTGTCAAAACTTTTACAGAGATGGAATTGCTGTTCACCCAGCGATTCGCGAGTGCTAGTGAACACACCTCAATAACGGCAATGATCAATGCCAGGGTGAAACCTGGAGAAACCTGGGTTCAGTACGCCATTCGATGGCTGAATCTATGGTCAAAATGCGAGCAGCGCATCGAAGAAGCGCCGGCAGTAGGCATGTTCGTGGGGACCCTCGACCCTCAAGCGACTATCTCCCAATTCATGATGTTCTTCAAGCCGACCACCTTCCAGGCCTTGATTGACAAGCTGGCCCAAATAGACCAGATGGGCCATAGGCCTTCATCTTTAAAGACGGAGCCTTGGAATGAAAAGGGCAAAGGGAAAGCAACCATCGTCGCCAACGCTCAACAACAGCCGAGCAACTTAAAGCCGGTTGTTCGCTAAAATAACGTGCGTCCACGCCCATCCCTCGAGGAGAGACTGGGACGTCCTTACTCGTTTCCCCAGGATAAAACGAGAAGACTGTTCGAGCAGGCAGTGCGTAATAGACTCATCAATCTGCCGGATCCGAAACGTCCGTTGAAGCCAGGCGATCTCAACAATCCTAATTACTGCCCTTACCACCAAGCAGTAAGCCATCCAATCGAAGATTGCTTCGTCTTCAAAAATTGGGTTGAAGACCAATATCAACAGGGCAAGTTCGCGCTGTCCGAAAACTGGAAGGTGAACCCGCCACAACCTCACGCCCCTAAAAAAGTGGACAAGCCGGGGGCATCATGCTCATTCATAGAGAAAGCCCCATGGACCGAAAAGTCCGTAAACTAGAAATTCGCCTCAAATATAGCAACGAAGGACCGCTATGTCCTAAAACTGGCTATGGACCGAAAAGTCCGTAAACTAGAAATTCGCCTCAAATATGGCAGAGAAGGACCGCTATGTCCTAAAACTGGCTATTGACCGAAATTTCTCTAAACTAACGACGGACCGAAATGTTCTTAAACTAACGATGGACCACTATGTCCTAAAACTGGCTGATGACCGAAACGTCGTTAAACTACTACAAACCCGCGGCGTTCACAGGCTGACGTGGTAAAAGAAAAAAAAGGGTACGTCCACAAGCGAGACGGGCACGGATGAAAACCCGAAAGGGCTCCGTGAGTAAAAAAAGCAGGGCTACTAGCGAGTTTTGTGAAAACCCGAAAGGGCGCAATCTCGTTAAAAGACACTTGCAAGGTCCTCTCGACCCGGTGAAGAGAAAATACCTGCGTGAGATCCTTACGACTCACAAGGGAGCAACATACTTAGGGATCCCCACGATTCCTAAGGAGAAATTACACTTATGAGATCCTCACGACTCGTAAGGAGAATTCCCCTTTGAGACCCCCAGGCTCATAGGGTTCAAAAGCCTTAAGCTACAGGGATCTGAACCTGTTCTTAAGCCATCACAATCTCTAATGCTGCCCTACAAGCGGTTCAATGATGACCTTTGTATACAATCCACGGGCGCGAATAAACATTTCCCTAACAAAGTCCCACCAGAGACTGGGGATATGCTCGCATAGCGAACAACACTTGTAGGTCCTCTCGACTTGCAAGGAGAAAACACTCTTGTAAGATCCTTACGACTTACAAAAAAACACACACTTAGGAATCCTTACGATTCCTAAGGAGAAAACGCACCTACAAGATCCTCACGACTTGTAGGGAAAAATACCTTTATGAGACCCTTACGGCTCATGAAGTCAAAAAGTCTTAGTCGACAGGACCTTAACCCTGTTTACTAAGCCACCTTTGTTCGAACTGACAACGGCAAATGATGATTCGCTCCTGGCAATATCCCAGCTGTAGCGATGCTGATGCCTAAATCGGTATCAGATTTCAAGCCCTTTCACGGCGAATGATGATTCGCTCCTGGCAATATCCCAGTTGCAGCGATGCTGATACCTAAATCGGTATCAAATCCCAAACTCGCAGCGAAAAGCTAACGATCCACGAATGCATATGAAATAGCCGAAATGATGGGGCATCTTGCAGTAAAATCAGCAAGTAAAAATATATGCATACAAAAATAGCCGAAATGATTGGGCAACTCGCAATAAAAAGCAGCGAATAAATACAAAAATAGCCGAAATGATTGGGCACCGCAAAAAATAGCCGAAATGATTGGGCAATCGCGAACTTCGCGATATAAAAGCTGAAATGATAGAGCATCGCGGAAATAAAAAAAATGAAAGAATAAAACTTTTGCCCTACAGGTGAGTCCATACTAACCCCTGTATACAATCCATAGGCATAAACGAAAAGGGAACCATATGTCCCCCACCAGATCCTGTCAAAAGGGAAAGTCATGTTGGAGATAGTGCCCTCAGAGTCAATTATTGGATCACAGGCACGTGATTGCAATGATTGAGGGAGGACCTATCCCGGTATGACAGTCTTACTCGAGATGATAGTATGCTATCTGGTTTACCTTTATCATCGTGTACTGCTTTAGGTGACCTGACAGGTCGCTATTGCACGTTGATAGAGCCCCTAGGATTCTTGCTTGACTGCCAGCAGTATGAGGGCGATCATATAAGTGAGAGCTGGAGTCTATAAGCACATCCTTAAAAGGTCCCTAGTCGTGGGAGTTTCGAGACAGGGCATCGATTCTCCAGAGTAGACTAGTGTATACAGTCGAGACCCCGACGAGGGGCGGTGGCCGGTCTCACAAGCCACTGGTGTCAGTTGGTTCACCTAAGATGTATACAGGTGCTCATTGGGTTATGAGTACACCGGACAGGACTCGCCGGGAACATGCTAGTTGGTCTTATACCTGACGTCAGATAGCAGTTCCCAGGTGACATGTGTACAGGTTAGTTCATCGACCTGGGGATCATCATTTGTCTCGTGTGAGTTCCCACTGTACTTTGATTACTACCCTACCACGGGTCAAAGGAGTCGTGCAAACAGGTTTTAGTTGGGTACAGTCCCGAGCCACATGGAGGCAGTGAGCAGATCTTCGGGGGTTCGTCTCTCCCGGTATTGGGGGTGAGGTCGCGCTGTGTCTAGGAGAGCCATTACACGAAGTCCTTGGCCAAGGCAGGAGATTTACTGGTAGGTATTCCAGTAGTATCTCAGGGTGTTCTGGGCTCCACTCCGACACGACTTGTACCGCTTTTGGGGGTCTGACTTTTACCAACCCCCTAGGCCCGCCATGCTATGCTCATAGACGAACGGACTGGACTGTACGGATATTGTCGCTGACAGGCTCAGTAGGGTGTCAGGATGAGCTCGCTCATCGACGTCCCTTTTGGTCAATAGGTGGTGGCCCGTTACGTATTGGCTTATACCTCTGACGTGCTAGTGGTTAAATCCACAGCCATAGTATTGACGAGTCTTTAGAGTCCACCACACATTCAGTTACTCAGCTTTCGGGCGAAACGCTGTAGAGGCCGTATGGAGATATGGCAGGGTCCGATCAGATACGTGCGGTATTGCACGGGTCAGGATCGGACGGTTTGTACTAGTGGCCGTATGGATATATGGCAGGGTTCGATCTGATACGTGCGGTATTGCACGGATCAGGATCGGACGAACATTACTAGCCGGCTTTGGTTTAAGCCGGATCCTAGTTTAGTACAGTGTAGATTTTGTCTCTTTGCATTTGTATCCGGACGGAATACAGATGCCGGTGTGTATGCACAGTATCGGGGTTTTCCTGTAATTTATTACGGGACCAGTTTTCTGGAGTTGCCAGTTTGCATTCCGTTCCGGCCGGTTTTCCTTTGTTCTTTCCCGGCCGGACTTTTCCGATGGAGGGGGTTATTTGCAAGTTTGCAAATAACATTTTGTGGAGGGTTTATTTGTGAGATGAGAGATCATGATAGCATCTTTGATTCCCTCCATCACTTGCATTAAATGAGATTAGAAAGGGTATGGGTTTGATGTTCATTTGTTATGATAATGTTTTGTTTATGGTCACCTCTTCTCATCTCCTACCATCACCTCCCTCTTGGATTATGTTATCACTCCACCACCATTTCCCACTTGAATGGGCCGGCCACTTCTTTGAGTGAGGATGAGAGTGTTTCATTTTGAGTGTGGCAATTTTCCTTGATCTCATTTCATGCTAGAAAAATGCAAGCACCATTTTTCTTATCTTGATTCCTCCATCTATCAAATGGCAACATCCACTACCTCAATATGAGACATGAGTCCTACACATATTCTACAGCATATCTTGGGCATGTCGACTTGCCAGCTTCATGCCCGAGTTGCCTCGGTATAGAGGCGGGAGCCCGTAAAAGATGCAGGCGACGTGGTGCCCTTCCGGCGAGGAGATGGAGACCGGACATTCCGCGTGAGATCGGGACGACGACGAGAAGACCGGAGGACTCGGA
Source organism: Agapanthus africanus (assembly GCA_030015575.1). Classification (NCBI taxonomy): domain Eukaryota; kingdom Viridiplantae; phylum Streptophyta; class Magnoliopsida; order Asparagales; family Amaryllidaceae; genus Agapanthus; species Agapanthus africanus. The sequence goes on from CM057351.1 coordinate 350,567,574, forward strand.
TCACTCGGTATATCTCTTCCCATCTTATAGTTTGCTAGAACTAGTTTAATGGCCCGATCCGGGGTTTAGTGCGCGGTGGTGCCGGTTTGCTAAGTTCGCAAAATTAAAGTTTATCACCGTTTCCGCATTTGGCCGCCGGATTGACGACCGGGGCGCCGCCGTGCACTTACAGTGGTATCAGAGCCTCGCCATTAACTTCGTCTAGCTTCGTTTGATGTGTTTTGCATTTCCGATCGACAAAAATTCCAAAATCTACTTTTTTGTTAGCATCAGTTTCTGTTGAAAATTTTTGGTCTCGAAAATTTTTTCAGGTTGTAAAACATTGATGTACTGGAAATTCTAAGACTACTGGGAAAATTCGACACAGTCAGTCGACGACTGAAGCGCGGAACCGCGGCCAAATCCCCCCTTGGGCCGCGGTTTCGCGGCACATTAGTGTCCTCACTGTGTCTAATTTCTCCAGTGGGCTTCTGGGCTAATTTTAGGGGTTTTGGAATATTAATTTTGGGCCCAGATTTTCTGTGAGTGCTACAGTATTGCTTGGGGGCCCACTTGTTAATTTTTGATCGATCGGATATATTTTAAACACATTATTTCACAGTATTTACATTATATCCGCGACCGTGAATGTCACTTGATCGGTAAATCCAGTCTAACTGCTATAGCCCGGTTAGACGGATTTGCGAACGTGACTTTCACGTTGATGTTCTGTGTTTTGCTGTGATGTTGCGGATCGGTCGTGGGGGATAGCCTGGATGCAATGCTAGTACAGTGTTGTTGTACTATGTACATTTGTTATTGTGGAGCGAGCGTCCGACATGTGGACTGCCGTCACTGCCTGTTTGTATTATTCTTTTGGGGCACGACCTGGTTGCGGTCGATGTACCTGTTGTATGTATATTTTACTTTCTGTACTAGGATTGCCCCGCGGTGGGGTGCACGGATAGCCGGGTTCTGGAGGGCAACAAGCCCGCATCTCATGGCATTGGGACGGAGGGGGCTTCGCTCTAGAATTGGCGGGCTATTCGCCGCACTCGTAGGGTTACAGGTTGACCCAGGAGGGGTGCCCAAGTTACCGGATTCCGTGAAGTGCTGGGTGGTCCATTCACGGCGCTGAAGGGGGCTACCTCGCTTCAGGTTTTGGCGGGTAACTTGCCGCGCCCGTAGGGGTCTAGGATTACATTGCACAGGCTATCCACACGACCAGGGGAACGTCGGGTTTCAGTAGTGGCTCTGTGAAACCCGGGGATCCCAGATATCTGTATTGTTCTGTGATGCTGTACTTTTCTGTGATGTTGCACTTTTATCACGCCTTGAGCGAATATAATATATTGGTATATATATTAGTAGATGTTGTATATGTTTTACATCCGCGCTAGTCCAGTCCCCGCTCTGTCGTTAGTTAGCTAACCTAACGGGTAATGACGGGACCCAGTGGCGAATGCGGATGGCATATACGTACATCAGTATATTTTCGTTCTTTGTAGTGTGATCATTTGATGGGACTGCGTTGATTCGGATCAATGCAAGTTAAAACAAACCTATTCTGATGTTGTTGGAACACTTTTCAAAAGGCTGTTATTGCAAGGACGTTCACTTTTGTTTTGCATCGTGGTATTCATTTGGAATATCCTGCTTCTCAGTCGACGAGGCAAGGGCCGAGATCCCTTCACCGGGAGTGACCCCTTGGACAGAAGTTTGCGTCAGGGCATTAACTTCACTATAGCCGATTACTTTTGCTTTGCATCGTGGTATTCATTTGGAATATCCTGCACCCCATTCTACGGGGAAAGAGCCGAGATCCCTTCACCGGGAGTGACCTCTTTAGTGAAGGTTTTCGTCACTATATTTTCTAAAAAGCTATCCGTTCCTTCAACAATATCAAGTTCATTACGTTAAAGGTTTTCGCCAGAAACCATTCGTAGCCCTCCGTCGTTTCATATGGGTAGTCAATAGTATTCAAGCTGTGTTTGTTGGCCATAGTCAAGGCACAGTGTTTGGTAGCTATTGGGTATTCATATACTGCATAGATAGATGCGTTGGTTTGGGACAGTCGTATAGCCTTGTTGGCCCTAGTCAAGGGCTTGTACGGGTGGGTTCAAATCAACCTGGATAATGACGGGTAGAACTTGACATGTGACTTATGATTTGTTGGCCTTAGTCAAGGTCATAAGAGCATGGGGCAAAAATCACATCGGGAGTTTCAAAAGAACTGAAACTTGCCAGATATGCGCATACCTTCTGGAGTGTGATACCGTGAGCGGATTCCGTCACGTTATCATGCGATGAGAGTTGGATCCCGATTCCCACTGATGAGTTAGTTTACTCCTCGGGTGACCCCGACTAATTCTTCTTTCAGGTTTGGAGGAGAATTTGAGGTACAGTGGGAGGTTTCCTGATTAGATAAATTGGTAACCATTCTGATCTAGGTTAGAGTGCACGCTGAGTGTTTCTTTTCTCTTTCTCTGGCAGCGACCATTGACCCGACCCTAAGACTACGACTCAGAGACCAAGTTGACCGAACCTTCTTAACACTGGCTTTTGGATTGTCAGAGTTGCAGACCTCATTGCCACTCCTACTTTTACCCTTTTCTCCAGGACACCCCGTATTACTACGAACGTCCACTTCCATTGGACAAAACCATCGTATGGTCAGATACGAACTCGAAGGAATTTATTCGAGGATGGTTTCCGGTTCTGGAGAAAACGAATAGGACTATTCAGTTGTCTTTTCCTTCTACCTTCTCTCAGGTTGCGAGTACTCCTTGGTTTAGGGGTAGTACACCTATTATGCAAATTGGATAGTCTTCTTCCAAACCATAGGCAGGTGCCGACCGGTAGGGAATGAAGAAAACCAATTAGCATAACGATGGTGTGCAGAAGGTATTAAGTTCAGACAAAGCAAGGGATTAGTAAGAGGGCAAAGTAAATTGCGACTGATATTCACGACCAAACCAAGTTTTTCTTCGCCAATCCTAAATCACCTTTGTATTTCTCCAGGACACTCCGTATCACTACGAAGATCTACAATTTATTGGATACTCCATCGTATGGTTATATACGAACTCGAAAGGAACTTGTTCCAGTTCGGGGATGGATTCTGGTCCAGGAGAAATATGAATAAGGTTTATTCGGTTGTCTTTTATCTTCACCTTCTCTCGCATTGCGAGTGCTCCTAGGATTAGGACAGTACACCCATTATGCTTATTGGATAGTCTTCTTCCAAACCATAGGCTGGTGCCGAACAGTAGGGAAGGAAGAAAACCAATTGGCCTAAAGGGGTGTGCAGAAGGTAATGACTAAAGACATATAAAGGGATTTGGAGAGGTGGCAAAGAATTATACGGTTATAGTTGTGAATCTGGATAAAGGAAGAGGCATTACTAGGAATACCAGGATACCCTATCGAAACATTTCAATGTTTCAATTTCACTGTGTACTGTTAAAGGAAAACTGATTTCCCGATTAGACACTTGCTCCAGGGTATGTATTTACCAGGTTTGATTCTCACATCTGTATGGCTTTACAGATGATGAGTGGGAGTAAGTTATTGGGAATAGGGTGATCATCCTCATTATATCGGGATTCGTTGTAATCGGTGATATTTGAGGAGATCATCTGGGCTGTTTGCCGGTCGGCAAATATTTGGTTTTGAATATCCGCTGTTATGCACCAATTTCAAATTGATATATCTGTACGTCTATTTTCATAGAGTGAGATATACCTTTTGATATTATGTCGATGACATTTACCTATATCAGTGGATGGTTAGGTAAGGAGCATTAAACAGCGGTGTAATTCTTCTTAACCATAAGTACAGTTTTCAACCTACGACACACAGTGAAAGAGTTGTCAGACTCAGCGGACTTATACAGAGTATTGTATGTTGTCCAGTGTCCATTAGGACAGAGGGGTTGGTCCTCATACTATATTCTGTTTACTTTTAACTTCTCTAGTTCTTAGACATGTGTTTCGTAGAAACACAGGGTCTAAGTTTTGAGGAGTTATAGGTATTTGAATAGAGTAGAGAACCAGGTGTAGCAAGTATCGGGATTCTTCAAGGTGATCGAAGATGTAGATACTTGTGTATGGTATTCAGTTGATAGTAATGATAAAGAGAAATTGCTTCTCTTTCAGGTTACTCATAATTGGAAGCATTCCTAAGTTGAGTAACGCTGATCGGCCTCTCTCCATTTAGTTGACATGCACTGGAGACAGCTGCATGATTTGAATCTGGTTCAATTAAATCAGTGCCTCTGGTTCTATATTGGATATAGTACAGTTCATATCTTAACATTGTTAAGGTACGGGGAGTTGTCCGGCTTATGATTAAAACCAGACTCTGGATAACTCAAGGCACGTTTCTGTAATGGCTGTTTGTGGGTTGACCCAGGCTATGACGAGGGTTGACTTTCTACCATAAGAAAGATCAATAGTGATAATTGTTCTTGACTCGCCACAGTTTTAATAAAAATGGATTTTTTCAAAAACAGTAGTGGGAGTATGGTAGAACTGGAAGTGATTCCAGAACCGCAAACGATTACTGAAGATTTGATAAGGAACCTAAACATTCAATCTGATTTGACATTTCATTGGCCACTCCGCAGATAAGGTGGGTAACTTCAGGCACCCGAGAGGTACTCCGGTAGCCTCAAAGACGGTGACAGGGAAGTTCTTGTTTACCCACACTTGCCATTGTTGTTGTTCCAGACTGCGAGACCCGGCAGGAGGATGAATATAGCGTCGTTCTAAACAAGTTTTAGAAGTGCACATCTATATGACTCTGCCAGAGGGTTTTCGTAGTCAGTGGGAGCAGCGGAAGCATTGGTGGACATCAGGCTTATGTCTATTTATAGACTAAAGCAGATATAGCGGAGTTAGATCATCTATTTCTGATGTGACAGTCATAGGTTTGACGTCATCAGAATAGGGGATGGATCTGTTGAGAAGGTAGTAGGAAGTGATATTCCTATACTACGATCGGTTATATTATGGTCGTCACACAGTGGTTTCTCCACACAGGACTTGGATATTATATCAGACATTCTGGTTACTAGATCTATAGTTTTAGATATAGATTTGGGTGGTTTCCTAATCTGGGTACCTTGACAGCATTCTATGAGTATTTAGAATGGACGACTCCTGGCACGGTGGTACACCTGCAGGTAATGGAGTCACCCTCTCTAAAGGTGTCTTACAGACTAAAGGGGAGAGGGATGTGCATGATTGACAGATCACTTGCTTAGGCAATTGAGTCAATCATGAGACGTAAAGTACCACACCAGATGTTGTTCTTGCACTAGATGCAATAAGTTGACATTGATCCAATCCTGGAGAAACAGTCGGAAGCAGTTTTAGAACATAAGTGGATGTTCTAGGGATATGATAACGACAGCCTCATTTGGAAGACAGTTATCATTCCAGGCTTCCAAGGTGACATGGACGACAAGGAGGTTGTCAGAGTTATAGTTTTCCTTCTGACGAGGGGCAGTGTTTTGGACAGGTGATCCAAGGCAATACTGAGGGTGGCATGGCGCAGGATACTGATTAAGTTCAGTTGACGATACAGTCTAAGAAGTTTGGATTTGGAGTTCATTTATGAGCTAGGTCCCATCAGACATCCAGACATTCTAAGACAGGTATTGCTCATTTCGGGAGATGGCTTTCTCCGCGAACTTGAGATATAGAGAGACATAGAAAGAAACATCTAGGCGGATCCACTCACTGAGGCTATTCCTCGATCGCAAGAGTTTCGCAAACAGGCTTTGTGAGACTGACTAGTAGAGGAGTTGGATGTTCGGTATCACACCGGCTGTGAGTATGCGACATCGCAATAATTAGCCTTGAGTGCAAGTGGGAGATTGTTGGAGATAGTGCCCTCAGAGTCAATTATTGGATCACAGGCACGTGATTGCAATGATTGAGGGAGGACCTATCCCGGTATGACAGTCTTACTCGAGATGATAGTATGCTATCTGGTTTACCTTTATCATCGTGTACTGCTTTAGGTGACCTGACAGGTCGCTATTGCACGTTGATAGAGCCCCTAGGATTCTTGCTTGACTGCCAGCAGTATGAGGGCGATCATATAAGTGAGAGCTGGAGTCTATAAGCACATCCTTAAAAGGTCCCTAGTCGTGGGAGTTTTGAGACAGTGCATCGATTCTCCAGAGTAGACTAGTGTATACAGTCGAGACCCCGAGGAGGGGCGGTGGCCGGTCTCACAAGCCACTGGTGTCAGTTGGATCACCTAAGATGTATACAGGTGCTCATTGGGTTATGAGTACACCGGACAGGACTCGCCGGGAACATGCTAGTTGGTCTTATACCTGACGTCAGATAGCAGTTCCCAGGTGACATGTGTACAGGTTAGTTTATCGACCTGGGGATCGTCATTTGTCTCGTGTGAGTTCCCACTGTACTTTGATTACTACCCTACCACGGCTCAAAGGAGTCGTGCAAACAGGTTTTAGTTGGGTACAGTCCCGAGCCACATGGAGGTAGTGAGCGGATCTTCGGGGGTTCGTCTCTCCCGGTATTGGGGGTGAGGTCGCGCTGTGTCTAGGAGAGCCATTACACGAAGTCCTTGTCCAAGGCAGGAGATTTACTGGTAGGTATTCCAGTAGTATCTCAGGGTGTTCTGGGCTACACTCCGACACGACTTGTACCGCTTTTGGGGGTCTGACTTTTACCAACCCCTAGGCCCGCCATGCGATGCTCATAGACGAACGGACCGGACTGTACGGATATTGTCGCTGACAGGCTCAGTAGGGTGTCAGGATGAGCTCGCTCATCGACGTCCCTTTTGGTCAATAGCTGGTGGCCCGTTACGTATTGGCTTATACCTCTGACGTGCTAGTGGTTAAATCCACATCCATAGTATTGACGAGTCTTTAGAGTCCACCACACATTCAGTTACTCAGCTTTCGGGCGAAACGCTGTAGAGGCCGTATGGAGATATGGCAGGGTCCGATCAGATACGTGCGGTATTGCACGGGTCAGGATCGGACGGTTTGTACTAGTGGCCGTATGGATATATGGCAGGGTTCGATCTGATACGTGCGGTATTGCACGGATCAGGATCGGACGAACATTACTAGCCGGCTTTGGTTTAAGCCGGATCCTAGTTTAGTACAGTGTAGATTTTGTCTCTTTGCATTTGTATCCGGACGGAATACAGATGCCGGTGTGTATGCACAGTATCGGGGTTTTCCTGTAATTTATTACGGGACCAGTTTTCTGGAGTTGCCAGTTTGCATTCCGTTCCGGCCGGTTTTCCTTTGTTCTTTCCCGGCCGGACTTTTCCGATGGAGGGGGTTATTTGCAAGTTTGCAAATAACATTTTGTGGAGGGTTTATTTGTGAGATGAGAGATCATGATAGCATCTTTGATTCCCTCCATCACTTGCATTAAATGAGATTAGAAAGGGTATGGGTTTGATGTTCATTTGTTATGATAATGTTTTGTTTATGGTCACCTCTTCTCATCTCCTACCATCACCTCCCTCTTGGATTATGTTATCACTCCACCACCATTTCCCACTTGAATGGGCCGGCCACTTCTTTGAGTGAGGATGAGAGTGTTTCATTTTGAGTGTGGCAATTTTCCTTGATCTCATTTCATGCTAGAAAAATGCAAGCACCATTTTTCTTATCTTGATTCCTCCATCTATCAAATGGCAACATCCACTACCCCAATATGAGACATGAGTCCTACACATATTCTACAGCATATCTTGGGCATGTCGACTTGCCAGCTTCATGCCCGAGTTTCCTCGGTATAGATGCGGGAGCCCGTAAAAGATGCAGGCGACGTGGTGCCCTTCCGGCGAGGAGATGGAGACCGGACATTCCGCGTGAGATCGGGACGACGACGAGAAGACCGGAGGACTCGGATCACTCGGTATATCTCTTCCCATCTTATAGTTTGCTAGAACTAGTTTAATGGCCCGATCCGGGGTTTAGTGCGCGGTGGTGCCGGTTTGCTAAGTTCGCAAAATTAAAGTTTATCACCGTTTCCGCATTTGGCCGTCGGATTGACGACCGGGGCGCCGCCGTGCACTTACAAGTCAGATATCAACAGTAACATCTGCATCCCAGAAGATCAGCAACGGTGTTCCTTCTTATGCCAGCGAGGCACGGAAGCGACACAACGACAATCAATCTCGGAGCCGCGGCAGAGTCCATAGTTCCAAGTCTCGATGGTTCACAGACAACCTAGAGACCGTCTCGACATTCGTCTCGTTACAGCAGAAGCAATGTCGGCAAAGCGGAGTGATGGCAAAATCCCAGCTCCACCTTAGCATTCGTCACATTACAACAGACGCAATGTCAACAACGGCGTTCCTTTGCAGTCCGGCAGGATGCAGATGCAACGTCAACGAAAGACCCCATGGTCGAAACAATGCGGAGTGACGGCAAAATCCCAGCTCCACCTCAGCATTCGTCTCATTACAGCAGACGCAATGTCAACAACTGCGTTCCTTTGCAGTCCAGCAGGATGCAGATGCAACGTCAACGAAAGACCCCATGGTCAGCAAAGCGGAGTGACGGCAAAATCCCAGCTCCACCTTAGCATTCGTCTCGTTATAGCAGACGCAATGTCAACAACGGCGTTCCTTTGCAGTCCAGCAGGATACAACGTCAACGAAAGACCCCATGGTCGAAACAAAGCGGAGTGACGGCAAAATCCCAGCTCTACCTCAGCATTCGTCTCGTTACTGCAGACGCAATGTCAACAACGGCGTTCCTTCGCAGTCCAGCAGGATGCAGATGCAACGTCAACGAAAGACCTCATGGTCGAAACAAAGCGGAGTGACGGCAAAATCCCAACTCCACCGCAGCATTCGTCTCGTTACAGAAGACGCAATGTCAACAACGGCGTCCTTCCTCCAACAGGATTCGGACATGCCAAAGCAAATGAAGCGAAGGCCAAATTCCTAGCTTCAGGGTCTTGACGGTAACTCATATAAAACTTGAAAGACTACCGGAGATCATTCCACATGGAGTGGTCACCACCTCGACGTTCGTCTCGATACAGCAGACGAGATGTCACTACAGCGTCCTTCCTCCAACAGAATTCGGACACGCTAAAGCAAACGAAGCGAAGGCCAAATTCCTAGCTTCAGGGTCTTGACGGTAACTCATATAAAACCTGAAATACTACCGGAGATCATCCCACATGGAGTGGTCACCACCTCGACGTTCGTCTCGATACAACAGACGTAATGCAAGCAAACGAAGCGAAGGCCAAATTCCTAGCTTCAGGGTCTTGACGGCAACTCATATAAAGCCTGAAAGACTATCAGAGATCATCCCACACCAGCGTGGAGTGGTCACCACCTCGGCATTCGTCTCGTTACAGCAGACGCGATGTCACCCCAGCGTTCTTCCTCCAACAGGATTCGGACGTGCCAAAACAAAGAAGCAAAGGCAATATTCCTAGCTTCAGGGTCTTGACGGCAACTCATATAAAGTCTGAAAGACTATTAGAGATCATCCCACACCAGCGCAGAGTGGTTACCACCTCAGCATTCGTCTCGTTACAGCAGATGCGTTGTCACCCCAGCGTTCTTCCCCCAGCAGGATTCAGACGTGACAATCAAACAACGGAGCCACGGCAAAATCCCTAGTTCCAAGCCTCGACGGTTCACCCGCAACCTAGAGACAACCGCGACATTCGTCTCGTTACAGCAGACGCAATGCCAGCAAACGAAGCAAAGGCCAAATTCCTAGCTTCAGGGTCTTGATGGCAACTCATATAAAACCTGAAAGACTATCGGAGATCATCCCACACCAGCGCGGAGTGGTCGCCACCTCGACGTTCGTCTCGATACAGTAGACGAGATGTCACCACAGCGTTCTTCCTCCAGCAGGATCTAGACGCAACAATCAAACAACGGAGCTACGGCAAAATCCCTAGTTCCAAACCTCGACGGTTCACCCGCAACCTAGAGACAACCGCATCATTCGTCTCGTTACAGTAGACGCAATGCCAGCAAACGAAGCAAAGACCAAATTCTTAGCTTCAGGGTCTTGACGACAACTCATATAAAACCTGAAAGACTATCGGAGATCATCCCACACCAGCGCGGAGTGGTTATGACTCATCGGGGCTCTCCAAAATGAGCCTAACCTCAAGTAAAAAGCGGCATGGCAAAATTCCTAACGCTTGCTCTTCTGACGGTCAAACTGCCTAAGAAGATTGCTTGAAGACGTCTTGTCCAGCCCCTGAGGGATCAGAGACACGACAGACGCAAGGCTACTCAAACAGCAAGATTTCCTATCGAGGGATACATAGCCGACGCGACGGTACGACAGGAAAAACCTTAGCACCACAGACCCTAACGGACCTGTGTCGTAAAGAGCAAAGGTTAACTGTGACGTTAGGACATTCTTGCGAGAACTTCTCGATTTGTCTCGACTCGTAAGGCAAAGCCTTAGGCAATGGGGATGAGGACCTGTTCCTAAGCACTGGGGTCCAACAAGTCGGTCCAAAATGGACTCTTGCATACTATTCACGGACCACACTCTCCAAAGTCGAATCTCGACAAGGAGGGAAACAACCATTTACGAGTCATCTCGATTTGTAAGAGGGAAAAATTCTCTTGTGAGATCCTTACGACTCTCGAGAGAAACCACACTTGGGAATCCTTACGATTCCTAAGGAGAAAATACACCTACGAGATCCTCTCGACTCGTAGGGAGAAAAGTCTTTATGAGACCCTCACGGCTCATAAAGTTGAAAAGTCTTAGGCAGCAGATCTGAACCCGCTTCCTAAGCCATCACTACCCCTTGAAGAAGCCAAAACAAGAGGATCACCCTATCATCTACCGGCCATGTTGGCTAAGGTAACATGCTGATAACAAAAGAAGAGAAGAAAGTGACAGCAAGGAAAACATTTGATTCACATTTGATTAAGCGTTCAAAGCATATCAGTCCATGCATGTGCAAAAGATTCAGTACATAAAATAAAACATGCTGAATAGAGAAATTTACCATTCATACTTCGAAAAGTTCTTACAATCATGAAAGCAGTAAACGAAAACATCATCAAAATGATTACAATGGTAAAACCTCAGAGCCAGGGCATGGATTGAGGAATTCGAAAGATAGGCCGTCTAGAATATTTCTGGCCTTTCTGACCATTCTCGTATGCATCCTCTCGCGCTCACGAGTGTCGAGATCCTCGCCAATGTCCCCCTCCCTTTTATAAGATGCTGTAAGTGCACGGCAGCGCCCCGGCCGTCATTCCGAGACCAAAATGCGGAAACGAAACTTTTCTTTAAACTTTTAAACCGGCGCTACCGCGTACTTTAAACCCGGATCGGACTATTAACTTAATGCTAGCTAACTAGAGAATGGGTAGAGAGATATACCGAGCGATCCGCATACTTTAAACCCGGATCGGTCTTCTCGTCGTCATCCCGATCGCCCCGCGGAATCTCCGGTCTTCATCTCCTCGTCGGAAAAGGCACCACATCGCCGAATCCTTTTACGGGCTCCCACCTCTTGAACCGAGGCAACTCGGACTCGAAGTTGGCAAGCCGACGTGTCCAAGATTGCTGTAGAAAAGTGTAGAACTCTATGTCTCATGGGGTTATCAGAAGTTGCCATATGAATGTGGAGATGGAGATAGCTCTTTAGATGAACCAAAAAGGATTTTGTGCAAACAAAATGAGACCAATTCTCACACCAAAAATGTTGGACAGCCCCCACACTAGAAGTGGCCAGCCAAGATGGAAAGAGGAGGGAGGTCAATCATGCAAGAGTGAATCATGAGTGATGATGAGGAAAAAAAAAGATCATAACCAAGTCCCCACTCCATCAACCATCTCATCACCAAAGTCAAGTAATGATGAACAAAAGAAGTCAAAGGATGGTAGAACAATCATGGAACAACTACTTACAAAAACCACCCTCCACAATACTAATTTGCACATTTGCAAATAACCCCCTCCACACCAAATTTCAGCCAAAGAAAGAACAAAGGAAAAATGGCCGAAACGAAATGCAAACTGGCAACTTCAAAAAGTGATCCGGTAATAAATTACAGGAAAACCCCGCGACTGTATATACATACCCGCATTTGTATTGCGACCGAATACAAATGCAATGAGACAAAATCTACACTGTAAAATCTAGGATCCGGCTTAAACTAAAGCCCGCTAGTATTATCCATCCGATCATGATCCGTGCAATACCGCAGGTATATGATCGAACCCTGCCATGTATCCATATGGCCTCTACAGCGTTTCGTCCGAAACTTGAGAAACTGTCTGTGGGGGACTCTAAAGACTCGTCAATACTTTGGCTGTGGATTTAACCACTAGCACGTCAGAGGTATTAGCCATACGTAAAAGGGCTACCAGCTATTGACCAAAAGGGACGTCGATGAGCGAACTCATCCTGACACCCTACTGAGCCTGTCAGTGACAATATCTGTACAGTCCGGTCCGTTCGTCTATAAGCATCGCATGGCGGGCCTAGGGGGTTGGTAAAAGTCAGACCCCCAAAAGCGGTACAAGTCGTGTCGGGGTGTAGCCCAGAACACCCTGAGATACTACTAGAATACCTACCAGTAAATCTCTTGCCTTGGCCAAGGACTTTGTGTAATGGCTCTCCTAGACACAGCGCGACCTCACCCCCAATACCGGGAGAGACGAACCCCTGCAGATCCGCTCACTGCCTCCATATGGCTCGGGACTGTACCCAACTAAAACCTATTTGCACGACTTCTTTGAGCCGTGGTAGGGTAGTAATCAAAGTACAGTGGGAACTCACACGAGACAAATGACGATCTCAGTTCAATGAACTAACCTGTACACATGTCACCAGGGAACTGCTATCTGACATCAGGTATAATACCAACTAGCATGTTCCCGGCGAGTCCTGTCCGGTGTACTCATAACCCAATGAGCACCTGTATACATCTTAGGTGAACCAACTGACACTAGTGGCTTATGAGACCGGCCACCACCCCTCGTCGGGGTCTCGACTGTATACACTAGTCTACTCTGGAGTATTGATGCCCTGTCTTGAAACTCCCACGACTAGGGACCTTTTAAGGATGTGCTTATACCCCAGCTCCCACGTATATGATCGCCATCATACTGCTGGCCGTCAAGCAAGAATCCCAAGGGCTCTATCAACGCACAATAGTGACCTGTAAGGTCACCTAAAGCAGTACACGATGATAAAGATAAAGCAGATAGCATACTATCATCTTGAGTAAGACTGTCCTACCGGCATAGGTCCTCCCTCAATCATTGCAATCACGTGCCTGTGATCCAATAATTGACTCTGAAGGCACTATATCCAACAATCTCCCACTTTCACTCAAGGCTAATTATTGCGATGTCGCATACTCACAGCCTGTGTGATACCGAACACCCAACTCCTCTACTAATCAGTCTCACAAAACCCGTTCGCGAAACTATTGCGTTCGAGGAATAGCCTTAGTGAGTGGATCCGCTCTGATGTTTCTTTCTTTGTCTCTCTTAATCTCAAGTTCGTGTTGAAACCCATCTCCCGAAATGAGCAATACCTCTCTTAGAATATGTCTGGATATCTGATGGGACCTCGTTCACAAATGAACTCCAAATCCAAACTTCTTAGACTGTATCGTCAACTGAACTTAATCAGTATCCTACGCCATACCTCCCTCAGTATCCGCCTGGACCACCTGTCCAAAATACTGCCCCTCGCCAGAGGGAAAACTATAACTCTGACAGCCACTCTGTCATCCAGGTCACCTTGGAAGCCTGGAATGATAACTGTCTCCTGAATGAGGCTGTCGTTATCATATCCCTAGAACATCCACTTATGTTCTAAAACTGCTTCCGAATGTTTCTCCAGGATTGGATCAATATCAACTTATTGCATCTACTGCAAAAATAACATCTGGTGTGGTACTTGATATCTCATGATTGACTCAATTGCCTAAGCAAGTGATCTGCCAATCATGCACATCTCTCTCCCCTTTAGTCTGCAAGACACCTTTAGAGAGGGTGACTCCACCACCTGCAGGTATACTACCGTGTCAGGAGTCGTCCATTCTAAAACACCTTTAGAATGTTGTCTAAGTACCCAGATTGGAAAACCTTCCAAATCTAGATCTAAAACCATATATCTAGTAACCAGAATATCAGATATTATCTCTATATCCTATGTGGAGAAACCACTGTGTGACAACCAAAGCATAACCGATCGTAGTATAGGAATATTACTTCCTACTCTGTGTGTGTCATCCAGATACCAGGACATCACACCCTACCACCTTCTTAACAGATCCATCCCCTATTCTGATGAAGTCAAACCTATGACTGTCACATCAGAAATAGATGATCTATCTCCGCTATATCTGCTTTAGTCTATAAATAGACATAAGCTACCTATCCACTATGCTTCCGCTGCTCCCACTGACTACGATAACCCTCTGACAGAGTCATATACACGTACACTTCTAAAGCTTGTTTAGAATGACGCTATACTCATCCTCCTGCCGGGTCTCACAGTCTGGAACAACGACAATAGAAAGTCTGGGTAAACAAGAACCTCCCTGCCACCGTTCTTGAGGCTACCGGAGTACCTCTCGGGTGCCTGAGGTTACCCACCTTGTCTGCGGAGTGGCCAATGGAATGTCAAACCAGATTGAATTTTTAGGTTCTTATCAAATTTTCAGTAATCATTTGCGGTTCTGGAGTCACTTCCAGTTCTACCATACTCCCACTACTGTTTTCTGAAAAAATCCATTTTTGTTAAAACTGTGGTGAGTCTAGAACAATATCACTATTGATCTTCCAGATGGTCGAAAGTCAACCCTCGTCATAGCCCGGGTCAACCCACAAACAACCATTACAGAAACGTGCCTTGCATTATCCAGAGTCTGGTTTTAAGCATAAGCTGGACAACTCCCCATACCTTAACATCGTCAAGATATGAACTGTTCTATATCCAATACAGAAACAGAGGCACTGATTTAATTGGAACCAGATTCAAATCATGCAGCTGTCTCCAGTGCATGTCAACTAAATGGAGAGAGGCCGATCAGCATTACTCAACTTAGAAGTGCTTCCAATTATGAGTAACCTGAAAGAGAAGCAAGTTCTCTTAATCATTACTATCAACTGAATACCATACACAAGTATCTACATCTTCGATCACCTTGAAGAATCCTGATACTTGCAACACTTGGTTCTCTACTTTATTCTTATACCTATAACTTCTCAAAATTCGGACCTTGCGTTTCTACGAAACACTTGTTTAAAAACTAGAGAAGTCATAAGTAAACCGAATATAGTACGAGGACCAACCCCTCTGTCCTAATGGACACTGGACAATATACAATCCTCTGTATAAGTCCTCTGAGTCTAATAACTCAAACCCTGTGCGTCGTAGGTTGAAAACTGTACTTATGGTTAAGAAGAATTACACCGCTGTTTAATGCTCCTTACCTAACCATCAACTGATAAAGGTAAATGTCATCGATATAATTTCAAAAAGTTATATCTCACTCTATAAAAATAGACGTACAGATATATCAATTTGAAATTGGTGCATAACAACGGATATTCAAAACCAAATATCTGTCGTCCGGCAAACAGCCCAGGCGATTTCCTCAAATATCACCAATTACAACGAATCCCGATATAATGAGGATGATCACCCAATTCCCAATAACTTACTCCCACTCATCATCTGTAAAACCATACAGATGTGAGAATCATACCTGGTAAATACATACCCTGGAGCAAGATATGATTGGGAAATCAGTTTTCTTTTAACAGTACGCAGTGAAACTGAAACATTGAAATGTTTCGATGGGGTATCCGGGTATTCCTAGTAATGCCTCTTCCATTATCAGATTCACAACTATAACCGTATATTTCTCTGCCATCTCTCCAAATCCCTTTATATGTCTTTAGTCATTACCTTCTGTACACCCCTTTAGGCTAAATGGTTTTCTTCCTTCCCTACCGTTTGGCACCAGCCTATGGTTTGGAAGAAAACTATCCAATAAGTATAATGGGTATATTGTCCTAATCCTAGGAGCACTCGCAATGAGAGAGAAGGTGAAGATAAAAGACAACCGAATAAACCTTATTCTTATTTCTCCTGAACCAGAATCCATCCCCGAACTGGAACACGTTCCTTTCGAGTTCGTATATAACCATACGATGGAGTATCCAAATAACTGTGGATCTTCGTAGTGATACGGAGTGTTCTGGAGAAATACAAAGGTGATATAGGATTGGCGAAGAAATACTTGGTTTGGTCGTGAATAGCAGTCGCAATTTACTTTGCCCTCTTTCTAACCCCTTTATTTGTCTTAACTTAATACCTTCTGTACACCATTGTTAGGCCAATTGGTTTTCTTCATTCCCCACCTTTCGGCACCTGCCTATGGTTTGGAAGAAGACTATCCAATTAGCGTAATAGGTGTACTATCCCCTAATCCAAGGAGCACTCGCAACCTGAGAGAATGTAAAAAGAAAAGACAACTGAATAGTCCTATTCGTTTTCTCCAGAACCGGAAACCATCTTCGAATAAATTCCTTCGAATTCGTATATAACCATACGATGGTTTTATCCAATGGAAGTGGACGTTCGTAGTAATACGGGGTGTTCTGGAGAAAAGGGTAAAAGAAAGAGTGGCAATGAGGTATGCACCTCTGACAATCCAAAAGCCAGTGTTTTAAGAAGGTTCGGTCAACTTGGTCACTGAGTCATAGTCAAGGGTCGGGCCATGGTCGCTGCCAAAGAGAGAGAAAAGAAACACTCTGCATGCACTCTAACCTAGATCAGAATGGTTACCAATTTATCTAATCAGGAAACCTCCCACTGTATCGTCAAATTCTCCTCCAAACCTGAAAGAAGAATTAGTCGGGATCACCCGAGGAGTAAACCAACTCATCAGTGGAAATCAGGATCCAACTATCATCGCATGATAACGTGTTGGAATCCACTCACGTTATCACACTCCAGAAGGTATGCGCATATCTGGCAAGTTTCAGTTTCTTTAGAAACTCCCGATGTGATTTTTACCCCATGCTCTTATGACCTTGACTAAGGCCAACAAATCATAAGTCACATGTCAAGTTATACCCGTCATTGTCCAGGTTAATTTGAACCCACACGTACAAGCCCTTGACTAGGGCCAACAAGGCTGTACGACTGCCCCAAACCAACGCATCTATCTATGCAACAGAAAAGTAACAAATAGCTACCATACACTATGCCTTGACTAAGGCCAACAAACATAGCATGAATACTAAGTGCTACCTTTCTGAAATGACGGAGGGCTACGAATGGTTTTTGGCGAAAAACCTTTAACGTAATGAACTTTATATCGTTGAAGGAACCGGATAGCTTTTTATAAAAATATAGTGGCGAAAACCTTTGCTAAAGAGGTCACTCCCGGTGAAGGAATCTCGGCTCTTTCCCCGTAGAATGAGGTGCAGGATATTCCAACTGAATACCACGATGCAAAGCAAAAGTAAACGACTATAGTGAAGTTATTGCCCTGACGCAAACTTCTGTCCAAGGGGTCACTCCCGGTGAAGGGATCTCGGCCCTTGCCTCGTCGACTGAGATACTGGATATTCATAACCGAATACCACTGTGCAAAACAAAAGAGAGCGTCCTTGCAATAACAGCTTTTTGAAAAATTGTTCCAACAATATCAGAATAGGTTTGTTTAGCTTGCATTGATCCGAATCAATGCAGTCCCATCAATTGATCACACCAATAAAGAACGAAAATAATGATGTACGTATATACCATCCGCATTCGCCACTGGGTCCCGTCATCACCCGTTAGGTTACTTAACTAACGACAGAGCGGGGACTGGACTAGCGCGGATGCAAAACATATACAACATCTACTAGTATATATCAATATATAATATTCGCTCAAGGCGTGATAAAACGCAACATCACAGAAATGTAATAAGCATCACAGAACAATACAGATATCTGGGATCCCCGGGTTTTATAGAGCCGCTACTGAAACCCGACGTTCCCCTGGTCGTGTGGATAGCCTGTGCAATGAAATCCTAGACCCCTACGGGCGCGGAAAGTTACCCGCCAAAACCTGAAGCGAGGCAGCCCCCTTCAACAACATGAATGGACCACCCAGCTGTTAGTGTTTATGCCCTAGAAAGCCATTACTGTATCATACTAGTTTGTATATTACTTAATGGAAGCTTGGGATATTCACAGTTATATAACAGTCTTAATAAAAATGGTAGTATGCTACTTGGTTTTATCTATCTTAATATGTGAGTATACGTATTGATAGAGCTCTTAGGATCTTACTTGACTACCAGCGTTGTGATGGCAGTCACACTAGTGGGGGCTGGGTAGTCTACAAGCACATCCTTTTTCAGGTCCCTAGTCGTTGGATTATCGAGACAGGGCATCGATACTCCGGAGTAGACTAGTGTGTACGCTTCTCATCCCAGTTGTGGAGATGGTCTGTCCCACAGCCATCAGTATGTCGTACTGGAGATAGTATACAGGTGCTCGTTAGGTTACGGGTACACCGGACAGGACTCACGGGGAACTGTTGGTTGGGATTATACCCGTCGTCAGTTAACAGTTCCCAGGTGATATGAGTACAGCATAGTCCGCAGACTTGACACTGCTACTTCGCCTCGAGTGTGTCCCACTGTTCTTAGATTGCTACCCTACCACGGCTCAAAAGAGTCGTGCAAACAGGTAGCAGTTGGGTGCAGTCCCGAGCACTTGGAGGCAGTGGCGGTTAGACATGATTCGTCTCTCCCGGTATTGGGAGTTGATATCGCGCTGTGTCAGAGAGCCATTACGCAAAGTCCCTGGCCAGGGCAAGCGAGATTTATTGGTAGGTTTTCCAGTAGTTTCTCAAGGTGTAATGGGCTATGCTACGACACGACTTATACCGCTTTTAGGGGACTGACGCTTGCCGCCCCCTAGGCCCGATATGCGATAGTCCTAGACGAACAGACCGGACTGTACGGAGATTGTCATAGCAGGCTCAGTAGGAGTTCGGATGGGTTTACTCATCGGCCTTCTTATCGACATCTACCTGGGGACCATTACGTACAGCTAGTGTCGCTTGCGGTCTGTGGTTAAACCCACTGCCAGCGTAATGTCGAGTCTTTAGAGTCCCACACAGAGGGTTTCCCTACTTCAGGCGAAACGATATAGAGGTCGTATGGTTTTACGACAGGGTTCGGACGCATACGTGTTTTTACGCACGTATGATGTTCGGACAGTTTTTACTAGTCGGCTTTGGTTTAAGCCAGATTCTAGTATCGGATTATTGGATTTATACAGTCTAAAGTTTTTCCGTGTTTTTACGGATAGGAGGGGCGTTCTCGTAATTTGTCGGGAAGCTTCTTGAAGCATGGTGACTTGGGGGTTAAGGTGGCATTTGCATTAATTGGATAAGTGAGTCATGGTGTGATTCATACATGGAGTTAATGAATCATTTATGATTTATATGACTCATGTGATGAATCACTTAGTGCATTAATGAAACATAATGATATATCATTATTTGTTATTCATTTAATATATATGATATATGTTTCATATATACACATATGATTTATTCATCCAAAAGGATTCTCACTCTCACCTTCTCTCTCCTCAAGCTCACTCTCTTCAAACCCTAACCCTAACCTCTCATGTGTTGAGATCAAGGGTTAGCTAGACTAATACTTCCATAATCCAACTCTATATCACCTAGGTTGCTTAGATTAGCACTTTGAGTAACCTAGTTACCTCAAGTTAGAGGTTAAGCTTGGAGTAGGAGCTCTCGGGTGGATCGTCTTTGACTCGAGGAGGCCGTTGAGGTGCTGACGTTCCAAGGAGCCTACAAGGAGTGGAGGACAGCGATAAAGACCCGAAGGACAAGTAACGTGAGGTATAACTTCGAATCCGAGTAGTTAGACCTTTCGTAGTTTGCTAGTAACGGTTTAGATACGATTCATGCGCTCAAGTCCGTGTTACGAAGCTTTGATAATCGTTTTTCATATATTCCGCCTCCCCGCAAGTTTGTGGGGTGCGTGACATAGACTTACAGTGGTATCAGAGCCAACTAAACCATTACTAGCTTGTTAGCAACTAATTAGAACTTCGATCGACGGAAAACGCGAAAACAACACCCCGTATACCCTAACAGTTTCTGTTGATTTTAAAAGTGTCAGAAAAATTATTTGATATGCCTAAAAATTCACAGCAGGGTATTATAAGAATACTGGGAAAATCCGAGCCACTAACTCGGCAAGACGGCCGCGGATCCACGGCAAGAAAGTTCTTTTGGCCGCGGATCCACCGCCCAGTCAACGCCGAGTTGACTCGGATTTGCTCTGTTATTCATAGTTCTTGGTGTTTTGGTTTCCTGTATGTTCTGTTTCTACCCAGGTTACTTCAGTGCTGGCTTGCTATTGGGGTAGACACGGAAAATGGTTTTCGATCGATGTTCTAAGTTATTTGCTAATCGGGTTTTATCTGTATTGATTAATGTGTTCGTAAACCTCCCCCAACCGCTAGTATGTCGGTTGGCAGGGGGTTGCACATTTCTGTAATGTTTACTGTTTGTGTATATGAACTGTATTGGACTATTGTGATGATTAGCCAGGGTTTGAGATGGGTTGTTATATTCATTCATTCAAATGTAATTGTAATATGTTGTAATATTATTTTGCGGGGAACATCCAGGTTGCGGTTGTAGCCACCGTTGTATTATTTCATTTTACTGTTTTTGCTCCTAGGATAGACCCAAGGTGGGGTACACAAACTACCGGGTACGTCGAAGTGTTTAGTGGCCTACTCACGTTGTTGAGGGAGACCGCTTCACTTCGGGTACTTGGCGGATAGTTTGCAGTACCCGTAGGGGTCCAGGGTGGGGTAAAGGCTATTCATCACAACTGTGTAATCCGTCTTTTGTTGCAAGCTCAAAGCAAACGCGGATTGCTTGTATATCCAATAATGTTTATCTGAGTTCTAGAATACCCATTATTGTGTCTGACGAATGTACAATATCTATATATGATAGCTATTTAGACGTCACTTATGTTTTATACCCGCGCTAGCCCAGCCCCCCTCTGTCGTTAGTTAAGTAACCTAACGGGTGATGACGGGACCCAGTGGCGAATGCGGATGGCATAAGAGGACGTTGTATTTTCGTTGTTTTCTGCAATGATAGGTTAAATGATGGGACGCATTATTTTAATGCAAAGAAAATAAAACAAAGTTGAATCGTTGGAACACATTTAAAAGAAACCACTCGGTTATTTTAAAAGAGCAGAATTTTTAATTGCGGAGCTTTAACCACTCCTTTTAAAAAGCTATCAGGTTCCTTCGATTATATCAAGTTCACTACGTTCACGGTTTCGCCAAAACCATTCGTAGCCCTCCGTCATTTCTTATGGATGGTCAGTAGTATTCAAGCTATATTTGTTGGCCTTTGTCAAGGCATAGTGTTTGGTAGCTGCTGGGGTATTCATTTGTTGCATAGATAGATGAGTTGGTTTGGGACAGTCGTATTACCTTGTTGGTCTTCGTCAAGGGTATGTACGGAGGGGTTCAAATTAACAAGATAATGATGGGAAGAACTTGACATGTGACTTAAGATTTGTTGGCCTTCGTCAAGGTCATAAGAACATGGGGCAAAAATCCACATCGGGAGTTTCTAAAGAAACTGAAACTTGCTAGTGTTGCATACCATTTGGAGTTTGATGAATGTTGGTAGGATTCCTTCAACATTATCATACGATGATATTTGGATCCCCATCCTACTGTGAGTATATGCTACTTATCAGGAGATTCGTCACTTAACGATCAATACTATAAACCAAGTAGGTGTCGAGAAAGGTGTCAGCGGGGCTACGCCCCCAGAGAAAAGAGGTTATTTAATTAAGGAACTTCGCGAATGCGTTGGAAAACCTCCCTCGGAGTACCGACACTAGCCTGGCTGAACGGTTAAAGCAAGTATTGTACAGTGAGAATAGTCCTGGCTAATTCTTCTTTTATGGTTTGAGAAAGGATTTGAGAAACAGTGGGAGCCATCCAGTTTAGATAAATTAAAAACCAATCTAAACTTGCAAGAGCATCATGCTAAAGTGTTTTCTTCTCTCTCTCATTGCAGCGACCTTGTGACCATGACTAGGTTACATCTAGATAACAAGTTGACTGAATCTAACTTATATGACTGGCAAAGGTCTGTCCAGATGTCCATTGCCTATGACAAGCTGGACCACCCTATTACTACTCAAGATCCCGCCGTCCCAGGTCCAGTTTACACCGTCGCGGATATGGATATCCGTCAGACAAGGGAAAAGGATAAAGCGAAAGCCAAGTGCCTCGTGTTGGCTTCAGTTGATGGTGTATACCAAAAGCAGCACGAGAAGATGGACTTAGTTTCCATCTTTCTCCATAACAAAGATTCATATGGAGAGCAATATCATATCGAAAGATATGAGACCTCGAACGAATTAAATCAAGCGAGGTCGGCTGTCGGGTCATCTGTAGGGGACAACGTCCTTACGATGACTAGCTATATTGATGAGCTCAAGGACCTGGAGACCACGTTGGGAAACAGGTCATACGCTGACTTATTTCCACAGTCCCTACCTTCTACTTACACCCTGAAAGAAACCAGGGAGACACAAGCTCTGCTTAATGGGGGACATTCTTCTTCTACATCCAGGGCGAAAGCAAAGGGTGAAAAGAAGAAAACCTCTACAAAGCCGATATACGGTGTCAGTAAAGTAGGAGGAAAGGGAAGAGCAAAAGTTTCGGGACTTGGTGTAGCTAAGGAGGAATGTTCCTATTGTTATGGGAACGGGCATTGGCAGAAAGATTACAGGGCTTTGGAAGCCAGTAGCTAGGATACGAAGCATGTTGTGGCTTCAGCCTCAAGTGTGTTTGTAATTGAGAACTGTTTGTTAATTAACTCTACTTCCTGGGTACTAGATACCGGAGCAGGATCTCATATCTGTAATTCATTACATGCTTTGAGAAACCGTAGAGTTATAAGGGTAGGTGATTTGTCTCTCAGAGTTGCAAACGGAATGAGCGTGGACGCTGAATCCGTGGGAGAATATCGCCTAGGTTTGACAAGTGGGCAGATATTGATTCTACGTAACTGTTTGTATGTACCTAGTTTGACTTATAATATCATATCAGTGTCCTTACTTTCAAAAGAGGGATATGATTTTACATTCGTAAGCCATGTAGTTCACATCCACCTAAATCAAGTTCTGATTGGGTCCGTTACATTAGATGACGGTATATACGTATTGAGTCAAGCTCAGGTTTTCAATGTCCAGAACACACTTAAAAGAAAGTCTCCATAAATAAATCAGGCTTTTTTTATGGCATTGTAAACTAGGTCACATCAATGAAAAAAATTAACGAAGTTACATAGAGAAGGATATTTGAATCCGTTCGAATATCAATCTTATGCCACTTGTGAATCTTGTCTCATGGGAAAGATGACAAAGACTCCGTTTACTTGACACAGGGTAAGAGCGAGCGAGCTCTTGGGACTCATACACAGTGACGTGTGATGTCCAATGTCTACACATGCGCGAGGAGGTTATTCCTACTTCATTACTTTTACGGATGATTTCTCTAGGTATGGACATATCTTCTTAATGAAGCATAAATCCGAGGCCTTTGAGAAATTCCAGGAATACAAGAATGAAGTGGAAAACCAAACAGGCAAAAGTATCAAGACACTGAGATCTGATCGAGGTGGTGAATACTTAAGTGCCGAGTTCCTGGGTTACTTAAAAGAGAATGGAATTCTCTCTCAGCTTACTCCTCCATACACACAACAACACAACGGTGTATCGGAAAGGAGGAATCGAACCCTATTGGATATGATCCGTTCCATGATGAGTAAGGCTGAGTTACCGGGATCTTTCTGGGGTTATGCACTAGAATCAGCTGCATATCTTTTGAACAAGGTTCCAACCAAGACTGTGCCTACCATACCATATCAGATGTGGAGTGGGAAGAAACCCTATCTTCAGTACCTGAAGACATGGGGATGTCCAGCTTTTGTAAAAAAACAGCATCCAGACAAGCTCGAGGCACGCTCAGTACAGTGTAAGTTTATGGGATATCCAAAGAACTCCAAGGGATATTGTTTCTATTACGCAGAGGAACAAAAGGTTTTTGTTTCTCGTCATGCCCACTTCTTCGAAGCTGAATTTTTAGAGAATCAGAAGAGTGGGAGCGCAGTAGAACTGGAAGAAATTCCAGAACCACAAGCTGTTAC
Source organism: Agapanthus africanus (assembly GCA_030015575.1). NCBI lineage: Eukaryota > Viridiplantae > Streptophyta > Magnoliopsida > Asparagales > Amaryllidaceae > Agapanthus > Agapanthus africanus. The sequence goes on from CM057351.1 coordinate 350,591,846, forward strand.
TGAAAGTTTGGTAGAACAAGAAGTTTCAGAAGAAAGGGACATACCAGCGCCTATCCGCAGAAGTAGTAGGCAGTCTTATCCGCTCGAGAGATACTACGGTTTTCTCATAGACGGGGATCGAGAAGATTGCGTCATTGATAATGACGACCCTACTAGCTTCCAGCAAACCATTCAGAGCGGCGACTCGGTAAAATGGCTGGATGCAATGCGGACCGAAATGGAGTCCATATACACTAACATAGTATGGACTTTGGACATTGCTCCAGATGGGGTAAAACCCGTAGGATGCAAGTGGATCTTCAGAAAGAAGATTGGTGTAGATGGGCATGTTGAAACCTATAAGGCTAGACTTGTTGCAAAGGGTTTCCGTCAAAGACCTGGTTTGGACTATGACGAAACATTTTCTCCAGTGGCTATGCTCAAATCCATTCGGATCCTTCTTGCTATTGCTGCCTTCCACGATTATGAGATCTGGCAGATGGACGTAAAGACGGCCTTTCTAAATGGTAATTTGGAAGAGTGCGTCTATATGGATCAGCCAGAGGGATTCATTCAGAGTGGGAGCAGCGGTAAAGTATGCAAGCTGCTTAAGTCCATCTATGGACTAAAGCAAGCATCGCGGAGTTGGAACATCTGTTTTGATGATACTGTCAAAGAATTCGACTTTGTCAAAAATCCAGATGAACCATGCATATACAGTAAGATTGTAGGGAGAGTTGTTGTATTCCTCGTCTTGTACGTGGATGACATTCTCCTAATAGGAAATGATATTCCTATGCTACAGTCAGTCAAAAGATTCTTGTCACAGAAGTTCTCCATGAAAGACCTGGGTGATGTCACCTACATTCTGGGGATCCAGATCTATCGTGATAGATCAAAGAGGATGTTGGGACTTTCGCAGTCCAGGTACATAGACACCATATTGAAAAGATTCAGTATGGATGATTCTAAGCGCGGTAACCTACCGGCTTGTCACGGAATCACCCTGTCTAAAGAGATATCTCCCAAGACTGATTTGGAAAGGGATCGCATGTCGATTATACCCTACGCTTCTGCGGTAGGCTCTATAATGTATGCGATGTTATGTACCAGACCAGATGTAGTATACGCATTAAGCGTTGTAAGCCGGTATCAGGCAAACCCAGGGGAGAAGCACTGGATAGCAGTAAAGAACATTCTCAAGTACCTGAGGAGGACTAAGGAGATATTCTTGGTGTATGACGGAAAAGACATCCAGATCGAGGCCTTTGCTGACTCCAGCTTCCAGAGTGACAAGGATGACTCCAAGTCCATGTCGGGTTATGTCTTTACCCTCAATGGAGGGGCGGTCTGTTGGAAGAGTTCCAAGCAGGAGACCGTTGCTGACTCAACGATGGAAGCGGAGTACATAGCTGCTTGCGATGCCGCAAAAGAAGCTGTCTGGATGAAGAAGTTCCTCACAGAACTTCAGGTGGTTCCTACCAGTGTTGGTCCAATACCTCTGTATTGCGACAACAACGGCGCTATAGCTTTAGCGAAGGAACCCAGGTCCCATTAGAAGTCCAGACACATCTTAAGGCGGTATCACCTGATCAGGGAGATCGTCGATCGCCGGGAGATCGAGGTAAAGAGAGTAGATACAGAGAATAACACTGCTGATCCATTCACAAAGGCCATTACTCAGACGCAGTTCGAGAGGCTATTCGAGATGATAGGTCTGTGATATGCCAGTACATGGCCCTGGTGCAAGTGGGAGATTGTTAGTGTTTATGCCCTAGAAGTCCATTACTGTATCATACTAGTTTGTATATTACTTAATGGAAGCTTGGGATATTCACAGTTATATAACAGTCTTGCTAAAAATGGTAGTATGCTACTTAGTTTTATCTATCTTAATATGTGAGTATACGTATTGATAGAGCTCTTAGGATCTTGCTTGACTACCAGCGTTGTGATGGCAGTCACACTAGTGGGGGCTGGGTAGTCTACAAGTACATCCTTTTTCAGGTCCCTAGTCGTTGGATTATCGAGACAGGGCATCGATACTCCGGAGTAGACTAGTGTGTACGCTTCTCATCCCAGTTGTGGAGATGGTCTGTCCCACAGCGATCAGTACGTCGTACAGGAGATAGTATACAGGTGCTCGTTAGGTTACGGGTACACCAGACAGGACTCACGGGGAACTGTTGGTTGGGATTGTACCCGTCGTCAGTTAACAGTTCCCAGGTGACATGAGTACAGCATAGTCCGCAGACTTGACACTGCTACTTCGTCTTGAGTGGGTCCCACTGTTCTTAGATTGCTACCCTACCACGGCTCAAAGGAGTCGTGCAAACGGTAGCAGTTGAGTGCAGTCCCGAGCACTTAGAGGCAGTGGCGGTTAGATATGATTCGTCTCTCCCGGTATTGGGAGTTGATATCGCGCTGTGTCAGAGAGCCATTACGCAAAGTCCCTGGCCAGGGCAAGTGAGATTTATTGGTAGGTTTTCCAGTAGTTTCTCAAGGTGTAATAGGCTACGCTCCGATACGACTTATACCGCTTTTAGGGGACTGACGCTTGCCGCCCCCTAGGCCCGATATGCGATAGTCCTAGACGAACAGACCGGACTATACGGAGATTGTCACAGCAGGCTCAGTAGGAGTTCGAATGGGTTTACTCATCGGCCTTCTTATCGACATCTACCTGGGGACCGTTACGTACAGCTAGTGCCGCTTGTGGTCTGTGGTTAAACCCACTGCCAGCGTAGTGTCGAGTCTTTAGAGTCCCACACAGACGGTTTCCCTGCTTCAGGCGAAACGATATAGAGGTCGTATGGTTTTACGACAGGGTTCGGACGCATACGTGTTTTTACGCACGTACGATGTTTGGACAGATTTTACTAGTCGGCTTTGGTTTAAGCCAGATTCTAGTATCGGATTATTGGATTTATACAGTCTAAAGTTTTTCTGTGTTTTTACGGATAGGAGGGGCGTTCTCGTAATTTGTCCGGAAGCTTCTTGAAGCATGGTAACTTGGGGGTTAAGGTGGCATTTGCATTAATTGGATAAGTGAGTCATGGTGTGATTCATACATGGAATTAATGAATCATTTATGATTTATATGACTCATGTGATGAATCACTTAGTGCATTAATGAAACATGATGATATATCATTATTTGTTATTCATTTAATATATATGATATATGTTTCATATATACACATATGATTTATTCATCCAAAAGGATTCTCACTCTCACCTTCTCTCTCCTCAAGCTCACTCTCTTCAAACCCTAACCCTAACCTCTCATGTGTTGAGATCAAGGGTTAGCTAGACTAATACTTCCATAATCCAACTCTATATCACCTAGGTTTCTTAGATTAGCACTTTGAGTAACCTAGTTACCTCAAGTTAGAGGTTAAGCTTGGAGTAAGAGCTCTTGGGTGGATCGTCTTTGACTCGAGGAGGCCGTTGAGGTGCCGACGTTCCAAGGAGCCTACAAGGAGTGGAGGACAGCGATAAAGACCCGAAGGACAAGTAACGTGAGGTATAACTTCGAATCCGAGTAGTTAGACCTTTCATAGTTTGCTAGTAACGGTTTAGATACGATTCATACGCTCAAGTCCGTGTTACGAAGCTTTGATAATCGTTTTTCATATATTCCGCCTCCCCGCAAGTTCGTGGGGTGCGTGACATGGACTTACACCAGCACTTCACGGAATCCGGTAACTTGAGCACCCCTCCTTGGGTCAACCTGTACCCCTTACGAGTGCGGCGAATAGCCCGCCAATTCTAGAGTAAAGCCCCCTCCGTCTCAACGCCATGAGTTGCGGGCCCATTGCCCTCTAGAACCCGGATATCCGTGCACCCTACCGCGGGGTAATCCTAATACAAAAAGTAAAATATACAATGAGTACATCGACCTCAGTCCGGTCGTGCCCCAAAAGAATAATATAAAAACAGGCAGTAATGGCAGTCCACATGTCGGACGCTCGTCCCGCAATATAAAATGTACAAATACAACCAAACTGTACTACCATTGCATCCAGGCTATCCACCACGACAAATCCGCAACATCGCAGCACAACACAGAACATCAACGTGAATGTCACGTTCGCAAATCCGTCTAAAAGGGCTATAGCAGTTAGACAAGATTTACCGATCAAATGACATTCACGGTCGCAGATATAATGTAAATACTGTGAACTAACATGTTTAAAATTTTTGATCGACTAAATTTCCCGAAGTGGGCCCCTAGTACTACTGTAGCACTCAAAATAAATCTGGGCCCAAAAAGAATATACCAGAAACCCTATTTCCATGTCAGAAACCCACTGTAGAAATTTGGTGCAGTTTAGCCACAGTTCAGCGGCGGATCCGTAGCAAAAACGTGGTTCTGGCCGCTGATCCGCCGCGCTACAGTAATTTCAGCCGACCAAATTTTCACAGAATTCTTATAAAACCCTGCATGTATTTTTGCAATGTACCAAATAATTTTTTGAGCACAGCAAAAATTCGACAGAAACCTGGACTTGAAAATGGAGTTTTTGGAAAATCCGTTCGATCGAACTTGTAAACACGTTAGAGAAAGCTAGACTAGGTTAATGGCCTGGCTCTGATACCAATGTAAGTGCACGGCAGCGCCCCGGCCGTCATTCCGAGGCCAAAATGCGGAAACGAAACTTTTCTTTAAACTTTTAAACCGGCGTTACCACGTACTTTAAACCCGGATCGGGCCATTAACTTAATGCTAGCTAACTAGAGAATGGGTAGAGAGATATACCGAGCGATCCGTGTCCTTCGGTCTTCTCGTCGTCATCCCGATCTCCCCGCGGAATCTCCGGTCTTCATCTCCTCGTCGGAAAGGGCACCACATCGCCGAATCCTTTTACGAGCTCCCACCTCTTGAACCGAGGCAACTCGGACACGAAGTTGGCAAGCCGACGTGTCCAAGATTGCTGTAGAAAAGTGTAGAACTCTATGTCCATGGGGTTATCAGAAGTTGCCATATGAATGTGGAGATGGAGATAGCTTTTTAGATGAACCAAAAGGGATTTTGTGCAAACAAAATGAGACCAATTCTCACACCAAATATGTTGGACAGCCTTCACACTAGAAGTGACCGGCCAAGATGGAGAGAGGAGGGAGGTCAATCATGCAAGAGTGAATCATGAGTGATGATGAGAAAAAAAGATCACAACCAAGTCCCCACTCCATCAACCCTCTCATCACTAAAGTCAAGTAATGATGAACAAAAGAAGTCAAAGGATGGTAGAACAATCAAGGAACAACTACTTACAAAAACCACCCTCCACAATGCTAATTTGCACATTTGCAAATAACCCCCTCCACACCAAATTTCAGCCAAAGAAAGAACAAAGAAAAAATGGCCGAAACGAAATGCAAACTGGCAACTTCAAAAAGTGATCCGGTAATAAATTACAGGAAAACCCCGCGACTGTATATACATAACCGCATTTGTATTGCGACCGAATACAAATGCAACGAGACAAAATCTACACTGTAAAATACTAGGATCCGGCTTAAACCAAAGCCCGCTAGTATTATCCGTCCGATCATGATCCGTGCAATACCGCAGGTATATGATCGAACCCGGCCATATATCCATATGGCCTCTACAGCGTTTCGCCCGAAACTTGAGAAACTGTCTGTGGGGGACTCTAAAGACTCGTCAATACTTTGGCTGTGAATTTAACCACTAGCGCGTCAGAGGTATTAGCCATACGTAATGTGCTACCAGCTATTGACCAAAAGGGACGTCGATGAGCGAACTCATCCTGACACCCTACTAAGCCTGTCAGTGACAATATCCGTACAATCCGGTCCGTTCTTCTATGAGCATCACATGGCGGGCCTAGGGGGTTGGTAAAAGTCAGACCCCCAAAAGAGGTACAAGTCGTGTCGGAGTGTAGCCCAGAACACCCTGAGATACTACTGGAATACCTACCATTAAATCTCTTGCCTTGGCCAAGGACTTCGTGTAATGGCTCTCCTAGACACAGCGCGACCTCACCCCCAATACCGGGAGAGACGAACCCCTGTAGATCCGCTCACTGCCTCCATGTGGCTCGGGACTGTACCCAACTAAAACCTGTTTGCACGACTCCTTTGAGCCGTGGTAGGGTAGTAATCAAAGTACAGTGGGAACTCACACGAGAAAAATGACGATCTCAGGTCGATGAACTAACCTGTACACATGTCACCAGGGAACAGCTATTTGACATCAGGTATAATACCAACTAGCATGTTCCCGGCGAGTCCTGTCCGGTGTACTCATAACCCAATGAGCACCTGTATACATCTTAGGTGAACCAACTGACTGTAAGTCCATGCTACCTCTCCCGGTACTTTCGGGCATGCGGAATTTGGTGAAAAACAATTTTCTAGAGGCGGTAACATGGACTCAAAACCGGATCTTGGTTAAACATCTAACTAACAACCAAATTAGGAGTTGTTAACTACTCGGTTAGGGGGTTATACCTTTCTTTCTTGAACTCCTTCGTCTTCAAGCCTCGATGGTTGTCCGGATCGGCTTCACCCCGTCGTCTCCTTGCGCCGAAGATCGATCCACCTGAAAGCTTCTACCTTTGGCTTCTTCTTCGGTCTTTGAAGAAACTAGTTCACTTGGTTTGCTAAACCTTATGAACTAGAGTGAGTAGAGAAGAGTGTGTTGTGATTTTCTCTATGGTTCTTGGTTCTCAACACATGAGACAAGTGAACCATAGACTAAAGAGAGGGAGAGCAAGAGGAAGAAGATGAGAGCTAAAGAACACAAGAGAGAGAATGAAAATGATAGAATAAGAATGACTTTTCTCTCTTGGCTCTCATAATCCAAAGCCATCATCACAAAAATAGTAATCAAGTATTGTGTAAATGGTTTAAGTCAAAATGGCTATATCATTTCATGCACTCATATTGCACAAGAGAACAAGCAAGTGAAAAGTCTTTGCCATGAAATGATAGCCATTGTCATCATGATGGTCAACTAGTCCAACCTAGTCAACCGGTCAACAAAGTCAACAAGTCAACAAAGTCAACCTCTCAACAACCATGTCACCACAATACTTAATTAATATTATTGTTAATCATATATCATATTCTCATTAGGGTTGAGCAAAAAGTCAATAGTCAACGGTCAACGGTCAACAACCCTAATGAGAATCCTCTGCCTCTGTCTCTCCGTCAACTGTGCATACACACCCGCATCCGCGTTCCGAGGAACACGAATACAAACTGGATAAAACCAATCCCAATACGTACACTAGGATCTGGCTTAAACCAAAGCCCGCTAGTGTAAACTGTCCGGACACTAAACGTGCACAAGTGCACGGATGTGACTGAACCCTGTCGCAAAACCATGCGACCTCTACTCTTTTTCCTAAAGGCGAATAGCTTTCTGTGAGGGATTCTAAAGACTCGACACTACACTGGCAGTGGAGTTAACCACAGACCGCAAGCGGCACTAGCTATGCGTAATGGTCCCCAGGTAGATGCCGACAAGAAGACTGACGAGGTGAAACCCATCTGAACTCCTACTGAGCCTGAATGTGACAATCTCCGTACAGTCCGGTCTGTTCGTCTGATACATCGCATGGCGGGCCTAGGGGGGCGGTAAACGTCAGTCCCCTAATAGCGGTACAAGTCTTGTCGGAGTGAAGCCCAATACACCCTGAGATAACACTGGAAGCCTACCAGTATATCTCGCTTGCCCTGGCCAGGGACTACTTGTGTAATGGCTCTCCTAGACACAGCGCGATGTCAACCCCCAATACCGGGAGAGACGAATCCTGTCTAACCGTCACTGCCTCTAAGTGCTTCGAGACTACACCCAACTACTACCTGTTTTCACGACTCCTTTGAGCCGTGGTAGGGTAGTAATCAAAGTACAGTGGGAATACACTCGAGGCGAAGTGACAGTGTCAAGTCAGCGGACTAAGTTGTACTCATGTCACCTGGGAACTGATAACTGACGATAGGTATAATACCAACCGGTCAGTTCCCGACGAGTCCTGTCCAGTGTACTCGTAACCCAACGAGCACCCGCATACTATCTCCAGTACGACGTACTGATGACTGTGGGACAGACCATCTCCCACTCTGGGATGAGAAGCGCATGCGCTAGTCTACTCCGGAGTATCGATGCCCTGTCTCGATAGTCCTGTGACTAGGGACCTGCATAAGGATGTGCTTATAGATTACCCAGCCCCCACTAGTGTGACTGCCATCACAACGCTGGTAATCAAGCAAAGATCCTAAGGGCTCCACTAATGTGTATAGGTAATATACTAAAATAAACACATGTACACATTGAAGTAGAAACAAACCAAGTAGCATACTACTATTTTGAGCAAGATTGTATATACAAGGTGAATATCCCAAGCTTCCATTAAGTAATATACAAACTATTATGATACAGTAATGGCCTCTAGGGCATATACACTAACAATCTCCCACTTGCACTAAGGCCATGTACTGGCGTATCGAAGACCTATCATCTCGATCAGCCGCTCGAACTGAGTCTGGGGCAAGGCCTTGGTGAATAGATCTGCAGTGTTATCTTCTGAAGCAACCCTCCGAACCTCGATCTCCTGGCGATCCACGATCTCCCTGATCAGGTGATACCGCCTCAAGATGTGTCTGGATCTCTGATGGGACCTGGGTTCCTTCGCTAAAGCTATAGCCCCGTTGTTGTCGCAATACAGAGGTATTGGATCAACAATGGATGGAACCACCTGAAGTTCTTTCAAGAACTTCCTCATCCAGACAGCTTCTTTTGCGGCATCAGATGCAGCGATGTATTCCGCTTCCATCGTCGAGTCTGCAACGGTTTCCTGTTTGGAACTCTTCCAACACACCGCCCCTCCATTGAGGGTAAAGACAAAACCCGACATGGACTTGGAATCATCCTTGTCACTCTGGAAGCTGGAGTCAGCAAAGGCCTCGATCTGGAGGTCTTTTCCACCATACACCAAGAACATCTCCTTAGTCCTTCTTAGGTACTTGAGAATGTTCTTTACCGCTATCCAGTGTTTCTCCCCAGGGTTTGACTGATACCGGCTTACCACACTCAGTGCATAAGCTACATCCGGTCTGGTACACAACATCGCATACATTATAGAGCCTACCGCAGAAGCGTAGGGTATTATAGACATGCGATCCCTCTCCAAATCAGTCTTGGGAGACATCTCTTTAGAGAGGGTGATCCCGTGACAAGCCGGTAGGTTACCGCGCTTGGAATCTTCCATACTGAATCTTTTCAGTATGGTGTCGATGTACCTGGACTGTGAAAGTCCTAATATCCTCTTGGATCTATCACGATGGATCCGGATCCCCAGGATGTATGAGGCATCACCCAGGTCTTTCATGGAGAACATGTGTGACAAGAACCCCTTGACAGATTGTAGCATAGGAATGTCATTTCCTATTAAGAGAATGTCATCCACGTATAAAACGAGGAATACTGCAGTTCTCGCTACAAATCTACTATAGATGCATGGTTCATCTGGATTTTTGATAAAGCCAAATTCCTTGACCGTCTCATCAAAACAGATGTTCCAACTCCGCGATGCCTGCTTTAGTCCATAGATGGACTTAAGCAACTTGCACACCTTTCCGCTGCTCCCACTCTGAATGAAACCCTCTAGTTGGTCCATATAGACACACTCCTCTAAATTTTCATTTAGAAAAGCAGTCTTTACGTCCATCTGCCAGATCTCATAATCGTGCAAAGGCAGCAATGGCAAGAAGGATCCGAATGGATTTCAGCATAGCCACTGGAGAAAAGGTTTCGTCATAGTCCAAACCAGGTCTTTGACGAAAACTCTTTGCAACAAGTCTAGCCTTATAGGTCTCAACCTGTCCATCTACACCAATCTTCCTTTTGAAGATCCACTTGCATCCTACGGGTTTTACCCCGTCTAGAGCAATGTCCAACGTCCATACCTTGTTGGTGTACATGGACTCCATTTCGATCCGCATTGCATCCAGCCATTTTACCGAGTCAACGCTCTGAACGACCTGCTGGAAGCTAGTAGGCTCATCATAATCTATGATGCAATCCTCTCTATCCCCGTCTATGAGAAAACCGTAGTATCTCTCGGGCGGATGAGATCGCCTACTACTCCTGCGGAGCGGCGTAGGAATGTCTTGTTCTTTTGAACCCTCTGGTTCCACTAAGCTTTCAGTAATAGCTCGTGGTTCTGGAATTTCTTCCAGTTCTACTGTGCTCCCACTTATCTGGTTTTCCAAAAACTCAGTTTCCAAGAAGTAGGCATGACGAGAAACAAAAACCTTTTGTTCCTCTTCACAGTAGAAGAAATATCCCTTGGAGTTCTTTGGATATCCCACGAACTTGCACTGTACTGAGCGTGCCTCGAGCTTGTCCGCATGCTGCTTTTTAACAAAAGCTGGACTTCCCCATGTCTTAATGTGATTAAGATAGGGTCTCTTCCCACACCACATCTCATATGGTGTAGTAGGCACAGTCTTAGTGGGAACTCGGTTCAAAGGGTATGCGGCTGATTCTAGCGCATACCCCCAGAATGATCACGGTAACTCAGCGTTACTCATCATGGACCGTACCATATCCAATAGGGTTCGGTTCCGTCTCTCCGATACACCGTTATGTTGCGGAGTGTATGGAGGAGTAAGCTGAGAGAGAATTCCGTTCTCTTTTAAATAGTCCAGGAACTCGGCACTCAAGTATTCACCACCTCGATCCGATCTTAGGATCTTGATACTTTTGCCGGTTTGTTTTTCTACTTCATTCTTATATTCCTTGAATTTTCCAAAGGCTTCGGACTTATGTTTCATTAAGAAGACATAACCGTACCTTGAAAAGTCATCCTTAAAAGTAATGAAGTAAGAATAACCGCTTCGCGCATGTGTAGACATTGGACCGCACACGTCGCCGTGTACGAGTCCCAAGAGCTCGCTCGCTCTTACTCCGTGTCCAGTGAACGGAGTTTTTGTCATTTTTCCTTTGAGACAGGATTGACAAGTGGCATACGATTGATATTCGAACGGATTCAAATATCCTTCTGTATGTAACTTCGTCAACCTTCTCTCATTGATGTGACCCAGTCTACAATACCATAAGAAAGTCTGATTTATTTCCGGAGACTTTCTTTTGTGTGTATTCTGGACATTGAAAATCTGTGGTTGGTTTAATACGTATATACCATTGCTCAATGTACCTGACCTAATCAGAACTTGATTAAGGTGAATGTTTACAACATTACTTACAAACGCAAATTCATAACCTTCTTTAGAAACCAAAGATACAGAAATGATATTACAAGTTGCGTTGGGTACAAAAAAGCAATTACGCAAAACCAAAACATGTCCATCTGACATTCCCAGGTGATAGTCCCCCACGGCCTTAGCATCCATGCTAGCTCCGTTTGCAACTTTTAGGGTCATGTCACGTGCCTTCAAAACCCTACGGTTTCTCAACGCCTGCAAAGAATTACAGATATGAGATCCTGATCCGGTATCCAATACCCAGGAAGTAGAGTTTATTGAAAGACAGTTTTCAATAACATACACACCTGAAGCTGAAGCCGCAACCTGCTTCAGATCATGTGTTCTGGCTTTCCAAGCCCTGCAATCATTCTTCCAGTGTCCCTTCTTATGACAATAGAAGCATTCTTCCTTATCCACAAGCTTTCCCACTTTCTTTGTTGCTTTTGCCTTTCCCTTCGTATCCACTTTACTAACACCGCCCCTTGGTTTGGCGGGGGCTTTCTTCTTCTTTCCCTTGGCTTTCGCCTTGGACCTAGAAGAGGAAGATCCTCCTACAAACAAAGTGGATGTTTCCCTACCTTTCTATAGGGTGCCCTCTGCGCTCCTCAGCATGTTAAGGAGTTCTGAAAGTTCAACTTCTTTTTCTTGTAAGTTGAAGTTCAGGATAAACTGGGCGTAAGTGGAAGGAAGGTACTGGAGAATCAAGTCCGTATAGAGCTCATTCTCCAACGTGGTCCCAAGGTCCGCGAGCTCTTCTATGTAGCCAATCATCTTAAGCACGTGTTCCGCTACCGATGATCCGACGGCCAACCTTGCCGAAAATAACTTCTTCGACACTTCGTATCTTGCGATACGAGACTGCTCTCCATACAATTCTTTTGTATGGAGAAATATGGATTCGAGGTCCATATTCTCGTGCCTCCTCTGATGTTCGCTGTCCATAGAGGCAAGCACGAGGCACTTGGCCTTCGCGCAATCTAGTTCCCAGGTCTTACGGATTTCCTTATGCGCGACGCTGGTTTTGGGACCTGGGACAGGAGGAGCTTTGGTGGTAAGAAGATACCCCAGCTTGTCGTAAGTGATTGCCATCTTGACATTCCTGAGCCAATCTTTGTAGTTTGGCCCTGTCAGTATGTTTTTATCTAGAAGTAACTTAAGTCCAGTCGTGTCGATTGGTCGCTGCAATTAAGAGAGAGAAGAAACACTCAGCATGATGCGCTTGCAAGTTTAGAATGTTTTTAGTTTGTCTAAACAGGATGGCTCCCACTGTTTCTCGAATCCCTCCTCAAACCAAAAAGGAAGAATTAGTCAGGATCAATCTCACCGTACAATACTTGCTTAACCGTTCAGCCAGGCCAGTGTCGGTACTTCGATGGAGGTTTTCCAACGCTTTCGCGAAGTTCCTTAATTAAATAACCTCTTTTCCCTGGGGGCGTAGCCCCGCTAACACCTTTCTAGACACCTACTTGGTTTATAGCATTGATCGTTAAGTGAGAAATTTCCCGAGGAGTAGCATATACTCACAGTAGGATCGGGATCCAAATATCATTGCGTGACGAAACTGAAGGAATCCTACCAGAATCATCACACTCCAAATGGTATGCAACACTAGCAAGTTTCAGTTCTTTTGAAACTCCCGATGTGGATTTTTGCCCCATGCTCTTATGACCATGACTTTGGCCAACAAATCATAAGTCACATGTCAAGTTCTACCCGTCGTTCTCCAGGTTAATTTGAATCCACCCGCACCTACCCTTGACTTTGGCCAACAAGGCAGTACGACTGTTCCAAACTAACACATCTATCTATGCTGCACATGAATACCCAATAGCTACCAATCACTATGCCTTGACTTTGGCCAACAAACATAGCTTGAATACTATTGACCGTCCATATGAAACGACGGAGGGCTACGAATGGTTTTGGCTAAACCGTGAACGTAGTGAACTTGATATAATCGATGGAACGAGATAGCTTTTAAAAGGAGTGGCTCAAGCTCCGCATTTAAAAGTTAGTTTTGAAAAGAACCGAGTGGTTTTTCGAAAGTGTTCCAACGACTTTTACTTGGTTTATTTTTCTTGCATTAGTTCTTTTAATGCGTGATATTCTTGCATTAGTTCTTTTAATGCGTCCCATCATTTAATCCTACCATTGCAGAAAACAACCAAAATATGACGTACGCTTATGCCATTCGCATTCGCCACGGGGCCCCGTCATTACCCGTTAGGTTACTTAACTAACGACAGGGCGGGGGCTGGGCTAGCGCGGCTGTAAAACATAAGCAACGCCTAAATAATATCATATATAGATATACTGCAATGATAGCCATTTCAGATCACAGATGAACACATTGGATATACTAGGAACCCGCAATTCGTACGAGCCTGTAACGAAAAGCAGATTACACGGTCGCGGTGAATAGCCAATACCCCACCCAACACCCCTACGGGTGCGGCAAACTACCCGCCAAGTACCCGAAGCGAAGCAACCTCCTTCATCTCCGTGAGTAGGCCACTCGGCACTTCGGCATACCCGGTAGTTTGTGCACCCCCTCCATGGGTCTATCCTAGGAGCAAAAACAGTAAAAAGAAATTATACAATGACTGCTACAACCCCGACCCGGTTGTGCGGCCATACAAATAATAATTACATCAATTTACAAATTTACATGAATTGAAAGAAAAGAAAACTCTCGTCTCACAACCCCCGGCTATTCACCCGCGACAATCCAATGAATTCATATACACAAACCAATAACATTACAGATCACAGATTTGTATAACTCCCACTAATCGACATATAGCGATTAGCAGACGTTCAATACAAATATCATATCACAGAAAAACCCGTCAGCTTAAGTCTTTTAGAAGTTCGATCAAAAATACGGATTTTCAGGCCCCAAACACAAAATTTTCATTCTGGAAAATCTGGGCAGAAAATACATATTCCAAAAATCCCAAAACAACCCCATAAAAACACTGCACAAAATTTGGACCTCGGCCGAGTCAACTCGGCCGCGGAACCGTGGCGGGAGCGTGCTCCCGCCGCGTTTCCGCGGCGCTTTGACCGGTTCGTAGGACCAAATTTCGTAGGTGTTTAATAAAAACCCTGAGCCGATTTTTAAGATGAAATTTATCAATTTTACAGAACTTTAAAAATCGACAGCAACTTTGAATTTCGGGTTTATTTCGGGACTTTTTCTCCGATCGAATTTCTAGCTACTATACTAACATGTTAGATAGAGTTTAACTAGGCTCTGATACCACTGTAAGTCCATGCTACCTCTCCCGGTACTTTCGGGCATGCGGAATTTGGTGAAAAACAATTTTCTAGAGGCGGTAACATGGACTCAAAACCGGATCTTGGTTAAACATCTAACTAACAACCTAACTAGGAGTTGTTAACTACTCGGTTAGGGGGTTATACCTTTCTTTCTTGAACTCCTTCGTCTTCAAGCCTCGATGGTTGTCCGGATCGGCTTCACCTCGTCGTCTCCTTGCGCCGAAGATCGATCCACCTGAAAGCTTCTACCTTTGGCTTCTTCTTCGGTCTTTGAAGAAACTAGTTCACTTGGTTTGCTAAACCTTATGAACTAGAGTGAGTAGAGAAGAGTGTGTTGTGATTTTCTCTATGGTTCTTGGTTCTCAACACATGAGACAAGTGAACCATAGACTAAAGAGAGGGAGAGCAAGAGGAAGAAGATGAGAGCTAAAGAACACAAGAGAGAGAATGAAAATGATAGAATGAGAATGACTTTTCTCTCTTGGCTCTCATAATCCAAAGCTATCATCACAAAAATAGTAATCAAGTATTGTGTAAATGGTTTAAGTCAAAATGGCTATATCATTTCATGCACTCATATTGCACAAGAGAACAAGCAAGTGAAAAGTCTTTGCCATGAAATGATAGCCATTGTCATCATGATGGTCAACTAGTCTAACCTAGTCAACCGGTCAACAAAGTCAACAAGTCAACAAAGTCAACCTCTCAACAACCATGTCACCACAATACTTAATTAATATTATTGTTAATCATATATCATATTCTCATTAGGGTTGAGCAAAAAGTCAATAGTCAACGGTCAACGGTCAACAACCCTAATGAGAATCCTCTGCCTCTGTCTCTCCGTCAACTGTGCATACACACCCGCATCCGCGTTCCGAGGAACACGAATACAAACTGGATAAAACCAATCCCAATACGTACACTAGGATCTGGCTTAAACCAAAGCCCGCTAGTGTAAACTGTCCGGACACTAAACGTGCACAAGTGCACGGATGTGACTGAACCCTGTCGCAAAACCATGCGACATGTCGCAAAACCATGCGACCTCTACTCTTTTGCCTAAAGGCGAATAGCTTTCTGTGTGGGACTCTAAAGACTCGACACTACGCTGGCAGTGGGTTTAACCACAGACCGCAAGCGGCACAAGCTGTACGTAACGGTCCCCAGGTAGATGCCGACAAGAAGACCGACGAGGTGAAACCCATCTGAACTCCTACTGAGCCTGAATGTGACAATCTCCGTACAGTCTGGTCTGTTCGTCTGATACATCGCATGGCGGGCCTAGGGGGCGGTAAACGTCAGTCCCCTAATAGCGGTACAAGTCGTGTCGGAGTGAAGCCCAATACACCCTGAGATACCACTGGAAGCCTACCAGTATATCTCGCTTGCCCTGGCCAGGGACTACTTGTGTAATGGCTCTCCTAGACACAGCGCGATGTCAACCCCCAATACCGGGAGAGACGAATCCTGTCTAACCGTCACTGCCTCCAAGTGCTTCGGGACTACACCCAACTACTACCTGTTTGCACGACTCCTTTGAGCCGTGGTAGGGTAGTAATCAAAGTACAGTGGGAACACACTCGAGGCGAAGTGACAGTGTCAAGTCAGCGGACTAAGCTGTACTCATATCACCTGGAAATGATAACTGACGATAGGTATAATACCAACCGGTCAGTTCCCGACGAGTCATGTCCAGTGTACTCGTAACCCAACGAGTACCCGCATACTATCTCCAGTACGACGTACTGATGGCTGTGGGACAGACCATCTCCCACTCTGGGATGAGAAGCGCATGCGCCAGTCTACTCCGGAGTATCGATGCCCTGTCTCGATAGTCCTGCGACTAGGGACCTGCATAAGGATGTGCTTATAGATTACCCAGCCCCCACTAGTGTGACTGCCATCACAACGCTGGTAATCAAGCAAAGATCCTAAGGGCTCCACTAATGTGCATAGGTGATATACTAAAATAAACACATGTACACTTTGAAGTAGAAACAAACCAAGTAGCATACTACTATTTTGAGCAAGATTGTATATACAAGGTGAATATCCCAAGCTTCCATTAAGTAATATACAAACTAGTATGATACAGTAATGGCCTCTAGGGCATATACACTAACACTGACACCAGTGGCTTGTGAGACCGGCCACCACCTCTCGTCGGGGTCTCGACTGTATATATTAGTCTACTTTGGAGTATCGATGCCCTGTCTCGAAACTCCCACGACTAGGGACCTTTTAAGGATGTGCTTATTGACCCCAGCTCCCACGTATATGATCGCCATCATACTGCTGGCCGTCAAGCAAGAATCCCAAGGGCTCTATTAACACGCAATAGTGACCTGTAAGGTCACCTAAAGCAGTACACGATGATAAAAAAAAACCAGATAGCATACTATCATCTTGAGTAAGACTGTCCTACCGGCATAGGTCCTCCCTCAATCATTGCAATCACGTGCCTGTGATCCAATAATTGACTCTGAGGGCACTATATCCAACAGATGCGACTATCGTCGTCTGTTGGAAAGTTTGATGCAGAATGTCAATGAGGTTATCTCGCCGCTTCTTCGAGATCATCCCCGACAGGTACACTGAATGCACCTTGTCTTCGGCATCATCCAGCCCATTAAGCGGCATGGCCTTGTGAAACCCAGGAAGTGCTCTACAAATTGATCCCACTACGATTTTCAGGAGAGCGGAACGGCGAGGAAGCAGCCAACTGACGCGTGCATGCAGACAATCCATAATCTCCGCACATTGGGCATCTGTTAACTCTTGGTTTTGGCAACGGCCCTGTACGCGAATATCCTCATAAGAAATGAACTCGTTCAGACTATATAAATGAACAGCCATAGTGCCTGAAAGGAAACATCATTAAAAGATTAGTAATGAGGAAAAACGAGCAAAGGGATTTAAACGATTCTCGATATCCCCATGAAGAAAACAAATTCTTATTATGATACCTAACAAATTTGAATTCGTGGGAGATTCTAAAAAGGGAATCTCGTTTAAGAAAGATCCCTCGGGACAGAGGAGTTAAATTCCTCGAGAGCAATGCTCTGCAAACAGGAATGACACCTGTCAAAGTCAATTATGAGGGTAATTAAAAATTCTTCGAGAATGCTAAGATCCTCGCTCTGAAGAAATGATGGAATAACCATCAGAAGATTTAAAATAAGAGTTTTAATGAATTAAAAATTCTGAAATCTATGAACAAACTCTAAGAGTTCTTCATGAGTAAAGCTCTGTTCATTAATG
Source organism: Agapanthus africanus (assembly GCA_030015575.1). Classification (NCBI taxonomy): domain Eukaryota; kingdom Viridiplantae; phylum Streptophyta; class Magnoliopsida; order Asparagales; family Amaryllidaceae; genus Agapanthus; species Agapanthus africanus. The sequence continues at coordinate 350,609,615 of CM057351.1, forward strand.
GGCTAAGAAACCCAAGAAAAGATCTCCTTACATCCATGGATTCCAAGATAGCAAAGCTCTATTAATGAAACCCTAAATGGGTTTTCTTTAGATAAAAAAATCTATGAAGAGCAAGGCTCTGTTAATGGGTAAAACCCTGATTTATTAAAAAAATTTAAACTTTCCCTAAGTTTTGATAGAGTTCTAACTCTTAAAAAGTCCTTAAAACAAGAGAGCTATGCTCTGTGGGAGAATGAAATTTTCAGAAGAGATAATTCTCAAAAAGGAGATGAAAATCATCTAAGGGACCAAAGGTCCTATTTATAGGCATTGAAACGCCTCTTCAGCTTCTGAGTTGATCCAAGGGCGCAGATGCTGTCACCGTTGCACTCACGTGTGGGGCACGTCAGCGCAACGGTGGGGGGGCATTTTTTCCCCCAATCAGAGCAAAGCTCTGTTTTGAAATTCAAAATTTAAAAATTGAAGCAACACTTCAGATCCGGCGCTAGGCGCGCTGCGCGCCACGTGTCAAGCATGGGTGCGCTAGCGCCAGGTGCGCTGCGCCCTAGGCAGCGCACCCCAATCAGAGTAAAGCTCTGTTTTAAAATTTAAAATTCAAAAATTGAAGCAACGCTTTAGATCCAGCGCTCTGCACTGCGCGCCACGTGTCAAACACAGGTGCGCTAGCGCAGCCTGCGCTGCGCTCTGCGCTGCGCGCCACGTGTCAAACGTAGGTGCGCTAGCGCAAAGTGCGCTGCGCTCTGAGCAGCGCACCATGTGCAAAATACGGGTGCGCCAGTGCTAGAATTAAAAATTCCCCACCGTTAGATCAAACGATCTAATAATAATGATAAATCATTAATTAATAAAAATTAAAATTCTATTATGGAAAGATTTTTCCAATCTTGTTAAAAATAAGAAGATTGTCTTCTATAAAACAGAAGCCCTAGGATCAAAGATCCAACGGTGAGGAAATATCCCCAAATCAATCAGAGAAAGATCACTTTAATGATTTAACAAATCAATTTGCCCTATATAAAGGCTTCAAGACTTCACGTCTGATAGAGAAAACCCCCTACAAACTTTGAGAAAACTCAAAGAAAGAAGAGCAAGCTCTTAGCAAAAGAATAATATTTCTTCAAGGTAAAAAATGATTCTTGAACAAAGAGATGAAATCATCTCATAAAAACAGAAGAATTATCTTCTTAAAAGATCATAGATCTACAAAAGACCAAGGTCTTCTATAATAAGAGATCAAAAGATCTCATCATAAAAAAAGCAAAAGAAGTATTTATTTCATTCACAGATCATTGATCTACAAAGGCAGCGCCTTTTCTAAAAATAAGAACTGTTGTTCTTGAATCTTGAGGCAAAGCCTCCTTTAAAAAAAAGAGAAAAGAACATAAACTTGTTCCTTGATCATAAATTTGATCAAATGCGCTTTGCGCTACTGAAAAGTGCCTTGCACTCATGAACTGCACTTTTGCGCTTCTTGGACCGGCGCTCTGCGCCAAAACGTGCCACGTGTCAACCACACATACAACTTGCACTTTGCGCTTCTGAAATAGTGCACTGCGCTCAGCGCCAAGCGCGCCACGTGTCACTCACTGGTGCGCCACTAAACTAGCGAAACGCGCTCACAAATTGAAAGTGCAATGCGCTTATAAACTGGCGCTTAGCGCCAAGCACGACACGTGTCCTTTTCGTGTGCGCTACTTGGCAGAAGCGCAATGCGCTCTTTAATTGGCGCAAAGCGCCTGGCGCGCCATGTGGCACGCTGTCAGAACACACATTGTTCTGATGAATGCTATGCATTCAGTATAAGACAAAAAAAATGTCAGGATCTAATGCTCAGCATTATTAAAAGGGCCAAGCCCAAATAAAGGCTCAACAGCCCTGAACAATAAAATGTTAAACATTTGTTGGACTTATCTCAAGACTGGCCATAAGTCCACAACCCATATTAATTGAGCCCGCATGCTCATAATCTTTTAACAGATCTTAGTTCCAAATTGGACCACAGATCTTTTAACCAAAATTGGTTCAAGGGTACATCTCTAAACTCTTCTGATATTTGTCGTTGTAATCCTTCAACGTCTTCAGACAGGTGACGGGTCCCGAAAACCATATATTTCACGGACTACGACGTCCTTAACGTTGACTGTGAGGTCTTTAAACTCACGGACTACGACGTCCTTAATCTTGACTGTGAGCTCTTTAAACTCACGGACTATGATGTCCTTAATCTTGACTGTGAGGTCTTTAAACTCACGGACTATGATGTCCTTAACCTTGACTGTGAGGTCTTTAAACTCACGGACTATGATGCCCTTAACCTCGACCGGGATTTCTTTAAACTAACAATCGACCGTAATGTCTTTAAACTAACATTGGACCGAAATGTCCTTAAACTAACATTGGATCGAAATGTCCTTAAACTAACATTGGACCGCCATGTCCTTAAACTGGTAATGGACCACCATGTCCTTAAACTGGTAATCGACCGCAATGTCTCTAAACTAAACAATAGAGCCCAAATGCTCTTTTGTTGGATCTAAACGATCCCGTTAAGTTGATCTTAGTCTAAAATTAGACTAACGTATCCTTAACAAACGTTTAAGTTGATCTTAGTCTCAAACGAGACTAACGTATCCTTAAACCCAACCCCAAACCCAAATCTAAGAAAATACGGATTTGGACTAATCCACGCCCTACGGGCGACAACATAAATTAGTCTCCGTATACAATCCACGGGCAACCAAAAACAAAACAAACACCCATGACACGAAGTGACCATCTGGAGAAGGAGAAAGTGGTTACCGCGATGCGGTAGCGTAATTAACTGCAGGGGCTTGCGCCTGCAGGGAAGAGCGTCCCCACAATCAAAAACCCCTCAATGAGGGGGAATCTGATGAAGTCTGCTATATCGGCCGCATCCGTTTAAACTTTCGATATACGGTGCCATAAATCAACTTGGCATCTTCGGAGAGGTGGACGGATAGCACCAAATAGCATCCGCCCTCGAAATTCAGGCAAGACGAACCAACGCGGTCTCGTCTCCGTGTTTCGGCGGGGAACAGACCGTTCTACCCGTATAGGTCCTCCCTTAATCATCATAATCGCTTGCCTGCGATTACAATAATTTCCTTGAGTGAACTATATCCAACTGTGGGCCCGGTCAAATGTTCCAATGGCTCGATGATGGTGACGTCCGCGGCAACAAAGACAACTACTTGGATGGCGATGGCGCTGTTAACAGCGACGAGGGCAACGACAAAGGCAAACGTGTTCAATGAAATGCCTGGCTCGGCTAGAGTTTGGTGTAGAGCTCGGTTGGCTGGGGCTGCGTTGGCTCGGCTGCGGCGATGCAGGTGGCGGCAAGGTGATAGAGCGACGGCAGTGGGTTGCGGCAGACGACGGAGGCGGTAGGAGGAGTTCGAGGTTGGGTCGTCGATCGGGAAGAGGTGATGAGGAGGCAATGGGATGTTGGTGGAGTTGTGAGGGAAGGGGGAGGCTGCGATTTGCTCACGGAGGCTGGATATCGGATGTTGGCCACGGTGAGCTTTGAGAGAGGAGGGAGTGAGGGTGAAAGAGAGAGAATGAGGTTTGAAAGAGAGGCGGGCTCATAATTAAAGAATGAGAGAGAGAGAAAGAGATTGGGTGATTAAGAGAAATCAATGTTAATTATATGGTGATTAATAGGAAATTTGAATGAGAAGTAAACGGTTTAATTGGGTTAACGGGAATTATGGGGAATTTGAATTTTTAATGAAATAAAAGAGAAGGGTTACAATTTGGGAAGTAGGATATGGGGTCGGGCTTGGGGACTGAGGGCTTTGGGCTTTTGAATGTTGGGTTTTGGTTTTTTGGTGTCAGGTTATGGGTTTTGGGTTATGCTATTAGGATAATAAAATAGTAATTGGGGTTTGGAAAAAATAATAAAGATAAATAAAAATACAATTAGAAAAATTATATGGAAACAATTTTTTATTTAATTACGGATATTGGAGTACAAAATAGACAGGGTGTTACAGGTTACCTTTAAAATTCCATCTTCAACGGAAAACTTGTAACCCTTGTTGTCACGCCCCGCTTCCCAGTGTACGGCGAAGGGGCCGCGACTGACCGCTACGTATTTACTCAGAAGTAAACACGCTGAGTGTATCTAAGCAATATAAAATGTAATATACACAAGAGACAAGATATAAATGAACATCAACTTTATTTATTAACATTCTTTTTACAATACATCTGAAAGGTAAATACATGGAATGGAAAGCAATGCCTAAACAGTGGCATAACAGAAATGGAAAATACAGAATGTAAATGTGTACAAGGACCTAGAGCTCCGGGTCGAAGGCTAGCTGACCCAAGTCCTCGAAGGTGGGCTCGATCTCCTGAAGGTCCGAATCACCTGACGACATTCCAAATAAAAGAAAGAGAATGTCGTCAGCGAACAAATCGCTCGGTAAGTCCCAAAGATAAGGGAGAAGTAGAATAGACAGAGAGAGAGTGTGTAGCTTTTAAAGTTGTATTATATTGTTAACGATGTTGTTTGTAGCTTGGTACAGAAAAGGCCAGTGTATACGAGAAGGGTCTCAATAGACCAGAGACTACGGTGGACGGAATACAAGGAACCGTTCAGCCACGGTACAACGGCAATTGAATTCAGATTAGGTGTCTTAATGGTTGCAGTATCATGCCACTTCTAACACCTTCTGTACCAATCTACCCCTTATAAACCCCGCGATGTCTTGTTTGTATTGTTTGTATTGTATTGTCTTATAAATTGGATTGTATAGATGGATGACTTGCCGAAACCATGATATCAGTAAATGGATGTAACTGGAGAATCATGTAGATGGATGTATATCCATGGTTCGGTTCAGTCAATATAGATTGATTAGATTGAATGGATGAATTCATATTGAATAGTAGTTTTGTAATTTCATACTTGAATCATATTCAAGTCAGATTGATTATATTGAGATTCAGTCTGAGTCAGACAATTAGAAAAGAAATTGAATCCTGAATTATGTTTTGGTGCTATCGGTAACCGCTGCACATGGACGGCAGGATTTGTGTTTTTTTCAAAGACGATTACCGTGTTGATAACACCGTTTGTTAAGTTGTCTACCTTAAATAGGCAAGCACCCATAACTCCGGCTCCCTGAGGCTCAAGAGACTGGTCCCTCTTAAACCTATCTTTACTAGGGTCCTTATTGTAATTTAGTATAACTTGAGGGGGTTTTATGTAAAAATAATTTTGTATAATTTTCAAAATACACCTCAAGTATTTTATTATCGTCTTTAGAGTTTTCATGGATCTATATTTTATCAATGTGATATTTCTAGTGAAATAAACCTAATTTCGTAATATATGGTATTTATTTGTAATATTGGAGTTATATGGTATTTTCTTGTAAATGGAATGTTTTTCTTGAATTTTGAAAATGTGGAATATTATAAATATTTAAAATAGATATTTTGATGTTAATTACATATATATTTATTTATTAAAAATATAATTTTTATTTATAATAGAAACCACATTTTTCTAAAGAAAATTGTATTTTAAATCTTTCGAGACCGTATGCTCCTTGCGGAGATCTGCATCTCGCACTACTAAGCCCGAGGATGTGCGATAATCCGCACCATCCCAAAAGGGTTCCCCGAAATGGGTTGTAGCGGCGCATTTGCAAAGATTTGTTAAAAATACACATCTTGTAGAAAAAGTTTTTTATAAGTCGGAGGTAGTTATGTGTAAAATCGTATTTTTCGTAAATCTACGTTCCCAAATATCATCGTGCTATGTTACATATGAGTGTTGTGAGGAGGTAGGTCATAACCTCATAAGTTTTCTAAAGCTAGCATGGTTAAAAGGTATAAACATGTCGATATGAAACATAAAGGTATTTTACTGTAAAAGTGGAATAAAACTTGTTATGCTTATCATTTTAATGTCAAACTTGTTCTATTGTCTTAGTTAATGAGTATTAAACAATATATCAAAATTTGTAGGTTTGCTATTAAGAAAATGTAGTATTTTATTAAAGGAAAGAGAATTGGAGGCCGGATAACTCCGTTTCCGACACGTTTTAAGGATTAAGAATTTGAGAATAGCAAGAGAGAGAGAAGTGGGACTTACTGGATTAGGGTCAAGAGAGGAGGAAGAGGAAGTTTGGGGAAACACCGGTGTGTCGTTTCATCGCCGGAAACTCCTCGGATTGTCGTCGGAAGTTCTTCGGAGCTTCGCCCTTTGCTAACTCCACTTGCACACAAAAAGTATTGGGAATTTTCATGAGAGTTTGGGCAGGGATTTGGGACTGAGGAGGGGTGATTTTAGGTGTGGTATTTATAGGAAAAATCTAGGGTTTAGGGTAGTGAAAGGGTGTGATAAAAATTGTATTTAATTTTGCATTTAAAAAAATTAAAAGGGGGTGTGTTTAATTCTCTGTTTAATTTCTGAGATTTTAAATAGTGCAGGGGGAGTGGGGTAGGCCAAAGGTTGCAGAAGAGTCAAGAAAATTAGGGTTTGGACTCACCAGAACAGGCGGCGCCGGCCGATTTACCCGAGTCGCCGGCCCGAGTCAGGCCGCGTCTCCTCGCCACGTGTCCCCGTCGCTTGGTCTACTGCAGTGGACTCGTTTGTTTTATGTGTGACTCTTGGTTTTTACGTGTTGTGCAGGTGCAGACTCTTGGGGTTTTAAAATATTAAAAGAAAATTAAATAAAAATAATGTGTGGCTGATGGGATTTGAACTCTGGTTCTTTGGTTCAGCAGTGCAAGGTCTTACCAATGAGCTACAAGCTCCTTCTTGCTGTTCAAAAGCAAATCAAACTTATAACCTGTGCTCAGGCTCAAGTACCACTTTCTATATTTTTGAAAAAAATTGTACAGAAAGTTTTGGGTTGTTACATTCTACCCTCCTTATAAAAATTTCGTTCTCGAAATTTATAAAAGGAAAGTGTAACAGATTCAAGGAAAGTTTTGTGATTGAAAAGTAACAGAATGATTCAAGGGTTTGAAAATGTTGAAAGGAATTACCAGGGTTACCTTGGTCTACGGCCTCTGCTTTTTCAGCCGCTAAAAGGAAAGCCTGACGCCGTGGTACATTCCTCCTAACCAGAGGCACATTCCTCTGTCCTTGGGGCATGTTTCTCTGCCCTCGAGGCATGTTCCTTAGAGCCTGATGGAATTGGCGAGTAGGTTGTGCGGGAGGTGGAGCTGGGAGTGCTAGACGAGGTGCAGGAGCCTGGATAGCTGGCCGCTGCAAGTAGTTGGTGGGTATGTAAGCTGAGTTGCGTCTATAGGGACAGGTTCCAATTCCATGATCGGATGCGCCACAAACTAGGCACAGACCTTTTGCGCGCCTACAGTCCTTCCACAAGTGTCCAGCCCTCTTGCAGTAGAAACAAAAACTTGGACTTGATCGGTTAATTGTTTCTTTCTATCTCTTGGGTTCAGAAGGTTGTATAGGATGGGCTCCTCTTTCTATCTGGGTGGCAAAGCATTTCATGCCGGTTGCTTCTGCTTCTAGACGGTTCAATAATATAGCAGTCTGCTGCTGCAGTCCTTCCAGGAGGCTGCGGATCGCCTCAAGCAGTACCGTCTGCTCATTGATCGGAGCAGTGACGGCAGGAGTAAGTGGTAGTGGTGGGGAAATATTGTTGACATTTGTGCCGGTGTTGTTTGGGGAATCCATAACCTTGGAAGAAAGATTAGGGTTAGGATAGATTCAAAATATATGGAATTGGAAGATTCAAGGAATTTGAATTATAAATAATGTTTTCAGTTGCTGGTTCTTGTGTTATATTGCTTAGGTTGTATACGCAGAACTGAACTGCATGGTAGGGTTCCATACAGCTCTGATGGCCGCCAACAAAACCTGTCACGCCACTCTTCCCGATGTATGGCGAAGGGGCCGCGACTGGCCGCTACGTATTTACTCAGAAGTAAACACGCTGAGCGTATCTAAGCAATATAAAATGTAATGTACACAAGAGACAAGATCTAAATGAACAACAACTTTATTTATTAACATTCTTTTTACAATACATCTGAAAGGTAAATACATGGAATGGAATGCAATGCCTAAACAGTGGCATAACAGAAATGGAAAATACAGAATGTAAATGTGTACAAGGAACTAGAGCTCCGGGTCGAACGCTAGCTGATCCAAGTCCTCGAAGGTGGGCTCGATCTCCTGAAGGTCCGAATCACCCAATGACATTCCAAAGAAAAGAAAGAGAATGTCGTCAGCGAATAAATCGCTCGGTAAGTCCCAAAGATAAAGGAGAAGTAGAGTAGACAGAGAGAGAGTGTGTAGCCTTTAAAGTTGTATTATATTTTTAACGCTGTTGTTTATAGCTTGGTAAAGAAGAGGCCAGTGTATACGAGAAGGGTCTCAATAGACCAGAGACTACGATGGACGGAATACAAGAAACCGTTCAGCCACGGTACAACGGCAATTGAATTCAGGTTAGGTGTCTTAATGGTTGCAGTCTCGTGCCACTTCTAACACTTTCCGTACCAATCTACCCCTTATAAACCCCGCAATGTCTTGTTTGTATTATTTGTATTGTATTGTCTTGTAAATTAAATTGTATAGATGGATGACTTGCCGAAACCATGATATCCGTAAATAGATGTAATTGGAGAATCATGTAGATGGATATATATCCATGGTTCGGTTCAGTCAATATAGATTGATTAGATTGAATGGATGAATTCATATTGAATTGTAATTTTGTAATTTCATACTTGAATCATATTCAAGTCAGATTGATTATATTGAGACTCAATCTGAGTCAGACAATTAGAAAAGAAATTGAATCTTGAATTATGTTTTGGTGCTATCAGTAACCGCTGCACATGGACGGCAGAATTTGTGTCTTTTTCAAAGACGATTACCGTGTTGATAACACCGTTTGTTAAGTTGTCTACCTTAAATAGGCAAGCACCCATAACTCCGGCTTCCTGAGGCTCAAGAGACTGGTCCCGCTTAAATCTGTGTTTACTAGGGTCCTTATTGTAATATAGTATAACTTGAGGGGGTTTTATGTAAAAATAATTTTGTATAATTTTCAAAATACACCTCAAGTATTTTATTATCGTATTTAGAGTTTTCATGGATGCATATTTTATCAATGTGACATTTCTAGTGAAATAAACCTAATTTCATAATATATGGTATTTATTTGTAATATTGGAGTTGTATGCTATTTTCTTGTAAATGGAATGTTTTTCTTGAATTTTGAAAATGTGGAATATTATAAATATTAAAAATAGATATTTTGATGTTAATTACATATATATTTATTTATTAAAAATATAATTTTTATTTATAATAGAAATCACATTTTTCTAAAGAAAATTGTATTTTTATTCTTTCGAGACCGTATGCTCCTTGCGGAGGTCTGCATCTCGCACTACTAAGCCCGAGGATGTGCGATAATCCGTACCATCCCGAACGGGTTCCCCAAAATGGGTTGTAGCGGCGCATTTGCAAAGATCTGTTAAAAATACACATCTTATAGAAAAAGATTTTTATAAGTCGGAGGTAGTTATGTGTAAAATCGTATTTTTCCCAAATCTATGTTCCCAAATATCATCGTGCTATGTTACATAAGAGTGTTGTGAGAAGGTAGGTCATTACCTCATGAGTTTTCTAAAACTAGCATGGTTAAAAGGTATAAACATGTCGATATAAAACATAAAGGTATTTTACTGTAAAAGCGGAATAAAACTTGCTATGGTTATCATTTTAATGTAAAACTTGTTTTATTGTCTTAGTTAATGAGTATTAAACAATATATCAAAAGTTGTAGGTTTGTTAATAAGAAAATGTAGTATTTTATTAAAGAAAAGAGAATCGGAGGCCGGATAACTCCGCTTCCGACACGTTTTAAGGATTAAGAATTTGAGAATAGTAAGAGAAAGAGAGAGAGAGAGAGAAGGGGGACTTACTGGATTAGGGTCAAGAGAGGAGGAAGAGAAAGTTTGGGGAAACACCGGTGTGTCGTTTCGTCGCCGGAAACTCCTCGGATTGTCGTCAGAAGTTCGTCGGAGCTTCGCCCTTTGCTAACTCCACTTGCACACAAAAAGTATTGGGAATTTTCTTAAGAGTTTGGGCAGAAATTTGGGAGTGAGAAGGGGTGATTTTATGTGTGGTATTTATAAGAAAAATCTAGGGTTTAGGGTAGTGAAAGGGTGTGATAAAAATTGTATTTAATTTTGCATTTAAAAAAATTAAAAGGTGTGTTTTAATTCTCTGTTTAATTTCAGAGATTTTAAATAGTGCAGGGGGAGTGGGGTAGGCCAAAGGTTGTAGAGCAGTCAAGAAAATCGGGGTTTGGACTCACCAGAACAGGCGGTGCCGGCCGATTCACCCGAGTCGCCGGCCCGAGTTGGCCGAGTCGGGCCGGGTCTCCTTGCCACGTGTCCCCGTCGCTTGGTCTACTGCAGTGGACTCGTTTGTTTTATGTGTGACTCTTGGTTTTTACGGGTTGTGCACATGTAGACTCTTGGGCTTTTAAAAGATTAAAAGAAAATTAAATAAAAATAATGTGTGGCTGATGGGATTTGAACTCTGGTGCTTTGGTTCAGCAGTGTAAGGTCTTACCAATGAGCTACAAGCTCCTTCTTGCTGTTCAAAAGCAAATCAAACTTTTAACTTGTGTTCAAGCTCAAGTACCATTTTCTGTATTTTTGAAAAAAATTGTACAGAAAGTTTTGGGTTATTACACTTGTCGTCGAGTGCAGCCAATGTGATAAGATTCTTCTTCAAATCAGGTGTGTGCTTGACTTCCGTCAATATCCTCACAACACCTTCAAATATCTTGACTTGGATTGTCCCTTTGCCAATAGCTCGATACGAACTATTGTTGCTCATCAAAACCACTCCACCATTAATGGACTCATAGGTGGTAAACAAATCCCTATTGGGACACACGTGGTAGGAACAATCTGAATCCATAATCCATTCGTTCCTGAATCGATGTGCGCTATTAAGGACCACAAGAAGATCTTCTTCTCCTTCCGCTATACTCGTTTGAGCCGAAGACCCCTTCTTCTATTTGTCTTCTTGCTTCAGCTTGTTCTGCAACTTAAAGCAATCGACATTGAATTACCCTTTCTTCTTACAATAATTGCATGTCACGTTTTTAACCTTGGATTTTGACTACAACTTCTTCCTATTTGCTTCCAGATCTCTTTTCTCCACTCGCCCTCGAACAAATAAGCTAGACGATGAACCATCCGCTTAGGTGGAAGTCAACTCCTTGTCGATCTTCTCTTTATTCATCAAATTCTCCTTGACATCCTTGATTAATATCGTGTCTCGCCTATAAATTATAGTGTCACAGAAGTGCTTATAAGAGAGTGGCAAAGAACACGACAAGAGAAAAACTTGATCTTCATCATCAATCTTAATGTCGATCTTACCCAGATCCGTAATGATCACACTAAACTCACCAACGTGAGATTTTATTGGAGAGCCTTCTGACATACGAAGTGTGTAGAGACGCTTCTTTAATAGGAGTCTATTCGTGAGAGATTTCATTAAATATAACTCCTTCAATTTATTCCACAAATCTTCCGCCGTCTTCTCCATCAAAACTTCTTGTAGAACTTTGTTAGTCAAACACAAGTAGATAGCCGCGGGGGCCTTCTCATCCATCTCCTCCCAAGCTTCCTCCGTCATAGTGGAAGGCTTTTTATTCTTCCTATGAATCGCCTTCTTCAAATTGTTTTGAGTCAAAACTGCAACTATACGGACTTGCCACAAACAGAAACTCAAATTTCCATCGAACTTCTCGATATCGAACTTCATGATTGTTGGAAATATGATGTGGGATCAAATCAAAATAGCTTGAGTACGAACGAACCCTAAAACTTCAAAATCACGATCTAAGAAAGTTGGGAAGCGGATGTAGTTGTCGTTGCCCACCGTAAACCTAAATCGCAAAATTAAAGACCTAATGGTTTAACCAAAAAATTACACAATACAACAATAGCTCTGATACCAGTTTGTTGCGTATACGAGGCAATCACAAAGAAAACACACAATTGATAACGAGAAGAAAATCAAATCACAAGCAAAATATAAATATGAATAGTAACCACAAAACAAATAGGCGGGGGCGAAGATTTATTAATAATCAAATATCATAGGGGTAAAAATCGATGGAGAATACAAACCCCTCTCAAACCCTTGATCTCTCACAATTATCAATGGGTTCTCACAAATCAACAAAAGGCACAAGATCTATGTATAAAATAAGCTATTATATGTACAACATGCAAAATATTTCCACAAATAACTAATTTCCAAACAAAGGAAATATCCGGTCCAGACAAACGGCAGACGTCTGTACAAGAGATTGGAAGATGTCTGTCTTTGTAATCACGAACTAATAGAGCGTAAACCAGACGTCTGAACAAGAGATGGACAAACGTCAGAATCTGTCTTCCAAAAACACAGAGCGCAGACGTCAGAACCTCATCGAGACAAACGTCTGCCTAAAATATGCTCGTGCATACAGTGCGTAGGTAAACGTCTGGCGCTGAGACTGCCAAATGTCTGACTTGTAGATGACAACAAATCTCCATGTAAGTTCGTGATAAGTCCGGATGTTCGAATAGGAAATCTTAGGGGATCGAATGTGAGGCACATCTAACAACATGACCTGCACATACGCTCAGAACATGAAAAGATCTTCTTCCGCTATTTTTGAGCTCACATATATAATGAGAAAATTAATGTCCTCCAAAGTATTATTAATTAAAAATTTTGTTTGGTGAAATATAAAAAATGGAATAAATGTATTAAATACACAAGTAATCAATTAAAGACAAAACTTGATTATGGTGAGAATGTGTATTCAAATTGCAATTTAATTGCACTAAAACTCTGAAGTGGGCCTAGGACAGAGATTGAGGTTGTGGGTTGTGCACTACTACAATAATGGGTTACCCCTGCGGATTTAGCCACAGGGACAAACCACTGCCCCTACGGATATTTCCGTAGGGACATAAAACTCCATCGTAGGTCCAAAGGCCGCAAGTGCAAGTTTTCGCCCTGAACATGCCACCACGGAGTAATAATTGCCCCTACGTCTTATTCCGTAGGGGCATTTATCCCTACGGATTACTCCGTAAGGATATAATCTTTATTTAATTTATTGGTTTATAAAATAAAATACTTGCCCCTACGAATTTATCCATAGGGCCTGATAGATTCCCCTACGGATTTATCCATAGGTCCAGATAGATTCCCCTACAGATTAATCCGTAAGGGAAAGTTCTATGCCTGTTACTGAGTCTATAGGGACAAAATATCAGGTATCCTGATATTTTGTTGCTACGGCGAATTGTGTAGGGGCAAACATTGCACCTACGCCATAGGGACAAAATATCATGGTTTTTTTAAAAAAGGGTTTCCTGTTTTTTCCCCGCCCTGTGCACAATAATATATATATCATATAACCAAATACAGAAATATTCCTAATCAACATCTCACGCATAATATATAAAAGAAATAAACAAACAGAATACGATATCAATCTAAATCATCGTGAACAAGCAAACAACTACCAATATCGTCCAAAATATATACAATATGTATAAGATAAGTACATACATACTCAAAAATATAAAAGAAGGTACCCTAACTCGGTCCAGGTCCTCCACCTCTGATAATCGCCGTAATCTGGCGCATCTGCTCCTCAGTGCAACCCTGAGTCGTCAAAAACTCGACAAATGAAGGAGCGGACTGTGCGGGAGTCTGAGCGGGCTATGGAGCTGCAGAAGTGGTCTGCGCAACCGTAACCGAGGTAGTGGCTTATGAAGTCGCAGCCGAAGGAGATGCATGTGGAGCCGCAGCCGAACTAGCCTGCCGAATTTGTTAAATTTTGTGTAATAAACGAATAAGAACAGTGTATTAGATTTTAGTCGAATTCGTATCATTATCAGGTTATTGCGAAACCATAATCTAAGAATACTTAGGGACATATGCCTAGTTTGGGTATCTAGTTTAGAAAACCATAGCTTATTTAATTAGGTAGTTTTATGTAAGTATGATTAATCAAAACTATGTCTACAACCAAATAAGCTCAGGCTACTAATATTGCATATGTTACTATCTATAATGTGATATAATATTTTACTATTAAGTAATATACGTATCAATATCTCCTTCAACTCCTCTACGGTGGTCTTCAAGACAGCAACATCATGCTCCAGACGTCACTCACGGGGATAGGGGAAGTAACCGCCGGAGTGGAGACCAACCTCATATGGGCCCAGCTAGGACTGGGGTCAGTAGCATCGGAACGGTCTATCCACTAAAATCGATCCCCGATTCCTCCGCCTGCTCCACCACCCGCTCCTACACCCACATTAACCATTAAAATATAAGCATATCATTTAATTTTGAATTTATCAAAACAAAAATTTCATTCAAATTAGAATAAATATTAATACTTACGCAATACTCCTGGGTAGCACTGTCGGAGAATCGAAGCTCGCCCGTGGCGGGATCTGTCGAGGTGCCGTGGACGGCAAGATACGCGGTCAGCCCGCTTAGTGTACCACCTTGCGCCAAGGTATGAGCTCTCTGCAATTCGCCTAAAATTTACATATATTATAAAATAACTCTTAATATTACATTATATCAAAATAGACCTATTGTAATTTACCGATGCCTCCATGGCACGAGTAATGTTCCTCGAGCCACCTGTATAAGTGGGGCGACACCTCTTCGCCGACTTCCTATTCTCCTTATTTTGATCGACATGTTTCTGCACAACACATTCAGATTTAGTTTTCTAATTAAACAATACAAAAAATAAATTATATACTAAACAATGAATTACATTTAAATTACAAACTTGTTTACGCTGAGAGTCGTAACATTGGCACAAGAGAGGCCATGTATCTACGTCGACTCTCGCAAAGGCCGGAGTATGTAGGAGAGCCGCTCTCTCTGCCTCGGGGGTTGCCAGCCATACCAAATAGCAGTCGATTTTCATCTCGTTCCTATTGTATCGGACCTTAGATTGCATATTCTTCATCAGGCCTGGGTACAGAGTGTGAAGATCGAGCACTCTCTCAGGGTGATCAGGGTCGGGTACATGCTGAAAGTTGTAATCCAACTGCCAATAAAAAAAATAATATATTTAAATTGCAAGTGTTAAATAATAATAAATTTATTGGACAAATCAAATGAAAATATATATTAATACCCGAGCTTGATCCCAGAAGAGGGCAAATGAGCGCCGGTGCTGATCGCCCCACTCAACGTGAAGTTGATACTTCTTTAGAATACGACTCTCATCCCCCATATACTGGCCGAACCGCTCGGCATAATCGCCAGTATAGCGATAATCGGGGGTAAAGAAGAAAGAGAATGGTTCTTCCCCCTAGCTCTATCGGGCCTCAGCCTGTGGGACTGATTCGGCCTTTAAGTCCCCCTCTCGGGATGGGGCTGCCCTGCATCTACAAGAAATATCAAGATAAGCAATATTAAGAAAAAACGGTATTAATAAATCAAGGATTAACGAAAATTGAGCTGCGATATATACCTCCAATTACAGCAGCATGAGCCTGGGCCCGGGCAGCAGCACGAGCGGGACGATAGTTCCTCCGGTGAGGAACAGCCGGTGACCCAGACGTGGACGCATTCCCTCCAACTAGAAAATAAATATTGACGATAAAATTACATGAAGTTCTTGTTTATTCTTATAGGATATGTAAAATGACTAAATATTTTATATTTATTCATACTAACCTGCAGACTGAACGGAGGGTATGGAAGTGGCGGGGGTGGCCTTTGCGCCAGATGTGGATGCACCACCTATAATTAGACAATTAAAAATAGATTATATAAGTAATTGCAAAAAGAATGTGTATATCTATAATATAACATTCTAAATCAATATGCATGCAATATAGGATATACAAACATACCCGCATGTGCGGTGGTGGTCTCTGCCCGAAATGTGGAGGCACCACCTACAGCTAGACAATCAAAAAATGATAATCTAAGTAAGAGCAAAAAAATATGTGTATATTTATGATATAACATTCTAAATCAATATGCATACACTATAGAATATATATACATACCTACAGGTGCGGTAGTGACCTCTGTCTCTGATGTGGACGCACCACCAACAGCTAGACAATTAAACATTGACTAGATAAGTAATTTTGAAATAAATATGCGTGTATATCTATAATATTACATTCAAAATGAATATGCGTGCAATATACCTGGAGGTGTGGCAAAGTCCACACGGAAGGAGTCATCCGAAGGGGATACCGATCGGGGAGCAACACCAGCCCTCTAGAGCTCCCTACGCAGCTCCTCGGGCGGCAGAACCGCTCTGCCTCTGTCTCTGCCGTGGCTGGTGCTCCTGCTGCCCCTCGCTGCTCCGGGCGTCATCATCGGACCTAGATAAGAGTACAATCATTACATATGCATGCAATATATGTATAAATCGTAGAAATGTGAAGTAATAATATAACATTACTGATAACCTTTTTCGTTTCATAGACACATTAGACATATCTACTTGGATTTCATCATCGATATCATTTCTAACCCACGTAACTTCACGGTCAGCCGAAGACAACCCGTCTTTTGAAACAGACGGCCGGAGTACTCTAAGTATTCTCTCTTCTTCATCCTCATCGTCGTCCTCCATACGATCCTCGAATTCGGGGACATCGTAAACATCCCTGGGTTTCCAACGGCATACGCCACTCCATCCCAGATGCTTCAAGCATTGTGAGTAGTCTACTTGGAACGCTTGGTTCGGAAAGATAAATTGATCGTCCTGACCGTAAAATCAAAGTGTGTTCACACTAGTCAATCCATATTCATCTTTCCAAGTCCCGAGATTGTTTCTCCACTTATCCGTATCGGTTCGTGTATCGTACCAAATACACTGAAATATATAAAATGGTTCTGATCGTCCGGGGTATTGGATGCCAAGTATGCAATTTAAGTATCCATAATAAATCACACCATCCGATCCTACCGTCGCAATCCCACTATTCTGAGTGGTTAGAGATATTTCTATGTCCTTAATTTCAAATTTGTATCCAAAGACACCAAATCCTTTATAATATACAACCTCCATACTAGGAAACTGAGCTAAATATCTTGAATCTCTCTCTAATGATGCAAACAAGTTCGGATCGTGGATCTGACAAATTTTTTTTTACGGTAAATACATAACGATATAAGTTTAGATTAAGACTGGTAGCAATAACATGTTATTCGAACAACTTACATGATCTGCAACCCAATCGCAAAAATTTTCCTGATGATATTTTTCCAATCGTTCATCATTCCAATCAGGATGCCCCTCACATACCTAATTAATATGAATTCTGTTCTCAACAATAAATTATGACATTAATATTATATCATTTCATATACACACAAACACAAATAAAACAATTAATCCAAAAAAACTTACTGTCTAATTTCTTTAAGATATACGCTATTGAGGAGGATAAACCGATATATTTTGTTGATAAATATAGTGTCTACTCTCTTATAATCAGCTTTACCATTTGGCCCGTCCTGAATTCTCTGATGCTGGTTGATTGATCGTTTCTCGATATGTTGTAAAATGTTATCACAATCAAAGAATTTATAGCCGCAATCAATAACGGTGTCGATGTAGTTCGTTAATGAGTACGGATCGTCTACTGAGATTTGTGTATTTATTCGTTTTTGCTTTAGTTGAGTCAAAAGAAAATAGTAAAGAAAAATTCAAGAAGATGAATCAAGATTTATTCGATGAAATATTTTCAAGAAACATCATGAAAGAAATTAAGATTTAGTAATCAAGAAAGTGTCCAAATTCAAATTTAGTTATCAAGAAAATGTAGAATAGCTTGTAGGATTAGATAGGAATTAGTAGCAATGATGAATACTAAAAATTACTAATCTTATCTATTGATGAATTATAGCTAGAACGATGGCGATGAATGAAGATTATGGATCTTTTGGAGAAACTAGGGTTTCTCCTTCACTATCACTTGTCTTTTCATTGATCACCATTAAAATCTAACCTTTAGCAAAAAGAATCATCACTCATTTAATCCCAAATTGCAACGAAATTATCAAGAACGGTGATCTCGCTCCAAATTTGGTCGTTGATGATTCTTTTTCCTAAAGTTCATAATTCTCATAAGACTTAAGACTAATTTAGGATTTCATCACCATTTGATCTACCGATCTCCTTCAAATCCTTAACAAGCGGACATTTCACTCACGCATCATGAAAATAAAAGAATCAAGAAGTAGAAATTTCATAATGCAAGAATTTAAAGAAAGCGAGAATTAATGATTGAATCACCTTTATTAATCAACTTCTAATTACGCATTCCTTCAATCCGAGGTTACAAGAATTGCTCTCGATTGCTCCCTTGAAGAGGTAACTATCCGTCGAATTTTGCTTCGCTCGATCTTTGTGAGACTTGGACCTGTCGAGGATCTCGCTCTCTTGATGATGATCGGCTTCACGTAAAGGATCTTCGATGTCGTTGCTTGATGTAGTTCTCAACGAATCTTGATTTAGATTTTGATTTGAAATTGAATTGGAGTTACAAGTTGTATCACTCAACTTGTGTAATGAATTGTTCAACCCTTTAAAATGAAGGCTTGGTTTCTTTATATAGCCCTTCACCAATCTTCCACTAGAAGCTAGATCAAGCTTCCTCAAGAAGCTAGGCTGTTGGAGGGAAGTTTCCAGAACAAGGTTGTTACAATGGAGCGTCTTCAACAAGCTAAGGAGCTTTAGGGAAGCTTCTGGAGAAATTTCGTCACCAGAGCCCTCAACTCGGCCGCGGATCCACGACGGATCGGCCTGACTCGGCCGTGGAACCGCGGCCATTTGGTGGGATCATATATTTCTTCTTCTGGAGTGTTCTGATGTTGGTCTTGAAGTATTCTTTTGATGTCTGGAATCTTATAATTCTTTCTTGGTTGCTGCCAGCATTTGATTCTTTGGTTTCATTTATTATTTCTGCAGATTTCCGATTCCTGTTATTTGACCTGAATAATCTGGCACAAGATCTCAGTAAAGAATGTGAGAGAGACAGAATATATGCATGAAATATCTACACACAATTTCCTTCATAATGCCGGTTATAAAGTATAACACATGTTAAATGGTCTTTTGCAGATAAACTTCTAATATGTGTTATATTTATACCAAACACCTTTAGATGATTAGAAAGAGTAAGGAAATTGTAGTGTTGAAAGTGCAGTATTTTCGACTGAACAAATACCCCCAAACATGACTTTGATCATCCCAACCAAAACTCTTTTATTCAGGTGAAGGAGAAAAGAAAAAGAAAAAGAAAAAGAAAAACTAACTAGCATACTTTCGTAGGAAACACGATTACACTGAGTACGTGCAACAAGCCTTTAAACCTTTAGGTGTCCCTAGTAGGAGGACTGTTGTCTCCTGAAGGTTTTCAGTGGATTGCACCCACAAAATCCTATAATAAAAGGAAGACTGTGAAAGTTACATATAAAGATAAGAATTATAAAAGGAAGACTTTGAAAATCAGAGTTTCCAACTACACTAGCTTTTCGGTTGTCATGAGCCCTATCTTAATAGTCATGAAAAGATGTCAGAAATCACATCATCTCTCAATAAAACATCGCCTTTATTCTTCATCCCTACCTTTCTTCCAAACACCGATCATATACCCCTACGTGTGTGTAAAGGACATCCCTACATTTGGAGAATTCAATTCAAGCTATCATACTCTTGTCCATCTAGCTCAGTACTTTTTAGTCGGTGAATATTTAGATGGAATTGCTCACACATTCTTCATGTGACTGTTAATACTTCTTTAGGTACTAACCGACCGATTACTACATGTGCTCACATATTAGGCGTAATTAATAATTTCCTCATCTTGCAACACCTAAGGCTTAGCAGTGACTCCCAAACCAGTTGGTCTAAGGCACTAGGTGATGAAGCACCCTCGCTATATTTTTTTATGCTGCCTTAGTGATTACAAAACCAGTGTTCATTTTTCTTCACCATTTTATACTTTTATGCTTCATTTATTATTTTCTTCGTACTTTGGCTTTTAGACAAGAGCATTTCAAGATATCCTCTACTATCCCGAGTTTCAAGACGTGTGTAAGTGCGTATAGTAGGGTATCAACGTTCAGATGTTTGGCTTCCAGAATAGGAACTATTTTTCAGACTTATTTTTATTCTCAGATTAGTGACTTCCTTCATCTTACTAACCCTTGGGACAACATCTCATAACTACTTATTACTAGTTTCGTCTAAGAATACATCTAATTTTCTTGGTTTTCTTAAATTTTTCCAATCTTTTAAATGTAATTTTTCACTTTCTAATCTTTTATTATAAAAGAAAAAAAAATTGAAATTTTTTTTGCTTATGCAAAGTGTAATGCAAAGTGATGCGTAAATAAGCACAAACCTCCCCCAAACCTGTTTACAGCAGTGTCCTCACTGTTGTCATCTTTTAAATCTCAAAAATCCTGTAGGCTTGGGAGGAAAAGTTATTAACGGGGTACAAGAATAAATGGACGTGAAAATCTCCCCCAAATTTATTTTTGGCTCAAAATTTTTAAGGACAACATTTATTTTCAAGAGCCAAAAATAAACCCTCCCAAACTTGATTTAAACAATATTAAGCATTTTTAAGAGGGGGTAAAGTTATTGGTCAATGCAAAGCTTTACAAAGACCAAAAGTCAACACCAACCATTCGAAGATTTTATCGATGTAATACTCTGGTTGGTAGAAGAACATGTTATATAGAGCCAGAAAGAAGTGGGGAAGAGATAAGTGGTGTAATAGAAAATGTTTGCGTCTCGATTTGGAGAGACGACACAATGATTGTGATGATGGATTACTCGCATTCTCGTGATTGTCAAGAAGAAGGAGTGGTGGTTCAACTTCTTTAGGTGGAGGTTGATTAATCGTGAAATCCGTGTCAGCTAAGAATGCGAGTTCATCAGCGAAGCTTTCATCGATATCCCGAAGAATAATGCCATCGGAAAGAACGGGATGATACTCAGACTCTATGAAAGGTTCAGAATAAGTATTAGATGTTGGCCAGGACAGATCGATAGAAGGGTCCATATGTGTATAAGACATAATGGGGTCAAGCAACAACGTACAAAGGGAGTCTAGATCAGTATCGTGAAGCTGTTCAGATTCGCTGCTGTCATCATCCATCATGTTGACAGAACATACATGAGCATAGGGTTCGGAGGCTTCACTTCGCAACTTGTAAATGATAAGTTCAATTTGTAGAGTTCCTAGGCACTCTCAAGAGGTCTCACAAGGCATCAACCATGCCAATTTCAAATTTTACGGTGCCGAGAAACCCTAGACTAGATCGTTGACTAGAAATTTAGGCGAAATACGAAACTACTTAACATCTTAACTAAAGATAGGAAGCTACAACCTTTGTAGATCCGGATATCCACTTCCTTGGCTCCACGTAAGTGTCCTCTCGCTGTCCATCTCGAATCCCGGACTCGATCGTCGGCTTGATCGGAGAAATGGGCGGACTAGGTCATCGGCTTCGTGCCGAAGATGATCTACGTCGAGGCATCACAAGTTCAAGCTCCGACTTCACAAATTTATGAAACTTGTGAAGAAAACACCCAAAACAACTTGGCAAGAGGTAGAGGGTGAAGAAATAGGAGGTGGGTTCACTTTTGAATTGGATTTCTCTCACTTTAGCTCAAGTTGCCATTGATGGACCTTAAGCTTTTCTTGAAGAAGAAGATGATCAAGAAGAAGAAAGAATATGATAAGTCATTTTAAAATGAAAAAGAAAACAATACGTATCATATCCTAACTAAGGTTAAGTGTAGAGAATATACCATGGTTACTTGGATGAGTTAGGGTTAAGCATGAAGACAAGAATGGTTGCATAAGTCAAAGCTTCATGAAGCTTCAATAAGAGACAAAGAAAGCCACCATTCTCATCTAAACCTTTTCTAAATAAATAAACAAATAAATAAATAAAAAGTCAAAACCCTAATCATCTCTTAACCATGGTTTAATTCTTCACACTTAACCAAATGAGCAAGTATCATCAAACATGATACAAAGATGTGCACAAAAGTATATCACATATACAACATGTACCTCAAGTGAGAAAATCCATTTAAAGTGAACCAATACCAGTTAATGCAAAGTAATATATCAAATATATAATTATACATTAAATCATTAAATCAACACTTGATTTAACGATCCGGTCATATCGCATATAACCGACTAGTATCCTATGTATCGGCTTATCGAATCAATCCTTGATTCGATATCTAGGTTATATCGTATATAACCAATCGATACATTCATCACGAGAATTGAATACGGTATCACATACACGCATTATTCTCGGTCCTGCACATATCTCATATGCGCTCCTATTTCGTTTCGCTTGAGCCAGGAAACCTCTGTGTAGGACTCTAAAGACTCGTCAATACGCCGGTAGCAGATGATGATCATATCAAGCACCCACAAGCCGCAAGCGGTCTGCTAAACGTAACGGCCACCCGGGTATTAAGCGATCAGAAGATCGACGAGCTATCCCGCTCACACTCCTGTGAATCCAACCAGTAACACTTACCGTACAGTCCGGTCTGTTCGTCTGATACGTCGCATATCAAGTCTAGGGGTGGTAAACGTCAGACCCCAATAACCGATAAGTCGTGCCGATGTGAGGCTCATAACGGGTCGAGAAACTACTGGTAACACTTACCAGCAAATCTCTGATCAGCCCTGGCCAGGGACTTCCCTGTTACGGCCAATCGAGCACAGCGCAACATCAACCCCCAATACCGGGAGAGACGAAACCCCTCCTATCACTCATTGCCTCCATGTGACTCGAGACTGTACCCAAAGACCACCGTTTTGCACGCCCTCATGGACGTGGTAAGGTGGAGATCAAAGCATAGTGGGAATCACACAAGACTCTATGACGATCTCGGGTCTACAGACTAACCTGTACAAGTGTCACCTGAGAACTGCCATCTGACGTGAGGTATAATACCATCTGGGAGTTCTCGGCGAGTCCGTCCAGTGTACCCAGTCTCCACTGAGCACCCGTATACCATCTCTGATGTCAAACACCAATGGATATGGGATCATCCATCGCCTATCTCATGGGTCGAGAAGCGTATACGCTAGTCTACTCTAGTATATCGATGCCCCGTCTCGATACACACACGACTAGGGACCTTGAAGGATGTACCTATGGACTACCATGTCCCCACTAGTATGATCTGCATCATAGTCCAGGTAGTCAAGTACACATCCTAAGGGCTTTACCAACATGTAACTATAAGACAGTATAAAGAGACTAGTATACATGTTAAGATAAAGAGTAACCAGATAGCATACTATCATATCGAGCAAGAAAGTCATCTCTATATATGTCCAAGCATCCAATATAATATACATCATCTGTACAATACTGGCCTCTAGGGCATACATACAACTAACAATCTCCCACTTGCACTAGGGCCAGCTGCTGTAGTATCGCATACCGAGCATCCCGAAGAGTCTCTTAAACTGTATCTGGGGAATGGCCTTCGTGAGTGGATCCGCCGTGTTGTTCTTCGTGTCAACCCTCCTGACCTCGATCTCCCGGCGATCAATTATCTCCCGGATCAGGTGATACCGCCTCAGAATATGCCTGGATCGCTGATGGGACCTGGGTTCCTAGGCCAAAGCCACCGCTCCATTGTTATCGCAATACAAAGGTATTGGATGCTCAATGGATGGAACCACTCCAAGTTCAGTAATGAACTTCTTGATCCAGACAGCCTCTTTGGCAGCATCGTTGGCAGCGATGTATTCAGCCTCCATCGTCGAGTCTGCCACGGTTTCCTGCTTGGAACTCTTCCAGCTAACCGCCCCTCCGTAAAGGGTAAAGACAAATCCCGACTGCGACTTAGAGTCGTCCCACTCTGGAAGCTCGAATCGGTAAAGGACTCCACTTGGAGTTCCCCGTTACCATACACCAAGAGCATCTCTTTAGTCCTTCGTAAGTACTTGAGAATGCTCTTCACAGCTGTCCAGTGACTCTCTCCAGGATCAGCTTGATACCTGCTCACTACACTTAGTGAGTATGCTACATCGGGTCTGGTACATAGCATCGCATACATGATAGAGCCTACAGCCGAAGCATAAGGTATCCCTTGCATGCGAGCTCTCTCCAAATCAGTCTTGGGAGACATCTCTTTGGAGAGAGTGACTCCAGAGATCGTGGGCAGGTTCCCACGCTTGGAATCTTCCATACTAAACCTTTTTAGTATGGTGTCAATGTACCTGGATTGGGACAATCCCAATATCCGTTTGGATCTATCTCTATAGATCCTAATTCCCAATATGCAGGAGGCATCACCAAGATCTTTCATTGAGAATCTTTGTGATAAGAAGAGCTTGACCGCTTGCAGCATAGGAATATCATTTCCTATCAAGAGTATGTCGTCCACATACAATACGAGGAAGACAACCTTACTCTCTGCCACCTTCTTGTAGATACAAGGTTCATCTGGATTTTTGACGAAATCAAACTCTTTGATAACGACGTCAAAGCAGATGTTCCAACTCCGCGATGCTTGCTTTAATCCATAAATGGATTTAAGCAGCTTGCATACCTTCCCATTGCTCCCACTGTCTACGAAGCCCTCTGGCTGAGTCATGTACACGCACTCTTCTAAATCACTATTTAGAAAGGCGGTCTTAACATCCATTTGCCAGATTTCGTAGTCATGAAAGGCAGCAATGGCAAGCATGATTCGGATGGATTTAAGCATAGCCACTGGAGAAAAGGTTTCGTCATAGTCCACACCTGGTCTTTGACGAAAACCTTTTGCAACAAGTCTAGCTTTGAAAGTCTCCACTTTCCCATCTACACCAAATTTTTTCTTGAAAATCCACTTGCTCCCGATGGGTTTTACCCCTTCAGGAGCAACATCCAAAGTCCATACTTTGTTGGTGTACATGGATTCCATCTCGGACCGCATAGCATCCAGCCATTTCACTGAGTCCCTACTCGTGATGGCCTGCTCGAAGCTAGTTGGGTCATCATCCTCCATGATGCAATCCTCGCTCCCTCCATCCATGAGAAAACCGTAGTATCTCTCAGGTTGGCGAGGAACCCTACTAGATCGGCGGAGTGGCTGGGGTTCATCGGGAACTACGGAATCCTCTGGTTCCACCAGATCTTCTGTTGTAGCTTCTGCAGCTGGAACCTCTTCCAGTTCTACCTCATGACCACTAATCTCTTTTTCAAGAAATTCCTTTTCTAAAAAGGTGGCATGCCGAGAAACAAACACTCTTTGTTCCTCAGGGTGGTAGAAAATATACCCTTGAGAATTCTTGGGATATCCTACAAATTTGCATAGAACAGACCGTGCCTCGAGTTTGTCCAGATTTTGTCGTTTGACATAGGCTGGACAACCCCATATCTTAACATAGTTAAGACTTGGTCTCTTTCCCTTCCATATCCCATATGGAGTGGTAGGCACAGATTTGGTTGGGACCATATTCAATAGATGTATGGCTGTCTCAAGCGCATACCCCCAGAAGGAAATAGGTAACTCAGCTGTGCTCATCATAGAGCGCACCATATCTAATAGGGTGCGGTTCCTCCGTTCTGATACACCATTGTGCTGTGGTGTATATGGAGGAGTCAGCTGAGAGAGAATCCCATTCTCTTTTAGGAAGTCCAGGAATTCATTGCTCAAGTATTCACCTCCTCGATCAGATCGAAGGATTTTAATACTTTTTCCGGTTTGGTTCTCGACTTCTTGTTTATATTCTCTAAATTTCTCAAAAGCTTCAGACTTGTGTCTTATTAAGTACACATGTCCGTATCTTGAGAGATCGTCAGTGAATGTAATGAAGTACGAAGAACCATCCCTGGCATGTGTAGACATTGGACCGCATACATCACTATGTACTAGTCCCAAGAGTTCGGTAACTCTTTCTCCGTATCCCGTAAACGGAGTTTTGGTCATGTTGCCTTTGAGACATGACTGGCAAGTGTCATAAGATGAAAATTCGAATGGTTTCAAATATCCATCCTTATGCAACTTAGCCAGTCGTGTCGCATTGATGTGACCCAGTCTACAATGCCACAAGAAGGATTCGTTCAGTTCTGAACTCTTCCTCTTGTGTGTGTTTGTTATGCTCAGAATTGTTGATTGATTTAGAACATAAATGCCATTGCACAACGTGCCTGATCCAACCAACTTTTGGTTACGGAAAATGTTCATAACATTGTCCTGTAATACAAAATTATATCCCTCTTTACTTAATAAAGAAACCGATATAATGTTGCATATCAGGTTCGGCATGTAATAGCATTCGTTCAGAACCAATGTATTACCAGTTGGTAATGCAAGGTGATATTCCCCGACAGTCTTAGCTGCAATAATTGCACCATTTCCAACTCTAATGTCTTTATCACCTTCTCCAAGTTCTCTACCTTTCCTGAGCCCATGTAACTGATTACATATATGGGATCCTGACCCGGTATCTAATACCCAGGACGTAGAGCAAATGGAGAAACAGTTCTCAGTAACGAACACACCCGAAGAAAATGCATCAACATGTACTTTCTTCATTCGGGTGGCATGGGAATCCTGGTATTCCCCTATATCCTGTTCATTCCTATAACTCTTATAGGAAAGAACGGAACCAACGTTCCCCAGCACAGTATAACATGCGGGTTCGGTCAATACATCCATATTATTATCTTCATTAGGGCATGAAATGGTCGATACCTGGAGAGAGAGAGAAGAAAACACTTTAGCGTATGCTCGTGCAAGATCAGATTGGTTATTATCTTATCTAATCAGGATGGCTCCCACTGCTTTTTATCAAATCTTCCTCCAAACCCTGAAAGGAAAGATTAGCCGGGATTAATTACACACTACAAGTTCGCCAATTTTTCAGCCAAGCCAGTGTCGGTACTTTGAGGGAGGTCCCCCGTGCTTTCGCACGAACCTAATTAATGTAAACCTCGTTTTCCCAGAGGCGTAACCTCGTTGACACCTTTCTAGACACCTACTTGATCGGCTAATTGCAATGTGCAAAACTCTCCCAGGAGTAACTCTTACTCGCAGTGGGTATCGGGATCCAACTATCTCATAGAAGGTATGCAATCTCATTGCAAATTTCAACACTTGAAATTCCCGATAATGCTTTTGCCCCTAGCGTGCTATGACCTTGACGAAAGCCAACAAACCACAGCCCGCTAGTCAAGTTCAACCCGTACATTTCTTGACTGAATTAAACCCACCCGCACGACCCTTGACGAAAGCCAACAAAGCCGTACGACTACCCTAATCCAGTCGCATCATATGCAGCAGATAAACAGCACATAGCTACCGCACACTACACCTTGACGAAAGCCAACAAATGTAGCACGAATACTATATGCAACTTATCTGAAATGACGGAGGGTTACGACAGGTTTTTCTGAAAACCTATTGCGTAATGAACTTGATATCGTTGTAGAATCAAATGAAGTTTTGAAATGGAGTGATTTTGAGGCTTTTCTAGTTTTGCTAAAGGGGTCACTCCCGGTGAAGGGATCGTCGGCCCTTTCCTCGTCGAATGAGGTGCGGGATATATCATATATATCACTGTGCAAAGCAAAAGTCAAAAGCAATCAAAAGCAAACCGAGTGTGCAGCATCTGCCAGTTATTGCTAAAGGAGTCACTCCCGGTGAAGGGATCTCGGTCCTTTCCTCATCGAATAAGGTGCGGGATATATCATATATATCGCTGTGCAAAGCAAGAACTGTAGCTACCTGTTTTATTTAAAATTTGATTCCACAACATCTTAGGTTTCTTTTCTTTCATTAATCACATTAATGAAGTCCCATCATTTATGTACCTAAACATCACAGATAAATACGACGTACACTTATGCCATCCGCATTCGCCTCGATGTCCCCTCATGCACCGTTAGGTTAGGTAACTAACGGCAGAGCGGGGCAGGGCTAGTACGGGTGTAAAACATAAGTAACGTCTATATAATATATCATATATACTATATACTGTATCAATCACAGAACATCACATTACAGATATCGCAGCAGAAGAAACATATGAAATATTGGATATACTAGGACGTCCGTGTTTTCAATACGAGCCAGTATAAAACACGGATTCCACGGTCGTGATGAATAGCCAATCCCACACCCCTAGACCCCTACGAGAGCGGCAAGCAACCCTGCCAATTCTAGGGTTAGGAGACCCGTATTCGACTCCTCAAGTTGGTCTCCCACTGGACCCCAGAACCCGGTTACTTGTGCTCCCCTCCTGGGTCTATCCTAATGCGGAAAAGTAAATAATATACAAAAGATGACAACTTCCGCTACCTGGAAGTGCCCCAAATAAAAAGAATATTACATACAAGTTTTTACATGAATGAAAATGAAAAACACTCATCTCACATAAAAAACCCCGGCTATTCAAACACGACGATCCAATATAATATATCCAGCAACACATAACATCACATGTCATCAACGTAAGTAAGTATGCATACCCCAATTGTCGTTGAGGTATAGCAACGAAACCGGCGATATGAACATACTACACTTACGGTCACAGAAAAGAAAGTGTAAAACTACAACAGTTGGAATCCGCAACCTCTTTAGACATCGCATGCCTAATCAAATGAAATACTTAGACATCACATGCCTAACAGATATAAATCCCGCATTTTAGTCTCATTATCGAAAACTCTTTTCAATATCATGTGGGACTAAACTGCTAGATTTATAACATTCATTCAGTTATCTCATAACTGTTTGTGAATTCCAATTATTGTATCCCATTCCAGATAAACAGAAAATGTTAAACTTTCCGATCGAACAGTCGAATACCCAAGTTTTCCCGATACAGCTCAACACATGAAATAAGTCTAACAACATTCAGTTCGTGCCTCAGTACCAACGGTCTAGCCGTAGAAGGGTCAAGCCAATGCCTCACATGTGGCACGCCGTACTGCCCCAAACCCGAAGGTTCAAAGGGCAGTTCAAGACGGTCACATAATCGAGTTAAGGTTTGTTGTCTTCTAGAGGGTCCATCGCGTTACTTGCACTACTTAGAACGTCGTTAAACTACGGAAAAATCCAACACTTGGAAATTTCCCGACAGGGGAAAAATTGGGTATTTATATCCGGTCGAACTTTTTAACATATTCTAAAATTTATCCGGAAAGCCACATAGACAAAATCTGATACTCCGATCGAAACACCGAATCCCCAAAACAATCCCAGAAAATTCAACTCATGAATAAATATTAAAAATTCCCATAAAACTCAGCACCAGAAAAGAAGAATTACTGTGCAAAAATTATTGCGCATTGTGAACAGTAGGCGGCGGAACCGCGGCGAAGCCATGCTTCTGCCGCGTTTCCGCGGCGGTTTAGACGCATCATGAGCTCGTTTTGCACCATAATTCTTATATCTTCATGCTGATATTTTAAAGAATTTTTAATATGGAAAAATCCCATTTTTTAGAAAAAGTCCAGAGAGCAATATTTGAGTTGGGGTTTCGGGTCGATCGGACTTCAAACTCCGTCTAGACTTCGCCTAAGGCTCTAGCTAGGCTCTGATACCACTGTAGGGTTCCTAGGCACTCTCAAGAGGTCTCACAAGGCATCAACCATGCCAATTTCAAATTTTACGGTGCCGAGAAACCCTAGACTAGATCGTTGACTAGAAATTTAGGCGAAATACGAAACTAGTTAACATCTTAACTAAAGATAGGAAGCTACAACCTTTGTAGATCCGGATATCCACTTCCTTGGCTCCACGTAAGTGTCCTCTCGCTTTCCATCTCGAATCTCGGAGTCGATCGTCGGCTTGATCGGAGAAATGGGCGGACTAGGTCGTCGGCTTCGTGCCGAAGATGATCTACGTCGAGGCATCACAAGTTCAAGCTCCGACTTCACAAATTTGTGAAACTTATGAAGAAAACACCCAAAACAACTTGGCAAGAGGTAGAGGGTGAAGAAATAGGAGGTGGGTTCACTTTAGAATTGGATTTCTCTCACTTTAGCTCAAGTTGCCATTGATGGACCTTAAGCTTTTCTTGAAGAAGAAGATGATCAAGAAGAAGAAAGAATATGATAAGTCATTTTAAAATGAAAAAGAAAACAATACTTATCATATCCTTACTAAGGTTAAGTGTAGAGAATATACCATGGTTACTTGGATGAGTTAGGGTTAAGCATGAAGACAAGAATGGTTGCATAAGTCAAAGCTTCATGAAGCTTCAATAAGAGACAAAGAAAGCCACCATTCTCATCTAAACCTTTTCTAAATAAATAAACAAATAAATAAATAAAAAGGCAAAACCCTAATCATCTCTTAACCATGGTTTAATTCTTCACACTTAACCAAATGAGCAAGTATCATCAAACATGATACAAAGATGTGCACAAAAGTATATCACATATACAACATGTACCTCAAGTGAGAAAATCCATTTAAAGTGAACCAATACCAGTTAATGCAAAGTAATATATCAAATATATAATTATACATTAAATCATTAAATCAACACTTGATTTAACGATCCGGTCATATCGCATATAACCGACTAGTATCCTATGTATCGGCTTATCGAATCAATCCTTGATTCGATATCTAGGTTATATCGTATATAACCAATCGATACATTCATCGCGAGAATTGAATATGGTATCACATACACGCATTATTCTCGGTCCTGCACATATCTCATATGCGCTCCTATTTCGTTTCGCTTGAGCCAGGAAACCTCTGTGTAGGACTCTAAAGACTCGTCAATACGCCGGTAGCAGATGATGATCATATCAAGCACCCACAAGCTGCAAGCGGTCTGCTAAACGTAACGGCCACCCGGGTATTAAGCGATCAGAAGGTCGACGAGCTATCCCGCTCACACTCCTGTGAATCCAACCAGTAACATTACCGTACAGTCCGGTCTGTTCGTCTGATACGTCGCATATCAAGTCTAGGGGTGGTAAACGTCAGACCCCAATAACCGATAAGTCGTGCCGATGTGAGGCTCATAACGGGTCAAGAAACTACTGGTAACATTTACCAGCAAATCTCTGATCAGCCCTGGCCAGGGACTTCCCTGTTACGGCCAATCGAGCACAGCGCAACATCAACCCCCAATACCGGGAGAGACGAAACCCCTCCTATCGCTCATTGCCTCCATGTGACTCGAGACTGTACCCAAAGACCACCGTTTTGCATGCCCTCATGGACGTGGTAAGGTGGAGATCAAAGCACAGTGGGAATCACACAAGACTCTATGACGATCTCGGGTCTACAGACTAACCTGTACAAGTGTCACCTGAGAACTGCCATCTGACGTGAGGTATAATACCATCTGGGAGTTCTCGGCGAGTCCGTCCAGTGTACCCAGTCTCCACTGAGCACCCGTATACCATCTGATGTCAAACACCAATGGATATGGGATCATCCATCGCCTATCTCATGGGTCGAGAAGCGTATACGCTAGTCTACTCTGGTATATCGATGCCCCGTCTCGATACACACACGACTAGGGACCTTGAAGGATGTACCTATGGACTACCATGTCCCCACTAGTATGATCTGCATCATAGTCCAGATAGTCAAGTACACATCCTAAGGGCTTTACCAACATGTAACTATAAGACAGTATAAAGAGACTAGTATACATGTTAAGATAAAGAGTAACCAGATAGCATACTATCATATCGAGCAAGAAAGTCATCTCTATATATGTCCAAGCATCCAATATAATATACATCATCTGTACAATACTGGCCTCTAGGGCATACATACAACTAACACAATTGACCTATTCCCGAAGGATAGGGTCATAGAACCATTTCGACAATTGATTACAGCGTTGGAAGTCGCAAGAAAAGGTCGACCTAGAATCACCAGAATTTGATTCCGTGGGTTCGCTACAGGTTGTGTATCTAGAACAATAAAGTCTACAGGGAAGATAAACTCCCCGATTTTTATTAACACATCCTCTAACATACCCCTTGGTTGGGTGATAGATCGATCTGCCATTTGTAAAGTGCATTGCGATGGTTTTAATTTTCCGATACCCAATTGCTCATACACAGAATATGGAAGCAGGTTAACACTAGCACCTAAATCGAGTAGAGCACGATTGATATTTTTACCCCCAACAGAAATGGATATTGTAGGACACCCTGGGTCCTAACGTTTCTTGGGTAATTGCTGTGTAAAAGCTGTGCTTACATTACTCGACATGAATACCTTTTTGGGCACTTGAGTTTTTCTCTTCCTAGTGCACAAGTTCTTAAGTATTTTCGCATAAGCCGGAACTTGTTGAATCGCATCTAGGAGAGGGATGTTTACGTTAACCTGCTTAAGCATATCCACAATCTTCTCCAATTGTGCGTTAGGTTTGTTGGCCCTCAATCTATTTCGAAATGGGGTTTTATCAATAAGGGTGGGGTCCAACATATGTGGAGAAGTTTGTAGGGATGGAAAGGATGAAGTGGGTGGAGGGTACGAGCCTAAGGGAAAACGGAGAATAGGCTCGAAAGAAGAAGGTAAACTAGACGGAGTATGATAAGAAGAAGAAGAAGCCGGGGTATCATTTATTGATTCCTCAATATCAATATCAATATCAACCTGTTCACCGACTTGGTTATTCAACACTCTTCCAGATCTCAACGTAGTAAGTGCATTTACATTATACTGTGAGTACCCTGGATTTGGTAAGGGTTGAGATGGAAGTTTCCCTTTCTCTCTAGCAATCATCGCGGCATTCAACTGTGCAATTTGTGCTTCTATTGCTTTAATACTCTCACCGTGGGAGACAGTGTTTTGAAGTAACATTTGGATAGAAGACGTTAAAATATCATTCGTTTGCATGGAATGTTTAATGAACATGTCGAGTGCAGAGGGTTTATCGGTACCGGCAGAAGAAGGATCAAAGTTGTTGGCCGGGTTTTGTAAAGGTTGCGGTTGAAAGGGATATTGACTCAGTTGTGGTGGTTGCTGTTGTTGTGGAGGGAGTCTTTGATAATTGCTTTGGAACTGGTTTTGATTTTGGTGTTAGTTCCAAGAAAAATTAGGGTGATTCCACCAATCCTGATTATAAATGGAAGAATAAGGATCGTTTCTAGGTTGCTGTTGAAAAGCACCATTAGTGTGTTCTTGACCTTAAAACAGTACATTCAAAGGACATTCTTCCGTCAAATGTGATGGGTTAGAACAACACCCACACACAGTTTTGGGAAGCGTGTATTGGTGTAGGGAGGCTGAAGAGATTCTGTTTTCTATAGCGTCGAGTTTCATTTGTATCGTAACCATTTCGGCTCTCAAGACGATGGAAACATCGAGCTGATGGTTACCTTCCCTAAACGATGGTGATCTAATGCTTTCCCATTGCATAGTGTTTTCAGCAAAATCTTCCAAGAATTTCCAAGCTTCACCATCGTCTTTAGTCATGAACTTGCCTTGACACATGATTTCAAGCGTCTGCTTTGTCTAAGGAGTAATGCCCTCATATATAATGCGACAAAGATCCCATCTACTGAATCCGTGATGAGGACATTGGATAAGCAGTTCCTTAAATCGTTCAAAGCATTTCCAAAAGGGTTCATTGGGAAGTTGGGTAAATTGGAAGATCTCGCTCCTAACATGGGAGGTCTTATGATTTGGATAAAATTTCTTAAGGAATGCTACAACGAATTCGTCCCATTTTGAAATATAATGTGCGGTTGTGTTATAAAGCCACTTCTCGGCTAAATCGTACAAAGTAAAAGGGAGAAGACATAAACGCATAGCATCCACAGAAAGTTATGAAGTGCCCATCATAGCACATACGTTTTCGAATTTGTTTATAAAAACGTATGCGCCTTCGGTTTCAAGCCCGTGAAATTTTGGCAACAATTTGATGAATTGAGGTTTGATTTCGAAATTATCCCTATTGGCTGGTGGAGTAGAAAGACAAGTGGGAAGGGGACTACGAATAGGATAACATCTCTCTTGGGGAGAGATGCGTGGTGGATTCTGTGCACCTGCGGTTGGTGGCAAAGTGGTGTTGTGAAAATTTGATGGAAATTCGTCCATCTCGGTCAATGATGTGGGTGGTGGGAAAGAAGATGAAGAATTACCGATTCTGGGGTCGATAAAAGAAACGCGGACAAGACGGGCAATAAAATCTCGTGTCCAGCCTAACATGTGCTAAACAGTTGTAGCACAAGGGGCAGTGTTTGTGATAATTAGATAAAGTGGTTTGTTTTTTAAAAAGACGTATTTTGAAAATTAACACAAAAATGCACAATCAACCCTAGATCTACGGTCACCTAGGTCAAGTCACTAAACTGCTCCTAGACTTCCAGAAAACAAATAGCAGGATAAATCCTCTATTATCTCTTTATCCCTCCTATGGCTAGGTAAGTGCCAGGTAAGTGGGAGGTATCCGCTACGTAAGTAGCGGGCCTAATTAAGTAACCACTTGCCTTAGACACACTTGCCTTAGACACCACAAAAGAAATGTGGATAAGCAATAGATTACCCATGACCTTCTTCTGTCCTAATTGAGCGCGACGGTCCTTCGAGTCTTGTCTAGATATTCTTTTAGTTAATGAGAGTGATGCGAATGCTAGTTTTGTGATTTTTGGGGCTTAGTAATGGTAATGAAATCCCCACCTAATCTGAATTTGGTCTTTGCCCCTTAATTTCCGTATTAAGATATGCAAAACAACCAATATCAAAACACGCAACAAATTTTATTTTTGAGCGGCGAAATTTTGTAAAGAATCCTGCAGAAAAGTTGTTATTGGACAGATCAAAGAAGAGATAAGAAAGTAGAGAATATACCATAAAAATCTGAAGCAATGAACCACCTAAACGGCGGCGGAACCACCGCAAAAACACTCAATTAGCCGCAGATCCGCGGTTCAATTGAAGACCTAGGTGCTTAAATTTTTACTGCAGCTTCTTTTGCTCCTCTGGAATCTTCAGAAAGTCTCTGAATCTTGATTTCCTTAGTACAATGATTCCAGATTTTCTCGCAAAATTCAAACACTAATCGGTAAGCACACAATGCGATTTTGATTTAAAATTCTGATGGAATAATAATGTTTCAACTCAAATAGCAAAAACGAACAAATTACGCACGGATCCCCGGCAACGGCGCCATTTGATTGATCATTTCTCGATGTGTTGTAAAATGTTATCACAATCAAAGAATTTATAGTCGCAATCAATAACGGTGTCGATGTAGTTCGTTAATGAATACAGATCATCCACTGAGATTCGTGGTTTATTCGTTCTTGCTTTAGTTGAGTCAAAAGAAAATAGTAAAGAAAAATTCAAGAAGATGAATCAAGATTTATTCGATAAAATATTTTCAAGAAACATCATGAAAGAATTTAAGATTTAGTAATCAAGAAAGTGTCCAAATTCAATTTTAGTTATCAAGAAAATGTAGAATAGCTTGTAGGACTTGATAGGAATTAGTAGTAATGATGAATACTAAAAATTACTAATCTTATCTATTGATGAATTATAGCTAGAACGATGGCGATGAATGAAGATTAGGGATCTTTTGGAGAAACTAGGGTTTCTCCTTCACTATCCCTTGTCTTTTCATTGATCATCATTCAAATCTAACTTTTAGCAAAGAGAATCATCACTCATTTAATCCCAAATTGCAACGAAATTATCAAGAACGGTGATCTCGCTCCAAATTTGGTCGTTGATGATTCTTTTTCCTGAAGTTCATAATTCTCATAAGACTTAAGACTAGTTTAGGATTTCATCACCATTTGATCTACCGATCTCCTTCAAATCCTTAACAAGCGGTGCCTCACTCATGCATCATGAAAATAAAAGAATTGAGAAGTAGAAATTTCATAATGCAAGAATTTAAATAAAGCGAGAATTAATGATTGAATCACCTTTATTAATCAACTTCTAATTACACATTCCTTCAATCCGAGGTTCCATTGCTCCCTTGAAGAGGTAACTATCCGTCGAATTTTGCTTCGCTCGATATTCATGAAACTTGGACCTGTCGAGGATCTCGCACTCTAGATGATGATCGGCTTCACGTAAAGGATCTTCGATATCGTCGCTTAATGTACTTCTCAACGAATCTTGATTTGGATTTTGATTTGAAACTGAATTGGAGTTACAAGTTGTGTCACTCAACTTGTGTAATGAATTGTTCGACCCTTTAAAATGAAGGCTTAGTTCCTTTATATAGCCCTTCACCAATCTTCCATTAGAAGATAGATCGAGCTTCCTCAAGAAGGTAGGCTGTTGGAGGGAAGTTTCCAGAACAAGGTTGTTACAATGGAGCGTCTTCAACAAGCTAAGGAGCTCCAGGGAAGCTTCTGGAGAAATTTCTTCACCGGAGCCCTCAACTCGGCCGTGGATCCACGGCGGATCAGCCTGACTCGGCCGCGGAACCGCGGCCATTTGGTGGGATCATATATTTCTTCTTCTGGAGTGTTCTGGTGTTGGTCTTGAAGTATTCTTTTGATGTCTGGAATCTTATAATTCTTTCTTGGTTGCTGCCAGTATTTGATTCTTTGGTTTCATTTATTATTTCGGCAAATTTCTGATTCCTGTTATTTGACCTGAATAATCTGGCACAAGATCTCAGTAAAGAATGTGAGAGAGACAGAATATATGCATGAAATATTTACACACAATTTCCTTCATAATGCCGGTTATAAAGTATAATACATGTTAAATGGTCTTTTGCAGATAAACTTCTAATATGTGTTATATTTATACCAAACACCTTTAGATGATTAGAAAGAGTAAGGAAATTGTCGTGTTGAAAGTGCAATATTTTCGACTAAACACTGGTTAAGTTTCGTCTCAATGTTCTCATCAAAATAGCGGGAAAAAAATGTAGTTATTTCATCTAGAAGATAACCTTGCATGATAGAACCCCCTGATCGATTTCTATTGCGTATATACATTTTAGTGTAGAGGTACCTAAAGAAAAATATGTTAAATAAATAAATACGAGCATATAGGACAAAAATAATTTTACAAATTGCGTGAAACAAAAAATTCCACTTACCTTTCAACGGGATACATCCATCGATATTGTACCGGTCCGGCAAACTTATCCTCGGTTACAAAATGAACCAGCAGGTGTATTATGATATCGAAGAATGACGGTGGGAAAAAATGCTCAAGCTTGCAAAGTATTAATGAAATAGAATTTTCTAGATTCTTCAGCGTCACAACATCTAAGGTTTTTGCACACAATTCTCTAAAAATGCAACGAAGGTCATTGATTACTAGACCAACCAATTCAGGAAGGGAAGTCCTGAAGGCTAATAGAAGAAGGTGCTCCATAATAACTGATTGTTGTGATAAAATATGTGTTCGTAAAGCAACCGCAATCAAGACGGTGTCGCTAGTAGCTAGCCGCGATGAGTACAGGTCGTCTGCAGGGAAACGTGAATCTTCTTCTTGCTTTAGACGAGTTTATAGAAGACAGTGTGATTGGTTGTAGATCTATTTGAAACGGATGTAAGATTTTTAAGGAGAAGGCTTGTAGGGTTCATAGGATTTAGTAATAATGGATTAATAGTTAAAAATGACTCATTTTATCTTTTAATAGTTTAAAGCTATATCGATGGTGATGAATGTAGATTAGGATTAAGAAACTAGGGTTTCCCTACTCTTAACCCTTGTCCTTGCATTAATCTCTATTCATGTCTAACCTTTAACAAAACAAGTGTTAAACAGATCTCAAATCGTGGTCGTGACTAGCAATAGATTGGTAGTGTGCCCGATAAGAATGTTAACATTGGTTTTGCTAAAGTTTATAAACTTTAAAATGTATAAAAGAAGTTAAATGATTTTATCATCTATTGATCTACCCTAACCTACGAACCCTAGCAAGCTAGGAATTACTCATTCATGGGTTGAGATAGAAGAGAGGATGAAGAAGAAAACATAATTAAAATGCAGAAATTAAATACAGAAAGTAAGTGCAAAAAGAATTAAATAATAAAAACACTACCTTTATTAATCAACTATTTCATACGACTCTCCGAAGAAAGTAGATTGTAAAGAACCTTAGTTTTTTGCTCTCGCTCTCTCTCTCTCTTGTTAGGGGTAGATAACTAGCTGATGATCACCTGGATGCGTGGATCGCTTTGGACCTCTTGATCACTTCGGATTGATCATTTTAGATGTGAAGCTCTCGGTCCTATATATAGTTACAGAAACTAGAAACCTTAGATACCCTACTTGAGGATATGCAGATAAAATCCAAACCACAAAATTTGAAATCCTACGGCTCTAGATATGCCGCAGATCCGCCGCGAATCATGCTCATTGGCCGC
Organism: Agapanthus africanus; assembly: GCA_030015575.1. NCBI lineage: Eukaryota > Viridiplantae > Streptophyta > Magnoliopsida > Asparagales > Amaryllidaceae > Agapanthus > Agapanthus africanus. The sequence continues at coordinate 350,648,013 of CM057351.1, forward strand.
CCAACCGCGGCGCTTTGGAGGGATCATTATCTGGGATTTTTTCTACTCTCTTATGTTGAAATTTGGAGATCCCTTCGATATCTGGATCCTGAAAATAATGCTCTGAGTCTTCGGCGTTGCTAAATCTTATGATTTGCTTCCATATTTCAGCAGATTTGATTCCGACATCTCGGATTTCTTGGATTTCTGTCCTGATCTAATATCTGCACAATATCTCAAGTCATGGTGTTAGTAATATTTGGTATTTTTTAGATATTATCCTAATCATTTTATATGATATTATATGTTAAGAATATTGATTAGAAATATTTGATATGATATGCATATTTTAATTACAATATTTTATATAAATATTATATGCATGTATTTTCCCTCATTATGTTAATTATAATGTAGAAATATATGACAATAAACTATTTACACATAAACCTTCATATGTTCTATAATTACAATAAACACATTTTAGTACTTAACAATAATAGGGAAAAATGTTTATTCAAATGTGCAATATTTAAGACTAATCAAATACCCCCAAACTTAACTTTGATCGTCCCAAGCAAACTAGTTGTTAAAGAGAAGAAAAAGAGAAAAAGAAAAATCTAGCACACTTTCGTAGGCAACACGATTGCACCTAGCACGTGTAACAAGCCTTTAAACCTCTAGGTGTCTCTAGTAAGAGGAGTGTTGCCTCCTGAGGGTTTTCAGCGGATTACACCCACAAAATCCCATAATAAAAAAAATGATGAAAGTTACAAACAAAGATAAAAAAATATATATATAAAAGAAAGAACTTGAAAAATAAGAGTTTCAAACTACACTAGCTTTTTAGTAGCCATGAGCCCTATCTTAATAGTCATGAAAAGATATCAGAAATCACATCATCTCTCAATAAAATATCGCCTTTAGTCTTCCTCCCTACCTTTCTTCCAAATATAGATCATATACCCCTACATGTGTAAAAAAAAACATCCATACACTTAGAGAATTCAATTCAAGTTATCATACTCTTGTCCATCCTCCTTAGTGCTTTTTAGTCAGTGAATGTTTCAAATGGAATTGCTTACACATTCTTCATGCGACCGTTAATACTTCTTGAGGTACTAACCAACCGATTACCAATGCGCTCATTCTTTTAGGCGTAATTAGAAATATCCTAGTCTTGCAACACCCAAGGCTTAGCAGTGGCTCCCAAACCAGTTGGTTTAAGGCACTAGGTGATAAAGCACCCTCGCTATAATTTTTTTTATGCTGCCTTAAGTAATTATAAAACCAGTGTTCATTTTTCTTCACCATTTTTTTTATTTTTGTTTATATATATATATATATATATATATATATATATATATATATATATATATATATATATATATTCTTCATACTAAGGTTTTTAAAAAAAGAGTATTTCAAGGTATGCTCTACTATCCCAAGTTTCAAGATGTGTGCAAGTGCGTATAGTAGGGTATCAACGTTCAGATATTTGGACTCAAGAATAGGGATTATTTTTCATACTTATTTCTATTCTCTGATTAGTGATTCCTTTCATCTTACTAACCCTTGGGACAACAGCTCATGACTACCTATTACTAGCTTCGTTATAAAACATCTAATTTTCTTGCTTTTCTTAAATTTTTCCTTCCTATCATATGTATTTTTCACTTTCTAACTTTCATTATCAAAAAAAAATTGTGCTATTATTTAGTATAATGCAAAATGATGCGTGAATAAGCACAAATCTCCCCCAAACCTATTTGCACCAGTGTCCTCACTGATGTCATCTATTAAACTTAAAACCTGTAGACTTGGGAGGAAAAATTAGTAACGCGGACATGAATTAATGACAGTGAAATCCTCCCCCAAACTTATTTTTGGCTCACAATTTTAAAAAAAAATTGTTTTTTTTCAGAAGCCAAAATATTTTTCTCCTCCCCTAACCTGAGTGAAACAGTATTAAGCATTTAAAATTATAAGGAGGTGGTAAAGTTATAGGTCTATGAAAAGCTTTACAAAGACCAAAAGTCAACACCAACCATTCGAATATTTTATCGATGTAACAACATAGTTGGTGGAAGGTCATAGATGTGAAGAAGTGGGGAGATAAGAGGCGTAATCGATTTGGTTTACGTCTTGATTGGTAGAGACAAAACAGTGATGGTGCAATACTCGCATTCTCGTTCTTGATAAGAAAAAGGGGTGGCGGTTCAACTTCTTTGGGTGGGGGTTGATTCATCACAACTCCCATGTCTTCTAGGAATGCGAGTTCTTCGGAAAAATGTCTTCAAAACTTTTATCGATATTCCGAATGATAATCTCATCGGAAAGGAAGTTATGATACTCGGATAGCTCGACTAAATCATTCGACAATTCAAAGGGTTCGAACTTAGGTGTGGACTTGTCGACAAAAGGGTCTTCACGTATATAATAAATAGTAGGATCAAATAATAACGCACAAGTGGCGTCGAGATCAGTATCGTGAAGCTCCTCAAATTCGCAACGGTCGGAAGCTATCTTTTCGACAGAACATACATGAGCATAGGGTTCAGATGGTTGGCTTCCTAACTTGTAGATGTTAAGCTCAATTGTCATCTTCCCAAAAGACAGGTTCATTGAACCGTTATGATAATTGATTATCGCGTTTGAAGTTGCTAGGAAAGGTCGACCTAGAATCACCGGAATTTGGTTCCGTGGGTTTACTACAGGTTGTGTATCTATGACTATAAAATCCATAAGGAATAAAAATTCCCCGACTTTGATTAACACGTCCTCTAGCTCACCCCGAGATTGGGTGATAAATCGATCGGCCATCTGGAGAGTGCAATGCGTAGGTTTCAACTCTCCTATACCTAATCGCTCATAAACAGAATACGGCAGCAAGTTAACACTAGTACCTAAATCGAGTAGAGCACGATTGATATTTTTACCCCCAATGGTTAAAGATATTGTAGGACAACCGGGGTCCTTACGTTTCGTAGGCACCAATTGGGTAAGAGAATTGCTCATATTTCTCGCTAAGAAAACCTTTTTAGGTACTTGAGTTTTTCTCTTCCTAGTACACAAGTCCTTTAAAATTTTCGCGTAGGACGAAACTTGTTTGATAGCATCTAGGAGAGGAATATTTATATTAACTTGTTTTAAAATGTCCACAATCTTCTCCATTTGGGGACTTGGTCTGTTGGCCCTCAACCTGTGTGGAAAAGGAGCTTTATCAATAAGGGTTGGTCCAACTTTTGAGGAGAAGTTTGTGGGGGATAGAATAGATCCCAAAATTGGATTTGGGATGGTCGTAGATGGTAATTCCTTTAAGAAAATGGGCTGAGGGTTCGAGCCTAGTGGAAAACGAAGAATAGGCTCGGAAGAAGATATTGGATTAAACGAAATAGGAGTAGAAGTAGTAGCCAGGGTTTCATCAATGTCATCAACTTCAACTTGTTTACCAACATTGTTATTCATCACTCTTCCCGATCTCAACGTAGTTACGGCACTCATATTATGATTTTGAAGGATGATATTTGAGCTTTGTGAGTGGCCAGGATTTGGTAGAGATTGAGATAGAAGTCTCCATTTCTCTCTCTCGCTCGTCGAGGCATTTAACTGAGCAAGTTGTACTTCTATCGATTTTATGCTTTCACTGTAGGAAGCACTGTGTTGCACTAACGTTTGGATAGTAGACGTTAAATTAGCCGTTGTTTGCGTGGATTGTTTAATGAACGTTTCTAAATTACATTCAAGCGCAAAGGTTTTATCGGTACCGGCCGTTGAAATATTATTATAAGTATCAAAGTTGTTAGCCGGGTTTTGAAAAGGTTGCGGTTGAAAGGGATGCTGATTTTGTTGTGGTGGCTGCTGTTGCTGTGGGGGAGGCCTTTGATAGTTGCTTGGGAAATGGCTTTGATTTTGAGTTTGGTTTTGGTTCCAAACAAAATTAGGATGATTCATCCATCTCTGATTGTATGTGGAAGAATAAGGATCGTTTCTAGATCGTTGCTGAAAAAGCAGCATTAGTTTGTTCTTGACCTTGAAATAGAGGATTTAAAGGACATTCTTCCGTTAAATGTGATGGGTCAGAACAACAACCACACACGGTTTTGGGGAGCGTAACTTGGTTTAGGGAGGCAGACAAGAATTTGTTTTCGATAGCGTCAAGTTTCTTTTGCATCGCGGCCATTTCGGCTTTTACTGCGATGGAAATATCGAGCTGATGAATGACTGCCCTAGATGAAGATGAAGTTATTGTAACGCTTTCCCACTGTAAGGTTTGTTCGGCGAGATCTTCTAGGAATTGTCAAGCTTCGCCATCGTCTTTAGACATGAAATGGTATTGACAAATGGTTTCAAGCATTTGTTTCATGGCAGGATTAATACCCTCGTATATAATTCGGCAAAGTTGCTATCTATCAATTCCTTGATGGGGACATTGTAGAAGAAGATCCTTAAACCGCTCAAAACATTTCCAGAATGGTTCATTGGAAAGTTGGATAAACTGGTTAATCTCGCTTCGAACACTGGCGATTTTGTGATTGGGATAAAATTTCTTAAGGAATGCTATAACGAATTCATCCCATTTGGCGATAGAATGTACAGTAGTGCTATAAACCATTTTTCTGCTAGGTCGCACAAGGTAAAAGGGAGAAAACGTAATCGCATAGCATCCCCTGAAAGTTGGGTTGTACCCATCATTGCGCATGCGCTTTCGAATTTGGTGATAAAAACGTATGCGTTTTCGGATTCAAGCCTATGAAATTTAGGCAACAAATTGATGAAGTGGGGTTTAATTTTGAAATTATCCCCATTGGCCGGTGGAAGAGCAAGACAAGTAGGAAGGGTTCCACGCACGGGGTAGCATCTTTATTGGAGAGAGACGTGTGGTGGATTCTGCGCACCTATGGGCGGTGGCAGGGTGGTATTGTTAAATCCCGATGGAGATCCACCCATTTCGGGAGATGTGGTGGGTGGAAGGGAAATAGAAGATGAAGAAGTACCAAGTTCGGAGTCGATAGCAAAGATGCGGACAAGACGGGCGCTAGAATCCCGTGTCCAGCTGATCATGCACTAAGCGGGTTTAGCACACGTGACAATGTGTGAGAACGATTTTTAGAAAGTTTGTTTTGAAAAAAGTCAGACTTAAGGCTTGATTCAACAAATCACAAAATGCACAATCAAACCACAAATCACAAATTAGCTAGGGTCACCTAGGTCAAGTCACTAGACCGCTCCTAAACTTCCAAAGGACAAGTCGCGGGATCAATTCTCTACCACCTCTTTATCACTCTTGTGATCAGGTAAGTGCCAGGTAAGTGGGAGGTATCCGCTATACAAATCACCGAAAATAGCGGGCCTAATTAAGTAACCACTTTTCTTAGTCACACTTGTCTAGACATCACAAGAGAAATACGGATAAGCGAAAGATTACCCACGACCCCCATCTGTCCCAATTGAGCGCGACGGTCCTTAGAGACTTGGTCTAGATATTTTTTTAATTAATGTAGGGTGAAAATATGCTCGTTTTGTGATTTGTGGGGCCTAGGAAAGGTGATGAAATCCCCACCTAATCTGGATTTGGGTTATTGCCCCTTAATGTCCGGTTTAGATATGCACAAACAAACCTGTTCAGTCAAAAATATCGCGAAAATATCGCACTTTTGATATATCATTTTCCTTACTCTTCTTAAATATCTAAAGGTGTTTATTATAAATATAGAACATATTTGGTTTTATCTGTAAAAATACTATTTACCATATGTTTATATATTATAATTAACATTATGAAGGAAAATGTATGCATATAATATTTATATAATATTTTGATAATTTAAATATGCATATCATATCAAATATTCTTAATCAATATTCTTAAAATATAATATCATATCAAATTGGTTAGGATAATATCTAAAAAATACCAAATATTACTAATATTATTCATTGAGATATTGTGCAAGGTTTAGTTCAGGTCAGGAGATCGAGATGTTGAGATGTTGGGAATCAAAAATATGCCGATAAAATTAAATAAAATCGAAGAATCAATACTGGCAGAGACTCAGAAAAAATATGAAAATTCCAGACATCAAATAAATCTCCATGTGTCACAACGAAGCAGCTTCAGAATTCTGAAGCCAAGATCTCACCAACAAACCGCGCTTCCGCGACCAAACTAGCATCAATGCGGCGGATCCGCGGCCGATTCACTGAGTCAGGATTTGGGATTTTTAGTTGTGATTTGCAACAACAAACCCTAATTCTTGGGATCTATAGTTTATGTTTTTGGGGCTATATAAAGGACCGAGGCCTAAACTTAGAAATCATCAACCTTTTACATGAAGCAAATCACCGTTAAAGAACAAGTGATCCACGACAGGTCCGCGATTCGAAGTGATAAAGCGACGTGAGATTCGATGAAGTATCTACTTCCTACAAGGCAGAGATCAAGAGCAACTTCTTCTTCCTCTTGTAATCTAAACTTGAAGGTATTGTACTTGTGAAGTTGATTAACAAAGGTAGATCATTAGATTAATTAGTTTGCATTTATTTTCTGTATTTACATTATGATCTCATTCTCTATCCGTTCTTCTTCTATCTCCATCATGTGCGAGTAATTCTCCACTTGATAGGATTCGTAGGATCAGGGTAGAACAATAGATGAGAAAATACTTTTACTTTTTTTAAATCTTATGAAATTTATAAACTTTAGCAAAAGAATCGTTAACATCCTAATCGGGCGCACTACCAATTTATTTCTAGTCTCGACCGCGATTTGAGATTAGATTAACAATTGTTTTGTTAAGGGCTAGACATGAATAGAGATTAATGAAAGGACAAGGGTCAATATTGTGGAAACCCTAGTTTGTTCCAAGAACCCTAATCCTCATTCATCACTATCTATCTAGTTTTAAATCTATCAATAGATAAAATGAGTAATCTTTATTAGTCATCCATGACTACTAAATCCAAATGAACCCTACAAGTCCTCTTCTTATAAAATCTACATCCGTATTTAAACTAGATCTGTATTCTATATCTGTATTTGATGTAGATCTAGAAACTATTTTTCACTATTCTTTATTCTTCTATTCTTCCTCTTTTTCAACACGTCTAAAGTAAGATTGAAAGATTCCACATATCCCTAAGGACGACCCGTACTCATCTCGGCTAGCTACACGCGACACCGTTATTGATTGCGGTTACTACACTTCTTTAAAATAGAAATCAATCAAATGGCGTCATTGCCGAGGATACGTGCGTTTATTCTTACTATTCGTGTTAAATTCTTATTCGATCTATATCATAAAACAAAACAAAACCGCATCTTGCATATTTAACAATTAGTGTGCGATTTTTGCGAGAGAATCTGGAGTCACTGTAGCGAGGAGATAAAAATTCAGAGACTTTCAGAAAGGACCAGAGGACCAAAGGAGGCACCCGTAACAAAAATTTTCAAAAGAACTCTCCCTATTGCGGCGGAACCGCGGTCCAACCTTACTTTTGGCGGCGGAAGCTCGGTGGTCTTGAGGGATCGTGCACCCAAATTTCTCTGGTATCTTCCTCAACTCTTTCTCTCTCCTCTGAAAAATCCAATAATATATTTTCTGCAGGATTCTTTGCAAAATATTGCCGCTCAAAAATCTTTTTGCGTGATTTGTTTTGTAGGTTATTTTTGCATATTTTAATACGGATTTTAAGGGGCGGGACCAAAATTCAGATTAGGTAGGGATTTCATCACCCTTCCTAGGCCCCCACAAATCATTAAACGAGCATCCGCATCACCCTATTTTAATTAAAAAATATCTAGACCAAGACTCTAAGGACCGTCGCGCTCAAATAGGACAGAGAAAGGTCATGGGTAATCTATCGCTTATCCGCGTTTTTTTTGTGGTGTCTAGGCAAGTGTGTCTAGGCAAGTGGTTACTTAATTAGGCCCGCTATTTTCGGTGATTCGTATAGCGGATACCTCCCACTTACCTGGCACTTACCTAACCATAAGAGTTATAAAGAGGTGGTAAAGGATTGATCCTGCGGCTTGTCCTTTGGAACTCTAGGAGCGGTCTAGTGCATGACCTAGGTGACCTTAGTTCTAGGATTTGCTTGTGCATTTTGTGATTTGTCGAGTCAACCTTCAAGTCCCACTTTCAAAGTAAAACAATCAAAATAGAGCTTAAATCTTTTCACCCTCTTTTCTTTTCACCTTCTTATAATGGGTAACCCAAATAAAAGAACTCTTGCCGAGCTTTTCTATCCAGAACCAGATATTTCTTGTGATCGTAATTGCTTCGGTATACCATCCGACTCTACCATGTCTTTAAGAGACCGGAGGGAGCAAGCCGAAAGAAAAAGTTGACCCCCTCACTCCAAGTCCTTGTTGGAGATAGTGCCCTCAGAGTCAATTATTGGATCACAGGCGCGTGATTGCAATGATTGAGGGAGGACCTATCCCGGTAGGACAGTCTTACTCAAGATGATAGTATGCTATCTGGTTTACCTTTATCATCGTGTACTGCTTTAGGTGACCTGACAGGTCGCTATTGCACGTTGATAGAGCCCCTAGGATTCTTGCTTGACTGCCAGCAGTATGAGGGCGATCATATACGTGAGAGCTGGCAGTCTATAAGCACATCCTTAAATGGTCCCTAGTCGTGGGAGTTTCGAGACAGGGCATCGATTCTCCAGAGTAGACTAGTGTATACATTCGAGACCCCGACGAGGGGCGGTAGCCGGTCTCACAAGCCACTGGTGTCAGTTGGTTCACCTAAGATGTATACAGGTGCTCATTGGGTTATGAGTACACCGGACAGGACTCGCCGGGAACATGCTAGTTAGTCTTATACCTGACGTCAGATAGCAGTTCCCTGGTGACATGTGTACAGGTTAGTTCATCGACCTGGGGATCGTCATTTGTCTCGTGTGAGTTCCCACTGTACTTTGATTACTACCCTACCACGCTCAAAGGAGACGTGCAAACAGGTTTTAGTTGGATACAGTCCCGAGCCATATGGAGGCAGTGAGCGGATCTTCAGGGGTTCGTCTCTCCCGGTATTGGGGGTGAGGTCGTGCTGTGTCTAGGAGAGCCATTACACGAAGTCCTTGGCCAAGGCAGGAAATTTACTGGTAGGTATTCCAGTAGTATCTCAGGGTGTTCTGGGCTACACTCCGACACGACTTGTACCACTTTTGGGGGTCTGACTTTTACCAACCCCCTAGGCCCGCCATGCGATGCTCATAGACGAACGGACCGGACTGTACGGATATTGTCACTGACAGGCTCAGTAGGGTGTCAGGATGAGTTCACTCATCGACGTCCCTTTTGGTCAATAGCTGGTGGCCCGTCACGTATTGGCTTATACCTCTGACGTGCTGGCGGTTAAATCCACGGCCATAGTATTGACGAGTCTTTAGAGTCCACCACACTTTCAGTTACTCAAGATTTCGGGCGAAACGCTGTAGAGGCCGTATGGAGATATGACACGGTCCGATCAGATACGTGCGGTATTGCACGGATCAGGATCGAACGGTTAGTACTAGAGGCCGTATGGAGATATGGCAGGGTTCGATCAGATACGTGCGGTATTGCACGGATCAGAATCGGACAGATATTACTAGCCGGTTTTGGTTTAAGCCGGATCCTAGTATAGTACTGTATAGATTTTGTCTCATTACATTTGTATCCGGACGGAATACAGATGCGGGTGTGTATGCACAGTATCGGGGTTTTCCTGTAATTTATTACGGGATCAGTTTTCTGAGGTTGCCAGTTTGCATTCCGTTCCGGCCAGTTTTCCTTTGTTCTTTCCCGGCCGGACTTTCCGATGGAAGGGGTTATTTGCAAGTTTGCAAATAACTTATTGAGGAGGGGCTTTATACATTTGTGGGGCTTCATGATGGTTCATAATCATGAGATGCTTTCTTAGTCTTTTCCTTTGCATTAATTAAGATATGAAAAGATTAGATATTGATTTAAGTTTTGTTATCATGATATTTGGATGTGTTCACCCTCCACCTTTTACTACACTCACCTCCCTCTTGTATTATGTTTTCACTCCACCACCATTCCTCACTTGATATGGCCGGCCACAATTGGAGTGGGAGAAAAAGAGAGAGTTTGATTTTTGTATGTGGTATTATTCTTCATCTCACATTCTTCTTGCTAGAAAATTGAAAGCACCAATTTTCCTAACCTCCTCCTCCATCCTCCATAGCAACTAAAACCCCAAATGAGACATAGCCTCTACACTACATTCTACAGCAAATCTTGGGCACGTCGACTTGCCAGCTTCGTGCCCGAGTTGCCTCGGTATAGAGGCGGGAGCCCGTAAAAGATGCAGACGATGTGGTGCCCTTCCGGCAAGGAGGCGACGACCGGAGTTTCCGCGGGAGATCGGGACGACGACGAGAAGACCGGAGGACTCGGATCACTCGGTATATCTCTAACCCGTCTTGTAGTTTGCTAGGACTAGTTTAATGGCCCGATCCGGGTGTTTAGTGCGCGGTGGTGCCGGTTTGCTAGTTTGCAAAATTAAAGTTTTTCGCTTCCGCATTTTGGCGTCGGATTGACGGCCGGGGCGCCGCCGTGCACTTACAGTGGTATCAGAGCCTCGCCATTAACTTAGTCTAGCTTTGCCTAATGTGTTTTACGTTTCCGATCGAACAAAATCCCGAAATCGCGTTTTCAAGTACTATCAGTTTCTGTCGAAATTTTTTGGAGTCCAAAAATTTTTCAGGTTGTCTCAGAATGATGTGCAGGGAGTTCTAACAATACTGGAAAAATTTGATGACCCGATCCCTCCGTACGACCGCGGAACCGCGGCCATAACCCCTCTTTGGCCGCGGTTCCGCGGCAGGAATGTGGGTTCATGTCATCATTTCTTTGCAGTGGGCTTGTGGGCTGAAAATAGGGGTTTTGGTACACTTTGTTTGGGCCCAGATTTTCTGTAATTGCTACAGTAATGATTGGGGGCCCACTTGGTAAATTTTGTTCGATCGAATATTTAAAACACATTAGTTCACAGTATTTACATTATATCTACGACCGTGAATGTCACTTGATCGGTAAATCCTGTCTAACTGCTATAGCCCGGTTAAACGGATTTGCGAACGTGACATTCACGTTGATGTTCTGTGATTTTGCTGTGATGTTGCGGATCGGTCGTGGGGGATAGCCTGGATGCAATGCTAGTACAGTTTTTGTTGTATTATGTACATTTGATATTGCGGGGCGAGCGTCCGACATGCGGACTGCCGTCACTGCCTGATTGTATTATTATTTTGGGGCACGGCCAGGTTGCGGTCGATGTACCCGTTGTATGTATATTTTACTTTCTGTACTAGGATTGCCCCGCGGAGGGGTGCACGGATAGCCGGGTTCTAGAGGGCAACAAGCCCGCATCTCATGGCATTGAGACGGAGGGGGATTCACTCTAGAATTGGCGGGCTGTTCGCCGCACTCGTAGGGGGTACAGGTTGACCCAGGAGGGGTGCCCAAGTTACCAGATTCCGTGAAGTGCTGGGTGGTCCATTCACGTTGCTGAAGGGGGCTGCCTCGCTTCAGGTTTTGGCGGGTAACTTGCCGCGCCTGTAGGGGTCTAGGATTTCATTGCACAGGCTATCCACACGACCAGGGGAACGTCGGGTTTCAGTAGTGGCTCTGTGAAACCCGGGGATCCCAGATATCTGTATTGTTCTGTGATGCTGTACATTTCTGTGATGTTGCATTTTATCACGCCTTGAGCGAATATAATATATTGGTATATATATTAGTAGATGTTGTATATGTTTTGCATCCGCGCTAGTCCAGTCCCCGCTCTGTCGTTAGTTAGCTAACCTAACGGGTAATGACGGGACCCAGTGGCGAATGCGGATGACATATACGTACATCAGTATATTTTCGTTCTTTGTGGTGTGATCAATTGATGGGACTGCGTTGATTCGGATCAATGCAAGTTAAAACAAACCTAATCTGATGTTGTTGGAACACTTTTCAAAAAGCTGTTATTGCAAGGACGTTCTCTTTTGTTTTGCATCGTGGTATTCGGCTGGAATATCCTGCTCCTCAGTCGACGAGGCAAGGGCCGAGATCCCTTCACCGGGAGTGACCCCTTGGACAAAAAGTTTGCGTCACGGCAATAACTTCACTATAGCCGATTACTTTTGCTTTGCACCGTGGTATTCAGTTGGAATATCATGCACCTCATTCTACGGGGAAAGAGCCGAGATCCCTTCACCGGGAGTGACCTCTTTAGCAAAGGTCTTCGTCACTATATTTTTAAAAGTTATCCGTTCCTTCAACGATATCAAGTTCTTTACGTTAAAGGTTTTCGCCAGAAACCATTCGTAGCCCTCCGTCGTTTCATATAGGTAGTCAATAGTATTCAAGCTGTGTTTGTTGGCCAAAGTCAAGGCACAGTGTTTGGTAGCTGTTGGTTATTCATATGCAGCATAGATAGATGCGTTGGTTTGGAACAGTCGTACTGCCTTGTTGGCCAAAGTCAAGGGTAGGTACGGGTGGATTCAAATCAACCTGGAGAATGACGGGTAGAACTTGACATGTGACTTATGATTTGTTGGCCAAAGTCAAGGTCATAAGAGCATGGGGCAGAAATCACATCGGGTGTTTCAAAAGAACTGAAACTTGCCAGATATGCGCATACCTTCTGGAGTGTGATGACGTGAGCGGATTCCGTCACGTTATCATGCGGTGATAGTTGGATCCCGATTCCCACTGATGAGTTAGTTTACTCCTCGGGTGACCCCGACTAATTCTTCTTTCCGGTTTGGAGGAGGATTTGAGGTACAGTGGGAGGTTTCCTGATTAGATAAAGTGATAACCATTCTGATCTAGGTTAGAGTGCACGCTGAGTGTTTCTTTTCTCTCTCTCTTTGGCAGCGACCATTGACCCGACCCTAAGACTATGACTCAGTGACCAAGTTGACCGAACCTTCTTAAACACTGGCTTTTGGATTGTCAGAGTTGCAAACCTCATTGCCACTCCTACTTTTACCCTTTTCTCCAGGACACCCCGTATTACTACGAACGTCCACTTCCATTGGACAAAACCATCGTATGGTTATATACGAACTCGAAGGAATTCGAGGATGGTTTCCGGTTCTGGAGAAAACGAATGGGACTATTCAGTTGTCTTTTCCTTTTACTTTCTCTCAGGTTGCGAGTACTCCTTGGTTTAGGAGTAGTACGCCTATTACGCAAATTGGATAGTCTTCTTCCAAACCTTAGGCCGGTGCCGACCGGTAGGGAATGAAGAAAACCAATTAGCCTAAACGGTGTACAGAAGGTATTAAGTTCAGACAAAGCAAGGGATTAGTAAGAGGGCAATGTAAATTGCGACTGATATTCACGACCAAACCAAGTATTTCTTCGCCAATCCTAAATCACCTTTGTATTTCTCCAGGACACTCCGTATCACTACGAAGATCCCAGTTTATTGGATAATCCATAGTATGGTTATATACGAACTCGAAAGGAACTTGTTCCAGTTCAGGGATGGATCCTGGTTCAGGAGAAATAGGAATTAAGTTCATTCGGTTGTCTTTTATCCTCACCTTCTCTCGCATTGCGAGTGCTCCTAGGAATAGGACAGTACACCCATTATGCTTATTGGATAGTCTTCTTCCAAACCATAGGCTGGTGCCGAACGGTAGGGAAGGAAGAAAACCATTTGGCCTAAAGGGGTGCACAGAAGGTAATGACTAAAGACATATAAAGGGATTTGGAGAGGTGGCAAAGAATTACACGGTTACAGTCGTGAATCTGGATAATGGAAGAGGCATTGCTATGAATACCAGGATACCGCAACGAAACATTTCAATGTTTCAGTTTCACTGTGTACTGTTAAAAGAAAACTGATTTCCCGATTAGACACTTGCTCCAGGGTATGTATTTACTAGGTATGATTCTCGCATCTGTATGGTTTTACAGATGATGAGTGGGAGTAAGTTATTGGGAATTAGGTGATCATCCTCATTATATCGGAATTCGTTGTAATTGGTGATATTTGAGGAAGTCACCTGGGTTGTTTGCCAGACGGCAAATATTTGGTTTTGAATATCCGTTGTTATGCACCAATTTCAAATTGATATATCTGTACGTCTATTTTTATAGAGTGAGATATACCTTTTTGAAATTATGTCTACGACATTTACCTATATCAGTGGATGGTTAGGTAAAGAGCATTGAACAACGGTGTAATTCTTCTTAACCATAAGTACGGTTTTCAACCTACAACACACAGTGAATGAGTTATCAGACTCAAGGGACTTATACAGAGTATTGTATGTTGTCCAGGGTCCATCAGGACAGTGGGGTTGGTCCTCGTACTATATTCGGTTTACTTATGACTTCTCTAGTTTTTTAGATAGGTGTTTCGTGGAAACACAAGGTCCAAATTTTGAGAAGTTATAGGTATTTGAATAGAGTAGAGAACCAGGTGTAGCAAGTATCGGGATTCTTCAAAGTGATCGAATATGTAGATACTTGTCAATGGTATTCAGTTGATAGTAATGATAAAGAGATCTTGCTTCTCTTTCAGGTTACTCATGATTGGAAGTATTCCTAAGTTGAGTAACGCTGATCGGCCTCCTTCCATTTAGTTGACATGCACTGGAGACAGTTGCATGATTTGGATCTGGTTCAATTAAATCAGTGCCTCTGGTTCTATATTGGATATAGAACAGTTCATATCTTAACGATGTTGAGGTACGGGGAGTTGTCCGGTTTATGCTTAAAACCAGACTCTGGATAACTCTAGGCACGTTTCTGTAATGGCTGTTTGTGGGTTGACTCAGGCTATGACGAGGGTTGACTTTCTACCATAAGAAAGATCAATAGTGATATTGTTCTTGACTCGCCACAGTTTTAATAAAAATGGATTTTTTCAGAAAACAGTCGTGGGAGTATGGTAGAACTGGAAGTGATTCCAGAACCACAAACGATTACTGAAGATTTGAAAGGAACCTAAAGATTCAATCTGATTTGACATTCCGTTGGCCACTCCGCAGATACAATGGGTAACTTCAGGCACCCGAGAGGTACTCCGGTAGCTTCAAGGACGGTGACAAGGAAGTTCTTGTTAAACCCACAGTTGCCATTGTTGTTGTTCTAGACTGTGAGACCCGGCAGGAGGATGAGTATAGCATCGTTCTGAACTCGCTTCAGAAGTATACGTGTATATGACTCTGCCAGAGGGTTGTCGTAGTCAGTGGGAGCAGCGGAAGCATTGGTGGACAGGTAGCTTATGTCTATTTATAGACTAAAGCAGATATAGCGGAGATAGATCATCTATTTCTGACGTGACAGTCATAGGTTTGACTTCATCAGAATAAGGGATGGATCTGTTGAGAAGATAGTAGGGTGTGATGTCCTGGTATTTGAATGACATACACAGAGTAGGAAGTGATATTCCTATACTACGATCGGTTATACTTTGGTCGTCACACAGTGGTTTCTCCGCATGGGACTTGACATTATATCTGACATACTGGTTACTAGATCTATGGTTTTAGATCTAGATTTGGGTGGTTTCCCAATCTGGGTACTTAGACAACATTCTAAGAGTATTTAGAATGGACAACTCCTGGCACGGTAGTGTACCTGCAAGTGATGGAGTCACCCTCTCTAAAGGTGTCTTACAGACTAAAGGGGAGAGGGATGTGCATGATTGGCAGATCACTTGCTCAGGCAATTGAGTCAATCATGAGATATCAAGTACCACACCAGATGTTGTTCTTGCACTAGATGCAATAAGTTGATATTGATCCAATCCTGGAGAAACAGTCGGGAGCAGCTTTAGAACATAAGTAGATGTTCTAGGGAAATGATAACGACAGCCTCATTAAGGAGACAGTTATCATTCCAGGCTTCCAAGGTGACATGGACGACAAAGAGGTTGTCAGAGTTATAGTTTTCCCTCTGACGAGGAGTAGTATTTTGGACAGGTGATCCAAGACAATACTGAGGGAGGCATGGCGCAGGACACTGATTAAGTTCAGTTGACGGTACAGTCTAAGAAGTTTGGATTTGGAGTTCATTTATGAGCTAGGTCCCATCAGACATCCAGACATTCTAAGACAGGTATTGCTCATTTCGGGAGATGGCTTTCTCCCCGAACTTGAGATATAGAGAGACATAGAAACAAACATCAAAGCGGATCCACTCACTGAGGCTATTCCTCGAACGCAATAGTTTCGCAAACGGGTTTTGTGAGACTGACTAATAGAGGAGTTGGGTGTTCGGTATCACACGGGCTGTGAGTATGTGACATCGCAATAATTAGCCTTGAGAGCAAGTGGGAGATTGTTGGAGATAGTGCCCTCAGAGTCAATTATTGGATCACAGGCGCGTGATTGCAATGATTGAGGGAGGACCTATCCCGGTAGGACAGTCTTACTCAAGATGATAGTATGCTATCTGGTTTACCTTTATCATCGTGTACTGCTTTAGGTGACCTGACAGGTCGCTATTGCACGTTGATAGAGCCCCTAGGATTCTTGCTTGACTGCCAGCAGTATGAGGGCGATCATATACGTGAGAGCTGGCAGTCTATAAGCACATCCTTAAATGGTCCCTAGTCGTGGGAGTTTCGAGACAGGGTATCGATTCTCCAGAGTAGACTAGTGTATACAGTCGAGACCCCGACGAGGGGCGGTGGCCGGTCTCACAAGCCACTGGTGTCAGTTGGTTCACCTAAGATGTATACAGGTGCTCATTGGGTTATGAGTATACCGGACAGGACTCGCCGGGAACATGCTAGTTGGTCTTATACCTGACGTCAGATAGCAGTTCCCTGGTGACATGTGTACAGGTTAGTTCATTGACCTGGGGATCGTCATTTGTCTCGTGTGAGTTCCCACTGTACTTTGATTACTACCCTACCACGCTCAAAGGAGACGTGCAAACAGGTTTTAGTTGGGTACAGTCCCGAGCCACATGGAGGCAGTGAGCGGATCTTCAGGGGTTCGTCTCTCCCGGTATTGGGGGTGAGGTCGTGCTGTGTCTAGGAGATCCATTACACGAAGTCCTTGGCCAAGGCAGGAGATTTACTGGTAGGTATTCCAGTAGTATCTCAGGGTGTTCTGGGCTACACTCCGACACGACTTGTACCGCTTTTGGGGGTCTGACTTTTACCAACCCCCTAGGCCCGCCATGCGATGCTCATAGACGAACGGACCGGACTGTACATATATTGTCACTGACAGGCTCAGTAGGGTGTCAGGATGAGTTCGCTCATCGACGTCCCTTTTGGTCAATAGCTGGTGGCCCGTCACGTTTTGGCTTATACCTCTGACGTGCTGGTGGTTAAATCCACAGCCATAGTATTGACGAGTCTTTAGAGTCCACCACACTTTCAGTTACTCAAGCTTTCGGGCGAAACGCTGTAGAGGCCGTATGGAGATATGGCAGGGTCCGATCAGATACGTGCGGTATTGCACGGATCAGGATCGGACGGTTAGTACTAGAGGCCATATGGAGATATGGCAGGGTTCGATCAGATACGTGCGGTATTGCACGGATCAGAATCGGACAGATATTACTAGCCGGCTTTGGTTTAAGCCGGATACTAGTATAGTACTGTGTAGATTTTGTCTCATTACATTTGTATCCGGACGGAATACAGATGCGGGTGTGTATGCACAGTATCGGGGTTTTCCTGTAATTTATTACGGGATCAGTTTTCTGAGGTTGCCAGTTTGCATTCCGTTCCGGCCGGTTTTCCTTTGTTCTTTTCCGGCCGGACTTTCCGATGGAAGGGGTTATTTGCAAGTTTGCAAATAACTTATTGAGGAGGGGCTTTATACATTTGTGGGGCTTCATGATGGTTCATAATCATGAGATGCTTTCTTAGTCTTTTCCTTTGCATTAATTAAGATATGAAAGGATTAGATATTGATTTGAGTTTTGTTATCATGATGTTTGGATGTGGTCACCCTCCACCTTTTACTACACTCACCTCCCTCTTGTATTATGTTTTCACTCCACCACCATTCCTCACTTGATATGGCCGGCCACAATTGGAGAGGGAGAAAAAGAGAGAGTTTGATTTTTTTATGTGGCATTATTCTTCATCTCACATTCTTCTTGCTAGAAAATTGAAAGCACCAATTTTCCTAACCTCCTCCTCCATCCTCCATGGCAACTAAAACCCCAAATGAGACATAGCCTCTTCACTACATTCTACAGGAAATCTTGGGCACGTCGACTTGCCAGCTTCGTGCCCGAGTTGCCTCGGTATAGAGTCGGGAGCCCGTAAAAGATGCAGACGATGTGGTGCCCTTCCGGCAAGGAGGCGACGACCGGAGTTTCCGCGGGAGATCGGGACGACGACGAGAATACCGGAGGACTCGGACCACTCGGTATATCTCTAACCCGTCTTGTAGTTTGCTAGGACTAGTTTAATGGCCCGATCCGGGTGTTTAGTGCGCGGTGGTGCCGGTTTGCTAGTTTGCAAAATTAAAGTTTTTCGCTTCCACATTTTGGCGTCGGATTGACGGCCGGGGCGCCGCTGTGCACTTACAGTCCTATCAACCGCATCAATATTCTACATCTTCTTATGTTGATACTCCATCTGACGTGTGTGAGGGAACTCCTAAACGCATGTCCATCGCTGAGTATATAGCGCGGACTAACGACCAAAGTTTCAATCCAGTCAAACCGTTAGAACAACAAACACCACCACTTTTTAAAGAAGATTTTACTGCTTGGTTTGTGGCATATATGACATCTATTGAAAGTCACCAATTCACCAACCAATATCAATATTCTTCTTATCACAATGTTGATCCTACTCCTTCCTAATTTTCACAACCATTCGATTCCTATCAATCCTACCCGACTTTTACACATTCTCTAGACATTCCTTCTAATCAGTCATTTGGGAATTTTACTTATCCACAAGAATTTCAATCTTATACTGAAACCCCTTACCGACCCATGTCTACTCTTGAACGGACCGTGGAAGAATATGTGGTAGTGTCGCGCCGCGCCAGAGAGGAATTGAATGAGTGCATGGCCGCCCTCATACAACAAAACGAACGAGTAACTAGTTTCGAACCAGCTCAAAAAATTTCAATGTATGATACGGCCATAGGACAAATTGAGAATTTGGGTAGTGAGAGAGAGCGGTACACCCTTCCAAATCAAACCTCCCCATCCCAAATTGAAATCCACAACTCCAGTTTCACAGATCTATCGAGTACACCTAATGATTCACCAATTGAAGATAGAATTTCTGATGAGTTGTATGACTTTGTAGTGTTTGATTTACCCGATTGTGAGGAGTCCATTTCAAGTGAAGCCACACCTAATCCTTGTGATCTCTACACCTCCACTCTAAAACCACAATTGATTGAAAACCCTGCTTTTGATGAGGTGTCTGAGACTTGTAACCTTCACTTGATTAAGGATATTGACGTTGGGGATGATGAACACAAAATTTTGGATGAGTTTGTCCCACCAATTTATCAGGTCCTTTCACTCCCGTGTGATCATCATCTCAAATCTTTAACTATTCTTCCCGAACCGCATATGCGTCTTGAAGTTGATGATAAATGTATAACCGAAAGGCAGAACGAAATTCAGCATTCATTTCCCACATTTGGTTCAGCAATACTCGACACACCAATTTGTTTACCCATTTTATCTCCCACTTTCTCCGGTTCTTCTTCTAATCTTACTTTAATGATAGCAAGTGTTAATGAATCACAATCCGATATTTCGAGTTCGATAATTCTAAAAAGACAACTTGATTTAGACTCTTTTGAGAATGAGGTAGATGAGCTTTACGAGTCTCATGCCTCCATAATTTTTGACAAATCAAGTATGTTGAATTCTGGCGCGACACTTATTGACATTGAAACGTTCAATCGGACCATCGATGAAAGTTTCGAAGATATTTTCGCCGACGAACTCACATTCGTAAACGACACGGATTTTGTGATTAATCAACCTCCACCTGAAAAAGTTGAACCGCCGCCATTTCTTCTTATCCCATACGAGAATGTGACCATTCTTCCCATTCCTAATCATCCACATTCTCGTTTCCGTTCACCATTATTGTTTCGTCTATATCAACCGAGACGTAAACCATACCGCCTCCTATCTCCCCACTTCTTCAAATCTCTGATTTTCCATCAACCAGTGCGTTACATCGATAAAAATTTTGAATGGTTGGTGTTGACTTTTGGTCTTTGTAAGGTTTTACTTTGACCAATAACTTTAACCCCCCCATAATTTTAAATGCTTAATACTATTTTACTCAAGTTTGGGAAGGGAGGGCGGTATTTTGGCTCTTGAAAGAAAATTTTTATAAAATTGTGATCCAAAAATAAGTTTGGGGGAGAATTTTACTTTCACTATTTCATGTCTCCGTTACTAACTTTTCCTTCCAAGTCTACAGTTTTTTTAAGATTAACAGATGATATCGGTGAGGACACTGCTGTAAACAGGTTTGGGGGAGATTTGTGCTTATTCACGCATTACTTTGCATTATACTATATATAAACACAAAAAAAATTTGATAATGAAAGTTTGAAAGTGAAAAATTTACATTCGAAAGGTAGGAATAGTTTGAGAAAAGCAAGAAAGTTAGATGTTTTCTTAAACGAAACTAGTAATAAGTAGTTATGAGCCGTTGTCCTAAGGGTTAGTAAGATAAAGGAAATTGCTAATCTGAGGATAAAAATAAGTCTGAAAAATAGTCCCTATTCTTAAGGCCAAACATTTGAACGTTGATACCCTACTATACGCACTTACACACATCTTGAAACTTGGGATAGTAGAGGATACCTTGAAATGCTCTTGTCTAAAAGCCTTAGTATGAAAAAAATATATATAAGTGGTGAAGAAAAAATGAACACTGGTTTTGTAATTGCTTAAGACAGCATAAAAAAAATATAGCGAGGGTGCTTTATCACCTAGTGCCTTAGACTAAGTGGTTTGGGAGCCACTGCTAAGTCTTAGGTGTTGCAAGACGAGGAATTACGTCTAAATGAGCGAGCACATTTAGTAATCGGTCGGTTAATACCTCAAGAAGTATTAACGGTCGCATGAAAGAGTGTGAGCAATTCCATCTAAAATATTCACCGACTAAAAAATACTAAGGAAGATGGACAAGAGTATGATAGCTTGAATTGAATTCTCTATGTGTAAGGATATCTTTTACACACACGTAGGGGTATATGATCGATATTTGGAAGAAAGATAGGGAGGAAAACTAAAGGCGATGTTTTATTTAGGGATGATGTGATTTCTAACATCTTTTCACGACTATTAAGATAGGGCTCATAGCAGCTGAAAAATTAGTGTAGTTGGAAACTCTTCTTTTCAAATTCGTTCTTTTATAGTTCTTATCTTTGTATGTAAGTTTTACCATCTTTCTTTTACTATAAGATTTTGTGGGTGTAGTCCGCTGAAAACCCTCAGGAGACAACACTCCTCCTACTAGGAACACCTAGAGTTTTAACGGCTTGTTGCACGTGCTCAGTGCAATCGTGTTGCCTACGAAAGTGTGTTGGTTAGTTTTTCTTCTTCTTCTTCTTTCTTTCTCCCTCTTTTGAATAACAAGTTTGCTTGGGACGATCAAAGTTAAGTTTGGGGGTATTTGTTCAGTCGAAAATATCGTACTTTTGATATATCATTTTTCTTACTCTTCTTAAATATCTAAAGGTGTTTATTATAAATATAGAACATATTTGGGTTTATCTGTAAAAATACTATTTACCATATTTTTATATATTATAATTAATGTTATGAAGTAAAATGTATGCATATAATATTTATATAATATTTTGATAATTTAAATATGCATATTATATCAAATATCCTTAATCAATATTCCTAAAATATAATATCATATCAAATTGGTTAGGATAATATCTAAAAAATACCAAATATTACTAACATTATTCATTGAGATATTGTGCAAGGTTTAGTTCAGGTCAGGAGATCGAGATGTTGAGATGTCGGGAATCAAAAATCTGCCGATAAAATTAAATAAAATCGAAGAATTAATACTGGCAGAGACTCAGAAAAGATATGAAGATTCCAGACATCAAATAAATCTCCATGTGTCACAACGAAGCAGCTCCAGAATTCTGAAACCAAGATCTTACCAACAAACCGTGCTTCCGTGGCCAAACTAGCATCAATGCGGTAGATCCGCGGCCGATTCACTGAGTCAGAATTTAGGATTTTTAGTTTTGATTTGCAACAACAAACCCTAATTCTGGGGATCTATAGTTTATGGTTTTGGGGATATATAAAGGACCGAGGGCTAAACTTAGAAATCATCAACCTTTTACACGAAGAAAATCACCGTCAAAGAACAAGTGATCCACGACAGGTCCGCGATTCGACGTGATAAAGCGACGTGAGATTCGATGAAGCATCTACTTTATACAAGGCAGAGATCGAGAGCAACTTCTTCTTCCTCTTGTAATCTAAACTTGAAGGCATTGTACTTGTGAAGTTGATTAATAAAAGTAGATCATTAGATTAATTAGTTTGCATTTATTTTCTGTATTTACATTATGATCTCATTCTCTTTCCGTTCTTCTTCTATCTCCATCATGCGCGAGTAATTCTCCGCTTGATAGGGTTCGTAGGATTAGGGTAGAACAATAAATGAGAAAATACTTTTACTTCTTTTAAGTTTTATGAAGTTTATAAACTTTAGCAAAAGAATCGTTAACATCCTAATCGGGCGCGCTACCAATTTATTGCTAGTCTCGACCGCGATTTGAGATTAGATTAACAATTGTTTTGTTAAGGGCTAGACATGAATAGTGATTAATGAAAGGACAAGGGTCAATAGTGTGGAAACCCTAGTTTCTTCCAAGAACCCTAATTCTCATTCATCACCATCTATCTAGTTTTAAATCTATCAATAGATAAAATGAGTAATCTTTATTAGTCATCCGTGACTACTAAATCCTAACGAACCCTATAAGCCCTCTTCTTATAAAATCTACATCCGTATTCAAATTAGATCTGTATTCTATATCCGTGTTTGACGTAGATCTAGAAACTATTCTTCACTATTCTTTATTCTTCTATTCTTTCTCTTTTTCAACACGTCTAAAGTAAGATTGAAAAATTCCACATATCTCTAAGGACGACCCGTACTCATCTCGGCTAGCTACACACGACTCCGTTATTGATTGCGGTTACTACACTTCTCTAAAATAGAAATCAATCAAATCCGATATAAAAACACGCAAAATGATTTTTGAGCGACAAATTTTGCAAAGAATCATGCAGTCAAAATCAGATTATTAAGGCTTTAGAGGAGAGAGAAAGATATGAAGAAATTACCTGAGAATTTTGGGGGCCCAACTCCACCAGAGAGACACGGTTCCGCCGCCAATAGCTCACTTCTGCCGCATTTCCGCCACACAATGGAGTCTTCTCCTGCTGAGTTTTCTTCAGAGCACCCCTATGCTCCTCTGGGCTTAGTCGAAATTTTCTAACTCTCTGTTGGCTTGCTCCAGTTACTCTAGATTCTCTTGCAAAACTCGCACAATAATCGTTAAATACACAAGATGAGGTTTTGATTTTTTTTATGGTTACCGGATTTAATAAGAATTCAACCCGAATAGCAAGAAAAAAATTACAACAGTTTCCCCGAAAATGGCGTCATTTGATTGTTGTGATAAAATGTGTGTTCGTAAAGTAACCGCAATCAAGACGGTGTCGCTAGTAGCTAGCCGCGATGAGTACGGGTCGTCCGCAGGGAAACATGAACCTTCTTCTTGCTTTAGACGAGTTGATAGAAGATAGTGTGATTGGTTGTAGATCTATTTGAAACAGATGTAAGATTTATAAAGAGAAGGCTTGTAGGGTTCATAGGATTTAGTAGAAATGGATGAATAATTAAAAATGACTCATTTTATCTTTTAATAGTTTAAAACTAGATCGATGAATGTAGATTATGGTTTTTGGAAGAAACTAGGGTTTCCCCACTCTTAACCCTTGTCCTTGCATTGATCTCTATTCATATCTAACCTTTAACAAAATAAGTATTAAACAGATCTCAAATCGTGATCGTGACTAGCAATAGATTAGTAGTGCGCCCGATAAGAATATTAATATTTGTTTTGCTAAAGTTTATAAACTTTAAAATGTATAAAAGAAGTTAAATGATTTTATCATCTATTGATCTACCCTAGCCTACGAACTCTAGCAAGTTAGGAATTACTTACTCATGGGTTGAGATAGAAGAAAGGATGAAGAAGAAAACATGATTAAGATGCAGAAATTAAATGCAGAAAGTAAGTCCAAAAAGAATTAAATAATAAAAACACTACCTTTATTAATCAACTATTTCATACAACTCTCCGTAGAAAATAGATTACAAAGAACCCTAGTTTTTTGCTCTCGCTCTCACTCTCTATTGTTGGAGGTAGATGACTAGCTGATGATCACCTGAATGCGTGGATCGCTTTGGACCTCTTGATCACTTCGGATTGATCATTTTAGATGTGAAGCTCTCGGTCCTATATATAGTCATAGAAACTAGAAACCTTAGATACCCTACTTGAGAATATGCAGATAAAATCCAAACCACAAAATTTGAAATCCTACGGCTCTAGATATGCCGCGGATCCGCCGCGAATCTTGCTCATTGGCCGCCCAACCGCGGCACTTTGGATGGATCATTATCTGGGATTTTTTTTACTCTCATATGTTGACATTTGGAAATCTCTTCGTTGTCTGGATTCTGAAAATAATGCTCTGTGTATCTGGCGTTGCTAAATCTTATGATTTGCTTCCATATTTCGGCAGATTTGATTCCGACATCTCGGATCTCTTGGATTCCAGTCCTGATCTAATATCTGCACAATATCTCAAGTCATGGTGTTAGTAATATTTGGTATTTTTTAGATATTATCCTAATCATTTTATATGATATTATATGTTAAGAATATTGATTAGAAATATTTGATATGATATGCATATTTAATTACAATATTTTATATAAATATTATATGCATGTATTTTCCCTCATTATGTTAATTATAATGTAGAAATATATGATAATAAACTTTTTACACTTAAACCCTCATATGTTCTATAATTACAATAAATATCTTTTAGTACTTAAAAATAATAAGGAAAAATGTTCATTCAAATGTGCAATATTTTAGACTAATCAATAAGATGGTGATCATGACTTTTCAGCCCATCGATCTTGCCTTTCACAATTTTTATCTTCTTACTAAATGATCCTAAGAAACCTGTGGGAACTTTCAAATCATGCAACACCTGCAAGAACCTTTTCTTCTCCTGTTGTGACATATGATACGCGGTATTGGAAAGTACAAACTTGCCCGGTTTACCCGCTATCGGTTTAGAATGCAATTCACTTCTAATTTCCCAGTCCTGAAGATCCATCCGAGCACGGAGGTTGTCTTTCGATTTTCCGTCTTTACAAAGAAGCAGGTTGAGTACGTGCTCGAATACTCCCTTCTCTATATGCATGGCGTCCAGATAATGACGCACTAAATTTGTTGACCAATACGGAAGCTCATAGAAAATGTTTAACTTGTTCCAGTATGGTGGTTTGACCTGTTTTGCCCGATCTATCCCTAAGGTCACATTATTCTAGCCATTCTCGGAGCAATCACGTTCTCTCCGGACAATGAGGCTGGAGGCCCAAAAAGCTCCTGATGACCATTAAAGTGAGCAGTGTCTAACTTGTAGGGATGGTCTAGTGACAGAGAACGCCGATGACCGCAATAACAAGCATTCTTGCTAAAATTCAACCATTTCGATGTTATATATTGATGGCAATAAGGGCATACTTTGTGACCATGTACGGACCAACCTGATAGCATTCCATACGCAGGAAAGTCATTAATTGTCCACATTAAAGCTGCACGCATTGTGAAAGTTGTATATGTGTTTGCATCGTAAGTATTTACACCATCAATGAATAAAAATTTAAACTCATCGATCAGAGGTCGGAGATAGACGTCGATATTGTTTCCCGGTGAGTTTGGTCCGTCAATAAGAAGATGTATCATAAAGTAGGATTGATCCATAGCAAACCAAGACGATAGATTATAAACTATCATTACAACGGGCCATGTGCTGTGACTTCCAACCATATTGTTGATTGGACGGAAGTCATCAATAGCGAGTCTGAGCCTGACATTGCGAGAATCACTACTGAATATTTCGTGCCTCCTATCGAAATCCTTCCATACCGGTGAATCTCTTAGATGACTCATTTTTCCATCTTCGCTAGGAGCAGCACGGTGATGCCAAATCATTTCCTCGGCTGTTTTCTTACACCTGAATAGCCTCTACAGCCTCTGTGTTATGGGAAAGTGTCGTGATATCTTGACAGGTATATCGGGCTTTTTATCAGATTCTTTCGGATTATACTTGGCCTCTCCGCATGTTGGACACTCTTTCAAATCTGAATTCTCTTTCCAGTACAACACACAATGTTTAGGACATGCATGAATCTTCTCACACTTCAGACCCAAATCAGACATCATCTTCTGGGCTTCGTACCAGCTGTCGGGCACGTTATTTTCCGAGAGCATAGAATCTTTCAGGAACTTCAGAAGTATCGTGAATGGCTTGTTGCTCCATCCATTTAGGCACTTAATCCAGAAAAGTTGAACGAACCATGATAGGGTGGAATACTTTGCATTCTCATAAATTGGTCTTCTAGCATCATTCATGAACTTTTCATACTTATCCGCATGCGGTCCTTAACTGGAAGGAATGTCATCTTCAGTAGAAATACTATCACTTAGGGCAGCCTCTACCATATTGTCATATCCCACTTTCCGGTATACGGAGAAGGGGACGTGGTGAGGCACGCGACGTATTTACTCAGAAGTAAATACGTTAAGCGTAAATAAGCAATATAAATGAATACACAAGAATAACAAGAGATGTAATAATAATATCAACTTTTATTAACATTCTTTCTTTACATACAACTGAAAAGAAAAGTACAATGATAGAAAGCGATGCCTAAACCGTGGCATATTAACTGAAAAGAAAATAAGTACAAGTAAAAGCCTAGAAATCTGGCTCCTCTGTGAACTGCTCCAAATCTTCCTGACTGGACTCGGTCTCATGAGAGTCGGGTCCTCCTGACGAACATTCCAAAGAAAGAAAGAAACAGGAATGTCGTCAGCGAACTAGCGCTCGGTGAGTCCCAAAAGAAAGAATAGAATAGAACAAGTAGATAGGGAAGAACTGATAATTTATACAGGTATATGTTTGTTAAACAAACGTAGTTGTTTGTAGCTTGGTACAGAAGGTGTCAGTATATACGAGAGGAGTCCAACTTTTCACGTGGACTAAGTTAACCTGGTAGTATAAGGCCCCGTCAAGACCCACGGGACAACAGCAATGGATGTTCATGTAAGTGTCTTTTAGTGTCCATCATCGTGCCACTTTTAACATATTCCGTACCAGTCTACCCCTTTAAACCCCGTAATGTATATTATATAGATTGTAGTTATTAGACTTGCCGAGACTGTCACGCTCCGCTTCTCGGAATACGGTGAAGGGGACGCAACGAGGCCGCTACGTATTTACTGTGAAGTAAATACGCTAAGCATATCTAAGCAATATAAATATAAATGCACAAGAGACAAGATATAATAAAACAACAACTTTATTCATTCACATTGTTTTTACAATACATAGAAAAGTAAATACATGGAATAAAGCGATGCCTAAACAGTGGCATAACAGAAATGTAAAGTACTGAAAGAAAATGTGTACAATGAACTAAAGCTCTGGGTCTTCAGTAAACTGGTCGAAGTCCTCAGCGCTGGGCTCGATCTCCGGAAGATCCAAATCACCTGACAACATTCCAAAGAAGAAAGAGAAGGAATGTCGTCAGCGAACAATCGCTCGGTAAGTCCCAAAGATAAGGGAGAAATATAATAGACAGAGAGAGAGAGAGAGTATATTTTAAAGTTGTAATTAATGTTGACGCTGTTGTTTGTAGCTTGGTACAGAAGGATGCCAGTGTATACGAGAGTAGTCTCTATATGCTAGATACTAGGGCAAACGGAATGTACAAGGCTCCGTTATACAACCCGAAACAATGGCAATTGGATTCAGGTTAGGTGTCTTAATCTTGCAGTTTCGTGCCACTTCTAACACCTTCCGTACCAATCTACCCCTTAAACCCCGCGAAGTATTGATTGTATTATTTGTGTTGTATTGTAAATTGTATTGTCTTGTATATATGGATGACTTACCGAAACCATGATATCATTAAATGGATGTAACTGGAGAATCATGGATGTAACTGGAGAATCATGTAAATGGAAGTATATCCATGGTTCAGTTCGGTCAATACAGCTTGAATAGATTGAATATAAGGAATATATGGATTCATGGATTAATGTTGAATTGTAGTATTGTAGATTGTACTTGAATCATATTCAAGTCAGATTATTAATGAGACTCAGTCTGAGTCAGAACAGTTATAAAAGAAATTGAAGTCCTGATTGTTTTGGTGTTATCGGTAACCGCTGCACATGGGCGGAAGGATTTGTGTCTTTTTCAAAAACGATTACCGTGTTGATAACACCGTTGTTAAGTTGTCTACCTTAGATAGGTAAGCACCCATATCTCCAGCTCTCTGAGGCTCAAGAGACTGGTCCCGCTTAAACCTATATTTACTAGGGTCCTTAGGGTAATTTATAGAACTTGAGGGGTTTTTATGTAAAACTAATTTGTATACTTTTCAAAATACACCCCAAGTATTTATTTATCGTCTTTAAAGTTGTCATAGATGTAGATTTTATATTTGTGATATTTCTAGTGAAAATAACCTAATTTTATATTATAGGGTATTTAATTGTAATATTGAACTTGTATGGAATTCATGATATTTTAATGTAAAGTGATTCTTGTGATTTTAGAAAAGTTGGAATATTTATATTATATCAAAAATAGATATTTTGATAATACATATACATACATACATACATACATACATACATATATATATATATATTTATAAAAATAATTTTATTTTATTATTTTCTAGAAATCTCATTTTTCTTAAGATATTTGTATTTTAAATCTTTTGAGACCGAATGCTCGTTGCGGAGGTCTGCATCTTACACTACTAAGTCCAGGGATGTGCGATAATCCGCACCATCCCAGTCGGGTTCCCCAAAATGGGTTGTAGCGGTGCTTTGCAAAGATTTATAAAAATACGCAATCTTGTAGAAAACGGTTTTAATAGTAAATGGTATTTATATATAAAGTTTCGTTTTCCCGTATTCTATATTCCCGAAAGGTATTGTGCTATGTTGCATATGAGTGTTGTGAGAAGGTTGGTCATTACCCCGTGATCTAATTAAAAGTATAGCAAGATTGTGATGTTTTAATGTCGAAATGAAACTACATGGTATTTTACTGAAAAAGAGCTATAAAAATTACAAAAAGAAATAATTTGTTATGAAACTTGTTCAAGTTGTTTGTTAATGATTAATAGTCAACATGTAATGATTTAGTATGATTGTATTTAAGAAAAGGTTGAAATTTTAGAAAGAACTGGATCGGACATCGGATTAATCCGATTCCATCGGTATTTAGAAATACGTGTTTTTAGAAAAGAAAAGAGAAGAGGGTGTAAGTCCATGTCACGCACCCCACAAGCTTGCGGGGAGGAGGAATATATGAAAAACAATTATCAAAGGTTTGTAACACGGACTTGAGCACACGGATCGTGTCTAAACCATTACTAGCAAACTACGAAAGGTTTAACTACTCGGATTCGAAGTTATACCTCACGTTACTTATCCTTCGGGTCTTCATCGCCGTCCTTTACTTCTCGTAGGCTCTATGAAACGTCGGCACCTCAACGGCCTCCTCGAGTCAAAGACGATCCACCCGAGAGCTACTACTCCAAGCTTGACCTCTAACTTGAGGTAACTAGGTTACTCAAAGTGCTAATCTAAGCAACCTAGGGGATATAGAGTAGGATTATGGATTAATAAGTCTTGCTAACCCTTGATCTCAACACATAAGAGGTTAGGGTTAGGGTTTGAAGAGAGAGAGCTTGAGGAGAGAGAAGGTGAGAATGAGCATCCTTTTGGATGAATGATATCATTTGAATATATGAAGCATATGATTTTATTAAAATGAATAACAAATAAATATGTGTCATCATGCTTCATTAATTCATAGAGTGATTCATCTCATGAGTCATTTAAAACATTAATGCAACATTAACTCCATGGATGATTCACTCTCATGACTCATTAATCTAATAAATGCAAATGCCACCTTAGCCTCCAAGTCATCATCCTTCTAGAAGCTTCCCGACAAATTACGAGAACGCCCCTCCTATCCGTGAAAACACGGAAAAACTTTAGACTATTTAAATCCAATAATCCGATACTAGAATCTGGCTTAAACCAAAGCCGACTAGCAAAAACTGTCCGAATATCGTACGTGCGTAAAAACACGTATGCGTCCGAACTCTGTCGTAAAACCATACGACCTCTATATCGTTTCGCCCGAAGCAGGGAAACTCTCTGTGTGGGACTCTAAAGACTCAACACTACGCTGGAAGTGGGTTTAACCACATACCGCAAGCGGCACTGGCTGTACGTAACGGTCCCCAGGTAGATGTCGATAAGAAGGCCGATGAGGAAACCCATCCGAACTCCTACTGAGCCTGATGTGACAATCTCCGTACAGTCCGGTCTGTTCGTCTAGGACAATCGCATATCGGGCCTAGGGGGCGGTAAACGTCAGACCCCTAATAGAGGTATAAGTCGTGTAGGAGTGCAGCTCATTACACCTTGAGAAACTACTGGAAGCCACCAGTAAATCTCGCTTGCCCTGGCCAGGGAGTTTGCGTAATGGCTCTCCATACACAGCGCGATATCAACCCCCAATACCGGGAGAGACGAATCCTGTCTAACCGCCACTGCCTCCAAGTGCTTCGGGACTGCACCCAACTACTACCTGTTTGCACGACTCCTTTGAGCCGTGGTAGGGTAGTAATCTAAGTACAGTGGGAACACACCCGAGGCGAAGTAGCAGTATCAAGTCGACGGACTAAGCTGTACTCATGTCACCTGGGAACTGCTATATGACGATGGGTATAAATCCAACCTGCAGTTCCCGGCGAGTCCTGTCCGGTGTACCCGTAACCTAACGAGCACCTGTATACTATCTCCAGTACGACGTACTGATGGCTGTGGGACAGACCATCTCCCCAACTGGGATGAGAAGCGTACACACTAGTCTACTCCGGAGTATCGATGCCCTGTCTCGATAATCCTACGACTAGGGACCTGTATAGGATGTTGCTTATAGACTACCCAGCCCCCACTAGTGTGACTGCCATCACAACGCTGGTAATCAAGCAAAAATCCTAAGGGCTCTACTAATATGTATAAGCGATACGTTAGAAGAAACAAATGCACATATTAAAGTAGACTCAAACCAAGTAGCATACTACCATTTTTAGCAAGACTGTCAATACAACTGTGAATATCCCAAGCTTCCATTAAGTAATATACAAACTAGTATGATACAGTAATGGCCTCTAGGGCATAAACACTAACAATCTCCCACTTGCACTAGGGCCATGTACTGGCATATCGCAGACCTATCATCTCGAATAGCCTCTCAAACTGCGTCTGAGGAATGACCTTTATGAATGGATCAGCAGTGTTATTCTCCGTATCTACTCTCTTTATCTCGATCTCCCGGCGATCTACGATCTCCCTGATCAGGTGATACCGCGTTACGATGTGTCTGGACTTCTGATGGGACCTGGGTTCCTTCGCTAAAGCTATAGCACCATTGTTGTCGCAATACAGAGGTATTGGATCAACACTGGTAGGAACCATCTGAAGTTCTGTGAGGAACTTCTTCATCCAGACAGCTTCTTTTGCGGCATCGCAAGCAGCTATGTACTCCGCTTCGATCGTTGAGTCAGCAACGGTCTCCTGCTTGGAACTCTTCCAACAGACCGCCCCTTCATTGAGGGTAAAGACATAACCCGACATGGACTTGGAGTCATCCTTGTCACTCTGGAAGCTGGAGTCGGCAAAGGCCTCGATCTGAAGGTCTTTTCCACCGTACACCAAGAACATCTCCTTAGTCCTCCTCAGGTACTTGAGAATGTTCTTTACTGCTATCCAGTGCTTCTCCCCTGGGTTTGCCTGATACCGGTTTACAACGCTCAATGCGTATGCTACATCTGGTCTGGTACATAACATTGCATACATTATAGAGCCTACCGCAGAAGCGTAGGGTATAATCGACATGCGATCCCTTTCCAAATCAGTCTTGCGAGACATCTCTTTGGAGAGGGTGATTCCGTGACAATCCGGTAGGCTACCACGCTTAGAATCTTCCATACTGAATCTTTTCAATATGGTGTCTATGAACTTGGACTGCGAAAGTCCCAGCATCCTCTTTGATCTATCATGATAGATCTGGATCCCCAGAATGTAGGTGGCATCACCCAGGTCCTTCATGGAGAACTTCTGTGACAAGAATCTTTTGACTGACTGTAGCATAGGAATATCATTTCCTATTAGGAGAATGTCATCCACGTACAAGACGAGGAATACTACAGCTCTCCCTACAATCTTTCTGTATATGCATGGTTCGTCTGGATTTTTGATAAAGTCGAATTCTTTGACAGCATCATCAAAACAGATGTTCCAACTCCGCGATGCTTGCTTTAGTCCATAAATGGACTTAAGCAACTTGCACACTTTACCGCTGCTCCCACTCTGAATGAATCCCTCTGGCTGATCCATATAGACATTCTCTTCCAAATTACCATTTAGAAAGGCCGTCTTTACGTCCATCTGCCAGATCTCATAATCGTGGAAGGAAACAATAGCAAGAAGGACTCGAATGGATTTGAGCATAGCCACTGGAGAAAAGGTTTCGTCATAGTCCAAACCAGGTCTTTGACGGAAACCCATTGCAACAAGTCTAGCCTTATAGGTTTCAACCTGTCCATCCACACCAATCTTCTTTCTGAAGATCCATTTGCATCCTACGGGTTTTACCCCATCTGGAGCAATGTCCAAAGTCCATACTTTTTTAGTGTACATGGACTCCATTTCAGTCCGCATTACATCCAGCCATTTTACCGAGTCGCCGCTCTGAATGGCTTGCTAGAAGCTAGTAGGGTCATCATTATCAATGATGCAATCTTCTCGATCCCTGTCTATGAGAAAACCGTAGTATCTCTCAGGCGGATGAGACTGCCTACTACTTCTGCGGATAGGTGCTGGTATGTCCATTTCTTCTGAAACCGCTGGTTCTACCATACTTTCAGTAACAGCTTGTGGTTCTGGAATTTCTTCCAGTTCTACTGCGCTCCCACTCTTCTGATTTTCTAAAAATTCAGCTTCTAAGAAGTGGGCATGAAGAGAAACAAAAACCTTTTGTTCCTTTGCGTAATAGAAACAATATCCCATGGAGTTCTTTGGATATCCCATAAACTTACACTGTACTGAGCGTGCCTCGAGCTTGTCCGGATGCTGCTTTTTTACAAAAGCTGGACATCCCCATGTCTTCAGGTACTGAAGATAGGGTTTCTTCCTACTCCACATCTGATATGGTGTGGTAGGCACAGTCTTGGTTGGAACAATGTTCAAAAGATATGCAGCTGATTCTAGTGCATAACCCCAGAAAGATCACGGTAACTCAGCCTTACTCATCATGGAACGAACCATATCTAATAGGGTTCGATTCTTCCTTTCCGATACACCGTTGTGTTGTGGTGTGTATGGAGGAGTAAGCTGAGAGAGAATTCCATTCTCTTTTAAGTAACCCAGGAACTCAGCACTTAATTATTCACCACCTCGATCAGATCTCAGTGTCTTGATACTTTTGCCTGTTTGGTTTTCCACTTCATTCTTGTATTCCTGGAATTTCTCAAAGACCTCGGATTTATGCTTCATCAAGATATGTCCATACCTAGAGAAATCATCCGTAAAAGTAATGAAGTAGGAATAACCACCTCGCGCATGTGTAGACATTGGACCACACACGTCACTGTGTACGAGTCCCAAGAGCTTACTCGCTTTTACTCCGTGTCCAGTAAACGGAGTCTTTGTCATCTTTCCCATGAGACAAGATTCACAAGTAGCATAAGATTGATATTCGAACGGATTTAAATATCCTTCTCTATGTAACTTAGTTAATCGTGTTTCATTGATGTGACCTAGTCTACAATACCATAAAAAAACCTGATTTATTTCTGGAGACTTTCTTTTAAGTGTGTTCTGGACATTGAAAACCTGAGCTTGACTCAATACGTATATACCGTCATCTAATGTACCGGACCCAATCAGAACTTGATTTAGGTGGATGTGAACTACATCGCTTACGAATGTAAAATCATATCCCTCTCTCGAAAGTGAGGACACTGACATGATATTACAAGTCAAACTAGGTACATACAAACAGTTACGTAGAATCAATATCTGCCCACTTGTCAAACCTAGGCGATATTCTCCTACGGATTCAGCGTCCATGCTCATTCCGTTTGCAACTCTGAGAGATAAATCACCTACCCTGATAACTCTACGGTTTCTCAAAGCATGTAATGAATTACAGATATGAGATCCTGCTCCGGTATCTAGTACCCAGGAAGTAGAGTTAATTGACAAACAGTTCTCAATTACAAACACACTTGAAGCCGAAGCCACAACATGCTTCGTATCCTAGTTACTGGCTTCCCAAGCCCTGCAATCCTTCTGCCAATGCCCAATCCCATAACAATAGGAACATGCCTCCTTACCTACACCAAGTCCCGAAACTTTTGCTCTTCCCTTTCCTCCTATTTTACTGACACCGTATATCGGTTTTGTGGAGGTTTTCTTCTTTTCACCCTTTGCTTTCGCCCCGGATGTAGAAGAAGAAGGTCCCCCATTAAGCAGAGCTTGTGTCTCCCTGGTTTCTTTCAGGGTGTAAGTAGAAGGTAGGGACTGTGGAAATAAGTCAGCATATGACCTGTTTCCCAACGTGGTCTCCAGGTCCTTGAGCTCATCAATATAGCTAGTCATCGTAAGGACGTCGTCCCTTACAGATGACCCGACAGCCAACCTCGCTTGAATTAATTCGTTCGAGGTCTCATATCTTGCGATATGAGATTGCCCTCCATATAAATCTTTGTTATGGAGAAAGATGGAAACTGAGTCCATCTTCTCGTGCTGATTCTGGTATACACCATCAACTGAAGCCAACACGAGGCACTTGGCATTCGCATTATCCTTTTCCCTTGTCTGACGGATATCCATATCCGTGACGGTGGAAACTGGACCTGGGACGGCGGGATCTTGAGTAGTAATAGGGTGGTCCAGCTTTTCATAGGCAATGGACATCTGGACAGACCTTTGCCAGTCATATAAGTCAGATTCAGTCAACTTGTTATCTAGATGTAACCTAGTCATGGTCACAAGGTCGCTGCAATGAGAGAGAGAGAAGAAAACACTTTAGCATGATTCTCTTGAAAGTTTAGATTGGTTTTTAATTTATCTAAACTGGATGGCTCCCACTGTTTCTCGAATCCTTCCTCAAACTATAAAAGAAGAATTAGCCAGGACTGATCTCACCGTACAATACTTGCTTAACCGTTCAGCCAGGCCGGTGTCGGTACTTCGAGGGAGGTTTTCCAACGCTTTCGCGAAGTTCCTTAATTAAGTAATCTCTTTTCTCTGGGGGCGTAGCCCCACTGACACCTTTCTAGACACCTACTTGGTTTATAGCATTGATCGTTAAGTGACGAATCTCCTGATAAGTAGCATATACTCACAGTAGGATCGGGATCCAAATATCATCGTGTGATAATGTTGAAGGAATCCTACCAACATTCATCAAACTCCAAATGGTATGCAACACTAGCAAGTTTCAGTTTCTTTAGAAACTCCTGATGTAGATTTTTGCCCCATGTTCTTATGACCTTGACGAAAGCCAACAAATCATAAGTCACATGTCAAGTTCTGCCCATCATTATCTTGTTAATTTGAACCCACCCGTACATACCCTTGACGAAAGGCAATAAGGTAATACGACTGTCCCAAACCAACTCATCTATCTATGCAATAAATGAATACCCCAGCAGCTACCAAACACTATGCCTTGACGAAAGCCAACAGACATAGCTTGAATACTACTGACCATCCATAAGAAATGACGGAGAGCCACGACTGGTTTTAGCGAAACTATGAACGTAGTGAACTTGATATAATCGGAGGAACCTGATAGCTTTTTAAAAAAGGAGTGGTTAAAGCTCCGCAATTAAAATTCTACTCTTTTAAAAATAACCGAGTGGTTTCTTTTAAATTTGTTCCAACGATTCAACTTTGGTTTGTTTTCTTTGCATTATAATAATGCGTCCCATCATTTATCCTATCATTGCAGAAAACAATGAAAATACTACGTCCTCTTATGCCATCCGCATTCGCCACTGGGCCCCGTCATTCACCCGTTAGCTTACTTAACTAACGACAGAGCGGGGGCCGGGCTAGAGCGGGGGCAAAACATAAGTGACGTCTAATAGCTATCATATATAGATATTGTACATTCGTCAGACGCAATAATAGGCATTCCAGATCACAGATGAACATTATTGGATATACAAGCAATCCGCGTTTGCTTTGATCCTGTAATAAAAGACGGATTACACAGTTGTGATGAATAGCCATTACCCCACCCTAGACCTCCTACGGGTACGGCAAACTATCCGCCAAGTACCGAAGTGAAGTGGTCTCCCTCAACAACGTGAGTAGACCACTAAACACTTCAAAGTGCCCTATAGTTTATGCACCCCACCTTGGGTCTATCCTAGGAGTAAAAAACAGTAAATGAAATAATACAACGGTGGCTACAACCGCAACCTGGATGTGCCCCGCAAAAGAATATTACATCATATTACAATTTACATCGAATGAATGAATATAATAACCCATCTCAAACCCCGGCTAATCATCACAACGATCCAATCAAGTTCATATACACAAACAGTAAATATCATTACAGAAATGTGCAACCCACTGCCAACCGACATACTAGCAGTTAGGGGAGGTTTACGAACACATTAAACATTACAGGTAAAAACCCGATTAGCAAATAACTTAGAATATCGATCGACAACCTTTTTCCGTGTCTACCCCAAATGCAAGCCAGCACAGAAGTAACCTGGGCAGAAACATAATATACAGGAAAACAAAACTCCACAAAAAAAGAATTACTGTGAAAATCCGAATCAACTCGGAGTTGACTCGGCGGCGGATCCGCGGCCGAATGCACTCATCTGCTGCGGTTCCGCGGCCGTATCACCGAGTTACCTTCTCGTATTTTCCCAGTATTCTTAGAATCCCATGCTGTTAATTTTCAGACACATCAAATAATTTTTTCGACACGTTTAAAATTGACAGAAACTTGAGGGGTCCGGGGTTATGTTTTCGCGTTTTTCCGACGATCGAAGTTCTAATTAGTTGCTAACAAGCTAGTAAAGGTTTAGTTGGCTCTGATACCACTGTAAGTCCATGTCACGCACCCCACAAGCTTGCGGGGAGGCGAAATATATGAAAAACAATTATCAAAGGTTTGTCACACGGACTTGAGCACACGGATCGTGTCTAAACCATTACTAGCAAACTACGAAAGGTTTAACTACTCGGATTCGAAATTATACCTCACGTTACTTGTCCTTCGGGTATTCATCGCTGTCCTCCACTCCTCATAGGCTCTATGGAACGTCGGCACCTCAACGGCCTCCTCGAGTCAAAGACGATCCACCCGAGAGCTACTACTCCAAGCTTGACCTCTAACTTGAGGTAACTAGGTTACTCAAAGTGCTAATCTAAGCAACCTAGGGGATATAGAGTAGGATTATGGATTAATAAGTCTTACTAACCCTTGATCTCAACACATGAGAGGTTAGGGTTAGGGTTTGAAGAGAGAGAGCTTGAGGAGAGAGAAGGTGAGAATGAGCATCCTTTTGGATGAATGATATCATTTGAATATATGAAGCATATGATTTTATTAAAATGAATAACAAATAAATATGTGTCATCATGCTTCATTAATTCATAGAGTGATTCATCTCATGAGTCATTTAAAACATTAATGCAACATTAACTCCATGGATGATTCACTCTCATGACTCATTAATCCAATAAATGCAAATGCCACCTTAGCCTCCAAGTCATCATCCTTCTAGAAGATTCCCGACAAATTACGAGAACACCCCTCCTATCAATGAAAACACGGAAAAACTTTAGACTGTATAAATCCAATAATCCGATACTAGAATCTGGCTTAAAACAAATCCGACTAGTAAAAACTGTCCGAACATCGTACGTGCGTAAAAACACGTATGCGTCCGAACCCTGTCGTAAAACCATACGACCTCTATATCGTTTCGTCTGAAACAGGGAAACTCTCTGTGTGGGACTCTAAAGACTCGACACTACGCTGGCAGTGGGTTTAACCACAGACCGCAAGCGGCACTAGCTGTACGTAACAGTCCCCAGGTAGATGTCGATAAGAAGGCCGATGAGGAAACCCATCCGAACTCCTACTGAGCCTGATGTGACAATCTCCATACAGTCCGGTTTGTTCGTCTAGGACTATCGCATATTGGGCCTAGGGGGCGGTAAACGTCAGACCCCTAATAGCGGTATAAGTCGTGTCGGAGTGCAGCCCATTACACCTTAAGAAACTACTGGAAGCCACCAGTAAATCTCGCTTGCCCTAGCCAGAGACTTTGCATAATGGCTCTCCATACACAGCGCGATATCAACCCCCAACACCGGGAGAGACAAATCATGTCTAACCGCCACTGCCTCCAAGTGCTTCGGGACTGCACCCAACTACTACCTGTTTGCACGACTCCTTTGAGCCGTGGTAGGGTAGTAATCTAAGTACAGTGGGAACACACCCGAGACGAAGTAGCGGTATCAAGTCGACGGACTAAGCTGTACTCATATCATCTGGGAACTGCTATCTGACGATGGGTATAAATCCAACCTGCAGTTCTCGGCGAGTCATGTCCGGTGTACCCGTAACCTAACGAGCACATGTATACTATCTCCAGTACGACGTACTGATGGCTGTAGGACAGACCATCTCCCCAACTGGGATGAGAAGCGTACACACTAGTCTATTCCGGAGTATCGATGCCCTGTCTCGATAATTCTACGACTAGGGACCTGTATAGGATGTTGCTTATAAACTACCCAGCCCCCACTAGTGTGACTGCCATCACAACGCTGGTAATCAAGCAAAGATCCTAAGGGCTCTACTAATATGTATAAGCGATACGTTAGAAGAAACATACGCACATATTAAAGTAAACTCAAACCAAGTAGCATACTACCATTTTTAGCAAGACTGTCAATACAACTGTGAATATCCCAAGTTTCCATTAAGTAATATACAAACTAGTATGATACAGTAATGGCCTCTAAGGCATAAACACTAACAGAGGGAGGTGTAACTTACGGGATTGAAGCTTAGAAGAGAGGAAGAGGGAACGGTAGGAGGCGCCGGTGCATCGTTTCTTCGCCGGGAGCTACTAAGGTCGTCGTCGGAAAATCGCCGAAGCTTCGCCCCTTTGCTAACTTAAATTGCACACAAATTCTCTAGAGTTTTCTTGAGAGTTTTGATCAGAATTTTGGAGTGAGGGGGTGTGTCTAGGGGTTGTATTTATAGGGTAAAGCTAGGGTTTAGGGTAGGTGAGAGGTTGAATTGAAAAAATGTATTAAAATGTAATAAAATTTATTAAAAATAGAGTAATTAGGGTTTTAAAGAATCTCTGGTACTGTTCTGAGGAATTAAAGTATACAGGAGTACAGGGGAGATGAAGAGGCCCAACTTTTACGTTAGTGACTCGGCGGTCCGGCTGAGTCCGGCCGGCGGCGGCGGCCCGAGTCAGTCGATCCGCCGGCCGATTCGGCCGAGTCCGATCAAGTCAAGCAGCCAGAATGCTCCATGTCGCTTCATTACCCCCTGGTACAGTTAGTTTATCATATGTAGTGGGGTTTTCACGAGTTATGCACGTGTAGACTCTTGGTATTCTAAAAATTCAAAATAAAATAATATTAAAAATAATGTGGGGTATGAGATTTGAACTCTGGTGGGTTAGTTCTGCAGTGCAAGGTATTACCAATGAGCTATAAGCTCCTTCTTGCTATTAAAAAGCAAAACAAACTTATAATTTGTGCTCAGGCAAAAATATCCCTTTCTGTAATTTTGAAAAAATTGTACAGAAAGTTGTACAGGAAATTTATGGTTGTTACAGAGACCATGGATATAAGTTGTTCATGTAAATGGTTCAGGATGTATCAAGTAGTCATGTAGTCAAGTCAAGTGATAGCCATGGTTCGGTCAAGTCAAGTCATATTTGCATGTTGAT
This sequence comes from Agapanthus africanus, assembly GCA_030015575.1. NCBI lineage: Eukaryota > Viridiplantae > Streptophyta > Magnoliopsida > Asparagales > Amaryllidaceae > Agapanthus > Agapanthus africanus. The sequence continues at coordinate 350,688,410 of CM057351.1, forward strand.
ATTGTTCGGGTATTCAGGTTCAGGTTCAAGTAGACATATTTGGTATATTGGATTCATGTTAGAATTGGATTCATGTTTGGATTGGATTCAGATTGATTTGGACTCAGACTTGAGTTAGATACTTAAAGCTGATTTGAATCCTGAATTAGGTTTAGAAGTTATCGGTAACTGCTACACATGGACAGCAGGTTTTGTGTCTTTTTCCAAGACAATTACCATTGATAACTTCGTTTTAATTGTTTACCTTAAATAGGCAAGCACTCACTTTCTCCGGCTCTCTGAGGCTCAAGAGAATTGATCCCACTTAAAGCTATATTTACTAGGGTCCTTAATGTAATTTTATATATCTCGAGGGGGTTTTATGAAAAATATTTTATATACTTTCAAAATAAATCTCAAGTAATTATTTATGTTCTTTAGGGTTTCTATGAATGTGAATTTTAAAGAGTGTGGTATATCAGTGAATAATAATTTAGCTTGAATAGTTCATTGTATTTTAGTGTAACTTGTCTTGTATTGATACTTGATGGTATTTCAATGAAACTTGTCATTCTTTTATTTTCTAGAAAATATGGAATTTTATTATATATTAAAAATATGTGGTATGATAATATTTATATAATTATTAAAAATTAATTTTATTTATTAAGTAGAAAATCTCGTTTTTTTCTTAAAAATCGTATTAAAATTCTTTCGAGATGGTATGCTCCGTGAGGAGGTCTGCATCTCGCTCTACTAGTCCGAGAATGTGCGATAATCCGTACCATCCAATAGCGGGTTCCCTAAAATGGGTTGTAGAAGTATAATCGCAAAGAATTTGATAACACCATTTAAAGAAAATCGAGTTTTTATAGTTTAAGATATTTTGATGAAAAGTCGTATTTTGCCACAAAAGTTATGTCTCAAGAGAATCGTACTACGTCAATATGTGTGTATGTGAGAGGTAGGTCATTACCTCGTGATGTTTTCTAAAGGTATGTTAAGGAAAATGCTTAACAGATAACGTATATAAACTTCATGGTATTTAAAAGTAAAAACTTAATTAAAGTTAATTAAAATGGAGTTTTAGAGTGAAAGTTGTTTCTAAACCTTTATAATAGTCTTACAAATATTGTGTAAAAGTTTGTTGAACAATATATAAATGAAAAGTGAGATTATAGAGTTTAGAAGATTTACATCGGTAATAACTCCACTTACCGATATTTTGTTTTGAAAAAAGAATTTAGCGAAGAGAGGGAGGAAATAGAAGGAACTTACAAGCTAGGAAGAGAGAGGAGAGGTAGAGGAAGATGTTGTATCCTTCGTGACGGCGTGGGGTTGTCGGAATCTCCTCTAATTCTCGCCGGAATTTGACCTTAGGCTAACTCCACTTGTATTCTTCTTGGACTTGAGAATTTTTGATAATTTTGACTAGAGATTTCAGAATGAGGAGGGGCTAGGGTATAGGGTTGTATTTATAGGGTGAAATTAGGGTTTTGGAATTGAAAGATTGAATTAAAAAGTATTAAAAATGAAATTAAAGATGAATTTTAATTCTCTGTTGAATTGCAGAGAAAACAAACAGAACAGAGGTAATGGGGTAAGCCAATAGGTTATGTGTGCAAGACACGGGGACTTTTCCTCTACGGACACCCACCGTCGTCGGCCAAAAGAGCAATCTCGCCGGTCCAATTTAGGAGATGGGCCTTGGGATTTATGCCACGTGTTCTCGGCTGTGTACACAACATTTTACACATGTTTAACTTTCTAGACTTTTCATTTTTACGTGTATTGCACTTGTAAACTTTTGGGCTTCCAAAAAGTTTAAAAGAAAAATCAGGAAAAATAATATGTGGCTGTTGGGATTCGAACACAGAGGCTACGTCACAGCAGTGCAAGGCTTTACCAATGAGCTACAAGTGTTTTCTTGCTGTTCTCAAATAAGTATAACTTTTAAATTATGCACAGGCTTGCAAACTCCTTTCTGTATTTTAAGAAGAAAAATTTTGTACAGAAAATTCAGGGTCGTTACACATATCCTCCATTTCTTCTCCTGAAAGAAGTTATCGTCTTCTTCTTCTGCCGCATTACTATCTTCTCCTTCTTCTTTTGCCGCATTACCTTCTTCTTCTTGTCCTTCCACGTGATATATCCAAATTGTATAAAGTCTAATAAAACCATGTTTAACGATATGAAGCTCTACGATTTCTACTTTCTGCCAGAACTTATTCCCACATCTATTACACGGGCAGAGAATCTTCGCTAACACGATCTTATTATGTGCGCGTGCAAATTCAATGAAATCAGCAACTCCTGCAACAAACTTAGATTGCATGCATTGTTGCCAATCCACGTATATCCAGTTCTTAACTCTGATGTACTCATAGGACATGTTAGACTGTATAGCATATAAATTGTAGGTTATGGTGATTATATTGAGAAATCTAAGAACGAGATGGTTGCTGACAAAGAAAAAAATCCGTAGAGACAAGTTTGTCGTTGAAAAGAATAAATTATCGATTAACAAAGTTAGATTTGAAGATACCCAAGTATGAGTTGTATTCTGTGCATGTGTATTTCAATTTATGATTTCGCTTACGTGAAGGGTTGTTAGTGTGTATGTGATTTGTGTGTGCGTTTGTTGTGTATTCGTGTTGTATGTGTGTGTTTCGGCTGTCAGGGGTAAGGCTTCTATCCCATTAAGAATATATAGAGCAAACACCCATTCGCTTGTGCTTTCATCTGTTTCGAGTAAATTTTGGCAGCACCTCCCCGCTGTTCTCCGAGTACACTGTAATAGAATAGATAATAATTCAATGCTGTGAAACCACGTTGAAATGAACATCTAATCTATCTTTGTACACAGAGAACCAGCGGAAAAGTACCGACGAAATAACTCGGAACAAATGAAAACATAAGTGAATGCAAGTGTTTTCTTTATACATCCCTAATTTGTCCACACTGGACAAATCTATCGGTTATCATACGATTGAATTTTCTAGTCACATAGACTACACGATGGTTGTTAGCTCCGAACAATACCGTCCGATATTTAACAACCTTCATATAGTTCTATATCACGATGAACACCGAACACATGTTAACCGATAGACGGGGACTAAATCGCGCTTTGATTTTCACATATGAATATCGATGAGAATATGAAAGTTTCATATTATCATCGAGTATCATATATTGGTTTTAACTTGAACATTTAACTTGAATAGATTTTACGTTTACGTTTCGGTTTTAAGGGTTTGGAGTTTTTAGTTTAGGGTAAGGTTTTCTTACGTTTACGTTAACATCGAGTATCCTACTGAAAGAACTGGTGCACCCTGAAACCTAACCCTAATTAATCCAAATTAACCAAATTAACCCTAATCATCACCCTAACTCAAATTATCTCTAATTAACCCAAAATTAAGCTAATTAAACCAAATTAACTCTAATCAGCACACTAACCCAAATTAACCCTATTTTACCTAATTAACCCTATCCCTAACCCTAATCATCACCCAAACCAAAATTAACCCTATTTTATCTAATTAACCCAAATTAATCCTAAGCCTAACCCTAACCCTGATCATCACCAAAACCCTAACCCAAATTAACCCTAACCCAAACCAAAATTAACCCTAATTAATCTAATTAACCCTAATCCTAACCCTAATCATCACCAACCCTATCTTACCTAATTAACCTAAATTAACCCTAACCCTAATCATCATCCAAACCCTAACCCTAACCCTATTTTACCTAATTAACCCTAACCCTAACCCTAACCATCACCCAAAGCTTAACCTTAACCCAAATTAACCCCCAATTAACCCGGCCCTATAACCCTAACCTTATTTTACCTAATTAAGTCTAACCCTAACCCTAATCATCACCCAAAGCCTAACCCTAACCCAAATTAACCCCCAATTATCCCGGCCTGGTAACCCTAATCCTAACCCTAAAATCAACAACAATAACACCAATTAAAAACAACAAAATTATAAATTAAAATCAAAATTAACTCACCTCTGCCAAAGACCGGCCGACGAGTAAAGTTTCTCAAGGAGGTGGAGAGCAAGGTTTCGACAAGGTGGAGGAGGCCGGGAAGATAGAGCTCGAAGTGGTGGAGGCGGCGACGAGTTCGATTGGCGGCAGCGAGGAACTCCACGACGAGCTCGATCAACGACGATGGAGGAGGAACTCGGCAACGAGGAAGACGGCGACGATAATGGGGAGGCGACGATGGGCGAGAATGGACGACGATAGGCGAGATACCTGGCGCGGGTTGGTGGAAAATTTTGGGGGACAATGGGAAAATTCTAAGATCTATATTTTTTTTAAATAACCCTTTTTTACCCCTACGGATTAATCCGTAGGGCTCTCTTTTACGGCACCGTAGGGCCAAACAAAGAAATTACATTTAATATTTTTTAATTTATTTATACCCCTACGAATTTAGCTGTAGGGGCAAACAATGCCTCTACGGAGTAAACCGTAGGGGCAATAAAAAGTTGTCCCTACGAATTTCTCTATCCGTAAGAGCAACCCTTCATTGTAGTAGTGGTGGGATTTAATCCTGTATACATAAGTTTTCTCCTTGATAATCATCATCATGTATATAATATAATTTTAGACAAACAATTAACAATCCAACAAATTAAATAACATAACATGAATCACATTACACAGTTTGCATACATGCCAAATAAATTACATATTTTACAATTTTGCATACTATATTAAGTAATTAATCATATATGATTAACACCCTTAATCCTTACGCTTTAGGAGCTACCTCCTCTACCTCTGTAGCTGCAGGTGGTGGTGGAGTTGCAGATATGGCTTCCTCTTCCACCTTCTCGATCTCCACCGCCTCCTTCTTCTCTTCTATCGCCACCTCTTTTGATGTGCTGTCTTCCACCTTTAAGAACAAATAGACAGGCAGATGTTCAAGCAAATAGTAAAGTATATGTCTTAATTAACTTTCTTTTAAAACTTTAGAGTTATGATGCACCGATATAGACTTTGGCTGCACGAGGCAGAAGCCAATCAATTGCATATTCGTTGAAGTAGAGATTGCAACACTCAACAAGATCGATCATTTATTATTTAAGGGGTAAACATGATCTTCTATTTCAAAAGACCTAAATTGATTTAAAGGATAGGTGTGCTATGCGGACACAACGGGCTATGCAACCTTTTGCCATTGGGTGTGTGTGTATTATTGGGAACTGGCCGTAATCCCTAGCCTATGCATACAACACACGTGCACACAAGGCCACATCACACACACCCAAAGCCAACCCCTCTTGTCTCCACTCATAGATTTTAAGTCTATACTGGATCAACAAAATAAATCATCACATGTTATTTATTGTATAAACGGAACCAATTAAATTCTTTTATTTCTTTCCAAAAAAAGAAAGGTGCAAATCCTATCATATATTGAGGAGTCCGACACCTAATTAAATGGCTGTTGTACAGTGTAGATATATATATTGGTAGTTCACCGGTGTTGGATTAGAGGTAGTAGCTGCCGGGGATCTTCAGTTGTGGACTCTTCCATACTGGAGAGTAAAAAGGGTGTCAACCGTGATAGGGTTATTTAATTTTTTACCTCCAGCTAAAATTTCAAAGTTATGTCTATATGTACCGCACACCTGCTCTCAGCGCTACACGGAGAGCTAAGAGGATTGGCCGGCACACACCCAGCTCAAAACACGAGTGCATGCCCGTCTTCCAATTTGACAGTACTATCCGCTCTCACGTGCAGCTAGCGGAGAGAGCGGGGCTACGGCACACCACACATGCCTATCACCCTAGCCCATGTTACAAAGATCGTCGGAGGATTCAATTAAAGAGAAGAATAATAAGAATATCATGATTGTATGTTCTCACCTTAGGCTCCTCAGCAGGCTTGGCAGCCTCATCCTTTTTGGAGGTGGTGAACACCTTCTTGATCTTTGGAAGCACCTTTGATTTCCAATAATCCATTGATTAATTAATTTAATTAGTTAGCAAATAAATCTCTAGAACATATACTTAATTAGCACTTTCAACTCTTTCTCTCTCTCTCATCAATTTCTTGATAAATACTGGGCGGGGGCGGGGGATGTGAGAGAAACTTACGTGACAACGCATGCCTGGCCTGTATCAAAGCACAGCTGTATAGAGTGACGTGGAGGGTACCTATTGGTTCCAAGTGGCAAGTTTCCTTTGTGCAAATGAGAAGAAGACGCGAGGCATGAAGATTCTTGGGGCCCCACTTTCAACAACCAGCCGTATTATTCTCTCATGCCAGCACATGTTGCCGTGATTATTATGTCCTGGACTTGGTCCATTGATTTGCTTTATCCAATATCACTGCTACGGAGTACGGATTTGGTCATGATTTTAACCGTGACCACAGATATATGGTCACGGTTAAAACCGTGACACAACCGTCGTCTAAATCCCCGTCACGAGAACCCTAATAACACTCGTATCCGCGACCATATGTTTTTTAAGTCACGACTATAACCGTGACCATATACGTAGCGTTTCCAAAAACGATTCAAACAACTAAATGAAATCTGTGTGGGGTCCACATATATGGTCACGGTTAAAACTGTGACCACGTTATGGTCACGGTTTACACCGTGACCATAGGTGATATATGATCACGGTTATAACCCTGACCAAAAGGTTAAAGCGTAACGTAGAATACCTACTATAGCATGTAACCGTGTCTATATAGTCCTTATGATCACGAGTTAAACCGTGATTGTTTATCACAGAAAACTGCATTTCAATACCACTCATTCATTATCTGTTTTGTTATATATCGGTACTATTAACCAGTGTCTGCTCAGTAAATACAGATTACAGGTATCTGTGACACAATATTGGAAACCCATTCAAAATCACGGATATAACGTTTGTGAGCCGACACTGCAACCAGAACTGCAAACCGATCGATATCCAAAGAGTTATTTTGCAACAAATAAAATGTACACAATTTTGGTCCAACACATAGCAAGTGTGCACACAACTCTTTGGCACTTGGGCCTAAGTGGTGGCTGCCATGGCACATGGTAGGCACACAAGGGGGACAAGAATGATAAATGCAAAAGGTGTGATGTGATATAAAGCATAATGTTTCCCTCCAAATCCCTGAGTTCAACCCAGACTTCTACAAAGAAATCAAGCAATACCAGTGGAATTGTGGAGAGCACACAACATCACACAACAAGCACGAGCCCCAATGTCCAACAAAAAACCGGCGACATCCCTCAAATGCCCGATCTCACCGGCCCCACCTTGTCCAAATGTCCCAAATTTTTGTATGGCCTTCCCTTGTAGTCACATCAACTCATTTTTATTACTTATTTAATCTTCTTTTGTGCCTATAAAAGGAAGATCGGTGAGCAAGGGAAGGGGTGATACTTTGTATACTTTTTGTCCAATACTTCATATATTTTTGTTTCTCTTTTCATTTTGTTCTTGTTCATAGCTAATTCCCCTTGAGTTCTTTTCCTTCTCTTGATCTTGCAATCTTTTCATTGAGCTTGCAAGTTTAAGTTTTGGCTATTGAACTCAAGGGTTGTATCATCACTTGGAATCAATAAAGCTTTCATTCTGCCTTCATTTTGCCTTGAGTTCTTAGCCTTCTCTTGATCTTGCAACCACTTCATTGAGCTTGCAAATTTAAGTTTAGGCTATTGAACCCATGGTTTGTAATATCGCTTTTGGTTCTTAGTATTTCTATCTCTTTACTTACTTGCAATTTCATTCTTTCCATTTACTTACTTGAATTTTATTACCTTGCCATTTACTTACTTGCAATGTTGTTTATTCTTTTCTTTGTATCATTTCTTTACTCTTTTTCTTTGTTGTTTTTATGGTTGTGAATATGGTGTTGTTAGGAAAAAGAATAGTTATGTAAGTTAAGCTTTTCGTTTCTCATTTCCTTTGCCCGATATTTTCCAATTGAATTCCGCCCAAACCTTACGCAAGCGCTCTGTTAGGCACTCTACCCTACCAAGATAGGGATGATCCCTAACCGTGACCGGTTGCGTTCGGTTTGGCCGGAGGCGAAAGTTAAGAGACGAGAACGGACGGACAAGGGTCAAAAAACCGGATTTCACTAATACCGTGCTTAAGCACCCTAATCCACGTTGTTGCCGATTGCTCTACCTTCAATGGTTAAGTTCGACATAAAAGAATGAGTATGGACTTCACTAACTTACACTAACCATCTAATTATCTTAACAACTTATACTGTGCATATATACACTTAGGTTAGAATCGAACCATTCCGAACCGTGCATTAACTCGTGATAACAAGAACGTGAAACACACCGTCTCCCTGAGGATGACCCATGCTCATCGCGACTAGCTACACGCGACACCGTCCTGATTGCGGTTAACTACAGAGATTTAAAATACGACACGCCATAAGTGTGCAAATCAGTGACCATAAGAGGAAACCATAGCGAAGGTTACCTGCTACTAGCAGGTAACCTTTACTGTATCCTATGGTCACGATTGTAACCATGACCATATATTATTTGGTTACGGTTACAACCGTGACCAAATACATTATCAAATTTTTTTTAAACTAAAATATGCGCGTCCCTCACATGCTGCTTTTCAATTACAACCAGCGATTGATAATAATTATATGATCAAATCTCACGCAATTTTAACAATCAAGAAGTAATATCATTAGAATCAAATGAAATTATAAACAAAATATATACACCAAATTGTATAATCAATAAAGCAATAATACAAATGTTTGGATAAAAAAAATCAATATTCTATGGTCGTTGGAACAATCCAGGTCTATCGTCCCGTGACCTGAACATCCCAAACTCGTCTCGTATAGCCTTTCTGATGGCTTCCGCGTTCGATCGCCTCAGCTCCTCGATCTGCGCCTGAAGAGTATCAACCCGTACATTCTGCTGCTCCACCCGATTTTGGAGCCGACGAATCTCCTCCTGCGACGCAGCGGCCGCATCTGTCCGCGTCTGGGCCACAGCATAATCATGGACGGACGGACGCTTGGCAAGATGTCGGTGGGCCCCGGGACCAACCTCGCGCTCATAGCCATCTTGATGTCCGCCGGATATAGAATTCAGAACAGGGACAATGGCGGTAATCGAGTCGTCGGGGCAAAGTTCTAAGGCGTCCTCCTCTCCTTGAACTGGGTCTGTGAAGGGAAAATTATATATATATATATATATATATATATATATATATATATATATATATAAACATGTTAACTTAAATACAGTATCAACTTGATTATATGAAACTTATTATGTACTCGCCTGTGCCCCTGTGTAACACGGACCATCTTCTGACAGCAGTATAGTTAGCGAGGTCTTTCTTTTTCTGCGATAAAATTAGGATTTATTTCAATAAGTAATTATCGACAAAGAAAACATATATTCTTAAACGTCGAAATACTCACGAGCTGGTGTTGAGCGCTAGCCTACGACCGCTTCCCTTGGATCGGGACAGTGCATTCTCTGACGCCGTTGTTCCGGTTCTTCCTGTTGCGAACTGACGCTGTCTTGCAAATATAAAGAAGATAATATTATATATCACAAAATATAATTTTATGTTATATTATTATAATTTTTAAAATTAAATTTATACCTGAACATCATCGCGCTCGTAATATGCGACCAGCTGTGGCCAATCCTCTCTCGGGACATCTCGAAAAATGTCCTCAATCATCGCCTCCCACTCCTCCTCATTAGTAAATGTAATTTTGCTTCCTTACTTCATATTGGAGTCTCCTCTTGATAGCCTAACACTCGGATATGATCCAGTCTATGACCCGATGTGCATCGAACGGCGTAGGAACGCCATCCTCGCCGATGACGCCAATGAATCTGTAATATCCCTGCGTCTGAAATTACAAAAATTTAAATATATATATATATATATATATATATATATATATATATAACAATGATTAAATTTAAATGTATAAAAGGTTATGTGATACCATGGCCGCTGCAAAAAACTGCCGAACATAGTCGATCTGGCGTGGGCTCCATCAAATATGGAGCGGGTACCTATAGTAAGTACGGATCTCCGCTCCCATGTAATCCCCCCACTTGGTCGAGTAGTCACCAACGGGCACACCTGACACGGTCTACTCCAGCGTCCATGGAGCAGCGCCCGGGGCTGGTCTGGAGGAGGAGGGCCCAGTAGGACACCTCGTCCTAACACTGGTGGAACCTGAAAAAAGATAGATATACAGACACAATATTATAATATTCATAGTATGTATATAGAATTTGAAAATTTTAAATTACAATCGTTATTTAAAAGATTTAAGCAATAATAATTATACCTGACGTTCCCGGCATGGCTCTAGAATCGACGCCAAACCCTGTTCCGTCAGTACCATGCATGACTGCAAATAATAAACTGTTAGATGATTCAATAGAATTATTTTAGTAGAAAACTGAAATATGAATAGATAGCTATATACCATGTGCAGGAGGAGTGACTGGAGTGGGAGGATCAGCTACCCCGTTAATAGTGGTAGGCAGCGGGTCTTGGGGCACTGCGGCTGCTGAGGATGGTGGGAGTCCTGTAGTAAGGGAGCTGGTAAGAGGGGCCATGGTAGGAGGGGTTGTAAGAGGGTCCATAGTAGGAGGGGCGGTAGGAGGGTCGCCGGTAGGAGGGACGCCGCTGCAGTTACTGATATCTTGCCAATCTTGTCTAGACGTCGTTTTCTATGACGTCTAGAGCCAGATCCACAGCCTCCCATCAGACCCTACATATTTATTCAAATATTAAAAAATTTCTTATAAAAATTATACAATTTAAAACATTTATTTCAATTTCATTACCTAGCACGTTTGTTCGGTGTATTAACTGAAAATTCGTTGGGTGGATTATCGAAATCTTGATTTGTGACAATCACTTGGCCAATGTCGCGTCTTACTAACGTATTGATGGACGACCCAGAATGGTTTGGATCATTGGTACGTTCAATAGACGGACTGAGATGTGTTATCGCCTCTTCCTCGTCACTCTCATCTTCAGAGCTACTCAACGTCGGCACATTATAATAATCTCTTAGTTTCCAACGACGAACAATACTCCAGTCAGCCTTCTTCAGGTTCCGAGAATAATATAGTTGTGTTTCCATCGATGGAAAGATAAAGTTATCGTATTCGTAGGCTGTCTATTTGGTGTTTACCAAAGTGAGTTTATATTCATCGACCTTCATACCCTGTTCAAACTTGGTATCGTACCATTCACATTGAAATATAAAATGGGGCAGCCTTATGAATGTATGAGACCGCTATAATCTGCTCAAGAACACCGTAATAGGGATTTTCTCTGTCATCGGAGGTTGCGACGCCGCTATTTTACATAGCTTTAATGCGTTCCGTCTTTTCGATCTCAAATTTGTAGCTAGAAACCCCGTACCTGTTATAAAACATAGCTGCAATCGATGGACCGATTAAAAGGTCATGGACCTCTCTATCAATCTGCTCACCACGATTCATTTGTCCATCAACTTCTTCTCTACACCAAACGACGAAAGTGTGTCTTTGTTCTTCCTCGATTTTGTCATCCGACCACGTCCTAGGATTCGATCTCTTGAGTATAGTTTTGTGCGCTTTGTTCGTTAATTTACAGTTATATCGGTTAGATTATACTCAATTTCAAACTGTTTAAATGGATGAAATTAGAAAATTTTACTTTGCATATTTAGCAAAACATTCGTTGTTTAGAAAGATGAACGCATGTAAACCGCCAATGAGATCGTAAGACATGTTTTTTAGCCTTCCTGCTCCAATTGGACCGTCGGGAACACGCGGCGGTTTGTTCAGCTTCGTCCTGACATCATTGTTCAGAAAACACAGAAAGACGTCATTTCTTTCAAGAGATGACCTTCCGCAAACGAACCTTCAGGACGAAACTTGTTGCAGATATACTTTTTAAAGTTAATAGATGTCTGTTGAAAATAATAGATATTAATAATCCACGATAATTTTTTGCAATTTAAATGATTAATAATAAACATTTTCATACCTCTCGATGGAATACATCCAACGGTAATGCACCCGACCGCCAATCTTGATCTCGGTTGCCAAATGGATGGACATGTGAACAATAATGTCGAAAAATGAAGGCGGAAAGATATTTTCGAGCTTGCAGAGGATCATAGGAATATCTTTTTCGAGCTCTACTATCTCATTGACATCGACGTTTTTGGATTACAGTTGTCAAAAATACGTGCAAAAGTCGTTAAGAACTAGACCAATTTCGGATTTTACCGATACTCTCAGATATAAAGGAAGAAGAGGTTGCATCAATATGTGGTAGTCGTGGCATTTGAGTTCTATGATTTTTCTATTTTCTATTTGTACCTGTTTGGAAATTTTTTAGGAGAAACCACCAGGAACTTTCAATTCTTTCAATAACCATAGGAACCGCTGCTTCTCCTATTTGTTCAGATTGTAGATTGCTGGTGGAATCTCGTAATAACCTGGTTTACCAGCCACAGGCTGAGAATGCAATTCTTCTTTAATGGACAAACTATCCAAATCGGTCAAATCATAGCGGGCGTTGAGATTGTCCTTCATTTTTCCATCCTTACAAAGAAGAAGATTGATAATGTGTTCAAAGACGCTCTTCTCAATATGCATAACATCTAAATTATGGCAAAGCGGTAGATCAGACTAGTAAAGAGGTTGAAAAAAACTACTTAATTTCTTCCAACCGGTTGGGTATGTCATTGCATCTTTGTTTTGTTTCTGTCCGAATGTGATATTCTGACAACCTCTTCATTGTTGCAATATGTTGTTACCGGACAATGGTTTAGAAGGCCTACCAGTCTCCGTCTTGCCGGTGAACAATTCTTTATTCTTTCCGAATCTGTGAGTTATAGGTAAGAAACGTCGGTGGCCCATAAATGACTCTTTCCCGCTAAATTTCAACCGTAAGACACTCGTATGCGTATGACAACTGGGGCAAGCAAATTTACCTTGTGTTGTCCACCCCGACAGCATGCCGTAGGCTGGAAAATCATTAATAGTGTAACGACTCTGTTTTAATGTACATAAATTTTGTAAAAGTTAATGTACAAATAGAGTATTTGTAAATCCTAAGCACAAATTATAAATTTAAGTTGTTTAAAAATAGCAAGAAAACACTTGTAGCTCATTGCTAAAGCCTTACACTGCTGTGACGTAGCCCCTGTGTTCGAATCCTCTCAGCCACATATTATTTTTGCTGATTTTCTTTTAAACTTTTTCGAAGCCCAAAAATTACGCGTGAAATACACGTAAAATGAAAAGCCACTGAAAAATCAAACATGTGCAAAATACTATTAACTACGACTAGGACACGTAGCATTCATCCAAGCCCCAACCCAACCAAATCGACTGGCGAGATTTCGATATGGGCCGGCGCCGCCGGACTCCCCGTCGCTAATGCCTGCAATTTTTTTGTCCTATCACCCCTTGGACTCCCCCCATTACTGCTCTTCTGTTTGATTTTCCTGCACATTAACAGAGAATTAAAATGAGCTTTAAAATCAAATTTTAATGCATTTTAATTCTCATGTTTAATACCCTAAACCCTAATTCTATTATATAAATACTACCCTACACCATATCACTCTCTATTTTGAAATCTAGCATCAAAACTCTCAAATTTTCTAAGTCCAAAAGGTTGTACAAGTTTTAACGTCTAGTTCGCCCAAGGTCGAGTTCCTGCGACGTTTCGGGAAGATTCCGGCGACACCGCGACTCTACGAACTTCAAAACTTGTTCATATACCTCTTTCCTCTTCTCCAAATCCGTAAGTTCCCTCTCCTCTCCTCTCTTTCTATTCTAAAACATTCTTCTATTAAAACTTGTCGGAAGCGGAGTTATTCCGACTTCCGATTCTAATTTTCATTAAAAACCCAACTTTTCTTAACCACAAATTAACCATCTATTTATATTTTGTTTAACAACTCTAAAACAATATTTAGAATAAGTTTCAATTCAAAATAAAATGATATGCAACTTGTATTTCACTTTTTCGTTAAAATATCACCAAGTTTACCTACGACATTATTTCATCATATTACTTGTATTACCTTTAGAAAACTCACGAGGCAATGACCTAGCTCATCACAATACTCATCTTGATATAGCACGATGGCTTGAGAACGATATTATTGTGGCTAAGATGAATTTACATTTAAACAGCATAAACTATCAAAACCGTATTCTTCAAATTGTTTTAATTAAATTTCATACAATTATGTCCTTACAACCCATTTTGGGAAATTCGATTTGGTTGGTGCGGGTTATCGCACATTCATCGGATTAGTAGGGCGAGATGCAGACCTCCTCACGGAGCATACGATCTCGATAGAATTTTTATTACAATTTCTAAGAAAACGTGATTTCTATTAATAAATAAATTCTATTTTTTAATAATTATATATATATATATATATATATATATTACCAAAATATCTATTTTAAATATATAATCTATTCCATATTTTTCTAATCAAAAGAAAAGAATCACAAAAGTTCATAAAGACACCATTAAGAATCAATACAAGTCAAATTACATGAAAATACCATATACTATTTAATTTAGATTTATATCCACTAGAATATTTCATCTTTTAAATTTACATCCATGAAAATCCTAAATACATGATAATTAAATCCTAAACAACGTTGAAATGAACATCTAATCTATTTTTGTACACGGAGAACCAGCGGAAACGTATTGACGAAATAACTCGAAACGAATGAAAACACAAGTGAATGCAGGTGTTTACTTTATACATTCCTAACTTGTCCACTGGACAAATTTATCGGTTATCATACGATTGACTTTTCTCGTCATATAGACTACACGACGGTTGTTAGTACCGAACTATATCGTCCGATATTTAACAACCTTCGTATAGTTCTATATCACGACGAATATCGAACGTATGTTAACCGATAAACAGGGACTAAGTCGCGCTTTGATTTTCACATATGAGTATCAATGAGAATATGAAAGTTTCATATTATCATCGAGTATCATATATTGGTTTTAACTTGAATATTTAACATGAATAGGTTTTACGTTTACGTTTCGTTATTAAGGGTTCGAAGTTTTTAGTTTAGGGTAAATTTTTCTTGCGTTTACGGTAAAATTGTACGTTTACGTTATCATCGATATTCTACCGAAAGAAATAGTGCACCCTAAACCCTAAACCCTAATTAACCCAAATTAACCTAATTACCCTTAATCATCATCCTAACTCAAATTATCCCTAATTAACCAAAAATTAACCCAAATCAACACCCTAACCCTTCAAATTATCACTAATTAACCCAATTAACCCAAATTAACCCTAATCAACACCCTAACACAAACACACTCTATTTTACCTAATTAACCAAAATTAACCCTAACCCAAATCATAACCCAAATTAACCTAACCCTAATCACCACTCAAACCGCAACACAAATTAACTCTAGCTCTAACCAAAATTAACCCTAATTAATCTAATTAACCCAAACCCTAACCATAATCATCACCAACCCTATTTTACCTAATTAACCCAAACTAACCCTAACCCTAACCCTACCTAATTAATCCTAAACCTAACTCTAACCCTATCCTTAACCCTAAACCGAACCCTAACCCTAATTAACCCTAACCCTAGACCGAACCCTGACTCTAAGCCCTAATAGTAACCCTAAAATCAACAATAATAAAAATAAAAGCATAATTATAAGTTAAAAATTAAAATTAACTCGCCTTAGTAGTAGTTTTGCCAGCGATTCTACTGTCGACGAGGTGGAGGAGGCCGGAAATTCCACTGTCGACAAGACACAGTCGACGACGCGAGCTCGCGGGATTCTACTGTCGACGAGGAAGTCGACGATGGTGTACCGGCAACGAGGAGGCACGCGTGGGTGTGATGGCAAGGAGGCGCGCGCGGAAGATCGGTGACGAGGGAGTTGGGAAATTTTAGGAACGATGAGGAAATTTCTGGACTTAATTTTTTTTTCTTTTAATAAATAAGCCTTTGATGCCTTTATGGATTAATCCGTAGGAATTTCTTTTGCGGTTCCATAGAGCCAAATCAATGATTACATTTTAATATTTTTAATTAATCCGTAGGACACCGTAGGGACAAACCGATGGCCCTACGGATTAATCCGTAGGGGCAATAACAAGTTGCCCCTACGGATTCTTATACCCGTAGGGGAAACCTCTTATTGTAGTAGTGAAAATGGCCACAGTTGGAACCATGACGAAATCCCTATTATCTTTGAGCACTTTTATAGTAGTATACCGTAATCAATTCTTTTACGACCGTTACGATAAAATGGTCGCAGTTGGAACCGTGACGAAATACCCGTTACCTTTAAGCACTTTTGTCGTAGTGTATTTTATGTTAATCTTTTTCTTAAAATAATTGATGTTTTTTTAAGCTAAGTGATTTGATGGACGATTTCTTCGCTCTTTTTCCAATGAGAGGAGAGGAATATCATGAGCTCCTGGTTTAGATACGCGTGAAATTGTTACTCATCGCATAGTTAATGAGTTCTTATCATGATATATATTTGACTTGTTCTCATGCAACTGTCTATGTGCACATGGTTCTCGGTTCGTTGTCGATTTAAAATCATTTTTAAGATTAAATGACATTCGATGGCTCATTGTAAGAAATTAATCATTCAATAATAGTTGAAGAAGATATGATAGGTGGAAAACGAATGTAAAAGAAAATTAACAGAGTTGGAATTTATGTACTATTAATTCCCTTCAAAGATTTATATATTGAGAAAGCTTGCCTTCCACGATTTTTAAGCTTAGTTCGATGCGGAAGCAACTTTTTTCTTCTTCTTCTTCTTTGTTGTTGAGTAAAACGAGAGTCATAAACCCTCACGGTTTAGTAAGGAGTCTTAATGAAAACTACAAATAAAGAAAAAAGAGCAAAAACAAACAACCAAGTCCACAAGCACGAGGTATAAACATCCGATCAAAGCAGAGATACATGCTGAAGCAACATTTGATTCTATGGTTTCGAACCTCTTCCATATATATGATGTTGATCAAACTCCTGGGCATTTGTTTTATTTATTATTATTATTATTATTTTGAAATCTTTAACTTGGTGTTTCTTTGGACTTGTGGTTATTAAGGTTTTTAGCTCATAAGGAAAAGTTAATAAAATTTATATCAGAATTGTATTCTGGCCCTCGATAAGAAAATTGCTCATAATTAGATTCAAAAACTATAATTTTATACATGTCTCCGTTAAATCTTAAAAAATATCTGCTTATCACCTTGATTATTCTCTACCATTTTAACTATTTTTTTTTTAAATACGCCTTCAAAAAGATCCCCAACCCACCCACTCAGGCCACCCCAAACCCCAATATCTAATGCATGCTCAATATTCAATTATTAAGTAACAATATTTTTCTTTTTCAAGTAGGTCAAAACGTTTCCGAATCTTTTTTCTTACTATGAAAATTGGACGGTCGTGATTAAAATATAACAAAAGTGCCTTCGGTTGTGTGGGATCAAAAAGAAGATCCAATGGTTGAGAAATGCCAAGCAGGGGATCCTAAATCTGGTAGGAGCTGGAGACATGAATTTGAGGTTGGTGTGGTTCAAACATTCCAACTCATCATCATCATCATCAATGATTAATAATTAATAAATAATAAGCATACAGATAGATAAGATCAGGCTTGGTGCTTGGATAGATAGATTCTGCATGTAATTTAATGCATACTTTATAGATGGTGGATGTGGATGCAACACCAACTTGGACGTCACATTCTCAATTATTAATTTAATTATTGTTGGCATCAATCGATTGAAAGAGTGAAGGCAATTGCAACTTCCACTGGGAGAGGGAGAGGGAGAGGGAGAGGGGTTATTAGCAAACTAATGGATGCTAGCATTTTTGCACGTGTAATGCACGTGTGTGGCGTTATCCTATTTAAAGTAAAAAAAAATTCTTGAGTCCATGTATAAATGTAAAGGGTTTTTTTCCCGTTAGCCCACATATTTTAATATTTTTCTCTATCCCTACATAGTTAGCATTTACCTGTGACCTTTTATACTTATAAGTTACTAATGCAGTCCCCTACTTCACTTTTGAAAATTACTTCTCCTCCTTTCCGGCCATTGCCGTCTTCCCCGCCGCCACCTTCTTTCCAACACCGCCGCCGCCGCCGCCATCAACACCACCATCTTCCTCCTCCTCCTCCTCTTCAATTCCCATCAGCTCCTTCCTCCACCTCTTCAACACCACTGCCATCTTCCTTCTTCTCCTTCTTCTCTTCAACCCATCAGCTCCTTCCTTCGCCTCCTCAACACCACCGCTGCCATCATCACCACCACCTTCTTCCTCTTCTTTTTTAACCCACAACTGCCGCCGTTGTCATTATCAACAATACACTGCCACCGCCATCCTTCTTCAGCCTCCTCCTCTTCAACGCACCGCCGCCGTCTCCTTCTTCCTCCTTTCCGGACATCGCCGCCGTCCCCACCGTCACATCCTCCTTACCTCCTCCTTGCCTTCTCCTTTCTTCTCCTCTTGGAGACGACGGCGATGCCCGAGAAGAAGAAGGAGACGGTGGCGGTGGTGGGTTGAAGAGGAGGAGGAAGAAGGATGGTGGCGTCAGTTGCGGGTTAAAAAAGAAGAGGAAGAAGAAGATGGTGGTGATGGTGGTGTTGAAGAGAAGGAGGTGTTGATGGGTTGAAGAAGAGGAGGAAGATGGTGGCGGTGTTGACGGTGATGGTGGCGGTGGCAATGATGGGGATGACGGCGATGGCCGTGGAGGAGGAAGAGAAAGAATAATTTTCAAAAGTGAATTAGGGAGACTGCATGAGTAATTTATAAGTATAGAGGGTTTATAGGTAAATACTAATTATGGAGAGACAGAAAATTATTAAAGTATGGGGGTGGGCTAACGGGAAAAAACCTAAATATAAAATGAGGGGCTTTTGGTTTGAAATTATTTTGAATGTTAATAAGTGAATAAAATAGTCATTTAAGTAACTTGGATCATGAGTGTTCTAGAAGATATTATAATATATTATTTATCATATTTAAGTAAAAGAAAACAGTTTAAGTAAATGAAAGTAGAATTTGAAAAATAATAAGATTAAAATAAATTATAGAAAGTTTTTTTACGTCTTAAGTTTGAGTAGAATGTAAATTGAACTTGGAATTCAAACTAATTTCTACAAAGTTCTTTTTTTTGTCTCAAGTTCTAGAAAATTCCTTTTTCTTTGTTTTAAAGAAAAAACAGAAATTTAATTATTTTTGTCTTTTTGTTTGATGATGTGGAGGCTCTAAGTTTTTTTTAAACGTAACAATTAATTATTTATGTCTCTTTGTATGATGATATGGATGCACTAAAAATTGAGAATTTTTCTTTGTTTTTTTTATAAAAAAAAGACATCTAACCAAGTCCATTTGCATTACATTCTAGTGTAGATATATCTCCATCCAACCAAGGCTAAATCATGTCATTTCTATATTTGTGATGTTTATGTTGGATTTAAATGGATAAAATAAACATGTAATATTTGAAAAGACAATTCTTCTTCTTTGAGTATGCACTCAACAATGAAATCCAGATCTCCAAATACTTCATATGTAATCCACTTTGGGCAAGTTTTTTTGACGTGAACTATCATGACAGTATCGGAAGCAAAGCTATTTCCGGTATTTCAAGTGTTTGTTTGATATAAGAAGAAGTTGGAAGTTACTTCCAATCGATAAGGTGGATCTTACATGGCATGTTTACTCTCAAAATTTTCTTCTCCTCATTTTGGATTGAAAGAAGGCATGGAGCATAAGGAACTATAAAAAATATTAATTGTTTATTACTTCTCTTTAATACATCCAAAATGTAATAATTTCATATTATTAAAAAATAGTTTTCTTTTTTGTTTTTCTTAATAAAAAATATAAGGATTTACTTCATTATTTACTTCCTTCATCAAAAAATATTACAAAAAAACATCGGAAGTGTTGGGTGAGGTTGCTAGTAAGACCAAAAAAACAAATTAAATTAATATTTTTCAAGGAATAATATTTAACTATATTTGCTAAATATGCACCCTATTAAACAAATAAGAAAAAATAAGAAGAACAAGGTTCCGAGTTGCCTGGGACGGAAGCACGCCAAATGATCGATGTCCTAAGAACATAATTCGCCGCCTCTAGCACAGGACTCGCCGACAATCTGTTCCCAAGATACGACCGCCCCACCAACAGGGACTCCACCTGCAGTGCAGTAGGATGAAGTGTCGAACCGGTCGCTGACCCTCGTCGCTCAACAAGAAAAAAAAAATGGTGGCCCGAACCCGAACTGGCAGAGGCAACATCAGAGAGCAGAGAAGATGAGCAGAGGAGATGCTCGCTGAGATCAGAGGAGATGAGCAGAGCACGCTGAGAGCAGAGAAGATGAGAAGAGCAGATGCTCGCTGAAGTGGAGGGCAGGGAGCTTGCCCGAGCCGAGCAGTGGAGAGGAACTGTAACAACTCTATTTTTAAGGTACAAAGAATTGATTTAAATTCAAAGTATACTTGGAGTATTTAATGTTGCTGATATCTCTTTAAGTAATAAATTCACACCATAATTATAAGCAGGAGCTTGTAGCTCATTGGTAATACCTTGCATTGCTGAACCAAACAACCAGAGTTCAAATCCCATGCCCCACATTATTTTTAATATTATTTTCTTTTTTTGATTCTTTAGAATACCAACAGTTACACGTGCATTTCTCACAAATTTCCCACTACACATGAAAATTTAAATGCACAAGAGGCTTATCCAGGAGACCCCCCGACCACTTGACTCAGCCCGACTCGGGCCGGTTCCACCGGCCGGACTCGGCCGGACGATCGAGTCCCCAACATCAAAGTTGGGGATCTTCGTCTTCTGAAACCCCCTGCATGCTTCATTTACAGAGATCGGTTACAGAGAGCCCATTAACCCCCATTTACTCCATTTTTAATGATTTTTTAATACATTGTTATATTTTTTTAATTAAAAACCTTACACCTACCCTAACCCTAGCCTAACCCTATAAATACACCCCTATCCTCTACCCTCTCATCCCAAAATTCTGAGCCCACTCTCTCAAAATCTCAAGAAAATCTTGTGTACTTTGAAAACGAGCGAAAGACGAAACTCCGACGAAATCTACGGCGAACTTCTGGTGATCGTGCTAGGAACTCGCGGCGATGAATCAACGCACCGGCGAACACTCTTCTTCCTTATCACTCTCGTGTTTGTCCAAACCCGTAAGTCCCTTTCTAACTTCTCTTTTCTTTTCTAAAAATACGAAATTACAAAACCCGACGGAATCGGAACAACTCCGATTTCCGATTCGGTTTTCTTATAAAACTCCACTTCTCATTAATACTATCGTGCTTAAATATCCTCATGTTGACTATTAATCACTAATCAAATCAAATCGATCAAGTTTCAATTCATGAAATGATAGCTATTTCCAAATTATCGTATTTTTACTTAAATACCATATTGTTTCAATTATGTCTTTAACTCCATTAAAATTGCTATATCTTTAAGTAGATCACGAGGTAACGGCCTACCTCCTCACACCCTCATATGCAAACATAACACGATACCTCGAGAATTTAGAATACGGGAAAACAAACACTTTCATTTAAATACCCTTTACTTAATAAAACCATTTCTAAAAGATTTAGTATTGAAACATCTTTGCAAATAAATACCACCTCTTATGAAAATAGGATAGGTTGTGGATATCAGTCGTTTATCTAAACCTGACTTTGTGGTGTCTAGGCTAGGCAAGTGAGAAAGGTAACTTTAAAAGGCCCGTCTCACGGTGATTCGTGAGCGGATCTCTCCTTTCTTCACTTGTACTTACCTGGCCACAACTGGCGGTGAAGAGGCGATTTGAGGTATCTCACAGCTTGTCGCTTTGGACCAGTTAGGAGCAGTCTAGTTTACTTAGGAGATCCTAGAACATAGAATACGGGAAATTTGACAACTTTACAAATAAATACCATTTACTTCATAAAACCGTTTTCTAAAAGATTTAGTATTTATACAATCTTTGCAAAGCGCCGCTACAACCCATTTTGGGGAACCCGTTCGGGATGGTGCAGGTTATCGTACATCCTCGGGCTTAGTAGTGCGAGATTCAGACCTCCGCAAGGAGCATTCGGTCTAGAAAGATTTCAAATACGACATCTTAAGAAAATGAGATTTCTAGAATATAAAATATATATATTAAAATTATTTTTATAAATATATGTATATTTATCATTAAAATACCTATGTTGTTATGATATAAATATTCCACCTTTTTCTAAAAATCACGAGAATCAATTTTACACTAAAATACCATGAATTCCATATAATCAATATTACAAATAAATACCTTTATTTCTGAAATTAGGATATTTCCACTAGAAATACACAATATAAAATCTACATTCATTACAACTCTAAAAACGATTAATAAATACTTGGGGTATATTTTGAAAAGTATACAAAAGTATTTTTACATAAAACCCCCTAAAGTTTTATAAAATTACCATAAGGACCCTAGTAAATATAGGTTTATGTAACAACCCTAATTTTCCTATACCCTTTTCTATACAAATTTTTTTAAAATTTTTTTAAAAAATCCATAAAGGAGTATTTTAACCTGAGCACAATATATATATATATATATATATATATATATATATATATATATATATATATATATATAAGTAATTATTTTGTTTTCAAATAACTCCATTTTTAGTGTACATAAAATTGTTTTAAAATTAAAGTAATAGTTGGGGTATTTAGTGTTGCTGTTACCACTTTAAGTAGTTATTTTCCCATAATAATTACAAGATGGAGCTTGTAGCTCATTGGTAACACCTTGCACTGCTGAACCAAGCCACCATAGTTCAAATCCCATGCTCCACATTATTTTTGTATTTATTTTGTTTTAATTTCTTTTGGAAGTCAACGGTCAAAAGGCCATAACTCCCAAAATATGTACTGGACAACAAAAAGTAAATATACCAAATTGTACCCCCGAAGTTTCCCCAGCCTCTGGTGGTGTGACTCGGCTCGACTCGGCGCCGCCGGACGGCGACTCGGCCGACTCGGTCCGGCGCCGCCGGCCGGACTTGGCCGGACGGCCGAGTCACCAACAGAGAAAAGTTGTCTCTTGACCTGGTCCACCCTCCTGCATACTCTAAATGCTTGGATCGGTTATCAATTGCCCAATAAATCTCTTTTACTCCTAGGTTTAATGATTTTTATATATTTTTTAAATATATTTTTATTAAAAACCCTAACCCTAGCCTAACCCTATATAAACCCCCATACCCTCTACCCTCTCACCCTAAATTCCTAAGTCCACTCTCTAAAAATTTCAAGAGAACTTGGTACGTGAGAAAACGAGCGAAAGGCGAAGCGCTGACGAAATCGACGGCGAAATTCCGACGATCGTGCTAGGACCTCTCAATGACGATTCGACGTACCGGCAAACCCTCTACCTTCCTCTCACTCTCTAACGTTGTCCAAACCTGTAAGTCCCCCTTTTCTACCTTTCTTTTCCTTCACAAAAATACGAACTTATAAACCTGACGGAAATCGGAACAAACCGATTTCCGATTCGGTTTTCTATCAAATCTCACTTATCACCAATTCCATAATGCTTAAACATATTCATGTTGACTACTAATGACATAACAACTAATTTGAATAAAGTTTCTCACATGAAATGATAGCTTTTGCAATATATCGTATTCTTTCACTTAAATACCACCATGTTTAGTTTATCACATTTAACCTTTTAACCTTGCTAAACCTTAAAGTAGTTCACGAGGTAATGACCTACCTCCTCACACACTCATATGTAATCATAATACGCTACCTTGAAAATTTAGAATACGACAAAACAAGATTGTACATTAAAATACTATTTTCTTAATAAAACCTTTTTCTAAAAGTTCTAAGTTTTATACAACTTTAAAACAATATCTTTTAATAAGAAATACGATAAGTTGTGGACATCGATCATTTATCTAAACCTGACTTTGTGGTGTCTAGGCTAGGCAAGTGAGAAAATGTAACTTTAAAAGGTCCGTCTCATGATTCGTGAGCGGATCCCTCCTTTTCTCATTTGTACTTATCTGGCCACAATTGGCGGTGGAGAGGCGATTTGAGGCTCTAATGACTTGTCGTTTAGACCATTTAGAAATAGGCTAGTTGGCTTAGGAAACCCTAAAATCTAAAATACGGAAATTTACACCTTTTACAAATAAATACCTTATCTTTATAAAACCGTTTTCTAAATGATTAGTGTTTATTAAATCTTTGTAAAGCGCCACTACAACCCACCTTTGAGGAACTCGTTAGGGATAGTACGGTTTATCGTGCACTCTCGGGCTTAGTAGTGCGAGATTCAGACCTCCGCAAGAAGTATTCGGTCTCGAAATGTTTAAAATACGACATTTAAGAAAAATGAGATTTTTGGAAAATAAAATATTTATTAAAAATTATTCTTGTATAAACATATGTATATTTATCATTTAAACACCTATTTTATTATAAGATAAAGTTTCCACATTTTCCTAAAAATTACAAGATTAAAAGTTACATTAAAATATCATGAATTTCAAATAAATCAATATTACAAATTAATACCTTTATTTATGAAATTAGGATATTTTCACTAGAAATATCATAAAATAAAATCACACTTATTATAACAATAAAGACGAACAATAAATACTTGAGGTGTATCTTGAAAACTATACAAAAGTATTTTTACATAAAACCCCCTCAAGTTTTATAAATTACAATAATGACCCTAACAATTATAGAACTTTGACTTACATTTCTTTTGGTCTGACTCGGGTTTGAGTCTGATTGTTTCTGACTTGAATATGATTCAAGTCAATCTACATTCTTTAATATTCCAACTCAATATGAACACATGAATCCCAGAATCCAGTTAACAATATATACAACTTGACTGAACCAAACCATGGATATACATCCATTATCCCGTTATACCATTTACCTGATTATGCAGTTACAATCTGTTTACTGATATCATGGTTTTGATCAGTCATTCAACTTACACAATACAATACAACAATACTATCAAAACACTACGGGGTTTAAGGGGTAGATTGGTACGGAAGGTGTTAAAGGTGGCACGAGGTGGTCAGATTAAGACACCTAACCTATATTCCGTTGCTGTTGTACCGTGGCTTAACGGTTCCTTGTACATTCCGTTTGCCCTGGTCTCTAGCATATAGAGACCCTTCTCGTATACACTGGCATCCTTCTGTACCAAGCTACAAACAACAGCGTTAACACAATATTCTACAATATTTTACAATCTCTTTAGAAAATACATCTTATTCTGTCTTTTCTAATTCTTCTTTATCTTTGGGACTTACCGAGCGACCTGTTCGCTGACGACATTCTATTTATTTCTTCTTTGAATGTCGTCAGGTGCTTTGGACCCAGCAGAGATCGAGCCCACCGGTGAAGACTTGGAGCAGTTTCACGAAGACCCCGAGCTCTAGATATTGTACCTTGTTCTATTCAGTATTTTCATTTCCTGTTATGCCACTGTTTAGGCATCGCTTTTCATTTCAGTTGTATTTACTTTTCATGCATTGTACAAAAGAATGTTATTAATAAAGTTGCTGTTATTTCTATATCTCTTGTCTCTTGTGATTTACTTTTATATTGCTTAGGTACGCTTAGCGTATGTACTTCTAGTATATACGTAGCGGACCTCATCGCGTCCACTTCGCCGTACACCGGGAAGCGGGGCGTGACAGGTTTTAGAAATAATCAAGACTTCGATTTACATTTTTAATTGTCTAACTCGGGTTTGGGTCTGATTATATCTGACTTGAATATGATTCAAGTATAATCTACAATTTATAATATTCCAATTCAATATGAACACATGAAACCATGAATCCGGTTATCAATCTATACAACTTGACTGAATCAAACCATGGATATACATCCATTATCCAGTTATTCCATTTACATGATTATGCAGTTACATCCGTTTACTGATATCATGGTTTTGGTCAGTCATCCACCTATACAATACAACACAACAATACAATCAAAACACTACGGTGTTTAAGGGGTAGATTGGTACGGAAGGTGTTAAAAGTGGCACGGGACAGTAAGATTAAGACACCTAACCTATATTCCGTTGCTGTTGTACCGTGGCTTAACGGTTCCTTGTACATTCCGTTTGCCCTGGTCTCTAGCATATAGAGACCCCTCTCGTATACACTGGCATCCTTCTGTACCAAGCTACAAACAACAGCGTTAACACCATATTATAACAATATACTGCAACTTTAAAAGACACCTTCTTACTCTGTCTTTTCTATTTCTCCCTTATCTTTGGGACTTACCGAGCGACCTGTTCGCTGACGACATTCTATTTCTTTCTTCTTTGAATGTCGTCAGGTGATCTGGACACAGCAGAGATCGAGCCCACTAGTAAAGACTTGGATCAGTTTCTCGAAGACCCCGAGCTCTAGACATTGTACCTTTTCTATTCAGTATTTTTCATTTCTTGTTATGCTATTGTTTATGCATCGCTTTTATTCCAGTTGTATTTACTTTTCATGCATTGTACAAAAGAATGTTAATAAATAAAGTTGCTGTTAATTTATATCTCTTGTCTCTTGTGATTTGCCTTTATATTGCTTAGATACGCTTAGCGTATTTGCTTCTGAGTAAATACGTAGCGGACCAGTCGCGTCCCCTTCGCCGTACACCGGAAAGCGGGGCGTGACAGGTTTTGTTGGTGGCCCATGCAGGTCAGAACTGTATAGAACCATACTATGCAGTTCTGTTCTGCGTGAACACACCTAAGCAATATAACACAAGAACCAGCAACTAAAACATTCTTTACAATTCATGTTCCTTGAATCTTACAAATTCATATTCCTTGAATTTTATCATTTCATGTACTTGAATCTGTCTTAACCCAATTTTTTTCAAGGTTATGGATTTCCCGAACAACACCAGCACCAATGTCAACAACACACCTCCACCACTACCTCTCACACCTGCTGTTTCTGCGCCACCCACCGAGCAAACGATGCTACTTGAGGAGATCCGCAGCCTTCTTGAGGGACATCAACAACTACTGAACCGTCCCGAGACTGACGCACCTGGGGTAAAGCAATTCAGGGCTTTACATCCCAAACAGTTCTCCGGAAAGGGAAGCCCACTTGAAGCTGAGGAATGTGCACAAAACATAGAGGATGATCTGGTGGCAGCACAAGTGCAAGACATAGCTTGGGTCCGTGTGGCGAAACTACAGCTCACTGACAATTCTCGCAACTGGTGGAAGGCGGAAGAAAGCCGTCTTGAACAGCTTATTGAATGGAAGACTTTTCGCGATAAGTTCGACGTGAAGTACATCCCTGTGACTGCCAGATTTGCCATGGAACAACAGTTCATTCATCTACAACAAGGTTCGATGTGGGACAAGTCAGTAGATGAGTATGACGCTGAATTCACCATGCTAAATCGGTAAGATATGTCACAATAGCTCAATTTTTTAAATATCACATACTACACAGCTAACACAATCCTTTAAACAGATTCGCGGCACACTTGATACCGACGGATGATATCAGAGCCTGTCGCTTTCAACAAGGTTTGGACACGGAAATTCAGGCTGTACTAGCCACAGGAAAATTTCTAACTCATGAGGATGCTCTGGAAGCTGCCCGCAGTTATGAGGCAGTGATAAAAGCAAGGGGCAGACCTCAGTCTGCAGTAGTTAAGCGCCCTGCCAACCAGATGGCGGGAGGAGCCTCGTCCAGGCCACCTTTTGTGCCAAGGCGACCCGGAGTACCGAACCATCGTCCCAGCCCAGCCTTTTGCATCTACTGCAAGAGAACTGGACATATGATGAAAGACTGCCGGCGAGCCAACCGTCTTTGGTTAGTCTGCAGCTCAGCTACTCATGATATTGGGTCTTATCCCCAAAGACAAAACCCAGTTGCTACACCCAGGCCAGCAATTACCTATCCGCAACGACCAGCCCTTCAGGCACCTGCTCCAAGACCTGCACTACCCAGAGGACCACAAGCTACACCACCTCCTCGTCAGTTCTATCAAGCTCAAAGGAACGTTCCGAGGAATGCTCCTCAGGCCAGGAGGAATGTACCAAGGCGTCAGGCTTTCACGATGACAGTAGAAGAAGCTGAGGCCACTGGCCAAGTTATCACTGGTAACCCTTTCTTTCTCAAAATTTCTTTCAGTCTTGATATTTATCCTACATACTTTTCATATACCTAAAACATATCCCGCATACCTTAGGTACAATCTTAGTAGCCTCACTACCTGCACTAGCATTGTTTGATACTGGAACATCTCACTGCTTTATGTCGCAACGGTTCGTCCGAACCCATGCGATTCCAGTCTCACCACTTGTATCCAGCTGGAATGTCAGTTCAGGAAATGGCGTTCTAAAGGCAACCATGGGATACAGCTTGTGTCCAGTTGTCGTCTGCAACAGAGAGTTTTATGCTGACTTCAAAGTACTGGACATACCGAACTTCGATGTGGTTCTAGGTATGGATTGGCTTGGAACTTTTTATGCTACTATCGACTGTCGTCAAAGGAGGGTAGTATTCGAGATTCCAGACCATCCGGTCTTCTATTTCAGAAGCGGAGATCGTACCCTGGAGCCAAGTACCTACAAAGCTAAGCCAGGAGAAGCAATAGTTGCATCAGCTCAAGCGGAAGAAGAAGAATCAAGACCAGATGTGGTTCGAGAGTTTGACGATGTGTTTCCTGACGATATATCAGGTTTGCCTTCCGATCGAGCTCTTGAATTCAGCATTGATTTAGTACCAGGAGCACAACCGGTGATCAAAGCACCTTATAGACTAAGTCCGGAAGGTTTGAAAGAAGTCTGAACACAGTTGGATGAATTATTGGTGAAAGAATAGATTCGTCCCAGCACTTCAAGTTGGGGATCACCTGTACTACTCGTGAAGAAGAAGGAAGGTTCATACAGAATGTGCATCGATTATAGAGCCTTGAACGAAGTCACTATAAAGAACAAGTATCCACTTCCACGCAGGAATGTGCATCAACACTGGTTGTGTATAAGTACGTGTCACTTCTGTTATTCATTCACGCTTTCATATATATCAGTTTCACTTTCAATCGCTTGTACACTAACGTACTTATCACAATCCTGTCATGACCCAAAAGTTAGGCCCGTAACCGGCACTTAAACTACGTAACGTCAATAGGCGTACGCAACTTAAGTAAGCCGAAACCCAAAAATCTAAACCACCCAAAACTGGATAAACGGAGAAAAACATAGTTTGAAACATTCGGAAAAATCTCAAGTAAAATCTTTAACTTTAGTTTTCTTTCTTGAAAATTTCAGCAGCACCTCCTTTATAAAAACCAACCCCGAAAACGGGTACAACATAAAATAAAAATAAAGTATCCCAAACGGGAGCAAATCATCCCCAACAGTGGAGACGGCCACCACAAGCATATATACGACGCCGTAGCGAAGAAATATAAATGAAAACAGCAAAGGGAGGTAAAAACTTTATAACAAGACCGGCTCCTACAAGCTCGGCACCCAAAGTCACCAAAAATATATACAACACCGAATCCTCACAACTCGTCTCTAAGTCAAATACAAGAAGTGGTAGATGGAGAATACTAGATTCAACAAAAACATATCCAAAGTACATAAACGGATAACCGCGAACCCACCTAATAGCAACGGCCTCACAGCCAACTGTAGCGGTATCCACAAGTATAGATAAGAAGGCGCCCTGCCGCGACTACACTGAGGGTAAGTCCTGCAAACACTGTGGCACAACGGGGGTGAGTTGCTAACTCGTGAATAGTAAATAATATCATACTGTAATCGTAAGTATGCACGAACAGCGATAAATCTATCACATGTAATTTGATAGTATAAGTATGGCAATATGAATATGCAACAATTATGTAAAGGTACATCATCAGGGTACTACAACTACATGAAGCAATGCATATCAAATTAAATCCTGAGTGTGGGATGATATAAATAAACTCATGCACAAATCATAAGCATGGAAAAACCCGGTGTAAATCAACAACACCCCAAATCCCAAAATCCTCAGATCGGCCCTCCGATCGGCCCTATAAATCTCATGTAACCTGAATGTCAAACATCGACACCCAAAATATCATGAAAACTGGTGCCCAGCATCAGAACATAAATACTCGTTTCCATACGTTCCTCGAATCCTAAGTGTCCAATATCGACACTTATGATCCACGTATTGGTCCTCTGATATCCATACGTTCCTCAAAACCCAAGTGTCCAATATCGACACTTGTGATCCACGTATCGGTTGCTCTGATATACATACGTTTCTCGAAACCCAAGTATCCAACCTCTACACTTGTGTTCCATGTATCGGTTCCCAATATCCATAAATCTCTCGGAAAATAAGTGCCTAATATCGACACTAGAAATCCCCAAATCGCATGAAAACATATCTCAAATGCGTAAATCCATGTAATATAACATATGCAACATAGAACCACAATATGAGTATATCACGGGAAAAGTCTGCTATTTAAATGCATCAAGTCATTAAATATATCACGCGGTTCCTCACTATCCGAATCCCATAAACATATATAACAACGTCCCATACCACCGATATATATATCGTATAAAACTGAACATGTAACAATAGCAAAGTATAGGTGTGAGCATGTAGGTATAGCAAGGCATATTGTAGGGTTCCTAGGCTCACTAATGAAGTCTCACAAGTGATCAAACATGCCCAATTAAAAATTTCATGTGCCTACAAACCCTAATACGGATCGTTAACTAGATAATGAGGCGATGCAAGCAAGTAAATAACTTTAACTAAGAGTGAACGAACATACAACCTTTGTAGATCCGGTCCTCCACTTCCTAGGCTCCGTGATGACGTCCCTCCGCTGTCCAAATCGAATCCCGGACTCTAGCATCGGCTTCATCGGAGAAATGGGCGGGCTAGGTCGTCGACGTCGATGCCGAAGATGATCTACGTCGAGGCATCACAAGATCAAGCTCCCATTTCACCAAGTCATGAAACTTGTGAAGAAAACACCCTATACTACTTGGCAAGAGGTAGAGGATGAAGAAATAGGAAGTGGGTTCACTTTAGAATTGGATTTCTCACTCTTTTTCTCAAGTTGCCATTGATGGAGGCAAGTTTTTCTTCTTGTTGAAGAAGAAGAAGAAGAAGAAGATAATTATGATAAGTCTTTTTCAAAAAGAAAAAAAATATGAATACTTATCATATGGCAACCATGATTAGGTGTAGAGAATAAACTATGGTTAGTAGGAATGGTTAGGGTTAAGCATGAGACAAATATGGTGGACTTGTTCAAAGCTTCATGAAGCTTCAACAAGCAAACAAAGAAAGCCACCACATCATTTATCTTTTCCAAAATAAATAAATAAAATAAATAAGTAAGTGAATAAACAAAACCCTAATCATTCATATAACCATGGTTTAATTCTTTACACAAACCCAAGTGAGCATGTATCATCAAATATGATACAATCTTGTGCACAAAAATATATCACATATACAATGTGCATTTCAAGTGAGAAAATCCATTTAAAGTGAACTAATATTAGTTAATGCAAAGTAATATATCAAATATATAATTATGCATTAAATCATTAAATCAATACTTGATTTAACGATCCGGTCATATTGCATATAACCGACTAATATCCAATGTATCGGCTTATCGAATCAATCCTTGATTCGATAACTAGGTTATATCGCATACAACCATTCGACACATTCATCGCGAGAATGAAATACGGTATCACATACACGCATTATTCTCGGTCCCGCACATATCTCATATGCGCTCCTATTTCGTTTCGCTTGAGCCAGGAAAACTCTGTGTAGGACTCTAAAGACTCGTCAATACGCCGGCAGCAGGTGATGATCATATCAAACACCCACAAGCCGCAAGCGGTCTGCTAAACGTAACGGCCACCCGGGTATTGAGCGATCAGAAGATCGACGAGCAAGCCCGCTCACACTCCTGTGAATCCAACCAGTAACACTTACCGTACAGTCCGGTCTGTTCGTCTGATATGTCACATATCTCGCCTAGGGGTGGTAAACGTCAGACCCCAATAGCTTGATAAGTCATGCCGACGTAGGGTCCATAACATTCATGAAACTACTGATAACTCTTACCAGTATATCACTGCAACCCTGGCCAGGGATTTCCTGTTATGGCCAGTCGTGCACAGCGCAATATCAACCCCCAATACCGGGAGAGACGAATCCCCTCCTATCGCTCATTGCCTCCATGTGAATCGGGACTGTACCCAAAAACCACCTGTTTGCACGACTCAGTAGAGCTGTGGTAGGGTAGAAATCAAAGCACAGTGGGAGACACACAAGACTCTATGACGATCTCGGGTCAACAGACTAAGCTGTACCAGTGTCACCAGAGAACTGCCATCTGACGTGAGGTATAATACCATCTGGGAGTTCTCGGCGAGTCCGTTCAGTGTACCCAGTCTCCACTGAGCACCCGCATACCAACTCTGATGTCAAACACCAATGGATGTGGGATCATCCATCGCCCATCATATGGGTCGAGAAGATATACGCTAGTCTACTCTGGAATATCGATGCCCCGTCTCGATATTCCCACGACTAGGAACATTGAAGGATGTACTCACGGACTATCCGGGCCCCACTAGTATGATCTGCATCATAGTCCTGGAAGTCGAGTACACATCCCAAGGGCTTTATCAACATGTAACAGAGAGACAGAAAGTATACATGTTAAGATAAAGAGCAACCAGATAGCGTACTATCATGTCGAGCAAGAAAGTCCTACCTATATATGACCCAGCATCCACTACAATATATATCCAATGTACAGTAATGGCCTCTAGGGCATACATATAACTAACAATCTCCCACTTGCACTAGGGCCATCTGTAGCAGTGGTTGCAGTATCACATACTCAACCAACCTATATAAGTCTCTTTCTGGGAAAAAGCCTTTGTGAGTGGATCCGCCGTGTTGTCCTCTGAGTCTACTCCCCCAACCTCGATCACCCTGGAGATCAACTATCTCCATGATCAGGTGATGCTGCCTCAGAATATGTCTGGGTCACTGATGGGACCACGGTTCCTGGGCCGAAGCCACACTTCCATTGTCATACAATGATAGGAACCTAGTTCATCTTATGAACCAATATACACCCAAACTCCTCTTTCGTAGTATCTTTAATAGCGATGTTACCAGCTTTTATCGTCTAGTTTGCCACGGTATCTAGCTTGGAACTCTTCCAACATACCGTCCCTTTACTGAGGGTAAAGACAATGCCTGTGACTGACATTCAGTCGTCTTTATCGCCCTAGAACCTTTCCAGTGATTGTCCCCAGGATCGGTTGATACCATCTCACTTCAACTAGTGAGAATCCTAGCATCCAATTACATCTATCTCATAGATGAAAACTCAGGATTTAGGAGGTATCACTTTGATCCTATTGGTTAATCCTTGTGATAAGCGGAGATTGACCGAGCGTAGTATAGGAAATCCCATTCCTATCAAGAGTATGTTGTCCACGTACAATACGAGGATGACCACCTTACTCTCTACTACCTTTTTGTACTTACAAGGTTCATCTACCATTTTGATAAAGTCAAACTCTTTGACTACCACATCAAAACAGACGTTCCAACTCCGAGATGCCTGCTTTATCATGTAAAGCAACTTGCACATGTTTCCACTGCTCCCACTGTTTACGAAGCCCTCTGGCTGTGTTCTTATAGACGTTCTCTTCTAAATCATTATTTAGAAAAGTAGTCATGGCACCCAACCATCAGATATCGTAGTCATGGTATGTAGCAATGGCAAGTAGGATCTGGATGGATTTAAGCATAGTCCCTGGAAAAGATTTCATCATTATCCACGCCTGGTCGATGACGAAAACCTTTAACAAGTCTAGCTTTGAAAGTCTCAACTTTTCCATCTACACCAAGTAATCCTCTCTAGATATACTTGCTCCTGATGGGGATTTAACCCTTCAGATATAGCAACCAAAGTCCATACTTTGTTGGTGTACATGGATTCCATCTCAGATCGCTAAGCATCCAGCCATTCTTACAGAGTCCCTACTCTCGATGGCCTGCTCGAAACTAGTTGGGTCATCATCTCATGATGCATTCCTCGCTCCCACTGTCATCGAGAAACCGAGGTATCTCTCAGGCGGATGAGGAACCTTACTAGATCGGCGGAGAGGCTGAGGTTCGTTGGAGACTATTGAATCCTTTGGTTCTGTCAAATCATCAGCTGCAGTTTTGTATAGCTGGAACCTTTCCAGTTCTACAGAATTGACCTTGCCTCGATCTTGTCCGGATTTTGCTTTTGACATAGGCCGGACAATCCCAAATCTTAACTTACTTAAGAGATGGGCTCTTCACATACCATATCTCATATGGAGTGGTAGGCACTGATTTGATTTGACCCTAATTCAATAGGTATGCAGCTTCTCAAGTGCACAACCCCAAAAGGAAATAGGTGACTCAGTAGTACTCATCATAGAGCACACTATATCCAATATGGTGCGATTGCACCACCCCGATACACCGTTGTGCTGTGGTGCATTCAGAGGAGTAACACTGAGAGAGAATCTCATTCTCCTTTAGAATGGTCCAGGAATGCCATGCACAAGTATTCTCCTCCTTGATCTTATCATAGGACATAATACTTATACCCGTATTTTGGTTCTCTACTTCTAACTTATATTCTGTGAATATCTCAAAAGGTTCAGACTTATTTTTCAACAGGAACATATGACTGAATCTTGAGAGACTATCAGAGAATGTAATGAAGTACAAAGAACCAGTCCTGGCATGTGTAGACAGGGGACCTTACATACATCATCATGTATTAGTCCCAAGAGTTTACTAACTCTTTCTCTGTTTCCAGTAAATGGAGCTTTGGTCATCTAATCTTTGTGACATGACTGGAAAGTTTCACAAGATGTAAATTCAAACTGATTTAAATATGCATCTAAAATGTAACTTCAGCCAGTTGGGTCGCATTGATATGACATAGTCTACAATTCCTCAAGAATGATTCGTTCATTTCTGAACTCTTCTTCTTTTGTGTGTTCTGTATACTAGGAACTGTAGTTTGATTTAGAACGTCAATGCTTTTAGATAACGCGCCTGAACCGATCAACTTTTGATATAGAAAATGTTCAAAACATTATCCATCAATACAAAATTATATCCTTCTTTACTAATAAAGAGTCTGATATGATTTTGTATATCAGGTTCGGTATCTAATAGCATTTGTTCAGAATCAATGTATTGGTAATACAGGGTGACAGTGACCAACAGACTTGGCTGCAACACTTGCCCTGTTTTCTGTCTCATGAAACTTATCACCCGTTCTCAGTTTTCTACCCTTTTGTAGCCCTATGTAACAGATTACATATTTAGGATCCTGATCCTGTATCAAATACCCAGGATTCATAGGATACTGAGAAACAGTTCTTTATAATGAACACACTCGAAGGAGATGCATCATATGCACTTTCTTTGTTTGGGCGGCATAGGAATTCTGGTATTCCCCTATTTCCTACTCTGTCTTATAACAATTATAAGTTGGAGCGGGACCAACGTTCCCCAGCTCAGTATAACAAGCGGGTTCGGTCAATACATCCATATTATTATCTTGATTAAGGCGTGATATGGTCGCTACCTGGAGAGAGAGAGAGAAGAAAACACTCTGCGTGCGCTCTTGCAAGATTAGATTGGTTATATATTTTATCTAATCAGGATGGCTCCCACTGTTTTTATCCAATCTTCCTTCAAACCTTAAAAGGAAAGACTAGCCGGGATTAATTACACTCTACAAGTTCGCCAATCTTTCAGCCAGGCCAGTGTCGGTACTTTGAGGGAGGTTCCTCGTGCTTTCGCACGGACCTAATTACAGTAAACCTCATTTTCCCAGAGGCGTATCCCCGTTGACACCTTTCTAGACACCTACTTGATCGGCTAATTGTAAAGTGCAAAACTCTCCCAGGAGTAACAATTACTCGCAGTGGGTATCGGGATCCAACTATCATATAGAAGGTATGCAATCTCATTGCAAATTTCAACACTTGAAACTCCCGATAAAGATTTTCACCCCTAGCACTTATGACCTTAACTATGGTCAACAAATCATAAGTACTAGTCAAGTTCTACCCGTCATTTCGTGATTAATTAGACTCACCCACATGACCCTTAACTAAAGTCAACAAAGTCACGCGACTGTCCTAACTAATCGCATCATATGCGGTGTAGGAAGACATCACTTAGCTACCGTACACTGTGCCTTAACTAAGGTCAACAAACACAGCACGAATACTAAGTACTCTACTTCCTAAAATGATGGAGGGTTGCGAATGGTTTTTAATAAAACCTTTAACGCTTTGAACTTGATCTCGTTGCGGAATCAAACGGTTTTTAAATGGAATGTTTTTGAGGCTTTTCTAGTTTTGCTAAAGGGGTTACTCCCGGTGAAGGGATCGTCGGCCCTTTCCTCGTCGAATGAGGTGTGGGATATATCATATATATCACTGTGCAAAGCAGAAACTATAGAAACAATCAAAAGACAAACCGAGTGTTGTAGCATCTGCCAGTTATTGCTAAAGGAGTCACTCCCGGTGAAGGGATCTCGGTCCTTTCCTTATCGAATAAGGTGCAGGATGTTCTACAAGGAACACCACGATGCAAAGCAAGAACTGTAGCTACCTGTTTTATTTTGAAATTCGATTCCACAACATCAATTAGGTTTATTTTCTTTCATTAATCTCATTAATGAATGTCCCATCATATAAGTCCACCTAAACATCACAGATAAATATAACGTACGCTTATGCCATCCGCATTCACCTCGATGTCCCGTCTGCACCGTTAGGTAAGGTAACTAACGCCAGAGCGAGGCAGGGCTAGTGCGGGTGTAAAACATAAGCAACGTCTATATAATATATCATATTTACTATATATAATATCTATCTGAACATATCACATGATCACATCACAGATAACGCAGCAGAAAGTATCATATGAAATATTGGATATACTAGGACGTCCGTGTTTTCAATACGAGCCAGTATAAAACACGGATTCCACGGTCGCGATGAATAGCCAAACCCACACCCTAGACCCCTACGAGAGCGGCAAGCAACCCTACCAATTCTAGGGTTAGGAGACCCGGACTCGACTCCTCGAGATGGTCTCCCACTGGACCCTAGAACCCGGTTACTTGTGCCCTCCTCCTTAGGTCTATCCTAGTGCAGAAAAGTAAATAATATACAAATGGTGACATCATCCGCAACCTGGAAGTGCCCCAATTAAAGAATATTACATACAAGTTTTTACATGAATGAAAATGAAAAACACTCATCTCACATAAAAAACCCCCGGCTATTCAAACACGACGATCTAATATAACATATCCAGCAACACATAACATCACATGTCATCAACGTAAGTAAATATGCGCATCCCAATTGTCGTTGACATATAGTAACGAAACCGGCGATATCACATATTACACTTACGGTCACAGAAAAGAAAGTGTAAAACTACAACAGTTGGAATCCGCAACCTCTTTAGACATCGCATGCCTAATCAAAAGAAATACTTAGACATCGCATGCCTAACAATTATAAACCCCGCATTTTAGTCTCATTATCGAAAACACTTTCAATATAAAGTCGGGCAATTCAACAAGATTCCCGACATCCTGATCGAATGCTCGTCGCAAACTTCAGTAGGAGGCCGCACCCCCGACGCCGTCGACGAAATGCACTAAGGCGGAACACCGCTGCCGTGAGCACCCGAACGGATGCTTTCGGCAACGGGGTTCTTCTACAGTCACTTAGTCGGGGCTATGGGGTGAGGCTGTCTATTAAGTTTACCCGGCGAGTATCCGCGTACGCTACGTGATTGTGACGGACTTTTGATCACATCAAAATTCCGTGGCAACCGATCAAGTGAGACTAAACTGCTAGATTTATAACATTCATTCAGTTATCTCATAACTACTTGTGAATTCCAATTATTGTATCACATTCCGGATAAATAGAAAATGTTAAACTTTTCGATCGAACAATCGAACACCCAAGTTTTCCCGATACAGCTCAACACATGAAATAAGTCTAAAAACATTCAGTTCGTGCCTCAGTACCAACGGTCCAGCCGTAGAAGGGTTAAGCCAACGCCTCACATGTGGCACGCCGTACTGCCCCAAACCCTAAGGTTCAAAGGGCAATTCAAGACGGTCACATAATCGAGTTAAGGTTTGTTGTCTTCTAGAGGGACCATCGCATTACTTGCACTACTTAGAACGTCATTAAACTACGGAAAAGTCCAACAATTGGAAATTTCCCGGCAAGGGAAAAAGTGGGTATTTATATCTGGTCGAACTTTTTAACATATTCTAAAATTATCCGGAAAAACACACAGACAAAATTAGACAATCCGATCGAAACACCGAGTCTCCAATACAACCCAGAAAACTCAACTCTTGAGTTCAGATTAAAAATTTCCAGGAAAACCAGCACTGCAAAATAGGAATTACTGTGTAAAATTCAATGCAAGAGGAGACTAAAAGGCCGCGGAACCGCCGCATTAGCATGCTAATGCCGCAGTTCCGCTGCGCTTTGATGGACTCAGGAGTACGGGCTTCTCAGTAATTCTTATAATCTCCTGCTGGGTTTTCTGCATATTTTTAATTCTCAAAAATCCACAAATCCAGAAAATGTCCAGAGAGCAAGTTTGAATTAGGGTTTCGGTTCGATCGGACTTCTAACTCCGTCTACGCATCGCCTAAGGCTCTAGCTAGGCTCTGATACCACTGTAGGGTTCCTAGGCTCACTAATGAAGTCTCACAAGTGATCAAACATGCCCAATTAAAAATTTCATGTACCTACAAACCCTAATACGGATCGTTAACTAGATAATGAGGCGATGCAAGCAAGTAAATAACTTTAACTAAGAGTGAACGAACATACAACCTTTGTAGATCCGGTCCTCCACCTCCTAGGCTCCGTGATGACGTCCCTCCGCTGTCCAAATCGAATCCCGGACTCTAGCATCGGCTTCATCGGAGAAATGGGCGGGCTAGGTCGTCGACGTCGATGCCGAAGATGATCTACGCCGAGGCATCACAAGATCAAGCTCCCACTTCACAAAGTCATAAAACTTGTGAAGAAAACACCCTATACTACTTGGCAAGAGGTAAAGGATGAAGAAATAGGAAGTGGGTTCACTTTAGAATTGGATTTCTCACTCTTTTTCTCAAGTTGCCATTGATGGAGGCAAGTTTTTCTTCTTGTTGAAGAAGAAGAAGAAGAAGAAGAAGAAGAAGATAATTATGATAAGTCTTTTTCAAAAAGAAAAAAAAATATGAATACTTATCATTTGGCAACCATGATTAGGTGTAGAGAATAGACTATGGTTAGTAGGAATGGCTAGGGTTAAGCATGAGACAAATATGGTGGACTTGTTCAAAGCTTCATGAAGCTTCAACAAGCAAACAAAGAAAGCCACCATATCATTTATCTTTTCCAAAATAAATAAATAAAATAAATAAGTAAGTGAATAAACAAAACCCTAATCATTCATATAACCATGGTTTAATCTTTACACAAACCCAAGTGAGCATGTATCATCAAACATGATACAATCTTGTACACAAAAATATATCACATATACAATGTGCATTTCAAGTGAGAAAATCCATTTAAAGTGAACTAATATTAGTTAATGCAAAGTAATATATCAAATATATAATTATGCATTAAATCATTAAATCAATACTTGATTTAACGATCCGATCATATTGCATATAACCGACTAATATCCAATGTATCGGCTTATCGAATCAATCCTTGATTCGATAACTAGGTTATATCGCATACAACCATTCGACATATTCATCGCGAGAATGAAATACGGTATCACATACACGCATTATTCTCGGTCCCGCACATATCTCATATGCGCTCCTATTTCGTTTCGCTTGAGCCAGGAAAACTCTGTGTAGGACTCTAAAGACTCGTCAATACGCCGGCAGCAGGTGATGATCATATCAAACACCCACAAGCCGCAAGCGGTCTGCTAAATGTAACGGCCACCCGGGTATTGAGCGATCAGAAGATCGACGAGCAAGCCCGCTCACACTCCTGTGAATCCAACCAGTAACACTTACCGTACAGTCCGGTCTGTTCGTCTGATATGTCATATATCTCGCCTAGGGGTGGTAAACGTCAGACCCCAATAGCTTGATAAGTCATGCCGACGTAGGGTCCATAACATTCATGAAACTACTGATAACTCTTACCAGTATATCACTGCAACCCTGGCCAGGGATTTCCTGTTATGGCCAGTCGTGCACAGCGCAACATCAACCCCCAATACCGGGAGAGACGAATCCCCTCCTATCGCTCATTGCCTTCATGTGAATCGGGACTGTACCCAAAAACCACCTGTTTGCACGACTCAGTAGAGCCGTGGTAGGGTGGAAATCAAAGCACAGTGGGAGACACACAAGACTCTATGACGATCTCGGGTCAACAGACTAAGCTGTACCAGTGTCACCAGAGAACTGCCATCTGACGTGAGGTATAATACCATCTGGGAGTTCTCGGCGAGTCCGTTCAGTGTACCCAGTCTCCACTGAGCACCCGCATACCAACTCTGATGTCAAACACCAATGGATATGGGATCATCCATCGCCCATCACATGGGTCGAGAAGATATACGCTAGTCTACTCTGGAATATCGATACCCCGTCTCGATATTCCCACGACTAGGAACATTGAAGGATGTACTCACGGACTACCCGGGCCCCACTAGTATGATCTGCATCATAGTCCTGGAAGTCGAGTACACATCCCAAGGGCTTTATCAACATGTAACAGAGAGACAGAAAGTATACATGTTAAGATAAAGAGCAACCAGATAGCGTACTATCATGTCGAGCAAGAAAGTCCTACCTATATATGACCCAGCATCCACTACAATATACATCCAATGTACAGTAATGGCCTCTAGGGCATACATATAACTAACACATATGTGTAAGCATGTAGGTATAGCAAGGCATATGTGTAAGCATGCAGGTGTATAGGTATGCTATATGTCATATGCGCCATCGCACAAGAATAAATGCATCTATGTCGCTAACCAATAGCAAGGTATATCATACGAATATCTGTGTTGTGCGTATCATGGCAATTACTGACAGTGTGTGTGTAGCATACAATAGGTGCTCGTGCAAGATGGACTGTCAATAATAGTGCAGTGTACAATAGGTACAGGCTCAGGCATAACAAGTAACTATATGCAATGAAGTTCATATGCAATCAACTCATATGCGAATAATCATGCAGCTATCATATCAATAATCCAGCCCTGACGCATAACGCCATACGGGCAATTTCCCCGTAGATGTTAAATCTACCCACCGATGATCTTGAGCTACGAAAATCCGACCACCTGCTTCCCTTTATTCGCAGCGTCCGAAGTCCCCGCTTGCGACCCTAAAATTTCATAAACACATCACATAAGCTAAAAATCCTACGCCGACACAAAGATAACGAAACGCAAGGATAACGCCTAGAAAATTACACTGCGCATCTAGTGCACAAAACGCGCACGGCATCGGCAAAAACCCTAGCTAGGGTCGCTAAACTACGTAACACCAAGTCTAGACTCCGATCGTCCTGATCGCGCAAACACAACACAATTAAATACGAGGAAGATAATATAAATAACCTCGCAACGACCAATCGAACCCACGTCCAAAATTCACCGAAACCTAGTAAGCAACTTATCGCATAATTTTGCACAAAGCTAATACAATTCTAGCGATATCAAATATCTTAAAACAGCTTAACTAAGTTAACCAAACCACTTCCATAATTTTATACTCGCCCAATTATGTTTCAATAAAACCTAATAAGCTAAAAACTCCATTAGACAAATTAGGAATTAACAATTATCATTTTTCTTACTTGGTTAAGTTTTTCCCAATCTTCAATTTACAATTAACCCATTCATCAAGTTAAAACCCTAACTTGAACTTCTTTAAAATTATTATGAATGAATTAAACATGAGTTTAAAACTATATTAATCAATTTATTAGCTAGCTAAGTGATTTAATAAAACAAATTAAAGATTTGGATTTGAAATTATACCTCTTCAAGAACACACCAAAGCAACTAGATCCATCATCTTTTGCCTCCAAAAATCATGTTTTTCTTGAAGATCCATGCTAGTTTAGTGAAGGGAAATGATGGGTTAAGATTTGTTTAGGAGTTTTGTGGATTTATTTAAGGAATTTTAAGGATTTATTGAGCTTGGAAATGTTGAAAATGGGGAAAGAAAATAAGTGGGCAGCATGAGGAGGAGGCTCGGCCATGAGGGAGTGGGGGGTGTTTTGTGTAAAATGTGAAGAAATATCTAGCAAAAAGCAATAAATGTTCATTAATGCACAATTATCTTCAAAGCCACCTCATTCTTTCTTTTTAAAAATAAATTCCTTTTAACACAAATATCTAGATATTTCTATGGATGGATTAAAAAAATCTAATGATTAATCTAACATAGATTCACATTAGGAGTGATTAACCCAAACCAAAAATGTAATTACCAATAATTAAGTGCATAAATAACATATTAAAATAATATTTAATTAGGGAAAAATTCTATGTGAACCAAAACTTCCAATTGACCCCCAAAATCCGCGCACTAGCTTCATTCTAGCTAAACTAGGTGCCGTCAAGTCTATACAGAAATTTGATCACAATCGGGTTAAAACGGAAAACACCGACTATTTTACCCTAAAACGGAAAAATTTGCATAACGATTTCTAAAACGTTACAATCTCCCCCCTTTAAAGAAATTCGGTCCCCGAATTAAAATTTAACTACACGTACCTTCGAAGAGATGAGAAAATTTCTTCCGCATCTCGCTCTCGGCCTCCCAAGTGATCTCCTCACTAGTAGGGTTACGCCAAAGAACCTTCACAGATGGCAAGACCTTTGACCGAAGTTTCTTCACCTGCCGATCCAAAATAACTACCGGCTGCTCGGTGAACGAAAGATCGCACTCAAGCTGAACGGTCTCATGCTGAATCATGTGAGAAGGGTCATGAAGGTATTTACGAAGCATCGACACGTGGAAAACGGGGTGAACATCCGGAAAACTAGGCGGGAGCGCCAAACGATAAGCAACAGAACCCACTCGCTCAAGGATCTCGAAAGGACCTACAAATCTGGGACTGAGCTTTCCCCTCTTCCCAAATCGCATAACGCCCTTCACCGGAGAAATCCTCAGGAATACATGATCCCCCACTACGAACTCAAGTCTGCGACGACGACGGTCGGCATAAGACTTCTGCCTGCACTGGGCTGCTCTCATCCTGTTCTGTATCAGCTGGATCTTCTCCGTAGTCTCCTGAACTAGCTGGGGTCCTAAAACCTTACTCTCGCCGAGTTCGGTCCAATAGACTGGCGATCGACA
Organism: Agapanthus africanus; assembly: GCA_030015575.1. Lineage (NCBI taxonomy): Eukaryota > Viridiplantae > Streptophyta > Magnoliopsida > Asparagales > Amaryllidaceae > Agapanthus > Agapanthus africanus. The sequence continues at coordinate 350,732,062 of CM057351.1, forward strand.
CTTCCTACCGTACAAAGTCTCAAAAGGTGCCATCTGAATTGTCTCCTGAAAGCTGTTGTTGTAGGAGAACTCAATCAACGGCAAGTGACGATCCCAACTGCCACCAAAATCAAGCACACACGCCCGAAGCATATCCTCCAGAGTCTGTATAACCGCTCTGATTGACCATCGGTCTGAGGATGAAAAACGGTGCTAAAACTCAACCGGGTACCCAAATCTTCCTGAAGCTTCTGCCAAAGACGGCTAGTAAACTGGGTGCCTCTGTCGGATACGATGTATGTGGGAACACCGTGCAAACGCACAATCTCAACTATGTACAGCTGAGCATACTGAGCATAACCGAAAGTGGTCTTCACTGGAAGGAAGTGAGTCGCTTTCGTCAACCGGTCAAAAATCACCCAAATGGAGTCATACCATCGACTGGTTCTGGGTAGACCCACCATGAAGTCCATGGAAATCTGCTCCCATTTCCACTCCAAAACGGGTAAAGGCTGCAACTCTCCAGCCGGCCTTTGATGCTCAGCCTTGACTTGCTGATAAGTCAAGAGCCTTAAACGAAGTCCGAAATATCGCGCTTCATCCCTTCCCACCAGTAAAAGTCTCTCAAGTCACGGTACATCTTGGTGGAACCTGGATGAACGCTAAAGGCCGACTGATGTGCCTGCTCTAGGATCTCGCGTCTCAACCCATCAGCATCTGGTACACACAAGCGAGTCCCGCATCATAGCACACCCTGGTCATCAATCATGAACTCCGAAACTGTACCCTGCCGAACAAGCTCAATAATCTCAGACAAACGGTCATTACTGGGCTGCGCCTCATGGATACGATCAAAAAGTAGTGGACGGGCACGGACATGAGCAAGTTGTCCCCCAGTGGAAGTGAACTCGAACTGTACTCTACCATCGCACAAGAGATGCCAATCTGCAGAAGACTGTCGCTGAACTGCGCTCAACTGGGACAAGCTACCCCTGGGCCTATGACTCAAAGTATCAGCTACCACATTCGCCTTGCCCGGGTGATAAAGGATCTCATAATCATAATCCTTCACTAGCTCCATCCAACGGCGCTGTCTCAGATTCAGATCCCGCTGCTGGAAGATGTACTTCAAGCTCTTGTGATCCGTGAAGATCTGACATGACTCCCCGTACAAGTAGTGTCTCCAAATCTTCAACGCAAAGACCACCGCGGCCATCTCAAGATCGTGAGTGGGGTAATTCTGCTCGTGCTTCTTCAGCTGCTTAGAAGCATAAGCAATCACTCTATCATGCTGCATCAGTACACAACCGAACTCCACTCGAGAAGCATCACAGTAAACAACATAGCCGCCCGATCCAGAAGGCAAAGATAGAACTGGTGCCGTCGTCAACCGAGTCTTCAGCTGCTGAAAACTCTGCTCGCACGCATCAGTCCAAAGAAAAGGAACCCCCTTCCGGGTCAGTCCGGTCAGCGGTGCAGCGATACTCGAGAAATCCTGCACAAAACGGCGATAAAAAACAGCTAAGCCCAAAAAGCTGCGGACTTCAGTCACCGATACAGGTCTAGGCCAAACCTGCACAGCCTCGATCTTCCTCGGGTCTACAAGAATACCGTCACTCGTCACCAAATGACCCAGGAAGTCAACTCTATCAAGCCAAAACGTGCACTTTGAGAATTTAACATACAGCTGGTGCTCTCTCAATATCTGCAAAGCAATCCCCAAGTGCTGCTCATGCTCCTCTCGACTCCTAGAGTAGACTGGTATGTCATCAATAAACACAATAATAAACTGGTCAAGGAACGGCCTGAAAATCCGGTTCATCAGATCCATGAATGCTGCTAGCGCATTGGTGAGTCCGAACGACATCACCAAAAACTCATAATGCCCATAGCGCATACGAAAGGCAGTCTTCGGAATGTCATCATTCCGAACCCACAACTGATGATAACCCGAACGCAAATCAATCTTAGAAAAAAGTTTTGCACCCTGGAGCTGATCAAATAAATCGTCAATGCGAGATAAAGGATACCTATTCCGCATCGTAACTCGGTTCAATTAACGATAATCTATACACAACCTCAAACCGCCGTCCTTCTTCTTAACGAACAGAACAGGAGCTCCCCACGGCGAAACACTCGGACGCACAAGTCCCCTATCAATCAACTCTTGCAATTGATTTTTAAGCTCTCTAAGCTCTGCCGGAGCCATCCGATAAGGCGGTATAGAAATAGGCCCCTCGCCGGGAATCAGATCAATGCAAAACTCAATATCGTGCTCTGGCGGCAACCCAGGTAACTCATCGGGAAAGACGTCGGGAAACTCTCCGACAGTAGGAACCCTGTCCAACGACTCCACTATGGCTCCAGTATCATGAATGAAAGCCAAGAATCCCCGACATCCCCTCCTCAAAAGCAGACTAGCGCAAAGGACAAAAATCAAACTGTGAGGGGCGGCACCACGGTCCCCCTGCACAACAAACACTGACTCGCCGGGAAAACAAAACCTAACCGTCTTCTCGCGGCAGTCCATGGATGCGTAGCAAGTAGCTAACCAGTCCATACCCAGGAGAACGTCGAAGTCCAACAGCTCCAGAAGGATCAAGTCGACGGACGAATCTCTATCTCTTATACGAATAGCACACAACCGAAATACGTGCCTCGCAACAAACGACTCTCCGACAGGAGTAGTCACGACAAGCGGCTGATCTAGCAAACACGACTCTCGGCCCAAACTCGGCACAAAGTGCGTAGAAACATACGAATGCGTAGATCCCAGATCAAAAAGAACATGTGCATCAAAAGAACATACAGATAGGGTACCTGAAACCATTGCATTGGATGCATGCGCGTCCTGATGAGTCAAGGCAAACACCCGAGCCTGTCCTCTACCGGCGACTGGCTGACCTCCGCCTCTACCACCCCGCCCTCTCGGTACAAAACCACCGCGATCCCGACCTCTCTGCACATGAGTCTGACGTGAAGCAACAATAGGCATAAGGGGCAACGCCCTCTGAGGTGGAGAAGGTGGTAAGGTAACCTGCGGTACAGCTGCCTCACTCACATGTGGCTTAGCACAATCTCGAGCCCGATGACCCCGACTCCCGCACCGGTAACATCCAGATTTGATGTCGCCTCTTAAAGGCATCATTTCATGATTGTAACTTTGATATTTTTAACTAAAATTTCTACACGATATTTATTATCAGTAAAAGAATTCAGCGATCATAAATTTTGGCATTTTAAATTAGGTTTTGGTTCAGGACTTTATATCGAGCGCTTAGCATATACTCAGATAACTATCGGAGAGTGGGTTTTATGTAACCGATATAAACGAGATTTGATCCATATATATTCTATAAGATTAACATAGGGTATTAGACTCGGTTTATGTTCAGTCATGCAACGCACAAACACAGTTCACAATCTAAATCCGGTTCGATCACAAAATATTTTAAATATGATTTAATGGTTCGATTATAAAAATAAACATATATTATTAGTATGATAGCAAGTGAACGGGATCATTTGCTTTAGATCGCTGAAATAGAAATGACACTGACGCAGGGTTCGTCTCGACACACAAGACGGCTATGAATGGCGCGGAGTCGGGCACAGGCACGATGCCAACGTAGCTCGAACGCGACGCGGTTGAGATGATATGCGTTGGTGCGGCGGCAGCGGCGGCGACGATGACGATAGTTACAGAGGACTATGTAGGGTTACCTAGCACGGCCACTGGGTTTCGGGATGCATCAACCATGCCGCATTAAAAAAATTGGCATGCTAAAGAACCCTAATCTAGAATCTTAACTAGAGAATTATAGTAAACATGCATGCAAACAACTTTACATATAAAGCGAACAAGGAATACAACCTTTGTAGACCGGTCATTCACTCCAAAAGCTCCGTGTAGTAGTCCCTTCGCTCAAAGTAGTGATCTCCCGGACTCTTGTAAGGCTCCACAAGGTGAAATGAACAATCTTGCTTTAAGTCTTCAAAGCCGAAGATGATCTACGTCGAGAAGACACTAACTGAAGCTACCTCTTCACTAATTAGGAACTTAGTGAAGCAAACAAGCTAAACTAAATGACTAATCTAGTGTAAGTTGATGAAGTAGGAATTTCGCTCACTTTAGAAATATTTTTCTCACTAATTATCTTCACCTCCCAAAAACCTAGTGAGCTCTTGGAGATGAAGAAGAATATGAAGTGGAGAATAGAATGAGAGAGAATAGAAACCATGGGTAAGAAAATATCATATACTAACTCTTGCAGAGACTTAACCATTGCTAATGACAATGATTGGGTTAATAAATATCTTAAGTAAAACAAAATTAGTGGACTAAGTCAATGGTTCCACAAGCTTCAACCATGAGCTAATTTCCAACTAATTTTTGATTTACTTTAAATAAATAAACCCTACATTATCATGAGCATGGTGTGATTCTCATACACCCATGTAGCATGTATCAACAAGCACGACACAATAATATATATCACATATATATTAAGTGTGCACTGGTGAGAAAAAGAAATGCATAAGTGAGCTAATATCAGTCAATGTACATTAATATATCAAATATATAATTATACATTAAATTATTAAATCAACACTTGATTTAATAATCCGGCTATATCGTATACAACCGACTAATATCATTTGTATCAACTTATCGAATCAACACTTGATTCGATAACCCGGCTGTATCACATATACCGATCGATATCACATATTGCGAGAATAGAATACGGTATCTCATACACGTATTAATCTCGTTCCCCCACATATCACATATGTGCTCCTACTTCGTTTCACATGAGCTAGGAAACCTCTGTGTAGGACTCTAAAGACTCGTCAATACGCCGGCAGCAGGTGATGATCATATCAATCATCCACAAGCCGTCAGCGGTACTAGCTGGACATAACTGCCACCCGGGTATTGAACGATCAGAAGATCAACAAGCAAGCTTGTCTAAACTCTTGCAAAGCCTGTCAGTAACACTACCGTACAGTCCGGTCTCTTCATCTGATATGTCGCATATCTAGTCTAGGGGTGGTAAACGTCAGACCCCAGTAACATGATAAGTCGTGCTGATGTGTGGCTTATAACGGGTCGAGAAACTACTGATAAACTTACCAGTAAATCTCCATATCAGCCCTGGCCAAGGACTTCCTGTTATATCCAATCGAGCACAGCGCAACATCAACCCCCAATACCGGGAGAGACGAATCCCCTCCTATCTCTCATTGCCTCCATGTGACTCGAAACTAAACCCAAAAACCACCGTTTTGCATGTTCTCTTAAACGTGGTAAGGTGGAAATTAAAGCACAGTGGGAATCACACAAGACTCTATGACGATCTCGGGTCAACAGACTAACCTGTACCAGTGTTACCAGAGAACAACTATCTGACGATAGGTATAATACCATATAGGAGTTTTCGGCGAGTCCTGTTCAGTGTACCCATTCTTCACTGAGCACCCGTATACCATCTTTGATGTCAAACACCAATGGATGTGGGATCATCCATCGCCCATCATATGGGTCAAGAAGCGTATACGCTAGTCTACTCTGGAATATCGATGCCCCGTTTCGATACACCCTCGACTGGGAACTATTAAAGGATGAACTTATGGACTACCCTGGCCCCACTAGTATGATCTCTATCATAGTCCTGGTAGTCAAGTACATATCCTAAGGGCTTTATCAACATATGAGAGCAAGACAGTATCACAATACAAGTCTATATGTTAAGACAAAGAGCAACCACATAGTATACTATCATGTCGAGCAAGAAAGTCCTCTCTATATATGTCCAAGCATCCACTATAATATACATCAAATGTACAATAATGGCCTCTAGGGCATACATAAAACTAACAATCTCCCACTTGCACTAAGGCCAGTTGTTGTAGCATCTCATAACTAACATCCCGAAGAGTCTCTCAAATTGTATCTGGGGTATGACCTTCGTGAGTGGATCCTCCATGTTATTCTTCGTATCAACTCTCCTGATCTCGATCTTCCGGCGATCAACTATCTCCCGGATCAGATGATACCGCCTCAGAATATGCCTGGATCGCTGATGGAACCTGGGTTCCTTGGCCAAAGCCACAGCTCCATTATTATCACAATACAAAGATATTGGAAGCTCGATGGATGGAACTGTAAGTCCATGTTACCCACCCCGGTACTTACGGGGAGGCGGAATAGATAAAAATCAAAATTTTTTATCACAAGGTAACATAGACTATGCATTAGGATCTTTGCTAAACTTTAACTAATAAAATAACTAAGAGTTCTAACTATTAGATTAGATGGTTATACCTCAAGCTTGAACTCCTTATTCTCCTTGTTGTGAGCTCCTTGGAGTGGTTGTGGATGACTCCTCCTCACCGGCTTCTCTATATCAAAGAAGATCCACCCGAATGCCTCTACCTTGAGCTCCAACTTCTATAATGAAGTAACTAGAGTACTTGGTGTGCTAAACTAAGAACCCTAGAGTGAGTAGAGAAGTGTTTTGGTGATTTGGTCTCAAAAGCTCTTGATTTTCAACTCATGAAACACTAGAGCTTTGAGAGAGGAAGAGGATACAACAACCATGAGAGAGAATGTCTAAAAAATTATGAAGAGATGAAGCTCTCATATGAGGGAAAAAGAATAATAAGAATTATTAGGATAATTGTGATGGTTCACTTGATTTGACCATTATCATGTCACATTAAATGCTAAGCATGCTCAAGAGAATATCTAAGTCAACAATGTTCAACTTGGTCAAATGGTCAAACCAATTAACCATGAAAATTATCCCTAATAATAATTAGTAAACAATTTCCTCCTTCTCATTTTGGTTCTAATCAAGTCAATGGTCAAAACCCTAATGAGGTGTCTCCCTCTCTTCCTCTGTCAACTGTATATACATACCCGCATCCGTGTTCCGAAGAACACGAATACAATGAGACTAAACCAACCCAAAATCAAATACTAGGATCCGGCTTAAACCAAATCCCACTAGTATCAACTGCCCGAACACCAAACACGCACAAGTACGCGTATATGAACGAACCCTGTCGTAAAACCATACGACCTCTACCTCATTTCGCCCAAAGGTGAACAACCTTCTGTGTGGGACTCTAAAGACTCGACACTACGCTGGCAGTGGGTTTAACCACAGGCCGCAAGCGGTACTAGCTGTACGTAACGGTCCCTAGGTAGATGTCGATAAGAAGGCCGATGAGGAAAACCCATCCGAACTCCTACTGAGCCTGAATGTAACAATCACCATACAGTCCGGTCTGTTCGTCTAAGAGTATCGCATATCGGGCCTAGGGGGGTAAACGTCAGTCCCCTAATAGCGGTATAAGTCGTGTCGGGGTGTAGTCTAAAACACCTGAGAAACTACCAGAACACCTACCAGTAAATCTCGCTTGCCCTGGCCAGAGACTTTGTGTAATGGCTCTCCAAACACAGCGTGATATCAACCCACAATACCAGGATAGACGAATCCTATCCAACCGCCACTGCCTCCAAGTGCTTCGAGACTGCACCCAACTACTACCTGTTTGCACGACTCAATAGAGCCGTGGTAGGATAGTAATCTAAGAACAGTGGGAACACACTTGAGGCGAAGCAGCAGTGTCAAGTCAACGGACTAAGCTGTACTCATGTCACCTGGGAACTGATAACTGACGATAGGTATAGTACCAACCAACAGTTCCCGACGAGTCCTGTCCAGTGTACTCATAACCTAATGAGCACCTGCATACTATCTCCAGTACGACGTACTGATGGCTGTGGGACAGACCTTCTCCCCAGCTGGGACGAGAAGCGTACACACCAGTCTACTCTGGAGTATCAATGCCCTGTCTCGATAATCCTACGAATAAGGACCTGTATAAGAATGTGCTTATAGACTACCCAACCCCCACAAGTGTGACTGCCATCACAACGCTGGTAGTCAAGCAAAGATCCTAAGGGCTCTATCAATATGTATTAGCAATATGTTAAAAGAAATATATACACATATTAAGATAGATACAAACCAAGTATCATACTACTATATCGAGCAAGACTGTCATAAATCCGTGTATATATCCCAAGCTTCCAAAATGTAATATACAAACTAGTACTATACAATAATGGCCTCTAGGGCATATCACACTAACAATCTCCCACTTGCACTAAGCTCATGTGCTGGCATATCGCAGACCTATCATCTTGAATAGCATCTCGAATTGCGTCTGAGGAATGGCCTTTGTGAATGGATCTGCAGTGTTATCTTCTGTAGCAACCCTCCGAACCTCGATCTCCCGGCGATCCACGATCTCCCTGATCAGGTGATACCGCCTCAAGATGTGTCTGGACTTCTGATGGGACCGGGTTCCTTCGCTAAAGCTATAGCCCCATTGTTGTCACAATATAGAGGTATTGGATCAACAATGGACGGAACCACCTGAAGTTCTGTTAAGAACTTCCTCATCCAGACTGCTTCTTTTGCGGCATCAGAAGCTGCGATATACTCTGCTTCCATCGTCGAGTCAGCAATGGTTTCCTGTTTGGAACTCTTCCAACAGAACGCCCCTCCATTGAGGGTAAAGACATAACCCGACATGGATTTGGAGTCATCCTTGTCACTCTGGAAGCTGGAGTCAGCAAAGACCTCGATCTGGAGGTCTTTTCTGCCGTAAACCAAGAACATATCCTTAGTCCTTCTCAGGTACTTGAGAATGTTCTTTACCGCTATCCAGTGCTTCTCCCCAGGGTTTGACTGATACCGGCTTACCACACTCAGTGCATAAGCTACATCTGATCTGGTACACAACATCACATACATTATAGAGCCTACCGCAGAAGCGTAGGATATAATAGACATGCGATCCCTCTCCAAATCAGTCTTGTGAAACATCTCTTTGGAGAGGGTGATCCCGTGACAAACCAGTAAATTACCGCGCTTGGAATCTTCCATACTGAATCTTTTCAGTACGGTGTCGATGTACCTGGACTGCGAGAGTCCCAACACTCTCTTAGATCTATCACGATAGATCTGGATCCCCAGAATGTAAGAGGCATCACTCAGTTCATTCATGGAGAACCTGTGTGACAAGAACCCTTTGACAGATTGTAGCATAGAAATATCATTTCCTATCAAGAGAATGTCATCCACGTATAAGACGAGGAATACAACAGTTCGTGCTAAAATCTTACTATAAATGCACGGTTCATCTAGATTTTTGATAAAGTCAAATTCTTTGACCGTTTCATCAAAGCAGATGTTCCAACTCCGCGATGCCTGCTTTATTCCATAAATGGACTTAAGAAATTTGCACACTTTCCCGCTGCTCCCACTCTGAATGAAACCATCTGGCTGGTCCATAGACACACTCCTCTAAATTTCCATTTAGGAAAGCGGTCTTTACGTCCATCTGCCAAATCTCATAATCGTGGAAGGCAACAATGGCAAGAAGGATCCGAATGGATTTGAGCATAGCCACTGGGGAAAAGGTTTCGTCATAGGCCAGACCTAGTCTTTAACGAAAACCTTTTGCAACAAGTCTAGCCTTATAGGTTTCAACCTGTCCATCTACACCAATCTTCTTTCTGAAGATCCATTTGCAGCCTACGGGTTTTACCCCTTCTGGAGCAATGTCCAAATTCCACACTTTGTTGGTGTACATAGACTCCATCTCGGTCCGCATTGCATCCAGCCATTTTATCGAGTCAGCGCTCTGAATGGCCTGCTGGAAGTTAGTCGGCTCATCATTATCAATGATGCAATCCTTTCTATCCCCATCTATGAGAAAACCGTAGTATCTCTCAGGTGGATGAGAAAGTCTACTACTCCTGCGGAGCGGTGCGGGAATGTCCTGTTCTTTTGAACCTTCTGGTTCTACCAAGCTTTCAGTAATAGCTTGTGGTTCTGGAATTTCTTCCAGTTCTATTGCGCTTCCACTTATTTCTTTTTCTAAGAACTGATGTTCCAGAAAGTGGGCATGACAAGAAACAAAGACCTTTTGTTCCTCTGCGTAATAGAAAAGATACCCCTGGAGTTCTTTGGGTATCCCACAAACTTACACAGTACTGAGCGTGTCTCGAGTTTGTCCGCATGCTGCTTTTTGACAAAAGCTGGACATCCCCATATCTTCAGATATTGAAGATAGGGTTTCTTCCTACTCCACATCTGATATGGTGTGGTAGGCACAGTCTTGGTAGGAACCTTGTTCAAAAGATATGCAGCTGATTCTAGTGCATAGCCCCAGAATGATCGCGGTAACTTAGCGTTACTTATCATGAAACGTACCATATCCAATAGGGTTTGGTTTCGTCTCTCCGATACACCGTTGTGCTGGGGTGTGTATGGAGGAGTAAGCTGAGAGTGAATCCCATTCTCTTTTAGGTAATCCAGGAACTCGGCACTTAAGTATTCACCACCTCGATCAGATCTCAGCGTCTTGATACTTTTGCCGGTTTGTTTTTCTACTTCATTCTTATATTCCTGGAATTTCTCAAAGGTCTCGGATTTATGCTTCATCAAGAAGACATGTCCATACCTGGAGAAATCATCCGTAAAAGTAATGAAATAAGAAAAACCGCTTCTTGCATGTGTAGACATTGGACCACACACATCGCTGTGTACGAGTCCCAAGAGCTCGCTCACTCTTACTCCGTGTCCAGTGAACAGAGTCTTTGTCATCTTTCCTTTGACACATGATTGACAAGTTATATAAGATTGATATTCGAACGGATCCAAATATCCTTCTTTATGTAACTTAGTTAACCTTGTTTCATTGATGTGACCCAGTCTACAATGCCATAAGAAAGCATGATTTAATTCTGGAGACTTTTTTTTGTGTGTATTCTGGATATTGAAAATCTGAGGTTGGTTTAATACGTATATACTGTTGCTCAATGTACCCGACCCAATCAAACCATGATTAAGGTGGATGTTTACTACATCGCTTACAAAAGTAAAATCATAACCTTCTTTAGAAATTAAAGATATAGATATGATGTTACAAGTCAAACTGGGTACAAAATAACAGTTGCGCAAAACCAAAACATGTCCATTAGTCAATCCTAAGTGATATTCCCCTATGGACACAGCATCCATGCTTGCTCCGTTTGCAACTCCGAGGGTCATATCACCCTCCTTCAAAACTCTACGGCTTCTCAGTCCCTACAAAGAATTACAGATATGAGATCCTGATCCAGTATCCAGGAAGTAGAGCTGATCGACAGACAGTTTTCAATTACATACACACCTGAAGCCGAAGCCACAACTTGCTTCGGGTCCTGGTTCTTGGCCTTCCAAGCCCTGCAATCTTTCTTCCAGTGTACTTTCTTATGACAATAAAAGCATTCTTCCTTTCCCACTATCTGTCCCGCCACTTTTGCCTTTCCCTTGGCTTCCACCTTACTAACACCGCCCCTCGGTTTGGTAGGGGCCTTCTTTTTCTTTCCTTTGGCTTTCGCCTAAGACTTAGAAGAAGAAGCACCGCCAACAAACAGAGCGGGTGTTTCCCTGACTTTTTGCAGGGTGCCCTCTGCACTCTTCAACATGTTGAGGAGTTCCGGAAGTTCAACTTCTTTACCTTGCATATTGAAATTCAAGATAAACTGGGCGCAGGTGGAAGGAAGGGACTGGAGAATCAAGTCAGTATATAGCTCGTTTTCTAATGTGGTCCCGAGGTCCGCGAGCTCCTCAATGTAGCCAATCATCTTAAGGACATGTTCCCCTACAGATGATCCGATGGCCAACATCGCTTGAAACAGTTTCTTTGAGATCTCGTATCTTGCGATATGGGATTGCTCTCCATATAATTCCTTGGTATGGAGGAATATGGATTCAAGGTTCATATTCTCGTGCCTCCTCTGATGTTCATTGTCCATAGAGGCAAGCACGAAGCACTTGGCCTTCGCGCTATCAATCTTCCAGGTCTTACGGATTTCCTTATCCGCGACACTGGATTCTGGACCTGGGACGGCGGGGCTTTAGTAGTAAGCAGATACCCCAATTTGTCATAAGTGATCACCATCTTGACATTCTTGAACCAATCTTTATAGTTTGGCCATGTCAATATGTTTTTATCTAATAATAACTTAAGGCCCATCATTTTGTATGGTCGCTGCAGTTAAGAGAGAGAAGATACACTTTAGCATGATGCTCTTGCAAATTTAGAGTGGTTTTTAGTTTATCTAAACAGGATGGCTCCCACCGTTTCTCAAATCCTTCCTTAAACCATAAAAGAAGAATTAGTCGGTATTAATCTCACCGTACAATACTTGCTTAACCATTCAGCCAGGCCAGTGTCGGTACTTCGAGGGAGGTTTTATGACGCTTTTGCGAAGTTCCTTAATTAAATAAACTCTTTTCCCTGTGGGCGTAGCCCCGCTAACACCTTTCTAGACACCTACTTGGTTTATAGCATTGATCGTTAAGTGAAAAAATCTCCCGAGGAGTAGCATATACTCACAGTAGGATTGGGATCCAAATATCATCGTGTGATAAAGCTGAAGGAATCCTACCAAAATTATCATACTTCAAATGATATGCAACACTAGCAAGTTTCAGTTTCTTTAGAAACTCCCGATGTGGATTTTTGCCCCATGCTATTATGACCTTGACGAAGACCAACATATCATAAGTCACATGTCAAGTTCTACCCGTCATTCTCCAGGTTAATTTGGACCCACCCGTACATACCTTTGACGAAGGCCAAAATAGCAGTACGACTATCCCAAACCAACGCATCTATCTATGCAGCAGATAAATATCCAGTAGCTACAAATCACTATGCCTTGGCGAAGGTCAAAATACACAGCTTGAATACTACTGAACATTTAACTGAAATGACGGAGGGCTACGAATGGTTTTGGCGAAACAGTGAACGTAGTGAACTTGATATAATCGAAGGAACGTGATAGCTTTTAAAAGGAGTGGTTTAAGCTCCGCATTTAAAATTTTTGCTGTTTTGAAAAAACCGAGTGGTTTTGAAATTGTTCCAACGATTCAACTTTGGTTTGTTCTTTTTGTATTTATATAATGTAGTCCTATCAATTAATCCTACCATTGCAGAAAATAACAAAAATATAACGTACGCTTATGCCATCCGCATTCGCCACGGAGCCCCGTCATCACCCGTTAGGTTACTTAACTAACGACAGAGCGGGGGCTGGACTAGCGCGGATGCAAAACATAAGCAACGTCTACTAGATATCATATATAGATATATACATTCGTCAGACGCAATGATAGTCATTCCAGATCACAGATGAACACATTGGATATGCTAGGAATCCGTGTTTCGTTTGAGTCTGCAACGAAAAACGAATTACACGGTCATGATGAATAGCCAAAACCCCACCCTAGACCCCTACAGGTGCGGCAAACTACCCGCCAAATATCCGAAGTGAAGCAGCCTCTCCCAACAAAGTGAGTAGGCCACTCGGCACTTCAAACTACCCGGTAGTTTGTGCACCCCACCTTGGGTCTATCCTAGGAGCAGAAAACAGTAAAAGAAATAATATACAATGGTGGATACAAGCTCAACCCGGATGTGCGACCATAAAATAATATTACATCAATTTACAATTTACATCGAATGAAAAATGAAAAACACTCATCTCACATCCCCGGCTATTCATCCACGACAATTCAACAAGTTCATATACACAATCCAACATCACAGATCACAGATATGTATAACCTCCACTAATCGATGTATAGTGATTAGTAGACGTTCAATACATATATCACATCACAGATATAATCCGATTAGCTAAAGTTGTTAGAATTTTGATCGATAATCAAATTTGAAACTACCCCAAATACAACATTGTATTCAAAAGATTCTGGGCAGAAACAAAATATCAGAAAAATCATAAAACATCAAGCTGGACATTCTGCAGGAAAAACGAGTTGACTCGGAGTCGACTCGGCCGCGGATCCGCGTGCGTTTCGCCGTACTTCCGCGGCGGTCTGACCGAGTCACGAGCTCATTTTTCTTGGGTGTCCCTAAAAAATCCTGCACATATTTTTCAGGTCTCTGAAAATATTTTTAGACCCGTTTTGAAAATCGGCAGAAAATGCAAATTTTTGATGTATTTTGCGAATTTTTCGGGATAGAAGTTCTAAAGGCTTTGCTAACATGTTAGTTATTGTTTAACTAGGCTCTGATACTACTGTAAGTCCATGTTACCCACCCCGGTACTTACGGGGAGGCGGAATAGGTAAAAATCAAAAAAATTTATCACAAGGTAACATAGACTATGCATTAGGATCTTTGCTAAACTTTAACTAACAAAATAACTAAGAGTTCTAACTATTAGGTTAGATGGTTATACCTCAAAATTGAACTCCTTCTTCTCCTTGTTGTGAGCTCCTTGGAGTGGTTGTGGATGACTCCTCCTCACCGGCTTCTCTATATCAAAGAAGATCCACCCGAAGGCCTCTACCTTAAGCTCCAACTTCTATAATGAAGTAACTAGAGTGCTTGGTGTGCTAAACTAAGAACCCTAGAGTGAGTAGAGAAGTGTTTTGGTGGTTTGGTCTCAAAAGCTCTTGATTTTCAACTCAGGAAACACTAGAGCTTTGAGAGAGGAAGAGGACAGAGCAACTATGAGAGAGAATGTCTAAAAAATTATGAAGAGATGAAGCTCTCATATGAGAGAAAAAGAATAATAAGAATTATTAGGATAATTGTGATGGTTCACTTGATTTGAATATTATCATGTCACATTAAATGCTAAGCATGCTCAAGAAAATATCTAAGTCAACAATGGTCAACATGGTCAAATGGTCAAACCAATTAACCATGACAATTATCCCTAATAATAATTAGTAAACAATTTCCTACTTCTCATTATGGTTCTAATCAAGTCAATGGTCAAAACCCTAATGAGGTGTCTCCCTCTCTGCCTCTGTCAACTGTATATACATACTCGCATTCGTGTTCCTAAGAACACGAATACAATGAGACTAAACCAACCCAAAATCAAATACTAGGATCCGGCTTAAACCAAATCCCACTAGTATCAACTGCCCGAACACCAAACATGCACAAGTACGCGTATGTGAACGAACCCTGTCGTAAAACCATACGACCTCTACCTCATTTCGCCCAAAGGTGAACAATCCTCTGTGTGGGACTCTAAAGACTCGACACTACGCTGTCAGTGGGTTTAACCACAGGTCGCAAGCGGCACTAGCTGTACGTAACAGTCCCCAGGTAGATGTCGATAAGAAGGCCGATGAGGAAAACCCATCCGAACTCCTACCGAGCCTGAATGTGACAATCTCCGTACAGTCCGGTCTGTTCGTCTAAGAGTATCGCATATCGTGCCTAGGGGGCGGTAAACATCAGTCCCCTAATAGTGGTATAAGTCGCGTCGAAGTATGGTCCAAAACACCTGAGAAACTACCGGAAGACCTACCAGTAAATCTCGCTTGCCCTGGCCAGGGACTTTGTGTAATTGCTTTCCAAACACAGCGCGATATCAACCCCCAATACCGGGAGAGACGAATCCTATCCAACCGCCACTGCCTCCAAGTGCTTCGGGACTGCACGCAACTACTACCTGTTTGCACGTCTCAATAGAGCCGTGGTAGGGTAGTAATCTAAGAACAGTGGGAACACACTTGAGGCGAAGCAGCAGTGTCAAGTCAACGGACTAAGCTGTACTCATGTCACCTGGGAACTGATAACTGACGATAGGTATAGTACCAACCAACAGTTCCCGACGAGTCATGTCCAGTGTACTCATAACCTAATGAGCACCTGCATACTATCTCCAGTACGACATACTGATGGCTGTAGGACAGACCATCTCCCCAGCTAGGACGAGAAGCGTACACACCAGTCTGCTCTGGAGTATCGATGCCCTGTCTCGATAATCCTACGACTTGGGACCTGTATAAGGATGTGCTTGTAGACTACCCAACCCCCACAAGTGTGACTGCCACCACAACGCTTGTAGTCAAGCAAAGATCCTAAGGGCTCTATCAATATGTATTAGCGATATGTTAAAAGAAACATATACACATATTAAGATAGTTACAAACCAAGTAGCATACTACTATATCGAGCAAGACTGTCATAAATCCTTGTATATATCCCAAGCTTCCAAAATATAATATACAAACTAGTACTATACAATAATGACCTCTAGGGCATATCACACTAACAGGAACCACACCAAGTTCGGTTATGAATTTCTTCATCCAGAAAACCTCTTTGGCAGCATCGTTTGCAGCGATGTATTCAGCCTTCGTCGTCGAGTCTGCCACGGTTTCTTGCTTGGAACTCTTCCAACAAACCGCCCCTCCATTGAGGGTGAAGACAAAAACCGAGACCGACTTAGAGTCGTCCTTATCACTCTGGAAGCTTGAATCGGTAAAAGACTCCATTTGGAATTCACCGTTACCATAAACCAAGAACATTTCTTTAGTCCTTCTCAAGTACTTTAGATTGTTCTTCACAGCTGCCCAGTGATTCTCTCCAGGATCTACTTGATACCCCTACTCACTACATTTAGTGAGTATGCTATATCGGGTCTGGTACACAACATCGCGTACATGATAGAGCTTACTGCCGATGAATAGGGCATCTCTTGCATGCGAGCTCTCTCCAAATCAGTCTTGGGAGATATCTCTTGGGAGAGTGTGATTCCTGAGATCGTGGGTAAATTCCCATGCTTGGAATCCTTCATACTAAATCTCTTTAGTATGGTGTCGATGTAGCTGGATTGGGATAATCCCAGTATCCGTTTAGATATATCTCTATAGATCTTAATCCCTAAGATGTAGGAGGCATCACCTAGATCTTTCATTGAGAATCTTTGTGATAAGAAGAGCTTGACCGAGTGCAGCATAGGAACATTATTTCTTATCAAGAGTATGTCATCCACGTACAATACGAGGAAGACGACCTTACTCTCTGCCACCTCCTTGTATATACAAGGTTCATCTACATTTTTGATGAAGTCAAACTCTTTGACTACCACATCAAAACAGATGTTCCAACTCCGCGATGCCTGCTTTAACCCGTAGATGGATTTAAGCAGCTTGCACACCTTTCTGCTACTCCCACTGTCCATGAGGCCCTTTGGCTGAGTCATGTACACGCTCTCTTCTAAATCACCATTTAGAAAGGCGGTCTTAACATCCATCTGTCAGATTTCGTAGTCATGGTATGCAGAGATGGCTAGTAGGATCCGGATGGACTTAAGCATAGCCACTGGAGAAAAGGTTTCATCATAATCCACACCTGGTCGTTGACGAAAACTTTTTGCAACAAGTCTAGTTTTGAAAGTCTCAACTTTTCCATCTACACCAAGTTTCTTCTTAAAAATCCATTTGCTCCCAATAGGTTTTACCCCTTCGGGAGCAACTTCCAAAGTCTATACTTTGTTGGTGTACATGGATTCCATCTCAGATCGCATTGCATCCAACCATTTCACAGAGTCTCCACTCGTGATAGCCTGCTCAAAACTAGTTGGGTCATCATCTTCCATGATGCAATCCTCGCTCCCACCATCAATGAGAAAACTGTAGTATCTCTCAGGTGGATGAGGAACCCTACAAGATCGGTGGAGAAGCCGAGGTTCATTGGGAACTATCGAATCCTATGGTTCTACTAAATCTTCAGTTGTAGTCTGTGTAGATGGAACTTCTTCCAGTTCTATCTCTTTACCACTAATTTCTTTTACAAGAAATTCCTTTTCTAAAAAGGTGGCATGTTGAGCAACAAACACCTTTTGTTCCTCACTGTGGAAGAATAGATATCCATTTGAATGTTTAGGATATCCAACAAACTTACAAAGAACTGATCATGCCGCGAGTTTGTCCGGGTTTTGCCTTTTGACATAGGCCGGACAACCCCATATCTTAACTCGTTTAAGACATGGTCTCTTCCCACTCCATATCTCATATGGTATGGTAGGTATAGATTTAGATGGAACTTGATTCAATAGGTATACTACTGTCTCAAGCGCATAACCCCAAAAGGAAATATGCAACTCAGCAGTACTCATCATAGAGCGCACCATATCTAATAGGGTGCGGTTCCTCCGCTCCGATACACCGTTGTGCTGTGGTGTATACGGAGGAGTAAGCTGAGAGAGAATCCCATTCTCTTTTAGATAGTCACGGAATTCCATGCTCAAGTATTCTCCTCCCCGATCAGATCGTAGGATTTTAATACTTTTACCCGTCTGGTTCTCGACTTCATGCTTATATTCTTTGAATTTCTCAAAAGCTTCAGACTTGTGTTTCAACAGGAATACATGACGGAATCTTGAGAGATCGTCGGTGAATGTAATGAAGTACGAGGAACCATCCCTGGCATGTGTAGACATGGGACCGCATACATCACTATGTATTAGTCCCAAGAGTTCCGTAGCTCTTTCTCCGTGTCCAGTAAACGGAGTTTTGGTCATCTCGCCTTTGAGACATGACTGTCAAGTTTCATAAGATAAAAATTCGAACGGATTCAAATATCCATCCTTATGTAACTTAGCTAGTCGTGTCGCATTGATATGAACTAGTCTACAATGCCACAAGAAGGATTCGTTCATTTCTGAACTCTTCCTCTTGTGTGTGTTCTGTACGTTAAGAACTGTGGTTTGATTTAGAATGTATATGTCATTACTTAACGAGCCTGATCCAATCAACTTTTGATTCATAAAAATGTTCATAACATTATCCTGCAAAACAAAATTATATCCTTCTTTACTTAATAAATAAACTGATATAATATTGCATATCAGGTTCGGTATGTAAAAGCATTCGTTCAGAATCAATGTATTACCATTTGGTAATACTACGTGATATTCGCCAACTGCTTTGGCTGCAACATTTGCACCATTCCTTACTCTTACAGAATGATCACCAATTCCCAGTTCTCTACCTTTCTTCAGCCCATGTAACATATTACATATGTGGGATCCTGATCCGGTATCTAATACCCAGGACGTAGAGTGTACTGAGAAACAGTTCTCTGTAACTAACACACCCGAAGAAGATGCATCAGCATGCTCATTCTTCGTTTGGTGGCACGGGAATCTTGGCATTCCCCTATTTCCTGCTCGGACTTATAACAATTATAAGTGGGAGCGGAACCAACGTTCCCCAACTCAGTATAATAAGCAGGTTCGGTCAATACATCCATATTATTATTTTGATTAAGGCCTGACATGGTCGCTACCTGGAGAGAGAGAAGAAAACACTTAGCGTATGCTCTTGCAAGATTAGATTGGTTTATTATCTTATCTAATCAGGATGGCTCCCACTGTTTTTATCAAATCTTCCTTCAAACCCTAAAAAGTAAGACTAGCCGGGATTAATTACACCCTACAAGTTCGCCAATTTTTCAGCCAGGCCAGTGTCGGTACTTTGAGGGAGGTTCCCCATGCTTTTGCACGGACCTAATTAAAATAAACCTCGTTTTCCCAGGGGATTAACCCCGTTAACACCTTTCTAGACACCTACTTGATCGGCTAATTGTGATGTGTAAAACTCTCCCAGGAGTTACTCTTACTCACAGTGGGTATCGGGATCCAACTATCTCATAGAAGGTTTGCAATCTCATTGCAAATTTCAACACTTGAAATTCCGATAATACTTTTACCCCTAACCTCCTATGACCTTGACAAAGGCCAACAAACCATAGGATGCTAGTCAAGTTCAACCCGTCATTTCATGATTGAATTAAACTTACCTGCATGACCATTGACAAAGGCCAACAAGGTCGCACGACTACCCTAATCCAATCGCATCACATGCTTTACAGATAATCACTAATCAGCTACCGCACACTACGCCTTGACAGAGGTCAACAAACGCAGCACGAATACTAAATAGTACTTATCTGAAATGACGGAGGGTTACGACAGGTTTTTAAGAAAACCTTTTGCGTGATGAACTTGATATCGTTGTAGAATCGAGTGATTTTGAAAAGGAGTGTTTTTAGGCTTTTACTATTTTTTGCTAAAGAGGTCACTCCCGGTGAAGGGATCTCGGCTTTTTCCTCATCGAATGAGGTGCTGGATATTCATGAATACCGAATACCACTATGCAAAGCAAGAACTAGAGAACCAATCAAAAGAAAAAACCGAATGGGTTGTAGCATCTTCTAGCTTTTTGCTAAAGAGGTCACTCCCGGTGAAGGGATCTCGGCTCTTTCCTCATCGAATGAGGTGCTGGATATTCTACAAGGAATACCGCTATGCGAAGCAAAAACTAGAGCTACCCTTTTTGAAAATTTGATTCTACAACATCTTTAGGTTTCTTTCCTTTTCATTAATCTCATTAATGAAGTCCCAACATTTATACTTCCTAAGCATCACAGAAGAAACGAAAATACAACGTACGCTTATGCCATTCGGATTCGCCACAGTGTCCCGTTATGCACCGTTAGGTTACTTAACTAATGGCATAGCGGGGCGGGGCTAGCGCGGGTGCAAAACATAAGCAACGTTTATTATATATCATATATATAATAATAAAGCATTCGTCTCACACATATAAAGTGATCACATCACAGAATATCAGCAGCAGAAGACAACATATGAAATATTGGATATACTAGGAGATCCGTGTTTTATATTAAGCCAGTAAAAAAACACGGATTCCACGGTCGCGATGAATATCAAAACCCATATTCCTAGACCGCTACGAGAGCGGTAAGCAACCCTACTAATTCTAGAGTTAGGAGAGCCGGACTCGACTCCTCGAGATGGTCTCCCACTGGACTCTAGAACTAGGTTACTTGTGCTCCCCGCCTTGGGTCTATCCTAATGCGGAAAAGTAAATAATATACATCAATGGTGACATCATCCTCAATCCGGAAGTGCCCCAATAAAAGAATATTACATACAATCTTTTACATGAATGAAAATGAAAAAACTCTCATCTCACATAAAAAAAACCCGGCTATTCAAACACGACGATCCAATATAACATATCCCAGCAACACATAACATCATATGTCATCAACGTAAGTAAATATGCGTACCCCAATTGTCGTTGACATATAGTAACGAAACCGGCGATACATCACATATTACACTTACGGTCGCAGAAAAAAATGTCAAACTACAATATTTGGGATCGACACATCCCTTAGACATCATAAACCCGGAATATCACATATTTCGGATTTCATGCCTAACATTGTAAATCTTACATTTGGGTCTCACTCATGAAAACACATTTTCAAAAGAAATCGGGTAATTCAACAAGATTCCCGATTCCTACCGAGACCGAAATGTTAAATTTATAAGCAACTAATCAATTTTCACAAAACTAATTAGTATAGATTCCAAATATTGTATCACATTCCATAGATAGCTAGACGATGTTAAACATTCCGATCGAATCAACAAACACCCAAAATTTCCCAAAGAGCTCAACACTTGAGCACAGTTTAAAAATACTCAGAACATGCCACAGTACCTATGGACCAACCATAGAAGGGCCAACCCTTGCCTCACCTATGGCGCCGCGGAACTACCGCAAATCCTAGGGTTTGGCAGCGGTTCCGGTGGTCATAGAATCGAGTTAGGGTTTCATTCTTCTAGAGGGTCCATAGAATTACTTGCATGATTATTGAATATTTTTTAACTTGGAAAAATCCAACTTTTGGAAAATTTTCAGCGAGGGAGAAAATTGGGTATTTGGTATTCGTTCGAACTTTTTAACGCCGTCTAAATTACCCGAAACGAAGTTAGAATTACGACTACGAAGCACTCCGAATTGCCTTTACATAAAGATAACATCACATGCAATCTTAGTAAAAACAAGCAATACTTAAAACACCAAAACCCAGAGACCAGAGCACCAAACAGAAACGAAGCTAAACAAAGCCAATAGAACCGGCCAGGCCGGTCTAAACCTTACTTCTCGCCGGGTCAAAACAGGTGAAAGGGGCTCGTTTTTGTCTGGTGTTCATGTTACATCTCATGCAACATTCTGCAGTTGCTTAAAGAAATTTTAGAGGACTTTTAAAATTCGACAGAAACTAGGTTTTTTGTTTCGATGTTTCGGAGTTGTTTCGGTTTCGTAATTCTACAAATATCGTCTAATTCTCTAGCTTGGCTCTGATACCACTGTAGGGTTACTTAGCACGGCCACTGGGTTTCAGGAAGCATCAACCATGCCGCATTAAAAAAATTGGCATGCTAAAGAACCCTAACCTAGAATCTTAACTAGAGAATTAGAGTAAACATGCATGCAAAAAACTTTACATACAAAGTGAACAAGGAATACAACCTTTGTAGACCGGTCCTTCACTTCAAAAGCTCCTTGTAGTAGTCCCTTCGCTCCAAGTAGTGATCTCCCGGACTCTTGTAATGCTCCACAAGGTGAAATGAACAATCTTGCTTTAATTCTTCGAGGCTGAAGATGATCTACGTCGAGGAGACACTAACTCAAGCTAACTCTTCACTAATTAGGAATTTATTGAAGCAAACAACCTAAACTAAATGGCTAATCTAGTATAGGTTGATGAAGTAGGAATTTTTCTCACTTTAGAAATATTTTTCTCACCAATTAATTTCACCTCCCAAAAACCTAGTGAGCTCTTGGAGATGAAGAAGAAGATAAAGTGGAGAATAGAATGAGAGAGAATAGCAACCATGGGTAAGAAAATATTATATACTAACTCTTGTAGAGACTTAACCATGGCTAATGACAATGGTTGGGTTAATAAATATCTTAAGTAAAACAAAATTAGTGGACTAAGTCAATGGTTCCACAAGCTTCAACCATGAGCTAATTTCCAACTAATTTTTGATTTACTTTAAATAAGTAAACCCTACATTATCATGATCATGATGTGAGTCTCATACACTCATGTAGCATGTATCAACAAGCATGACACAATAATATATATCGCATATATATTAAGTGTGCACTAGTGAGAAAAAGAAATGCATAAGTGAGCTAATATCAGTCAATGTACATTAATATATCAAATATATAATTATACATTAAATTATTAAATCAACACTTGATTTAATATCCGGCTATATCGTATACAACCGACTAATATCATTTGTATCAACTTATCAAATCAATACTTGATTCGATAACCCGGCTATATCACATATAACCGATCGATATCACATATCGCGAGAATAGAATACGGTATCTCATACATGTATTAATCTCGGTCCCGCACATATCACATATGTGCTCCTACTTCATTTCACATGAGCTAGGAAACCTCTGTGTTGGACTCTAAAGACTCGTCAATATGCCGGCAGTAAGTGATGATCATATCAGTCACCCACAAGCCGTCAGCGGTACTAGCTGGACGTAACGGTTACCCGAGTATTGAACGATCAGAAGATCAATAAGCAAGCTTGTCTAAACTCCCGCAAAGCCTGTCAGTAACACTACGTACAGTCCGGTCTCTTCATCTGATATGTCGCATATCTAGTCTAGGGGTGGTAAACGTCAGACCCCAGTAACTTGATAAGTCGTGCTGATGTGAGACTCATAACGGGTCGAGAAACTACTGATAACACTTACCAGTAAATCTCCGTATCATCCCTGGCCAGGGACTTCCTGTTATATCCAATAGAGCACAGCGCAATATCAACCCCCAATACCTGGAGAGACGAATCCCTTCCTATCGCCCATTGCCTTCATGTGACTCGGGACTATACCCAAAAACCACCATTTTTCACGTTCTCTTGAACGTGGTAAGGTGGAAATCAAAGCACAGTGGGAATCACATAATACTCTATGACGATCTCGGGTCAATAGACTAACCTGTACCAGTGTCACCAGAGAACTGCTATCTAACGATAGGTATAATACCATCTAGGAGTTCTCGGCGAGTCCTGTTCAGTGTACCCAGTCTCCACTGAGCACCCGTATACCATCTTTGGTGTCAAACACCAATGGATGTTGGATCATCCATCGCCCATCATATGGGTCAAGAAGCGTATATGCTAGTCTACTCTGGAATATCGATGCCTCATCTCGATACACCCTCGACTAGGAACAATTACAGGATGAACTTATGGACTATCCTGGCTCCACTAGTATGATCTCCATCATAGTCCTGGTAGTCAAGTACACATCCTAAGGGCTTTATCAACATGTGAGAGCAAGACAGTATCACAATACAAGTCTACATGTTAAGACAAAGAGCAACCAGATAGCATACTATCATGTCGAGAAAGAAAGTCCTCTCTATATATGTCCAAGCATCTACTATAATATACATCATATGTACAATACTGGCCTCTAGGGCGTACATATAACTAACAGTCTAGACGACGGCGACTGGAACTGAAAGTATGTCTTAGCACCTCTACAATGTTTATATGAGCATCAAGTATGCAATTTAAAAAATCTAGAGTGTTAATCATACTAACTTAGAATCGAACTAGAGAATTAGAATTTTTAAGCGAGCAAACTAGTTCTAAACTAAGTGATGGGAGTTTACGATCTTTGTAGACCGGTCCTTCACATCTAAACCTCCAAGTAGTAATCCCTAGAACTCTTCTTAAGGCTCCACTTTAAGAAAGGATTGAGCTTGCTTGTAGTCTTCGAAGCCGAAAATGATCCACCTTGAAGTCTCTCTCACTCAAGCCCACTCTTCACTAATCAAAGTATTAGTGAAGCAAACAACCTAAACCAATGGGCTAGATTAGTGTAAGTTGATGAAGTAGGAGGTTTGCTCACTCAAAATATTTTTCTCTTTTCTTTTCTCAACTAAAGAAAAACCGTAGAGAGGAGAAGGAGATGAACTTGGATGAGAGAATGAACCATGAACTCTAGTATAAGATAATGATGATTTAATATCTAAGAGTAAAACAAAAAATAGGACATGAGTCATGGCTTCTCCAAGCATCCAAAGCCATGACTCATTTTCCTCTCTTTTTTATCTTTTTATTAAAATAAAAATCACCTTTATTATCTTTTGCCTTTATGTGATTATCATACATTCTAGTCCTATGTATCATCAACCATGATATAATATCAAATACATATATAAATATATCACACATACACACACACATATAAATGTATATAAAGAGAAGAAAATCTTAAGTGAGCTTTAATATTAGTTTTGATATATATATATATATATATATATCAAATATATAAATATAGAGAGAGGTTAATGGAGGAAAGGTGCCATAGGAGGGGATTTCCTCCTATGGCGTCGGAAAAATGTACCTTCCGTGATTTTTTTCGACGATCGGCATACATCACCTCCATCTTTATCATCTAATATGTGGATACACCAAATTTCATGTGATTATACCATTTTCACCATTGATTTAGTTGGTGCAAAATTAATGGTTTACCGACAATAGAACTTTTTACATTGCTAATTCAACGGTGAAAAAGTAGTGGAATCACATGAAATTTGGTGTATGCACATCTTAGATGATAACGATGATGATGATGGGTGTTGATCGTCGGAAAAAATGGTAGGGGTTGTATTTTTCCGACGCCATAGGAGGAAATCCCCTCCTATGGCCTCTTTTCTTCATTATTCTCATATATATATAATTTTGATCAAGTGGGCCCATGCTCAAGTCGAGCCCGAACATGAAGCGGCCGGCCTATCCCATGCCAAAATAAAAATTATGTAATAAATAATTTTGATGTAATTTTTATGAATAAATGTAAGAAAATGGGAATAAAGACAAATTTTTGTAAAGTCCATGGCTCATGTGCAAAAGAAATGAGCACATGAGGCATGGGATGGGTAAAATGCCATTTTGTAAAGCCCAATGGGCTATATGTAAATTTGTAACCCTATATAAGGCAACATGATAATAAAATGAAAGACAATAATTGATTCCCCTCAAAAATTAGGGTTTGTGCCTCCTTCTCCTTCCTCAAGGTTCTAAACCTTCTTCTCTTTTTTTTGAATTAAATCAAGATTTTGACTCTTCCTTTTCCAAAAATAAACAGTTTTCACCATCAAATTCTTGAAAGAGAACTCGGATCTTCTATCAAATCCTCAAAAGGGGAGATTTTAAGTCTTTCCCACTTTTCTCCAAGATCCAGCCAACAGAGAGGAGAAAGAAGGAGACCCATATCCAAAAATCCCACTTTGGGAAAATCCAAAGCTCAAAAGAAGACCCAGGGCTCAAGGGAGAAGAAAGGGGTCCCCTTCCATCATCTCCGAAAATTTCTTAGGAGTTTAACTCCACAAAAAAAATAATAAAATAAAATATAATATATTAAATCTTTTTTAGTAGTTTAACTCCAAAAGTCAATCGGGAGTACAACTCCGAGTACAGGGGCTAAGCCCATTTTTTCGCGGGCGCCCAGCGCCCAGCACCCATGTGCCTAGCGCATGAGGCTCTGGTGCCCACCGCCTACGTGCCGGGCGCCAGAGGCACGGGCGCCCAGCTCCCACATGCCGGGCATGTGAGGCGCTAGTGCCCACGCGCCGGGCGCCCAGCTCCCGCGTGCTGGGCACGTGAGACGATGGCGCCCACGCATCCTTTGGACGGTATTCACCCTTTTTTTACACACACCTCGTAAACTCTGCGAAGCCCCCGATATACCTAAGACCTCTCAAGACACACACATACGCACACTGCACATTGAGTTCGCATGATCAGTTGACCCGTCAATCGGAGGTTCCCTCGCTTCAAAGGCGAGAGGTAATTAACGGCAGCTTAGTCCGCAGCTACCGGAGATTCGGATCCCCACAATCAACAAACCCCAGCCTACCCTAGGCATGGGGAATCTGTATACGCCTGACAAGCGACGCGTATTCCCATCTCAATGGGGTGACAAAAAACACCCTACAATAATATATAACCAGGCATATATCAAATACGGTATCATATTGTAACAACTCTGTTTCAGTGTACAGAAAATTTGTTTAAAAGTTAATGTACAAATGGAGTATTTACAATCCTGTGTATGCTATAAGTATTTGATTTGCTTTAGAACAACAAGAAAGCACTTGTAACTCATTGGTAAAGCCTTGCACTGTTGTGACGTAGCCTATGTGTTCAAATCCCCCCAGCCACATATTATTCTTATTGATTTTTCTTTTAAACTTTTAGAAGCTCAAAAGTTTACACGTGCAAAATACGTAAAATGAAAAGTCACAACAAAATCAAACATGTGCACTGAGGTATATGAGACGACTAGGACACGTGGCAGCAATCCAAGAACCAACCCACCGGTTTGGACCGACGAGATTTGATGAAGGGGCCGGCACCGCCGGTTTGGTCAGGGGGAAATGCAAATTTTTTTGTTGCCCTAACACCCCTTAGACTCCCGTATTAACCCCAGTCTGTTTGATTTCCCTGCATATTAACAGAGAAATTAAAATGACGCATTAATCCAAATTTTAATGCATTTTTAATTCTATCTTCACTCACAAAACCCTAATCCTACCATATAAATACAACCCTACACTTTGGCCCTCCTCATTTAGAAATATATTACCAAAACTCTTTAAAAATGTCAAGTCCAAAAAGTTGTACAAGTGGAGTTAGTTTAAGGCCAAGTTCCGGCAACGTTTCGGGACAAATCCGGCGACAAAACGACTCCCCAACGATTCCATAAGCTTCCTCTACCTCTCTTCTTTCTTTCTAATCTGTAAGTCCCACTTTCCTTCTTCTCCATCTATTAAAACGAATTCAATTTTCAAAACTAGTCGGAAGCGGAGTTAATCCGACTCCCGTTTCTAATTTAATTAAAAACACCATTTATCTTAATAACAAATTTACAAGATTTTTGTATATTGTTTAACAATTATAAGCAAACACATTAGAACAAGTTTCATCTCAAAATAATGTGTATTGCAAGTTCTATTTCAGTTTTACGGTAAAATACCATCATGTTTACATACGACATTGCTTATTCATTTTGCTCATATTACCTTTAGAAAACTTACGAGGTAATTACCTAACTCATCACAATAATCATTCTTGACATAGCACGATGGCTTTTGGAAGATTAATTTATGGGATAAATACGAGTTTACATTTAAATACCATAAACATTCAAAAACTGTTTTCTTTAAAAGTGTATTATTTAATTCCTTGCAAATGCGCCCCTACAACCCATTTTGGAGAATCTCGATCGGGATAGTGCGGGTTATCGCATATCCTCGGGCCTAGTAGAGCGAGATGCAGACCTCCTCACGGAGCATCCGATCTCGATAGAATTTTTAATGCAATTTTTAAGAAAAATGAGATTTCTACTTAATAAATAAAATTTATTTTTACTAAATATATATATATGAATATTATAAAAATACCTACTTTAAATATATTATATATATTCCATATTTTTCTAAATCAAAGGAATCACAAATTTCATGAAACTACCATTACAAATCAATACAATTCCAATATTACACTAAAATACCATATACAATGAAATCTAGGTTCTATTCACTAGAAAACTTCATTTTATAAAAACTGCATCTATGAAAACCCTAAAGACGATAAATAAATACTTGAGGTTTATTTTGAAAATATATCAAAACTATTTTTCATAAAACCCCCTCAAGTTATATTAATTTACAATAAGGACCCTAGTAAATATAGGTTTAAACGGGTCCAGTTTTCTTGAGCCTCAGGGAGCCGGAGAATATGGGTTCTTGCCTATCTAAGGTAGACAACCTAAAAACAGTGTTATCAATACGGTAATTTTCTTAGAAAAAGACACAAATTCTGTCGTCCATGTGCAGCAATTACCGATAACACCATAACTAATTCAGGACTTCAACTCTGTCTAAAAGGTCTGACTCAGTCCGAGTCTCAGTCTAATATGAAACCAATCTATCCTTGAATATGATTCAAGTATAACTCCATTTCAACATGAATCCATTTATACCAGAATTCAATTTATATCAACATGACTCGACCGAACCGAACCATAGATATACTCTGATTACATGACTATCCATTTATATTCATTCTGTTTACATGATATCATGGTTTCGGCAAGTCTTCCATTTATAAAACAAAACAATACAATTAATACAAAAGATATTACGGGGTTTTAAAGGGGTAGACTGGTACGGAATATGTTAGAAGTGGCACGAGACGGTCACTTTAATACACCTAACCTGAATATCCATTGCTGTTGTACCGTGGCTTAACGGTTCCTTGTGCTCCGTATACCTTAGTCTCCGGAATAGTCGTACCCCTCTCGTATACACTAGCATATTCTGTACCAAGCTACAAACAACCGCGTTAACAAAAAAAATTACAATATACCAGTTATATTCTCATCTGTCTATTCTTACCTATCTTTGGGACATACCGAGCGATTGTTCGCTGACGACATTCCTTCTCTTCTTTCTTTAGAATGTTGTCGGGTGGATCGGACTCTCTGGAGGTCAAGCCCAGTATTGAAGACTTGGAGCAGTTCGCCATTGACCCAGAGCTCTAGATACTTGTATCTATTTTCTTTTCAGTTCATGCCATTGTTTAGACATTGCTTTTCATTCCTGTATTTACATTTTCAGTTCTACTTGTAAAGAAATCTTTAATAAATAAAAGTTGTTGTTCATTAACACTTCATGTCTTCTTGTGTATAGGTACATTATATTGCTTAGTTACGCTTAGCGTGTTTACTTCTGAGTAAATACGTAGCGGGCCTCTGTCACGACCCGAAATAGCACGTGACTGGCACTTGAATCATATGAAGTCTATAGGACCCTATCTAATTCAAGTAAGCCAAAAACCCAGAAATCTAAACCATTTTAAAGAAGAGGTGAAGAAAAACTTGTTTTAAAGCGAGTGCTTTTAATAGCATAAGTCGTAGTATGCATCTTTAAAAACATCAAATCCTTTTCTGAAAATTTCGGCAGAGTTTCCTTTGTAAATACTGGCCCCAAACGGATACAAACATGCATAATGAATAAAGGCATCCCCAAGCGGGAGCTAGCTCTTCGCCAATTGGCGGTCACAACCACGCAAGCAATATAATATACAACGCTGAAGGACGAGGATCAAAACTCAAAAGGAAACCCAAAATCATCAAGAAAACCATAATAATACAAGCGTGACTTTAAGGTCGAAAGAATAAGAACTGGTTTTCTAAGTCTGAAATAATATACAAGTCTGGTTGATAGAGTTACTAGATACAATTGAAATAATAAAGTATAATGGTGGTCACGATGCGAGTGAACCCACTTATCAAAGCAATCACCCGGAAAGAAGCAGTGTGCCAGCAAAGCCGCCAAGGAAACCTGTACGGCACAACCTGCAAAAAACTGTGGCACAACGGGGGTGAGTTGCCAACTCGTGAGTAGAAAACATCACCGAGCAGAAATCGCATGTATGACTCAATCCTAGGTCATACGATAATATATATCATCAATATAAAAACCTGTACCATCTACACATAAGTGTAATACCACGTGCTTGTGTCAGTGCCTCAGATAGCAACAAATCATATATATGATGCATGAATGCATTTCAAATAAAAACAGAATACATCATGAATGAGAAAATTGTTTTCTTAATTTAGTGAGATTTCTGTATATATAAGTCGAGGTATCATCAATGAAATCAACATAAAATCCGTGTCAAGCATCGACACAAAACATAAATCCAATATCCAATATCTCGGGCTCCGGCTATCCGAACTGGCCCACATCATATAGTCTCAATACCTCAAGGTCTCAATATCTCGGGCTCCGGCTATCCGGACTGGCCCCTGGGCTCCGACTATCCGGAATGGCCCCAAATCATCAAATCTCACAACTACGTCGGTATCCTCCGGATATCCGCCGCGTCATAAATAATCGGTCGGTAGTGCTTCCCTGCCAGGCTCAACGCCATCATCTGCGACCATCTTGCCTCGGGGTACCGCACCGGGTCCACCATACACCCACAGATGGTTCCTCCTCCTCCTCGAATCGGGTGTATGATATCGTTCAAGAGCCGAGAAAACTCATGGTGGACATATCTCATATCATATCACGAGAAAACCGCATTATCTATTTTTAGAAATGATAATCAGTTTATAAAATCTTTGCGGTTTCTCAAAATCCAGAAATCTCATGAAAATCCGAAATCTCAAATCCCGATGTAAATAAATAATGAATACCGGGTTCCGGCAATCCGGACTGGCCCATAATATTGCATGGAAAATGAATATATAACTATGCATGAAATATCACAGTAATAAATGCAATGTCTAAGCTATCATATAAAAGCAAGCTCACTAGTACCATGTCGAAACTATTAGCTAACAATTTATACTAATGAAGTAGTATTTTCTAATGTGTACGTGATATGGAAATTACCGATGATGATGTGTGTGAGCCGGCAAGCAGGTGTACGTGTAGCATACGCATCATCGGTAATGGTGCTGGTGTTCTGACAGCATGGGTTTATAATCACTAAAGTACACATTAAATATGCAATGCGATGATAACGACATGAATGAACGGATCCTGAATAATTTTGGGAATTTTCCCACCATTGGATCTCTGATCCAAGGGTTCCTGTTTTACAGGAGAACAGAAAAGATTTGTCTAAATCTTCATTCAGTTGCTGCGCAACTCACCAGCGTGTGACACGTGTCATGCATCCGTGCGCTTGCGCAACTGCGCAGACACGTGTCGCGCACCCGTGCGCTTGCGCAGTTGCGATTGCGCAACTGCGCAGACACGTGTCGCGCATCTGTGCGCTTGCGCAGTTGCGATTGCGCAACTGCGCAGACACGTGTCGCGCATCACTGCGCTTGCGCAGTTGCGATTGCGCAACTGCGCAGACACGTGTCGCGCACCCGTGCGCTTGCGCAGTTAAGTCTTTAATTACGTTTTCTGAAGAGCCTTGCTCTGATGGGACGCACCGTCTCGGGCGTTACGCTGCCGAATTGGCTTCTGCCACGTGGCAAATTGCGCACTGCGCACGGAAACCGAAGCGTTGCTTCAAATTTCGAATTTTCAAAATTCAGTAGAGCCTTGCTCTGATTGGGGGAAACAGCTGGCAGTGGGTTTAACCACAGACCGCAAGCGACACTAGCTGTACGTAACGGTCCCCAGGTAGATGTCGATAAAAAGGCCGATGGGGAAAACCATCCGAACTCCTACTGAGCCTGATGTGACAATCTCCGTACAGTCCGGTCTGTTCGTCTAAGACTATCGCATATCGAGCCTAGGGGGCGGCAAGCGTCAGTCCCCTAATAGCGGTATAAGTCATGTCGGAGCGTAGCCTATTACACCCTGAGAAACTACTGGAACCTACCAGTAAATCTCTCTTGCCCTGGCCAGGGACTTTGCGTAATGGCTCTCTGACACAGCGCGATATCAACTCCCAATACCGGGAGAGACGAATCCTTTCTAATCGCCACTGCCTCCAAGTGCTCGGGACTGCACCCAACTGCTACCTGTTTGCATGACTCCTTTGAGCCGTGGTAGGGTAGCAATCTAAGAACAGTGGGACACACTCGAGGCGAAGTAGCAGTGTCAAGTCTGCGGACTATGCTGTACTCATGTCACCTGGGAACTGTTAACTGATGACGGGTATAATACCAACCAATCAGTTCTCCTGCGAGTCCTGTCCGGTGTACCCGTAACCTAACGAGCACCTGTATACTATCTCCATACGACGTACTGACGGCTGTGGGACAGACCATCTCCCCAACTGGGATGAGAAGCGTACACACTTAGTCTACTCTGGAATATCGATGCCCTGTCTCGATAATCCTACGACTAGGGACAAGTATAGGATGTTGCTTATAGACTACCCAGCCCCCACTAGTGTGACTGCCATCACAACGCTGGTAATCAAGCAAAGATCCTATGGGCTCTACTAATATAGATAAGTGATACATTACAAGAAACATATGCATATATTAAAGTAGACACAAACCAAGTAGCATACTACCATTTTTAGCAAGACTGTATATACAACTGTGAATATCCCAAGCTTCCATTAAGTAATATACATACAAGTATGATACAATAATGGCCCCTAGGGCATATACACTAACAATCTCCCACTTGCACTAGGGCCATGAGCTGGCATATCATAGACCTATCATCTCGAATAGCCTCTCGAACTGCGTCTGAGGAAGGGCCTTTGTGAATGGATCAGCAATGTTATTCTCTGTCTCTACTCTCTTCACCTCGATCTCCCGGCGATCGACGATCTCCCTGATCAGGTGATACCGCCTTTAGATGTGTCTGGACTTTTGATGAGACCTGGGTTCCTTCGCTAAAGCTATAGCGCCGTTGTTGTCACAATACAGAGGTATTGGACCAACACTGGTAGGAACCACCTGAAGTTCTTTGAGGAACTTCTTCATCCAGACAGCTTCTTTTGCAGCATCGCAAGCAGCTATGTACTCCGCTTCCATTATTGAGTCAGCAACGGTCTCCTGCTTGGAACTCTTCCAACAGACCGCCCCTCCATTGAGGGTAAAGACATAACCCGACATGGATTTGGAGTCATCCTTGTCACTCTGGAAGCCGGAGTCGGCAAAGGCCTCCATCTGGAGGTCTTTTCCGCCATACACCAAGAACATCTCCTTTGTCCTTCTTAGGTACTTGAGAATGTTCTTTACTGCTATCCAGTGCTTCTCCCCTGGGTTTGCTTGATACCGGCTTACAACGCTTAATGCGTATGCTACATCTGCTTTGGTACATAATATCGCATACATTATAGAGCCTACCGCAGAAGCGTAGGGTATAATTAATATGTGATCCCTTTCCAAATCAGTCTTGGGAGACATCTCTTTGGAGAGGGTGATTCCGTGACAAGCCGGTAGATTACCGCGCTTAGAATCATCCATACTGAATCTCTTCACTATGGTGTCTATGTACCTGGACTGCGAAAGTCCCAACATTCTCTTTGATCTATCACGATAGATCCGGATCTCCAGAATGTAGGTGGCATCACCCAGGTCTTTCATGGAGAATTTATGTGACAAGAATCTTTTGACTGACTGTAACATAGGAATATCATTTTCTATTAGGAGAATGTCATCCACGTACAAGACGAGGAATACTACAGCTCTCTCTACAATCTTACTGTATATGCAAGGTTCATCTGGATTTTTGATAAAGTCAAATTCTTTGACAGCATCATCAAAACAGATGTTCCAACTCCGTGATGCCTGCTTTAGTCCATAAATGGACTTAAGCAACTTGCATACTTTACCGCTGCTCCCACTCTGAATGAATCCCTCTGGCTAATCCATATAGACGCTCTCTTCCAAATTACCATTTAGAAAGGCCGTCTTTACGTCCATCTGCCAGATTTCATAATCGTGGAAAGCAGCAATAGCAAGAAGGACCCGAATGGATTTAAGCATAGCTACTGGAGAAAAGGTTTCGTCATAGTCCAAACCAGGTCTTTGACGGAAACCCTTTGCAACCAGTCTAGCCTTGTATGTTTCAACCTGTCTATCTACACCAATCTTCTTTTTGAAGATCCATTTGCATCCTACGGGTTTTACCCCATCTGGAGCAATGTCCAAAGTCCATACTTTGTTAGTGTACATGGACTCCATTTCGGTCCGCATTGCATCCAGCCATTTTACTGAGTCACCGCTCTGAATGGCTTGCTGGAAGCTAGTAGGCTCATCATAGTCAATAGTGCAATCCTCTCTATCCCCGTCTATGAGAAAACCGTAGTATCTCTCGGGCGGATGAGACTGCCTACTACTCCCGCGGAGTGGCGTCGGGATGTCCCTTTCTTCTGAAGCCTCAGGTTCTATCATACTTTCAGTAGTAGTTTGTGGTTCTGGAATTTCTTCCAGTTCTATTTCGCTCCCACTTGTTTCCTTTTCTAAAAACTGATGTTCTAGAAAATGGGCATTACGAGAAACAAAAACTTCTCTGCGTAATAGAAAAAATACCCCTGGAGTTCTTTGGGTATCCCACAAACTTACATAGTACTGAGCGTGCCTCGAGCTTATCCACATGCTGCTTTTTAACAAACGCTGGACATCCCCATGCCTTCAGGTACTGAAGACAGGGTTTCTTTCCACTCCACATCTGATATGGTGTGGTAGGCACAGTTTTGGTTGGAACCTTTTTCAAAAGATATGCAGCTAATTCTAGCGCATATCCCCAGAAAAATTGCGGTAATTCAGCCTTACTCATCATGGAACGAACCATATCCAATAGGGTTCGATTCCTCCTTTCTGATACACCGTTGTGTTGTGGTATGTATGGAGGAGTAAGCTAAGAGAGAATACCATTCTCTTTTAAGTAACCCAGGAACTCGGCACTTAAGTATTCACCACCTCGATCAGATCTCAGTGTCTTTATACTCTTGCCTGTTTGTTTTTCCACTTCATTCCTGTATTCTTGGAATTTCTCAAAGGCCTCGGATTTATGCTTCATTAAGAAGACATATCCATACCTAGAGAAATCATCCGTAAAAGTAATGAAGTAGGAATAACCATCTCATGCATGTGTAGACATTGGACCGCACACGTCACTGTGTACGAGTCCCAAGAGCTCGCTTGCTCTTACTCCGTGTCCAGTGAACGGAGTCTTTGTCAACTTTCCTATGAGACAAGATTCACAAGTAGCATAAGATTGATATTCGAACGGATTCAAATATCCTTCTCTATGTAACTTAGTCAACCTTCTCTCATTGATGTGATCTAGTCTACAATGCCATAAGAAAGCCTGATTTATTTCTGGAGACTTTCTTTTAAGTGTGTTCTGGACATTGAAAACCTGAGCTTGACTTAATACGTATATACCGTTATCTAATGTACCGGACCCAATCAGAACTTGATTTAGGTGGATGTTAACTACATCGCTTACGAATGTAAAATCATATCCCTCTCTCGAAAGTGAGGACACTGATATGATATTGCAAGTCATACTAGGTACATACAGACAGTTACGTAGAATCAATATCTGCCCACTTGTCAAACCTAGGCGATATTCTCCCACGGATTCAGCGTCCACGCTCATTCCGTTTGAAACTTTGAGAGACCAATCACCTACCTTTATAACTCTACGGTTTCTCAAAGCATGTAATGAATTACAGATATGAGATCCTGCTCTGGTATCTAGTACCCAGGAAGTAGAGTTTATTGACAAACAGTTCTCAATTACAAACACATTTGAGGCTGAAGCCACAACATGCTTCGTATCTTGGCTACTGGCTTCTAAAGCCCTGCAATCTTTCTGCCAATGCCCAATCCCATAACAATAGGAACGTCCCTCTTTTACTATATTCAGTCCCGAAACTTTTGCCTTTCTCTTTCCTTCTTCCCTAGTTTCCTTTAGGGTAGGAGGCAGAGACTGTAGAATCAAGTCAGTATCTGACTCATTTCCCAACGCGGTCTCCAGGTTCTGGAGCTCATCAATACAGCTAGTCATTGTAAGGACGTTGTCCCCTACAGATGACCCGTCAACCAACCTCGCTTGAATTAATTCGTTCGAGGTCTCATATCTTGCGATATGAGATTGCTCTCCATATAAATCTTTGTTATGGAGAAAGATGGAAACTAAGTCCATCTTCTCGTGCTGCTTCTGGTATACACCATCAACTGAAGCTAATATGAGGCACTTAGCTTTCGCTTTATCTTTTTCCCTTGTCTGACGGATATCCATATCCGCAACAGTGGAAACTGGACCTGGGACGGCGGGATCTTGAGTAGTAATAGGGTGGTCCAGCTTGTCATAGGCAATGGACATCTGGACAGACCTTTGCCAGTCATATAAGTAAGATTTAGTCAATTTATTATCTAGATGTAACCTAGTCGTGGTCAAAAGGTCGCTGCAATTAAGAGAGAGAGAAGAAAACATTTTAGCATGATGCTCTTGCAAGTTTAGAATGGTTTTTAATTTATCTAAACAGGATGGCTCCCACTGTTTCTCGAATCCCTCCTCAAACCATAAAAGAAGAATTAGCCAGGACTATTCTCACCGTACAATTCTTGCTTAACCGTTCAGCCAGGTCAGTGTCGATACTTCGAGGGAGGTTTTCCAACACTTTCGCGAAGTTCCTTAATTAAATAACCTCTTTTCTCTGGGGGCGTAACCCCGCTGACACCTTTCTAGGCACCTACTTGGTTTATAGCATTGATCGTTAAGTGACGAATCTCCTGATAAGTAGTATATACTCACAGTAGGATCGGGATCCAAAATATCATCGTATGATAATGTTGAAGGAATCCTACCAACATTCATCAAACTCCAAAATGGTATGCTCTCACTGCAAATTTCAGTTTCTTTAGAAATTCCCGATATAAATTTTTGCCCCATGCTCTTATGACCTTGACGAAGGCCAACATATCATAAGTCACATGTCAAGTTCTACCCGTCATTGTCCAGGTTAATTTGAACCCACCCGTACATACCCTTGACGAAGGCCAAAATAGTAGTACGACTGTCCCAAACCAACGCATCTATCTATGCTACAGAAAAATATCCAGCAGCCACCAATCACTATGCCTTGGCGAAGGTCAAAATACATAGCTTGAATACTACTGAATATTTAACTGAAATGACGGAGGGCTACGACTGGTTTTGGCAAAACCGTGAACGTAGCGAACTTGATATAATCGAAGGAACCTGATGCTTTTTAAAAGGAGTGGTTAAAGCTCCGCAATTAAAAATTCTGATCTTTTTAAAATAACCGAGTGGTTTCTTTTAAATTTGTTCCAACGATTAAACTTTGGTTTATTTTCTTTGCATTATAATAATGCGTCCCATCATTTATCCTATCATTGCAGAAAACAACGAAAAATACCACGTTCTCTTATGCCATCCGCATTCGCCACGGGGTCTCATCATCACCCGTTAGGTTACTTAACTAACAACAGAGCGGGGGCTGGGCTAGCGCGGGTGTAAAACATAAGTGAAGTCTAATAGCTATCATATATAGATATTGTACATTCGTCAGACGCAATAATAAGCATTCCAGATCACTGATGAACTTTATTGGATATACTAGCAATCCGCATTTGCTTTGAGCCTGCAATAAAAGACGGATTACACAGTTGTGATGAATAGCCATTACCCCACCCTAGACCCCTACGGGTACGGCAAACTACCCGCCAAGTACCCGAAGTGAAGCGATCTCCCTCAACAAAGTGAGTAGGCCACTAAACACTTCAAAGTACCCGGTAGTTTGTGTACCCCGCCTTGGGTCTATCCTAGGAGCAAAAACAGTAAGAAGAAATAATACAACGGTGGCTACAACCGCAACCTGGATGCGTCCCGCAAAAGAATATTACATCATATTACATTTACATCGAATGAATGAATATTAAACCCATCTCAAACCCCGGCTAATCATCACAACATTCCAATAAAGTCCATAGACACAAACGGTAAACATTACAGAAATGTGCAACCCCTGCCAACAGACATACTAGCAGTTAGGGGAGGTTTATGAACACATTAAACATTACAGATAATAACCAGATAAGCAATTAGTTTAGAACATCGATCGACAACTTTTCTCGTGTCTACCCCAAAAGCAAACTTGTACTGAAGTAACCTGGGTAGAAAACAGAATATACAGGAAAACAAAAAACCAGAAAACATTAATAACAGAGCAAATCCGAGTCAACTCGGAGTTGACTCGGCGGCGGATCCGCGGCAGAAGCACTCTGTTGCCGCGGATCCGCGGCCATAACACCGAGTTGGAACTTCGTATTTTCCCAGTATTCTTAAATTTCCCTGCTGTGAATTTTAAGGCATATCAAATAATTTTTTAGACATGTTTAAAATTAACAGAAACTTAGGGATCCCGGGGTTTCGTTTTCGTGTTTTCCATCGATCGAACTTCTAATTAGTTGCTAACAAGCTAGTAATGGTTTAGTTGGCTCTGATACCACTGTAAGTCTATGTCACGCACCCCACGAACTTGCGGGGAGGCGGAATATATGAAAAACGATTATCAAAGCTTCGTAACACGGACTTGAGCGCATGAATCGTTTCTAAACCGTTACTAGCAAACTACGAAAGGTTTAACTATTCGGATTCAAAGTTATACCTCACGTTACTTGTCCTTTGGGTCTTCATCGCGGTCCTCCACTACTCGTAGGCTCCTTGGAACATCGGCACCTCAACGGCCTCCTCGAATCAAAGATGATCCACCCGAGAGCTCCTACTACAAGCTTGATCTCTAACTTGAGATAACTAGGTTGCTCAAAGTGCTAATCTAAGCTACCTAGGGGATATAGAGTGAGGTTATTGATGTATTAGTCTAGCTAACCCTTGATCTCAACACATGAGAGGTTAGGGTTAGGGTTTCAAGAATAAGAGAGCTTGAGGAGAGAGAAGGTGGTCATAAGAATGAATTGAAATTGTTTCTCACTTCTAATATATTATGAAGCATAAAGAATTATCAAATGAATAAATCAAATGCATTATCATCATGCTTCATTGAATATGTGCAATGAATCATCAAGTGAGTCATTAAGTAATAAATGCTTCATTAACTCACTTGAATGATTCATCTCATGAGTCACAAAATCAATTAATGCTAATGCCACCTTACCCTCCAAGTCACCATGTTTCTAGAAGCTTCCCGGAAAATTACGAGAACACCCCTCCAATCCGTGAAAACACGGAAAAACTTTAGACTGTATAAATCCAATAACCTGATACTAGAAACTGGCTTAAACCAAAGCCGACTAGTAAAAACTGTCCGAACGTCGTACGTGCGTAAACACACGTATGCGTCCGAACCCTTGTCGTAAAACCATACAACCTCTATATCGTTTCGCCTGGAGCAGGAAAACTCTCTGTGTGGGACTCTAAAGACTCGACACTACGCTGGCAGTGGGTTTAACCACAGACCGCAAGCGGCACTAGCTGTACGTAACGGTCCCCAGGTAGATATCGATAAGAAGGCCGATGAGGAATACCATCCGAACTCCTACTGAGCCTGATGTGACAATCTTCGTACAGTCCGGTCTGTTCGTCTAAGACTATCGCATATCGAGCCTAGGGAGCGGCAAGCGTCAGTCCCCTAATAGCGGTATAAGTCGTGTCGGAGCGTAGCCCATTACACCCTGAGAAACTACTGGAACGTACCAGTAAATCTCGCTTGCCCTGGCCAGGGACTTTGCGTAATGGCTCTCTGACACAGCGCGATATCAACTCCCAATACCGGGAGAGACGAATCATGTCTAACCGCCACTGCCTCCAAGTGCTCAGGACCGCACCCAACTGCTACCTGTTTGCACGACTCTTTTGAGCCGTGGTAGGGTAGCAATCTAAGAACAGTGGGACACACTTGAGGCGAAGTAGCAGTGTCAAGTCTGCGGACTATGCTGTACTCATGTCACCTGGGAACTGTTAACTGAAGACGGGTATAATACCAACCAATCAGTTCCCCTGCGAGTCCTGTCCGGTGTACCCGTAACCTAACGAGCACCTGTATACTATCTCCAGTACGAAGTACTGACGGCTGTGGGACAGACCATCTCCCCAACTGGGATGAGAAGCGTACACACTTAATCTACTCTGAAATATCGATGCCCTGTCTCGATAATCCTACGACTAGGGACAAGTATAGGATGTTGCTTATAGACTACCCAGCCCCCACTAGTGTTACTGCCATCACAACGCTGGTAATCAAGCAAAGATCCTATGGGCTCTACTAATATGTATAAGTGATACGTTACAAGAAACATATGCACATATTAAAGTAGACACAAACCAAGTGGCATACTACCATTTTTAGCAAGACTGTATATACAACTGTGAATATCCCAAGCTTCCATTAAGTAATATACATACAAGTATGATACAATAATGGCCCCTAGGGCATATACACTAACACATTATGGGCACAAGAGAACGATCAAGGGAAAGAAAGAGCACTTTACTATTTAAGTCGAGTTCTGCTGGGGGCAGAAAGCAATTATTCCCCCATTGAAAAACACTGCCTGGCGTTGATATTTGCGATAACAAATCTCAGGCACTATGCGTTGGTGCATGAAGTCCGTCTCATTTCGAAGGTGGACCCCCTTAAGTATTTGATGTCAAAGGCCATATTGACGGGGCGACTCGCTAAATGGGCCCTACTCTTGATGGAGTTCTTGATAACTTATCAACCTCTCAAGGCAGTCAAAGGCCAGGCCATCGCCGACTTCCTCGCTGAGCATCCGATACCTGGCGATTCTCCTCTAAATTGCGAACTGCCAGACGAACATGCGTTTGACGCGATCGATGGGAGCGATACCCGATGGGAGCTTTATTTCGATGGAGCATCTTCCATGAAGAAGCGCAAACAAAGTACCCCCATAATCAAGTCAGGGGTAGGCCTCATCTTCGTGACTCCACAAGGAGGGATAATGCGCTTTGCTTTCTCTTTAATAGAACCGAGGACGAACAATGAAGCCGAATATGAAGCTTTGATAGCAGGCCTCGAGATCGCCATTGACATGGGAATTGAAAACCTCCTCATATACGGAGATTCTCAACAAGTCATTAGTCAAGTAAACGGCGACTACCAAACGTGCAAACTAGAGTTGGTGAAGTACGGCGAAAAGGTGCAACAACTGTTGACCCAAATTCCCTCCTACGCTTTGGAAAACATACCGCGTGCGGAAAATAGCAAAGCGGACGCATTGGCCAAGCTCGCTAAAGAACTGGCTGATGAGAATCTCGATGACGTCAGAATTGTGGTACAAAGCCGTCGGGTGCTTGCATCAACAGAAATATCTCCGGAATCATCCGAAGAAAAGGGAGCGACTGAGCAGACAACCCTGCAAATAAAAGACCAGAAAAGGCTGAGGATTGGAGAAAAGTCTTTATAGACTACTTCAAATACCGTCGAACGCCCGAAGATGCGTCCTCAAGACATCAGCTTATGAAACGAGCTCTGTCTTTCGCCTTCGTCAATGATACTCTATACAAGAGGTCGTTTGATTCTCTGTGGTTGAGATGCCTAGGACCTGACGAAGTGAAAAGAGTCGTTCAGGAAGTTCATGACGGATTCTACGGTTCTCACCAAGCGGGCCCGAAGATGAAGTTGAAGATCAAAAGGATGGGCTACTACTGGCCCATGATGATTCAAGACTGCCTCGAATATGCGAAGCAATGCTACTCATGCTAAATCCATGGGGACTTCATCCATCAGCATCCAAATCCATTACATCCAACGGTGGCTTGCTGGCCGTTCGAAATGTGGGGAACTGACATAGTTGGCCCCATCGAACCCGCATCGTTCAGGGGACATCGTTTCATCTTGGCGACGACTGACTGCTTCTCCAAATGGGTAGAAGCAGTACCTCTGAGGGAAGTGAAGACGGAGAATATCCTCCATTTCTTCAAGACGCACGTCATTTACCGGTTTGGAACTCCGCGACGGATCATCTCCGATAATGGGCCAGCCTACAGAACCCACAAGATCAGTCGCTTCGCGCAGCAGCATAATATAGACTGGAGATATTCCTCGGTTTATAATCCGCGAGCTAATGGTCTAGCCGAGGCCTTCAACAAGACCTTGACAAAGATCATGAAGAAGACAGTGTCCCGAAATAAGAAGGACTGGCACGAGAGACTGCAAGAAGCTCTCTGGGCGTATCGAACTACGTTCAAGACGGCCACGAACACAACGCCGTACGCGTTGGTATTCGGTACAGAAGCAGTACTCCCCCTCGAGATAGAGCTACCCTCTCTACGAATGGCAGTCCACTACGAGCTGACGGACGAAGAAAATGCTCACCTTCGGCTTGAGGAGCTTGATGCCCTTGATGAAACCCGGCTCATAGCGCAACAAAATCTAGAAGCTTATAAAGCAAAGATGACGCGCTCATATGAAAGATTGACCCGGCCGAGGACATTCCGCCAAGGCGAACTCGTGCTAGTGGTCAAAAGACATATGATTCCCAATTGCGCCAAACGGGGAAAATTCGAGGCGAACTATGAAGGCTCGTACATCATAGATAAGGTCTACCAGGGTGGAGCCTATCTACTCATGGATATGCACGGTGAAAGGCCTTTCAGGCTAATAAACAGTCGCTTCCTAAAGAAATACTACGCTTAATGAGTCACAGCCTAGGTCAATGATAGATGACGACGACTATGTCCGCTCGTTATCTTCTTAAGCCCAAACTCTATAAGTAATGGCCGGCCTTCTCTTTGACGGACCGAAACGTCCTTAAACTAATGACAGACCGAAACGTCCTTAAACTACTACCGCAGCATCCTTAGGTTGACGAGATGAATAAAAAAAGGAATAAAAAATAATAATAATAAAAATATAAAAACGGTATGTCCATAAGCAAAAGTGGGCACGGATGAAAACCCGAAAGGGCTCTGTGAGTAAAAACAGCAGGGCTACCGGCGAGTGTTCGTGAAAACCCGAAAGGGCACGACCTCGTAAAAAAAAAGAATAAAAAGAATAAAAAAAAACGGTATGTCCGTAATAAAAATAGGCACGGATGAAAACCCGAAAGGGCTCCGTGAGTAAAAACAGCAGGACTACTGGCGAGTGTTTGTGAAAACTCAAAAGGGCGCAACCTCGTTAAAGGACACTTACAGGGTCATCTCGACCTTGTAAGGAGAAACCACCCGCGTAAGATCCTTACGACTCACAAGGGAGCAACACACTTAGGGATCCCCACGATTCCTAAGGAGAAAATACACTTGCGAGATCCTCACGACTCGTAAGGAGAACTCTCTTATGGGACCCTCACGGCTCATAAGATTTGAAAGTCTTAAGTTACAGAGACCTAAACCTGTGCTTAAGCAACCCCCACAACCTTCGATATTGCCCTACAAGTGGTTCAATACCGACCCTTGTATACAATCCACGGGCGCGAATAAACATTTCCCTAACGAAGTCCCACCCGTGACTAGGGATATGTATGCATGAAGAACAACCCTTGTAAGACCTCTCGATTTACAAGGAAAAAACCCTCTTG
This sequence comes from Agapanthus africanus, assembly GCA_030015575.1. Classification (NCBI taxonomy): domain Eukaryota; kingdom Viridiplantae; phylum Streptophyta; class Magnoliopsida; order Asparagales; family Amaryllidaceae; genus Agapanthus; species Agapanthus africanus. The sequence continues at coordinate 350,775,864 of CM057351.1, forward strand.
TAGGATCCTTACGACTTACAGAGGAACACGCACTTAGAAATCCTCACGATTCCTATGGAGAAAATACACCTACAAGATCCTCATGACTTGTAGGGAGAAATACTTTTGTGGGACCCTTACGGCTCATGAAGTCAAAAGCCTTAGTCGACAGGACCCTAACCCTATTCGCTAAGCCACCTTTGTTCGACATCGACAGAGGCAAATGATGATTCGCTCCTGGCATTATCCCAGTTGTAGCGGTGCTGATGCCAAAATCGGTGTCTAATTTCAGGTTTACGGCGAAAAGCCAGTAGGCCGCACATGCATACGAAATAGCCGAAATGATGGGGCAACTTGCAATAAAAAGCAGCAAGTAAAAATGTGTGCACACAAAATAGCCGAAATGATTGGGCAACTCGCAATAAAAAGCAGCGAGTAAAAATAAAATAAACAGCCGAAATGATTGGGCACCGCGAAAAATAGCCGAAATGATTGGGCAATCACGACCTTCGCGATATAAAAGCTGAAATGATAGAGCATCGCGGAAATAAAACAATAAAAAAATGAATGATGAAACTTTTGCCCTACAGGTGAGCTCACGCCGATCCCTGTATACAATCCAAGGGCACAAACAAAGAGGGAACCATACCTTCCCAACAAGCTCCGTCAGAAAGCGAAGCCAAATCTCGACGGTTCACCAACAACCTAGAGACAATCGTGACATTCATCTCGATACAGCAGACGCAGTGCCAGCAAACGAAGCGAAAATCAAATTCCTAGCTTCACGATTTTGACGGTAACTTATATAAAACCTGAAAGACCACCACAGATCAGTCCAACTTCCAGGGAAATCAGTGTCCTTGGTAATACCTCAATTCAGGGAAACTAGCGTCCTTGATGAGAGCTTCCTGATTCGCGTCGGCCCGCAGAGAAACCAGTGTCTTTGCAGGAATACACCGATTCGTTTCAACCCCGAGGAAACCAGTGTCCTTGGCAAAATACTTCGACTCAGGAAAACCAGTGTCCTTGACAAGAACATCTTGATTCACGTCGACCCGAAGAGAAACTAGCGTCTTTGCAGGAATACATCGATTTGTTTCAACCCCAGGAAAACCAGTGTCCTTGGCAAATACCTCAATTCAGGGAAACTAGCATCCTTGATGAGAGCTTTCTGATTCGCGTCGGCCCGCAGAGAAACCAGTGTCTTCGCAGGAATACTCCGATTCATTTCAACTTCGAGGAAACCAGCGTCCTCGACAAAATACTTCGACTCAGGGAAACCAGTGTCCTTGACGAGAACATCTTAATTCGCGTCGACTCGCAGAGAAACTAGCGTCTTTGCAGGAACACCTCGACTCGTCTCAACCCCAGGAAAATCAGTGTCCTTGGCAAATACCTCAATTCAGGGAAACTAGCGTCCTTGATGAGAGCCTCCTGATTCACGTCGGCCCGCAGAGAAACCAGTGTCTCCGCAGGAATACTCCGATTCGTTTCAACTTCGAGGAAACCAGCATCCTCGGCAAAATACTTCGACTCAGGGAAACCAGTGTCCTTGACGAGAACATCTTGATTCGCGTCGACCCGCAGAGAAACTAGCGTCTTTGCAGGAACACCTCGACTCGTCTCAACCCCAGGGAAATCAGTGTCCTTGGCAAATACCTCAATTCAGGGAAACTGGCGTCCTTGATGAGAGCTTCCTGATTCGCGTCGGCCCGCAGAGAAACCAGTGTCTCCGCAGGAATACTCCGATTCGTTTCAACCCCGAGGAAACCAGTGTCCTCAGCAAAATACTTCGACTCAGGGAAACCAGTGTCCTTGACGAGAACATCCTGATTCGCGTCGACCTGCAGAGAAACTAGCGTCTTTGCAGGAATACATCGATTCGTTTCAACTCTAGGGAAATCAGTGTCCTTGGCGACCTCCTCAACTCAGGGAAACTAGTGTCCTTGATGAGAGCTTCCTGATCCGCGTCGACCCGCAGAGGAACCAGTGTCTTTGCGGGAGCACTTTGATTCGTTTCAACCGTGAGGAAACCAGTGTCCTCAGCAAAATACTTTAACTCAGGGAAATCAGTGTCCTTGACGAGAGCTGCTCGATTCATCTCGACTCGTGAGGAAATTAGTGTCTTCGCGAAGACTTCCCGATTCGTCTCAACTTGCAAGAAAAAGCCTTAGGCAGCAGGGATTAAAAAACTTGTTTCCTAAGCACTGGGACCCTACAAGTCGGACTAAAATGGTCTCTTGCATACTATCCATGGGTCTCACTCTCCAAAGTTGAATCTCGACAAGGAGGGAAACAACCGCTTACGAGTCCTCTCGACTCGTAAGAGGGAAAATTCTCTTATAAGATCCTTACGACTTATAAGAGAAAATGTACTTAGGAATCCTCACGATTCCTAAGGAGAAAATCCACCTACGAGATCCTCTCGATCCGTAGGGAGAAAAGTCTCTATGAGACCCTCACGGCTCATAGAGTTGAAAAGTCTTAGGCAGCAGATCTGAACCTGCGGCCTAAGCCATCGCTATCTCTTGAAGAAACCCAGATGCTTACTCTGTTATCTGTCAACCATGTTCACTAAGGTAACATACGGATAATAAAAGAAAGAAGAAAGCGACAGAAAGAACATCTGATTGGCGTTTGATCAAGAACTCGAGACACATTCATTCATGCATGTGCAAAACTCAGAACGAGAAATAAGACAAGCTGAAAGGAGAAATTTTCCATTACAAAGGGTTCTTACAATCATAAAGAAATAAGCAAAAACATTATTCAAATTATTACAACGGTATAACCTCAGATCCTGGGCACGGATTGAGGAATTCAAAAGTAAGGCCATCTAGAGTTCTTCTGGCCATTCTGATTATTCTCGTGTGCAGCCTCTCGCGCTCACGCGTGTCAAGATCTTCGGCAAGGCCCCCTATCCTTTGATAAGCAGCGATTATCGTCGTCTGCTGAAAAACTTGATGAAGAATGTCGACGAGGCTATCCCGCCGTTTTTTCGAGATCAGCCCCGACAGGTGCACTGAATGCACCTTGTCTTCGGCATCATCTAGCACATTAAGCGGCATGGCCTCGTGGAACCCCGGGAGTGCCCTCCAGATTGCTCCCAGCATAACTTTCAAGAGAGCAAAGCGGCGAGGGAGCAGCCAACCAACGCGTGCGTTCAGACGACCCATGACCTCCGCACACTGGGCATATGTAAACTCTTGGTTTTGTTGATGGCCCTGTACGCGGATATCCTCGTAGGTGATGAATTCGTGCAGACTGTATAGACGTACCGCCATAATGTCTGGAGGAAACATCATGGGAAGATTAGCGATAAAAAAAGACACAGAGAGTTAAACTCCTCGAGAGCAATGCTCTGCAAACAGGAGTGACTGTCAAAATCCAATAATGAGGGGAATTTAAAGAAATTCCCCGAGAACTCTGAGAGCCTTACTATTAAAAGATGATATAATCCATTAAAGACAAAACTCCATTTTTAATCTACATTATCCATATTCAAACTCTTAAGAGTTCATCATTTTTTTTGTTTAGAGCAAAGAGATCTATGTTTTGCCAAAGAGCAAAGCTCTGTTCATGGGTTAAGAAACCCTGAAACAGATTCTTGAGAGCAAGGCTCTGTTGGAGAAACCCCAAAGGGGTTTTCTTTAGATCAAAAAATCTATGAGAGCAAGGCTCTATTAATTGAAATTGATTTAATTCAAGATTAATTTTTACCTAAAAAGTTTCTTTTAAAGAAAATCTAACTCTGGGAGTTCTTGAAGGCAAGAGCAAGGCTCTGAAGTTTTGAAAGTAAAAATTTTAAAGATGATAATCATCTGTTGAGGACCAAAAGTTCTATTTATAGGCATCAAATGCCCTTTCAACTTCCAAAAGTTGCCGCAACGGTTAGAATTCAGCCACCGTTGCGCTTACGTTTGGGCTACGTAAGCGCAACGGTGGGGGGACATTTGTTTACCCCAATCAGAGCAAAGCTCTGTTCAAATTCCAAGACGGGAAATGAAGCAACGCTTCTGATTCCCCCCAATTAGAGCAAAGCTCTACTTTGAAAATTTAAATCTTAATAAATGAAGCAACGCTTCAGATCTCCTGCGCTGCGCACAGAGCGCCACGTGTCAAAATCAGGCACGCCAGCGCAGGGAGCGCAACGCCCAAGGCAGCGCGCCCAATCAGAGCAAGGCTCTATTTAAAACAAAATTAAAAGAAGCAACGCTTCAGCTGCGCTGCGCGACACGTGTCAGCGCAGTTGCGCTGCGCTCTGCGCTGCGCGAAACGTGTCAGCGCAGTTGCGCTGCGTCTTGCGCTGCGTGACACGTGTCAAGCGCTCGTGCGTTTGCGCCAAACAGAATTAAAATTCCAGTAAGATCTTTTTGTTCTTGTTAAAACAAGAAGATTGTCTTCTGTAAAATAGAAGCCCTTGGATCAAAAATCCAACGGTGGGGAAAAATTCCCCAAATCACTCAGAGAATGATCTCTTTACAAAATTTAATAAATTAATGGGCACTATATAAAGGCCCCTAGACCCCAATTCATCAACAACAACACAGAGAAGAGAGAAACTCAAGAAACAAAGAGAGAACTCCTCTAAAAAACTCTGAGAAGAATTCAGAAAGAAGAAAAAAGGTAAAACCTTTATAAAAAGAAGAATTTCTTCTGAATAGATCATTGATCTAAGAACAAGATCAAGGATCTTCAATAAAAAAATATAATAAATAACAAAAGTATTGTTTTTTTATGAACCATTGGTTCTGGAATCTTAAAGATTTTTTCCCTGAATCCAAAATTGGATCAAGAAATTAAAACAGTGCTTTGCACTTGCAGATCTGCACTGTTGCGCTCCTGAGTTGGCGCAAGCCACCAGAGAGTGCCACGTGTCAGCACCATAACCACTTGCGCTATGCGCTTTTAAGATATAGCATTGCTCTCTTAAGTTGGCGCAACTCACTGGAGCGCACCACGTGTCAGCAGCGCAACAGCGCAGCACACTGCGCTTGCACTCACCAGAGCGTGACACGTGTCACCTCCACATGCGCTTGCGCTCAATAATTGGCGCAAAGCGCCTGACAAGCCACTGTCAGATAATTAATGCACTGCATTATTTACAGAAGGGCCAAACCCAATTAAAAAAGGCCTAACAGGCCTAATAAAATGCCATGCATTATTTTAAAAGGGGCAGAGCCCAAACAAAAACAGATGCTGTGCATCATTTAAAAGGGACATAGCCCCAAATCAAAAAGGCCTAGCAGGCCAGAATAAAATGCAGTGCATTATTAAACAGGGGCAAAGCCCTAGCACAGGCCTAATAGGCCGAAGATAAAAATGTTGAATATTCTCCACTGGACTTAGCCCAATCATGGCCGTAAGTCCTCAAATTAAATTGACTGAGCAAGACTGCTCTCTTAAATCAATTTACATCCGGTTCAAGGGTACATCTCCGAACTCTTCTGACACCTATCGTTGTAATCCTTTAACGACGTCAGAGAGGTGACGGGTCCCGACAACCACACATTAATACGGACTGTGGGGTCCTTAAACCCATGGACTTATGCGTCCTTAAACTAATGGACTAATGCGTCCTTAAACACACCCATACGGACTGTGGGGTCCTTAAACCCATGGACTTATGCGTCCTTAAACTAATAGACTAATGCGTCCTTAAACACATCTATATGGACTATGGGGTCCTTAAACCCATAGACTAATGCGTCCTTAAACTAATATCCGTCCCTAAAACGGGAACGATGGACCCTTATGTCCCTAAACTGGAAATGGACCACCATGTCCCTAAACTGACAATGGACCGCAATGTCCTTAAACTACCTATGGACCACTACGTTTCTAAACTGAAACAATAGAGCCCCCAAATGCTCTTTTGTCGGATCTAAACGATCCCGTTTAAGTTGATCTTAGCCTCAAATCTGGCTAACGTATCCTTAAACATTCAAACAGACTTTAGTCCCAAATTGGACTATAAAACTCCCAATCAACTTTGGTTCAAGGGTACATCTCTGAACTCCTCTGACACCTGTCGTTGTAATCCTTTAACGTCGTCAGAGAGGTGACGGGTCCCGACGGCCATATATTAAATGGACCACTACGTCCCTAAACTGAAACAATAGAGCCCCTAAATGCGCTCTCCGTTAAGTTGATCTTAGTCTCAAATCAGACTAACGTATCCTTAACGAACGTTTAAGTTGATCTTAGCCTCAATATGGCTAACGTATCCTTAAACTAAAACACCAAATCCAAATCTAAGTAAATACGGATTTGGACTAATCCACGTCCTACAGGCGATGCCATCACTTAGTCTCCGTATACAATCCACGGGCATCCACAAACAAAATACACACGACACGAAGTGAAATTTCTGGAGAAGGAGAAAGTTGTTACCGTGATGCGGTAGCGTAATTAACTGCAGGGGCTTGTGCCTGCAGGGAAGAGCGTCCCTACAATCAAAAACCCCTCAAGTGAGGGGGAATCTGACGAAGTCTGTTATATCGGCCGCATCCATCTAAACCTCCGATACACGGTGCCATAAATCAACTTGGCATCTTCGGAGAGGTAGACGGATAAAACCAAATAGCATCTGCCCTGAATCTCAGGCAAGACGTCCTCACATCGTTGCCGTCTTTCGGAGGGGAACATATACGTATACGTATATATATATATATATACATATATATATACATATTCACATACATGTATGTATATATATATATACACATATCCCTATATACACACAAGAACATCGAATGTATACGTGTGTGTGTGTGCGTGTGTGCAAATCATTACTCTAGGGTTTCGCGACTAACACTAAACTATAGCATTAACTTCCAAATACGCTAACATTAACCCAAAGTCACCTAAAGCATTTCTAGCTAAGTATACACGTCTTATAATAACACATAAGTATATAGATATAACATGTTTGTATACTGCACTACGAAACTGCCGGGGTGCTATACGCCATCCACCCGACTTCCCCCGTAGATATATATCTACTCACCTTGATCCTTGCTTGCCGACGTCGATGTCGCTATGCTCTTGCGTGTCGTCCCGAAGTTCACGCGGAGGTACCTACATGCCATAACACATCGTATCGCATTAAAATCCAATCCAAATCCAAAACGACACGCGAGGTGCCTATAGGTTAGAACCTATAGCCTACGCATGCAAAAGAACCAAAAAACACCCTATATCGATGTACAAACGTCAAGTGACCGATACTAAACACAAAATCCAAAACCTCAAGTCATAGAAAACCACGAAACCAAAACAGCAACACAAGAAATTGGTCCCAGATTTTGTTTCAGGTGAAAATGGGATAAACAAACAGTACTGGGGTGTTGTATATAGGGTATGTGAGCTACAGAAGCGACTTCGACCCCCGAATCCATAATGTGGCCGGCCACAAGGGCTAGAAATCCGGCCAGCTCGGTTGGGGAGGCTCAGAATGGGTTCGTCTTCATAGGGTGGTCTCGTAGTGGTCCATATAGGTTGGTGGTATTGTTTGTTTTTCTTATAAAATTCCCGGGTCACTTCAGATTCCCTGTAGGCACCTAATCATACACTAAACCGACATTTGAAAGTTTCAGGTTTGGGTTTTCAGGTTTCAGTTCAGGTTTGGTCTGGGTTCTAGACACTATGGGGGGTTTAAGGTCACCACTAAGCTCATTAGCACTATCACAACTCAAAAATCCCTCAAACCTCATCTAGGAATTTTCAAAGCTCACAAAACCTCACTTTAACACTTCTAAACATGTACACATGCTAAAGTGAATGAAATACTAAATTAATGGTGAAAGAATTACCTCATTTGGCAAACCCTAGAATCCCCTAGAGCTCAAAATCCAATTTTTCTTGGTCCAAAATGCTTGTAATGAGCTTGTGCATATTTTTAATGAAAGGGAGATGACGTTTTGATGTGTTTTTGGGTGTGTTGTGAGGTGGTGAAGGAGGTGGAGGGAGAAGGCAGCCATGAGGGAGAGAAGAAGAGAATTATGAAGATGAAGTGAAGAATGAAGCCATGGTCAATGAGACCCCTCACCCTCTCTCTCTCACCCATACCTCAAGCCATGATACACAAATATTATTCTATTTCCTTTCTTTTTCTTTTCTTTTCTTTTAACACCCAAAACAAATAAACCATATACAAGAAAAGAAACAATATGCCATGGTTAATAAAAATGAAACAAGTTTTGTCGTATGTCATGATGCACAAATCAAGTTTAATGGACGATTAGTGATATTTAATCACAATTAGCATTAAAGTGAAATATAATTAATCATAAGGAATTTATAATTTGCTTAAATCCTATAAAACACCCTCATTTCAGTATTTCCTATAATTTTCCAAATATTTCCCAATTTATCTGAAATTAATTATAGCGCATTATCAAAATATTCATAATATTTATTATTTAATTATATAAATTCCCAAAAATAATATCTTATTTTTCTGAAATGTTACAGTCTCGTCCCGTCTTCTTACCCGTACACTGGGAAGCGGGGCGTGACACATATACTCGCATTTAATCAAGCCCCCGCACATATCTCCATATGTGCCCTACTTCATTTCGCTTGAGCTAAAAAACCTCTATATGGGACTCTAAAGACTCGTCAATATGCCGGCAGTAGGTAATGATCACATCAGATACCCACAAGCCGTCAGCGGTACTAGCTGGACGTAACGGCTACTTAGGTATTGAACGAATAGAAGATTAATAAGCAAACTTTTCCAAAGTCCCGTAAAGCCTATAAGCAACATTTACCTTACAGTCCGGTCTTTTCGTCTAATATTTCGCATATCAAGTCTGGGGGTGGAATCGTCAGACCCCAATAACTTGATAAGTCATGCCGATATGTGGCCTATAACCTTTCAAGAAACTACTGATAACACTTACCAGTAAATCTCATCAGCCCTAACCAGGGACTTGCTGTTATAGCCAATCGAGCATAGCGTAACACCAACTCCCAATACCAGGAGAGACGAAACCCCTCCTATCGCTCACTGCCTCCATGTGACTTGGGACTGTACCCAAAATCCACCTGTTTGAACAACTCCTTTGAGCCATGGTAGGGAGGAAATCAAAGCACAGTGGGAACCACACAAGGCACTATGATGATCTCGAGTCTACAGACTAATCTGTACAAGTGTCACCAGAGAACTGCTATCTGACGATAGCAATGGTACCATCTAGGAGTTCTCGGCGAGTCCTGTTCAATGTACCCATTCTCAAATGAGCACATGTGTACAATCTTTGATATCAAACTCCAATGGTTATGGGATCAACCATCGCCCCATACAGGGTCAAGAAACATACACACTAGTCTACTCTGGAAGATTGATACCCTGTCTCAATATTCTCTCGACTAGGAACTGTTAAATGATGTGCTTACGGACTACACAAGCCCCACTAGTATGATCTGCATCATAGTCCTGGTAGTCAAGCCTACATCCTAAGGTCTTTATCAACATGTATCAGAGAGACAGTATACTAAAACAAGTGTACATGTTAAGATAAAGAGCAACCAGATAGCATACTATCAAGTCGAGCAAGAAAGTCTTATATATATATGTCCAAGCATCCACTATAATATACAATAATGGCCTCTAGGGTATACATATTCCTAACAATCTCCCACTTGCACTAAGGCCAGTTGTTGTAGTATCGCATACCCAACATCCCAAAAAGTCTCTCAAACTGTGTCTGGGGGAAGGCCTTCGTAAGTGGATCCACCGTGTTATCCTTCGTATATACTCTTCTGACCTCGATCTCCCTGCGATCAACTATCTCTCAGATCAGGTGATACCACCTCAGAATATGCCTGGATCGCTGATGGGATCGGGATTCCTTGGCTAAAGCCACAGCTCCATTGTTATCACAATACAAGGGTATTGGATCCTCAATGGATGGAACCACACCAAGTTCAATAATGAACTTCTTCATCCAGACAGGCTCTTTGGCAACATCGTTAGCAGCGATGTATTCAGCTTCCATCGTCGAGTCTGCAACGGTATCTTGCTTGGAACTCTTCCAACATACCGCCCCTCCATTGAGGGTGAAGACAAAGCTTGAGACATACTTGTTGTCATCCTTATCACTCTGGAAACTCGAATAGGTAAAGGAATCCACTTGGAGTTCTCCGTTACTCCTTCTCAAGTACTTAAGAATGTTCTTCACAGCTATCCCGTGCTTCTCCCGTAGGTCTGATTGATACCTACTTACCACACTAAGTGCGTAAACTACATCCAGTCTGGTGCATAATATCGCGTATATGATAGACCCAACTGCAGAAGCATAGGTTATCACATTCATGTGAGCCCTCTCCAAATCAGTCTTGGGAGACATCTCTCTGGAGAGAGTGATTCTTGAGCAAGTGAGTAAATTACCACGCTTAGAATCTTCCATACTAAACCTCTTTAGTATGGTGTCTATCTACCTGGATTGGGACAATCCCAACATCCTCTTAGATCTATCTCTATAGATCTTTATCCCCAGGATATAGGAGACATCACCCAGATCATTCATGGAGAACTTTTGTGATAAGAAGAGTTTGACCGAGTGCAGCATAGGAACATCATTTCCTATCAAGAGTATGTCATCCATGTACAATATGAGGAAGATAACCTTACTCTCTACAACCTTTATATATATATATAGTTCATCTACGTTTTTGATGAAATCAAACTCTTTGACTGCTACATCAAAACAGATGTTCCAGCTCCGCGATGCCTGCTTTAATCCGTGAATTGATTTAAGTAGCTTGCACACCTTTCCGCTGCTTCCACTGTCTACGAAGCCCTCTGGCTGTGTCATATACACACTCTCTTCTAAATCACCATTTAGAAAAGCGGTCTTGACGTCCATCTGCCAGATTTCATAGTCATGATATGCAGCAATGGCAAGTAAGATCCTGATGGACTTAAGCATAGCTACTGGAGAAAAGGTCTCATCATAGTCGACACCTGGTCATTGACGAAAACCTTTTGCTACAAGTCTAGCTTTGAAGGTCTCAACCTTTTCATCTACACCAATTTTCTTCTTAAAGATCCACTTGCTCCCAATGTATTTTACCCCTTCAGGAGCAACTTCAAAAGTCCATACTTTGTTGGTGTACATGGATTCCATCTCAGATCGCATAGCATCCAGCCATTTCACAGAGTCCTCATTTGTGATGGCCTGCTCGAAACTAGTCGGGTCATCATCTTCCATGATGCAATCCTCGCTCCCACCATCTATGAGAAAACCGTAGTATCTCTCAAGTGGGTGAGAAACCCTACAAGATCTGCGGAGCGGCTGAGGTTCGTCGGGGACTATTTAATCCTCCGGTTCTATCAAATTTTCTATTGCAGTTTGTGTTTCTGGAACTTCTTCTAGTTCTACCTCATTACCACTAATTTCTTTTACAAGAAATTCCTTTTCTAAAAAAATGGCATATTGAGCAACAAATACCTTTTGTTCCTCAGTGTGGTAGAACATATACCCTCGCGAATGTTTGGGATATCCAACAAACTTACATAGGATAGACCTTGCCTCGAGCTTGTCCGGATTTTTCTTTTTAACATAAGACGGACAACCTCATATCTTAATAAAATTAAGACATGGTCTCTTTCCCACCCATATCTCATATGGAGTGGTAGGCGCAGATTTGGTAGGAACCCTATTCAATAGGTATGCAACTGTTTCAAGTGCATAACTCTAAAAGGAAATAGGCAACTCAGCAACACTCATCATAGAGCGCACCATATCTAATAGGGTGCGATTCCTCCGCTCCGATACTCCATTGTGCTGTGGTGTATACGGAGGAGTAAGCTGAGAGAATCTCATTCTTTTTTAGATAATCTCGAAATTCTGTGCTTAAGTATTCTCCTCCTCGATCAGATCGAAGGATTTTAATACTTTTACCCGTATGGTTCTCTACTTCGCTCTTATATTTTTTGAATTTCTCAAACGCTTCAGATTTGTGTTTCAACAGGAACACATGTCCGAATCTTGAGAGATCATCGGTGAATGTAATGAAGTACGAGGAACCATTCCAGGCATGTGTAGACATAAGACCGCATACATCACTATGTATCAGTCCTAAGAGTTCAGTAGCTCTTTCTTCGTGTCCCATAAACGGAGTTTTGGTCATCTTTCCTTTGAGACATGACTGACAAGTTACATAATATGTAAATTCGAGCGGATTCAAATATCCATCTTTATGCAACTTAGCTAGTCTGGTCGCATTGATATGACCAAGTCTACAGTGTCACAAGAAGGCTTCGTTCATTTCTGAACTTTTTCTCTTGTGTGTGTTCTGTATATTTAGAACTGTATTTTGATTTAGAACGTATATACCATTATATAACGTACCAAACCCAATCAACACTTGATTTAGGAAAATGTTCATAATATTTTTCTCTAATGCAAAATTATATCCTTCTTTATCTAATAAAGAAACGGGTATTATATTGCACATCATCGACGGTACGAAATAACAGTCGTTCAAAATCAATAAATTACCATTTGGCAATACTAGGTGATATTCGCCGACAGTTTCGGCAGCAACAATTTCTCTGTTCCCTACTCTGAGAGACATATCACCCTTTCCCAGTTCTCTACTTTTTTTAACCCTTGTAACAGATTACAAATGTGGGATCCTGATCCGGTATTCAATACCCAGGACGTAGAGCATACTGAAAAACAGTTCTCAATAACTAACACACCCGAAGAAGATGCATCAAAATGCTCTTTCTTCATCAGGGTGGCATGGAAAACCTTGCATTCTCCTATCCCTTGCCCAGACTTATGACAGTTCTCATAACATAAGGCGGAACCAACGTTCCCAGCCCAGTATAATAAGCTGGTTTAGTCAATACATCCATATTATTATCTTGATTAAGGCGTGACATGGTCGCTACCTGGAGAGAGAGAGAGCGAAGAAAACACTTTAGCGTGCGCTCTTGCAAGATTAGACTGGTTATTATCTTATCTAATCAGGATGGCTCCCACTGTTTTTATCAAATCTTCCTTCAAACCTCAAAAGGTAAGATTAGCCGGGATTAATTACACCCTACAAGTTCGTCAATCGGTCAGCCAGGCAGGTGTTGGTACTTCGAGGGAGTCTCCTCGTGCTTTCGCATGGAACTAATTAAATAATCTCGTTTCCGCAGGAGCATAACCCCGTTAACACCTTTTTTAGACACATACTGGATTAGCTAATTGTAAAGTGGAAAACTCTCCCAGGAGTAACATTTACTCGCAGTGGGTATCAGGATCCAACTATCACATAGAAAGTATACAATCTCATTGCAAATTTCAACACTTGAAATTCCCAATATCTTTTTTTACCCCTAACGACCTATGACCATGACGGATGTCTATAAACCATAGGCCGCTACTCAAGTTCAACCCGTCATTTCTTGATCGATTCGAGCCCACCCACACAAATCCTTGACGGAGGTCAACGAGGCTGTGTGATTGGCCCTACCGATCGCATCAACATGCTGCAGATAAATATTACCTAGCTACCGTACATTGTGCCTTGACGGAGGTCAACAAACACAGCACAAATACTAAATACTACGTATCTAAAATGACGGAGGGCTATGACTGGTTTTGAAGATAACTTTTAACGTAATGAACTTGATAACGTTGTAGAATCTAGTGATTTGAAAAGGAGTGGTTTAAGCTCCGCTTTAAAATCGAGTAGTTTTCAAAACAAATCGAGTAGGTTGTAGCATATGCTAGTTTTGCTAAATAGATCATCCCCGAGGGATCTAGGCTTTTTCATCATCGAATGAGGTGCGGGATATTCATAATGGAATATCGTTATGCAAAGCAAGAACTAGCGCTACCTTTTTGAAAAATTTGATTCTACAATATCTTTTAGGTTTCTTTTCTTTTCATTAATCATATTAATGACGTCCCATCATTTATGTTACCTAAACATCACAGAAGAAATGAAAATAAAACATACGTATATGTCATCCGCATTCGCCACAAGGACCCGGGTCTTCACCGTAAGGTTACTTAATTTACGGCAGGGCGGGGTCAGGATTAGCGCGGATGCAAAACATATATAGTGTCTACTAGTATATCATATATATAAGTAGCATTCATCTCACGCAGTTATATGATCACATCATATCACAGAAACAACAGAAGTAGATATATGAAATATAGGATATAGTACGAGGTCTGTGTTTTAGATTAAGCCAGTAATGAAAAACACGGATTCCACGGTCGTGATGAATAGCCAAGCCCACGCCCCTAGACCCCTACGAGAGCGGCAAGCAATCCTGCCAATTCTAGAGTTAGGCGACCAGTCTCGACTCCTCGAAATGGCCTTCCACTGGACTCTAGAACCTAATTACTTGTGCTCCCAGCCTTGGGTCTATCCTAAAGAGGAAAAGTAAATAATATATATCAAATGGAGATAACAACCTCAACCCGGAAGTGTTCCAATAAAAGAATATTACATACAAATATTTACATAAATGAAAATTGAAAAATTCTCATCTCACGTAAAACCCCCGGCTATTCAATCACGAGATCCAATATAACATATCAATGGCAACACAATAATATCACATGTCATCAACGTAAGTAAATATGCGTATCCTTAATGTCGTTGTCGTATAGCAACAAGATCGGGGATACTGTCACATATTACACTTACGGTCGCAGAAAAGAAATAAAAACTATAATAATTAGAATCCACATCATCTTTAGACATCATAAACCCGGATTATCACATATTCCGAATTTCATACCTAACCCTATAAACCTTGCATTTAAGTCTCGAATTGAAAACACTTTTCAAAAATTAAGTCGGGTAATTCAACAAGATTCCCAATTAAATGATCGAATGATCATCGGGAACTTTAGTAGATGGCCTCACCCCTCGAGGCCGTCAACGAAGTGCACTTGGGCGGAACACGGTGGCTGCATGCACCCGAGTGGATGCTTTTGTCCATGGGGTTCTTCTATAGTCACTTGGTTGGGGCTATGGGGTTTGGCTATCTACTAGTGTCTCCCGGCGACTATTCGCGTACGATACAAGATTACGATGGAATTTTGATCTAAATCGAAACTCCGTGGAAATCCATCATTTGAGACAAAAATTGCGAGATTTACATATCGTTAACTAGTTTTCTCAAAATTAATCAATATGGATTCCAAAAAATTGTATTACATATCCAAAACTATCTAGACGATGTTAAACATTTAGATCGATATTTCAAATACCACCAATTCACAGAGACTTCAACAACTTGAGCCTCATAAAAAATTTCCAGAAAACCAAAAATGACAACATGAAGCAGCAGAGGAAAAACGAGCACCTAAGTCATCAAGTCGGCGGCGGAACCGCGGCCAAGACTTGGTCTAGGCGGCGGTTCTGCGTCCACTTAGAGGAGTTAAGTCCTCGTTTTTCTTGGGCCTCCATAGTTTTACCTGCATGATTTTCTGAATATTTTTAATTGTGAAAATATCAACTTTTGAAAAAATGGACAGAAACATGTAAAATCAGGGTTTTAAAACGTCGATCGAACACTTTAATATCATATAGACTTCACTTAAGTCTCTAGCTTGGCTCTGATACCATGAAAATATGTCTTAGCAAGCAAACTAGTTCTAATCATACTAACCTAGAATTGAACTAGAGAATTAAGGTTTCTAAGCATGCAAACTAGTTCTAAACTAAGTGATGGGAGTTTACAACCTTTGTAGACCGGTCCTTCACTTCTAAAGCTCCAAGTAGTAGTCCCTGAAACACTTCTTAAGGCTCCACTTGAAGAAAGGATCGAGCTTGCTTGTAGTCTTCGATACCGAAGATGATCCACCTTGAAATCTCTCTCACTCAAGCTCACTCTTCACTAATCAAGGTATTAGTGAAGCAAACAACCTAAGCTAATAGGCTGGATTAGTGTAGGTTGATGAAATAGGAGGTTTGCTCACTCAAAATATTTTTCTCTTTTCTTTTCTTTTCTCAACTCAAGAAAAACCCTAGAGAGGAGAAGAAGAAGGAGATGAACTTAGATGAGAGAATGAACCATAAACTCTAGTGATAAGATAAGGATGATTAAATATCTATGAGTAAAACAAAAAAATAGGAGATGAGTCATGGCTTCTCAATACTTCTCCAAGCATCCAAAGCCATGACTCATTTTCCTCTTTTTTTTTTTATCTTTTTCTTAAAATAAAAATCATCCTTATTATCTTTTGCCTTTGTGTGATTCTCATACATCCTAGTCCTATGTATCATCAACCATGATACAATATCAAATACATATAAAAATATATATCACACACACACACACACACACACACACACACACACATATATATATATTAATGTATATAAAGAGAAGAAAATCTTAAGTGAGCTTTAATATTAGTTAATATATATATATATATATATATATATATATATATATATGTATGTATGTATGTATGTATGTATGTATGTATGTATCAAATATATAAATATATATATATATCAAATTATTAAATCAACACTTGATTCAATAATCCAGTTATATCATATATAACCCGGCTAATATCAAATATATATATATATATATATATATATATATATATATATCAAAACATTAAATCAACACTTGATTCAATTATCCGGTTATATCACATATAACCGGCTAATATTCAATATTAGATATTAAATCAACACTTAATTCAATAATCCGGTCATATCATATATAACCGGCTAATATCAAATATGTAACACTCTAGTGCATGTGTACGATATTATATTTGAGGTTTTTCTAATTTTGCGACAAGTTCTAGTTCATATTTGCTTTTGGGTGCGGATAATGCATTTGGTAACTGTGGATAGTATCTGACCCGACCCACATGCTTGAAACCTATCTTGGTTCAAGATTACGTCATATATTTTGCTAGTACAGAGCATCCGTGCACATCTAAATTCTATATACATGTATCATATATTTAGTATCTGCATATATTTTAATAATATAAATAATAGCCAGTAAATATATTTTGATATCTAGCATGGCATGTTATCATACCCCATATCATATGTGTGCATCCATACGTCGTGTTCATGTCCTGATTGATAAAACAGAATCGTTTGGATCGCTACGTGTATTTACGTATATCCGTTTTTGAGGGTATGCACTTTTATTAACCGGACATCCCATTATGGTTTTGGCTTGTACGTATATTATTCATATTTTAAAACTAGATTTTTAGAAGAGACCCAGGTATTTTTCGGAGTAATTTGATATTAGCTGTATAAACCCAGAATATGTATTATAATATTTTCTAAACTTAAAACTGTTCTAACAGTTATATATATACAAATATATAATATATATTAACTAATTATTTCCCTATCTCTCTTTCTCTCTTTCTCTTATCGCTCTCTCTTTCTCTAACCTTCTCTCTCTCTCTCTTAAGTATATATTAACATTATCTAACCTAATAATTGTTAACATTCTCTCTCTCCTCTCTTCCCTTTTCTTTTATGTTTCTCGTCGTGAGAAAACTGCAACCCTAAACCCTACCCACACTTTCACTCCTCACCTCGCCGCCGACCTCCCATCATTGCCAACCCTCGTAATCACCTCACCACCTACACCTTCTCTCCTCCTCTGACCCCGAGAACCCACAGCCACTGCACAACCTCCCCGATGCCACCTGAAACCCAAAAAACCCTCACCGCCGATCACCAAAACCCTCGTTTCCTCGCCCTCGTAACCACCTCGTCACCATCATCACAACCTCCTCCACTTCCTCCTCTCCCTTCTCCTCTCCCCGAGAACCCAAAATCCATGACAACACCCAACATTGCAAACCCCGGCGACCCACTGCAGAAACCCAACCTCGCCGTTACCCTCACCGGAGACCTCGTCATCGTCACCACCGTCACCTCCTCCTTCTCCTCACCTCTCTCCAACTCCCGACACCCATAACAACCACCCTCGACAGACCCTACGACCCCCAACAGCAACCCAGAGATCCCTCTGCCCCTCGTCGCCGACAGCAACCCACCGTCGTCGCCGTCGTCATCGCCTCGTCTCTGTCCTCACTTCCCCAGAACTCACCAACAGACCCCAGAACACCAGCAACCACACCCTAGTCTTCTTCTTCTTCTTTCTTTTCTTGCTTTCTTGTTTCTTGACCATCTCGCCGGAGTCGCACGCGTCGCCGACGATCCGGACGACCCAGTCATCGTTGTCATCCAGCGTGGTCACGTCGTTGATCAGCCAGGTCCAGTCCTGCATGCGCGTGAGTTTGTATCACGACGTTTATCCGACGTTGGATATAGCATACGTATCCCGACATGAGATCCGATCAGGCAAGTTTATCTTGCAACATGCTATGTTACTATATCGATGTCTATATAAATAAAAATAGTACATGTATTTTATTATACAACAAATGTTATAGATTTACAGTATTACGTTATCCGATCGTTTCCTTACTGATAACTGCATATTTAATTGCATGCCGGAACATCATGATATCATTATAATATATATTAGTACAACATGTTATCTAGTGTGCATCATACGTAGTCATGGACATATAAAAGGTTATTACAGATAGATACATGTGCATCCGTGCATTAATCGTGTTCCGATATTCATTACAGTTTCACATTTGGGTATCTATTGATACATATGCATTACATGACATGTCCACGACACACTACTTGACTTGTTACTTGGATCTTGGTACTAATGCCAACAATATTGACGTGTTGTCCTGACGGACGTGACTTGTTGTCTGCATAGACAAGAACTGTACATACTGGATCCTGTGTTGGCATTAGATCTATATTGACAATACCTGACTTGAACACAAACCAGGGGAAAATGGGGAAATCAAGAATGTAACCGAAACATAACTCAATAGGATATTATTACATATTTTCCGTTTTTTCAGGCGTTACGGAATAATTACTTATTTGTCGTTTTATCGAGCGTTACGGAATAATCATTACTTGTTTGCCGTTTTCCCGTGGGAAATGAACAGGATATATACTGTTGGGTTACGATGAGAATTACATTAATTGATTTCGAAGACTTTTAGAATAGATAACCTAGAACTACGGTTTTAGGTTACACATCAAACATCACATACATACACATACCTCACTGTTACGGAATAATCATCACTGTTATTTTGATATTATGACGCACTAACGTCTTGGTTTTGCATGGCCCAGTTCCTTTACCTTTATCGCAGGCAGATTAAGAGTACTTTAACCATCAAGCCGAGCGATGAAGAATTGATCGTGTATTTAGAGATGTTTAGTTTAGTTTATTTTGCAGTTTTATTTCTTGATGTGAGCCCATATTGGGACATGTTTTCATATGTTGTTTATTAGATTTGATTCGTTTCCGCTTATGCATTTTCTTGACTCTGTTTATTGTGAAAAATAGACATGTACTAGCTAATTTTATATTTTACTGTTCTTGATATCCTATAGACAGCCGTAATGTGACTGTAGAGGGATGATTTCTAGCCACAGGTAGCACGGTTGGCTCTGTCACGTGCCATAGTCTGCGTATCTTGGGAAGCGGGGCGTGACAAAATATATATTAACATATATATATATATATATAAATCAAATTATTGAATCAACACTTGATTCAATAATCTGGTTATATCACATATAAGCAGGCTGATATCAAATACGGTACCATATACTCGTATTTAATCAAGCCCCCGCACATATCTCCATATGTGTACTATTTCATTTCGCTTGAGCTAGGAAACCTCTATGTAGGACTCTAAAGACTCCTCAATACGCCAGCAGTAGATAATGATCATATCAGATACCCACAAGCCGTCAGCGGTACTAGTGATTGAGAGATGTTTTGTATGCGTTTTAAAATTAAAAGAATACCGCAATCAATAACGGTGTCGCTTGGTAGCTAGCCGGTTGAGTACGGGTCGGTCCACAGGGAAATTGTGTTATCTCTTTAAGTTCTAAAGAGTTAAGTCCAAAAGAAATGGTCGTTTTGAATTTTATAAAAACTACGATTGAATTTAATCTGAATTAAAGCCTTGATAGGGTTAGGATTAGGTTAGTTTGGAAATAAAACTCTACTCACTACTTCTTTTGCCCTAATTAAGAACATATGTGTTAGGGTAATAGTTAACAAAGGGGATTAGCACGTCTAGGAAGAAACGTAGTTTCTTCTTTTTGGTCTTTGTCCGTCCTTTCTTAACTCTTAGCCCTAACCTCTATGTAAATCATCCACAACCGGTCTAACTAAGGAATCACTACTATCTCATAGGTAGGGTGCCATAGTGAGCGGTGTGTGTTTGATTCAAATAGAGTCCTAATTAATATTTATTATGGGGCAAGAAAGGAGTGAGAGATTTCCATCTCTCAAATCTACCCAATCCTAACCCTAACAAGTGAGGAACTACTCACTCATTAGGATGGTTACGATGAAATTCATTTTTATAGTTTTGTTTTAATAACCTAATTAACTTGCAGATAAATAAAGACAGATAAAAAATTGCAGAATTTAAATTCAGAACACAAGATAAAAATTAAGAACACATACTTTTATTGACACCTCTTGACGATTACAATGGAATGAAAGTTTTATTCTAGAAAAATAAAAAGAGGCATACCTAATTAGGCTTTCGGCTCTCCTATTTATAGATAGGAAAAACCCTAGGGGTTTACATCTGATCCACATCTGAATTTACAATACTACCTTAAGAAAGCCGGGTCAAAGCACCGACACCACCGACACTTCGCACCGACACGTGCATTGCACGGCTGCGGAACCGCAGCGGAATGCCATGTTTGGCCGCGGTTCAGCGGCCATCTTGTGGGTTCTCTGTCTCAACTTTCCAGGGTTGCTTCATGTTGCTGTTTACTTCTGTTTTCTTCACTTGGTTCCTCAGAATATCTTCTATTTTCTTCTAGATTTCCACAGTGCGGAATGTTGTGGACTTTTCGCTGTGAGCTTCGCGTTGAAGTCTTTAATCTTGTGCTGTCCTTATACTTTGTGCATTGAACTGTTCGCTGATTCTTCGTTTGTTCCTTAAACTGTAGGCGGCATCATACAGATTCTTCTATTTGTTAGTCATAGTCTCATATTTGTAGCGTCTTTTCCTGAATTTCACTGTATTGTTCTGAGAACCTGTAACCTGCAACTATTTAGCAGACATGGATCAAAATCACCTATTTATTTGTAATATGATTAAGGTTGGGGAATATAATAATACAAAATTCTGATATAAACAAATACCCCCAAACTTATCTTTTGCTCGTCCCGAGCAAAACCAATTTTATTCTCGAAAAATCCTAACCTCACTTTCGAAGGGAATCACGATTGCACTGAGCTCGTGCAACAAGCCGTTAAACCTCTAGATGTCCCTAGTATGAGGAGTGTTGTCTCATGAGGGTTTTCAGCGGATACTACCCACAAAATCCAATCAATTAGGCCATTGGCTCTAATTATTCAATTCAGTATTCTAGCAAGAAATTCTATTATTTTCAACTTAGAAACCATCAACCCGTATTTTTCACACTTACTTATCATTTAACTTAAAATTGTATATGTTCTGCAAATTTATTAAGCTTTCAACATCTTTTGAATTTTCCTTCTATGGTTCCATCTCAACTTAGGAATTTTTATCATTTCGACTGAAGGTATAAGCCCTATCTTTCATTCCTATCTCTCATCCAAAACCCCAATCGTATACCCCCTACGTGTGTGTATGTATCACCCCTACACTTAGAAATTCAATTCTAGCTATAATACTCTTGTCCATCGTCCAAAGTACCTTTAGTTGGTGAATTTTAGATGAAATTGCTCACACATCCTTCATGCGACCGTTAATACTTCTTGAGGTACCAACGACCGATTACAAAATGTGTTCGTGCAATTAGGCGTAATTCCTCGTCTTATAATACCTAAGGCTTTAGCAATGACTCTCAAACCAGATGGTCTAAGTCACTAGGTAATAAAGCACCCTCGCTATATATTTTTTATTTTACGCAGCCTTAAGTAATTATAAAACTACTGTTTATTTTTTTTATATCTCTTTATTCACACTTATACTTTTATTTAATTTTTTTCTCATACTAAGGATTTTAGACAAGAGCAATTCAAGGTATCCTCTACTATCCCAAATTTCAAGGTGCGTGTATGTGCGAGTTGTAGGGTATATATTTTCAGAATTTAGACTAAAGGTTCGGAATTATTTTTCTGACTTACACTTTGTAGGGTGTTTTTCGTCACCCCATTGAGATGGGAATACGCGCGCGCTTGTCAGGCGTACTACAGATTCCCCCTGCCTAGGGTAGGCCGGGGTTTAATGATTGTGGGGATCCGAATCTCCGGCAGCCGCGGACTAAGCTGCCGTTAATTACCCCTCGCCTTTGGGGCGAGGGAACCTCCGATTAACGGGTTAAACTGGTCATGCGAATTCAATGTGCAGTGTACGTGTGTTCTGTTCTGAAAGGGGGGTTTTGGATATATCGGGAGCCACGCAGAGTTTTTACGGGGGTCCCGCTACCCGGATAGCGGGCTGGGGGTCAAGGGGGCTAGCAGCCCCCTTGCGGGGTTCGGGGCAGCGCCCCGGCCCGAAAATTTTTTGGAGGGGGAGAATGTTGCGGAGTATGTGTATGTGTACATTTGTATACAAATGTATATATATATGTATATACATAAAAAGAGGGGGAAAAGGCATCCAAGGGATGCGTGGGGCAGCACCTTGGGCGCTGTGCGCTTAGGTGCTGTGCGCAGGTGCGCAAGCGCGCGCGCCACGTGTCGGCACGCGGGTGCCTTGCGCACTTGCGCAGGTGCGCAAACGCGCACGCCTCGTGTCGGCACGCGGACGCCTTGCGCAGGTGCACAAGCCGCGCGCCTCGTGTCGGCACGCGGACGCCTTGCGCACTTGCGCAGGTGCGCAAGCGCGCGCGCCACGTGTCGGCACGCGGGAGCCTTGCGCACTTGCGCAAGCGCGCAGGTGCGCAAGCGCCACGTGTCGGCACGCGGGCGTCTTGCGCACTTGCGCACAGCGCGCAGGTGCGCAGGCGCGCACGCCACGTGTCGGCACGCTGGCGCCTTGCGCACTTGCGCTGCGCGCCGGAGAGGCACAAGAGGCTTTTAGCCTGAAAAAAAAGGATTTCTCAAAGGAGAAATCAGAGAGGAGTCGGGCTCCTGAATGTGTTTTGGGTTTAATGGACGTGGTTCTTCTTCGTCCTCCTGTCGCTTGCTGGATCTTGAAGATCAAGAGATGTGAAATCTCAAAATCTCTTCTTTTTAAGATCTGATGACAGATCCAAGTTCCCCTTTGTGGGTTTTGTGGTGGAAAACTATTTAGTTTTGAAAAAGGAAGAGTAAAACTCTTGATTTAATTCAAAAGAAAGAAGAAGGTTTTGGAACCTTGAAGAAGGAGGAAAGAGCTCAGCTCTGAAACTTTTTTGGAGAGAGAAAAAGTTATTGGGATATTTCATTATCCTTGTCTTTATAGGCCATACATTTTACACATAGCCCCTTGGGCTTCACAAAATGGCATTTTGCCTATCCCATGGCTCATGTGCCATTTCTTTTTGCACATAAGCCATGGGCTTTACAAAAATTTGGCTTTATGCCTATTTTTCTTACATTTATCCGAAAATAAAATAAAAGAAATACAACAAAATTATTTATTACAAAATTTTTAGCTTGGCATGGGGGGAGGCCGGCCGCTTCATTTTCGGGCTCGATCCGGGCATGGGCCCACTGGATCTGGGCTTGGGCCCACTTGGCTTGGGGTTGACTTTGATTTTGACTTGGTCAACCGGGATGTAAATTTTCACCCCAACAAATTGCCCCCCATCAATAAATGCACACCACATATGTGGGTCGTGTGCATGAAATTGATGGATCTTCTTTCACCTGGAGGCAACTTGATTTGGTTCCCGCTTTTTGGGAAGCTGGCACTGCCCTTTTTACGACATGGACGGTCGTTGCTTGACATGTCTCCGAGACGGAGTGTCCGTGATAGACGTTTTCCCTGGCCCGGAGTTATCTGGTTCCCGCTTTGTAGGAATCCTGCGCTGCCCTTTTTGCTACTTGGACGGTCGGTGCTGCCCTTTTAGCGACGTGGACGGTCGGTTCTGCCCTTTTTGCGACTTGGACGGTCGATGCTGCTCTTTTAGCGACGTGGACGGTCGGTGCTGCCCTTTTAGCGACGTGGACGGTCGGTTCTGCCCTTTTTGCGACTTGGACGGTCGGTGCTGCCATTTTAGCGACGTGGACGGTCGATGCTGCCCTTTTAGCGACGTGGACGGTCGGTGCTGCCCTTTTAGCGACGTGGACGGTCGGTTCTGCCATTTTTGCGACTTGGACGGTCGATGCTGCCATTTTAGCGACGTGGACGGTCGGTGCTGCCCTTTTAGCGACGTGGACGGTCGGTGCTGCCATTTTAGCGACGTGGACGGTCTGTGTTGCCATTTTAGCGACTTGGACGGTCGGTGCTGCCCTTTTTGCGACGTGGACGGTCGGTGCTTCCATTTTAGCGACGTGGACGGTCGATGCTGCCCTTTTAGCGACGTGGACGGTCGATGCTGCCCTTTTAGCGACGTGGATGGTCGGTGCTGCCATTTTAGCGACGTGGACGGTCGGTGCTGCCATTTTAGCGACGTGGACGGTCTGTGTTGCCATTTTAGCGACTTGGACGGTCGGTGCTGCCCTTTTTGCGACGTGGACGGTCGGTGCTTCCATTTTAGCGACGTGGACGGTCGATGCTGCCCTTTTAGCGACGTGGACGGTCGATGCTTGATTTGACTTGCTCTGCTTCTTGCAATGTCAGGGGAAGACTTGACTTGCTCCGCTTCTTGCGGTGTCGGAGTGGAAGTTGACTTGTTGATTTTGATTTGGGTTGACATCAGCATCGCTATACTGGAATATGGTACCAGGAGCGAATCATCATCTGTCATGGAGAGGATTTTGGGATTTTGGTTTTTGTTTGGCATCTGCATTGCTGCACTGGAATAATGCCAGGAGCAACTCATCATTTGCCCTGAGAGGATTTGGGAGAAATTGGGATTGTTTTACGCCCGTGGATTGTATACGGTTTTGCAGGATGTATGATCCAGACCGTAGGGCCGGAAAAATTTTGGGACTTTGTCGGCGTCTGCATCGCTGCACTGGAATATGGTACCAGGAGCGACTCATCATTCGCCGTTGGGGTATGGGATTTGGAATTTGGTTGGCGTCTGCATCGCTGCACTGGAATATGGTACCAGGAGCGACTCATCATTCGCCATTTGGGGATTGGGGAGCGATGGCTTAGGAGACAGGTTTAGATCCCTATCGCCTAAGGCTTTTCAATTTTATGGGCCGTGAGGGTCCCATAACGGTATTTTCTCCCTGCGAGTCGTAAGGATCCCGCAGGTGTATGTTCTCCTTAGGAGTCGTGGGGACTCCTAAGTGTGTTTTTCCTTCGTGAGTCGTAAGGATCCCACGAAGGTTTGTTCTCCTCATGTATCGTGAGGACACATGAGTGGGTCTTCTCAATGGAGCATAATTCCAAAGGCGGAGACCAGCCGCGTGACTGGTGATTACGATGGGGCCTGAGGGTGATGAGAATTATTTGAGCCCGTGGATTGTATACGGTAGTCAATTTGGGGACTAACCATAGGGCCGGGAGAATTTTGAGAAATTGGATTTTGGTTGGCGTCTGCATCGCTGCACTGGAATATGGTACCAGGAGCGACTCATCATTCGCCGTTTGGGGACTTGGAATTTGGATCTTGTTTGGCATCAGCATTGCTGCACTGGAATAATGCCAGGAGCAACTCATCATTTGCCTTGGGAGGACTTGGGATTTGGGTTTTTGGTCGGCATCAGCACCGCTAACACTGAAGCGAGATGCCAGGAGCGAATCATCATTTGCCGTTGCCCGTTGGGGAACGATGGCTTAGGAGTTAAGTTTGGGTCCCTACCACCTAAGGCTTTTCAATTTTATGGGCCGTGAGGGTCCCATAAAAGCATTTTCTCCCTACGAGTCGAAAGGATCTCGTAGGTGTATTTTCTCCTTAGGAATCATGAGGATTCCTAAGTGTGTTGCTCCTTTGTGAGTTGTAAGGATCTCACGCAGGGGTTTTCTCCTCACAAGGTCGAGAGGACTTTGTGAGTGTATTTCACCTCCTTTCCTTTTTACGAGTTTGCGCCCTTTCGGGTTTTCACAGACTCGCCGGTAGTCCTGCTGTTTTTACTCACAGAGCCCTTTCGGGTTTTCATCCGTGCCCGTTTTGCTTGTGGGCATACCGTTATTATTTTTTTTATTTATTTATTTTTTATTATTATTTTTTATTTATTTTTTTTTTTTGCCGCTGGTGGGACTTTAAAGTAGTCTCACCGGCAGGATTTGGGAGAAATAGGGGTCATTTACGCCCGTGGATTGTATATGGTTTTGCAGGATGTCTGATCCAGACCGTAGGGCTGATGTGCTCAATTCGCCTGCGACTTGGAGCATTCACGTGTAGTATTTCTTGAGATATCGGCCATTGATGGGTGGCATGGGCCTTTCTCCCTCGGCACTTATTAGTTGGTAGGATCCTCCGTCAAACACTTTCTCGATGACGTATGGTCCTTCCCAGTTTGGCTCGAATTTTCCCTTGGCATGTCGATTGGGGATAATCGGTCTTTTGAGGACCAACACCAATTCACCTTTCTTGAAGGCGCGGAGACGGGTTATCTTGTCATAAGCCCGTGACATTTGGGCTCGGTATAGCTCCAGATTTTGTTGCACCGCGAGCCTCTTTTCTTCGAGGGCATCGAGTTCTTCAAGTCGAAGGAGCACATTTTCTTCCTCCGTCAACTCATGTTGGACGGCCATTCTTAAGCTCGGAACTTCAACTTCGAGGGGGAGGACCGCCTCCACTCCGAAGAGCAATGAGTATGGAGTGGACTGTGTTGGAGTACGGTGTGTGGTACGATATGCCCACAACGCCTCGTGAAATTTGAGATTCCAGTCTCTCTTGTTGGCTGAAGCATTTTTCCTCAGGAGCTTGCATAGAGTCTTATTGAAGGCTTCGGCTAGCCCGTTGGCTCTTGGATTATAGATGGAGGAATATCTCCAGTCTATCTTGTGCTGAGTAGCGAACCTTGAGACATTGAAGCTCTTGAAAGAAGGCCCGTTGTCAGAAATGATTCTTCTTGGTGTACCAAAGCGGTATAGAATATTATGCTGGAAGAATGTCAGAATATCTTTTGTCTTGACTTCTTTTAGCGGGACAGCTTCAGCCCATCTGGAGAAGTAGTCTGTCGCGGCCAGTATGAACCGGTGGCCTTTAGATGACGGAGGATCAATTGGGCCAACAATGTCGGTGCCCCAGACTTCGAAGGGCCACGACGCCACTGTAGGATGCAATGGATTGGGATGCTTGTGAATAAAATCACCGTGAATTTGGCAGATATAACATTTCCTTGCATGCTCTCCGCAATCCCGTATCATGGTGGGCCATTAATACCCAAGCCGTTTAATTTGCAGTCGCATCTTGGGGCCAGATTGGTGAGCACCGCAAACGCCTGAGTGAACTTCTTTCATGACTTTTTGGGCTTCGGCCGATGACAGGCACCTGAGCCAGAGTTGGTCATATGATCTGCGGTATAACGTGTCATTTACAAACACGTATCGGAGAGCTCTTTTCTTCAGCTGAATCCTCGCAGATTTTTCTTCGGGCAGCTTGTCGTATCGGAGGTACTCTATGAAGGGTTCTCTCCAATCGGGCTCGTCTTGGATGATCGAAGCTTCTTCCGCAGGACTGCTCTTCTGTTCCGCGCTTTCCTCTTCTCGTAGAGAGACTGGGGGTAGAATTTGCCGGCTCCTGACTGTGATCAGAATTTCGTCCATTTCAGGATCAGCCAGTTCCTTGGCCAAGCGAGCGAGTACATCAGCCTTTCCGTTCAACGCTCTAGGGACTCTCGTTAGTTCAATATGAGTGAACCGTTTCATGAGTTCCACCACTCGACCTCTGTACCGAGCTAACTCGGGTTTGTATATCTTATAGTCGCCGCTTACTTGGTTGACGATGAGCTGGGAGTCACCGTAAACTCGTAGCCGACGGATTTCCATTTCTATGGCGAGCTCCAAACCAGCTATCAGAGCTTCATACTCAGCTTCATTGTTTGTCCGAGGCTCGGTGAGAGCAAAAGAACGCCGTAGGGTTCCCATTGATGGTGTGATAAACACCAATCCTATCCCTGCTTTTATCTCCGGGACGCTTGATTTACTGGAGGTTCTTATCGATGAGGCCCCATCGAAGTAGAGCTCCCAACATGGCTCGTCATTCTCGAGATGCAGCACTTGTTCGTCGGGTAACTCACAATTTAGTGGCGACCCTTCTGGTATGGGATGAGCAGCGAGAAAGTCTGCAAGAGCTTGCCCTTTTACTGCTTTCTGAGGAGTGTAAACTATGTCAAAC
The DNA here is from genome assembly GCA_030015575.1 of Agapanthus africanus. Taxonomy (NCBI): domain Eukaryota; kingdom Viridiplantae; phylum Streptophyta; class Magnoliopsida; order Asparagales; family Amaryllidaceae; genus Agapanthus; species Agapanthus africanus. Next base: position 350,804,274 of record CM057351.1, read on the forward strand.
TCAAGTAGCATGACAGCCCATCTTGCCATTCTGCCGGCTAGGCTTGCTTTGGTCATCAAGTGTTTGAGCGGGTCGACCTTGGAGATCAACATAACCCGATGAGCGAGCAGATAGTGCCTCAGCTTCTTCACAGCAAATATCAGAGCCAGGCATTGCTTTTCGATTGGGGAGTAGTTGTGTTCCGTCCCGACTAGAGTTCGACTGAGGTAGTAGAGGGCATTTTCTTTTCCTTCCTCATTATTCTGGGCAAGGAGCGCACCGAGTGACTCGTCCAGCGCGGCAGTGTAGAGAATCAGCGGTTTATTCGGAATGGGAGCGGCCAGCACTGGAGGGTGCAACAAGTATTGTTTAATGCTTTCGAACGCTGCTCGACATTCGGCATCCCAGATAAAAGGAGCTCCTTTCTTCATGAGCTTTGAGAAGGGCCTACATCTCCCTGATAAATTTGAGATAAACCTCCGTATATAAGCAAGCTTGCCTTGAAAAGATCTTAGCTGCGTCAGACTCTTCGGAGGGGGCATCTCCACGATAGCCTTTATCTTTGATGGGTCAACTTCGATCCCTCGATGTCGGACTATGAAGCCCAGGAATTTTCCCGATGACACGCCAAAAGCGCACTTCAGAGGGTTCATCTTCAGATCGTATTCCCTCAGTCTGGTGAGAACGGTCCTGAGATCTTGGATATGATCGGCCTTGGCTTTAGTCTTGACGACCAGATCATCAACATAACATTCGACTACTTTATGGATTAGGTCATCAAAGATATTAGTCATCGCCCTTTGATATGTAGCACCTGCGTTCTTCAGTCCGAATGGCATTACCTTGTAGCAATATATTCCGATCGGGGTTCGAAATGCTGTGTGCTTCTCATCCTCAGGCGACATCTTGATCTGATTATATCCAGACGAGCCGTCCATAAAGGTGAACAGTTCGTAATTTGAGGTGTCATCGACCATCATTTCCATGACCGGTAGCGGGAAGACATCTTTAGGACATGCCTTATTGAGGTCCCTGAAATCGACACAGACTCGGATCTGCCCATTTTTCTTCTTGACTGGGACTATGCATGCGATCCAGTCCGCATATTTCTCTTCTCTGATGAAGCCGGCATCGATGAGTTTCTTGGTTTCCTCGATGACCTTTTCTTCCAACTCCCTTCTCATTCTTCGAGGAGCTTGTTTGACTGGCTTAGCATCAGGAGATATAGCCAGCTTATGCACGGCTACCTCAGGGGAAAGGCCAGGCATTTCTTTGTATGTCCACGCGAAGCAGTCAACGAACTCACGCAACAGGGCAATTATCTGCTCTTTCATTCCCTCCGACAAGAGTGAGCTGATGTAGGTCGGCCTTGGATTATCGGGCGTTCCTAAGTCAATCTCGGTTAGCTCATCAAAGGTTGCTTGTCCGCCATCTTCGAGCTCTTGAGGAGCTTCTTCTGGCTCGGCTATCTCGTCATCATTATTCGATCCTTCGCTGGCCTCACCAACATGGATCATGTAGCACGCTTTGGAATCAGGTTGAATGTAGCCTATGCCCCGTCTATCTGGAATTCGTCCATCGATGAGTGCTCGGACCTGGGGCGGATACCATAGCCCTTCGTAAAACTTTGCTTCGGACTCCGTTTGATATAACCGGCATCCGCACTTCTTAAAGTATTCCCGCATCTCGGGCGCATAGTATCTGGGATTGAGGACGGCTCTTATGCCTCTCTCATAGGGAAGGCACGCGACAGAAAGATCGTCCGGATGCACAACGGGGTTTGACTTATAAAACAGGATGCCCTTCTGTCCATTTTTCCTCCCGGGCACGTAGAAAGTTTTCAGCTGGTCCACGGTAGAGACTGACAATGCGTCGAGCTCTTTGCACATCCGTTCTGGCACCCTTGTGATACCCAGGGACCCTTCTGCGACTTCGAAGGTCTCTCGTAGTTTCGCTTGCTGCATGGGGGGTCGATCTGCACAGCTGTCGCACGGCAGGTCCTCTTCTTCTGACTCTTCAGTGTCACTGCCAAGATGAGGGCGGACTTTACTGCTAGATGGGCCTTCAGTAACAGATTCGTCCGTATCGCCGCCGAAATGAGGGCGAGTTTGGCGGAAGGACGGGCTTCCAGCGTCGGACTCATCAGTGTCGCTGCCGAAATATGGGCGTACTTGGGTATTTTTGCTTTTGAAAGTGATAGCCGGCGCAGATTTGCTTTTGAGTCTTGGGGCCGTTCTATCCTCAGTCAGTTGTGGCTTAGCATTTTGGTGGTTCGTAAAGTACCGAGAATCTTCGTATCGGACTTCATGCACACCGAACGGCTGGATGTCTCCGTCAATACGTCTTTCTTCGCCATTTTTAGTATACTTCATGCATTGATGGAGAGTCGACGGAATGATGCCGTAATCATGGATCCACGGCCGCCCCAAGAGAATCTTATAAGATGTGTCGGCGTCGATCACGTATATCTTAGCTTCAGTTTGCAGATCCCCAAATTTGATTGGCAAAGCTATAGACCCTAGAACTTGCTGGCAATTTTGGTTGAACCCTTGAATGACAATCCTTTCCCTCGACAGGTGTCGGACGTCCATTGACAAACTCTTCAGAGTTCGCAAGTTCATGATGTTCACTGAGGACCCCGGATCAATCAATATACGATTAATTCGATCTCCGTCGCTGTACCCGGTCACGTAAAGCGGCCGATTATGCTCAGCCGTTCCCAGTAGCAAGTCTTCATCCTTAAATGTGACTGCGGTGGCATGCAAAGCGTGCTGGGCTTCTTTCATATTAATTTCCGCAAAGTGAGCCTGATACCGCTCGGGGTTTTGTAGAGCGTGAATGAGAACGTCTCTAAGCTCCTTAGATAGGACCAAGGCGTCGTAGATGCTCAGGAGAGATGGAAGCTTCCGGAGATGTGCCAAGACATTATAGTCCACCGAGGAAGGATTTGTGTTTTCATCAGCTGGTTCTCTGCCATCTTCTTCATTAGCGACTTGTTTTTCCTTCCCTTTTGGGGCGTTGCCCTGATTTGGCGGTAGAGCCCTGCCGCTTCTGAGCTGGATTTGATTAGCCTTTGTGGTGAGCTCCTCGTCCTCTTCGGGAAAACAGAGCTCATCCTCGGAGTCGCTGCCAAGATGGATGGCGTAGCAGGTCACTACTGGGATCTCTTCATTGGAGTCTTCTTCTAACTCCTCCAGAATTTCAGCCGCTTGTACAGGGAAGAACTCATTCAATTGAATCAATGTTCTTTCCCTTTGTTCATATTCTTCGAGGGAATCGATATATTTTTGAATGGTCGATCTCCCTGCAGGCTCCTTTTCGCGCCGAGCTACACTTTTCTTCTTCTTGAGCTTCTTGGATTTTGAGCCTGATGGAGCCGCATAGGCAGCTGGACTGGTAGGCTTCTTCTGTCCTTCCCATTCCATCCTGGGCTCTTTCTGAAGTAGCTTTAGCATCTTCTGCGTCTTATTAGATATGTGCGTACTCCACGGAGGCCGCGATGAGTCCGTTTCATTTCTTAGGGCCGCGGGTTCGGCTGTCTGCTCCCAGAAGGCTTCGGCTTCCGTCTGTATAAAGTTGGCGGTTGCAACTTGATTGTTCACCAACACGCTTTTGGATAGCTCAATCTCTCCAGCCTTGTACTGCTTCTCGACCCAGTCTTTGAAGATATAGCAATCCTCGATCGCATGGCTCACTACTCGGTGGTACGGGCAATACAGAGGATTGTCGGTCATTTTTGCTTCTTGGGGTCTTTTCGACTCCGGCAATTGTAAGCCGTTGTTCAAGGCATCTTTAAATATCTTGCGGACCTTGTCCCTTCTGAAAGAGTAAACCTTGTTCTTTTTCTCCTCTAGGGAAGGCCCATCTCCTCCCAGCAATGGCTTTCGCGACCGGTTGGTTTTGGATTCGCCCGCCCTTCGCTTTTCTTCATTGTCGGACGCATTGAAGACATTGGTACTGCTGGAACTCCCGCTTCTACGGTTGTCGTCCCGCTTGCTTTTCCAGGTTTTGTCTCTCTGAGAGTCCGGCGGGGACTCTTGCTTCGAGCGTTCTAGCATTTGAACTTTCTTGGTTAGCTCCTGAAATGTCTTGAGGCCCGCTGTACACAAGAATGGGACCATCCAATTGCTGAGGTTCCCAATGAGAAGGCTGACGGACTGGTCCTGCTCCAGCGGCGGTTCTCATTTGACTGTGAGATTACGCCATCGGGCGATAAAGTCGGTGTTGCTTTCATTCTTCCCCGGCTTAGTCCTCACAAGGTCGGCAATGGAGATTTTATCACTGACACTCATGAACCTTTGCCGAAACAGGGACTCCATTTGGGCAAAGGTAATGACGGACCCGTCCGGTATACTCGCATACCAGTCGAAGGCGACGCCGGTCAGGCTGTTGACAAACTGACGAAGAAGGAGCGCGTCATTGCCCCCTGTATTTCCGCATGATGCTTTGAAGTGGGCGACGTGCTGGTTTGCATTCCCCGTTCCATCAAATCTTCCGAACTTAGGAATGACGTAGCCGCTTGGGAACTCAATCAGATCGTACTGCGCGGGATATGGCCGCCCACTACTGCCGATTTCTTTCTGAGCTTCAGCTTCGGCCACCAATGTTTTGACCTTGCTGGTGACCAAATCCATTATCCGATCCTGTGTTAGCGGGATGGTGCTATCTGGGGCCAAGGCGTCCCCAGAAGCGGAATGTAGCCGGCTTTCATTTGGCTCGACCAGTCTTGGTCCCAAAGGAACAGGCATTGGCTGCCTCGGATTGTCATCACCCGGCTGATTAGTAGCGGCTTGTGCTTGATTAGGAGGCGCTCGAGCAATTTGAGCCGTAAGCTGCATCACCACGTTCGTTAAGTCGCCAATCTTCGAATAGAGCTTGGCCATCTCTTTATCTTTGCTCCTGAGCTGTTTTCGAAGCTCTTGAAGCAGCTCTTGCTCCGCAGTCCTGGGGCGGAAAGTCGGCTCTTCCTCGCTGTCCGAGCTTGACTCTGCATGGACCGAGGGGTCTTTCTGCCTATCATCCTCATCGAGAGGGTTTTCTTCATCCAGCAGGGGCGGCTGTTCTTGGGCGGCGGCAACCACATTCAGGCTAGATTGGGCTTGGGATGTGGTGGCCCCGTCCTTGCTTTTGCTGCGAAGGTTGTCGCTGGGGCGCCCGCCCGCCATATAGACCGTATGGATGATATATCCGGCCGTCTTTCTATCATTGGCAGCTGATTTCATGGGTCGCTGTCTTGACCCCCTTGTTTCGATAGCTTGTAGTCGATTGAAGGCGGCTGGCCTAACCAGGTTCTTAAATGGTGCAGGCGCATCTTTTCTGGGTTTGCCCCGCTGCTTTCGTGCGGCACAGAGTGCTTCATAGACTCTTGATGAGACAGTGTCATACTTTTTCTGTTGGGGCCGGGACACGTCTCTTTGCGGCACTGTTCGGACCGCTGTCTTCTTGATTCTGGCGGTCATGGCATTGTTCTGAACCCACTTTAGAGGCTCGAAGGAATTACTGATTCTTACGTCCGACTCAGCCGTCGTCGCGGGGCAACCCTGCACTTGGAACTTCACACGATTCCATTTGGCCGAAGCCTTGGCCCTTTTGTTGGCTCGATACCTGAGCCGCTTCTGCCTTAACTTTTCTGTTCTAAGCACCTTGCAGACTTCGGCTTTTTGGGAAGACGCCGCATACCGGTTGATGGAGGGCCTTGGAGATACGCCCGATTGTGCATTTGTTGGAGTCATCGCCTGAGCTCGTCCGCAACTTTTAATGTTGCCCTTCACATCGGAAGTCTTGCCCCCAGCTAGAGCGCCAGGGACTCGTTCAGACACCATCTTAAGTTTCGGTTGTGGTGCCTTGGCGATCACGACATTCGGCCTCTTACCCCTTGAGACCGGCTTGGCCACCTGTTCCGCTGGGATCTCTGCCAGATGAGCGCTTCCGGCAGGGTAGATGATGACAGAGCCAAACTGGCGGGGCGGTTCCTCCCATTGTCGACTGAGGGTTGCGGGGAGAACCACACGAGCATTGATCTTGACCATGTACGGAATCGGGGTCATGTTGGAAGCTGAATTCGTCTGGGGAGACATTGTAATCGAAGGTTGATTGCTGCATGGAAAAAAGAACATCATTTCAGTATAGGCAATCGATATGTATATTGATTGAGTTCGTATGAACGTTTAACCCGAAATATGGGAGGAGAGATTGGTCCCACCGGGCGTGCCAGAATCTGTAGGGTGTTTTTCGTCACCCCATTGAGATGGGAATACGCGCGCGCTTGTCAGGCGTACTACAGATTCCCCCTGCCTAGGGTAGGCCGGGGTTTAATGATTGTGGGGATCCGAATCTCCGGCAGCCGCGGACTAAGCTGCCGTTAATTACCCCTCGCCTTTGGGGCGAGGGAATCTCCGATTAACGGGTTAAACTGGTCATGCGAATTCAATGTGCAGTGTACGTGTGTTCTGTTCTGAAAGGGGGGTTTTGGATATATCGGGAGCCACGCAGAGTTTTTACGGGGGTCCCGCTACCCGGATAGCGGGCTGGGGGTCAAGGGGGCTAGCAGCCCCCTTACGGGGTTCGGGGCAGCGCCCCGGCCCGAAAATTTTTTGGAGGGGGAGAATGTTGCGGAGTATGTGTATGTGTACATTTGTATACAAATGTATATATATATGTATATACATAAAAAGAGGGGGAAAAGGCATCCAAGGGATGCGTGGGGCAGCACCTTGGGCGCTGTGCGCTTAGGTGCTGTGCGCAGGTGCGCAAGCGCGCGCGCCACGTGTCGGCACGCGGGTGCCTTGCGCACTTGCGCAGGTGCGCAAACGCGCACGCCTCGTGTCGGCACGCGGACGCCTTGCGCACTTGCGCAGGTGCGCAAGCGCGCGCGCCACGTGTCGGCACGCGGGAGCCTTGCGCACTTGCGCAAGCGCTCAGGTGCGCAGGCGCGCACGCCACGTGTCGGCACGCTGGCGTCTTGCGCACTTGCGCTGCGCGCCGGAGAGGCACAAGAGGCTTTTAGCCTGAAAAAAAAGGATTTCTCAAAGGAGAAATCAGAGAGGAGTCGGGCTCCTGAATGCGTTTTGGGTTTAATGGAAGTGGTTCTTCTTCGTCCTCCTGTCGCTTGCTGGATCTTGAAGATCAAGAGATGTGAAATCTCAAAATCTCTTCTTTTTAAGATCTGATGACAGATCCAAGTTCCCCTTTGTGGGTTTTGTGGTGGAAAACTATTTAGTTTTGAAAAAGGAAGAGTAAAACTCTTGATTTAATTCAAAAGAAAGAAGAAGGTTTTGGAACCTTGAAGAAGGAGGAAAGAGCTCAGCTCTGAAACTTTTTTGGAGAGAGAAAAAGTTATTGGGATATTTCATTATCCTTGTCTTTATAGGCCATACATTTTACACATAGCCCCTTGGGCTTCACAAAATGGCATTTTGCCTATCCCATGGCTCATGTGCCATTTCTTTTTGCACATAAGCCATGGGCTTTACAAAAATTTGGCTTTATGCCTATTTTTCTTACATTTATCCGAAAATAAAATAAAAGAAATACAACAAAATTATTTATTACAAAATTTTTAGCTTGGCATGGGGGGAGGCCGGCCGCTTCATGTTCGGGCTCGATCCGGGCATGGGCCCACTGGATCTGGGCTTGGGCCCACTTGGCTTGGGGTTGACTTTGATTTTGACTTGGTCAACCGGGATGTAAATTTTCACCCCAACACACTTCAATAAAAATTTCAATACTCTTCCCTTATTTTGACTTAGCCCAAGAACTGAACTCAAAATTTGCCTATTTCTAAATAAACTACAAGGACATATATTTTCTACAATTAAACTTTAAGAAAGGTTACTTTTAGGGTTTTTAATTTACTAAGTTTAGGATCTAGTTTTTCCCTACTATTCAACCGTCTTGTTGAACTTAAGTCAAATATGGCCAAAATTGATTTTTCAATTTTTTATGATTTTTTTAAAAAAAAATTTATATGATTTTCTTTTTATAATTTTTTTTCCAGTTTTTATATTTTTTTTATAAAAATGCAATGTGGAATTAAATATGCAAAGAAAGAAAAAACAAATATGTATATGCAATGCAATGATAACTATTTACAACCCACCTCCACCCCCAAACTTATCAAAAGCAGTGCCCTCACTGCTCATGGCCTCGGCGTCCCTTGAACGTGAACGGGAACGTTCCTCTCTAGCTAGCAGGGTTCTTATCCCCTGCTCTACTTGTGTTAGACGCTGATCATGCTGCGTCATCATTCCAACCAATCTTTTTATCCCCCTATTGTTTCTTTGAAGTAAGCGTGCTTGCGCAGCAGGGGTTAGCTCTTCATCGCTCGCGGTTGTTCCCCTCCGAACGGCGGCGCACAAGACTGCGAGGTCCTGACGCTGAGATTCGGGGCAGATGCTATTTGGTTTTATCCGTCTACCTCTCCGAAGATGCCAAGTTGATTTATGGCACCGTTTATCGGAGGTTTAGACGGATGCGGCCGATGTAGCATCTGCCCCGAATCTCAGCGTCAGGACCTCGCAGTCTTGTGCGCCGCCGTTCGGAGGGGAACAGATTCTGGCACGCCCGGTGGGACCTTTTACTCTTTCCACTCCACACTTCGTGTGTCGTCTTCGCGAACGAATCGCGGTTTGTTAATGGTTGCCTTTGGGTTGCAAGTTACTAAGATTTGGTCTTTTGCCTGGCGCAGAAATCAAGCATCGATAGCCTCTAACTGCTCAAACTGCTCGAAGTGCCAATGCAACAGACGCTCCTCCTCACCTGGAGGTGTAGCATATGGGCCTCAAGCGGCCTCCGTCCTTACTCTGCCTTTGGAGCAAGTGAATTAGGCTACTACGGGCCTGTTCTGCGGAACCATGATCCTTCCGGCAAGCTTCACTATCCCTGTGCCCCCACAGGAAGCTTCAAGAAAGTCGGTCTTTGATCGACTTGCTATTCCCACGGCCCCTCTCAACGGGTCGTCCAATTCTTCAGTCTTCACCAGGTTGAACTTGAGCACCAAAGGGCCTATCAAGAAGCCCATAACACCTGAAGCGGTCATCCCAAAGAAGACGGCTGCTCCCGAAGTCGCCAAGGCGGCTTCTCTTGTCAAAGAGTCAGTCTTTGCAAGGCTGACTATTCCTACTCCCGCTCAGAAATCTGCTTTTGACCGCTTGGACACAACTCCTCAACGGACGTCAGTCTTCAAGAGGCTGACACCGGCAACGGTCCCTCGCCTGGATAGGGGGCAAGAAGAAGCTGTCTCTGAACCAATACCGACAACTCGTTGCTCCCGACGACGCCACTGGCGCCGGATAAGGAAGACCGGGGGCAACTCCCCCTCTGGGATAACTCCACCAGCTCTAACAGTGGAAGTTAATACTGCTGTTCCAACTAGGAACAGCTTTGAGCTGCTGAACAGGGTACGCAGAAACTCACCAACTGCGGTACTCAAAAGATCTCCACCACCAGTAGAGACTACCGTGGAAGCAGAAAAGCCAGAGCAGTCTCCTCGATCGCTGTCCTCAAAGATCTACAAGACATGGACCACCACGTCCGTAAACTGGAATATGGACCACCATGTCCCTAAACTGGAATATGGACCACCACGTCCGTAAACTGGAATATGGACCACCACGTCCGTAAACTGGAATATGGACCGCAATGTCCTTAAACTACCAATGGACCGCAATGTCCCTAAACTACCTATGGACCACTACGTCCCTAAACTGGAACAATAGAGCTCTCAAACGCTCTTTTGTTGGATCTAAACGATCCCGTTTAAGTTGATCTTAGCCTCAAATATGGCTAACGTATTCTTAAACATTCAAACAGACTTTAGTCCCAAATTGGACTATAAGACCCCCAATCAACTTTGGTTAAAGGGTACATCTCCGAACTCCTCTGACACATGTCGTTGTAATCCTTCAACGTCGTCAGAGAGATGACGGGTCCCGACGGCCATATATTAAATGGACCACCATGTCCCTAAACTGGAAATGGATCTAGACGATCCCGTTAAGTAGATCTTAGTCTGGAAATTAGACTAACGTATCCTTAACAAACATTTAAGTTGATCTTAGCCTCAAATATTGCTAACGTATCCTTAAACCAAAACCCAAAACCCAAATCTAAGTAAATACGGATTTAGACTAATCCACGTCCTACGGGCGACGGCATAAATAGTCTTCGTATACAATCCACGAGCAACCACAAACAAAACAAACACCCACGGCATGAAGTGAAATTCTGGAGAAGGAGAAAGTTGTTACCGCGATGCGGTAGCGTAATTAACTGCAGGGGCTTGCGCCTGCAGGGAAGAGCGTCCCCACAATCAAAAACCCCTCAAGCGAGGGGGAATCTGACGAAGTCTGCTACATCGGCCGCATCCGTCTAAACCTCCGATACACGGTGCCACAAATCAACTTGGCATCTTCGGAGAGGTTGGCGGATAAAACCAAATAGCATCTGCCCCGAACCTCAAGCTAGACGTCCTCGCATCTCGGCCGCCGTTCGGAGGGGAACAGATTCTGGCACGCCCGGTGGGACCTTTTCCTCTTTCCACTCCACACTTCGTGTGTCGTCTTCGCGAACGAGTCACGGTTTGTTAATGGTTGCCTTTGGATTTCAAGTTACTAAGATTGGGTCTTTTGCCTGGCGCAGGAATCAAGCATCAATGGCCTTAAATTGCTCAAACTGCTTGAAGTGCCAATGCAACCGACACTCCACTTCACTTGGAGGTGTAGCATATGGGCCTCAAGCGGCCTCCGTCCTTACTATGCCTGTGGAGAAAGTGACTCAGGCCACCACCGGCTTGTTTTTCGGGACCATGATCCCTCCTGCAAGCTTCACCTTGCCAATACCCGTACCGGAAACTTCAAAGAAGTCGGTTTTTGATCGACTTACCACTTTCGCGACCCCTCTCAACGGGTCGCCCAACTCCACTACCTCAGTTTTCAACAGACTGGGCCAGAACATCTACAAGCCCGCGATATCCGAAGTTGCCATCCCAAAGAGGATAGACATCCCGGTTCAAGCGGACAAAATCATTGGAAAGGCTTCTCCTTCCAGGAAGTCAGTCTTTACAAGGCTGACCATTCCGGTTGCTGCTCGAGGCGAAGTCCTCAAAGCTGTTTCCCCTGCCCAGAGATCTATCTTTAACGGATTAGACATCGCTTCTCAACGGGTGTCAGTCTTTGACAGGCTAGCACCAATGACAGTCTCTTCTCAAAGCAGGGGGCATGACGAAGCCACCCGCGTAGCTGAAACAACTCCATCCACAAGACACGCTCGACGTCGCCACTGGCGCCGAGTGAGGAAGGCTGGAGGCAACTCCCCCTCTGGGATAACTCTGCCAGCTCCAACGGTGGAGATCGATGCTGCTGTTCCAACCGGGAACAGCTTTGAATTGCTGAACACGGTGCGCAGAAACTCTCCTGTTGCAGTGCTGAAGCGAACTCCTTCACCTGTGGAGAATACTCCAGAGAAGAAGCTAGAGCAGCCCCTCACCGGCTGTCCTCTAAAATTTACAAGGTCCAGCTACAGGTCCAAGAGTCGGTGATTGATGAAAACTATCTCCGCCAACAGAAAAAGACGAAGGTTCGGCAGGAGGAAGACTACTCTGCCAGGTCGAAAGAAGCAACGGTTACTCGAGTGTTCACTGCAACGACACCTTCAACGTCAATCACTCAAAAAAAAAGGAGGCCGCAAAAAACCCCTGTGAACAAGGCGAACCGTAAAAGTGATGGGCATAAACGCCCCAAGTCTAGGGGCATGGTGGTGCACACTGTTTATATGGCTTCTGGAAAAGAGGAAAGCCGTGCTTCGACGGGTCACCGACCACTCACCCGATCCGTGACCAAAGCTCAGGAGCAGCAGCAAAAGCTTCAGGAGATGATGACTGCAATGGCCGCACTTACAGAGCCAAAACAAAGCTCAGAGGCATCATCGGAGCAGCGTCATGAACAAGAAACTGACGCTGATTACCTACGCAGAGTCCTCGAAAAGAAGGACAAAGAAGCCGCAGAGCAAGCGGCTAATATAAAACAAATGGCGCTTCTCTTCCAAGATATGGTAGGGATGATGATTCAGCAGAACCCTCCTGCTGAAGATCCTCCGGTCGGCCTTGAAGACGACAGGGGAGAAACGTCAAATCCTCCACTGGCTTTGTCAGCAGCCAAGGAGGAGGCAATCTCCAAAGCTGACCTTGACGAATATATAGCCCAGCAGATACGGGTTCATCATGCGACTGAGGCAGCCGGTCAGATCGTCCAAACAGGACGACCGTATCCGGGCTGGTATGATCAGATACAGTACCCACCGGGCTATACAATACCTAAGTTCCATATATATAAAGGGACAGGGAATCCGCATCAGCATGTCGCTCAATTCAGGGCCTTATGCGGCAATACTGGAGGCGATGACAAATTGAAGCTTCGCCAATTCGTCAGCAGCTTGTCAGAAACAGCGTTCGAATGGTATTCCGAACTCCCGAACAATTCTGTCAGGACGTTCGCTGAAATGGAGTTGCTATTCACTCAGCGATTCGCGAGCGCTAGCGAACGGGCCCTGATAACAGCGTTGATTAATGCCAGGGTAAGGCAGAGCGAGACGTGGGTCCAGTACGCTATACGCTGGCGAAACTTGTGGTCGAAATGCGAACAACGCATTGAAGAAGCGCCTGCGGTGGGCATGTTCGTGGGTACCCTAGACCCTCATGCCACTATCTTAAGTTCATGATGTTCTTTAAGCCGACCACATTCCAGGATTTGATCGACAAGCTGGCCCAGATGGATCAAATGGGTCACAGACCTTCTCCCCCAAAGCCAGAACCGCGGAACGACAAGGGTAAAGGGAAGGCAACCTTCGTTGCGAATGCTCATCAGCAACCCAGCACCCCAAAGCTAGCGGATCAGTTGGGAGAGAAACGGCGGTTCTATATTGAGTAAATGAGGCGCCCTTACTCATTCCCGCGGGATAAGAGGAAGAGGCTGTTCGAGCTGGCTATGCGCAACAGGCTTATCAACCTGCCGAATCCAAGGCAACCGCCATAACCCAACGAGGCGAATAACCCCAATTATTGCCCTTATCATCAAACGGCAAGCCATCCGATTGAGGATTGCTTCGTCTTCAAGGGATGGATTGAAGATCAATCCTACAAGGCAAGTTTGCCCTATCTGAAAAGTGGAAGGTAAATCCACCCCAGCCGCACACTCCAAAGAAGACGGACACGATGGGGGCAGCTTGTTCTTTTGTCAAGGACGAAAACGATGGGGAAAACTCGTCAGACGAATCCGAAGACTACGTAGCGACTTGTCATGTGATCTCTCATTCACTGGCGGATGATGAAGAGGCTCCTTGCGCCGAGAAACCAAGGGCAAACCCAGAGCCGGAAATTCTACGGCCGTCAGACGAGTTGATCGATATCTTCCTAAATGAAATTCGTCTGAAAGCAAAAGCCAATCAAGAGTGTGAGATGGCCATACTGGAAAGAGCCAAGACACTCCCGTCAAATCAAAAGCCATCCACTGCAGATAAAAACAAATTCAAGACGAGGAAAAGGTTCGCCAAAGCCCTATCAGCGGGAATGAAGCTACCGCCCTCTGAAGAAAATACTTTCGGTGGAGTAGAGATGCATCCTAACTTCTGCTTATATCATCAAAAGATCATACATTCTACTGAAGACTGCGAATCCTTTAACTGTTGGTGGCAAGGGTATGTCGCTCAAAAGCAACACTTCGACAGGACAAAATGTGAAGCTCGTAGACGTCGGAAAAATGCGATAGATGAGCGCAAAAGAGCCGCCGACGACTGTCATATAGCCGATTCCAAAGGATCGCAAATTATCACCTTTGGAAGCGATTCTGACGAAGAGGCTGCCCTCAACCCTCTCCTCGAGGAATCCATTTCAAAGATGAAAGAATTGAGAAGTTGCGAGGACGTTCAGCCATGCAATCGCACGCTACTCGAAAAAAATCCCGGCCCCGCAAACAAAGGATCGAGTAAAAAGGATAAAGGGAAGGGAAAAACAGCCCTCGTAGCCAATGCTCAACAGCAATCGAGTGGCCCTAGACCGGTTGTTTGCCGAAACAACAAGCAGCAACCCCTCCAGGAAAAGTTGAAACGTCCTTAATCGTTTCCTCAAAATAAAACAAGGAGACTGTTCGAGCTGGCAGTGTACGACAGACTCATCAACCTGCCGAGTCCAAAGCGTTCATTGCGGCCAGGCGATGCTAATAATCCTAATTATTGCCCTTACCACCGAACGGTAGGTCACCTGATCGAGGACTGCTACATCTTCAAAAACTGGGTTGAAGACCGATACCAACAGGGCGAGTTCGCGCTGTCTGAAAACTGGAAGGTGAGCCCACCACAACCGCACGCTCTGAGAAAGACGGATACGCCGGAGGCATCATGCTCATTCATAGAGAAAGCCCCATAGACCGAAAAGTCAGTAAACTAGAGATTCGTCTCGAATACGGCGACAACGGACCGAAACGTCCTTAAACTAACAACGGACCGAAACGTCCTTAAACTAACGGCGGACCGAAACGTCCTTAAACTAATGAACGACCGAAACGTCTTTAAACTACTACCGCTGCATCCTTAGGCTGACGAGAAGAAAAAAAAAAGGGAGAAAAAGAAAATAAAAAAATGATGGTAAAAACGGTATGTCCATAAGCAAAAAGGGCACGGATGAAAACCCGAAAGGGCTTTGTGAGTAAAAACAGCATAGCTACCGGCAAACCAAATAGAATCTGTTCCCCTCCAAACGGCGGCCGAGACGCCAGGACGTCTAGCCTGAGGTTCGGGACAGATGCTATTTGGTTTTATCCGCCAACCTCTCCGAAGATGCCAAGTTGATTTGTGGCACCGTGTATCGGAGGTTTAGACGGATGCGGCCGATGTAGCAGACTTCGTCAGATTCCCCCTCGCTTGAGGGGTTTTTGATTGTAGGGACGCTCTTCCCTGCAGGCGCAAGCCCCTGCAGTTAATTACGCTACCGCATCGCGGTAACAACTTTCTCCTTCTCCAGAATTTCACTTCATGTCGTGGGTGTTTGTTTTGTTTGTGGTTGCCCGTGGATTGTATACGGAGACTATTTATGCCGTCGCCCGTAGGACGTGGATTAGTCTAAATCCGTATTTACTTAGATTTGGGTTTTGGGTTTTGGTTTAAGGATACGTTAGCCATATTTGAGGCTAAGATCAACTTAAACGTTTGTTAAGGATACGTTAGTCTAATTTCCAGACTAAGATCTACTTAACGGGATCGTCTAGATCCATTTCCAGTTTAGGGACATGGTGGTCCATTTAATATATGGCCGTCGGGACCCGTCACCTCTCTGACGACGTTGAAGGATTACAACGACATGTGTCAGAGGAGTTCGGAGATGTACCCTTGAGCCAAAGTTGATTGGGGGTCTTATAGTCCAATTTGGGACTAAAGTCTGTTTGAATGTTTAAGGATACGTTAGCCATATTTAAGGCTAAGATCAACTTAAACGGGATCGTTTAGATCCAACAAAAGAGCGTTTGGGGGCTCTATTGTTCCAGTTTAGGGACGTAGTGGTCCATAGGTAGTTTAGGGACATTGCGGTCCATTGGTAGTTTAAGGACATGGTGGTCCATATTCCAGTTTAGGGACGTGGTGGTCCATATTCCAGTTTAGGGACATGGTGGTCCATTGGTAGTTTAAGGACGCATAAGTCCGTGGGTTTAAGGACCCCACAGTCCATATTTTAGTTTAAGGATGCTTAAGTCCATGAGTTAAGGGACCCCACAGTCCGTATTAATGTATGGTTGTCGGGACCCGTCGCCTCTCTGACGTCGTTGAAGGATTACAACGATAGGTGTCAGAGGAGTTCGGAGATGTACTCTCGAACCGGTCGTAAATTGATTTAAGAGAGCAGCTGTGCTCAGTCAATTTAATTTGAGGACTTATGGCCATGATTGGGCTAAGTCCAGTTGAAAAATATTCAATGCTTTTATTTATTTTTGATCTATTAGACCTGTGCTAGGGCTTTGCCCACATTTAAATAATGCATTGCATTACTTTTTATTTTTGTTTGGGCTCTGCCCATAAAGGATGCAGAGCATCAATTTTACTTGGGCTCTGCCCTTTATAAATGATGCAGAGTATCAATTTTACTTGGGCTCTGCCTATTTATAAATGATGCAGAGCATCAATTTGACTTGGGCTCTACCCTTTTATAAATGATGCAGAGCATCAATTTGATTTGGGCTCTGCCCTTTTATTGCTTTGCGATTTATTTAGGCCTACTAAGTCTTTTTGATTTAGGCCTGGCCCTTTAGCCAAAGAAATGCATTGCATTTGTCAGACGCTTTGCGCCAATCAGAGAGCGCAAGCGCTTGTAGTGCTGACACGTGTCGCACAAGCGCAGTGCGCTGCGCTAATGCGCTGCGTCTGCGCTGCTGGCACGTGGCGTGCTCTGGTGGCTTGCGCCAATCCAAGAGCGCAACAGCGCAGTTTGCAAGTGCAAGGCACTATGATATAATAATCTTTTAGATTCAAGAACCAATGGTTCATAAAAGTGCAAAGCACTATTCGTTTCCTTAATCTAATTTAGATAAAAGAAAAAACAAGTTTTTTCTTTTTATTTCAAGAACCAAAGGTTCATAAAAGTGCAAAGCACTATATTTTTTTTATTTTTGTTTTTTCTTGTTTTTTAAAGAATCAGTGATTCATAAGAAGTGCAAAGCACTGTTATTATATGAAGATCATTGATCTGGTTTTTAGATCAATGATCTATTAGAAAAAACTTCTTCTCTCTTGTGAAGGTTTTTACCTTTTTCTTGAAATTTTTCTCAGAATTCTCTCTGTTTGAAGCTCTTGATTTTTTTTCAAGAAATGTTGATTCCTTTGAATTGAGGTCTAGGGTCCTTTTTATAGTGCCCATAAATTTGTTGAATTTGTTAAAGAGATCTTTCTCTGAGTGATTTGGGGAATTTTCCCCACCGTTGGATCTTTGATCCAAGGGCCTCTGCTTTACTGAAGAAAATCTTCTTGTTTTAACAAGAACAGAAAAGATTTCTTTAGAATTTTAATTCTGTTTGGCGCAGATGCCCCAGCGCGTGACACGTGTCGCGCAGCGCAACTGCGCTGACGCGTGTCGCGCAGCGCAAAGCGCAGCGCAACTGCGCTAGCGCATCTACGCTGACGCGTGTCGCGCAGCGCAGCGCTTGCGCAACTGAAGCGTTGCTTCCTTTAATTTTACTTAAAATAGAGCTTTGCTCTGATTGGGTGCGCTGCTTTGGGCGCTGCGCTGTTGCGTCTGCGTCTGACACGTGGCGCGTTGCACGCAGCGTAAAGAATCTGAAGCGTTGCTTCATTTATTAAAGTTTAAATTTTCAAAGCAAAGCTTTGCTCTGATTGGGGGAAGATGAAGCGTTGCTTCATCTCCCGCCTCGGAATTTGAACAGAGCTTTGCTCTGATTGGGGTAAACAAATGCCCCCCCCACCGTTGCGCTTACGTGGCCCCAAACGTGAGCGCAACGGTGGCGGAATTCCAACCGCTGCGGCAACTTTTGGAAGTTGAAGAGGTACTTGATGCCTATAAATAGGACCTTTGGTCCCCCACAGATGCTTATCATCTTTCAGATTTTATTTTCAAAAACTTCACAGCTTTGCTCTTGCCTTCAAGAACTCCAGAGCTTTGCTCTCCTTTCCAAAGTTTTTTAGAAAAACTTTAGGTAAAATTGATTCTTAGATTAAATTAATTTTAATTAATCTTAACCAACAGAGTTTTGCTCTCATAGATCTTCTGATCTAAAGAAAATCCCTTCGGGGTTTCACCAGCAGAGCTTTGCTCATTTTCAAAGTTAGAAACTTTAAGTAAAATTAATGTAAATCAAATTAATTTAAATTAATCTCAACCAAAGAGCTTTGCTCTCACAGATCTTTTGATCTAAAGAGATCCCCATTGGGGTTTCATAGATAGAGCTTCGCTCTCAAAAAAAACATATAGATCTGCAGAGCTTTTGTTCATGGGTTCTAATCCCTGAACAGAGCTTTGCTCTCGAGGAATTTAGCCCTCTCTGTATATTATTTTTCTTCTTTCGCTAATCTTCCTGTGGTATTTCCTCCAGGCATAATGGCGGTGCTTCTATACAGTTTGCACGAGTTCATCACCTATGACGATATCCGCGCACAGGGTCGTGAGTAAAAACCAGGAGTTTACAGACGCTCAATGTGCAGAGGTCATGGGTCGTCTGAACGCCAGCGGTGGTTGGCTGCTTCCTCGTCGTTCGGCTCTCTTGAAAATCGTGCTGGGAGCAATATGGAGAGCACTTCCGGGTCTTCACGAGGCCCTACCGCTCAATGCGCTGGATGATGCCGAAGACAAGGTGCATTCAGTGTACCTGACGGGGCTGATCTCGAAGAAACGGCGGGACAGCCTCATTGACATCCTACATCAAATCTTCCAGCAGACGACGATAGTTGCTGCTTATCGAAGGCCGGGAGGGCTTGCCGAGGATCTTGACACACAGGAGCGCGAGAGGCTACGCATAAGAATAATTAGAAAGGCCAGAAGAACTCTGGATGGCCTTACTTTTGAATTCCTCAATCCGTGCCCCGGATCTGAGGTTATACCATTGTAATAATTTGAATAATGTTTCTTATTCATTGCTTTTATGATTGTAAGAATTTTTTAGCAATATGAATGGAAACCCCTTTTTTTTATTTCAGCTTGTCTTATTTCTCGTCCTGAGTCTTCTGCCCATGCATAAATGAGTGCGTCTCGAACGCTTGATCAAATGTAAATCGGATGTTCTTTCTATTATTTTCTTCTTTCTTTTATTGTTAGCAGGCTGTCTTAATAACCATGGTTGACGGATGATTAGAGCGAGTATCCCGACCCTCTCAAGAAACAGCGATGGCTTAGGCCGCAGGTTCAGATCTGCTGCCTAAGACTTTTCAACTCTATGAGCCGTGAGGGTCTCGTAGAGACTTTTCTTCCTACGGATCGAGAGGATCTCGTAGGTGGGTTTTTCTCCTTAGGAGTCGTGAGGATTCCTAAGTGTGTTTTCTCTCATAGGTCGTAAGGATCCTGTAAGAGAATTTTTCCCTCTTACGAGTCGAGAGGACTCATAAGCGGTTGTTTCCCTCCTTGTCGATATTCGACTTTGGAGAGTGAGACCCGTGAATAGTATGCAAGAGATCTTTTTGGATCGACTTGCAGGGTCCCATTGTTCAGGAAGCAAGTTTTTTAGTCCCTGCTGCCTGAGGCTTCATCTTGCAAGTCGAGACGAATCGGGAATTTTCCCGCGGAGACACTGGTTTCTCTGCGAGCCAACGCGAATCAGGAGGCTCTCGTCAAGGAGTGTTTGTATCCGTGAGTCGAGGTGTTTGCTAAGGATTATTTGTTTCCCTAGCGCCAAGGATTATTTGTTTCCTTGGGGTTTGAAACGAGTCGAGAATTTCCCACGGAGGCACTGGTTGCTCTGCGAGTCGACGCGGATCAGGAGGCTCTCGTCAAGGAGTGTTTGTATCCGTGAGTCGAGGAATTTGCGAAGGATTATTTGTTTCCCTACCGCCAAGGATTATTTGTTTCCTTGGGGTTTGAAACGAGTCGAGAATTTCCCACGGAGGCACTGGTTGCTCTGCGAGTCGACGCGGATCAGGAGGCTCACGTCAAGGAGTGTTTGTATCCGTGAGTCGAGCAATTTGCTAAGGATTATTTGTTTCCCTAGGGCCAAGGATTATTTGTTTCCTTGGGGTTTGAAACGAGTCGAGAATTTCCCACGGAAGCACTGGTTGCTCTATGAGTCGACGCGGATCAGGAGGCTCTCGTCAAGGAGTGTTTGTATCCGTGAGTCGAGGAATTTGCTAAGGATTATTTGTTTCCCTAGCTCCAAGGATTATTTGTTTTCTTGGGGTTTGAAACGAGTCAAGAATTTCCCACGGAGGCACTGGTTGCTCTGCGAGTCGACGCGGATCAGGAGGCTCTCGTCAAGGAGTGTTTGTATCCGTGAGTCGAGTTGTTTGCTAAGGATTATTTGTTTCCCTAGCGCCAAGGATTATTTGTTTCCTTGGGGTTTGAAATGAGTCGAGAATTTCCCACGGAGGCACTGGTTGCTCTGCGAGTCGACGCGGATCAGGAGGCTCTCGTCAAGGAGTGTTTGTATCCGTGAGTCGAGGAATTTGCTAAGGATTATTTGTTTCCCTAGCGCCAAGGATTATTTGTTTCCTTGGGGTTTGAAATGAGTCGAGAATTTCCCACGGAGGCACTGGTTGCTCTGCGAGTCGACGCGGATCAGGAGGCTCTCGTCAAGGAGTGTTTGTATCCGTGAGTCGAGGTGTTTGGTAAGGATTATTTGTTTCCCTAGCGCCAAGGATTATTTGTTTCCTTGGGGTTTGAAACGAGTCGAGAATTTCCTACGGAGGCACTGGTTGCTCTGCGAGTCGACGCGGATCAGGAGGCTCTCGTCAAGGAGTGTTTGTATCCGTGAGTCGAGGAATTTGCTAAGGATTATTTGTTTCCCTAGCGCCAAGGATTATTTGTTTCCCTGGGGTTTGAAACGAGTCGAGAATTTCCCACGGAGGCACTGGTTGCTCTGCGAGTCGACGCGGATCAGGAGGCTCTCGTCAAGGAGTGTTTGTATCCGTGAGTCGAGGAATTTGCTAAGGATTATTTGTTTCCCTAGCGCCAAGGATTATTTGTTTCCTTGGGGTTTGAAATGAGCCGAGAATTTCCCACGGAGGCACTGGTTGCTCTACGAGTCGACGCGGATCAGGAGGCTCTCGTCAGGGAGTGTTTGTATCCGTGAGTCGAGGAATTTGCTAAGGATACTGGTTTCTTCGGAGTTGGACTGAACCGTCGAGATTTGGCTTTGTCTTCTGGCGGAGCCTGTTGGGAAAGTATGGTTCCCTCTTTGTTTACACCCTTGGATTGTATACAAGGATCGATGTGATCTTAACTGTAGGGCCAAAGTTTTATCATCATTTTTTTGTTTTATCTCCGCGATGCTCTATCATTTCAGTTTTTATATCGCGAAGGTCGCGATTGCCCAATCATTTCGGCTATTTATTTTATTTTTACTCGCTGCTTTTTATTGCGAGTTGCCCAATCATTTCGGCTATTTTGCATGCACGCATTTTTAGTTGCTGCTTTTTATTGCAAGTTGCCCTATCATTTCGGTTATTTCGTATGCATGTGCGGCCTATTGGCTTTTCGCCGTAAACCTGAAATTAGACGTCGATTTCGGCATTAGCACCGCTACAACTGGGATATTGCCAGGAGCGAATCATCATTTGCCTCCGTCGGTGTCGAACAAAGGTAGCTTAGCGAACAGGGTTAAGGTCCTGCCGACTAAGGCTTTTGACTTCATGAGCCGTAAGGGTCTCACAAAGGTATTTCTTCCTACAAGTCGTGAGGATCTTGTAGGTGTATTTTCTCCTTAGGAATCGTGAGGATTCCTAAGTGTTCGTTTCCTCTGTAAGTCGTAAGGATCCTACATGAGGGTTTTCTCCTCATAAATCGAAAGGATTTACAAGGGTTGTTCACCATGCGAACATATCCCCAGTCACGGATGAGACTTGGTTAGGGAAATGCTTATTCGCGCCCGTGGATTGTATACAAGGGTCAGTATTGAACCACTTGTAGGGCAATATCGGAAGTTGTGGGGGTTGCTTAAGCACAGGTTTAGGTCTCTGTAACTTAAGACTTTCAACTCTTATGAGCCGTGAGGGTCCCATAAGAGAGTTCTCCTTACGAGTCGTGAAGATCTCGCAAGTGTTTTTTCACCTTAGGAATCGTGGGGATCCCTAAGTGTGTTGCTCCCTTGTGAGTCGTAAGGATCTCACGCGGGTGGTTTCTCCTTACAAGGTCGAGAGGACCTTATAAGTGTCCTTTAACGAGGTTGCGCCCTTTCAGGTTTTCACAAACACTCGCCGGTAGTCCTGCTGTTTTTACTCACGGAGCCCTTTCGGGTTTTCATCCGCGCCCATTTTGCTTATGGACATACCTTTTTTTTTATTCTTTTTATTTTTATATATTTTTTTACGAGGTCACGCCCTTTCGGGTTTTTACGAACACTCGCCGGTAGCCCTGCTGTTTTTACTCACGGAGCCCTTTCGGGTTTTCATCCGTGCCCTTTTTGCTTATGGACATACCGTTTTTTATATTTTTTATATGTTATTTTTTATATCTTGTCAGCCTAAAAGATGCCGCGGTAGTAGTTTAAGGACGTTTCGGTCCGCTATTAGTTTAAGGACATTTCGGTCCGACTTTGAGAAGGCTGGTTACTGCTGATAGAGTTTGAGCTTAGGAAGATAGCGAGCGGACATAGTTGTCGTCATCTACCATTGACCTAGGCTGTGGCTCATTAAGCATAGTATTTCTTTAGGAAGCGACGTTTATTGGCCTGAAAGGCCTTTCACCGTGCATGTCCATGAGTAAATAGGCCCCACCCTGGTAGACCTTATCTATGATGTATGGGCCTTCATAGTTTGGCTTGAATTTTCCTCGCTTGGCGCGATTGGGAATCATAGGCCTTTTGACCACTAGCACAAGTTCGCCTTGGCGAAATGTCCTCGGTCGGGTCAATCTTTCATATGAGCGCGTCATCTTTGCTTTATAAGCTTCCAGATTTTGCTGTGCTATGAGCCGGGTTTCATCAAGGGCGTCAAGCTCCTCAAGCCGAAGGTGAGCATTTTCTTCGTCCGTTAGCTCGTAGTGGACTGCCACTCGTAGAGAGGGTAATTCTATCTCGAGAGGGAGTACTGCTTCTGTACCGAATACCAACGCATATGGCGTTGCGTTCGTGGCCGTTTTAAACGTAGTTCGATACGCCCAGAGAGCTTCTTGCAGTCTTTCGTGCCAGTCTTTCTTATTCCGTGACACCGTTTTCTTCATGATCTTCCTCAAGGTCTTGTTGAAGGCCTCAGCTAGACCGTTAGCTCGCGGATTATAAACTGAGAAATATCTCCAGTCTATATTATGCTGTTGCGCGAAGCGACTGATTTTGTGGCTTCTGTAGGCTGGCCCGTTATCGGAGATGATTCGCCTTGGCGTTCCAAACCGATATATGACATGCGTCTTGAAGAAATGGAGGATATTCTCCGTCTTTACTTCCCTCAGCGGTACCGCTTCTGCCCACTTAGAGAAGTAGTCAGTCGTCGCTAGGATGAAATGATGTCCTCTAGACGATGCTGGTTCGATGGGGCCGACTATATCAGTCCCCCACATTTCGAATGGCCAGCTAGCCACCGTTGGATGTAGTGGATTCGGATGCTGATGGATGAAGTCCCCATGAATTTGGTATGAGTGGCATTGCTTCGCATATTCGAGGCAGTCCTGGATCATCGTGGGCCAATAGTAGCCCATCCGTTTGATCTTCAACTTCATCTTTGGGCCTGCTTGGTGAGAACCGCAGAGTCCGTCATGAACTTCCTGGACGACCCTTTTCGCTTCGTCAGGTCCTAAGCATCTTAACCATAGAGAATCAAACGACCTCTTGTATAGAGTATTGCTGACGAAGGCAAAAGACAGAGCTCGTTTTATGAGCTGATGTCTTGTGGACGCTTCTTCAGGTATTCGGTGGGATCTAAAGTAATCTATGAAGACTTCTCTCCAATCCTCGGTATTTTCCCAATCTTTTACTTGCAGGCCTGTCTGCTCGTTCGCTCCTTTTTCTTCGGATGATTCCGGAGATATTTCTGCTGGGGCAAGCACCCGACGGCTTTGTACCATGATTCTAACGTCATTGAGGTTCTCGTCAGCCAGTTCTTTAGCAAGTTTGGCCAGTGCGTCGGCTTTGCTGTTTTCCGCACGCGGTATGTTCTCCAAAGTATAGGAGGGAATTTGGGTCAACAGTTGTTGCACCTTCTCACCGTACTTCACCAACTCCGGTTTGCACGTTTAGTAGTCTCCGTTTACTTGACTAACGACCAGTTGAGAATCCCCGTATATGAGGAGGTTTTCAATTCCCATGTCAATGGCGATCTCGAGGCCTGCTATCAGAGCTTCGTATTCGGCTTCGTTGTTTGTCCTCGGCTCCATCAGGGAGAACGCGTAGTGCATTATCCCTCCTTGTGGAGTTACAAAGATGAGTCCTACCCCCGATTTGATTACAGGGGCACTTTGTTTGCGCTTCTTCACGGAAGATGTTCCATCGAAATAAAGCTCCCATCGGGTATCACTACCGTCGATCGCATCAAACGCATGTTCGTCTGGAAGATCGCAATTTAGAGGAGAATCGGCGGGTATCGGATGCTCAGCGAGAAAGTCGGCGATGGCCTGGCCTTTCACCGCCTTGAGAGGCTGATATATTATCGAGAACTCCATCAAGAGCAGGGCCCATTTAGCGAGTCGTCCTGTCAATATGGCCTTCGACATTAAATATTTAAGGGGGTCCACCTTTGAAATGAGACGGACCTCGTGCGCCAACGCATAGTGCCTGAGCTTTGTTATCGCGAAGATCAACGCCAGGCAGTGTTTTTCAATGGGAGAGTAGTTGCTTTCTGCCCCGAGCAGAACTCGACTTAAGTAGTAGAGTGCTCTTTCTTTCCCTTGATCGTTCTCTTGTGTCCATAATGCGCCTAAGGAACCTTCGAGGGCGGTTGTATAAAGAATGAGGGGTTTTCCCTTGACCGGAGCAGCCAACACCGGTGGGTTCTGCAGGTATTGCTTGATCTCGTCTGGCACGCTTTGGCATTTTTGATCCCAGACGAACGGAGTTCCCTTTTTCATTAGGTGGCTGTAAGGACGGCACTTGCCTGAAAGGTTGTCTATGAATCACCGTATGTATGCGAGCTTCCCTTGGAGAGACCGTAACTGTTTGAGGATTTTTGGCGGAGGCATTTCTATGATCGCCTTGATCTTTGACGGGTCTATTTTGATACCCCGGTGTCGGATGATGAATCCCAGGAATTTGCCCGAAGAAACTCCGAATGCACACTTAAGAGGGTTCATCTTCAAGTTGTATTGCCGAAGGCGTTGAAATACGGTCTTCAGATACTCGAGATGTTCCTCGTATGATTTGCTTTTAACCACGAGATCGTCGATATAGCATTCGACGATTTCGTGTATAAGGTCATCAAAGATTTTCGTCATGGCCCTTTGGTAGGTGGCACCGGCGTTCTTTAGACCAAAGGGCATTACCTTGTAACAAAATATTCCCAAAGGGGTCCGGAAAGCGGTATGCTTCTGGTCTTCGGGATGCATCTTTATCTGATTATACCCTGATGAACCGTCCATGAAGGAGAAAACCTCATGAGTGGATGTATTGTCTATCATCAGTTCGGTGACTGGCACTGGGAAATCATCCTTCGGGCAGGCTTTATTGAGATCCCGAAAGTCCACGCATATGCGCACTGTCCTATTTTTCTTCATTACCGGGACGATGTTGGCGATCCATTCAGGGTATTGAACTTCCTGGATGAAGCCAGAGTCAATCAGCTTTTTGACTTCAGCATTGATACTCATTTCGAGCTCGAGCCGCATTCTTCTCGGCGCCTGTTTGACTGGCTTGACGTCCGGAGATATCGCCAATCTATGCACAGCGATTTCTGGATCTAGTCCCGGCATTTCGGAATAGTTCCACGCAAAGCAATCTCTATGCTGTAGAAGCACGTCTTTTAACGCGGCCACCCTTTCTTCAGATAATAGCTCGCTGATGAATGTCGGTCGCGGGTCATTCGCTGTTCCCAACTCAATTTTCTTAAGGTTATCTACAGTGGTATGAATTCCATCTTCCAGCTCTTTTGGCGCTGGCGGAAATTCTGAGATTACCTCGTCGTTGCTGTTTTCGAAGCACCAGGGAAGGTCATCCATGTCCTCGGGCTCTTCTTTTGATATCGTTATCACGTGACAAGTACGGATTCGCTTCCAATCCCAATGCGGAACTGGCTCTTCTTTCATGGCCTTGGGTTCGTGCTTCTGTGGCGGCGCTACCCTCCAGTTGTCGGACAGAGCGAACTTGCCAAGCTGATACTGATCTTCGACCCAATTCTTGAAGGTGAAGCAGTCTTCGAGAGGATGCCCTACCACTCGGTGATAAAAGCAATAGTCCGGGTGTGAGACCTCGCCCGCTTGTTCGGGGTGTTTAGACTCCGGCAGTGTAAGTATTTGATGTTTTAGAGCAAGATCAAGTATCTTTTTCGTCTTGTCCCGAGGAAACGAGTACGCTCGACCCATTTTCTTCATGAGGGATAGATCAATAACGCTCGACTCCCGTTTGCATGGCTTCTTAGCCCTGCTTTGTTGCTGTTGAGCGCCTTTTTGGCCTTTCGACTTATTTCTGCTTTTGCGTCAAGCCCTCTTTATAACAGGTTGACAAGGAGCGGCATTTTCATCTTTCACGGCCAGTTGGAGGAGGCGTTGCGTTTTGGCTTTCTCGTAGATGGCCATTTCGCGGTTATGGTCGTCTCGGACTTTTTGACCAGCTTCCCTTATAAGCTTGTCCATTTGTTCTTCGAACGACGGACTGGGCTCTTTTGCATCTGGAACTTTCACTGGCTCAGGATTAGCATCCTCCCATTGAGCATCCGCTTCTTCATCGAAGTCATACATGACATAGCAGCTGTTTAGTAGCTCTCGTTCCTTTGACCGGATGTATCCAAGCCCGATTGTCTCCATTTTCCCATTAGGCAGTTTGCGTTGAGTCCCGGGAACGTCCCAGACTTTGTCATAGAACTTGGCTTTTCGAACGGTCTGCTCGAAGGATATCCCCTGGCGTTTCAGCAGCTTTTTCAAACCTTCCGTATAATATCTGGGAAGACGGATAGGCTGAAGCCTGTCGAGCGTAGGATCCGCGCCATGCCAGATTTCTTTTTCCACCTTGGTTTCTTCAGAACGGTAGAACAGAATTGCTTTCTCGCTTTCTCGCCTGGGAGGGATATAGAACGTTTGCAGCTCTTCTACATTGTAAATATTAAGTGCATCCAGTTCTTTATGGTGTTTAAGCGGCACTATGGCGACTTGTAGACTTTGCTCTTCGTCAGCGGACGTTCGTATTGAAGGTCGAGCAGAGAATACAGCATGGATCTCATCTTCCGAGTCGCTACCAAAGACCAACGTAGGAGCGAACGGCCCTGGCTTGTTGTGTTGGGGCGGACCCGAATAAACTATCTCTTCTTCCTCCTCGGTATCACTGCCGAAGACAGGGATGGTGGCGTTAGCTTTGTTCTCCGGCTTGTGACACCTTTCCGTGTCTTCGAAATCTGGTAAGAAGCACTTGGCATCTTCATATTTACGGACCTCGTTCACAGAGAACGGGTTCAGTTCTCCCGTCACGGTATACTCGAAACCATCCTTAAAATACTTCATACACTGATGTTGCATAGAAGGGATGATATTGTACTCATGTAACCATGGTCGGCCGAGCAAAGCGTTGTAGCATGTCTTGGCGTCTATGACGTGGAACTTAATGTCCGTGACGAGTAGCCCGAAGCGTAGCGTCAGTATTACAGACCCAAGAGTTCTTGATGACTGGGAGTCGAACCCGGAAATGGTAATCTTGTCCCGAGCAAGGTGCTGGACGCTCATGCAGATTTCTTTTAAGACCCGCACATTGAGGAGATTAACGGAAGATCCATTGTCGATCAGGATTTTGCCTATCTTTATATCGTGACAGTATCCTGAGACATAGAGGGGGCGATTGTGTTCGCACGTCCTAAGGAGAAGGTCCTCGTCGCCGAAAGTGACATCGGCCGTGTGCACTTTCTCCAATTCATCCTTCATCTTTTCCTCGGCCAAGCAAGCTTGGAATTGTTCCGGATCTTGTAGTGCCTTGATCAACGAATCTCTCGCCTCCTTTGATAGCAAAAGGGCGTCGAGAATGCTGAGCTGTGAGGGTAGTTTCCTCAGGTGCGCTAGAACGTTGTAATCCACCTTATTTTTCTTTGGCGGGTCCTTGGCGGCTAGCTCTTCCACCACTTGGTCATCTAAGACGATATCTTCAAAGACCTTTTCTTTCCCTTTATCTTTTCTGTTTGAGGGTCCGAGATTCTTTTCAGGCAGCGTCCGATTCCGCAGCCGAATATTTTCGCAAACCTTCGGCACTTCTTCTTTTTCCGAAGTGGACTCTTTAAAGAGAGGGGCAAGTTCCAGCTCCTCATCAGAATCGCTCCCGAATGTAGTCACTTTTGGCCCGCTGGTGTTAACCATGCGACAATCGCCGGTAGTTCTTTTAAGCTCTCCGGTTGTATTTCTCTGCTCCCGACGAGTTTTGCGCTTCTCCCGTTTAAAGCGTTGTCGATGAGCAACGTATCCTTGCCACCATCTATCGAAAGCTTTACACTCTTGAATGGGGTGCGAAACCTTCTGATGATATGAGCAATAGGAGGGGTGCATTTCCATTTCACCGGTAATTTTTCCTTCGGAGGATGGTAGCTTCATGCCCATTGATATGGCCTTAGCAAACCTTTTCCTCGTCTTGAATTTGCTTTTGTCAGTAGTGGATGTATTTTGCTCCAGTGGGATCGTCTCAGCTCTTTCATCAAGTCGCTGGCGCTTGGCCCTTTCAAAGATGGTCATCTCGCGTTCTCGATCAGCTTTACTTTTTAACCGAGCTTCATTAAGGAATGCGTCAATTACTTCATCTGATGGACCCAGAATTTTTGGTTCAGGATCTGCCCCCAGCGTTTCAGTACAAGAAGTCTCCTCATCGTCCATGAACGAACGGGAAATCACATGACAGCTCGCCACGTATTCTTCGGATTCATCAGATGAACTTTCTCCCTCATCTTCCTCTTGAAAGACGTGATTGAGGAACTCTTGGAATGTAATGGGAGTCCGTGCCTTCTGGTTGTATTCCTCCAGCGCGTCAATTTGTTTTTGCAAGTTCGAGCGCTTGTCGCCAGGCTTCACGGGCTTCTTTGATTTCTTTTTCTTCTTCTTCGAAATTTTGACGGCCGGTTGCGAGTGCTTGAGCCACCTCCATCGATCTTTGGAGTTGGACGTGGCTTCAACATCCCCTCAATGACTTGCGGTTCCAACGGGTTCTTCCATTTGATCGCTGGGCATGTCTGAAGATCATTCAGCATTCTCTTTGTTTTAGCTGACAGCACAACCTCCCATAGAGCTTCTTCAATGACGGAGCATGTTGCCCCCGGCGTATTCATCCCCTTAGAGGTGTGGGGCTGCGGGGGATTCACCTTCCATTTGTCAGATAACGCGAATTTACCCTGTCGGTACTGGTTTTCAAGCCAATTTTTGAAAACGTAGCAATCTTCGATCGGATGATCCAGCACTCGATGATAAGGACAGTAGTTGGGCTCGTTGACGTCACTTAGTTGTAACGGGCATTTTGGATCCGGCAGATTTATGAGTCGGTTGCACAACGCCAGCTCGAATAACCTCCTCGTTTTATCGCGGGGAAAGGAGTAAGAACGTCCTAGCCTCTCTTCAAGGGCTACGTACGGACGCATATTATTTTGACGAGCAACCGGCTTCGAGTCGCTCGGTTGTTGTTGAGCATTAGCGACAACGATTGCCTTTCCTTTCCCTTTGTCATTTCGGGAGCCCGGCTTTGGAAGAGGGGGTTTATGGCCCATCTGATCCATTTGCGCTAGCTTGTCAATCAAGGCCTGGAAGGTAGTTGCTTGAAAAACATCATAAATTGTGAGATGGTTGCTTGCGGATCAAGAGTTCCCACAAACATACCCACCGCGGGAGCTTCTTCAATGCGCTGCTCACACTTCGACCATAAGTTCCGCCATCGTATAGCGTACTGAACCCACGTCTCGCCTGGCTTTACCCTGGCGTTAATCAGTGCCGTCATCGGGGTGCGTTCACTGGCGCTTGCAAAACGCTGAGTAAACAGCAGCACCATCTCCGCGAAGGTTTTCATAGAGTCGTTCGGGAGCTCAGAGTACCACTCGAACGCCGTATCTGATAAGCTTCCAACAAACTGGCGAAGCAACAGCTTGTCATCACCGCCGGTGTTGCCGCAGAGTGCCCTGAACTGGGCAACATGCTGGTGGGGATTGCCCGTCCCCTTGTAAACATGGAACTTAGGAATTGTGTAGCCCGGCGGGTATTTGATCTGGTCGTACCAGCTCGGATACGGTCGTCCTGTTTTTACGACTTGGCCGGCTGCTTCAGTCGCATGATGAACCTGTATTTGTTGGGCTATGTACTCATCCAAATCAGCTTTGGAGATTGTATCCTCTTTAGCTGTTGATAGAACTGGTGGAGGATTCGACGTTTCTCCCCTATCGTCTTCAAGGACGATCGGGGGATCTTTGGCCGGAGGATCTTGTTGGATCATCATCCCCACCATGTCTTGGAACAGGAGGCCCATACGCCTTATGTTGGCTGCTTGTTCAGCAGCCTCTTTGTCCTTCTTCTCCAATATTCGACGAAGGAATTCGGCGTCGGTTTCTTCCTCCTGGCGTTCATCCGAGGACGTTTCAGGGTTTTCTTTTGGCCCAGTAAGTGCGGCCATAGTGTTCATCATCTCTTGGAGCTTCTGTTGCTGCTCCTGCGCTTTGGGCACTAATCGCGTAAGCGGTCGATGACCCGTAGATATGCGACTGTCCTCCTTACCAGACGCCACGTAGACGGTATGAACTACAATGCCCCCTGACTTAGGGCATTTGGTTTCACCACCTTTGATATTCGTCGCCGGCGTTGGCACTTTCTTCGGCCTTCTTCTTTTATGGGCCGTAGAAGTTGAGGGGGCCGTTGCTTTGGGCACCCAAGCGGTCGTCACCTTTCGTTGCTTGACCGGGGGATTTTCTTCTTGCTGACCTTTCGACTTCTTCTGTTGGCGAGAGAAGTTAGGATCAATGACAGATTCTCGGACCCGTCGCCAGACCTTGTAAATTTTAGAGGACAGTCGGTGAGGGGGCTGCTCTAGCTTCTTCTCTGGAGTATTCTCCACAGGTGAAGGAGTTCGCTTCAGCACTGCAACAGGAGAGTTTCTGTGCACCGTGTTCAGCAATTCAAAGCTGTTCCCGGTTGGAACAGCAGCATCGATCTCCATCGTTGGAGCTGGCAGAGTTATCCCAGAGGGGGAGTTGCCCCCAGCCTTCCTCACTCGGCGCCAGTGGCGACGTCGAGCGTGTCTTGTGGATGGAGTTGTTTCAGCTACGCGGGTGGCTTCGTCATGCCCCCTGCTTTGAGAAGAGACTGTCATTGGTGCTAGCCTGTCAATGACTGACACCAGTTGAGAAGCGATATCTAATCCGTTAAAGATAGATCTCTGGGCAGGGGAAACAGCTTTGAGGACTTCGCCTCGAGCAGCAACCGGAATGGTCAGCCTTGTAAAGACTGACTTCCTGAAAGGAGGAGCCTTTCCAATGATTTTGTCCGCTTGAACCGGGATGGCTATCCGCTTTGGGATGGCAACTTCGGGTATCGCGGGCTTGTAGACGTTCTGGCCCAGTCTGTTGAAAACTGAGGTAGTGGAGTTGGGTGACCCGTTGAGAGGGTTCGCGAAAGTGGTAAGTCGATCAAAAACCGACTTCTTTGAAGTTTCCGGTACGGGTATTGGCAAGGTGAAGCTTGCAGGAGGGATCATGGTCCCGAAAAACAGGCCGGTGGTGGCCTGAGTCACTTTCTCCAGAGGCATAGTAAGGACGGAGACCGTTTGAGGCCCATATGCTACACCTCCAAGTGAAGTGGAGTGTCGGTTGCATTGGCACTTCGAGCAGTTCGAGCAATTTGAGGCCATTGATGCTTGATTCTTGCGCCAGGCAAAAGACCCAATCTTAGTAACTTGAAATCCAAAGGCAACCATTAACAAACCGCGACTCGTTCGCGAAGACGACACGCGAAGTGTGGAGTGGAAAGAGGAAAAGGTCCCACCGGGCGTGCCAGAATCCGTTCCCCTCCGAACGGCGGCCGAGACGCGAGGACGTCTAGCCTGAGGTTCGGGGCAGATGCTATTTGGTTTTATCCGCCAACCTCTCCAAAGATGCCAAGTTGATTTGTGGCACCGTGTATCGGAGGTTTAGACGGATGCGGCCGATGTAGCAGACTTCGTCAGATTCCCCCTCGCTTGAGGGGTTTTGGATTGTGGGGACGCTCTTCCTTGCAGGCGCAAGCCCCTGCAGTTAATTACGCTACCGCATCGCGATAACAACTTTCTCCTTCTCCAGAATTTCACTTCATGTCGTGGGTGTTTGTTTTGTTTGTGGTTGCCCGTGGATTGTATACGGAGACTATTTATGCCGTCGCCCGTAGGACGTGGATTAGTCTAAATCCGTATTTACTTAGATTTGGGTTTTGGGTTTTGGTTTAAGGATACGTTAGCCATATTTGAGGCTAAGATCAACTTAAACGTTTGTTAAGAATACGTTAGTCTAATTTCCAGACTAAGATCTACTTAACGGGATCGTCTAGATCCATTTCCAGTTTAGGGACATAGTGGTCCATTTAATATATGGCCGTCGGGACCCGTCACCTCTCTGACGACGTTGAAGGATTACAACGACATGTGTCAGAGGAGTTCGTAGATGTACCCTTGAACCAAAGTTGATTGGGGGTCTTATAGTCCAATTTGGGACTAAAGTCTGTTTGAATGTTTAAGGATACGTTAACCATATTTGAGGCTAAGATCAACTTAAACGGGATCGTTTAGATCCAACAAAAGAGCGTTTGGGGGCTCTATTGTTCCAGTTTAGGGACGTAGTGGTCCATAGGTAGTTTACGGACATTGCGGTCCATTGGTAGTTTAAGGACATGGTGGTCCATATTCCAGTTTAGGGACATGGTGGTCCATATTCCAGTTTACGGACGTGGTGGTCCATATTCCAGTTTAGGGACATGGTGGTCCATTGGTAGTTTAAGGACGCATAAGTCCGTGGTTTTAAGGACCCCACAGTCCGTATTTTAGTTTAAGGACGCTTAAGTCCATGAGTTTAAGGACCCCACAGTCCGTATTAATGTGTGGTTGTCGGGACCCGTCGCCTCTCTGATGTCGTTGAAGGATTACAACGATAGGTGTCAGAGGAGTTCGGAGATGTACCCTCGAACCGGTCGTAAATTGATTTAAGAGAGCAGCTGTGCTCAGTCAATTTAATTTGAGGACTTATGGCCATGATTGGGCTAAGTCCAGTTGAAAAATATTCAACGCTATAATTTATTTTTGATCTATTAGACCTGTGCTAGGGCTTTGCCCACATTTAAATAATGCATTGCATTACTTTTTATTTTTGTTTGGGCTCTGCCCATAAAGGATGCAGAGCATCAATTTTACTTGGGCTCTGCCCTTTATAAATGATGCAGAGCATCAATTTGACTTGGGCTCTGCCCATTTATAAATGATGCAGAGCATCAATTTGACTTGGGCTCTGCCCTTTTATAAATGATGCAGAGCATCAATTTGATTTGGGCTCTGCCCTTTTATTGCTTTGCAATTTATTTAGGCCTACTAGGTCTTTTTGATTTAGGCATGGCCCTTTAGCAAAAGAAATGCATTGCATTTGTCAGACGCTTTGCGCCAATCAAAGAGCGCAAGCGCTTGTAGTGCTGACACGTGTCGCACAAGCGCAGTGCGCTGCGCTAATGCGCTGCGCCTGCGCTGCTGACACGTGGCGTGCTCTGGTGGCTTGCGTCAATCCAAGAGCGCAACAGCGCAGTTTGCAAGTGCAAGGCACCATGATATAAGAATCTTTTAGATTCAAGAACCAATGGTTCATAAAAGTGCAAAGCACTATTCGTTTCCTTAATCTAATTTAGATCAAAGAAAAAACAAGTTTTTTCTTTTTATTTCAAGAACCAAAGGTTCATAAAAGTGCAAAGCACTATATTTTTTTTTGTTTTTTCTTGTTTTTTAAAGAATCAGTGATTCATAAGAAGTGCAAAGCACTGTTTATTATATGAAGATCATTGATCTGGTTTTTAGATCAATGATCTATTAGAAGAAACTTCTTCTCTCTTATGAAGGTTTTTACCTTTTTCTTGAAATTTTTCACAGAGTTCTCTCTGTTTGAAGCTCTTGATTTTTTTTCAAGAAATGTTGACTCCTTTAAATTGAGGTCTAGGGTCCTTTTTATAGTGCCCATAAATTTGTTGAATTTATTAAAGAGATCTTTCTCTGAGTGATTTGGGGAATTTTCCCCACCGTTGGATCTTTGATCCAAAGGCCTCTGCTTTACAGAAGAAAAGCTTCTTGTTTTAACAAGAACAGAAAAGTTTTCTTTAGAATTTTAATTCTGTTTGGCGCAGATGCCCCAGCGCGTGACACGTGTCGCACAGCGCAAAGCGCAGCGCAACTGCGCTAGCACATCTGTGCTGACACGTATCGCGCAGCGCATCTGCGCTAGCGCAACTGCGCTGACACGTGTCGCGCAGCGCAAAGCGCAGCGCAACTGCGCTGACACGTATCGCGCAGCGCAGCGCTTGCGCAACTAAAGCGTTGCTTCCTTTACTTTTACTTAAAATAGAGCTTTGCTCTGATTGGGTGCGCTGCTTTGGGCGCTGCGCTGTTGCGTCTGCGCCTGACACGTGGCGCGTTGCGCGCAGCGCAAAGAATCTGAAGCGTTGCTTCATTTATTAAAATTTAAATTTTCAAAGCAAAGCTTTGCTCTGATTGGGGGAAGATGAAGCGTTGCTTCATCTCCCGCCTCGGAATTTGAACAGAGCTTTACTCTGATTGGGGTAAACAGCGGTCGAGCTGGAGCTGGGTGTTACGGCGGGTACATCCTCGGCCGGCTCGGTGCGCGACCATAAATCAGTTAAGCAAGTGTAAAATGTGGAAATACCCTCCAAAAGGGGTCTAACAGAAATACCACCATACATATAAAAATCAAATTCCTCCACAGGGAGGAAATAGCGACACAGTTGTGTCACTAACATGGGGCATAGGTAGTTAGCAGCTCTCTTGCCAGCACCAATTGAATTAAGCAATACCGTGCACATGTCATATCTAGGATTCCTAGTCATTAAGGTGTGCACGATATGAAGAGATGGGGTAAAAAATATTGTATTATGTGAACTGCTAAAAATGTTGTTTTGTGCCCAACGGCACACAGTTAATACATTGGCGAAGAGGGTTCTAGCCTGCATGCCCTTCCTAGGTTCTCTCGAACTGTCATTACCCATTAAGGGTAAGTAGTCTTCAAATTGAAGGGGTTGATCATGATTAGCTAATCTAGGAATTAAAGTGACTTCATGAATGAAGTCCCTATCAATGATTATTTCCCTATCACCCGAAAGTAATTTAATAAAACCGTATTGAGATAGGCAACCTTCCTCCATGCACTCGTAAAAACGAGTGACTAGATCTGGAAGAGCGTAGGCATTGGGATGATTGAAAATTAAAAAGTTCCACCCTCGCCGTGTGATCTCATCACCAAAATAACTTCCGTAAATTGTGTGTGCAAACAATTGTGAAAAGTCTCGTTCTAATTGCATGGTTGGTGCCATCACAGAAAGCTAATTGAATAAAATATAGATTTTACAGAGAGGGAAAATGAAGCGCAAACCTCCTCTGAAGTTTTTAGAGGGTGACGTAGCAAAGGCGCGGTGGTTGCGCGGCAAGGAGGCACGTTCGGCGGCGGTTGCGCGGCGGTGTAGGGAGATCTTTCTGCGCGATCTTCAGCGGCGACTAGGGTTTTCTGAAGTTGGAAATTAGGGTTTGGTAAAAGGTAGAGAGGGGTCGGGTTCTATTTATAGGGGGATGTGTTGGTTATTTGCAAAAAGCCCCTCTTAAAAAGAGGAAATTATTTGTAAATAAAAATTTTAATTTTTTTTATTAAAACTGGAAATTTACAAAAATACCCAAAACATTTTTTTAATTATTTTCAAAAAAAAATTATTTTTATTTTGTTTTTATATAATTACAAGTGATACATACCCCCAAACTTGTTTGAAACGGTGTTTTTGCTAGATAATCGAAATTTAGGGGTAGATGGAGGAAGATCAGTCAATGTAACTCGGCTCCTGCAAAAACGGGAGCTCCTCCGAAGGGTCCGCAGTGAGGAACGGTTTAAGTCTATGTCCGTTCACTTTAAATAGTGAACCGTCCTCTGGATTTTCTAGATCGACCGCACCGTGCGGATATGTGGTGCATACCAAAAATCGCCCTTTCCATCGAGATCGGAGCTTTCCGGGATAGAAGTGCAATCGCGTGTCGTAAAGTAAAACCTGTTGACCAGGTTTGAAAGTCTTGCGCATAAGGTGTTTATCGTGGAACACCTTCGTACAGTTTTTAACGATGACCGCATTCTCGTAAGCTTCATCCCGAAGCTCGTTTAATTCGTTCAAC
Source organism: Agapanthus africanus (assembly GCA_030015575.1). Lineage (NCBI taxonomy): Eukaryota > Viridiplantae > Streptophyta > Magnoliopsida > Asparagales > Amaryllidaceae > Agapanthus > Agapanthus africanus. Next base: position 350,840,408 of record CM057351.1, read on the forward strand.
TGCAACTTTCTATTGCTGCCCGCATCTCCTAGAGATAGATTCAACTCTTTTATTGCCCAAAATGCTCTATGCTCAATTTCAACTGGGAGGTGGCAAGCCTTTCCATAAACAAGTCTATACGGAGACATGCCAAGATCGGTCTTATAGGCAGTTCTAAATGCCCAAAGGGCATCAATAAGTTTTGACGACCAATCTTTATGGTTTTTGGAAACCATTTTCTCCAATATCTGTTTAATTTGCCGATTTGAAATCTCGGCTTGCCCATAAGTTTGGGGATGGTAAGGCGTTGACAGCTTATGAGTAATGGAATATTTCCGCATTAAGGACTCGAAAGTCCTATTACAAAAATGAGATCCATTATCGGTGATAATTGATCGTGGGGGTGCCCAAAACGAGAAAAAATGTTTTCTTTGAGAAATTTAATGACAACTTTGTTGTCATTAGTTCGGCTGGGCACAGCCTCAACCCATTTAGAAACATAGTCAACAACGAGGAGAATATACACGTTCCCAAAAGAATTTGGAAACGGTCCCATAAAATCTATCCCCAAACATCAAAAATTTCAACAACCAATATTGGTTAGAGCGGCATTTCGTTTCTCCGAGATATCCAGCCCAAGTGTTGGCACCGGGAGCATGTCTTACAGTAATCATGTGCGTCTTTAAAAAGTTGTGGCCAGTAGAAGCCACACTGCAAGATCTTTTCTGCTGTCTTTTTAAGGTCAAAATGCCCGCCACATGCTTGATCGTGGCAGAATGACAACACGCTCTTAAACTCATTGTCCGGGACACACCGACGAATAATTTGGTCGGGACAGTATTTGAATAGATACGGTTCATCCCAGTAAAAATGTTTTACTTGGGATAGGAATCGGAGTTTGTCCTGATTCGACCAGTCATTAGGTATAAGTCCGGTGGCCAAATAATTTATAATATCTGCGAACCAAGGTTCTCATGACACAGTTAAGAGTTACTCATCTGGAAAAACGTCTTTTATAGAGAATTGAAGCGACGGCGAAGAAGGGAGGCGTGACAAGTGGTCGGGGACTACGTTTTCGCATCCTCTCTTATCTCTGATGACAAGGTCAAACTCTTGTAGTAAGAGGATCCAACGTATCAGCCGAGATTTAGCATCCTTCTTAGCGAAAAGATGGCAAAGAGCTGAGTGGTCAGTGTAAACGATGACTGGAGAGCCGATTAAATAGGGTCTGAACTTTTCTAATGCAAACACAACAGCTAAGAATTCCTTCTCAGTTGTTGTGTAATTTAATTGGGCCTCGTTCAATGTTCGGCTAGCGTAATAAATTACATGCGGTATCTTATTAATGTGCTGTCCAAGAACAGCACCAACGGCAAAATCAGATGCATCGCGCATAATTTCAAATCGATGCGTCCAATCAGGAGATGAAAGAATTGGAGCAGAAGTAAGTGAGTTTTTCAATGACTCGAACGCCTTCATACAGCTCGAGTCGAAATCAAATGTGGTATCCTTGGCCAACAAAAGAGTCAAGGGTCTAGCTATCTTGCTAAAATCCTTGATGAACCGTCTATAGAAACTGGCATAGCCAAGGAAAGCACGAATGTCTCAGACGCATTTGGGAGGAGGAAGATTGGAAATGACTTCAATCTTAGCTTTATCTACCTCTATGCCATTTTGCGAGATAATATGTCCTAAGACAATACCTTCTCGTACCATAAAGTGGCACTTCTCCCAATTTAAGGTGAGGTTCTTATCCTTACAACGGGTAAGGACTGCGTCAAGATGCAGCAAACACTAATCAAAGGAGTCGCCGAAAATGGAGAAATCGTCCATGAAGATCTTCAAGAATTTTTCAACCATGTCTGAAAAAATACCCATCATACACCGCTGGAAGGTTGCGGGTGCATTGCACAACCCAAAGGGCATGCGACGGTAAGCAAACATACCGAAAGGACAAGTGAATGTGGTCTTGTCTTGATCCTTTTCGGCCATGGAAACTTGATTATAGCCGGAGTAGCCATCCAAAAAGCAGTAAAATTCATGCCCAGCCAATCGTTCTAGCATTTGGTCAATAAAAGGTAATGGAAAGTGGTCTTTCCGTGTCGCGGCGTTGAGTTTTCTATAATCTATGCATACTCACCACCCAGTTTGGGTGCGAGTAGGTATTAACTCATTCGTCTCATTAGTTATGACCATTATGCCCGATTTCTTTGGGACAACATGAATGGGGCTAACCCACTGGCTATCAGATATAGGGTAAATGATACCACTATCAAGACATTTTACAATCTCCTTTTTAACAGCCTCCTTCATGATTGGGTTTAATCGTCTCTGTGGATCCCTTACTGGTTTGGCATCATCCATCATATGAATATGATGTTCAACTATTAGGGGACTAATCCCCTTGATGTCTGCCATAGTCCAGCCAAAAGCTTGCCGATTGTTTTGTAAGACCGTTAAAAGGGCTTTCTCTTGCTCGAGGGCTAAAGAAGCCGAGATGATAACAGGAAGGGTCTCATTCTCACCTATGTAAGCGTATTTAAGGTGAGACGGTAACAACTTGAGTTCGAGTGTTGGAGGCGAAACAATTGAAGGTAAGATTGGTGAAACTGTCTCGAACTCGAAGGATTCCAATAGAGGTTCAAAGCGAGTGTAAGCAACCGAGTCGGATGGTTCAGCTAACTCATCCGAAAATTCAAAGGATTCAAACTCGGGTGGTGATTCTTCAAAATCGTTCGAAAAAGTGAAACACTCGTAATCATTATCGGGTGTGAAAGCTGTGTCAGATTCGAGGAGGAACGCACTAGTGGCGTCAAAATTGCTGTGATCGAACATAAATTTTTCGAGCTCACAGTCCTCCTGAGTGATCTCTTGGATCGAGCAAACATCAAGTATATTCGCATGAGGTTCGGAGGTTTGATTCCCCAACTAAAAATATTTAGTTCAATTGTCATGTTTCCAAAAGATAGGTTCATTGAACCATTTCAACAATTGATCACTGCATTAGAAGTTGCAAGGAATGGTCGACCAAGTATCACCGGAATTTGACTCCGAGGGTTAGCTACAGGCTGTGTGTCCATAACAATAAAATCAACGGGGAATATGAAGTCCCCTACTTTAATCAACACATCCTCTAACTCACCCCTAGGATGGGTGATGGATCGGTCGGCCATTTGGAGAGTACAATGTGTGGGTTTCAGCTCTCTAACGCCTAATTGCTCATATACTGAATAGGGAAGCTGGTTAACAGTGGCACCAAGATCTAAAAGGGCGCGGTTGATGTTCTTATCCCTAATAGTTATTAAAATAGTAGGACAACGGGGGTCCTTTTGCTTTTGAGGTAAAGGTTGGGTAAGAGCATCACTCACTGCACTAGCCACGAATACTTTCTTAGGTACCTGTGATTTCCTCTTCTTGGTGCATAAGTCCTTCAAGATTTTAGCATAAGAAGGGACTTATTGGATTGCATCCAAGAGAGGGATGTTAATGCTAACCTATTTAAATAACTCCATAATCTTCTCCATTTGTGGACTTGGTTTATTGGATCTCAACCTGTTTGGAAATGGATCATTTTGAAAATTTGTTGAGTCCAATGTTTGTGGAGGAGATTGCAGAGTTGGAATAGATCCCAGTGCTGGTGTTTTCATGGAGTGAGATGTGGGTCCGTTCGGAGTAGTAGAAGAATTAGAGCCTTGTGAAGAATGGAGAACAAGCTCTGAAGATAAAGAAGATGAAGAAGAAGAAGCGGCGGCCGGGGTGTCATCATTAATGCCCACATTATTGTGCAACACTCTTCCAGATCTCAACGTAATCACAGCACTCACATTATGATTTTGTTGTTCAAGAGCAACATGTGCATTTTATGTGTGACCGGGATTTGGAATTGGTTGAGATGGAAACTTTCCCTTTTCTCGCTCGCTTAACGCAGCATTCAGTTGTGCAATTTGAGCTTCAATTGTTTTGATGCTTTGATCATGTGAAGCAGTGTGTTGCACCAAAGGCTGAATGGAAGACTGGATATTGGTGGAGGATTGAGTTGATTGTTTTAGAAATGCATCCGACTTCGGTCTAGCGAAGAAACCTTATCGTTATTTGGCTGAACAAAATTGTTTTGAGGAAAAGAGTTGTTTGGTGTAAAATTGTTCATTTGATTTTGGTAAGGTTGGAGTTGAAAAGGTTGTTGATATTGAGTTTGTTGACGAGCTTGTTGTTGTAGAGGAGGCCTCTGGAAATTGTTATTGTCTTAGAATTGTTGTTGATTTTGATTCCAGGCGAAATTTGGGTGGCTTCTCCAACCAGGATTATAAGTTGAAGAGTATGGATCATTTCTTTGTCTTTGCTGAAAGGCAGCATTGACTTGATCCTGTCCTTGAGCAGGTGGATTGTACGGACACTCTTCAGTAAGATGTGATGGATCCGAACAACAAGCGCATAAAGTGCGAGTGGGTAAAGCAAGGGCAGGAGAAGGCGATGAGAATTTGCTCTCAATTACCTCTAGTTTTTTCATGATTGCAGCCATTTCGTCCTTCATTGCAATCGACATATCAAGTTGATGAATGCCTGCCATAGACTGACCGGAAGAGGTAGATGAAGTGGATGAAGTGGTCTGTCTAGTGCTTTCCCACTGAAGTGTTTGTTCAGCAAGATCGTCGAGAAACTGCCAAGCTTCCTCGCTCGATTTGGTAAGAAAGTGACCTTGACAAATGGTTTCCAGCAACTGCTTTGTTGCTGGGTTCAGTCCTTCGTATAAAGTTTGGCAAAGTTGCCATCTCTCGATACCGTGGTGAGGGCACTGAACAAGAAGGTCCTTAAATCGTTCAAAACACTTCCAAAAAGGTTCGGAAGGAAGCTGGGAAAATTGGTTAATTTCATTGCGAATTCTCACGGTCTTGTGGTGTGGGTAAAACTTTTTAAGAAAAGCTTTAACAAACTCTTCCCAACTGTTTATAGAATGTGATGCGGTGCTATACAGCCACTTTTCAGCTAGGTCACATAGAGTGAAAGGAATGACGCATAACAGTATAGCATCGTCAGACAGTTGGGTGGTCTTCATCATTGCATAAATATTTGGGAATTTGTTAATGAAGATATAGGCATCTTCGGATTCCAGCCCGTGAAATTTGGGCAACATATTGATGAAGTGGGGCTTAATTTCGAAATTATCCCCATTAGCCGGCGGAAGTGAAAGACAAGTAGGAAGTGCGAAGCGGGTGGGATAGAAAAGATCCTGGAGCATGATTCGCTGGGGCGCTTCAACAGGCGGTAAAGGGTTGTTAGGATTGAATCCTGACATCTCTTTAGAATGTGAAGATGAAGGTAAAGAAGTGGAGGGAATTTCGACTTCGGAGTCGAACGCGTCGTCGATAGGGACTAACGAGACACGGACTAAACGGGCGCTAGTGTCCCTAGTCCAACCGGATATACACTAAACGAGTTGTAGTGTAGTCAAAAAGCAGAATGTGAGGGTAAGAAAACGTCAATGGAGAAAATGTGGGTGAATGTTGGGTGCAATGGATCTCTAGCGACAAATGGCAAGTTTTTGTAAAAAAAAATTCTCTCTTTTTTTATAAAGATTTGTGTGCAAAGATTTGTACGGAATTAATTTCAATCAACCACAGTTAAACATGCACAATCAAGCCTAGATCTAGTGTCTCCTAAGTCAACTAGACTGCTCCTAACTGGTCCAAAGCGACAAGTTGTGAGATATCCCTCAAATCGCCTTTTCACCGCCAATTGTGACCAGGTAAGCACAAGTTAAGAAAGGAGGGATCCGCTCACGAATCACCGTGAGACGGGCCTTTTAAAATTACCTTTCCCACTTGTCTAGCCTAGGCACCACAAAGTCAGGTTTAGATAAACGACCGATTGCCCACAACCTTTCTCTGTCCTAATGAGCGCGACGGTCCTTAATTGGCTGAGTCTAGATATTTTTTAATTATCTCGAGGGTTGATGCATATACTTTTTGTGATTTCTGGGGTCTTACGAAGGGTAATGAAATCCCCACCCAATCTTGATTGGTGTTAGAGCCCCTTAAATTCCGTTTTAAAAATGCAAAGCAGTTAACACAAAAAATCCAAAACACTTGCCAAAAAATTTTGCTTTTTATTTGCGGCGCAAAGAATCCTACACAAAATGATTTATTGGAGAGGGAGAAGAAGTTTTTGCGCAAAGAACCCTGCAGGAAAAATTTTCAGTGGAGTTCAGGGGGTTGCAGAGAAGACAAAAATACTTACAGAGACTTTTTGAAGTGCTGACGTCAGCAAATAGCTGCGGATCTGCCGCCAAATGCTACCTTCGACCGCTGTTCCGCGGTGTTTCTGTTGGATCAGGCCGTCAAAATTTTTCTGTTTTCTGTTGTGGTTCTCCTCTGTCTGTTCAGATTCTCTGTTTGTTGATTTGTTCACTGGGTTTTTCCAGATCTGAATCTGTCCTTTTTCCTTTCCTGTGCAATTCACACAAAACCCTTCAAAAAATAGCAAGATGATATTTTTTATGTTTTTATATTTTTTATATTTTTATAATTTTTTCAATTTCAATTAACCCGAAATTACAAAAAGAAAATAACTACCGTTTCCCCGGCAACGGCGCTATTTGATTGAGAGATGTTTTGTATGCGTTTTAAAATTAAAAGAATACCGTAATCAATAATGGTGTCCCTTGGTAGCTAGCCGGTTGAGTACGGGACAGTCCACGGGGAAATCGTGTTATCTCTTTAAGTTCTAACGAGTTAAGTCCAAAAGAAATGGTGGTTTTGATTTTTATAAAAACTACGATTAAATTTAATTTGAATTAAAGCCTTGCTAGGGTTAGGATTAGGTTAGTTTGGAAATAAAACTCTACTCACTACTTCCTTTGCCCTAATTAAGAACATAGGTGTTAGGGTAATAGTTAACAAAGGGGATTAGCACGTCTAGGAAGAAACATAGTTTCTTCCTTTTGGTCCTTATCCGTCCTTTCTTAACTCTTAGCCCTAACCTCTATGTAAATCACTCGCAACCAGTCTAACTAGGGAATCACCGCTATCTCGTAGGTAGGGTGCCGTAGTGAGCGGTGTGTGTTTAATTCAGATAGAGCCCTAATTAATATATATTATGGGGCAAGAAAAGAGTGAGAGATTTCCATCTCTCAAACATACCAATCCTAACCCTAACAAGTGAGGAACTACTCACTCATTAGGATGGTTACGATGAAATTCATCTTTATAGTTTTGTTTTAATAACCTAATTAACTTGCAGATAAATAAAGACAGATAAAAAAATTGCAGAATTTAAATTCAGAACACAAGATAAAAATTAAGAACACATACTTTTATTGACACCTCTTGACGATTACAATGGAATGAAAATTTTATTCTAGAAAAATAAAAAAAGGCATGCCTAATTAGGCTTTCGGCTCTCCTATTTATAGATAGGAGAAACCCTAGGGTTTACATCTGATCCATATCTGAATTTACAATACTACCCTAAGAAAGCCGGGTCAAAGCACCGACACCACCGACACTTCGCACCGACACATGCACTGCACGGCCGCGGAACCGCGGCGGAATGCCATGTTTAGCCGCGGTTCCGCGGCCATCTTGTGGGTTCTCTGTCTCAACTTTCCAGGGTTGCTTCATGTTGCTGTTTACTTCTGTTTTCTTCACTTGGTTCCTCAGAATATCTTCTATTTTCTTCTAAATTTCCACAGTGCAGAATGTTGTGGACCTTTCGCCGTGAGTTTCGCATTGAAGTCTTTAATCTTGTGATGTCCTTATACTTTGTGCATTGAACTGTTCGCTGATTCTTCATTTTTTCCTTAAACTGTAGGCGGCATTATACAGATTCTTCTATTTATTGGTCATAGTCTTACATTTGTAGCGTCTTTTCCTGAATTTCACTGTATTGTTCTGAGAACCTGTAAGCTGCAACTATTTAGCAGACATGGATCAAAAGCACCTATTTATTTGTAATATGATTAAGGTTGGGGAATATAATAATGCAAAATTCTGATATGAACAACTAGCTGGACGTAATGGCTACCCAGGTATTGAACGAATAGAAGATCAACAAGCAAACTTGTCCAAACTCCCGTAAAGCCTATAAGCAACACTTATCGTACAGTCTGGTCTCTTCGTCTGATATGTTGCATATCAAGTCTAGGGGTGGAATCACCAGACTCCAATAACTTGATAAGTCATGTCGATGTGTGGCCTATAACCTTTCGAGAAACTACTGTTAACATTTACCGGTAAATCTCATCAGCCCTGGCTAGAGACTTGCAGTTATAGCCAATCGAGCATAGCGCAACATCAACTCCTAATACCGGGAGAGACGAAACCCCTCCTACCACTCACTGCCTCCATGTGACTCGGGACTGTACCCAAAATCCACCTGTTTGCACGACTCCTTTGAGCCGTGGTAGGGAGGAAATCAAAGCACGGTGGGTACCACACAGGACACTATGACGATCTCGGGTCTACAGACTAACCTGTACAAGTGTCACCAGAGAACTGCTATCTGACAATAGCTATGATACCATCTAGGAGTTCTTGGTGAGTCCTGTTCCATGTACCCATACTCAAATGAGCACCTGTGTACAATCTTTGATGTCAAACACCAATGGTTATGGGATCAACTATCGCCCCATACAGGGTCAAGAAACGTACACACCAGTCTACTCTGGAACATCGATGCCCTGTCTCGATATTCCCTCGAATAGGAACTGTTAAAGGATGTGCTTGCGGACTACACAAGCCCTACTAGTATGATCTGCATCATAGTCCTGGTATTCAAGCCTACATCCTAAGGGCTTTATCAACATGTATCAGAGAGACAGTATACTAAAACAAGTGTAAATGTTAAGATAAAGAGCAACTAGATAGCATACTGTCATGTCGAGCAAGAAAGTCCTCTATATATATGTCCAAGCATCCACTGTAATATACAATAATAGCCTCTAGGGCATACATATTGCTAACAATGGAACTACGGCAGTAGCGGCAACAAGGTGGCCGGGCTTGGAAGTGAAAGGGAAGGCTTGGGGCTCGGGTTGATGATGGAAAGGAGGAAGTTTGATTGCGGCGTAGTGGTGGTGCGGTGATGTCAGAGAGGTTGACAGCTCAGTTCTAGCTTCTTGTACTTACTTTTCATTTGGTATGCTACTGTTTAGGCATTGCTTTATATCATTATACTTTCTTTTTTAAAGCAGTTGTATTGTAAAGATGAATGTTAATAAAAGTTGTTGTTCATTTTTTTATCTCTTGTCAATTCTTGTGCATTTTATACATATATTGCTTATTTACGCTTAACGTATTTATTTCTTAGTAAATACGTTGCGGGCTTGCCACGTCACCACTTCCGTACACTGAGAAGCAGGGCGTGACAGGTTTTGTTGGAGGCCCATGCAGGTCAGTTCTGCATGGAATCCTAAACAATATATGTCACAAGAATTATATGAATCGGCAACTATAAATTCTTTACATTTCAAATTCTTTGAATCTATCCTAACCTTTCTTTTTCTATCAAGGTCATGAATTCACCGAACAACACGAGTACCAATGTCAATGGAAACACCCCACCACCTACTCTACCACCACCACTTACCATTGCAGCTCCCATCAACGAGAAAACGGTGCTGCTTGAGGCGATCAAGAGTCTCTTGGAGGGTCAGCAGCAGCAGACTGCTATCCTCATGCATCGTCCAGAGGTCGAGGCACCCGGAGTCAAACAATTACGGGCACTGCACCCGAAACATTTCTCTGGAAAAGATAGCCCACTAAAGGCAGTGGAATGGACTCAGTCTATCTAAGATGACCTGGAAGCAGCACAAGTGCCAGAGATTGCTTGGGTGAGAGTTGCAAAGCTGCAACTAACAGATAACGCCAGAGTCTGGTGGAAGGCTGAAGAAAGCTGACTCGTCCAACCGTTTGAATGGAAGATGTTTCGCGATATGTTCGACGCGAAGTACTTCCCTGAGACTGCCCGTTTTGATATAGAACAACAGTTCATCCACTTACAACAAGGCTCGATGTGGAGAAAGTCCGTGAATGAATACGATGCTGAGTTTACCATGCTTAGCAGGTAAGATATCGTCTCAATATTCAATTTCCTGATATCACTTATTACACTGCTAACACAAGGTCGTAACGGGTTCGTGGTACACCTCATCCCGACTGCTGAGATCCGGGCATGACGATCCAACCCATGATCTTGCTCTAAAGGCTGCCCAACGTTATGAGGCAGTTGTGAAGAAGAAGGGCAGATCTCAGACTGCCGGTGTAAAATGCCCTGCTACTCAGATGACAGCCTCTTCCAGGCTAACTTTTGCACCCAGGAGACCGGGAATAACATTTAACCGGCTTAGTCCAGACTTTTGCTTCTACTGCAAGAGGAATGGACACCTGGCGAAAGACTGCAGACATGCAAATGGCCTGTGCTTGGTTTGTGGCGCATCCACTCACGCCATTGGAGCTTGTCCAAATCGTCTCAACCCAGCTCCAGCACCAAGACCAGCAATTGCGGTCCCGCAGCGGCTAGCTATTCAAGCTTTTGCACCTCGTCTTGCTCTCCCTGCTCCACTTCCACGTGGACCTCCTGCACAGCCTCCTCGTTAATTCCATCAGGCACAGAGGAACATACCTCAAGAGCAGAGGAACATGCCCCAGGGATAGAAGAATGTGCCTCCAGCTAGGAGGAATGTATCCCGACTTCAGGATTTCACCATGACAGTTGAGGAAGCCGAGGCCACTAGCCAAATTATCATTGGTAATTCTCAATCATTTCATCTTTTCAATCCTTGTATACCTCTATATTTTTCCTGTATCTAAAACCAACCTCACACAACTTAGGTACTATACTAGTAGCCACCTTTCCTGCACTAGCAATGTTCGACACTGGAGCGTTACACTGCTTCATGTCGCAAAGATTTGTGAGAACACATGAGATTCCCATGAAGCCACTTATTTCAAGCTGGAATGTCAGTTTCAGGAATGGAGTATTGAAGGCAACTATGGGATTGGATCAGTGTCCAGTTGTAGTTTGCGGATGAGAATTCTACGCGAATTTCAAAGTACTGGACATTCCAAACTTCGATGTAGTGTTGGGAATAGACTGGTTAGGAGGTTTCTATGCTAAGATTGACTACCGTCAAAGGAGAGTAATATTTAAGATACCAGATCATCCAGTCTTTTACTTCAAGAGTGGAGATAGAACTTTGGAGCCAGGAATCTTCCATGCCAAGCTAAAGAATCCAGAAGTGTTTACTCTACCGGCGGAAGAAGAAAAGCCAGAGGTAGTTCGAGAGTTCGAGGATTTGTTTCCTGAAGATATAATAGGTTTGCCTCCCGATCGAGCTCTTGAATTCAGCATTAATTTACTACCTGGTGTGCAACCGGTAATCAAAGCTCTGTAGCGATTAAGTCCAGAAAGATTGAAGGAGATCCGTACTCGGTTGGACGAACTTCTGGAGAAATGTTGGATTCGTCCCAGTACTTCAAGTTGGGGATCTCCAGTTTTGCTTGTGAAAAAGAAAGAAGGTTCATACAGAATGTGTGTAGATTACCGAGCTCTGAACGAAGTGACGATAAAGAACAAGTATCCACTATTGCGCATCGATAACCTTTTCTATCATCAAGTGAAGGTCAAAGAGTCTCATATTCCGAAGACGGCATTCAGGACCCGCTATGGTCATTACGAATATCTTATGATGCCATTTAGAGTGATCAACGCACCTGCTATATTTATGAATCTGATGAACTAAGTTTTCTGAGAGTATTTAAACAGGTTTGTTGTCATCTTTATCGACGACATTCTGGTGTATTCAAAGAATCGGAAAGAACACGCCGAGCATTTATGGATTGTCCTGATGACATTATGACAACATCAGCTCTATGCCAAATACAGCAAGTGTGAATTTTGGCTAGATCAAGTCGGATTTCTCAAACATATCGTTTCAGGCGAAGGAATCTCAGTAGATCCAGCTAAAATGTCAGCTGTCAGCGAATGGCCGACACTATAGACGGTGAAGGATATTCGAAGTTTCTTGGGATTAGAAGGATACCGAAGATTCATTGAAGGTTTCTCGAAGATTGCAGCACCCCTGACCAAGCTCACACGTAAAGATGAAGCATTCATATGGTCGGAAGCATGTGAACAAGCTTTTGTAGAACTCAAGACAAGATTAACTTTAGCTCCTATTCTCGTAATACCGGATCAATCTGGAGGATTCATCGTATATTGTGATGCGTCCGGTAAGGGATTATGATATGTTCTACACCAGCATCAAGACAGCTGAAAGTTCATGAGCGCAACTATCCAACACATGATCTAGAGTTGGCAGCCGTTATCTTTGCACTTAAGATTTGGCGCCACTATCTTTTGGGAGAATGAGTAGATATATACACTGACCACAAGAGTCTGAAGTATGTATTTACTCAGAAGGAATTGAACATGCGGCAGAGAAGATGGCTAGAACTCATGGTGGACTTCGACATCAACCTACAGTATCATCCCGAGAAGGTGAATGTAGTTCCTGATGCACTTAGCCGTTAGCTATTAGCAATGAATCGCACCGCTCAGTGGAAGCTACAGCAAGAATTATACGGATTGGTGATCGAAGTAGTTATGCCAGGTAACGCTTCGTATTTGATGAACTTACAAGTCCAATCTACTATTGTCAATTAGATCAAAACAGCTCAAGCAAATGATGCCAAGCTACAAAAGATCCGAGAATAAGTAGAAAATGGACTTCGAACCGACTTCATCATCCACGAAGACGGATCCTTGAGATATGGAAGTAGATTGTGTGTACCACACGGCACAGTTCGAGAAGAGTTGATGAAAGAAGCTCACAGCTCCCCGTACTCAGTACACCTCGGTGGTACCAAAATGAATAAAGATCTACGGCAACACTACTGGTGGCATAGAATAAAGCGTGAAGTAGCCAGAAGCGTAGCCAAGTGTTTGGTGTGTCGGCAAGTAAAGGCTGAACATCACAGAACTGCTGGTCTACTTCAGCCGTTACCAATCCCAGAATGCAAATGGCAGCACATTACCATGGATTTCGTGACTGCCCTTCCTCATAGCACGAAGGGTAACGACGCAGTATGGGTTATTGTGGATTGCCTCACCAAGTCGGCACATTTTATCCCATTTTGAGTTGGCCAATCTACCGAAACGTTAGCAAAGAAATACATAGAGGTAAGCATGAATCTAAAGTAAGATTTAACCTCAAGATATACTATTTTTGATACCCATGAACTCATGCAGGAGATCGTGAGATTATATGTAGTACCGGTTTGCATCGTCTCCGATCGTGACACCAGATTCTGATCACAGTTTTGGCAGAGTCTGCAAACTAGCGTGGGAACGAGTCTGAACTTCAGCACGGCTTACCATCCACAAACGGAAGGACAGTCCGAGCGAACAATTCATATTCTGGAGGACATGCTAAGTGCTTGTATGTTAGACTTCGGAGGTTCGTGGGAAGATCACCTACATCTTGTGGAATTTTCATACAATAGCTATCAGGCGAGCATTGGACTGACACCATTTGCATCTCTTTATGGAAGGAAGTGTCGATCACCACTAAGTTGGGAAGACATCGGAGATCGTGAACTCCTAAGACCAGAGATGATCGTGGCAATTGTGGACGTAGTTCGCATGATCAGGAAAAGAATGCACATAGCCCAAGACCGATAGAAGCACTGGGCTGATGCAAAGCGTCGACACCTGGAGTTCTAACCTAGAGATCATGTTTTCTTAAAGATCTCTCCAAACCAAGAAGTGATCCGCTTTGATAAGAAGGGTAAGCTCAGTCCGAGATATATAAGACCGTTAGACATTCTCGAACGAGTCAGAGAAGTGGCATAACGTTTGGCACTACCACCCTCATTGGAAGGAGTGCACAATGTGTTCCATATATCCCAGCTCCGAAGATATGTGAGTGACTTCAGTCACATCCTTGATCACTCCGAGCTCACTGTACAGACGAACCTAATTTGTGAGCAACAACACGTTGAGATCTTGGATCGAAAGGTGAAGACACTGCGGAACAAAGAAGTAAACTTGGTCCGAGTGATGTGGAGAAAAGATTCGCTAAGAGAATCAACGTGGGAACGAGAAGATGACATGCGTGCAAAATACCCTTAGTTATTTATAAATTAGTCCCTATGTAAATGTAAATTTCGAGAACAAAATTTTTATAAGGAGAATAGAATGTAACGACTGTGAATTTACTGTACAAAATTTTTCAGTTTAATATACAGAAAAGAGTTTACAAGCCTGGGTACAATTTATAAGTCAATTTTTGTTTAAGAACAACAAGAAGCCATTTGTAGCTCACTGGTAATGTTCTTGCACTGCTGTGACGTAGCCCCTGTGTTCGTATCCCATCAGACACATTATTTTTTTCTGATTTTCTTTTTAAACATTTTGTAAGCCTAAAAGTTTATACGTGCAATGCACACAAAAATGAAAAGATAGAAAAATCAAACATGTGCACAATGATTTAAATACAGAGAGAAACACGTGGCACAAATCTAACAACCCATCTCACCAAATCGACCGGCGGAAACCCTATATTGGCCGGCACCGACAGGCCTCCCGTAGCCAAATGTCCCCGGGCTTTGCACACTCAACCCTTGGCCTACCCCTAACTCCCCTGCACTGTTTGATTTCCCTGCAATCAAACAGAGACTCTTCAATTCATAATTTATCATCATTTTAATGCATTTTAATTCATCTTTTTAATTCCAAAACCCTAATTCCACACTATAAATACTACCCCATGGCCTAGCCCTTCCTCAACCTGAAAATTATAGCCAAATTTCTCAAAGTTTTCTAAGTACAACAGGAGTACAAGTGGAGTTAGCAAGAGATCAACTTCCGGCGAGGATCGAAACAAGTTCCGGCGACCCCGCGACACCACAACGACAAACCTCCCTCCTTCTACCTTCTCTTCATCTATCTAGCTAGTAAGTACCTTCTAATCCATCTCCTTCTTCTATGAAAGTCTCTTTTCATAACATATGTCGGAAGTGGAGTTAACACCGACATCTTCTTTTAAATCTCTAAAATTCCACTTTTTCTTACATATTCTTCATGCATATTCCTACCATGCTTGTTAATACAAAACCAATGTTTAAAGCCAATTTTTAATCAAGAATATCATGCAAAATAGCTTTAACTTAACTTTTACACTAAAATACCGTGAACTTTGTATATACCATATATATTTGTTTTGATTAAACATACCTTTAAAAAACTTCATGGGGTAATGACCTACCCCTCACAAACACACATGGTTCCATAGCACGATAACTCTTTCAAGTAGATTTGTATTTCGAGAAAATATTTCATTAAAATACCATTTACTACAAAAACGGTTTTTTGAATTGTATTTTAAAATCCCTTTGCAAATAAGTCTCTACAACACTTTTTAGAGGACCCACTATTAGATAGTGCGGATTATCGCACATCCTTGGGCTAGTAGAGCGAGATGCAGACCTCCTCACGGAGCATTCGATCTCGAAAGGTTTTTAAATACAGTTTTTAAGAAAAACGCATTTTTCAATTTAAATAAAATTAATTTTTATAATTATATAAATATTAAAAATCCATATATTTTCAAAATATAATAACTTTATTTTTTTTCAAATGAAATAATTACAGGTTTTATCAAAATACCATCAAGATACCAACAAAAGTCAAACTTTACAGTAAAATACCATGAACTTTCCAAGCTAAGCTATTATCACTAAGATACCTCAAACCCTTAAAATTCATATCCATGAAAACCCTAAATAAAATAAATAACTTCTCAATGTTTATTTTGAAACTATATTAAAAATATTTTTCATAAAACCCCCTCGAGTTATATAAAACACTGTTAAGAACTTTAGTAAATATAGGTTTAAGCGGGATCAACTCTTTTAAGCCCCAGGGAGCCGGAGAAAGTGAGTGCTTGCCTATTTAAGGTAGAAAACTTAACGGTGTTATCAAGGGTAATTGTCTTGGAAAAAACACAAATCCTGCCGTCCATGTGCAACAGTTACTGATAACTCCCGAACCTAATTCAGGATCTAAATCAGTTATAAGTGTCTAACTCAAGTCTGAGTCTAAATCAAGCTTGAATCCAAACTCAAATCAGAATCCAATTCAAACATGAATCCAAACTCTAACATGTATACTTGAACATGAACCTGAATATCAAACCTGAATACAAGATTTGACTTGACCGAACCATGGCTATAACTTGACATGACTACAAGCTTACATCCTGAACCTGACTACTTGAACAACTTCTATCTATGGTCTCGGCAAGCCATATAATCAATACAATACATTACGGTGTTAATGGGGTAGATTGGTACGGAATGTATAGCGTGGCACGAGATGATCACTAAAAGACACCTACAACTCCCGTGCCGTTGTCCCGTGGGTTTTGACGGGGCCTTCTACTTCATGTTACCATAGTCCACGGGGTAAGATGGACTTCTCTCGTATACACAAATACCTTCTGTACCAAGCTACAAACAATTACATTAGAATAGCAATCTTATACCTGTACATCTTACCAGTTCAATTCTCATTACTTACTATATTCCTTTCTTTGTTTTGGGACTTACCGAGCGCTAGTTCGCTGACGACATTTCTGTTTATTTTTTTCTTTGGAATGTTCGTCAGGAGGATAGGACTCTCTCGAGATAGAGCCTAGCCAGGAGGACGTGGACCAGCTCACTTCCTAGCAGGACTTCTAGCTTTTTGTACTTACTTTTCATTTGGTATGTCGCTGTTTAGGCATTGCTTTATATCATTGTACTTTCTTTTTCAAAGCAGTTGTATTGTAAAGATGAATGTTAATAAAAGTTGATGTTCATTTTATATCTCTTGTCACCTGTGCATTTTATACATATATTGCTAATTTACGCTTAACGTATTTATTTCTTAGTAAATACATTGCGGACTTACCACGTCGCCACTTCCGTACATTGGGAAGCGGGGCATGACATAAGGTTTAGATAGAATAATAAATAGAATAATTAGTAGATTAATAGGATGAGAAAAAATAGGAAAATTATGAAAATAACTTTTAATTAATTACAAACGGAAACGTACAAAAGAACCGGTTGTTATAGATTAGAATAGAACTACTTGAACTATTATAAATAGTTATATGTTCCTATTCAATTATGAAGAACTACGAAGTAGCTCAGTCAAGTAACTCTGGCTCTCTGGTATGAGCTCTCTATATATAGAGATCTCAGACCCAGCCCAAAGGTCTCATTAATTATAACTCTTTGTAACTGATGGCCAGCCCAACTGTCTCCATTAATCAGCTCAAACCGCCTAGACTAGCCCAATAAGCCACGTTCTAAGTGTTGTGCACTCAATGCGTCTCACGCCCGATCCCGATCCACGCCGAAGCCGAAGTCCCGGTCTCCATTAATCAGCTCAAACCGCCCATAGCCAACCATACCATGTGCTAAGTGTTGTGCGCTCAATGCGTCTCACCCTGATACACGCCGAAGCCCAAGCCCTAGGTGTCAATTATGAGTAATTAATTAATTAATCAACGGCAAGATTTGAACCATTGACCTCTTGTGTGGCGAAAAATTTGCAAACCAACAGGACTGCTAAAGTCTTTTGTTATTATTCAAAATAAATACATATAACATACGGTTTTAAACTTCACCCGTTGTTTGTTACAGAAAAACACCCACAAGATCTAACATAATTTTGATTGATTGTTTTACTCATGAGCTTAACAATTTATATTTCTATTTTCTATCCTCCTCCTCCCAACCTCCTTTTTCATTGTTAGGGTCGTTAAAAAAGCTCAAAGCTCAAGGTTTAGTTTAAGCTTAGCTCGGTAAAAACCCGCTCAAACTCGTTTGTTAACTAAATGAGCCGGGCTTAAACATAAATTTAAGCTCGACGAAATAAACGAACGAACACGAACATGATCGAGCTCGAGCTCGGCTCGTTTAGGGCTCGTCTAGGCGCGGTTCGAGTTTGGCTCAATATTAGCTGGTTTATGGATCTTTCTTTGAATTTCTTTAATCTTTTAGAGTCTTCTTTGCGAGTAGTGGGATTATTTTACATATGTTATGAGTTTTAAAATTATCATATAGTTAGCTGGATGCCAAACCTTCGTATATTATTGTTTGATTAGGTCTATAAATAAATGTGATTTTATATTTAAGTATTAGGTTTAGATGTAATTATATTTCATGTAATGTTATATATCTAATTTGTTATTAGATAAAATTGAATTATATCATGTACTTGAATGGTCCCTTTTTATTGTAATTTATGAAACAATTTAAAAATGAGCCTTAATTAATCCCAGCCCAGCCCCAAAATATTTAAACGAGTCAAGCTTAACGAGCCAAGCTTTGACGAGTTTGAGCTCAGCTTTAGCTCAAACGAGCCAAGCTTTAGCAAGTTTGAGCTCAGCTTTAGCTCAAACGAGCTCGAGCTCAATTTTCTTGAAACGAGCTTGGGCCGAACAAGCCAAAGCTTGGCTTGTTCGGCTCGATTAACAGCCCTAGTCATCGCACATATAATTTCATCCATTTTCATCTCTTGCGGGTGAAGAGATGGCGTTTACACCTTCATTGTCACAACACACATAAAATGATTATATTAATAACCGTCAAACTGCATCCCGAACATATCTTCCTAAAAAAGTGATTTCAAAGCAACATATAAATAGTAAAAGTGAGATTATTTTCTTGAGAGGAGATCACATCAAGTGAGTTGAGGTAATTCGAGAACGATTACGAGGGCTTCGTATTTCAAAAAAGAGACGGTATTCATGTAATAAAAGGATAACTGTATGATAATGAATAATAACTAATAACCTAGGTATTTTTTCGTATTTAAAAAAAGTTCAGACTGGATAGAATTTTATGAAACGTATGAAAGTTTGAGGTAGTTCCAGGTAATTTAGCCTTAGCGGAAACAATCTGAAAAGTTTATGGGCTTGGGTTTTGGGTGGGCTGACATGAAGCTGGGCTTAGCGACATAACAATTTAAACCCAAAGAGAAATCAAACAGCCACTATTGAAATTGATCAATCTAAAGTAAGGGTTTTTTTCTCCTCAAAACCCTAAAAGCCTTCAATAAATAAAGGTTGGATCTTGCGGCCTTTCCCTCTTTCTCTCTTTGCTGCATCGCCAAGCTAAAGACCCTCCCTTTTCGATCGCCATGGTAATTTTTGTCACAAAAATCTAATTTTTTTTATCATTATAGATTCCATTTAAGATCGTTTTCTTTCTTGTAATCAAGCTTGAAATCTGAATGAGTTCAATTCGTAAATTGAAGTTTATTGAAATAAGAAGACAGCGATCCAAATAACTGAACATTTAGTTGATAATTGAAATTCAGTATCTTTAAATCTAGATTATAGATTAATTATGATGGTTTGAGTTTGATTTCATATGTTGTTGTGTAGTTAAAATTTAGAAGACATTATTATAAGATCACGTTAGCCTTCTGCTAACGTTACCCTATTTGGTATTGAGATAACTGCAGTTATCTAAACTTCAACCTTATCCAAGTTTTCTAAACTCCATTTTGCCAAACACATCTCTTATAACGTAAACAAAGTTTATAGTTTGGGGTTTGCAAACCATAGTTTGCACTATCCTAACTCCATACCCAAACATGGTCGGAATCTTAGTTTTCATTTGCGAACGTTTCGAACGTTTACTTAAACATATTTTTCAATATGTATGTTTATAATTGACAAGATTTTACATAAACACGAAGGATCTGTTAGTGATATATGCCCTAGAGACCATTATTGTATAGTACTGGTTTGTATATTACATTTTGGAAGCTTGGGATATACATGGATATAATACCAGTCTTGCTCAATATGCTACTTGGTTTGATTCTATCTTAATATGTGTATATGTTTCTTTTAACGTATTGCTAATACATATTGATAGAGCCCTTATGATCTTTGCTTGATTACCAGCGTTGTGATGACAGTCACACTAGTGGGGGCTGGGTAGTCTATAAGCACATCCTTATACAGGTCCCTAGTCATAGGATTATCGAGACGGGGCATCGATACTCCAAAGTAGACTAGTGTATACGCTTCTCATCCCAGCATGGGAGATGGCCTGTCCCACAGCCATTAGTACGTCGTACTGGAGATAGTATGCAGGTGCTCATTGGGTTATGAGTTGCACTGGACGAACTCGTGGGGAACTGCTGATTGGTTTTATACCTATCGTCAGGTAGCATTTCCCAGGTGACATAAGTACAGCATAGTCCGTTGAATTGACATCGCTACTTCGTCTCGAGTGGGTTCCCACTGTTCTTAGATTACTACCCTACCACGGCTCGATGGAGTCGTGCAAACAGGTAGTAGTTGGGTGCAGTCTCGAAGTACTTGGTGTTGGATATTTATGCCCTAGAGGCCATTATTGTATATGTATACATGTTGATGCTAGGGATATATATGTACAGGACAACCTTGCTCAGTTATATAGTATATTATTTGAGTTGTCTTTATCAGGATATGTGTATTTCTTTCTTATGATGCTTTATATTGCTTGCATATATTGATAAAGACTCGATACAGTAGTATACTATTATGGTTTGACTTTATCTTAACATGTGCATATGTTATATATGTCGACCACATGTTGATAAAGACCGTTGGATCTTGCTTGACTACCAGTGTTGTGATGGCGATCATACTTGTGGGAGCAGGGTAGTCTATAAGCACATTCTTAAATGTCCCAAGTCGCAGGAGTATCGAGATCAGGCATCGATACTCGAGAGTAGACTTACGTGTACGTTTCTAGACCCCGACAAGGGGCGGTGGTTGGTCCCACAACCATTGGTGTGATCACCTAAGATTGTACACGGGTGCTCACTGGGGGTGAGTACACTGGGCGGACTCGCAAAGAACCTCTAGATGGTATTATACCTATCGTCAGATAGCGGTTCTCTTGTGACATGTGTACAGGTTAGTATTTGGACCTAAGATCGTCATTTGTCTCATGTAAGTTCCTACTGTGCTTTGATCACTACCCTACCACGGCTCTACTGAGTCGTGCAAACAGGTTTTGGTTGGGTACAGTCCCGAGCCATATGGAGGCAGTGAGTGATTGTCAGGGATTCGTCTCTCCAGGTATTAGGAGTCGATATCGCACTGTGTTCGATTAGTCAGGACCATAAGAATTTGGTCAAGGCAGTTGGGATTTACTGATAGGTTGATCAGTAGTTTCCCGGATCGGTCCTGAGCTGAATCAGCATGAATTATCGGGTTATTACGGTCTGATACTTACCACCCCTAGATCCGGTATGCGATACTCTTAGACGAAGAGACCGGAATGTACGGAGATTGTCACGGATAGGCTCAGTTGGGATCCGGATGAGTTTTCTCGTCGGCTTTCCTTTTCGACAGGTACCCGGGTAGCCGTTACGTATAGCTAATGCCGCTGACGTGCTTGTGGTTGTGGATTTATCCAGTAACTCACTGCCGACGTACTGTCGAGTCTTTAGAGTCCCACACAGAGGGTTTCCCTGCTTCCGGCGAAACGATGTAGAGGCCGTATGGTTTTACGGCAGAGTTCGATCACATACGTGTACGGGCGGATAATACTAGCGGGCTTTGGTTTAAGCCGGATCCTAGTATTATATTGTTGGATTTTTTTGTCTCTTTGTATTCGTATTTTTTCAGAATACGGATACGAGTATGTATATACGGTGAGGGGTATTCTTGTAATTTGTTACAAGATGCTTTTAGAAGAGGACACCTCATTATTTGTTTTAATCATTTAGTTAAATGGTTAATGAGGTGGAGGGATGAGGTGTTATCATTCATTGAATGAAGCATAGCTACTTGGTGACTCATGTAGTGACTCATAGGGTGACTCATGGTTTACTATTGGAGTATGCTAGATATTTTGTAGATATTTTGAATTTGCATTATTAGTTCATTAGACATAGCTATTCTTCATTCCATTCATTATCTACAACACTCCCATCTCCTCCAAGCTCTCTTCTTTTACCTTAAACCCTAAATGTCTCATGTGTTGAGAAACCTAGGGTATCTTGAGACTAATTAATCCATCATCACTCTCTACATCCTTTAGGCTACTTAGATTAGCATACTAAGTAACCTAATTACCTTGGTTTAAAGGTAGGAGCTCAAAGTAGACACTCTCGGGTGGATCATCTTTGACACTGGGAGACAGACGATCAAGCTCAATCATGGAGGCCACTAGGAGCACACTAAAGGAGAGGAGTGAAGACCCGAAAGACTTGAGCCTCTTGGTATAAAAATTTTTCATAGTAGATGGATTCTCTTGTTATGCTAGTTAGGATTATGGTAGTTTTAGTTTAGGGTTATTCTAGCGCCAGTTTAAATTCGTAGAAAAATTTTTGTTCCGCAATCGGCCTCGGTTGATGGCCAAGGCATCAGCATAACCCAACACTTAGAGGCAGTGGCGGTTAGATAGGATTCGTCTCTCCCGGTATTGGGGGTTGATATCACGCTGTGTTTGGAAAGCCATTACACAAAGTCCTTGGCCAGGGAAAACCAGATTTACTGGTAGATACTCCAGTAGTTTCTCAGGGTGTTTTGGGCTCTACTCCGGCACGACTTATTGCGCTATTAGGGGTCTGACGGTTACCGCCCCTCTAGGCCCGATATACGATACTCTTAGATGAACAGACCGGACTGTACGGAGATTGTCACAGATAGGCTCAGTAGGAGTTCGGATGAGTTTGCTCATCGGCCTTCTTATTGACAGATACCTGGGTAGCCGTTACGTGCAGATAGTACCGCTGACGTGCTTGTGGTTAAACCCACTGCCAGCTTATTGTCGAGTCTTTAGAGTCCCACACAGAGGGTT
This sequence comes from Agapanthus africanus, assembly GCA_030015575.1. Taxonomy (NCBI): domain Eukaryota; kingdom Viridiplantae; phylum Streptophyta; class Magnoliopsida; order Asparagales; family Amaryllidaceae; genus Agapanthus; species Agapanthus africanus. Next base: position 350,863,246 of record CM057351.1, read on the forward strand.
TCCCTATTTCGAACAAAACGATGTAGAGGCTGTATGGTTTTGCGGTAGGGTTCGATCATATACGTGTACTTGTGCACGAACCATGATTCGGACAGATAATGCTAGTAGGCTTTGGTTTAAGCTGGATCCTAGTATTATATTGTTGGATTATTTTCGTCTCATTATATTCGTATTTTTCAGAATACGAATACGGGTATGAATATATGGTGAGGGCATTCTTGTAATTTTGCAAGCATACTTCTAGAAGGGGACACCTCATTACTTGATTTATCCATTTTTACAAATGGATTAATGTGGTGGAAATTGGAGATATTTGTGGCATGGGTGTGAATCATGGCTCAAATGATTTGTTTATTGGTTTGTGATCACTATTGAAGCATGGTGGCTATTTTCTATGAGAAAATAATCCATGCTTCAATGAGTGAAGTCCTTGAGCCATTCTCCACACTCACACAACCTTTGTTCATTTGCAAACTCTCATTCTCCGTCCAAGTTTCCTCTCCTTCTTCCTCAAACCCTAAAAGTCTCATGTGTTGAGAAACCTAGGGTTCTTAAGACTAATCAATACACAATCACTCTCTACATCTTCTAGGCTACTTAGATTAGCATACTAGGTATCCTAGTTATCTCAGTTTAGAGGTAAGAGCTCAAAGTACATACTCTCGGGTGGATCGTCTTTGACACGAGGAGGCCGACCTTGCAAGCTTGATCCGATCTTCGAGGAGCCAAGGAGAGGAAGACAAGAAGACCCGAAGGACTTGATACTAGGAGGTATAACACTCTTTCATAATAGTTAAACCTCTAGTAGTTTGTTAGTTAAGGTTCAAGTTAAGATCCTGGAGTTTAGTCGATATTGCGATGCTCGTTAAAATCGTTTTTTGAAAATTCCGCCTCCCCGCGAACCCGCGGGGTGTGCAACATCGACTTACAGTGGTATCAGAGACTACTAAAGCTTAACTAACAGTTTAGACGATAGATAGAACTACGGAACTGAAATAACTCCAAAACATCGAAACAAAAATATAAGTTTCTGTCAAATTTTTCAGAGGCTCTAAATTTTTTTTAACCAATTGCAGAGTGCTCCTTTACTTATAGAATGAACACCATAGAAAAACGAGCCCAAACACCCAAAGTTTGGCCGATCAAAGTGAAGAAATTCCCGGCCTGGTCGGTTTTGTAGTGGTGTTTGGTCTCGTAATTTTTGTGGTGTTCAGGTAACTTGGATTTATGGTTTCAGGTGGTGTTTGATTTTTCCAATATTGCATATAATGTTATCTTTATGTTGTGGCAATACGGAGTATTTCGAAATCGCAGTTTTAACGTCGTTTACTTGTTTCAGTTTATATGTGTTCGTAAACTTCCTCTAATTGCTATACGTCGATTGGTTGGGGGTTGCACATATCTGGTTGTGGTTTGTGTATATGGAGCATTGGATCGCTGTGGATGAATAGCCGGGAGGATGTGAGAAGAGTGTTTTCTTTTCTTTCATTCGATGTAAATTTATAAAGTGATGTAATATTATTTTGCGGGGCACATCTGGGTTGAGATTGTAGCCACCGTTGTATTATTTCATTTACTATTTTTTGCTCCTAGGATAGACCCAACACCCCGTTTCTCGGTGTACGGTAAGGAGACGCGATAAGGCCCACTACGTATTTACTCCGAAGTAAACACGCTAAGCGTAACTAAGCAATATAATGTAAATATACACAAGAAGACATGAAATGTAAATGAACAGCAACTTTTATTGATTAAACATTCTTTACAATACAACTGGAAAGTAAAATACAATACTGGAAAGCGATGCCTAAACAATGGCATGTACTGAAAGTAAAAGTGAGTACAAGTGAAGCCTAGTGGTCGTGTTGCTCAGTGGTCTGCTCCAATTGCTCCTGGCTGGTCTCGAACTCCTCAGAGTTGGGTCCTCCTGACAACATTCTAAGGAAAGATGAGAGATAGGAACGTCGTCAGCGAACAATCGCTCGGTAAGTCCCAAAGAGAGATACAAATAGAATAGACAGATAAGAGGATATAACTGGTATAATGTTTGATTGTTATGCTAACGCAGTTGTTTGTAGCTTGGTACAGAATATGCTAGTGTATACGAGAGGAGTCCAACTTACACCGTGGACTATGGTAACCCATATTACAAGGCTCCGTCAATAAAACCACGGAACAAGGGCAATGGATGTATAATTACGTCTTTTAATGACCATCTCGTGCCACTTTTAACACATTACATGCCAGTTTACCCCTTTAAAACCCTGTAATGTATTATGTATTGATATATATTGTTTTGTTTAATAGATGTACAACTTGTCGAAACCATGATATTAGCAGTTCATGTAAATGGAAGGGATATAGACGGATAGTCATGTAAATATAGTATATCCATGGTTCGGTTCGGTCAAGTCATGTTCATGTTGATATAGATTGAATTCTGGTATAAATGGATTCATGTTGAATTGGAGTTATACTTGAATCATATTCAAGGATTGATTGATTGATTTCAGATTAGACTAAGACTCTGTCTGAGTCAGACACTTTAAAACGAATTGAAGTCCTGAATTAGTTTTGGAGTTATCGGTAACTGCTGCACATGGACGACAGGATTTGTGTCTTTTTCCAAGACAATTACCGTGTTGATAACACCATTTTTAGATTGTCTACCTTAGATAGGCAAGCACCCATATTCTCCGGCTCCCTAAGGCTCAAGAGAACCGGTCCCGCTTAAACCTATGTTTACTATGGTCCTTATTGTAAATTAATATAACTCGAGAGGGTTTTATCAAAAATAGTTTTGATATATTTTCAAAATAAAGCTCAAGTATTTATTTATCATCTTTAGGGTTTTTATAGTTGTAATTTTTATAAAATGAAATATTCTGGTGGATATAAACCTAACTTTGAATAGTATATGGTATTTTCTTGTAATTTGACTTGTATTGAATGTGATGGTATTTTCATGATCTTTTGTGATTCTTTTCTTTTGATTAGAAAACATGGAATATATATTATATTTAAAATAGATATTTTGATAATATTTATATATATATATATAATTATAAAAAAATAGAATTTATTTATTAATAGGAATCACGTTTTCTTAAAAATTGTAATAAGAATTCCATCGAGATTGAATGCTCCGTGAGGAGGTCTGCAACTCGCTCTACTAGTCCCAAGGACGTGCGATAACCCGCACCATCCCGATCGGGTTCCCTAAAATGGGTTGTAGATGCTTATTTACAAGGAATTAATTAAAACAATTTAAAGAATACGGGTTTTGATAGTTTAAGATATTTTAATGTAAATTGTGTTTTGTCCCACAAAAATTATTACAAATGCCATCGTGCTATGTCAAGATGAGTGTTGTGATGAGGTAGGTCATTACCTCGTGAGTTTTCTAAAGGTAAAATGAGCAAAACGATAAAGTAATGTCATATGTAAATTTGATGGTATTTTACCGAAAAAATGAAATAGAATTTGCTTAACATTAAATTTTAAATTGAATCTTGGTAAAATTGTTGTTTTATGTTTGTTAAACAATATATGAAAATATGGTAAATTTGTTGTTTAAGCAAAGTTGAATTTTTAAAGAAAAGAGAATTGGAAGTCGGAATAACTCCGCTTCCGACGAGTTTTGAAAAGAGATTGTTTTATATTAGAAATGGAGAAGGGGAGAGAGGACTTACTGATTGAAAGGAAAAGGGAGAGGTATAGGGAATATTTTGAAGGCGTCGTGGAGTCGCGTCATCGCCGGATTTGTCCCAAAATGTCGCCGAAACTTTGACCTTGAATAACTCCACTTGTACAACTTCTTGGACTTGGAAAATTTAGAGAGTTTTGGCAAAAGAATTCTGAATGAGGAGGGATATGGTGTAGTGTGGTATTTATAGGAGAAATTAGGGTTTAGGGTATTGAAATGAGAATTAAAATGCATTAAAATTTGGTTTTAAGGGTCATTTTAATTCTATGGAAATATGCAGGGAAATCAAACAGACTGGGTTAGTGGAGGGAGTCCAAGGGGTGCTAGGATTTAAGAATTTGAGCATTTGGGACAGGGGGGACCGGCGGCGCCGGCCCAGAGAAGAATCTCGCCGGTCGAATGGTGTGGGTTTGTGCTTGGATTCATGCCACGTGTCGGATCTGTGTGTGCAACATTTTCCACATGTTTATTTTTAGTGACTTTTCATTTTTAGTGTATTGCACGTGTAAACTTTTGAGCTTATTATATGGCTGAGGGGATTCGAACACAAGGGCTATATCACAGCAGTGCAAGACTTTACCAATGAGCTACAAGTGATTTCTTATTGTTCAAAAACAATTTAAATTTATAACTTGTGCTCGGGCTATTCCTTTCTGTACTTTACAAAAAAATGTACAGAAGTTTTAGGGTTGTTACAGGTGGGGTGCACAAACTACCGGGTTCTTGAAGTGCCGAGTGGTCTACTCATTTTATTGAGGGAAGTTGCTTCACTTCGGGAATTTGGTGGGTAGTTTGCCGCACCCGTAGGGGTCTAGGGTAGGGTTTGGCTATTCATCACGACCGTGGAATCCGTCTTTCGTTATAGGCTTAAACGAAACACGGAATTCCTAGTATATCCAATATGTTCATCTGTGATCTGGAATACCTATTATTGCGTGAGACGAATGGATTTATATATATGATATATAGCAGACGTTGCTCATGTTTTGCATATGCGCTGGTCCAGCCCCCGCTCTGCCGTTAGTTAAGTAACCTAACGGTGTATGACGGGACCCCGTGGCGAATGCGGATGGCATAAGCGTATGTTATATTTTCGTTTCTTTTTCTGCAATGATAGGATTAAATGATGGGATGACATTAATTGATTAATGCAAAGAAAACAAACCAAAACTGAATCGTTGGAACAATTTCAAAACCACTCGGTTTTCTTCAAAAAGCAAACTTTTAAATGCGGTGCATAAACCACTCCTTTAAAAGCTATCATTGTTCCTTCGATCATATCAAGTTCATTACGTTCACGGTTTCGCCAAAACCATTCGTAGCCCTCCGTCATTTCAGTTGGATATTCAATAGTATTCAAGCTGTGTATTTTGACCTTCGTCAAGGCATAGTGATTGGTAGCTGCTGGATATTCTTCTGTAGCATGGATAGATGCGTTGATTTGGGATAGTCGTACTACTATTTTAGCCTTCGTCAAGGGTATGTACGGATGGGTTTAAATTAACATGTACAATGACAGGTAGAACTTGACTTGCGATTTATGATATGTTGGCCTTCGTCAAGGTCATAAGAGCTCGGGGCAAAAATCCACATCGAGGGTTTCTAAGGAAATTGAAACTTGCTAGTGTTGTATATCATTTGGAGTGTGATGATTTTGGTAGGATTCCTTCAAGGTTATCACATGATGATATTTGAATCTCGATCCTACTGTGAGTATCCGCTATTCCTCGGGAGATTTTTTCACTAAAAACAATCAATGCTATAAACCAAGTATGTGCCTAGAACGGTGTTAGCAGGGCTACGCTTCTAGTGAAAAGAGATTGTGTAATTAAGAAACTTCGCGAAAGCGTTGGAAAACCTCTCTCGAAGTACCAACACAAGCCTGGCCGAAAGGTTAAGCAAGAATTGTAACAGTGAGATTAATCATGACTAATTCTTCTTTTATGGTTTGAGAAAGGATTCAAGAAACAGTGGGAGCCATCCTGTTTAGATAAACTAATAACCAGTCTATACTTGCAAGAGCATCATGCTAAGTGTTCTCTCTTGACTGCAGCGACAAAAATGACCGGGTTTAAGTTACTATTAGATAAAAACATATTGACGGGGCCAAATTATAAAGATTGACTCAGGAATATCTAGATGGCCATAACTTATGACAAACTGGGCTACCTCCTTACTACTAATTCCCCCGCCGTCCCAGGTCCAAATTCCAGCGTCGCGGATATTGAGATCCGTAAGATATGGGAAAAAGACGGTGCGAGAGACAAGTGCCCCGTGTTAGCCTCAATGGATTATGAACACCAGAGGCAGCACGAGAAGATGGACTTAGCTTCCATCTTCCTCCATACCAAAGTTTTATATGGAAAGCAATCTCGTATCGCAAGATAAGAACTTTGAAGGAATTGTTTCGGACGAGATTGGCTGTCGGGTCATCTGTAGGGGACAACGTCCTTAAGATGATTAGCTATATTAAAAGGCTCGCGGACCTTGGGACCACGTTCGATATCAAGTTATATACTGACTTAATTCTATAGTCGCTCCCCTCCACCTACGCCCAGTTTATCTTGAATTTCTACATTCAAGGAAAGGAAGTTTCACTTCCAAAACTCCTCAACATGTTAAGAAGCTCAGAGAACACCTTGCAAGAATCTAATGAGACACCCGCTCTGCTCATTGAAGAATCTTCCTCTTCTAGATCTAAGGCGAAAGCCAAGAGAGAGAAGAAAAAGAAGGCCTCCACCAAGCCGAAAAGCGGTGTCAGTAAGGTAAAGGGAAAGGACAGAGTAAAACTTTCGGGGCTAACAGTAGGGAAGGAGAAATGTTTCTATTGTTACGGGATAGGCCATTGTCAGAAGGACTGCAGGACTTGGAAAGCCAAAAACCAGGATTCGAAGCACGTTGTAGCTTCGGCTTCGGGTGTATTTATGATTCAAAACTGTCTGTCAATTAACTTTACTTCCTGGGTAATGGATACCGGATCAGGATTTCATATTTGTAATTTATTACAGGCTTTGAGAAACCGTAGAGTTATCAAGGCAGGTGATATGAATCTCAGGGTTGCTAACGGAATAAGCGTGAACGCTGTATCCGTAGGGGAATATCACCTAGGATTGACAAGTTGGCAGATTTTGATTTTACGTAACTGTTTGTATGTACATAGTTTGACATGTAATATCATCTCTGTATCTTTACTTTCTAAAGAAGGTTATGATTTTACATTTGTAAGCGATGTGGTCCACATCCACCTTAATCAAGCATTGATTGGGTCAGGTACACTAGATAACGGTATATACGTATTAAATCAAGCTCGGATTTTCAACATCCAGAACACACTTAAAAGAAGGTCTCCCTAATTAAATCAGGCTTTCTTATGGTATTGTAAACTGAGTCACATCAATGAAACACGATTGACGAAGTTATATAAAGAGGAATATTTGGATCCGTTCGAATATCAGTTCTATGCAACTTATCAATCTTGTCTCAAAGGAAAGATGACAAAGACTCCGTTCACTGGACATGGGGTAAGAGCGAGCGAGCTCTTGGGACTCATACACAGCGACGTGTGTGGTCCAATATCTACACATGCAAGAAGTGGTTATTTCTATTTCAGTACTTTTACGGATGCCTGTCTTGGTATGGACATGTATTCTTGATGAAACATAAATTCGAGGCCTTTGAGAAATTCCGGGAATATAAGAATGAAGTGGAAAAACAAACATGCAAAAGTATCAAGACACTTAGATCTGATCGAGATGGTGAATACTTAAGTGCCAAGTTCCTGGGTTATTTAAAAGAGAATGGAATTCTCTCTCAGCTTACTCCTCCATACACACCTCAACGCAATGGTGTATCGGAAAGGCGGAACCGAACCTTATTGGATATGGTACGTTCCATGATGAGTAACGCTGAGTTACCACGATCCTTCTGGGGTTATGCACTAGAATCGGCTGCATATCTTTTAAACAAGGTTCCTTCCAAGACTGTGCCTACCACACCATATCAGATGTGGAGTGCGAAGAAACCCTATCTTAAGTATATGAAGATATAGGGAGGTCCGGTTTTTGTAAAAAAGCAGCATGCGGACAAGCTCGAGGCACACTCTATGTAAGTTTGTGGGATACCCAAAGAACTTCAGGGGGTATCTTTTCTATTACACAGAGAAACAAAAGGTTTTTGTTTCTTTTCATGCCCACTTTTTGGAAAATCAATTTTTAGAAAAAGAAATAAGTGGGAGCGCAATAGAATTGGAAGAAATTCCAAAACCACAAGCTATTACTAAAAGTATGATGAAACCAGAAGTTTCGAAAGAACCGGACATCCCAGCACCACTCCGAAGGACTAGTAGGCAGTCTTATCCGCCCGAGAGATACCACGGTTTTCTCATAGATGGGGATCGAGAGGATTGCATCATCGACGATAATGAGCCAACTAGCTTCCAGCAAGCCATTCAAAGCAGAGACTCGGTAAAATGGCTGGATGCAATGCGGACCGAAATGGAGTCCATGTACACCAACAAAGTATGGACTTTGGACCTTGCTCCAGAAGAGGTAAAACCCGTAGGCTATAAATGGATCTTCAGAAGAAGATTGGTGTAGATGAACAGGTTGAAACCTATAAGGATAGACTTGTCGCAAAAGTTTTTCATCAAAGACCTGATTTGGACTACGATGAAACCTTTTCTCCAGTGGCTATGCTCAAGTCCATTCAGATCCTTCTTGTCATTGCTGCCTTCCACGATTATGAGATTTGGCAGATGGACGTAAAGACCGCTTTTCTAAATGGAAATTTGGAATAGTGTGTCTATATGGATCAGGCAGAGGGTTTCATTCAGAGTGGGAGCAGCGGGAAAGTGTGCAAGTTGCTTAAGTCTATTTATGGATTAAAGCAGGTATCGCAGAGTTGGAACATCTGTTTTGATGAGACGGTCAAGAAATTTGACTTTATCAAAAATCCAGATGAACCATGCATCTATAGTAAGATTGTAGCGAGAACTGTGGTATTCCTCGTCTTGTATGTGGATGACATTCTCTTGATAGGAAATAACATTCCTATGCTACAATCAGTCAAAGGATTCTTGTCATAAAGGTTCTCCATGAAAGACCTGGGTGATGCCTCCTACATTCTGAGGATCCAAATCTATTGTGATAGATCTAAGAGGATGTTAGGACTTTCACAGTCAAGGTACACCAATACCATACTGAAAAGATTCAGTATGGACAATTCAAAGCGCGGTAAACTACCGACTTGTCACGGAATCATCCTCTCCAAAAAGATGTCTCCCAAGACTGATTTGGAAAGGGATCACATGTCTATTATACCCTACGCTTCTGCGGTGGGCTCTATAATGTATGCGATATTGTGTACCAGACCATATGTAGCTTACGCACTGAGCGTTGTAAGCAGACATCAGTCAAACCCAGAAGAGAAGCACTGGATAGCAGTGAAGAACATTCTCAAGTACCTGAGAATAACTAAGGAGATGTTCTTGGTGTACGGCGGAAAAGAACTCCAGATCGAGGCCTTTACTGATTCCAGCTTCCAGAGTGACAAGGATGACTCCAAGTCCATGTCGGGTTATGTCTTTACCCTCAATTGAGGGGTGGTCTGTTGGAAGAGCTCCAAGCAGGACACTGTTGCTGACTCGACGATAGAACCGGAGTATATCGCTACATGTGACGCCGTGAAAGAAGCAGTCTGGATGAGGATGTTCATCACAGAACTTCAGGTGGTTCTGTCCATTGTTGATCCAATACCGCTGTATTGTGACAAAAATGGCACTGTAGTTTTAGCGAAGGAACCCAGACCCCATCAGAAGTCCAGACACATCTTGAGGCGGTACCACCTGATCAGGAAGATCGTTGATTGCTAGAAGATCAAGGTGCGGAGAGTAGATTCTTAGAACAACACTGTAGATCCACTCACAAATGTCATCTCTCAGACACAGTTCGAGAGGCTAATCGAGATGATAGGTCTGCGATATGCCAATACATGGCCTTAGTGCAAGTGGGAGATTGTCAGTGATATATGCCCTAGAGGCCATTATTGTATAGTACTAGTTTGTATATTACATTTTGGAAGCTTGGGATATACACGGATACAATAACAGTCTTGCTTAATATGGTAGTATGCTATTTGGTTGATTCTATCTTAATATGTGTATATATTTCTTTTAACGTATCGCTAATACATATTGATAAAGCCTTTAGGATCTTTGCTTGACTACCAGCGTTGTGATGGCAGTCACACTAGTGGGGGCTGGGTAGTCTATAAGCACATCCTTATGCAGGTCCCTAGTCGTAGGATTATCGAGACGGGACATTGATACTCCAGAGTAGACTAGTGTATACGCTTTTCATCCCAGCATGGGAGATGGTCTGTCCCACAGCCATTATTACGTCGTATTAGAGAAAGTATGCAGGTGCTCATTGGGTTATGAGTTACACTGGACGGACTCGTGGGGAACTGTTGGTTGGTTTTATACCTATCGTCAGGTAGCATTTCTCATGTGACATGAGTACAGTATAGTCCGTTGACTTGACATCGCTACTTCGTCTCGAGTGTGTTCCCACTATTCTTAGATTACTACCCTACCATGGCTCGATGGAGTCGTGCAAACAGGTAGTAGTTGGGTGCAGTCCTAAAGCACTTGGAGGCAGTGGCGGTTAGATAGGATTCGTCTCTTCCGGTATTGGCGGTTAGATAGGATACATGTACTTATGCACGGATCATGATTCGAACGTATAATACTAGTGAGCTTTGGTTTAAACCGGGTCCTAGTATTATATTGTTGAATTAGTTTCGTCTCATTGTATTCGTATTTTTCGGAATACGAATACAGGTATGTATATACGGTGAGGGCATTCTTGTAATTTTGCAAGACATACTTCTAGAAAGGGACACCTCATTACTTGATTTATTCATTTTTACAAATGGATTAATGTGGTGGAAATTGGAGATATTTGTGGCATGGGTGTGAAGCATGGCTCAAATGATTTGTTTATTGGTTTGTGATCACTATTAAAGCATGGTGGCTATTTTCTATGAGAAAATAATCCATACTTCAATGAGTGAAGTCCTTGAGCCATTCTCCACACTCACACAACCTTTGTTCATTTGCAAACTCTCATTCTCTCTCCAAATTTCCTCATACTTCTTGAGACTAATCAATACACAATCACTCTCTACATCTTCTAGACTATTTAGATTAGCATACTAGATACCTTAGTTACCTCAGTTTAGAAGTAGGAGCTCAAAGTACATACTCTCGGATGAATCGTCTTTGACGCGAAGAGGCCGACCTTGCAAGCTCGATCCGATTTTCGAGGAGCCAAGGAGAGGAGGACAAGAAGACCCGAAAGACTTGATACTAGAGATATAACACTCTTGCATAGTAGTTAAATCTCTAGTAGTTTGTTAGTTAAGCTTCAAGTTAAGATCCTGGAGTTTAATCGATATTGCGATGCTCGATAAATCGTTTTTTGAAAATTCCGCCTCCCCGCGAACCTGCGGGGGGGCGCGACATCGACTTACAAGATCATGTCCAACACAAAAGCCTATTAAATCTGGTTGAAGGTAAATGTGGGTAAAATAGGTCGCCTATTTCTCGTTAGGTAAATTGATAAGTGTTTCTATGGTTCTACCCTATTAGCAATGCAGTTCAACATAACACGACCTAGTTTAATGGAAAAAGATGCCACCATAGTTATTCATATAAAAATGTTGTAAACTTAGATATTCACGCAACTTGTTTGAAGAAGCTAGATACTTTAAGCTATCAGCTATCATAAAAGGAAGATAAATGTATATGATGTATTGGATCTATTCCCAATTTATATAGTCACACGAATTTATAAAACTTCAATATCTATATTTGAACATTGCCTTTAGAATCAATTATCAACTCTCATATTTTTTTAGAAGAAGCCTTATGAAGTTTATTGGGGAAAAATACACTCTCTATAGCTTTCTCATTGTTCTGTTCTTGTTTGGCCTTTTAGACTCCTTTATTTGTGTAATATCAATGTCCATTCCAAATCCATGCCCATTCTTTCTACACAAAATGTTGAATTTAAATTGACAAATAGATGACGGTGAACATAGGGATAGGATTTGATTGTATATTTTGTTTGTTGAACTAATGCACTTGAAGGAATGTCATTCCATTCATTTATTTGTATGGTCAATTTAATTTAATTTTTCGCATGTGGTAATTCGTGAACCTTATTCCGTGTAAACTTTTTTGCAGACTAAACGCACAAAGAAGGCTGGAATTGTCGGCAAATATGGTACCAGGTATGGTGCCAGTTTGAGGAAGCAGATAAAGAAAATGGAAGTCTCGCAGCATGCCAAGTACTTCTGTGAGTTCTGCGGAAAGGTATTAATACTTATATATATCAAATATTATAACTTATTAATTCTATACCGAAATAAGTTATAGCTTCACCATATATTCCTCCCTGATGTCAGTCGAGGTAACTTAAGTTGAAGCAATAATATCCCCCCATTCCCTATAATTGCAATTGGAGATATATACCAAATTCAATCGCATGATTTTTTGAGTTAATGTTTTTTGTAGTATGCTGTGAAAAGAAAAGCAGTTGGAATTTGGGGCTGCAAGGATTGTGGCAAGGTTAAGGCCGGAGGTGCTTATACTCTGAACACTGCCAGCGCTGTTACGGTGAGGAGCACCATTCGTCGTCTCAGAGAGCAGACCGAAAGCTGATTCAGCATTTGGCTTTGTAGGGAACTTGAAATTTCCATGGCATTCAAGTGATTTATGACGAATGGTTTAAATTTTTGTGGAATTTTGTTTGCGGAGTTTTTTTGTTTGCTAGATTCTTTACTTTACTCTTGATTAGAGTTTTGTAGTGTGTTTTAACTCGAGTTTCTTCTCTGTTCGTAATGATGCTCAATATCGGTGGTCTCCCAGATCAGGACACGTGGCAGACGACGTGTCGCAGAGCATGCAAGAAACGACTTACGGTGGCCGACCAGACCATACCTACGCTCGTCCTACCGAGCGCCCGATGGCTCATCTCCGAGCCCCCTGCACAACTGGCCTCCTCGGCCTCACAACTCGTCTCCGAGCTACCGCAGAATCAAGATACCTCGGCTCCCCCGCTCGTCCGCGAGCTATCCCGCCGAGGTCATCTTCCTCGGTCTCGTCGACCGACCAACAGCACCGCTTGCAGGCGCAACCGTCATCCCGCGAATCTCGCCATGCGCGAGCTCTCCGTCGGCCACATCTCATGTTCCACGCCACCATGATCCCCCATTAACGAGCCTGTCTCGCCATTAATGGGAGGTCCCGCTCATCACGCGGGCGTGACGTCGGGAGCATAACGGCCGGCGTGATTTTCTCGCCTGCCTCGCCTGCTGCCACCGCTATATAAACCCCTCCTTCAGACGGTTCAAGTAAGCCATTTTTGACTCCACTAAGCCATTACTCTGCTCGGATCTCTGGCCTAACTTGATCGTCGGAGGGTCCTCGGTGGTGCAACCACCTTGGGACTTCCTTGCAGGTAACTCGGCAACCACAACCTCAACCCATTGAGATCCACACGTTACAGGAGCGACAGCCTCCAGATCCAATCTCAGCCACCCATCGCCGCCATCAGCAGATCAATGGAAGGCAACATCTGAAGGAGATTTGAGACTCCATCAGCTGGCGCCATCCATGGGAAACAGTTCTTGATTCCACAAAAACAAAAGTTCGCCTCAGATCTCAACCTAATGGCGAGCGATCATCACGATGATCCATGCTCCAGCCGCCGCCTCCCCCTCAACGAAGACGCGGACGAACCTCCCCCGCTGAATGCCATCAACGTCCTCACCGGCCGGATAGACCGACTCGCGCCTATCGTGGAAGCGCTCGTCCGCGTCCAAATGACAGGGCAAGATCACCAAGTTGCCGCTCCCCCACCTCGGGACCGAAACCACTACAGAGGGAAAGAAGACTCCGTTCGCGTCGGCACTGCCGACCACCGAGCCGCTACCTCCAACGGCCGCAGATCTTCCGGGCCAATACGTTCTGAGGCCCGCTGGGCGCCTCGCAGTTCAATGCCGAGGTCCGCCGCGAGAGCGCCTCGTCCCGAGATCCTCCACACACTTGTCCCTCCTGAGGAGATGTCTGTCAGCTCGCCTGTTACCAGGCCTGACCGATACCCCCTCCCTCGACGGGGTCGCGCGGACGAGACTCACCACGGCGACTCGAAGACTACCCCACCAGGGGATGTGAGGAACCTCACTCAAGGGAACCAAGGCTCGGCGAAAGTCATGGTCATGACGACCGGGGGTACGTCTGTTACATACGTGACTCAGCACTCCACGCCAGCCGCGGAGGCCGACATCCGGCCGACGAAGAGGTCAAGGGAGACCGAGCCGATCACTTTTGACGATGGGGACCTTCACGGCATATCCTTGCCCCACAACGACCTCCTGGTGATTACGGCTCGAGCACATCAATACGAGGTGCACAGGATCCTGGTTGACTCGGGAAGCTCGGCAGACATTCTCTTCCACGACTGCTTCCTACGCATGGGGCTCGCCTCGGCAGACCTGAGGCTGACCTCCCACGTCCTCTCAGGATTAACCAACCACTCCATCCCGGCGGAAGGGGTAATCACTCTACAGTTCAACGTCGGGGAGGCCAACCGTACGTGGACACTGCCGGTGGAATTCATCGTAGCGAGAGTCCCATCGGCCTACAACATCCTCCTCGGCCGCCCGACTCTGAACTCTCTCCGGGCTCAGATATCAACCTATCACATGGCGATGAAGTTCCCTCTCGACCAGGGCGGGATAGGTCGGGTCTATGGAGACCAGCGAATTGCAAAGGTTTGCTTCACCGAAACATCTTCATCGGAGAGACCGGTCGACGATGTCGAAGGCGAGGGTGACATCATAGCTTCCCTAGACACTCGAGATGAGCAAACGGAGGTCCGAAGGACCCCGGTAGAGCCTTTGACAGAGGTCCCCCTCGTAGAAGGGGACGATGAAAAAACCATTCAGATCGGGTCGCTTCTGACAGGAACTCAGCGAGATGACTTGGTCCATTTCCTCATAAACAACTCCGATGTGTTTTCCTGGGCTCCTGCTGACATGCCTGGGATCGACCCTAAAATTATATCTCATAAGCTCGGGATTGATCCTACGGCCCAACCCGTCAGGCAAAAAAAGCGAAGCTTCGCCCCAGTCAAACAGAAGGCTATCAAGGACGAGGTAGATCGGCTTCTCGCCACCGACTTCATTAGGAACGTGCCCTACTAGGAATGGCTTGAAAACGTAGTCCTGGTCAAGAAATCAAGCGGGAAGTGGCGCATGTGCGTCGACTTCACCGACCTCAACAAGACCTGCCCCAAAGACAACTATCCCCTACCTCGGATAGATCATCTCGTCGACAGCTCGGCAGGCCACAAGTTATTGAGCTTCATGGATGCCTTCTCCGGCTATAATCAGATCCATATGAGTCCGAAAGACGAAGATCTTACCGCATTCACAACGGACCAGAGAGTATACTGCTATAAGGTGATGCCCTTCGGCCTTAAGAACGCCGGAGCTACGTACCAACGGTTGGTCAACCGCATGTTCAAGCCACAGATCGGCAGGAACATGGAAGTTTATGTCGACGATATGATCGTCAAATCAGTCTCGTCGATCGACCACTCCAAGGACCTGGGCGAGGTCTTTGAGATACTCCGCAAGTTCAAGATGAACCTAAACCCCGTCAAGTGCGCATTCGGAGTCACCGGGGGAAAGTTTCTCGGTTTCATGGTCACCCACCGCAGGATCGAGGCCAAGCCGGAAAAAAATTGACGCCATCCTCAAAATGACCGTGCCCAAGACTAACGCCGAGATCATGCGACTAACTGGACGGGTGGCCGCTCTGAGCCGTTTCATATGGAGGTCTGGGGAAAAGTGCCTCCCGTTCTTTAAGGCTCTAAAGAAAATTCTGAAGTTTGAATGGTCGGAAGAGTGCCATACCGCCTTCGACCAGTTAAAGAAGCACTTTACGACACCGTCGTTGCTCATCCGACCAGTCGAAGGAGACGAGCTATCGCTGTATCCGGCGGTATCCAACCAAGCGGCAGGCTCAGTGCTTGTCTGGGAGGTCGACGGAGTGCATAAGCCGGTATACTATGTGAGCCACGTCTTCAAAGACGCAGAAACCAGGTATCCGGCCATAGAGAAGATCGTCCTGGCCCTCATAGTGTCCTCAAGAAAGCTACGACACTACTTCCAGGCGCACACCGTCCTCGTCCTCATGAGCGCCCGCTGGGGGCTATCCTTGCCTCACCCAAATCCTCGGGCCGTCTAGAGAAGTGGATGTGGGAGTTGTCCCAGATTGACATAAAATACCGCCTGAGGCAGGCCATCAAAGCACAAGCCCTGGTCGACTTTATTGTCGAGTGCACCATCCCCGGCAAGGAACCGGAGCCCGTGCCGACCCTCGCGGATCAACGCCTGATCATGGGGAGACCCGACTCAGTCCCTGAGTGGGTCATCTACGTAGATGGGTCCTCAACCGAGGACGGCTGTGGCGCCGGCCTTATCATTCGGGGCTCGAACGGAGCAGAAATGGAGTATTCTCTAAAGCTCGGATTCAGGGCCTCAAACAACGCGGCAGAGTACGAGGCCCTGCTGGACGGACTGCGCATGGCCTCCGGACTGGGGCTGAGAACAATTCGAATCCGCAGCGACTCAGCCCTAGTCTTTGGACAAGTGACCGGCCACTTCGAGGCTCGGGAACCTCTAATGGCAAAGTACCTGGCCGAGGTAAGAACACTTCGGAGGAAGTTCGACGAAGTCCAAATAGAGCAGATACCCAGGCAGCTCAATGCCCAAGCTGATGCCATAAGCAAGCTGGCTTCATCCTACTCGAACAACAACAAGCGATCTATCCTCTTCGAGACCCTGCCACGGCCCAGCGTGGAAGACGGGGCGACAATACTTCATGTGTACACAGCACAGGAAGACAACAAAGACTGGAGTAAGCCCCTTATGGAATTCCTAAGGGATGGAGCACTCCCGGGGGATCGGGGAGCAGCCCACCGTCTGCGGGCCAAAGCCCGTCATTTCGTTTGGAGCAATGGGAACCTTTACAAGAAATCCTTCACTCAGCCCCTGCTCCGGTGTGTCGACCCCCACGAAGCCGACTACGTCCTCCGTGAAATCCATGAAGGGATCGGCAGCGCACACCAAGGGGCCCGAACCTTAATCCAGAAGGTATTGCTCCAGGGGTACTATTGGCCAACTATTCACGAAGACACCCAGAAGCTCGTCAGGAGATGCAAAAGCTGCCAACTCCACGGAAGCATACCCTGCCTCCCGGCTACCGAGCTGACCGCGCTGACCTCCCTATGGCTGTTCGCCCAGTGGGGATTGGACATGATAGGCCAGTTCCCTACCGGCATGGGCGGGAACAAATATGTTCTCGTCGCGGTAGATTACTTCACGAAGTGGATCGAGGAAGTCCCCATCAGGAAGCCAGACGCCGCCACGACCATCAAGTTCCTATAGAATAATCTGATACTCCGGTTCGTCATCCCGAGGTGCATCATCACCGACCACGGAACGAACTTCGAAAACGAAAAAGTGAAGGATTTCTGCAACGAATATCATATCCTCATGAAGTTCGCCGCGGTCGCACATCCCCAATGCAATGGGCAGGCCGAAGTTGCTAAACTAGATGTCCTCCGGGGTCTTTGGACCCGCTTGGAGGGACGCCAAGGCGGTTGGGTCGAGGAATTGCCCCGGGTCCTGTGGGCCGTGCGTATGTCAAAGAAGACCCCGCCGGGGAAACCCCTTTCAGCCTCTGCTACGGGACCGAGACAATGGTCCCAGCGGAGGGTCGAATACTTCGACAGTGAAGCAAACACCGCGGCACTACAAACCAACCTGGACATCTTGTTGGAGAAATGAGACCGGGCTCAGATCAGGGCTGCCGCCTATCAGCAGCAAACTGCCCGATACTACAACGCGCGGGTCAAGTGTCGCTCCTTCAGGACAGGAGATCTAGTCCTACGGCGAAATGAGTTCGTCGATCAAGGCAGGTTGCACAAGTTTTCCCTAAAATGGGACGGTCCTTTCCTCATCACCGAGATACTTCCCGGCGGAGCCTACCGCTTGCAGGACGCGGACAGGCGCAAGTTCCCACGGCCTTACAACGCCGAGAAGCTCAAGCTGTACCAGTGAGATCACTACCTACAAGTGTGCACCTCTCGTTTCACAAAGACAATGTAAATTTTTCTAAAAATTCCTTTTCACCCGAATAACAAGAAGGGAACGTTAGAACGTTGCAAAAAGAAGGGCTCTATCTTTGTGATCAAAGCTGTAACAACCCTAAATTCCCTATAAAACTTTCTGTGCAAATTTTTCAAAATTTGAAGAAAGGGATACTTTTTCCTGAGCACAAGTTAAATATTTGCTTTGCTAATTAATAGCAAGAAGGAGCTTATGGCTCATTGGTAAGACCTTGCACTGCTGAAGCAAGCCACCAGAGTTCAAATCGCATACCCCACATTATTTTTAATATTGTTTTATTTTGAATTTTTAGAATACCAAGAGTTTACACGTGCATATCTCACAAAAACCCCCACTACACCTTGTAAACTAACAGTACCAGAAGCCACACCAACCGTCAAGGGACCCTCCGGAGTTGTCTTTTTGCCTTCCCTGCACCCTTGTATAGTTTAATTCTCCTGCACGTTTCCAGAGACCCTTTAAATCACATTAAACCCAATTTTTATTACAATTTAACACATTATTATTTACACCCCTTCACCTAACCCTAACCCTAGCGTAACCCTATAAATACAACCCCTAAACACTACCCCCTCACCATAAAATTCTGAGCAAACTCTCAAGAAATTCCTAGAAACCCTAGTGTGCATTTGAAGTGAACAAAGAGGCGAAGCTCCGGCGAATTTTCCGGCGACAACCCTAAGAGTTCCCGGTGACAAAACGGCGCACCGGAAACTAGTCATCTCCCTCTCCCTCTCCTCTTTAAGCTAAACCCATAATTCCCACCTTCCCCCTTCTCTACTCTTTCTGAAAATACGAAATTCTAAAACCCGACGGAATCGGAGCAAATCCGATTTCCGATTCGGTTCTTCCTAAAATCTCACTTTTCCTTTAATACAATCTTCTTAAACCATTACATGTTGACTATTAAATACTAACTATTCATATTGAACAAGTTCCATATCGAAAGAAATTGCTATTTCCATTTTACCGTATTTTTTCATTAAAATACCATATTGTTTCATTTTCGACATTTAAACATCACAAACTTGCTATACCTTTAAGTAGATCACGAGGTAATGACCTACCTCCTCACAACACTCATATGCAACATAGCACAATACCTTTCGGGAACATAGAATACGGAAAAACGAAACATTTCAAATAAATACCATTACTAATAAAACCGTTTTCTAAAAGATTAAGTATTTTACAAATCTTTGCAAAACGCCGCTACAACCCATTTTGGAGAACCCGACTGGAATGGTGTGGATTATCGTACATCTCTAGGCTTAGTAGTGCGAGATGCAGACCTTCGCAAGGAGCATTCGGTCTCAAAAGATTTAAAATACGAACATCTTAAGAAAATAAGATTTCTAGAAATATAAAATATATATTAAAATTATTTTTATATAAATATATGTATAAATAACATTAAAATATCTATTTTGTAATAATATAAATATTCCAACTCTTTTCAAAAATCACAAGAATCACTTTACATTAATATACCATGAATTCCATACAAGTCAATATTACAAATAAATACCCTTTATTATGAATTTAGGATATTTTCACTAGAAATATCACAATTATAAAATCTACATTCATGATAACTCTAAAGACGATAACTAAATACTTGGGGAGTATTTTGAAAAGTATATAAAAGTATTTTTACATAAAACCCCCTCAAGTTCTATAAATTAGCCTAAGGACCCTAGTAAACATAAGTTTAAGCGAGACCAATCTCTTGAGCCTCAGGGAGCCGGAGAAGTGGGTGCTTGCCTATTTAAGGTAGACAATTAACAACGGTGTTATCAATACGGTAATCGCCTTTGAAAAAGACACAAATCATGCCGCCCATATGCAGCGGTTACCGATAACATCAAAACAATCAGGACTTCAATTTACTTTTCTAATTGTCTGACTCAAACTGAGTCTTATTAATAATCTGACTTGAATATTATTCAAGTACAATCTACAATCTACAAACTACAATTCAACATAAATCCATATATTCAATCTATCAATCTATACAACTTGACTGAACCGAACCATTTACATGATTTTCCAGTTACATCCATTTCCATGATTATCCAGTTACATCCATTTCCATGATTCTATAGTTATATCCATTTACTGATATCATGTCTTCGGTAAGTCATCCAATTATACAATCTATATAGTTTACAATACAAGAAAATACAATACAACTATACAAACAAGACATCTCGGGGTTTAAGGGGTAGATTGGTACGGAAGGTGTTAGAAGTGGCACGAGACAGCAACCATAAGACGTAATTACATCCATGCCGTTGTTCCGTGGTATTATCAACGGAGCCTTGTACATTCCGTTTGCCCTACTCTCTAGCATATAGAGACTCCTCTCGTATACATCGGCATCCTTCTGTACCAAGCTACAAACAACAGCGTTAACTCTAAATATAACAATATAACAATATAATACAACTGTAAAAGCTACACTCTCTCTCTCTTACTCTCTGTCTATTCTACTTCTCCCTTATCTTTGGGACTTACCGAGCGATTTGTTCGCTGACAACATTCTCTTTTCTTCTTCTTTGAATGTCGTCAGGTGATCTGGACATTCCGGAGATCGAGCCCACTAGTGAAGACTTGGACCACTTTGAAGACCCAGAGTTTTAGTTCATTGTATACTTTTATTTCAGTACTTTTCCTTTTTTGTTATGCCACTGTTTAGGCATTGCTTTCATTCAGTTGTATTTACTTTTCCATGCATTGTACAGAAAGAATGTGAATAAATAAAGTTGTTGTTTTATTATATCTTGTCTCTTGTGCATTTACTTTTATATTGCTTAGATACGCTTAGCGTATTTACTTCACGGTAAATACGTAGCGGCCTTGTCGCGTCCCCTTCTCCGTACACCGGGAAGCGGGGCGTGACAGGTTTTGTTGGCGGCCCATGCAGGTCCAGAGTTGTATGGAACACTGCCATGCAATTCTGTTCTGTATGAACAACCTAAGCAATATAACACAAGAACCAGCAACTAAAACATTCTTTACAAACATGTTCCTTGAATCTTATCAATTTCATATTCTTTGAATCATATACTTTGAATCTGTCCTAACCTAAATTTTTCATTCAAGGTTATGGATTCCCCAAACAACACCAGCACCAACTTCAACAACACTCCATCTCCACTACCAATCACACCTGCCGTTCCTGCTCCACCCAACGAGCAAACGGTTCTGCTTGAGACAATCTGCAGCCTTATATAGGGACAGCAGCAGCTCTTGAACCGTCCTGAGGTTGAAACACCTGGGGTGAATCAATTCAGAGCTTTACATCCCAAACAGTTCTCAGGAAAGGGGAGCCTACTGGAAGCTAAGGAATGGGCTCAGAGTATCGAGGATGATCTGGCCGCAGCACAAGTGCCAAAAATAGCTTGGGTTCGTGTTGCAAAATTACAGCTCACGGACAATACACGGGTCTGGTGGAAGGCGGAAGAAAGCCGTCTTGACCAACCTATCGAATGGAAGACTTTCCGAGACATGTTTGATGCAAAATACTTCCCTGAGACTGCCAGGTTCGACATGAAACAGCAGTTCATCCATCTACAACAAGGTTCAATATGGACCAAGTCAGTAGATGAATATGACGCGGAGTTCACCATACTCGGTCGGTAAGATATGTCTCAAGGTTCGATTTTAATATCACATACTACACAGCTAACACAAGCCCGTAACAGGTTTGCGGCCCATCTCATACCAACTGCTGAGATTAGAGCTAGAAGATTTCAGTAAGGGTTGGACCCGGAAATCTAAGCTGCATTAGCTACAGAGGATTTCCCAACCCATGATTTGGCTTTGAAGGCTGCCCGAAGATACGAGGCAATGGTAAATAAGAAGGGCATACCTCAATCTGCCGGAGTGAAGCGCCCTGCCAATCAGGTGGCAGGAGGAGCCTCTTCAAGGCCAGCTGTTGAACTCAGAAGACTTGAAGAAGCCAATGATCAGCTAAGTCCCAGTTTTTTCTTTTATTGCAAGAAGGAAGGACACTTGTGGAAGGACTGAAGGCGCGCAAAAGGCTTATGTTTAGTTTGTGGCGCGTCCGATCACAGAATTAGAAACTGTCCTTATAGACGCAACTCAGCTCACACACACACCAACTACCCGCAGCGGCCAACTATCCAGGCTCCTGCAACTCGTCCTGCACTCCCAGCACCACCTCCACGTGAATTTCCTGCACAGCCAAATCGCCAATTCCATCAAGCACTGAGACAGAGGAATGTGCCTCCAGCTAGGAGGAACATGCCACGGCGATAGGCTTAAACTTTAGCAGCCATAGAAGCCAAGACAGTTGACCAAGGTAACACTAGTAAGACTCTTTCACATTTTAAAACCCTTTCATCACTTTGTTGTTACTCATACACTATCAGCACTTCAGTCACCAAACTTTCCTTGAATCTATTACACTTTCCTTTTACAAATTTCGAGGACGAAATTTTTTGAAGGATGGTAGAATGTAACTACCCTAAATTCCCTGTACAACTTTCTGTGCAAATTTTTCAAAATTTAAAGAAAGGGGTACTTTTGCCTGAGCACAAGTTAAATATTTGTTTTGCTAATTAATAGCAAAAAAGAGCTTGTGGCTTATTGGTAAGACCTTACACTATTGAACCAAGCCACCAGAGTTCAAATTCCATACCCCACATTATTTTTAATATTATTTTATTTTCAATTTTTAAAATACCAAGAGTTTACACGTGCATATTTCACAAAAAACCCACTACACCCTGTAAACTAACAGTACCAGAAGCTACACCAACCGTCATGGGACCCTCCGACCGTCGGACTCGGGCGGGCACCGCCAGCCGGACTTGGCCGGACTGCCGAGTCCCCAACATAAAAAGTTGTCTTTTTGCTTTCCCTGCACCCCTGTATAGTTTAATTCTCCTGCACGTTTCCAGAGACCCTTTAAATCAAATTAAACCCAATTTTTATTACAATTTAACACATTTTTCTTTACACCCCTTCACCTAACCCTAACCCTAGCCTAACCCTATAAATACAACCCCTAAACACTACCCCCTCAACCTAAAATTCTGAGCAAACTTTCAAGAAATTCCTAGAAACCCTAGTGTACATGTGAAGTGAACAAAGAGGCGAAGCTCCGGCGAATTTTCCGGCAACAACCCTAGGAGTTCCCGGTGACGAAACGGCGCACCGGAAACTATGTCCACTCCCTCTCCCTCTCCTGTTTAAGCTAAACCCATAAGTCCCACCTTCCCCCTTCTCTACTCTTTCTGAAAATACGAAATTCTAAAACCCGACGGAATCGGAGCAAATCCGATTTCCGATTCGGTACTTCCTAAAATCTCACTTTTCCTTTAATACAATCTTGTTAAAGCATTACATGTTGACTATTAAATACTAACTAATCATATTGAACAAGTTCCATATCAAAAGAAATTGCTATTTCCATTTTACCGTACTTTTTCATTAAAATACCATATAGTTTCATTTTCGACATTTAAACATCACAAACTTACTATACCTTTAAGTAGATCGCGAGGTAATGACCTACCTCCTCACAACACTCATATGCAACATAGCACAATACCTTTCGGGAATACAGAATACGGGAAAACGAAACATTTCAAATAAATACCATTACTAATAAAACCGTTTTCTAAAAGATTAAGTATTTTACAAATCTTTGCAAAGCGCCGCTACAACCCATTTTGGGAAACCCGACTGGGATGGTGCGGATTATCGTACATCTCTGGGCTTAGTAGTGCGAGATGCAGACCTTCGCAAGAAGCATTCGGCCTCGAAAGATTTAAAATACGAACATCTTAAGAAAATGAGATTTCTAGAAATATAAAATATATATTAAAATTATTTTTATATAAATATATGTATAAGTAACATTAAAATATCTATTTTGTAATAATATAAATATTCCAACTCTTTTCAAAAATCACAAGAATCACTTTATATTAATATACCATGAATTCCATACAAGTCAATATTACAAATAAATACCCTTTATTATGAATTTAGGATATTTTCACTAGAAATATCATAATTATAAAATCTACGTTCATGATAACTCTAAAGACGATAACTAAATACTTGGGGGGTATTTTGAAAAGTATATAAAAGTATTTTTACATAAAACCCCTTCAAGTTCTATAAATTAGCCTAAGGACCCTAGTAAACATAGGTTTAAGCGAGACCAATCTATTGAGCCTCAGGGAGCCGGAGAAGTGGGTGCTTGCCTATTTAAGGTAGACAATTAACAACGGAATTATCAATACGATAATCGCCTTTGAAAAAGACACAAATCATGCCGCCCATGTGCAGCGGTTACCGATAATATCAAAACAATCAGGACTTCAATTTACTTTTCTAATTGTCTGACTCAAACTGAGTCTTATTAATAATCTGACTTGAATATGATTCAAGTACAATCTACAATCTACAAAGTACAATTCAACATGAATCCATGAATCCATATATTCAATCTATCAATCTATACAACTTGACTGTACCGAACCATGGATATACGTTCATTTACATGATTATCCAGTTACATCCATTTCCATGATTCTACAGTTGCATTCATTTACTGATATCATGGATTCGATAAGTCATCCAATTATACAATCTATACAGTTTACAATACAAGACAATACAATACAACTATGCAAACAAGACATCTCGGGGTTTAAGGGGTAGATTGGTACGGAAGGTGTTAGAAGTGGCACAAGACAGCAACCATAAGACGTAATTACATCCATGCCGTTGTTCCGTGGTATTATCGACGGAGTCTTGTACATTCCGTTTGCCCTAATCTCTATCATATAGAGACTCCTCTTGTATACACTGGCATCCTTCTGTACCACGCTACAAACAACAGCGTTAACACTAAATATAACAATATAACAATATAATACAACTGTAAAAACTACACTCTCTCTCTTACTCTATGTCTATTCTACTTCTCCCTTATCTTTGGGACTTACTGAGCGATTTGTTCGCTGACGACATTCTCTTTCCTTCTTCTTTGAATGTCGTCAGGTGATCTGGACACTCCGGAGATCGAGCCCACTAGTGAAGACTTGGACCACTTTATTGAAAACCCAGAGCTTTAGTTCATTGTACACTTTTATTTTAGTACTTTTCCTTTTCTGTTATGCCACTGTTTAGGCATTGCTTTCATTCAGTTGTATTTACTTTTCCATGCATTGTACAGAAAGAATGTGAATAAATAAAGTTGCTGTTTTATTATATCTTGTCTCTTGTGCATTTACTTTTATATTGCTTAGATACGCTTAGCGTATTTACTTCATAGTAAATACATAGCGGCCTCGTCGCGTTCTCTGCCCGTATACTGGAAAGCGGGGCGTGACAAAAGCCCTCACCAAGAAGCAGCCCTGCAGCTACCCTGCTCGGCTATCCCTGGCCGATAGCCTCCCTACCCTACAACGCCAGGGATCAAAGCCCTCGCCAAGAGGCACCGGGCAGCAACCTTGCTCGGCCATCCTTAAGGACAAAAAGCCCTCGTCAAGAGGCACCGGGCAGTAACCTTGCTCGGCCATCCTTAGTAGGCCAATTACGGCCAATCCCGCGCTAAGGATGAAAAGCCCTCTCAAGAGGCAACCGAACCCGCCCTTGTTCGGTTATCCCTGGCCGGTAGCTCCCTACCCCAACAAACCAAGGACAAAGTCCTCACAGAGGCAACCGTACCCGCCCTTGTTCGGTTATCCCTGGCTGGTAGCTCTCTACCAAACCAGGGATCAAAGCCCTCACCAAGAGGCACCGGGCAGCAACCCTGCCCGGCCCATCCTTAAGAATCAAAGCCCTCGCAAGAGGCAACCGGGCCCGCCCTTGCTCGGTTATCCCTGGCAGGTAGCTGCCTACCCCAACAAACCAGGGATCAAAGCACTCGCCAAGAGGCACCGAGCAGCTGCTCTGCTCGGCCCCGTCCTTAGTAGGACACTCACGGCCCCTCCCGCGCTAAGGATCAAAACCCTCGCAAGAGGCAACCGGGCCCGCCCCTGCTCGGTTATCCCTGGCTAGTAGCTCCCTACCCCGATGATTGAAAAGAATTCTTGATGTGTAGTATAAAATTGTAAAGAAATCACAACCAAAAATTAATTGACCGCAATCAACTACGGTGTCGGATTGTAGTTAGTATGTGAGTGCGGATCGTCCTCAGGGAAAGTGTAATCGTTCGTCGTTCGAATTAGATGAGTTGAAACTTTAATGAAAAGAAAACAAACAATTCAAGATTTAAAGTTGAAGTTCAAGAAATGAGAAAAATCTAGATCTAAGAAAGCATTTAAAAGATAGAATCAAGAATTGATCGTTTGATGATTTTTCCAAACCAAATATCAAGAATCGAAATGAGGCTCGTAGGAATCGATCGGATCTATAGATGTGATGTAATCTTACAATTACGTATTCTTATCCTTCGATGAATTGATACTAGATCGATGATGATCGACGAGAATTAGGGATTTCTTGTGAAACTAGGGTTTCATCTTATCCCTTGTTCATTCATCGATATCATTCATATGCTAGCCTCTAGTAAATTCAAGAAACGATCGTAGATCCCTAATTTCGAGCGATCACAATCAAGAAAGCATCGCTACGAAACTAGGTCATCGATTCTTGAACTTGCTAGGGTTTACAAAACTCGTAGGACTTAAAAATAGTATTAAGATTTGTTACATCATCATTCTACAATCGTCTCGACTTCTTTACGAGCGGAGTTTTACTCAAACATCACAACAAGAACAACAATTACAAATTGAGATCTAATCATGATGCAAGAATTAAAAGAAAGCAAGATTAAAGAATTTCACCTTTTATTTATATCAACAATTTCATTACATTCGCTCAAGAACTACAAGAGGAAGAATTCGATCGTCGACTTGGCTTCGCTCGTCTCCGTGGATCGCGGATCTGCTTGGATCACTTGTCCGATTGAAGATCGGCTCGGCTCCTAAAAGGTTGAAGGCTTCTCACTTGATTTGGTACTCAAGATCTTGGATTTGGAGTGGAATTAGGGTTAGGGTTTCGCACAAGCCTTGTCACGAGACTTGTGGAAGAAGATGATGAAAGAGGGAATTTTAACTAATGAAGATTAAAGAACTAAAAAACAACCTCAACCCTTAGATTTAGGATCTATTTATAGATAACTAACCCTAGATCTAGGATTTCAAATTCTAAGTTTCCCTCCAAAAGTTTGTTGAGAGAATTCAAATTTCCCTCCAAAAGTTAGTTAGAGGAGAAGGTTCTAGATGTGATTAGTTAGGAGGAGCTTCTAGAAGAGGATTAATTTAGGAGCTTAATTAGGATTAGCCTTCTTAATCTTCATTTCTGATCTGTAGTAGCTTCGAGAGAATTCTTGACTTTGAAGTGTCAGAAAGCAATGTGGGACCAGAGCTGAGGATTTTGCCCAAAACATTTCCTGCTGACGTGGCAGAACCGCGGCGCTTCCGCCGCAGATAAGGGGTTTGGGCCGTGGAAGGGCGGCTGCTTTGGGGCTTCAGAGCTTTTGCTTTCTGTGGTAGTCTTGGGCTATGTTGTGGGCCTTTATTTTCTATACAGAATTGTCTAATTCCTTCTTCACTGTTACCAGATCTGAAATGATTGAATTGGCTTAATGTTGATCAGCTCTTTGGTTTTCTTCCGTATTTTCCTGCACAGACTCAAGACAAGTGTTGCGCAAATACAGAAAAGATGCGATGCCATGAAATGCGGTTAATTTCCTTTAAAGTGTCGGTTTAAAAGTCTAATACATGCAATCTCATATTTTGTGACAGATTTGTTAATATGTAGAATATGAATGCCGAACACTTCTATGTGTATGCAAATGTTAAGGAAATTGCCGGCTAAAATATACAATATTTTCGACTGATCACCCGACAAATCAGGGATCAAAGCCCTCGCCAAGAGGCACCGAGCAGCTGCCCTGCTCGGCCCCGTCCTTAGTTGGCTAATTACGGCCCCTCCAAAAACTAAGGACATGAACTCAACAAGAGGCATCCGGTTTATCAATGTCTTGGCGATCTCCACTACGACTTCGGGGCCATGGAGATACCGTCTTCCTGCCGGTCCTCGGACACTCGGCAGATGATCAGATTCAAGTCGTCGAGTAATCGCTAGACGAGGAACATGCCGACCATAAAAGCAGTACTGTGCAGATGAAAGTGTCTACCAACAAAAGGAAGTATAAGCACAAACACTACTGAGAAAACAAAAAGACTTTATTCACAAAGCGAAAAGTCTCTACAAGGGTATTGTGGGCTCCCCAGCCTTATAAAATGGCCCGGAGGCTTACAAAAGAGAGAGGAGGAAAAACCAGAAAGGTTGGGCAGCAAGCCCCGCCTAGTCCATACTCCCTTCATCGCTATCGGCCGGAGGGGTGACCACCGAGAGTGGGACCCGAGCATGGAGCTCACCGTCGGCAAACTCCGGAAGTTTCTCCTTGACGGCATCAAGAGCTTTGTTCCATGCAATGGCGGAGGCCTCGCCAAGGTCGACGAAAAACTGGTTCGATTCCTTGTAATCCGTCACCGTCTTCCTAGCCCGGGTTTCAGCGGCCTCCGATGCCTGAAGCGCCGCCCCGGCATCCAGCCTGCTGGCATCCCTCGCCCTCTTCATGGCTGCAAAGCCACCGGCCAGTTCCATCAACTTCGCCTCAACGACTCGGTGGGACTCACCTAGGCGGCGATAGAATCCCGACACTTTGAAATGGTGAGGTCCGCGGTTTCTGACCGAGCTTTAAGGGCGAGCGATCTCTCCCTCTCCAGACGCGGCTCGAGTCGCAGACTCTCGACGTCTGAAGAAGACTCTTCTGCTGACCTCGCAGCCCGAATAACCCCCTCGGCTTCCATACGAGTAACAAGGGCGCAATGCTGAAGGACCTGGCGAAAAATGGCAGAGAAACTTAAGGATACCCAAACTAAGGGAAGGTTGCTCGAAGTAACACGTGAGGGAGTACATACCTGAACCGCCTCCTGCGCGATAGCCGCCAGTTGGGCCCTCAAGGTCCCCCACGGCATCTGGCCTCCGGCCGACTCCTCCATACCAGCAAGAAGGTTGGCAGCAACGGAAAGCCCGACGGAACCATGAACTGGATGTCCCCCTCCTGCACAGGAGTCCCCTCCGGAATCTCCGTCGACGGTGCAAAAGAGACCGTCCTCTTCCGCTTAAGAGGAATCCCGTCTTCACCCTCTCCTGCATCCCTCGTCTGAGATTCGGAAACCCGTGTACACTTTTGGCCGCAGCCGTAACAATCGTCAGGAGCTCGTGACGGGGCAGGTGGCCCTGCCGTCGGGGGCACATCCGGCGCAGGGCTTGAGTCGGCCGGAGGCACGGCCGCACCGCCGTCCCACCTCCGGGACTGTGCGCCGAAGGCACCAAGAGTTTGGGATCGAACCATCTGTCCTGCCAAAAGGGGGAAGAGGCTCGACCCAGAAGGAGAAGAAGCAAGATCCAATCTAAAGGGAGAACGCCGAGCAAATAAAACTTAGAATGAGAAAAATGTGAAGAGAGAGATCCTGAATCAGGCCTCCTCTCTATTTATACAGCCGGCGTCCTCATCCAACGACGACGGTCGACTCCTGCCAAAACGTTTCAGTGCGCTCGACGGCCACGATCGCTCCACCTGTCGCGAGCACGTTGGCCGCGTCCCATCGGACGCCAGAAGTCTGCAGCACGTCACATCAGCTAACCGGCACCCGACACGTGGCCTGTCGCTTCACCAAAGTGCATACGATCCGGCGCACGCTCTTTAATGCAAAGGATCTAGTCCCGATTCGCTGGCCTCATTCAGAAAAGACAACCAATTGCCCAGAGACACGCCCGACGATATCTTCGGAAAGGAGCTCACCTCGGGTGATCCGGCAAACCACTCTCGACCCGGCCCGTCAGCTGGTCGGGACAAGAGTGGGGGGCCTAATGATGATGCTCGATATCGGTGGTCTCCCAGATCAAGACACGTGGCGGACGACGTGTCCCAGAGCATGCAAGAAAGGACTTACGGTGGCCGACCAGACCATACCTACGCTCGTCCTACCGAGCGCCCGATGGCTCATCTCCGAGCCCCCTGCACAACTGGCCTCCTCGGCCTCACAACTCGTCTCCGAGCTACCGCAGAACCAAGATACCTCGGCTCTCCCGCTCGTCCGCGAGCTCCCCCCCTGAGGTCATCTTCCTCGGTCTCGTCGACCGACCAACAGCACCGCTTGCAGGCGCAACCGCCATCCCGCGAATCTCGCCATGTGCGAGATCTCCGCCGGTCACATCCCACGTTCCACGCCACCACGATCCCCCATTAACGAGCATGTCTCGCCGTTAATGGGAGGTCCCGCTCATCACGCGGGCGTGACGTCGGGAGCATAACGGCCGGCGTGATTTTCTCGCCTGCTGCCACCGCTATATAAACCCCTCCTTCAGACGGTTCAAGTAAGCCATTTTTTACTTCACTAAGCCGTTACTCTGCTCGGATCTCTAGTCTAACTTGATCTTCGGAGGGTCCTCGGTGGTGCAAACACCCCAGGACTTCCTTGCAGGTAACTCGGCAACCACAACCTCAACCCATTGAGATCCACACGTTACAGGAGCGACAGCCTCCAGATCCAATCTCAGCCACCCATCGCCGTCATCAGCAGATCAACGGAAGGCAACATCTAAGAGAGATTGGAGACTCCATCAGTTCGCTTTTCTCGATACCATCTAGTTCTTGTTTAGAACTGCTCGTGTAATAAGCGTTCATCCAAGCCTGGTTTATTCTGTAGTTCAAACCTATTTCCACTTGCAACTGTGGTCACAGGTACTAAATATTTGTGCATGTGTAGCAAAATTCTTACAAAAGTTCTACTTCCACTTTGGGTGAAGCATCTGTAGCATCCAATTGTTACAAATTTGCGGCTGCCACACCAGTAGAGTATCCTCTGTATTTTGTAAACTCAAACTAAATTGCTGAAACCATAAACATTGTGTGGTCACAGGTATCAGATCTAAATCATAAAGTTCATCAAAATTCAAGTGAAAGCAAATCAAGCTAAGTGGATGAAACAAAATAACTACACTTATCTTCCTTACACAGGTTAAAGTTGTTCCTTTCTAAAGCCACAAATTCGATTGAAATCACAGTTCTGATACGCGCGCGCAGTTACATCTACGATATTGTATGGGAATAACATTTTATATATTTCTGAGTCGGGCTTTGAGATGCGGCTGAAGATCATTGAGATGTGTTGCCATTTGAACCACATAAGAAAGCTCACCATCTACCACTTTGAAAACTCTGCTTATATCCTTCACCTGCAACAACACAATCATACACCAGTAACTAAATTAGAATCCTAAATGTGCTACGGATTCAATCATTGTTGTTGTTTTAAAATGTTAATCTTAAAATCCAAGTAGCGACCGCATCGTATTATCAATTATCGCATCGTATTATCAAAATAAAACTATCTAGCAAAATAAGATGAACAAACATCATGAAGCACATAAAGACATTAATGAATATATGCTTATGTTTATGTATTATTCTGCATAGAAGTGTATAAAAGCAAAAGGGGGCTTTAATATATATTGTGAAATATATGCATGAACGCCTCAGAAAATTCCAGTTTTTTGACATTACCTTCGATGCATTACCAACAAGTTCGCTTTGAAGTGTCACGGTTCTGTTTTACTGCATCGTAGGAACCCTTCTGCAAATCGAGAACATGTATCAGGAAATCGAGAACGACGTATTACCATAAAAGAACATATAGATATAATCTTTGATATAAGAAATAAATCGACAATGTAATCGAACTGTTGAGCAATAAATGAAAGGTCGACAATAAAGTTTCGATATGGAAACATTTAATCATGACTAGAGTTCAAATAATATCCTTTTCATATGCACCCGTACCCCTTTTCTTGAGAATTAGTTAGTTAGAAATCAAAATTGATATCACATGTACGTTCGTGGTTCAATAAGTTTTCCTTTATTTTCTTTTTGAATTCATTCTCTACTTCATCCTGCAATTCCCCAATAATTTTAGGCAGCATTCTTCCTTCCCAAATTGGTAGCTATGAACTGGCACCTAATTGGAGATTGCATATTCTAAGTCTAATCCTTCGATTCTAAGATTTTTCCGGTTTTGATCGCCAAATATTACAATCTAGTCTAATCCTTCACTTAATGTTTATGATTTTGATCACCAAATATTACGTTCTCAATTTTGAAAATATTTATCCATTCTTCGTTTCCTTCTTTCTTAGGGGCTGAAAACTGCATTTTCTTTTTCAGATGAACAAGGCAGGCATAATTCCAAAAGTGGTTCTATGCCATGATACTTGAATCAGTTTCTAGCCTTCTAGGGTGTTTGAATTTACTTGTGCCTTTACACCAAAATTAAATTTCTGCTTCATGGTGTATTTTCAAGCGATGAAAAGTAAGAACTTGGTTCCGTGCTTGAAAGTTCCTGACAAGCAATGCGATGATGATACATGAGTTTTACAAAAACGAAAGATCTTAAACCGTAAATTTGTGACAAAATCCTTCTTCGATCTCGAACCGGGCATTTAATCTACCAATACGAAGAAGACATGCACCACTCAATCTCCCTTGTAGTCTCATCCCCCTCTTTCAAAGAGAGGAGTTCAAACCGTCATCTATCGATAACCAGCCTATAGATGAAAACGGTTCAATTGGCTCAAGTCGACATCAATGTGTGAAATCTCGGCCGATCTTGATCCGAGATGGCCATTTATGATCCAAAAAATGACCATCCGAGCTTTGAGACCAATACCATATGATACCAAGCAAAATTGTGGTTATCATTTTATAATGGGGTTTTCGCATCAAGTTTATACATGGTTAGTGGGTTTATTAATGGGTAATGGGTTCGTTAATGGTTTATTGAGTTAATTATAGGTTATTACGGTTAGTTTAACATCATTAATACGACTTTAGACATTAATTACAAAAGAATTGGACAAATTATTTATGGCTGGTTTAAATGTTTATTTAAAAAAAATTCTTCTACTCAAACAATCAAAAAAACCGAAATTTTGATCCGACACGACCAAGATTGTTGATTCCAATTCCCAAAGTGGCCATATGATACCGAGATTTAAGATTTTAAACCTTCGTCGAAAACCTTTGCATGGTACATTTGACAATATATACTTGGGTGCTCAACTTGATACGAGATACAACCCCAACAGATGTTTATGGAAGTATTCTAATCTTTTCAAAGTTGACTTTCCATCAAATTTCTCTCTAGTAATGTATCTCATGGTGTCACAATGTCCCGTGTTATACAAAACAGACAATTTATTCATTCAAATTAGTTGATGAGACTATGACTCAGAATGCTCGTTAAAATCGTGTCACACCAAAATAAAAATGATGCAAAGAATTTTATGACCTTTTCGTAAGGAAAGTAAACAAATATGGAGAGCTGATTACATATTCTCATATGAATTCTATCAAATACGGATAGTGATTTTCATTTTGGATGACCATCCGCATCCGTCAATAGCCACCGGACGTGGATATGGTAACACCTAATCCATTCCATATCCGCATATAATACCCAGTTCCTTTAAAAGTAATTTTCGTATTTATAAATAAACATTTCCAATATTTTTCCTATTTAAATATTTCTATTATTTTTCCCTAATTAATATTTCTATTTTTTCCTAACGGTATCCAAACCCAACTCAATCCCTTCTCTCTCTCATTTCTTTTCTTTCTTCTTTTTTTTCTCTTCTCCTTTCCCCCAAGCCGGCCCAGCCCATGGCCCACTCCCTCACGCCCGACCCGACACACACACCCGACCAATACCCCACCCGCTTCTTCTTCTTCTTCTTCTTCTTCTCGTTCTCCTTTTCCCGCTCTTTGCGCCAACTCCCCACTTCTCGCGCCCGCTTCCCCACGACCCGTACCCACCCCACGACCAGCTCCCCTCTCTCGCCAACGCCTCCCTCTCTTCTCGCAACTGCTCCTCACGACCCACGCCCACACCGAGACAGCCGCACCCACTCCCCTTCACTGCCTCCTCTCCTCTATTACGAAGCCTACGACCCCAACAGCCCCCACACGACGTGCTCCCTCCCACGACCGCTCCTCACCCCAACGATCCCCCTCGCCTCCCTCGTCCTCGCTTCCTTCTCACAACCGACCCCTCTCCTCATTCCTCCACTCGCGAAGCCCTCTCGAACTCTTCACCTCCCCGAAACATCACCTTCTTCCTCTCACCCTCCAAGCTCCAAGGCCGATCCCCCTCACAACCTCTTCTCGCTGCCTGCTGCCGCCACCGCACCTCCAGGCAACCACCGCACCGCCAAGTCCCCACGAGCTTCAATCTTCACTCTCTATCAAGCCCAAGCCGAGCCTCCTCCCACCGTCGCCTTCTCCTTCGTCATCGCCCTCGATCCCTCACATCGCCTCCAT
Organism: Agapanthus africanus; assembly: GCA_030015575.1. NCBI lineage: Eukaryota > Viridiplantae > Streptophyta > Magnoliopsida > Asparagales > Amaryllidaceae > Agapanthus > Agapanthus africanus. Next base: position 350,897,655 of record CM057351.1, read on the forward strand.
CTCATCGACACCGCCACCATCGACGTAGGCTCCCTCTTCATCCTCCATACCCGAGTAACCCCACACCGCCACGGCATCACCCGAGCCTTTCTCCTCCTCCAACCTTCCCTCCAGCAACCAAGCAACCCACTGCACTCCGTAACCTCCCGCAGCCAAGCACTCCTTTACTCATCACCGCCGCCGGCCAACACCACTGTCGAGCAGCTACCGCGACCACCACCTTGAATTGCCTCACCTCCTCCATCTCTACAACCCATCAAGCTGAGAACCCCGTTTGGCCGAGCACCACTTGTAACAAGCCGAGCCCAGTCCAGTGATCGAACCCTGCCACTGCCGCTTCAATTCGACGGCGATTCGACGACGTGCGCCGAATGTTCGATGAAATGCCGAAACGAAATTCCCCATGAGTTTTTGCCGTGAAACATTTCCCCGAGGCAAGTATTCCTTGCTCTAACGTGATGTTACCGCTATTTTCCTCCCCCTATGTATCATCAATCATCTATTGTTATATATTTTGCATATGTACATGATTTTGCAGTGAAAATAGTTTTATTAACGTTCGGTTTTTGTGGAATATTATATCGTGCAGCCATATTGTGGAATTTTTGTAGGTAACTCTATCTAGAGTTTGATAATTTGGTCTAATTGAAACTTATAGGGAATTCGTAGATCTGTTGTCCTATAAATTTTGGTTGTATTAGGTGGAGCGTCGGATTTAATACAGATTTTTGAATTGAAGTGTTGTGTTCTGCGAATTCCACATTTCTGGGTGTTTCTCATCTTGTTGCTAGGTTTTGGGCTTGAATTCGTGATGATTAGGTGATCTTGTCTCCATGGAAGTTGTATAACTTTTCGGGTTGATAATTATGAATATATGATTTATTGTATTTGGACATCGGATTTGCGAGATATCGGCCGGCTGTCCAGTGAGTTTGAGCGGTGACATCCTTTACCGATTGTATTCATACTTGGAGATTGTTGATGATATTCTAGGATATGAAACTAGACTCATTGATCTTATTATAAAAATTTGGTTTTGGATTCAATGATCTTGTTTTCCATTTTTAAAGGAATTTCTAAGTGAGGTTAAATTCCGCATATTTTATGGATTTGGATCCATTATGGATTTCCATTTTTATCGTGACATCTTGTTTACGCTTGATTTCTCACGCTGTTACGTGCATATGCATCACCTGATCTCTTGCATATTACATGATTGATCTCATGCTTGCGTACTTGTTCATATTTAGTTGACTATCCATGCTCATTCGATTAAATGCATATTACGTGTTCATTACTTGCATCAAATTTGGCAGTCACAATTTTGATGGTTGTGTATTTATTAAAAGATAATACATATTTAGCCAAGCCTCATAGTTGCTGAGCCCAAGCTCCACTTCAAGCCCAAGCATCCCATCTCACCGAGCTCACCTCGTTGCTGTTGCCACGGCCGTGCCGTTGCCGGTGTCGTGTCGTTACTGCTGCCTCGTTGCGCCGTCGCCAGGCAAGTTTCTGAACGTGTTATCATGCTATATATACCCAAATATACTTATGCATGTGTATGTGATAAATCAATATAAAACCCCATAGTTTATCATTGCATTTTGATAAATTATAACAAAGAATACTGAGGCGATTAGCGGCCTTGAACTGCAGTCCGGGGCAGCGTTCGTTTTGGATACCTGGATTTAGAACATCTGTATATCCCTTATTTAAACTGAAAATGCGCGGATCTCCATATGGTCGCGTAGATAATTTAGTTAGCTAACCCCTGAATCCGGTCCCGTATCGTTTCACCGTCATTTGATATTTAATTTGTATTTTAGAATACCGTGGTGTTCTGCAGTTTCTGCAGTGACCCCTCTTACACCAGCACCTTGTACATAACCTAACTTCTAATACAGAAATCCTATTGATAATCCGTTTGATATTTTGGAAACATAACGGAAAATCTACAATTAGTTTAACTGTAGCGTCGCCTAATTATTCTCCTAACTGGGAGTAAAACGTGTTACGAAACGGACTTCCAATTCAGAAATTGGATTTCCAGCAGTGAACACTTAAAATGAAATGGCCATAATTAGAAAACCTAAAGCCCAATTGACACGAAACCAATTTTGATGGATAGATAATTAGATATACTGCTTACCCCTTTTATATTGTTTTGCTTTATTCTGCACGTATGATTTATAGTAAATTATGCAGATGGTAGGACACTGGCTGCTGATATTTTATTCATATCGTAATTATTGCATTCTCATCATATCATATAGAGGTCATATGCATTGATAACCTAGTGATCGTGTACACTACCCAGTGATAGATATTAGTGCTTGGATTGTGGCAAGTACGTTAGTATTAAAGCGTGATTGAGTAGTGAAAGTGACACGTACTTATACACAATCAGCGGACCCAGTTAATCTATTGCATTGTCGACGTTTATGGGACATATATAAGTGTAACTATAACTGAAATAGGACGGTTATGGAGCACTTATATTAGTGTCATAGGTAAGGCGTCAAACGCTGTCCATTTATCTTAGGTACCAGTCGAGACATGTTTGATGGAGATCCGGTCTTCAGTTCTCGCGTAGACTTGTCATGGACCGACTAGTATTTGGGTTTATGGTCGGGGTTTGATGTAGACCATGGAGTGTGGGGTGGTTTGGGTGTGAGTTCAACGGAATCTCGGGAATCTCATTGCCGGCATATACAGCGATTCTGGGAGTCATGTGGGCGATATTACTGATTATTAGCGAGCGTTTCGGGCCCGTGTTCCCCTGCCTCTGGGGCTCTACTCTTGGGTTGGGGATACTCCTACGTGGTCGACTCTCACACTTGGACTGACGATAGGTTTAGCGACCTGGACAGTGAGATTTAGGGACTGATAGGTTTAGTGACATGTACATGCATTGATACTGATTCGATATACCTGCTTTATTGTTTACCTGTACTGGTTATTTCATGCTCATGTCATCACTCCATGCTTACTGTTTCATATTCATCATTATTGCACGTGTTTACATATGTATTTATATATATTGCTATTGTGTCGCTCTGACGATCTGAGTATGCATGCTCAGAATGAGAAGTGGATTTAGCTTGGATTAGGACCTGATGCACCTCGAGGATATTACGGACATCTAGATCAGCGACGCCAGTGTTATCTTTCTTTTGACTCTATCTTGTTAGTTTTATATCTGTTTGGTTTAGTGACTGTATTTCTCATTACCTGTGCATCAATTACTAATTACCAAGTAAAGCTAGAAGCCGAAGTGTGACTACGGCAGGATGTTTTCTCGACTGTAGGAGCATGGCTGGCCTTGTCAACCCCTCGTATTCCGTATTTTGGGAAGCGGGGCATGACACCGCATCCAATATAAAAATAGCAATGGTTGATTTTATTGGGTATAACTTTTGCTTTATTAATTCCATATCCCTATCAATATCTGACTTTTGCCAAATTCATTTCCAATAACTATTTGTATCAGTATTTGGATTCATCTATAACTCTCCAATACGGATATGGCAATGGCAATGTCCGCTCCATATCCGATCCATTTACATCTTTAAAAGAAAGCGCTTTGTCTATGAGGCCAAAAGAAGACGAGTGAAGTGAGGAATTGACAACACAAGAAAAATTGTAAGTTAATGAGCGCAGCGTACTACTTATAGATACGCTATGGCGCGCTACGGATTGCAGCGCCAATGCTGCTTTTATATTCTTCAATTCAATAATTTTTTTATTTTGTATGGCAAAAATTTCATACAACGTATTACGTATGGATATTTGGGTATTCGCATCTTGTCAAGGCGTCCGACTTCACCAACCCAACTGACATACAACTATTTAATTAAGAGCTTGAGTGAATATATTTAAAGTGTCTCTACGACAGAAAATCCATGCTGCGCATTTAGAATTTTTTTATTTAACCAATATTTTCTCCACATGAATGAACCTTCTTACCCTTTTGGCAATCTTAGATCATGTTTGGATACCCATATTCCATTGGGGAAAAAACCTAGATTCCTTTTTTTATATTGGACTAGGCAAATCCAAGAAATTGGATATTTGAGTAATTTTTTAAAAAATTACAATGGAAAAAGACTTATAACATCCCTAATACATTGGATTTTAAAAATTGACAAAGACCTAATTTTTCTAATCCAAACTCTCTCGCAATGTCACATCAATCTTTTTTTCTCTCTCTCATTTTAATGTTATCCTTATCACAACCATCCAAACATGCATGATGTGAGTATTACTTTGGTGCATACTACTTTTTGGACCTCGGAATGTGTGAGAGAATTGGCAAGTCAAATAATTTCATGTACATGTAGGTAACCCCAAGCCACATGCAGATCAAATAAATGCAAAACCCACCTCCAATAATAATACACCCCATACATAATTTATCCATCCCTAACACCGGTCCTTCACATTATTTACCACCTCCACATCCCAATTCATCGTCTCTGCCGCCTCATTATTCATATCCACCACCACCATATTACCCATCACCTCCACCTCCATTGCATTCACCACCATCGCCATCCTATGCCCTACCGCCGCCTACACCACATTTGCCGCCTCCACCTCCACCTTGCATCGAGCCGCCTCCACCTCCTCTCATAGAAACCCCTCCAGTTTATAAGTTCCCCCGCCGCCACCTTGTGTGGTGATTTTTCTAATCTTCTTTCTTTATACTTTTGTTTTATTTTTTAATTTCGACAATTTTTATTTGATGGTATGATTTTTAGATTTGTTTATATTGGCTATTGGGCTTCACCCGGCCTAATATTCGTCCGGTGATCCATAGATATATATGTGTGTGTGTGTGGTGGGGGTGTTAGGATTAATTATCGAAGATGGTTGAATATTCAAGAGAATTAATTAAGATAACGTTCAGGGGTCTAAGAGAGATCCAACTTGTGAGCCGTCGTCTTCTTCAATCATCTTATTCTATTACGGTTGATTATCGGGGTAATTACGTAGGGAATTCTCGTTCGATTAGAGTGTGGTTTCCTTCCGGCCGTTACTTGGAGGCGAGAGTATCAGGATCGAGAACGTGACGGGGCTAGGATAACGATCCCACCATCAGATCAAGTATATCGGTAAACCCTAACATAGATATGTGATTGTTTCCGCTGGCATGATTGTGTCATGTTTATGTACTATGCACCTTTTGCTATATTGGTATCAGAGCCATGTATGCCCAGGTTTGTAAATCCTAAATCTGTTTTTTTTTAAATGTTGCAACTTGATGGTTGCGTTTGTTTGTCTAAAATTAGATCAAAATTTTATTTTTTTATTGATTTGACAGATATATGATTGTTAGGGTTAACGTTTGTGATGGATCTTTATAGAACTATCAGTTTTTATTGCATCATAAATCATTCTAGATTAGATCTAATTTTTCGTGAACGCTTTGATGTTTGGCGCTTGTTTCTTGGTATGATCATGGAACAAATTGTGAGAATAATTTTCAAAAGATTGGAGCTTAGTTTTGTGTAAAATTTTATTTCTTTTGGTGAGAATTTTATGGCGGCTAGGTCGCAAAAGTTTCAAAACCCTAATCCTAATTTCTGGATAAATTTGCAGGATTTTTTTTTATTTTGGCAGGGACCAAATATTTTTTTGACAAAAATATATTTCTCGATGAGAGGAAATTTTCTCGGGATCTTTTTCTTTATTTGGAAAGGCCAAATATTTTTTTGAAGGAAAAATAAATTTAAAAATCAAGCTAAGATTTTTTTTCTGGATTTTTTGTCTGGTTTTATCCGAATTATAAAACAATTTTCTTAATTTTTTTAAAAATTGAGGGTGGGGGCTCTGTGTGCACCTCCCAGGCACAAACCTAGCAACAAGGCTTGCTGGGCCAGCCCGGTCGCCAACCCAGCAAGCCCTGCTTGCTGGGCTCGGCTGTTCCCAGGATGAGCTGGGCTTCTTAAATATTTTTCTCCTAGGCAAGGGCTCGGATTTTAACAAATATTTTTTTGTTTTTGACGAAAATTCTTTAAAATTTTTAAGAAAAATTATTTCTGAGTTTTCTTATTTTTGGGGGGATTTCCTACTCAAATTTTGGGTTAGATGTAGGGTCTTTGTCTTTAACTCCGGGAGTAATCTTTTTCGAAAAAAATTTGTTACTCACCAAAATTTTCAAAATTTTATTCTCATCTAAAATCTTGGAGATTTTCTGGGCAGTTGTTCCAGTGGGAGCACATGAGGCGTGCACCAAATTTCATGATAAATGTAAAATCCTAATAAAATAGACAAGATTAAATATGATAGTTTAATAAAAAAAATTGAAATTTGTTAGATTGTTTTTTTTTTACATATTGTGATGTGCATGGCATACTTAATGAATAAAGACGCATGTTGCATTCATTAATAAAATCTGACAAGTTTCAAGTGGGAGATTTCGTGATAGAAGCGTGAATTAAGATTCAATTACCTTATCTATTCTGCTTCTAGAAATCTTTAAACCGTTTTTCAATCATTTTAACAAAATCTTAAATTTTATACACTTGAAAGATGTGGTTGAAGCTGTAGGCCTTCTTCTCTTTCTTCTGAATGTAAATTTATTATTATTGTTACGATAGGTTGAAGATGAAGCGTTCTTTGAGAAAGAACGATACTCCATTAAATACCATAGTCTTAACGCATCCACAATAAAGTCAAGATATCGTCAGCATCACCAGGGGTGAGACGGTAAATGACGATAACATAATAAAATAGAAACATTAGTTTAATGTTACTTGAACAATATGAATGACTTGGACGGTAGTGACAACAAGGTGGCAGCGATGTAGCGGGGCTTCACGACGCAGCACCATCGAGATACAGCGATCTTCAAAGGATTGGGCGCATCTAGGATTATTCTACGCGTTGGACGTGATGAAAAGCGATGCCATTAGTGATCATAGAATTTATTGTCGAGCACTCACAGTTTATGCTGAGCGGTAATTACAGGGTATCTACGCATCTATGAATAAATTGTGTGATGGTACGGGATAATCAACGCGACGTGGCAACGTTACATTAATTCTCGGTTTGACCTTATTTTCATATAAGGAGTCGAACCACGTAATGTGGATACACTTAAGAGTCATATCTTCATCGATCTGGGATCTGAAGAGTGCTGCTCCAGTTAGACTGTTGAGCGATTGCAGTAAACGGTTACATGTTTTCTACTCGATATATGAAGCAGTTAGTTATACAAAAGGCGAATGTGATGACGTTTGTTATTACGTTTAAGTAACTGAGGCTTAAGCTTTAATCGTCAGGGGCAATAGAACTAAGAGCGCTGCTAATATGTTAACGAAGTCAATTGTGCACAAGGGCAGATGTCCTAATGCAAGAAGAGTTCAATCGAGCTTAAAAAAATCATGAATAATGCGCCAACAATTTAAGTGATCTGACATGAAAAGGGTGTTGAAAATAATGAAAATAACAAGTCCAAACATTTGATTGTGAGAATTTGAGCCGCTCCACTCATCAGGGTACTGAGTGGAAGTAGACGTTCTGCTGGAAGCAGAAAAGTTTGTGAAAACGAATTATATGCCGAGAACATATGAGTTTATTCTGTATCGGGGATGCAGATAGCTATTCATAAATTATCTTCCTGTCAATTACAGCTTCAGTTTCAGCTTAGGATATTTGGTTAGCTTAATGGAACAATCTGTTTTATGAGTTTCTTATGATTTTGAGAATTGGCCTTTCTATAAATGTCATGAGTGACATAGTGGATTAGATCAACAGGTAGATGAGATGACTTAGCCACCTAGGGTGGATTAATTGGCATTTTAGCCAAATTCAAACCATCTACTTGTGAGAGTTGCCTTTAAAGCAAAATTACCAAAGGAAAACCATTTGGATGTCCGTTGCAGATAATTCATTCCAATAAATACGGACCAATAAACGTGAAGACACGTGGTGGAGTTTCCTAATTCAACACCTTCGTAATAATTACTCGATACGACTAGCGATCTCACACGGAACTGCAACGTTGATTTGTTTCAAGCTTTGTATCAATAAAGTGTAAAATCGGTTCACGTAAACAGGGTTGTGCTTGTTTTGCAGAATAGTTCTGGGAACTGTATGCAAGCCATGAGTATTTATTTTAGCAGTTCAGAGAACTGTATTAAGAAAAATGAGTCATCAGATAGCTGACACCATAAACTCTACAACAAAATGATGTCGTGGAGAGAAGAATTAGAAAACCGCTAGATATGATAAAGAACATGATGGCAATTGCCAATCTTACATACTGTTTGGAAGATGCGCTGTTGACAGCGGTTTATGTTCTTGATCATGTATAACAACTCCAATTTCAATATACAGAAAATTGTTTAAAAGTTAATGTACAAATGGAGTATCTGCAATCCTGTGTACACTATAAGTATTTGATTTGCTTTTGAACAGCAAGAAAACACTTGTAGCTCATTGGTAAAACCTTGCACTGCTGTGACGTATCCCCTGTGATCGAATCCTCCCAGCCACATTATCTTTTTATTAATTTTTCTTTTAATATTTTAGAAGCCCAAGGGTTTACACGTGCACTACACATAAAATAATGAGTTACAGAATAATCAAACATGTGTATGAGGGTATATGAGACGACAGGGACACATGGCACAAATCTGGAGCCTTCTCACCGGGGATTGACCGGCGACGCATGTGTTTGGAACCAGCACCGCCGGGCTGTCCCTAGAGGATGCCCCCCATTTTTTCACTCGACCACCTCTTCGCCTACCTCACTAACCCCATATTATTTGTTTACTCTGAATTCATCCAGAGATCATTAAATCACCTTTAATCAAATTTTTAATGCATATTTGTAATGTATTCTTTAACCCTCTAAACCCTAATTTTCGCTATAAATACCACACTCCATTTCACCTCTCCTCACTCAGAATTTCATTACAAAAACTTTCAAAAATTCTCAAGTCTCAAGTTGTGCAAGTGGAGTTAGCAAAGGGCGAAGTTCCGGCGAAGTTCTGAAGAGATTCCGGCGACGAAACGACGTCCCGACACTTTCCCAAGCTCCCCCCTTCTCTCCTCTATCCTTGTAGCCAGTAAGTCCCCTTTCCCACTCTCTTTTCCTATTCTAAAAACTTTCCTTTTTAAAACCCGACGGAAGCGGAGTTAATCCGACTTCCGTTTCGTTTTTTCTTTAAAAATTCTATTTTTCTTAAACCCTAAAATACCATACTCTCATATAATATTTAAAAAACATAAATAAACACATTAGAACAAGTTTCATCTCAAAAGAATCTTTTATGCAACTTTTATTGCATTTATACGGTAAAATACCATATACTTTACATTTCGACATAATTCACAATTTCCTTATATTACCTTTAGAAAACTCAAGAGGTAAGGACCTACATCATCACAACACACATATTGTACATAGCATGATTTACTGTTGGACGATATTTTTAGGAATATTACGAGTTGCAATAAAATACCCTAAACTACTACAAAATCGTTTTCTTTAAAAAGATTGTTAATTAAATTCCTTGCAAATGCGCCTCTATAACCCACTTTTTGGGAACCCCGATCGGGATGGTTCGGATTATCGCACGTCCTCGGGTCTAGTTGAGCGAGATGCAGACCTCCGAAATGAGCATTCGATTTCGATGGAATTTTTAATGCTATTTTTAAGAAAATGAGATTTCTACAAAATGAATAAAGTTTATTATATATATATATATGAATATTATCAAACGATCTATTTTAAATATATTATACGAATATTCCATGTTTTTCTAAATCAAAGGAATCACAATTATATGAAAGTACCATTTCAATACAAAACATTTCCAATATTTCAATAAAATACCATACACAATGAAAACTAGATTCTACTCACTAGAAATTTCACTTTTATAAAATATACATCTATGAAAACCCTAAATACAATAATTAAATACTTGAGCTGTATTTTGAATATGTATCAAAACTATTTTTACATAAAAACCCCTCAAGTTATTCTAAATTACAATAAGGACCCTAGTAAATATACGTTTATGCGGAACCAATTCCCTTGAACCTTAAGGAGCCGGAGAATGTGGGTGCTTACCTATTTAAGGTATACAATCTAACAAACGGTGTTATCAATATGCTAATTGTCTTGAAAAAAGACACAAATCCTGCCGTCCATGTGCAGCAATTACCGATAATATCAAAACTAATTCAGGATTTCAAGTTCTTTTCAAAGTGTCTGACTCAGACCGAGTCTCAATCTAATCAATCTGACTTGAATATGATTCAAGTATAAAACCACAATTCAATATGAATCCGTTTATTCAATCTATATCAATCTATATTGACCGAACCGAACCATGGATATACTCCATATACATGACTATCCATTTATATCCATTCTATTTACTGATATCATGGTTTTAGCAAGTCATCTATCTATATAACAAAACAATACAATCAATACAAAAGACATTACGGGGTTTTAAAGGGGCGGATTGGTACGGAATGTGTTAGAAGTGGCACGAGACTATAACCTTAATACACTTAACCTGAATATCTATTGCCGTTGTACCGTGGCTGAACGGTTCCTTGTGCTCCGTATACCTTAGTCTCCGGAATAGTAGGACTCCTCTCGTATATACTGGCATATTCTGTACCAAGCTACAAATAACTGCGTTAACATTATAATCAAACATTACCAGTTATATACTCTTTCTGTCTATTCTATCTCTACCCATCTTTGGGACTTACCGAGCGATTGTTCGCTGACAACATTGCTTTTCTTCTTCTTTGGAATTTTGTCAGGTGGATCGGACTCACTGGAGATCGAGCCCAGTACTGAAGATTTGGAGCAGTTAGCCTTTGACCCAGAGCTTTAGATACTTGCACATACTTTTCATTTCAGTTATGCTATTGTTTAGGCATTGCTTTCTATTCATGTATTTTACATTTCCAGTTGTAATTGTAAAGAATTGTTAATAAATAAAAGTTGTTGTTCAATTACATCTATTGTCATTTTTCTTGTGTACATTTACTTTATATTGGTTAGATACGCTTAGCGTGCTTACTTCTGAATAAATACATAGCGGGTCTCGCCGTGTCCCCTCCAGTACACCGGGAAGCGGGGCATGACATCATGTGTTTTCAAAATCAGTATAGTCAACACCATATGAGTAGTGGATGAACAAGAGACTTGGAAGGTCACTTGTGTCCATAAATATGTGATAAAATTGTGATTGACATTTAGTCGTGCAATATTGACTTCCTTTAGGAGGAAACAATGAGCGATTTCCATGGGGAGTAACTTTCGCAAAAAGCAGAAATAGATGAGGATTTAGGATTTTACAAAATTGAGAAGACTCATAATCGGTCAGCAGTGCAGAAGGAATTAGTTCCTTCAGCAGCTGGTGACAGTGGAGCGATATTTCTGATTGATGGTTCGGAGCCAATCACGGATTCTCAAGAGACTTGTAGATAGTGTTGTGGATTAATATCTAACAACGTTTCGATATCGAAAGGGAGACGTCTATGGTAACTTCGCATTGGTTGTAGATCCCAAATCATATGAGAATGCTATTATGGGCCTACTGTGAAGGAGTGAATAACGACAATGGAAGAGATGCAAGAGTCAGTGTTACAGGATCAAGTCTGGGATTTGGTTAATTTTCCTACCGGACGCAAAACTTCTACTAAAAAAACTGGTTTTTTTCCGAAATCTTGCAAAAGGAGGACGATACTGTAGAGAGTACAAAGCACTCTTATTGGCGAAGGGATTCACCTAGCGTGGGTGAACAACGAATAGACACTTTTCATTCGGGATGATAATTGCGTCTATTTCACCTTGCTTAACAAATCGTTACACATAAATATTTTAAACTAGTCCCGAGGACTTAGATTATTTTCTCGATGAAGATTTGGATAAGGAGATCTGGAAGATCTGCCTATGGGTTTCAAAGCCAATATGACTCGAGTCTGACTTAAAGAGTCTATTTATAGCTTGAAACACTTATCCAAGCAGGTATCAGATCGATGTCATCAATCTATATCGGATATGGACTGACAATGATTGAATGCGACGACTATAAGTTCAGAGATTTTGTTGTGAATGACGTTGTGATGACCAAAAGTGAGATAATGAATGCCCCTTGGAGTGGTTGTTCTCGCTATAAAGGACACGTGAGATATTAAGGTTGCGCTTGGGAATTTAATCCATGAGGAGCCGTTTTAAGAGCGTTCTATATTTGTTTTCGGAGACTCACATGGGGTATGTCTTAAAACGGTTCAGCCCGCACGAACACTCTCCAATTTATTACTCTAGTCACTAATGGACCTGTTTTTTAGCCTTGATCTTTGCTATAAGACTCTTGATGAAGAGAGACAGATTTTGTGGGTTCTATTTTACATAGTCGGTAGTAAAATGTATGCATGGTGTATACTTGACCAGACATATAACCCTTCCCGATTGGACTTAATATTAGAGTTTGCTTGTTGGATGAAATGACAAGGATTTTTCAAGTATTCACGTGAAATTGACCCACTATGCTTTGTGCCATAATGAATCAGGCTTGCAGTTATGTAGACATATAGATTTCGACCGGGCCGGCAATTTTGATGTGATAGCATCCATATCCGCAAGCGCTTGCTTCCGTAATGGCAGGGCTATCACTCGGAGTAGCAAGAAACAGGTTGTGTAGTTTTTTCACCAAGGAGGTGGAAAATGTGGCTACCTCAGAAGCAGCCAAAGAAACTGCTAGGCTGCAGTGATTTCTCGGGAGTCTACGCGTGATTCCGCACACAAGGGAAACAGGGTTTCTCTCTATCATGATATCATGTCAACGATAGCATACTCAAACGATCCCATATATATGTAAGTCTACGCTAGCGCCCCGGCCGTCTACAGACGCCAAATACGGAACAAAAACTTTTTATCTGGCGCTATCGTATACTTTAACCCGGATCTTCCATTATTGCTAAACTAACAAACTGTAAAGAGTGTAGAAAGGTTATACCGAACGATCCGAATCCTTCGTTCTTTAACCATCATCCCACGCTCCGTTGCGGCTGCTCCGATCTCTTCGATCTCCGATCTGCTCGTCCAGGTGGCACCACATCACTGATTCTTTAAACGGGCTCCCGCCTCTGACTCGAGGCAACTCGGTCGTCAAGTTTGCTAAAAGAGACGACCAAGATTGATGTAGAGAATGAGTAGATGACTTTGTCTCACTTCGTCCAAATCCGTGGACGATCGGTTAATGAAGTTGCCGATGGAAATGAAATGGAACAAGAAATGAACTATAAAATTTCCATGCATCCAAAACTTTAGTCTTATATCAAAAATGAAATCAACCAAGTGAATGAGAGAGAGGGGAGGGGCCGGCCATATAAAGAGAAGGAGGAGGGTGAGTGTAGGAGCAAAGAAGGAAGGTGATAATAAACCTAAAGCTTATCATAACCTTTCAAGAAAGCATGAGTCACTAAGAAACATTGAATCAAAACAACCTTAGTCATCAAGCATTAATGGCACCATTAATGCACTAATGAATCACCAATCCATGTCACCCTCTCTAGAACCTTCTAGAACACTGAGTCACTCTCATCCAAGAAAAGATAAATCCGTCTTTAACCGAATGTTAAAAGACGGCTGATAGAAAACTGGAAACTGGCAACTTCCAAAAGTGATCCTGAAACAACTTTCAGGATAACCCCGTATCTGTATAAATATACCCGCATTTGTATTACGACCGAATACAAATGCAACTGAGACAAAGATATTATACCTACTCAATATAATACTTGGATCCGGCTTAAACCAAAGCCGACCAGTATCAACTGCCCGAAAAATAACACGTGCGTAAACGCACGTGCATTTTCCGAACCCTGCCATAAATCCATACGGCCTCTACAACGTTTCGCCCGAACTTGGGAAACTGTCTGTGGGGGACTCTAATGACTCGTCAGTACCCTGGCAGTGGGTTTAACCACAAACCGTCAGCGGCACTAGCTATGCGTAACGGCTGCCCATGGACTGACCTCAAGGGAGGCCGATGAGCGAACTCATCCGGAAACCCTACTGAGCCTAACAGTGACAATGTATATACAGTCCGGTCCGTTCGTCAATGAGTATCGCATATCCGCCTAGGGGGCTAGTAACGTCAGACCCCAAATAGCAGTATAAGTCGTGTCGGAGTGAAGCCCAATAACACCCTGAGATACTACTGGAGTACCTACCGGTAAATCTCCTGCCATGGCCATGGACTATGTGTAATGGCTCTCCTAGACACAGCACGACCTCGCCCCCAATACCAGGAGAGACGAATCCCCTGCCGATCCGCTCACGTGCCTCCATATGGCTCGGGACTGTACCCAAAAGCTACCTATTTGCACGACTCCTTTGAGCCGTGGTAGGGTAGAAATCAAAGCACAGTGGGAACTCACACGAGACAAATGACGACCTCAAGTCGATGAACTAACCTGTACACATGTCACCAGGGAACTGCTATCTGACGATAGGTATAGTACTAACTAGCAGATTCCCGGCGAGTCCTGTCCGGTGTACTCATAACCCAATGAGCACCTGTATACATCTTAGGTGATCCAACTGACACCAGTGGCTTGTGAGACCGGCCACCGCCCCTCGTCGGGGTCTCGACTGTATACACTAGTCTACTCCGGAGTATCGATGCCCTGTCTCGAAACTCCCACGACTAGGGACAACAATTAAGGATATGCATATAAACTACCCAACTCTCACGTATATGATCGCCATCATACAGCTGGTAGTAAAGCAAGATCCTAAGGGCTCTATCAAAGTGGAACATGTAATCAGTCACCTGAACATGCACACAACTGATAAAGGCAAACCGGATAGCATACTATCATCTCGAGTAAGACTGTTCTACCGGTATAGGTCCTCCGCAATCATTGCAATCACGTACCTGCGATCCAATAATTGACTATGAGGGCACTATCTCCAAAAATCTCCCACTTGCACTCAAGACTAATTATTGCGATGTCGACTACTCACAGCCCGTGTGAAACCGAACATCCAACTCCTCTACTAATCAGTTTCACAAAGCCCGTTTGTAAAACTATTGTGTTCGAAAAATAGCCTCAGTGAGTGGATCCGCCTAGATGTTTCTTTCTATATCTCTCTAAATCTCAAGTTCGCGGAGAAAGCCATCTCCCGAATCGAGTAATACCTGTCTTAGAATATGTCTGGATATCTGATGGGACCTAGTTCATAAATGAACTCCAAATCCAAACTTCTTAGACTGTATCGATCACTGAACCTAATCAGTATCTGGCACCATGCCACCCACAGTATCCTCTTGGACCACCTGTCCACAATACTGTCCCTCTTCGTCAGAGGGAAAAACTATAACTCTGACAATCACTCTGTCAACCATGTCACCTTTGAAGCCTGGAATGATAATCGTCTCCCGAAGGAGGCTGCCGTCATCAAATCCGTAGAACATCCACTTATGTTCTAAAACTGCTTCCTTATGTTTCTCCAGGATTGGATTAATACAAACTCATTGCATCTAGTGCAAAAACAACATCTGGTGTGGTACTTGACATCTCATGATTGACTCAATTGCCTAAGCAAGTGATCTGCCAATCATGCACTTCCCTCTCCCCTTTAGTCTATACGACACCTTTGGAGAGGGTGACTCCATCACCTGCAGGTACACCACCATGCTAGGAGTTAACTATTCTAAAAACCATTAGAATATCTGTCAAAATACCCACATTGGGAAACTACCCAATTCCAGATCTAAAACCATAGATCTAGAAACCAGAATGTCAAATATTATATCAATATCCTGTCTGGAGAAACAACTGTGTGACGACCACAGTACAACCGATCGTAGTATAGGAATTTTACTTCCTACTTTGTGTATGTCATCCAGATACCATGACATCACACCCTACTACCTTCTTAACAGATCCATCCCCTATTCTGATTGAAGTCAAACCCATGACTGTCACATCAAAATTAGATGATCTATCTCCGCTATAACTGCTCTAGTCTATAAATAGACACAAGCTACTTGCCCACCAAACTTCCGCTGCTCCCACTGACTACGACAACCCTCCTACCGGGTCTCATATCCTGGAACAACAGTAGTGTCAAGTCTGGGTAGATAATAACCTCCCTGTCACCGTCCTTGAGGCTACCATAGTACCTCTCGGGTGTCTGAGGTCACCCACCATATCTGCGGAGTGGCTATTGGAATGTCAAACCTGATTGAATATATAGGTCCTATTAAATTTTCCGTAATCGTTCGCGGTTCTGGAATCACTTCCAGTTCTACCATACCCCCACTACTGTTTTCTGAAAAAGATCCATTTTACTAAAACTGTGGCGAGTCAAGAACAATATCACTATTGATCTTCCAAATGGTAGAATATCAACCCTCGTCATAGCCAGGGTCAACCCACAAACAGCCATTACAGAAACGTGCCCTGAGTTATCCAGAGTCTGGTTTTAATCATAAGCTGGACAACTCCCCGTACCTTAACATCTTTTAAGGTACGATCCATTCTATATCCAATACAGAAACTTTGGCACTTATTTAATTGGAACCAGATTCAAATCATGCAGCTGTCTCCAGTGCATATCAACTTAATGGAAAGAGGCTAATCAGCATTACTCAACTTAGGAATCCATCCAATTATGAGTAACCTGAAAGAGAAACACGTTTCTCAAAACCATCACTATCATCTGAATACCATTCACAAGAATCTACATCTTCGATCTCTTTGAAGAATCCCGATACTTGCGACACCTGGTTCTCTACTTTATTCTTATACCCACAACTTCTCAAAACTTAGACCTTGTATTTCTACGAAACACTTGCCTAAAAACTAGAGAAGTTATAAGTAAACAGAACATAGTACGAGGACCTACCCCTTTGTCCTGATGGACACTGGACAACATACAATACTCTGTATAAGTCCGCTGAGTTAAAAAACTCAAAATCTGTGCGTCGTAGGTTGAAAACTGTACCCTGGCGATTTCCTCAAATATCACCAATTACAACGAATTCCGATATAATGAGGATGATCACCTAATTCCCAATATCTTACTCCCACTCATCATCTGTAAAACCATACAGATATGAGAATAAAACCTGGTAAATACATACCCTTGGAGTAAGTATCCAATCGGGAAAACAGTTTTCCTTTAACAATGCACTGAAACATGAAAATGTTTCGTAGGGGTATCCTGGTATTCATAGCAATGCCTCTTCCATAATCCAATTCATGACTACAACCGTATATTTTATTGCCATCTCTCCAAATCCCTTTATTTGTCTTTAGTCGTTACCTTCTGTACACCATTGTTAGGCTAAATGGTTTTCTTCCTTCCCTACCGTTCGGCACCAGCCTATGGTTTGGAAGAAGACTATCCAGTAAGCATAATAGGTGTACCCTCCTAAACCAAGGAGTACTCACATCTTGAGAGAAGGTGATGATAAAAGACAACTGAATAATACCTTATTCTTTAAAGGTGAAATAGGAGTGGCGATGAAGTACGCGGTTTTGGTCGTGAATGATATCAGTCGCAATTTACTTTGCCCTCTTTCTAATCCCTTTATTTTGTCTTTACATATTACCTTCTGCACACCCTACTTAGGCTAATTGGTTTTCTTCATTCCCTACCTTTCGGCACCTGCCTATGGTTTGGAATAAGACTATTCAATAAGCGTAATAGGTGTACTCTCCTAAACCAAGGAGCCTCGCAACCTGAGAGAAGGTGATAATAAAAGACAACTGAATAAACCAATTCTATTTCTCCTGAACCTGGATCCATCCTCGAAGAAGTCCCTTCGAGTTCGTATATAACCATACGATGGATCTATCCAATGGAAGTGGATGTCCGTAGTAATACGGGTGTTCTGAGAAATTCAAAGGGTAAAAGAAGGAGTGGCAATGACTTATGCAACATAGACAATCCAAAAGCCAGTATTTTAAGAAGGTTCGGTCAACCTGATCACTGAGTCATAGTCTAGGGTCGGTCAAAGGTCGCTGCCAAAGAGAGAGAGAAAAGAAACACTCTGCGTGCACTCTAACCTAGATCAGAATGGTTATCACTTTATCTAATCCGGAAACCTCCCACTGTCCTGTCAAATTCTCCTCCAAACCTGAAAGAAGAATCAATCGGGATCACCCGAAGAGTAAACCAACTCATCAGTGGGAATCGGGATCCAACTCTCATCGCATGATAACGTGATGGAATGCATCCACGTTACTCATACTCCAGAAGGTATGCGCATACTTGGCAAGTTTCAGTTTCTTTAGAAACTCCCGATAGGATTTTTGCCCCATGCTCTTATAACCTTGGCGTTAGGTCAAAATGTCATAAGTCACATGCCAAGTTCTACCCATCACTATCTTGTTAATTTGAACCCACCCGCACATGCCCTTGGCGTTAGGTCAAAATGGCAGAACGGCTGTCCCAAACCAACTCATCTATCTATGCAACAATTGAATACCCAGCAGCTACCAAACACTATGCCTTGGCGTTAGGTCAAAATACATAGCTTGAATACTACTGAATACCCAAAAGAAGTGACGGAGGGCTACGGCTGGTTTTTGGCGAAAAACCTTTAACGTAGTGAACTTGATATCGCTGAAGGAACCTGATAGCTTTTTAAAATATAGTGGCGAAAACCTTTTGCTAAAGAGGTCACTCCCGGTGAAGGGATCTCGGCTCTTTCCTCGTGGAATGAGGTGCAGGATATTCCACTGAATACCGCTATGCAAAGCAACTTGTAATCGACTATAGTGAAGTTATTACCCTGACGCAAACTTCTGCCCAAGGGGTCAGTCCCGGTGAAGGGATATCGGCCCTTGCCCCGTCGAATGAGGTGCAGGATATTCCACTGAATACCGCTATGCAAAACAAAAGGAAACGTCTTTGCAATAACACTTTTTTAAATTTGTTCCAACAACTAAAACAGGTTTGTTTTATTTTGCATTGATCAGAATCAACGCAGTCCAATCAATAATCACACTAGAAAAGAACGAAAATAAAATATACGTATATGCCATCCGCATTCGTCACTGGGTCCCGTCATCACCCGTTAGGTTACTTAACTAACGACAGAGCGGGGACTGGACTAGCGCGGGTGTAAAACATATACAACATCTAATAGTATATAAACCAATATACAATAATCGCTCCAGGCGTGATAATATGCAACATTACAGAAAAGTAATAAGCATCACAGAACAACACAGATAATCTGGGATCCCCGAGTTTCACAGAGCCGCTGCTGAAACCCGACGTTCCCCTGTCGTGTGGATAGCCTGTGCAATGAAACCTAGACCCCTACGGGTGCGGCAAGTTACCCGCCAAAACCTGAAGCGAGGTAGTTCTCCACAGCATAGTGAATGGAACACCCGGCACTTCACGGCATCCGGTAAATTGAGCACCCCTCCTTGGGTCAACCTGTACCCCCTACGAGTGCGGCGAATAGTCTGCCAATTCTAGAGTGGGACCCCTCTGCCTCTCAAAGCCATGAGATGCGGACCCGTTGCCCCCCAGAACCCGGCTATCCGTGCACTCCGTCTCGGGGCAAAACCTAGTACAGTAATGAAAAATAGTACAACAGGTACATCGACCGCAACCTGGTCGTGCCCCAAAAGAATATTATACAACAGGCAGTGACGGCAGTCCACAAGTTGGACGCTCGCCCCGCAATATCAAATGTACAAATAAACTCAAACTGTACTACCATTGCACACTGCTATCCACCACGACAAATCCGCAACATCACAGCACAACACAGAATATCAACACGAATGTCACGTTCGCAAACCCGTCTAAAAGAACTATAGCAATCAGACGCGGTTTACCGATCAAATGACATTCCCGGTCGGAGATATAATGTAAGCACTGTAAACTAACATGTTTAAATTTCGATCGACAAAATATCATAAAGTGGGCCCCACGCAAATCTGTTGAACAGTAATAAAATCTGGGCCCAAAATATATATACCAAAAATCCCAATTTCCAACATAGAATGCACTGTAGAAAGTTGGTTGAGTGACGTCACTTTCCTGCGGCGGATCCACGGCCAAGACAACTGCTTGGGCCGCGGATCCGCGGTGGAACAGTGGAATCACTTGGTCGAATTGCTCCAGTATTCCTAAAAAACCCTGCTTGATTTTCTGGTATGGTCAAAATGACATTTGGACCAGTTTGAAAATTAACAGAAACTTTAATGCTAGAAATTGCGATTTTCGAAAAATCCGTTCGATCGATCTTTTAAACGCGTTAGCACAAGTTAGTATAGCAAAATGGTGAGGCTCTGATACCACTGTAAGTCTACGCTAGCGCCCCGGCCGTCTACAGACGCCAAATGCGGAACAAAAACTTTTTATCTGGCGCTATCGTATACTTTAACCCGGATCTTCCATTATTGCTAAACTAACAAACTGTAAAGAGTGTAGAAAGGTTATACCGAACGATCCGAGTCCTTCGTTCTTTAACCATCATCCCACGCTCCGTTGCGGCTGCTCCGATCTCTTCGATCTCCGATCTGCTCGTCCAGGTGGCACCACATCACTGATTCTTTAAACGGGCTCCCGCCTCTGACTCGAGGCAACTCGGTCGTCAAGTTTGCTAAAAGAGACGACCAAGATTGATATAGAGAATGAGTAGATGACTTTGTCTCACTTCGTCCAAATCCATGGACGATCGGTTAATGAAGTTGCCGATGGAAATGAAATAGAACAAGAAATGAACTATAAAATTTCCATGCATCCAAAACTTTAGTCTTATATCAAAAATGAAATCAACCAAGTGAATGAGAGAGAGGGGAGGGGCCGGCCATATAAAGAGAAGGAGGAGGGTGAGTGTAGGAGCAAAGAAGGAAGGTGATAATAAACCTAAAGCTTATCATAACCTTTCAAGAAAGCATGAGTCACTAAGAAACATTGAATCAAAACAACCTTAGTCATCAAGCATTAATGGCACCATTAATGCACTAATGACTCACCAATCCATGTCACCCTCTCTAGAACCTTCTAGAACACTGAGTCACTCTCATCCAAGAAAAGATAAATCCGTCTTTAACCGAATGTTAAAAGACGGCTGATAGAAAACTGGAAACTGGCAACTTCCAAAAGTGATCCTGAAACAACTTTCAGGATAACCCCGTATCTGTATAAATATACCCGCATTTGTATTACGACCGAATACAAATGCAACTGAGACAAAGATATTATACCTACTCAATATAATACTCGGATCCGGCTTAAACCAAAGCCGACCAGTATCAACTGCCCGAAAAATAACACGTGCGTAAACGCACGTGCATTTTCCGAACCCTGCCATAAATCCATACGGCCTCTACAACGTTTCGCCCGAACTTGGGAAACTGTATGTGGGGGACTCTAATGACTCGTCAGTACCCTGGCAGTGGGTTTAATCACAAACCGTCAGCGGCACTAGCTATGCGTAACGGCTGCCCATGGACTGACCTCAAGGGAGGCCGATGAGCGAACTCATCCGAAAACCCTACTGAGCCTAATAGTGACAATGTATATACAGTCCGGTCCGTTCATCAATGAGTATCGCATATCCGCCTAGGGGGTTAGTAACGTCAGACCCCCAATAGCAGTATAAGTCGTGTCGGAGTGAAGCCCAATAACACCCTGAGATACTACTGGAGTACCTACCAGTAAATCTCCTGCCATGGCCATGGACTATGTGTAATGGCTCTCCTAGACACAGCACGACCTCGCCCCCAATACCAGGAGAGACGAATCCCCTGCCGATCCGCTCACGTGCCTCCATATGGCTCGGGACTGTACCCAAAAGCTACCTATTTGCACGACTCCTTTGAGCCGTGGTAGGGTAGAAATCAAAGCACAGTGGGAACTCACACGAGACAAATGACGACCTCAGGTCGATGAACTAACCTGTACACATGTCACCAGGGAACTGCTATCTGACGATAGGTATAGTACTAACTAGCAGATTCCCGGCGAGTCCTGTCCGGTGTACTCATAACCCAATGAGCACCTGTATACATCTTAGGTGATCCAACTGACACCAGTGGCTTGTGAGACCGGCCACCGCCCCTCGTCGGGGTCTCGACTGTATACACTAGTCTACTCCGGAGTATCGATGCCCTGTCTCGAAACTCCCACGACTAGGGACAACAATTAAGGATATGCATATAAACTACCCAACTCTCACGTATATGATCGCCATCATACAGCTGGTAGTAAAGCAAGATCCTAAGGGCTCTATCAAAGTGGAACATGTAATCAGTCACCTGAACATGCACACAACTGATAAAGGCAAACCGGATAGCATACTATCATCTCGAGTAAGACTGTTCTACCGGTATAGGTCCTCCGCAATCATTGCAATCACGTACCTGCGATCCAATAATTGACTATGAGGGCACTATCTCCAACAATATATGAGAAGTTGAAACACTTACAGATCTAACAACACTTCATCAAGGAGTAAGTGGCATAAGAAGGTGGTCTAAGCTATATGGTCTTTCTTCAGGTTAAACGATCAGGGATCCGATGACGAAGGAAATAACCCAGTAAAGCTACGTGTGTTTGGGCTTCGTCCTGAGTGACATGTTGCATTTCAGATAGCTTGATAGACCTTATTCTTGTATTTGACATTTATGGATAGTTACTTTATAGATACATATTTTAAAGATTAATGGTGTGTTGCTTTCTTTCTTTATTATCTTGGATGAATATATCTATTTTTTGTTTGACTATTTCTGGCATGGAGTACAAGTGTACAGGGCACACATTTAACAAAGATACGTCAGCAGATAGGAACTCTCTTTCACACGAGAGATCCCCTTCGGTGCTAGAGTAGCAGCCAAAAGTGAGACTAAGTGCTAGATGTTATCTGTTCGGAGCAGTGACCATATTGTTGCATACAGGGTATGGTGACAGTGGGAGCACTTAACAGAGTTGTCCTGACTGGGTCAGGATGAGATTGCGATGTGCTGTATACCAAGCGACCGAAATGGTTATCCCATGACCACTTTACCTGTTTTATATATAGTCGGACTAGGAGTCTGACTTGTCGTACAGGGTGCGAGCTTGTTGGGAGATCCCAGGTATATCGCAGGGCGATATGGCCAGGCAAGTCAATCACATGGTGATTGGACTTAGGTCCGTACGGTATAATTTTAATGGTGTATGCTCTCATAGAGAGAATTTTATACCGTAGCACGTTACCATACGACGTATGTTGAGACCGTGCACATAAGGCGATTGAGAGATGAATCACATCTCCCTCACTCTGTGAGCCCTTATGACGACCTCCTTCATGGAAGAACGGGACCTCCTTCATAGAAGGACGGGCAGTCAATATACTCTTAGCGACACTAAGCTGTCTGGGTAGGCATGTTATGAGCGTCTGCTACTTTGGCTGCTATTTCCTGCTGCGATGACAATATACCGCACATATGGGGCAATGTCAGGAATGCGGGTGAATATCTGACCAAACTATTCAGGGCCGGAGGAAGATCATTTAGAATATCTCCTAATTGTATCGCATAGTCAACTCTTATTAACACCGAGGGCGAGATTTAAGAGTGCGATGAATCAAGAGAAGACCTTGGTATGCAAGTACGTTTCTGAGAGGGATCGAAAGTACTTGTGCAGACATGTCTGATTGGATATGCGGTATGAGATTTCGAGAGCCTAACATATATCTGGTTTATGTTGTTTTTTCTTTTAAGGAGTTCCTTGTGTCGGTCTTGACGGATCTGGCTGGAAGACTATCCGCTTGCATGTTCTCAATGGTCCACGCCGCACCAACATGTATAGGTAAAAACGAGGATTGATGGAGAAGATTCTCAGGGAGACAATTGACTCAGAAAGTCAACGGTTCAGGGAACCGGTTTAAAAAGCTATGGATAGCGTCCACTCGAAAATGCGAGTGGGAGTATGTTGGTTATTGAGTTTCTCTCGGTCCAATATATGCCCCTTTTAGTGGTCCATATATATATATATATATATATATATATATATATATATAGTTTCTCTCGGTCCAATATATGCCCCTTTTAGTGGTCCATATATATATAATCTAAGAGGGTTGATTATTCAAGATAATTAATTAAAATGACCTAGAGGGATCCATGATAGATCCAACTTGTGAGCCGTCGTCTTCTTCCATCATCCTTATTCTACTACGGTTGGTTAGCGGAGTGGTTACGTGAGGGATTCTTGCTCGATTAGAATGTGATTTCCTTCTGGACGTAGCTTTTATATATATATATATATATATATATATATATATATATATATATATGGGTAGAGTTAATTATCTAAGAGGGTTGATTATTCAAGATAATTAATTAAAATGACCTAGAGGGATCCAAGATAGATCCAACTTGTGAGCCGTCGTCTTCTTCCATCATCCTTATTCTACTACGGTTGGTTAGCGGAGTGGTTACGTGAGGGATTCTTGCTCGATTAGAATGTGATTTTCTTCTGGACGTTGCTTGGAGGCGAGAGAACCAGGATCGAGAACGTAACGTTAGTGAGGATAACGATCCCACCATCGGATCAGGTATATCAGTAAAATCCTTGCATAGATATGTAATTATTTCCGCTATCATGATTGTGTCATGTTTATATATCTATGCATCTTTTTGCTACAGTTTGAATTAAGCTTTGCTTAATATGTTCCTTGTACTGTATTCGTTTCAATTGATATCTAGCTCTGTTTTTGGCTGAATTTTTGTTTATAGATGCTTCTAGTGATTCAAGTTTGAGCTCAAGCAACTGGGGGAGCCAAAATAGGTTAGGATTTTTCTTCTTTTTAATTTCTGGCTGCAATCCGTTCAGGAATTAAAACCAACGACTCTCACAATAAAGGAAATGCTTCCTACATAAGCACATGTCTAACACTAGTGTCTCCTCATATAATAATTAGAGGTGAAACCAGGCCGGGCTGGACGGGATTTGGACAATTTTATACCCGGCCCGAAATGTAAATCTAAACCCGAAACCCATCCAAGCCCAACGGGTTTACAATATGTTAACCCGAACTTGCGTATTTAGCTTTCGGATGGGTTTGAGTGGGATTCGGATTTAGATGGGCGGATCGGTTTTTGCGGGTATTTTGGATTTGGCTCATTATATATTATTTAAAAATCAAAATTATGAAACTTGAGTCAAATTCTAACAAATATGTGCGCAAAATATTAAGGGGTTTCGTGAAATTAATCAAAATTTCAACAAAATGACTGGTTCAACACTAGCCGGTTTAGTTTTAATCTGGATTGCTCTAATGTAATGCATCTTAAAGATCATCATCATATTAATTAAAGTTCTAAGAGACTCTAGACCTCATTCTTAATGACTGAATGCAAAATATACATCCACAAAGCACTTAAAAGTAGCAATATGAGTTAGCTGTCCATGTCACATACAATTAATGGCTTGATCTAGAATTGAGTTCATACCACTTTAACTTTAATTAATGAAAGGTAATTGTGAGGTTAAAGACTATATGATTACTATTAGTTAGTGCACAAGTCCAGTAATTTCAAAATTTCAATTAATCCAGACTAGAGGGAAACCGGTTGAACCGGTCATTTTGTTGGATAGTGTTGCATGGGAAACCGTGGAGCAGTGCCGAAGATGGCCTCGCATTATTTTATACCAAAATACATTGGAATCTTTATTTTCGCATGCAATACAACACATTTTAACCCATCTTTACAATCAATCCATATACCCATTTGATGAATTGGGCATAAAAAAAATACCTTAACCTCAACAAGGCCAGCGTTCTGAGCGATCACAACTTCAATGGACCCATCGGGTTTCGGGCGCCAGTATCCACTCTCAGTGTGCATCGGCTCGCCCGATACAAGCTTCCATGTCTTTTGACTGTAAGCTTTCGCTGGCTGCGCCCCACAAAACAACAAGCACATTCAATGCATCAGCAATTTGTTTAGATTGATGAGGGAGGGAGGGAGAGAGAGAGAGAGAGACCATGCCAGAGTGACTGAAGAGGAGCTCCTCTCCGTAGTTGAAAGAGGCAATGGTAGGGTAACCGCCCTCCCCCTCGCCCCTCCATCTCCCCAGCAGGAACGAGAGAAGGGTGATCGCTGGGTGAAGTGGCGGCGGCAGTTGCGGCGGCGGAGGAGCAGTACTCGCCTCCATTCTCCATCTCTCTCTGATGATGCTTATAAGTAGGAACTCCCCAGATCATGACACGTGGCAGATGACGTATCCCGGGGTTCATGCAAACAGGGCAAGCATTATGCGTTGGAAACTTTCTCCGGCCTATCTCCTCGAGGCTTGCCCCGACCTCCTATAGGTCCCTGAACGCTCTTATGCATGCTTCACAAATGACCGTGGGCTCGTCTCTGAGCCTCTCTACACGCTGAGCTTCCTCGGCCCTTCCAGCTCGTCCCCGAGCTATCGCCGAACCGAGCTAGCTTAGCCACCCGCCCTCTTTTAGGCCTCTCACCGAGCGAGGCCTCCCCGGTTCTACCGAGCGACCTAGAACGCAGATCATAGGCGCCTCCGCCACGGCTCCGTGCATCTCTCCAGACACGAGATATCCGCCGCCCCACGATCCCGCGTTCCACGCCGTCGCATCCCCCCATTAACGAGCGTATCTCGTCATTAATGGGGGATCCCGTCATTCACGCAGGCGTAACGCCAGGGGCGTAACGGCCGGCGAAGATCTCGCACCAGCTAGCTCATGACGACCGCTATAAAAAAAACTCTCTCAGACGACTCAGGTAACGCAATTTTACTCCAACAAGCTGCTACTCTACCCAAGTACCTCGGCTAACTTGATCATCGGAGGGTCTACGATGGTACAAGCATCCCAGGACTTCTTTGCAGGTAGCTCGGCTTCACCCGAAATTAAGCTCACCGAGATCCATACGCTCAGGAAGACGACCCTCAACATCAATCTCAGCCGTCCATCAACGCTCTCGACAGATCGACGGAGAACAACATCTGAATGAGATCGTGACCACCATCAGTTGGCGCCGTCTGTGGGAAACCGAAAATTCCACTCATCGGAAGTTGATCTTCCGATCTCGAACTCATGGCGAGTGATCACAGCGACGATCCAAGCACAAGCCGCCGCCCTCCCCACAACGGAGGTGCGGACGGATCCTCTCCTCCCCTAATGCCGTTCACGCCCCTGTCTGCACGGATCGATAGGCTCGCATCCATCATGGAACCTGATAGAACAGAATCGGAGTCGCAGCCAGGTGCAGGCCGCCAATAGGAGGGGCCATAACTGTCACAACCCGAAATTTGGCACGTGACGGCCCTTAAACCAAGTAACGTTTACAGGCGTAACGCAATCTAAGTAAGCCAAAAACCCAGCAATCTAAACTATCAAAAGTAGTAAGTGATAAGAACAATGTTTAAAAACTTTTGGAATCTCAATCAAAATTCTTTAAAGTCCAAATTTACTTTCTTTAAACATTTGGCAGCACCTCCTTTGTAAAAACTAGCCCCGAAACGGGTACAACATAGAATATAAATAAAACATCCCCAACGGGAGCAAATCCACGTCCAAAGGCGGAAACAACCACCACAAGCAGATATACGACACCGTAGCAAAGAAAATGGACGAAATAAAGTGACAACAGTGTAAAAGACATCCAAAGTCACAAAACAATATATAAAATCGTCCTCACATCTCGTCTCTAAGTCAATACATGAAGTAGTAGACGGAGAGTGCTAGATACAACGAATATACAAATGAGCATCATCAGATAACCGCAAAACCCACCTATAGCAAAACTGCACACAGTCAGCCGTAGCGGTATCCGCTGCAAAAGATGATACGATAAGAAGAAGCCCTGCCGCTGCCACCCTGAGGGACACCTGCAAAACACTGTGGCTCAACAGGGGTGAGTTGCCAACTCGTGAATAGTAAATAACATATGCAGGTAATCGCAGGTATGCACGTACTACGATAATCTATTACATGCAAGCTGATAGTAATAATGGCAATATGTATATGCAACAGTCATGAAAGGTACTCTATCAGATACCACTAAAATATGAAGCAATGCATATCAAATAAATGTTGAGTATGGGATAAAACATATCATCAACACGGAAATCCTCATCGTGGAGAAACTAGTGTCCATCAACGACACTCCAAATTTCAATACCTCAGGTACCGCATCCTCAGATCGGCCCTCATATCCTGTAAGTTTCATGGAACCTGAGTGTCCAATATCGATACCCGAAAATATCATGAAAACATATACCTATGTGTGTATATATATAAATGAGGATATCTACCTCGTGTGTCTATCAACGACATATCAAATCATGGAACATGAGTGTCCAACACCGACACTCGAAACATCATGAAAACTAGTGTCCAGTATCGACACATAAATCCTCATATAATAGGCTCCGTCTGCGGGATTAGCCCGCGGGCTCCGGCAGAATGGGTCGGCCTAAATCCATCTCATGACTCCGGTCGGTATCCTCCAGATAACCGCCGAGTCCAAATACTGTCACCGGTAGGCAGTGCACCTCCCCTGCTAGGCTCATCGGCTAATCTATCGACATACATTTCTTATCCCGGAGTACCATACCGGGTCCACCATGTACCCGCAAACGGCCACTCTACTCCTCGCATCGGATTTCTAACACAAGTCTAACTGAGAAAACTCATGGTCGACGCATCGAAATATCATATCAAGAGAACCCGGATTTTTCAAACAATGCATAGTTTCATGAACTACCACGGCTCTCAAATCCAAAAAACATCAAATAATGAATAAGAATACTTGTATAGATCATTATGATGATATATATTGTAACACCCGAGCCCAATACTACTATTTTCTGTTATTGGTTGAGCATTAGATATTACTCATTTTATTTATCTTACTTGTTTGGGTCTTACTGTAAAATTTTATCTGGCTAAGTCATTTCTGCATATAACAAATTTTAGCACCTAAAATAAAATTAAAAATATTCATCTTGGCCTACTTGACACCCCTAATCTCGTGGTAGCGTCCGTGCATTGTGTTCTCGTCCCGTTCAGTGAAACGGACGAGTTTGGACGGCTACGCGTGTGTACATGTGTCCGTTTTGGGGTATGCTTTTAATCATAAAACACTTAATTTTAAAATTTGGATCCCGCATAAAATCCTATTATTTCAATTTTAAATTTTTGGACTCGACCCGGACGCGATATGGAAATATTTTATTTGGCGCTAAAATCCCAAATTTTAATATTATTAAAACCATCGCATATATTTTTCTAACTAACATGATATCTTACTGTTCATTACCTATCTTTTAAATCTTTAAGTTAACCATATAATATTTTTACAATCTTTTATGTCCTTCTCAATTTATTCTCTCAGCCAATCGCAACCTCCCCTTTAACCCCATGGGCCCCACTTTCTCTCTCTCCCTCTTCTCTCTCTCTCTCCAATTTCTCTCTCTCTCTCCCCCTCATATATTCTCTCGTACTTCTCTTTATCATTCTTTCTCTTCTTGCTTCATGTCTCGTTTCTCATTTTTTTTAACAGTTCTTTTGTTGCCGGAATTCCGTCGTGCCGGTGACGCTTCTCGACGTTCCAGCGAGGTACCCCGATCCGTGTGGTTCCTTTGTTCATCGTTTGGGTTCATTCCGTGAACCGTGCGCCCGTCGCGAGTTTTCCCCGCCGACGGTTAACGTTCCGTTTTCTCGATTCGCGACCCATCGAGGCAAGTTAATCTTGCTACATGCTATATAATTCATTTTATACCTATTTAAATAAATACCATACCTATAGTTTAAATCCAGTGCCCCATGTTTAATTTTATAACGTTTCGATATTCCGTTTGCATCCGTTTATATCATATTAAATCTAGATCATGAAAACTTATCTTGTGACATACTAGATTACATTATACTGCAACCATATCATTTAAAATATATATCGTCGTAATATTTATTATTATTATCTTTAATTAGTTTATAATATGCATTTTATAATGTTATACATTTGAAAATCTTATAGTGTACACATGAAACGTCGTTGAAAAATCGGATATGACAAATCTGAAATTTACTGTACACCTTATCTTATAAAATTCATTATAAATCATAGAAAAATCATTAGTATACGTTCTTTAGTTCGTTACGAAGATAACTCAGAATACTATAACTCTATGAAATATTTACTTTCAAAATAAATTGTTTAAATAACGTAAAATGCAAATGAACACGTCCCTAAACTGCTGTCCAGGGAAATTCCAGCAGCAAACTTTCAACTTCGAATGTTCATAACTTTTTGTAGGGACAACCTGCAATGCTTATACTTATAAAATTGAAAACCTTATTGAATTATCTTTGTTTTGGTATAAGACACGTCCCTTTTGGAGAACGTTTGTTATTTTTAAGCTATTTTATAAATTAGGGTGACGCTGAATTTCTGAACAGAACTTTCTTGTGCATGGTTAATCAATACCACTTTTATAGTTATTAATTGCTTTGAATATGCTATCCATATTAATATTATTATATCAATATTTATATCACATATTGCTTAGTTGTACATCCCATATTACCATTTTATAGTTTTATAACTTTTCGGATACCCGTTTGCATCCATCGCATTTAAGATACATATAATTGCATGCATAGATCACATTACTACATAATAATGTGATATTAACACTCCATGTTTAATAAATTGCATCCTAATTAATATTGGAACTATAAATATAAGCCTAATCGATAACTGTGCATCCATATCCTTGAAATTATATCTATTTGCATATCATATTACATGTTCCAGTTTATTGTTCTGATAGTACTCATGCTTGTTTATTTATACACATACTTATGTTAGTTTGATTATGAGCACCCACATGACATCTTGTGCTTCCTGACATGACCTGTTACACTTCCTACTTGACATGACATGGTACCGTACACTCTTGATTGACATTGTCACACATGGTATTGTACCGTTTACTATTGACTTGACCTGATGTACCATGACCTGACCTGTTACCTGATCTCGTGCCTAATGCCAACAAACCCGACAAGTAGTCCTCATGGACCATTCCTGTTGTTTATCCAGACAAAACCTGCTGTTACCTGATCCTGTGTTGGCATTAGTTCTTGATTACTGAATACCTGACCTGACACATATAACTTGGGGGTATGGGGAAATCAAAAGTGTAAACTAAAGTGTAACTTAAAAGGGTATTACTTGATCCGTGGTCCCGGGGGGTAACGGGACAGAACCACTATTGGTTCCCATATTCCTGATCCGTGGTCCCGGGGGGTAACGGGACATATCTTTTGAGTTACATGGAGGATTACTCAAATTGATTTCAAAAACTTTAGGATAGAAAACCTGATAGAACAGTTTAGTTACCCACTGCACACTACCCTGCACTGCTTGTTTCATACTATTGCTTGTTCATGTTTATTTCTGCATTGCCTATTACACTGTTCATATTATATTACTTGATGACATGACGCGCTGACGTCTGGGTTTTGCATGGCCCAGATTCCGTACCGCTGTTGCAGTCCGAGCAGGAGTAATTCAGCCAGCAGGCTGAGCTGTGAGTTCAGTAGTAATTAGTTTTATTTCCTGCATTTATTTCCTGATGTGAGCCCGCATTATGGGACACACTTTTCAGTTATTTGTATTGGATCATTTGCTTCCGCATTTATTTATTATTGACTCCTGTTATTCTGGATTATGGACATGTTTTAGATAATTTTATGTTGTTCTTGATATCTCTACAGCCGTAATGTGACTGTGGATGGATACTTCCTACCCACAGGTAGCATGGTTGGCTATGTCACGTGCCCAATCTAGCGTACTCTGGGAAGCGGGGCGTGACATGGTTCTTTTGGTATCAGAGACATAGGTTAGTTGGGTTAATTCTTTTGTAGTTGGGTATTGTACCCAATACACAAATCAGAATACCCGTGTTTAGGAAACATGTCCTGCCACTTTGCCGTTTTACCATTCTTGAATCACATTCTTCCTGATTATATCTTTTACGATGTGCAAACTTCCTTTGCATATCGATTCGAAAACCCGATTCCTTGTTATCTCTAGGACTTAGGCGACTTGGATGGAGTTATGTAATTGTGGCATGATACCGCGGCATAGTTACAATGCGGTACTCTATTTAAGTATCTTGGAATTCTAGCCTTGATCTATATTCAAAATCTATCATCATGCTAATGTTGGGTATTTTGAGTTCAGGATTATGGCCGGTAAGAAATTGAAGACATACCAGAGGTGTGTGGATGAAGCCGCCATGCTTGGAGTGATAAGAGGAATGCTGGAGAATCAAAGAAACAGACCGAGCTGATCCAGCAGCAAGCGGACTCGTTTCGGAAAGGTTTGCAGATCGTTCAGCAGTCTGTGAACAATGTTGGAGCTAGACCAGTTGACCGTGTAGGGACCGTAGCAGATTTCAGGCGGTTGGGTCCGTCTACATTTACTGGTTTAAAGGAGCCGTTGCCAGTGGAGCAGTGGCTAGTTGACACAGAGAACTTGCTTTTTGCGGCACCGATTCCAGATGACAAAAAGTTGTTGTGGTACGCATTCCGCTAGTGGACTACGCCCGAGAATGGTGGCTTGTTGAGGAGACCCGCTTGCCCAAGCTGATCAAGTGGGCGGATTTTTCTAAGAGTTTTCTGGAGAAGTTCTTCCCGCGGACTGCACGGGAGGAAATGGAAGAGAAGTTCATCGGACTAAAGCAGAAGGGAGCACCCGTAGATGTGCATGTAGCAGAATGGACGAGACTCAGTAGTTTCGCTGGACCTTTAGTTGCCAACGATGCAGACAGGGCACGGAGGTTCATGCGCAGCCTGGACGTGGACATCCAGAGGCAGATTGTCTCCCTGGGTTTGACCACTTTCTCACAAGTACTTGCGGCAGTCGAGAGCAGCAGAGTTTATCTGGGATGAAGGGGAGTTTTTCTGTCAGGCCAGTCGAGTTTATGGCTAAGCCGACAAATAATATTCTTGCATCAATGGAAGTGATGAAAGTGAAGAGCCGACTGTTGTTCGTGATTTTATGGACGTGTTTGAAGATATATCGGGTTTACCGCCAAAGCGAGACGTGGAGTTCGCAATTGATCTTATTCCTGGGGCAGCGCCAGTATCCGAAGCGTATTATCCAATGGCGCCAGTAGAATTGGAAGAAGTCAAGAAACAGGTTGCAGAATTGCTTGAAAATGGTTGGATTCGAAGCAGTAACTCGCCTTGGGGAGCTCCAGTTCTTCTAGTAAAGAAGAAGGATGGCACAAGAAGGATGTGCATCGACTATCGAGAATTAAACCGGGTGGCTATCAAGAACAAGTACCCGATCCTTCGCATTGGAGAACTTTTTGAGCAGCTTAGTGACGCGAGGGTATTCTCGAAACTGGATTTGCGATCCGGATATCATCAGGTCCGAGTGAAAACAGAAGATATTTGCAAGACGGCGTTCCGAACTCGGTATGGACATTACGAGTACTTAGTGATGCTCTTCGGAGTAACGAATGCGCCGGCAGTATTTATGGACTTGAGGAACCGAATCTTTTCACCGTTCTTGGATCAGTTCATTGTGGTATTCATTGACGATATTCTGGTTTACTCGAAGAGTTTTGAAGAGCATGCTGAGCATTTGATGATCGCACTGCAGACGTTGAGACATAAGAAATTGTATGCGAAGATGAGTAAGTGCGAGTTTTGGCTGGAGGAAGTAAGGTTTTGGGGCATGTTGTGTCTGGCGATGGCATTGCCGTCGATCCAGAAAAGATTGCAGCAGTTCGAGATGGGCCTATTCCAAAGAATGTTGCTGAGATAAGAAGTTTCCTTGGATTAGCCGGATACTACAGGAGATTTGTGGAGAACTTTGCTCGTCTGGCAGAGCCGTTGACCAAGCTTACGCGCAAGGAGGTACCTTTTGTATGGGCGGATAAGTGTGCGTTAGCTTTCGAGACGTTGAAGCAGAAGTTGATAACCGCCCCTATTCTGACCGTGCCAGACAATTCCGAAGGATTGGTGATTCACAGCGACGCATCTGGGAAAGGATTGGGATGTGTTTTGATGCAGCATGGGAAGGTTGTAGCATACGCATCGAGACAGTTGAAGACCCATGAGAAGAATTATCCAACTCATGACTTGGAGCTTGCGGCTGTGATTTTCGCTTGAAGATTTGGAGACACTACCTTTTGGGTGAGAGAGTCGAAGTTTTTACAGATCACAAGAGTTTGAAGTATGTGTTCACTCAGAAGGAGTTGAACATGAGGCAGCGTAGATGGTTGGAGCTGATGGCTGACTACGTTCTTGATCTTAAGTACCATCCGGGGAAGGTTAATGTTGTGCCGGATGTGCTTAGTCGGTTACCAGTAATTCAGGTGTTAATTACGCAGAAGGAGATCGTCGCAGATTTTCGAAGATTTGACTTGGAGGTTGTGCTACCGCGTTCTACGGGCAGTTGTTGCAGCTGCAAGTACATTCGTCTTTGATCGAGAATATTAAAGCAGCACAATCGCAGGATCCTAGACTGCAAAAGTTTCGAGAGCAAGTTGAAGCCGGGCTACGAACAGATTTACTAATCCACGAAGATGGTTCGTTGAGGTATGGTAGCCGTTTGTGTGTGCCAAAGGGAGATGTTCGCGAAAAGCTTATGAAGGAGGCACACAGTTCAGCTTACTCTGTACATCCAGGAGGCACAAAGATGTACCGTGATATTCGACAACATTTCTGGTGGGAAGGCATGAAACGGGAGATTGCTCGCTTCGTGGCTAAGTGCTTGGTATGTCAGCAAGTCAAGGCTGAACACCAAAGGGTTGCTGGTTTGTTGCAACCACTTCCGATTTCTCAGTGGAAGTGGGAACATATAACCATGGATTTCATGACGGCTTTACCGCGAAGTCCAAAAGGCAACAATGCAGTATGGGTGATTGTCGATCGATTGACCAAGGCAGCTCACTTTATATCTTTCCGGGTTGGTCAATCAACGGAGACTTTGGCAGAATGGTACATGCAGGAGATTGTAAGATTGCATGGCGTACCGGTGAGCATCGTGTCCGATCGGGGCACTCGGTTCTTATCACACTTCTGGAGGAGTTTACAGGAAAGTTTGGGGACTCGATTGAAGTTTAGCACAGCTTATCATCCTCAAACTGATGGTCAGTCGGAGAGAACGATCCAAACTCTTGAAGACATGTTGAGAGCATGCATGTTGGACTACAAGGGTTCATGGGAGGATCACCTACACTTGGTGGAGTTTTCTTACAACAATAGTTTTCAAGCAACTATCCAGATGGCTCCGTTTGAAGCTTTGTATGGTCGTAAGTGTCGTTCACCTGTTTGTTGGGATGATGTTGGTGAACGAAGATTACTGGGACCAGATTTGGTGGTACAGACAGTTGAGAAGGTGAATACAATCAGGAAGCATATGAAGGCAGCTCAAGACAGACAGAAAAGTTGGGCTGACACG
Organism: Agapanthus africanus; assembly: GCA_030015575.1. NCBI lineage: Eukaryota > Viridiplantae > Streptophyta > Magnoliopsida > Asparagales > Amaryllidaceae > Agapanthus > Agapanthus africanus. The sequence continues at coordinate 350,933,121 of CM057351.1, forward strand.
TCAAGAAGACCTCTAGAGTTCGCCGTGGGTGATTTGGTATTCTTGAAGATATCACCGACTAGAGGGGTGATTCGTTTTGGGAATCGAGGGAAGCATAGTCCTCAATTCGTTGGACCCTTCGAGATATTGGAGCGCGTTGGAGAGGTAGCGTACCGTTTGGCGTTACCGCGGTCATTGGCAGGTGTGCATGACGTGTTTCACGTATCTCAACTACGAAGGTATGTTCGAGATGAAACACACGTCTTGGATCATTCGGAGCTAACATTACGAGAAGACTTGACTTTTGAGGAGCGACCGATTGAAATCGTGGATCGAAAGGAAAAGGTTCTCAAGAACAAGGTTATTCCCCTTATGCTTGTTTCTTGGGGAAATCGATCGCATGGAGAGTCCACTTGGAAACGAGAAGATGAAATCCGACAGAAGTTTCCTCACCTTTTCTTGTAGTTTTCTATCTTTATATTCTTGGAATTTCGAGGACGAAATTCTTTTGTAGTTGGGTATAATGTAACACCCGAGCCCAATACTACTATTTTCTGTTATTGGTTGAGCATTAGATATTACTCATTTTATTTATCTTGCTTGTTTGGGTCTTACTGTAAAATTTTATCTGGCTAAGTCATTTCTGCATATAACAAATTTTAGCACCTAAAATAAAATTAAAAATATTCATCTTGGCCTACTTGACACCTCTAATCTCGTGGTAGCGTCCGTGCATTGTGTTCTCGTCCCGTTCAGTGAAACGGGCGAGTTTGGACGGCTACGCGTGTGTACATGTGTCCGTTTTGGGGTATGCTTTTAATCATAAAACACTTAATTTTAAAATTTGGATCCCGCTTAAAATCCTATTATTTCAATTTTAAATTTTTGGACTCGACCCGGGCGCGATTTGGAAATGTTTTATTTGGCGCCAAAATCCCAAATTTTAATATTATTAAAACCATCGCATATATTTTTCTAACTAACCTGATATCTTACTGTTCATTACCTATCTTTTAAATCTTTAAGTTAACCATATAATATTTTTACAATCTTTTATGTCCTTCTCAATTTATTCTCTCAGCCAATCGCAACCTCCCCTTTAACCCCGTGGGCCCCACTTTCTCTCTCTCCCTCTTCTCTCTCTCTCTCCAATTTCTCTCTCTCCCCCTCATATATTCTCTCGTACTTCTCTTTATCATTCTTTCTCTTCTTGCTTCATGTCTCGTTTCTCATTTTTTTTAACTGTTCTTTTGTTGCCGGAATTCCGTCGTGCTGGTGACGCTTCTCGACGTTCCAGCGAGGTACCCCGACCCGTGTGGTTCCTTTGTTCATCGTTTGGGTTCATTCCGTGAACCGTGCGCCCATCGCGAGTTTTCCCCGCCGACGGTTAACGTTCCGTTTTCTCGATTCGCGACCCATCGAGGCAAGTTAATCTTGCTACATGCTATATAATTCATTTTATACCTATTTAAATAAATACCATACCTATAGTTTAAATCCAGTGCCCCATGTTTAATTTTATAACGTTTCGATATTCCGTTTGCATCCGTTTATATCATATTAAATTTAGATCATGAAAACTTATCTTGTGACATACTAGATTACATTATACTGCAACCATATCATTTAAAATATATATCGTCGTAATATTTATTATTATTATCTTTAATTAGTTTATAATATGCATTTTATAATGTTATACATTTGAAAATCTTATAGTTTACACATGAAACGTTGTTGAAAAATCGGATATGACAAATCTGAAATTTACTGTACACCTTATCTTATAAAATTCATTATAAATCATATAAAAATCATTAGTATACGTTCTTTAGTTCGTTACGAAGCTAACTCAGAATACTATAACTCTATGAAATATTTACTTGCAAAATAAATTTTTTTAAATAACGTAAAATGCAAATGAACACGTCTCTAAACTGCTGTCCAGGAAAATTCCAGCAGCAAACTTTCAACTTCGAATGTTCGTAACTTTTTGTAGGGACAACCTGCGATGCTTATACTTATAAAATTGAAAACCTTATTGAATTATCTTTGTTTTGGTATAAGACACGTCCCTTTTGGAGAAAGTTTGTTATTTTTAAGCTATTTTATAAATTAGGGTGACGCTGAATTTCTGAACAGAACTTTCTTGTGCATGGTTAATCAATACCACTTTTATAGTTATTAATTGCTTTGAATATGCTATCCATATTAATATTATTATATCAATATTTATACCACATATTGCTTAGTTGTACATCCCATATTACCATTTTATAGTTTTATAACTTTTCGGATACCCGTTTGCATCCATCGCATTTAAGATACATATAATTGCATCCATAGATCACATTACTACATAATAATGTGATATTAACACTCCATGTTTAATAAATTGCATCCTAATTAATATTGGAACTATAAATGTAAGCCTAATCGATAACTGTGCATCCATATCCTTGAAATTATATCTATTTGCATATCATATTACATGTTCCAGTTTATTGTTCTGATAGTACTCATGCTTGTTTATTTATACACATGCTTATGTTAGTTTGATTATGAGCACCCACATGACATCTTGTGCTTCCTAACATGACCTGTTACACTTCCTACTTGACATGACATGGTACCGTACACTCTTGATTGACATTGTCACACATGGTATTTGTCACGCCCCGCTTCCCAGAGTACGCAAGATTGGGCACGTGACATAGCCAACCATGCTACCTGTGGGTAGGAAGTATCCATCCACAGTCACATTACGGCTGTAGAGATATCAAGAACAAGATAAATAAACTAATCTAACACATGTCCAAATCCATAATAACAAGAGTCAATGAACAATAAGTGCGGAAGCAAATGATCCAATACAATAAATAAATAGTACGTCCCATAATGCTGGCTCACATCTGGAAATGAAATGAAATGAAACTAATCACTATAGAACTCACAGATCAGCCTGCTGGCTGAAGTACTCCTGCTCGGTCGTCGACAGTGGTAAAGAATCTGGGCCATGCAAAACCCAGACGTCAGCGCGTCATGTCAACCAGTAATATAATATGAACATGGTAATAAACAATGCAGGGATGAACATGAATAAAACAATAATATGAAATAACAGTGCAGGGTAGTGTGCAGTGGGTAACTATACTGTTCTATCGGGTTTCTATTCTAAAGTCTTTGAAATCAATTGATGACCCGTCGATGTAACTCAATAGTATCCCGTGCATGCCCGGGACCACGGTCAAGACCCTCGGGGCTGAATCCGAGACGTGCCGCTAGGCAGTAACAAGTTGCAGGATGGACGAGTGATGTCAGCATCATCACTCCCGGACTGGCCAAGCCCGTAAGACTGATCAGAACAGGTATCGAACTGTTGAGTTACAAGTCGGTTTCACCTTTGATTTCCCCATACCCCCAAGTTATGTATGTCAGGTCAGGTATTCAGTAATCAAGAACTAATGCCAACACAGGATCAGGTAAAAGCAGGTTTGTCTGGATAGACAACAGGAATGGTCCATGAGGACCCCAAGTCAGGTTTGTTGGCATTAGGCATGAGATCAGGTAACAAGTCAGGTCATGGTACAACAGGTTGAGTTGGTAGTAAATGGTACCATGCCCGGTGCATCGGTATGTATATATATATCATGTGTAGCAAGGTCATGTCAAAATGTAATGCAATCGAAGGTGTGCTCATAACAGGTATAGAAGCGAATAAGGAACAACAGCAGGAAATAAGGTAAATAACAATAACAGTTCATTTAATCACAAGGGTGCATTAATGTGGTGCAGTTGTATTATCATATTAACAGGTTCGAGCACCCTTGGGGTGCAGTAATCACAAGGTAGTGCAATATCAATAACAGAAGGTAATGAAGCTAAATGTGTACAATTATCGTCCTTTAAATAACAAATGATTAACTGGTAGTTTTGTTATTAGGGTTACAGTGGCAAAAATACGGTTTAGGTTACAGTATCATGATGTATATCATATTTCGTCCAAATGAGAAAAGTAACTATATTTAGTTAATATTTGCAAGTTTTATGAGTCAAGCACACTTAGTTGGTATAGCATAGCATGTAGCAAGTAAAACTTGCCTCGACGGTTTCGCAAACCGGAAAACACGAACGTAGCGTCGGCGGAAAACACGCGACGGATGCACGGGTCACGGATCGAGTCCAAACAACGAACAGCGGGGCCACACGGACTGGAGTACTTCGCTGGAGAGTCGGGTCAAGTCATCGGCACGGTCGGAATCCGGCGAAATGTCAAAATGGCGACGAAGTTAGCAAAAAAACAAAGCAAAGCGAGAATCGACCAGAGAGGGGATACATGAAGGGAGATGGTGAAGAGAGGCTTACAGTGATGACAAGGGGGCAACCGCGACGGGTTCGACGGCGATGGGGCGCCGGCGAGGCAGCGACGGCGGCAGTCTTGGCTGAAAGTTGCTGGTTCTGATGGTGCCGCGACGAAGGGAGGTAATGGTCTGGTTCTGGTCGCAGGGGAAGAGGAGGTGGTCGGCGGTGGCTCAGGCGACGACAACGAGGAGGGTCAACGGCGGCTTTTCCGGCGAACCAAAGAAGTTGCTAGGGTTCGGCGTCGGGTTCTGTTGTGGCGCCGGCGAGGGAAGGAGGAGGAAGGTGAAGAGGTCGGGACGAGGGTGAAGGGGAGGTGCTGGCGTCGTCGGCGACAAGTGGCAGCGGCGACGGCGAGCGGAGGCAGTGCAGGTGGCTGCGGCGTTGGTTGCAGGCGCTTGAAGGAGGGAGAAGGGAGGAACGGGGGTGCGGTGTAGGCAAGGGTGATGGTGATGGTGTCGTCGGCGCGGGGACTGCGGCGGCGACGGGCACGACGAGGCTAGGGTTTGCTGCGGTGGGGTTCTTCGATGGGGTCGAGGGTTTCTCGTGGGAACGAAGGACGTGGGGAGATATAAATAAAGGGATAGAGAGAGAGATTTTAGGAGAGAGAGAGAGAAAGAGAGAGATTATCGTGGGGAGAGAGAGAGAAAGAGAGATATGGGTAGAGAGAGATAGGGAATCGGAGAGAGAGAGAAAACGAGAAAGGTGGGGCCCACGAGGGATTTAGTCCCTCGTGATTGGCTGGGAGTTGTAAAAGAAATTTAAAAGGAAATTTAAAAAGATTTATAAGGATTTAAACGTTACACAGTACAGAAGAATATATATATAAATAGTTTTATAATATTTAATTAAATGGGTACTTTGGCGCTAAATGAAACATTTTCAAATCGTGCCCGGGTTGCGCCCAAATATTTGAAATTCAAATAATAGGATTTTAAGCGGGTTCCAAATTTTAAAATGAGATGTCTTATGATTAAAATGCATGCCCCCAAGTCGAACACTTGCACGCGCGCGTAGCCGTCCAAACTCGCCCGTTTCACCGAACGGGATGAAATCTCGACGCGCAGACGCTACCACGCGACTAGTGGTGACGAGTAGGTCAACATGGATAATTTTAATTTCACTTTAGGTGTTAAAATTTGTTATAGGCAAAAATGACTTAGCCGGTTAGAATTTTGCAACAAGAACCAAACAAGCAAGATAATTGAAATGAGCAATGTCTAACACTCAACTAGTAACAGAAATAGTACTTTTGGGCTCGGGTGTTACAGTATTGTACCGTTTACTATTGACTTGACCTGATGTACCATGACCTGACCTGTTACCTGATCTCGTGCCTAATGCCAACAAACCCGACAAGTAGTCCTCATGGACCATTCCTGTTGTCTATCCAGACAAAACCTGCTGTTATCTGATCCTGTGTTGGCATTAGTTCTTGATTACTGAATACCTGACCTGACACATATAACTTGGGGGTATGGGGAAATCAAAAGTGTAAACTAAAGTGTAACTTAAAAGGGTATTACTTGATCCGTGGTCCCGGGGGGTAACGGGACAGAGCCATTCATGACTCTTACATTTTCCTGATCCGTGGTCCCGGGGGGTAACGGGACAGAACCACTATTGGTTCCCATATTCCTGATCCGTGGTCCCGGGGGGTAACGGGACATATCCTTTGAGTTACATGGAGGATTACTCAAATTGATTTCAAAGACTTTAGGATAGGAAACCTGATAGAACAGTTTAGTTACCCACTGCACACTACCCTGCACTGCTTGTTTCATACTATTGCTTGTTCATGTTTATTTCTGCATTGCCTATTACACTGTTCATATTATATTACTTGATGACATGACGCGCTGACGTCTGGGTTTTGCATGGCCCAGATTCCGTACCGCTGTTGCAGTCCGAGCAGGAGTAATTCAGCCAGCAGGCTGAGCTGTGAGTTCAGTAGTAGTTAGTTTTATTTCCTGCATTTATTTCCTGATGTGAGCCCGCATTATGGGACACACTTTTCAGTTATTTGTATTGGATCATTTGCTTCCGCATTTATTTATTATTGACTCCTGTTATTCTGGATTATGGACATGTTTTAGATAGTTTTATCTTGTTCTTGATATCTCTACAGCCGTAATGTGACAGTGGATGGATACTTCCTACCCACAGGTAGCATGGTTGGCTATGTCACGTGCCCAATCTAGCGTACTCTGGGAAGCGGGGCGTGACATATATTATATATATGTACATATATAACAGCGTCTCATACCACTGATATATATATATATATATATAACAACGTCCCATACCACTGATATATATCATCAGGAGTAAAACATCCAGAAAATATCATATGAAATCCATATCTCAATGCGTAAATCTATGAAATATAATATATGCAAAATAAAACAGTAATATGAGTATGTAAAGGAAAACCGCTATTTAAATACAACAAGTTATTAAATATATCATGTGGTTCCTAATTTCTCCAAAATCCCACGCAACATCATATAAGGGTGAACATGTAGCTATAGCAAGGTAAATGTGTGTGGGGGGGTCAAAAATTGCACCCCAGTTGACCAAGTCAAAGTCAAGGTCAACTCCAAACCAAGTGGGCCTAAGCCCAGATCAAGTGGGCCCATGCCCAGGTCGAGTCCGAACATGAAGCGGCCGGCCCTCCTCCATGCCAAAATAAAAATCATGTAATAAATAATTTTGATGTAATTTTTTATGCATGCATGTAAGCAAAATGGGCATAAAGCTAAACTTTTGTAAAGCCCATGGTTTATGTGCAAAAAAAATAAGCACATGAGGCATGGGATAGGCAAAATGACATTTTGTAAAGTTCAATGGGCTATATGTAAATGTGTAAGCCTATATAAGGCAACATGATGATGAATAAAAGATACACTTTTTATTCTCCCCAAAAACTAGGGTTCCTGTGCCTCCTTCTCCTTTCAAAAAGTTCTAAAACCTTCTTCCTTTCTTTTGAATTAAATCAAGAGTTTTACTCTTCTTTTTCTAAAACTAAATAGTTTTTCACCACAAAACCCACAAAAGGGAGCCCAGATCTTCCATTAGATCTCAAAAAAGGAAGATTTTTAAATCCCATACCTCTTGTTTTTCAAGATCCGGCCAACAGAGGAGGAAGAAGGAGACCCATCTCCGAAAATCCCACTTTGGAGAAGATCCAGGGCTTAAGGTTGAAGTCCCTTCATCAGCTCCAAAAATATCGTAGGAGTTTAACTCCTCAAAAATATATATATATACATATATATATATACAAAATAATAAGTATTTCTTTTTAGGGAGTACAACTTCCAGTGCAGGGACCAAGTCCCATTTTGCCGCCCGGCGTCCGAGCGCCCACGTGCTTGGCACGTGAGGCGCTAGCACCCAAAGTACCACCACCCAAGCACCCAAAGCGCTAGCTCCCGTGTTGCGCCACGGCAGCGCCCCGGCCGTCTTACCGAGGCCAAAATGCGGAATCAAAAATTTTCCTTACTTGGAAACTGGCGCTACCGCGGACAATTAAAACCCGGATCGTTAACCATTAACCTATACTAGCAAACAAGAGATGGGAAGAGAAGTATACCAAATGATCCGAGTCCTCCGGTCTTCTCCTCGCCATCCCGATCTCCTGCGGAAACTCCGGTCGTCGCCTCCTCGCCGGAAGGGCACCACATCGCCTGTATCTTTTACGGGCTCCCACCTCAATACCGAGGCAACTCGGGCGCGAAGTAGGCTAGCCGACGCGTCCAAGATTTGCTGTAGAATGTGTAGGGTTGAAGCTATCCCTCATTTGGGGTTTTGTTGCCTTTGAAGATGATGGAGGAATCAAGATAAGAAAAATGGTGCTTGCATTTTTCTAGCATGAAATGAGATCAAGAATGAAACTCTCATCTTCTTCTCACAAGTCAAGCATCTCATATCAAGTGAGAATGGTGGAGGGATGAAATATGAATCCAAATACAAGAGGAAGGTGAGTGTAGGAGAAAGAGAATGGTGACCACATCCAAAGCATCATGATAACAATCTCACATCAACTCCAAATCAACTCTAATCACCATTTAATGCAAAAGGTTGATGTAAAGAGAATCATATGATGGTGGAAAAGAAAAGATGCCATCATAATCAAACTATTTGCATGAAAACCCTCCACAATGTGTTATTTGCAAACTTGCAAATAACACCCTCCATCAAAAGGTTCGGCCGGGAAAGAACAAAGGAAAACCGGCCGGAACGGAATGCAAACTGGCAACTCCAGAAAACTGGTCCCGTAATAAATTACAGGAAAACCCCGATACTGTGCATACACACCCGCATCTGTATTCCGTCCGGATACAAATGCAATGAGACAAAATCTACACTGTACTAAACTAGGATCCGGCTTAAACCAAAGCCGGCTAGTAATGTTCGTCCGATCCTGATCCGTGCAATACCGCACGTATCAGATCGAACCCTGCCATATAACCATACGGCCACTAGTACAAACCGCCCGATCCTGATCCGTGCAATACCGCACGTATCTGATCGGACCCTGCCATATCTCCATACGGCCTCTACAGCGTTTCGCCCGAAAGCTTGAGTAACTGAAAGTGTGGTGGACTCTAAAGACTCGTCAATACTATGGCTGTTGATTTAACCACTAGCACGTCAGAGGTATTAGCCAATACGTGACGGGCCACCAGCTATTGACCAAAAGGTACGTCGATGAGCGAACTCATCCTGACACCCTACTGAGCCTGTCAGTGACAATATCCGTACAGTCCGGTCCGTTCGTCTATGAGTATCGCATGGCGTGCCTAGGGGGTTGGTAAAAGTCAGACCCCCAAAAGCGGTACAAGTCGTGTCGGAGCGTAGCCCAGAACACCCTGAGATACTACTGGAATACCTACCAGTAAATCTCCTGCCTCGGCCGAGGGCTTTGTGTAATGGCTCTCCTAGACACAGCGCGACCTCACCCCCAATACCGGGAGAGACGAACCCCTGCAGATCCGCTCACTGCCTCCATGTGGCTCGGGACTGTACCCAACTAAAACCTGTTTGCACGACTCCTTTGAGCTGTGGTAGGGTAGTAATCAAAGCACAGTGGGAACTCACACGAGACAAATGACGATCTCAGGTCGATGAACTAACCTGTACACATGTCACCAGGGAACTGCTATCTGACATCTGGTATAAGACCAACTAGCAGGTTCCCGGCGAGTCCTGTCCGGTGTACTCATAACCCAATGAGCACCTGTATACATCTTAGGTGAACCAACTGACACCAATGGCTTGTGAGACCGGCCACCGCCCCTCGTCGGGGTCTCGACTGTATACACTAGTCTACTAATGGAGTATCGATGCCCTGTCTCGAAACTCCTACGACTAGGGACCTTTTAAGGATGTGCTTATAGACTACCAGCTCCCACTTATATGATCGCCCTCATACTGCTGGCAGTCAAGCAAGAATCCTAGGGGCTCTATCAACGTGCAATAGCGACCTGTCAGGTCACCTAAAGCAGTACACGATGATAAAGGTAAACCAGATAGCATACTATCATCTCGAGTAAGACCGTTCTACCGGGATAGGTCCTCCCTCAATCATTGCAATCACGTGCCTGTGATCCAATAATTGACTCTGAGGGCACTATCTCCAACAATCTCCCACTTGCACTCAAGGCTAATTATTGCGATGTCGCATACTCACAGCCCGTGTGATACCGAACACCCAACTCCTCTACTAGTCAGTCGCACAAAGCCTGTTTGCGAAACTATTGCGTTCGAGGAAAAGCCTCAGTGAGTGGATCCGCCTAGATGTTTCTTTCTATGTCTCTCTATATCTCAAGTTCGCGGAGAAAACCATCTCCCGAAATGAGCAATACCTGTCTTGGAATGTCTGGATGTCTGATGGGACCTAGTTCATAAATGAACTCCAAATCCAAACTTCTTAGACTGTATCGACAACTGAACTTAATCAGTATCCTGCGCCATGCCTCCCTCAGTATTGCCTTGGATCACCTGTCCAAAATACTGCCCCTCATCAGAAGGAAAAATATAACTCTGACAACCTCCTTGTCGTCCATGTCACCTTGGAAGCCTGGAGTGATAACCGTCTCCTAAAGGAGGCAGCCGTTATCATATCCCTAGAACATTCACTTATGTTCTAAAACTGCTTCCGACTGTTCCTCCAGGATTGGATCAATATCAACTTATTGCATCTAGTGCAAGAACAACATCTGGTGTGGTACTTGACATCTCATGATTGACTCAATTGCCTAAGCAAGTGATTTGCCAATCATGCACATCCCTCTCTACTTTAGTCTATAAGACACCTTTAGAGAGGGTGACTCCATTACCTGCAGGTACACTACCATGCCAGGAGTCGTCCATTCTAAATACTCTTAGAATGCTGTCAAAGTACCCTGATTGGGAAACCACCCAAATCTAGATCTAAAACCATAGATCTAGTAACCAGAATGTCTGATATAATATCCTAGTCCTGTGTGGAGAAACAACTGTGTTACAACCAAAGTATAACCGATCGTAGTATAGGAATATCACTTCCTACTCTGTGTATGTCATCCAAATACCATGACATCACACACTACTACCTTCTCAACAGATCCATCCCCTATTCTGATGACGTCAAACCTATGACTGTCATGTCAGAAATAGATGATCTATCTCCGCTATATCTGCTTTAGTCTATAAATAGACATAAGCCACCTGTCCACCAATGCTTCCGCTGCTCCCACTGACTACGACAACCCTCTGGCAGAGTCATATACACGTACACTTCTGAAGCTAGTTCAGAACGACGCTATACTCATCCTCCTGCCGGGTCTCGCGGCCTGGAACAACAGCAATGGCAAGTGTGGGTAAACAAGAACTTTCCTGTCACCGTTCTTGAGGCTACCGGAGTACCTCTCGGGTGCCTGAAGTTACCCACCGTATCTGCGGAGTGGCCAATGGAATGCCAAATCAGATTGAATCTTTAGGTTCCTTATCAAATCTTCAGTAATCATTTGCGGTTCTGGAATCACTTCCAGTTCTACCATACTCCCACTGCTGTTTTTGAAAAAATCCATTTTTAATAAAACTATAGCGAGTCTAGAACAATATTTCTATTGATCTGCCAGATGGTAGAAAATCAACCCTCGTCATAGCCTGGGTCAACCCACAAACAGCCATTACAGAAACGTGCCTTGAGTTGTCCAGTGTCTGGTTTTAATCATAAGCCGGACAACTCCCCGTACCTTAACATCGTTAAGATATGAACTGTTCTATATCCAATATAGAACCAGAGGCACTGATTTAAATGAACCAGATTCAAATCATGCAGCTATCTCCAGTGCATGTCAACTAAATGGAAGGAGGCCGATCAGCGTTACTCAACTTAGGAATGCTTCCAATTATGAGTAACCTGAAAGAGAAGCAATTTCTCTTTATCATTACTATCAACTGAACACCATACACAAGTATCTACATCTTCGATCACTTTGAAGAATCCCGATACTTGCTACACCTGGTTCTCTACTCTATTCAAATACCTATAACTCCTCAAAACTTAGACCCTGTGTTTCAACGAAACACATGTCTAAGAACTAGAGAAGTTAAAAGTAAACAGAATATAGTATGAGGACCAACCCCTCTGTCCCAATGGACACTGGACAACATACAATACTCTGTATAAGTCCGCTGAGTCTAACAACTCTTTCACTGTGCGTCGTAGGTTGAAAACTGTACTTATAGTTAAGAAGAATTACACCGCTGTTTAATGCTCCTTACCTAACCATCCACTGATATAGGTAAATGTCATCGACATAATATCAAAAGGTATATCTCACTCTATGAAAATAGACGTACAGATATATCAATTTGAAATTGGTGCACAACAGCGGATATTCAAAACCAAATATTTGCCGACCGGCAAACAGCCCAGGTGATCTCCTCAAATATCACCGATTACAACGAATCCCGATATAATGAGGTTGATCACCCAATTCCCAATAACTTACTCCCACTCATCATCTGTAAAACCATACAGATGTGAGAATCAAACCTGGTAAATACATACCCTGGAGTAAGTATCTAATCGGGAAATCAGTTTTCTTTTAACATTACACAGTGAAACTGAAACATTGAAATGTTTCGGTGGGGTATTCCGGTATTCTTAGTAATGCCTCTTCCATTATCCAGATTCACAACTATAACCGTATAATTCTTTGCCACCTCTCCAAATCCCTTTATATGTCTTTAGTCATTACTTTCTGTACACCCCTTTAGGCCAATTGGTTTTCTTCCCTCCCTACCGTTCGGCACCAGCCTATGGTTTGGAAGAAGACTATCCAATAAGCATAATGGGTGTACTGTCCTAATCCTAGGAGCACTCGCAATGCAAGAGAGGGTGAAGAGAAAAGACACCTGAATGTACTTTATTCCTATTTCTCCTGAACTAGGATCCATCCCCGAACTGGAACAAGTTCCTTTCGAGTTCGTATATAACCATACGATGGATTATCCAATAAACTGGGATCTTCGTAGTAATACGGAGTGTCCTGGAGAAATACAAAGGTGATTTAGGATTGGCGAAGAAATACTTGGTTTGGTCGTGAATATCAGTCGCAATTTACTTTGCCCTCCTACTAATCCCTTGCTTTGTCTTAACTTAATACCTTCTGCACACCATCGTTATGCTAATTGGTTTTCTTCATTCCCCACCGTTCGGCACCAGCCTAAGGTTTGGAAGAAGACTATCCAATCTGCGTAATAGGTGTACTACTCCTAAGCCAAGGAGTACTCGCAACGAGAGAAGGTGAAAAGAAAAGACAACTGAATAATCCTATTCGTTTTCTCCAGAACCAGAAACCATCCTCGAAGTCCTTCGAGTTCGTATATAACCATACGATGGCTTTGTCCAATGGAAGTGGACGTTCGTAGTAATACGGGGTGTCCTGGAGAAAAGGGTAAAAGTAGGAGTGGCAATGAGGTCTGCAACTCTGACAATCCAAAAGCCAGTGTTAAGAAGGTTCGGTCAACTTGGTCACTGAGTCATAGTCCAGGGTCGGGTCAATAGTCGCTGCCAAAGAGAGAGAGAAAAGAAACACTCAGCGTGCACTCTAACCTAGATCAGAATGGTTATCACTTTGTCTAATCTGGAAACCTCCCACTGTACCTCAAATTCTCCTCCAAACCTGAAAGAAGAATTAGTCGGGATCACCCGAGGAGTAAACCAACTCATCAGTGGGAATCGGGATCCAACTATCATCGCATGATAACGTGACGGAATCCACTCACGTCACCACACTCCAGAAGGTATGCGCATGTCTGGCAAGTTTCAGTTCTTTTGAAACTCCCGATGTGATTTTTACCCCTAGGACCCAAGTGACCTTGACACAGTCAACAAATCAAAGAGTCCTAGTCAAGTTCAACCCGTCATTATCCTGGATTGCATTAAACCCACCCGTACGAGCCCTTGACACAGTCAACAAGGCCGCACGACTGTCCTAACCAATCCCATTAATATGCTGCAAACAAACACTACTTAGCTACCGCACACTACGCCTTGACACAGTCAACAAACGCAGCACGAATACTAAGTAATACTTGTAAGAAATGACGGAGGGTTACGGCTGGTTTTTGGCGAAAAACCTTTAACGTAATGAACTTGATATCGTTGAAGGAACTGCATAGCCTTTTATAAAAATATAGTGACGAAAACCTTCGCTAAAGAGGTCACTCCCGGTGAAGGGATCTCGGCTCTTTCCCCGTAGAATGAGGTGCAGGATATTCCAACTGAATACCACGATGCAAAGCAAAATTAATCGGCTATAGTGAAGTTAATGCCCTGACGCAAACTTCTGTCCAAGGGGTCATTCCCGGTGAAGGGATCTCGGCCCTTGCCTCGTCGACTGAGGAGCAGGATATTCCAAATGAATACCACGATGCAAAACAAAAGTGAACGTCCTTGCAATAACAGCTTTTTGAAAAGTGTTCCAACAACATCAGAATAGGTTTGTTTATCTTGCATTGATCCGAATCAATGCAGTCCCATCAATTGATCACACCACAAAGAACGAAAATATACTGACGTACGTATATGCCATCCGCATTCGCCACTGGGTCCCGTCATCACCCGTTAGGTTAGCTAACTAACGGCAGAGCGGGGACTGGACTAGCGCGGATGAAAAACATATACAACATCTACTAATATATATACCAATATATTATATTTCGCTCAAGGCGTGATAAAATGCAACATCACAGAAAAATACAGCATCACAGAATAATACAGATATTTGGAAGCCCCGGGTTTCACAGAGCCGCTGCTAAAACCCGACGTTCCCCTGGTCGTGTGGATAGCCTGTGCAATGAAAACCTAGACCCCTACGGGCGCGGCAAGCCACCCGCCAAAACCTGAAGCGAGGCAGCCCCCTTCAGCAACGTGAATGGACCACCCAGCACTTCACGGAATCCGGTAACTCGGGCACCCCTCCTGGGTTAACCTACACCCCCTACGAGTGCGGCGAATAGCCCGCCAATTCCAGACTGAAGCCCCCTCCGTCTCAATGCCCTGAGATGCGGGCCCGTTGCCCTCTAGAACCCGGCTATCCGTGCACCCCTCCGCGGGGTAATCCTAGTACAAAAAGTAAAATATACATACAACGGGTACATCGACCGCAACCAGGTCGTGCCCCAAAAGAATAATACAAACAGGCAGTGACGGCAGTCCACATGTCGGACGCTCGCCCCGCAATATCAAATGTACATATAAAACAAAACTGTACTAACATTGCATCCAGGCTATCCCCCACGACCGATCCGCAACAACACAGCATAAACACAGAACATCAACGTGAAAATCACGTTCGCAAATCCGTCTAACCGGGCTATAGCAGTTAGACAGGATTTACCGATCAAGTGATATTCACGGTCGCAGATATAATGTAAATACTGTGAAATAATGTGTTTAAAATATCCGATCGATCAAACAATTAACAAGTGGGCCCCCAAGCAATACTGTAGCACTCACAGAGATTCTGGGCCCAAATTTAATATTCCAAAACCCCCAAAATCAGCCCACAAGCCCACTGGAAAAATTGGATGCAGTGAGGACACCAATGTGCGGCGGAACCGCGGCCCAAGGGGGGGTTTGGCCGCGGTTCCGCGCTTCAGTGGTCGAGTCACTGTGTCGAACTTTTCCAGTATTCTTAGAATTTCTTGTACATCAGTTTTCTACAACCTGAAAAAAATTTTGAGCAAGAAAAAATTCAACAGAAAACTGATGTGAGGAAAAATGTAGATTTTGGAATTTTGGTCGATCGGAAATGCAAAACACATTAGAACAAGCTAGGCAAGGTTAATGGCGTGTCTCTGATACCATGTTGCGCCACGGCAGCGCCCCGGCCGTCTTACCGAGGCCAAAATGCGGAATCAAAAATTTTCCTTACTTGGAAACTGGCGCTACCGCGGACAATTAAAACCCGGATCGTTAACCATTAACCTATACTAGCAAACAAGAGATGGGAAGAGAAGTATACCAAATGATCCGAGTCCTCCGGTCTTCTCCTCGCCATCCCGATCTCCTGCGGAAACTCCGGTCGTCGCCTCCTCGCCGGAAGGGCACCACATCGCCTGTATCTTTTACGGGCTCCCACCTCAATACCGAGGCAACTCGGGCGCGAAGTAGGCTAGCCGACGCGTCCAAGATTTGCTGTAGAATGTGTAGGGTTGAAGCTATGCCTCATTTGGGGTTTTGTTGCCTTTGAAGATGATGGAGGAATCAAGATAAGAAAAATGGTGCTTGCATTTTTCTAGCATGAAATGAGATCAAGAATGAAACTCTCATCTTCTTCTCACAAGTCAAGCATCTCATATCAAGTGAGAATGGTGGAGGGATGAAATATGAATCCAAATACAAGAGGAAGGTGAGTGTAGGAGAAAGAGAATGGTGACCACATCCAAAGCATCATGATAACAATCTCACATCAACTCCAAATCAACTCTAATCACCATTTAATGCAAAAGGTTGATGTAAAGAGAATCATATGATGGTGGAAAAGAAAAGATGCCATCATAATCAAACTATTTGCATGAAAACCCTCCACAATGTGTTATTTGCAAACTTGCAAATAACACCCTCCATCAAAAGGTTCGGCCGGGAAAGAACAAAGGAAAACCGGCCGGAACGGAATGCAAACTGGCAACTCCAGAAAACTGGTCCCGTAATAAATTACAGGAAAACCCCGATACTGTGCATACACACCCGCATCTGTATTCCGTCCGGATACAAATGCAATGAGACAAAATCTACACTGTACTAAACTAGGATCCGGCTTAAACCAAAGCCGGCTAGTAATGTTCGTCCGATCCTGATCCGTGCAATACCGCACGTATCAGATCGAACCCTGCCATATAACCATACGGCCACTAGTACAAACCGCCCGATCCTGATCCGTGCAATACCGCACGTATCTGATCGGACCCTGCCATATCTCCATACGGCCTCTACAGCGTTTCGCCCGAAAGCTTGAGTAACTGAAAGTGTGGTGGACTCTAAAGACTCGTCAATACTATGGCTGTGGATTTAACCACTAGCACGTCAGAGGTATTAGCCAATACGTGACGGGCCACCAGCTATTGACCAAAAGGGACGTCGATGAGCGAACTCATCCTGACACCCTACTGAGCCTGTCAGTGACAATATCCGTACAGTCCGGTCCGTTCGTCTATGAGTATCGCATGGCGGGCCTAGGGGGTTGGTAAAAGTCAGACCCCCAAAAGCGGTACAAGTCGTGTCGGAGCGTAGCCCAGAACACCCTGAGATACTACTGGAATACCTACCAGTAAATCTCCTGCCTCGGCCGAGGGCTTTGTGTAATGGCTCTCCTAGACACAGCGCGACCTCACCCCCAATACCGGGAGAGACGAACCCCTGCAGATCCGCTCACTGCCTCCATGTGGCTCGGGACTGTACCCAACTAAAACCTATTTGCACGACTCCTTTGAGCTGTGGTAGGGTAGTAATCAAAGCACAGTGGGAACTCACACGAGACAAATGACGATCTCAGGTCGATGAACTAACCTGTACACATGTCACCAGGGAACTGCTATCTGACATCTGGTATAAGACCAACTAGCAGGTTCCCGGCGAGTCCTGTCCGGTGTACTCATAACCCAATGAGCACCTGTATACATCTTAGGTGAACCAACTGACACCAGTGGCTTGTGAGACCGGCCACCGCCCCTCATCGGGGTCTCGACTGTATACACTAGTCTACTAATGGAGTATCGATGCCCTGTCTCGAAACTCCTACGACTAGGGACCTTTTAAGGATGTGCTTATAGACTACCAGCTCCCACTTATATGATCGCCCTCATACTGCTGGCAGTCAAGCAAGAATCGTAGGGGCTCTATCAACGTGCAATAGCGACCTGTCAGGTCACCTAAAGAAGTACACGATGATAAAGGTAAACCAGATAGCATACTATCATCTCGAGTAAGACTGTTCTACCGGGATAGGTCCTCCCTCAATCATTGCAATCACGTGCCTGTGATCCAATAATTGACTCTGAGGGCACTATCTCCAACAGCCCGAGCACCCACGTACCGGGCATGTGGAGCGCTAGTGCCCAAAGTGCTAGTGCCAGCGCCCGAGCGCCCGCGTGCCGGGCACGTGGTGCGCTAGCGCCCGAGCGCTCGCGTGCCAGGCATGTGGTGCTCTAGCGCCCAAAACGCTAGCGCCAGCACCCTAGCGCCTGCGTGTCGAGCATGTGGTGCACTAGTGCCCGAGCACCCATGTGCCAGGCATGTGGTGCGCTAGCACCAGCGTCCGAGCGCCCGCGTACCGGGCACGCGGTGCGCTAGCGCCCAAAGCGCTAGCGCTAACGCCCGAGCGTCCGCGTGCCGGGCACGTGGGAGCGCCAGCGCCAGCGCCCGAGCGTCTAAGCGCTCGCGTGCCGCTCACTTAAGGCGCTGGCGCCTTCTCCCGCGCATCCTATGGATGCCCTTTCCTTACACACACACACACACACACGTATATATGCACACACACACACATACTTCACCACATTGTTCTCGTTAGAAAAAATTTCTAATGGGACGCTGCCCGGCACCCCGCAAGGGGGCTGCTAGCCCTCTTGACCCCCAGCCCGCTATCCGGGTAGCGGGACCACCGTAAAAACTCTGCGGGGCCCCCGATATGTCCAAAAGTTCTTCAAAACACAACACTACACATTGAGTTCGCATGACCTATTTGACCCGTCAATCGGAGGTTCTCTCGCTCTGAAGGCGAGGGGTAATTAACGGCAGCTTAGTCCGTGGCTGCCGGAGATTCGGATCCCCACAATCAATAAATCTCAGCCTGCCCTAGGCAGGGGGAATCTGTAATGCGCCTGACAAGCGCGTGCATATTTCCATCTCAATGGGGTGACGAAAAACACCCTACAGATTCTGGCATGCCCGGTGGGACCAATCCCTCCTCCCATATTTCGGGTTAAACGGTCATGCGAACTCAATCAATATACATATCAATATTTATACTAAAATAATGCTCTTTCATGCAGTACTTCAAGCGATCAAGCCTCAACCATGTCTCCAAAGATCAGATCAGCTCTCGACACAGCTCCCATCTCTTACATGATGAAGATGGACGCTAGGACGGTCCTCCTGGCCAGTCTCGGGCGACAATGGGAGGAACCGCCGCTGCCATTTGGCTCTATTCTGTTCATGTCAGCTAACGCCATCCCAGCTCCTCAAGCTCCGGTAACAGACAAACCGGCCTCGAAAGGCAAGAGGCTAAATGTGGTGATCTCGAGGGCACCATACCCAAACGCAAGTCGGTGTTCGAATGACTTTCCTTGGCCCTAGCTTGGGGCAAGACCATCAACGTCAACGAAGCAATGGGGCATCTCAGGCAAGCTCCAGCGGTACCCTCGACAACTGCTCGATCGGGTATCTTCTTTAAGCTCCCTATTTATCGACTCACGGTGGCTTCATAAAAAACGGATGCCCGCCAAGCCCTCAAAATCAAGAAGCTAAGGCAGAAAAGGCTCAGATACAGAGCCAACAAAAAGGCTAGGGCTCATACTAGGCTGAGTTTCATGAGGCTCCAAGAATGGGGTTACCCCGCCAAAGATAAAAAGACGGCTGGATATGTGGTCCACACTGTCTACATGGTCGGACATGAAGATGAACCCTCCTATGCTTCACAGCCATGGTGATGATATGGTGGACGCTACCCAACGTCGACTCGGTCTAAATGATGAAGAGCTCCCTCAGGCCGATAAGCCAAAAGAGCCCGGGGTTCCTGCGGAATTGAGCTCAGGCAATAAGGATGACCCGGTTGTCATAACCGGAACTACAGAACAAGCATTATTCCGATGGCTTCAGAGGCAGCTTCACGACAGGGAAGAGAAGTTAGCCAAGGTACAGTCTAAGGTCAACGAATTGGCAAACATCGCGGCAGATCTCGTGACCCAAGTCGTCCGATTGCAATTACAGCAGAATCAAATTTTGGTTCATGAGCCAGGGATTGATACCCGGAGGCAGCCGACTAATACCCCTTTCAGCCTAAGAGCGGAGCGCCTTTGCGAAAAACAGCCGCGATCATCCTTCAGTCCCTCCGATACATACACCGAAGGGGAATCACCTATGAAAGAGAAACTGGATAACGTCTATTCCTTCAAAAGAGACAAAGTCCACAAGATATTCAAGGACACCCTAAGAAACGGTCTACAACTGCCAGAATCAAAGAGGCCGCAAGAAGAGAATATGACCGACGACCCAAAATATTGCCCCTATCACATAGTGATAGGTCATGCCATTGAGGACTGCTTCTTCTTCAAAGATTGGGTCGAAAAGCAATACAAGACGGGAGAGATAGAACTGTCTAAAGGCGCGTTAGCAAACAGTCAAGCTACAACCGCCGATTTCATACAAATGGAGACCGGAGCCCTTCGGGAACCTGATTCTCTCAGACATGTGCCATCATCTAAAAAGGGCGAACCAAAAACTGATCGGCCTCAAGGACCAGTATCAGTAAAGGCATCTACTCCATTGGAGAGAAAGAAGAAGGTATACTCCTTCAGGAGGGATGAAGTCCACAAAATATTCACGGACGCCTTGAACAACGGTCTGCAACTGCATGTTCCGAAGAGGCCACATGAAATGAATATGACCGGGAATCCTATATACTGCCCATATCATAGAATGGTGAGTCATACCATCGAAGACTGCTATATTTTTAAAGATTGGGTGGAGAACCAATACAAACTTGGGAAAGCCCCACAGTCGTCAGATGTACCGACAAGCCGCAGAGCTACGGTCATCAACACAACTCCACCAAGATCAAAGTTTGAGGAGCTGGGAAAAGCAAGCTGACCACCACGTCGTTAAACTGGGAACGATAGACCTCTAAGTCTTTAAACTGGGAACCGCTGACCACCACGTCGTTAAACTAGGAATGATAGACCTCTAAGTCTTGAAACTGGGAACCGCTGACCACCACGTTGTTAAACTGGGAACGATAGACCTCTAATTCTTTACACTGGAAACAGCTGACCACCACGTCGTTAAACCGGGAATGATAGACCTCTAAGTCTTTAAACTGGGAACCGCTGACCACCACGTCGTTAAACTGGGAACGATAGACCTCTAAGTCTTTAAACTGGAAACAGCTGACCACCACGTCGTTAAACTGGGAACGATAGACCTCTAACTCTTTAAACTGGAAACCGATGGCCACCACGTCGTTAAACTGGGAATGATAGACCTCTAAGTCTTTAAATTGGGAACCGCTGACCACCACGTCATTAAACTGGGAACAGTCGACCTCTAAGTCGTTAAACTGGGGATGTAAAAATGTGTAAATAAAACAAAAAAATATTAAAATATATATATATATATATATATATATATATATATATATATATATATATATATATAAAGCCGAAATGATGGGGCAACTCGCAATAAAAATCAGCGAGTAAAAATAAAAATGAAAATAAAACCGAAATAATGGGGCAACCGCGAATAAAAAGCCGAAATAATAGAGCAATCGCGACCTTCGCGATAAGAAAAGCTGAAATGATAGATCAATCGCGGTAAAAAAATGGTGAATGATGAGTCGCTCCTGGTACCATATTCTAGTGCAGCGATGCGGACGCCAACCAAATTCCAAACCCCATACCCCAAGTGGCGAATGATGAGTCGCTCCTGCTACCATATTCCAGTGCAGCGATACAGACGCCAACCAAATTCCAAACTCAAATCCCAAGAGGCGAATGATGAGTCGCTCCTAGTACCATATTTCAGTGCAGCGATGTAGACGCCAACCAAATTCCAAGCTCAAATCCCAACGGCGAATGATGAGCCGCTCCTGGTACCATATTCTAGTGTAGCGATGCAGACGCCAATCAAAATCCAGAACCCCAAGTGGCGAATGATGAGCCGTTCCTGGTACTATATTCCAGTGCAGCGATGCAGATGCCAACCAAATTCTAAATCCCATACCCCAACGGCGAATGATGAGTCGCTCCTGGTACCATATTCCAATGCAGCGATGCAGATGCCAACAAAGTCCCAAAAATTTTCCGGCCCTACGGTCTAGATCATACATCCTGCAAAACCGTATACAATCCAAAGGCGTAAAACGATCCCAATCTCTCCCAAGTCCTACCGGCGAGACCACATTCAAAGTCTCACTGGCGATGAAAAAAAGGGTATGTCCACAAGCAAAATAGGCACAGATAAAAACCCGAAAAGGCTCCATGAGTAAAAACAGCAGGATTGCCGGCGAGTTTGTGAAAACCCGAAAGGGCGCAAACTCGTGAAAAAGAGATGAAATGCACTCGCAAAGTCCTTTCGACTTTGTGAGGAGAAAATTCCCGTGTGAGATCCTTACGACTCATAAAGGAGCAACACACTTGGGGGTCCTCACGACTCCTAAGGAGAAAATACACCTACGAGATCCTTTCAACTCGTCGGGAGAAAATGCTTTTATGGGACCCTTATAGCCCATGAAATTGAAATGCCTTAGGTGATAGGGATCCAAACCTGTCTCCTAAGCCATCGCTTCCCAACAGGGAAAGGCAAATGATGATTCGCTCCTGGTACTATATTCCAGTGTAGCGATACTGATGCCGACCCAAAAACCAATTCTCAAATCCTCCCGGGGCAAATGATGAGTTGCTCCTGGCATTATTCCAGTGCAGCAATGCAGATGCCGACCCAAAAAACTAATTCCCAAGTCCTCCGGGGGCAAATGATGAGTTGCTCCTGGCATTATTCCAGTGCAGCAATGCAGATGCCGACCCAAAAACCAATTCCTAAATCCTCCCGGGGCAAATGATGAGTTGCTCCTGGTATTATTCCAGTGCAGCAATGCAGATGCCAACAAAAAAACAACCCCCAAATCTTGTCATGGCAGATGATGATTCGCTCCTGATACTATATTCCAGTGTAGTGGTGCTGATGTCAACCCAAATCAAACCAACAACCTCTGCGGCGGAATCATGCTTCGCCTCGAGATATCTACCTTCCCTGTCGGAATCATGCTCTGCCTCGGGATCAAGTCAACCAGCGACACTCCGTGCCGGGGATCAAGTCAAACAAACAGCGACACTCCGTGCCGAGGATCAAGTCGAACAAACAGCGACACTCCGTGCCGGGGACAAGTCGACCAGCGACACTCCGTGCCGGGGATCAAGTCGAACAAACAGCGACACTCCATGCTAAGGACAAGTAGACCAGCGACACTCCGTGCCGGGGATCAAGTCGAACAAACAGCGACACTCCATGCTGAGGACAAGTCGACCAGCAACACTCCGTGCCGGGGATCAATTCGATCAACGACACTCCGTGCCGGGGATCAAGTCGAACAAACAGCGACACTCTGTGCCGAGGATCAAGTCGAACAAACAGCGACACTCCATGCCGGGGACAAGTCGACCAGCGACACTCCGTGCCGGGGATCAAGTCGAAAAAACAGCGACACTCCATGCTAAGGACAAGTCCACCAGCGACACTCTGTGCCAGGGATCAAGTCGATCAACGACACTCCATGCCGGGGATCAAGTGGAACAAACAGCGACACTCCGTGCCGGGGATCAAGTCAAACATCAGCGACACTACGTGCCGGGGACAAGTCGACCAGCGACACTCCGAACCGGGGATCAAGTCGAACAAACAGCGACACGCCGTGCCGGGGATCAAGTC
Organism: Agapanthus africanus; assembly: GCA_030015575.1. Lineage (NCBI taxonomy): Eukaryota > Viridiplantae > Streptophyta > Magnoliopsida > Asparagales > Amaryllidaceae > Agapanthus > Agapanthus africanus. The sequence continues at coordinate 350,956,660 of CM057351.1, forward strand.
GAACATCAGCGACACTCCGTGCCGGGGATAAGTCAACCAGCGACACTCTGAGCCGGGGATCAATTCGAACAAACAGCGACACTCCGTGCCGGGGATTAAGTCGAACAAACAGCGACACTCCGTGCCGGGGACAAGTCGATCAGCGACGCTCCATGCCGGGGACAATTCGAACAGCCAGCGACACTCCGTGCAGGGGACAAGTCGATCAATGACACTCCGTGCTGGGGACAAGTCGATCAGCGACACTCCATGCCGGGGACAAGTCGAACAACCAGCGACACTCCATGTCGGGGACAAGTCGATCAGCGACACTCTGTGCCGAGGATAAGTCGAACATCAGCGACACTCCGTGCCAGGGACAAGTCGATCAGCGACACTCCGTGCCGGGGACAAGTCGATCAGCGACACTCCGGGCCGGGGACAAGTCGAACAACCAGCGACACTCCGTGCCGGGGACAAGTCGACCAGCGACACTCCGTGCCAGGGACAAGTCGAACAACCAGTGACACTCCGTGCCGGGGACAAGTCGATCAGCGACACTCCGCGCCGGGGACAAGTCGAACATCTGCGACACTCCGTACTGGGGACAAGTCGAACAGTGACACTCCGTGACGGGGACAAGTCGATCAGCGACACTCCGTGCCGGGGACAAGTCGATCAGCGACACTCTGTGCCGGGGACAAGTTGAACGACCAGCGACACTCCTTGCTGGGGACAAGTCGAACAGCGATGCTCAGTGCCGTCGACCGTCCATATCGTAAAAAGGGCAGTGCAGGCTTCCCACAAATCGGGAACCAAATCGCTCAGGGCCAGGAAAAAGTCTATCACGGACACTCCATCTCGGAGACACGTCAAGCGTCGACGGTCCATGTTGTAAAAAGGGCAGTGCAGGCTTCCCACAAATCGGGAACTAAACCGCTCCGGGCTAGGGAAAAGTCTACCACGGACACTCCGTCTCGGAGACGCGTTAAGCGTCAACCGTCCATGTCGTAAAAAGGGCAGTGCAAGCTTCCTACAAAGCGGGAACCAAATCACTTCGTGCCGAGGGAACGTCTACTACGGACACTCCGTCTCAAAGACGCGTCAAACGTCGACCGTCCATGTCGTAAAAAGAGCAGTGCATCCCAAAAAGTGGGAACCAAAGCAAGTCGCCTCCACGCGAAAGAAGATCCATCAATTTCATGCACACGACCCACATATGTGGTGTGCATTTATTGATGGGGGGCAATTTTTTAGGGTCGAAAATTGCACCCCGGTTGACCAAGTCAAAGTCAAGGTCAACCCCAAGCCAAATTTTTGTAAAGCACATGGTTTATATGCAAAAGAAATGAGCACATGAAGCATGAGATGGGAAAAATGCTATTTTGTAAAGCCCAAGGGGCTATATGTAAATATGTAAGCCTATATAAGGTAACATGATGATGAATAAAAGATACACTTTTCATTCTCCCCAAAAACTAGGGTTCCTGTTCCTCCTTCTCCTTCCAAAAGGTTCTAAAACCTTCTTCCCTTCTTTTGAATTAAATCAAGAGTTTTATTCTTCTTTTTCCAAAACTAAATAGTTTTCACCACAAAACCCACAAAGGGGAGCCTAGATCTTCCATTAGATCTCAAAAAAGGGAGATTTTTAAATCTCATAGCTCTTGTTCTTCAAAATCCGGCCAACAGAAGACGAAGAAGGAGACCCATCTCCAAAAATCCCACTTTGGAGAAGATCCAGGGCTCAAGGGAGAAGCCCCTTCATCAGCTCCAAAAATATATTAGGAGTTTAACTCCTCAAAAAAAATAAATATATACATATATATATACAAAATAATAAGTATTTATTTTTAGGGAGTACAACTCCCAGTGCAGGGACCAAGTCCTATTTTGCCGCCTGGCACCCGAGCGCCCACGTGCTTAGCACGTGAGGCACAAGCACCTAAAGCGCCAGCACCCAAGCGCCCAAAGCGCTAGCGTCCGAGCGACTACGTGCCGGGCACGTGGGGCGCTCGCGCCCAAAGTGCTAGCGCCAGCTCCCGAGCGCCCGTGTGCCGGGCACGTGGTGCGGTAGCGCCCGAGCGCCCGCATGCCAGGCACGTGGTGCGCTAGCGCCAGTGCCCGAGCGCCCGCATGCCGGGCATATGATGCGCTAGCATCTAAGCGCCTGCGTGCCGGGCACGTGGTGCGCTAGCGCCCAAAACACTAGCGCCAGCGCCCGAGCGCCCGCGTGCCGGGCACATGGTACGCTAGCGCCCAAAGCGCTAGCGTCAGCACCTGAGCGCCCGCGTGCCGGGCACGTGGTGCACTAGCGCCAGCGCCCGAGCGACCGCGTGCCGGGCTCGTGGGGGCGCCAGCGCCCAAAGCGCTCGCGTCAGCGCCCAACCGCCTACGCTCGCTTGCCGCTCACGTGAGGCGCTGGCGCCTTTTCCCACGCATCCTATGGATGCCCTTTCCTTTATATATATATATATATATATATGCACACACACACATACTCCACCAAACTGTTCCCGTTAGAAAAAATTTCTAACGGGGCGCTGCCCCGCACCCCGCAAGGGGCTGCTAGCCCTCTTGACCCCCAGCCCGCTATCCGGGTTGCGGGCCCCCCATAAAAACTCTGCGGGGCCCCCGATATGTCCAAAACCTCTTCAAAACACAACACTGCACATTGAGTTCGCATGACCTGTTTGACCCGTCAATCGGAGGTTCTCTCACTCCAAAGGCGAGGGGTAATTAACGGCAGCTTAGTCCGCGGCTGCCGGAGATTCGGATTCCCACAATCAATAAACCTCAGCCTACCCAAGGCAGGGGGAATCTGTAATGCGCCTGACAAGCGTGGGCGTATCTCCATCTCAATAGGGTGACGAAAAACACCCTACAGTGTGTACATGTAAGTATGTATGCAAGATATACATGTAGCTATATCTCATATGTGTATATACCTGTCAATAATGATACAATACCCTATAGGTATATGTATAGCTATAGCAAAATATGTGTCTATACCTGTCAATAATGATACAATACCCTATAGGTATATGTGTAGCTATAACAAGATATGTGTCTATACCTGTCAATAATGATACAATACCCTATAGGTATATGTGTAAACATGTAGGCATAGTAAGGCATATGTGTGAGCATGTAGGTATACAGGTATGCTATATGTCATATGCACAATGGAAATAAGGATCATGTCTCAATGTTCCTAACCAATACAATATCACGTATGTATAGGGTTGTGCGTGTCATGGCAATTATCGACGGAGTGTGTGTAGCATACAATTAGTGCTCGTGTAACATGAACTATCAATAATGGTGTTGTGTCTCATTAATACTATGTCCATATAAAATAGGAAATGAGATATGCAACAATGGTACACATGCACAATCAATGTCCATATATTTATAACTAATAATCATGTCATTTAATCTAGCCCAGACACATAACGCCAAGCGGGCAATTCCCCTGTAGATGTTAAATCTACTCATCGATGAGCTCGAGCTAAGTAAATCCGACCACCTGCTTCCCTTTCTTCGCAGCGTCCGAAGTCCCTGCTCGCGATCCTAAATTTCACAAACACAACACATAAGGTTAAATATTCTGCGCCGACTCAAAAACAACGAAATGAAAGGATAACGTGCACAAGATATACACACTGTGCACCTAGTGCACAAAACGCGCAGGATATCCGCACAACCCTAGCTAGGATGACACAACCACCAAACTTAGACCCCTTTCGTACCGATCGCGCACTCACAACACAATATATATCGTGGAATCTAATATATCTAACATCGCAACGTCAATAGAAACCCACGCCTAATTTATCTGAAGACCTAGTAAGCGACTTTTAATCAATTTAGCTCAAATCTAAAAGTTTAATAAAATCTAGCGATCACGATCATCACATAATAGCTTAACTAAGTCACCCAAACCTTTACTACAATTTTAATCTCACCCATAAAAGATTTAGTAAAAGTTTAGTTTGTACTTAAACTTAATTAGACAATTAGGAAAATAACAAATAATATTCTCACAACTAGGTTAAGTTTTCCAAGTCTACACATCTCCATTAACCATTTCAATAATCAAAACCCTAACTTGATCTTCAAAAACCTTTTCTTGAAATTCTAAAAATGCTAATTAAAACCTTATTTAAACATCTAATAACTAGATTAATGTATTGAAACAACAACTAAGTTTAGGGTTAGGATTTTATACCTCCATTAGAATCACAAACTTGCAACAAGATTTCTCAGATAGTCTCCAAAATGCTAACTTTCATGAAGATCCAAGCAAGATTAAGGCTAAAGAATAATGGGTATGGATTTGTATTTGAATTTATGGGATTATTTTATGATTTTTGATGATTTATTTGAGCTTGAAAGAAGTGAAAATGGGGTGAGAATGAAATGGGGCAGCCATGGGGAGGGTCGACCAACTCATGAAGAAAAAGGAAATTGTGTGAAAATTTCTAAGGTAAAACACATTAAAGTTCAATTAATAAGCTTATCCTTATACCACCTCTTAATTCCTTTTTTTCTAATTAAAATTTTCCTTTAATTCAACAAATATATAGATATTTTGGAGAGATATTTTGTAAGGATGGTTTAATACTTAATCTTGTGATTAAGTTAGTATAGATTCACTTTAGTATAATTAACCCAAACCAAATAGTAATTACCACTAATTAAGTGCATAATTAAAAACTTATAATAATATTTTAATTAAGCAAAAATATTAAAATAAACCAAAATTTTCAAGTGACCACTAAAAACCGCAAACTAGCAATTTCCCAGTTAAACTAGGTGCAGTTAAGTCTAAACTAAAAAATGATCACTTCAGGGTTTTTACGGAAAACACAGCTTATTTTATCTATTAACGGAAAATTTGCCTAAACGATTTCTAAAACGTTACAATCTTTCCCCTTTAAAAAAATTCGGTCCCCGAATTTAAAATTCTTATTATGCATACATTCAAAAGGATGAGTGTAAATCATCCACATCTCGCTCGTAGCCTCCCAAGTGATCTCCTCATGAGACTGCTACGCCAAAAAAAACCTCCACATATGGCAAGACCTTTAACCGAAGTTTCTCCACCTGCCGATCCACTATAACTATCGACTGCTGGTAAACGAAAGATCGCGTTCAAATGAATGGTCTAGTGCAGAATCATGTGAGAAGGGTCATGAAGGTAATTGCAAAGTATCGACACAAGGAATACGGGGTGAATACTCAGAAATCTGGGCGGAAGTGTCAACGATAGGCAACGGTACCAACTCGCTCGAGGATCTCAAAAGGACCTACAATTTGGGACTAAAGTTCATCGGAAAAATCCGTAGGAATACATGATCTCCCACTGCGAACTCAAGTCTGCGACAATGACGGTCGGCATAAGACTTCTGTCTGCACTGGGATGCTCTCATTCTGTCCTGAACCAACTGGATCTTCTCCGAAGTCTCTTGACTAGTTGGGGTCTAAAAATCCCGCTCTCGCAGAGTCGGTAAAACAGACTGGCGATCGACACAACCTACTACACAAGGCCTAGAAAGGTGCCATCTGAGTCGTCTCCTGATAACCGTTATCGTAGGAGAACCCCATCAATGGCAAGTGACGACCCCACAGCCAACAAATAATTAGTACGCAAGCACAAGCATATCCTCCAGAATCTGTATAGTCCGCTCTGTCTAACCATCGGCCTGCGGATGGAAAGCGGAGCTAAAGCTCAACCAGGTACCCAAGGCCTCCTGAAGCTCCTGCCGACGATGGCTAGCGAACTGGATGTCTCTATTGGATATAACGCATGAAGGAACTCCGTGCAAATGCACAACTTATCGAAGAACAACTGAGCAAACTGAGTATACTGAGCATAACAGAACAACAATCACCCAAATGGAGTCATACCCTTGACAAGACCTGGGTAGACACCATAAAGAAATTCATGGAGATCTGCTCTCATTCCCACTCTGGAACGGTTAAAGGTTGCAACTCTCTTGCCGGTCTTAAATGCTCAACCTTAGCTCGCTAACAAGTCAAGCACTTCAAAACGAAACCTGAAACATCACTCTTCATCCCTGACCACCAGTAACCATCTCTTAAGTCACGTTACATCTTGGTGGCACTTGGGTGAACACTAAAAGCTGACTGATGTGCCTGCTCTACGACCTCGCGTCTCTACCCATCGGTATCTGGTATACACAAGCGAGTCCCGCAACGTAGCACACTCTAGTCATCAATCAAGAACTCTGAATCTCTACCCTGCCGAACATACTCAAGAATCTCAGACAAACGAGCATCGGCGGGCTGTGCCTTACGAAAACGATTAATTTGAAGTGGACAGGCGCGGTCATGAGCAAGTTGTCCCCTAGTAGAGGTGAACTTAAGCTGTACTCAACGGTCGCACAAGAACTGCAAATCTGTAAAAGACTGTCTCTGAACTGCGCTCAACTGGAACAAGCTACCCCCGGGCCTACGACTCAAAGCATCAGCTACCACAATCGCCTTACCATGGGTAATAAAGGATCTCACAAATCATAATCCTTCATAAGCTCCATCCAACGGAGCTGTCTCAAACTCAGATCACGCTGCAGGAAGATGTACGTAAAGCTCTGGTGGTCCGTGAAAATATGACACGACTCTCCGTACAAGTAGTGTCTCCAAATCTTCAATGCACGACCACCGCGGCCATCTCCAGATCACGAGTGGGATAAATCTGCTCGTGCTTCTTCAACTGTCAGGAAGCATAAGCGATAACTCTATCGTACTACATCAGTACACAATCGAGCCCCACTAGCGAAACATCACAATAAACGACAAAGTCGCCCGATCCAGAAAGCAAAGATAGAACTGGTGCAGTCGTCAACCGAGCCTTCAACTGCTGAAAACTTAGCTCGCGTGCCTCAGTCAAGAAAGGAACTCCCTTCCTGGTCAGTCCAGTCAACGGTGCAGCGATACACAAGAAATCCTACATGAAACGGAGGTAAAAACCGGCTAAGCCCAAAAGCTGCGGACCTCTGTCATTGATGCAGGTCTGGGCCAAGGTTGTACGGCCTCGATCTTCCTCGGGTCCATACGAATACCGTCTCCCGTAACCACATGACCTAGGAAGTCAACACTATCAAGCCTGAAGGAATACTTCGAGAATTTAGCAAACAGCTGGTACTCTCTCAACGTCTGCAAAGAAATCCTCAAGTGCCGTTCATGTTCCTCACGACTCTTGGAATAGACCAGAATGTCATCAATAACACAACAATACACTGTTCGAGGAACGGCCTGAAAAATCTGGTTCATCACATCCATGAATGTTGCTAGGGCATTGGTGAGTCCAACGACACCACCAAAAACTCATAATGCCCGTAGCGCGCACAAAATGCAGTCTTCGGAATGTCATCATTCCGAACCCGCAACTGATGATGACCTGATCCCAAATCAAACTTAGAAAAATGTCTCGCACCCTGGTGCTGATCAAAGAAATCGTCAATACGAGATAAAGGATGCCTAATCCGCACCGTAACTCGGTTCAATTGACGATCAATCAATACACAACCTCAAACTGCCGTCCTACTTCTTGACGAACAGAATAGGAACTCCCCAAAGCGAAACACTTGGACGTACAAGTCCCCCAACAAGCAACTTTGCAGCTGATCCTTAAGCTCCCTAAGCTTTGCCGGCTCATCTGGAACAATGTCGAAAAACTCTCGCACAATAGGAACCCGGTCCAACGAATCCGCTGTGGCTCCGGTATCACGAATGAAAGCCAAGAATCATCGACATCCTCTCCTCAAAAGCCGACTAGCGAAAAAAGCTGAAATCAAACGGTGAGGGGCGGCACCACGGTCCCCCTGCACAACAAGAACTGACTCGCCGGGAAAACAAAACCTGACTGTTTTCTCGCGGCAGTCCACAGACGCATAGCACGTAGCTAACCAGTCCATACCCAGGAGAACGTCAAAGTCTAACATCTCTAGAAGGATCAATCGATGGACGAATTTCTATCTCTTGTCCGATTGGCACATAATTGAAACACATGTCGCGTAACAAAAGAATCGCCAACAGGAGTAAACACAATAAACGGATGATCTAGCATACACGACTCTCAGCCCAACCTCGGCACGAAGTAAAACAAACGAGTGCATAGATCCCGAATTAAACAAACATACACATCAGAAGATCGTGTGAAAAGAATACCTGAAAACTCTGTATTGGACGCCCGCGCGTCCCGATGAGTAGAAGAAAACGCTCGCACCTGCCCTCTACCCGCAACAGGTTGTCCTCCTCCTCTGCCATCTTGTATACTCTGAACAAACTCTCCACGACCATGACCTCTCTGCACATAAGTCTGACGCAGATCAACAACAGGCGCAAAAGGCGACTCTCCCTGAGGTGAAGGTGATAAGGTATCATATGGTACTGCTGCCCTCCTCTGGCGTTCCAAGGTACAATTTCTGACGACGTGATGGAAACTCCCACACCGGAAACATCCATACGATGGCTGCCAACCCTCCTATGGATAAGAGCTAAACAACTGTTCTCGTCCCAAGTCTCTGCTACTCCTGCGACGTAAGCGAAATCTGTCGCGGCGACTAAGCATCTGTTTCTAGGCTGATACACCTGTACGAGCCCTCTTCGGTTCCGGAACTTCCAAAGTCTCGGGAAGACGTGCCTCATCTAGTAGGGCTGCGTCCACCGCTGCTGTATACGTAACATAATGTTGTGTGCTGATAGCAAGAAATAAATGAGTAACGGGGGTGGCAACCTCCTGTTGCTGCGCTCGACTGGCCTCAACCAACGATCCCATCATCTGGCGCAAATGCTGCATATCTGTCTCTAACCTAGCGATACGATCTATCGAAGGCGGATCAATCTGATCCTGTACAGAGAGCGTACCGTCCTGGTCATTCCTCATCCCAAACGAGTCAACTTTGACCTCGGCTCTCGCTGCCTCTCTCTGAGCCCTCATAGTCATCAGCAGCATAAAGGCTAGAAATGGAAATAGGATTCGATAAGAACATGGAAATCGAATCACAAGGATATGTATAATCATGGAAGGAATTTCAAGCAATAAGTACTAAGATCACTTAGGCGGAGTACCGTGTCGTAAATATGCCGCGGACATACACACGCTACGTCACTCTGCTTAAGCTACCTATTCCATCATACCAAGGTCATCCTACACTCCGAAAGGTAAAACCTAGCGCTCTGATACCAACTTTGTCACGACTCGAAATTTGGCACGTGACGGTCCTTAAACCACGTAACGTCTACAGGCGTAACGCAATCTAAGTAAGCCGAAAACCCAGCAATCTAAACAATCAAAAGTAGTAAGTGATAAGAACAATGTTTAAAAACTTTTGGAATCTCAATCAAAATTCTTTAAAGTCAAAATTTACTTTCGTTAAAAATTTAGTAGTACCTCCTTTGTAAAAACTAGTCCCGAAACGGGCACAACATAGAATATAAATAAAGCATCACAACGGGAGCAAATCCACACCCAAAGGTGGAAACAACCACAACAAACAAATATACGATACCGTAGCGAAGAAAATGGACGATATAAAGTGACAACAGCATAAAAAACATCCAAAGTCACAAAACAATATACAAAATCGTCCTCACATCTCGTCTCTAAGTCAATACATGAAGTAGTAGATGGAAAGTACTAGATACAACGAATATACAAATGAGCATCATCGGATAACCGCAAAACCCACCTATAGCAAAACTGCACACAGTCAGCCATAGCGGTATCCGCTGCAAAAGATGATACGATAAGAAGAAGCCCTGCCGCTACCACCCTGAGGGACACCTGCAAAATACTGTGGCACAACGGGGGTGAGTTGCCAACTCGTGAATAGTAAATAACATATGCAGGTAATCGCAGGTATGCACGTACTGCGATAATCTATCACATGCAAGCTGATAGCAATAATGGCAATATGTATATGCAACAGTCATGAAAGGTACTCTATCAGGTACTACTAAAACATGAAATAATGCATATCAAATAAATGCTGAGTATGGGATAAAATATATCATCAACACGGAAATCCTCATCGTGGAGAAACTAGTGTCCATCAACGACACTCCAAATCCCAATACCTCAGGCACCGTATCCTCAGATCGGCCCTCATATGTAAGTCTCATGGAACCTGAGTGTCCAACAACGACACCCGAAAACATCATGAAAACATATACCTGTGTGTGTGTGTGTGTATAAATAAGGATATCTACCTCGTGTGTCTATCAACGACAATCAAATCATGGAACCTGATTGTCCAACACCGACACTCGAAACATCATGAAAACTAGTGTCCAGTATCGACACATAAATCCTCATATAGGCTCCGTCTGCGGGATCGGCCCGCGGGCTCCGGAAGAACGGGTCGGCCTAAATCCATCTCATGACTCCGGTCGGTATCCTCCAGATAACCGCCGAGTCCAAATACTGTCACCGGTAGGAAGTGCACCTCCCCTGCCAGGCTCATCGGCTAATCCATCGACATACCTTTCTTTCCCCGGGGTACCATACCGGGTCTACCATGTACCCGCAAACGGCCACTCCACTCCTCGCATCGGGTTTCTAACACAAGTCTCAGAACCGAGAAAACTTATGGTGGACGCATTGAAATATCATATCAAGAGAAACCGGGTTTTTCAAACAATGCATAGTTTCATGAACTACTGCGTTCCTCAAATCCAGAAAATATCAAGTAATGAATAAGAATACTTGTATAGATCATTATGATGATATATATTATATATATGTACATATATAACAGCGTCCCATACCACTGATATATATATATATATATACATATATAACAGCGTCCCATACCACTGATATATATCACCAGGAGTAAAACATCCAGAAAATATCATATGAAATCCATATCTCAATGCGTAAATCCATGAAATATAATATATGCAACATAAATCGGTAATATGAGCATATAAAGGAAAACCGCTATTTAAATGCAACAAGTTATTAAATATATCACGCGGTTCCTAATTTCCCCAAAATCCCACGCAACATCATATAAGGGTGAACATGTAGCTAAAGCAAGGTATAAGTGTGTACATGTAAGTATGTATGCAAGATGTACATATAGCTATATCTCATATGTGTATATACCTGTCAATAATGATACAATACCCTATAGGTATATGTGTAGCTATAGCAAGATATGTGTCTATACCTGTCAATAATGATACAATACAATACCCTATAGGTATATGTGTAGCTATAGCAAGATATGTGTCTATACCTGTCAATAATGATACAATACCTTATAGGTATATATGTAAACATGTAGGCATAGCAAGACATATGTATAAGCATGTAGGTATACAGGTATGCTATATGTAATATGCACAATGGAAATAAGGATCATGTCTCAATGTCCCTAACCAATACAATATCACGTATGTATAGGGTTGTGCATGTCATGGCAATTATCGATGGAGTGTGTGTAGCATACAATTAGTGCTCGTGTAACATGAACCGTCAATAATGGTGTTGTGTCTCATTAATACTATGTCTATATACAATAGGAAATGAGATATGTAACAATGGTACACATGCACAATCAATGTCCATATATTTATAACTAATAATCATGTCATTTAATCTAGCCCAGACGCATAACGCCATGCGGGCAATTCCCCTGTAGATGTTAAATCTATGTACCGATGACCTCGAGCTAAATAAATCCGACCACCTACTTCCCTTTCTTCGCAGCGTCTAAAGTCCCTGCTCGTGATCCTAAATTTCACAAACACAACACATAAGGTTAAATATCCTGCGCCGACACAAAGACAACGAAACGCAAGGATAACGTTCACAAGGTATACACACTGTGCACCTAGTGCACAAAACGCGCAGGATATCGGCACAACCCTAGCTAGGATGACATAACTACCAAGCCTAGACCCCGATCGTACCGATCGCGCACTCACAACACAATATATATCGTGGAATCTAATATATCTAATATCGCAACGTCAATAGAAACCCACGCCTAATTTATCCGAAAACCTAGTAAGCAACTTTTAATCAATTTAGCTCAAATCTAAAAGTTTAACCAAATCTAGCGATCACAATTATCACATAATAGCTTAACTAAGTCACCCAAACCTTTACTACAATTTTAATCTCACCCATAAAAGATTTAGTAAAATTTTAGTTTGTACTTAAGCTTAATTAGACAATTAAGAAAATAACAAATAACATTCTCACAACTAGGTTAAGTTTTCCAAGTCTACACATCTCCATTAACTATTTCAATAATCAAAACCCAAACTTGATCTTCAAAAACATTTTCTGGAAATTCTAAACATGCTAATTAAAGCCTTATTTAAACATCTAGTAACAAGATTAATGTATTGAAAGAACAACTAAGTTTAGGGTTAGGATTTTGTTCCTCCACTAGAATCACAAACTTGCAACAAGATTTCCATGATAGCCTATGTTATCTCATGGGAACTGAATAAAATACAAATAAAGCAGCAAGGAAAAACCCCAAATGGGCCATCGCGTGCTCACACGTGACCGGGCCTCACGTGCAAACACATGACCTTTTATGGGCAGATTCTATCTACACCTGAATTCCTAATTGATAAAGTCATATGCCCACACGTGATGGGCTCTTGAACCCACTAAATTATTAGAATTAAATTCTAATTAAAAGGAATTAAAAGCATTTGTTCCTTTATGGGAACTGAATAAAATATATAAATAAAGCAGCAAGGAAAACCCCCCAAAGGGGGATCACGTGCCCACACGTGACCGGGTCTCACGTGCAGACACGTGACCTTTTACAGGCAAAGCCTATATGCGCTGAATAAAATAAACAATTGAAAATGCTTAATCAGTGGGATCACATGCCAACACGTGATGGGTTCCTGAGCCCTCTGAACTAATAGAATTAAATTCTAACTAGATGCTTAATCAGTGGGGTCACGTGCCAACACGTGATGGATTCCAAAACCCTCTAAACCAATAGAATTAAATTCTAATTAAAAGGAAAAATATTTCCCTAGATCTTTCCAAACAGAAAAGATTGCATTCTGTAAAAGGGAGCACCGTTGGATTAAAAATCCAATGGTGATTAAAAATCACCAATTTATGGAAAAATTCTATACAAGGAAATATTTTCCTAAAATTTGCAAGGAACAACAAATAAAATATCTTTTGGATTAAAAATCCAATGGTGAATAAAATTCACCGAGTGATCTAAAAGATCATACTGGTTATAAAATCAATCAAAAATCTTTCAATGAAAGATTGACTGAATAAACTGATTCTTTTCTTTCTCCTATAAATAGGAGCCAAGAAGGAAGAAACAATAAAAAGGATACAACAAGAGAGAGACAGAGAAAAGAGAAGAGAATTTAATTCTCCAAAGAGAAAAGAAAATCTCTTCAGAGAAAGAAAACTCTATGTAAGAGAAGGAAGGAGATCATTCTATAAGCTCCCATAAAACAAAAGAGAATTTAATTCTCAAACCAAGAGTTTAACTCTTCTGAAAAATAAACTTAGTTCTTCCTCTGGTTGAAGATCTGCAGAAGCAGATCTCCCCACAAGTTGAGAATTTAATTCTCATCGGGGAGATTCTGCCATGCAGATCCAAAACTTAGAGAGAGAATTGGGTTTAAAGAATTTAATTCTTTCAAACATATAGGAATCTAATTTCTCTAAATAAAATTAAGGTTTAACCCTATAAAAGAATTTAATTTTTAAACAAGAGATCTAACTCTCCATGCACGTAAAAGAGATCAGTACCCAACCTGATTACGTGGTAACATGTGACACCTCTCTCCAATGACTAAAAGAGAACGAATGGGTCACGTGCTCCCACGTGACCCTTGAACAGACTTCTCAAAATAAAAAGGGCAGAATCGATTTTGGGTGCCTCACGTGTCCCCACATGACCCTTGACAAACACCTCTTTAAAAAAAAGAAAATGGGGTAAAACTGAGGGACTAATACCCAATGCATGGGCACCATCACGTGTGGACACGTGATGGTAATAAAGATTAAGTGTTTAACACTTACTTGCATATTCCGAGAATAAAATAAAGGAAGTTTGGCCCAACACTCAAGCGCCTCACGTGACCCCACGTGAGCGCTTCTTTTTTTAGTATTTAACACTATTTTGTGCGCTTCATCCTTAGTGTTTAACACTATTTTAAGCGCATCATGTGGGAGCACATGATAGACGAGTGTACTCTAGTGTTTAACACTATATTCGAGCCAATTTTAGCCCAAATTAGCTAAGTCTTCCAGAAGCAGGACCCCTCCTTTTTTGACCGAACCTCAAATACATTCTTGTCTTCCAAAATTGATCATCTTATATGGCATTCAAAGCAAAATCCAGAGTCTCCCAACCAATATTGGTTCAAGGGTACATCTCTTCACTCTTCTGATATTTGTCGTTGTAATCCTTCAACGTCTTCAGAGAGGTGACGAGTCCCGACAACCAGACATTCCATGGACTGTGGGGTCCTTAAACTCATGGATTATGATGTCCTTAAACTTTACAGACTGTGGGGTTCTTAAACTCATGTACTACGATGTCCTTAAACTTTACGAACTGTGGGGTCCTTAAACTCATGGACTACGATGTCCTTAAACTTTACAGACTATGATGTCTCTAAACTGCCATGGACTATGGGGTCCTTAAACTCATAGACTATGATGTCTTTAAACTTTATAGACTATGACATCTTTAAACTGTCACGGACTATGATGTCCTTAAACTTATGGACCGCAAAGTTCCTAAACTAAAACAATAGAGCCCAAATGCTCTTTTGTTGGATCTAAATGACCCTGTTGAGTAGATCTTAGTCTAAAAATTAGACTAACGTATTCTCAACAAACGTTTAAGTTGATCTTAATCTCAAATGAGATTAACGATCCTTATACCCAACCCAAACCCAAATCTAAGAAAATACGGATTTGGACTAATCCCCGCCCAACGGGCGATAACATAAATTAGTCTCCGTATACAATCCACGGGGAACCAAAAATAAAATAAACACACACGACACGAAGTGACCATCTGGAGAAGAAGAAAGTGGTTACCGCGATGCGGTAGCGTAATTAACTGCAGGGGCTTGCGCCTGCAGGGAAGAGCGTCCCCACAATCAAAAACCCCTCAATGAGGGGAATCTGACGAAGTCTGCTATATCGGTCGCATCCGTCTAAACCTCTGATATACGGTGCCATAAATCAACTTGGCATCTTCGGAGAGGTGGACGGATAGCACCAAATAGCATTTGCCCCCAAAATTCAAGCTGGACGTCCCAACGTCCCGATCGCGTCTTTCGGCAGAGAAA
This sequence comes from Agapanthus africanus, assembly GCA_030015575.1. NCBI lineage: Eukaryota > Viridiplantae > Streptophyta > Magnoliopsida > Asparagales > Amaryllidaceae > Agapanthus > Agapanthus africanus. Next base: position 350,971,981 of record CM057351.1, read on the forward strand.
AGATTCTGGCACGCCCGGTGGGACCTTTTCCTCTTTCCACTCCACATTTCGTGTGTCGTGTTTGCGAACAAATCACGGTATAATATGGTTGCCTTTGGGTTCGAGGTACTAAGATTTGGTTTTGCTCCCGTGCAGAAAACAGAAGATCAATGGCTTCCAACTGCACAAACTGCAACAACTGCAACAACTCTCACTCCGTCCTTACTGGAAGAGTGACCTACGGGCCTCAAGCGGCCTCCCTTTTTACAATGCCGGTGGACCAGGTGACGCGAGCCACCACAGGGTTATTCTTTGGGACCATGATCCCACCAACGAGCTTCAACGTTCAGATGCCGTCACAGGAAGCTGCGAAGAAGTCAGTCTTTGATCGGCTTGCAACCACCACGGCCCCTCTCAGCGGGTCGTCCAGCTCCAATGCCTCAGTCTTCGACAGGCTGGGTCAAAGCTCAAGTGGGCTCGCAAAGAGGCTCGCAATACCAGAGAAGGACACTCTAACTCCTGTTACAGTTGAGGTCGTCCAAGCTGCTCTCCCTACTCGAAGGTCGGCTTTCGACAGGTTGAACATTCCCTCTCAGCCGACGTCTGTCTTTGACAGGCTGACGCCAACAACAGGCTCTCATCAGAACAGGGGGCATGGAAAAGCTGATCCAACAATGGAGGATGTCCCGGCCGCTCTCCATGCTCGACATCGCCACTGGCGCCGAGTAAGGAAAGCTGGGGGTAGCTCTTCTTCTGAACTGACTCCACCAGCTCCAATGGTGGAAATTGATGTTGCTGTTCCAACTAGGAACAGCTTTGAACTACTTAACAGGGTGCGCAGGAATTCACCAACTGCCATGCTAAAAAAGTCTCCTCCGCCTGTTGAAAAGATCACAAAGGTGAAATCGGAGCAGCCCCCTCAGCGGCTGTCCTCCAAAATTTACAAAGTTTGGCGACAGGCCCAAGACTCGGTGATCAACCAAGGCTACTCCCTCCAATCAAAAAAGATGAAAGTTCGGCAAGAGAAGGATCACCCTGTCGTACCGCAGAAGGTGTCGTCTACTTGGGTGTCCGTTGCAACGGCGCCCTCAACTTCGACCGCTCACAAAAGGAGAAGGCCGGAGAAAATCCCCGTATCTGCGACGAATCTCAAAGGCACTGAATCGAAATGCCCCAAGTCTAGGGGTATGGTGGTGCACACTGTTTATATGGCATCCGGGAAAGAGGATAGCCGTATCTCTACGGGCCATCGACCACTCACCAGATCCGTAACAAAGGCCCAGGAGCAACAACAGAAGCTTCAGTAAATGTTAACACAGATGGCCGCACTCACTGGGCCAAAAGAAAGCCCGGAGACGTCGTCGGAGCAGCGTCAAGAACAGGAAACTGATGCTGAGTTCCTCCGCAGAATCCTTGAGAAGAAGGACAAAGAGACAGCAGAACAAGCTACCAACATAAAGCGAATGGCGCTTTTGTTCCAAGACATGGTCGGCATGATGTTACAGCCGGATCCTCCAACTAAAGACCCCCCGACTATCCTTGAAGACGACAGAGGGGAGACATCGAACCCTCTTCCGGGTTGTTCAGCAGCCAAGGAAGAGACCATTTCTAAAACAGCCCTGGATGACTATATCGCACAATAGATACGAGCTCATCAGACGAGCGAAGCGGCTGGCCAAATTGTTAGGACTGGACAACCCTATCCGGGTTGGTACGACCAAATAAAGTACCCTCCAGGATATACGATTCCTAAATTCCACGTATATAATAGGACGGGAAATCCACACCAACACGTGGCTCAATTCAAGGCTCTGTGCGGCAACACCAGAGGTGACGATAAGCTACTGATTCGCCAGTTTGTTGGCAGCTTGTTGGAAACAGCGTTTGAATGGTACTCTGAGCTACCGAACGACTTCGTTAATACATTCGCAGAAATGGAGTTACTATTCACACAAAGGTTCGCAAGCGCTAGTGAGCGCACCCTGATCACCGCATTAATTAACGCCAGGGTGAAGCCAGGCGAAACATGGGTGCAGTACGCGATACGGTGGCGGAATCTATGGTTGAAGTGTGAACAGCGCATCGAAGAAGCTCCTGCAGTAGGCATGTTCGTGGGTACCCTCGATCCACAAGCGACCATATCTCAGTTCATGATGTTCTTCAAGCCGACCACCTTCCAGGCTTTGATTAACAAGCTGTCCCAAATGGATCAGATGGGTCATAGACCGTCTTCTTTGAAGTTGTAATCTCGAAACGAAAAAGGGAAAGGGAAAGCGACCTTCGTTGCCAATGCTCAGCAGCAGCCCAGTGGTCAAAAACCAGCTGATCGCCAAAGTGATAGACAGCGATCCCTTGGAGAAAAGATGAGACGCCATTACTCGTTTCCTCGGGATAAGACGAAGAGGTTATTCGAGCTAGCGCTGCGCAACAGGCTCATCACTCTGCCGGAGCCAAGACACCCAACACAACCAGGCGACATTAATAATCCTAATTACTGCCCTTACCACCGAATTTTGGGTCATCCAATCGAAGATTGTTACATCTTCAAAAGTTGGATCGAAGATCAGTACCAACAGGGCAAGTTCGCGTTATCAGAAAACTGGAAGGTGAACCCGCCACAACCTCACGCTCCTAAAAAGGTAGACACGTCGGGGCATCATACTTACTTATAGAGGAAGCCCCATGGGAGGTGGCTTTTTCAGCTAAAACTAAAAGAATACTGAAGGACCTTCAAACATGTCCGGCGATTAGGTGGAAAAGCCCTCTGGAGTCCGAGATTATTGAAGGGATGCTGAAGCCGCGCCCAACGCTGAAAGTTGGTGATGGTGGACAAAACATTCAAGTCAAGCCTCCAAAGTCTTTAAAGAAAAAGAAGAAGGCCAAGAAGCCCGTCCAACCCAACAATAGCCGTACAGGTCTGCAGAAATACATCAATGCACTGGAAGAATATAACCAGAAGGCATGGACCCCAATCACGTTGGACGAATTCTTTAAGCATGTTCTTGAGAATGAAGAAGATAACGCTGATGAAGGAGACGATTATTCGAAAGGGCCTGAAGACTATGTGACGAGCTGCCACATGATCTCTCACTCGATAAATAGTGAAGAAGCTCCTGATACAGAGAAACTGGGGGCACATCCCGAGCCTGAACTCCTAGAACCATTCGACGAGATGATTGATGTATTCCTGAATGAGGCTCGTCAGAAAAGCAAAGTTGATCGAGAGCGCGAACTGGCCATATTCGAAAAAGCCAAACGCCGGCGACTGGATGAAAGGGTAAAAACACTCCCACCAGATCAAACCACATCCGCCTCCAGCAAAAGCGGGTTCAAGACAAGGAAGCAGTTTGCTAAAGCCCTGTCGATGGGAATGAAGTTACCACCTTCCAAAGAAGATACTTCAGAAAATGCGTGCCCCGATGAACTAGATGCACATCCAAGATTCTGCTTGTACCATCGGAAGATCATGCACCCTACCGAAGAGTGCAATGCCTTTAAAAATTGGTGGCATGGATACGTTGCTCATCGGTAGCAGTTCAAGCGGATAAAGCGCAAAACGCGTCGAGAGCAGAAGGGCAGTACAGATGAGCGCAAAAGAATTGCCGGCAATTGTCACATGGTTGATTCCGGAAGATCACAAGTTTTCACCTTCGGGAGCGATTCGGATGAAGAAATAGCCCTCGGGCCTCTCTTCAAGGAATCCATCTCTGAAGCAGAAGAGATGAAGACCTATGAGAATATTCAGCTGCGCAATCGCACATTACCCGAAAAGAATCTCGGACCCGCAAACAGGGAATCGGATAGAAAAGATAAAGGGAAGGAAAAAGTCCCTGAGGATATCGCCCTCGATGATCGAGTCGTCCAAGAGCTCGCAGCCAAGGACCCGTCCAAGAAAAACAAGGTGGATTACAACGTTCTGGCGCATCTGAGGAAGATACTCTCGCAGCTAAGCATTCTCGATGCCCTTCTGCTATCCAAAAAGGTGAGAGATTCTCTGATCAAGTCATTACAAGAGCCAGACCAGTTTCAAGCTTTCCTCTCCGAAGAAAAGATGAAGGACGAGCTGGAAGAAATTCACACATCTGACATCACTTTCGGCGATGAAGATCTCCTTCTCGGAACATGCGAGCACAATTGTCCCCTATATGTCTCCGGGTATTGCCATGACATTAAGATAGGGATGATCCTAGTTGACAATGGGTCCTCTGTCAATCTCCTAAATGTGAGGGTGTTAAAAGAAATCTGTATGAGCGTTCAACACCCCGCTCGAGATAAAATAACTATCTCCGAGTTCGACTCCCAGTCATCACGGACGCTCGGGTCTGTGATACCGACGTTACGCTTTGGGCTGCTCGTCACTGACATCAAGTTTCACATCATTGACACCAAGACTTTCTATAACGCTTTGCTCGGCAGGCCTTGGTTACACGAGTACAACATTATCCCTTCTACACAACATCAGTGTATGAAGTATTTCAAGGATGGTCTCGAGTATACCGTGACAGGGGAGCTGAACCCATTCTCCGTGAATGAAGTCCGCAAATACGAGGACGCAAAGTACTTTCTTCCAGACTTTGAAGACACGGAAAGATACCATAAACTTGAGAATAAGCAAAAAGCTATCACCACCATTCCGGTCTTCGGGAGCGACAGCGAGGAGGAAGAAGAGATAGTCTATTCAGGGCCTCCCCGATATAACAAACCGGGACCGTCTATCCCTATTCTGGTCTTTGGCAGTGACTCTGAAGACGAGCTCAACGCGGTATTCTCGGCTCGTCCATTAGTGCAAGCCTTCATTGGAGATAACAAGAGTTTGCGGATCTCCATGGTTCTGCAAGAGCATTACAAAGAGCTCGACGCACTTAATACCTACAGTGTGCAAGAATTGCAGACGTTCTACGTCCCTCCCAGGCGAAGAGATAAAAAGGCGATCCTCTTTTATCGATCCACGGAAACCAAAGTGGAGAAAGAGATCTGGCATGGTGCTGATTTTACGCTTGACAGGCTTTAGCCCATCCGTTTGCCTAGATACTACACAGAAGGATTAAAAAGGTTGTTAAGGCACCAAGGCGTACCCTTGAAGCAGACTGCTCGACAAGCTCAGTTCTACAACAGGATCTGGAATGTCCCTGAAACTCAGCGAAAATTACCCAATGGGAGAATGGAAACGATCGGGCTTAGATATGTTCAATCCAAGAAACGGGAACGATTCCATGGCTACTACGTTATATATGATTTCGATGAAGAAGAGGATGCACTTTTAAAAGACGCTAACCCTGAACCAAAACGAGGTCCTGCCATAAAAATGCCAAGTCCGTCGTTTAAAGAACATATGGAAAAGCTAATAAGAGAAGTGGGTCAAAAAGTCCGGGATGATCATAGCCGCGAAATGGCCATCTACGAGAAAGTCAGGACGCAACACCTCCTTCAGCAGGCTACGAAGGATGACGATACCCTTCGTCGCCAGCCCGTCATAAAGAAGACTCGACATAAAGGCAAAAACGAACTGAATAACGGAAAAAACGTTTGACAACAGCAAAGCGGGTTCAAAAAGCCACGCGATCGAAAATTGAGCAGCCGAGATCCGTCTCTTATAAAAAAGATGGGTCGAGCATATTCTTTTCCCCAAGACAAGACAAGGAAGATATTCAGTCTTGTCATTAAACATCAGATGATTACCCTCCCGGAGTCCAGGAACCCCGAACAAGCAAACGAGGTCCATCACACAGATTATTGCTCCTATCACCGAGTGATAGGACATCCTCTCGAAGACTGCTTCACATTCAAAAACTGGGTTGAAGACCAATACCAACTCGGCAGATTCTTTCTATCAGACAGTTGGAGAGTAGCCCCACCGCAAAGGCATGTGCCGAAAGCAACGCACATAGCGAGAGTAGAACTTGATCAACATCGGTCTTGGAAACGATCTCATACCTATCACGTGATAACGCCGTCAGAAGAAGGAATAGGCGAGGATATGGATGACCTCTCCCGGTGCTTCGAAAATGATAACGACATGGTGATCTCAGAGTTTCCACCGGCGCCAAAAGATCTAGAAGATGGGATATATAATACTGCAGATAACCTCAGAAAAATCGACTTGGGAATGGCAAACGACCCACGGCTGACGCTCGTCAGTGAGCTGTTGTCTGAAGAAAAGGTGGATATGCTCAGAGACGTGCTAATGCAGTATAAAGACTGTTTCGCATGGAACTACTCCGAAATGCCGGGACTAGATCCAGAAGTAGTTATGCACAAATTGGCGATATCTCCGGATATCAAGCCAATCAAACAAGCACCGAGAAGAATGCGGCTCGAACTTGAAATGAGCATCAATGCGCCGAGATCAAGAAGCTAATCGACTCCGGCTTCATCCAAGAGGTACAGTATCCTAACTGGATTGCCAACATTGTCCCAGTGATGAAGAAAAATGGGACGGTGCGCATCTGCGTGGACTTTTGGGACCTCAATAAAGCATGTCCAAAGGATGACTTTCCCGTGCCGGTCACCGAGCTGATGATAGACAATACGTCCACTCACGAAGTCTTCTCCTTCATGGATGGCTCATCAGGATATAATCAAATAAAAATGCATCCCGAAGACCAGAAGCATACTGCTTTCCAGACTCCTCTGGGCATATTCTGCTATAAAGTGATGCCTTTCGGTCTGAAGAACGTAGGCGCTACCTATCAGAGGGCAATGACGAAGATTTTCGTCGACCTCATACATGAAGTCGTAGAATGTTATATCGATGACCTTGTGGTGAAAAGCAAATCGCACGAGGAGCATTGGGAGCATCTAAAAATAGTGTTCCAATATCTTCGGAAATACAACTTAAAGATGAACCCTCTCAAATGCGCGTTCGGAGTCTCCTCAGGAAAATTCCTAGGGTTCATCATACGACACCGAGGTATCGAAATAGACCCGTCCAAGATCAAGGCGATCATGGAAATTCCCCCGCCAAGTGTTGGAGATAGTGCCCTCATAGTCAATTATTGGATCACAGGTACGTGATTGCAATGATTGCGGAGGACCTATACCGGTAGGACAGTCTTGCTCGAGATGATAGTATGCTATCTGGTTTGCCTTTATCAGTCGTGTACATGTTCAGGTGACTGATTACATGTTACACTTTGATAGAGCCCTTAGGATCTTGCTTTACCACCAACAATATGATGGCGATCATATACGTGGGAGTTGGGTGGTTTATACGCATATCCTTAATTGTGGTCCCTAGTCATGGGAGTTTCGAGACAGGGCATCGATACTCCGGAGTAGACTAGTGTGTACAGTCGAGACCCCGACGAGGGGCGGTGGCCGGTCTCACAAGCCACTGTTGTCAGTTGGATCACCTAAGATGTATACAGGTGCTCATTGGGTTATGAGTACACCGGACAGGACTCGCCGGGAATCTGCTAGTTAGTACTATACCTATCGTCAGATAGCAGTCCCCTGGTGACATGTGTACAGGTTAGTTCATCGACCTGAGGTCGTCATTTGTCTCGTGTGAGTTCCCACTGTGCTTTGATTTCTACCCTACCACGGCTCAAAGGAGTCGTGCAAACAGGTAGCTTTTGGGTACAGTCCCGAGCCATATGGAGGCACGTGAGCGGATCGGCAGGGGATTCGTCTCTCCCGGTATTGGGGGCGAGGTCGTGCTGTGTCTAGGAGAGCCATTACACAAAGTCCATGGCCATGGCAGGAGATTTACTGGTAGGTACTCCAGTAGTATCTCAGGGTGTTATTGGGCTTCACTCCGACACGACTTATACTGCTTTTGGGGGTCTGACGTTACTAGCCCCCTAGACAGATATGCGATACTCATAGACGAACAGACCGGACTGTATATACATTGTCACTGTTAGGCTCAGTAGGGTTTCTGGATGAGTTCGCTCATCAGCCTCCCTTGAGGTCAGTCCATGGGCAGCCGTTACGCATAGCTAGTGCCGCTGACGGTTTGTGGTTAAACCCACTGCCAGGGTACTGACGAGTCATTAGAGTCCCCCACAGACAGTTTCCCAAGTTCGGGCGAAACATTGTAGAGGCCGTATGGTTTTATGGCAGGGTTCGGAAAATACACGTGCGTTTACGCACGTGTTATTTTTCGGGCAGATGATACTGGTCGGCTTTGGTTTAAGCCGGATCCGAGTATTATATTGAGTAGGTATAATATTTTTGTCTCGGTTGCATTTGTATTCGGTCGTAATACAAATGCGGGTATATTTATACAGTTACGGGGTTATCCTGAAAGTCATTTCAGGATCACTTTTGGAAGTTGCCAGTTTCCAGTTTTCTATCAGCCGTCTTTTAACATTCGGTTAAAGACGGATTTGTCTTTTCTTGAGATGAGTGTGGATTCTTCTAGAAGGTTCTAGAAGTGGTGAGGTGTTAAGTGACTCATTAGTGCCATTAATGATTCATTTAATGCAAGGGAGAGTTGTATTATGTTCATTGGTTTGCATTAATTGCTCTTTGTGACTCATGCTTTCATAATGGTTATGATAAGCTTTAGGTTTATTATCACCTTCCTTCTTTTGCTCCTACACTCATCCTCCTCCTTCTCTTTATATGGCCGGCCCCTCCCCTCTCTCTCATTCACTTGGTTGATTTCATTTTTGATATAAGACTAAAGTTTTGGATGCATGGAAATTTCATAGTTCATTTCTTGTTCCATTTCATTTCCATCGGCAACTTCATTAACCGATCGTCCACGGCTTTGGACGAAGTGAGACAAAGTCATCTACTCATTCTCTACATCATTCTTGGTCGTCTCTTTTAGCAAACTTGACGACCAAGTTGCCTCGAGTCAGAGGCGGGAGCCCGTTTAAAGAATCAGTGATGTGGTGCCACCTGGACGAGCAGATCGGAGATCGAAGAGATCAGAGCAGCCGCAACGGAGCGTGGGATGATGGTTAAAGAATGAAGGACTCGGATCGTTCGGTATAACCTTTCTACACTCTTTACAGTTTGTTAGTTTAGCAATAATGGCAGATCAGAGCAGCCGCAACGGAGCGTGGGATGATGGTTAAAAAATTTTTTGTTCCGCATTTGGCGTCTGTAGACTGCCGGGGCGCTAGCGTAGACTTACACCAAGAACTCTCAAGCAACTGCGGTCTCTCCAAGGAAAGCTCGCGTATATTCGGCGGTTCATAGCCAATCTTTCCGGCAAATGTTGTCCCTACAGCCACTTGATGAAGAAGGGAACGCCGTTCGTTTGGGATTGCAAATGCCAAAGCGCACTGAACGAAATCAAACAATACCTGCAGAATCTGCCGGTACTGACCGCTCCGGTCGAGGGAAAGCCTCTCATCCTGTACACAACAGCCCTTGAAAGTTCTTTAGGCGCGCTATGGGCACAGGAGAACGACTAAGGGAAGGAGAGACCCCTCTACTATTTGAGTCGAGTTCTCCTGGGGGCAGAAAACAATTACTTACCCATTGAAAAACACTGCCTGGCGTTGATCTTCGCGATAACGAAGCTCAGGCACTATGCGTTGGCGCATGAGGTCTCAAATATTTGATGTCAAAAACCATACTAACAGGACGGCTCGCTAAATGGGCCCTCCTCTTGATGGAATTCTCGATAACATGTCGACCCCTAAAGGCAGTGAAAGGCCAGCCATCGCTGACTTCCTTGCCGAGCATCCTATACCTGCCGATTCACTCCTAAATTGCGAATTGCCAGACGAGCACGCGTTTGACACGATCGATGGGGAGAAAAGAGAGAGAGACACCCGATAGGAACTCTACTTTGATGGGGCATCTTCTATGAAGAAGCGAGAGCACAGCACCCCCATAATCAAATCTTGGGTATGCCTCATCTTCGTGACTCCACAAGGACCGATAATGCGCTTTGCCTTCTCCTTAACAGAGCCAAGGACAAACAATGAAGCCGAATATAAAGCTCTGATAGCAGGTCTTGAGATCGCTGTCGACATGGGAATCGAAAACCTCCTCATATACGGAGACTCCCAACTGGTCGTTAGTCAAGTAAACGGTGACTATCAAACGTGCAAACCAGAGTTGGTAAAGTATGGTGAGAGGGTGCAACAATTGCTGACTCAAATCCTTTCCTACGCCCTGGAAAGCATACCGTGAGCGGAAAATAGCAAGACGGATGCGTTAGCCAAACTCACTAAAGAACTGGCCGACGAAAACATCGATGACGTGAGGATCGTTGTGCAAAACCGCTGAGCTCTTGCACCGGCAGAATTATCTCCGGAGCCGTCCGAAGAAAAGGGAGCGACCAAGCCGACGACCCTACAAATAAAGGACCAGGAAAAGGCTAAAGATTGGAGAGAAGTCTTTATAGACTACTTCAAATCACGTCGAACACCTGAAGATGCATCCTCAAAATATCAGCTCATGAAACGAGCTCTATCCCTCGCCTCCGTCAATGATACGCGTATTAGAGATCGTTCGACTCTCTATGGCTGAGATGCCTGGGACATGAAGAGGCACGAAGAGTCATCCAAGAAACTCACGACGGACTCTGCGGTTCTCATCAAGCCGGGCCAAAAATGAAGCTGAAGATCAAAAGAATGGGCTACTATTGGCCCACAATGATCCAAGACTGCCTTGAATATGCGAACCAGTACCACTCGTTCCAGATTCACGGGGACTTTATCCACCAGCATCCAAATCTGCTACATCCAACGGTGGCTAGCTGGCCATTCGAAATGTGGGGAGCTGACATAATCGGGCCCATTGAACCAGCATCGTCCAGAGGACATCGGTTCATACTGGCGACAACTGATTACTTCTCTAAGTGGACAGAAGCAGTACCCCTGAGAGAAGTGAAGACGGAGAATATCCTCCATTTCTTCAAGACACACGTCATCTATCGGTTCGGCACTCCGCGACGGATTATCTCCGATAACGGGCCGGCCTACAGAAGTCATAAAATCACCCGCTTGGCGCAGCAACATAATATAGACTGGAGATACTCTTTGGTCTATAATCCCCGAGCTAACGGTCTGGATGAGGCTTTCAACAAGACCTTGACGAAGATCGTGAAAAAGACGGTGTCCAAAAATTAGAAGGACTGGCATGAGAGACTGCATGAAGCTCTCTGGGCGTATCGGACCACGTTCAAAACGGTTACAAACACAACGCCGTATGCATTGGTATTTGGCACTGAAGCAGTGCTCCCTTTGGAGATAGAGCTACCCTCCTTTCGAGTGGCAGTTCATTACGAGCTAATGGACGAAGAGAATGCTCATCTTCGGCTTGAGGAGCTCGACGCCCTTGACAAAACCCGGATCACGGCACAGCAAAACTTGGAAGCTTACAAAGAAAAATTACGTGCTCATACGAGAGACTGACTAGACCGAGAACATTCCGTCAAGGCGAACTCGTGCTAGTGGTCAAGAGACCTATGATCCCCAATCGTGTTAAACGGAGGAAATTCGAGCCGAACTATGAAGGCCCGTACATCATAAACAAAGTTTACCAAGGTGGGGCTTATTTGCTCATGGATATGCATGGTGAAAGACCTTTCAGTCCAATAAACGGCCGGTTCTTAAAAAAATACTATGCCTGATGAGTCACGGCTTAGGTCAACAATAGATGTCGACGCCTATGTCCGCTTGCTATCTTCCCAAGCCTGAATTCTATAAGTAGTATCCGACAAAGCCTCGCCTCGAAAATGTGCGACGGACCGAAACGTCCCTAAACTAACGATGGACCGCAATGTCCTAAAACTTGCAACTGACCGAGACGTCTATAAACTACTACGGACCGCAGCATCCCAAGGCTGACGTAAAAATTAAAATAAAAAAAACGGTACGTCCATAAGCGAGATGGGCACGGATGAAAACCCGAAAGGGCTCCATGAGTAAAAACAGCAGGACTACCGGCGAGTTTGTAAAAACCCGAAAGGGCGCAATCTCGTTAAAAGACACTTGCAACGTCCTCTCGACCCTGTAAGGAGAAAATACCTGCATGAGATCCTTACGACTCACAAGGGAGCAATACACTTAGGAATTTCCACGATTCCTAAGGAGAAAACACACTTACGAGATCCTCACGACTCGTAAGGAGAATTCTCCTTTGAGACCCTCACGGCTCATAGAATTCAAAAGCCTTAAGCTATAGAGATCTGAACCTGTTCTTAAGCCGTCATACACCCCGATTTTCCCCTACAAGCGTTTCAATATAGACCCTTGTATACAATCCACGGGCACGAATAAACATTTCCCTAACAAAGTCCCACCAGCGACTAGGGATATGCTCACACAGTGAACGACACTTGTAAGTCCTCTCGACTTATAATGAGAAAATACTCTTGTAAGATCCTTACGACTTATAAGAGAAAACACACTTAGGAATCCTCACGATTCCTAAGGAGAAAATACAACTACGAGATCCTCACGACTCGTAGGGAGAAATATCTTTATGAGACCCTTATGGCTTGTAAAGTCAAAAGCCTTAGTCGACAGGATCCTAACCCTGTTTGCTAAACCACCTTTGTTCGACATCGACAGAGCCAAATGATGATTCGCTCCTGGCAATATCCCAGTGATAGCGATACTGATGCCTAAATCAATATCAAATTCCAAGCCCTTTCACGGCAAATGATGATTCTCTCCTGGCAATTTTCAGTTGTAGCGATGCTGATGCTAAGATTGGCATCAGGTTCCAAGTTCCACACTCACGATAAAGATTCAGCGAGCCAAAAATGCATATGAAATAGCCGAAATGATGGGGCAACTTACAACAAAATCAGCAAGTAAAAGATATGCATACAAAAATAGCCGAAATGATTGGGCAACTCGCAATAAAAGCAGCGAGTAAAAACAAAAATAGCCGAAATGATTGGGCACCGCGAAAAATAGCCGAAATGATTGGGCAATCGCGACTTTCGCAATATAAAAAGCTGAAATGATAGAGCATCGCGGAAAGAAATAAAAAAATGAAAGAATGAAACTTTTTCCCTACAGATGAGATCACATCGATCCCTATATAGAATCCAGGGGCACAAACAAAGAGAAAACCATATCATCCCATCAGGCTTCATCAGAAAGAGAGCCAAGTCTTGATGGCAACATCTGCATCTCGACGGTTCACAGACAACCTAGAGACCACCTCGACATTCGTCTTGTTACAGCAGATGCAACGTCCGCAAAGCGGAGCCACGGCAAAGTCCCTAGTTCTAAATCTCGACGGTTCACAAACAACCTAGAGACCACCTCGACATTCGTCTTGTTATAGCAGACACAACATCATCCAATGACCCCGACATGGAGACACGTCAGCACATGACCCCGTCGCGGAAATATGTCAGCACATGACCCCGTCCCGGAAACACGTCAGCAAATGACCCCGTCATGGAAACACGCCAGCAATTGACCCCGTCGTGGAAATACGTCAGCACATGACCCCGTCGTGGAAATACGTCATCCAATGACCCCGTCGCGGAAATACGTCAGCACATGACCCCGTCGTGGAAACACGTCAGCACATGACCCCGTCGCGGAAACACGTCAGCCAATGACCCCGTCGCGGAAACACGTCATCAAATGACCCCGTCGCGGAAAGACGTCATCAAATGACCCCGTCGCGGAAATACGTCATCAAATGACCCCGTCGCGGAAATACGTCAGCAAATGACCCCATCACGGAAACACGTCATCAAATGACCCCATCGCGGAAATACGTCATCCAATGACCCTATCGCGGAAATAAGTCAATCCTGACCCCGTGAAACACGGCCAAAGTTAACCCTCGACCTCCCCATTGAAGCAATGCTTTGACCCGGGAGAAAGTCAACTCATCAAACACTTATGAGTCCTCTCGACTTGTAAGGAAGAAAATTCTCTTGTGAGATCCTTACGACTCTCAAGAGAAAACACACTTAGGAATCCTCACGATTTCTAAGGAGAAAATACACCTACGAGATCCTCTTGACTCGTAGGGAGAAAAATCTTTATGAGACCCTCATGGCTCATAAAGTTGGAAAGCCTTAGGAGGCAGACCTAAACCTGACTCCTAAGCCATCGTTGTCCTACAAAGAGATCAAAATAGATTATCCACAAAACGCATTTGCTAAAAGGGACACACCACCATGAAACAAAGTATGTCTTTTATTCATGAATCAAAATGAATACAAAGTACAATCTATAAAAGAATCAAAAAATACTCTCATTCAGGAGTATGTACAAAAGGAGAATAAAAAAACCATATACATTGTCTTCAAGCCGGCGGACGATTTAATAGATTTGTCAGTTCATCCTTCTTCCGCTGGGTCTCGACCTCATAATTTGTTATTGCGATAAGACGAGCCTCCGCCTGAGACTGTTGGGCCTGGTAGAGGCGAGCCGACTTTCAAGCTCCTGTTCGGTAACTTTGTGGGCTTCAACCATCTCGCGAGTAAAAATGACGGCTTTATCAATAGCTACCACCTCCCTGATAGCTTCTTGAAGCACCCGCCAAAGTTCATATGCACGAGTGGTCTTGGCCGTAAGTTCATCTTGAAGTTCCCCCAGCGCATTTGAAGCCAGCTCCCTCTTCGAAAACTTTCGATTGAGCCTCTTCTCACATGACTGCAGATTTGTGGCGCACCATTCAACTAGCCCCCGCAAGCTCGCCTTTGCAGCCACGACCTCTGAAGGAAGGCGCATGCACTCAAGACCATGTAAGCAAGCCTCCACCCTACGACAAAACTCAACCCAGACATGCACCAATGTTTCACCATGGTAAGCAGTAAGAAAGGGGAGAGAAATGTTGGCTTCGGCAGCAAATTCTTCGGCTGTGAGCGAGCTACCAGCACGAAGGTCTTCGATGAGGGCTGACAAAGAATGAAGTCTTAGCCTCACCATTCGTTCAGATGCATGTAGAGCATAAGGGCCGGGTGGCATAATAATGCGAGATTCCAGCAGGGTAGGAACAGGCAAAGCTGTTAAGATTCATAAAAAATCAGCGAGATTTGCAAACAAAGAGCAGATGGAGCAGCGTTGAAACCTTACTTACCCACAGTCATGCATGAAGGGTCTAAAAGATCTCTAGGCCCGTCAAGGATCTCAACTTCGTCGTCAGCTTTCAGAACTACAGAAGACATCAGCATCGTTATACAAAATAATAATAATGCCATCAAGAGGACAAATAACACTAACCTTACCCAGAAGAGAAGACGATGCGTTGAGGGGATATTGCCTGCGGAGCGGCCATCTCGAGCAAACGCTGGAAAGACTTTCTGGGGGATAGATCCGTGATAAATGACGCCAATCTGCGTAATTCTGAAAAGTCAGAAGGATTCAGATAATGAAAAGATCACTAAAACAAAAAGATAGAAGAATACCTTCGATGCTCCTCCCGCTTTGAACTGGAGAGATAGCAGCTTCAGCAGCCTCTTCCATACCCTCAGACACATCATCGGGGACATGGGCCGGTATAACAGCTTCCAGTTGAGGAGCAGCGGCCACCGCTTCAGGCTCCAATGAAAGGACGGCGGCCTCGACTACCTGTCCCACAGTCTCCAGGCTGTCACCAGAAAGATCCATTGAATCTGCGGCCAATGAAGATGCCTCTTCCGGGAGAGCAAGCACCGGGAGAACGGAAGCCACCAATGGAAGCTCTGCCATAGGAATAGCAACTGTAGCGACCCCCTCTACAGCTACTGGTGTCTCATCGGGGATATTTACAGAGTCCACGATCAAGGCGCTACTCGAGCTCAGATCCTCCGCCATGGCCGAAGTCCCTACAAAGTTTTATGAAGGTAAGAAGACATAGAAAGTAAAACAAATTACTCGCCAAAGGAAAAATACAGAAAACGTGTATACCGATACGCCAAGATGCCTCTAGTATGGCTTTTTCAAGCCGACGTTCCTTCCTGAGAAGGTATGCTGGCCAGGGCTCAAGTGTAGATTCATGGTCGCCGGTCGACAACGACAACTCATCTTCAGAAGCAGCTGAGATAGGGTTTTTAAGGGCTATCTCGCCTCCCTGCTCCAGAGGACCTATAAATATTCGTCGTACAGATAGAGGATCTTCATAGAATATTACGGCATGATAATAACTCTTCGGGGCGCGCACGTTCTCGGTCTCATCTTGGGAACGCCTTATAGCCTCAGCCAATTGTACGGCTTCCTCGGCAGATGAACCTGGAAAGGAGATCATCATCCGGCTCTTGCATAGATATTGGTTCATCCTGAACGATAGGCTCGGATTCCATTAAAAAGTCAAGCAGACCGGTGACTGTCTTCTTCCTCTGCTTCGACTCGGAACTAGCGCTGAAAGATGATCGCTTCCTTCCCTTTGGTGCTTTGGAACGATATTGACCCACTTCGCCTTCAGTATCCTCTCTCGGCGGTGCTACCGATGATGACACTACCATTGCTGACGCCGCAGCTGATGAAACCGCTACTGGCGTCTTATCAGAAGCCCTTGCCTGAGCTCTAGTGCGCATCGGCATGCCAACTGTAGGAGGAGTCAGGCCCGCGTCCACCGCCTCAGGAATAAGTAAGGTGCCAATAACCCTTAAGGGAGGGCGAACCGTTGTCCGTGGTCGCGGTAGGACTCCCATAGCTTGGAGCGGGACGGGAGCTCTATGTCCTAAAAGTATCCTCCTCTCCTCAGCAATAATGGGACTAACTCGATGGCGGTACCAGACCGTAAAATCCTCCACACACCTTGGAATGTAGTCGGCCTCGGGGATCATGAAGTGAGAACCGGTGTTCAGCCGCATGAAATGGTAGGTGGCGTCACGAACAGCTTTCAAAGAAGAGCTAAGCTCCACCATGAATGCCTCAAAGGGAACACCCGGTCATAACCCAATTGCCGGGCAAAGCGGTGTGGATTATACCGCATAAAAAAGAACCGCATCATTTCGGAGGAACACCAAATAGCCCGGCCTGATTGAGTACAAGTGCATGACTTCCTTGAGCTTCAAGGATGGTGCTCCCTCTTTCGATAAATCAAACAGCTGCTGAATAGGTCCCGAAGGAGCAAAGAGGATTCGGTCATTAAATACCATCCCGCCTTCGTTAGCATAAGGATTAAGCAATACACGAAGAGCCCCTAACTGAGTCAGGTCAGGAGCAGAAGCGTCCACCAACCTCATGAGCCGCGGGAAGGTATAAGCATCGTAAAAGCCCGGTCTCTGGTGCGCAGCGAACGCCCCTAATACGTGCATCTCAATCCACGACGTAAAATAATGAAGAGAGAAACTCACCACATTCACACCCGGGGTTGAGGTATTGGCTGCAGTGCTCATCTCGTGGTACAAGTGCGATAACCTTGCAATGCCTACGGCTAGTCGTGTCCCTTCGGTAATGCGATGAGCAGGATAAATGACCAAGGATCTCATAAAGCGATGATGCGTTGGAATGACAAACTAACTGAGCCAATCGCTGATAAAACCGACGAAGAAAGTTTCTTCATCCACGCCGGGAGCTGCAATCGACTCAAAAGGTGTCACGCCCCGCTTCCCAAAATACAGAATACGAGGGGTTGACAAGGCCAGCCATGCTCCTACGGTCGAGGAAACATCCTGCCGTAGTCACACTTCGGCTTCTAGCTTTACGTGATAATTGGTAATCAATGCACAGGTAATGAGAAATGCCGTCACTAAATCAAAACAAATGCAAAAACTAACCAGATAGAGATCAAGGAAGTATAGCGCTGAGTCGCTGATCTAGATATCCGCAATGTCCTCGAAGTACGTCAGGTTATGGTCCAAGCTAAATCCACTTTTCACTCTGAGCATGCATACTCAGGTCGTCAGAGCGACACAATAGCAATAAATAGAAATACATATGTAACATGTGTAATAATGATAAATATGAAATAGCAAGCATGAAGTGATGATATGAGCATGAAGGAGCCAGTACAGGTAAACGGTAAAGCGGGTAAACAGTAAGGCAGGTGTATCGAGTCAGTAATCAATGCGTGTCACTAAACCTATCAGTCTCTAAGTCTTACTGTCCAAGTCGCTAAACCTATCGTCAGTCCAAGTGTGAGAGTCAACCACGCGGGAGTATCTCCCACCCAAGGATAGGGCCTCAGGGGAAAGGGAACACGGGCCCGAATCGCTCGTTAATAATCAGTAATATCACCCATATGACTCCCAGAATCGATGTATATGCCGGTAACAGGACTCCCGAGATTCCGTTGAACTCACACTCAAACTACCCCACATCCCGTGGTCTACACCAAACACCAACCATAAACTCAAATACTAGTCGGTCCATGACAAGTCTACGCGAGAACTGAAGACTGGATCTCCATCAAGCATGTCTCGACTGGTACCCAAGATAAATGGACGGTATTTGGTGCCTTACCTATGAAACTAATATAATTTCTTCCATAATCATCCTATACCAATTATAATTACACTTACATATGTCCCATAGACGTCAACAATGCAATAAATCAACCGGGTCCGCTGATTGTGTACAAGTACGTGTCACTTTCATTACTCAATCACGCTTTAACACTACGTACTTGCCACAATCCAAATACTAATATCTAACACTGGGTAATGTACACGATCACTAGGTTACCGATGTATATGACCTCTACATGATATGATGAGAATGCAATAATTATGATATGAATAAAATATCATCAGCCAGTGTCCTACCACTTGCATAATTTACTAAAGTTCATACATGCGGAATTAAGCGAAACAATGTAAAATAGGTAAGCAGTATGTTTAATTATCTATCCGTAAAAATTGGTTTCGCATCAATCGGGTTTCAGGTTTGCTAGTGTGGTCATTTCAATTTAAGTGTTCACTGCTGGAAATCCGGTTTCAGAACTGAGAGTCCGTTTCGTAACATGTTTTAATCCCAGTTGGGATCGAAATTTGGCGATATTATAGTTGAACAAAATTTAGGTTCATTAGTTATATTTCCAATGCATCAGACGGATCAATAATATCCATGGTGTGCTGGAAGTTATGCATTGTACAATAAAGGGGTATACGTTCTGTCCCTGTTTGGGACTGCTATATGTTCTGTTGATTAAAAATATAATTTAAATAGTAAACGACAGTATAAACGAATGAAACCACTTTAAATGGTTATCTAACAGATTTATCCTTGCTATGGTATAGGGTTCCGCATCATAACATTTTCATACAGTAGGGTGAAAGTATTACAAAACGAGAATTGACAGCCAGTGCTGCTCTGGACTGCAGTCCAGAGCCGCACTCTGAACCAGTTTCCGTCACCTTTTTAGCATAGAAACAGATTAAAACTCTCATGGGGTTCTAGGTTGTCGATTCGGATTCGTTGTGAGCCCTCGAACACAACATTCCTATTTGTAACCAATTAACTGTGATTTTTACAAGGTTCAGGTACGGAAAATTTCAGTTTTAACGGGTCTAAATGGGAAAGACCTATCACGTTATTAAAGACCGTATTTTCCAACCAAATCATAACACAACGTTCGTTATCACTCAGGCCATCCTATGTGATTAGTTTCCATCAATTTAACGGGGGTTTTCAATTCGGGTTTTGCATCGAACACTTGTATTCCATTAGTTCGCACGAAAAGTATATATGAAATTGATTGGAAATTGAATTGATGTAGGTAATATTAGCATGAAGCAAGCATTATACTTGCCTGACGACGTATCTACGACGGTACGGGAGTGGTAACGGCGCGATCGCGACACACACGCGGCACGGCAACAACAAGGCGGCGGCGGCGAGCTTGGACGTCGGCTGGAGGCAATGGGCTCTGGCTCTGGCGAGGTCGGCTGATGTAGGCGAGGGTCACGCTGGTGGTGGCCTCGGTGATGCTCAGGTGGCGATGGGTGAGAGAGAAGGAGCTGGAAGTTTAGAGTGGGTTGTTGGTGGAGGGTGCATGATGATGGTTGATGATTTTAGTGGTGTAGTGGTAGAGGTGATCAGTGATGAAGTGGTTGTGGGTGGTGCTGGAGTGGTGCCTGGGGTTTACCGAAGGGCTTGCAATGAGGCTCGACGAGATTCGATGGGTTAGGTTGAAGCTGAAGATGGGGTCGATAGCGGCGATCATTGGCGATGACAGCGACTGTGGACGACGATCGAGGAGCTTCGACGACGGCAATCAAGTTGAGCTTCGGCAGAGATGATGATGATGGGTGATGGCACAGACGACTTTGAGGACGTTGGTGAGGTTAGAGAAGGTTGCTGGTGTTGGGCTGAGAGAGAGGCGGCCGTCTGTGCTCAAGGGTGGTCGTCGGCGGAGGCAATGAGCTGCGATGGTGGTGATGCAGATGGTGAGGGGGTCTCGGGTTGCTTGAGAAGGGTGATGGTGGAAGGTTGAGGTAGTGAGTGGAGGGAGTGGTGTAGGTCGGGGGTACGGAGTTGCTCGTTGGTGGAGGTTGCAGCGAGGTCGACAGTAGTGCCGGCGGTGGGGCAGTGAAGGGTTCGGTTAGGGAGATAGAGATAATGAGAGAGAGGGTGAATAGGGAGAACGGGAGTGAGGGGAAGAGGAGAGGGTGTGTGTACGTGGGTGAGTGGGCGCGGGGAGAGGGGAGAAGGACGTTGTGAGGAGGGAGCGAGTCGAAGGGGTTTGTAGGGCGAAGAGGGGGAGCTCGACGCGGGGGAGTTGAGGTTGGGCGAGAGAAGCGCGCGAGGAGCGGGTGAACAGGCGCCGGTCGTGGGCGCGAGGGAAGCGGGGGCGAGGAGGGGAAAAGGAACGGGAATGTGAAAAAGAGGGAGGAGAAAGGGAGGAAGCGGGTCGGGTTGGGGGGAAGTTGGGTCGGGCCTTGGGCTGAGGGAAATAAAAAGGGATTTAAAAGAGATTGGAAATGAATGGGCTGGGTTAGGTTTAATTTAGGAAAAATTTAAAGGGATTAGATTAAATTAGGGTAAGGTAATTATAATTAAATTAATTGGAAAAAAATATATAAAATTTATAGAAAAATATTTGGAAATTTATTTATTAAAGTACAGTAATTATTTATAGGGACTGGGTATTACAAAAGGTACAGCCGAGAAGATTGGGATGTAAAACTGTGGCAAATCTTCTTCTTTGGCCAGTAGCTTATTTAACCCAAACCTGAAGGGGTCATTGATATTCGCGAACTTCGGAGCCTCCTTTGATAGGACGTCTCCACGAAGGAAGTATTGGAGATAGTGCCCTCAGAGTCAATTATTGGATCACAGGCACGTGATTGCAATGATTGAGGGAGGACCTGTCCCAGTAGGACAGTCTTACTCAAGATGATAGTATGCTATCTGGTTTATCTTTATCATCGTGTACTGCTTTAGGTGACCTTACTGATCACTATTGCGCGTTGATAGAGCCCTTAGGATTCTTGCTTGACAGCCAGCAGTATGATGGCGATCATATACGTGGGAGCTGGTAGTCTATAAGCATATCCTTAAAAGGTCCCTAGTCGTGGGAGTTTCGAGACAGGGCATCGATACTCCAGAGTAGACTAGTGTATACAGTCGAGACCCCGACGAGGGGCGGTGGCCGGTCTCACAAGCCACTGGTGTCAGTTGGTTCACCTAAAATGTATACAGGTGCTCATTGGGTTATGAGTACACCGGACAGGACTCGCCGGGAACATGCTAGTTGGTCTTATACCTGACGTCAGATAGCAGTTCCCTGCTGACATGTGTACAGGTTAGTTCATCGACTTGAGATCGTCATTTGTCTCGTGTGAGTTCCCACTGTACTTTGATTACTACCCTACCACGCTCAAAGGAGACATGCAAACAAGTTTTAGTTGGGTACAGTCCCGAGCCACATGGAGGCAGTAAGCGGATCTGCAGGGGTTCGTCTCTCCCGGTATTGGGGGTGAGGTCGCGCTGTGTCTAGGAGAGCCATTACACGAAGTCCTTGGCCAAGACAGGAGATTTACTGGTAGGTATTCCAGTAGTATCTCAGGGTGTTCTGGGCTACACTCCGACACGACTTGTACCGCTTTTGGGGGTATGACTTTTACCAACCCCCTAGGCCCTCCATGCGATGCTCATAAACGAACGGACCGGACTGTACGGATATTGTCACTGACAGGCTCAGTAGGGTGTCAGGATGAGTTCGCTCATCGACGTCCCTTTTGGTCAATACCTGGTAGCCCGTTACGTATGGCTAATACCTCTGACGTGCTAGTGGTTAAATCCACAACCAAACTATTGACGAGTCTTTAGAGTCCCCCACAGACCGTTTTCTCAAGTTTCGGGCGAAACGCTGTAGAGGCCGTATAGAGATATGGCAGGGTTCGATCAGATACGTGCGGTATTGCACGGATCATGATCGGACGGATAATACTAGCGGGCTTTGGTTTAAGCCGGATCCTAGTATTGTACAGTGTAGATTTTGTCTCATTGCATTTGTATTCGGTCGGAATACAAATGCGGGTATGTATATACAGTCGTGGGGTTTTCCTGTAATTTATTACGGGATCAGTTTTTTGGAGTTGCCAGTTTGCATTCCGTTTCGGCCATTTTCCTTTGTATCTTTCCTTGGCTGAAAATTGGTGGAGGAGGGCTTATTTGCAATTGTGCAAATTAGCATTGTGGAGGGTGGTTTTTGTATATTGTTGCATCATGATGGTTTCATGATGATTCCACCATCCCTTGACTTTCTTTTGTTCATGATGGCTTGACCTTTGGAGTTATGATAGTTAATGGAGTGTTGGATTTTGTTGGTGATCATTTCTTCTCATCATCACATTTTCTCTCTCTTGTATTATTCTTTTGGCTCACTCTCTCTTCATAAGGCAAGGCCGGCCACTTCTTGGTGAGGGATTCATTTTTTGTTGTGAGGAAAAATGTTGATCTCATTTTTGCATGCTACATATACCTCACCTTTCTCCATAGTTCATTTCCTCCACCAAATAGCAACTTCTTTAAACCCCTTGAGACAAAGAGCACTACACTATTCTACAGTAATTTTTGGGCACGTCGGCTCGCCAACTTCGTGCCCGAGTTATCTCGGTCCAGAGGTGGGAGCCCGTAAAAGAACCCGGCGACGTGGTGCCCTTCTGACGAGAAGATGAAGACCGGAGATTCCGCGGGGAGATCGGGAAGACGACGAGAAGACCGAAGGACACGGATCGCTCGGTATATCTCTCTACCCCTTCTCTAGTTAGCTAGGATTAGATTAATGGCCCGATCCGGGTTTTAAAGTGTGCGGTAGTGCCAGTTCTAGTTTCTAGAAAAGTTTTATATTCCGCATTTTGGCCTCGTTCAGACGGCCGGGGCGCCGCCGTGCACTTACATTGGTATCAGAGCCACTCCATTAACCTAGTCTAGCTTGCTCTAATATGTTTAGAACTTCAATCGAACAATTTTTCCAATACCGCGATTTCATGTACATCAGTTTCTGTCGAATTTTTGCAGTGGTCAAAAAATTATTTGGTACATTGTAAAAATATGTGCATGGTTTTATAAGAACACTGTAAAAATTTGGTGACCTGATCCTGCTATAGAGCCGCGGAACCGCGGCCATAACCCTATTTGGGCCGCGGTTCCACTGCCTAAATATAGCTTCATTTCACCAATTTTCTGCAGTGGCTCTCTGACATGGAATTAGGGTTTTTGGTATATTATTTTTGGGCCCAGATTTTCTTTGAGTGCTACAGTAGTGATTGGGGCCCACTTCGGTAAATTTGATCGATTGAAAATTTTAAACATGTTAGTTCACAGTATTTATATTATATCCGCGACCGTGAATATCATTTGATCGGTAAATCCTGTCTAACTGCTATAGCCCTTTTAGACGGATTTGCTAACGTGACATTCATGTTGATGTTCTGTGTTGTGCTGTGATGTTGCGGATTGGTCGTGGGGGATAGCCTGGATGCAGTGTTAGTACAGTTTCGTTTTATATGTACATTTGATATTGCGGGGCGAGCGTCCGACATGTGGACTGCCGTCACTGCCTGTTTGTATATTATTCTTTTGGGGCACGACCGGGCTGAGATCGATGCACCCGTTGTATGTATATTTTACTTTCTGTACTAGGATTACCCCAAGGTGGGGTGCACGGATAGCCGGGTTCTAGAGGGCAACGGGCCCGCATCTCATGGCATTGAGACGGAGGGGGCTTTACTCTAGAATTGGCGGGCTACAGGTTGACCCAAGGAGGGGTGCCCAAGTTACCGGATTCCGTGAAGTGCTGGGTGGTCCATTCACGTTGCTGAAGGGGGCTGCCTCGCTTCAGGTTTTGGCGGGTATCTTGCCGCGCCCGTAGGGGTCTAGGATCTCATTGCACAGGCTATCCACACGACCAGGAGAACGTCGAGTTTCAGTAGCGGCTCTGTGAAACCCGGGGATCCCAGATATCTGTATTGTTCTGTGATGCTTATTACATTTCTGTGATGTTGCATTTTATCACGCCTTGAGCGAATATTATATATTGATATATATACTAGTAGATGTTGTATATGTTTTGCATCCGCGCTAGTACAGTCCCCGCTCTTTCGTTAGTTAAGTAACCTAACGGGTAATGACAGGACCCAGTGGCGAATGCGGATGGCATATACGTACATCATTATTTTCGTTCTTTATTGGTGTGATCAATTGATGGGACTGCATTGATTCGGATCAATGCAAGCTAAACAAACCTATTCTGATGTTGTTGGAACAATTTTTCAAAAAGCTGTTATTGCAAGGGCGTTCTCTTTTGTTTTGCACAGTGGTATTCGGTTATGAATATCCAGCACCTCAGTCGACGAGGCAAGGGCCGAGATCCCTTCACCAGGAGTGACCCCTTGGACAGAAGTTTGCGTCATGGCAATAACTTCACTATAGTCGATTACTTTTGCTTTGCATCGTGGTATTCAGTTGGAATATCCTGCACCTCATTCTATGGGGAAAGAGCCGAGATCCCTTCACCGGGAGTGACCTCTTTAGCAAAGGTTTTCGCCACTATATTTTTAAAAGCTATCCAGTTCCTTCAACGATATCAAGTTCATTACGTTAAAGGTTTTTCGCCAAAAACCATTCGTAGCCCTCCATCGTTTCAGACGGGTAGCACGTAGTATTCATGCTATGTTTGTTGGCCTTAGTCAAGGCATAGTGTATGGTAGCTGCTTGTTACCTTTCTGCTGCATAGATAGATGCGTTGGTTTGGGACAGTCGTATAGCCTTGTTGGCCCTAGTCAAGGGCTTGTACGGGTGGGTTCAAATTAACCTGGACAATGACGGGTAGAACTTGACATGTGACTTATGATTTGTTGGCCTTAGTCAAGATCATAAGAGCATGGGGCAAAAATCACATCGGGAGTTTCTAAAGAAACTGAAACTTGCCAAGTATGCGCATACCTTCTGGAGTGTGATAGCGTGAGTGGATTCCATCACGTTATCATGCGATGATAGTTGGATCCCGATTCCTACTGATGAGTTGGTTTACTCCTCGGATGATCCCGACTAATTCTTCTTTCAGGTTTGGAGGAGAATTTGACGTTACAGTGGGAGGTTTCCTGATTAGATAAAGTGATAACCATTCTGATCTAGGCTAGAGTGCACGCTGAGTGTTTCTTTTCTCTCTCTCTTTGGCAGCAACCATGACCCGACCCTAAAACTATAACTCAGTGACCAAAATTGACCGAACCTTCTTAAACACTGGCTTTTGGATTGTCAGAGTTGCAAACCTCATTGCCACTCCTACTTTTACCCTTTTCTCCAGGACACCCCGTATTACTACGAACGTCCACTTCCATTAGATAAAACCATCGTATGGTTATATACGAACTCGAAGGAATTTATTCGAGGATGGTTTCCGGTTCTGGAGAAAACGAATTGGACTATTCAGTTGTCTTTTCCTTTTACCTTCTCTCAGGTTGCGAGTGCCCCTTAGATTAGGGGATAGTACACCTATTACGCAAATTGGATAGTCTTCTTCCAAACCATAGGCAGGTGCCGACCGGTAGGGAATGAAGAAAACCAATTAGCCTAACGATGGTGTGCAGAAGGTATTAAGTTAAAACAAATAAAGGGATTAGAAGGAGGGCAAAGTAAATTGCGACTGCTATTCACGACCAAACCAAGTATTTCATTACCACTCCTACTTCACCTTTGTATTTCTCCAGAACACTCCATATCACTACGAAAATCCACAATTTATTAGATACTCCATCGTATGGTTATATACGAACTCGAAAGGAACTTGTTCCAGTTCGGGGATGGATTCTGGTTCAGGAGAAATATGAATAAGGTTTATTCGGTTGTCTTTTATCTTCATCTTCTCTCGCATTGCGAGTGCTCCTAGGATTAGGACAGTACACCCATTATGCTTATTGGATAGTCTTCTTCCAAACCATAGCTGGTGTCGAACGGTAGGAAAGGAAGAAAACCATTTGGCCTAAAGGGGTGTACAGAAGATAATGACTAAAGACATATAAAGGGATTTGGAGAGATGGCAAAGAATTATACGGTTACAGTTGTGAATCTGGATAATGGAAGAGGCATTACTAGGAATACCAGGATACCCCTACGAAACATTTCAATGTTTCAGTTTACTGTGTACTGTTAAAGGAAAACTGATTTCCCAATTAGACACTTGCTCCAGGGTATGTATTTACTAGGTATGGTTCTCACATCTGTATGGTTTTACAGATGATGAGTGGGAGTAAATTATTGGAAATTGGGTGATCATCCTCATTATATCGGGATTCGTTGTAATCGGTGATATTTGAGGAAGTCACCTGGGTTGTTTGCCGAACAGCAAATATTTGGTTTTGAATATCCGCTGTTATGCACCAATTTCAAATTGATATATCTGTACGTCTATTTTCATAGAGTGAGATATACCTTTTTGACATTATGTCTATGACATTTACCTATATCAGTGGATGGTTAGGTAAGGAGCATTAAACAGCGGTGTAATTCTTCATAACCATAAGTACAGTTTTCAACCTACGACACACATGGATTGAGTTATTAGACTCAGGGGACATATACAGAGTATTGTATGTTGTCCAGTGTCCATTAGGACAGAGGGGTTGGTACTCGTACTATATTCTGTGTACCTGTGACTTCTCTGGTTCTTAGACATGTGTTTCGTAGAAACACAAAGTCCAAGTTTTGAGAAGTTATAGGTATATGAATAAAGTAGAGAACCAGGTGTTGCAAGTATCGGGATTCTTCAAGGTGATCGAAGATGTAGATACTTGTGTATGGTATTCAGTTGATAGTAATGTCTAAGAGAACTTGCTTCTCTTTCAGGTTACTCATAATTGGAAGCACTCCTAAGTTGAGTAATGCTGATCGGCCTCCTTCTATTTAGTTGACATGCACTGGAGACAGTTGCATGATTTGAATCTGGTTCCAATTAAATCAGTGCCTCTATTTCTATATTGGATATAGAACGGTTCATATCTTAACGATGTTAAGGTACAGGGAGTTGTCCGGCTTATGCTTACAACCAGACTCTGGATAACTCAAGGCACGTTTCTATAATGGCTGTTTGTGGGTTGACCCAGGCTATGACGAAGGTTGACTTTCTACCATCTGGAAGATTAATAGTGATATTGTTCTAGAATCGCCACAGTTTTAAGTAAAATAGATTTTTTCAGAAAACAGAAGTGGGAGTATGGTAGAACTGGAAGTGATTCCAGAACCGCAAACGATTACTGAAAATTTAATAAGAACCTAAAGATTCAATCAGGTTTGACATTCCATTAGCCACTCCGCAGATATGGTGGTTAACCTCAGGCACTCGAGAGGTACTTAGGTATGCTCAAAGACGGTGACAGGGAGGTTCTTGTTTACCCAGACTTTCCATTGCTGTTGTTCCAGACTGTGAGACCCGGCAGGAGGATGAGTATAGCGTCGTTCTGAACTGGCTTTAGAAGTGCACGTGTATATGATTCTGCCAGAGGGTTTTCGTAGTCAGTGGGAGCAGCGGAAGCATTGGTGGACAAGTGGCTTATGTCTATTAAGAGACTAAAGCAGAAATAGCGGAGATAGATCATCTATTTCTGATGTGACAGTCATAGGTTTGAATTCATCAGAATAGGGGATGGATCTGTTAAGAAAGTAGTAGGGTGTGATGTCCTGGTATCTGGATGACATACACAGAGTAGGAAGTGAAATTCCTATACTACGATCGGTTATATTTTGGTTGTCACACGGTGTTTTCTCCACATAGGATATAGATATAATATCAGACATTCTGGTTACTAGATCTATGGTTTTAGATCTAGATTTGGGAAGTGTCCCAATCAGGGTACTTAGACAGCATTCTGAAGGTGTTTTAGAATGGACGACTCCTGGCACGGTAGTATACCTGCAGGTGATGGAGTCACCCTCTCTAAAGGAGTCTTACAGACTAAAGGGGAGAGGGATGTGCATGATTGGCAGATCACTTGCTTAGGCAATTGAGTCAATCATGAGATGTCAAGTACCACACCAGATGTTGTCTTTGCAGTAGGTGCAATAAGTTGATATTGATCCAATCCTGGAGAAACATTCGGAAGCAGTTTTAGAACATAAGTGGATGTTCTAAGGATATGATAACGACATCCTCACTCGGGAGACAGTTATCATTCCAGGCTTCCAAGGTGACCTGGATGACAGAATGACTGTCAGAGTTATAGTTTTCCCTCTGACGAGGGGCAGTGTTTTGGACAGGTGATCCAAGCGGACACTGAGGGAGGCATTACGCAGGATACTGATTAAGTTCAGTTGACGATACAGTCTAAGAAGTTTAGATTTGGAGTTCATTTATGAGCTAGGTCCCATCAGACATCCAAACACATTCTAAGACAGGTATTGCTCATTTCGGGAGATGGGTTTCTCCGCGAACATGAGATTAAGAGAGACATAGAAAGAAACATCACAGCGGATCCACTCACTGAGGCTATTCCTCGAACGCAATAGTTTCGCAAACGGGTTTTGTGAGACTGATTAGTAGAGGAGTTGGGTGTTCGGTATCACACGGGCTGTGAGTATGCGACATCGCAATAATTAGCCTTGAGTGCAAGTGGGAGATTGTTGGAGATAGTGCCCTCAGAGTCAATTATTGGATCACAGGCACGTGATTGCAATGATTGAGCGAGGACCTGTCCCAGTAGGACAGTCTTACTCAAGATGATAGTATGCTATCTGGTTTATCTTTATCATCGTGTACTGCTTTAGGTGACCTTACTGATCACTATTGCGCGTTGATAGAGTCCTTAGGATTCTTGCTTGACAGCCAGCAGTATGATGGCGATCATATACGTGGGAGCTGGTAGTCTATAAGCATATCCTTAAAAGGTCCCTAGTCGTGGGAGTTTCGAGACAGGGCATCGATACTCCAGAGTAGACTAGTGTATACAGTCGAGACCCCGACGAGGGGCGATGGCCGGTCTCACAAGCCACTAGTGTCAGTTGGTTCACCTAAAATGTATACAGGTGCTCATTGGGTTATGAGTACACCGGACAGGACTCACCGGGAACATGCTAGTTGGTCTTATACCATACGTCAGATAGCAGTTCCCTGGTGACATATGTACAGGTTAGTTCATCGACCTGAGATCGCCATTTGTCTCGTGTGAGTTCCCACTGTACTTTGATTACTACCCTACCACGCTCAAAGGAGACATGCAAACAGGTTTTAGTTGGGTACAGTCCCGAGCCACATGGAGGCAGTGAGCGGATCTGCAGGGGTTCGTCTCTCCCGGTATTGGGGGTGAGGTCACGCTGTGTCTAGGAGAGCCATTACACGAAGTCCTTGGCCAAGGCAGGAGATTTACTGGTAGGTATTCCAGTAGTATCTCAGGGTGTTCTGGGCTACACTCCGACACGACTTGTACCGCTTTTGGGGGTATGAATTTTACCAACCCCCTAGGCCCTCCATGCGATGCTCATAAACGAACGGACCGGACTGTACGGATATTGTCACTGACAGGCTCAGTAGGGTGTCAGGATGAGTTCGCTCATCGGCGTCCCTTTTGGTCAATACCTGGTAGCCCGTTACGTATGGCTAATACCTCTGACGTGCTAGTGGTTAAATCCACAACCAAACTATTGACGAGTCTTTAGAGTCCCCCACAGACCGTTTTCTCAAGTTTCGGGCGAAACGCTGTAGATGCCGTATAGAGATATGGCAGGGTTCGATCAGATACGTGCGGTATTGCACGGATCATGATCGGATGGATAATACTAGCGGGCTTTGGTTTAAGCCGGATCCTAGTATTGTACAGTGTAGATTTTGTCTCATTGCATTTGTATTCGGTCGGAATACAAATGCGGTTATGTATATACAGTCGCGGGGTTTTCCTGTAATTTATTACGGGATCAGTTTTTTGGAGTTGCCAGTTTGCATTCCGTTTCGGCCATTTTCCTTTGTATTTTTCCTTGGCTGAAAATTGGTGGAGGAGGGCTTATTTGCAATTGTGCAAATTAGCATTGTGAAGGGTGGTCTTTGTATATTGTTGCATCATGATGGTTTCATGATGATTCCACCATCCCTTGACTTTCTTTTGTTCATGATGGCTTGACCTTTGGAGTTATGATGGTTAATGGAGTGTTGGATTTTGTTGGTGATCATTTCTTCTCATCATCACTTTTTCTCTCTCTTGCATTATTCTTTTGGCTCACTCCCTCTTCACAAGGCAAGGCCGGCCACTTCTTGGTGAGGGATTCATTTTTTGTTGTGAGGAAAAATGTTGATCGCATTTTTGCATGCTGCATATTCCTCACCTCTCTCCATAGTTCATTTCCTCCACCAAATAGCAACTTCTTTAAACCCCTTGAGACAAAGAGCAATACACTATTCTACAGCAATTCTTGGGCGCGTCAGCTCACCAACTTCGTGCCCGAGTTGTCTCGGTCCAGAGGTGGGAGCCCGTAAAAGAACCCGGCGACGTGGTGCCCTTCCGACGAGGAGATGAAGACCGGAGATTCCGCGGGGAGATCGGGACGACGACGAGAAGACCGAAGGACACGGATCGCTCGGTATATCTCTCTACCCCTTCTCTAGTTAGCTAGGTGTAGATTAAAGGCCCGATCCGGGTTTTAAAGTGCGCGGTAGTGCCAGTTCTAGTTTCTAGAAAAGTTTTATATTCCGCATTTTGGCCTCGTTCAGACGGCCGGGCGCCACCGTGCACTTACAGGAAGCAGGCGATAAAGCTCTTAAAAGTGACGCCATGTTCCTCTGACTCGGTGAACAGCTTCCCAAAAATAGCCAGTGTCTTGATTAGACTTGGATACTTGTGACGGACGGCATTTTCAGTAGACAAGCCGTCAAGCGTAGCAGGCACAGTTGCGAACGCATACTCGTCAGGAGGCAGCAATTCTTCATAGGGCGCTCCCCTGATCGGCAATCCAGAGATTTCACGAAACTCTTCCAAAGAAATCGAAACTTCGCGATCCCCTAATAAGAAAGTGTTGGTGGGAAGATTCCATTAATTTAGGAAAGTTTTAACCCACCATACATGGGTAGACTGATAACGGAAAAGGGACGCGTACACCGCCTGGTAAAGCCCGACCCTCTGCAGTCGCGAACGATGAGCGGACAAGATGTAACGAGCCCAGAGAAGATAGCCCGTGGGATGGCGAGGGGTAAGCCCTATCTTGTAGACTTGTCCCCAGGGCTAGGCTTCACCTTGGCGAATACGACGCCCCAAGATATCTATGGCTGGCACAGGCTGGTGCGGTATCCCAACTGCAGACTGCTCAAGACAGCCCGTAAGATTCCAATCCGCCACCTCTACGGCAAAGGCAGTCTGCGGACGATCCATCGGCAAGAATGAGCGGAGAGGTTCTGTTGGCGCCTCGCTAAGAAAACTTCGGCGACCGCGGATGATATGACCGTACCAGGTTCCCCACAAAAGCAGATTGGCGCAGTCCGGGTCATGGGCCCTAATCATTGCCATCACTTCTTCGTCAGACGGTGACTGAGGAAAAGCAGCCTCCGAGCGGGTAAAAGGAAAGTATGGAAGAGAAGCCATTGTTCCTGAAATAAAGGAAAGGAAAACTGTTAATAAAACCCATACGTGCATATATATATATATATATATATATATATATACACACAATGGAAGAAAACGACAAGCAGCTTATTCTATGGGACCATTAATTGCAAAACACATGGGCCCTACAAAATCAATATGGCGGCTCACTAATGATGAGGCAGGGTAATCATTATGAGAGCAAAAGTAAGATTCTCAATAAATGAATAGTGGAGTTCAAATATATCTGCACATTCCCCTAAGGAAAACCAATCATGAATTCTGTGCAAATCAAACAGAACCACTCCTAAAAATTTTTGTCAAGAACAACTGAGGATAAAAATCCCAAGAGGTCTTCTTGTTAGAACTAAGTTCTCTGAGGGAACTAAATTTCTTTTGAACAGAGGAATTAAATTCCAAGAAAATTTTCAAAGCTGAGCTCTTCGGAATGGAATTAAATTCCAGAAGGAAACAAGTACCATCATCAATCCCCTGAGAGCAGAAAAACTCCTAACATTGGGGGCTTACTATCTAAAGATCTTGGAAAGATGAGTTTTTATTAAAAGAAAAAAAAACCTTGGTGTGGATTTAAAATCCAAAGAGAATTTTATAAAAAGTTCCTCGGTCGTTCAAAACCATTACCTGAAAAAGGATTCTTTTTGTTGACAGATTTAAACTCTGCATTTTGTTTAGTTGAACAGAGAACTGTGCTCTGAGAAAGAGAATTAAATTCTCAAGACAAGAACGAGGAAGGAAGAAGATGAAGGAGTGGAGGCGCTGCTGAAGAGACCCTTGCATTTACAAGACATGATAGGAAACGGTTCATCTTCCCGGTTCCCTAGGCAAATACAACGGCCACAAAGTTGACAGCGTTGCACTCACGTGAGAACAACGCTGTGGGGGCATTTGTTCCCTCATGGGAACTGAATAAAATACAAATAAAGCAGTAAGGAAAACCCCCAAATGGGGCATTACGAGCTCACACATGGCCGGGCCTCACGTGCAAACACGTGACCTTTTATGGGCAAACTCTATCTACACCTGAAAGCCTAATTGATAAAGTCACGTGCCCACACGTGATGGGCACACACTGAATTAATAGAATTAAATTCTAATTAAAAGGAATTAAAAGCATTTGTTCCTTCATGGGAACTGAATAAAATATATAAATAAAGCAGCAAGGAAAACCCCCAAAGAGGGGATCACGTACCCATACGTGACCAGGTCTTATGTGCAGACACGTGACCTTTTACAGGCAAAGCCTATATGCGCTGAATAAAATAAGCAATTGAAAATGCTTAATCAGTGAGATCACGTACCAACACGTGATGGGTTTCTGAGCCCTCTGAACTAATAGAATTAAATTCTAACTAGATGCTTAATCAGTGGGGTCACGTGCCAATACGTAATGGATTCCTAAACCCTCTGAACCAATAGAATTAAATTCTAATTAAAAGGAAAAATATTTCCCTAGATCTTTCCAAACAGAAAAGATTGCATTCTGTAAAGGGGAGCACCGTTAGATTAAAAATCCAATGGTGATTAAAAATCACCAATTTATAGAAAGATTCTATACAAGAAAATATTTTCTGAAAATTTGCCAGGAACAACAAATAAAATATCTTTTGGATTAAGAATCCAATGGTGAATAAAATTCACCGAGTGATCTAAAAGATCACATTAGTTATAAAATCAATCAAAAATCTTTCAATGAAAGATTGACTAAATAAACTGATTATTTTCTTTCTCTTATAAATAGGAGCCAAGAAGGAAGAAACAAAATAAAAGGATACAACAAGAGAGAAAGAAAAAAAAAGAGAAGAGAATTTAATTCTCCAGAGAGAAAAGAAGATCTCTTCAGAGAAAGAAAACTGTAGGTAAGAGAAAGAAAAAGATCATTCTATAAACTCCTACAAAACAAAAGAGAATTTAATTCTCAAACTAAGAGTTTAACTCTTCTGAGAAAGAACTTAGTTCTTCCTCTGGTTGAAGATCTACAGAAGCAGATCCCCACAAGTTGAGAATATAATTCTCATCGGGAAGATTCTGCCATGCAGATCCAAAACTTAGAGAGAGAATTGGGTTTAAAGAATTTAATTCTTTCAAACATATAGGAATTTAAGTCCTCTAAATAAAATTAGGGTTTAACCCTATAAAAGAATTTAATTCTTAAACAAGAGATCTAACTCTCCATGCACGTAAAAGAGATCAGTACCCAACCTGATCACGTGGTAACACGTGACCCCCCTCTTCAATGACCAAAAGAGAACGAATAATATTGGGTCACGTGCTCCCACGTGACCCTTGAACAGACTTCTCAAAATAAAAAGCGCAGAATCGATTTTGGGTGCTTCACGTGTCCCCACGTGACCCCCGACAAAAACCTCTTTAAAAAAAAAGAAAATGGGGTAAAACTGAGGGATTAATACCCAATGCATGGGCACTATCACGTGTCCACACGTGATGGTCATAAAGATTAAGTGTTTAACACTTACTTGCATATTCTGAAAATAAAATAAAGGAAGTTTGGCCCAACACTCAAGCGCCTCACGTGACCCCATGTGAGAGCTTTTTTTTTAGTGTTTAACACTATTTTGTGCACTTCATCCTTAGTGTTTAACACTATTTTAGGCCCATTGATTGATCATCTTCGTGTATGTTTGGAAATGTTTTTACAACCAAAGAAATTTATACCGCAATCAATAACGGTGTCTATTGTAGTTTCGTTAATGAGAACGGATCGTCCACTGAGAAAGTGTGATTTGTTCGAAATCGTTTTATTTGAGTCGAAATGAAAATTTAAAAGAAAATGCAAGAAAATTGATTCAAGATTTGTGAGTTTTAATTTCAAGAAACATAAAGAAACTAAAGATCTAGAATCAAGAATCAAGAAATGTCCCAATCAATTTAGTTATCAAGATATGTAAAGTAGTTTGTACGAATCGATCAAATTGATAGTGATGATGAATACTAATGATTATGAATTCTTATCTATTGAGGATTTGTTGCTAGATTGATGACGATCAACGAGAATTAGGGAACTATTGAAGAAACTAGGGTTTCTCCATCATCATCCCTTGTCCTTTCATTGATTATCATTCAAATTCTAGTCTCTAGCAAATTAAATCACCGATCGTTGATCTTCTAATTTGGAGCAAAAACATTCAAGAAAGCGATCTCGCTCAAATTAGGTCTTCGATGATTCAATTTCCTAAAGTTTACAAAACTCATTAGATTTAAGGATCGTTCAAGAATTTAATTATCATCTTCTACCTATTCTCTCGATTCTGCTACAAGCGGAGATTTCACTCACATATCATGAAAAAGAAAAGAATCAAGAATCTATAACTCTTCATAATGCACGAATGTAAAGAAAAGCAAGATTTAGAATTCTCACCTTTTATTAATCAACACTTAGGTACAATTCACTCAAAGATTACAAGATTTGAGAAAGAACTAAATCGTCGAAACTAGCTTCTCTTCGTTCTTCTTGAGTCGCGGATCGTCATGGATCTCTTGCTCGGATGAAGATCGGCGTTGCTTCAAAGGCTCGTTGAAGGCTTGCTTGAGTCGCTTCTCGATAAATCTTGATTTGGCTTTGGAATTGGATTTGGGCTAGGGTTTTGAGTTGCAAGTTGTGTCACTCAACTTGCACAAATTTGGCTCAATATTCAACCACTCAATTAATGAACAACAATCAACAACCTTTGTAATGAACCCCTAGGTCCCTTTTTATAGTTTTTTCTTTAGCTTCCCCTAGAAGCTTGGCTTATCTTCTACTAAAAGCTAGATTGTTATGAAACTTGTATGAGAAGCTTGGTAGGTATTAAGCTTGCATAAGAAGCTTGGCTGTTAGAAGGGAATCTTCTGGAGAAATCTACACAATTCGAAGCGTCTTGGAGAAGCTTGGCAGTTGAAAGGAGGCCTCGGGGAAAATTACCAACCGCCGATGAGTCAGAACGGCCGCAGATCCGCGGCGGATCGGCTTGACTCGGCCGCGGATCCGCGGCCGTTTTAGGTGATCTCTGCATGAAAATCTCTGGTTTGTTTCATGTTAGCTTTATGGCACTTTCCTGGTGTCTGGAATATTTTTATATTTTCTTATTTACTGCCAGATTTCAAGTCTTTGACTTGATGCGTTTTATCAGCACTTTTTAGCAGTTCCGGCTCTTTTACCTGGAGAATTTCCTGCACACAATCTCGAGACAAGTGTTGATATACAAAGATCATGTGTGTAGTAATAAACACACAATTTCCCTCATAATGCTAGTTATAATGTATACCACATGTTATTTGGTATTTTGCAGGCGAATTGCTAATATGTGCTATATTTATACTAAACACCTTTAGATGATTACAAAGAGTAGGGAAATTGATGTGTTTAGAATGCAATATTTTTGACTGATCAAATTCCCCCAAACATAATTTTGGTCGTCTCGAGAAAACTTGTTTTATTTAAGAGAAGGAGAAAATTTATTAAGAAAAAGAAAAACTAACTAGCACACTTTTGTAGGCAACACGATTGCACTGAGCACGTGCAACAAGCCTTTAAACCTCTAGGTGTCCCTAGTAGGAGGAGTGTTGTCTCTTGAGGGTTTTCAGCGGATTGCACCCACAAAATACAATAATAAAAGGAAGACCATGAAAGTTACATATAAAGATAAGAATTATAAAAGAAAAACTTTGAAAATTAGATTTTCCAACTCTACTAGCTTTTCGGTTGTCATGAGCCGTATCTTAATAGTCATGAAAAGATATTAGAAATCACATCATCCCTCAATAAAACATCGACTTTATTCTTCATTCCTATCTTTCTTCCAAACACCGATCATATACCCTTACGTGTGTGTAAAAGACATCTCTACACTCAGAGAATTCAATTCAAGCTATCATACTCTTGTCCATCGACCTCAGTACTTTCTTTTAATTTGATGAATGTTTAGATGGAGTTGCTCACACATTTTTCATGCGACCGTTAATACTTCTTGAGGTACTAACCGACCGATTACTCATGTGCTTGCTGATTAGGCGTAAGTAGCATTTTGCTCGTCTTACAACACCTAAGGCTTAGCAGTGACTCCCAAACCAGTTGGTCTAAGGCACTGGGTGATGAAGCACCCTCGCTATATTTTTTTTATGCTGTCTTGGTGATAACAAAACCAGTGTTCATTTTTCTATACCATTTTATCTTTTATTAATTTATAATTTCCTTCATACTTTGGCTTTTAGACAAGAGCATTTCAAGGTATTCTCTACTATCTCGAGTTTCAAGACGTGTGTAAGTGCGTATAGTAGGGTATCAACATTCAAATGTTTGGCTTCCAGAATAGGAACTATTTGTCAAACTTATTTTTATCCGCAGATTAGTGACTTCTTTCATCTTACTAACCCTTGGGATAATGGCTCATAACTACTTATTACTAGTTTCGTTTAAGAAAACTTCTAACTTACTAGGTTTTCTTAAAATTTTCTAATCTTTTGGATGTAATTTTTCACTATCCAATCTTTTATTATCTTATTTATGTACACCTTTTTTTTATCATATATTTTGTGCTTATGCAAAGTATGATGCAAAGTGATGTGTAAATAAGCACAAACCTCACCCAAACTAGTTTATAACAGTGCCCTCACTGTTGCCATCTGTTAAATCTTGAAAACCTGTAAGCTTGGGAGGAAAAATTTATTAATGGGGACATTAATATATGAATCATGAAAATCCTCCCCAAAACTTATTTTTGACTCGTAATTTTGAGGACAACTTTTATTTTCAAGAGCCAGATTATACCCCCCCTCCAAACTTGAGTTAAACAATGTTAATCTCTTAAAATCACAAGAGGGGGTCAAAGTTATTAGTCAATGCCAAGCTTTGCAAAGACCGAATGTCAACACCAACCATTCGAAAATTTTATCAGTGTAGTGCATCGGTTGGTGGAAGAACATGTTATATGGAGCCAGGAAGAAGTGGGGAAGAGTTAAGTGGTGTGAAGGAGAAGGTTTGCGTCTTAATTTGGAGAGACGACACAGTGATTGTGATGGATTACTCGTACTCTTGTGATTGTCCAGAAGAAGGGGTGGAGGTTCAATTTCTTTATTTTGGAAATGATTCATCTCAACACCCGTGTTTGCTAAAAATGCGAGTTCATCAGCGAAAATTTCCTCAAAACTTTCATCGATACCCCGAAGAATAATGTCATCAAAAAACGCGGGGTGATCTTCAGACTCCAAAAACGGTTCATAATCAGTGTTAGTTGTTGACCCGGACAACTCAATGGAAGAGTCCGTATGTGTATAATACATAGTTGGGTCAAACAACAACATATGAAAAGAGTCTAGATCAGTATCATGAGGCTGATTAAATTCGCTGTCGTCGACATCCATTAATTCGACAGAACATGCATAAGCAGAAGCTTCGGAGGGTACACTTCCCAACTTGTAAATGTTCAACTCAATTGACATCTTCCCGAAGGATAGGGTCATAGAACCGTTACGACAGTTGATTATAGCATTGGAAATGGCCAAAAAGGGGCGACCAAGGATCACCGGAATTTGATTCCATGGGTTCACTACAGGCTTTGTATCGAGAACAATAAAGTCTACAGGGAATACAAATTCCCCGATTTTTATTAACACATCCTCCAGCTCACCCCTAGGTTTGGTGATTGATCGGTCGGCCATCTGGAGAGTGCAGTGAGCTGGTTTCAACTCTCCAATCCCTAACTGCTCATAAACCGAGTAAGAAAGCAGGTTAACACTTGTGCCAAGGTCAAGTAGAGCACGATTAATGTGTTTACCCCCAATAGAAATAGAAATTTATGACAGCTAGGGTCCTTACGTTTTCTAGGTAATTGTTGGGGAAAAGCTGTGTCTACAGTACTCGACATGAACACCTTTTTTGGCACTTGAGTCTTCCTCTTTCTAGTGTACAAGTCCTTGAGAATTTTCGCATAAGCCGGTACTTGTTATATAGCTTCTAGGAAATGGATATTGATGTTAACCTGTTTAAAAATTTCAGTGATCTTCTCCATTTGCGGACTAGGTCTGTTTCCCCTTAACCGATTCGGATAAGGGGCTTTAGCAATAAAAGCTGGGTCCAACATTGGAGAAGATCGTGTGGATAGGAAAGATCCAAGAATAGAAGTGGGGATCGTCTTTGGTGGACTAGAAGAAGTGTGTTGAGGGTTCGATCCTTGGGGAAAACGGAGAATAGGCTCGGAAGAAAATGGTGGGGTAGACGAACTGGGATCAGAAGTAGAAGTGGAAGTGGAAAGAAAAGTCTCAGCCGGGATATCATTGATTGATTCTTCATTATTATCAATCTCTTCACCGACATGGTTGTCAAGCACTCTTCCAGATCTCAACGTGGTGATAGCATTCACATGATGTGAATAGCCAGGATTTGGTAGGAGTTGAGCTGGAACTTTCCCTTTCTCTCTAGCACTCAATTCGGCATTTATTCGGGCAATTTGTACTTCCATCGATTTAATACTCTCACTTTGGGAGTCAGAGTTTTTCTGGATTTTATCGACAGAAGACTTCATCTCAGCCGAAACTTGCATGATATTTGTCAGAAGCAAATTCATGGTTTGTTCGAGTGGAGAGAAGTTATCAGTACCGGTCAGTTGCAAAGAATTGTTGTGCAGTGCAGAAGTGTTGACCGGATTTTAAAAATTTTGTAATTGATAGGGGTGCTGACTCAGTTGTAGTGGTTGTTGTTGTGGTGGAGGACCCCTTTGAAAATTATTTTGGTTTGGAACTGTGTTTTGAGTTTGTGATTGGTTCCAAGCAAAGTTAGGATGATTCCTCCAACCCTGATTATAAGTGGAAGAATACGGATCGTTTCTAGGTCTTTGTTGGAAAGAAGTATTGGTATGCTCTTGATCTTGAAATGAAGAATTTAGAGAACATTCTTCCGTAAGATGAGATGGATCAGAACAGTATCCACAGACAGTTTTGGAAAGTGACATCTGATTTAGGGAGGTTGCTAAAAATTTATGTTCCATAGCTTCGAGTTTCTTTTGCATTGCTGCCATTTCAGCTCTAACTCCTATGGAAATATCAGATTGGTGGTTACCACCCCTAGACGATGGTTGACTTATACTCTCCCACTGTAAAGATTTTTCAGCGAAATCTTCTAAAAATCTCCAAGCTTCACCATCATCTTTATTCATGAAAGTGCCTTGATACATGGATTCAAGGGTCTGTTTTGTTGTAGGATTAATGCCCTCATATATGATTCTGCACAGATCCAATCTAGGGATTCCATGATGACAATATTGAACTAACAGATCCTTGAAGCGTTCAAAACACTTCGAAAATGGTTCATTGGGAAGCTGGGTAAATTGATTTATTTCGCTACGGACTCGAGCTGTTTTATGATTAGGGTAGAATTTCTTTAGGAAAGCTGTTACGAATTCTCCCCAGTTTGAAATAGAATGTGCGGCTGTGTTATAAAGCCGCTTCTCAGCTATATCGCACAAAGTGAATGGGAGAAAACGTAATCTCACAGCATCCACAGAAAGCTGTGAAGTACCCATCATAGCGTATACGTTTTCAAATTTGGTAATAAAGACGTATGCATCTTCAGACTCGAGACCGTGATATTTAGGTAAAAGATTGATGTATTGTGGTTTGATTTCAAAATTGTCCCCATTGGCTGGTGGAATAGTGAGACAGGTCGAAAGAGGACCTCGCATAGGGTAACATCTCTCTTGGAGAGAGATGCGGGGCGGATTCTGTGCACCGGCGGACGGTGGCAGAGTAGTGTTAAAGAAGTTCGATGGAGAACCGTCCATCGAAGTGGGTGTGGTAGTGGATGGAGAAAAAGTAGACGTAGAATTACTGACTTCGGAGTCGATAGGAGGAACGCGGACAAGACGGGCACTAGAATCCCGTGTCCAGCCGAGCATGCACTAAATGGTTTAGCACAAGTGGCAGCGTTGTGATAATTAGGGAAAAAAATTTGGATTGGTGTTTGTTTTGAAAAGGACGGATTTTGAAAAATCACACAAACAATGCACAAGCAACCCTAAATCTAGTGGTCACCTAGGTCAAGGCTCTAGACCGCTCTGAGACTTCCAGAAGACAAGTCGCAAGATAGATCCTCTACTGCCTCTTTGCCCCTTCTGTGGCCAGGTAAGTGGGAGGTTCTCCACTACGTAAGTAGTGGGCCTAATTAAGTAACCACTTGCCTTAGACACACTTGCCTTAAACACCACAAAAGAAACGCGGATAAGTAATAGATTACCCACGACCTCTTTCTATCCTAAGTGAGCGCAACGGTCCTCAGAGTCATGTCTAGATATTTTTTAGTTAATGAGGGTGACGCGGATGCAAGTTTGTGATTTTTGGGGCTTAGGAAGGGTAATGAAATCCCCACCTAATCTGAATTTGGTCTTTACCCCTTAATTTCCGTGTTAAAATATGCAAACAACCAAGATCAAACAGGCACAATTTTTATTTTTGCGGCGCTGCGAATTTTTGCAAAGAAACCTGCAGAAATTAGTTAATGGACAGAATAGGGAGGAGATAAGAAAGTATAGAAGTTACTACAGAGAAATGGAATTCTGAAGCTTCAAGATCACCGCGGATCTGCCGCGAAATGCTTGCTATTGCTGCGGTTCCGCTGTGCGTTGACGAGATCTCTGCACAAAATTTGGTACAGATGCTCCTTTTACTCCACTGGACTTCCTGAAATGATCTGAATATCTTTCCCTTTGCTCCGATGATTCCAGATTCCCTCGCAAAAATCACAACAAATCGTTAAGCGCTTGATGCGAATTTTGATCTAAAAATTCTGATGGAATGATAAATTTTTCAATTCAATTAACAAAAACGAACAAATTAGCACACTATCCCCGGCAATGGCGCCATTTGATTGATCATCTTCGTGTGTGTTTGGAAATGTTTTCACAACCAAAGAAATTTATACCGCAATCAATAACGGTGTCTATTGTAGTTTCGTCAATGAGAACGAATCGTCCACTGAGAAAGTGTGATTTGTTCGAAATCGTTTTATTTGAGTCGAAATGAAAATTTAAAAGAAAATGCAAGAAAATTGATTCAAGATTTGTGAGTTTTAATTTCAAGAAACATAAAGAAACTAAAGATCTAGAATCAACAATCAAGATATGTCCCAATCAATTTAGTTATCAAGATATGTAAAGTAGCTTGTAGGAATCGATCAAATTGATAGTGATGATGAATACTAAAGATTACGAATTCTTAACTATTGAGGATTTGTTGCTAGATCGATGATGATCAATGAGAATTAGGGAACTATTGAAGAAACTAGGGTTTCTCCACCATCATCCCTTGTCTTTTCATTGATTATCATTCAAATTCTAAGCTCTAGAAAATTAAATCAACG
This sequence comes from Agapanthus africanus, assembly GCA_030015575.1. Taxonomy (NCBI): domain Eukaryota; kingdom Viridiplantae; phylum Streptophyta; class Magnoliopsida; order Asparagales; family Amaryllidaceae; genus Agapanthus; species Agapanthus africanus. The sequence goes on from CM057351.1 coordinate 351,014,148, forward strand.
ATCGTTGATCTTCTAATTTGGAGCGAAAACATTCAAGAAATCGATCTCACTCAAATTAGGTCTTCGATAATTCAATTTCCTAAAGTTTACAAAACTCATAAGATTTAAGGATCGTTCAAGAATTTAATCATCATCTTCTACCAATTCTCTCGATTCCGCTACAAGCGGAGATTTCACTCACACATCATGAAAAAGAAAAGAATCAAGAATCTATAACTCTTCATAATGCACGAATGTAAAGAGAAGCAAGATTTAGAATTCTCACCTTTTATTAATCAACGCTTAGGTACAATTCACTCAAAGATTACAAGATTTGAGGAAGAACTAAATCGTCGAAACTAGCTTCGCTTCGGTCTTCTTGAGTCGCGGATCGTCGTGGATCTCTTGCTCGGATGAAGATCGGCGTTGCTTCAAAGGCTCGTTGAAAACTTGCTTGAGTCGCTTCTCGATGGATCTTGATTTGGCTTTGGAATTGGATTTGGGCTAGGGTTTTGAGTTGCAAGTTGTGTCACTCAACTTGCGCAAATTTGGCTCAATATTCAACCACTCAATTAATGAACAAAAATCAACAACCTTTGTAATGAACCCCTAGGTCCCTTTTTATAGTTTTTCCTTTAGCTTCCCCTAGAAGCTTGGCTTATCTTCTAATAGAAGCTAAGTTGTTATGAAGCTTGCATGAGAAGCTTGGTAGGTATTAAGCTTGCACAAGAAACTTGGCTGTTAGAAGGGAAGCTTCTGGGGAAATATACACAATTCGAAGCGTCTTGGAGAAGCTTGGCAGTTGAAAGGAGGCCTCGGGGAAAATTACCAACCGCTGATGAGTCAGAACGGCCGCGGATCCGCGGCGGATCGGCCTGACTCGGCCGCGGATCCGCGGCCGTTTTAGGTGATCTCTACATGAAAATCTCTGGTTTATTTCATGTTGGCTTTATGGAACTTTCCTGATGTCTGGAATATTTTTATACTTTCTTATTTACTGCCAGATTTCAAGTATTTGACTTGTTGCGTTTTATCAGCACTTTTTTAGCAGTTCCGGCTCTTTTACCTGGAGAATTTCCTGCACACAATCTCGAGACAAGTGTTGATATACAAAGATCATGTGTGTAGTAATAAACAAATAATTTCCCTCATTATGCTGGTTATAATGTATAGCACATGTTATTTGGTATTTTGCAGGCGGATTGCTAATATGTACTATATTTATACCAAACACTTTTAGATGATTACAAAGAGTAGGGAAATTGATGTGTTTAGAATGCAATATTTTCGACTGATCACGCATCACGTGGGAGCACGTGATAGACGAGTGTACTCTAGTATTTAACACTATATTCGAGTCAATCTTAGCCCAAATTAGCTAAGTGTTCCAGTGGCAGGACCCCCTCCTTTTTTGACTGAACCTTAAATACATTCTTGTCTTCCAAAATTGATCATCTCATATGACATTCAAAGCAAAACTCCGAGTCTCCCAACCAATATTGGTTCAAGGGTACATCTCTTCACTCCTCTGATATTTGTCGTTGTAATTCTTCAACGTCTTCAGAGAGGTGACGGGTCCCGACAACCAGACATTCCATGGACTGTGGGGTCCTTAAACTCATGGACTATGATGTCATTAAACTTTATGGACTGTGGGGTCCTTAAACTTATGGACCACGATGTCCTTAAACTTTACAGGCTGTGGGGTCCTTAAACTCATGGACTGCGATGTCCTTAAACTTTACAGACTATGATGTCTCTAAAATGCCATGGACTGTGTGGTTCTTAAACTCATAGACTATGATGTCTTTAAATTTTATAGACTATGACGTCTTTAAACTGTCACGGACTATGATGTCCTTAAACTTATGGACCACAAAGTTCCTAAACTAAAACAATAGAGCCCAAATGCTCTTTTGTTGGATCTATATGATCCTGTTGAGTAGATCTTAGTCTAAAAATTAGACTAACGTATCCTCAACAAACGTTTAAGTTGATCGTAGTCTCAAATGAGATTAACGATCCTTAAACCCAACCCAAACCCAAATCTAAGAAAATACGGATTTGGACTAATTCCCGCCCTACGGGTGACAACATAAATTAGTTTCCGTATACAATCCACGGGAAACCAAAAAACAAAACAAACACCACGACACGGAGTGACCATCGGGAGAAAGAGAAAGTGGTTACCGTGATGCGGTAGCGTAATTAACTGCAGGGGCTTGCGCCTGCAGGGAAAAGGATCCCCAAAATCAAAAACCCTCAACGAGGGGAAATCTGACGAAGTCTGCTACATCGGACGCATCCGTCTAAACCTCCGATATACAGTGCCATAAATCAACTTGGAATCTTTGGAGAGGTGGACGGATAGCACCAAATAGCATCTGCCCCTAAAATTCAGGCCGGACGTCCCAACGTCCCGGTCGCGTCTTTCGGCAGAGAACAGCCTCCAAAATGCTAACTTTTATGAAGATCCAAGCAAGATTAAGGCTAAAGAATAATGGGTATGGATTTGTATTTGAGTTTATGGGATTATTTTATGATTTTTGATAATTTATTTGAGCTTGAAAGAAGTGAAAATTGGGTGCGAATGAAATGGGGCAGCCAAGGGGAGGGTCGGCCAACTCATGAAGGAAAAGGAAATTGTGTGGAAATTTCTAAGTTAAAACACATTAAAGTTCAATTAATAAGCTTATCCTTATGCCACCTCTTAATTCCTTTTCTTTTCTAATTAAAATTTTCCTTTAATTCAACAAATATCTAGATATTTTGGAGAGATATTTTGTAAGGATGGTTTAATGCCTAATCTTGTGATTAAGTTAGCATAGATTCACTTTAGCATAATTAACCCAAACCAAATAGTAATTACCACTAATTAAGTGCATAATTAAAAACTTATAATAATATTTTAATTAAGGAAAAATATTAAAGTAAACCAAAATATTCAAGTGACTACTAAAACCGCAAACTAGCAATTTCCCAATTAAACTAGGTGCAGTTAAGTCTAAACTGAAAAATGATCATTTCAGGGTTTTTATGGAAAACACAGCTTATTTTAACTATTAACGGAAAATTTGCCTAAATAATTTCTAAAACATTACAATAACTCTGAATACGCCGAGTCCTTGGGGTACTATGACCGTCTCGATGCCCTCGAAAAGAAAATCGAAGGTATACATCAGGAGGGCGTCCTTCAAGCGAGGGGCCAGGTATGCTGCCGACTCGCATACGAAGCTCTTCACTGAAGAGTTGCTCACTGTCCGCGTCTCAACTAGAAACAAGCCTCCAAAAGTTGCCCTCTTTGACGGGAAGTCCGACCCGAAAGACCATCTGGACGCGTTTACGGCGGGCATGAGCTTTCAGGACAACTCCGACGCTGCCCAATGCCGGGCGTTCCCCGCCACTCTCATCCGGGTGGGACGAGATTGGTTCCGATGACTCACGCCATGCTCCATCTCTACCTTTGATGAGCTGGCCGCCCAGTTCCTCGGACATTTCGTCGGGAACAGACGACAGAAGCGGACCGTCGATTACCTCTTCACTATAAAGAGCGGGGATAAAGAATCCTTTAAAGGATACGTCACTCGCTTCGACAACGCTCTTCTTGAAGTCCTCGAGCACCGGGACGAGACTGTAATCACAGATCTGAGGTCAGGTCTTAGGTACAAGGAATGGCTCCGCTCCTTTGCATTGGCGCAATCTAGGACAATGGCCGAGGTAAAAGCTTGGACCGAGCGAGAAATCCAGCTCGAGTCCGAAGTAAACGCAAACCTCCCCCGGGGCGACCAAGCCAACCAAAAGAAAAAGGGTAGAGAAGAGAAGAAGAAGGTCGACTGGCTAAAGCCATACTCCCCGAAGTTCTAGGAGTATACTCCGCTCAATATCTCTCAAACGGAGCTGTTCGATGAGGCGAAGGGCGAGCGATTCTTCAAGCTCCCCTCGGTCACCAATAGAGCGGCCAAATGGACTCGTGGCCCATACTGTGCCTTCCAACGGTCGCAGGGTCACCCAACCGAGAACTGTAAACAACTCCGCATCCACATCGAGGAGTTGATTCGCTCGGGCCACCTGGCAAAGTACCTGTGGGAAAAGCGACAGGCAGACCGGGAGCAAGAGAACCACCCCCCTCCCGGTGAATTGACAATCGGCCAAATCATGGTCGTATCCTTAGGGGTGCACCTGGATCCGTCGAGATTCGTCGCCTCCTGCCGGTCGAGGGAACTAGCGACCAGTCCCGGAAGACAAAAAAGCAACCGAGCCCATCACCTTCACCGACGAAGACCTCCACGGGATATCCTTGCCTCACAAAGACCCCCTTATGATTACAACACGGGTCCACCGCTATGAGGTCCAAAGGATACTGGTCGATTCGGGAAGCTCGGTGGACATCATTTTCTATGACTGCTTTCTGCGTATGGGGCTTGGCCCGTTAGACCTGAGGCCAACCCCCCACATTCTGTTGGGGTTTACTAACCACTCCATCCCGGTAGAGGGAGTAGTTACCCTCCTCCTTAACATTGGGGAGATAGGCCGTACGAGAACCGTACCAGTGGAGTTCATCGTCGCCAGGATTCCCTCGTCCTACAATATCCTTCTGGGATGCCCGACGCTAAACTCCTTTCGGGCCTAAATTTCAACCTACCACCTCACGATCAACTTTCCATTGGATTAAAAAGGAATAGGCCGGGCCTACGGAGACTAGCAAATCGCCAAGATTTGCTTCATAGCAACATCCACCTCCAATGAGCAAAGCGATGACCTTGGAAGCGCAGGTGATTCCCAGGGATCCTTGGATACTCGTGACGAACAAAAAGAAATTCGAAGAGCCCCGGTGGAAGCGCTAACAAAGGTCCCCCTCATAGAGGGGAACAATGAACGAACTGTCCAAATCGGATCCCTTTTAACGGGAGCCCGGCGCGAAGACTTGATCCACTTTCTCCGAGGAAACTCGGATGTGTTCGCCTGAGCGCCTGCCGACATGCCTGAGATCGACCCCAAAGTAATCTCACACAAGCTCAGGGTCGACCCGATGGCCCGACTTGTCAGGCAAAAGAAACGAAGCCTCGCTCCGATCAAACAAAAGACGATCGAGGAATAGGTAGATAGGTTGCTTGCTGCCAACTTCATTCGAAATGTGGCTTACTCTGAATGGATAGCGAATGTGGTTATGGTTAAAAAGGCCAGCGGGAAGTGGCGCATGTGTGTCAACTTCACAGATCTCAACAAAGCCTGCCCCAAAGGCAACTATCCCCTCCCTCGAATAGATCAGCTTGTCGACAGCTCGGGAGGCCACGAATTGCTCAGCTTCATGGATGCTTTCTCCGGCTACAACCAGATCTGTATGAACCCGACTGATAAAGAGCTTACCGCATTCACAACGGACCGGGGGGTATGCTGCTACAAAGTGATGCCCTTCGGCCTCAAAAATGCCGGAGCTATATACCAGCGCCTGGTCAACAGAATGTTCAAACCGCAGATCGGGAGGAACATGGAGGTTTATGTCGATGACATGCTCGTCAAATAGACCTCATCGGACGAATACGCTAAAGATCTTGGCGAGACATTCGACATCCTTCGCAAGTACAAAATAAAGCTGAATCCCACCAAGTGCGTGTTCGAGGTCACTAGCGGGAAATTCCTTGGGTTCATGGTCATACACCGAGGAATTGAGGCTAACCCAAAGAAGATCAGCGCCGTCCTCAACATGGCCACGCCAAAGAGCAACGTAAAGATCATATAACTCACGGGGAGAGTGGTTGCCTTTAGTCGCTTCATGTCAAGGTCCGGGGAAAAGTGTCTCCCGTTCTTCAAGGCCCTGAGGAAAATCCCAAAGTTCGAATGGTTAGAAGATTGCCAGAACGCTTTCGAGAAACTCAAGGTGCACCTAGAAACTCCTCCACTGCTCACCCGGCCTGTCGAGGGAGACGTGTTGCTGCTGTACCTTATGGTGTCCGATCAGGCTGCCGGCTCGGTGCTCGTCCGAGAAGTCGAAGGAATACAGAAGCCCATCTATTATGTGAGCCACGTCTTTAAGGATTCGGAAACAAGGTATCCGACCATAGAAAAGAATGTCTTGGCGCTTATCATGGCCTCAAGGAAGCTACGGCACTACTTCCAGGCACACACCATCCTCGTCCTCACCGAGCGTCCCCTAGGAGCTATTCTCACCTCACCCAAGTCATCTGGTCGTCTGGACAAATGGAGGTGGGAGTTATCTCAATTCGACATCAAATACCGTCCAAGACAAGCTATCAAAGAACAAGTCCTGGCAGACTTTGTTGTCGAATGTACTATCCTCAACAAGGAGGCAGTGTCGGCGCCAGTCCCCGAGTCCCAACCCTTGATCGAGGAAGAGCCCGACTCCGTCCCCGATTGGGTCCTTTACGTCGATGGATCCTGTACCGAGGATAGGAGCGGTGCCGGCCTTATCATTCGAGGCCCGAACAAGGTAGAGATGGAGTACTCTTTGAAGCTCGGGTTTAAAGCCTCAAACAATGCCGCGGAGTACGAAGCCTTGCTAGCTGGGCTACGAATCGCCTCCGGAGTGGGGCTGAAGACAATCCCAATTCGCAGTGACTCCGCCCTAGTAGTAGGCCAAGTGACTGGCCATTTTGAGGCCCGGGAGACTAATGGTGAAGTACTTAGCCGAGGTAAAAAGACTACGAAAAGACTTCGACGAAGTTCAAGTGGAGCAGATTCCTCGGCACCTAAATGCCCAGGCCAATGCCTTGAGCAAGCTAGCCTCCTCCTATACGGCTCACAATAAGAGGAATATCCTCTTTGAAGTCTTGCCATGGCCCAGTGTGGAAGACAGGGAAGCAGCACTTCAAGTATACACTACTCAGGAGGAAGGCTGGGATTGGAGGAAACCCTTCGTAGAGTTCCTGAAGGAATGTACACTCCCAGAAGATCGAGGGGAAGCACGCCGCCTTCGAGCCAAAGCCCGCCATTTCATTTGGAGCAATGGAAACCTCTACAAGAAGCCCTTCATGCAACCTCTGCTTCGGTGCGTTGACCCCCACGAAGCCGACTAGGTCCTGCGTGAGATTCACGAAGGGGTCGGTGGAGCACATCAAGGGACCCGCACCTTAGTCCAGAAGATGCTACTCCAAGGATACTATTGGCCGACGATTCATCAAGACGCTCAAAAGCTCGTCAGAAAATGCAAAAGCTTTCAACTCCACGGCAGCATACCCTGTCTTCCAGCCACCGAGCTAATGGCCATAACCTCCCCCTGGCCGTTTGTCTAGTGGGGGATGGACATGGTAGGCCAACTCCCAACTGGCACGGACGGGCACAAGTACATCCTCGCCACAGAAGACTTTACGAAGTGGATCGAGGCCGTCCCCATCAGAAAACCGGACGCCACCACGACCATCAAATTCCTGCAGAACAACGTAATATCCCGTTTCAGGATCCCGAGGTGTATTGTTACTGACCAAGGGACGAATTTCGAAAACGAAAATGTCAAAAGATTCTGTAACGAGTACTACATACTAATGAAGTTTGCCGCGGTAGCTGTTCATATCAGAATTTTGCATTATTATTTTCCCCATTCTTAATCATATTGCAAATAAATAGGTGCTTTTGATCCATGTCTGCTAAATAGTTGCAGATTACAGGTTCTCAGAACAATACAGTGAAAATGGTGAAAAGACGCTACAAATGTGAGACTACGACCAACAAATAGATGACTCTGCAAGATGCCGCCTACAGTTAAAGGAACAAATGAAGATCAATAAACAGTTCAATTGCACAACGTATGAGGACAGCACAAGGTTCAATACTTCAACACGAAGCCAACGGTAAAAGTCTACAACATTCTGCACTGTGCAAATCTGGAAGAACATAGAAGATATTCTGAGAAACCAAGTGAAGAAAACAACTGGAAAAAGCAACTTGAAGTATCACAGAAAAACAGAGCCCAAGATCCCATCAAACAGCCGCGGATCCGCGGCCAAACAAGGCATTCCGCCGCGGATCTACGGCCGTGCAGAGCACGTGTCGGTGCGTGTCTGTGGGAGTCGGTGCATTGACCCGGTTTTCTTAGGGTAGTCTTGTAATTTCAGATATGGATCAGATGTAAATCCTAGGGCTCCTCCTATCTATAAATAGGAAAGCCTACAGCTCTTTTGGAGCATGCCTCCTTTTAATTCTAGATTAAAATTTTCATTCCATTGTAATCGTCAAAAAGTGCATCAATAAAAGTAAGTTTTTATTCTGAATTTTCCTTATTTGCAATTTATATTCCTGCAATTTTTCATATCTGTCTTTTATTATCTGCACGTTAATTAGATAATTAAAAATAAAAATAAAAAAATGAATTCCATTGTTAATTCCCTAATGAGTGGGTAGTTCCTCACTTGTTAGGGTTAGGATTGGGTAGGTTTGAAAGATGGAAATCTATCACTCCTTTCTTGCCCTCATAACTTTATAAATTAGGACTCTATGTAAAACAACCACCCACCGCTCACTACGGCACTCTATCCTACGAGATAGCGGTGATTCCCTAGTTAGACCGGTAGTGGTTAATTTACATAGAGGTTAGGGATAAGAGTTAAGAAAGGACGGATAAGGACCAAATAAAAGAAACTACGTTTCTTCCTAATCATGCTAATCCCCTTTGTTAACTATTACCTTAACACCTAAGTTCTTAATTAGGGCAAAGAAAGCGGTGAGTAGAATTAACTTTCCAAACTAACCTAATCCTAACCCTAGCAAGGTTTTAATCCAAATCAAATTCAATTTCAGTTTTTATAAAAATCAAAACCTACCACAAATAGGAATTGACTCGTTAGAACAACTAGAAAAGAACACGTTTTCCCTGTGGACCGACCCGTACTCAACCGGCTAGCTACCAAGTGACACCGTCTTGATTGCGGTATATTCTATTCTTTGATTTCAAAACGCTCGCATACGAAAAATCTCTCAACAATCAAATGGCGCCGTTGCCGGGGATAATGGTAGTTATTTTCTTTTTATAATTTCGGGTTAATTAAAAATTAAAAAATCATAAAAACTGAAAAATATAAAAAAAAATTATCATCTTGTTATTTTTTGAAGGGTTTTCGTGCGAATTGTGCAGGATCGGAAAGACGAACAGATTCAGATCTGCAAAAATCCAGTGAACAAAACAGCAAACAATAGATCTGAACATACAGAGGAGAATCACAAAAGAAAACAGAAATATTTTGGAGATCTGAACCGACTCTTCCACCGCGGAACCGCGGCGCTAACAAGCAATTGGCGGCGGAACCGCGGCGGTTTGCTGACGTCAGCAATCTGATTTCTCTGTAAGTATTCCTTATCTTCTCTGTAACCCCCTGATCTCCTCTGAAAAATTTTCCTGCAGGGTTCTTTGCGCAAAAACTTCTTCCCCCTCTCCAATAAATCAATCTTGTGCAGGATTCTTTGCGCCACAAATAAAAGAAAAATTTTTAGCAAGTGTTTTGGATTTTTGTGTGTTTACTGCTTTGCATTTTAAAACGGATTTTTAAGGGGCTATAACACCAATCCAGATTGGGTGAGAATTTCATTACCCTTCCCAGGACCCCAAAAATCACAAAAAGTATGTGCATCAACTCTCGAGTTAATTAAAAAATATTAGAATCAGCCAATAAGGACTGTCGCGCTCATTAGGACAAAGGAAGGTTGTAGGCATCGGTCGTTTATCTAAACCTGATTTTGTGGTGTCTAGGCTAGACAAGTGGGAATGGTAATTTTAAAAGGCCCGTCTCACGGTGATTCATGAGCGGATCCCTCCTTTCTTTACTTATGCTTATCTGGCCACAATTGGCGGTGAAGAGGCGATTCGAGAATATCTCACAACTTGCCCTTTGGAACAGTTAAAAGCAGTCTAGTTGACTTAGGAGACCCTAGCTCTAGGCTTGATTATGCATATTGTGATTGCTTGAAAGTGTGTCTAGCTCCTTATAAAAAATCTTTTGCAAAACCCCTTATAAAAAATACCACAAAATAAAATTTTTAAAATAACTTGCCATTTTGTCGCTAGAAATCCATTGCGCCCCACTTACACCCACATTCTCTCATTGACGTTTTCTTACCCCAGCCTTCTATTTTTACTTTTTGACTACACCACGCCTCATTAGTGTATGTCCGGTTGGACTAGGGACACTAGTGCCCATTTAGTCCGTGTCTCGTTAGTGCCTACTGACGACGCGTTCGACTCCGAAGTCAAAACTCCTTCCACTTCTTTACCTTCATCTTCAAATTCACCATCTTCTAAGGAGATATCGGGATTCAATCCTAACAACCCCTTACCTACTACGGGACTGATTCTACCTCAACTGGGTGCGAATAACCCACCACACCCTCCTGTCGAATCACCCCAACGAATTGCGCTCCAGGATCTTTTCTATCCAATCCGCACCGCACTTCCCACTTGTCTTTCACTTCTACCGGCTAATGGAGATAATTTCGAAATTAAACCCCAGTTCATCAATATGTTGCCCAAATTTCACTGGCTGAAATCCGAAGATGCCTACATCTTCATTAGCAAATTCCAGAATGTTTGCGCAATGATGAAGACCACCCAACTTTCCGATGATGCTATAAGGCTACGTGTCATTCCATTCACTTTATGTGACCTAGCTGAAAAATGGTTATATAGCACAGCATCGCACTCCATAAAAAATTGGGAAGAGTTTGTTAAGGCTTTTCTAAAAAAGTTTTACCCACACCACAAGACCGCGAGAATCAGAAATGAAATTAATCAATTTTCCCAGCTTCCTTCCGAACCTTTTTGGAAGTGTTTCGAACGATTTAAGGACCTTCTTGTTCAGTGCCCTCACCAAGGTATCGAGAAATGGCAACTTTGCCAAATTTTATACGAAGGATTGAACCCAGCAACTAAGCAGTTGTTGGAAACCATTTGTCAAGGTCACTTTCTTACAAAATCGAGCGAGGAAGCTTGGCAATTTCTCGACGATCTTACTGAACAAACACTTCAGTGGGAAAGCACTAAGACCACTTCATCTACTTCATCTGGTCAGTCTAGGATAGGCATACATCAGCTTGATATGTCGATTGCAATGAAGGCCGAAATGGCTGCACTCACGAAAAAACTAGAAGCAATCGAGAGCAAATTCTCATCGCCTTCTCCTGCCCCAGCTTTACCCCCACGCACTATTTGCGCTTATTGTTCGGATCCGTCCCATCTAACCGAAGAGTGTCCTTACAACCCACCTGTTCAAGGACAAAATCAAGTCAATGTTGCCTTTCAGCAAAGACAAAGAAATGATCCATACTCTTCAACTTATAATCCTGGTTGGAGGAGCCACCCAAATTTCGCCTGGAATCAAAATCAACAACAATTCCAAGGCAATAACAATTTCCAGAGGCCTCCTCCACAACAACAAGCCCCTCAACAAACTCAATATCAGCAACCTTTCCAACCCCAACCTTACCAAAACCAAATGAACAATTTTGTACCAAAGAACTATTATCCTCAAAACAATTTTGTTCAGCCAAATAACGATAAGGTTTTCTCGCTAGAACGAAGTCTGGATGCGTTTTTAAAACAATCTACGCAATCCTCAGCCAGCATCCAATCTTCCATTCAGTCTTTGGTGCAACACACTGCTTCACATGATCAAAGTATCAAAACAATTGAAGCCCAAATGGCACAACTGAATGCTGCGTTAAGCGAGCGAGAAAAGGGAAAACTTCCATCTCAACCACTGCCAAATCCCGGTCACACACAAAATACATATGTTGCTTATGAACAACAAAATCATAATGTGAGTGCCGTGACTACATTGAGATCTGGAAAGGTATTGCACAACAACGTTGGCAATAATGATGACACCCCGGCCGTCGCTTCTTCTTCTTCTTCATCATCTTCTTCGTCTTCTTCAGAGCATGTTCTTCATTCTTCACAAGGCTCTACTTCTTCTAATTCGAACGGACCCACATATCACTCTACGAAAACACCAACACTGGGATCTGTTCCAACTCCGCAATCTGCTCCACAAATATTGGACTCAACAAATTTTCAAAATATTCCATTTCCAAACAGGTTGAGATCCAATAAACCTACTCCACAAATGGAGAAGATTGTGGAGTTATTCAAACAGGTTAGCATTAACATACCTCTCTTGGATGCAATCTAACAAGTTCCTTCTTACGCTAAAATCTTGAAGGACTTATACACCAAGAAGAAGAAATCGCAGGTACCTAAGAAAGTTTTCTGGCTAGTGCAGTAAGTGATGCTCTTACTCAACCTTTACCCCAAAACGTAAGGATCCTGGCTGTCCTATAATTTCAATAACAATTGGGGATAAGAACATCAATCGCGCACTTTTCGATCTTGGTGCCAGTGTTAATTTGCTTCCCTATTCAGTATATGAACAATTAGGCGTTGGAGAGCTTAAACCTACACATTGTACTCTCCAAATGGCCGACCGATCCATCACCCATCTTAAGGGTGAGTTAGAGGATGTGTTGATTAAAGTAGGGGAATTCATTTTCCCCGTCGATTTTATTGTTATGGATACACAGCCTGTAGCTAACCCTCGGAGTCAAATTCCGGTGATACTCGGTCAACCCTTCCTTGCGACTTCTAATGCGGTGATCAATTGTCGTAATGGTTCGATGAACCTATCTTTTGGAAACATGACAATTGAGCTCAACATTTTTAAGTTGGGGAATCAACCCTCCGAGCCTAATCCAAATATACTTAATGTTTGCTCGATCCAAGAGATCACTCAGGAGGACTGTGAGCTTGAAAAATTTCTGTTCGATCACAGCAGTTTTGACGCCACTAGTGCATTCCTCCTTGAATCTGACACGGTTTTCACACCCGATAACGATTACGAGTGTTTCACTTTTTCGAACGATTTTGAAAAATCACCACCCGATTTTGAGTCCTTTGAATTTTCGGATGAGTTAGCTGAACCATCCGACTCGGTTGCTTACACTCGCTTCGAATCTCTAGTGGAATTCTTCGAGTTTGAGACAGTTTCACCAATTTTACCTTCAATTGTTTCGCCTCCAAAACTCGAACTCAAGCTATTGCCGTCTCACCTTAGATACGCCTATTTATGTGAGAATGAGACCCTTCCTGTTATCATATCGGCCTCCCTAGCCACCGAGCAAGAGAGAGCCCTTTTTACGGTCTTACAAAATAATCGGCAAGCTTTTGGCTGGACTATGGCGGACATCAAGGGGATTAGTCCCCTCATAGTTGAACATCATATACATATGATGGATGATGCCAAGCCAGTAAGGGATCCACAGAGACGCCTCAACCCTATAATGAAAGAGGCTGTTAAAAAGGAGATTGTAAAATGTCTAGATAGTGGTATCATTTACCCTATCTCTGATAGCCAGTGGGTTAGCCCCATTCACGTTGTACCAAAGAAATCGGGCATAACGGTCATAACTAATGAGGCGAATGAATTAATAGCTATTCGCACCCAAACTAGGTGGCGAGTATGCATCGATTATAGAAAACTCAACGCCGCGACACGGAAAGACCACTTTCCATTACCTTTCATTGACCAAATGCTAGAACGATTGGCTGGGCATGAATTTTACTGCTTTTTGGATGGCTACTCCGGCTATAATCAAGTTCCCATCGCCGAAAAGGATCAAGACAAGACTACATTTACTTGTCCTTTCGGTACATTCGCTTACCGTCGCATGCCCTTTGGATTATGCAATGCACCCGCTACTTTCCAGCGGTGTATGATGGGCATTTTTTAAGACATGGTGGAAAAATTCTTGGAGATTTTTATGGATGATTTCTCCATTTTCGGCGACTCCTTTGATGAGTGTTTACTACATTTAGACGCAGTTCTTACCCGGTGTAGGGATAAGAACCACACTTTAAATTGGGAGAAATGCCACTTTATGGTACGAGAAGGTATTGTCTTAGGACATATCATCTCGCAAAATGGTATTGAGGTTGATAAAGCTAAGATTGAAGTCATTTCCAATCTTCCTCCTCCTAAGTGCGTCAAAGACATCCGAGCCTTCCTTGGCCATACCGGTTTCTATAGACGGTTCATCAAGGATTTTAGCAAGATAGCTAGACCCTTGATTCTTTTGTTGGCCAAAGACACCACTTTTGATTTCGACTCAAGCTGTATGAAAGCGTTCGAGTCGTTGAAAAACTCACTTATTTCCGCTCCCATTCTTTCATCTCCCGACTGGACGCATCCATTTGAAATTATGTGCGATGCATCTGATTTCGCCATTGGTGCTGTCCTTGGACAGCACATAAATAAGATGCCGCATGTAATTTATTACGGTAGCCGAACCTTAAATGAGGCCCAATTGAATTACACAACAACTGAAAAAGAGTTCTTAGCTGTTGTGTTTGCACTAGAAAAGTTCAGGCCTTATTTAATCGGCTCTCCAGTCATCGTTTACACGGACCACTCAGCTCATCGCTATCTTTTCGTGAAGAAGGACGCTAAATCTCAGCTGATACGTTGGATCCTCTTACTACAAGAGTTTGACCTTGTCATCAGAGACAAGAGAGGATGCGAAAACGTAGTCGCCGACCACCTTTCACGCCTTCCTTCTTCGCCTACACTTCAAATTCCTATTAAAGACGTTTTTCCAGATGAGCAGCTCTTAACTGTGTCATGCGAACCTTGGTTCGCAGATATCGTAAATTATTTTGCCACCGGACTGATACCAAACGATTGGTCGAATCAGGACAGACTCAGATTCCTGTCCCAAGTAAAACATTTTTACTGGGATGAACCGTATCTCTTCAAATACTGTTCCGACCAAATCATTCGTCGGTGTGTCCCCGACAACGAGTTTAAGAGCGTGCTGTCATTCTGCCACAATCAAGCATGTGGCGGGCATTTTGGCCCCAAAAAGACAGCAGAAAAAATCTTGCAATGTGGCTTCTACTGGCCACGACTTTTTAAAGACGCATACGAATACTGCAAGACATGCTCTCGGTGCCAACACTTGGGCCGGATATCTTGGAGAAATGAAATGCCGCTCCAACCAATTTTGGTTGTTGAAATTTTTGATGTTTGGGGGATAGACTTTATGGGACCATTTCCAAATTCTTTTGGGAATATGAATATTCTACTCGATGTTGACTATGTTTCAAAATAGGTCGAGGCTGTGCCCAGCCGAACTAATGACAACAAGGTTGTCGTTAGATTTCTCAAAGAAAATATTTTTTCTCGGTTTGGGCATCCTCGCGCGATTATCAGTGATAATGGATCTCACTTTTGTAATAGGACTTTCGAGTCCTTAATGCGGAAATACTCCATTACTCACAAGCTGTCAACGCCCTATCATCCCCAAACTTGTGGGCAAGCCGAGATTTCGAATCAGCAGATTAAACAGATATTGGAGAAAACGGTTTCCAAAAACCGTAAAGATTGGTCATCAAAACTTATTGATGCCCTGTGGGCATTCCGTACTGCCTATAAGACCGATCTTGGCATATCTCCATATAGGCTTGTTTATGGAAATGCTTGCCACCTTCCAGTTGAAATAGAGCATAAGGCATTTTGGGCAATTAAAGAGTTGAATCTATCTTTGGGAGATGCGGGCAGCAATAGAAAGCTGCAGTTGAACGAATTAGACGAGCTACGGGATGAAACCTATGAGAACGCAGTAGTTGTTAAAAACCGAATGAAAGTGTTCCACGATAAACACCTTATGCGCAAAACGTTCAAACTTGGTCAACAGGTTTTACTTTACGATACTCGGTTACATTTCCATCCCGGCAAGCTCAGATCTCGATGGAAAAGGCCATTCTTGATACGCACCGTATATCCGCACGGTGCGGTCGATATAGAAAACCCGGAGGACGGTTCACTATTTAAAGTGAACGGACATCGACTTAAACCGTTCCTCACTGCGGACCCTTCGGAGGAGCTCCTGTTTTTGTAGGAGCCGATCTACATTGACTGATCTTCCTCCATCTACCCCTAAATTTCGATTATCTAGCCAAAACACTGTTTCAAATAAGTTTAGGGGTGTGTATCATTTGTAATTATATAAAAACAAAATAAAAAAATGAAAATTTGAAAATAAAAAATGGGGTATTGTTTTGATAAAATAAAAAATAAAAATTTTATTTACAAATAATTTCCTCTCTTTAAGAGGGGCTTGTTGCAAATAACCAACACACTTCCCCCTATAAATAACACCTGAACCCTCTCTGCCTTTTTCCAAAACCCTAAAATTTCATTTTCTCAAACCCTAGCCGCCGCTCCAACTTCTGCAGAGAGAACCCTCCTATCCGCCGCTGATCCGCCGCCAGTACCCACCATCGGCCGCGCTTCCGCCGCTCCTTTGCTGAGTCACCCTCTGAATCTTTCAGAGGCGGTTTGCAACTTCTTCTCCTTCTCTGTTAAATTTTTTTTTATCTGTGAACTCTCTGTAATGGCACCAAACATGTAATTAGAACGTGATTTTTCACAAATCTTTTCACACACAATCTATGGGAGCTATTTTGCTGATGAAATCACACGGAGGGGGTGGAACTTTTTAATTTACAATCATCCCAATGCTTACGCCCTTCCAGATCTAGTCACTCGTTTTTACGAGTGCATGGAAGAAGGCTGCCTAGCACAATACGGTTTTATTAAGTAACTGTGGGGCGATAGGGAGATAATTATTGACAGAGACTTCATCCATGAAGTCACTTTAATTCCTAGATTACCTGTTCACGACCAACCACTTCAATTTGAAGATTACATGCCCTTAATGGGTAATGACTGCTCGAGAGAACCTAGGAAGGAAATACAGGCTAGGACCCTTTTCGCCAATGTTTTAACCGTGTGCCGGTGGGCGAAAAACAACATTTTTGGTAGTTCACATAATACCACATTTTTCACCCCGTCTCTTCATATCGTGCACACCCTAATGACTAAGAACTCTAGATTTGATATGTGCACGGTTTTGCTTTATTCAATTGGTGCTGGAAAAAGGGCCGCAAATTACCCATGCCCTATGTTAGTGACACAACTGTGTCGCTATTTCCTTCCTGTGGAGGAATTTGAATTCTACATGCATGGAGGTATACCCATTAGGCCTATCATTGAGGGCGTATCCACGTCCTATACCCGTTTAACTGATGTATGGTCGCGAACAGAACCAGCCGAACATGTACCAGCCAGAACTACGTTTCTTCCTAGTCGTGCTAATCCCCTTTATTAACTATTACCTTAACATCTAAGTTCTTAATTAGGGCAAAGAAAGCGGTGAGTAGAATTAACTTTCCAAACTAACCTAATCCTAACCCTAGCAAGGTTTTAATCCAAATCAAATTCAATTTCAGTTTTTATAAAAATCAAAACCTACCACAAATAGGAATTGACTCGTTAGAACAACTAGAAAAGAATACGTTTTCCCTGTGGACCGACCCATACTCAACCGGCTAGCTACCAAGCAACACCGCCTTAATTGCAGTATATTCTATTCTTTGATTTCAAAACGCTCGCATACGCAAAATCTCTCAACAATCAGTAGCGCACCCTCAATACAACGGGCAGGCTGAGGTCGCTAACCGAGTCGTCATTCAAGGTCTTCAGACTCGTTTGGAAGGAAGACAGGGCAGCTGGGTCGAGGAACTACCCCGGGTTTTATGGGCCCTACGCACATTGAAGAAGACCCTAACTGGAGAGACCCCCTTCAGTCTCTGCTACGGCACCGAGGTGATGGTCCCAGCTGAGATTGGACTGCCCAGATATAGACTCGAGAATTTAGACGACAAAGCAAACACCTCGGCACTCCGGACTAATTTGGACATCTTGCTAGAGAAGCGGGACCGGGCACAGATCAAAGCCGCCGCTTATCCACGGCAAACTGCCCGCTACTATAACGCCCGAGTCAAGCATCGCACCTTTAAGGCTGGAGATTTGGTCCTAAGGCGAAACAAATTTGTAGACCAAGGCAAACTGCATAAGTTCTCCCCAAAGTGGGACGGCCCATTCCTCGTCTCCGAGGTATTGCCCGACGAAGCCTATCGCTTGCAAGACACGGCGGGTCGTAAGTTTCTGCCACCTTACAACGCCGAAAAGCTCAAATTGTACAAGTGAATTCAAAATTTGTATCTGTGAATATATGCCAAAGCGATGTAAAATTTTCTTTTAAGTCTTCTAAATTAGAAGAAACTTCTTCAATATGTTTCCCTCTTCCTCGGTTCAAAGGTCACTGATCTCGCTTTATGAACATACTCAAACACGCAAAGAGGATAAAAAGAAGACAAGATCACGTCGCAAAAGAGGAATTTTATTCATCAAAGGTATTATAATCTCCCCAGCCTTACACAAAAAAATTAAAATTACAACAGAGAGGGTAGGGGGTCAAGAAAACACTGCTGGTGGTACTCCGAAGAGATCGCCGCCAGCCGAGCCCTTGCTTCCTCGGCCCGCTCCCTCTGGTGTTGCCCGCGGACCCGCGATGCAATGGAAGGGCCAGAATCTGCACCTGCCGGGTAGCCATCTACGATCTGCCTTTGCCTGAAGCACTCCAAAAGAAGGACCGCCGATCGATCATGTCTGTTCTTCGAGATGAAGCCGCGGATGTAAAGCATGTGCAGCTTATCGAGCGCCTTGTCCTGCAGTTGCGGAGAAAGGGCGTTGAACAAACCCGGGGACATCCTCTAAATTGCATACATGAGTAATTGGAAGAAAGGCGACCGCCGGGGAAGTAGGCGGCCGAAGTGGTCCTCTATGCGTTCGACCACAACCCGGTACGTCTCCTCCGTGCACTTCTGATCATAGAGGTACACGTCGTCGCGGGAGATGATCTCTCCGATGGAGTAGATGAACCAGGCCATTTTTCAAAAAAGCAACGCTGAAAGAAACCCATATACTTTCTATATTCATAGCCTCAACAGAATCCCCAAGGGCCGAAATTTGCTCGTGCATGAGCGCGATCTTGGGATATTTTCATAGTTCCCAATACAGGGCTGCCACGTGGCGGCCATCCCATACCTCACGGTCAAACAAAGTCAGAACGACGCGGATCTTGGAGCGCCTCGCCTCGCCTGTGCGTTTCAGCCACGTGTCGCCCGCGACGGTCACTCTTCCAGATTTTCTTCTCACAAGTCGAGGGAGATTGAACGACGCCTTATAAAAGCAAAAAGAAGTCTGCGAAAGCCCTCACCATGAGGCCACCGAGCAGCTTCCCTGCTCGGTAAATCCCTGGAGGGTAGCTCCTACCCACCCACGCCAAGGATCGAAAGCTGTCACCATGAGGCCACCGAGCAGCTTCCTTGCTCGGTCAATCCCTGGCGGCTGGCTCTAACCCACCCATGCCAAGGATCAAAAGCCCTCACCATGAGGCCATCGAGAAACTTCCTTGCTCAGTCAATCTCTGGCGGGTAGCTCCTATCCACCCACGCCAAGGATCGAAAGCCCTCACCATGAAGCCACCGAGCAGCTTCCCTGCTCGGTCAATCCCTGGCGGGTAGCTCCTACCCACCCATGCCAAGGATCGAAAGCTCTCACCATGAGGCCACCAAGCAGCTTCCCTGCTCGGTCAATCCCTGACAGGTAGCTCCTACCCACCCACGCCAAGGATCGAAAGCCCTCACCATAAGGCCACCGAGCAGCTTCCCTGCTCGATCAATCCCTGGCGAGTAGCTCCTGCCCACCCACGCCACGAATCGAAAGCCCTCACCATGAGGCCACCGAACGGCTTCCATGCTCGGTCAATCCCTGGCAGGTAGCTCCTACCCATCCATGCCAAGGATCGAAAGCCCTCACCAAGAGGCCACTGAGCAGCTTCCCTGCCCGGTCAATCCCTGGCGTGTAGCTCCTACCCATCCATGCCAAGGATCGAAAGCCCTCACCAAAAGGCCACTGAGCAGCTTTCCTTCTCGGTCAATCCTTATCGAATAACTTCCTACCCATCTACGCTAAGAATCGAAGCCCTCATCAAGAGGCCACCAAGGATCCAAAGCCCCCACCCAGAGGCCACCGAGCAACTTCACTACTCGGCAAATGCCGACCAATCCTAACTTGGCTATTGTTTAAGTTACGCTAAGATAAGTGGTCGTCGGTCCGACTCAAAGGAGTGGGCGAATCTCGGCCTACTTACACTGAAGAATCTCCCGATGTATTCTAAGCAAACGATCGCCACCTCGACTCCGGGGGCGGGAGGGGACCGACCTTCTTGCACTTAGCGATTAACAGGCTTACACTCGATGGGCAATCGACATCTAAGAGACCGGTCATCGACCCATGGCTTGACTCTTGGGACAAGGAAAACACTGACAAGCTCACGTTAACGAGCATAAGAAAACATTGCCACAAAGAAAAATCAAAAAACAGCCTTTATTCACGATCTGAAAGTCTTTACAAGGTACTATGGGCTCCTCAGCCTTACAAAAATTACCCGAAGGTTTAAAAAATTCAAAAAGAAAAAGAAGAAGGCAGGAATACTCAGGCCTTGGGACCGGGAAGGATCTCGACCTGCTCCGCGCCAGCGTCGGGAGCCGGGGTGACGGCTTTAGGGTCAGTGCTCCGACCAGGAGCCTTGGCGTCGGGAGCCGGGGTGATGGCTTTAAGGTCGGTCCCCCCACCAGGAGCCTTGGCGCTGAGAGCCGGGGTGACTGCTTTTGGGTCGGCGCTCCCACCAGGAGCCCTGTCTCCAGCACTCCTACCGGCGGCCTCCCCCCGGCAGCACTCCGGACGACCTCTCCCTATAGCTCATCCTCGGAGAGGGGTACTAGAGCCGAAGCTCGCCATCAGCAAACCCCGGCATCAACGCCTTGACAGCGTCGATGGTCTGGTGCCAAACGATGGCCGAGGCATCGGCAAGGTCGTCATAGAACTGGTCCGACGTCTTGTACCTCTCCACCGACTTCACAGCCCGGAGGTCGGCGAGCTTCACCGCTTCCTTCACCGCCTTGGTTTCCCTCTTGCAGGCGTCCCGCGACTTCTTCATCGTGGCGTTAAGCACCTTAGCCTCCTCCAACTTAGTCTGGATGACCTTGTTGGATTCACTCAGAAGTCGAATAGACTCCTTGCATTTAGAGTTCTTCGCCTCCTAGGCGACCATCCGGGTCTCGAGGGTGGTTATCTTCTCCTTCGCTTGCTGCAGCTCCAAGCATAGGTCCTCCTCCCGCGAGGACGACTAGCCCGCCTTTTGCATCGCCGGGGCAATCTCCTCGTGCTCTATGTTGGCGATGAGGGTGCAGTGCTGGAGGACCTGAGGAAAGTAAAGGAAGAGGTTAAAAAGCATTTGATCCGAAAAGAAAGAAAGCTTGACGAAAACCACAACGGTAAGCAAATACTGACCTGTACGGCCTCCTGAGCGATGGCGGAAACTTGGGCCTTGAGGGTCCCCCAGGGAATTCTGCCCCCGACCGATCATTCCATCTCCGAAAGCAAGCTATCGGCAACAGAAAACCCCGAGGGCACCTCGAAACAGACGTCCCCCTCCTGCACGAGGATCCGGAAGGCCGAAGATCGGGATACCGTCTTCTTGTACCTCTTGAGGGGGACCTCAGGGGGGTCGGCCTCATCCCCCACCTCCCTCGCCCGGGGCTCCGGATCCCGAGCGTGCTTATGGCTCTCCCCGCGGATAGTTTCCAAAGCTCGGGGCGTGGAGGAAGGCCTAGCCGGTGCGGCTGCCTTCAGGGCCGAACTCGAACCGGGGAAGGACGAGCTAGTGCCCCCGGTCTTCCTCCCCTTATTTGCGGCTATGGCAGCCAGGAATTTGGATCGGTCCATTTACTCTGCAAAAAGAAAAATACACAAAGGGAGTTAGTGGCACTGAAAAGGGTAAAAGAAAAACATTCAAGTGTAGGCAGATTGTCCAATCTCCTAACTTACCCACGAAACGAGCGGGGCTAAGCCCGGCCCAGCTAAGGGCCTGCTCGGAAAGCAAAACGTCGGCCTGTTGGATCGGCTCCCATATGGACACCGTCTTCTCCTCGGGAGAGGACGACCGCTTCACCCGCGGGCAGTCGGCCCTGTGCCACTGTACAGGCACAGGCTAATTCTCGCCCTCGGGTGGCCCGACGAATATGAACTTCTCCTTCCATTCGTGAATGGAAGAAGGAACTAATACTACCCCCGACCCGGCCGCACATCCCTTTCGTTTTTTGAAGGAAATGTACACCTAGCTCAGCTCGTTCTTACGGGTGCCGGGATGATTTTTATAACAAAGGAAGGAAATGAGAAGGGTCAAGCTGAAAGAGATTTTTTCAAGTCTCAACCGGACCAGGAACCCGAGAAGAATTCTCCATGAGTTCGACACTAGCTGGCCCGGGACAAGTTGGAAGCAACGTAGTGCCCCGCATACTTCGGGGGGAAGGGAAAACGCATTCCAGCCCAGAATGCATCCAAGTACAAGACAGTCTCCTTACCCTGCACTTGATCCGCCCTCTCGACCTCCCAAACCAAACGAAGCAAATAGCTAGGGGGAATGTGGAAACGAGCCCGGATCGCGGTGAGCTCGTCCACATTCCTTAGGAGGAAGGGCGCATCGCGAGCGTTCCCGATATGCGCTTTGGGGACCTTTACCGTCGCCTGACGACGAGCAGCGCGGGTAGCCCTAACCCTATATGGGGAATCCGACTCGGATGAGGCAGAGGAGGAAGCAGAAGAAGACACCCTGGACTCGGCTCCAACAACTAGAACCTCATCGCCCGACTCTACCCTAACAATTTCCACAGGCTCCTCAGAGAAAGACATCTAACCTGATTCAAAGAAAGATTCCTCAGAGGAAAGGGCGCGAGGAATCCGATCTAAAAGACGGAGCGCCGAGCTATCTCTCGCAGCGAAAGGAAAATGATGGTGAAAGTGTGGACCCTGGGGGGTCCCACCCCTATTTATAGTGCTTGGGCGATGCATCCGACGGCTCAGATCATTTCCCGTCTAAACTAAGCTTCGCACCCGCTAGCCTTCGACGTTCCACATATCAAACGACCATTAGAGACGTCCCTTCGGGCGCAGGCGACAGCGACAGCCCGTCACGTCCGCCAATCTGCATCGGACACATGGCATGCGCCTCAACGGACATATAAGCGAATCGGCGCTCTCTCTTTAATGCACGATCCCCCCCCCGATCCAATGACGTCATCGAAGATATGCCTAACCGCCCCGGAGATCCGCGCTGGTAGGTTCTTGACTACAAGCTGAGCCCGGGGGATCGATCAGACCACTCTCGACCCGATCCATAAATAGGTCGGAATGAGAGTGGGGGGCTAATGATGATGCTCATAAATAGGAACTCCTCAGATCATGACACGTGGCAGATGACGTGTCCCGGGGCTCACGCAAACAGGGCAAGCACTATGCGTTGGAAACTCTCTCCGAGCTATCTTCCCGAGGTTTGCCCCGACCTCCTATAGGTCCCTGAACGCTCTTATGCACACCTTACAAATGACCGTGGGCTCATCTCCGAGCCCCTCTACACACTGAGCTTCCTCGGCCCTTCCAGCTCGTCCCCGAGCTATCGCCGAACCGAACTAGCTCGGCCTCCCGCCCTCTTTTAGGCCTCTCACCAAGCTAGGCCTCCCCGGTTCTACCGAGCGACCTAAAACGCAGATCACAGGCGCCTCCACTACGGCTCCGCGCATCTCACCAAACGCGAGATATGTGCCGCCCTACGATCCGGCATTCCACGCTGTCACATCCCCCCATTAACGAGCATATCTCGTCATTAATGGGGGATCCCGTCATTCATGCAGGCGTAATACCAGGAGCATAACGGCCGGCGAAGATCTCGCGCCAGCTAGCTAATGGCGACCGCTATAAAAAAAACCCTTTCATACGACTCAGTTAACGCAATTTTACTCCAACAAGCCGCTACTCTGCCCAAATACCTCGGCTAACCTGATCGTCGGAGGGTCCACGGTGGTACAACCACCCCGGGACTTCTTTGCAAGTAGCTCGGCTTCACCCCAAATCAAGCCCATTGAGATCCATACGCTCAGGGAGACGACCCTCAACATCAATCTCAGTCGTCCATCAACGCTCGCGACAGATCGACGGAGGACAACATCTGAAGGAGATTGTGACCTCCATCACTCTCTCTCTCTAAAATAATTGGAGTTTATTTATTGAGAGCTAGAGTGGGAATTGAGCAATCCGATACCGGTTTTGTCCCATTTTTCAACTGGGCTTTTGGTTTGGGCTCCCTCTTCAAATACCTTCCATACTATAGGCCTGCTTTGGCACTCACTTTTGCTTTTCTTTGAATAATAGGCCATAATACAGTGAAAGCAAAAAACAAGTTGGATAGTTCCGGCGGAAGTTGGGATTTAAGCACAGTTGTGATTCCTCTTAGACTAAAAAGAATTAGTATGAGCAAAGAGTTCCAAAAATGAAAAGAGTCTGAGGCCAATTTAAGAACTCTTCTCTTATTTTCTCACATCTCAACTCTTGATCTTTCATTTCTTAAGACAGAGGACATGATAGTCATTCAACGGCATGGCTTATTTCTTGACCTCAAAGATTTGTGAATCCGATCTCAGTCCAGAAAATCGTGTTGTACCAAGATGTCGCTCTGACACCCTTTTTATTCTCCAGCCAAGAAAACTAAAATATGGATCTCTCTCCATGCAATCCTTATTGTGCCTATGTTCCATCAGCAACAATTGAATAGATATGAAAATAGATCTACAACATGCAATGAACATTTTGCAGCATACGTTCCAAGAAATCTAAAATGCATATGGGTTCGGATTCTCTCAACTAAAAAAATTTAGTGGCGGGTCCTCTCCTTCTAAGTCTACTACCCATTCAACAATGGACGGTGAGATACAAAATTCATCTCACTCTCCATTGTCGAATAGACGGTGAGATTAAAGAAGTGGTCTCTCCACTGTGGAGAGACCCCGAACCCCGGATATAATAACAACGATTATCATTATCAAGTATTATGCCATTTCATCATTTGCTTTCATTGTGATTTGCAACAAAAATTGCATACACGTTTGTTTTCCCAACCAAATACAAAATATTGCTTGTATTTGGAAATTCTACAGCAAATGTTATAAGATATAGTAAAGATTCGATTCAACTTGGTTAACGGAATAAATTTTGTATAAACATCGTATATTCTATTTGCAGACCAAACAAACGAAGTGATTGTTTGGTCACTGAAATTGAACTTAAATTCAATGAAATCATCCTTCAAAATCCACTATTCAACGTATCAAATATTCCAACCAAACCAAATTTTCAGTAAGAGTTCAAGAGTATATATGATGTCCGACAATGTATCTATTGTCACAGAAATTAATTGAGCAGAATATATCTAATCATCATCCTATCACACAGCTCATCCCCATAATTGTGGCTCCCTATCATTTCCAAAATAACTATTGATATAACCAACCCCACATTATTGCCCCACAAGCTAAAAATCTTAGGGTTATTTTGATGTACAACTGGAAGACTAGGGATTTTGAAAAAACGCCCTCAAAGATTAAAATTTTAAAAAACAACCCTCTAAAATCGGTCGTTAACTAAATACAGCCTTCTATTACACTTACTCACGTTTGATCCTGGTTTACGATTAACCATGATTATTTGGAATGTCTTCATATATATTAAACGTTCAATTTACCCTCGATCCTTAGATCCCATTATTCCCAAAAATCATGTCTCGTCTCAACTCATCATGCAAAAATCTTTATTTCTCATCTTTCTTCCTTCTCCTAAAAGCAAGTCATCATCTAAGTCTTCCTCCAACTCAAACTCTCAATCTCAAATAATATTTACATAACCCTTTTCATCTTCTCCTATCTCTTAGGATCTCTTTTCATCCTCAACTCTCTCATCCGCCACGTCGCTCACATCCACTCCCTCATCCCTTTCTTCTCTCCTTCACAAGATCCTTTCCATCTCCTCTAAACTCCTCCGTCTCTACTTGATACGCCGCCACATAAAAAAAAACATATAATTGGAGCTGGGAATGTTAGGGGGTAAAATTGCTTTTTTTGCAAACTCATCAACCGGTGCTAACATCGTTAACAACAAAAGTTAAGTTCGCTTAACATCTTCGGGGGTTGTTTTTAAATTTTTGATATTCGGGGGTGTTTTTTGAAAATCGCTCACGGTTGTATATCCAAAAAAAAAAGTACCAAAATCTAAGCATGCATTAAATAATAGGATGTTCAGTATCAAACTTAAAGAAAATATCCAAAGGTGTTTTGCTTTGACCATCATCATTAGAAAAAAGTTTTTAATTGTTGCTTTTTTGTGGGGGGGAAATTCAACACCCGATGATTGCGCTAAATCATATGGGTCCTCTTTCATGAATCCTAAAAGATCCATGCAATATTTGTCCATTCCACTAGACTAATATGTTTTGAGTGCTTACAAGCTAGCATGCATGCTCCTTTATGATGACTTTTATCAAATTCTATCTTCTTAGGTTCATTGCATAAACTTTGTGACCGAGATATACGGTAAGGTCTTATGTTTATAAACTTTGCTGACAGCTCATAAGAGACATTACTTATTCACGAAAGAAAAAAGAAATGGATAGATGATCCATCCATTTCAATGGCAAATAACAGCGGATAATAATCAATTGCTAGTTAGACAAAAGTGATAGTCGTAGTTGTGATCTATCTGGTGTACAACACATTCCAGACATATGGCTTATAGCCTGTTGCCCTTCAACCCTTCTTCCATTGGTGCACGTGTTATCGAACATGTTTATTGTCTCTTATATAAAATATTACAACCGTGTTTTTTAAGCATAGTAGCCACCAAACATTAGTTTGTGATTAGTTCCAAAGTAACATTTGATAAGCATTTAATATTAAACATTAACTTGGTGGGAGGCTGCAGAAGCAACTTGTATCCCAAGCATTCATCATTAGAAGTTAATTAGAATCATGCAATTGATGTTGAAGATAGCTATATTTAGAGAAATCATTGAATATGTCTTCTTCACCCCTAAACACTTGCCAGTGAGAACATAAAAAAAAAGTCAGGTGCTATTTTGCAAGTTATTGGGATTATTTTGACCCTATTCATTTATTTAAAATTAATGGGAAAGAAAAGCTGGGGGTATCCCCTTCATCTGCACTCCAGTCTCCAGCCCACAAGTGTCAGAAATTTCAGACAAAGCACGTTAACATCCTCAGTTAATATCGTCCAAGTTTTGGTTCCTTTTTAAAAAAATTGTTTGGTATACAGCAAGACGAGAGAGAGAGAGAGAGAGAGAGAGAGATTTCCCAGCGCCTTCGGCAGTTTTGTGAGCCTTTGTTTCCATTTATTTCTGACTCATGACTGAATACAACACTTTATTATTTTTTTTCATTTAATTGGCTGTTAGAATATAAAATATATTTCCCAGCTTTCATCATAGTTTCGAAGTTTTGGTGCACTGAAAGGGACATTTCACATGGTATTAGAGCAACCCAGGTTTGATTCTTACTGGTCGCATATTAAATGCGGATTTATTAAATTAAAAATACCGCTGCGCAAAACCCAGGTTTCAGCCCAAAACCCCATCGAACTATGAGGCCATGTTAGAATATAAAATATATTCTCTCAACTCTCATAATAACTTTAAAGTTTTGATCCAATGGAAGGGACATTTCATATTGACCAAACGTAAAACTGAGGGCCCTGCATCGGATTAGGTTAACGTGATCCACCATTCCTTTACTCTATGGGTGCACTTGGTAGGAGGTACTCGAGGTGGTATTCCTGGATTACCATGAAATATTACCATGTGTATTCAGGTGTAAAAGATATTCTCGGGAATATAGGATAACCATGGTAATCAAATGACCACATTTCATGGTAATCATATTCCCTCTAAAACATGTGTCTATCATAAATTACCACGAAATATTCCCGTCTAACATGCATGAGCCATTAGCATCTGCTGTTGGCCGGCCTCGCAGCCCATCGCCGATCGTCCGTCGGCCATCCGTTGGTCATCGTCGATCGTTCACCGGGCGACCACCGATTGGATGTTCGTAGCCGGACGGCCGTAGTTAGTTGCCGGATGTCCGCCGGTCGACTGCCATTGCCAATCGCTCGCCAGCCCGCCGCCGGTTGATCGTTCATTTCCAGCCTCGCTGTCATCCATCGAATCTCCTCCGGTCTCGCCGCCGGTCGATAGTTGCACATACATATATTACCGGAAATGATTAAAAATATACCAAGCACGAGAATTCCCGGTAATTTTTTATTTCACGTGGCAAGCGCAACCTATATATACTGCGGCTGATTAATTGGGACTTTGGGAGAGAGACTGGAGGTACATTAAAATCTTTTTCTTTAATTAATAATAATAAGTAGGGCAAGCCGCTCTACGAGTACATTAAAATCTTTAGGGGCTGTTTGGTTGCAGGATTATGAAATTTGGATTCCAAAAATAGTACGGTTGAAATTTCTGGATTTGGTAATTTGTTGTTTGGTTGGTTTTGGATTTGTAGATCTGGATTTGTAGATCCTTGTAATCTTTGTTTGGTTGTTGGAAAAAAAATAGGATTTGGATTTGAGGATTTTAGAGAGAGATAGAGAGAGAGATGATTGTTAAATAAATAAAGTGCATGGGCCCCATCTAAAAGTAGTGCCAAATCCTTGAAAATTTTTAGGATTCATGAATCCTTCTTTTGTGGTGGGCCCCCCATATAAAACAAAGGAATCCTAGAAATCCTAATCCTGCAACCAAACACAAAATTGTGGAATCCAAGGATTCCACAATCCAAAATCCAAATCCAAACCCATAATCCTGCAACCAAACAGGCCCTTATTTTATAGTCCATATGTAATGATTAAAAAAAAATGATTACCACGACACGTGCTACATGACTAACAAGCTCTAGGAATGGACGAGCAGAAGCTACACTGTTCTTGGACGAGCTGATAAATTAAAAACTCATTAGATGCCCACTGCTGGTCCTGTCATCAGTTCCAGTGTTTCTAACATATACATATATATATATATATATTAGGGGGCTCGCTCTTTCATGGCTTTGATAACAATTAAATCAGATAGACGCCAAAAAAAAAATGTCATTCAATCTCATGTCTTCTCTCTCTCTCTCTCTCTCTCTCTGACTTGGCAAGGTGTGGGTCTAAAAATAATCTTCATACTGTAATGCGGTTTCTATTATTTTTCAATCGGATTGAAGATCAAGTTAAAATCCACCATAAATTGATGCTTCGAAGCAAGCATGCTTCATATTTTTCGGACTGTTAACTCAAGGCTTGATTCTTGTTTACTCTTAATGATAAGAGTTTGATGAATGCTTATGATACTCGTAGGTGGAGATTCCCCTGATCACGGAACGTTACAGATGACGTGTCATCCATGTATGCCAACTAGATTTCTGGAGAGGTACTAAACTGGAATAAGGAAACATTTCTCGGTACCTTTCCTTCGAGACTTCGTCCGAGCAATAGGCTCTGGCCTCTTCCTTTTCCGACCAACCACCGGTCAATAGCTCGTCTCCGAGCTATTCTAGGGCTGAGCTTCCTCAGCTTTCTTGTCGCTCTGACCAGATCGAGATCAGTAGTACAAAGCCCGAGCTTTCTCGGATTGAGCTTCCTCAATTTCCCTTTACCGGGCTGCCTTGCTCGTCTCCGAGCAATCCTATAGCTGAGATTCCTCAGCATCCGTATCTGGCCGCGAGCATGGAGCACAAGCGCCCCGTAACGGCTCCGTGTATCTGGCCGTGACGAAATCTCCGCCGTTTCAAGTCCAGCATCCCATGCTAGCGTATCTGGTCATTAATAATCATACCTCGCCATTAATAAACGTATCCCGCCATCAACGCAAACGTAACGCAGGACATAACGGACGACAAGAATCTCGCATCGGTTCACTCCAATGCTGTCCCTATATAAACCTCTCCTTCAGACGATTCGGGTATCTCGAACTTATTCAAATACGCCGCTACTCTGCCTTAATATTTCTCGGTACTTACTTGATTGTCGGAGGGTCCTACGGTGGTTTCTCACCCCGGGACTTTCTTTACAGGTAGCTCAGCGTCAACAATATCCAACAACCCATTGAGATCCACATGCTCAATTCTCATATCAAATCTTAACCGTTCAGCCTTATTGGCCGCAAGATCGACTGAGTAGAACATCCGAGGGAGATTACAACCACACACTTTTGTCATTTATTTTATATTAATAAATATTTTGGGAGTAACATTGCAAGCTTTTGTCCTTCACCTGAAACCACAAGTAGGAAAGCTGCACCCTTCCCTCTCAATTCACGGGGCATTTGCAACTTGCAACATAACGACATAACACAAGAAAAAGCACATCCTTAGACCCCACCCCATCTCTTCTTTTTTGCGCCCCATATTTCTATTCATTCACAATCCATTTAATCTTGTTATTTCCACCACATATGCATTTATTTATAAAAAAAACTAGTCCGAAGAAAATTTTCTTAGAAATTTTAACATCAAAAGAATCATACATTTCCTTTTTCCTTCTTCCTTGATCACTTCCATCGACGAAAAATCGGCATTTTTCGGTTTAGCCCTAAATTCGACCGTCCGACTAATTTGCTGCCCCCAAGAATACGAACTTCGGATTTCCAGGAATCTGGATAATCACTTTCTTTGCTTTGCAATCTATGTGGGCGTGGAAAATACCAAGAAAGTCTATTCCCAAGACAACATCATAACTGCATGTATCTATTACCAAGAAATCTGCAAACAACTCCCGTCCGCAAATAACAATAGAACAGTCATTGTATTCACTACTAGATATATTCTATCATTCCCAGTGTGTAAGTACCGGCTGCTAGATAGGGACGTGTGCGAGATAGAGTGTGCACCAATAAATTTAGACGACATAAAATAATGGGATGCACCAGAATCAAATAATACAAAAGCGGGAAAATTATAAACAGGTAGGATACATGAAACAATATCGTCTGAAGTTTTGGCCTCCTCAGCCGTCAAGGTGAAGGCCCATTTCTGATTAAGCCTCTGAGTAATCTTCTTTTGCCCATAAGTCTACTTCTATGGTGTTTTCTGAATATCGTCTCTCAATCGTAGTTTCGAAGGGCAAGTACCAATCGTATGGTCAGCTGATCCACAAACTAAACAGAGTCCAAGCTTCCTCCGACAATCTTTCTGCATGTGGTCAGGTAGACGGCAGAAATCACAAATGGCACTCCTTTTCTGATCTGATATGAAATGCCTTTTTATAGGTACTGTCCCCTTTCTGTTAACTGAAATGCCTCTACGTCAAGGAGCTCTGGTTGGCGCATACAAGGTCTTCCGCACCACAATCTCTTGTTGTTGAGTATCCTTTACTCTCACTGATAAACGCTGTTGTTCCCTAACCATCTTGAGAACTTAAGGGAAGGTGCTCAATACCAACGATATGATACGTTTCTGAATTTCCACATCCAAACTACGCATGAACCTTCTTTCCTTATCTGCCTCGTTGGCAATTAAGGGCCGTGCAAATCGACTGAGCCGGGTCCACTCAGCCGCATGTATATCAACGGACCCGTCATTCTGGTTCAAGCTAATGAACTTCTCTTTCATTTTCTCACTAGTAGATTGCGGAAAGAACTTCTTTAAGAAACTCCGCGAAAAAGTCGTCCAGCTGATCGGTTTTGTCAAACTAGTTTCCTGAACAAGCCACCACTCGTGAGCGTAATTTACAAAATGGATGTGTGCTACATCCATCCTTTTCTCGTCTGGAATCTGTGCGGCAACTAGAAGATTCTCTGTATCCACTAGCCACTGCTCCGCTAGTAAAGGCTTTTCTAATCATGTAAACGTGGCCGGACCGAGCTTTCTGAAGTCCGCCACGGTACCCTCATGTTGTGCTGGCCTAGGAACCGCCGCCCTCTTAGCTACCGTGATAGCAGTCTGTTGAGCCGTCCTCAAGCCCTCCTGCAAAGCCTCGCCCTGTCGCTGGTTCAGCTCTGTTTGACGCTTCTGGTTCTCCAGCATACCGTGTAAGAACCCAAGTAATGTGGTATCGTTTACACGCCTCTGGTATGTCCGTAAATCTCTTCCCGCCATGATTCTGAAGTCAAGAACACTGAAGAGAATTAGCAACGGAAACACGATTCAATAAGACAAGGAATCAATAAACTATAGATTCAAGAATGAAAAGATAGTAATATGGCAAAACAGGTTCCTAATTCCGGATTTTTAGGTCAGTATATTGGGTACAATACCCAACTACAAAAGAAACCAAATCTAGGTAACTTAAAACCTATACTCTGATACCAACTAAAGCTTATCACACCCCGCTTCCTAAAATACGTAAATACGGTACGTGACAAAACCAACCATGCTACCTATGATTAGGTAATATCCTTCTATAGTCGCATTCCGACTGTCAATCAGATATTAAGAATAGAAAATAAATATCTATCTATCACATGTCCAAACTGCCATAATGAATAATAATGAGAAAGATGGTGGAAACACAAAGATCCGACAAGAAATAATATCTTGGTCTCATCCTTTATAGGATCACAACGTCAAACCGTACTAGAAAAAAATCTAAAGCATCAATAAACTAAATCAGCAGAAAGCTCTTCACTGCCCAGCTTGCCTGTTAAAATATTCTCGATCTTCCTGCGATAAGGTTAAAGAAACTGAGCAATGCAAAATTCAGACGCCGGTGCGTCATAAATATCATGGTATAACAATAAATTTAACATTATGCTATATAGGATATCATGTGCAAAATAAGGTATGCGTATAAACAATCACATGTGTTATACGGCATGCTATGGGTATGACATGTGTATCCTGAAGTCTGTGTTTCTAGCTTACTATCATACAGGTATTTGAAACCAATGAATGTACTCCTCCATTTAACTCAATAGTATATATCTCATTAACCCCCGGGACCACGGACCAAGATATATGAATTAAGAATGATTCAGTTCCGTTACCCCTCGGAACCACGGATCAAGTACTAAGAATCACGAATGATTCTATTCTGTTACCCCTTGGAACCATGAATCAAGTAATATCCTTTTAAGTTGCACTTCAGTTATACTTTGATTTCCCCATTTCCCCAAATTTCATTTTCCAAGTCATGTATGAATATAATAACTACCCGACGCCAACACAGAACATGAAGGTACAGATTATGTCTATCAAGACAACAGGCCACGTCCATTAGGACAACAAGTTAGGATTGTTGGCAACGATAAACATCATAGGCAACAGGTATAAGCAAGATAGCCATATCGGTAACATGATAACGGGTTATATGCACGTCAATGTAATATATTAATTTATATAAGTGTTTAATGTAACATCATCGTGTAACAGGTCGTGATGAATTATAGTTATCTAGGTGTGGTAAACAATGTAACGAAAATAAATAAACATATTAATTCCTACATTCGATTAACCAAACTAGAACAGTTCATATAAATTCTAGTTATATATGTAATTTTGCATAACTTTATAAACTGTAATTATAAATGTGTTAGTGTTAACTAAATAATGAAATATGGATTATCAATTAAAATTATATATATATATATATATATATATATATATATATATATATATAAGTAAACTAGCACGTAACAAGTTATAAATTTGCCTCGGTCGCGATCATAGAGACAAACACGTGCACAGAGATGTCAGAGATACGAATGCAACACGACACGGAACGCCGCAAGATCTAAGCTTGAGCTCGGCTAGAGTTTTGAGTCTCGGTTTGATGTGCAGGCGTGGGGAGATGGGTGCGATGGCTGTGGACGAGGTGAGGCTGGAGTTGGGCTCAGCCGGTCTGCCCAGGTTATGCTCTGTCCAGGTTAGGGTTGAGAGATCTCGGGTTGATTTCAACCGAGAGTTGAAGAAGAAGATGAAGTCGAAGGGAGGTGGCAATGGCGTTGGGTTTGCTCGGTTTATGATAAGGGTTGTTGGGGTGAGTGGGTGCTGCAACGATGCAGACGGCAGCTCGGTGTGGGTCTCGGGTGAACGTGGTCAAGGGTAGTAGGGTTTCGGTGGGGTGGGGATGTTGAGCGGGGTTGCGGCGTTTTGGTGGTTGGATTTGGAGTCGATGGTGAGATGGGATGGTCGGAGTTGATGAAGTCAGGGCTAAGGAGGAGAAGAAGAAATAGAAGAAGCCGTTGTCGAAGGGTTGGTGGCGATGGTGGTGATGCGCATGGGGTTCGCTGGTGAAGTTGATGGCGGGCTCTTGGTGGTGCGGTGAGGGAGATGGGAGTGGTGGCTACGAGAGGGAGAGCGAGAGAGATGCGAAGGAAAGAGAGAGATGGGTAAACAGGGAGAGAGAGAGAAAGAGTTTTTAAAAAGGAAAAATATAAGTTTATATATATTATATGGTATATGTATATTATATATTTTATAGTTTAATATATAACCAATAGTATAAAAAAATAATATATATCTCCGATCCGTTTCTACCAAAATATTACTGAAAATATACATTGGAAAATAATATATACATACGTAGCCCATTTAACCATAATCTAAACGTAAAAATAATATATTATAAACCAATACATATCTGATATCTAGGGTGTTTAAGATTTAAGCGTAATAGATAAAAGTCTAACATGATGACAGTTAATATATATAAAATATCCCTAACGTGTGGCTACCAGAAGATATATGCATATAATTCAAATATTATGTGTGTGTGTGTGTTATATTTTAAATTCATAAGGATTTAGTTTACGGATACATATTTAAATAAAAAATAATAATCTAGTACCATAACGGGTTCATATAAGTGGGTCGGGTCGGACAAACACATCTACCATTCAAATCAATCACAACCTAAATAATAGAGAAACAAAATTTAAAATGCTGATTAATATCGTACGATCGTGTTAGGGTGTTACAGGCGTCATCATGCTCATCGAAGCCGTGCACAGGGCGCACGACGAGGCGAACCACGAAGGGTTCACCTTGCGAATCTGAGGAACATGATAGTTCGAAGCCGAAGCCGCTCCATCGTGCAAGCCCAAAGTAGAGACAACAGGCACTCTGATTAAAGATAATTCTCGGGGTACCAACCGCAAATCGAAGTGCTCGAGAAGAAAATTGAGGATATGCGGCTCGCTACCCGTTTGCTCGAAGGATCGGCAAATTACTCTGCGGATTCTCTCACGGGGCCCATAACAAAGCAGTTAGTAAGTGAGAGGGTCTTGTCTCGGAACAAACTGTCTAAGGTGGACCTCTTCGATGGGAAGTCCAACCCAAAGGACCACCGTAACGACTCTGTTTTTAATGTACAGAAATTTTTAAAAATTAATGTACAGAATAGAGTATTTGCAGGTCTGAGTACAAATTATAAATTTAATTTGTTTTATAACAACAAGAAACAACTTGTAGCTCATTGGTAAAGCCTTACACTGCTGTGACGTAGCCCCTGTGTTCGAATCCGATCAGCCACATATTATTTTTACTTAATTTTCTTTTAAACTTTTTGGAAGCCCAAAAGTTTACACGTGCAATACACGTAAAAATGAAAAGTCGCAGAAATCAAACATATGGAAATTGTTATATGAACAGATCCCGACACGTGGCATAAATCCCACCCCATTCCTCTTCCAATCGACCGGCGATGAAGCTTTTTAGGTCGGCGCCGCCGGTTTGGCCCGTAGGAAATGACCCTATATTTTGAACTCTAACTTCTTGGCCTCCCCTACTATTCCTCTTCTGTTTGATTTCCCTGTATTTATCCAGAGAGTGTAATTTCACTCTTTAATTCTATTTTAAATGGATTTTTAATTCATTTCTTCAATTCTCAAAATCCTAATTTCTCCTATAAATACAACCCCATATCCTAGCCCTCTCCATTCTGAAATCCATTATAAAAAATTCTCAAATTTTTCCAAGTCAAAAAGTGTACAAGTGGAGTTAGCCCAAGGTCAAGCTCCGGCGACGATTCAAGAAGATTCCGGCAACCCCGCGACTCCATGAAGCTCTCAAATCCTTCCTATATCTCCCCTCTCTCATTCCAACTCGTAAGTTTCCTCTTTTCTCCTCTCTTCCCTATTCAAAAATTTCTCTTTTCAAAACTCGTCGGAAGTGGAGTTATTCCGACATCCGGTTCTAAAATTGTTTAAAACACAACTTTTCTTAATAACCAAACATCCATATCGTTACATTTTGTTTAGTAATCTTAAAATAAACTTTGAGAACAAGTTTCATATTAAAATACCATACTATGTAACTTTTATTGCATTTTTACGCTTAAATACCACAAACTTTACATATGACATCTTTTATCGTATTTACTTGTATTACCTTTAGAAAAACCTCACGAGGTAATAACCTACCTCTCACAACACACATCTTGATATAACACGATTGCTTGATAACAATTTTGTGGCAAATACGACTTTTACATCAAAACACCTTAAACTATCAAAAACCGTATTTCTTTAAATTGTTTTAATTAAATTCCTTACGATTATGTCTCTATAACCCATTTTTGGGGAATCCGATTTGGATGGTGCGGGTTATCGCACATCATCGGGACTAGTAAAGTGAGATGCAGACCTCATCACGGAGCATACAATCTCGATGGAATTTTTAATACAATTTTTAAGAAAAAGGTGAATTTCTGTTTAATGAATAAAATTTATTTTTAATAATTATATACAATATTATCAAACCATCTATTTCAAATATATATAATAAATTCCATATTTTCTAAACAAAGGAATCACAAGTTTCATGAAAATACTATAAAAAATCCATACAATTCCAATTTAAATTTAAATACCATGTATTATACAATCTAGGTTTATATTCACTGGAATACCTCACTTTTAAAAATTACATCCATGAAAACCGTAAATACGATAAATAAATACTTGGGTTTTATTTTGAAAGTATACTAAAACTATTTTTCATAAAACCCCCTCAAGTTATATTAATTTACAATAAGGACCCTAGTAAATATAGGTTTAAGTGAGACCAATTATCTTGAGCCTCAGGGATCCAGAGAAAGTGGGTGCTCGCCTATTTAAGGTAGAAAACTAAAACAGGGTTATCAATGGTAATTGGCTTGGAAAAATTCACAAATCTTGTCGTCCATGTGCAGCGGTTACCGATAAATCCA
Organism: Agapanthus africanus; assembly: GCA_030015575.1. Taxonomy (NCBI): domain Eukaryota; kingdom Viridiplantae; phylum Streptophyta; class Magnoliopsida; order Asparagales; family Amaryllidaceae; genus Agapanthus; species Agapanthus africanus. The sequence continues at coordinate 351,051,122 of CM057351.1, forward strand.
AAACCTAATTTAGGAATCCAATTCTGTTTAAGTGTCTGACTCAGTCAGAGTCCTAGTCTGATCTGAATACAATCCATACATGAATACAATTCAAATATAACTCCAATACAACATGAATACATATATACTGGAACTTGAACATGAATACCAGAATACTATCCAATATCAACATGACTTGATTTGACCGAACCATGGATATATATTGATTTGACTACATGACTATCCGTTTACATCCTTATCCGTTTACATGAACAATTTATACCATGGTCTCGGCAAGTCTTATATTTATAAATCATTAAAATCAACACAAAATACATTACGGAGTTTTAAAGGGGTAGACTGGTACGAAATGTGTTAAAAGTTGTACGACGATGGTCACTATAATACACCTAAGCTGAACATCCGTTCCCGTGAATTATTACGGAGCCTTGTACTCCATATAGCTGTAAGGCTACGCCAGCACCCCGGCCATCAATCCGAGAACAAATGCGTAACAAAAACTTTTCAAAACGGTGCTAACGTAACCGTATCCTGGATCGTGCCATTAACCCTATACTAGTAAACTGTAAAGTGGTTTGCGAGATTATACCGATCGATCCGTGTCCTTCGGTCTTCAATCTCTGTCCATGACTTGTTGCGGCTGCCCCGAACGAGTTCGCTCTCCGGTCTCCCTCGTCGAAGAGGCTCCACGTCGAGAATTCTTTATACGGGCTCTCGCTTCTAAACTGAAGCAACTCGGACATCAAGTTTGCTATCCGAGATGACAAAAATGAAGTAGGGAATATGTGTGATCATTTTTTCTCATAACACTCTAGGATTCTCAACACATGAGAAGTATAGAGGGGAGGTTGAAGAAGATGCCCATTGGTGTATGAAGTGTGAGCTCAAGACTTAGCAAAAGAAAAGGCAACTCAAGAAAGAAAGTGAAGTGGCTGCCCCATTTTCTTGTGTGATGAATTATGAGATATTTTAGTATAGCAACCATAGAAAAATCCCACACCAATCAAAGATCTTTTCCCATACCAAAAATATCTCACAAGCTCACAAAATATCTAGTATGGCCCATGCCATAATAAATGCACCATGCCAAGACTTAAGTTCACACTTTACACCTCACTAATATTAAACATTTAAATAAAAACCCTAAAGGTTTAATACTATAAAAAGAAATGGCATCTTCAAAAGTAATCTTGTAACGGATTACAAGAATATCCCTCATCTGTATATACATACTTGCATCTCTATTCTGACTGAATACGAATACAACGAGACGAAAATAATCCAACAATCTAATACTAGGATCCGGCTTAAACCAAAGCCCACTAGTATGATCCGTCCGATCATGATCCGTGCACAAGTGCACGTATCTGATCGAACCCTGCCATAAAACCATACGGCCTCTACAACGTTTCGTCCGAACTTGGGAAACTCTCTGTGTAGGACTCTAAAGACTCGTCAATACACTGGCAGTGGGTATTATCACAAGCACGCCAATGGCACTAGCTGTACGTAACGGCTGCCCAGGTATTGAGCGAAAAGGAGGCCGACGAGCGAACTCATCCTGAAACCCTACTGAGCCTGACAGTGACAATATCCGTACAGTCTAGTCCATTCATCTATGAGTATCGCATATCGGGTCTAGGGGGTGGATAAAGTCAGACCCCTAATAACGTGATATCTAGTGTCGGTATGAAGCCCATCACCACCTGAAAAACTACTGATCCGAATCAGTAATTCTCGACTATCTTGGCCAAGGATTTCTGGTGATAGTCACCCGTGCACACCGCGACCTCTACCCCCAATACCGGGAGAGACGAATCCCCTGACGATCCGCTCACTGCCTCCATGTGGCTCGGGACTGTACCCAACTAAAACCTGTTTGCACGACTCTTTTGAGCCGTAGTAGGGTAGTAATCAAAGCACGGTGGGAACTCACACAAGACAAATGACGATCTTAGGTCGATAAACTAGCCTTTACACATGTCACCTGGAAACTGCTATCTGACAATAGGTATAATACCAACTAGTATGTTCCCGGCGAGTCCGTACGGTGTAGCCATAACCCAATGAGTACCTGTATACTATCTTAGGTGAGCCAACTAATACTAATGGCTTGTGAGACCGGCCACCGCCCCTCGTCAGGGTCTCGATCTGTATACACTAGTCTACTCTCAGAGTATCGATGCCCAGTCTCGAAACTCCCATGACTAGGGACACTTTAAGGATGTGCTTATAGACCATCCAACTCTCACGTATATGATCGCCATCATATTGCTAGTAGTCAAGCAAGAATCCTATAGGCTCTATCAATATGTAAAAGCGATCTGTAATGTCACCTGAAGCATGTACACGATGATAAAGACAAACCAGATAGCATACTATCATCTCGAGTAAGAATGTTCTACCGGTATAGGTCATCCCTCAATCATTGCAATCACGTGCCTGTGATCCAATAATTGACTTGAGGGCACTATAGCCAATGATCTTCCACTTGCACTTAAGGCTAATTATTGCGATGTCGCATACTCACATCCCGTGTGATACCAAATACCTAACTCCTCTACTAATCAGTTTCACAAAGCTCGTTTGTAAAACTATTGTGTTCGAGAAATAGCCTTAGTGAGTGGATCCGCTCTGATGTTTCTTTCTATATCTCTCTTTATCTCATGTTCGCGGAGAAAGCCATCTCCCGAAATGAGCAATACATGTCTTAGAATATGCCTGGATATCTGATGGGACCCAGTTCATAAATGAACTCCAAATCCAATAAACTTCTTCGACTGTATCGTCAACTGAATTTAATCAGTATCCTGCACCATGCTACCCTCAGTATCCGCTTGGACCACCTGTCCAAACTACTGCCTCTTGTCAAGAGGGAAAACTATGACTCTGACAGTCACTCTGTCATCCAGGTCATCTTGCAAGCCTGGAATGATAACCGTCTCCCGAAGGAGGCTGCCGTTACCAAATCCCTAGAACATTCACTTATGTTCTAAATCTGCTTCCGAACGTTTCTCCAGGATTGGATTAATATAAACTTATTACATCTAGTGCAAAAATATCTGGTGTGATAGTTGACATTTCATGATTGACTCAATTGCCTAAGCAAGTGATGTGCCAATCATGCACATCCCTCTCCCCTTTAGTCTGTAAGACAGCTTTGGAGAGGGTGACTCCATCACCTGCTGATACACTACCATGCCAGGAATCGTCCATTCTAAAATACCTTTAGAATACCGTCAAAGTACCCAGATTGGGAAACTACCCAAATCTAGATCTAAAACCATAGATCTAGTAACCAGAATGCCAGATATAATATCCAAATCCTATGTGGAGAAACCATTGTATGACAACCACAGTATAACCGATCGTAATATAGGAATTTCACTTCCTACAACGTGTATGTCATCCAAATAGCAGGACATAACTCCCTACTACCTTCTTAATAGATCCATCTCCTATTTTGATGAAGTCAAAGCCTATGACTGTCACATAAAAGTAGATGATCTATCTCCGCTATACCTGCTTTAGTCTATAGATAGACATAAGCAACTTGTCCACTATACTTCCGCTGCTCCTACTGACTACAACAACCCTCTGGCAGAGTCATATACACGTGCACTTCTAAATCTAGTTTAGAACGACGCTATACTCATCCTCCTGCCGAGTCTCATAGTCTGGAGAAACAGTAGTGTCAAATTTGGGCAAACAAGAACCTCCCTGTCACCGTCTTTCAGAATACCGAAGTACCTCTCGGGTGCCTGAGGTTATCCACCATATCTACAGAGTGGCTAATGAAATGTCAAACCCGATTAAATCTTTAGGTTCTTATTAAATTTTCAGTATTTGTTTGTGGTTCTGAAATCACTTCCAGTTCTACCATACTCCCACTACTGTTTTCTGAAAAAAATTCATTTTGCTAAAACTGTGGCGATTCAAGAACAATATCACTATTGATCTTCCAGATGGTAGAAAGTTAACCCTCGTCATAGCCTGGGATAACCCATAAACTGTCATTGCAGAAACGTGTCTTGAGTTATCCAAAGTCTGGTTTTAAGAATAAGCCGGACAACTCCATATACCTTAACATCGTTAAGATATGAACCATTCTATATACAACATAGAAACAGAGGCACTGATTTAATTGGAACCAGATTCAAATCATGCAGCTGTCTCTAATGCATATCAACTAAATGGAAAGAGGCCGATCAGCATTACTCAACTTAGGAATGCATCCAGATATGAGTAACCTGAAAGAGAAGTAAGTTCTCAAAACCATTACGATCAACTGAATACCAAACACAAGTATCTACATCTTCGATCACCTTGAAGAATCCTGATACTTGCAACACCTAGTTCTCTTCTATTCTTGTACCTATAACTTCTTAAAACTTGGACATTGTATTTTAACAAAATACTTGTCTAAAACTAGAGAAGTTACAAGTAATCAGAATATAGTACGAAGACCAACCCCTCTATCCTAATGGACACTGGACAACATACAATACTTTGTATAAGTCTCCTGAGTTGAATAACTCAAACCCTGTGCGTCGTAGGTTGAAAACTGTACTTATGGTTAAGAAAAATTACACCACTGTTTAATACTCCTTACCTAACCATCAACTGATATAGGTAAATGTCATGGACATAATTTCAAAAAGTTATATCTCACTTTATAAAATAAACGTACAGATATATCGGTTTGAAATTGGTGCATAACAATGGATATTCAAAACCAAATATCTGCCCTCAGGAAAAACCCCAGGCGATTTCCTCAAATATCACCAATTACAACAAATCCCGATATAATGAGGATGATCATTTAATTCCCAATAACTTATCCCCACTCATTATCTGTAAAACCATATAGATGTGAGAATCATGCCTGATAAATACATACTCTGGAGTAAGGATCAAATTGGGAAATCAGTTTTCAATTAACAACGCATAGTGAAACTGAAACATGAAAATGTTTCGAAGGGATATCCGGGTATTCCTAGTAATGCCTCTTCCATTATCCAGATTCATGACTGTAACCATATATTTCTTTGTCATTTCTCTAAATCTTTTTATTTTCTTTACTCGTTACCTTTTGTACACCATCCTTAGGCTAAATGGTTTTCTTTCTTTCCTACCGTTCGACACCAGCCTATGATTTGGAAGAAGACCATCCAATAAGCATAATAGGTGTACTATCCTAATCCTAGGAGTACTCGCGACCTGAGAGAAGGTGAAGATAAAAGACAACTGAATAATCCTTATTCTATTTCTCCTGAACCAGAGTCCATCCTCGAACTGGAACAAGTTCCTTCGAGTTCGTATATAACCATACGATGTATTATCCAATAAATGTGGATCTTCGTAGTAATACGGAGTGTTCTGGAGAAATACACAGGTGAAATAGGAGTGGCGATGATATACATGGTTTAGTCGTGAATGATAGCGGTCGCAATTTACTTTGCCTTCTTTCTAATCCATTTATTTGTCTTTACTTATTACCTTCCGTACACCATACTTAGGTTAATTGGTTTTCTTCATGCCCTACCTTTCGGCACCTGCCTATGATTTGGAAGAAGACTATCCAATAAGCACAATAGGTGTACCCTCTCCTAATCCTAGGAGCCCTTACAACCTGAGAGAAGGTAAAAGGAAAAGACAACTGAATTATCCTATTCAATTTCTCCAGAACCGGAAACCATCCTCGAATCTGAAACAAGTTTCTTCGAGTTCGTATGTAACTATACGATGGTCATATCCAATAAAAGGGATCTTCGTAGTAATATGGAATGTTCCGGAGAAATTCAAAGGGTAAAAGTAGGAGTGGCAATGAAGTATGCAACTCAGACAATCCAAAGGCCAGTGTTTTAAGAAGGTTCGGTTAACTTGGTTACTGAGTTATAGTTTAGGGTCGGTACATGGTCGCTGCCAAAGAGAGAGAGAGAAAAGAAACACTCAGCGTGCACTCTAACCTAGATCAGAATGGTTAATCACTTTATCTAATCAGGATGACTCCCATTGAATCCTCAAATTCTCCTCCAAATCTGAAAGAAGAATTAGTCGGGGTCATTTAAAATCACCCGAGGAGTAAACCAACTCATTAGTGGGTATCGGGATCCAACTATCATTGCATGATAACCTGATAGAATCCACTCAAGTTATCACACTTCAGAAGGTATGCGCATGCCTGGCAAGTTTCCTGTATGTTTGAAACTCCCGATGTGATTTTTATCCCATGCTCTTATGACCTTGACGAAGGCCAACAAATCATAAGTCACATGTCAAGTTCTACCCATCATTGTCCAGGTTAATTTGAACCCACCCATACATACTCTTGACGAAGGCCAACAAAGTAGTACGACTGTCCCAAACCAACGCATCTATCTATGCAACAGAAAGGTAACAAGCAGCTACCATACATTATGCCTTGACGAAGGCCAACAAACATAACATGAATACTAAGTGCTGCCCGTCTGAAATGACGGAGGGCTACGAATGGTTTTTGGCGAAAAACCTTTAACGTAATGAACTTGATATCGTTGAAGAAACCGGATAGCTTTTTACAAATATATAGTGGCGAAAACCTTTGTTAAAGAGGTCACTCCCGGTGAAGGTATCTCGGCTCTTTCCCCGTAAAATGAGGTGCAGGATATTCCAACTGAATACCGCGATGCAAAGCAAAAAGTAATCGACAATAGTGAAGTTATTATCCTGACGCAAACTTCTGCCTAAGGGGTCACTCCCGATGAAGGGATCTCGGCCCTTGCCTCGTTGAATGAGGTGCTGGATATTCATAATCGAATACCACTGTGCAAAACTAAAGAAAACGTCCTTATAATAACAGCTTTTGAAAATTGTTCCAATAACATCGAATGGGTTTGTTTTCCTTGCATTGATGAGAATCAATGCAGTCCCATCAATTAATCACACCAGAAAAGAACGAAAATATGATGTACGTATATGCCATCCGCATTCGCCACTGGGTCCCGTCATCACCCGTTAGGTTACTTAACTAACGACAGAGCGGGAACTGGACTAGCGCAGGTGTAAAACATATACAACATCTACTAGTATATATATAACAATATTCTCTGCCGAAAGACGCGACCGGGATGTTGGAACATCTGGCCTGAATTTTGGGGGCAAATGCTATTTGGTTTTATCCGTCCACCTCTCCGAAGATGTCAAGTTAATTTATGGCACCGTATATCGGAGGTTTAGACGGATGCGGCCGTTGTAGCAGACTTCGTCAGATTCCCCTCGTTTGAGAGGTTTTTAATTGTGGGGACACTCTTCCCTGCAGGCGCAAGCCCCTGCAGTTAATTACGTTACCGCATCACGGTAACCAATTTCTCCTTCTCCAAATGGTCACTTCGTGTCGTGTGTGTTTGTTTTATTTTTGGTTGCCCGTGGATTGTATACGGAGACTAATTTATGTTGTCGTCCGTAAGGCGTGGATTAGTCCAAATCCGTAGAGATTTGGGTTTGGGTTGGGTTTAAGGATCGTTAATCTCATTTGAGACTAAGATCAACTTAAACGTTTGTTAAGAATACGTTAGTCTAATTTTAGACTAAGATCAACTTAACAATTTGTTAAGGACACGTTAGTCTAATTTTAGACTAAGATCAACTTAACGGGATCATTTAGATCCAACAAAAGAGCATTTGGGCTCTATTGTTTTAGTTTAGGGACTTTGCGGTCCAGTTTAAAGACGTCATAGTCTATGGGTTTAAAGACGTCATAGTCTATGAGTTTAAGGACCCCACAGTCCATGGTAGTTTAGAGACATCATAGGCTATAACGTTTAAGGACATCATAGTCCATGAGTTTAAGGACCCCACAGTCCGTGTAATGTCTGGTTATCGGGACCCGTCACCTCTCTGAAGACGTTGAAGGATTACAACGACAAATATCAGAGGAGTGAAGAGATGTACTCTTGAACCAATATTGGTTGGGAGATCTGTAGTCCAATTTGGGACTAAGATCGAAAATTTATGAGTATATGGGCTCAATTAATCCGAATTAAGGATCTGTGGCCAGCTTGGGCTCAGCCGATTCATTTAAAATGTTAGACATTTAGCAATGCTAAGCATTGGTTTGAGTTCTAACAAACTTTTTGTCTTTATTGAGTGTTGAGCACTCATTACAGCTCTTGGGCTTTGTCATTTAAAGAACAATTTATGTTCTCTCAGCACACACGTGTGGAGCACATGGCGCGCTTGGCGCTGAGCGCTAGTCAATAAGGGCAGAGCGCTTCTGTTAAGTAGCGCACACGTGAGGAGCACGTGGCGCGTTTGGCGCTGTGCGCCAGACAATGAGCGCAGAGCGCTTATGTTAAGTAGCGCACACGTGAGGAGTACGTGGTGCGCTTGGCGCTATGCGCCAGACTTGGAGCGCTGAGGGATTCTGTGAAATAGCACACACGTGAGGAGCATGTGGCGCGCTTGGCGCTGTACGCCAGACAACGAGCGCGGAGCGCTTCTTTAAATGTGGAGCTCTAAAGCTCTATAGCGATGTGCGCTAGATTTGGAGCGTTGAAGTGCTTCGTTTAATTGGAGCGCTAGGGCTCTTTTTAGGCAATTCTGCTCTCTGAGAATTAAATTCTCTCTTTTAAGAGATTTTGTCTCGTGAATCTAAGAACAAAGTTCTTTTTTTTTTATAAGAGATGTTTCAATCTCTTATGTTCTTAGTGAAAGGCTTTGCCTTTATAGATCTATGATCTTAAGAGAATTGAATTATTCTCCCCCCTTTTTTATAATGAGATGTTATGATCTCTTTTGTGAAAAATAATTTGTCTTAAAGATATATGATCTAGCATAAGAACTGAGTTCTTTTTCTGATGAGATGCTTTGATCTCTTTATTTTACCTTGAAGAATTCTTCTTCTGCTGAGAGCTTGCTCTTTTCTATGAGATTTCTCAAAGTTTATGGGGGGGTTCCTCTCTATGAGACTTGAAGTCTTGTGGCTTTTATATAGGGTAGGCTGATTTGTTGAATCAGTTGAAGAGATCTTTTCTCTAACTGATTTGGGGTTTCCCCACCGTTGGATCTTTGATCCTAGGGCTTCTGTTTTACAGAAGGCAATCTTCTTGTTTTTAACAAGATTGGAAATATTTTCCCATACAGAATTTATTCTGTATTTTGGTGATTTTTAATCACCATTGGATCATTGATCCAACGGTGCTCTGATTTTCAGAGCATAATCTTTCCTGTTTGGAAAGATTTGAGAAGTATTTCCTTAACAGAATTTTATTATGAATTTTGATGATTTATCATCTTTGTTGGATCTTTGATCCAACGATGGAGAACATTTAGTTCTAGCGCATGGCGCTCTCGTGCTTTGCACGTGAGCGCTGTTTTAGAGTCTTTGACTCTTTAGCGCCGGCGCTCAACGCTCTCGTGCTTTGCACGTGAGGCGCTGCCTCAAAGTCTTTGACTCATGGCGCTAGCGCTCAGCGCTCTCGTGCTTTGCACGTGAGGCGCTGCCTCATTAATGAAGGTGTCTTTTCACCTTCCTTCTCCACTTTTCCTGAGTCAAGCTTCTCTTTCTCAGAGCTTGGAAATAGTTTCATTATGCACAGCATTTTCTGTGTCTAGACTTAAATGTCTCCCTTCATAATCTGAAGCAATGCTTCTTTTCTCTCTCATTTTCAGAGAATCATTTTAACAGAGAAGAGCTATGGCTTGTAATCGCCCACATGTTCGCCGTCAGCCATGGGAGGTGCCCATTGAGGAAATTATTCCTCGTTTTGCTGCGCGCTTGGTGAACCCTACTCTTACATATGACCAATGCGACACGGTACTGCACGAGCTCTTGACTCGTATAGGATCTCCTCTCCCCATCGGCTCCATTTGGCTCTGGATGGTTTTCTTGTCTGTGATCAATGATATTCCCCCTCCTCCGGCAGAGATGACTCCGGCAATGCTCGACGCCGCGGAACACAAGATTGAGTGTTTCCACGAGGCACTTTTGATCACCATAGCTATGAGGGATCGCTCTGTCCGGCTGCTAAGCCAGATACAGGCTCAGCGGGTCGTCATGTCTGCCTTTGCTGATGGGTGCGGTGTTGACCGATGGGTAGCTACTCTTCGCTAAGATCGCCGCTTTGTCATGGTGGAGAAGGCAGAGAGGGAGTTAGATAATTTTATCCATAGTTTTGTGAATCCCTGTACTTTCGATCCCATATTTGGTGATCTGTTTCCTGTAGAATAAAATGTTCAATTAAATGCTTTGTTTTTATCATTGAACACCAGTTCTTCCTCTGATGTGTGCATGTGCATAAATGAATGAGCCTGGTTTCACACATATCTGTACACGAAACTTAAGCCGGCATAAACAGGAACTAATAGCTCTTGGCCGAAGATTTTGGCGGGAACAAATGCCTCCCGCTACTTTGCCCACGTAAGTATATACATGGGTGAAGTAGTGCAGAGTAATTCATAGCATATGACCAGTTTCGGGTTGGTATATAACTTTCAGAATCTTGATCTGAGAAGATAACGAGCGGACACAAGCGTCGTCATTTATCATCGACTCAAATCTCGACTCTTAAGGGATATAGTTCCCAACCCTCAGCCCCATGAGCCGCACCCTTCTATTTCTTTATGTCTTACTCTGGCATGAAGTAGTTTATATGCTCATGAGTAACTTCTCCATTTCAGTGGCATGTAGCTTTGGCAAGTGTGGCCCATAGATGGTAGATAACAGTTCATCTTGAACTCTTTATAGGGTAGCGATGGCTTAGGAAACAGGGTTAGGATCTGTTGCCTAAGACTTTCCAACTTTATGAGCCGTGAGGGTCTCATAAAGATTTTTCTCCCTACGAGTCGAGAGAATCTCGTAGGTGTATTTTCTCTTAGGAATCGTAAGGATTCCTAAGTGTGTTTTCTCTTAAGAGCCGTAAGAATCTCATAAGAGAATTTTCCCGCTTACAAGTCGAGAGGACTCGTAAGTGGTTGTTTCCCTCCTTGTCGAGATTCGACTTCAGAGAGTGTGGCCCGTGAATAGTATGAAAGAATCCATCTTGGACCGACTTGCAGGACCCCAGTGCTTAGGAAATAGGTCCTTATTCTCATCGCCTACGGCTTTTCCTTACGAGTCGAGACGAATCGAGAAGTTCTCGCAAGGACACTAATTTCCTTACGATTCGAGACGAATCGAGAAGTTCTCGCAAGGATGTCCTAACGTCACAGTTAACCTCTGCTCTTTATGACAGAGGTCTGTTAGGGTCTGTGGTACAAGATTTTTGTCCGTCGTACCGTCGCGTTGGCTGATGTATTCCTCGATAGGCAATTTTGCTATTCGAGTAGCCTTGCGACTGTCGTGTCTCTGATCCTTTCGGGGGGCTGGACAAGACGTCTTCAAGCAATCTTCCTAAGCAGTTTGACCGTCGGAAGAGCAAGCGTTAGGAATTTTGCCATGCCGCTTTTTACTTGAGGTTAGGCTCAGTTTGGGGAGCTCCTGATGAGTCATAACCACTTCACGCTGGTGTGGGATGATCTCCGATAGTCTTTCAGGTTTTATTTGAGTTGCCGTCAAGACCCTGAAGCTAGGAATTTGGCTTTTGCTTCGTTTCCTGGCATTGCGTCTGCTGTAACGGGATGAATGTCGCAGTTGTCTCCAGGTTGCCTGTGAACCGTCGAGGCTTAGAACTAGGGATTTTGCCATGGCTCTGTTGTTTTGACCCTGGGGTCAGTTGTTGACGTTGTATCTGCATCCTGCTGGAGTTGAGAAGAAATGACGTTGTTGACACTGCGTCTGCTGTAACGAGATGAATGTCGAGGTGGTTTCTAGGTTGTTTGTGAACCGTCGAGATTTAGAACTAGGGACTTTGCCGCGTCTCCGCTTTGCTGACGTTGCGTCTGCTGTAACGAGACAAATGTCGAGGTGGTCTCTAGGTTGCGTGTGAACCGTCGAGATTTGGAACTAGGGACTTTGCCGTGGCTCCGCTGTTTTGACCCTGGGGTCAGTTGTTGACGTTATATTTGCATCCTGCTGGAGTTGAGAAGAAACGTCGTTGTTGACACCGCGTCTACTGTAACGAGACGAATGTCGAGGTGGTCTCTAGGTTGTTTGTGAACCGTCGAGATTTGAAATTAGGGACTTTGCCGTGGCTCCGCTTTGCTGTCGTTGCGTCTGCTGTAACGAGACGATTGTCGAGGTGGTCTCTAGGTTGTCTATGAACCATCGAGATTTGGAACTAGGGACTTTGCCGTGGCTCCGCTGTTTTGACCCTAGGGTCAGTTGTTGACGTTGTATCTGCATCCTGCTGGAGTTGAGAAGAAACGCCATTGTTGACACTGCGTCTGCTATAACGAGACGAATGTCGAGGTGGTCTATAGGTTGTCTGTGAACCGTCGAGATTTGGATCTAGGGACTTTGCCGTGGCTCCGCTTTGCTGATATTGCGTCTGCTGTAATGAGACGAATGTCGAAGTGGTCTCTAGGTTGTCTGTGAATCGTCGAGATTTGGAACTAGGGACTTTGCCGTGGCTCCGCTTTGCTGACGTTGCGTCTGCTGTAACGAGACGATTGTCGTTGTTGGTCTTCTGGGATGCGGATGTTGCTGTTGAGATCTGACTTTCCCTTTTGACAGGATCTGGTGGGGGACATTTGGTTCCCTTTTCGTTTATGCCTATGGATTGTATACAGGGGTCAGTATGGACTTACCAGCAGGGCAAAAAGTTTTATTTCATTTTTGTTTTCTTTCCGCGATGCTCAATCATTTCATCTTTTTTTATCGCGAAAGTCGCGATCGCCCAATCATTTCGGCTATTTTTCGTGGTGCCCAATCATTTCGGCTATTTTTTCTTTTTACTCGCTGTTTTTTATTGCGAGTTGCCCAATCATTTCGGCTATTTTTGTATGCATATATTTTACTTGCTGATTTTGTTGCAAGTTGCCTCATCATTTCGGCTATTTCATATGCATTTATAGCTCGCTGACTTTTTACTGCGAGTATGGAGCTTGGAATCTGATGCCAATCTCAGCATCAGCATCGCTACGACTGGAATATTGCCAAGAGCGAATCATCATTTGCCGTAAAAGGACTTGGGATTTGATACCGATTCAGGCATCAACATCGCTACAACTGGGACATTGCCAGGAGCGAATCATCATTTGCCTTTGTCGATTCGACCATAGGTGGCTTAGCAAACAGGGTTAGGATCCTGTTGACTGAGGCTTTTGACTTTACAAGCCGTAAGGGTCTCATAAAGGTATTTCTCCCTACGAGCCGTGAGGATCTCGTAGGTGCGTTTTCTCCTTAAAAATTGTCACGCACCGCTTCCCGGTATACGGTGAAGGGGACGCGACTGGTCCGCTACGTATTTACTCAGAAGCAAATACGCTAAGCGTAACTAAGCAATATAAAAGCAAATATATACAAGAGACAAGGTATAAAAAAAGCAGCAACTTTATTTATTAACATTCTTTTGTACAATGCATGGAAAGGAAATACAACTGAAATAAAAGTAATGCCAAAACAATGGCATAACAGGAAATTAAAGGTACTGAATAGAAAATGTACAATGTCTAGAGCTCGGGGTCTTCGCTGTACTGATCCAAATCTTCTGCAGTTGGCTCGATCTCTGACGGTTCTAAATCACCTGACGACATTCAAAGAAGAAAAAAATAGAATGTCGTCAGCGAACAGATCGCTCGGTAAGTCCCAAAAATAAGAGGAGAAATAGAATAGACAGAGAGTAAGAGAGAGAGAGTAGCTTTTACAGTTGTATTATATTGTTATATTGTTGTATTTAGTGTTAACACTGTTGTTTGTAGCTTAGTACAGAAGGATACCAGTGTATACGAGAGGAGTCTCACTTGCCCCGGAGACTAAGGTATCAGGAACTCAAGGAACCGTTGGGCCACGGCACAACAACAACGGAATACAGGTTAGGTGACTTAATCTTACGGTCTCGTGCCACTTTTAACACCTTCCGTACCAATCTACCCTTTAAACCCCGTAGTGTTTTGATTGTATTGTTGTATTGTATTGTATAGATTGTATAGTTGGATGACTGACCAAAACCATGATATCAGTAAACGGATGTAACTGTATAATCATGTAAATGGAATAACTGTAGAATCATGTAAATGGATGTATATCCATAGTTCGGTTCAGTCAAGTTGATAGATTGAATATATGGAATAATGGATTCATGGATTCATGTTGAATTGTAATATTGTGGATTGTAGATTGTAAATTGTACTTGAATCATATTCAATTCAGATTATAATGAGACTCAAACTGATTCAGACAAGTAAATTGAAGTTCTGATTGTTTTGATGTTATCGGTAACCTTTCGTGTCTTTTTCAAAGACGATTACCATATTGATAACACCGTTGTTAAGTTGTCTACCTTAGATAGGCAAGCACCCACTTCTCTGGCTCTTTGAGGCTCAAGAGATTGGTCCCGCTTAAACCTATATTTACTAGGGTCCTTAGTGTAATTCATAGAACTTGAAGGGGTTTTATGTAAAAATACTTTTATATACTTTTCAAAATACTCCCCAAGTATTTATTAATCGCCTTTAGAGTTGTAATGAATGTAGATTTTATATTGTGATATTTCTAGTGAAAATATCATATTTTCATAATAAGTGGTATTTATTTGTAATATTGGTTTTATATGGAATTCATGGTATTTTAGTGTAAAATGATTCTTGTGACATTTTTTAGAAAAGTGGAATATTTGTAATAATTCAAAATAGATATTTTTATGTTACATATACATATTTATATGAAAATAGTTTTTGTATATATCTATAATATTCTAGAAATCTCGTTTTCTTAAGATGTCGTATTTTAAATCTTTCGAGACCGAATGCTCCTTGCGGAGCTTAGATTCTCGCACTACTAAGCCCGAGGATGTGCGATAATCCGAACCATCCCGAACGGGTTCCCCAAATGGGTTATAGCGGCGCTTTGCAAAGATTTGTATAAATACTAATCATTAAGGAAAACGGTTTTATTAGTTATGGTATTTAAATGAAAAAGTTTCGTTTTCCGTATTCTATGTTCTAGGGTCTCCTAAGACAACTAGACTGTTCCTAACTGGTCCAAAGAGACAAGTTGTGAGATACCTCAAATCGTCTCTTCACCGCCAATTGTGTCCAGATAAGTACAAGTGAAGAAAGGAGGGATCCGCTCACGAATCACCGTGAGACGGGCCTTTTAAAGTTAGCCTTCCCACTTGTCTAGCTTAGACACCACAAAGTTAGGTTTAGATAAACAACTGATGCCCACAATCTTCCTCTGTCCTAATGAGTGCTACAATCCTTGAGTCTAGATATTTTTTTATTAGCTCAAAGGTTATTTATTTCTAAAGAGGTGTCAATACTAAATCTTTTAGAAATGGTTTTATTAAGTAAAGGGTATTTAAATGAAAATGTTTGTTTTCCCGTATTCTGAGTTCTCGAGTGTATCGTGTTATGTTGCATATGAGTGTGTGAGGAGGTAGGTCGTTACCTCGTGATCTACTTAAAGGTATAACAAGTTTAATGGAGTTAAATGTAGAATTGAAACAATGTGGTATTTAAGTGAAAAAATACGATAAATTGAAATAGCCATCATTTTATGAAATAAAACTTGATCCTTTTGGTTGATTAGTATTTAATAGTCAACATGAGAGAGTTTAAACTTAATTGTATTAACAAGAAGTGAAGTTTTAAGAAGAAACCGAATCGGAAATTGGATTTGTTCCGATTCCGTCGGGTTTGTATATCCGTATTTTGAGAATAGAAAAGAGAAGTAGAAAATAGGACTTACGGGTTCTGGAAAACTAGAAAAGAGATATGGTTTGGAAGGAGTCGGCGGTGCGTCGTTTCGTCACCGGGAGTTCCTACGGTCGTTGCCGGAAAATCCGCCGAAGAATTTGCCAGAGCTTCGCCTCGTGCTCACTTCGATTGCTCACTAGGGTTCTAAGGATTTTTCTTGAGAGTTGGCTCAGAAATGTGAGTGAGGGGGGTGGTGGTTAAGGCAGTATTTATAGGGTTAGGGTAGATGAAGAGTTAAATTGAAAAAAATGTAAAAATATATAAAAATGTATTAAAAATTGGAGTAAATGGGGCTTTCCGAATTCTCTAGAACCGATCTAGGAATTTAAAGTATGCAGGGGGGAATAGAATGCCAAGAGCCCTAACTTTTGTGTTGGGGACTCGGCCGTCCGGCCGAGTCCAGCCGGCGGCGCCGGCCCGATTCCGCTGGTCCTCCGGCCGACTCGGCCGAGTCGGGCCGAGTCGCCAGGTCGGGACGTGGGGGGTCTCGAGGTGTAGGCTCTAGTACTTTCAGTTTTTTAAGTGTAGTGGGAAAATCTGGAGTTATTTTGTGTGGACTGTTGGGCTTCTAAAGAATTTAAAACAAATAAATATAAAAAATAATGCGGGGCATGGGATTTGAACTCTGGTGGCTTGGTTCAGTAATGCAAGGTATTACCAAGGAGCTACAAGCTCCTTCTTGTAATTAAATTGCTAATTAATTACTTAAGTCTTGTGCTCAGGCAATAAATACCCCTTTATGGATTTTGAAAAAAATTTGAAAAGATTTGTATAGGAAAATTAGGGTTGTTACAAAAATCGTGAGGATTCTTAAGTGTATATTCTCTTATAAGTCGTAAGGATCTTACAAGACTGTTTTTTCCTTATAAGTCGAGAGAACTTATAAGGGTTGTTCACCGTGTGAGCATATCCCTATTCGCTGGTGGGACTTTGTTAGGGAAATGTTTATTCGTGTCCGTGGATTGTATACAAGGGTCTATATTGAAACGCTTGTATGGCAGAATCAGGGTGTATGACGGCTTAAGAACATGTTCAGATCCCTGTAGCTTAAGGCTTTTGAATCATATGAACCGCGAGGGTCTCAAAGGGGAATTCTCCTTACGAGTCGTGAGGATCTCGTAAGTGTGTTTTCTCCTTAGGAATCGTGGGGATTCCTAAGTGTATTTCTCCCTTGTGAGACGTAAGGATCTTACGCAAGTATTTTCTCCTTATAGGGTCGAGAGGACCTTGCAAGTGTCTTTTAACGAGATTGTGCCTTTTTGGGTTTTCACAAACTTGCCGGTAGTCCTGCTGTTTTTACTCACGGAGCCCTTTCGGGTTTTCATCCGTGCACATCTCGCTTATGGACGTACCGTTTTTTTTTTGCGTCAGCCTTGGGATGCTGCGATCCGTAGTAGTTTATAGACGTCTCGGTTAGGCGTAGTATTTCTTTAAGAAACATACATTTATTGGCCAGAAGGGTCTTTTTCCATGCATATCCATGAGCAAGTAAGCCCCACCCTGATAGACTTTGTCTATGATGTACGGGCCTTCATACTTCGGCTCGAATTTCCACCGTTTGGCACGATTGGAGACTATAGGTCTCTTGACCACTAGCACGAGTTCGCCTTGGCGGAATGTTCTCGGCCTAGTCAATCTCTCGTATGAGCACATCATTTTTGCTTTGTAAGCTTCCAAGTTTTGTTGCGCTATGAGCCGGGTTTCGTCGAGGGTGTCAAGTTCCTCAAGCCGAAGATGAGCACTGTCTTCGTCTGTTAGCTCGTAATGAACTGCTGCTCGTAAGGAGGGTAGCTCTATCTCCAAGGGGAGTACTGCTTCAGCGCCGAATACCAATGCATACGGCGTTGTGTTTGTGGCCGTTTTGAACGTAGTTCGATACGCCCAGAGAGCTTCATGCAGTCTCTCGTGCCAGTCCTTTTTATTTTTGGACACCGTCTTTTTCACGATCTTCGTCAAGGTCTTGTTGAAAGCCTCAGCCAGACCGTTAGCTCGGGGATTATAGACCGAAGAGTATCTCCAGTCTATATTATGTTGCTGCGCGAAGCGGCTGATTTTGTGACTTCTGTAGGCCGGCCCGTTATCGGAGATAAGTGCCGAACCGATAGATGACGTGTGTCTTGAAGAAATGGAGGATATTCTCCGTCTTCACTTCTCTTAGTGGTACTGTTTCTGCCCACTTGGAGAAGTAATCAGTCGTCCCCAGTATGAACCGATGTCCTCTGGACGATGCTGGTTCAATGGGCCCGATTATGTCGGTTCCCTACATTTCGAACGGCCAGCTAGCCACCGTTGGATATAGCGGATTTGGATGCTAGTGGATAAAGTCCCCATGAATCTGGCACAAGTGGCACTGCTTCACGTATTTGAGATGGTCTTGGATCATTGTGGGCCAATAGTAGCCCATCCTTTTGATCTTCAGTTTCATCTTCGGCCCGGCTTGGTGAGAACCGCAGAGTCCGCCGTGAGTTTCTTGGACGACTCTCTTTGCTTCTTCAGGTCCCAGGCATCTTAGTCATAGAGAATCAAATGATCTCTTATATAGAGTGTCATTGACGAAGGCGAAGGATAGAGCTCGTTTCATAAGCCGATGTCTTGAGGACGCATTTTCAGGTGTTCGACGGGATTTGAAGTAGTTTATAAAGACTTCTCTCCAATCCTTAGCCTCTTCCTGGTCTTTTATTTGTAGGGTCGTTTGCTCGGTCGCTCCCTTTTCTTCAGACGACTCCGGAAATATTTCTGCCGGTGCGAGAACCCGACGGCTTTGCACAACGATCCTTATGTCATCGAGGTTCTCGTCGGCGAGTTCTTTAGCGAGCTTGGCTAATGCATCCGCCTTACTATTTTCCGTGCGCGGTATGCTTTCCAGGGCGTAGGAAGGGATTCGAGTCAGCAGTTGTTGCACTCTCTCACCGTACTTTACCAACTCTGGTTTGCACGTTTGATAGTCGCCATTTACTTGACTAATGACCAGCTGGGAGTCTCCGTATATGAGGAGGTTTTCGATTCCCATGTCGACAGCGATCTCAAGACCTGCTATCAAAGCATCATATTCGGCTTCATTGTTCGTCCTCGACTCTGTTAACGAGAAGGCAAAGCGCATTATCCCTCCTTGTGGAGTCACGAAGATGAGGTCTATACCGGACTTGATTATGGGGGAGCTGTGCTTTCGCTTCTTCAAGGAAGATGCCCGGTCGTGCCCCAAACAAATAATATACAAACAGGCAGTGACGGCAGTCCACATGTCAGACACTCGCTACGCGATATGAAATGTACAAATAAAACTAAACTGTACTATCATTGCATCCAAGCTATCCACCACGACAAATCCGCAACAACACAGCACAACACAGAACATCAATGTGAATGTCACGTTCGCAAACCCGTCTAAAAAAACTATAGCAATTAGACAAGTTGTACCGCTCGAATGACATTCACGGTCGCATATAGAAATGTATGTACTGTAAACTTTAAACAATGTTAGAAATGCCGAGTTTGAAATAACCCCGAATAGCCCCCAAACACCTAGATAAAACCATATCAAAACTGGGCTAAACAAACAATACTACTGAACCAACATTACAGAGACAAGACCACACCCAAAACACGAACTCCAGAAGCCACAGAATGGCCTGCCTGGCCGGATTTTTGAGCAATGTGCTCGGCCAAATTTTGGTGGAAGTGGCTTGTATTTGGGGTATAGTCTATAGGTCATGTCAGTAGTCTTCTGCAGTCGCTAAAATAATTTTTGAAGACACTTTAAAAATCGACAGAAACTGCAATGTATCGGGTATAGATTTGGGTTTGTTTCGGTTTCGATAGATTAATATCGTCTAAACAACTAGTATGCGGTTAATGGGTTGGCTCTGATACCATGTAAGGCTACGCCAGCGCCCCGGCCGTCAATCCGAGGCTAAATGCGTAACAAAAACTTTTCAAAACAGCGCTAACGTAACCGTAAATCCCGGATCGTGCCATTAACCCTATACTAGTAAACTGTAAAGTGGTTTGCGAGATTATACCGATCAATCCGTGTCCTTCGGTCTTCAATCTCTGTTCATGACTTATTGCGGCTGCCCCGAACGAGTTCGCTCTCCGGTCTCTTTCATCGAAGAGGCTCCACGTTGAGGATTCTTTATACGGGCTCCCACTTCTAAACCGAAGAAACTCGGACATCAAGTTTGCTAGTCGGATGACCAAGATGAAGTAGAGAATGTGTGTGATCATTTTGTCTCATAACACTCTAGGATTCTCAACACATGAGAGGGATAGAGTGGAGGTTGAAGAAGATGCCCATTGGTGTATGAAGTGTGAGCTCAAGACTTAGCAAAAGAAAAAGCAACTCAAGAAAGAAAATGAAGTGGCTGCCTCATTTTCTTGTGTGATGAATTGTGAAATATTTTAGTGTAGCAACCATAGAAAAATCCCACACCGATCAAAGATCTTTTCCCATACCAAAAATATCTCACAAGCTCGCAAAATATCTAGCATGGCCCATGCCATAATAAATGCACCATGCCAAGACTTAAGTTCACACTTTACACCTCACTAATATTAAACATTTAAATAAAACCCCTAAAGGTTTAATACTATAAAAAGAAATAGCATCTTCAAAAGTAATTTTGTAACGGATTACAAGAATACCCCTCATCTGTATATACATACCTGCATCCGAATTCCGACTGAATACGAATACAACGAGACGAAAATAATCCAACAATATAATATTAGGATCCGGCTTAAACTAAAGCCCACTAGTATGATCCGTCCGATCATGATCCGTGCACAAGTGCACGTATATGATCGAACCCTGCCATAAAATCATACGGCATCTACAACGTTTCGCCCGAACTTGGGAAACTCTCTGTGTGGGACTCTAAACACTCGTCAATACGCTGGTAGTGGGTTTAACCACAAACACGTCAGTGGCACTAGCTGTACGTAACGGCTGCTCAGGTATTGAGAGAAAGGGAGGCCGACGAGCGAACTCATCCTAAAACCTTACTAAGCCTGACAGTGACAATATCCGTACAGTCCGGACCGTTCGTCTATGAGTATCGCATATCGAGTCTAGGTGGTGGATAAAGTCAGACCCCTAATAACGCGATATCTAATGTCGGTATGAAACCCATCATCACCTGAGAAACTACTGATCCGAATCAGTAATTCTCGACTATCTTGGCCAAGGATTTCTGGTGATGGCCACTGTTGGTGTAAAAATTTACACCCCGGCTGACCAAGTTAAAATCAAAGTCAACCCCAAGCCAGGTGGGCCCAAGCCCAGGTCAAGTGGGCCAATGCCCGGAGCGAGCCCGAACATGAAGCGGCCGGCCTCCCCCCATGCCAAAATTTTGTTGTATTTCTTGTATTTTATTTTATAAATAAATATAAGAAAATGGGCATAAAGCCAATTTTTTGTAAAGCCCATGGCTTATGTGCAAAAAGAAATAGCACATGAGACATGGGATGGGCAAAATGCTATTTTGTAAAGCCCAAGGGGCTATATGTAAAGTGTATAGCCTATAAAAGCAAGGATAATGAAAATATCCCAAGAACTTTTTCCCTCTCCAAAAACGAATCCAGATATGTGATCTTCTCCTTCCTCAAGGTTCTAAAACCTTCTTCTTTCTTTTGAATTAAATCAAGAGTTTTGCTCTTCATTTTCCAAAACTGAATAGATTTTCACCACAAAACCCACAAAAGGGAGCTTGGATCTTCCATTAGATCTCAAAAGAAGAGATTTTTTAAATCTCGCCCCCTTTCTCCAAGACCCGGCCAAACGACAGGAAGAAGAAGGAGACCCATCTCCATAAACCCCACTTTGGGGAAGATCCAGGGCTCAAGGGGAGAAACCCCTTCATCAGCTTCAAAATATCCTAAGAGTTTAACTCCTCACACACACACACACACACACACACACACAAAATAATAAGTGTTCCTTTCTGGGAGTACAACTCCCGTTGCAGGGACCAAGTCCCTTTTGCCTCCCGAGCGCCCCGAGCGTCAGCGCCTCGAGGGCCTACATACCTGGCATGTAGGGCGTTAGCGCCCAAAGCACTAGCGCCCGAGCGCTCAAGGCGCTAGCGCCTAAAGCGCTAGCGCCAAAGCGCCCACGTGCCTGGCACATGAGGCGCTAGCGCCCGAGCCACACGTGCCTGGCACGTGTGGCGCTAGCGCCCTAGCGCTCAAAGCACTAGCGTCTGAGCGCTTTCTCCCAAGCATCCTTTTGATGCCCTTTTCCCTTATGTGTGTGTGTGTGTGTGTATATACATATACAAACACACACACATACTCCACGACAGTGTCCCTGTTAGAAAAAAAATTCTGATGGAGCGCTGCCCCGCATCCCGCAAGAGAGCTGCTAACCCCCTTGACCCCCAGCCCGCTATCCGGGTAGCGGGACCCCCGTAAACACTCTGCGGGGCCCCCGATATATCCAAAACCCCTTCAAAACACAACACTGCATATTGAGTTCGACCTGTTTAACCCGTCAATCGGAGGTTCTCTCGCTCCAAATACAAGGGGTAATTAACGGCAGCTTAGTCCGCGGCTGCCGAGATTCGGATCCCCACAATCAATAAACCCCAGCCTACCCTAGACAGGGGGAATCTGTAATACGCCTGACAACCGCGCGCGTATTCCCATCTCAATAGGGTGACGAAAAACACCCTACAGACTCTGGCACGCCCGGTGGGACTTTCTCTCCTCCCATATCTTGGGTGAAGCGTTCATGCGAACTCATTTAACATATATGCTGATGTTTGTACTGAAATAATGTTTTTTCCGTGCAGCAATCAACTTTCAACGACGATGTCTTCCGAGACGAATTCAGCTTCCAACGCGACCCCGACCTCGTACGTGGTCAAGATCAATGCTCGTGTGGTTCTCCCCGCAAGCCTCAGTCGACAGTGGGAGGAACTGCCCCGCCAGTTTGGTTCCGTCATCATCTACCCTGCCGGAAGCGCTGATCTGGCAGAAATCCCGGCAAAACAGGTGGCCAAGCCGGTCTCAAGAGGAAAGAGGCCGAATGTTGTGATCGCTAAGGCACCACAACCGAACCTTAAGACGGTGTCTGAACGACTCTCAGGCGCTCCAGCTGGGGGCAAGACTTCTGGTACAAAGGGCAACATCAAATGTTGCGGACGAGCTCAGGCGATGACTCCAACAAATGCACAATCGAGCGTATCTCCAAAATCCTCCATCGCCCGGTCTACGACGTCTTCCCAAAGAGCCGAAATCTGCCAAGTGCTTAAAGCAGAAAAGTTAAGGCAGAAGCGGCTCAGGTATCGAGCCAACAAGAGGGCCAGGACTTCGGCCAAGTGGAGTCTTATGAGGTTCCGAAAGCAGGGTTACTCTGCGACGACGGCTGAGTCGGCCGTAAAAATCAGCAATTCCTTCGAACCTCTGAAATGGGTTCAGAAAAATGCCATGACCGCCAGGATCAAGAAGACAGCGGTCCGAACGTTGCTACAAAGAGATGTGTCCCGGCCCCAACAGAAAAAATATGACACTGTCTCTTTAAGAGTCTATCAGGCGCTCTGTGCCGCACGAAAACAGCAGGGCAAAACCAAAAAGGAAGCGTCAGCACCATTCAAGAATCCGGCCAGGCCAGCCGCCTTCAGTCGACTGCCCGTTACCAAAACAGGAGGGTCAAGACAGCGATCCGAGAAATCAGTTGCCGATAATAAAAAGTCGGCTGGATATGTTATCCATACAGTCTATATGGCAGGCGGGCGCCTTAGCGACAACCTTCGCAGCAAAAGCAGGGATGGGGCCACCACATCTCAAGCCTAATCTGGCTTAAATGTGGTTGCCGCTTCCCAAGAACAGCTGCCTCCACCGGATGATGAAAACCCTCTCGATGAGGACGATATGCAGAAGGACCCTTCGGTCCAGGAAGAGTCAAGCTCGGACAGCGAGGAAGAGCCGACTTTCCGCCCCAGGACAGCGGAGCAAGAGCTGCTTCAAGAGCTTCGAAAACAGCTCAAGAGCAAAGATAAAGAGATGGCCAAGCTCTTTTCGAAAATTGACGACCTAACAAACGTTGTGATGCAGCTTACGGCTCAAATTGCTCGAGCGCCTCCCAATCAAGCACAAGTCGCTACTCATAAGCCGGATGATAACAATCCGAAGCGGCCGATGCCTGTCCTTTTGGGTCCAAGATTCATCGAGCCGCACGAAAGCTGGCCACATTCTGCCTCTGGGGACGCCTTGGCCCCATATAACACCATCCCGCTAACACAAGATCAGATAATGGATTTGGTCACCAGCAAGGTTAAAACATTGGTGGCCGAAGCTAGAGCTCAGAAAGAAATCGGCAGTAGTGGGCGGCCATATCCCGCACAGTACGATCTGATCGAGTTCCCGAGCGGCTACGTCATTCCTAAGTTCGGAAGATTTGACGGGACGGGAAATTCAAATCGGCATGTCGCCCACTTTAAAGAATCGTGCGGAAATATAGTGGGCAATGATGCGCTCCTTCTTCGTCAGTTTGCCAACAGCCTGACTGGTGTCGCTTTTGACTGGTACGCGAGTATACCAGACGGGTCCGTCATTAACTTTTCCCAAATGGAGTCTCTGTTTCGGCAAAGGTTCATGAGTGTCAGTGATAAAATCTCCATTGCCAACCTTGTGAGGACCAAGCCGGGGAAGAATGAAAGCAACACCGACTTTATCGCCCGATGGCGTAATCTTACAGTCAAGTGCGAACCGCCGCTGGAGTAGGACCAGTCCGTCAGCCTTCTCATTGGGAACCTCAGCAATTGGATGGTCCCGTTCTTGTGTATAGAAGGCCTCAAGAAGTTTCAAGAGCTAACCAAGAAAGTCCAAATGCTAGAACGCTCGAAGCAAGAGACTACCCCGGACTCTCAGAGAGACAAAATTTGGAAAAGCAAGCGGGACGACAACCGTAGAAGCGGGAGTTCCAGCAGTACTAATGTATTCAATGCGTCCGAAAATGAAGAAAAGTGAAGGGCGGGCAAATCCAAAACCAACCGGTCTCGAAATCCATTGCTGGGAGGAGATGGGCCTTCCCTAGTGGAGAAAAAGAACACGGTTTACTCTTTCAGAAGGGACAAGATCCGCAAGATATTTAAAGATGCCTTGAACAACGGTCTACAATTGCCGGAGTCGAAAAGACCCCAAGAAGCAAAAATGATCGACAATCCCCTGTATTGCCCGTACCACCGAGTAGTGAGTCATGCGATCGAGGATTGCTATATCTTCAAGGACTGGGTCGAGAAGCAGTACAAGGCTGGAGAAATCGAGCTGTCCAAAAGTGTGTTGGTGAACAATCAAGTTGCAACCACCTGTTGGAGTAAAAATTTGCACACCGGTTGACCGAGTCAAAGTCAAGGTCAACCCCAAGCCAGGCGGGCCCAAGCCCAGGTCAAGTGGGCCCATGCCCAAGTCGAGCCCGCAGCCAGCCTCCTCCATGCCAAAATATAGATCATGTAATAAATAATTTTTATGTAATTTTTTATACATGAATGTATGCAAAATGGGCATAAAGCCAAATTTTTGTAAAGCCCATGGCTTATGTGCAAAAAGAAATGGCACATGAGCCATGGGATAGGCAAAATGCCATTTTGTAAAGCCCAAGGGGGCTATATGTAAATATGTAAGCCTATAAAAGGCAACATGATGATGAATAAAGTAACACTTTTCATTCTCCCAAAAAACCTAGGGTTTGTGCCTCTTCCCCCTTTCTGAAGGTTCCAAACCTTATTCTTTCTTTTGAATTAAATCAAGAGTTTTACTCTTCCTTTTCCAAAACTAAATAGTTTTTCACCACAAAACCCACAAAAGGGTACTTGGATCTGTCATTAGATCTCAGAAAGAAGAGATTTTTAAAATCTCACATCTCATGATCTTCAAGATCCGGCCAACAGAGGAAGAAGAAGGAGACCCATCTCCAGAAACCCCACTTTGGGGAAGAACTAGGGTTCAAGGGGAGAAGTCCTTCATCAGCTTCAAGACATCCTAGGAGTTTAACTCCTCATACATATATAAATATACACCAAATAATAAGTGCTCATTTCTGGGAGTACAACTCCCATTGCAGGGACCAAGTCCCTTTTAGCGCGCGAGCGCCAACTGATTAATCCAAAAATACTTGTTTACCGTAATCAGAAACGGCGTCGCTTTGCAGCTAGCCGGTGAGTACGGGTCGATCCACAGAGATGTGTAATTTTCTGATTTGTGTTTTTACGAGTTGATTCCGATGGTGGTTTGGTTTTTGTTGATTGATTTAAAAACTAATTTATACGATATTAAAGAACTTGTTAGGATTAGGTCTAAGGTAGGGTTGATGAGATTAATATTGTCACCTCTTTCAATGCCTTTTAATTAAAGCTTTTTAGATATCATAACAATTATTAGCAAAGGGGGTTAGGATGATTGGGAAGAAACGAAGTTTCTTCCTCTAGATCCTTGTCCGTCCTTTCCTATTAATTGCTACAACCTTCATGGACGTCATGTATGTCCGGCCCTTTATACTACGGTTCACCGTTACCTCGTAGGTAGGGTGCCGTAGGGAGCGGATCATGCATGCGTGCATGAAGTTCTAGTTATGAAAAATGTATTGACATTGAAGGAGGTGAGAGATATTCATCTCTCACTCCCTCCCTTGTTCCTAACCCTAACAAGCGAGGATTTTACTCGCTCATTAGGGGAATTTCTAAAAATGACATTTTTTGTTATGTTTTAATGTGTGCTGTTTAGGTCTAAAATTATTACTTATCTACTGCAGATTAAAAAGAACTATACTAGTTAACTAAGGCAAGTGATATGATTACTCTACTGCAATAATTATACTAGCTAGCTAGGGCAAGAAAAGAATTAACACTAAGGCATGAAAATTAAAAACACTTACAGAAATGATGCTCTAGATCTCCCAATAATTCTGAATTTTATTGATTGAAAAGAGGCATACGTTTTACAGCTTTGTGAGTAAAATTTATAAGAAAACAGGGAAGCTAGGGTTACAAATTCTCGCACACATGATTTTACAGATATGCCCACGGAAA
The DNA here is from genome assembly GCA_030015575.1 of Agapanthus africanus. Classification (NCBI taxonomy): domain Eukaryota; kingdom Viridiplantae; phylum Streptophyta; class Magnoliopsida; order Asparagales; family Amaryllidaceae; genus Agapanthus; species Agapanthus africanus. The sequence continues at coordinate 351,077,923 of CM057351.1, forward strand.
ATCCCAACACCCGCACCGACGCACCGACACAAGAAGTCGGCGTCGACACGGGCATTAAATGGCCGCGGAACCGCGGCATTTGTTGGCTTGGGCCGTGGTTCCGCGGCCCTTTAGTGAGCTCAGCTCACCAACTTCTCTGAGCTGCATCTTGGTTGTTAGGGCTTCTTAGTTCTTCACAACTTTTCTCTGTTTGGCTTCTTAGTCTTCTTCAGATCTTCAGTGAAATTTGTAGTGGTCTTTTAACCGTTTCCTTTAACATTTTGGACATGCATTGCCTTGTGAATTGTTCTTTGTCTAGATTTGAGTAGGATCCGTCTACTTGTTGGTCAAAAGTCCCTTTTCTGTATCAACTTTCGTCTTTTTCACTGTGTTCATATCCAAGAGCCTGTATCCTGTAATATGCAACAAACGTGCGTCAAGAGTACCTGTTTACTTATAAAATGAATAAAAATGGGGAGTACAATAATGCTATATTATAGTATGAACAAATACCCCCAAACTTATCTTTTGCTCGTCCTCGAGCAAACTTATTATTTTATTCTCAATAAAAGCTAACCTAGCCGCACTTTCGCAGGGAACGCGATTGCACTGAGCACGTGCAACAAGCCATTAAACCTCTAGGTGTCCCTAGTAGGAGGAGTGTTGTCTCCTGAGGGTTTTCAGCGGATTACACCCACAATATCCTATCAACTTGGCTCTTTTGACAATAATTCTCCAATTAGGTTTTCTAACACAGAATTCTATTATCATCGACTCATAAACTTTCCACCCATATTCTTCACACTTCCTCATAATTTAACTTAAGATTATATATGTTTTATAGAATCACTCAGCTTTCGGCATTTCTTAGGTTTTCCTTTTAGAGTTCCATCTCCACTTAGGAATTTTTCTATCAATTCCACTAAAGATATAAGTTTTATTCTTCATTCCTTTCTCTTATCTAAACTCTAATCACATATCCCCACGTGTGTGTATAGATCACCCCTACACTTGGAAATTCAAATTAAGCAATCATACCCTTGTCCTTTGTCCAAAGCACTTATTAATTGGTGAATTTTGCTTACACATCCTTCATGCGACCGTTGATACTTCTTGAGGTACCAACGACCGATTACAAAATGCGTATGCGTTTTAAAGCGTACTTCCTAGTTTTGCAACACCCAAGGCTTTAGCAGTGACTCCCAAACCAGTTGGTCTAAGGCACTAGGTGATGAAGCACCCTCGCTATATATTTTTTTCTGTTTTTAGCCTTAAGAAATCACAAAACCAGTGTTCATTTTTTTTACTTTTGTATTTTTTTTATTTTCTTCGTACTAGGGACTTATAGACAAGAACATTTCAAGGTCTCCTCTACTATTCCAAGCTTTAAGGTGTATGATTGTGCAATTTTGTAGGGTATACATTTTCAGAATCCATACTTAAGCCAGGAATTATTTTTCAAATTTATACTCTAATAAGAATATCAATATTTTTCTTTTATTTCAACTTAGCCCAAAAAGTGAACTCAAAATTTGCCTATTTCTAAATAAACTACAAAGACATATACTTTCTACCATTAATCTTTAAAGAAGGTTATTTTTAGGGTTTTTAATTTACCAAGTCTAAGATCTAGTTGTTCGTAGCTAGTTAACCTATTTGTCAAACTCAAGTTAAATATGGCCAAAATTGAATACAATAATTTTTATAAATTTTTATAAAAAAATTTCAATTTTTTATAGGTTTTCAAATAAATATGCAAATGCAAAATATATACAAATGAATGCGAAGGAAGAAGACATACCGAGCATACCTCCAAACTTGAACTTGACAGTGTCCTCACTGTCATACTAAACCAAGAGGGTCAAGATGTCGGCATTCCCTGTTTATTCACATTATTACAAACGATATACACCCCCAAACTTATTCGAAATAAAGATTTGGAAAATTGATTGGAAATTCGGGGGTGAAAGTGGAGGAAGATCAATCAGTGTAAATCGGCTCCTGCAAAAACAGGAGCTCCTCCGATGGGTCCACTGTGAAGAACGGTTTCAGTCCATGCCCATTCACTTTGAATAAGGTACCGTCTTCAGGATTTTCAAGATCAACCGCACCGTGCAGATAAACGGTGCGGACTACAAAAGGTCCTCTCCATCTAGAACGGAGCTTGCCGGGATGAAAATGTAACCGAGTGTCATAGAGTAAAACCTGTTGACCAGGTTCAAACGTTTTTCGCAAAAGCTGTTTATCGTGGAACACCTTAGCTCGGTTTTTAACAATTATGGCATTATCATATGCCTCATCCCGTAGCTCTTCTAGTTCATTCAATTGCAGCTTTCGATTGCTGCCCGCATCTCCTAAAGATAAATTTAGCTCTTTGATAGCCCAAAATGCTTTATGCTCAATCTCCACTGGGAGGTGGCAAGCCTTCCCGTAAATAAGCCGGTATGGAGACATACCGAGATCGGTCTTATATGCAGTACGGAAAGCCCATAGTGCATCTATCAGTTTAAGTGACCAATCTTTACGGTTTTTAGAAACCGTTTTCTCCAAGATTTGCTTGATTTGCCGATTCGAAATCTCGGCTTGCCCACACGTTTGGGGGTGATATGGCGTTGACAGCTTGTGGGTGATAGAGTATTTGCGCATTAAGGACTCGAAAGTCCTATTGCAAAAGTGAGAACCATTATCACTTATTATCGCCCGAGGGTGCCCAAATCGAGAAAATATGTGTTCTTTAAGAAATCGAACGACAACCTTGTTATCGTTCGTTCGGCTGGGCACAGCCTCGACCCACTTTGAAACATAGTCAACGGCCAAAAGAATATACACATTTCCAAAAGAGTTAGGAAATGGTCCCATGAAATCTATACCCCAAACATCAAAAATGTCCACAACCAAAATTGGTTGGAGCGGCATTTCGTTTCTCCATGATATTCGGCCAAAGTGTTGGCACCGAGAGCAGGTTTTGCAGTATTCATAAACATCCTTGAAGAGTCGTGGCCAATAGAAACCATACTGTAAAACTTTCTCGGCTGTCTTCTTTGGGCCAAAGTGCCCGCCACATGCTTGATCGTGGCAAAAAGACAGCACGCTCTTGAACTCACTTTCAGGTACACACCGACGAATGATTTGGTCGGAACAGTATTTAAAAAGATAGGGTTCATCCCAGTAAAAATGCTTTACTTAGGACAAAAATCGATGTTTATCCTGTTTCGACCAATCTTTAGGTATCAGGCCGGTGGCTAAGTAGTTTACAATATCGGCAAACCATGGTTCGCAAGAAACGGTCAAGAGTTGCTCGTCGGGAAAAACATCAGTGATTGGAAGATCAAGCATGGGCGAAGAAGGAAGTCGTGATAGGTGATCAGCTACTACGTTTTCACATCCTTTTTTGTCCTTTATGACAAGGTCAAACTCTTGTAGTAAAAGGATCCAACGTATGAGCCTTGACTTAGCATCCTTTTTCGCAAAAAGGTGGCGAAGAGCTGAATGATCAGTATATACAACGACTGGAAAGCCAATTAAATAAGGCCGAAATTTTTCAAGTGCAAACACAACAGCTAAAAACTCTTTCTCTGTTGTTGTGTAGTTTAGTTGGGCCTCATTTAGTGTTCGGCTAGCATAATAAATCACGGGCGGCATTTTATTAATGTGCTGTCCAAGAACAGCGCCAATGGCAAAATCTGATGCGTCGCACATGATTTCGAAAGGGTGCGTCCAGTCCGGAGATGAAAGGATGGGCGCAGAGATGAGAGAGTTTTTCAAAGACTCGAATGCCTCAATGCATGTGGAGTCGAAGGCAAAAGTTGTGTCCTTGGCCAATAAGAGAGTCAAGGGTCTAGCGATCTTGCTAAAGTCCTTGATGAACCGTCTGTAAAAACCGGCGTGGCCAAGGAAGGCTCTGATATCTTTGACGCATTTAGGGGGAGGGAGGTTAGAAATCACTTTGATTTTAGCTCTATCAACCTCGATGCCGTTTTGCGAGATGACATGTCCTAAGACAATGCCCTCTCGTACCGTGAAATGGCACTTCTCCAAATTCAACGTTAGGTTCTTATCCCTACAGCGGGTAAGAACAGCGTCAAGATGCCCTAAACACTCGTCGAAGGAGTCGCCAAAGATGGAGAAATCATCCATAAAGATCTCCAAGAACTTTTCAACCATGTCTGAAAAGATCCCCATCATACACCGTTGAAATGTCGTGGGTGCATTCAATAACCCAAAGGGCATGCGACGATAAGCAAAAGTGCCAAAGGGACAAGTAAATGTTGTCTTGTCTTGATCCTCTTTGGCGATGGGGACTTGGTTGTAACCGGAATAGCCATCTAGAAAGCAATAGAACTCGTGCCCTGCCAATCGTTCGAGCATTTGGTCAATGAAAGGTAAAGGAAAGTGGTCTTTCCTTGTCGCGGCATTGAGTTTCTATAGTCTATGCAGACTCGCCACCCAGTTTGGGTGCGAGTGGGAATTAACTCATTTGCCTCATTGGTAATGACCGTAATGCCCGATTTCTTTGGCACGACGTGGATTGGGCTAACCCATTGGCTATCCGAGATAGGGTAAATGATACCACTATCCAGACACTTGACAATCTCCTTCTTAACAGCCTCTTTCATGATGGGGTTGAGGCGTCTTTGTGGATCCCTTGCCGGCTTGGCATCATCCATCAAGTGTATATGATGTTCGACTATGAGGGGACTAATCCCCTTAATGTCCGCCATAGACCAGCCGAAAGCTTGCCGATTATTATGTAAGACCTTCAAAAGAGCCTTCTCTTGCTCAAGAACTAGAAAGGCCGATATAATGATTGGTAAGGTCTCATTATCACCAAGATAAGCATATTTTAGGTGCGACGGCAAAAGCTTCAATTCGAGTTTAGGAGGTGAAACAATAGATGGTAACAATGGAGTAACTGTTTCAAACTCGAAGGATTCCATCAAAGGTTCGAATCGAGTGTACGCAACAGAGTCGGATGGTTCAACTAACTCATCCGAAAAAGCAAAAGACTCCAATTCAGATGATGAGTCTTCAAAGTCGTCAACAAAGGTAAAACACTCAAAATCGTTATCCGCCGTGAAAGCTATGTCGGATTCTAGGAGGAACGCACTAGTGGCGTCAACATTGCTGTGATCGAACAAAAAATTCTCGAACTCACAGTCCTCCTCCGCGATCTCATTGATCGAGCAAACATCAAGTATGCTAGCATTAGGCTCAGCCGGCTGACTTCCCAACTTAACAATATTGAGCTCAATTGTCATATTGCCGAAAGATAGGTTCATTGAACCATTACGACAATTGATCACTGCGTTGGAAGTTGCCAGAAATGGTCGACCCAGTATTACCGGAATTTGATTCCGGGGGTTAGCGACAGGTTGTGTATCCATCACAATAAAGTCAACAGGGGAAAATGAAATCCCCTACTCTAATTAACACATCCTCCAGCTCTCCCCTAGGATGGGTGATTGACCGGTCGGCCATTTGGAGAGTACAGTGAGTGGGCTTAAGCTCTCCAACGCCCAATTGCTCGTACACAGAATAAGGTAGCAAATTGACACACGCGCCAAGATCTAATAGTGCTCTATTGATGTTCTTGTCCCCAATTGTTATCGAAATGGTCGGACACCCGAGGTCCTTTTGCTTTGGGGGTAAGGAATTTACAAGAGCATCACTAATAGCACTAGCCACAAAAACTTTCTTTGGCACTTGCGACTTCCTCTTTTTGGTGCATAAGTCTTTTAAAATTTTTGCATATGAAGGAACTTGTTGGATTGCATCCAAAAGAGGGATATTTATGCTAACCTGTTTGAACAACTCAACAATCTTTTCCATCTGTGGAGTTGGTTTATTGGATCTCAACCGATTAGGAAAAGGAACATTTTGAAAGGTGGTTGAATCCAATTTTTGCGGATCAGATTGTCGAGTTGGAACGGCACCCCGTGTAGATGTGTTCGTGTTGTGAGAAATGGGTCCGTTCGAGCTAGAAGAAGTAGAGCCGTGTGAAGGGTGGAGAATAGGCTCTGAAGAAGAAGAAGTAGGTGAAGAAGATGAAGAAGGGCCACCGGCAGGGGTGTCATTGTTAATACCCACATTGTTTTGCAACACTTTTCCCGATCTCAACGTGGTCACAGCATTTACGTTATGATTCTGCTGTTGATATGCAGCATGTGCGTGACCGGGGTTGGGCAGTGGTTGAGACAGGAGTTTTCCTTTTTCGCACTCGCTCAAAGCTGCATTGAGTTGTGCAATTTGTGCCTCAATAGATTTGATGCTTTGATCGTGTGAGGCACTGTTTTGCACCAAAAATTGAATAGAAGTCTCTAGTCTTGCTCTAGACTGTGTAGATTGCTTAAGAAACGCATCTAGACTTCTTTCGAGCGAGCTAACCTTATCATTATTAGGTTGAACATAATTATTTGGCTGGTAAGCATTGTTAGGCACAAAATTGTTCACCTGATTAGGGTAAGGTTGCTGTTGAAAAGGTTGCTGTTGAAATTGAGTTTGTGAAGGTGCTTGTTGTTGTTGTGGAGGAGGAGGTCTTTGAAAATTGTTATTTCCTTGGAATTGTTGATTTTGGTTCCAAGCGAAATTTGGGTGACTCCTCCACCCCGGATTGTATGTCGAAGAGTACGGATCGTTTCTTTGTCGTTGCTAAAATGCAGCATTGACTTGATCCTGTCCTTGAGTGGATGCATTATAAGGACATTCTTCGGTTAGGTGCGATGGATCCGCACAACAAGCACAAACAGTTCGTGGAGGCATAACAGGGGCAGGAGAAAGCGATGAGATTTTGGTCTCAATCGCTTCTAGCTTTTTCGTAAGAGCGGCTATCTCGGCCTTCATAGCAATCGACATCTCTACTTGATGTATGCCTGCCCAAGATTGACCACTAGAAGAAGATGATGTGGTCTTGGTACTCTCCCACTGAATTGTTTGCTCACTAAGATCCTCAAGAAACTGCCACGCTTCGTCACTAGACTTGGAGAGAAAATGACCTTGACATATGGTTTCTAGCAACTGCTTCGTTGCCGAGTTCAATCCCTCGTATAATGTTTGGCAAAGTTGCCAACTTTCAATCCCATGATGAGGGCATTGAACGAGTAGGTCCTTAAATCTCTCGAAGCACTTCCAAAATGGTTCGGAAGGAAGTTGTGAGAATTGAATTATTTCATTGCGGATTCTGGCAGTTTTGTGATGAGGATAGAACTTTTTTAGAAAAGCTTTCACAAACTCGTCCCAATTTCTAATGGAATGTGATGCAGTGTTGTATAGCCACTTCTCGGCTAGGTCATATAAGGTGAAAGAAATGACCCTTAGCCTTATAGCGTCATCACTTAATTGGGTTGTTTTCATCATAGCGCACACATTTTGGAATTTATTGATAAAAATATACGCATCTTCAGATTCCAAACCATGAAATTTTGGCAGCATATTGATGAAATGTGGTTTTATTTCAAAATTGTCCCCATTTGCCGGTGGGGGTGAAAGACGGGTAGGTAAAGAAGTGCGGACGGGGTAAAAGAGATCCTGGAGCGCAACTCGTGCGGGCGCTTCAACAGGCGGTTGGTTCGGGTTATTCACACCTAACGGAGGTGGAATCCTTCCCGTCGGTAAGGTATTGTTGGGGTTAAATTCCGACATGCCTTCGGTGAAAGAGTTTGAAGGTGAGGGTAAGAAAGTGGACGGAATGTCGACTTCGGTGTCGAAGAGTTCGTCGGTCGGTACCAACGAAACACGGACTAATCGGGCGTTAGTATCCCTAGTCCAAAGTGACATACACTAAAGGGTAGTGCAGTCAGAAAAAAGAACGATAGAAAGTGGAGGTAAGATAACGTCAGTGAAGGGAAGTGGTGGAAGTGAGTTGCGAGTTTTCTTAGCGACAAGTTGCAAGTTTGAAAAGATTTTTCTTTTTTTTTTATGTGAGAGTTTTGCAAAAGAGGTTTTTTGAAAAGGGACTCGTGACACAAATGTATCAACCACACATGCACAATCAGGCCTAGATCTAGGACCACTTAGGTCTGCTAGACAGCTCCTAACTAGGGCTAGAAATTGGACCTCAAACCGCCTCTTCACCGACAAGTACGGTCAGGTAAGTGGGAAGGAACCACAATAGTGGGCCTAATTAATAACCACTAGCCTAGACACCGCAAAGTCAGTTAGGATAAACAGTCGATGCCTATACTAGTCCTTTTCCTATTGAGCTCGATGTCCTTAGGTCTGAGTCTTATATTTTTTAATTAATTATGGTCAATGCACATGCTTTAGGTGTTTTCTGGGGTCCTGGGAAGGGTGATGAAATCCCAACCCAATCTGAGTTTGGTCAATTAGCCCCTTAAAGTCCGATTAAATTATGCAAAACAATAAAATTCACTTGCAATCAATTTTTAGCGCGGCGCAAAGAAACCTGCAGAAAATCTGTTATTTAGAAGGGGGAGAAAGAATTTTTAGCGCAAAGAATTCCTGCAGAAAATTTTTACAGAGAGATATATGGAGGTTGCAGAGGGGAGAAGGAGAAACAAACTAGAATTTTTTTCGCGCAGAGAAGAGCACAGAAGGCCGCGGTTCCGCGGCTTTGACACCACTTATGCCGCGGTTTCGCGGTAGGACTAGGAGATCAGGTCGTCAGAAAATTTGTACGGCTCTGTTGTGGATTTTCTCCTCTGTTCCGATGCGACTTTTTCTGTTTTTCACTCTGTAATTTTCCAGATCCGCGATTCTTCGCTGTTCCTGCAAGATTTAAACAATAAACCCTTCAAACAGATAAAAATTGGTAAAAAATTTTGTACTTTTTATATTTTCAGATTTTTATAATTAAATTTTTTTTTTATAAAATTTATATCAACCCGAAATCACACAAAAGAAATTTTACGCCATCCCCGGCAACGGCGCCATTTGATTAATCCAAAAATACTTGTTTACCGTAATCAGAAACGGCGTCGCTTTGCAGCTAGCCGGTGAGTACGGGTCGATCCACAGAGATGTGTAATTTTCTGATTTGTGTTTTTACGAGTTGATTCCGATGGTGGTTTGGTTTTTGTTGATTGATTTAAAAACTAATTTATACGATATTAAAGAACTTGTTAGGATTAGGTCTAAGGTAGGGTTGATGAGATTAATATTGTCACCTCTTTCAATGCCTTTTAATTAAAGCTTTTTAGATATCATAACAATTATTAGCAAAGGGGGTTAGGATGATTGGGAAGAAACGAAGTTTCTTCCTCTAGATCCTTGTCCGTCCTTTCCTATTAATTGCTACAACCTTCATGGACGTCATGTATGTCCGGCCCTTTATACTACGGTTCACCGTTACCTCGTAGGTAGGATGCCGTAGGGAGCGGATCATGCATGCGTGCATGAAGTTCTAGTTATGAAAAATGTATTAGCATTGAAGGAGGTGAGAGATATTCATCTCTCCCTCCCTCCCTTGTTCCTAACCCTAACAAGCGAGGATTTTACTCGCTCATTAGGGGAGTTTCTAAAAATGACATTTTTTGTTATGTTTTAATGTGTGCTGTTTAGGTCTAAAATTATTACTTATCTCCTGCAGATTAAAAAGAACTATACTAGTTAACTAAGGCAAGTGATATGATTACTCTACTGCAATAATTATACTAGCTAGCTAGGGCAAGAAAAGAATTAACACTAAGGCATGAAAATTAAAAACACTTACATAAATGATGCTCTAGATCTCCCAACAATTCTGAATTTTATTGATTGAAAAGAGACATACGTTTTACAGCTTTGTGAGTACAATGTATAAGAAAACAGGGAATGTAGGGTTACAAATTCTCGCACACATGATTTTACAGATATGCCCACGAAAAATCCCAACACCCGCACCGACGCACCGACACAAGAAGTCGGTGCCGACACGGGCATTAAATGGCCGCGGAACCGCGGCATTTGTTGGCTTGGGCCGTGGTTCCGCGGCCCTTTAGTGAGCTCAGCTCACCAACTTCTCTGAGCTGCATCTTGGTTGTTAGGGCTTCTTAGTTCTTCACAACTTTTCTCTGTTTGGCTTCTTAGTCTTCTTCAGATCTTCAGTGAAATTTGTAGTGGTCTTTTGAAATTTGTAGTGGTCTTTTAACCGTTTCCTTTAACATTTCGGACATGCATTGCCTTGTGAATTGTTCTTCGTCTAGGTTTGAGTAGGATCCGTCTACTTGTTGGTCAAAAGTCCCTTTTCTGTATCAACTTTCGTCTTTTTCACTGTGTTCATATCCAAGAGCCTGTATCCTGTAATATGCAACAAACGTGCGTCAAGAGTATCTGTTTACTTATAAAATGAATAAAAATGGGGAGTACAATAATGCTATATTATAGTATGAACACCCACGTGCTAACACGTGGAGCGCTAACGCTCTTGCGCTCAGAGCGCTAGCGCCCAAAGCGCTAGCGCCCGAGCGCCCACGTGCTGACACGTGGGGCGCTAGCGCTCTTGCGCTCAGAGCGCTAGCGCCCAAAGTCCAAGCGCCCGAGCGCCCACGTGCTGACACGTGGGGCGCTAGCGCTCAGAGCGCTAGCGCCCAAAGCCCTAGCGGCCGAGCGCCCACGTGCTGACACGTGGGGCGCTAGCGCTCCTGCGCTCAGAGCGCTAGCGCCCAAAGCGCTAGCGCCAGAGCGCCCACGTGCAGACACGTGGAGCGCTAGCGCTCAGAGCGCTAGCGCTTTAGCACTAGCGCCCGAGCGCCCACGTGCTGACACGTGGAGCGCTAGCGCCCAAAGCGCTAGCGATCGAGCGCCCACATGCTGACACGTGGAGCACTGGCGTTTTTTCCCACGCATCCTTTGGATGCCCTTTTCCCTTTCTTTTTTATACATATATGTATACACACACACACACACACACACACACACTCTACAACACTGTCCCTGTTAGAAAAAAATTTCTAACGAGACGCTGCCCCGCACCCCGCAAGGGGGCTGCTAACCCCCTTGACCCCCAACCCGCTATCCGGATAGTGGGACCCCCGTAATAACTCTGCGTGGCTCCCGACATATCCAAAAAACCCTTTCAAAACACATCACACGCACACTACACATTGAGTTCGCATGACCAGTTTAACCCGTTAATTGGAGGTTCCCTCGCTCCAAAGGCGAGGGGTAATTAACGGCAATTTAGTCCGCGGCTGCTGGAGATTCGGATCCCCACAATCATTAAACCCCCGCCTACCCTAGACAGCGGGAATCTGTAGTACGCCTGACAAGCGCGCACGTATTCTCATCTCAATGGGGTGATGAAAAATACCCTACAGATTCTGGCACGCCCGGTGGGTCCACTCTCTCCTCCCATATTTCGGGTTAAACGTTCATGCGAGCTCAATCAATATACATGTCTGTATTTATACTAAAATAATGCTCTTTGATGTAGGTTTTTAAGCAATCACTTTCCAACAATGTCTCCAAGGACAAGCTCAGCTCTCGACACAAATCCCGTTTCCTATACAATGAAGATAGACTCCAGGACGGTCCTTCCGGCCAGTCTTGGGCGACAATGGGAGGAGGAGCCGCTACCATTCGGCTCTATCCTGTTCGTGTCAGCTAACGCCATCCCGGCTCCTCAAGCCCCGGTGACAGACAAACCGGTCTCGAAAGGCAAGAGGCCAAATGTCATGGTCTCGAAGATGCCCCAACTCAAACGCAAGTCGGTGTTTGAACGACTTTCCTTGGCCCTAGCTGGGGGCAAGGCCATCAACACCAACAAAGCAACAAGGCATCTCGGGCAAGCTCCAGCGGCGCCTCTGACAACTGTTCGATTGGGTGTCTTCTCAAGCCTCCCCATCACTCAGCCTATGGCGGCTTCCCGAAGAGCAGAAGCCTGCCAAGTGCTCAAGGCAGAGAAGCTGAGGCAGAAGCGGCTCAGATACAGAGCCAACAATAAGGCTAGGGTTCTGGCCATGTTAAAACTTATGAACTTCCAAGGCCCGGACCGCTCCGTGAAATCAACCACCAAAGATAAAGAGATGGCTGGGTACGTGGTTCGCACTGTCTACATGGTCAGACATGAAGAAACGAATCGTCCTTCTTCACAGCCATGGTGATGATATGATTGACACTACCCAGCATCGGCTCGATCTAAGTGATGAAGAGCCCGCTCAGGCCGATAAGCCAGAGGAGCCTGTGGTTTCTGCGGAATTGAGCTCAGGCAATAAAGATGACCCGGTTGTCATAGCTGGAACTACAGAACAAGTGTTATTCCGATGGCTTCAGAGGCAGCTTCAGGATAGGGATGAGAAGTTAGCCAAGGTACAGTCCAAGGTCGACAAATTGGCAAACGTCACGGCAGATCTCGTGACCCAAGTCGTCCGATTGCAATTACAGCAGAATCAAATTTTGGTCCGTGAGCCAGGGAATGATGCCCGGAGGCAGCCAACTGATACCCCCTTCAATTTAAGAGCAGAGCGCCTTCACGAAAAACGGCCGCGATCAGCCTCCAGTCTCTCCGATACATATACCGAAGGGGAATCGCCTCTGAAAGAGAAACTGGATAAGGTATATTCCTTCAAAAGGGAAAAAATCTATAAGATATTCACGGGCGCCCTAAGAAATGGTCTACAACTGCCAGAATCAAAGAGACCGCAAGAAGAGAATATGACTGACGACCCAAAATATTGCCCCTATCACAGGGTGATAGATCATTCCATTGAAGACTGCTTCGTCTTCAAAGATTGGGTCGAAAGGCAATACAAGACGGGAGAGATAGAACTGTCTAAAGGCGTGTTAGCAAACAGTCAAGCTACGACCGCCGATTTCACACAAATGGAGACCGAAGCCTTTCAGGAACCTAACCCTCCCAGACATGTGCAGGGCGAACCAAAGACTGATCGGCCTCAGGGACCGGAATCAGTGAGGGCACCTACTCTGATAGAGAGAAATAAGAAGGTGTACTCCTTTAGGAGGGATGAGGTCCGCAGTATATTCGAGGAAGCCCTGAACAATGGCCTGCAATTGCCTATTCCGAAGAGGCCGCATGAAATGAATATGACCGGCAATCCCGTATACTGCCCATACCATAGGGTGGTGAGTCATACCATTGAAGATTGCTGTGTTTTCAAAGACTGGGCAGAGGACCAATACAAGCTTGGAAAAACCTCACAATCCTCTGATGTATCGGTAGGCCACGGAGCTACGGTCATCAACACAACTCCGCCAAGATCGAAATCCAAGGAGCTGGGATAAGCAAAGAAGACCACCACGTCGTTAAACTGGGAACAATCGACCTCTAAGTCGTTAAACTGGAAATGTAAAAATATATATATATATATATATATGTAAATAAACAAAAAAATATGTAAATAAAAGAAAAATAAAGAAAAGCCTAAATGACGGGGCAGCTCGCAATAAAAATCAGCGAGTAAAAATTAAAATGAAAATAAAGCCGAAATGATGGGGCAACCGCGGATAAATAGCCGAAATGATAGGGCAATCGCGACCTTCGCGATAAGAAAAGCTAAAATAATAGAGCAATCACGGTAAAACAACAAAAAAAAAAACAACGGCGAATGATGAGTCGCTCCTGGTACCATATTCCAGTGTAGCGATGCAGACGCCAACCAAAATCCAATTTTTCAAAATTCTTCCAGCCTTACGGTTAGTCCCCCAATTGACTACCGTATACAAACCACGGGCTTAAATAATTCTCATCACCCTCATGTCTCACCGTAATCACCAGTTACGCGGCTGGTCTCCGCCTTTGGAATTATGCTCCATTGAGAAGACCCACTCATGTGTCCTCACGATACATGAGGAGAACAAACCTTTGTGGGATCCTTACGACTCACGAAGGAAAAACACACTTAGGAGTCCCCACGACTCCAAAGGAGAAAATACACCTGCGAGATCCTTACGACTCGCTGGGAGAAAATGCTTTTATGGGACCCTCACGGCCCATAAAATTAAAACGTCTTCGATGATAGGGATCTAAACCTGTCTCCTAAGCCATCACTCCCCAACCCCCAAGTGGAGAATGATGAGTCGCTCCTGGTACCATATTCCAGTGTAGCGATGCAGACACCAACCAAATTCCAAATCCGATACCCCAATGGCGAATGATGAGTCGCTCCTGGTACCATATTCCAGAGCAGCGATGCAGACGCCAACAATGTCCCGAAATGTTTCCGGCCCTACGGTCTGGATCATACATCCTGCAAAACCGTATACAATCCACGGGCGTAAAATGATACCAATCTCTCCCAAGTCCTACCGGCGAGACCAGATTCAAAGTCCCACCGGCGGGGGAGATTCAAAAAAAGAAGAAGAGAAGTAAAAAAGAAGGTATGTCCACAAGCAAAATGGGCACGGATAAAAACCCGAAAGGGCTCCATGAGTAAAAACAGCAGGACTGCCGGCGAGTTTGTGAAAACCCGAAAGGGCGCAAACTCGTGAAAAAAAGGCACTCACAAAGTCCTCTCGACTTTGTGAGGAGAAAATTCTCACGTGAGATCCTTACGACTCACAAAGGAGCAACACACTTAGGAGTCCCCACGACTCCTAAGGAGAAAATACACCTACGGGATCCTTACGACCCGTAGGGAGAAAATGCTTTGTGAGACCCTTACGGCTCACAAAATTGAAAATTCTTAGGTGATAGGGACCTAAAACCTGTCTCCTAAGCCATCGTTTCCTAATAAGCAAACGCAAATGATGGTTCGCTCCTGGTACCATATTCCGGTGTAGCGATACTGATGCCAAGCAAAAACCAATTCCCAAATCTTCTCATGACAGATGATGATTCGCTCCTGGTACCATATTCCAGTATAGCGATGCAAATATCAACCCAAATCATAATCAACAAGTCAGCTTCAACCCCTGACACTGCAGGAAGCATAGCAAGTCAAATAGAGCGTCGACCGTCCATGTCGCAAAAAGGGCAGTGCAGGCTTCCTACAAAGCGGGAACCAAATCGCTCCGGATCAGAGCGTCCACCGTCCATGTCGCAAAACGGGCAGTGCAGGCTTCCCACAAATCGGGAACCAAATCGCTCCGGATCAGGGCGTCGACCGTCCATGTCGCAAAACGGGCAGTGCAGGCTTCCTACAAAGCGGGAACCAAATCGCTCCGGATCATAGCGCCGACCGTCCATGTCGCAAAACGGGCAGTGCAGGCTTCCCACAAATCGGGAACCAAATCGCTCCGGATCAGAGCGTCGACCGTCCATGTCGCAAAACGGGCAGTGCAGGCTTCCTGATTTGATCTAAAAACTATCTATTACCGCAATCAAGAACGGCGTCGCTTGATAGCT
Organism: Agapanthus africanus; assembly: GCA_030015575.1. Taxonomy (NCBI): domain Eukaryota; kingdom Viridiplantae; phylum Streptophyta; class Magnoliopsida; order Asparagales; family Amaryllidaceae; genus Agapanthus; species Agapanthus africanus. Next base: position 351,093,140 of record CM057351.1, read on the forward strand.
AGCCGATGAGTACGGGTCGGTCCACAGGGATGTTGTGAATTTCCTATTCGCTCAAACGAGTTAATTCCGATGGGAGCCGGATTGATTATTAAATCTAAAAACTGAATTAATCTATATCTAAATCTTGCTAGGGTTAGGTCTAGCTTAAGTTTGGAAAGTCAATAAATCTCACCGCTTTCTATACCCATATGAAGATCTAATTAGGTGTTATGGTAATTATTAATAAAAGGGATTAGGATGATTGGGAAGATTGTTCTTCCTCTAGATCCTTGTCCTTCCTTTCTTAATCTTTACCCTAACCTCCATGGAAAACCTTAAAATCCGGGCCTTTATACACGGTATCACCGCTACCTTAAGGGTAGAATGCCGTAGGGAGCGGAATAAGAAGGTATGCATGGAGTTCTATGAAAATATATGACGGGCAAGAAAGGGGGTGAGAGATCTTCGTCTCTCAAACCTTCCCCAGATCTAACCCTAACAAGTGAGGAGACTACTCACTCATTAGGGAATTTAAGAACATTTATCTAGGGCAGAGAATGAAAGATTAACTTAGAGCAGAAAATAAAGAACTTACAAAAAATGATGCTCTCCAAAAGAATGCTGAAATTTGTTAATGAAGGGAGGCATAAGAAATTACAATGAGTAGAGTTCCTATTTATAGAGAATAGGAAACCCTAGGTTACAATTGATTTGCATGTCTACATTTACCAAAATATCCTTAGGAAGACCTAGTCAAAGTAGACTTCAAGCTTTGGTAAAATTTTATGTCTCTGTCTTTTATTAAAAGGAAGTATTGGGCCTTGGATCTTTGGGCTTCCTTATTATTTAGTTCTTTATTAAAATAGCTTCTATGTTTCTTCCAGATCTCCAGTGAATAACTGCGGTGGACTTTTAACCGTTCGCTTTGTAATCTTGGACCTTGGATTGCCTTGTACTTTGTGAATTTTATCTTTGATGTAGGCTTGATCAAGAGTCTTCTGTTTGCTGGTCAAAGTCCACTTTTGCATCATCTTTTCATCGTTTTCACTGTTTTAGATCCAAGAACCTGTAACCTGTAATATATAGCAGACATGCGTCAAAAGCACCTGTTTATTTATAAAAAGAATAAGAATGGGGAATATAATAATGCAATATTATGGTATGAACAAATACCCCCAAACTTATCTTTTGCTCGTCCTCGAGCAAACTTATTTTTATTCTCTATAAAACCTAACTGCACTTTCGCAGGGAAACACGATTGCACTGAGCTCGTGCAACAAGCCGTTAAACCTCTAGGTGTCCCTAGTAGGAGGAGTGTTGTCTCCTGAGGGTTTTCAGCGGATACTACCCACAAAATCCTATCTAATCGGCTTATCGACTTTTATTCTCCAATTAGGTTTTCTAATAAGGAATTCTATTATCTTCGACCCGTAAATTATCCACCCATATTCTTCACACTTCCTCATCATTTAACTTAAGATTATATATGTTATGTAGACCTACTTAGCTTTCGGCATCTCTTAAGTTTTCCTTCTAGGGTTCCATCTCCACTTAGGAACTTTTATCAATTCTACTAAAGATACAAGTTCTATTCTTCACTCCTTTCTCTCATCTAAATCCCAATCATATACCCCTACGTGTGTGTATAAGTCACCCCTATACTTGGAAATTCAAATCAAGTAATCATACCCTTGTCCGTTTTCCAAAGCACTTCTTAATTGGTGAATTTTTAATTAAATTTCGCTTAAATATCCTTCATGCGACCGTTAATACTTCTTGAGGTACCAACGACCGATTACAAGATGCGTTAGCACTTTAAAGCGTACTTCCTAGTCTTGTAACACCCAAGGCTTTAGCAGTGACTCCCAAACCAGTTGGTCTAAGGCACTAGGTGATGAAGCACCCTCGCTAAATATTTTTCTATTTTTTTAGCCTTAAGTAATCACAAAAACCAGTGTCCATTTTTTTATTCTTTATTCACTTTTTTTTTCTTCATACTAAGGACTTTAGACAAGAGCATTTCAAGGTCTGCTCTACTATTCCAAGTTTCAAGGTGCGTGATTATGCAAATTGTAGGGTATACATTTTCAGAATCTAGACTTAAGCTAGGAACTATTTTTCAAACTTATACTCTAATAAGAACATCAATACTTTTCCTTTGTTTCAACTTAGCCAAAGAACTGAACTCAAAATTTGCCTATTTCTAAATAAACTACAAAGACATATACTTTCTACCGCAAAACTTTAAGGAAGGTTATCTTTAGGGTTTTTAATTTACCAAGTCAAAGATCTAGTTGTTCCTAGCTGGTTAACCTATCTGTCAAACTCTAGTCAAATAAGCCAAAATTGAATACAATAATTTTTATAATTTTTTTTGAAAATTTTCAATTTTTATGGGTTTTCAAATAAGTATGCAAATGCCAAAATATGTACAAATGAATGCGAAGGAAGAAGACGTACCGAGTATACCCCCAAACTTAAACTTGACAGTGTCCTCACTGTCATGCTAAACCAAGAGGGTCAAAATGTCGGCACTCCCCTGTTTATTTATTTACAATTTTTATATTTTTAATGTTTTGAATTTTTTTTTATTTTTTTATAGAAAAGAAAACAAAAAATATATACATATATACAAAGATTCCCCCAAACTTAAGCTTGGCCTTACACAAGCCAAAGGTTAGCACCAACCATTCAAAAATCTTATCGTGGTAATGGTCTAGTTGGTCAAAGAATGGAGTAGAAAGAAAAGAGATGAGAAACACACGAGACCGAATGGGAAGAAGAGAATATGATCTCGGTCGGGGAGAAGAATGGCGGAAAGAAGAAAGAAGTGGGGTACGATCTTGAGGGTGTAAAGAGAGTGAATAAATTAGCGCAATTTGTGATGACCGATGTGTTAAAAGCGATTGCGCTAACCTATCAACCCGTCGAGAAATGGGGTCAAATCCCTCAAGATTCGCAAGAAAACATGGGTACGCCGAACTTTGTATTTGAGATGAAAGCGTAACGGTCACTTGCACGGTCGGAACAATAGGAAGGACGAAAGGGAGTGAATTAGGGATAGTCTCATTCTCACCGTAGTAAACTGTGTCGAACTGAAAGATTCCATCAATGGTTCGAAACGACTGTAAGCAACCGAGTCTGATGGATTAACTAACTCATCTGAAAATGCAAAGGACTCAAACTCGGACGGTGAGACTTCAACATCGTCCGAAAAAGTGAAACACTCATACGTGTCATCGGCTGTGAGAACTGTGTCAGATTCAAAGGAAAAGTTTTCAAGCTCACAGTCGTCAAGCGTGAAATGAGGAGTGGTCGGAATAATGGAAAAGAGGGAAGTTGATTTAGGTAATGGTTCAAGAGGATGAATTGGAAAATCCGACACATCAAAGAAAAATGGTTCAACCTCAATATGATCCTCACTATTCTCCTCAATATTCAACTCATAATTCTGCTCAATATTCAACTCATCCATGCCATTATCATCAAAATCAAGACGCATATGAGATTCGGGAGAAACATTTAATAACTCGGGATGATGATTTGAACATAAAATTTCAATTAAATCAACAGGTTCATCATCCGAAATATTCCCGGCGTCTATATCCTTAATCAAGTGAAAGTCAATTTCTTTAGACACCTCCTCAAAAGAATGGATATTTATCAATGTAGGTTCTAGAGTGGAAGTGTAAAGGTCAAACGGATTGGGTGCTGTTTCACTCGAAGGGGGTTCCTCACAATTTGGCAAATCAAACACTACAAAATCACACAACTCATTTTTATCCTTAACTGATGAATCATTTGGGACAATCGATGGAAAACCGGAGTTGTGGGCTTCAATTAGGTATGGGTAGGTTTGATTTGGAAATCCTCTCCCATTCTCACTCAGTCCAACCGCCTCCTCATATATTGAAAAATTTAGGGCTAGCGGGAAACTAGCTACCGGTTCAGCAGGTTGCATAAGGGCGGCCACGGACGCTTCCACATTCCTAACCATTTTGTTTGTTGCTGCGATATACGCCTCCAACGCCTCTTCCAAACTAGACTTTGGTGGTAAGGGGGTTTCGGCAAAAGATTTGAAATTGTTTGGATATGTGAAACTCTCAAAAGGCTGTGTAGAAGCAGTGTCTAGAGAAGGTGGGAAGGTCGGGTAGGACTGGTAGGAAGTGGGTGGTTGGGCAGGGATAGGGTCAACATGTGGATAAAAAGGTGAATAATCGTGCGGATCTCTCGAATTAGATGAGTGGAGAGGGGTGAAAGATCGGCTGCGAGATTGAGCAATATGCTCAGCAATGGACATCGGCTTAGGAGTGACAGAAAGACTTGAAGAAGTGGTGTCAACATATGGAAGTGGTAAAAGTTGACTTGGTTGACACAAATTGGGTTGAAAAGTCAAACTGTTTCTCCTAGACGCTTCTATTTGATCTTCCAAAGATATTTTAGGCAAGGAAGGATCGTCTTTAAATTGACCGAAAAAATTGACGTACGACGCAAAGTTAGGTTCGGGATACCAAAATTCGGCAAGTGATTTATTATGTGGGGTACCCATGATAGAAGAAAGAAAAGATGAAGAAGGTAGGTGGTGCAAGGATTTCTCAGTGACAAAAGTTGCAAGTCTTTTTATAAAAAATTCCTTTTATTATTTTTTTTTATTTTTTTTGCAAAAATTTTCGATAATGGGCTAAGACACAAATGCAAATAACCAGAAATGCACAATCAGTCCTAGATCTAGGGTCACCTAGGTCAGCTAGACAGCTCCTAACTGTTCCAAAGGGCTAGAAATAGGACCTCAAACCGCCTCTTCACCGCCAATTGCGGCCAGGTAAGTGCCAGGTAAGTGGGAAGGAACCACACTGTGGGCCTAATTAAAAACCACTAGCCTTTGACACACTTGCCTAGAAACCGCAAAGTCAGGTTAGGATAAACGGTCGATGCCTATAACTAGTCCTCTGTCCTATTGAGCTCGAAATTCTTAGGGCTGAGTCTAGTATTTTTTAATTAAGATATGGTCAATGCAAATGCCTTATGTGATTTCTGGGGCCCTGGGAAGGGTGATGAAATCCCCACCCAATCTGAATTGGTCAAAAGTCCCTTAAAATCCGATTAAAGATATGCAAAACAGTAAATCACTTGCAATCAAATCTTTTTATTTTATGAATTTCAAAGTTTGCAAATTTTCTAATTAAAATTTTCCTTTTTCCGCTTACTTTTTATTTGGAAATTTTGCAAAAAGATTTTCGATAAAAGATATGCAAAACAAAAAATATTACTTGCAATCAATTATTATTTTAAGCATATCACAAAGAATCTTTATTTGGAAAAAAATTGTTGCAAAAAGATATTCGAGAAAAGATATAGAACAAAAAAGATTACTTGCAATCAATTATTATTTTAAACGAGGCACAAAAATCCTGCACAAGATTGTTATTTGGAAAGAGAAAGATTTTTAAAGCGCAAAGAATCCTGCAGGAGATTTTTCAGAAGATATATCGGAGATTTGCAGAGAAGGAGATCAGAAGACTTACAGATTTTTTTTTTTTACCGCACTTCTGCTCTCTGTTTTTTTTGTTTTTTTTTTTGAACCGACCAGGCCGCGGCGGTTCCGCGGCCAGAAGTGGTGTCCCGCGGCGGTTCCGCGGCAGGAAAGATCCGCCGGTTTTTTTTTTTTTTTTTGCTGCTGCACCAGATCGCGCGGTTCTTTTTGTTTTGCTTTCTGGAAATTTCCAGATCGGTCTCGATTGTATATCCTGCAAGATTCAAACAACAAAGTACCCTTTCCAAAAATAACAGATAATATATTTTTATATTTTTTTATGATTTTTCAGATTTTTATGATTTTTTTTAATTTTGTGATTAACCCGAAATTGCGAAAAGGAAAGTTCTACGCCATCCCCGGTAACGGCGCCATTTGATTTGATCTAAAAAATTATCTATTACCGCAATCAAGAACGGCGTCGCTTGATAGCTAGCCGGTGAGTACGGGTCGGTCCACAGGAATGTTGTGAATTTCCTATTCGCTCAAACGAGTTAATTCCGATGGGAGCCGGATTGATTATTAAATCTAAAAACTGAATTAATCTATATCTAAATCTTGCTAGGGTTAGGTCTAGCTTAAGTTTGGAAAGTCAATAAATCTCACCGCTTTCTATACCCATATGAAGATCTAATTAGGTGTTATGGTAATTATTAATAAAAGGGATTAGGATGATTGGGAAGATTGGTCTTCCTCTAGATCCTTGTCCTTCCTTTCTTAATCTTTACCCTAACCTCCATGGAAAACCTTAAAATCCGGGCCTTTATACTACGGTATCACCGCTACCTCGTGGGTAGAATGCCGTGGGGAGCGGAATAAGAAGGTATGCATGGAGTTCTATGAAAATATATGACGGGCAAGAAAGGGGATGAGAGATCTTCGTCTCTCAAACCTTCCCCAGATCTAACCCTAACAAGCGAGGAGACTACTCACTCATTAGGAAATTTAAGAACATTTATCTAGGGCAGAGAATGAAAGATTAACTTAGAGCAGAAAATAAAGAACTTACAAAAAATGATGCTCTCCAAAAGAATGCTGAAATTTATTAATGAAGGGAGGCATAAAAAATTACAATGAGTAGAGTTCCTATTTATAGAGAATAGGAAACCCTAGGTTACAATTGATTTGCATGTCTACATTTACCAAAATATCCTTAGGAAGACCTAGTCAAAGTAGACTTCAAGCTTTGGTAAAATTTTATGTCTCTGTCTTTTATTAAAAGGAAGTATTGGGCCTTGGATCTTTGGGCTTCCTTATTATTTGGTTCTTTATTAAAATAGCTTCTATGTTTCTTCCAGATCTCCAGTGAATAACTGCGGTGGACTTTTAACCGTTCGCTTTGTAATCTTGGACCTTGGATTGCCTTGTACTTTGTGAATTTTATCTTTGATGTAGGCTTGATCAAGAGTCTTCTGTTTGCTGGTCAAAGTCCACTTTTGCAGCATCTTTTCATCGTTTTCACTGTTTTAGATCCAAGAACCTGTAACCTGTAATATATAGCAGACATGCGTCAAAAGCACCTGTTTATTTATAAAAAGAATAAGAATGGGGAATATAATAATGCAATATTATGGTATGAACACTTCCCACAAATCGGGAACCAAATCGCTCCGGATAAGAGCGTCGACCGTCCATGTCGCAAAACGGGCAATGCAGGCTTCCCACAAATCGGGAACCAAATCGCTCCGGATCAAAGCGTCGACCGTCCATGTCGCAAAACGGGCAGTGCAGGCTTCCTACAAAGAGGGAACCAAATCGCTCCAGATCAGAGCGTCGACCGTCCATGTCGCAAAAAGGGCAGTGCGGGCTTCCCACAAATTGGGAACCAAATCGCTCCGGGTCAGAGCGTCGACCGTCCATGTCGCAAAACGGGCATTGCAGGCTTCCCACAAATCGGGAACCAAATCGCTCCAGATCAGAGCGTCGACCGTCCATGTCGCAAAACGAGCAGTGCAGGCTTCCCAAAAATCGGTAACCAAATCGCTCCGGATCAGAGCGTCGACCGTCCACGTCGCAAAAAGGGCAGTGTAGGCTTCCCACAAATCGGGAACCAAATCGCTCCGGATCAGAGTGTCGACCGTCTATGTCGTAAAACGGGCAGTGCAGGCTTCCCATAAATCGGGAACCAAATCGTTCCGGATCAGAGCGTCGACCGTCCACGTCACAAAACGGGCAGTGTAGGCTTCCTAAAAAACAGGAACCAGATTACTCCGGGCCAGGGAAACGTCTGCCACGGACACTCCGTCTCGGAGACGGTCAAGCGTCGACCGTCCATGTCGCAAAAAGGGCAATGCAGGCTTCCTACAAATTAGGAACCAGATCACTCCGGGCCAGGAAAACGTCTGCCATGGACACTCCGTCTCGGAGACGCGTCAAGCGTCGACCGTCCATGTCGCAAAAAGGGCAGTGCAGGCTTCCTACAAAGCAGGAACCAGATCACTCCGGGCCAGGGAAACGTCTGCCACGGACACTCCGTCTCGGAGACGCGTCAAGCGCCGACCGTCCAAGTCGCAAAAAGGGCAGAATCGACCGTCCATGTCGTAAAAAGGGCAGTGCATCCCAAAACGTGGGAACCAAAGCAAGTCGCCTCCACGCAAAAGAAGATCCATCAATTTCATGCACATGACCCACATATGCTGTGTGCATTTATTGATGGGGGGCAATTTGTTGGGGTAAAAATTTGCACACCGGTTGACCGAGTCAAAGTCAAGGTCAACCCCAAGCCAGGCGGGCCCAAGCCCAGGTCAAGCGGGCCCAAGCCCAAGTCGAGCCCGCAGCCAGCCTCCTCCATGCCAAAATATAGATCATGTAATAAATAATTTTTATGTAATTTTTTATACATGAATGTATGCAAAATGGGCATAAAGCCAAATTTTTGTAAAGCCCATGGCTTATGTGCAAAAAGAAATGGCACATGAGCCATGGGATAGGCAAAATGCTATTTTGTAAAGCCCAAGGGGGCTATATGTAAATATGTAAGCATGTATAAGGCAACATGATGATGAATAAAGTAACACTTTTCATTCTCTCAAAAAACCTAGGGTTTGTGCCTCTTCCCCCTTTCTGAAGGTTCCAAACCTTCTTCTTTCTTTTGAATTAAATCAAGAGTTTTACTCTTCCTTTTCCAAAACTAAATAGTTTTTCACTACAAAACCCACAAAGGGGAACTTGGATCTGTCATTAAATCTCAGAATGAAGAGATTTTTAAAATCTCACATCTCTTGATCTTCAAGATCCGGCCAACAGAGGAAGAAGAAGGAGACCCATCTCCAGAAACCCCATTTTGGGGAAGAACTAGGGTTCAAGGGGAGAAGCCCTTCATCAGCTTCAAGACATCCTAGGAGTTTAACTCCTCATATATATATAAATATACACCAAATAATAAGTGCTCCTTTCTGGGAGTACAACTCCCATTGCAGGGACCAAGTCCCTTTTAGCGCGCGAGCGCCCACGTGCTGACACGTGGAGCTCTTGCGCTCAGACCGCTAGCACTCAGACCGCTAGCGCCTAAAGCGCTAGTGCCCGAACACCCACGTGTTGACACATGGGGCGCTAGCGCTCTTGAGCTCAGAGCGCTAGCGCCCAAAGCCCTAGCGCCCGAGCGCCCATGTGCTGATACGTGGGGCGCTAGAGCTCAAAGCGCTAGCGCTCCTGCGCTCAGAGCGCTAGCGTCCAAAGCGCTAGCACCAGAGCGCCCACGTGCTGACACGTGGAGCGCTAGCGCTCATGCGCTCAGAGCACTAGCGCCCAAAGCGCAAGCGCCAGAGCGCCCACGTGCTGACACGTGGAGCGCTAGCGCTCTTACGCTCAGAGCGCTAGCGCTCTTGCGCTCAGAGCGCTAGCGCTCTTGCACTAGCGCCCGAGCGCCTACGTGCTGACACGTGGAGCGTTAGCGTCCAAAGCGCTAGCGCTCTTGCGCTCAAACCGCTAGTGCCCAAAACGCTAGCGCCCGAGCGCCCACGTGCTGACACGTGGAGCGCTGACGCTTTTTCCCACGCATCCTTTGGATGCCCTTTCCCTTTCTTTTTTATACATTTATGTATATATACGCACACACACACATACTCTTCAACACTGTCCCCCGTAATAACTCTGCGTGGCTCCCGACATATCCAAAAACCCCTTTCAAAACACATCACACGCACACTGCACATTGAGTTTGCATGACCAGTTTAACCCGTTAATTGGAGGTTCCCTCGCTCCAAAGGCGAGGGGTAATTAACGGCAGTTTAGTCCGTGGCTGCCGGAGATTTGGATCCCCACAATCATTAATCCCCCGCCTACCCTAGGCAGGGGGAATCTGTAGTATGCCTGACAAGCGCGCGCGTATTCCCATCTCAATGGGGTGACGAAAACCCCCCTACACCACCAACTTTATACAGACAGAAGCTGAAGCCTTCTGGGAGCAGACAGCCGAACCCACTGCCCTGAGAAATGAAACGGACTCATCGCAGCCTCCGTGAACTACGCACATATCTAATAAGACGAAGAAGATGATAAAGCTACTTCGGAAAGAGCCCAGGTCGGAATGGGAAGGGCAGAAGAAGCCTACCTTTCCAGCTGCCAATGCGGCTCCATCAGGATCAAAATCCGAAAAGCTCAAGAAGAAGAAAAGTGCAGCTCGGCGTGAAAAGGAGTCTGCAGGGAGATCGACCATTCAAGAATATATCGATTCCCTCGAAGAATATGAACAGAAGGAAAGAACTCTGATTCAACTGATGGAGTTCCTCCCTGTACGAGCTGCTGAAATTCTGGAGGAGTTAGAAGAAGACTCCAATGAAGAGATCCCAGTAGTGATCCGCTACGCCATCCATCTTGGCAGCGACTCTGAGGAGGAGCTCTGTTTTCCCGAAGAGGACGAGGAGCTCGCCACAAAGGCCGACCAAATCCAGCTTAGAAGCGGCAGGGCTCTACCGCCAAATCAGGGCAACGCTCCAAAAGGGAAGGAAAAACAAGTCGCTAATGAAGAAGATGGCAGAGAACTTGCTTATGAAGATTCGAATCCTTCCCCAGTAGACTATAATGTCTTGGCTCACCTCCGAAAGCTTCCGTCTCTCCTTAGCATCTACGATGCCTTGGTTCTATCTCAAGAGCTTAGAGATGTTCTCATTCATGCTCTACAAAACCCTGAGCGGTATCAGGCTCGCTTTGCGGAAATTAATATGAAAGAAGCTCAGTACACTTTGCAAGCCGCCGCAGTCACGTTTAAGGATGAAGACTTGCTACTGGGAACGGCTGAGCATAATCGACCGCTTTACGTGACTGGGTACAGCGACGGAGATCGGATTAATCATATATTGATTGATCCGGGGTTCTCAATGAACATCATGAACTTGCGGACACTGAAGAGTTTATCAATGGACGTCCGACACCTGTCAAGGGAAACGATTGTCATTCAAGGCTTTAATCAAAACTGCCAGCAAGTTCTGGGGTCTATAGCTTTGCCAATCAAATTCGGGGAGCTGCAAACTGAAGCTAAGATATACGTGATCGACGCCGACATGTCTTATAAGATTCTCTTGGGATGGTCGTGGCTCCACGATTACGGCATCGTTCCGTCAACTCTCCATCAATGCATGAAATATACTAAAAATGGCGATGAAAGACGCATTGACGGAGACATCCAGCCGTTCGGTGTGCATGAAGTCCGATATGAAGATTCTCGGTACTTTATGAACCACCAAAATGCTAAGCCACAACTGACTGAGGATAGAGCGGCCCCAAGACTCAAAAGCAAATCTGAGCCGGGTGTCACTTTCAAAAGCAAAAACGCCTAAGTGCGCCCGCATCTCGGTAGCGACACTGATGAGTCCGACGCTGGAAGTCCGTCCTTCCGTAAAACTCGCCCTCATTTCGGTAGCGATGTGGACGAATCTGTTACTGAGGTACCATCTAGCAGCAAAGTCCGCCCTCATCTTGGCAGCGACATTGAAGAGTCGGACGAAGAGGACCTGCCGTGCAACAGCTGTGCAGATTGGACCCCTATGCAACAAACAAAACTACGATAGACCTTCGAAATTGCAGAAGGGCCCCTAGCTGTCACAAGGGTGCCGGAGCAGATGTGCAAAGAGCTCGATGCATTGTCAGTCTCCACCGTGGATCAGCTGAAAACTTTCTACGTTCCTGGAAGGAAAAATGGACAAAAGGGCATCCTGTTTTATGGGTCAAATCCTGTTGTGCTCCCGGACGATTTGTCTGTCGCGTGCCTTCCCTATGAGAGAGGCATAAGAGCTGTCCTCAATCCCAGATACTATGCACCCGAGATGCGGGAATATTTCAAAAAGTGTGGATGACGGTTATATCAAACTGAGTCTGAAGCAAAGTTTTATGAAGGGTTATGGCATCTGCCCCAGGTCCGAGCACTCATCGATGGACGAATTCCAGATAGACGGGGCATAAGCTACATTCAACCTGATTCCAATTCATGCTACATGATCCATGTTGGTGAGGCCAGCGAAAGTTCAAATGATGATGACGAGATAGCCGAGCCAGAAGAAACTCCTCAAGAGCTCGAAGATGGCGGACAAGCAACCTTTGACGAGCTAACCGAGATTGACTTAGGAACGCCCAATAATCCAAGGCCGACCTACATCAGCTCACTCTTGTCAGAGGAAATGAAAGAGAAGATATTTGCCCTGCTACATGAGTTCGTCGACTGCTTCACGTGGACGTACAAAGAAATGCCTGCCCTCTCCCCTGAAGTGGCCGTGCATAAGCTGGCTATATCTCCTGATGCTAAGCCAGTCAAACAAGCTCCTCGAAGAATGAGAAGGGAGCTAGAAGAAAAGGTCATCAAGAAAACTAAGAAACTTATCGATGCTGGCTTCATCAGAGAAGAGAAATATGCGGACTGGATCGCATGCGTAGTCCCAGTGAAGAAGAAAAATGGGCAGATCCGAGTTTATGTCGATTTTAGGGACCTCAACAAGGCATGTCCTAAAGACGACTTTCTGCTACCAGTCATGGAAATGATGGTTGATGACACCTTAAATTACGAGCTATTCACCTTTATGGATGGCTCGTCTGGATATAATCAGATCAAGATGTCGCCTGAGGATGAGAAACACACAGCATTTCAAACCCCGATCGGAATATACTGCTACAAAGTGATGCCGTTCGGACTGAAGAACGCAGGTGCTACATATTAAAGGGCAATGACCAATATCTTTAATGACCTAATTCATAAAGTCGTCGAATGCTATGTTGATGACCTCGTCATCAAGTCTAAAGCCAAGGCCGACCACGTCCAAGATCTCAGGACCATTCTCACCAGACTGAGGGAATACGATCTGAAGATGAATCCTCTGAAGTGCGCTTTTGGCGTGTCATCGGAAAAATTCCTGGGCTTTATAGTCCGACATCGGGGGATCGAAGTTGACCCAACCAAGATAAAGGCCATCATGGAAATGCCCCCTCCGAAGGATCTAACGCAGCTGAGATCTTTTCAAGGAAAGCTTGCTTATATACGAAGATTTTGTAAGTCCATATTGCGACCCCCGGTTCTTACGGGGAGGCGGAAACGGTATAAAAAACAAATTTTTATCGCAAGAGGCAACATGGACTAAACTAGGTCGGGATCGTTACCTAAACTAAAACTAGCAAACTAAGCTAAAGAGATTTAGCTACTCGGATAGAGATGGTTATACCTAAACTTGAACTCCTTCTTCTTGAAATCTAGTAGAGGTTGATGGTTCTCTTTTGTCGCCTTCTTCCGTCGAAGATGGATCCACCTCGAAGGCTCGACCTTGGGCTCTTTCTCGGACTTGGAGTGAACTAGAATCGCCGGCTTGCTAAACCCTTGATCCTAGAGTGAGTAGAGAGAGTGTCTAAGGGTTGCTTTTGTTTTAAAAGAGAATGATTCTCAACTCATGAGAAGGTTTCTCTTTGCTAGAGGAAGAAGAAGATGAAGAGAGGAGAGAGAATGAGAATGATAGAATGAGCTATATTTTTCTCTTTCTTGCAACCATAATGCAAAAGAAAGGAATTATCTAATAATAATAATTGAAAATGAGAATAGTTGATGGCAATTTGGAATGACCACAATCATGCTTCATTTAAAAATGTAAGCATAAATCAAGGAAGACTTTTGAAGCATGATGGTGGTCAACTTTCAACCATGGTCAACAAGTCAACCATGGTCAACAAGTCAACAAAATCTACCATAACAAAATTCTCATTTAATTACTATTATAAATAGATAATCCATAAATCCATTAGGGTTTGGAAAAAGATAACTGTCAACTGTGCATACGCACCCGTTCCGAAACCCTAATGAAATACCTCATCCTCCGCCTCAAGCAACTGTGCATACACACCTGCATTCTCGTTCCGAGGAACAAGAATACCAAGATATAAAAGCAACCCCAAATATATATACCAGTATCTGGCTCAAACCAGAGCCTGCCAGTATAATCCGTCCGGACTCCAAACGTGCACAAGTGCGCGGATGAGAACGAACCCTGTCGCAAAACCATGCGACCTCTACTCTGTTTTGCCCAGAGGCGAATACCCTCTGTGTGGGACTCTAAAGACTCGACACTACGCTGGCAGTGGGTTTAACCACAGACCGCAAGCGGCACTAGCTGTGCGTAACGGTCCCCAGGTAGATGCCGGCAAGAAGGCTGACGAGGTGAAACCCCATCTGAACTCCTACTGAGTCTGAATGTGACAGTCTCCGTACAGTCCGGTCTGTTCGTCTGATACATCGCATGGCGGGCCTAGGGGTTGGTAAACGTCAGTCCCCCAATAGCGGTACAAGTCGTGCCGGAGCGAAGCCCAAAACACCCTGAGATAACACTGGAAACCTACCAGTATATCTCGTTTGCCCTGGCCAGGGACTACTCGTGTAATGGCTCTCCTAGACACAGCGCGATGTCAACCCCCAATACCGGGAGAGACGAATCCTGTCTAACCGTCACTGCCTCCAAGTGCTTCGGGACTGCACCCAACTACCACCCGTTTGCACGACTCCTTTGAGCCGTGGTAGGGTAGTGATCAAAGTGCAGTGGGAACACACTTGAGGCGAAGTGCCAGTGTCAAGTCAGCGGACTAAGCTGTACTCATGTCACCTGGGAACTGATAACTGACGATAGGTATAATACCAACCTGTCAGTTCCCGACGAGTCCTGTCCAGTGTACTCGTAACCCAACGAGCACCCGTATACTATCTCCAGTACGACGTACTGATGGCTGTGGGACAGACCATCTCCCACACTGGGATGAGAAGCGCATACGCTAGTCTACTCCGGAGTATCGATGCCCTGTCTCGATAGTCCTGCGACTAGGGACCTGTATAAGGATGTGCCTATAGATTACCCAGCCCCCACTAGTGTGACTGCCATCACAACGCTGGTAATCAAGCAAAGATCCTAAGGGCTCCACTAATGCGTATAAGTGATATACTGAAATAAACACAAGTACACATTGAAGTAGAATCAAACCAAGTAGCATACTACTATTTTGAGCAAGATTGTATATACAAGGTAAATATCCCAAGCATCCATTAAGTAATATACAAACTAGTATGATACAGTAATGGCCTCTAGGGCATATACACTAACAATCTCCCACTTGCACTAAGGCCATGTACTGGCGTATCGAAGACCTATCATCTCGATCAGCCGCTCGAACTGAGTCTGGGGCAAGGCCTTGGTGAATGGATCTGCAGTGTTCTCTTCTGAAGCAACCCTCCGAACCTCGATCTCCTTGCGATCCACGATCTCCCTGATCAGGTGATACCGCCTCAAGATGTGCCTGGATTTCTGATGGGACCTGGGTTCCTTCGCTAAAGCTATAGCCCCGTTGTTGTCGCAATACAGAGGTATTGGGTCAACAATGGACGGAACCACCTGAAGTTCTTTCAAGAACTTCCTCATCCAGACAGCTTCTTTTGCGGCATCAGATGCAGCGATGTATTCCGCTTCCATCGTCGAGTCTGCAACGGTTTCCTGTTTGGAACTCTTCCAACACACCGCCCCTCCATTGAGGGTGAAGACAAAACCCGACATGGACTTGGAATCATCCTTGTCACTCTGGAAGCTGGAGTCAGCAAAGGCCTCGATCTGGAGGTCTTTTCCGCCATACACCAAGAACATCTCCTTAGTCCTCCTCAGGTACTTGAGAATGTTCTTTACTGCTATCCAGTGTTTCTCCCCAGGGTTAGACTGATACCGGCTTACCACACTCAGTGCATAAGCTACATCCGGTCTGGTACACAACATCGCATACATTATAGAGCCTACCGCAGAAGCGTAGGGTATAATAGACATGCGATCCCTCTCCAAATCAGTCTTGGGAGACATCTCTTTAGAGAGGGTGATCCCGTGACAAGCCGGTAGGTTACCGCGCTTGGAATCTTCCATACTGAATCTTTTCACTATGGTGTCGATGTACCTGGACTGAGAAAGTCCCAATATCCTCTTGGATCTATCACGATGGATCCGGATCCCCAGGATGTATGAGGCATCACCCAGGTCTTTCATGGAGAACCTTTGTGACAAGAACCCCTTGACAGATTGTAGCATAGGAATGTCATTTCCTATCAAGAGAATGTCATCCACGTATAAAACGAGGAATACTACAGTTCTCGCTACAAATCTACTATAGATGCATGGTTCATCTGGATTTTTGATAAAGCCAAATTCTTTGACTGTCTCATCAAAACAGATGTTCCAACTCCGCGATGCCTGCTTTAGTCCATAGATGGACTTAAGCAACTTGCACACCTTTCCGCTGCTCCCACTCTGAATGAAACCCTCTGGCTGATCCATATAGACACACTCCTCTAAATTTCCATTTAGAAAAGCTGTCTTTACGTCCATTTGCCAGATCTCATAATCGTGGAAGGCAGCAATGGCAAGAAGGATCCGAATGGATTTCAGCATGGCTACCGGAGAAAAGGTTTCGTCGTAGTCCAAGCCAGGTCTTTGACGAAAACCCTTTGCTACCAGCCTAGCTTTATAGGTCTCAACCTGTCCATCTACACCAATCTTCCTTTTGAAGATCCACTTGCATCCTACGGGTTTTACCCCGTCTGGAGCAATGTCCAACGTCCATACCTTGTTGGTGTACATGGACTCCATTTCGGTCCGCATTGCATCCAGCCATTTCACTGAGTCAACGCTCTGAACGGCCTGCTGGAAGCTAGTAGGCTCATCATAATCTATGATGCAATCCTCTCTATCCCCGTCTATGAGAAAACCGTAGTATCTCTCGGGCGGATGAGACTGCCTACTACTCCTGCGGAGCGGCGTAGGAATGTCCTGTTCTGTTGAACCCTCTGGTTCCACTAACCTTTCAGTAATAGTCTGTGGTTCTGGAATTTCTTCCAGTTCTACTGCGCTCTCACTAATCTCCTTTTCTAAGAACTGGTGTTCTAGAAAGTGGGCATTACGAGAAACAAGGACTTTTTGTTCCTCTGCGTAGTAGAAAAGATACCCCCTGGTGTTCTTTGGGTATCCCACAAACTTGCACAGTACTGAGCGTGCCTCGAGCTTGTCCGCATGCTGCTTTTTGACAAAAGCCGGACATCCCCAGACCTTCAGATATTGAAGATAGGGTTTCTTCCCACTCCACATTTCATATGGTGTGGAAGGCACAGTCTTAGTCGGAACTCGGTTCAAAAGATACGCAGCTGATTCTAGCGCATACCCCCAGAATGATCGCGGTAACTCAGCGTTACTCATCATGGACCGCACCATATCCAATAGGGTGCGGTTCCGTCTCTCCGATACACCGTTATGTTGCGGGGTGTAAGGAGGAGTAAGCTGAGAGAGAATTCCGTTCTCTTTTAAATAGTCCAGGAATTCGGCACTTAAGTATTCTCCACCTCGATCCGATCTTAGAATCTTAATACTTTTGCCGGTCTGTTTCTCTACTTCATTCTTATACTCCTGGAATTTTCCAAAGGCCTCGGACTTATGTTTCATTAAGAAGACATAACCGTACCTTGAGAAGTCATCCGTAAAAGTAATGAAGTAAGAATGTCCGCTTCGGGCATGTGTAGACATTGGACCGCACACGTCACTGTGTACGAGTCCCAAGAGCTCGCTCGCTCTTACTCCATGTCCAGTAAACGGAGTCTTTGTCATCTTTAATAATATGTAGATTTCTTGATCTTTGATGGAGAACTCTTAAGAGTTTTTTTATGGATCTTGAATATCCCAGAATTTTTAATTCATAAAAAATTAATTTTAATTAATTCTTGATGGATTTTTCCATCATCATTACAGAGCCAGGCTCTTAAGGAATCTTATTCCTTCATGATCAGAGGTTGACAAGTGTCACTCTGTCATAGAGCTTTACTCTCAAAGGGAGATTTTCTCCTTTTCCCGAGGGATTTCTCATTCAATGAGAATTTTCTTGAGGATTTCCTCATTAATTAACAGTCTCATCCAACGATAAGGCTGTTTAATTAATTATTAATCGATGAATTGTCATCTAGATTTTGTGGGTCCCCCTTTGGTCCCCTTTCCACTGCATTGCAGTGTGGCGCAACTTTTAAAGTACTGAGTGTCAGAAATTTAAAATTGAATTATAGCACTGACAGTTGACTTCTGTCCTCCTTTTTGCAGGCGACATGTCTTTCGATACTACGTTTCCATTCGTCCGTTCAGAGGGAGGATTCCCTGAGGCACCTGTGGACCGGGAGGTTCTTGCGCTCATCAAAGACCGTGACCCGGAACACAACAATCTTCACTTGTGGGGTAGATGGTATGACCAGATTATCAGAGGTCGTCAAAGCTTCTCTTGCGCGACGCCGTCGAAACCTATCTCGGCGATTCCGTATGCAGATGCACCTCTGGTGAACTATGCCGTGGAGGTTGTCAATTGGACTTCGGAGGGTCTTCTTCAACCTTCGATTACCGCCGTACCCATGCAGCTGCCGGCGGCTTTGGATACCCTGGGGCGGCGCATATGCCAGGACGAGTCGCGCCCTTGGGGACAACCCTACAACATCGGGCTAACTCCCCGTCATCCGGCCGGGTATTTGCAGTGGGCCAGGTACATCTTGTCGGCGAAGAAGTCGCAACTGCTAAAGCTCGGCCTATACCCTGCGGTCTATTCTTCGTTGTTCCAATATTCTGCTCCTCCGACATGGTGGATTAAGGCGTTCTTGGAGCAGTGGAACATCCCGACCCATACATTCCTTTTACTGGACAGAGAGATCTCCATCTCCTTGGAAGAATTTGCTGAGGTTTCTGGTCTACCGGTTAGGGAGGAGCACTACGAGGAGCTGCTTCCTCCGGATGAATACGTTTTCACTCCCAAGCCGATCGTGATGGGCCTCACGCCAGAGAACGCCATTCAGCACAAGTTCCCTAGTCTGATAAAGGTGCTGAACATGTACGAGAGCCTTTTCCTGGAATCCGGAGGTCGGGGGGTCAGTTTTGCAGACTTCATTGCCCTGTTTCTTCGTCCGGAGATTTTGTCGCAACGAGGCGAAAAGTTTGCCAAGCTCGATGATCCCTTCGGTTTTGGCTTGGACCGTCGACCGGTACTGGAAGATGATCAGAAGGGCTTTTTTCTTCCTGATGCTACGACCATCCCTCTGTCAGAAATCGCCGAGGCTTTCTTTCTTGGGTTTCTTGGGCTATGGTTGAGTTGGTTCGCGCTCCCTATGCATTCTCGTTACATGAGGCCTTCCGTCTTCTACCCCGCGCATCGCATGGTTTCCGGAATACAAGTGGCCATCGGGATCGCCGGGTTAGCCCATTTATACCATGGTCTTAGCATGGCGGCGGATACCACTGAACCGGGGGTGCATGCCGTCAACTTCCCGATGCATTATTTCACTTCATGGATGGATATGCACGTGCTCGGGGTCTTTGGCATTCATAAAAGACCTTCATTTTATGAGAAATGCAAGTTCCCATGAATTATGCGGCTGGTTGACGCCTCCATCATGAGTCCGTCACAGCGGGAAGCTAGGGGCTTGCTCCTTCGTACACGCACGATCAGAGATGTTATGTCTTTCACGGACAAAGTCCTGACGATCGGCTAGGAAACTTCCAAGACGGTGTTGGCATTGCGCGACGTTTTTAAGGACGGGGCCTCCGTGTTGAAAGCCCGGGAGATTCTCCATTTATACTCCATCAGGCCGAGCTTTCTTGTATTCAGGCTAAATGATGCAGCGCTATTTATGAGATACAACCCCCATCATTTTGCCCAGCAGCTGAGCTATAACCAGGGGGTCCCGCTATAGGCTTTCTTGGTAGAACCCGCTGCCACCAGAGAGGGAATACGGGGTGCGCTGCATCACTTCATGCGTTTGAATACAGGCTCTCACTTCTTCATTAGCGAGCCGAGTTGCGTCCCGAGGGCCCTTAATGTACACGTGGCCTGGTATCAACACACGATGGGTGCTGTGAAGAGAGGCGGCTGCTGCTCGATCGCAAGAGTGCGCCCCCTGCCGGTGATCGCAACGTCCCTTTAAAGCGACGGGTCGCTGTCCCCCTTCCGCTAAGATAGGTTGCTGCAGTTGAGCCTCCACGTGTGCTAAGCCCTACGCGTGAATCTGGCGCGGGCTCGGATATCGGGACTTGCCGTCCCAAAGTGCCCACCAAGCGCAAGCTGGTGCTGGCTGCGACCGGAGCTCGCTCACAGAAGAAGAAGAAGAAGTCGATCCTTTCTGTCAACGTTGTACTTGGCCGGGAGCCTCACGCTCCTTATAGCGAGGGCCTGAGCGAGTATGGGACAAACGAGAGCTTATTCATGCCGCCAGATGATACTGATCTGGCGGCTGCCATTGCAGCTTCTGAGCAATTGTCCAGCCATGAAGAGGGGTTGGCTATCCTCGCGCGATCAGGTAATCATTAGATTTATTTTTTGCCATTGCATCGTATTTCTATTATCGTGTCTTGACTGACGCTTTTCCTTCTTTAACAGAAACTTTCACTGAAGAAGCTCTCGCAGCTTCTCTCAAGACTTTTGAGGAAGAGGAAAGACTTCGAGCATCCTTAGGTATCAGTACATTTCGGTTCACCATGTTCCCGCTCCCGTTTCTTATGAGTAATCTGACCCTTTCTTTGTCTTATCGCAGGGACCACAATGCCGATCCCGCAAGCTGATGCGGAGATTCTTCCCGGGCCAGGCATCGAAATCCCGAACTCCTCAGGGTTGCCAAAAGAGGCTTTACTCAAGAAACCGATGACGGACGCCGTAACGGCTCCAGAGGTAGCTCCTGGCGTGGACGATGACGTCCCATTGATGGAGCTCTTGAGAAAATCGACTCTCACGGCCCGGACGGAAAGGAAGCGCAGAATACGTGCAGCAAGAGAGCGTAGTACTGCCTTAGCCATGGGTGCGGGTTCGAGCGCCGCTACCCCTGCCGCTACTCCTTCAGAAGAGTCCCCGGCTGCCTTGTCTACTGCCTATAGACGAGCAGCACGTGTGGTTCGGGAACCGGTTGGAAGACCAACCCAAGGTAATGTGACACGGGGTTCCGTTGTCAAAGTTTTAAGTATCAATTCTCATATATCTTATCTTGCAGGGCCGAGTCTTCCCGAAGAGATGGTGGCGACCGCTGAGCCTGTGGTGGCGGTGGAGGAGGTAGCTGTGATTGCCGAACCCGGGGCAGCGGTAGGCGAGGTGGCTGCAATTGCCGGGCCCGAGGTAGTGACTGGTAAGTCAGTCACGATTGCCGAGCCTGAGATAGCTGTAGGTGAGATGGCTACAGCCGCTGAGCCCGAGGTGTTGATGGGTGAGACGGCTACAATTGTTGAGCCCGAGATAGCTGCTCCTTCTCAAGAGTCGGGCACCGCCCCAATCATTGCTCTTTCTACCTGCGACCATTTGCCATCTCCTGGCGTCGCGAGCGTTACGACGACTCTGGTAGAGTCAGGATATGAGGCGATAGGAGGTGAGACTTTCCCGATGGAAGAGGATGGAGCAGTTGCTGTGTCAAGTGACGCCCTTGTCGCGGTTCCGACTGGCGACTCACTAGGTAGATTTTGGATCATTGCCTTTCTTTCTATTCTGCAATCTTTTTCAATCTTTCCTGACAGGGTTTATCTTGTTTCTAATGCAAGTGAGGTGAGATCTGAGGTCGCGCTACTCGAGGCAGCGCCATCAGCCACCGCTTTGATGGTGACACCTCCTCTAGCCTCTCTCATACCATCTCAGATGTTGGAAGGTGCAGATTTGTGACCCATCAGTGTTATTTTTTAAGCTGTATAACTTATGTACTGACGTTGCATTACTGTGTCCTTGCAGGAGTCCTTTTTGACCACCTGTATCAGGTGCTGCACCCACACTTCTCCTTCCTGTCAGAGATTAGTCCGCTTGCTGGTGTCGGTGAGTATCTTTTCTAAAAGACGTCCTTTCTTTAACGGGCAGTCGCATTATTGCTAACTCTTCTTTGTATTACTTGTATCCTTACAAATCGAAGGCGGGGACGCGACTATGGTTGCGCCACCAGTACTCCCAGCTCTGCCTCCTGTTGCAGCCGGTACAGTAGACTCTATTCTTTCATATATTTTCTTTATTTCTCGAGCCATCAACTGATGGTGATTTGTTTTGCAGCAATCACATCGACTCTAGCCTCGTTCAAGTCTCGCATCATAATGCCATCCGGCCCTTTTTCTCGGCGTGCATCCTCGAAAGGCGCCGTGAATAGTCTGCGCATGTTGAGCGACTATGTCGAGGAGCTTGACGCGGAGGCTCCTACATCTGCCGCAGATTTCTCCGCCGAGGTCAATCCAATACTTGCTACGCTTGTGAACTTCCATAATGAAGGCGTCGTCGAGTCTTGGGTTAATCATTGCAGGAAGATTGAGGCCTGCCAGCATGAGCTTAAGCTTAGGCGTCCTGCTCCTGAAATTCTGGCTGGGAACTCCCAACGGGCTGCGTGGGTTGAGCAAAGTGCCCTGTTCCTTCATCATTTCAAACAAGAGGCGATCCTCAAGCGAAAGGAACGTGAGGCGACTTCTGCTGAGTCTGCCTAACTGCGTGCCCAGGTCGAAGCGAATGCTGCGCAGCTGAACTCCATCTTTGAAAGCCTTCAACGATGTATTTCCGACGGGCGGTGCTGAGGAAGAAGCTTGACTTTACTGAACAGGTCGCGCAGAGTCAGGAGGCTGTTCAGCAAGAAATTGATGAGAAACTTTCATCTTGTCTGCAGCAACGGGCCCGAGTTGAAGCGGAGCTGGCTGCGGCGGATGACCTTGAAAAGGAGTTGAGAGGAGTGCGCGAGCAACTGGCTGGCTTATTGAAAACGCCTCCTTCTCAGTAGCTGCCTTTGCATCAATGAAACACTTGTAATCTTTTGAATAACATGTACTCATTTTTTTTATTCTTTTATATGATGTATCTTGTATTCAATTAAGTTCATGAATAAAGACACATTTTTCTTATCTCCCACTGTCATTTTCTTCTCTTTGCTGTGTTGTTGGTATGTTACTCTGTCAAGTGTGGCCTATAGATAATAAAGAACATTTCATCCTGAACTTTTCAAGAGGTAGTGATGGCTTAGGAAGCAGGTTCAGATCTGCTACCTAAGACTTTCAACTTTATGAGCCGTGAGGGTCTCATAAAGACTTTTCTCCCTACGAGTCGTGAGGATCTCGTAGGTGCATTTTCTCCTTAGGAGTCGTGAGGATTCCTAAGTGTGGTTTCTCTCGAGAGTCGTAAGGATCTCACAAGAGAATTTTTCCCTCTTACCAGTCGAGGGGACTCGTAAGTGGTTGTTTCCCTCCTTATCGAAATTCGACTTTGGAGAGTGTGGTCCGTGAATAGTATGCAAGAGTCCATTTTGGACCGACTTGCAGGACCCCAGTGCTTAGGAAACAGGTCCTCATCCCCATTGCCTAAGGCTTTTCCCTACGAGTCGAGACGAATCGAAAATTTTTTGCAAGGACACTAATTTCCTCACGAGTCGAGACGAATCAAGCAGTTCTCGCAGGAATTTCCTAACGTCACAGTTAACTCCTGCTAATAGAAGTTCGTTAGGGCTTGTGGAACTAGGGTTTTTTACCCGTCGCACCATCGCGTTGGCTGGTGTATTCCTCGACGCATAATTTTGCTGTTCGAGTAGCCCCGCGACTGTCGTGTCTCTGATCCCTTCAGGGGCTGGACAAGACGTCTTCAAGCAATCATCCAGGTGATATTACCGTCGAAAAAGCAAGCATTAGGGATATTCCATGCCGCTTTTTACTTGAGGTTAGGCTCAGTTTGGGAGCCCCGATGAGTCATAACCACTCCGCGCTGGTGTGGGATGATCTCCGATAGTCTTTCAGGTTTTATATGAGTTGCCGTGAAGACCCTGAAGCTAGGAATATTGCCTTCGCTTTGTTTTCTGGTATTGCGTCTGCTATATCGAGACGAATATCGCGGTTTGTCTCTAGCTTGTTGGTGAACCGTCGAGGCTTGGAACTAGGGACTTTGCCATGGTTCCGATTAATGGTGTAACATCTGTGTCCTGCTGGAATGAGGAGGCACACCGTTGTTGGTCTCCAGGCTGTAGATATGGCCATTGAGATTTGGAACTAGGGACTTTGCCACGGCTCCGTTTCGTTGCGACCCTGAGGTCGATAGTCGACGTCACGTCTGCATCTTGTTGGAGTGAGGAGAAACGTCGTTGGTGATCTCTAAGTTGTCGATGTTGACGTCGAGACCCTGAAGCTAGGGATCTTCCTTTGCTTCATTTGTTGACATTGTGTCTGCAATATTGCGACAAATGTCGAGATTGTCTCTAGGTTGTCTATGAACCGTCGAGATTTGGCTTCTTCTTCTGATGGAGCCTGGGGAGGGAAGGTATGGTCCCCTCTTTGTTTGTGCCCCTGAATTGTATACAGGGATCGATGTGATCTCACCTGTAGGGCAAAAAATTTCATTTTATATATTTTTCTTTCCGCGATGCTCTATCATTTCAGCTTTTATATCGCGAAGGTCGCGATTGCCCAATCATTTCGGCTATTTTTCGCGGTGCTCAATCATTTCGGCTATTTATTTTATTTTTACTCGCTTCTTTTTGTTGCGAGTTGCCTAATCATTTCGGCTATTTTGCGTGCATACATTTTTTACTTGCTGGTTTTGTTGCAAGTTGCCCCATCATTTCAGCCATTTCGTATGCATGTGTAGCTTGCTAGTTTCTTGCTGCAAACTTAGAATTAGACACTGATTTCGGCATCAGCACCGCTACAACTGGAATATTGCCAGGAGCGAATCATCATTTGCCTCTGTCGATGTCGAACAAAGGTGGCTTAGCGAACAGGGTTAGGGTCCTGTCGACTAAGGCTTTTGACTTCATGAGCCGTAAGGGTCTCATAAAGGTATTTCTCCCTGCGAGTCATGAGGATCTCGTAGGTGCGTTTTCTCCTTAGGGATCGTGAGGATTCCTAAGTGCATGGACTTTTATAAGTCGTAAGGATCTTACAAGAGTATTTTCCCCTTATAAGTCGAGAGGACTTACAATGGCTGTTCACTGTGTAGACATATCCCTAGTAACGGATGGGACTTTGTTAGGGAAATGTTTATTCGCGACCGTGGATTGTATACAAGGGTCAGCGTTGAGCCGCTTGTAGGGCAAAGTTGGAGGTTGTGGTGGCCGCTTAAGAACAGGTTCAGATCCCTGTAGCTTAAGACTTTCAAATCTTATGAGCCGTGAGGGTCTCATAAGAGGGTTCTCCTTACGAATCGTAAGGATCTCGCAAGTGTAATTTCTCCTTAGGCATCATAGGGATCCCTAAGTGTGTTGCACCCTTTTGAGTCGTAAGGATCTCACGCAGGTGGTTTCTCCTTACAAAATCGAGAGGACCTTGCAAGTGTCTTTTAACGAGATTGCGCCCTTTCGGGTTTTCACAAAACTCGTCGGTAGCCCTACTGTTTTTAGTCACGGAGCCCTTTCGGGTTTTCATCCGTACCCAATTTGCTTATGGACAAACCGTTTTCTTTTTTCTCTTTTTATTCTAACGAGATTGCACCCTTTCGGGTTTTCACAAAACTCGCCGGTAGCCCTGCTGTTTTTACTCACGGAGCCCTTTCGGGTTTTCATCCGTGCCCATTTTGCTTATGGGCATACCGTTTTCTTCTTTTTTTATTCTTTTCTCTTTTTTTTGTGTTAGCCTTAGGATGCTGCGGTCTACAGTAGTTTATCGACATCTCGGTCAACAGTTAGTTTTAGGACATAGTGGTCCATCGTTAGTTTAAGCACATTTCGGTCCATTACAAGTTTTAGGACATTGAGGTCCATTGTTAGTTTAACGACGTTTCGGTCATTTGTTCATAGGTCAGACATGTTTGAAGATCTTTCAGCACTCTTTTTAGTTTTTGCCAAAAGAACAATTTCTCATGGAGCTTCCCCTATAAAAGTGCATAATGCCCCCGGTGTGTCCATCCTTTTCTGAGCATATAGTTGTGGCGGGTTCACCTTCTAGTTGTCAGATAACGCGAATTTGCCCTTTTGGTATTCATCCTCAATCCAGCCTTTGAAGACGTAGCAATTTTCGAGTGGGTGGCCCATTACTCTGTGGTAGGGACAATAGTTAGGCTGGTTATTGCCACCCGGTTGTGACGGATGTTTTGGATCTGGCAGAGTGATGAGTCCTTTGCGCACTGCTAGTTCGAATAGTCTCCTTGTTTTATCCCTGGAAAATGAGTAAGGACGTTTCAACTTCTCATCGAGAGATCGCGGCTTGCTGCTCTGACGAACAGACGGTCTCAGGTTACTCGGTTGTCCCTGAGCGTTGGCGACAACGGTCGCTTTCCCGTTACCTTTTTCATTTCGGAAACCCACTTTTGAAGGGAAAGGCCTATGGCTCATCTGGTCCAGCTTGTCGATCAAGGCCTGGAAGGTGGTCGGCTTGAAGAACATCATGAATTGGGAGATAGTCGACTGAGGGTCAAGGGTCCACATGAACATGCCCACGGCAGGAGCTTCTTCTATGCATTGTTCGCATTTCGACCATAGGTTCCGCCACCGGATTGCATACTGCACCCACGTCTCTCCCGGATTTACCCTGGCATTGATTAACGCTGTGATTGGGTGCGTCCGCTAGCGCTCGCAAAACGCTGAGTGAATAGCAACTCCATTTCTGTAAAAGTTTTGACGGAGTCTTCGGGAAGCTCCGAGTACCATTCAAAAGCTGTGTCTGCTAAACTACCGACGAACTGACGAAGTAGAAGTTTATCATCGCCTCCAATATTGCCGCAAAGAGCCCTGAACTGAGCGACATGTTGATGGGGATTGCCTGTCTCCTTGTACACATGGAATTTGGGGATTGTGTATCCCGGCAGGTAACTTATTTGATCATACCAGCCTGGATATGGTCGCCCAGTTTTAACGACTTGGCCAGCCGCTTCGTTGGCCTGGTGAGCTCGTATTTGCTAAGCTATATAGTCATCTAGTGCGGCCTTGGAAATGGTTTCCTCCTTGGCTGCTGAAAGAGCCGGAGGAGGATTAGATGTCTCCCCTCTATCGTCTTCAACAATGATCGGTGTGTCTTCAGCTGGAGGGCCCTGCTGTAATATCATCCCTACCATGTCTTGGAAGAGAAGCGTCATTTGTTTTATG
Organism: Agapanthus africanus; assembly: GCA_030015575.1. Taxonomy (NCBI): domain Eukaryota; kingdom Viridiplantae; phylum Streptophyta; class Magnoliopsida; order Asparagales; family Amaryllidaceae; genus Agapanthus; species Agapanthus africanus. Next base: position 351,120,160 of record CM057351.1, read on the forward strand.
TTGGCAGCTTGTTCTGCTGCTTCTCTATCCTTCTTTTCGAGGACTCTGCGTAGGATGTCAGCATCGGTTTCTTGTTCGTGACGCTATTCTGATGATGCCTCCGGGCTTTCTTTTGGCCCAATGAGTGCGGCCATTGCAGTCAGCATCTCTTGAAGCTTTTGCTGTTGTTGCTCCTGAGCCCTTGTTATTGATCGGGTGAGCGGTCGGTGACCCGTCGAAGCGCGGCTTTCTTCTTTTCCGGAAGCCATGTAAACAGTATGGACCGTTATGCCCCCAGACTTGGGGCGTTTGGGCTTAGCGTCTTTGTGATCTGCCGTAGTCACAGGGGCTTTCTCCGACCTCCTTTTCTTTTGAGCAGTTGACGTTGAGAGGGGCGTTGCAGCGGGCACCCAGGTGGTTGTCGTCCTTTGTGGCTTGCCAGGACGGTTTTCTTCCTGCTGAACCTTCAGCTTCTTCTATCGACGAGGATAGTCTTGATCAATCACCGACTCCTGGACCCGTCGCCAGACTTTGTAAACTTTAGAGGACAGCCGTTGAGGAGGCTGGTTCAGCTTTATTCCTGTAACCTTCTCCACCGGAGGAGGAGATCTTTTCGGTACGGCGGTAGGAGAGTTCCTGCGCATCCTATTCAGCAGTTCGAAGCTGTTCCCAGTTGGAACAGCAGCATTGACTTCCACCGTTAGGGCTGGCGGAGTTAGCCCAGAGGGGGAGTTGCCCCCAGCCTTCCTTACTCGGCGCCAGTGGCGACGTCGAGCGCGTCGAGCTGTTGGGATGGTTTCAGCTTGAGGGGTGACTTCTTCTTGCCCTCTGCTTTGGAGAAGGGCTGTTGCTGGCGTCAGCCTCTTGAATACTGAGGTCCGTTGAGTAGCAGGATTTAATCTGTCAAAGACAGACTTTGGAGCAGGAGCTGGAACAGTCAGTCTTGCAAAGACCGGCCCTTTGGCAGGAGAAGCGCCTTGACAACTTCAGGAGCGGGGATGGCTATCCTCTTCGGCATAACCTTTTCTGGAATTGCAGGCTTCATCATGGGCCCACATGGACTTTGGCCCAATCTGGCGAAGACTGAGGCGCTGGAGCTGGACGACCCGTTGAGAGGGGCCGCGGTAGTAGCAAGCCGATCAAAGACCGACTTCTTGGGAGCTTCTGGTGTTGGTACAGGGGTGCTGAAGCTCATCGGTGGGAGCATAGTCCCAAAGAACAATCCAGTGGTGCCCTGAGTCACCTGGTCTACCGGCATCGTGAACAAGGAGGCTGCTTGGGGCCCGTAGGCTATGCCTCCAGATGAGGCGGAGAGCGAGTTACAATTGCAGTTGGAACACTTCTCGCAAGTGGATGCCATTGATGTTTCGCTTTCTGCGCCAAGAAAGAAACCAAATCTTAGTACCTCGAACCCAAGGGCAACCATATCAAACCGCGATTCGTTCACGAACGCGACACACGAAGTGTGGAGTGAAAAGAGGAAAAGTTCCCACCGGGCGTGCCAGAATCTGTTTACCGCCGGAAACCGGGAAGACGAACGTCTTGCCTGAATCTGGGGGCAGATGCTAATTGGTGTAGGGTTACTAGGCACTCTCACAAGGGTCTATAAGGCATCAACCATGCCCGATTTAAAATTTAGACGCGCCGAACAACCCTAACCAAGATCTTTAAACTAGAGATTAGGCAAAACAAAGCATGTTAAACACTTTAACATCTAAGAGTTTGGGATTACAACTTTTGTAGTCCGGTCCTTCACTTCTAAAGCTCCGTGTTGAGGTCCCTTCGCTGCGATCATCGAGTACCCGAACTCTAGAGAGGCTTCATGAAGAGAAAGATGCAAGCTTGCTTCCGATCTTCGATAACTAAGATGATCTACCTTGAAGAAACTTCAACTCAACCTCTCACTCACTAATGAAGTGAACACCCTATACTAAATGGCTAGGATAGATTAGGATGATGAAGTAGGATTTTAGCTCTTATTTGTTTTCTTAATCTCTGTTCCCCTCCGAATGACGGCGCGACGAGAGACGTCTTGCCTGAGATTCGGGGCAGATGCTATTTGGTTTTATCCGTCCACCTCTCCGAAGATGCCAAGTTGATTTATGGCACCGTGTATCGGAAGTTTAGACGGATGCGGCCGATGTAGCAGACTTCGTCAGGTTCCCCCTCGCTTGAGGGGTTTTTGATTGTAGGGACGCTCTTCCCTGCAGGCACAAGCCCTTGCAGTTAATTATGCTACCACATCGCGGTAACAACTTTCTCCTTCTCCAATAATTTCACTTCTTGTCGTGGGTGTTTGTTTTGTTTGTGGTTGCCCGTGGATTGTATACGGAGACTAATTTATGTCGTCGCCTGTAGGACGTGGATTAGTCCAAATCCGTATTTTCTTAGATTTGGGTTTGAGGTTTTGGTTTAAGGATACGTTAGCCCCATATGATGCTAAGATCAACTTAAACGTTTGTTAAGGATACGTTAGTCTAATTTCCAGACTAAGATCAACTTAGCGGGATCGTTTAGATCTGACAAAAGAGCACTCTATTGTTCCAGTTTAGGGACATAGTGGTCCATTGAATGTATGGTCGTCGGGACCCGTCACCTCTTTGACGACGTTGAAGGATTACAACGACAGATGTCAGAGGAGTTCAGAGATGTACCCTTGAACCAAAGTTGGTTGGGAGATCTATAGTCCAATTTGGGACTAAAGTCTGTTTGAAGATTTTGGTTTAAGGATACGTTAGCCATATTTGAGGCTAAGATCAACTTAAACGTTTGTTAATAATACGTTAGTCTAATTTCCAGACAAAGATCAACTTAACGGGATCGTTTAGATCCGACAAAAGAGCATTTGGGGGATCTATTGTTCCAGTTTAGGGACATAGTGGTCCACTGCCAGTTTAGGGACATGGTGGTCCACTGCCAGTTTAGGGACATGGTGGTCCATCATTCCCATTTTGGGGACAGGTGTTGGTTTAAGGACGCATAAGTCCACGAGTTTAAGGACCCCACAGTCCGTATTGTTGGTTTAAGGACGCATAAGTCCATGAGTTGGACCCCACAGTCCGTATTATTGATTTAAGGACGCATAAGTCCATGAGTTTAAGGACCCCACAGTCCGTATCGATGTGTGGTTGTCGGGATTAAGATCGACTTAACAGGATCATTTAGATCCGACAAAAGAGCATTTGGGCTCTATTCTTCCAGTTTAGGGACGTAGTGGTCCATTGCCAGTTTAGGGACGTGGTGGTCCATTGCATGTATGGCCGTCGGGACCCATCACCTCTCTGACGACGTTGAAGGATTACAACGACAGGTATCAGAGGAGTTCAGAGATGTACCCTTGAACCGAAGTTGATTGGGGGATCTGTAGTCCAATTTGGGACTAAAGTCTGTTTGAAGGTTTAAGGATACGTTACCCATATTTGAGGCTAAGATCAACTTAAACGGGATCGTTTAGATCCGAAAAAAGAGCATTTGGGGGCTCTATTGTTCCAGTTTAGGGACATGGTGGTCCACTGCCAGTTTAGGGACATGGTGGTCCGTCATTCCCATTTTGGGGACAGGTGTTGGTTTAAGGACGCATAAGTCCATGAGTTTAAGGACCCCACAGTCCGTATTGTTGGTTTAAGGACGCATAAGTCCATGAGTTTAAGGACCCCACAGTCCGTATCGATGTGTGGTTGTCGGGACCCATCACCTCTCTGACGACGTTGAAGGATTACAACGACGGATGTCAGAGGAGTTCAGAGATGTACCCTTGAACCGGATGTAAATTGATTTAAGGGAGCAGTCGTGCTCAGTCAATTTAATTTGAGGACTTACGGCCAGAATTGGGCTAAGTCCAGTTGAAAATGTTCAACATTTTATTTGCATTTGGCCTATTAGGCCTTTACTTAGGGCTTTGCCCCTTTTAAAATAATGCATTGCATTTTATTTTAGTCTGTTTAGACTCTTTTCTTTTAATTGGGCTCTGCCCCTTTTAATAGTGCACAACACTTTTGTTTGGTCTGATAGACCTTTTTTATTGGGCTCTGCCCTTGATAATGCATTGCATTAAATGCTCTGACAACGCCCCACGCAGCTTGTCAGGCGCTTTGCGCCAATTGAGGAGCGCAAGGCGCAAACTCATGTGATGGTGACACGTGTCACGTTCTGGTGAGCGCAAGCGCAGTGCGCTGCGCTGTTGCGCTGCTGACACGTGGCGCGCTCTGGTGAGTTGCGCCAACCCAAGAGCGCAATGCTCATTTTTTGTAAAGTGCAAGGCGCAGTTTGTTCTGGGGCTGACACGTGGCGCTCCCTGGTGGCTTGCGCCAATCCAAGGAGCGCAACAGTGCAAACTCAAAAGTGCAAGGCACTGTTTTATATTTTGATCAGATTTAAATCAAAGAAAACAAGTTTTTCTTGTTTTCCAGAGAGGTTATACCTCAAATCTCAAGAACCAGTGGTTCATCAAAAGGCAATGCCTTTATTATTATTATATTTTTTTATTGAAGATCTTTGATCTTGTTCTTCGATCAATGATCTTTTTAGAAGATACTCTTCTTTTTTCTCAAAGGTTTTTACCTTTTTTTTTTATCTCTCTGAGTTTCTTCTCAAAGTTTTCAGAAGATTTCTGTGTTTTTGTCTCTCTGTGATTTTGTGTGTTTTAGACTTGGAGTGTAGGGGCCTTTATATAGTGCCAAATGATTTGTTGAATCAGTTAAAGAGATTTTTCTCTGAGTGATTTGGGGATTTTTCCCCACCGTTGGATCTTTGATCCAAGGGCTTCTATTTTACAGAAGGCAATTTTCTTGTTTTTAACAAGATTGAGAAAGATCTTTCCAGAATTTTTCTGTTTTAGTGCTGGCACAGCTGGCGCAAGCGCATGCGTTGACACGTGTCGCGCAGCGCAGAGCGCAGCGCAACTGCGCTGACACGTGTCGCGCAGCCCAGAGCGCAGCGCAACTGGGCTGACACGTGTCGCGCAGCCCAGAGCGCAAGTCAGCTGAAGCGTTGCTTCTTTATTTTAAGATTTGATTTTTATTATCTTTTAAAACAGAGCTTTGCTCTGATTGGGGGAAACAGAAGCATTACTTCATTTCCCGCATTGGGATTTGAACAGAGCTTTGCTCTGAAAGGTAGATTTTCTCCTTTATTATTATTTATTTATTTATTTATTTTTCTTTTATTGTTATTATTTTATAAGGAGTGGGTTTTGAGCCAAAATTTTGGTGGGAACAAATGCCCCCCACTACTTTGCCCACGTAAGTATGTACGTGGGTGAAGTAGTGTAAAGTTATGAGTAGCTATGGAATCGAGGGCTTAGGAGACAAGTTTAGGGTCCTTGTAGCCTAAGACTTTTCAACTTTATGAGCCGTGAGGGTCTCACAAAGACTTTTCTCCCTACGGATCGAGAGGATCTTATAGGTGTATTTTCTCTTTAGGGGTCGTGAGGACTCCTAAGTGTGTTTTCTCTTATAAGTCGTAAGGATCTTATAAGAGAATTTTCCCTCTTAAGAGTCGAGAGCACTCGTAAGCGGTTGTTTCCCTCCTTGTCGAGATTCGATTTTGGAGAGTGTGACCCGTGGATAGTATGCAAGAGACCATTTTGAATCGACTTGCAGGGCCCCAGTGAGGAAACAGGTTTTTTAATCCCTACTGCCTAAGGCTTTTTCTTACGAGTCGAGACGGATCGAGCATTTCTCGCAAAGACAGTAATTTCCTCACGAGTCGAGACGAATCGAGAAGTCCTCGCGAAGACACTAATTTCCTTACGAATCGAGTCGAATCGAGCAGCTCTCGTCAAGGACACTAATTTCCCTGAGTCGGGGTATTTTGCTGAGGACACTGGTTTCCTCGAAGTATACCTGCAAAGACACCGGTTTCTCTGCGGGTCGACGCGAATCAAGAAGCTCTCATCAAGGACGCTAGTTTCCTAAGTTGAGGAGGTTGCCAAGGACACTGATTTCCCTGGGGTTGAAACGAATCGGGGTATTCCTGTAAAGACGCTAGTTTCTCTGCGGGCCGACGCGAATCGAGGTGCTCTCGTCAAGAACGCTGCTTTCCCTGAGTCGAGGAGGTTGCCAAGGACACTGATTTCCCTGGGGTTGAGACGAGTCGGGGTATTCCTGCAAGGATGCTAGTTTCTCTGCGGGCCGACGCGAATCGAGATGCTCTCGTCAAGGACACTGGTTTTCCTGAATCGAGGAGGTATTTGCCAAGGACACTAGTTTCCTCGGGGTTGAAACGAATTGAGGTATTCCTGCAAAGACGCTAGTTTTTCTGCGGGTCGACGCGAATCAAGAATGTCCTAACGTCACAGTTAACCTCTGCTTTTTACGACAAAGGTCCGTTAGGGTCTGTGGTACTAGGGTTTTGTCCGTTGTACCGTCGCGTTGGCTGATATATTCCTCGATAGGCAATCTTGTTGTTCGAGTAGCCTTGCGAATGTCGTGTCTCTAATCCCTTCGGGGGCTGGACACGACGTCTTCAAGCAATCCCCTAGGCAGTTTGACCGTCGGAAGAGCAAGCGTAGGGATATTCCATGCCGCTTTTTACTTGAGGTTAGGTTCATTTTGGAGAGCCCCGATGAGTCATAACCACTCCGCGCTGGTGTGGGATGATCTCCGATAGTCTTTCAGGCTTTATATGACTTGCCGTTAAGACCCTGAAGCTAGGAATTTGGCCTTTGCTTCGTTTGTTTTGTCATGTGCGAATCCTGTTGGAGGAAGAACGCTGTTGTGACATCTCGTCTGCTGTATTGAGACGAACGTCGAGGTGGTGACCACTCCATGTGGGATGATCTCTGATTGTCTTTCCGGTTTTATATGAGTTACCGTCAAGACGTTGAAGCTTAGGAATTTAGCCTTTGCTTGGTTTGCTTGCATTGCGTCCGCTGTATTGAGACGAATGTCGCGGTGGAGCTGGGATTTTGCCGTCACTCCGCTTTACTGACCATGGGGTCTTTTGTTGACATTGCATCTACATCCTGCTAGACTGCGAAGGAACGCCATTGTTGACATTGCGTCTGCTGTAACGAGACGAACGCTGAGGTGGAGTTGGGATTTTGCCATCACTCCGCATTGTTTCGACCATGGGGTCTCTTGTTGACGTTGCATCTACATCCTGCTGGACTGTGAAGGAATGCCATTGTTGACATTGCGTCTGCTGTAACGAGACGAATGCTGAGGTGGAGCTGCGATTTTGCCGTCACTCCGCTTTGTTTCGACCATGAGGTCTTTTGTTGACGTTGCATCTGCATCCTGTTGGACTGTGAAGGAACGCCATTGTTGACATCTCGTCTGCTGTATCAAGACGAATGCTGAGGTGGAGCTGGGATTTTGCCGTCGCTCCGCTTTGTTTCGACCGTGAGGTCTTTTGTTGACGTTGCATCTGCATCCTGCTGGACTACGAAGGAATGCCATTGTTGACATCTCGTCTGCTGTATCGAGACGAATGCTGAGGTGAAGCTAGGGTTTTGCCGTCGCTCCGTTTGATGGTGTAATCTCTGTGTCATGCTGAAATGAGGAGGCCCACCGTTGTTGGTCTCCAGGCTGCAGATGTGGCCATTGAGATTTGGAAGTAGGGACTTTGCCATAGTTCCGTTTCGTTGCGACTCTGAGGTCGATTGTTGACGTCACGTCTGCATCTGGTTGGAGTGCGGAGAAACGCCGTTGGTGATCTATAAGTTGTCGATGTTGACGTCGAGACCCTGAAGCTAGGGATCTTCCTTTGCTTCATTTGTTGACATTGTGTCTGCAATATTGCGACAAATGTCGAGATTGTCTCTAGGTTATCTATGAACCGTCGAGATCTGACTTCGCTTTCTGATGGAGCCTGTTGGGAAGGTATGGTTCCCTCGTTGTTTGTGCCCCTGGATTGTATACAGGGATCGATGTGATCTCACCTGTAGGGCAAAAAGTTTCATTCTTTCATTTTTTTTATTCTTTCCGCGATGCTCTATCATTTCAGCTTTTATATCGCGAAGGTCGCAATTGCCCAATCATTTTGGCTATTTTTCGCGGTGCCCAATCGTTTCGGCTATTTATTTTATTTTCACTCACTGCTTTTTATTGTGAGTTGCCCAATCATTTCAGCTATTTTGTATGCATACATTTTTACTTGCTGATTTTTTTTGCAAGTTGCCCCATCATTTCGGCTATTTCATATGCATTTTTGTCTCGCTGATTTTTTTTTATCGCGAGTGTGGAACTTAGAATCTGATGCCAATCTTAGCATCATCATCGCTACGTCTGGAGAATTGCCAGGAGTGAATCATCATTTGCCATGAAAGGACTTGGAATTTGATACCGATTTAGGCATCAGCATCGCTACAACTGGGATATCGCCAGGAGCGAATCATCATTTGCCTCTGTCGATGTCGAACAAAGGTGGCTTAGTAAACAGGGTTAGGATTCTATCAACTAAGGCTTTTGACTTCATGAGCCGTAAGGGTCTCACAAAGGTATTTCTCCTTACAAGTCGTGAGGATCTCGTAGGTTTGTTTTCTCCTTAGGAATCGTGAGGATTCCTAAGTGCATATTCCCGTGTAAGTCGTAAGGATCTTACAAAAGGGTTTTCTCCTTATAAGTCAAGAGGACTTACAAGGGTTGTTCACCGTGCGAACATATCCCTAGTCACGGGTAGGACTTTGTTAGGGAAATGTTTATTCGCGCCCGTGGATTGTATACAAGGGTCAGTATTGAGCCGCTTGTAGGGCCATATCGAAGGTTGTGGGGGTTGCTTAAGAACAGGTTCAGGTCTCTGTAACTTAAGACTTTCAAATCTTATGAGCCGTGAGGGTCCCATAAGAGAGTTCTCCTTACGAGTCGTGAGAATCCCGCAAGTGTAATTTCTCCTTAGGAATCGTGGGGATCCCTAAGTGTGTGGCTCCCTTGTGAGTCGTAAGGATCTCACGCAGGTGGTTTCTCCTCACAAGGTCGAGAGGACCCTGTAAGTGTATTTTAACGAGGCTGCGTCCTTCCGGGTTTTCACAAACACTCGCCGGTAGCCCTGCTGTTTTTACTCACGGAGCCCTTTTGGGTTTTCATCCGTGCCCATTTTGCTTATGGACATACCGTCTTCTTTTTTTTTATATTCTTTTTATTCTTTTTTCTAACGAGGTTGCACCCTTTCAAGTTTTCACAAGACTCGCCGGTAGCCCTGCTGTTTTTACTCACGGAGCCCTTTCGGGTTTTCATCCGTGCCCATTTTGCTTTTGGACATACCGTTTTTATTTATTATTATTTTATTATTATTATTTTTTTTTGTATCGGCTTTGGGATGTTGCAATCCACCGTAGTTTATCGACATCTCGGTCAACGGCTAGTTTTAGAACGTAGTGGTCCGTCATTAGTTTAAGGACGTTTCGGTCCGTTAACCAGCTACTACTTATAGAGTTTGGGATTAGGAAGATAGCGAGCGGACATAGTCGTCGTCATCTATCATTGACCTAGGTCGTAACTCATTAGGCGTAGTATTTTTTCAGGAAGCGGCCGTTTATTGGCCTGAAAGGTCTTTCTCCATGCATATCCATGAGTAGATAGGCTCCACCTTGCTAGACCTTGTCTATGATGTACGGGCCTTCATAGTTTGGCTCGAATTTTCCCCGCTTGGCGCGATTGGGGATCATAGGTCTTTTGACCACTAGCACGAGTTCGCCTTGGCGGAATGTCCTCGGCCTGGTCAATCTTTCATATGAGCGTGTCATCTTTGGTTTATAGGCCTCCAGATTTTGTTGCGCTATGAGCCGGGTTTCATCAAGGGCATCAAGCTCCTCAAGCCGAAGGTGAGCATTCACTTCGTCCGTTAGCTCATAATGGATTGCCACTCGTAGAGAGGATAAATCTATCTCGAGAGGGAGTACCGCTTCTGTACCGAATACCAACTCGTACGGCGTAGTGTTCGTGGCCGTCTTAAACGTGGTTCTATACGCCCAGAGAGCTTCTTGCAGTCTCTCATGCCAATCCCTTTTATTTCGGGACACCGTCTTCTTCACAATCTTCGTCAAGGTCTTGTTGAAAGCCTCAGCTAGACCGTTAGCTCGGGGATTATAAACTGAGGAATATCTCCAGTCTATGTTGTGCTGTTGTGCGAAGCGACTGATCTTGTGGCTTCTATAGGCTAGCCCGTTATCGGAGATGATCCGTCTCGGAGTTCCAAACCGATAAATGACCTGCGTCTTGAAGAAATGGAGAATATTCTCCGTCTCCACTTCCCTTAGCGGTACTGCTTCTGCCCATTTGGAGAAGTAGTCAGTCGTCGCCAAAATGAATCGATATCCCCTGGACGACGCTGGTTCGATGGGGCCAATTATGTCAGTCTCACACATCTCGAACGGCCAGCTAGCCACAGTTGGATGTAGTGGATTTGGATGCTGATGGATGAAGTCCCCATGGATCTGGCATGAGTGGCATTGCTTCGCATACTCGAGACAGTCCTGAATCATCGTGGGCCAGTAGTAGCTCATTCGTTTAATTTTTAACTTCATCTTCGGGCCTACTTGGTGAGAACCGCAAAGTCCGTCGTGAACTTCTTGAACGACTCTTTTTGCCTCTTCAGGTCCCAGACATCTCAACCACAGAGAATCAAACAACCTCTTATACAGAGTATTATTGACGAAGGCGAAAGACCGAGCTCGTTTCATAAGCTGATGTCTTGAGGACGCATCTTCGGGCGTTCGGCGGGATTTGAAGTAGTTTATGAAGACCTCTCTCCAATCTTCAGCCTTTTCTTGATCTTTCATTTGCAGAACTGTCTGCTCAGTCGCTTCCTTTCCATCGGATGATTCCGGAGATATCTCTGCCGGAGCAAGAACTCGACGGCTTTGTACCACGATTCTTACGTCATCGAGGTTTTCGTCGGCCAGTTCTTTAGCGAGCTTGGCTAACGTGTCCGCCTTGCTATTTTCTGCACGCGGTATATTTTCCAGTATATAGGAGGGAATTTGAGTCAACAATTGCTGTACTCTCTCGCCATACTTTACCAGTTCGGGTTTGAACGTTTGGTAGTCGCCATTTACTTGACTGACGACCAGTTGAGAATCTCCATATATGAGGAGGTTTTCAATTCCCATGTCGATGGCGATCTCGGGGCCTGCTATCAAAGCTTCGTATTCAGCTTCATTGTTCGTCCTCGGCTCTGTTAAGGAGAAAGCAAAGCGCATTATCCCTCCTTGTGGAGTTATGAAGATGAGGCATACCCCCGATTTGATTATAGGGGTGCTTTGTTTGCGCTTCTTCGTGGAAGACGCTCCATCAAAATAAAGTTCCCATCGGGTATCACTACCGTCGATCGCATCAAATGCATGTTCGTCTGGTAGCTCGCAATTCAGAGGAGAATCGGCAGGTATCGGATGCTCAGCGAGGAAGTCGGCGATGGCCTGGCCTTTCACTGCCTTAAGAGGCTGATAGGTTATCGAAAACTCCATTAAGAGCAAGGCCCATTTAGCGAGTCTCCCTGTCAATATGGCCTCCGACATTAAATATTTAATGGGGTCCACCTTCGAAATGAGACGGACTTCATGCGCCAACGCATAGTGCCTGAGCTTTGTTATCGCGAAGATCAACGCCAGGCAGTGTTTTTCGATGGGGGAGTAGTTGCTTTCTGCCCCCAGGAGAACTCGACTTAAGTAATAAAGAGCTCTTTCTTTCTCTTGGTCATTCTCTTGTGCCCATAACGCGCCTAAGGAACCTTCGAGGGCGGTTGTAGTCGGCGGAGTCAGTCCAAAAGGAGAGTTGCCCCCAGCCTTCCTTACTCGGCGCCAGTGGCATATCCCTAGTAGGAGGAGTGTTGTCTCCTGAAAGTTTTCAGCGGATTACACCCACAAAATCCTATAATAAAAGAGAGATGGTGAAAGTTATATAAAGATAAGAACTATAAAAGAAAGAACTTGAAAATAAGAGTTTTCAACTATACCAGTTTTTCAGTTGCTATGAGCCCTATCTTAATGGTCATGAAAAAATGTTAGATCACATTATCCCTCAATAAAACATCACCTTTAGTTTTCATCCCTACCTTTCTTCAAGACATTGATCATATATCCCTACGTGTGTGAACTGGACATCTTTACACTCAGAGAATTCAATTCAAGCAATCATACTCTTGTCCATCTACCTTAGTACTTTTTAATAGATATTTAGATGGAATTTGCTCACACATTCTTCATGCGACCGTTAATACTTCTTGAGGTACTAACCGATCGATTACTTATGTGCTTGCTAATTAGGTGTTTTTCCTCGTCTTGCAACACCTAAGGCTTAACAGTGGCTCTCAAACCAGTTGGTCTAAGGCACTATGTGATAAAGCACACTCGCTATATTTTTTTATTGCTTCCTCGGTGATAACAAAACCAGTGTTCATTTTTCTTTTCACTATTTCATCTTTTATTCTCCGCTTTTATTTTCTTCATACTTTGGCTTTTAGACAGGAGCATTTCAAGGTATCCTCTACTATCCCAAGTTTCAAGATGTGTGTAAGTGCGTATAGTAGGGTATCAACGTTCAAATGTCTGGCTTCCAGAATAGGAACTATTTTTAAGGCTTATTTTTATTCTCAGATTAGTAATTTCCTTCATCTTACTAACCCTTGGGACAACAGCTCATAACTACTTATTACTAGTTTCATTTAAGAAAACATCTAACTTTCTTGTTTTTCTTAAACTATTCCTATCTTTTAAATATAATTTTTCACTTTCTATTCTTTTATTATCACAATTTTTTGTGTGTGTGCTTATATATAGTATAATGCAAAGTAGGGCGTAAATAAGCACAGGAGCGCTGAGAAACGACATCTTGGGAGCTTCTTGCAATGGTACAAGAGCGCTGAAGCTCGTTGGCGGGAGCATGGTATCGAAGAATAGTCCAGTGGTGGCTAGAGTTACCTGCTCCACTGGCATAGTGAAAAGGGAGGCCGCTTGGGGCCCGTAGGTTACTCCTCCAGATGGGACAGAGCGAGAGTTGCTGTTGCAGTTAGTGCAGTTCGAAGCCTGTTGATTTCTTGAAGAGCTTGAATATTCTGCCTCCTGCGTCGACCTTGGTCTTCAGCATGTACCAGTTGTTTGAGAACCGATTCCGTCGGCAAGGCTGCTGCTTGACAAAAATCCTCTGGGCTTCCTCCATCGGCGTTGAGGCACCGAGGGTGGGAGGTGGGAGCATCGACCCAAAAAGAATCCCGTTGATTTCTTGAAGAGCCGGATTGCAGAGATTTGAGGCTGCAAGTGACCCATACTTGACTCCGCCGGATATGACAGAGCCTGAGTTGCTGGGGTGGGAGCAAATGCCATTCTTCATAGAGACGAAATGCCGGCTTCAATATCCACTCCCCTAAGAGCAACCAAAAATATACACACCACGATTATTTGATCGCGGGAAAAACACAACACACGAAGTGTAGAGTGGAAAGAGGAAAAAGTCCCACCGGGCCTGCCAGAATCTATTCCCCTCCGAATGACGGCGCGACGAGAGACGTCTTGCCTGAGATTCGGGGCAGATGCTATTTTGTTTTATCCGTCCACCTCTCCGAAAATTCCAAGTTGATTTATGGCACCGTGTATCGGAGGTTTAGACGGATGCGGCCGATGTAGCAGACTTCATCAGATTCCCCCTCACTTGAATGGTTTTTTATTATGGGGACGCTCTTCCCTACAGGCGCAAGCCCCTGCAGTTAATTACGCTACCGCTTCGCGGTAACAACTTTCTCCTTCTCCATAATTTCACTTCGTGTCGTGGGTGTTTGTTTTGTTTGTGGTTGCCCGTGGATCGTATACGGAGACTAATTTATGCCGTCGCCCGTAGGACGTGGATTAGTCCAAATCCGTATTTTCTTAGATTTGGGTTTGAGGTTTTGATTTAAGGATACGTTAGCCATATTTGAGGCTAAGATCAACTTAAACGTTTGTTAAGCATACGTTATTCTAATTTCCAGACTAAGATCAACTTAACGGGATCGTTTAGATCCGACAAAAGAGCAATTGGCTCTATTGTTTCAGTTTAGGGACATAGTGGTCCATTGAATGTATGGCCGTCGGGACCCGTCACCTCTCTGACGACGTTGAAGGATTACAACGACATATGTCAGAGGAATTCAGAGATGTACCCTTGAACCAAAGTTGGTTGGGAGATCTATAGTCCAATTTGGGACTAAAGTCTGTTTGAAGATTTTGGTTTAAGGATACGTTAGCCATATTTGAGGCTAAGATCAACTTAAACGTTTGTTAAGGATACGTTAGTCTAATTTCCAGACTAAGATCAACTTAACGGGATCGTTTAGATCCGACAAAAGAGCATTTGGGGGCTCTATTGTTCCAGTTTAGGGACGTAGTGGTCCACTGCCAGTTTAGGGACATGGTGGTCCACTGCCAGTTTAGGGACATGGTAGTCCATCATTCCCATTTCGGGGACATGTGTTGGTTTAAGGACGTATAAGTCCATGAGTTTAAGGACCCCACAGTCCGTATTGTTGGTTTAAGGACGCATAAGTCCATGAGTTTAAGGACCCCACAGTCCGTATTGTTGGTTTAAGGACGCATAAGTCCATGAGTTTAAGGACCCCACAGTCCGTATCGATGTGTGGTTGTCGGGACTAAGATCGACTTAACAGGATCATTTAGATCCGACAAAAGAGCATTTGGGTTCTATTCTTCCAGTTTAGGGACGTAGTGGTCCATTACCAGTTTAGGGACATGGTGGTCCATTGCATGTATGGCCGTCGGGACCCATCACCTCTCTGACAACGTTGAAGGATTACAACGACAGGTATCAGAGGAGTTCAGAGATGTACCCTTGAACCGAAGTTGATTGGGGGATCTGTAGTCCAATTTGGGACTAAAGTCTGTTTGAAGGTTTAAGGATACGTTAACCATATTTGAGGCTAAGATCAACTTAAACGGGATCGTTTAGATCCGACAAAAGAGCATTTGGGGGCTCTATTGTTCCAGTTTAGGGACATGGTGGTCCACTGCCAGTTTAGGGACATGGTGGTCCATCATTCCCATTTTGGGGACAGGTGTTGGTTTAAGGACGCATAAGTCCATGAGTTTAAGGACCCCACAGTCCGTATTATTGGTTTAAGGACGCATAAGTCCATGAGTTTAAGGACCCCACAGTCCGTATCGATGTGTGGTTGTCGGGACCCATCACCTCTCTGACGACGTTAAAGGATTACAACGACGGATGTCAGAGGAGATCAGAGATGTACCCTTGAACCGGATGTAAATTGATTTAAGGGAGCAGTCATGCTCAGTCAATTTAATTTGAGGACTTACGGCCAGAATTAGGCTAAGTACAGTTGAAAATGTTCAACATTTTATTTGCATTTGGCCTATTAGGCCTTTACTTAGGGCTTTGCCCCTTTTAAAATAATGCATTGCATTTTATTTTGGTCTGTTTAGACTCTTTTCTTTTAATTGGGCTCTGCCCCATTTAATAGTGCACAACACTTTTGTTTGGTCAAATAGACCTTTTTTATTGGGCTCTGCCCTTAATAATGCATTGCATTAAATGCTCTGACAACGCCCCACGCGGCTTGTCAGGCGCTTTGCGCCAATTGAGGAGCGCAAGGCGCAAACTCATGTGATGGTGACACATGTCACGTTCTGGTGAGCGCAAGCGCAGTGCACTGCACAGTTACGCTGCTGACACGTAGCGCGCTCTGGTGAGATGCGCCAACCCAAAAGCGCAATACTTATTTTTTGTAAAGCGCAAGGCGCGGTTTGTTCTGGGGCTGACACGTGGCGCTCCCTGGTGGCTTACGCCAATCCAAGGAGCGCAACAGTGCAAACTCAAAAGTGCAAGGCACTGTTTTATATTTTGATCAGATTTAAATCAAAGAAAACAAGTTTTTCTTGTTTTCCCGAGAGGTTATACCTCAAATCTCAAGAACCAGTGGTTCATCAAAAGGCAATGCCTTTATTATTATTATATTTTTTTTATTGAAGATCTTTGATCTTGTTCTTAGATCAATGATCTTTTTAGAAGAAACTCTTCTTTTTTCTCAAAGGTTTTTACCTTTTTTTTTTATCTCTCTGAGTTTCTTCTCAAAGTTTTCAGAAAATTTCTGTGTTTTTGTCTCTCTGTTTTTCTGTGTGTTTTAGACTTGGAGTGTAGGGGCCTTTATATAGTGCCAAATGATTTGTTAAATCAGTTAAAGAGATTTTTCTCTGAGTGATTTAGGAATTTTTCCCCACCGTTGGATCTTTGATCCAAGGGCTTCTGTTTTACAGAAGGCAATCTTCTTGTTTTTTACGAGATTGAGAAAGATCTTTCCAGAATTTTTCTGTTTTAGTGCAGGCACAGCTGGCGCAAGCGCATCGCGCAGCACAGAGCGCAGCGCAACTGCGCTGACACGTGTCGCGCAGCGCAACTGCGCTGACACGTGTCGCGCAGCGCAGAGCGCAAGTCAACTGAAGCGTTGCTTCTTTTTTTTTAAATATGATTTTTATTATCTTTTAAAACAGAGCTTTGCTCTGATTGGGGGAAACAGAAGCATTGCTTCATTTCCCGCCTTGGGATTTGAACAGAGTTTTGCTCTGATAGGGAGATTTTCTCCTTTATTATTATTATTTATTTATTTATTTATTTTTCTTTTATTGTTATTATTTTATAAGGAGTGGGTTTTGAGCCAAAATTTTGGCGGGAACAATCTCACTCATAATCATCACAAGTGCAAAAGCTAGAAAGTTTTTCTCCAAGGAAGAAGAAGAATAATAACCAAAACCATTTGTGATGAACAATGAAATCATAGTGTGGTTAGAAATGCAACCATGGGTTAAGTATGATAACTTAACCCATGTAGAGACTTAACCATGGTCAAGGGTTGGGTTGGGTTAACAAATATCATACAAAAATATCTTTACAAAATATCTTTGCAAAAACAAAACAAAAAGCTTCTAGAAAAATTAACCCAAATCAAACCTTAATCATATTTAATCTCCACTAATCATGTTGCATTAATAACCCTAACATGTTACAATATTATATATCACATATACAATATTTATTGTAACAAAATAAAATAATACAATTAACATATATCGCATATATATCAATGTATTACCCGAGTGAGAAAAAGAATCTTTTTGTGAGCTTATATTAGTTAATGTAATTTAATATATCAAATATATAATTATACATTAAATTATCGAATCAACACTTGATCCGATAATCCGGCTATTTCACAAATAACCGACTAATATAATCTGTATCAGTTCATCGAATCAACACTTGATCCGATGATCCGGCTATATCACATATACCCGGCCGATATCTCATATCGCGAGAATCAAATACGGTATCACATACACGTATTGTTCTCGGTCCCGCACATATCATATATGTGCTCCTACTCCGTTTTTCCTGAGCCAAGAAACCTCTGTGTAGGACTCTAAAGAATCGTCAATACGCCGGCAGTAGGTGATGATCATATTAAACATCCACAAGCTGCAAGCGGTCAACTAAACGTAACAGCCACCCAGGTATTGAGCGATCATAAGATCAACAAGCAAGCCTGCACATTCTCCTGAGAATCCAATCAGTAACACTCGCGTACAGTCCGGTCTCTTCGTCTGATATGTCGCATATCTCGCCTAGGGGTGGTAAACGTCAGACCCCAGTAGCTTGATAAGTCGTGTCGATATGAGGTCTATAACAGTTCGAGAAACTAATGATAACACTTATCAGTAAATCTCAGCAACCCTGGCCAGGGATTTCCAGTTATAGCCAATCAAACACAGCACAACATCAACTCCCTATACCGGGAGAGACGGATCCCCTCCTATCGCTCATTGCCTCCATGTAATTCGGGACTGTACCCAAAAGCCACATTTTTGCACGCCCTCTTGGACGTGGTATGATGGAAATCAAAGCACAGTGGGAATCACACAAGACTCCATGACGATCTCGGGTCTACAGACTAACATGTACCAGTGTCACCAGAGAACTGCCATCTGACGTGAGGTATAATACCATCTGGGAGTTCTCGGCGAGTCCGTCCAGTATTCCCAGTCTCTACTGAGCACCCGTACACCATCCTTGATGTCAAACACCGATGGATATGGGATCATTGTTCACACCATAATATTTTATTATTATATTCCCCATTCTTATTCGTTTTATAAATAAATAGGTGCTTTTGACGCATGTCTGCTACATATTACAGGTTACAGGTTCTTGGAGCGAAAACAGTGAAAAAGACAAAAGACGACACAAAAAAGGGACTTTGACCAACAAATAGAAGGATCTTAATCAAGCCTACACAAAAGATCAGTACAAGGCAACGCAAGGTCCAAGATTACAAAGCAAACGTTTAAAAGTCCACTGCAATTGTTCACTGGAGATCTGGAAGAAATAGAGAAGCCAAATTGAATAAAGATCCAAAGAAATAAAAAGCCCAAGAAGCCCAGAATCAGTTCCAAAATTTTCAGACATAAAATTTTACCAAAGCTTGGAGTCTGCTTTGACTAGGTCTTCCTAAGGATATTTTGGTAAATGCAGACGTGCGAATCAATTGTAACCTAGGGTTTCTATGTCTTATAAATAGAAGCCCAAATCATTGTATTCTTTTCATGCCTCCCTATGCCTCTTTCCATGAATAAAATTTAGAAATCTTTTGGAGAGCATCGATATCTCTTTTCACTTCATGAATTCAGATCTGACAACCCTGTGTTGATGTTTGGAGAGAGCCATCTGTAAAGTAAGTAGTTAATTTAAATTCTTGCCCTAGGTAATTTTTCATTCTTTGCCCTAGATAAATGTTTTTAAATTCCCTAATGAGCGAGTAGTCTCCTCGCTTGTTAGGGTTAGCTTTGGGGAAGGCTTTTGAGAGATGAGATCTCTCATCCCTTTCTTGCCCATTATATATTTTCAATAGGACTCCATGCATACATGCTCACATCGCGCCCTACGGCACCCTATCCTTCGAGGTAGCGGTGAGACCGTAGTATAAAGGCCCGGTTGCGCGTGTTTTCCATGGAGGTTAGGGTAAGGATCTCTAAAGGAAGGACAAGAACCTAGAGGAAGGAACACCTTCCCGAATGGATCTAATCCCCTTTATTGATAATTACCATAACTCCTCATAGATCTTCATTTGGGTATAGAAAGCGTCAAGATTTATTTACATTTCCAAACCATTCCTAAATCTAACCTTAGCAAGATTTAGATCTAGATAATCTTAGTATAGATAGATTTAGTTTTTAGATTTAATAATCAATCCGAACACCCTTCGGAATTAACTCGTTAGCGCGACGAGAAAATTCACAACATTCCTGTGGACCGACCTGTACTCACCGGCTAGCTATAAGCGACGCCGTTCTTGATTGCGGTAATAGATAGTTTTTGAGACGAATCAAATGGCGCCGTTGCCGGGGATGGCGTGCTATTTTCTTTTTGCAATTTCGGGTTAATCTAAAATTAAAAAAATCATAAAAATCTGAAAAATCACAAAAAATATATAAATATATCATCTGTTATTTTTGGAAAGGGTATTTTTGTAAGAATTTTGCAGGATCGACGAAAAAATTCGGATCTGGAAATCTACAAAGATCAAAACAGCAAATATAAAATCCGAACAAACAGAGGAATATCACAACAGACAACAGAAGAAATTTGGAGGACCGAGTCAACAAGTCAACCGCGCGATCTGGTGCAAAAAAAAAAATCGCCTGCTGACGCCATCGTCTTGCGGCGGATCCGCGGTCGTTGGTGGCTTAGGGCGGCGGTTCCGCGGTCATCTCAGCGGATCAGATCCCCAAACTTCCTCTGCGGTTCATTAAAAAAAAACTGTAAGTCTTCTGATCTCCTCCTCTGCAAATCTCTGATATCTCCTCTGAAAACCTCCTGCAGGATTCTTTGCGCTTAAAAAATCTTTCCTCTTCCAAATAACAAATCTTGTGCAGGATTCTTTGCGCCGCGCATAAAATAAAAAGATTTGATTGCAAGTGATTTACTGTTTTGCATATCTTTAAAACTGACTTTAAGGGGCTTTTGACCAATTCAAATTGGGTGGGGATTTCATCACCCTTCCCAGGACCCCAGAAATCACATAAGGCATTTGCATTGACCATTCTTAATTAAAAAATACTAGACTCAGTCCTAAGGACTTCGAGCTTAATAGGACAGAGAACTAGTTATAGGCATCGACCGTTTATCCTAACCTGACTTTGCGGTGTCTAGGCAAGTGTATATAAGGCAAGTGGTTACTTAATTAGGACCGCTACTTGTAGCGGGGAGCCTCCCACTTACCTGGCACTTACATGGCCGCAATTGTCGGTGACGAGGCGGTTTGAGGTCCTATTTCTAGCCCTTTGGAACAGTTAGGAGCTGTCTAGCTGACCTAGGTGACCCTAGATCTAGGCCTGATTATGCATTTTTGGTTGATCGAAAGTGTGTCTTAGCCCTTTATCGAATATCCTTTTTTGCAAAAAGTTCCAAACAAATAAAAAAAAGGGGGGGAAAGGAAGAATTTTTTTTTAACAACTTGCAAATTTTTGCCGCTAAGAAATCCTTGCACCACCTACCTTCTTTCTCTTCTTTTTCTTCTATCATGGGTACCCCACATCATAAATCTCTTGCCGAACTTTGGTATCCCGAACCAAACTTTGCGTCGTATGTCAATTGTTTCGGTCGATTTAAGGAAGATCCCTCCATGCCCAAAATTTCTTTGAAAGATCAAATAGAAGCGTCTGGAAGAAACAGTTCGACTTTGCAACCCACTTTGTGTCGACCAAGTCAACTTTTACCACCTTCATATGTTGATACCACTTTTTCAAGTCCTGCTTTAACTCCTAAACCGATGTCTATTGCGGAGCATATCGCTCAATCTCGTAGCCGATCTTTCACCACTCTCAACACATCTAGTTCTAGGGATCAACAAGTCCATCCACCTTTTTATCCACATGTTGACCCTACCCCTGTCCAACCACCCACTTCCTACCATTCCTATCCGACTTTCCCACCGTCACTAGACACTGTTTCTACACAGCCTTTTGGGAGTTTCACATATACAAACAATTTCGAATCTTTTACCGAAACCCCCTTACCACCCAAGTCTAGTTTGGAAGAGTCGTTGGAGGCTTATATCTTAGCAACAAACAAAATTATTAGGAATGTGGATGCGTCCGTAGCCGCCCTTATACAACCTAGTGAACCGGTAGCTAGTTTTCCACTAGTTTCAAATTTTCCAATGTATGAGGAGGCGGTTGGACATAGTGAGAATTTGAGAGTAGCGAGTGAGTTCTACACATTCCAAAATCAGACCTACCCTTACCCAATTGAAGCTCACAACTCCGGTTTTCCATCGATTGTCCCAAACGATTCACCAGTAGAAAATAAAAACGAGTTGTGTGATTTTGTAGTGCTTGATTTGCCAAATTGTGAAGAACCCATTTCGAGTGAAACCACTCCTAATCCGTTTGGCCTTTACACCTCCACTCTAAAACCTGAATTGATAAATATCCATGCTTTTGATGAGGTGTCAGAAAAAAATATTTTCACTTAATTAAGGATATAGACGCCGGGAATATTTCGGATGATGAACCTGTCAATTTGATTGAAATTTTATGTCCAATTCATCATCCCGAGTCATTAATTGTTTCTCCCGAACTTCATATGCGTCTTGATTTTGATGATAATGGCATGGATGAGTTAAATATTGAGGAGAATTATGAGGATAATATTGAGGAGAGTATTGAGGATAATATTGATGTTGAACCATTTTTGTTTGATGTGTCTGATTTTCCAATTCATCCTCTTAAACCTTTAACTGTTATATCACCCTCCCTCCTTTCCATCGTTCCGACCACGCAAAAGATCACGCTTGACGACTGTGAGCTTGAAAATTTTTTCTTTGAATCTGACACAGTTCTCACAGCCGATAACACATACGAGTGTTTCACTTTTTCGGACGATGTTGATGACTCACCGCCCGACTTTGAGTCCTTTGAAATTTCAGATGAGTTAGTTAAACCATCAGACTCGGTTGCTTACAGTCGTTTCGAACCATTGTTGGAATCTTTCCAGTTCGAGATAGTTTACTACGGTGAGAATGAGACTATCCCTAATTCACTCCCTTCCGTCCTTCCTATCGTTCCGACCGTACAATAGACCGTTACGCTTTCATCTCCAATACCAAGTTCGGCGTACCCATGCCTTCTTACGAATCTTGAGGAATTTGACCCCATTTCTCGACGGGTTGATAGATTAGCACAATCGCTTTTAACACATCGGTCATGACAAATTGTGCTAATTTATTCACTCGATTTACATCCTCAAGATCGTACTCCACTTCTTTCTCTTTTCCGCCATTCTTCTCCCCCACCGAGACCGTATCCCGTTTTTACCTCCACACGGTCTCGTGTGCTTCTCATCTCTTTTCTTTCCACTCCATTCTTTCACCAACTCGACCATTACCACGATAAGATTTTTGAATGGTTGGTGTTAACCTTTGGCTTGTGTAAGGCCAAGCTTAAGTTTGGAGGGAACCTTGTTGTATATATGTATATATATTTTTTGTTTTCTTTTTCTATAAAAAATAAAAAAAAATTCAAAACATTAAAAAAATATAAATTTTTTTATAATTAAATAAACAGGGGAGTGCCGGCATTTTGACCCTCTTGGTGTAGCATGACAGTGAGGACACTGTCAAGTTTAAGTTTGGGGGTATGCTCGGTAAGTCTTCTTCCTTCGCATTCATGTGTATATTTTTGCATTTGCATACTTATTTTAAAATCAATAAAAATTGAAAATTTTCAAAAAATTATAAAAATTAATGTATTCAATTTTGGCATTATTTGACTTGAGTTTGACAAATAGGTTAACTAGTTAGGAACAACTAGATCTTAGATTTAGTAAATTAAAAACCCTAAAAATAACCTTCCTTAAAGTTTAACGGTAGAAAGTATATGCCTTTGTAGTTTACTTAGAAATAGGCAAATTTTGAGTTCACTTTTTGGGCTAAGTCAAAACGAAGGAAGAGTATTAATATTTTTATTAGAGTATAAGTTTGAAAAATAATTCCTAGCTTAAGTCTAGATTCTGAAAATGTATACCCTACAAATTGCACCAACACGCACCTTGAAACTTGGAATAGTAGAGGAGACCTTGAAATGCTCTTGTCTAAAGTCTTTAGTACAATGAAAATAAAAGAAAAAAAGGTGAATAAAGAAAAAAAAAATGAACACTGGTTTTTGTGATTACTTAAGACTGTAAAAATAGAAAAATATTTAGCAAGGGTGCTTCATCAACTAGTGCCTTAGACCAACTGGTTTGGGAGTCACTGCTAAAGCCTTAGGTGTTGCAAGACTAGAAATTACGCTTTAATGTGCAAACACATCTTGTAATCGGTCGTTGGTACCTCAAGAAGTATTAACGGTCGCATGAAGGATGTGTAAGCAAAATTCATTTAAAAATTCACCAATTAAGAAGTGCTTTGGACAACGGACAAGAGTACGATTGCTTGATTTGAATTTCCAAGTGTAGGAGGTGATATATACACACACGTAGGGATATGTGATTGGGATTTAGATGAGAGAAAAGAGTGAAGAATAGAACTTGTATCTTTAGTAGAGTTGATAAAAATTCCTATGTGGAGATGGAACCCTAGAAGGAAAACTTATGAAATGCCGAAAGCTAAGTAAGTCTGTAGAACATATATAATCTTAAGTTAGATGATGAGGAAGTGTGAAGAATATGGGTGGATAATTTGCAAGTCGACGATAATAGAATTCCTTGTTGGAAAACCTAATTGAAGAATTAAAGTCAGTGGGCCTAATTGATAAGATTTTGTGGGTAGTATCCGCTGAAAACCCTCAGGAGACAACACTCCTCCTACTAGGGACACCTAGAGGAAGGCCCGGTTGCCCTACGGCACCCTATCCCTCGAGGTAGCGGTGAGACCGTAGTATAAAGACCCGGTTGCGCGTGTTTTCCATGGAGGTTAGGGTAAGGATCTCTAAAGGAAGGACAAGAACCTAGAGGAAGGAACACCTTCCCGAATGGATCTAATCCCCTTTATTGATAATTACCATAACTCCTCATAGATCTTCATTTGGGTATAGAAAGCGTTGAGATTTATTTACATTTCCAAACCATTCCTAAACCTAACCCTAGCAAGATTTAGATCTAGATAATC
Organism: Agapanthus africanus; assembly: GCA_030015575.1. Lineage (NCBI taxonomy): Eukaryota > Viridiplantae > Streptophyta > Magnoliopsida > Asparagales > Amaryllidaceae > Agapanthus > Agapanthus africanus. The sequence goes on from CM057351.1 coordinate 351,144,235, forward strand.
TTAGTATAGATAGATTTAGTTTTTAGATTTAATAATCAATCCGAACACCCTTCGGAATTAACTCGTTAGCGCGATGAGGAAATTCACAACATCCCTGTGGACCGACCCGTACTCACCGGCTAGCTACAAGCGACGCCGTTCTTGATTGCGGTAATAGATAGTTTTTGAGATCAATCAATCATCCATCGCCCATCATATGGGTCAAGATGCATATACGCTAGTCTACTCTGGTGTATCAATGCCCTGTCTCGATACACCCTCGACTAGGAATAGTTATAGGATGTACCTGTCGACTACCGTGGCCCCACTAGTATGATCTCATCATAGTCCCAGTAGTCGAGTACATATCCTAAGGGCTTTATCAACCTGTAACATAGAGACTATCATAGTACATGTTAAGATAAAGAGCAACCAGATAGCGTACTATCATGTCGAGCAAGAAAGTCCTCCCTATATATGTCCAAGCATCCACTACAATATACATCGTATGTACAGTAATGGCCTCTAGGGCATACATATCACTAACAATCTCCCACTTGCACTAGGGCCATCTGTTGTGGTATCGCATACCCAACAATCAGCTGTGGTTGAACTATCTCATACTCAACCATCCCATAAAAGTCTCTACTGGGAAAAAGTCCTTTGTGAGTGATCCGCGCTGTTGTCCTCTGTGTCTACTCTCCTAACCTCGATCTCCCTGGAGATCAAACATCTCCATGATCAGGTGATACTGCCTAAGAATTATATCTGGATTTCTGATGGGACGGGGGTTCCTTGGCATAAGCCACAACTCCATTGTTATACAATGGTAGGAACGAAGTTCATCTCATGAACTTATATATATCCAGACTGCCTCTTTGGTAGAATCCTTGGTAACGATATATCTTGCCTTTAATCGTCTAGTAAGTCACGGTATCTAGCTTGGAATTCTTCCAACACACCGTCTCTCCACTGAGGGTAAAGACAATGTCTGCGACTGACATTCAGTCGTCCTTATCACCCTGGAACCTTTCCAGTGATTCTCCCCAGGATCGATTGATACCATCTCACTACAACTAGTGAGATTCCTAACATCCAATTAGATCTATCCCATAGATCCATAACTCAGGATTTAGGAGGTATCACCTTTGATCCTATATGAAGAATCTTTATGATAAGAGGAGATTGACCGAGCGTAGCATAGGAAACTCCTTCCCTATCAAGAGTATGTCATCCACGTACTCTACGAGGATCACCACCATACTCTCTACTACATTTTTGTATATACAAAGTTCATCTACCATTTTGATGAAGTCAAACTCTTTGACTATCTCTTCAAAACAGACGTTCCAACTCCGCGATGCCTGATTTATCACATAAAATATCTTGCTCTCGTTTCCGCTGCTCCCACTGTCTACGAAGCCCTCTGGCTGTGTACTTATAAATGCTCTCTTCCAAATCATCATTTAGAAAAGCAGTCATGACACCCAACCGCCAGATATCGTAGTCATGGTATGTAGCCGTGGCAAGTAGGATCTGGATGGACTTTAAGCATAGCTTTCAAAGTCTCAACTTTTCCATGTACACCAAGTAATCTTCTCAAGATATACTTGCTCCTGATGGGGATTTAACCCTTCAGATAAAGCAATCAAAGTCCATACTTTGTTGGTGTATAAGGATTCCATCTCAGATCGCTAAGCATCCAGCCATTCTTACAGAGTTCCACTCCTGATGGCCAGCTCGAAACTAGTTAGGTCATCATCTCATGATGCAATCCTCTCTCCCACTGTCATAGAGAAAACCAAAGTATCTCTCAGGTGGGTGAGGAACCCTACTAGATCGGCGGAGAGGCTGAGGTTCGTTGGAAACTATTGAATCTTTTGGTTCTACCAAATCATCAGCTGCAGTTTGTATAGCTGGAACCTTTCCAGTTCTACCTCATGACCACTAATTTCTTCATAAGAAATTTCCTTTCACAAAGGTGGTATGCTGAGAAACAAAACATCTTTTGTTCCTCGGTTTGGTAGAAGATATTCCTTTGCAAATGCTTGGGATATCCAACAAACTTCTACAGAACTGATTTTGCCTCGAGCTTGTCCGGATTTTTCTTTTAGACATAGGCCGGACAACCCCAAATCTTAACTTACTTAAGATATGGGCTCTTCCCATTCCATATCACATATGAAGTGGTAGGCACCTGATTTGATCGGAACCCTATTCAATAGGTATGCAGCTTCACAAGTGCATAACTCCCAAAAGAAAATAGGCTACTCAGTAGTACTCATCATAGAGAACACTATATCACATAGGGTGCGTTTGCTCCGCCCCGATACACCGACGTGCTGTGGTGTATACGGAGGAGTAATGCTGAGAGAGAATCTCATTCTCTTTTAGAATAGTCCAGGAATCCTGTGCTCAAGTATTCTCCTCCTTGATCTCATCAAAGGACATAATACTTATACCCGTTTTTAGTTCTCTACTTCTAACTTATATTCTGTGATTATCTCAAAAGTTTCGGACTTGTGTTTCAACAGGAACATATGTCTGAATCTTGAGAGATCAACAGTGAATGTAATGAAGTACAAAGAACCGGTCCTGGCATTTGTAGACAGGGGACTTTTATACATCAGCATGTATCAATCCCAAGAGTTCACTAACTCTTTCTCTGTTTCCAATAAACGGAGCTGTGGTCATCTTATCTCTGTGACATGACAGGAAAGTTTCATAAGATATAAATTCAAACTAATTTAAATATGCATCTATATATAACTTCAGCTAGTCGGGTCGCATTAATATGACATAGTCTACAATGCCTCAAGAAAGATTCGTTCATTTCTGAACTCTTCCTTTTGTGTGTGTTCTGTACATTAAGAACTGTAATTTGATTTAGAACGTCTACGCTTTTAGATAACGTGCCTTAACCGATCAACTCTTGATATAGGAAATGTTCAAAACATTATCCAACAATACAAAATTATATCCTTTCTTTACTTATAAAGAGACTGATATGATGTTGTATATCAGGTTCGGTATCTAATAACATTCGTTCAGAATCAATGTATTCTGGTAATACAGGGTGATAACTACCAACAGACTTGGCTACAACACTTGCACCGTTTCTATCTCATGAAATTTATCACCCGTTCTCAGTTCTCTACCTATCTGTAGCCCATGTAACAAATTACATTTGCGGGATCCTGATCCGGTATCTCATACCCAGGACGTAAAGGATACTGAGAAACGGTTCTATGTAATGAACACACCCGAAGAAGATGCATCAGCATGCACTTTCTTCGTTTGGGCGGCACGGGAATTCTGGTAATCCCCTATTTCCTGCTCTGTCTTATAATAATTATAAGTTGGAGCGGGACCAACGTTCCCTAGCGTAGTATAACAAGCGGGTTCAGTCAATACATCCGTATTATTATTTTGATTAAGGCGTGACATAGTCGTAACCAGGAGAGAGAGAGAAGAAAACACTCAGCATATGCTCTTGCAAGATTAGATTGGTTATCAATATATCTAATCAGGATGTCTCTCACTGTTTTAGTCAAATCTTCCTTCAAACCCTAAAAGGAAAGACTAGCCGGGATTAATTACACTCTACAAGTTCGCCAATCTTTCAGCCAGGCCAGTTCCAGTACTTTGAAGGAAGTTCCCCGTGCTTTCGCACGGACCTAATTAAAATAAATCTCGTTTTCCCAGGGACGTAACCCCGTTAACACCTTTCTAGACACCTACTTGATCGGCTAATTGTAATGTGTAAAACTCTCCCAGAAGTAACTTTTACTCGCAGCGGGTATCGGGATCCAACTATCTCATAGAAGGTATGCAATCTCATTGCAAATTTCAACACTTGAAATTCCCGATAATATTTTACCCCTAGCGTCCTATGACCTTAACGGAGGTCAACAAACCATAGACTGCTAGTCAAGTTCTACCCGTCATTTCCTGATTGAATTAAACCCATCCGCACGACCCTTGACGGAGGTCAACAAGGCCGCACGACTACCCTAAAACAATCTGCATCATTTGCATAAGCAGATAAATACTAGTTAGCTACCGTACACTACGCCTTGATGGAGGTCAACAAACATAGTACGAATACTAAGTAGAACTTATCTGAAATGACGGAGGGCTACGACAGGTTTTTAAGAAAACCCTTTGCGTAATGAACTTGATATCGTTGTAGAATCGAGTGATTTTGAATGGAATGTTTTTGAGGCCTTTTCTAGTTTTGCTAAAGAGGTCACTTCCGGTGAAGGGATCGTCGGCTCTTTCCGCATCGATTAAGGTGCAGGATATTTCACAAATATCACTATGCAAAGAAAAAACTATAGAAACAATCAAAAGACAAACCGAGTTTGTAGCATCTGCTAGTTTACTAAAGAGGTCACTCCCGGTGAAGGGATCTCGGCTCTTTCCTTATCGAATAAGGTGCTGGATATTCTACAAGGAATACCGCTATGCAAAGCAAAAACTAGAGCTACCAGTTTTTTTTAAATAAGTTTCTACAACATCTTTAGGTTTCTTTTATTTCATTAATCTCATTAATGAAGTCCCATTTTATTATGCTTCACAAGCATTACTTTTGAAACGAAATCTGCAATATAACATATATCTCATATATATAATATAAACATTCGTCTCAGGCAGTAATATGATCTCATAATAGAACATTGCAGCAGAAGAAACATATATGAAATATTTGATATACTAGAAGGTCTATGTTTTAGTATGAGCCAGTATAAAACACGGATTCCACGGACGCGATGAATAGCCAAACCCACATCCCTAGACCCCTACGAGAGCAGCAAGCAACACTGTCAATTCTAGGGTTAGGAGACCCGGTCTCGACTCCTCGAGATGGTCTCCCACTGGACCCTAGAACCCGGTTACTTGTGCTCCCCGCCTTGGGTCTACCTAATGCGGAAAAGTAAATAATATACAATGATGACATCATCCTCAGCCCGGAAGTGCCCCAATAAAAGAATATTACATACAAATAAATTTTACATGAATGAAAAAGAAAAACTCTCATCTCACATAAAACCCCCGGCTATTCAAAACGCGACGATCCAATATAACATATCACAGCAACACATAATATCCCATATCATCAACGTAAGAAAGTATGCGTATCCCGATTGTCGTTAATGTATAGCAATGAAACTGGCGATACACCACATACTACGCTTACGGTCACAGAAAAGAAAGTGTAAAACTACAACAGTTGGAATCCGCAACCTCCTTAGACATCTCATGCCTAACCAAATGAATTTCTTAAAAATCTCATGCCTAACAATTATAAACCCCGCATTTTAGTCTCATTATCGAAAACTCTTTTCACATGTGGCAACGCCGTACTGCCCCAAACCCTAAGGTTTAGAGGCAGTTCAGACGGTCACATAATCGAGTTATGGTTTATGTTCTTCTAGAGGGTCCACCGCGTTACTTGCACGACTTAGAACGTTCTAAAACTACGGAAAAATCCAACACTTGGAAATTTTCCGGCAGGGGAAAAGGTGAGTTATTGATATCCGTTCGAACTTTTTAACACGTTCTAAATTACCCGGACAAAACTTAAACGAAGTTAAACTTTCCGATCGAATCAACGAGTTCCCAATACATCCCAGAAAACTCAACACTTGAGTATAATTAAAAATTCCCAAAAGCATTAGGAAGTACCTACGGTTATTACTGTGCAAAGAACTAACCCTAAATCCACTGTATGGCCGCGGCGCAAGCCATGGTACGGGCGCGGTTCCACGGCGCTTTAATGGTATTTGTAATACCCAGCCTTTTTATACCAGAAATTGTATTTTTGTTACTCTAAATTCTAACTATTTTTAATTATAGTTTTAATTATTTTATTTATAACCGTAATTATTTTAGAGTCCCATTTCTTTTATTTAATTAAAAACCAAATCCTAAAATCCAATTAATTTGTCTCGAGCCCAGAACATTTTCCTTAGCAATCTTCCTTATTTTTCCCCCACATTCCTTTCCACCAAGCCGACCTTATTATTCCTCTTATTTTCCTTGCCTTCAATCTTGGCCCATCCCCTTTTTTTAGAATTCATTCCATTTTTCTTTTGGCAGCAATCCCCAGCCCATTGTTCTTTAATTTAAATCTAAGCCCACTCTTTTAAACCTAACTCAGCCTGACCCTTTCATTGCATTTATCTTGTTAATTTCTTTTTACATTCCTTAATTTCTAATCTAATTCCCCATCTGAATTCCAAGCCCAGCCCCAAATTCTTTTCTATCTAATCTTCAATTCCCTAACTGGCCTGGTCCAGCCCCATTTCAATTTCTTTTTTTAATTTAATTTCTTTTGGCCCAGTTTCTTGGCCCGGCTCTAGGAATTCTTTTTCTTTTCGTCGGCCCGGCCCAGGCCCTCTCTCCTTCAGCCACGCCCGCCCTCTCCTCACCCGTTCGCGCTTCGACCCGACCCGCTTAGCCCCTGTTCATCTTCAAAAAAATTCCAACGGCTCTTTTCCTTTTTCTCGCGCACGTTTCGCCTGTGCCTCCGCCCGCGCCCACGTCGTCGCTCATCACGCGCGATTCCCGCGAGCGTTTCAACCGCGTGGCTCCCCCTCGTTTTCACATTCCCTCCCCCTCACTTCCCACACCCTCTCACCCTCACACCCTCAACTCCCTGCAAACCACTTTTCCCTCGACAACGACGACGAAGACGACGACGACACCCCACCCAGCTCAATCCCCTCGCCCAAACTCGTCTCCGACCACCTCCCTCCATCACCCAGTACCCCAAAAACCCACTGCTAAGTTCGAACCCCTGCAGCCGAGCTCGACGTTCCCTGCGCCGACGACGGTGAGTTTCCGCCTCGTCGTCGACTTCCCCGCTGCAACATCATCATCAACATCATCATCGTCATCCTCCTCACCATCCTTTCCTTTCTCCCCCCCCCCCACTCTCTGTCCTTTCACTTTCTCTCTCTCTATATCTCATTCTCTCTCTCTCTCACTGCCTTTCTCTCTTCCCTCTCACTCTACTCTCTCTCTCTGCTCCTTCTCAGTTTCTCTCTCTCTCCCTTTCTCGCTCTCTAACTCTCTCAATCCAGTCCCTCACTCTCTCCCTCTACCTGCATCTCTCATCTCTCTTTCTCTCGTTCCAACACCCCCGACACCATCGACTGAGCACCCGAGCTTTGGAACCCATCGACCCCAACCATCGAACCCCCTCCGACGAGCCGCAACCTCACATCACCACGACCACAGTACAGTTTCTCCATCGTTGCATCGAGCCTTGAGACCCAGCACCATCAGACACCGAGCTCCGGCCACTTCGAGCACCAGCATTCCTGACCTTCAGCCGAACAACTACAGGACCAACCCTTCGTCCCTGCACCTCACCTGAACTCATCGCCTGCACACGCCCTCGCCAGAGTTCGTCTACTTATCATTCCCGAGCAAGAACCCCTTCGGAAACTCGTGCTCACCCGGAGCTGTTGCTGTCATCGTCGCGCGACCGTGCTGTATTACGCTACAGTGCATCGCCTTGTCACCTTCAGGCAAGTATTCTACTTGCTTACATGCTATTTTACTTAAAGTACAACCGTTAAATACATGAATTATAATGTTACAAGTTTAAAACTAATATGTGCCGTAACTGTTCGATGCTTGTTCCCTTAGAAAAACATCATCAAATTTGACGGAACTCAATGGTGTAGGTGGGCCCGTAGGGCTATGAACATAGTGTATGATTTTTGTTGGATGATGTGATCGATAACGACTAAAACAACTACCCCCAAGTTTGATCGTAAAACTATAATTCTGTTGCACCTGAATATAGTTAAATTCACCATAAATCATATACATATTAGAATGGTGCGTTCAAGGGCTCAAATCGAAGCTAACTCGACGAACTTTAACCCTATACCAGTTTCCTGATATTCCTGTACTTAAATTGGGACGATAATTGTATCGGAGAGCGACTCTGGACTGCAGTCCAGAGCGACTCAGATTGTGCTTGCTGTTCCGTAATGGATACCATAGGATTTCCTTAATTCGTAGGTTGCGGAACTCCGCTGCTTATTGTAGGTAACTCTGTTAGCTAGACAACACAATTAGTTTCATCCTGTTTCGTTATCATTTACTATTTAATCTGTAATTTAGAAGATCGGGACACATAACAGTCCCAGCAGAATCAGAATTGACATGTTGATATTAAACAGATGGTAACTCCTAACGTACAGACGCGATTGAAAATCCGTTTGTTGTGTTGAAAACTTTACTGAAAACCCTAGAATTCATATAACTGTAGCGTCGCTAAATTATGATCCCAACTGGGGTTAAAATGCGTTGCGAAATGGATTACTGATTCTGAAACCAGATTTCCAGCCGCGAGCGCTTAAAATGAAATGGTTATAACTTTTGATTCTGGAACCCGACTGGCTTGAAACAAAATTCTATGGATGGATAACTGAACATATTAATTACTACCTGTTTATCATTTCGCTAAATTATATACATATGTTTCATGATAAATCGTGCAAGTGAAAGAATGCGGTTTCATAACATCCTCATCATGTTTATATACTTGTTCACGCATCATATCATATCCATATCATTGTATTGATAACCTAGTGACATCGTGCATTTACCCAGTGTTAGATTTTAGTGTTGATTGTGGCAAGTACGTCAGTGTTCGTGTATTCGTGATTAAGTGAAAGTGATACGTACTTGTGCACAATCAGTGTCCCTTTTTATTCTATTGCATTGTCGACGTCTGTGGGATGCGTGTACGTGTGACTATAAGTGGTATGGGACACTTATGGAAGCGCTTGCACGGATGTCACAGATAAGGCATCCGACACTGCCATTTATCTTAGGTATTAGTCGGGACGTGCTTGATGGAGGTCCTGCCTCCAGTTCTCGCGCAGACTTGTCACGGATCGATTAGTATTTAGGGTTATGGTTAGCGTATGATATAGACCACGGGGTGTGGGGTAGTTCAAGTGTGAATTCAACAGAATCTCGGGAGTCCCATGCCGGCTTATATATTTAGGGAGTTATATGGAGATTTACAGGGTATGTGATATATACACCGTGATACACTCGTTACATGTTGGGCCCGTGGTCCCTTGCCCTTGGGTTCTACCCTTGGGTGGAGGACACTCGCGAGTGGTTGACTCTCACACTTGGACTGACGATAGGCTTATTGACCTATATAGTGAGACTTAGAGACTGATAGGGTTACGGACATTTATATACCTCATACTGTGTTGATATACGTGACATATCGTTATACTGCTTTATTGTCCCGCTGCATTGATCTCTTCTCAGTTATATTCCTGCTGTTATTGATTTACTGTTATTCATATCCATTACCATTGTTAGAAGTACCACTTGATTTTATATATATATTATTGCTATTGTGTCGCTCTGACGACCTGAGTATGCATGCTCAGTGTGAGGAGAAGATTTAGCCTGGATCAGAACTAGACGTGCATCACAGACTACTTGATTTGCCATTCTGAGTTACTTTCGTTTGTTCCACTTCAGGTCAGTTTATATTATTGTATCTTTCAGTTACTGCAATTCTCATTGCCTGCGCATCGTTTACTGCTTACCATGATAAACTAGAAGCCGAAGTGTGACTACGGCAGGACATTTCCCTGACCGTAGGAGCATGGCTGGCCTTGTCTACCCCTTGTATTCCGTATTTTGGGAAGCGGGGCGTGACAGTATTGGTGGCTCGTTTTTCACAGTAATTCTTAGATTTCCCTGCTTAATTTTCTAAGTATTTTTAATATGAAAAATGTCAGCTTTTGAAATTTTTTCCAGAAACTAGGTTTTATCGGGTATTCGGAGTTCGATCGGACTTTAAACTTCGTCTAGACTTCGCCTAAAGCTCTAGCTTGTCTCTGATACCACTATAGGGTTACTAGGCACTCTCACAAGTGTCTATAAGGCATCCACCATGCCCGATTTAAAATTTAGACGTGCCGAACAACCCTAACTAAGATCTTTAAACTAGAGATTAGGCGAAACAAAGCATGTTAAACACTTTAACATCTAAGAGTTTAGGATTACAACCTTTGTAGTCCGGTCCTTCACTTCTAAAGCTCCGTGTTGAGGTCCCTTCGCTGCGATCATCGAGTACCCGGACTCTAGAGAGGCTCCACGAAGAGAAAGATGCAAGCTTGCTTCCGATCTTCGATAACTAAGATGATCTACCTTGAAGAAACTTTAACTCAAGCTCTCACTCACTAATGAAGTGAACACCCTAATCTAAATGGCTAGGGTAGATTAGGATGATGAAGTAGGATTTTAGCTCTCATTTTTTTTCTTAATCTCACTCATAATCATCACAAGAGCAAAAGTTAGAAAGCTTTTCTCTAAGGAAGAAGAAGAAGAATAACCAAAACCATTTGTGATGAACAATGAAATCATAGTGTGGTTAAAAATGCAACCATGGGTTAAGTATGATAACTTAACCCATGTAGAGACTTAACCATGGTCAAGGGTTGGGTTGGGTTAACAAATATCATACAAAAATATCTTTACAAAATATCTTTGCAAAAACAAAACAAAAAGCTTCTAGAAGCTTCTAGAAAAATTAACCCAAATCAAACCTTAATCATGTTTAATCTCCACTAATCATGTTGCATTAATAACCTTAACATGTTACAATATTATATATCACATATACAATATTTATTGTAACAAAATAAAATAATACAATTAACATATATCGCATATATATCAATGTATTACCCGAGTGAGAAAAAGAATCTTTTTGTGAGCTTATATTAGTTAATGTAATTTAATATATCAAATATATAATTATACATTAAATTATCGAATCAACACTTGATCCGATAATCCGGCTATTTCACAAATAACCGACTAATATAATATGTATCAATTCATCGAATCAACACTTGATCCGATGACCCGGCTATATCACATATACCCGGCCGATATCTCATATCGCGAGAATCAAATACGGTATCACATACACGTATTGTTCTCGGTCCCGCACATATCATATATGTGCTCCTACTCCGTTTTGCCTGAGCCAAGAAACCTCTGTGTAGGACTCTAAAGAATCGTCAATACGCCGGCAGTAGGTGATGATCATATCAAACACCCACAAGCTGCAAGCGGTCCGCTAAACGTAACAGCCACCCAGGTATTGAGCGATCAGAAGATCAACAAGCAAGCCTGCACATTCTCTTGCGAATCCAATCAGTAACACTCCCGTACAGTCCGGTCTCTTCGTCTGATATGTCGCATATCTCGCCTAGGGGTGGTAAACGTCAGACCCCAGTAGCTTGATAAGTCGTGTCGATATGAGGTCTATAACAGTTCGAGAAACTAATGATAACACTTATCAGTAAATCTCAGCAACCCTGGCCAGGGATTTCCAGTTATAGCCAATCAAACACAGCACAACATCAACTCCCTATACCGGGAGAGACGGATCCCCTCCTATCGCCCATTGCCTCCATGTAATTCGGGACTGTACCCAAAAGCCACATTTTTGCACGCCCTCTTGGACGTGGTATGATGGAAATCAAAGCACAGTGGGAATCACACAAGACTCCATGACGATCTCGGGTCTACAGACTAACATGTACCAGTGTCACCAGAGAACTGTCATCTGACGTTAGGTATAATACCATCTGGGAGTTCTCGGCGAATCCGTCCAGTGTACCCAGTCTCTACTGAGCACCCGTACACCATCCTTGATGTCAAACACCGATGGATATGGGATCATCCATCGCCCATCATATGGGTCAAGATGCGTATACGCTAGTCTACTCTGGTGTATCGATACCCTGTCTTGATACACCCTCGACTAGGAACAGTTATAGGATGTACCCGTCGACTACCGTGGCCCCACTAGTATGATCTCATCATAGTCCCAGTAGTCGAGTACATATCCTAAGGGCTTTATCAACATGTAACATAGAGACTATCATTGTACATGTTAAGATAAAGAGCAACCAGATAGCGTACTATCATGTCGAGCAAGAAAGTCCTCCCTATATATGTCCAAGCATCCACTACAATATACATCGTATGTACAGTAATGGCCTCTAGGGCATACATATAACTAACAATTGGTGCTATCCGTCCACCTCTCCGAAGTTGCCAAGTTGATTTATGGCACCGTGTATTGAAGGTTTAAACGGATGTGGCCGATATAGCAGACTTCATCAGATTCCCCCTCGTTTGAGGGGGTTTTGATTGTGGGGACGCTCTTCCCTGCAGGCGCAAGCCCCTGCAGTTAATTACGCTACCGCATCGCGGTAACAACTTTCTCCTTCTTCAGATGGTCACTTCGTGTCGTGGGTGTTTGTTTTGTTTGTGGTTGCCCGTGGATTGTATACGGAGACTAATTTATGTTATCGCCCGTAGGACGTGGATTAGTCCAAATCCGTATCTTCTTAGATTTGGGTTTGGGGGTTTGGTTTAAGGATACGTTAGCCTCGTTTGAGACTACGGTCAACTTAAACGTTTGTTAAGGATACGTTAGTCTAATTTCTAGACTAAGATCTAGTTAACGGGATCATTTAAATCTAACAAGAGAGCATTTGGACTCTATTGTTTAGTTTAAAGACATTGCGGTCGGTTAGTTTAAGGACATTACGGTCCAAGGTTAAGGACATCGTAGTCCTTGAGTTTAAGGACCCCACAGTCCATGTTTAGAGACATCGTAGTCTATAAGGTTTAAGGACATCGTAGTCCATGAGTTTAAGGACCCCACAGTCCGGTTTAGAGACATCGTAGTCTATAAGGTTTAAGGACATCATAATCTATGAGTTTAAGGACTCCACAGTCCTGTTTAGAGACATCGTAGTCTATAAGGTTTAAGGACATCATAGTCCATGAGTTTAAGGACCCCACAGTCCGTAGAAATGTGTGATTGTTGGGACCCGTCACCTCTCTGAAGACGTTGAAGGATTACAATGACAGATATCAGAGGAGTAAAGAGATATACCCTCGAACCGGGTGTAGATTGATTGGAAAATCTGTAGCCCAGTTTAGAACTAAGATTTGTTGAATATTCATGAGCAGATGGGCTCAATTGAATATAAGTTGAGGACTTACGGCCAATGTTGGGCTAAGTCCAATTAAAATGTTTAACATTTTATTGCTCTGACTGTTGAGCCTTTATTTGGGCTTGGCCCTTTTAATAATGCTAAGCATTGGGTTCTGACATCTTTTGTCTTGTATTGAATGCATAGCATTTATCAAAAAAATGTGTGTTCTGACAGTGCGCCACATGGCGCGCAAGGCGCTTTGCGCCAATTAAAGAGCGCATTGCGCTTCTGCCAAATAGCGCACACGAAAATGACACGTGTCGCACTCAGCGCTAAGCGCCAGTTTATTAGCGCATTGCGCTTTCAATTTATGAGCGTTTTGCGCTAGTTTAGTGGCGCACCAGTGAGTGACACGTGGCGCGCTTGGCGCTGAGTGCCAGCCCATGAGCGCAGTGCGCTGTTTCAGAAGCGCAAAGCGCAAGCTGTGTCTGTAGTTGACACGTGGCATGTTTTGGCGATGAGCGCCGGTCCAAGGAGCGCAAAGGCGCAGTTCATGAGTGCAAGGCACTTTCCACTAGCGCAAAGCGCATTTGATCAAATTTATGATCATAGAACAACTTTATGTCCTTTTAAAGGAGGCTTTGCCTCAAGATTCAAGAACAAAAGTTCTTGTTTATAAAAGGGCTCTGCCTTTGTAGATCAAGGATCTGTGAATGAAGTAAATACTTCTTTTTGTTTTTTTTTTATGATGAGATCTGTTGATCTCTTTTTATCAAAGACCATGGTCTTTTTATAGATCTATGATCTTTTTAAGAAGATAGTTCTTCTTTTCATGAGATGATTTCATCTCTGTGTTCAAAAATTATGTTCTTTACCTTGAAGAAATGATCTTCTTTTTTGCTAGAAGCTTGCTTTTCTCTCTTTGAGTTTTTCTCAATGTTTTTAGGGAGATTTTTCTATGTTTCTGTATGTTTTAGACTTGAAGTCTAGGAACCTTTTTATAGGGCAAATTGATTTGTTAAATCAATTAAAGAGATCTTTCTCTGATTGATTTGGGGATGTTTCCCCACCGTTGGATCTTTGATCCTAGGGCTTCTGTTTTACAGAAGGCAATCTTTTTGTTTTTAACAAGATTGGAAAGATTTTTTCATAACAGAATTTTAATTCTGATTAATTAATAATTTATTATTATTAGATCTTTTGATCTAACGGTGGGGAATTTTAAATTCCAGTGCTGGCGCACCTTGCGCGAGCGTACCTACGTTCGACATGTGGCGCGCAGCGCATCTGTGTTTGACACGTGGCACGCAGCGCAGAGCGCAGCGCAACTGCGCTAGCGCATCTGTGTTTGACACGTGGCGTGCAGCGCAACTGCGCTAGCGGATCTGTGTTTGACACGTGGCGCGCAACGCAGAGCGCTGGATCTGAAGCGTTGCTTCAACTTTTGAATTTTGAAATTTAAAAACAGAGCTTTGCTCTGATTTGGGGGAAACATCAAGAAGCGTTCGAAAGAATTAAACAGTACTTACTGCGCCCTCCAGTGCTGGCCGCTCCCATTCTAAATAAACCGTTGATTCTCTACATTGCCGCGCTGGATGTGTCACTCGGTGCACTCCTTGTCCAGAACAACGAGGAGGGAAAAGAAAATGCCCTCTACTACCTCATTCGAACTCTAGTTGGGACGGAACACAACTATTCCCCGATCGAAAAGCAATGCCTGGCCCTGATATTTGCTGTGAAGAAGCTGAGGCACCATCTGCTCGATCATCGGATTATGCTGATCTCCAAGGTCGACCCGCTCAAACACTTGATGACCAAAGCAAGCCTAGCCGGCAGAATGGCAAGATGGGTTGTCATGCTACTTGAGTTTGACATAGTTTATATGTTGGATATAGTGCCCTCAAAGTCAATTATTGGATCGCAGATACGTGATTGCAATGATTGAGGGAGGACCTATACCGATATGAAATTCTTGCTCGAGATGATAGTATACTATCTGGTTTGTCTTTATCATCGTTTACATGCTTTAGTTCTCTATTGCATGTTGATAGAGCCCATAGGATTCTTACTTGACTGCCAGCAGTATGATGGCGATCATATATGTGGGAGCTGGGGTCTGTAAGCACATCCTTAAAGTGTCCCTAGTCGTAGGAGTTTCGAGACAGGGCATCGATACTCCAGAGTAGACTAGTGTATACAGTCGAGACCCCGACGAGGGGCGATGGCCGGTCTCACAAGCCATTGGTGTCAGTTGGTTCACCTAAGATGTATACAGGTGCTCATTACGTTATGAGTACACCGGACAGGACTCGCCGGAAATATGCTAGTTGGTATTATATATATTGTCAGACAGCAGTTCCCTGGTGACATGTGTACAGGTTAGTTTTTCGACCTGAGATCGTCATTTGTCTCGTGTGAGTTCCCACTGTGCTTTGATTACTACCCTACCACGCTCAAAGGAGACGTGCAAACAGGTTTTAGTTGGGTACAGTCCCGAGCCACATGGAGGCAGTGAGCGGATCGTCGGGGATTCGTCTCTCCCGGTATTGGGGGTTGATGTCGCACAGTGCACGGATGTCCATCACTAGAAATCCTCGGCCGAGGTAGTGGAGAATTACTGATTTGGATCAGTAGTTTCTCAGGAGGTGATGGGCTTCATACCGACACGAATTATCGCGTTATTAGGGGTCTGACTTTATCCACCCCCCTAGACTCGATATGCGATACTCTTAGACGAACGGACCGGACTGTACGAATATTGTCACTGTCAGGCTCAGTAGGGTTTCTGGATGAGTTCGCTCGTCAGCTTCCCTTCCAATCAATATATAGGCAACCGTTACGTACAGCTAGTACCTCTGACGTGCTAGAGATTATACCCAGTGCCAGTGTGTTGATGAGTCATTAGAGTCCCCCACAAACAGTTTCCCAAATTCGGGCGAAACGTTGTAGAGGCCGTATGGTTTTATGGCAGGGTTCGGAAAATGCACGTGCGTTTACGCACGTGTCATATTCGGGCAGATAATACTGGCGGGCTTTGGTTTAAGCCGGATCCGAGTATTATACTGTGTAGATATAATATCTTTGTCTCAGTTGCATTTGTATTCGGTCGTAATACAAATGCGGGTATGTTTATACTGTTACGGGGTTATCCTGAAATTCGTTTCGCGATCGCTTTTAGAAGTTGCCGGTTTCCAGTTTTCTATCGGCCGTATTAAACATTCAGTTTAATACGGATTTATATTTTCTTCTTATGGGTGAGTCATTGGGTGAGTCATGGTTCTAGAAGTTTCTAGATTGGTAACTAGGATAGTGATTCATTCATTTGCATTAATAGAATGGTGACTAAGATTATGACTCACTCTTGCATTAATTGTGTTTATGCAAGGTGTCATTTGTGAGTTATTCATTCTTTAATGAAGTGATAAGTATGATTGCTTATGGTCACCCTCCTAGCTCCTACACTCACCTCCCTCCTCTTTATTTAGTGGTCGGCCCCTCTCTTGTGAGGGTGTGGATTGATTTTTGGGAAAAAGATTATGGTTTTGGTTCATGGAAATTAATATACTCTTTTCTCATTTCACCCGATTCAAAAGGCAACTTCATTAACCGTTCGTCCATGGCATTGGACGAAGCGAGACAAAGTGTTCTACTCATTCTCTATATCAATCTTGGTCATCTCTTTTAGCAAACTTGATGACCGAGTTGCCTCGGTTCAGAGGCGGGAACCCGTTTAAAGATCCGTCGACGTGGTGCCACCTGGACGAGAAGACTGGAGATTCAGGAGATCGGAGCAGCCGCAACAAATCGTGGGATGATGGTTGAAGACCGAAGGACTCGGATCGTTCGGTATAACATTTCTACCCACTTTGTAGTTTGTTAGTTTAGCTTTAATGGCAGATCCGGGTTATAGTATCCGATAGCGCCAGCTAAAAAGTTTTTGTTCCGCATTTGGCGTCTGTTAGACGGCCGGGGCGCTACCGTAGACTTACAGTGGTATCAGAGCATCACCATTAAGCTATACTAACTTGTGCTAACGCGTTTAAAATATCGATCGAACCGAATTTCAAAAACTACAGTTTTTCTGTTCAAAGTTTCTGTCGATTTTTTAAAGGGTCTAAAAATTATTTTGCATATCAAAGAAAATTGTGCAGGAAATTCTAAGCAAACTGGTGAAATTTGGTCACGTGATCCCACAATACGGCCGTGGATCCGCGGCCCAAACCAGGGTTTGGCCGCGAATCCGCCGCGTGTTTGTGAGAACAGTGAGCCAAATTTCTACAGTGTGTTCTACATGGTAAATTGTGGTTTTTGGAATATTTCTTTTGGGCCCATATTTTGTTACTGTACAGCAGATGTTTCTGGGGCCCACTTCGGGAAGTTTTGTCGATCAAAATTTTAAACTTGTTAGTATGCAGTATTTACATTATATTTCCGACCGTGAATGTCATTCGAGCGGTAAATTGCGTCTAATTTCTATAGCTCTTTTAGACGGATTTGCGAACGTGACATTCGCGTTGATGTTCTGTGTTGTGCTGTGATGTTGCGGATATGTCGTGGTGGATAGCAGTGTGCAATGGTAGTGCATTTTGGATTTATTTGTACATTTGATATTGCGGGGCGAGCGTCCAACATGTGGACTGCCGCCACTGCCTGTTTGTATAATATTATTTTGGGGCACGACCGGGCTGAGGCCGATGTACCCATTGTATATATTTTTCAATTCTGTACTAGGTTTTACCCCGCGACGGAGTGCACGGATAGCCGGGTTCTGGTGGGCAACGGGTCCGTATCTCATGGCTTTTGAAAGGCAGAGGGGCCTCACTCTAGAATTGGCAGACTATTTGCCGCACTCGTATGGGGTACAGGTTGACCCGAGGAGGGGTGCTCAAGTTACCGGATTCCGTGAAGTGCCGGGTGGTCCATTCACTATGCTGTATGGGGCTGCCTCGCTTCAGGTTTTGGCGGGTAACTTGCCACACCCGTAAGGGTCTAGGTTTCATTGCACAGGCTATCCACACGACCAGGGGAACGTCGGGTTTCAGTAGCGGCTCTGTGAAATCCGGGGATCCCAGATTATCTGTATTGTTCTGTGATGCTTATTACTTTTCTGTAATGTTGCATATTATCACGCCTGGAGCGATTATTGTATATTAGTATATATACTATTAGATGTTGTATACGTTTTACACCCGCGCTAGTCCAGTCCCCGCTCTGTCATTAGTTAAGTAACCTAACGGGTGATGACGGGACCCAGTGACGAATGTGGATGGCATATACGTACATTTTATTTTCGTTCTTTTCTGGTGTGATTGATTAATGGGACTGTGTTGATTCTGATCAATGCAAGTATAAAACAAACCTATATTTGATGTTGTTGGAACAGTTTTAAAATGGTGTTATTACAAAGACGTTTCCTTTTTATTTTGCATAGTGATATTCGGTTGGAATATCCTGCACCTCATTCGACGAGGCAAAGGCCGATATCCCTTCACCGGGAGTGACCCCTTGGGTAGAAGTTTGTGTCAGGGTAATAACTTTACTATAGTCGATTACAAGTTGCTTTGCATCGCGGTATTCAGTTAGAATATCCTGCACCTCATTCCACGAGGAAAGAGCCGAGATCCCTTCACCGGGAGTGACCTCTTTAGCAAAAGGTTTTCGCCACTATATTTTTATAAAAAGCTATCAGGTTCCTTCAGCGATATCAAGTTCATTACGTTAAAGGTTTTTCGCCAAAAACCAGTCGTAGCCCTCCGTCATTTCTTTTGGGTATTCAGTAGTATTCAAGCTATGTATTTTGGCCAAAGTCAAGGCACAGTGTTTGGTAGCTGCTGGGTATTCATTTGTTGCATAGATAGATGAGTTGGTTTGGGACAGTCGTTCTGCCATTTTGGCCAAAGTCAAGGGCATGTGCAGGTGGGTTTAAATTGACCTGGATAGTGACGGGTAGAACTTGGCATATGACTTATGACATTTTGACCAAAGCCAAGGTCATAAGAGCATGGGGCAAAAATCATATCGGTAGTTTCTAAAGAAACTGAAACTTGCCAAGTACGCGCATACCTTCTGGAGTGTGATAACATGAGTGGATTCCGTCATGTTATCATGCGATGAGAGTTGGATCCCGATTCCCACTGATGAGTTGGTTTACTCTTCGGGTGATCCCGATTGATTCTTCTTTCAGGTTTGGAGGAGAATTTGACGGTACAGTGGGAGGTTTCCTGATTAGATGAAGTACTAACCATTCTGATCTGGGTTAGAGTGCGCGCAGAGTGTTTCTTTTCTCTCTCTCTCTCTCTCTTTGGCAGCGACCTTTGACCGACCCTAGACTATGACTCAGTGACCAAGTTGACCGAACCTTCTTAAAATATTGGCTTTTGGATTGTCTAAAGTTGCATAAGTCATTACCACTCCTTCTTTTACCCTTTGTATTTCTCAGAACACCCCGTATTACTACGGACATCCACTTCCATTGGATAGATCCATCGTATGGTTATATACGAACTCGGAGGGACTTCTTCGAGGATGGATCCAGGTTCAGGAGAAATAGAATTGGTTTATTCAGTTGTCTTTTATTATCACATTCTCTCAGGTTGCGAGGGCTCCTTGGTTTAGGAGAGTACACCTATTACGCTTATTGGATAGTCTTATTCCAAACCATAGGATGGTGCCGAAAGGTAGGGAATGAAGAAAACCAATTAGCCTAAGTAGGGTGTACATAAGGTAATAACTAAAAACAAAATAAAGGGATTAGAAAGAGGGCAAAGTAAATTGCGACTGTTATCATTCACGACCAAACCGCGTACATCATCGCCACTCCTATTTCACCTTTGCTTTTTTCCCCAGTTCGGGAGAAATTGAATAAGGTATTATTCAGTTGTCTTTTATCATCACCTTCTCTCAAGTTGTGAGTACTCCTTGGTTTAGGAGGGTACACCTATTATGCTTACTGGATAGTCTTCTTCCAAACCATAGGCTGGTGCCGAACGGTAGGGAAGGAAGAAAACCATTTAGCCTAACGAAGGTGTACAGAAGGTAACGACTAAAGACAAATAAAGAGATTTGGAGATATGGCAAAGAAATATATGGTTATAGTCATGAATTGGATTATGGAAGAGGCATTACTAGGAATACCAGGATACCCCTACGAAACATTTTCATGTTTCAGTGCATTGTTAAAGGAAAACTGATTTCCCGATTAGATACTTACTCCAGGGTATGTATTTACCAGGTATGATTCTCACATCTGTATGGTTTTACAGATGATGAGTAGGAGTAGGTTATTGGGAATAAGGTGATCATCCTCATTATATCGGAATTCGTTGTAATTGGTGATATTTGAGGAAATCGCCTGAGTTTTTGCCGGACGGCATGTATTTGGTTTTGAGTATCCGTTGTTGTGCACCAATTTCAAAATGATATATCTGTACGTTTATTTTTATAAAGTGAGATATAACTTTTTGAAATTATGTCCGTGACATTTACCTATATCAGTTGACGATTGGGTAAGGAGCACTGAACAACGGAATAGTTCTTAACTATAAGTACAGTTTTCAACCTACGACGCACAGGTTTTTGAGTTATTCAACTCAGCAGACTTATACAGAGTATTGTATATTGTCCAGTGTCCATCAGGACAAAGGGGTTGGTCCTCGTACTATGTTCTGTTTACTTATGACTTCTCTAGTTTTTAGACATGTGTTTCGTAGAAATACAATGTCTAGGTTTTGAGAAGTTGTGGGTATAAGAATAAAGTAGAAAACCACATATCACAAGTATCGGGATTCTTCAAAGAGATTGAAGATGTAGATTCTTATGATTGGTATTCAAGTAATGGTTTTTCTCTTTCAGGTTACTCATAATTGGATATATTCCTAAGTTGAGTAATGCAGATTAGCCTCTCTCCATTAAGTTGATATGCACTGGAGACAGCTGCATGATTAGAATCTGGTTCCAATTAAATAAGTTCCAAATGTTTCTATATTGGATATAGAATGGTTAATATCTTAACGATGTTAAGGTATGGTGAGTTGTCCAGCTTATGCTTAAAACCAGACACTGGATAACTCAAGGCACGTTTCTGTAATGGCAGTTTGTGGGTTGACCCTGGCTATGACGAAGGTTGATTTTCTACCATCTGGAAGATCAATAGTGATATTGTTCTTGACTCGCCACAGTTTTAGTAAAATGGATTTTTTCAGAAAACAGTTGTTGTATGGTAGAACTGGAAGTGATTCCAGAACCGCAAACGATTACGGAAAATTTAATAGGACCTATATATTCAATCGGGTTTGACATTCCATTAGCCACTCCGCAGATATGGTGGGTAACCTCAGACACCCGAGAGGTATTCAGGTAGCCTCAAGGACGGTGACAGGGAGGTTCTTGTTTACCCAGAATTGACACTACGGTTGTTCCAGGCTATGAGACCCGGCAGGAGATTAAGTATAGCGTCGTTCTAAACTAGCTTTAGAAGTGTACGTATATATTATTCTGCCAGAGGGTTGTTATGGTCAGTGGGAGCAACGGAAGCATAGTGGGCAAGTAGCTTATGTCTATTTATAGACTTGAGCAAATATAGCAGAGATAGATCATCTAATTTTGATGTAACAGTCATAGCCTTGACTTCATCAGAATAGGGGATGGATCTGTTAAGAAGGTAGTAGGGTGTGATGTCCTGGTATTTAGATGACATACACAGAGTAGGAAGTAAAATTCCTATACTACGATCGGTTATACTGTGGTTGTCACACAGTTGTTTCTCCGCAGAGGATATGGATATAATATCTGACATTCTGGTTTCTAGATCTACAGTTTTAGATCTAGAATTGGGTAGTTTCCCTATTTGGGTACTTTGACAGTATTCTAATGGTATTTTAGAATAGATGACTCCTGGCATGGTGGTGTACCTGCAGATGATGGAGTCACCCTCTCTAAAGGTGTCTTACAGACTAAAGGGGAGAGGGATGTGCATGATTGGCAGATCACTTGCTTAGGCAATTGAGTCAATCGTGAGATGTCAAGTACCACACCAGATATTGTTTTTGCACTAGATGCAATAAGTTTA
Source organism: Agapanthus africanus (assembly GCA_030015575.1). NCBI lineage: Eukaryota > Viridiplantae > Streptophyta > Magnoliopsida > Asparagales > Amaryllidaceae > Agapanthus > Agapanthus africanus. The sequence goes on from CM057351.1 coordinate 351,166,303, forward strand.
TATTAATCCAATTCTGAAGAAACATAAGGAAGCAGTTTTAGAACATAAGTGCATGTTCTACAGATTTGATGACGGCAGCCTCCTTCGGGAGACGGTTATCATTCCAGGCTTCAAAGGTGACATGAATGACAGAGTGATTGTCAAAGTTATAGTTTTCCCTCTGACGAGGGACAGTATTTTGGACAGGTGTTCCAAGAGGATACTGTGGGAGGTATGGTGCTGGATACTGATTAGGTTTAGTTATCAATACAGTCTAAGAAGTTTGGAATTTGAGTTCATTTATGAACTAGGTCCCATCAGATATCCAGACATATTCTAAGACTGGTATTACTCGATTCGGGAGATGGATTTCTCCGCGAACTTGAGATTAAGAGAGATATAGAAAGAAACATCAGGGCGGATCCACTCACTGAGGCTAGGCTTTGTGAAACTGATTAGTAGAGGAGTTGGATATTCGGTATCACACGGGCTGTGAGTATGCGACATCGCAATAATTAGCCTTAAGTGCAAGTGGGAGATTGTTGGATATAGTGCCCTCATAGTCAATTATTGGATCCCAGGTACGTGATTGCAATGATTGAGGGAGGACCTATACCGATTTGAAAGTCTTGCTCGAGATGATAGTATACTATCTGGTTTGTCTTTATCATCGTTTACATGCTTTAGTTCTCTATTGCATGTTGATAGAGCCCATAGGATTCTTGCTTGACTGCCAGCAGTATGATGGCGATCATATACGTGGGAGCTGGGGTCTGTAAGCACATCCTTAAAGTGTCCCTAGTCGTAGGAGTTTCGAGACAGGGCATCGATACTCCAGAGTAGACTAGTGTATATAGTCGAGACCCCGACGAGGGGCGATGGCCAGTCTCACAAGCCATTGGTGTCAGTTGGTTCACCTAAGATGTATACAGGTGCTCATTACGTTATGAGTACACCGGACAGGACTCGCCGGGAACATGCTAGTTGGTATTATATATATCGTCAGACAGCAGTTCCCTGGTGACATGTGTACAGGTTAGTTTTTCGACCTGAGATCGTCATTTGTCTCGTGTGAGTTCCCACTGTGCTTTGATTACTACCCTACCACGCTCAAAGGAGACGTGCAAACAGGTTTTAGTTGGGTACAGTCCCGAGCTACATGGAGGCAGTGAGCGGATCGTCGGGGATTTGTCTCTCCCGGTATTGGGGGTTGATGTCGCACAGTGCACGGGTGGCCATCACTAGAAATCCTCGGCCGGGGTAGTGGAGAATTACTGATTTGGATCAGTAGTTTCTCAGGAGGTGATGGGCTTCATACCGACACGAATTATCGCGTTATTAGGGGTCTGACTTTATCTACCCCCCTAGACTCGATATGCGATACTCTTAGACCGGACTGTACGGATATTGTCACTGTCAGGCTCAGTAGGGTTTCTGGATGAGTTCGCTCGTCAGCTTCCCTTCCAATCAATACATAGGCAACCGTTACGTACAGCTAGTATCTCTGACGTGCTAGAGGTTATACCCAGTGCCAGTGTGTTGATGAGTCATTAGAGTCCCCCACAAACAGTTTCCCAAGTTCGGGCGAAACGTTGTAGAGGCCGTATGGTTTTATGGCAGGGTTCGAAAAATGCATGTGCGTTTACGCATGTGTCATATTTCGGGCAGATAATACTGGTGGGCTTTGGTTTAAGCCGGATCCGAGTATTATACTGTGTAGATATAATATCTTTGTCTCAGTTGCATTTATATTCGGTCGTAATACAAATGCGGGTATGTTTATACTGTTACGAGGTTATCCTGAAATTCGTTTCGGGATCGCTTTTAGAAGTTGCCGGTTTCCAGTTTTCTATCGGCCGTATTAAACATTCAGTTTAATACGGATTTATCTTTTCTTCTTATGGGTGAGTCATTGGGTGAGTCATGGTTCTAGAAGTTTCTAGATTGGTGACTAGGATAGTGATTCATTCATTTGCATTAATAGAATGGTGACTAAGATTATGACTCACTCTTGCATTAATTGTGTTTATGCAAGGTGTCATTTGTGAGTCATTCATTCTTTAATGAAGTGATAAGTATGATTGCTTATGGTCACCCTCCTAGCTCCTACACTCACCTCCCTCCTCTTTATTTAGTGGCCGGCCCCTCTCTTGTGAGGGTGTGGATTGATTTTTGGGAAAAAGATTATGGTTTTGGTTCATGGAAATTAATATACTCTTTTCTCATTTCACCCGATTCAAAAGGCAACTTCATTAACCGTTCGTCCATGGCATTGTACGAAGCGAGACAAAGTGTTCTACTCATTCTCTACATCAATCTTGGTCATCTCTTTTAACAAACTTGATGACCGAGTTGCCTCGGTTCAGAGGTGGGAACCCGTTTAAAGATCCGTCGACGTGGTGCCACCTGGACGAGAAAACTGGAGATTCAGGAGATCAGAGCAGCCGCAACAAAGCGTGGGATGATGGTTGAAGACCGCAGGACTCGGATCGTTCGGTATAACATTTCTACCCACTTTTTAGTTTGTTAGTTTAGCTTTAATGGCAGATCCGGGTTATAGTATACGATAGCGCCAGCTAAAAAGTTTTTGTTCCGCATTTGGCATCTGTTAGACGGCCGGGGCGCTACCGTAGACTTACATTATACTCCTCAGAAAGCAGTAAAAGGGCAAGCTCTCGCAGACTTCCTTGCTGCTCATCCCGTATCAGAGGGGTCACCGCTTAATTGCGAGCAACCTGACGAACAAGCCCTGCACCTCGAGGAAGATGAGCCATGTTGGGAGCTCTACTTCGATGGAGCCTCATCAAAGAGGACCTCCAGCAAATCAAGCGTCCTGGAGATAAAAGCAGGGATAGGACTGGTGTTCATCACGCCATTGATGGGAACCCTACGGCGTTATTTTGCTCTCACCGAGCCTCGCACAAACAATAAGGCTGAGTATGAAGCTCTGATAGCTGGTTTGGAACTCGCCATAGAAATGGAAATCCTTCGGCTACGGGTTTACGGTGACTCCCAGCTTGTCGTCAATCAAGTAAGCGGCGACTATAAGATATACAAACCCGAGTTAGCTCGGTACAGAGGCCGAGTGGTGGAACTCATGAAACGGTTCACTCACATTGAACTAATGAGAGTCCCTAGAGCGTTGAATGGAAAGGCTGACGTACTCCCTCGCTTAGCCAAGGAGCTGGCTGATCCTGACAGGGACGAAATTCTGATCACAGTCAGGAGCCGGCAAATTCTACCCCCAGTCTCTTTACGAGAAGAGGAAAGCGCGGAACAGAAGGGCAGTCCTGCCGAAGAAGCTTCGATCATCCAAGACGAGCCCGATTGAAGAGAACCCTTCATAGAGTACCTCCGATACAACAAGCTGCCCGAAGGAAAATCTGCAAATTTTCAGCTGAAGAAGAGAGCTTTCCGATACGTGTTTGTAAATGACACACTATACCGCAGATTATATGACCAACTCTGTCTCAGGTGTCTGTCATTGGCCGAAGCCCAAAAGGTCATGAAAGAAGTTCACTCGAGCGTTTGCGGTGCTTACCAATCTGGCCCCAAGATGCGACTTCAAATTAAACGGCTTGGGTATTACTGGCCCACCATGATACGGGATTGCGGAGAGTATGCAAAGAAATGTTATATCTGCCAAATTCACGGTGATTTCATTCACAAGCATCTCAATCCGTTGCATCCTACGATGGCGTCGTGTCCCTTCGAAGTTTGGGGCACCGATATAATTGGTCCAATTGATCCTCTGTCATCCAAAGGCCACTGGTTCATATTGTCCGCAACAGACTACTTCTCCAGATGGGCTGAAGCTGTCCCGCTAAAAGAAGTCAAGACAGAAGATATGCTGATATTCTTCCAGCATAATATTCTATACCGCTTTGGTACACCAAGAAGAATCATTTCTGACAACGGGCCTTCTTTCAAGAGCTTCAAAGTCTCAAGGTTTACTATTCAGCACAAGATAGACTAAAGATATTCCTCCATCTATAATCCAAGAGCCAATGGGCTAGCCGAAACCTTCAATAAGACTCTATGCAAGCTCCTGAGAAAAAATACTTCAACCAACAAGAGAGACCGGGATCTCAAACTTCACGAGGCGTTGTGGGCATATCGTACCACGCATCGTACTCTAACTCAGTCCACTCCATACGCATTGCTCTTCGGAGTGGAGGCGGTCCTCCCCTTTGAAGTCGAAGTTCCAAGCTTAAGAATGGCCGTTCAACACGAGTTGACGGAGGAGGAAAACGTGCTCCTTCGGCTTGAAGAGCTCGACGCCCTCGAAGAAAAGAGGCTCGTGGTGCAGCAAAATCTAGAGCTATACCAATCCCAAATGTCATGGGCCTATGACAAGATAACCCGTCTCCGCGCTTTCAAAAAAGGCGAATTGGTGTTGGTCCTCAAAAGACCGATCATCCCCAATCACCATGCCAAGGGAAAATTCGAGCCAAACTGGGAAGGACCATACGTCATCGAGAAAGTGTTCGACGAAGGATCCTACCAACTAATAAGTGCCAAGGGACAAAGGCCCATGCCACCCATCAATGGCCGATATCTTAAGAAATACTACGCGTGAATGCTCCAAGTCGCAGGCGAATTGAGCACACCAGCCCTACGGTCTAGACCATACATCCTGCAAAACCGTATACAATCCATGGGCGTAAACGACCCCTATCTCTCCCAAATCCTGCCGGTAAGACTACTTTTAAAGTCCCACCAGCGGCAAAAACGAAAAAAAAGAGGAAAAAAAGGGTATGTCCACAAGCAAAACGGACACGGATGAAAACCCGAAAGGGCTCCGTGAGTAAAAACAGCAGGACTACCGGCGAGTTTGTGAAAACCCGAAAGGGCGCAAACTTGTGAAAAGAGATGAAATACACTCGCAAAGTCCTCTTGACCTTGTGAGGAGAAAATCCATGCGTGAGATCCTTACGACTCACAAAGGAGCAACACACTTAGGGATCCCTACGATTCCTAAGGAGAACATACACCTGCGAGATCCTCTCGACTCATAAGGAGAAAGTGCTTTTATGAGACCCTTACGGCTCATAAAATTGAAAAGCCTAAAGTGATAGGGATCTAAACCTGTCTCCTGAGTCATCACTCCCCAACGAACAACGGCAAATGATGAGTCGCTCCTGGCATTGCGCTTCAGTGTTAGAGGTGCTGATGTCGACCCAAAAACCGAATCCTAAGTCCCCCCGGGGCAAATGATGAGTTGCTCCTGGCATTATTCCAATGCAGCAATGCTGATGCTAAACAAGATCCAAATTCCAAGTCCCCAAACGGCGAATGATGAGTCGCTCCTGGTACCATATTCCAATGCAGCGATGCAGACGCCAACCAAAATCCAATTTTCCAAAATTCCCCCGGCCCTACGGTTGGTCCCCAAACTGGCTACCGTATACAATCCACGGGCTCAAATAATTCTCATCATACCCATGCCCCATTACAATCACCCGACCAGCGGCCGGTCTCCGCCCTTGGAATTATGCTCCATTTGGGAAGACCGACTCATGCGTCCTCACGATGCATGAGGAGAACAAACCTTACGGGATCCTCACGACTCATAAGAAAACACCTTCGTGGGATCCTTACGACTCACAAAGGAAAAACACACTTAGGAGTCCTCACGACTCCTAAAGAGAAAGTACACCTACGGGATCCTTTCGACTCATAGGGAGAAAATTCTTTTATGGGACCCTTACGGCTCATAAAATTGAAAAACCTTAGATGATAGGGATCTAAATCTGTCTCCTAAGCCATCGCCCCCCAACAGGAAAAGGCAAATGATGAATTGCTCCTGGCACGTGTGCTTCAGTGTTAGCAACGCTGATGCCTACCCTAACCCCAAAATTCCAAACTCCAATCTAAACGACCCCTAAGTCTTTAAACTGGGAATAGATGACCTTTAAGTCTTTAAACTGGGAACAGATGAACCCTAAGTCGTTAAACTAGGAACGAGGGAAATCTCCTCTTGGAAAATGATGATTCGCTCCCGGTACCATATTCCAGTGAAGCGATGCTGATGCTAAACCAAAACCAAAATCCCCAAATCCTGTCATGGCAGATGATGATTCGCTCCTGGTACCATATTCCAGTATAGCGATGCCGATGTCAACCCAAATCACATCAAACCAGCAAGACAACCAACGCCCTCCCAGGCGGAATCAAGCTCCACCTCAGAAGCAAGTCAAATCAAGCACCGACCGTCCACGTCGCTAAAAGGGCAGAACCGACCGTCCAAGTCAGAAAAGGGCAGCACCGACCGTCCACGTCGCTAAAAGGGCAGCGCCGACCATCCACGTCGCTAAAAGGGAAGAACCGACCGTCCACGTCGCAAAAAGGGCAGCACCGACCGTCCACGTCGCTAAAAGGGCAGCACCGACCGTCCACGTCGCTAAAAGGGTAGAACCGACCGTCCAAGTCGCAAAAAAGGCAGCACCGACCGTCTACGTCGCTAAAAGGGCAGCACCGACCGTCCAAGTCGCAAAAAGGGTAGAACCGACCGTCCACATTGCTAAAATGGCAGCACCGACCGTCCACGTCGCAAAAAAGGCCGCATCGACCATCCAAATCGTAAAAAGGGCAGAATCGACCGTCCACGTCGCTAAAAGGGCAGCGCCGACCGTCCACATCACTAAAAGGGAAGAACCGACCGTCCAAGTCGCAAAAAGGGCAGCATCGACCGTCCACGTCGCTAAAAGGGCAGCACCGACCGTCCAAATCACAAAAAGGGCAGAACCGACCGTCCACGTCACTAAAATGGCAGCACCAACCGTCCACGTCGCAAGAAGAGCCGCGTCGACAGTCTAAGTCGCAAAAAGGGCAGAATCGACCGTCCACGTCGCAAAAAGGGCAGCACCGACCGTCCACGTCGCTAAAAGGGCAGCATCGACCGTCCAAGTTGCAAAAAGGGCAGCACCGACCGTCCACGTCGCTTAAAGGGCAATATCGACCGTCCACGTCGCTAAAAGGGCAGCAACGACCTCCTCGTTGGAATTATGCTCCGCCTCGGAATGAAGTCAACCAGACATTCCATCTCGGAGACACGTCAAGCATCGACCGTCCATATCGTAAAAATGGCAGTGCCAGCTTCCCTAAAGGTGGGAACCGAATCAAGTCGCCTCCACGTGAAAGAAGATCTATCAATTTCATGCACACGACCCACATATGCTGTGTGCATTTATTGATGGGGGGCAATTTGTTGGGGTAAAAATTTACACCCCGGTTGACCAAGTCAAAATCAAAGTCAACCCCAAGCCCAGGTCAAGTGGGCCAATGCCCGAAGCGAGCCCGAACATGAAGCGACCGGCCTCCCCCCATGCCAAAATTTTGTTGTATTTCTTGTATTTTATTTTATGAATAAATGTAAGAAAATGAGCATAAAGCCAATTTTTTATAAAGCCCATGGCTTATGTGCAAAAAGAAATAGCATATGAGGCACGAAATGGGCAAAATGCCATTTTTTAAACCTCAAGGGGCTATATGTAAAGTGTATAGCCTATAAAGGCAAGGATAATAAAAATATCCCAAGAACTTTTTCTCTCTCCAAAAACGAATCCAGATGTGTGATCTTCTCCTTCCTCAAGGTTCTAAAACCTTCTTTTTCTTTTGAATTAAATCAAGAGTTTTACTCTTCATTTTCCAAAACTAAATAGTTTTTCACCACAAAACCCACAAAGGGGAGCTTGGCTCTTCCATTAGATCTCAAAAGGGGGAGATTTTTTTAAATCTTACCCCCTTTCTCCAAGATCCGGCCAAACGACAGGAAGAAAAAGGAGACCCATCTCCAGAAACCCCACTTTGGGGAAGATCCAGGGCTCAAGGGGAGAAGCCCCTTCATCACCTTCAAAATATCCTAGGAGTTTAACTCCTCACACACACACGCACACACACACACACACAAAATAATAAGTGTTCCTTTCTGAGAGTACAACTCCCGTTGCAGGGACCAAGTCCCGAGCACCCCGAGCGCCAGCGCCCTTGCGCTCGAAGCGCTAGCGCCCGAGCGCCCACGTGCCTGGCACGTGAGGCACTAGCTCCAAGAGCGCTAGCGCCCGAGCGCCCACGTGCCTGGCACGTGGGGCGCTAGCTCCAAGAGCGCTAGCGCCCTGGCTCAAAGCGCTAGCACCCGAGCGTCCACGTGCCTGGCACATGTGGCGCTAGCGCCCAAAGCACTAGCGTCCTAGCACTCAAAGCGTTAGCGCCCGAGCGCTTTCTCCCACGCATCCTTTGAATGCCCTTTTCCCTTATGTTTATATATATATATATATATATATATATATATATATATATATATATATATATAAACATACTCATACTCCACGACACTGTCCCTGTTAGAAAAAAATTTCTAATGGGGCGCTGCCCCGCACCCCGCAAGAGGGCTGCTAACCCCCCTAACCCCCAACCCGCTATCCGGGTAGCGGAACCCCCGTAAAAACTCTGCGGGTCTCCGGATATATCCAAAACCCCTTCAAAACACAACACTGCATATTGAGTTCGCATGACCAGTTTAAGCCATCAATCGGAGGTTCTTTCGCTCCAAATGCGAGAGGTAATTAACGGCAGCTTAGTCCGCGGCTGCCGGAGATTCGGATCCCCACAACCAATAAACCCCAGCCTACCCTAGGCAGGAGGAATCTGTAATGCGCCTGACAAGCGCGCGCATATTTCCATCTCAATGGGGTGACGAAAATCACCCTACAGCCACCCGTGCACACCGCGACCTCTACCCCCAATACCGGGAGAGACGAATCCTCTGACGATCCGCTCACTGTCTCCATGTGGCTCGGGACTGTACCCAACTAAAACCTGTTTGCACGACTCCTTTGAGTTGTGGTAGGGTAGTAATCAAAGCACAGTGGGAACTCACACGAGACAAATGACGATCTCAGGTCGATTGACTAACCTGTACACATGTCATCTGAAAACTGCTATCTGAAATAGGTATAATACCAACTAGCATGTTCCCGATGAGTCCGTCCGGTATACTCATAACCCGATGATCACCTGTATACTATCTTAGGTGAATCAACTGAGACCGGCCATCGCCCCTCGTCGGGGTCTCGATCCGTATACACTAGTCTACTCTCGGAGTATCGATGCCCGGTCTCGAAACTCCCACGACTAGGGACACTTTAAGGATGTGCTTATAGACCACCCAACTCTCACGTATATGATCACATCATACTGCTGGTAGTCAAGCAAGAATCCTATGGGCTCTATCAATATGTAATAGTGATCTGTAATGTCACCTGAAGTATGTACACGATGATAGAGACAAACCAGATAGCATACTATCATCTTGAGTAAGACTGTTCTACTGGTATAGGTCCTCCTTCAATCATTGCAATCACGTGCATGTGATCCAATAATTGACTTGAGGGCAATATAGCCAACAATACCTTAGTCAACGAAGCAAGTTGGACTCCTCTCGTATACGCTGGCATGTTCTGTACCAAGCAACTACTGTTAGTTATATGTATGCCCTAGAGGCCATTACTGTACATTGGATGTATATTGTAGTGGATGCTGGGACATATATAGGTAGGACTTTCTTGCTCGACATGATAGTACGCTATCTGGTTGCTCTTTGTCTTAACATGTATACTTTCTGTCTCTCTGATTACATGTTGATAAAGCTCTTAGGATGAGTACTCGACTTCCAGGTCTATGATGCAGATCATACTAGTGGGGCCTGGGTAGTCAATGAGTACATCCTTCATTGTTCCTAGTCGTGGGAATATCGAGACGGGGCATCGATATTCCAGAGTAGACTAGCGTATATCTTCTCGACCCATGTGATGGGCGATGGATGATCCCATATCCATTGGTGTTTGACATCAGAGATGGTATACGGGTGCTCAGTGGAGACTGGGTACACTGAACGGACTCGCCGAGAACTCCCAGATGGTATTATACCTCACGTCAGATGGCAGTTCTCTGGTGACACTGGTACAGCTTAGTCTGTTGACCCGAGATCGTCATAGAGTCTTGTGTGTCTCCCACTGTGCTTTGATTTCCACCCTACCACGGCTTTACTGAGTCGTGCAAGCAGGTGGTTTTTGGGTACAGTCCCGATTCATATGGAGGCAATGAGCGATAGGAGGGGATTCGTCTCTCCCGGTATTGGGGGTTGATGTTGTGCTATGCTCGACTGGCCATAACAGGAAATCCCTGGCCAGGGTTGCAGTGATATACTGGTAAGAGTTATCAGTAGTTTCACGAATGTTATGGACCTCAAGTCGGCATGACTTATCGAGCTACTGGGGTCTGACGTTTACCACCCCTAGGCGAGATATGCGACATATCAGACGAACAGACCGGACTGTACGGTAAGTGTTACTGGTTGGATTCACAGGAGTGTGAGCGGGCTTGCTCGTCGATCTTCTGATCGCTCAATACCCGGGTGGCCGTTACGTTTAGCAGACCGCTTGCGGCTTGTGGATGTTTGATATGATCATCATCCGCTGCCGGCGTATTGACGAGTCTTTAGAGTCCTACACAGAGGTTTCCTGGCTCAAGCGAAACGAAATAGGAGCGCATATGAGATATGTGCGGGACCGAGAATAATTCGTGTATGTGATACCGTATTCCATTCTCGCGACGAATGTATCGATTGGTTATATGCGATATAACCTAGTTGTCGAATCAAGGATTGATTCGATAAGCCGATACATTGGATACTAGCCGGTTATATGCGACATGACCGGATCACTGAATCAAGTGTTGATTTAATGATTTAATGTATAATTATATATTTGATATATTACTTTGCATTAACTGGTATTGGTTCACTTTAAATGGATTTTCTCACTTGGATTGTGCAAGTTGTATATGTGATATACTTTTATGCACAAGATTGTATCATGTTTGATGATACATGCAAGCTTGGGTTTGTGTAAAGAATTGACCATGGTTATATGAATGGTTAGGGTTTCATTTTATTTACTTATTCATTTATTTATTCTTTTTGTTTATTTTGGAAAAAGAAAATGATAAAGAGAAATAAGAAATGGTGGCTTAGTTTGTTTTTAGTTGAAGTTTCATGAAGCATTGACTAAGTCACCATTCTTGTCTCATCCTTAACCCTAACCATTCAAGTTAACCATGATCCATTCTCTACAATTAACCAAGGGTTAATATATGATAAGTATTGATTTATTTATATTATTCAACACTTATCATATCATCTTCTTCTTCTTCTTCATCTTCTTCTTCCATGAAGAAACCTTGCTACATCAATGGTGATTGATGAAAAAGTGTGAGAAATCCAAATCTAAAGTCTACCCACTTCCTATTTCTTCATCCTCTACCTCTTGCCAAGTAGTATAGGGTGTTTCCTTCACAAGTTTTCTTGACTTGGTGAAGTTGGAGCTTGATCTAGCGATGCCTCGACGTAGATCATCTTCGGCATCGTCGTCGATGACCTAGCCCGCTTTTTCTCCCATGAAGCCGACGCTAGAGCCCAAGATCCGATTTGTACAGCGAGGATACTTCATCGCGGAGCTTAGGAGGTGGAGGACCGGATCTACAAAGGTTGTAGCCCCTTCCCTTTAGCTATAATTCCGTTTACTTACTTGCATCGCCTTGATTTCTAGTTAACGATCCGTATTAGGGTTTGTAGGCACAAGGAATTTGTGATTTGTGCATGTTTGATCACTTGTGAGACTCCATTAGAGTGCCTAGGAACCCTACATTGGTATCAGAGCCTAGCTAGAGCCTTAGGCGATGCGTAGACGGAGTTAGAAGTCCGATCGACCCGAAACCCCGATTTTAACATGCTCTCTGAACTTTTTTGAAATTCGTGGATTTTTGTGAATTAAAAATATGCAGAAAAATCAGCAGGAAGATATAAGACTTACTGTGAAATTCGAGCTCCTGTATCCATCAAAGAGCCGCGGTTCCGCCGCATAAGTATGGCTTATGCGGCGGTTCCGCGGCCATAATGTATCCTCGTTTAGTGAATTGTGCACAGTAATTCCTAGTATGCAGTGCTGGTTTTCCTGGGAATTTTTAATATTTTTCCAAGAGTTGAATTTTCTGGGTTGTATTGGGAACTCAGTGTATCGATCGGATTGTCTAATTTTGTCAGTGTGTTTTTCCGGGTATTTTAGAATATGTTAAAAAGTTCGACCGGATATAAATACCCACTTTTCCCCTGCCAGGAAATTTCCAATTGTTGGATTTTTCCGTAGTTTAACGACGTTCTAAGTAGTGCAAGTAACGCGATGGACCCTCTAGAAGACAACAAACCTTAACTCGATTATGTGACCGTCTTGAACTGCCCTTTGAACCTTCGGGTTTGGGGCAGTACGGCGTGCCACATGTGAGGCGTTGGCTTGACCCTTCTACGGCTGGACCGTTGGTACTGAGGCACGAACTGAATGCTGTTAGACTTATTTCATGTGTTGAGCCGTATCGGGAAAACTTGGGTGTTCAAATGTTCGATCGAAAAGTTTAACATTTTCTGTTTATCCGGAATGTGATACAATAATTGGAATTCACAAGTAGTTATGAGATAACGGAATGAATGTTATAAACATAGCAGTTTAGTCTCCCTTGATCGGTTGCCACGGAGTTTTGATGTGATCAAAAGTCCGTTGCAATCACGTAGCGTACGCGAATACTCGCCGGGTAAACTTAATAGACATCCTCACCCCATAGCTCCGACCAAGTGACTGTAGGAGAACCCCGTCGCCGAAAGCATCCGTTTGGGTGCTCGCGGTAGCGGTGTTCCGCCTTGGTGCACTTCGTCGACGGCGTCGGGGGTGCGGCCGCCTACTAAAGTTTGCGACGAGCATTCGATCAGTTTTTCGGGAATCTTGTTGAATTGCCCGACTTGATATTGGAAAGAGTTTTCGATAATGAGACTAAAATGCGAGGTTTATAATTGTTAGGCATGTGATGTCTAAGAAATTCATTTGATTAGGCATGCGATGTCTATGCAGGTTGCGGATTCCAACTGTTGTAGTTTTACACTTTCTTTTCTGTGACCGTAAGTGTAATATGTGATATCGCCGATTTCGTTACTATATGTCAACGACAATTGGGATACGCATGTCTGCTTACGTTGATGACATGTGATGTTATGTGTTGCTGGATATGTTATATTGGATCGTCGTGTTTGAATAGCCGGGGGGTTTTTATGTGAGATGAGTGTTTTTCATTTTCATTCATGTAAAAACTTGTATATAATATTCTTTTATTGGGGCACTTCCAGGTTGCGGAAGATGTCACCGTTGATGTATATTATTTACTTTTCCACATTAGGATAGACCCAAGGAGGGGAGCATAAGTAACCGGGTTCTGGGGTCCAGTGGGAGACCAACTCGAGGAGTCGAGTCCGGGTCTCCTAACCATAGAATTGGTAGGGTTGCTTGCCGCTCTCGTAGGGGTCTAGGGGTGTGGGATTGGCTATTCATCATGACCGTGGAATCCGTGTTTTATACTGGCTTGTATTAAAAACACGGACGTCCTAGTATATCCAATGTTTCATATGACTCTTCTGCTGTGTTATCTGTGATGTGATCATGGGATTTGTTCAGATAGATATTATATATAGTATATATGATATTTTATATAGACGTTGCTTATGTTTTACACCCGCGCTAGCCCTGCCTCGTTCTGGCGTTAGTTACCTAACCTAACGGTGCAGACGGGACATCGAGGCGAATGCGGATGACATAAGCGTACGTTATATTTATCTGTGATGTTTAGGTGGACTTATTTGATGGGACATTCATTAATGAGATTAATGAAAGAAAATAAACCTAATTGATGTTGTGGAATCGAATTTCAAAATAAAAACATGTAGCTACAGTTCTTGCTTTGCATCGCGGTGTTCATTATAGAATATCCTGCACCTTATTCGATGAGGAAAGGACCGAGATCCCTTCACCGGGAGTGACTCCTTTAGCAATAAATGGCAGATGCTACAACCCTCGGTTTGTCTTTGATCGCTTCTATAGTTTCCGCTTTGCACAGTGATATATATGATATATCCCGCACCTCATTCGACGAGGAAAGGGCCGACAATCCCTTCACCGAGAGTGACCCCTTTAGCAAAACTAGAAAAGCCTCGAAAACATTCCATTTAAAAACCATTTGATTCCGCAACGAGATCAAGTTCAAAGCGTTAAAGGTTTTCACAAAAACCATTCGCAAACCTCCGTCATTTTAGGAAGTAGAGTACTTAGTATTCGTGCTGTGTTTGTTGACCATAGTCAAGGCACAGTGTACGGTAGCTAAGTGATGTCTTCCTACACCGCATATGATGCGATTAGTTAGGACAGTCACGTGACTTTGTTGACCTTAGTTAAGGGTCATGTGGGTGGGTCTAATTAATCACGAAATGACGGGTAGAACTTGACTAGTACTTATGATTTGTTGACCATAGTTAAGGTCATAGGTGCTAGGGGTAAAAACCTTTATCGGGAGTTTCAAGTGTTGAAATTTGCAATGAGATTGCATACCTTCTATGTGATAGTTGGATCCCGATACCCACTGCGAGTAATTGTTACTCCTGGGAGAGTTTTGCACTTTGCAATTAGCCGATCAAGTAGGTGTCTAGAAAGGTGTCAACGGGGTTACGCCTCTGGGAAAACGAGGTTTACTGTAATTAGGTCCGTGCGAAAGCACGGGGAACCTCCCTCAAAGTACCGACACTGGCCTGGCTGAAAGATTGGCGAACTTGTAGAGTGTAATTAATCCCGGCTAGTCTTTCCTTTTAAGGTTTGAAGGAAGATTTGATAAAAACAGTGGGAGCCATCCTGATTAGATAAAATATATAACCAATCTAATCTTGCAAGAGCGCACGCAGAGTGTTTTCTTCTCTCTCTCTCCTGGTAGCGACCATATCACGCCTTAATCAAGATAATAAAATGGATGTATTGACCGAACCCGCTTGTTATACTGAGCTGGGGAATGTTGGTCCCGCTCCAACTTATAATTGTTTTAAGACAGAGCAGGAAATAGGGGAATACCAGAATTCCTATGCCGCCCAAACGAAGAATGTGCATATGATGCATCATCTTCGGGTGTGTTCATTACAAAGAACTGTTTCTCAGTATCCTCCGCATCCTGGGTATCTGATACCGGATCAGGATCCCAGATATGTAATCTGTTACATAGGGCTACAAAAGGGTAGAAAAACTGAGAACGGGTGATAAGTTTCATGAGGCAGAAAACGGGGCAAGTGTTGCAGCCAAGTCTGTTGGTCACTGTCACCCTGTATTACCAATACATTGATTCTGAACAAATGCTATTAGATACCGAACCTGATATACAAAATCATTCAGTCTCTTTATTAGTAAAGAAATGATAAAATTTTGTATTGATGGATAATGTTTTGAACATTTCCTATATCAAAAGTTGATCGGTTCAGGCACGTTATCTAAAAGCATTGACGTTCTAAATCAAACTACAGTTCTTAGTATTCAGAACACACACAAGAGGAAGAGTTCAGAAATGAACGAATTCTTCTTGAGGTTTTGTAGACTAGGTCATATCAATGCGACCCGACTAGAAGAAGTTACATTTAGATGCATATTTAAATCAGTTTGAATTTACATCTTGTGAAACTTGCCAGTCATGTCACAAAGATATAATGACACCAGCTCTGTTTACTGGAAACTGAGAAAGAGTTAGTAAACTCTTGGGACTGATGCATGATGATGTATGTAAGGTCTCCTGTCTACACATGCCAGGACTGGTTCTTTATACTTCATTATATTCTCTGATAATCTCTCAAGATTCAGTCATATATTCCTGTTGAAATATAAGTCCGAACCTTTTGAGGTATTCACAGAATATAAGTAGGAAGTAGAGAACCAATATACGGGTATAAGTATTATGTCCTATGATGAGATCAGGGAGGAGAATACTTGTGCATGGAATCTTTGGACTATTCTAAAGGAAAATGAGATTCTCTCTCAGTATTACTCCTCTGAATACACCATAGCACAACAGTGTATCGGGGCGGAGCAATCACACAATATTAGATATCGTGTGCTCTATGATGAGTATTACTGAGTTACCTATTTCCTTTTGGGAGTTATGCGCTTGAGAAGCTGCATACCTATTGAATTAGGTTCGAATCAAATCAGTGCCTACCACTCCATATAAGATATGGTGTGGGAAGATCCTATCTCTTAAGTAAGTTAAGATTTGGGATTGTCCGGCCTATGTCAAAAGCAAATTCCGGACAAGATCGAGGCAAGGTCAGTTCTGTAGAACTGGAAAGGTTCCAGCTATTCGAAACTACAGCTGAAGATTTGACAGAACCAAAGGATTTTATAGTCCCCGACGAACCTCAGCCTCTCCGCCGATCTGGTAGGGTTCCTCGCCTGCTTGAGAGATACCTCGGTTTCTCGATGACAGTGGGAGCGAGGATTGCATCATGAGAAGATTGTTCCCCCAATATGAGCAAGGCTCATTTGAATTTTGAAAATTCAAATTTTCTGAAGCAACGCTTCGAATTCCGTGCATTACGCAATGCGCAAGCGGTCCACAGTGCGACACGTGTCTGCGCAGTTGCGCAAGCGCACCGCTGCGCGACACGTGTCTGCGCAGTTGCGCAAGCACTGTTGCGCAAGTGCACCGCTGCGCGACACGTGTCATTCATTGGGGAGTTGCGCATAAACAGAATGAAAATTTAATGAAATCTTTTCTGTTCTTTCCAAAACCAGAAGATTTTCTTCTGCCTTTGGATCAAAGATCCAGCGGTGGGAAAATTCCCAAAATCACTCAGAAAAGATCTTGTTAACAAATTCAATAAATTTGTGAGCACTATAAATAGGACCCCAGACCTCATTCGATGGGGATCAACTTGGATAATCGACTTCTAGCAAAAAAAAAAAAAAGAAAAGAGAACTCTTGGAGATTATTCAAGAACAAAAAAAAAGAAAGGTAAAAACCCTTTTTTTAAGAGAAAAATCTCTGAAGAACAAAGGATTTTAAAAAAAAAAAGGGAAATAAATAAAAATAATAAAAATAGTGCCTTGCACTTGTTATGAACCTCTGGTTCTCGGATAAATAAATAAATAAAAATAATAAATAGTGCCTTGCACTTGCTATGAACCTCTGGTTCTCTGAAACAGAAAGAAAGAAAAGATTTCTTTCTTTTCTTTTCTTTGATCTAAATTTAGATCAAGAAATTAAAAAGTGCCCTGCACTTCTTTTCCTGAATCTAAAAGATTCTTGGTGCTTTGCACAAATGCAATGCATTATTTGAAGGGCTAGGCCCAAGTTAAAAAGACCTAGCAGGTCAGAATAAATTGCAAAGCAATAAAAGGGCTGGGCCCAAATAAAATTGATGCTCTGCATCCCTTTTGGGCAAAGCCCAAATAAAAGCAAAAGAAATGCAAGAGCAATGGACTTAGCCCAATCGTGGCCATAAGTCCTTAAATTAAATTGACTGAGCAAAATGGCTCTCCTAAATCAATCTACGACTGGTTCGAGGGTACATCTCCGAACTCCTTTAACATCTATCGTTGTAATTTCTCAACGACGTCAAAGAGGTGACGGGTCCCAACGACCACACACCCATATGGACTGCGGGGTCCTTAAACTCGTGGACCGAAACGTCCCTAAACTAATATCGGACCGAGACGTCCCTAAACTAATATTGGACCGAGACGTCCCTAAACTAATATCGGACCACTACGTCCCTAAACTGGAACAATAGAGCCTCCAAACGCTCTTTTGCCGGATCTAAACGGTCCCGTTTAAGTTGATCTTAGCCCCAAACACGGCTAATGTATCCTTAAACATTCTAATGGATTATAAAACTCCCAATCAACTCTGGTTTGAGGGTACATCTCCGAGCTCCTCTGATACATGTCGTTGTAATCCTTCAACGACGTCAGAGAGGTGACGAGTCCCGATGGCCATACATTAAATTAATCACTACGTTAAGTTGATCTTAGTCTAAAACAGGACTAACGTATCCTTAACGAACGTTTAAGTTGATCTTAGCCGCAACGCGACTAATGCATCCTTAAACTGAAAACACCAAACCCAAATCTAAGTAAATACGGATTTGGACTAATCCACGTCCTACGGGCGACGGCATTACTCAGTCTCCGTATACAATCCACGGGCAACCACAAACAAAACAAACACACACGACACGAAGTGAAATTCTGGAGAAGGAGAAAGTTGTTACCGCGATGCGGTAGCGTAATTAACTGCAGGGGCTTGCGCCTGCAGGGAAGAGTGTCCCCACAATCAAAAACCCCTCATCCTGAGGGGGAATCTGACGAAGTCTGCTATATCGGCCGCATCCGTCTAAACCTCCGATACACGGTGCCATAAATCAACTTGGCATCTTCGGGGAGATAAACGGATAAAACCAAATAGCATCTGCCCCGAACCTCTGGCACGGACGTGAAGTCCAGGCCGTCGTTCGGAGGGGAACAGATTCTGGCACGCCCGGTGGGACCTTTTCCTCTTTCCACTCCACACTTCGTGCGTCGTCTTCGCGAACCAATCGCGGTTTGTTAAATGGTCGCCTTTGGATTTCAAGTTGCTCAGATTTGGTCTTTTGTCTGGCGCAGAACTCAAGATTCAATGGCCTTCAACTGCACCAACTGCTCGAAATGCCACTGCAACGGACCCTCCACTTCACCAGGAGGTGTGACATATGGGCCCCAAGCGGCTTCCTTCCTTACTCTGCCGGTAGACCAGGTGACCCAGGCCGCCACCGACCTGTTTTTCGGGACCATGGTCCCACCTACAAGCTTCTCTATGCCGATAGCCGCACCAGAAGCGAACAAGAAGTCGGTGTTCGACCGGCTCACTGCTACCACGACCCCTGTCAACGGATCGCCCGCTACTAAGCCGACAGCCTCCGTTTTTACCAGGCTAGGTCAGAACTATAAAGTGGTCGTCCCAAAGAGGGCAACGGCCGCTGCTTTGGAAGTCGTTAAAGCGGCTTCTCCCATCAGAGAGTCGGTCTTCACAAGATTGACGGTTCCCACTCCTCCCCCAGCTGGTCAAAAGGCATCAGTCTTCGATAGGCTGACATCGGCAGTTACCCCACACTCAAATAGGGGGAAACAAGAAACCATCTCGATTTCCGAGCCAGTCCCAACGGCTCGTCGTGCGCGACGTCGCCATTGGCGACGAGTGAGAAAAGCAGGGGGCAACTCTCCCTCAGGGCTAACCCCACCTGCTCCAGTGGTGGAGGTCAACGCTGCTGTTCCAACTGGGAACAGCTTTGAATTGCTGAGGAAGGTGAGAAAGAACTCTCCAATTGCTACGTTGAAAAGATCTCCTCCGCCTATGGAAAAAGCTCCGGAGACAAAGCAGGAACAGGCCCCTCAACGGCTGTCGTCAAAAATTTATAAAGTTTGGCGGAGGGTTCAAGATTCCGTGATTGACCCAGACCACTTTCATCGCCAGAAAAAGGCAAAGGTGGAAAAGGACAAAAACCGCCCCATTAAACGACAGGGGGCAACAAATGCTAGGATGCCCACTTCAACGGCTCCTTCAACCTCAATGGTCCACAAAAGAAAAAGGCCAGAGAAAGCTCCCGTGACACTGACAAAGTTTAAAAGCGGTGAACCTAAACGCCCCAAGTCAGGGGGCATAACAGTTCATACGGTTTATATGGCTTCTGGAAAGGAGGAAAGCCGCACTTCTACGGGTCACCGACCGCTTACCCGATCAGTGACCAACGCTCAGGAGCAGCAACAAAAGCTCCAGGAGATGATGACTACAATGGCTGCACTCACGGAGCCAAAAGAGAACCCTGGGACGTCCTTAGATGAACGCCAAGAGGAAGAGACCGACGCCGAGTTCCTCCGCCGAGTACTGGAAAAGAGAGACAAAGAGGCTGCTGAACAAGCAGCCAATATACAGCGTATGGGCCTCCTCTTCAAGGACATGATAGGGATGATGATACAACAAGATCCCCCGACTGAAGAACCCCCGATCGTCCTTGGAGATGATAGGGGAGAGACATCAAACCCTCAGCCCGTTCTATCAACAGCTAAAGAGGATACAATCTCTAAGACTGATCTGGACGAATACATAGCCCAGCAAATAAAGGTTCATCACGCGGCAGAAGCAGCCGGACACGTCGTGAAAACGGGGCGACCGTATCCAGGCTGGTATGACCAAATCAAGTACCCGCCGGGTTACACAATTCCCAAGTTTCATGTCTACAAAGGGACCGGCAATCCCCATCAACATGTTGCCCAGTTCAGGGCGCTTTGCGGTAACACTGGCGGCGACGACAAGCTTTTGCTTCGCCAGTTCGTTGGAAGCCTATCAGATACGGCGTTCGAATGGTATTCTGAGCTTCCCAACGACTCTATTAAAACCTTTGCGGAGATGGAGCTGCTCTTCACCCAACGTTTTGCAAGTGCCAGTGAGCGTACCCCGATGACGGCGCTGATTAACGCCAGGGTAAAACCCGGCGAGACATGGGTTCAGTACGCTATACGGTGGCGTAATCTATGGTCAAAGTGTGAACAGCGCATAGAAGAAGCCCCTGCGGTGGGAATGTTTGTTGGAACCCTCGATCCACAAGCAACCATTTCACAGTTTATGATGTTCTTCAAGCCGACTTCCTTCCAGGCTTTGATCGACAAATTAGCGCAGATGGACCAGATGGGCCATAAACCCCCTCTCCCGAAACCGGACTCCCGAAATGATAAAGGAAAGGGAAAAGCGATCATTGTCGCTAATGCCCAACAACAACCGAGCGACTCGAAGCCGGTTGCTCGTCCAAACAATACACGCCCATACGTACCCCTTGAAGACAGGATGGGACGCCCTTACTCTTTCCCCCGTGATAAAACGAGGAGGCTATTCGAGCTGGCGCTGCGCAACAGACTCATAAATCTGCCAGATCCAAAACGTCCGTTACAACCGAACGACGCCAACGAGCCCAATTACTGCCCTTATCATCGAGTGCTAGGCCATCCGATTGAGGATTGCTACGTTTTCAAGAATTGGCTTGAGAACCAGTACCGTCAGGGCAAATTTGCGCTATCTGACAAATGGAAGGTGAATCCTCCGCAGCCCCACACCTCTAAGGGGACGAATACGCCGGGGGCAACATGCTCCGTTATTGAATAAACTCCCTGGGAGGTTGTATTATCAGCCAAAACGAGGAGAATGCTAAATAATCTTCAGACCTGTCCAGCGGTCAAGTGGAAGAACCCCTTGGAACCGCAGGTTATTGAGGGGATGTTGAAGCCACGACCGACTCCGAAGACCGATGGTGGTAGTTCAAGCGCTCATAGTCAGCCGTCAAAATCTTCGAAAAAGAAGAAGAAGAAATCTAAGAAGCCCGTGAAGCCTGGCGACAAGCGCACGGACTTACAAAAGCAAATCGACGCACTGGATGAGTACAACCAAAAGGCGCGGACTCCCATTACGCTCCAAGATTTCCTTGATCACGTCTTCCAAAAAGAAGATGAGGGAGAAAGTTCATCGGATGAATCCGAGGAATATGTGGCGAGCTGTCATATGATCTCCCATTCGACCACGAACGATGAAGGGACTTCTGGCACTGAAACGCTGGGGGCAAATGCCGAATCAAGAGCCCCAGGGTTATCAGTTGAAATGATTAGCACGTTTCTTAATGAAGCTCGGTTGAAAAGCAAAGCTGATCGAGAACGCGAGACGGCTATATTCGAAAGGGCCAAGCGCCAGCGACTTGAGGAAGGAGCTGAAATGATCCCGCTGGAGCAAAATGCCTCCACCGCTGACAAAAGCCAATTCAAGATAAAAGAGAAATTTGCTAAGGCCATATCGATGGGCATGAATCTACCACCCTCTGAAGAAAAAGTTACTGGCGTGGTGGAAATGCACCCCTCTTATTGCTTATATCATCAGAAGGTCTCGCATTCCACCCAAGATTGCAAAGCTTTCGATAAGTGGTGGCAAGGATACGTCGCTAATCGACAACGCTTTAAACGGGAAAAGCGTAAAATTCGTCGGGAGCAAAGAAACACGACCAAAGAGCTTGAAAGAACTGCCAGCAATTGTCACATGGTTAACACTGCCGGGTCACAAGTGCCTACATTTGGGAGCGATTCCGATGAGGAGCTAGAGCTTGGTCCCCTCTTCAAAGAATCCACTTCGGGAAAAGAAAAAGAACCGAAGGCTTGCGAAAATATACAGCTACGCAATCGAACATTACCCGAAAAGAATCTCGGACCCTTAAACAAGAAAAACAAAGGGAAAGAGAAGGTCTCTGAAGACATCACTTTGGATGACCAAGTTGCGGAAGAGTTAACCACCAAGAACCCGCCGAAGAGGAGTAAAGTGGATTACAATGTCTTGGCGCATCTGAGAAAGCTACCCTCACAACTCAGCATTCTCGATGCCCTATTACTATCAAAAGAGGCGAGGGATTCTTTGATTAAGGCCCTACAAGATCCGGACCAATTTCAAGCTTTCCTGGCCGAACAAAAGATGAAGGATGAATTGGAAGAGGTGCACACGGCCGACGTTGCTTTCGGCGATGAAGACCTTCTCCTTGGGACGTGTGAACACAATCGCCCCCTTTATGTCTCAGGATACTGCCACGACATAAAGATAGGCAAAATCCTGGTCGATAGCGGATCATCTGTCAATCTACTTAATGTGCGGGTGTTAAAAGAAATTTGCATGAGCGTCCAACACCTCGTCCGGGACAAGATCACTATCTCCGGTTTCGACTCTCAATCCTCAAAGACTCTTGGATCTGTGATATTGACGCTACGCTTCGGGTTGCTCGTCACAGACATCAAATTCCATGTTATAGACGCCAAGACGTGCTACAATGCTCTGCTCGGCCGACCATGGCTACACGAGTACAATATCATCCCTTCTACACAGCATCAATGCATGAAGTATTCTAGGGATGGCCTCGAGTACAAGGTGGCGGGAGAGTTGAATCCGTTTTCCGTAAATGAAGTTCGCAAGTATGAAGATGCCAAATACTTCTTACCGAGTTTCGAAGACACGGAAAGGTGTCACAAACCGGAGAACAAAACTAACGCCACCATCCCTGTCTTCGGCAGTGACACCGAGGAGGAGGAGGATATAATTTATTCAGGTCCATCCCAATCCACCAGGCCAGGACCATCCGTTCCTTCATTGATCTTCGGTAGTGATTCAGAGGATGAAGTTCATGCTGTATTCCCTGCTAGGCCTTCAATACGGGTTTCCGCTGATGAAGAGCGAAGCCTGCAAATAACCATGGTACCGCTTGAACATTACAAAGAACTGGATGCACTCGACACCAACCGCGTAGAAGAATTGCAGACATTCTATATCCCTCCCGGACGAAAAGGCGAGAAGGCAATCCTATTCTACCGTTCTGAAGAAAACAAGGTGGAAAAAGAAATTTGGCATGGCGCGGATCCCACGCTCGACAGGCTTCAGCCTATCCATCTTCCCAGATATTATACCGAAGGTTTGAAGAAACTGCTGAAACGCCAGGGGATATCCTTCACACAGACCATTAGAAAGGCCAAATTCTATGACAAGGTCTGGAACATTCCCGGGACTCAATGCAAATTGCCTAACGGGAGAATAGAAACAAAAGGGCTTGGGTACATCCGGTCAAAGAAACGGGAGCTAGTAAACAGCTGTTATGTCATGTATGACTTCGATGAAGAGGCGGACGCTCAATGGGAGGACGCTAATCCTGAGCCAGCAAAAGTTCCTGATGCAAAACCACCCAGTCCATCATTTGAAGACCAGATGGGCAAACTTATAAGGAATGCGGGTCAAAAAGCCCGAGATGATCACGATCGTGAAATGGCAATCTATGAGAAAGCCAAGACACAGCGCCTCCTTCAACAGGCGGTGAAGGATGAAAATGTCGCTCCTTGTCAACCTGCTGCAAAAGAGGTTCAACGTGAAAGCAAAAACAAGTCGAAAGGCAAGAAAGGCGCTCGACAACCACAAAGTAGAGCTAAGAAGCCACGCATCCGAGAGTCGAGCGTTATTGACTTAGCCCTCATGAGGAAAATGGGTCGAGCATACTCATTTCCTCAGAACAAAACAAGGAAAATACTTGATCTTGCTCTAAAACATCAAATGCTTACACTGCCAGAGTCTAAACACCCTGAGCAAGCAGGCGAAGTCTCCAACCCAAATTATTGCTCTTACCATCGAGTAGTAGGGCATCCGCTTGAAGATTGCTTCACCTTTAAGAATTGGGTTGAGGACCAATATCAGCTTGGCAAATTCGCGTTGTCTGACAACTGGAGGGTAGCGCCGCCGCAAAAGCACGAACCCGAAAACACAAGGATAGAACCAACTCCGCATTGGGATTGGCAGAAAATTCGCACCTGCCATGTGATAACAATATTAAAAGAAGAACCCGAGAACATGGATGACCTTCCCTGGTGCTTTGAAAACGGCAGCGATGAGGTAATCTCAGAATTTCCACCAGCACCAAAAGAGCTGGAAGATGGAATCCATACTACTGCAGATAACCTCAAGAAAATCGAGTTGGGGACAATAAATGATCCGCGACCGACATTCGTCAGCGAGCTGCTGTCTGAAGAGAGGGTGGCTGCGTTAAAAGACGTCCTTGTGCAGCATAAAGATTGCTTCGCATGGAACTATTCCGAGATGCCGGGACTAGATCCAGAAGTTGCTGTACATAGACTAGCAATATCCCCGAACATCAAGCCAGTCAAACAGGCGCCGAGAAGAATGCGACTCGAGCTTGAGATGAGCATAAATACCGAAGTCAAAAAGTTAATCGACTCTGGCTTCATCCAGGAAGTTCAGTACCCTGAATGGATCGCCAATATCGTCCCAGTGATGAAGAAAAATGGGACAGTGCGCATATGCGTAGACTTCCGGGATCTTAATAAAGCTTGCCCGAAGGATGATTTCCCAGTGCCAGTCACTGAACTGATGATAGACAATACATCCACTCATGAAGTTTTCTCCTTCATGGACGGCTCATCGGGGTATAACCAGATAAAAATGCATCCTGAAGATCAGAAGCATACGGCCTTCAGGACCCCTCTAGGTATATTCTGTTATAAAGTGATGCCCTTCGGTTTAAAGAACGCCGGTGCTACTTATCAGAGGGCCATGACAAAGATCTTAGACAACCTTATTCATGAAATCGTCGAATGCTATATCGACGATCTCGTGGTTAAGAGCAAATCATACGAAGAACACCTCGAGCATTTGAAGACCGTGTTTCAACGCCTTCGATAATACAACTTGAAGATGAACCCGCTCAAGTGTGCATTCGGAGTTTCCTCGGGCAAATTTCTGGGATTCATCGTCCGGCACCGAGGTATTGAGATAGACCCATCAAAGATCAAGGCGATCATGGAAATGCCTCCGCCGAGGACTCTCAAACAGCTGCGGTCTCTCCAAGGGAAACTCGCATACATACGGAGATTTATAGCCAACCTTTCAGGAAAGTGCCGTCCTTATAGTCACCTGATGAAGAAGGGAACCCCATTCGTTTGGGATCAAAAATGCCAAGGCGCACTGCATGAGATCAAGCAATACCTGCAGAACCCGCCAGTGTTGACTGCTCCGGTTAAGGGGAAGCCTCTCATTCTTTATACAACCGCCCTCGAAGGTTCCTTAGGCGCATTATGGGCACAAGAGAACGATCAACGGAAAGAAAGAGCACTCTACTACTTAAGTCGAGTTCTGCTGGGGGCAGAAAGCAACTACTCTCTCATTGAAAAACACTGCCTGGCGTTGATCTTCGCAATAACAAAGCTTAGGCACTATGCGTTGGCGCACGAAGTCCGTCTTATTTCAAAAGTGGACCCTCTCAAATATCTAATGTCAAAAGCCATATTGACAGGGCGACTCGCTAAATGGGCCCTGCTCTTGATGGAATTTTCGATAACATATCAACCTCTCAGGGCAGTAAAAGGCCAGGCCATCGCCGACTTCCTTGCTGAGCATCCCATACCTGCCGATTCTCCTTTAAATTGCGATTTGCCAGACAGACATGCGTTTGACGCAATCGACAGTGGTGATACCCGTTGGGAGCTTTATTTCGATAGAGCATCTTCCATGAAAAAGCACAAACAAAGTACGCCAATGATCAAATCGGGGGTAGGACTCATCTTTGTGACTCCACAAGGAGGAATAATGCGCTTCGCCTTCTCCTTAACGGAGCCGAGAACGAATAATGAAGCTGAATATGAAGCTTTGATAGCAGGCCTCGAGATCGCCATTGATATGGGAATTGAAAGCCTCCTCATATACGGGGACTCCCAACTGGTCGTCAGTCAAGTGAACGGCGATTACCAAACATGCAAACCGGAATTGGTAAAATACGGTGAAAAAGTGCAGCAACTGCTAACCCAAATCCCCTCCTACACGTTGGAAAGTATACCGCGCGCGGAAAACAGCAAAGCGGACGCACTGGCCAAACTTGCTAAAGAATTGGCTGACGAAAACCTCGATGACGTTAGAATCGTGATACAAAGCCGTCGAGTGCTCGCCCCAGCAGAAATACATCCAGAATCATATAAAGAAAAGGGAGCAACCGAGCAGGCGACCCTACAAATAAAAGACCATGAGAAGACCGAAGATTGGAGAGAAGTCTTCATAGATTACTTCAAGTTCCACCGAATGCCTGAAGAAGCGTCCATAAGACATCAGCTCGTGAAACGAGCTCTGTCTTTCGCCTTCGTCAACGATACTCTGTACAAAAGGACATTCGATTCTCTGTGGCTGAGATGCCTAGGACCTGACGAAGCGAGAAGGGTCGTCCAAGAGGTTCACGACGGACTCTGCGGTCTTCATCAAGCGGGCCCTAAGATGAAGTTGAAAATAAAACGGATGGGCTACTACTGGCCCACGATGATTCAGGACTGCATCGAATATGCGAAGCAATGCCACTCATGCCAAATTCATGGGGACCTCATCCATCAACATCCAAATCCGCTACACCCAACAGTGGCTAGCTGGCCATTCGAAATGTGGGGGACTGATATAGTTGGCCCTATCGAACCAGTATCGTCTAAGGGACATCGTTTCATCCTAGCGACGACTGATTACTTCTCCAAATGGGCAGAGGCGGTACCGTTGAGGGAAGTGAAGACGGAGAATATCCTCCATTTCTTCAAAACGCACGTCATATATCGGTTTGGAACCCCAAGAAGGATCATCTCTGATAATGGGCCAGCCTACCGAAGTCATAAAATTAGTCGCTTCGCACAGCAGCACAATATAGACTGGAGATATTCCTCAGTTTATAATCCGCGAGCTAACGGTCTAGCTGAGGCCTTCAACAAGACCTTGACGAAGATCATGAAGAAAACAGTGTCACGAAATAAGAGAGATTGGCACGAAAGATTGCAAGAGGCTCTTTGGGCGTATCGAACTACATTCAAGACGGCCACGAACACAACGCCATACGCGTTGGTGTTCGGTACAGAAGCAGTACTCCCCCTCAAGATAGAGCTACCATCTCTACGAGTGGCAGTCCACTACGAGCTGACAGACGAAGAAAATGCTCACCTTCGGTTTGAAGAGCTTGACGCCCTTGACGAAATCCGGCTTCTAGCACAACAAAATCTGGAAGCTTATAAAGCAAAGATGATGCGCTCATACGAAAGATTGACCCGACCGAGGACATTTCGTCAAGGCGAACTCGTGCTAGTGGTCAAAAGGCCTATGATCCCCAATCGCGCCAAGCGGGGAAAGTTTGAGCCAAATTATGAGGGCCCATACATCATTGATAAGGTCTACCAGGGTGGGGCCTATCTACTCGTGGACATGCACGGTGAAAGGCCTTTTAGGCCAATAAATGGTCGTTTCCTAAAGAAATACTACGCTTAATGAGCTACGGCCTAGGTCAACGGTAGATGACGACAACTATGTCCGCTCGCTATCTTCTTAAGCCCAAACTCTATAAGCAGTAAATGGCCTTCCTTAATGATGGACCGAAATGTCCTTAAACTAATAGCAGACCGAAACGACTTTAAACTACTACCGCAGCATCCTTAGGCTGACGGAAAAAAAAAACGGTATGTCCTTAAGCAAAAAAAAGGGCACGGATGAAAACCCGAAAGGGCCCCGTGAGTAAAAACAGCAGGGCTACCGGCGAGTGTTCGTGAAAACCTGGAAGGGCGCGACCTCGTAAAAAAAAAAAGAAGAAGAAAGATTTCCATGTATTATCAAACATGATACAATCAAGTGCACAAAAGTATGTGGGGTATGGGATTCGAACTCTGGTGGCTTGGTTCAGCAATGCAAGGTATTACCAATGAGTATGCTGCTAACACCATATGATATATGGAGTGGGATTTGGTAAAACCATATATACTTGTTATAAATATCGTAATTATTATTAATATGGGGAGTTGAAAAGTCAGGATCTCAATAACAAAGGGTAAAAAAAAACGGTATGTCCATAAGCAAAAAGGGCACGGATGAAAACCTGAAAGGGCTCCGTGAGTAAAAACAGCAGGGCTACCGGCGAGTGTTTGTGAAAACCCGAAAGGGCGCAACCTCGTTAAAAGACACTTATAGGGTCCTCTCGACCTTATAAGGAGAAATCACCTGCGTGAGATCCTTACGACTCACAAAGGAGCAACACACTTAGGGATCCCCACGATTCCTAAGGAGAAAAAACACACTTGCGAGATCCTCACGACTCGTAAGGAGAACTCTCTTATGGGACCCTCACGGCTCATAGGATTTGAAAGTCTTAAGTCACAGAGACCTAAACCTGTGCTTAAGCAAACCCCCACAAACTTTCAATATTACCCTACAGGTGGTTCAATATTGACCCTTGTATACAATCCACGGACGCGAATAAACATTTCCCTAGCCAAATTTCATCCGTAATTGGGAATACGTTCGCATGGTAAACAACCCTTATAAATCCCCTCGATTTATGAGGAGAAAACCCTCCTGTAGGATCCTTACGACTTACAGGGGAACAAAACACTTAGGAACCCTCACGATTCCTAAGGAGAAAATACATCTACAAGATCCTCACGACTTGTAGGGAGAAATACCTTCACGAGACCCTTACGGCTCATGAAGTCAAAAGTCTTAGCCGACAGGACCCTAACCCTGGTCGCTAAGCCTCCTTTGTTCGACAACGGCAGAGGCAAATGATGATTCGCTCCTGGTAATATCCCAGTTGTAGCGATGCTGATGCCGAAATCGGTGTCCAATTTCAGGTTTACAGCGAAAAGCCAGTAGGCCGCACATGCATACGAAATAGCCGAAATGATGGGACGACTTGCAATAAAAGAAAGCAACAAGTAAAAATGTATACATGCAAAATAGCCGAAATGATTGGGCAACTCGTAATAAAAAGCAACGAGTAAAAAATAAAAAATATATATAGCCGAAATGATTGGGCACCGCGAAAAATAGCCGAAATGATTGGGCAATCGCGACCTTCGCGATATAAAAGCTGAAATGATAGAGCATCGCGGAAATAAAATAAAATAAAAGAAGAAATGATAAAACTTTGGCCCTACAGTTAAGATCGCATCGATCCCTGTATACAATCCAAGGGCGTAAACGAAGAATGAACCATACTTTCCCTGCGGATTCCGTCGGACGACGAACCCCAAACCTCGCCGGTTCATTTCAACCGAAGAAGCCAGTGACTTCAATAAAAAATTCCTCGACTCACGGATACAAACACTCCTTGACGAGAGCCTTCTGATCCGCGTCGACCCGCAGAGCCACCAGTGCCTCCGTAGGAACCCTCGACTCGTTTCAAACCCCAAGGAAATAAATAATCCTTGGCGCTTGGGAAACAAATAATCCCAGCAAACTCCTCAACTCACGGATACAAACACTCCTTGACGAGAGCCTTCTGATCCGCGTCGACCCGCAGAGCCACCAGTGCCTCCGTAGGAACCCTCGACTCGTTTCAAACCCCAAGGAAACAAATAATCCTTGGCGCTTGGGAAATAAATAATCCCAGCAAACTCCTCAACTCACGGATACAAACACTCCTTGACGAGAGCCTTCTGATCCGCGTCGACCCGCAGAGCCACCAGTGCCTCCGTAGGAACCCTCGACTCGTTTCAAACCCCAAGGAAACAAATAATCCTTGGCGCTTGGGAAACAAATAATCCCAGCAAACTCCTCAACTCACGGATACAAACACTCCTTGACGAGAGCCTTCTGATCCACGTCGACCCGCGGAGCCACCAGTGCCTCCGTAGGAACCCTCGACTCGTTTCAAACCCCAAGGAAACAAATAATCCTTGGCGCTTGGGAAACAAATAATCCCAGCAAACTCCTCAACTCACGGATACAAACACTCCTTGACGAGAGCCTTCTGATCCGCGTCGACCCGCAGAGCCACCAGTGCCTCCGTAGGAACCCTCGACTCGTTTCAAACCCCAAGGAAACAAATAATCCTTGGCGCTTAGGAAATAAATAATCCCAGCAAACTCCTCGACTCACAGATACAAACACTCCTTGACGAGAGCTTCCTGATCCGCGTCGACCCGCAGAGCTACCAGAGCCTCCGTAGGAATCCTCGACTCGTTTCAAACCCCAAGGAAACAAATAATCCTTGGCGCTTGGGAAACAAATAATCCCAGCAAACTCCTCGACTCACGGATACAAACACTCCGTGATGAGAGCTTCTTAACCCATGTCAACTGTTCCGCTACAACTGCAGACAGATCCCCGATTCGTCTCAATTTGTAAGAAGAAGTCTCAGACAGCAAGGAAGTCTTGCTTTTTGAGCAATGGGGCCCTGCAAGTCAATCCAAACTGGTCTCTTGCATACTATTCACGGGTCTCACTCTCCGAAGTCGAATTTCGACGAGGAGGGAAACAACCACTTACGAATCCTCTCGACTCGTAAGAGGGAAAATTCTCTTATAAGATCCTTACGACTTATAAGAGAAAACCACGCTTAGGAATCCTCACGATTCCTAAGGAGAAAATCCACCTGCGAGATCCTCTCGATCCGTAGGGAGAAAAGTCTCTATGAGACCCTCACGGCTTATAGAGTTGAAAAGTCTTAGACAGCAGATCTGAACCTGCGGCCTAAGCCATCGCTATCTCTTGAAAAAAAAAAAACTAAGTTATCTGCCAATTATGTTTATCAAAGACAACATGCTGATAATAAGAGAATGCAGAAAGAAAAAGTGCATACAAGACATTGCAAAAGAAAATGTGTATCTTTATTCATTGACTTCAATCAAATACAAGATGAAACGTACAAAAGAATAAAGAATAGATACATATTATTTTAAAGGAAAATTTTACAAATACATTGATACAAAGGCAGCTACTGGGAAGGAAGCGTCTTAAGTAGCTTTATCAGTTGTTCGCACACTTCCTTCCAGGCCTTTTCCCGATCGGCTACCACCGCCAGCTCTGCCTCCACTTGGGTTCGTTGCTGCAAGACCGACGCAAGCTGCTCCCTCACGACTTGATAGGCAGCTTCCCGACTTGGAATATTGCGCTCAGCTACGTCGAGTTTCCGCTTCAAGTTTAGCCCATGGGAGATGCGCTCCAAGAGACCCTCAAAGATAGTCTTCACTTGGATAGTATTTGCCTCAACCTCAGCGCGCAGATGGGCCGTTTCGTTCGAGGTCTTTTGGCATTCCCTTAGTCTTAAAGCTGCTTCTTGCTCCAAGTGGCGGGAGTGCGAAGTGCTTTGCTCGAGCCAAGTTGTGCGTTGGGTGCTCAGGGCTAAAACTTCGGGAGAAGGGCGTGTCGACTCCAGCCGGTATAGACAGGCCTCGATCTCCCTGCAGTGATTAACCCAAGATCTGACGACGCCTTCGTTATGAAATGTTACGAGCGCCGCCAACATTGGATTAACATCCACAGCGAAATCTACGGCAGAAGGGAGAGCATTCATGTTAAGCTCTTCGATGTACCCGCTCAGCATGCCCAAACTCATCACAGCACCCTTTGAAGATGGGCGTCTCAAGAAAGGGCCTGCCGGTAGAAAGACGCGAGACTCAAAAGGGACCGGAGCCGGAACAATAGCTGCAAAACAAAACATGGTTAAACGATGGCTCAAGAGATATTTAAGGGTTACCAAAAAAGGAATTTGCTATACCAGAAGCAACGGACGGCAGAGCCGGAAGGGCCGGAAGCGCGGCAGGTCTGGTATCCCCTCCTTCGATTTGTGGCACTGCAATAAAGAAAGGGAAAAGTCAGAAATCATTCAATTGATAGAAAAAGGGGATGAACAAAGATATTGTATTGGACGTACACTCACCAGCGCCACTAGAAGGAGAAGCAAGTTCGGATGGGAAGGAGAAGTGTGGGAGCAACACTTGATATAGATGATCAAAGAGCACTCCTGAAAAGATGCGGTGGTATGGCGTTAGTCCATGAACTACACGTTTAAAAGATTAACTTGTGAGTCGCAAATCCATACCTTCCAACATCCGCGATGGCACGAGGGAGGACGGGGAAGTGACCACCGCCAAAGCAGTAGTTGACGGTGCTCCTTCAAGCAATGGAGCGTCGGCACTGGCCGCACCTGCAAAGACAAGCTTGTTAGAAGAGATCGCAAGATATATAAAAAAGGGAGGAAACGATAGTAACCCGAAACTTACCCGACGAACTGCCAGCCGAGACTGAGGCAATTCCTTCCTCCATTGACATCAAGCCACCACCCGTAGCCTCGTCACCCGACTCGATGGGAACCGT
This sequence comes from Agapanthus africanus, assembly GCA_030015575.1. Lineage (NCBI taxonomy): Eukaryota > Viridiplantae > Streptophyta > Magnoliopsida > Asparagales > Amaryllidaceae > Agapanthus > Agapanthus africanus. The sequence goes on from CM057351.1 coordinate 351,198,901, forward strand.
TGTTGTGCTTGCAAGCCTGGGAGACGGCAAGGAACCATACGCGGGGAGGGCTATGATTGGAGTATTGCCAGATTCCAGAGAAGGAGCGGCTGGCTCATCCTCAGGAATCATGGCTACCTCACCCGCTACTCCTTCGGGTCCTGCGATCACAGTTGTCTCATCCATCGGCACCGTGACATCTCCAGCCTCAAGCGCCTCGACTTCTACTGCCTTCGGCTCGACAATCATCTCATCTGCCGCCACTTCAGATGCGGCATCGATGACCCTCTCGGCAGCGGATCCTTCAATTTCTGTCTCAGGCGCCGTGGCCCCGATGACGTTGCTCACTGTCAGCTCGGGCTCGGCAAGTACCGCTTCCTCCGCTCCCCGGGGTTCGACGGTCTCCGCCTCCCCCTCAGTCGGACTTGGCCCTGCAAAAGGAATGCGTATGAGCCAACGGCTTGATAATTCTTATAACAAGGTTCTGAAAGAAATGTTACCTGAAGAGGACTTATCGTTTGCATCCCGAACCGTGCGCGCCACCTGCCTATGAGCGGTAGACAGAGCGGCAGGGGCCTCTTCAGAAGGAGTGTCGGCACGAGAAATCGTGCTAGGGCCCGCTCCCGTGGCCAAAGCAGCTCTGCTCGCCTCTGCTTCAGAAGGAGTGTCGGCACGAGGAAGAGTGCTAGGGCCCGCTCCCGCCGCCAAAGCAGCTCTGCGTGCCCTTGCTTCGCGTCTCAACCGCTTCCGCTCCTCTGTGCCGTTGAGACGGATGCCACTAGGGCTTCCTTGAGTGAGGCTCCCTCGTCCGTATATAGGGATGCATCTAGATTCTTCAAGGCATCCTTCATCGTTTTGTCAAGCCGAGGCTCTTGCGGCAACTTTGACGAAGCCGGGACCTCAGTTACAGACTCGGGAAGGACCCCCACGTCAATTAATACAACCCCTGCAAAGAAACAAAAGAAAGTCAGATTGAATATCATAGAGAGACAACAAACTTTCCTTATGAAAGGGAAAGGGGTGAAACATACCAACGCCTGCTAGGGCACGCTTCTCCTCCTCCTCCTGGAAGGTTTTCAAGGATGCAGCAATAGCCTCTTCAGTGGAAACACCTGTTGAAAATAGAGCAAATGTTAGTTAAATATAATAATACAAAGTGCAATAAAATGACAAATGAAGCGTCTGATGATTACCGGACTCAGCGAGTTTGCTTAGCATCGCTTCGAGCCTAGCCGATCGCTCCGAAGCTGCAATGGCGGCAGCCAGATTGGTGTCCGCAGGATCTACCACGAAACCCTTATTGCTGCCGTATTCACATATGGCCTCGGCAGGAAGAGCCGCAGGCTTTAAGCTGAGGATCGCGTCGAGAGATAGGGTGGACTTCTTCTTCTTCTGCCCGCCAGCTTTAGATCCACCCGGAGCAGCTTTGCGCTTGGCAGTCACTTTAGGGCGGCGAGTCCCGATATCCGCTCCTGCGCCAGACTCTGGCGATACCACATTAACCGTCTTCATGGGAGCACGGGGCGCCAGTGGTGCATCCACCGTAGTAGGCAGTGGCAATCCACGCGGAGGGGCCAACACGCGTGGTCGGTCAGCTCCGGCCTCTTTTAGCGGAGGGACGACCGGGCGCCTTGGCTGCAAGGGAGCCTTACGATCACCACCAGGAGGCGCACCCCTACGGTCAACTAGCAAGCGTTTCTCCATTAAAATGATTGGGCCCATAGCATGCGCATACCAGGCTACATATGGATGGATTATTTTAGGGGCACAGCTAGGCTCACTGATAAAAAAATAGGAGCCTGTATTGAGCCGGGTGAAATGATGCATCGCATTCCTTATCCCCTCTGGGCCGACCGCGGGTGTTTCCAGAAAGGCCTCCATCGGGATCCCTTGATTGTAACCCAATTGTCGGGCAAATCGATGTGGGTTATACCTCATAAAGAGAGCCGTCTTATTCTGCCTAAATACTAGGTAGCCCGGCCGAATAGAGTAAAGGTGAAGGATTTCCCGAGCCTTCAGTACAGAAACCCCGCCCTTAAAGTCATCACGCAGCGACACCACTGATTTAGCGGTCTCGGAGCCCATGGTGACGACCTTATCCACAAAAGAGGTCTTCGCTCCAACTAGATATGAACGCAGGAGCAGTCCCCTAGACTCCCGCGGAGGTGCAACCACGATTGAAGCCCCGACCAACCGCATGATTCTTGGGAGTTTGAATTTCTCAAAGAACGGAGGAGTTTTATGGGCACCAAACACCCCTCGCACATGCAGCTCCATCCAAGAAGTGAAGTAGTGCAACGGAAAGTTAGCAGGCTGTACCCCAGGCTCGTTAGCGTCCGCCGCTACGCTAAGTCCATTATAAAGGTAAGCCAGCCCGGCAATCCCTACCGATAGCTGCAAACCAGCCGCCATTTGATGCGCCGGGTAAAAGACGGAAGACCGCATGAGGCGTGGATGCATGGGAAGCGTGAAGCTGCACAACCATAAACCCAAGAACCCTATGAAAAAATTCTCCTCGTCCATGCCAGGAACGGCGATCTCTAGGAAAGGGACGCTGGCAGTGCCGGGGAAATAAAAATCCCGCTGGTCATTTTCCGATGAAGGTCGGCGGTCCAAGCCGAAACCAAAGGGGTCAGCAAGCTGAGCGAACTTCTCGCCCTGCTCTGATAGGAACTCCGGGCGGAAAAAACGAGCAATGAAATCCGCGAAACTGACGCCCCGGTCGCCTGATTCCAAATGCAGTTCCTCATAAATCTCCAACACCTTCACCAAGCCCGGGTGCTGATGCTGAATGGCATTTTCCGGAGTTAAGTCAAATACAACCTGCTTGGCGGCAAAGACGTACTTATTAGGAGGAAGCAGCTCCTCATAGTGCTCCCCCCTCGCTGGTAAACCTGAAATCTCAACAAATTCTTCCAAAGAGATGGAGACTTCCCTATCCGCTGTCAAGAAGGTGTGGGTGGGGATATTCCATTATTCAATAAAGGCCTTTATCCACCACGTTGGAGGAGAGGGATACTCGAAAAGCGAGACGTAGACGGCGGAGTATAAACCAATCTTCGTCAGGTGAGCCCTCTTCGTCGCCAGAATGTAACGGGCCCATTGCAAATATCCGGCAAGCGGCCGCGGGGTCAATCCAATATTATAAGCCTGTCCCCAAGGGCGTGCTTCACCCTGAAAGATTCGCCTCCCCAAGATGTCTATCGCCGGCGGCGGCTGCACGGGGATGGCGCCGATTGCAGGCTGAAGGAGGTCATCGGAATTCCAATTCTTAACCTCCACGGCATACTTCACCGGGGGTTCGTCCGCATAAGGGATCGTAACTATGGGCTCAGAGGGCGCGGCGGAACTAAAACTGCGACGGCCTTGGATGATCTGGCTATACCACCTTCCCCACAGATGGAGCTTTTTGCACTCAGGATCGCGATCTTTAATAAGAGCGAACACCACCCGATCCACTGGCGAATGGGGGAACCCTCCTTCCGAGCGAACGAAGGGAAAAGACAAGTCGTCAGATATGTTTTCTGTGGAAAGACAAAATATATATATATATATATCATTAGTGGCCTAACGCTTGGCATTTTAAAAAAAAAATAAAAATCTTGCTCCACACTGTGATGCAGTGGGTAGGGGACCAAAGGGGGACCCACAAAATCTGGATGATGTGCATCATTTAATAAGACAATCCCATCATTAGATGGGACTGTCAATTCATAAAAAGTTCCCAATAGGATACACCCACTGGTGGGGAAGTCCCTAGAGACAAAGAGAAAATCTCCTCTTTTAGAGCAAAGCTCTGTCACAGAGTGACATTTGTCAAACTCTAGTCTCAGGGGAACAAGATTCTTTAAAAGAGCATGGCTTTGTGGTAATAATCGAAAATCCATCAACACTTAGAAGAATTGAAGTTTTTGAATCCTGAAAAATCCATGAAAACTCATAAAAAAAAAAATTCAGTTCATCCAAGAGCAAAGCTCTGTTCATGGGTCAAAACCCATGAACAGGACCTCTGTAAATCTTGAGAGCAAGGCTCTGGTGAAGAAGCCCCAATGGGGTTTTCTTTAGATCAAAGATCCCAAGAGCAAGGCTCTGTTAAAAAAAAAAAAAAAACCCAAAGGGGTTTTCTTTAGATCCAAGATCTACAAGAGCAAGGCTCTGTCAATTAAATTTAATTTGAATTAATCTGATTTTTTTTACCTAGAAATTCTAAGTTCTGAACTTGAAAGTTCTTGAGAGAAATAAAGAGCAAGGCTCTGAAAATTTTTAAGCAAGAGCAAGGCTCTGAGAGTTAAAATTCTTGAAGATAGTAAGAAAAATTACCAAGGACCAAGGGTCCTATTTATAGGCGCCTGCGCCCCTTCAACTGACCCCCCTTGATCCAACGGCTAAGATCTCGCCACCGTTGCGCTCACGTCGCGCCACGTAAGCACAACGGTGGGGGGGCATTTGTTCCCCCAATCTGAGCAAGGCTCATTTGAATTTTGAAAATTCAAATTTTCTGAAGCAACGCTTCGAATTCCGTGCATTGCGCAATGCGCAAGCAGTCCACAGTGCGACACGTGTCTGCGCAGTTGCGCAAGCGCACCGCTGCGCGACACGTGTCTGCGCAGTTGCGCAAGCACTGTTGCGCAAGCCTTCCACTGCGCGACACGTGTCATTCATTGGGGAGTTGCGCAGAAACAGAATGAAAATTTAATGAAATCTTTTCTGTTCTTTCCAAAACCAGAAGATTTTCTTCTGCCTTTGGATCAAAGATCCAGCGGTGGGAAAATTCCCAAAATCACTCAGAAAAGATCTTGTTAACAAATTCAACAAATTTATGAGCACTATAAATAGGACCCCAGACCTCATTCGATGGGGATCAACTTGGATAATCGACTTCTAGCAAAAAAAAAAAAAAGAAAAGAGAACTCTTGGAGATTATTCAAGAACAAAAAAAAAGAAAGGTAAAAACCCTTTTTTTAAGAGAAAAATCTCTGAAGAACAAAGGATTTTAAAAAAAAAAGGGAAATAAATAAAAATAATAAAAATAGTGCCTTGCACTTGTTATGAACCTCTGGTTCTCAGATAAATAAATAAATAAAAATAATAAATAGTGCCTTGCACTTGCTATGAACCTCTGGTTCTCTGAAACAGAAAGAAAGAAAAGATTTCTTTCTTTTCTTTTCTTTGATCTAAATTTAGATCAAGAAATTAAAAAGTGCCCTGCACTTCTTTTCCTGAATCTAAAAGATTCTTGGTGCTTTGCACAAATGCAATGCATTATTTGAAGGGCTAGGCCCAAGTTAAAAAGACCTAGCAGGTCAGAATAAATTGCAAAGCAATAAAAGGGCTGGGCCCAAATAAAATTAATGCTCTGCATCCCTTTTGGGCAAAGCCCAAATAAAAGCAAAAGAAATGCAAGAGCAATGGACTTAGCCCAATCGTGGCCATAAGTCCTTAAATTAAATTGACTGAGCAAAATGGCTCTTCTAAATCAATCTACGACTGGTTCGAGGGTACATCTCCGAACTCCTTTGACATCTATCATTGTAATTCCTCAACGACGTCAAAGAGGTGACGGGTCCCAACGACCACACACCCATATGGACTGCGGGGTCCTTAAACTCGTGGACCGAAACGTCCCTAAACTAATATTGGACCGAGACATCCCTAAACTAATATCGGACCGAGACGTCCTTAAACTAATATCGGACCGAGACGTCCCTAAACTAATATCGGACCGAGACATCCCTAAACTAATATCGGACCACTACGTCCCTAAACTGGAACAATAGAGCCTCCAAACGCTCTTTTGCCGGATCTAAACGGTCCCGTTTAAGTTGATCTTAGCCCCAAACACGGCTAATGTATCCTTAAACATTCAAATGGATTATAAAACTCCCAATCAACTCTGGTTTGAGGGTACATCTCCGAGCTCCTCTGATACATGTCGTTGTAATCCTTCAACGACGTCAGAGAGGTGACGAGTCCCGATGGCCATACATTAAATTAATCACTACGTTAAGTTGATCTTAGTCTAAAACAGGACTAACGTATTCTTAACGAACGTTTAAGTTGATCTTAGCCGCAACGCGACTAATGCATCCTTAAACTGAAAACACCAAACCCAAATCTAAGTAAATACGGATTTAGACTAATCCACGTCCTACGGGCGACGGCATTACTCAGTCTCCGTATACAATCCACGGGCAACCACAAACAAAACAAACACACACGACACGAAGTGAAATTCTGGAGAAGGAGAAAGTTGTTACCGCGATGCGGTAGCGTAATTAACTGCAGGGGCTTGCGCCTGCAGGGAAGAGTGTCCCCACAATCAAAAACCCCTCACCCTGAGGGGGAATCTGACGAAGTCTGCTACATCGGCCGCATCCGTCTAAACCTCCGATACACGGTGCCATAAATCAACTTGGCATCTTCGGGGAGATAAACGGATAAAACCAAATAGCATCTGCCCCGAACCTCTGGCACGGACGCGAAGTCCAGGCCGCCGTTCGGAGGGGAACAATGATGACCCAACCAGTTTCGAGCAGGCCATCGAGAGTAGGGACTCTGTAAGAATGGCTGGATGCTTAGTGATCTGAGATGGAATCCTTATACACCAACAAAGTATGGACTTTGGTTGCTATATCTGAAGGGTTAAATCCCCATCAGGAGCAAGTATATCTTGAGAAGATCACTTGGTGTACATGGAAAAGTTGAGACTTTCAAAGCTAGACTTGTTAAAGTTTTTCGTCATCAACCAGGCACGGATAATGATGAAACCTTTTCCAGGGACTATGTTTAAGTCCATCCAGATCCTACTTGCCACGGCTACATACCATGACTACGATATCTGGTGGTTAGGTGCCATGACTACTTTTCTAAATATTGATTTAGAAGAGAACGTCTATAAGAACACAGCCAGAGAGCCTCGTAGACAGTGGGAGCAGCGGAAACGTGTGCAAGATGCTTTATAGGATAAAGCAGGCATCGCGGAGTTGGAACATCTGTTTTGATGGATTAGTCAAAGAAGTTGACATCATCAAAATGGTAGATGAACCTTGTATAAACAAAAAGGTAGTAGGGAGTATGGTGACGATCCTCGTAGAATACGTGGATGACATACTCTTGTTAGGGAAGGAGTTTCCTATGCTACGCTCGATCAATCTCCGCTTATCACAATGATTTTCAATATAGGATCAAAGTGATACCTACTAAATCCTAAGCTTTGGATCTATGAGATAGATTTAATTGGATGTTAGGATACTCACTAGTTGTAGTGAGATGGTATCAATCGATCCTGGGGAGAAAACCTGGAAGGGTTCCAGAGTGATAAGGACGACTGAATGTCAGTCGCAGGCATTGTCTTTACCCTCGGTAAAGGGACGGTATGTTGGAAGATTTCCAAGCTAGATACCATGACAAACTAGACGATAAAGGCTGGTAACATCGCTATTAAAAATACTACCAAAGAGGAAGTTTGGGTGTATATTGGTTCATAAGATGAACTAGGTTCCTGCCATTGTATGACAATGGAAGTGTGGCTTCGGCCCTGGAACCCTGGTCCCATCAGTGACCCAGACATATTCTGAGGCAGCATCAGCTGATCATAGAGATAGTTGATCTCCAGGGTGATCGAGGTTAGGAGAATAGACTCAGAGGAGAACACGGCAGATCCACTCACGAAGGCCTTTTCCCAAAGAGAGACTTTTAGGGGATGGTTGAGTATTAGATATTACAACCACTGCTACAGATGGCCCTAGTGCAAGTGGGAGATTGTTAGTTATATGTATGCCCTAGAGGCCATTACTGTACATTGGATGTATATTGTAGTGGATGCTGGGACATATATAGGTAGGACTTTCTTGCTCGACATGATAGTACGCTATCTGGTTGCTCTTTGTCTTAACATGTATACTTTCTGTCTCTCTGATTACATGTTGATAAAGCCCTTAGGATGAGTACTCGACTTCCAGGTCTATGATGCAGATCATACTAGTGGGGCCTTGGTAGTCAATGAGTACATCCTTCATTGTTCCTAGTCGTGGGAATATCGAGACGGGGCATCGATATTCCAGAGTAGACTAGCGTATATCTTCTCGACCCATGTGATGGGCGATAGATGATCCCATATCCATTGGTGTTTGACATCAGAGATGGTATACGGGTGCTCAGTGGAGACTGGGTACACTGAACGGACTCGCCGAGAACTCCCAGATGGTATTATACCTCACGTCAGATGGCAGTTCTCTGGTGACACTGGTACAGCTTAGTCTGTTGACCCGAGATCGTCATAGAGTCTTGTGTGTCTCCCACTGTGCTTTGATTTCCACCCTACCACGGCTTTACTGAGTCGTGCAAGCAGGTGGTTTTTGGGTACAGTCCCGATTCACATGGAGGCAATGAGCGATAGGAGGGGATTCGTCTCTCCCGGTATTGGGGGTTGATGTTGTGCTATGCTCGACTGGCCATAACAAGAAATCCCTGGCCAGGGTTGCAGTGATATACTGGTAAGAGTTATCAGTAGTTTCACGAATGTTATGGACCTCAAGTCGGCATGACTTATCGAGCTACTGGGGTCTGACGTTTACCACCCCTAGGCGAGATATGCGACATATCAGACGAACAGACCGGACTGTACGGTAAGTGTTACTGGTTGGATTCACAGGAGTGTGAGCGGGCTTGCTCGTCGATCTTCTGATCGCTCAATACCCGGGTGGCCGTTACGTTTAGCAGACCGCTTGCGGCTTGTGGATGTTTGATATGATCATCATCCGCTGCCGGCGTATTGACGAGTCTTTAGAGTCCTACACAGAGGTTTCCTGGCTCAAGCGAAACGAAATAGGAGCGCATATGAGATATGTGCGGGACCGAGAATAATTCGTGTATGTGATACCGTATTCCATTCTCGCGACGAATGTATCGATTGGTTATATGCGATATAACCTAGTTGTCGAATCAAGGATTGATTCGATAAGCCGATACATTGGATACTAGCCGGTTATATGCGACATGACCGGATCACTGAATCAAGTGTTGATTTAATGATTTAATATATAATTATATATTTGATATATTACTTTGCATTAACTGGTATTGGTTCACTTTAAATGGATTTTCTCACTTGGATTGTGCAAGTTGTATATGTGATATACTTTTATGCACAAGATTGTATCATGTTTGATGATACATGCAAGCTTGGGTTTGTGTAAAGAATTGACCATGGTTATATGAATGGTTAGGGTTTCATTTTATTTACTTATTCATTTATTTATTCTTTTTGTTTATTTTGGAAAAAGAAAATGATAAAGAGAAATAAGAAATGGTGGCTTAGTTTGTTTTTAGTTGAAGTTTCATGAAGCATTGACTAAGTCACCATTCTTGTCTCATCCTTAACCCTAACCATTCAAGTTAACCATGGTCCATTCTCTACAATTAACCAAGGGTTAATATATGATAAGTATTGATTTATTTATATTATTCAACACTTATCATATCATCTTCTTCTTCTTCTTCATCTTCTTCTTCCATGAAGAAAGCTTGCTACATCAATGGTGATTGATGAAAAAGTGTGAGAAATCCAAATCTAAAGTCTACCCACTTCCTATTTCTTCATCCTCTACCTCTTGCCAAGTAGTATAGGGTGTTTCCTTCACAAGTTTTCTTGACTTGGTGAAGTTGGAGCTTGATCTAGCGATGCTTCGACGTGGATCATCTTCGGCATCGTCGTCGATGACCTAGCCCGCTTTTTCTCCCATGAAGCCGACGCTAGAGCCCCAAATCCGATTTGTACAGCGAGGATACTTCATCACGGAGCTTAGGAGGTGGAGGATCGAATCTACAAAGGTTGTAGCCCCTTCCCTTTAGCTATAATTCCGTTTACTTGCCTGCATCGCCTTGATTTCTAGTTAACGATCCGTATTAGGGTTTGTAGGCACAAGGAATTTGTGATTTGTGCATGTTTGATCACTTGTGAGACTCCATTAGAGTGCCTAGGAACCCTACAACTACCAACTACGTTAACATAACAAACATAACCATATATACTTTACCTGTTCTATTCTCTGTCTATTCTTCTTTATCTCTTGGGACTTACCGAGCGATTGTTCGCTGACGACATTCCTTTGCTCTTCTTTCTTTGGAATGTTATCAGGAGGACCCGACTCTCTGGAGATCGAGCCCAACCAGAAGGATTTAGAGCATTTCATTGAGGACCCAAAGCTCTCTAATCTACTTGTACATACTTTTACTTTCAGTTCACATGCCATTGTTTAGGCATCACTTTCCAGTATTGTATTTACTTCCCAGTTATATTGTAAAGAATGCTTAATCAATAAAATGTTGTTGTCTGTTTATATCTCTTGTCTTTTCTTGTGTACATTTATTATATTGCTTATTTATATTTAATGTGTTTACTTCTAAATAAATACGCCATGGGCCTCGCCACGTCTCCTTACCCGTATACTGGGAATCGGGGCGTGACAACCACTTAGACGCGTTTACGGCGGGCATGAGCTTCCTAGATAACCTGGACGCGGCTCAATGCCGAGCCTTCCCCACCGCTATCATCCGAGCAGGATGAGACCGATTCCGCGGCCTGACTCCGCACTCGATCTCCATTTTAAACGAGCTGACTGCTCAGTTTCTCAGCCACTTCGTCGGCAACCGACGACAGAAGAGATCGGTTGACTAGCCGTTCACCATCAAGTGCCAGAACAAGGAGTCTTTCAAAGACTATATTATCTGTTTCTACAATACCTTTCTAGAGGTACCCGAGCACAGGGATGAGACGGTCATAACCGCCCTTAGGTCTGGTCTTAGGCACAAAAAGTGGCTCCGCTCTTTTGCATTGGTGCAACCTAAGACCTTTGCTGAGATAAAAGTCTGGACCGAACCGGAAATCCAGCTCGAATCAGAGGTTAACGCTCATCTTTCCCAGGAAGACCGGACAGGACAAAAGAAAAACGACCGGGAAGAAGGCTGATTGGTCGAAACCTTACACTCCGAGGTTTCACGAGTACACGCCTCTCAATATCTTGCAGGCTGAGCTGCTAGAGGAAGCGAGGAGCAAAAGATTCTTCAAGCCACCACCGATGACACGAAAGCCGGGCAAGCGACTCCGCATCCCGTATTGTGCCTATCATCGGACACAAGGACACCCGACCGAGGATTGTAAACAGCTGCGCGATTATATCAAGGAGCTGATCCGCTCCGGTCACTTGCAAAATACCTGCGAGACAAATGTCAAGCAGATAGGGGGCAAGCCGACCAACTTGAAGCCGGAGAGCAGACGATCGGGTAGATCATGGTCGTCACCGACTGACCCGAGTCTGAGCAACGAGGGCAACCGCCGTATTTGGTCATTCAATGCAGGAGAGTTTAAACTGTATCAACAAATATGTATTTTCTTTAATAAATAAATTTTTTAGCTTCCCTTCAATCTAAACTGCTTCTTTTTGTTTCCAAGCAAAAACGCTCCACAAGGCCGCCGGGTAGCTTCCTACCCGGCCCATCCACAGCGGGCAGCTTCCTGCCCAACAATGCCATGAATCCAAAGCCCTCATTATGAGGCTGCCGGGCAGTTTCATGCTCGGCCTATTCACCGCGGGTAGCTTCCTGCCCAACAATGCTATGAATCTAAAGCTGTCGTCATGAGGCAGCCGAGTAGCTTCATGCATGGCCCACCCACAGCGGATAGCTTCCTGCACAACAATACTATGGATCCAAAGCTCTCATCACGAGGCCGCTGGTAGCTCCCTGCCCGGCTCATCCACAGCAGGCAGCGTCCTGCCTAACAACACCGTGGATCCAAAGCCCTCGTCATGGGGCCGCCGGATAACTTTCTGCTCGGCCCATTCACCGCGGGTAGCTTCCAACCCAACAATACCGTGAATCTAAAGCTCTCATCACAAGACCGCTGGGCAGCTTCCTGCCCTGCCTATCCATAGCGGGCAGTTTCCTGCCCAACAACACCGTGGATCCGAAGCCCTTACCACGCGGCCGCCGGACAGCTTCCTCCTTGGCCCATTCACTGTAGGTAGTTTCCTGCCCAACAACGCCGTGAATCTAAAGCCCTCATCACGAGGCAGATGGGAAGCTTCCTGCCTGGCCCATCCACAACGGGGAGCTTCCTGCCTAACATTGCCTTGGATCCAAAGCCCTCATCACGAGATAGCCGGGTAGCTTCCTGCCCGGCCCATCCACAGTGGGTAGCTTCCTGATTGGTAGAATTTTTGCGTGCTTAGTTAATTACCGCAATCAAGACGATTTCGCTTGTAGCTAGCCGGTTGAGTACGGGTCGTTCGCAGGGAGATGGGAATCTTTTTCTATGTGCTTTAACGAGTTAAGTCCAAATGTCCAGGTTTGTTTTTAGATTAACTATGTGCTAAAATGATATGTAAGAGAGCTTGTTAGGGTTAGGATTAGATTAGTTTGAGTTAGGAGTCGCTCACTTCTTTCGTTGCCACTCTTAATATCGGTGTTACGGTAATCGGCAACAACAGGGATTAGCACGACTAGGAAGGAACTTGCGAGTATAAGCTAGGCTTTCCAACGCTTAAGTTCTTCCTTTTGGTGCTTGTCCGTCCGTTCTTGGCTCTTAGCCTTAACCTCCGGTTAATTCAACCACAACCGGTCTCACTAAGGAATCACCGCTATCATGTAAGATAGGGTGCCGTAGGGAGCGGATTGTGGTTCAATTAACGGGAGTCCGAATTAAGATGTTGGGCAAGCAAAGAGTGAGAGAGATTTCCTTCTCTCAAACTTCCCTTATCCTACCCTAACAAGTTAGAAAACTACTCACCCATTACAAGAAAAAGGAAAATAAAACAATGGAGGAAGATAGAAAGAAAGAGGTTAGAAGATTACAACTAGCTATTTGAGACCTCACCTTGGCAAGGATCAAGCTTAAGCATCATTATTGTTTAAGGATAAAGAAAAAGAGAACAAGAAAGAAACAAATAACAAATAACAACAACTAGATTAACAAATGAAAATTACAAGCAATTATAATTAACAAAATAACAAGACAAGCATGGTAACAAAAACAACTCCTTTATTCATCCTTCACTCACAAAAGCTCACTACAAGTTTTTAATGGAGAAGAGATGAGAAGAGGAAGAAGAACAACAACATATAACCTAAAATCTAAATATAAGAATAAGCACCATTGTCTTTGGCAAGTTCTGGACTATTTATAGGCAGGAAACTGGAAACCTAGGGCAAAAATTTGCCTTTATATACAATTGCCAGACTGCCCCTAAAATACGACCCACTGAAGACATATTTAGGCCGCGGTTCCGCGGCCTAAGCCTGCTTATGCCGCCGCGGAACCGCGGCTATAATAGAGAGTTGGGCCATCGGATTTTGTATGGTTCCCTAGTTTGATGTTGTCTGCTGAGTGGTATATGTCTTTTCTCAGAAACTCTTCACAATTTTTCCAGAATTCCAGCAGATCAAAAGGTGATTTGATGTGGATCTTTTGTCATGATTTTTCTTGAGCTCCACGTAGATATGTTGGATCTTGTGTTGCCATTGAGCTTTGTGCATGAAAATGACACCGATTTGCCATTTTGTCCCTTAAACTGGTGTGCGGCAACATACGGATAGTGAGCGGAGACCCGTGTTTTATCTGTGGTTGGCAGTAATCCGGAATTTGTCGTGCTTTTCCATGAATTTCATTGTTTAGAACTGAGAACCTGTATCCTGCAATTAACTAGCAAACACGGCTCAAGAGTACCTACCGATAAGCAATGTGATAAAAATTGGGCGGTATAAAAATGCAAAAATCTGATATGAACAAATACCCCCAAACTTATCATTTGCTCGTCCCGAGCAAAGCCAATTTATTCACAAAAATTCCTAACCTCACTTTCGCAGGGAACGCGATTGCACTGAGCATGTGCAACAAGCCGTTAAACCTCTAGGTGTCCCTAGTAGGAGGAGTGTTGTCTTCTGAGGGTTTTCAGCGGATACTACCCACAAAATCCGGTCAAGCTGGTTTTTGCAAAATAACTATGATTCAAACCCCTAAAGTTTTGTTTCAGAAAATAACAATTCTATGATCCTAAGCCTAGACTATCGAACCCTTATTTTTCACACCTCGCTTCTTATTTAACTAAAGATTTTATATGTCTTTACGTACAGTGCAAATAGTGTCGTTAAGTTCCAGAAGGATCGGTTAAAGTCATCATGTCACACAATAAAGCCCAGATAACAATTTTAAAAGGATCACATAAGTTTTATAAAGAGTTAAGCTTTTTTCAAGTTTCGTTTTCCAGTAAGGTTTCAACTTCAGAATTTCTATCTTCCTTAACAGGAAACTAGGTCTTATCTTTCACTCCACCTTTTTCTTGTTTTCATTTCATACACACCTCTGTGAACATGCAATAGTCTTTATCATAGAATAAAACCTTCATATCTCCGCTAGAAATATTTTTTATAAAAACCTGTCTTTTGTCAAGATTATTCTCACACAAAGAACCGTTAGGAATTTTAACTCGGAGAGAACACTTGCTTGACGTTGTTTTAATCTGGACTTTCTAGGCTTCTGAACGAGCTTTGGACCAATGCACCCAAACCAGTTGGCTTTAGGGCATTAGGTGTAGAGACACCCCAGCGGACTTAATTACTCAAGTTACCTAGGTTCAAAAACAAAAGACAATTTAGCGTGAAAATCATGATGATTCAATGTAAACAGAGATATAACCGGCAGTTCAGTTATTTTTTTGATAAAAGACGTGTTTAGTAGGTTAGGTGTGTAATCATTTCAATCAAGTTCCAGATGGGTTATTTTTCAGACTTAGTTCCAATTAAGGTATCAATAACATTCCTTCATATTCACTTCACTTCATAAACTATTCTTGATATTACTTATTTCAGAACAAACCTATTTGATCCTCAGAAAATCATTTATCCATTTAAAAGTTTTTAGACATAATAGACTTGTCATCTTATTTCTAAAACTCACGATACGTGTAGTGTGATGTAAAGACGTATATCAGCTATAGTTAACTTCAAAGGAGAGTTATCTTTCAGGTTTTCAAAATCTAAAAATAAGATTTAGTTATTCTTATCTTATCAACAAACCGTCGAAATGTTGAATCTGAGTTCTCCCACTAGCTAACTTGACAAAAAAGTTTTTATGTTTTTAGAAAATTTTCTGATTTTTATGGGTTTTATGGATTTTAATATGCAGATGCAAAATATACATATGAATGCGAAGGTTAGAAATGCGTACCGAGCGTACCCCCAAACTTGAACTAGACAGTGTCCTCACTGTCATTGCATGAAGAGATCATTTGAAGGGTCAAAATTGTCGGTTAGATATACACAATTTTTTTTTGTTTTTTTTGTTTTTTTTTTGTTTTTAAAGAAAAGAAAAATAGTAAAAATGGAAAAGAATATCCACAAATATTTACAAAATGGTATATACATACCCCCAAACTTATTTGGAACAGTGTCCACTGTTCTTGGCTGGATAACCGAAGTTTGGTGGTAGGCAGAGGAAGATTATACAGGGTAAACCGGCTCCTGTAAGACAAGGAGCTCCTCTGTTGGTTCGGCACTAAGGTACGGTTTAAGTCGGTGTCCATTTACTTTGAAAATTGAACCGTCCTTTGGATTCTCAAAATCCACAGCGCTATGCGGATACACATTCCGCACAAAGTACGGCCCTTTCCAGCGAGATCTGAGCTTTTCTGGATGGAAGTGTAGCCGGGTGTCGTAAAGCAGTACCTGTTGACCAGGTACGAAAGTTTTGCGCAAAAGGTGTTTATCGTGAAACACCTTCGTTCGGTTCTTAACGACAACCGCGTTATCGTAAGCCTCATCCCTAAGCTCGCTCAATTCATTCAACTGCAGCTTCTGATGGCTGCCCGCATCTTCGAGAGACAGATTCTGCTCCTTTATCGCCCAAAATGCGCGATGCTCTATTTTCACAGGAAGGTGGCAAGCATTTCCGTACACAAGCCGATAGGGAGACATGCCAAGATCGGTCTTATAAGCGGTTCGAAATGCCCAAAGGGCATCAGTGAGTTTCAACGACCAATCCTTACGGTTCTTGGAAACCGTCTTCTCCAGTATCTGCTTGATTTGCCGATTTGAAATTTTGGCCTGCCCACAGGTTTAGGGGTGGTAGGGCGTAGATAGCTTATGATTAATGGAATACTTCCGCATCAAGGCCTCGAAAGTCTTATTGCAGAAATAAGTTCCATTGTCGCTAATGATCGCTCGGGGGTGCCCAAACCAGGAGAAAATGTTTTCTTTAAGAAACCTAACGCCAACCTTGTTGCCGTTAGTCCGGCTGGGCACAGCCTCGACCTACTTAGAGACGTAATCAACAGCTAGAAGGATGTATAAGTTCCCAAAAGAGCTGGGAAACGGCCCCATGCAATCTATCCCCCAAACGTCGAAAATCTCCACAACCAAGATTGGTTGGAGCGGCATCTCGTTCCTCCTGGATATCCGGCCCAAGTGTTGACACCTGGAGCAAGTCTTGCAGTAGTCATGAGCGTCTTTGAAGAATTGTGGCCAGTAGAAACCACACTGCAAGATCTTCTCAGCTGTCTTTCTGGGGCCAAAATGCCCGCCACATGCTTGATCGTGGCAAAATGACAGCACACTCTTGAATTCATCGTCAGGGACACACCGACAAATAATCTGGTCGGGACAGTACTTGAACAGATAGGGTTCGTCCCAGTAAAAGTATTTTACTTCGGATAAGAATCGAAGTCTGTCCCGACTTGACCATTCAGTCGGTAGTAGCCTGTGGCCAAATAGTGCACAATATCTGCGAACCAGGGTTCGCAAGATACTGTCAAGAGTTGTTCATCCGGATAAACGTCGTTGATCGGAATTTGAAGCGACGGCGAAGAAGAAATTCGTGAGAGATGGTCGGTGACTACATTTTCACATCCTCTTTTGTCCTTGATGACAAGGTCAAACTCTTGAAGCAAGAGGATCCAACGTATCAGCCGAGATTTTGCATCTTTCTTCGCAAAAAGATGGCGCAGAGCAGAATGGTCTATGTAGACAATGACTGGAGAGCCGATGAGGTAGGGCCTGAACTTTTCTAAAGCAAATACAACAGCCAAGAATTCATTCTTAGTTGTTGTATAATTAAGTTGGGCGTCGTTCAGGGTTCGGCTAGCATAATAGATTACGTGCGGCATCTTGTTGATGTGTTGTCCAAGGACAGCACCAATGGCAAAGTCGGAAGCATCGCACATAATCTCAAATGGGTGCGTCCAATCAGGTGAAGAAAGAACGGGAGCAGAAGTGAGTGAGCATTTTAATGACTCGAACGCAGTCACACAGCTCGAGTTGAAGTCGAATGGCGTGTCCTTGGCCAGCAAAAGAGTCAAGGGCCTAGCAATCTTGCTAAAGTCCTTGATGAACCGTCTATAGAAACCGGCATGGCCAAGGAAGGCTCGGATGTCTCTGACGCATCTGGGAGGAGGGAGATTGGAAATGACCTCAATCTTCGCTTTGTCAACCTCTATGCCATTTTGCGAAATGATATGTCCTAAGACAATACCTTCGCTCACCATGAAGTGGCACTTCTCCCAATTCAAAGTGAGATTCTTGTCCTTACATCGGGTAAGGACAGCGTCAAGATGTAGCAAACACTAGTTGAAGGAATCGCCGAAGATGGAGAAATCATCCATGAAGATCTCCAGGAATTTTTCCACCATGTCAGAGAAGATTCCCATCATACACCGCTGGAAGGTAGCGGGCGCATTGCATAACCCAAAGAGCATGCGACGATATGCAAACGTGCCAAAAGGACAAGTGAATGTGGTCTTGTCCTGGTCTTTTTCGGCGATGGGAATTTGATTATAGCCGGAGTAGCCATCAAGAAAGCAGTAGTATTCGTGTTCGGCCAATCGTTCAAGCATTTGGTCAATGAAAGGTAGCGGAAAGTGGTCCTTCCGCGTTGCGGCGTTGAGTTTTCTGTAATCGATGCATACTCGCCACCCAGTTTGGGTGCGAGTAGGGATTAACTCGTTCGCCTCGTTAGTGATGACCGTTATGCCTGATTTCTTGGGGACAACGTGAATGGGGCTAACCCACTGGCTATCAGAGATAGGGTAAATGATACCACTATCCAGACACTTTACGATTTCCTTTCTCACAGCCTCCTTCATGACTGGGTTGAGTCGCCTTTATGGATCCCTGGCTGGTTTGGCATCATCCATCAGATGAATGTGATGTTCAACGATCAGGGGACTAATCCCCTTGATGTCCGCCATGGACCAGCCAAAAGATTGCTTATTGCTGTGCAAGACCGCAAGAAGGGTTTTCTCTTGCTCTGGAGCTAGAGAAGCCGAGATGATAACACGGAGGGTCTCGTTCTCACCCAAGTAAGCATACTTAAGATGAGACGGCAAAGGTTTGAGTTCGAGCGTTGGAGGTGAAGGCAAGATTGGTGAAAAGGTCTCGAACTCAAAGGATTCCAGCAAAGGTTCAAAACGAGTGTAAGCGACCGAGTTGGATGGTTCAGGTAACTCATCCGGAAATTCGAAGGGTTCAAACTCAGGTGGTGAGTGGCTAAGATCGTTCGAGAAAGTGAAACACTCGTAGTCATTGTCGGGCGCAGAAACAGCAGCAGGTTCGAAGAGGAACGCATTAGTGGCGTTAAGGTTATCGTGATCGAACAAAAACTCCTCGAATTCACACTCTTCTAGGGTGATCTCCTGGATTGAGCAAACGTCTAGTATATGAGCATTAGGTTCGGAGGGCTGATTCCCTGACCTAAAAATATTGAGTTCAATTGTCATGTTTTCAAAAGATAGGTTCATCGAACCATTTCGACAATTGATCACAGCATTTGAGGTTGCAAGGAATGGGCGACCGAGTATCACCGGAATTTGATTCCGGGGGTTAGCTACAGGCTGTGTGTCTAATACAATGAAGTCAACGGGGAATAAGAAGTCCCCAACCTTGATTAACACATCCTCTAGCTCACCCCTAGGATGAGTGATTGATCGGTCGGCCATTTGGAGAGTACAGTGTGTGGGTTTCAGCTCTTCTACACCTAGTTGCTCATATACTGAGTACGGAAGCAGGTTAACACTGGCACCAAGATCTAATAGTGCGCGGTTGATGTTCTTATCCCCAATGGTAATAGAAATCGTAGGACAGCCAGGATCCTTCCATTTTTGAGGTAAAGATTGGGTAAGAGCATAACTCACAGCATTAGCCAAAAAAACTTTCTTGGGTACCTGAGATTTCCTCTTTTTCGTGCACAAGTCCTTTAAGATTTTCGCGTAGGACGGGACTTGTTGGACAGCATCTAAAAGGGGAATGTTGATGTTAACCTGCTTAAACAACTCCAGAATCTTCTCCATTTATGGATTTTGTTTATTGGACCTCAACCGGTTTGGAAATGGAACGTTTTTAAAATTGGTTGAGTCCAATGCTTGCTGAGGAGATTGTGGAGTTGGAACGGATCCCAGAGCTGGTGTTTTCATGGAGTGAGAAGTGGGTCCGTCCAGAGCAGAAGAAGAAGAAGAAGAAGAGCCTTTTGAAGAATGGAGAATAGACTCAAAAGACGAAGAAGAAGAAGAAGCGGCCGGGGTGTCATTATTCTCAATTGTTGTGCCGATGTTGTTGTACAGCATCCTTCCCGATCTCAATGTAGTCACGGCACTCACATTATGGTTCTGTTGTTCAAGAGCAACATGTACATTATGTGGGTGACCGAGATTTGGGAGTGGTTGAGATGGAAGCTTCCCCTTTTCTCGCTCGCTTAGCGCCGCATTCAGCTGTGCAATCTGGGCTTCGATGGTCTTGATGCTTTGCCCATGTGCAGCAGTGTGTTGACCAAAGACTGAATAGACGACTGGATGTTGGCGGTGGATTGTGTCGATTGTTTAACGAACGCCTCCAAACTTCGTTCTAGCGAGGAAACCTTATCGTTGTTTGACGGAACAAAGTTGTTTTGCGGAAAAGAATTGTTGGGTGCAAAGTTGTTCGTCTGATTTTGAAAAGGTTAGGGTTGGAAGGGCTGCTGATCTTGTTGTTGCGGAGGAGGGGGCCTCTGGAAATTGTTGCCTTGGAATTGATGCCGATTCTGATTCCAGGCGAAATTGGGGTGGTTCCTCCAACCGGGATTGTAGGTGGAAGAGTATGGATCATTTCTCGGTCTTTGCTGAAATGCAGTATTAATCTGATCCTGTCCTTGAGATGGTGGATTGTAAGGACACTCTTCGATTAAGTGAGAAGGATCGGAACAACAAGCACAAATGGTACGAAGGGGAAGAACAGGGGCAGGAGCAGGAGATGAAAATTTGCTCTCTATCGCTTCGAGTTTTCTTGTTATTGCAGCCATTTCAGATTTCATCGCAATAGAGACATCGAGTTGGTGAATTCCTATCCTAGACTGACCAGTAGAAGTGGAGGAAGAAGAAGAAGTTGGTCTGGTGCTCTCCCATTGAAGCGTTTGTTCCGCAAGGTCGTCGAAGAATTGCCACGCTTCCTCGTCAGATTTCGATAGGAAGTGGTCCTGACAAATGGTTTCCAACAACTGCTTGGTTGTTGGGTTCAGGCCCTCGTATAAGCTTTGGCAAAGTTGCCATTTCTCGATACCATGGCGAGGGCACTGAACAAGAAGGTCTTTATACCGGTCAAAGCACTTCCAGAAGGGTTCAGTAGGAAGCTGAGAGAATTGGTTGATTTCGTTATGTATCCTTGCGGTTTTATGATTCGGATAGAATTTCTTGAGAAACGCTTTCACAAACTCGTCCCAACTGGTTATGGAGTGGGAAGCAGTGCTATACAGCCACTTTTCAGCAAGATCGCACAAAGTGAACGGAATGACCCGTAGCCGTATAGCATCGTCCGACAGCTGGGTCGTTTTCATCATGGCACAAACATTTTGAAACTTGTTGATGAAGATATAGGCATCTTCAGATTCAAGCCCATGAAATTTCGGAAGCATGTTAATGAAGTGGGGCTTAATTTCAAAATTATCCCCATTGGCCGGTGGAAGAGAAAGACAGGTGGGAAGTGCAGAACGGGTGGGATAGAAACGATCCTGGAGCGCGATTCGCTGTGGCGCTACGACATGCGGTGGTGGTGGGTTATTCGCATCCATAGGAGGTCGAATCAATCCCGGGGGAGTTGTAGGGATGTTTGGATTAAATCCTGAAATCGCGGAAGAAGAGGTTGGTGATGGTGAAGGTGAGGATGTATGAACAGAATTTGGGTCAACGTCGGAGTTGGCCGGCAAAGGTAAGGGTGAAAGAGGCGTGGACGGAGTTTCGACGTCTGAGTCAATCGCGTAGTCGGTAGCGACTAACGTAACGCGGACTAGGCAGGCGCTAGCGTAGTCAAAGCGGACATACACTAAACGAGTTTAGTATAGTCAAAGTGGAGAAGGTGAGGGTAAGAAAACGTCAATGGAGAAATACGATGGGTGGTGGGTGAAAAAATGGGATTTTGGCGACAAAGGGCAAGTTTTTATAAAAGTTTTTGTTTTGTGTGTTTTTTTTAGAAAGAGCTTTACAGAAATATGTACGGACTTACGGCTTCAAACAATCACAAACAAGATATGCACAATCACACCTAGATCTAGGGTGACCTAGGTCAGCTAGACAGCTCCTAACTGTTCCAAAGGGCTAGAAATAGGACCTCAAACCGCCTCTTCTCCGCCAATTGCGGCCAGGTAAGTGCCAGGTAAGTGGGAGGCTCCCCACTACGTAAGTAGTGGTCCTAATTAAGTAACCACTTGCCTTGGACACACTTGCCTAGACACCGCAAAGTCAGGATAGGATAAACGGCCGATGCCTGTAACTAGTCCTCTGTCCTATTGAGCGCGAAGTCCTTAGGGCTGAGTCTAGTATTTTTTTAATTAAACAATGGTCAATGCATATGCTTTTTGTGATTTCTGGGGTCCTGGGAAGGGTGATGAAATCCCCACCCAATCTGGATTGGTTTCAAGCCCCTTAAAGTCCGTATTAATAAATGCAAAGCAGTAACAATCAACTGCAGTCAATTTTTTATTTTTTAGCGCGGCGCAAAGAATCCTGCACAAAAACAATTTATTGGAAGGGGGAAGAGAGTTTGCGCAAAGAATGCTGCAGAAAACACAGTTCAGTGGAGTTCAGAGGAGTGGGGAGGAGATAAGGAACACTCACAGGGAATTTGGCACCCTGAAGGCACCAAACGGCCGCGGTTCCGCGGCTGTATGTTGGCCTTGGCGCTTGATTTTTTTTTTTACGTGCTTCCTTGGCTGTCCTCTTCTTGTCTGGATTTCCTGAATCTTGATTTGCTCACTGTATCTGCTCCAGATTTTTACAGTAGACCGTTGGCTTCGTCTTGATCCGTCGCGGTGTAGCCGCGAAATATGGGTCTAACTTCCCACGTCTTAGGCACTGAACTCGACCTTCTTTTTATCCTGCACACTTGCACAAAAACTAATCAAAAATAACAAGATGGTTTTTTTACAATGTATTTTTTTTTGTTTTGTTTTTCGGTTATATTTATATTCACAAATTAACCCGAAATTACACAAAGAAATAAACTACCGTCTCCCCGGCAACGGCGCCATTTGATTGGTAGAATTTTTGCGTGCTTAGTTAATTACCGCAATCAAGACGGTTTCGCTTGTAGCTAGCCGGTTGAGTACGGGTCGTCCGCAGGGAGATAGGAATCTTTTTCTATGTGCTTTAACGAGTTAAGTCCAAATGTCCAGGTTTGTTTTTAGATTAACTATGTGCTAAAATGATATGTAAGAGAGCTTGTTAGGGTTAGGATTAGGTTAATTTGAGTTAGGAGTCGCTCACTTCTTTCGTTGCCACTCTTAATATCGGTGTTACGGTAATCGGCAACAACGGGGATTAGCACGACTGGGAAGGAACTTGCGAGTATAAGTTAGGCTTTCCAACGCTTAAGTTCTTCCTTTTGGTGCTTGTCCGTCCGTTCTTGGCTCTTAGCCTTAACCTCCGGTTAATTCAACCACAACCGGTCTCACTACGGAATCACCGCTATCATGTAGGATAAGGTGCCGTAGGGAGCGGATTGTGGTTTAATTAACGGGAGTCCGAATTAAGATGTTGGGCAAGCAAAGAGTGAGAGAGATTTCCTTCTCTCAAACTTCCCTTATCCTACCCTAACAAGTTAGAAAACTACTCACCCATTACAAGAAAAAGGAAAATAAAACAGAGAAAGATAGAAAGAAAGAGGTTAGAAGATTACAACTAGCTATTTGAGACCTCACCTTGGCAAGGATCAAGCTTAAGCATCATTGTTGTTTAAGGATAAAGAAAAAGAGAACAAGAAAGAAACAAACAACAAATAACAACAACTAGATTAGCAAATGAAAATTACAAGCAATTATAATTAACAAAATAACAAGACAAGCATGGTAACAAAAACAACTCCTTTATTCATCTTTCACTCACAAAAGCTCACTACAAGTTTTTAATGGAGAAGAGATGAGAAGAGGAAGAAGAACAACAACATATAACCTAAAATCTAAATACAAGAATAAGCACCCTTGGTTTTGGCAAGTTCTGGACTATTTATAGGCAGGAAACTGGAAACCTAGGGCAAAAATCTGTCTTTATATGCAATTACCAGACTGCCCCTAAAATACGACCCACTGAAGACATATTCAGGCCGCGGTTCCGCGGCCTAAGCCTGCTTATGCCGCGGAACCGCGGCTATAATAGAGAGTTGGGCCATCGGATTTTGTGTGGTTCCCTGGTTTGATGTTGTCTGCTGAGTGGTATATGTCTTTTCTCAGAAACTCTTCACAATTTTTCCAGAATTCCAGCAGATCAAAAGGTGATTTGATGTGGATCTTTTGTCATGATTTTTCTTGAGCTCCACGTAGATATGTTGGATCTTGTGTTGCCATTGAGCTTTGTGCATGAAAATGACACCGATTTGCCATTTTGTCCCTTAAACTGGTGTGCGACAACATACGGATAGAGAGCGGAGACCCGTGTTTTATCTGTGGTTGGCAGTAATCCGGAATATGTCGTGCTTTTCCATGAATTTCATTATTTAGAGCTGAGAACCTGTATCCTGCAATTAACTAGCAAACACGGCTCAAGAGTACCTACCGATAAGCAATGTGATAAAAATTGGGCGGTATAAAAATGCAAAAATCTGATATGAACACTTCCTGCCTAATATCGCCGTGGATCCAAAACCCTCATCACGATGCCGCTGGGTAGCATCTTGCGCGGCCCATCTACAGCGGGTAGCTTCTTGTCCAAAAATGTCGTGGATCCAAAACCCTCATCACAAGGCCGCCGAGCAGCTTTCTGCTTGGCCCACACGGGTAGCTTCCTGCCCAACAATGTTGTGGATCCGAAGCCCTCATCACGAGGCCGCCGGGCAGTTTCTTGCTCGGCCCACTCACTGTGGGTAGCTTCCTGCCCAATAATGTCGTGAATCTAAAGCTCTTATCGCAAGGCAGCTGGGTAGCTTCCTGGCCGGCCCATTTGCAACGGGTAGATTCCTATCCAACATAAGTTGTGAATTCTAAACCATCGCTACGAGGCCGATGGACAGCTTATTGCCCGTCGCAACCATTCACGGTAGGTAGATTCCTGCCCGACCTAACCCATGAACCCTAAGCCCTCACACGAGTAAACTCATGCTCGGTTAGGAAGCCAGCGAACAGCTTCCTACCTATCACAACCATTTACAAGGGGTAGATTCCTGCCCAACATAGTTGTGAATCCTAAGACCTCACCACGAGACCGGCGGACAACTTCCTATCCATTGCAACCATTCACGGTGGGTAGATTCCAAACCAGCCTAACCCGTGAATCCTAAGCCCTCACATGAGTAGACTGCTGCTCGGTTAGGAGGCCAGCGGACAGCTTCCTCCCCATCGCAACCATTCACGGTGGGTAGATTCATGCCCAGCCTAACCCATGAATCCTAAGCCCTCGCACGAGTAGAGTCCTACTCGGTTCAGAGGCCGGCGGACAGCTTCATGCTTGTCACACACATTCACAGCGGGTAGATTCATGCCCGGTCTAAACCCGTGAATCCTAAGCCTTCGCACGAGTAGACTCATGCTCGGTTCCGAGGCCGGCGGACAGCTTCCTGCTCGTCGCACCCATTCACGGCGGGTAGATTCCTGCCCGGCCTAACCCGTGAATCCTTAGCCCTCGCCATGAGTCCGGCGGATAGCTTCCAGCCAAATGATACGCCACGTGGACTCGGGGATCAAAGAGACACAACTGCCAAACGCCATGTTGTTCCCGAACAACCTATCATGAAGATTCCTCGAACCAAGCTTAATAGAGAAGACCGAGCAGACCACTTTCGATCCGACCCATAAATAAGCCGAAACAAGAGTGGGGGGGCTAATGATGATACTCGTAAGTGGAGATTTCCTATACCACGGAAAATAGCAGATGACATGTCATCCATATAAGCCAACTATATTCCTGGAGGGCTACTAAACTAGAATAAGGGAATTGTCCTGGGTGCCTCTCCTCCGAGACTCCATCTGAGGAATAGGCTCCGACCTCTCGGGACCTCCCTCTGGGTGCATTCCTTTTTCGACCAACCACCGGTCAATAGCTCGTCTCCGAGCTATTCTAGAACTGAGCTTCCTTATCTTCCTTGCCGCCTCGACCAGATCGGGACCGGTAATACAAAGCCCGAGCTTCGTCTGATTGAGCTTTCTCAACTTCCTTTTCCCGAGCTTCCTTGCTCGTCTCCGAGCTATCTTATAGCTGAGATTCCTCAGCATCCCTGTTTGGCCGGAAGCACGGAGCACGAGCGCCGCCGTAACGGCCCCATGTATCTAACCACGACGAGATCTCCGCCGCTTTACATCCTGCATCCCATGCTAGCGTATCTCGCCATTAATAGGCGTATCCCGCCATCAACCCGAACGTAACGCCGGACGTAACGGACGACGAAAATCTCGCATCGGTTCGCTCCAATGCGACCCATATATAAACCCCTCATCTAAACAATTAAGGTATCTCAAACTCATTCCAATACGCCGCTACTCTGCCATAATATTCCTCGGTATTTATTTGATCGTCGGAGGGTCTTACAGTAGTTTCCCACCCCGAGACTTCCTTTGCAGGTAGCTCGGCATCAACAATAACCAACAAGCCATTGAGATCAACACGCTCAACCCTCAGCTCAAATCTCATCCGTTCAGCCCCGCTAGCTGCAAGGTCGATGGAAGACAATATTTGAGAGAGATTCCGATCTACATCAGACACTTTTGTCATTTATTTTATATTAATTAATATTTTTGGAGTAACATTGCACGAAATAAAAACTACTCTAGAAAAGTTTGCATCATGTAAGCTCCTCCAGGGATCCTTGGATGGGTTTCTTTTGCCTAAAAAAAAGGCCCATCCAAGGCTATGCAAGGGTTTGCATTGCATAGTAGAATTTTTCCCATTGCACGCTTTTGTCCTTCACCTGAAACCACAAGCTGGAAAGGTGCACCCTGCCCTCTCAATTCTCGGGGCATTTGCAACATAACGACATGACACAAAAAACCACATCCTTAGACCCCACCCCATCTCTTCTTTTTTGTGCCCCATATTTCTAATCATTCACAATCCAATTAATCTTGTTATTTCCATCAACGTATGCATTTATTTTATCAAAAAAACTACTCTGAAGAAAATTTTCTTAGAAATTTTAACATCAAAAGAATCGTACATTTCCCTTTTCCTATGTACCATCATAAATACGGCGTCGCACATGTAGATCGGTGAAATCTTAATTGTCGATTTCTTATGTCAAACTCCCATAGATGTTCTTGCTGAATAATGTTCCCGAGAGTAGACATCCCTGGCCACGGAGTGGACACAAACCCTAGGCACTTCACGCCATCCTCCACATCGATTAAGTAGCTCTTAGCAGGCGGCTCAAGCTTGGACAAGCCGTTGAAATGTATTGCCAGCTTCGGCACGTCAAAGTTCTTGCTTACATTCGTCCAGTTATAACAGAAGGAGAAAGGATCAACATCCACCCTTGGAATCCCAGTGAGTTGTCGGCTAAGAGCTGACACCACAACATTATAAGCCGGCTCAACTAAGACTGTAAGGCTCGTGCCAGAGTCGATAATGAATCCACCGCCTTTGGTCAAATTCCATACCAATCTAGGTATCTTCAAGAGTTCACCGGCCACCGAGATCCCAACAACTCCGACTCCATAGAATGGCTCAAATGCCGACTCAATCACGAGCGGAGTTTGTTTAGCAACCGATAAATCAAGCCAACCGTTTAAACCGAAGGTAAGATAAGACGAGGCGTTCTTAGGGCTAAGGTGGTCGACTAAACAATAGGAGAATTTTCCATTAAAGTGTGTAATGGCACGTGATGCGAAGGAGATGTTGCTATATCCGAGCCCCAGAACGCCATCAGACGAACGAAAACTCGAACCGACGGATGAAGACGTGCATCCGACTATAAGGTTCTTCAGCTTCATTTTATGTCTGTTGGACAGAGTAATGGTTGCGGATTCTTTCGCGAAAAACCCGTGCGCCGCCGATCCATCGGAGTACCTATATTTTTAATTTAATAAAGGAATAAATATGCAAAACAGCAGTTTAAGGGGAGAACAATGCAAAAGAGCATAAAAGCAAGCAGATCAGAACAAAATCGAACAGTGTCATGGGACATCAGACAGCTTATCTAGCCGATGACAAACAGAAAAGTGCCGCGCGCTAGACTTACTGGGGTACGTGTCAGTCACTGGTTGGATAATACAGGTGTTCGCTGTTCCAGTACAATGAAAGTTGGGCCCCCCAAAGGGTCTAAAATTAAATACGAATCAAAAATCAATGCAACAACCACTTATACGCCATACAGTACAAAACCAACCAACTTATATCTTTTCTCCTTTTCATTTAGACTCGACTTTTTCCAACACCCAAATTTAGACCAATTGAGTGACACGTGGGACCCAGTATTTGAAATGGTGCATTTAAATTATATTAAAAAACCGCAGCCATCTCGTGTTGTGTATAAATGTTTTGCTCTACAAGTGAAGGCTATTTATAGCGCCGGTCAAGCTTTCATTTAATTTCACTCCCTGTTCACCCAACATTTTTGCAATTAATACAATTGCAAACCACTACTAAATGTTTGCAAAAATACTTGCCTTAAATGTGCTGCATTCATATACAGTATTATTTTCATAATAATAAAATAAATTGAAGAAAATTCACAAATATTAACAATGGACAAGGCATTTATTATTAAATGGGACACGGGACATTATAATAATCAAACACGTATTTAGGCGAGGGGAAAAAAGAAAGTATATGATATGTCTGCTATTATAATTAAAAGACCCGAGAGACATTTGACAATGCCAAACTAATCCAACACAAATTAACAGAGAAAACATAAATTTCAGGATTTTAAAATTGTCCACCTCGGATCAAGTGTATAAATAAACCATCTTTACATTTTCAAAATTTATCAAAGCCTCAAAATCCATTATTATCTTGACTAAAATTCTTTTACAAATTTGTCTACAATGCTTGTATACATGTGCATGCACATGCAAAAATTCTAAGCAGGTAAATTTTTGTGATTACTAGTAAATCACTTTTCTAAATTTGCTATCTACGCTTCATTTGTTTTCTTTTTTCCCCACGGCCCATGGACTCCTCCGTCATTTATATTTTTCTTTTTTTTACTTAAAATAGGATATCTAACAAAAGACAATATAGTATTTTCAAATTTAAAATAATGGTTTTCTGCTAATCGAGCAAAACGGGAGAGCCTTTATGCCATTTAAAGCCTATAATGATCAATCATGCCATTTATAGACAAATAATAATGTATAAAGGCAACCAACAAAACAAGCAATCAGGCTCATTAAAAATCTAATGAATAAATAATAAATAATAACCAAACCATTAAATCCGAAACCTGTACCGTACCCGTAATCGTAATCACAGGGGGCAGTGTCCACGGGACACGTGGGGAGCGCGAACGGCAGCTCGGTGCGGCACATCTCCGACGAGCACCGAATCGGGTGGAAGCTCCTGGACCGGTCCGCGTCGAAGACCCGCTTCCCTCTCCGACCCGACCCGCAGCTCCTCCTCCTCTTCTTCTCAAAACACCCTCGCCTCTCCTTGAAATTGCAGTCCACCCACGTCAGATCGCTCCCCGTGTCCGCCACCAGCAGGAACGGCTGCGCCGGCGTCCCGACGCGTACCCGCACGAAGTACTGCCCCGTCCCCGTGTACGCCGCCGACGAGATCGGCATTGCGAACGACGGCGCCGCCGCCGGCGGGGAGGATCGGGCGCAGTCGGGGCGGCGGAAGCGGTGGCGGAGGCGGTCTCTGAGGAGGAGGGCGCGGAGGTGGTCGGCGCGGGTCTGGCGCGGATCGGGCGGGTTGCGGATCAGGTCGAGGCGGATCGTGTCGGGTTCAGGTCGGAAGCAGAATGCGGATCCGATAGCCAGAGAGAGGATGAGGAGATGAGAGAGGAAAAAGCACATCTTTTTAAATTTTTTTTTTTTTTTTTTGGGGTTGTGGTTGGAGAAAGTGAAGGGATTTTGGTGAAGGAGTGAAGGTATTTATGCAGGAAAGGACGCGGCTTTTGTTGATATTGGGGGTGTTTTGGATTATAATTTAGTTAAGTGTGATTAGAGAGAGAGGTAATGGGATTTGTTGCATGGTTGATGAGATGGATTTTTTGGGGAAGGATATAATAATAAAAAAGGAAAATTAACAAAGGGAATAATTGGAGATGGGTAATGGGTAACAGTTGGATTTTGGGTGTGGTTTCTATATGAGGCTGGGGAAGGGGTGGGGCATTTTAGGGTGTGTTTAAGGTACATTGGATTGTATCAATGCATGTGAATCATACTACAGTGATGAAATTTGATTTGGTCCTTTGCACATAGAACACTAGTAGATGATGCTGGATTCTATGCTATGGTTTTTTTTCAGAACAATCAACTTATTATCCTATAGCTGCATGCAAGGGAGTGTTGGTTTGGCTCTTATCTTGTGATGGTTGGTTGGAATTTAAGGAAAATATGATCCTCATTAGTAGAGGAGAACGCCTTAGTTGGTTTATATGTTTGTTTTGATAGAGTTGAAGCTACGGGGTTTGTTTAGATAAAGAAAAAATAAATTACATTATACTATCATAAGCTTTTTTTTACTTCAAATTTTATGAAATCATGAATCGGTGCTTCTCCGTGTCTTGAACGTGCAATGTTACTAGACTGTACTAGCAGTTCTGCATGTGCGATGCGTGTGGATATATAGTAGATATCACAATGGTTAAGTCAGTTCCATGTGATTTTAAATTGGAAGTTTAGAAATACCTTATTGTCCGTATCAGACAGTTTTTCTTCCTTTTTTTTGTGTGGGCAGGGTGGGATGGGCTGGGGGGAGGGTTATTATGGCATGTTTGATATTTGAATTTTAAAAAAAAAAGTCAAATGAAAATGTTTTAATGGGATGATGATTTGGATAACTTGAACTCATTGAACAACCGATGTTTTTAATTCTATAAATTCTTTTATTAAAAAGAAAAAAACTAACGATTGTTGCCACGAACCACACTTACAACTGGCATCCACATTATAAAAGCAGTGAAATGTCCGTTACCATGCAGTTAGTCCTTTATTTTATCTAAACCTAATTCTTCTAGCTTTTTTCTTCCAATATATGCTTCTCATGGTTCAAGTCCATATATAAATTGAACCAATCGATTTGCACTTATACAGCTCATGCTTTCTCCTTGATCTACATATATACATATTTCTCTACAATGCCAAGCTCATCATGTGATTTTATAAATTGAAACATTCACTTGCTCGCTGAATTTTAAATGCAACTCTAGTGATCTAACCCTTTTGATGAGCTCAAGTCCTTACATCATTCAGAGTAAAATGCCATGTATTTTGAATAATAGCTAGGCGTTAAGTTGCTTTCTTTCTACCACGACATGGGTTGTCATTTAATTTTTATACATGTGTTAATAATTTCCCTTTCACAGTCAACCGAGATCAAGTTTCATACATAGCTATATACAAATATTATATTATACACAGGACAATATAAGAACAAGCTTGTACTTACACAGCTGGGTACTTGACCAAAATGTGGTTTCAAATTAAATTTGTCCAACCCACATAACTATCCTTTACAAGCCAGCTACAAATTTATTACCAGTCAAATTCACATAGACGAATGAGTGATTTTTTAAACTAGAAAAAATGTTGTGTGGAAATTAGCTAGGGTCAAAACTGTGATGGCTGAAGTCAAATCTATGTTGGTGGACAGGGGCGGATCCATCCAGAGCCGAGAGAGGACGGTCGCCACCCCTAGATATTTTTTTTAGTCGGCATATCCGCCTGAAGGAGAGTGCGAGAGATCTCATTAAAGCAATCGCTATTCGCTGAGGACCTTTTCGTCGATGACAGTGGCATTGCTCATCTGTTGCAACGCGCGGGGATACTCCTCCCCAATTGGCCGGGCACCATGGCCGATTGTAGATTGGATCTCAATTCAGGTTAGGGTTTTGGGATGTGGAGTGATGGAGGAGAGGGGGATTCAAAAAGGAAGACAGATGGATGAGAGGAGGGATCAATCAAATGATCTATTTTTTCATCGGTTTTATCTTATATCCCACTCGGAAAAAATTGATATTTACGCATTTCACCCCGAAGGAATTGTTATTTCCACATTTCACCGACAAAATCTTTGATATTTCCATGTTTCGCCTTCTCCTCTCAATCCTCTTCCTCTCTCCTCTTTATCCTCCCTTTTGATCTAGGTTCATTGATCAAATGCCTTAATTTCTGTCCATCCTGACCGAATTTTCTGGATCCGCCACCGTTCCTGAACATATACGATACGTAGATTAATGATGGTCAGTTACTGTAGATGCTTAATTATTCTGTCAGGAACGTTAAAGGTGAATGACATTGTGTCGTGGGCTATTATATCCTGAAGGCTTGATGCTATTTGATGTTTTTCACAGTATCGGTTGACGCTGTAGGTTTAATTTTATGATAGTGCCACGGTTTATTGTAAATAGAATGAGTGGTTTGATTTTCACTAAAATTACTTATAAATAGAATGAGTGGTTTGACTTTCACTAAAATTGCTTATAAATCGATCGATCTGGTAGGATGCTTCAGATATGAAATTATCTATTGTGAATATGTCAGATATGATTTATTTCTTCGATACATTACCTTGTTGCAGGATATTGAACAGGCATGGTATGGATATATAGGACGTTGCCATATCCATAGCTCTCTGAACCTCCAACATTACTCATTCAAGAAAAGGTTTAATTACGATTTTAAAGTCTCTACCACGGTATCAAAACTTCAAAATGGCTGTTATGGTGATTTTTTAAAAATTATTCTTACATTCAGCACGTCCTCACTAGTCAAGCATACATTCTATGGACGCGATGAGTCAAACCATGTGCTTTAGCATGCGATAGTAGTATGTTTCTTAATTGTTATGAATACGCATATAATGAAAATTGAATATGGGTTTGTTGTTTTGCTACCATCTTAACCGTCTTTGAAATTATACCAAAACTCCAATGTTTGCCGACGGTTAAGGATTTATTTTTATGTTTTAAGATATGGACGATGTAAAAATATACAACTCAGAGAGAGAGCGCACTTAATTAATGAGAAAAGTAAGGATCCCAGGGTACAATGTCGTCACACATGAGAGCACAATTACAAGGTAGTCGTTAGGCTTATGTACCATGAATGTTATACATATGTTAATGATTGATAAAATTTTATATTTAAAAGAAGAAGAAAAATATTTGTAATCAACATCAAGCCATGAACATACACAGCTCTAATGACATCTCTCTTTTGCATTACTTTTTGCTGTCTTTGACCGAGAGAGAGAGAGAGAGAGAGATTGCATGCACAGCTGGCGAGCGAGAGCATCCTTTATTATTTTCTTTCCCCCCACTCCCACATGGGGCTACCAGCAATCTCCAACCGTACGATGAGAATCCGACGGCTGAGATTGGCTGACACAGGATGGGGCCCACGGGGTTAGGTACCCTATGCTGAGTTGGTGGTGGGGCTCAGGGCCACGTTGGAGGGAGAGAGAGAGTTGAAATTATTTGGTATACTGTGGAGCCGATGCACTTGCATCCGGATAGAAAAGAAAAAATATGGGGTTGTTTGGACATCTTTAGACAGTTTTGTGTGACCGTAATTTCTTCTCTCTCTTTCATGGCTAGGCTCATGCTCGAGGAACATGGAAGAATTTTTTCGAGAGAGAAAGCATAGGATTTTCTGATCAGTGGAGTGCATTGCCGGCTCTATGATGCGGTTGCGTTTTATAACCCTAAATGCAGAGGAAATTATATACTAAAACGATAAAACGGAGCATGGAGTTGCACTTTGTCACTTTGATTCGACTCTACATCGCTTTCTCTACAATCGGCCTGTTGGTGTTGAATTGCATATCTTAAAACATGGATGCATCGGTCTTTACGCAATTTGGATAGTATTCTATCTTACATTAAAATTAACGTTATCAAGATGGAATAGTTTTGCAATTTGGAATGAAGGAGGACAAAAGAAATCAAAATAGGCGAAATTTTATGGCATCAATATACCATAATTCATCTTCAATTTGATGACTAAAAATAGGCTTTAATAAAAGTAATATATGATCAGCGATGCCATGAAAACACAAGGCTTGAGAGTAGGATTGAGACGCATGAGGAAGGAGGCTTGGAAGCAACAGCATATATTGAATGAAAAGCGAAAGCCACAGAGATTGGATAATATATATTTAGATTTTGATATTTTATCCTTTAGTTTTCTTTTTGCCACTGATCCACGCTTTTAGACGAGTCAGCCATTTTTTGGATTATCAAAAAATCTTCAGATGTCTCCATGATGAATGATATTGTGGGAACTCACTCAAAGCTGTTGATTAATCAAAAAGAGATTTATGGGTCGGTAATATTATTTTTTTAGCTTGTTATGCATTGGTATCCTCCAAGCGAGCCTAGCTGTAAATTGTTCGGTTTTGCTCTTTTATTTAAACAAGCTCAAAAACTTGTTCAAACTCAGTTCTCGTTTATTTGTCGAACGAGCCCGAGCGGGTTTTCACCGAGTCCAAGACAAGCCTCGAGGTTTGTCAAGCCTATTTAAACTATAGAAAATAATTACAAAAATATATGCAAAAAACATATAGATGTTGTTTTTGACAAATTAAGTAATGAGAAATATTGTTGTTAAAACTAAATGAAGGAGATAGTTATTGTTTAAAACCCTGTTGAAATATACATTCTTTGATATTATGGTATAACAACACTTGACCAAAAATTTATGAGGAACTAAATTTCAAGTTAATAGATATCTGAATTTAAGAATAAGGATCCAATTTATTATTGCTACTAAATACTAATCAAGCCATAAGCTATTTGAGCCAAGACGAGCCGAGCTCGATCAGGCTATCGTTAAGTTTGTTCGCTTATTTTAGCGGCTTTAAGTCATATTCAATCTCGGCTTGTTTGACTATCAAATGATCTTGAAGGAGGTTTTATTTCCGAACTTAGCCTCTGAGCTTCAATATTTTTTCACTGCCATGTTAGAAGGCACCTTGAGCCCAAATAATAAATTACTGTCTTATCTAAAAAAAATGCATAGTCCCATAATTCGCGACTTATTCGGCGAATTCGTGAATAATTCTTGAATTTTTGATTGGCCGATTAAATCCCGTTGCCGAACGCGTCGAATAATTCATGAATTATTCGAAAAAACAACGAATAATTCAAAAAAACAGCGAATAATTTATAAAAATAAAACCTAGCGTCTCATATATTAATTTCTTGTTCGAAATCCTTCCTGAAAATTTCCCGAACACTTGCCGAATCTTTCCTGAATACCCGACGATTTTTTCCGAATAGTTCTCCGAATCCGAATTTTCGACATTGCCGAATTATTCTCGAATAACGAATTTATGAATATGAAAAAAGAAAGTACTTATGGTTTTGCCCGGGCTGCCAATGACTTGCCTACTGCGAGTTTGAAATTTTATTTTTACAAGCCATGAACATCAGCCTAGTGTAACCACCTCAAAATCCCTGAACTTTTGTATTTTCTTTATGTAATAAAAGGCCTTTTTTCTTGAGAACGCCGGTTTATATTTAATCTTGGTTGAATATGTGCAAGAGCAAGCTTGCATTCAATTGGTTAAACCATTGCATTGTTGTCCTATAGACTA
The DNA here is from genome assembly GCA_030015575.1 of Agapanthus africanus. NCBI lineage: Eukaryota > Viridiplantae > Streptophyta > Magnoliopsida > Asparagales > Amaryllidaceae > Agapanthus > Agapanthus africanus. The sequence goes on from CM057351.1 coordinate 351,234,072, forward strand.
CATGTTTGAACCCTAGATGTTACAATTATTTTTATCAAATCCTGGTTTAAAACCCTCTCATAACTTATAGACGACCCGATTTCTTAATAAAGTGGAATTATGATGACCATAACCACTCTTTATATGGCCATCTTCCTCTTTTCTTCTTTATACTTGAACTTTAGACTTCTAAAAGCTTTTGAAGAGCATTGGTGTTCCCTCAGCCTTCTAAACCTTGCATCGGTCGAGGTTTTTCTCATGAATCGGTAATAAGATCGTTATACCGTATTGCAAACCCGTAAGTCCTTTTTTCCTTTCCCTCTTCATCCTTCTCGCATCTTCCCTTGTAAGTCCCTTCCTCCTTACTTTTTTGAAAGTCATATCCGTTTTAAACCCCGTCATGCGGAAACTTGCGATCCAAGTTAACCCATGTTAGAATATTTATCTCATCTATATTTAAAAATGTTTAGCACAAAAACATACATGCTTAGGTATAACTTGTTGCATAAAAATTTGATAACATGTCAGTTTTCTTTATGATTCTAGTCTTTAGCCGTGGATGGCTCACAAATTTGTTATATATATGTTGGTCATGTCCCTTATTAGTCGTAAATGGTAAGAATCGCATTTTCTCCTACTTTTTCAAAAGTTAAACCGATTGTTTTTCTCTTAGAACCCTAAACTTTGAAAATACGACATTTAGACACAAAGATGTCTTCGAGGTAAAATAATAATTTAATTCTTGTGATATGGAATTCTTAGAAAATTAGGCATAGCAAGAGAGAGAATATTGTATGTGCTATCGGAAAACTTCAGATTGAATCGATCTATGATTTATATTTGACGCTTTTAATTACTGTTTTTGTAACCCTGAAAATTGTTTTTAAAAGTCGTCTTAAAAAATCTATAACTCTGTTTTCAGAGACTCAAACTGAGTGAAATAAAATTGGTTTGACAACTAGGTCTAAAGATCTAGCTTTTCTTAATTCGACCCTATTTCTGAAAAACGACGGAAATATTTTATCTCTGTTTTTTAAACCTATGTGATGGAGGTCTGGATCTCCTTCAGATGTTGTCCTCCGTCGATCTGTTGCGAGCGTTGATGAAGGATTGAGATTGGCGTTGATGATTGTTTTCTTGAGCGTGTGGATCTCAATGGGTTTATTTTGGGGTGAAGCCGAGCTACCTGCAAAGAAGCCCCAGGAGGGGTTGTACCACCGTGGACCCACCGACAATCAAGTTAGCTGAGGAATTTGAGCATAGTAGCAGCTTGTTGGATTGAAATTGCCTTACCTAAGTCGTCTGAGAGAAAGGTTTTTATAGTGGTCGCTTGGTGCGAGATGGCGCGAGATCTTCGCCGTCGGTTACGCCTGCGTATATGACGGGATCCCCCATTAATGACGAGATACGCTCGTTAATGGGGGGATACGGCGGCGTGGAACGCGGGATGTTGGGTGGCGGATATCTCCCTTCTGGCGAGATACACGGAGCCGTGGTGGAGGCACTTGGGCTCTACGTCCTTAGTTGCTCGATAGAACCGGGGAGGCTTAGCTCGGCAGGGGTTGGGAGGCGAGTGGGAGGCCGAGGAAGCTCGGTTCTGTGATAGCTCGGAGGCGAGCTGGGAGGGCTTAGGAATCCCAGCGTGTAGGAGGCTCGGAGGCGAGCCGATGGTTATTCGTAAAGCGAGCATGGAAGTGTTATGGATGCCATCGAAGGTCGAGTCAGTTTTCGGGATGAAGACCCGGGGAATGCCTTCAATGTATCTGTTCCCGCCAAAAAATTCTGCACAAAAGAGTTCAAGGTATCAAATGGCAGCGATATGCTTAAGAAAATGCAAACCAGTATTTTCCGGCCTATATTTTGACAAGCCCAAAATGAGAAACAGATAAATTCTGATGGTATCGAAAGTATATCGAAAAAACCTTTGAATTGATATATTATGGGCCTCATAATTCATCCGGGATCAAAAGTTATGAGCAAATGTACTATGCACGTGTAATCTAAGGAAGAAAATGCGAACCAGTATTTTCCGGGCTGTATTTTGACAAACTCCCAAATGAGAAACAACTAAATTCTGATGGTATCGAAAGTGTCTCGAAAAATCCTTCGTTTGATATATTATGGGCCTCATAATTCATCTGGGATCAAAAGTTATGAGCAAATGTACTACGCACGTGTAATCTAAAGTAATGCTTTATTACATGGGAAATGCATTTTTAGTCCCACATCGTGAAAAAGAGAGATCTTTTCTCTACCACTCCCATATAAATAAGAGGGGACACCTCTTAGAAAAGGATGAGTATTCCATAATATTCAAAGGAGATTATTTCTCCATAGAAGCTTACTCCCTCATAATGCGCATATACGTAAGTGCCATGTGCGCCACGTGCAATGCACTTGCACCCGCCACATGCACGCCACATGCAACACACGTGAGCCAAAAACGTGCAACGCACGTGAGAGTATTTCATAATACTCAAAGGAGATTATTTCTCCATAGGAGTTTGCTCCCCCCATAATACGCATATGCGCAAGCGCCATGTGCGCCACGTGCAATGCACGTGCACCTGCCACATGCGCGCCACGTGCAACGCACGTGAACCAAACACGTGCAACGCATGTGTGAGTATTCCATAATACTCAAAGGATATTATTTCTCCATAGGAGCTTACTCCCCTCCATAATGCGCATATGCGCCACATGCGCGCCACGTGCGTCACATGCGCGCCACGTGCAACGCACGTGGGCCAATCACATGCAACGGATGTGCGAGAATTCAATTCTCAAAAGAGATTATTTCTCCATAGGAGCTTGCTCCCCCCATGATGTGCAAGCGCCACGTACGACGCACGTGCGCCCGCCACGTGTTACGCACGTGCGCGAACGCAAAGAAGTCTTTTTCAGCAGCGAGAAGCTTAAGCTCCAGCCTCTTTTTTCCCCCTGATGAGTGGGACATGGTTCAAAGGGTACATCCCTCCACACCTTCGATATATGGAGCTGTAATCTCTCAGTGTCGTCGGAGAGATGGTGCGTCCCAATGACCAATGATCATTCTTTTCAAAAAAAAGGTAAAGAAACAGAAGAGACAGAAATAGAGGAACCCCCTATAAACTTTGAGAAATCTCAGAAAGAAGAGCAAGCTCTCGGTAGAAGAAGAACTTTTCTTCAAGGTAAAAAAAAGATAAGAAAAATCTCATTAAAGAAGAAGAACATAATTCTTCTCACAGATCATAGATCTATAAGAATAAGGTCTTTTTACAAAAAGAGATCATGAACATCTCATTATAAAAAGGGGGGAGAATAATTCAATTCACTTAGGATCACAGATCCATAAAAGGCAAAACCTTTCACCAAAATAAGAGATTGAAACATCTCGTATAAAATAAGAATTTTGTTCTTAGAACCTTGAGACAAAATCTCTTATAAACGAGGATTTATTTCTCAGGTCATAAAACTGATCAGAAGCGCTTTTGCGCTCTTGGACTGGTGCACAGCGCCAAGCGCACCATGTGCTTCTCACATGTGAGCCACTGAACAAATATCACTTTGCGCTCATAAACTGTCGCTTTACGCTCATAGACTGGAGGTAGCGCCAAGCGCGTCACGTGCTCCTCACATGTGCGCTATATCACAGAAGCGCTTTGCGCTCATTAACTGGCGCTAGCGCCAAGCGCGCCACGTGCTCCTTACGTGTGCGGTATATCACAGAAGCGCTTTGCGCTCATTAACTGGCGCTAACGCCAAGCGCGCCACGTGTTCCTCACGCGTGCGCTGATAGAACATAAACTGTTCTTTAAATAAAGCCCCAGAGCTATGATGAATGCTCAGCATTCAATAAAAGACAGAAAGGCTATCATAACCCAAATCAGTGCTCAGCATTGTCAAATGTTTAACATGTTAACTGAGTGGGTCGAGCCCAAGTTGGCCATAAACCCCCCATTCAGATTAATTGAGCCCATATGCTCATAAATCTCAGATCTTAGTCCAAATTGGACTACAGATCTCCCAACCAAGATTGGTTCAAGGGTACATCTTTTCACTCCTCTGATATTTGTCGTTGTAATCCTTCAACGTTTTCAGAGAGGTGACGGGTCCCGACAACTAGACATTCCATAGACTGTGGGGTCTTTAAACTCATGGACTATGATATTCTTAACCTTGGATTGTGGGGTCCTTAAACCCATGGACTATGATGTCCTTAACCTTGGACTGTGGGGTCCTTAAACCCATGGACTATGATGTCTGTTCATATCAGATTTTTGCATTGTTATATCGCCCATTCTTTATCACATTGCATATAAATAGGTGCTTTTGATCCATGTCTGCTAAATAGTTGCAGGTTACAGGTTCTCAGCTCTTTACAGTGAGATTCGTGAAAAGTCACAACAAATGTGGGGCTACGACCAATAACAGATGAATACTGATCCGCATGATGCCGCATACCGGTTCAAGCGGAGTTCAAGCAAAAAGTTTACTGCTGAATATCTGGAAGAGAAAAGAAGAGCTTTTGAGAAACCAAGTGTATCAAACAGAAGATAAAAGCAACTGGTAGAAGACCTGAAAAGATGGACCAAAGATTCCACCATATGGCCGCGGAACCGCGGCCAAACAGGCACTTCTGCCGCGGTTCCGCGGCTGTGCAATGCACGTGTCAGTGGCAGTGTCGGTGCACTGACTCGCTCTCTTAGGGTAGTTCTGTAATTTCATGTATGGATCAGAATGTAAATCTAGGGTTTTCCTATCTATAAATAGGAGGGTTCAAAGCCAAATTAGGATGCCTCTTTTTAGTTTTAGAATTTAGAATTTTAATTCTGTTCTTTATCTTTCTTAATGCAAAATTGTAGAGAGTTTTTGAGAGGTTATCAATAAAAATAAGTCTTTATTTTTATTTGTCTCGCATTTTTTATCTGCAATTTTCATTTGTCAATTTAGACGTAGAATTAAATTAGTGTTTTTCTTGTCTTTTATTCTTTTATATTTCTTTTTAACAACGATGATGCTTGAGTAAGATCCTTACCTAGGTGAGGTCTCAAATAGCTATTTGTAAAATTCTTCTTAAACCTAAATTCTTTCTACCTTTCCTTTTGTTTTATTTTTATCTTTTTAATGAGTGAGTAATTCCTCACTTGTTAGGGCAGGAAAAGGAAGGTTTGCGAGAAGAAAATCTCTCTCACTCATTTCTTTGCCCGACACATTAAATTCAGACTCCCTTTAATTGAATCATAATCCGCTCACTACGGCACCCTATCCTATATGATAGCGGTGATTCTCTAGTTAGACCGGTTGTGGTTGAATTAACTGGAGGTTAGGGCTAAGAGCCAAGAACGGACAGACAAGGACCAAAAGGAAGAAACTAAGCATGGAAAGTCTAGTTTAGACTTGTAAGTTTCTTCCTAGCCGTGCTAATCCCCGTTGTTGCCGATTATCTTAACACCGATATTTATAACTAAGGCATTGAAAGAAGTGAGAAATTCCTAAACTCGAACTAAGCTAATCCTAACCCTAGCAAGTATTTGATCACCTTTTATCTCATTCGTAGATCTTAAAACAAAACCACCATTTTTTGGACTTAACTCGTTAAAACATAAAGAAAAAGATTCCATCTCCTTGTGGATCGACCCGTACTCACCGGCCAGCTACCAAGTGAAACCGTATTGATTGCGGTAATTAAAATTTAAGCACGCATAGAAAACACCTAACAATCAAATGGCGCCGTTACCGGGGAGACGGTAGTTTATTTTTTTATGTAATTTCGGGTTAATTAAAAAATATAAAAATTTAAAAAAAAAATCATCTTGTTATTTTTGATTGGTTTTTGTGCAATTGTGCAAGAAAGGAAGACGGACTGGTTCAGATCTGGAGCAAACTCAGTGAACAAATTCAGAAATAGGGGATCCAAACAAAAAGTGGAGAACCAAACCAGCACAGGAAAAAAGTCAGAAGATCCAAGCTAACTTATCAACCGCGGAACAGCGGCAGAAGCAAGGGTTTGACCACGGAACCGCGGTCAACTGGTGACTTCAGCACCCAATTTTCTCTGTAAGTATTTCTTTTCTCCTCCCCTCTCCTCTGAACTCTACTGAAATATTTTTCCTGCAAGATTCTTTGCACATATTCTCTTACCCCCTATCAAATAAATTGTTTTTGTGCAGGATTGTTTGCGCTGCCAAATAAAAAAATTTTGCAAGTGTTTTAGATTTTTTTGGTGTGTTACTGCTTTGCATAATTAATACGGAATATAAGGGGATATAACACCAATTAAGATTGGGTGGGGATTTCATTACCCTTCCTAAGATCCCAAAAAAATCACTAAAAACATATGCATCACCCTTGAGTTAAATTAAAAAATATCTAGACTCAGCCAACTAAGGACTGTCGTGCTCATTAGGACAGAAGAAGGTTGTAGGCATTCAATCGTTTATCTAAACTTGACTTGGTGGTGCCTAAGCTAGACAAGTGAGAAAGATAATTTTAAAAGGCCCGTCTCACGGTGATTCGTGAGCGGAATCCTCCTTTCTTCATTTGTGCTTACCTGGCCACAATTGGCAGTGAAGAGACGATTTGAGGGTTATCTCACAACTTGTCACTTTGGAACAGTTAGGAGTAGTCTAGTGGACTTAGAAGACCGTGGCTTTAAGTTTGATTGTGCATGTTTTAACTGTGATTGTTTGAAGTAAGTCCGTACACATTCTTGCAAAACTCTTTCTTAAAAAAGAACAAAAGAAAAAAACACAAAACAAATTTTTTAATAAAAACTTGCCATTTTTGTCGCTAGAATCCCATTTCACCCACCTTTTCACCCGCATTACTCCATTGACGTTTTCTTACCCTCATATTCTGCGCTTTGACTATACTAAACTCGTTTAGTGTATGTCCGGTTGGACTCGGGACACCAGTGCCCGTCTAGTCCGTGTTTTGTTAGTCGCTACCGACTACGCGATCGACTCCGACGTCGAAACTCCCTCCACACCTCTTTCACCTTTACCTTTGCCGGCAAACTCCGACGTTGACTGAAATTCTGTTAATACATCTTCACCTTCATCTTCATCTTCTAAGATGTCAGGATTCAATCCTAACAACCCTTTACCTCCCCTGGGACTGATTCTAGCTCATCTGGGAGCGAATAACCCGCAACCACCTCCTGTTGAAGCGCCTCAGTGAATCGCGCTCCAGGATCGTTTTTATCCTACCCACTCCGCACTTCCTACCCGTCTTTCACTTCCGCCGGCTAATGGGGATAATTTCAAAATTAAGCCTCACTTCATCAACATGTTGCCCAAATTTCACGGGCTGGAATCCAAAGATGCTTATATCTTCATTAACAAGTTCCAGAATGTTTGTGCAATGATGAAGACCACCCAACTGTCCGACGATACTATACGGCTACGAGTTATTCCTTTCACCTTGTGTGACCTAGCTGAAAAGTGGCTATATAGCACAGCATCGCATTCCATAAATAGTTGGGAAGAGTTTGTAAAAACGTTTCTAAAAAAATTCTACCTAAATCACAAGACCGCAAGAATACGAAATGAAATTAACCAATTTTCCCAGCTTCCTGCCGAGCCTTTTTGGAAGTGCTTTGACCGATACAAAGACCTTCTTGTTCAGTGTCCTTATCACGGTATTGAGAGATGGCAACTTTGCCAGACCTTATACGAAAGACTGAACCCAGCAACTAAGCAGTTGTTGGAGACCATTTGTCAAGGCCACTTCCTATCCAATTCTGACGAGGAGGCTTGGCAATTTCTCGACGATCTCGCGGAGCAAACGCTTCAGTGGGAAAGAATTAGATCGAACACTTCATCTACTTCTTCCGGTCCATCTAGGGCAGGCGTTCATCAACTTGATCTCTTGATTGCAATGAAGGCCGAAATGGCTGCGATCACGCGAATGCTAGAAGCAATTGAGAGCAAATTCTCATCGTCTTCTCCTACTCCTGCTCTTCCCCCTCGTACTATCTGCGCTTGTTGTTCGGATCCATCACATTTAACCGAAGAGTGTCCTTACAACCCACCTTCTCAAGGACAGGATCAAGTTAATGCTGCATTTCAGCAAAGACAAAGAAATGATCCATACTCTTCAACTTACAATCCTGGTTGGAGGAACCACCCAAATTTCGCCTGGAATCAAAATCAACAACAATTCCAAGGCAACAACAATTTCCAAAGGCCTCCTCCTCCTCAACAAAAAGCACAGCCACAAACTCAGCATCAATATCAGCAGCCTTTCCAACCTCAACCTTACCAAAATCCACCGAACAATTTTACACCCAACAATTCTTTTCCTCAAAACAATTTTGTTCCGCCAAATAATGATAAGGTTTCCTCGCTAGAACGAAGTCTGGAGGCGTTTTTAAAAAAATCAACTCAATCCTCCGCCAACATCCAGTCTTCCATTCAGTTTTTGGTGCAACACACTGCTGCACACTGGCAAAACATCAAAACCATTGAAGCCCTGATTGCACAACTGAATGCAGTTTTAAGCGAGAGAGAGAGAAGGGAAAGCTTCCATCTCAACCACTTCCAAATCCTGGTCACCCACAGAATGCACATATTGCTCTTGGACAACAAAACCATAATGTGAGTGCCGTGACTACGTTGAGATCCGGAAGGATGCTGCACAACATCGTTGGCACAGATGATGACACCCCGGCCGCCGCTTCTTCTTGTTCTTCTCTTTCGTCTTCCGAGCCTGTTCTCCATTCTTCAAAAGGCTCTACTTCTTCTGCTATTCCGAACGGACCCACTTCTCACTCCATAAAAACACCAGTTCTGGGGTCCGTTCCTGCTCCACAATCTCCTCCACAAACATTAGACTTAACTAATTTCCAAAATGTTCCATTTCCAAACCGGTTGAGGTCCAATAAACAAAATCCACAAATGGAGAAGATTATGGAGTTATTTAAACAGGTTAACATTAATATTCCTCTCTTGGATGCAATCCAACAAGTCCCTTCCTACGCAAAAATCTTGAAGGACTTGTGCACTAAGAAGAGGAAATCTCAGGTACCAAAGAAGGTTTTCTTAGCTAGTGCCGTGAGTGATGCTCTTATCCAAGCTTTACCTCAAAAATGAAAGGACCCTGGATGTCCTACTATTTTAATAACTATTGGGGATAAGAACATCAACTGTGCACTGTTGGATCTTGGTGCCAATGTTAACCTGCTTCCTTATTCGGTATATGAACAATTAGGTGTAGGAGAGTTGAAACCCACACATTGTACTCTCCAAATGGTCGACCGATCTATCACCCATCCTAGGGGTGATCTAGAGAATGTGTTAATAAAGGTAGGGCACTTCATATTCCCCGTTGATTTTATTGTTCTCGATACACAACCTGTAGCTAACCCCCGGAATCAAATTCCGGTGATACTCGGTCGTCCATTCCTTGCAACCTCGAATGCTGTGATCAATTGTTGCAATGGTTCGATGAACCTATCTTTTGGAAATATGATAATTGAACTCAACATTTTTAAGTTGGGGAATCAACCCTCCGAACCTAATGCTCATATACTAGACGTTTGTTCGATCCAAGAGATCGTCCCTGAGGACTGTGAGTTCGAAATTTTTTAGTTCGATCACAGCAATCTTGACGCCACTAGTGCGTTTCTCCTTGAATTTGATACTGCTCCCGACAGTGATTATGAGTGTTTCACTTTCTTGAACGATCTTGACTTGTCGCCACCCGAGCTTAAATCTTTTGAATTTTCGGATGAGTTAGCTGAACCATCCGATTCGGTCGCTTACATTCGTTTTGAGCCTTTGTTAGAATCCTTCGAGTTCGAGACATTTTCGCCGATTATGCTTTCAATCGTTTCACCTCCAACTCTTGAATTCAAGCCGTTGCCGTCTCACCTCAAGTATGCTTATTTAGGTGAGAACGAAACCTTACCTATCATCATCTCGGTTTCTCTAGCTTCAGAGCAAGAGAAAGCCCTTCTGACGGTTTTACAGAACAATCGGCAAGCTTTTGGCTGTACTATGGCGGACATCAAGGGGATTAGTCCCTTGATCGTTGAACATCACATTCATATGATGGATGATGCCAAACCAGCTAAGGATCCACAAAGACGACTCAATCCGGTCATGAAGGAGACTGTGAAAAAAGAGATCGTAAAATGTCTTGATAGTGGTATCATTTTCCCTATCTTTGATAGCTAGTGGGTCATCCCAATGCATGTTGTCCCTAAAAAGTCGGGCATAACGGTCATCACCAATCAGGCGAATGAGTTAATCCCTACTCGCACCCAAACTGGGTCGCGAGTGTGCATAGATTACAGAAAACTCAATGCCGCGACGCGGAAAGACCACTTTCCGCTACCTTTTATTGACCAAATGCTTGAACGATTGGCTGGACACGAGTACTGCTGCTTTCTGAATGGCTACTCCGGCTATAACCAGATTCCCATCGCCGAAAAGGACCAAGACAAAACAACGTTCACTTGTCCTTTCGGTACATTTGCTTATCGTCGCATGCCCTTTGGGTTATGCAATACACCCGCTACCTTCCAGCAATGTATGATGGGATTTTTTCAGACATGGTGGAAAAATTCTTGGAGATATTCATGGATGATTTCTCCATTTTCGGCGATTCCTTTGATGAGTGTTTACAGCATCTCAACGCTGTCCTTACTTGGTGTAAGGATAAAAACCAAACTTTGAATTGGGAGAAATGCCACTTCATGGTGCGCGAAGGTATTGTCTTAGGACATATCATCTCGCAAAATGGCATTGAGGTGGATAAAGCTAAGATTGAGGTCATTTCCAATCTTCCTCCTCCCAAGTGCGTTAGAGACATCCGAGCTTTTCTTGGCCACGCTGGTTTCTATAGACGGTTTATCAAGGATTTTAGCAAAATTGCTAGACCCTTGACTCTTTTGTTGGCCAAGGACACCACATTCGATTTCAACTTGAGCTGTATGACGGCATTTGAATCACTTAAAAGCTCACTCACTTCTGCTCCCGTACTTTCTTCTTCTGACTGGACGTATCCATTTGAGATTATGTGCGATACATCCGACTTCGCCATCGGTGCTATCCTAGGGTAGCACATCGACAAGATGCCGCACGTAATCTATTATGCTAGCCGAACCCTGAACGATGCCCAGCTAAGTTACACAACAACCGAGAAGGAATTCTTGGCTGTTGTGTTTGCATTAGAAAAATTCAGGCCTTACTTAATCAGCTCTCCAGTCATTGTCTACACAGACCATTCTGCTCTTCGCCATCTTTTTGCAAAGAAGGACGCAAAATCTCGGCTGATATGTTGGATCGTCTTACTCCAAGAGTTTGATCTTGTCATCAAAGACAAAAGAGGATGTGAAAACGTAGTGGCCGACCATCTTTCACGACTTCCTTCTTCGCCAACGCTTTCACTTCCAATAAATGACGTTTTTCCGGATGAACAGCTCTTGACAGTATCATGCGAACCCTGGTACACAGATATTGTGAATTATTTAGCAGCAGGATTACTACCGAATGAATGGTCAAATCAGGACAGACTCCGATTCTTATCCCAGGTAAAACACTTTTACTGGGACGAACCTTATCTGTTCAAATACTGTCCTGACCAAATTATTCGTCGGTGTGTGCCAGACAATGAATTCAAGAGTGTGCTGTCATTTTGCCACGATCAAGCGTGTGGCGGGCATTTTGGCCCCAGAAAGACAGCTGAGAAGATCTTGCAGTGTGGTTTCTACTGGCCACAACTCTTTAAAGACGCACATGATTACTGCAAGACGTGCTCACGGTGCCAACACTTGGGCCAGATATCCAAGATAAACGAGATGCCGCTCCAACCAACCTTGGTTGTGGAGATTTTTGATGTTTGGGGGATTGATTTTATGGGGCCGTTTCCCAGCTCATTTGGGAACTTGTATATTCTTCTCGCTGTTGATTATGTTTCTAAGTGGGTCGAGGCTGTGCCCAGCCGGACTAATGACAACAAGGTTGTTGTTAGGTTCCTTAGGGAAAACATTTTCTTCCGGTTTAGACACCCCCGCGCAATCATTAGCGATAATGGAACTCATTTCTGTAATAGGACTTTCGAGTCATTGATACGGAAATATTCCATTAATCATAAGCTGTCAACGCCCTACCACCCCCAAACATGTGGGCAAGTCGAGATTTCAAATCGGCAAATCAAACAGATCTTGGAGAAAACGGTTTCCAAAAATCGTAAGGATTGGTCTTTAAAACTTACTGATGCCCTTTGGGCATTTCGAACTGCTTATAAGACCGATCTTGGCATGTCTCCTTATCGGCTTGTTTACGGAAAGGCTTGCTACCTTCCAGTGGAAATAGAGTATCGTGCATTTTGGGCTATAAAGAAGTTGAATTTATCTCTTGATAATGCGGACAGCCATCGGAAGCTGCAGTTAAACGAATTAAACGAGTTTCGGGATGAAACTTACAAAAATGCGGTTGTCGTTAAAAACCGAACTAAGGTGTTTCACGATAAACATTTTATACGCAAAACTTTCAAACCTGGTCAACAGGTGTTTCTTTACGACACTCGGTTACATTTCCATCCCGGCAAGCTCAAATCTCGCTGGAAAGTACCATATTTTGTGCGGACTGTATATCCGCACAGTGCGGTCGATTTAGAAAATCCTGAGGACGGTTCACTCTTTAAAGTGAACGGACATAGTTTAAAACCGTTCCTCACCGCTGACCCTTCGTAGGAGCTCCTGATGTTGCAGGAGCCGGTTTATATCGACTGATCTTCCTCCGCTTACCACCAAATTTCGGTTATCCAGCCATAAACAGTGGAAACACTGCTTCAAATAAGTTTGGGGGTATGTCACACTTGTAATTATATAAAAAAAAATTCAAATTTTCGAGGGTATTTTTTTAAAAAATATTCAGTTCTATTAAATAAATAAATAATACAATTTTTTTCTTTACAAAATAAATTCCTCTTTTTAAGGGGTCCTTTTTTGCAAATAACCAAAACACCCCCTATAAAAACACCCCGACCCCTCTTCTGCATTTACAGAACCCTAAAATTATCCCTCACAGAAATCCTAGCTGTCGCTTCTGAAATCCTATCACGATCGCACAAGGCCGCCGCGCTTCCGCCGCCGACGCCAGCATTCAGCCGCGCTTCCGCCGCTCCTCTGCTGCCTCTCCCTCTAAAATTTTCAGAAGAGGTTCGATCTTCTCTGCTCTTCTCTGTTAAATCTTTATCTTTCTGGAATTTTATTTCAGTGGCACCCACAGTTCAGTTTGAAAGGGATTTCTCCCAATTGTTCGCCCACACGGTTTACGGTAATTACTTCGGTGATGAGATCCGAAGGTGCGGATGGAACTTTTTACCATTTAACCATCCGAATGCCTTCGCGCTTCCGGATCTTGTTGTCCGTTTTTATGAATGCATGGAGGAGGGTTGTCTTGCACAACACGGGTACATTAGGTTAATGTGGGGGGATAGGGAAATTTTAATTGATAAGGACTTCATTCATGAAGTCACGTTAATACCAAGACTCCCCATTCACGACCAACCCCTCCGTTTTGAAGACCACCTACCCTTAATAGGTGATGATTGTTCTAGGGAGCCACGAAAAAGGCATCCAAGCTCGAACACTTTTTGCGAATGTCTTAACTGTGTGTCGTTGGGCACAAAATAATATTTTTGGAAGTTCGCACAATACAACATTTTTTACACCATCTCTACACATAGTGCACACACTAATGACTCGAAACCCTAGCTACGATATATGCACTGTGTTGCTTCACTCGATTGGTGTCGGGAAACGGGCGGCAATTATCCATGCCCTATGTTGGTGACACAACTGTGTCGCAATTTCCTCCCTGTTGAAAAATTTGAATTTTATATGCATAGTGGGATTCCAATTCTACTCCTTCTTGAGGGTGTCTCCACGTCCTACACACGTTTACATGATCTATGGTCGTGCACCGAGCCGGCCGAGGACGTGATGGCCAAGACCCCTAGCTCGAGCTCCATAGCGAGCGACGAAGAGCTTACCCTCGCTGCGCAAGCGCGTTTGCTTAGAAGAACCCATAGGGGGGGTAGAACGATTGATAGGGATGATAACCAACTTGGATCAACGAGTAACAGGTCTGGAATAGGGAATGACCACCCTACTGGCCAGAGATGAACGATCCCGCTCACGATCGAGGGGACGAGGGGCTGATAAGGGTGAGGCTAGGACCAGTGGGGCCGCGCCTAGTAGATGCCACAGGGAGCAGTGAGGACACTGCTATCAATAAGTTTGGGGGTGAGGGTATTGTAAATAGTTATCTTTGCATTCCATCTGCATATTTTTATTTTTTTGTACATATTTGTTTTTTTCTCTTTGCATATTTAATTCCGCATTGCATCTTTATAAAAAATATAAATTTAAAAAAAAATATATATATAAAAATATAAAAAAATCAATAAAAATTTAAAAAAAATTTAAAATTATAAAAATTGAAAAGTCAATTTTGGCCATATTTGACTTAAGTTCAACATGACGTTTGACTAGTTAGAAAAAACTAGATCCTAAACTTAGTAAATTAAAAAACCCTAAAAATAACCTTTCTTAAAGTTTAACTGTAGAAAATATACGTCTTTGTAGTTTATTTTGAAATAAGCAAATTTTGAGTTCAGTTCTTAGGCTAAATCGAAATAAGAGAAGAGTATTGAAAGCTCTATTTGAAGTATAAATCTGAAAAATAATTCTGAACCTTAAGTCTAAATTCTGAAAATATATACCCTACTTTACGCACTCATACACATCTTGAAATTTGCGATAGTAGAGAATACCTTGAAATGCTCTTGTCTAAAATCCTTAGTATGAAGGAAAATAAAATAAAAGTATAAGTGGTGAATAAAGAGATAAAAAAAATGAACACTGGTTTTGTAATTACTTAAGGCATCATAAATAAAAAATATTGCGATGGTGCTTTATCACATAGTGTCTTAGACCAACTGGTTTGTGAGTCTAAGCCTTAGGTATTGCAAGATGAGAAATTACGCCTAAATGCGCATGCACATTTTGTAATCGGTCGTTTAGTACCTCAAGAATTATTAACGGTCGCATGAAGGATGTGTGAGCAATTTCATCTAAAATTCACCAACTAAAAGTATTTTAGAAGATGGATAAGAGTATGATAGCTTGAATTGAATTTCCAAGTGTAGGGGTGATAATTACACACACGTAGGGGCATATAATTGGTGTTTGGAGGAGAGAAAGGAATAAAAGATAGGGCTTATATCTTCAGTAGAGATGATAAAAATTCCTGAGTTAAGATTGCACCTTAGAAGGAAAACTTAGGAGATGCTGAAAACTTTATAAACTGGCAAAACATATATGATTTAAGGTTAAATGAAAAGGAAGTGTGAAGAATACGGGTTGATAATTTCTAAATTAAAGATGATAGATTTTCTTACTAGAATACTGAATTGAAGAATTAGAGTCAACGGCCAAATTGATCGGATTTTGTAGATAGTATCCGCTGAAAACCCTCAGGAGACAACACTCCTCTTACTAGGGACACCTAGAGGTTTAACGGCTTGTTGCACGAGCTCAGTGCAATCGCGTTCCCTGCGAAAGTGAGGTTAGGATTTTTTGAGAATAAAATTAGGTTTGCTCGGAACGAGCAAAAGATAAGTCTGGGGGTATTTGTTCATATCAGATTTTTGCATTGTTATATCGCCCATTCTTAATCACATTGAATATAAATAGGTGCTTTTGATCCATGTCTGCTAAATAGTTGCAGCTTACAGGTTCTCAGCTCTTTACAGTGAGATTCGTGAAAAGTCGCAACAAATGTGGGACTACGACCAATAACAGATGAATACTGATCCGCATGATGCCGCATACCAGTTCAAGAGGAGTTCAAGGCAAAAGTCCACTGCTGAATATCTGGAAGAAAAAAGAAGAGCTTTTGAGAAACCAAGTGTACCAAACAGAAGATAAAAATAACCGGTAGAAGTCCTAAAAAGATGGACCTAAGATTCCACCATATGGCCGCGGAACCGCGGCCAAACAGGCACTTCTGCCGCGGTTCCGCGGCCATGCAATGCACGTGTCTGTGGCAGTGTCGGTGTATTGACTCGGCTCCCTTGGGGTAGTTCTGTAATTTCGTGTATGGATCAGAATGTAAACCTAAAGTTTTCCTATCTATAAATAGGAGGGTTCAAAGCCAAATTAGGATGCTTCTTTTTAGTTTTAGAATTTAGAATTTTAATTCTGTTCTTTATCTTTCTTAATGCAAAATTGTAGAGAGTTTTTGAGAGGTTATCAATAAAAATAAGTCTTTATTTTTATTTGTCTCGCATTTTTTATCTGCAATTTTCATTTGTCAACTTAGACGTAGAATTAAATTAGTGTTTTTCTTGTCTTTTATTCTTTTATATTTCTTTCTAACAACGATGATGCTTGAGTAAGATCCTTGCCTAGGTGAGGTCTCAAATAGCTAGTTGTAAAATTCTTCTAAAACCTAAATTCTTTCTACCTTCCCTTTTGTTTTATTTTTATCTTTTTAATGAGCGAGTAATTCCTCACTTGTTAGGACAGGAGAAGGAAGTTTTGAGAGAAGGAAATCTCTCTCACTCATTTCTTTGCCCGACACATTAAATTCGGACTCCCTTTAATTGAACCATAATCCGCTCACTACGGCACCCTATCCTATATGATAGCGGTGATTCTCTAGTTAGACCGGTTGTAGTTGAATTAACTGGAGGTTAGGGCTAAGAGCCAAGAACGGACATACAAGGACCAAAAGGAAGAAACTAAGCATGAAAAGCCTAGCTTAGACTTGTAAGTTTCTTTCTAGTCGTGCTAATCCCCATTATTGCCGATTACCTTAACACCGATATTTATAACTAAGGCATTGAAAGAAGTGAGAAATTCCTAAACTCGAACTAACCCAATCCTAACCCTAGCAAGTATTTTATCACCTTTTATCTCATTCGTAGATCTTAAAACAAAACCACCAATTTTTTGGACTTAACTCGTTAAAACATAAAGAAAAAGATTCCATCTCCCTGTGGATCGACCCGTACTCAACCGGCTAGCTACCAAAGCGAAACCGTCTTGATTGCGGTAAATTTAAACACAGAAAATCTCGAACAATCAAATGCTCTTTTGTTCAAGAGGTGACGGGTCCCGACAACCAGACATTCTATGGACTGTGGGGTCCTTAAACTCATGGACTATGATGTCCTTAACCTTGGACTGTGGGGTTCTTAAACCCATGGACTATGATGTCCTTAACCTTGGACTGTGATGTCCTTAAACCCATGGACTGTGATGTCCTTAACCTTTGACTGTGGGATCCTTAAACCCATAGACTATGATGTCCTTAATCTCGGACTGTGGGGTCCTTAAACCCATGGACTACGATGTCCTTAATCTTTACAGACTATGATGTCTTTAAATTGGACCGCAAAGTCCCTAAACTAAAACAATAGAGCCCAAATGCTCTTTTGTTGGATCTAAATGATCCTGGTATGTTGATCTTAGTTTAAAATTAGACTAACGTATCCTTAACAAATCGTTATGTTGATCTTAATCTAAAATTAGACTAACGTATCCTTAACAAACGTTTAAGTTGATCTTAGTCTCAAATGAGACTAACGCATCCGTAAACTCAACCCCAAACCCAAATCTAAGAAAATACGAATTTGGACTAATCCACGCCCTACGGGCGACAACATAAATTAGTCTCCGTATACAATCCACAGGCAACAAAAAAAAACACCCACGACACGAAGTGACCATCTGGAGAAGGAGAAAGTGGTTATCGCGATGCGGTAGCGTAATTAACTGTAGGGGCTTGCGCCTGCACGGAAGAACGTCCTCACAATCAAAAACCCCTCAAATGAGGGGGAATCTGACGAAGTCTGCTATATCGGCCGCATCCGTCTAAACCTCCAATACACGGTGCCATAAATCAACTTGGCATCTTCGGAGAGGTGGACGGATAAAACCAAATAGCATCTGCCCCCAAAATTCAGGCCAGACGTCCCAACGTTCCGGTCACGTCTTTCGGTGGAGAACAGATTCTGCCACGCCCGGTGGGACCTTTTTCTCTTTCCACTCCACACTTCGTGTGTCGTGTTCGTGAAAGAATCGCGGTTTAATGTGGTTACCCCTGGATTCGAGGTACTAAGATTTGGTGTCTTGCTCCGTGCAGAAAAATAGAAGATCAAATGGCTTTCAACTGCACAAGCTGCAACAACGACAATAACTCTCACTCCGTCCCTGCGGGAGGAGTGACCTACGGGCCTCAGGCGGCCTCCGTTTTTACAATGCCGGTGGACCAGGTGACGCAAGCCACCACAGGGCTATTCTTTGGGACTATGCTCCTACCCATAACCTTCAACACACCATTGCCATCACAAGAAGCTAAGAAGAAGTCGGTCTTTAATCGGCTCGCAACTACTGCGGCCCCTCTTAACGGGTCGTCCACGTCTACTGCCTCAGTTTTCAACAGATTAGGCTGAAGCTCAGATGGGCCCATGAAGAAGCCCACAATTCTTGAAAAGGTTATCCCGAAGCGGATAGACATTCCTGTCCCTGAAGTCACCAAAGCTGCTTCCCCTGCTAAGGAGTCAGTCTTTGCAAGACTGACCGTTCCAACTCCCACTCCAGGTGAAGTCATGAAGGCTGTTTCCCCTGTTCGAAAGTCGGCCTTTGCAAGACTGACTATCCCTTCTCAACAGACGTCAGTCTTCGACAGGCTAGCGCCAATAGCAGCCTCTCCTCAAAGTAAGGGGCAAGAAGAAGCTCATCCAATAGCGGAGGTGATCCCGGTCGCACGACATGCTCGACGTCGCCACTGGCACCGAGTGAGGAAAGCTGGGGGCAATTCCCTTTCTGGATTGACTCCGCCAGCTCCAATGGTAGAAGACGATGCTGCTGTTCCAACTGGGAACAGTTTTGAACCACTAAAGAAGGTCCGCAAGAACTCTCCGACGGCTGTGCGGAAAAGATCTTTTCCACCTATGGAGAACGCTACAAAGGTGAAGCCGAAGCAGCCCCCTCAGCGGCTGTCCTCCAAAATTTACAAGGTCTGGCGACATGTCCAAGACTCCGTGATTGATCAAGACTACCCCCACCGACAGAAAAAGATGAAAGTTCGGCGAGAGAAGGACCACTCTGTCGTACCACAGAAGGTATCGCCTACTTGGGTGCCCGCTGCAACGGCTCCCTCAACTTCGACCGCCCATAAGAGGAGAAGGCCGGAGAAAATTCCCATGTCTGTGACAAATGTCAAGGGCACTGAGCCTAAACGCCCTAAGTCTGGGGGCATGGTGGTGCATACCGTCTATATGGCATCCGGAAAAGAGGATAGCCGTATCTCCACAGGTCATCGACCGCTTACGCGATCAGTGACTAAGGCTCAGGAGCAGCAGCAACAAAAGCTCCAAGAGATGCTAACAGCTATGGCCGCACTAACGGGACCAAAAGCAAGCTCAGAGACATCTTCGGAGCAGCATCATGAGCAGGAAACGGATGCCAAATTCCTTCGGAGAATACTTGAAAAGAAGGACAAAGAGACTGCAGAACAAGCGGCCAATATAAAACAAATGGCCATTTTATTCCAAGATATGGTGGGCCTGATGATCCAGCTAGACCCTCTAGCCGAAGATCCTCCAGTAATAATTGAAGAAGATAAAGGAGAGACATCAAATCCTCTGCCGGCTCTGTCAGCAGCCAAGGAGGAGACCATCTCCAAAGCCATGCTCGATGACTAAATAGCTCAGCAAATACGATCTCATCAAGCGAATGAAGAAACTGGCCAAGTCGTCAGAACTGGACGACCCTATCCGGGTTGGTACGATCAGAAAAAGTACACGCTAGGATACACAATTCCTAAATTCCATGTGTATAAAGGGACAGGCAATCCCCATCAATATGTCGCTCAGTTCAGGGCTCTCTGCGGCAACCTTGGAGGGGATGATAAGTTACTGCTTCGCCAGTTCGTCGGCAGCTTGGCGGAAACGGCCTTTGAGTGGTATTCGGAGCTTCCCAACGACTCTATCAAAACTTTTACGGAGATGGAATTGCTGTTCACCCAACGTTTCGCAAGCGCTAGCGAGCGCACCCCGATCACCGCGTTAATTAACGCCAGAGTGAAGCCAGGCGAAATACGGGTGCAGTATGCGATACGGTGGCGGAATTTATGGTCGAAGTGCGAGCAGCGCATCGAAGAAGCGCCTGCGGTAGGCATGTTCGTAGGGACCCTCGATCCTCAGGCGACCATTTCACAGTTAATGATGTTCTTCAAGCCAACTACTTTCCATGCCTTGATTGACAAGCTAGCCCAAATGTATCAGATGGGTCATTGACCCTCTCCTTCGAAGCTGGAATCTCGAAATGAAAAAGGGAAAGGGAAAGCGACCTTCGTTGCCAATGCTCAACAGCAGTCCAGTGGTCCAAAGACAACTGATCGCCAAGATGAAAGACGGCGATTCTTCAATGAGAAACTGAAGCGCCCTTATTCGTTTCCCCAGGATAAAACGAGGAGATTGTTCGAGCTGGCGGTGCGCAACAGGCTCATCATCTTGCCGGATACAAAACGCCCATTGCAACCCGGTGAGGCTAATAATCCCAATTATTTCCCCTATCACCAAGCGATAGGCCATCCAATCGAAAATTGCTTCATCTTCAAAGGGTGGATTGAGAATCAATACCAACAGGGCAAATTCGCACTGTCCGAGAATTGGAAAGTAAACCCGCCCCAACCGCACGCTCTCAAAAAGGCGGACACACTGGGGGCATCATGCTCTTTTGTAGAAGAAGCTCCATGGGAGGTCGTTCTTTCAGCCAAAATGAAAAGAATGCTGAAGGATCTCCAAACATGCCTGACGATCAAATGGAAAAGTCCGCTGGAACCCGAAGTCATCAAGGGAATGCTGAAGCCGCGCCCGACGCCAAAAATTGGTGGGGATGGTCAAAACGCCCATACCCAGCCGTCAAAGTCTTCGAAGAAGAAGAAGAAGACCAGAAAGCCTGTGAAGCTTGGTGACAAGTGTACGGACCTGCAGAAACATATTGACGCACTGGAAGAATACAACCAGAAAGCGCGGACCCCAGTCACACTCCAAGAGTTACTCAACCACATCCTTGAGGACGGAAATGATGAAGGAGAAAACTTGTCGGATGAACCTGAGAATTATGTGGCAAGCTGCCATGTGATCTCTCACTTGTCGATAGACAGTGAAGAAACTCCTGACGCAGAGAAACTGGGGGCAGATCCCGAATCGGAGCTCCTAGGACCGTCAGACGAGATGATTGATGCATTCTTGAACGAAGCTCTTCTGAAAAGCAAGGCCGATCGAGAGCGCGAAACGGTCATATTTGGAAAAGCCAAACGCCGGCGACTGAACGGAAAGATTGAAGCACCCCCACCAGATAGGAGCACTTCGGCCCCCAGCAAAAGCAGGTTCAAGACAAGGAAAAGGTTCGCTAAAGCCATATCGATAGCAAAGAAGCTGCCACCCTCCGAAGGAAACACTTCTGATGAGATACACCTTAATGAAGAGGATGTGCATCCTAATTACTGTTTATATCATCGAAGGATTGCACACCCCACCGAATTGTGCAACGCCTTTAAAAATTGGTGGCAAGGGTATGTCGCTCACAGGCGACACTTCAAGAGGATGAAGCGTGAAGCTCATCGACAGCGGAAAAATGCGACAGACGAACGAGGAAGAGCTGCCGGCAACTGTCACATGGTTGATAATAGAGGATCGCAAGTTCTCACCTTCGGGAGTGATTATGAAGAAGAAGTGACTCTCGGCTCTCTCTTCGAAGAATCCACCTCAGGAAAAGAGGAAGAATCAAGGAGCTGTGAGAACATTCAGCTGTGCAATCGCACGCTACCTGAAAAGAATCTCGGACACGCAAACA
This sequence comes from Agapanthus africanus, assembly GCA_030015575.1. Taxonomy (NCBI): domain Eukaryota; kingdom Viridiplantae; phylum Streptophyta; class Magnoliopsida; order Asparagales; family Amaryllidaceae; genus Agapanthus; species Agapanthus africanus. Next base: position 351,255,919 of record CM057351.1, read on the forward strand.
AGGGATCGAACAAAAAGGATAAGGGGAAAGAAAATTTCCCTGAGGATATCGCCCTCGATGATTGAGTCGTCGAAGAGCAGGCAGCTAAGGACCCGCCCAAGAAAAATAAGGTGGATTACAACGTTCTGGCACACCTGAGGAAGATCCCCTCACATCTAAACATTCTTGACGGCCTTTTGCTATCTAAGGAGGCGATAGATTCTTTGATCAAGGCATTACAAGAGCTTGACCAATTTCAAGCTTTCCTAACCGAAGAAAAGATGAAGGATGAGCTGGAAGAAGTGCACACGGCCGATATCACCTTCGGCAATGAAGACCTCCTCCTCGGGACGTGCGAGTATAACCGTCCCCTTTATTTCTCCGGATATCGTCATGATATCAAGATAGGCAAGATCCTGGTTGACAATGAGTCCTCCGCCAACCTCCTCAACGTAAGAGTGTTGAAGGAAATCTGCATGAGCGTTCAGAATCTCGCTCATGATAAAATCACCATCTCCGGGTTTGACTCCTAGTAATCACGGACGCTCTGGTCTGTGATACTGACGTTACGCTTTGAGCTACTCGTCACGGACATCAAATTTCATGTCACTGACGCCAAGACATGTTACAATGCTTTGCTCGGCAGGCCTTGGTTACACGAGTACAACATCATCCCTTCTACACAGCATCAGTGTATGAAGTATTTCAAGGATGGTCTCGAGTATACCGTGACAGGGGAGTTGAACCCATTCTCCGTAAATGAAGTCCAAAAGTACGAAGATGCAAAATATTTCTTACCAGATTTCGAAGACACAGAAAGATGCCATAAACCGAAGAACAAGGCTATCACCACTATTCCGGTCTTCGGAAGTGATACTGAGGAGGAAGAAGAAACAATTTATTCAGGGGCGCCCCAATGCAACAAGTCAGGACCGTCCACCCCTATGCTGGTCTTCGGCAGCGACTCAGAAGATGAGGTCAATACAGTATTTTCTGTTCGGCTATCAATACAAGCCATCGCTGGCGATGATTGGAGTTTGCAAATCGCTATGGTTCCGCAAGGACATTATAAAGAGCTCGACACACCTGATACCTGTTTCCCCAATCAGAGCAAAGTTCTGTTGAAATTCAAAATTCAAATTTTAAAAGCAACGCTTCAAATCTCGGGTGCAACACGCCATGTGTCGGCGCTGATACGTCAGCGCAGTGCCCAAGAAGGCGCGCCCAATCAGAGCAAAGCTCTATTTAAAGCAAAATTAAAGGAAGCAACGCTTCAGTTGCGCAAGCACTGCGCTGCGCGACACGTGTCTGCGCAGCTGCGCTGCGCTGTGCGCTGAGGGACACGTGTCAGCGCAGATGCGCTGCGCTTTGCGCTGCGCGACACGTGTCAGCGCAGATGCGCTGGCGCAGCTTCGCTGCGCTTTGCGCTGCGCGACACGTGTCAGCGCAGATGCGCTGGCACAGCTGCGCTGTGCGACACGTGTCACGCGCTGGGGCTTTTGCGCCAAACGGAATTAAGATTTTAAAGAAATCTTTCTGTTCTTGTTAAAACAAGAAGATTTTCTTCTGTAAAACAGAAGCTCTTGGATCAAAGATCCAACGGTGGGGAAAATTCCTCAAATCACTCAGAGAAAGATCTCGTTAACAAATTCAACAAACTTATGGGCACTATATAAAGACCCCTAGACCTCAAATCAAAGGCATCAACATTCTTTGAGAAATTAAACAGAGAGAACTCTGAGGAAATTCCCAAAAAAAAAGAAAGGTAAAAGACCTTTTAGATAGAAGAATTTCTTCTGGTAGATCATTGATCCAAAAACAAGATCAATGATCTTTAATAAAAAACAAAAAATAAAAACCGTGTTTTGCACTTTTTATGAACCTCTGGTTCCTGAAATAAGAAAAAACTTGTTTTTCTTTGATCTAAATTAGATCAAGAAATAAAATAGTGCTTTGCACTTCTTTTATGAACCATTGGTTCTTGAATCTAAAAGATTCTTAAATTAATAGTGCTTTGCACTTGAAAATCTGCACTGTTGCGCTCTTGGGTTGGCACAAGCCACCAGAGAGCGCCACGTGTCAGCATCTGAACTACTTGCGCTATGCGTTTTTGAGATAGAGTATTGCTCTCTGAGATTGGCGCAACTCACCAGAGCGCGCCACGTGTCAGCAGCGCAACAGCGCAGCGCACTAGCACAGCGCACTGCGCTGTTGCGCTTGCGCTCACCAGAGCATGACACGTGTCCTCACCACAAGCACTTGCGCTCAGTGATTGGCGCAAAGCGCCTGACAAATGTAATGCATTTCTTTTACTGAAGGGCCAGGCCCAAATCAGAGGGGCCTAGTAGGCCGAATTAAATTGCAATGCAATGAAAGGGGGCAGAGCCCAAACAATATTGATGCTCTGCATCATTTATAAAAGGGCAGAGCCCAAACAAAATTGAAAATGCAATAAACAGGGCAGAGTCCAAACAAGACTGATGCTCTGCATCATTTATAAATGGGCACAGCCCTGACAAAATAAATAATGCTATGCATTATTAAAAAGAGGCCAAGCCCTAACACAAGCCTATTAGGCCAAAAACAAATAAAAATGTTGAACATTTTTCAACTAGACTTAGCCCAATCATGGCCGTAAGTCCTCAAATTAAATTGATTGAGCACAGCTGCTCTCTTAAATCAATTTACATCCGGTCCGAGGGTACATCTCCTAACTCCTCTGACACCTATCGTTGTAATCCTTCAACGACGTCAGAGAGGTGACGGGTCCCGACGACCACACATCAACACGGACTGCGGGGTCCTTAAACTCGTGGACCGAAACGTCCTTAAACTAATGATGGACCGAAACGTCCTTAAACTAATGATGGACCGAAACGTCTTTAAACTAATATCGGACCGAAACGTCCTTAAACTAATGATGGACCGAAACGTCCTCAAACTAATAATGGACCACCACGTCCTTAAACTGGCGATGGACCACCACGTCCCTAAACTGGCGATGGACCGAAATGTCCTTAAACTAACGATGGACCACCACGTCTCTAAACTGGCGATGGACCGAAACGTCCTTAAACCAATGATGGACCACCATGTCCCTAAACTGGAATATGGACCGCAATGTCCTTAAATTACCAATGGACCGCAATGTCCCTAAACTACCTATGGACCACTACGTCCCTAAACTGGAACAATAGAGCTCCCAAATGCTCTTTTGTCGGATCTAAACGATCCCGTTTAAGTTGATCTTAGCCTCAAATATGGCTAACGTATTCTTAAACATTCAAACAGACTTTAGTCCCAAATTGGACTATAAGACCCCCAATCAACTTTGGTTCAAGGGTACATCTCCGAACTCCTCTGACACATGTCGTTGTAATCCTTCAACGACGTTAATCGCGGTTTGTTAACGGTTGCCTTTGGATTTTCAAGTTACTAAGATTTGGTCTTTTGTCTGGCGCAGAACTCAAGCATCCATGGCCTTTAACTGCACCAACTGCTCGAAGTGCCACTGCAACGGACGCTCCACCTCACCTAGAGGTGTAGCATATGGGCCCCAAGCGGCTTCCTTCCTCGCTCTGCAGGTAGAACAGGTGGCCCAGGCCACCACCGGCCTGTTTTTCGGGACCATGATCCCGCCTTCAAGCTTCTCTATGCCAATACCTGCACCGGAAGTGAACAAGAAGTCGGTCTTCGACCGACTCACTGCTACGACGGCCCCTGTCAACGGGTTGTCCATTACCAAGCCAATAGCCTCTGTCTTTGCTAGGCTGGATCAAAACTCTGAGGGGCCCACCAAGAAGCCTGTGAATCCCAAGGTGGCTGTCCCAAGGAAGGATATAGCCGCCGCTCCAGAAGTCGTCAAGGCGGCTTCCCCTGTCAAAGAGCCAGTCTTTTCAAGACTGACTATTCCTGCTTCTGCCCTTGCTCGAGGATCTGTCTTCGACAGGTTGAATATCATCCCTCAAAGGACAACCTCAGTCTTTAAGAGGTTAACACCAGCGGCGTCTCATTCAGACAGGGGGCAAAAAGAGGCTGTCTCTATCTCCGAGTCAGTCCCAACGGCTCGTCATGCTCGACGTCGCCATTGGCGACGAGTGAGGAAGGCAGGGGGCAACTCCCCCTCAGGGCTAACTCCACCGGCTCCAGAGGTGGAAGTCAACGCTGCTGTTCCAACTGGGAACAACTTTGAACCGCTGAGGAGGGTACGTAAGAACTCTCCAACCGCTACATTGAAAAGATCTCCTCCTCCCGCGGAGAGAGTTCCGGAAACATGGCAAGAACAGCCCCCTCAACGGCTGTCCTAAAAAATATACAAGGTTCGGCGGAGGGTTCAAGATTCCGTGATTGACCCAGGTTATTCTCGTCAACAGAAGAAGGCGAAGGTGCAAAAAGAAAAGGACCGTCCTATTAAACAGCAGAGGACAACCATCACCAAGGTGCCCACTGCAACGGCCCCCTCCACTTCAACGGCCCACAAAAGAAGAAGGCCGGAGAAAACCCCCGCACCTGCGGCAAATGCCAAAGGTGGTGAGCCTAAACGCCCTAAGTCCGGGGGCATGATAGTTCATACAGTTTATATGGCATCGGGAAAGGAGGATAGCCGCGCATCCATGGGTCATAGACCGCTTACACGGTCAGTGACCAAGGCTCAAGAGAAACAGCAAAAGTTCCAGGAGATGATGACCGTGATGGCCGCACTCACTGGGCCAAAAGAAACCCCTGAAACATCCTCAGATGAACGTCAGGAACAAGAAACTGACGCCGAATTCCTTCATCGCATACTGGAGAAGAAGGATAAAGAAGCTGCGGAACAGGAAGCCAGAATAAAGAAAATGGCCTTCCTGTTCCAGGACATGGTGGGCATGATGATTCAACAGGATCCACCTGCTGAAGATCCCCCGATCATCCTTGAATATGATAGGGGAGAAACGTCGAATCCTCCTCCGGCTCTGTCAACAGCCAAGGAGGAGGCAATCTCCAAAGCCGACCTGGACGAATATATAGCTCAGCAGATCCGGGTTCATCAAGCGACGGAAGCAGCGGGACAGGTTGTAAAAACAGGACGACCGTATCCGGGTTGGTTCGACCAGATCAAGTACCCGCCAGGTTATACGATACCAAAATTCCATGTGTATAAGGGGAATGGCAATCCCCACCAGCATGCCGCCCAGTTCAGGGCGCTTTGCGGCAACACCGGCGGTGATGATAAATTGTTGCTCCGCCAGTTCATTGGTAGCTTGTCAGATACGGCGTTCGGGTGGTATTCCGAGATCACGAATGACTCGATCAAGACCTTTGCTGAAATGGAACTGCTATTTACCCAACGTTTCGCGAGTGCCAGCGAGCGTACCCCCATAACGGCATTGATTAATGCCAGGGTAAAGCCGGGCGAGACATGGGTCCAATACGCTATACGGTGGCATAATTTATGGTCAAAATGCGAGCAGCGCATAGAAGAAGCTCCTGCAGTGGGAATGTTTGTGGGAACCCTCGATCCACAAGCAACCATCTCGCAATTTATGATATTCTTCAAGCCGACCACCTTCCAGGCACTAATCGACAAGCTAGCGCAGATGGATCAGATGGGCCATAAACCTCCTCTTCCAAAGCCGGACTCCCGAAATGAGAAGGGGAAGGGGAAAGCGATCGTTGTTGCTAATGCTCAGCAACAGCCAAGCAACCCGAAGCCAGTCGTTCGTCAAAATAATATGCGCCCGTACGTACCCCTTGAGGAGAGGATGGGACGTTCCTACTCGTTTCCCCGAGATAAAACGAGAAGGTTATTCGAGCTGGCGTTGCGCAACCGACTCATAAATCTGCCGGACCCAAAACGTCCATCGCAACCAAGTGATGTCAATGAGCCCAACTACTGTCCTTATCATCGAGTACTGGGTCATCCGATCGAGGATTGCTATGTCTTCAAAAATTGGCTTGAAGACCAGTTCCGACAGGGCAAGTTTGCATTGTCCGACAAATGGAAGGTGAATCCACCGCAACCCCACACCTCTAAGGGAATGAATACGCCGGGGGCAACATGCCCTGTCGTTGAAGAAGCTCCTTGGGAGGTTGTATTATCAGCCAAGACAAAGAGGATGCTAAATGATCTTCAATTTTGCCCAGCAATCAAGTGGAAGAACCCGTTGGAGCCGCAGATCATTGAAGGGATGTTGAAGCCTCATCCAACTCAAAAGATCAATGGAGGTGGCCTAAGCATTCACAACCAGCCGTCGAAATCTTCAAAGAAGAAGAAAAAGAAGTCGAAGAAGCCCGTGAAGCTTGGCAACAAGCGCACGGACTTGCAAAAACAAATTGACGCGCTGGAGGAATACAACCAGAAGGCACGGACTCCCATTACATTTCAAGAGTTCCTCAACCACGTCTTTCAAGAGGAAGATGAGAGAGAAAGTTCGTCTGATGAGTCTGAAGAATACGTGGCGAGCTGTCATGTGATTTCCCACTCGTTCATGGGCGATGAGGAGACTCCTTGTGCTGAAACGCTGGGGGCAGATCCTGAACCAAAAATTCTGGAGCCATCGGAGGAAGTAATTGACGCATTCCTCAATGAGGCTTTCTTAAAAAGCAAAGCTGATCGGGAGCGCGAGGCGATTATATTCGAAAGGGCCAAACGCCAGTGCCTTGACGAAAGAATTGAGATACTCCCGCTGGAGCAAAGTACACCCACGGCGGATAAAATCAAATTCAAGACGAGGAAGAGATTTTCTAAAGCCGTGTCAATGGGTATGAAGCTACCATCCTCTGAGGGAAGCGTTACTGGTGAAGCGGAAATGCACCCCTCTTATTGCTTGTATCATCGGAAGATTTCACACCCCACTGAAGAGTGCAAAGCTTTCGATAGATGGTGGCAAGGGTATGTTGTTCACCGGCAGTAGTTTAAGCGGGAAAAGCGCAAGACTCGCCGAGAGCAGAACAGAACGATCGAAAGGCTTAACAGAACTACAGGTGATTGTTGCATGGTTGACGCCAAGGGATCACAAGTGCTCACATTCGGGAGCGATTCTGATGAGGAGCTGGAGCTTGGCCCTCTCTTCAAAGAGTCCACTTTGGGAAAAGAAGAAGAGCCGAAGATTTATGGAAATATCTGGCTGCGTAATCGCATGTTGCCCGAAAAGAATCTCGGACCCCCAAACAAAAGAGATAAAGGGAAAGAAAAGGTCCCTGAGGAGATCGCCTTGGATGACCAAGTCACGGAAGAACTAACTGCCAAAGACTTGCCGAAAAAGAATAAGGTGGATTACAACGTCTTAGCGCATCTGAGAAAGCTACCCTCGCAACTCAGCATTCTTGACGCCCTTTTACTATCAAAGGAGGCGAGGAATTCGTTAATTAAGGCACTACAGGACTCGGAGCAGTTCAGAGCTTTCCTGGCCGAAGAAAAGATGAAGGATGAATTGGAGGAAGTGACACGGCCGGTGTCACTTTTGGCGATGAAGACCTTCTCCTTGGGACGTGCGAACACAATCGCCCTCTCTATGTCTCGGGATACTTCCATGATATAAAGATAGGCAAAATCCTGATCGATAACGGATCGTCTGTTAATCTCCTTGACGTGCGGGTGTTGAAGGAAATCTGCATGAGCGTTCAACACCTCACTCGAGACAAGATCACCATCTCCGGGTTCGACTTCCAATCGTCAAAGACTCTTGGATCTGTGATACTGACGCTACGCTTCGGGCTGCTCGTCACGGACATTAAATTCCACGTCATAGATGCCAGGACATGCTACAACGCTCTGCTCGGCCGACCATGGTTACACGAGTATAACATCATCCCTTCTACACAGTATCAGTGTATGAAATATTTTAGGGATGGTCTCGAGTATACCGTAACGGGAGAACTGAATCCGTTTTCCGTGAATGAAGTTCGCAAATATGAAGATGCCAAATACTTCTTGCCGAATTTCGAAGACACGGAAAGGTGTCGCAAGCCGGAGAATAAAACTAACGCTACCATCCCTATCTTCGGCAGTGATACCGAGGAGGAAGAGGAGATAGTTTATTCGGGTCCTCCCCAATACACCAAGCCAGGACCATCCGCTCCTACGTTGATCTTTGGTAGTGATTCCGAGGATGAGGTCCATGCTGTATTCCCTGCTCGACCTTCAATACGAGATTCCGCTGACGAAGAGCAAAGTCTACAAGTCGCCATGGTGCCGCTTAAACATTATAAAGAACTGGATGCGCTCGACACCGACAGCGTAGAGGAGCTGCAGACGTTCTATGTCCCGCCCAGGCGAGAAGGCGAGGAGGCAATTCTATTCTACCGCTCTGAAGAAAACAAAGTGGAGAAAGAAATCTGGCACGAGGCGGATCCTACGCTGGACAGACTTCAACCCATCCGTCTACCCAGATATTATACAGAAGGCTTGAAGAAGCTGTTGAAGCGCCAAGGGATATCCTTCAAACAGACCGTTAGAAAGGCCAAATTCTATGACAGGGTCTGGAATGTCCCCGGAACTCAGCACAAGCTGCCTAGTGGAAGGATGGAGACAATCGGGCTCGGATACATTCGCCCCAAGAAACGAGAGCTGCTCCGTGACTGTTACGTCGTGCATGACTTCAATAAAGAAGCAGATGCTCAACAGGAGGACGCTAATCCTGAACCAGTAAAAGTTCCTGATGCAAAAGTGTCCAGTCCGTCGTTTGAAGAACAAATGGACAGGCCCATAAGGGAAGCTGGTCAAAATGTCCGAGACGACCATAACCGCGAAATGACCATCTATGAGAAAGACAAAACGCAACGCCTCCTTCAACATGCCGTCAAAGATGAAAGTGTCACCCCCTGTTAACCTGTTATAAAAAAGGCTTGACGTAGAGGCAGAAACAAATCGAAAGGCCAAAAAGACGCTCAACAGCAACAAAGCGGGACTAAGAAGCCACGCAAACGGGAGTCGAGCGTTATTGATCTATCCCTCATGAAGAAAATGGGTCGTGCGTACTCGTTTCCTCGGGACAAGACGAAGAAGATACTTGATCTTGCTCTAAAATATCAAATGCTTACACTGCCGGAGTCCAGAAACCATAAGCAAGCAGGTGAAGTCTCTGACCTAAATTATTGCTCTTACCATCGAGTAATTGGGCATCCTCTCGAAGACTGCTTTACCTTCAAGAATTGGGTTGAAGATCAGTACCAGCTCGGCAAGTTCGCTCTGTCTGACAACTGGAAGGTGACACCGCCACAGAAGCACGAAACCAAAGCCACAAGAGCAGAGCCAACTCCACATTGGGATTGGAAGCGGATTCGCACTTATCGCGTGATAACAATATTAAAAGAAGAGCCCGAAAACATGGATGACCTTCCCTTGTGCTTCGAAAATAGTGACGATGAGGTGATCTCAGAGTTTCCACCAGTGCCGAAAGAGCTGGAAGATGGAATCCATACCACGGCGGATAACCTCAAGAAAATTGAGTTGGGGACGGCGAATGACCCGCGACCGACATTCATTAGTGAGCTGCTGTCTGAAGGGAAGGTGGCTTCGTTAAAAGACGTCCTTGTACAGCATAAAGATTGCTTCGCATGGAACTATTCCGAGATGCTAGGACTAGATCCAGAAATTGCTGTGCACAAATTGGCGATATCCCCGGACTTCAAGCCAGTCAAACAGGCGCCGAGGAGAATGCGGCTCGAGCTTGAGATAAGCATCAACGCCGAGGTCAAGAAGCTGATCGACTCTGGCTTTATTCAGGAGGTTCAATATCCGGAATGGATCGCCAACATCGTCCCGGTGATGAAGAAAAATGGGACAGTGCGCATATGCGTAGACTTCCGCGATCTCAACAAAGCCTGCCCGAAGGACGATTTCCCGGTGCCAGTCACCGAACTGATGATAGACAATACTTCCACTCATGAGGTTTTCTCCTTCATGGACGGCTTATCAGGGTATAATCAAATAAAAATGCACCCCGAAGACCAGAAACACACCGCTTTTCGGACTCCTTTGGGAATATTCTGTTATAAAGTAAGTTCCATCGGATTAAAGAACGTCGGTGCCACCAACCAGAGGGCCATGACGATGATCTTCGATGACCTCATACACGAAATCGTCGAATGCTATATCGACGACCTCGTGGTGAAAAGCAAATCATACGAGGAACATCTCGAGCACCTAAAAACTGTATTTCAACGCCTTCGGCAATACAACTTGAATATGAACACTCTCAAGTGTGCATTCGGAGTTTCCTCGGGCAAATTCCTGGGATTCATCGTCCGATACCGAGGTATTGAGATAGATCCGTCAAAGATCAAGGCGATCATGGAAATGCCTCCGCCAAGGACTCTTAAGCAGCTGCGATATCTCCAAGGGAAGCTCGCATATATACGGCGATTTATAGCTAACCTCTCTGGCAAGTGCCTCCCTTACAGTCACCTGATGAAGAAGGGAACTCCATTCGTCTGGGATCAAAAATGCCAAGACGCGTTGGACAAAATTAAACAGTACCTGCAGAACCCGCCAGTGTTGGCTACTCCGGTCAAAGGAAAGCTCCTCATTCTTTATACAACCGCCTTCGAAGGTTCCTTAGGCGCATTATGGGCGCAAGAGAATAACCAGGGGAAAGAAAGAGCACTCTACTACTTAATTCGAGTTCTACTGGGGGCAGAAATCAACTACTCCCCCATTGAAAAACACTGCCTAGCATTGATCTTCGCGATAACAAAGCTCAGGCACTATGCGTTGGCACATGAGGTCCGTCTCATTTCGAAGGTGGACCCTCTTAAATATTTAATGTCAAAGGCCATATTGACGGGACGACTCGCTAAATGGGCCCTGCTCTTGATGGAGTTCTCGATAACCTATCAACCTCTCAAGGCAGTCAAAGGCCAGGCCATCGCCGACTTCCTCGTTGAGCATCCGATAGCCGCCGATTCTCCTCTAAATTGCGATCTTCCAGACGAACATGCGTTTGACGCGATCGACGGTGGTGATACCCGATGGGAGCTTTATTTCGATGGAGCATCTTCCATGAAAAAGCGCAAACAAAGTACCCCTATAATCAAATCGGGGGTAGGCCTCATCTTCGTGACTCCACAAGGAGGGATAATGCGCTTCACTTTCTCCTTAACAGAGCCGAGGACAAATAACGAAGCCGAATACGAAGCTTTGATAGCAGGCCTCGAGATCGCCCTCGACATGGGAATTGAAAACCTCCTCATATATGGAGATTCTCAACTGGTCGTTAGTCAAGTAAACGGCGACTACCAAACGTGCAAACCGGAGTTGGTGAAGTACGGTGAAAAGGTGCAACAACTGTTGACCCAAATTCCTTCCTATACTTTGGAAAGCATACCGCGCGCGGAAAATAGCAAAGCAGACGCGTTGGCCAAGCTTGCTAAAGAACTAGCTGACGAGAACCTCGATGACGTTAGAATCGTGGTACAAAGCCGTCGGGTGCTTGCCCCAGCAGAAGTACCTCCGGAATCATCCGAGGAAAAGGGAGCGACTGAGCAGACGACCTTATAAATAAAAGAACAAGAAAAGGCTGAGGACTGGAGGGAAATCTTCATAGACTACTTTAAGTCCCATCGAATGCCCGAAGATGCGTCCACAAGACATCAGCTCATGAAACGAGCTCTGTCTTTCGCCTTCGTCAACGATACTTTGTACAAGAGGTCGTTTGATTCTCTGTGGCTGAGATGCTTAGGACCTGACGAAGCAGAAAGAGTCGTTCAGGAAGTCTACGACGGAATCTGTGGTTCTCACCAAGCAAGCCCAAAGATGAAGTTGAAGATCAAACGAATGGGCTACTACTGGCCCACGATGATTCAGGATTGCCTCGAATATGCGAAGCAATGCCACTCATGCCTAATCCATGGGGACTTCATCCATCAGCATCCAAATCCACTACATCCAACGGTGGCTAGCTGGCCATTCGAAATGTGGGGAACTGACATAGTTGGCCCCATCGAACCAGCATCGTCCAGGGGACATCGTTTCATCCTGGCGACGACTGGCTACTTCTCCAAATGGGCAGAAGCAGTACCGTTGAGGGAAGTGAAGACGGAGAATATCCTCTACTTCTTCAAGACGCACGTCATATATCGGTTTGGAACGCCAAGACGGATCATCTCCGATAACGGTCCAGCCTACAGAACTCACAAGATCAGCCGCTTCGCGCAACAACATAACATAGACTGGAGATATTCCTCGGTTTATAATCCGCGAGCTAATGGTCTAGCCGAGGCCTTCAACAAGACCCTGACGAAGATCATGAAAAAGACGGTGTCCCGAAATAAGAAAGACTGGCACGAGAGACTGCAAGAGGCTCTTTGGGCGTATCGAACTACGTTCAAAACGGCCACGAACGCAACGCCATACGCGTTGGTATTCGGTACGGAAGCAGTACTCCCTCTCGAGATAGAGTTACCCTCTCTACGAGTGGCAGTCCACTACGAGTTGACAGACGAAGAAAATGCTAACCTTCGGCTTGAGGAGCTTGATGCCCTTGAAGAAACACGGCTCATAGCGCAACAAAATCTGGAAGCTTATAAAGCAAAGATGACGCGCTCATACGAAAGATTGACCCGGCCGAGGACATTCCGCCAAGGCGAACTTGTGCTAGTGGTCAAAAGGCCTATGATCCCCAATCGCGCCAAGCGGCGAAAATTCGAGCCAAACTACGAAGTCCCGTACATCATAGATAAGGTCTATCAGGGTGGGGCCTATCTACTCATGGTCATGCATGGTGAAAGGCCTTTCAGGCCAATAAACGATCGCTTCCTAAAGAAGTACTACGCTTAATAAGCCATAGCCTGGGTCAATGATAGATGACGACGACTATGTCCGCTCGCTATCTTCCTAAGCTCAAACTTTATAAGCAATAGCCCGCCTTCTTCATAACGGACCGAAACGTCCTTAAACTAATAGCGGACCGAAACGTCCGTAAACTACTACCGCAGCATCCTTAGGCTGACGAGATAAAAAAAAATAAGGAGAAAAAGAAAAAAAAATGATGATAAAAACGGTACGTCCATAAGCAAAAAGGGCACGGATGAAAAACCCGAAAGGGCTCCGTGAGTAAAAACAGCAGGGCTACCGGCGAGTGTTCGTGAAAACCCGAAAGGGCGCGACCTCGTAAAAAAAAGAGAAGAAAATAAAAAGAATAAAAAAAAACGGTATGTCCATAAGCAAAATGGGCACGGATGAAAACCCGAAAGGGCTCCGTGAGTAAAAACAGCAGGACCACCGGCGAGTGTTTGTGAAAACCCGAAAGGGCGCAACCTCGTTAAAAGACACTTACAGGGTCCCCTCGACCTTGTAAGGAGAAACCACCAGCGTGAGATCCTTACGACTCACAAGGGAGCAACACACTTAGGGATCCCCACGATTCCTAAGGAGAAAATACACTTGCGAGATCCTCACGACTAGTAAGGAGAACTCTCTTATGAGACCCTCACGGCTCATAAGATTTGAAAGTCTTAAGTTATAGAGACCTAAACCTGTGCTTAAGCAACCCCCACAACTTCCGATATTGACCTACAAGTGGCTCAATACTGACCCTTGTATACAATCCACGGGCGCGAATAAACATTTTCCTAACCAAGTCCCATCCGTGACTGGGGATATGTTCGCATGGTGAACAACCCTTGTAAATACTCTCGATTTATGAGGAGAAAACCCTCCTGTAGGATCCTTACGACTTACAGAGGAAACGAACACTTAGGAATCCTCACGATTCCCAAGGAGAAAATACACCTACAAGATCCTCACGACTTGTAGGGAGAAATACCTTCGTGAGACCCTTATGGCTCATGAAGTCAAAAGCCTTAGTCGACAAGACCTTAACCCTGTTCGCCAAGCCACCCTTGTTCGGCATCGACAGAGGCAAATGATGATTCGCTCCTGGCAATATCCCAGTTGTAGCGGTGCTGATGCCGAAATCGGTGTCTAATTTCTGGTTTACGGCGAAAAGCCAGTAGGCCGCACATGCATACGAAATAGCCGAAATGATGGGGCAGCTTGCAATAAAAAGCAGCAAGTGAAAATGTATGCATAAAAAAAATAGCCGAAATGATTGGGCAACTCGCAATAAAAAGCAGCGAGTAAAAAAAAAATAGCCGAAATGATTGGGCAACTCGCAATAAAAAGCAGCAAGTAAAAATAAAATAAACAGCCGAAATGATTGGGCAACTCGCAATAAAAAGCAGCGAGTAAAAATAAAAAAAATAGCCGAAATGATTGGGCAACTCGCAATAAAAAGCAGCGAGTAAAAATAAAATAAACAGCCGAAATGATTGGGCACCGCGAAAAATAGCCGAAATGATTGGGCAATCGCGACCTTCGCGATATGAAAGCTGAAATGATAGAGCATCACGGAAATAAAAAAAAAGAGAAATGATGAAACTTTGGCTCTACAGTTAAGATCACATCGATCCCTGTATACAATCTAAGGGCGTAAACGAAGAGGGAACCATACTTTCCCAACAAGATCCGCCAGAAAACGAAGCCAAATTTTGACGGTTCAGCCCAACACCAGGTAAACAAAAAATCTTTGGCGCTAGTGAAACAAATAATCCTTAGCGAATACCTCAACTTAGGGAAACAAATAATCCTTGACGAGAGCCTCCTGATTCGCGTCGACTCGCAGAGCAACCAGTGCCTCCGTGGGAAATTCTCGACTCGTTTCAACACCAGGGAAACAAATAATCCTTGGCGCCAGGGAAACAAATAATCCTTAGCAAATACCTCAACTCAGGGAAATAAACAATTCTTGACGAGAGCCTCTTGATTCGCGTCGACTCGCAGAGCAACCAGTGCCTCCGTGGGAAATTCTCGACTCGTTTCAACACCAGGGAAACAAATAATCCTTGGCGCTAAGGAAACAAATAATCCTTAGCAAATACCTCAACTCAGGGAAACAGACAATCCTTGACGAGAGCCTCCCGATCCGTGTCGACTCGAAGAGCAACCAGTACCTCCGTGGGAAATTCTCGACTCGTTTCAACTCCAGGGAAACAAATAATCCTTGGCGCTAGGGAAACAAATAATCCTTAGCAAATACCTCAACTCAGGGAAACAAACAATCCTTTACGAGAGCCTCCTGATCCGCATCGACTCGCAGAGCAATCAGTGTCTCCGCGGGAAATTCTTGACTCGTTTCAACACCAGGGAAATAAATAATCCTTGGCGCTAGGGAAACAAATAATCCTTAGCAAATACCTCAACTCAGGGAAACAAACAATCCTTGATGAGAGCCTCCTGATCCGCGTCGACTCGCAGAGCAACCGGTGTCTCCGTGGGAAATTCTCGACTCGTTTCAACACCAGGGAAACAAATAATCCTTGGCACCAGGGAAACAAATAATCCTTGGCAAAAACCTCAATTCAGGGAAACAAACAATCCTTGATGAGAGCCTCCTGATTCACGTCGGCTCGCAGAGAAACCAGTGTCTCCGTGGGAAAATTCCCGATCCGTCTCAACTTGCAAGATGAAGCCTCAGGCAGCAGGGACTAAAAAACTTGCTTCCTGAACAATGGGACCCTGCAAGTCGATCTAAAACGGTATCTTGCATACTATTCACGGGTCTCACTCTCCAAAGTCGAGTTTCGACAAGGAGGGAAACAACCGCTTACGGGTCCTCTCGACTCGTAAGAGGGAAAAATTCTCTTATAGGATCCTTACAACCTATAAGAGAAAACACACTTAGGAATCCTCACGACTCCTAAGGAGAAAACCCACCTACGAGATCCTCTCGATCCGTAGGGAGAAAAGTCTCTGTGAGACCCTCACGGCTCATAGAGTTGAAAAGTCTTAGGCGGCAGATCTGAACCTGCAGCCTAAGCCATCGTTATCTCATGAAGAAATCAAGGTGCTTACTCTATTATCTGCTAATTGTGACAGCATGCTGATAATAAGAAAAGAAAAAAGAAAAGAAATAGCACAAGACATTACAAAAAATGTGTATCTTTTATTCATAAACTTGATTGAGTACATGATACATTGTGCTAAAGAATAAAAAATATATATATACATTTTTTATTTACAAGTACAAACGATACAAAGAGGGATAGCTACTGAGGAGGAAGTGTCTTTAACAAATCCGCAAGCCGCTCTCGCACTTCCTTCAGCGCCTCCTCCTGAGTGGCTGCCGCGACCACCTCCGCTTCCACCTGGGCCCGCTGAAAGTTGCTTCTCGGCCGCCTTCTGGGCTGCCTCCTGGCTGGGTGCATCCCGCTCGACAACGTCAAGCTGTTGCCTCAATGATAACCTTTCGGAAAGACATTGCAGAAGGCCCTCAAAGACAACCTTCAGCCGTGCAGCATTGGCCTCCACCCGAGCATGCAGTTGGGCAGACTTGCTCGAAGTCTCACCGCGCTCCCTACGCCTTGAAATGACTTCTTGTTCGAGATGGTGGAAGTAAGAAACGCTCTGCTCAATCCACGCTGCCCTTTGATTACTGGCGGCTAAGGTCTCAGGAGCGGGACGCATCGACTCCAGCTGATGCAGGCGTGTCTCGATCTCCCTGCAATGGTTAACCCAAGATGCGATGATGCCCTCGTCATGAAAGTTCACGAGTATCACCAGTATCGGGTTAACCGCCGTAGCGAAGTCTGCGGCAGATGTAGGAGTTTCAACGTCGAGTTCCTCGACGTAGTCACTCAACATGCACTGACTATTCGCGGCGCCTTTCGAAGATGGACGCCTCAGATAAGGACCCGCCGGCATTGTAATGCGAGGCTCGAAGGGCGCCGAGACTGGAACGACAGCTGAAAAGAAACAAGATGTGATCAGATAACAGTACATAAAATAAAAAGGGGGGGTTATCAGTGTAATAATCGCTGTACCAGTTGAAGCAGATGGCAAGGCCGGAAGGGCCGGTGGCCAAGCTGATCTTTCACCCCCTCCTTCAATCTGTAGCACTGCGGTCGGGATGAGAAAAAAGGTTAGAAGTAATTCCATCAATGGAAAAGGAAGATATCAATGAAAATCATACTCACCAGCGCCACCAGAGGAAGAAGCGAGTTCGGATGGGAAGGAGAAGTGTGGGAGTAACACCTGATAAAGATGGTCAAAAATCACTCCTGAAAGGCACAACAAGTACGACTTTAGTACACAAATTATATGTCTGAAAGACAAGATTAATAAATTGCAAATCCATACCTTCCAACATCTTCGATGGTATGAGAGAGGGCTGAGAGGTGACCACCGCCAAGGCAGTCGTTGAAGGCGCTCCCTCAAGCAGTGGGGCATCGGCGTTGGCTGCACCTGTGTTACGAAAAGGTGAACTTGTCAGAAAGGATTGCAAAATAAAAAGGACAGTAACTTGGGATCTACCTGACGAGCTGCCGGCCGAAACGGAGGCCACTCCCTCCTCCATCGACATGAGGCCACCGCCCGTGGCCTCGTCACCCGACTCAATAGGGACCATTGTCGTGCTCGCAAGACTTGGTATGGAAGCTCTTGCACGGGTGTCACAGATAAGGCACCAGACACTGCCATTTATCTTAGGTATTAGTCGGGACGTGCTTGATGGGGGTCCTGCCTCCAGTTCTCGCGCAGACTTGTCACAGACCGATTGGTATTTAGGGTTATGGTTAGCGTTTGATGTAGACCACGGGGTGTGGGGTAGTTTAAGTGTGAGTTCAACAGAATCTCGGGAGTCCCATGCCGGCTTATATATTTAGGGAGATATATGGAGATTTACAGGGTATGTGATTATCACCGTGATATACATGTTGGGCCCGTGGTCCCTTGCCCTTAGGTTCTACCCTTGGGTGGAGGACACTCACGAGTGGTTGACTCTCACACTTGGACTGACGATAGGCTTAGTGACCTGTACAGTGAGACTTAGAGACTGATAGGGATACTGGCATTGATATATCTTACTTACTGTGTTGACATACGTGGCATATCGTTCTACTGCTTTTACTGTTCCGCTGCATTGATTACTGCATGTTCATACCTATACCATTCTGATATACTGCTACATATATTTGTTATCACTGTTAGAATTGTCATATGATTTTATGTATTATATTGCTATTGTGTCGCTCTGACGACCTGAGTATGCATGCTCAGTGTGAGGAGAAGATTTAGCCTGGACCAGGACTAGACGCACTTCACGGACATCTTGTTTAGCTATCCAGAGTTATATCTTTTGTTTCCCATCAGGTCAGTTCATTTTACTGTTTTGTTCCAATTACTGTATTTCTCATTACCTACGCATTATTTACTGTTACCATGAAAAACTAGAAGCCGAAGTGTGACTACGGCAGGACATTTCCTTGACCGTAGGAGCATGGCTGGCCTTGTCTATCTCTCGTATTCCGTATTTTGGGAAGCAGGGCGTGACACTTGGAGATGGCGGAAGATCGTACACGGGGAGGGCAATGATTGGAGCGTTGCCGGACTCTTGGGAGAGAGCGGCTAACTCTTCCCCAAGAGTCGTACCCATCTCACCCGCTACTTTTGCGGGCTCCGCGGTCTCCATCGGCTCATCCGCCGTCACCACGAGATCGCCGGCCTCAAGCGCCTCGTCCACCACCATCCTGGGCTCAGTTGTAATGATCATTTCATCTGCCGTCACTTCGGGCTCGGTATCAATGACCTTCTCGGCTGCAGACCCCTCAACCTCCATCTCAGGCTCCGAAGCCTCAGCAACGTTGCCCACCGTCGGCTCAGGTTCGGCAGGTACCGCCTCCTCTGTTTCCTTGGGTTCAACGGTCTCCGCCTCCCCCTCGGTCGGACTTGGCCCTGTAAGATAAAATATATAAGAACCGATGGCATTATAACTCTTACAACAAAATTTTGAGAGAAATATTACCTGAAGTGGATTTATCATTTGCGCTCCGAACTGCGCGCGCCACTTGTCTGCGAGCAGTGGATAGGGCGACAGGGGCCTCTTCGGAGGGAGTATCAGTACGAGGGACGGTGCTGGGGCCCGCTCCCGTAGCCAAAGCAGCCCGGCGTGCCTTCGCTTCGCGCCTTGACCGTTTCCTCTCCTCCCGACCTGTCGCGATGGATCTCTTCGACGCTTCCTTCAAGGCGTCGTCGTCCTCGTTCAGAGATGCCTCCAGAGCCTTTAAGGCATCTCTCATCGGCTCTTCGAGACGGACCTCCTGCGGTGGCCCAGAGGGAGCAGGAACATCGGCAGCTGGCAGAGCAGTTGCGTCACTTGGCGGGAACGGCATTGAGGTTTCTGCCATAAAAAGGGAGAGGTTAAATAGACCATAACACAAAGTAAACGAAAGCTTGATGAATTGAAACTTACTAAGGCCTAAAGACGCTCTGAGACGTTCCTCCTCTTGGAAAGTCTCGAGAGAAGCGGCAATGGCTTCTTCATCAGTGATGCCTGTTGGAAGAAAAGAAAGAAAAACGTTAGTCAAAGGCAATGGGGAGGATATGATACAATAAAGAAAATGCGACTAGTAGTTACCTGATTGCGCAAGCTCAGCTAGCCACGCGTCACGCTTTGCCAACCACGCTGAAGTTTCAAGAGCGGCCTCCAAGTTTGTATCATCCGGCGGCGGCATGACTAATCCCTCGTTAGTCCCATATTCGCTCAGGCCCTCGGCATAGGGAGCGTGGGGTTCCTGACCGAACGCGACATCTGCAGCGAAGAGCGACTTCTTTTTCTTCTGCCTTCCGACCCTAGGTGCACGTGGGATCGATTTACGCTTAGCAGCCACTTTGGGACGGCGGGTCCCGATGTCTACACCCACCCCAGACTCCGGCGAGGCTACAACCACTGTCTCCACTGGAGCACAGGGCGCTAGAGGTGCATCTGTAATATCAGGGAGCGGCAATCCGTGTGGAAGACTTTGCGCACGCGATGGTCCGGCCCTGGCATCTTTTAGAGGAGGGACCACCGGAGTCCTTGGCACTAAGGGAGCGTTACGGTCGGTACCTGGAGGCACACCCTTGCGGTCGACCAGCAATCGCCTTTCCTCCTTTATAACGGCTCCCGTCGCATGATTATACCATTCTTTATATACGTTGAGGAGTCATGGGACGCAGGCTGACGCACTGATAAAAAAATGAGAACCCGTGTTCAGGCGCATGAAGTGATGCAACGCGTTCTCCATCCCTTCTTCATTGGCAGCAGGTTCCAGTAGGAAAGCTTCCAAAGGTACCCTTTGATCGTAGCCCAGTTGTTGGGCGAAACGATGCGGGTTATATCTCATGAAAATTGCTGCACCGTTCTGCCTGAAGACTAGGAAGCCCGGTCTAATAGAATACACGTGGAGGGTCTCCCGGGCCGTCAAAACTGAAGCTCCATCTTTAAAGGAGTCTTGTAATGGTCGCACCGCAGCGGCGGACGCCTTTCCAATGGTCAATACCTTGTCAACAAAGGACATCCCGGCTCCAACGGTGTGAGGGCGAAGGAGTAAACCCCTGGCGTTCCGTGGTGATGGGGTTACAATTGATGCGCCGATCAGCTATATAATGCGAGGAAAACCACACTTGTCGAAGAACGAGGGCCTTTTATGCATGCCGAAGACACCCGCCATGTGTAGTTCGAGCCACGATATGAAGTAGTGCATCGGGAAGACCACGTGCAGTACCCCAGGCTCATTGGCATCCGCTGCTCGACTGAGGCCATGATATAAGTGTGCCAAGCCGGCGATCCCAACAGCCACTTTTACCTCGATGGTCATCCGGTGGGCTGGGTAAAAGATAGAGGGCCGCATACGGTGAGAGTGCATTGGGATCGCAAACCAACTCAGCTACAACCCGAGAAATCCTAAAAAAAAGCCTCCTCGTCCATCCCAGGGGCCGCAATTTCTGCAAAAGACATAGTCGGGATGTCCGGAAGGAAAAAACCCTTTTGGTCTATCTCTTTCTCCGGCAGGTTATCCATACCTAGACCGAAAGGGTCATCCAGGGTAGCGAACTTGGCAGCTTCTGATGAGAGGACGCTTGGACGAAGGAACCGAGCGATGAAATCCTCAAAGCTAACTCCGCGACTCCCATGTTCGATGAAAAAGGCCTCATAAATGTTCAACACCTTAATTAAGCTCGGGAATTGGTGTTGAACAACATTCTCCGGCGTGAGCCCCCTTACCACCGGCTTAGCACCGAAGACGTACTCGTCTGTCGGGAGCAACTCCTCATAGTATTCCCCTATAACCGGTAAACCGGATACCTCCGTAAACTCTTCCAAAGAGATTGACACTTCCCGATCCATGGCGAGGAAAGTGTGGGTAGGAATGTTCCACTGCTCCAGGAAGGCCTTGAACCACCAGGTGGGGAGCGTGGGATATTGGAACAGAGAGACGTACACCGCGGTGTACAATCCTAACCTTATCAACTGCGACTTCTTCGTCAACAGGATGTACTGGGCCCACGGCAGATAATCGATCGGGTGGCGGGAGATCAGACCAATGTTATATGATTGCCCCCAAGGTCGCGCCTCGCCCTGACAAATACGGCGTCCTAGGATATCCAAAACCATAGGACGCTGGACCGGAATCACATCTATGGCGGGATGAAGAAAGCCCTTCGAGGTCCAATCAACCATCTCCACGGCATACTGCACCGAGGGTGGGGTGGTGTATTGAATCGCCGTGATGGGTTCTGACGGTACGGCGTACGTGAAACTTCGTTGATCCATGATAATTTGGTTATACCATGACCCCTAAAGGTGGGGACTCTTATATTCCGGGTCGTGGTCCTTAATCATAGCCAAGACCTCACAGTCCAAGGGCGCCTCGGGAAATCCCTCCTTTGAACGAACAAACGGGAACGAGGTGTCGAGAGACATGATCGCTGCAAATGAACAGAAATTAGCCGTTAGTGCTGCAATTCCAACGTTTGGCGTTTAAAATTTTTCAATTAACTGAATCTAAAAATTAATTAAATTAAAATTAATCACACTACACTGTAGTGCAGTAAGTAGGGGACCAAATGGAGACCCACAAAATCTGGATGAAAATGCCTTATTTAATAAGACAGCCTCATCATTGGGTAAGACTGTCAATTAAAGAAAAGATCTCTAAGAGAATATTCTCATCATTGGGGAATCCCTAGAGACAATGTCACGCCCCGCTTCCCAGAGTACGCTAGATTGGGCACGTGACATAGTCAACCATGCTACCTGTGGGTAGGAAGTATCCATCCACAATCACATTATGGCTGTAGAGATATCAAGAACAAGATAAAACTATCTAAAACATGTCCATAATCCAGAATAACAGGAGTCAATAATAAATAAATGCGGAAGCAAATGATCCAATACAAATAACTGAAAAGTGTGTCCCATAATGCGGGCTCACATCAGGAAATAAATGCAGGAAATAAAACTAACTACTACTGAACTCACAGCTCAGCCTGCTGGCAGAAGTACTCCTGCTCGGACTGCAATAGCGGTACGGAATCTGGGCCATGCAAAACCCAGACGTCAGCGCGTCATGCCATCAAGTAATATAATATGAACAGTGTAGCAGGCAATGTAATATAAACATGAATACAGCAAGAATAACAATAATATGAATCATACCAGTACAGGGTAGCGTGCAGTGGGTAAACTAAACTGTTTTATCAGGTTTTCTATTCTAAAGTCTTTGAAATCAATTGATGAATTATCGAATGAACTCAATAGTATCCCGTACATACCCGGGACCATGGCCACAATATTCTCGGCTGCAGCCGAGACATGCCGCTAGGCACAAAACAGGAATGTGTACACTCGATAGTATCCCGTACATACCCGAGATCACGGCCATAATATTCTCGGCCGAAACCGAGACATGCCGCTAAGCACAAAACAAGAATGTGTACACCCAGAACAGGTAGTGAACTGTCGAGTTACAAGTCAGGTTTCACCTTTGATTTCCCCATACCCCCAAGTTATATGTGTATGTCAAGTCAGGTATTCCGAAAATCAAGAAACTAATGCCAACACAGGATCATGTAAACAGGTTTGTCTGGATAGACAACAGGAACGGTCCATGAGGACTACATGTCAGGTTTGTTGGCATTAGACACAGGATCAGGTAACGGGTCAGATCATTGTACATCAGGTCAAGTTAAGCAGTATACGGTACCATGTCGGGTCAATCAATATGCATGTAACAAGACAGGTCAAGAACAAGCGATAACATAGGTGTACTCACAATCAGTTATATAATCAAGCATGGGTACTATCAGAACAATAAACTGGAACATGTAATATGATATGCAAATAAATATAATTTCAAGGATATGGATGCACAGTTATCGATTAGGGTTACATTTATAGTTCCAATATTAATTAGGATGCAATTTATTAAACATGGAGTGTTAATATCACATTATTATGTAGTAATGTGATCTATGGATGCAATTATATGTATCTTAAATGCGATGGATGCAAACGGGTATCCGAAAAGTTATAAAACTATAAAATGGTAATGTGGGATGTACAACTAAGCAATATGTGATATAAATATTGATATAATAATATTAATATGGATAGCATGTTCAAAGCGATTAATAACTATAAAAGTGGTATTGATTAACCATGCACAAGAAGGTTCTGTTCAGAAATTCAGCGTCACCCTAATTTGTAAAATAGCTTAAAAATAACAAACGTTCTCCAAAAGGAACGTGTCTTATACCAAAACAAAGATAATTCAATAAGGTTTTCAGTTTTATAAGTATAAGTATCTCAGGTTGTCCCTACAAAAAGTTATGAACATTCGAAGTTGAAAGTTTGCTGCTGGAATTTTCCGGGACAGCAGTTTGGAGACATTTTCATTTGCATTTTACGTTATTTAAACAATTTATTTTGCAAGTAAATATTTCATAGAGTTATAGTATTCTGAGTTAGCTTCGTAACGAACGAAAGAACGTATACTAATGATTTTTTTATGATTTATAATGAATTTTATAAGATAAGGTGTACAGTAAATTTCAGATTTGTCATATCCGATTTTTCAACGACGTTTCATGTGTAAACTATAAGATTTTCAAATGTATAACATTATAAAATGAAGATTATAAACTAATTAAAGATAATAATAATAATTATTACGACGATATATATTTTAAATGATATGGTTGCAGTATAATATAATCAAGTATGTCACAAGATATGTTTTCATGATCTAGATTTAATATGATATAAACGGATGCAAACGGAACATCGAAACGTTATAAAATTAAACATGGGGCACTAGATTTAAACCATAGGTATGGTATTTATTTAAATAGGTATAAAATGAATTATATAGCATGTAGCAAGATTAACTTGCCTCGATGGGTCGCGAATCGGGAAAACGGAACGTTAACCGTCGGCGGGGAAAACTCGCGACGGGCGCACGGATCACGGAATGAACCCAAACGACGAACAAAAGAACCACACGGGTCGGGGTACCTCGCTGGAACGTCGAGAAGCGTCACCGGCACGACGGAATTCCGGCAACAAAAGAACAGTTAAAAAAAATGAAAAACGAGACATGAAGCAAGAAGTGAAAGAATGATAAAGAGAAGTACGAGAGAATATATGAGAGAGAGAGAGAAAAAGTGGAGAGAGAGAGAGAGAGAGAGAAGTGAAAGCAAGAGAGAGCGCTGCAGGTGGGGGACCACGGAATTAAAAGGAATGCGATTGGCTAAAGGGGAATCATTAGTTAGGAATAAATATTAATTAAAAATTCAAAACATTTTAAGAAACAGTAGGATATATATATATATAGGTTAATTTAAAGATTTAAAAGATAGGTAATGAACAGTAAGATATCAGGTTAGTTAGAAAAATATATGCGATGGTTTTAATAATATTAAAATTTGGAATTTTGGCGCCAAATAAAACATTTCCAAATCGCGCCCGGGTCGAGTCCAAAAATTTGAAATTGAATAATAGGATTTTAAGCGGGATCCAAATTTTAAAATTAAGTGTTTTATGATTAAAAAGTATACCCCCAAAACGGACACATGTACGCGCACGTAGCCGTCCAAACTCGCCCGTTTCACTGAACGGGACGAGAACACAATCTACGGACGCTACCACGAGGTTATGGGTGTCAAGTAGGCCAAGATGAATATTTTCAAATTTTATTTTAGATGCCAAAATTTGTTATATGTAGAAATGACTTTGCCGGGTAAATTTTACAGTAAGCAACAAATAAGCAAGTTAAATGAAATGAGTACCACATTATGCTCAAACAGTAACTGAAAATAGTAGCATTGGGCTCGGGTGTTACATTATACCCAACTACAAAAAGAATTTCGTCCTCGAAATTCCAAGAATACAAAGATAGATAACTACAAGAAAAGGTGAGGAAACTTCTGCCGGATTTCATCTTCTCGTTCCCAAGTGGACTCTCCATGCGAGCGATTACCCCAAGAAACAAGCACAAGGGGGATAACCTTGTTCTTAAGAACCTTTTCCCTTCGATCCACGTTTTCAATCGGTCGCTCCTCAAAAGTCAAGTCTTCTCGTACTGTTAGCTCCGAATGATCCAAAACGTGTGTTTCATCTCGAACATACTTACGGAGTTGAGATACGTGAAACACATCGTGCACATTTGCCAAGGACTGCGGTAACGCCAAACGATACGCTACCTCACCAACACGCTCCACGATCTCAAGGGTCCAACGAATCGAGGACTAAGCTTTCCTCGACTTCCAAAACGAATCACCCCTCTAGTCGGTGATATCTTCAAGAATACCAAATCACCCACGGTGAACTCTAGAGGTCTTCTTGACGTATCTGCCCAACTCTTCTGTCGGTCCTGTGCTGCCTTCATATGATTTCTGATAGGGTTAACCTTCTCAACTGTCTGCACAACCAAATCTGGTCCCAATAATCTTCGTTCACCGACATCGTCCCAACAAACAGGTGAACGGCATTTACGACCATACAAAGCTTCAAATGGAGCCATCTGAATAGTTGCCTGAAAACTGTTGTTGTAAGACAACTCCACCAAAAGTAGATGATCCTCCCAAGACCCCTTGAAGTCCAACATGCATGCTCTCAATATATCCTCAAGAGTTTGGATCGTTCTCTCCGACTGACCATCAGTTTGAGGATGATAAGCTGTGCTAAACTTCAATCGAGTCCCCAAACTTTCCTGTAAACTCCTCCAGAAGTGTGATAAGAACCGAGTGTCCCGATCGGACACGATGCTCACCGTTACTCCATGCAATCTTACAATCTCCTGCATGTACCGCTCTGCCAAAGTCTCTGTTGATTGACCAACCCGAAAAGGAATAAAGTGAGCTGCCTTGGTCAATCGGTCAACAATTACCCATACTGCATTGTTGCCTTTTGGACTCCGCGGTAAAGCCGTCACGAAATCCATGGTTATATGTTCCCACTTCCACTGAGGAATCGGAAGTGGTTGCAATAAACCAGCAACCCTTTGATGTTCAGCCTTAAGTTGCTGACACACCAAGCACTTCGCCACAAAGAGAGCAATCTCCCGCTTCATGCCCTCCCACCAGAAATGCTGTCGAATATCTCGGTACATCTTTGTGCCTCCTGGATGTACAGAATAAGCTGAACTGTGTGCCTCCTTCATAAGCTCTTCACGAACATCACCCTTTGGCACACACAAACGGCTACTATACCTCAACGAACCATCTTCGTGGATCAATAAATCTGTTCGTAGCCCGGCTTCAACCTGCTCTCGAAACTTTTGCAGTCTAGGATCCTGCGATTGAGCTGCTTTAATATTCTCGATCAAAGACGAATGTACTTGCAGCTGCAACAACTGTCCCGTAGAACGCGGTAGCACAACCTCCAAGTCAAATCTTCAAAAATCTGCGATGATCTCCTTCTGCGTAGTTAACACCTGAATTACTGGTAACCGACTAAGCGCATCCGGCACAATATTAACCTTCCCCGGATGGTACTTAAGATCAAGATCGTAGTCAGCCATCAGCTTCAACCATCTACGCTGCCTCATGTTAAGCTCCTTCTGTGTGAACACATACTTCAAGCTCTTATGATCTGTAAAAACTTTGACTCTTTCGCCCAAAAGGTAGTGTCTCCAAATCTTCAAAGCGAAAATCACAGCCGCAAGCTCCAAGTCATGAGTTGGATAATTCTTCTCATGGGTCTTCAACTGTCTCGATGTGTATGCTACAACCTTCCCATGCTGCATCAAAACACATCCCAATCCTTTCCCAGATGCGTCGCTGTGAATCACCAATCCTCCGGAATTGTCTGGCATGGTCAGAATAGGGGCGGTTATCAACTTCTGCTTCAACGTCTCGAAAGCTAACGCACACTTATCCGCCCATACAAAAGGTACCTCCTTGCGCGTAAGCTTGGTCAACGGCTCTGCCAGACGAGCAAAGTTCTCCACAAATCTCCTGTAGTATCCGACTAATCCAAGGAAACTTCTTATCTCAGCAACATTCTTTGGAATAAGCTAATCTTGAACTGCTGCAATCTTTTCTGGATCGACGGCAATGCCATCGCCAGACACAATATGCCCCAAAAACCTTACTTCCTCCAGCCAAAACTCGCACTTAATCATCTTCGCATACAATTTCTCCTATCTCAACGTCTGCAGTGCGATCTTCAAATGCTCAACATGCTCTTCAAAACTCTTCGAGTAAACCAGAATATCGTCAATGAATACCACAATGAACTGATCCAAGAACGGTGAAAAGATTCGGTTCATCAAGTCCATGAATACTGCCGGCGCATTCGTTACTCCGAAGGGCATCACTAAGTACTCGTAATGTCCATACCGAGTTCGGAACGCCGTCTTGCAAATATCTTCTGTTTTCACTCGGACCTGATGATATCCGGATCGTAAATCCAACTTCGAGAATACCCTCGCGCCACTAAGCTGCTCAAAAAGTTCTCCAATGCGAGGGATCGGGTACTTGTTCTTGATAGCCACCCGGTTTAATTCTCGATAGTCGATGCACATCCTTCTTGTGCCATCCTTCTTCTTTACTAGAAAAACTGGAGCTCCCCAAGGCGAGTTACTGCTTCGAATCCAACCCTTTTCAAGCAATTCAGCAACCTGTTTCTTTACTTCTTCCAACTCTACTGGCGCCATTGGATAATACGCTTTAGATACTGGCGCTGCACCAGGAATAAGATCAATTGCGAACTCCACGTCTCTCCTTGGCGGTAAACCCGATATATCTTCAAACACGTCCATAGAATCACGAACAACAGCCGGCTCTTTACTTTCATCACTTCCATTGATGCAAGAATATTGTTTGTCGGCCTAGCCTTAAACTCGACCGGCCCGACCGAACTGCTTCCATAACGCAACTGCTGTCTGCTACAAACTCCCTTTCATCCCAGATAAACTCTGCTGCTCTTGGCTGCTGCAAGTATTTATTAGAAAGTGGTCAAACCAGGGAGACAATCTGCCTCTGGATGTCCACGTCCAGTCTGCGCATGAACCTCCGTGCCTTGTCTGCATCGTTGGCAACTAAAGGTCCAGCGAAACTACTGAGTTTCGTCCATTCTGCTACATGCACATCTACGGGTGCTCCCTTCTGCTTTAGTCCGATGAACTTTTCTTCCATTTCCTCCCGTGCAGTCCGCGGGAAGAACTTCTCCAGGAAACTCTTAAAAAAATCCGCCCACTTGATCGGCTTGGGCAAGCGGGTCTCTTCAACAAGCCACCATTCTCGGGCGTAGTCCACTAGCTGAATGCGTACCACAACAACTTTTTTGTCATCTGGAATCTGTGCCGCAAAAAGCAAGTTCTCTGTGTCAACTAGCCACTGCTCCACTGGCAACGGCTCCTTTAAACCAGTAAATGTAGACGGACCCAACCGCCTGAAATCTGCTACGGTCCCTACTCGGTCAACTGGTCTAGCTCCAACATTGTTCACAGACTGCTGAACGATCTGCAAACCTTCCCGAAATGAGTCCGCTTGCTGCTGGATCAGCTCGGTCTGTTTCTTCGATTCTCCAGCGTTCCTCTTATCACTCCAAGCATGGCGGCTTCGTCCACACGCCTCTGGTATGTCTTCAATTTCTTACCGGCCATAATCCTAAACTCAAAATACCCAACATTAGCATGATGATAGATTTTGAATATAGATCAAGACTAGAACTCCAAGATACTTAAATAGAGTACCGCATTGTAACTATGCCGCGGTATCATAGCCACAATTACATAACTCCATCCAAGTCGCCTAAGTCCTAGAGATAACAAGGAATCAGGTTTTCGAATCGATATGCAAAGGAAGTTTGCACATCGTAAAAGATATAATCAGGAAGAATGTGATTCAAGAATGGTAAAACGGTCAAGGTGGCAGGACATATTTCCTAAACACGGGTATTCTGATTCGTGTATTGGGTACAATACCCAACTACGAAAGAATCAACCCGACTATCCTATGGCTCTGATACCAAAAGAACCATGTCACGCCCCGCTTTCCAGAGTATGCTAGATTGGGCACATGACATAGCCAACCATGCTACCTGTGGGTAGGAAGTATCTATCCACAGTCACATTACGGCTGTAGAGATATCAAGAACAAGATAAAACTATCTAAAACATGTCCATAATCCAGAATAACAGGAGTCAATAATAAATAAATGCGGAAGCAAATGATCCAATACAAATAACTGAAAAGTGTGTCCCATAATGCGGGCTCACATCAGGAAATAAATGCAGGAAATAAAACTAACTACTACTGAACTCACAGCTCAGCCTGCTGGCTGAAGTACTCCTGCTCGGACTGCAACAGCGGTACGGAATCTGGGCCATGCAAAACCCAGACGTCAGCGCGTCATGTCATCAAGTAATATAATATGAACAGTGTAGCAGGCAATGTAATATAAACATGAATACAACAAGAATAACAATAATATGAATCATACCAGTACAGGGTAGCGTGCAGTGGGTAAACTAAACTGTTCTATCAGGTTTTCTATTCTAAAGTCTTTGAAATCAATTGATGAATCATCGAATGAATTCAATAGTATCCCGTACATACCCGGGACCACGGCCACAATATTCTCGGCTGAAACCGAGACATGCCGCTAGGCACAAAACAAGAATGTGTACACCCAGAACAGGTAGTGAACTGTCGAGTTACAAGTCAGGTTTCACCTTTGATTTCCCCATACCCCCAAGTTATATGTGTATGTCAAGTCAGGTATTCCGAAAATCAAGAAACTAATGCCAACAAAGGATCAGGTAAACAGGTTTGTCTGGATAGACAACAGGAACGGTCCATGAGGACTACATGTCAGGTTTGTTGGCATTAGACACAGGATCAGGTAACGGGTCAGGTCATGGTACATCAGGTCAAGTTAAGCAGTATACGGTACCATGTCGGGTCAATAAATATGCAT
Source organism: Agapanthus africanus (assembly GCA_030015575.1). NCBI lineage: Eukaryota > Viridiplantae > Streptophyta > Magnoliopsida > Asparagales > Amaryllidaceae > Agapanthus > Agapanthus africanus. The sequence continues at coordinate 351,286,119 of CM057351.1, forward strand.
GTAACAAGACAGGTCAAGAACAAGCGATAACATAGGTGTACTCACAATCAGTTATATAATCAAGCATGGGTACTATCAGAACAATAAACTGGAACATTTAATATGATATGCAAATAGATATAATTTCAAGGATATGGATGCACAGTTATCGATTAGGGTTACATTTATAGTTCCAATATTAATTAGGATGCAATTTATTAAACATGGAGTGTTAATATCACATTATTATGTAGTAATGTGATCTATGGATGCAATTATATGTATCTTAAATGCGATGATGCAAACGGGTATCTGAAAAGTTATAAAACTATAAAATGGTAATGTGGGGTGTACAACTAAGCAATATGTGATATAAATATTGATATAATAATATTAATATGGATAGCATATTCAAAGCGATTAATAACTATAAAAGTGATATTGATTAACCATGCACAAGAAGGTTCCGTTCAGAAATTCAGCGTCACCCTAATTTGTAAAATATCTTAAAAATAACAAACGTTCTCCAAAAGGGACGTGTCTTATACCAAAACAAATATAATTCAATAAGGTTTTCAGTTTTATAAGTATAAGCATCTCAGGTTGTCCCTACAAAAAGTTATGAACATTCGAAGTTGAAAATTTGCTGCTGGAATTTCCCTGGACAGCAGTTTGGAGACATTTTCATTTGCATTTTATGTTATTTAAAGTATTTATTTTGCAAGTAAATATTTCATAGAGTTATAGTATTCTGAGTTAGCTTCGTAACGAACTAAATAACATATACTAATGATTTTTCTATGATTTATAATGAATTTTATAAGATAAGGTGTACAGTAAATTTCAGATTTGTCATATCCGATTTTTCAACGACGTTTCATATGTAAACTATAAGATTTTCAAATGTATAACATTATAAAATGAAGATTATAAACTAATTAAAGATAATAATAATAAATATTACGACGATATATATTTTAAATGATATGGTTGTAGTATAATGTAATCTAGTATGTCACAAGATAAGTTTTCATGATCTAGATTTAATATGATATAAACGGATGCAAACGGAACATCGAAACGTTATAAAATTAAACATGGGGCACTAGATTTAAACCATAGGTATGGTATTTATTTAAATAGGTATAAAATGAATTATATAGCATGTAGCAAGATTAACTTGCCTCGATGGGTCGCGAATCGGGAAAACGGAACGTTAACCGTCGGCGGGGAAAACTCGCGACGGGCGCATGGTTCACGGAATGAACCCAAACGATGAACAAAGGAACCACACGGGTCGGGATACCTCGCTGGAACGTCGATAAGCGTCACCGGCACGGCGGAATTCCGGCAACAAAAGAACAGTTAAAAAAAATGAAAAACGAGACATGAAGCAAGAAGAGAAAGAATGATAAAGAGAAGTACGAGAGAATATATGAGAGAGAGAGAGAAAAAGTGGAGAGAGAGAGAGAGAGAGAAAGAAGTGAAAGCAAGAGAGAGAGCTGCAGGTGGGGGCCCACGGAATTAAAAGGAATGCGATTGGCTAAAGGGGAATCGTTAGTTAGGGATAAATATTAATTAAAGATTCAAAACATTTTAAAGAACAGTAGGATATATATATAGGTTAATTTAAAGATTTAAAAGATAGGTAATGAACAGTAAGATATTAGGTTAGTTAGAAAAATATATGCGATAGTTTTAATAATATTGAAATTTGGGATTTTGGCGCCAAATAAAACATTTCCAAATCGCGCCCGGGTCGAGTCCAAAAATTTGAAATTGAATAATAGGATTTTAAGCGGGATCCAAATTTTAAAATTAAGTGTTTTATGATTAAAAAGTATACCTCCAAAACGGACACATGTACGCGCGCGTAGCCGTCCAAACTCGCCCGTTTCACTGAACGGGACGAGAACACAATGCACGGACGCTACCACGAGGTTATGGGTGTCAAGTAGGCCAAGTTGAATATTTTCAAATTTTATTTTAGATGCCAAAATTTGTTATATGTAGAAATGACTTTGCAAGGTAAATTTTACAGTAAGCAAAAAATAAGCAAGTTAAATGAAATGAGTACCACATTATGCTCAAACAGTAACTGAAAATAGTAGCATTGGGCTCGGGTGTTACATTATACCCAACTACAAAAAGAATTTCGTCCTCGAAATTCCAAGATTACAAAGATAGATAACTACAAGAAAAGGTGAGGAAACTTCTGCCGGATTTCATCTTCTCGTTCCCAAGTGGACTCTCCATGCGAGCGATTTCCCCAAGAAACAAGCACAAGGGGGATAACCTTGTTCTTAAGAACCTTTTCTCTTCGATCCACGATTTCAATCGGTCGCTCCTCAAAAGTCAAGTCTTCTCGTACTGTTAGCTCCGAATGATCCAAAACGTGTGTTTCATCTCGAACATACTTACGGAGTTGAGATACGTGAAACACATCGTGCACATTTGCCAAGGACTGCGGTAACGCCAAACGATACGCTACCTCACCAACACGCTCCACGATCTCAAGGGTCCAACGAATCGAGGACTAAACTTTCCTCGACTTCCAAAACGAATCACCCTTCTAGTCGGTGATATTTTCAAGAATACCAAATCACCCACGGTGAACTCTAGAGGTCTTCTTGACGTATCTGCCCAACTCTTCTGTCGGTCCTGTGCTGCCTTCATATGATTTCTGATAGGGTTAACCTTCTCAACTGTCTGCACAACCAAATCTGGTCCCAATAATCTTCGTTCACCGACATCGTCCCAACAAACAGGTGAACGGCATTTACGACCATACAAAGCTTCAAATGGAGCCATCTGAATAGTTGCCTGAAAACTGTTGTTGTAAGACAACTCCACCAAAAGTAGATGATCCTCCCAAGACCCCTTGAAGTCCAACATGCATGCTCTCAACATATCCTCAAGAGTTTGGATCGTTCTCTCCGACTGACCATCAGTTTGAGGATGATAAGCTGTGCTAAACTTCAATCGAGTTCCCAAACTTTCCTGTAAACTCTTCCAGAAGTGTGATAAGAGCCGAGTGTCCCGATCGGACACGATGCTCACCGTTACTCCATGCAATCTTACAATCTCCTGCATGTACCGCTCTGCCAAAGTCTCTGTTGATTGACCAACCCGAAAAGGAATAAAGTGAGCTGCCTTGGTCAATCGGTCAACAGTTACCCATACTGCATTGTTGCCTTTTGGACTCCGCGGTAAAGCCGTCACGAAATCCATGGTTATATGTTCCCACTTCCACTGAGGAATCGGAAGTGGTTGCAATAAACCAGCAACCCTTTGATGTTCAGCCTTAACTTGCTGACACACCAAGCACTTCGCCACAAAGAGAGCAATCTCCCGCTTCATCTCCCGGCATCAACATTCTTTGAGAAATTAAACAGAGAGAACTCTGAGGAAATTCCAAAAAAAAAAAGAAAGGTAAAAGACCTTTTAGATAGAAGAATTTTTTCTGGTAGATCATTGATCCAAAAACAAGATCAATGATCTTTAATAAAAAACAAAAAATAAAAACAGTGCTTTGCACTTTTTATGAACCTCTAGTTCCTGAAATAAGAAAAAACTTGTTTTTCTTTGATCTAAATTAGATCAAGAAATCAAATAGTGCTTTGCACTTCTTTTATGAACCATTGGTTCTTGAATCTAAAATATTCTCAAATTAATAGTGCTTTGCACTTGAAAATCTGCACTGTTGCGCTCTTGGGTTGGCACAAGCCATCAGAGAGCGCCACGTGTCAGCATCTAAACTACTTGCGCTATGCGCTTTTGAGATAGAGCATTGCTCTCTGAGATTGGTGCAACTCACCAGAGCGCGCCACGTGTCAGTAGCGCAACAGCGCACTGCGCTGTTGCGCTTGCGATCACCAGAGCATGACACGTATCCTCACCACAAGCACTTGTGCTCAGTGATTGGCGCAAAGCGCCTGACAAATGCATTGCATTTCTTTTACTGAAGGGCCAGGCCCAAATCAGAGGGGCCTAGTAGGCCTTAAATTGCAATGCAATGAAAAGGGGCAGAGCCCAAACAATATTGATGCTCTGCATCATTTATAAAAGGGCAGAGCCCAAACAAAATTGAAAATGCAATAAACAGGGCAGAGTCCAAACAAGACTGATGCTCTGCATCATTTATAAATGGGCATAGCCCTGACAAAATAAATAATGCTATGCATTATTAAAAAGAGGCCAAGCCCTAGCACAAGCCTATTAGGCCAAAAACAAATAAAAATGTTGAACATTTTTCAACTGGACATAGCCCAATCATGGCCGTAAGTCCTCAAATTAAATTGACTGAGCACAGCTGCTCTCTTAAATCAATTTACATCCGGTCCGAGGGTACATCTCCTAACTCCTCTGACACCTATTGTTGTAATCCTTCAACGACGTCAAAGAGGTGACGGGTCCCAACGACCACACATCAACACGGACTGCGGGGTCCTTAAACTCGTGGACCGAAACGTCCTTAAACTAATGATGGACCGAAACGTCCTTAAACTAATGATGGACCGAAACATCCTTAAACTAATATCGGACCGAAACGTCTTTAAACTAATGATGGACCGAAACGTCCTCAAACTAATAATGGACCACCACGTCCTTAAACTGGCGATGGACCACCACGTCCTTAAACTGGCGATGGACCGAAATGTCCTTAAACTAACGATGGACCACCACGTCCCTAAACTGGCGATGGACCGAAACGTCCTTAAACCAATGATGTACCACCATGTCCCTAAACTAGAATATGGACCGCAATGTCCTTAAACTACCAATGGACCGAAACGTCCTTAAACCAATGATGTACCACCATGTCCTTAAACTGGAATATGGACCGCAATGTCCTTAAACTACCAATGGACCGCAATGTCCCTAAACTACCTATGGACCACTACGTCCCTAAACTGGAACAATAGAGCTTCCAAATGCTCTTTTGTCGGATCTAAACGATCCCGTTTAAGTTGATCTTAGCCTCAAATATGGCTAACGTATCCTTAAACATTCAAACAGACTTTAGTCCCAAATTGGACTATAAGACCCCCAATCAACTTTGGTTCAAGGGTACATCTCCGAACTCCTCTGACACATGTCGTTGTAATCCTTCAACGACGTCAGAGAGGTGATGAGTCCCGACGGCCATATATTAAATGGATCACCACGTTAAGTTGATCTTAGTATCAAACAGGACTAACGTATCCTTAACGAACGTTTAAGTTGATCTTAGCCTCAACACGGCTAACGTATCTTTAAACTAAAACACCAAACCCAAATCTAAGTAAATACGGATTTGGACTAATCCACGTCCTACGGGCGACGGCATTACTCAGTCTCCGTATACAATCCACGGGCAACCACAAACAAAACAAACACCCACGACACGAAGTGAAATTCTGGAGAAGGAGAAAGTTGTTACCGCGATGCGGTAGCGTAATTAACTGCAGGGGCTTACGCCTGCAGGGAAGAGCGTCCCCACAATCAAAAACCCCTCAAGCGAGGGAGAATCTGACGAAGTATGCTACATCGGCCGCATCCGTCTAAACCTCCGATACACGGTGCCATAAATCAACTTGGCATCTTCGGAGAGGTAGACGGATAAAACCATATAGCATCTTCCCCGAATCTCAGGCAAGACGTCCTCGCGTCGTCTCCGCCATTCGGAGGGGAACAATACCTACAGTGTGCAAGAACAGCAGACGTTCTACGTCCCTCCCAGGCGAAAAGATGAAAAGGCGATCCTCTTTTATCGATCCGCGGAAACCAAAGTGGAGAAAGAAATCTGGCATGGTGCTGATTCTACGCTTGACAGGCTCCAGCCCATCCGTCTGCCCAGATACTACACAGAAGGATTAAAAAGGCTGTTGAGGCGCCAAGGCGTACCCTTCAAACAGACTACTCGACAAGCTCAGTTCTACAACAGGATCTAGAACGTCCCTGGAACTCAGCAAAAATTGCCAAATGGAAGATGGAAACAATCGGGCTTGGATATATTCAATCTAGGAAACGGGAGCGATTCCATGGCTGCTGCGTCATACATGACTCCGATAAAGAAGGAGATGCTCTGTTAGAAGACGCCAATCCTGAACCAGAACGAGGTCTCGCCATGAAAATGCAAAGTTCGTCGTTCGAAGAACAAATGGACAAGCTAATAACGGAAGCGGGTTAAAAGGTCTAAGATGATCATAGCTGCGAAATGGCCATCTACGAGAAAGCCAGGATGCAGCGCCTCCTTCAGCAGGCTGCGGAGAATGACAATGATCCTCGTCATCAACCCGTCATACAAAAGACCCGACGCAGGGGTAGAAACAAGTTGAAGAACGAAAAAACGTTTGACAGCGGCAAAGCGGGTCCAAGAAGCCACGCGATCGAGAATTGGGCAGCCTGGATCCGTCTCTTATAAAGAAGATGGGTCGAGCATATTCTATTTCCCAAGTCAAGACAAGGAAGATATTCGATCTTGTCATAAAACATCAGATGATGACACTCTCGGAATCCAAACACCCCGAGCAAGCAGGTGAGGTTCATCATCCGGACTATTGCTCCTATCACCAAGCGATAGGGCATCCTCTCGAAGACTGCTTTACATTCAAAGACTGGGTAGAAGACCAATATCAGCAAAGCAAGTTCGCTTTATCCAGCAGTTGGAGGGTAACCCCACCACAGAAGCATGAACCGAAAGCCACGAGAGTAGAGCCGGATCAACATCTGTCTTAGAAGCGATCTCGTACCTGTCACGCGATAACGCTGTCAGGAGAAAGAGTATGCGAGGATATGGATGACCTCCCCTGGTGCTTCGAAAACGATGATGACGAGGTGATCTCAGAGTTTCCACCAGCACCAAAAAGAATTGGAAGATGGGATACATACTATTGCAATAACCTCAAGAAAATCGACTTGGGGATGGCAAGTGACCCACGGCCGACGTTTGTCAGTGAGCTGTTGTCTGAAGAAAGGGTGGCTACGCTAAAAGATGTGCTCATGCAGTATAAAGACTGCTTCGCATGGAACTATTCAGATATGCCGGGACTAGATCCAGAGATTGCTGTGCACAAATTGGCTATATCTCCGGACGTCAAGCCAGTCAAACAAGCGCCAAGAAGAATGCGGCTCGAGCTTGAGATGAGCATAAATGCTGAGGTCAAGAAGTTAATCGACTCCGGCTTCATCCAAGAGGTTAAGTATCCTGACTGGATCGCCAATATCGTCCCAGTGATGAAGAAAAATGGGATAGTACACATCTGCGTAGACTTTCGGGACCTCAACAAAGCATGTCCGAAAGATGACTTTCCTGTACCAGTCACCGAGTTGATGATAGACAACACGTCCACTCACGAAGTCTTCTCCTTCATGGACGGCTCGTCAGGGTATAATCAAATAAATATGCATCCTGAGGACCAAAAGCATACCGCTTTCCGGACTCCTCTGGGCATATTCTGCTACAAAGTGATGCCTTTCGATCTGAAGAACGCCGGCGCTGCCTATCAGAGGGCTATAACGAAGATTTTCGATGACCTCATACAAGAAGTCGTCGAATGTTATATTGACGACCTTGTGGTGAAAAGCAAATCGTACGAAGAGCATTGGGAGTATCTAAAAATAGTGTTCCAACGTCTTCGGAAATACAACTTGAAGATGAACCCTCTGAAATGCGCGTTCGTAGTCTCTTCGGGCAACTTCCTAGAATTCATCGTACGACATCGAGGCATCGAGATAGACCCGTCGAAGATCAAGACGATCATGGAAATGCCCCCACCAAGAACACTCAAGCAACTGCGGTCTCTCCAAGGGAAGCTCGCGTATATCCGGCAGTTTATAGCTAACCTCTCTGGCAAATGTCGCCCCTACAGTCACTTGATGAAGAAGGGAACCCCGTTCGTTTGGGATCGCAAATGCCAAAGCGCGCTGGACGAAATCAAGCAATATCTACAGAATCCTTCGGTGCTAACCGCTCCGGTCAAGGGAAAGCCTCTCATTCTATATACAACCGCCCTTGAGGGTTCTCTAGGCATATTATGGGCACAAGAAAATGACCAAGGGAAGGAGAGAGCCCTCTACTACTTGAGTCGAGTTCTTCTGGAGGCAGAAAACAATTACTCCCCCATTGAAAAACACTGCCTGGCGTTAATCTTCGCGATAACGAAGCTCAGGCACTATGCGTTGGCACATGAGGTCCATCTCGTATCGAAAGTGGATCATCTCAAGTATTTGATGTCAAGAGCCATACTAACAGAATGGCTCGCTAAATGGGCCATACTCTTAATGGAATTTTCGGTGACATACCGACCTCTCAAGGCAGTGAAAGACCAGGTCATCGCCGACTTTCTCGCTGAGCATCAAATACCTGCCGACTCTTCCTTGAACTGCGAATTGCCAGACGAGCACGCGTTTGATACGATCGACGGGGAGAAAGGAGGGAGTGATACCCGATGGGAACTCTACTTCGACGGGGTATCTTCCATGAAGAAGCGAAAACACCACTCCCCCATAATCAAATCTGGGGTAGGCTTCATCTTCGTGACTCCACAAGGGGGAATAATGCGCTTTGTCTTCTTCTTAACAGAACCGAGGACGAACAATGAAGCCGAATATGAAGCTTTGATAGCAGGTCTTGAGATCGCTGTCGACATGGGAATTGAAAACCTCCTCATATACGGAGACTCCCAGCTGGTCGTTAGTCAAGTAAACGGTGATTATCAAACGTGCAAACCAAAGTTGGTAAAGTACGGTGAGAGAGCAACAACTGCTGACTCGAATCCCTTCCTACGCCCTGGAAAGCATACCGCGCGCGGAAAATAGCAAGGTGGATGCATTAGCCAAGCTCGCTAAAGAACTGGCTGACGAAAACCTCAATGATGTGAGGATCGTTGTGCAAAACCGTCGGGTTCTTGCACCGGCAGAAATATCTCCGGAGTCGTCAGAAGAGAAAGAAGCGACCAAAGAGACAGCCCTACAAATAAAAGACCAGGAAAAGACTAAGGATTGGAGGGAAGTCTTTATAGACTACTTCAAATCCTCTCAGACACCTGAAGATGCGTCGTCAAGACATTAGCTCATGAAACGAGCTCTATCCTTCGCCTTCGTCAATGACTCGCTATATAAGAGATCGTTCGACTCTCTATGGCTAGGATGCCTGGGATCCGAAGAAGCAAGGAGAGTCGTCCAAGAAACTCATGACGGAATCTGCGGTTCTCATCAAGCCGGACCAAAGATGAAGCTGAAGATCAAAAGGATGGGCTACTATTGGCCTACAATGATCCAAGACTGCCTCGAATACGCGAAGCAGTGCCACTCGTGCCAGATTCACGGGGACTTTATCCACCAGCATCCAAATCCGCTACACCGATGGTGGCTTGCTGGCCGTTCGAAATGTAGGGAACTGATATAATCGGGCCCATTGAACCAGCATCGTCCAGAGGACATCGGTTCATATTGGCAACAACCGATTACTTCTCCAAGTGGGCAGAAGCGATACCGCTGAGAGAAGTGAAGACGGAGAACATCCTCTATTTCTTCAAGACACACGTCATCTATCGGTTCAGCACTCCGCGACGGATTATCTCCGATAACGGGCCAGCCTACAGAAGCCACAAGATCAGCCGCTTCTCACAACATCATAATATAGACTGGAGATACTCTTCGGACTATAATCCCTGAGCTAACAGTCTAGCTGAGGCTTTCAACAAGACCTTGACGAAGATCGTGAAAAAGAAGGTGCCCAGAAATAAGAAGGACTGGCACGAGAGACTGCATGAAACTCTCTGGGTGTATCGAACTACGTTCAAAACGGCCATAAACACAACGCCGTATGCATTGGTATTCGGCACAGAAGCGGTACTCCCCCTCGAGATAGAGTTACCCTCTCTACGAGTGGCGGTTCATTGCTAGCTAACCGACGAAGAAAATGCTCACCTTCGGCTTGAGGAGCTCGACGCCCTTGATGAAACCCGGCTCATGGCGCAACAAAACCTGAAGGCTTACAAAGCAAAGATGACGCGCTCATATGAGAGATTGACTAGGCCGAGAACATTCCGCTAAGGCGAACTCGTGCTAGTGGTCAAGAGACCTATGATCCCCAATCGTGCAAAATGAGGGAAGTTCGAGCCAAACTACGAAGGCCCATACATCATAGACAAAGTCTACCAAGGTGGGGCTTACTTGCTCATGAATATGCATGGCAAAAGACCCTTTAGTCCGATAAATGGTCGGTTCTTAAAGAAATACTACGCCTGACGAGTTACGGCCTGGGTTAATGATAGATGACAACGCCTATGTCCACTCGCTATCTTTCCAAGCCCAAACTTTATAAGTGGTAGCCAATGAAACCGTTGCAACAACGGACCGAAATGTCCCTAAACTAACGACGGACCGAAATGTCCCTAAACTAACAAGGGACCAAAACGTCCTGAAACTAACTATTGACCGAAACGTCGTTAAATTACTACCAACCCGCGCCATCCTCAGTCTGACGTGGTAAAAAAAAGTGGTACGTCCACAAGCGAGATGGGCATGGATGAAAACCCGAAAGGGCTCCGTGAGTAAAAACAGCAGGACTACCGACGAGCTTTGTGAAAACCCGAAAGGGCGCAATTTCGTTAGAAAACACTTGCAAGGTCCTCTCGATCCTGTAAGGAGAAAATACCTGCGTGAGATCCTTACGACTCACAAGGGAGAAACACACTTAGGAGTCCCCACGATTCCTAAGGAGAAAACGCACTTACGAGATCCTCACGATTCGTAAGGAGAATTCCCCTTTGAGACCCTCACGGCTCATAGGATTCGAAAGCCTTAAGTTATAGGGATCTGAACCTTTTCTTAAGCCATCACAACCCATAGACTGCCCCACAAGCGTTTCAATATTGACCATTGTATACAATCCATGGGCACGAATAAACATTTCCCTAACAAAGTCCCACCAGCGACTAGGGATATGCTCACAAGGTGAACGACCCTTGTAAGTCCTCTCGACTTATAAGGAGAAAACACTCTTGTAAGATCCTTATGACTTATAAGAGAACACACACTTAGGAATCCTCACGATTCCTAAGGAGAAAACGCACTTACGAGATCCTCACGACTCGTAGGGAGAAATACTTTTATGAGACCCTTATGGCTCATGAAGTCAAAAGTCTTAGCAGACAGGATCCTAACCCTGTTTGCTAAGCCATCTTTGTTTAAATCGACAACGGCATATGATGATTCGCTCCTGGCAATATTCCAGTTGTAGCGATGCTGATGCCTACATCGATTTCAAATTTTAAGTCCTTTCACGGCAAATGATGATTCGCTCCTGGCAATATTCCAGTCGTAGTGATGCTGATGCTGAGATTGGCATCAGATTCCAAACTCAATACTCATGATAAAAAATCAGCTAGCCAAAAATGCATATGAAATAGCCGAAATGATAGGGCAACTTGCAACAAAGTAAGCAAGTAAAAATATATATGTATATAAAAATAGCCGAAATGATTGGGCACCGCGAAAAATAGCCGAAATGATTGGGCAATCGCGACTTTCGCGATATAAAAAGCTGAAATGATAGTGCATCGCGGAAAGAAATAAAAAATGAAATGAAATGAAACTTTTCGCCCTACAGATGAGATCACATCGATCCCTGTATACAATCCAGGGGCACAAACAAAGAGAGGATCATATCATCCCACCAGGCTTCGTCAGAAAGAGAGCCAAGTCTCGATGGTAACATCTGCATCTCAAGAGAACAACAACAACGTTCCTCCTCATTCCAGCAGGATCCAGACGCGACAATCAACCTTGGAGCCATGGCAAAGTCTCTGTTCCAAATCTCGACGGTTCACAGACAGCCTAGAGATCACCAACAGCGTTCCTCCTCGTTCCAACAGGATTCAGACATGACAATCAACCTTGGAGCCATGGCAAAATCCCTGTTCCAAATCTCGACGGTTCACAGACAGCCTATAGATCACCAACAGCATTCCTCCTCATTCCAGGAGGATCCAGACGCGACAATCAACCTTGGAGCCATGGCAAAGTCCCTGTTCCAAATCTCGACGGTTCACAGACAGCCTAGAGATCACCAACAGCGTTCCTCCTCATTCCAGCAGGATCCAGACGCGACAACCAACCTTGGAGCCATGGCAAAGTCCCTGTTCCAAATCTCGACGGTTCACAGACAGCCTAGAGATCACCAACAGCGTTCCTCCTCATTCCAGCAGGATTCAGACGCGACAATCAACCTTGGAGCCATGGCACAGCCCTGTTGCAAATCTCGACGGTTCACAGATAGCCTAGAGATCACCAACAGCGTTCTTCCTCATTCCAGCAGGATCCAGACGCGATAATCAACCATGGAGCCATGGCAAAGTCCCTGTTCCAAACCTCGACGGTTCACAGACAACCGAGAGAGCAAATCCTGGTCCCGTAGAACACGGCTAAAGTCAATCTTGACCCCGTGAGAAACGACCAGGGCAAATCTTGGTCCCGTAGAATACGGCTAAAGTCAATCTTAACCCCGTGGTAAACAGCCAGAGCAAATCCTGGTCCCGTAGAACATGGCTAAAGTCAATCTTGACCTCATGGGAAACGGCCAGAGCAAGTCCTGGTCCCGTAGAACACAGCTAAAGTCAATCCTGACCCCGTAGGAAACAGCCAGAGCAAATCCTAGTCCCGTAGAACACGGCTAAAGTCAATCCTGACCCCGTGGGAAACGGCTAGAACAAATCCTGGTCACATAAAACACGGCCAAAGTCAATCCTGACCCCGTGGAAAACAGCCAGAGCAAATCCTGGTCATGTAGAACATGGCTAAAGTCAATCCTGACCCCATGGGAAACGGCCAGAGCAAATTCTGGTCCTGTAGAACACGGCCAAAGTCAATCCTGACCCCGTGGGAAATGGCCAGAGCAAATCCTGGTCACATAAAACACAGCCAAAGTCAATCCTGACCCCGTGGGAAACAGCCAGAGCAAATCCTGGTCACGTAGAACACGGCCAAAGTCAATCCTGACCCCATGGGAAATAGCCAGAGCAAATCGCGGTCACGTAGAACATGGCTAAAGTCAATCCTGACCCCGTGGGAAACGGCCAGAGCAAATTCCGGTCCCGTAGAACACGGCTAAAGTCAATCCTGACCCCGTGGGAAACGTCCAGAGCAAATCACGATCCCGTAGAACACGGCTAAAGTCAATCCTGACCCCGTGGGAAACGGCCAGAGCAAATCCTGGTCACGTAGAACACGGCCAAAGTCAATCCTGAACCCGTGGGAAACGGCCAGAGCAAATCCTGGTCACGTAGAACACGGCCAAAGTCAATCCTGACTCCGTGGGAAACAGCCAGAGCAAACCCTCGACCTCCCCGCTAAAAGCAATGCTTTGACTCGGGAGCAGGTTAACTCATCAATCACTTATGAGTCCTCTCGACTTGTAAGGAAGAAAATTCTCTTGTGAAATATTTACAACTCTCAAGAGAAAACACACTTAGGAATTCTCACGATTTCTAAGGAGAAAATACACCTACGAGATCCTCACGACTTGTAGGGAGAAAGATCTTTATGTGACCCTCATGGCTCATAAAATTGAATAGTCTTAGGTGACAGATCCTAACTCTGTTTGCTAAACCATCACCACCGTGCAAAGAGTCCAAGATGGAGAGCTACATACTATCTATGGGCCATATTTGCCAAAATTACATGCCACTGAAATAAAGAAGCTACTTACGGGTCCTCACGATTCGTAAGGAAAAATACCCGAGTGAGATCCTTACGACTCACGGAGGCGGTGAACACTTAGAAATCCTCATTATTTTTCTAGGGAGAATATGCACCTATGAGATTCTCTCGACTTGTAGGGAGAAAAAACCTTCTTGAGACCCTTGCGGCTCATGAAGATGAAAAAGTCTTAGGCTATAAGGACCCTAAACTTGTCTCCTAAGCCCTTAATTCTATGTCCATGCATAACTCTGCACTACTTCACCTACGTACATACTTACATGGACAAAGTAGTAGAGAGCATTTGTTCCCGCCAAAAATTTCTGCGCAAGAGAGCCCAAGGTATCAAATAGCAGCGATACGCTTAAGAAAATGCGAACCGGTATTTTCCAGGCTTTATTTTGAAAAACACCCGAATGAGAAATAGATAAATTCTGATGGTATCGAAAGCATCTCGAAAAAACCTTCGATTTGATATATTATGGGCCTCATAATTCATCCGGGATCAAAAGTTATGAGAAAATGTGCTATGCACGTGTAATCTAAGGAAGAAAATGCGAACCAGTATTTTCCGGGCTGTATTTTGACAAACTCCCGAATGAGAAACAGTTAAATTCTGATGGTATCGAAAGTGTCTCGAAAAATCCTTCGAGTTATATATTATGGGGCTCATAATTCATCCGGGATAAAAAGTTATGAGCAAATGTGCTACGCACGTGTAATCTAAAGTAATGCTCTATTACATGGGAAATGCATTTTTAGTCCCACATCGAGAAAAAGAGAGATCTTTTCTCTACCACTCCCATATAAATAAGAGGGGATACCTCTTAGAAAAGGATGAGTATTCCATAATACTCAAAGGAGATTATTTCTCCTTAGGAGCTTGCTCCCCCCATAATGTGCATATACGCAAGCACCATGTGCGCCACGTGCAATGCACGTGCGCCCACCATATGCGCGCCGTGTGCAACACACGTGAGACAAAAACGTGCAATGCACGTGGGAATATTTCATAATACTCAAAGGAGATTATTTCTCCATAGGAGCTTGCCCCCCCATAATACGCATATGCGCAAGCGCCATGTGCGCCGCGTGCATTACACGTGCGCCCGCCACATGCGCGCCACGTGCAACGCACGTGGGAGTATTCTATAATACTCAAAGGAGATTATTTCTCCATAGGAGCTTGCTCCCCCCAATAATGCGCATATACGTAAGCGCCATGTGCGCCACATGTGCAACGCACGTGAGCCAAACACGTGCAATGCACGTGGGAGAATTCAATTCTCAAAGGAGATTATTTCTCCATAGGAGCTTGCTCCCCCATGATGTGCGCCTGCCACGTGCGACGCACGTACACCCGCCACGTGCGATGCACGTGCGCCCAACACATGTGATGCACGTGCGCGAACGCAAAGAACCCTTTTTCAGCAGCGAGAAGCTTAAGCTCCAGCCTGTTCTTTCCCCCTGATGAGTGGGACATGGTTCAAAGGGTACATCCCTTCACACCTTCGATATATGGCGCTGCAATCTCTCAGTGTCGTCGGAGAGGTGGTCGGTCCCAATGACCAATGATCCTTCTTTTCAAAAAAAGGAAAAGAAACAGAAGAGATAGAAATAGAGGAACCCCCCTATAAACTTTGAGAAATCTCAGAAAGAAGAGCAAGCTCTCGGTAGAAGAAGAACTTTTCTTCAAGGTAAAAAAAAGATAAGAAAAATCTCATTAAGAAGAAGAACATAATTCTTCTCACAGATCATAGATCTATAAGACTAAGGTCTTTTTACAAAAAGAGATCATGAACATCTCATTATAAAAAGGGGGGAGAATAATTCAATTCTCTTAGGATCACAGATCGATAAAGGCAAAGCCTTTCGCCAAAATAAGAGATTGAAACATTTCGTATAAAATAAGAACTTTGTTCTTAGAATCTTGAGACAAAATCTCTTATAAATGAGAGTTTATTTCTCAGGTCATAAAACTGATCAGAAGCGCTTTTGCGCTCTTGGACTGGTGCACAGCGCCAAGCGCACCATGTGCTTCTCACGTGTGCGCCACTGAACAAATAGCGCTTTGCTCTCATAAACTGGCGCTTTGAGCTCATAGACTGGCGCTAGCGCCAAGCGCGCCACGTGCTCCTCATATGTGTGCTATATCATAGAAGCGCTTTGCGCTCATTAACTGGCGCTAGCGCCAAGCGTGCCATGTGCTCCTCACGTGTGCGCTATATCACAGAAGCGCTTTGCGCTCATTAACTGGCGCTAGCGCCAAGCGCGCCACGTGTTCTTCACGCGTGCGCTGATAGAACATAAACTGTTCTTTAAATAAAGCCCCAGAGCTATGATGAATGCTCAGCATTCAATAAAAGATAGAAAGACTGTCATAACCCAAATCAGAGCTCAACATTGTCAAATGTTTAACATGTTAACTGAGTGGGCCGAACCCAAGTTGGCCATAAACCCCTCATTCAGATTAATTGAGCCCATATGCTCAGAAATCTCAGATCTTAGTCCTAATTGGTCTACAGATCTCCCAACCAAAATTGGTTTAAGGGTACATCTCTTCACTCCTCTGATAGTTATCGTTGTAATCCATCAACGTCTTCAGAGAGGTGACGGGTCCCGACAACCAGACATTCCATGGACTGTGGGGTCCTTAAACCTTGGACTGTGGGGTCCTTAAACCCATGGACTATGATGTCCTTAACCTTGGACTGTGGGGTTCTTAAACCTATGGACTATGATGTCCTTAACCTCGGACTGTGGGGTCCTTAAACCCATGAACTACGATGTCCTTAAAGTTTACAGACTATGATGTCTTTAAACTGGACCGCAAAGTCCCTAAACTAAAACAATAGAGCCCAAATGCTCTTTTGTTGGATCTAAATAATCCTGTTAAGTTGATCTTAGTCTAAAATTAGACTAACGTATCCTTAACAAATCGTTAAGTTGAACTTAGTCTAAAATTAGACTAACGTATCCTTAACAAACGTTTAAGTTGATCTTAGTCTCAAATGAGACTAAAGCATCCTTAAACACAACCCCAAACCCAAATCTAAGAAAATACAGATTTGGACTAATTCACGCCCTACGGGCGACAACATAAATTAGTCTCCGTATACAATCCACGGGCAACCAAAAAAAAAAACAACAAACACCCATGACACGAAGTGACCATCTGGAGAAGGAGAAAGTGGTTATCGCGATGCGGTAGCGCAATTAACTGCAGGGGCTTGCGTCTGCAGGGAAGAGCGTCCCCACAATAAAAAAAACCCTTCAAATGAGGGGGAATCTGACGAAGTATTCTACATCGGTCGCATCCGTCTAAACCTCCGATACACGGTGCCATAAATCAACTTGGAATCTTCGGAGAGGTGGATGGATAAAACCAAATAGCATCTGCCCCCAAAATTCAGGCCAGACGTCCCAACGTCCCGGTCGCGTCTTTCGGCGGAGAACAGTATTGTGCTTGCTCTTATCCCGTGAGCCCCAAGACACGTCATCTACCACGTGTCATGATCTGGGGAATTCCCACTTATGAGTATCATCATTAGCCCCCCACTCTCGTCCTGACCTATTTATAGGTCGGGTCGAGAGTGGTCTGATCTGTTTTCTGGGCACAGACTATTGCCAAAAATATATCGGCGCGGATTTTCGGGGCAACTCGGTGAAGGGCAGTTGCGTCGTTTGGATTTACGAGCCTGCGTGGCATATCTCGGGTGCTTGGATCTCTTCGCGCATCACTGATGACATCAGCGGAACAGGGGAAAGGATCGTGCATTAAAGAGGGGACGCCAATTTTCTTGTACATCCATTGAGGTACAGGCCATGCGACGACAGCAGGTTAACGGACGCGACAGGCTGTCACTGTCATCTGCGATCGAAGGTTCGTCCCCAATGGTCGTTCGACATGTGGAGACTTGATGGCCGGCGGACGCGAAGCTTCGTTTTGGCCGGAATAAATCTGGACTGTTGGATGTCTTTCCTGGAGGGTATAAATAGGAGGGGACCCCCCATAGGGCCAGCACTTCCTTCATAATTTCCCTTCATTGCCGAAGATTGCCTGGCGCTCCTACCTTTTAGATTGGATCGCCCGTGCTTTTTCCTCGGCCAGCCCCTTCTTTTGAATCAGGTTAGATGTCTCCATCTGAAGAGTCTGTAGAGGTAGTTAGGGTAGAGTCGGGCGATGAGGTTTCGATTGTTGGAATCGAGTCCGGAGGATCCTCTTCCTCTTCGGCTTTAGATAGCCGAGAGGGTTTATCTTCTTCTTCGTCCTCTGTGTCGGGTTCGCATCCGAGAGTCAGGGCCACCCGTGTCACTCGTCGCCAGACGATGGTAAGGGCCCATAAGGTGCGCATCAGGAATGCCCTCGATACGCCTTTCGTTTTGAGGGATGTGGGCGAGCTTGCCGAGATTCGAGATCATTTCCATATCCCCTCCAACTATTCGCTCCGTTTAGCTAGGGAGGAAGAACGGATGGATCTGGTGGAGGGTAAGGAGATTGCTCTGTATTAGGAAGCTTTCCGGGCAGGAATGCGTCTGCCCTTCTTAACCGAAGTATGTGGGGTGCTTCATTGTTTCCAACTTGCCCCGGGCCAGCTAGCGCCGAACTCGTGGAGACTCCTCCTCGGGTCCCTGGTCCGGTTGAAACTTGAAAATATCCCTTTCAGTTTGACCCTCCTTGTCTCCTTCCTTTGTTATAAGAATCATCCCGGAACCAGCAAAGATGAGCCGAGTTGGGTGTATTTTTCCTTCAAAAAACGCAAAGATGGGGTGGCCGGGTCGGGGTAGCAGTCATCCCTTCCTCCATTCACGACTGGAAGGAGAAGTATATATTCGTCGGGCCACCCGAGGATGAGGATTGGCTTGTGCCTACACAGTGGCACAGGGTCGACTGCCCGAGGGTGAGGCGGTCATCCTCACCCGAGACGAGGGCGGTATCCATATGGGAGCCGATCCAGGGAGCCGACGTTCTGCTTTCTTAGCAGGCCCTGAGCTGGGCTGGGCTCAGCCCTGCGCGCTTTCTAGGTAAATTAGGGTCGTCATAGACGAACTATTTAGACTTTGAAGAATTTTCTTTGCCCTTTTCGATGCCACTAACTCTCGTTGTGTATTCTCCTTTCTGCAGAGCAAATGGACCGATCAAAATTCTTAGCCGCCATAGCCGTGAAGATGTCACGACCCACCCCCAAACATAGATGGTATTGTCCGCTCTGGCCGAAACCGCACGGTTTTGTCCCTTTGAATGAACCCGGGGCTATTTCAGAGTAGGTCACCCATCCCAGAATTTCTCTGGCTCAAGCACGCTTAACTATGGAGTTCTTCAAACTCCGGAGTTACGATTCAACCAAAAGGCGCCTCTGTATTATAAGAGTGGTATCATTCCATTTATAGTTCATATCGTGCCCTTTTTCGGAATGGAATTTGATACTCCCCATTGCTCTGGTGGGTCCCCGTATGCATCCATATCGGTTACATCCCCATCTCGATACCAGATAATATCTCACTTCTCACGGGATAGGTGGTATTCAGCCCCAACTCCACCTGGGGTATTACATTCCCCCCACTTAGAACAATGGTTCGTTCTCGAACCACAGACCTACTTTTGAGGGACCGGCTGTGATACCAACTTTGTCACGACCCACCCCAAACACATATGGTATTGTCCGCTTTGGCCGAAACCTCATGGTTTTGTCCCTTTGAATGAACCCGGGGCTACTTCCCAGTAGGTCACCCATCTTAGAATTTCTCTGGCTCAAGCATGCTTAACTACAGAGTTCTTCAAACTCCAGAGTTCCGATTCATCCAAAAGGCACCTTTGTGTTATAAGAGTGGTATCATTCTATTTATAGTTCAGATCATGCCCTATTTCGGAATGGAATTTGATACTCCCCATTGTTCTGGTGGGTCCCCGTGTGCATCCGTATCGGTTACATCCCTACCTCTATACCGGATAAGATCTCACTTCTCACGGGGTAGGTGGTATTCAGCCCCAACTCCACCTAGGGTATTACAGAAGGCAGGAAGGAAGATTGGTGGCGCTAGCTCGTCCCGACCTGGTTCGAGCTCATCCTTGAAGCCAACTGCACCGGCGAAGCCTTTCGCTGTGCTCCGAGCCCCGGAAGTCAGCTGCGGGGAGAGACAGAAGCACGCACGGGAACCGGAGCCCCGGGCGAGGGGGTGGAGGATGAAGTCGACCTCACCGAGGCCCCCTTTAAGAGGCACAAAAGGACGGTCTCTCGCTCTCTGTTCTCCGGGATCCCCGTGGAAGAGGGGGACGTCTATTTTGAGGTACCTTCAGGGCTTTCCGTTGCCGATAGCTTGCTTTCGGACATGGAACGATCGGCCGAGAGCAAAATTCCTCGCGGTACCCTGAAGGCCCAAGTGGCCGCCATCGCTCAGGAGGCGGTCCATGTCGGTATCTATTTTCCTTTGAGGATTTTATCAAGTATTTTTCCTCGGATAGAACATTTTTAACCCCTTTTGCTACTTTCCTCAAGTCCTCCACACTGCGCCCTCATCGTCAACATGGAGTCCGAGGAGATTGCCCCGGCCATGAGGAAGGCGGGCGAATCGTCCTCACAGGAGGAGGACCTGCGCATGGAGCTGCAGTAGGCAAGGGAGAGGATAGCCATCCTCGAAACCCGGGTGGCCGTTGAGGAGTTGACGAACTCCAAGTGTAAGGAGTCCGTCCGACTTTTGAATGAATCCAACAAGGTCATCCAGGTTAAGTTGGAGGAGGCTAAGGTGCTTAACGTCACGATGAAGAAGTCGCGGGATGCCTGCAAGAGGGACACCCAGGCTTCGCTTGAAGCTGTGAAACTTGCCGATCTCCGGGCTTCGAGGTCCGTGGAGAGGTATAAGGCATCGGACCAGTTCTACACCGATCTCGCCGACGCCTCGGCCATTGTTTGGCACCAGGCTATCGACACTGTCAAGGCCTTGATGCCGGGGTTTGCTGAGGGCGAGCTTCGGCTCTAGTACCCTCTCTCCGAGGATGCGCCGCAGGGGGAAACTGCCGGGAGTGCTGCCGGGGGAGAGGCTGCCGGTGGAAGCACCGACCCAGAGGCCTCCATTACGATCCCCGACGCTGGTGTCGAGCAGGACTAGATCCTTCTCGGTCCCGAGGTCTTAGCTTTCCTGCCTTTTTCCCTTTACTTTTTCAAAATTTTTAAGCCTCCGGGCACCTTTTGTAAGGCCGCGGAACCCAGAATACCTTGTAAAGACTTTCAGAACCTAAATAAAATTGGGTTTATTTTCCTCTGCATGGCAATGTGTTTCTTGCGTGAGTACTTGAGCTTGTCGGTCTTTTCCTCGATGTAAATGTTAGGCCGCAGGTCGATGACCAGCCTTTTAGACGACGATCGCGCGTCGAGTGTAAGCCAATAAATCTCCAAGTGCAGGAAGGTCGGTGCCCTCCCTCCCCCGGAGTCGAGGCGGCGATCGTTCACTTAGAATACGTCGGGAGGTCTCTCAGTGTAGAAAGGTTGGTATCTGACCATTCCTTAGCGTCGGACCGACGATCGTGTCTCTTATCGCGAGTTGGACAATATCCACATTAGAAGTGGTCGGCGTAGACTAGTTCCTCCGTAATATAGTTCTTAGACCTTCGTCTTGAGATGGTAGGAATTTATCACTCGGGTTGACCGAGCAGGGAAGCTGCTCGATGGCCTCTTGATGAGGGCTTTAGAGCCTTGGCGTAAGTGGGTAAGAAGTTACCCGCTAAGGATTGATCGGACAGGGGAGCTGCTCGGTGGCCTCTTGATAAGGGCTTCGATCCTTAGCGTAGGCAGATAGGAAGTTACCCTCTAAGGATGGACCGAGCAGGGAAGCTGCTCGGTGGCCGCTTGGTGAGGTCTTTGATCCTTAGCGTAGGTGGGTAAGAAGTTGCCCGCTAAGGATGGACCGAGCAGGGAAGTTGCTCGGTGGCCTCTTGGTGAGGGCTTCGATTCTTAGCATAGGTAGGTAAGAAATTACCCGCTGAGGATGGACCGAGCAGGGAACCTGTTCTGTGGCCTCTCGGTGAGGGCTTCGATCCTTAGCATAGGCAGGTAAAAAGTTACCCGCTAAGGATAGACCGAGCAGGGAAGCTGCTCGGTGGCCTCTTGGTGAGGGCTTCGATCCTTAACGTAGATGGGTAAGAAGTTACCCGCTAAGGATGGACCGAGCTGGGAAGCTGCTCGATGGCCTCTTGGTGAGGGCTTCGATCCTTAGCGTATGTGGGTAAGAAGTTACCCGCTAAGGATGGACCGAGCAGGGAAGCTGCTCGGTGGCCTCTTGATGAGGGCTTTAGATCCTTGGCGTCGGTGAATAGGAAACTACCCGCCAGGGATTGACCGAGCAGGGAAGCTGCTCGGTGGCCTCTTGATGATGGCTTTTAATCCTTGGCGTCGGTGGGTAGGGAACTACCCGCTAGGGATTGACCGAGCAGGTAATCTGCACTGTGGCCTCATGATGAGGGCTTTAGGTCCTTGGCGTCGGTGGGTAGGGACCTACCCGCTAGGGATTGACCGAGCAGGGAAGCTGCTCGGTGGCCTCTTGATGAGGGCTTTAGGTTCTTGGCATCGGTGGTAGAGAACTACCCGCCAGGGATTGACCGAGCGGGGAAGCTGCTCGGTGGCCTCTTAATGAGGGATTTAGGTCTTTGGCGTCGGTGGGTAGGGAACTACCCTCCAGGGATTGACCGAGCAGGGAAGCTGTTCGGTGGCATCGAGATGAGGGCTTTTTTTATACTTCGCTTCGCCTTCATGGGGCGTCGTTGAATCTCCCTTGGCCCATAAAATCTAGGAGAGATGCCGTCGTAGACAACACGTAGTAGAAATCCACGGGCAAGGCGTGACGATCCGTAGTGCGCGTCATTCCAACTTCCATTGACCGCTTGAGGGCATGGTCGCCACGTGGCAGCTCTGTATTGGGAATTTTGAAAAGATCCCGTGATTCGCGCTGCTGCATGCGCAAACTTCGGCCTTTACGGATTCTATTAGGGCTATAAATAGTGAAGGCATGCTGGTTTCTTTTAGACTTGCATTTCTGAAAATGGTCGGGTTTGTTTACAGCATCAAGGAGATCATTTCCTTCGACGACGTGTATCTTTATGCCCCGGAGTGCTCTGAGGAGACGTACCAAGGGGAGATAAAGCGCGTGGAGGGCCACTTTGGTCGCCTACTCCCCCGGCGATCGCCTCTCCTCCAATTACTTATGTACACGATTTGGAGGATGTCCCGGGGTCTGAACAATGCCTTGTCCGAGTAGCTAAAGGACGAGGCGGTTGATAAGTCGCACACGCTCCATCACTTCGGCCTGATCTCGAAGAGTAGGCGGGATCGCTCGGTGGCCCTTCTTCTGGAGTGTTTCCAGAAAAGGCTGATCACCGCCTCCTGTCCAGTGGGTGCAGTCTCCGGCCCTTCTATGGCATCTCGGGTCCGCAGGCACCATAATAGGGAGGGGGCTGAAGAAGCAAGGGCTCGGCTAGCGGAAATCTCCTTAGAATACCATCAGCAGTGCTTTCTTAATCCCCGGCCACCTTTATAGTAATAATAATTTTTTTGTGCAAGGCCGAGGAGCTCATAATACCCCTCAATGAATAAAGTTCTTCTTTTCCGATGTGCTTTTGTCTCCTTAGTACTTTTGCATATTTCTTTAAAAACGAATCTAGGGATCTCGGAACCGTGAAAGAGAACAAAATTTATGGAAGACGTCTCTTATAACATGGGAGACTTAATAATAATAAAAAATTATATCGTTTCGAAAAGAAGAAAATACATTGATTTGTATAGTTTGAGTTTTTCAGCATTGTAGGGCCGAAGAAACTTGCGTCCTTCCATGTCTTGTAAGCGATAGGCTCAACCGGGCAATACTTCGGAGACGAGGAAAGAGCTGTCCCACTTCGGGAATAACTTGTGCAGTTTGCCCTTGTCTACGAATTCGTTCTGTCTTAAGACCAAATCCCCCGTCATAAAAGCGCGATGCTTAACTCGTGCGTTGTAGTAGCGAGCAGTTTGTTGTTGGTAAGCGGCCACTTTGATCTGTGCTAGGTCTCGCTTTTCTATCAAGATGTCCAAATTGGTTCGGAGCGCCGAGGTGTTGGTTTCGTCATCGAAGTGTTCGACTCTGTAACTGGGCAGTCCGATCTCTGCTAGGACTATTGCCTTGGTACCGTAACAGAGGCTGAAGGGGGTCTCTCCCGTGGGTGTTTTCTTCGATGTGCGTAAGGCCCATAGTACCCACGGTAGTTCCTCGACCCTGCTGCCTTGCCTTCCTTCCAAACGAGCGCGAATACGTCGGATGATGTCTCGGTTAGCAACCTCGGCCTGCCCGTTGCATTGAGAATGCATGACCGCGGCAAACTTCATTAGTCTGTGGTATTCATTGTAGAACTCTTTGACTTTCTCGTTCTCGAAATTTGTCCCGTGGTCGGTAATGATGCTGTAAGGTGTTTTTTGTCTCCCTATTGAGATGGGAATACGCGTCGCTTGTCAGGCGTACTACAGATTCCCCCTGCCTAGGGTAGGCGGGGGTTTATTAATTGTGGGAATCCGAATCTCCGGCAGCCGCGGACTAAGCTGTCGTTAATTACCCCCCGCCTTTGGAGCAAGAGAACCTTCGATTGATGGGTTAAACTGGTCATGCGAACTCAATGTGTAGAGCACGTGTGTTGTGCATTGAGGAGTTTCGGATATATCGGGGGCCCCGCAAAGTTTACAGGGGTCCCGCTACCCGGATAGCGGGCTGGGGTCAAGGGGGCTGAAATTTTTTCTAACGGGGGAAGTGTTGTGGAGTGTGTATGTCTATAAAAAAAGGGAAATAATGTCCAAAGGATGCATGAGCGCCAGTGCCCCACGTGCATGGAACGCGGGCGCCAGGCGCTGGCGCCATACGTGTAACAACCATAAACTTTCTATACAGAAAACTTTTTCAAAATACAGAAAGGAACTTCTGAGCCTGAGTACAAGTTATAAATTTATTTTGCTTTTGAACATCAAAAAAGCATTTGTAGCTCATTGGTAAAGCTTTGCACTGCTGTGACGTAGCCCCTATGATTGAATCCCCCAGCTACATTATCTTTTTATTAATTTTTTTTAATCTTTTAGAAGCCCAAGGGTTTGCACGTGCACTACACGTAAGATGATAAGTTACAGAATACTCAAATATGTGCACGAGAGTATATGAATCGAGAGGGACACGTGGCCAAAGATCCAACACCCCCCACTGGTTCATGATCGGCGAAGATTGGTTGGAGACCGGCACCGCCGAGCCCCTCCCGTAGGGGATGCTCCCCATTTTTCCACCCAAGCACCTCTTCACCTACCCCACTAACCCTATATTGTTTGATTACTCTGAATTTATCCAAAGAACAATAAAACACCCTTTAATCCAATTTTTAATGCATTATTTAACCCTTTAAACCCCAATTTTTTCTATAAATACCATACTCCATTTCACCCCTCCTCACTCAGAATTTCATTACAAAAACTCTCAAAAATTCTCAAGTCTCAAGTTGTGTAAGTGGAGTTAGAAAAGGGCGAAGTTCCGATGAAATTCTGAGGAGATTCCGACGACGAAACGACGCCCCGACTTTTTCCTACTCTTCCCCATTCTCCCCTCTACCTTATTAGCTTGTAAGTCCCCTCTTCCCCTCTCTTTTTCTATTCTAAAATCTTTCATTTTTAAAACTCGACGAAAGCGGAGTTAATCCGACTTCCGTTTTGTTTTCCTTTAAAAAGTTCTATTTTTTTAAATCGTCTAATACCATACTCTCATATAATGTTTAACAAATATTAACAAATACATCAAAACAAGTTTCATCTTAAAAGAATCTTTTATGCAACTTTTATCGTATTTTTACGGTAAAATACCACATACTTTACTTTCGACACAAATCAACATAATACTTGTTTTACCTTTAGAAAACTCATAAGGTAAGGACCTACCTCATCACAACACACATATTGGATATAGCACGATTTACTTTTGGGCAATGTTTTTGGGAATATCATGAGTTATAATAAAATACCCTAAACTATTACAAAACCGTTTTCTTTAAAAAGAGTATTCATTAATACCTTGCAATTACGCATCTACAACCCATTTTGGGGAACCCCGATCAGGATGGTGTGGGTTTTCGCACGTTCTCGAGCCTAGTAGTGCGAGATGCAGACCTCCGCAAGGAGCATTTGATCTCGATGGAATTTTTAATACTATTTTTAAGAAAATGGGGTTTCTAGAAAATAAATAAAATTTATATTTTATTAAATATATAAATATATATATGAGTATTATCAAACGATCTATTTTAAATATATTATACAAATATACCAAGTTTTCTAAATCAAAGAAATCACCATTACATGAAAGTACCATTACAAAACAAAACAATTCCAATATTTCAATAAAATACCATATACAATGAAAACTAGGTTCTACTCACTAGAAGTTCACTTTTATAAAATATACATCTATGAAAACCCTAAAGACGAGAATTAAATACTTGAGATGTATTTTGAAAATATATATCAAAACTATTTTTACATAAAACCCCCTCAAGTTATACTAAATTACAATAAGGACCCTAGTAAATATAGGTTTAAGTGGGACCAATTCTCTTGAGCCTCAGGGAGCCGGAGAATGTGGGTGCTTGCTTATCTAACAAACGGTGTTATTAATACGGTGATTATCTTGGAAAAAGATATAAATCCTGCCGTCCATGTGCAGCGGTTAACGATAACATCAAAACATTCAGGACTTCAATTCTGTTTAAAAGTCTGACTCGGTTCGAGTCATGGCCAAATCTGAAATCAATCTGACTTGAATTCAATTCAAGTATAACTACAATACAACATGAATCCATCTATACCAGAATTCAATCTATATGAATACCATAATACAATCCATAACAACATGAACATGACCGAACGGAACCATGGATATATTTCGTTTACATGATTATCCATTTACATTCATTTCGTTTACTGATATCATGGTTTTGGCAAGTCTTTCATTTACTACAAGACAATACAATACAGTCAGTACAATCAATAGAATAAGACACTACGTGGTTTATAAAGGGGTAGACTGGTACAGAACATGTTAAAGGTGGCACGAGGTGGTCACTTAAGACGCAATTACATCCATGTCGTCGTTCCGTGGTATTTTCGACAGAGCCTTGTACTACGGGCTACCAAAGTCCACAGTGTAAGTTGGACACCTCTCGTATACACTGGCATATTCTGTACCAAGCTACAAACTGCGTTAATATTATAATCAAACATTAATAGTCATATTCTCTTTCTGTCTATTCTATCTCTACTCATCTTTGGGACTTACCGAGCGATTGTTCGCTGACGACATTCATATTTCTCTTCTTATTTGGAATGCTGTCAGGAGGACCCGACTCTGAAGAGTTCGAGACCAGTCAGAAGCACTTGGAGCAGACCCCTGAGCAGCATACTGAAAACCCCGAGCTATAGTCACTTGTACATATTTTCTTTTCAGTTCATGCCATTGTTTAGGCATTGCTTTCCATCCTTGTATTTACATTTCCAGTTGTACCTGTAAAAGAATGTTTAATAAATAAAAGTTCCTATTCATTATATTCATGTTCTTATGTACATTTACTTTATATTGCTTAGATACGCTTAGCGTGTTTACTTCACAGTAAATACGTAGCGGACCTCGCCGCGTCCCCAGCCCGTACACCGGGAAGCGGGGCATGATATCAGCAGAAAAAGGGGCTTATCCCCTACACTGGGAGCTGTACTCCCGATTGACTTTTGGAGTTGAACTCCTGACAAAGAGGACAAAAGGGCTTAGCCCCTACACTGGGAGTTGTACTTCCAAAAAGAAAGATTTATTATTTTATATATATATGTATTTTAAGGAGTTAAACTCCTAAAATATTTTTGGAGCTGATGAAAGGGGATCCCTTTCTTCTCCCTTGAGCCCTGGATCCTCCCCAAAATGGGATTTTTGGGGGATGGTCTACTTCTTCCTCCTCACTATTGGCTGGATCTTCGAGAAAAGAGGGTGAGATTTTAAAAATCTCCTCTTTTGGAGATTTGATAGAAGATCCGCCTTCCCTTTCAAGGGTTTTATGGTAAAAAAATGTTTAATATTGAAAAAGGAAGAGTTAAACTCTTGATTTAATTCAAAAAGGGGAAGAAGGTTTAGAACCTTGAGGAAGGAGGAGGCACAGAACCCTAATTTTTTTTTGAGAGAAAAAGTTAACATTGATTTTTTCATCATGTTGCCTTTATAGGCTACACATTTTATATATAGCTCCTTGGGCTTTGCCAAATGGCACTTGTGCTACCACATGCCTTATGTGCTTATTTCTTTTTTTTGCACATAAGTCATGGGGTTTACAAAATTTTGGCTTTCTGCCAACTTTACATATATTTATTTCTAAAAATTACATTTAGACTAATTTATTGCCTCCCTTTTGGCATGGAGCCAGCCCCTTTCATGCTTGGTCTTGACTTGGGCTTGGGCTCGGGCCCACTTGACTTAAGGTTGACCTTGGTTTTGACTTGGTCAACTAGAGTGTAATTTTTGACTCCAACAAAGTGCCCCCATCAATAAATGCACACCACATATGTGGATTGTGTGCATGAAATTGATGGATCTTCTTTCGCGTGAAGGTTGACTTGATTTGGTTCCCGTTTTGACGATGTGGAGGTCGATGCTGCCCTTTTTGCGACTTGGATGGTCGGTGTTGCCATTTTTGCGACGTGGACGGTCGGTTCTGCCATTTTAGCGACATGGACGGTCGGTTCTGCCCTTTTTGCAACTTGGACGGTCGGTGCTGCCCTTTTAATGACTTGGACGGTCGGTGCTGCCCTTTTAATTATTTGGACGGTCGGTTCTTCCATTTTAGCGACGTGGACGGTCGGTTTTGCCCTTTTTGCTACTTGGACGGTCGGTACTGCCCTTTTTGCGACGTGGATGGTCGGTGCTGCCATTTTAGAGACGTGGACGGTCGGTTATGCTATTTTAGCGACGTGGACGGTTGGTGCTGCCATTTTTGTGACGTGGACGGTTGGTTCTGCCATTTTAGCGACGTGGACGGTCGGTTCTGCCCCTTTTGCGACTTGGACGATCGGTTCGGCCCTTTCAGGGACTTGAACAGTCAGTGCTGCCCTTTTAGTGACTTGGAAGGTCGGTTCTGCCATTTTAGCGACGTGGACGGTCGGTTCTGCCATTTTTGCGACTTGGACGATCGGTGCTTGATTTGACTTGCTCCGCTTCTTGCGGTGTCAGGGTTGAAGTTGACTTGCTCCACTTTCTACGGTGTCAGGGTTGATTTATTTGATTTGATTTATTTTGGGAGTTCCCTACCCGTCCAGCTGGACTTTTGAGCTTAGAAGCGCTACCAGGTGGGACATTAATTTGATCTGTTTGATTTCTGCCTTATTTGGCGGAACCTTTGAATTTGAGAGGAACTTAGAATTTGAATCTTGTCTGGCATCAGCATTGCTGCACTGGAATAATGCCAGGAGCAACTCATCATTTGCCTTGGGAGGACTTGGTGTTTGGTTTTTGGATCGGCATCAGCATTGCAGCACTGGAATAATGCCAGGAGCAACTCATCATTTGCCTTTGGGAAGACTTGGGATTTAGGTTTTGGGTCGGCATCAGCATTGCTGCATTGGAATAATAGCAGGAGCAACTCATCATTTGCCTTTGGGAAGAATTGGGATTTAGGTTTTGGGTCGGCATCAATACCGCTAATACTGAAGCGTAGTGCCAGGAGCGACTCATCATTTGCCTTTGGGAAGACTTAGGATTTAGGTTTTGGGTCGGCATCAGCACCGCTAACACTGAAGCAATTGTAACATTCTAGTTCGATCATACGTTTCTTTTTCTTTTTCTTTTGGATATGTTGGGTTTTGTTTTATTTTTATTATTATAACTTGGAGTTTAATACTTTTAATCAAGATATATACATATAATTATGGTTTTTCAAGTTTGTTAAATATGCATATTATTAGTATTTAAATATTTATTTGTCTAACACTATTTTATAACCATATTTATATTTTAGTATCATAGTCTAAACAAAAGATATTTTATTTGGTATTTCTTTAAACAATACATATACATAAGATTTTACCCTTTTTAAATTCTATTTATAAGATATTTTGTCTTACGATATTTATTTGGTTAAAATATTTAATTTTGAAAAGTCATGAGAGCCCCTGTTAAATCTTTTAAACATATAAATATATCTCCTAAACTAACAACTCAATTTTCTCTCTCCAATCACCATATATGTCTCACCTGATAACTTTATTCTTTTAAACCAAATACTATTCTCTCTCTCCAAACAAATATCTTTTCCAACAGATTTCTTTCTCCCCATATTCTATTCTATCTACATATATTTTTCTATATCACTAACTATATTTCACCAAACCCCC
Source organism: Agapanthus africanus (assembly GCA_030015575.1). Lineage (NCBI taxonomy): Eukaryota > Viridiplantae > Streptophyta > Magnoliopsida > Asparagales > Amaryllidaceae > Agapanthus > Agapanthus africanus. The sequence continues at coordinate 351,316,196 of CM057351.1, forward strand.
GCTCTCTTTCTATATATATTCCCTAACAAAATCTCTCTCTCTCTCAAATCTAATCTAACTCTCTCATCGGATTCTTTCTCAAATCTACTCTCTCTTTAATTATTTTTCTACAAATCTATATACATACATACTATATATAATTGAAGATATTTTGTTATGATAGTTTAACTGAAAATATATTTTAGTTGTTTGATATCATAAAATCCTATATATATAACTAATTATATTTATTTTCATTAACCCATAACCATATACATATCTACATATATTTTCACTATATACTAATATCTATATATACAACTTTTCTAATATCTTATAGAAGTATATAACAACCCATCATATCTCTCTTTTATAAAATCAAATCCAAATCTCATCTCATCAGAATATTTCTCTCTCCAATTATAATAATCTCTCCAATTTTTAACAAAATCTCTCTTCCCTATAAATAACAACCTAATTATTAGCATCTCTCCCCTTCACATATAAATCAACCTTCTCTTTCTCCCAACACAATATTTTCTTCTTCTTCAAATTTAGCCGAGCAATCAAACCTTAGAGTTATTCTTCGTGTCGTCGTGTTTATCTGTCTCCGAGACAAGTACTCTTACACTTTTATTTTTTTTAATCGATGCAACATCGGAAATCCTCTAAATAAATTATTAAGTTACAATATTTAAATAAAATTATAATATTTTGCCGCTTTATTAATATATCCTATAATACTTATACATATGATGAAAACTCTAGGATCTAGAATACCTATTAATCATTTCATCAAGTGAACAGCTGTAAAAGTGCAAGCGTAATAAAATAACTATTAACATGTAAATATGGTTTAATATATAAAAAGGTTTATAAGTAATTATATGTTTCTGTTGCAACAATATTGGTATACACTAGCATGCAAAATGTCAACACTTATATCCTAATCTAAAACATAAAAATATATCATTATTACTGTTAATCAATAAACGTTTTGGGCTTAATATTTTATATATATAAATTAAACTTTCTACACTATCACTCCTTATAATATCGCTGCACTCTATGTGTCCTAGTCATATAAATTATTTTGATACTATAATTTGTATTAATATTTTCTATTATCACATGATTATAAAACTTATTATTAGCACTTACATGATGGCTAGTCAATCTGTCATTTATTTTATCTTACTTATTATTATCTCGTAATTATACTAAACTTTCTCAAAACCCCATAATTTCCCCACGATTCTTTTCCCCACGATTACTGTTCCTCTCTCTGCCTCTTCTTCTTCGTTTCTCCCGCCTCGCGGTCGCCGCTCGCGAGACCCAACCCACGCTCGCTTTGCCTCGCCGTCGTCGACCACCCCTCTACCCCCGTCTCCATGCCCTCGACCACTCCTCCTTCCTTCGACCCTCAACCCATCGGCCTCATCATCCTCTCACCTCCATCACCGAGATCATCACCTCCGATCCCATCTCACCTTGCTGCACCTACTCCATCACCATCGCCACCTTCATATTCTATCCTCATCGACAGCACTTCAATCAACTGAGAAACCTAACCTAGCCCCGCGCCTCCTCCGAGCTTAACCTGAACCCACATCAAGCACCTTCCTGAGAACCCATTGCCATCTTTCCCGAACAGCCCTATCTACCTCCGCATTACCATCTCCCCATACTTATCATCGCCTTTACCTCGCTCCCACCACTACTCCTTTTCCGCAGCACCCTCTTTCCTCTCACCAAGACCCCATCGAAGCACACCACCATCGCCATCATCCCAAGAACCCAACTTCATCTTCCCGAGATCACCACAGCTGTCGTCGCATCCCATCACCTCGCTTGAACACCATCAACCTCATCGACAGCATCTTCTTCATCTCCCTCGACCCTAGCCCAAGCCATCGCTTCATTCCTCTCACCTGCACATCAAAACCGAGACCATCTTCTTTTTGGCCGAGCACCCAACAGCCACACCCAACATCGCAGTAGCACCCTAGGTTGCATCTCACCTGCCCCATCGCCTGAAAACCCTCGCCTGCATCCTCGCCGTCGACGTCACCCCTTCGCTTCTTCTCTGATCCCAGAGCAGCCAAACCTATAACACAACCCCTTCTCTTTCTTCTTCTTCTTCCTCTCTTCTCTTTCTTGATCTCGTGTTTCCCGGTGATCGCCGGAGCTGTGCCCGTCGCCGACGATCCGAATGACCCAGTGGACATCTCCAACCAGCGCGGTCACCTTCTTGCTTTGCCTGATTCAGTTTTATACGCGCGTGTGTACATTGCGAAGTTTACCCGACGTTGGACATGGCGTACGCACCCCGTCGTGAGATCCGATCAGACAAGTTTCTCTTGCCGCATTCTATGTCGCTATATTTATATCCATAAATAAAATATTACATATTTATTTCATTGTGCATGTTTGATTATATACAATCATATGTTAAGTGCGGTACATTGTTGGTTTATGGCAAAATCAACCTAGGAAGAGCGTATAACTCTGATCCCAAGTTGAATTCTAGCGGAGTTCGTGCCTCGCATCTTCGTACATCGTTCTCCCGTGATCCTTATCCTCCAGGCAAGTACTCTTTCTTTACTTTTGGTCGATATACATCGGCATTCCTTTGTAGTTATATGTATATATATATATTTTCTGCACTGTTAGAATAAAAGATAAATGTGTTAGTATCTTTTCGTTATATTATACAATATATATATATAGGCAAACTGTTATGTAGCAAGTGAGAATAATTAGCAAGTGTGGTTTAAAAATGAGATTTATTTTAACTACAAATAAAGTTCGAAAGTTGTTAACCTATCTCACATATATGTATTTTCTAGTCAGATTGTGATTAAGATACCGATATTAAGGTTAACGGTAAAGATAACAATTGTGACTCATACCAGCTTGTACACCACCTTTATGCAGTTACTATTACCTGATAACTATTACCACTGACAAGTCCTAACTATTCACTACTCTAGTCTCTATGAACGAGATCGCTGATAAGGATGCTGAACTACATGACATGACATGACACACTACTATTTACCAGTTTCATCTCTATACAATTACCATACCACAATTCCAGTCTTTTCAGCATTCTTAATTAGTGCTCTAGTCATTACCATAATAGCTATAAATACGTGGGTGTTGGGGTAGTTTGAGTGTGCGTTGTACAACAGGATCTCAGGAGTGCCATGCCGGCAGCTCGTACCGGGCTATAGCGGTCTCATGTTTACAGCTCGTACCGGGCTATATCGGTCTAAAGTTTACAGCTCGTACCGGGCTATAGCGGTCTCATGTTTACAGCTCGTACCGGGCTATAGCGGTCTCTTGTTCATTCCACAGTTGGGCCCGTGTTTCCTAGCCCCTGGGGCACCACTCTTGGGTTAGGAATACTCCTGCAGAGGTTGACGCACACACTCGGCCTTACGATAGGATAGTTTATCTTTTAGTGACCAGTTAGGTTATGACCTGACCCCTTACATACATGTTTCATAGTGTTAATACATCTAATTATTTATATACCTGTTTTTCTTGCGCACCGAGCTTCACTATTTTCATATATTCATATTATTATGCTACACACACACTTTTTACGTTGAGTACTTGCTGGGATGTTCTGACAACCCTGAGATTTGCCATCTCAGGTTTAAAGACAGGTTTTCGGGCCGAGCAGGATTAGAGCGGCTACCGGGAGTTTGCTGAAGACCAGTAACCGTAGGTTTATTTTCACCCTTTTTAATTAGCTTTTAGCATGTGCGCCCTTCTGGGACATTAGGACTTATGTATCTTTCCGATTTTGTTGTCTTTTCGAATCTATTGTATCGGATCTTTTTGCATCGAATATCTAGTGGACCCAATTTTAGAATTTCTTTTGGTTTCGTTGCAGCATGATTATCAGTATTATTCCTTTCGATATTGGATTTTATTTTTGACAGGTTAATCTAGACAGCCTTATATGACTATGGAAGGATCTTTCCTTACCGTAGGTAGCACGGCTGGCCTTCGTCGCTCTCCGCATTCCGGATTTTGAGAAGCGGGGCGTGACAAGGTTTTGTTGGTATCAGAGCCAGGCTGATCTTGAGGTTAGCCCTAGTTCTTCCGACCTTTTAGGTTAGAATCACATGTCTAGATTTTCCCTAGTATGTCATGCTGCATATTCTCTTGACTCTGATTATAGGATTCGGACGACTGAGATAGAATTACGATATTGTACCCATGTACCGCGGCATGGTTACAATATGTTATTCTATTTGAGTAACTTAGAGTTCTACCTGATTTGTTTCCACTGATTTGATTTCCTTTCACATGCCGATTTTTCGAGCCCAAACCGTGACTTTTAATACCCTCATTTGCTTCCTTGATCCTTAATCTTTCATACCCATCTATTTTCATTGATCATTGTAATTAGTTCACGATCTTGTATTTTCGTTCTTCAAATTTCGAGGACGAAATTTTTGTAAGGTGGGTACGATGTAACATCCTAGTTCGATCATACGTTTCTTTTTCTTTTTCTTTTAGATATATTGGGTTTTATTTTATTTTTATTATTATAACTTGGAATTTAATATTTTTAATCAAGATATATACATATAATTATGGTTTTTCAAGTTTGTTAAATATGCATATTATTAGTATTTAAATATTTATTTGTCTAATACTATTTTATAACCATATTTATATTTTAGTATCATAGTTTAAACAAAAGATATTTTATTTGGTATTTCTTTAAACAATACATATACATAAGATTTTACCCTTTTTAAATTCTATTTATAAGATATTTTGTCTTACGATATTTATTTGGTTAAAATATTTAATTTTGAAAAGTCATGAGAGCCCCTATTAAATCTTTTAACCATATAAATATTTTTCCTAAATTAACAACTCAATTTTCTCTCTCCAATCACCATATATGTCTCACCTGATAATTTTATTCTTTTAAAACAAATACTATTCTCTCTCTCCAAACAAATGTCTTTTCCAACAGATTTCTTTCTTCCCATATTCTATTCTATCTACATATATTTTTCTATATCACTAACTATATTTCACCAAACCCCGCTCTCTTTCTATATATATTCTCTAACAAAATCCCTCTCTCTCAAATCTAATCTAACTCTCACATCGGATTCTTTCTCAAATCTACTCTCTCTTTAATTATTTTTCTATAAACCTATATACATACATACTATATATAATTGAAGATATTTTGTTATGATAGTTTAACTGAAAATATATTTTAGTTGTTTGATATCATAAAATCCTATATATATAACTAATTATATTTATTTTCATTAACCCATAACCATATACATATCTACATATATTTTCACTATATACTAATATCTATAGATACAACTTTTCTAATATCTTATAGAAGTATATAACAACCCATCATATCTCTCTTTTATAAAATCAAATCCAAATCTCATCTCATCAGAATATTTCTCTCTCCAATTATAATAATCTCTCCATTTTTTAACAAAATCTCTCTTCCCTATAAATAACAACCTAATTATTATCATTTCTCCCCTTCTCATATAAATCAACCTTCTCTTTTTCCTATCACAATATTTTTTTCTTCTTCAAATTTAGCCGAGCAATCAAACCTTAGAGTTGTTCTTCGTGTCGTCGTGTTTATCTGTCTCCGAGGCATGTACTCTTACTCTTTTATTTTTTTTAGTCGATGCAATATCGGCAATTCTCTAAATAAATTATTAAGTTACAATATTTAAATAAAATTATAATATTTTGCCGCTTTATTAATATATCTTATAATACTTGTACATATGATGAAAACCCTAGGATCTAGAATACCTATTAATCCTTTCATCAAGTGAACAGCTGTAAAAGTGCAAGCGTAATAAAATAACTATTAACATGTAAATATGGTTTAATATATACAAAGGTTTATAAGTAATTATATGTTTCTGTTGTAACAATATTGGTATACACTAGCATGAAAAATGTCAACACTTATATCCTAATCTAAAACATAAAAATATACCATTATTACTGTTAATCAATAAACGCTTTGGGCTTAATATTTTATATATATATATAAATTAAACTTTCTACATTATCACTCCTTATAATATCGCTGCACTCTATGTGTCCTAGTCATATAAATTATTTTGATACTATAATTTGTATTAATATTTTCTATTATCACATGATTATAAAACTTATTATTAGCATTTACATGATGACTAGTCAATCTGTCATTTATTTTATCTTACTTATTATTATCTCGTAATTATACTAAACTTTCTCAAAACCCCATAATTTCCCCACGATTCTTTTCCCCACGATTACTGTTCCTCTCTCTGCCTCTTCTTCTTCGTTTCTCCCGCCTCGCGGTCGCCGCTTGCGAGACCCAACCTACGCTCGCTTCGCCTCGCCGTCGTCGACCACCCCTGTACCCTCGTCTCCATGCCCTCGACCACTCCTCCTTCCTTCGACCCTCAACCCATCGGCCTCATCATCCTCTCACCTCCATCACCGAGATCATCACTTCCGATCCCATCTCACGTTGCTGCACCTACTCGATCACCATCGCCACCTTCATATTCTATCCTCATCGACAGCACTTCAATCAACTGAGAAACCTAACCTAGCTCCGCGCCTCCTCCGAGCTTAACCCGAACCCACATCAAGCACCTTCCTGAGAACCCATTGCATTCTTTCCCGAACAGCCCTATCCACCTCCTCATTACCATCTCCCCACACTTATCATCGCCTTTACCTCGCTCCCACCACTACTCCTTTGCCGCAGCACCCTCTTTCCACTCCCCGAGACCCCATCAAAGCACACCACCATCGCCATCATCCCAAGAACCCAACTTCATCTTCCCGAGATCATCACCGCTGTCGTCGTATCCCATCACCTCGCTTGAACACCATCAACCTCATCGACAGCATCTTCTTCATCTCCCTCGACCCTAGCCCAAGCCATCGCTTCATTCCTCTCACTTGCACATCAAAACCGAGACCATCTTCTTTTTGGCCGAGCACCCAACAGCCACACCCAACATCGCAGTCGCACCCTAGGTTGCATCTCACCTGCCCCATCGCCTGAAAACCCTCGTCGACGGCCCATCGTCGACGTCACCCCCTCGCTTCTTCTCTGATCCCAGAGTACCCAAACCCAGAACACAACCCCTTCTCATTCTTCTTCTTCTTCTTCTTCTTTTCTCTTTCTTGATCTCGTGTTTCCCGGTGATCGCCGGAGTTGTGCCCATCGCCGACGATCCGAATGAACCAGTGGACATCTCCAACCAGTGCGGTCACCTTCTTGCTTTGCCTGATTCAATTTTATACGCGCGTGTGTACATTGCGACGTTTACTCGACGTTGGACATGGCGTACGCACCCCGTCGTGAGATCCGATCAGGCAAGTTTCTCTTGCTGCATTCTATGTTGCTATATTTATATCCATAAATAAAATATTACATGTTTATTTCATTGTGCATGTTTGATTATATACAATCATATGTTAAGTGCGGTTCATTGTTGGCTTATGGCAAAATCAATCTAGGAAGAGCGTATAACTCTGATCCCAAGTTGAATCCTAGCTGAGTTCGTGCCTCGCATCTTCGTACATCGTTCTCCCATGATCCTTGTCCTCCAGGCAAGTACTCTTTCTTTACTTTTGGTCGATATACATCGGCATTCCTTTGTGGTTATATGTATATATATTTCCTGCACTGTTAGAATAAAAGATAAATGTGTTAGTATCTTTTCGTTATATTATACAATATATATATAGGCCAACTGTTATGTAGCAAGTGAGAATAATTAGCAAGTGTGGTTTTAAAATGAGATTTATTTTAACAACAAATAAAATTCGAAAGTTGTTAACCTATCTCATATATATGTATTTTCTAGTCAGATTGTGATTAAGATACCCATATTAAGGTTAACGGTAAAGATAACAATTGTGACTCATACCAGCTAGTACATCACCTTTATGCAGTTACTATTACCTGATAACTATTACCACTGACAAGTCCTAACTATTCACTACTCTAGTCTCTATGAACGAGATCGCTGTTAAGGATGCTGAACTACATGACATGACATGACACACTACTATTTACCAGTTTCATCTCTATACAATTACCATACCACAATTCCAGTCTTTTCAGCATTCTTAATTAGTGCTCTAGTCATTACCATAATAGCTATAAATACGTGGGTGTTGGGATAGTTTGAGTGTGCGTTGTACAACAGGATCTTAGGAGTCCCATGCCGGCAGCTCGTACCGGGCTATAGCGGTCTCATGTTTACAGCTCGTAACGGGCTATATCGGTCTCATGTTTACAGCTCGTACGGGGCTATAGCGGTCTCATGTTTACAGCTCGTACCGGGCTATAGCGGTCTCTTGTTCATTCCACAATTGGGCCCGTGTTTCCTAGCCCCTGGAGCACTACTCTTGGGTTAGGAATACTCTTGCAGAAATTGACGCACACACTCGAGCTTACGATAGGATAGTTTACCTTTTAGTGACCAGTTAGGTTATGACCTAACCCCTTACATACATGTTTCATAGTGTTAATGCATCTAATTATTTATATACCTGTTTTTCTTGCGCACCGGGCTTCACTATTTTCATATATTCATGTTATTATGCTACACACACACTTTTTACGTTGAGTACTTGCTGTGATGTTCTGACGTCCCTGAGATTTGCCATCTCAGGTTTAGAGATAGGTTTTCAGGCCGAGCAGGATCAGAGGGGCTACCGGGACTTTGCTGAAGACCAGTAACCTTAGGTTTATCTTCACCCTTTTTAATTAGCTTTTAACATGTGCGCCCTTCTGGGACATTAGGACTTATGCATCTTTCCGATTTTGTTTTCTTTTCGAACTTATTGTATCGGATCTTTTTGCATCAATTATCTAGTGGACCCATTTTTAGAATTTATTTTGGTTTCATTGCAGCATGATTATCAGTATTATTCCTTTCGATATTGGATTTTATTTTTGACAGGTTAATCTAGACAGCTTTATGTGACTATGGAAGGATCTTTCCGTACCGTAGGTAGCACGGCTGGCCTTCGTCGCTCTCTGCATTCCGGATTTTGGGAAGCGGGGTGTGATTGCAATGCCGGGAGCGACTCATCATTTGCCATTGCCCGTTGGGGAGCGATGGCTTAGGAGACAGCTTTAGATCTCTATCACCTAAGGCTTTTTAATTTTATGAGCCATAAGGCTCTCATAAAAGCATTTTATCCCTACGAGTTGAGAGAATCTCACAAGTGTATTTCTCTCTAGGAATCGTGGGGATTCCTAAGCGTGTTGTTCCTTTGTGAGTCATAAGGATCTCACGCGGGGATTTTCTCCTCATTAGGTCGAGAGGACTTTGCGAGTTTATTTCATCTCTTTTTTACGAGTTTGCGCCCTTTCGGGTTTTCACAAACTTGCCGGCAGTCCTGCTGATTTTACTCATGGAGCCCTTTCGGGTTTTCATCCGTACCCGTTTTGCTTGTGGACATACCTTTTTTTCTTTTTTTCTTTTTTTTACATTGGCGGAGCTTCATCGCTGGTGGAACTTTAAATGTAGTCTCACCGATAGGACCCATGAGATATAGGGGTCGTTTATACCAGTGGATTGTATACGGTTTTACAGGATGTATGATCCAAACCGTAGGACCGGTGTGCTCAATTCGTCTGCGACTTGGTGCTTTCACGTACAGTATTTCTTGAGATATCGGCCGTTGATGGGTGGCATGGGCATTTCTCCATCGGCACTTATTTGTTGGTAGGATCCTCCATCGAACACTTTTTCGATGACGTATGGTCCTTCCCAGTTTGGCTCGAATTTTCCTTTGGCATGTCGATTGGGGATGATTGGCCTTTTGAGGACCAACACCAATTCGCCTTTCTTGAAAGCGCAGAGACGGGTCATCTTGTCATAGGCCCATAACATTTGGGCTTGGTACAACTCCAGATTTTGCTGTATTGCGAGCCTATTTTCTTTGAGGGCGTTGAGCTCTTCGAGCCGAAGGAGCACGTTTTCCTCCTCCGTCAACTCGTGCTGAACGACCATTCTTAAGCTTGGAACTTCAACTTTGAGGGGAGGATCGCCTCCACTCAGAAGAGTAATGAGTATGGAGTGTACCGAGTTGGAGTACGGTGCGTGGTACGATATGCCCACAACGCCTCATGAAGTTTGAGATTCCAGTCTCTTTTGTTGGCTGAAGCATTTTTCCTCAGGAGCATGCATAGAGTCTTATTGAAGGCTTCGGCAAGCCCATTGGCTCATGGATTATAGATGGAGGAATATCTCCAGTCTACGTGCTGAGTAGCGAACCATGAGACTTTGAAGCTCTTGAAAGAAGGCCCGTTGTTAGAAATGATTCTTCTTGGTGTACCGAAGAGGTATAGAATATTATGCTGGAAGAATGTCAGAATATTTTCTGTCTTGACTTCTTTTAGCGGGACAGGTTCAGTCCATCTGGAGAAGTAGTCTGTTGCGGCCAATATGAACCGGTGGCCTTTGGATGATGGAGGATCAATTGGACCGACTATGTCGGTTCCCCAAACTTCGAAGGGCCATGACGCCACCGTAGGATGCAGTGGATTGTGATGCTTATGAATGAAGTCACCATGAATTTGGCTGAGATGACACCTCTTCGCATGCTCTTCACAATCCCTTATCATGGTTGGCTAGTAATACCTAAACCGTTTAATTTGAAGTCGCATTTTGGGGCTAGTTTGGTGAGCTCCGCGGACGCCTGAGTGAACTTCTTTCATGACTTTTTGGGCTTCGGCCGATGATAGGCACCTGAGCCAGAGTTGGTCATATGATCTGCGGTATAACGTATTATTTACAAACATGTATCGAAGATCTCTCTTCTTCAGCTGAATCCTCGCAGATTTTTCTTCGGGCAGCTTGTCATATCGGAGGTACTCTATGAAGGGTTCTCTCCAATCGGGTTCGTCTTGAATGATCAAAGCTTCTTCGGCAGGATTGTTCTCTTGTTCTACGCTTTCTTCTTCACGCAAAGAGACTGGAGGCAGAATTTATCGGATTCTAACTATGATTAGAATTTCATCCATATCAGGATTAGCTAGCTCTTTAGCTAGGCGAGCGAGTATGTCGGCTTTTTCGTTCAACGCTCTAGGGACTCTCATTAGTTCAATGTGAGTGAACCGTTTCATGAGTTCCACCACTCAGCTTCTATATCGAGCTAACTCGGTTTTGTATATTTTATAGTCGCCGCTTACTTGGTTGACGACAAGCTAGGAGTCACTGTAAACCCGTAGCCGAAGGATTTCCATTTCTATGGCGAGCTCCAGACCAGCTATCAGAGTTTCGTACTCTGCCTCGTTGTTTGTACGAGGCTCGGTGAGAGCGAAAGAACGTCGTAGGGTTCCTCCCGATGGTGTGACGAACACCTATCCTATCCCCGCTTTTATCTCCGGGACACTGATTTACTGGAGGATCTTATTGATGAGGCTCCGTCGAAGTAGAGCTCCCAACATGGCCTGTCATTCTCGAGGTGCAGCACTTGTTCGTTGGGTAACTCGTAATTGAGCGGTGACCCTTCTGGTATGGGATGAGTAGCGAGAAAGTCGGCGAGGGCTTGCCCTTTTACCGCTTTTTGAGGAATATAAATTATGTCAAATTCAAGCAGCATGGCAGCCCATCTCGCCATTCTACCGGCTAGGATTGATTTGGTCATTAAGTGTTTGAGCGGGTCGACCTTGAAGATCAGCATAACCCGATGAGCGAGCAGATAGTGCCTAAGCTTCTTCATAGCGAATATCAGAGCCAGGCATTGCTTTTCAATCGGAGAATAGTTATGTTCCGCCCCGACTAAAGTTCGACTAAGATAGTAGAGGGCATTCTCTTTTTCCTCCTCGTTGTTCTGGGCAAGGAGTGCACCGAATGACTCATCTAGCGCGGCAGTATAAAAAATCAACGGTTTATTTAGAATAGGGACATCAAGCACTGGAGGGTACAACAGGTAGTGTTTGATGCTTTCGAACGCTTCTTGACATTCGGCATCCTAGACAAAAGTAGCTCCTTTCTTCATGAGCTTTGAGAAGGGCCTACATCTCCCCGATAAATTTGAGATAAATCTTCGTATATAAGCAAACTTGCCTTGAAAAGATCTTGGATGCGTCGGATTCCTCGGAAGAGGCATCTCCATGATGGCCTTTATCTTGGATGGGTCAACTTCTATCCCTCGATGTCGGACTATGAAGCCCAGGAATTTTCCCGATGACACGCCAAAAGCGCACTTCAGAGAATTCATCTTCAGATTATAGTCCCTCAGTCTAATGAGAATGATCCTAAGATCCTGGATGTGATCGGTCTTGGCTTTAGTCTTGATGACCAAATCATCAACATAACATTCGACGACTTTATGGATTAGGTCATCAATGATATTGGTCATTTCCCTTTGATACGTAGCATTTGCGTTCTTTAATCCAAATGGCATCACCTTGTAGCAGTATATCCCGATCGGGGTTTGAAATGTTGTGTGTTTCTCATCCTCAGGCGACATCTTGATTTGATTATATCCAGACGAACCGTCCATGAAGGTGAACAGCTCGTAATTAGTGGTGTCATCGACCATCATTTTTATGACCAGAAATGGGAAATCATCTTTAGGGCATGCCTTGTTAAGGTCCCTGAAATCGACACAAACCCGGATCTGCCCATTTTTCTTCTTTACTGGGACAATGCATGCGATCTAGTCTGCGTATTTCTCTTCCCTAACGAAGCCAGCATCGATAAGTTTCTTAGTTTTCTCGATGGCCTTTTCTTCCAGCTCCCTTCTCATTCTTCGAGGAGCTTGTTTGACGGGCTTGGCATCAGGAGATATAGCCAGCTTATGCATGGCCACTTCAGAGGAGAGGCCAGACATTTCTTTGTACATCCACGCGAAGGAGTCGGTGAACTCATGCAGCAGGGCAATTATCTGCTATTTCGTTTTCTCTGACAAGAGTGAGTTGATTTAGGTCGGCCTTGGATTATCAGGCGTTCCTAAATCGATCTCGGTTAGCTCATTGAAGGTTGCTTGTCCGCCATCTTCGAGCTCTTAAGGAGCTTCTTCTGGCTTGGCTATCTCATCATCATCATTTGACCTTTCGCTGGCTTCACCAACATGGATCATGTAACATGGTTTTGAATCATACTGGATGAAACATATGCCCCGTCTATCTGGAATTCGTCCATCGATGAGTGCTCGGACCTGAAGCAGATGCCATAGCCCTTCATAAAACTTTGCTTCGGACTCCGTTTGATATAACGGATATCCGCACCTTTTGAAATATTCCCGCATCTCGGGTGCATAGTATCTGGGATTGAAGACGGCTCTTATGCATCTCTTATAGGGAAGGCACGCGACAGACAAATCGTCCGGTTGTGCAATAGGATTTGACCCATAAAACAGGATGCCCCTCTGTTCACTTTTCCTTCCAGGAACGTAGAAAGTTTTCAGCTGGTCCACGATGGAGACTGACAATACATCGAGCTATTTACACATCTGCTCCGGTACCCTTGTGACAGCTAGGGGCCCTTCTGCAACTTCGATGGTCTCTCGCAGCTTTGCTTGTTGCGTGGGGGCCCAATCTGTATAGCTGTTGTAAAGCAGGTTCTCTTCCTCCGACTCTTCAGTGTCGTTGCCTAAACGAGGGCAAATTTTGCTGTCGGATGGGCCTTCGATATCATATTCATTCGTATCGCTACCGAAATGAGGGCGTGTTTTACAGAAGGACAGACTTCCAGCATCGGACTCATCAGTGTCACTGCCGAAACGCGGACGCACTTGGAGATTTTTGCTTTTGAAAGTGACAGCAGGCTCAGATTTGCCTTTGAGTTTTTGGACCGTTCTATTTTTGGTCAGCTGTGGCTCAGCACTTTGGAGATTCACAAAGTACCGAGAATCTTCATATCAGACTTCATGCACACCGAACGGCTGGATGTCTCCATCAATGCGTCTTTCTTCTCTGTTTTTGGTATATTTCATGCACTGGTGGAGAGTTGACGGAACGATGCTGTAATCGTGGAGCCACAGCCATCCCAGAAGAACCTTATAAGACGTGTCAATATCGATCACGTATAACTTAGCTTTGATTTGCAGATCCCCAAATTTGATTGGCAGAGCTATAGACCCCAGAGCTTGATGGCAGTTTTGATTGAAGCCTTGAATGACAATCCTTTCCATTGATAGGTGTCAGACATCCATTGACAAACTCTTTAGAGTCCGCAAGTTCATGATGTTCACTGAGAATCCCAAATCAATCAATATGCGACTAATCCGATCTCCGTCGATGTACCCTGTCATGTAAGGCGGCCGGTTAAGTTCAGCTGTTCCTAGTAGCAGGTCTTCATCCTTAAACGTGATCGCGGCAGTATGCAGGGTGTACAGGGCTTCTTTCATATTAATTTCCGCAAAGCGACCCTGGTACCGCTCGTGGTTTTGTAAAGCATGAATGAGAACATCTCTAAGCTCTTTAGATAGAACCAAGGCATCGTAGATGCTCAGAAGAGGCGGAAGCTTTCGAAGATGAGCCAAGATATTATAGTCCACCGAGGATGGACTTGAATTTTCATGAGCCGGCTCTCCACCATCTTCTTCATTAGCGACTTATTTTTCCTTCCCTTTTGGGGCGTTGCCCTGATTCAGCGGTAGAGCCTTGCCGCTTCTGAGCTGGATTCGGTTGGTCTTTATGGCGAGCTCCTCATTCTCTTCGGGAAAACAGAGCTTCTCCTCAGAGTCACTGCCCAGATGGATGGCGTAGCAGGTCACTATAGGGATCTCTTCATTGGAGTCTTCTTTTAGCTCCTCCAGAATCTCAGCTGCTTCTACAGGAAAGAACTCCTTCAATTGAATTAGAGTTCTTTCTTTTTGTTCATAGTATTAGAAGGAATTGATGTATTTTTGAATGGTCGATCTCCCTGCAGACTCTTTTTCGCGTCGAGCTGCACTTTTCTTCTTCTTTACCTTTTTGGATTTTGAGCCGGATTGGCAGCTGGAATGGTGGGCTTCTTCTGCCCTTCCCGTTCTGTTCTGGGCTCTTTCCAAAGTAATTTTAGCATTGTTGGGGTCAAAAATTATACCCCAGTAGACCAAGTCAAAACCAATGTCAACCCCAAGTCAAGTGGGCCCGAGCCCAAGCTTAAGTTAAGACCAAGCATGGAAAGGGCCGGCTCCATTCTAAAAAGGAGGCAATAAATTAGTCTAAATGTAATTTTTAGAAATAAATATATATAAAGTGGGCAGAAATCCAAAATTTTGTAAACCCCATGGCTTATGTGCAAAAAAGAAATAAGCACATATGGCATGGGGTGGCACAAGTGCCATTTGGCAAAACCCAATGGGCTATATGTAAAGTGTGTAGCCTATAAAGGCAACATGATGAAAAAATCAATAATAACTTTCTCTCTCTCAAATATTAGGGTTCTATGCCTCCTTCTCCTTCCTTAAGATTATAAACCTTCTTCCTCCTTTTGAATTAAATCAAGAGTTTCACTCTTCCTTTTCCAAAAATAAATAGTTTTTCACCATCAAACCCTTGAAGGGAAACTCAGATCTTCCATAAGATCTCAAAAAGGGGAGATTTTTAAATCTCACCCACTTTTCTCCAAGATCCGGCCAACAGAAAAGGAGGAAGGAGACCCATATTCAAAAATCCTATCTTGGAAAGATCCAAGACCTAAAAGGAGATCTAGGGCCAAAGGGGAGAAGAAAGGGGTCCCCTTTGATCATCCCCAAACATTTCTAGGAGTTTAACTCCATTCAAGATCTGTTGGAGTTTAACTCCATAAATCAAACCCTTTTTTTATAGGAGTTCAACTCTATTCAACATATGTCGGAGTTTAACTCCGTAAATAAAAACCCTCTTTCAGAATTTAACTTCTATTTCCGGGGCAAAAAGGCCCCCTTCTTTCCGCCGGCGCCCAAGCGCCCAGCGCCCACGAGCTGGGCATGTGAGGCGCTAGCGGGTCAAGCATCCAGCGCCCACGTGCCGGGCACGTGAGGCGCTAGCTCCCACATGCCTGGCACGTGACCCGCTAGCGTCCAAGCGCCCAGCGCCCATGTGCCGGGCACGTAAGACGTTTGCGCCCAAGCGCCCAGCGCCTATGTGTCGGGCACGTAAGGCGCCCAACGCCTAGCTTCTTAGCGTCTTTAAGACGCTCCTCACCCTACTTTTCCCCACTGTTCCCTTATAAAAAAGAAAAAAAGAAAAGAAAAGATAGAGAGAAAAAGCAATGGGAAAAATTCTCCTAATGGAGCATCACGTGCTTATACGTGATGCGCCTTAGAGCAAAGATTATTTTGCGATTGACAATTAAAGCTGAAATTAAGCCTCATGTGCAAACACGTGAGCATCTATATACAAAGTATATAGGCGCCTTCCTAAAACAAATAACAGGCCAGAGAAGCTCACGTGTCAGCATATGATGCTCTTTGTTGGGCTTAACTTCGTAGGGGTCACATGCCGCACGTGACATTTCTGAACATCAGCTCATGTGCCAACACGTGATGCATTTTCTTTGGGACAGCTGCATATAAGCAAACCATTTTAATGCTATTGGGGTCACGTGCCACACGTGACATTTCTGAACATCAACTCACGTGGCAACACGTGATGCCTTTTCTCTGAGATTGCAGCATATAAGCAAACCAGTTTAATACTATGGGGTTCACATGCTACACATGAGGGTTCCTAAACACCTACCAAGCTGATAGAATTAAATTCTAAATAAAGGGATCAAAACCTTATTTGGAAAATATTTCCTTATATCTTTCTAAACAAGAAAGATTACGCTCTGTAAAACAGAGCACCGTTGGATTAAAAATCCAATGGTGATTAAAAATCACCAAGCTACAAAATAAGCTCTGTATGGGAAAATATTCTTCCAATCTTGTTAAAAACAAGAAAAATATCTTCTGGAAAACAGAAGTCCTTGGATCAAAGATCCAACGGTGGATAAAATCTTCAAATCAATTAAAAAATCTCTCAATGAGAGATTTCCTTAACTAAATCAACAAACTTGCCTCTACTATATAAAGAACCCAAGACTTTAAGTCTAAGAGAGGAGAGACCCCCCATAAGATTTGAGAAACAAAAAAAAAGAAGAAGAGCTCTCTTTTAGAAAAAGAAACCCTAGGTAAGAAAAAAGACATAAAGATCATTTTATCTCTTCTTCCCTATTTCAAGAGTTGAACTCTTCTAAAAAGAACTTAGTTCTTCCTCTAGTTGAGATCTACAGAAGCAGATCTCCCCACAAGTTGAGAATTTAATTCTCATCAGGAAGATTCTGTCATGCAGACTCAAAACTGAGAGGAAAGAACTAAGCCTGAAGAATTTAATTCTTCCCAAACATTTAGGAATTTAATTCCTTTGATAAAACTAGGGTTTAACCCTGCATAAGAATTTAATTCTTATAAAATAAGGGACATGAAATTCTCAAAACTAAGATCAAGATCCCCATGCACATAAAAGAAATGATTAGCGTTCAACGCTATCACGACAGATCACGTGTTCCCACGTAAGCATCTCTGAGGAACGAAAAGGAATGACTGAGATCGAGTCACGTGATCCCACGTGACCCCCTTAATAGCTCTTAGCACTTATGAAAAGAAAAGGGGAATAAATTAAAGACAGTTCCCATTTTGGGGCGCCTCACGTGACCCCATGTGACCTCCTAATAGTGCTTAGCACTTTTAAAAGAAAAGGGAATAAACCCAAAAAAATAGTTCCTATTTTGGGGCGCCTCACGTGATCCCACGCGACCCCCTAATAGTTCTTAAGGAAAGGGGAATAAATCAAAGACAGATCCCACTTTTGGGCGCCTCACGTGATCCCACGTGACCCTCTAATAGTGCTTACCACTTTCAAAAGAAAAAAAAGGATAAATCCGAAGACAGTTCCCATTTTGGGGCGCCTCACATGATCCCACGTGACCCCCAACGGTGCTTATCACTTATAAAAGAAAAAGGGAATAAGCCAAAGAATCAGTGCTCAATTCTAAGGCGCCTCACGTACCACACGTGAGCGCTCCAAATTTCAGTGTTTAACACTGCTTAAGAGCCTCACGTGGGAGCACATGAGCGCTAAACAAATATCAGTGTTTTACACTATGAGGGACCAACCTTAGCCCAAGTTAGCCAAGTCTTCTGAGGCTAAAAAACCTTTTGACTATCAATTAACCGAGCCTTCCTATACTCAGGTCTCCCTAAATTGATCATAGTTCCAAAGATGACTAATGATCTCCTGACACATGACATCTAAAATGATGTTCGTTCCACCATGATCTCCCCTTTCAATTTGGAGTTCGGTTCAAGGGTACATCTCTCCACACCTCTGATGCATGTCGTTGTAATTCTTCAACGTCTTCAGAGAGATGGAGGGTCCCAATAACCAACAGCTCTTTGGTGCACTCCCGAACCCATGAGCACATTCCTATGGACCGCAATACCCTTAAGCTAGCTACGGACCGTAACGTCCTCAAACTAAAGGAATAGAGCCCAAATGCTCTTTTGTTGGGTCTGAATGACCCCAAAATCATGTTGAGTAGATCTTAGTCTAAAAATTAGACTAATGTATCCTCAACAAACATTTAAGTTGATCTTAATCCCAAATGAGATTAACGATTCTTAAATCAAACCAAATCGAAATCTAAGAAAATACGGATTTGGACTCATCCACGCCCTACGGGCGACAGCATAAATTAGTCTCCGTATACAATCCATGGGCAACAAAAAATAAAACAAACACACACGACACGAAGTGACCTTCTGGAGCAGGAGAAAGTGGTTACCGCTACGCGGGAATGTAATTAACCGCTGGGGCTTGCGCCAGCAGGGAAGAGCGTCTCCACAATCAAAAACCCCTCGTTAAAGAGGGGGAATTTGACGAAGTCTGCTACAACGGCCGCATTCGTCCAAACCTCCGATACACGGTGCCATAAATCAGCTTGGCATCTTCGGAGAGGTGGACGGATAAACCCAAATAGCATCTGCCTCCCAATTCAGGCAAGACGTCTGTCTTCCCGGTTTTCAGCGGTAAACCGATTCTGGCACGCCCGGTGGGACCTCATCCTCTTTCTACTCCACACTTCGTGTGTCGTGTTTTTTCCGCAATCAAATAATCGCGGTGTATATGTTTGTGGTTGCCCTTAGGTGATGAGATACTGAAACCGGCGTTTCGTCTCTATGAAGAATGCTGTTTGCTCCCACCCTAGCAACTCAGGCTCTGTCATATTTGGTGGAGTCAAGTATGGGCCACTTGCAGCCACAAATCTCTACAATCCGGCTCTTCAAGAAATCAACGGGCTTCTCTTTGGGTCAATACTCCCACCTCCCACCCTTGGTGCCTCAACGTCGATGGAGGAAGCCCAGAAGAAGTCTGTCTTCCACAGGCTGGTTCCCCAAGCTGCAGCTTTGTCGACGGAATCAGTCCTCAAACAACTGGCACCTGCCGAAGACCAAGGTCGACGCAGAGGGAAGAATATACAAGCTTTCAAAGGAAACAGTGGGGCAGGCTCAGCAAAATCCTGAGGCTAATCAAATCCCGACCGTAAGAAACGGTCAACGTCGATATCAGCATAATACAAAATATGTTCGGGGCAGTTCTCCGTATGGTACTGTTTCAACCCCAGTGGTGAATGTTGTTGTTCCAACCGGGAACAGCTTCAAACTGTTGTGAAGGGTCAGACAAAATTCTCCCACTGCAATACTGAAGGAATCTCCGCAGCCCATGGAGATCCCACGAGAGCAGAAACCAATTCGCTCCCTAAAACAACTTTCCTCATCTATATATAAGGTATGGAAGCAGGTGAAGGTCTCTGTCGTCAACCGCGACTCTTCCCCTAGACGTCTACCAAATTCTGACAAATCACCTTTCAAATATAAGGGGACTCATCCCAAGACGGGTCCTGATACAACAGTTCCTCCGAAAACCAAAGCGGCTTTTCACAAAAAAAAGAGAGGCCTAATAAAGGTCGTGCCCGAGGCAAACTCCAAAGGCCAAAACTCCAAACACCCCAAGTCATAGGACACGACAGTTCATGCAGTCCACATGGTGAACTCCAAAGATGAAGTTCAAGCGTCTATTAGCTACATACCGCATACTCGGTCCCTGAAAAAGGCTCAACTGCAACGTGAAAAGCTTCATGAGATGCTCGCTCAGGCAGCATCATTCGCTAATCCATCGTCTAAGGAAAATCCCGAAGACGCACCTAGAGAAAGAACAGAGCACGAGTTGGATATTGATTTCCTAAATCACGCTCTCAAAAAGAAATATGAATAAGCGGCAGAAATGTTTGGAACGATGGTTCAATCGGAACCACAAGCAAGTGAACTGCTGGTAGTCGCTCTTAAAGACAAGGGTGACATTTCAAATCCTCTTCGAGTCTTATCAACGGCCGAAGAGAAAATGATTCCAAAAGCAAAGCTGAACGAATATGTCGCTCAGAAAATCAAAACTCACCATGCCAGTGAAGCATCAAATAGGCCAATCAAGACCGGTCGACCGTATCCGGCGTGCTACGATCAAATACAGTACCCGCCAGAATACATACTTCCGACTCCACATATACAAAGGAACCGGGAATCCTCACCAACACATCGCGCGATTTAAATCCATGTGCGGTAATACTGGAGAGAATGATATGTTGGATATAGTGCCCTCAGAGTCAATTATTGGATCACAGGCACGCGATTGCAATGATTGAGGGAGGACCTATACCGGTAAGACAGTCTTACTCAAGATGATAGCATGCTATCTGGTTTATCTTTATCATCGTGTACTGTTTTAGGTGACCTTACAGGTCATTATTGCACGTTGATAGAGCCCTTAGGATTCTTGCTTGACGGCCAGCAGTATGATGGTGATCATATACGTGGGAGCTGGGGGTCTATAAGCACATCCTTAAAAGGTCCCTAGTCGTGGGAGTTTCGAGACAGGGCATCGATACTCCAGAGTAGACTAGTGTATACAGTCGAGACCCCGACGAGGGGCGGTGGTCGGTCTCACAAGCCACTGGTGTCAGTTGGTTCACCTAAGATGTATACAGGTGCTCATTGGGTTATAAGTACACCGGACAGGACTCGCCGGGAACATGCTAGTTGGGATTATACCAGACGTCAGATAGCAGTTCCCTGGTGACATGTGTACAGGTTAGTTCATCGACCTGAGATCGTCATTTGTCTCGTGTGAGTTCCCACAGTGCTTTGATTACTACCCTACCACGGCTCAAAGGAGTCGTGCAAACAGGTTTTAGTTGGGTACAGTCCCGAGCCACATGGAGGCAATGAGCGGATCTGCAGGGGTTCGTCTCTCCCGGTATTGGGGGTGAGGTCGCGCTGTGTCTAAGAGAGCCATT
Organism: Agapanthus africanus; assembly: GCA_030015575.1. NCBI lineage: Eukaryota > Viridiplantae > Streptophyta > Magnoliopsida > Asparagales > Amaryllidaceae > Agapanthus > Agapanthus africanus. Next base: position 351,337,543 of record CM057351.1, read on the forward strand.
ACACAAAGCCCTCGGCCGAGGCAGGAGATTTACTGGTAGGTATTCCAGTAGGATCTCAGGGTGTTCTGGGCTACACTCCGACACGACTTGTACCGCTTTTGGGGGTCTGACTATTACCAACCCCCTAGGCCCGCCATGCGATGCTCATAAACGAACGGACCGGACTGTACGGATATTGTCACTGACAGGCTCAGTAGGATGTCAGGATGAGTTCGCTCATCGACGTCCCTTTTGGTCAATAGCTGGTAGCCCGTTACGTATGGCTAATACCTCTGACGGGCTAGTGGTTAAATCCACAGCCAAAGTATTGACGAGTCTTTATAGTCCCCCACAGACAGTTTCTCAAGTTTCGGGAGAAACGCTGTAAAGGCCATATGGAGATATGGCAGGGTTCGCTCTTATACGTGCGGTATTGCACGGATCATGGTCGGACGGATAATACTAGCTGGCTTTGGTTTAAGCCGGATCCTAGTATTAGATTTGTTGGATTACTTTAGTCTCATCGCATTCGCATTCAGTCGGAATGCGGATGCAGGTATGTATATACAGGTGAAGGGTATCCTTGTGATCCGTCACGAGTTTACTTTAGATGTTACCCGGATCTTTTTTTGTTGTGGCAAACATTTGGATTAATGTTTGCTTAAGGAAATAATGAGCTAGATTTTCATCATGCATTACATTAAATGTGACATGGACATTTAGATGACTCATGGTCTCTTTTTTAGCAAATATGTCACATTAGTGTTTTGTTTAATGTGTTGAAATGAGATGGAGAGAGAGAGGGGCTGCCATGGTTGATATTATTGGTCTTGTATTTTCATAATCTCACACTCTCACTCTCATTCCAACAAAAGAAAAGAAAAGAAAAAGAAAAGCTGTTGTTCTTCTTCTTCTTCCTCTAGCTTGTTGCTTCCATCAATGGCAACACTTTAACCTCCATCCAAAGCCATGGATGCAAGAGACAAAGTGATCACAACATGCTCTACTTCAACCTTGGGCACGTCGGCTTGCACACTTCGTGCCCGAGTTGCTTCGGACAAAGCGGGAGCCTGTAAAACGACTTCTCGATGTGGTGCCCTTTCCGACGAGGAGATGAAGACCGGAGTTGCCGCGGGGAGATCGGGATGGTGGCCAAAGACCGAAGGACACGGATCGATCGGTATAGCATTCTATCCCATCTCTTGTTAGCTAGCATTGGGTTAATGGTTACGATCCGGGGTTTTAGGATGCGGTAGTGCCGGTTTTCAAGTCAAGAAAAATTATCCTTTCCGCATTTTGGCCTCGGATAGACGGTCGGGGTGCTACCGTAGTCCTACATGGTATCAAAGCCACGCCATTAACCTAGTCTAGCTTGCTCTAACGTGTTTACAAGTTCGATCGAACGGATTTTCCAAAAACCGCGTTTCCATTTAACAGTTTCTGTCGAATTTTTCCAGTGCTTAAAAAATTATTTGGTACATTTTAAAAATACGAGCAGGGCTTTTAAAGAATACTGCAGAAAATTGGTGGCTTGAAGGCACTATAGCGCCGCGGAACCGCGGCCATAACCCCCTTTTGGCCGCGGTTCCGCGGTCCGAACAGTAGCCTCGCTGCACCAAATTTCTGCAGTATGTCTTGGACATGGAAATAGGGTTTTTGGAATATTCTTTTCGGGCCCAGATTTTCTTTAAGTGCTATAGTAGTGCTTGGGGCCGACTTCAGTAAATTTGATCGATCAAAAATTTTAAACATGTTAGTTCACAGTATTTACATTATATCTGCGACCGTGAATGTCACTTGATCGGTAAATCCTATCTAACTGCTATAGCCCTTTTAGACGAATTTACGAACGTGACATTCACGTTGATATTCTGTGTTGTGCTGTGATATTGCGGATTTGTCGTGGTGGATAGCCTGGTGCAATGTTAGTACAGTTTCGTTTTATATGTACATTTGATATTGCGGGGCGAGCGTCCGACATGTGGACTGCCGTTACTGCCTGTTTGTATATTATTCTTTTGGGGCACGACCGGGCTAAGGTCGACGTACCCGTTGTATGTTTTTTTTTACTTTCTGTACTAGGATTACCCCGCGGTGGGGTGCACGGATAGCCGGATTCTAGAAGGCAACGGGCCCGCATATCATGGTGTTGAGACGGAGGGGGCTTCACTCTAGAATTGGCGGGCTATTCGCTGCACTCGTAGGGGGGTACAGGTTAACCCGGGAGGGGTGCCCGAGTTACCGGATTCCGTGAAGTGCTGGGTGGTCCATTCACGTTGCTGAAGGGGGCTGCCTCGCTTCAGGTTTTGGCGGGTAACTTGCAGCGCCCGTAGGGGTCTAGGATTTCATTGCACAGGCTATCCACACGACCAGGGGAACGTCGGGTTTTCAGTAGCGGCTCTATGAAACCCGGGGATCCCAGATATCTGTATTGTTCTGTGATGCTTATTACATTTATGTGATGTTGCATTTTATCACGCCTTGAGCGATTATTATATATTGATATATATACTAGTAGATGTTGTATATGTTTTACATCCGCGCTAGTCCAGTCCCCGCTCTGTCGTTAGTTAAGTAACCTAACGGGTGATGACGGGACCCAGTGGCGAATGCGGATGGCATATACGTACATCATTATTTTCGTTCTTTGTGGTGTGATCAATTGATGGGACTGCGTTGATTCGGATCAATGCAAGCTAAACAAACCTATTCTGATGTTGTTGGAACAATTTTTCAAAAAAGCTGTTATTGCAAGGGCGTTCTCTTTTGTTTTGCACAGTGGTATTCGGTTATGAATATCCAGCACCTCAGTCGACGAGGCAAGGGCCGAGATCCCTTCACTGGGAGTGACCCCTTGGACAGAAGTTTGCGTCAGGGTAATAACTTCACTATAGCCGATTACATTTTGCTTTGCATCGTGGTATTCAGTTGGAATATTCTGCACCTCATTCTACGGGGAAAGAGCCGAGATCCCTTCACCGGGAGTGACCTCTTTAGCAAAGGTTTTTGCCACTATATTTTTATAAAAAGTTATCCGGTTCCTTCAACGATATCAAGTTTATTACGTTAAAGGTTTTTCGCCAAAAACCGTTCGTAGCCCTCCGTCGTTTCAGATTAGTATTGCTTAGTATTCGCGCTATGTTTGTCGTTGCTATTCGCCGAGGCGTAGTGTGCGGTAGCTCTGTAATGCTTTCTGTCGCATGGATATGTGGATTGGTTAGGACGGTCGTACAACTTTGTTGATTATTCGTCAAGGGTCTTGCGGGTGGGTTTAACGCAATCAAGATAATGACGGGTTGAACTTGACTAGGATCTTTTGATTTGTTGATTATTCGTCAAGGTCACTTGGGTCCTAGGGGTAAAAACAAACATCGGGAGTTTCTAAAGAAACTGAAACTTGCCAGGTATGCGCATACCTTCTGGAGTGTGATAACGTGAGTGGATTCCGTCACGTTATCATGCAATGATAGTTGGATCCCGATTCCCACTGATGAGTTAGTTTACTCCTCGGGTGATCCCGACTAATTCTTCTTTCAGGTTTGGAGGAGAGTTTGACGTTACAGTTGGAGGTTTCCTAATTAGATAAAGTGATAACCATTCGATCTAGGTTTGAAGGCACGCTGAGTGTTTCTTTTCTCTCTCTCTTTGGCTGCGACCATGACCCGACCCTATACTATGACTCAGTGACCAAAATTAACCGAACCTTCTTAAACACTGGCTTTTGGATTGTCAGAGTTGCAAACCTCTTTGCCACTCCTACTTTTAGCCTTTTCTCCAGAACACCCCGTATTACTACGAACGTCCACTTCCATTGGATAAAACCATCGTATGGTTATATACGAACTCGAAGGAATTTATACGAGGATGGTTCCCGGTTCTGGAGAAAACGAATAGGACTATTCAGTTGTCTTTTCCTCTTACCTTCTCTCAGGTTTCGAGTGTTCCTTGGATTAGGACAGTACACCTATTATGCAAATTGGATAGTCTTCTTCCAAACCATAGGCAGGTGCCGACCGGTAGGGAATGAAGAAAACCAATTAGCCTAACGATGGTGTGCAGAAGGTAATAAGTTAAGACAAATGAAGGGATTAGAAGGAGGGCAAAGTAAATTGCGACTGTTATTCACGACCAAACCAAGTATTTCATTACCACTCCCACTTCACCTTTGTATTTCTCCAGGACACTCCGTATCACTACGAAGATCCACAGTTTATTGGATACTCCATCGTATGGTTATATACGAACTCGAAAGGAACTTGTTCCAGTTCGGGGATGGATTCTGGTTCAGGAGAAATAGGAATAAGGTTTTATTCAGGTGTCTTTTATCTTTACCTTCTCTCGTGTTGCGAGTGCTCCTAAGATTTGGACAGTACACCCATTATGCTTATTAGATAGTCTTCTTCCAAACCATAGGCTGGTGTCGAACAATAGGGAAGGAAGAAAACCATTTGGCCTAAAGGGTTGTGCAGAAGGTAACGACTAAAGACATATAAAGGGATTTGGAGAGATGGTAAAGAAATATACGGTTTCAGTTGTGAATCTGATAATGGAAGAGGCATTACTAAGAATACCCAGATACCCCATCGAAACATTTCAATGTTTCAGTTTCACTGTGTACTGTTAAAAGAAAACTGATTTCCCAATTAGACACTTGCTCCAGGGTATGTATTTACCAGTTTTGATTCTTACATCTGTATGGTTTTACAGATGATGAGTGGGAGTAAGTTATTGGGAATTAGGTGATCATCCTCATTATATCGGAATTCGTTGTAATTGGTGATATTTGAGGAAGTCACCTGGGTTGTTTGCCGGACGGCTAATATTTGGTTTTGAATATCCGTTTTAATGCACCAATTTCAAATTGATATATTTGTACGTCTATTTTTATAGAGTGAGATATACCTTTTTTGAAATTATGTCGATGACATTTACCTATATCAGTTGATGGTTAGGTAAGGAGTATTAAACAGCGGTGTAATTTTTCTTAACCATAAATATAGTTTTCAACCTACAACACACAGGGAATGAGTTATTAGACTCAAGGGATTTATACAGAGTATTGTATGTTGTCCTGTGTCCATCAGGACAGAGGGGTTGGTCCTCGTACTATATTCGGTTTACTTATGACTTCTCTAGTTTTTAGACAAGTGTTTCGTAGAAACGCAAGGTCTGAATTTTGAGAAGTTATAGGTATATGAATAGAGTAGAGAACTAGGTGTTGCAAGTATTGTGATTCTTCAAGGTGATCGAAGATGTAGATACTTGTGTATGGTATTCAGTTGATAGTAATGATTAAGAGAACTTGCTTCTCTTTCAGGTTACTCATAATTGGAAATACTCCTAAGTTGAGTAACGCTGATCGGCCTCCTTCCATTTAGTTGACATGCACTGGAGACAGTTGCTTGATTTAAATCTGGTTCCAATTAAATCAGTGCCTCTGTTTCTGTATTGGATATAGAACAGTTCATATCTTGACATTGTTAAGGTATGGGGAATTGTCCAGCTTATGCTTAAAACCAGACACTAGACAACTCAAGGCACGTTTCTGTAATAGCTGTTTGTAGGTTGACCCGGGCTATGACGAGGGTTGATTTTCTACCAACTGGAAGATCAATAGTGATATTGTTCTTGACTCGCCACAGTTTTAATAAAAATGGATTTTTTCAGAAAACAGTAATGGGAGTATGGTGGAACTGGAAGTGATTCCAGAACCGCAAACGATTACTGAAAATTTGATAAGAACCTGAAAATTCAATCTGGCTTGACATTCCATAGGCCACTCCGCAGATATGGTGGGTAACCTCAGGCACCCGAGAGGTACTCCGGTAGCCTCAAGGACGGTGGCAGGGAGGTTCTTGTTTACCCAGACTTGCCATTGCTGTTGTTCCAGACTGTGAGACCCTGCAGGAGGATGAGTATAGCGTCGTTCTAAACTAGCTTTAGAAGTGTACGTGTATATGACTCTGCCAGAGGGTTGTCGTAGTCAGTGGGAGCAGTGGAAGCATAGTGGACAAGTGGCTTATGTCTATTTATAGACTAAAGCAGATATAGCGGAGATAGATCATCTATTTCTGATATGACAGTCATAGGTTTGACTTCATCAGAATAGAGGATGGATCAGTTAAGAAGGTAGTAGGGTGTGATGTCCTGGTATTTGGATGAAATACACAGAGTAGGAAGTGAAATTTCTATACTACGGTCGGTTATACTTAGGTCGTCACACAGTGGTTTCTCCACATAGGATATGGATACTATATCAGATATTCTGGTTACTAGATCTTTGGTTTTAGATCTAGATTTGGGTAGTTTCCCAATCTGGGTACTTAGACAGCATTCTACATGTATTTTAGAATGGACGACTCCTGGCACGGTAGTATACCTGCAGGTAATGGAGTTACCCTCTCTAAAGGTGTCTTACAGATTAAAGGGGAGATGGATATGCATGATCGGCAGATCACTTGCTTAGGCAATTGAGTCAATCATGAGATGTCAAGTACCACACCAGATGTTGTTTTTACAGTAGATGCAATAAATTGATATTAATCCAATCCTGGAGAAACGATCGGAAGCAGTTTTAGAACATAAGTGGATGTTCTAGGGATTTGATAACGGCATCCTCTTTCGGGAGACAGTTATCACTCCAGGCTTCCAGGGTGACCTGGATGACAGAGTGTCTGTCAGAGTTATAGTTTTCCCTCTGACGAGGGGAAGTATTTTGGACAGGTGGTCCAAGCGGATACTGAGGGAGGCATGGCGTAGGATACTGATTAAGTTCAGTTGACGATACAGTCTAAGAAGTTTGGATTTGGAGTTCATTTCTGAACTAGGTCCCATCAGACATCCAAACATATTCTAAGACAGGTATTTCTCATTTCGGGAGATGGCTTTCTCTGCGAACTTGGGATAAAGAGAGACATAGAAAGAAACATCAGAGCAGATCCACTCACTGAGGCTATTCCTCGAAAGCAATAGTTTCGCAAACGAGTTTTGTGAGACTGATTAGTAGAGGAGTTGGGTGTTCGGTATCACACGGGCTGTGAGTATGCGACATCGCAATAATTAGCCTTGAGTGCAAGTGGGAGATTGTTGGATATAGTGCCCTCAGAGTCAATTATTGGATCACAGGCACGTGATTGCAATGATTTAGGGAGGACCTATACCGGTACAATAGTCTTACTCAAGATGATAGCATGCTATCTGGTTTATCTTTATCATCGTGTACTTCTTTAGGTGACCTTACAGGTCATTATTGCACATTGATAGAGCCCTTAAGATTCTTGCTTGACGGCCAGCAGTATGATGGCGATCATATACGTGGGAGCTGGGGGTCTATAAGCACATCCTTAAAAGGTCCCTAGTCGTGGGAATTTCGAGACAGGGCATCGATACTCCAGAGTAGACTAGTGTATACAGTCGAGACCCCCGACGAGGGGCGGTGGCCGGTCTCACAAGCCACGGGTGTCAGTTCGTTCACCTAAGATGTATACAGGTGCTCATTGGGTTATGAGTACACCGGACAGGACTCGCCGGGAACATGCTAGTTGGGATTATACCAGACGTCAGATAGCAGTTCCCTGGTGACATGTGTACAGGTTAGTTCATCGACCTGAGATCGTCATTTGTCTCGTGTGAGTTCCCACTGTGCTTTGATTACTACCCTACCACGGCTCAAAGGAGTCATGCAAACAGGTTTTAGTTGGGTACAGTCCCGAGCCACATGGAGGCAGTGAACGGATCTGCAGGGGTTCGTCTCTCCCGGTATTGGGGGTGAGGTCGCGCTGTGTCTAAGAGAGCCATTACACAAAGCCCTCGGCCGAGGCAGGAGATTTACTGGTAGGTATTCCAGTAGGATCTCAGGGTGTTCTGGGCTACACCCCGACACGACTTGTACCGCTTTTGGGGGTCTGACTTTTACCAACCCCCTAGGCCCGCCATGCGATGCTCATAGACGAACGGACCGGACTGTACGGATATTGTCACTGACAGGCTCAGTAGGATGTCAGGATGAGTCCGCTCATCGACGTCCCTTTTGGTCAATAGCTGGTAGCCCGTTACGTATGGCTAATACCTCTGACGGGCTAGTGGTTAAATCCACGGCCAAACTATTGACGAGTCTTTAGAGTCCCCCACAAACAGTTTCTCAAGTTTCGGGCGAAACGCTGTAGAGGCCGTATGGAGATATGGCAGGGTTCGATCTTATACGTGCGGTATTGCACGGATCATGGTCGGACGGATAATACTAGCTGGCTTTGGTTTAAGCCGGATCCTAGTATTAGATTTGTTGGATTACTTTAGTCTCATCGCATTCGCATTCAGTCGGAATGCGGATGCAGGTATGTATATATAGGTGAAGGGTATCCTTGTGATCCGTCACGAGTTTACTTTAGATGTTACCGGATCTTTTTTTGTTGTGGCAAACATTTGGATTAATGTTTGCTTAAGGAAATAATGAGCTAGATTTTCATCATGCATTACATTAAATGTGACATGGACATTTAGATGACTCATGGTCTCTTTTTTAGAAAATATGTCACATTAGTATTTTGTTTAATGTGTTGAAATGAGATGGAGAGAGAGAGGGGCTGCCATGATTGATATTATTGGTCTTGTATTTTCATAATCTCACACTTTCACTCTCATTCCAACAAAAGAAAAGAAAAGAAAAAGAAAAGCTGTTGTTCTTCTTCTTCTTCCTCTAGCTTGTTGCTTCCATCAATGGCAACACTTTAACCTCCATCCAAAGCCATGGATGCAAGAGACAAAGTGATCACAACATGCTCTACTTCAACCTTGGGCACGTCGGCTAGCACACTTCTTGCCCGAGTTGCTTCGGACGAAGCGGGAGCCCGTAAAACGACTTCTCGATGTGGTGCCCTTTCCGACGAGGAGATGAAGACCGGAGTTGCCGCGGAGAGATCGGGATGGTGGCCAAAGACCGAAGGACACGGATCGATCGGTATAGCATTCTATCCCATCTCTTGTTAGCTAGCATTGGGTTAATGGTTACGATCCGGGGTTTTAGGATGCGGTAGTGCCAGTTTTCAAGTGAAGAAAAATTTTCGTTTCGCATTTTAGCCTCGGATAGACGGCCGGGGCGCTACCGTAGTCCTATATAATATACTTTTCCTCTGACGGTTCGTCAGCGGTCCGGCGGGCATCGCCTTCGAATGGTGCGCGGAACTCCCAAATGATTTTGTGAAGAGCTTCAACGAAATGGATATGTTCTTCTGTCAGGGATTCTCTAATGACAACGAATATACTACCGTGACGGCGCTGGTCAACGAAAGGGTTAGACCGAATGAGACTTGGGTTCAATATGTTCCCCGATGGTGAAATCTCTGGTCCAATACAAGCAACGCATCGATAAAGTTGCAACCATGGGAATTCTCATAGCCACTCTTGACCCAAATTCAAAGGTGTCCTCGTATATGGCCCTCTTTAAGCGGACAACCTTCCAAGAACTCATGGATAAAATGGCTCAATTGGATCAAATGGATCGAGACTCTTTCTCATACGATGATGACGAGTGAAAAGTGGAGGCAAGATGGCATTTATTGCCTACGCTCAACAAAAATAAGCTGCTCTAAAGCAACATGTCGCCAAAATAGCGACGGCGTGGGTACTCGTTCCCCCGAGATATACACAGGGGGCATATTCCTCACTGGCGGAAGAATATCTATATGGAATGGTCCTTTCTTCTCAAAAGACAGGAAGGATATTAAGGGGCTTACAAACAGGTCCTACAATCTAATGGAATGCCTCGCTCAAAAAAATGAAAGAAAAAAAATGGTACATCCACAAGCGAAATAGGCACGGATGAAAACCCGAAAAGGCGCCGTGAGTAAAAACAGCAGGACTGCCGGCGAGCTTGTGAAAACCCGGAAGGGTGCAATCTCGTTAAAATAAGTACACTTACTAGATCCTCATGACTCATTAGGAGAATCCCCCTGTGAGACCCTCACGGCTCATAGGATTCAAAAGCCTTAAATTACAGGGATCTGGACCTGTTCTTAAACCGTCATATCCCCCAAATTGCTCTAAAGACGGTCCATATTGACCCTTGTATACAATCCAGGGGCACGAATAAATATTTCTTTGCCAAGTTCTACAAATGGAAAGAAATGTCTCCATATGGTGAATAACACTTGTAGGTCCTCTCGACTTATAAGGAGAAAACACTTTTGGAAGATCCTTACAACTTACAAGAGATGACATCACTTAGGAATCCCTATGATTCTTAAGGAGAAAATACGCCTATGAGATCCTCACAACTCGTAGGGAGAAAACCCTTTATGAGACCTTTACGGCTCATAAAATCAAAAGTCTTAGTCGACATGATCCTAACCCTGCTTACTAAGCCACCTTTGTCCAAATCGACAGGGGCAAATGCTGATTCTCTCCTAGCACTATCCCAGTTGTAGCGATGATGATGCCTAAATCGGTATCAAATTCCGAGTCCTCTCAAGAAAAATGATGAGTCGCTCCTGGCAATATCCCAGTTGTAGCGATACTGATGCCTAAACAGGTGTCAAACTCCAAGTCAACCTCTCCGGCATGTGCCGTCCCAACAACCATCCAATGAAGAAGGGGAAACCGTTCATTTGGGATCGTAAATGCCAAAATGCGCTAGACGAAATCAAGCAATACCTGCAGAACCCGCCGGTACCGACCTCTCCGGTCAAAGAAAAGCCCCTCATCCTATACACAACAGCCCTTGAAGGTTCTCTAGGCGCGCTATGAGCACAAGAGAACGACTAAGGGAAGGAGAGAGCTCTCTACTATTTGAGTCGAGTTCTCCTGGGGGCAGAAAACAACTACTCCCCAATCGAAAAGCATTGCCTGGCATTAATCTTCGCGGTAACGAAGCTCCAACATTACGCCTTGGCGCATGAAGTCCATCTCATATCAAAAGTGGATCCTCTCAAATATTTGATGGCAAGAGCCATACTAACTGGAAGGCTTGCCAAATGAACCCTCCTCTTGATGGAATTCTCGATAATCTATCGACCTCTTAAGGCAGTGATAGGCCAGGCCATCGCCGACTTTCTCACAGAGCATCCGATACCCGCCGACTCTCCCTTGAACTATGAGCTGCCGGACGAACACGCGTTTGACGCAATCGACGGGGAGAAAGAAGGGAGTGATACCTGATGGGAACTTTATTTCGATAGAGCATCTTATATGAAGAAGCGAAAGCAAAATACCCCCATAATCAAAGCCGGGGTGGGCCTTATCCTCGTGACTCCGCAAGGTGGGATAATGCGTTTTGCCCATTCGTTAACAGACCCAAGGACGAACAACGAGGCTGAATACAAGGATCTAATAGCAGGTCTCGAGATCGCCATTGACATGGGAATCGAGAACCTCCTCATATATGGAGACTCCCAGCTGGTCGTTAGCTAAGTAAAGGGCGACTATCAGACATGCAAGACAGAGTTGGTAAAATATGGCAAAAGAGTGCAGCAATTGCTATCTCAAATCCCCTCCTACGTCCTGGAAAGCATACCACGGACGGAAAATAGCAAAGCAGATGCATTAGCCAAACTCGCTAAAGAACCGGCTGACAAAAATCTCGATGACGTAAGGATCATTGTGCAAAGCCGCCGGATTCTTGCGCCAGCAGAAATATTTCCTGAGTCATCCGAAGAAGAGGAAGTGACCAAACAAGCAGCCTTCCAATTAGAAGACGAAGAAAAGACTAAGGATTAGAGAGAAGTCTTCATATACTACTTCAAATCCCATCGAGTGCCCGAAAACGCATCTTCAAGACATCAGCTCATGAAACGAGCTCTGTCTTTCGCCTTTGTCAATGATACTCTATAAAAGAGATCATTCAGCTGTCTGTGGTTGAGATGCCTGGGACCAGAAGCGGCAAGGAGAGTCGTCCAAGAAACTCACGACGGACTCTGTTGTTCCCATCAAGCTGGGCCAAAGATGAAGTTAAAAATCAAGAGAATGGGTTACTATTGGCCCACAATGATTCAGGACTGCCTTGAATATGCAAAGCAGTGTCACTCGTGCTAAATTCACGGGGACTTCATCCACAGCATCCGAATCCGCTACACCCAACATTGGCTAGCTGGCCATTCGAAATGTGGGGAACCGATATAATCGGGCCCATCGAACCAGCATCATCCAAGGGACATCGGTTCATACTAGCAACAACCGACTACTTCTCTAAATGGGCAAAAGCAATACCGCTAAGAGAGGTGAAGATGGAGAACATCCTTCATTTCTTCAAGACTTATCTGGGATAACGGGCCAGCCTACAGAAGCCATAAGATCAGCCGCTTCGCACAGCAGCATAAAATAGATTAGAGATACTCTTCAGTCTATAACCCCCGAGCTAACGATCTTGCTGAGGCTTTCAACAAGACCTTGATAAAGATCATAAAGAAAACGGTGTCCAGAAATAAAAAGGACTGGCACGAGAGATTGCATGAAGCTCTCTGGGCTTATCGGACCACGTTCAAAATGGCCACGAATACAACGCCATTCACGTTGGTGTTCGGAACGGAAGCAGTATTTCCCTTAGAGATAGAGCCACCCTCTCTACGAGTAGCAGTTCGATACGTGCTGACGGATGAAGATAATGCCCATCTTCGGCTTGAGGAACTTGATGCCCTCGATGAAACTCGTCTCATGGCGCAGCAAAACCTAGAAGCTTACAAAGCAAGGATAACGCTCTCATACGAAAGACTGACTAGGACGAGAACGTTCCGCCAAGGCGAACCGTGTTAGTCGTAAAAAGACCTATGATTCCCAATTGTGCCAAACGGTGGAAATTCAAGCCAAACTATGAAGGTCCGTATATCATAGAAAAGGTCTACCATGGTGGGGCCTACTTGCTCATGGATATGCATGGCAAAAGACCCTTCCGGCCAATAAATGGCTGGTTCCTTAAGAAATACTACGCTTGACAAGTCACGGCTCAGGTTAATGGTGGATGACGACGTTCGTGTCTGCTCGGTGTCTTCCTGAGTCCAAACGCTATAATTAGTATCCGGCGAAACCTCGCCTCGAAATCCCAACGGACTGCAACGTCCTTAAACTAGCTGCGGACTGAAATGTCTATAAACTAACAACGAACCGCAACGTTCTTAAACTAGCTGTGGACCGAGATGTCCTTAAACTAATAACGGACCGAGATGTCCCTAAACTAACAATGGACCGAAACGTCCTTAAAACTAAATACGTCGCCTCAAACACGGCGATAGTGGAATTCAAGTCCGCAAATCCCATCAGCGAGGACGGAAACTCAAGTCCCACCGGCTGTACAGCTGCCCTGATGGCTGTTGAAGTCGAAAATTGCACCCCGGTTGACCAAGTCAAAGTCAAAGTCAACCCTAAGCCAAGTGGGCCCATGCCCAGGTCGAGTCCGAACATGAAGCGGCCGGCCCCCCATACCAAAATGAAATCATATAATAAATAATTTTTATGTAATTTTTTTATGCATGAATGGGCATAAAGCCAAATTTTTGTAAAGCCCATGGCTTATGTGCAAAAAGAAATGGCACATGAGCCATGGTATGGGAAAAATGCCATTTTGTAAAGCCCAATGGGCTATATGTAAATATGTAAGCCTATATAAGGCAACATGATGATGAATAAAGCATAGACTTTTCATTCCCCAAAAATTAGGGCTTGTGCCTTTTTCTCCTTCCTCAAGGTTCTAAAACCTTCTTCTTTCTTTTGAATTAAATCAAGAGCTTTACTCTTCCTTTTCCAAAACTAAATAGTTTTTCACCACAAAACCCACAAAGGGGAACTTGGATCTTCCATTGGATCTCAAAAAGGAGAGATTTTTAAGTCTTACCCCCTTTTTCCAAGATCCGGCCAAACGACAGGAAGAAGAAGGAGACCCATCTCCAGAAACCCCACTTTGTGGAAGATCCAGAGCTCATAGGGAGAAGCCCCTTCATCAGCCTCAAAATATCCTAGGAGTTTAACACCTCACACACACACACACACACACACACACACACACAATAATAAGTGTTCCTTTCTGGGAGTACAACTCCCATTGCAGGGACCAAGTCCCTTTGGCCTCCCGAGCACCCACGTGCCTGACACGTAAAGCGCTAGCACCCAAAGCGCAAGCGCCCTCGCCCCCAAAGCGCTAGCGCCTTTTCGTTCAAAGCGCAAGCGCTGTTGCATGCAAAGCGCTAGCGCCCGAACCCCACGTGCCTGACACGTGAGGCGCTAGCGCCCGAGCGCCCACGTGCCTGACACGTGAGGCGCTAGCGCCCTGGCGCTCAAAGCGCTAGCGCCCGAGCGCCCACGTGCCTGGCACGTAAGGCGCTAGCGCCCTGGCACTCAAAGCGCTAGCGCCCGAGCGCCTACGTGCCTGGCACGTGAGGCGCTAGCGCCTAAAGCGCTAGCGTCCGGGTGCTTCTCCCACGCATCCCTTGGATGCCCTTTTTCGCTTATGTATGTATGTGTGTGTGTATATATATATATACACATATATATATGTATATGTATGTATATATGCATACATACACACACACACACACTCTCCACGACACTGTCCCTGTTAGAAAAAAATTTCTAACGGGGCGCTGCCCTGCACCCCGTAAGGGGGCTGCTAGCCCCCTTGACCCCCAGCCCGCTATCCGGGTAGCGGGACCCCCGTAAAAACTCTGTAGGCCCCCGATATATCCAAAACCCCTTTAAAACACAACACTGCACATTGAGTTCGCATGACCAGTTTAACCCGTTAATCGGAGGTTCCTTCGCTCCAAAGGCGAGGGGTAATTAACGGCAGCTTAGTCCGCGGCTGCCGGAGATTCGGATCCCCACAATCAATAAACCCCAGCCTACCCTAGGCAGGAGGAATCTGTAGTACGCCTGACAAGCGCGCGTGTATTCCCATCTCAATGGGTTGACGAAAAACACCCTACAGATTCTGGCACGCCCGGTGGGACAATCTCTCTTCCCAAATTTTGGGTTAAACATTCATGCGAACTCAATCAATATACATATCCATATTTATACTAAAATAATGCTCTTTCATGCAGGTTTTCAAGCAATCACTTCTCAACAATATCTCCAAAGATGAACTCCGCTCCCATCTCCTTTACGATGAAGATGGACTCCCGGACGGTCCTCCCGGCCAGTCTCGGGCGACAATGGGAAGAGCCGCTGCTACCATTCGGCTCTATTCTGTTCGTGTCAGCTAACGCCATTCCAGCTCCTCAAGCTCCGGTAACAGTCAAACCGGCCTCGAAAGGCAAGAGACCAAATGTGGTGGTCTCGAGGGCGCCCCAACCCAAACGTAAATCTGTTTCCGAACGTCTCTCCGTCGCTCCAGCTGGCGGCAAGGCCATCAACACCAACAAAGCTACAACGCGTCTCGAGCAAGCTCCGGCGGTTCCCCTAACAACTGCTCGATCGGGTGTCTTCTCTAAGCTCCCTGCTAATCGACTCACAATGGCTTCCCGGATAACGGATGCCTGCCAAGCCTTCAAAATTGAGAAGCTGATACAGAAAAGGCTCAGGTATAGAGCCAACAAAATGGCTAGGGCTCCTGCCAGGCTGAACTTCATGAGGTTCAAGGAACGGGGTCACCCCGCCAAAGATAAAGAGACGGCTGGATATGTGGTCCACACCGTCTACATGGTCGGACATGAAGAAACGAACCCTCCTATGCTTCACAGCCAGGGTGATGATACGGTGGACGCTACCCAACGTCAACTCGGTCTAAATGACGAAGAGCTCGCTCAGGTCGATAAGCCAAAAGAGCCTGGGGTTCCTGCGGAATTGAGCTCAGGCAATAAGGATGATCCGGTTGTCATAACCGGAACTACAGAACAAGCATTATTCCGATGGCTTCAGAGGCAGCTTCAGGACAGGGATGAGAAGTTAGCCAAGGTATAGTCTAAAGTCAACGAATTGGCAAATGTCGCGGCAGATCTCACGACCCAAGTTGCCCTATTGCAATTACAGCAGAATCAAATTTTGGTTCATGAGCCAGGGATTGATATCCGGAGGCAGCCAACTGATACACCGTTCAACCTAAGAGCGGAGCGCCTTCGCGAAAAACGGCCGCGATCAGCCTCCAGTCCCTCCGATACATACACTGAAGGGGAATCGCCTCTAAAAGAGAAAATGGATAAGGTCTATTCCTTCAAAAGGGACAAAGTCCACAAGATATTTAAGGATGCCCTAAGAAACGGTCTATAACTGTCAGAATCAAAGAGACCGCAAGAAGCGAATATGACAGACGACCCAAAATATTGCCCCTATCACAAAGTGATAGGTCATGCCATTGAGGACTGCTTCGTCTTCAAAAATTGGGTCGAAAGGCAATACAAGACGGAAGAGATAGAACTGTCTAAAGGCGTGTTAGCGAACAGTCAAGCTACGACCGCCGATTTCATACAAATGGAGACCGAAGCCTTTTGGGAACCTAATCCTCCCAGACATGTGCCATTATCTGAAAAGGGCGAACCAAATACTGATCGGCCTCAAGTACTTGTATCAGTAAGGGCACCTACTCTAATGGAGAGAAAGAAGAAGGTGTACTCCTTCAGGAGGGATGAGGTCCGCAATATATTCGAGGAAGCCTTGAACAATGGTCTGCAATTGCCTATTCCGAAGAGGCCACATGAAATGAATATGACCGGCAATCCCATATACTGCCCATACCATAGGGTGGTGAGTCATACCATCGAAAATTGTTGTGTTTTCAAAGACTGGGCAGATGACCAATACAAGCTGGGAAAAACTTCACAGTCCTCGGATATATCGGCAAGCCACAGAGCTACGGTCATCAACACAGCTCCGCCAAGATCAAAATTCAAGAAGCTGGGATAAGCAAAGAGGACCACCACGTCGTTAAACTAGGAACACCAGTCAACCACCACGTCATTAAACTGGGAACAGTCGACCTCTAAGTCGTTAAACTGGGAATGTAAAAAAAATATATGTAAATAAAAAAAAATGTGTAAATAAAAAAAAATAAAGAAAAGCCAAAATGATGGGGCAACTCGCAATAAAAATCAGCGAGTAAAATAAAGATGAAAATAAAGCCGAAATGATGGGGCAACCGCGAATAAAAGCCAAAATGATAGGGCAATCGCGATCTTCGCAATAAGAAAGCTGAAATGATAGAGCAATCGCGGTAAAACAAAAAAAAAACAAAAACAAAAACAAAACAAAACAAACAAAAACAAAACAACGGCGAATGATGAGTCGCTCCTGGTACCATATTCCAGTGGAGCGATGCAGACGCCAACCAAGATCTAATTTCCCAAAATTCTTTCAGCCCTACGGTCAGTCCCCAAATTGACTACCGTATACAATCCACGGGCTCAAATAATTCTCATCATACCCATGCCCCACCGTAATCACCAGTTACGCGGCTGGTCTCTGCCTTTGGAATTATGCTCCATTTGGGAAGACCCACTCATGTGTCTTCACGATACGTGAGGAGAAAATCCCCGCGTGAGATCCTTACGACTCACAAAGGAAAAACACACTTGCGTGTCCTCACGACTCCTAGGGAGAAAATGCACCTACGGGATCCTTATAACTCGTAGGGAGAAAATGCTTTTATGGGACCCTTACGGCCCATAAAATTGAAAAGCCTTAGGTGATAGGGATCTAAACCTGTCTCCTAAGCTATCGCTTCCCAATAGGCAATGGTGAATGATGAGTCGATCCTGGTACTATATTCCAGTGCAACGATGTAGACGCCAGCCAAATCCAAACCTCCAAGTGGCGAATGATGAGTCGCTCCTGGTACCATATTCCAGTGCAGCGATGCAGACGCCAACCAAATTCCAAATCCCAATGGCGAATGATGAGTCGATCCTGGTACCATATTCCAGTGCAGCGATGCAGACGCCAGCCAAATTCCAAATCCCAACGGCGAATGATGAGTCGCTCCTGGTACCATATTCCAGTGCAGCAATGCAGACGCCAACAAAGTCCCAAAATTTTTCCGGCCCTACGGTCTGGATCATACATCCTGCAAAACCGTATACAATCCACGGGCGTAAAACGATCCCAATCTCTCCCAAGTCCTATCGGCGAGACCACATTCAAAGTCCCACCGGCGATGAAGATAAAAAAAAGGGGTATTTCCACAAGCAAAACGGGCACAGATGAAAACCCGAAAGGGCTCCGTGAGTAAAAATAGCAGGACTGCCGGCGAGCTTGTGAAAACCCAAAAGGGCTCAAACTCGTGAAAAAGAGATGAAATGCACTCGCAAAGTCCTCTCGACTTTGTGAGGAGAAAATTCCCGCATGAGATCCTTACGACACAAAAAGGAGCAACACATTTGGGAGTCCCCACGACTCCTAAGGAGAAAATGCACTTACGGGATCCTTACGACCCGTAGGGAGAAAATGCTTTGTGAGACCCTTACGGCTCACAAAATTGAAAAGTCTTAGGTGATAGGGATCTAAACCTGTCTCCTAAGCCATCGCTTCCTGATAAGCAAGCACAAATGATGATTCACTCCTGGTACCATATTCCAGTGTAGCGATACTGATGCCAAGCAAAAACCAATTACCAAAATCCTCCCGGGGCAAATGATGAGTTGCTCCTGGAATTATTCTAGTGCAGCAATGCAGATGCCAAAAAGAACCAAAATCCCAAAATCCTCTCAAAGACAGATGATGATTCGCTCCTGGTACCATATTCCAGTGTAGCGATGCTGATGTAAACCCAAATCACAATCAACAAGTCAACTTCAACTCTGACACCGCAGAAAACTGAGAAAGTCAGAATCCAATCTCGACACCGCAAGAAGCGGAGCAAGTCAAGATCACCCCTGACACTGCAAGAAGCGGAGCAAGTCAAATAGGGCGTCGACCGTCCATGTCGTAAAAAGGGCAGTGCAGGCTTCCCACAAATCGGGAACCAAATCGCTCCGGGTCAGGGCGTCGACCGTCCATGTCGCAAAAAGGGCAGTGTAGGCTTCCCACAAATCGGGAACCAAATCGCTCCGGGTCGGAGCGTCGACCGTCCATGTCGCAAAAATGGCACTGCAGGCTTCCCACAAATCGGGAACCAAATCGCTCCGGGCCAAGGCGTCGACCGTCCATGTCGCAAAAAGGGCAGTGCAGGCTTCCTACAAATCGGGAACCAAATCGCTCCGGATCAGAGCGTCGACCGTCCATGTCGCAAAAAGGGTAGTGCAGGCTCCCCACAAATCGGGAACCAAATCGCTCCGGATCAGAGTGTCGACCGTCCATATCGCAAAAAGGGTAGTGCAGGCCTCCCACAAATCGGGAACTAGATCACTCCGGGCCAAGGAAACGTCTACCACGGACACTCCGTTTCGGAGACGAGTCAAGCGTCGACCGTCCATGTCGCAAAAAGGGCAGTGCAGGCTTCCTACAAATCGGGAACCAAATCACTCCGGACCAGAGCGTCGACCGTCCAAGTCGTTAAAAGGGCAGCACCGACCGTCCAAGTCGCTAAAAGGGCAGCACCGACCATCCAAGTCGCAAAAGGGCAGCACCGACCGTCCAAGTCGCAAAACAGGCAGAACCGACTGTCCAAGTCACAAAAAGGGTAGTATCGACCGTCCATGTTGTAAAAAGGGCAGTGCAGGCTTCCCACAAATCGGGAACCAGATCACTCCGGGCCAGGGAAACGTCTGCCTTGGACACTCCGTTTCGGAGACGCGTCTTCCGTCGACCGTCCATGTCGCAAAGGAGCAGTGTAGGCTTCCCACAAATCGGGAACCAAATCGCTCCGGACCAGAGCGTTGACCGTCCATGTAGCAAAAAAGTTAGTGCAGGCTTCCCACAAATCAGGAACCAAATCGCTCCGGACCAGAGCTTCAACTGTCCATGTCGCAAAAAGGGCAGTGCAAGCTTCCTACAAAGCAGGAACCAGATCACTCCAGGCCAGGGAAACATCTACCACAGACACTCCGTCTCGGAGACGCGTCAAGCGTCGACCGTCCATATCGCAAAAAGGGCAGTGCAGGCTTCCTACAAAGTAGGAACCAGATCACTCCGGGCCAGGGAAACGTCTACCACGGACACTCCGTCTCGGAGACGCGTCAAGCGTCGACCGTCCATGTCGCAAAAAGGGCGGTGCAGGCTTCCCACAAATTGGGAACCAAATCGCTCTGGGCCAGAGCGTCGACCGTCCATGTCGCAAAAAGGGCAGTGCAGGCTTCCCACAAATCGGGCAAGCGTCGATTGTCCATGTTGTGAAAAGGGCAGTGCAGGCTTCCCACAAATCGGGCAAGCGTCGATCGTCCATGTTGCAAAAAGGGCAGTGCAGGCTTCCCACAAATCGGGCAAGCGTCGACCGTCCATGTCGTAAAATGGGTAGTGAAGGCTTCCTACAAAGCAGGAACCAGATCATTCTGGGCCAGGGAAAAGTCTATCACGGACACTCCGTCTCGGAGACGTGTCAAGCGTCAACCGTCCATATCGTAAAAAGGGCAGTGCATCCCAAAAAGTGGGAACCAAGGCAAGCCGCCTCCACGTGAAAGAAGATCCATCAATTTCATGCACACGACTCACATATGTGGTGTGCATTTATTGATGGGGGGCACTTTGTTGAAGTCGAAAATTGCACCCCGGTTGACTAAGTCAAAGTCAAAGTGAACCCCAAGCCAAGTGGGCACATGCTCAAGTCGAGTCCGAACATGAAGCGGCCGGCCCTCCCATGCCAAAATGAAATCATGTAATAAATAATTTTTATGTAATTTTTTATGCATGAATGGGCAAAAAGCCAAATTTTTGTAAAGCCCATGGCTTATGTGCAAAAAGAAATGGCACATGAGCCATGAGATGGGCAAAATGCCATTTTGTAAAGCCCGAGGGGCTATATGTAAATATGTAAGCCTATATAAGGCAACATGATAATGAATAAAGCATAGACTTTTCATTCCCCAAAAATTAGGGTCTGTGCCTCTTTCTCCTTCCTCAATATTCTAAAACCTTCTTCTTTCTTTTGAATTAAATCAAGGGTTTTACTCTTTCTTTTCCAAAACTAAGTAGTTTTTCACCACAAAACCCATAAAGGGAAACTTGGATCTTCTTTTAGATCTCAAAAAGGGGAGATTTTTAAGTCCCACCCCCTTTTTCCAAGATCCGGTCAAACGACAGGAAGAAGAAGGAGACCTATCTCCAGAAACCCTACTTTGGGGAAGATCCAGGGCTCAAGGGGAGAAGCCCCTTCATCAGCCTTAAAATATCCTTGGAGTTTAACTCCTCATACACACAGAAACACACACAAAAAAAAAAAAAAATAAGTGTTCCTTTCTAGGAGTACAACTCCCATTGCAGGGACCAAGTCCCTTTTGCCTCCCTAGCGCCCATGTGCCTGGTACGTGAGGCGCTAGCGCCCAAAGCGTAAGCGCCCTTGCGCTCAAAGCGCTAGCGCCCGAGAGCCCACATGCCTGGCACGTGGGGCGCTAGCTCCCAAAGCGCTAGCGCCTTTGCGCTTAAAGCGAAGCGCTCTTGAGCTCAAAGCGCTAGTGCCTGAGCACCCACGTGCCTGGCACGTGAGGCGCTGGCGCCTAAAGCGCGAGCGCCCGAGCGCTCACGTGCCTGGCACGTGAGGCGCTAGCGCCCTGGCGCTCAAAGCGCTAGCGCCCGAGTGCCCACATGTCTGGCACATGAGGCGCTAGCCCTTGCGCTCAAAGCGCTAGCGCCCGAGCACTTTCTCCCACGCATCCCTTGGATGCCCCTTTTCCCTTATGTATATATATAGATATATGTATATATGCATATACACACACACACACACTCCACGACACTGTCCCTATTAGAAAAAAATTTCTAACGGGGTGCTGCCCCGCACCCCTCAAGGCGGCTGCTAGCCCTCTTGACCCCCCAGCCCGCTATCCGGGTAGCGGGACCTCCGTAAAAATTCTGCGGGGCCCCTGATATATCCAAAACCCCTTCAAAAAACAACACTGCACATTGAGTTCGCATGACTAGTTTAACCCGTTAATCGGAGGTTCTCTCGTTCTAAAGGCGAGGGGTAATTAACGGCAGCTTAGTCCGCGGCTGCCGGAGATTCGGATCTCCACAATCAATAAACCCCAGCCTACCCTAGGCAGGGGGAATCTGTAGTACGCTTGACAAGCGCCCGTATTCCCATCTCAATGGGGTGACGAAAAACACTCTACAATGGCGAAGTCCCCCATAAATTCCATTGGCGAACAAAGGGGTAAAAAAACGGTACGTCCAAAAGCAAAATGAGCACGGATGAAAACCCGAAACGGCTACGTGAGTAAAAACAGCAGGGCTACCGGAGAGTGTGAAAACCCGAAAGGGCGCGATCTCGTCAAAATGAAAAAAAACACCTGCAAGGTCCTCTCGACCTTGTGAGGAGAAAACACCTGTGTGAGATCCTTACGACTAACAAGGGAGCAACACACTTAGGGATCCCCACGATTCTTAAGAAGAAATTACGCTTACGAGATCCTTACGACTCATAAGGAGAATTCCCCCTGTGAGACCCTCACGGCTCATAGGATTCAAAAGCCTTAACCTATAAGGATCTGAACCTGTTCTTAAGCCATCACACTCCCTAAGTTGCCTTACAAGCGGTTCAATATTGACCCTTATATACAATCCACGGGCAAAAATAAACGTTTCCCCCACCAAGTCCCACCAATGACGAGGAATGTCCTCATGTGGTGAACGACACTTGTAAGTCTTCTCGACTTATAAGGAGAAAACACTCTTGTAAGATTCTTACGACTTATAAGAGAACACACACTTAGGAATCCTCACGACTCCTAAAGAGAAAACACATCTACGAGATCCTCACGACATATAGAGAGAACCACCTTTATGAGACCCTTACGGCTCGTAAAGTCGAAAAGCCTTAGTCAACAGGATCCTAACCCTGTTTGCTAAGCCACCTTTGTTCAAATCGATAAAGGCAAATAATGATTCGCTCCTGGCAACATTCCAGTGGCAGCGATGCTGATGCCTAAATTAGTATCAAATTCCAAGTCCTTTCAAAGCAAATGATGATTCGCTCCTGGCCATATTCCAGTGACAGCGATACTGATGCTAAGATTGGTATCAGATCTCAAGCTCCAAACTCGGAAAAAAATTAGCATGCCAAAAATGCATATGAAATAGCCGAAATAATAGGGCAACTCGCAATAAAAATCAGCGAGTAAAATATATGCATATAAAAATGTTTGGGCAACTCGCAATAAAAAGCAGCGAGTAAAAAGAAAAATAAAACAGCTAAATGATTGGGCACCGCGAGAAAAAAATAGCCGAAATGATTGGGCAATCGCGATTTTTGCGATATAAAAAGCTGAAATGATAGTGCGTCGCGGAAAGAAACAAAAAAATGAAACATTTTCCCTACAGGTGAGATCACATTGACCCCTGTATATAATCCATGGGCACAAACGGAAAGGGAACCATATTACCCCACTAGGCTTCATCAAAAGGAAGCCAGATCTCATTGGCAGCATTTACAGCCTGGAGATCAACAACGGCATTTCTTCTCACTCCAACAGGATGCAGACGCAACGTCAATAAAATGGAGCCACGACAAAGTCCCCTAGTTCTAAATCTCAACGGTTCACAAACAACTTAGAGACTACCTCGAAGCCACGGCAAAGTCCCCTAATTTCAAATCTCGACGGTTCACAGACGACCTAGAGACTACCTCGGAGCCACG
The DNA here is from genome assembly GCA_030015575.1 of Agapanthus africanus. Lineage (NCBI taxonomy): Eukaryota > Viridiplantae > Streptophyta > Magnoliopsida > Asparagales > Amaryllidaceae > Agapanthus > Agapanthus africanus. The sequence continues at coordinate 351,361,157 of CM057351.1, forward strand.
ACAAAGTCCCCTAGTTCCAAATCTCGACGGTTCACATACAACCTAGAGACTACCTCGGAGCCACGGCAAAGTCCCCTAGTTCTAAATCTTGACGGTTCACAGACAACCTCGAGACTACCTTGGAGCCATGGTAAATTCCCCTAGTTCCAAATCTCGATGGTTCACAGACAACATAGAGACTACCTCGGAGCCATGATAGAGTCCCTAGATCCACATCTCAACTGCAGCATCCACAGCCTAGAGATCAACAACAATATTCTTCCTCCCTCCAATAGGATACAAATGCGACATCAACAAACGGAGCTATGGCAAAGTCCCCTAGTTTCAAATCTCGATGGTTCACAGACAACCTAGAGACTACCTAGGAGCCATGACAAAGTCCCCTAGTTCCAAATCTCGACGGTTCACAGACAGCCTAGAGACTACCTCGGAGCCACGGTAAAGTCCCCTAGTTCCAAATCTCGACGGTTCACAAACAACCCAGAGACAACCTCGACATTCGTTGCAATATTGTAGACACAATGTCAACAAACGAAGCAAAGGAAGATCCCTAAGTTCAGGGTCTTGACGGCAACTCAAATGAGACCTGAAAGACCATCGGAGATCATCCCACTCCAGCGCGGAGTGGTCATGACTCATCGGGGCTCCTAAACTGAGCCTAACCTTAAGTAAAAAGAGATATGCAATATCCCTAATGCTTTCTCTTTCGACGGTAATATCACCTGGAAGATTACTTGAAGACGTCTTGTCCAGCCCCCGAAGGGATCAGAGACACGACAGTCTCGGGGCTACTCAAACAGCAAGATTGCGTATCGAGGAATAAACTGGCCAACGCGACGGTACGACGGGTAAAAAAACCTAGTACTATAGACCCTAACGGACTTCTATTAGCAGGAGTTAACTGTGATGTTAGGACATCCTTGCGAGAACTTCTCGACTCGTAGGGAAAATAATGTTCCTGCGAGAACTTCTCGACTCGTCTCGACTCGTAGGGAAAAGCCTTAGCCAAAGGGGATAAGGACATGTTTTCTAAGCACTGGGGCCCTGCAAATCGGTCCAAGATGGACTATTGCATACTATTCACGGGCCTCACTCTCTAAAGTCGAATATCGACAAGGAGGGAAACAATCACTTACAAGTCCTCTCGACTTGTAAGGTGAAAAACACTCTTGTAAGATCCTTACGACTTATAAGAGAACACACACTTAGGAATTCTCATGACTCCTAAGGAGAAAACACACCTGCGGGATCCTCTTGACCCGCAGGGAGAAAAGTCTTTATGAGACCCTCATGGCCCATAAAGTTGAAAAGTCTTAGGCGGCAGATCTGAACCTGTTTTCTAAGCCATTGCTGCCATGCAAGGAGATCAAGATAAAATATCTACAAGACGCATTTGCTAAAGGGACACGCCAATATGAAATAAAATATTTCTTTTATTCATGAATTCAAGTGAATACAAGGTACATTTCATAAAAGAATAAAAATGAATACAAGATACTCTCATTCGGGAGTAAATACAAAAAAAAGAAGGAGAATATACAAAAAATCTTTAAGCCGGCGGATGGTGCAATAAGCTCGTCAGTTCATCGTTCTTCCGCTGGGCCTCGGCTTTAAGCTTTGTTATTGCCACAAGACAGGTCTCCGCCTAAGACTGTTAAGTCTGATACAAAGCGAACCGACTCTCAAGCTCATTTTAAGCAACTTTATGAGCTTCAACCATCTCGCGGGTAAAGATAACGGCTTTATCAAGAGCTACCATCTCTGTGATAGCTTCTTGAAGCACCCGCCAAATTTCGTACGCATAGGTGGTCTTGGTAGTGAGTTGAGCCTGGAGTTCCTCCAAAGCATTTGAGGCTAGCTCCCTCTCCGAAAATTTCCGGTTAAGCCTCTTCTCGCAAGATTGTAGATTAGCGGCACACCGCTCAATCCACCCCCTCTGGCTCACCTTTGCAGTTAGGAGCTCGGAAGGAAGACGTATGCACTCAAGATCATATAAGCAAGCCTCCACTAGATGACAATACTCAACCCAAACAATCACCAATGTTTCGTCATGATAATTGGCAAGGAAAAACAAAGAAGTATTGGCTTCGGCAGAAAATTCTTCGGCCATAAAAGAACTACCAGCACGAAGATTTTCAATGAGAGCCGACAAGGAGTGAATGCTTTGTCTCGCCATCTTTATAGACGCATGTCGAGCATATGGACCCAGTGGCATAGTGATTCAAGATTTTAGCGTGGTCAGGGCTGGCAAAGCTGTCAAAGATTTATGAACAGTCAACGAGACTTGCAAACATGGAATAGATGAAACAAGGCCAAGGATGAAGCTTTACTTACTCACAGTCATGTAAGGGGGGTTTGAAAGATCCCCAGGCCCATCAAGGATCTCAATTTCGTCATCAGCTTCCAGAACTACAAAGGGCATATTAGCATCGTTATAAAAAATGATAGTAATACAAAAGGATCAAAGAACACTGACGTTGCCCGGAAGAAAGGACTATGCTTTGCGGGGATATTGCCTGTAAGGGAGCCATATCGAGTAAACGATGGAAGGACTTCCTGGGAGATAGATCCAAGATAGAAGCCGCCAATTCCCTCAATTCTGAAGGAAATAAGAGTTTAGATAACGAGGGGATCATTAAAATAAAATGTAGAAGATTACCTTCGATGCTCCGCCCGTCTTGAACTGGAGGGATAGCAGCTTCGGCAGCCTCCTCCGCGCTTTCAGGCACATCACCGGAGATATTTGCTGGCATAGCAGATTCCAGTTGTGGAACAACAGCCGCCACTTCAGGCTCCAAAGAGGGAAAAATGGCCTTGGCGGTCCTTCCTACAATCTCCAGGATGCCACCAGAAAGATCCACTGGGTCTACGACCGGCAAGGTCGCCTCTGTGGAAAGTACAGACGCTGAAAAGTGGAGGTCATCACCGGGAGTTCCAAGATAGAACTAACAGTTTCGACAATCTCTTCTACACCCTTCAGTGTGTCATTAGAGACATCCATAGGGTCCGCGGCCAATGGGGTCACCTCCGCTGGAGGAATGGACACCGAAGGAACAAGAGTCACAACCAGAAGTTCCACAAAAGGAACGGCGGCTGTAGTGATCTCTTCTGTACCTGCCGGTGCGTCATGGGAGACATCTATAGAATCCACGAACATGGCACGACCTGGGCTCAAATCCTCTTTCGTTGCTGAAGTCCCTGCAAAATTTCGCAAAGATAAGAAGATATAAAAGCGATACAAATTACTTGCCAAAAGAAAGATACGGAAGACACGCATACCAATATGCCAGGGTGCTTCTAGTATGGCTTTTTTGAGCCGTTGTTCCTTCTTGCGGAAATGTGCTAGCCGGGCTTCAAATGCAGATTCATGCCCACCGATCTTCAGTGCCAGCTCATCTTCAGAAGCGACCAAGATGGGCTGCTTGAAGGTTCTTTTGTCTTCCCTTCGCAGAAGACCCATATGTACTCTCCGTAGCGATGGGGGATCTTCGTAGAAGATAACCGGAGGGTAGGGCTTTTTCAGGATGTGCACATTCTCGGTCTCATCCTGCGAGCGCCTTAAAACTTCAGCCAATTGCACGGCTTCTTCAACAGACGAGCCAGGGTAAATAAGACCGGCGTCCAACTCCTCCATAGCAATCGGTTCGTCCTGAATGAATGGCTCTGACTCAAGTAAGGTGTCCAGTAAGCCGGCGAACGATCTTTTCCTCCTCTTAGAGCTTGTGCTAGCACCGACCGAAGAACGCTTCCTTCCCCTGGGCGCTTTGGCGTGACGTTGACCGACCTCGCTTTCGGTATCCCCTTTTGGCGATATCACCGTGGATGACACCGCCATGGATGATGCCACCGCTGATGACACTACCGCTGGCGCTTCATTGGAGGCCTTTGCTTGAGCTCTAGTGCACACTAGCATCCTAGCAGTGCGAGGAGTCGATTCTGTTTCTGTGGCTTTCAAGATAAGAACCACGCCGCTATCCCTTAATGAAGGGCGAACCACTATCCGCGGCCGCAACGGAACGCCGACGGCTTGGATCGGAGCTAAAGCTCTACATTCGAATAGTACCCGCTTCTTCTCGGCAATGACGGGACCGACTCGATGGCGATACCAACCCATAAAAGACCCCACACACCTTGGAAGGTAGTCGGCTTCAGGGATCATGAAACGGGAGCGGGTATTCAGCCGCATAAAGTGATGGACGACGACACGCGCAACTTTCAGAGACGGAGTGGGCTCAACCAAGAACGTCTCGAAAGGGACACCCTGGTTATAGCCCAATTGTTGGGCAAAGCGATGCGGATTGTACCGCATAAAATAGGTCGTGTTATTTTGACAGAACACCAAGTAGCCCGGCCTAATCGAGTACAAATGCATAACTTCTTTGGGCTTTAAAGATTATGCTCCCCTTTTTGATAAATCAAAAAGCCGTTGAACGGGCCCCACAGGAGCAGAAAGGACTCGGTCACTAAACACCATCCCGCCCTCGTTTGAATACGAGTTGAGCAACGCGCGGAGGGCCTCCAGCTGAGTCGGATCGGGAGCAGAAGCATCCACTAACCTCATAACCCATGGGAAGGTATAGAATTCATAGAAATCTGGTCACCGATGTGCTGCAAAGGCTCCCAGTACATGCATATCGATCCACGATGTGAAGTAGTGGAGAAAGAAATTCATGACATCTGTACCCGGGGTCGAAGTATTGGCCGCAACGCTTCATCTGTCGTATAGGTGCGACAATCCTGCAATACCCACGGCCAATCGTTCCCCTTCGGCTACACGATGAGCAGGATAGAAGACATAACCTCTCATAAAGCGTCGATGCGTCGGAATCGCGAACCAACCGAGCCAAAGGCCGATGAAGCCGACGAAGAAGGTCTCTTCATCCATGCCAGGGACCGCAATCGCGTCGAAGGACACGACCGACGAGATCGGAATATAAAACTGCGGCAAGTCTTCCTCTTTGGCTGACAGTTTATTCAGCCCAAATCCAAAAAGGTCGTGAATGTTCGCAAACTTTGGAGCCTTTATGGATAAAGCGTCTTCAAGAATGAAGCAGGCGATAAATCTCACAAAAGTGACACCCTGCCCTTCTGACTTCACTAACAGCTTCTCAAAAATACCCAGAGCTTAGATTAAACTGTGGTACTTATGGAGAACGGCAGTTTCGGTCGTCAAGCCATCAAGCATAGCTGGCACGGTGGCGAAAACAGACTCATCGGGATACAGCAATGCTTCATAATGCTCTCCCCTGATCGGCAACCTGGAGATCTCGCGGAATTCCTCCAATGAAATAGACACCTCGTGATCCCCTAATAGAAATGTGTTGGTAGGGAGATTCCATTGGTTCAAGAAGGCTTTAACCCATAAGACGTGAGGAGCCTGGTAATAGAATAGAGACGCGTACACCGCTTGATACAGCCCGACCTTCTGCAACCGTACACGATGGGCGGAGAGAACATACCGAGCCCAGCGAAGATAACCTGCTGGGTGGCGAGGGGTAAGTCCTACTTTATAGACTTGTCACCAAAGTTGGGCTTCACCTTGACAGATGCAGTGCCCTAAGATATCTATGGCCGGCAAAGGCTGGTTGGGTATCCCAATTGTTGATGGCTCAAGCCGGCCTGCAGGAGTCCAATTACCTACCTCCATCGCTTAAGCAGTCTGCGGGCGCTCCATCAGCGATATTGGGCAGAAAGGCTCTATTGACACTCCACAAGTAAAGCTACGGCGACCCCGGATGATGTGCCCATACCAAACTCCCCATAAGAGCAAACTAGTACAGTTCCTGTCATGGGCCCTGATCATCGCCATAGCCTCCTCATCCGACGGCGATTTCGGGAAAGGGGCGTCCGAGCGAGTAAAGGAAAAGTAGGGAAGAGAAGCCACTGTTCTTGAAATAAGGGAAAGAAAAAACCATTAATAAAACATATATGTATATAATAACAGAAGAAAACGACAGAATGTTTGTTCCATGGGACCGCTGAGTGCGAAACCAATGGACCCCATAAAATCAATATGGCGGCTCACCAATGATGAGACAAGATAATCATTGCAAGAATAAAAAAGGATTCTCATTAAATGAACATTGGAATTTAAACAACTTTTAACATTCTCAAAGAAAAATGAGGTCTGTCAAAATACCCAACGAATTAAAATCTGCAAAAAAAATGAAAATATGCCCAAGAACGCCAGGGAATAAATTTCCCAAAGGGCCTCTAGATCTTTCAGAGCTAAGCTCTATAATGAGGAATTAAATTCCTTTTAAACAATGGAATTAAATTCTAAGGATCTTAAAAGATCGGTGACGGGGTAAAACCCTGAGGGGGATTAACAATCCCCATTGATTCAAGACTTCAAAATCTAAAAAAAAATGTGCGCTTTGGATCTTTAAGAAATCAGTTCAAGAGAAGAGCAACGCTCTATCCCCGGATTTAAAATCCATGATGAAGAGAACAAAAAAGGGGGGTTCCATTCATGTTCCTTACCAAGGAAAAAGTTTTAACCGCGTTTAACTCTGAGATTCCAGTAAACAAAGAACTAATCTCTGAATAGGAGAATTAAATTCTTGAGAAAATAACCAAGGAAGAAGATGAAGGAACATAGGCTTCCTAAAGTCAGGACCCTTTGCATTTATATGACATGACGAGGGCGGTTCATCTCCCCGTTCCCATAGGCAGATCCAACGGCGATAAGGGTGACAGCGTTGCACTCACATGCAAGCCACGTGAGAACAACGATGTAGAGGCATTTGTTCCCTTATAAAAAAGAATAAAAGAAAAGAAAAAAAAGAAAGAGAGAAAAAGCGATGGGGAAAATTCCTCTAATGGAGTATCGAGTGCCCACACGTGATGCGCCTTAGAGCAAAGATTATATTGCGCTTGACAATTAAGGTTGAAATTAAATCTCACGTGCAAACATGTGAGCATCTATATACAAAGTATATATGTGCTTTCCTAAAACAAATTACATGTCAGAGCAGCTCACGTGTCAGCACGTGATGCTCTTTGTTGGGCTTAACTTCGTAGGGGCCACGTGCCACACGTGACATTTCTGAATATCAGCTTATGTGCCAACACGTGATGCCTTTTCTCTGGGACTGCTGCATATAAACAAACCAGTTTAATACTATGGGGGTCACGTGCCACTCGTGACATTTCTGAACATCAGCTTACGTACTAACACGTGATACCTTTTCTCTGGGACTGCTGCATATAAGCAAACCAGTTTAATGCTATGAGGGTCACGTGCTACACATGAGGGTTCCTAAACACCTTCCAAGCTGATAGAATTAAATTCTAAATAAAGGGATCAAAACCCTATTTGGAAAATATTTCCTTATATCTTTCTAAACAAGAAAGATTGTGCGCTGTAAAACAGAGCACCGTTGGATTAAAAATCCAATGGTGATTAAAAATCACCAAGCTACAGAATAAGCTCTATATGGAAAAATATTTTTCCAATCTTGTTAAAAACAATAAAAATATTTTCTTTAAAACAGAAGTCCTTGGATCAAAAATCCAACGGTGGATAAAATCCCGAAATCAATTAAAAAATCTCTCAATGAGAGATTTCCTTAACTAAATCAAAAAACTTGCCTCTACTATATAAAGAACCCAAGACTTCAAGTATAAGAGAGGAGAGACCCCCCATAAGATTTGAGAAACAAAAAGAAGAAGAAGAAGAGCTCTCTTTTAGAAAAAGAAATCCTAGGTAAGAAAAAAGACTTAGAGATCATTTTATCTCTTCTTCGCCATTTCAAGAGTTTAACTCTTCTAAAAAGAATTTAGTTCTTCCTCTGGTTGAGCTCTACAGAAGCAGATCTCCCCACAAGTCAGGAATTTAATTCTCATCGGAGAAATTCTGTCATGCAGACTCAAAACTGAAAGGAAAGAACTAAGCATGAAGAATTTAATTCTTCCTAAAGATATAGGAATTTAATTCCTCTGATAAAACAAAGTTTAACCCTGCATAAGAATTTAATTCTTATAAAATAAGGGACATGAAATTCTCAAAACTAAGATCAAGATCCCCATGCACATAAAAGAAATGTTTAGCATTCAACGCTATCACGACAGATCACGTGTTCCCACGTGAGCATCTATGAAGAACAAAAAGGAACGATTGAGATCGAGTCACGTGATCCCACGTGACCTCCCTAATAGTGCTTAGCACTTATGAAAGGAAAAGGGGAATAAATCAAAGACAGTTCCTATTTTGGGGCGCCTCACGTGACCCCACGTGACCCCCTAATAGTGCTTAGCACTTTCAAAAGAAAAGGGAATAAACCAAAAAAAAATAGTTCCCATTTTGGGGCGCCTCACGTGATCCCACGTGACCCCCCTAATAGTTCTTAGGGAAAGGGGAATAAATCAAAGACAATTCCCATTTTGGGGTGCCTCACGTAATCCCACGTGACCCTCTAACAGTGCTTAGCACTTTCAAAAGAAAAATGGATAAATCTAAAGACAATTCCCATTTTGGGGCGCCTCACTTGATCCCACGTGACCTCCAATAGTGCTTATCACTTATAACAGAAAAGGGAATAAACCGAAAGAATCAGTGCCCAATTCTCAGGCGCCTCACGTGTCACGCGTGAACGCTCTAAATTTCAGTGTTTAACACTACTTAAGAGCCTCATGTAGGAGCACGTGAACGCCAAACAAATATCAGTGTCTCCCTAAATCGATCTTAGTTTCAAAGATGACAAATGATCTCCTGACACATGACATCTAAAATGATGTTCGTTCCACCATGATCTCTCCCTTAAATCTGGAGTTCGGTTCAACGGTACATCTCTCCACATCTCTGATACATGTCGTTGTAATTCTTCAACGTCTTCAGAAAGATGGAGGGTCCCGATAACAAACAGCTCTTTGGTGCACTCCCGAACCCATGAGCACAATCCTATGGACCGCAATGCCCTTAAACTAGCTACGGACTGTAACGTCCTTAAACTAAAGCAATAGAGCCCAAATGCTCTTTTGTTGGGTCTGAATGACCCCAAAATCATGCTGAGTAGATCTTAGTCTAAAAATTAGACTAACGTATCCTCAACAAATATTTAAGTTGATCTTAATCCCAAATGAGATTAACGATCCTTAAATCAAACCAAACCGAAATCTAAGAAAATACGGATTTGAACTAATCCACGCCCTACGGGCAACAACATAAATTAGTCTCCGTATTCAATCCACTGGCAACCAAAAATAAAATAAATACACACGACACGAAGTGACCTTCTGGAGCAGGAGAAAGTGATTACCACTACGCGGTAATGTAATTAACTGCAGGGGTTTGCGCCTGCAAGGAAGAGCGTCCCCAAAATCAAAAACCACTCGCAAAAGAGGGGAATCTGACGAAGTCTGCTACAACGGCCGCATCCGTTTAAACCTCCGATACACGGTGCCATAAATCAGCTTGGCATCTTCGGAGAGGTGGACGGATAAACCCAAATAGCATCTGCCCCCCAATTCAGGCAAGACGTCTGTCTTCCCGGTTTTCGGCGGTAAACACCCACACTATCCCACACTCAAAACACACCACCGTTAGGAAAATTTTTCTAACGAGGCGATGACCCGCACCCCGCAAGGGGGCTGCAAGTCCCCTTGACCTCCAGCTCGCTATTCGGATAGCGGGACACCGTCAAAACTCTGCGGGCCCCCGATATATCCAAACCCCCCTTCAAAACACAACACTGAACATTGAGTTCGCATGACCTGTTTGACCCGTCAATCGGAGGTTCTCTCGCTCCAAAGGCGAGGGGTGATTAATGGCAGCTTAGTCCGTGGCTGCCGGAGATTCGGATCCCCACAATCAGTAAACCCCCGCCTACCCTGGGCAGGGGGAATCTGTAGTACGCCTGACAAGCATCGCGTATTCCCATCTCAATAGGATGACGAAAACACCCTATAAGTATCTTCTTCGTCTTATTACATATGTGCGTACTTTACGGAGGCTGCGGTGAGTCAGTTTCATTTCCCAGGGCAGCGGGTTCGACTGTCTGCTCCAAGAAGGCTTCAGCTTCTATCTGTATAAAGTTGGTGGTTGCAACTTGATTGTTCACCAACATATTCTTGGACTGCTCGATCAATCCAACCTTGTACTGCTTCTTGACCCAGTCTTTGAAGATATAGCAATCCTCGATCGCATGGTATACAACTCTGTGTTACGGGCAATACAGGGGATTGTCGGTCATTTTTGCTTCGTGGGGTCTCTTCGACTCCGGCAATTGTAGACCATTGTTAAAGGCATCTTTGAATATCTTGCGGACCTTGTCACTTCTGAAAGAGTAAACCTTGTTCTTTTTCTCCTCTAGGGAAGGCCTTTCTCCTTCCAGCAATGGCTTTCGAGACCAGTTGGTTTTGGAATCGCCTTCCTTTCACTTGTCTTCATTGTCGGACGTATTGAAGACATTGGTACTGCTGGAATTCCCGCTTCTACGGTGTCGTCCCTCTTGCTTTTCCAAGTCTTGTCTCTCTGAGAGTCCGGGGTAGACTCTTGCTTCGAGCGTTCCAGCATTTGGACTTTCTTGGTTACCTCCTGAAACGTCTTGAGGCCTGCTGTACACAAGAATGGGACCATCCAATTGCTGAGGTTCCCAATGAGAAGGTTGACAGACTGATCCTGCTCCAGCGACGGTTCGCACCTGACCGTGAGATTACGCCATCGGGCGATAAAGTCGGTGTTGCTTTCATTCTTCCCCGGCTTTGTCCTCACAAGGTCAGCAATGGAGATTTTATCACCGACACTCATGAATTTTTGCCGAAACAGAGACTCCATTTGGGAAAAAGTAATGACGGCCCGTCTGGTATGCTCGTGTACCAGTCGAAAGCAACACCGGTCAGGCTGTTGACAAACTGATGAAGAATGAGCACATCATTGCCCCCTGTATTTCCGCACGACGCTTTATAGTGGGCGACGTGCTGATTTGCATTTTCCGTCCCGTCAAATCTTCCGAACTTAGGAATGACGTAACCGCTCGGGAACTCGATCAGATCGTACTGTCCGGGATATGGCTGCCCACTACTGCAGATTTCTTTATGAGCTTCGGCTTCGGCTACCAATTTTTTAACCTTGCTAGCGACCAAATCTATTATCCAATCTTGTGTTAGCGGGATGGTGCTATCTAGGGCCAAAGCGTCCCAAGAAGCGGAATATGGCCGGCTTTCATGCGGCTCGCCCAATCTTAGACCCAAGGGGACATGTGTCATGCCCCGCTTCCCAGTATACGGGCAGAGGACGAAACGAGGCCGCTACGTATTTACTCAGAAGTAAGCACGCTAAGCGTATCTAAGCAATATAAAATAAAGTGTACACAAGAGACAAGATGTAAATAAACATCAACTTTATTTATTAAACATTCTTTTTACAATACAACTGAAATGAAAATACATGGAATGAAAGCAATGCCTAAACAATGGCATAACAGAAATGAAAATAAAATGTAAGGTACAAGTGGATCTAAAACTTCGGGTCTTCAGTAAACTGATCCAAGTCTTCGCTGCTGGGTTCGATCTCCAGTGAGTCCGAAACACCTAACGACATTCCAAAGAAGAAGAAAGAGAATGTCGTCAGCGAACAAGTCGCTCAGTAAGTCCCGTAAATAGATAAGAATAGATTAGACAGAATAGAGTATAGCTGTTTAATGTTGTTATTTAGTGTTAACGATGTTGTTTGTTGCTTGGTACAGAAGAGGCCAATGTATACGAGAGGAGTCTCACTATCCCAGAGACTAAGGTATACGGAGTACGAGAAACCGTTCAACCACGGTACAACGGCAATGGAGATTCAGGTTAGGTGTCTTATGGTTACAGTCTCGTACCACTTCTAACACCTTTCGTACCAATCTACCCCTTATAAGCCCCGTGATGTCTTGATTGTATTGATTGTATTGTATTGTCTTGTAAATTGTATAGATGGATGACTTGCCAAAACCATGATATCAGTAATGGAACGGATATAATGGAAGAACATGTAAATACAATATATCCATGGTTCGGTTCAATCAATACAGATTGATATAGATTGAACAGATGGATTCATATTGAATCATATTGTATTGTAGTTTTATACTTGAATCTCATTCAAGTCAGATTGATTAGATTGAGACTCGGTCTGAGTCAGATACTTTGAAAAGAAATTGAAGTCCTGAATTAGTTTTGATGTTATCGGTAACTGCTGCACATGAACGGTACGATTTGTGTCTTTTTCCAAGACAATTACCGTATTGATAAACACCGTTTGTTAGGTTTTCTACCTTAAATAGGCAAGCACCCATATCTCTGGCTCCCTGAGGCTCAAGAGACTTGGCCCGCTTAAACCTATGTTTACTAGGGTCATTATTGTAATTTAGTATAACTTGAGGGGGGTTTATGTAAAAATAGTTTTGGTATAATTTCAAAATACACCTCAAGCATTTAATTATCGTCTTTAGAATTTTCATTGATGTATATTTTATAAATGTGACATTTCTAGTAAATAAAACCTAATTTCATAATAAATGGTATTTATTTGTAATATGATTATTGTTTTGAATTATCATGGTGGTTTCATATAATATTTGAATTCTTTTCTTGAGTTTTGAAAACATGGAATAATATATATTTTTAAAATAAGTATTTTGGTAATAATTATATATACATAATTAATGAAAATAATTTTATTTTCTTGTAAATATCTCATTTTCTAAAGAAAAATGTATAAAAATTCCATCGAGATTGAATGCTCCTTGCGGAGGTCTGCATCTCGCTCTACTAAACCCGAGGATGTACGATAATACGCACAATCCTAAACGGGGTCCCCAAAATGGGTTGTAGAGGCTCAATTACATGGGAAGTTAAATACACTTTTAAAAAAAACGGTTTTATAAGTTAAAGGTATTTATTTGTAAAGTCGTATTTCTAATATTCTATTGTCTCAAGATTCAGTGTGTTATGATAGATATGTGTGTTGTGAGGAGGTAGGTCATTACCTCATGGACTATCTAAAGGTATAGCAAGGAATAAAGGTTATAATGTCGAAATGAATAGTTTGTGGTATTTTATGTAAAAATGCGATAAATATCAATAAAATAATTATTTTGATGTGAAACTTGTTTTGTTGAGTTTGTTAATGTTTATTAATCAACATATAAGAATATAGTTTTATCTTGTTAAAGAAAAGTGTAGATTTTAAGGAAAACCGAATCGGAAGTCGGACTAACTCCGCTTCCGTCGGGTTTTGAGAATGAAAAGTTTGAGAATAGCAAACGAGAGAGAGAAAGGGGGACTTACATGATTATAAGGTGGAGGGGAGAAAGAGGATGTGTAGGGAAATGTCGGTGCGTCGTTTCGTCGCTGGAAACTTCTCGTATCGTCGCCGGAATTTCGTCGGAGCTTCGCCCTTCGTTAACTCCACTTGCACACTATAGGAATTTGGAAATTTCTTGAGAGTTTTGGTAGGGAATTGTGAGTGAGGAGGGGTGATATGAGGGGTGGTATTTATAGGAAAAACTAGGGTTTAGTGTAGTGAATGGGTGCATTAAAATTTGTAATAAAATAGGATTAAATATGAATTTTATTGCTCTCTGGAATAATTCAGAGTAAATAAGCAGTGTAGGGTTAGTGGGGTAGGCCAAACGTTACAGTGGTGAGAGAATGGGGGCAATATAGACAGATTTGACCGACGGCGCCGGGGGTTTTGGGGTGAGTCGCCGGATCATTCCCGACGGATGGGGCTGGGGTTTGGGCCACGTGTCGAGGTCGCTTCAATTTCCTTCGTGTTTATGTTTATTTTCTTTATGACTTTTGATTTTACGTGGTGTGTACGTGTAGACTCTTAGGCTTATAAAAAATTTAAAAGAAATCAAAATAAAAAGATAATGTGGCTGATGGGATTTGAACTCAGGTGCTTTGTCTCAGCAGTACAAGGCTTTACCAATGAGCTACAAGCTCTTTCTAGCTGTTCTAAATCAAAACAAATACTTATAGCTTTCACAGGAATTGTAAATACCCCAAGTGTATATTAACTTTAAATGAATTTTATGTACACGGAATTTGGAGTTGTTAAGTCTACCTCCTTTACAAAAATTTCGTCTTCGAAATTTATTTTAAGGACTAGTTTACAAATAAGTAAGGATATCTTGCATACATCTCATCTTCCCTTTCCCATGTTGATTCTTCTAGTGTGTCTTTTCTCCACATCACTCAAACCAAGTTGGCTTTATTGTTCCGAAGTGACTTCACTTTTCTGTCCAGAATCTCCACAGGTTGCTACTCACAAGATAAGTCGGGTTGTACAGTGCGCTCGGAGTGATAGAGAATATGGCTGAGGTCACTCACATACCTTCTGTGGGGTTCCTAGGCACACTAATGAGGTCTCACAACAGATCAAACATGCCCAATTCAAATTTTTTTCATGTGCCTACAAACCCTAATACGGATCGTTAACTAGAGGATAAGGCGATAAAGATGCAAGTAAACAACTTTAACTTAAAGGAAAGTGACTACAACCTTTGTAGATCCGGTCCTCCACCTCTCTAGCTCCGTGATGACGTCCCTCCGCTATACTCATCGGAATCCTAGACTCTCGCGGTGGTTTCATCGGAGAAAAGATCGGGCTAGGTCGTCGACTTCGATGCCGAAGATGATCTACGTCGAGGCAACTCAAGATCAAGCTCCAATTTCACCAAGTCATGAAACTTGTGAAGAAAACACCCCATACTACTTGGCAAGTGGTATAGGATGAAGAAATAGGAAGTGGGTTCACTTTAGAATTGGATTTCTCACTCTTTTTCTCATGTTGCCATTGAAGCTAGCAAGCTTTCATAAAGCTTGATGAAGATGAAGATGATGATAGAATAAAAAGGATTGTTTTTAAAAAGAAAATCCCATTCATTCTTATCATAATGCAACCTTGGTTAAGTGTAGAGAATAAACTAGGGTTAGTTGAATGGTTAGGTTTAGGAGATGAAGACAAAATGGTTACTTAGTCAAAGATGCATGAAGCATCAAGAAACTTCTTGTATGAAAGCAACCATTTAGTTTTCCTTTTTCTTTTAACCAAAATAAATAGATAAATAAATAAAGCAATGGAAACCCTAACCATTAACTAAACATAGTGTATATCATACACACACCCAAGGTTGCATGTATCATCAAACATGATACAAACAAGTGTACAAAAATATATCACATATACAATGTGCACTTCAAGTGAGAAAATCCATTTTAAGTGAACAAATACTAGTTAATGCAAGGTAATATATCAAATATATAATTATACATTAAATCATTAAATCAACACTTGATTTAACGATTCGGTCATATCGCATATGACCGACTAATATCCGATGTATCGACTTATCGAATCAATCCTCGATTCGATAACTAGGTTATATCGCATACAACCAATCGATACATTCATCGCGAGAATAGAATACGGTATCACATACACGCATTATTCTCGGTCCCGCACATATGTCATATGCGCTCCTATTTCATTTCTCTTGAGCCAGGAAACCTCTGTGTAGGACTCTAAAGACTCGTCAATACGCCGGCAGCAGGTGATGATCATATCAAACACCCACAAGCTGCAAGCGGTCTGCTAAACGTAACGGCCACCCGGGTATTGAGCGATCAGAAGATCGACGAGCAAGCCCGCTCACACTCCTGTGAATCCAATCAGTAACACTTACCGTACAGTCCGGTCTGTTCGTCTGATATGTCGCATATCTCGCCAAGGGGTGGTAAACGTCAGACCCCAGTAGCTCGATAAGTCATGCCGATATAAGGTCCATAACATGTGTGAAACTACTTATAACACTTACCAGTAGATCACTGCAACCCTGGCCAGAGATTTCCAGTTATGGCCAGTCGTGCATAGCGCAACATCAACCCCCAATACCGGAAGAGACGAATCCCCTCCTATCGCTCATTGCCTCAATGTGAATCGGGACTGTACCTAAAAACCACCTGTTTGCACGACTCAGTAGAGCCGTGGTAGGATGGAAATTAAAGCACAGTGGGAGACACACAAGACTCTATGACGATCTCGGGTCAACAGACTAAGCTGTACCAGTGTCACCAGAGAACTGCCATCTGACGTGAGGTATAATACCATCTGGGAGTTCTCGGCGAGTCCGTTCAGTGTACCCAGTCTCCACTGAGCACCCGCATACCATCTCTGATGTCAAACACCAATGGATATGGGATCATCCATCGCCCATCACATGGGTCGAGAAGATATACGCTAGTCTACTCTGGAATATCGATGCCCCGTCTCGATATTCCCACGACTAGGAACATTGAAGGATGTACTGATGGACTACCCAGGCCCCACTAGTATGATCTCCATCATAGTCCTGGAAGTCGAGCACACATCCTAAGGGCTTTATCAACATGTAACAGAGAGACAGAAAGTATACATGTTAAGATAAAGAGCAACCAGATAGCGTACTATCATGTCGAGCAAGAAAGTCCTACCTATATATGTCCCAGCATCCGCTACAATATACATCCAATGTACAGTAATGGCCTCTAGGGCATACATATAACTAACACCTTCTGAGTTGGAATATGTGGAACACATTGTGCACTCCTTCCAATAAAGGTGGAAGTGCCAAGCGATAAGCCACTTCACCGACCCATTCGAGTATGTCGAACAGTCCAATATACCTATTTTCCCCCTAAAAAAGAGCAAAGCTCTGTTCAAAATTTTAAAGAGGCAGCGCCTCACGTGCCTTGCACGAGGGCGCCAGCGCCAAGAGTTAAAAATTCTGAGGCAGCGCTTCACGTGCCCCGCACGAGGGCGCTGGTGCCAGAACTAAAAGTTCTCTGCCGTTAGATCAAAGATCCAACGGTGATGATAAATCATCAAAATACAAAATTAAATTCTGTTGAGGAAATGTTCCTCAAATCTTTCTGAACGAGAAAGATTACTCTCTGTAAAACAGAGCACCGTTGGATTAAAAATCCAATGGTGAAAATCACCAAGCTATTGAATAAGCTCTGTATGGGAAAACATTTCCCCAATCTTTCTAAACAGGAAAGATTGTGCTCTGTAAAAAAGAGCACCGTTGGATTAAACATCCAATGGTTATTAAAAATCACTAAGTGACAGAATAAGCATTGTATGGGAAAATATTTTCCCAATCTTTCTAAACAAGAAAGATCGTGCTCTGTAAATCAGAGCACCGTTGGATTAAAGATCCAATGGTGATTAAAAATCACCAAGATACAGAATAAGCTCTGTATGGGAAAACATTTTCCCAATCTTGTTAAATACAAAAAAAATGACTTCTGTAAAACAGAAGTCCCTGGATTAAAGATCCAACGGTAGATAAAATTCTCGAATTAATCAAAAATCTCTCAATGAGAGATTTCTTTAACTAAATCAGCAAACTAGCCTCCACTATATAAAGGCCCTAAGACTTCAAGTCTTGAACAGAGGAATCCCCCCATAAACTTCAAGTTCAAAAAGAAGAGCAAGCAAAAAGAGATTTAAGAGAGAAGAAAGAAGAACTTTCTTCAAGGTAAATAGAGGTCATAGTATCTCATCTGCATACCCAAGGGTTTAACCCTTATAAAAGAATATAGTTGTAACACCCTAGTTCATTTATACCAGTTCTATTTTGAGTATTTTTTATTTATGGTATTTTCTTGATTTATTGTGTTTTGGGTGCGAATAGTGTATTTAACATCTGTATTTGCATCCGACCCGACCCGCTTGCTGGAAACCCGTCTTGATTTCGGTTTATCATTTATCCCGGCTTGTTTTGTGGATCCGTGCATTTTCATTTTTTTATGTACTGCATACTGGTATTATATCTGATATCTGCATTTTTTAATATAACATATAAAGTCAAGTAAAATATTTTAAATATATATAGCATGGCCTGCATGATACCCCTAACCCTGTCGTAACATCCGCGCATCTTGTTCTCGTCCCGTTCAGTGTAACGGACTCGTTTGGATGGCTACGTGCACGTGCGTGCATCCGTTCTTGGGGTATACTTTTTCGTTACCCGGATATCCTGTTTTGATGTTGGTCGACACGTATATTTTCCGTATTTTAAAAGTAGATTTTAGACCCAATCCGGGCGTGTTTTTGACTATTTTTGTATTAGCCAAAATCTCAAATAAATTCAATATTATATTCTAATATATATAAACCGTTTATATAAATTATATTTTTTAAAAATATTTCTAAGATCCTATCCTACCAATCTCAGCCTCTCTCTCTCTCTCTCTCTCTATATATATATATATATATATTCCTTATATAAATTTTTACCCAATCCTATAAAACCCAACACGTATCCCTCTCTCTCCTATCTTTATATTAATATATTCTTTATGAATTTTTATAAACCCTATTTTAAATTAACCCCCTCACGTCTCTCTCTCTCTCTCCCCTCACTTTCTTCTTCTCCCTCTCATATTTCTTTTTCGTGCTCACGCCCACGCCCACTGCCTCGCGTGTCACCGCCGACCTCTCGTCTCCACCCTCGTCCATCTCCTCACCTCCACCTCTTCGCCCTCACCTCTCTCTAATCCCCGAGCTCCCCCTGCACACCAAGATCGCTGTAACCCACGACCTCAAACCCAGGAACCCATCGTTGCCCTCGTCGCCGCCGTCCCATCCTTGTCGGCGCCGTCCCATCATCCTCATGACCACCTTCTCCTCCATCTCCTCTCCCTGCAAACCATCACCACCTCCTCTAACCCCTGCAAGAACCGAGCCCCAAGAACCCACTGCCTTCACCCCACCCTCGCCTGCACGCCCACGTCGTCGGAGCTCCGACCTCCGTCGTCGCCATCCCCATCACCACGACCTCCTCTCCTCCTCCCTGCACCCCGACCGGAACCCTGCACACCGAGAACCCTAGCACCCGCAGCCTCTGCCCATCGCCGGAAAACCCATTGCCTTGCCTTGGACCTCGTCGTCGACGACCCATCGTCGTCATCACCCCTCGCCTCTGACCCCAGAGCACCAAACCCATAAAACCATAACCCTTTTCTTCTTCTTTCTTCTTTCGCTTTCTTGATCTTGCTTCTTGTTGCCGGTGATCACCCACCGGAGCCGTGCTCGTCGCTGATGATTCAGGCGATCCAGTAAACATTCCCTACCTGCATGGTTACCTTCTTGCCTTGTCTAGACTAGCCCCGCGTGCCGTTGTGTGCGTTGCGACGATTACCCAATGTCGGACGTGCCGTACGCACCCGTCGTGTGTTCCGTTCAGGCAAGCTTATCTTGCTACATGCTATACTACTATATCTTGCACTCATGTGAATAATAATATTACATATTGTTTAGTTATGCATCTAATGTTACAGTTTTACAGTTTTACAAAATCCGTTCGCATGCATACCATTATTTACATATCTAGTCGCAGGCAAGTTTATCTTGCTACATGCTATAATACTTATCTTGCATCCATATAAATACAAATATTACATGATGATTGCATTATACATCCATACTAAAGTTTTACTGTTTTCGGATACCCGTATGCATCTATATCATCTATTATATATATAGCTGCACCTACATGTCACATTATTTCATATTACTGTTATACTAACACCCCATGCTTGATAATATGCATTCTACATAGTCGTGGAACGGTAGTTATAACCCTTGATAGTTAATTGAGCATCCATGTTTTATTGTGTATCCATACCATTGATTCTGCATACCTAGTTGCATGCTATATTACATTAAATCATATTATTGCTACATTAGTACCCCATGCTTGATAATGTGTATCCTACCTAGTCATGATGTAACCCATGATAGATATTTGTGCATCCATGTTTTTACCGTACATCCGTACTTCTACCGTGATTCAATACTTGCTACATTTTACTGTTGGACACCTATATGTTACACTGTGCACTACTTGAAATGACCTAATACACCATTGCTTGACTTGATACCTGATCTTGTTACTAATGCCGACAATCCTGACTTGTCATCCTGATGGACATATCCTGTTGTCTACATAGACAAACATGTACCTGCTTGATCTTGTGTTGGCATTTGCTCCAGATTTATCAATACCTGACTTGAACACATAACCTTGGGGGTATGAGGAAATCAAAGGTGGAACCGAGTGTAACTTAAAAGGGTATTACCTGATCCGTGGTCCCGGAAGGTAACGGGATAGAGTCATTCGTGACTCTTACATCTTGATCCGTGGTCCCGGGGGGTAACGGAACAGAACCGTTCTTGGTTCACATATCCTGATCCGTGGTCCCGGGGGGTAACGGGATATATTCTTTGAGTTACATGAGGAGTACATCAATTGATTTCGAATAACTTTAGAATAGATAAGCTAGTAGTACAGTTTAGATTATTTACCGCACTTCACCCGCACGTATACACTTCACTGTTTCATACCCGTGTTACTTGTTATACACTCATTACCGTTCATACTCATGCCTGCATATCTCGTGTATCCTGTTCATTTATTATTGTTTGATATTATGATGCACTAACGTCTGGGTTTTGCATGGCCCAGATCCTTTATCTCTTTCGCAGGCTGATCAGGAGTATTTCAGCCGACAGGCCGAGCAGTGAGGATCCTGTTAGTATTTAGCTTTGTTTAGTTTAGTTTTCTTTCAGCATTTTCATTTCCTGATGTGAGCCCATATTTGGGACGTACTTTCCAGATGTTATTGCTTATTGGATTTATTGCTTCCGCATATATTGTTTCTTGACTCGTTTATTCTGGCATATGGACATGTACTAGATAGTTTGTTTTATTTCTACTGTTCTTGATATTTTATAGACAGTCGTAATGTGACTGTGGAGGGATATTTTCTAGCCACAGGTAGCATGGTTGACTCTGTCACGTGCCGATCATAGCGCATTCTGGAAAGCGGGGCGTGACAATAGTTCTTTCCCTGGATCTGAGATCCATGAGACAAGTCTCCCACAAATGAGAATTTAATTCTCATATGGATGAATTTGTTCTTGGGGATTGAAGATCCAGGGGAGAAAAAAGAATTGAACTCTTCAGAAAAATGCATAAAAAAGGAAACAACGCCGAGCGCCTCACGTGCCCCCCACATGGGCGCTGCGTAATAAAGAGTGCTTAGCACTCAGTGGTTGGCGCCCAGCGACGAGCGCCTCACGTGCCCCTCACATGGGCGCTGCTAAAATAAGGAATGGTTGAGGAACTTGAACATTGCACTCACATATGATAAAGTATCATATGTCCTCACTACCAAAGCCCCACCCGTCCCAGCTCCTGAATCATCTGTTTCGGATAGAAAGATCCGAAAAACATGGGATATTGATTATAACACGGCTAAGTACTTCGCGCTTGCTTCTATGGACAGTATATATCAGAAGCAGCACGAGAATATAGATGTTCAATCCATCTTTATTCATACAAAGGAGTTGTATGAAGAGCAATCTTGGAATTTACGATACGAGGCATCTCGAAAGTTGTTTCAGATGCGGATGGCCCCTGGTACATCAGTAGGAGAACATGTTCTGAAGATGATTGGTCTTATAGAAGAACTTGAGGAACTGGGATGGACCATGGATAATGAGCAATATACAGATGTTTACCGCCGGAAACCAGGAAGACGCGTTGGACATCTTGCCTGAATCTGGGGGCAGATGCTAATTGGTGCTATCCGTCCACCTCTCCGAAAATGCCAAGTTGATTTATGGCACTATGCATCGAAGGTTTAAACGGATGCGGCCGATATAGCAGACATCGTCAGATTCCCCCTCGTTTGAGGGGTTTTTTTATTATAGGGACGCTCTTCCCTGCAGGCGTAAGCCCCTGCAGTTAATTACACTACTGCATCACGGTAACAACTTTTTGACAGATTTCCTTCTCCACTTTGGTTTTCCCGGATCGGTAGAATAGGATAGCCTTTTCACCTTTCGCGTGGGAGGGACGTAGAATGTCGGCAGTTCTTCCATACCGTAGGTATCAAGCACGTCTAGCTCTTTATGATGCCTTGGCAGAACCATGGAAACTTGCAAACTTTGCTCTTCATCAGCGAAAGTTTGTATGGATGGCCGAGCAAAGAATACGGCATTGACCTCATCTTCCGAGTTGCTGTCGAAGATCAACATAGGAGTGGACGGTCCCGGCTTGTTGCACTGGGGAGGACCTGAGTAAACTATCTCTTCTTCCTCCTCGGTATCACTCCCGAAGACCGGAATGGTGGTGATAGCTTTGTTATTCGCTTTGTGACATTTTTCCGTGTCCTCAAAGTCTGGTAAGAAGTATTTCGCATCTTCATACTTTCGGACTTCGTTCACGGAGAATGGGTTCAGCTCTCCTGTTACGGTATACTCGAGACCATCCTTGAAATACTTCATGCACTGATGCTGTGTAGAAGGGATGATGTTGTACTCGTGTAACCAGGGCCGGCCGAGCAAAGCATTGTAGTATGTCTTGACGTCAATGACGTGAAACTTAATGTCCGTGACAAGCAGCCCAAAGCATAGTGTCAATATTACAGACCCAAGCGTCCGTGATGACTGGGAGTCAAATCCGGAGATGGTGATTTTATCGCGAGCGAGGTGTTGAACGCTCACGCAGATTTCCTTCAACACTCTCACATTGAGGAGATTGACGGAGGACCCATTGTCGACCAAGATTTTACCTATCTTGATGTCATGACAGTATCCGGATACATATAGGGGACGGTTGTGCTCGCATGTCCCAAGGAGGAGATCTTCATCGCCGAAGGTGATATCGGCTGTGTGTACTTCTTCTAGCCCGTCCTTCATCTTTTCTTCGGTGAGGAAAGCTTGGAATTGCTCGGGTTCCTGCAGTGCCTTGATTAAAGAATCTCTCGCCTCATTGGATAGCAGAAGCGCGTCGAGAATACTGAGCTATGAGGGTAGCTTTCTCAAGTGTGCCAGAACGTTGTAGTCCACCTTATTTTTCTTTGGCGGGTCCTTGGCTGTCAGCTTTTCGACGGCTTGGTCATCAAGGATGATATCCTCAGGGACTTTTTCTTTTCCCTTATCTTTTCTATTTGACCCATTGTTCGAGAGCCCAAGATTCTTTTCGGGCAGCGTACGATTGCGCAGCTGAATATTTTCACAGGTCTTTAGTTCTTCTTCTTTTTCCAGGATGGACTCTTTAAAGAGAGGGCCAAGAGCTATTTCTTCTTCAGAATCGCTCCCAAAGGTGAGAACTTGCGATCCCTCGGCATTGACCATGTGACAGTTGCCGATGGTTCTTTTATGCTCCTCGGTCATATTTCTTTGCTCCCGACGAGTTTTGCGTTTCATCCGCTTAAAATGTTGCCGGTGAGCAATATATCCCTGCCACCATCTTTTAAAAGCGTTGCACTCTTCGGTAGGGTGCGCAATCTTTTGATGATATAAACAGTAGCTAGGATGCATTTCCGCTTCACCAAGAACGTTTCCTTCGGAGGGTGGCAGCTTCATTCCCATTGATATGGCTTTGGCGAACCTCTTCCTCGTCTTGAACCTGCTTTTGTTTGCGGCAGATGTACTTTGTTCCGGTGGGCGACTCTTTCATCCAGTCGCCGGCGTTTGGCCTTTTCAAATATGGCCATCTCACGCTCCTGATCAGCTTTGCTTTTAAGAAGAGTTGTGGTTAGGAATGCATCAATTATTTCATTTGATGGCCCTAGGAGTTCTGGCTCAGGACTTGCCCCCAGTTTCTTTATGCAAGGAGCCTCTTCATTGTCTAGCGACGAATGAGAGATCACATGGCAACTTACCACATAATCTTCAGATTCATCAGATGAGTCTTCTCCATCATTTCCGTCCTCAGGGACGTGGCTGTGGAACTCCTGGAGCATGATTGGAGTCTGCGCCTTCTGGCTATACTCTTCCAACGCGTGAATCTGCTTTTGCAGGTCCGTGCGTTTGTTGCCAGGCATCACGGGCTTCTTGGATTTCTTCTTCTTTTTCGAAGATTTCGACGGCTGGGCGTGCCTGCTTTAGCTATCACCACCGATCTTTGGAGTTGGGCGCGGCTTCAGCATCCCCTCGATGACCTCAGGTTCCAGTGGATTTTCCCACCTAATTGCCGGACATGTGTGGAGATCCTTCAGCATTCTTTTCGTCTTGGCTGAAAGAGCGACCTCCCATGGAGCTTCTTCTACAAAAGAGCATGATGCCTTCGGTGTATCTGTTTTCTTGGGAGTGTGTGGCCGAAGCGGGTTCACCTTCCAACTCTCAGATAATACGAACTTGCCCTGCTGGTATTGATCTTCTATCCAGCTTTTGAAGATGTAACAATCCTCGATCGGATGGCCCAACATTCGGTGATAAGGGCAGTAGTTAGGATTGCTAATGTCTCCAGGTTGTGCTGGGCGTCTTGGTTCCGGCAAATTGATGAGCCTGTTGCGCAGTGCAAGCTCGAATAACCTCTTTGTCTTGTCTCTAGGAAACGAGTAAGGGCGACTCATTTTATCTTCAAGGGACCAAGTTCTGTTATTTTGGCGATCAACTGGTCTTGGGCCATTGGGCTGCTGTTGAGCATTGGCAACGATGATCGCTTTCCCCTTTCCCTTCTCATTTCGAGAGTCTGGTTTTGGAGGAGACGGTCTATGACCCATCTGGTCCATTTGGGCCAATTTGTCGATCAAGGCCTGGAAAGTGATCGGCTTGAAGAACATCATGAACTGGGAGATAGTCGCATGAGGGTCCAGAGTTCCCACGAACATACCCACCGCCGGTGCTTCTTCGATGCGTTGTTCGCATTTTGACCACAGATTCCGCCATCGTATAGCGTATTGGACCCACGTCTCGCCTGGCTTCACCCTGGCATTAATCAATGTCGTTATCGAGGTGCGTTCACTAGCACTTGCGAATCGCTGGGTGAATAATAGCTCCATTTCCGCAAAAGTCTTGGCGGAGTCATTCGGGAGTTCAGAGTACCATTCGAAGGCCGTTTCCAACAAGCTGCCGACGAATTGACGGAGCAAAAGTTTATCATCACCCCCGGTGTTGCCGCAAAGAGCTCTGAACTGGGCGACGTGCTGGTGAGGATTGCCTGTCCCCTTGTACACATGGAATTTAGGGATTGTGTATCCCGGCGGATATTTTATTTGGTCATACCAGCTTAGATACGGTCGCCCAGTTTTGACGACTTGGCCGGTCGTTTCATTCACCCGGTGAGCTCGTATTTGCTGAGCAATATAGTCGTCCAGTGCGGCCTTGGAAATGGTTTCCTCCTTGGCTGCTGAAAGAGCCGGAGGAGGATTAGATGTCTCCCCTCTATCGTCTTCAATAATGATCGGAGGGTTTTCAGCTAGAGGATCCGGCTGTAACATCATCCCTACCATGTCTTGGAAGAGAAGCGCCATTTGTTTTATGTTGGCAGCTTGTTCTGCTGCTTCTCTGTCCTTCTTTTCAAGGACCCTGCGTAGGAAGTCAGCATCAGTTTCTTGTTCGTGACGCTGCTCTGATGATGCCTCCGGGCTTTTTTTTGGCCCGGTAAGTGCGGCCATTGCAGTCAGCATCTCCTGAAGCTTCTGCTGTTGTTGTTCCTGAGCCCTTGTTTTTGATCGGGTGAGCGGTCGGTGACCTGTAGAAGCGCGGCTTTCCTCTTTTCCGGAAGCCATATAAACAGTATGCACGATTATGCCCCCAGACTTGGGGCGTTTGGTCTCAGCGTCTTTGCGTTCTGCCGTAGTCACAGGGGCTTTCTCTGGCTTCCTTTTCTTTTGAGCAGTTGACGTTGAGGGGGCCGTTGCAGCGGGCACCCAGGCAGTTGTCGTCCTTTATGGCTTGCTAGGACGGCCCTCTTCCTGCTGAACCTTCATCTTCTTCTGTCGGCGAAGATAGTCTTGATCGATCACTGACTCTTGGACACGTCGCCAGACTTTGTAAACTTTGGAGGACAGCTGCTGAGGGGGCTGTTCCGGCTTTGCTTCTGTAACATTCTCCACCGGTGGTGGAGATCTTTTCAGTATGGCGGTAGGAGAGTTCCTGCGCACCTTATTCAACAATTCAAAGTTGTTCCCGGTTGGAACAGCAGCATTGACTTCCACCGTTGAGGCTGGTGGAGTTAGCCCAGAGGAGGAGTTGCCCCCAGCCTTCCTTACTTGGCGCCAATGGCGACGTCGAGCGTGTCGAGCCGACGGTGTTGGTTCGGTGATGGGAATGGCTTTGTCTTGCCCCTATCCATGTGAGGGGCTGTTGCTGGCGTCAGCCTCTTAAAGACTGATGTCCGTTGAGAAGCAGTATCCATCCGGTCAAAAACAGATTTCTGAGCGGGGACGGGAACCGTAGTGGGAGTCGAAACAGTCAGTCTTGTAAAAACCGACCCTTTGGCGGGAGAAGCCGCCTTGACGACTTCAGGAGCAGGGATGGCTATCCTCTTCGGAACAACATTTTCTGAGATTGCAGGCTTCATCATGGGCCCACAAGAATTTTGGCCCAGTCTGGCAAAGACTGAGGCGCTGGAGCTAGACGACCCGTTGAGAGTGGCCGCGGTAGTAGCAAGCCGATTAAAGACCGACTTCTTGGAAGCTTCTAGTGTTGGTACGGGGGTGCTGAAGCTCATCGATGGGAGCATGGTCCCAAAGAACAATTCGGTGGTGGCCTGAGTCACCTGATCTACCGGCATCGTGAACAAGGAGGCCGCTTGAGGCCCGTAAGCTATACCTCCAGATGAGGCGGAGCGCGAGTTGCAGTTGCAGTTGGAACACTTCACGCAAGTAGATGTCATTGCTGTTTCGCTTTCTGCGCCAAGCAAGAAACCAAATCTTAGTACCTCGAACCCAAGGGCAACTATATCAAACTGCGATTCGTTCGCGAACACGACACACGAAGTGTGGAGTGGAAAGAGGAAAAGGTCCCACGGGGCGTGCCAGAATCTGTTTACCGCCGGAAACCGAGAAGACGCGTTGGACGTCTTGCCTGAATCTGGGGGCAGATGCTAATTGGTGCTATCCGTCCACTTCTCCGAAGATGCGAAGTTGATTTATGGCACCATGCATCGAAGGTTTAAACAGATGCGGCCGATGTAGCAAACTTCGTCAGATTCCCCCTCGTTTGAGGGGTTTTTGATTGTGGGGACGCTCTTCCCTGCAGGCGCAAGCCCCTGCAGTTAATTACGCTACCGCATCGCGGTAACAACTTTCTCCTTCTCCAGATGGTCACTTCGTGTCGTGGGTGTTTGTTTTGTTTGTGGTTGCCCGTGGATTGTATACGGAGACTAATTTATGTTGTCGCCCGTAGGGCGTGGATTAGTCCAAATCCGTATCTTCTTAGATTTGGGTTTGGGGTTTGGGTTTAAGAATACGTTAGCCTCATTTGAGACTAAGATCAACTTATACGTATGTTAAGGATACGTTAGTCTAATTTTTAGACTAAGATCAACTTAACAGGATCATTTAGATCCGACAAGAGAGCAATTGAGCTCTATTATTTAGTTAGGGACATTGCAGTCGATTACTAGTTTAAGGACATGGTGGTCCATTGTTAGTTTAAGGACATCTCGGTCCATCGGTAGTTTAAGGACATCTCGGTCTAGGTTAAGGACATCGTAGTCCGTGGGTTTAAAGGGACCCCACAATCCAGGTTAAGGACATCGTAGTCCATGGGCTTAAGGACCCCACAGTCTAGTTTAAAGACATCGTAGTCTATAAAGTTTAAGGACATCGTAGTCTATGAGTTTAAGGACCCCACAGACCGTAGAAATGTGTGGTCATCGGGACCCGTCACCTTTCTGAAGACGTTGAAAGATTACAACGACAAATATCAGAGGAGTAACGAGATGTACCCTCGAACCGGTGTGAATTGTTTGAAAGATCTGTAGCCCAGTTTGAGACTAAGATCTGTTGGATACTTGTGAGCAGATGTGCTCAGTTCAATATAAGTTGAGGACTTATGTCCAGAATTGGGCTAAGTCCAATTAAAATGTTTAATATTTTGTTGTTCTGGCTATTGAGCCTTTACTTGGGCTCGGCCCTTTTAGTAATGCTAAGTATTAGATCCTGGCATCTTTTTTCTTGTATTGAATGCATAGCATTCATCAGAACAAAGTGTGTTCTGACAATGCGCCACGTGGCGCGCCAGGCGCTTTGCGCCAATTAAAGAGTGCATTGCGCTTCTGTTGAGTAGCACACACGAAATGGACACGTGTCGCGCTTAGCGCTAAGCGCCAGCTTATGAGCGCATTGCGCTTTCAATTTATGAGCGCTTTGCGCTAGTTTGGTGGTGCACCAGTGAGTGACACGTGGTGCGCTTAGCGCTGAGCGCCAGCCCATGAGCGCAGTGCGCTATTTCAGAACCGCAAATCGCAAGTTGCATATGTGGTTGACACGTGGCACGTTTTGGCGCTGAGCGCCGATCCAAGGAGCGCAAAAGCGCAGTTCATGAGTGCAAAGCACTTTTCAGTAGCGCAAAGCGCATTTGATCAAATTTATGATCAGAGAACAAGTTTATGTTCTCCCTTTAAAGGAGGCCTTGCCTCAAGGTTCAAGAACAAAAAGTTCTTATTTATAAAAAAGGGCACTGCCTTTGTAGATCAAGGATCTATGAATGAAGTGAATGCTTCTTTTTAGTTTTTATAAAAAGATCTCTGATCCCTCTTTTTTTTATCAAAGGCCTTGGTCTTTTGTAGATCTATGATCTTTTTTAGAAGATAGTTCTTCTTTTATGAGATGATTTCATCTCTGTGTTCAAGAATCATGTTCTTTACCTTGAAGAAAATGATCTTCTTTCACCAAAAGCTTGCTTTTCTTTTTCTTTGAGTTTTTCTCAAAGTTTGCAGGGTTTTTTTTCTATATCAGACTTTAAGTCTTGGGGCCTTTATATAGGGCCAATTGATTTGTTAAATCAGTTTTAAAAGATCTTTCTCTGATTGATTTGGGAATATTTCCCACTGTTGGATCTTGGGTCCTAAGGCTTCTACTTTGCAGAAGATAATCTCCTTGTTTTAATAAAATTGAAAAGATCTTTTCGTAACAGAATTTTAATTCTAATTAATAATTTATTATTATTAGATCTTTTGATCTAACGGTGGGGAATTTTTAATTCCAGCGCTGGCGCCCCTTGCTCTAGCACACCTACGTTCGACACGTGGTGCGCAGCGCAGAGCACAGCGTAACTGCGCTAGCGCATCCGTGTTTGACACGTGACGCGCAGCGCGGAGCGCTGGATCTGAAGCGTTGCTTCAACTTTTGAGTTTTGAAATTTTAAAACAGTGCTTTGCTCTGATTGGGGGAAACAGAAGCGTCGCTTCATTTCAAATCTTGAAATTTGAACAGAGCTTTGCTCTGATTCGAGAAACAACAGATATTGTTCTGCAGTCTCTCCCAGCTGCCTTTGCTCCATTCATTGTGAATTTCAATATGAACGATTTGGAGAAATCATTGCCTGAACTTCTCAATATGTTGAGAAGTGCAGAGAGCACGCTTAAAACAGCGAAGACTCCCGCTCTGCTTGCTGGGCCATCTCCCTCTTCCGTCCAAAAAGCCAAGGCCAAGAGAAAGAAAAAGATGAAACCCGTCAAACTGAAAGGTGGAGTTCAAAAGGTGAAAAGGAAAGACAAATCTGGGGCCGCGGGAAGTGGAAAAGAAGAATGTTTTTTCTGCCACAAGTCGGGACATTGGAAACACAACTGTGCTCTGTATCTTGCTGATCTCAAGAAGAAGAAGCATGTTGATACTTCCGCTTCAGGTGTGTTTGTAACTGAAAACTATTTTTCAATAAACTCTGCATCTTGGGTATTAGATACCGGTCCTGGTTCTCACATCTGCAATTGTATCTAGGGATTGAGAAACAGTAGAGTTTATAAGACTGGTGACCATACTCTGCGGTTTGGAAATGGTTCCAATATACATGTTGTATCCGTAGGAGAGTATGATCTGGGGTTGCCTTCGGGTTGTATTGTGGTTTTGAACCCTTGTTATTATGTACCAAGTATGCTATGTAATATAATATCCATTTCTTTGTTGAACAATGAAGGATATCATTTTGTGTTGCAGAATAATGTTATGAACATTAACTTGAATCAACAGTTGATTGGGTATGGTACACTAAATAACGGTATTTACGTCCTGACCCAACACACAGTTTTAAATATACAACATATTAATAAAAGAAAGTTTTCAGATATAAATGAAGTTTTTCTTTGGCATTGTGGACTTGGTCATATTAATGAAACAAGACTAAACAAGCTACATAAAGATGGATATTTAAATGCTTTTGAATATAAATCTTATGCGACTTGTCAGTCTTGTATCAAAGGTAAAATGACCAAAATTCCGTTTACTGGACATGGAGAAAGAGCTGTGGAACTCTTAAGCCTCATACACAGTGATGTATGCGGACCAATGTCTACACATGCTAGAGGCGGTTTTTCATACTTCATTACTTTTACCGATGATTTCTCGAGATTCGTACACGTGTTTTTGTTAAAACATAAATCCGAAGCTTTCGAGAAATTCAAGGAGTACAAACTTGAACTAGAAAAACAAACAGGCTTGAGTATCAAGAAACTTCGATCAGATCGAGGTTGAGAGTATTTGAGTACAGAGTTTTCAGACTTCTTAAAAGAGAATAGGATTCTCTCTTAGCTCACTCCCCCTTACACACCACAGCACAACGGTGTGTCAGAACGGAGGAATCGTATCCTATTAGATATGGTACGGTCCATGATGTGTGATGCTGAGTTACACTTTCCTTTTGGGGGCATGCATTGGAGACAGCAATGTATCTGTTAAACAGGGTTCCAACCAAGATCGTGTCTACCACTCCATATGAGATATGGTATGGAAAGAGACCATCTCTTAAAAGTGTTAGGATGTGGGGTTGTCCGGCTTTTGTTAAAAAGCAGAATCCAGACAAACTCGAGACACGATTGGTCATGTGTAAATTTATGGGATATCCAAAACATTCATATGGATATCTATTCTACCACAAGGAGGAACAAAAGTTGTTTGTTTCTTAACATGCCACATTTTTAGAAAATGAGATTTTTATAAATAGTACTGATGGCAATGCGGTAGAACTAAAAAAGGTTCTAGAGACACAAATTACTCATGACGAATTGATTGAAACTGATGTTGCAGTAGAACTTCAAGAACCTCAGCCGCTCCGGAGATCTAGTAGAACTTCTCGCCCACTGGAGAGATACTATGAGTTTCTCATTGATGGTGATAGAGAAGATTGCATCATGGATGATGATGACCCTACTAGTTTTCAGCAAGCTATTACGAGTGGTGACTCAGTGAAGTGGCTGGAATCCATGAGATCTGAAATGGAGTCCATGTACACCAACAAAGTATGAACTTTGGATGTTGCACCTCCTGGGATAAAACCCGTAGGGTGCAAATGGATCTTTAAGAGAAAGATTGGTGTAGATGGACATGTAGAGACCTATAAAGCAAGGCTTATAGCGAAAGGTTTTCGTCAAAGACCAGGATTGGACTATGATGAAACTTTCTCTCCAGTAGCAATGATTAAATCCATTCGGATCCTACTTGCTATTGCTGCTCACTACGACTATGAAATCTGGCAAATGGACGTTAAAACTGCATTTCTAAATTGTGATTTAGAAGAATGCGTTTATATGGATCAGCCAGAGGGCTTCATTGATAGTGGGAGCAGCGGGAAAGCATGTAGGTTGCTTAAATCCATTTATGGATTAGAGCAGGCCTCACGGAGCTGGAACATCTGCTTTGATGATACAATCAAAGAGTTTGATTTTATCAAAAATATAGATGAACCATGCATTTATAAGAAAATTGTAGGGAGTACTGTCACATTCCTCGTATTGTACGTGGATGTCATTCTCTTGATAGGAAATGATATTCCTATGCTACAATCGGTCAAACTATTCTTATCACAAAGGTTCTCCATGAAGGACCTGGGTGATGCCTCGTGCATTTTGGGCATAAGGATCTATAGAGATAGATCCAAGAGATTATTGGGATTGTCCCAATCAAAGTACATTGACACCATCCTAAAAAGGTTTAGTATGGAAGATTCCAAACGTGGTGCCTTGCCCGCTTGTCATGGAATCACTCTCTCCAAAAACTTCTGTCCGAAGACTGATGAAGAGAGAGCTCGCATGAGCATTATACCCTATGCTTCAGCCGTGGAATCTATAATGTATGCGATGTTATGTACCCGCCCTGATGTAGCTTATGCACTGGCTATAGTAAGCAGGTATCAATCCAACCCAGGGGAGAAACATTGGATAGCAGTGAAGAACATTCTTAAGTACTTACGAAGGACTAAAGAACTGTTCTTGGTGTATGGTAATGGGGATCTCCAAATGGAGGCCTTTACCGATTCCAGCTTCCAAAGTGATAAGGATGACAGTAAATCTATCTCAGGGTTTGTATTTACCCTCAATGGAGGGGCGGTTAGTTGGAAGAGTTCCAAACAGGATACCGTTGCAGACTCCATGATGGAAGCTGAGTATATTCCTGCAAATGATGCTGCCAAGGAAGCACTCTGGATGAGAAAGTTCATCGCGGAACTAGGAGTAGTTCCATCCATTGATGGTCCAATACCATTGTATTATGATAATAATGGGGCTATGGCGTTAGCCAAAGATCCAAGGTCCCATCAGAAGTCCAGACACATCCTGAGGCGATATCATTTGATCCGGAAGATAGTAGATCTCCAAGAGATCGAGATTCGGAGAGTAGATACAAAGAATAACTCCGCGGATCCACTCACCAATGCCCTTCCAAAGCCGCAGCATGAGCGACTTTTTGAGTTGTTGGGTATGAGATACGCCAATAATTGGCCTTAGTGCAAGTAGGAGATTGTTGGATATAGTATGCCCTAGAGGCCATTATATGTATAGTGGATGCTTGGACATGTATATATGTATATAGATGACTTTCTTGCTCGACATGATAGTATGCTATCTGGTTTACTTTATCTTGACATGTTCATTTGATCATGGATCTTATTCATTTGGCACATGTTGATAAAGCCTATAGGATATTTGCTTGACTACTGGGACTATGATGCAGATCGTACTAGTGAGACACCTGTAGTTTATAAGCATATTCTTTAACTGTTCCTAGTCGTGGGTGTATCGAGACGGGGCATCGATATTCCAGAGTAGACTAGCGTATACCATTCTTGTCCCATGTGATGGGCGATGGATGATCCCATATCCATCTGGTGTGATAACACCAAAGATTGTATGCGGGTGCTCAGTGGAGACTGGGTACACTGAACGGACTCGTCGAGAACTCCTATGTGGTATTATATCTATCGTTGGATAGAAGTTCTCATGTGACACTGGTACAGGTTAGTCTGTAGACCCAAGATCGCCATAGAGTCTTGTGTGTCCTCCCACTGTACTTTGATCTCCACCCTACCACGGCCCTACTGAGTTGTGCAAACAGGTAGACTTTGGGTACAGTCCCGAGGCACATGGAGGCAATGAGCGATAGGAGGGATTTCGTCCCTCCCGGTATTGGGGGTTGATGTTGTGCTATGCTCGATTGGCTATAACAGGAAGTCCCTGGCCAGGGCTGTTGAGATTTACTGATAAGTGTTATCAGTAGTTTCTCGATCTGTTATGAGCCATACACCGGCATGACTTATTGAGTTATTGGGGTCGACGATTCTATCCCTAGACTCGATATGCAACATATCTGACGAAGAGACCGAACTGTATGGTAAGTGTTGCCAGTTGGCTTGACAGGAGTTTTGACAGCTTCGCCGGTTTTCTTCTGATCGCTCAATACCCGGGTGGCCATTACGTTTAGCTGACCGCTTGTGGGTGTTTGATATGTTCATCACCTACTGCCGGCGTATTGACGAGTCTTAGAGTCCCATACAGGAGTTTCCTAGCTCAGGCGAAACGATGTGGTGTGCATATGAGATATGCGCGGGGACCCGATTAAATACGGGTATGTGATACCGTATATTAATCGAACGTTTTTCTATTGGTCGGGTCGTATATGATATGACCGGTTTGTTAAATCAAGTGTTGATTTAACATTTGACTTTTAGAACAATTCTTTATTTAAACCCTTTTTCTAAATAGATGTATGCATGCATGTATGCACATGTTGATGTACATGGACACATACATACATTGTATCGTGGTTGTTGATAC
This sequence comes from Agapanthus africanus, assembly GCA_030015575.1. Classification (NCBI taxonomy): domain Eukaryota; kingdom Viridiplantae; phylum Streptophyta; class Magnoliopsida; order Asparagales; family Amaryllidaceae; genus Agapanthus; species Agapanthus africanus. The sequence goes on from CM057351.1 coordinate 351,395,194, forward strand.
AAAGGATGGTGGCAATACAAGACTCACATGGTTCATTATATATAGATATATATTAGTTTTGAGAAAATGAAATAGAAATGAGATTAAATCATGGTTGATTATTATCCACACTTGACTATACTTTGACCTAATTCAAAACATGGTTTAAATCTCATTTGGCTTTTTACTCAACACTAAAATATCTAGATATTTATTAACTAGAGTTAGGCATGAGAGATATATCTTGGATTTATTTTTCTATGCTCATTATCTTTTGTGAAAAGCTTTTGCCATCATCTTCTTCTTCCTCCAAGCTCTCTTGAAATTTCTAGTGAGTGAGGTTGATAAAAAGAAAGGGTTTTGGTTAGAGAATACAAACCACCTCATCATTCTACACCGCTCTAGCCCATTTGTGTAGGGTGTTTGCTCTACTTCTTTCAAAGATCAAGTAAAGCAAGGAGCTTTAGGCAAAGGGACTTCGGGTGGATCATCGTGGACTAGAAAGGCCTCTAGCGATCCGTTCCAAACTCTCAAAGGTCCAAGGAGTCACCAAGGGAGGTCTACAAAGGTTGTAATCTCTTCACTTAGTGATAGATTCTTATTTGTATATGATACTTTGCTTGTTACCCTAAATATTCTAGTTAAAGATTCATGGTTTGTTTACTTAGCACCTCTTAAAATTTTAAAGTGGCATGTGTGATGCTTCCAAACCCTTGTTTAGGTGCTAGGTAAACCTAACATGGCCGTTCCAACTCCTGCTACGGGTGAGGTCGTTACAAGTGCTTTCCCTAGTCGAAAGCCAGTTTTCGACAGGTTAGACATTCCCTCTCAATGGACGTCAGTCTTCGACAGGTTGGAACCAACAGCAGCCACTCATCAAAGCAAGGGGCATGACGAGGTCGCTTCTATAACTTAGATGATCCTATCTGCACGACATACTCGACGTCTCCACTGGGGCCGAGTGAGGAAAGCTGGGGGCAAATCTCCTTCTGGACTTACCCCACCAGCTCCAATGGTGGAGATTGACGCTGTTGTTCTAACTAGGAACAGCTTCGAGCTACTCAGGAGGGTGCGCAAAACTCTCCAACAGCCATACTAGAGAAGTCTCCATCGCCTGTCGAAAACACAACACAGGTGAAGCCGGAACAGCCTCCTCAGCGGTTGTCCTCTAAGATCCACAGAGTTTGGCAGAAAGTCCAAAACTCTGTAATTAACTAAGATTACTCTCGCCGGCTGAAGAAGACGAAGGCTCGGCTAGAGGAAGACCATCCACCGCCATACCATGAAAGGTATCATCTGCATGGGTGCCTGACGCAACGGCCCCCTCAACCTCGACCTTCCACAAAAAGAGAAGGCCTGAGAATCTCCCACCACTGGCGGCAAATATCAAAGGCAGTGGACCCAAACGCCCCAAGTCTGGGGGCATGGTTGTGCATACCGTCTACATGGCATCCGGAAAAGAGGATAGTCGTGCTTCTGTGAGACATCGACAACTCACACGGTCTGTGACGAAAGCTCGGGAGCAACAACAAAAGCTCTAGGAGATGTTGACAAGGATGGCCGCACCTACTGGGCAGAAAGAAAGCCCGGAAATATCGTCAGAACATCGCCAAGAGCAGGAGACCGACACCGAATTCCTACGGAGGGTGCTTGAAAAGAAAGATAAAGAGGCCGCGGAACAAGCGGCTAATATAAAACAAATGGTGCTTCTGTTCCAAGACATGGTTGGGATGATGATCCAGCCAGATTCTTCAGCTGAAGACCCTCCAGTAATCATTGAAGACGACAGAGGGGAGACATCGAACCCTCCTCCGGCTTTATCAGCAGCCAGGGAGGAGACGATCTCCAAAGCTACCCTTGACGACTACATAGCTCAACAAATACGAGCTCATCAAGCGAACGAAGCGGCAGGACATGTCATCAGAACTGGACGACCTTATCCAGGCTGGTACGACCAAATTAAGTACCCACCAGGATATACGATCCCCAAATTCCATGTGTATAAGGGGACGGGCAATCCACACCAACACGTTGCGCAATTCAGAGCTCTATGCGGCAATACTGGAGGCGATGACAAACTATTGCTTCGCCAATTTATTGGCAGCTTGGCGGAGACGGCATTTGAATGGTACTCGGAGCTTCCAAATGATTCCATCAAGACATTTACAGAAATGGAGCTACTGTTTACACGGCGGTTCGCAAGTGAAAGCGAGCGCACCCCAATCACGACATTAATCAACGCCAGGGTGAAAACGGGAGAGACCTGGGTCCAATACGCAATTCGGTGGCGTAACCTATGGTCAAAGTGTGAACAGCGCATAGAAGAAGCTCCTGTTGTGGGCATGTTCGTGGGGACCCTTGATCCTCAGGCAACTATATCCCAGTTTATGATGTTCTTCAAGCCGACCACCTTTCAGGCCTTGATTGACAAACTGGCCCGAATGGACCAGATGGGCCATAGGCCGTCCTCTTCAAAAACAGATCTTCGGAATGAAAAGGGTAAAGGGAAAGCGACCTTCGTCGCCAACACTCAACAACAATCGAGTGACCCGAAACCGGTTATTCGCCAAAACAGCAAACCGCGAGCCCTTGAAGAAAAGTTGAGACGTCCTTACTCGTTTCCCCGGTATAAAATGAGGAGACTATTCGAACTGGCGGTGCGCAACAGGCTCATCACTCTGCCGGATCCGAGACGCCCACTGCAATCGGGCGACGTCAACAATCCCAATTACTGCCCCTACCACCGAATAGTGGGCCACCCAATTGAAGATTGCTATGTCTTTAAAACCTAGGTCAAAGACCAGTACCAGCAGAGTAAGTTCGCGTTGTCTGAAAAATGGAAGGTAAACCCGCCGCAGCAGCATGCTCTTAAAATGGTGGAAACGCCGGGGGCATCATGCTCATTTATAGAAGAAGCTCCGTGGGAAGTGGTCCTTTCAGCTAAAACTAAAAGAATACTGAAACATCTTCAAGCATGTCCGGCGATTAGGTGGAAGAGCCCGCTGGAGCCTGAGATTATTGACGGAATACTGAAGCCGCGCCCAATGCTAAAAGTTGGTAACGATGGATAAAACCTCCAGACCAGCCTCCGAAGTCTTCAAACAAAAAGAAGAAGGCCAAGAAGCCCATGCAGCTTGACGGCAATCGTACGGGTCTGCAAAAGTACATCGACGCGCTGGAGGAATACAACCAAAAAGCGCTGACCCCAGTCACACTGAAAGAATTGCTCAAGCATATTCTTGAAAACGGAGACAGTGACATTGATGAAGGAGACGACTCGTCAGAAGAACCCGAGGAGTATGTTGCAAGCTGCCACATGATCTCTCACTCGTCGATAAACGGCAAAGAAGCTCCTGACATAGAGAAACTGAGGGCAAATCCAGAACCAAAACCCATGGAACCGTCAGATGACCTCATCGATAAGCTGCTGAACGAAGCTCTTCAAAAGAGAAAAGCTGATCGAGAATGTGAAACATCCATTTACGAAAAGGCTAAGTGTCGGTGTCAAGCCAAAAAAGCTTCGGTAATAAGAAGTCATAAAGTACCCCAATCGGATCAAAGTGCCATTGCCACCAGCAGGAGTAGAATCAAGATAAGGAAGCGGTTCGCCAAAGCTCTGTCCGAAGGAATGAAGTTGCCACCTTCCAAAGAAAATACTTCCGGGAATGCGTGCCCCGACGAACAGGATGTTCATCCAAAATACTACTTGTATCATTGGAGGGTCGCACACCCTACCGAAGAGTGCAATGCCTTCAAGAAATGGTGGCTGGGATACGTTGCCCACCGACAACAATCCAAGCGAATGAAGCGCAAAGCCCGTCGGGAACAGAGAAGCGCGACAGACGAGCGTGAAGGGACAGCCGGTAACTGTCATATGGTTGATGCCATCCCGACAAGAGAAAAACCTCAAGTTCTTACTTTCGGGAGTGATTCTGATGAAGAAATACCCCTCGGCCCTCTCTTCAAGGAATCCATCTTTGAAAAAGAATAAGAGATGAAGAACTGTGAGAACATTCAGCTGCGTAACCGTATGTTGCCTGAAAAGAATGTCGGACCTTCAAACAAAGGTTCGGGCAAAAGGGACAAGGGAAAGGAAAAAGTCCCTGAGGAGATTTCTCTCGATGATAGAGTTGTCGAAGAGCTCAAAGCTAAAGACCCGCTCAGGAAGAACATGGTGGATTATAATGGCCTGGCGCATCTGAGGAAGATACCTTCACAATTGAGTATTTTGGATGCCCTTCTCCTGTCTAAAGGAGCACGAGATTCCCTGATCAAGGTGTTACAAGAGCCCGACCAGTTTCAAGCCTTCCTGACAGAAGAAAAGATGAAGGACGAGCTGGAAGAAGTCCACACAGCTGATATCACCTTCAACGATGAAGACCTCCTTCTCGGAACGTGCGAGCACAACCGTCCGCCGTATGTAACCGGGTATTGTCACGATATCAAGCTGGGGAAGATCCTGGTCGACAACGGGTCCTCCTTCAACCTTCTCAGCGTAAGGGCGTTGAAGAAGATTTGCATGAACGTACAAAACCTGGCTCGGGTTAAAATTACCATCTCCGGTTTTGACTCCCAATCATCACAAACGCTCGGGTCTGTAATACTGACATTACGCTTCGGGCTGCTCGTCACTGACATCAAGTTCCATGTTATTGACGCCAAGACTTGCTACAACGCTTTGCTCGGCAGGCCTTGGTTACATGAGTACAACATCATCCCTTCTACACAACATCAGTGTATAAGTACTTCAAGGACGGCCTCGAGTACACAGTTACAGGGGAGCTGAACCCATTCTCCGTAAATGAAGTTTGCAAATATGAAGACGCCAAGTACTTCTTACCAGACTTCGAAGACATGGAAAGATGTCGCAAACCGGAGAACAAGCAAAAAGCCATCGCCACTATCCCGACATTTGGGAGCGATACCGAAGAGGATGAAGATATGGTCTACTTGGGACAACCCCAAGGTAACTGGCAAGAACCATCCACTCCTATTTTAGTCTTTAGCAGTGACTCTAAAGACGAGGCCAACACAATGTTCTCCATCCTCCCGTCACTGCAGAGCTTTGCTGGAGCTGTTCAGAGTTTACAGATTACCCTGGTCCTGCAGGGGCATTACAAAGAACTTGATGCACTTGATACGTACAGCATGCAAGAGATGCAGACCTTCTATGTCCCTCCTCGCCAAAGAAGTGAGAAGGCGATCCTTTTCTACCAATCCACGGAGACTAGAGTGGAGAAATAAGTATGGCACGGTGCCGAACCTGCGCTCGACAAGCTTCAACCAATCCGTCTGCCCAGATACTACACAGAGGGACTGAAAAGGCTATTGAGACGCCAAGGCGTACCCTTCAAACAGACTGCTCGACAAGCCCAGTTCTATAACAAGATTTGGAACGTTCCAGGGACTCAGCGAAAGATGCCTAACGAGAGAATGGAGACGACTGGCCTTGGATACATTCAGTCCAAGAAACGGGAGCGATTCCATGGATGCTATGTCATAAATAACTCTGGTGGAGAAGCGAATACATTTCCAGATAGCGTTGATGTCGAACCAGAGCAAGATCCCGCCGTACGAATACCAAGCCTGTCATTCGAAGAACAGATTGACAAGCTAATAAGGGAAGCTGGTCAAAGGGTTCAGGATGACCACAACCGCGAAATGACCATTTACGAAAGAGCCAGGAAACAACGTATTATTCAGCAGGCTACGGAGGATGATGATCCCTTTCACCCCCAACCCGATGTGCGCTCTCGTGGCAAAAAGAAAGCCCGATGTAGAAACAACAGCAAGGCCAAGAACGGGGATGACATTCCAAGACAGCGAATCAGATCCGAGAAGCCACGCGAGCGAGGAAAAGTCAGCTGGAACCCGTCTTTCATGAAGAAGATGGGTCAGGAATACTCTTTCTCTCAAGGCAAGACAAGGAAAATATTCGACCTTGTCATGAAGCATCAAATGATGACGCTCTCGGAGTCTCGATACCCCGAACAGATAAATGAGGTCCATCACTCGGATTATTGCTCCTACCACCGAGTAGTGGGACATCCTCTTGAAGACTGCTTCACCTTCAAAAACTGGGTTGAAGATCAGTATCAGTAAGGCAAGTTTGCTCTATCCGACAGTTGGAGGGTAGTCCCTCCACGAAAGCATGAGCCGAGAACAACCTACACTATGGGGGAAAGGGTAGATCAGCATCGAGCTTGGAAACGAGCCCGTACCTGCCATATGATAACATTCTCGAAGGAGGGAGAGCACGAGAATATGGACGACCTCTCCTAATGCTTCTCAAATGAAGATGAGGATGTGCTGATTTAAGAATTTCCACCGGCGCAATAGAACTAGAAAATGGAATACACACCACAGCAGACAACCTGAGAAAAATTAACTTAGGTACGGCAAATGAGCCAAGGCCAATGCTTGTCAGTGAACTGCTATCTGAGAAACAGGTAGCCACGTTAAAAAACGTGCTTATGCAGTATAAAGCCTATTTCGCATGGAACTATTCTGAGATGCCAGGATTAGATCCAGAGATAGCTGTGCATAAATTGGCGATATCGCCGGACGTCAAGCCAGTCAAACAGGAGCCAAGAAGAATGCGGTTCAAGCTTGAGATGGGTATCAATGTCGAAGTCAATAAGCTAATCGACTCTGGCTTTATCCAAGAAGTTCAATCTCCTGATTGGATCGGCAATATTGTTCCGGTAATGAAGAAAAATGGGACAGTACGCATCTGCGTAGATTTTCGGGATCTCAACAAAGCTTGTCCGAAAGATGACTTCTCAGTGCCTGTCACCAAGTTGATGATCCATAACACATCCACCCATGAAGTTTTCTCCTTCATGGACAGATTCTCATGGTACAACCAAATCAAGATGCATCCTGAAGACCAAAAGCACACTGCTTTCCGGACTCCGCTGGGCATATTCTGCTAGAAAGTGATGTCATTCGGTCTGAAGAATGCTGGCACCACCTACCAGAGGGCCATGGCAAAGATCTTAGATGACCTCGTATATGAGATTGTTGAATGTTATATCGATGACCACGTGGTGAAAAGAAAATCATACGAGGAACACTGGGAGCATCTGAAAATAGTGTTCCAGCGTCTTCGGAAATATAATCTGAAGATGAACCCTCTGAAATGCGCATTTGGAGTTTCCTCAGGAAAATTCCTAGGATTCATCGTACGACACCAGGGTATCGAAATAGACCCGTCGAAGATCAAGACGATTATGGAAATGCTTTCACCAAGAACTCTCAAGCAATTGTGGTCTATCCAAGGAAAGCTCGCGTATATCCGGTGGTTCATAACTAACCTATCCGGCAAATGCCACTCCTACAGTCATCTAATGAAGAAGGGGATCCCGTTCGTTTTGGATCGTAAATGCCAAAGCGCACTGGACGAAATCAAGCAATATCTGCAAAACCCGCCGGTACTGACCGCGCGGATCAAGGGAAAGCCCCTCATCCTATACACAACAGCCCTTGAAGGTTCTTTAGGCACGTTATGGTACAAGAGAACGACCAGGGGAAGGAGAGAGCTCTCTATTATTTGAGTCGAGTTCTCCTGGGGGCAGAAAATAACTACTCCCCCATCGAAAAGCATTGCCTGGCACTGATCTTCGCAGTAACAAAGCTCCGACATTACGCCTTGGCAAATGAGGTCCATCTCATATCAAAGGTGGATCCTCTCAAGTATTTGATGTCAAGAGCCATGTTAACAGGAAGGCTTGCCAAATGGGCCCTCGTCTTGATGGAGTTCTCGATAGTATATCGACCCCTCAAGGTAATAAAAGGACAGGCCATCGCCGATTTTCTCGCTGAGCATCCGATACCTGCCGACTCTCCCTTGAACTGCGAGTTGCCGGACGAACTCACGTTTGACGCAATTGACAGGGAGAAAGAAGGGAATGATACCCGATGGGAACTCTACTTCGATGGAGCGTCCTCCTTGAAGAAGCGAAAGCAAAACGCCCCCATGATTAAAGCCGGGGTGGGCCTTATCTTCGTGACTCCACAAGGAGGGATTATACGTTTTGCCCTTTCCTTAATAGAGCCAAGAACAAACAATGAAGCTGAATATGAAGCTTTGATAGCAACTCTGGAGATTGTTGTCGACATGGGCATTGAAAACCTCCTCATATATGGTGACTCCCAACTGGTCGTTAACCAAGTAAATGGCGACTACCGGATGTGCAAGCCAGAACTGATCAGGTATTGTGAAAGAGTGCAGCAATTGCTGATATAAATCCCCTCCTACACCCTGGAAAGTATACCGTGTGCTGAAAATAGCAAGGCGGATGCGTTAGCCAAGCTCGCTAAAGGACCGACCGACGAAAACCTCGATGACGTAAAGATCATTGTGCAAAGTCGCCGGATTCTCGCTCCAGCAGAAATATCTCCAAAGACGTCTAAAGGAGAGAAAGCAACCGAACAAGAGACCTTCTAATTGGAGGATGAAGAAAAGGCAAGAGATTGGAGAGAAGTCTTCATAGACTACTTCAAATACCATCGAACGCCCGAAGACGCGCCGTCAAGACATCAGCTCATGAAGTGAGCCATGTCTTTCGCCTTCGTCAATGGTACTCTTTATAAGAGATCATTCGATTGTCTATGGCTGAGATGCCTGGGGCCAGAAGAAGTAAAAAGGGTCGTCCAAAAAACTCATGACGGACTCTGCGGTTCCCATCAAGCCGGGCCAAAAATGAAGCTGAAGCTCAAAAGAATGGGTTACTATTAGCCCACGATGATTCGGGACTGCATTGAATATGCGAAACCGTATCACTCATGCCAAATTCACGGGGACTTCATCCACCAGCATCTGAATCCGCTACACCCGACATTGGCTAGTTGGCCGATCGAAATGTGAGGAACCGATATAATCCGGCCCATCGAGCCAGCATCGTCCAGGGGACATCGGTTCATACTGGCAACAACCGATTACTTCTCTAAGTGGGCAAAAGCAATACCTCTAAGATAGGTGAAGACGGAGAACATCCTCCATTTCTTCAAGACACATGTCATCTACCGGTTCGGCACTCCGCGACGGATCATCTCGGATAATGGGCCGGCCTACAGAAGCCATAAGATCAGTCGCTTCGCATAGCAGCATAAAATAGATTGGAGATACTCTTCGGTCTATAATCCTCGAGCTAACGATCTAGCTGAGGCTTTCAACAAGACCTTGACAATGATCATAAAGAAAACGGTGTCCCGAAATAAAAAGGACTGGCACGAGAGATTGCATGAAGCTCTCTAGGCCTATCGGACTACATTCAAGACGGCCACGAACACAACGCCATTTGCGTTAGTATTCGGCAAAGAAGCAGTACTTCCCTTGGAGATAGAGCTACCCTCTTTACGCGTAGCAGTTGGATATGAGCTGATGGATGAAGAAAATGCCCATCTTCGGCTTGAGGAGCTCGATGCCCTCGATGAAACTCGTCTCATGGCGCAGCAAAACCTGGAGGCTTACAGAGCAAGGATGACGCGCTCATACGAAAGATTGACTAGACCGAGGACATTCCGCTAAGGCGAACTCATGTTAGTCGTAAAAAGACTTATGATCCCCAACCGTGCCAAACGGGGAAAATTCGAGCCGAACTATGAGGACCCGTACATCATAGACAAGGTCTACCAAGATGGGGCCTACTTGCTCATAGATATGCATGGTGAAAGACCCTTCCAGCTAATAAACAGCCGGTTCCTTAAGAAATACTACGCCTGACAAGTCACGGCCCAGGTCAATGATAGATGACGACGCCTATGTCCGCTCGCTATTTTGTTGAGTCAAAACTCTAAGAGTAGTACCCAACAGTACTCCGTCTCAAACATGGAGAGCTACGAACCGTAACGTCCTTAAACTAGCTATGGACCGTAACGTCCTTAAAACTAACAACGGACCGCAACGTCTTTAAACTAGTTACGGATCATAATGTCTTTAAACTAACAATGGACTGAGATGTCCTTAAATTAATTTTGGACCGAGATGTTCTTAAACTAACAATGGACCGAGATGTCCTTAAACTAACAACAGACGGAGATGTCCCTAAACTAACAACGTCGCCTCAAACACGGCGATAGTGGAATGCAAGTCCATAAGTCGCAGCGGTGAGGACTGCAACTCAAATCCCACCGGCAAACGGATGGATCACATGCGGCGAAACTATTCTTGAGAGTTTCATCGTGCAAAAAAAAGGTACGTCCATAAGCGAAATGGGCATGGATTAAAACCCGAAATGGCACCGTGAGTAAAAACAGCAGGACTACCGGCGAGTTTGTGAAAACCCGAAAGGACGCAATCTCGTTAAAATAAAGACACATGCAAGGTCCTCTCAACCTTGTGACGAGAAAATACCTGCGTGAGATTCTTATGACTCACAAGAGAGCAATACACTTAGGGATCCCTACGATTCCTAAAGAGAAATTGCACTTACAGGATCCTCACGACTCATAAGGAAAATTCCCCCTATGAGACCCTCACAGCTCGCAGGATTCAAAAGCCTTATTCTACAGGGATCTGAACCTGTTCTTAAGCCGTCACACTCCCCAAATTTGCCCTACAAACGGTCCAATAGTGACCCTTGTATACAATCCACGGCACAAATAAACGTTCCCTCACCTAGTTCCACCAATGGCGTGAAATTTCCCCGTTTAGTGAACAACACTTGTAAGCCCTCTCGACTTATAAGGAGAAAACACTCTTGTAAGATCCTTATGACTTATAAGAGAACACACACTAAGGAATCTTCATGACTCCTAAGGAGAAAACACACCTACGAGATCCTCATGACTCGTAGGGAGAAACACCTTTATGAGACCCTTACGGCTCATAAAGTCAAAAGCCTTAGTCGACAGGATCCTAACCCTGTTTGCTAAGCCACCTTTGTTCGAACCGACAAAGGCAAATGGTGATTCGATCCTGGCAATGTCCAGGTGGTAGTGATGCTGATGCCTAAATCGGTATCAAATTCCAAGTCCTTTCACGGCAAATGATGATTCACTCCTGGCAATATTTCAGTCGCAGCGGTGCTGATGCTAAGATTGATATCAGGTCTTGAGTTCTATACTCGCAGCAAAAAGTTAGCGAGCCATAAATGCATATGAAATAGCCGAAATGATAGGAAACCTTGCAATAAAAATCAGCAAGTAAAATATATGCATACAAAAATAGCCGAAATGATTGGGCAACTCGCAATAAAATGCAGCGAGTAAAGAAAAAGAAAAATAGCCGAAATGATTGGGCACCACAAAAAATAGCCGAAATGATTGGGCAATCGCGACTTTTGCGATATAAAAAGCTGAAATGATAGAGCATCGCAGAAAGAAAAAAAATAAAATGAAACTTTTGCCCTGCAGGTGAGATCACATTGACCCCTATAAACAATCCATGGGCACAAACAGAAAAGGAACCATATCGTCCTACCAGGCTTCGCCAAAGGGAAGCCACATCTTGATGTCTACACCTACAGCCTAGAAATCAATAACGGCGTTCCTTCTAGTCCCAACCAGAAGCAGATACGACATCAGCAAAACAGAACCACGGCAAAACCCCCTAGTTCCAAATCTCGACGGTTCACAGACAACCTAGAGACTACCTCGGAGCCATGGCAGAGTCCCTAGTTCTAAGTCTCGATGGAAGCATCCATAGCCTAGAGATCAACAACGGCGTTTCTTCTCACCCCAACCGGATACAGACGCAATGTCAATAAAGCGGAGCCATGGCAGAGTCCCTAGTTCCAAATCTCGACGGTTCACAGACAACCTAGAGACTACCTCGGAGCCATTGCAAAATCCCTAGTTCCAAGTCTCGACGGCAGCATCCATTGCCTAAAGATCAACCAAACAACGTTCTTCTTCCCTCCAACAGGATACATGCGCAACATCAACAAACGGAGCCATGACAAAGTCCCCTAGTTCCAAACCTCGACGGTTCACAAACAACCCAGAGATAACTTCGACATTCGTCGCAATATTATAGACACTATGTCAACTAATGAAGCAAAGGAAGATCCCTAGCTTCAGGGCCTTGACGACAACTCAATTAAGACCTGAAAGACTATCGGAGACCATCCCACTCCAGTGCGGAGTGGTCATGACTCATCGGCGCTCCCAAACTGAGCCTAACCTCAAGTAAAAAGCGACATGGAATATCCCTAACGCTTACACTTTAGACGGTAATATTACCTGGAAGATTACTTGAAGACGTCTTGTCCAGCCCCCGAAGGGATCAGAGACACAACAGTCGTGGGGCTTTCCGAACAGCATGATTGCATATCGGGGAATATATCGGCCAACGCGACGATGCGACGGGTAAAAAACCCTAGTACCACAGACCCTAACGGACTTCTATTAGCAGGAGTTAACTGTGACGTTAGGAAACCCTAGCGAGAACTTCTTGATTCGTCTCAGCTCGTAAGGAAATTAGTGTCCTTGCGAGAACTTCTCGATACGTCTCGACTCGTAGGGAAAAGGCTTAGGCAATGGGGATAAGGACCTGTTTCCTAAGCACTGGGGCCCTCCAAGTCGGTCCAAGATGGACTATTGCATACTATTCACGGGTCACACTCTCCAAAGTCGAATCTCGACAAGGAGGGAAACAACCACTTACGAGTCCTCTCGACTTGTAAGCGGGAAAAATTCTTTTATGAGATCCTTATGACTCTTAAGAGAAAACGCACTTAGGAGTTCTCACAACTCCTAAGTAGAAAATACACCTACGGGATCCTCTCGACTCGTAGGGAGGAAAGTCTTTATGAGACCCTCATGGCTCGTAAAGTTGAAAAGTCTTAGGCGGCAGATCTGAACCTGTCTTCTAAGCCATCGTTGCCCTGCAAGGATATCAAAGTAGACTATCTACAAGACGCATTTGCTAAAGGGATACGCCCATAAAAAATGAAATATGTCTTTTATTCATAAATTCAAGTGAATCCAAGATACATTTCACAAAGGAATCAAAATGAATACATGTTATTCATAAACCGCAAGTTTACAGTAAAAAAAAGGGTGCAAAAGATGGTTAATGAGGAGGAGGTGTCTTCAACAAATCAACAAGCCGCTTGCGCGCTCCTTTCAATCCTTTCTCGTGATCGGCCGCCGCGGCCAACTCCGCTTCAACCTGAGCCCATTGTCGCAGACAGAACGAAAGCTTTTCATCGGTTCCTAGCATGGCAGCTTCGCAGTCCTACATGACCCGCTCAGTAGAGTCAAGCGTCCGCCTCAGCGTTAACCCATCCGAAATACACCTCTGGAGATTGTCAAAGATAGCTTTTAATTGCGCAGCATTTGCTTCAACCTGGGCGCGTATCCGGGCAGATTCGCTTGAAGCCACTTCATGTTCCTTTCGCCTCAAGATCGCCTCTTGTTCAAAATGGTGAATGAAAGGAACACTACGCTCGATCCATGCAGCCCGTCGGGAGTTCGAAGCTAATACTTCAGGAGCAAGACGCTTGAGCTCAATCTCGTGCAGACAAGCCTCGATCTTTCTGCAGTAATCAACCCAAGAGCCGACGAGATCTTCATCATGGAAGTTCACGAGTGTCGCCAGTATTGGATTGACTTCAACAGCAAAATCCGTAGCAGAACTAAGGGATTCGGCATTGAGATCTTTAATGAATTCGCTCAACATTCGTCGGCTATTCGCAGCGCCCCTGGAAGATGTGTGTTTAGAAAAGAGCCCTGCCGGCATTGGAATGCGAGACTCAAAGGGAGCTGGAGCCGGTGCAATTGCTGCAAAGCAAATTATGGTCAAATGTCAGCTTGGGAGGTAAAGAAAATGCATGAGGGATGGAGTCTACTACACCGGCTGTGGCAGGTGGCAGAATTGGGAGTACCGGAGGCGCGGCTATCCTCTCGTCTCCTTCTCCGATCCGTGACATTGCGATCAATATAAAGAAGACTTAGCAACAATACAGCTATTCATAAAAGAAAGATAGAGACATTAGCTGAAGAATATACAAACCAATACCAGCAGGCGGAATGACTTCCGACTGGAAGGAGAAATGCGGGTTCAACACCTGGTATGGATGGTCGAAAAGGACTCCTGCAGAGTTGCGACAATATACTGTCAATACAAGGAAGATGGTATCCATAGTTAAACTAAATAAGTCACAAACCCATACCTTCCAATATTTCAGAGGACACGGGAGAAGGCGAAGGGACGGCGACCGTCAGAGCAGCGACTGGTGACGCTTCTTCAAATGGCACAGCCTCGGGATTCACCGCGCCTATACTCAAGATAAACAAAATATCATTAGAAGGGTTGAACAAGATTTAAATGCTTGAAAATAGCGACTCAGCGATTACCTAATAAATCAGGGATCGAAACCATGGTGGAGGACTCACCGGGTATAACGGCTTCTTCGATCTCTCTCAGAGGAGTAGATTCCGCGCCCATAGCTTCATCCCCTGACTCGACGAGGGCCGTCGTGACGCTTGCGACGCCCGCCGACACCAAGGAGCCACAGGGAGAAAGGGCAGCGGTCTGGACAGTCCCAGATTCCAGAGAGTGGGTAGCAATTTCGGGCACGGTAACCGCCAGGGTTTCACCCGTCATCCCATCGCCAAGACTTGGCCCGGTAGAAAATGCATATGTCAAAATTTGATGATCGAGTTCTAGTAAAAAACTCAGCGTTACGTTACCTTGGAGCAGCTTTTCGGTTTTTTCCCGAGCCGTGCGTGCAACCTGTCTACGGGCGGTAGACAACGTAGAGGGAACATCCGCCGAAGGAGTATCAGCGAGCGGAATGCTGCTTGAGCCTGCACCCCCGGCCAAACTGGCACCGCGTTCCCTCACCGCATGCTTCCTATGCTTCCTTTCGGTCTGAGCAGTGAGAAACGATCTCCTCATGGCCTCTGATAAAGGGACGTCGTCGTCCGAACGAAGCTCTGCTTCAGGAGCCGTTACGGCATCCGTCATCGGCTGCTTTAGCAAAGCCTCCTGCGGTAACGTTGGGAGAGCTGGGGCCACAATAGCTTGTGAAGGGTTACCTACGACGGCAGCAAGGTTTCGGGAGGCATCGTCTATGCCAAATTAAATTTTTTACCGATTTAGATAACCCTAACTAGAATCGTTAACTGGAAACATACGGATAACTATATGCAAACACTTTGCTATATGTAAAAAGAGCGAGGAATACAACCTTTGTAGACCGGTCCTTCTCTTCAATAGCTCCATGTAGTAGTCCCCTCTGCTGCGATCGCAAACTCCGGACTCTAGAGAGGCTCCGTAGAAGAACCGACGTGCTTGCTTCGAAGATTTCGAGACCGAAAATGATCAACGTCGGGGAGACACTAACTCAAGCTATTCTTTCACTAGTTCATGAACTTTGTGAAGAGAACACGCTATACTACATAGCAAGTAGTAGAGGATGATGAAGTAGGAAGTGGGCTCACTTTAGAATTGATTTTCTCAAACTTTTTATCATACCTCCATTAAAGCTAGTGAGCTTTTTGAAGAGGAAGAAGAAGAAGATGTGTTGTGAATAATTCATCCAAATGAAAACTTATCCAATGAATTATTGCACCATGGTTGAATTAAGCCCTCATGCTTAACTCATGTAGAGAATTAAGGTATGAGGTTAAGGGTTGGGTCAAGTAATATCTTAGGTTATGACAAAAGAGTGCACTTTGTCAAAGTTTCTCTAAGCTTCTTCAAGCTTGATAACTTTGACCAAGTTTAACTCTTTTGTTAAATCTTAAGATAATAAACAAAACCCTAACTTAACCCTAATCATGGTATAAGTCTCATACACCCATTTTGCATGTATCATCAACCATGACACAATGCATGTACACTTACATATATCACATATAAACAATGTGCACAATAAAGTGAGAAAACAAATCATAAGTGAGCTAATACTAGTTAATGTAATATAATATATCAAATATATAATTATACATTAAATTATTAAATCAACACTTGATTTAATAATCCGGCTATAATCGACTAATATCATGTGTAACAACTTATCGAATCAACACTTGATCCGATAACCCGGCTATATCGCATACAACCGATCAATGTCACGAATCGCGAGAATAGAATACGGTATCTCATATCGTATCAATCTCGGTCCCGCACATATCACAAATGTGCTCCTACTCCATTTCGCTTGAGCCAGGAAACCCCTGTGTAGGACTCTAAAGACTCGTCAATACGCCGGCAGTAGGTGATGATCATATCAAACACCCACAAGACGCAAGCGGTCTGCTAAACGTAACGGCCACCCGGGTATTGAGCGATCAGAAAATCAACAAGCAAGCCTGCTCACACTCCTGCGAATCCAATCAGTAACACTACCGTACAGTCCAGTCTCTTCGTCTGATATGTCGCATATCTCGTCTAGGGGTGGTAAACGTCAGACCCCAGTAACTCGATAAGTTGTGTCAATATGAGGCTCATAACGGGTCGAGAAACTACTGATAACACTTATCAGTATATCTCTGAAGCTGCCTTGGCCAAGGACTTCCTGTTATAGCCAATCGAACACAGTGCAACATCAACTCCCAATACCGGGAGAGACGAAACCCCTCCTATCGCTCATTGCCTCCATGTGATTCGGGACTGTACCCAAAAGCCACCGTTTTGCACGCCCTCTTGGACGTGGTATGATGGAAATCAAAGCACAGTGGGAATTACACAAGACTCTATGATGATCTCGGGTCTACAGACTAACCTGTACCAGTGTCACCAGAGAACTGCCATCTGACGTGAGGTATAGTACCATCTGAAAGTTCTCGGCGAGTCCGTCCAGTGTACCCAGTCTCCACTGAGCACCCGTATACTGTCTCTGATGTCAAACACCAATGGATATGGGATCATCCACCGCCCATCTACATGGGTCGAGATGCTATACGCTAGTCTACTCTATTATATCGATGTCCTGTCTCGATACACCTATAACTAGGGACATTTGAAGGATGTACTTAGAGACTACTATGTCCCCACTAGTATGATCTACATCATAGTCCTGGTAGTCAAGTACTTATCCTAAGGGCTTTATCAACATGTAACATAGAGACAATCAGAGTACATGTTAAGATAAAGTGCAACCAGATAGCATACTATCATGTCGAGCAAGAAAGTCCTCCCTATATATGTCCAAGCATCCACTACAATATACATCGTATGTACAGTAATGGCCTCTAGGGCATACATATCACTAACAATCTCCCACTTGCACTAGGGCCATCTGTTGTAGTATCTCATACCCAACAATCAGCAGTGGTTGAAGTATCTTATACTCAACCATCCTATAAAAGTCTCTACTGGGAATAAGCCTTTGTGAGTGGATCCGCGCTGTTGTCCTCTGTGTCTACTCTCCTAAGCTCGATCTCCCTGGAGATCAGCCATCTCCATGATCAGGTGATACTGCCTAAGAATATGTCTGGATCTCTGATGGGACGGGGGTTCCTTGGCCAAAGCCATAACTCCATTGTCATACAATGGTAGGAACTAAGTTCATCTCCTGAACTAAAATACATCCAGACTACCTCTTTGGTAGCATCCTTGGTAGCAATGTATCCAGCCTTTATCGTCTAGTATGCCACGGTATATATCTTGGAACTCTTCCAACATACCATCCCTCTACTGAGGGTAAAGACAATGTCTGTGACTGACATTCAGTCGTCCTTACCACCCTGGAGCCTTTCCAGTGATTCTCCCCAGGATCGATTGATACTATCTCACTACAGCTAGTGAGAATCCTAACATCCAATTAGATCTATCTCATAAATCCATAACCCAGGATTTAGGAGGTATCACCTTGATCCTATATGGAGAATCCTTGTGATAAGAGGAGATTGACCGAGCGTAGCATAGGAAACTCCATTCCCATCAAGAGTATGTCATCCACGTACAATACAAGGATCACCACCATACTCCCAACAACCTTTTTGTATATACAAGGTTCATCTACCATTTTGATGAAGTCAAACTCTTTGACTACCACATCAAAATAGATGTTCCAACTCCGCGATGCATGCTTTATCCCATAAAGTAACTTGCTCACGTTTCCGCTGCTCCCACTGTCTATGAAGACCTCTGGCTGTGTACTTATAGACGCTCTCTTCTAAATCACTATTTAGAAAAGCAGTCATGACACCCTACCGCCAGAAATCGTAGTTATGGTATGTAGCAATAGCAAGTAGGATCTGGATGGACTTAAGCATAGTTTTGAAAGTCTCAACTTTTCCATGTACACCTAGTAATCTTCTCAAGATATACTTGCTCCTGATGGGGATTTAACCCTTCAGATAAAGCAACCAAAGTCCATACTTTGTTGGTGTATATGGATTCCATCTCAGATCGCTAAGCATCCAGCCATTCTCACAGAGTCTCCACTCCTGATGACCTGCTCGAAACTAGTTGGGTCATCATCTCATGATGCCATCCTCGCTCCCACTGTCATAGAGAAACCGAAGTATCTCTCAAGTGGACGAGGAACCCTACTAGATTGGCGGAGAGGCTGAGGTTCGTTGGAAACTATTGAATCCTTTGGTTCTACCAAATCATCAGTTGTAGTTTGTATAGCTGGAACTCCTTCCAGTTCTACCTCATGTCCACTAATTTCTTCACAAGAAATTCCCTTTCTCTAAAAGGTGGCATGCTGAGAAGACAAAACAACTTTTGCTCCTCAGTGTGGTAGAAGATATTCTCTTGCGAATGCTTGGGATATCCAACAAACTTCCACAGAACTGACCTTGCCTCGAGTTTGTCCGGATTTTGCTTTTAGACATAGGCCGGACAACCCCAAATCTTAACATCCTTAAGAGATGGGCTCTTCCCATACCATATCTCATATGGAGTGGTATGCATCTGATTTGATTGGAACCCTATTCAATAGGTATGCAGCTTCTCAAGTGCATAACCCCAAAAGGAAATAGGCAACTCAGTAGTACTCATCATAGAGCATACCATATCACATAGGGTGTGATTGCTCCACCCCGATATACCAACGTGCTGTGGTGTATACGGAGGAGTAATGCTGAGAGAGAATCTCATTCTCTTTTAGAATAGTCCAGGAATTCCGTGCTCAAGTATTCTCCTCCCTGATCTTATCATAGGACATAATACTTATACCCATTTTGGTTCTCTACTTCTAACTTATATTCTGTGAATATCTCAAAAGGTTCAGACTTGTGTTTCAACAGGAACACATGTGCGAATCTTGAGAGATCATCAGTGAATGTAATAAAGTATAAAGAACCGGTGCTGGCATGTATAGACAGGGGACCTTCATACATCAGCATGTATCAATCCCAAAAGTTCACCAACTCTTTCTCTGTTTTCAATAAACGGAGCTATGGTCATCTTATCTTTGTGACAGGACTGGCAAGTTTCACAAGATGTAAATTCAAACTGATTTAAATATGCATCTCTATGTAACTTAGCTAGTTGGGTCGCATTGATATGACCTAGTCTACAATGCCTCAAGAAGGATTCGTTCATTTCTGAACTCTTCCTCTTGTGTGTGTTTGATACGTTAAGAACTGTAGTTTGATTTAGAACGTATATGTTTTTAGATAACGTGCCTGAACCGATCAACTCTTGATATAGGAAATGTTCAAAACATTATCCAACAATACAAAATTATATCCTTCTTTACTTAATAAAGAGACTGATATGATGTTGTATCTCAGGTTCAGTATCTAATAACATTCGTTCAGAATCAATGTATTCTAGTAATATAGGGTGATAACTGCCAACTGCTTGGCTTGCAACAATTGCACCGTTTCCAACTCTTGAAACTTATCACCCTTTCTCGGTTCTCTTCCTTTCTATAGCCCATGTAACAGATTACAATAACGGGATCCTAATCCGGTATTACATACCCAGGACGTAGAGGATACTGAAAACAGTTCTCGGTAATGAACACACCCGAAGAAGATATATCAACATACACTTTCTTCGTTTGGACGGCACGGGAATCCTGGCAATCCGCAATTTCCTGCTCGGTCTTTTAACAATTATAAGTTGGAGCGGGACCAACGTTCCTTAGCGCAGTATAACAAGCGGGTTCGGTCAATACATCCGTATTATTATCTTGATTAAGGCGTTACATGGTCGCTACCTGGAGAGAGAGAGAGAAGAAAACACTCAGCGTATGCTCTTGCAAGATTAGATTGGTTATTAATATATCTAATCAGGATGTCTTCCACTGTTTTTGTCAAATCTTTCTTCAAACCCTAAAAGGAAAGACTAGCCGGGATTAATTACACCCTACAAGTTCGTCGATCTTTCAGCCAGGCCAGTGCCGGTATTTTGAGGGAGGTTCCCCGTGCTTTCGCATGGACCTAATTAAAATAAACCTCGGTTTCCCAGGGGCGTAACCCCATTGACACCTTTCTAGACACCTACTTGATCGGCTAATTGTAATGTGTAAAACTCTCCCAGGAGTAACTCTTACTCGCAGTGGGTATCGGGATCCAACTATCTCATAGAAGGTATGCAATCTCATTGCAAATTTCAAAACTTGAAATTCCAGATAATGTTTTGCCCCTAACCTCCTATGACCTTGACAAAGGCCAACAAACCATAGGATGCTAGTCAAGTTCACCCCGTCATTTCCTGATTGAATTAAACCGACCCGCACGACCCTTGACAAAGGCCAACAAGGTCACACGACTACCCTAACTCAATCGCATCATATGCTTATGCAGATAAGCAGTAATCAGCTACCGCACACTACTTCTTGACAAAGGCCAACAAACGCAGCACGAATACTAACTATTACTTATCTGAAATGACGGAGGGTTACAACAGGTTTTTAAGAAAACCTTTTGCGTAATGAACTTGATATCGTTGTAAAATCGAGTGATTTTTAATGGAATGTTTTTGAGGCCTTCGCTAGTTTTGTTAAAGAGGTCACTCCCGGTGAAGGGGTCTCGGCTCTTTTCTTATCGAATAAGGTGCAGGATATTTCACAAAATACCACTATGCAAAGCAAAAACTATAAAAGCAATCAAAAGACAAACCGAGTTTGTAGCATCTGCTAGTTCCGCTAAAGAGGTCACTCCCGGTGAAGGGATCTCGGCTCTTTCCTTATCGAATAAGGTGCTTGATATTCTATAAGGAATACCGCTATGCAAAGCAAAAACTAGAGCTACCCATTTTTGAGACAAGTTTCTGCAACATGTTTAGGTTTCTTTTATTTCATTAATCTCATTAATGAAGTCCCATCATTTTAAGTTACCTAAACATCACAGATAAATACAACGTACACTTATGTCATCCGCATTCGTCTCGATGTCCCCTCGTGCACCGTTAGGTTAGGTAACTAACGGCAGAGCGGGGCAGTGCTAGCGCGGGTGTAAAACATAAGCAACGTCTATATAATATATCACGTATACTATATCCTGTATCCATCTCAACATATCAAATGATCACATCACAGATATCGCGGCAGAAGAACAACATATGAAATATTGGATATACTAGGATTTCCGTGTTTTATTTTAAGCCTGTATAAAACATGGATTCCACGGTCGTGATGAATAGCCAATCCCACACCCCTAGACCCCTACGAGAGCGGCAAGCAATCCTACCAATTCTAGAGTTAGGAGACCCGGTCTCGACTCCTCGAGATGGTCTTCCACTAGACTCCAGAACCTGGTTACTTGTGCTCCCCGCCTTGGGTTTATCCTAATGCGGAAAAGTAAATAATATACAATGGTGACATCATCCTCAACCCGGAAGTGCCCCAATAAAAGAATATTACATACAATGAATTTTACATGAATGAAAATGAAAAACTCTCATCTCACATAAAACTCCCGGCTATTCAATCACGACGATCCAATATAACATATCCAAGCAACACATAACATCACATGTCATCAACGTAAGTAAATATGAGTATCCCAATTGTCGTTGACATATAGCACCGAAACCGGTGATACACCACATATTACACTTACGGTCGCAGAAAAGAAAGTG
Organism: Agapanthus africanus; assembly: GCA_030015575.1. NCBI lineage: Eukaryota > Viridiplantae > Streptophyta > Magnoliopsida > Asparagales > Amaryllidaceae > Agapanthus > Agapanthus africanus. The sequence continues at coordinate 351,417,113 of CM057351.1, forward strand.
AAAAACTACAACAGTTGGAATCCGCAACCTTTTTAGACATCGCATGCTTAACCAAATGAATTCCTTAGACATCGCATGCCTAACAATTATAAACCCCGCATTTTATTCTCGATACCGAAAACACTTTTCAATAACATGTCGGGTAATTCAACAAGATTCCTGACATCCTGATCGAATGCTCGTCGGAAACTTTAGTAGACGGCCGCACCCCCGATGTCGTCGACTAAGTGCACTAAGGCGGAACACCGCTGCCGCGAGCACCCGAACGGATGCTTTTGGCGACGGGGTTCTCCTACAGTCACTTGGTCGGGGGTATGGGGCGTGGCTATCTATTAAGTTTACCCGGCGAGTATCCGCGTACGCTACGTAATTGCGACGGACTTTTGATCACATCAAAATCCCGTGGCAACCGATCAAGTGAGACTAAACTGCTAGATTTATAACATTCAAATTAGTTATCTCATAACTACTTGTGGATTCCAAATATTGTATCCCATTACATAATATCCGGGCGATGATAAACTTTTCAATCGATACATCAAAATCCCACAATTTTCCGACAGCTCAACACTTGAGCACAGTTTTAATAATACCCAGAAGATACCACAGTACCTATGAACCAGCCGTAGAAGGGTCAAACCAACGCTTCACATGTGAAACGCTAAACTATCATAAACCCTAGGGTTTAAGTGATGGTTTTGACGGCCACATAATCGAGTTAAGATTTCGTTCTTCTAGAGGGTCCAAAGAATCACTTGCATGTTTTTCCGAGAACGTTAAACTTGGAAAAATGGGTTTTTAACATTCGATCAAACCCTTTAACTTCGCCTAGACAATACGTGAAACACCCGAAACAATGTTAAAACTACGATTACGAAACACTCTGAATTGCTTATAGTGTAAAATTACATCACATGCAAAATTAGAAAAAATAAACAACACCTGAAAGATCAAAACCAAGTCACTGGAACGCATGCAAAAAAAACGGGGGGATGTTCGGTTTTGGCCCGATATGGGACCTATGGTGGCCGGCCCAATTTTCATCAAATGCCCTAAAATTTTGTGTGTGTTCATGATATTTCCCATACATCACTCTGTACTTGTTTAAAAAAAAAATTTGACAACTTTTTGAAATCGACAGCAAGCAGGTTTTGGCGATGCAGGTTTCAGAGTATTTCGGTTTCGTAATCTTAACAAAATCCGTATTTATTTCTAGCATGGCTCTGATACCACTTAAAGGTTACCTACAATGGCAGCAAGGTTTCGGGAGGTATCGTCCATGCCAAATTAAATTTTTTGCCGATTTAGATAACCCTAGCTAGAATCGTTAACTGGAAACATACGGATAACTATATGCAAACACTTTGCTATATATAAAGAGAGCGAGGAATACAACCTTTGTAGACCGGTCCTTCACTTCAATAGCTCTGTGTAGTAGTCCCCTCCACTGCGATCGCAAACTCCGGACTCTAGAGAGGCTCCGTAGAAGAAACGGGCGTGCTTGCTTCGAAGACTTCGAGGCCGAAGATGATCTACGTCGGGGAGACACTAACTCAAGCTATTCCTTAACTAGGTCATGAAATTTGTGAAAAGAACACCCTATACTACATGGAAAGTAGTAGAGGATGATGAAGTAGGAAGTGGGCTCACTTTAGAATTGATTTTCTCACACTTTTTATCATACCTCCATTAAAGCTAGTGAGCTTTTTGAAGAGGAAGAAGAAGAAGATGTGTTGTGAATAATTCATCCAAATGAAAACTTATCCAATGCATTATTGCACCATGGTTGAGTTAAGCCCTCATGCTTAACTCATGTAGAGAATTAACCAAGGTATGAGATTAAGGGTTGGGTCAAGTAATATCTTAGGTTATGACAAAAGAGTGGACTTTGTCAAAGTTTCTTCAAGCTTCTTCAAGCTTGATAACTTTGACCAAGTTTAACTCTTTTGTTAAATTTTAAGATAATAAACAAAACCCTAACTTAACCCTAATCATGGTATAAGTCTCATACACCCATTTTGCATGTATCATCAACCATGACACAATGCATGTACACTTACATATATCACATATAAACAATGTGCACAATAAAGTGAGAAAACAAATCATAAGTGAGCTAATACTAGTTAATGTAATGTAATATATCAAATATATAATTATACATTAAATTATTAAATCAACTCTTGAATTAATAATCCGGCTATAACCGACTAATATCATGTGTAACAACTTATCGAATCAACACTTGATCCGATAACCCGGCTATATCGCATACAACCGATCAATATCACGAATCGCGAGAATAGAATACGGTATCTCATATCGTATCAATCTCGGTCCCGCACATATCACATATGTGCTCCTACTCCATTTCGCTTGAGCCAGGAAACCCCTGTGTAGGACTCTAAAGACTCTTCAATACGCCGGCAGTAGGTGATGATCATATCAAACACTCACAAGACGCAAGCGGTCTGCTAAACTTAACGGCCACCCGGGTATTGAGCGATCAGAAGATCAACAAGTAAGCCTGCTCACACTCCTACGAATCCAATCAGTAACATTACCATACAGTCCGGTCTCTTCGTCTGATATGTCGCATATCTCGTCTAGGGGTGGTAAACGTCAGACCCCAGTAACTCGATATGAGGCTCATAACGGGTCGAGAAACTACTGATAACACTTACCAGTATATCTCTGAAGCTGTCTTGGCTAAAGACTTCCTAATATAGCCAATCGAACACAGCGCAACATCAACTCCCAATACCGGGAGAGACGAAACCCCTCCTATCGCTCATTGCCTCCATGTGATTCGGGACTGTACCCAAAAGCCACCGTTTTGCACGCCCTCTTGGACGTGGTATGATGGAAATCAAAGCATAGTGGGTATTACACAAGACTCTATGACGATCTCGGGTCTACAGACTGACCTGTACCAGTGTCACCAGAGAACTGCCATCTGACGTGAGGTATAATACCATCTGGGAGTTCTCGGCGAGTCCGTCCAGTGTACCCAATCTCCACTGAGCACCCGTATACTGTCTCTGATGTCAAACACCAATGGATATGGGATCATCCAACGCCCATCTACATGGGTCGAGAAGCTATACGCTAGTCTACTCTGGTATATCGATGCCCTGTCTCGATACACCTACGACTAGGGAAATTTGAAGGATGTACTTAGCGACTACTCTGTCCCTACTAGTATGATCTACATCATAGTCCTGGTAGTCAAGTACTCATCCTAAGGGCTTTATCAACATGTAACATAGAGACAATCAGAGTACATGTTAAGATAAATTGCAACCAGATAACATACTATCATGTCGAGCAAGAAAGTCCTCCCTATATATGTCCAAGCATCCACTACAATATACATCGTATGTACAGTAATGGCCTCTAGGGCATACATATCACTAACAACTGGCTCTGGAAGTTTTGCCGCATCGCTGCTCGGGATCGGCACTGCACTTGGAATAACCCGAGTCAAGGTATTCCCTGCAACAAGATGAAAGAGAGGGTCAGAGCACGAATAAAAAAAGGAATAAAGGCATAATGAACTGAATTTTACCAAGTCCCAAAGAAGCGCGGAGCCTCTCTTCCTCTTCGAATGTTTTGAGGGAAGCCGCGAGAGCCTCTTCGGCAGAAATACCTATTGAAGAAGAAAGAATCAGTAGAAGCATAATAAATGAAGATAGCCATGGAAGAATGTAACTGAAGTATACCTGACTGCGCGATAGTGATCAGTGCCGCTTCATCGCGAGCCAGTCGCTCAGAAGCCACATAGGCAGCCTGGAGATCAGTATCATCCGCAGGCGCGATGTATAACCCTTCATTAGTCCCATACTCGCACAAACCTTCGCTGTAAGTAGCATGTGCCTTCTGGCCAAATATGACGTCGGCAGAAAACAGCGACTTCTTCTTTTGTGAGTGAGTGCCACAGCCGATGATAAAAGCTTGCGCTTAACGGGCATCTTTGGGCGACCGGTCCCGATTTCCACGCCAATGCCAGACTCCGGGGACGCTACAACTACCGTTTTTATAGGAACACGGGGTACAGGCTTCTTAGGGAAGGCGCACGGGACCACAACCGCAGCAGCTTCTCTTAAGGAAGGACGAACGGTGGTCCGTCACTTCAAAGGAACTGCTGGATTACCAGCTGGGACAGCGTCCTTGTGATCAGGCAATAGCCGCCTCTCTTCTCTGATAACAACACCTGTCAGATGTTGATACCATGCAACGTAGGCGTTCGAAGCTTTCAGCACGTAGCTTGGCTCGCTGATGAGAAACCTAGACCCCGTATTTAGCCGCATGAAGTGGTGCAGTGTGCTGCGGATACCCTCTTCCGTAGCAACCGGCTCAGCTAAGAAAGCCTCAAGCGGGACACCCTGATCGTAACCCGACTGTTGAGAAAAACGGTGCTACCTCATGAACAGTCACGAGGCGTCTTGCCTGAACACTAGAAAGCCTGGCATGATCGAATATAAGTGCAGGATCTCCCGGGCCTTCAACGTAGAAGCCCCGTCTTTGAAAGTATCTCACAACAGTTGCACTGCCTTGGTAGATTCCTTGCCGATAGTTAAGACTCTGTCAAAAAAAGTCATACTATCCCCGACTATACGCGGGCGAAGGACCAGGCGTCAAGCCTCTCGCTGCGACGGATCTAATGCGGAAGCGTCCACTAGAAACATGACCCAGAGAAAGTTATAGCTGTCATAGAAGCGGGGCTGTTTGTGGACTCCGAAAGCACCAAGCACATACATTTCGACCCAGGACATAAAGTAGTGCATCGGAAGATGCACAGGTTTTACTCCAGGTTGAGTAGTATCCGCTGCTAAGCTCAGACCGTGGTATAGATGAGCCAACCCTACAATCCCAACGGCCACACGCATCCCCGCAACCATGCGGTGGGCTGGGTAAAAGGCCGATGGCCTCATATAGCGAGGGTGCATCGAAAGCACGAACCAGTTCAACCACAGGCCAATAAATCCCAGGACGAACGTCTCATCATCGACGTCTGAAGCAGCAAGCTCTACGAAAGGAACAATCGGGGTGTCCGGAATAAAGAAGATTCTTAAATCTTCTCCCGTCGTCGACTGGATATCCAAACCAAAACCAAATGGGTCGTCAAGCTCGGCGAATTTCCCAGCTTGTTTTGATAAGACTTCTGGGCGAAGAAAGCGAGCGATGAAGTCTGTGAAGCTGACTCCATGCCCTCCAGACTCTAGAAATAGGCTCTCGTAAATGTTCAACACCTTAATCAAACTTTGGAATCAATGTTGAATGGCATTCTCCGGGGTAAAGCCCATCACCACTGATTTGGTGGAGAAGATGTACTCGTCAGGGTGAAGTATCTCCTCATAATGTTCCCCTCTAACGGGTAAGCCGGAGATCTCCGCGAGCTCCTCCAAGGAGATTGAAACTTCCCGATCAGATAGAAGAAAGGTGTGAGTCGGGATATTCCATTGTTCTAAGAAATTTTTGACCCACCATACAGGGGGCATGGAATACTGGAAAGAGACGTATAAATCGCAGGGTACAACCCGAGCTTCAGCAGCAGCGATTTCATGGCCGACAAGATGTATCAAGCCCACTGCAGATATCCGGCTGAATGGAGAGGAGTCAAGTCAATCATGTACACTTATCCCCAAGGGCGCGACGCGCCTTGACATATGCTCCGCCCTAAAATATCCAAAGCCATCGGCGGCTATACAGGTATTGAGCCCATAGAAGGCTGAAGGCGACCCTCTGAGGTCCAGTTGACCTCCTCTGTGGCGTAATTCACCTAAGGCGAGTCGGCGTAATGAATCGCTGAAATGGGCTCTGAGGGTACTGCGCAAGAAAAACTACGTTGACCCTGGATGATTTAATTATACCACGACCCCCATAGATGAAGATATTTCTGCTCCGGGTCGTGATCTTTAATAAGCGTGAAGACTTCCCTATCCACGGCCGCGTCAGTGAAGGCGCTCTCTGAACGAACAAAAGGAAAGGAAGAATCGAAAGCCATGATACCTATACGAAAAAAGACGAGGGTTAGTTGCCAACGCTATTCTGACACTTGGTACTTTAAAATTGTACCACAATGCAATGCAGGAGAAAGGGACCAGGGGGGCCCACAAAATCAAAATGACGGCTCATCATTGATGAGACAGTCACTCATTAAGGAGGAAATCCTAAAAGAATTCTCATTTAATGAGAGACTCATTGGGCCAAGGATTTGAACTCCCTCGAGAGTAGTGCTCTGCAGACAGATTTTACATCTGTCAATTAAGAAGGGAATAAAATTCCCTAAAAAAATTTCTAAAGAGCTATGCTTTGTAAAACGTCCAGATCTTTAAAGATCTGAAGTAGAAATCCTAGAAACTCTAAGAGTTCTTCATTAACTGGTTAAGAAACCCTAAAAAAGATTTCTTTAGATCTATGATCTAAGAAGAGCAAAACTCTGTTCTAATTAACAGTTTAAAGAAACCTTAAAATACATCTTAAAAGATCGGTGATCTAAGAAGAGCAAAGCACTGTTTAATAGGTTCGATTATGATCCTTACCAAAAAATTTGGGCAAAGTTATAACTCTAAAAGAGTTTCCTTGGGCAGAGATCTAAGCTCTGGAAAAAGAATTGAATTCCCAGAAAGAAGAAAAATGGAAGATGAACAGCAGTCATCTCAAGAGCCAAAGGCCCTACTTATAGGCATGGGAAGACGATCCAACTTCCAAGAAAATTCAACGGTTGAAAAGCAGTCACCACTGCACTCACATGTAAGCCACGTGAGCGCAATGGTGGGGGGCATTTGATTCCCCCCAATAAAAAAGCAAAGCTCTGTTCAAAATTTGAAAGAGGCAACGCCTCACGTGCCTTGCACGAGGGCGCCAGCGCCAAGAGTTAAAAACTCTGAGGCAGCGCTTCACGTGCCCCACACGAGGGCGCTGGCACCAGAACTAAAAGTTCTCTGCTGTTGGATCAAATATCCAACGGAGATGATAAATCATCAAAACACAGAATTAAATTCTATTGAGCAAATGTTCCTCAAATATTTCTGAACGAGAAAAATTACTCTCTGTAAAACAAAGCACCGTTGGATTAAAAATCCAATGGTGAAAATCACCAAGCTACAGAATAAGCTCTGTATGGGAAAATATTTCCCCAATCTTTCTAAACATGAAAAATTGTGCTCTGTAAAAAAGAGCACCGTTGGATTAAAGATCCAATAGTGATTAAACATCACCAAGCTACAGAATAAACTCTGTATGGGAAAATATTTTCCCAATCTTTCTGAACAAGAAAGACCGTGCTCTGTAAATCAGAGCACCGTTGGATTAAAGATCCAATCGTGATTAAAAATCACCAAGATACAGAATAAGCTCTGTATAGGAAAAAAATTTCCAAATCTTGTTAAAAACAAAAAAAATGTCTTCTGTAAAACAGAAGTCCCTGGATCAAAGATCCAACGGTGGATAAAATCCCCGAATTAATCAAAAATCTCTCAGCGAGAGATTTCTTTAACTAAATCAGCAAACTTGCCTCCACTATATAAAGGCCCTAAGACTTCAAGTCTTGAACAGAGCAACCCCCCCTAAACTTCAAGTTCAAAAAGAAGAGCAAGCACAAAGATATTTAAGAGAGAAGAAAGAAGAAGAACTTTTTTCAAGGTAAATAGAGATCATAGTATCTCATCTGCATACCCAAGGGTTTAACTCTTATAAAAGAACATAGTTCTTTCCCTAGATCTGAGATCCATGAGACAAGTTTCCTACAAATGAGAATTTAATTCTCGTAGGGATGAATTTGTTCTTAGGGATTGAAGATCCAGGGAAGAACAAAGAATTGAACTCTTCAGAAAAATGCATAAAGAAGGAAACAGTGCCGAGCGCCACACGTGTCCCTCACGTGGGCGCTGCTCAATAAAGAGTGCTTAGCATTTAGTGGTTGGAGCCGAGAGCCTCATGTGCCCCTCATGTGGGCGCTGCTAAAATAAGGAGTGCTTAGCACTCAGTGGTTGGCGCCCAGCGCCGAGCCCCTCACATAGGCGCTGCTAAAATAAGGAGTGCCTAGCACTCATCGGTTGGCGCCCAGCACCAAGCGCCCCACATACCCCTCACGTAGGCGCTGCTAACATAAAGAGTGCTTAGCACTTAGTGGTTGGCGCCGAACGCCTCACGTGCCCCTCACGTGGGCGCTAATAAAATAAAGAGTGCTCTGCACTCAATGGTCGGCGCTCGGCGCCAAGCGCCTCACGTGCCCCTTACATGGGCGCTGTTTAACATAAAGCGCTCTGCAAACAGAGCCCAGCGCCGTAAAGAGTGTTTAACACTCCATAAAAAACAAAGAAATAGGGTGAGCGTCAGAGCCCATATCAATACTCAGCATTGTTGCACATAAAAGGAACCGAGCCCAAACAAGTGTTTAACACTTTATTCAAAACTGAGTGGGTTGAGTCCAAGTTGACCAAAAGTCCCTAATTCATATCAACCGAGCCCATGTGCTCACAATTTTTCTAAATTGGTCTTAGTCCCAAACCCAACTACAGATCTTTCAACCGACATTAGTTCAAGGGTACATTTCCCAACACTTCTGATATATATTGTTGTAATTCTTCAACGTCTTCAGAGAGGTAGCGGGTCCCGACAATCAACAATTCCTTGGACTGTAATGTCCTTAAACTAGCTATGGACCAAAACGTCCTTAAACTAAATCCTCACCTCACAAATGGTGAACTACGGACCGTAATGTCCTTAACCTAGCTATGGACCGTAACATCCTTAAACTAAAAACGACAGGTCCCAAATGCTCTTTCGTTGAATCAAAAATGATCCTGAACCCCGATAAGTAGATCTTAGTCCAACGTCGGATTAACGTATCCTTAACAAATATTTAAGTCGATCTTAATCCCAAGTTAGATTAACGATCCTTAAATCAAACCAAATCCAAATCTAAAATTATACGGATTTGGACTAATCTACGCCTTACAGGCGACAACACAAATTAGTCCCCGTATAAAATCCACGAGCAACCAAAAATAAAATAAACACACACGACACGAAGTGACTTTCTGGAGCAGGAGAAAGTGGTTACCGCGATGCGGTAATGTAATTAACTGCAGGGGCTTGCGCATGCAGAGAAGAGCGTCCCCACAATCAAAAACCCCTCACAACGATAGGGAATCTGACGAAGTCTGCTACAACGGCCGCATCCGTCTAAACCTCCGACACACGGTGCCATAAATCAACTTGGCATCTTCGAAGAGGTGGACGGATAAGTCCAAATAGCATCTGCCCCAAAATTCAAGCCAGACGTCCCAACGTCCCGGTCGCGTCTTCCGGCGGTAAACAGTGCTTTGGACTTAGCTTACTCCGACTTCCAAAACAAATCACTCCGCGGTTCGGAGATATCTTCATAAATACGTGATCTCCCGGCTGGAACTCCAAATGACGGCGCTTTGCATTAGCCCAGTGCTTCTGTCGATCTTGGGCTATGCACATTATTTCCCTGATAGTACGAACTACGTCAACAGTTGCAACTATCATCTCAGGTCCAAAGAGTTTTCTATCTCCAATGTCGTCCCAACTTAATGGCGATCGACACTTCCTTCCATAAAGCGCTGCAAAAGGTGCCAATCCGATGCTTGCTTGGTAGCTATTGTTGTATGAAAACTCCACAAGATGTAGGTGATCTTCCCACGATCCTCCGAAGTCTAGCATACACGATCTGAGCATATCTTCCAAGATCTGAATAGTTCACTCAGACTGACCATCTGTTTGTGGATGATAAGCTGTGCTGAAGTTCAGACTTGTTCCCAAGCTCACTTGCAGACTTTGCCAAAACTGCGATCGAAATCTAGTGTCACGATCGGAGACAATGCAGACCGGTACTCCATAAAGTCTCACAATCTTTTGTATGAGTTTATGGGTATCAGAGATAGTACATATTTGAAGATTTAAAAATATTACTTAGATTCTTACCTCCATGTACTTCTTTGCTAATGTCTCAGTTGATTGGCCAACTCGAAATGGGATGATGTGAGCCGACTTCGTGAGTCGATCCACAATAACCCATACTGCATCGTTACCCTTTGTGTTGCGAGTGAGTGCAGTCACAAAATCCATCGTGATATGTTGCCACTTCCATTCTGGGATAAGTAACGGTTGAAGTAATCCAGCAGTCCTGTGATGTTCAGCCTTTACTTGCTGACACACCGACCATTTAGCGACGCTTCTGGCTACTTCACGCTTCATTCCATGCCACCAGTAATTTTGATGCAGATCCTTGTACATCTTTGTACCTTCAGGGTGTACTGAGAAGGAAGAGCTGTGAGCTTCTTTCATTAACTCTTTCCGAACAGAACCTTTTGGTACACACAGTCTGCTGCCGTATCTTAATGATATGTCTTCATGAATGATGAAGTTTGTTCTGAGTCTATTCTCTACTTGTTCCCTGATCTTTTGCAACTTGGCATCACTTACTTGAGCTGCTTTGATCTGATTGATAATGGTAGATTGAACTTGTAAGTTCATCAAACTTGAAGTGTTACCTGGCATGATCACTTCAATCTCCATCTGATGCAAGTCTTATTGAAGCTTCCACTGAGCGGTGAGATTCATTACTAATGGTTGGCGACTAAGGGCATCAGGTACTACATTCACCTTCCGTAGGTGATATTGCAGGTTGATGTCGAAATCCGCCATGAGTTCTAACCATCGTCTCTGCCGCATATTAAGCTCCTTCTGAGTAAACACATATTTCAGACACTTGTGATCTGTGTATATGTTCACTCTCTCACCAAGAAGATAATGGCACCAAATCTTAAGAGCAAAGATAACGGCTTCCAATTCCAAATCATGCGTCGGATAATTGCGCTCATGAATCTTCAGCTGCCTTGAAGCAAAAGCAACAACCCTTACCGGATGCATCGCAATGTACTTCGAAACTTCCAGATTGGTCCGGTATAACGAGAATAGATGATGATGTCAACCTTGACTTGAGTTCTATGAAACCTTGTTCGTATGCTTCTGACCACACGAATTCTTCATCTTTACGTGTGAGCTTGGTCAGGGGTGTTGCAATCTTAGAAAATCCTTCAATGAACCTTTGGTAATATCCAGCTAGACCCAAGAAACTTCGAATGTCCTTCACTGGCTTTGATGCCGGCAATTCGCTTACTGCTGAAACTTTCACTAGATCCACGAAGATTCCTTCCCCCGATACAATATGTCCGAGAAAACCAACTTGATTTAGCCAAAATTCGCATTTGCTATTCTTGGCATAGAGTTGATGCTGTCGTAGGGTTTTCAGGACAATTCTCAAGTGTTCGGCGTGTTCCTTCCGACTCTTAGAATACACTAGGATGTCATCGATGAAGATGACAACAAACCTATCTAGGTACTCCTGGAAAACTTGATTCATCATGTTCATGAATATTGCTGGTGCGTTGGTCACCCCAAATGGCATCACAAGAAATTTGTAATGACCATAGCGAGAGTTCTGAATGCCGTTTTATGGATATCAGATTCCTTGACCTTCACCTGATGATAACCCGAACGAAGATCTAACTTGGAGAAAACACAAGATCCACTTAGTTGATCGAATAAATCGTCGATGCGCGGGAGTGGATACTTGTTCTTTATTGTTACTTCGTTCAAAGCTCTATAATCAATGCACATTCTGTATGAACCTTGTTTCTTCTTTACAAGTAGAACTGGAGATCCCCAACTTGAAGTGCTGGGACGAATCCATCCTTTCGCCAATAATTCGTCCAATTGAGTTCGGACCTCCTTTAAACCTTCCGGACTTAGTTGATACGGTGCTTTAATTACTGGTTGTGCTCCTGGTATTAAATCATTGTTGAATTCAAGAGCTCGATCAGGAGGCAAACCTGATATATCATCAGGAAACACATCATCGAACTCTCGAACCACTTCTGTCTTTGATCCTTCCTCCGCTTGAATTGCCGCAATCACTGCCTTCTTTGGTTTTGCCTTGTATGTATTTAGCTCTAGGGTACGGTTTCCACTTTTGAAATAGAAGACCGGATGCTCTGGAATCTCAAATACTACCCTCCTTTGACGACGGTCAATGGTAGCATAAAATGTTCCGAGCCAATCCATACCTAGAACCACATCGAAGTTCAGTATGTCCAGCACTTTGAAGTCAGCATAGAATTCTCTGCTGTAGAAGACCTCTGGACACAGGCTGTATCCCACTGATGCCTTTAGAACGCTGTTCCCTGAACTGACATTCCAGCTGGATACAAGCGGTGTGACTGGAATCGCATGAGTTCGAACGAACCGTTGCGACATAAAGCAATGAGATGCTCCAGTATCGAATAGTGCGAGTGCAGGTAGTGAGGCCACTAAGATTGTACCTAAGGTATATGGGATATGTTTTATGTATAAGAAAAAGATATATAGGTATGTCTATGAACTGAAAAAGAATTTGAAAGGGAAGTGTTACCAGTAATGACTTGGCCGGTGGCTTCAGCCTCTTCCACAATCATCGTGAAAGCCTGTCGCCTCGGCACATTCCTCCTTGCTGGAGGAGCATTCCTCTGTCTGTTCCTTGGTCCTTGAGGTGGGTTCCTTTGAGCTTGATGGAACTGACGAGGAGGAGGAGGTGCAGTCGGTTCACGAGGAGGTAGAGCAGGTAGTGCCAGTCTCGGAGCAGGTAGTGCCAGTCTCGGAGCAGGTGCTTGGATGGCTGGGCACTGGGGGTATGTGATTGCTGGCCTGGGTGCAACATATGGGTTTTGTCTACGAGGACAAGACCCAATATCGTGAGTAGCTGAGCCGCAGACTAAGCAAAAACGATTTGCATGCCGGCAGTCTTTCAGATGTCCATCTCTCCTGCAGTATGTGCAAAATGCTGGGCCGGGCCTGTTGTTTGATACTCCCGGTCTCCTTGGCACAAATGGTGGCCTTGAAGAGGCTCCTCCTGCCATCTTGTTGGCAGGGCGCTTCATCCCGACAAACTGAGGTCTGCCCCTCATCTTTACCACTGCCTCATATCGGCGGGCAGCTTTCAGAGCCGATTCGTGAGTTGGGAAATCTCCTGTGGCTAATGCAGCCTGGATCTCCGGATCTAACCCTTATTGAAATCGACGGGCTCTGATCTCATCGTATCAGGTGTGCCGCAAATCTATTAAGATATTGTGTTAGCTGTGTATTATGTGATATTTTAAATCGAAATATTGAGACGTATCTTACCGACTGAGTATGGTAAACTCCACATCATACTCATCCACTGATTTGGTCCACATTGAACCCTATTGTAAGTGGATGAACTGCTATTCCATCTCGAATCTGGCAGTCTCGGGGAATTACTTTGCGTCGAACATATAGCGGAATTTCCTCCATTCGATCGGTTGGGTGAGACGGCTTTCTTCCGCCTTCCACCAAACCCGTGCAATATCAGTGAGCTGCGGTTTTGCAACTCGAACCCAAGCGACCTCTGGCACTTGTGCTGCTGCCAGGTCATCTTCAATACTCTGGGTCCATTCCTTAGCTTCTAAGGGGCTCTCCTTTCCTGAGAACTGCTTAGAGTGCATGGCCCTGAATTGCTTCACCCCAGGTGCTTCTGCCTTGGGACGGTTCATCAAGATAGAAGTCTGCTGCTGCTGTCCTTCCAGAAAGCTGTGGATCGCCTCAAGCAAAACTGTCTGCTCATTGATCGGAGCAGCTACGATAGGTGTAATCGGTAGGGGTGGTGGAGTTTTGTTGAAGTCGGTGCTGGTATTGTTTGGGGAATTCATAACCTTAAAAGAAAATTTTGGGTTAGGACAGATTCAAAATATATGAAATTGGAAGATTCAAGGAATTTGAATTGTAAAGAATGTTTTTGGTTGCCGGTTCTTGTGTTATATTGCTTAGGTTGTCTACGCGGAGCTGATCTATATGTCCATACAGAGCTGACCTGTATGTCCACATACAGAGGATCTGCATGGGCCACCAACAAAACCTGTCACGTCCCGCTTTCCAGTATACGGGCAGAGGACGAGACGAGGCTGCTACGTATTTACTCAGAAGTAAACACGCTAAGCGTATCTAAGCAATATAAAATAAAATATACACAAGAGACAAGATGTAAATAAACAACAACTTTATTTATTAAACATTCTTTTTACAATACAACTGAAATGAAAATACATGTAATGAGAGCAATACCTAAACAATGGCATAACAGAAATGAAAATGAAATGTAATGTACAAGTGAATCTAAAACTCCGGGTCTTCAGTAAACTGATCCAAGTCTTCGCTGCTGGGTTCGATCTCCAGTGAGTCCGAAACACCTGACAACATTTCAAAGAAGAAGAAAGAGAATATCGTCAGCGAACAAGTCGCTCGGTAAGTCCCGTAGATAGATAAGAATAAATTAGACAGGATAGAGTATAGCTGTTTAATATTGTTATTTAGTGTTAACGATATTGTTTGTAGCTTGGTACAGAAGAGGTCAGTGTATATGAGAGGAGTCTCACTACCCTGGAGACTAAGGTATACGGAATACAAGGAACCGTTCAGCCAAGGTACAACGGCAATGGAGATTCAGGTTATGTGTCTTATGGTTGCAGTCTCGTGCCACTTCTAACACCTTTCGTACCAATCTACCCCTTATAAACCCCGCGATGTCTTGATTATATTGATTGTATTGTATTGTTTTGTAAATTGTATAGATGGATGAATTGCGGAAACCATGATATCAGTAATGGAACGGATATAATGAAAGAACATGTAAATGGAATATATCCATGGTTCGGATCAGTCAATACAGATTGATATAGATTGAATAGATGGATTCATATTGAATCATATTGTATTGTAGTTTTATACTTGAATCTCATTCAAGTCAGATTGATTAGATTGAGACTCGGTCTGAGTCAGACACTTTGAAAAGAAATTGAAGTCCTGAATTAGTTTTGATGTTATCGGTAACTGCTGCACATGGACGGCGGGATTTGTGTCTTTTTCCAAGACGATTACCGTGTTGATAATACCGTTTGCTAAGTTGTCTACCTTAAATAGCCAAGCACCCATATCTCCGGCTCCATGAGGCTCAAGAGATTGGTCCCGCTTAAACTTATGTTTACTAGTGTCCTTATTGTAATTTAGTATAACTTGAGGGGGTTTTATGTAAAAATAGTTTTGGTATAATTTCAAAATAAACCTCAAGCATTTAATTATCATCTTTAGAGTTTTCATTGATGTATATTTTATAAATGTGACATTTCTAGTGAATAAAACCTAATTTCATAATATATGATATTTATTTGTAATATGAATATTGTTTTGAATTATCATGGTAGTTTCATGTAATATTTGAATTCTTTTCTTAAGTTTTGGAAACATGGAATAATATATATTGTTAAAATAAGTATTTTGGTAATAATTATATATACATAATTAATGAATATAATTTTATTTATTTTCTTGTAAAAAATCTCATTTTCTAAAGAAAAATATATAAAAATTCCATCGAGATCGAATACTCTTCACGGAGGTCTGCATCTCTCTCTACTAAGCCCGAGGATGTGCGATAATCCGCACCATCCTAAACAAGATCCCCAAAATGGGTTGTAGAGGCTCAATTGCATGGAAAATAAAATACACAATTTAAAGAAAACGGTTTTACAAGTTAAAGGGATTTATTTGTAAAGTCGTATTTCCCATATTCTATTGTCCCAAGATTCATCGTGTTATGATAGATATGTGTGTTGTGAGAAGGTAGATCATTACCTCGTGGACCATCTAATGGTATAGTAACAAATAAAGGTTATAATGTCGAAATAAATAGTTTGTGGTATTTTTATGTAAAAATGCGATAAATATCACAAAAATGATTATTTTGATGTGAAACTTATTTTGTTGAGTTTGTTAATGTTTATTAATCAACATATAAGAATATGGTTTTATCTTGTTAAAGAAAAGTGTAGTTTTTAAGGAAAACCGAATCGGAAGTCGGACTAACTCCGCTTCCGTCGGGTTTTGAGAATGAAAAGTTTGAGAATAGCAAACGAGAGAGAAAAAAGGGACTTACTGGCTTATAAGGTAGATGGGAGAAAGAGGAAGAGTAGGGAAATGCCAGTGCGTCATTTCGTTGCCGGAAACTCCTCGTATCGTCGCCGAAACTTCGTCGGAGGTTCGCCCTTCGTTAACTCCACTTACACACTATGGGAATTTGGAAATTTCTTAAGAGTTTTGGAAGGGAATTGTGAGTGAGGAGGGGTGATATGAGGGGTGGTATTTATAGGAAAATCTAGGGTTTAGTGTAGTGAATGGGTGTATTAAAATTTGTAATAAAATAGGATTAAATATGAATTTTATTGCTCTCTGGAATAATTCAGAGTAAACAAGCAGTGTGGGGTTAGTGGGGTAGGCCAAACGTTGCAGTGGTGATAGAATGGGGGCAATACATACGGATTGGACCAAAGGCGCCGGGGGTTTTGGGGTGAGTCGCCGGATCATTCCCGACGGATGGGGCTGGGGTTTGGGCCACGTGTCGAGGTCGCTTCAATTTACCTCGTGTTTATGTTTATTTTCTTTATGACTTTTGGTTTTACGTGTTATGCACGTGAAGAATTTTAGGCTTCTAATTAATTTAAAAGAAATCAAAATAAAAAGATTATGTGGCTGATGGGATTTTAACCCAGGTGCTTTGTCTCAGCAGTGCAAGGCTTTACCAATGAGCTACAAGCTCTTTCTTGTTGTTCTAAATCAAAACAAATACTCATAGCTTTCATAGGAATTGTAAATACCCCAAGTGTACTAAGCTGCCATTAATTACCCTTCGCCTTTGGAGCGAGAGAACCTCCGATTGACGGGTCAAACTGGTCATACGAACTCAATGTGCAGAGCGCGTGTGTTGTGCATTGAGGGGTTTCGGATATATCGAGGGCCCCACAGAGTTTACGGGGGTCTCGCTACCCGGATAGCGGGCTGGGGGTCGAGGGGGCTGAATTTTTTTCTCACGGGAAAAGTGTTGTGGAGTGTGTATGTATATAAAAAAGGAAAAAAGCGTCCAAAGGACGCGTGAGCGCCGGCGCCCTACGTGCCTGGCACGCGGGCGCTGGGCGTCAGCAGAAAAAGAGGATTAGCCCCTACACTGGGAGTTGTACTTCCGATTGACTTTTGGAGTTGAACTCCTGATAAAGAGGACAAAGGGGCTTAGCCTCTGCACTGAGAGTTGTACTCCCAAAAAGAAAGATTTATTCTCTCTCTCTCTCTCTATATATATATATATATTTAAGGAGTTAAGCTCCTAAGATATTTTTGGAGCTGATGAAAGTGTAGGGTTACCTAGCACGACAGCAAGGTTTCGAGAGGCATCGTACATGCCATTTTCAAAAAATTGCCATGCTACATAACCCTAATCCTAGAATCTGAACTTGAGAATTAGACAATATAGCTTGTAAATAACTTTACATCTAAGTAAATATGGGATGCAACCTTTGTAGACCGTGTAGGGTGTTTTTCGTCACCCCATTGAGATGGGAATGCGCGTGCGTTTGTCAGACGCAGTACGGATTCCTCCTTCCTAGGGTAGGCAGGGGTTTATTGATCGTGGAGATCCAAATCTCCGCCAGCCGGGGATTAAGCTGCCGTTAATTACCCCTCGCCTTTGGAGCGAGAGAACCTCCGATTGACGGGTCAAACAGGTCATGCGAACTCAATGTGCAGTGATGTGTTTTGAAGGGGTTTTGGATATATCGGGGGCCCCGCAGAGTTTTTACGGAGATCCCGCTACCCGGATAGTGGGCTGGGGGTTAAGGGGGCTAGCAGCCCCCTTGCGGGGTGCGGGACAGCGCCCCGTTAGAAAAAAAATTTCTAGCAGGGACAGTGTCGTGGAGTATGTATGTGTGTTTGTATATGTATATATATATATAAGGGAAAAGGGCATCCAAAGGATGCATGGGAGAAAGCGCTCGGGCGCTAGCACCTTTGGGCGATAGCGCTTTGAGCGCTAGGGCGCTCGGGCGCTAACGCTTCGAGCGCAAGGACGCTGGCGCTCGGGAGGCAAAAGGGACTTGGTCCCAGCAACGGGAGTTGTACTCCTAGAAAGGAACACTTATTATTTTGTATATATGTATGTATGTATGTATGTATGTATGTATGTATGTATATGAGGAGTTAAACTCCTAGGATATTTTGAAACTGATGAAGGGGCTTCTCCCCTTGAGCCCTGGATCTTCCCCAAAGTGGGGTTTCTGGAGATGGGACTCCTTCTTCCAGTCGTTTGGCCGGATCTTAGAGAAAGGGAGTTAGATTTAAAAATCTCCCCTTTTTGAGATCTAATGGAAGATCCAAGCTCCCCTTTATGGGTTTTGTGGTGAAAAACTATTTAGTTTTGGAAAAGGAAGAGTAAAACTCTTGATTTAGTTCAAAAGAAAGAAGAAGGTTTTAGAACCTTGAGGAAGGAGAAGATCACAGATCTGGATTCGTTTTTGGAGAGAGAAAAAGTTGTTGAGATGTTTTCATTATATGTGCCTTTATAGGCTATACACTTTACATATAGTCCCTTGGGTTTTACAAATATGGCATTTGCCCATCCTATGCCTCATGTGCTATTTCTTTTTGCACATAAGCCATGGGCTTTACAAAATTTTGCTTTATGCCCATTTTTCTTACATTTATTCATAAAATAAAATAAAAGAAATACACCAAAATTATTTATTACAAAATTTTTATCTTGGCATGGGGGAGCCGGCGGCTTCATATTCGGGCTCGACCCGGGTATGGGCCCACTTGATCTGGGCTTAGGCCTACTTGGCTTGGGGTTGACTTTGATTTTGACTTGGTCAACCGGGGTGTAAATTTTTACCCCAACAGACCGGTCCTTCATTTCAATAGCTCGGTGTAATAGTCCTTTCGCTCCAACTAGTGATCTTCCGGACTCTTGAATGGCTCCACAAGATGAAAGGAAAAAGCTTGCATGAAATCTTCGAGGCCGAAGATGATCTACGTCGAGGAGACACCAACCCAAGCTAGCTCTTTACTAATTAGGGATTAGTGAAGCTAACACGCTAAACTAAATGGCTAATCTAGTAGAGGATGATGAAGTTGGATTTTTGCTTACTTTAGAATTAATTTTCTCACTCTTTTACTTCACCTTAAGAAAGCTAGAGAGCTCAATGAAGAAGATGAAGCAAATAATGGATGAGAGAGTGAATGGCAAGTATGGGTGAGTTCATATCATATATGACTCTTATAGAGACTTAACCATGGCTTAAGATAATGGTTAGATTAATAAATATCTAATGCAAGATAAATTTAGTGGACTAAGTCAATAGTTTTCACAAGCTTCCAAAGCTTGCAACCATGCTTAATTTCCATCAATTTATATTTGCATTAAATAAATGAAACCCTAATTATGTAATGGCATGGTATGAATCTCATACACCCATATTGCATATATAAACTAGCATGACACAATAATATATATCACATATATATTTAGTGTGCAAAAGTGAGAAAAAAGAATGCTTAAGTGAGCTAATATTAGTTTGTAATCAACACTTGATTCAATAATGCTCTAGTTTGTAATCAACACTTGATTCAATAATCCGGTTATATCACATATAACCAACTAATATCATATGTATCAACTTATCGAATCAACACTTGATTCAATAACACGGCTATATCACATATAACCGTCCGATATCACAAATCGCGAGAATAGAATACGGTATCACATACACGTATTAATCTCGGTCCCGCACATATCAATATATGCTCCTACTTCGTTTCGCCTGAGCCAGGAAACCTCTGTGTAGGACTCTAAAGACTCGTCAATACGCCGGTAGTAGGTGATGATCATATCAGTCACCCACAAGCCGTCAGCGGTACTAGCTGGACGTAACGGCTACCCGGGTATTGAGCGATCAGAAGATCAACAAGCAAGCCTGCTCATACTCCTGTAAAGCCTGTCAGTAACACTACCGTACAGTCCGGTCTTTTCGTCTGATATGTCACATATCCTGTCTAGAGGTGGTAAATGTCAGACCCCAATAACCGATAAGTCGTGCCGATATGAGGCTCATAACGGGTCGAGAAACTACTGATAACACTTACCAGTAGATCTCCGTATCAGCCCTGACCAGGGACTTCCTGTTATAGCCAATCGAGCACAGCGCAATATCAACCCCCAATACCGGGAGAGACGAATCTCCTCCTATCGCTCATTGCCTCCATGTAATTCGGGATTGTACCCAAAAGCCACCATTTTGCACGTTCTCCTGAACGTGGTAAGGAGGAAATCAAAGAACAGTGGGAATCACACAAGACTCTATGACGATCTTAGGTCTACAGACTAATATATACCGGTGTCACTAGAGAACTGCTATCTGACGATAGGTATAATACCAACTAGGAGTTCTCGGCGAGTCCATTCAGTGTACCCAGTCTCCACTGAGCACACGTATACCATCTTTGATGTCAAACATCAATGGATGTGGGATCATCTATCACCCATCATATGGGTTAAGAAGCGTATACGCTAGTCTATTCTGGAATATCGATACCCTGTCTCGATACACCCTCGACTAGGAACAATTAAAGGATGTACTTGTAGACTACCCTGGCCCCACCAGTATGATCTCCATCATAGTCCTGGTAGTCAAGTACTTATCCTAAGGGTTTTATCAACATGTGAGTGCAAGACAGTATCACAATACAAGTCTACATGTTAAGACAAAGAGCAACCAGATAGCATACTATCATGTCGAGCAAGAAAGTCCTCTCTATATATGTCCAAGCATCCACTATAATATACATCATATTTATAATAATGGTCTCTAGGGCATACACATAACTAACAATCTTTCGTTTGCACTAAGTCCAGTTGTTGTAGTTGTTCTCCGCCGAAAGGACGCGACCGGGACGTTGGGACGTCCGGCCTGAACTCTCAGGGGTAGATGCTATTTGGTTTTATCCGTCCACCTCTCCGAAGATGCTAAGTTGATTTATGGCACCGTGTGTCAGAGGTTTGGACAGATGCGGCCGTTGTAGCAGACTTCGTCAGATTCCCCCTCGTTTACGAGGGGTTTTTGAATGTGGTGACGCTCTTCCCTGCAGGCGCAAGCCCCTGCAGTTAATTACGCTGCCACATAGCGATAACCACTTTCTCCTTCTCCAGATGGTCACTTCGTATCGTGTGTGTTTGTTTTATTTTTGGTTGCCCGTGGATTGTATACGGAGACTAATTTATGTTGTCGCCCGTAGGGCGTGGATTAGTCCAAATCCGTATTTTCTTAGATTTGGGTTTGGTTTGGGTTTAAGGATCGTTAATCTCATTGAGATCAAGATCAACTTAAACGTTGTTAAGGATACGTTAGTCTAATTTTTAGACTAAGATCTACTCAACGGGGGGTTTGGGATGATTTAGATCCAACGATAGAGAATTTGGGCTCTATCGTCTTAGTTTAGGGACGTTGCGGTCCAGTGGGTTTAACGATCGTTAATCTCATTGAGATCAAGATCAACTTAAACGTTTATTAAGGATACATTAGTCTAATTTTTAGGCTAAGATCTACTTAACAGGGTTTTGGGATCATTTAGATCCAACAAAAGAGCATTTGGACTCTATTGTTTTAGTTTAGGGACATTGTGGTCCAATGGTTTAAGGACATCATAGTCCATATCAGTTTAGAGACATCATAGTCTGTAAAGTTTAAATACATCATAGTCTATGAGTTTAAGGACCTCATAGTCCATAAAGTTTAAAGACGTCATAGTCTGTGGGGTTCTGATTTAATCAGTATGGGAATGCACCAATAGTTATTGGTTATTGGGACCCTCCATCTCTCTGAAGACGTTGAAGGATTACAACGACATATATCAGAGGTATGAAGAGATGTACCCTACAACCAATGTCCCGATTTTGGAAAGTGGGATGAACATCAGTTTGGATGTTATTTGTTGGGAGCTTATTAGCTGTCTTGAGATCGGCTTTGGAAACACCGAGCATGAAAGGCTCAATTGATTATCCTCAGGAGATTTAGTCTAAGTTTGGCTCATATTGGCATTTCATAATGGTAAACACTAGTATGTGCTCAGCGCTCAAGTGCTCCCACGTGAGGCGCTTGAAGTAGTGTTAAACACTAGAAATTGGGGCACTCATGTGTGGCACGTGAAGCGCTTAAAGTTGGGTGCTGCCTATTTTATTCTTTTATTCTAGTGCTAAGCACTGTTGGGTCACGTGGAATCACGTGAGGCTCCCTAGAATAGGAACTGTCTTGGATGTATTCCCCTTTTCTCTCTTATAAGTGCTGAGCACTTTTCAGGGGTCACGTGGGATCACGTGAGGCGCCCCGAAATAGGGCTTGTTCCCCTTTTCTCGTTTATAAGTGTTGAGCACTTCTCAGGGGTCACATGGCTAGATCTCAGTCTTCCCTTTTTTGTTCTTCAAAGGTGCTCACGTGGGAACACGTGAGCTTTTATTGTGTAGTATTGAACACTAATACGCATGGAGCTCTGGATCTGAGTTTTGTGAATTTCAGGTCCCTTATTTTATAAGAATTAAATTCTTTTATAGGGTTAAACCCTAGTTTTATCAGAGAAATTAAATTCATATATCTTTTTGGTAAGAATTAAATTCTTTGAATTTAGCTCTTTCCCCTAGGTTTGGATCTACATAACAGAATCTCCCCGATGAGAATTAAATTCTCAACTTGTAGGGAGATCTGTTTCTGCAGATCCCAACCAGAGGAAGAACTAAGTTCTTTGAGAAGAGTTAAACTCTTGGTTTGAGAATTAAATTCTCTTTTGGTTTTTCCTTATCAAGGGGTTTTCCTCTCTATTTTCTGTATTTTTGAACTTGAAGTTTATGGGGGGTTCCTCTGTACAAGACTTGAAGTCTTGGGTGCTTTATATAGGGGAGGTTGATTTGTTGAATCAGTTAGGGAAATCTCTCATTGAGAGATTTCTGATTGATTTGGGGAATGTTTCCCACCGTTGGATCTTTGATCCAAGGGTTTCTGTTTTACAGAAATCATCTTTCTTGTTTTTAGCAAGATTGGGAAAATATTTTCCCATACAGAACTTATTCTGTATCTTGGTGATGTTTAATCACCATTGGATCTTTGATCCAACGGTGCTCTGATTTACAGAGCACTATCTTTCTTGTTTGGAAAGATTTAAGGAAACATTTTCCAACTAGGGGTTTTGATTCCTTTTAATTAGAATTTAATTCTATCGGTTCAGAAGGCATAGGAGTCCATCACGTGTAGTACGTGACCCCACCAAATTAAGACTACCAAAGAGCATCACGTGCTATCACGTGAGTTTTTGTTCTGGCCAATTGTTTGCTTTATTCGGGCGCCTATATACTTTGTATATAGAGGTCACGTGTCTGCACGTGAGGCCCAGTTTCAGCCTAGTTTGTCAAGTGCAGCGCCTATCACATGTGGGCACGTGATGCTCCATTTGGGGACTTTTTCCCATTGCTTTTATTTATTATTCATTTTTTATAAAGGAACAAATGCCCCCCACTACTTTGCCCACGTAAGTATATACGTGGGTGAAGTAGTGCAGAGTTATGCATGGAAATAGAATTGAGGGCTTAGGGGACAAGTTTAGAGTCTTTGTGGCCTAAGACTTTTTCATCTTCATGAGTCGTAAGGGTCTCAAGAAGGTTTTTTCTCCCTACAAGTCGAGAGGATTTCATAGGTGCAAATTCTCCCTAGAAATCGTAAGGATTTCTAAGTGATCATCGCCTCTGTGTGTCGTAAGGATCTTACTCGGGTATTTTTCCTTACGAATCGTGTGGACCCGTAAGTAGCTTCTTTATTTCATTGGCGAATGTGGCTTTGGCAAATGTGGCCCGCAGATGGTCCATCTTGACCTCCTTGTAGAGCAGCAATGGCTTAGGAAACAGGTTCAGATCTGCCGCCTAAGACTTTTCAACTTTATAAGACGTGAGGGTCTCATAAAGACTTTTCTCCCTACGACTCGAGATGATCCCGTAGGTGTAATTTTCTCCTTAGGGGCCGTGAGAACTCCTAAGTGCGTTTTCTCTTGAGAGTCGTAAAGATCTCACAAAAGAATTTTCTTCCTTACAAGTCGAGAGGACTCGTAAATGGCTGTTTCCCTTTTGTCGATATTTGACTTGGGAGAGTATAGCCTGTGGATAGTCCATCTTGACCTCCTTGCAGGGCAGTGATGGCTTAGAAGACAGGGTTAAGATCTGCCGTCTGGGACTTTTCAACTTTATGAGCCATGAGGGTCTCATAAAGGCTTTTCTCCCTACGAGTCGAGAGGATCCCGTAGGTGTAATTTTCTCCTTAGGGGTCGTGAGGGCTCCTAAGTGCGTTTTCTCTTGAGAGTCATAAGAATCTCACAAGAGAATTTTCTCCCTTACAAGTCGAGAGGACTCGTAAGTAGTTGTTTCCCCCCTTGTCGATATTCGACTTGGGAAAGTGTGGGCCGTGGATGGTCCATCTTGACCTCCTTGCAGGGCAGTGATGGCTTAGGAGACAGGGTTAGGATCCGCCACCTAAAACTTTTCAAATTTATGAGCCATGAGGGTCTTATAAAGACTTTACTCCCTACAGGTCGAGAGGATCCCGTAGGTGTAATTTTCTCCTTAGGGGCCATGAGGACTCCTAAGTGCGTTTTCTCTTGAGAGTCGAATGATCTCACAAGAGAATTTTCTCCCTTACAAGTCGAGAGGATTCGTAAGTGGTTGTTTCCCCCTTGTCGATATTCGACTTGGGAGAGTGTGGCCCGTGGATAGTTCATCTTGACCTCCTTGCAGGACAGTGATGGCTTAGGAGACAGGGTTAAGATCTGCTACCTAAGACTTTTCAACTTTATGAGCAATGAGGGTCTCATAAAGACTTTTATCCCTACAGGTCGAGAGGATCCCGCAGGTGAATTTTCTCCTTAAGGGTCGTGAGGACTCCTAAGTGCGTTTTCTCTTGAGAGTCGTAAGGATCTCACAAGAGAATTTTCTTTTCATGCGCAGGGACACTAATTTCCCTGAGGTCAAGATGAATCGAGAGATTCCTGCAAAGACACTGATTTACTTGTGGGTCGACGCGAATCGAGAGGTTCTCATCAAGGACGCTGATTTTCCTGAATCGAGATATTTGCCAAGGACACTGGTTTCCCTGGGGTTGAGACGAATCGAGAGATTTCTACAAAGACACTAATTTCCTTGCGGGTCGACGCGAATCGAGATGTTCTCGTCAAGGACGCTGATTTTCCTGAATCGAGGTTTTTGCCAAGGACACTAGTTTCCCTGGGGTCGAGACGAATCGAGAGATTTCTGCAAAGACACTGATTTCCTTGCGGGTCGACGCGAATCGAGATGTTCTCGTCAAAGACGCTGATTTCCCTGGATCGAGGTTTTGCCAAGGACACCGATTTCCCTGGAGGTCGAGACGAATCAAGGTATTCCTACAAAGACACTGATTTCCTTGCGAGTCGACGTGAACCGAGATGTTCTCGTCAAGGATGCTGATTTCCCTGAATCGAGGTTTTGCTAAGGACACTGATTTCCCTGGAGGTCGAGACGAATCGAGGGATTCCTGCAAAGACACTGATTTCTCTGCGGGTCGACGCGAATCGAGATGCTCTTGTCAAGGACGCTGATTTCCCTGAATCGAGGTTTTGCCAAGGACACTGATTTCCCTGGAGGTCGAGACGAATTGAGAGATTCCTGCAAAGACACTGATTTCTCTGCGGGTCGACGCGAATCGAGATGCTCTCATCAAGGACGCTGATTTCCTGAATCGAGGTTTTGCCAAGGACACTGATTTCCCTGGAGATCGAGACGAATCGAGAGATTCCTGCAAAGACACTGATTTCTCTGCGGGTCGACGCGAATCGAGATACTCTCGTCAAGGACACTGATTTCCTTAAATCGGGGTTTTGCCAAGGACACTGATTTCCCTGGAGGTCGAGACGAATCGAGGTATTCCTGCAAAGACACTGATTTCCTTGCGGGTCTGTCACGACCCGAAATATTAGCTTGTGACCAGCACTTGAATCACGCAACGTCTAAAGGCGTAACGGAATTCAAGTAAGCTGAAACCCTGAAATCTAAACCTTTTATGAAAAATAAAGGAGGTGAGGTTTAGAAATAAAGGTATAATGAAATCAAGTTTTCTTAATGCATAGAAAAGAAACATGAATGATGCAAATGAAATTTTCTAGTTTGAAAACATGTTTCGTCTTTTTGAAAATTTTTGGCAGCACCTCCTTTGTATATTTTGATCCAAAATCATAAATACATAATAATGATAATGGCATCCCCAAGCAGGAGCTAGCTCTATGCCAAACGGCGGATCACAACCACGCAAAACAACATAAACAAGTATACGACGCCCAACGGCGAAGTTCACTACAAAAAGATAAAAAAAAAATGAGCAAGATATAACCCCAAAAATGAATATAAAACCCATCGCTCAAATCTCGCAACTACAAGTCTCACTAAGTCCCATCACTTATACAATTTACAACTTTTGATTGATGGAGTTAACTGGATACAATATGAAATGTAGATGCAAGAGTGGGAATGATACAAGTGTCCCACCTACCAATGCAAAACACCCGAATGCAACTGTGTGCCAGCGAAGCCGCTACTGATCCAAGCGGTCAACCTGCAAGAACTGTGGCACAACGGGATGAGTTGCCAACTCGTGAGTAGAAAAATATCAACAGATAGAAATCGAATAAACAACGACTCCTAGGTCAACTATATCATAAAGGTAATACTATGATATCTAGGGTGACCGGGTCTGTATATGTGCCAACAAGGTAGTCGAGACGAATCGAAAGATTCCTGCAAAGACACTGATTTCTCTGCGGGTCGACGCGAATCGAGATACTCTCGTCAAGGACACTGATTTCCTTAAATCGGGGTTTTGCCAAGGACACTGATTTCCCTGGAGGTCGAGACGAATCGAGGTATTCCTGTAAAGACATTGATTTTCTTGCGGGTCTGTCACGACCCGAAATATTAGCTCGTGACCAGCACTTGAATCACGCAACGTCTAAAGGCGTAACGGAATTCAAGTAAGCTGAAACCCTGAAATCTAAACCTTTTATGAAAAATAAAGGAGGTGAGGTTTAGAAATAAAGGTATAATGAAATCAAGTTTTCTTAATGCATAGAAAAGAAACACGAATGATGCAAATGAAATTTTCTAGTTTGAAAACATGTTTCGTCTTTTTGAAAAATTTTGGCAGTACCTCCTTTGTATATTTTGATCCAAAATCACAAATACATAATAATGATAATGGCATCCCCAAGCAGGAGCTAGCTCTTTGCCAAACGGTGGATCGCAACCTCGCAAAACAACATAAACAAGTATACGACGCCCAACGGCGAAGTTCATTACAAAAAGATAAAGAAATGAGCAAGATATAACCCCAAAAATAATATAAAACCCATCGCTCAAATCTTGCAACTACAAGTCTCACTAAGTCCCATCACTTATACAATTTACAACTTTTGATTGATGGAGTTAACTGGATACAATATGAAATGTAGATGCAAGAGTGGGAATGATACAAGTGTCCCACCTACCAATGCAAAACACCCGAATGCAACTGTGTGCCAGCGAAGCCGCTACTGATCCAAGCGGTCAACCTGCAAGAACTGTGGCACAACGGGGGTGAGTTGCCAACTCGTGAGTAGAAAAATATCAACAGATAGAAATCGAATAAACAACGACTCCTAGGTCAACTATATCATAAAGGTAATACTATGATATCTAGGGTGACCGGGTCTGTATATGTGCCAACAAGGTAGTCAATACCTAGATACATGCGGATAACATCCAACAGTAATAATCAATGCATGTATATGGATCTCGTCCAACCATAATCAAGGTATGTATGCATGTGGATCTCGTCCACCCAAAATCAATGTCTGTATGCACGTAAATATCATAAGGGAGTGTGCATGAAAGTATGAGGATATATATATCAACGGTGTCCCTCCCGACACATCAAAATCATGGAACCTGAGTGCCCAGCATCAACACTCGAAAACATCATGAAAACCATGCCCAGCATCGGCACGTAAATCCTCATATCTCGGGCTCCGTCAGTCCGGATCGGCCCACGGGCTCTGTCTGCGAAATCGGCCCTCGACCCCGGCAGTACGGGTCATCCCATATCCATCTATCGACTCTGGTCAGTATCCTCCGGATAACCACCAGGTCCAACCAATCACCGGTAGGTAGTGGTCCCTCTGCCATGCTCATCGCCTACTGCGCGACAGATCTGTTCTCGCCCCGAGATACCATACCGGGTCCACCATGTACCCGCAATCGGCCTCATCCGCCTCCTCGAATCGGGTTTCACATGTCGCTCTCAGAACCGAGAAAACACATGGTGGACGCACTGAAATATCATATCAAGAGAAACCGGGTTTTTAAAACAACACATAATCTCTTTTGAAATATCCACGGTTCTCAAATCCAGAAATCTCATAAAAACAGCATATCTCAATGCGTGAAATAATAGAGCATGATGTATGCGACATATAAAAAGAAATGCGAGCATATCCGTGTATCATGCAATATGGAACAGTGTTATGACATATTAAGGGGAAAACCGCTCTTTTAAAATGATTCCAGTTTTTAAAGTATAACATGCGGTTCCCAATTTTATCGAATAAAATCAGTTATCTATGTAGGTACAATATGTATATGTGCAAGTATAGATGTACCAATGTATGTGTGCACAAATATGAATATACAATGTGTATGTGCACAAGTATGGGTGTATCAAGGTATATGTACACCAATATGGATATACAATGTGTATATCCGCAAGCATGGATGCATAAATGTATATGTCGTGATGCAGCAACCCTACTGTGTAGTGACATGGCAATTATCGATGATGAAGTGTGTGAGCCGGCAAATATGTGTACGTGTAACATACGCATCATCGATAATGGTGCAAGTGTACTAGCACAGGTATAAGCGATGCAATGGAAATAATATGAATGCAGCATAAGGTAAATCATATGCAAATGCTGACGGGTATACGTATCTAATATGACCAAGTCGTGGAATTTATCAATCGGCATCTAGCCTCACAACCTCGCGTACGGTATAATCAATCGTATGGCAACCTCTAGTCAAGGGTAAGGATCAATCATCAAATCAACTCGTCACGCACGGAAAATCATCGTGCGGCGGCATTAAGCTAATAGGGATCCTATCATCCTATAAGACACATGAGGGTACGGCCTAATATCACGTACGGCCTATCATCCATGATTCACAACATTCTATATATGTATATATATCTATGTACCTATGTCCCAGGTCACATCCGCAATAATCTCATATCAGGGGACCGGCAGGGTACAAATCATCTCGACCGACTCGCATCTGTATACCAACATATTATCATATCATCATATCCGCCTTATATTCTTTCATCGCATTTATATCACACATCAAATCGAATCTACATAAACATTCAATCTCTACTAAGTATAAGTATCTAATCTAACATACACACCCGAACCATACAATCCGATTTTTAAAGAAGTGAATCGTAGTTTTGCAAATAGGGGTTACGGTGTTTTTAAGAAAAAGATATCATTTGGAAATCCGTAACATCCCTCAAGATATATATTTAAAAGATACATACGACTCTTTGTTTTAGAAAAAGGTATGGTTCGGATGATGCATCTACATCGACTATCTAGTCCTACAGTACCCTAAACGGCAATATCGCTAGACGTCATCCTATGATAGTAGTAACATATCACTTCTAACTATCCTCTAGTTCCTAATATGGTATCACTAACTATCCTTTACTATAACTCTAGTTTCCTAATCTAGGTTTCCTAACCATATTCTATAATCAGTTTTCCATCAAACTTTGCGGGGGTGCTATACGCCATCCACCCGACTTCCCCCATAGATATAGATCCACTCACCTTGCTTCTTGCTTGCCGAAGTCGATGACGCCACGCTCTTTCGTCTCGGGATCCACGCGAAGGTACCTACAATAATAAACCATCGCAATGCGTATTAAAATCAAGGCAGAAAACCAAAACGGTACACGTTTCGCTCATAGGTCAAAACCTATAGCTTTGCGTGCAAAACACGACCAAAAACCCTGGTCGTTGTAGCGTTTTGAAAATCGTTTCGGTGAAATTTCGGAAAATCGGTAAAATAAGGGGGTTTTCTGTAAAAAGTTAAAATATAAATATCTTATTATAAAAATTAAATATACATATTCTAGCTATGTAATTGCTAGTATTTGGTGTTTATTGAGCCACTGGTGAAATTTCAAATTTTCTGGAAAAAAAATTATTTTATTATTATTTTAAGCCGTCACTAATATATTTAATTAGGGAAAATTACAAACTGGAATGGGTTGAAACAAATTTTGTGCATCATAACACATTAAACAAAATTTTATCATGTGGTTTTTGAAATGAAATGGTTTGCCAAAACGGTTTAGAAAATATCGAAGAAAAAGGCTTTTTTTCCGGTGAAATTAGTGTAATGGAAGTGGGTTACTACACTTATCTCTTTTTCTCACCCAAACAAAACCCACACCCATTCCCCCAACATGCTCTGGCCGGCCCCCTTGATCAGCCCAACATTCTTGGGCCTCCCATTTCACACAATAAAGCAAAGAAAAGAAAAGGAAATGAAAGAAATTAGATAATGAGGTATGGGCTTAGTTGACTTTGACCATTCCATTGACCCACACAACATATTCTCTCTCTCCCCCTCCCCATACCAGCCGAAACCCACTGCCCCCCCTCAACAGCAGCCCCTCCCCTTGCTTCTTGCTCTTTCTTGTTCAAAGAAAACCCTAAATTTCCATCAAAAATCCAAAGAAAAACACACAAAATCAAACCAAAATCAAAATCCACCTCCTACCCATTTTTTCTTGGCTACTTTAGCATGGATCTAGGGATCAAGATTTCAATTTGGGAGGCTAAGTGTGCTTGGGGGATCTTCAAATTAATTGGGTATAAATTCTAACCTTTTTGCTTAATGTGTTGTTAATTGTTTTAAGTTAGTTTAATTAGGTTTTTAATTGGTTCAAATTGCATGATTTTAAAATTCAAGAGAGGGGTTTGAATTCAAATTAGGGTTTTGTGTTATGAGATTATGGTTATGTGATGTAATTGACATATTAATGTTATGCTAAAACTAATTTAGTTGATAGTTGCAAAGGGTTAAATTTAAATTGTAGTAATTTTAAGAAATTGCAAACTAGGTTTTAGTGAAATACATATATAATTGAGATTAAAATGTAATTAAGTTTTTCATGACATCATTAACATTATTATGAGTGGTTTAATATCTTAGGTTATGCAAAACCAAGCTTAATTGTTGGATTGTGAATTTTGCTTTAAAAGGTGTTAAAAATTGATAGTTTTGCAAACTAGGATTTTGGAATTTATGCAAATTGATGAGAATAAATTATAGGAATGGTTTATATGACTTTGTTATGATATTTAGTGGATATTGTGACCGCTAGATTCGTTTATACATCGAGTTTTGTACTAAAACGGTTAATTTTGCTTGCTACATTTTCGGAAAAATAGCTTTTAAAGTGAGTTTGAGGTTTTTGTGAATTGCAACCTAATTCATATTATAATTAGTGTTTGTGAATGTGTAAATGGGTGTGTTTGGGTTTTTCTCGATGGTTTGACATTTGTACATCGACATCGAGGGTTGGTTTAGCTATTCTTGCATGCGTAAACGATAGGTTTTGACCTATGCGTGATACGCGTGCCGAATTGGTTTTCGTATACCGTTTCGATTTCGGATTTGGTTTTTATGCGATACGATACGTTGTGATATGTAGGTACCCCCATGTGGACTTCGAGACGACAAGAAAGCGCGTGGCGACGTCGGCACCGCCGAGCGAGAACCAGGTGAGTAGATTTATATCTACGGGGAGAAGTCGGGTGGATGGCGTATAGCACCCCCGCAGTCCGTAGTATAGTTCATATATATATATTTATATAAGTGTTTTATGATACGAGAATGTTTATTCATGATATGATTATGTGTTCATGGATTAGCTTTGGGTTAGTTGCGAAACCCTAGAGTAATTGTTATACCCACATACGCACACACAGACTTGCATACATTACTTTCTTGTGCGTAGATGGGATGTGTATATATGTATATATGCATGGGTATGGGACTATGCATATATACATTCATATACACATGCATGGATGATGAGGATAGTACTTGGGATTTAAGATGAGTCGATGAGATTTGATTTGAGGCCGTGAGATCGGTGATATGGCAGGGTTCGTATTTGAGATACGACATGACGTTGTAGCGGGTCCTTGACGTAGTGTTTCATACAAGTGCATGCATACTTAGGCGGTATCAGTATTGTACTGGACGTAGATCAGTACCCCAATCATGATATTTGATAAAGAGGATACCAGATGAATAGTATGATGAATGTGATATTGACCCGTACCCAGATTTGGGATGCCGTACGACGGATTTACGTACGAGCTATATATTGATGATTGATCCGCACTCTTGACTTGGGATGTCTGATTATAGATATGGTATCGGATATGATATTATTGAGGCGGGATCACCGTCTATACATATACAGGTATGTATATGTATCAACTCAGATGATAGGCGGTTTCCTTACCTGTAGTTCAGCTTGTTAGATCAGCCGTATAGTTTAGTGTAGTTGTTAGATTAGATTAGACTCCTACCTATTTCAAAACTAGCGGATCGTGGGTATTTTAAAAGACAGGTCAAGGGATCTACGGATATTTCAAAAGACGTATCCTTTCTTAAAACCACCGTAGCCCTTATTTTCAAAACCCCACGATTCGTGTTATTTCAAATGGCACCATTATTTAATATTTAGCTCCCGCTCATTTTGGTTGCTCGCTCCGTATCGCATACTTACATTGTTATTTCATATTGCATTGTTGACATTATGCTGTTAGGACACCAGCACCATTACCGATGATGCGTATGTACCACATACACTTACTTGCCGGCTCACACACATTTTCATCGGTAATTGCCATGTCACGTACACCTTAGAAAATATTATTGCTTAACTTAGCTTGATAACTAGTAGTTTGACATAATATTAGTGTACTTACCTTATATGCCAGCTTAGATATTGTAGTTATTACTTGTCACTTCATGCATACTGTTATTCATTGTTATGCCGTATTCATGGATTCTCATGCCTATATTCATGGGTTTACATGCTATTGATGATTTGGATTCGGATTTCCATGAGATTTTCTGGATTTGAGGGAAAACCGCAAAACTTGTATAAGCTTCTTTCCTCTCTTTTAAATAAAAAGTGCGGTTTTCCCATGATGTATGAGTCATCCACCATGAGTTTGCTGATGGATTTCGAGACCCGATTCGAGGAGATGGATGAACCGTTTCGGGTATATGGTGGGCCCGGTGCGGTACCCCGGGGCAAGAAGATCGTGTTGTTGACATTGAGCCTGTGCAGGGGAGCACGACCGACCGGTGATTTTACCCGACGCGTCGGATATCCGGAGGATACCGTCGTGGTCATGAGATGGATGGTAGGGGCTGGCCTGGACTGACGGCGCCCTAGTCATTGTGATTGAGACATTGAGATTTCGAGATATTGAGGTACAGAGACTGTGATACAGAGATATCGAGATATTGGGATTACGTTTTGTGCCGATGCTAGGCACTGTTTTATGTTGATTTCATTATGATACCTCATTTTAAAAATACAGAAATCTCACTAATTTATGAAAGCAGTTTTCTTCAGTACATGCATTCTGTTTCATGCATTCATACATTATCCATACGATATATTGCTACCTGAGGCACTGACACGGGCATATGGGATTACACTTGGGTTAGATATTTACCCTAGTCATTGTTATAGACTACTGGTTATAATTGAGGATTATATATTATGATCGTATGACCTAGGATTGCGTCATACATGCGATTTCTATTCGTAGATGTTTTTTCTATTCACGAGTTGGCAACTCACCCCCGTTGTGCCCCAGTTTCTTGCAGGTTTGCCGTACAGGTTTCATTACGGCTTTGCGGGCACAGTTTCGTTCGGGTGACTTGCTAGTAGGTGGGTTTTTTTTTGGTATCGTACCCATCATATTACCTTGTATAATATTAATCAGTTGTATCTAGTAAATTCCATCAACTAAACATGTATTTATTTCAGATAGAGACCAGTGATGTTTATTCTTTCGACCTTAGAGTCGCGCGTTGTATTTCTATGGATTTCTTGCTGTTTTGAGTTTCCTTTTGAGTTTTGATCCTCGCCCTTGGGGTTGTATATTATATTGCTTGTGTGGTTGTGACCGTCGATTGACGAAGAGATAGCTCCCGCTTGGGGATGCCTTTTTATTGATTTCGTATACTATTCATGTTGTATCCCGTTTGGGGGCCAGTATTTACAAAGGAGACTCTGCCGAAATTTTCAGAAAATACTTGATGTTTTTAAAAAAAACAAATAATTCGGCTTATGCTTTTAAAACTACTTGTTTTAAGTTGGTTTTCCTTCACTCTACTACTTTTCTTGGTTTGGATTTCTGGGTTTTCGGCTTACTTAGAATACGTACGCCTCGAGACGTTTCGTAGTTTAAGTGCCGGTCATGTTCCGTACTTTCGGGACGTGACAGTCGTGGACGTCCAAACGCCACACGACGGAAACACAATACCAAACACCAAAACCAAGTCAAAACGAAGTTGCAAAACAATGCACCAACTCATGGAAATGGTCCTAGATTTTACCCTAAGCCAAATTGGTCAAAGTTGCATATGTAGAGGGTCCATTTTACTGACATAGGAGCTACAGACGAAGCAGGAACCAAAAATGAAGTGTCCAGGCCGCAATTTGTAGCCTAGGGGATTATATTTGCGGCCCAGGTGTTAGGGTTTGGTCTCGGGTCTCTAGGGTATGCTCCGTATCACCTGCACATCCCTCTGTGATCTCAAAAAAAATTTCAAGTCACCCGGGGCACTCCAGATCCTAAAATACCATCACTATTATCACAAATCGACATGAACTCAAATCCCAAATCCGTATTTTGGGTTTCATCCCCCGTTCCAGGTCAGTAAAACACCACTAAGACTTGTAGGCAGCCACTACACATCACCAATTTCAACAAACACTCAACCCTTTTCTAGGGTTTCCCCAATGTCCACTAACCTTCGCAATTTCACTTCTAAACACGCATGAATACTAAAGCAAACGAAAACTACCCAATTGGTGAAGGGATTACCTCATATAGCACCCATGAATCCCCAAGATCACCGAAAACTGAAATTTCTTGGTCCCATGTGTAGAGGTCGAAGAGGGGATTAATTTTTGTGAAGGGTGTGTAGGGTTTTGGGGATTGTTAGGAGATGGATCTAGGGATGGAAGGGGAGGGTTGTGGGGTTGAGGAGATGAAGAGGGAGATGAAAAAAAGAAGATGGGGTAATCAAAAGGGCAGCAGCCCCCCTCCCTCTCACACTATAATTCACACACACTCTCTCTCACTAGTATACCTACCCCTTCATTATGTCCTCTTGACTTTTTCTTTTTCTTTTTCTTTTCTCTCCATCAATAAACCAAATGAAATGAAACATGTAACAAAATGAAACATATCATGGTGCACTAACCATGGAAACTGTAAAAACGCGGATTTGGCTTAATCGCGATTAGCAGTGCACTAATCGGGTTTTATCAAAACTGCATATAATAAATCATTAAAAATGCCAAATCCTTTAATTATATATTTAAATGAATAAATCATATTAATTTCTATTTATTTCATAATTATTGGTATATATTTATACCTTTTTTCGAAAACCCCAATTTCGCAAATCGGGCAGTTTTCGGGAAAAATATTATTTTAATATTAAATTCTAAAAATAATATTTTATATTTTTCTGAAATGTTACAGGGTCGACGTGAATCGAGATTCTCGCCAAGGACGCTGATTTTCCTGAAGGTCGAGACGAATCGAGGTATTCCTACAAAGACACTGATTTCTCTGCAGGTCGACGCGAATCGAGATGTTCTCTTCAAGGACGCTGATTTTCCTGAATCGAGATATTTGCCAAGGACACTGATTTCCCCGGGGTTGAGACGAATCGAGGTATTCCCGCAAAGACACTGATTTCTCTGCGGGTCGACATGATTCAAGATACTTTCATCAAGGACGCTGATTTCCCTGAATCGAGATTTTCCAAGGACACTGATTTCCGTGGGGTCGAGACGAATCGAGGTATTCCTGCAAAGAAATTGATTTCTCTGCGGGTCAACGCGAATCAAGATGTTCTCGTCAAGGACGCTGGTTTCCCTGAATCCCATGGTTTTGCCACGGACACTGATTTTCCTGGAAGTCAAGACGAATCGAGAGATTCCTGCAAGGACACTGATTTCTCTGCGGGTCGACGCGAATTGAGATGCTCTCGTCAAGGACGCTGATTTCCCTGAATCAAGGTTTTGCCAAGAACACTGATTTCCCTGGAGGTCGAGACGAATCGAGGTATTCCTGCAAAGACACTGATTTCCTTGCGGATCGACGCAAATCGAGGTTCTCGCCAAGGATGCTGATTTCCCTGAATCGAGGTTTTTGCCAAGGATACTGATTTCCCTGGAGGTCGGAGGTCGTTGGCTGACTTGCTCCGCTTTTCGCGATGTCAGGGTTGACATACTCCACTTTCTGCGGTGTCAGGGTTGACGTACTCCACTTTCTGCGGTGTCAGGGTTAACTCTGGGTTGTCTGTGAACCATGGAGTCTTAGAACTAGGGACTTTGCCGTGGTTCCGATTGGTGGTGTCGCGTCCGTATCCTGCTGGAATGAGGAGGAACGTCAATGCTGGTCTCTAGGTTGTAAATGTTGTCATTGAGATCTGGAACTAGGATGTAACACTCTAGTTCATTTATACCAGTTCTATTTCAAGTATTTGTTTATTTATGGTATTTTCCTGATTTACTGTGTTTTGGGTGCGAATAGTGTATTTGACATCTGTATTTGCATCCGACCCGACCCGCTTGCTGGAAACCCATCTTGATTCCTGTTTACGATTTATCCTGGCTTGTTATGTGGATCCGTGCACTTTCATTATTTGTATACTGCATACTGGCATTATATCTGGCATCTGCATTTTTTTTAATATAACATTTAAAGTCACATAAAATATTTTTTAAAAAAATATCTAGCATGGCCTGCATGATACCCCTAACCCTGTCGTAGCATCCGCGCACCTTGTTCTCGTCCCATTCTGTGTAACGGACCTGTTTGGATAGCTACGTACACGTGCGTGCATCCGTTCTTGGGGGTATGCATTTTCGTTACCCGGATATCCAAGTTTAGTTTTGGTTGACACGTATATTTTTCGTATTTTAAAACTGGATTTTTAGACTCAACCCGGGCGTGTTTTGGACTATTTATGTATTAGCAAAAATATCATATTTTTAATAATATTATATATTTAAACTGAACAAACTTGAATCTTTAACAAATTTTTAAAAGATTTTTTTAACTAAATAAAGGTAACAGTTTTATCTCTCTCTCTTTCTCTCTC
The DNA here is from genome assembly GCA_030015575.1 of Agapanthus africanus. NCBI lineage: Eukaryota > Viridiplantae > Streptophyta > Magnoliopsida > Asparagales > Amaryllidaceae > Agapanthus > Agapanthus africanus. Next base: position 351,454,626 of record CM057351.1, read on the forward strand.
TCTCTCTCCCCCTTTCTCTCTCCTATCGCGATTCCTGTTCACGCGGGATCCCCTCACCTTCCTTCTCTCCTCTAGCGTCACCTCCCTCCTTCATTCTTTCTTCTTTTTAAAATCCCATGCAAACCCCGCGACGAGGAAACCCCAGAACCTTAACCCTAGCCCCTGCATCGCACTTCGTCGTCGCCTCCATCTTCTCCTTCTCCTTCTCGTCATCCTCTCTTCTTCTTCATCCTCTCTCCTCTTCTCCCAACACTGGCTCCTTTAGCTGCTCCGGTATTGGCATCGGCAGCTGAGCTTGCAGCCTAGTCTGTAACAAGAACCATTGCATTCGATGCTTCCTGTCTACGAGTAAATCCCTGCACACCCGAAACCCACAACCCAAGAAACTTCCATTTTCCCGACCTCACGCCGTCAACCTCGACCACCCCTTACCCTCGTCAACACCCTCGTATCCATGCCCACTTCCTTACCACCACCTACACTCTCGAGCTCCCCCACTGCAAACCCTAGAACCCTGCACCAACCGACCCCAACACCTACACACCCATCGCCGGAGCTCCGCTAACCCCGATGACCTCACACCTTCGCAACCACCTTCTTGCCCTCTCCCAAACCCCAGCACCACACCAGAAACTAACCCCGAGCACCCTCCACCTTCTTCTTCTTTCTTCTTTCTTTCTTGATCTCGGTTCTTTTTCCGGTGATCACCCGCCGGAGCCGTGCTCGTCGCTGCCGATCCAGGCGATCTAGTGAACGTCCCTTGCCTGCGTGACTACCTTCTTGCCTTTCCTGGACCCGTCCCGCGTACAGTGTGTGCGTTGCGACGATTACCCGACATCGGACGTGCCGTACGCACCCATCGTGTGTTCCGCTCAGGCAAGTTCATCTTACTACATGCTATGTATCTTATTTTGCATCCATATGAATAAAAATATCACATATTTATTGCAATGTTCATCCATATTACGTTTTACTGTTTTTCGGATACCCGTATGCATCCATATCATTTAATATTCATGTAGCTGCATTTACAGATCATATTAATTCATGTTATTGTTGTAGTAACACCCCATGCTTAATAATGTGTATCCCACTTAGTCTTGGAGCTGTAGATGCAACCCCTGAACGATATTTGTGTATCCATACCATTAATTATATCTAGTTGCATGCCAGGTCACGTTATTTCATATTAATGATATATTAACACCCCACACTTAATAATGTGCATCCCACTTAGCCATGAAACTGTAGTTGTAACCCTTGATAGTTATTTATGCATCCATGTTTATTATGTATCCATACTATTAATTCTGCATATCTAGTTGCATGCCATATTATATTGATTCATATTGTTGTTACATGAGTACCCCTTACTTGATAATATGCATCCTACATAGTCATGATGTAACCCCTGATAAATAATTGTGCATCCATGCTTTTATCGTACGTCCGTACTTTTACCCTGATCCAATACTTGCTACATTTTACTGTTAGACACCCATTTGATACACTGTGCACTACTTGACATGACCTGATACACCACTACTTGACATGTTACCTGATCCTGTTTCTAATGCCAACAATCCTGACATGTTGTCCCGATGGACATATCCTGTTGTCTGTATAGACAAACCTGTACCTGCTTGATCCTGTGTTGGCATTAGCTCCAGATTTATCAATACCTGATTTGAACACATAACTTGGGGGTAAGGGGAAATCAATGATGAAACCTGATTTGTAACTCAACAGCTCGACGCTTATACTGATCAGTTTTACGGGCTAGGCCAGCCCCGGGATGATGTTGCTGACATTATTCATATGTACACGTTTCTTGTTTAATGCCTAGCAGCATGTCTCGGATTCAGCCCGAGAATCTGGACCGTGGTCCCGGGCACGCACGGGATACTATTGAGTTACATCGACGATTCATTAAATTGATTTCAAAGACTTTAGAGTAACTAACCCAGTAGTATAGATTATTCACCGCACGTCACATACACTGATACACTTCACTGTTCCATATTCATGTTACCGTTGTACACTCATTACTGTTCATATTCATGCCTGCATATCTCATGTATCCTGTTCATTTATTATTGTTTGATATTATGACGCACTGACTCTGGGTTTTGCATGGCCCAGATCCTTTACCTCTTTCGTAGGCTGATCAGGAGTATTTCTGCCGTCAAGCCCAGCTGTGAGGATCCTGTTAGTATTTTAGTTTAGTTTTCTTTCAGCATTTTTCATTTCCTGATGTGAGCCCGTAATGGGATGTACCTTCCAGATTGTTATTGTTTATTGGATTTATTGCTTCCACATATTATTTCTTGACTCGTTTATTCTGGCTCATGGACATGTACTAGATAGTTTATTTTATTTCTACTGTTCTTGATATGTCTAGACAGCCATAATGTGACTGTGGAGGGATGTTTCCTAGCCACAGGTAGCATGGTTGGCTCTGTCACGTGTCGATCTTAGCGCACTCTAGGAAGCGGGGCGTGACTGGGTTTGTTTGGTATCAGAACCATAGAATTTAGGTTAATCGGGTTTGATTCTTTTATAGTTGGGTATTGGATCCAATACACGAATCGGGAGATCCGTAATTAGGAACATGTCCTGCCACTTGGTTATCATGATTCTTGAATCATATCTTCTCCTGACCCTTGGCTTGATGACATGAAAACAACTTGCATCTCGACTTGAAACTTTTGGTTCCCTATTGTTTCTCTCTAGGATTTGAGCGGCTTGAACAGTGTTATATGATTGTAATTATGAACTGCAGTATGGTTACAATGCGGTACTCTATTTAAGTAACTTGGAGACCTAGTTTTGATTCATATCCTTGATTTATGGTCATTATTCATCGCAAGTTTTGAATCTTATTTATCATACTAATCATTTTGGTGTCTTGGTTTCAGGAACATGGCGGGTAGGAATCTGCGATCATACCAGAGGCGTGTCGATGACGCCTCTTTGCTTGGAGTAAATCATGGGATGCTGGAGAACCAGAAGCGACAAACTGAGTAGAACCAGCGGCAAGCCGAAGCTTTTCAGGAAGGTTTGCGGACCGTCCAGCAATCTGTAAACAATGTTGCGGCCAGACCAGTTGAGCGTGTGGGTACCGTGGCGGATTTCAGGAGACTTGGTCCGTCCATTTTCACTGATTTGGAGGAGCCATTGCCAGCAGAGCAGTGGCTAGTCGATACGGAGAATCTTCTCGTTGCAGCACAGATTCTAGAGGATAAGAGAGTGGATGTTGTACGCATCCAATTGGTGGACTATACCCGCGAGTAGTGGCTTGTGGAAGAGACCCGTTTGCCCAAGACGATCAGTTGGGCTACTTTCTCACAGAGTTTCTTGGAGAAGTTCTTTCCGCAGACTGCACGGGAAGAAATGGAAGAAAGGTTTATCGGCTTGAAGCAGAATGGCGGATCCGTGGATGCGCATGCGGCTGAGTGGACACGGCTCAATCGATTCGCTGGACCTTTGGTGGCCAAAGAGGCTGATAGGGCATGAAATTTTATGCACGGTTTGGACGTGGAAATCCAGAGGCACATTATATCTCTGCGATTGACCACTTTCTCGCAGGTGCTTAAAGCAGCCAGAGAGCAGCAGAGCTTATCAGTGAAGACTGGGGGTACGCAGCAGCAGGCAGTTGTGGTACGGAAGCCGGCGTTTACGCCGAACCGAGCGCCTATACGCAGAGGTATTCCAGTGAACTGACATGGCGTAGTACCGATGAAGAAGCCCATCGTAGCAGATCCGAGAAAGAGCGTGATTTGTGACTTTTGCCATCTACTCGGACACCTAAAAAGAGATTGCCGAAGTATACTGGGACTTTGTTTGGTTTGCGGATCAGCTGATCATACTGTCAGTGTTTGCCCGTCGAAGCTACGTTTGAAGGATGATGTTCATAGGCCACCATAGAGACAGATTCATGGGCAGAAGCAGTTAACTCAGGGACCTAATCAAGCTCGAGCCTTTACCCTAACGGCTGAAGAGACCAAGGCTTCAGATGAAGTTGTTTCAGGTATCCTACTTGTTCATGATTTTCCCGCATTAGCATTATTCGATTCTGGTGTATCCCATTGTTTTATGTCGTCCAAGTTTATTGTTGCACACGCGATTTCTTACACAACCCTGTCTAGTTGTTGGGACATACACACTGGGATTGGGAAGATCATATCTAGTAGCGAATGCAAGGATTGTTCTGTTGTTATTTGCAGACGGGAGCTATTTGCAGATTTCTTAGAGATCGATACTGGCAGTTATGAAGTTGTCTTGGGAATGGACTTTCTCGGTACTTTCCACGCTCACATTGATTGTAGGGCAAAGAAAGTAATTTTCCAGATTCCCGGACATCCGGAGTTTGTTTTTGCTGGAGGTAGCAGTTCTGTCGGGCCAGTCGAATTTAGGGCTAAGCCGACAAACAATGTTCTTTCGTCGATGGAAGTTGATAAGAAGGAAGCGCCAGCTATAGTTCGAGAGTTCATGGACGTGTTTGAAGACATCTCGGGTTTACCGCCAAAACGAGATGTGGAGTTCACGATCGAACTTATTCCTGGTGCAGCGCCAATCTCAAAGGCGTATTATCCGATGGCACCAGTAGAGTTGGAAGAAGTCAAGAAGCAGGTTACCGAATTGCTAGAGAAGGGTTGGATTCACAGCAGCAATTCACCTTGGGGAGCTCCAGTTCTTCTAGTAAAGAAGAAAGATGGCACAAGGAGGATGTGCATCGATTATCGAGAATTAAACCGGGTGACTATTAAGAACAAGTACCCGATCCCTCGCATTGGCGAATTATTCGAGCAACTCAGTGGCGCGAGGGTATTCTCGAAGCTGGATTTGCGGTCCAGATATCATCAAGTTCGAGTTAAATCAGAGGATATTTGCAAGACTGCGTTCCGAACTCGATATGGACATTAAGAGTATTTAGTGATTCCATTCGAAGTCACGAACGCACCAGCGATATTTATGGACCTGATGAACCGAATCTTTTCACCGTTCTTGGACCAGTTTATAGTGGTGTTCATCGATGATATTCTGGTCTACTCGAGGAGCATTGAAGAGCATGCAAAACACTTGAAGATCGCACTGCAGACATTGAGCCAAGAAAGATTATATGCGAAGATGAGCAAGTGCAAGTTTTGGCTTGAAGAAATGAAGTTTTTGGGGCATGTCGTATCCGAAGATGGAATCGCCGTTGACCCCAAGAAGATTGCAGCAGTTCAAGATTGACCGATTCCGAAGAACGTAGCAGAGATCAAAAGTTTTCTTGGACTTGCTGGATATTACAGAAGATTCGTGGAGAATTTTGCTCGATTGGCTGAGCATTTGACCAAGGTTACGCGAAAGGAGGTACCGTTCGTTTGGACGGATAGGTGTGTGTCAGCTTTTGAGGCGTTGAAGCAAAGATTGATAACCGCTCCTATTTTGACCGTACCAGACAGTTCCGGAGGATTGGTGATTCAAAGCTACGCATCTGGGAAAGGTTTGGGATGTATTCTGATGCAGCATGGGAAAGTTATAGCTTACGCATCGAGACAGTTGAAGACCCATGAGAAGAATTACCCAACTCATGATTTAGACCTTGCAGCAGTGATTTTCGCTTTGAAGATTTGGAAACACTACTTACTGGGCGAAAGGGTCGAAGTATTCACCGATCACGAAAGCCTAAAGTATGTGTTCATGCAGAAAGAGCTTAACATGAGGCAGCGTAGATAATCGGAGCTGATGGCTGATTATGATCTTGATCTTAAGTATCATCCGGGGAAAGTTATGTAATGCCGGATGCGCTTAGTCGGTTGCCAGCAATTCGGATGTTGACTGCACAAAAGGAGCTTATCGAAGATTTTTGGAGATTCGAGTTGGAGATCGTGCTACCGCATTCTTCGGGACAGTTGATGCAGCTGCAAGTACAGTCATCGTTGATCGAGAGTATTAAAGCAGCGCAGTCACATGATCCAAGATTGCAGAAGTTTCGAGAACAGGTAGAAGCGGGACTTCGAACGGACTTGTTGATTCATGAAGATGGTTCATTGCGTTATGGTAGCTGTTTGTGTGTGCTGAAAGGAGACATTCACGAAGAAGTTATGAAGGAGGCGCACAGTTCTACGTATTCTGTACATCCAGGAGGCACGAAGATGTACCGTAATCTAAGACAGCATTTCTGGTGGGAAGGCATGAAAAGGGAGATTGCTCGCTTTATAGCGAAGTGCTTGGTGCGTCAGCAAATTAAGGCTGAAAATCAAAAGGTAGCTGGTTTATTGCAACCACTTCCGATTCCTCAATGGAAGTGGGAACATATAACCATGGATTTCGTGACAGCTTTATCGCGGAGTCCAAAGGGCAACAATGCAGTTTGGGTAATTGTTGATCGATTGACCAAGGTAGCTCATTTCATACCGTTTCGAGTTGGTCAGTCAACGGAAGCGTTGGCAGAGCGATACATGCAGAAGATTGTGAGATTGCATGGAGTACCTGTAAGCATCGTTTCCGATCGTGATACCCGATTCTTATCTCACTTCTGGATGAGCTTACAGGAAAGTTTGGGGACGCGATTGAAGTTTAGTACCGCTTATCATCCCCACACAGATGGCCAGTCGGAGAGAACGATCCAAACTCTTGAAGATATGTTGAGAGCTTGCATGTTGGACTTCAAGGGTTCGTGGGAGGATCTTCTACACTTGGTGGAGTTTTCCTACAATAACAGCTTTCAGGCGACTATTCAGATGGCTCCATTCGAAGTATTGTATGGTCACAAGTGTCGCTCGCTCATTTGTTGGGACGATGTTGGAGAACGAAAATTGTTGGGACCGGATTTGATCGTCCAAATAGTTGAGAAGGTTAATACCATCCGAAATCATATGAAGGCAGCGCAGGATCGACAGAAGAGTTGGGCCGATACATCAAGAAGACCTCTAGAGTTCGTTGTCGGTGATCTTGTGTTCTTGAAGATATCACCGACTAGAGGAGTGATCCGTTTTGGGAGTCGAGGCAAGCTTAGTCCTCGATTCGTGGGGCCTTTCGAGGTTATGGAGCGTGTTGGAGAAGTGGCTTATCGATTGGCGTTACCACAATCTTTGGCAAATGTTCATGACGTGTTTCATGTATCTCAACTCCATAAGTATGTTCGAGATGAAACACACGTGTTAGATCATTCGGAACTGACTGTACGGGAGGATTTGACCTTTGAGGAACGACCGATGTCGATTGTTGATTGAAGAGAAAAGGTCCTTAAGAACAAGGTTATCCCTCTCGTACTTGTTTCTTGGGGGAATCGCTCGCATGGAGAATCGACTTGGGAACGAGAAGACGAGATTCAAAAGAAGTTTCCACACCTATTCTCGTAGATTCTTGTTTGTTTACCTTTTCTTGTTCCTGGAATTTCGAGGACGAAATTCTTTTTGTAGTTGGGTATAATGTAACACCCTAGTTCATTTATACCAGTTCTATTTCAAGTATTTCTTTATTTATGGTATTTTCCTGATTTACTGTGTTTTGGGTGCGAATAGTGTATTTGACATCTGTATTTGCATCCGACCCGACCCGCTTGCTGGAAAACCGTCTTGATTCCTGTTTATGATTTATCCTGCCTTGTTATGTGGATCCGTGCACTTTCATTATTTATATACTACATACTGGCATTATATCTGGCATCTACATTTTTTTTAATATAACATTTAAAGTCACATAAAATATTTTTTTAAAAAAATATCTAGCATGGCCTGCATGATACCCCTAACCCTATCGTAGCATCCGCGCACCTTGTTCTCGTCCCGTTCTGTGTAACGGACCTGTTTGGATGGCTACGTATACGTGCGTGCATCCGTTCTTGGGGTATGCATTTTCGTTACCCAGATATCTAAGTTTGGTTTTGGTTGACACGTATATTTTTCGTATTTTAAAACTGGATTTTTAGACCCGACCCGGGCGTGTTTTGGACTATTTAAGAATTAGCAAAAATATCATATTTTTAATAATATTATATATTTAAACCGAAGAAACTTGAATCTTTAACAAATTTCTAAAAGATTTTTTTTAACTAAATAATGGTAACAGTTTTATCTCCCCCCCCCTTCTCTCTCCCCTATCACGATTCCTGTTCACGCGGGATCCCCTTACCTTCCTTCTCTCCTCTAGTGTCACCTCCCTCCTTCATTCTTTCTTCTTTTTAAAAACCCATGCAAACCCTGCGACGAGGAAACCCCAGAACCCTAACCCTAGCCCTTGCATCACACTTCGTCGTCGCCTCCATCTTCTCCTTCTCCTTCTCGTCATCCTTGTTCCCCTCCGAAAGACGGCGCGACATGACGTCTTGCCTGAGATTCGGGGCAGATTCTATTTAGTTTTATCCGTCCACCTCTCCGAAGATGCCAAGTTGATTTATGGCCCCGTGTATCGGAGGTTTGGATGGATGCGTCCGATGTAGCAGACTTCGTCAGATTCCCCTTCGCTTGAGGGGTTTTTTGATTGTGGGGACGCTCTTCCCTGCAGGCGCAAGCCCCTGCAGTTAATTACGCTACCGCATTGCGGTAACAACTTTCTCCTTCTCCAGATGATCACTTCGTGTCGTGGGTGTTTGTTTTGTGTTCGGTTGCCCGTGGATTGTATACGGAGACTGAGTTATGTCGTCGCCCGTAGGACGTGGATTAGTCCAAATCCGTATTTTCTTAGATTTGGGTTTGGGGTTTTGGTTTGAGGATGCGTTAGCCATATTTGAGGCTAAGATCAACTCAAACGTTTGTTAAGGATTCGTTAGTCCAATTTGAGACTAAGATCAACTTAACGGGATCGTTTAGATCCGACAAAAGAGCAATTGGCTCTATTGTTCCAGTTTAGGGACATAGGGGTCCATTACATGTATGGCCGTCGGGACCCATCACCTCTCTGACGACGTTGAAGGATTACAACGACAGATGTCAGAGGAGTTCAGAGATGTACCCTTGAGCCAAAGTTGATTGGGGGATCTAGAGTCCAATTTGGGGCTAAAGTCTGTTTGAAGGTTTAAGGACACGTTAGCCATATTTGAGGCTAAGATCAACTTAAACGGGATCGTTTAGATCCGAAAAAAGAGCATTTGGGCTCTATTGTTCCAGTTTAGGGACATGGTGGTCCATTGCCAGTTTAGGGACGTGGTGGTCCAAGTTCCAGTTTAGGGACGTGGTGGTCCATTGCCAGTTTAGGGACGTGGTAGTCCAAGTTCCAGTTTAGGGACGTGGTGGTCCATCATTCCCGTTTTGGGGACAAATGTTAGTTTAAGGACGCATTAGTCCATGAGTTTAAGGACCCCACAGTCCGTATTAATGTGTGGTTGTCGGGACCCATCACCTCTCTGAAGACGTTGAAGGATTACAACGACAAATATCAGAGGAGTTCAGAGATGTACCCTTGAACCAATGAGTTGGTTGAAAGAGCAGATGTGCTCAGTTCAAGATGATTTGAGGACTTATGGCCAGTTTGGGCTAAGTCCGATTATGTTTGAAATATTGGCCCTTTGGGCCATTAGACATTTGTCTGGGTTCAGCCCCTCGTCATTCAGCAGTGCTAAACAGAGGTTTGGGGGTTCTGACAACATTTTGTCTTTTATTAGGCACTGACCATTCATCATGGCTCTGGAGTTTACTTTGAATGTCATGTAAAATGATCAAGTTTGGAAAACAAGGGTATATTTGGAGTTCAATCAAAGGGGAATCCTGCCTCTGGAAAAACTTAACCATTTTGGGCTAGGTTGGTTTTGAAATAGTGTTAACACTAGAAGGTATTTGACGATCACGTGTTCCCACGTGATGCGCTTAAAAAATAGTGTTAAACACTAAAAAGGGGTGGTCACGTGGGGTCACGTGAGGTGCCTGAGATTGGGCCGAAACTCCTTTCTTCGTTCTGCCATTAAGTGTTAAACGCTTTCATTTTTATTTTAGAGCATCACGTATTGGCACGTGATGGGGATCTGTGCGCCAATTGTTAAAGCATTTGCTGAGGGGTCACGTGAGAGCGCCCAAAGCTTTCATTTCCTTTGCTTTTTCTTTTTGCGTTTTGGGAGTCACGTGGGAGCACGTGAGGCATTGCCTCAAAGCTTCTTCCTTTTTATTTTTGGGGATCTTTCTAGGGGTCACGTGACCCTGGTTTTATTCCTTCTTTTCTGATCACTGCGGATTGGGGTCACGTGTCATCACGTGACCAATATTCTTCATGTGCATGGAGATCTTTCAAGTCCCTTTATTTTAAGAATTAAATTCTCTGTAGGGTTAAACCCTAATTTTGTTTTGGAGGAATTAAATCCCTATTGTGAAAGAATTAAATTCTTATTTAGGGTAAAACCCTAATTTCTTTTTAAAGGAATTAAATTCCCAGATATATAACAGAATTAAATTCTTGATTAGGGTTAAACCCCAGTTTCATTTTAGGAGGAATTAAATTCCTTTGAATTTGGGAGAATTAAATTCTCAAAACTCAATTCCCCTTCTAAGTTCAGGATCTGCATGGCAGGATCTCAACCCGATGAGAATTAAATTCTCATCCTATTTGGAGATGTGCTCTGTACAGATCTTCAACCAGAAGAATAACTAAGTTCTTTATTTGCAGAAGAGTTAAACTCTTAAATTTTGAGAATTAAATTCTCTTTTTGAAGTTGATCTTTTTCCCTTTTCTCACCTAGGGTTTTCTTTGTTGAGAATTAAATTCTCCTTTCTTTTCTTCCCTCTTGAGAATTAAATTCTCCTCTCTCTTTTTTTTTCTTAAAAAGGTCGATCCTATCTCTTCTCTTCTTGGCTCCTATTTATAGGAGAAAGAAAAGAATCAATTTGTTTAATAAATCTTTCATTGAAAGATTTTAATTGATTTCATGATTAATATGATCCTTTAGATCATTCAGTGAATTTTATTCACCGTTGGATTTTAAATCCAAAGATATTCTGTTTGTTATTTCCGGTGAGATTTTAGGGGAAATCTTTCCTCGTCTAAAATTTTTCCATAAATTGGTGATTTTTAATCACCTTTGGATCTTTAATCCAACGGTCCCCATAATCCTTTTCCATTTGAAAAGATTTAGAAGCTTTTAGAATTTTAATTCTATTTCGAAAGATTTTAGAGAAATTTAGAATTTTAATTCTATTAAACTGTAAGGCTTTCAAAGCCTGGCACGTGCTGGCACGTGACCCTTGGTCACGTGTGAGCACGTGACCCCCAAATTGGTTCCTTTAACAGCCGCTTGTTTATGTTGTTGTTTTAACCATCACGTGTCAACACGTGACCATTAGTCACGTGTGAGCACGTGATACCTCATTGAGGTATCTTCTGATTTTTAATCAGGGAACAGATTTTAGAATTTAATTCTATTCATTATTTTAGAGGCCTTAAGAGCCCATCACATGTCTGCACGTGACCCATGGTCACGTGTGAGCACGTGATGCCCTATTGGGGTCTTTTCTGAGTTTTTATTATATCTTTTAACTCCTCCAGCGGGTTCTTAAAGGTCCATCACGTGTGGACACGTGATACCTCATAACTTTTGATCCCGGATGAATTATGTGGCCCATAATATATCAAATCGAAGGGTTTTTCGAGATGCTTCCAATACCATTAGAATTTAATAGTTCCTCCTTCAGGAGTTTATCAAAATATAGGCCGGAAGATACTGGTTTGCATTTCTTTAAGCATATCACTGCCATTTGTTACCTTGGACTCCTTTGCGTAGAAATTTTTGGCGGGAACAATCCTCTCTTCTTCATCATCCTCTCTCCTCTTCTCCCAACACCCCGAGTAAACCCCTGCACACCCGAAACCCACAACCCAAGAAACCTCCGTTTTCCCGACCTCACGCCGTTGACCTCGACCACCCCTCACCCTCGTCAACACCCTCGTATCCACACCCTCTTCCTCACCACCACCTACCCTCTCGAGCTCCCCTACTGCAAACCCTAGAACCCTGCACCAACCGACCCCAACACCTATACACCCATCGCCGGAGCTCCGCTAACCCCGACAACCTCACACCTTCGCAACCACCTTCTCGCCCTCTCCCAAACCCCAACACCACACCAGATCCCAACCCCGAGCACCCTCCTTCTTCTTCTTCTTTCTTCTTTCTTTCTTAATCTCGGTTCTTTTTCCGGTGATCACCCGCCGGAGCCATGCTCGTCGCTGGCGATCCAGTGAACGTCCCTTGCCCGCGTGACTACCCTCTTGCCTTGCCTGGACCCGTCCCGCGTACAGTGTGTGCTTTGCGACGATTACCCGACGTCGTACGTGTCGTACGCACCCGTCGTGTGTTCCTCTCAGGCAAGTTCATCTTACTACATGCTATGTATCTTATTTTGCATCCATATGAATAAAAATATCACATGTTGGTTGCATTGTTCATCCATATTACGTTTTACTGTTTTTCGGATACCCGTATACATCCATATCATTTAATATTCATGTAGCTGCATTTACAGATCATATTAATTCATATTATTGTTGTAGTAACACCCCATACTTAATAATGTGCATCCCACTTAGTCTTGGAGCTGTAAATGTAACCCCTGATCGATATTTGTGTATCCATACCATTAATTATATCTAGTTGCATGCCAGGTCACGTTATTTCATATTACTGATATATTAACACCCCACACTTAATAATGTGCATCCCACTTAGCCATGGAACTGTAGTTGTAACCCCTGATAGTTATTTATGCATCCATGTTTATTATGTATCCATACTATTAATTCTGCATATCTAGTTGCATGCCATATTATATTGATTCATATTGTTGTTACATTAGTACTCCTTACTTGATAATATGCATCCTACATAGTCATGATGTAACCCCTGATAAATAATTGTGCATCCATGCTTTTATCATACGTCCGTACTTTTACCCTGATCCAATACTTGCTACATTTTACTGTTGGGCACCCATTTGATACACTGTGCACTACTTGACATGACCTGATACACCACTACCTGACATGTTACCTGATCCTGTTTCTAATGCCGACAATCCTGACATGTTGTCCCGATGGACATATCCTGTTGTCTGTATAGATAAACCTGTACCTGCTTGATCCTGTGTTGGTATTAGCTCCAGATTTATCAATACCTGACTTGAACACATAACTTGGGGGTAAGGGGAAATCAATGATGAAACCTGATTTGTAACTCAACAGTTCGACGCTTATACTGATAAGTTTTACGGGCTAGGCCAGCCCCGGGATGATGATGCTGACATCATTCATCTGTACATGTTTCCTGTTTAATGCCTAGCGGCATGCCTCGGATTTAGCCCGAGAATCTGGACCGTAGTCCCGGGCACGCACGGGATACTATAGAGTTATATCGACGATTCATTAAATTGATTTCAAAGACTTGAGAGTAACTAACCCAGTTGTATAGATTATTCTCCGCAGTCACATACACTGATACACTTCACTGTTCCATATTCATGTTACCGTTGTACACTCATTACTGTTCATATTCATGCCTGCATATCTCATGTATCCTGTTCATTTATTATTGTTTGATATTATGACGCACTGACTCTGGGTTTTGCATGGCCCAGATCCTTTACCTCTTTCGTAGGCTGATCAGGAGTATTTCTGCCGTCAAGCCCAGCTGTGAGGATCCTGTTAGTATTTTAGTTTAGTTTTCTTTCAGCATTTTTCATTTCCTGATGTGAGCCCGTAATGGGATGTACCTTCCAGATTGATATTGTTTATTGGATTTATTGCTTCCACATATTATTTCTTGACTCGTTTATTCTGGCTCATGGACATGTACTAGATAGTTTATTTTATTTCTACTGTTCTTGATATGTCTAGACAGCCATAATGTGACTGTGGAGGGATGTTTCCTAGCCACAGGTAGCATGGTTGGCTCTGTCACGTGTCGATCTTAGCGCACTCTAGGAAGCGGGGCGTGACATAGGGACTTTGCCATGGCTCCGTTTCGTCGTGACCCTGGGGTCGGTTGTTGACGTTACGTCGTCATTCGATTAGAGTGAAAAGAAACATCATGGTGATCTTTAGGCTGTAGATATTACCGTTGAGATCTGGAACTAGGGACTTTGCCATGGCTCCGTTTCGTCGTGACCCTGGGGTTGGTTGTTGATGTTATGTCTGCATTTGATTGGAGTGAGAAGAAACATCGTGGTGATTTTTAGGCTGTAGATGTTGCCGTTGAGATCCGGCTTCCCTTCGATAGAGTCTGGTGGGGAAAGGTGATTCCCTTTTCATTTATGCCCATGGATTGTATACAGGGGTCAATATGGACTCACATGTAGGGCAAAAGGTTTCATTTATTTATTTCTTTCCACGATACTCTATCATTTCAACTTTTCATATCGCAGAAGTCGCGATTGCCCAATCATTTCGGCTTTTTTTGCGGTGCCCAATCATTTCGGCTATTTTTTTTATTTACTCGCTGTTTTTTTATTGCGAGTTTCCCAATCATTTCGGCTATTTTTGTATGTATATATTTTACTCGCTGATTTTTATTGTGAGTTGCCCAAACATTTCGGCTATTTTTGTTTGAATATATTTTACTTGCTGATTTTTATTGCGAATTGCCCCATCATTTTGGCTATTTCATATGCATTTTTTTGTATGGAACTCAAGATCTGATACCAATCTTAGCATCAGCATCGCTGCGACTGGAATGTTGCCAGGAGCGAATCATCATTTGCCGTGAAAGTACTTAGAATTTGATACCGATGTAGGCATCAGCATCGCTCCAACTGGGATATTGCCAGGAACGAATCATCATTTGCCTTTGTCGATTTAAACAAAAATGGCTTAGCAAACAAGGTAAGAATCCTGTCGACTAAGCCTTTTGACTTCATGAGCCGTAAGGGTCTCATAAAGGTGTTTCTCCCTATGGGTCGTGAGGATCTCGTAGGTGCGTTTTCTCCTTAAGAATCGTGAGGATTCTTAAGTGTGCGTTCTCTTATGAGTCATAAGGATCTCATAAGAGCATTTTCACATTATAAGTTGAGAGGACTTACAAGTATCGTTCACTACCTGAGGACATCTTGTGCCATTGGTGGAACTCGGTAATGAAATGATTATTTATGCCCGTGGATTGTATACAAGGGTCAGTATTAAACCGCTTATAGGGCAGTGATGGGAAAGGTGATGGCTTAAGAACAGGTTCAGATCCCTGTAGCTTAAGGCTTTTGAATCTTATGAGCCGTGAGGGTCTCATAAGAGGGTTCTCCTTACGAGTCGTGAGGATCTTGTAAGTGTAATTTCTTCTTAGGAATCGTGGGGATCCCGAAGTGGGTCGCTCCTTTGTGAGTCGTGTATGCACGTGTATTAGTCACGCGACGGGATACATAACGATAAAGTGGGATACACCCATTTAGGGTGTGAGTTGGTTTGGTTGGGGTGTTTTGTGATCCATCCCTTCCACGACATCTTCCACTTGACGTCGACACCTGACTTTTTCGAATATGGTCATTTTGCGTTCTCGATCAACTTTGCTCTTCTGACGGGCTTCGTTCAGTAGCATGTCGATCATCTTGTCTGACGGCCCCAAGGATTTTGGCACCAATTCTGCCCCCAGCTCCTCTACGTTATCTTCTAACGTCGAGTGAGCTTCTTCACCATTTAGTGACGAATGAGAGATCATGCGACAACCTGTCACGTAATCCTCGGGTTCTTCTGACGAGCCATCTCCCTCGTCATTGTCATCATCTCCGCTCTCAAGGATATGGTTGAAAAACTCATGGAGTGTGACTGGGGTCCGCGCCTTCTGGTTGTATTCCTCCAGCGCGTCAATATGCTTTTATAGGTCCGTGCGCTTGTCATCAGGCTGTGCGGGCTTCTTGGTCTTCTTTGAATACTTTGATGGCTGGGCCTGAGCATTTTGACCATTGCTACCAATTCTCGGCGTCGGGCACGGTTTTAGCATTCCCCCAATGATCTCAGGCTCTGGCGGGCTTTTCCACCTAATTGCGGGGCATGCTTGAAGATCTTTCGGCATTCTTTTCGTTTTTGCCGAAAGAACTACTTCCCATGGAGCTTCATCTATGAATGAACATGATGCCCCCGGCGTGTCCATCCTTTAGGAGTGTGCTGTTGTGGCGGATTCACCTTCCAGTTTTCAGATAGCGCGAACTTGCCTTGTTGGTATTGGTCTTCAACCCAGTTTTTGAAGACGTGGCAGTCTTCGATCGGATGGACCAATACTCGGTGGTAGGGGCAGTAATTGGTATCGTTGACGTCGTTCGGTTGCGGTGGGTGTCTCGACTCCGGTAGAGTGATGAGCCCGTTGCGCACTGTCAGTTCAAACAGTTTCCTTGTTTTATCCCTGGGAAACGAGTAAGGACGTCTCAACTTCTCATCGAGGGATCGCCGCTTGTCGCTTTGGCGAACAACCGGTCTCGGGCCACTCGGCTGTTGCTGAGCATTGGCGACAAAGGTCGCTTTCCCTTTTCCTTTTTCATTCCGAGGCTCCGTCTTCGAAGTGGAAGGCCTATGGCCCATCTGGTCTATTTGGGCTAGCTTGTCAATCAAAGCCTGAAAGGTGGTTGGCTTGAAAAACATCAAGAATTGGGATATGGTCGCCTGCGGATCGAGGGTTCCTACAAACATGCCTACTGCAGGAGCCTCTTCTATGCGCTGTTTGCACTTCGACCATAGGTTGCGCCATCAAATTGCATACTGAACCCATGTCTCTCCCGGCTTCACCCTGGCATTGATCAACGCCGTGATTGGGGTGCGTTCGCTGGCGCTTGCGAAACGCTGGGTGAATAACAGCTCCATCTCCGTGAATATTTTGACGGGATCGTTAGGAAGCTCCGAATACCATTCGAAGGCTGTCTCTGCCAAGCTGCCGATGAATTGATGAAGCAGCAGCTTATCGTCACCTCCAGTATTACCACAGAGAGCCCTGAACTGAGCGACATGCTGGTGGGGATTGCCTGTCCCCTTATATACATAAAATTTAGAGATTGTGTATCCTGGCGGGTACTTAATCTGATCATACCAGCTGGGATAGGGTCGTCCCGTTCCGACGACTTGGCCAGCAGCTTCGTTCGCTTGATGAGCTCGTATTTGTTGAGCTATATAATCGTCAAGGGCGGCTTTGGAGATGGTCTCTTCCTTGGCTGCTGATAGAGTCGGAAGAGGGTCCGATGTCTCCCCTCTGTCGTCTTCAAGGATTATCGGAGGGTCTTCCACTGGAGGGTCTAGCTGGATCATCATGCCCACCATATCCTGGAATAGAAGCGCCATTTGCTTTATGTTATCCGCTTGTTCCGCGGCCTCTTTGTCTTTCTTTTCTAGCATCCTCCGGAGGAACTTGGCATCGGTTTCCTGTTCCTGGCGCTGATCCGATAATGCTTCGGGGCTTTCCTTATGTCCTGTGAGTGCAGCCATCTTCGTCAACATCTCCTGGAGCTTCTGTTGTTGCTCCTGAGCTTTTGTTACCGATCGGGTGAGTGGTCGATGACCCATGGAGATACGGCTATCCTCTTTCCCGGATGCCATATAAACAGTGTACACCACCATGCCCCCAGACTTGGGGCGTTTAGTTTCAGTACCCTTGAGATTCGTCGCAGACATGGGGATTTTCACCGGCCTTCTCTTTTTGTGGGCGATCGAAGTTGAGGGAGCTGTTGCATCGGGTACCCAAGTAGACGACATCTTTTGTGGTATGACAGGGTGGTCCTCTTGCCGAACCTTCATCTTCTTCGGTCGGTGGGAGTAGTCTTGATTGATCACCAAGTCTTGGACTTGTCGCCAGACCTTGTGAATTTTAGAGGACAGCCGCTGAGGGGGCTGCTCTAGCGTCGCCTTTGTAACGTTCTCCATAGGCGAAGGAGATCTTTTTAGCATGGCGATCGGAGAATTTTTGCGCACCCTCCTAAGTGGTTCAAACCTGTTCCCAGTTGGAACAGCAGTATCGACTTCCACCATTGGAGCTGGCGGAGTAAGTCCAGAAGGGGAACTGCCCCCAGCCTTCCTCACTCGGCGCCAGTGGGGACGTCGAGCATGTCTTGCAGATGGTATTGGCTCAGTTACGGGGGTGGCTCCCTCATGCCTTCTGTCCTGGTGAAGGGTTGCCGTTGATGCCAGCCTATTGAAAACTGACGTCCGTTGAGTGGGGATGGTCAACCTGTCGAAGGCAGACTTTCGAGCAGGAGTAACGGCCTTGGTGACTTCGCCAGGAGTTGGAATGGCCAGTCTTGTGAAGACCGACCCCTTAGTAGGAGAAGTCTCTCCGATGATCTCATTTACTGGAGCAGGGATGGCTATCCGTTTCGGGATAACCCCTTCAGGTATTGCGGGCTTTTTCACGAACCCATTGGAGTTTTGGCCCAGTCTGTTAAAGACCGAGGCGTTGGATTCGAGCGATCCAGAGAGAAGCCGCGGTAGTTGCAAGCCAATCAAAGACCGAGTTCTTTGGAGTTTCTTACGATGGCACTGGGGCGTTAAAGCTCATTGATGGGAGCACAGTCCTGAAGAACAGTCCAGTGGTGGCCTGAGTCACCTGTTCCACTGGCATGGCGAAGATGGAGGCTGCTTAAGGCCCATAAGTCATTCCTCCGGCGAGGACGGAGTGGGAGTTGTTGCTGCAGTTAGTGCAGTTGGAAGCCATTTTTTCTTCAGCACGGAGCAAGACACCAAATCATAATACCTCGAATCCACAGGCAACCATAGCAAACCGCGATTTGTTCGCAAAACATGGCACACGAAGTATGGGGTGGAAAGAGGAAGAGGTCCCACCGAGCGTGCCAGAATCTGTTCTCCGCCGAAAGGACGCGGCCGGGACGTTGGGACGTCCGGCCTGAATTCTCGGGGGCAGATGCTATTTGGTTTTATCCGTCCACCTCTGCGAAGATGCCAAGTTGATTTATGGCACCATATGTGAGATGTTTGGACAGATGCGGCCGTTATAGCAGACTTCGTCAGATTCCCCCTCGTTTACGAGGGGTTTTTAATTGTGGGGACGCTCTTTCCTGCAGGCACAAGCCCCTGCAGTTAATTACACTACCGCATAGCAGTAACCACTTTCTCCTTCTCCAGATGGTCACTTCGCGTCGTGTGTGTTTATTTTATTTTTGGTTGCCCGTGGATTGTATACGAAGACTAATTTATGTTGTCGCCCGTAGGGCGTGGATTAGTCCAAATCCGTATTTTCTTAGATTTGGGTTTGGTTTGGATTTAAGGATCGTTAATCTCATTGAGATCAAGATCAATTTAAACGTTGTTAAGGATACGTTAGTCTAATTTTTAGACTAAGATCTACTCAACGGGGGGTTTGGGATCATTTAGATCCAACGACAGAGAATTTGGGCTCTATCGTCTTAGTTTAGGGACGTTGCGGTCCAGTGGGTTTAAGGATCGTTAATCTCATTGAGATCAAGATCAACTTAAACGTTTGTTAAGGATACATTAGTCTAACTTTTAGGCGAAGATCTACTTAACAGGGTTTTGGGATCATTTAGATCCAACAAAAGAGCATTTGGACTCTATCGTTTTAGTTTAGGGACATTGCGGTCCAGTGGGTTTAAGGATCGTTAATCTTATTGAGATCAAGATCAACTTAAACGTTTGTTAAGGATATATTAGTCTAATTTTTAGGCTAAGATCTATTTAACAGGGTTTTGGGATCATTTAGATCCAACAAAAGAGCATTTGGACTCTACTGTTTTAGTTTAGGGACATTGCGGTCCAGTGGTTTAAGGACATCATAGTCCATGTCAGTTTAGAGACATTATAGTCCATGTCAGTTTAGAGACATCATAGTCTATGAGTTTAAGGACCTCATAGTCCATAAAATTTAAAGACGTCATGGTCTGTGGGGTTCTGAAATCAGTATGGGAATGCACCAATAGTTATTGGTTATTGGGACCCTCCATCTCTCTGAAGACGTTGAAGGATTACAACGATATATATCAGAGGTATGAAAAGATGTACCCTAGAACAAATGTCCCGATTTTAGGAAATGGGATGAACATCGGTTTGGATGTTATTTGTTGGGAGCTTATTAGCTGTCTTAAGATCGGCTTTGGAAACCCCGAGCATGAAGGGCTCAATTGATTATCCTCAGAAGATTAAGTCTAAGTTTGGCTAATATTGGCATTTCATAGTGTTAAACACTAGTATGTGCTCAGCGCTCACGTGGTCCTACATGAGGCGCTTGAAGTAGTGTTAAACACTAGAAATTGGGGCGCTCACGTATGGCACGTGAGGCGCTTAAAGTTGGGCGCTGCCTCTTTTATTCTTTTATTCTAGTGCTAAGCACTGTTGGGTCACGTGGGATCCCGTGAGGCGCCCCAGAATAGGAACCGTCTTGGGTTTATTCCCCTTTTCTCTCTTATAAGTGCTGAACACTTCTCAGGGGTCACGTGGGATCACGTGAGGCGCCCCAAAATAGGGCTTATTCCCCTTTTCTCGTTTATAAGTGTTGAGCACTTCTCAGGGGTCACATAGCTAGATCTCAGTCTTCCCTTTTTTGTTCTTCAAAGGTGCTCACGTGGGAACACGTGAGCTTTTATTGTGTAGTATTGAACACTAATATGCATGGAGCTCTGGATCTGAGTTTTGTGAATTTCAGGTCTCTTATTTTATAAGAATTAAATTCTTTTATCAGGTTAAACCCTAGTTTTATCAGAGAAATTAGATTCCTATATCTTTTTGGTAAGAATTAAATTCTTTGAACTTAGCTCTTTCCCCTAAGTTTGGATCTACATAACAGAATCTCCCCGATGAGAATTAAATTCTCAACTTGTAGGGAGATCTGCTTCTGCAGATCCCAACCAGAGGAAGAACTAAGTTCTTTGAGAAGAGTTAAACTCTTAGTTTGAGAATTAATTCTCTTTTGGTTTTTGCTTACCAAGGGGTTTTCCTCTCTGTTTTCTGTATTTTTGAACTTGAAGTTTATGGGGGGGTTCCTCTGTACAAGACTTGAAGTCTTGGGTCCTTTATATAGGGGGGCTGGTTTATTGAATCGGTTAGGGAAATCTCTCATTGAGAGATTTCTGATTGATTTAGGGAATGTTTCTCACCATTGGATCTTTGATCCAAGGGCTTCTGTTTTACAGAAATTATCTTTCTTATTTTTAGCAAGATTGGGGAAATATTTTCCCATACAGAACTTATTATGTATCTTGGTGATATATAATCACCATTGGATCTTTGATCCAATGGTGCTCTGATTTACAGAGCATAATCTTTCTTATTTGGAAAGATTTAAGGAAACATTTTCCGACTAGGGGTTTTGATTCCTCTTAATTAGAATTTAATTCTATTGGTTCAGAAGGCATAGGAACCCATCGCGTGTAGCATGTGACCCCACCAAATTAAGACTATCAAAGAGCGTCACATGCTATCACGTGAGTTTTTGTTCTGGCCAATTGTTTGCATTATTCAGGCGCCTATATACTTTGTATATAGAGGTCACGTGTCTGCACGTGAGGCCCTGTTTCAGCCTAGTTTGTCAAGCGCGGCGCCTATCACGTGTGGGCACGTGATACTCCATTTGGGGACTTTTTCCCGTTGCTTTTATTTATTATTCATTTTTTATAAGGGAACAGTAGTATCTCATACCCAACATCCCGAAGAGTCTATCAAATTGTATCTGGGGTATGGCCTTCGTGAGTGGATCCGCCGTGTTGTTCTTCGTGTCAACTCTCCTAACCTCGATCTCCCGGCAATCAACTATCTCCCGGATCAGGTGATACCCCCTCAGAATATGTCTGGATCGCTGATGGGACCAGGGTTCCTTGGCCAAACCCACTGCTCCATTGTTATCACAATACAAAGGTATTGGATGCTCGATGGATAGAACCCTCCAAGTTCGGTTATGAACTTTTTCATCCAGACAGCCTCTTTGGCAGTATCGTTGGCAGCGATGTATTCAGCCTCCATCATCGAGTCTGCCACGGTTTCTTGTTTGGAACTCTTCCAACAAACCGCCCCTCCATTGAGGGTGAAGACAAATCCCGAAACCGACTTAAAGTCGTCCTTATCACTCTGGAAGCTCGAATCGGTAAAGGACTCCACTTGGAGTTCAATGTTACCATACACCAAGAACATCTCTTTAGTCCTTCTCAAGTACTTGAGAATGTTCTTCATAGCTGTCCAGTGATTCTCTCCTGGATCTACTTGATACCTACTCACTACACTTAGTGAGTATGCTATATCGGGTCTGGTACATAATATCGCATACATGATAGAGCCTACTGCCGAAGTATAGGGTATCCCTTGCATGCGAGCTTTCTCCAAATCAGTCTTGGGAGACATCTCTTTGGAGAGAGTGAGTTCTGAGATCGTGGGTAAATTCCCACGCTTGGAATCTTCCATACTAAACCTCTTTAGTATGTTGTCAATATACCTCGATTGGGACAATCCCACCATCCTTTTAGATCTATTTCTGTAGATCTTAATCCCTAAGATGTAGGAGGCATCACCTAGATCTTTCATTGAGAATCTTTGTGATAAGAAGAGCTTGACCGAGTGCAGCATAGGAACATCATTTCCTATCAAGGGTATGTCATCCACGTACAATACGAGGAAGACAACCTTACTCTCTGCCACCTTCTTGTATATACAAGGTTCATCTACGTTTTTGACGAAGTCAAACTCCTTGACTACGATATCAAAACAGATGTTCCAACTCCGCGATACCTGCTTTAACCCGTAGATGGATTTAAGCAGCTTGCACACCTTTCCGCTGCTCCCACTGTCCACAAAACCCTCTGGCTGAGTCATGTACACGGTCTCTTCTAAATCACCATTTAGAAAGGCGGTCTTAACATCCATTTGCCAGATTTCGTAGTCATGATATGAAGCAATGGCAAGTAGGATCCGGATGGACTTAAGCATAGCCACTGGAGAAAAGGTTTCATCATGATCCACACCTGGTCGTTGACGAAAACCTTTTGCAACAAGTCTAGCTTTGAAAGTCTCAACTTTTCTATCTACACCAAATTTCTTCTTAAAGATCCATTTGCTCCCAATGGGTTTTACCCCTTAAGGAGCAACTTCCAAAGTCCATACTTTGTTGGTGTACATAGATTCCATCTCAGATCGAATTGCATCCAGCCATTTCACAGAGTCCCCACTCGTGATGGCCTGGTCGAAGCTAGTTGGGTCATCATCTTCCATGATACAATCCTCGCTCCCACCATCAATGAGAAAATCGTAGTATCTCTCAGGTGGATGAGGAACCCTACTAGATCGGCGGAGAGGCTGAGGTTCGTTGGAAACTATCAAATCCTCCGGTTCTACCAAATCTTCTGTCGTAGTTTGTATAGCTGGAACTTCCTCCAGTTCTACCTCCTTACCACTAATTTCTTTTTCAAGAAATTCCTTTTCTAAAAAGGTGGCATGTCGAGAAACAAATATTTTTTGTTCCTCGGTGTGGTAGAAGATATACCTCGCGAATGTTTGGGATATCCAATAAACTTACACAGAAAAGACCTTGCCTCGAGCTTGTCCGGATTTTGTGTTTTCACATATACCGGACAACCCCATATCTTAACATAATTAAGATATGGTCTCATTCCTTTCCATATCTCATATGGAGTGGTTGGCACAAATTTGGTGGGAACCATATTCAATAGGTCTGCAGGTGTCTCCAGTGCATATCCCCAAAAGGAAATAGGTAACTCAACGGTAGTCATCATAGAGCGCACAATATCCAATAGGGTGCGATTCCTCCGCTCAGATTGTAACAACCCTAATTTTCCTATACAAAATTTTTTCAAATATTTTTTTATAAAAATCCACAAAGGGGTATTTTAGCATGAGCACAAGATATAGGTAATTATTTTGTTTTTAATTACAAGCTACAAGAATATAATAACTCAATTTTTAGTGTACAAGAATTTACTTTAAATTTAATGTATACTAGGAGTATTTATTCTTGCTGCTATCAGTTTAAGTAATTAAATACCACAATAATTACAAGAAGGAGCTTGTAGCTCATTGGTAATACCTTGCACTGCTGAACCAAGCCATCAGAGTTCGAATCCCATACCCCACATTATTTTTAATATTGATTTTTTTAAAAACCTTTAGAATACCAAGAGTTTACACGTGCATATCTCACAAAAACCCCACTACACCCAAAGATGTAACACTTGCAGAGGGTAGATGAACCGTCGGGAGAGATCCAGGTCACCGGACTCGGTCGGGAATCGGCCAACTCGGCCTTGACTCGGCCGACTCAGTGATCCCACCGAGTCACGGCCGAGTCACCCCCGATTCGGCCGATTCCGGCGAGGGTCACAACATGAAAGTTGTGTCTTTTGGTATTCCCTACGCACCTGCAAAGTTTCAGCCTCATACCACTTCCAGAGCTCTTTAAAAACCCCAATTACTCCACTTTTAATACATTTTTATTACATTTTATCATATTTTTATTTCTAACTTTTCATCTACCCTAACCCTAGCCTAACCCTATAAATACCAACCCTACAAACTACCCTCTCATCCCCCAAAATCTTGAGCCACTCTCTCAAAAGTTTCCACAAGAAGCGTGCTTTGAAACCGAGTTCACGGCGAAGCCCTGACGGAATTCCGGCGACGTGTTTTGGAGCAACCGGCGACGTAACCATTCTCGGCCTTCCTCTCTAGTAAATTAGAAGAGTTTAAACCCGTAAGTCCCACCTTTTCTACCTTCCTTTTCTTTAATGTAAAAATACGAATTTCTGGAACCCGACGGAAATCGGACAAACCGATTTCTGATTCGATTTTTCTTTAAAATTCCACTTGTCACCTAATACATATTATCTACCCATATGCATGTTGACTATTAATCACCCTTAAACCAATTTAATCACACTTTTCCATATGAAATGATAAGTTCTTTACAAAACCGTATTTCTTTCATTAAAATACCATGAAGTTCATTTTTCTTAATGTAATCAAGTACCTCACTCCTAAACATGTTTATTTTGATAACTAAACTTGTTTCAATCAATTTGAATGAAATTTCACACATGAAATGATAACGTTTACGAATACCGTATTCTTGCACTTTAATACCTTTAGGTTTAACATAGCTTATTTCACCTTTAAATTTCACCAAAACCTAATATAAGTCACGGGGTAATGACCTACCCTTACACACGCTCAATATAACCTTAAATGATAAATATCAAAAATAAAGAATACGAAATTACAGGACTTTTCACTAAAATACCATAACCTTTATAACCTTTAGTTAAATCTTTAAATTGTAAACTTTTCTAAATAAAATCTTATATAAAATGAAAGCACGATTGGTCATGGACATCGATCGTTTATCTAAACTGTCTTGTGGGTCTAGGCAAGTGTGTCTAAGGCTAGTGGTTTTTAATTAGGCCCACGACTGTGGTTCCTTCCCACTTACCTGGCACTTATCTGGCCGCAATTGACGGTGAAGAGGCGATTTGAGGCTTCTAATGACTCATCGTTTAGACCCTAGAAATAGGCTAGTTGGCTTAGGAAACCCTAATAACTAAAATACGGAAACTATACTCTTTTGCAAATAAACACCCTATATTTATAAAACCGTTTTCCTAAATGAAAAGTATTTATAAAACCTAAGCAAAGTGCCGCTACAACCCATCTTTGGGGAACCTGTTAGGGATGGTACGGTTCATCGTGCACCCGCAGGCTAGTAGTGCGAGATTCAGACCTCCGCAAGGAGCATTCGGTCTCGAAAGGTTTAAAATACGATATTTAAGGAATGTGAGACTTTTTGTAAATAAAATATTCATATAAAAGAAAATTATTTATGTGTTTAATTATATATAATTATCATTTAAACACCTATTTTGTTATAATATAAAGTTTTCACTTTTTCCTAAAATTCAAGATTAAAAGTTACATTAAAATACCACGAATTTCAAATAAACAATTAATTCTTCTATTAGGATATATTCATTAGAATAACACAAATAAAATTCACATTCATTATAAAAATAAAGATGATTATTAAATACTTGAGGTATATTTTGAAAACTATACAAAAGTACTTTTTACATAAAACCCCCTCAAGTTTCACAAATTACAATAAGGCCCCTAACTAATATTGAACTTCAAATTATCTTTCTTTTAGTCTGACTCGGGTTGGAGTCTGACTAATTCTGACTTGAATATAATTCAAGTCAACCTATATTCAATCATATTCTAATACAAATTTGAATACAAGAATCCCTGAATCCAGTTAACAATATATTCATTTTGACTGAATCAAACCATGGATATTCATCCATTATCCTGATATTCCATTTTCCTGATTATACAGTTACAACATGTTTACTGATATCATGGTTTTGGTCAGTCATCCAGTTTACATATTCCAATACTACAACACTGTTAAAACACTACGGAGTTTAAAGGGGTAGATTGGTACGGAAGGTGTTAAAGGTGGCACGAGGTGGTCAGATTAAGACACCTAACATGAATACTGTTGCTGTTGTACCGTGGCATAACGGTTCCTTGCACTCTCCATTTGCCCTGATCTCTAGCATATAGAGATCCCCCTCGTATACACTGGCATCCTTCTGTACCAAGCTACAAACAACGGCGTTAAACAATATTCCATAATATTCAACAACATAATACTTTAGAAAATACTGCTACTCTGCCATTCTCATTCTTCTTTTCTTTGGGACTTACCGAGCGACCTGTTCGCTGACGACATTATATTTCTTTCTTCTTTGAATGTCGTCAGGTGTGTTGGACCAAGTTGAGACCGAGCCCACAAGTGAAGATTTGGAGCAGTTCCAAGAAGACCCAGAGCTCTAGATAATTGTACTTTGTTCTTTCCAGTATTTCCTTTTATTATTATGCCACTGTTTAGGCATTGCTTTTCCATTCCAGTTGTATTTTCATTTCATGCATTGTACAAAGAATGATATTAATAAAAGTTGCTGTTATTTCAATATCATTTGTCTCTTGTGATTATTTTATATTGCTTAGTTACGCTTAGCGTATGTACTTCTGAGTACATACGTAGCGGGCCTCGTCACGTCCACTTCGCCGTACACTGGGAAGCGGGGCGTGACACAGATACACCGTTATGCTGTGGTGTATATGAAGGAGTAAGCTGAGAGAGAATCCTATTCTCTTTTAGATAGTCACGGAATTCCGTGCTCAAGTATTCTCCTCCCCGATCAGATCGTAGGATTTTAATATTTTTACCCATCTGGTTCTCGACTTCATTCTTATATTCTTTGAATTTCTAAAAAGCTTCAGACCTGTGTTTCAATAGGAACACATGTCCGTATCTTGAGAGATCGTCAGTGAATGTAATGAAGTACGAAGAACCATTCCTAGCGTGTGTAGACATGGGACCGCATACATCATTATGTATCAGTCCCAAGAGTTCCGTAACTCTTTCTCCGTGTCTATTAAACAGAGTTTTGGTCATCTTTCTTTTGAGACATGACTGACAAGTTTCATAAGATGATAATTCGAATGGATTCAAATATCCATTCTTATGTAACTTAGCTAGTCGTGTCGCATTGATATGATCTACTCTACAATGCCACAAGAAAGATTCGTTCATTTCTGAACTCTTTCTCTTGTATGTGTTTTGTATGTTAAAAACTGTAGTTTGATTTAGAACGTATATGCCATTATTTAACGAGCCTGATCCAATCAACTTTTGATTCAGAAAAATATTCATAACATTATCCTGCACTACAAAATTATATCCTTCTTTACTTAATAAAGAAACTGATATAAGATTGCATATCAGGTTCGGTATGTATTACCATTTGGTAATACAAGGTGATATTCGCCAACTGCCTTGGCTGCAACATTTACATCATTCCTTACTCTTACGGAATGATCACCCATTCCCAGTTCTCTACCTTTCCTAACCCATGCAACATATTACATGTGTGGGATCTCGATCCGGTATCTAATACCCAGGACGTAGAGTGTACTAAGAAACAGTTCTCGGTAACTAACACACCCGAAGAAGATGCATCAACATACTTATTTTTCGTTTGAGCAGCGTGGGAATCCGGATATTCCTCAATTTCCTGCTCAGTCTTATAACAATTATAAGAAAGAACGGAACCAACGTTCCCCTGCTCAGCATAACAAGCGGGTTCGGTCAATACATCCATATTATTATCTTGATTAAGCCTGACATGGTCACTACCTGGAGAGAGAGAAGAAAACACTTAGCGTATGCTCTTGCAAGATCAGATTGGTTATTATCTTATCTAATCAGGATGGCTCTGTCACGCCCCGCTTCCCAGAGTACGCTAAAATGGGCACGTGATATAGCCAACCATGCTACCTGTGGGTAGGAAGTATCCATCCACAGTCACATTACGGCTGTAGAGATATCAAGAACAAATAAAACTATCTAAGACATGTCCATAATCCAAGATAACATGAGTCAAGAATAATAAAATGCGGAAGCAAAAGATCCAATACAAAAATAACTGGAATGTATGTCCCATAATGCGGGCTCGCATCAGGAATAAAATGCAAGAAAGAAAAGCTAACTACTGTTGACACTCACAGCTCAGCCTGTTGGCTGAAATACTCCTGCTCGGACTGCAACAGCGGTACAGAATCTGGGCCATGCAAAACCCAGACGTCAGCGCGTCATGACATCAAGTAATAAAATATAAACAAGGTAACAGGCAATGCGAATATAAACATGAATAAAGCAAGGGTAACAACAATATACATCAGGGCAGTGCAGGGTAGTGTGTAGTGGGTAAACTAAACCGTTCTATCAGGTTTTCTGTTCTAAAGTCTTTAAAATCAAATTGATGAATCATCGATGTAACTCAACAGTATCCCGTACATACCAGCGACCACGGCCCAGATTCTCGGGCTGAAACCGAGACATGCCGCTAGGCACTAAACAGGAATGTGTACAGATGAATGATGTCAGCAGCATCATTCCAAGGCTGGCCTAGACTCTAAAACTGATCAGAACAAGTAGCGAACTGTTGAGTTACAAGTCAGGTTTCACCTTTGATTTCCCCATACCCCCAAGTTATATGTGTATGTCAAGTCAGGTATCCCGTAATCAAGAACTAATGCCAACACAGGATCAGGTAAACAGGTTTGTCTGGATAGAAAACAGGAACGGTCCGTGAGGACTACATGTCAGGTTTGTTGGCATTAGACACAAGATCAGGTAACGAGTCAAGTTATGGTACAACAGGTCAAGTCAAGCAGTATACGGTACCATGTCGGGTCAATCAATATGTATATAGCAAGTCAGGTCAAGATGTAAACGATATCATGGGTGTGCTCATACTCAGTTACATAATCAAGCATGGTCATCAACAACATAAATTTAAGCAACGAATTAAACAAATAAGAAGCTTCAATTAATTAGCAGCACGGTTATCAATTGTGTTTCAGAGGTGTTATCAACATTATAAGAATACAATATGACAGTTTGGGCCGTTAAATCATGTTAACAAGTTTAAGAATTGTATGGATGCAATGGTATAAATATATATATATATATATATAGGTTCACTGGATGAAGTCACAGTTAACACAGGTTAAGTGTACACGAGTGTCCGAATGAAGTAAAACTATAGAGAAAGTGCCATAGGCTACGTCAATAGTGAAAGTGTGATTAAAACATGTAAATGTGATTATTAGGTTCAATACAGTAACTGCAAACGGTAGGTTTCACGTTTGGAAGATAAAATGACATATAACAACATTGAACACGAAATGGGAAATTATCGTGCTAAAGTTAAACTACCGGTTTAGGGTGTCGTCAATATATATGTGAATATTGTTTAGCATGTAGCAAGGGGTACTTGGCTCGACGGGTCGCGAATCGGGGAAACGGAACGTAAAACGTCGGCGGCGAAACTCGCGACGGACGCACGGTTCACGGAATGAACCCAAACGACGAACAGTGGAACCACACAGGTCAGGGTATCTCGCTGGATCGTCGAGACATGTCGCCGGCACGGCCGGATTCCGGCGAGATACAAAACAGTGAACGATCAAGAATGCAACAAGAAAAGAAAAGAAAATAAAGAAGAAGGGAAGGAGGACAGAGAAGGGGGTGCTCACGAGGTTCTGTGGGGAGGTTGTGGTCGCCGATCACGTCGACGGAGCTCCGGCGGTCGGCCTACGACGACAGCGACGGAAACCTACAGATCAAGAAAACATGAACCGAGAAAGGAGAAGAGAGGAGGAGAGGAGAAAGAGAAGAAGACACTCACCGAGGGATGCACGAGGCCGGGGGGACGGATCGAGATCGCCGGCGGCGATCCCACGAGGTGTAGGCGGTGTGCAGGTGGCCGCGGTTGCCGGTGCAGGATGCACGGGGAGTTGATGAAGGAGGAAGAAGAGGTGGATGTGACGAGGGCGAGGAGACGACGAGGCCGGTGGTGATGGCGTCGGCGTTGGGCTACTGCGGTGAAGGGCGAGACGGCTAGGGCTTCTCGCGATGTGGGTTCTGTTGAAGGAAAAAGAAATTGAGGGGGGAGAAATATATATATATAGGAGAGAGAGAGAGAGAGATATAGGGAGAGAGGGAGAGAGAGACGGGGAGAGAGAGAGAGAGGAAAAAGCGAGCGAGAGAGAGAAGGTGGGGCCCACGGGGGTTTAAGAGTGTTTTGATTGGCTGTTAAAGAAATTTGTGAAAGATTTTAAGGAAAGGAAAAATTATTCTGGGTTAAATTTTAAATATTCGACGGTAAAAAGTTTAGAAATTGGGATTTGGCGCAATGTAAAATTTCCAAATTGCGTCCGGGTCGGATCCAAAAATTTGAAATTGAAATAAGAAAATTTTAGGCGGGATCCAAAATTTAAAATGAAGTATTTTACAATCAAAAAGCATACCCCCAAAACGGACACATGTACATGCGCGTAGCCATCCAAACTCGCCCGTTTCACTGAACGGGATGAGAACACGATGCACGGACGCTACAACAGGGTTAGGGGTGTCAAGCATGCCATGATGAATATTTTTAATTTTATTTTAGATGCCCTAAACTGTTATATGCAGAAGTGAATTGTCGGGTAAAATTTATACTAGCAACAGTCAATTAGGATCAATGAAATAAATACCATACACCATTCATACGGTAACAGAAACTAGTAGCATTGGGCTCGGTTGTTACATTATACCCAACTACAAAAAGAATTTCGTCCTCGAAATTCCAAGAATACAAAGATAGACGACAAATAACTACAAGAAAAGATGAGGAAACTTTTGCCGGATTTCATCTTCTCGTTCCCAAGTGGACTCTCCATGAGAGCGATTACCCCAAGAAACAAGTACAAGAGGGATCACCTTGTTCTTAAGAACCTTTTCCCTTCGATCCACAATTTCAACCGGTCGCTCCTCGAAGGTCAAGTCTTCTCGTACCGTCAGCTCCGAATGATCCAATACATGCGTTTCATCTCGAATATACTTACGGAGTTGAGATACGTGAAACACATCGTGCACATTCGCCAAGGACTGCGGTAACGCCAAACGATACGCTACCTCACCAACACGCTCCAAGATCTCAAAGGGTCCAACAAATCGGGGACTGAGCTTCCCTCAACTTCCAAAGCGAATCACCCCTCTAGTCGGTGATATCTTCAAGAATACCAAATCACCCACGGCGAACTCTAGAGGTCTTCTCGACGTATCCGCCCAACTCTTCTGTCGGTCTTGAGCTGCTTTCATATGATTTCTGATAGTGTTAACTTTCTCTACTGTTTGCACAACCAAATCTGGTCCCAACAATCTTCGCTCACCGACATCGTCCCAACAAACAGGTGAACGGCATTTACGACCATACAAATCTTCAAATGGAGCCATCTGGATAGTTGCCTGAAAACTGTTGTTGTAAGAAAACTCCACCAAATGTAGATGATCCTCCCATGAACCCTTGAAGTCCAACATGCATGCTCTCAACAACATATCTTCAAGAGTTTGGATCGTTCTCTCCGACTGACCATCAGTTTGAGGATGATAAGCTGTGCTAAACTTCAATCGAGTCCCCAAACTTTCCTGTAAACTCCTCCAGAAGTGTGATAAAAACCGAGTGTCACGATCGGACACGATGCTTACCGGTACTCCATGCAATCTTACAATCTCCTGCATGTACCGCTCCGCCAAAGTCTCAGTTGATTGACCAACCCGAAAAGGGATAAAGTGGGCTGCCTTGGTCAATCGATCGACAATCACCCATACCGCATTGTTGCCTTTTGGACTCCGCGGTAAAGCCGTCACGAAATCCATAGTTATATGTTCCCACTTCCACTGAGGAATCGGAAGTGGTTGCAATAAACCAGCAACCCTTTGGTGTTCAGCCTTAACTTGCTGACACACCAAGCACTTTGCCACAAAGCGAGCAATCTCCCGTTTCATGCCTTCCCACCAGAAATGCTGTCGAATATCTCGGTACATCTTTGTGCCTCCTGTATGTACAGAATAAGCTGAACTGTGTGCCTCCTTCATAAGCTCTTCACGAATATCTCCCTTTGGCACACACAAACGGCTACCATACCTCAACGAACCATCTTCGTGGATCAATAAATCTGTTTGTAGTCCGGCTTCAGCCTG
Source organism: Agapanthus africanus (assembly GCA_030015575.1). Classification (NCBI taxonomy): domain Eukaryota; kingdom Viridiplantae; phylum Streptophyta; class Magnoliopsida; order Asparagales; family Amaryllidaceae; genus Agapanthus; species Agapanthus africanus. The sequence continues at coordinate 351,487,117 of CM057351.1, forward strand.
TTCTCGAAACTTTTGCGGTCTAGGATCCTGCGATTGTGCTGCTTTAATATTCTCGATCAACGATGAATGTACTTGCAGCTGCATCAACTGTCCCGAAGAATGCGGTAGCACAACCTCCAAGTCAAATCTTCGAAAATCTTCAACGAGCTCCTTCTGCGTAGTTAACACCTGAATTGTTGGTAACCGACTAAGCGCATCCGGCATGACATTAACCTTCCCCGGATGGTACTTAAGATCAAGATCGTAGTCATCCATCAGCTCCAACCATCTACGCTGCCTCATATTGAGCTCCTTCTGCGTGAACACATACTTCAAGCTCTTATGATCCGTGAAAACTTCGACCCTTTCGCCTAAAAGGTAGTGTCTCCAAATCTTCAACGCGAAAATCACAGCCGCAAGCTCCAAGTCATGAGTTGGGTAATTCTTCTCATGGGTCTTCAACTGTCTCGATGCGTACGCTACAACCTTCCCATGCTGCATCAAAACACATCCCAATCCTTTCCCAGATGCGTCGCTGTGAATCACCAATCCTCCGGAATTGTCTGGCGCGGTCAGAATAGGGGTGGTTATCAATTTCTGCTTTAACGTCTGAAAAGCTAACGCACATTTGTCCGTCCACACAAAAAGTACCTCCTTGCGCGTAAGCTTGGTTAACGGCTCCGCCAGTCGAGCAAAGTTCTCCACAAATCTTCTGTAATACCCGGCGAGTCCAAGAAAACTTCTTATCTCCGCAACATTCTTTGGAATCGGCCAATCCCGAACTGCTGCAATCTTTTCTGGATCGACGGCAATTCCATCGCCAGACACAACATGCCCCAAAAACTTTACTTCCTCCAGCCAAAACTCGCACTTACTCATTTTCGCATACAACTTCTCATGTCTCAACGTCTGCAGTGCGATCTTCAAATGTTCAGCATTCTCTTCAAAGCTCTTCGAGTAAACCAGAATATCGTCAATAAATACCACAATAAACTGGTCCAAGAATGGTGAAAAGATTCGGTTCATCAAGTCCATGAATATTGCCGGCGCATTCGTTACTCCGAAGGGCATCACTAAGTATTCGTAATGTCCATACCGAGTTCGGAACGCCGTCTTGCAAATATCTTCTGCTTTCACTCGGACCTGATGATATCCGGATCGCAAATCCAGCTTCGAGAATACCCTCGCGCCACTAAGCTGCTCAAAAAGTTCTCCAATGCGAGGGATCGGGTACTTGTTCTTAACAGTCACCCGGTTTAATTCTCGATAGTCGATGCACATCCTTCTTGTGCCATCCTTCTTCTTCACTAGAAGAACTGGAGCTCCCCAAGGTGAGTTACTGCTTCGAATCCAACCCTTCTCAAGCAATTCAGCAACCTGTTTCTTGACTTCTTCCAACTCTACTGGTGCCATTGGATAATACGCTTTGGATACTGGCGCTGCACCAGGAATAAGATCAATTGCGAACTCCACGTCTCACTTCGGCGGTAAACCCAATAAATCTTCAAACACGTCCATAAAATCACGAACGACAGCTGGCTCCTCACTTTTATCAACTTCCATTGATGCAAGAATATTGTTTGTCGGCCTAGCCCTAAACTCGACTGGCCCGACAGAACTGCCTCCTCCAGTGAAGCTAAATTCGGGATGTCCGGGAATCTGGAAAATTACTTTCCTTGCCCTACAATCAATGTGAGCGTGGAAAGTGCCAAGAAAATCCATTCCCAAGATGACCTCGTAGCTGCCCGTATCAATCACAAGAAATCTGCAAAAAGCTCCCGTCCGCACACAACAACTGTACAATCTTTACATTCCCTACTAGCTATGATTTTCCCATTCCCAGTGTGTATGTCCCAGAAACTAGACAGGGCCGTACAGTCAATCGAGTGTGTAGTTATAAACTTGGATGACACAAAACAATGGGATGCACCAGAATCGAATAACGCTAATGCGGGAAAACCATGAACGAGTAGAGTACCTGAAACAACTTCTCCTGACGCCTTAGCTTCTTCCGCTGTCAAGGTAAAAGCTCGAGCCTGATTAGGTCCTTGAGTCAGCTGTTTCTGTCCCCGGAACGGTCTATGCGGAGGCTTCTGAATATCATCCCTCGTACGAAGCTTCGACGGACAAGCGCTGACAGCGTGATTTGCCGCTCCACAAACTAAACAGAGTCCTAGCCTCCTTCGACAATCCTTTTGCACGTGGCCAGGTAAATAGCAGTAGTTACAAGTCATGCTCTTTCTTCGATCGACGACAACAGGCTTCTTCATGGGTGCTACACCTCGACGGTCCACTGGAATACCTCTGCGACCATGAGCTCGGTTTGGTACAAATGCTGGCTTCCTTACCGCAACTGCTGTCTGCTGCAAACTCCCCTTCATCCCAGATAAACTCTGCTGCTCTCGGGCTGCCGCAAGTACTTGTGAGAAAGTGGTTAAACCCAGGAAGACAATCTGCCTCTGGATGTCCACATCCAAGCTGCGCATGAACCTCCGTGCCCGGTCTGCATCGTTGGCAACTAAAGCTCCAGCGAATCTACTGAGTCTTGTCCACTCTGCTGCATGCACATCTACGGGTGCTCCCTTCTGCTTTAGCCCGATGAACTTCTCTTCCATTTCCTCCCGTGCGGTCCGCGGGAAGAACTTTTCTAGGAAACTCTTTGAAAAATCCGCCCACTTGATCGGCTTGGGCAAGCGGGTCTCCTCCACAAGCCACCATTCTCGGGCGTAGTCCACTAACTGAATGCGTACCACATCAACTCTTTTCTCATCTGGAATCTGTGCCGCAATAAGCAAGTTCTCTGTGTCAACTAGCCACTGCTCCGCTGGCAACGGCTCCTCCAAACCAGTAAATGTAGACGGACCCAAACGCCTGAAATCTGCCACGGTCCCTACTCGGTCAACTGGTTTAGCTCCAACATTGTTCACAGACTGCTGAACAACCTGCAAACCTTCCTGAAATGATTCCGCTTGCTACTGGATCAGCTCGGTCTGTCTCTTTTGATTCTCCAGCATTCCCCTTATTACTCCAAGCATGGCGGCTCCATCCACATGCCTCTGGTACGTCTTCAAATTCTTATCTGCCATATTCCTGAAATCAAAACAGCCAACATTAGCATGATGATAGATTCAAAATATAGATCAAGGCTAGAACTCCAAGTTACTTAAATAGAGTGTCGCATTGTAACTATGCCGCAGTATCATAGCCACAATTACATAACTCCACCCAAGTCGCCTAAGTCCTAGAGATAACAAGGATTCAGGTTTTCGAGTCGATATGCAAAGGAAGTTTGCACATCGTAAAAGATATAATCGGGAGAACTTGATTCAAGAACGGTAAAACGGCAAGGTGGCAGGACATGTTTCCTAAACACGGATTTCCTGATTCGTGTATTGGGTACAATACCCAACTACAAAAGAATCAACCCGACTAACCTATGGCTCTGATACCAAAAGAACCATGCCACGCCCCGCTTCCCAGAGTACGCTAAAATGGGCACGTGATATAGCCAACCATGCTACCTGTGGGTAGGAAGTATCCATCCACAGTCACATTACGGCTGTAGAGATATCAAGAACAAATAAAACTATCTAAGACATGTCCATAATTCAAGATAACATGAGTCAAGAATAATAAAATGCGGAAGCGAAAGATCCCATACAAAAATAACTGGAATGTATGTCCCATAATGCGGGCTCACATCAGGAATAAAATGCAAGAAAGAAAAGCTAACTACTGTTGACACTCACAGCTCAGCCTGTTGGTTGAAGTACTCCTGCTCGGACTGCAACAGCGGTACAGAATCCGGGCCATGCAAAACCCAGACGTCAGCGCGTCATGACATCAAGTAATAAAATATAAACAGGGTAACAGGCAATGCGAATATAAACATGAATAAAGCAAGGGTAACAACAATATACATCAGGGCAGTGCAGGGTAGTGTGCAGTGGGTAAACTAAACTGTTCTATCAGGTTTTCTGTTCTAAAGTCTTTGAAATCAAATTGATGAATCATCGATGTAACTCAACAGTATCCCGTACATACCCGCGACCACGGCCCAGATTCTCGGGCTGAAACCGAGACATGCCGCTAGGCACTAAACAGGAATGTGTACAGATGAATGATGTCAGCAGCATCATTCCAAGGCTGGCCTAGCCTCTAAAACTGATCAAAACAAGTAGCGAACTGTTGAGTTACAAGTCAGGTTTCACCTTTGATTTCCCCATACCCCTAAGTTATATGTGTATGTCAAGTCAGGTATCCCGTAATCAAGAACTAATGCCAACACAGGATCAGGTAAGCAGGTTTGTCTGGATAGACAATAGGAATGGTCCGTGAGGACTACATGTCAGGTTTGTTGGCATTAGACACAAGATCAGGTAACGAGTCAAGTTATGGTACAACAGGTCAAGTCAAGCAGTATACGGTACCATGTCGGGTCAATCAATATGTATATAGCAAGTCAGGTCAAGATGTAAACGATATCATGGGTGTACTCATACTCAGTTACATAATCAAGCATGGTCATCAACAACATAAATTTAAGCAACGAATTAAACAAATAAGAAGCTTCAATTAATTAGCAGCACGGTTATCAATTGTGAATACAATATGACAGTTTGGGCCGTTAAATCATGTTAACAAGTTTAAGAATTTTATGGATGCAATGGTGTGTGTGTGTGTGTGTGTATATATATATATATAGGTTCACTGGATGAAGTCAAAGTTAACACAGGTTAAGTGTACACGAGTGTCCGAATGAAGTAAAACTATAGAGAAAGTGCCATAGGCTACGTCAATAGTGAAAGTGTGATTAAAACATGTAAATGCGATTATTAGGTTCAATACAGTAATTGCAAACGGTAGGTTTCACGTTTGGAAGATAAAATGACATATAACAACATTGAACACGAAATGGGAAATTATCGTGCCAAAGTTAAACTACCGGTTTAGGGTGTCATCAATATATATGTGAATATTGTTTAGCATGTAGCAAGGGGTACTTGGCTCGACGGGTCGCGAATCGGGGAAACGGAACGTAAAACGTCGGCGGGGAAACTCGCGACGGACGCACGGTTCACGGAATGAACCCAAACGACGAACAGTGGAACCACACAGGTCAGGGTATCTCGCTGGATCGTCGAGACACGTCGCCGGCACAGCCGGATTCTGGCGAGATACAAAAACAGTGAACGATCAAGAATGCAACAAGAAAAGAAAAGAAAATAAAGAAGAAGGGAAGGAGGACAGAGAAGGGGGTGCTCACGAGGTTCTGTGGGGAGGTTGTGGTCGCCGATCACGTCGACGGAGCTCCGGCGGTCGGCCTACGACGACAGCGACGGAAACCTACAGATCAAGAAAACATGAACCGAGAAAGGAGAAGAGAGGAGGAGAGGAGAAGGAGAAGAAGACACTCACTGAGGGATGCACGAGGCCGGGGGGACGGATCGAGATCGCCGGCGGCGATCCCACGAGGTGTAGGCGGTGTGCAGGTGGCCGCGGTTGCTGGTGCAGGGTGCACGGGGAGTTGATGAAGGAGGAAGAAGAGGTGGATGTGACGAGGGCGAGGAGACGACGAGGCCGGTGGTGATGGCGTCGGCGTTGGGCTACTGCGGCGAAGGACGAGGCGGCTAGGGCTTCTCGCGATGTGGGTTCTGTTGAAGGAAAAAGAAATTGAGGGGGGAGAAATATATATATAGAGGAGAGAGAGAGAGATATAGGGGGAAAGAGAGAGAGGGAAGAAAAAGCGAGAGAGAGAGAGAAGGTGGGGCCCACGGGGGTTTAAGAGTTTTTTGATTGGCTGTTAAAGAAATTTGTGAAAGATTTTAAGGAAAAGAAAAATTATTCTGGGTTAAATTTTAAATATTCGACGGTAAAAAGTTTAGAAATTGGGATTTGGCGCAGTGTAAAATATTTCTAAATTGCGCCCGGGTCGGATCCAAAAATTCGAAATTGAAATAAGAAAATTTTAGGCGGGATCCAAAATTTAAAATGAAGTATTTTACAATCAAAAAGCATACCCCCAAAACGGACACACGTACGTGCGCGTAGCCGTCCAAACTCGCTCGTTTCACTGAACGGGACGAGAACACGATGCACGGACGCTACAACAGGGTTAGGGGTGTCAAGCATGCCATGACGAGTATTTTTAATTTTATTTTAGATGCCCTAAACTGTTATATGCAGAAGTGAATTGTCGGGTAAAATTTATACTAGCAACAGTCAATTAGGATCAATGAAATAAATACCATACACCATTCATACGGTAACAGAAACTAGTAGCATTGGGCTCGGTTGTTACAGGCTCCCAATGTACATATATTTATTTCTAAAAATTGCATTTAGACTAATTTATTACCTCCTTTTTGGCATGGAGCCGGCCCCTTCCATGCTTAGTCTTGACTTGGGCTCGGGCTCGGGCCCACTTAACTTGGGGTTGACCTTGGTTTTGACTTGGTCAACTGGGATGTAATTTTTGACCCCAACAGATGCACCTTGGGATCCCGAATCGAAAGATTACGTTGTACTGCAAGAACTTTATGGTAGTGGCGGTGTCCGGCCTTCTGATGGGGACGGCCTCAATCCACTTCGTAATATAGTCTACCGCGATGAGGATGTACTTGTGCCCGCCCGTACCAGTGGGGAGTTGGCCTACCATGTCCATCCCCCACCGGGTAAACAGCCAAGGGGAGGTGAGGGCCGTTAGCTCGGTAGCCGAAAGACGTAGTATGCTGCCGTGGAGTTGACAGCTCTTGCATCTTCTGACGAGCTTCTAAGCGTCTTGGTGTACCGTCGGACAATAATATCCTTGGAGCAACTTCTTCTGGACCAATGTACAGGATCCTTGATGCGCTCTACCGACCCCTTCATGTATCTCACGCAGGACGTAGTCAGTTTCGTGAGGGTCGACGCACCGGAGCAGAGGCTGTGTGTATGGCTTCTTGTAAAGGTTTTCATTGCTCCAGATGAAATGGCGGGCTTTGGCTCGGAGGCGGAGTGCTTCCCTTCGGTCTTCCGGCAGTATGCCATTCTTCAGGAACTCCATGAGGGGCTTCCTCCAATCCCGGCCTCCTCCTTGAACAGCGTATACTTGAAGCGTCACCTCTTTGTCTTCCACGCTGGGCCATGGAAAGATTTTGAAGAGGATATTCCTCTTATTATTGGCAGTATAGGAAGATGCAAGTTTGCCCGGGGCGTCGGCCTGGGCATTCAGGTGCCGGGGTATCTGTTCCACTTGGACTTCATCAAAACCTTTTCGTAGTCTTTTCACCCCGGCCAAGTACTTCACCATGAGTGACTCTCGGGCCTCGAAGCACCCGGTCACTTAGCCGACGACTAGGGCGGAGTCTCCACGAATCCGGATCGTCTTCAGCCCCACCCCGGAAGCGATTCGTAGCCCGGCCAACAAGGCCTCGTATTCCACGGCGTTGTTTGATTTGTGAACCCGAGCTTCAAAGAGTACTCCATCTCTGTCTCGTTCGGGCCTCGAATGATAAGGCCGGCACCGCTCCCTTCCTCGGTAGAGGATCCATCCACGTAGAGGACCCAATCGGGGACAGAGTCAGGTATTTCCTCAACCGAGGGTCGGCACCCAGGGATGGGTGCCGACGCTGTTTTCTTGGTAGGGATAGTGCATTCGACAACGAAGTCTGCTAAGACTTGCACTTTGATGGCTTGCCTGGGACGGTATTTGATGTTGAATTGGGATAATTCCCACCTCCATTTCTCCAGTTGACCAGAAGACTTGGGGGAGGCGAGAATTGCCCCTACAGGCCGCTCGGTGAGGAAGAGGATGGTGTGTGCCTGGAAGTAGTGTCGTATCTTCCTTGAAGCGACGATAAGCGCCAAGACTATCTTTTCTATGGCCGGGTACCTTGTTTCCGCATCTTTGAAGACATGGCTCACGTAATAGACCGGATTCTGCACTCCTTCGACTTCTCGGACGAGCACCTAGCCAGCAGCATGACCAGAGACTGCAAGATACAATGATAGCTCGTCTCTTTCGATTGGTCGGGTGAGCAGCGAGGGAGTTGCCATGTGCGCTTTGAGCTGCTCGAAAGCGTTTTGACATTCTTCGGACCATTTGAACTTTGGGATCTTTCTCAGGGCTTTGAAGAATGAGAGGCAGTTTTCTCTGGATCTCGACATGAAGCGACTCAGAGCGGCCACTCTCCCCGTGAGTCGCATGATCTCAACATTGCTCTTCGGTGTGGCCATGCTGAGAATGGCGCCGATCTTTTCTGGGTTAGCTTCGATTCCTCGGTGGGTAACCATGAACCTGAGGAATTTCCCACTAGTGACTCCGAACATGCACTTGGCCGGATTCAGCTTCATTTTGTACTTGCGGAGGATGTCGAATGCCTCGCCAAGATCTTTGGTGTGCCCGTCCGATGAGGTAGATTTCACGAGCATGTCGTCGACGTAAACCTCCATGTTCTTCCCGATCTGTGGTCTGAACATTTTATTAACTAGGCGCTGGTATGTACCCTAACATTTTTGAGACAGAAGGGCATCAACTTGTAGCAGTTTACCCTCCGGTCCATGGTGAACGCGGTAGGTTCTTCATTTGCCGGGTTCATACGAATCTAGTTGTAGCCGGAGAAAACGTTCATGAAGCTGAGCAATTCATGACCTGTCGAGCTGTCTACTAGCTGGTCTATCCGAGAGAGGGGATAGTTGCCTTTCGGACATGCCTTGTTCAGGTCTGTGAAGTCGAAGCACATGCGCCACTTCCCGTTCGCTCTTTTAACCATGGCTACATTCGCCAGCCAGTCCGAGTAATCAACATTTTGAATGAAGTTAGTTGTGAGCAATCTATCGACCTCGTCCTAAATCGCCTTTTGCTTTATCAGCGCGAAACTCCGCTTCTTTTATCTGATGGGTCGGGCCTTTGGGTCGACCCCGAGCTTGTGCAAGATTACTTTAGGGTCGATCCCGGGCATGTCAGCAGACACCCAGGCGAACATGTCCGAGCTCCCACGGAGAAAGTGGATCATGTCTTCGCGCTGGGTTCCTGTAAAAAGGGATTCGATCTGGACGGTTCGTCCCTCATTCCCCTCGACGAGGGGAATTTCTATTAGAGCCTCCACCGAGGCTCCTCAGATTTCTTTCTGTTCGTCGCAGGTGTCCAAGGACCCCTGGAAAACATTTGCGTCTTCAAGGTCGTCGCTATTTTCCCCGGTGGTTGATGTTGTAGTGAAGCAAATCTTGGCGATTCGCTGGTTCCCGTAGGCCTGGCCTATCCCCCTTGATCTAATGGAAATTTGATCGCGAGGTGGTAGGTCGAGATCTGAGCTCGGAGGGCATTTAATGTCGGGCGTCCCAGGAGGATGTTATAGGATGAAGGAATCCTAGTGACGATGAATTCCACCGGTACGGTCCTCGTATGGCCACTTCCCCAATGTTGAGTAGGAGGGTGACCACTCCCTCGGCCGGGATGGAGTGGTTGGTAAATCTCGATAGGACGTGGGAGATTGGCCGTAGGTCGGACGGCCCCAGACCCATACGCTGGAAGCAGTCATAGAAGAGGATATCTGCCGAGCTCCCGGAATCTACCAGTATCCTCTGGACCTCGTAATGGTGGACCCGTACTGTAATCTTAAGAGGGTCATTGTGAGGCACGGATATACCGTGGAGGTCCTCATCAGTGAAGATGATGGGCTCAGCGGTCCTGCACTTCTTCTGGGGCGGGTCGCTTGTTCCCTTGACGGGTAGGTGGCAATGAGTTTCGCCGGCTCCACGGGCAGACCCCGAGGAAACGATCATGATTTGGCCGATCGTTAATTCGCCGGGAATGGGCTGGTTATCACGCTCCCTGTTCGCCTGTCACTTGTCCCGCAGGTACTTCGCCAGGTGGCCAGAGCGGATCAACTCCTCGATGTAGTCGCGGAGTTGTTTACAGTTCTCGGTCGGGTGGCCCTGTGACCTATGGAAGGCGCAATACGGGCTACGGATACGTTTAGCCGCTCTATGGGTGACCGGCTGGGGCTTGAAGAATTGCTCGCCCTTCGCCTCCTATAACAGCCCTATCTGGGAGATGTTGAGAGGAGTATACTCCTAGAACTTTGGGGAGTACGGTTTTGGCCGGTCGACCTTCTTCTTCTCTTCTCTGCCCTCTTTTTTTGGTCGGCTTGGTCGCCCTTGGGCAGGTTTGCGTTCACCTCCGACTTGAGTTGGATCTCTCGCTCGGTTCAAGCTTTTACCTCAACCATGGTCTTAGGTTGCGCTAATACAAAAGAGTGGAGCCACTCTTTGTGCCTAAGACCCGACCTTAGGGCGGTGATGACAGTTTCATCCCGGTGCTCGAGAACCTCGAGAAGAGCGTTGTAGAAGCGAGCGACGTATCCTTTAAAGGATTCCTTGTCCCCGCTCTTTATGGTGAAGAGGTAATCGATTGTTCACTTCTGTTGTCTGTTTCCGCCGAAGTGGCCGAGAAACTGGGTGGCCAGCTCATCAAAGGTAGAGATGGAGCGTGGCGTGAGTCCTCGGAACCAGTCCTGTCCATCCCAGATGAGGGTGGCGGGAAATGCTCGGCATTGGGCAGCGTCGGAGTTATCCTGGACTCTCATGCCCGCCGTAAATGCATCCATATGGTCCTTTGGGTCGGATTTCCCTTCGAAGAGGGCCACCTTGGGAGGCTTGTTCCTGGACGAGACGTGTACAGTGAGCAACTCCTCAGTGAAGGGCTTCGTAAGTGAGTCGGCGGCGTACCTAGCCCCTTCACCAGAAGGATGACCCTCCTGATGTATACCCTCGATTTTCTTTTCGAGGGCGTCGAGGTGGTCGTGATACCATGAGGATTCGGCGCATTCAGAGCGGCGGTCCTTCCCGCTGGTGGTCTGCGCCAGGCAGCGACTCCGATTCCATTCTATCAAATTCTGTAGGTCCCCAGGCGAGGTCCTTCTTGAGTCCCCACGGCGAGTGCCGTTCGTGCGATCCAGTCGAGGGAGAGGGTGTCGGTCATGCCTAGGAACAGGCGAGCTGACCGATACCTCATCGGGAGGGAGGGGAACGTGGCGGGCCTCGGGGTGATGGGATCTTTCGTGAGACCGCGGCATGGGGCCATGTGGCGCCCAGCGGGTCATAGAATCAGTCGCCGCGGGGGAGCCGCGGTCAACGGAGTGAGCACGGCGTTGTTTGGTGGTGTCATCGTGGGCGGTATCATCCTCCCCCTGCGGAGGTCGTGATCCCTGGGAGGGGGAACGACAACCTGGGGGTCTGGGCCCGCCGTTTGGACACGGAAAAGAGTGTCGACTATGGATGCGAACCCATCGATCCTTGCTAAGAGGGCGTGGATAGCGTTCGGAGGGGGAATAGATCCGTCCGTGCCTCCGTTGTGGGGAGGGCGGCGGCTTGTGCTGGGATCGTTACGGTCTTCGCTCGCCATGAAGTTGAGAGCGGAAGATCAACTTTCGATGGGTGGAGAAAATTGAAGTTCCCCACAAACGGCGCCAACTGATGGAGACCTGGATCTCCTTCAGATGTTGTCCTCCGTCGATCTGTTGTGAGCGTTGATGAAGGGTTGAGATTGACGTTGATGATTGTCTTCTTGAGCGTGTGGATCTCAATGGGTTGATTTTGGGGTGAAGCCGAGCTACCTGCAAAGAAGTTCTGGGATGGTTGTACCACCGTGGACCCTCCGACGATCAAGTTAGCCAAGGAATTTGAGCAGAGTAGAGGCTTGTTGGATTGAAATTGCCTTATCTGAGTCATCTGAGAGAGGGGTTTTTATAGTGGTCGCTTGGAACGAGATGGCGCGAGATCTTCGCCGTTGGTTACGCCCCTGGCATTACGCCTGCGTGAATGACAGGATCCCCCCATTAATGACGAGATACGCTCGTTAATAGGGGGATACGGCGGCATGGAATGCGAGATGTTGGGTGGCGGATATCTCGCTTCTGGCGAGATACGCGGAGCCGTGGCGGAGGCGCTCGGGCTCTGCGTCCTTGGTTGCTCGGTAGAACTGGGGAGGCTTAGCTCGGCGGGGGCTCGGAGGCGAGCGGGAGGCCGAGGAAGCTCGGTTCTGTGATAGCTCGAAGATGAGCTGGGAGGGCTGAGGAAGCCCAGCATGTAGGAGGCGAGCCGATGGTTATTCGTAAGGCGAGCATGGAAGTGTTCTGGAGGCCATCGAAGGTCGAGTCGGTCCTCGGGCCAATGGCCCTGGGAATGCCTTCAATATATCGTGCTTTCTCCTGTCCCGTAAGCCCCGGGACACATCATCTACCATGTGTCATGATCTGGGGAATTCCCACTTATGAGTATCATCACTATGTGTCAAATCTGGATAGATTCTGTCCAGACCCGCGCACTGTTTTTCAAAATGTCATAGCTAACTCTGTATAACTCGGATTGCGATGGGCCTTAGATGCACGCATGCCAATTTGACAACTCTGCAACTTTCCTATAGAACCCTAGGCTCATAAATGTATATATTGATATGATATATGCTTAGCAAGTTACCCTCTCATTGCTGTCCTAGAAAATAAAATCTGTTTTATATCCCTAGATTAAAATAATCATAACTATAGCTTCCGATATCCAAATCGCGTAAACTCATGTAGTTAGCTAGACTAAAAGACCTACCTTTTTCTAGTTCAACTCCAGACCTGAAAAGTGACAGAAAATATCTGAATTCCCCGAAGAAATCTTCTTGCTTTTGACCTCTTAGTTAGCTCCCGTCTTACTATTCCCGGTAGCGAGCCAAGCAGACTTTTAAAACATGCAATGATACGAGACAAATTCTGCCCTGCACTATGCAGCAATACCAAAATGCGATTATCTCATAAGCCCGTAATCGGAATTAGTCGAGACTTGATCTCATGTATGTGTAACATCCAGGAATACATTTCTTGTGTTCATCCTAAGTTCATATGGATTGTTTATCTGCTGGTATTCAGTACTTTGTGCTACTGTTTCTGGTTTGTGCCTTGTGGATACTTCAATTTAGTATCGTTTCATGTATACGGACTTGTGGAGCCTAACCCCCTCATTGTTGTACTTACATGAATCATGTAGTTGGATGTATTGCATGCTTGGTATGAACCTGGATCGAACTGTGAACACACACACACACACACACACACACACACTTAAATACGTGAATACATGCACGTGTGAACTGGACACGAGCCTGCAACACTTCAACGTATTCATGGATTCGTGTTGGACTTGTATCAAACTCTATAACTTAACATACGATAACGCGGGAAAAATGATAGTTTGGTAATGAATGTATTTCAAGTCATGGGAGTCCACTAAAATTCACTGACTATTCATGAATCTTGTGTGCCATTGTTTCGTGGGATCGACGAAACTTTAATTATATGTGTTGTTGGTCTGTGGGTTTGACAGACTGCTCTTGTTACACGTATACTTTCACTGGTATAACTACAATAAAACACGTAACCATAGAACTAATATGTTTATATAAGTTTATCTTGCTTAACTGCCCTATAATGCATGTGCACTTCATTGCGCAGTTCGTTGTATCACTGTATATTATTCATATATGCTTATATGCTTGTCATTATATCACTTATTTATAATCATTCATTAACCAGGGATTTACCGAGCGCAAGATCACCGACAAACATTCCGTTTTATTTCTTCTTTTGAAAATGTTCATCAGGTGATTTATGGATAGGAGAGAAAATAGGAGGAGAGATTGAACCGATAGAAGAGAATTATTTGCTATTGTCATCCCAGGCAGACTACCGGTCGACATCAGCTTTTATTTCGTATGCCTGCTTATTAAGGCTGATATTATTTCTTTTCAGTTGTATTGTTTTTCTAATCAGACTTGTATCAGTTTTCTTTGAATACTGTGGTTCTGAAATGTTATAAATCGTAGTTGGATTTTATTTTTTGTTAAATTCTTATAATATTAAATATTGCTCATTATAACGCGCAACGTATTTATTTCGAGAAAGTCCTATTTCCAGCATAAATACGCCGCGGGTCTAGTCATGCACCTGCTACCGTTTTTTGGGAAGCGGAGCGTGACAACCAGCTACCAGACGTTGCAACATTTAATCGGAAAAAATTTTGTCTGCTTGTTATATATGTCTGGTCATGAAAGAGAAATAGATAAAATAATGTACACAAAATATGTTTCACGGCCGTCCAAAAATTCATTATTCAGGGACCTGCACTTCACCGGTGACATGTGTCGACCATATATCAGCTTGAACATCCCCATAAATAAATAAAATATCTACCAAGGGCTTATAAATTTCAGGTCATTTAGATGCACCAAACTATTATATTATGGGCTAAGCCTAGAGCCTTATCGGCGGGTTCGGGTTTATAACCCGTACAATCCGACCCGATTGCACCGCGTACGGCCATCTGTCCGCATAGAAACAAGAAGCCACCGCCTTCGTGTTCTTCTAAAAACCCACACTGCACTCTTCAAGCGAAACCCTTAAAAGACGATCTTTCACCAAAAGAAACCGAAGAGATCAATGGCGGCATCGGAAGCGCCCACTGATCTCGCTCCTTTACTCGAAGCAGCGTCCGAGTTCGCATCGTATCCTGGTTTGATCCAAACCCCTTACAATCTCTTCAATCTTTTCAATCTGTCCCTTATCAATCTATCGTTATTTTTGTTTTTGTAATTAGGTTTGCAAACTGATGCTTCTGCTAAAGAATTCCTCGATCGCTTCCCCCTTGCTGGCCTCTTCAGGTACTTACTCTCTCTTTCTGTGAATAGATTAGATGGGCGATTGAAGAAACATCGAGGCATCTTCGGATTGTTGTAGTTGGGAATCAAATTGATTCGGATGGTTTTGGAATCTAAAATCAAGGGAACCCTAAAATCTAAATCATATTTTTACTGAGGTTCCTTGTAACTATGGGTAAAGATCGATGAATTTTGTTTCTTAGGAATGGAACCTAATACCAGTGATGCATTGCAAGAATGCTGGAGTTCAATCCAACTGAACCCCCCCCCCCCAAGAAAAAAAAGGGTGGGGGGGGGATGTATGAAGGATTAGAAGCCAAATGGATGTCGTGGCTCAGATCACATATTTAACTAACTTGGATTTAATATCACAAGCAACAAGGGGGAACACACGTGCACACACATACACAGAGGAAAAAAAACTGTGAGTTGACACTATTGTGTTTAAACATCAGTATGCGGTATAATCACCAGCCATAGGATTTCTCTATATCGGTTGCCTAGAGTTCCTTGTTACTCTTTTGGGTTCCATAAATGTTGGTAGCTTTAACCTCCTGCCGTTTTAACTTTTTTTATAATGCTGCTGCTCATTTTGTTATGAAGTTCTCCACCTGCTCGATTCTTGTGAACTAATCTGGTTGCTCTGCCCTGCAATTAATTTTTTTTTAATTATTGCAGTTTGCTACAAGCTGGAGTGGATGTACCTGGGCTGGAAGCTACTATTGTTGCGTGTTTAGATAGAATATTCCAAACAAAATATGGCGCCGCTCTCCTTCTACAATATGCTGTATGTTTGATCTTAACTTTTGGGGTTTCGAAGCTGCTGTTTGTTTACTTGTATATATTTATATTTTTGTTAATTGGAGAAGTGCATAGTTTTTTCCCGTTTCTTGACATGTGTTGGTGTTGCTAGACTCAAGCATGTTCGTTATATAGCTCTTAGCTCTATGATGAGTAATGCTTGCACTTTTTAATAGCTGCATAGTAATTATTTTATGTTATGTACAGGTGCTCTTTATTATTTCATGAGCGAGTGCCCCTATTATGATACTTTGATGATAAAGTATGACATACTGTGACAGATCAATACTAATATTTAAAAAAGCAATGAGAAATAGAACAATATCTTCTGATTTCTAGTAGTAGAGGCAGGAAAAGAGTTGGTGAGGACGGGCTTTGAAGCTGGCATGGTTTTGAAGAGCCGCCTGAAGTAAAGCGAAATGTCCCTTGGCTTGGATGTGTCGCACGTCCAAATATCTATGCCCGGGGGATAGCTCATCCATTATCTAACTTCTTAGCACAACCAGGATTAAGATCTCTTTATAGTACTTGCATAAATACTCAGGTTGATGTTATAGCAAACAAGTATAAAGTCATCCAAGTGTCTAGTGAAGTGTCATGACTCATGACCCATTTTTTTGCCAGCCACTGCTGCTCATGTCCTACACGATGCCAGAGGCGTGTATGTGTGTTGGTGTTTGGACATGTAGCGGGCATGGGTGCAACATTCTTTTGCAAGTGGTGTTTCATAGGTTGCAAGTATCTATGTACTTATTATCATTCAGTTTGTTTAATCACCCATGTTTGTGAATGCAAAGTAGGATCCTAGTACCAAAGACAAGAACCTGAACAAGGACTTCAATGCAGGTACAGAGGGTGGGGCCAAACATATTAACATTGCTTATAAAAATATCGGCATTTGCATCTAATGAGTGAGTTGCATATAAATACTTTTGCATCACACAGTTACTAGCCCTTTCATTCACATTCTTCAACACTATGGCATTAAAACTAAACCGTCTGCATTCATGGCAACAGTTAAAATCTGCCTCTGAGCATTATCTGCTTCTAAAATTGCTTCCAAGTTTAGACCTTTTTATTGAAATTTGAACACAATCCTTAAACCTGTCTCTAAATCACCCAATTTGAAATCAAAACAAGATTGCAAACATGACAAATAACTATATATTTACACACACAAAAAGAAGAAGCAAAAGATCAAACTTTTACGGCGACAAACCCTAACAGTAGAGAATTAGGTTTACCTTGAGGGCACATTGGGGGTGGAAGAGAAGAAGGAGACGGAGGCCCAATCAAAATTGGATCGGATCTAAAACTCCCCCAACTGCTCTGCGAGATTCGAACGCGTTACCATCATCGATCGACCTCAATCTCTCACATCGATTCAAAATCGATCTAGGGTTTCGCTCGCGCGCCTCCTCCTTCTCTTTCTCGCTGTCGGCCTATTAGCGATTCGATCGGCCGTTGATGATGAGAGATAGTTTTCGAAAAATAGGGTGGGGCCCCACCCTGCCCTTGAATAGGTCCGCCCCTGCCTCAATGTCCCATTCTATAAAGACTACCACATCGGCAAGGAACGAAGTGTCCTCATCCTCACCTCCACTGAAAAGGGAAAAAGAAACTACAGCATACTCCCTATGTTTTTTTCGTTGAATGGATGCTCTTTCACGATAATTTTCATAATCATTAGCAACAACCAATACTAGAAACAAAATTAACCGCAGCATTGTACATTTGAGATTTGGCTTCATGGGTACACACATCTCTTAATTAAGGGCCATGCGGATCCTCTTCCGTCATTCAACATATCACTCCATCGTGAAGTTAGCATAATATGATACATTTCATCCAAATATTACATCCTTGTGATTGTTTTAATGAGACAATCCTTGTTAATTGAATGCTTCTTAAACATACTTGAACAAGTATCATAAATGTCTCCAAGTAATCAACAAGTCTCCCCTATCCTGTGTGTGTCTCTGATCTTATTTGGTCTGTGAGCTATGATGAGGTTGAAGACTAAAAGGTATAGGATTTCTATGCTGTTCTTTAAATCAACTGTTGTTAGCCATTTTGTTTTTTGCAGGATCGGTCTTGGAGTGAAATTGCCTGCTGGCAAAGGCTAAATAAGCTTTCAAATTTCTTTATATACTTGGTAGTTTGATAAGTTTATGATATTTAATCACATAATAAATGAGATCGCAACCGGATAGCATTTTCTCTATTGCAAAGCTGATTTAATTAAGTAAATATATATTGCACACCTTGTCTGATTATATATAATTCTTACAATCACTTGCCTGCATTTGATTCTCATAATCACCTGCCTTCCCTTTTTGTTTTTTGCAGTCTTTCCTGCAAGCTGGTCTGCGTGCGAGCTCACATACTGTCAGATGTTTGGCTTGCAAAGCTGTAAGAAATCGGCTAATTAAAGATTAAAAGAAAAATGACTTGAGGTTGCTTTATAAAAATGTCGGTTCTTACTATGCATATGTTTATTAGATTCTCTAAGAAAAAACATGTGTGCTTCTTCCTCCATAATATTACAACGTTATTTTATGCAAAGTTTCTTTGCAATGTATTTGATATGCTCATCTATGTTATCTGATATACATCGCACACCATTTCTCCCACATCTCTATTTTTTCGAGACTGTTAGGCTTCTTCTGTATAACATTAGTTTCATCTCTTTCTTATATATGTCATGTTTTATATCCTTATATCTATAATTTTAACTATGCTACAGCAGGACTGGATTTTTTTGTTAATAGATAATATCTATATCTTTACACTTGCTTTTGACTGCAATCAAAGAGAAAACACGCTGGAGTTCGTAATGCAATGTATATTGAACATAAAAACCCCGTGATTTTTCTAATCATTTCCAGACTCATATGACACACAGTTGGCCGGTGACTTGGAGCATACATCCTTGCGTGAGTATGTACATAAACACTAAACACGTAGGTCGATCTAGTTCTGGCGCTCACAAATATCCTAAGACATCTTGTTTTGTAGATAATCTTGAGTACACCCTGAAATCATTGGAAGTTGTTGCATCATCTTCAGTGGACTACGCCAAAAGTTAGAATATTATCATTGTGCTGCTCTTGCTATTCGATAAGATGTACTTTGCATGTCCATGGACCATGACCATAAAACCAATCAAATAATTCTCTAATAAAATCATAGTTCATTTCCTCCTATTGGCTCCTATTGGCTTCTGCATTTTCTCATTGTGAATGCAACTTTCTTTTCTTACTCCTAAACTTGATTTGGTGATATGTGGAAATCTTGTCATCCTTACTGTTCTTTCTTTTGGTTGATGGATGAAGATTCCTTTACTGCTACTTGCAAAGGGGGTACCTTACTATTATTAAACAGGGAGGGTTCTACTAACAAACTTCGTTATACCGCTTGTGTAACCTTAGAGAGTCGCATTGTAGCCTTAACGCAATGTGGCCTTAATCAGTTCAATTAATGAAAATCTTTGGGAAGCGCCGACTACAGAACGTTCCTGTTTTGTAGATGATAGCCCGGTTAGATAATCAATTTGCGTTGTTCATAACATATGTTCATTTTGTGACTTACCACAATATACATATTTAGATTCCATACGGTTCCTTGATCTTTGCAAATGAGAGGTAACTGTATTACATAATGAATTTTATACTGCTGCTAACAATTATTTTCGATCAGCCAAATGCTGCAGCTTGAGGTTTTTACTTCCCGATGCTCTTTTTGGATTGCACCAGGTTTCTTATATTCTTGAAAGAACTGAAGATAAGGGAATTGTTATAAGGAATATTGTTGAACAGGACATATACTCTCTTCTCATCGCTTGCCTACTTGATGGGTATGCATCGTCTAAATATATGATCAATATTATTTGTTTAATTTAATGTTTTGTCAGTCTCTATTTGATTGAACCATGTGGGAGCACATGAATGTTGGCCAAACTCATGAAACATGTCGGTAGATTGATTCTTGTGTAAGCCATATACTCTTTTATTGCAAATCTTTCTTGTTTGTTTACGATTTTATCCATATCATTGTTGTCCTCTTCACTGCTCTCGTCTTACATCTTCACATGATAGCGGGTGAGCTATGAAACGGGTTAAAATAAGTAAACTTTAGATGAATTCACAATTCCGTTTTATAGTCAACCCTATCTAAATTCGTTCCGTGTTCCAGCATAAGGTAGTTAGTTATGAGCTGATGGGGGCCTGGCATAAAACCTTATAGGTCAGTTTGTTTTTAGTCAGTTTAAACCGAGGAAAAATACTCCAAATTTCTTTGGACTAGGTAAGAGTATCATGGTGAGAGACTAGGACAGAGCAACATGGTGAATATACAACATAAATCACATCTATCCCATAGGCACACACACAACGAGGCAATCATCCATAATGCAATATGCTTTTATCTGAAGTTTGTGGTAAAATTGATGAAATCAATTTGAACTTTGAAGTAATCGGAAACAAAGACCATGTGACTCTCGACTTGGATGCTTGTTTGTTAACAAAGTGGGCATGTGACCATGGCATTATATCAAAAGCAGCATGATTTTTTGAATGGTTTCTTGTGTTCAAACCTTTTAATTTGCAATGTAAATTATTGCTATTTACCACAATTATTCTGCTTTTTGAAGTGAGCCATGCACTAATGTTTGTGTTTGAGGCTTGACAAGTTCTTGGTGCATATGCCCCTCTTATTATGACCATTGTTTTCAGCCAGTAATTCTTGGCTGTATTCAGTAAGTCTATTTTCTCTACAATCAGTTATTTGATTTGAAATGCTTTGAAGATATGGATTGAACTTTTTTTCCTCTCTTTTTTTGAAACCATTGCCTGTGCTAACTGATTCCCACATATCCTGTTGACGTTGTTTACGTTTATCATTTATTTCTTAGACTTCTGTTTTGAGTTCTCTGGATTCGGTCTTCTCTTTTCCTGTTTTAGCTTCACAAATTTCTCAACCACTCATGTTTCACAGCAATGAAGAAACTGCAGCAGTTTCTATGGATGCCATAAAGAATATTGCCCAATATCCTGAAGGAATTGTAAGGCTCTTCAAATTAATGGCTTCACTGTTCTACTGGTACTGATTTATGTTGGGTCTGTATAGGGTATCATCTTTCCATCTAGCAGCCAATCACCTATTTACCTTGAAAAAGCAGCAGCTGGTTGCTCCTCTCTGGTACGAAGTACTTTTCTTAATTAATTTCGAGTTATAAATATAGCCTTTTAGTTTTGCTTAATTTCTTGTTGGAAAATTACAGTCCCAAGTAATTCGATACGTTATTTCAATTGAATTACAAGAACTAGACGGTACTGGATTATTGTTTGTTTGACTATTTTGTTCATTTGTTAAATTCTAATCTGCATGACGGGTTGCTATATTGGGTTGGTAAGATTCAACCTATATTTCTTTTTATCTTGGGAAAATATTCTGGTTAACTGAATTGTTTCGTTAAGTATTGGGTTCTCAACATTGTTGATGTATGTAAATTATCCTTATTGATCGACTGCAAATATACAATACTTCATGATTGGGAAGTGAAATAAGGCTTCTCTTCAAGTTACTTTCTCTGCCTATTTTTCTTTCCGCCATATAACCTCAGTCTTATCCAATTAGCGAAATGAATTTTTTCAGGGGCGGATTCGGATTTTGGCTCTTATAAAGGAACTGTTTGCACTTTCCTGTTCTGTTGCATCAGCTGTGTATGAAGCAAACCTGCTGAAGTTATTTGAGGCAGAGATCAACAAAAGAGATGATTTGCTCAGTACTTTGAGTGCTCTAGAGCTTTTATATGAGGTAATCACTACAATAAGATAATTTTCTTTCGCGTACTGGAAAATTAAATTTGAACCATTGATCAAACCTTCTGTTTTCATCTCCTCTGACACCTTTATTCCACCCTTCTATTCTTATAATGTTTATTGGATTCTAATTAATTATGTCCATTCCCTTTCTATAATTGAAATCTAGTTGATTGTGTCCATTTTAAATAAAATTGATGTCAAAATATAAAGTATATTTTAAAATAGGATAGTTGAAGTATAATGATATATAACATATGATATATCCTTGACCTCTAGATTAAAATGTTGATTGGATGTGCTTTTTGTGCCACAATCTGCTGTATATCACCTTTTAACGCTCGAAATGAAAATTGAATGCAGCTATGTGGTGTTTTTATTAGGTATCAGTTCATACCTGATTTATTTACATGCTGTCTTGTTATTGCTTTATTCAGAGGTAGTTAAGATTGGACTAACATTAAATTGGACAGTATCAGGATTCTATACAGATCTAATATATTGCGTCTTCATTAGTATAGTTTAAGAAGGTATCTTGATTCATATTGAGCACGAGAGAATTGTTTATACTCCGAATTAAAATTTACAAATGAATATTTACACTTCCAGTTGGCAGAATCTCCTTATAGCTCACAGTTCCTATTAAAGACTACATTGGTTCAGATACTGACTGAAGCAATCAGGTACTCTTCAATTAAGTTTGTATCGGTAAATTGCCTCGTCTCTTGGCAGGTGTGAATCTTTTTAATACAGTCACTTATTTTCGTTTCAATCATTTAAATTATTTTTTAGCAATGATTCAATAGACTCCAATTTACGATCAAGAGCAATTTTGATAAGTGGAAGGCTTCTTTCATCAACCAATGCTTACACAGATCTTGATGAATCAAGTAAGAACTATGCCCTTTGTATTGCCTCAGGGTTAGTTTAGATTCAAGTTCTTTTTTCAATCTTCTTATGCTTATATGCTCGGTTTAATAGACTCTTTACGTCCTCTGTGACATAGCTCGTGAAACAAATTGTGGACCAGCAAAGTAGAAATTGAGGATGGCTTATTGATGGGCAGGACACGGCCACAAACATTTAATTATTTATTAGCTGTGGGTGTTAGAGTTGGGAAGTTGGATTAAGTGAGTTAGGCATATTAGAATCAGACAACAAAAAATAGATTTAGGCATTAATACATTAATTAACTAGTTTTACAAAAGTCAAAATAAGATGATGTACCATTTCGAAATTCTGAGGCAGCAACATGCACGTTTAAGACTCGAAACGATGTATATCAGTCATTTTCGAGGAAATAATGGATTTAATTTTTTAAGGTTGAAATACTGAATCTAGTTTAATTGAAATATTATACTTAAATTCCTATATCTTAACACACGTCAACTCTAGATTGAGGACCAAGAAAGCATGGGTCAAGGAAAACAGTTTTGTGTAATCAGATATAGTTAAGCTAGCGATATGATATTGGAGAGACTTGGGGAATCACACAAGTAAAGAACACAATATCACATGTGTCGTAATTGAAACCTGTGTTCTTATTAGGCAATACCGTTTGTGCGTAACTAAAACCTGCGTTCTTAATTGGCTTGGCAGATGGTTGCTGCTTACCTTGTTTTGTAGTTTCTGAAGAGTGAAGATTGCTATATGAACTAAGATTCTCATGCTCTTTTAAACTGTAGTTAGACCTGAATATTTTGTCACATAGCTTGTTGGTTTAGTATGTACTGTACATGATTTGGTGTCAACCCTTATATGACACAATTTATATTTAAAACCTTGCATACACTTGGAAATATGGATATTTGACTCAAGATACATTTATCTAAATTTTCTTTTGAACTTCAGAAGTTTACACTCTGCTTTTGGCTATTGATGGGAGACTGAAACTGCTAGAAGGACAAGATATGGAATGTGAGAGTGCACTTGAAGCTTTAGGTCAAATTGGAACAAGTGAGTGTGATCATATATATAATTGTGAATTTACCAAGTATATTTCCATCTCATTTCTATTATAGCATTCATCTACATTTTTATTCACGCAATTCGTCTGTGCAGTATTGTTATGCTGTCGCAGTTCAAAATGGGACCTCTGGTTAGAAGTAGCTGCAAATCTTTGCTTGCCATTACTAGTATTCATGAAGCAGAGCATAATAGCCTCAGTTATACTCTGTGGATCTGGAAATAATTGCTAAAATGGCACCATTAATCTTCTATGAACCCTCTGGTTACCCGAATTTGGTCAGGGAACCAGCTGACACTATGAACAGCACTAATTTTTAACCTCTTCATTTGATTTCTACACTTGCTAAAGAACACGGTACATGTCGTACACTAACATGCGCACCTGAACTGCCTCCGACTGTCACTATATCAGTCATGTCCGGCAATTAATAGGTCATGACACTTTGCTGGACACCTTTTAAATTTGGTTTCTTCATTTCATTGACGAGTCAGTTGAGTCTTTTATTTAATGATTCTGGTGATTTGAGGAGTTATTTTCTAGAAACTATATGATCTTTCAGAAAGCATCTAGACTTTGAATCCGGGAAGTATCCACTCCCAGTGGATCCTCTTATAATTTATTTGTTTAGCTGGCCCTAAATTTGGGAGTAAAGGGTTGTTTTATGAATAGTTGATTGCTTCATTTTTTTTCTGACCCGACCTTGTGATTTCTGAACTTACCTATGATTTGAAGGTTGAAATACACGACGAGTAACAAAGTGGTGTTAGTATGAGTTAATTTTGTATGTTGTACATGAGAGCAAGTACGAATTATTTGACTATTTGGCTCTAAAGCATTCAAAAGGAGCTATCTCTCTATACATACATACATAGACATACGTGTATGGTGCTTTTCGTCACCCCATTGAGATGGGAATATGCGTCGCATACTACAGATTCCTTCTGCCTAGGGTAGGCGGGGATTTATTGATTGTGGGGATCCGAATCTCCGGCAGCCGCGGACTAAGCTGCCGTTAATTACCCCTCGTCTTTAGAGCGAACTCAATGTGCAGTATGCGTGTGTTGTGTTTTGAGGGGTTTTGGATATATCGGGGGCCATGCAGAGTTTACGGGGGTCCTGCTATCCGGATAGCGGGCTGGGGGTCAAGGGGGCTAGCAGCCCCCTTGCGGGGGGTGGGGCAACGTCCCGTTAGAATTTTTTTAACGGAGACGGTGTTGGTGAGTGTGTGTATATATATAAAAAAAAGTGAAATAGTGTCCAAAAAAACGCATGGGCGCGCGGGCGCCTATGCGCTTGGCGCACGGGTGCTAGGCGTGGGCGCTGGGCGCCAGTGCCTGCGCGGGCGCGGGGCGCCTCACGTGCCCGGCGCGCGGGCGCTAGGCGCCGGCAGAAAAGGGGGGCTTAGCCTCATATACGGGGAGTTGTACTCCCAATTGACTTTTATAGTTAAACTCCTAAAAAAAAGGACAGGGCTTAGCCCCTGCACTGAGAGTTGTACTCCAACTTTTGGAGTTAAACTCCTAAAAAGAAAGATTTTTTTTTTGTGTTCGGAGTAAAACTCCCAAGAGATTTTCGGAGATAATGAAAGGGGACCCCTTTCTTCTCCCTTGAGCCCTAGATCTTCTCTTGAGCCTTAGATCTTCCCAAAATGGGTTTTTTGGTGATGTGTCTCCTTCTTCCTCCTCTCTATTGGCTGGATCTCGGAGAAAAATGGGGTGAGACTTAAAAATCAACCCTTTTGGGATTTGATGGGAGATCTGAGCTCCTTTTCAAGGGTTTTATGGTGAAAAACTGTTTCTTTTTGGAAAAAGAAGAGTTAAAACTTTTGATTTAATTCAAAAAAAAAAAGAAAGAAGGTTTATAACCTAGGAAGGAGTTGCAGTCATAGAAACCCTAATTTTTTGAGAGAGAAAAGTTGATTTTTTCATCATATTTGCCTTTATAGGCTACACACTTTACATATAGCCCCTTGAGTTTTGCCAAATGGCACTTGTGCCACCCCATGTCCTATGTGCTTATTTCTTTTTGCACATAAGCCATGAGGTTTACAAAATTTTGGTTTTCTGCTCATTTTTTATATATTTATTTCTAAAAAATTGCATTGCACTAATTTATTGCTTCATTCTTGGCATGGAGCTAGCCCCTTCTATGCTTGGTCTTGACTTGGGCTTGGGCCCATTTCGCTTAGGCTTGGGCCCGCTGGGCTGGATGTTGATTGACTTTGAATTGGTCAACTGGGGTGTAATTTTTGACCCCAACAAAGTGCCTCCCATTAATAAATGCACACCACATATATGGGTCGTGTGCATGAAATTGATGGATCTTCTTTCGCGTGGATGTTGATTTGGTTTCCGTTTTGACGACGTGGAGGTCGATGTTGCCCTTTTCACGACGTGGACGGTCGTTGCTGCCCTTTTTGCGACGTGGACTGTCGGTGCTGCCTTTTCTGCGACTTGGCCTGTCGATGACTTGCTCCGTTTCTTACGATGTCGTGATTTGACTTGCTCCGCTTTCTGCGGTGTCGGGATTTGATTTGACTTGCTCCGCTTTCTGTGGTGTCGGGGTTGAAGTTGACTTGTTTTGGAAGTTCCCTACCTGTCCTGCGGGACTTTCGAGCTTAGAAGTGCTGCCGGGTGGGACTTTGATTTGATCTGTTTGATTTCTACCTTACTTGGTGGGACTTTTGAATTTGTGAGGAACAGGGAATTTGGATTTTGTCTAGCATTAGCATTGCTACACTGGAATAATACCAGGAGCAACTCATCATTTGTCCTGGGAGGATTTGGTTTTGGGTCGGCATCAGCACCGCTAACACTGAAGCGTAATGTCAGGAGTGACTCATCATTTGTCGTTGTCCGTTGGGGAACGATATCTTAAGAGACAGGTTTAGATCTCTATCACCTAAGGCTTTTCAATTTTATGTGCTGTAAGGGTCTCATAAAAAGCATTTTCTCCTCACAAGTCAAGAGAATCTTGCAAGTGTATTTTCTCCTTAGGAATCGTGGGGATTCTTAAGTGTGTTGCTCCTTTGTGAGTCGTAAGGATCTCACGTAGGGATTTTCTCCTCACAAGGTCAAAAGGAATTTGCGAGTGTATTTTCTCTTTTCACGAGTTTACGCTCTTTCGGGTTTTCACAAACTCGCCGGCAGTCCTGTTGTTTTTACTCACGGAGCCTTTTCGGGTTTTCATCCGTGCCCATTTTGATTGTGGACATACCATTTTTTAAGCTTCATCGCCGGTGGGACTTTAAATGTAGTTTCACCGGTAAGACTTTGGGAGAGATAGGGGTCGTTTACGCCCGTGGATTGTATACGGTTTTACAGGATATATGATTCAGACCGTAGGGCCGGTGTGTTCAATTCGTCTGCGACTTGGAGCATTTACGCATAGTATTTCTTTAGATATCGGCCATTGATGGGTAGCATGGGCCTTTCTCCCTCGACGCTTATTAGTTGGTAGGATTCTTTGTCGAACACTTTCTCGATGGCGTATGACCCTTCCCAATTTGGCTCGAATTTTTCCTTAGCATGTCAATTGGGGATCGACCTTTTGAGGATTGAAAGCGCGGAGACGGGTCATCTTGTCATAGGCTCGTGATATCTGGGCTCGGTACAACTTCAGATTTTGCTGTACTGCGAGTCTCTTTTCTTCGAGGGCGTCGAGCTCTTCGAGCCGAAGGAGCACGTTTTCCTCCTCCGTCAACTAGTGCTGAACGGCCATTCTTAAGCTTGGAACTTCAAGTTCGATGGGGAGGATCGCCTCCACTCCGAAAATTAATGAGTATGGAGTAGACTGAGTTGGAGTACGGTACGTGGTACGATATGTCCACAACGCCTCATGAAGTTTGAGATTCCAGTGTCTTTTGTTGGCTGAAGGATTTTTCCTCAGGAGTTTGCATAGAGTTTTATTGAAGGCTTCGGCTAGCCCATTAGCCCTTGGATTATAGATGGGGGAATATCTCCAGTCTATCTTTGCTGAGTAGTGAATCTTGAGATTTTGAAGCTCTTGAAAGAAGGCCTGTTGTCAGAAATGATTCTTCTTGGTGTACCGAAGCGATATAGAATATTATGTCTGAAGAAGGTCAGAATATTTTCTGTTTTGACTTCTTTTAGCGGGACAGCTTCAGCCCATCTGGAGAAGTAGCAGCCAATATGGACCGGTGGCCTTTGGATGATGGAGGATCAATTGGGCCAACTATGTCGGTGCCCTAAACTTCGAAGGGCCACGACGCCATCGTAGGATGCAACGGATTGAGATGCTTGTGAATGAAATCACCGTGAATTTGGCAGAGATGACATTTTTTTGATTTGAAGCCGCATTTTGGGGCCGGACTGGTGAGCCCTGCAGATGCCCGAGTGAACTTCTTTCATGACTTTTTAGGTTTCGGCCAATGACAGACACCTCTGCCAGAGTTGATCATATGATCTGCGGTATGGCATATTATCTACAAACACGTATCGAAGAGCTCTCTTCTTCAACTGAACCTTCGCAGATTTTTTTCCGGGCAGTTTGTCCTATTGGAGGTACTCTATGAAGGGCTCTCTCCAATCGGACTCCTCTTGAATTATCAGAATTTCTTCGGCAGGATTGCTCTTTTGTTCTGCGCTTTCCTCTTTTCGTAAAAATACTGGATTTGCTGGCTCCTGACTGTGATCAGAATTTCATCTATATCGGGATTAGCCAGCTTTTTGGTTAGACGAGCGAGTACGTCGGCTTTTCCGTTCAACACCCTAGGGACTCTTATTAGTTCAATATGAGTGAACCTTTTCATGAGTTCCACCACCTGGCTTTTATATTGAGCTAACTCGGGCTTATATATCTTGTAGTCGTCGCTCACTTGGATGACGACAAGCTGGGAGTCACCGTAAACCCGTAGCCGAAGGATTCCCATTTCTATGGCGAGCTCCAGACCAGCTATCAGAGCTTCGTACCGAGCCTCGTTGTTTGTGCGAGACTCGGTGAGAACGAAAGAACGTGGTAGGGTCCCCCCGATAGCGTGACGAGCACCAATCCTATCCCCGCTTTTATATCCAAGACGATTTAGTGGGGGTCTTTATTGATGAGGCTCCATCGAAGTAGAGCTCCCAACATGGCTCGCTATTCTCGAGGTGCAGCACTTGTTCATCGGGTAATTCACAATTTAGCGGCGACCCTTCTGTTATGGGATGAGCAGCGAGGAAATCGGCGAGGGCTTGTCCTTTTATTGCTTTCTGAGGAGTATAAACTATGTCAAACTCAAGCAGCATGACAGCCCATCTTGCCATTCTGCCTAGGCTTACTTTGGTCATTAAGTTTTTGAGCTGGTCGACCTTGGAAATCAGCAACTGGATGAGCGAGCAGATAGCGCTTCAGCTTCTTCACAGCGAGTATCAGAGCCAGGCATTGCTTTTCGATCGGGAAATAGTAGTGTTCCACCCCGACTAAAGTTCGAATGAAGTAATAGAGTGCATTTTCTTTTCCCTCCTCGTTCCGGGCAAGGTGCGCACCGAGTGACTCATCTAGCGTGGCAGTATAGAGAATCAACGATTTATTTAGAATAGGAACAGCAAGCACTGGAGGACGCAACAGGTACCGTTTGATACTTTCGAACGCTTCTTGACATTCGGCATCCCATACAAAGGGATCTCTTTTTCATGAGCTTTGAGAAAGGTCGACATCTCCCCGATAAGTTCTAGATGAACCTTCGTATGTAGGCGAGTTTGCCTTGAAAGGATCTTAGCTGCGTCAGATTCTTTGGAGGAGGCATCTCCATGATGGCCTTTATCTTTGATGGGTCAACTTCGATCCCCCGTTGTCGGACTATGAAGCCCAAGAATTTTCCCGATGACACGCCAAAAGCGCATTTCAGGGGATTCATCTTCAGATCGTGTTCCCTCAGTTGGATAAAAACGGTCCTGAGATCTCGGATGTGATCGACCTTGGCTTAGGTCTTAATGACCAAATTATCAATATAACATTCGATGACTTTATGGATTAAGTCATCAAAGATTTTGGTCATTAACCTTTGATATGTGGCACCTGCATTCTTCAGTCCGAACGGCATCATCTTGTAGCGGTATATTCCTATGGGTTCGGAATGCTGTGTGTTTCTTGATCAGTCGAAAATAATGTATTTTTAACACGTCAATTTTCCTATCATTTGCATTCATCTAAAGGTATTCAGGTTAAGTATTGCATATATTAGCAAAACAGTCGTAAAATACCAGATTACCTGTGTTGTATACTAAAACCGGCATTTTAAGGGAAATTGAGTGTTTATCATGGCATCGCATTATCCTTGTATAGCACAACACTAGTTTCGAAGTCTGTGCAGGAAATTTCAGGAGAAAAGCCAAATCTGTGAAAATAATGCTGATAAAATACGTCAACTTCAAGACTTGAGATTTGGCAATAAACTAAGGGAATTACAAGATTCAGCACATCAAACAATGATTCCAAAGTCATCAGAAGAATTACCAGAGAGTTTGATAAAGTGGGGGCATCAAAGAACCTCGGATCCGCCGCCCAATACCCACTCTTGCCGCGGATCCGCGGTGGAACTGCCACGTCATCACTTCTTCTGAGCTGCAGAATACTTCTCTCAGTACCTACACTTCAGCAAGCTATGACAATTTCCAGAATTCTCCAGAGTCTTCTGCCAGATCAGCAAGCTCCTTATTCAAGCTAAACTTCCAAGCTTCCAAAGCAAGCTAAATAACAACCTAAGCCTAGAAGCTTCTCCCTAACCTCCAAGCTTAAGAAGGAAGCTAAGCCTAACTAACTACTTCTAGAGGCTTCTACCTAACTACCTAGCTTACAAGGGAAGCTAATCTAATCCTAGCTTACAAAGGAAGCTAATCATTCTTAAGGCTATAAAAGGGACCCTAAGGCTTCACTTCTAAGGTTGTTGAGAGTTCAAGAGTTCAATCTTCAACCCCAACACAAGTTGAGTGACACAACTTGTGCCTCAAAACCCTAACCCTAATCCAATCAAAAAGCCAAAGTTCAAGATCTTCGAGTTCAATCAAAGCAAGAAGCCTTCGATCCTTTAGAAAGCGACGCCGGACTTCATCGGAGCAAGTGATCCAAGGAGGTCCACGACTCAAGGAGCCGAGCGAAGCCGAAATCGACGATCAAGTTCCTTACTCTTGTAGATTTCGAGAGATTTGTAACGAAATTGTTGATAAATAAAGGTGATAATTCTATATCTTGCTTATCTTTTTAATTCAAGCATTATGATTCAATCTAGATCCTTGAATGTGTTCTTTGTGATAATGCTTGAGTAAAACTCCGCTCGTGGAGGAGTCGAGAGAATCAATAGACGATCTAGCATCAATTCATTAATGGATAAGAAAACGTAATCACCAGTCTTCGTCATATCTATAGATTTAATCGACTCCTACGAGTTTCACTTCAATTCTTGAAACTTAAATCAATTGGAATTCTCTCAATTCTTGATTCTTGATTTTAATGTTTTCTTGATTTTAGATTAGATCTAGATGATTCTTGAATTCATTTTACAAATCTTGAATTGAATTGTCTTTTCTCTTTTCTTTAAATTTTCGATTCATCTAATTCGAAATACGAACGGATTACACTTTCCCTGTGGACGATCCGCACTTGCTAACGCGTTACAAATCGACACCGTTATTTATTGCGGTCAAATATTTTTGGTTGTGATTTCTATACATTTTCTACATACACACCGAGAATTCATTCAATCAAATGGCGTCGTTGCCGGGGATCGTGCGCTAATTCGTTCGTTTTTGAAATTTGAGTCGAAAAGTTTATTCCATCATAATTTTTAGATCAAAATTCGCGCAAAATACTAATCAATTCGTTGTGATTTGTTGCGAGGAAATCTAGAATCATTGGAGCTAGAGGAAAATTATTCTGAGTATTCCAGAGGACTCAGGAAGTGAACAGAAGTTTTCTGTGAAAATTCTGTGCAGTGATCCCAACAAAGCGCCGCGTTTCCGCGGCAATAGCGTGCTCCCGCGGCAGATCCGCGGTGGGTTAGGGTTTTCTATGTACCAAAATTCTCAGGTGAATCCTCTACTTTCTTATCTCCTTCTCTGTCTGCTCCAATAACAAATTTTCTGCAGGTTTCTTTGCAAATAAATCGCAGCGCCGCAAAAGCAATAAAAATTGTGCGTGTTTTGATTTTTGGTTGTTTGCATATTAATACAGAATTTAAGGGGCACGGCCAAATTCAGATTAGGTGGGGAGTTCATTACCCTTCCTAAGCCCCGAAAATCACAAAATTGCATCTGTATTACCTTCATTAACTAAAAGAAATCTAGAGATGACTCTAAGGTCCATCGCGCTCACTTAGGACAGAAGAAGGCCGTGGGTAATTCATTGCTTATCCGCGTTTCTTTTGTGGTGTCTAAGGCAAGTGTGTCTAAGGTAAGTGGTTACTTAATTAGGCCCACTACTTACGTAGTGGAGAACCTCCCACTTACCTGGCCACAGGAGGGACGAGGCAGTGGAGGATTGATCCTGCGACTTGTCTTTTGGCAGTTAAGAGCGGTCTAGAGCCTTGACCTAGGTGACCACTAGACTTAGGGTTGCTTGTTGCATTTGTTGTGATTTGCTTCATTTTTTCAAAAATCCGTATATTTTTCAAAACAAACACCAATCACTTCATTCATTCCTCTAATTATATTCACGCTGCCACTTGTGCTAAACCATTTTAGTGCAAGATAGGCTGGACACTGGATTCTAGTGCCCGTTTAGTCCGCGTTTCCCCGATCGACTCCGAAGTCGGTATTTCTACATTTACCTCTTCTTTACCCACCACCACACCCACATCGATGGATCCTTCTCCATCGAACTTCTTTACCACTAATCTGCCGACGTCCGCAGGTGCGCAGAATCCACCCGCATCTCTCTCCAAGAGAGGTGCTATCCTATGCGAGGTCCTCTTTCGACCTGCTTATCCATTCCACCAGCCAACGGGGACAATTTTGAGATTAAATCCCAATAGATCAACCTTCTACCCAAATATCACGGTCTCGAGACTGAAGACGCATATGTCTTTATCACCAAATTTGAAAATGTATGCGCAATGATGGGTACTTCACAACTTTTTGTGGATGCTATGCGTCTACGTCTTCTTCCATTTACCTTGTACGATATAGCCGAGAAGTGGCTGTATAACACTACCGCACATTCCATTACGAATTGGGAAGAATTTGTTGCAGCATTCCTTAAGAAATTCTACCCTAATCACAAGACAGCTCGAGTCCGTAGCGAAATAAATCAATTCACCCAGCTTCCAAATGAACCATTTTCAAAATGTCTTGACCGCTTTAAGGATCTGTTGGTTCAATGTTCACATCACGGAATCCCGAGATGGGAACTGTGCCGAATCATATATGAGGGCGGTAACCCTACCACTAAACAGAGCCTTGAAAACATGTGTCAAGGCAATTTTATGACCAAAGACGATGGGGAAGCTTGGAAATACTTAGAAGATTTCACTGAAAAATCTTTACAGCGGGAGAGTCCATCGTTTAGGGGTGGCAATAACCAATCGGATGTTTCCATAGGAGTTAGAGCTGAAATTTCAGCTTTACACAAGAAATTCGACACTATGGAAAACAAATTTTTAGCTGCCGCCCTAAATCAAATATCACTCTCCAAAACTGTATGTGGATGCTGTTCTGATCCTGCTCATTTGACGGAAGAATGTCCATTGAATTCTCCGTTTCAAGGTCAAGAGCATACCAATGCCACATTTCAAAGACCTAGAAACGATCCATATTCTTCCACATACAATCCGGGTTGGAGGAATCACCATAACTTTGCTTGGAGCCAATCACAAACTCAAAACACGGTTCCAAACCAAAACAATTTTCAAAGGGCTCTTCCACCACAACAACAACCACTTCAATTGAGTCAGCACCCCTACCAATCACAAAACTTCCAAAATCCGGCCAACACGTTTGCACCACATGAAAACTCTTTGCAATTGACCGGTACAGATAATACCT
Source organism: Agapanthus africanus (assembly GCA_030015575.1). Taxonomy (NCBI): domain Eukaryota; kingdom Viridiplantae; phylum Streptophyta; class Magnoliopsida; order Asparagales; family Amaryllidaceae; genus Agapanthus; species Agapanthus africanus. Next base: position 351,520,345 of record CM057351.1, read on the forward strand.
CTGCACTAGAACAAACCTTGGATACTTTCATGAAACAATCCATCCAAGGGACGGCAAAAATGCAATCTTCCTTCGATAATGTGATGAAGATCATTGTCTCTCAAAATGAGAATATTAAATCGATGGAAGAACAAATTGCGCAATTAAAAGCCGAAATGAGTGCAAGAGAGAAAGGGAAACTTCCAGCTCAACCTTTACCGAATCCTGGCTATTCACATCATGTGAATGCAATCACGTTGAGATCTGGAAGAGTGCTTGACAATCACATTGGGGAAGAGATTGATGACACTGAAAAATCTATCAATGATACCCCGGCTGAGACCTTTCCTTCCACTTCTACTTCTAATTCTGACCCCAGTTCTTCTACCCCACCACCTTCTTCCGAGCCTATTCTCCGTTTTCCCCAAGGCTCGACACCTCAGCCCAGCTCTTCTAGTCCACCGAAAACGATCCCCACTCATATTCTTAGATCGTTTCTACCCACACGATCTTCTCCAATGTTGGACCCTGATCTTATTGCTCAAGCTCCTTATCCGAATCGGTTAAGGGAAAACACACTGAGTCCACAAATGGAGAAGATCACTGAAATGTTTAAACAGGTTAATATCAACATCCCTCTTCTAGATGCTATCCAACAAGTCCCTGCATATGCGAAAGTTCTTAAAGACTTGTGCACTAGAAAGAGGAAGACTCAAGTGCCGAAGAAGATATTCATGGCAAAAACAGTAGATACAGCATTTCCCCAGCAATTACCGAGGAAACGTAAAGATCCTGGATATCCTACTATTTCCATTTCTATCAGGGAAAAACACATCAACTGTGATCTACTCGACCTTGGCGCAAGTGTTAACCTGCTTCCTTTCTTGGTTTACGAGCAGTTAGGGATCGGAGAGTTGAAACCAGCTCCTTGCACTCTCCAGATGGCTGACCGATCAATCACCAAACCTAGGGGTGAACTGGAGGATGTGTTAATAAAAATCGGGGAATTTATATTCCCTGTGGACTTTATTGTAATTGATACACAGCCTGTAGCGAACCCACGGAATCAAATTCCGATGATTTTAGGTCGTCCTTTTTTGGCCACTTCCAACGCTATCATCAACTGTCGTAATGGTTCTATGACCCTATCCTTCGGGAATAGGTCAATAGAGCTGAACATTTACAAGTTAGGAAGTGTACCCTCCGAACCTACTGCTCAGGTCTGTTCTGTCGAATTAATGGATGTCGACAGCAACGAATTTGATGATCCTCATGATACTGATCTTGACTCTTTTCATATGTTGTTGTTTGGCCCAACTATGTATCATACACATACGGACTCTTCCACCGAGATGGATTTAATAATTTAATGTATAATTATATATTTGATATATTAAATTACATTAACTAATATTAGCTCACTCAAGAATTCTTTTTCTCACTTGTGTATACTTAGTATATATGTGATATATATTAATGTATATCTTTTGTGTCATGCTAGATGATACATGAGACATGGGTGTATGCGACTCACATCATGCTTATCATAATGATGGGTTTTATTTATTTAAAGTAATTCAAAATTGGGTGGAAATTAGTCACATGGTTGATGCTTAGTGGAAGCTTATAGAATCATTGACTAAGTCCACCAATTTTGTTTTACTTGAGATGTTTGTTAACCCAACTATTATCCCAAGCCATGGTTAAGCCTCTACATGAGTTAGTATGAGATATTATCTCACCCATGGTTGCTATTCTCACAACTTGATTCATTTTACACTTGATTTTTTCCATGGTTGCTTTTCTTCATTTCCTTACTCTAGCTCTCTTGCAATTTGGGAGGTGAAGAAAATGAGTGAGAAAAATATTTCTAAAGTGAGCAAAATTCCTATTTCATCATTCTCTACTAGATTAGCCATTTAGTCTAGGGTGTTTGCTTCACTAATTCCATATTAGTGAAGAGATAGCTTGAGTTGATGTCTCCTCGACGCAGATCATCTTCGGCCTCGAAGACTTCAAATAAGCTTGTTCCTTTCACCTTGTGGAGCCTTACTAGAGTCCGGGAGATCACTACTTGGAGCGAAGGGATTACTACACGGAGCTATTGAAGTGAAAGACCGGTCTACAAAGGTTGTATTTCTTGTTCACTTAGATGTAAAGATGTTTACATGTTCTATTGTCTAATTATCTAGTTAAGATTCTAGGGTTAGGGTCGTTTAGCATGACAATTTTTTGAAAATGGTATGAACGATGCCTCCCGAAATCTTGCTGTCGTGCCAGGCATTCCTGCAAACTCGATGACTGTCACATCAAAATTAGACGATTTATCTCCGCTATACTTGCTTTAGTCTATAAATAGACATAAACTACTTGCCCACTATGCTTCCGCTGCTTCCACTGGCTACAACAACCCTTTAGCAGAGTTATATACACGTGCACTTCTAAAGCTAATTTAGAACGACTTTATACTCATCCTCCTGCCAGATCTCATAGTCTAGAACAGCAGTAGTGACAAATTTGGGTAATCAAAAACCTCCCTGTCACCGTCTTTGAGGAGACCGAAGTACCTCTCGGGTGCCTGAGATTACCCACCAAATATGCGGAGTGGCTAATGGATTGTCGAATCCAATTGAATCCTCAGGTTCAGCTAAATTTTCAGTAATCGTTTGTGGTTCTGGAATCACTTCCTGTTTTACCATACTCCCACAAATGTTTCCTGAAAAGAATTTATTTTACTAAAACTGTGACGAGTCAAGAACAATATAACTATTGATCTTCCAAATGGTAGATTGTTAACCCGCGTTAAAGCCCGGGAAAACCCACAAACTGCCATTACTGAAACATGCCTAGAGTTTATCTAGATTCTAGTTTTAAGTATAAGCCGGACAACTCCATATATCTTAACATCGTTAAGATATAAATCCATTCTATATCCAATATAGAAACAAATGCACTAATTTAATTGGAACCAGATTCAAAATACATGCAACCGTTTCCAGTGCATATCAACTAAATGGAAGGAGGCCAAACAACATTACTTTAAGGAATGCATCCACATATGAGTAACCTGAAAGAGAAGCAATTTCTCAAAACTATTTTTTACAACGGAATACCAAACACAAGTATCTACATCTTCGATCACCTTGCAGAATCCTGGTATTTGCATCATATGGTTCTCTACTTTATTCTTATACCTATATCTTCTCAAAATCTGGATCTTGTATTTCAACGAAATACTTATCTAAAACTAGAGAAATCATGAGTAAACAGAATATAGTATGAGTACTAATCCCTTTGTCCTAACGGACATCAGACAAAATATAATACTTCGTATAAGTCCACTGAGTTTAATAACTCAAACCCTGTGCGTCGTAGGTTGAAAACCGTGCCATGGTTAAGAGGAATTAAACCGCTGTTGAATGCACCTTACCTAACCATTAACTGATATAGGTAAATGTCATAGACATAATTTCAAAAAGTTATATCTCACTTTATAAAATAAACGTACATATATGTCAGTTTGAAATTGGTGCATAACGACGGATATTCAAAACCAAATATTTGCCGTCAGGCAAATCCCGGGTGATTTCCTCAAATATCACCAATTACAAAGAATTCCGATATATAGATGATCTAATCATCCAATTCCCAATATCTTACTTCCACTCTGCATCTGTAACAACATACAGATATGAGAATCAAATCTGGTAAATACATACCCCGGAGTTGGAATTTAATTGGGAAAACCGTTTTCAATTAACACCGCATAGTAAAACTGAAACATGAAAATGTTTCGAAGAGGTGGCCGCGTATTCCTAGTAATGCCTTTCCACTATCCAGATTCATGACAGTAACCGTACATTTTCTTGTCCTCTCCAATCCCTTCATATGTCTTTACTTCTTATTTTCTGTACACCACACTTAGGCTAATTGGTTTTCTTTCTTCCCTACCATCGGCATCTGCCTATGGTTTGGAAGAATAATATCCAATAAGCGCAATTGGTGTACTCTTCTAATACTAGGAGTTCTCGCAACCTGAGAGAAGATAAAGACAACCGAGTAATCTTATTCAATTTCTCCCGAACCGGAAACCATCCTCGAACTGAAACAAGTTCCTTCGAGTTCGTATGTAACTATACGATGGCTTATCCAAGCAATATGGATTTTCGTAGTAATACGGAGTGTTCTGGAGAAATGTAAAGGGGAAGTTGGCATGGCAGGGGTATACGTGGTTTTGTCGTGAATGTCAGTAGTCGCAATTTTCTTTGCCCTCACTCTAATCCCTTTATATGTCTTTATTTATTATTTTCTGTACACCAAATTTAGGCTAATTGGTTTTCTTCCTTCCCTACCTTTCGGCACCTGCCTAAGCTTTGGAAGACGACTATCCAATAAGCGCAATAGGTGTACTTTCTTAATACTAGGAGCCCTTGCAACCTGAGAGAAGGTAAAGAGAAAAGACAATCGAATAATCATATTCAATTTCTTCAGAACCGGAATCCATCCTCGAACTGAAACAAGTTTCTTCGAGTTCGTATGTAACTATACGATGGAATATCCAATCAATATGGATTTTCGTAGTGATACGGAGTATTCTGGAAAAATGCAAAAGGAAAATAGGAGCGACAGGGATATATGCGACTTAATGACAATCCAAAAGCCAAAGTGTTTTAAGAAGCTTCGGTTAACTTGGTTCATGAGTTTTAGTTTGAGGTCGGGTCATGGTCGCTGCCAAAGAGACAGAAAAGAAACACTCAGCGTGCACTCTAACCTAGATTAGATTGGTTAATCATTTTATCTAATCAGGATGGTTCCCACCGTTTTCTCGAATTCTTCTTCAAGCCCTAAAAGGAAAATTAGTCGGGATCATCTGAAAATCATCCGAAGAGTAATATCTACTCATCAGTGGGAATCGGGATCCAACTATCATCGCGTGATAATTTGATGGAAGCCACTCAAGTTACCACACTTCAGAACGAATGCGCATGTTTGGCAAGTTTCCTGTATATTTGAAACTCCCGATGTGGTTTTTGCCTCAAGCGGCTTATGATCTTGACAGAGGTCAACATATCATAAGTCGCAAGTCAAGTTCAACCCGTCATTGTCCTGGATTAATTTAGATCCACCTGCACAAGCCCTTGACAGAGGTCAACATGACCGTGCGACTGTTCTAAATAATCGCATATCCATGTAACAAACAAGCATTACCTAGCTACCATTCACTATGTCTTGACAGAGGTCGACATACTCGGCATGAATACTAAGTAATACTTGTAAGAAATGACGGAGGGCTACGACTAGTTTTTGGCGAAAAGTCTTTAACGTAATGAACTTGATATCGTTGAAGGAACCCCAACAGTTTTACAAATATATAGTAGCGTAAACTTTTGTTAAAGAGGTTACTCCCTGTGAAGGGATCTCGGCTCTTTCCTCATCGAATGAGGTGCAAGATATTCCTAACTGAATACCACGATGCAAAACAAAAGAATCGACTATAGTGAAGTTATTACACGGACGCAAATTTTTGCCCAAGAGGTCACTCCCTATGAAGGGATCTCGACTCTTGCCTCGTCGAATAAGGTGTTGGATATTCAGAACCGAATACCGCTGTGCAAAGCAAAACGAAACGTCTGGAATAACAGTTTTCAAAAATTGGTTCCAACATCATTTAGGTTTGTTTATCCTTGCATTAGTCAAAGTTAACGCAGTCCCATCAATTAATCCATATCACACCAGAAAAAGGAACGAAAATATAATGTATGTATATGCCATCCGCATTCGCCACGGGGCCCGTCATGCACCGTTAGGTTACTTAACTAATGGCAGAGCGACTAGCGCGGATGCAAAACATATACATCTACTAGTATATATAAATATATATATAACATTCGTCTCAGGTATGATATAAGCAACATCACAGAACATCAACAAGCAACACAGTATGGTGGATAATCTTGGAGCCTCGGGTTTCATTTGAGCCGCAAATGAGACCCAACGTTCCCGGTCTTGTGGATAGCCCGTGCAATGAAAACCTGGACCCCTACGAGCGCGGCAAGTTATCCGCCAATCCCAGAAGTGAGGCAATCCCAATCAGCAAAGTGAATGGGCTATCCAGCATTTCACAGAATCCGGTAACTTGAGCACTCCACCGTGGGTCATCTTATACCCCTACTAGTACGACGAATAACCCGTCAATTCTAGAGTATGGTCCCATCCGTCTCAACGCCATGAGATGCGGACCCGTCGCCCTCTAGAACCCGGCTATTCGAGCATTCCACCGCTGGGTAATCCTAGTACAGAAAAGAAAAGTATATATACAATGGCGACATCGACCTCAACCTGGTCGTGCCCTAATAAAAGAATATACAATCTGGCAGAGACGGCTGTACACATGTCGGACGCTCGTCCCGCAATAACAAATATACAAATGAATCTTAACTGTACTACTATCATTGCACCGCAAGCTATCCACCACGACAATCCAACCACAATATCAGCACAATCACATAACATCAACATGAATGTCATGTTCGCAAACCCGTCTAATAGAACATATAGCAGTTAGACGGGTTATACCGCTCAATGACATTCACGGTCGCAGATAATAATGTATGCACTGCAATTTATAAACGGTGTTAAAATGACGACTTCGAAATACTCCGTATTGCCCCAAACCAAAGATGACAGAATATGTAATCTGGGCAAAATCAAACAATACCTAAAAACCATTCAAGAGTCCAGAACACCACCAAAATTTCAAGACTCAAATCCCAAGGACCGGTGAGGCCGGTAAAATGAGGAATCTCGCCGGTCCAAACTTGGTGCTTGGGGCTCGTTTTTCAATGGTGTTTTAGATATCACATGAGGAGCCTTCTGTAATTGTTTTAAATTGTTTTTGAAGACTCTAAAAATTCGACAGAAACTTGAATATTGTTTCGATTGTTTTGGAGATGTTTCGATTTCGTAATTTTAAATATCGTTTAAACTGCTAGTTAAGGGCTTATGGGCTGTCTCTGATACCATGTTGGGTTACGATAGTGCCCTGTCCATCTACCATGGCCGATGCGGAACAAAAATGATGTTTAAAAAACTTGGCGCTAACGAACCTGTCTAGAATCGAACCATAAATCTACATTAGCAAACTAAGAGCTAAACTACAAGATAAAAAATGGATATACTGAATGAACCGTATCCTTCGGTCTTCTACCACCTTCCTTACCTCCTTGAGGCGTTCTCGACTGAACTTGGCCGCCGGTCTTCCTCCGTCGAAAATGATCCACCCGAGAGATGTAGCTTATGGTTTTAGCTCCACACCAAAGATCAAGTGAAGCAACTAGGGACTCTAGCTTGCTAATCTAAAGTGTCTAGGATGTAGTGATGTGTTCAAAGTGTTTATTTATCTCATCTTCTCTCTTGATTCTCAACTCATGAGATTGTAGAGAGGAGGTTGAGGATGAAGGTGGAGGAACACAAGAAACTCAAGAGGAGAGTGAAGCTAATGGTGAGGAGAAGAAAAACAATGAAGTAAAGACTTTATCCAACATAAAGTGCGAAAATAACATGAAGCATGGTTTTAACAAACTCATTTTTCCAATATAAAATGCAACTCATGCTTGAATAGTTTGCACAAATGAATTAACAATTCATTCGTGCAACACTATACAAGTATGGCTCTCACCATAGTCCCCTCTCTTGATTTTCCACCTCATTACCCATTAAAATAAATGCATAAAAACTAAACGAGGTGTCCACCTTCTAGAATGTTATCTGTACAAATACGGATTACATTCTACTGTATATACATACCTATATTCGTATCGAAATATGAATACCCGAAGAGATAGAATAACACAAAGAACATAATATTAGAATATGCATATCGAAATACATATACGTAAGTTATTAAATCAATACATGATTTAATAATCCGGCTCAAACCCGAGCCGGCTAGTATTATCAGCTGTCCGATTGAAAGTCTGGGTACATAGTACAATCAATCGATCGGAACCCTGCACGTATCCAATACGGCTACTACATCATTTCGCCAGAATCAGGAAAACCCTCTGTGTGGGACTCTAAAGACTCGTCAATACGCTGACAGTAGGTTAAACCACAAACACGTCAGCGACACTAGATGGATGTAACGGCTACCCAGGTATTGAGCGAAAGGAAGGCCGACGAGCAAACTCATCCGTACCCCTACTGAGCCTGTCCGTGATAATCTCCGTACAGTCCGGTCTTTTCATCTAAGATGTATCGCATATCGAGTCTAGGGGGTGGATAAAGTCAGACCCTTAATAACGCGGTATTTCGTGTCGGTATGAAGCCCATCACCCACTGAGAAATTACTGATCCAAATCAGTAATTCTCGTCTAGCTTGGTTAAGGATTTCTGGTGATGGCCATCCGTGCACTACGTGACATCAATCCCCAATATCGGGAGAGACGAATTCCCGACGATCCGCTCACTGCCTCCGTGTGGCTCGGGACTGTACCCAACTAAAACCTGTTTGCACGATTTCTTTGAGCCGTGGTAGGGTAGAATCAAAGCACAGTGGGAACTCATACGAGACAAATGACGATCTCAGGTCGAAAAACTAACTTGTACTCATGTCACCTGGGAACTGCTATCTGATAATAGGTATAATACCATCTAGCATGTTCCCGGTGAGTCCGTCCAGTGTACTCATAACCCAATGAGCATCTGTATACTATCTTAGGTGACTGACATTAATGGCTTGTGAGATCGACCACCGCCCCTCGTCGTGGTCTCGAAAAGTATACACTAGTCTATTCCGGAGTATCGATGCCCAATCTCGACACTCCCTTGACTAGAGACATTTAAGGAGTGTGCTTATAGACCACCCAACTCCCACATATATGATCACCATCATAATGCTGGTAGTCAAGCAAGAATCTTATGGGCTCTATCAACATATAATAGTGATATGTAATACTACATAATGCATGTACATGATGATAAAGGCAAACCAGATAGCATACTATCATTTTGAGTAAGACTTTTTTTTTAATCCATACAGGTCCTCTCTCAATCATCATAATCGCGTGCCTGCGATTACAATAATTGACTTGAGGGCACTATAGCCAATACTATCTGGGGCCAAGGCGTCCTCAGAAGCGGAATGCGGCCGACTTTCGTGCGGCTCGCCCAATCTTGGACTCAAGGGGACAGGCATCGGTTGTTTGGGGTTGCCATCACCTGGCTTATGAGTAGAGACTTATGCTTGATTGGGAGGCGCCCGAGCAATTTGAGCCATGAGCTACATCACAACGTTCGCTAGGTCGTCAATTTTCAAATAGAGCTTGACCATCTCTTTATCCTTTGCTTCTGAGCTGGTTTCGAAGATTTTGAAGCAGCTCTTGCTCTGCGGTCCTAGGGCGGAAAGTCGGCTTACTCGGTGTCCGAGCTTGACTCCACATGGACTGAGGGGTCCTTCTGCCTATCGGCCTCATCGAGAGGATTTTCATCGTCCAGCGGAGGCGTCTAATCTTAGGAAACGACAACCACATTCAAGCCAGATTGAGCTTGGGATGTGGTGGCTCCATCTTTGTTTTTGCTGCGCAAGTTGTCGCTGGGACGTGCGCCCGCCATATAGACTGTATGGATAACATATCCAGTCGTCTTTTCATTATTGGCAGCTGATTTTGCGGACTGATGTCGTGGCCCTTCTTTCTCGGTAACGGGCAATCGACTGAAGGCGGCTGGTCTGACCGGGTTCTTGAATGTTGCCGGCGCTTCCTTTTTGGTTTTGCCCCGCTGTTTTCGTACGGCATAGAGTACCTGATAGACTCTTGAGGAGACGGTGTCATGCTTTCTCTTTTGGGGCTGGGACACGTCTCTTTGTAGCATTGTTCGGACTTCTGTCTTTTTGATTCTAGCGGTCATGGCATTTTTCTTAACCCACTTCAGAGGTTCGAAGGAATTGCTGACTTTTACGGCCGACTCAGCCGTTGTCACGGAGTAACCCTGCTCTTGGAACCTCACAAGATTCCACTTGGCCGAAGTCCTGGCCGTCTTGTTGGCTCAATACCTGAGCTGCTTCTGCCTTTACTTTTCTGTTTTAAGCACTTGGCAGATTTCGGCTCTTCAGGAAGACGCTGTAGGCCGATTGACAGAGAGTCCAGAGAAGATGCATGTTTGCACGATTGTCAAGGGCACCGTCTGAGCTTGCTGGAGATGCTTTGTGGCTCCATTGATGTTGACAGCCTTGCCCCCAGTCGGAACAGTGGAGAGCCGTTTGAATACAGATTTGCATTTGGGGTGGGATGCTTCGGCGACCACAACGTTCGGCCTCATGCCCCTTGAGGTCGATTTGGCCGCTTATTTTGCCATGACCTCCACCAGATGAGCGCTTCCGGTAGAGTAGATGATGACGGAACCAAATTGACTGGGTGGCTCTTCCCATTGCCGGCTGAGACTTGCAGGGAGAACTACGCGGGTATTGATCTTGACCACGTATTGGATCGGGGTCGCGTCGGAAGTTGAATTCATCGTAGAAAACATCGTCGTTGAAAGTTGATTGCTGTACGGAAAATCATTATTTCAGTACAAACATCGGTATATATGTTAAATGAGTTCGCATGTGAACGCTTGACCCGAGACATGAGAGGAGAGAGGTTCTACCGGACGTGCCAGAATATGTAAGGTGTTTTTCGTCACCCTATTGAGATGGGAATATGCGTCGCTTGTCAGGCGTACTACAGATTCCTCCTGCCTAAGTAGGTTGGGGTTTATTGATTGTGGGAATCCGAATTTCCGACAGCCGCGAACTAAGCTGCCGTTAATTACCCCTCTCCTTTGGAGCGAAAGAACCTCCGATTGACGGGTCAAACTGGTCATGTGAATTCAATGTGCAGTGTGCGTGTGTTGTGTTTTGAGAGGTCTTGGGTATATCGGGGGCCATGCAGAGTTTACGGGGGTCCCGCTACCAGGATAGCGGGCTGGAGGTCATAGGGGCTAGCAGCCTCTTTACGAGGTGCGGGGCAGCGTCATGTTAGAAATTTTTTTCTTACGGGGACTATTGTGGAGTGTGTATATAAAAAAAAAGAGAAATAGCGTCCAAAGAACGCGTGGGCGTGCGGGCCCCTATACTGGGAGTTGTACTTCCAATTGACTTTTGGAGTTAAACTCCTTAAAAAAAAGGACAAAGGGGTTTGGCTCTTGCACTAGGAGTTGTACTCCCAATTGACTTTTGGAGTTAAACTCCTAAAATGAGTCACCGTTAGAAAACAGAATGATGATGACCTCCTCCACACTGGAAAGGAAAAGTGCTAATTTAACCAAAAGGAAGGGCTTTGAAGATCAATCAGTGGTTGTAGTCCCATCGAGGGACTAAGTAGAAGTGGTAAGTGAATGGAAGCTTTGTCAATCACTAGCATTTCCTATTCTTTAGTCTTCACTCGACTTTTTTTTGGTGTTCGGAGTTAAACTCCCAAGAGATTTTCGGAGATGATGAAAGGGGACCCCTTTCTTCTCTCTTGAGCCTTGGATCTTCCCAAAGTGGGGTTTTTGGAGATGAGTCTCCTTCTTCCTCCTCTCTATTGGCTGGATCTCGGAGAAAAATGGGACGAGACTTAAAAATCATCCCTTTTGGGGATTTGATGGGAGATCTGAGCTCCCATTCATGGGTTTTATGGTGAAAAATTGTTTCTATTTTGGAAAAGAAAGAGTTAAACTCTTGATTTAATTCAAAAAAAAAGTGAGAAGGTTTAGAACCTCGAGGAAAGAGGAGGCACAGAAACCCTAATTTTTTGAGAGAGAGTTGATTTTTTCATCACGTTTGTCTTTACATTTACATGCTACACACTTTACATATAGCCTCTTGGGCTTTGCCAAATGGCACTTGTGCCACCCCATGTCTTATGTGCTTATTTCTTTTTGCACATAAGCCATGGGGTTTACAAAATTTTGGCTTTCTGCCCATTTTTCATGCATTTATTTCTAAAAAATTGCATTGAACTAATTTATTGTTTCATTCTTGGCATGGAGCTAGCCCCTTCTATGCTTGATTTTGACTTGTGCTTGGGCCCACTTCGCTTAGGCTTGGGCCCTCTTGGCTGAGGGTTGACCGACTTTGACTTGGTCAACCGTGGTATAATTTTTGACCCCAACAATTCGTATATTGTATTTATGAATTTATGCATTCTTGTCCCATTCCTTGCTTTTACAGATTTTCATGTCCAACCAAACTGGGCTTTGCTCAAGTGGTACCAATTTCATCTCCAACGTGAGAGGTCGCAAGTTCGATCCCTGAAGTGGGTTGATTTCAAATAAAAAAGTTTTCATGTCCAGAGTCTCTGTTGATGCATCTTAGATTGTGATATTACCTTTAGTTAAAGTTGCATGATGTGAGGCTTCAGAGGCAGCCATCTTCTTTTGCTCTCTGATGATGATGAGATTTATATTCTATTGTGTGGGATACCTTTTTAAGTAAAGAGACGATAATGGATCAAATCAAGTTGGATTGGGGTCAGTTGAACGTTGTTGCTTGACCATTATCGGCAAACTGGTCAGATAATCAACTTGATCATCTTAACGGCCTCTTACTTCTTACTCCTTGATCTCTTTTGACCAAATTAGATCATCGTTTTTTCTTTACACAAATAACACGACATCAAGTTGTTGCTTTTGTTTGTTCGAGGCCTGATAGGGGCAGTATATTTTTTGAACAAAAGAACAAGAGTTAGTAATTTTTAAAGCAATAATTATAGAAACTTGATAAAATCACTTGTTATATATATATATATAGAGAGAGAGAGAGAGAGAGAGAGGTGCCCCAACTTTCTCCTTTGGCATCGAAAAAAATTCCTCTCCATGATTTTTTTCGACAATTGGCATCCATCACCTCCATCTTTATCATCTAAGATGTAGATACACTAAATTTCATGTGATTCTACCATTTTTCACCGTTGATTTAGTGGGTGCAAAATTAACGATTTACCGACAATGGAAGTTTTTACATTGCTAATTCAACGGTGGAAAAGTGGTAGAATCACATGAAATTTGGTGTATCCATATCTTAGATGATAAAGATGGAGATGATGGGTTCTGGTCGTCTGAAAAAAATGATGGAGGTTGTATTTTTTTCGACACCATAGGAGGAAATTCCATCATATGTCCTCTTTCCTTCATTATTCTCGTGTGTGTGTGGTGGTGGTGGTGGGGGGGGGGAGGGGGCAGATTTATGCAAAATAATTTTGTTTCTCTCTTGGCATGTACCTTGAAGTCGAAATGCGAACCATCTTTCCCATTTTTATAAATTTCTCCACTTTAGAAACTCTTAGAGGCTAACTAGTTATTTGGGGCACTTGGGAGTATGGCAAGCCCCTCTCTTGCCCTTACTTTTGTTCTCCAGAAATTTAGTAATAATTAAGAGAAGGGCGATATCAGATTGATAACTGGTCGTAAAATTACCTGGATCTTTGCACCAAACCCACGCCATTTTGATGGGAAAAAGCATGGATCATGATAGTAGTGATGATGAAGATCATCTCTAAGAAGGGATCATTACAGAAGTTGAGATGACAGTAAAAGCTACGAAAAATATACATAGCAGTTCTACGAAGAGATAATTACAAAAGTTTGAGCTGATTGTAGGAGTTACAAAAAAGTACATTTCTGTTGAACTCAAGTATTCTTATGCAGAAAAATTAAGCAGTAATGATTTTGTTAAAAAGTAGAAAGTGACTGCCAGATGTCGTTATGAGTGTGTCATTAATATATCCAATTAGGTTGACAAACAAAATCTTACTTAGAACTTCCGAACAGTCTCTTATGTAGTAGTTTAAATGCAAGTTTTCGATATCGAAAAACTTGGTGTTAGGACCCATTCATCCTGGTGTCATCCCTTAAATCTGCATCTCAACGTTACTTCTAGGTAAATTGTGTACCAAAAATGAAAATCTTAAAATAGTTCATGTATCGATATTAAAAATAGCAGCTTAGGTTTTATATTTTAATGTTTTCCTACGGTCCACTTGGCCTGATAGTGTCAATTTTTTTGTTGCACCACCAAATTCTGCTTTTGTGAGAGGTGACCTCAGATTTTAGCTATACATAAAATGAAATATTAATTTGCACAAGCTTCTAATCGCTGTTACTGTTTTGATCTTTATTTGATGAAGTTCACAAGAGAAGTTTATGATATAATGTTTTGTTTGTCATGGGAGAACTTTACAAGCGTTCTTGGTGTTTCTAGCTATGCAAGGAGCTGTTTTATTGCTTTCAAGTTCATCTCCAGTCGCGAGGCATGTGTTTGAGTCAACCTTTGGTCGCCAAGGTAGAGGCAAACAACTGGTGAGCGGGAACTTCCATCTCAAATCCATTAGTAATCATTAAATCTGATGTGAGTATTCCCATTCCAAGTACTTTTAGGAGCTACTCCGCGAGCGTGTGTGAGATCTGAAAAATCCGTACTTGCACATCTTGACAGGTGGCAGTACAACAAGATTGATAGGTTTCCCTAGCTCTGTTTCCGCAAACTTTTACCATATTATGCTATTGGTTTGTTTATTACTTTTAATTATTCGATAACTCTCTTGAAACATAGGTTCCCTTACGGGTAGGTTCTCTTCCGATAACTCTCTTGAAATATAGGTTCCCTTACGAGTATGTTCTCTTCTGATAACTTTTAATTATTCGATAACTCTTTTGAAATATAGGTTCTCTTGAAATATAGGATCCATCTAGTTTCTTGGAACTTAGGTTCCCTTACGGATAGACTAACAGAATTAGTAGAAGTGATGATTAGGAGGATAGTTGGTATTATGTGTTGTAAGAAACTAAGTGGATATATGAAAATGGTAGAGTCATAGAGCCTTCGGCTTATACGCTTTAGTATACGGGTATAGATAAAAATCAAAATGGGGTAGGCTTAACCATAGATAGACGGTTGTTTGAGAATGTAGTTGAGATTAGAAGAAAACATGATAGAATTTTACTGGTTAAGCTTATTTTAGATGGGGAGATCCTTAATATTATTAGTGCTTATGCACCACAGATAGGTCTTGATGACGCTAGTAAGCGTCTATTCTGTGAGGATTTAGACGAGATGGTGCAAAGGATACCCAGCGGAGAGAAGTTATTTATTGGTGGTGATCTCAATGGACATGTAGGTACTAGTCGTAGTGGATTTGATACTATCCATGGAGGTTTTGGTTTTGGACAAAAG
This sequence comes from Agapanthus africanus, assembly GCA_030015575.1. NCBI lineage: Eukaryota > Viridiplantae > Streptophyta > Magnoliopsida > Asparagales > Amaryllidaceae > Agapanthus > Agapanthus africanus. The sequence continues at coordinate 351,535,514 of CM057351.1, forward strand.
AATGAAGCAGGCAGCTCGATTCTAGATTTTGCCTTATCTTATGACTTGATCTTAGCAAACACTTGGTTTAGGAAAAGAGAGTCATCTTATCATCTTTAGGAGCGGATCAAGTGCAAATCAAATAGATTTTTTTCCGACGACAAGGATAGATAGAGATTGTTGCATCGACTGTAAGATAGTGTCAGGTGCGAGTGTAACCACTCAACATAGACTTTTAGATTTTCGATTTAGAAGAGGACCTAGGAAGATGAGATGTAAGGTAGAACCTAGAATTAAGTGGTAGCGATTGAAAGGAGGTAACCAAAAGACTTTTATAGATCGTGTAGTTCAAGATGCGGATTGGCAGTTTGAAGATGATTTAGACAGAACATGGAACAAGATAACTAGTTGTATCAAGATGGTAGTTAGAGATCTACTTGGTGAGTCGAGAGGTGGTGCTCCACCATTTAAGGACACATCATGATGGAACGAAGAACTAAAGGCTGTTATTAAAATCATGAGAGATTCTTATAAAAATTTAAAGAAAAGCAGAGATGCGGAGAGATTTGAGAAGTAAAAAATGGCTAAAAAGAAAGTTAAGAGAGCTGTTCGGGAAGCTAAAGTTAAGGACTATAAGGAGGTGTACGAGAAGTTGGACACAAAGAAGACTGAAAATGAAATATACTGGATTGCTCGGATGCGAGAAAAGAAGACTAGAGACTTATGTGCAGTAAAGTGTGTCAAAAATGAAGATCAAAAGGTTTTAGTTCAATATGAGGATATTAAACAAGGTGGAGATTATTTTGACAAATTGTTCAATGAGAGTTTTACTAAGAATTTGGATGGACTTGTTATTCAATCTCAAGATATAAACTATGATTTCATGTGTAAAATAAGAATACCAGAGGTTAAAGAGGTTTTGAAAAGAATGAGATCAAGAAAAGCGGTTGGTCCAGACGGGATTCTTATCAAAGATTTGGAGATACTTAGGAGAAATAGGTGTTAAATGGCTGACAAATTTGTTTAATAAAATTTAGCAGACCAAAAAGATACCAAATGAGTGGAACAAAAGTACCCTTGTACCTATCTACAAGAACAAGGGTGCCATTCAAAGTTACTCAAAATACCGTGAAATAAAACTTATGTGTCACACCATGAAGTTTGGGGGGGGGGGAGATTGAATACATGCTAAGAAAGGATGTTAAGATAACGGAGAATCAGTTTGGGTTTATACCTGGACGATCGACGACAGAGACTATTCATTTGCTTCGTCAACTTATCAAGCGTTTTCGAGAGGAGAAGTGATTTGCATATGATATTTAGTGATTTAGAGAAAGCGTACGATAAGGTACTTAGAGAGGTATTATGGGGGATAATGATGAAGAAGGGGGTCCCCGTCAAGTACATTGACATAATCAAGGATTTGTACGATAGAGTAGTGGCAAATGACAGAACTTGCGGCGGCCTAACGAGTGATTTTTCGATTACAATTGGCTTACATCAAGAATCTGTATTAAGTCCATTCATGTTTACCATCGTGATGGATGAGCTTACTAGAACTATCCAAGTGTATACTATTCGCTGATGATATTGTTCTAGTAAATGAGACAAAAGCGGGGGTTAATGCTAAATTGGATTTATGGAGGCAAACGTTGGAATCTCGGATGTTCAGATTGAGCAGGTCCAAGACAGCATATATGCATTGCAAATTTAGCAAACAGAGAAGTCGAGACCACATTGGTATGTTAATCAAAGAATCCAAGCTGGTTGGTTGAAATGGAGTGCAACAGGAATTTTGTGTGATCGTAATTTTCCGTTAAGGTTGAAAAGGAAGTTTTAACGGATTCAGCCTACCTTATTATATGGTACAGAATGCTGGGCTCCTAAGAAGCATCATACATAGAAGATGCACGTAGCGGAGATGCAAATGCTTCGTTGGATGTGCGGTAACACTAGAAAGATAAGATGCGAATGAGGATATTCGTGCAAAAGTTGGTGTAGCACCTGTGGAGGAGAATACGCGGGAAAACCGATTAAGATGGTTTGGTCATGTGCGATGCAGACCTATGAAAGCACCAGTTAGATGAATGGATACTATCGATATAGCCAATGTCAAAAGGACGGAATGGAGACCGAAGAAAACATGGATGGAGGTGATACGAAAAGATATGGTTACCAAAGGCCTCAATGAAAATATATTGTTCGATAGGAGTCAGTGGAGGCGGAGGATTCATGTGCTGGATCCGGCGTGATTCTCATGTTGGTTCATGTAGCCTACCCCATATGCTTGGGATAAAAGGCTCAGTTGATGTTGTTGACAACTCTCTTGAAAATTTCACTGATTTTGACAGTTTATATTTATGATTTGGCATCATTTAGCTTATGTCTCATATCAAATAGGCTATTATGCAAGACCTTCTCTACACATTTAACTGTAAATGCTTAATGATTTTATTTCATTAATTAGTGATTATTGTTTCTGTGTCTCGTACTCTATATCTGCCTTTTAGTAATGCTCTTGTCCGAGGATTGCATTCATCTCTCTCATAAATACTGCTATAATACATGTACTTTCAGGCTGCTTTACATGCCCTTGGAGACATTTGTGGAGCCAACCGTCCTGAAGACAGGATACTGCTTACTGCTGCTGCTGAGAAATGCCTTACACATTTCTTTTATGCTGCAGCTGCCAGCAGTACAAAATTTGCACCATCTGTGAGTATCTAGACTGATGTACTCATTTTGTTTTTCACCGTGCATTAGTGTGCACTTGGAAAAAGGCAACAGAGCTCTTGATTTTTAAAGCATCCAATGATAGGAAGAGTTAAATCCTCTTAATTTTTAATTACATGCCTATAAATGGCTTGTCCTTCAAATTGTATTATATGCAGTCCAAACTAGATCTGTAGTCCGTTCGATCATTCTTAGCAAAATCTTTTTTCCGTCTGTTTTTCTTATGCATGACATTTTATAAATCTAATTTGGTTCTCAGGGTTTGCTCCTCTCAGTGCTGCAGCAAGAACCAGAGATACGACTAGCTGTAAGTGTTTGTGCAATATATTTAGTACTTAAGTTCCTTTGAATCTTCCATTTGTGATTTTATGCATGGGCGTGTTCACTTATTTTTTAACTGACCGCAAAAGATTTTTGGGATGATGGCTTGCTGCTGCTGCTGCTGCTGCTGTGTTGACTTATTATTGGTTTTAAATCTCGGTCAATCCCGAGATTTGAAACCTTGGTACTTGGTTCACCAATTGGTTATCATGATTCCAGTATTAAGTTTATCAATGGATTAGTGGTCTTGCTAATGGGTTATTAAAAAGGTAATGGTCTATATGACATTGTTGATCGCCGAAAAATTATCAACAAGTTTGCAGTTTTTTTAACAATAGATTAAACCAATGTTGAAAACAGCGATAGTGTAAAGCATAGCATTCCAACACTAAATAGCAGAAAGCGAAAATAGCGTTAGCTACACGTTTTTTTAATATTTTAATTTAAAAATGTAGAAATAGTTATACTGAATAAAATAGTCTAAAAATTAAGGAATGATATTTTAAAATCTAAAAAATTACTAGCATATCAACAATTTTCCTAAAGCTTGATACATAAGTTCGTGCTTCTTGTCTATCATAAAAATAGTCTTTAGCTCATTATTTACCTTCTATAACAATTTAAAGAAAGGAGAGCCATAAAAACTCACTCAAACATAAACTCAAACAACATCAAGGCAAAACCTTTCTCATCGATTTAGACTCACACAAAAGAAAACCCATTAAATCTAAGAGAAAACTTTACTCAAACACTAACAAGCAAACCCATTTCTTCTCCAATTGAAAACCAAAACAAATAAAAAGAAGCGAGAAGAATAAAAATTATTGCATTAAACACTTACCCGATGGTCATAGACAATGGAAACCGGTCTCAGATCTAATTTGATCGTCTCATATGCCTCGGAAGTGGCTGTGATGGCCTCAAAATTTGGCCTGTGATGGACTGCAACGGGTGGCGATGGGGAGATCGACTTGGGGGAGAAGTGGGGAAGAGGAGAAAGGGCCACTCGTATGCCCCTAGACCTTGGAACAGAGAGGTTCCTAAATTTTTTTGTTATTGGGTTCAATGAGTCCGGCTTGGGTTATTAATTAAATACTTGCTTAAACGCTTTTGTTGCATGTCTTAACTAGAATAAGTTATGTAGCGTACACTATTTAAAAAACAGCGTATGCTACGATGTAAATGCCCTATGTTAGCTCACTATTTAGCAAAATGGTCATATTGTGCTACGTGCCACACTATTTTCTACATTGGATTAAACAACCAACTCTTCCTCTTTTCATTATTGAAGCCAGTTGACAATCTACAACTTGGCATCATACACTTGTTAGGTTCAAGAACTCGGTTTCGGCTTCGGTCTCTAATAATTTTATTAGTTTCGCCGGATTTCGGCTAGTTTCACTAAACTCGGTTCGGGTTTCGGTTTCGACGGTAATACAATACACATAAGTGTAGATATATTAAATACTTAAATATATGCTTCTATATTACAAGACAATAATCCTAGTATTTAAAAATCCAGGTATGATGCAAAATATATTGAAAAGTGTACTTAGATAAGTATTAATATAGGCTTTGGGTTCGCTTTTTTGCGGTTTTCTAACAACGAAGTCTTATAATGATCACAATGACAATAAAAATGGTATAAAAAAAGTTTTTAAAGGTTTTGACTGAAACGATATTGTATGGTTGATTTCGTATCAGTCTCGGTTGGTTTCGTATCGGTCTCCACCGAAACCGATACGAAACCACCACGTATCAGTGGTTTCGGCCGAAACCTCCAACCTGCTTGTTACTACAACTACAGCAGTTCAACTACTATATTCTTTCACAATGACTACAAACACCTTTCCATGTTGAGTAAAAAAATGATATTACATGCTTAAAGATACAAAAATTGATATTACAGGCATACAGATTGATATCTGCTCTGGTAGTTCGCCCGTGGGGCTTGATGGAGGTTTGCTCAAAGCAGGAGATTATAGCAATAGTCACTGACGCAAACATCGAGGCCACAAAAATTGGTTCGTTTTTTTTTTGTCTCCATGCTATCTAATTCACGTTCGATTGCGAATCCACTTGTCAAAAGGTGTTTTCTTCTTGAATCTACTGATTTTGTTTTCGAATTTCGAAGACTTGTCGTCACTAAAGTGTGTGTAATTTTTTTGAGGTGTTCACCACTTATGATCTTGTTGGTCCCACTCATTCCGAGTTACTTGCTCTTTATTGTCTTGTTAAACAATATCTTGCGGTTCTTCTGTCGAGCATTATGTCTTTAGAGAAGAGTAGCCGTTCTAATCTTCTAATTACTGAATTTCGTTATTAAAAAAATCTCAGGTATGGAAGCCCGCTTTGATTGTTGTGCAGCGATCAACAAAGCGTTATCTAGCTCGAACATGGTCCATGATGCTAGCATCGCCGAAATAGCCGTGAAGGTATGCCATTCTTTGGATTAAAAACTTGGGTTAATTGCAGAATAATACCTCAAATTTAACCCAGATTGCACATTAATACCCTAAAGATTTTTTTGCTGCATTAAATTCCCTTTTGGGTTGCACTTTGCTCCCTTACGGTGTTAATGACATGATGTTAAAAGTCCTAAATGCCCTCAGATGAATAAAACTCCAGCAAATATGCTCGGCTTTACTATGTTACCATCTCCTTTCCCTTGTCGAATCCTAATTTTGTTGATGGTCTAATTAAAAGTTGATCTATTAATTGGTGAGAATTGTCATAGTTGTCCTGAGAATCTCTTCAAACAAAAATCCCAAGTTTTCAAGTACTTGATTTTTGCGTTTCTGAACATTCATTTAAAGATCCATGATGGGTTGGAGTTGAAAATGTGTTGAGTTTCATCTTATGTTGAATCCCCTTTTCATCTCATATTACTTCTAATCTCGTTATTGTCATAAAGAGTACTATTCATAAGAGTCCTAAAACCCCTACCAAAGGGAAGTTGTATTCCATAAGAGGAGAGAAGATTAGCAAGTCTTTTGTGAAAATAAAGCCCTTAGTGGTTTAGGCTTGTGACAAATGGTAGAACGGGAGTTATGAGTTAATTAGAGAGATTAATGGAGTTTTTTCGTTGAAATGTAGTCTTGATTTGGGTTTTAAGAGTAGGAAATAGTTAGCTAGAGTTCTGTTTTACAAAAATGATGATGAAGAGAAGTAGAAGAGGACATTATTAAAATGTCATTTAGTTTCAAATTAAGGGCAGTATTGTGCAAACTAAGTCATGTGGTAGTCATAAGAGAATATTTGTAAGATATTTTATTGGCTACATAACAGAAGGTATTAAACCACAATTTTTGGAAACTTTTAAGGTATTTTAATGCAATTAAAAAATAATAGGGTATTAAAGTGCAATATGGGCATTTTAAACGAATCATTTTGCAATTAGCCCTTAAACTTGGAACACTATAAACCAAAACTTTTTTCTGAAAGAAAAAAATAAGGTGAGAGGGTTCTAAAAATATATTAATAGGAAAAAAAGGGTGCAAACTATGCACGCCACTTCACCCCTAAGTTACAAAAAGTATGCAAGTTGGGAAAATGTAGCAGAGGAAAGATGATTTTATTATCTTACACAAGTGTTAGAGAATAGTGAGGTCCTTTGTCGTCGTCCATTATCCTAACTCTAATACAAGATAAAAGATCACCTCTCCTTGCACATAAAAGAACATCCAATAACAACATAAACAGAAAATTAAACTGAAGCATGAAACCAAGAATGCTGCAGATCCAGCATTTAGAATGCTGGGGAATGCGTGAACTGTAAAACCCTCTTTGACTTGTCTTTTCTGTTGGGTCCAATGGCCCTAATTTAAATAACACAATTATTGGCGACACTTAAAAGAATTTCCTCTCTGCCCTTTGAAAAAGTTCTTGGATTTCTTCCAAGCCAAAGAAACCAACAGGCAGCAGAACAGATTAACCGTCAGACTTCCTGATTGGCTGAATTAAATTGCAAAATTCATAATGAAATCATCAATGGTTTAAGAATAATAAATTATGTCAAGCCGTAAGACAATGAAAAAGGATATGATACAGTAGTTTCCAGCTGAGTATTGCATGAGAAAACCATCACCACACCATCTGCTATTAAGAAGATTAGCTTTGGAGAATAATATTAAACCAAGAAACTAAAGCTTACAGCAGTAGCCAGCCTAATTTATGATGGAAGTCGCTTTGATGTCTGACAAAAATACTATACGTGTTACGCAGTTGCAGGAAGCTGTGAGAAGAGGCCCTTATCTTACTAAGAAGCGTATTGAGCCTCAGCCTGTGGTGATGACTGCTGAGAGACTTTGATTACGTACAATTTTTCCTGTATCAGGATTATGTCACATGTTTCATCCTATGCTTTGTAAATATTGATGTGCAACTCGCACATGATTTGTCAGAAGAAGGCTCCTTTTGTTACTGCTGATATTTTTGGTGTGAATTAGATATCCGCCTGCCCATAGATTGGAGATATATTATGGTCAATGCATCAGATACTTGAAAGTTTATAGAGCTAGATAAGAACCTAACCTTGCTGTCCCAATTGATTGCCTCCGTTTACCCGCAAGTCACATGCTTTGGATTCTAAAGTGCGTGTTCAAGACATTAAAGTAGTTTGAGTCTCTCCGTGTAAGTTGTTTTTTCCCACTCTCTCTTGTCCATTTTTTGGGTTGCAAGTGGAGGGGATAATTGATATTGTTGGCAGGGTGTGAGGAAATTGATATTTGTTTTTAAGATTGTTGGTCCTCTTCATCCAAGTTCAATGAATATCTAATTTTGTTCTTATTGTCGGCCTCTAAAGAATGTTTTTATAATTTGTTGATTTATTTTATAAAAGTTTATAGCTACAAATCACTGTGTTTTTTTAACGAGGACAAATCACTATTTGTTTTTTGACTAAAACAAATCACTAGGTTTTTTAATTTTACTTTATGATAATTGGAGGATTAAATTAGCCATCCCCATATTTTTTTGGGGGGGGGGGTGTCGGGGTCTCTTCTCTGTGTCCTTCACAAATCACTGTGTTAGCTTTGAACCTCCCTTTTTCAAGTCAGAATGGGGAACTAAAATGATGAAGTGATAAAGGAAGAAAATGGCAATTTAGAAATTAAATGAAAGTTAGAAATAGGATGAAAAAGTAAATATCCGGTAAAAGAGAGTTGACTGAATGTTATATAGGAAGAGGAGACCAAAATAGGAAGGTTTGAATTTCAAATGCCGAAAAGGTAAATTATTTGTGATTCTATAAACATGTTTGCACAGTAACATGACAAAAGGAGGTAAAACGGACGGTGGTCTTTGGGTTGAAGTTAGAGTGGGACGTAACTCTGAAACTGTATTATGCGTTCACGGTTAAGTTAGTTGAGACATTTATAACTCTATTTAATTTTTTTCCTTTTCAAATTACGTGGTATTTTTCTTCTAATTTAGTCTTGGTTTTTAAAATTTCTTTTGGCTTACATGATAGTTTTCTTGAAATTTAGCCTTGGTTTTATATTTCTTTTGACTCTTGCTTCTTATATATCAGCAGTTAATTCATAAGATATATTTCTTTTCATCAAATGTTTCCATGTTTACAGAACAGTCAAATAATAATGGCGAAATTTGTATCCGTACCCAAAACCTCAAATTTATTTATTTTTACCCATCAACTTCCAAATTTGTTGAAAAAGTGCCGCTCGTCTGCTGGAAGTCAACAGATATTGGTTTATGGACTCATCAATTTCGGATAGAATATCGACCCGACCCGAAACCCGACCCGTTAATTTCCTCCTTTTTCGTACCCGCGTGTCACCGCGCCATACGATGGCGACATAAGCATTCTATCTCTCCCTCCCTCTCTCCCTCACAAATCAACTCAACTTCTTTAAAAATTACTTCTTTTTAAAGATTAAAGTCTCCCTCATGGGGTCCTTTTCGGGTTTCCGTTAGATGTTGTCTTCCGTTAATCTCCCGGTGGATTTTGGTAGTGATCTTTTGTTGCGTGTGGGTCTCAATGGATTTTGAGGAGATTGGTGATTTGAGGAGTTTAGCGCCGAGTACCTGCAAAGAAGTTCCGGGTGGTTCAGTACCATCGAGGACCCTCCGACGATCAAGTTAGTGTTAGATCCGAGCAGTGTAACGGCTAAGTGGAATAAGAATGACTTACTTGACTCCTCTGTGATGGGGGTTTATATAGCGGTGATGGCCCGCAGCAGCAGGCGCGAGAATTTCGCCGGCAGTTACGCTCCCGACGTCACGTCCGCGTAATGAGCGGATCGCCCGTTAATGAGGATCGTGATGGCGTGGAACGTGGGATGTTGCTGGCGGAGAATCTGCGCATGGCGAGATTTGCGGTGCGTCGGTTACACTTGTGAGTGGTGGAGTTGGTCAGTCGGAGGGACTGAGGAAGATGGCCTCGGCAGGGGAGCTCGGGAACGAACGGGAGGGCCGAGGAGCCTTGGTCCTGTGGCAGCTCGGGGCGAGCTGAGAGGCCGAGGAGCCCAATTTCCGGGGGTCTAAGGAGAGCCAGCTTGCGCTTGCAGATCGGGTACATGGGCGGCCTGGTCGGCCTCCGTGGGCCATTTCTTCTGAGTTCTGGGACACGTCACGTGCCACGTGTCCTTGACATTGGAGATCGCCAATATCGAGCATCATCACTCCCTCTCTCGTAAAACAAAAAGGGAGCCCGAGAGTCTTTTGTTATGGCCTTTTATCTCCCTCTTTTTGCAATTTGGTTTTCCTTCTTCATCAATTTTATTAATTATAATGTTCTAACGATTCTTTGATGAAAGATTGTGTTTCGATTTCTTTTCCATCGAAGATTTGCAATTTGGGGGTATGGTACCAATTTAAGGTTTTGATCATGTTTTCACACGTGAGATTGATGAATGCTGCAGCCCTTGCTATTTTTTTATCAGACCTTCGATTTTGAATCAAATTAACCTCTTGGATAGTGGTCATTGTCGAATTATGAGTTGGGATACTTGGCATCTAACCTTAGACTATTACCAAAATCTATGGAGTAGGTCACAGGGACAGCAAGAACTTTGCGTTCGATTGCATATTCTTGGTTATTGGTCCCACTTAACCTTTAGTATTCATGAAAGTTGAGATCTTTTAGTGAAGATATTGGATGTTTTTATGCTCGTGGTGACACGATATCTTATGGAGTTCAATTTTCCAAAACCGAACGTTTTGATAAGGAAAACTAGTTTTTCATAATTTCATCATCTCTTCAATCACCTAAACTCATCTTTGGAGTTTGGTTAAGATGTGATTTTAGTTGCGTTATACATTTATCACCATTTGCGTTGCAATCTCCATTTGTGGTTAGCTAATGGTGAACTGCGATGACGCTCCTTGTATATCTAAATTTCATTTGTATTCTGGCTTGCGTTAGGTTGCAGCCTATTTTCGGCATTGACAAAAAAATTATAATAATTGTCAATTGCATTAAGATAAAATTTTCTAGTGCTTGGATTCTAGTTTCTATCAAGAAAGAATTCTTGTTGATATACTGCGAGACTTGAGCTACCTTAGGTCTACATCGTAGTAATATCATAGTTTGTTATAACCTAGCAAGGATCTTATTATGCAACAATTTATAGGGGTTTGATTGAGGTTGGATCTGCATTTTCTAGCTTATGATTTTGGATAAAATGGTTTTATGTACAAAAAAAGATGCACGTATGTCTCCAATTGTGACAATGTGCATGCTCGTGTGCACACACAGTGCATGGGTGAGAGGCAATGGGAAAGAAGGGGATCTACTACGGCACACTAGATAGATAAGCTTGAATCCTGCTTGCAAAAAAAGTGCATGTCCTGCAAATTAATGAGATTCATAGTTTTAAACATGATTTGCACACTCAAAATGCCTATCACAACCTAAATGAATTTTATATTTCTTATGTATGGTTTTAGATTAATATGTAAGTTCGTGACGAGTTATTCAGCTTTTGATAATTATATCTAGCTCTTTAAAATTTGGTACCTATAAATTTGAATGTTTAAATTTTTTTAGCTTAAGATCTGGTTTGGATTCATGTCCGAACAAGGATTTTGTTTAGTGTGCCAGCTTAAGCCTTGCATTTTATAATGCATATTGTTGGACACAAATGTTCAAATTATACAAATAAGTCGTCCATGCCAGTCATTACGCTACAAATTTTCTGCTGCTGGCTGATACTTGGACTTTGAGTGCTCTGGTCAAGTATAGTGAATGTGAGATACGTGTGCAGTATTCCCTATCAGTGGAAGCAGCTTATGCCAAAGTCTCTCAATAGAATTATTGGTTTTGTGCATTGTTGTATATACATAGTATAGTGTTCTGTTCTAAATTTTTCTGGTGCCAATTGTGTTGTCTTTTACTTTGTCTGGCAAGTAGGTGTTGTCAGAGTGCTTTTATTGTGATCGAGGGCCACTCGAAAGATTAGAAAAAACCCTCTTTTTTGTTTCTTCTTTTGGTATTTGTAGGAAAAGATTTTTTTTTCTTTTTGTTTGATAGTTGCAACTCAATCAATTCAATGAGACAGGCTTCTAAGAACCCGGCTTTTCTTCAAAGGAAAAAGTTTAAATCTAACAGGGGTAGATATAGAGATTTGTTGATCCATCGCACACTTCCTCACTCATAAGTCGTGCTTTCTATCTAGTATATCAACGGTGTTATCAGTACAATACATGATACAATATGGTTCATAGGGATTTTGATATAACTATGTATTAGACCATTCATGTGTTGTGCGATACAGGTAATGTATCGTACGATACGATACATATCCTGCGATACGTAATTTAGTTTGATATGTTCATAGTGCTTGTTTTGGTATCCATAAACCCACTATCCTATATTAAAAAAAACTTCTTGACCTTGGTTCTAGGGTTAAAATTTTCTTATTTTCACCATTTCTCAAATTTCAATTATAGCTTGCAACGGCGCTCCTCTCCCATTGGAAAATTTTCTCGCATCTCCTCTAACATTGCGACTCTCCCTTCCTCTCCTCTTGTTGTCGGTATCTATCCAATCAAGCACATGCTTTGCTAGTACATCTCCTTCGACGGGAAAGTTTAGAAAAGCTCCATCTCCTCCGTTGCTTTCTCACCAACTAGCTGGCAGGACTGAAAATTGGTATCTAAGAGGCGGAGAAATTTATAATACTGATGGTTTAATTAGAGACGGTTGATTATTCATATACTTGTCTTATATTTTGGAAGGACGCTTTGTAGACTTGTTTGGGATGCTTTACTCATGAAACTTATTAAATTCATGTTAATATCTACTTAATGTTCTTTTCGTTTCGTTTAGATTATTATTTACACGAATTTGTGATATTTATGTATTTGTATATTTGCGGTTGCAATCGTTTGATTTGTTTTTAGTTGTTTATTTCTTTATGTTCATAATATGATCATTTTGTGATATACATAGTTGTAATACCTCATCACTTCATTCTTGCACAAGAAAAATTATCTTATGATACACGATACGATACATGATGCAATATCTAAGGATAGTGATACACTATACATTGTTGGGAGGGGGAGTCGATCCACGGAACAATGCTCGCGACAAAACCCAAATCACGTAAAAGTACAATCACGCAATTAAACGATGAAAGACAATATAAATTAAAAAATGCAGGAATAAGAAAACAATCAATCACAAACAAGATAGATTTGTTAACGAGGTTCACCCACCGTATGGCTAGTCCCTGGCAGAGCGGAATCTGCAAACGTCTACTATACTTGAATAAAGTTTACACACAAGAACAACCCTAGGAGATTTCTCTCAAATCTCTCTATACAAATCTCTCTTAGCCTTTGCCTCTTGTGATGATACTTGTGATTGATACCAAATGCCTCACTCATAAGATGTGCTTTTATAGCATCTAGGACAATGTCACTGTCTAACAAAGTCACCACCTTTCATTGTCATCACCTAACAATGTCATGGATGTCAAAAGTAGCACTCAACAAAGTCACCACCTATCATTGTCATCACCTAACAATGTCATGGATGTCAAAAGTAGCACCCAACAAAGTCACCACCTATCATTGTCATCACTTAACAATGTCATGGATGTCAAAAGTAGCACCAACAAAGTCACCACCTATCATTGTCATCACCTAACAATGTCATGGATGTCAAAAGTAGCACCCAACAAAGTCACCACCTATCATTGTCATCACCTAACAATGTCATGCATGTCAAAAGGTGGCACCTAACCATAGACTTTAATTTGCATCAATTTTCAATAAACTCCACCTTGATGCAAATTCATCACAATCTCGACATTGTCCCATTTGAAGTAATTTTTTTTTTTGGCTTGATTCTCGCATTAGTAAACTTCACACGATTCCGCTGCTGCTCTCTCCTCATTAAATTTTCATGGAGAGATTCACCAATCTGCAACAGAGATTCAGCTTATCTCTGTCTACTATTTTGGTGAACATATCCGCCAGATTCTTTTCTCCCGCGATTTTCTGCAGTGTCAACTCACCATCTTCTAACGCCATGCGTATGAAGTGGTACCGCACCTTGATATGCTTCGTCCGAGAATGATATGCTGCATTCTTTGCCAAATGTATTGCACTTTGACTGTCACTCCACAAGGTATTGAAATCTTACTTCTTACTCAACTCTTCGAGTAACCCTTGTAGCCATATCATCTCTTTGCTGGCTTCCGTGATCGCTACGTACTCAGCCTCCGTAGTTGACAATGCTACCATTTTTTGCAGTTGAGATATCCAACTTACCGCTGTTCCCCCAACTGTAAATACGTATCCCGTTGTGCTCTTCCCACTATCTCGATCATCCGAGTAGTCCGCATCAACGTAACCTTGCACCTTTAGAGAGTCGTCCCGAAACATAAGCAGTGACTAGACGTACCCTTAAGATACCTCAAAATCCACTTCACCGCATTCCAATGCTCCTTCCCCGGGTTTTGCATATACCGGCTCACAACTCCCACTGCATGTGCAATATCTGGTCTCGTACTCACCATTGCATACATTAAACTCCCCACCGCAGAAGCATAAGGCACTCTTGCCATCTCGTCTTTCTGCTCTTGAGTTGTAGGGCAAAACTCCTTCATGAGTTTGAAATGTTTTGCTAAAGGCGTACTCACCGGTTTTGACTTGTCCATGTTGAACCGCTTCAAAACCTTCTCAATATAGTCATTTTGCGATAACCACAGCTTCCGCTGCTTCCTATCTCGAACGATCTTCATGCCCAAAATTTGTTTGGCCGCTCCCAAATCTTTCATGGAAAACTTTTCAGCCATCATCTTCTTCAGACTTTGAATTTTCTCGAAGTTCGGACCCGCTACCAACATATCATCTACATAGAGTGACAGAATGATATAGTCTCCATCCTCAAAAGTCTGAATATAGATACAGTGATCTGACTCACCACGCACAAATCCCGTCTCTAGCATGAACTGATCGAATTTGAGATACCACTGCCTTGGAGCTTGCTTAAGGCCGTACAAGCTCTTTCGCAGTTTACACACCATAGATTCTTTTCCCTTCACCTCGTATCTCGGTGGCTGTATCATATAGATCTTTTCCACCAAATCTCCATGAAGGAACGCGGTCTTCACATCAAGCTGCTCCAAGTGCAGATCCTCCACCGCCACAATACCAAGGATCACCCGAATTGATGTCATTTTCACCACAGGGGAAAATATCTCTTGATAATCAATTCCTTGCTTTTGCGCATATCCCTTGACTACCAAGCGAGCTTTGTACCGCTTCACACCATCGGCCTCATCTTTTATCCTGTACACCCACCTATTCAGCAACGCTTTTCGACCTTTGGGTAGCTTCACTAGTTCCCACGTGCGGTTCTTCTTCAAAGAATCCATCTCCTCGTCCATAGCTCGCTCCCACTGTTTACTAGCACCGTCTTGCGTCGTCTCTTCAAGGGATTCAGACTCTCCCGAATCCGTGTACAAAATGAAGTCGGTCACAAGTTTTTCAGGCAGTCTCCTTTCTCTCGTAGATCTCCTCAAAACTGGTACATCTGGTTGCTGAACATGGTCGCCATCATGTTCTTGAACCTGATCCTGCACTGTAGCTTCCTCCATGTTTTGATCCCCACTTGAAGACACCTGATTGTTCTTTTGAGTTCCGTCTAATTCCACGAACTCAGATACAACACCATCTTTGGCTTGCTTTTCTTCTCTATATAAGTGCTGCTCATCAAAGACGACGTTCCGGCTTCGTATTACTTTCTTACTTGTGTAATCCCACAGCCGATAGCCGAACTCGTCTCCACCATACCCGATGAAAGCACACACTTCTTAGATTTGGAGTCAAGCTTACTCCTTTCTGTCTTATCAATCAAAGAATATGCAATACAGCCAAATACTTTAAGGTGCGAATAGTTGACCGGTTTACCCGACCAAATTTCTTCTGGAATGCCTCCATCAAGCGCACTTGCCGGGTTTCTGTTGATCAGATACACAGCAGTATCGACCGCTGCTGCCCATAAGAATTTTGGCAGATTCGCATCCAAAGTCATGCTTCGCACTCGCTCTAGGATCGTTCTGTCCATCCTTTCAGCGATGCCATTCTGCTGTGGCGTCCCAGGTATCGTCTTCAACCAACGAATACCCTTTTTCGAGCAAAACTCCTCGAACTCTTGGGTGCAGTATTCCCCGCCATTATCGGACTTTAGGTATTTAACCTTCATCCCCGTTTGGTTCTCCACCTGCGCACTCCAGTGTTTAAAGATGCCAAACACATCGGACTTTTTCTTCATCGCGTACACTCATGTCTTTCGACTTGTATCATCGATGAACGTCACGAAATACCGATTTCCTCCATAAGACTCCACCGAGGCCGGACCCCACACGTCCGTATGCACCATCTCCAGTTTCTTGGTCTTTTTCGCTACGCCTCCAATTTGAAATCTGAGCGCGCTTTGCTTCCCACAAACGCAGCTCTCGCAAAACCCCAACTCCACCTTTTTCAGTCCTGAAAGAACTCCCTTAGCTTGAAGAATTTTCATGTTCTTCTCGCTGAGGTGTCCCAATCTTTTATGCCACAACGAAGTCTCGGAATCTTTCTCCGAACTTGCCGTCAATGCAACCGAGCCTTCGCTGCTCCCATTGAATGAGTACAACGAACCGCTCAGCTTGTCCCTTGCGACCACCAACGACCCTTTGGAAATCTTCCATTGAGAATTCCCAAACGTTGTAATAAACCCTTCGTTGTCTAGCTGACTTGTGGAAATTAAGCTTTTCTTCAAATCCGGAATGTGACGAGCATTCTTCAATTTGATTTGACCACCTCCTGATGGTTGCAAGATGATCGTTCCCTTTCCAACGATCTTACACGATTGACCGTTTCCCACCGTCACATGTCCAAGATCGTCTTGAACATACTCGCTCAAGTGATGTCTGCCTGAAGTGCAATGAAAAGAAGCCCCTGAATCTAGAAACCAAGTATCCGCCTTTGTGTTCTCGCTCGCCGATAGACAAAGACCTTGTTCCCCTTGTTCTTGTATAGACACTACATTCGCTTCCTTTTCATCCGTCTTCTCATCTGAGCCTTTCTTCGGAAGCCTGCATTCACTTCTTCTGTGGCCCTTCTTTTCGCAATTCCAACAGGCGCCTTGGATTTTTCCTTGAGATTTACCTCGGCTTTTAGACTTGCCCTTTTTCCACTTTCCCATTTCCATTGTTCTGCCATGATTCTCCACCGAAAGTGCAGAAGTTCCAGAATTCCCACTTACGGACTTTCTTCGCATCTCATCGTTTAATATGCAGCTTGCCGCATCATTAAACGTGAGAATCCCCGAGATAGAGTTGCTAACCGCCATCACTAGGTTCTCCCAACTCTCTGGCAACGAACATAGGAACAGTAGGGCTCGAATCTCGTCTTCAAAGATGATTGAAACGGACTCAAGTTGGCTTGTCACACTGTTGAACTCGTTCAGATACTCTATCACCGAACCATTCTCTACCATCTTCATGTTGAAAAACTTCTTCATCAAAAATATTTTATTTGATGTCGATGGCTTCTCATACAACTTCGCTAACGTCGTCATTAGCGCCTTAGTTGTTTTCTCCTTTGAGATATTAAAAGCCACCTGCGGAGTCAATGACAATTTGATCGTCGTCAAAGCTTTCCTATCCAAAAGGTTCCACTCATCATCGGTCATCTTCTCGGGCTTTTCTCCTAGCAACGAAAGATATAGATCCTTTTGGTATAGACAGCCTTCTAACTGCATGCGCCACCAACCAAAATTGTGACCGTTGAATTTCTTGATTCTTATCTTATCCTCTGCCATCTTTCGTCTGTATCGCAGCAAATCCGACTTCCTTCTAGATCTGAACCAACGCCTTCAAAACTATAATCTAAGAAAGTAGGGAAGAGAACACAAGCGTCGTTACCCACCGTTACCTAGATTATAGAATCGAAGAACCCTAGGTTCTCTTAACCTTGCTCTGATACCAGTTGTTGGGAGGGGGAGTCGATCCACGGAACAATGCTCGCGACAAAACCCAAATCACGCAAAAGTACAATCACGCAATTAAACGACGAAAGACAATATAAATTAAAAAATGCAGGAATAAGAAAACAATCAATCACAAACAAGATAGATTTATTAACGAGGTTCACCCACCGTATGGCTAGTCCCCGGCAGAGCGGAATCTGCAAACGTCTACTATACTTGAATAAAGTTTACACACAAGAACAACCCTAGGAGATTTCTCTCAAATCTCTCTATACAAATCTCTCTTAGCCTTTGCCTCTTGTGATGATACTTGTGATTGATACCAAATGCCTCACTCATAAGATGTGCTTTTATAGCACCTAGGACAATGTCACTATCTAACAAAGTCACCACCTTTCATTGTCATCTCCTAACAATGTCATGGATGTCAAAAGTAGCACCCAACAAAGTCACCACCTATCATTGTCATCACCTAACAATGTCATGGATGTCAAAAGTAGCACCTAACAAAATCACCACCTATCATTGTCATCACTTAACAATGTCATGGATGTCAAAAGTAGCACCCAACAAAGTCACCACCTATCATTGTCATCACCTAATAATGTCATGGATGTCAAAAGTAGCACCCAACAAAGTCACCACCTATCATTGTCATCACCTAACAATGTCATGCATGTCAAAAGGTGGCACCTAACCATAGACTTTAATTTGCATCAATTTTCAACATACATATCATGATTTGACAACTTTGAGTATAACCTAATAAAAGTTTTCGTGTGCGGAGTTCAGTTGCTCTTTGTTAAGATTGGTTCTCCTAACAAAACATTAACGAGAAGTCATCATTCATTACACACCTAGATTAGTTTTAAGATCAAGAAAGACTCTTTACATATAAACTTATAAAAAAATTAAATTGTTTCCATGACTGAAGGAATGTTTATCTTGCAACAAGTTGATCAGGATGAAAAGTTTCTAAAAGATCCTGATATCTCATTTTGAAATGATGAGTTTGGACATCAAGAACCGTGTGGTTCATCCATTGGAATGGGATACTATAGAGTCTACATGCATATTACCTGAGGGAGATTGTTTGAATTTGGAAAACAAAATAATCACTTTGTGACGATACGTCCAATCACGTTCGGAGGAAATGCTTATTCATGAAATTTATATAGGTATTACCTGGGTATGCATAAAGTTATCCTACCTGTTTCAGGTTTTTCTGTTGCTTCCATTTGTATAGCTATGGTTTTCCCCTACCTTTACATTGAACCAGTAGCATTTCAAATTTTTAACCATTCTATCAGTTTGGTCCAGTTTGCTCTTTCTGAGTAAAATTTGTCTTCTTATTTCATAAGTTTGATGTATTATTCCTCTTATTCGTGCTCATACCATCTGTGAGCTATCTGAAGTTCAAATTTCTGACTAAACAGACTATATAAAAAATCCTCACTTATTTTAATTTAATATTTCCTCTATTGTCCATATTAGCTTTACCTATTTTTCAATACTAATTATGATATGATTAATCTTCTTCTTGCAGAAGTATATTTAATGTAAACTACGATGAACAATAATCACCGGATGGATTTACATGATGATGTCGATGAAGCTCATTGTAATGCACTGAATGGAGCATCTCTTAGAGATAACGATGAAGTCTTGACACCAAGTTCTAGCAACGACATACTGGTGTTAAATGACTTGTATATTCAAGAAGAGGGCAAGGCTCGTGTTCCTAATGGGTGAGTTGGTTTGATTTTCCCAGAAGATTTATTGCCAAAGGTGGCCCTTTATTACAATGATATTTTTTATCAGTAATGCAGGGAAAAAGCACAAGTCCTCAAGAATCATAGGATATGGACTACGTCGGTTCAGTACAATCGGTCAGTAAAATTAGCAATTGCAATATTTTTAATATTGAACTTCTACTACATTTGAATCATGGTTTGAAATTTAGGCCCGATCCGAGATGGCCGATTTCAATTCCAAAATTGACCGTTCAAGTGCCGATACGTCTATTAATGGGTTATTGCATTTATTAACGGGACTACTTTTTTGCACATGCGATGCACGTGAGATAGAAATATTTTTATCTAGTGTATTGTGTGAGAGAGAAGGGAGAGAGAGGAAGGGTGTGGGTACGAGTCACGATGGTCGAAAGTAGAAATGCCAATTTAAAATTTTATATAAGACTGATGTTATGTATAGCTTCGAAGTGAGTAACAAAGAGAGGGAGATGGGAGATTTAAAGTTTTCAAAAATTGACGTGGATTGCTTGAAATAAGAGAGAGTTCGTTTGGGGATTTTTTTCTTTAAATTTTTAATTTTCCTCTTAAAGAAACTAGACCATCAATTGATGACATGAGCTACATCATTGGAGTCTGCGTTATAAGAGTAGAGATATTGATTTATTTAACATCATTAATTACTAATAAAAAATATTCAAAAAGTTACCTATGAAGACACTAAGACGAGTGATATTGTGTGATATTACATGTGCTTAGCTTTAAACAATTGCAAAAAATTGTCTTAAAGTTTACGGCTAATGTAACACCCTAGTTTGGATGCGGTGTTTCTAGAGTTATCGAGGTATTTTTTTAATAAAAACTTTTATTATAATTTTAAAAATTTACTTTATGGTTGGTTGCCAGTATAATTATTTTGACTCTCTGTATATCATTTTGATATGAAAAATCTTCAGTTATTATATAATATATAATAATTCCTTAGTGGCAGCAAAACAATATTTTGCATATCTTAAAATCCTTAAACTGGCCTATTAATATTTGATTTGCATACATATATTACTTTGGCTAACTCCTTTTTTTGGTGTTAATATGAGAATAAGAAAAATCTGTGCCAAATCTCTAAATACACTCATATATACAAACCCCCCGCACACAACAATGTCTCTCTCAAAATTTATATATAAATTAATATATATCCTCTCTCTTGTACTCATGCCTCTCTCTCTCCCCCCTCTGCTCCTCAAATTTCCTCACGATGCTGCCTTCAACCTCGTCGCCACCATCGCCGGAGCCCTCTTCTCCATCCTCGTAGTCACCTCCCCCCCCCACTCAAGCCCTCACCGTCGAACCCCCGACTCCCATCTCCCCTCACGGAAAACCTTTTCTCCTCGACGACCCCATCGCCCAACCACCATCGTCCTCGCTTCCTTCTTCGCACCACGATCTCCATCACCACCACAACCTTGAGCGACAATCATCGTCCCCGGCCACCTGCTCCAGCCCTCGCGACTGAATCCATCAACTCACCCCCGTGACCACCGCTTTCCTCTCTTCCGCCGGCGACCATCGTGTGCGCCCTCACCACCGCACCATCATCAATGCCGCCCTTCACCATCACAGCTCCAACCCTCTTCACCGACCATTTTCCCTCTCGCCACAGCCGCCACATCACCACCACAGCCCTCCCATCTCCAGATCCGAGCACACTTCGGCGCCCCCTCGACTCGATTTCAAGCCTTACCCATCACCGGCGTCATTTCCCACCGCTGCTGCCACACCAGATCAAGACTCGAACCTGGCTACAGTGTGGTCGTCTCTTTCTCCTCTCACTGTAAGTTTCATTTTGTTTTTCTGTATTTGTGAAGCATGAGTAATTTAATATAACAGTTGAAATATAATGTGCACGTTTGGTTATATACAATTATATGCTAAGTGCGGTATACTGCTGGCTTATGGCTAAATCAACCTAGGCGGAGTGTATAACTCAGATCCCAAGTTAGTTTAGTTGAGATCGTGCCTTGCATCTTCGTACATCGTTTTCCATCCTTATCTTTAAGGCAAGTATTCTTGCTTACATCGGCAACCCTCGTGTGTGTGTATAGTTTTCTGCATTGTTAAAATAGAAAGAAAAGTATTAGTATTCAATTATTTCATATTGTCAGAAAAATATAGATTTTTTTATGCAATAAAGTGATAAAGAGAAAATTTGCAAGTGGTTTAAATCTATTTTAAATACAGATAAAAGTTCGGAATTATTAACATATCTCATTTAAGCATCGTACTAGCTAGCCTATAATCATTTTATATACATATTAAGGCTAACGGTAAAGGCAAACTTTGTAACTTGTGCTAGCTTGTGCATCGCTTTCATACGGTTACTATTTTCATATTAAGCCTACATTTGACATGTCATGATTACTCATTACTCTAGTCTATTAAGAACGAGATCTCTAATTAGGATGCTGAACTACATGTCATAACATAACTACTTTTTACCAGTTTCATTTTCTATACAATTACCATATCACAAGTTCCTATCGTTTCAGCATTCTTAATTAGTGATTATCATAATAGATACTAATACGCGGGGTGTTGGGATAGTTTGAGTGTGCGTTTGTATAACAGGATCTCAGGAGTCCCATGCCGACAGCTTATACCGGGATATATCGGTCGCATGTTATTATAACTCGTACCGGGCTATATCGGTTGTTTGTTACTACAGCTCGTACCGGGCTATATCGGTCGCTTGTTCATTCCATAGTTTGGCCCATGTTTCCTAGCCTCTGAGGCCTTACTCTTGGTTTAGGAATACTCCTGCAGAGCTTGACGCACACACTCGAACATACAATAGGATAGTTTACCTTTTATGACTAGTTAGATTATGACTTGACCTCTCTACATGTTTGTTTCATTGTGTTAATGTGTGTGTATTTTTACTTGCGCACACGGGCTTCACTACATTCATATATTTATGTTATCATACTATACACACATTTTATACGTTGAGTATTTACTGGGATGTTCTGACATTCCTGAAATTTGCCATCTCAGGTTTAGAGACAGATTTTCAGACTGAGCAAGATCGCAGCGGCTATCAGGATTTTGCCTAAAATCAGTCTCGTAGGTTTATTTTCTTTCAGCTAGTATTTAACATGTGCGCCTTTGTGGGACATTAAGACTTTTGTATTTTTTCAGATTTTGTTTTTTTTTCGAACCTATTGTATTGGGTATTTGTTTGCATCAATTATCTAGTGGACCCATTTTTTTAGTATCCATTTTGGTTTCGTTGCAGCATGATTATTGGTCTTATCCCTTTTGGTATTGGATTTTATTTTTGACAGGTTAAGCTAGACAACCTTATGTGACTATGGAAGGATCTTTCCTTACCGTAGGTAGCACGGCTGACCTTCGTTGCTCTCCGTATTCCGTATTTTGGGAAGCGGGGTGTGACAGCTAATATTTAAGCCAAAGACATTATTAACTATTAAGAAACGCGTCAAATTGTTTATATTTATTTTTAATAATTATTAATTTTTAAAAACGTGTATACTCAGACGATTAAAATCTAATATTTCCGATCTGAGATTGTCGATATTGCCACGGTTCCAATCACAAAAATGGTTGTTCGATACCGATATTGATACCTATATTTGACACCTTAATTTCAACTTGGTTCAAATTTTTTTTGACTTCCTTTCATATAGGAGAAAATTTCCCTTTTCTTGAAAAAATAAATTAGGCATTTTGTTGGTCTTATTGTGGGAAGCTTTGTAGTGTAGATGTTCATTAAGATGTTACCGCAGATGGGTATATAAATTATTTATTTGCTAGAATACCTTTTCGCAAAAAAATCAGTATATTAAAGTATAGAAGATAATTATGATTTAGTTGGTTGAACTGTAACTCAGTTTACATTCATCCTTTACCTTCAGTTTGTAGTAAGGTCCAGGCAAAGGGAAGAACAACATACAATGAGGTGAGTACTACTATGCTTCTCTTGTGCATATCTTCTTTATTGTAAAATTTTGTTTTATAACATATAGTAGATTTATGTACGATCCTAACCGTCGACCTTGGTTACATCTTCTTTGTAATCGTGCTCATGCAAACATAATGTTGTTTGCAAGATTGAATAAAGATGATAGCTACAAACAATAAATTGGTTTTACAATATTGAGCTAAATTGTGTTCTGTTCCAGGTTGCAGATGAAATCATAGCAGATTTTTCATCCGGATTTGGGGTAAAGATGGCGCACAACTATTTATCATTAAATATCAGAAGTTTTTATCATAATTTCTTGGATAAATTTCACTGAATACCCTTAGCCATCACTAGTTTTCACTAAATTACCGTAAAATTCCTTTATTACAGTAAATCCCTTAAACTTTGGTTTTTATGGATTATTTTTAGGAAAATACCTTTAAACATAGCACTTGAAGGGCAAGGATCTTTTAGAATTCACATTTGACATTTTGAGGTAGAAACTAGTTATCCACCATATATAGTGTGATAAATTAAGAGTTAGGATCTGTAAGAGAGAAAGAGTAGTCACAAAAATAGATTTAATTTTTTGTTTTAATCACACCATGGAGTGGATAAACCGCTTCTACCTCAAATTTCAAATGTGAATTCTATTGGATCCTTGCCTGAAATAATAAAACTTAAAGGTCGTTTATTGAAAAACAGTCATAGTTAAGGGTATTTAGTGAAATTTACCCTAATATGGGCAATGTGAAAATAACTTTTCGACCTAGTTGTGTCTGCATAATGAACAGTTTGATGAGAAGAACATTCGGAGGAGAGTGTATGATGCCCTTAACGTCCTCATTGCCATTGATGTCATCGCAAAGGACAAAAAGGAGATAAGATGGATGGGGTTTCCTATTACACAAACTGAACAAGCAAAGCAACTAGAGGCATGTTTCAATTTATAATTAATAAATATAAAGCCGCCTTTTGTTAGTGTCAATAGATCATTACTTGCTTATAGATGAGAGCTATTGTGGTGCGAATGTGATGTTACTGTTTTCTATTCTGAATTGCATGTTCCTTTTATAGGAAGCACACATGAATCTGATGAAAAGATTACAGGTGAAAGCAAATTACTTAGAGGAACTAGAGCACCAAGTAAGTGATATGTGTATAATAAGTTAATTAGTTCAAGGGTTTGATACCTATTGGCTTGCTTTCATATTTGCTTTAGATTATATTATTTAATGTATCCAATTAATATGTCACTTTTGTTTGCTGAATATTATTTTCTGATTCATGCCTTAGTAACATGTCTATCTTTTTGGTCATTAAAGATTGCAGATTTGCAAATGCTCATGTCGCGGAACCAGCAATTACATAAGTCAGGAAATGTTTCGGCGTTCATCTGCCATTTGTGTTGGTTAGAGTATGGTCTATCTTTCTTTAGTTTATATATGGTGTGAAAAATAACGATATTTGATAGATTCATCCCCTCCCCCTTTTTGGATAAGGTTCAAATTGTCATTTCATTTTTAATTTTTTTGGCATGCTGATAGTGAATCTACTTGGTAGTTTTAATAAAGCGCCCAAGTATATGCATGATGTTAATCAGATGAAATTGATAGTGATTTTTTTATTAAAAAAATTCTACTTCTGATTTTAAAATGCCATCGCAAGTAATTACAGGTTCCTGGTAGATGTTGCCTTTAAGTGAACAAGAATAACGCAATATTCCTTAGGCTGAATGCCATCTAGGATGCTAGTAAACCTCTTCATGAATATTGCCATTTGCTGTTGCACCTGGTTTCTGATATCAGATTTCTTCAAGTTTACATTTCCGATGCAAGAAAATATAATAAATATTCTAATGACGTGCATTTTGCCTGTTTCACGATTTTATTTATTTTTTTATCTTCTGTTAAACAGACATAAGAAAAAGCCACAGTGGAGATTGAGATATCTGAAGATACACAGTTTGTGCACTTCGATTTCAATCAGTAATGTTGCTTTCTGCCCTTTGTCTAAATAATAACCGTGTCTATTTAGCTTTTATAATCTTGTTTTAAATGCCAGTTAATGTATATCCCCCCCCCCCCCCCCCCCCATCATCAGGGATCCTTACAGCCTTTATGACGGGCATGCCATAATTGGGATGATGATGAGTTCAGAAGCAGCTGAGCTGAAGAAGGCCATTGAGGAGTCCATCGGAGGAATCTTTGCTTACCGATCATAGCTGTCAGCCACTGAAGCCATCTTCTTGCACTTGGAACTCTGAAGACATGAGCATTGATTTGCCTGTGAAACAGAGAGGGCATTAGTTTCATCAATAACATAGCATTTTAGCAAGCAATCATAAGTAGGATCCAGGGGCTGTGAGTGTGTTCACAGCCCCATTAACCTCTTTTACCTTTTTCTTTTCTTTTTCCTTGTATATATTGAAATTTTGAAGTAATCGACTGATTTGGATCATTGTACATTTTTTCCATTAATATGGAGTATGATTTGCCTAACTTTTATTATGCGAAAAGTATGTGAAAACATCATGGCTTAGTTGTGAATTAGTGATGAATCTGAAATAGCTCGATGCAGCACAGTGCTTTTCACCTGCTGGGGATATGGGGGTAAGCTGCAGAAATTATGCAAGAAGAGCTATGATTATCAGATTTAAACTTCACTGCTGTTGAATGCTGATGGATAAAATATTTTGGTGATTACTGCTATATTAAATTCAAATTCTTGGTGATGTATTAGCTAGGGTTTGTGCTTGAATGCCCACTAAAAGCTTCTTAAATTAACATAAAATAAATCTAAATTTTGCTTGATTTTAGAAAAGAAAACAATCTGACCTCCTTAGAAGAGTGGAATATATGTAGCTGCCTACCTAATTAACTGCGATCAACACAACACGTTGGGGGTGTCTTGAGGGTTTAAGTTGGCGGGATCCATCCCCGCCGTGGGTTGAGTGTTGTCCGCCCCTAATTAGTTGCAGACGATCCTTTCCGTTACTCGTTACTTTAGAGAGTTCAGGAAGGAAAGAAGAAACTTTTGTTTGGAGTGACTTGAGGTCTTTTGAACTTATGTTCAGTATTGCTTTCTTATTATTACGACATAAATCTCTTATCAAGGCGCAAAAACTTTTTTTTTGGGCGTGTGTTGTGTTTGTGTTGTGAACTGAGCCTAACTTATGCACACAACACATTTACATAGCACACATCAAACACATACACCAGAGGGATCCAATAATTTGCCCCAAAAGTATTATATTGTGGCCACTTTTCTTCCTTGGGGATCGAACTCCGTACTCTCTCCACATGAGGAAATACCAACCTATAGCTCATTTATGCCCTTCATGCCCGAATAAAGAAACATATGTCCCACATTTTAATTATACCCTAAACTGAGGACAAATTTGCTTTTTAGAGGAAATTGTAAGTTCAAGGCTAAAGACTGGCAATTCATATGCATGGCATCAACTCCAAACACAGCCATAATAAAAATACTTCATGAAATTATTGGAACATTTATTGTCACGCCCCGTTTTCCAAAATATGGACATACGAGAACATAACTCAGCCAGCCATACCACCTATGGTAAGGAATCATACTCCCACAATCATATTAAGATTTCTTGCAGAATATCAAGCGACACAGAAAAATAATAATTCTAAATCATGTTCATTGCCATACCAACTAACGATAATAAAATAATTACTGGAACAACGGAAATGTTAAACCTTAAACTGGTCCAAATAATAAATAAGTAAACGATACACAAGTCCTAATCCATTATGGGCTCACAAAAGGAATTTAAAGAGATAAAGTGCAGTACAAGAATAAATAAAACATTCTAATGACCTAGATAAATAAAGATACACCTCCAAGTCCGGCTACTTCCTTGAAATAATCATGTGGTTCTACTGACGGTGGATCTGGGCCATGCAAAAATCAGACGTCAAAACGTCGGAAATAATATGATAATAGCAATGGTATGAATGTGACGCGATAGATAGTTATAACAAGAATTGATGACGTGTAGACAAACAATAAACAATAATAAGAATAGCATGTGATATAACAGTCGAAACATGGTAAATTAATATATCATGTAAAACCTAGGTGTCAATGTCAATAGGTCTTGTCTATCATAATGGTATATGAAATCAGTTAATGAAATCTTCCTCGCAACTCAATAGTATGATGTACATGCTTGGAATTACGGTAATAGACCCTCAGGCTGAAACCCAAGTCGTGCCGCTAAACACTAAATTCTACAATGTCAATGTATAGATGAATGATACTAGTTCATCATCCCGGAACAGAAAGGCCCCTCAATGTATAGATGAATAATGTCAGCCCATCATTCCAGAACATAAAGGCCCCTTTCGACTGTTCAGTCTTTAATACCGAGTCCTCTTGCATTACGGTTTGGATCCCATTTCTTGATTTTCCCTTTCTCCGGTTTTATGTTTTATGTCATATGTCAATCTAATTCTTATCTAATACCAACTCTAGAACAAGTATGTAGTATGTCATATCAAGTCAAGTCAAGTAGTAAACAGTATCATAAATTCATTGGCATTGGGTAATAATTACATTGCAAAAATATTCTGACATGGTAACAAGTAAACAAATTCAACCATGGATACATGTAAGCAATTAATATGACTATCATTATCAGAAATAATATAATCACATTAATAACAATGAATAAGTTGTATTTATTGGGCATGCACACGAAAGTTCAGTTCTGGAAACTCAGCAGCACTCTAATTTGTAAAAACTTTAAAAATAACAACTGTCGGGTTATTTCTGCAGAGAGTTATAGATGATCGAAATTGGAAGTTCTGATATGGAATTTCCCTGGATAGCAGTCCAGATGTGCCTTTTTCGCAGTTTATGATAGTTAAACAATTTATTTTGCAGGAAAACTTCATACAGATCTAAAGTATTTTGAGTTAATTTCGAAACGAACTAAAGAACATTTCCTAACGATTTTTGTGCAATTTATAATGAATTATCCAACATAAAGGGTACAGTAAATTCCTGATTTGTTGTCTCCGTTTAACGCCGACATTTCTTGTGTAAAACTATAATATTTTTCACATATATTTTGCAACAACAATTATTAGACAGATTATAAACTAATGATCAAAATAAGGGTTTAAACAATTAAATGTATTGAATTAAACTAAAGGTCTCAGGACCAGTAGATTTAGTGTATATATATAAACAATATGATTAACACAAATTGTCCATGAGCCTACATTACTTACCGACTCTAAATTACTGCATAACGTTTATGATAAATATTGCAATGCAAATAATATAATATGAATTAAATATAACACTAATCATAATTAACGTTTACATTAAAATTGACAAATTGCTAATACTAATATGCTACATATTGAGACACTAATATAGTTATGCTATATAAAACTATAATAATAATGTTAATGCATTGTAATATACCAATCAAGTTGTTTGTAGATAGTCATGGGTGTTACAATAGTTAACCTTTACATTTATAGTTATTTAACAATTTTATTATTGTTTATACAATTTAGCATACGAATTAAATGCAATAGATCTAAGGTACACATTGATAAATATAAAGATGCATCAGTTTACATAATTATGATTATGATAGATATATAAATCGAACCTTATCGATTTTACAGAATTGATTTACATTAATATTAATATTATCGCTAATTAATATGCACGATGTATCGTTGAGGGTTTAATACTGTCACGCCCCGCTTTCTAATAGACGGAAACAGTGACGTGGCAAGCCCGCGGTATATTTATCCAGAGAAGACCGTTCCCTAAATAAATATATTAAGCGTATTGAAACAATAATACACAATGCAAGAATAAATTGAGACTGTAAATTTTTTTCAACAAATATCTTTATTTACATTCAACTTCAAATATGTACAAGTACAAGAATTTATGCTGGAAAGTAAATACAATAAAAAAAATGCCTAAACAAGTGACATACATAAACTGGAGAAAAAATGAAGCTGGGATAGCCTTGAGTAGCGATCTGATGGTAATCCTCCTCTGTGGTTTCAAGCTCTTCCGTCTCGACCGTATCTGACGAACATTCCAAAAGAATAAAAGTGGGTGGAATGCCCGTCAGCGAACTAGCGCTCGGTAAGTCCCAAGATAGATAAGGGTAAAGAATATGACAAGAGTAGAATATATATATGACGAGCAAGAGTATATGATCATGAGTAAATATATACTATAGGTCTCTAGATGGTCATTATGTTACCGTTAAGTTTCAAGTGTGAATGTCAACACAGCCATAGAAGTATTCACGAGCTCAAGAGTGAGACTCCAAGAGCAAGAAAACACGGGTCCATTTCATGTGTTAGCATCAGGGCTCTAGGCTGTGAATGAGTCAGCCCGACTGATATTTGAGTAAAATAAAAAAAGAGGTTAATATGGAACTTCTGAATCTCTGTTGGATTCACACAAGAAACTATTCCAAGCACCCCGTGTATAATATATTATAACTGGTTAATAGACTTATTTGATTTGATTGATTGATTGACATGTCTTGATCGAAACCCTAAATTGCAAAAGATGTAGATTGTATTCGAGTGAGTCGAGTAATGTGCGAGTTATAACAATTACAATCTGGATTCGAGTCAATTTGCTTCGAGTAGATTGGATTTGAGTAAATATTCGAGTTTAGATTAGAGTTCGAGTTTGCATATGAGTTCGAGTTCAAATTTAGATTTGAGTTTGGATTTAAGTTCATGTCTTTTCATGTGAATTGATATAAATTGTTAAAATCTTATGTTCGGGAGAAATTGGCAACTGCTGCACATGGACGGTAGGATTTGTGTTTTTTTCCAAGACAATTGCCATTGATAATACCGTTAAGTTGTCTAACCTGAATAGGTAAACACTCACTTTCTCCAGCTCTCTGGGGCTCAAGAGAATTGATCCCGTTTAAACCTATATTAATCTAAAGTCCTTAAAATATTGTTTGCATATCTCGAGGGGGTTTTATGAAAAATATATATTAATATTGTTTAAAAATAAACCTCCAGAGTGATTTATAACAATTAAGGTTTTCATGAACATGTATTTTATTTGTTGTGGTATTTTGGTGATAAAACCTAGTTTTTTGAAAGTTTGTGGTATTTTTATGAAAACTACTACTTTTGGAAACATGGTGGTGTTTTATTAGCAATTTTTAATCTTTCTTTTTAAAAATATAGTTTCTTAATTTGTTTTTATTGAAAATACGGATTTATGATTTATATATAATTTTCCCAAAAATTAGTTTTTATTAGAAAAGTCGTGTTTCTTAAAAACCGTATTTTTTATTCCTTTCGAGACCGAATACTCCATGAGAAGTTCTGCATCTCGCTCTACTGTCCCAAAGATGTGCGATAATCCACACCATCCATTAGCGGGTCTCATGACGAGAGTTGTAGAGGCGTAATTACCAAGAATTTCGAAATACCGATTTAAAGAAACCCGTTTTGAAACGGTATGGTATTTTAATGAAAAACCTTTTACCTTGAATTACCCATATGCATAGAATACCTTTCTATGAAACCATAGTGTGCGTGTAGGGTAGGTCATTACCATGTGAAGGTTCTAGGGTTTGGATATATTAGATATCGAAAAGATATTACGCTAAAATTCAAGGTATTTTAATGACAAAGTTCCTTATATGTTGTTTCATGTAAAAATTTGTTACAACTAAAAAAACTAATTGATGTGAATAAGATTAGTATTAGTGTAGCATGTTAGTTTGATCTCATTTGCTTATCACATTGTAACATTTCAGAAAATATAAAATATTATTTTTGGAATTTAATATTAAAATAATATATTTCACGAAAACTATTCAAAATGCGAATTTGAGGTTTTCGTAAAATGGTATAAATATATACCAATATTTATGAATAATTGGAGATTAAAATGATTTATTCATTTTAAAATATATTTAACGGATTTGGAATTTTTATAATTAATTATATACAAGTTTGAAATTAAACTTGATTAGTGCACTACTAATCGCGATTAGGCCAAATCCGTCTTTTTAATTAATCATGGTTAGTGCACCATGACATATTGCATTTTTATTGCATGTTGTTCCATTTGTATTTGTTGATATTTGGCTTTACAAGAAAAGAAAAAAAAAGAAAAGAGAATTATTGGAGAGAGAAAGTGTGTGATATGGCATGAATGATTGAGAGGGTGAGCATAAGGAGAGTGAGGATAAGAGAGAGAGAGAGAGAGAGAGGGAGAGTGGGCTGCGCCCTTCATCCTCCCCCTTTGTTTTCTTCTTCTCCTTCTTCAACTCAACTCCAACTTCTCTACCCCTATGGATCATCTCCAAAACCTTACCAAAACCCTATACCCCCTTCACTAAAAATGATCACAACCTCTCTACAAACCCATTGGGCCTTTCAAAATTGGATTTTCAAGACTTTGAGCAACTCAAGAAAATTCTTGAGTTGCCAAATGAGATATAATTCTAGACTTTAGTTAAGTTATTGTGTTTAGTTTAGAATTAAATCGATATTGATTAGTGATGTTTGGAAATTCCTAGAGAGGGTTTGGGTGATTGTGTGGACTTGTGATATTTAGTGGCTGTCTACAAGACCTTAGTGTTGATTTTATAGCCAAGAACAGATAATAGAACCCAAAATACAAACTTAGAAATTGTCCCGTGTCAGTTTTGTAATGCTTAAAAGCCTACAGGGTATCTGGAGCTATCTGGGGCATTTTAAAGAAAATCTAGCAAGTCCAGTGACCTATATAAACGACCAGAAGACCATCACCCAAGTTCAAGCCAATTCTAACCTACCTAGGCCGGCGAGCTCGGACATCATGGTGATGTCACCAGATTTCTGTGGGGTTCTGGGGTTGGGTTTTTGGTTGTAGCTCCTAATCCCTATAAACTATCCCTTGTATCTGCTTGTTTAGTCCCAATTAACCCGAGATGAAATCTGAGAGCATATTGGGTTGGTTTTGGCAATGTTTTCTGATATTGGGATTCTTGGTTTTGATATTTGATATTGTATTTGATCGTTGGATGTTTTTATGTCAACGACGAGGGTTGTTTGGTTGTTTTTGTATGCGTAGACTATAGGTTCTAACCTATGAGCGCACCGTGTGCCGTATCGGTTTTCCGGATTTGATTTTAATAGCATTGCGATTGTGTATTGATTGTAAATATCTTCACGTGGATTTCGAGACGACGAAGCACATCGACTACGGCTGAACAAGGAGTTCTACAAGTGAGTAGATTTATATCTACGGGGGAAGTCGGGTGGATGGAGTATAGCACCCCCGCAAATATTGATATGTGATTTGTAATTTGGAGACAAGATATGCCACGACTTAAGGTTATAGTTAATGATTTAGTGTGAAATGATATTATAGAAAGGATGTCTCGAATTGATATATAAGGATATGAAACGTAAATGTGAACCACGATATGTATACGTAATTGTAAGAAAATAAGTATGAGATTTTAGTGGCTTGTTATGAGATCGATGAATACGACATGAGATTAATGACTTGATGTGAGATATTGATGTGATGAAAAGAGTATACGATGAGATATGATGACTTGGTTTGATATGTCGTTATACGGATGCGAGTCGATATGAGATAATTGATACCTTTGCCGGTCCCATGTTGTGAGATTGATACTGATGTGATATGAGAGACAAGTGTGTGTGTGTGTCTATATATATATATATATATATATATATATATATATATAATTATGTGAATGGTGAGTGATATGCCGTACGAGACTGTAGATCCGTACCCTCATTGTCATATAGGTTGATAGAATTCCTAATTATCTAATGCCACCATACGATGGATTGCCGTACGTGATGAGTTTTACCTGATAATTGATCCATATCCTTGACTAGAGAATATTGTATGAAGGATTATACCGTACGTGATGTTGTGAGGCTGGATGCCGATTGATAGATTCACCGACTCGCATATGTTATAGATATTTAATCTTTGTCTACACCGCTTAGTTGAGCCTTTACGTAGATGTTGGATTAGATACGTATACCTTATAGCATTTCGCTTATGATGTCCTTTATGCTACGTTCATGACATTCGCATTGCATTACATATACCTGTGCTAGTACACCTACACAATTATCGATGATGCGTATGTTACACTTACACAAATTGTCGGCTCACACACTTTCATCATCGATAATTGCTATGTCACTTACACAGTAGAATTGCTACATCATGCTATTACTCTTAATTATTCAATACTGTCACATGACTCGTTGGCATGATATATTGCTATACTCACATCACTATACTTTGTCGCATGATATACTTGATATGCTCACATTTATGTTCTATATTTGCATACATCATGTTTTATGATTATACGCATTAAGATGTTTTCATGAGATTCTGGATTTGAGAACCGTGGTTATATTTCAAAGAAAATTATGTATTGTTTTAAAAACCCGGTTTCTCTTGATATGATATTTCGAGACATCCACCATGTGTTTTCTCGGTTATGAGTTATGTGATACCCGATTCGAAGAGCTGGATAAGGCCGTTTGCGGGTACATGGTGGACCCGGTATGGTACCCCGGGGCAAGAAAGGTATGTTTTGCAGTAGACGATGAGCCTGGCAGAGGGACTACTACCTACCGGTGATAGTATTTAGACTCGGCGGTTATCCGGAGGATACCGACCGGAGTCGTGAGATGATATGGGCCGATCCGGACTGACGAAGCCCGAGATATGAGGATTTACGTGTCGGGCACGGGTTTCATGATGTTTCAAGTGTCGATATTGGACACTCAGGTTCCATGATTTTGATGTGTCGTTGATGGACACACGTTGGTTGTTATCCTCATATTTACATGCATATACTTTCATAATGTTTCGAGTGTCGATGTTGGACTCTCAGGTTCCATGATATTGTTGTGTCATTGATTGGACACGTGGATGATATCCACATGCATACAGGCATTGATTATATTGTTGGCATATATGCAGATACGGTCACCCTAGATATCATAGTATTACTTTTATGATATAGTTGACCTAGGAATCGTTGTTTTACTCGATTTCTATCTGCTGATGTTTTCTACTCACGAGTTGGTAACTCACCCCCGTTGTGTCACAGTTCTTGCAGGTATGACCGCATGGATCAGTAGCGGTATCGCTGGCACACAGCTTGCTTCCGGGTGATTTGATATGGTAGGTGGGACACATTGGATCGTGCCCACTCTTGTATTTATTATTCCTGTTGTATCTAGTCAACTCCATCAATCAGAAACTAGTATTTGTATAAGTAGTAAGACTTAGAAAGACTTGTGGTTGCGAAACTTAGAGCGATGGGTTATATGTTCGCTTGGTGGGTTTGATGTCTTGCTTTTCATTATTCCTTGTGTTGATCTTCTCCGTTGGACGTCGTATACATATATTATGACTTGCGTGGTTGTGATTCCGCAGATTGGCGAAGAGCTAGCTCCCGCTTGGGGATGCCTTTATTGTTATTATGTATATGTGGTTTTGGATCAAAGTATACAAGGGAGGTGCTGCCCAAAATTTTAAAAGACGAAACATATTTTTCAACTAGTAAAATTCACTTGCATTTTCATGTTCCACTATCTATGCAATTAAGAAAACGTTGGATTTCATCATACCTTTATTTCAAAACTTCAGCTCTTTTATTTTCTTTAAAAGATATAGATTTCTGGGCTTCGGCATACTTAATTTACGTTACGCTTTTAGACGTTGCATGATTTAAGTGCCGGTCGTGAACTAAAATTTCGGGTCATGACACACATGGCTTACAAAAGTTAAAAAGAAAACTATATCAAACATAACTCCTCTTTTGTCGGTTTGTTTTAAAAATAAGTTTTAAGATAGAAAGAGAGAGGGATGAAGGGAATTACAGTTTTTATATGATTTAGAAGAGATCGAAGAAGCTCTCCGGGGTCATGGTTTTGTCGGAGATGCTCCGGTCGTCAAGTTTGGTTCGCTACTCCACTTGAGGGGCTTAACTCCACTTGGCACTTAGAAAGTTTTGAGAGAATTTTTGCTTGAATTTCGGAATGGTGAAGAGCTAAGGTATGGGGTGGTATTTATAGTGAAGAATTAGGGTTTGGGAATTAAAATTTTGGATTAAAATGCATTAAAAAGATATTAAATGGTGAAATGAAGGGTCTCTGTTTGATTTCAGCGAAATCAAACAGTGCGGAGGAGTTAAGGGGAGTTGAAAGGGTGTGTGCAAAATACGGAGCCAATTAGGCTCATCTTGACCGTCGGCGCCGGCCAGATGAGGAGAATGGGCGGTCGGATTTGAGGCAATCGCCTCGAGATTCGTGCCACGTGGGTTTTTGGATGTGTACACCTCATTGCGTCTGTTTGATTTTTCTGAAAATTTCCATTTCTTCGTGTATTGCACGTGCAGCTCTTGGGCTTCCAAAAATTAAAAAGAAAAATCAGAAAAAATAATTGTGTCTGATGGAAATCGAACACACAGGTTACGTCACAGTAGTGTAGAGATTTTACTAGTGAGCTATAAGTTATTTCTTATTTTTATTTAACAAAAATAACTTTTAACTCTTACACGGGCTGTAATACTCTTTTCTGTACAGTAACAAGAAAATTTCTGTACAGTGATTTCAGAGTCGTTACATTCTACCCTCCTTATCAAAATTTTGTCATTGAAATTTATAATTACATAAGGACTAATTTTCAAATAGGTAAGGGTATCGTGTACGCATATCCTCTTCTCTTTTCCAAGTTGATTCTCCTGGCAAATCCTTTATCCACATCATTCGGATCAAGTATGTGGCTGGGGTCGCTCACATACCGTCGTAGTTGGGATATGTGGAACACATTGTGCACTCCTTCTAATGAGGGTGGTAGTGCTAAACATTATGTCACTTCTCCAACTCGTTCGAGTATGTCGAACGGTCATATATATCTTGGACTTAACTTATCCCTCTTGCCAAAACTTATTACTCCTCTATTTAGAGAGATCTTCAAGAATACATGTTCTCCAGGTTGAAACTCCAAGTGTCGACCCTTTGCATCTGCCCAATATTTCTGTCGATCTTGGGCTATGCGAATTCTTTCCCTGATCGTGCGAACCACGTCCACAGTTGCCACGATCATCTCTGGTCCAAGGAGTTCACGATCTCCAACGTCATCCCAACTCAGCGAGGAACGACATTTCCGTCCATTGAGTGTTGCGAATGGTGACATCCCAATACTTGCCTGATAGCTGTTGTTGTATGAAAACTCCACAAGGTGTAGGTGATCTTCCCACGAACCTCCGAAGTCTAACATACAAGCTCTTAGCATGTCTTTCAGAATCTGAATTGTTCGCTCAGACTGTCCGTCTGTTTGTAGATGATATGCTATGCTAAAATTCAGACTCGTTCCCAGGCTAGCTTGTAGACTCTGCCAAAACTGTGATCGGAATCTTGTATCACGATCGGAGACGATGCAGACAGGTACTCTATGTAATCTCACGATCTCCTGCATGAGTTTATGGGTAGAAATATGGTACATCTTGAAGGTTTAAATCTTACTTTAGATTTATATTCACCTCCATGTACTTCTTTACTAACGTCTGAGTTGACTGGACAATTCGAAATGGAATAAAGTGAGCCGACTTGGTGAATCGATACACAACAACCCATATTGCGCCGTTACCTTTCGTGCTGCGAGGAAGGGTAGTGACGAAGTCTATGGTAATATGCTGTCATTTCCATTCTGGGATTGGTAACGGCTGAAGTAGACCAGCAGTTCTGTGATATTCAGCTTTCACTTGCTGACACACCAAACACTTGGCTACGCTCCTTGCTACTTCTCGCTTCATTCCATGACACCAGTAATGTTGCCATAGATCCTTGTACATCTTCGTGCCACCGGGATGTACAGAATAAGGAGAGCTATGAGATTCTTTCATCAACTCTTCTCGAATAGGTCTGACTAGCATGCATAAACGACTTCTATATCGCAAGGATCCATTTTCGTGGATGATGAAGTCAATTCGTAGTCTACTTTCTACTTGTTTTCGGATCCTTTGTAGCTTGGCACCATTTGCTTGAGCTGCCTTGATATGATTTACAAGAGTGGACTGGACTTGTAAGTTCATCAAATATGAAGCGTTACCTGGCATAACTACTTCAATCTCCAATGCGTGCAATTCTTGTTGTAGTCTCCACTGAGCGGCGAGGTTCATTGCTAATGGCTGGCGACTAAGTGCATCAGGAACTACGTTCACCTTCCCAGGATGATACTGTAGGTTGATGTCGAAATCTGTCATGAGTTCTAGCCATCTTCTCTGACGCATGTTGAGTTCCTTCTGAGTAAATACATACTTCAAACTTTTATGGTCAATGTATTTATCCACTCGTTCTCCCAACAGATAGTGGCGCCAAATCTTGAGTGCGAAGATGATGGCTGCCAATTCTAGGTCATGTGTTGGATAGTTGCGTTCCTGTACCTTTAACTGTCTTGATGCAAAAGCCACAACTTTTCCATGCTGGTGTAGAACACATCCTAATCCTTTACCGGATGCATCACAATGCACGACGAATCCGCCAGATTGATCCGGTATTATAAGAATAGGTGCAGAGGTTAATCTCGACTTGAGTTCTACAAAATCTTTTTCACATGCTTCTGACCAGACGAATGCTTCGTCTTTACGTGTGAGCTTGGTCAGGGGTGCTGCGATTTTTTAGAATCCTTCGATGAATCGTCGATAGTATCATGTTAAGCCCAAGAAACTTCGTATATCTTTCATCGTCTTTGGTGTCGGCCACTCGCTAACAGCGGACACCTTAGCTGGATCCACAGAGATTTCTTCATCAGAAACAATATGTTCGAGAAATCCGATTTGATCTAGCCAAAATTCACACTTGTTATATTTGGCGTAGAGCTGATATTGTCGCAATGTCTCCAGGACAACCCGTAAGTGCTCGGCGCGTTCTTTCCAATTCTTTGAATATACCGGAATGTCGTCGATGAAGATGACAACAAATCTGTCTAGGTACTCTCAGAAAACTTGGTTCATCAAGTTCATAAAGATGGCAGATGCATTGGTTACTCCAAATGGCATTACGAGATATTCATAATGACCATAACGAGTCCTAAATGTTGTCTTCGGAATGTCAGACTCTTTGACCTTCATATGATGGTAATCTGAACGAAGATCTAGCTTTGAAAAGACACAAGACCCACTTAACTGATCGAAAAGGTCATCGATGCGCGGTAGTGGATATTTGTTCTTAATCGTCACTTCGTTCAGAGCTCGATAATCTACACACATCTTATATGAACCCTCCTTCTTCTTCACCAGTAGCACCGGAGATCCCCAGCTTAAAGTACTGGGACGAATCCACCCTTTCTTCAGGAGTTCGTCCAACTGAATGCGGATCTCCTTCAATCCTTCCGGACTTAATTGGTACGGAGCTTTTATTACTGGTTGTGCACCGGGTTGTAAATCGATGCTGAATTCAAGAGCTCGA
Organism: Agapanthus africanus; assembly: GCA_030015575.1. NCBI lineage: Eukaryota > Viridiplantae > Streptophyta > Magnoliopsida > Asparagales > Amaryllidaceae > Agapanthus > Agapanthus africanus. The sequence goes on from CM057351.1 coordinate 351,574,253, forward strand.
TCGAGAGGTAAACCTGATATATCTTCCAGAAATACATCCTCGAACTCTCGAACTATCTCTGGCTTCGATTCTTCCGCTTACAATGCTGCAATCTCTGCCTTCTTTGGTTTTGCTTTATAGACGCTAGGTTCCAAGGTACGGTCTCCACTCTTGAAATAGAACACGGGATGATTTGGTATTTTGAACACTACCCTCCTTTGATGACAGTCGATGGTAGCGAAGAAAGTTCCCAGCTTGTCCATTTCCAAGACTACGTCGAAGTTCGGTATGTCCAGCACCTTGAAGTCCGCATAAAATTCTCGACTGTAGACAACCACTGGACACAGATCGTATCCTAAATTTGCTTTTAGAATGATGTTCTCTGAACTAACGTTCCAGCTGGATACAAGCGATTTAACTGGGATCGCATGAGTTCGGACGAACCGTTGCGACATAAAGCAATGTGATGCCCCGGTGTCGAAAAGCGCTAGAGTAGGTAGGGAGGCTACTAAGATTATACCTAAGTCGTGTAGGATTGGTTTAGGTATAACAAATATAAGATGATTATGAATTGAAATGACTTGAAAGAGGATAGGGAAGGGATTTACCGGTGATAACTGACCCGTAGCTTCGGCCTCTTAGACCTTGTTGTGAATGCTTGGCGTCGCGACACTTTCTTCTGTGCCTGGTTAAACATTCAGTATTGGGGTTGAGTGGTCTGGGTGCGGGGAGCTAAAGCTGGTAGTGCTAACAGGGTAGGAGGAGCTTGGATCGCCGGTTTAGCCGGAGGGTTGTTGGGTCTTCGGTTCTGTGGGCATACTCCGATGGCGTGAGTAGAAGACCCACAGATCAGGCACAAGTTGTTCGCCCTGCATCAGTTCTTCACAAGATGCTCTGTTCTTTTGTAGTAGATGCAAAAATCTGGCCTGCTGTTGGCGAACGAACCTACCGGCCTACGAGATGGTCCGTTAAAAGCTGGCCTGGAAGAGACCCCTCCTGTGATATGGTGCACAGAGTGTTTCACACCGACAGTCTGCTGCCTGCCCTTCTTCTTCACAACTGTCTCATAGTGTCGGACAGCCTTCAAAGTAAGTTCATAGGTTGGGAAATCCCCTGTAGCGAGTGCAGCTTGGATTTTAGGATCTAACCTTTGCTGAAATCATCGTGCCCGGATCTCAGCAGTGGGAATAAGGTATGCAGCGGACCTGTTACGACCTTGTGTTAGTAGTGTAGTGAGTGAGATCAAAAAATTGAATTTGAGACAATATCTTACCGGTTGAGCATGGTAAACTCAGTATCATATTCATCCACAGACTTGGCCCACATCGAGCCCTGCTGTAGATGGATGAACTGCTACTCCATGTCAAAATGGGAAGTCTCAGGGAAGTACTTAGCATCAAAGAGGTCTCGGAATGTTCTCCATTCTATCGGTTGTGCGAGATGGCTCTCCTCAGGTTTCTACCAAACTCTGGCATTATCGGTCAATTGCAACATAGCAACTCTCACTCAGGCAATATCTGGTACTTGAGTTGCTGCCAAATCATCTTCGATTGCTTGAGCCCATTATTTTGCCTCAAGTGGGCTCTCTTTTCTCGAGAAGTGCTTTTGGTGCAGTGCCCGAAACTGCTTGACTCCAGGTGCCTCGGCTTTGGGGCGGTGCATGAGGATAGCAGTCTGCTGCTGCTGACCCTCCAATAGGCTCTTTATAGTCTCAAGAAGTACTGTTTGCTTATTGATAGGAGCTGCAACGGTAAGTGGTGGTAGAGTAAGCGGTGGAGTATTGCCGTTGACGTTGGTACTGGTATTGTTCGGAAAGTCCATCACCTTGATATAAAAGATAGGTTAGGATAGATTCAAGAAATTTGAAATGCAAGAAATGTAAATGTTTGTTGAACTCATTAATTCTTATGGTATATTGTTTACTGTTCCCCGCCGAAACACGGTGACAAGACCGCGTAGGTCCGTCTTGCCGGAATTTCGAGGGCAGATGCTAATTGGTGTTATCCGTCCACCTCTCCGAAGATGCCAAGTTGATTTATGGCTCCATGTATCGAAGGTTTAAACGGATGCGGCCGATGTAGCAGACTTCGTCAGATTCCCCCTCATTGGAGGGGTTTTTGATTGTGGGGACGCTCTTCCCTGCAGGCGTAAGCCCCTGCAGTTAATTACGCTACCGCATCGCGATAACCACTTTCTCCTTCTCCAGATGGTCATTTCGTGTCGTGGGTGTTTGTTTTGTTTTTGGTTGCCCGTGGATTGTATACGGAGACTGATTTATGTTGTCGCCCGTAGGGCGTGGATTAGTCCAAATCCGTATTCTTCTTAGATTTGGTTTTGGGGTTGGGTTTAAGGAAACATTAGTCTCATTTGAGACTAAGATCAACTTAAACATTTGTTAAGGATACGTTAGTCTAATTTCAGACTAAGATCAACTTAATGGGATCGTTTAGATCCAAAAACAGAGTATTTGGGCTCTATTGTTTAGTTTAGGGACATTGCGGTCGATTACCGGTTTAAGGACATGGTGGTCCAACGTTAGTTTAAGGACGTCTCGGTCCAAGGTTAAGGACATCATAGTCCATGGGTTTAAGGACCCCACAGTCCGAGGTTAAGGACATTATAATCCGTGGGTTTAAAGGGACTCCACAGTCCGAGGTTAGGGACTCATAGTCCGTGGGCTTAAGGACCCCACAGTCCAGTTTAAAAACGTCATAGTCTATGGAATGTATGGTTGTCGGGACCCGTCACCTCTCTGAAGAAGTTGAAGGATTACAACGACAAATATCAGAGGAGTGAAGAGATGTACCCTTGAACCAAGGTTGGTTGGGAGATCTGTAGTCCAATTTGGGACTAAGGTCTGTTAAAAGATTCGTGAGGATATGGGCTCAATTAATCTGAATTGAGAACTTATGGCCAATCTTGGGCTAAGCCCGGTCGATTTACAATGTTTAACATTTATTTTGGGCTGTTGAGCATTTGTTTGGGCTTGGCTCTTTTAATAATGCTGAGCATTGACTTGCATTCTGACAATGTTTTGTCTTTTATTGAATGTTGGGCATTCATCAGAGCTCTGAGGCTTTATTAAAGAACAATTTATGTTCTATCAGCGCAGCACATAGTGCGCTTGGAGCTTTGCGCCAGTCAAATAGCGCGGTGTGTTTCTGCCAAATAGCGCACACAAGAGGGACACGTGTTGTGCTTGGCGCTTGCGCCAGTTAATGAGCGCAAAGCGCTAGTTTATGAGCTCATTGTGCTAATTGATAAGTGGCGCACACGTGGTGCGCTTGGCGCTGAGCGCCAGTCCAAGAGCGCAAAGCGCTAGTTCAAAAGCGCAAAGCGCTAGCTGTTAATTGGCGTACGCGTGAGGGACACGTGGTGCGCTTGGTGCTGAGCGCCAGATCAAGAGCGCAAAGCACTTCTTCATAATATGGAGCACTAAGGCTCTTTTTATGCAGCGCTATGCGCTGAGAATTAAATTCCCCTTTAAGAGACTTTGTCTCGTGGATCTAAGAACAAAGTTCTCAGTTTTACAAGAGATATTTCAATCTCTTATATTGATTGAAAGGCTTTGCCTTTATGGATCTATGATCCTCAGAGAATTGAAATATTCTTCCCCCTCTTTTTATAATGATATGTTCATGATCTCCTGAAAGACAATTTGTCTTATAGGTCTATGATCTGTGAAAAGAATTATGTTCTTCTTCTTTTATGATGAGATCTTTTGATCTTTTTGTGAAAGACTTCTGTCTTGTAGATCTATGATCTTTAAAAAAGTGAATTCTTCTTTTCAATTATGAGATGATTTCATCTCTCTGTTCATTTTTTTACCTTGAAAAAACTCTTCTTTTTTCTGAGAGCTTGGCTCTTGAGATCCCTCGAAGCTTTGGGGGGTTCCTCTCTCTATTTCTGTATATCTTCTCCTCTCCCTTTTTTTTGAGACTTGAAGTCTTGGAGCCTTTATATAGGGCAAGCTGATCAGTTCAATCAGTTAAGGAGATCTTTTCCCCAATTGATTTGGGGAATTTCTCATCGTTGGATCTTTGATCCATGGGCTTCTGATTTACAGAAGGCAATCTTCTTGTTTTTAACAAGATTGGTAAATCTTTCCATGCAGAATTTATTATGTGTTTTGGTGATTTTTTAATCACCATTGGATCATTGATTCAACGGTGCTCTGATTTACAGAGCACAATCTTGTTGTTTGGAAAGATTCGAGAAATCTTTCTTTAACAGAATTTAATTCTGATTAATTAATGATTTATCATTATTATTGGATCTTTGATCTGACGGTGGGGAGCTTTTAGTTCCAGCGCTAACGCACCCGTGATTTGCACGTAGTGCGCTGCTTAGAGGGCAGCGCACTTAGCGTTATCGCACCCGTGCTTTGCACATGGTGCGCTGCTTAAGGTGCTGCGCACTTGGCGCTAGCGCACACGTGCTTTGCACGTGGTGCGCTGCTTAGAGCGCAGCGCACTTGGCGTTAGTGCACACGTGCTTTGCACGTGGTGCACTGCTTAGGGCGCAGCGCTCTTGGCGCTGCTTCTGAAGCATTGCTTCATTTCAAAATTTGAATTTTAAACAGAGCTTTGCTTTGATTGGGGGAAACAAATGTCCCCCCACCGTTGCGCTCACGTGGCTCACACGTAAGTGCAGCGGTGGTAACATCTTCACCATTAGATCAACTTAGAAGTTGAAACGGCACTCAGTGCCTATAAATAGGACCCTTGGCCCTTGAGATGATTTCTATTCATCTTCTTCCTTCTGAGAATTTTCATTCTCTTGTAGAGCATAGCTCTTTGGCTTAAGAACTTCCTTAAGGACAGAACTCTGTCAAAACTTAGGTAAAGATTAAATCTTTTAAAGGATTATTTAAGAATCTAGGGTTTCACCCATTAACAGAGCTTTGCTCTTCATAGATCTTTGATCTTAAAGAAAACTATTTTAGGGTTTCATCAATGGAGCTTTGCTCTCTTGAACCCATAGATCTAAAGAGATCTTTTCTTGGGGTTTCTTAGCCCATGAACAGAGCTTTGCTCATAAAGAACTCTGAGAGTTTGTTCATAGATCTTGAAGATCTCAGAATTTTAATTCATTTTATTTCAATTTTTCTGATAGGTTATTCCATCATTTTTACAGAGCAAGGCTCTTGAGGAATTTTTATTCCTTCATCATTAGAATTTGACAGGTGTCATTCTGTCACAGAGCACTGCTCTCAAGGAGAGATTTACTCCTTAGCCCGAGAGATTTCTCATTAAATGAGAATCAATTTTGGATTTCCTCATTTAATTGACAGTCTAATCAAATGATGAGACTGTTTTATTAATGATGAACTACCATTTAGATTTTGTGGGTCCCCCTTTGGTCCCCTTTTTACTGCATTGCAGTGTGGTAAAAATTTAAAGTACATAGTGACAGCACTTAAACTGTAGCATTGGCGGCTAACAATTTATTCTTTTCCCGCACAGGTACTATGTCTTTCGACACTTCTTTCCTGTTCGTCCGCTCGGAAGGCGGGTTCCCCGAAGCGCCCGTAGACCGGGAGGTTCTTGCGCTGATTAAAGACCATGACCCGGAGCAAAAAAGTCTTCATGGGGTAAATGGTACGATCAAATTATCAGAGGCCGCCGGAACTTTTCTTGTGCGACACCCTCGGAGCCTATCTCTGCGATCCCTTATACAGATGCACCCCCGATAAGCTATACCGTGGAGGAGGTAAATTGGACTTCAGAAGGTCTTCTTCGGCCTTCTATAGCCGCAATACCCGTGCAGCCGCTAGTAGCTTTGGATACTTTAGGGCGGCGCATATGCCAGGGTGAATCGCGCCCTTGGGGACAGCCCTACAACATAGGACTAACTCCCCGCCATCCGGCCGGATACTACAGTAGGCCCGATATATTTTATCGACGAAGAAGTCGCAGCTACTGAAGCTCGGATTGTACCCTGCGATTTACGCTTCCTTGTTCCAATATTTTGCACCTCCTACATGGTGGATCAAGGCGTTTTTAGAGCAGCGGAACATTCCGACCCATACCTTCCTCCTATTGGATCGAGAGGTCTCCATTTCTTTAGAGGAATTTGCCGAGGTCTCTGGTTTACCCGTTAGGGGAAAGCACTATGAGGAGCTGCTTCCTCCGGATGAGTATATTTTTTCCACCAAATCAGTGGTAATGGGTCTTACCCCGAAAAACGCTGTTCAGCACCAGTTCCCAAGTTTGATAAAGGTGTTGAATATGTATGAGGGCCTCTTTCTCGAATCCGGAGGCCGCGGGGTTACTTTTACGGATTTTATCGCTCATTTTCTCCGTGCGGAAGTTTTATCGCGTCAAGGTGAAATGTTTGCCAAACTTGATGATCCTTTCGGCTTTAGCTTGGATCACCGGCCAATATTGGAAGCTGATCAAAAGGATTTCTTTCTTCCAAACATCGAGATCGTCCCTTTTTCAGCAATCGCCACTCCCGGCATTGATGAGGAAACGTTCTTTCTATGGTTCCTCGGTTTATGGTTAAGCTGGTTCGCGCTTTCCATGCACTCTCGCTACATGAGGCCTTCTGTCTTCTACCCCGCGCATCGAATGGTTGCCGGGATACAAGTGGCCATCGGGATTGCTGGGTTAGCCGACCTGTATCACGGCCTCAGCTTGGCAGCGGATACTACTGAGCCGGGGGTGCAGCCTGCCAACTTCTCAATGCATTATTTCACCTCATGGCTCGAGTTATACGTGCTTGGGGTCTTCGGTATCCATAAAAGTCCTTCTTTTTATGACAGATGCAAGTTCCCTCGGATAATGCGGCTGGTCGATACCTCCATCGTAAGTCCATCACCGCGGGAGGCTAAGGGTTTGCTCCTTCGTCCGCACACGGTTGGAGATGGTATGTCCTTCACCGATAAAATTTTGACCGTCGTCCAGGAATATGCAAGAGCGGTGCTGCCATTGCAAGACATCTTTAAAGACGGGGCCTCTGTGTTGAAAGCTCGAGAGATTCTTCATCTGTACTCTATTAGGCCGGGCTTTCTCATATTTAGGCAAAATGATGCGGCGTTATTCATGAGATACAACCCGCATCGTTTCGCCCAGCAGCTGAGCTATAATCAGAGAGTCCCGCTTGAGGCTTTCTTGGCAGAACCTGCTGCTACCGAAGAGGGAATGCGAAGCGCGCTGCATCATTTTATGCGCCTGAACACAGGTTCCAACTTCTTTATCAGCGAACCGAGTTGTGTTCCGAAGGCCCTAAATGTGTATGTGGCCTGATATCAACACTCGATGGGCGCCGTCATTAGGGAGGAGAAGCGATTGCTGCTTGATCGCAAGGGTGCAGTGCCGGCCGGTAATCCAAACGTTCCTCTGAAGCGGCGGACCATTGTCCGTCTTCCGTTAAGAGAAGTTGTTGCGGTCGAGGTCCCGCATGATAGGCCCGAACTACCGATACCCTGTGCTCCCGTGGAAACGGTGACTGTAGCTCCCCCGAGTCTGGCGTAGGTTCAGATATCGAGACTCGTCATCCCAAGGTGCCCACCAAGTGTAAGCTTGTGCTAGCGGTGACTGGTACTCGCTCGCAGAAGAGGAAGAAGAAGTCGATCCTCTCTGCCGACGTTGTATTTGGTCAGGAGCCTCATGCTCCTTATAGCGAGGGCTTGGGCGAATATGGGACCAACGAGGGTCTATTCATAGCGCCGGATGATACTGATCTGGAGGCTGCTATTGCAGCTTCTGAGCAATCAGCAAGCCACAAAGCGGGACTGGTCATCCTCGCACAATCAAGCAAGCTTCAATTGTACCTTTTTGCTGTTATGTTTTTGTTATCATGTTTTGACTGACACTCCTTCTTTAACAGGCATTTCTACTGAAGAGGCTCTCGCGGCTTCCCTCAAGACTTTTGAGGAGGAGGAGAGGGTTCGAGCTTCGATGGGCATTGGTATATTTCGGCTCATTGTGCCTTCCTTCGCTTTTCTTACGGATAATCTGACCCTTTTTTCATCTAACCGCAGGGATTACCTCGACTCAGGTCATGCCCAGTGCAGTGCCATTCCCGCCGGGTGATGCGGAGATGCTTCCATGGCCAGCTATCGAAATCCCGGCCTCCTTAGCATTGCCAAAAGAGGCATTACTCAAGCAACAGATGACGGACGCCATAACGGCTCCAGAGGTAGCTCCTGGCATGGACAATGGTGTCCCGTTGACGGAGGTCTTAAGAAGATCAACACTCACGGCCCGAGAGGAAAGGAATCGCGGAATGCGTGCAGCGAGGGAACGTAACGCCGCCTTGGCCGTGGGTACAGGCTCGAGCGCTGCTACCCCTGCCCTTGCTCCTTCAGAGGTGCTTCGGCCGCCCTGTCTACCGCTCACAGACAGGCAGTACGTGCTGCTCGGGAAGCAATTGAAAGACCGACTCAGGGTGACGTAACACTGAGTTCTTTTGTCAAAGTTTTAATCTTCATATTCTCATATATCCTATCTTGCAGGGCCAAGTCTTGATGAGGAAGCGGTAGGTGAGATGGCGGCAACCGCCGAGCCTGAGGTAGCCACTCTTTCTCAAGAGTCTGGCACTACCCCAATCACCACTCTTGCCCCTTGCGGTTCCTTGCTGTTGCCGGGCGCTGCGAGTATCACGACGATTCTCGTGGAGTAGGGGGATGAAGCTATGGGTGGAGAAACCATTCCGATGGAGGAGGGTGAAGCAGTCGCTGCATCAAGTGATGCCCTTGTCGCAGTTCCGTCCGGCTACTCATCAGGTAGATTTTGGGTCATTGCTTTCCTTTTTATACTGCAATCCCTTTCAATCTCTTCTGACGGTACTTCTCTTGTTTCTGATGCAGGTGTGCTGAGCGTTGAGGTTGTGCCACCCGAGGAAGCATCACCAATTGCTGCTTTGACGGTGGCCGCCCCTTTGCTTTCTCTCGTATCCTCTCAAATACTGGAAGGTACGGATTTGTGACTCATCGGTTTCATTGTAGGCAGTATACTTTATGTACTGACATTCCATTATTACATCCTTACAGGAGTCCTTTTTGATCACCTGTATCAGGTGCTGCACCCACATTTCTCCTTCCAGTCAGAGATTGCCTCATCTAGTGGCGCTAGTGAGTACAGCCTTCAGCTAATGTCTTTTCTTTTCTTTTACGGGCAGCCAAATCGTTTCTAATTCTTCTTTATTTTGACTGCAGCACTACAGATTGAAGGAGGAGACGAAAGAACAGTTGCGCCACCGGTACTCCCAGCCTTGCCACCTGCTGCAGCCGGTATAGTAAACTCCGTTGTTCATGAACCTTCTCTATTTCTTGAATCGTCATTTGACTGTGATTTGTTTTGCATCGGTGATACCGACTTCAGCTTCATTCGAGTCTCGAATCATAATACCAGCGGGCCCCTTTTCCAAACGTCCATCCTCAAAAGGCGTTGTGAATAGTCTGCGCATGTTGAGCGATTACATCGAGGAGCTTGACGCGGAGGCTCCTACATTCGTTGCAGATTTTGCTGCCGAGGTTAATCCTATGCTGGCGACGCTCATGAACTTTCATAGTGAGGGCGTCGTTGAGTCTTGGGTTAATCACTGCAGGAAAATTGAGGACTGTCTGCATGAGCTCGAGCTCAGACGTCCTATTCTCGAAGATCTGGCTGTGAACTCCCAACGGGCCGCGTGGTCTAGCAGAGCACTCCCTACTTCCGTCATCTTGAACAGGAAGCGGCTTTAAAGCGTAAGGAGTGTGAAAAGACCTCAAGTGAATCTGCCCGATTGCATGCTCAGGTTGATGCAAATGCTGTACAGCTGAAAGTTATCTTTGAGGGCCTTCTACGATATATCTCTGACGGGCTAACGCTGAGGCAGAAACTTGACCTTATCGAGCGAGATGCGCAGAGTCGTGGGGCGGCTCAGCGGGTCATCGATGAGCAACTTTTATCGTATTTGCAGCAACAGGCTCAGGTTGAAGCGGAGTTGGCCGCGGCAGCTGACCGTGAAAAGGGACTGAGGGGAGTGCGCGAGCAACTGATTGGCCTATTGAAAACGCTTCCCTCCCAATAGTCGTTTTTGTATCAATTAACATTTGTAATTTCATCTTGTGTTATCTCTTGCTTTCTTCTCTTTTCTTTGTTGCCGGCATGTTACCTTAGTAAGCGTAGCCTGTAGATGATAGAGAACATTCCGTCTTGAATTCTTCAAAAGGTAGTGATGGTTTAGGAAGCAAGTTCAGATCTGCTGTCTAAGGCTTTTCAACTTTATGAGCCATGAGGGTCTCATAAAGACTTTTCTCCTTACGAGTCGAGAGGATCTCGTAGGTGTATTTTCTCCTTAGGAATCATGAGGATTCCTAAGTGTATTTTTCTCTTGGAAGTCGTAAGGATCTCACAAGAGAGTTTTCTTCCTTACGAGTCGAGAGGACCCATAAGTGTTTGATGAGATTGAAGTTATCCGCATTTCACGGAGTCAGGAGTTGCTCTGGGCGTTTCCCACGGGGTCAAGATTGATTTTAGCCGTGTTCCACGGGACCAGGATTTGCTCTGGACGTTTCCCACGGGGTCAGGATTGACATAAGCCGTGTTCCACGAAACCAGGATTTGCTCTGGATGTTTTCCACGGGGTCAGGATTGACATAAGTTGTGTTCCACAAGGACCAGGTTCCGCTCTGGACGCTTCCCACGGGGTCAGGATTGACATAAGTCGTGTTCCACTAGACCAGGATTTGCTCTGGATGCTTCCCATGGGGTCAGGATTGACGTAACCGTGTTCCACAAGACCAGGATTTGCTCTGGATGCTTCCCACGGGGTCAGGATTGACATTAGCCGTGTTCCGCAAGGACCAGGTTCCATTCTGGACGCTTCCTACGGGGTCAGGAGTGACATAAGCCGTGTTCCGCAAGGACCGGGTTCCGCTTTGGACGTTTCCCACAGGGTCAGGATTGACATAAGCCGTGTTCCACAAGGACCAGGTTCCGCTCTGGACGTTTCCCACGGGGTCATGATTAACATAAGCCGTGTTCCACGAAACCGGGATTTGCTCTGGATGTTTCCCACGGGGTCAGGATTGACATAAGCCGTATTCCAGAAGGACCAAGTTCCGCTCTGGACGCTTCCCACGGGGTCAGGATTGACATAAGCCGTGTTCCGCAAGGACCAGGATCCTCTCTGGACGTTTCCCACGGGGTCAGGATTGACATAAGCCGTGTTCCACTAGACCAGGATTTGCTCTGGATGCTTCCTACGGGGTTAGGATTGACATAGCCGTGTTCCACAAGGACCAGGTTCCGCTCTGGACGCTTCCCACGGGGTCAGGATTGACATAAGCCGTGTTCCACTAGACCAGAGTTTGCTCTGGATGCTTCCCACGGGGTCAGGATTGACATAGCCGTGTTCCGCAAGGACCAGGAGGGGTTGACTCTCGGTTGTCTGTGCCCCGTCGAGTCATGAAACTGGGAGCTTTGCCGCGGCTCCGATTTGCTGATGTTGCGTCTGTTGTAGTGAGACAAATGTTGAGATGGTCTCTAGGCTGTCTGTGAACCGTCGAGACTTGGCTCTTTTTCGGATGGAGCCTAGTGGGAAGGTATGGTTCCCTCTCTGTTTGTGCCCCTGTATTGTATACAGGGATCGATGTGATCTCACCTGTAGGGCAAAAAGTTTCATTTTATATATTTTTCTTTCCGCGATGCTCTATCATTTCAGCTTTTATATCGCGAAAGTCGCGATTGCTCAATCATTTCGGCTATATTTTCACGGTGCCCAATCATTTTGGCTATATTTTTTATTTACTCGCTGATGTTTATTGCGAGTTGCCGAATCATTTCGGCTATTTTGTATGCATACACTTTTACTTGCTGATTTTGTTGCAAGTTGCCTTATCATTTCGGCTATTTCATATGCATTTGTGGCTCGCTGGCTTTTCGCTGCGAGTTCTGGGGTTTGATGCCGGTTTAGGCATCAGCATCGCTACAACAGGGATATGGTCAGGAGCGAATCATCATTTTCCTTTTTCGAAGTCGAACAAAGGTGGCTTAGTAAACAGGGTTAGGATCCTGTCGACTAAGACTTTTAACTTTATGAGCCGTAAGGGTCTCATAAAGGTATTTCTCCCTACAAGTCGTGAGGATCTCGTTGGTGTGTTTTCTCCTTAAGAATTGTAAGGAATCTAAAGTGTATGGTCTCTTATAAGTCATAAGGATCTTACAAGAGTATTTTCTCCTTATAAGTCGAGAGGACTTACAAGGGTTGTTCGCCATATGAGCATATCCCAAGTCACGGGTGGGACTTTGTCAGGGAGATGTTTATTCGCGCCCGTGAATTGTATACAAGGGTCAATACTGAACCACTTGTAGGGCAAAATCGGGGTGTATGATTGCTTAAGAACAGGTTCCGATCCCTGTAGCTTAAGGCTTTTGAATCCTATGAGCCGTGAGGGTCTCAAAGGGGAATTCTCCTTACGAGTCGTGAGGATCTCGTAAGTGCGTTTCTCCTTAGGAATCGTAGGGATCCCTAAGTGTGTTGCTCCCTTGTGAGTCGTAAGGATCTCATGCAGGTGGTTTCTCCTTATAGGGTCGAGAGGACCTTGCAAGTGTCTTTTAACGAGATTGTGCCCTTTCGGGTTTTCACAAACTCGCCGGCAGTCCTGCCGTTTTTACTCACGGAACCCTTTCAGGTTTTCATCCGTGCCTATTTTGCTTATGGACATACCTTTTTTTTTGTCAGCCTTGTGATGCTGCGGTCCGTATTAGTTTATCAACGTCTCGGTCAACAGCCAATTTTAGGACATAGTGGTCCGTCGTTAGTTTAAGGACGTTTCGGTCTGTCTCCAGTTTTAGGACATAGTGGTCCGTCGTTAGTTTAAGGACGTTTCGGTCCATCGCCAGTTTTAGGACATAGTGGTCCGTCGTTAGTTTAAGGACGTTTCAGTCCGATAGCCGGCTACTACTTATAGAGTTTGGGCTTAGGAAGATAGCGAGCGGACATAGGCGTCGTCATCTATCGTTGACCTAGGCCGTGACTCATTAGGCGTATTATTTTTTCAGAAAGAGACCGTTTATTGGCCTGAAAGGTCTTTCGCCATGCATGTTCATGAGTAGATAGGCTCCATCCTGGTAAACTTTGTCTATGATATACGGGTCTTCATAGTTCGGCTCGAATTTCCCCCGCTTGGCACGATTGGGGATCATAGGTCTTTTGACCACTAGCACAAGTTCGCCTTGGCGGAATGTTCTCGGCCTAGTTAATCTCTCGTATGAGCGCGTCATCTTTGCTTTATAAGCCTCCAGATTTTGTTGCGCCATAAGACGGGTTTCATCAAGAGCGTCGAGCTCCTCAAGCCGAAGGTGAGCATGCTCTTCGTCTGTTAGCTCATAGTGAACCGCCACTCAGAGAAAGGGTAATTCTATCTCAAGGGGGTACCGCTTCTGTGCCGAATACCAATGCATACGGTGTTGTGTTCGTGGCTGTTTTGAACGTTGTTCGATACGCCCAGAGAGCTTCATGCAGTCTCTCGTGCCAGTCCTTTTTATTCTTGGACACCGTCTTTTTCACGATCTTCGTCAAGGTCTTATTGAAAGCCTCAGCTAAACTGTTAGCTTGGGGATTATAGACCGAAGAGTATCTTCAGTCTATGTTATGCTGTTATACGAAGCGGCTGATCTTGTGGCTTCTGTAGGCTGGCCCGTTATCGGAGATAATCCATCGCGGAGTGCCGAACCGATAAATGACGTGTGTTTTGAAGAAATGGAGGATATTCTCCGTCTTCACTTCCCTCAGTGGTACTGCTTCTGCCCATTTGGAGAAGTAATCAGTTGTCGCCTTCGATGGGCCCGATTATGTCAGTTCCCCACATTTCGAACGGCCAGCTAGCCACCGTTGGGTGTAATGGATTTGGATGCTGATGGATAAAGTCCCCGTGAATCTAGCACGAGTGACACTGCTTCGCGTATTCTAGGCAGTCTTGGATCATCGTGGGCCAATAGTAGCCCATCCTTTTGATCTTTAGCTTCATCTTTGGACCGGTTTGGTGAGAATCGTAGAGTGCGTCGTGAGTTTCTTGGACGACTCTCTTTGCTTCTTCAGGTCCCAGGCATCTTGGCCACAGGAAGTCGAATGATCTTTTATACAGAGTATCATTGACAAAGGCGAAGGATAGAGCTCGTTTCATAAGCTGATGTCTTGAGGATGTGTCTTCAGGTGTTCGACGGGATTTGAAGTAGTCTATAAAGACTTCTCTCCAATCCATAGCCTTTTCCTGGCCTTTTATTTATAGAGTTGTTTGTTCGGTCGCTCCCTTTTCTTCGGACTACTCCGGAGATATTTCTGCCGGTGCAAGAACCCGACGGCTTTGTACCACGATTCTTACGTCATCGAGGTTCTCATCGGCCAGTTCTTTAGCGAGCTTGGCCAATGCATCCACCTTGCTATTTTCCGCACGCGGTATACTTTCCAGCATGTAGGAGGGAATTTGAGTCAGTAATTGCTGCACTCTCTCGCCGTACTTTACCAGCTCTGACTTGCACGTTTGATAGTCGTCGTTTACTTGACTAACGATCAGCTGGGAGTCTCCGTATATGAGGAGGTTCTCAATTTCCATGTCGACGGCGATCTCAAGACCTGCTATCAAAGCTTCATATTCGGCTTCATTGTTTATCCTCGGTTCGGTTAAGGAAAGAGCAAAGCGCATTATCCCTCCTTGTGGAGTCACGAAGATGAGGCCCATCCCGGATTTGATTATGGGGGTGCCTTGTTTGTGCTTCTTCATGGAGGATAATCTATCGAAGTAGAGTTCCCACTGGGTATTACTCTCTCTTCTCTCCTCGTCGATCATATCAAACGCGTGCTTGTCTGGCAATTCGCAGTTCAAGGGAGAGTCAGCAGGTATCGGATGCTCAGCGAGGAAGTCGGCGATGGCCTGGCCTTTCACTGCCTTAAGAGGACGATAAGTTATTGAGAATTCCATTAAGAGTAGGGCCCATTTAGCGAGCCGTCCCGTTAATATGGCTTTTGACATCAGATATTTGAGAGGATCCACCTTCGATATGAGATGGACCTCGTGTGCCAACGCGTAGTGTCTGAGCTTCGTTATCGCGAAAATCAACGCTAGGAAGTGTTTTTCAATGGGGGAGTAATTGTTTTCTGCCCCCAGGAGAACTCGACTCAAGTAGTAAAGGGCTCTCTACTTCTCTTGGTCATTCTCTTGTGCCCATAGCGCGCCTAAGGAACTCTCAAGGGTGGTTGTATACAGAATGAAAGGCTTTCCCTTAACCGGAGCAGTCAGCACCGGCGGATTCTGCAGGTATTGCTTGATTTCGTCCAGTGCACTTTGGCACTTGCGATCCCAGACAAACGGGGTTCCCTTCTTCATTAGGTGACTGTAAGGATGACACTTGCCTGAGAGATTGGCTATGAATCGCCGGATATACGCGAGCTTTCCTTGGAGAGACCGTAGTTGCTTGAGAGTCCTTGGCGAAGGCGTTTCCATGATCGCCTTGATCTTCGACGGATCTATCTCGATGCCTCGGTGTCGGACGACAAATCCTAGGAACTTGCCCGAGGAAACTCCGAACGCGCATTTGAGAGGGTTCATCTTCAAGTTGTATTTCCGAAGGCGCTGAAACACGATCTTCAGATGCTCTAAATGTTCCTCGTATGATTTGCTTTTAATTACGAGATCGTCAATATAGCATTCGACGATTTCATGTATGAGGTCATCGAAAATCTTCGTCATGGCCCTCTGATAGGTGGCACCAGCGTTCTTTAGACCAAAAGGCATCACCTTGTAGCAGAATATGCCCAAAGGGGTCCGGAAAGCGGTATGCTTCTGGTCTCGGGATGCATCTTTATCTGATTGTATCCTGATGAGCCGTCCATGAAGGAGAAAACTTCGTGAGTGGACGTATTATCTATCATCAACTCAGTGACCGGTACTGGAAAGTCGTCCTTCGGGCAAGCTTTGTTGAAATCCCGAAAATCTACGCATATGCGCACCGTCTCATTTTTCTTCATCACTGGGACGATGTTGGCAATCCAATCAGGATATTGAACCTCTTAGATGAAGCCCGAGTCGATTAGCTTCTTGACCTCGGCGTTAATGCTCATCTCAAGCTCAAGTCGCATTCTTCTCAGTGCTTATTTGATCGGCTTGACGTCTGGAGAAATCGCCAATTTATGGACAGCAATCTCTGGATCGAGTCCCGGCATTTCTGAATAGTTCCATGCAAAGCAATCTTTATACTGTATGAGCACGTCTTTAAGCGTAGCCACCTTTTCTTCAGACAATAGCTCACTGACGAATGTCGGCCGCGGGTCACTTGCCGTCCCCAAGTCAATTTTCTTGAGATTATCTGCAGTGGTATGTATCCCGTTTTCCAGCTCTTTTGGCGCCGGTGGAAATTCTGAGATCAACTCGTCATCATCGTTTTCGAAGCACCAGAGGAGGTCATTCATGTTCTCGGGTTCTTCTTCTGACAGCGTTATCACGTGGCAGGTACGAGATCGCTTCCAAGACGGATGTTGGTCTCGTTCTGCTCTCATCGCATAAGTGGCTTTTGATTCATGCTTTCATGGCGGACTTACCCACCAAATGTCGGATAGAGCAAACCTGCCTTGTTGATATTGGTCTTCGACCCAGTTCTTGAAGGTGAAGCAGTCTTCGAGAGGATGTCATATTGCTCGGTAATAGGAGCAATAATCTGGATGATTAACTTCACCTGCTTGCTCGGGGTGCTTGGACTCCGGGAGGGTAATCATCTGATGTTTTATGACAAGATCAAGTATCTTGCTTGTCTTGTCTTGGGAAAAAGAATACGCTCGACCCATCTTCTTTATGAGAGACGAATCTTGGTTTCTCGATTCTCGATCGCATGGTTTCTTGGTCCCGCTTTGTCGCTGTCAAACGCCTTTTCCGTTCTTGGGTTTATTTCTGCCTCTGCGTCGGGTCTTTGTATGACGGGTTAACGAGGAAGAGCATTTTCATTTTTTGCAGCCTGCTGAAGAAGGCATTGCGTTCTGGTTTTCTCGTAAATGGCCATTTCGCGATTGTGGTCGTCTCGAACCTTTTGACCCGCTTCCTTTATAAGCTTGTCCATTTGTTCTTCGAACGACGGACTTGGCATTTTCACGACGGGAGCTCGTTTTGGTTCAGGGTTAGCATATTCCCACAGAGCATCTCCTTCTTCGTCGAAATCATGTATGACGTAGCAGTCGTGGAATAGCTCCCGTTTCTTGGATTGAACATATCCAAGCTCGATCGTTTCCATTATCCCGTTAGGCAACTTTCGTTGAGTTCCGGGGACGCTCCAGATCCTATTATAGAATTGAGCTTGTCAAGCAGTCTGCTTAAGGGGTACGCCTTGGCGCCTCAACAGTTTTTTTAATCCGTCTGTGTAATATCTGGGCAGACGGATGGGCTGGAGCCTGTCAAGTGTAGAATCGGCACCATGCTAAATTTCTTTTTCACTTTGGTTTCCATGGATTGATAAAAGAGGATCGCCTTTTCATCTCTTCGCCTGGGAGGGTCGTAGAATGTCTGCAGTTCTTGCACACTATAGGTATCAAGCGCGTCAAGCTCTTTGTAATGCTCTTGTGGAACCATGGCAATTTGCAAACTCCGATCATCGCTAGCGAAGGCTTGTATCGATGGCCGAATAGAGAATACGGTATTGACCTCATCTTCCGAATCGCTGCCGAAAATCAGAATAGGGGTGGACGGTCCCGGCTTGTTGCATTGGGGCGGCCCTGAATAAACTATTTCTTCTTCCTCCTCGGTATCACTCCCGAAGACTGGAATAGTGGTGATAGCTTTGTTCTTGTCCTCTGATTTGCGACAACTTTCTGTGTCTTCGAAATCTGGCAGGAAGTATTTTGCATCCTCATATTTGCAGACTTCATTCACGGAGAATCGGTTTAGTTCCCCTATCACAGTATACTCGAGACCATCCTTGAAATACTTCATACACTGGTGTTGTGTAGAAGGGATGATGTTGTATTCGTGTAACCAAGGCCTGCCGAGCAAAGCGTTGTAGCAAGTCTTGGCGTCAATGACATGAAACTTGATGTCCGTGACAAACAGCCCAAAGCGTAGTGTTAATATTACAGACGCGAGCATCCGTAATGACTGGGAGTCAAACCCGGAGATGGTGATTTTATCACAAGCGAGGTGTTGAACGCTCATGCAGATTTCCTTCAACACTCTTACATTGAAGAGATTGACGGAGGACCCATTGTCAACCAGGATTTTGCCTATCTTGATATCATGACAGTATCCGGAGACATAAAGGGGACGGTTGTGCTCGCACGTCCCGAGGAGGAGATCTTCATCGCCGAAGGTGATATCGGCTATGTGCACTTATTCCAGCTCGTCCTTCATCTTTTCTTCGGCGAGGAAAGCTTGGAATTGCTCGGGCTCTTGTAGTGCCTTGATCAAAGAATCTCTCGCCTCTTTAGATAGCAGAAGGGCGTCGAGAATGTTGAGCTGTGAGGGTATCTTTCTCAGGTGTGTCAGAACATTGTAGTCCACCTTACTTTTCTTCGGCGGGTCCTTAACTGTCAGCTCTTCGACGACTTGATCATCGAGGGCGATATCTTCAGGGACCTTTTCTTTCCCCTTATCCTTTTTATTTGATCCCTTGTTTGCGGGTCCGAGATTCTTTTCAGGTAATGTGCGATTGCGCTGTTGAATGTTCTCGCAACTCTTTGGTTCTTCCTCTTTTCCCGAGGTGGATTCTTTGAATAGAGGGCCAAGAGCTATTTCTTCCTCAGAATCGCTCCCAAAGGTGAGAACTTGCGATCCACCAGCGTCGACCATGTGACAGTTGTCGGTAGTTCTTTTACACTCCTCGGTCATATTTCTTTGCTCCCGACGAGTTTTGTGTTTCATCCGCTTGAAATGTTGTCGGTGAGCAACATATCTCTGCTACCAGCTTTTAAAAGCGTTGCACTCTTCGGTAGGGTGCGCAATCTTTCGATGATATAAGCAGTAGCTAGGATATATATATCCGCTTCATCAGGAGTGTTTCCTTCAGAGGGTGGCAGCTTCATTCCCATCGATATGGCTTTGGCGAACCTTTTCCTCATCTTGAACCTGCTTTTATTTACGGCGGATGTACTTTGATCTGGTGAGAGTGTTTCGACCCTTTCGTCCAGTTGCCGAGGTTTGGCCTTTTCAAATATGGCCATCTCACGCTCTCGATCAGCTTTGCTTTTAAGAAGAGCTTCGTCCAGGAATGCATCAATTATTTCGTCTGATGACCCTAGAAGTTCTGGCTCAAGATCTGCCCCCAGTTTCTCTGCATAAGGAGCTTCTTCATCATTTATCGACGAGTGAGAGATCACATGGCAACTTGCCACGTAATCCTCAGGTTCATCCGACGAGTCTTCTCCATTGTCTTCATCTCCATCCTCAAGGACGTGGCTGAGAAACTCTTGAAGTGTGACTGGGGTTCGCACCTTCTGGTTATATTCTTCCAGCGCGTCGATATGTTTTTGCAGGTCCGAGCGCTTGTCTCCAGGCTTCACGGGCTTTTTGGTCTTCTTCTTTCTCTTCGAAGACTTTGACGGCTGGGTGTGGGCGCTTTGACTATCACCACCAATTTTTGTAGTTGGGCGCGGTTTCAGCATTCCCTCGATGACCTCGGGTTCCAGTGGATTTTTCCACCTGATTGCCGGGCATGTTTGGAGATCCTTCAGCATTCTTTTCGTCTTGGCTGAAAGAACGACCTCCCACGGAGCTTCTTCGACAAAAGAGCACGATATCCCCGGTGTGTCTCTCCTTTTAGGAGCGTGCGGCTGAGGCGGGTTTACTTTCCAATTCTCGGACAGGGCGAATTTGCCCTGTTGATATTGATCTTCAATCCAGCCTTTAAAGATAAAGCAATCATCAATCGGATGGCCTATTGCTTAGTGATAGGGGCAATAATTGGGATTATTAGCCTCACCGAGTTGCAATGAGCGTTTCGGATTTGGCAGATTGATGAGCCTGTTGCGCACCGATAGTTCAAACAATCTCCTTGTTTTGTCCCGGGGAAACGAGTAAGGACGCTTCATTTTCTCATTATAAAATCGTCGTCTCTCGTCTAGACGATCGATTAGTTTTGGACTACTAGGCTGCTGTTGAGCGTTGGCGACGAAGGTCGCTTTCCCTTTCCCTTTTTCATTCCGCGGCTCCGCCTTCGAAGAGGAAGGCTGGTGGCCCATCTGGTCCATTTGAGCCAGTTTGTCAATTAGGGCTTGTTTCCCCAATCAAAGCAAAACTCTGTTTGAATTTCAAAATTCAAAAGGTGAAGCAACGTTTCAGATCTCTTGCACTGCGCGTAGAGCGCCACGTGTCAAAAGCAGACACGTCAGCGCAAGAAGCGCTGCGCCCAAGGCAGCGCACCCCCAATCAGAGCAAGGCTCTGTTTTAAAATTCAAATTAAAGGAAGCAACGCTTCAGATAACTTGCGCTGTGCGCTGTGCACCACGTGTCAAACAGTGGTGCGCTAGCGCAGTTGCACTGCGCTCTGCGCTGCGCGACACGTGTCAAGCGCAGGCGCGCCAGCGCAGTTGCGCTGCGCTCTGCGCTGCGCGACACGTGTCAAGCGCAGGCGCGCCAGTACTGTAATTTAAATAATAAATTATTTAATTAATCATAATTAAAATTCTAGAAAGATCTTTCCAATCTTATTAAAATAAGAAGATTGTCTTCTATAAAGCAGAAGCCTTAGGATCAAAGATCCAACGGTGGGGAAATATCCCCAGATCAATCAGAGAAAGATCTCTGTAACTAACTCAACAAACCAATTGGCCATATATAAAGGCCCCTAGACTCCAAGTCTCAGGGATATAGAGATACAGACATACAGAAAAGAGAGAACCCTTTGAAAAATTTGAAAGGGAAGCCTTTGAAGAAAGAAGATCATCTTCTTCAAGGTAAAGAATTAAATTCTTGGAAGAACAGAGATGAAAACACCTCACAAAAAAGAAGAATTTCTTCTAAAAAAATCAAAGATCTAAGAACAAGATTAAGATCTTCAATATTAAAAAGAAAAAAAGATCATAAAGATCCAATCATAAAAGATTAAAAAAGTAATTTACTTCACCCCTAGATTTTTTGATCTATATAAAGGCACAGCCTTTTGTTGAACCATTGGTTCTTGAATCTTGAGGTAGAACCTCTTTAGAACAAGAAAAACTTGTTTCTTTGATCTGAATTGGATTAAGATACGCTCTGCGCTATTGTACAGTGCCCTGCACTCTTAAATGCGCCTTTGCGCTTCTTGGATTGGCGCAAGTCACCAGAACACGCCACGTGTCAATCACAGAATGATCTGCGCTTTGCGCTTCTAAAACAGAGTACTGCGCTCTTGGATTGGCGCACTGCACCAGAGTGCGCCACGTGTCAGCAGCGCACTAGCACAGCGCACTGGCGTAGCGCACTGCGCTAACTGACTTGCGCTTGGCGCAGAGCGTGACACGTGTCACCTCCACATGCGCTAGCGCCTTACGCTCCTTAATTGGCGCAAAGTGCCTGATAAGCCACGTGGCGTACTATCAGACCATTAAAATGCTATGCATTATTAAAAAAGGGCAAAGCCCAAGTAAAAGCCTAACAGGCCAAATATAAATGCTATGCATTTAAATACAGAGCCCAATGCTATGCATTATAAAAGGACAGAGCCCAAGCAAAAGCCTAATAGGCAAAACATGAATAAAATGTTGAACATTTTCAAATGGACTTAGCCCAATTCTGGCCATAAGTCCTCAATTTAAATTGAACTGAGTACAACTGCTCTCCCAATCAATTTACACCCGGTTCGAGGGTACATCTCCGAACTCCTCTGATATTTGTCGTTATAATCCTTCAACGTCTTCAGAGAGGTGACGGTTCCCGACAGCCATACATCCCACAGACTACAATGGACCACCATGTCCTTAAACTGGTAATCGACCGCAATGTCCCTAAACTAAATAATAGAGCCAAAATGCTCTTTTGTTGGATCTAAACGATCCCGTTAAGTCGATCTTAGTCTAAAAATTAGACTAACGTATCCTTAACAAACGTTTAAGTTGATCTTAGTCCAAAAATGAGACTAACGTATCCTTAAACCAAAACCCCAAACCCAAATCTAAGAAAATACGGATTTGGACTAATCCACGTCCTACGGGCGACAACACAAATTAGTCTCCGTATACAATTCACGGGCAACCGAACACAAAAAAAACACCCACGACACGAAGTGACCATCTGGAGAAGGAGAAAGTTGTTACCGCGATGCGGTAGCATAATTAACTGCAGGGGCTTGCGCATGCAGGGAAGAGCATCCCCACAATAAAAAACCCCTCAAACGAGGAGGAATCTGACGAAGTCTACTACATCGGCCGCATCCATTTAAACCTTCAATACATGGTGTCATAAATCAACTTGGCATCTTCGGAGAGGTGGACGGATAGCTCTAATTAGCATCTACCCCGAATTTCAGGCAAGACGTACGCCGCGTCTTTCGGCGGGGAACAGATTCTGGCATGCCCGGTGGGACCTCTTCCTCTTCCCACTCCACACTTCGTGTGTCGTGTTCGCGAACGAATCGCAGTTTGCTATGATTGCCTGTGGATTCGAGGTACTTAGATTTGGTGTCTTGCTCCGTGCAGAAAATAGAAAATCAATGGCTTCAAACTGCACTAACTGCAACTGCAACCCTCACTCCGTCCCGTCCGGAGGAGTGACTTATGGGCCCCAAGTGGCCTCCCTTTTCAAGATGCCAGTGCAGCAGGTAACTCAAGCCACCACTGGACTATTCTTCGGGACCATACTCCCACCCATGAGCTTCAACGCCCCTGTACCGTCATAAGAAACTCCTAAGAAGTCGGTATTCGATCGGCTTGCTACTACTGCGGCCCCTCTCAACGGGTCGCCCAACTTCACTGCCTCGGTTTTTAACAGACTAGGCCAGAGCTCCAACGGGACCATGAAGAAGCCTGCAATACTAGAAAGCGTTATCCCGAAGCGGATAGCCATCCCTGCTTCCAAAATCGTCAAGGCGGCTTCTCCTGCCAAAGGGTCGGTCTTCACAAGACTGACTATTTCCGCTCTTGTTCCAGGCAAAATCACCAAGGTTGCTTCCACTACTCGGAAGTCTGCTTTTGATAGATTGGCTTTCCCTATTCAACGGACGTCAGTCTTTAAAAGGCTGATACCAGCGAATTCTGACCAACACAGGGGGCATGAGGAGGTCACCCCTACGGCTAAACCAACTCCAATCGCACGACATGCTTACCGTCGTCACTGGCGCCGGGTAAGGAAGGCTGGGGGCAACTCCCCCTCTGGGCTAACTCCACCAGCCCCGACGGCGGAAATTAATGCTGTTGTTCCGACCGGGAATAGCTTTGAACTGCTAAGAAGGGTACGCAAAAACTCACCAACTGCCGTATTGAAAGGATCTCCTACACCTCTGGATAATGCCCTAAAGGTGAAGTTGGAACAGCCCCATCAACGGCTGTTCTCTAAAATTTACAAGGTCTGGCGTCAAGTCCAAGACTCCGTAATAGATCAAGACTATCTCCGCCGACAGAAGAAGCTGAAGGTCCAATAGGAAGTAAGCCATCCTGCCAACCCACGAAAAGCTGTCTGGGTGCCCACTACTGCGGCTCCTTCAACTTCGACCATTCAAAAGAAAAGGAGGCCAGAGAAAGCCCCTGTGAACGTGGCAGGCCACAAAGATGCTGAGCCCAAACGCCCCAAGTCTGGGGGCATGGTGGTCCATACTATTTACACGGCATCTGGGAAGGAGGATAGCCGCGCTTCTACGGGCCACCGACCACTCACCCGATCCATTACCAGAGCCCAGGAACAACAGCAGCAGAAGCTCCAGGAGATGCTAACTGCGATGGCCGCACTCACCGAGCCAAAAGAAAACCCGGAGGCGTCATCAAAACAACGTCGCGAACACGAGACCGATGATGAATTCCTTCGTAGGATGCTTGAGAAGAAGGACAAAGAGGCTGCGGAACAAGCGGCCAATATAAAACAAATGGCCCTTCTATTCCAAGACATAGTAGGAATGATGTTACAGCCGGACCCTCCAGCTGAAGTCCCTCCGATCATTATTGAAGACGATAGAGGGGAGACATCTAATCATCCTCCGGCTCTTTCAACAGCCAAAGAAGAAACCATTTCCAAAGCTGCACTAGACGACTATATAGCTCAGCAGATACGTGTTCATCAGGCGAATGAAGCGACTGGGCAAATTGTTAGAACCGGACGACCCTATCCGGGCTGGTATGACCAAATTAGTTACCCGCCGGGATATACGATCCCTAAATTCCATGTGTACAAGGGGACAGGGAATCCACATCAGCATGTCGCTCAATTCAGGGCCTTATGCGGCAACACTGGAGGCGACGACAAACTGTTCCTTCGCCAATTCGTCGGCAGCTTAGCGGAAACGGCCTTCGAATGGTATTCGGAGCTGCCTAACGACTCTGTCAAAACATTTGCGGAGATGGAGCTACTGTTTACACAAAGATTTGCAAGCGCCAGTGAGCGCACCCCGATCACTGCATTGATCAACGCCAGGGTAAGGCCAGGCGAAACGTGGGTTCAATATGCAATCCGATAGAGGAACTTGTGGTCGAAGTGCGAACAACGCATCGAAGAAGCACCTGCGGTAGGCATGTTTGTGGGCACTCTTGACCCTCAAGCGGCCATCTCCCAGTTCATGATATTCTTTAAGCCAACTACTTTCCAGGCCTTGATCGACAAACTGGCCCAAATGGACCAGATGGGTCTCAGACCGTCTCCTCCAAAGCCAGACTCTCGAAATGAGAAAGGAAAAGGGAAAGCGATCGTCGTCGCCAATACTCAACAACAGCCGAGCAACTCAAAGCCGGTTGTTCGCCAAAACAACGTGCGTCCACGTCCATCCCTCGAGAAGAGACTGGCACGTCCTTACTCGTTTCCTCAGGATAAAACAAGGAGACTGTTCGAGCTGGCAGTGCGCAACAGACTAATCAATCTGCCGAGTCCAAAACGTCCGTTTCATCCAGGCGATGTCAACGATCTTAATTACTGCCCTTACCACCAAACGGTAAGCTATCCAATCGAAGATTGCTTCGTCTTTAAAGGATGGATCGAGGATCAGTACTAACATGGCAAGTTCGCGTTATCCGAAAACTGGAAGGTGAACCCGCCACAGCCTCACACTCCTAAGAAGACAAACACACCGGGGGCAACGTGCTCTTTTGTTGAGGAAGCTCCATGGGAGGTCGCCCTTTTAGCCGAAACTAAAAGAATGCTGGAGGGTCTTCAGACATGCCCGGCGATCAGATGGAAGAACCCGTTGGAACCTGAGATCATCAAAGGGATGCTGAAGCCGCGCCCAACTCTAAATATTGGTGGTGATAGCCAAAGCATTCACACCCAGCCGTCGAAATCTTCGAAAAAGAAGAAGAAATCCAAGAAGCCCGTGGAGCCTGGAGACAAGCGCACAGACCTACAAAAGCAGATTGACGCGCTGGAAGAGTATAACTAGAAGGCGCGGACTCCAATCATGCTCCAAGAGTTCCTCAGCCACGTTCTTGAGGCCGGAGATGATGGAAAAGAATCGTCGGACGAATCTGAGGATTACGTAGCAAGTTGCTATGTGATTTCTCATTCATCGCTAGACAATGAAGAGGATCCTTGCACAAAGAAACTGGGGGCAGAGCCTGAATCGGAACTTCTGGGGCCGTCAGATGAAATGATCGACGCATTCCTAAACGAAGCTCTCCTGAGAAGTAAAGCTGATCGGGAGTGTGAGATAGCCATATTTGAAAAGGCCAAACGCCGACGACTGGACAAAAGGGTCGAAACACTCCCACCAGATCAAAGTACATCCGCCGCAAATGAAAGCAGGATCAAGACAAAGAAACGATTCGCCAAAGCCATATCGATGGGGATGAGGCTGCCCTCTTTCAGAGAAAATTCTCCTAGTGGGATACATCTTGATGAAGCGGACGTACATCCTAACTTCTGCTTATATCATCAGAAGATCACACATCCTACTGAAGATTGCAACTCCTTTAAGTATTGGTGGCAAGGGTATGTCACACACAGGCAACACTTTAACAGGACAAAGCGTGAAGCTCGTAGACAGCAGAAAAGTGCGACAGATGAGCGTATAAAAATTGCCGACAATTGTCATAGGGTTGATCCCGAGGGACCGCGAGTTCTCACCTTCGGGAGCGACTCCGATGAAAAAATAGCCCTCGGCCCTCTCTTCAAGGAATCCATCTCTGAAACAAAAGAATTGAGAAGTGGCGAGAACATTCAGCAGTGCAATCGCATGCTACCCGGAAAGAATCCCGGACCCGCAAACAGGGGATCGAACAAAAAGGATAAAGGGAAGGAAAAAATGGCCTTCGTCGCCAACGCTCAACAACAATCAAGTGACCCTAGACCGGTTGTTCGCCAAAGCAACAGACGACAACCCCTCTATAAAAAGTTGAAACGTCCTTACTCATTTCCCCGGGATGAAACAAGGAGGCTGTTCGAACTAGCAGTGCGCAACATGCTTATCACCCTACCGGAGCTGAAATACCAGCTATAACTGAATGATGACAACAATCCTAATTACTGCCCTTACCACCAAGTACTGGGCCATCCGATCGAAAACTGCTACGTCTTCAAAAACTGGATTGAAGACCAATACCAACAGGGCAAGTTCGCGCTGTCCGAAAATTGGAAGGTGAGCCCGCCACAACCACATGCTACGAGAAAGATGGATATGCCAGGGGCATCATGCTCATTCATAGGGAAAGCCCCATGGACCGAAAAGTCCGTAAACTAGAAATCCGCCTCAAATAAGGCAACGACAGACCGAAACGTCCTTAAACTAACAGTGGACCGAAACGTCCTTAAACTAACAACGTACCACTATGTCCTAAAACTAGCTGTTGAACGAAATGTCGAGAAACTACGGTGGATTGCAGCATCCCAAAACTAATACAAAAAAGAAAAGAATAAAAAAAACGGTATGTCCATAAGTAAAATAGGCACGGACGAAAACCCGAAAGGGCTCCGTGAGTAAAAACAGCAGGGCTGCCAGCGAGTGTTTGTGAAAATCCGAAAGGGCGCAACCTCGTTATATAAAAAAAAAGAGAAGAATAATAAAAAAAACGGTATGTCCATAAGCAAAATGGGCACGGATGAAAACCCAAAAGGACTCTGTGAGTAAAAACAGCAGGGCTACCGGCGAGTGTTTATGAAAACCCGAAATGGCGCAGCCTCGTTAAAAGAAACTCACAGGGTCCTCTCGACCTTGTGAGGAGAAACCACCTGCGTGAGATCTTTATGACTCACAAGGGAGCAACACACTTAGGAATCCTCAAGATTCCTAAAGAGAAATTACACTTGCGAGATCCTCACGACTCGTAAGGAGAATCCTCTTATGAGACCCTCATGGCTCATAAGATTTGAAAGTCTTAAGTTACAGAGATCTGAACCTGTTCTTAAGCAACCCCCTCAACCTTCGATATTGCCCTACAAGCGGCTCAATACTGACCCTTGTATACAATCCACGGGCGCGAATAAACATTTCCCTAACCAAGTCCCACCCATGACTAGGGATATGTCCATGTAGTGAACAACCCTTGTGAGTCCTCTCGACCTATAAGGAGAAAACTCTCTTATAAGATCCTTACGACTTACAAGGAGCCATACACTTAGGAATCCTCATGATTCTTAAGGAGAAAACACACCTACGAGATCCTCATGACTTGTAGGGAGAAATACCTTTATGAAACCCTTACGGCTCATGAAGTCAAAAGCCTTAGTCGACAGGATCCTAACTCTGCTCGCTAAGCCACCTTTGTTCGATATCGACAGAGGCAAATGATGATTCGCTCCTGGCAATATCCCAGTTGTAGCGGTGCTAATGCCGAAATCGGTGTCTAATTCCAAGCTTGCAGCGAAAAGACAGTAAGCCACACATACATACGAAATAGCTGAAATGATGGGGCAACTTGCGACAAAATCAGCAAGTAAAAATGTGTGCATGCGAAAAATAGCCGAAATGATTGGGCAACTCGCAATAAAAAGCAGCGAGTGAAAATGAAATAAACAGCCGAAACGATTGGGCAACTCGCAATAAAAAGCAGCGAGTAAAAATGAAATAAATAGCCGAAATGAGTGGGCACCGCGAAAGATATCCGAAATGATTGGGCAATCGCGACTTTCGCGATATTAAAGCTGAAATGATAGAGCATCGCGGAAAGAAATAAAAAAATAAAATTTATGCCCTACAGGTGCTATCACATCAATCCCTGTATACAATCCAGGGGTGCAAACAAAGAGAGAACCATACCTTCCCAACAGGCTCTATCAGAAAGCGAAACCAAATCTCGACGGTTCATAGACAACCTAGAGACAACCTCGACATTTGTCGCAATATTGCAGACACAATGTCAACAAACGAAGCAAAGGAAGATCCCTAGCTTCAGGGTCTCGACGTCAATATCGACAACTTAGAGATCACCAACGGCATTTCTTCTTACTCCAACCAGATGCAGACGTGACGACAACAACCGACCTCAGTCGCAACGAAACGGAGCCATGGCGAAGTCCCTAGTTCCAAATCTCAATGGCCACATCTACAGCCTGGAGACCAACAATGGTGTGCCTCCTTATTCCAGCAGGACACAGATGTTACACCATCAAATGGAGCCACGGCATAGTCCTTAGTTCCAAATCTCGACGGTTCACAGACAACCTGGAGACCATCTCAGCATTCGTCTCGATACAGCAGACGAGATGTCAACGACGGCATTCCTCCGCAGTCCAGCAGGATGCAGATGCAACGTCAACAAAGACCTCACGGTCGAAACAAAGCGGAGCGACGGCAAAATCCCAGCTCCACCTCAGCATTCATCTCAATACAGCAGACGAGATGTCAACAACGGCGTTCCTCCGCAGTCCAGCAGGATGCAGATGCAACGTCAACAAAAGACCTCACGGTCGAAACAGAGCGGAGCGACGGCAAAATCCCAGCTCCACCTCAGCATTCGTCTCGATACAGCAGACGAGATGTCAACAACGGTGTTCTTTCGCAATCCAGCAGGATGCATATGCAACGTCAACAAAAGACCTCACGGTCGAAACAAAGCGGAGCGACGGCAAAATCCCAGCTCCACCTCAGCATTCGTCTCGATACAGCAGACGAGATGTTAACAATGGCGTTCCTTCGCAGTCCAGCAGGATACAGATGCAACGTCAACAAAAGACCTCACGGTCGAAATAAAGCGGAGTGACGACAAAATCCCAACTCCACCTCAACATTCGTCTCGTTACAACAGACGAAATGTCTACAATGGCGTTCCTTCGTAGTTCAGCAGGACACAGATGCAACGTCAACAAAAGACCTCGTGGTCGAAACAAAATGAAGCGAAGGCCAAATTCCTAACTTCAGGGTCTTGACGGCAACTCATATAAAACCTGAAAGACCATCGGAGATCATCTCACACCAGCGCGGAGTGGTCACCACCTCGACGTTCGTCTCGATACAGCAGACACAATGTCAACAACGGCATTCCTTTGCAATCCAGCAGGATGCAAACACAACATCACCAAAAGGAGCCACGACAAAATCCCTAGTTCCAAACCTTGACGGTCACCAGCAACCTAGAGACAACCGCGACATTCGTCTCGATACAGCAAACGCAATGCCAACAAACGAAGCGAAGGCCAAATTCCTAGCTTCAGGGTCTTGACGGCAACTCATATGAAACCTGAAAGACTATCGGAGATCATCCCACGCCAGCGCGGAGTGGTCACCACCTCGACGTTCGTCTCAATACAGCAGACGAGATGTCACCACAACGTTCTTCCTCCAGCAGGATTCAGACGCGACAATCAAACAACGGAGCCACGGCAAAATCCCTAGTTCCAAACCTCGACGGTTCGCCAACAACCTAGAGATAACCGCGACATTCGTCTCAATACAGCAGACGCGGTGCCAGCAAACGAAGCAAAGGCCAAATTCCTAGCTTCAGGGTCTTGACGACAACTCATATAAAACCTGAAAGACTATCGGAGATCATCCAACGCCAGTGCGGAGTTGTTATGACTCATCGGGGCTCTCCAAAATGAGCCTAACCTCAAGTAAAAAGCGGCATGGCAAAATTCCTAACGCTTACTCTTCCGACGGTCAAACTGCCTAGGAGGATTGCTTGAAGACGTCTTGTCCAGCCCCCGAAGGGATCAGAGACACGACAGTCGCAAGGCTACTCGAGCAGCAAGATTTCCTATCGAGGAATACATCAGCCAACGCGACAGTACGACGGACAAAATCCTAGTACCACAGACCCTAACAGACCTTTGTCGTAAAGAGCAGAGGTTAACTGTGACGTTAGGATATTCTTAGGAGAAATGCTCGATTCGTCTCGACTCGTGAGGCAAAGCTTTAGGCAGCGGGGATTAAAAAACCCGTTTCCTAAGCACTGGGGCCCTGCAAGTCGGTCCGAAATGGACTCTTGCATACTATTCAGGGGTCACACTCTCCAAAGTCGAATCTCGACAAGGAAGGGAACAACAGCTTACGGATCCTCTCGACTCGTAAGAGGGAAAATTCTCTTATAAGATCCTTACGACTTATAAGGGAAAACGCACTTAGGAGTCCTCACGATTCCTAAGGAAAAAATTACACCTACGAGATCCTCTCGATTCGTAGGGAGAAAAGTCTTTGTGAGACCCTCATGGCTCATAAAGTTGAAAAGTCTTAGGTGACAGATCCTAACCCTGTTTTCTAAGCCATCGCCACTCTACAAAAAGCCTAAGACTGACAGCTATACGCTATTTACAGACCGCACTTGCTAAAATCGCATGGCAAGTAACACAGCAAAAAAAAAGAGAAGAAATAAAAAAGATGACACAAGACATTGCGAAAGAAATGTATCTTTTATTCATGTATGCAGTTGGATACAAAATACATCACATGAAAGAATAAAAGAATAAATACATTTTATTCAAAAATTTACAAATGTTACAAAATGATTCATGGAGAAGGAAGCATTTTTAACAAATCCGCAAGTTGCTCTCGCACTTCCTTCAGCGCCTTCTCCTGATCGGCTGCCGCGACTTACTCTGCTTCCACCTGGGTCCGCTGCTGTAAGTAGGATGAAAGTTGTTCTTCGACGGCTCACTGAGCTGCTTCATGACCTTGGGCATCACGCTCAACGGTATCGAGCTTCTGCTTCAATGTTAACCCATCGGAGATACTTTGCAGGAGGCCCTCGAAGATAACTTTCACCCGAGCAGCGTTCACGTCGACCTCAGCACACAGTCGAGCAGACTCGCTTGAGGTTTCTTTGCATTCCCTCCGCTTTAAAGCCGCTTCTTGTTCAAGATGGTGGAAGTAAGAAGCGCTCTGCTCGATCCACGCCGCCCGCTGAGTGC
This sequence comes from Agapanthus africanus, assembly GCA_030015575.1. Lineage (NCBI taxonomy): Eukaryota > Viridiplantae > Streptophyta > Magnoliopsida > Asparagales > Amaryllidaceae > Agapanthus > Agapanthus africanus. The sequence goes on from CM057351.1 coordinate 351,605,589, forward strand.
TCGTGGCCAAAATCTCGGGGGCAGGACGCATAAGCTCCAGCTGATGCAGGCAGGCCTCGATCTCCCTACAGTGATTAACCCAAGACTCGACGACACCTTCATTGTGGAAATTTACAAGCGTCGCCAGCATCGGATTAACCTCGGCAGCGAAATCTGCGGCAGATGTGGGAGCTTCTACGTCAAGCTCCTCGACGCATCCGCTCAGCATACTCAGACTCATCGCAGCACCCTTTGAGGATGGACGTCTGGAGAATGGGCCTGCCGGCATCATGATGCGAGACTCGAAGGGGGCCGGAATCGGAACGACAGCTGCAAAACAAAACACAATCAAATGACGGTTCAAGAAATATAGAAAGGTCATCAATGACGGAATCTACTATACCAGCTGCAGCAGGTGGCAAAGCCGGGAGGACCGGTCGCGCGACTGATCTTATATCTCCTCCTTCGATCTGTAGCACTGCAATCAGGGCAAGGAAGAATCAGAAATAATTCCATTATTGAAAAAAGAAAGGGCATTAATTGAAAACTATACTCACCAGCGCCACTGGAGGAAGCAAGCTCCGACGGGAAGGAGAAGGGTGGGTGCAGCACCTGGTACAGGTGATCAAAAAGCACTCCTGCAAGGACGCAATGGTACAACATCAGTACATAAATTATGCAGCCAGGATAAGACTGATGGGTCGCAAATCTATACCTTCCAGCATCTGCGACGGTACGAAAGAGGGTAGAGAGGTGGCCACCGTCAGAACAGTAGCTGACGGCGCTATCTCGAGTAGCTTGATTTCAGCACCAGCCGCACCTGCATTAGAAGCAAGATAAACTTTATTAGGAAAGATTGCAGAATAAAAAAAAAGAAGGGCGGTGACCCAAGATTTACCTGAAAAGTCGCCGGCCAGAGCCCTAACGAGGGCGTTACTTGATGTAATGGCGGCGTCTTCCTCCTCCATTGGGACGGTCTCACCTCCCGTTGCCTCATCGCCCGACTCTACAGGAGCCGTCGTCACGCTCGCGACGCCAGAAGACAGATAAGGAACCGTAAGCAGGGAGAGCGATGATCGGAGCGGCGCCCGGCTCTTGAGAAAGAGCGGCCATCTCTTGCTCAGCGACCATAGCAACCGTCTCACCCGCTACCACTTCGGGCTCAATGGTCGCAGCCGTCTCATCCACTGCTGCCCCAGGCCCGGCCATAGCAGCCGTCTCACCCGCTACCACTTCGGGCTCAGCGGTCGCAGCCGTCTCATCCACTGCTGCCTCAGGCCCGGCCATAGCAGCCATCTCATCTGCCGCCACCTCGCGCTCGGCAGTGATGGCCGTCTCGGGCATGGTAGTCGTGACTGTCTCGTCAGCCACTAGCTCGGGCCCGACAACCACGGCTGCACTGCCTACCGTCGCCTCGGGATCAGCTGCTACCTTCTCCACCATCCCCTCAGGCTCGACGGTCGCCGCCGCTCCTTCAGTAGGACTCGTCCCTGCAGGACAAGATATATAAGAACCGATAGTTTTACAACTTTTACAACAAAGCCTCGAAAAGCACATTACCTGAGACGGATTTACCGTTGGCGTCCCGAGCTACACGCGCCGCCCGCCTATGAGCAGTAGACAAGGCGACAGGGAGCTCCTCTGAAGGAGTAGCAGCGGGAGTAACGGCGCTTGAGCCCGCTCCCACGGCCAAAGCAGCGCTACGCTCCTTCGCTGCGCGCCTCAAGCGCTTCCTCTCCTCCCGGGCCGTCACGACGGACCTCTTGGAAGCCTCCTCCAACAAGGCGTCGTCATCCGCGTTCAGAGTTGCCTCCAGAGCCTTCAAGGCATCCATCATCGGCTTTTTAAGTAGGGACTCTCGCGACAACCCCGAAGAGGCCGGGACTTCGGTAGCTAGCCTGGGGATAATTCCTGTATCGGCTTGCGAGGCAGGTCTTTTGGTCTCTGCAATGAGACAAAGAAAAGGTTAGATTGGCCATAAAAAGGAGAATAAAGACTCAATGAGCCGAGACGTACCAACGCCTGATAAAGCGCGTTTCCTTTCCTCCTCCTCGAAGGTTTTGAGAGAAGCAGCGATGGCTTCTTCGGTAGAAATGCCTGTTTCAAAAAAAGGAAAAGCGTTAATAAAAAACAATGATAAAAGTACGATGAAATGACGAAGAATACAACTGGTGATTACCTGACTGCGCGAGTTTAGCCAACCACGCGTCGCGCCTTGCTAATCGCTCAGAAGCTGCGATGGCGGCCGCCAGATCGGTGTCTTCTGGCTCTACGAAGAAACCTTCGTTGGTTCCTTACTCACTTAAGCCTTCGGTGAGAGGGGCCTGAGGCTCTAAGCCAAGGACGGCATCAAGAGAAAGAACCGACTTCTTCTTCCTCTTCTGCGCGCGAACCCCTGGTGCACCCAAAATCAACTTACGTTTCGTGGGCACCTTAGGACGGCGGGTCCCGATGTCCGAGCCCACACCGGATTCAGGCGAAACCACATTCACCGTCTCCACCGGAGCACGGGGCGCTGGGGGCACGTCCATGGTATCACGGGGCAATCCGCGCGGGGGGCTTAGCACACGCAGAGGCTCATCTCCAGCATCTCCCCTCAGCGGAGGAACAACAAGGGTCCTTGGCCTTAGGGGGCTTTGCGATCGCTGGCGGGGGGCACACCCTTGCGGTCAACCAGCAGCCGCTTCTCTTCTCGGATAACAGCACCCATCACGTGCTGATACCAAGCCCCGTGTACGTTGAGGGCCCTTAGAATGCAAGTCGGCTCGCTAATAAAAAAATGGGAGCCCGTGTTCAGCCGCATGAAGTGATGTAATGCATTTCGTATCCCTTCCCTGGTGGCCGCAGGCTCTTCCAAAAACGCCTCCAGTGGGACCCCTTGGTTATAACTTAACTGCTGATAGAAGCGATAGGGATTGTACCTCATAAAAAGCGCCAAATCATTCTGCCTGAAAACCAGGAAGCCCGGCCGGATGGAGTATAAGTGAAGAATCTCCCGGGCTTTCAATACAGAGGCCCCGTCCTTGAAACTATCACGCAACGCCAACACCGCCTTGGAAGTCTCCGGGCCGATGGTCATGACCTTGTCCGTGAAAGAAATGCCCGCTCCGACCGTGCGCGGACGAAGAAGCAACCCCCTAGCCTCCCGCGGAGGCGGATTCACAATAGAAATTCCGACCAGCCGCATGACTCTCGGGAGTTTGCACTTCTCGTAGAACGAGGGCCTCTTGTGAATACCAAAAACCCCGAGCACATGCATTTCCATCCATGAAGTAAAATAGTGCATCGGGAAATTGGTGGGTTGCACCCCTAGTTCATTTGCGTCCGCCGTCACGCTGAGTCCATGGTACAGGTGAGCCAACCCAGCGATTCCAATCGACAATTGTATGCCAGCCACCATCCGATGCGCTGGGTAGAAGACAGACGGCCTCATGCAGCGCGGGTGCATGGGGAGCGCGAACCAGCATAGCCATAACCCCAGAAACCCGAGAAAGAAGGTCTCCTCGTCGATGCCCGGAGCGACGATTTCCGATAAAGGGATGATGGCGGCATCGGGGAGATAAAAACCCTTTTGGTCATCCTCCAGTGTTGGTCGACGATCTAAGCCAAAACCGAAGGGGTCGTCAAGCTTGGCGAACTTTTCGCTCCGCTGCGATAGAATCTCCGGTCGAAGAAAGCGGGCGATGAAATCTGCAAAACTAACTCCCCGGCCTCCCGATTCCAAGTAGAGACTTTCATACATATTCAGCATCTTTACCAGGCTCGGAAACTGGTGCTGAATAGTATTCTCCGGCGTTAGGCCCATTACCAACGGCTTGGTGGCGAAGACATATTCATCCAGAGGAAGTAGCTCTTCATAGTGCTCACCCCTCACCGGCAGGCCGAAAATTTCAGCAAATTCTTCCAAAGTGATGGAAACTTCCCTATCCGTTAAAAGAAAGGCATGCGTGGGGATGTTCCATTGCTCCATGAATGCCTTAATCCACCACGTCGGGGGAGCAGAATATTCAAACAGCGAGGCGTAAACTGCACGATACAGACCGATATTCAGCAAATGCGCCTTCTTCGCTGACAAGATGTACCTGGCCCACTGCAAGTACCCGGCCAAAAGTCGAGGGGTCAATCCAATGTTATAGGGTTGTCTCCAAGGACGCGACTCACCCTGGCATATGCGCCGCCCCAAAATATCCACGGCTACCGGCGGCTGCACGGGTATGGCGGCAATCGAAGGCTGAAGAAGATCCTCTGAATTCCAATTTACGACCTCCACGGCATAGTTCACCGGGGGTGCATCTGCATATGGGATCGATGAGATCGGCTCTGACGGCGTCGCACAAGAGAAGCTTCGGCGACCCTTGATGATTTCACTGTACTATCTGCCCCACAGGTGAAGGTTCTTATACTCAGGGTCGTAATCCTTAATAAGAGTAAGAACCTCCCGGTCCACTGGCGCCTCAGGAAATCCTCCCTCTGAGTGGAAGAACGGGAATGAAAGATCAGCAGACATGTTGCCTGCAAGAGAAAACGAAATTCAGTTATCAGTATCATAAGTTAATTTTAAAAATTCCAACGCTTGGTACTTTAAAATTCATACCACACTGCAACGCAGTGGAGAGGGGACCAAAAGGGGACCCACAAAATCCAGATGACAATGCATCAGTTAATAAGACAGCCTCATCATTGGATGAGACTGTCAATTAATGAGGAGATCCTCAAAAGAATATTCTCATTAAATGAGAAATCCCTTGAGACAAGAAGAAAATCTCCCTTTTCAGAGCAAAGCTCTGTCACAGAGTGACACTTGTCAAACTCTGGTCACAAGGGAATAAAATTCCTTAAAGAGCCTAGCTCTATAATAATGATGGAAAAATCCATCAAAGGAAAAAAAAATAATTCCCAAAAATCAAAGTTCTGGGATCTTAAAGATCCATGAAAAACTCTTAAGAGTTCATCATCAGAAGATCAAAAGACCTATATTCTGTCAATGAGCAAAGCTCTGTTCATAGGTTAAGAAACCTTGAAACAAATTCTTGAGAGCAAAGCTCTGTTTGTGAAACCCCAAAGGGGATTTCTTTAGATCAAAAGATCTATAAGAGTAAGGCTCTATTAATTAAAGTTGATTTAATTAAGTTTAAATTTTTACCTAAAATTTTCTAGGGTTCTAACTCTGAAGTTCTTGAAAACAAGAGTAAGGCTCTGAAAATAAAATTCTTGAAGATGATAATCATCTGCTGAGGACCAAGGGTCCTATTTATAGGCGCTCAAGCGCCTCTTCAACTCCTAAATCGATCCAATGGATCAGATGTTGCCACCGCTGCACTCACGTGTGCGCCACGTGAGCGCAACGGTGGGGGGGCATTTGTTTCCCCAATCAGAGCAAAACTCTGTTTGAATTTCAAAATTCAAAAGGTGAAGCAACGCTTCAGATCCCTTGCGCTACGCGCAGAGCGCCACGTGTCAAAAGCAGACACGCCAGTGCAAGGAGCGCTGCGCCCAAGGCAGCGCACCCCCAATCAGAGCAAGGCTCTGTTTTAAAATTCAAATTAAAGGAAGCAACGCTTCAGATAACTTGCGCTCTGCGCTGCGCGCCACGTGTCAAACAGTGGTGCGCTAGCGCAGTTGCGCTGCGCGACACGTGTCAAGCGCAGGTGCGTTAGCGCAGGTGCGCTGCGCTCTGCGCTGTGCGACACGTGTCAAGCGCAGGTGCGCCAACGCCAATTGCGCCAGCACTGTAATTTAAATAATAAATTATTTAATTAATCATAATTAAAATTCTAGAAAGATTTTTCCAATCTTATTAAAATAAGAAGATTGTCTTCTGTAAAACAGAACCCTTAGGTTCAAAGATCCAACGGTGGGGAAATATCCCCAGATCAATCAGAGAACTCAACAAACCAATTGGCCCTATATAAAGGCCCCTAGAATCCAAGTCTCAGGGATATAGAGATACAGACATACAGAAAAGAGAGAACCCTCTGAAAATTTGAAAGGGAAGCCTTTGAAGAAAGAAGATCATCTTCTTCAAGATAAAGAATTAAATTCTTGGAAGAAAAGAAATGAAAACACCTATCAAAAAAGAAGAATTTCTTCTAAAAAGATCAAAAATCTAAGAACAAGATCAAGATCTTCAATATAAAAAAGAAAAAAGATCATAAAGATCCAATCATAAAAGATTTAAGAAGTAATTTACTTCACCCCTAGATCTTTTGATCTATATAAAGGCACAGCTTTTTGATGAACCATTGGTTCTTGAATCTTGAGGTAGAACCTCTTTAGAACAAGAAAAACTTGTTCTTTGATCTAAATTGGATCAAAATGCGCTCTGCACTATTGTACAGTGCCCTGCACTCTTAAATGCGCCTTTGCGCTCCTTGGATTGGCGCAAGTCACCAGAACACGCCACGTGTCAATCACAGAATGATCTGCGCTTTGCGCTTCTAAAACAGAGCACTGCGCTCTTGGATTGGCGCACTGCACCAGAGCACGCCACATGTCAGCAGCGCACTGGCGCAGCGCACTGCGCTAACTGACTTGCGCTTGGCGCAGAGCGTGACACGTGTCACCTCCACATGAGCTAGCGCCTTGCGCTCCTTAATTGGCACAAAGAGCCTGATAAGCCACGCGGCGCACTGTCAGACCATTAAAATGCTATGCATTATTAAAAAAGGGCAGAGCCCAAGTAAAAACCTAACAGGCCAAATATAAATGCTATGCATTTAAATACAGAGCACAATGCTATGCATTGTAAAAGGACAGAGCCCAAGCAAAAGCCTAATAGGCAAAACATGAATAAAATGTTGAACATTTTCAAATAGACTTAGCCCAATTCTGGCCATAAGTCCTCAATTTAAATTGAACTGAGCACAACTGCTCTCCCAATCAATTTACACCCGGTTCGAGGGTACATCTCTGAACTCCTCTGATATTTGTCGTTATAATCCTTCAACGTCTTCAGAGAGGTGACGGGTCCCGACAGCCATACATCCCACGGACTACAATGGACCACCATGTCTTTAAACTAGTAATCGACCGCAATGTCCCTAAACTAAATAATAGAGCCCAAATGCTCTTTTGTTAGATCTAAACGATCCCGTTAAGTCGATCTTAGTCTAAAAATTAGACTAACGTATCCTTAACAAACGTTTAAGTTGATCTTAGTCCAAAATGAGACTAACGTATCCTTAAACCAAAACCTCAAACCCAAATCTAAGAAAATACGGATTTGGACTAATCCACGTCCTACGGGCGACAACACAAATTAGTCTCCGTATACAATTCATGGGCAACCGAACACAAAACAAACACCCACGACACGAAGTGACCATCTAGAGAAGGAGAAAATTGTTACCGCGATGCGGTAGCGTAATTAACTGCATGGGCTTGCGCCTGTAGGGAAGAGCGTCCCCACAATCAAAAAAACCCTCAAACGAGGGGGAATTTGACGAAGTCTGCTACATCGGCCGCATCCGTTTAAACTTTCGATACATGGTGCCATAAATCAACTTGGCATCTTCGGAGAGGTGGACGGATAGCTCTAATTAGCATCTGCCCGGAATTTCAGGAAAGACGTACGCCGCGTCTTCGCCCCGTCTTTCGGCGGGGAACAGGGCTTGGAAGGTTGTCGGCTTGAAGAACATCATGAATTGTGAAATAGTCGCTTGGGGGTCAAGAGTGCCCACGAACATGCCTACTGCCGACGCTTCTTCGATGCGCTGCTCACATTTTGACCATAAATTCTGCCATCGTATTGCGTATTGAACTCATGTTTCTCCAGGCTTCACCCTGGCATTGATCAATGCCGTTATTGGAGTGCGTTCACTAGCACTCGCGAATCGCTGGGTGAATAGTAGCTCCATCTCTGCAAAAGTTTTGACAGAATCGTTCGGGAGTTCAGAGTACCATTCGAACGCTGTCTCCGATAAGCTGCCGACGAACTGGCAAAGTAGCAATTTATCGTCACCCCCAGTGTTGCCACATAGAGCCCTGAATTGGACGATATGCTGGTGGGGATTGCCTGTCCCTTTATATACATGGAATTTAGGGATCGTATATCCCGGCAGGTATCTTATTTGATGATACCAGCCTAGATAGGGTCGTCCAGTCTTAACAATCTGCCCGGCCGTTTCGCTCGCATGATAAGCTCGTATTTGCTGAGCGATATAATCATCCAGAGCGGCCTTGGAGATAGTCTCCTCCTTAGCTGCTGAAAGAGCCGGAGGAGGGTTCGATGTCTCCCCTCTGTCGTCTTCAATGATAATCGGGGGGTCTTCAGCTGGAGGTTCCGGCTGTAATATCATCCTAGCCATGTCTTGAAACAAAAGAGCCATTCGTTTTATATTGGCCGCCTGTTCCGCGGCCTCTTTTTCTTTCCTCTCGAGCATTCTTCGGAGGAATTCAGCATCAGTTTCTTGTTCCTGACGCTGTTCTGAGGTCTCTGGATTTTCTTTCGGCCCAGTGAGTGTGGCCATTGCAGTCAGCATCTCCTGAAGTTTTTGCTGCTGTTGCTCCTGAGCCTTTGTGATTGATCGGGTAAGCGGTCGATAACCCGTAGGGGCACGGCTTTCCTCTTTTCCAGAAGCCATATAAACGGTATGTGTTACCATGCCCCCCAGACTTGGGGCGTTTAGATTCAGCGTCCTTGTGGTTCGCCACGGTCACAGGGGCTTTCTCCGGCCTCCTTCTCTTGTGAGCGGTTGAAGTTAAGGGAGCTGTTGCAGCGGGCACCCAGACGGATGACATCTTCTGTGGTACCACGTGATGGCTCTTCTTTTGCTGAGCTTTAATCTTCTTTGGTCGGCGAGAGTAGTCTTGGTCAATCACCGATTCCTGGACCTGTCGCCAGACTTTGTAAATTTTGGAGGACAGCCGGTGAGGGAGCTGCTCCGGGTTCTTTTCTGTAGCATTCTCTACAGGTGGAGGAGATCTTTTCAGTATGGCAGTTAGAGTGTTCTTACGAACCCTCCTAAGCGGTTCAAAGTTGTTCCCAGTCGGAACAGCAGCATTGATTTCCATCATGGGAGCTGGCGGAGTCAGTCCAGAAGAGGAGCTGCCTCCAGCCTTCCTTACTCGGTGCCAGTGACGACGGAGAGCATGTCGTGCGGATGGGATTGTCTCAGTTGTAGGGGTGACTTCATCATGCCCCCTGTTTTGGAGAAGGGTTGTCGCCGGCGTCAGCCTCTTAAAGACCGATGTCCGTTGAGAAGCAATGTCCAATCTGTCAAAGACAGACCTCTGGGCAGGGGAAGCAGCTTTGAGGACTTCGCCTGGAGCGGGAGCCGGAATGGCCAGCCTTGTGAAGACTGACTTCTTAGCAGAAGAAGCCTCTCTGATGATTTTGTCCGCTTAAGCCGGAATGGCTATCCGCTTTGGGATGGCTGCTTCAGGTATCGCGGGCTTGTTGGCGTTCTGGCCCAGTCTGTTGAAAACTGAGGCATTGGATTTGGACGACCCGTTGAGAGTGGCCGCGGCAGTGGTAAGTCGATCAACGACCGACTTCTTTGGGGCTTCTTGCGACAATAGCGGGGCATTGAAGTTCATGGGTGCGAGCATGGTCCCAAAAAATAGTCCAGTAGTAGCCTGAATCACCTGGTCCACCGGCATTGTAAAAACGGAGGCCGCCTGAGGCCCGTAGGTCACTCCTCCTGCGGGGACGGAGTGAGAGTTATTGCCATTGTTGCAGCTTGTGCAGTTGAAAGCCATTTGATCTTCTGTTTTTTCTGCACGGAGCAAGACACCAAATCTTAGTACCTCGAATCCAGGAGCAACCATGTCAAACCGCGATTCGTTCGTGAAAACACGACACACGAAGTGTGGAGTGGAAAGAGAAAAAGGTCCCACCGGGCGTGCCAGAATCTGTTCCCCGCCGAAACACGGAGACGAGACCGCGTAGGTCCGTCTTGCCAGAATTTCAAGGGAAGATGCTAATTGGTATTATTCGTCCATCTCTCTGAAGATGCCTAGTTGATTTATGGCACCATGTATCAAAGGTTTAAACGGATGCGGCCGATATAGCAGACTTCGTCAGATTCCCCCTCATCGGAGGGGTTTTTGATTATGGGGACGCTCTTCCTTGCAGGCGCAAGCCCCTGCAGTTAGCTACCGCATCGCGGTAACCACTTTCTCCTTCTCCAGATGGTCACTTCGTGTCGTGGGTGTTTGTTTTGTTTTTGGTTGCCCGTGGATTGTATACGGAGACTAATTTATGTTGTCGCCCGTAGGGCGTGGATTAGTCCAAATCCGTATTCTTCTTAGATTTGGTTTTGGGATTGGGTTTAAGGATACGTTAGTCTCATTTGAGACTAACATCAATTTAAACGTTTGTTAAGGATACGTTAGTCTAATTTCAGACTAAGATCAACTTAACGGGATCGTTTAGATCCAACAACAGAGCATTTGTGCTCTATTGTTTAGTTTAGGGACATTGCGGTCGATTACCAGTTTAAGGACATGGTGGTCCAACGTTAGTTTAAAGACGTCTCGGTCCAAGGTTAAGGACATCATTGTCACGCCCCGCTTCCCAGAGTACGCAAGATTTGGGCACGTGACATAGCCAACCATGCTACCTGTGGGTAGGAAATATCCATCCACAGTCACATTACGGTTGTAAAGATATCAAGAACAAGATAATAAGCTAATCTAATACATGTCCGAATCCATGATAACAAGAATCAATAAACAATAAGTGCAGAAGCTAATGATCCAATACAATGAAAATAACAGTACGTCCCATAATGCGGGCTTACATCTGGAAATGAAATGACATAAATAAACTAAACTCTAAAGAACTCACAGTTCAGCCGGCTGGCTGAAGTACTCCTGCTCGGTCGACGACAAAGGTACGGAATCTGGGCCATGCAAAACCCAGACGTCAGCGCGTCATGATATCAAGTATACAGTAAACATGGTAATAAACAATGCAAACATGAACATGAATAAAGCAGTAATAAGAAGTAACAAGCAGGGTAATGTGCAATGGTGACTAAACTGTCCTATCAGGTTTTCTACTCTATAGTCTTTGAAACCAATTGATGAATCGTCGATGTAACTCAATAGTATCCCGTGCGTGCCCGGGACCACGGTCATGATCCTCGGGGCTGAATCCGAGACGTGCCGCTAAGCAGTAAAAGGTAGTAGGATAGATGAGTGATGTCAGCATCAACACTCCGGAGCTGGCCAAGCCCGTAAGACTGATCAGAACAATGTATCGAACTGTTGAGTTACAAGTCGGTTTCACCTTTGATTTCCCCATACCCCCAAGCTATGAATGTCAGGTCAGGTATTCAGTAGTCAAGGACTAATGCCAACACAAGGTCGAGTAAAAGTAGGTCTGTCTGGATCGACAGCAGGAATGGTTAGGTTTGTCGGCACTAGGCATGAAGTCGTGAGACAAGTAATGTCATGGTACAACAGGATGAGTCGGTATGTATGTATATGTCAGGTGTAGCAGGGTCAGGTCAATATGCCGTGCAAATCGGGTAAGTGCTCACAACAGGTATACAATCAATAATGAATAACAGCAGGAAACAGTAATTAATCACAATGTTCCATATAACTACAGTGATGTTTGTATTCTCTTATTAACAGGTTCAATCATCTTTAGGGTGCAAAAGCCATAAGGTAAAGCAATATTCACAATTATAAGTTAAGGAACTACATGAAATTATACTAAGTATAATAATTATCTCAAGAATAGTTTAACAGTTCAAGCAGATATAATCTAGTCATTTTATTTATTTAAAGCATGGAGTGATGTGGGTTAATTAATTACTAGGAACTATTGTAACGATTCCAATATAAAGATACTGCAATAATACGATATTAAATGCCATCACTAAGTTACGGTATTAAATAGTGTGAATTGAAATGCGTGGCAAGACTAGATCTCGCACGCTAGCATGTTCAAGCAAGTATTCAGATACTTGCCTCGACGGTCTGCAAACGGGAACACGGATGCGATGTCGGCAGAAAACGCGATATGAAAGCACGGGCCACGGATCGAGTCCCAACAGAGGTCAACGGGATCACACGGACCAGGGGACTTTGCTGGAGCGTCGGGTTCGTCAGACGGCACGGTCGGATTCCGGCAAAAGTTATCGGCAACAAGTTAGCAATAAGATAAACACACAAGATCAGCGGGGTTTGCCCCAAAGGAAGTAAAGTGATGCTTACAGAGGAGGAACAGGGGTAACTATGACGGGCCCGACGGCGATGGACCCACCGGCGGCGAACAGGAGGTGCGGCGAGGGTGCTGGAACGGCTGGAAGGCTCGGGGTCGCTGGAAAGGGGTGTTGCGGCGAGTTGGAGGAGAGGGGGTCGGCTCTGGTGGTCGAGGGGAAGAGGTAGGTGGTCGAAGGTGGTGCGGGTGACGTCGACGAGGGTCGACGGCGCGTTCTCCGGCGATCTGTAAAACTCCAGCCGCTGTTCAATTCTTGAAGAAGATAAAAGGAAGGGAAAGATGGAGGGGCATACCTACAGGTGTCTAGAGGTGGTTGGGGCTCGTCGGCGATGGCCAGGGGCGGCGCAGGGGTCACCGGCGACGATTCAGGCAGCACAGGGAAGTCGCGGGGAACTGCAGTGAGGTGCTCAGGTGGCTGCGTGGGCGCATGCAAAGAGGATGCGGGTGATACGAGGAGGAGGAGGCGAGGGCGACGGTGAGGTTGGCGCCGGCGTCAGGGCTGCGGCGGTGACGGTGAGGCCGGCTAGGGTTAGGCTCGCTAGGTTCTCGCGATGGGTTATCTGTGTTTGCGTTCTCAAAATATATATGAAGTGGGAAAATATATATGAGGGAGAGAGAGAAAGAGTGTTGGAGAGAGAGAGAGAGATTCACGTGTAACCTAAATATATTTTAGGGAGAGAGAGAGAGAGTAGTTTGATTTGTTTAGTTAAATACTGACATATAAAATATAAAAGATCCAACAGTTAGGGAAATAAGCAGTTAGGGAAAATAAGGATAAAATAATATTTTAGTTAAGAATTATATTAATAGTTTATAATATATAAAGAATATAATATTAGTCCGTTTTGAGATTTTGACAAATACAAATCTACTTCAAAACACGCTCGGGTCGGGTCCAAACATTTGAAATTCAAATAATATGATTTTAAGCGAGTTTCAAATTTTAAAATGAAATGTTTTATGATTAAAATGCATGCCCCCAAGTCGGACACTTGTACGCGCGCGTAGTCGTCCAAACTTGCCCGTTTAGCCAAACGGAACGGAATCTCGACATGCGGACGCTACCACGCGACTAGTGGAGACGAGTAGGCCAACATGGACACTTTTAATTTCATTTTAGGAGTTAAAATTTGTTATGTGCCAAAATGACTTAACCGGTTAAAATTTAGTAATAAACACCAGAAAATCAGGAAAATTGGAATGAGCAGTACAAAACCCTCAACTTGTAATATAAATAGTATTATTGGGCTCGGGTGTTACATCATACCCAACTACAAAAAGAATTTCGTCCTCGAAATTCCAAGAATACAAGATAGCTAACTACTGGAACAGGTGGGGGAATTTCTGTCGGATCTCGTCTTCTCGCTCCCAAGTGGATTCTCCATGCGATCGATTACCCCAAGAAACTAGCACAAGGGGGATAACCTTGTTCTTAAGAACCTTTTCTCTTCGATCCTTGATTTCAACTGGTCGCTCCTCGAAAGTCAGGTCCTCTCGTACAGTCAACTCCGAATGATCCAAGACATGAGTCTCATCACGAACATACCTCCGTAGTTGAGACACATGAAACACGTCGTGAACTCCTGCTAATGACGGTGGTAACGCCAACCGGTACGATACCTCTCCAACACGCTCCAATATCTCGAAGGGTCCAACGAATCGGGGACTAAGCTTTCCCCGACTTCCAAAGCGAATCACCCCTCTAGTCGGTGATATCTTCCGGAATACCAAATCACCCACGGCGAACTCTAGAGGTCTTCTTGACGTGTCGGCCCAACTTTTCTGTCTGTCTTGAGCTGCCTTCATATGCTTCCCGATTGTATTCACCTTCTCGACTGTCTGTACCACCAAATCTGGTCCTATTAACTTTCGTTCACCAACATCGTCCCAACAAACAGGTGAACGGCATATACGACCATACAAAGCTTCAAATGGAGCCATCTGAATAGTTGCCTGAAAACTGTTGTTGTAAGACAACTCCACCAAAAGTAGATGGTCCTCCCAAGACCCCTTGAAGTCCAACCTGCATGTTCTCAACGTATCCTCAAGAGTCTGGATCGTTCTCTCCGATTGTCCATCAGTCTGAGGATGATAAGCTGTGCTAAACTTCAATCGAGTCCCCAAACTTTCCTGTAAACTCCTCCAGAAGTGTGATAAGAACCGAGTGTCCCGATCGGACACGATGCTTACCGGCACTCCATGCAATCTGACAATCTCCTGCATGTATCGCTCTGCCAAGGTCTCTGTCGATTGACCAACCCGAAAAGGAATAAAGTGAGCTGCCTTGGTCAACCGATCCACAATCACCCATACTGCATTGTTGCCCCTTGGACTCCGCGGTAAAGCCGTCACGAAATCCATGGTTATAAGTTCCCACTTCCACTGAGGAATCGGAAGTGGTTGCAACAAACCAGCAACCCTTTGGTGTTCAGCCTTGACTTGCTGACACACCAAACACTTAGCCACGAAGCGAGCAATTTCCCGTTTCATACCTTCCCACCAGAAGTGCTGTCGAATATCTCGGTACATCTTTGTCCCTCCTGGATGTACAGAGTAAACTGAATTGTGTGCCTCCTTCATAAGCTCTTCACGTACATCCCCTTTTGGCGCACACACACGGCTACCATACCTCAACGAACCATCTTCGTGGATCAATAAATCTGTTCGTAGTCCGGCTTCAACCTGCTCTCGAAACTTTTGTAGTCTAGGATCCTGCGATTGTGCTGTTTTAATCTTCTCAACTAAGGACGACTGTACTTGCAACTGCATCGACTGTCCCGTAGCATGTGGTAGCACAACCTCCAAGTCAAATCTCCGAAAATCCGCAATGATCTCCCTTCTGCGTAGTTAATACCTGAATTGCTGGTAACCGACTTAGCGCATCCGGCACGACGTTGACCTTTCCCGGATGGTACTTAAGATCGAGGTCATAGTCGGCCATCAGCTCCAACCATCTGCGTTGTCTCATGTTCAACTCCTTCTGAGTGAACACATATTTCAAACTCTTGTGATCTGTAAAGACTTCGACTCTCTCGCCCAATGGGTAGTGTCTCCAAATCTTCAGGGCGAAGATCACGGCTGCAAGCTCTAAGTCATGAGTCGGATAGTTCTTCTCATGAGTCTTCAGCTGTCTCGATGCGTAAGCGACGACTTTCCCGTTCTGCATTAAAACACATCCCAATTCTTTCCCAGATGCGTCGCTATGAATCATCAGTCCTTCGGAATTGTCTGGTACGGTCAGGATAGGGGCGGTTATCAACTTCTGCTTCAACGTCTCAAAGCCAATGCACATCCATCCGTTTAAACAAACGGTACCTCCTTACGCGTAAGCTTGGTTAACGGCTCAGCTAAACGAGCGAAGTTCTCCACAAATCTTCTGTAGTAACCGGCGAGCCCAAGAAAACTTCTTATCTCCGCAACATTCTTTGGAACAGGCCAATCCCGAACTGCTGTAATCTTTTCGGGATCAACGGCGATTCCATCGCCCGACACGACATGCCCCAGAAATTTCACTTCTTCCAGCCAGAATTCGCACTACTCATCTTCGCATAAAGCTTCTCCTGTCTCAACATCTGCGGGACCTAATGATATCCGGATCGCAAATCCAGTTTCGAGAATACTCTCGCGCCACTAAGCTGCTCAAAAGTCCTCCAATGCGAGGGATCGGGTACTTGTTCTTAATAGTCTCCCGGTTCAATTCTCGATAATCAATGCACATCCTTCTCGTGCCATCCTTCTTCTTTACTAAAAGAACTGGAGCTCCCAAGGCGAGTTGCTGCTTCGAATCCAACCCTTCTCAAGTAATTCACCAACTTGCTTCTTAACTCCTTCCAATTCCACTGGTGCCATTGGATAGTAAGCTTTAGACACTGGCGCTGCACCAGGACTAAGGTCAATCGTGAACTCCACGTCTCGCTTCGGCGGTAAGCTCGATATATCTTCAAACGCGTCCATAGAATCACGAACAACAGCCGGCTCTTTACTTTCATCACTTCCATTGATGCAAGAACATTGTTTGTCGGCCTAGCCCTAAACTCGACCGGCCCGACAGAACTGCTTCCTTACCGCAACTGCTGTCTGCTGTGAACTCCCAATTTTCCTGATATGCTCTGCTGTTCTCGAGCTGCCGTAAGAACCTGTGAGAAAGTGGTCAAACCCAGGGAGACAGTTTGCCTTTGGATGTCCACATCCAAGCTGCGCATGGACCTTCGTGCCCTGTCTGCATCGTTGGCGACTAAAGGTCCAGCGAAACTGCTGAGTCTCGTCCACTCTGCTGCATGCACGTCCACGGGTGCTCCATTCTGCCTCAGCCCAATAAATTTCTCTTCCATTTCCTCCCGTGCAGTCCGCGGAAAGGACTTCTCCAGGAAACTCTTAGAGAAATCCGCCCAACTGCTTGGCTTGGGCAAACGGTTCTCCTCCACAAGCCACCACTCTCGGCGTAATCCACTAGTTGAATGCGCACCACATCAACTCCTTTGTCCTCTGGAATCTGTGCCGCAATCAGCAAATTCTCCGTGCTGACTAGCCACTGCTCGGCTGGCACGGCTCCTCCAAACCAGTGAAAGTAGTAGGACCCACACGTCTGAACTCTGCCACGGTCCCTACTCGGTCAACTGGTCTAGTTCCAATCTTGTTCACAGACTGCTGAACGATCTGCAAACCTTCCTGAAACGAGTCCGCTTGCTGCTGGATCAGCTCGGGCTGTTTGTTTGATTTCCAGCATTCCTCTTATCACTCCAAGCATGGCGGCTTCGTTCACACGCCTCTGGTACGTTTTCAACTTCTTACCTGTCATAATCCTGAACTCAAAACACCCAATATTAGCATGATGATAGATTCTGAATATGGATCAAGGCTAGAACTCCAAGATACTTAAATAGAGTACTGCATTGTAGCTATGCCGCGGTATCATAGCCGCAATTACTTAACTCCACCCAAGTCGCCTAAGTCCTAGAGATAACAAGAAATTAGGTTTTCGAGTTGACAATGCAAAGTAAGTTTGCATGTCAACATGATCTGGAAGAAGGATTCAAGGACGGTAAAACGGTCAAGGTGGCAGGACATGTTTCCTAATCACGGGTATTATGATTCGTGTATCGGGTGTAATACCCAACTACAAAGAATCAACCCAATTAACCTATGGCTCTGATACCATAAAACCATGTCACGCCCCGCTTCCCAGAGTACGCAAGATTTGGGCACGTGACATAGCCAACCATGCTACCTGTGGGTAGGAAATATCCATCCACAGTCACATTACGGTTGTAAAGATATCAAGAACAAGATAATAAGCTAATCTAATACATGTCCGAATCCATGATAACAAGAATCAATAAACAATAAGTGCAGAAGCTAATGATCCAATACAATGAAAATAACAGTACGTCCCATAATGCGGGCTCACATCTGGAAATGAAATGACATAAATAAACTAAACTCTAAAGAACTCACAGTTCAGCCGGCTGGCTGAAGTACTCCTGCTCGGTCGACGACAAAGGTACGGAATCTGGGCCATGCAAAACCCAGACGTCAGCGCGTCATGATATCAAGTATACAGTAAACATGGTAATAAACAATGCAAACATGAACATGAATAAAGCAGTAATAAGAAGTAACAAGCAGGGTAATGTGCAATGGTGACTAAACTGTCCTATCAGGTTTTCTACTCTATAGTCTTTGAAACCAATTGATGAATCGTCGATGTAACTCAATAGTATCCCGTGCGTGCCCGGGACCACGGTCATGATCCTCGGGGCTGAATCCGAGACGTGCCGCTAAGCAGTAAAAGGTAGTAGGATAGATGAGTGATGTCAGCATCAACACTCCGGAGCTGGCCAAGCCCGTAAGACTGATCAGAACAATGTATCGAACTGTTGAGTTACAAGTCGGTTTCACCTTTGATTTCCCCATACCCCCAAGCTATGAATGTCAGGTCAGGTATTCAGTAGTCAAGGACTAATGCCAACACAAGGTCGAGTAAAAGTAGGTCTGTCTGGATCGACAGCAGGAATGGTTAGGTTTGTCGGCACTAGGCATGAAGTCGTGAGACAAGTAATGTCATGGTACAACAGGATGAGTCGGTATGTATGTATATGTCAGGTGTAGCAGGGTCAGGTCAATATGCCGTGCAAATCGGGTAAGTGCTCACAACAGGTATACAATCAATAATGAATAACAGCAGGAAACAGTAATTAATCACAATGTTCCATATAACTACAGTGATGTTTGTATTCTCTTATTAACAGGTTCAATCATCTTTAGGGTGCAAAAGCCATAAGGTAAAGCAATATTCACAATTATAAGTTAAGGAACTACATGAAATTATACTAAGTATAATAATTATCTCAAGAATAGTTTAACAGTTCAAGCAGATATAATCTAGTCATTTTATTTATTTAAAGCATGGAGTGATGTGGGTTAATTAATTACTAGGAACTATTGTAACGATTCCAATATAAAGATACTGCAATAATACGATATTAAATGCCATCACTAAGTTACGGTATTAAATAGTGTGAATTGAAATGCGTGGCAAGACTAGATCTCGCACGCTAGCATGTTCAAGCAAGTATTCAGATACTTGCCTCGACGGTCTGCAAACGGGAACACGGATGCGATGTCGGCAGAAAACGCGATATGAAAGCACGGGCCACGGATCGAGTCCCAACAGAGGTCAACGGGATCACACGGACCAGGGGACTTTGCTGGAGCGTCGGGTTCGTCAGACGGCACGGTCGGATTCCGGCAAAAGTTATCGGCAACAAGTTAGCAATAAGATAAACACACAAGATCAGCGGGGTTTGCCCCAAAGGAAGTAAAGTGATGCTTACAGAGGAGGAACAGGGGTAACTATGACGGGCCCGACGGCGATGGACCCACCGGCGGCGAACAGGAGGTGCGGCGAGGGTGCTGGAACGGCTGGAAGGCTCGGGGTCGCTGGAAAGGGGTGTTGCGGCGAGTTGGAGGAGAGGGGGTCGGCTCTGGTGGTCGAGGGGAAGAGGTAGGTGGTCGAAGGTGGTGCGGGTGACGTCGACGAGGGTCGACGGCGCGTTCTCCGGCGATCTGTAAAACTCCAGCCGCTGTTCAATTCTTGAAGAAGATAAAAGGAAGGGAAAGATGGAGGGGCATACCTACAGGTGTCTAGAGGTGGTTGGGGCTCGTCGGCGATGGCCAGGGGCGGCGCAGGGGTCGCCGGCGACGATTCAGGCAGCACAGGGAAGTCGCGGGGAACTGCAGTGAGGTGCTCAGGTGGCTGCGTGGGCGCATGCAAAGAGGATGCGGGTGATACGAGGAGGAGGAGGCGAGGGCGACGGTGAGGTTGGCGCCGGCGTCAGGGCTGCGGCGGTGACGGTGAGGCCGGCTAGGGTTAGGCTCGCTAGGTTCTCGCGATGGGTTATCTGTGTTTGCGTTCTCAAAATATATATGAAGTGGGAAAATATATATGAGGGAGAGAGAGAAAGAGTGTTGGAGAGAGAGAGAGAGATTCACGTGTAACCTAAATATATTTTAGGGAGAGAGAGAGAGAGTAGTTTGATTTGTTTAGTTAAATACTGACATATAAAATATAAAAGATCCAACAGTTAGGGAAATAAGCAGTTAGGGAAAATAAGGATAAAATAATATTTTAGTTAAGAATTATATTAATAGTTTATAATATATAAAGAATATAATATTAGTCCGTTTTGAGATTTTGACAAATACAAATCTACTTCAAAACACGCTCGGGTCGGGTCCAAACATTTGAAATTCAAATAATATGATTTTAAGCGAGTTTCAAATTTTAAAATGAAATGTTTTATGATTAAAATGCATGCCCCCAAGTCGGACACTTGTACGCGCGCGTAGTCGTCCAAACTTGCCCGTTTAGCCAAACGGAACGGAATCTCGACATGCGGACGCTACCACGCGACTAGTGGAGACGAGTAGGCCAACATGGACACTTTTAATTTCATTTTAGGAGTTAAAATTTGTTATGTGCCAAAATGACTTAACCGGTTAAAATTTAGTAATAAACACCAGAAAATCAGGAAAATTGGAATGAGCAGTACAAAACCCTCAACTTGTAATATAAATAGTATTATTGGGCTCGGGTGTTACAATCATAGTCCATGGGCTTAAGGACCCCACAGTCCGAGGTTAAGGATATCATAGTCTGTGGGTTTAAAGGGACCCCACAGTCCGAGGCTAAGGACATCATAGTCCGTGGATTTAAAGGGACCCCACAGTCCGAGGCTAAGGACGTCATAGTCCATGGGTTTAAAGGGTCCCCACAGTCCGAGGTTAAGGACATCATAGTCCGTGGGCTTAAGGACCCTACAGTCCAGTTTAAAGACGTCATAGTCTATGGAATGTATGGTTGTCGGACCCATCACCTCTCTGAAGACGTTGAAGGATTACAACGACAAATATCAGAGGAGTGAAGAGATGTACCCTTGAACCAAGGTTGGTTGGGAGATCTGTAGTCCAATTTGGGACTAAGGTCTGTTAAAAGATTTGTTAGCATATGGGCTCAATTAATCTGAATTGAGGACTTATGGCCAATCTTGGGCTAAGTCCGGTCGAGTTAAAATGTTTAACATTTATTTTGGGCTGTTGAGCATTTGTTTGGGCTTGGCCCTTTTAATAATGCTGAGCATTGACTTGCATTCTGACAATGTTTTGTCTTTTATTGAATGCTGGGATTCATCAGAGCTCTGAGGCTTTATTAAAGAACAATTTATGTTCTATCAGCGCAGCACATAGTGCGCTTAGCATTTTGCGCCAGTCAAAAAGCGCAGTGCGCTTCTGCCAAATAGCGCACACATGAGGGACACATGTTGTGCTTGGCGCTAGCGCCAGTTAATGAGCGCAGAGCGCTAGTTTATGAGCGTGGAGCGCTAACTGATAAGTGGCGCACACGTGAGGGACACGTGGTGTGCTTGGCGCTGAGCGCCAGTCCAAGAGCGCAAAGCGCTAGTTTAAAAGCGCAAAGCGCTAGCTGTTAATTGGGGCACGCGTGAGGGACACGTGGTGCACTTGGCGTTGAGCGCCAGATCAAGAGCGCAAAGCACTTCTTCTTAATATGGAGCACTAAGGCTCTTTTTATGCAGCGCTATGCGCTGAGAATTAAATTCCCCTTTAAGAGACTTTGTCTCGTGGATCTAAGAACAAAGTTCTCAGTTTTACAGGAGATGTTTCAATCTCTATATTGATTGAAAGGCTTTGCCTTTATGGATCTATGATCCTCAGAGAATTGAAATATTTTCCCCCCCTTTTTATAATGAGATGTTCATGATCTCCTGAAAGACAATTTGTCTTATAGATCTATGATCTGTGAAAAGAATTATGTTCTTCTTCTTTTATGATAAGATCTTTTGATCTTTTTGTGAAATACTTCTGTCTTGTAGATCTATGATCTTTAAAGAAGTGAATTCTTCTTTTCAATTATGAGATGATTTCATCTCTCTGTTCATTTTTTTTATCTTGAAGAAACTCTTCTTTTTTGTGAGAGCTTGGCTCTTGAGATCTCTCGAAGCTTAGGGGGGTTCCTCTCTCTATTTATTTCTGTATATCTTCTCCTCTCCCTTTTTTTTGAGACTAGAAGTCTTGGGGCCTTTATATAAGGCAAGCTGATCAGTTCAATCAGTTAAGGAGATCTTTTCTCCAATTAATTTAGGGAATTTCTCATCGTTGGATCTTTGATCCAAGGGCTTCTGATTTACAGAAGGCAATCTTTTTGTTTTTAACAAGATTGGTAAATCTTTCCATGCAGAATTTATTCTGTGTTTTGGTGAATTTTTAATCACCATTGGATCATTGATTCAACAGTGCTCTGATTTACAGAGTACAATCTTGTTGTTTGGAAAGATTTCTCAAATCTTTTCTTAACAGAATTTAATTCTGATTGATTAATGATTTATCATTATTATTGGATCTTTGGTCTGACGGTGGGGAGCTTTTAGTTCCAGCGCTAGCGCACCCGTGCTTTGCACGTGGTTCGCTGCTTAAGGCGCAACGCACTTGGCGCTAGCGCACCCGTGCTTTGCACATGGTGCGCTGCTTAGGGCGCAGCGCTCTTGGCGCTGCTTCTGAAGCATTGCTTCATTTTAAAATTTGAATTTTAAACAGAGTTTTTCTCTGATTGGGGGAAACATTTACGACTTTATGTAGAACTGACCTGTATGGGCCACCAATAAAACCTGTCACGCCTCGCTTCCCAATAGACGGAAACGGTGACGTGGAAAGCCCGCGGTATATTTATCCAGAGAATGTCATTCCCTAAATAAATATACTAAGCATATTGAAACAATAATACACAATGCAAGAATAAATTGAGACTGCAGAAATTTTTCAACAAATATCTTTATTCACATTCAACTTCAAATATATACAAATACAAGAGTTTATGCTGGAAAGTAAATACAATAAAGAAAATGCCTAAACAAGTGACATACATAAATTGGAGAAAAACTGAAGCTGAGTTAGTCCTGAGTAGCGATCTGGTGGTAGTCCTCCTCTGTGGCTTCAAGCTCCTCCTTCTCGACCGTATCTGACGAACATTCCAAGAGAAGAAAAGTGGGTGGAATGCCCGTCAGCGAACTAGCACTCGGTAAGTCCCAAAGATAGATAAGGGTAAAGAAAATGACAAGAGTAGAATATATATGACGAGTAAGAGTATATGATCATGGGTAAGTATATACTATAGGTCTCTAGATGGTTATTATGTTAACGTTAAGTTTTAAGTGTGAATGTCAACGCAGCCGTAGAAGTATTCACGAGCTCAAGAGTGGGACCCAGGAGTAAGGAAACACGGGCCCATTTCATGCATTAGTATCGGGGCTCTAGGCTGTGGATGAGTCAACTCGACTGATATTCGAGTAAAATAAAAAAGAGATTAATACGGGACTCCTGAAGTTCCGTTGGATTCACACAAGAAATTATCCCAAGCACCCCGTGTATAATATATTATAACTGGTTAATAGACTTATTTGATTTGATTGATTGATTGACATGTCTTGATCGAAACCCTATATTGCAAAAGGTGTAAATTATATTCGAGTGAGTCGAGTAATGTGCGAGTCATGACAATTGCAATCTGGATTCGAGTCAAGTTGCTTCGAGTAGATTGGATTCGAGTACATATTCGAATTTAGATTAGATTTCAAGTTTGTATATGAGTTCGAGTTCAAAATTAGATTTGAGTTTGGATTTGAGTTCATGTCTTTTCATGTGAATTGATATAAATTGTTAAAATCTTATGTTCGGGAGAAATCGGCAACTGCTGCACATGGACGGCAAGATTTGTGTATTTTTCCAAAATAATTGTCATTGATAATACCGTTAAGTTATCTAACCTGAATGGGTAAACACTCACTTTCCCCGTTACCCTGCGGCTCAAGAGAATTCATCCCGCTTAAACCTATATTAATTTAGAGTCCTTAAAATATTGTTTGCATATCTCGAGGGGGTTTTGTGAAAAATATATTTTAATATTGTTTAAAAATAAATCTCCAGAGTGATTTATAATATTTAGAATTTTCATGAACATGTATTTTATTTGGTGTGGTGTTTTGGTGATAAAATCTAGCATTTTGAAAGTTTGTGGTATTTTTATGAAAACTACTACTTTTGGAAACTTGGTGGTATTTTATTAACAATTTTTTATCTTTCTTTTTAAAAATATAGTTTCTTAATTTATTTTTATTGAAAATACGGATTTATTATTTATATATAATTTTCCTAAAAATTAGTTTTTATTAGAAAAAGTCGCGTCTCTTAAAAACCGTATTTTTTATTCCTTTCGAGACCGAATACTCCGTGAGAAGTTCTGCATCTCGCTCTACTGTCCCAAGAATGTGCGATAATTCGCACCATCCATTAGCGGGTCTCATGATGAGGGTTGTAGAGGCGTAATTGCCAAGAATTTCGAAACACCGATTTAAAAAAATCCGTTTTGAAATGGTGTGGTATTTTAATGAAAAACCTTTTACCTTGAATTACCCATATGCTTAGAATACAGTGCTATGAAACCATAGTGTGCGTGTGGGATAGGTCATTACCCCGTGAAGGTTCTAGGGTTTAGATATACTAGATATCAAAAAGATGTTATACTAAAGTTCAATGTATTTTAATGACAAAGTTACTTATATGTTGTTTTATGTGAAACTAATTAATGTGAATAAAGTTAGGATTAGTGTAGCATATTAGTTTGATCTCGTTAGCTTATCATATGGCTTACAAAAGTTAAAAAGAAAACTATATCGGAGATAACTGCTCTTTTGTTGGTTTGTTTTAAAAATAAATTTTGAGATAGAAAGAGAGAGGGATGAAGGGACTTACAATTTATATATGATTAAGAAGAGATCGAAGAAGCTCTCGGGGGTCATGATTTCGTCGGAGATGCTCCGGTCGTCGAGTTTGGCTCGCTACTCCACTTGAGTGGCTTAATTTCACTTGGCACATAGAAAATTTTGAGAGAATTTTTGCTAGAATTTCATAATGGTGAGAAGATAAGGTACGGGGTGATATTTATAGTGAATAATTAGGATTTGGAAATTAAAATTTTGGATTAAAATGTATTAAAAAGATGTTAAATGGTGAAATGAAAGGTCTCTATTTGATTGCAGGGAAATCAAACAGTGTAGAGGAGTTAAGGAGAATCGAAGGGGTGTGTGTGCAAAGCATGGAACCAATTAGGCTCATTTTGACCCTCGGCGCCGGCCAAATGAGGAGAATGGGCGGTCGGGTTTGAGGCAATCGTCTCAAGATTCGTGCCATGTGGGTTTTTGGATATGTACAGCTCTTGGGCTCCCAAATATTAAAAAGAAAAATCAAAAAAATAGTTGTGTCTAATAGAAATCGAACACACGGGTTATGTCACAGCAGTATAGAAACTTTACCAGTGAGCTACAAGTTATTTTTTGCTTTTATTTAACAAAAATAACTTTTAATTCTTACACAGGCTGTAATACTCTTTTCTGTATAATAACAAGAAAATTTTTGTACAGTGATTTCAGAATCGTTACAAATACCAAGTTATTAAATACTCATAATATCACGACAAGATTTAATCATACCGTGAATAGCATATAAACAATTATATAAATACTCGCCACGAGTCGACGATCACGAGAACGGAACGACACGAAGACGCGAAGCTCAAAGCCGACGCAAGATCTCGACTTTGTTGTTCTCGGCATATGGATCGACGGTTGGAGATGGCCGGGTTTCGGGCCCAACCAAGCGAGATGAAGCCGCTGCAAAGATGAAGAAGAAGATGGCGTCGACGCTCGGTCTCGGCTTTGGGATGCGACGACGAAGGAGGGTGCTCGAGTTTTGGGGTCAGGGCTATGCTTGCTCGGTTAGGGATCTCGGTTTAGGGTTGACCGCAGAGGAAGGAGGAGATGAGCATGGGCTAGGGTTAGGGCTTGATGCGGCCATGAGGTCGAATGGAAGAAGAAGCACATGATGGGGCTTGGATTTAAATAGTATGGATGCCCTTATGCAAATAAACCCCTCTTCATTGGTTTTCTTACAAAACACCCAAAACAAATTGTTTAGACAATTTGCAAAGATTTTACGATATTCCTTCTCCATATATATTTTTTATTTTTTTATTAATGCTATCATAATAATATATTAATTTGTTACATATTTAATGTTTGTATACATATTATATGAATATTAAATGACATATTTTATGATAAAGATAGGTTATAACATATACATAAATATATTGATAATTAATTAGTAAAATATTAACATATTTATTTATCTTAAATAAAATATTAAACCCCCATTAAAATAGTTTCTTTTGAGCAATTAATAACTAATACTATTACTTAACTTACATGGTTCTATGCATGGAGATTCAAAAATGCCCAAATAACTGGAGGAATCAGTTATAACTAGGTTCTGCATTGCACCAATAGTTAACACCAAAATTCCACTACACAACTCACCAAGATGCAGAAAGCAGCAAAAAGACAGATATATACAGGTTCTGTTCATGAACACCACAAGCAACAAACTGTTTTGAATCCTGAATATTTAACAATTTGTTGGCATTAATCAGGCGGCAGTTGGTGCAGGAGCGTACCAACCATGGTGGATTTCGACAGCCTTCTTTCTACATGCAAGACGGGGCTTACGGTGTGCGCCCGTGTTCCTGTGCAGCATCCCCACCTTCACTGCCTTATCAATCGATGAATAGGCTTCTGCAATGGGTTTCTCTATGGGAAGGATTTCATCAGCTTGGGCTTCACTCTTCTTTTTTCGCACATCCAGCTCTTCCAAAACCTAATTCGGATGTTGTATAAAGTCAAGTAATATTGTGTTGGTTTGAATAATTTAAAGAAGGAAGAAAGACAGTTTGTAAGAGTTTATCAGCAGATACTGACAAAATAAATGCATTCAAATTTTCATATCGAGTTTTCTAATAATTGGAATTGGACTCTTCTTTTTTAGCACATCCAGCTCTTCCAAAACCTAATTCGGATGTTGCATAAAGTCAAGTAATATTGTGTTGGTTTGAATAATTTAAAGAAGGAAGAAAGACAAAGTTTGTAAGAGTTTATCAGCAGATACTGACAAAATAAACGCATTCAAATTTTCATATCGAGTTTTCTAACAATTGAAATTGGTTCTTGATCCATAACAATATATTCTAAGCAGAATAGGGTCTTCCTTTCCACCTCCACCACCACCACCACAACCCCCTAAAAAAATGCTATTAGCCACTACTCGTCAATTATGCTACCCGCCAATTGATTTATTTCTTGTAAACGGAGGTATAAGCCAACCCACAACAAAAAACTCAAGAAGGAAAAATAAAGGGAGAAAGGTGGAAAAAAAGAGTACTACCACAAATGCTACTGCAGCATCTTGGAAAATGCTTAATCTAGTTTGTGAAAACACCAGCACATATTTTCTTGAAAGCTCAATTCTACTGTCCAATTCATGATAAGAAATTCTAATTTAACAGTTCCTTATGCCCTAAACACATACCATTTCACAAAACCATTTGGATCACAAACTTAATGTGTCCCAAAGTCGACTCGGGATCCTTCAGATGCTAGTATATTAAATTCTAGCAATATGCTAAACTGCTAATGCTGGTCACGACTCACAAGTGGCACAATCTTTTAACTTGTAAAATATCTCAGTTCAAAACTCTAACAAAGGTAGTCTGTCAAAGTTTCCTGGAAAGCATTATGTGTTTTCTGTTGCCAACTTGCATTTGCATAAAATTAAATAACTTGAAAATGCAAAATAAGTACCAAGGCAAAATAAAAAAATGGTCAAACAAAAAGAAGGGGGGAAAAAAGAAAAGAACATTGCTTGTTCAGGCTCAAAAGATTGTTGAAGAAATATTCTAGCCAAGTTTACTAGCAACTGACTTAGAGACTTAAGACACAAAATGGCCAAGAGGGGAAGAGGTGAGAAATTTCAGGGCTTCCTGGCATGGGCCTTACCAGCCTATATGTAAGAATCGGACCGAAAAGAGCAGATGAAAAGTGGAAAGATGGCTGAGGCCAGAATAAAGATGTTGATTAATCAAGTGACATGACATAATTTTTGAAATGGTGGTGAGATAAGTCAGAAGTGCAACATTTTAACGGATATATATTCACAACAAATCCATTATAGATATAACTAAATTACAGGAACTGTAATTAGAGAAGATAAATGAGTAGCCATTCAACTGTAGTCTATAATAGCAAACTAAATAAGACAATGGGTTGCAAGAATATAGCACATACTATATGTAGATCATGCATGCGAGAGTGTTGCTCAAATGTCCTGCATTCGGACCATTGCTTTTCTTCTTCTTCTTCTTTCCTTTTTTGGTTCTTTCCTCTCTTTTTCTTCTGCTTTTTTTTGGGGTGGGGGGTGGGGGCCGGGGGGGGGGGGTTATATGTAATTGATTAAGCATTTTTCCTGCAAGTTTGAATGAAGCGTAACTGGTTACAAAAGAACCCCATGTTTCGCCCTACAGATTGAAAGAGAAATAAATAAATATATGCAACATATGGTTGCCCAATGCCACTTAACAAGCAAGCTATTGTATTCATCAATTACAAATTTTGACAAGTCCTACAAGACGAACGGCTCTAGGGTGTTTGGGTTGCTACAAAGGAACATTAGACTTTTGTTGGATGTAGCATCGGTTTCTATAAATGAACAACAAATTCAACTTTTTTAAGGCCCTATTTGGGAATGAAGTCAGGTTTTCTAAACCGCATTTTCATAAAGTTAGCAAAACTTAACTCCAAAATGCCAACTTTGTCTTGTTTGGCAACCATTTTTGAGTTGAGATAATGTAGCCATCTCAGCCCAAACTTAAGATAACTGCAGTTATTTCAACTCCAATTTGACCAAAGCTTTGTAAACTCCATTTTTGGAGTTTGGGCTTGCAAACCACAGTTTGCATCCTCTTTATTTCCACTTAAAAATAAACCACAGTTATCCTAACTCCATATCCAAACAGGGCCTTGGTTCTTAGTAAGTTTTGTTACAATATTCCATTTCCAACATTTGGGTGAAAGATTATCGAATCCAAAAGATGGAGGATTTAGGAATTTGGCATCAACAAAATTTCATCTTAATTTCTGTTACAATGTGCTGCGTTTTTTTATCGCATTCTTTTGATACATTTTGAAGCTCAATTTCAATCCCCAATTACAATGTAGCTAACTAAACATAAAAATCACAACTTGTTTATAGAAAGAGGGAGGAAATACCTTCTTCATTCGAGTTTTGACCTCAGATTTCTTGGCCTTGTTGTAAACTCGTCGCTTCTCAGCTTGCCGAGCTCGCTTCGCAGCGGGATCGGCCTTCTTCGCTGGAGCAGCTTCGCAAACCACCGATCTACGCGAAGCTCTCTACCGACTTCAACGATTCAATCCCTTCAACTCAAAATCATAAATCAAAGATCAAAATCAGAGAGAACCATACAGCTAGGGCTCGAGTAGAGAGAAAGTTACCGCTTTGAAACGAGGAGAGCGAGAGATGAGCGGAGAAAGTTAGGGTTTTGAAGGCGCGAGCATTGTTGTTTATGCTTTTGGAAAGAGAGAGAGGTTTAGGGTTGCAGGAGATTGAGAGGCAATATGAACTCACAGCTGCCATCGCTGTAATCGCTTCTCCTCAGCCGCTGCCGCCGCTTCTTTTTCTTATCCTCTCCCTTCTCTTTTAGTTCTCTATAGGCTGGGATTAAAGTGGCGGATAATCAAAGTTTATTTAACCCTAAATGTCATTAAAATACCCCAAGTTTCACGACTTAGAATTAAATTAAATAAGATCCGGCAAATAAATATCTACAATGGTGACAAAAAATATTAACAATGGAAGTCTAGTAACACTCTTGCTGTCTTGATTATTCTAACCAATTGACGAGGTTAACCCGAGAATAGAACTTAAACTGGATTATTTTATTTTATTTTTTTCTTCTCTCATCCCAGTCTCACCCGATCCTTTCTTCCTCTTTCTCGTCTAAGCAAGATTAAAACAGCAACACGAACCACCATGAAAAACCAGCAATGTTCAAAATATGATCACTTGGTTGCATTTAGAATGAAAAGTAATATCATACATTTAAAATTTGATATATAGTTCTAAATTGGGAGTGGCCAATTTATTCCCCCCTGTAACTTAGTTATATTTCATGCAAAAACCATAGTTATATTTCATGCAAAAACCAATGATAGAATTTTTTTCCCGATGATCACTGCTGTTCATACTAATCTTGATGTTTCAATATATATGCACACCAAATTTTATGCCTCTTAAACATTTTTTACCTATGCATCCGATGATACAAAAATGTACGGCTTTCTGACAACATAGCATTTTACATACCTAGATCAATAGGTAAAAAATATCCAAATCATATGAAAATTTGTTTACCCATGTTTTGAAACATTAAGATCAAGATGAACAACGAAAATTATAAGGAAAAATCTAAAGTAATTGGTGAACAAAGGTCTTCCAATTACAAGTTGAGCATTTACAGATTCAGAGAAATTGACCCAAAACTGCCTGATGCTTTTAAGAATCTGAGTGATGCCCAGAAGAAAAGTAAACTTAAATAAATGAACAAACAATACAAATTATTACATACAAACTCACCGCAAACTTTACAATTACAACAAATAAAATGGTGGTTGTGATCATGATGGAACCAGTCTCCCAAAATTATGAAGACAACTGCTATGATTTCGGCGCCATTTCGGCGCTTAAACATCATGTGATTCTCAAATCTAAAGCTCGTCCTCAGGTTTTGACAACAATAAGAACTGTGCCTTCAGCGAGATAACACCATCATCAACAACAATCTCACTGCAAACTTCACAACAAATAAATTGCAACAGCAATGCCGATGAAACTAGATTCGCTATTACGAAGATAATATCATGAAACACTCGTTCAAAGCTAGAAATCATCCTCAGGTATTGATACCAACAATGAATACTTAACCTTGAGTGAAATAACACCACCCTCAACACACAACTTAGCGCCGGTTACCAACCAATACCCCGGCAAATCATCAGGCCCCCTCATCATCTCCGTCGTATCCACAAACCGCGACAACTTTGGAACCCTAATTGGAACTGGTGGTCCCCCAGGGAAAACCGCAGAGTTAATTTCGACCTTAGGCTTCTGTTGCGGTGGTATCAAGCCTGTGCTGAACCTTGAGCTGATCATAGCCGAGATGGACCCAGATTTACGAGTTACATTCGTAGGCCCGTCCCATTCGGACCTTCGGATCCTCATCCCAATCACATTGGAGAAGCCGAGCCTGAGGAAAAGAACTTTTCTCATGCCAATGTCCTTCACCTCAAGCCAAGCCTTGGTTACTATGGAGACGGACTCGTTGATGCGGGCCCCACTGTATTGGACTGGAGCGGTGCATATGTGGGAGAGTAGGGCCCACTTGATGGGCTCGTAGTAGGCCTTTTGGTTTAGGGAAGTAGCATAGTCTGTGGCACTGGCATAATCAGATTCGTCGGAGATTTGGAAGCTATCGGGGCGGGAGGAGAGGTGCTGAAAATGGATGGCAAGGCAGTTGTTT
This sequence comes from Agapanthus africanus, assembly GCA_030015575.1. NCBI lineage: Eukaryota > Viridiplantae > Streptophyta > Magnoliopsida > Asparagales > Amaryllidaceae > Agapanthus > Agapanthus africanus. The sequence goes on from CM057351.1 coordinate 351,636,794, forward strand.
CTCTTGCCTTCGAGGAAAAGTCGGATTCCTGTAACTGGGTGGTTTTTTGAATCCACCTGCAATGTGCACACCATTATACAACAATAGAATGTAAATATATAACTATATTATAATTTACAGATTAGGGAACATTGCATAAAATTAGCATGATGGCATTACCTGGGCTGTGTTAACATGAAGCCGGGGGCCCATCAGTGTGAACTGGAGAGATGGCAAGCTACAAGGCTTTCTGTGTTGTGGGCCAAGAGGGATCTCCCCAAACACTGGAGCCCATTGACGGGGCAATTGGAACTCCAAAAATTGATGAAGTTCTTCAATTGGCGGTTTATCTATATTATTGGAGAATGGAGAGCCACAACATCAGCATTTCCCAACGATACACATAAAACAGCAAATTTCTATTTCGCAAAGCTTTAATGATAATCTAAGAAATTTCAGGGATAATGCATTCAGATTAAGAGCAGAAATTATGTAGTTTCCTTGTGTTGATGTATTCAGGACTGGGGTATCAAGTGTCACAGGTATGTTTGCAGCCTATGGTATTTGCAATTTCCAAACATGATTAGGGAACAGTCTGGATTTATTTCAATTTAAATTATGATAGTTCATAATTATAAACTTCATCTCAATAATTAGTGCTCAATTAGATAAATAATTTTCTTGAATATATCTTGGTATAATATATATTATTGACTACTGAATCATCTATAGATATCTGAAGGTTGGGGATTGAATTTTAGGGGTTTGAAGGTGGAATATACTGGTATAATGGTAATTTCCTGCTCCAAGCAGTTTGGCATGTTCAGAAAACAACTGGAAATGGAAGATGGCAAGCGTCAATAAGAAAGTTGGATGGAATCTGCAAAACTAGGTGATACATGAGGGTGTATGGTACTGTACTACAAAATTTTAGCAAGGGAAAGCTAGGTGATAGGGATCAAAACCGATTAAGATCTCAGCCGTTGAAGGTTCCATAAAGAGATCTTATCTTTATTTAGATTTAGACTTTCTTGTATCAAAGACATCGGGTTTGGTTGATATTAAAAGTTGTTTGTTATGTTTCTATTTGGTTTTCTTCTCCTAAAATTCTTCCTTTTGGTCTCTTTTCTTATTAGTCATTTCTTCTTCTCGTAAATTCCGTCCCATATCTTTTCTCAATCTCTTCTTCTCTTCAGGTTGTACATCAGTTTGGATTTCAGCGCGACAGAGCCCAATATTGATTCAATCCCCAACGAAATAAAAATCCAATTTCACTCTAAATGGCCCATAGAGATTACATTCACCTAACCATTCGTGACTTCATCTCACGATACTATTCACTACCGTGAACAGTGCCACTACCCCCACAAACAGTGTGGCAGCTAGCATCGCCTAAAACTCTTATTTCCAAAAGAAATGAAAAAGCACTCCCTCCGTTCCCTTTTTAAGTGTCCAATTTTGGGTTAGCACTCCCTTTAAGAAAACTTTTGAAAAAACGTCTTTCATTTAAACTTATGATATGGTTGATGCTAAATTACTATATCTCATTTAAAGTTTACCTCATTAAGTGTTCATTTATGTCTATCTCATCTTTTTTCCCTAAGTATCAATATTAATAAGGTTAGTATAGGGGTCAAAATTTAAATTTGTATTGATAACACAAAAGTAGCATTGATATTATAAATGGGAACAAAAATAAAACCAAAATTAGAAACTTAAAAGGGAACGGAAGGAGTATTCACCACTTGTTCATCTAGGTTTGGTGTTGCATTTTGCATATATCTCTACTCGTATAATGGCAACTCCCAAGAGAGATTCCAATTTGATTTGTAGCTCACTAATATGTCTAAATTTTATGGAAATTCAAGAAAAATAGAGTAAAAAGATTGCAACTTATAATGGACTAGAGTTTGGCATGTCATATATCAATAAAGACAAAAGAAAAGTCAACTTCCCTCCACTAATTCCAAACTTTGAATTTCAAATTCAAACCCAAAATAGAAGCTAAATCTCTATTTTAGAATTTTTTACACGACAATAACCTATCAACAGTAGTGATGATATGAAAAATGTTCACAGTTTTGATACATTTTTAAAAGAAATAGCTGACTTTTAGAATTCTTACAAAATAAAAAACCCTTTAAAAACCTATTATTTAAACTAATTCTTTATAAACCTTTTCACATCTCAGTCCTTGAATATCCAGACGTGCATCGCGCATGCTAAATACTAGTACGAAGTATCCTCATGAGGATAATATATATATACTTACAGCGGAGGTACAGGTTCACTGCATGGCTTAAAAAACCACTGCCACAACAACCAGTCAATAGTGAAGTAATAGGCACAAAAGACATTGAAATAACATCAGGAGCCTGTGAAATAGTTGACAGCCATTCGTTATGGCTCTGATTGATATTGACACCTCCTCTTCTTATGTGAATGCAAACTACGTCCTGCATAGAAACACAAAAGATATTGGTTCCGAAGTAAAGGTTTCCTAGTGTGTTGCATCTTCTAATGAAGTTACGAAATATTAACCTATGGAGAGGCTTACATCCTTCTTCAAATGAGTAACAACAGATGATTTCAGAGACTTCAGAACTGCAGTATTCCGTTCCTGATTACCCAACTTTGTGTCCTGAAAGGTACGAAAGAGCGTTTTTCAAACCGGATTTTGCAGTATGATTGAACAGGTCAAACAGTACTCATGTGCTAATGTAAACCTCATTAAATAGTGGAGATAAATTTTCTTCCTAACTAGGATGTTTCTCTGACTCAGTGCATGGATACAATGTGCATTATCGGTAACTGATAGGGATTATCTGTGCTTTTCACTGATGGGGATTATCTGTGCATTTATTCTTATTTTTAATTATTCTACCTTGATATTGATTCAAGAAATAGCTCTTCTCCAAGCTATCCCATAGGTCCAGAGTCTATTATCTTAGATGGCAATTAGGATTCATTCGTTGTATCATAGCAGTGGAATGGGGTTAGAAATCATATCCATAAAATCAGGATGAAGTAACAGAAGAGAAAAATTAAGGCATGAGTGTGCATGCATGGTATAAAATGAAGGTAAGAACGACCATCGTCTCTGTGACATGTAATTAGCATGTAATACTTGCATTATTGGTCAACCATTTGATGAAGGTCAAATTCTAGTACAAATTATAAATTGGTATGCACGACTATACCCAGAAAATGAAGGTCATGTGTCCTGTTGTGGATTTATATGACATATTGACTTTTCTGCAGCAACATTGAAGGTAGTGTGTGCAATGGGCAAGCCTCACTGGGGGATTTCTTTCTTCAATTAAAAGTTTAGATAGAAATTGTAGCAGTGATGCCCACAATGTTCAAAGGTCTATTTCTTATAAACACCCGTGCGGTTTAGGCTAATTCTTAAAAACCTACTTGCACTAATTCCGTTATGCAATATCTCCCTTGACCTTTCATTCCATTACTTATTATCTACCCTGATTTATGAGGGAAAACGATAGAAAAAAGTCATGTGTCGTGCACAGGACTCTTGCTTTGAACTTTTTATTCCAAAATTGCCCTTCTTCCCCGATTTGAGCTGCTGGCCCCTTCCTCTTTTTTTTGTTAAAATTCACTCTTTTATTAATTGGCACCATCATAATTAAAGCAAACTTGAAGTGAAGTGAAAGGATTGCAAACAAATAGGAAGAATTAGCATAATAATTGCAAATAATAACCCAAACTTAGAAAGCAGTACGTCGTCTTTTCGTCTCCAATCACTTATGCCGCAGTTGAGACCTTCAAATCAACCCACCATCGACTAGAGGAATTTGGGTGCTCTAGTTGGAATGGGGGTTGGTCTATGGTTGAGTAAAGCAAAATCGAATTTTAGTTCAGTTCGAAAAGGGTTACTTTGGTTGTTTCGTCATTTGGTCAGGGAGTTAATGTTAGGGGGTAATTAGTAATGGAATGAAAGTTCAGGGGAGGTATTGCGTAATGGTATTAGTACAAGTAGGTTTTTGGGAATTAGCCTAAACCATAGGAGCATTTATAAGAAATAAGCCTCAAAGTAATGGCCAATTATAGATCGCTTACATGTCATGAAGAGTAATTATCATTTTTGTAACAATAGGCAATACATTTTGTTTTTTCATTCTTTATGGATGCGACCCCCTTGAGAATCGTATCATAATAATAGGCAGTAAGTAAGTAAGTAAGTAAGTAAGTTACTTGCCTGGTCCTCTGTTTTATAGAAGAAGCCTGCAAACCCTAATCAAGCATGCAAATAATCTCATATGCAAATCTTATCGACTCGTTGGTTTATTGATGTGGTTAGATATATGTATGATGGAACAAGTTCTGGAGTGAGAATGACCGGAAGAGAGACAGATTCAATTCCTATTACCATAGGTTTCCATCAAGGATCGACATTAAGTCCAAGTCTCTTTACATTAGTTATGGATCAACTTATTTGATATATTCATAAAGACGTCTCATGGTGTACATTGTTCGCTGATGATATTGTTTTAGTAGATGAATCCAAAGAATGGATAATTTCTAAAGAAGAAAAATGGGTAGATGCCTTAGAATATAAAGGATTTAAAATTATTTCAACAAAAAAAATATGGTATGTAACTTTAGCAAAATAGTACGAAGAAATGGGTTGTATGGTGCAAATTAATGGCCAAAAATAGATATAACCATTTTTTGTTAGATATATAATTAATTGGTTTCGTGTATATTGTTGAGGATAGCTCATAAGATCAAAGCGGGATGGATGAATTGGAGAAGTATTTCGGGATTGCTATGTGATCATAGGGTTTCTTTGAAATTGTATGGAAAATACTATAAGAAGACTATAAGGCTGACACTTTTTATGGATCAGAAAATTGGACATTTAAGAAACATATGCAGAAAATGGGTGTGGTTGAAATGAGAATGTAGAGATGGATGATGATACACTAAAGATAGGATAAGTGAGTATATTTGTAACAAGATGTAGGTCGCTCCCATAAAGAATAAAATGAGAGAGAACAAATTGAGATGGTTTGGACGTGCAACGAAGACCAATAAAAGCCCCATTCTAAAGAAGTAATGGTTAATAGCGCAACTAAAGTAGGGATAGACCTAAACGAACATGAATAGAGACAATTAAGAATGATATTTAACCGAAGAAGGCAATCCTTAACAGAGCAGAATAGAAGAAACAGATTCATATAGGCTATAGCGACCCCCAAAGCTTGCGATAAGGCTTGTTGTGGAGGAAGGGGCCTTGAAGTCTCTAATTGATTAGGATGGGCAGAGGTCAATGCCATTCACAACTAAATTTATCTAAAACTTTTAGGAAAATGGGTCCGACTCTCTCTAGGTTTGAAAAGCAATAGGAAAAACTACTCGACAAAAAAAATCCATGAAAAACTCTCTAGATCCAAAAAGTTACAGGTTTAAGTCCCTATAATACAACCAACCACTTTTTACTTTTTAATATTCTCATAATACCCTTATCAACTTTTGGCAGACGACTGCTACATTCAGCAGGTAAACTGCTACGTCTGATAAATATAGTAGTTATTTACTAAGTGTAGCAGCTAATGTAAACTGCTACATATGATAAATATAGCATTTATCTGTTAAGGGCAGCAATTTTCCTGCTAAATGTAGCAAGTTATATGCCTGAAGTTGACAAGGATATTATGGGAATATTAAAAAGTAAAATGTGGTTGGTTATACTATAAAGACTTAAACCTATAACTTTTTGGATCTAGAAAGTTTTTTATTGATTTTTTTTGGCCGGGAAGTTTTTCAAATTGCTTTTCAAGCCTAGGGAGTTGGACCCATTTTTCCCAAAACTTTTTGTGAATATTGTTCAAGAAATATAGAAAAGATGGGGCTTCTGTAACTCTAGAAATGTCAGCCAGCAGAATCCAGAATTCAATTTAGTATGGCTTAGAAGTGATAGACTAGGTAGGTCATGGTAAAACTTTATATTTCAATTTAGGTACAACCAACACAGCCTCCATAATACTTTCAATAGATTAACCTATCCGCATGGTGTTAACAGTTAACAGAGAAGTTTCCTAGTTGGCTGAATTAAAGACTTGCATAAAAAGCCTAAGAAATATAACGTCGCCAACCCTCGCAAAGAACAAGTATGGAAACAGGGACATGCACTGGCCCCCTCCACTGACATAAAAAATTTCTAACCGGGCTTAGCCCAAAGTATGAAAGACCCTTGATAAAATCACACTTGGATCGGAATGGCTGGGTACAGTTGGAATTAGTATTTTTTGAAGAATGCACTTTATGATATATCGTTGACAGAAAGCCTGAAAATGGATATCTATGTGGAATTTGGAGCAGATCTTCCAATACTAGAATTTTTCAAGTGCTCTTTATATAGAATACCCACAAAAACATTTAATGCCATCATATTCATAAGTTAAGTGACATAATTACTGGTGCTTACCTTCAGCTTTTTTGATATATCTTTAGCTCCTAAGAGAAAGTTCGCATTGAAGTCTTCAGAAAAGCTATCATCAGCTACATTCTTTAAAACATTTTGCACTTCTGTTTGCCGAATGGCAGAGCCCTGCAGCTGCTTAACACATATTACATCCTTACCACCCATCTTAACCCCAACAATGATGTGCGTCCCATATTTTTCGATAAACCTGGAAATTGGACAAAAACTATTTTAAGCTTCTAGCAATAGCATCAAGGGGAAAGACAGCTTTATTTTAATACAAGTGCACCAAACCTTTGTGTTTTATCGTACAAAAGCTGGAATTAGTTATTGCTAATAAATATATTGAGATTTCAGAGAAGGTAATGTGTGTTCTAATGAAGCATGATTAAAGGAAAGCAAGCAAAGATATACTAGTTAAGGGATAACAGCTGCTATTTGACTAATATAAATATATAATTCAAGCTGTAACGGTAAGGTGTCAGGATTGGCAGTTACACACATTTAGAAGCTCAAAGATTGCGATGTGTTTTGTAAGGGAGAACTAAAACTAAAAGCTAGATAACTTTGATATATTCAATTTTATCTTTGTTTGGATGAGGTTGTATGAATCATTGGGTAGATGTTTATGTAGCTCTATGCTTTTAAGTTGTAAACCCACCGTTGCCGGTCCCAAGTCCGGATGAGAAAGGGTGAGGGTTGTGGTAGGCTTGTGACAGCCAACGTAAAACTTTGTCACATTCTATGACATGAACCAGAATCAGAATATCGTTGGGGCGTCCCCTACTCAGCGACGCGCTACATCGGATCCCGGGTGTAGTGTTAAATATGCAAGGGCTTGGTCGTCGTCCAGATGCGGCGCGCTACATCGGACCCCGGGTGTAGTGACAAATAAGCAAGGGTCGTCGTCCAGAGACGGCGCGCTACACCGGACCCCGGGTGTAGTGACAAATAAGCAAGGGTCGTCGTCTACAGACGGCGCGCTACATCGGACCCCGGGTGTAGTGACAAATAAGCAAGGGTCGTCGTCCAGAGACGGCGCGCTACATCGGACCCCGGGTGTAGTGACAAATAAGCAAGGGTTTCATAGGATCCGTCTAGCTTCCTGGAATATAGGTTCCCTTACGGGTAGACTAATAGAATTAGTGGAGGTGATGATTAGGAGGAGAGTTGGTATTATGTGTTTGCAAGAAACTAAGTGGGTAGGTGAAAAGAGTAGAGTCATAGAGCCTTGGGGTTATAAGCTTTGGTATACGGGTAGAGATAAAAATCGTAATGGGGTAGGTATAATCATAGATAGACGGTTACTTGAGGATGTAGTTGAGATTAGGAGAAAAGGTGATAGAATTTTACTGGTTAAGCTTATTCTAGGTGGAGAGATCTTTAATGTTATTAGTGCTTATGCACCACAGATAGGTCTTGATGACGCTAGTAAGCGTCTATTCTGGGAGGATTTAGACGAGGTGGTGCAAAGTATACCCAGTGGAGAGAAGTTATTTATTGGTGGTGATCTTAATGGACATGTAGGTACTAGTCGTAGTGGGTTTGATACTATCCATGGAGGTTTTGGTTTCGGACAAAGGAATGAAGTAGGTGACTCGATTCTAGATTTTGCTTTATCTTATGACTTGATCTTAGCAAACACCTGGTTTAGGAAAAGAGAGTCCCACCTTATCACTTTTAGGAGCGGATCAAATGCTAGTCAAATAGACTTTTTTCTGACGAGAAGAATAGATAGAGGTTGTTGTATCGACTGTAAGGTAGTGCCAGGTGAGAGTGTAACTACTCAACATAGACTTTTAGTTCTAGATTTTCGATTTAGAAGAGAACCTAGGAAGCTTAGACGTAAGGTAGAGCCTAAAATTAAATGGTGGCGATTGAAAGAAGGTAATCAAAAGGCTTTTATAGATCGTGTAGTACAAGAAGCGGATTGGCAGTCGGAAGATGATCCAGACAAAACATGGAACAAAATGGCTAGTTGTATCAAGAAAGTAGCTAGAGATCTACTTGGTGAGTCGAGAGGTGGTGCTCCACCATCTAAGGACATATCATGGTGGAATGAAGATGTAAAGGCTGCTATTAAAATTAAAAGAGATTCTTATAAAGATTTGAAGAAAAGTAGAGATGTGGAGAGATTTGAGAAGTACAAAATGGCTAAAAAGGAAGTTAAGAAAGCTGTTCGGGAAGCTAAATCTAAGGTCTACAAGGAGGTGTACGAGAAATTAGACACTAAAGAGGCTGCAAATGATATATACCGGATTGCTCGAATGCGGGAAAGGAAGACTAGAGACTTATGTGCGGTGAAGTGTGTCAAAAATGAAAATCAGAAGGTTTTAGTTCGAGATGAGGATATCAAGGAAAGATGGAGAGATTATTTTGACAAATTGTTCAATGAGAGCTTTACTAAGAATTTGGATGGACTTGTCATTCAATCTCAAGATATAAATCGTGATTTCATGCGTAAAATAAGACTTACTGAGGTTAAAGAAGCTTTGAACAGAATGGGTTTAAGAAAAGCGGTTGGTCCTGACGGGATTCCTATCGAGATTTGGAGATGCTTAGGAGAAATAGGCGTTAAATGGCTGACAGATCTGTTTAATAAGATTTGGCAGACAAAAAAGATGCCAAATGAATGGAGGAAAAGTATCCTTGTACCTATCTACAAGAATAAAGGTGACATTCAAAGTTGCTCAAACTACCGTGGAATAAAACTAATGTGTCACACCATGAAACTTTGGGAGAGAGTGATTGAACACAGGCTAAGGAAGGATATTAAGATAACAGAGAACCAATTTGGTTTCATGCCTGGACGATCGACGACAGAGGCGATCCATTTGCTTCGTCAACTTGTCGAGCGCTTTCGAGAGAGGAGAAGAGATTTGCATATGATATTTATTGATTTAGAAAAAGCGTACGACAAGGTACCTAGAGAGGTATTATGGGGGACAATGATGAAAAAGGGGGTCCCCGTCAAGTATATTGACATAATCAAGGATATGTACGACGGAGTAGTGGCAAATGTCAGAACTTGCGGTGGCTTAACAAGTGATTTTCCGATTACTATTGGTTTACATCAAGGATCTGCATTAAGTCCTTTCCTGTTTACCATCGTGATGGATGAGCTTACTAGAACTATCCAAGATGAGGTCCCTTGGTGTATGCTATTCGCTGATGATATTGTTCTAGTAAATGAGACGAAAGCAGGGGTTAATGCAAAATTGGAATTATGGAGACAAACATTGGAATCTCGGGGATTCAGATTGAGCAGGTCCAAGACAGCATATATGCACTGCAAATTTAGTAGCCAGAGAAGTCAAAACCATATTGGTATAACATTGGAAGGGCAAGAGATATCACCGAGCGACCAGTTTAGATATCTAGGTTCCATCATCCAAAGGAATGGGGAGATCGATAGTGATGTTAATCAAAGGATCCAAGCTGGTTGGTTGAAATGGAGGAGTGCAACAGGGATTTTGTGTGATCGTAACTTTCCGTTAAAATTGAAAGGGAAGTTTTATCGGAGCGCTATTCGGCCTGCCTTATTATATGGTACAGAATGCTGGGCTCCTAAGAAGCATCATACACAGAAGATGCACGTAGCGGAGATGCGCATGCTTCGTTGGATGTGCGGTAACACTAGAAAAGACAAGGTGCGAAATGAGGATATTCGTGCAAAAGTTGGTGTAGCACCCGTGGAGGAGAAGATGCGGGAAAACCGGCTTAGATGGTTTGGTCATGTGCGACGCAGACCTATGGAAGCACCGGTTCGACGAATAGATACTTTCGATATGGGTAATGGCAAAAGGGCAAAAGGGAGACCGAAGAAAACATGGATGGAGGTGATACGAAACGATATGGTTGCCAAAGGACTCAATGAAAGTATATTGTTCGATAGAAGTGAGTGGAGACAGAGGATTCATGTGCTGGACCCGGCGTGATTCTCATGTTGGTTCATGTAGCCTACCCCATATGCTTGGGATAAAAGGCTCAGTTGTTGTTGTTGTTGTTGTATGCTTTTAAGTTGTGAGAAAACAAGACGTATCCCAACAGTTGATGTTGTATATAGATATGCACAAACGGATTTGCAAATCCATGTATACAAGACTAAATTTCTTGTGGATGCTTCAGTGTGCCTACAAGATAAGTGAAGTATCAAAAGGAAACTTGCAAGATATAGCACTGTAAGGAAAATATAAGCTTTTAAACGAGAGAGTAGTAGTTGTAGGCACAGGTCCTGTAATTATATACAGCTCATTGCATTGATCTCTAGGCGGATTTTTTTTTTGGGGGGGTGGGGGGTGGGGGGATTCATCTTTTAAGGCAGTACACATGATCATATTGTTTAGTGAAATATTGTATCTTCAAGAGGCAAGCAAATCTTCTTCAAAAAGCAAAACTTTTAGTTCAGTTTCCTCCCGTAACCTAGCACAGCACTCATTTCTGAAGGGTGCTTCTGTTCAAGCATATTCTTGCGCTTTCATAAAAATTCTCGTAGAACCATTATAATGACATCTATAGTGCAGTTCCAAGATTATAACTGTCCTAAACGGAAATTATCGAAAATCAGAACTTACTCAGCCAGGGCCGGAGGATCCCATGAAGACGGGACATCCTGTTTTACTTTCTCACACAATACGATGTGCGACTTTGCAAGCTCAACACTATACAGTGTCATAAACCAACCATCAAAAGCGAGGCTTTTTGTTGCCGACGAGTCTTTCTGCCAGCAGCCGCGGAAATCAAACATGGCATTGAACAAACCAGAGGGGATTTTACCAGACAATGATAGATCCTGATTGAACTGCTCTGTCATCTGATATTAGAGAGTTTTAAAAATATAAACACAGTTAGATTTCTTGTTACTACCATATACTTATAATGCAAAATTTCCAAAATAGATTAATTGATGGCTAGAGATAGCACAATTGCATGGAAAATTTTTCCGAAATTTCATTCCTGCCTGCTCACTCAATGATCAATAGATCCTCAACAATAAGAGATACCTGTTGAAAAGATAAGACATCGGATCGAAATCGGGTCCTCTCCCCTTTATCGCACCTGATCGATTTGGGAACATTGGAAACAACAACGCCCCCAGGCAGCACGAGATCATGAGCTAGGGTTTCGTCGACCTCGATCAACCTCGAGCCAGATGGCCCCGGCTTCGACGACGAGAGCCGCAGATCTACGGTGAGGTCGTATCCGCGTCCGATGACGGACACCGCCGCCTCCGGCGTGATCGGATCCATGGGCGAGGGTTCCTAGGGCTTGGGGAGATCCCTAGGTCTTTATAGTGAGGTCGTCGTTGGCTCATCTGCGTGTCGCTTGTGCTCACCATTCTTGCTTAGTCTTCCAGTCTTCTCGATGTCAGGACGAGAGCTGCTTACTATTTCTTTCGAAAGCTACGGGATGGCGATGGAAACTGTTCTTTACATGCTGGACGTTGACGGGTCTTGGATTCGGGCTTGGATCCGATGACCCGGTAAGAAGTATTGGGTCGTCGCGTTTATTGTGATCGGGCTGGATCGTACCCGACCCGTTAACAGTGAGGGGTCAAGTAGGAGAGTGGCGGTTGTTGTCACATGAGTCGTTCGTCTCATAGATGTTCTTTCCCACCAAATTTAAAAGGAGACCAGGAAATGTCTAAAACTCTCATAGACGTTCTAACCCCATTGTTTGGTTACAATTACAAGGAAATTGTATTTGCAGTTTTTCTTCTTAAATTGATGAAAAAAATAATCTCGACCATTATAACCCAAATTTCTAGATGAGATGTCATTAGTTGGTAATATAAAAATTAAAAATGCTGAAATTCCTAGAGCCTAGCTAATATTAGCAATTTGGAGCCAAAAATGAAAGAAGATGGCCTACGAGCCCCAAGATGAAAAGAAATAAAAAAAACTTTTTGAACCCAACCCCAACAATCCCAAAGATGAAAAGAAAGGAATATGAAAAGTCATTTTTGCAATTCAAATTCAAATTAAAGTTTTTAGAAAAAACTTGGAGCCAAAAATCACTCTAAAATTTCCCGTTCCAACAGCAAATGAAGAAAATGAAGAAGAAGCAAGAGAGAGAAACGAACGAAAGAAGATGACCGACAATATGAAAAGGTCCTGCGACCACCATTGACCACCACGATCACGGTCACTATCACTAGCAGTGCGGGACTTTCGGAGGTGGGCCCCTGTTTACCGCCCTTAGCCACTGTCCGTGAGCTTCCCTTAGCCGATCCATCCTACCGGCATCACTGCCGCAGCCTGTCAGTGCTAACACCCGCCGCCGCTCCTGTGGCACCTGCGTACTATAGCCATTGCTACCAAGCCGTTACGGGTAATTGCAAAGATTAGATCTATTTGGTTGATTTTTTGTTTGATTTTGGATGAAATTGTGTTTAGATTGGTTGAAATTTTTGATAGGTTAGTATGATTCTCATCCATGCAAATGTTTGAAGGCGCAAAAGGAATCAAGTTGGGCTAAGCCTTTTCCCATGGAAACGATGATAATGAAATTGATGGGCTCAAGTGATCTCAGGGAGGATTGATTTGGTTGTGATGTTTGAGACATTGCAAAATAATTTTTTATAATTTTAGCATATGAAGCACCTTTAAGCCCCAATTATGTGATTTTTTTTAATGGAATTTTTGTAATTTTTTAACTGCACAATAGTTTCATTTAACATTATGGTGTTGATAGGCTGACGTTGTTAAGTATAAGAATAAAGTATGTAGTTTTCCTTCAATTTGCCAAGGGTTACAAATTAATAAACATGTTCATAAATTCCACATGTTTAATTGGTCATCAATTGTTGTGGCACAAATCACATATTATAACTACTTACCCATTAAAACTAATCCGATATTTCATTACTTCTAATCTAACATCCCGTTGTTTATGGTTGTTTTGCCAAAAAAATCTTTTTTGTAAGCTTTAAATATATGGATACGTGCATCGCATGTGCAATATACAAGTAATAATAATAATGACGACGACAGGCCCCCACCTAGCTAGCACGTGCAATATACAAGTAATAATAATAATGACAACGAATTAAGACCTTTAGGGATCGAACCTGTGACCTTTCAGGTTTGAAAGGAAATTGGTAAAGCCCGGTTGGGAGCTAGCATACATGTTTGGGAGCTAGCATACATGTTTGACATATGACACAAGCATCTATTTAATTTCCAATTTGCTATTTAATATACGTCCATTTTTTATTTATTTTTCTGCAGCCCTTTTGTCATTAGGGTTATTAGCTACACATCTCCCCTCAACTACCGTTGTTGCCTAATAGCTATCATGAAGTTTGTTTGATGTCTGTAATTGTCAAATTGAATGATCAAACTTCCATTCATCTTTCTTAAATTAAAATTGAGTCCTGTTGTTTAAAAAATATAGAATCTGAAATTTAGCTACGGATATCTTCAGAATTTTTTTTCTCCTTGTCTTTTCTTGAATTCTTTTGGTGAGGTAAGGTTAGGGGAGACCAGGACATGACCTTGGGACCGAGCAAGACTAATTTGAAGTGGATCAGGATCAAAAACGCGACATTAGAGTTGAGGTATTCCCTTGATTTGAATCACAGCACACTTGTTACATGAATTCCTTTATATGTTCACAAATTTGTATTAAGTTCGTCAAATTCAATTTAAAGAGAGTGCATAACAATTTCCTGTGAATCCATATCAAATTTGTATCTTTTTTCTTAAGGTCAAAAAATAAACTATCCCCTCTCCTCGCCGGAAGAAATGTTGTGAAAAATGTTTTGTATATCGAAACTGTTCGTAAGTCTATAGAAAGGCCATACGTATGAAGCAATGAGCTGGCAATAAAGTACAGATTTTCAGAGGAGGCCCAGACGCCTGAGCAATGAGCGTCAGACGTCCGGTCACGCTCTGGCCAGACGCGCTAAGGGACACGGGCGTCTAAACCATCAAGGTCAGACATTTGGCAACACTTTGCTTCTCAAGTATAGGAAGTGCAGAAGTCTGCCCCTATAGGTTCAGACGTCTGCCTTACATATAAGCGCAAATTCAAGTTCGAGATTTATTTTGAAAAATCAGTTTGTGGGTGACAATTTCGTAATTTTAGGGATCTTATTGTGGCTTAGATTTGCATGGCTGTATATATGATTTTAGGGTTAAAATTTTAAACTACTGTTTTGACCATAAAGTTCAAGGGAGGCGTGAAACGGCTCTATAAGCGATCAAGACGATCATAAGGAGAATTTGTAGAAGAAAGAGATCTCGTTGGAAATCATAAGGAGAGGATTATAGTAATCTTTTGTAAGGTGTTTCTTTTTCGAAAGTTTTAATAAAGTTCGCCTCTTTTCCTCTCAAATCTATAACGACAGTGCACTCTAGATACGTAATAAAAGTATCTTATAATTTTTCTCGAGATCAAAACAATTATTTTACTGCTTCTATTGGTAGAAAACACTTTAAAAAAAAATTCCATGATTAAAATGAACTGATATGATTTTTAAGAATTTTTGGGAATTTTTAAGAATTTAAAAGTAATTTTTATCGAAGGGAAAAGTCTTTAAAATCGAAAAAGTGAGTTATTTTAGACTAAATTTGGTTGCAAATGGAAGAAAACATCAAAATATATTTTCTATAATTTTCTCCAATTTTTCTAATATTTTAGCTATTTTAAAATAATGTTTAAAAGCCAAAAACTAATTTTAAAACATATTAAATATTAAAAACGAATTTTTATTTATTTTTTTAGCGGGAACGATTTTGGACCTTTGGATCAAATGATCAATGGCCCAGATCTTTCCACCAGCAAAATAAGAAAAGAAAAACAAAAAAGAAAAGAAAATCAAAATCGCCTTTGATTTGAGAACATCCCGAGCCAGCGAGCGGGGCCGTGCCAGCTCATGAAACTTGATGTGACGGGGGATATTGGATTGGGTATGCGGACGGGCGGACTTGGTTGGCTCGTGGGGACGCGGCTCCTGTAGCGCGGGGGGGGGGGGTGGTGGTGGTAAAACAATAGGATTTAAAAATCCCAAAAGCCTTATAAATACCTCTGAGCTTGCAAAAATCCTAGAAAAAAATCTGCTTGGTACAAAATTCCCAAAAAAAAATTCAGATCTTTCTTTTTAAGTCTTATATACACTAGTTCTAATCCCAGAGACTATATAATTATTGCCTTCAAGATATATCTGTTCTCGTACAATCCGACGCTCATCGATTTTCATTTTCCTAACTCGTTTCAGATAAGATCTCTCAACACTTGACTCTTTGTTATCTTCGTTATGATAATATCTACATGTGGAAAAATTTCAGGACCTAACCATGAGTTTTTAACTCGATTATCTATTTTACAGGTTATGATAATTAAAAATGATATTAAACCCTAATTAAATAATGAAATTTTAGGAGTTATCCTTCACGATAAAATCACGGGGTAATAGACAACCCTCATTTCATGCTTGGACATACGGAACTAAGTTGTCAAGCGACTATCATGACCGGGATAATTTTTACGTGAATAAATGTAATTATTCTTCGGCTTTAAATAAAGATTATCGATAGATTTCCCTAATTGTTGAAAACATGGGAAAATCATAGTAAATTTTTATATATTGGTTATTTTAAAATAAAATTGATGCTAAACTTGAAAAACCATATTTTCACTAAAATCGCTATTTCACAAAAACACCATCAACTCCTAAGAATTTATATTTTCATTATAATACCACGAACTTTGGAAAAATAGCACTTTTCTTAAAATATCATAAATTTTTCTAAGTGAAATTTTTATTAAAATACTGCGAACCTTTCTGAATCATAATTTTTACTAAAATACCACAAACTTGGTAGATTAATTGTTTTATTAAAATACCATAACTTTTATAATAAAATATAATTTTCGTTAATATACCATATAAATACCATACTCTTTCATAAAGAGATATTTTTATTAAAATATCACAATTTTTATTAAAAGATAATTATTCTAAAATACCATGGCATTTCATAAAACAATATTTTTTCCTAAAATACCATGGTTTTTATATAAACAATAATTACGAAAAATACCATAATCCACTATAAACTAAGATTTCTATAAAATATCATGTTTACTTTATAAACATATCATGTTTACTTTATAAACTATAATGGAATGAGACATACCCAACGGCCGTGGAAGTCCATATCGACTGAGATATCACATACTTGAATTCAAAATTTTGATATATCACACGATATGACCTATGATACGGTTGGAGTTAGAATGCACGAATCTGAGTATGGAATACTATTACGAATGATATGAACAGTCCAATATACGGAAGCCTACTAACCCGATATTCGGACGAATGATATGATACAGTCTAATATACGGACAACTGCTAACCCGATATTCGGGCGAATGATATGATACGATCCCACATACGGACGACTACTAACCCGATATTCAGACGAATGGTATTCCATGTTTAGATGATATATGCACTAACTCTAATTCGTAAAACCTTTACACTGAATAAAACGGGGATGGGTAGTTTGATTAGGCAAGATAGTATACGGACTTGGATTCCCTTATTACTTGATCAAATTCAGGAAAGTGGAACAGTACATTTCACTGTCCCCAACCGTTGTTTTGAAAACCCGAAAGGGCGCAAATCCGTAAAAAATGGTACATTTGCAGGGTCCTCTCGACCTTGTAAGGAGAAAACACCTACTTGAGATCCTTACGACTCACAAAGGAGTAACACACTTGAGAATTCATTTGAAACCTAAGGAGATGATACACTTACGAGATCCTCACGACTCATAAGAAGAAAACTTTTATGAGACACTTACGACTCATAAAGTCAAAAGTCTTAGCTAAAAGTGATCTAAACCTGTTTTCTAAGGCACCATTGGCCAAAATAGGCAATGGAAAATGATGAGTTGCTCCTGGCAATATTCCAGTTGTACCGATACTAATGCCTAATCAGGTATCAGACCTTAAGTTTTCAACTCACAACAAAACTGATGAGTCAAAAACGACATGTCCACAAGCAAAATGGGCACGGATGAAAAGCAGAAAGAGCTCCGTGAGTAAAAATAGCAAGAATGCCAGTGAGCTAGTGAAAACCCGAGAGGGAGCAAACTTGTAAAAAGAAAAGAAAGGAAAATACACTTGCAAAGTCCTCTCGACCTTATAAGGAGAAAGCACCAGCGTGAGATCCTTACGACTCACAAAAAAGAAACACACTTAGGAATCCATAAGATTCCTAGGGAGAAGATGCACTTGCGAGATCCTCACGACTCGTAAGGAGAATAACCCCTATGAGACCTTCACAGCTCATAGAATTCAAAAGCCTTAGGTTATAGGGATTTAAACCTATTCTTAAGCTATCATGTCCCCCAAACTGCCCTATAAGTAGTTCGATATCAGCTCTTGTATTCAATCCACGGGCACAAACAAAAATGTTCCAATGAAGTCCCACCAATGACAAGAAATATCCCCATGTGGTGAACTACACTTGTAAATCCTCTCGACATGCAAGGAGAAAGCACTCTTGTAAGATCCTTATGACTTGCAAGAGAAAATACCACTTAGGAATCCCTAGGACTCCTAAGGAGAAAATACACTTACGAGATCCTTTCGACTCGTAGGGAGAAATACCTTTATGAGACCCTTATGACTCATAAAGTCAAAAGGCCTTAGTTGGCAGGGATCTAAATCTATCTTCTAAGCCACTTTTGTCCAAATAGGCAATAGAAAATAATGAGTTGCTCTTAGCAATATTCTAGTTGTAGCGATGATGATGCCTAATCAGGTATCAAACCCTAAGTCCTTCAAAGGCATATGGTGAGTTGCTCCTGGCAATATTCCAGTTGTAGCGATACTGATACTTAATCGAGTATTAAACTCCAAGGCCTCTCACGGCAGATGATGAGTCACTCCTGACGATATTCCAGTTGTAGTGATATTGATGCCAAAGCTGGTATCAGAATCCAGGTCTCCAACCCGCAATAAAAATCAGCGAGTAAAAATATATGAAACGGTCGAAATGATGGGACTCGCAATAAAAAGCAGCGAGTAAAAATAAAATAAAACAGCCGAAATGATGGGGCAACTCACAATAAAAAGCAGTGAGTAAAAATAAAATGAAATAATCGAAATAACTGGGCACCGTGAATAAATAGCCGAAATGATTGGGCAATTGCGACTTTAACGATATGAAAAGCTCAAATGATAGAGTATCATGAAAATAAAAAAAGAAAAGAAAAGAAAATTTTTTGCCCAGCATGTCAATACTGACTCTTGTATCCAATCCACGGGCACAAACGATGAAAGTGAGCAATGTGCTCCACCAAATGCTACCAAACAAAGAATGCTTCAGAAAAGATTCGAGTCTTCATGGCGCCATATAAGCCCAAAGACTACTGAGAGCTATTTCGTCCCCCGAAGGATTTAATGGCGGCTTCTCAAGCAAATCAAAAGCAGAGTAATGGCAAAATCCTAGCTCCAGATCTCGATGGCAATATCTACAGCCTAGAGATTATCTCGACGTTCTCATTCCAACAGGGTGCAGGCGCAACATCAACAAGGACCCAAGAGTCAAGTCAAAAGTGAAGTGATTGCAAAATCCTAGCTCCAGGTCTTGATGGCAATATATGCGTCCTAAAGACCAATTCGACGTTCTTTTCATTCCAGCAGGGTGCAGGCACAATGTCAATAAGGACCCAAGGGTCAAGTCAGAAGTGGAGTGATAGAAAAATCCTAGCTCCAGGTCTCAATGGCAATACATGTGGCATAAAGACTAATTCTACGTCCTTCTTATTCCAACATGGTGCATACATAATATCAAGAAGGACCAAAGGGTCAAAGCAAAAGCGAAGTAATAGCAAAATCATAGCTCCAGAACTCAATGACAGTATATACAGCCGAGAGACCATATGGATGTCTACCATACTTTGGTGAAGAATCGGAGTGGCATCATCAAAGAAAGAGCGTAATGATGGCATATTCTTAACTTCGGGTCTTGATGGTAATACATACAATGCCTAAAGACCATTGGATCTTATCCCACCTCGGACGGATGCAGCTCTGACTTCCCTGGGACTCCTCAAAGAAGAGAGTCTGACCTCAAGGTAAAACGCCACGGTAGTGCCTAACGATGAACCATCTGACGGCAATACAGACTTACCGGCTTAGGAAGGTTACCTGAGATGTTGTATCCTGCAAGTGTAGGGTTGGATAATACAGCAAGTATGCGGCTACTCGAGCTAGCGACCCGAGTAGACGTGGATCGAGAAGATATCGTCTGACGTAACGGTGCGATGGACTAACCCTAGCACCACCAACCTAACAGATGCTTAGGATAACAAGGGTTATATATGTTTGACGTTAGGATAAGTTTATCCATATGCCTAAAGGAAGGATAAACCGAACACTCTGAAACGAGTAAATAAACTAAGCCAGGTCACTTCAGCACAAACGATGAAGTGAAGAAGCCACTTATCGGTCCTTTTGATTCATAAGGGGAAAACGCTCTTGTGAGATCCTTACGACTCTCAAGAGAAAAAGGCACTTCGGAGTCCTAACTACTTCTAAGGAGAAAATGCACCAACAAGATCCTCTCGACTCGTAAGGAGAATTGCCTTTATGAGACCCTCATGGCTCATAAAGTTGAAAAGCCTTAGGTTACAGGGATCTAAACATGCTTCCTGAGCCATCGCTGTCCTACGGACTGTTTCCATACTGACTACCGTATACTATCCATGGGCCACACATGACAAAGTTGCATCAAAGTCATCCTCCAATGGCCAACCAAGATACCAATGAAGAGAAGAAGCCACTTGCGTGTCCCCTCGGTTCGTAAGAAGAAAACTCTCTTGCAAGATCCTTACGATTTACAAGGGAAAAGACACTTAGTGATCCTCATGAGCCGTAACGAGAAAATACACCTACGAGATCCTCTCGACTCGTAGGGAGAAAATACTTTGTGAGACCCCCGCGGTTCATAAAGATTGAAAAGTCCTTGGGCGATATAGATCTAAACTTATTTCTTAAGCCATCAAATCTCTGGAGATGCAATACTTTACACTACTTAACCCATGTATATATTTAGGTGGGCAAAATAGTGGAGGCATTTGTTTACGCCAAAAATTTTAGCTCAAAGCTTACATCTGTTCCCTTATAAAAAATAGAGGGCCGCCCCCACGTGAGCACTCCAGTGTGAAGCACGCGAGCACCTGCTGCAGCTAGAATTAAATCCTACAGCAACCCCCACGTGTTAAACACACGAGCACGCACATTCAAAACACGTGAATACCTTCTTCACAGCACCCACATGTTAAACATGTGAGTTCGCTTACCGCATTCTTATGGCAGCGCTCATGTGCTAAGCACGTGAACACCGCTGCATATATGTATATGGCAGTGCTCACGTGATAGCATATGGGCGCCCTAATTTAAAGCGCAAGAATCTGATAGAATTAAATTCTACGTGATATAATTAAATTCTATGTGGGAAATATTTTCCCTGATCTTTCTAATATGGAAAGATTTTTCTTTAACAGAGAATATTTGGATTTAAGATCTAATGGTGATAAAATATCACCAATTAAAGTATCTGATAGAATTAAATTCTATGTGGGAAATATTTTCCCTGATCTTTCTAACATAGAAAGATTTTCTCTGTTAAACAGATAACTCTTGGATCTAAGATCCAACGGTGATTAAAACAACCACCATGATAGAATTGAATTCTATGTTAGGAAAATATTTTCCTAATTTTATTAAACAATTAAGAAATATATTCTCTGTTAAATAGAGAATCGTTAGATCAAAGATCCAACGGTGATTTAAATATCTCTGATTGATTATGAAATCAATCAAGATCTTTCAATGGGAGATTTTCTCAAACAAAGTGATTTTTCTCTTATTCTATATAAAGAACCTAAGAGATTAAATCTCAGAGGGAGAAAACCCTATATAAGCTTTTGCGAGAGAGAAAATCCCGTCCATGGACTTCCACAAAAAACAACAGAGAATTTAATTATCTTCGAAGAAAGATCAACTTTCTCCTTCCAAAACCCTAAGTAAAGAAAATATAGAGATAAAAGAATCTCCTTTATCTATCATATACATATATGAGGGTTTAACCTTTCAAAAGAACTTAGTTCTTCCTCTGGATCTGAGATCTACAAGACAAATCTCCCACAATGTGAGAATTTAATTATTATCGGGAAGATCATGTTCTTCATACTCAAAGATCAAGGAGAAAAGTATGATATTTTATCATCCTCTATAAGAACAGAAGGAAAAAGCATGGCAGAAAGAAAGAAAAAGATGGAATTTATATTCCAGGAACTCAGTTCCTTCAAGATATGTTTTTATCTAAAGATAAGTTTTTTTTATCCCACTAAGAGCTTAGTTCTCACATAAAAAATAACTTTGTTCTTGCAGTTGATCTCTGCATGAATATGGTAAAGTCTTACGTAAAAGATACGCAAACACCTGATTGATCGTTTTTCCCGTTGTGTAGTATGTAGAAAATTTGTAAAGAACTTCACAACCAAAAACTATTTTGACCGCAATCAAACCACGGTGTCAATTGTAGTTTGTGATTGAGTGCGGATCGTCCACAGGGAAAGTGTAATCGTTCGTCTTTTGAATTAGATGAATTGAAACTTTAAAGAAAGAAAACAAAACAATTCAAGATTTATAGTTGAAGTTCAAGAATTAGAAAACAAAGATCTAATAACAAGAAAAAGATACAATCAAGAATTGATAGTTTGTTGATTTTTCCAAACCAAATCTCAAGAATCGAAATGAGGCTCGTAGGAATCGATCGGATCTATAGATGTGATGTAATCTTACAATTGCGTATTCTTATCCTTCGATGAATTGATACTAGATCGATGATGATCGACGAGAATTAGGGATTTCTTGTGAAACTAGGGTTTCATCTTATCCCTTGTTCATTCATCGATATCATTCATATTCTAGCCTCTAGTAAATTCAAGAAACGATCGTAGATCCCTAATTTCGAGCGATCACAATCAAGAAAGCATCGCAACGAAACTAGGTCATCGATTCTTGAACTTGCTAGGGTTTACAAAACTCGTAGGACTTAAAAATCGTATTAAGATTTGTTACATCATCATTCTACAATCGTCTCGACTCCTTTACGAGCGGAGTTTTACTCACACATCACAACAAGAGCAACAATTACAAATTGAGATCTAATCATGATGCAAGAATTAAAAGAAAGCAAGATAAAAGAATTTCACCTTTTATTTATATCGACAATTTTATTACATTCGCTCAAGAACTACAAGAGGAAGAACTCGATCGTCGATTTGGCTTCGCTCGTCCCTGTGAGTCGCGGATCGGCTTGGATCACTTGCCCGATTGAAGATCGGCTCGGCTCCTAAAAGGTTGAAGGCTTCTCGCTTGATTGGTACTCAAGATCTTAGAATTGGAGTGGAATTAGGGTTAGGGTTTCGCACAAGCCTTGTCACGAGACTTGTGGAAAAAAATGGTGTAGAATGAACAACCTCATCCCTTAGATCTAGATTCCTATTTATAGCCATCAAAACCCTAGATCTAGGATTTGAATTTTTAGTTTCCCTCCAAAAGGTTGTTAAATGAAATTTTAAATTTCACTCCAAAAGTTTGTTGAGGAAATTTGAATTTCCCTCCAAAAGTTAGTTGAATGAAATTCAAATTTCCCTCCAAAAGTTAGTTGAGTGAAATTCAAATTTCCCTCCAAAAGTTTGTTGAGGAAATTTGAATTTCCCTCCAAAAGTTTGTTGGATGAAATTCAAATTTCCCTCCAAAAGTTTGTTGAGGAAATTTGAATTTCCCTCCAAAAGTTAGTTGAATGAAATTCAAATTTCCCTCCAAAAGTTTGTTGAGGAAATTTGAATTTCCCTCCAAAAGTTTGTTGGATGAAATTCAAATTTCCCTCCAAAAGTTTGTTAGATGAAATTTGAATTTCCCTCCAAAAGTTTGTTGAGGAAATTTGAATTTCCCTCCAAAAGTTAGTTAGAGGAGAAACTTCTAGATGTGATTAGTTAGGAGGGAGCTTCTAGAAGAGGTTAGTTAGGAGCTTAATTAGGATTAGCCTTGCTTAATGATCTTTGCTGATCTGGCAGTAGCTTCGAGAGAATTCTGGAATTTGACATATCAGAAATGAATGTGGGCCCAGAGCTGAGAATTTTGCACTGAAAATAAAGTGATGACGTGGCAGAAACGCCGCGGAACCGCGGCGCAAGCCGGCTCCTGCCGCGGTTCCGCGGCTCTTTGGAGTCTTCATGGCTCGGTTCTTCTGTGCTGAACTTGGGCTAACATATGGGCCTTTATTGTATATGTTGAATTT
Source organism: Agapanthus africanus (assembly GCA_030015575.1). Lineage (NCBI taxonomy): Eukaryota > Viridiplantae > Streptophyta > Magnoliopsida > Asparagales > Amaryllidaceae > Agapanthus > Agapanthus africanus. Next base: position 351,660,556 of record CM057351.1, read on the forward strand.
AATATCTCCTTTTGAATTGCTACCAGATCTGAAATCATGGAGTTGGCGTAATTTTGATCAGCTCTTTGGTTTTTCTTCCGTATTTTCCTGCACAGACTCAAGACAAGTGTTGCGCAAATACAGAAATGATGCGATGCCATGAAATGCGGTTAATTTCCCTTAAAGTGTCGGTTTAAAAGTCTAACACATGAAATCTGATATTTAACGACTGATTTGCTAATATGTGAAATATGAATACCGAACACTTCTAAATGTATGCAAAAGATGGGGAAATTGCCGTGTTAAAAATACATTATTTTCGACTGATCAACACCCTAGAAAACAAAGGCTCGTGTGAAAATCACATGAGCACTCAAAGGGAAAACATGAATAAGCGCCCCACGTGATGTTCACATGAGCGCCCTAAAAGAAGCCATCCGAGACTTAAAATCTCACGTGAAAAGCACGTGAGCACTGAGAAGAAAAGCAAACGGAGGCGCATCACGTGAAAAGCATGTGAGTGCCTAAAGCTAAAACGGAGAGTGTGCATCACGTGATATCCACGTGAGCGTTGTATGAACGAGTGCTTAGCACTAGTCACGTGAAAGGCACGTGAACACCAAGAGGTATAGCTACTCATGTGATAGCACGTGAGTACCAAAAAAACCAAAATACTCGTGTAAACACTGAAGAGAAAAGGATATTATATCCTATGTTGAAGCTTAAGCTTCTGGGTTCAGTGCTTAGCACTGTTGGGTTATGTAAAGCCCAATACAAAATGTATGGCATATTGCTTAGCACTGTTGGGTAAAAACAAGAGCCCGATATTTAGTCTAAAATTAGACTAACTCCTTGAAGTTTTAAACTTGTTTTTATTTTAAAAAGAAAGCCAATCAAGCTCATATATTTTAAGTCGACCTTAATCTAAAATAAGATTAACGGGTTTTAACCATATTTTAAGTCGGTCTTAATCTAAAGTCAAATTAACGATTCATAAACCCCTGAACTAATAAAACATATGACCTAGATTCAAACCCAAATCTAATATATATGAATTTGGACTAATCCGCGTCCTATGGGCGACGACATAAACTAGTCTCCATATACAATCCACAGGCAAACATAATAAACAATAATACGACATGAAGTGGCCTATTGGAGCAGATGAAAGTTGTTCTCGCAATATAATAGCGTAATTAACTGCAGGGGTTTACGCCTGCAGGGAAGAGCGTCCTCACAATCAAAAACCCCTCAAAGAGGGGATTATGAAAAGTCACGCTATATCAGTCGCATCTGTCCAAACCTCCGATATACGGTGTTATAAATCAACCTGGCATCTTCGGAAAGATGGACGGATATGTTCCATATAGCATCTGCCCCCCAAACTCAGGCAAGACGTTCTAAACCAGTTCGTCTATGTTTCGGTGGTAAACATTTACTTTATTTGCTTTTGTATACTCCTGCATTCTATACGTTTAGCGTAACTGTATGAGTTTGCTTCTCGGTATGGTAACGTTGCGGGCCTCGTCGAGTCTCCGCTCCTGTATTTTAGGAAGCGAGAAGTGACATGTACTCAAGCGGTCTCTAAATGGGTTGAAGCAGTCTCCCATGCAGTGGTACAAGCGCTTTGATTCTTTTATTAGGAAGACCAACTACTCTCAATATGAGTATGACAGCTGCGTGTACTCGAAGTGGCTTAAGGATGGTTTATCGATATATCTACTTCTATATGTCGATGACATGTTGATCGCTGTGAAGAGTATAGCGGAAATAAAGATGCTCAAACTTCATCGAGTACATAATTGTCACGCCCCGCTTCCCAGTAGATGGAAACAGTGACGTGGCAAGCCCGCAACGTATTACTATAAAAATACGTTAAGGGTAATTAAGCAATATAACAATGAGAAAGAATGACAAGAGTAATAAAATGAAACAGCAATTTTATTTACATTCAATTTTACATACAACTGTCTGGAAATAAAAAAATACAATAATAATGCAAATGCCTAAATAATGGCATAATGGAAGTAAGTAGAGGCTGTAAGAAACTAGTAGTCTGGCTGAGTAGCAAACTGGTTCAAGTCCTCTTGGCTCGGCTCTATGTTCTCAAAGTCCGGTCCTCTTGACGATCATTCCAAAGAAAGAAAATATAGAGGAATGTCGTCAGCGAACTAGCGCTCGGTAAGTCCCAAAAGAAGATAGTATATAATGTGAATAGAAACAAAATGACAGTGGATGGTAAAGTTGTATATGATCATTCACAGGTATAAGATAGTTATTCTAACGTGGTTATTTATAATTTGATAAAGAAGGTATTCATGTATACAAGAGGAGTACATCTTACCCAATGGACTATAGTAACATATAGTACAAGACCTCATCATTACCCACAGGACAATGGCACGTGAATTCATGTAGGTGTTTTTTAAACTAACATCTCGTACCACGATATACGTTCCGTACCAATCCACCCCTTTACCCCCGCGTATTGTATTATATAGATTAAGATTACAGGTCTTGGCCGAATTCATGGATATAAAAATGTACAGGTTCATGTTCAAGATGTAATCATGTATTCAGGTATTCATGTCAAGTTCATGTTAAGTTATAACCATGGTTCGGTCAAGTCAAGTCAAGTATTAAAGTTTGAGTTTGATATTTGAATTCGAGTGTTCAGGTTCATGATCAAGTATTCAAGTTCGTATTTGATTTTGAATTCTGATTTGAGTTTGGATTTAGGTTGGAGTCTGAATCTTATGAAAAGATTTAGTTCTTGAATTTCTTAAGTTCGAGAGTAATCGGGCAACTGCTGCACATGGGCAACAGGATTTGTGTTTTTTCCAAGACAATTGCCATTGATAACTCCGTTAAGTTGTCTAATCTGAATATGCAAGCACTCACTTTCTCCAGCTTTGTGGTGCTCAAGAGAAATGATACCGCTTAAACCTATATTAATCTAGGATCATTAAATATTTATTATTGTTGTTTACATTGTATTTATATTGTTTGCATTTCTCGATGGGGGGTTTGTGAAAAATACTCTAATGTTGTTTAGAAATAAACATCAAGGGTTATTTATAATATTTAGTATTTTTATGAACATGTATTTTAATTTAGATGGTGTTTTAGTGATAAAACCTAGTTTTTAAAAGTTTATGCTATTTTTATGAAAACTAGCACTTTTGGAAACTTGATGATATTTTATTAAAATTTCAATCTTCATTTTAAAAATATATTTTCACAAGTTTTTTTTATTGAAAATACGGATTGGTAGTTTTATATAAATTTTTCAAAGATTGTTTTGTTTAGAAAAGTCGTATTTCTTAAAAATCGTATTTTTATTTCCTTCGAGACCGAATACTCCGTGAGAAGCTCTGCATCTAGCTCTACTATTCTAAGGATGTACAATAATCCACACCATCCATTAGCGGGACCCCTAACGAGGGTTGTAGAGGTGCAGTTTCTAAGGATTTAAAAATATCGATAAAAACATATTTTTATAAAAGTGATGGTATTTATTTGAAAAACGTATTCTCTTAAATTAACCATACATCTAAATTTCGTGGTATGAATCAAAAGCGTGCATGTGGGGTATGTCATTACCCCCTGAATATTCTATAGATACATATGCTAGTTATCGATAATACGGTTATATTAAAGCTCGTGGTATTTTTCTGAAAAAACTCATTTGTATGATCATTGTACATGAAATTTTCGTTACATGAAAAGGCAATTGATATGCATATTATATTGAAGTGATATTAGAGAATTTGTATAAACTTTTAAATATGGAAAAGTGAAAAAAATTAGTTTAAATGATTACAATATATGATAACTCCGCTTTTGTCGATATATTTTAAAAATTATTTTGAAATGAAAAGAGAGAGAGATGAAGGGACTTACCGGTTAAGTAGTGCTAGGAAGATGGTAAAGAAGGGATAGGGGGCTCCGTGGCATCGCGGTAGTTCCGAAAACAACTTCGATCTTCAACGAAAGAGGCTTGGTCGCTGACTTCTCTTTGACTAGTCTTAACTCCAATTGTACTTAGAGAATTTTGAGAATTTTTGACAGAATTTCAGAATAAAGGAGAGCTAGGGAAATGGTGTGGTATTTATAATGAAGAATTTAGGGTTTGGGAATTAAAAATTGGATTAAAAAAATTAAAATTGGTGTTAAATAGTGAATTGAATGGTCACTGTTTAATTGCAGAGAAATCAAACAGTGCAGGGAGTAAAGGGGAGTCGAAGGGACTTGTGTGCAAAGTACGGAGTGATTTGGACTAGATTGGACTGTCGGCGGCGGCCAAAATGAAGAAACGGGCTGTCGTATTTGAGCCAATTGCCTCGAGATTCGTGCTACGTGCTTTAATCAGTGTTTACTCCTCATTGCGCCTGTTTGATTTTTCTGAAACTTTTCATTTCTCCGTGTATTATACGTGCAACTCTTGGGCTTCCGAAAAATTAAAAAGAAAAATTTTAAAAATAATTGGGACTGATGGGATTTGAACACACAGGCTATGTCACAGCAGTGTAGAGTCTTTATCTGTGAGCTACAAGTTGTATCTTAATTTTGTTAAACAAATTTAACTTATAACTCTACAACAGTCTGAAATACCCTTTCTATACAATAAACAATTAATTTTGTACGGGGATTTCAGAGCCGTTACAATAATTTGACATGAACAATTTAGGTGAAGTAAAGAAGATTCTTCGGATGGAAATTATTCGAGACAGAATAGCTGGAAAGCTGTGCATATCCCAAAGAAGGTATATTGAGAAGGTGTTGGAGAGATTCAACATGAAGGACTCAAGATATGTGAGTATCCTCTTATCGCCGGTCATTTCAAGCTATCCGAGGAGTGTCTGAAATCAGTGGAGGACAAGGAAAAGATGTTTCGAGCACCATATGCAAGTGTGCTGGGATCACTGATGTACGGTATGTTATGCACACATCCAGAAATATCATATGTGGTAAGTTCGGTTAGCCGGTACATGTCAAATTCAAGAAAGCTCCATTGGGAAGCTGTAAAGTGGATACTTTGGTATCTAAAAGAAAAAGATCTCGGTTTATTTTTTCACAAGTCAGAAGATAAATCGAGCCATTTGCAAGGAAACATAGATGCAGATTATACTACTAACTTGGACAAGAGAAGATTTCTTACAGGCTATGTATATACAGTTACAGAATCTCCAATTAGTTGGAAGTTCACACTTCAGGATACCATAGTGCTTTCAAAAATGGAGGCAAAATACATAACAGTAGTTGAAATATCTAAGGAAGCCTTGTGGTTAAAAACTTAGTTGGCGAGTTCGGATTCGATAATGGGTCAGTTTTTTTGTTTTATGATAGTCAAAGTGCTATTCATTAGGCAAAAAATCAGGTATACTGCAATCAAACTAAGCACATCGACGTGCGATATCACAAGATAAGAGAGTTGGCCGAAAAGGAGATCGATTTGATCAAAATCGATACTAAGGTGAATCCGGCGGATATGCTGACGAAGGCTATTCCTACGGAGAAGTTTAAGTCATCCTTGGCTTCTATTCAGGTAATCAAATGTGAGAAAGGGCGAGCTCGGTAGGCATCAATTTCGCAATTCCGATTAAAAACTGTGACAACACCAGTTTCGCGGTTCTAAGAAAAGATTATGACAGTTCGCGGTTTCAAGGTTTGGAGCTGTGCTACCAAGGAATACGGGGAGAACAACTAAGGCAACCCTAAAGGATACAAGACGAGTGCAACAAGTTTTCAAGATGGCTATAAAGATATACAAGCCAAGGTGGAGATTGTTGTGAAGGATGTTTTATATGTCGAGACCGTTCGTAAGTCCAGAGAAGGGCCAGACGTCTGGATACCGCAATCAACTCAGGTAAGATTATAATGCTGAAAGCAACAGGGAATATAGGTAATTTATCCAATAATAATATAAATATTACAGCAAGTTTTAATCTTGCCGTATAGAATATAGAACAAGTATACAATTCTTACCTCGATTCGACGATTACGCGATAACAGAACGACGATGAATACGCGAACGAAATGACGATGCGATCTTGGCTTTGGGTCTCGATTTGGTGCGGCCGAGGAAGGAGAAGAAGACGGCAGCGGCGATGACCGGATCGACGGCAATGGCGACGCGGAAATCGACGGCAACAGGGTTGGCTCGGCACTGGAAACGATGAGACGCGATGAGGTTAGGGTCTCGGCTTTGATGGTGCTCAGGTCTGTAGCAACCGATTAGAAGAAGATGTCGAGGATGGTGGAGTCGGCGGCTATCACGCCCCGCTTCCCAGAGTACGCTAAAATGGGCACGTGACATAGCCAACCATGCTACCTGTGGGTAGGAAGCATCCATCCACAGTCACATTACGGCTGTAGAGATATCAAGAACACAATAAAACTATCTAAAACATGTCCATAATCCAAGATAACAGGAGTCCATAATAAATAAATGCGGAAGCAAATGATCCAATACAAATAATTGAAATGTATGTCCCATAATGCGGGCTCACATCAGGAAATAATTGCAGGAAATAAAACTAACTACTACTGACACCTCACAGCTCAGCCTGTTGGCTGAAGTACTCCTGCTCGGACTGCAACAGCGGTACGGAATTCAGGCCATGCAAAACCCAGACGTCAGCGCGTCATGTCATCAAGTAATATAGTATGAACAGTGTAACAGGCAATGCAATATAAATATGAATAAAGCAAGAGTAACAATAATATGAATCAAGCAGTGCAGGGTAGTGTGCAGTGGGTAAACTAAACTATTCTATCAGGTTTTCTATTCTAGAGTCTTTCAAATCAATTGATGAATTATCGATGTAACTCAATAGTATCCCGTGCATGCCCAGGACCATGGTCTAAGACTCTCGGGCTGAAACCGAGACGTGCCGCTAGGCAGTAACATGTAGCAGGTACAGGCGAGTGATGTCAGCATTATCACTCTGGGGCTGGCCTAGCCCGTAAGACTGATCAGAACAGGTATCGAACTATTGAGTTACAAGTCAGGTTTCACCTTTGATTTTCCCATACCCCCAAGTTATGTATGTCAAGTCATGTATTCAGTAATCAAGAACTAATGCCAACACAGGATCAGGTAAAAGCAGGTTTGTCTGGATAGACAACAGGAACGGTCCATGAGGACTACATGTCAGGTTTGTTGGCATTAGACACAAGATCAGGTAACGGATCAGGTCATGGTACATCAGGTCAAGTTAACAGTGTACGGTACCATGTCAGGTATATCAATATATATATATATATATAGCAAGTCAGGTCAAGATGTAAACAATATCGTGGGTGTACTCACAATCAGTTATATAATCTAGCATGGGTATCAACAACGTGAGATAAGCAATGAATTAAGTAATAGGCAGTTTCATTCAATTAGCAATACAGTTATCAAATTTGTCACAGAGATGATTACAAGAGTGCAGTAAAACAAGTATAGCCGTTTAGTCATGTTAACAAGTTTAAGAACCCTTAGAGGTGCAATGATTTGTATAACGGTTCAGTACAGCTATTACAGGTTAAAATGCACACGAGTTTCCGAATGGGACAAAACTATAAAGACAAACGCCATAAGCTATGTGAACATTAAAAATGTGATTAAACAGGTAAATATGGTTATTTAGGTTCATTTTACAACTATAGGTTCCAAGTTTAACCGTAAAATGATATAATGCAATATTGTACCCGAAAATGAGAAATGATCGTACCAAATTAAATTTACAGGTTTAGGGTGTCATAATATATATGTAAATATTGTATAGCATGTAGCAAGGGGTACTTGCCTCGACGGGTCGCGAACCGGGAAAAACGGAACGATAATGTCGGCGGGGAAAATCGCGACGGGCGCACGGTTCACGGATTGAACCCAAACAACGAACAGTGGAACCACACGGGTTGGGGTACCTCGCTGGAATGTCGGATCACGTAGTCGGCATCGCCGGATTCCGGCCGAAAAATGAACAGTGAACGGTCAAGACCTGCAATCAAGAAAAGAAAAGAAACAAGGAATGAGCGAAGGCTTACAAGGGTTCTGTAATCACAGAGAGGAGGCGTGAGAACGACGACGAGGTCGACGGCTCCGGCGGTGGCCAACAGTGACCGCGGGGAGATGTCTGCAGATCAAGAATGCATTAGCCGAGAAGGAAAGAAGAAGGGAAGAGAGGAGGGAAGTTATCTTACCGAGGGGTGTGCTTGCGAGGCCGGGAACGGGGTCGTCGGCGGCGACAGACGGCGGTCCGACGGTGTGCAGGGAGCGCGCGCTGGTGGTCGGGAGCGCGCAGGCGCGTGCAGGTGCAGGGAAGAAGGGAGAAAGAGGAGGTGGATGGGACGAGGCTGAGGAGGCGAGGATGGAGGTGGTAGCGGTGTCGGCGTTGGGCTGCGACGGCGAAGGTAAGGCGGCCGGGGTTTTCGCGCGAGGGCTCGGATGGTTCTCTGGAAAAAAATGAGAGAGGGAAAGAGTTTTAAAATTATAAGGGAGAGAGAGAGAGAGATTTGAGGGGGGGAGAGAGAGAGATAGAGAGAGAGAGAGAATATGGGATTGGAGAGAGAGAGAGAGGAATTGGGCCCGGGGGTTAAAGATGCTGGTGATTGGTTGGCAGGGAAACTGTGAAGGATTTTTAAGTTTAGGAAATATTTTAAATTAAGATTTTAAAGATATAGGAAACAGTAATATATATTATAAGTTAAGGAAATATTCGAATATTAAATTTGGGGTTTTGGCGCAAAATAAAACATTTTCAAATCGCGCCCGGGTTGAGTCAAAAAATTTGAAATTTAAATAATAGGATTTTAAGAGGGTTTCAAATTTTAAAATTAAGTATTTTATGATCAAAAAGTATACCCCCAAAACGGACACATGTACGCGCGCGTAGCCGTCCAAACTCGCCCGTTTCACTAAACGGGACGAGAACACAATGCACGGACGCTACCACGAGGCTAGGGATGTCAAGTAGGCCAAGATGGATATTTTTTATTTTATTTTAGATGCTAAAATTTGTTATATGCAGAAATGAATTTACCGGGTAAAAATTTACAGTAAGCAACAAACAAGCAGCTAAATGAAATGAGTACCATATTATGCTCAAACAGTAACTGAAAATAGTAGTATTGGGCTCGGGTGTTACAGCGGCTATGCGTTTGGGTTAACAGTGAAGGTGAAGGAGAGATGAAGGAATCTAGGTTTTGAAAATTTGAGAGGAGATAAATTTGTGGGGAGAGAGAGATGGACCATCTCTGTTGAGATGGTGTGGGTTTAAACAGGATAAGCGAAATTTTAGGATTTTTGCACTTAAGTCCCCAAAACCAATTTGCTTAGAAGATTATCTCTTAACCATAAATCTTTTATTTTCCTTTTTATTATTTTAACTAATAAATGTTAAGACTTACCTAGCCATAATAATAAAATAATAGGATAGACATAAACACATGCATGCGGGTTGAATATCTTATGAGTCCTATATCAATTAGGTATAAGAAAAGAGATAAAGCCAAATATCTTTCCCATCTCAAAACCATACATCTTTAATAAATTAAATATTTACCAATCCCAATAAATTACCATGACTCAATAATAACCTAATAACAATAATAATACCCAAAATCCAATAACCAAAATAACTTAAACCGCCCAACATATTTATTAATTACAACCTTATTCAAGAAATATCGCATGATTGTTCTAGGGTGTTACACAGCCTTTCATCGGGATCTCTTCTTCTCTTTCTTTTTCTTCCTTTTGTTTTCTTATTTTGCTTGGTTTTATTAAGTTTGGGGTTTTGACAAAATCTTGGCAGCATAACCGTTTATTTTTGTCATTTTTATTTGGAGAATGTAAACATAAATCTATGCTTCTGTGTTTTAGGTGAAGCACGGATGGAAGTCCGCGTTCAAGAAAGGAGAGCACGTGCAACGACCCTATTTCGTGTACTCTTTTGTATTATTTGTCATTAATAAATTGCCATTTCTTTTCAAGTATTGAATTATATTTAAATTCTTGAAAACATGGTGTAAGACAGCTCACAATAATGTGAGCCTGCTCATGGATCATTTCGAATGATCTTTGCTTCTCTGCCTTCTTGAGACAGCTCATGAGCATTTTGAGCCGTCTCAACACTCGTTTGGACGGTTATCCTATTCACTATCTACATGAGACGACTCAAGCAATCTTGAGTCGGCTCATGCCCTCGTTCGAAACTGAAACGTTCTAGACACCCTTTAGACGAATTCTTTGGCCTTGTAACCTTTCGTTTCCTCAATTAAACCGCTCTTTCATTTCATTAAACCTCCTAATTAATTCAGAAAACCTCTCAACCCTTGAAGTCCCATCAAACTATCTTTTAATGCCTTTAAATTCTTTTGATTTATCAACCCCTTTAATTTCCCGTTCATTTCATTCTTCTTCTTCATTTTCTTTAGCTGCCCAAAACTCAATTCTTCTCTGAAAACCTCTGAAAAATACTGTTTGAAATTCTACCCTAAGAATCTTTTTCGTTATAAATTAAATACCGCAAGCGCACGGTTATTATAGTAATGCGTTTACAGGTCGATCCACAGAGAGGTGCGATTTAATTAATTCTAAAGTTAAGTTTATAAAAATAGCTTATTTAAAGTGGCAGGGAATTAAAAAGATAGGTTTTTATAAAGAGAAAAGTCTAGGGTTTTATTATTTTATCTTCTAGGGTTGGTTTAAAAGATGGTTCTCCTTTTTTAGATCTATATTTATTATGTTTTCTATTAATTAAAACAAAAGCATAGATTATATTAATTAGATTTAAAAATAACTATCAATTATTAAAACATCATTTAGAAACTATATCAAATATCTATGTTTCTAGTTAATTAAAAGAACCCTAGGTTTAATCTTCGATTAAGAGTATTAGGTAGTTAATCTATACTATTATTTTATTGAATCAGACTAGAACCCTTTAATTACCTAGGTTGAATTTATTTTAATCTAATTCTTTTATGACCATCCCTAATTAGGTTTCTAGTTTGTCAGACCGTCATTAGCCTAATGAGTTTTTAGGTGTATCATCAATCCCTAGATCTAATTCAAAACATCAATTCTCTTTATAAGATCTAGTTTATATGATGAAAACATTAAAGGAAAAAAATTAAAATTAAAATAAAACTCATTCATGAAGCATAAGAAAAGAAGAAATTAATCATATCCAACCACTAGAATTAAGCAATACAAAAACCTAGAAAGAAATTAAGTACTCCTAATTGAAAAAGTAATAGACATTTTATTCATTATGAAAGTATTTACAAAAGTTCTTGATTGATTGATCTCCAAAAGTAAACCCTAATTTTTAAGCATATGAGAGAGATATAAACCCTAGTCTATAAAGAGCTTTAAATAGTATTCGGGAGAATTGGAATAAACTTCTAAAGATAAACAGAGAATACTAAACTACCTTAAAAATCTCAACTCAAATCTCCACTAAACTTGGGCTGATTTGCCCTCATTGATGATTTCGGCCGAAAATTTGAGGCAAATTCATCTTTGATTTTTTGTGTCTTCTGTTGTTTTGCATCTAGATTCCTAAAGTTTGTTTCAATATGATAATAGCCTCCATGATTTTGATATAGCTCCATAAAGTCCATATTGCACGTACGTAATGTTGGCTATAGTGCTCTGAAGTCAATTATTGGATCGCAGGCACATGATTGCAATGATTGAGGGAGGACCTATACCGGTAGAACAATTTTACTCGAGATGATAGTATGCTATCTGGTTTGTCTTTATCATCATGTACATATTTCAGGTGACATTACAGATCACTATTATATGTTGATAGAGCCCATAGGATTCTTGCTTGACTACCAGCAGTATGATGGCGATCATATACGTGAGAGTTGGGTGGCCTATAAGCACGTCCTTAAAGTGTCCCTGGTCGTGAGAGTTTCGAGACTGGGCATCGATACTCCGAGAGTAGACTAGTGTATACGGATCGAGACCCCGACGAGGGGCGGTGGCCGGTCTCACAAGCCATTGGTGTCAGTTGGTTCACCTAAAATGTATACAGGTGCTCATTGGGTTATGAGTATACCGGACGGACTCGCCGGGAACATGCTAGTTGGATTATACCTATTGTTAGATAGCAGTTCTCTGGTGACATGTGTACAGGTTAGTCTATCGACCTGATATCGTCATTTATCTCGTGTGAGTTCCCACTGTGCTTTGATTACTACCCTAACATGGCTCAAAGGAGTCGTGCAAACAGGTTTTAGTTGGGTACAGTCCCGAGCCACATGGAGGCAGTGAGCGGATCGTCGGGGGACTCGTCTCTCCCGGTATTGGGGGTTAATGTCGCGGTGTGCACATGTGGCCATCACCAGAAATCCTCGGCCAGGATAGACGAGAATTACCAATCTAGGATCGGTAGTTTCTCAGTTGGTGATAGGTTTCATGCCGACACTAAATGTCAAGTTATTAGGGGTCTGACTTTATCCTTCCCCCCAAGACTCAATATGCGATACTCATAGACGAATGGACCAGACTGTACGGATATTGTCACTATCAGGCTCAGTAGGGTTTCAGGATGAGTTTGCTCGTCGGCCTCCCTTTCGCTTAATACCTAGGTAGCCATTACGTACAGCTAGTGCTACTGACGTGCTTGTGATTAAACCCACTGCCAGCGTATTGACGAGTCTTTAGAGTCCCACATAGAGGGTTTCCCTGGTTCGGGCGAATTGTTGTAGAGGCTGTATGGTTTTATGACAGGGTTCGATTATATTCATGCACTTGTGTACGGATCATGATCGGACGGATAATACTAGTGGGCTTTGGTTTAAGCCGGATCCAAGTATTATATTGTTGGATTATTTTCGTCTTGTTGTATTCGTATTCAGTCGGAATTTGGATGCGGGTATGTATATACGGATGGGGGGTATTCTTGTAATCCGTTACAAGATTACTTTTGAAGATGCCATTTCTTTTTCTTGTATTAAACATTTAGGGTTTTGTAAATGTTTAATATTGTTGAGGTGTAAAGTGTGAGTGCAAGTTTTGGTTTGGTGCATTGATTGTGGCATGTGCTATTTGTGACTCATGGTGTTGGGTCTTGTGTGATTCATGGTGCATTGATGGTTCTTGGTGTGTGTTGTGAGATATTTGAGAGGCAAGTGGCAGATATTTTTGGTGTGGGGTTTTTATTTAGTTTCTTAACTCAAATACCTCACAACTCAACTCAAGAAAACAACTAACACTTTTCTTTGGTTGTATTTCTTTAGCCAAAACTTGAGCTCACATTTCTTCACCTATGGCTTCTTCTTCAACCTCCACCCGTTCCCTCTCATGAGTTGAGAATTCTTGGGTGTTATGAAACAAAATGATCACACATTCTCTCTATTTAATCTTGGGTATCTAGGTTAGCAAACTGGATGCCCGGGTTGCTTCGGTTTTGAAGCGGGAGCCCGTATTACTAATCCTCGACGTGGATCATCTTCGACGAGGGAGACCGGAGATCGAACTTAATCGAGGCAGCCGCGAGGAGCTTGGGACAGAGGTTGAAGACCGAAGGACACGGATCGATCGGTATAACCTCTCTAAACTCTTTATATAGAACTAGTATAGGGTTAATGGTACGATCCGTCGATTAAGGTTCCGTTAGTTCCGGGGTTTTAAAGTTTTTGTTCCGCATTTGGCCACGGATTGATGATCAGGGCACTGGCGTAACCCTACATGGTATCAGAGCCAACCCATTAACCACATACTAGTTAGTTTAGACAATGTTAAAGTATCGAAACCGAAACAACTCTGAAATAATACCCGATATATTCTAGCTTCTGTCAATTTTTCCAGTGTCTTCTAAAAATATTTTAGCAACTGCAAAAGACTACTAAAATGACCACTAGACCGCACCCCAAATACGAGCCACTTCCACCCTAAATGACCCGACCACATATGCAAAAAATCCAAGTTGGACGGCCAGAGAAGGGAACCGGGGTTTGAAATTTTGGGTGTGATATGGTCTTTGGAATATTGGTTCAATGGTATTGCTAGTTTAGCCGAGTTTGGATATGGTTTTATCTGGTTTTTTGGGGCTATTTTGGGTTATTTCGAAGTCGATATTTCTAACATTGTTTAATGTTTTACAGTACTTACATTATTATCTGCGACTGTGAATATCATTAGAGCCGTACAACTTGTCTAACTGCTATAGTTCTTTTAGACGGGTTTGCGAACGTGACATTCACGTTGATATTCTTTGTTGTGCTGTGTTTGTTGTGAATTCGTCGTGGTGGATAGCTTGGTTGTAATGATAGTACAGTTTAGTTTTATTTGTACATTTGATATCGCGGGGCGAGCGTCCAACATGTAGACTGCCGTCACTGCCTGTTTGTATATTATTTGTTTGGGGCACGACCGGGTTGAGGTCGATATCACCGTTGTACATATTTTATTTTCTGTAATAGGATTACCCCGCGATGGAGTGCACGGATAGCCGGGTTCTGGAGGGCAACGGGCCTGCATCTCATGGATTTGAGACGGAGGGGGCCTCACTCTAGAATTGACGGGCTATTCGCCGCACTCGTAGAGGGTACAGGTTGACCCAAGGAGGGGTGCTCAAGTTATCGAATTCCGTAAAGTGCCGGGTGGCCCATTCACTTTGATGAAGAGGGCTGCCCCGCTTCTAGTTTTGGCGGGTAACTTGCCGCGTTCGTAGGGGTCTAGGTTTTCATTGCACAGGCTATCCACACGACTAGGGGAACGTCAGGTTTCACTTGCGGCTCAAAGGAAACTCGGGGCTTCCAGATTATCTGTATTGTTCTGTGATACTTATCGCTTGTCTTTGATGTTGCATTTATCATGCCTGCAGTGATTATTATATATTGTTATATATACTAGTACATGTTGTATATATTTTACACCCGCACTAGTTCAGTCCCCACTCTGTCGTTAGTTAAGTAACTGTAACACCCGAGTTCACTTATACCAATTCCAGTTCCGTATTTAATTATCTGTGGTCCTTCTTGATTTGGTGTGTTTGGATGCGAATGATATTTCTACATATTACTTTGCATTCGACCCGACCCGCTTAATTAAACCCGTGTGACTCTTATTTATAGCTTACATTGACTGGTTGCATGGGCTTTTGCATCTCATAATGTGGTTTATATTGGCATTTTATCTTATATCGCATCTGTTGCATATAACAATTTACATCACATAAAATAAATTAAAAATACTTGTCATGGCCCGCTCGACACCCCTAACCCTGTGGTAGCGTCCTTGCATCGTGTTATCGTCCCGTTCAGTGAAACGGACGTGTTTGGACAACTACGCGCACGCACGTGCAACCGTTCTTGGGGGTATGCTTTTTAACTGTAAAATCTTTCATTTTAATTTTTGGAGCCCGCCAATAAAATTCATAATTCGAATTCAAAGTTTTAGACCCGATCCGGGCGCATTTTGGAATATTTTGTATCTCGCCAATTTATGATTATTTAATAATTCATTTTCACTTAAACCTATTTTACTGGCCAAAATATTTTTTCCAAACTAATAAAATCTTTAACCAACGCTTAAATTATTATCAACCCCCCTTAAATCTTTCACAATCCTTTCTCTAAACGAATCACAGCGATCCATTCTTTTCACCGGGCCCCACCATTATTTTTCCCCTCTCTCTTTCAGGGAATCAGAAATCTCATTTCCATTCACTGGGCCCCATGTCTCTTTTTTCTCCCCAAAAATCTTCTTCATTCTTTCTCTCTCTCTCCCCAGAGCGCAGCTCTCTCTCTCTCTCTCTTCTTTCTCTCTCCTCTCGCAACTTTCTCACAGATCTCGCGATTACTGTAGCTTCCTCGATTCCCGTTACCGCGCTTCGCTTACGGTCACCTCTCTACACCTTCTCTTCTTCTTTCCTTTAAAACCCCGCACCTCCTTCATTTTAAAACCCATCGCAGAGAAACCCTAGCCGCCTCGTCTCCTCTCGCCGTTGCCCTAGCCGCCTCTGCCTCGTCGCCATCTCCACCTCTTCATCTTCTCAATCTCTTCCTTCCTTCGTTCTTCTCTTTCTCCCTCTCCCGAGACCCTACACACCCACTGCACCCCAGAACCCATCACCGCCACCGTACTTCGCCGCCGACCACCTCACCCCGTCACCATCTTCTTCTTCTTCTCTCTCTCTCCTCTGTTCTTCTTCTCCTTCACATGAACCCTGCACACCCCTATACCAGAAAACCCTAGCTTAACCCTACCAAACCCTTGCTGCAGAACCCCATTGCCGGAGCTCCGTTCACCGCAGTGACCCTTCGCGGCCACCTCCTTCCCGACCACGTCACCCATACGACCACCAGCACCTCTCTAATTTCCCTGCATGCCTCATGGATAGTGCAGCCTCCATCTTCCTCTTCTCAACTACAAATCCAGAACCCTCACCCAACATCAGCCGACCCCAAACCCTAGCCACCGACCCTCTTCGCCGGAGCTCCGATCACTGCTGTCAATGCCATCACCCTCCCTCTGCAAGCGCAGAGCACTCGCACAGTGAGCCTTCCCTCTTCTTATTCTTCTCTTCCTTTTCTTGCATGCATTCTTTCATGTAGTGCTCACTGTTTTTGTTTGATCGCCGGAGTTAGCCGCGACGTCGACAATGCCGATGCCCCAGCGAGGATATCTGGCCTTTGTGATCCCATTGTGCGTGGTTTGGGTTCATTTCCGTGTACCGTGCGCACGTCGCGACGTTTTCCGCCGACGTGAGACGTTCCGTATTCCCGTTCCTGATCCGTCCAGGCAAGTGAAACTTGCTACATGCTATTTTAAACTATTCATATGCTAAATTACTTATTTCCTGTTGAACCTCTAATTAGAATTGAAAGAAAAGGATTTCAAGTTAACCGTGTAAAGTTCCGTTATACATTTCATGATTCCAAACGTGAAACTTAATCTTGCATCTAATTATTTTACATCTAACAATCACCTGTACATGATAGATCACATTTGTTTATTGCTATGATACCCTTTTTCCAGTTTAGCTCATCGGACATTCATGTGCAACTTTAACCGGTCTAATTACAACTGCATTCATTAAACAGATTATATATGTCGTCGCATCCTTGGGACACCCGATATTTATTAACCTGTTTTCAGCATTTACATCTATCATACTGTATTCACACTATGCCGACACCGTATGTTAAACACAATTGATAACTGTACAGCTAAATAAATAAAATCTGCTTCTGTGTTTAACTCATTACTTAGATCATGTTGTTGATAACCATGCTTGATTATTATAACCCTGATTATGCTAGCTGATGATGAGCTCACTCATGATATCGTTTACACCTTGATATGACTTGCTACATATATACCGATTGACCCGACATGGTACCGTACACTACTTGACTTGACCTGATATACTATGACTTGACCCGTTATCTGATCTTGTGTCTAATGCCAACAAACCTGACATGTAGTCATCACGGACCGTTCCTGTTGTCTATCCAGACAGACCTGCTCTTACCTGATCCTGTGTTGGCATTAGTTCTTGATTACTGAATACCTGACTTGAACACTTATAACTTGGGGGTATGGGGAAATCAAGGATGAAACCTGACCTGTAACTCAACAGTTCGATACCTGTTCTGATCAGTATTACGGGCTAGGCCAGCCCCGGAGTGATGATGCTGACATCACTCGCCTGTACCTGCTACCTTTTACTGCTTAGCGGCACGTCTCGGTTTCAGCCCGAGAGTCTGTAGACCGTGGTCCCGGGCATGCACGGGATACTATTGAGTTACATCGATGATTCATCAATTTGATTTCAAAGACTTGAGAGTAGATAACCCAATAGATCGGTTTAGTTTGCTCACTGCACATTACCCTTCACTGCCCTGATTTACATTACTGTTACATTTGCTTTCATTCATGATTGTATTTGCATTGCCTATTACCCTGTTTATATTTTATTGCTTGATGACATGACACGCTGACGTCTGGGTTTTGCATGGCCCAGATTCTTCTACCTTGTTGTAGACTGATCAGGAGTATTGCCGCTGTTAGACGAGCGGTGAAGTTCCTGTCGGTATGTAGTTTCACTTCCAGGTGTTTCATTTATTGTATCTTTTGCTTCCGCATATCATTATTTCTTGACTCATTCATTCTGGCTCATGGACATGTACTAGATAGTTTAGTTTACTTTCCTGTTCTTGATATCTCTACAACCGTAATGTGACTGTGGAGGGATTTTTCCTATCCACAGGTAGCATGGTTGGCTATGTCACGTGCCCATCTTAGCGTACTCTGGGAAGGGGGGCGTGACATGGTTCTTTTGGTATCAGAGCCATAGGTTAGTCGGGTTGATTCTTTTGTAGTTGGGTATTGTACCCAATACACGAATCAGAATACCCGTGTTTAGAAAACATGTCCTGCCACCTTGCCGTTTTACCGTTTTTGAATCAAGTTCTTCCTGATTATATCTTTTACGATGTGCAAACTTCCTTTGCATATCGACTCGAAAACCTGATTCCTTGTTATCTCTAGGACTTGTGCGACTTGGGTGGAGTTATGTAATTGTGCCCATGAACTGTAGCATGGTTACAATGCGGTACTCTGTTTAAGTAACTTGGAGTCCTGGTCTTGATTCACTTCCGTATTCCATGATCGTTAGATTACCTTGCTTCTCTCGGTTTCGTTGCTTACCAGTTATTGTTTCATCGCCAGCTTGAACCATGTTTACTGTGGTTAACCCTCTTCAGTATCTCGACTTCGGATGAAGTCATCTTGATATCTTACTCGTTCCTGTTTTCCCCGCGTTAGGATTATTCAATCCTGGTACATTTCTTTGTTTGTTGTTGTCTTGGGAATGGGTTTTCGCGGCACTTTTCACACTCATATTGATTGTAAGGAAGGGAAGGTGATTCTCCAGATTCCCGGACATTCGGAAGTTGTTTTGCTGGAGGAAGCAGTTCTGTCGGGCCAGTCAGGTTAGGGCTAGGCCGACGAACAAGGTTCTTTCGTCAATGGCAGTGGATAAGGAAGAAGCGCCGGCTATATTGAGAGTTTCATGGAAGCGTGAAGACATATCAGGTTTACCGCCGAGGCGAGACGTGGAGTTCGCACTTGAACTTGTTCCTGGTGCAGCGCCAATCTCAAAGGGCATTTTACCCGATGGCACCAGTGGAGTTGGAAGAAGTCAGGAAGTAGGTTGCTGAATTATTTGAGAAGGGTTGGTTTCACCGCAGCAACTTAACTGGGGAAGCTCCTGTCCTTCTAGTAAAGAAGAAAGATGACACAAGGAAGGCGTGCGTTGATCATCGAGAATCAGACCGAATGAGTATTATGAACAGGTACCCGATCCCTCGCATTGGCGAGGTGTTGAGCAGCTTAGTGGCGCGAGGGTATTCTTGAAGCTGGATTTTGTAGTTCGGATATCATCAGGTCCAAGTTAAATCAGAAGATAGTTACAAGACTGCATTCCGAACTCAGTATGGACATTACGAGTATTAGTGATGCCCTTCGGAGTGACGGATGCACCGACAATATTTATGGACTTGATGAACAGAATCTTTTCGCCATTCTTGGACCGGTTTTAGCAATGGTCATTAAAGATATTCTGGTCTACTCGAGGAGCATTGTAGAGCATGCAGAACTCTTGAAGATCGCACTGCAGACTTGGGGGCAAGAAAGATTATATGCAAAGATGAGCAAGTGCAAGTTTTGGCTTGATGAAGTAAAGTCTTGGGACATATCGTAGCTGGAGATGGAAACGCCGTTTACCCAGGGAAGATTGCAGCAGTTCAAGACCGGCTGATTCCGAAGAACGTGATAAAGATCAGAAGTTTCTTGGACTTGCAGGATACTATAGAAGGTTCGTGAAGAATTATGCTCGTTTGGCTGAGCCTCTGACCAAGCTTACGCACAAGAAAGTATCATTTGTGTGGATGAATAAGTGTGCGTCAGCCTTTGAGGCGTTGGAGCAAGAATTGATAACCGCTTTGTTTCAACCGTACCAGACGGTTCCGGAGGATTGGTGATTCACAGCGACGCATCTGGGAAAGATTTGGGATGTGGTTCGATACAACATGAGAAGGTTGTAGCTTACGCGTTGAGACAGTTGAAGGCTCATGAGAAGAATTACTCAACTCATGACTTGGAGCTTGCGGCTGGGATTTTCGCTAGAAGTTTTGGAGACACTACTTATTGGGCGGGAGGGGTTGAGATATTCACCGATCACAAAAGCCTAAAGTACGTGTTCGCGCAGAAGGAACTATTTGTGAGACAGCGAAGATGGTTGAAGCTGATGGCTGACTATGATCTTGATCTTGAGTACCATCCGGGAAAGTTAGTGTTGTGCCGGAAGCGCTTAGTCGGTTGCCAGCAATTCTGATGTTGACTGCACCAAGGGAACTTATTGAAGACTTTCGGAGATTCGAGTTAGAGATCGTGCTATCGCGTTCTTTGGGATAGATGATGCAACTGCAGGTACAGTCATCGTTGATCGAGGATATTGAAGCAGCGCAATTGCAGGACCCAAGATTGCAGAAGTTTCGAGAACAGGTTGAAGTTGAACTTCGAACGGGCGTGGTGGTTCATGAAGATGGTTCGTTGTGTCAGTTATCTGTGTGTGCCAATGGAGGTATTCGTGAAAAGCTTATGAAGGAGGCATACAGTTCAACATATTCCATACATCCAGGAGGCACGAAGATATACCGTGATCTACGACAGCATTTCTGGTGGAAAGGTTTGAAATGGGAGATTGCTCGCTTTGTGGCAAAATGCTTGGTGTGTCAGCAGGTTAAGGCTGAACATCAGAGGGTTACTGGTTTATTGCAACCACTTCCGATTCCTCAATCGAAGTGGGAACATATAACCATGGATTTCGTGACAGCTTTACCGCGGAGTCCAAAAGGCAACAATGAGGTTGGGGTGATAGTTGATCGATTGACCAAGGCAGCTCATTTCATACCATTTCGAGTTGGTCAATCAACGGGAGCGTTGGCGGAACGGTACATGCAGGAGATTGTAAGATTGCATGGAGTACCGGTGAGCATCGTGTCCGACCGTGACACTCATATCTTATCACACTTCTGGAGGAGCTTACAGGAAAGTTTGGGGACTCGATTGAAGTTTAGCACAACTTATCATCCTCAGACAGATGACCAGTCAGAGAGAACGATCCACACTCCTGAAGACATGTTGAGAGCTTGCATGCTAGACTTCAAGGGATCTTAGGAGGATCATCTACACTTGGTGGACTCTTCGTACAACAACAGTTTTCAGGCGACTATTAAGATGGCTCCATTCGAAGTATTGTATGGTCGCAAGTGTCGTTCACCTGGTTGTTGGGGCAATGTCAGAGAGCGAAGATTGTTGGGACCAGATTTGGTTGTGCAGACAGTTGAGGAAGTTAACGCTATTCGGAATCATATGAAAGCAGCTCAAGACAGATAGAAGAATTGGGCAGATACGTCGAGAAGACCTCTAGAGTTCGCCATTGGTGGTTTGGTGTTCTTGAAGGTATCACCGACTGGAGGGGTGATTCGTTTCGGAAGTCGAGGAAAGTTTAGTCCTCGATTTGTTGGACCTTTCGAAATTTTGGAGCATGATTGGGAGAGTGGTTCATCGTTTAGTGTTACCACAATCATTGGAGAATGTTCGTGACGTGTTTCTTGTATCTCAACCCAGTGGGTATGCTCGAGATGAAATACATGTATTGGATCTTTCGGAGCAGATTGTACGAAAAGATTTAACCTTTGAGGAGCGACCGATATAAATTGTGGATCGAAGAGAAAAGATTCTTGTAAACAAAGTTATCCCTCTTGTACTTGTTTCTTGGGGTAATCGCTTGCATGGAGAACCAACTTGGGAACGAGATGATGGAATCCAGCAGAAGTTTCCACATCTATCCTTGTAGATTCTTAATTGTTTATCCTTTCTTGTCCTTGAAATTTCGAGGACGAAATCCTTTTGTAGTTGGGTATAATGTAACACCCGAGTTCACTTATACCAATTCCAGTTCCGTATTTAATTATCCGTGGTCCTTCTTGATTTGGTGTGTTTGGATGCGAATGGTATTTCTACATATTACTTTGCATTCGACCCGACCCGCTTAATTAAACATGTGTGACTCTTATTGTAATACCCGGTTCATTTATATACGCCTATATCCGTATTTCTTTTTAACCTATAAAATTTTATTTATAATTATTTATTATTTTAAAACTCCCAATCCATTTTAGTTCTTCCCCTCTCCTTTCTCAGACCATAATCCCAATTCCTCATGTTCTTGTCCCATTTATATAAACCTCAATTTATATACGTCCATCTCTTTTTCATATTTTTATTTAAACTCAAAACCCTAATTTTTCCCTTCAACCCATTTCTTTTATTCATTAAAACTTAAACCCAACACCAAATTTCCTTTTAATAAATCCCCAGCACCAAATCCTCAGCCCATTCCCAAAATTTTTCCCATTTAAATTCCTCTGGCCCAACTCCCCGAGCCCAGCACCATTCCTCAGCCCGTTTCATTTTTAAAACAAAACCCCATTTTCCTATTTTCTTTTCCTCATTTTATATCGGCCCCGGCCCAGCAGCCCACTTCCTTCTCCACTCTATTATAATTCTTTTAGTTTATTTTAAGGCCCGGCCCATTCTTTTCAAACCTTCACCGCACCCGCTTCAGCAACCCGACCCACCTTCTACACCCCCATCTTCCCAACGGCTACTTCCGCCTCCCCCGCTCGCGCGATCCGTTTCCTCCGCCGACGCCGACGCCCACGCCCACGCTCGCATGCGTTACCCCACGACGTGCGCCCTCTACCTCTCATCGTCGCAACCCCTCACTCCTCCCTTTTCTCAAATCTTCGATCTCATTTACCACCCTCTCACAACCCACTGCGCACCCTTCACCCGCTCACCCCGACGGCGACGACCGCAACCCCTCACCCTCCTCACCATCGCTCGCCTCCTCCTCACCTTCATTCTTTCCACTTTCCCTCTCTCTCCACCTACTTTCCCTGACCCACTCCCCTGCACCCACTCGGGTCCCTACACACCCGCCGTCCACTCACCGCCGGCTCTCCTCCACCCTCGTCCTCATTCCTTCCCTCCTCGACAATCCTACCTCCTATCATCAACGCCCTCGCCTCCATCTTAAACCCCCACTCACCCACTACCCGCACCCGAGCTTCACCCTTGCAACTCTCGCCGGCGAGCCCCATTGCATCTCGTCGACACCCCCGCACCATCTTCGACACCCTACGTCATCATCATCATCATCGTCGCCATCATATCTCCCTCTCTCTCTGTGTCTCTCTGCAATCTCTCTCTCTCTGTTCTCTCTCATTCTCACTCTATCTCTCTCTGTCTCTCTATATCACTCTCTCTCTGCCCTTTCTCAATCTCTCTATCTCTGCCCTCTCTCAATCTCTCTGTTCTCTCTACTCTCTCTCTTTCCCTGTTCTCTCTCACTCTCTGCAATCTCTCTCACTCTATCTCTTGATCTCTCTCTTGATCTCTCTCTCTCTCTCTCTTGATCTCTCTTTGTCTCTCTGCATCTCTCCCTTCCTCATTCTCTCCCAAGCCTCAACCGACCTCTTTTCCGTCGAGCATCCACGCATCAACAGCAAAGCTGCAACGCTAACCCAAGCCTAGTCAAGCCCCGACATTTCGTCGAACACCTACAGAGATCGCCGTTGCCGCTGCCGTCCATCACCAGAACGTCTCCAGGCAAGTATTTTACTTGCTACATGCTAATATATTCGTATTTCAATCTTAGATCGTATAGTTTACAAATTTACAACTCTCGATAAAATATATGGCGCAACTGTTCGATGCTTGATCTCAATGGAAATCCTTATTTAAATTGACGGAACAAGAGGGCATTTGCTGGCCCATGTAATTTTGAATACTATGTGCAAATTTCACTGGATAATATGACTATTAACGACTAAAACGATTACCCCCAAGTATACTTGTAAAACTGGAACTTTCTCGTATCTGAAAACCGTAAAAATTACCATAAATTATGTACATACTGGAATGATGAGTTTGAGGGCTTAAATCGAAGCCGACTCGACGAATTATAACCCTATGCAAGTTTCTAATGGTTTCTATACTTTAATTATGACGATATTTGGATTGGAGTGCGACTCTGGACTGCAGTCCAGAGCGACTCTAGTTGTTGTTTACTGTCCCGTAATGGGTACCACCCTGTTTCCTTAACTTGTAGGTTGCGGAACTCTGCTGTTTAATAAAGGTGAATCTATTAGCTAGATAACACAAGTAGTTTCATTCTGTTTCGTCATCGTTTGTTATTTAATTTGTAATTTAAAAGATCGGGAGGTATAACAGTCCCAACAAAATCAGAATTGACATACTAGTATTGAACAGTATATATCTCCTGACGTACAGACGCGATTAAGAATCCGTCTATTGCGTTGAAAACCTTACTAAAAACCCTAGATTTCATCCAACTGTAGCATCGCTAAATTCTGATCTCAAATGGGATTAAAATGCGTTGCGAAACAGACTTTCGATTCTGAAACCGGATTTCCAGCCGTGAACGCTTAAAATGAAATGGCCATAACTAGTGATCCTGAAACCCGATTGTCATGAAACCAAATTCGCTGGACAGTTAATCAAACATACCACTTATTCCCCATTCATCGTTTCGCTAAACTGTACCCGCATGATTTATGATAAATTGTGTAAGTGGTAGATTACTGATTCATGACATCCTAATCATGCTTTACATACTGTTTCACTCATCATATCATACATATGTCACTGCATTGATAACCTAGTGATCATGTGCATTACCCAGTGTTAGGTATTAGTGATGATTGTGGCAAGTACGTTACTGTTCGTGCATGAGAGATTAAGTGAAAGTGACACGTACTTGTACACAATCAGTGAACCCTATTATTCTAGTGCATTGTCGACGTCTGTGGGACGCGTGTACGTGTGACTGTATGTGGTATGGGACACTTATGGAAGCTCTTGCATGGTGTTGGGGTAAAAATTTACACCCTGGTTGACCAAGTCAAAATCAAAGTCAACCCCAACCCAAGTGGGCCCAAGCCCAGATCCAGTGGGCCCATGCCCGGGTCGAGCCCGAACATGAAGCGGCCGGACTCCCCCCATGCTAAGATAAAAATTTTGTAATAAATAATTTTGTTGTATTTCTTTTATTTTATTTTATGGATAAATGTAAGAAAAATAGGCATAAAGCCAAATTTTTGTAAAGCCCATGCCTTATGTGCAAAAAGAAATGGCACATGAGCCATGGGATAGGCAAAATGCCATTTTGTGAAGCCCAAGGGGCTATGTGTAAAATGTATAGCCTATAAAGGCAAAGATAATGAAATATCTCAACAAATTTTCTCTCTCTCTAAAAAAACTTTTCAGATCTGAGATCTTTTCTCCTTCTTCAAGGTTCCTAAACCTTCTTCTTTCTCTTGAATTAAATCAAGAGTTTTGCTCTTCTTTTAATAAAACAAATTAGTTTTTCACCACAAAACCCATAAAGGGGAACTCAGATCTTCCATTAGATCTCAAAAAGAAGAGATTTTTAAAAATCCCACGTCTCTTGATCTTCAAAATCCAGCTAACAGAGGAAGAAGAAGAAGAACCTCTTTCACTAAACCCAAAGAAAAAAGAAAAAAAAACAACACACTCAGGAGTCCAACTCCTCTCTGATTTCTCTTTCGAGAAATTTTTTTAGGCTAAAAGCCTCTTTTCCTTGCCGGCGCTCAAGCGCAGAGCGTCCCGGTGCCGACACGTGGCGTGCTTGCGCTCCAGCGCAAGCGCTCGAGCGCAAGCCGCCCCCGTGCCGACACGTGGCGCGCTTGCGCTCCAGCGCAGGCGCTCGAGCGCAAGCCGCCCCCGTGCCGACACGTGGCGCGCTTGCGCTCGAGCGCAGGCGCTCGAGCGCAAGTCGCCTCCGTGCCGACACATGGCGCGCTTGCGCTCCAGCGCAGGCGCTCAGGCGCAAGTCGCCCCCGTGCCGACACATGGCGCGCTTGCGCTCCAGCGCAGGCGCTCAGGCGCAAGTCGCCCCCGTGCTGACACGTGGCGCGCTTGCGCTCGAGTGTCAAGCGCTGAAGCGCAAAACGCTCACGTGCCGACACGTGCCGCGCTTGCGCTCAAGCGCAGAGCGCCCACGTGCCGACACGTGGCACTCTAGCGCCTGAGCGCACAGTACCTAGGCGCACAGCGTCCGAGGTGCTGCCTCATGCATCCTTTGGATGTCCTTTCCCCCCTTTGTTTATATATACATGTATATATATACATATGTATACATAAGTACACATACACATACTCCGCGACACTCTCCCCCTCAAAGGCGAGTGTCGCGGGACCCCGTAAAAACTCTGCGTGGCTCCCGATATATCCAAAAACCCCTTTCAAAACAAAACACACGTACACTGCACATTGAGTTCGCATGACTAGTTTAACCCGTCAATCGGAGGTTCCCTCGCTCCAAAGGCGAGAGGTAATTAACGGCAGCTTAGTCCGCGGCTGCCGGAGATTCGGATCCCCACAATCATTAAACCCCGGCCTACCCTAGGCAGGGGGAATCTGTAGTACGCCTGACAAGCGTGCGCGTATTCCCATCTCAATGGGGTGACGAAAAACACCCTACACATGGGTGTCACAGATAAGGCACCAGACACTGCCATTTATCTTAGGTATTAGTCGGGACGTGCTTGATGGAGGTCCTGCCTCTAGTTCTCGCGCAGACTTGTCACAGACCGATTGGTATTTGAGGTTATGGTTAGCGTTTGATGTAGACCACGGGGTGTGGGGTAGTTTGAGTGTGAGTTCAATAGAATCTCGGGAGTCCCATGCCGGCTTATATATATGGAGATATATGGAGATTTACAGGGTACATGATTATTACCGTGAGTTACATGTTGGGCCCGTGGTCCCTTGCCCTTGGGTTCTACCCTTGGGTGGAGGACACTCGCGAGTGGTTGACTCTCACACTTGGACTGACGATAGGCTTAGTGACCTGTACAGTGAGACTTAGAGACTGATAGGGATAATGGCATTGATATACATTACTTACTGTGTTGACATACCTGGCATATTATTTTACTGCTTTACTGTTCACCTGCTCTATTAGACACTTCTTTGATTACTGCATGTTCATATTTATACCGTCATTGATTTACTGTTATATATATTTATTATCACTGTTCGAGTTGTCACATGTATCTATATATTATATTGCTATTGTGTCGCTCTGACGACCTGAGTATGCATGCTCAGTGTGAGGAGATGTTTTAGCCGGGACCAGGACCAGACGTACATCACGGACATCTTGTTTAGCTATCCAGAGTTATACTCTTTTGTTCCCGTCAGGTCAGTTCTTTATATTGTTTTGTTTCAGTTACCGCATTTCTCATTACCTGCGCATTATTTACTGATTACCACGTAAAGCTAGAAGCCGAAGTGTGACTACGGCAGGACTTTTCCTTGACCGTAGGAGCATGGCTGGCCTTGTCAACCTCTCGTATTCCGTATTTTTGGGAAGCGGGGCGTGACACTTATTTATAGCTTACCTTAACTGGTTGCATGGGCTTTTGCATCTTATAATGTGGTTTATATTGGCATTTTATCTTATATCGCATCTGTTGCATATAACAATTTACATCACATAAAATAAATTAAAAATACTTGTCATGGCCCGCTCGACACCCCTAACCCTGTGGTAGCGTTCTTGCATCGTATTCTCGTCCCGTTCAGTGAAACGGATGTGTTTGGACAACTACGCGCACGCACGTGCAACCGTTCTTAGGGGTATGCTTTTTAATTGTAAAATCTTTCATTTTAATTTTTGGAACCCGCCAATAAAATTCATAGTTCGAATTCAAAGTTTTAGACCCGACCCGGACGCATTTTGGAATATTTTGTATCTCGCCAATTTATGATTATTTAATAATTCATTTTCACTTAAACCTATTTTACTGGCCAGAATATTTTTTCCAAACTAATAAAATCTTTAACCAACGCTTAAATTATTATCAACCCCACTTAAATCTTTCACAATCCTTTCTCTAAACCAATCGCAGCGCTCCATTCTTTTCACCAGGCCCCACCATTATTTTCCCCCTCTCTCTTCCAGTGAATCAGAAATCTCATTTCCATTCACTGGGCCCCACGTCTCTTTTCTCTCCCCAAAAATCTTCTTCCTTCTTTCTCTCTCTCTCCCCAGAGCGCAGCTCTCTCTCTCTCTTCTTTCTCTCTCCTCTCGCAACTTTCTCACAGATCTCGCAATCACTGTAGCTTCCTCGATTCCCGTCACCGCGCCTCGCTTACGGTCACCTCCCTACACCTTCTCTTCTTCTTTCCTTTAAAACCCCGCGCCTCCTTCTTTTTAAAACCCATCGCAGAGAAACCCTAGCCGCCTCGTCTCCTCTCGCCGTTGCCCTAGCCGCCTCTGCCTCGTCGCCATCTCCACCTCTTCTTCTTCTCAATCTCCTCCTTCCTTCGTTCTTCTCTTTCAACCTCTCCCGAGACCCTGCACACCCACTGCACCCCAGAACCCATCACCGCCACCATACTTCGCCGCCGACCACCTCACCCCGTCACCATCTTCTTCTTCTTCTCTCTCTCTCCTCTGTTCTTCTTCTCCTTCACGTGAACCCTGCACACCCCTATACCAGAAAACCCTAGCTTAACCCCACCAAACCCTTGCTGCAGAACCCCATTGCCGGAGCTCCGTTCACCGCAGTGACCCTTCGCGGCCACCTCCTTCCCGACCTCGTCACCCCTACGACCACCAGCACCTCTCTAATTTCCCTGCATGCCTCGTGGATAGTGCAGCCTCCATCTTCCTCTTCTCAACTACAAATCCAGAACCCTCACCCAACATCAGCCGACCCCAAACCCTAGCCACCGACCCTCTTCGCCGGAGCTTCGATCACTGCTGTCAATGCCATCACCCTCCCTCTGCAAGCGCAGAGCACTCGCACAGTGAGCCTTCCCTCTTCTTATTCTTCTCTTCCTTTTCTTGCATGCATTCTTTCATGTAGTGCTCACTGTTTTTGTTTGATCGCCGGAGTTAGCCGCGGCGTCGACAATGCCGATGCCCCAGCGAGGATATCTGGCCTTTGTGATCCCATTGTGCGTGGTTTGGGTTCATTTCCGTGTACCGTGCGCACGTCGTGACGTTTTCCGCCGACGTGAGACGTTCCGTATTCCCGTTCCTGATCCGTCCAGGCAAGTGAAACTTGCTACATGCTATTTTAAACTATTCATATGCTAAATTACTTATTTCCTGTTAAACCTCTAATTAGAATCAAAAGAAAAGGATTTCAAGTTAACCGTGTAAAGTTCCGTTATACATTTCATGATTCCAAACGTGAAACTTAATCTTGCATCTAATTATTTTACATCTAACAATCACCTGTACATGATAGATCACATTTGTTTATTGCTATGATACCCTTTTTCCAGTTTAGCTCATCAGACATTCATGTGCAACTTTAACCGGTCTAATTACAACTGCATTCCTTAAACAGATTATACATGTCGTCGCATCCTTGGGACACCCGATATTTATTAACCTGTTTTCAGCATTTACATCTATCATACTGTATTCACACTATGCCGACACTGTATGTTAAATACAATTGATAACTGTACAGCTAAATAAATAAAAACTGCTTCAGTGTTTAACTCATTGCTTAGATCATGTTGTTGATAACCATGCTTGATTATTATAACCCTGATTATGCTAGCTGATGATGAGCTCACTCTGATATCGTTTACACCTTGATATGACTTGCTACATATATACTGATTGACCCGACATGGTACCGTACACTACTTGACCTGACCTGATGTACCATGACTTGACCCGTTACCTGATCTTGTGTCTAATACCAACAAACCTGACATGTAGTCCTCACGGACCATTCCTGTTGTCTATCCAGACAGACCTGCTCTTACCTGATCCTATGTTGGCATTAGTTCTTGATTACTGAATACCTGACTTGAACACTTATAACTTGGGGGTATGGGGAAATCAAGGATGAAACCTGACCTGTAACTCAACAGTTCAATACCTGTTCTGATCAGTCTTACGGGCTAGGCCAGCCCCGGAGTGATGATGCTGACATCACTCGTCTGTACCTGCTACCTTTTACTGCCTAGCGGCACGTCTCGGTTTCAGCCCGAGAGTCTGTAGACCGTGGTCCCGGGCATGCACGGGATACTATTGAGTTACATCGATGATTCATCAATTTGATTTCAAAGACTTGAGAGTAGATAACCTAATAGATCGGTTTAGTTTACTCACTGCACATTACCCTTCACTGCCCTGATTTACATTACTGTTACATTTGCTTTCATTCATGATTGTATTTGCATTGCCTGTTACCCTGTTTATATTTTATTGCTTGATGACATGACGCGCTGACGTCTGGGTTTTGCATGGCCCAGATTCTTCTACCTTGTTGCAGACTGATTAGGAGTATTGCCGCTGTTAGACGAGCGGTGAAGTTCCTGTCGGTATGTAGTTTCACTTCCAGGTGTTTCATTTATTGTATCTTTTGCTTCCACATATCATTATTTCTTGACTCATTCATTCTGGCTCATAGACATGTACTAGATAGTTTAGTTTACTTTCCTGTTCTTGATATCTCTACAGCCGTAATGTGACTGTGGAGGGATTTTTCCTATCCACAGGTAGCATGGTTGGCTATGTCACGTGCCCATCTTAGCGTACTCTGGGAAACGGGGCGTGACAGTAACCTAGCGGGTGATGACGGGACCCAGTGGCAAATGCGAATGGCATATACGTACATCATATTTTCATTCTTTTGTGGTGTGATTAATTGATGGGACTGCGTTGATTCAGATCAATGCAAGGAAAACAGACCTAATTGATATTGTTGGAACAAATTTTCAAAAGTTGTTATTACAAGGACGTTTTCTTTTGTTTTGCACAGCGGTATTCGGTTATGAATATCCTGCACCTTATTCTTGTTGGATATGGTGCCCTCAAAGTCAATTATTGGATCACAGGCACGTGATTGCAATGATTGAGGGAGGACCTATACCGGTAGGACAGTCTTACTCGAGATGATAGTATGCTATCTGCTTTGTCTTTATCATCACTATTACATGTTGATAGAGCCCATATGATTCTTGCTTGACTACCAGTATTATGATGGTAATCATATACGTGGGAGCTGGTGGTCTATAACCGCATCCTTAAATGTCCCTAGTCGTGGGAGTTTCGAGACCGGGCATCGATACTTCAGAGTAGACTAGTGTATTCTGATCGTGACCCCGACGAGGGGCGGTGGCCAGATCTCATAAGCCATTGGTGTTAGTTTGTTCACCTAAGATAGTATACATGTGCTCATTGGGTTATGAGTACACTGGAAGGACTCGCCGGGAACCTGCTAGTTGGTATTGTACCTATTGTCAGATAGCAGTTCCCAAGTGACATGTGTACAGGTTAGTCTGTCGACCTGAGATCGTCATTTGTCTCGTGTGAGTTCCCACTGTGCTTTGATTATTACCCTACCACGGCTCAAAGGAGTCGTGCGAACAGGTTTTTGTTGGGTACAATCCTGAGCCATATGGAGGCAGTGAGCAGATCGTCGGGGATTCGTCTCTCCCGGTATTGGGGGTTGATATCGTGTAGTGCACGGGTGGCCATCACCAGAAATTCTTGGCCAAGGTAGCTGAGAATTACTGATCTAGGATCAGTAGTTTCTCAGGTGGTGATGGGATTCATACCGACACTAAATATCGCGTTATTTGGGGTCTGACTTTATCCACCCCCTAGACCCGATATGCGATACTCATAGACGAACGGACCAGACTGTACGGATATTGTCACTGTCAGGCTCGGTAGGGTTTCAGGATGAGTTCGCTCGTCAGCTTCCCTTTCGCTCAATACATAGGCAGCCGTTACGTACAGCTAGTACCACTGACGTGCTTATGGTTAAACCCACTGCCAGCATATTGATGAGTCATTAGAGTCCCCCACAGAATTTTACTCAAGTTCGGGCGAAACGTTGTAGAGGCCGTATGGTTTTATGGTAGGGTTCGATCATATACGTGCACTTATGCGCGGATCATGATCGGACGGATCATACTAGTGGGCTTTGATTTAAGCCGGATCATAGTATTAGATTTGTTGGATTACTTTAGTCTCACTGCATTCGTATTCAGTCGGAATGCGGATGCATGTATGTATTTACAGGTAAGGGGTATTCTTGTGATCCGTCACGAGTTTACTTTAGTTGATGCCATATCTTTTTGTTGGATTAAACATTTTGGTTTAAATGTTTAATTAGGTGGAAATGGTGAGCTCAAGTCATCATGAAGAGCAATTAATGAGGCATGTGCATGTTTGGTGACTCATGGTCTTATTTTTGGCACCATGTTAATTTTCTTGATTGATTATTGTGTTGAATTGATGTGAGGAGAGAGAGAGGGCAGCCACAAGGCTTGGGGTTAGCTCTTGAGTTTCATTCTAATGCTCTCTCACATTTTTCATTCCACACAATAAGCAAACAAAGCTCTTCTTCTTCTTTCTTTTTCTCGAGCTCACAATTTCCTCACGAATGGCTTATTCTTCAACCTCCACTCTATCCCTCTCATGTGTTGAGAATCCTAGAGTGTCATGAGATAAAATAATCACACCTATCTCTACTTCATCTTGGACATGTCGGCTAGCAAACTTCATGTCCGAGTTGCTTCGGTTTTTGAAGCGGGAGCCCGTATAAAGATTCATCGATGTGGTGCCACTTCAACAAGCGAGACCGGAGGGCGAACTTCGTCAGGGCAGCCGCGACAAGCATGGGACGGAGATTGAAGATCGAAGGACACGGATCGATCGGTATAATCTCTGAACTCTTTACAGTAGTTGCTAGTTAACGGTTAATGGTTCGATCTGGGTAAAGGTTATGGTAGCGCCAAGTTTGAAAAGTTTTTGTTCCGCATTTGGCCTCGAAAAGATGGCCAGGGCGCTGCCGTGGCCCAACATGGTATCAGAGCCACGCCATTAACCCTTACTAGCTTGTTCTAATATGTTTAAAATATCGATCGAACAAAATTTCCAAAACCGCATTTCCATTCATGAAGTTTCTGTCGAATTTTTAAACTGGTCAAAAAATTATTTTCAGTGTGTCAGAAAATCGTGCAGGCTTTTTTAAGAACCCCGAAGAAATTTGAGAGCACATTCTCATCATCGAACCACGGAACCGCGGCGGAAACATCATGTTTGCCGCGGTTGCGCGGCGGTATGGTGGCAACAGTGTACCATTTTTCTTCTGGGTGTCTTTCATGTGGAATTGTGGTTTCTGGAATATTTTGTTTTGGCCCAGATTTGTTTGAGTGCTGGGTTTTGCACTTGGGGCCCACTTCGGGAAATTTTATCGATCGAAATTTTAAATATGATAGTTCACAGCACTTACATTACTATCTGCGACCGTGGATGTCACTCGAGTGGTAAATCTTGTCTAATTGCTATAGCTCTTTTAGACGGGTTTGCGAACGTGACATTCACGTTGATGTTCTGTGTTGTGCTGTATTGTTGCGGATTTGTCGTGGTGGATAGCTTGGTGCAATATTAGTACAGTTTAGTTTATTTGTACATTTGATATTGCGGGGCGAGCGTCCGACATGTGGACTGCCGTCATTGCATGTTTGTATATTATTCTTTTGGGGTACGACCGGGTTGAGGTCGATGTACCCGTTGTACATATTTTTCTTTTCTGTACTAGGATTACCCCGCGGTGGAGTGTACGGATAGCTGGGTTTTAGAGGGCAACAGGCCCGCATCTTATGGCTTTGAGATGGAGGGGGCTTCACTTTAGAATTGGCGGGCTATTCGCCGCACCCGTAAGGGGTACAGGTTGACCTAAGGAGGGGTGCTCAAGTTACCGGATTCCGTGAAGTGCTGGGCGGTCCATTCACTTTGCTAAAGGGGGCTGCCTCGCTTCTGGTTTTGGCGGATAACTTGCCGCGACTTTAGGGGTCTAGGTTTTCATTGCACAAGCTATCCACACGACAAGGGAACGTCGGGTTTCAGTTGCGGCTCAAAGGAAACCCGGGGGTCCCAGATTATCTGTATTGTTCTGTGATACTTATTACTTTTCTATGATGTTGCATTTATCATGCCTGGAGCGATTATTATATATTGATATATATACTAATAGATGTTGTATATGTTTTACACCCACGCTAGTCCAGTCCTCGCTCTGTCGTTAGTTAAGTAACCTAACGGGTGATGACGGGACCTAGTGACGAATGCGGATGGCATATACGTACATCATATTTTCGTTCTTTTTGGTGTGATTAATTGATGGGACCGTGTTGGTTCAGATCAATGCAAAGAAAACAAACCTATTCGATGTTGTTGGAACATTTTTCAAAAAGCTGTTATTGCAAGGACGTTCTCTTTTGTTTTGCACAGTGGTATTCGGTTATGAATATCCAAAACTTCATTCGACGAGGTAAGGGCCGAGATCCCTTCATTGGGAGTGCCCCTGTTTACCCCAATCAGAGCAAAGCTCTGTTCAAATTCCAAAGCGGGAGATATAGCAACGCTTCTGTTTCCTCCAATCAGAGCAAAACTCTACTTTGAAAATCAAATACTGAAATAATTGAAGCAACGCTTCAGATTTCTTGCGCTGCGCGCAACGCGCCACGTGTCAAAAACAGACATGCCAGCGCTGCCCCCAAGACAGCGCACCCAATCAGAGCAAGGCTCTGTTTTAAAATAAAAATAAAGGAATCAACGCTTCAGGTGACTTGCGCTCTGCGCTGCACGACACGTGTCAGCGCAGTCGCGCTGCGCTCTGCGCTGCGCGACACGTGTCAAGCGCAGGTGCGCTTGCGCTAACTATGCCAGCACTAAATCAGAATTAAAATTCTGGAAAGATCTTTTTAAAACAAGAAGATTATCTTTTGTAAAACAGAGCCCTTGGATCAAAGATTCGACGGTGGGGAAATGTCCCCAGATCAATCAGAGAAAGATCTCTGTAACCAACCTGATAAACTAATTGGCCCTATATAAAGGCCCCTAGACTCCAAGTCTAAAAGATAGAGAGATAGAAATACAGAGAGCTTTTCTAAAAACTTTGAGAAGAATTCAGAGAGAAAGAGAAAAGGTACAACCTTTGTAAAAAAGAAGAATTTCTTCTAAAAAGATCAATGATCTAAGAACAAGATCAAGATCTTTAATTAAAAAAATAACAATAAAGAAGTAATCTACTTCATGACTAGATCTTTTTGATCTATATAAAAGCATTGCCTTTTGATGAACCACTGGTTCTTGAAATTTGAGGTAGAACCTCTCTGGAACAAGAAAAACTTGTTTTCTTTGATCTAAATTTGATCAAGATATTAAACAGTGCCTTGCACTTTTGAAATCTGCACTGTTGCTCTCCTTGATTGGCGCAAGCCATCAGAGAGCGCCACGTGTCAATCACAGAACAACTGCGCCTTGCGCTTCTAAAAACAGAGCACTGCTCTCTTGGTTTAGCGCAAGTCACCAGAGCGCACCACGTGTCAGCAGCGCACTGCGCTAACAGACTTGCGCTCACTAGCGCGTGACACGTGTCACCTCCACATGAATTTGCGCCTTGCGCTCCTCAATTGGCGCAAAGCGCCTGACAAGCCACGTGGGGCACTGTCAGAACATTTAATGCAGTGCGTTATTAAAAAGGGCAGAGCCCAATTAAAAGGTCTATCAGACCAAATAAAAATACAATGCATTATTAAAAAAAAAGGCAGAGCCCAATTAAAGGTCTATCAGACCAAATAAAAAATGCACTGCATTATTAAAAAGGGCAGAGCCCAAATAAAGGCCTGACAGGCCAAACACAAATAAAATGTTGAACATTTTCAAATGGACTTAACCCAATTCTGGCCATAAGTCCTCAAATTAAATTGAACTGAGCACAACTGCTCTCCCAAATCAATTTACACTCGGTTCAAGGGTACATCTCTGAACTCCTCTGATATTTGTCGTTGTAATCCTTCAACGTCGTCAGAGAGGTGACGGGTCCCGACAACCACACAT
The DNA here is from genome assembly GCA_030015575.1 of Agapanthus africanus. NCBI lineage: Eukaryota > Viridiplantae > Streptophyta > Magnoliopsida > Asparagales > Amaryllidaceae > Agapanthus > Agapanthus africanus. The sequence goes on from CM057351.1 coordinate 351,696,564, forward strand.
TGCTACGGACAGTGGGGTCCTTAAACTCATGGACTAATGCGTCCTTAAACCAATATTCGTCCCTAAAATGGGAATGTTGGACCACCATGTCCCTAAACTGGCAATACGGACTGTGGGGTCCTTAAACTCATGGACTAATACGTCCTTTAACTAATATTCATCCCCAAAATAGGAATGTTGGACCACCATATCCCTAAACTGGAACAATAGAGCCTCCAAATGCTCTTTTGTTGGATCTAAACGATCTTGTTAAGTTGATCTTAGTCTCAAATTAGACTAACGTATCCTTAACAAACGTTTAAGTTGATCTTAGCCTCAAATATGGCTAACATATCCTTAAACCAAAACCCCAAACCCAAATCTAAGAAAATACGGATTTGGACTAATCCACGTCCTACGGGCGATGACATAAATTAGTCTCCGTATACAATCCACGGGCAACCACAAAAAAAAAAACACCCACGACACGAAGTGAACATCTGGAGAAGGAGAAAGTTGTTACCGCGATGCGGTAGCGTAATTAACTGCAGGGGCTTGCGCCTGCAGAGAAGAGCGTCCCCACAATCAAAAACCCCTCGAACGAGGGGGAATCTGACGAAGTATGCTATATCGGCCGCATCCGTCTAAACCTCCGATACACGGTGCCATAAATCAACTTGGCATCTTCGGAGAGTTGGACGGATAAAACCAATTAGCATCTGCCCCGAATCTCAGGCAAGACGTCCCCCGTCTTGGCCGTCATTCGGAGGGGAACAGACCCCTTGGACAGAGTTTGTGTCAGGGTAATAACTTCACTATAGTCGATTACTTTCTGCTTTGCATCACGGTATTCAGTTGGAATATCCTGCACCTCATTCTACGGGGAAAGAGCCGGGATCCCTTCACCGAAAGTGACCTCTTTAGCAAAGGTTTTCGCCAGTATATATTTATAAAAAGCTATCCGATTCCTTCAACGATATCAAGTTCATTACGTTAAAGGTTTTTCGCCAAAAACCAACCGTAGCCCTCCGTCATTTCAGATTAGTATTGCTTAGTATTCGTGCTACGTATATCGTGCATTGCCGAGGCGTAGTGTTCGGTAGCTCTGTAATGCTTTTCTGTCACATGGATATGTGGATTGGTTAGGACAGTCGTACAGTTATGTTGGCATTGTCAAGGACTCGTATGGGTGGGTTTAACGCAATCAAGATAATGATGGGTTGAACTTGATTAAGACACTTTGATATGTTGGTATTGTCAAGGTCACTTAGGTCCTAGGGGTAAAAATCACATCGGGAGTTTCTAAAGAAACTGAAACTTGTCAGGCATGCGCATACCTTCTGGAGTGTGGTGACTTGAGTGGATTCCATCAGGTTATCATGCGATGACAGTTGGATCCCGATTCCTACTGATGAGTTGGTTTACTCCTCGGGTGATCCCGACTAATTCTTCTTTCAGGTTTGGAGGAGAATTTGAGGATACAGTGGGAGACATCCTGATTAGATAAAATGATTGACCATTCTGATCTAGGTTAGAGTGTACGCAGAGTGTTTCTTTCTCTATCTCTTTGACATCGACCATGACCCGACCCTAGACTATAACTCAGTAACCAAGTTAACCGAACTTTCTTAAAACACTGTCTTCTGGATTGTCTGAGTTGCATATAACATTGCCACTCCTTCTTTTACCCTTTGATTTTCTCCAGAACACCTCGTATCACTACGAACATCCACTTCCATTGGATAAATCCATCGTATGGTTATATACGAACTCGGAGGAACTTGTTCCAGATTCGAGGATGGATTCTGGTTCTGGAGAGAATGAATAGGATTATTCAGTTGTCTTTTCCTTTTACCTTCTCTCAGGTTGTGAGGGTTCCTAGGATTAGGAGAGGGTACACCTATTGCGCTTATTGGATAGTCTTCTTCCAAACCATAGGCAGGTGCCGAAAGGTGGGGAATGAAGAAAACCAATTAGCCTAAGTGTGGTGTACAGAAGGTATTAAGTAAAGACAAATAAAGGGATTAGAAAAAGGGTAAAGTAAATTGCGAATGCTATCATTCACAACCAAACCGCGGATTTCATCGCCACTCCTACTTCACCTTTGCTTTTCTCCGGTTCAGGAGAAATAGAATAAGGTTTATTCAGTTGTCTTTATCATCACCTTCTCTCAGGTTGCAAGTACTCCTAGGATTAGGAGAGTACACCTATTATGCTTATTGGATAGTCTTCTTCTAAATCATAGGCTGGAGCCGAACGGTAGGGAAGGAAGAAAACCATTTAGCCTAAGTGTGGTGTACAGAAGGAAATGAGTAAAGACAAATAAAAGGATTTGGAGAGATGGTAAAGAAATATATGGTTACAGTCATGAATTTGATAATGGAAGAGGCATTACTAGGAATACCCGGATACCCCTACGAAACATTTTAATGTTTCAGTTTCACTATGCGTTGTTAATTGAAAACTGATTTCCCAATTAGACCCTTACTCCAGGGTATGTACTTACCAGGTATGATTCTCACATCTGTATGGTTTTACAGATGATGAGTGGAAGTAAGTTAAGGGGAATTAGGTGATCGTCCTCATTATATCGGAATACGTTGCAATTGGTGATATTTGAGGAAATCGCCTGGGTTTTTGCCGGACGGCAAATATTAGGTTTTGAATATCCGTTGTTATGCACCAATTTCAAACTGATATATATGTACGTTTATTTTATAAAACGAGATATAACTTTTTGAAATTATGTCCATGACATTTACCTATATCAGTTGATGGTTAGGTAAGGAGTATTAAACAACGGTATAATTCTTCATAACCATAGCACAGTTTTCAACCTACGACGTACAGGGTTTGAGTTATTTAACTCAGGGGATTTATACAAAGTATTGTTTGTTGTCCGGTGTCCATTAGGACAAAGGGGTTGGTCCTCGTACTATATTCTGGTTACTTGTGACTTCTCAAGTTTTAGACAAGTATTTCATAGAAATACAAGGTCCAAGTTTTGAGAAGTTATAGGTACAAGAATAAAATATAGAACCACATGTTGCAAGTATCGGGATTCTTCAAGATGATCGAAGATGTAGATACTTGTATTTGGTATTCAGTCGATAGTAATGATTAAGAGAAACTTGTTTCTCTTTCAGGTTACTCATTATTGGATGCACCCCTAAGTTGAGTAATGTTGATCGGTCTCTCTCCATTTAGTTGACATGCACTGGAGACAGCTGCATGATTTGAATCTGGTTCCAATTAAATCAGTGTCTCTGTTTCTATATTGTATATAGAATGGATAATATCTTAACGATGTTAAGGTATTTGGAGTTGTCCGGCTTATGCTTAAAACCACACTCTGGATAACTCAAGGCACGTTTCTGTAATGGCAGTTTGTGGGTTAACCCGGGCTATGACGAGGGTTAATTTTCTACCATCTGGAAGATCAATAGTGATATTGTTCTTGACTCACCACAGTTTTAGTAAAATGGATTTTTTCAGAAAAATGGTAGTGGGAGTATGGTAGAACTGGAAGTGTTTCCAGAACCGCAGACGATTACTGAAAATTTAATAGAACCTAAAGATTCAATCAGGTTTGACATTCCATTAACCACTCCGCAGATATAGTGGGTAAGCTCAGGTACCTGAGAGGTACTCCGGTATCCTCAAGGACGGTGACAGGGAGGTTCTTGTTTACCCAGACTTGACACTACTGTTGTTCCAGACTATGAGACCCGGCAGAAGGATGAGTATAGAGTCGTTCTAAACTAGCTTTAGAAGTGCACGTGTATATGACTCTGCCAGAGGGTTGTTCTAGTCAGTGGGAGCAGCGGAAGTATAGTGGACAAGTAGCTTATGTCTATTTATAGACTAAAGCAAATATAGAGGAGATAGATCATCTATTTTTGATGTAACAGTCATAGGTTTTAACTTCATCAGGATAGAGGATGGATCTGTTAAGAAGGTAGTAGGGTGTGATGTCCTGGTATTTGGATGACATACACAGAATAAGAAGTGAAATTCCTATACTACGATCGGTTATATTGTGGCTGTCACACAGTGGTTTCTCCACATAGGACATAGATATAATATTAGGCATTCTGGTTACTAGATCTATGGTTTTAGATCTAGATTTGAGTAGTTTCCCAATCTGGGTACTTAGACAGTATTCTAAAGGTGTTTTAGAATGGATGACTTCTGGCATGGTGGTCTACCTGCAGGTCATGTAGTCACTCTCTCTAAAGGTGTCTTACAGACTAAAGGGGAGAGGGATGTTCATGATTGACATATCACTTGCTTAAACAATTGAGTCAATCATGAGATGCCAAGTACCACACCAGATGTTGTTTTTGCACTAGATGCAATAAGTATATATTGATCCAATCCTGGAGAATCGTTCGGAAGCAGTTTATGAACATAAGTGGATATTCTAGGGATATGATAACGACAGCCTCTTTCGGGAGACAGTTATGATTCCAGGCTTCCAGGATGACCTGGATGACAGAGTGGCTGTCAGAGTTACAGTTTTTCCTCTGACGAGGGGCAGTAGTTTGGACAGGTGGTCCAAGCGGATATTGAGGGGGGCATGGCACAGGATACTGATTAAATTCAGTTGACGATACAGTCTAAGAAGTTTACTGAATTTAGAGTCCATTTATGAACTGGGTCCCATCAGATATCCAGACATATTCTAAGACAGATATTGCTCATTTTGGGAGATGGCTTTCTCCGCAAACTTGAGATTAAGAGAGACATGGAAAGAAACATCAGGGCGGATCCACTCACTGAGGCTATTTCTCGAACGCAATAGTTTTACAAACGAGCTTTGTGAAACTGATTAGTAGAGGATTTGGATGTTCGGTATCACGCGGGCTGTGAGTATGCGACATCGTAATAATTAGCCTTAAGTGCAAGTGTGAGATTGTTGGATATGGTGCCCTCAAAGTCAATTATTGGATCGCAGGCACATGATTGCAATGATTGAGGGAGGACCTATACCGGTAGGACAATCTTACTCGAGATGATAGTATATTATCTGGTTTGTCTTTATCATCACCATTACATATTGATAGAGCTCACAGGATTCTTGCTTGACTACCAGCATTATGATGGCGATCATATACGTAGGAGCTGGTGGTCTATAAGCGCATCCTTAAATGTCCCTAGTCGTGGGAGTTTCAAGACCGGGCATCGATACTCCAGAGTAGACTAGTGTATACTGATCGTGACCCCGACGAGGGACGGTGGCCAGGTCTCACAAGCCATTGGTGTTAGTTTGTTCATCTAAGATAGTATACAGATGCTCATTAGGTTATGAGTACATTGGACGGACTCGCCGGGAACCTTCTAGTTGGTATTATATCTATTATCAGATAGCAGTTCTTAGGTGACATGAGTACAGGTTAGTCTGTCGACCTGAGATCGTCATTTGTCTTGTGTGAGTTCCCACTGTGCTTTGATTATTACCCTACCACGGCTCAAAGGAGTCGTGCAAACAGGTTTTAGTTGGGTACAGTCCCGAGCCACATGGAGGTAGTGAGCGGATCGTCGGGGATTCGTCTCTCCCGGTATTGGGGGTTGATGTCGCGCAGCGCACGGGTGGCCATCACCAGAAATATTTAGCCAAGATAGTTGAGAATTACTGATCTAGGATCAGTAGTTTCTCTGGTAGTGATGGTCTTCATACCGACACTAAATATCGCATTATTTGGGGTTTGACTTTATCCACCCCCTAGACCCGATATGCGATACTCATAGACGAACGGACCGGACTGTACGGATATTGTCACTGTCAGGCTCAGTAGGGTTTCAGGATGAGTTCGCTCGTTAGCTTCCCTTTCGCTCAATACATAGGCAGCCGTTACGTACAGCTAGTACCACTGACATGCTTGTGGTTAAACCCACTGCCAGCATATTGATGAGTCATTAGAGTCTCCTACAGAAAGTTTCTCAAGTTCGGGCGAAACGTTGTAGAGGCCGTATGGTTTTATGGCAGGGTTCGATCATATACGTGCACTTGTGCGCAGATCATAATCGGACGGATCATACTAGTGGGCTTTGGTTTAAGCCGAATCCTAGTATTAGATTTATTGGATTACTTTAGTCTCATTGCATTCGTATTCAGTCGGAATGCGGATGCATGTATGTATTTACAGGCGAGAGGTATTCTTGTGATCCGTCATGAGTTTACTTTAGTTGATGCCATATCTTTTTGTTGGATTAAATATTTTGGTTTAAATGTTTAATTAGGTGGAAATGGTGAGCTCAAGTCATCATGAAGAGCAATTAATGAGGCATGTGCATGTTTGGTGACTCATGGTCTTATTTTTTGTGTCATGTTAATTTTCTTGATTGATTATTATGTTGGATTGATGTGAGGAGAGAGAGAGAGGGCAGCCATAAGGCTTGGGATTGGTTCTTGAGTTTCATTCTAATGCTCTCTCACATTTTTCATTCCACGCAATAAGCAAACAAAGCTCTTCTTCTTCTTTCTTTTTCTTGAGCTCACAATTTCCTCATCAATGGATTTTTCTTCAACCTCCACTCTATCTCTCTCATGTGTTGAGAATCTTAGAGTGTCATGAGACAAACTAATCACACCTATCTCTACTTCATCTTGGACATGTCGGCTAGCAAACTTCATGTCCGAGCTGCTTCGGTTTTTGAAGCGGGGGCCCGTATAAAGATTCCTCGATGTGGTGCCACTTCGACAAGCGAGACTGGAGGGTGAACTTCGTCGGGGCAGCCGCGACAAGTATGGGACGGAGATTGAAGACCGAAGGACATGGATCGATCGGTATAATCTCTGAACTCTTTAGAGTAGTTGCTAGTTAACGGTCAATGGTTCGATCTGGGTAAAGGTTATGGTAGCGCCAAGTTTTGAAAAGTTTTTGTTCTACATTTGGCCTCAGAAAGACGGCCGGGGCGCTGCCGTGGCCCAACAATTCCATAAGGCAAGGGCCGAGATCCCTTCACCAGGAGTGACCCCTTGGGAAGAGGTTTGCATCAGGGTAATAACTTCACTATAGTCGATTACTTTTTGCTTGGTATCGTGGTATTCAGTGGGAATATCCTGCACCTCATTCCACAAGAAAAGAGCCGAGATCTCTTCACCGGGAGTGACCTCTTTAGCAAAGGTTTTTGCCACTATATATTTGTAAAAAGCTATCCGGTTCCTTCAACGATATCAAGTTCATTATGTTAAAGGTTTTTCGCCAAAAACCATTCGTAGCCTTCCATCATTTCAGATGGGTAGCACTTAGTATTCAGGCTATGTATGTCGCCCTTCATCAAGGCATAATGTATGGTAGCTATTTGTTACTTTTCTGTTGCATAGATAGATGCATTGGTTTAGGACATTCGTACTACTATTTTGGCATTCGTCAAGGGTATGTACGGATGGGTTCAAATTAACCTGGACAATGACGGGTAGAACTTGACATGTGACTTATGATATGTTGGTCCTCGTCAAGGTCATAAGAGCATGGGGTAGAAATCACATCAGGAGTTTCAAACATACAGGAAACTTGCCAGGCATGCGCATACCTTCTAGAGTGTGATAATTTGAGTGGATTCTATCAGGTTATCATGCGATGATAGCTGGATCCCGATACCCACTATTGAGTTGGTTTACTCCTTGGGTGATTTTAGATGATCCCGGTTGATTCTTCTATCGGGTTTGGAGGAGAATTTGAGAAAACAGTGGGAGACATCCTAATTAGATAAAGTGATTGACCATTCTAATCTAGATTAGAGTGCACGCTGAGTGTTTCTTTTCTCTCTCTCTTTGGCAGCGACCATGGCCCGACCCTAGACTATAACTCAGTAACCAAGATAACCGAACCTTCTTAAAACACTGGCTTTTAAATCGTCAAAGTTGCATACTTCATTGTCACTCCTACATTTACCCTTTGATTTTTTCCGGAACATTCCGTATCACTATGAAGATCTACATTTATTGGATATGACCATCGTATAGTTACATACGAACTCGAAGAAACTTGTTTCAGATTCGAGAATGGTTTCCGGTTCTGGAGAAATTGAATAGGACTATTCAGTTGTCTTTTCCTTTTACCTTCTCTCAGGTTGTGAGGGCTCCTAGAATTAGGAGAGGGTACACCTATTGCGCTTATTGGATAGTCTTTTTCCAAACCATAGGCAGGTGCCGAAAGGTGGGGAAGGAAGAAAACCAATTAGCCTAAGTGTGATGTACAGAAATAATAAGTAAAGACAAATAAAGAGATCAGAAAGAGGGCAAAGTAAAATGCGACTGCTATCATTCACGACCAAGCCGCGTAGCTCATCGCCACTCCTCCTTCACCTTTACATTTCTCCGGTTCAGGAGAAATAGAATAAGGTTTATTCAGTTGTCTTCTATCTTTACCTTCTCTCAGGTTGCGAGTACTCCTAGGATTAGGAGAGTACACCTATTACGCTTATTGGATAGTCTTCTTCCAAACCATAAGCTGGTGCCGAACAGTAGGGAAGGAAGAAAACCATTTAGCCTAAGGGTGGTGTACATAAGGTAATGAGTAAAGACAAATAAAGGGATTTGGAGAGATGGCAAGAAAATATACGGTTACAGTCATGAATATGGATAATGGAAGAGGCATTAATAGGAATACCCGGCTACCCCTTTGAAACATTTTTATGTTTCAGTTTCACTGTGCATTATTAATTGAAAACTGATTTTCCAATTAGATCCTTACTCCAGGGTATATATTTACCAGGTTTGATTCTCACATCTGTATGGTTTTACAGACGATGAGTGGGAGTAAGTTATTGGGAATTAGGTGATTATACCCACTTTATATCGGAATTTGTTGTAATTGGTGATATTTGAGAAAATCACCTAGGTTTTTGCTTGATGGAAAATATTTGGTTTTGAATATCCGCTGTTATGCACCAATTTCAAACTGATATATCTGTACATTTATTTTATAAAGTGAAATATAACTTTTTGAAATTATGTCCATGACATTTACCTATATCAGTTGATAGTTAGGTAAGGAGTATTAAACAGCGGTGTAATTCTTCTTAACCATAGTACAATTTTCAACCTACGACGCACAGGGTTTGAGTTAATCAACCCAGGAGACTTATAAAAAGTATTGTATGTTGTCCAGTGTCCATTAGGACAAAGGGGTTGGTCCTCGTACCGTATTCTGTTTACTTGTGACTTCTCCAGTTTTACACAAGTATTTCGTAAAAATATAAGGTCCAAGTTTTATGAAGTTATAGGTACAAGAATAAAGTAGAGAACCATGTTGCAAGTATCAGGATTTTTCAAGGTAATAAAAAATGTAGATAATTGTGTTTGGTATTCATTTGATACTAATGGTTTTGAGAACTTACTTCTTTTTCAGGTTACTCATATCTGGATGCACTCCTAAGTTGAGTAATATTGATTGGCCTCCCTCCATTTAGTTGACATGCACTGGAGACAGTTGCATGATTTGAATCTGGTTCCAATTAAATCAGTGCCTTTGTTTCTATATTGTAAATAGAATGGTTCATATCTTAACGATGTTAAGGTATATGGAGTTGTCCGGCTTATGCTTAAAACCAGACTCTGGATAACTCAAGGCACGTTTCTGTAATGGCAGTTTGTGGGTTATCCTGGGCTATGACGAGGGGTAACTTTCTACCATCTGGAAGATCAATGGTGATATTGTTCTTGACTTGCCACAGTTTGAGTAAAATGGACTTTTTCGGAAAACAGTAGTGGGAGTATGGTAGAACTGGAAGTGATTCCAGAACCACAAACGATTACTGAAAATTTCATAGAACCTAAAAATTCAATCGGATTTGACATTCTATTAGCCACTTCGTAGATATGATGGGTAACCTCAGGCGCCCGAGAGGTACTTCGGTATCCTCAAAGACGGTGACAGGGATGTTCTTGTTTATCCAGACTTGCCATTGCTGTTGTTCTAGACTATGAAACCCGGCAAGATGAATAATATAGCGTCGTTCTAAACTAGTTTTAGAAGTGCACCTGTATATAACTCTGCCAGAGGGTTGTTGTAGTCAGTGGGAGCAGCAAAAGCATGGTGGACAAGTTGCTTATGTCTATTTATAGACTATAGCGGGGATAGATCATCTATTTTTGATGTGACAGTCATAGACTTTGATTTCATCAGAATAGGAGATGGATCTGTTAAGAAGATAGTAGGATGTGATGTCCTGGTATTTGGATGACATACACTTTGTAGAAAGAGAAATTCCTATACCACGATCGGTTATACTGTGGTTGTCACACAGTGGTTTCTCCACATAAGATTTGGATATTATATCTGGCATTCTGGTTACTAGATATATGGTTTTAGGTCTAGATTTTGGTAGTTTCTCAATCGGGGTACTTAGACAATATTCTAAAGGTATTTTAGAATAGACGACTCCTGGCATGGTGGTGTACCTGTAGGTGATAGAGTCACTCTCTCTGAAGGTGTCTTACAGACTAAAGGGGAGATGGATGTGCATGATTGGCATATCACTTGCTTAGGAAATTGAGTCAATTATGAGATGTCAAGTACTATACCAGATGTTGTTTTTTGCACTAGATGCAATAAGTTGATATATTAATCCAATCCTGGAGAAACGTTCGGAAGCAGTTTATGAACATAAGTAGATGTTCTAAGGATTTGGTAACGGCAGTCTCCTTCGGGAGACGGTTATCATTCCAGGCTTCCAAGATGACCTGGATGAAAGAGTGACTATCAGAGTTATAGTTTTCCCTCTTGACAAGGGGCAGTAGTTTGGACAGGTGGTCCAAGCGGATACTGAGGGAGGCATGGCGCATGATACTGATTAAATTCAGTGGACGATACAGTCAAAGAAGTTTGATGGATTTGGAGTTCATTTGTGAACTGGGTCCCATTAGATATCCAGACATATTCTAAGATAGGTATTGCTCATTTCGAGAGATGGCTTTCTCCGCGAACTTGAGATAAAGATAGACATAGAAAGAAACATTGGAGCGAATCCACTCACAGAGGCTATTTCTCGAACACAATAGTTTTACAAACGAGCTTTGTGAAACTGATTAGTAGAGGAGTTGGGTTTCGGTATCACACGGGCTGTGAGTATGCGACACCGCAATGATTAGCCTTAAGTGCACGCAGGAGATTGTTGGCTATAGTGCCCTCAAGTCAATTATTAGATTGCAGGCACGTGATTGCAATGATTGAGGGAGGACCTATACCGGTAGAACGGTCTTACTCGAGATGATAGTATGCTATCCGATTTGTCTTTATCATCGTGTACATGCTTCAGGTGACATTACAGATCACTATTACGGTTGATAGAGCCCATAGGATTCTTGCTTGACTACTAGCAGTATGATGGCGATCATATACGTGAGAGTTGGGTGGTCTATAAGCACATCCTTAAAGTGTCCCTAGTCGTGGGAGTTTCGAGACTAGGCATCGATACTCCGAGAGTAGACTAGTGTATACGGATCGAGACGGGGCGGTGGCCGGTCTCACAAGCCATTGATGTCAGTTGGTTCACCTAAGATGTATACACATGCTCATTGGGTTATGAGTATACCTGACGGACTCGCCGGAAACATGCTAGTTGGTATTGTACCTATTGTCAGATAACAGTTCCCTGGTGACATGTGTACAGGTTAGTCTATCGACCTGAGATCGTCATTTGTCTCGTGTGAGTTCCCACTGTGCTTTGATTATTACCCTACCACGGCTCAAAGGAGTCATGCAAACAGATTTTAGTAGGGTACAATCCCGAGCCACACGGAGGCAGTGAGCGGATCGTCAGGGGATTTATCTCTCCCGATATTGGGGGTTGATGTCGCAGTGTGCACGGGTGGCCATCACCAGAAATCTTCGGCCGGGGTAGACGAGAATTACCGATCTAAGATCGGTAGTTTCTCAGTTGGTGATAAGTTTCATGCCGACACTAAATGTAAAGTTATTAGGGGTCTGACTTTATCCACCCCCTAGACTCGATATGCGATACTTATAGACGAACGGACCGGATTGTATGGATATTGTCACTGTCAGGCTCAGTAGGGTTTCAGGATGAGTTTTCTCGTCGGTGTTTCCTGATTTAAAATCAGGAAAACTTATGGAGGAGGCATCACGTGCTAGCATATGACCAGCGGTCACGTGTTGACACATGACATTTAAAAGCAGCGGCAAAAGGCAGATTCGCTCCCTGTTTAAATCAAAGAAAAGGCTCCAGAAAAGGTCACATGCTCACACGTGACCAGGGGTCACGTGTTGGCACGTGACGGCTGAGCAGCGGCTAGAGAACAGAGTGCAAAAGGAGAAGAAAAGCCCGTTCCAGGGGTCACGTGCCTACACGTGACCAGGGGTCACGTGGCCACACGTGACCGGCTTTCAAAGCCTCTTTATTTAACAGAATTAAATTCCGAAAGCATTCAAATCTTTCCAAAAGAGAAAAGATTATTTGGAACCGTTGGATTAAAGATCTAAGGGTGATTAAATATCACCAATTTATGGAAAAATATCAGACTTGGAAAGATTTCCCCTTAAATCTAACCGAAATAACAAAGAGATATCTTTGGATTTAAAATCCAATGGTGAATAAAATTCACCTAATAATCCAAAGGTCCAGATGAATGATAAATATAAATCAAATCTCTCAATAAACAAATCAAATCTTTCAATTGAAGATTCACTAAAACTGATTGATTTTCTTCCTTCTCCTATAAATAGGAGCCAAGAAAAAAGAAGGAGAGAGATATACAAGGAGAGATATACAAAGAGACGTATACAGAGGGACAGATACGAGAGAGATACAAAGACATACAGAGAGAAAGAGAGCCTTGAGATTTTGGGAAGAATTTGATCCTCTGCAAAAGAAAACCTTAGGTAAGAAGGGAGAGGCTTAAAAAGGAGAATTTAATTCTCAAAGAGTTTAACTCTTATACAAAAAGAAGAACTTAGTTCTTTCTCTAGCAGATGATCTGCAAAGTGCACATCTCCCCATGAATTGAGAATTTAATTCTCATTGGGTTGAGATCCTGCCATGCAGATCCAAAGCATAGAAGGGGAATGGAAGTTTGAGAATTTAATTCTCACAGAATTATAGGAATTTAATTCCTTTGGGATGAAATTAGGGTTTAACCCTATGATTATGGGAATTTAATTCCTTCAAAATGGACAGAACCAGGGTATAACCCTAATTAAGAACTTAATCCTATTAAAATAACAGGAATTTAATTCCCTTAAAAAAAGAAGAAGAAGAAATTAGGGTTTCACCCTATGCCAGAATTCAATTCTTTACATACATGAGGAATTTAATTCCTACAGAAAAGAAATCAGGGTTTAACCCTATCTAAGAATATAATTCTTCAGAAGAAAACATGAATTTAATTCCTCTAAAGTTTATTGCTAGGGTTTAACCCTATGAAGAATTTAATTCTTAAAAAAGATAAACACATCTTCAAACAGGCAAAGAAACAGGGTCACGTTCTACCACGTGACCCCTGTAAAGATCCATAGAGAAGAACTTCGAGGCAACGCCTCACGTGCCCCACGTGACCCCTTGGCAGAAGCTCTAACAGACAAACATTTAAATGCCCATCATGTGACAGCACGTGATGCTCCAAAGTATGCAATATTTCTGGCAGAATAAATGAATTGAGGGCGCTCTCACGTGCTACCACGTGACCCCTCTTGCCTTAGTGTTTAACACTAAAGTTGAAACCTCTATATCCAGTGTTCAACACTGATTTTCTTAGTGTTTAAACACTAATTTGGAAAACTCTATTTACAGTGTTTAACACTGACTTTCTTATTGTTGAACACCAACTTGGAAGACCCTGTTTCCAGTGTTTAGCACTGATCTGCCTTAGTGTTAAACACTAATTTGAAATCTCCATTACCAATGTTTAACACTGATTTGCTTTAGGGTATAAACACTAATTTGAAAGCCCTGTTGCTAGTGTTTAACACTAACTATCTTTTAGTGTTAAACACTAACTTGTCAATCTCATTCCCAGTGTTCAACACTGTTGGTCTCTAGTGTTCAACACTAGCTTCAGCCTAATTGGCTAAGTTTCTAGAGGCAAAGCCTCTCCTTTAATGGACCAACAGAGGGCCCATATCCTAAACATGATTGGACTTAGCCCAAACTGGCCATAAGTCCTCAATTCAGACTTAACTGAGCCAATGGGCTCATAATATAATTAATTGGTCTTGGTTCCAAATTGGGCCAAACATTATTTAATCTACCTCGGTTTAAGGGTACATCTCTTCACTCCTTTGATACTTGGCGTTGTAATTCCTCAACGTCTTCAAAGAGGTGACGGGTCCCGATGACCATATATTGATACGGACCGTGGGGTCCTTAAACTCATGGACTATGAGGTCCTTAAACTTGAACGGGATGTGTTAAAACTAACGACGGACTGTGGGGTCCTTAAACTCATGGACTATGAGGTCCTTAACCTTGACCGGGATGTCTTAAAACTAACGACGGACTGTGGGGTCCTTAAACTCATGGACTATGAGGTCCTTAACCTTGACCGGGACGTCTTAAAACTAACGACGGACTGTGGGGTCCTTAAACTCATGGACTATGAGGGCCTTAACCTTGACCGAGACGTCTTAAAACTAACGACGGACTGTGGGGTCCTTAAACTCATGGACTATGAGGTCCTTAACCTTGACCGTGATGTCTTAAAACTAACGCCGGACTGTGGAGTCCTTAAATCCATGGACTATGAGGTCCTTAACCTTGACCGTGATGTCTTAAAACTAATATTGGACTGTGGAGTCCTTAAATCCACGGACTATGACGTCCTTAACCTTGATCGCAACGTCTTAAAACTAACACTGGACCGCAATGTCCTTAAACTACCTATCGACCGCAATGTCACTAAACTAAACAACAGGGCTCCCTTAATTGCTCTCTTGTCGGATCTAAACGATCCCGTTAAGTTGATCTTAGTCTAAAAACTAGGCTGACGTATCCTTTACAAACGTTTAAGTCGATCTTAGTCTCAAACGAGACTAACGTATCCTTAAACCCAAACCCCCAAACCCAAATCTAAGATAATACGGATTTGGACTAGTCCACGCCCTACGGGCAACGACATAACTCAGTCTCCATATACAATCCACGGGCAACCAAACACAAAATAAACACACACGACACGAAGTGATCATCTGGAGAAGGAGAAAGTTGCTACCGCAATGCGGTAGCGTAATTAACTGCAGGGGCTTGCGCCTGCAAGGAAGAGCGTCCCCACAATCAAAAACCCCTCAAGCGAGGGGGAATCTGACGAAGTCTGCTACATCGGACGCATCCGTCTAAACCTCCGATACACGGTGCCATAAATCAACTTGGCATCTTGGGAGTGGTGGACAGATAGCACCTATTAGCATCTGCCCCGAATCTCAGGCAAGACGTCCGTCGCGCCGTCTTTCGGAGGGGAACAGATTCTGGCACGCCCGGTGGGACATTTTCTTCTTTCCACTCCACACTTCGTGTGTCGTGTTCGCGAACCAAACACGGCTCGCTAATGGTTGCCCTTGGGTTTCAAGGTACTAAGATTTGGCGTTTTACTTATTGCAGAAAGCAAAGAATCAATGGCTTCCACTTGTGCGAAATGCTCCAACTTCAACCGCAACCGGTGCTCCGCCTCGCTAGGAGGTGTATCCTACGGGCCCCAAGCTGCTTCGCTGTTCACAATGCCCGTGGAACAGGTCACTCAAGCCACCACCGGGTTGTTTTTCGGGACCATGCTCCCGCCAACGAGCTTCACCGCTCCTGTGCTGACACCGGAAGCTCCCAAGAAGTCGGTCTTTGATTGGCTTACACCTACCGCGGCCCCTCTCAACGGGTCGCCCAACACCAGCGCCTCGGTCTTCTCCAGACTGGGCCAGAACTCCTGTGGACCCGCAATGTGGCCTACAATCCCAGAGAAGGCTGCTACTAAGAAAATAACCAGTCCTGCTCCTGAAGTCGTCAAGACGGCTTCTCCTGTTAAAAAGTCGGTCTTTACAAGATTGACTGTTCCAGCTCCCACTCCTGCTACCCAAAAGACATCGGTCTTTAACAGGCTGACACCAGCAGCGACCCCCACCTACACAGGGGGAAAGACGAGGCTATCGCCCTCATCGAGCCGATTCCATCGGCACGACACGCTCGACGTCGTTACTGGCGCCGAGTGAAGAAGGCCGGAGGCAACTCCCCTTCTGGACTAACTCCTCCAGCCCCGACGACAGAAATTAATGCTTCTGTTCCAACTAAGAACAGCTTTGAGGTGCTGAATAAGGTGCGTAGGAATTCTCCTACCGCGACGCTAAAGAGGTCTCCCCCTCCGCTGAAAAAGGCCGCGGAAATAAAGCCAGAACAGTCCCAATCTCCTCAACGGCTGTCTTCTAAAATCTATAAAGTCTGGCGGCAGACCCGAGACTCGGTGATCGATCCAAATTTCTCCCACCAGCACAAGAAGCTGAAAATCCAACAGGAAGTCAGTCATCACGCTAAGCCACGAAAAGCTGTCTGGGTGCCCACCTCAACGGTCCCCTCAACTTCCACTGCTCATAAAAAGAGGAGGCCGGAGAAGATCCCCTGGCCTGTGATGAGAGCTAAAGGCGCTGAGCCCAGACGCCCTAAGTCTGGGGGCATGATGGTCCATACTGTATACATGGCATCGGGGAAGGAAGATAGCCGTGCGTCTACAGGGCATAGACCGCTTACGCGATCAGTGACCAAAGCGCAGGAGCAGCAGCAGAAGCTCCAAGAGATAATGAACGCTATGGCCGCACTTACTGGGCCAAAAGAAAACCCTGAAACGTCCTCGGATGAACGCCAGGAGCAAGAAACCGACGCCGAATTCCTTCGTCGAATATTGGAAAAGAACGGCAAAGAGGCTGCTGAACAAGTGGCCAATATAAAGCAAATAGCCCACTTATTTCAAGACATGGTTGGGATGATGATTCAACAAGATCCTCCCGCTGAAGATCCCCCGACCGTCCTCGAAGATGATAGAGGAGAAACGTCGAATCCACCACCGGCTCTTTCAACGGCCAAGGAGGAGACAATCTCCAAGGCTGACTTGGACGACTATATAGCCCAGCAGATCCGGGTTCATCAGGCAACTGAGGCAGCTGGTCAGGTCATAAAAACGGGGCGACCGTATCCAAGCTGGTACGACTAGATCAAATACCCGCCGGGTTATACAATACCAAAATTCCATGTGTATAAGGGGACTGGCAATCCCCACCAACATGTTGCCCAGTTCAGGGCCCTTTGTGGTAACACCGGCGGTGATGATAAACTGTTGCTTCGGCAGTTCGTGGGCAGCTTATCAGAAATAGCGTTCGAATGGTATTCAGAACTTCCGAATGATTCCATCAAGACGTTCGCTGAAATGGAATTTCTATTCACTCAGCGATTTGCAAGCGCCAGCGAACGTACCCCGATAACAGCATTAATTAATGCCAGGATGAAACCAGGCGAAACGTGGGTCCAGTACGCTATACGCTGGCGAAATTTGTGGTCGAAATGCGAACAACATATTGAGGAAGCGCCCGCGGTGGGCATGTTTGTGGGAACCCTAGACCCTCATCCAACTATCTCCCAGTTCATGATGTTCTTTAAGCCAACCACGTTCCAGGATTTAATCGACAAGTTGGCACAGATGGACCAGATGGGTCACAGACTGTCTCCCCCGAAGCCGGAGCCTCGGAGTGACAAGGGTAAAGGGAAGGCAACCTTCGTCGTGAATGCTCAGCAGCAACCCAGTGCCCCAAAGTTGGAGGATCAACTGGAAGAAAGACGCCGGTATTATAATGAGAAGATGAAGCGCCCCTACTCGTTCCCACGGGATAAGACAAAACGGTTATTCGAGCTGGCCGTACGCAACAGGCTTATCAACTTGCCAAACCCAAGGCAACCGCCACAACCCACTGAGGTGAATAACCCCAATTATTGCCCTTACCATCAAACGGTAAGCCATCCTATTGAGGATTGCTTCGTCTTCAAAGGGTGGATTGTGGATCAATACCTCCAGGGAAAGTTTGCGCTGTCCGAAAAGTGGAAGGTGAACCCGCCACAGCCGCATACTCTTAAGAAGACAGACGCACCAGGGGCAACTTGTTCCTTTATTGAAGAAGCTCCATGGGAGGTCGTGCTATCAGCTAAAACCAAAAGGATGCTGAGTGATCTTCATGCGTGCCCAGCAGTCGAATGGAAGAACCCGCTTGAACCTCAAATCATCGAAGGGATACTGAAGCCGCGTCCAACTACAAAGAGCGGTGGTGATGGCCCAAGTACTCACACTCAACCGTCAAAATCTTTGAAGAAAAAGAAGAAGAAATCCAAGAAGCCCGTGAAGCCTGGAGACAAGCGCACGGATTTGCAGAAACAGATTGACGCGCTGGAGGAGTACAATCAAAAGACGCGGACTCCTGTCACATTGCAAGAGTTCCTCAACCACGTCTTTCAGAAGGAAGATGAGGGGGAGAGTTCGTCGGATGAATCCGAGGGTTATGTGGCGAGTTGTCATATGATCTTCCACTCGTTTATGGACAATGACAAAACTCCTGGCACTAAGAAACTGGGGGCAGAGCCTGAGCCGGAGTTTGTGCGGCCAACAGAAGAAATGATTGACGCCTTTCTAGACGAGATTCGTTTGAAAAGTAAAGCCGACCAAGAGCGTGAGATGGCCGCGTCAGAAGGAGCCAACCGCAAGCGACTAAACGAAAGAGTCAAAGCATTCCCGCCAGATCAAAAGACACCCGATGTGGATAAAAACATATTGAAGACGAGGAAAAGGTTTGCCAAAGCCATGTCGATGGGAATAAAGCTACCACCCTCGGAAGAAAACACGTTTGATGGGGCGGAGAGGCACCCTAATTATTGCGCATATCATCAGAAGATTTCGCACCCCACCGAGGAGTGCGACGCTTTTAAGATGTGGTGGCAAGGATATGTTGCTCACCGGCAACATTTTAAGCGCATGAAACGCAAGACTCGTCGGGAACAAAAAAGTACGACCGAAGGGCGCAAAAGAACTGCCGGCAACTGTTACATGGTTAACGCCGGAGGGTCACAAGTTCTCACCTTTGGGAGCGACTCTGATGAAGAAATGGCTCTGGGCCCTCTCTTTAAAGAATCCGTTTTAGGGAAAGTGGAAGAACTAGAGGCCTGCGAAAACATTCAGCTGCGCAATCGCACGCTCCCGGAAAAGAATCTCGGACCCACGAATAGAAAAGATAAGGAAAAGGAGAAGGTCACTGAGGATATCACCTTAGATCACCAAGTCATGAAAGAGTTGACTGCCAAAGACCCTCCTAGGAAGGGTAAGGTGGACTATAACATCCTAGCACACCTAAGGAAATTACCTTCACAGCTCAGCATTCTCGACGCCCTCCTATTATCAAAGGAAGCGAGAGATTCATTAATCAAGGCGTTACAAGAGCCCGAACAATTCCAAGCCCTCCTCGCCGAAGAAAGGATGAAGGATGAACTGGAAGAAGTGCACACGGCCGACATCACTTTCGGTGACGAAGACCTTCTCCTCGGGACGTGCGACCACAACCGTCCCCTATACGTCTCCGGATATTGCCACGATATCAAGATAGGCAAAATCCTGGTTGATAATGGATCCTCCGTCAATCTCCTTAATGTTCGGGTGTTGAAGGAGATCTGCATGAGCGTGCAGCACCTCGCTTGTGACAAAATTACCATCTCCGATTTCGATTCCCAGTCATCACGGACTCTCGGATCCGTGATATTAACATTACGCTTCGGACTACTCGTTACGGACATCAAGTTTCACGTCATTGACGCCAAGACCTGCTACAACGCCTTGCTCGGTCGTCCTTGGTTACACGAGTACAACATCATCCCTTCTATACAGCATCAGTGTATGAAGTACTTTAAGGATGGTTTTGAGTATACCGTAACAGGTGAGCTAAACCCATTCTCCGTGAACGAAGTCCGCAAGTACGAAGATGCAAAGTACTTTTTGCCAGACTTCGAGGATACAGAAAGGTGTCGCAAGCCGGAGAACAAAGCCGCCGCCACCATCCCTGTTTTCGGAAGCGATACCGAAGAAGAAGAAGAGATAGTTTACGCTGGTCCGTCTCGACGTAACATCCCGGGACCGTCCGCCCCCATGTTGATCTTCGGAAGTGACTCGGAAGATAAGGTTAATGCCGTGTTCTCCAGTCGGCCGTCAATACAAGCATCCCCTGGCGATAATCAGAGTTTGCAAATCACCATGGTGCCGCGGGAACACTATAAAGACCTTGACGCACTTGAAGCTTACAATATGCAGGACCTGCAGGCGTTTTACGTCCCTCCCAGGTGAAAGGGTGAAAAGGCGATCCTATTCTACCGATCCATGGAAACAAGAGTGGAGAAAGAAATCTAGCATGGCGCGGATTCTACACTCGACAGGCTCCAACCCCTCCGTTTGCCCAGATACTACACAGACGGGTTGAAAAGACTATTGAAGCGCCAAGGGGTACCCTTAAAACAGACTATTCGACAAGCTCGATTCTACAACAGGATTTGGGATGTCCCTGGGACTCAGCGCAAATTGCCCAATGGGAGAATGGAAACACTTAGGCTTGGATACATGAGAGCCGGGAAACGGGAACGGGTCCACGGTAGTTACGCCATATATAATTTCGATGAAGAAGAGGACACCCTGTCAGGAAGTGCCAACCCCTCATCAAAACTAGATCCCGCAATCAAAGCGTTGAGTCCATCATTTGAAGAACGAATGAACGAGCTTATCAGGAAAGCAGGTCAAAAAGCTCGGGACGACCATAACCGCGAAATGACCATCTACGAGAAAGCCAGGACGCAACGTCTTCTTCAACAGACTGCAAAAGACGAAAATATTCCTCCCTGTCAACCTGTGGTGCAAAAGGCCCGACGCAGAGGTAAAAACAAGTCGAAGAGCAGAAAAGGCGTTCGACAGAGACAAAGCGGGACCGAGAAGTCATGCGATCGGAAATCGAGCGGTCCGGATTTGTCCCTCATGAAGAAGATGAGTCAGGCACACTCTTTTCCTCAGAACAAAACACGGAAGATACTTGACCTCGCTTTAAAACATCGAATGATTACACTTCCGGAGTCTAAACACCCCGAGCAAGCTAATGAGGTCTCTCATCCGGACTATTGCTCTTATCACCGAGCCACAGGACATCCTATCGAAGACTGCTTCACCTTCAAGAACTGGGTCGAAGACCAATACCAGCGAGGCAGATTTGCTCTATCCGACAGCTGGAGGGTAACGCCGCCGCGAAAACACGAACCCGAAGCCAAAAGTGCAGAACCAGACCCACGTCGGTTTTGGAAGCGAGCTCGTACCTGTCGCGTAATAACGATATCAAAAGAAGAGCCCGAGAATATGGATGACCTTCTCTGGTGCTTCGAAAACAATAACGACAAAGTCATCTCGGAATTTCCGCCAGCGCCGCTAGAAGATGGCATACATACTACTGCAGATAACCTCAAGAAGATTGAGTTGGGGTCGGCAGATGACCCGCGACCGACGTTCGTCAGCGAGTTGCTATCTGAAGAAAGGGTGGCCGAGTTAAAAGACGTGCTTATGCAGCATAGAGATTGCTTCGCATGGAATTATTCTGAAATACCAGGACTAGATCCAGAAGTTGCTGTGCATAAACTGGCGATATCCCCGGACGTTAAGCTAGTCAAACAGGCGCCGAGAAGAATGCGGCTCGAGCTTGAGATGAGCATCAACGCCGAAGTCAAGAAGTTAATCGACTCTGGGTTTATCCAAGAAGTCCAATATACTGACTGGATCGTCAACATCATCCCGGTAATGAAGAAAAATAGGACAGTACGCATATGTGTGGACTTCCGAGATCTCAATAAAGCCTGCCCGAAGGACGATTTCCCAGTGCCGGTCACTGAGATGATGATAGATAATACGTCCACTCACGAAGTTTTCTCTTTCATGGACGGTTCATCAGGGTACAATCAGATAAAGATGCATCCCGAAGACCGGAAGCACGCCACTTTCCGGACTCCTTTGGGTATATTCTGCTACAAAGTTATGCCTTTCGGTTTAAAGAATGCTGGTGCCACCTACCAGAGGGCCATGACAAAGATCTTCGACGATCTTATACATGAAATCGTCGAATGCTATATCGACGACCTCGTAGTGAAAAGCAAGTCATATGAGGAACACCTCGAGCATCTGAAGACTGTATTTCAACGCCTTCGACAATACAATTTGAAGATGAATCCCCTCAAATGCGCATTCGGAGTTTCCTCGGGTAAATTCCTGGGATTCATCATCCGACACCGAGGTATCGAAATAGATCCATCTAAGATCAAGGCGATCATGGAAATGCCTCCGCCAAGAACTCTCAAACAGTTGCGGTCTCTCCAAGGGAAGCTCGCGTACATCCGGCGATTTATAGCCAACCTGTCAAGCAAGTGCCGTCCTTACAGCCACCTGATGAAGAAGGGAACCCCGTTCGTCTGGGACCAAAAATGCCAGAGCGTGCTAGATGAAATCAAGCAGTACTTGCAGAACCCGCCGGTGTTAGCTACTCCAGTCAAGGGAAAGCCCCTTATTCTTTATACAACAGCCCTTGAGGATTCCTTAGGCGCATTGTGGGCACAGGAAAACGACCAAGGGAAGGAGAGAGCGCTTTACTATCTAAGTCGAGTCCTACTTGGGGCAGAAAGCAACTACTCCTCTATTGAAAAACATTGCCCGGCGTTAATCTTTGCGATAACCAAGCTCAGGCACTATGCGTTGGCACACGAAGTCTGCCTCATATCGAAAGTGGACCCCCTTAAATATTTGATGTCGAAGGCCATATTAACGGGGCGACTCGCTAAATGGGCCCTGCTCTTGATGGAGTTCTCGATAACTTATCAACCTCTCAAGGCAGTGAAAGGCTAGGCCATCGCCGACTTCCTCGCTGAGCATCCGATACCGACCGATTCCCCTCTGAATTGCGAACTGCCAGACGAACACGCGTTTGATGCGATCGACGGCGGTAATATCCGATGGGAGCTTTATTTCGATGGAGCATCTTCTGTGAAGAAGCGGAAACAAAGCACCCCTATAATCAAATCAGGGGTGGGTCTTATTTTCGTAACTCCACAAGGAGGGATAATGCGCTTCGCTTTCTCCTTAACAGAGCCGAGGACGAACAATGAAGCCGAGTACGAAGTTTTGATAGCAGGCCTCGAGATCGCCATCGACATGGGAATTGAAAGCCTCCTTATATACGGAGATTCCCAACTGGTCATCAATCAAGTAAACAGCGATTACCAAACATGCAAGCCAGAGCTAGTAAAGTATGGCGAGAGAGTACAGCGACTACTGACTTAAATCCCCTCCTACACCTTGGAAAGCATACCGCGTGCCGAAAATAGCAAAGCGGATGCATTAGCCAAGCTCTCTAAAGAACTGGCTGATGAGAACCTCGATGACGTCAGGATCGTGGTACAAAGCCGTCGAGTACTTGCCCCTGCAAAAATTTCCCTGGAATCACTCGAAGAAATGGGAGCAACTGAGCAGACGGCCCTGCAAATAAATGACCAAGAGAAGGTTGGAGATTGGAGAGAAGTCTTCATAGACTACTTCAAATCCCGCCGAAAGCCTGAAGATGCGTCCTCAAGACATCAGCTTGTAAAACGAGCTCTGTCCTTCGCTTTCGTCAATAATACTCCGTACAAGAGGTCATTTGACTCTCTGTGGTTGAGATGTCTGAGACCTGACGAAGCGAAAAGAGTCGTTCAGGAAGTTCACGACGGACTCTGCGGTTCTCACCAAGCAGGCCCGAAGATGAAGCTGAAGATCAAACGAATGGGTTATTATTGGCCCACAATGATTCAGGACTGCCTCGAGTATACGAAGCAATGCCACTCATGCCAAATCCATGGGGACTTTATCCATCAGCACCCAAATCCACTCCATCCAACGGTGGCTAGCTGGCCGTTCGAAATGTGGGGGACTGACGTGATCGGCCCCAACGAACCAGCATCATCCAGAAGACATCGTTTCATCCTGGCGACGACTGACTACTTCTCCAAATGGGCAGAGGCAGTACCGCTGAGGGAAGTGAAGACGGAGAATATCCTCCACTTTTTCAAGACGCACGTTATTTACCGGTTTGGGACTCCGCGACGAATCATCTCCGATAACGGGCCTGCCTACAGGAGTCACAAGATCCGTCGCTTTGCGCAATAGCATAATATAGACTGGAGGTATTCTTCGGTTTATAATCCGTGAGCTAACGGTCTAGCCGAGGCCTTCAACAAGACCCTAACGAAGATCATGAAAAAGACGGTGTCCCGAAATAAGAAGGACTGGTACGAGAGACTGCAAGAGGCTCTTTGGGCGTATCGAACTACGTTCAAGATGGCCACGAACACAACGCCATACGTGTTGGTGTTTGGTACAGAAGCAGTACTCCCCCTCGAGATAGAGTTACCCTCTCTATGAGTGGCGGTCCACTACGGACTAACGGACGAAGAAAATGCTCACCTTCAGCTTGAGGAGCTTGATGCCCTTGATGAAACCCGGCTCATAGCGCAACAAAACCTGGAGGCTTACAAAGCAAAGATGACGCGCTCATACGAAAGATTGACCAGGCCGAGAACGTTCCGCCAAGGCGAACTCATGCTAATGGTCAAAAGACCTATGATCCCCAATCGCGCCAAGCGGGGAAAATTCGAGCCAAACTATGAAGGCCCTTATATAATAGACAAGGTCTACCAGGGTGGAGCGTATCTACTCATGGATATGCACGGTGAAAGACCTTTCAGACCAGTAAACGGTCGCTTCCTGAAGAAATACTATGCTTAACGGGTCAAGGCCTAGGTCAATGATAGATGACGACGACTATGTCCGCTCGCTATCTTCCTAAACCCGAACTCTAAGTAGTAACCGGCTTACTTTACAACGGACCGAAACGTCCTTAAACTAATGGCGGACCGAAACGTCCTTAAACTAATGGCGGACCGAAATGTCTTTAAACTAATAACGGACCGAAATGTCCTTAAACTAACAACGGACCGAAACGTCCTTAAACTAACAATGGACCGCTATGTCCTAAAACTAGCTGTTGACCGAGATGTCGATAAACTACGGTGGATTGCAGTATCTCAAAGCCGATAAAAAAATAATAAATAAAAATAATAATAAATAAAAAACGGTATGTCCATAAGCAAAATGGGCACGGATGAAAACTCGAAAGGGCTCCGTGAGTAAAAACAGCAGGGCTACCGGCAAGTGTTCGTGAAAACTCGAAAGGACGCGACCTTGTAAAAAAAAAGAGAAAAAGAATTAAAAAAAACGGTATGTTCATAAGCAAAATAGGCACGGATGAAAACCCGAAAGGGCTCCGTGAGTAAAAACAGCAGGGCTACCGGCGAGTGTTTGTGAAAACCCGAAAGGGCGCAACCTCGTTAAAGGACACTTGCAGGGTCCTCACGATCTTGTAAGGAGAAACCACCCGCGTGGGATCCTTACGACTCACAAGGGAGCGACACATTTAGGGATCCCCACGATTCCTAATAAGAAAATACACTTGCGAGATCCTCACGACTCGTAAGGAGAACTCTCTTATGGGACCCTCACGGCTCATAAGATTTAAAAGTCTTAAGTTACAGAAACCTAAACCTGTTCTTAAGCAAACCCCCCACAACCTTCGATATTGCCCTACAAGTGGCTCAATACTGGCCCTTGTATACAATCCACGGGCGTGAATAAACATTTCCCCAGCAAAGTCCCACCCGTGACTAGGGATATGTCCATATGGTAAACAACCCTTGTAAGTCCTCTCGACTTATAAGGAGAAAACCTTTTTATAAGATCCTTACGACTTGCAAGAGGACATACACTTAGGAATCCTCACGATTCCCAAGGAGAAAACACACCTACAAGATCCTCACGACTTGTAGGGAGAAATACCTTTGTGAGACCCTTACGGCTCATGAAGTCAAAAGCCTTAGTCGACAGGACCCTTAACCCTGTTCACTAAGCCACCTTTGTTCAACATCGACAGAGGCAAATGATGATTCGCTCCTGGCAACATCCCAGTTGTAGCGATGCTGATACCGAAATCGGTGTCTAAAATCCAAGCTTGCAGCGAAAAGGCCAGCGAGCCACACATGCATACGAAATAGCCGAAATGATGGGGCAACTTGCAATAAAAAGTAGCAAGTAAAAATGTATGCATAAAAAGTAGCCGAAATGATTGGGCAATGATTGATCTCAAAAACTATCTATTAACCGCAATCAAGAACGGCGTCGCTTGGTAGCTAACCGGTGAGTACGGGTCGGTTCACAGGGATGTTGTGAATTTCCTAGTCGCTCTTACGAGTTAATTCCGATTGTGGTCGGATTGATTATTAAATCTAAAAACTAAATTAATCTATATCTAAATCTTGCTAGGGTTAGGTCTAGGTTAAGTTTGGAAAGTCAATAAATCTCACCGCTTTCTATACCCATATGAAGATCTAATTAGGTGTTATGGTAATTATTAATAAAAGGGATTAGAATCATTTGGAAAGATGTTTCTTCCTCTAGGTTCTTGTCCTTCCTTTAGAAATCCTTACCCTAACCTCCATGGAAAACCATCACAACCGGGCCTTTATACTACGGTATCACCGCTACCTCGAGGGATAGGGTGCCGTAGGAAGCGGTATGTGCATGTATGCATGGAGTCCTATGAAAATATATGATGGGCTAGAAAGGGGATGAGAGATCTTCGTCTCTCAAACCTTCCCCGTATCTAACCCTAACAAGCGAGGAGACTACTCACTCATTAGGGAATTAAAATACATTTATCTAGGGCAGAGAATAAAAGATTAACTATGGCAAGGAATTAAATTTATCTAGGGCAAGAATATAAAATTAACCTAAGGCAGAAAATAAAGAACTTACAAAAAATGATGCTCTCCAAAACAGAATGCTGAATTTTATTAATGAAGGGAGGCATAAGAAAATACAATCTTTAGAGTTCTATTTATAGGAGATAGAAACCCTAGATTACAATTGACCCGCATGTCTACAATTACATATTTGCCCTTATGAAGACCAGTCAACGCCGCCACTGCATTTTGGTAAAAACTATTTCGCATATGGGCCCTATATAACCGCGGAACCGCGGCCCGAGGCATGGTTTGGCCGCGGTTCCGCGGCCAAACAATGGAGTTGGCCCATGTGACTTTGTAGGCTGGCTCTGGTGCTTGTTATCTTCTTATTTCTTTATATCTTTTCTCAATTTAGCTTCTGGTTCTCTTCCAGATTTCCAGTGAACAATTGCAGTAGACTTTTAACCGTTCGCTTTGTAATTTTGGTACTTGCATTGCCTTGTTAATTGTGAACTGTCCTTCGATGTAGGCTTGATCAAGAGTCTTCTGTTTGTTGGTCAAAGTCCACTTTTTCATCGTCTTTACATCGTTTTCACTATTTTCTGTCCAAGAACCTGTAACCTGTAACATGTAGTAGTCATGTGTCAAAAGCACATGTTTATTTATAAAAAGAATAAGAATGGGGAATATAATAATGCAATATTATGGTATGAACAAATACCTCCAAACTTATCTTTTGCTCGTCCTCGAGCAAACTTATTTTTTTTATTCTCTACAAAAAACCTAACAGCACTTTCGCAGGAAAACGCGATTGCACTGAGCACGTGCAACAAGCCGTTAAACCTCTAGGTGTCCCTAGTAGGAGGAGTGTTGTCTCCTGAGGGTTTTCAGCGGATACCACCCACAAAATCCTATCAATTCGGCTTTTCAACTTTTGTTCTCCAATTAGGTTTTCTAGCAAGGAATTCTATTATCGTCGACTCATAAATTATCCACCCATATTCTTCACACTTCCTCATCATCTAACTTAAGATTATATATTTTCTATAGACTTACTTAGCTTTCGGCATCTCTTAAGTTTTCCTTCTAGGGTTCCATCTCCACTGAGGAATTTTTATCAATTCTACTAAAGATACAAGTTCTATTCTTCAATCCTCTCTCTTATCTAAATCCCAATCACATATCCCTACGTGTGTGTATAAATCACCCCTATACTTGGAAATTCAAATCAAGCAATCATACCCTTGTCCGTTGTCCAAAGTACTAATTAGTTGGTGAATTTTTAATTGAATTTTGCTTACACATCCTTCATGCGACTGTTAATACTTCTTGAGGTACCAACAACCGATTACAAGATATGTTTGCACTTTAAAGCGTACTTCCTAGTCTTGCAATACCCAAGGCTTTAGCAGTGACTCCCAAACCAGTTGGTCTAAGGCACTAGGTGATGAAGCACCCTCGCTAAATATTTTTCTATTTTTTTGCAGCCTTAAGTAATCACAAAAACCAGTGTTCATTTTTTTCTTTATTCACTTTTTTTTTCTTTTATTTTCTTCGTACTAAGGACTTTAGACAAGAGCATTTCAAGGTCTCCTATACTATTCCAAGTTTCAAGGTGCGTGATTGTGCAAATTGTAGGGTATACGTTTTCAGAATCTAGACTTAATCTAGGAATTATTTTTCAAACTTATACTCTAATAAGAACATCAATACTTTTCCTTTGTTTCGACTTAGCCCAAGAACTGAACTCAAAATTTGCCTATTTCTAAATAAACTACAAAGACATATACTTTCTACCGTTAAACTTTAAGGAAGGTTATTTTTATGGTTTTTAATTTACTAAGTCTAAGATCTAGTTGTTCCTAACTAGTTAACATATTTGTCAAACTCAAGTCAAATAAGCCAAAATTGAATACATTAATTTTTATAATTTTTCAAAAGTTTTCAATTTTTATGGGTTTTAAAATAAGTATGCAAATGCAAAAATATGTACAAATGAATGCGAAGGAAGAAGACGTACCGAGCATACCCCCAAACTTAAACTTGACAGTGTCCTCACTGTCATGCTACACCAAGAGGGTCAAAATGCCGGCACTCCCCTGTTTATTTATTTATAAATTTTTTAATATTTTTTTTAATGTTTTGATTTTTTTAATTTTTTATAGAAAAAGAAAACAAAAAATATATGTACATATATACAACAAGGTTCCCCCCAAACTTAAGCTTGGCCTTACACAAGCCAAAGGTTAGCACCAACCATTCAAAAATCTTATCGTGGTAATGATCTAGTTGGTGAAAGAAAGGAGTGGAAAGAAAAGAAATGAGAAACACACGAGACCGTGTGGAAAGAAGAGTGGAATATGGTCTCGGTGGAGGAGAAGAATGGCGAAAAGGAGAAAGAAGGGTCGCGCGATCTTGAGGGTGTAAATTGAGTGAATAAATTAGCGCAATTTGTGATGACCGATGTGTTAAAAGCGATTGCGCTAACCTATCAACTCATCGAGAGATGGGGTCAAATCCCTCAAGATTCGCAAGAAAACATGGGTACGCCGAACTTGGTATAGGAGATGAAAGCGTAATGGTCTCTTGTACGGTCAGAACGATAGGAAGGACGAAAGGAAGTGATTTAGGGATAGTCTCATTCTCACCGTAGTAAACTGTCTCGAATTGGAAAGATTCCAATAATGGTTCGAAACAACTGTAAGCAACCGAGTCTGATGGTTCAACTAACTCATCTGAAAATGTAAAATACTCAAACTCGGGCGGTGAGTCATCAATATCGTCCGAAAAAGTGAAACACTCGTAAGTGTTAACGTCTGTGAAAACTGTGTCGGATTCAAAAGAAATTTTTTCAAGTTCACAGTCTTCAAGCATGGTCGGAACGATGGAAAGGAGGGAAGGTGATATAACAGTTAAAGGTTTAGGAGGGTGAATTGGAAAATCAGACACATCAAACAGAAATGGTTCAACCTCAATATGATCCTCAAAACTCTCCTCAATACTATCCTCATAATTCTCCTCAATATGTAGCTCATCCATGCCATCATCATCAAAATCAAGACGCATATGAGGTTCGGGAGAAACTTTTAATGACTCGGGATGATGAATTGGACATAAAATTTCAATCAAATCGACAGGTTCATCATCCGAAATATTCCCGGCGTCTATATCATCAATCAAGTGAAAATTAATTTCTTTAGACACCTCATCAAAAGCATGGATATTTATCGATTTAGGTTCTAGATGGGAGGTGTAAAGATCGAAAGGATTAGGTGTGGTTTCACTCGAAAGGGGTTCTTCACAATTTGGAAAATCAAACACTACAAAATCACACAACTCGTTTTTATTTTGAACTTGTGAATCATTTAGGACATTCGATGGAAAACTGGAGTTGTGGGCTTCAATTGGGTAAGGGTAGGTTTGATTTGGAAATCCTCTCAAATTCTCACTCTGTCCAACCGCCTCCTCATACATTGAAAAATTTGGAGCTAGCGGAAAACTAGCTACCGGTTCACTAGGTTGCATAAGAGCGGCCATGGACGCTTCCACATTCCTCACCATTTTGTTTGTTGCTGCAATATAAGCCTCCAACGACTCTTCCAAACTAGACTTGGGTGGTAGGGGGTTTCGGTAAAAGATTCAAAATCGTGTGGATATGCAAAACTCCTAACCGGCTGTGTAGAATCAATGTCTAGTAAAGGTGGGAAAGTCGGGTAGGACTGGTAGGAAGTGGGTGGTTGGACAGGGGTAGGGTCAACATGTGGATAAAAAGGTGAATAGTCATGCGGATCCCTAGAACTAGATGAGTGGAGAGGGGTGAAAGATCGGCTGCGAGATTGAGCAATATGCTCGGCAATGGACATCAGCTTAGGAGTGACAGAAGGACTTGAAAAAGTGGTATCAACATATGGAGGTGGTAAAGGGTGACTTGGTTGACACAAAGTGGGTTGAAAAGTCAAACTGTTTCTCCTAGACGCCTCTATTTGATCTTTAAAAGATTTTTTAGGCAAGGAAGGATCGTCTTTAAATTGACCGAATAAATTGACGAACGACGCAAAATTAGGTTCGGGATACCAAAGTTCGGCAAGTGATTTATTATGTGGGGTACCCATGTTAGAAGAAAGGGGGAAAGAAAGAAAGTTGGTTGGTGCAAGGATTTATTTGCGGCAAAAGTTGGCAAGTTTTCTAATAAAAATTTTCCTTTCCTTTTCCCCGGCAACGGCGCCATTTGATTGATCTCAAAAACTATCTATTAACCGCAATCAAGAACGGCGCCGCTTGGTAGCTAGCCGGTGAGTACGGGTCGGTCCACAGGGATGTTGTGAATTTCCTAGTCGCTCTTACGAGTTAATTCCGATTGTGGTCGGATTGATTATTAAATCTAAAAACTAAATTAATCTATATCTAAATCTTGCTAGGGTAAGGTCTAGGTTAAGTTTGGAAAGTCAATAAATCTCACCACTTTCTATACCCATATGAAGATCTAATTAGGTGTTATGGTAATTATTAATAAAAGGGATTAGAATCATTTGGAAAGATGTTTCTTCCTCTAGGTTCTTGTCCTTCCTTTAGAAATCCTTATCCTAACTTCCATGGAAAACCATCACAATCGGGCCTTTATACTACGGTATCACCGCTACCTCGAGGGATAGGGTGCCGTAGGGAGCGGTATGTGCATGTATGCATGGAGTCCTATGAAAATATATGATGGGCAAGAAAGGGGATGAGAGATCTTCGTCTCTCAAACCTTCCCCGGATCTAACCCTAACAAGCGAGGAGACTACTCCTCATTAGGGAATTAAAATACATTTATCTAGGGCAGAGAATAAAAGATTAACTATGGCAAGGAATTAAATTTATCTAGGACAAGAATAGAAAATTAACTTAGAGCAGAAAATAAAGAACTTACAGAAAATGATGCTCTCCAAAAAAGAATGCTGAATTTTATTAATGAAGGGAGGCATAAGAAAATACAATCTTTAGAGTTCTATTTATAGGAGATAGAAACCCTAGGTTATAATTGACCCGCATGTCTACAATTACATATTTGCCCTTATGAAGACCAGTCAACGCCGCCACTGCATTTTGGTAAAAACTATTTCGCATATGGGCCCTATATAACCGCGGAACCGCGGCCCGAGGCATGGTTTGGCCGCGGTTCCGCGGCCAAACAATGGAGTTGGCCCATGTGACTTTGTGGGCTGGCTCTGGTGCTTGTTATCTTCTTATTTCTTTATATCTTTTCTCAATTTAGCTTCTGGTTCTCTTCCAGATTTCCAGTGAACAATTGCAGTAGACTTTTAACCGTTCGCTTTGTAATTTTGGTACTTGCATTGCCTTGTTAATTGTGAACTGTCCTTCGATGTAGGCTTGATCAAGAGTCTTCTGTTTGTTGGTCAAAGTCCACTTTTTCATCGTCTTTACATCGTTTTCACTGTTTTCTGTCCAAGAACCTGTAACCTGTAACATGTAGTAGACATGCGTCAAAAGCACATGTTTATTTATAAAAAGAATAAGAATGGGGAATATAATAATGCAATATTATGGTATGAACAGGCAACTCGCAATAAAAAGCAGCGAGTAAAAATAAAATAAATAGCCGAAATGATTGGGCACCGCGAAAAATAGCCGAAATGATGGGGCAATCGCGATCTTCGCGATAAAAAAAGCTGAAATGATAGAGCATCGCGGAAAAAGAAATAAAATAAAAATGAAATCCATGCCCTACAGGTGATGTTACATCTATCCCTGTATACATTCCAGGGGCGCAAACAAAGAAGGGATCATACTTCTCCCTCAGGTTTCATCATAAGAAGAAGCCAAATCTCGACGGTTCACAGATAGTCTAGAGATCATCTCGACGCAGCAGACACAACATCAAGCGAAACGGAACAGCGGCAACCCCCAGTTCCATGGCTCGGTGATATACATATTACCAAGAGTCAAACCTCCATTCCGTGAAATGCGGATACAATCAGCAAAATTCCTGGTTACGTGGAACACAGATACTGTCACTCTTTGATCCCGTGGAAAACGTCCAGAGCGGATCCTGGTCCTCGCAGAGCACGGCAGTGAACCCATGTGAAGCATCCAGAGCGGAGCTTAGTCCTCGCCGAATACGGCAGTGAACCCATGTGAAGTATCTAGTGCAAAATTCCTGGTTACGTGGAATGCGGATAATGTCACTCTTTGACCCTGTGGAAAACGTCCAGAGCGGATCCTGGTCCTCGCAGAGCACGGCAGTGAACTCGTGTGAAGCATCCAGAGCGGAGCCTAGTCCTCGCCGAACACGGCAGTGAACCCGTGTGAAGCATCTAGTGCAAAATTCCTGGTCACGTAGAACACGGATAATGTCACTCTTTGACCCCGTGAAAAACGTCCAGAGCGGATCCTGGTCCTCGCAGAGCACGGCAGTGAACTCGTGTGAAGCATCCAGAGCGGAGCCTAGTCCTCGCCGAACACGGCAGTGAACCCGTGTGAAGTAACTAGTGCAAAATTCCTGGTTACGTGGAACGCGGATAATGTCACTCTTTGACCCTGTGGAAAACGTCCAGAGCGGATCCTGGTCCTCGCAGAGCACGGCAGTGAACCCGTGTGAAGCATCCAGAGCGGAGCCTAGACCTCACCGAGCACGGCAGTGAACCCGTGTGAAGCATCTAGTGCAAAATTCCTGGTTACGTGGAACGCGGATAACGTCACTCTTTGACCCCGTGGAAAACGTCCAGAGCGGATCCTGGTCCTCGCAGAGCACGGCAGTGAACCCGTGTGAAGCATCCAGAGCGGAGCCTAGTCCTCGCCGAACACGGCAGTGAACCCGTGTGAAGCATCTAGTGCAAAATTCCTGGTCACGTGGAACGCGGAAAATGTCACTCTTTGACCCCACGGAAAATGCCCAGAGCGGAGCCTGGTCCTCGCCAAGCACGGCAGTGAACCCGTGTGAAGCATCCAGAGCAAACATCGGACTGTGGAGTCCTTAAAATCCACGGACTATGATGTCCTTAACCTCGACCATAATGTCTTAAAACTAACGATCAACCACCCTGATTCTGTACTGATTCTACCTTGGTTTAAGGGTACATCTCTTCACTGCTTTGATACCTGGCGTTGTAATTCCTCAATGTCTTCAAAGAGGTGACGGGTCCCTGCAACCACATATTGGACTGTGGAGTCCTTAAATCCACGGACTATGAGGTCCTTAACCTTGACTATGATGTCTTAAAACTAACATCGGACTGTGGAGTCCTTAAATCCACGGACTATGAGGTCCTTAACCTTGACTGGGATGTCTTAAAACTAACATCGGACTGTGGAGTCCTTAAACCCACGGACTATGAGGTCCTTAACCTTGACCGTGATGTCTTAAAACTAACGTCGGACTGTGGAGTCCTTAAATCCATGGACTATAAGGTCCTTAACCTTGACCGGGACGTCTTAAAACTAACATTGGACTGTAGAGTCCTTAAACCCATGGACTATGAGGTCCTTAACCTTGACCGTGATGTCTTAAAACTAACATTGGACTGTGGAGTCCTTAAATCCACGGACTATGAGGTCCTTAACCTTGACCGTGACCTTGACCGTGATGTCTTAAAACTAACATCGGACTATGGAGTCCTTAAATCCACGGACTATGAGGTCCTTAACCTTGACCGTGATGTCTTAAAACTAACATTAGACTGTGGAGTCCTTAAATCCATGGACTATGAGGTCCTTAACCTTGACCGTGATGTCTTAAAACTAACATCGGACTGTGGAGTCCTTAAATCCACGGACTATGAGGTCCTTAACCTTGACCGTGATGTCTTACAACTAACATCGGACTATGGAGTCCTTAAATCCACGGACTATGAGGTCCTTAACCTTGACCGCGATGTCTTAAAACTAACATCGGACTGTGGAGTCCCTAAATCCACGGACTATGAGGTCCTTAACCTTGACCGCGATGTCTTTAAACTATGATACCCTGAAGAACATCCCAAAGCGACCCTTGACCCCGTGAAATACGGATAAGGGCGACCTCACTCAGCACTTGTGGGTCTTCACGACCCGCAAGGAAGAAAACTTTCTTGTGAGATCCTTACGACTCCCAAGGGAAAACCCGCTTAAGAATCCTCACGATTCTTAAAGAGAAGTTACACCTACGGGATCTTCTCGACCTGTAGGGAGAAAAACTCTTTATCATACCCTCACGGCTCACAAAGATCAAAAGTCTTAGGAGGCGGATCTTAACCCTGAATCCTAAGCCATCGCTGCCCTGCAAGTAGGCCAAGATAAATTGTCCGAAGAACAAATTCAATAGAAAGGGGACACACCATTGAGAAGAAAAAATATGTCTTTTATTCATAACTAAAATGGATACAAGGTACAAGTCATAAAAAGGCAAAAAGAATATACTCTCATCCAGGAGTATGTACAAAAAAGAAGAAAAAAATACAAGTTTTCAAGCTGGCGGGCGATTTAGTAATTTCACTAGCTCATCCTGCTTTTGCTGGGTCACGGCTTCATTATTCAGGATCGCCAGAAGACGAGCCTCCGCCTGAGCCTGCTGGGCCTGATACGAAGCAAGCCGGCTTTCAAGCTCTTTCTCGGTGGCCTTGTGAGCCTCGACCCTCTCGCGAGTGAACGTGGCAGCTTTATCAAGAGTCACCACCTCCCTGATAGACTCTTGAAGCACCCGCCAGAGTTCGTATGCTTTGTTGGCCTTGGCAGTAAGATTAGCGTTAGTGTATATGCCCTAGAGGCCATTACTGTATCATACTAGTTTGTATATTATTTAATAGAAGCTTGGGATATTCACCTTGTATATACAATCTTGCTCAAAATAGTAGTATGCTACTTGGTTTGTTTCTACTTCAATGTGTACATGTGTTTATTTTATATCACCTATACGCATTAGTGGAGCCCTTAGGATCTTTGCTTGATTACCAGCGTTGTGATGGCAGTCACACTAGTGGGGGATGGGTAATCTATAAGCACATCCTTATGCAGGTCCCTAGTTGCAGGACTATCGACACAGGGCATCGATACTCCGGAGTAGACTAGCGCATGCTCTTCTCATCCCAGTGTGGGAGATGGTCTGTCCCACAGCCATCAGTACGTCGTACTGGAGATAGTATGCGGGTGCTCGTTAGGTTACGAGTACACTGGACAGGACTCGTCGGGAACTGACCGGTTGGTATTATACCTATCGTCAGTTATCAGTTCCCAGGTGACATGAGTACAGCTTAGTCCGCTGACTTGACACTGTCACTTCGCCTCGAGTGTGTTCCCACTGTACTTTGATTACTACCCTACCACGGCTCAAAGAAGTCGTGTAAACAGGTAGTAGTTGGGTGCAGTCCCGAAGCACTTGGAGGCAGTGACGGTTAGACAGGATTCGTCTCTCCCGGTATTGGGGGTTGACATCGCGCTGTGTCTAGGAGAGCCATTACACGAGTAGTCTCTGGCCAGGGCAAGCGGGATATACTGGTAGGTTTCCAGTGTTATCTCAGGGTGTATTGGGCTTCACTCCGACACGACTTGTACCGCTATTAGGGGACTGACGTTTACTGCCCCCTAGGCCCGCCATGCGATGTATCAGATGAACAGACCGGACTGTACGGAGATTGTCACATTCAGGCTCAGTAGGAGTTCAGATGGGTTTCACCTCGTCAGTCTTCTTGTCGGCATCTACCTGGGGACCGTTACGCACAGCTAGTGCCGCTTGCGGTCTGTGGTTAAACCCACTGCCAGCGTAGTGTCGAGTCTTTAGAGTCCCACACAGAAAGCTATTCGCCTTTAGGCAAAAGAGTAGAGGTCGCATGGTTTTGCGACAGGTCGCATGGTTTTGCGACAGGGTTCAGTCACATCCGTGCACTTGTGCCCGTTTAGTGTCCGGACAGTTTACACTAGCGGGCTTTGGTTTAAGCCAGATCCTAGTGTACGTATTGGGATTGGTTTTATCCAGTTTGCATTCGTGTTCCTCGGAACGCGGATGCGG
Source organism: Agapanthus africanus (assembly GCA_030015575.1). Taxonomy (NCBI): domain Eukaryota; kingdom Viridiplantae; phylum Streptophyta; class Magnoliopsida; order Asparagales; family Amaryllidaceae; genus Agapanthus; species Agapanthus africanus. The sequence goes on from CM057351.1 coordinate 351,733,339, forward strand.
GTGTGTATGCACAGTTGACGGAGAGACAGAGGCAGAGGATTCTCATTAGGGTTGTTGACCATTGACCGTTGACTGTTGACTTTTTGCTCAACCCTAATGAGAATATGATATGTAATTAACAATTATATTAATTAAGTATTATGGTGACATGGTTGTTGAGGGATTGACTTGGTTGACTTGTTGACTTTGTTGACCGGTTGACTAGGCTTGACTAGTTGACCATCATGATAACAATAGCTATCATTTCATGGCAAAGACTTTTGCTTGCTTGCTCTCTTGTGCAAAATGAGTGCATGAAATGATATGGCTATTGTTGCTTAAACCATCACATAATACTTGATTGCTATGATGTGTTATGATGGTTTTGGATTATGAGAGCCAAATGAGAAAAGTCTTCTCTCATTTTTTTTCTTCTATGCTCATTCTCTCTCTTGTTCTTGAGCTCTCATCTTCCTCCTCTTGCTCTCCCTCTCTTGAGTCTATGGTTCACTTGTCTCATGAGTTGAGAACTAAGAACCATAGATAAAATCCCAAACAAACTCTTATCTACTCACTCTAGTTCACAAGGTTTAGCAAACCGAGTGAACTAGTTTCTTCAAAGTTCGAAGAAGGAGCCAAAGGTAGAAGCTTTCAGGTGGATCTATCTTCGGCGCAAGGAGACGACGGGGAGAAGCCGATTCGGACAACCATCGAGGCTTGAAGACGAAGGAGTTCGAGATAAGAAAGGTATAAACCCCCTAACCGAGTAGTTAACAACTCCTAGTTAGGTTGTTAGCTAGATGTTTAACAAAGATCCGGGTATTAAGTCCATGTTACCACCTCTAGAAAATTGTTTTTCACCAAATTCCGCATGCCCGAAAGTACCGGGAGAGGTAGCATGGACTTACAGTGGTATCAGAGCCTAGTTAAACTCTATCTAACATGTTAGCAAAGTAGCTAGAAGATCGATCAAAGAAAAAGTCCCGAAATGAACCCCGTTTTCAAACTTTCTGTCGATTTTCAAAGTGCTGCAAAAATTATTTGAGATACACCAAAAATCGACTCAGGGTTTTTAGAGTATACTGTAGAAAAATGGTCCCTTGATCTCATCAAAGCGCTGCGGAAACGCGGCAATAGCTTGCTATTGCCGCGGTTCCGCGGCCGTCTTGGCTCCTCTCTGGGTCTTCTTTGCTACAGTATGTTCATAGGGGTATTTTGGGATTTTTGGAATATGTATTTTCTGCCCAGATTTTCCAGAACGAAAATTTTGTGTTTGGGGCCTGAAAATCCGTATTTTTGATCGAACTTCTAAAAGACTTAAGCTGACGGGTTTTTCTGTGATGTGATATTTGTATTGAACGTCTGCTAATCGCTATATGTCGATTAGTGGGGGTTATACAAATCTGTGATCTGTAATGTTATTGGAATGTGTATATGAATTCATTGGATTGTCGCGGGTGAATAGCCGGGGGTTGTGAGACGAGAGTTTTCTTTTCTTTCAATTCATGTAAATTTGTAAATTGATGTAATAATTATTTGTATAGCCGCACAACCGGGTCGGGGTTGTAGCCGTCATTGTATAATTTCTTTTTACTGTTTTTGCTCCTAGGATAGACCCATGGAGGGGGTGCACAAACTACCGGGTATGCCGAAGTGCCGAGTGGCCTACTCACGGAGTTGAGGGAGGTTGCTTCGCTTCGGGTACTTGGCGGGTAGTTTGCCGCACCCGTAGGAGTCTTGGGTGGGGTATTGGCTATTCACCGCGACCGTGTAATCTGCTTTTCGTTACAGGCTCGTGCGAATTGCGGATTCCTAGTATATCCAATGTGTTCATCTGTGATCTGAAATGGCTATCATTGCAGTATATCTATTTATGATATTGTTTAGACGTTGCTTATGTTTTACAGCCGCGCTAGCCAAGCCCCCGCTCTGTCGTTAGTTAAGTAACCTAATGGGTAATGACGGGGCCCCGTGGCGAATGCGAATGGCATAAGCGTACGTCATATTTTGGTTGTTTTCTGCAATGGTAGGATTAAATGATAGGACGCATTAAAAGAACTAATGCAAGAATATCACGCATTAAAAGAACTAATGCAAGAAAAATAAACCAAGTAAAAATCGTTGGAACACTTTCGGAAAACCACTCGGTTCTTTTCAAAACTAACTTTTAAATGCGGAGCTTGAGCCACTCCTTTTAAAATCTATCTCGTTCCATCGATTATATCAAGTTCACTACGTTCACGGTTTTGCCAAAACCATTCGTAGCCCTCCGTCGTTTCACATGAATAGTCAATAGTATTCAAGCTGTATATGTTGGCCAAAGTCAAGGCATAGTGATTGGTAGCTATTGGGTATTCATGTGTAGCATAGATAGATGCGTTGGTTTGGGACAGTCGTACTGCCATTTTGGCCAAAGTCAAGGGTAGGTACGGATGGATCCAAATTAACCTGGAGAATGACGGGTAGAACTTGACATGTGACTTATGATATTTTGGCCAAAGTCAAGGTCATAAGAGCATGTGGCAAAAATCCACATCGGGAGTTTCAAAAGAACTGAAACTTGCTAGTGTTGCATACCATTTGGAGTGTGATGATTCTGGTAGGATTCCTTCAGTTTCGTCACGCTATGATATTTGGATCCCGATCCTACTGTGAGTATATGCTACTCCTCAGGAAATTTCTCACTTAACGATCAATGCTATAAACCAAGTAGGTGTCTAGAAAGGTGTTAGCGGGGCTACGCCCCCAGGGAAAAAAGGTTATTTAATTAAGGAACTTCGCGAAAGCGTTGGAAAACCACTCTCGAAGTACCGACACTGGCCTGGCTGAACGGTTAAGCAAGTATTGTACGGTGAGATTGATCCTGACTAATTCTTCCTTTTTGGTTTGAGGAGGGATTCGAGAAACAGTGGGAGCCATCCTGTTTAGACAAACTAAAAACCATTCTAAACTTGCAAGAGCATCATGCTGAGTGTTTCTTCTCTCTCCTAATTGCAGCGACCAATCGACATGACTGGACTTAAGTTACTTCTAGATAAAAACATACTGACAGGGCCAAACTACAAAGATTGGCTCAAGAATGTCAAGATGGCAATCACTTACGACAAGCTGGGGTATCTTCTTACCACCAAAGCTCCCCCTGTCCCAGGTCCCAAAACCAGCGTCGCGGATAAGGAAATCCGTAAGACCTGGGAACTAGATTGCGCGAAGGCCAAGTGCCTCGTGCTTGCCTCTATGGACAACGAACATCAGAGGAGGCACGAGAATATGGACCTCGAATCCATATTTCTCCATACAAAAGAACTGTATGGAGAGCAGTCTCGTATCGCAAGATACGAAGTGTCGAAGAAGTTATTTTCGGCAAGATTGGCCGTCGGATCATCGGTAGCGGAACACGTGCTTAAGATGATTGGCTACATTGAGGAGCTCGCGGACCTTGGGACCACGTTGGAGAATGAGCTCTATACGGACTTGATTCTCCAGTCCCTTCCTTCCACTTACGCCCAGTTTATCCTGAACTTCAACTTACAAGAAAAGGAAGTTGAACTTTCAGAACTCCTCAACATGCTGAGGAGCGCAGAAGGCACCCTACAGAAAGGTAGGGAAACATCCACTTTGTTTGTAGGAGGATCTTCCTCTTCTAGGTCCAAGGCGAAAGCCAAGGGAAAGAAGAAGAAAGCCCCCGCCAAACCAAGGGGCGGTGTTAGTAAAGTGGATACGAAGGGAAAGGCAAAAGCAACAAAGAAAGTGGGAAAGCTTGTGGATAAGGAAGAATGCTTCTATTGTCATAAGAAGGGACACTGGAAAAATGATTGCAGGGCTTGGAAGGCCAGAACACAGGATCTGAAGCAGGTTGCGGTTTCAGCTTCAGGTGTGTTTGTTATTGAAAACTGTCTTTCAATAAACTCTACTTCCTGGGTATTGGATACCGGATCAGGATCTCATATCTGTAATTCTTTGCAGGCGTTGAGAAATCGTAGGGTTTTGAAGGCAGGTGACTTGACCCTCAAAGTTGCAAACGGAGCTAGCATGGATGCTAAGGCCGTGGGGGACTATCACCTAGGGTTGTCAGATGGACACGTTTTGGTTTTGCATAATTGCTATTTTGTACCCAACGCAACTTGTAATATCATTTCTGTATCTTTGACTTCTAAAGAAGGTTATGAATTTGCGCTTGTAAGTAATGTTGTAAACATTCACCTTAATCAAATTCTGATTGGGTCAGGTACATTAAGCAATGGTATATACGTATTAAACCATCCGCAGATTTTCAATGTCCAGAATACACACAAAAGAAAGTCTCCGGAAATCAATCAGACTTTCTTATGGTATTGTAGACTGGGTCACATCAATGAGAGAAGGTTGACGAAGTTACATACAGAAGGATATTTGAATCCGTTCGAATATCAATCGTATGCCACTTGTCAATCCTGTCTCAAAGGAAAGATGACAAAGACTCCGTTTACTGGACACGGAGTAAGGGCGAGCGAGCTCTTGGGACTCGTACACAGCGACGTGTGCGGTCCAATGTCTACACATGCGCGAAGCGGTTATTCTTACTTCATTACTTTTACGGATGACTTTTCAAGGTACGGTTATGTCTTCTTAATTAAACATAAGTCCGAAGCCTTCGGAAAATTCCAGGAATATAAGAATTGTAGGGTTCCTAGGCATCCTAATGAGGTCTCACAAGGCATCAACCATGCCAATTTAAAATTTTACGGTGCCGAGAAACCCTAAACTACGGATCGTTGGCTAGATGTCTAGGCGAACAAAGTAACTAGTTAACACTTAACTAAGAGAATACGGAAATACAACCTTTGTAGATCCGGTGCTCCACCTCCATAGCTCCGCAACGAAGTCCCTTCGCTGTCCTAGTGATTTCCCGGGCTCTAGCGTCGGCTTCATCGGAGAATAGGCGAGCTAGGTCGTCGATGTCCATGCCGAAGATGATCTACGTCGAGGCATCGCTAGATCAAGCTCCAACTTCACCAAGTAAAGAAAACTTATGAAGGAAACACACTCTACTACTTGGCAAGAGGTAGAGGATGAAGAAATAGAAAGTGGGTAGACTTTAGATTTGGATTTCTCACTCTTTTTCATCACTTGCCATTGATGGAGGCAAGCTTTCTTCACTTGAAGAAATGAAGAAGAAGAAGGTAAATGTTATGACAAGTTAATTCCAAAAAGAAATTAAAAGAATACTTATCATAACCAAACCATGGTCAAGTGTAGAGAATAAATCATGGTTAGTGGGATGGTTAGGGTTAAGCATGAGACAAAATGGTCACTTGGTCAAAGTCTTCATGAAGCTTCATGAACAAAACAAAACATGCCACCATTTTCTCATTTGCTTTTCTTTTTCCAAAAGAATAAATAAATGAATAAAATGAATAAGGAAAAAGTAAACCCTAACCATTTCATTAACCAAGGTTTAATTCTTTACACTTAACCAAAAGGCATGCATCATCAAACATGATACAAGCAAGTGCACAAAATCATATCGCATATGCAATGCGCACATCCGAGTGAGAAAATCCATCTTAAAGTGAACCAATACTAGTTAATGCAAAGTAATATATCAAATATATAATTATGCATTAAATCATTAAATCAACACTTGATTTAACGATCCGGTCATATCGCATATAACCGACTAGTATTCTATGTATCGGCTTATCGAACCAACCCTTGATTCGATAACTAGGTTATATCGCATACAACCTTTCGATACATTCATCGCGAGAATGGAATACGGTATCACATACACGCATTATTCTCGGTCCCGCACATATCTCATATGCGCTCCTATTTCGTTTCGCTTGAGCCAGGAAACCTCTGTGTAGGACTCTAAAGACTCGTCAATACGCCGGCAGCAGGTGATGATCATATCAAGCACCCACAAGCCGCAAGCGGTCTGCTAAACGTAACGGCCACCCGGGTATTGAGCGATCAGAAGATCGACGAGCAAGCCCGCTCATACTCCTGTGAATCCAACCAGTAACACTACCGTACAGTCCGGTCTGATCGTCTGATATGTCGCATATCTCGCCTAGGGGTGGTAAACGTCAGACCCCAATAGCTCGATAAGTCGTGTCGATATGAGGTCTATAACAATTCGAGAAACTACTGGTAACACTTACCAGTAAATCTCAGCAACCCTGGCCAGGGATTTCCTGTTATAGCCAATCGAACACAGCGCAACATCAACCCCCTATACCGGGAGAGACGAATCCCCTCCTATCGCTCATTGCCTCCATGTGATTCGGGACTGTACCCAAAAACCACCGTTTTGCACGCCCTCTTGGACGTGGTAAGATGGAAATCAAAGCACAGTAGGAACCACACAAGACTCTATGACGATCTCGGGTCAACAGACTACTCTGTACCAGTGTCACCAGAGAACTGCCATCTGACGTCAGGTATAATACCATCTGGGAGTTCTCGGCGAGTCCGTCCAGTGTACCCAGTCTCTACTGAGCACCCGTATATCATCTCCGATGTCAAACACCAATGGACATGGGATCATCCATCGCCCATTTGTATGGGTCGAGAAGGTACACGCTAGTCTACTCTGGTATATCGATGCCCCATCTCGATACACCCATGACTAGGGACTTTGAAGGATGTACTTATGGACTACCATGTCCCCACTAGTATGATCCGCATCACAGTCCAGGTAGTCAAGTACACATCCTAAGGGCTTTACCAACATGTAACAGAGAGACAATCAGTGTACACGTTAAGGTAAAGGTCAACCAGATAGCATACTATCATGTCGAGCAAGAAAGTCCTCCCTATATATGTCCCAGCATCCACTACAATATACATCCAATGTACAGTAATGGCCTCTAGGGCATACATATAACTAACAAGAATGAAGTAGAAAAACAAACAGGCAAAAGTATCAAGATTCTAAGATCGGATCGAGGTGGAGAATACTTAAGTGCCGAGTTCCTGGACTATTTAAAAGAGAACGGAATTCTCTCTCAGCTTACTCCTCCATACACTCCGCAACATAACGGTGTATCGGAGAGACGGAACCGAACCCTATTGGATATGGTACGGTCCATGATGAGTAACGCTGAGTTACCACGATCATTCTGGGGGTATGCGCTAGAATCAGCTGCATACCTTTTGAACCGAGTTCCCACTAAGACTGTGCCTACTACACCATATGAGATGTGGTGTGGGAAGAGACCCTATCTTAATCACATTAAGACATGGGGAAGTCCAGCTTTTGTCAAAAAGCAGCATGCGGACAAGCTCGAGGCACGCTCAGTACAGTGCAAGTTCGTGGGATATCCAAAGAACTCCAAGGGATATTTCTTCTATTGCGAAGAGGAACAAAAGGTTTTTGTTTCTCGTCATGCCCACTTTCTAGAACACCAGTTCTTAGAAAAGGAAATTAGTGGGAGCGCAGTAGAACTGGAAGAAATTCCAGAACCACGAGCTATTACTGAAAGCTTAGTGGAACCAGAGGGTTCAAAAGAACAGGACATTCCTACGCCGCTCCGCAGGAGTAGTAGGCAGTCTCATCCGCCCGAGAGATACTACGGCTTTCTCATAGACGGGGATAGAGAGGATTGCATCATAGATTATGATGAGCCTACTAGCTTCCAGCAGGCCGTTCAGAGCGTTGACTCAGTAAAATGGCTGGATGCAATGCGGACCGAAATGGAGTCCATGTACACCAACAAGGTATGGACGTTGGACATTGCTCCAGACGGGGTAAAACCCGTAGGATGCAAGTGGATCTTCAAAAGAAAGATTGGTGTAGATGGACAGGTTGAGACCTATAAAACTAGACTGGTTGCAAAGGGTTTTCGTCAAAGACCTGGTTTGGACTATGACGAAACCTTTTCTCCAGTAGCTATGCTGAAATCCATTCGGATCCTTCTTGCCATTGCTGCCTTCCACGATTATAAGATCTGGCAAATGGACGTAAAGACCGCTTTTCTAAATGGAAATTTAGAGGAGTGTGTCTATATGGACCAACCAGAGGGTTTCATTCAGAGTGGGAGCAGCGGAAAGGTGTGCAAGTTGCTTAAATCCATCTATGGACTAAAGCAGGCATCGCGGAGTTGGAACATCTGTTTTGATGAGACGGTCAAGGATTTTGGCTTTATCAAAAATCCAGATGAACCATGCATCTATAGTAGATTTGTAGCGAGAACTGTAGTATTCCTCGTTTTATACGTGGATGACATTCTCTTAACAGGAAATGACATTCCTATGCTACAATCTGTCAAGGGGTTCTTGTCACACAGGTTCTCCATGAAAGACCTGGGTGATGCCTCATACATCCTGGGGATCCGGATCCATCGTGATAGATCCAAGAGGATATTAGGACTTTCACAGTCCAGGTACATCGACACCATACTGAAGAGATTCAGTATGGAAGATTCCAAGCGCGGTAACCTACCGGCTTGTCACGGGATCACCCTCTCTAAAGAGATGTCTCCCAAGACTGATTTGGAGAGGGATCTCATGTCTATTATACCCTACGCTTCTGCGGTAGGCTCTATAATGTATGCGATGTTGTGTACCAGACCGGATGTAGCTTATGCACTGAGTGTGGTAAGCCGGTATCAGTCAAACCCTGGGGAGAAACACTGGATAGCGGTAAAGAACATTCTCAAGTACCTGAGAAGGACTAAGCAGATGTTCTTGGTGTATGGCGGAAAAGACCTCCAGATTGAGGCCTTTGCTGACTCCAGCTTCCAGAGTGACAAGGATGATTCCAAGTCTATGTCGGGTTTTGTCTTTACCCTCAATGGAGGAGCGGTATGTTGGAAGAGTTCCAAACAGGAAACCGTTGCAGACTCGACGATGGAAGCGGAATACATCGCTGCATCTGATGCCGCAAAGGAAGTTGTCTGGATGAGGAAGTTCTTGAAAGAACTTCAGGTGGTTCTGTCCATTGTAGATCCAATACCTCTGTATTGCGACAACAACGGGGCTATAGCTTTAGCGAAGGAACCCAGGTCCCATCAGAGATCCAGACACATCTTGAGGCGGTATCACCTGATCAGGGAGATCGTGGATCGCCAGGAGATCGAGGTTCGGAGGGTTGCTTCAGAAGATAACACTGCAGATCCATTCACCAAGGCCTTGCCCCAGACACAGTTCGAGCGGCTGATCGAGATGATAGGTCTTCGATACGCCAGTACATGGCCTTAGTGCAAGTGGGAGATTGTTAGTGTATATGCCCTAGAGGCCATTACTGTATCATACTAGTTTGTATATTACTTAATGGAAGCTTGGGATATTCACCTTGTATATACCATAGTCACATAATTCGCGAATTATTCGCCGAATTCGCGAATAATTCGTGAATTTTTGATCAAACGAATTATTCGCCGAATTATTCGCCATTGCCGAACTGGCCGAATAATTCGCGAATTATTCGCGAATAATTCGCGAATTATTCCCGAATTATGTGAAAAAACAGCGAATAATTCAAAAAACTGCAAATAATTCACAAAATCAAAACCTAGCGTCTCATATATTAATTTATTGCTTGAAATCCTTCCCGAACATTTCCCGAACACTTACCGAATCTTTCCCGAATACCTGCCGATTTTTTCCGAATAGTTCTCCGAATCCGAATTTTCGACCTCGCCGAATTATTCCCGAACGGCGAATTTGTGACTATGGTATATACAATCTTGCTCAAAATAGTAGTATGCTACTTGGTTTGTTTCTACTTCAATGTGTACATGTGTTTATTTTATATCACCTATATGCATTAGTGGAGCCCTTAGGATATTTGCTTGATTACCAGCGTTGTGATGGCAGTCACACTAGTGGGGGCTGGGTAATCTATAAGTACATCCTTATGCAGGTCCCTAGTCGCATGACTATCGACACAGGGTATCGATACTCCGGAGTAGACTAGCGCATGCGCTTCTCATCCCAGTGTGGGAGATGGTCTGTCCCACAGCCATCAGTACGTCGTACTGGAGATAGTATGCGGGTGCTCGTTAGGTTATGAGTACACTGGACAGGACTCGTCGGGAACTGACCGGTTGGTATTATACCTATCGTCAGTTATCAGTTCCCAGGTGACATGAGTACAGCTTAGTCCGCTGACTTGACACTGTCACTTCGCCTCGAGTGTGTTCCCACTGTACTTTGATTACTACCCTACCACGGCTCAAAGGAGTCGTGCAAACAGGTAGTAGTTGGGTGCAGTCCCGAAGCACTTGGAGGCAGTGACGGTTAGACAGGATTCGTCTTTCCCGGTATTGGGGGTTGACATCGCGCTGTGTCTAGGAGAGCCATTACATGAGTAGTCCCTGGCCAGGGCAAGCGGGATATACTGGTAGGTTTCCAGTGTTATCTCAGGGTGTATTGGGCTTCACTCCGACACGACTTGTACCGCTATTAGGGGACTGACGTTTACCGCCCCCTAGGCCCGCCATGCGATGTATCAGATGAACAGACCGGACTGTACGGAGATTGTCACATTCAGGCTCAGTAGAAGTTCAGATGGGTTTCACCTCGTCAGTCTTCTTGTCGGCATCTACCTGGGGACCGTTACGCACAGCTAGTGCCGCTTGCGATCTGCGGTTAAACCCACTGACAGCGTAGTGTTGAGTCTTTAGAGTCCCACACAGAAAGCTATTCGCCTTTAGGCAAAAGAGTAGAGGTCGCATGGTTTTGCGACAGGTCGCATGGTTTTGCGACAGGGTTCAGTCACATCCGTGCACTTGTGCACGTTTAGTGTCCGGACAGTTTACACTAGCGGGCTTTGGTTTAAGCCAGATCCTAGTGTACGTATTGGGATTGGTTTTATCCAGTTTGCATTCGTGTTCCTCGGAACGCGGATGCGGGTGTGTATGCACAGTTGACGGAGAGACAGAGGCAGAGGATTCTCATTAGGGTTGTTGACCATTGACCGTTGACTGTTGACTTTTTGCTCAACCCTAATGAGAATATGATATGTAATTAACAATTATATTAATTAAGTATTATGGTGATATGGTTGTTGAGGGATTGACTTGGTTGACTTGTTGACTTTGTTGACTTGTTGACTTTGTTGACCGGTTGACTAGGCTTGACTAGTTGACCATCATGATAACAATAGCTATCATTTCATGGCAAAGACTTTTGCTTGCTTGCTCTCTTGTGCAAAATGAGTGCATGAAATGATATGGCTATTGTTGCTTAAACCATCACATAATACTTGATTGCTATGATGTGTTATGATGGTTTTGGATTATGAGAGCCAAATGAGAAAAGTCTTCTCTCATTTTTTTCTTCTATGCTCATTCTCTCTCTTGTTCTTGAGCTCTCATCTTCCTCCTCTTGCCCTCCCTCTCTTGAGTCTATGGTTCACTTGTCTCATGAGTTGAGAACTAAGAACCATAGATAAAATCCCAAACAAACTCTTCTCTACTCACTCTAGTTCACAAGGTTTAGCAAACCGAGTGAACTAGTTTCTTCAAAGTTCGAAGAAGGAGCCAAAGGTAGAAGCTTTCAGGTGGATCTATCTTCGGCGCAAGGAGACGACGGGGAGAAGCCGATTCGGACAACCATCGAGGCTTGAAGACGAAGGAGTTCGAGATAAGAAAGGTATAAACCCCCTAACCGAGTAGTTAACAACTCCTAGTTAGGTTGTTAGTTAGATGTTTAACAAAGATCCGGGTATTAAGTCCATGTTATCACCTCTAGAAAATTGTTTTTCACCAAATTCCGCATGCCCGAAAGTACCGGGAGAGGTAGCATGGACTTACAGATTAGCTTGAAGCTCGCTCAGCGCTTTAGAAGCCAGCTCCCTCTCCGAGAATTTACGGCCGAGCCTCTTCTCACACGATGTCATGTTTGCCGCGCACCGCGCTATCAGCCCCCGCAAGTCCGCCTTTGCAGCCATGGCCTCTGAGGAAAGACGGATACGCTCAAGACCGTATAAACAAGCCTCCAGTCGATAGCAATAGTCGATCTAAAACACGCGCACATCATCTGGTATGGGAAGCAACAAAAAATTCTCGATGTATATCCTATTAAGCATGCATTCACAACTATATGAATATCCGAAAAGAAATAATACCCAAACCTCTGATGTGCATGCAACACGGGGATAGTGTTCGCAATTAAAGAAAATTCTCATGGGAAGGACACAAAATTCATTTATGTAAGCAAAAACATATATACGGATACCCAACACGCATTAAAGTTCAACATAAGGCATGCGAAAACTAATTTGAAAATACTACACTAGCGGGAAAAGGTCGCCGAACAAAGGATCGGTAGTGCAAGGGTTGACAAAACAAAAGACAAAATTCTCCATCTCTCTCTCTGCTCTCTCCAACACGTCAAAGCGCCTGTTCTCGCGAGGAGTCGCTCCCCACCGATTGGCGCCATGTTCGTCCGCAAAAGCAGACATAACAGCCCGACAGGCTCTTATTTCGCTCAAAAGGTGAACCGAGCGATCTTTCAAAGCTTGAGTGATTAGGTACGCTTCGTGAAATCCCTCGAGCTTTTCTTCGGCCGCGTCAAGCATCGCCAGGGTCATCTCTGCCGGGTGAGGAGGGACGTCGGCAAGCACGGCAGCAAGGATCATCCGGAGCCAGAAGGAGCCCATTGGGAGGGGAGACCCCCTGCGGATCGAGAGTTCATATGCCGCTGAGTCGCAATCGTCGTCGGAAAGGAGGGGATCCACCAATCGGGCGGCAAAGCGGGGGATCATCTCCTCGATAGGAACTTCCCATGGCTGTCGACATGCATGAGGGCGATTGCAGGCCATGGCGCTCAGTTGTCTCTCAAGACAAGTCACACCAAAATGAGAATGAATTTCTCTGTGAAAAAAAAGGCCATGGTCCCAGGATATAAAGAGGAGCATTAAGTGCTGCGCACGGAAAATCTTGCATGATGGAACTATTTCCAAGGCCCAAAAAGGAGAAAGCGTTGGAAATAAGAAAAAAGGGAACTATTTCCAAGGCTCCTTTTCTACATCTAATGCCATGCACAGAAACATGGCATGGAAAATTGAATAGCCCCATAAAAGGCCCCTCCCGTGTGGAACACGTGAGCAACATACTTGGTGTGTGCTAGAAAATGAAATAATGCCCCATAAGCTAAACACACCGGCAGCAGCAAAAAAAATGAATGATGAATGTATGACAAAATCCCACAAAAAAAGGGGTATGCAAACACAGAAAGACATAATAAGATTTATCATTCAGGTTTTAAAAGGTTCGTACAAAATAAAAAGAAAACGTTTACAACGGTAAGACCTCAGACGCGGGACAGGGATTGAGAAACTCGAATGTAACTTTGTCCAAGATCTTCCAGGCATTTCGAACCATCCTGGTATGCTTCCTCTCGCGGTCGCAAGCGTCGGGGTCCTCACGATTGTCCTCCACCCTCCGATAGGCGGCAAGTATGGCTGACTGCTGAAAAGCCTGGTGTAAGAGATCAATGAGGTGATCTCACCTCCTCTTTGAGATCAAGCTCATCAGGTACACCGAATGTACCTTATCCTCAGCAGTGTCCAATGCCTCGAGCGGTACGCCGGTGCAAAAGAGAGGGAGTGCCTTCCAGATCGCCAGCACGATGAGTCTCAGAAGAGAAGAGCGACGAGGGAGTAGCCGATGGTTGTACTCGTCGAAGCGGCTCATGATCTCAGCGCACTGAGCATTGGTGAACTCCTGGTTCTGACTGTGGCCCAGTGCACGAATATTCCCATAGGAAATGATTTCGTCAAGACCATACATATGGGCATCCATAATACCTGAAATAAAGGTCATGAGAATTGTTACAAAGCTTCTGCTTCATTAATTACAAAAGGACAACCTAGGGCAAAGAGGCCCTAAGAAGCCTCCATGCGAAGAAACTGAGTTCTTCATAGGAATTAAATTCCTTATTGAGAAGAGGGAATTAAATTCCCAGAAACATTTTTAGGATGGAATTAAATTCCATGGATTTGAACCGCTATCGTCATCTCCCTAAAGATCATACGAGCCCTAAAAGATCTACTGTTGAAGATTAAATGGTTTCATATTTTGATTGAAAAGCTTAAAGAAAGAATGGGTTCCTGTTAAAAAGGGTAAAAACCCTTGCTTTGGATTTAAAATCCAGAGGAATATGAAAGTTCATCGTTCATTCAAGAGCATTACCTGAAGAAAAGAGTCTTTTTGAACAGAGTTAAACTCTAAAAATGTTTCAAGGCAGAGAACTAAGCTCTGAAATAAGAGAATTAAATTCTCAGAAAAAGTTTGCAAGGAGGAAGATAAGCAAAAGTGGAGGCATTTCTGAAATGACCCCTATATTAATAGGATATGATGGAGATGCTTCATCTCCCCAAATCCCTAGAGGAATCCAACGGTCATAAAAAGTGACAGCGTTGCACCCACGTGCAGACACGTGAGAACAACGCTGTGGGGGCATTTGTTTCCTGATTTAAAATCAGGAAAACTTATGGAGGAGGCATCACGTGCTAGCACGTGACCAGCGGTCACGTGTTGACACATGACATTTAAAAGCAGCGGCAAAAAGCAGATTTGCTCCCTGTTTAAATCAAAGAAAAGGCTCCAGAAAAGGTCACGTGCTCACACGTGACCAGGGGTCACGTGTTGGCACGTGACGGCTGAGCAGCGGCCAGAGAACAGAGCGCAAAAGGAGAAGAAAGGCCCGTTCCAGGGGTCACGTGGCCACACGTGACCGGCTTTCAAAGCCTCTTTATTTAACAGAATTAAATTCCGAAAGCATTCAAATCTTTCCAAAAGAGAAAAGATTGTTTGGAACCGTTGGATTAAAGATCTAAGGGTGATTAAATATCACCAATTTATGGAAAAATATCAGACTTGGAAAGATTTTCCCTTAAATCTAACCGAAATAACAAAGAGATATTTTTGGATTTAAAATCCAATGGTGAATAAAATTCACCTAATAATCCAAAGGTCCAGATGAATGATAAATATAAATCAAATCTCTCAATAAACAAATCAAATCTTTCAATTGAAGATTCACTAAAACTGATTGATTTTCTTCCTTCTCCTATAAATAGGAGCCAAGAAAAAAGAAGGAGAGAGATATACAAGGAGAGATATACAAAGAGACGTATACAGAGGGACAGATACGAGAGAGATACAAAGACATACAGAGAGAAAGAGAGCCTTGAGATTTTGGGAAGAATTTGATCCTCTGCAAAAGAAAATCTTAGGTAAGAAGGGAGAGGCTTAAAAAGGAGAATTTAATTCTCAA
This sequence comes from Agapanthus africanus, assembly GCA_030015575.1. Lineage (NCBI taxonomy): Eukaryota > Viridiplantae > Streptophyta > Magnoliopsida > Asparagales > Amaryllidaceae > Agapanthus > Agapanthus africanus. Next base: position 351,748,528 of record CM057351.1, read on the forward strand.
AGAGTTTAACTCTTATACAAAAAGAAGAACTTAGTTCTTTCTCTAGCAGATGATCTGCAAAGTGCACATCTCCCCATGAATTGAGAATTTAATTCTCATTGGGTTGAGATCCTGCCATGCAGATCCAAAGCATAGAAGGGGAATGGAAGTTTGAGAATTTAATTCTCACAGAATTATAGGAATTTAATTCCTTTGGGATGAAATTAGGGTTTAACCCTATGATTATGGGAATTTAATTCCTTCAAAATGGACAGAACCAGGGTTTAACCCTAATTAAGAACTTAATCCTATTAAAATAACAGGAATTTAATTCCCTTAAAAAAGAAGAAGAAGAAATTAGGGTTTCACCCTATGCCAGAATTTAATTCTTTACATACATGAGGAATTTAATTCCTAAAGAAAAGAAATCAGGGTTTAACCCTAACTAAGAATATAATTCTTCAGAAGAAAACAGGAATTTAATTCCTTTAAAGTTTATTGCTAGGGTTTAACCCTATGAAGAATTTAATTCTTAAAAAAGATAAACACATCTTCAAACAGGCAAAGAAACAGGGTCACGTTCTACCACGTGACCCCTGTAAAGATCCATAGAGAAGAACTTCGAGGCAACACCTCACGTGCCCCACGTGACCCCTTGGCAGAAGCTCTAACAGACAAACATTTAAATGCCCATCACGTGACAGCACGTGATGCTCCAAAGTATGCAATACTTCTGGCAGAATAAAATGAATTGAGGGCGCTCTCGCGTGCTACCACGTGACTCCTCTTGCCTTAGTGTTTAACACTAAAGTTGAAACCTCTATATCCAGTGTTCAACACTGATTTTCTTAGTATTTAAACACTAATTTGGAAAACTCTATTTACAGTGTTTAACACTGACTTTCTTAGTGTTGAACACCAACTTGGAAGACCCTGTTTCAAGTGTTTAACACTGATCTGCCTTAGTGTTAAACACTAATTTGAAATCTCCATTGCCAGTATTTAACACCGATTTGCTTTAGGGTATAAACACTAATTTGAAAGCCATGTTGCTAGTGTTTAACACTAACTATCTTTTAGTGTTAAACACTAACTTGTCAATCTCATTCCCAGTGTTCAACATTGTTGGTCTCTAGTGTTCAATACTAGCTTCAGCCCAATTGGCTAAGTTTCTAGAGGCAAAGCCTCTCCTTCAATGGACCAACAGAGGGCTCATATCCTAAACATGATTGGACTTAGCCCAAGCTGGCCATAAGTCCTCAATTCAGACTTAACTGAGCCAATGGGCTCATAATATAATTAATTGGTCTTGGTTCCAAATTGGGCCAAACATTATTTAATCTACCTCGGTTTAAGGGTACATCTCTTCACTCCTTTGATACTTGGCGTTGTAATTCCTCAACTTCTTCAAAGAGGTGACGGGTCCCGATGACCACATATTGATACGAACCGTGGGGTCCTTAAACTCATGGACTGTGAGGTCCTTAACCTTGACCGGGATGTCTTAAAACTAACGACGGACTGTGGGGTCCTTAAACTCATGGACTATGAGGTCCTTAACCTTGACCGGGATGTCTTAAAACTAACGACGGACTGTGGGGTCCTTAAACTCATGGACTATGAGGTCCTTAACCTTGACCGGGACGTCTTAAAACTAACGACGGACTGTGGGGTCCTTAAACTCATGGACTATGAGGGCCTTAATCTTGACCGGGATGTCTTAAAACTAACGACGGACTGTGGGGTCCTTAAACTCATGGACTATGAGGTCCTTAACCTTGACCGTGATATCTTAAAACTAACGCCGGACTGTGGAGTCTTTAAATCCATGGACTATGAGGTGCTTAACCTTGACCATGATGTCTTAAAACTAACATTGGACTGTGGAGTCCTTAAATCCACGGACTATGACGTCCTTAACCTTGACCGCAACGTCTTAAAACTAACACGGGACCGCAATGTCCTTAAACTACCTATCGACCGCAATGTCACTAAACTAAACAACAGGGCTCCCTTAATTGCTCTCTTGTCGGATCTAAACGATCCCGTTAAGTTGATCTTAGTCTAAAAACTAGGCTAACGTATCCTTAACAAACGTTTAAGTCGATCTTAGTCTCAAACGAGACTAACGTATCCTTAAACCCAAACCCCCAAACCCAAATCTAAGATAATACGGATTTGGACTAGTCCACGCCCTACAGGCGACGACATAACTCAGTCTCCGTATACAATCCACGGGCAACCAAACACAAAATAAACACACACGACACGAAGTGATCATCTGGAGAAGGAGAAAGTTGCTACCGCAATGTGGTAGCGTAATTAACTGCAGGGGCTTGCGCCTGCAGGGAAGAGCGTCCCCACAATCAAAAACCCCTCAAGCGAGGGGGAATCTGACGAAGTCTGCTACATCGGATGCATCCGTCTAAACCTCCGATACACGGTGTCATAAATCAACTTGGCATCTTCGGAGAGGTGGACGGATAGCACCTATTAGCATCTACCCCGAATCTCAGACAAGACGTCCGTCGCGCCGTCTTTTGGAGGGGAACAGTCGGCATCTCTTTCGCTCAATATCTGGGTAGCCGTTACGTACAGCTAGTGCCACTGACGTGCTTGTGGTTAAACCCACTGCTAGCGTATTGACGAGTCTTTAGAGTCCCACACAGAGGGTTTCCCTGGTTCGGGCGAAACGTTGTAGAGGCCGTATAGTTTTATGGCAGGGTTCGATCATATTCATGCACTTGTGCACGGATCATGATCAGACGAATAATACTAGTGGGCTTTGGTTTAAGCCGGATCCAAGTATTGTATTGTTGGATTATTTCATATTGTTGTATTCGTATCCAGTCGGAATATGGATGAGGGTATGTATATACGGATGAGGGATATTCTTGTAATCCGTTACAAGATTACTTTTGAAGATGCCATTTCTTTTTCTTATATTAAACATTTAGGGTTATGTAAATATTTAATATTGTTGAGGTGTAAAGTGTGAGTGCAAGTTTTGGTTTGGTGCATTGATTGTAGCATGTGCTATTTGTGACTCATGGTGTTGGGTCTTGTGTGATTCATGGTGCATTGATGGTTCTTGGTGTGTGTTGTGAAATATTTGAGCGGCAAGTGGCAGATATTTTTGGTGTGGGATTTTTCTTTAGTTGCTTAACTCAAATACCTCACAACTCAACTCAAGAAAACAACAGACACTTTTCTTTGATTGTTTTTCTTTAGCCAAAACTTGAGCTCACATTTCTTTATCTATGGCTTCTTCTTCAATCTCCACCCATTCTCTCTCATGAGTTGAGAATCCTTGGGTGTTGTGAGACAAAATGATCTCACTCTCTCTACTTCATCTTGGATATCTAGGTTAGCAAACTGGATGTCCGAGTTGCTTCGGTTTTGAAGCGGGAGCTCGTATTACTAATCCTCGACGTGGATCGTCTTCGACGAGGGAGACCGGAGATCGAACTTCATCGAGGCAGCCGCGAGGAGCTTAGGACAGAGGTTGACGACCGAAAGACACGGATCGATCGGTATAGCCTCTCTAAACTCTTTATATAGAACTAGTATAGGGTTAATGGTACGATCCGTCGATTAGGGTTCCATTAGCGCCGGGTTTTTAAAGTTTTTGTTCCGCGTTTGGCCACGGATTGATGGTCGGGGCACTGGTGTAACCCTACACGTAATCTGTCTTTTAGCACACTTTTCCATCTTTTGCTTTTAAGCCCTGTTATCTGTATTTATTCATAAAAACACCCAGAACAACATAAAATATGAAATATAAATACAAGTTAGGTTATAAAATTATGCAATAAATTGCATCTATCAAATCTCCATGATCCAATCGAAGATTCCTTCATCCAGACATCGTAACTCCGATCAAGTCCGTGTTCTTCTCCTTTGTAAGCGACGGTTCGGTTGTTAGACTGAATCGCAATGCGAGTAAGTCCACATCCCCTTCTTGATCTCTCTCTTCTTCTTTTCCTCTCTTTTTCCTTGTCTTGTTTCCTCCACCAAATCCTCTGTTCTTGTTTCAAAGGAATCTCCAATGAAATATAGTTTTAAATGCATGAATTAGTTATACATGATTGTTGCAAATGTAGCTATTATTTTTGTTTAAATCGATGCTCACGTATTGTTCTCTATGTTATCGACAATCCTGAAATTCCGTAGATATACATAACACAAATTATAGACACTTCGATATGATCTCAAACTTAAACTGTATTATGCCATGCGTAAATAATTGAACTTCAAAACTTGATCGTCTGAACAAACAGGCTTTGAGACTGCTCAAAAGAACATGAGCCATCCACACACACAGGGAGATAAAACTCATATTTTTGGCATGATTTGAGCTGGCTCAATTTGAATTGAGTTGTCTTAAAGTCAGTGTCGAGCCAGCTCAAAATAACTTGAGTCGTCTCAAGAAAACAGAGAGAAAATTATGGCTTCTCAAACATTGTTTAAGTCGTCTCAATAAATATTGAGCCGTCTCATGGGAGTCGAACCGTCTCAACAACTTGTGAGCCGTCCCTTACATCCAGAGAACCAAATCATGATTGTAGAGGACTTGTGAGCCGTGTCAAGCAACTTTGAGTTGTCTCAAGCTGATATCCAAACTGAATCAATATCTGTCATGTGATTTGTCATGCCCCGCTTCCCAGTAAACAGAAATGGTGACGTGGCAGGCCGCAACGTATTTACTATGAAATAAATACGTTAAGTGTAATTAAGCAATATATAAAAATGAACAAGAATGACAAGAGTAATAAAATAAACAACAACTTTATTTACATTCAACTTTACATACAACTGTTTGAAATGAAAAGATACAATGATATGTAGCAAATGCCTAAACAATGGCATACAGAAAATAAGTGCAAGAAGAACTAGTAGTCCGGCTGAGCTGCAAGCTGGTCCAAGTCCTATTGGCTCGACTCTGTCTCCTTAGAGTCCGGTCCTCCTGACAAACATTCCAAAGAAAGAAACAAAAAGAAATGTTGTCAACGCTCGGTAAGTCCCAAAAGAAGAAAAAGAAAATAGTATATTAAGTGAAATGAACAGGTAAAGTTATATAACTGATTACTGGTATATGATAGTTATTATAACGTGGTTCTTTATAGTTTGGTAAGGAAGGTATTCATATATACGAGAGGAGTCCATCTTATCCCTGGACTATGGTAATATATAGTACAAGGCACGGCATAACCTACAGGACAACGGCACGAGAATGCATGTATGTGTCTTTTAAGTGACCTCTCGTGCCACGATATACGTTCCGTACCAATCTACCCTTTTATCTCCGCGTAATGTATTGTATAGATTATATTTACAAGTCTTGCTGAAACCATAGGTACAAAATGTTCAAATATTCATGTTCAGGATGTAATCATGTATTCAAGTAGTCATATCAAGTTCAAGTCAAGATATAACTATAGTTCGATCAAGTCAAGTCAAGTATACATGTTTGAAATTGATGTTTGAATTCAAGTATTTATGTTCATGATCAAGTATTCATATTTGATTTTGGATTCAGGTTTGAGGTTGGACTTAGACTGAGTCCGACACTTGTACCGATTTAACTCTTGAATCCTTAGGTTCGGGAGTCATTGGCAATTGCTGCACATGGACGGCAGGATTTGTGTTTTTTTCCAAGACAATTGCCATTGATAACTCATGTTAAGTTTTCTAACCTAAATAGGCAAGCACTCACTTTCTCCGGCTTTCTGGGGCTCAAGAGAATTGATCCCGCTTAAACCTGTATTTACTAAAGTCCTTAAATATTGTTTTGTATATCTCGAGAGGGTTTTATGAAAAATATATTAATATAGATTAAAAGATAGGAGAGCACCCCTTCTCCCGAAGTTACGGGGTCATTTTGCCGAGTTCCTTCTACATGGTTCTCTCGACGCGCCCTAGTATACTCTACTTGTTCACAAATAAAATTTCAAGGGTGATTTGTGTTACTTAGGGTTTTCATGAGCATGTGTTTTGAGTATTGTGGTATTTTAATGATAAATACTTAACTTTCAAAAGTTTATGGTATTTTAGTGAAAAATAGTCTTTTTAGTAACTAGATGGTATTTTATTGACATTTTTTAATATTTCATTTTTATAAAAATATAGCTTCATAATATAATGAAAATATGGATTTATAATTTTATACAATTTTTAATTTTTTAGAAAAATTAGTTTTATGTAGAAAATTTGTTTTTCTTAAAAACCGTATTTATATCCTTTCGAGATCGAATACTCCGTGAGGAGTGCTGCATCTCTCTCTACAATTCTCAGGATATGCGATAATCCGCACCATCCATTAGTGGGTCCCCTAACGAAAGTTGTAGATGCATAATTGCAAAGGAATATGAAATACCGTTTTAAAGGAAACCCAGTTTTAAAGTATGTGGTATTTTATTGTAAGATTTTCTTCTTCGAAAAAATATACAAACAAATAGGTATCGTGCTATGAAACTAAAGTGTTCGTGTTGGGTAGGTCGTTATCTCGTGAAGTTTTTCCTAAATGTATAGTTTTAACGAAACTAAAAGAAGTGATATTAAAATTCAAGGTATTTTAATGAAAAAGTTTGATTATGGATATTTTACATGAGATTTTTGGTTAAACTTGATTCTAAATATTGGTATTTAAGATTACAAGTATTGTGTAAAAATTAGGTTGATCAAAATATAAAGGAGCAGGAGTTTCTAGGGTTTAGAAAAAAGATATCGGAAGTAACTCCACTTACTGATATAAGTTTTAAAATTGAATTTCAATGAAAAGAAAGAGAGTTTGGGAGGGACTTACAGTTTGAAAAACTTAGGAAGAGGGTGAGGAAGGGAATAACGGCGTCGCGGAAGCTCCGGAATTAGTTTCGATCTTTAATGGAAGAAGTTCGCTTGCTAACTCCACTTTATTCCAATTGCACTTAGGAATTTTGAGAGAGTTTTCGCTTGAATTTTCATAATGGTGAAAAGCTAGGGCACAATGTGGTATTTATAGTGGAAAATTAGGGTTTGAGAATTAAAAATGTAGATTAAAAACATTAAAATAGTGTTAATTGGTGAATTAAAGGGTTTCTGTTTGATTGCAGGGAAATCAAACAGAGCAGAAGAGTTGTGGGGAGTTGAAGAGACGAGTGTGCAAAGCATGGAGCTCATTGGGCTTGATCTGACCGTCCCCGCCAGCCCAAACAGCATATCCGCCAGTCGATCTTGAGGCAAATGCCTCGAGATTCGTACCACCGGATCAATTCTAAATTTACACCATTTTCCACATGTTTGATTTTTCTGAACTTTTCGTTTCCCCATGTATTGCACGTGCAATCTTTTGGGCTTCCAAAAAATTAAAAAGAAAAATTCAGAAAAATTGTGTCTGATGGGAATCGAACACACAGGCTACGTCACAGTAGTGCATGGGCTTTACCAATGAGCTATAAGTTGTTTCTTACTGTTATTTAACAAAAGTAACTTATAACTCGAACTCAAGCTGTAAAACTCTTTTCTTGTATATTAATAGAAAATTTCCGTACAAAGATTTTAGAGTCGTTACATGATTTAATCTGATATACATTTACATTGCTTGTTTTATTACACCATACATGTCTCATCTCATGCTATGTATTATTTATTGCTAAACTTACATGTCTTATGTGAACAAATCTAGTACATACCCCACTCGACTCAACTCGAACCATGAATATCATTTGACATGAATACTTAAACTTAATATGAATACTTGACACTTGACATGAACTCAATTTGAAATATGAACTTATACTCTCTCTCTTATGTATTTATGGATACGAGTTAGGTTTGTGACATTAATTATAGTCTAATATACGCGGGATGTTGGGATAGTTTGAGTGGGAATCCAACGAAATCTCAGAAGTCTCCCTAGTACATGAATTCACGAATACTAACATAATTTACAATCATGAGGGACGTGTTTCATTACCCCTGAATTATAGATTATGGGTTTGTGAATACTTCAATGACGATTGAAGTCCTGTTACTAACACATTTGATTCGGGCCTGTGATTCCTTATCCCTGGATTACAGCCTTGGGTTCGAGAATACTCTTGAGATTGGTTGGCATTCACAGTTGAACCGTCGTTAGTTAGATTACCCTTGTAGAGACCTTTTAAAAAACATTGACATTCACTTCATATTCACCATATGCACTTATTACATGCTTATGTTGTCCAATACATGCTGCACTATATTGCCATGCTCATGTATCATATAGTTGCCATGTACATTGCCATATTACACTTGTTCACATGTTCATGATATTCATTCACGCTATATTATATGTCGTCTTGCACTTCTTTTATTTATCCACACCTCTTTGGGGACTTACCTAGCGTAAATTCGCTAACGGGCATTCCGCCATGTTTTCTTTCTTTACTTAGAATGTTCGTCGGTGATGTTGAGACAGAGGAGGTAGAACTTACGGAAGAGGAGTACTCTCAACTTGCATCGCAAACGGGTGACTAGTTCTTTTCAGCTTTTCTATTTTCTATATGCCTCATGTGCAAGACTTATCATTGTTTTCGTATTTGTCTCAGACATTGTATCTCTATTTTGAAGTTTGTGGAACTTGAATGTAACAGGTTAGTTGTTGGAGTCTTATTCACTTGTTTATTTCTTATTATTTTTATGCTGCTTATAAACGCTTAGCGTATTTATTGCGAGAATGAACCTTCTCGAAATAAAAAAACACGCCGCGGGCTCGTTATGTAACCGCTACTATCCTTTTTGGAAAGCGAGGCGTGACAATATGGATCAAAATCCGCTTCTCCGAAGGTTTTCCCAATTGATAAGCCCAAAGGCATTTTCTCATGTGGGGCCACCTTCAACCTCTCCTTATTTTGATGCCCAAACATTCTCTTTTGTTCTTAGATCTTAAGCTTGAGATTTGGATGAGAGAAAAGAAGCTCATTTTTCTCATTTATATCTTGGATCTTGAAATAGGGAGGTTTTGAGAGATGTATTCTCTTTCTTCTTTCTCTTTTGTTTAGATTTTTAAAGAGGAAGATAAAAGAGATTCAAAGAACTCTCTTTTACATGGATTTGATGGAGAAAAAAAATGATCTTTTAATGGGTTTGAGAGATTATCTCAGCTCCTCTTGATTTTGAGGAAGATGATAAACCTTGAAGAGAGACGGGGGATGGAGGCTTAAATGCTAGTATTTGAAAATGTAATCAAGGTTATCATTATTTCTTCATATGTTTGGCTTTATATATAGCCTTTACATTTTACATCTTGCCTTTTGGGCTTTACATAATTAGCTTTTTGCATTTTCCATATCCATGCGCACACCTTTCTGCACATTAGCCGCGGGCTTTACATAATTTGGTTTTTTGTCCATTTGATTTGCAATTTTCTAGTTATTTACACATAAAATCTATTTATTACAAGTTTTTTCTCTTTCCTCTTGATGGCCGGCCGGCTTCTCTTGGGCTCAAGATGGTTTGAGTTTGTGCCCACTTGCTTGGTTTTGGGTCTGGATTGGCTAGTCTTGGATCACTTGTTGGACGTTGGCTTCAACTTTTCAAACCCCACAACCTCCTTCTTTCAGGTGTGCTAATGTGGAAAAATCGCCATGTTGCAGCCTTTGCTTTTGGTCTCTGTTGCCAAAATATTTCTTTGGCTCTCAAGGCTTCCTCTAATTCAGCATTTAAAGTTTTGATTCTATCCAAATTTAGTTGCGAAGGTGGTCCACTTCGGATAAGTCCCAACTCGGAAGTAATAGATGCAATCCTCTCTTTTAAGTTACCGTGTTCTAATTTCCCCCATCTCTTAGTTTTGTTTTGATATCAGGGGTTTTTGAGTGAAAATCTTGATTGCCAGTAGATCCGCAAGAGCTCCATGCACTTCTCAAAAAATCATGATACATTTTATGTTCCACCCACATAGCTTCGAATTTGAAATATTGAGAGTGGTGTTTTGTAGGAGGGGTTGTATGGAGAAGGATTAGACAATGATCGCTCTTGATAGCTGGCAACTTAACAGTTGACGGCAAGAGAAGCATGGGGGTAATGAAATTAAACTTCGAGATAGTAATCGTATATAACGACAATGGCAGAGGAGGTACGTGGAGGAGGTTTGGTACGATATGCCTATGTGTTTGTATCTTACTTCAACTGCTGTTTTTTTTGTTGCACTTTAGCCTTTGTCTGTTCCGTCCAGCCAAATGTTGTGATTGAGTGAGTTTTATCTTTTTTATCAACAAATACAAATGTATTTTTTCTTATTTTGACAATTATGCGTCGAGCTAATTGGTCAATCTGAGTCAACTTGTTGCTCGATTAACACCGACAAAGAAACTCTACATTTTCCCCGGATACGTTCCGAACTAAATTTTTTAAAAATCCGAATTCAAAATAAGTTCAATTCAAGGGACTACTAAAAAAAAAATTCCCAAGGAACAGTTTAGAAACAAATGGGTTTACGCAGCATACTCCTAAAATCTAAGGGGCTTGGTGAGACGTTAGCCCAAATAAACAACTCTATTACCAAACACAAATCTCATTCTTCCTCCTCCTTCGATCGCTCGTGCTCTCTCATCAATGGCGGGCCTAAGCGCCCCCTTTCGCCCCTCCTCCTCATCGAGCCAGGGCTCCTCGTATCGCATCCTCCTGATCCTCACTCTTATTCCATTAGCCCTAGCTCTGTTCGCCTTCATCCTCCAATGGCGAGGGGGATTGGTCGATCCCGCGTCGAGATGGCCTGTCGATGACCAGAAGTTTCCGGGAATGGAGCATAGTCCGATGGGATCGTCATCGTCGTCGACTCCTTCGATTTCTTCGCGTTCGAGTTCTTCTGATTGTGTTGAGATTCTTGGGCGCAGCTCTTCGCCGTCATTTCCTTATTATAAGGGGTGGAAGTTCAATCTCGATTCGGATCTGCGCCCTAAGGTGAGGATGCAATTTGATTTTCAAGTTTCGTTTTTTTGAATTTTGAGATCTGAGTACCAATTGGCTGATTTTGATGAGCAAATACTACAGTTTCAGTTAGTTAATTAACCAGTTTGAATATGCCATAGGATCTTCACAGAAGCAATAATCATAGATCCATCAACCTTTTTTCCACTAAAGTTGGAGCCTTGATCAAAATGCTAGATTTTACTGACCTCTCAGGTTTTGGAGGTGTATATCACATAGCCCCAAGTATTGGTGGTGCATCACATAGCCCTGTATGTTACGGCAACATTAAATGAGGACATCCAATATATCATATTGTTACAGAATTCTCACCTGCATGTTTTGGATTGTGCAATTCGTAAATCTTAACAGACTTAAGTGAAAACGCCAAATAATTTGTGGTTTTACGAGAAAAACACCCCACCTAATTATTTTTCTTCTACTAACCTCAAGATTCTTTAGCCATCCTCCTCTATTTCCTTCTATTTTTTTCAATTATTCTACCTCGCTCAATAAACCCAATAAGTATATTTTGTACGCCTTGATTGATTATATTGTTTTTCATACTTGATATAAAAGCAAATTAATTTCTTCTTTTTTCATGTTATGCTGCAACATCTGATAGACATGTTGCAAGAAAATTGATGGAAGGTATAGTTGTGGAAAACATCGAAAAACATTGGATGATGACTTATAGCATTTTGAAGTGTAGAGTTATTTTATAGACTTCAGGACCTACGTAACCATCTAGTAGATTAGTAAGAGTGTATACGTGGCGTGTGTGTAAAAGAGGCAAATGAAGTGAGGAGGGGAAGCCACTATGGACAACACCTTCCGGCCTTGATTCTTGGATCTGCCGAGTTTACCAAATAGTTTTAGGGTGAAGGGATTGAGAAAGGATCTCTTTCCTTCTTCCATTCTCAGGACATGTAAGTTGCTAGCCAGCGCCGTTCAACTCTTCAAGAGTCGAACATTTTCTCATCACATCAAAAGGGGACCTTTTCACTTAATTGAATGGGTAGCGACTCTCCGTGCCGTGTCTTTGTCCAGGGCGATAGGTTGGGCTTGACTTTAGCCTTACATAATTCATCCATCCTACACGCGCGCGCGCGCACACACACTGAGAGAGAGAGAGAGAGAGAGAGAGAGAGAGAGAGAGAGAGATCAACTCAATAGGATTTTCAAGCAATATTATGGTTGAAATAAATGAGAGCTTATCTTCATAACTGTTTGCGCAAATCTCATCTTGTGACGTTTTGAATGCATGGGCGGGCTATGTGATGCATCCCCAAAACCTGATAAAATTTAACTTTATAAAAACTACCAGTTCTGCCTTTTCCCCATAGGTAAGAAGTTTCACACCGACATCTAAATTCATATTGAGACGGTCTCTATTTTAATATGGAACCATTTACGTGTTCAAAATGCTTGCTTACGATACCAGTTACATAAGAATGTTGTATCCCATATGTTGGATTTACTTTTGCTGACTTTCTACTTGGTCTTTCCAATAAGTGTGGAGTGTATACCAATTTTTTAGTGGAGCGGAATTCAAATCCTATGTTTGACATTAACCTTATCTTTAGCTATTGTGAAGTATGTTTTGAGTTATAAAGGTCGTTCTCATGTGGGACCACCCCATATCCTAGATGGGGTGGTCTCCTCTCCCCCTTTTGTTGATTGCATGCTAGGTCTTATGACCTCCTCGTCACAATTGTACTCAACCATCTCTCGCCCTTAGGTGTAATTATTGTGAAACAGTCAATAGTTTTATTTGCTTAATTCTTTTACTTTTAGCGAGGAAATATGGAGGATGAATTTTGAAGTATTCTTCAAATGGTTTGTAGATCTCATTTACTCGCGCTAAATAAATATTATATCTCATTCTCAAAAATAAATATCATATCTTTTGAATGTTGCAGCGTCTATACTTAGATAGGCCAATAACTTATTTAATAATTTATAATTTAATCTTGCAGATATGTATCACGACGAGCACTTCTGCTGGTTTAGAACAAATTCTGCCCTGGCTGTACTACCACAAGGTTCTTGGAGTATCAACTTTTTTCTTATTTGTAGAAGGAAAGGCTGCAAAACCCAATGTCTCAGCGGTGCTAGAATCTATTCATGTAAGTTTTAACCTCTTTTTAACTCGAGGACTGGATTAGTCCTTCCACATCAATCTTGACTAAAGGTTGGGTTCTGATAACTAGTACAATTGTGTCGGTGTTGTTTGGCAGGGAGTCAAAGTGGTTTATAGAACCAAAGATCTCGAGGAAAAACAAGCTAAGAGGTTAGTTCAATATGCAATATAGTTGTCCCTACTTCATTGACATAACCAACTCTTCCAATTCTTTTATTGCAAATTCTTTATGCAAAAATATGGTCATCAATGGATAGTCATTCTTCTAGAAGTACTAGCAAAGGCCTCTGTGGATGATGCACGGGCAGTTTTTCAAAATGAGTTCTATGCTTTGGATGTGATCCTTCAAGGATTGAATTTTCGAAGTGAAAAAAGAATTAGCTTATACATGTTAGTGTGTGAAAACAATTTGCTTATATAGAAAAGCTGTTGTATGTTGATAATGTTGATTATGCTTCGTACACATTTTGCTTTGAACAAAACTATTTCAATAATAAGGCTTACTTCCTAAAAACTACCAAAAACTTAGGGGCTATGGCAAGTGTATCAAATTCTTTGAACATTACATGAAACTACCAAGAGTAGTGAACCTTGTAAAATTAATAAACAATAAATTATCAAACTTATTTAGTAAATGTTCAATAAACTACCAAATTTGTTTAGTAAATATTCAATATGCTACCAAACTAATTTAAGAAAGTTTAAGAATGTCCATATACTTTAGGAGTTTTCTGTAATTTTCAAAGAATTTGGTAATTACTTGCGACATTCCCTAAGTTTTTAGAAATTAAGCCCAGTAATAATTATTAGTTTCAAGTCAACTCTAAGGAAAAGAAAGAGTTAGCAGAGAGTGATCATTGATTAAAAATGTGTGCTAAAGTAAAAGTGGGGTCTCAAGTCAATTCCAAGGGAATCGTGAATTTGTTAGAAATTTTTATATTTTATTGTGTTTTTTCAATATTTTACAGAGATAAAAACAGCGGAATTATAAAAAAAACTAAAAAATTTCAACTTTCTTCAGTTTTTAATTTTTGCTTGCTGTAGCACGAAAATCGCAAAATATTTAAAAAAAACCAAAAAAATCTTTCTTTCAGATTTTCTGATATTTGTTTGTATTGAGAATGTGGTTAATATTTAGTCCCACAACGGGAAAATTGTGGAATGCATATGGGTATAAGATATAAGATAGGATAAACCTCCATAAGGTTTGAGCCTGTTGGATAGTCCCACAATATTAAAAGCCCATGTGCATCCAAATGTGGGCCCAAACTGAATTTTACATGGTATCAGAGCTCAGGTGTTTGTTTCACGTTGCACGTGAGGTTTGAGCCCTCGCACATGAAATCCTCTTTGCCCACGTGTGTTGCACGTGAGGTGAGGGGGAGTGTTGAGAATGTGGTTAACACGGTCCCACATCGGGAAAATTGTGGGATGCATATGGATATATGATATAAGATGTGATAAACCTCCATAAAGCTTGAGTCTTTTGGATGGAGTCCCATTATATTAAAAGCTCATGTACATTCATGTACGGGCCCACGTGTTGTGGGCCCAAACTGAGATTTACAGCTTGCCATCGCATACGAAGATCATGAAATTTTCAAAATTTTTAGTTTCCTTCAATTCTCAATGTTTTGCTTGCTATATCACATGAGAAACATGAAATTTATCTCAAATTTCTGTTTTATTCTATTTTTCGATGTTGCTTGCTAAAATCATGAAATTTGTTTTTCCAATTATGAAGCATGACTAAGCGATCCTACTCACATTGGACCCAGTGCCCTATTGTCTTGGTCAATAGTAGGTCAAGAAATATTGAATAGCGATTTCCGAGGAATACAAATAACCTCTGATTTTTTCAGTTTTGGCGGGCATCTGGAATAACTAGTGAATTACAACTATATTGTACTGCAATTGGTGCATTGGTCTTTGCATTATTAATACTTTTTGCCGGTTGGTTCCATTATCACAAAGCCGCTCCAAAATCGGCTTGGTTTCTAAAATCCATGTTGAATCATCACTTAGCAGTGTTATTAGGACTTGGGTCTCTTTCTTGGGCGGGACACCAAATCCATGTTTCTTTACTAATTAACCAATTTCTCGACGCTGAGTTGATCCTAAAAATATCTTACTTCCGCATGCATTTATCTTGAATCGGGATCTTTTGGCTCAACTTTATCCTAGTTTTGCTCTCTTAAAAAATCTTAAAATTTTCAGTTTTATTTAGTTTTTCAATCCTTTGCTTGCTATAGCACACTAAAATCATGAAATTTTCAATTTTATTTAATTTTCTATATTTTGTTGTTATAGTACACGAAAATCGCGAAATTTCAAAAATATTAGAATTCTTTGTTTTCATTATTTTGCTTACTAAAAAAACATACGTAAATCGTAAAATTTTATGTTTTTCAGTTTTTAGTGTTTTGTTATTGAAGAATAAACAACCAATGCTGCAAAACCCGGCAATCAAAACAATTGCAGAAATTTAATGTCTAAAGAGAATTCTTATCTCTCTTTGCTTCCATTGTTCAGAATCTTACATGAAGTATTGAAATCACCGATAATTTCGCATTGGTAAAGTTGTGAAGGTTTTGCTACACAGAGCATCATACCGATTTTAAAACAAAAGTATACGAGGTGAGAGACAACAAATAATAGCATCTAATTCATTGTATACCTCAGGCCATTTTAGCTACCACCGTATACCTCAGGCCATTTTAGCTTAAAGGGCAGAACTAGTTAGGTTTAAGTTCATGATGGAGATTTGAAAGAAACCCCAAAATTCATATCTTGAAATGGCAAAAAAAAGAGAGTTAAAAATGATATTTTTAAGGAGTGAATACCACTAATTCATGAGGAAGATCAGCATGTCGATTGGAAACCCTCAATGAAGTATATGCTGAATAATTGGCCGAAAAACCACTGAAATGTTTGTTTTGGATTGGAGCCTTGCAGTGGGATCAAAGATAGGAAACACTTTCGAGAAGAGAATCAGAATAAACCCTTATAATAGATTAACTAATGGCCTTCCTCCGGGAGCCATTATCGGCGAGCGACTGCATAGGAAGAACGTTGTCTGAAGATGAGTGATGGTAATGAAATTAATTATACCATATAATTTAATAGCCTTAGCTCAGGCACAGGAAAAATTTATGAGCCCATTACACAAAACCCCTCTCCTCTTTGAACCTACTCTCTGCCCTCCGATCGCCACTGCCCACACCACCGCAACCCTTCCAAGCCGCTACCCCCCACCACCATCATCACCGCCGCCATCACCCATCATCACCACCACCACGACCATCTACTGCTTCGATGCATGCCACCGTCACTTCCTCCGCAACCTACCGTCATCGTCGTCCTACAACACAATTCTGAAAGCCTGAACATAAAAAAATTTAATTGAGTCGTCCTCGTCGCCGCCGTGCCGAAGGAGGTTGAGGGGAGGGGAATTGATTTGTCGCTGTCGTGCCACCTTCATCTTTATCGTCGCCGCCGCGCCGAAGGAGGTTGAAGGGAGGGGATGAGCATGGGATTAGGGTTTTAGGTTTGGTGAGGGGGGAGAGAGTGGTGGTGGTGATGATGGTTTGGTGAAGGAGATGAGGCTTACAGTTGACGCTACAAATTTTGCCTCAATTCATAAGAATTCAATTAGAGCTTGAGAAACGAAGGGGATGGGGGATTTAGGCAGCGAGCTCAGGAAAAATTCCTGAGCCTGAGCTCAGGACCCTTAATCCTTTTATAGATAACCACTGAAATTTTTCTATTTAGATGGATCTCTTCAACTTTTTCTGGGAAACTCCCCAATGAATTTAATATTTCAAGAAATTACTTAAAACTTAATTTTTTTTGAATAATCTATATTATTATAACCAAGCTCCAAAAAGGACACATTTATTTTAATTTTCTTAAACTTAATTTTACTTATTGCAACTACTAACCAAGCTCCAAAAAGGACACATTTATTTTAATTTTCTTAAACTTAATTTTACTTATTGCAACTACTAGCAATAATTCAAAGAATGCATCTAGTCCCAAAATAACTTTGTTGGTGGTACATAACTTTTAAGTTACTCGTACAATTATAAAAGTTAAAATCGTAAAATTTTTAGAAATCTCAAAAACATTTCTTCTTCCGCTTTTTGATATTTTGGTTAGTATAGCACACGAAAAGCATGAAAACTTCAAAATCATCAAAAAAGTTTACTTTTCTTCTGTTCTTCATTATTTTGCTTGTTATAGCACATGTAAATCTATGAAATTTTCTGAAATTTGAAAATGTTGGCTTTCCCATTATTTTGGTTAGTTATAGTACATGAAAATTACGAAATTTTCAAAAATCTTTAAAATGCCAGTTTTCCAATATTTTGCTTGCTATAATAGTACGAAAAAATTAGGAAATTTTTGGAAATGTCAAAATTCAGCTTTCTTTTGTATTTCAATATTTTTCTTGCTATATAACACCTGAAAATCATCAATAAAAAATTTATTTTTTTAGTTTTTCAGTATTTTACTTGCTATAACACATGAAAATCACTCAATTTTCAAAATTACAAAAAATTATCGCGTATTGGAAATTTTCAGAAATCTCAAAATCTTTTGTTTTACTCTATTTTTCAATATTTCGCACACGAGGATAAAGAAATTATCAAGAATCTAAAAAACATCGGTTTTGTTAACTTTTTAGTAATTTGCTTGCTAATGCACTGTAAAATCGTGGTATTTTCAAAATTATTAGTTTTCTTCCATTTTTCAATATTTTAATAACACAAATGGAATATTTTGATAAATATCAAGATTTAATGTTTTCTTCCTTGTTTTAATATAATGTATGTTGAATCACATGAAAACCATGAACTTTCATAAATATTATAATATTCAGCTTTTTAAGCATTTTAATATTTTGCTATTATATAGCATGCTAAAATTGTGAAATTTTTAGTCTTCTTTTATTTTTCAATATTTAGCTTACTAGCACATGAAAATTGAATTTTTTTAAATAACGAAAAAATTCTTCTGTTCCATATTTACTTGCTATAGCACAAGAAAACCTTAAATTTCTTTTCTTTTTTTTCTAATATTTTGCTTGCTATTTAGCGCAAGAAAAGTGATTTATTTTCAAATATCTCAAAAAAATTGTTTTCTTTGGATTTTTAATATTTTGCTTGCAAAATTGCGGAATTTTCAGAAATATCAAAAAATTTCTGTTTTTCCCATTTTGCAACATATTACTTGCTCACAAGAAAATTGCGAATTAATTTAGAGGTATCAATTTTTTTTATTTTCATACGTTTTTTTATTATTTTGCTTGCTTTGCATACGAGATTGTGGGATTTTCAGAGTTGGAAACAATTCTACACTACGGAAAAAGCAATACTAAATGGGTTAATTGTAGATTCGAGGACAAACTGGGGTTGTAACCAACTTTTCACACATAAGATGCCAACGGAAGGCTGAAATATTCCTTTATATGACTAAACACGAAAATTTAGAAGTTTTCAGAAATCTTTAAAAAAAACTTTCGGTGTTGAATATTTTGCTTGTGACATGATAATCGAGAATTTTTTGAAAATCCAAATATTTTTAGTTTTGTACAGTTTTCCATATTTTGCTTCTATATCATATTAAAACTGTGAAATTTATAGAAATCTCAAAAAAAAATTGTCTTCCACGTTTTGCTTTTGGCTGCTACAGCATTGGAAAAGTTCGAAAATTTCAAAATTCTCAAAATATTAATTTTCTTCCGTTAATTATTTTGCTTTCTATAGCACAAGGAAACCTTGAATTTCTCAAAAATTTGTCTTCTTGCGCTTATAATTATATTGGTTGCTATAGCACACAAAAAGTATAAAACTTTCAAAAATCTCAGAAAATTAGTTTTCTTCGGCTTTTCAACAATTTACTTTCCATAATGTGTGCGAAAATTGGGAAATTTTCAGAAATACCGTATTTCAATATTATCCTTGTCAGCACACGGAAATCATGAATAAAAATAATTTTTTTAGTTTTTCAGTATTTTGTTTCCTAGCACAAGCAAAATCGTGACAAAATTACAAAAAAAATTAAATTATATTATTTTTTAAATATTTTGCTTACTATGGCATATGAATAACATTAATTTTCAGAATTCTCGAAATCTTTTGTTTTATTCCATTTTTCAATATTTCACTTGCACACAAAAGTAGAAAATTTTCAAAAATCCTAATATTTTGCTTACTTGGCATACCAAAATTGCGAAATTTTAAAAATATTAGTTTTCATTCATTTTCCAATATTTTGCTTGCTAAAGAGCACAAAAATTGCAAAATTTTCAGAAATATAAAGAATTTTTGTTTTCTTCCGTGCTTTAATATTTTGTATGCTTATATAGCACATGAAAACCCTGCAATTTTTAAAAATCTCAACTTTTGATTTTGTTCATTTTTCAATATTTTACTTGCTGTAGCATGCTAAAAGTGTGAAAATTTTAAAATTGTCAAATTTTTTATTTTCTTTTTCGATATTTTGCCAAAGAAATAGGGAAATTTAAAAAATATCAAAATTTTCTTATATTCTTTCTTTTTCAATATTTTGCTTGCTATAACACACAATAACCTCAAAATATTCAGTTTTTCTCGTTTTCAGAATTTTGGATGTTGTTTATTTAGTGCAGGAAAATCGAGAAATTTCCAGATATCTTAACAAAATTTGCTTTCTTCATTTTCCCAAATGAGCAAAATCTCGAAATTTTCGGAAACGTCAGAATTTTTTGTTTTCTTCCGTTTTTCATTATATGGCTTGGTCGCAAGTAAATTGCGGATTTTTTTGAAATATCAAATTTTTTTTTGCTATTTTCCTATGTTCATTATTCTGCTTGCTAAAGCATACGAAAATTGTGAAATGTTGATAGTTTGAAGCTGTACAAAAAAAAAACAAGAGTAAATGGGCAGATTGTAAATTTGAAAACAAATAGGGGGCTATAAATAAATTTTCATGCACAATATGCCAAAAAGAGGCTGGACTATATCTAGGAATATTCCTTCATAGGACTTGTGTGCGCGCGCGCTGAAAACCCTTCATCTCCATAGTTTCCTTGACAAATGGCTTGACCCTAATTATGACCGGGATGTAAATCTTTGTAAATCTTCTGGAAACCCTTCATATTAAGGGAAGTATCTTAGACATTGATAACCATTTAAATCAGGGGAACTTATGAGGTCCTTTCTTGATATATAGATCAAGAAGATGAGAAGAAGATATGCTTCTATCTTACCAGTTGGATTTTCTTTCCTTTTTTCCTTTTCCTTTTTCTGTTCTTTCTATTCCTTTTCTTTTTCTTTTTTTAGTATGTATAGATTGAAGCTTATGGCCTTGAACTGCAAACTTTTAAAAAAGAAAAAAACCATTTCAAATGGTAAGGCATTGTGTTTGGGCAGGGACCCAAGCATATGATTCTGTATTACTTACATCTTGATTTAGCTTTAGCAACTAGCTTGAAATGTTTATTGGGAAAAACTTTTTTCCAGTCGAAACTCAAGTTGTATTTTCCGTGCCATTTGTCCCTTTTTTGGGTTGATGAAAGAGCATGGCCTAACAAGCCTGCCCCATGGGAAAAATTCTATAAAAGAAACAGTATATGCAACATGTTTTTACATCACGCAAGCTAATTTCATACCTCCATCATCAAGAAGAAAAAGGAAAAGGAAAGAGAAAAAAGAAAGGAAAAGGAAAGAGAAAAAATAAAAGAAAAGGGGAAATAGAAAAAGAGAGGAGAAGAGAGTCTGAAGCTTCAGGTTCTTCTATTATCAAGTCAGATTCTAGTGTTCAGCTCTTGATTCCCAGCTTTGTTGTACTCCTTTGCAACATTTTAAACTTTGCCCCAGTTTTTGCATAGAAAGTCTCACCCCGTCAGCAACACCTTGCAGCAACCAATTCCCAGCTTTCTGTACCAATCTCACCCCATATCCAAGTCAGCAGCACCTAAATGTGCAGAAACAAATATGATAATGCTGGGAAGAATAAGTGATATAATAAATGTAGAGATTTTAAGATGAGAAGACTTGCAACCACCAGAAAAACCTAATAGGAATCAAGCCTGAGGAAAACCCCCTCCAAGTTATAAGAAAATCACCAAACTTTTTATATCATGAAGATAAACATACTCAGGTTGAAAAAAGGAAGGTAACACTTAGAACAATCTTCACATAATCTCACAAGGAAATGAATATCAGAGAATATATGAGGTTTCTATAGAATACTCAACAATTACTCCTCCCCCCGAAATGAGGCATGCCATTTGTGTCCTCTATTTCTACACATGCTCATTAGTACAAACACTGAAATACACACACCACGTTAGTGTTTTGTATAGATCATGAAGCGTTTCTTTGTTTATTTGCTATTATCAGTTTGTGCATGAAGTTTAGATTGGTTTTATACTGATGTTATAAAAAAATGTAGATATACCATTGATGCGGTTAAAACGGACAAAACTTGCTTAGATTCCTTAAATAGAGGGTCAAAGCACTCTACATGTTTATATGCTGTATAATGTTGATATACATTGGTACTATGTTTGTAAGTTTTGCTTTAAGCCTTTATGAATAAGAACCCCAAGCTGTTTGCAGCAGAAGAATTCTTATTTCTTGGAATTCTACGAAAAATTTTGTGCTAGCGCTTTTCAAGCAAAGTATACTTAGCAATAGGGTAGTAACTACAGTAGCTATCAGCTACGAGAGATGATGAATTACTATATAATTAATGGTGATGATAAATTTCTGTAGTCAATGTGCCACCTAACCTTTCATTTTAATGTACAGTCGTATTTGGAACGAGACATGGCTAGCTGGCTTTTTTTACAAACCTTGCAATTATGAGCTATTTGTAAAGCAATCGCTTAACATGGAGATGGCTATTGTCATGGCACAGGTACGATACATTCTATTATATTATTATACCAAATGCTCCGATTTATTGTGCTGTTGGCAAGCTTCAAATGTTGAATCTTGGCTGTGATGTCATTGTTATAATTTTTTATTTTGATTGGTTTGCTTGAGATGCTGGTCTGCCTTCCTAGTATAGAGTTTCATAACTTACAGAAAGTTCATCCCTTTTTGTTTTATAGTATTTTATGAATGAATATACAATATAGAAAAAGCTCTAGTATTTTGTTGGTTCTGTGTAGGATGCTGGCATGGATTGGATCATCCATCTTGACACTGACGAGTTGCTATATCCAGCCGGTGCTCGAGAGTACTCTTTAAGGACGTTACTATCAGAAGTACCTAGCAACGTTGATATGGTTATCTTTCCAAATTATGTAAGTGGGTTGTTGATGTTGTTAACATATCAAATTTCCACTTCAAAATTTGATGAACTTATAATTGTTCCAGGAAAGTAGCATCGAGCGAGATGACATAAAAGATCCCTTTACTGAGGTAATGCAGCCTTTGCAATTGGAATCCACTTTGTATTATCTATATTAAAGTTCAAGCTGCTTTCTTAGTGAAAAATGATGCTGGTTGACATGAGAATCACATACCTTATATTGTAGGATAAGAATTAATGTAGCCAAAAAAGTAGGCTTAACTGTATTATGTTTGTTGAACCAACAGTCTGGAAGCAGATGCACGCCATTCTACTTGATAATGAGGCTGCTTAGAATGTTTGTTTCATATTTTACTCGTTACAGGAAAATGAAATAGAGGATCGGATATAGATTAGACAGCTTTATGCTACCTTTGGCCAACTACGTATCAATAATGCTTGTATTGGTAGTCGAGTTTTAAAAATTCACGTAAGCTTAAACCATTTATGGATAGAGGTATATGAGAAACAGAGCAATCAAGTTATCCAACCAACATTAACTTTATATACTGTCTTCCATGTAACATCAGTCCTTGGAACTGCTTAAAAGGCATCAGGCGTGAGCCAACCCAGAATAAATATGATAGGTTACTGATAAGAATTGTATCTCCAATTAAGTTTACATGTTGATGTTGATATTATGCTGTCGGTGAAATGATTAAGTTCAAGTGGGCCCGTGGTGTGCGTCTCTTGGGTAGGTTTTGATAGATATTTCAAGTGGGTACATTAAGCATGTTACTTGTTTTGATGCTCTTGATCCATTTTGAATTTCGCATTTAAAATAAACGAAATAGAAAGAAGGGGGAATTTGAATACTATGTCCATGCCATGTGCATGTGTATGGGGAGCTGTGTGGTAGCGCTGTAGGACCAATTTTCTTCATTTAGAGTTTGGGTGTCTCTCTTTGAATGCTTAAATGAAACCAAGCAGACCCTTTTTAACTTTCTTTCTTTTCCTTCTATCCTCTAAAATAGATTCTGTGTTAGCTATGTTATTCTCTTATGCAAGCATTTTGTGTTTCAACAGGTCTCTATGTTCAAGAAGAATTATGACCATCTTCCCAAGGAAACATATTTTGGGTTGTACAAGGAATCAACTCGTGGTAACCCTAATTACTTTCTAACATATGGCAATGGAAAATCAGCTGCTCGGGTTCAAGACCATCTTCGGCCTAATGGCGCACATAGATGGCACAATTATATGAAGACTCCAAAGTACGATAATTTTTTTAATAAAATGTTTTACTTTGCAGAGTAATTTTTTTGTTTGCATACATCAAGTCAGTAATGATTGCCTTTATTTCTGAATGTCGAGGCTGCCGCCTTCTTTAAATTATCCTTATGAGAGATTGCTCTTTCTACAGTGAGATAAAATTGGAGGAGGCTGCAGTTCTACATTACACATACACCAAATTTTCGGACTTGACTTCTCGACGTGATCGTTGTGGATGCAAGCCAACGAAGGATGATGTTAAAAGATGCTTTATGTTAGACTTTGACAGAGATGTAAGCATTCAATGTTGTGATTTTCAGCATCTCAAACTTTCTTAGTACTAGAATATTTTGGTTAGCTGTCATTCATACAGGAGAACGAGTATTATTTACTCCTTGAAATTTTTTAAATGAAAACAAATATTTATAACCTAATATGTTGTGTAGATGCTAAGGTAAACCATCTCTGATTTATCACATCATGCTGCATACATTTATTTGCTTATCTCTTTGCTCCTAAATGCAAATAAATTATTTCTGTCATTTCTTGAAGAAAATGTTGCAACTTAGCTAATTGATAAGTTCACTAATGTGCCCTGTGACATGATATTTCTGCATCTAACAAAATCACATCAAAATCATATCCCATTCTGGTGAAGTTTGGTCATGATGGTTGCATGACTGCAACATGAATATGCTTTTTCATGTATTTCATGACAATTTGATATTCTTCGTTTTACTGCCATTTCCCCATTAACTATTACTCTCCAAATTCTTTTTGCAGGCTTTCATTATTGCATCGACTGCTACTGAAGAGGAAATGATACGCTGGTAATTAACATCAACCGCATTATGCATATTTTCTTTAGGATGCTCTAATGTGTCTTCGGAGAGCGCTAGTTATGGCCGATAATGACTTGAAATTTATCGGTCACATCAAAATATTTGTTCTATAGAATGAAAACGCTTGTCTTACATTTCCTGTATAATGTTTAAGACCCCACAAAATTGAGAGCAGTGCCTGTATTATTATTAATTCACCTTTGCTTTCGTTTCCTTTCTCAGGTTTCGTGAACATGTTGTATGGACAGATAAGCAACTGAATTTAAAACTTCTAAGGAAGGGGATTTTGACTCGGATATATGCACCAATGGTAATTTCCATTAACTTCAAAATTTGACCATATTGAATTATTGATTATTCTGATATGTATGCAAACCTCAGTTACTCCGCTTATTTAACCCATATCGTTATACTCCAGGCCATTATCGAAGGGTTAAGGGAATCCGGGACCTTCAGCTCAGCAATTGCATCTGCACACTCACTCTCCAACAAAAAGTCATTTTTGTCATCCAGTGAAGATTTACGGAACAAAACTACATCCATAAGTACTCAGAAAGAAGATCACAATACAGAATCACACGCGACTAATAGAAAGGTTTTGGTATTTAATGATAAATTTGAGAAGGCAATTCCACCAATGTCTCCCCCTGGGCTCGATGATCTACATGCTGGAATGTAGATTACAACAAAGGCCGCCTTTCTGGATATTATGGTTTACTAATCTTCAATTATAACGAGCATTCTTCTATTTGGTAAAGCGAGGGTTTGAATTTAACATGTTCGTTGAGTTTTCATTTCTGATATTTACAGAAGTTTATAGCTGGGGATTTGATGTGATTAGTTTTATCAGGTCCCCAAATGTATGTATATATAGCAACTAATGATGGCTGTAGCACCGTTAATATGTGTTACAATTTCCGTATGATTTTTCAATTGCGGTTATATGTCTAAGTTCATTTTTATTCTGTGCTGGTTCTTTTTGCATATTGGTAGTTTGGTGCCTCTACTTTTCAACAAGTTACATGTTATGTACATTCAATCCAAATGTATCAAAATTTTGTGACTACTCCCTCTCGTGCAATATGAAAAACAAAGTTTCAGAGTGGAACATCTTCATTTTAATCCTGTAAAAATCATTAATAGTCGCATTAATACTGTTCCAAGTATTTTACTGCTGCTGAAAGGCAATCTGGTAAAACTATAATTGTGAAATTGCAAATATGCTGCTGATGAACAAGACTATCAACAACAGTTGGGAAGATTTCTCCACAATGAAAAAATTCTTCCACAGTCCAACAACAACAACAAAAACAAAAAATTCATAACGGGTAGTCGCCTGAAAGAACAAAAAGAATGTTCAATGCATAATTACTGGCAATGCCTGACAACTAAAATTTTCACAAATTTGAAGGTGAAGGGAAAAATGCATAGAAGGTACGATTTGAGGCTCCACAGACGAACAAAATGATTTTTCTCCAAAATGTGAAACCGACATTCGAACTTGCTGATTTCATGAGCACAAAAAAGATGCATGAATAGTTTGAGCAGATTTAATAAGAGAGATCCCACGTCATTCATGATATTCATTCACAATGCTGCCACCGCATTATTGCTTTCAATGGATTTCCCTGTACGAAGGTAACTTGCCAAAGAAATGTTCTGAATAATTGCATCAACAGTTTTTGTCACAACTAAATGCTCTAATAAATTACTGTCTGCAGAATATAGAGATTTGACCATGGAATCACTATAAACAATAACAATTATCCCTAAAACCAACCTTCTAGGCGTCACTCGTACAATATCTCCAAGTAAACTAATCTATAACCTCTATAACCAAAAATTGATCAGATAAATTATTCAATACCACAAACAATCCAGGATATCAAAGGAATGAGCTTTAACATTTGAATCATTTGTACCTTAATGCATTTAAACTATCAGCATATTGCATTCTTTCTTAAGAAGGCATCTAATCGACTGAAAGTTCTCCAACAGCACTGTATAAATCAACACGCAATGTATAAAGCAGGTATCCCATTTCCATGAATTCCATAAATTACTACCCTTGTGTGAACTTACTGTGCCGTATTTACAAGGCTCCAGAGTGTGAATGCATTAGAGTATCACATCAATTCCAGAGTGAGAATGCATTAGAGTATCAACCAATTCCACAAGTTCAAACTACATGATTTTTTATACACTATCGTCTTGGGACATGGCGATTAGCATGAACAATGGGGATTATCCATTAAGATGGTCTATGGTGTCATATTAGAATGATTCCTTAAGTTGTTATCTAAAAGGTAAAAATCAACCGTAGTTTTAATTATATTATAGTGGTGAAAGGAATAAGATGACGAGAAGAATTTACACTTGTATAACAGGAATAAGTTAATAGGAAGAAATTCCACTCTAGTTTTAATTAGAGCAGGAACCTAGTTTAGTAAAATTTACCCTTTGAATTTTAAATAAAGGAACAGGTTTCGAGGAAACTAACACAGGGACATCTCAGAATTGGGAATCTAACAAGGTTTTGATGGTTAGAAACCACGACTTTGACAATGATATTGCTTGCTGTTTGGACCAACCATTAAGCTTGAGAGTTGGAACTGGGAGTCAAACAAGGTTTCAACAAATTAGAAAACGGAATAGACAAGGACTCAATAAGTTGGTTTTATAAAAGGTAAAACTGTTGAGTGATAACCAATTGGATGCTTAATTTCCGAACGAACTAACCCCTCTCCATATATTAAGGTTTTCATTAGCAACTAAAGTTGCATGTCAAAGCTTGCATCCAAATTCACAAGTACCGCACCTTATTGTTTGTTCTTCCAATTATTCCAAAAGACACTATAATTGTTTTTTTTTTGGCAAGACACAACAATAACATCGACCCAATAGATTTTGCATGCACAAGATTTCCGAACAAACTATAATTTCTTTTTCCTTGTTTCGTTGTAATTTCTCAAAATCTACATGAACTAATGATTTGTTGGACATAACTGGAACCTTAACATCCAAATCAGTGATGCCATTGATTTCATTACCCCCAATTTCTGTAAGCAATTCATGTTTGATTAACACATTTATAACACCAATATTTATATTTGCATATTCTAATGAATATTTAACTAGATTGGATCAGCAAATTGCAAATGTCATTAATCTATCTAACAACAGCAATGAAACAACGCAGACATCAAAATGCTTGATAGCAAATGATTAACAATAAGCATTTCATATGTTGAAATAAAGGAAAATTCAAACTACTAGGACCACTCATGTTCCAGATCAAACATCTCCAACAAAACAAAAACAGTAAAGCTCGCATTTTTACGCCACAAGTTCGAAACTTTCGACGAAACGAAATGGGGGAAATACCTAGAACCTGAGCTTGGTGAAGAACCAGCGGTTTTTGCCGGTCTTGAACCGCTCCTCGAACCGCTGCTTGGTCTCCTTGGCGGCAGCAACCTTCTTGTCCCTGGACTGAAGGGCGTCGGCGGTGACGACATCCTTGAGGTCGACGTCGAGGGTGTAGCGAGTGGGCATGATGTGGCTGTAGTTGACCACTTTCAGGAACGCCTTGATGCGGGATTTCTTGGCCGTCTTCTTCGCCGAGTCCTTGCGGATCACCTTCTTTGGGTACTTGGCGACGCCGGCGACGAGGCAGTGGCCGTAGGCGCGGTCACGGGTGCCGTCGTCGAAATTCTTCACGATCACCGCCTTGCGCCCGGCGAAGCGGCCCTGGAGGATGATCACCGCCTTGTTCGGCTTCAGGAACTTCACCATCGCTGCTTGCTGATGCTTGCCGCCTATGAATGGAGATGAGAGGAAACCCTAGATTGGGGATGCGAGAATTTATAGTGGAGATTTTAGGGTTTTGAGAGGGATTTGACTGGTTTGCCCTTTACGAGATTAATGGGATCTTGGATGAGTGAGGTCTCAAAGAGGGGTTAAGCTTACTTTCGTATAGCACGACGGAGGCCCCCAAAAACTTGCATATTTCTGTTTTTCATTCCCAAATCTTTTTAATTCTTTGTTTCTCTCTAAAAAAAAAATCACCTACTTTAGTCTTATGTGATCAATTTTCACCTTTGCTTAGCTAAGATGTGGGCTAAGTGACTAAAAAACCCAAAATTAATTTTTTTTTTCTATTTTTTTTCTCGCGACCTCGCTATCTTCGTTTCAATACAATATGTTTTACCGGACGGGCAAGAGTCGAACCAAGACCGTTTAACATTTATTGGTTTAGACTGATGGACATGATGCAAGATTTTGCACTAAAAGTTGATCGTTTTAGATAAGATGTGTTCTCTTCCAACAATACATGGCTTGGAACTCGATGAGGATAACGACGAGCTAATCTCAGCATCATGAGATCAGCAATTCTAATTTCACTGTCTCGTCAATTCAATAGCACACGCGAAAAAATGGCAACATTCGCGTAAGTTAAAAAACATATATGTTGATAAATATCTTCCGGGTCTTTTATAGCTATTTGTCTCCTAAGAGTACTACTCCTAATGGTTAGCTTGAGTAGCCATTTCAACATAGGATACTTCCAGTTGACGAGGGTTGGAGCCTTGGGTACGAAATCTAGCTAAGTAATTAATAGCCAAACCGATCACTATGTGATTTAACCAAATACACTACCCGGATTAAATAATATATAGTTTTTCCAGTCCGTATGGCATGCAAGGGTTTGGCTCTTGGCTGCTCGTATGTGATTTGTTGTATCAGACTTTCACATCAGGGTCTGATGATACTCATAAGTGGGGATTTCCCATATCACGACACATAGCGGATGACATATCGTCCACGTAAACCCACTAGATTTTTGGAGGCTATGGAGCTGGAATAGGTATGATGCAATGGAGATGTTCCCTCTTCGTCTAACCACCAGCCAATAGCTCGTCTCCGATCAATCATAGAGTTGAGCTTCCTCGGCTCTCTTACTCGTCTCCGAGCTATCCTATAACCGAGATTTCTCAGCGCCCCTGTTTAGCCGGAAGCATAGAGCACAAACGTCCACGTAACGGCTCCATATATCTCGCCACGACGAGATCTCCGTCACTCCACGTCC
Source organism: Agapanthus africanus (assembly GCA_030015575.1). NCBI lineage: Eukaryota > Viridiplantae > Streptophyta > Magnoliopsida > Asparagales > Amaryllidaceae > Agapanthus > Agapanthus africanus. Next base: position 351,778,061 of record CM057351.1, read on the forward strand.
TGCATCCTATGCCAACATATCTCGCTATTAATTGGCGTATCTCGCCATCAATGTAGACGTTACGCAGGGTCGAAACGGGCGGCGAAAATCTCGCATCGGCTCACCCTCAGGCGACCCCTATATAAACCCTTACTCCAGATGATTCAGGTAACTCGAACTGAATCCAATACGCCGCTATTTTGCCCAATTATTCCCCGGTACTTACTTGGCCGTCGGAGGGTCCTATGGTGGTTTCCCATCCTGTCACGACCCGGAAACGGCACGTGACCGGCACTTGAATCATTTAAAGTCTATAAGATCCCATTGTAACTCAAGTAAGTCAAAAATCAGGAATCTAAACCTTTTAAGTAAAATAGTGGAGGTGAAGTTTTGAAAAAAGTGGTTATTTGTGAAATCAAGTTCTTTCATTTCAATGTATAAGTAAAACTTATAGAAATACAAGTGGATTGTGTAGTAGAGTTTGAAAACCTTTCATTATTTGAAATTTGGGATGCACCTCCTTTGTAAATTTTGATCAAAACCAGTACATAAAAAATAATAATATTGGCATCCCCAAAAGGAAGCTAGCTCATCATCAATCGACGGAAACATAAACACGCAGATAAATATATACGACGCCGAAGGCGAAAATCAATTCAAAGAAGTAAAGAAAAACCTAAAATATCAACTCACCAATGTCCAAACTCGGTATATAAAAGAATAATACAAGTCACGATTCTAAGTTTGAAAGAATATAAAACACGGTCTCTAAGTCCACAATATATATAGTCTGGTTGATAGAGCTTTTAACTAGATTACAATAACGCAACCTCTTAAATTTTTGACCCCGGCCTCAAATAAAATATACGATGGTGGTTACGATCCAGACTGTAACCCACCTACCAAGCAAATCATCCAAAAGAAGAAGTGCCAGTAATCCGCTACTGATCCGAGCGGTCGGTCCTACAAGAAAACTATGGCACAACAGGGGTGAGTAGAAGATATTATCAGGTAGAAATCGAATGCATAACGGTCTACCTAGGTCATAATGTATAATAATATTGTATCGTGTTGTAACGAAATGAACGTGTATATATGTATATACAAATATGATATCATACCAGTTAATATGTGGTAACATGTCATCCATAACATGTTTATATATATCATCCACTGAGTGTCCATCAACGACACTCGAAATCATCATAAATCCCGTGTCCGGTATCGACACTTAAAATCATCATAAATCCCGTGTCCGGTATCGACACGTAAATTCTCATATCTCAGGCGCCGTCTCATCGGATCGACCCTCATATCCATCTGTCTTATATCACTCCGGTCGGTATCCTCCGGATATCCACCGAGTCCAATACTGTCACCGGTAGGTAGTGTTCCCAACCAGGCTCAACGCCTTTCTATATGATCTTCTTGCCCTTGGGTACCGTACCGGGTCCATCATATACCCGCATACGGCGACTCCTCACTCCTAAAATCGGATAGTAATCATAGCTCAGCACCGAGAAATCTCATGGTGGACGTTGAAATATCATATCAAGAGAAAACCGCGTTTTTAAGACATTCATAAGTTTTTAAATAATATCCGCGGTTTCTCAAATCCAGAAATCTTATGAACGCAGAATCTCATAAGAATATGGCAATCATGAAAAGATATGTACATGCACAGAAAAATACTGTAATGCATAGCAAGTGTGTTCATATAAGCGTGTCGTATAGCATTGTAAAGAAAGTACTACTAGAATCTAACATGCTGACAGGTATAGTGTGACGCGGTAGCATAGCGAGTTCTATCTGTGTACGTAGCATGGCAATTGCCGATGAGGTGTGTGTGAGCATACGAGTATGTGCACGCGCAACATGTAAATCATCGGTAATGGTGTGAGTGTCCTAGTACGAGGTCAAGTAAAGCCAAAGATATAAACGCAGTATATGTCGTAAGTAATCGAATTTCGAGCGTATTCTGAAATAATAAATAGAAATGCGAGCGTAAACGGAATAAAGAAATCGTAACGCGAGCAAGTATAAAAATACGCAATTACGTATGAGCTATACAGTTATAGTCTAAAATAGCATGAAACGTTGTTTTAGAAAATAGAAGGCTACGATGTTTTTGAAGAAGATACCGTTTGAAAAGTCGTAGCGTCCCTTTGAAATTATCATTTAAAAGTATATAACGACTCGTTAGTTTTGAAAGTAGGTAAGGCTCTAAACATATCATATTATCTATTTTATGATTTAAAACAAGATTTTCTCGAGTCGAAATAAATACCGGCAATCCATCCTCATCATATCACGTACAGAAAATCTATCGTACAATATCATCAAATCAATAGCACGGATCTATAGTCGCGTACATCATCTCATGTCATCTCATAACATATCATCTCATGTCATATCATATAATATCATATCATATCGCCTCATATCATTATATCGTATCATATCGACTAATATCATCATATCGTAAATATCCTTATATCATTAGTAAACTTATATAAGGTGTGTGTGTGTGTGTGTATATATACTAACATAAATAAATATAGCTCATAGGCTAAGAAATAGTACTAGGGGTATATCATTTTACTAAGTATAGATTTATATGAATATGGTACTCTAGCATAACCTATAGACTAAGTATACTATTCTAATATTTATATCGTATCCTAATTCTACGGTTGTGGGGGTGCTATACGCTATCCATCTGACTTCCCCCGTAGATACACATATACTCACATAATATTCTTGCTCTAGTCAAAGTTGACGGATGCCTTACTCTTTTTCGTCTCGTAAGTCCATACGATTGTACCTACATTCAAATCCATAATCAAAATCGCATAAAAACCTGAATCAAATTTGAGATCACGAGCGAAAATCAAATAGCTTAGAACCTATGGTTAACGCGTGCTAAAACAACAAGATACTCCCCGACGTCGACACACGAACATCAAATGACCGAGTCAAAACAAAAATATCCAAAAACCAAGTTTCACATATCGCAAAATATCACCAGAAATCAAGTAAAACAACTCTAGATTTTTCTCCAGGCGATCTGGATCATTTTAGCGTATAGAGTAGGCTTAGTTATCTAATGAGTGGGCTACAGAACAAACTCCAGACCCTAATTCAAAAATTGACCCGAAATTTGCGGTAAAAATGAATAAAACGGCGGTTCGGTTTTGGAGTTGTGTGCTCGGGCTTCTACGGTGGTCTTCTACTGGTCTATTCATCTCTCTGTATACTCTATTAAATTTTCGGAGTTCCCTAATTATTCCAGATTCTAATTGAACATCAATATCTTAAAGAAAATCGACATCGAAAAATTCTAAACTCATGTCTACCAAAGATACTATCACTAACCTGCCCGCATCTCTCACTAATAAGGTTGTAATCACTCACTAAATCTCTATTAAACCACCACTACAAGTTCTACTTACTACAACTCACTTTTGAAAAACTTAAATTTACAAAACTTAAACTTTGAGCTCCAAACTAACTCTAACTAGTTTATGGAAGTAAGAAATCTAGAAACTTGATCACAAGTGAGACCTCAAGAAAACAACTCAAGAAATTTCAAAGATGGCAAACGATCCTCAAAACGAAAACTTGATCCTATCATGAAACTTAGGATGAGATTAAGAACATTTTTAATGAAGGTCTTAGGGTGTTTTGAGGTGGTTTGGATGGTGCATTGATGTGGTAGAGATGGCGGAGGAGGTGGAGAAAGAAGAGGAAGAAGGAGATGAAGATGAGGAAATGAAGTGAAGAACGCTAACAATTGGTTGTAAACATGGCTCCCCCCTCTCCCTCTTTCTCATGACCATACCTCCATGTTCCCTTGTCCCCTCTCATGATCCTTTTTTCTCTTCTTTTCTTATCTTTTTTCTTCTCAAAACAAAAAGAATATAAATGAAACCATATATCACAATGTAAATGTTAACATGTCATGACAAGTTAAATATGGTTTAACAAAATAAGTTTGGTTTAATGCATAATTAGGATAACACTAATTAAGTTTTAACATTAAACTTATATGAATATAATTATATACTAATTCATGAAAAGACCAAATAAATAAATGCTCGCATAAATATTAATTTATTTTAAATTTCGAAATTATTTTCCAAAAATATAGCTATATAATTATACCAATTCTTTGAAAACACAAATCCATGCTCGTATAATATCCGTAAAATTTATTACTTTATTATTTAAATTCCAAAATAATATTTTCTATTTTCTGAAATGTTATACACCCTGGGACTTTCTTTGTACGTAGCTCGGCGTCAACAACAATTAATAACTCATTGAGATCTACACCCAATCTTCACCACAAATCTCAACCGTTCAGCCCTGCTGGTCACAGGATCGACGGAGGACAACAACTGAAGGAGATCCTGACCTCCATCAGTTGGCACCGTCTGTGGGAAAAGAAGTTTTTCCACCCAAAAAGTTGATCTTCCATCTTCGATTCGATGGCCAGCGATCATCGCAACGAAGATCCTACTACGAGACATCCCGTCCTCCGCAACGGAGGCGGGGGCGGTTCCATTCCTCCTCCCAACATCGTCGAATCCTTATCGGCACGGATCGAACGACTAACAGCGATGGTGAACACGCTCGCTTGTGTCCAAACTGCTAGCCACGTTCGGTAAACTGTCGCCCCTGCTTCCCAGAATGGCAGCGTGCATGAAGCGATATATGGACGCGTTCAGGTTCTCGGCCTCGCTCATGCCAATCCTGACACCAAGGAACACCGGAATACCGATTCTGGCAGTCGCAACCCCCATGCGAGAAATGATTCCATGACCTGTTGGGTGTCGGATAGTCCAACGCCGAGGTCTCAGGACCAACCGAACTGTTGTTTTAACGCTCACCGCGCTCCCTTGCCCTACGAGACGACGTCGGTCAGGTCACCTAATTCCACGAAAGACCGACATCAACATTGTTAGTGATATGTATGCCCTAGAGGCCATTATTGTATGATATAGTGGATGCTTGGACATATATATGTAGGACTTTCTTGCTCAACATGATAGTATGCTATCTGGTTTCCTTTATCTTAACATGTTCACTGGTATTATTATACTGTCTCTCATATACATGTTGATAAAACCCTTAGGATGTAGGCTTGACTATCAGGACCATGATGCGGATCATACTACTGGAACCTGGGTAGTCCACAAGCATATCCTTCAATTGTTCCTAGCCGAGGGAATATCGAGACATGTCATCGATATTCCACAGTAGACTAGTCTGTACGTTTCTTGACCCTGTATGGGGCGATGGTTGATCCCATATCCATTGGTGTTTGACATTAAAGATTGTACACAGGTGCTCATTAGAGAACAGGACTCGCCGAGAACTCCTAAATGGTAATATACCTATCGTCAGATAGCAGTTCTCTGGTGACACTGGTACAGGTTAGTCTGTAGACCCGAGATCGTCATAGAGTCTTGTGTGGCTCCCACCGTGCTTTGATTTCCTCCCTACCATGGCTCAAAAGAGTCGTGCAAACAGGTGGATTTTGGATACAGTCCCGAGTCACATGGATGCAATGAGGGATAGGAGGGGTTTCGTCTATCCCGGTATAGGGAGTTGATGTTGCGCTATGCTCGTTTGACTATAATAGTAAGTCCCTGGTTAGGGCTGTTGATGAGATTTACCGGTAAGTATTATCAGTAGTTTCTCGAACCGTTATGATCCATACATCGGCATGAATTATCAAGTTATTGGGGTCTGACGATTCCACCCCCAGACTCGATATGTGTCATGCCCCGCTTCCCAAAATACGGAATACGAGGGTAACTAGGCTAGCCATGCTCTTACGATCAAGGAAAAATCCTGCCGTAGTCACATTTCGGCTTCTAGCATTATATGGTAATCAGTAAAACTTAACACGGATAAAGAGAATGCAGTCACTAGAACTATCAGATATAAAGGAAATTGAGCGTAATGGAAGTAAACAAAAGGACAACTAACCAGGGATATCCAGGGAGAAATATAACTGGTTCACTGGTCTGAATCTTCACAGTCTTCTCGAGATTAGACGGATCCACTACTATCACTGAGCATGCATACTCAGGTCGTCAGGACGACGCAATAACAATAATATGATAATAATAATAAGGCAAGAAATAAACGTAATAACAGTGGAGATAATATATGCAGGTAATCAATATATCAATAAACAATGCAATGTATGATCTCTATCCCTATCGGTCTCTAAGTCATTTTTGAAATCGAGTTGTGGAAAGAAATAATCATGTTTAACGAGGGTCTCGTACGTACTCGAGACTGCGGCCCACTATTTCTCAGGACATAACCCTGTCAGCCGGACCGCTAGGTCCAAATCTAATATATATATAAGATTCGTTGTTCGAATGATTATCCTCTAAATCACTATCCTCGCTAAATACAAGTTCCTTTCCATTTCGATTACCCCTTTTTCCCAGGATCCACTATCTATAAGTATGAGCTAGTTGTATACAAGTACGTACCAATAACACCGTTTTATTCACTATTCACTGTGCTGTTCACTATCATGAATCATTCACTTTTCACTGGCGTACTTGACACAACTAAACCGATACTATTCACGTTCGACAATGTATTATACACTGAAAATTAATAAGGACGCTCACTATCGCTAGAGATATTGCAGTCGGGTAAAAATGTGAATTATGCCGCTAAATAAATCATATGCAATACAAGTCATTACGCGTTTCATGAACTTTAGAAAAAATCACATTAAATTGTACGATCAGAATTAAGCAAAATGATACAAAAAGGGTAAAAATTAAACTTAATTATAAATTCAACGAAATTGCTTTCAAGTCAATTGGGTTTCGGGTTCGCGAATTACGGTCATTTCTTTTTAAGTGTTATCTGCTGGAAATTCAGTTCCTGAACTGAAAGTCCATTTTGTAATACAGTTTTCACCCTGTTGGAATCATAATTAGGCAATGCTACAGTTGCATAATATTTATATTTATCAGTTATATTTCTAATGCATCAGACGGATTGATAATATCCACTGTGTGCTGGGAGTTATTCATTATTTAATATCGGGCTATACATTCTGTCCCTTCTTGGGACTGCAGTATGTACTGATGCTTTAAAATATGATTAAAATAGCAAACGATGGTAAAAGCAAATGAAAACACATCCAATAGTTAGATAACATATTTATATTCGCAACAGTATAGGGTTCCTCATAATACCATTTTCACACAAAGTTGTAAAAGCATTTCAAATCAAGTATCGATACGCAGTGCTGCTATAGACTGCAGTCCAGAGCCGCATTCCTGAACAGTTTTCGTCATTGATTTAAAAAAGAAACAACATATAAATTATATGGGGTTATAGGTTGTCGAGTTTTCTTCGATACGAGCTATAGAACACTGCATTCCAGCATATATCCAAATTATTACGATTCTCACAAGTTAAGTGTACGGGAAATTTCAGATTTGGCAGATCTAAATGGGGATGACACGGTGTTAGGGTCCGTATTTTCGACCCAACTCTTTACATAGTATTCATTATCACTAAGGTAATCTGTTACACCTAAGTTCTATCATTTTAAGAGGGTTTTTAGCTTAGGGTTTGCATCGACACCTATAATGAACATATATACTATTGCATGTAGCAAGTATTTGAACTGATGACGTATTGATGATGATACGGCAGCGACGCGGAAACAGAGGTGATCTACGGCAACGTCAAATGGCATAGCATGGCGTGAAGTGCGGCTAGGTACGACACGGCAAACTCAAGCTCGGCTCGAGCTTAGCGCGGTTTTAACCTTGGCTGGAGTGTGTTGTGCAGGGTGGTCGTCAACGAGGGCCCGAAGGCACTTGTGGATGTGGCAGAGGTAGCGACGGTGAGTGGAGGCTCAACTTGGGCTTGATGGAGGGTGAATGTTGAGGCTCGTGGGGACTTGGTGGTGTGGTGGTTGCTTGGAGCCGCGGTGGCGGCAGCAGGCGGCTCGTCGGTTGCGAGAAGATGTCGACGGCAGTTGAAGGTGGTGTTGTGAGGTCAGAGGAGGCGGTGGCGCTGCGCTGTGGGTGATGTTGGGTTTGAGGTAGAGAGTAAGCGGAGAGCTTAGAGAAGAGGTCAATGATGGCGGAGGTTAATGGAGGTAGTTGCGGCGTAGTTCCGATGGTCGCGGTGGTGTGAGGAGGTCGTGGGGGTGTTGGGGTTGGCCGGAGGCAGTGATGGGTGCTCGGTTAGGTGTTGGAGGGAGATGAGAAGGAACTTGTTAGGGGGGTGATGGTGGTGATGGGGCACTGGGGCTTGTCGGAGCTCCAGCGGCGAGGTTGCAAGGGGCTTAGGTGTAGGAAGGAAGGAGGAGAAAGGAGGTGAGGTGAGGTGAGATGAGAGGAGAAGGTCGAGGAGATGGGGGTCGAGCTCGGTGGTGAGATGGGGTCGATGGAGGAGTTGCGCGGTGGTCGTAGGTGCGGCAACGACAAGAAAGGTGTGTCCGGAGCTTGGAGGTAGCGGGAGATGGCGGGTGAGGTGCTCGGGTTGGTGGTGAGAAAGAGAGAATGAGATAGAGAGATAGAGAGAGGGAGAGATTAAGTGACAGAGAGAGAGAAAGATGAGATTAAAAGGATTAATAAGAATTAATAGGATATAAAGAGGGGATTAATTGTGATTAATGGGAAATTATGGTGGAGATTTCGGTTTGGATTTGTAAGAATTCAAAAAGAAAAGAGAAGGGATAATTGTTTGGGCTTGGGGAAAGAGATGTGGGCCGGGCCTGTGCTTGGGTGTGGGTTAGAGCACTAAGAATATAATTAAGGAAAAAGAGCTAGAGTTTAAGGATTAGAAAAAGTAGGGAAAAATTTAGACAAGAATATTTGAAGAAAATATTTAAATACGGATTTAAGAACGAAATGAGACCGGTTATTATATCATACCCCCCTTAAAGAAAATTTCGTCCTTGAAATTAAAAGAACGAAAATAAGAAGGTAACGATACAAACGGCTACTCGAAAAGATGTGGGAACCGCGAACGGATATCCTCCTCACGTTCCCAGGTAGATTCCCCAGGTGAACAACCGTCCCAAGACACTCGGACTAACGGAATGACTTTATTCTTCAGCACCTTCTCTTTATGGTCGAGTATAGTAGTAGGTTGCTCCACATAAGTTAAATCGGTACCCAAATTCAATTCAGAATGATCGAGAATATAACTGTCGTCTCGAATGTAGCGCCGCAACTGTGACACATGAAACGTGTTATGTACGCCAGCTAACGATAGGGGTAAGGCAAGGCGGTAAGCCACTTCCCCTACTTGCTTCAATATCACGAATAGTCTGATGAATCGGGGACTGAGTTTCCCACGACTTCCAAACCTGATAACACCGCGGGTAGGTGAAATCTTCAGAAACACATGATCACCGACTTCAAATTCTATCGCTCTCCTGCTGGCATCCGCCCAACTCTTCTGTCGGTCCTGAGCCATCTTAATACACTGTCAGATCGTCTGGACCTTGTCTACCGTCTAAACTATAAGTTCGGGGCCCAGTAATCTTCGCTCACCCACGTCATCCCAACAAACAGGGGATCGGCATTTCCGTCCGTAAAGTGCTTCGAATGGAGCCATCTGGATACTAACTTGAAAATTGTTGTTATAAGAAAACTCCACTAGATGGAGGTGATCCTCCCAAGAGCCTTGAAAGTTTAGCATGCACTCCCTCAACATGTCCTTGAGCGTCTGAATAGTACGCTCGGACTGTTCGTCCGTCTGTGGATGGTAAGTCGTGCTGAACTTGAGACGTGTACCCAGACTCTCTTGTAAGCTCTTCCAAAAATACGAAATGAATCTGGTGTCTCGATCTGATCCTATGCTGACCGGGACTTCGTGAAGTCACACTACTTCTTGCATGTACTTCTCCGCAAGCGACTCTGTCGACTGTCCCACTCGGAAGGGTATAAAGTGTGCTGCTTTTGTAAGACGGTCGACGATAACCCAAACGGCGTTGTTGCCTCTTGGACTCCATGGTAAAGCAGTCACAAAATCCATAGTGATGTGCTCCTATTTCCATTCGGGTATCGGAAGTGGTTGCAACAGTCCAGCTATTCTCTGGTGTTCTGCCTTTACTTGCTGGCATACTAAGCACTTGGATACAAACCGTGCAATCTCTCGCTTCATCCCGTTCCACCAATAGTGCTGCCTCAGATCTTGATACATTTTCGTGCCTCCCGGATGCACAGAATAAGCTGAACTATGAGCCTCTGCCAGTACTTCTTCTCGAACATCCCTCTTGGGAACGCAGAGTCTGCTACCGAATCTCAAAGAACCGTCTCGATGTATGAGCAAGTCTGTCCTTAGTCCGGCTTCCACCTGCTCTCTGAACTTCTTCAATCGTGGATCATCAGCCTGTGCAGCCTTAATGTGATTTACAAGTGAAGAATGCACATGTAACTGCCAAAACTGCTTGGTTGCACTCGGTGTAACAACCTCTAGTTCAAGCTTCTGAAAGTCCTCAATGATGTTTCTTTGACTGGTCAGCATCATGACCGCTGGCTTGCGACGGGTACGACATTTACTTTTCTCGGATGGTACTGTAAGTCCAAGTCGTAGTCCGCCATTAGTTCTAGCCATCGGCGTTGTCTCATATTCAATTCTCTCTGAGTGAACACGTATTTCAGACTCTTGTGTTCCGTGTACACTTCTACCTTTTCGCCTAATAGGTAATATCTCCAGATCTTCAATGCGAAAAACACTACAGCTAACTCTAAGTCGTGTGTTGGGTAGTTCCTCTTGTGATTCTTCAGCTGCCGTGAGGCATAAGCAACTACTCGACCGTGCTGCATCAGAACGCATCCTAAACCTTTCCCTGAAGCTTCGCTGTTTATCACCAAACCACCTGAATTATCTGGCACTGTAAGAATAGGGGGCGTGGTCAACTTTTGTTTCAGTATCTCAAATGCTTGAGTACATTTCTCTATCCATACGTAAGGCACATCCTCCCGTGTCAGCTAAATTGGGGGTCAGGTGATTACAAGGTTCAAGGATGGGATAAAGTAATTACTTGCAATAAGGGAAAGAAATTTTGTAAGAAGGATCAATTAATACATCAAGCGTGCTTTAAAGGTACATTACTCTAGGAAAAATTTGATCGAACCAAAACTTTATTATTCAGAAAATCTCGACAGAGTACAATTGAGAGATAAACGTGGCCCTAAATTATACATCGTTTTTATTTGGTCGAAGAAAAGAAAATAAGTCGCGTTAGAATCATTAATCATATTGATCTCTGGAGATGCGACATCGACTCCCTCGTCCTCTAATTTGCTGTCGTCAAAAATAACCTGTGGGCCATCGACCTCGTCATCTGAACTCACTAATATACAGTCGAAAGAAATGCAGGACCGAGTGTCCTCATCGATAAGCGGTGCTGCCCCATGGTTGGCCATGGCCTGAAAAGTAAAGGTCATGATCAGATAGTGGAACACGAAGGAAAATAACAACTAATGATGCAGAACATGAGGAAACGGAAAGGTAGATAAGATTCAAAAACATGAACTTGAGTGGTGATGCACAAATAGTATATGGAAGTGAAAGTAAGGAATCAATGTATAATTCAAAGGATCCCTAAATTAAACTGCAATCTTATTCTAAACCCGGCGTTCTAATACCAACAAAACCATGTAACGCCCCGCTTCCCAAAATACGGAATACGAGGGTAACTAAGCCAGCCATGCTCCTACGATCAAGGAAAAATCCTGTCGTAGTCACATTTCGGCTTCTAGCATTATATGGTAATCAGTAAAACTCAACACGGATAAAGAGAATGCAGTCACTAGAACTATCGGATATAAAGGAAACTGAGCGTAATGGAAGTAAACAAAATGACAACTAACCAAGGATATCAAGGGAGAAATATAACTGGTTCACTGGTCTGGATTTTGGCGGTCTTCTCAAGATCAGACGGATCCACTTCTATCACCGAGCATGCATACTCAGGTTGTCAGGATGACGCAATTTTAATAATATGATAATAATAATAAGGCAAGAAATAAACGTAATAACAGTGGAGATAATATGTAGGTAATCAATATGTCAATAAACAATGCAATGTATGATCTGTGTTCCTATCGGTCTCTATGTCACTTTTGAAATCGAGTTGTGGAAAGAAATGATCAAGTTTAACGAGGGTCTCGTATGTACCCGAGACTACGGCCCACTATTGCCCGGGACAAAACCTTGTCAGCCGGATCGTTAGGTTCAGACCTAATATATATATAAGAGTCGCTGTTCGAATGATCATCTTCTAAATCACTATCCTCGCTAAATACAAGTTTCTTTCCACTTCGATTACCCCTTTTTCCCAGGATCCACTATCTATAAGTATGAGCTAGTTGTATACAAGTACGCACCAATAACACTGTTTTATTTACTATTCACTGTGCTGTTCACTATCACGAATCATTCATTTTTCACCGGCGTACTTGACACAACTAAACCGATACTATTCACGTTCGACAATACATTATACACTGAAAATTAATAAGGACGCTCACTATCGCTAAAGGTATTGCAGTCGGGTAAAAATGTGAATTATGCCGCTAAACAAATCATATGCAATACAAGTCATTACGCGTCTCATGAACTTTAGAAAAAATCACATTAAATTGTACGATCAGAATTAAGCAAAATGATACAAAAGGGGTAAAAATTAAACTTAATTAGAAATTCTAAGAAATTTATTTCAAGTCATTCGGGTTTCGGGTTCGCGAATTACGGTCATTTCTTTTTAAGTGTTCTCTGCTGGAAATTCAGTTCATGAACTGAAATTCCATTTCGTAACACAGTTTTCAATCTGTTGGGATCATAATTAGGCGACGCTACAGTTGGATAATATTTAGGATTATCAGTTATATTTCCATCTCATTAGACGGATCGATAATATCCGCTGTGTACTGGGAGTTATGTATTATTTAATATCGGAATATACGTTCTGTCCCTGCTTAGGACTGCAGTATGTACTGATGATTTAAAATATGATTAAAATAGCAAAAGATGGTAAAAACGAATGAAACTACCTCCAATAGTTATTTAACCGATTTATCTTCGTAACGGTATAGGGTTCCGCATAATACCATTTTCACACAAAGTTGTAAAAGCATTTCAAATCAAGTATCGACAAGCAGTGCTGCTTTGGACTGCAGTCCAGATCCGCATTCCCGAATAGTTTTCGTCATCGCTTTAAAAAAGAAACAAAATATAAATTATATGGGGTTCTAGGTTGTCGAGTTGGATTCGATACGAGCCCTTGAACACTGCATTCCAGCTTATATCCAAATTATTACGATTTTCACAATTTAAGTGTACGGGAAATTTTAGATTTAGCGGATCTAAATGGGGATGACATTTCACGGTGTTAGGGTCCGTATTTTCGACCCAACTCTTTATATAGTATTCATTATCACTAAGGTAATCCATTACACCTAAGTTCCGTCATTTTAAGAGGATTTTTAGTTTAGGGTTTGCATCGAGCACCTATAATGAACATTTGATTCGCAACCGAAATGAATATACTATAGCATGTAGCAAGTATTTGAACTTGCTTGACGGCGTATCGATGATGATACGGCAGCGACGCGGCAATGGCGATGATCTACGGCAACGGCAATGGCATGGCACGGCGTGATCACCACGCAAGCGTGGCTAGGCACGACACGACAAACTCAACCTCGACTCGAGCTTGGCGCAGTTTTGACCTTGGCTGGAGTGTGTTGTGCAGGGTAGTCGTCGACGAGGGCCCGATGGCACTTGTAGACGCGGCAGAGGCAGCGACGGCGAGTGGAGGCTTGACTTGGGCTTGATGGAGGGTGAAGGTTGAGGCTCATGGGGACTTGGTGGTGCGGTGGTTGCTTGGAGCTGCGGTGGCGGCATCAGGCAGCTCGTCGGCGGCGAGAAGATGTCGACGGTGGTTGAAGGTGGTGTTGTGAGGTTGGAGGAGGAGGAGGTGGCGCTGTGCTGTGGGTGATGTTGGGTTTGAGGTAGAGAGGAATCGGCGAGCTCAGAGAGGAGGTCAATGATGGCGGAGGTTGATGAATGTGGTTGCGGCGTAGCTCCGGTGGTCGCGGTGGTGTGAGGAAGTCGTGGGGTTGCTGGGGTTGGCCGGAGGCAGTGATGGGTGCTCGATTGGATGTTGGAGGGAGATGAGAAGGAACTCGTTGGGGAGGGGGGGTGATGGTGGTGATGGGGCGCTGGGGCTCATCGGAGCTCCGGCGGCGAGGTTGCAGGGGGCTCGGGTGTAGGGAGGAAGGAAGAGAGAGGAGGTGAGGCGAGATGAGAGGAGAAGGTCGAGGAGATGGGGGTCAAGCTCGGTGGTGAGATGGGGTTGATGGAGGAGTTGCGCGGTGGTCGGAGGTGCGACGATGACAAGAGAAGTGTGGCTGGAGCTTGGAGATAGTGGGAGATGGCGGGTGAGGCGCTCGGGTTGGTGGCGAGAAAGAGAGAATGGGATAGAGAGAGGGACAAAATAAGTGACAGAGAGAGAGAAAGATGAGATTAAAAGGATTAATAAGAATTAATAGGATATAAAGAGGGGATTAATTGTGATTAATGGGAAATTATGGTGGAGATTTCGGTTTGGATTTGTGGGAATTCAAAAAGAAAAGAGAAGAGATAATTATTTGGGTTTGGGGAAAGAGATGTGGGCCGGGCCTGTGCTTGGGTGTGGGTTAGAGCACTAAGAATATAATTAAGGAAAAAGAGCTAGAGTTTAAGAATTCGAAAAAGTAGGGAAAAATTTAGACAAGAATATTTGAAGAAAATATTTAAATACGGATTTAAGTATAAAATGAGACCGCTTATTACAATATGCTACATATCAAATGAAGAGACCGGACTGTACGGTAAGTGTTACTTATAGGCTTTATGGGAGTTTGGACAAGCTTGCTTGTTGATTTTCTAATCGCTCAATACCTGGGTAGCCGTTATATCCAGCTAGTACCACCGACGGCTTGTGAGTGACTGATGTGATCATCACCTACTGTTGGCGTTTTGACGAGTGTTTAGAGTCCCACACAGAAGTTTCCTGGTTCAAGCAAAACGAAGTAGGGCATATATGCTGATATGTGCGGGAGTCCTGATTAAATACGAGTATGTGATACCGTATTCTAATCTGGCAGTTATCTGATATCGGTCAGGTTATATGTGATATAACCGGATTATTGAATTAAGTGTTGATTTGATAATGTGATATACAGATAAATGATATTAGTCGGTTATATGTGATATAACCGGATTATTAAATCAAGTGTTGATTTAATAATATGATAAATTTGATATAATTATCTCTTAACTAATATTATTAGCTCACTAAATATTTTCTTATATATATGAAGCATGGCATGAATTTCTATTTTGTGAAAACAGAATTGATGTTGAAAATGAGGAGGGATGGGTGTATCATGGCTTGATGAATTTTTAATTCATCATCCTTCACTATTCAAGCATGGTCACAATATATTATTGTGAGATATTTTTGTATGCTTGAATAAGTGAACACTTAGCCATTCAACACTTAGATTTTTTTGTTATGCTTGCTCATTTTCTCACATGAGCTCCTTACTCTTTGTTGCTCTCATCATCTTCTTCCTGTTCATGCCTCAAAGATCTAACCCCTTCCATGTGATGTGAACCATAGAGCTTTGAACAAATCCTAGTGAGCCTTAAAACCCCTACTTCACCATCCTACACTTGATTAGCAATCAAGTGTAGTGTGTTTCCTTCATTAAAGATAGTTTAATGAAGAGGTGGCTTGAGCTAGAGGGACTTCGGATGGATCTTCTTTGGCACGAAGATCACGGAGGAGGCTCGTTCAAACTTGAAGTGGAGCTTAGTGGAGTCGAGTGGACTACAACCTGGAGCTTTAGAAGAGAAGGACACGGTCATCAAAGCTTGTAGCCTCCTTCCTTTCTCTTAGTTTTCATATCTTCACATGGTAAACCCTAATATTCTAGTTAAGATCTTGGTTAGTATTCGTTAGCACCACGAATTTTTGAAAATTACATGTGTGATGCCCGTTTAAACCCCGTCGCGGTGCTAGCGTTCACTTTCATGGTATCAGAGCCAAGCTAGAACATTTGGGTAGGTCTTTACGACGTTAAAGTGTTCGATCGGTTTTCAAAACCGCAAACTTGTGTAGTTTCTGTCGAATTTTTCAAATGTTGAAATTTTCGTGATTAAAAATATTCAGAAAATCGCGCAGGCTTTTTTATGGAACCCCAGAAAATTCAAACCCCTAACCTCTTCAAAGAGCCGCAGAACCGCGGCCCAAACCCTAGTTTGGTCGCGGTTCCGCCGCACTTTTGTGGAGTCAAGGGTTGACTTTTTCTGTGCTGCTCCATTTGTAAATTTGGCACTTTCTGGATGTTTTTAATGATTCTCAAGTTGTTGAGGTCTCTGGATTTTGTGGCTGTTTGTTAAATTGATCGAAATGTTTAATGTCGTTTAGACTTTGATAATATGTGATACAATTGTTAGAATCCAGAATAATTAGTTTGTGAAAACTAGTTAATATATTGTAAATCTAGCCGTTTAGTCTCGATTGATCGATTGCCACGGAGTTTTGATTTGGATCAAAACTCCGTCGCAATTACGTATAGTACGCGATCACTTAGTCAGGAATCTTGTTGAATTATCCGACAGCTTATTGGAAAGAGTTTTCAATTTGAGACTAAAATGCAAGGTTTATAAGTTAGGCTTGAAATCCGGAATATAAGATATTCCGGGTTTATGATGTCTAAGGATATTGCGGATTCTAATTATTGTAGTTTTTCATTTCTTTTCTGCGAACGTAAGTATAATATGTGGAGTATCCCGATCTCGTTGCTATATGTCAACAAAATTCGGGATACGCGTATTTACTTATGTTGATGACATGAGATATTATGTGTTGCTGTGATGTGTTTATTGGATCATCGTGAATGAATAGCCGAGGGGGGGTTATGTGAGATGAGAATTTTTATTTTCATTCATATAAAATCTGTATGTAATATTCTTTTATTGGGGCACTTCCGGGTTGAGGATGATGTCACCATTGATGTATATTATTTACTTTTCCGCATTAGGATAAACCCAAGTCGGGAAGTACAAGTAGCCAGATTCTAGAGTCCAGTGGGAGACCATCTCAAGGAGTTGAGACCGGGTCTCCTAACTCTAGAATTGGCAGGGTTGCTTACCACTCTCGTAGGGGTCTAGCGATGTGGGTTTGGCTATTCATCACGACAGTGGAATCCGTGTTTTTCATTATTGGCTTAATTTAAAATACAGACCTCCTAGTATATCCAATATTTCATATGTTGACTTCTGCTGCTTGGTTCTGTGATATTGATCATATAATTGCGTGAGAAGAATACTATATTATATATATGATATATAATAAACGTTGCTTATGTTTTACACCCACCCTAGTCTAGCCCCCGCTCTGCCGTTAGTCAAGTAACCTAACGGTGCATGACGGGCCCCGTAGTGAATGCGGATGGCATAAGCGTACGTTCTATTTTCGTTTCATTTTCTGTGATGTTTAGGAAACATTAAATGATGGGACTTCATTAATGAGATTAATGAAAAAAAGAAACCTAAAGATGTTGTAGAATCAAGAGTTTTTTTAAAACGTAGCTCTAGTTCTTTCTTTGCACAGTGGTATTCCTTGATGAATATCCAGCACCTCATTCGATGAGGAAAGAGCCAAGATCCATTCACCGGGAGTGACCTCTTTAGAAAAACTAGCAAATACTACAACTCACTCGGTTTATCATCATAGTTTCTGTAGTTCTTGCTTTACATAGTGGTATTCATTGATGGATATCCAGCACCTCATTCGATGAGGAAAGAGCCGAGATCCCTTCACCGGGAGTAACCTCTTTAGCAAAAGCTAGTAAAAACTATTCGGTTTGTTTTTGAAAACTACTCAATTTTAAAAGTGGAGCTTAAACCACTCCTTTTCAAATAATTAGATTCTACAACGATATCAAGTTCATCACGTTAAAGGTTTTCTTAAAAACCAGCCGCAGCCCTCCGTCATTTCAGATAAGTACTATTTAGTATTCGTGCTACGTTTGTTGGCCTTCGTCAAGGCGTAGTGTGCTATAGCTGATTAGTGCTTATTTGCTGCATGTAATGTGAGCGGATTAGGGTAGTCGTGCGACTTTGTTGGCCTTCTTCAAGGGTCGTGCGGGTGGGTTTAATTCAATCAAGAAATGAACGAGTTGAACTTGACTAGTGGCCTATGATTTGTTGGCCTTCGTCAAGGTCATAGGAAGTTAGGGGTAAAAACAATTATTGGGAATTTCAAGTGTTGAAATTTGCAATGAGATTGCATGCATTCTATATGATAGTTGGATCTTGATACCCACTGCGAGTAAGAGTTACTGTCACGACCCGAAGGTACGGAACGTGACTGGCACTTAGATTACGAAACGTCCCAAGACGTAACATAACTTAAGTCAGCCAAAGCCCAGAAAATCTAAACCATAAACAAATAGAGTGAAGGAAAAACCTATTCAAGAACACGATTTAAAACCAATTAAGTTACATTAATCATTTTTAAAATATAAAAAATTTTCCAAAAATTTCAGCAGAGTCTCCTTTGTAAATACTGGCCCCAAACGGGTACAAACAAGAATATATAAACCTGTAATGAATAATGGCATCCCCAAGCGATAACTAGCTCTTCGCTCAAGGCAGATTCACAACCACACGCAATATATGTATAATATCAAGCAAATAAGCATAAAGAAACACAAAAGTAAGAAAAGCATAATGTCGGCTCATGTGAGCTCGACCCTAGAGAAACAATATATACACAAATCTCTCGATCTCATCACTAGGTCGCATATACAATAGAAGAAGTGGTAGATGGAGAATAATAGATACAATGATAGTACAAAAAGGATACAAAAGTGTCCTCGCAACCCACCTACGAGCAATGTCGCGAGTCCTAGCAAAAGAAGCCAAAGAAAAGTACGCCCGCCGCTACAAGGCTGACGGGTCTGACCTGCAAGACACTGTGGCACAACGGGGCAGAGTTGCCAGCTTGTGAGTAGTAAGTAATATCTAATAAGGCTATCGTAAGAATGCACGCAAATGCGTCACAACCTGCATATCTAGATATGATGCGATGCCACTAATATGTATGCGCATGGATGCAAAATCAATATGAAATCTTTAAGTGTTTAGTACGATGATATCTGCATTCTTAACTTAGAAAAATATCGGTACAATAGGTAAGGTACAATCAATGAAATCATCCAAAAACCGTGTCAAGCATCGACACAAAATATGGATATATATCTGTCTCAATGTATCACTATGTCAATATCTCAATACCTGGGGCTCCGTCAGTCCGGATCGGCCCATATCATCAAATCTCACGACAACGGTCGGTATCCTACGGATATCCGCCGCGCCAGACATCATCGGTAGGTAGTCTTCCTCTGCCAGGCTCATCGTCTACAACTCGAGCTTCTTGCCCCGGGTACCATACTGGGCCCACCATGTACCCGAGACGGTTCATCCACTCCTCGAATCGGGTCTCGAAATCCAACAGAAAACATGAAAACTCATGCTGGACGACACATACATCACGAGAAAACCGCAACTTGCCTTTTTTAAAACATAATGAGTTTGGAAAATTCTTGCGATTTTCCCCAAAATCCAGAAATGTCAGCAATAGTAAAATCCTCAAGAAATTATAATATCTGACATGTTGTAAATGATAGATGCCTATGATATCGATATTATGCAATGTAATTTATGACTAGGAATCTATATATGAATGATAATGAAGTGAGGTATATACATGCTTTGCAATCCAATGTATCATGTATGGTGCAAGTGTTTGATACTAAACTAAGCAGGTTCTTAAGTGCTCGTGGCATGGCAATTACCAAAGGCGTGTGTGTTTACATGAATAGTGTGCGTGCAACATGAGCCAATGGTAATGGTGCAAGTGTCCTAAGAAGTGATATCACACATATGTATAGAGATAACGATGCGATACCAGCAGATGAATAACTAGAAAGCTATGCATATGAATGCAACTAATACTAGCAACCGTAAATATCGGGCGCCTCGCGCCATCCAGATGATCCCCCCATAGATGTGTACATCTATTCACACGAACGCCTCAGCTAGTTTGGTCCAACTACAGCTTTGCCTTTGCGCGCCGCGTCCAAAGCTTCCGCAACCGATCCTAGAATTGGCACAAATGTAAAACGTAAGGCTAAAAACACAATATCAATACCATTCGAGAAAACTAGTGTCCAAAAGCTAAACACGTGTACTCGGAACACTGACACGTGAGCATTATCATCTGAAACCACCCCGATCTGCTGTGAAACACAGCAAACACCAAACTCACTCTCAAAACGTACGTGTCGCACAAGTTTAAAAGTGCTAAAAATAAGGTATTTGGTTCCAGATTTTGATACGAGTTGAATTAGGAAAAGTTGCATACACAAAACACCTACAATATATAGCAGACACCCACAGTCCAAACCTCAACACCCAGCTCCACCATCTGGACGCAAATTGCGGCCAAAACTAATTAATTTGCGGCCAAAGAGGGGAGAGGGGGTCTCGTTCTTTGTGTGTGTGATCCTTGTCCAGTAAACATGCTCCAGTACTTGCAACTTTTCATCACAACTTCTGGGTTGAAAGCAGATCTCGTTTGAACACCAATTTAAACTAAAATCGATAATTAAACACTAATTACACATTTAGTGGAAACTTGCTGTAGAAACTGAATTGTTTAACACTAATCACACTTAATTATCCTACTCAAGTCATAAAAACTCCAATTGACCCGAATCTTCACTTTAAACATCAAGTTAGCACTAATTTCAAAATTAAACACTAAATTAACTAAATAAACTAAGAGTTTATCAAATTGTAAATATAGTTTGGCTTAATACCTCAAGATAATAGAAAGTTGATCTACACTTGGACTCCCAAAGATGGTCTCACACTCCAAGTTTTAAACTAAATTTGGCTTAAGAAGAGATAGATAAAGGATTTGTTTTGAATTTGAGAATAAATTTGTGGATTTTTGATGGAATTTGTGATGAAATTTCAAGTGGAAAGAGAAGGGGAAAATGGGGGATTCCTGCAGGAAGCGGCCTTGAGGGAGTGGGGGGGGGGATGTGAAAGTTGTGTGGAAATTTCCATGAAAAAGTATCCCTCAAGTCCAATTAATGCCTTTCACATCAATTCCTATTTAAATTTCATTTTATTTCATTTTTAACCATGGAAACAACTAGACTTGGAATAACTTGATAAAAATTTATGTTACCACTAGGTTTTAGTTTGTAATGGTTCCTAAGTATGTAATTCACCCATTCAAATTTGTATTTATCACTAATTTAATATATATTTAAAAGCTTAAAATAATATTTAAAATAATTAATTAAGGAAAAATTATTTAAATGACTAGAAATTTATAAGTGACAAATAAATAACCAAATACTAGCAATTTCATATCTAAATTTTGTATAATTAGGCGTATATTGAAAAATAATTATTTTTACGTTTTACGGAAAATACTGATTATTTTACCGATTATCGGAAAATTACCTAAACGATTTCAAAGTGTTACAATCTTCCCCCCTTAACACCGAATTTAAAATTTAACTACGCATACCTTAAAAAAGATGGGGATATTTCTTTCTCATCTCGTCCTCGGTCTCCCAGGTGACCTCCTTGCTGTATGGGCTACGCCAAAGAACCTTGACGGAAGGTATAACCTTCGACCTCAATTTCTTTACCTGCCGATCCAAAATGACCACCGGCTGCTCGGTGAATGAAAGATCGCGCTCCAGCTGGATCATCTGGTGCTAAATCGCATGAGAAGGGTCATGAAGGTACTTACGGAGTATCGAAACATGGAACGCGGGGTGAACATCTGGGAAGCTGGGCGGAAGAGCTAACTGATAAGCCACCGAACCGACACGCTCTAGGATCTCGAAGGGACCAACATATCTAGGACTAAGCTTCCATTTCCACCCAAATCTCTTCACGCCTTTCATCGGAGAGACCCTCAGGAAAACATGATCGCCAACAGCGAAATCGAGTCGGCGACGGCGCCTGTCAGCTGTCACGCCCCGCTTCCCAGTGTACGACAAAGGGGACGCGACGAGATCCGCTACGTATATACTCAGAAGTACATACGCTAAGCGTATCTAAGCAATATAAAAGTAAATACACAAGAGACAAGAAATAAAAAGAACAACAACTTTTATTTATTAACATTCTTGTACAATACATGAAAGGAAATACAACTGAAATAAAAAGATGCCTAAACAGTGACATAACAGGAAATGAAAAGTACAGAGAGGAAAAGTGTACAAGGAAACTAAAGTGCAGGGTCTTCAGCAAACTGCTCCAAGTCTTCTTGCGATGGCTCGATCTCTGCCGGGTCCAAATCACCTGACGACATTCAAAGAAGAAAGAAACAGAATGTCGTCAGCGAACATGTCGCTCGGTAAGTCCCAAAGCTGAGAGGAAAGTAGAAAAGACTGAATAAGAAGATATATTTTAAAGTTGTATTATCCTGTAGTAATGTCGTATTAACGCTGTTGTTTGTAGCTTGGTACAGAAGGATGCCAGTGTATACGAGGGGAGTCTCTATATGCCAGAGACTAGGGGCACGTATAG
Organism: Agapanthus africanus; assembly: GCA_030015575.1. Classification (NCBI taxonomy): domain Eukaryota; kingdom Viridiplantae; phylum Streptophyta; class Magnoliopsida; order Asparagales; family Amaryllidaceae; genus Agapanthus; species Agapanthus africanus. The sequence continues at coordinate 351,800,735 of CM057351.1, forward strand.
TACAAGGAACCGTTTATGCCACGGTACAACAGCAACTGGATTCATATTAGGTGTATTAAATCTGACCACCTCGTGCCACCTTTAACACCTTCCGTACCAATCTACCCCTTAAACCCCGCGATGTCTTATTTGTATTGTTATCTTGTAAATTGTATTGGCTGCATGATTAATTGACTGACCGACCGAAACCATGATATCAGGAAACGGTTGTAACCGTAGAGTCATGTAAATGGAATACTGAGAATCATATAAAAGTAATATATATCCATGGTTCGGTTCAGTCAAGTTGTATAAATTGATAATCGTATTCATGGATTCATGTGTTCATATTGAATTGGAAACTTGTAGATTATAAATTGACTTGAATCATATTCAAGTTAGATTAATCAGACTCAAACCCGAGTCAGACAATCAGGAATGTGAATCGAAGTCTTAAAATTGCTAGGGTCCTTAGGGTAATTTATAAAACTTGAGGGTTTTTTTATGTAAAAATACTTTTATATACTTTTCAAAATACGCCTCAAATATTTATTGTTCGTCTTTAGAGTTGTAATGAGGGTGGATTTTATGTGGTGACATTTCTAGTGAAAATATCCTAGTTTTATAAATAAGGGTATTTATCTATAATATTGATTTATTTGAAGTTCATTGTATTTTAGTGTAAAATTTATTCTTGTGATTTTTAGGAAAAGGTGGAATACTTATATCATAATAAAATAGATATTTAAATGATAAATATACATATATTTATACAAAAATAATTTTAATAAATATTTTATATTTCAATAAAAATCTCATTTTCTTAAGATGTCGTATTTTAAACCTTTCGAGACCGAATGCTCCTTGCGGAGGTCTGAATCTCGCACTACTAGCCCGAGGGTGCGTGATAAACTGCACATTCCCGAACGGGTTCCCCAAAAATGGGTTGTAGCGGCGTTTTGCAAAGATTGTAAAATACTAATCGTTTAGAAAACGGTTTTATAAAGTAAAAGGTATTTATTTGCAAAGTGTAATTTTCCGTATTTTAGATTCTAGGGTTTCCTAAGTCAACTAGCCTATTTCTAAATGGTCTAAACGACAAATAGTTAGATGCCTCAAATCGCCTCTTCACCGCCAATTGTGGCCAGGTAAGTACAAACGAGGAAAGGAGGGATCCGCTCACGAATCGTGAGACGGGCCTTTTAAAGTTACCTTTGCTCGCTTGCCTAGCCTAGACACCACAAAGTCAGCTTTAGATAAACGATCGATGTCCACAACTTATCGTATTTTCCTAATAAGAGGTATTTATTTAAAAGTGTATCAAAACTAAACTTTTAGAGTTGATTTTTATTAAGTAAATGGTATTTAAATGAAAGTATTGTTTTTATCGTATTCTAAGTTTTTGATGATGCCGCTTAGGGTTGTATTTGCGTATGTGTGGAGGTAGGTCATTACCTCGTGCTCTACTTAAATGTATAGCAAAGTTAAGGGGTTAAATGTGAAATCGAAACATGATGGTATTAAAATGAAAAATACGATAAATTGGAAAGGTTATCATTTCATGTGATGAAACTTATTCAAATTGATTTTTAAAAGTTTAATAGTCAACATAAAGATGTTTAGGCATGAATGTATTGGTGAGAAGTGAAATTTTATAGAAAACCGAATCGGAAATCGGATTTGTTCCGATTCCGTCGGGTTTTGTAATTTGGTATTTTAGAGAAATAGAAAGGGGATAGAATGAGACTTACGGGTTTCGATTAAGCAAAGGAGTGAAGGGGGGACTAGAGAGGTTGTCGAGGCGTTGCTTCGTTGCCGGTTGTTCCTAAAAACGTCGCCGGAATTCCCGCCGGAATTTCGTCGGAGCTTCGCCGTGAACTTGTTTTCAAAGTACACACTTCTTGGAAAATTTTTGAGAGAGTGAGCTTAGTGTTTTGGGATGAGAGGGTAGAGGGTAGGGGGTGTATTTATAGGGTAGGCTAGGGTAGGGTAGGTGAAAGATTTTTAATTAAAAAAATTTGTAAAAATTATAGAAAATCATTAAAAATTGTAGTAAATGGGGAATAATTAAGTCTCGGGAACCGATCCATTAATTTAGAGTATACAGGGGGTTAGAGAAGCTCAAAAGGCAAAAATTTCATTTTGGGGACTCGGCCATCCGGCCGAGTCTGGCCGGCGCCGCCGGCCAGAGTCAGCCGGGTCCGCCAGCCGACTCGGCCGAGTCAGGCCGAGTCGGGGGTCTAAAATGTGGGGGGTCGTCAGGTGAAGGCTCTGGTATTTTTAGTTTTTCAGGTGCAGTTCATGTTTTGGGAGTTATGGTGTTTGGACTGTTGGGCTTCCAAAGGATTTAAAACAAAAATAATCTAAAAATAAGTGCGGTATGGGATTTGAACTCTGGTGGCTTGGTTCAGCAATGCAAGGTATTACCAATGCGCTACAAGCTCCTTCTTGTAATTATTGTGGGAAAATAAATATTTAAAGTGGTAACATCAACATTAAATACCCCAAGTATACTTCAAATTTAAATCAATTTTATGTATACAAAAATTGGAGTTGTTACAATCTACCCTCCTTAAAAAATTTCGTCCTCGAAATTTACAAATTTTATTTGAGGACTAATTTACAAAGAGGTGAGGATATCTTGCACGCATTTCATCTTCCTTTTCCCAAGTGGATTCTCCTGGAGTGTCTTTCCTCCACATTACCCGGACCAAGTTAACTTCTTTGTTCCGAAGTGTCTTCACTTTCCTGTCCAGGATCTCCACAGGCTGTTGTTCAAAAGACAAGTCGGGCTGTATAGTGAGCTCGGAATGATCAAGTACATGGATGGGGTCACTCACATACTTTCTGAGTTGGGATATGTGGAACACATTTTGTACTCCTTCCAATGAGGGTGGAAGCGCTAAGCGGAATGCCACTTCACCGACTCGTTCGAGTATATCGGACGGTCCAATGTATCTTGGACTTAATTTACCCCGTCTTCCAAATTGGATCACTCCGCGGTTCGGAGATATCTTCAAGAATACATGGTCTCCTGGCTGGAACTCCAAGTGTCGTTTCTTTGCATCGGCCCAGTGCTTCTGTCTATCTTGGGCTATGCGCATCCGTTCCCTGATAGTACGAACCACATTAACGGTCGCTACTATCATCTCTGGTCCAAGAAGTTCCCTATCTCCGATGTTGTCCCAACTTAATGGCGATCGACACTTCCTTCCATACAATGCTGCAAAATGTGCCATTCCTATGCTTGCTTGGTAGCTATTATTTTACGCGAACTCCACAAGATGCAGGTGATCTTCCCACGATCCTTTGAAGTCTAGCATACACGCTCTGAGCATATCCTCCAAGATCTGAATAGTTCGTTCCGACTGACCATCTTTTTGTGGATGATAAGCCGTGCTGAAGTTCAGACTTGTTCCCAAGCTAGCTTGCAGACTCTGCCAAAATTGCGATCGGAACCTGGTGTCATGATCGGAGACAATGCAGAACGGTACTCCATGAAGTCTCACAATTTCCTGTATGAGTTTATGGGTATCAGAGATAGTACATTATGAAGAGTTTAAATCTTAAATAGATTATTACTTCAATGTACTTCTTTGCCAGTGTCTCAGTTGATTGGCCAACTCGAAATGGGATGAAATGAGCTGACTTTGTGAGTCGATCCACAATGACCCATATAGCATCGTTACCCTTTGTGCTGCGAGGAAGAGCAGTCACAAAGTCCATCATGATGTGCTGCTACTTCCAATCTGGAATTGGTAACGGTTGAAGTAGTCCAGCTGTCCTGTGATGTTCAGCCTTTACTTGCTGACACACCAAGCATTTTGCGACGCTTCTGGATACTTCATGCTTCATTCCATGCCACCAATAATTCTGACGTAGATCTTTGTACATTTTGGTACCTCCAGGATGTACTGAGTAGAGAGAGCTGTGAGCTTCTTTCATTAACTCTTCCCGAACATGACCTTTTGGTACACACAATCTGCTGCCATATCTCAAAGATCCGTCTTCATGGATGATGAAGTCTGTTCTAAGTCCATTCTCCACTTGTTCTCTGATCCTTTGCAACTTAGCATCACTTGCTTGAGCTGCTTTGATCTGATTGACAATGGTTGATTGAACTTGTAGATTCATCAAACTTGAAGCATTACCTGGCATGACTACTTCAATCTCCATCTGATGCAAGTCTTGTTGAAGCTTCCACTGAGTGGTGAGATTCATCGATAATGGTTGGCGACTAAGAGCATCAGGTACTACGTTCATCTTCCCTGGGTGATATTGCAAGTTGATGTCAAAGTCCGCCATGAGTTCTAACCATCTTCTCTGCCGCATATTCAACTCCTTCTGAGTAAACACGTACTTCAGACTTTTATGATCTATGTAGATGTTCACTCGTTCACCAAGTAAATAATGGCGCCAAATCTTGAGAGCAAAAATGATGGTTGCCAACTCCAGATCATGCGTCGGATAATTGCCCTCATGTGTCTTCAGTTGTCTTGAAGCATAAGCCACAACCTTACCGTGCTGATGTAGAACACATCCTAATCCCTTATCGGATGCATCACAATGCACTTCGAATCCTCCAGATTGATCCGGTATTACGAGAATAGGTGCAGATGTCAATCTTGACTTGAGTTCTACGAAAGCTTGTTCGCATGCTTCTGACCATACAAATTCTTCATCTTTTCGTGTGAGCTTGGTCAGGGGTGTTGCTATCTTTGAGAATCCTTCAATGAACCTTCTGTAATATCCAGCTAAACCCAAGAAACTCCGAATGTCCTTCACTGACTTTGGTGTAGGCCATTCGCTAACTGCTGAAACTTTGGCTGGATCCACAGAAATTCCTTCTCCTGATACGATATGTCCAAGAAAACCAACTTGATTTAGCCAAAACTCGCACTTGCTGTACTTGGCATAAAGCTTATGTTGTCGAAGAGTTTCCAGGACAATTCGTAGATGCTCTGGATGCTCTTTCCCACTCTTAGAATATACCAGGATGAAGATGACAACAAACCTGTCTAAATACTCCCGGAAAACTTGATTCATTAGGTTCATGAATATTGCTGGTGCATTGGTCACTCCAAATGGCATCACTAGAAATTCGTAATGTCCATAGCGAGTTCTGAAAGCTGTTTTGTGAATATCAGCTTCCTTGACCTTCACTTGATGATAACCTGAACGAAGATCCAATTTAGAGAAAACACAAGATCCACTTAGCTGATCGAATAAATCATCGATGCGCGGGAGTTGATACTTGTTCTTTATAGTGACTTCGTTCAAGGCTCTATAATCGATGCACATTCTGTATGAACCTTCCTTCTTCTTCACCAGTAGTACAGGTGCTCCCCAACTTGAAGTGCTTGGACGAATCCATCCTTTCGCCAATAATTCGTCCAACTGTGTTCGGACTTCCTTCAAATCTTCCGAACTTAATCTATAAGGTGCTTTGATCACCGGTTGTGCTCCTGGTACTAAATCAATACTGAATTCAAGAGCTCGATCGGGAGGCAAACCTGATATATCATCAGGAAATACATCGTTGAACTCTCGAACTACCTCTGGTCTTAATTCTTCTTCTGCTTGAGCTGCTGCAACTACTGCTTCCCTTGGCTTCGCTTTGTAGGTACTTGGCTCCAGGGTACGGTCTCCGCTTTTGAAATAGAAGACCGGATGGTCTGGAATCTTGAATACTACCCTCCTTTGCCGACAGTCAATGGTAGCATAAAAAGTTCCAAGCCAATCCATTCCTAGAACCACATCGAAGTTCGGTATGTCCAGTACTTTGAAGTCAGCATAAAACTCTCGGCTGCAGACGACGACTTGACACAAGCTGTATCCCATAGTTGCCTTTAGAACGCCATTTTCTGAACTGACATTCCAGCTGGATACAAGCGGTGAGACTGGAATCGCATGGGTTCGGATGAACCGTTGCGACATAAAGCAGTGGGATGCTCCAGTATCAAACAGTGCAAGTGCAGGTAGTGAGGCTACTAGGATTGTACCTAAGGTATATGGGATATGTTTTAGGTATAGGGAAAGTGTGTAGATAACCAAGACTAAAAGATAAGTTTGAGAAGGAAAGTTTACCAGTGATGACTTGGCTAGTGGCCTCAGCTTCTTCCACGGACATCGTGAAAGCCTGGCGCTTTGGTGCATTCCTCCTGGCCTGAGGAGCATTCCTCGGAACGTTCCTTTGAGCTTGATGGAACTGACGAGGAGGTGGTGCAGCTTGTGGTCCTCTGGGTGGTGCAGGTAGTGCAAGTCTTGGAGCAGGTGCTTGGATAGCTGGACGCTGTGGATAATTGTTTGCTGGCCTGGGTGCAGCAACTGGGTTTTGCCTTTGGGGACAAGCCCCAATACCATGAGCAGCTGAGCCACAGATCAAGCAAAGGTTGTTCGCACGCCGGCAATCTCTCGCCAGATGCCCATTTCTCTTGCAGTAGTTACAAAAGGCTGGGCTGGGCCTGTTGATTGGTGCTCCAGGACGTCTTGGCACAAAAGGTGGTCTGGACGAGGCTCCACCTGCCATCTGGTTGGCAGGGCGCTTGACTCCTGCAGACTGAGGTCTGCCCCTTGCTTTTATCACTGCCTCATAACTGCGGGCAGCTTCCAGAGCATCCTCGTGAGTCAAAATTTTCCTGTGGCTAGAGCAGCCTGAATCTCCGTGTCCAGTCCTTGTTGAAAGTGACGGGCTCTGATCTCGTCCGTCGGTATCAAATGTGCCGCGAATCTGTTTAAGGATGGTGTTCGATGTGTAGTATGTGATATTTAAAAATTGAACTGTTGTGACATATCTTACTGGCTTAGCATGGTGAATTCAGCGTCGTACTCATCTACTGATTTGTCCCACATCGATCCTTGTTGTAGATGAATGAACTGCTGCTCCATGGCAAACCTGGCAGTCACAGGGAAGTATTTCGCGTCGAATTTCTCACGAAAAGTCTTCCATTCAATAGGTTGTACAAGACGGCTTTCTTCCGTCTTCCACCAGTTGCGAGCATTGTCCGTGAGCTGTAGTTTCGCCACACGGACCCAAGCTATGTCTGGCACTTGTGCTGCTGCCAGATCATCTTCTATGCTTTGTGCCCATTCTTCAGTTTCAAGAGGGCTTCCTTTTCCGGAGAAATGCTTCGGATGTAAAGCCCTGAATTGCTTTACCCCCGGTGCGTCAGTCTCGGGACGGTTCAGGAGTTGTTGCTGTCCCTCGAGAAGGCTGCGGATCGCCTCAAGTAGCACTGTTTGCTTGGTGGGTGGCGCAGGAACAGCAGGTGTGAGGGGTAGTGCTGGAGGTGTGTTGTTGACGTTGGTGCTGGTGTTGTTCGGAGAATCCATAACCCTGAAGAAAAATTTGGGTTATGACAGATTCAAGTACATGAAATGATAAGATTCAATGAATATGGAATAGCAAGATTCAGGGAACATGAATTGTAAAGAATGTTTTAGTTGCTGGTTCTGTGTTATATTGCTTAGGTTGTTCACGCAGAACAGAACTGCATGATAGGGTTTCATACAGCTCTGACCTGCATGGGCCACCAACAAAACCTGTCACGCCCCGCTTTCAAGTGTATGGCAAAGGAGACGCGACGAGATCCGCTACGTATATACTCAGAAGTACATACGCTAAGCGTATCTAAGCAATATAAAAATAAATACACAAGAGACAAGAAATAAAAAGAACAACAATTTTTATTTATTAACATTCTTGTACAATACATGAAAGGAAATACAACTGAAATAAAAAGATGCCTAAACAGTGGCATAACAGGAAATGAAAAGTACAGAGAGGAAAAGTGTAAGAGGAAACTAAAGTGCAGGGTCTTTAGCAAACTGCTCCAAGTCTTCTTGCGATGGCTCGATCTCTGCCGGGTCCAAATCACCTGACGACATTCAAAGAAGAAAGAAACAGAATGTCATCAGCGAACAGGTCGCTCGGTAAGTCCCAAAGGTGAGAGGAAAGTAGAAAAGACAGAATAAGAAGATATATTTTAAAGTTGTATTATCCTGTAGTAATGTCGTATTAACACTGTTGTTTGTAGCTTGGTACAGAAGGATGCCAGTGTATACGAGGGGAGTCTCTATATGCCAGAGACTAAGGGCACGTATAGTACAAGGAACCGTTTATGCCACGGTACAACAGCAACTGGATTCATGTTAGGTGTATTAAATCTGACCACCTCGTGCCACCTTTAACACTTTCCGTACCAATCTACCCCTTAAACCCCGCGATGTCTTGTTTGTATTGTTATCTTGTAAATTGTATTGGTTGCATGATTGATATCCTAACTGACCGAAACCATGATATCAGGAAACGGTTGTAACCATAGAGTCATGTAAATAGAATACTGAGAATCATGTAAAAGTAATATATATCCATGGTTCGGTTCAGTCAAGTTGTATAAATTGATAATTATATTCATGGATTCATGTGTTCATATTGAATTAGAAACTTGTAGATTATAGATTGACTTGAATCATATTCAAGTCAGATTAATCAGACTCAAACCCGAGTAAGACAATCAGGAATGTGAATTGAAGTCTTATAATTGCTAGGATCCTTAGGGTAATTTATAAAACTTGAGGGGTTTTTATGTAAAAATACTTTTATATACTTTTCAAAATACGCCTCAAGTATTTATTGTTCGTCTTTAGAGTTGTAATGAGGGTGGATTTTATGTGGTGACATTTCTAGTGAAAATATCCTAGTTTTATAAATAAGGGTATTTATCTATAATATTGATTTATTTGAAGTTCATGGTATTTTAGTGTAAAATTTATTCTTGTGATTTTTAGGAAAAGGTGGAATACTTATATCATAATAAAATAGATATTTAAATGATAAATATACATATATTTATACAAAAATAATTTTAATCAATATTTTATATTTCAAAAAAAATCTCATTTTCTTAAGATGTCGTATTTTAAACCTTTCGAGACCGAATGCTTCTTGCGGAGGTCTGAATCTCGCACTACTAGCCCGAGGGTGCGCGATAAACTGCACAATCCCGAACGGGTTCCCCAAAAATGGGTTTTAGCGGCGCTTTGCAAAGATTGTAAAATACTAATCCTTTAGAAAACGGTTTTATAAAGTAAAAGGTATTTATTTGCAAAGTGTAATTTTCCGTATTTTAGATTCTAGGGTTTCCTAAGTCAACTAGCCTATTTCTAAATGGTCTAAACGATAAGTCGTTAGAAGTCTCAAATCGCCTCTTCCCCGCCAATTATGGCCAGGTAAGTACAAATGAGGAAAGGAGGGATCCGCTCACGAATCGTGAGACGGGCCTTTTAAAGTTACCTTTGCTCACTTGCCTAGCCTATACACCACAAAGTCAGGTTTAGATAAACGATCGATATCCACAACTTATCGTGTTTTCTAATAAGAGGTATTTATTTAAAAATGTATCAAAGCTAAACTTTTAGAATTGATTTTATTAAGAAAATGGTATTTAAATGAAAGTATTGTTTTTATCGTATTCTAAGTTTTTGATGATGTTGCTTAGGGTTGTATTTATGTGTATGTGGAGGTAGGTCGTTACCTCGTGCTCTACCTAAATGTATATCAAAGTTAAGGGGTTAAATGTGAAATCGAAATATGATGGTATTAAAGTGAAAAATACGATAAATTGAAAAGGTTATCATTTCATGTGATGAAAATTATTCAAATTGATTTTTAAAAGTTTAATAGTCAACATAAAGATGTTTAGGCATGAATGTATTGGTGAGAAGTGAAATTTTATAGAAAACCGAATCGGAAATCGGATTTGTTCCGATTCCGTCGGGTTTTGTAATTTGGTATTTTAGAGAAATAGAAAGGGGGATAGAATGAGACTTATGGGTTTCGATTAAGCAAAGGAGTGAAGGGGGGACTAGAGAGGTTGCCGAGGCGTTGCTTCGTCGCCGGTTGTTCCTAAAAACGTCGCCGAAATTCCCGCCGGAATTTCGTCGGAGCTTCGCCGCGAACTTGTTTTCAAAGTACACACTTCTTGGAAAATTTTTGAGAGGGTGAGCTTAGGGTTTTGGGATGAGAGGGTAGAGGGTAGGGGGTGTATTTATAGGGTAGGCTAGGGTAGGGTAGGTGAAAGGTTTTTAATTAAAAAAATTTGTAAGAATTATAGAAAATCATTAAAAATTGTAGTAAATGGGGGATAATTAAGTCTCGGGAACCGATCCATTAATTTAGAGTATACAGGGGGTTAGAGAAGCTCAAAAGGCAAAAATTTCATTTTGGGGACTCGGCCGAGTCAGGCCGAGTCGGGGGTCCAAAAAATGGGGTCGTCGTCAGGTGAAGGCTCTGGTATTTTTAGTTTTTCAGGTGCAGTTCAAGTTTTGGGAGTTATGGTGTTCGGACTGTTGGGCTTCCAAAGGATTTAAAACAAAAATAATCTAAAAATAATGTGGGGTATGGGATTTGAACTCTGGTGGCTTGGTTCAGCAATGCAAGGTATTACCAATGCGCTACAAGCTCCTTCTTGTAATTATTGTGGGAAAATAAATACTTAAAGTGGTAACAGCAACATTAAATACCCCAAGTATACTTAAATTTAAATCAATTTTATGTATACAAAAATTGGAGTTGTTACATCAGTATATGATTTCTGCCTGCTCTGTGCTGCCCTCATCCTATCTTGAATTAGCTGGATCTTTTCGGTCATCTCCTGTACGATCTGCGGCCTCAAAATACTGCTCTCCCTAAGCTCTGTCCAACATACAGGCGATTGACATCTCCTCCAATATAAAGCCTCATAAGGTGTCATCTGAATCGTCTCCTGGAAGCTATTATTGTAGGAGAACTCGATCAAGGGCAAATGACGATCCCAGCTACCACCGAAATCTAAAACACAAGCTCTGAGCATGTCCTCAAGAGTCTGAATAGTCCGCTCTGACTGACCGTCAGTCTGCGGATGAAAAGCTGTGCTAAAACTCAATCGGGTGCCCAAAGCCTCCTGAAGTTTCTGCCATAATCGGCTGGTAAACTGGGTGCCCCGGCCGGACACGATGTAAGTCAGGATTCCATGCAGTCGCACGATCTCATCAATATAAACCTGGGCGTACTGAGCAAATCCAAAAGTGGTCTTCACGGGCAGAAAGTGAGCCGTTTTCGTTAATCGATCTACAATCACCCAAATAGAGTCATACCCTCGACTGGTCCTGGGTAGACCCACAATGAAGTCCATGGAGACCTGTTCCCACTTCCATTCAGGAATGGGCAAAGGCTGTAACTCGCCGGCTGTCCTCTGGTGCTCGGCCTTGACTTGCTGACAAGTCAGGCATCTCGATACAAAGTTCGTGACATCCTTCTTCATCCCATCCCACCAGTAAACCTCTCTCAAATCACGGTACATCTTGGTGGAACCTGGATGAACACTGTATACTGATCCATGTGCCTCCTCAAGAATATCATGCCTCAGTCTCTCAGAATCTGGTACGCACAGTTGAGTCCAAATTGAAGTATCCCCTGATCATCAATCACGATTTCGGAAACTCTGCCCTGCTGAATCTGCTTGATAATCTCTAAAATATGGGCATCACCGGACTGTGCCTCGCGGATACGGTCAAGTAACTGCGGGCGTGCTCTGAAATGGGCCAGCTGTCCCCCGGTAAGAGTAAACTTGGACTGTACTCGGCTATCACATAGCACCTGCCAATTCGCCGTCGACTGCATCTGTACTGCGCTCAAACAAGATAAGCTACCTCCGGGCCTCCTACTCAAAGCATCTGCCACCACATTCGTCTTGCTCGGATGGTATAGAATCTCGCAGTCATAATCTTTCATCAACTCCATCCAACGGCGCTGTCTCAGATTCAGATCTCGCTGCTGAAAGATATATTTCAAGCTCTTGTGGTCTGTGAATATCTGGCACGACTCGTCGTATAGGTAATGTCTCCAGATCTTGAGTGCAAACACCACTGCAGCCATCTCTGAATCGTGAGTGGGGTAGTTCTGCTCGTGCTTCCTCAACTGCCGAGAAGCATACGCGATAACTCTGTCGTGCTGCATCAATACACAGCCCAGCCCCACTCGAGAAGCATCACAATATACCACAAAACCGCCCGATCCTGAACGCAATGATAACACTGGTGCAGTAGTCAGACGAGTCTTCAACTGCTGGAAGCTATCCTCACATGCCTCAGTCCAATCAAAAGGAACCCCCTTCTGGGTCAACCCGATCAACGGTGCAGCAATACGGGAGAAATCATGGAAAAAACGTTGATAGTAGCCGTCCAGACCTAGAAAGCTGCGAACCTCTGTAACTGATACCGGTCTGGGCCAGCGCTGAACGACCTCGATCTTCTTCGGATCCACATAAATACCATCTCTCGTCACCACGTGACCCAAGAAGTCGACACTGTCAAGCCAGGATGCACACTTAGAAAATTTGGCGAACAGCTGATGCTCCCTCAAAGTCTGCAATGTGATACGCAAGTGCTGCTCGTGCTCCTCCCGGCTCCGAGAATATACCAAGATGTCGTTAATGAAAACAATGATAAACTGATCAAGATACGGCCTGAATACATGGTTCATCAAGTCCATAAATGCTGCTGGGGCATTGGTGAGCCCGAGCGACAACACCAAGAACTCGTAATGACCATATCGTGTACGGAAAGTGGTCTTCGAAATATCATCCTTCCGAACCCGCAACTGGTGATAACCCGACCGTAAATCATCCTTCGAGAAATACCCCGCATCCTGGAGCTGATCAAATAAGTCGTCAATGCGGGGTAGGGGATATCTGTTCCGCACAGTAACCCAGTTCAGCTGACGATAATCGATGCATAAGCACATACTGCCGTCCTTCTTTTTAACAAACAGGACGGGAGCACCCCAAGGTGACACACTCGGCCGGATAAGCCCTTTATCCAGCAAGTCCTGCAACCGATCCTTCAGCTCTCTAAGCTCCACCGGGGCCATCCGATAAGGCGGTATAGAAATAGGCCCCGTGCCGGGGATCAAGTCAATGCAGAACTCAATCTCACGCTCTGGCGGCAGACCAGACAGCTCGTCAGGGAATACATCAGGGAACTCTCTCACAACAGGGACCTGGTCTAACGGAATCTCTGTGGCGCTAGTATCACAAACACAGGCTAAGAATCCCTGACATCCTTTCCGCAAGAGCTGACCAGCGCGAAGAGAAGAAATCAAGCTGGGAAGGGTGGCGCTACGATCTCCATGAATAACAAGAACCGGCTCACCAGGAAAGTTGAATCTGACTTCCTTCTCACGGCAGTCTACAGATGCATAACAGGTGGCTAGTCAGTCCATACCAAGAGGAACGTTGAAGTCTAGCATATCGAGAAGAATCAAATCAACTGAAGAATCCCTCTTCCCGATACGAACGAGACACGATCGGTACATAAAACGAGCAACAAATGACTCGCCTACCGGAGTAATAACAATAAGAGGCTGATCTAACGAAGATGACTCTCGGCCCAACATCAGGGCAAAATGTGTAGATACATAAGAATGTGTGGAACCTGGGTCGAATAATACCCGCGCGTCGAAAGAACATACTGGTAAAGTACCTGTCACAACGGCATTGGATGCCTGCGCATCCTGCGGAGTCAAAGAGAGTACTCAGGCCTGTCCACCACTAATAGCTGGCTGTCCTCTGCCTCTGCCTCTGCCTCTGTTGCCTCGTCCTCTCTGAACAGGACCGCCACGCCTACGACCTCTAGGAGCATCTGCCTGGCATAGAGCATCATCATGAGTAGGAAGTAGAGCTCTCTGAGGAGGTGGTGAAGGTGGTAAGGTCACATGTGGAACTGTCGCCGCGCCTTGGCGCCTCATAGTACAGTCTCTGATATGATGGTACAGACTCCCGCACCGAAAACATCCTGGCGATGACTGCTGGGTCTGCAGATAAGAACCAAATAACTGACCCCATCTCAATCCTCTGCCGCCACCATCTCCCGGAAAGAATCTATCATGGTGTCTACTCATCTGCCGCTGGGCTGGCGTATCAGTACGAATCCACTTCGGCCCAGAAACGACCGGAGTCTCAGAAATGCGCTCCTCCAAAAGTAAGGCTGCATCCATCGCGGCTGCATATGTGTCAAAGTGCTGGGCGCCGATGGCAAGAAATAACTGTGTGTCAAGTCCTCGCACAAACCTCTTTATCCTCTTCTCTTCAGTGTCTACTAGGTACGGAGCATATCGGGACAACTGAGTAAACTGTATATCATACTCGGACACTGTCATCCCAGGAGTCTTGCCCAAAGACTCAAAACTACGGGCTCGGGCATCTCGGACACTCTCCGGAAGAAAACGGGCAAGAAATGCAGCTGTGAGCTCGTCCCAAGTCATAGGAGGTAGACCTGCAGCTCGGCCTCTCTCTACTGAATCGTACCACGTCTGAGCAAGGTCCTCCAGACAAAAACTCGCAAACTCCACCCATCTATCATCAAAACACCTCAACGAACGGAAAATCCTAGCCATCCTATCGAGAAATGCCTGCGGGTCCTCTGTCGCATCCGTGCCGGTAAAGGCTGGAGGTCTCAGCCTCATAAACTCCTGTAATGATACGGGGATAATCGCAGTAGTAGCAGGAACAACTGTCTGGGCAGCAGGTACAATCGTGGTCTGTGCGGTGGAAGGAACATCCTCAGCTCTCTGTGCCCGACTGGCCTCAACTAAAGATCCCATCATCTGACGCAGCTCCTGCATACCGGCCTCTAGTATGGCAATACGGCCTAGGGAAGGCGGATCAATTTGACCCTGAGGGGTAGGTGTACCGCCCTGATCGGCCCTCATCTCTGACGAGCCTGCTCGAATCTCATCTCTGGTGGCAGCCCTCTGAGCCCTCGTAGTTTTCGGCGGCATAGAATCTGGAATAGAAACAGGATTGATAAGAACATTGCAATTGAATCAAGGGATGCATGGAATCAAGAAAGGAATTACAAGTAATTATGTCCTAAGGTCACTTAGACGGGGTATCGTATCGTAAGTATGTCGCGGAACATACACACGCTATGCTACCCTGCTTAAGTCACCTACTCCATTTACCAGGGGTCGTCTTACATTCAGAAAGGTAAAACCTATCTCTCTGCATATTTGTCACGACCCGAAGGTACGGAACGTGACTGGCACTTAGATTACGAAACATCCCAAGGCGTAACATAACCTAAGTCAGCCAAAGCCCAGAAAATCTAAACCATAAACAAATAGAGTGAAGGAAAAACCTATTCAAGAACACGATTTAAAACCAATTAAGTTACATTAATCATTTTTAAAATATCAAAATTTTTCCAAAAATTTCGGCAGAGTTTCCTTTGTAAATACTGGCCCCAAACGGGTACAAACAAGAATATATAAACCTGTAATGAATAATGCCATCCCCAAGCGGGAGCTAGCTCTTCGCTCAAGGCGGATTCACAACCACACGCAATATATGTATAACATCAAGCAAATAAGCATAAAGAAACACAAAAGTAAGAAAAGCATAACGTCGGCTCAAGTGAGCTCGACCCCAGAGAAACAACATATACACAAATCTCTCGATCTCATCACTAGGTCGCATATACAATAGAAGAAGTGGTAGATAGAGAATACAAGATACAATGATAGTACAAAAAGGAGACAAAAGTGTCATCGCAACCCACCTACGAGCAATGTCGCGAGTCTGAGCAAAAGAAGCCAAAGAAAAGTATGCCCGCCCTACAAGGCTGACGGGTCCGACCTGTAAGACACTGTGGCACAACGGGGGTGATTTGCCAGCTCGTGAGTAGCAAGTAACATCTAATAAGGCTATCGTAAGAATGCACATAAATGCGTTACAACCTGCATATCTAGATATGATGCGATGCTACTAATATGTATGCGCATGGATGCAAAATCAATATGAAATCTTTAAGTGTTTAGTACAATGATATCTACATTCTTAACTTAGAAAAATATCGGTATAATAGCTAAGGTACAATCAATGAAATCATCCGAAAACCGTGTCAAGCATCAACACAAAATATGGATATATATCTGTCTCAATGTATCACTATGTCAATATCTCAATACCTCGGGCTCCGTCAGTCCGGATCGGCCCATATCATCAAATCTCACGACAACGGTCGGTATCCTTCGGATATCCGCCGCGCCAGACATTACGGGTAGGTAGTCTTCCTCTGCCAGGCTCATCGTCTACAACTCGAGTTTCTTGCCCGGGGGTACTATACCGGGCCCACCATATACCCGAGACGGTTCATCCACTCCTCGAATCGGGTCTCGAAATCCAACAGAAAACAAGAAAACTCATGGTGGACAACACATACATCACGAGAAAACCGCAACTTGACTTTTTTAAAACATAATGAGTTTGGAAAATTCTTGCGGTTTTCCCCAAAATCCAAAAATCTCAGCAATAGTAAAATCCTCAAGAAATCATAACATCTGACATGTTGTAAATGATAGATGCCTATGATATCGATATTATGCAATGTAATTTATGACTAGGAATCTATATATGAATGATAATGAAGTGAGGTATGTTAGTTATATGTATGCCCTAGAGGCCATTACTATACATAAGATGTATATTGTAGTGGATGCTTGGACATATATAGGGAGGACTTTCTTGCTCGACATGATAGTATGCTATCTGGTTGATCTTTACCTTAACATGTACACTGATTGTCTCTCTGTTACATGTTGGTAAAGCCCTTAGGATGTGTACTTGACTATCTGGACTATGATGCGGATCATACTAGTGGGGACATGGTAGTCCATAAGTACATCCTTCAAGGTCCCTAGTCGTGGGTGTATCGAGACGGGGCATCGATATACCAGAGTAGACTAGCGTATACCTTCTCGACCCATACTGTCACGACCCAAGAATTGGCCCGTGACGGCCCTAATACTACGCAACGCCTAAAGACGCAACGTAGTAAAAGAAAGCCAAACCCAGAAATCTAAACCATGAAGATACGGAAAAGATAATATAAGTTTTGAAACATTTGAAATCACAACCCAAATTCTTTAAAAAGTCGTACTTTCTTTCTTTAAAATTTTAGCAACACCCCCTTTTTGTAAAGACTAGTCAAGATGAATACAACACAAAAATAAAGACAGTAGAGAAGAAGCTGTATATATAAGAGACATCAAATCCACAATAATACACATAACGTCCTCACCAAGTCTCTAAGCCAACAATACAATAGTAGATGGAGAGTACAAAATACAACGAAGGTACAATACAAAATACAGATGACCACCAAAACCCACCTATGCAAAATAGTACTGTGAGCTGATGCGGTATCTGTAGTAAAAGATGATAGCTGGATAGCTGAATAGAGGAATAGCCTGCCTCGACTACTCTGGGGAACAACCTGAAACACCTGTGGCACAACGGGGGTGAGTTGCCAACTCGTGAATAGTAGATAACATATGCAGGTAATCGCAGGAATGCACGTACAGCATGAATCTAAGATATGCGATTACAGTAATAGCATGTCATACAAATGCTGAAATAAGGAAAGTACAGTAGCCGGTACAAGCAAAATGTGAAGCTATAGTAACATGACAATAATATGCAGTAACTATGCAATAAGGATATGAAAATATAGATATGCCACTATCATAAGGGTACACAACGGGTACTACCACTATATGAATCCGTGCATAAGGTAGATAAGGGTGAGGTATAGGGTGGAATATGTCATTTCCACGGAAACCTGACATCGTGGTAGGATCACAATCCATCAAGACACTCACATCCCAAATCATCAAATCAGCCCCCAAACTGGGCTCTCACATCACATAGATCTCACATCACCTCAAAGTACAATATCGAATAGCTCTCCTATATCTCGAATGTACAAATCAACCATCTCTTTCATATCCAATATCCAATCTCAATGAATCACATACTATCCCAAGTCAAATTTCAAGTAAAACCTAACATCCTACAGGTATATATGTATATGCAGAAATAAATATGATGGGGGCAATACACATATATTAGCGTCCCATTCCACTAATATTGGTGTAAAGGTATATATAACAACGGCTAAATCCCATGTTATATATACAAAGGTATTAAAAGAAATATCATGAAAACAGTGTGCCAAGCATCGATACAGAAATCCTCGTATATCGGGCTCCGTCAGTCCGGATCGGCCCACGGGGTCCGTCTGCGGTGTCGGCCCTCGGCCCCGGCAGTACAGATCGTCCCGCATCCATCTCTCGACTCTGGCCAGTATCCTCCGGACAACTGCCAGGTCCAACCAATCACCGGTAGGTACTCGCCCGCCTCCAGGCTCAATCGGCAAACCCATCGATCTTCTTGCCGAGGGGAACCATACCGGGCCCACCATGTACTCTCATACGGCAACCATACCTCGTATGGAGTATATAATCAGCACCGATAAAACTCATGGTGGACGCGCAAATATCACATCAAGGAAACCGGGTTGTTCAATGTATGCATAATTTCATGAACTCCCGCGGTTCCCAAATCCAGAAAATATCATCTAAAATCCAAATGATAATGCGCAAATCCAGGAATAAATGTATGCAATATATCTGAATGCGAGCAGGTAAACAAAAGTATATAGCTGGACCAGATGTATGCAAAATCAATAAAGTACAGCCAAGTATAGGTATCTACCTATAAGTAAAAGATGCCGTATACCCCCCTGGGTATAAGTAACATATGTAGGAAACCCCCCCGGTATAACTAAAATATGTGCATGGTATACCTGTAGCTGTATCGCAAGGTGTATATGTACCTATCACTAAAGGTATGATACACTATAGGTATACCATAAGCTAGATGTCAAGTATGCTAAGCAATATAGTATCAATAAAGGGTTGTGTGTGACATGGCAATTATTGACGGTGTGTGTGTAGCATACAATCCGTGCTCGTGCAACATAAACCGTCAATAATATGTGCAGTGTCCTACGGCTGCTAGTCACAGTACAACTATA
This sequence comes from Agapanthus africanus, assembly GCA_030015575.1. Lineage (NCBI taxonomy): Eukaryota > Viridiplantae > Streptophyta > Magnoliopsida > Asparagales > Amaryllidaceae > Agapanthus > Agapanthus africanus. Next base: position 351,819,629 of record CM057351.1, read on the forward strand.
TCAAGGAAATAAAATAAAGGCGCAATTCTAACAATGACGCAGAATGCGCGACAGGTATTTGAATCCTAGCCCAGACGCATAACGCCATGCGGGCGATTCCTCTGTAGATGTTAAATCTACTCACCTACGTCCCACGCTAGGTGAATCCTACCATCTGCTCCTCCTGTAGCCGTGTCCGTAGTCTCTGTCTGCAAACCTGCAAATAAGACTTGGAAATCACATATAAGCCAAATATCCCGCGAAACGCGATATCGAACCAAAACGAGAAACTCGCGTCGCGAACTAAACGCGCGTGTGCACGATACGCTGAATCGTGTGTGTACGCGTCTAAAGCCATTGCGACACGCCGCGATACGCTGGATCACAGAACCCACTCACGTATCGCGCGTATCGCGCAAACACAACGAACACCTAAAATGATATATAGTCCCAGATTTTCCCACAGGCCAAAACTTACAAAACTAGACATGCCAAAGCACTACACAACACAGAAGACAACCCTAGCCAAGATCCCAGAACCCAACTCCGCTTCTTGGCCGCAATTTGCGGCCAAACTGAATTAATTGGCGGCCGTGTTTGGGAATGGTGGGTTCGTGTTCTGGTGGTGGTATCTATACCTAGTGTACATGCTCCAGTTTCCTCAATTTTGTTCTGTAGGGTCCGGGTCCAAAGCAGATTCCAGATGTCCAATATATCGTATAAAAACGACAATTTAGCAAAATAAGCAAACCCTATGGTATTTTAGTGTAATCTGGGCTATTTCTCAGTTGAGGTGGCCTAACAACACTAAAATGAGCTAGGTTAACCAATTCCAACACATTTCAACCAAAATTCCACACAAAACACCTAAACTAGCACTAAACTCACATTAAACGCAAACCGAAGCTAAACTAACATATAACTAAGCAATCTAGGAATTGGGTTAAGGAAATATACCTAAAAGGATCTCAAGAAGCAGGAGAAGAAGTGAGAGGAGCTGCTCCAAGTTGCTGGAGCTCCTGCTGCTGCTGCTGCTGATGTCTGCTGCTGCTGCTGCTGCTAGTGATGCTGATGCTGCTGTTGCCTCTTCTGCTGCTGCTACATCACTTGTTGTTGTTGTCGTCTCTGCTGCTGCTGCTGTGCTCTGAGTGAGTGAGTGTGTGTGTGTGTGTTTGAGAGTGAGAGAAATGAGAGTAAGAAGTGAGAATGAGTGGAAACCAACCCCCCCATTCTCTTTCTCTCTCTTCATTAATGAAGGCATGGGCAAAGCCATGATGCCCCATAATGCACTCTCTCTCTCTCTCTCACACCAAGTCAACACCCAAAACAAAAATTCAAAATAAAACCCTTTTTATTTTAACAACCATGCACACTTAAAATCCATAACACTTAAAACAAAACTAAAAGCTAGATTAGGGAAAAATGGTTAGTTTACCATGTTGTAAATCATGGCTAAACCCCAAATTACACCCAAGTTATCATGCACAAGTGTGTGTGTGCCTAACAAAATTCTAATAAAATACACATTAAATAGGATAAAATATTTAAAACTTAATTTGGTAAACATTTTGTTAAAAACCATATATAAAAATATAATTAGTTACAAAACACATTCTAAGGTGTTACACATACAGATGGGCGATGGATGATCCCATATCCATTGGTGTTTGACATCAGAGATGATATACAGGTGCTCAGTAGAGACTGGGTACACTGGACGGACTCGCCGAGAACTCCCAGATGGTATTATACCTTACGTCAGATGGCAGTTCTCTGGTGACACTGGTACAGAGTAGTCTGTTGATCCGAGATCGTCATAGAGTCTTGTGTGATTCCTACTGTTCTTTGATTTCCACCTTACCACGTCCAAGAGGGCGTGCAAAACGGTGGTTTTTGGGTACAGCCCCGAATCACATGGAGGCAATTAGCGATAGGAGGGGATTCGTCTCTCCCGGTATAGGGAGTTGATGTTGCGCTGTATTCGATTGACTATAACCGGAAATCCCTGGCCAGGGTTACTAAGATTTACTGGTAAGTGTTACCAGTAGTTTCTCGAACTGTTATAGACCTCATATCGACACGACTTATCGAGCTACTGGGGTCTGACGTTTACCACCCTTAGGCGAGATATGCGACATATCAGACGATCAGACCGGACTGTGCGGTAAGTGTTACTGGTTGGATTCACAGGAGTGTGAGCGGGCTAGCTCGTCGATCTTCTGATCGCTCAATACCCGGGTGGCCGTTACGTTTAGCAGACCGCTTGCGGCTTGTGGGTGTTTGATATGATCATCACCTGCTGCCGGTGTATTGACGAGTCTTTAGAGTCCTACACAGAGGTTTCCTGGCTCAAGCGAAACGAAATAGAAGCGCATATGAGATATGTGCGGGACCGAGAATAATACCAGTATGTGATACTGTATTCGATTCTCGCGATTTGTGACAGTGATCGGTTATATGCGATATAGCCGGGTTATCGGATCAAGTGTTGATTCGATAAGTTGTTACTATTGATATTAGTCGGTCATATGCGATATGACCGGATCGTTAAATCAAGTGTTGATTTAATGATTTAATGTATAATTATATATTTGATATATTACTTTACATTAACTAGTATTAGTTCACTTAAGATTGATTTTCTCACTTGATGTGCACATTGTATATATGCTATAGTTTTATGCACTAGATTGTATCATGTTTGATGATACATGCAAGCTTGGGTGTATGTTTACTTTAAACCATGGTTAAGTGAATGGTAAGGGTTTTGAATTATTCACTTATTCATTTTATTTATTTATTTGTTTATTTTGGGCAAGAAACAAAATGGTGGCATCTTTTGTTTTGACCTTGAAGCTTCATGAAGCTTTGACCACTTTGTTTCTTTCCTAAACCTAACCATTCACCTAACCCTAGTTTAGTCTCTACAATTAACCATGGTTGCTATATGATAAGTATCATTTTTATTTTGTATTTTAAATAATACTTATCATATTATCTTCTTCTTCTTCTTCTTCAAGATGAAGAAGCTTGCTACCAACAATGGCAACTTGAGAAAAAGAGTGAGAAATCCAATTCTAAAGTGAACTCATTTCCTATTTCTTCATCCTCTACCACTTGCCAAGTAGTATAGGGTGTTTCTTCACAAGTTTCATGGCTTGGTGAAGTTGGAGCTTGATCTTGTGTTGCCTCGACGTAGATCGTCTTCGGCATCGAAGTCGACGACCTAGCCCGCCCATTTCTCCGATGAAGCCGACGCTAGAGCCCGGGATCCGATGATCGCAGCGAGGGGACTTCATCGCGGAGCTATGGAGATGGAGGACCGGATCTACAAAGGTTGTATTTCTGTTCACTTAGTTAAGTTGTTAACTAGTTGCATGTTTCGCCTGTTCTCTAGTCAACGATCCGTATTTGGGTTTCTCGGCACTTGTAAAATTTTAATTTGGCATGGTTGATGCCTTGTGAGACCTCATTAGTGTGCCTAGGAACCCTATAGTAGTATCAGAGACTAGCTAGAGTCTTAGGCGATGCGTAGACGGAGTTAGAAGTCCGATCGAACCGAAACCCTAACTCAAAAATGCTCTCTGTACATTTTTTGAAATCGGGGATTTTTGAGAATTAAAAATATGTAGAAAAACCAGCAGGAGATTCTAAGAATTACTGAGAAGCCCGTACTCCTGAGTCCATCAAAGCGCGGCGGAACCGCGGCATTAGCATGGCTAATGCGGCGGTTCCGCGGCCAATTTGTCTCTTCAGTCAATTAATTTTACACAGTAATTCCTATTTTGAAGTGCTGGTTTTCCTGGGAATTTTTAATCTGAACTCAAGAGTTGAGTTTTCTGGGTTGTATTGGGAGTTCGGAGATTCGATCGGACTGTCTAATTTTGTCTGTGTTGTCCGGATAATTATTGAATATGTTAAAAAGTTCGACCGGATATAAATACCCACTTTTTCCCCTGCCGGGAAATTTCCAATTGTTGGATCTTTCCGTGGTTTAATGACGTTCCAAGTAGTGCAAGTAACGCGATGGTCCCTCTAGAAGACAACAAACCTTAACTCGATTATGTGACCATCTTGAACTGCCCTTTGAACCTTAGGGTTTGGGGCAGTACGACGTGCCACATGTGAGGCGTTGGCTTGACCCTTCTACGGCTGGACCGTTGGTACTGAGGCATGAACTGAATGTTTTTAGACTTATTTCATGTGTTGAGTTGTATCGGGAAAACTTGGGTGTTCGATTGTTCGATCGGAAAGTTTAACATTTTTCTATTTATCCGGAATGTGGTACAATATTTGGAATTCACAAGTAGTTATGAGATAACTGAATGAATGTTATAAACATAGCAGTTTAGTCTCACTTGATCGGTTGCCACGGAATTTTGATGCGATCAAAAGTCCGTCGCAATCACGTAGCGTACGCGGATACTCTCCGGGTAAACTTAATAGACAGCCTCACTCCATAGCCCCGACCAAGTGACTGTAGGAGAACCCCGTCGCCGAAAGCATCCGTTTGGGTGCTCGCGGCAGCGGTGTTCCGTCTTGGTGCACTTCGTCGACGGTATCAGGGGTGCGGCCGCCTACTAAAGTTTGCGACGAGCATTCGATCATGATGTCGGGAATCTTGTTGAATTGCCCGACTTGATATTGAAAAGTGTTTTTGAGAATGAGACTAAAATGCGGGGTTTATAATCGTTAGGCATGTGATGTCTAAGGAATTCATTTGTTTAGGCATGCGATGTCTAAGGAGGTTGCGGATTCCAACTGTTGTAGTTTTACATTTTTTTTCCTGTGACCGTAAGTGTAATATGTGATATCGCCGGTTTCGTTGCTATATGTCAACGACAATTAGGATACGCATGTTTACTTACGTTGATGACATGTGATGTTATGTGTTGCTGGATATGTTATATTGGATCGTCGTATTTGAATAGCCGGTTTTTTTTATGTGAGATGAGTGTTTTTCATTTTCATTCATGTAAAAAACTTGTATGTAATATTCTTTTATTGGGGCACTTCCAGGTTGCGGAAGATGTCACCCATTGTATATTATTTACTTTTCCGCACTAGGATAGACCCAAGGAGGAGGGCACAAGTAACCGGGTTCTGGAGTCCAGTGGGAGACCAACTCGAGGAGTCGAGTCCGGGTCTCCTAACTCTAGAATTGGTAGGGTTGCTTGCCGCTCTCGTAGGGGTCTAGGGGTGTGGGTTTGGCTATTCACCGCGACCGTGGAATCCATGTTTTATACTGGCTCGTATTGAAAACACGGACGTCCTAGTATATCCAATATTTCATATGTTTCTTCTGCTGCGATATCTGTGATGTGATCATGTGATGTTCTGTGATAGATACAGTATATTGTATATATGATATATTATATAGGCGTTACTTATGTTTTACACCCGCACTAGCCCTGCCCCGCTCTGTCGTTAGTTACCTAACCTAACGGTGCACGAGGGGACATCGAGGCGAATGCGGATGGCATAAGTGTACGCCGTATTTATTTGTGATGTTTAGGTACTTAAATGATGGGACTTCATTAATGTGATTAATGAAAAAAAAGAAACCTAAGATGTTGTAGAATTGAATTTCAAAAATAAAACAGGTAGCTACAGTTCTTGCTTTGCACAGCGGTATATATGATATATCCTGCACCTTATTCGATAAGGAAAGGACCGAGATCCCTTCACCGGGAGTGACTCCTTTAGCAATAACTGGCAGATGCTACACACTTGGTTTGTCTTTTGATTGCTTTTAAGATTTTTTGCTTTGCACAGTGATATATATGATATATCCCGCACCTCATTCGACGAGGAAAGGGCCGACGATCCCTTCACCGGGAGTGACCCCTTTAGCAAAACTAGAAAAGCCTAAAAAACACTCCATTTTAAAATCATTTGATTCTACAACGATATCAAGTTCATTACGCAATAGGTTTTCAGAAAAACCTGTCGTAGCCCTCCGTCATTTCAGATAAGTTGTATATAGTATTCGTGCTGCATTTGTTGGCTTTCGTCAAGGTGCAATGTGCGGTAGCTATATGCTGCTTATCTGCTGCATACGATGCGATTGGATTAGGGTAGTCGTGCGGCTTTGTTGGATTTCGTCAAGGGTCGTGCGGGTGGGTTTAATTCAATCAAGAAATGACGGGTTGAACTTGACTAGCGGGCTATGGTTTGTTGGCTTTCGTCAAGGTCATAGCACGTTAGGGGCAAAATTATCGGGAATTTCAAGTGTTGAAATTTGCAATGAGATTGCATACCTTCTATGAGATAGTTGGATCCCGATACCCGCTGCGAGTAAGAGTTACTCCTGGGAGAGTTTTACACATTACAATTAGCCGATCAAGTAGGTGTCTAGAAAGGTGTTAACGAGGTTACGCCTCTGGGAAAACGAGGTTTACATTAATTAGGTTCGTGCGAAAGCACGGGGGACCTCCCTCAAAGTACCGACGCTGGCCTGGCTGAAAGATTGGCGAACTTGTAGTGTGTAATTAATCCCGGCTAGTTTTTCCTTTTAGGGTTTGAAGGAAGATTTGATTAAAACAGTGGTAGTCATCCTGATTAGATAAAATAATAATCAATCTATTCTTGCAAGAGCGCACGCTGAGTGTTTTCTTCTCTCTCTCTCCAGGTAGCGACCATATCACGCCTTAATCAAAATAATAAAACGGATATATTGACCGAACCCGCTTGTTATACTGAGCTGGGGAACGTTGGTCCCGCTCCAACTTATAATTGTTATAAGACAGAGCAGGAAATAGGGGATTACCAGAATTCCCGTGCCGCCCAAACGAAGAGAGTGCATGCTGATGCATCATCTTCGGGTGTGTTCTTTATACAGAAATGTTTTTCTATTCTCTATGTCCTGGGTATTTGATACCGGATCAGGATCCCAGATATGTAATATATTACATAGGGCTACAGAAAGGTAGAGAACTGAGAAAGGGTGATAAGTTTCATGAGGCAGAAAACGGGGCAAGTGTTGCAGCCAAGTCTGTTGGTCACTGTCACCCTGTATTATCAGTACATTGATTCTGAACAAATGCTATTAGATACCGAACCTGATATACAAAATCATATCTGTCTCTTTATTAGTAAAGAAACGATAAAATTTTGTATTGATGGATAATGTTTTGAACATTTCCTATATCAAAAGTTGATCGGTTCAGGCACGTTATCTAAAAGCATTGGTGTTCTAAATCAAACTACAGTTCTTAGTATACGGAACACACACAAGAGGAAGAGTTCAGAAATGAACGGATCCTTCTTGAGGTATTGTAGACTAGGTTATATCAATGCGACCCGACTAGCTGAAGTTACATATAGATGCATATTTAAATTAGTTTGAATTTACATCTTGTGAAACTTGCCAGTCATGTCACAGAGATAATATGACCTCAGCTCTGTTTATTGGAAGTAGAGAAAGAGTTATTGAACTTTTGGGATGATACATGTTGATGTATGAAGGTCCCCTGTCTATACATACCAAGACCGGTTCTTTGTACTTCATTACATTCTCTGATGATCTCTCAAGATTCAGTCATATGTTCCTGTTGAAACACAAGTCCGAACCTTTTGAGATATTCACAGAATATAATTAGAAGTAGAGAACCAATACAGGTATAAGTATTATGTCCTTTGATGAGATCAAGGGGGAGAATACTTGTGCATAGAATTCCTAGACTATTCTAAAGGAGAATGAGATTCTCTCTCAGCATTACTCCTCCGTATACACCGTAGCACGATGGTATATCGGGGCGGAGCAATCACACCCTATATGATAAGGTGTGCTCTATGATGAGTACTACTGAGTTTCCTATTTCCTTTTTGGGAGTTATGCACTTATGAAGTTGCATACCTATTGAATAGGGTTCAAATCAAATCAGTTGCCTACCACTTCATATGTGATATGGAAAGGGAAGAGCCCATATCTTAAGTTAGTTAAGATTTGGGGTTGTCCGGCCTATGTCTAAAAGCAAAAATCCGGACAAGATCAAGGCAAGGTCTGTTATGTAGAACTGGAAAGGTTCCAGATATACAAACTACAGCAGATGATTTGGTAGAACCAAAGGATTCAATAGACACCGACGAACCCCAGCCACTCCGCCGATCTAGTAGGGTTCCTCACCCACCTGAGAGATACTTCGGTTTCTTTATGACAGTGGGAGCGAGGATTGCATCATAAGATGATGACCCAACTAGTTTCGAGCTGGCCATCAGGAGTGTGACTCTGTAAGAATGGCTGGATGCTTAGCGATCTGAGATGGAATCCTTATACACCAACAAAGTATAGACTTTGGTTGCTATATCTGAAGGGTTAAATCCCCATCAGGAGCAAGTATATCTTGAGAAGATTACTTGGTGTACATGGAAAAGTTAAGACTTTCAAAACTAGACTTGTTAAAAATTTGCATCATTGTCCAGGTATGGATTATGTTGGAACCTTTTCTAAGGATCTATGCTTAAGTCCATCCAGATCCTACTCGCCATGGCTACATACCATGACTACGATATCTGGTGGTTGGGTGTCATGACTGCTTTTCTAAATTGATGTTTTAGAAGAGAGCGTCTGTAAGTACACGGCCAGAGGGCTTCGTAGACAGTGGGAGCAGCGAAAACGTGTGCAAGATGTTTTATGTGATAAAGCAGGCATCACGGAGTTGGAACATCTGTTTTGATGGATTAGTCAAAGAGTTTGACATCATCAAAATGGTAGATGAAACTTGTATAAACAAAAAGGTAGTAGGGAGTATGGTAGTGATCCTCGTAGAGTACGTAGATGACATACTCTTGATAGGGAAGTAGTTTCCTATGCTACGCTCGGTCAATCTCCGCTTATCACAAGGATTCTCCATATAGGATCAAAGTGATACCTGCTAAATCCTAGTTTTTGGATCTATGAGATAGATCTAATTAGATGTTAGGATTCTCACTAGCAGTAGTGAGATGGTATCAATCGATCCTGGGAAGAATCACTGGAAAGGTTCCAGGGTGATAAAGATGACTGAATGTCAGTCACAGGCATTGTCTTTACCCTCAGTAAAGGGACGGTATGTTGGAAGAGTTCCAAGCTAGATACCGTGGCATACTAGACGATAAAGGCTGGATATATCGCTACTTATGATACTACCAAAGAGGCTGTTTGGGTGTATAATTGGTTCATGAGATGAACTACGTTCCTACCATTGTGAGACAATAGAGTTGTGGCTTATGCCAAGGAACGCCGGTCCCATCAGTGATCCAGACATATTCTAAGGCAGTGTCACCTGATCATGGAGATGGTTGATCTCCAAGAGATCGAGGTTAGGAGAGTAGACTCAGAGGACAACACGGCGGATTCACTCACAAAGGTCTTTTCCCAGAGAGAGACTTTTATGGGATGGTTGAGTATGAGATACTACAACCACTGCTATCAGATGGCCCTAGTGCAAGTGGGAGATTGTTAGTTATATGTATGCCCTAGAGGCCATTACTATACATAAGATGTATATTGTAGTGGATGCTTGGACATATATAGGGAGGACTTTCTTGCTCGACATGATAGTATGCTATCTGGTTGATCTTTACCTTAACGTGTACACTGATTGTCTCTCTGTTACATGTTGGTAAAGCCCTTAGGATGTGTACTTGACTACCTGGACTATGATGCGGATCATACTAGTGGGGACATGGTAGTCCATAAGTACATCCTTCAAGGTCCCTAGTCGTGGGTGTATCGAGACGGGGCATCGATATACCAGAGTAGACTAGCGTATACCTTCTCGACCCATACAGATGGGCGATGGATGATCCCATATCCATTGGTGTTTGACATCAGAGATGATATACGGGTGCTCAGTAGAGACTGGGTACACTGGACGGACTCGTCGAGAACTCCCAGATGGTATTATACCTTACGTCAGATGGCAGTTCTCTGGTGACACTGGTACAGAGTAGTCTGTTGACCCGAGATCGTCATAGAGTCTTGTGTGATTCCCACTGTGCTTTGATTTCCACCTTACCACATTCTAGAGGGCGTGCAAAACGGTGGTTTTTAGGTACAGTCCCGAATCACATGGAGGCAATGAGCGATAGGAGGGGATTCGTCTCTCCCGGTATAGGGAGTTGATGTTGCGCTGTGTTCGATTGGCTATAACCGGAAATCCCTGGCCAGGGTTGCTGAGATTTACTGGTAAGTGTTACCAGTAGTTTCTCAAACTGTTATAGACCTCATATCGACACGACTTATCGAGCTACTGGGGTCTGACGTTTACCATCCCTAGGCGAGATATGCGACATATCAGACGATCAGACCGGACTGTGCGGTAAGTGCTACTGGTTGGATTCACAGGTGTGTGAGTGGGCTAGCTCGTCGATCTTCTGATCGCTCAATACCCGGGTGGCCGTTACGTTTAGCAGACCGCTTGCGGCTTGTGGGTGTTTGATATGATTATCACCTGCTACCGGCGTATTGACGAGTCTTTAGAGTCCTACACAGAGGTTTCCTGGCTCAAGCGAAACGAAATAGGAGCGCATATGAGATATGTGCGGGACCGAGAATAATACCAGTATGTGATACTGTATTCGATTCTCGCGATTTGTGACAGTGATCGGTTATATGCGATATAGCCGGGTTATCGGATCAAGTGTTGATTCGATAAGTTGTTACTATTGATATTAGTCGGTCATATACGATATGACCGGATCGTTAAATCAAGTGTTGATTTAATGATTTAATGTATAATTATATATTTGATATATTACTTTACATTAACTAGTATTAGTTCACTTAAGATGGATTTTCTCACTTGATGTGCTCATTGTATATATGATATAGTTTTGTGCACTAGATTGTATCATGTTTGATGATACATGCAAGCTTGGGTGTATGTTTACTTTAAACCATGGTTAAGTGAATGGTTAAGGTTTTGAATTATTCACTCATTCATTTTATTTATTTATTTGTTTATTTTGGGCAAGAAACAAAATGGTGGCATCTTTTGTTTTGGCCTTGAAGCTTCATGAAGCTTTGACCACTTTGTTTCTTTCCTAAACCTAACCATTCACCTAACCCTAGTTTAGTCTCTACACTTAACCATGGTTTCTATATGATAAGTATCATTTTTATTTTCTATTTTAAATAATACTTATCATATTATCTTCTTCTTCTTCAAGATGAAGAAGCTTGCTACCAACAATGGTAACTTGAGAAAAAGAGTGAGAAATCCAATTCTAAAGTGAACCCACTTCCTATTTCTTCATCCTCTACTACTTGCCAAGTAGTATAGGGTGTTTTCTTCACAAGTTTCATGGCTTGGTGAAGTTGGAGCTTGATCTTGTGTTGCCTCGACGTAGATCGTCTTCGGCATCGAAGTCGACGACCTAGCCCGCCCATTTCTCCGATGAAGCCGACGCTAGAGCCCGGGATCCGATGATCGCAGCGAGGGGACTTCATCGCGGAGCTATGGAGATGGAGGACCGGATCTACAAAGGTTGTATTTCCGTTCACTTAGTTAAGTTGTTAACTAGTTGCATGTTTCGCCTGTTCTCTAGTCAACGATCCGTATTAGGGTTTCTCGGCACTTGTAAAATTTTAATTTGGCATGGTTGATGCCTTGTGAGACCTTATTAGTGTGCCTAGGAACCCTACAAGGTATATACATGCTTTGCAATCCAATGTATCATGTATGATGCAAGTGTTTGATACTAAACTAAGCAGGTTCTTAAGTGCTCGTGGCATGGCAATTACCAAAGGCGTATGTGTTCACATGAATAGTGCGCGTGCAACATGAGCCAATGGTAATGGTGCAAGTGTCCTAAGAAGTGATATCACACATATGTATAGAGATAACGATGCGATGCCAGCAGATGAATAATTAGAAAGCTATGCATATGAATGCAACTACTACTAGAAACCCTAAATATCGGGCGCCTCGCGCCATCCAGATGATCCCCCCATAGATGTGTACATCTACTCATCCAAACGCCTCAGCTAGTCTGGTCCAACTACAGTTTTGCCTTTGCGCGCCGCGTCCGATGCTTCCACAACCGATCCTAGAATTGGCACAAATGTAAAACGTAAGGCTAAAAACACAATATCAATACCATTCGAGAAAACTAGTGTCCAAAAGCTAAACGCGTGTACTCGGAACACCGACATGTGAGCGTTATCATCTGAAACCACCCCGATCTGCTGTGAAACACAGCAAACACCAAACTCACTCTCAAAACGTACGTGTCACACAAGTTTAAAAGTGCTAAAAATAAGGTATTTAGTTCCAGATTTTGATACGAGTTGAATTAGGAAAAGTTGCATACACAAAACACCTACAATATATTGCAGACACCCACAGTCCAAACCTCGACACCCAGCTCCACCATCTGGCCGCAAATTGCGGCCAGAACTAATTAATTTGTGGCCAAAGTGGGGAGACGGGGTCTCGTTCTTTGTGTATGTGATCTTAGTCCAGTAAACATGCTCTAGTACTTGCAACTTTTCATCACAACTTCTGGGTTGAAAGCAGATCTCGTTTGAACACCAATTTAAACTAAAATCGATAATTAAACACTAATTACACATTTAATGGAAACTTGCTGTAGAAACTGAATTGTTTAACACTAATCACACTTAATTATCCTACTCAAGTCATAAAAGCTCCAATTGACCCGAATCTTCACTTTAAACATCAAGTTAGCACTAATTTCAAAATTAAACACTAAATTAACTAAATAAACTAAGAGTTTATCAAATTGGAAATCTAGTTTGGCTTAATATCTTAAGATAATAGAAAGTTGATCTGCACTTGGACTCCCAAAGATGGTCTCACACTCCAAGTTTTAAACTAAATTTGGCTTAAGAAGAGATAGATAAAGGATTTGTTTTGAATTTGTGAATAAATTTGTGGATTTTTGATGGAATTTGTGATGAAATTTCAAGTGAAAAGAGAAGGGGAAAATGGGGGATTCCTGCAGGAAGCTCTCGGCCTTGAGGGAGTGGGGTGCGGGGGGGGGGGGGGAAATGTGAGAGTTGTGTGGAAATTTCCATAGAAAAAGTATCCCTCAAGTCAAATTAATGCCTTTCACATCAATTCCTATTTAAATTTCATTTTATTTCATTTTTAACCATGGAAACAACTAGACTTGGAATAACTTGATAAAAATTTATGTTACCAATAGGTTTTAGTTTGTAATGGTTCCTAAGTATGTAATTCACCCATTCAAATTTATATTTATCACTAATTTAATGTATATTTAAAAGCATAAAATAATATTTAAAATAATTAATTAAGGAAAGATTATTTAAATGACTAGAAATTTATAAGTGACAAATAATAACCAAATACTAGCAATTTCATATATAAATTTTGTATAATTAGGCCTATATTGAAAAATAATTATTTTTACGTTTTACGGAAAATACTAATTATTTTACCGATTCTCGGAAAATTACCTAAACGATTTCAATGTGTTACAGTTACTCTTGGGAGAGTTTTGTACTTTACAATTAGCCGATCAATTAGGTGTCTAAGAAAGGTGTTAACGGGGTGATACCCCTTCGGAAACGAGGTTATTTAATTAGTTCCATGCGAAAGCATGGGTAGACTTTCTAGGAGTACCAATACCTGCCTGGCCGAACGATTGGCGAACTTATAGGGTGTAATTAATCCCGGCTAATCTTACTTTTTAGGGTTTGAAGGAAGATTAGATAAAAATACTGGGAGCCATCCTGATTAGATAAAATAATAACCAATCTAATCTTGCAAAGAGCGCACGCAAAGTGATTATCCTTCTCTCTCTCCTGGTAGCGACCAATGACATGCGTTAATCAAGATAATAATATGGATGTATTGACCGAACCCACTTATTATACCGGGTTAGGTTCCTCTCTATCTTATGATTGTCATAAGTCTGAGCAAAGAATAGGGGAATATCCGGATTCCCACGCCACCCAAATGAAGAATAAGTATGTTGATACATCGTCTTTGGGTGTGTTCGTTACCGAGAACTGTTTCTCAGTTAACTCTACATCCTGGGTATTGGATATCGGATCAGGATCCCACGTATGTAATTTGTTAAATGGGCTGAAGAGAGGTAGAGAACTGGGAAATAGTGATATATCTCTAATAGTAGGGAATGGTGCAATTGTTGCAGCCAAAGCAGTTGGCGAATATCACCTTATATTACCAAGTGGTAACACAATGATTCTGAGCGACCGTTATTTCATACCAAAAATATTGTGAATGCTTTCCTAAATCAAGTGTTGATTAGGTATGGTACGTGTATAACGATATATACATTCTAAATCACAAAACAGTTCTAAGTATACAAAACACACACAAGAGGAACAGTTCAAAACGAAACCTTCTTATGGCATTGTAGACTAGGTCATATCGATGCGACAAGACTGGCTAAGTTGCATAAAGATGGATATTTGAATCCGTTCGAATATACATCTTATGAAACTTGCGAGTCATGTCTTAAAAGAAAGATGACCAAAAACTCCGTTTACTAGACACGGAGGAAGAGCTGCTGAACTCTTGGGACAGATACATAATGATGTATGCGGTCCTATGTCTACACATGCCAGGAATGGTTCCTCATACTTTATTACATTCACCGATGATCTCTCAAGATACGGACATGTGTTCCTGTTGAAACACAAATCAGAATCTTTTGAGAAATTCAAGGAATATAAGTACGAAGTTGAGAACCAGACGGGTAAAAGTATTAAAATCCTTTGATATGATCGGGGAAGAGAATACTTGAGCACAGAATTCAGAGACCACTTAAAAGAGAATGGGATTCTCTCTCAGCTTACTCCTCCGTATACACCACAACACAATGGATTTTCGGAGTGGAGGAATCGCACCTTATTAGATATGGTGCGCTCTATGATGAGTAATGCTGAGTTGCTGATTGATATGGAAATTCATCGTTTGATATGAAAAGTATAATCATAATCAAAGAATTTATAACCGCAATCAATAACGGTGTCGATGTAGTTCGTTAATGAATACGGGTCGTCCACTGAGATTCGTGTGTTTATTCATTCTTGTTTTAGTTGAGTCGAAAGAAATAGTAAAGAAAATTCAAGAAAAAGATTTCAAGATTTAATTGAGTTTATCATTTTAAGAAAATCAAGAAAGTGTTCAAAAATTGGTAATCAAGGAAATGTCCAATATCAATTTTAGTTATCAATAAAATTGAAGAATAACTTGTATGATTCGATATGAATTAGTAGAAATGATGAATAGCTTGTATTATTCGATAGGAATTATAGTTAGAACGATGGCAATGAATGAAGATTATGGATCTTTTGAAGAAACTAGGGTTTCTCCTTCACCATCCCCTGTCTTTTCATTGATAACCATTCAAATCTAGCCTTTAGCAAAGAAAATCATCACTCATTTAATCCCAAATTGCAACGAAATTATCAAGAACGGTGATCTCGCTCCAAATTTGGTCGTTGACGATTCTTTTTCCTAAATTTCATAATTCTCATAAGACTTTAGATGAGTCTAGGATTTCCTCACCATTTGATCTACTAAATTTCTTCGAATCCCTAGCAAGCGGAGATTTACTCACGTATCTTGAAAATAGAAGAATCAACAATTAAAAATTTCATAATGCAAAAATTTAAAGAAAGCGAGAATTAACAAATGATCACCTTTATTAATCAACTTCTAATTACACTTTCCTTCAATCCGAGGTTACAAGAATTGCTCTCGATCGCTCCCTTAAAGAGGTAACTATTCCGTCGAATTTCGCTTTGCTCGATCTCCGTGAGACTTGGACCTGTCGAGGATCTCATGCTCTTAATGACGATCGGCTTCGCGTAAAGGATCTTGAATGTCGTCGCTCGATATTGTTCTCAACGATTCTTGATTTTTGGATCTTGATTTAGAATTGAATTGGATTTGGTTTTGAATTGAGTACTAGAAATCAACTACCATCAACAACTCAACCACCTCATTAATGTAGGCTCAGGTTCCTTTTATAGCCCTTAATCAAGCTTCCACTAGAAGCTAGGTCAATCTTCCTCAAGAAGCTAGGTAGTTGTAGGGAAACTTCTAGAATAAGGTAGTTATCAAGCTTTTTCAAGAAGCTAGATTGTTATAGGGAAGTTTCCAGAACAAGGTTGTTACAATAGTGCATTCTCAACAAGCTAGGCTGTTGGAATGAAGCTTCTGGAAGGAACTTGTCACCCGATGCCCTAACTCGGCCGCGGATCCGCGGCGGATCGGCCTGACTCGGCCGCGGATCCGCGGCCGTTTGGTGAGCTTGTTGCTTCATATTTTCTGTGTATTCTGGTGTTGGCTAATTGGTGTTCGGGTGATATCTGGAATCTTCTTATCTCTTCTGAATCTCTGCCAGATTTTAACTCTTTGATTTCCTGTATTTTGTCGGCGAATTTGCGATTCCAATATCTGTCCTGAAATAATTTTCTGCACAAAAATCTCAATGAAGAATGTTGAGATATACAATATCATGCGTGAAATAATAAACACACAATTTCCTTCAAGAATGTTGATTATAATGTATAACACGTGGTATTTGATATTTTCCAGACGAACTTGTAATACGTGTTATATTTATAACAATCATCATTAGATGATTAGAAAAGTGAGGAAATTGTTATGTTAAAAATTGCAATATTTTCGACCGAACAAATTCCCCCAAACTTGATTTTGATCGTCTCGAGCAAACTTCTTTTATTCAAGAGAAGGAGAAAAGAAAAACTAATTAGCACACCTTCGTAGGCAACACGATTGCACTGAGCATATGCAACAAGCCTTTAAACCTCTAGGTGTCCCTAGTAGGAGGAGTGTTGTCTCCTGAGGGTTTTCAGTTGATTGTATCCACAAAATCCTATAATAAAAGGAAGACTGTGAAAATTACATATAAAGATAAGAATTGTAAAAGAAAGAGCTTGAAAATCAGAGTTTCCAACTACGCTAACTTTTCGGTTGTCATGAGCACTATCTTAATAGTCATGAAAAAATATTAGAAATCACATCATCTCTCAATAAAACATCGCCTTTATTCTTTATCCCTACCTTTCTTCCAAACACCGATCATATACCCCTACGTGTGTTTAAAAAACATCCCTACACTCGGAGAATTCAATTCAAGCTATCATACTCTTGTCCATCTACCTCAGTACTTTTTAATCGGTGAATATCTTATATGGAATTGCTCACACATTCTTCATGTGACCGTTAATATTTCTTGAGGTACTAACCGACCGACTACTAAATGTGCTCACTTATCAGGCATAATTAGCAATTTTCTCGTCTTGCAACACCTAAGACTTAGCAGTGACTCCCAAACCAGTTGGTCTAAGGCACTAGGTGATTAAACACCCTCGCTATATTTTTTTTATGCTGCCTTAGTGATTACAAAACCAGCGTTCATTTTTTTCACCATTTTATACTTTTATTTTTTATTTATTATTTATTTACTTCGTACTTTGGCTTTTTGACAAGAGCATTTCAAGGTATCCTCTACTATCCCGAGTTTCAAGACGTGTGTAAGTGCGCATAGTAGGGTATCAATGTTCAAATGTCTGGCTTCCAGAATAGGAACTATTTTTCAGACTTATTTTTTTCCTCAGATCAGTGACTTCCTTCATCTTACTAACCCTTGGGACAACGGCTCATGACTACTTATTGCTAGTTTTCGTTTAAGAAAACATCTAACTTTCTTGGTTTTCTAAAACTTTTCCAATCTTTTAAATGTAATTTTTTCACTTTCTAACCTTTCATTATAAAAGATTTTTTTTTGAAAATCTTGTGTTTTGTGCTTATGCAAAGTGTAATACAAAGTAATGCGTAAATAAGCACAAACCTCTCCCAAATCTGTTTACAGCAGTGTCCTCACTGTTGTCATCTTTTAAATCTCAAAATCCTGTAGATTTAGGTGGAAAAGTTATTAACGGGGACACGAATAAATGAAAGTGAAAATCTTCCCCCAAACTTATTTTTTTTATTTTTATTTTTATTTTTTAATTAATTTTTTTTGTCTATTTACAATTTTTCATTTTTTTCTTTTTTTAATAACTCACCTCCATTCTAAAGATGAGATAATATTACCGAGACGTGGAGGTGAGGTGGAGGAAAATTAGTCATTATAAAGCGGCTCCTGTAAAAACAGGAGCTCCTCCGTGGGGTCAGTGGAAAAATACGGTTTTAATCTATGCCCATTCAATTTGAAAATTGAACCGTTTTTACTATTTTCAACTTCAACTGTCCCGTGCGGGTAGACATACCGCACTACAAATGGTCCTTTCCAACGAGATTTTAGCTTATCCGTATGAAGATGGAGACGGGAATCGTAAAGAAGGACTTGTTGTCCTGGAGTAAAAGTTTTTCTCAAAATATTTTTATCGTGAGATACCTTAGTCCGATTCTTTACAATCACCGCATTATCGTAAGCTTCATCGCGGAGTTCGCTTAGCTCATTTAATTGCAGCTTCCGAAAGTTGCAGGCTTGATTCAAATCGAAGTTAAGTTCTTTAATGGCCCACATTGCTTTATGTTCAATCTCGACAGGAAGGTGGCAAGCTTTTCCAAACACTAGGCGATAAGGAGACATACTAAGATCAGTCTTATATGCGGTACGAAATGCCCAAAGAGCATCCGTCAATTTGGTTGACCAATCTTTCCGGATTTTAGAAACCGTTTTCTCCAAAATTAGTTTGATTTGCATATTTGAAATCTCAGCTTACCCGCTCATTTGGGGATGATAGGGCATGGAAAGTTTGTGGTTGATTGCATATTTTTGCATCAAAGTCTCGAAAGACCAATTACAGAAATGCGTCCCGTTGTCGCTAATGATAGCGCGAGGGCGTCCAAATCGTGAAAAGATATTTTCTTTAAGGAACTTAATGACAACCTTGTTGTCATTAGTGCGGCATGGAATTGATTCCACCCATTTCGAGACGTAATCAACTGCTAACAAGATGTACAAATTCCCAACAGAGTTGGGAAAATGACCCATAAAATCAATACCCCAAATGTTGAAAATTTCAACAACCAATATCGGTTGAAGAAGCATCTTATTTCTTTTAGAAATCCGACCCGTGTTTTGACATTGTGGACAGGTTTTGCAATGATTATATGCATCTTTAAATAAAGAAGGCCAGTAAAAACCACATTGCAAAACCTTCTCCGCTGTTTTTCGTGCACCAAAGTGACCTCCACATGCCTGATCATGACAGAAAGACAAAACACTCTTGAATTCATCATTGGGGACACATTTTCGAATGATTTGGTCAGGACAATACTTAAACAAATAAGGTTCATCCCAGTAAAAATGCTTTACTTAGGATAGAAATCGATAATTGTCTTGTTTAGACCAATCGCTAGGAATAAGTCCCGTTGCTAGATAATTCACAATATCCACGAACCAAGGTTCGTCGGATACGGTTAAGAGCTGTTCGTCCGGAAAAGAGTCGTTAATTAGCAAGGTCACAGTAGGTGAAGAAGAGATGCGTGAAAGATGGTCGGCTACTACGTTTTCACATCCTTTCTTATCTCGTATGACAAGATCAAATTTTTGTAATAGTAGGATCCAACGTATTAAACTGCCTTTAGTATCCTTCTTCGATAAAAGATATTTTAGGGCGGAGTGGTTAGTGTAAACCACAACCGGTGAGCCGATTAAGTAAGGCTTGAATTTTTCTAATGCAAATACAACTTCCAAGAGTTCTTTCTCAGTAGTTGTATAATTAATTTGAGCATAATTTAAGGTCTTACTTGCATAATAAATTGCATGTGGCATCTTATCAATGTGCTGTCCTAAGACTGCACCAACAGCAAAATCTGATGCATCACACATAAGCTCAAACGGGTGGTTCCAATCGGGAGATGATAGAACGGGGGCTGTAGTGAGGGAATTTTTAAGCTAGTCAAATGCAGCCACACAGTCTTAGTCGAAGTGAAAAGTTGTATCATTGTTCAAGAGAAGAGTTAAGGGTCTAGCAATTTTGCTAAAATCCTTAATGAATCTCTTATAAAATTCTGCATGACCAAGGAAAGATCGAATATCTTTTATGCATTTGGGATGAGGAAGGTTATGAATGACATCTATCTTAGCTCTGTCGACCTCAATGTCTTTCCGTGAAATGACATGTCCAAGCACAATACCCTCTTGGACCATGAAATGACATTTTTCCCAATTCAAAGTTAAGTTCTTATCTTTACAACGAGTAAGAACTACGTCAAGATGAGATAGGCAATCATCAAAAGAGTCCCCGAATATCGAGAAATCGTCCATGAAAATTTCCAGAAAATTCTCGACCATGTCCGAGAATATCCCCATTATACACCACTGAAATGTAGCGGGAGCATTGCATAACCCAAAGGGCATGCGTCTATAAGCAAAGGTACCGAAAGGACAAGTAAATATGGTTTTATCTTGATCCTTTTCGGCAATAGGGACCTAGATATAGCCAGAGTATCCGTCCATGAAACAATAATATTCATATCCAGCTAATCGTTCCAACATCTGGTCAATAAAAGGTAGAGAGAAGTGGTCTTTCCTTGTTGCGGCATTGAGTTTTCTATAATCAATACATACACGCCATCCAGTTTGGGTGCGTGGATCAACTCATTAGCCTCATTTGTTATGACCGTGATGCCAGATTTCTTAGGGACTATATGAATATGACTTACCCATTGGCTATCAGAGATTAGGTAAATGATACCACTGTCAAGGCATTTGACAATTTCTTTCTTTACTGCCTCCTTCATGACGGGATTTAACCGTCTTTGTGGTTCTCGGGTTGGTTTGGCTTCATCCATCAAATGTATATGATGTTCAAAAATCAAGGGACTAATCCCTTTGATGTCAGCCATTGTCCAACCAAAAACTTGCCTATTAGATATCAAGACCATCAAAAGAGCGTTCTTTTGCTCTAAGGCTAGAGAAGCGGATATGATCACTGGCAAAGACTCATTCTCATCTAAATATGCATATTTAAGTTGAGAAGGTAACAATTTGAGATCTAATGTCGGCGGAGAGACAATAGAAGGTGGAGTAAGTGAATGACATTCGGATTCTCGAAGAAGTTCACAGCCTGCAAAGGATACAAACCCGAAAAGTGTGACTGACTTTTGTGATGAGTCAGAAGGTTCAAACTCAGGGGTGGACTCGAAAAAGGTGTCCTCACTATGATGTGCAAGATCAAATAATGATGTGCTAATGTCGTCGAGATCATCAAAGCAAAGTTCATCAGCCTTGCAGCTTTCGGGAGATATCTCGTGGACAGAACAGACATCAAGAATATGAGCAGAAGGTTCAGATGGCTAACTCCCTATCTTGTAAATGTTAAGCTCAATCGACATTTTTCCGAAGGATAGGTTCATAGAACCATTTCGGCAATTGATTATAGCATTGGAAGTGGCTAGGAAGGGTCGACCAAGAATCACCGGAATTTGGTTCCGTGTGTTTGCTATAGGCTGTGTATCTAAAACAATAAAGTCCACAGTGAATATAAATTCCCCGACTTTTATCAACACATCCTCAAGCTCACCCCTCGGTTTGGTGATGGATCGGTCTGCCATCTGGAGAGCACAATGAGCGGGTTTCAACTCTCCAATCCCTAAATGCCCGTAGACAGAGTATGGAAGCAGGTTAACACTAGCGCCAAGGTCGAGTAAAGCACGATTAATATTTTTACCCCCATAGAAATAGAGATTGTAGGACAGCCAGGGTCCTTACGTTTCTTTGGTAATTGTGGGGTAAAAGCTGTGCTCACATTATTCTTCATGAATACCTTTTTGGGCACTTGAGTCTTCCTCTTCCTAGTGCACAAGTCCTTAAGGATTTTCGCATAAGCCGGAACTTATTGTATAGCATCTAGGAGAGGGATATTTATGTTAATCTGTTTAAACATTTCCATAATCTTCTCCATTTGTGGACTTGGTTTGTTTCCCCTTAACCTATTCGGATAAGGAGCTTTAGCAATAAGAGCTGGGTCCGACATTGGAGAAGGTCGTGTGGGTGGTACAGATCCCAGAATTGAAGTGGGGATCGTATTTGGTTTACTAGAAGAAGTGGGCTGAGGGTTCGAGCCTTGAGGAAAACGGAGAATAGGCTCGGAAGAAGATAAACTAGGGTCAGAAGCGGAAGTGGAAGTTGAAGTGGAAGCCGGGATGTCATTGATAGATTCATCATTATCAATATTAATCTGTTCACCGACTTGATTATTTAGCACTCTTCCGGATCTCAACGTTGTAATGACACCCACATTGTAGTGTTGTGAATGCCCAGGATTCGGTAGGGGTTGAGATAGAAGTTTCCCTTTCTCTCTAGCACTCATTTCGGAATTTAATCGTGCAATTTGTGCTTCTATCGATTTAATACTCTCACCGTGGGAGGTGGATTTCTTCTTTATATCATCGATAGAAGACCTTATATCAGCTGACACTTGGATGGAATGTTTCATAAATAAATCCAAGGTTCGTTCGAGTGAAGAGAAATTATCGGTACCGGCCAATTGCAAAGAATTATTAAACGGTGCAAAAGTGTTGGCCGGATTTTGAAAATTTTGTGGTTGAAAGGGGTGCTGACTCAGTTGTATTGGTTGCTATTGTTGTGAAGGGACCTTTTGAAAGTTATTTTGGTTTGGAACCGTATTTTGAGTTTGGTGTTGGTTCCAAGAAAAATTAGGGTGATTCCTCCAACCCTGATTATAAGTGGAAGAATAAGGATCATTTTTAGGTCGTTGCTGAAAAGCAGCATTAGTGTGCTCGTGACCTTGAAACGGAGAATTCAAAGGACATTCTTCCGTCAGATGTGATGGATCGGAACAACATCCACACACGGTTTTAGGGAGTGTCACCTGATTTAGGGAGGCTAATAAAAATTTATTTTCCATAGCTCCAAGTTTCTTTTGCATTGCTGCCATTTCAGCTTTTACGGCAATGGAAACATCAAGTTGATGGATGCCACCCCTAGATGATGGACTGAAGCTTTCCCACTGTAAAGTGTTTTCAGCAAAATTTTCCAAAATTTTCCAAGCTTCACCATCGTCTTTAGACATGAAATTGCCTTGACATATGGTTTCAAGCATTTGTTTTGTCATTGGATTAATGCCTTTATATATAATTCCACACTGATCCCATCTATGGATTCCGTGATGTGGACATTGGACAAGCAGATCCTTGAAACGTTCAAAACATTTCCAAAATGGTGTTCTCCACCGAAAGACCAGGAAGACAAATGTCTTGCCTGAATTTGGGGGCAGATGCTATTTGGTTTTATCCGTCCAGCTCTCCGAAAATGCCAAGTTGATTTATGGCACCATGTATCGGAGGTTTAGACGGACGCGGCTGTTGTAGCAGACTTCGTCAGATTCCCCCTCATTTGAGAGGTTTTTGATTGTGGGGACGCTCTTCCCTGCAGGCGCAAGCCCCTGCAGTTAATTATGCTACCGCATCGCGGTAACCACTTTCTCCTTCTCCAGATGGTCACTTCTTGTCGTGTGTGTTTGTTTTATTTTTGGTTGTCCGTGGATTGTATACAGAGACTAATTTATGTTGTCGCCCGTAGGGCGTGAATTAGTCCAAATCCGTATTTTCTTAGATTTGGATTCGGGGTTGGGTTTAAGGATGCGT
Organism: Agapanthus africanus; assembly: GCA_030015575.1. NCBI lineage: Eukaryota > Viridiplantae > Streptophyta > Magnoliopsida > Asparagales > Amaryllidaceae > Agapanthus > Agapanthus africanus. Next base: position 351,843,208 of record CM057351.1, read on the forward strand.
TAGTCTCATTTAAGACTAAGATCAACTTAAACGTTTGTTAAGGATACGTTAGTATAATTTTAGACTAAGATCAACTTAACAATTTGTTAAGGATACGTTAGTCTAATTTTAGACTAAGATCAACTTAACAGGATCATTTAGATCCAACAAAAGAGCATTTGGACTCTATTGTTTTAGTTTAGGGACTTTGCGGTCCAGCTTAAAGACATCATAGTCCGTAAAGTTTAAGGACATCATAGTCCATGGAGTTTAAGGACATCACAATCCATAGTTTAAAGACGTCATAGTCTGTAAAGTTTAAAGACATCATAGTCTATGAGTTTAAGGACCCCACAGTCCGTGGTAGTTTAGAGACATCATAGTCAGTAAAGTTTAAGGACATCATAGTCCATGAGTTTAAGGACCCCACAGTCCGTGGATCGTTTGGTTGTCGGGACCTGTCACCTCTCTGAAGACGTTAAAGGATTACAACGACAAATATAAGAGGAGTGAAGAGATGTACCCTTGAACCAATATTGGTTGGGAGATCTGTAGTCCAATTTAGGACTAAGATCAAAGATTTATGAGCATATGGGCTCAATTAATTTGAAGTAGGGTTCCGTGACCACTTTGGGCTCGGCCCATTTAGTTAAAATGTTAAACTTTTAACAATGCTGAGCATTGGTTTGGGCTCTGACAATTTTTTTGTCTTTTATTGAGTGCTGAGCACTCATCATGGCTCTGGGGCTTTATTGTTTAAAAAACAATTTATGTTCTCTTAGAGCACACGTGAGGAGCACGTGGCGCTCTTGGCGTTGAGCGCTAGTCAATGAGCGTAGAGCGCTTCTTTTAAATAGCGCACACGTGAGGAGCACATGGCGCGCTTGGCGCTGTGTGTCAGATAATGAGCGCAGAGCGCTTCTGTTAAAGCAGCGCACACGTGAGGAGCACGTGGTGCGCTTGGCGCTGAGCGCCAGATCATGAGCGCATAGCGCTTCTGTTGAAATAGCACACACGTGAGGAGCACGTGGCGTGCTTGGCGCTGATCGCCAGTCAATGAGCACAGAGTGCTTCTTTTAAATTTGGAGCGCTAAGGCTCTGCAGCGCTGTGCGCTAGATTTGGAGCGCTAAGGCTCTTCTTTTAATTGGAGCGCTATGGCTCTTTTTAGGCAGTTCTGCGCTCTGAGAATTAAATTCTCTCTTATAAGAGACTTTGTCTCATGGATCTAAGAATAAAGTTCTTATTTTATTGGAGATATTTCAATCTCTTATGTTTTTGATGAAAGGCTTTGCCTTTATGGATCTGTGATCCTAAGAGAATTGAATCATTCTCCCCCCTTTTTATAATGAGATGTTATGATCTCTTTTGTGAAAGACAATTTGTCTTAAAGATCTATGATCTAGCATAAGAACTAAGTTTTTTTTCTGATGAGATATTTTTTCATCTCTCTGTTTTTACCTTGAAGAAAAGTTCTTCGCAGAGCTTGATCTTCTCTCTGAAATTTCTCAAAGTTTTGGGGGGGGAGGGGTTCCTTTCTCTATCAGACTTAAAATCTTGGGGCCTTTATATAGGGCAAGCTGATTTGTTGAATCAGTTGAAGAGATCTTTTCTCTAATTGATTTGGGGATTTCCTTACCGTTGGATCTTTGATCCAAGGGCTTCTGTTTTACAGAAGACAATCTTCTTGTTTTTAACAAGATTGAGAAATCTTTTCTCATGCAGAATTTATTCTGCACCATTGTGATTTTTAATCACCATTGGATCATTAATCCAACGGTGCTCTGATTTACAGAGCAAAATCTTTTTGTTTGGAAAGATTCTGAAGAATGTTTTCTTAATAGAATTTTATTCTGGTAACTTGATGATTTATCATCTTCGTTGGATTTTTGATCCAACGGTGGGGAACATTTAGTTCTAGCGCTAGCGCACTCGTGCTTTGCACGTGAGCGCTGCTTCAGAGCGTTGGCGCTCATAGCGCCAGCGCATTTGTGCTCTACACGTGAGCACTGCTTCAGAGCGCTGACGCTCTTAGAGCCAGTGCACCCGTGCTTTGCACGTGAGCGCTGCTTGCTGGCGCTTTTATGAAGTTCTGCTTGCTGGCACTTTTATGAAGCGCTGCTTCATTTCAATTTTTGAAAATTTGAACAGAGCTTTGCTCTGATTGGGGGAAACAAATGCCCCCCCACCGTTGCGCTCACGTGGCTTACACGTGAGTGCAGCAGTGGCAGTATCTGCGCTCTTAGATCTACTTAGAAGTTGAAACGGCTCTCAGTGCCTATAAATAGGACCCTTGGCCCTTAAGATGACCTATGTTCATCTTCTTACTCTTTTTTGAGAATTATTTCTCCTTTAGAGCATAACTCTTCGTATTAAGAATTTTCTTAGGGATATAACTCTGTCAAAAAAGATTAAATCTTTCTAAGGTTTGACCCATTAACAGAGCTTTGCTCTTTTCAAATCTTATAGATTTTAGGGTTTATCAATAGAGCTTTGCTCTTCATAGATCTAAAGAGATCATTCTTAAGGTTTCTTAAACCATTAACAGAGCTTTGCTCTTTTCAAATCATATAGATTTGTTAATCTTTCATGAAAACTTTTAGAGTTTGTTCATAGATCTTGAAGATATCGGAATTTTTGATTCATTAAAAAGTTTTGCTTTAAGTTTTCTGATGGGTTATTCCATCATTTTACAGAGCATGGCTCTTCAAGATTTTTCTTGAGGAATTTTATTCCTTTCATCATCAGAGTTGACAGATGTCACTCTGTTGTAGAGCGCTGCTCTCAATGGGAGATTTACTCCTTGGCCCGAGGGGCAATCATTAAATGAGAATCCTTTGAGTATTTCCTCATTTAATGACAGTCTCATCAAATGATGAGACTGTTTTATTAATAATGAGAATCATCTAGATTGTGTGGGTCTCCTTCGGCCCCTTTTTACTGTATTGCAGTGTGGTACGATTTAAAGTACCAAGTACCGAACTTGACTTGTAGCATTGACGGCTAACTTTGTTCTCTTTCGCGCAGGTACCATGTCTTTCGATACTTCGTTTTCCTTTGCCCGTTCAGAAAGCGGGTTCCCTGCAGCGCCAGTAGAACGAGAAGTTTTCGCACTGATCAAGGATCATGACCCAGAGCGGAAGAATCTCCATTTATGGGGAACATGGTACAACCAGATCATCATGGCTCGACGCAGCTTCTCTTGCGCAACACCTTCAGAGCCCATTTCAGCGATTCATTATGTTGACGTACCCCCGGTGAACTATGCCATGGAGGTGGTTAATTGGAATTCAGAAGGTTTCCTTCAGCCCTCTATGGCTGCAATACCTGTACAACCGCCGATGGCTTTGGACATTCTAGGGCGGCGTATATGCCAGGGCGAGTCGCGCCCTTGGGGACAGCCATACAACATAGGCTTGACTCCCCGTCACTCAGCTGGATATTTGCAGTGGGCCTGATACATCTTATCGGCAAAGAAGTCAGAGCTGCTGAGGCTCGGGTTGCACCCCGCGATCTATGCTTCTCTGTTCCAGTATTCCACACCTCCAGCATGGTGGGTCAAAGCCTTTTTGGAACAATGGAACTTTCCAACTCATACCTTCTTTATGCTAGATCGGGAAGTTTCCATCTCTTTGGAGGAGTTTGCGGATATCTCCGGCTTGCCTATCAGAGGGGAGCATTATGAGGAGATCTTGCTTCCTGACGAGTATATTTTCGCTACCCAATTGGATGACGAGTCTAACCCCAGAGAATGCCATTCAGCACCGATTCTCCAGCTTGATCAAGGTGCTAAACATTTATGAGAGCCTATTTCTTGAATCTGGAAGCCATGGGGCTAGCTTTGCGGACTTCATCACCCGTTTTCTCCGCCCAGAAACTTTATCGCAACAAGGTGAAATGTTTGCCAAACTTGATGATCCTTTCGGTTTTGGCTTGGATAGCCGGCCGATAAAGGAAGCCGATCAAAAGAGTTTCTTCCTTCCAAACGTCGCGATCGTCCTCTTTTCAGAAATTGCCGCTCAGGACATCGACGAAGAAGCGTTCTTTCTAGGGTTCCTTGGTTTGTGGTTAAGCTGGTTCGCGCTTCCTATGCACCCTCGCTACATGAGGCCGTCTTTCTTCTACCCAGCTCATCGGATAGTTGAAGGGAGACAGGTCGCTGTTGGGATTGCCGGGCTGGCTCATTTGTATCACGGCCTTAGCTTGGCGGCCGACACTACTCAACCGGGGGTGCAGCCCATGAACTTCCCGATGCATTATTTTACTTCATGGCTCGAGCTTCATGTGCTCGGTGCTTTTGGAATGCACAAGCGGCCCCATTTCTATGAAACATGCAATTTTCCACGGATCATGCGGCTGGTCGATGCTTCCACCGTGGAGCCAAGTCAGCGAGATGCTCGGGGTGTGATTCTTTGCCTACGTACAGTCGGGGACGGCATAACCTTTGTTGATAAGGTCATGACCATCGGTAAGGAATCCGCTAAGAAGGTGCAGCTGCTGCGGGACACCTTTAAGGACGGAGCTTCTACCTTGAAAGCTCGGGAGATTCTCTATTTGTACTCGATCAGGCCGGGAAACTTGGTGTTCAGGCAGAACGACTCGGCTTTGTTCATGAGATATAACCCCCACCGTTTTTCCCAGCAATCAAGTTATAATCAGGGCGTCCCGCTCGAGGCATTCTTGGTAGAACCGGTTAATACTGAAGAGGGAATCCGGAGCGCTTTGCGCCACTTCATGCGCCTAAACACAGGGTCCAATTTCTTCATCAGTGAGCTGAGTTGTGTTCCGAAAGCCCTGAACGTATACGTGGCATGGTATCAACACGCGATGGGTGCTGTTATCAAGGAGGAGAAGTGACTGTTGCTTGATCGCAAGGGTGCATCCTCGACTGGTAATCCGACCGTTCCCCTAAAGCGTCGTCCAAAGGTGCCCACCAAGCGTAAGCTTGTGCTAGCGGCTACCGCACTCACTCGCAGAAGAGAAAGAAGTCAATACTCTCTGCAGAAGTTGTATTCGGCCAGGAGCCTCATGCTCCTTACAGCGAGGGCATAAGTGAATACGGGACCAATGGAGGCTTATTCATGGTGCCGGATGATACTGATCTAGAGGCTGCTATTGCAGCTTCCGAGCGATTAGCTAGCCACAAAGCAGGATTGGTCACCCTTGCACAGTCAGGTAGATTTTAGTTGTATCTTTTCGCTGTTACGTTTTTATTATCATGCTTTGACTGACACTTCTTCTTCAACAGGCATCTCCACTGAAGAAGCTATCGCGGCTTATCTCAAGACTTTTGAAGAGGAGGAAAGGCTTCATGCTTCCTTGGGCGTTGGTACATTTCGGTTCACTGTGCCTTCATTCCCATTTTTATGGGTAAACTAACTCTTCTTTTCCATCTTATTGCAGGGACTACCTTAACTCAGGTTATCCCAAGTGCAGTGCCGATCGCGAGTGGTGACGCGGCGACGCTCCTAAGGCCGGCTGCCGAAGTCCCAGCTCCCCCAGTATTGTCGAAAGAAGCTTCGCTCAAACAGCCGATGACGGACGCCGTAGAGGCTCCAGAGGCAGAACTTGGTTCGGACGATGAGATCTCCTTGACGGAGGTTTTGAGGAGGTCACTTCTCTCTGCCAAGGCCGACAAGAAGCGTAGAAAGCGCGCAACTAAGGAACATGATGCCGCTTTGGCTATAGGTGTAGGCTCAAGCGCTATTCCATCCGTCACTATTTCCTTCGAAGATACTCCAGCCACCTCGTCTACCGTTCGTAGACAGGTTTTGCGCGCGGCTTGGGAGGCAATCGAAAAGCCGCCTCAAGGTAACGTAACACTGGATCCTTTTATTAGAGTTTGATCTTCAGATTCTCATATATCGTATCCTGCAGGGCTAAGTCTTGGCGATGAGGTAGCAGGTGAGATAACGGCAACCGCTGAGCCTGAAATGGCCACTCTTTTCCAGGAGTCTGGGACTGCTCCAATTTCCGCTCTTTCCCCTTGCATTTCCCTACCATCGCCCGGCATTGAGAGTGTCACGACGACTCTCGTAGAATCGGGGGATGAAGCCACTGGTGCCGAAACCCTTCCAATAGAGGAGAGCGAAGGAGTCGCTACGGCTAATGATACTCTTGTCGCAGTTTCGATTGGCGACTCATCAGGTAGATTTTGAGTCACTGTTTTCCTTTTTTATTCCGCAATCCCTTTCAGTCCCTTCTGACGACATTTCTTTTATTTTTAATGCAGGTGTGGTGAGCATTGAGGTCATGCCACCCGAAGAAGCGTTGCCGGTTACCGCTCTGGCGGTCGCCGACCCTTCGCCTTCTCTCGCGTCCTCTCAAATACTGGAAGGTATGGGTTTGTGATTTAATTTAAATCGAGGATAGCGTCTTTCGTGTACTGACCATGTATCATCGTAACCTTGCAGGAGTTCTCTTTGATCATTTGTATCAAGTGCTGAACCCGCACTTCTCCTTCCAGTCGGAAATTAGTCTGGCTGCTGGTGCCGATGAGTATCTTTTCTAACCGACGACTTTTCTTTTCTTTAACGGATGACCCTGCCATTGCTAACTGTAAACTGATTACAGCACTACAAATTGAAGGAGGGGATGAGAGAATTGTCGCGCCACCAGTACTCCCAATTCTGCCACCTGTTGTAGCCGGTATAGTAGCCTTCACCGCCCTTGCATCTTCTTTGTCTCTTAAACCGATGTCTGACTATGATTTGTTTTGTAGCAATCACAGCGACTCCAGCTCCTTTCGAGTCTCAGATTCCCATGCCGGCAGGGCCTTTTGCTAAATGCCCGTCTTCCAGGGTTGCCGCGAATAGCCTGCGGATGTTAAGCGAGTTCGTCGAGGACCTTAACGCCGAGGACTTTGCATCTGCTGCAGATTTTGCCGCCGAAGTTTATCTCATGTTGGCGATGCTCGTGAACTTCCATAGCGAGGGCGTTGTCGAGTCTTGGGTAAACTACTGCAGGAAGATCGAGGCCTGTCTGCATAAGATTGAGCTCAGGCATCCTGTTCCAGAAATGTTGGCTTTGAATTCTCAACGGGTGCATGGGTTGAGCAGAGCGTTCCCTTCTTCCGCCATTTCGAACAAGAAGCGACCCTGAGGTGGAAGGAATGTGAGGAGGCTTCAGGTGAATCCACCCGGCTGCGCGCCTAAGTTGAAGCAAACGCTGCGCAATTGAGGGCTGTCTTTGACAATTTGCGATAATGCATTTCGGACTGACTAGCACTAAGGCAAAAGCTCGACCTTCTGGAGTGGGTTACACGGAATCGCGAAGTTGCTCAACGGGAAATCGATGAGAAACTTTCGTCTGGCTTGCAGCAATGGGCTCGAGTTGAAGCGGAGCTGGCCGCAGCGGCTGACCAAGAAAAGGAGTTGAGAGGAGCGCGCGAGCAACTGGCTAACTTATTGAAAACGCCTCCTTCTCAGTAACTACCATTGTATCATTTAAACATTTGTAATCTTTGAATAATATGTATCCATTTTTTTTATTTTTTTATATGATTCGTCTTGTACTCAACTGAATTCATGAATAAAAGATACACATTTTTTTATCCCCACTGTTGCTTTCTTCTCTTTGCTGTGTTGTCGCCATGCGATTTTAACAAGTGTGGCCTGTAGATAGTAGGTAGCTGTCCATCTTGGACTCTTTGCAGGGTAGCGATGGCTTAGGAAACAGGTTCAGATCTGTTGCCTGAGACTTTTCAATTTTATGAGCTGTGAGGGTCTCATAAATATTTTTCTCCCTACGGATCGAGAGGATCTTGTAGGTGTATTTTCTCCTTAGGAATCGTGAGGATTCCTAAGTGTGTTTTCTCTTGAGAGTCATAAGGATCTCATAAGAGAATTTTCTTCCTTACAAGTCGAGAGGACTCGTAAGTGATTGATGAGCTGACCTGCTCCTGGGTCAAAGCATTGCTTCGATGGGGGAGGTCGAGGGTTGACTTTGGCCATTTTCCACGGGGTCAGGATTGACTTTAGCCGTGTTCCACGGGGTCAGGGGTTGACTTTGGCCATACGGGGTCAAGATTGACTTTAGCCATACCGGGTCAGGAGTTGACTCTCGGTTGTCTGTGCACCGCCGAGTCATGGAACTGGGAACTTTGCTGCGGCTCCGAGATAGTCTCTAGGCTTTCTGTGAACCTTCGAGATTTGGAACTAGGGGCTTTGCCATGGCTCCGCTTTGCTGATGTTACGTCTGCTGTAACGAGAAGAATGTCGAGGTGGTCTCTAGGTTGTCTGTGAACCGTCGAGACTTGGAACTAGGGACTCTGCCGTGGCTCCGAGATTTGATTGTCGTGTTCGAATCCTGCTGGAATGAGGAGGAACGCTGTTGATGATCTCTAGGCTGTAGATGTCGCCGTCGAAATCTAGAACTAGGGACTTTGCCATGGCTCCGTTTGGTGGATGTCGCGTCCGTATCCTGCTGGAATGAGGAGGAACGCCATTGATGATCTCTAGGCTGTAGACGTCGCCGTTGAAATCTGGAACTAAGGACTTTGCCATGGCTCCGTTTGGTGGATGTCGTGTCCGTATCCTGCTAGAATGAGAAGGAACGCCGTTGATGATCTCTAAGCTGTAGATGTCGCTGTCAAAATCTGGAACTAGGGACTTTGCCATGGCTCTGTTTGGTGGATGTCGCGTTCGTATCCTGCTGGAATGAGGAGGAACGCCGTTGATGATCTCTAGGCTGTAGAGTTGCCGTTGAAATATGGAACTAGGGACTCTGCCATGACTCCGAGATTGATTGTTGCGTCCGAATCCTGCTGGAATGAGAAGGAACACCGTTGATGATCTCTAGGCTGTAGACGTCGCTGTTGAAATCTGGATCTCTTTCTGATGGAGCCTGGTGGGATGATATGATTCTCTCTTTGTTTGTGCCCCTGGATTGTATACAGGGATCGATGTGATCTCATCTGTAGGGCAAAAGTTTCATTTTATTATATTTTATTTTTTTTATCTTTTACTTTCCGCGGTGCTCTCTCATTTCAGCTTTTTATATTGCGAAAGTCGCGATTGCCCAATCATTTCGGCTATTTTTTGCGGTGCCCAATCATTTCGGCTATATTTTTTTTGTTTTTTTACTCGCTGCTTTTTATTGCGAGTTGCCCAACCATTTTGGCTATTTTGTATACATATGTTTTACTTGCTGATTTTGTTGCAAGTTGCCCCATCATTTCGGCTATTTCATATGCATTTTTGGCTCGCTGATTTTTTTATCGCGAGTATGGAACTTGGAATATGATGCCAGTCTTAGCATCAGCATCGCTGCGACTGGAATATTTCCAGGAGCGAATCATCATTTATCATGAAAGGACCTAGAATTTGATTCCGATTCAGGCATTAGCATTGCTACAACTGGGACATTGCCAAGAGCGAATCATCATTTGCCTTTGTCGATTTAAATAAAGATGGCTTAGTAAACAGGGTTAGGATCCTGTCGACTAAAGCTTTTGACTTCATGAGCCGTAAGGGTCTCATAAAAGTATTTCTCCCTACGAGTCGTGAGGATCTCGTAGGTGCATTTTCTCCTTAACAATCATGAGGATTCTTAAGTGTGTGTTCTCTTATAAGTCATAAGGATCTTACAAGAGTGTTTTCTCCTTGCAAGTCGAGAGGAACTACAAATGTTTGTTCACCGTGTGAGCATATCCCTAGTCGCTGGAGGGACTCTGTTAGGGAAGTGTTTATTCGTGCCCGTGGATTGTATACAAGGATCAATATTGAACCACTTGTAGGGCAAAATCGGGGTGTATGACGGCTTAAGAACAGGTTCAGATCCCTGTAGCTTAAGGCTTTTGAATCGTATGAGCCGTTAGGGTCTCAAAGGGGAATTCTCCTTACGAGTCGTGAGGATCTCGTAAGTGTAACTTCTCCTTGGGAATCGTGGGGATCCCTAAGTGTGTTTCTCCCTTGTGAGTCGTAAGGATCTCACGCAGGTATTTTCTCCTTACAAGGTCGAGAGGACCATGTAAGTGTCTTTTACCGAGATTGCGTCCTTTCGGGTTTTCACAAACTCGCCGGTAGCCCTGCTGTTTTTACTCACGGAGCCCTTTAGGGTTTTCATTCGTGCCCATCTTGCTTATGGACGTACCATTTTTTCTCTCTTTTATTTATTTATTTATTTATTTTTATTTTTTGCGTCAGCCTTGGGATGTTGTGGTCCGTAGTAGTTTATAGACGTCTTGGTCAGGCATAGTATTTCTTTAAGAAACGGCCGTTTATTGGCCTGAAGGGCCTTTCGCCATGCATATCCATGAGCAAGTAAGCCCCACCCTGGTAGAATTTGTCTATGATGTACGGGCCTTCATAGTTCGGCTCGAATTTCTCTCGTTTGGCACGATTGGGGATCATAGGTCTCTTGACCACTAGCACAAGTTTGCCTTGGCGGAATGCTCTCGGCCTAGTCAATCTCTCATATGAGCGCGTCATTTTTGCTTTGTAAGCTTCCAAGTTTTGCTGCACTATGAGCCGGGTTTCGTCAAGGGCATCAAGTTCCTTAAGCCGAAAATGAGCATTCTCTTCGTCTGTTAGCTCGTAATGAACTGCTACTTATAAGGAGGGTAGCTCTATCCAAAAGGAGTACTGCTTCAACGCCGAATACCAATGCATACAGCGTTGTATTTGTGGCCATTTTGAACGTGGTTCGATACGCCCAGAGGGCTTCATGCAGTCTCTCGTGCCAGTCTTTCCCATTTCGAGACACTGTCTTCTTTATGATCTTCGTCAAGGTCTTGTTGAAAGCCTCAGCTTGACTATTAGCTTGAGGATTATAGACCGAAGAGTATCTCTAGTCTATATTATGTTGCTGCGCGAAGCGGCTGATTTTGTGACTTCTGTAGGCCGGCCCGTTATCGGAGATAATCCGTCGTGGAGTGCCGAACCGATAGATGACGTGTGTCTTGAAGAAATGGAGGATGTTCTCCGTCTTCACTTCTCTTAGTGGTACTGCTTCTGCCCACTTAGAGAAGTAATCCGTTGTCGCCAATATGAACCGATGTCCCCTGGATGATGCTGGTTCAATGGGCCCGATTATGTCAGTTCCCCACATTTCGAACGGCCAGCTAGCCACTATCGGGTGTAGCGGGTTTGGATGCTGGTGGATAAATTCCCCATGAATTTGGCACGAGTGGCACTCTTCGTGTATTTGAGGCAGTCTTGGATCATTATGGGCCAATAGTAGCCCATCCTTTTGATCTTTATCTTCATCTTTGGCCCGGCTTGATGAGATCCACAGAGTCCGTCGTGAGTTTCTTAGACGATTCTCCTTGCCTCTTCAGGTCCCATGAATCTTAGCCATAGAGAGTCGAACGATCTCTTATACAGAGTATCATTAACAAAGGCAAAAGAAAGAGCTCTTTTCATGAGCTGATGTCTTGAGGACGCATCCTCAGGTGTATGATAGGATTTGAAGTAGTCTATAAAGACTTCTCTCCAATCCTTGACCTTTTCCTGGTTCTCTATCTGTAGGGCCGCTTGCTTGGTCGCTTCCTTTTCTTCGGACGACTCCGGAGATATTTCTGCTGGTGCGAGAACCCGACGACTTTGCACAACGATCCTCACATCATCGAGGTTTTCGTCAGCCAGTTCTTTAGCGAGTTTGGCTAAGGCATCCGCTTTGCTATTTTCTGCACACGGTATGCTTTCCAGGCGTAGGAGGGAATTTGAGTCAGCAATTGTTGCACTCTCTCGCCGTACTTCACTAACTCTGGTTTGCACGCTTGATAATCACCGTTTACTTGGCTAACGACCAGCTGGGAGTCTCCGTATATGAGGAGGTTTTCGATCCCCATGTCGACAGCGATCTCAAGTCCTACTGTCAAAGCTTCATATTCGGCTTCATTGTTTGTCCTCGGCTCTGTTAAGGAGAAGGCAAAGAGCATTATCCCTCCTTGTGGAGTCACGAAGATGAGGCCTACCCCAGATTTGATTATAGGGGTACCGTACTTTCGCTTCTTCATGGAAGATGCTCTGTCGAAGTAGAGTTCCCATCGGATATCACTCCCTTCTCTCTCCCTGTCGATCGTGTCAAATGCATGCTCGTCTGGCAATTCACAATTTAAAGGTGAGTCGGCAGGTATCGGATGCTTAGCGAGGAAGTCGGCGATGGCCTTTCACTGCCTTAAGAGGTCGATAAGTTACCGAGAACTCCATTAAGTGTAGGGCCCATTTAGCGAGCCATCCTGTTAGTATGGCTCTTGACATCAAATATTTGAGAGGATCCACCTTTGATATGAGATGGACATTATGCGCCAACGCATAGTGTCTGAGCTTCGTTATCGCGAAGATTAACGCCAGGCAGTGTTTTTCAATGGGAGAGTAATTGTTTTCTGCCCCCAGAAGAACTCGACTCAAATAGTAGAGGGCTCTCTCCTTCCCTTGGTCGTTTTCTTGTGCCCATAATGCGCCTAGAGAACCCTCAAGGGCGGTTGTATACAGAATTAGAGACTTTCCCTTGACCGGAGCGGTTAACACTGGAGGATTCTGTAGGTATTGCTTGATTTCGTCCAGTGCGCTTTGGCATTTGCGATCCCAAACGAATGGGGTTCCCTTCTTCATTAAATGACTGTAGGGGCGGCACTTGCCGGAGAGATTGGCTATGAACCGTCGGATATATGCGAGCTTTCCTTAGAGAGACAGCTGTTGCTTGAGAGTTCTCGGCGGAGGTATTTCCATGATCGCCTTGATCTTCGATGGGTCTATCTCGATTCCCCGGTGTCGTACGATGAATCCTAAGAATTTGCCCGAGGAAACTCCGAACGCACATTTGAGAGGGTTCATCTTCAAATTGTATTTCCGAAGGCGTTGAAACACGATCTTCAGATGCTCCTAATGTTCCTCATGTGATTTGCTTATCACCACAAGGTCGTCGATATAACATTCGACGACTTCATACATGAGGTCATCGAAAATCTTCGTCATAGCCCTCTGATAGGTAGCACCGGCGTTCTTCAAGCCGAAAGGCATCACTTTGTAGCAGAATATGCCCAGAGGAGTCCGGAAAGCGGTATGCTTCCGGTCTTCGGGATCCATTTTTATTTGATTATATCCTGATGAGCCATCCATGAAGGAGAAGACTTTATGAGTGTACGTGTTGTCTATCATCAGCTCGGTGACCGGCACGGGCAAGTCATCCTTCGGACATGCTTTGTTGAGGTCTCAAAAGTCTACGCAGATGCGTACTGTCCTATTTTTCTTCATCACTGGGACGATGTTGGCGATCCAGTCAGGATACCAAACCTCTTGGATGAAGCCGGAGTCGATTAGCTTCTTGACTTCGACGTTGATGCTCATTTCAAGTTCGAGCCGCATTCTTCTTGGTGCTTGCTTGACTAGCTTGACGTACGGAGATATCGCCAATTTATGCACCGCTATTTCCGGATCTAGCCCCGGCATTTCGGAATAGTTCCATGCGAAGCAGTCTTTATACTGCATGAGCACATCTTTTAACGTAGCCACTTGTTTCTCAGATAGCAGCTCACTGACGAACGTAGGCCGTGGATCGTCTGCCGTCCCCAACTCGATTTTCCTTAGGTTGTCCGCAGTAGTATGTATCCCATCTTCCAACTCTTTTAACGCCGGTGGAAACTCTGAGATTACCTCGTCATCATCGTTTTCGAAGCACCGGGAGAGGTCGTCCATATCCTCACGCCCTCTTTCTTCTGTCAATGTTATTATGTAACAGGTACGAGATCGTTTCCATGACGATGTTGATCTGTTTCTACTCTCGTTGCATACGTGGTTTTCGGTTCATGTGTCTGTGGCGGGGTTACCCTCCAACTGTTGGATAAAGCGAACCTACCTTGCTGATACCGGTCCTCTACCTAGTCTTTGAATGTGAAGCAGTCTTCGAGAGAATGTCCTATCGCTCGGTGATAGGAGCAATAATCTGGGTGAGAGACCTCGTCTGCTCGTTCGGGGTGTTTGGACTTCGGGAGTGTCATCATCTGATGTTTCATGACAAGATCGAATATCTTCCTTGTCTTGTGTTGGGGAAAACAATATGTTCAACCCATCTTCTTTATAAGAGACGAATCCCGGCTGCTCAATTCTCGATCGCGTGGCTTCTTGGACCCGCTTTGCCGCTGTCGAACGTTTTTTCCGTTCTTTAACTTGTTTTTGCATTCACATCGGGCCTTTTTCTTATCTTGGGAATGCATGGCGGGCTGACGGTGAAGGACATCGTCATCCTTCGTGGCCTGCTAAAGGAGGCATTGCGTCCTGGCTTTCTTATAGATGGCCATTTCGCGGCTATGGTCATCCAGGACCTTTTGACCCGCTTCCCTTATTAGCTTATCCATCTGTTCTTCGAACGACGGACTTGGCACTTTCATGGCGGGACCTCGTTTTGGTTCAGGGTTAGCGTTTTCTAACAGAGCATTCCCCTCTTCATCGAAATCATGTATAATGTAGCAGCTATGGAATCGCTCCCGTTTCTTGGATTGAACATATCTAAGCCCAATCGTTTCCATTCTCCCGTTGGGCAATTTTCGCTGAGTTCTGGGGACGTTCCAGATCTTGTTGTAGAACTGAGCTTGTCGAGCAGTTTGCTTCAAGCGTATGCCTTGGCGCCTCAATAGCCTTTTTAATCCTTCTGTGTAGTATGTGGACAGACGGATGGGTTGGAGCCTGTCAAGCGTAGAATCGGCGTCATGCCAGATTTCTTTATCCATTTTGGTTTCCGCGGATCGATAAAAGAGGATCGCCTTTTCATCTTTTTTCCTGGGAGGGACGTAGAACATCTGCAGTTCTTGCACACTGTAGGTATCAAGTGCGTCGAGCTCTTTGTAATGCTCTCGCGGAACCATAGCAATCTGTAAACTCTGATCATCTCTAATGAAGGTTTGTATTGACGGCCGAACAGAAAATACTGCATTGACCTCATCCTCAGAGTCGCTGCCGAAGACCAGAATAGGGGTGGACGGTCTTGGCTTGTTGCATTGGGGCGGTCCTGAATAGACCATCTTTTCCTCCTCCTCAGTATCGCTCCCGAAGACCGGAATGGTGGTGATAACTTTTTGCTTATTCTCCGGCTTATGGCACCTTTCCGTGTCTTTGAAGTCTGGCAAGAAGTATTTTGCATCTTCGTACTTTCGGACATCATTCACAGAGAATGGGTTCAGCTCCCCTATCACAGTGTATTCAAGTCCATCTTTGAAATACTTCATCCACTGATGTTGTGTAGAAGGGATAATGCTGTACTCGTATAACCAAGGCCGGCCGAGCAAAGCGTTGCAGAAAGTTTTGGCGTCAATGACGTGGAACTTGATATCAGTGATAAGCAGCCCAAAGCGTAACGTCAGTATCACAGACCCGAGCGTCCGTAATGACTAGGAGTCGAACCCGGAGATAGTGATTTTATCCCGAGCAAGGTGTTGAACGCTCATGCAAATCTCTTTCAACACTCTCACATTGAGAAGGTTGACGGAGGATCCATCGTCGACTAGGATCTTCCATATCTTGATATCATGACAGTATCCGGTGACCTACAAAGGACGGTTATGCTCGCATGTCCCGAGGAGGAGGTCTTCATCGCCCAAAGTGATTTCTGCTGTGTGAATTTCTTCCAGCTCGTCCTTCATCTTTTCTTCGGCAAGGAAAGCTTGAAACTGGTCAGGCTCTTGTAATGCCTTGATCAGAGAATCTCTCGCCTCTTTGGATAGCAGAAGGGCGTCGAGAATGCTTCGCTGTGAGGGTATCTTCCTCAGGTATGCCAGAACGTTGTAATCCATCTTGTTTTTCTTGGGCGGGTCCTTGGCTGCCAGCTTTTCGACGACTCGGTCATCGAGGGTGATATCCTCAGGGACCTTTTCTTTCCCCTTATCCTTTTTGTTCGATCCCTTGTTTGCGGGTCCGAGATTCTTTTCAGGTAGCGTGCGATTGCACAGCTGAATGTTCTCGCAGGTATTCATTTCTTCTGTTTTAGAGATGGATTCCTTGAAGAGAGGGCCGAGGGCTATTTCTTCATCAGAATCACTCCCGAAAGTGAGAACTTGCGATCCCCCGGAATTAACCATGTGACATTCACCGGCTGTTCTTTTATGCTCATATGTCGTACTTCTTTGTTCCCGACGAGTTTTGCGCTTCATCCGCTTGAAATGCTACCGGTGAGCAACGTATCCCTGCCACCAATTTTTAAAGGCCATGCATTCCTCGGTAGGGTATGTGATCCTCCGATGGTATAAGCAGTAGTTTGGATATGCATCTAGTCCGTCGGGGAACGTATTTTCTGAAGTGCCTTCTTTGAAAGGTGGCAACTTCATTCCCATTGATAGGGCTTTAGCGAATTGCTTCCTTGTCTTAAACCTGCTTTTGCTGGCGGCAGAGGCGCTTCCATCCGGTTGGGGTACTTCAACCCTTTTGTCCAGCCGCCGGCGTTTGGCTTTTTCAAATATAGCAATTTCGCTCTCTCGATCAGCTTTGCTTTTCTGAAGCGCCTCATTCAGGAATACGTCAATCATCTCGTCTGACGGTTCTAGGAGTTCCGGTTCGGGATCTGCCCTTAGTTTCTCTGTTTCAAGAGTTTCTTCACCATCTACTGACGAGTGAGAGATCACGTGGCAGCTTGCCACATAATCTTCAGGTTTTTCTAACGAGTCTTCTGTTAGATATGTATGCCCTAGAGGCCATTATTGTATAGTACTGGTTTGTATAATACATTTTGGAGGCTTGGGATATATATATGTTTTTACGACAGTCTTGCTCGATACAGTAGTATGCTACTTGGTTTGTTTCTATCTTAATATGTGTATATGTTTCTTTTAACATATCGCTGAAAACATATTGGTAGAGCCCTTAGGATCTTTGCTTGACTACCGGCGTTGTGATGGCGATCACACTAGTGGGGGCTGGGTAGTCTATAAGCACATCCTTATTTTGGTCCCTAGTCGTAGGATTATCGAGACAGGGCATCGATACTCCAGAGTAGACTAGTGCATGCGCTTCTCCTCCCAGCAGGGGAGATGGTCTGTCCCACAGCCATCAGTACGTCGTACTGGAGATAGTATGCAGGTGCTCGTTAGGTTACGAGTACACTGGACATGACTCGTCGGGAACTATTGGTTAGTATTATACCTATCGTCAGTTAACAGTTCCCAGGTGACATGAGTACAGCTTAGTCCGCTGACTTGACACTGTCACTTCGCCTCGAGTGTGTTCCCACTATTCTTAGATTACTATCCTACCACGGCTCTACTGAGTCGTGCAAACAGGTAGTAGTTGGGTGCAGTCCCGAAGCACTTGGAGGCAGTGACGGTTAGACAGGATTCGTCTCTCCCGGTATTGGGGGTTGATATTGCGCTGTGTCTAGGAGAGCCATTACACAAAGTCCCTGGCCAGGGCAAGCGAGAATTGCTGGTAGGTTTTCCAGTAGAACCTCAGGGTGTTTTGGGCTACATTCCGACATGACTTGTACCGCTATTAGGGGACTGACGTTTACCGCCCCCTAGGCCCACCATGCGATATTCTCAGACGAACAGACCGGACTGTATGGAGATTGTCACATTCAGGCTCAGTAGGAGTTCGATGGGTTCACCTCATCAGTCTTCTTATTGGTATCTACCTGGGGACCGTTACGTACAGCTAGTACCACTTGCGGCCTGTGGTTAAACCCACTGCCAGCGTAGTGTCGAGCCTTTAAAGTCCCACACAGAGGGTTACTCGTCTTTGGGAAAAACAGAGTAGAGGTTGCATGGTTTTGCGATGGGGTTCGTTCACATCCGCGCACTTGTGGACGTTTGGTGTCCGGACAGTAGTTACTAGCGGGCTTTGGTTTAAGCCGGATCCTAGTAACTGTTTTTGGGATTGGTTTTGTCTCGGTGTATTCGTGTTCCTTGGAGCACGGATGCGGGTGTGTATGCACAGTTGACAGACGCAGAGGCAGAGGATTCTCATTAGGGTTGTTGACCATTTGGCTTTCGTTGACTTGTTGACCGTTGACTTTTCTTTAAACCCTAATGAGAATATGATATATGATTAATAATATTAATTAAGTATTATTGTGCCATGGTTGAGTTGAAAGTTTGACTTTTGTTGACTTGTTGACTTTGTTGACCGGTTGACCATTTTGGACTTGTTGACCATCATCATTTCATGGCTATCATTTCATGGGTATGACTTTTGCTTGCTTGTTGTTTGCAAAAGCAATTATAGCATGAAATGATAATGGTCATTGAAACTAACCATCACCATATACTTAATTATTATTATTATTATCATTATTCTCACTTTTGTGAGAAGGGTTGGATTATGAGAGCTCATTAAATCATTCTCTTTCTCTCTCCTAGAAAGAAAGCTCTCCCTCTTCCTCTCTCAAGGTTCAAGTGTTCCATGAGTTGAAAATCATGAACCTTTGAGATAAAACCACCATCACTCTTCTCTACTCAATCTAAGGTATTAGGTTTAGCAAACCAAACACCTTAGTCATCTCTAGGTTGAGATAGGAGCTCAATTTCGAGACCCTCGGGTGGATCCATCTATGGCAAAGAGGAGACGACAAGGAGGATCCGTTCAAGCGACTACGAGGAGCAAGAAAGAGGAAGAACAACATCAAGAAGAGAAGGAGTTCAAGACCAAGGTATAACCATTCTACATAGTAGTTAAAAGTTATAGAATTTTGTTAGTTTTTGTTTAGCAATGATCCTTCATGAAACGGTCCATGTTACCTAGCTAGGGAAAAATTTTCGTTTTACCTATTCCGCCTTCCCGAAAGGACCGGGGTGGGTAACGTGGACCTAACATCGGTATCAGAGCCTAGCTAAGCAACAACTAACTGTTAGCAAAGTTTTTAGAATCTCGATCCGGACTAAAATCCCGAAAACAAACCGAAAAATGTATTTTCTGTCGATTTTCAAAACAGGCCTAAAAATATTTTGTACGACATGAAAAATACAGGCAGGGTTTTCTGGGAATTTACAAGAAATTTGAGACCCCGACTCGGCCAACTCGCCGCGGAAGCGCGGCGGAACCATGCGTTCCGCCGCGGATCCGCGGCCGAGTTGACTCGGCCGCGGCTCAACTTTGTTGCAGATTCCCCTGTTTGCTTTTTGGGATTTTTAAGATATTTTGTTTCTGCCCAGATTTTCTAGAGAAAAATGTTATTTTTGGGGGTAGTTACAATTCTGTATTTTGATCGGAATTCTACAAACTTTGGCTAAATGGTTATATCTGTAATATGATATATGCACTGAACGTCAGCTAATCGCTATACGTCGATTAGTGGGGTTGTGCATATCTGTGATCTGTAATGTTATTGGAATGTGTATATGAATTCATTGGATTGTCGCGGATGAATAGCCGGGGGGTTGTGAGATGAGAGTTTTCTTTTCTTTCAATTCATGTAATTTGTAATTGATGTAATATTATTTATATGGCCGCACAACCGGGATGGGGTTGTAGCCGTCATTGTATAATTTCTTTTACTGTTTTTGCTCTTAGGATAGACCCAAGGTAGGGTGCACAAACTACCGGGTACCTCGAAGTGCCGAGTGGCCTACTCACGGTATTGAGGGAGGTTGCTTCGCTTCGGGTACTTGGTGGGTAGTTTGCCGCACCCGTAGGGGTCTAGGGTGGGGTTTTGGCTATTCATCGCGACCGTGTAATCCGCTCTTCGTTACAGGCTCGTACGGAATGCGGATTCCTAGTATATCCAATGTGTTCATCTGTGATCTGGAATGGCTATCATTGCATCTGACGAATGTGTATATATATCTATATGATATCTATTTAGGCGTTGCTTATGTTTTGCATCCGCGCTAGTCCAGCCCCCGCTCTGTCGTTAGTTAAGTAACCTAACGGGTAATGACGGGGCCCCGTGGCGAATGCGAATGGCATAAGCGTAAGTCATATTTTCGTTGTTTTCTACAATGGTAGGCTTAACTGATGGGACGCATTAATCTAATGCAAAGAAAAAACAAACCTAATAAGACGTTGTTGGAACAATTTTCAAAAAGCTGTTATTGCAAGGACGCTCTCTTTTGTTTTGCATAGAGGTATTCGGTATGAATGCCCAGCACCTCAGTCGACGAGGCAAGGGCCGAGATCCCTTCATCGGGAGTGACCCCTTGGACAAAAAGTTTGCGTCAGTGTAATAACTTCACCATAGTCGATTATTCTTGCTTTGCATCGAGGTATTCAGTTTGGAATATCCTGCACCTCATTTGACGAGGAAAGAGCCGAGATCCCTTCACAGGGAGTGACCTCTTTAGCACAAGTTTTCGCCACTATATTTTCAAAAAGGTTATCAGGTTCCTTCAACGATATCAAGTTCATTACGTTAACGGGTTTTTCGCCAAAAACCCAGCCGTTGCCCTCCGTCATTTCTTATAAGTTATACTTAGTATTCGTGCTGCGTTTGTTGACCGTGTCAAGGCACAGTGAACGGTAGCTGAGTATTGCTTATCTGCTGGATACAATGTGATTGGTTAGGACAGTCGTGTAACCTTGTTGACTGTGTCAAGGGTTATGCGGGTGGGTTTAATGCAATCAAGATAATGACGGGTTGAACTTGAGTAGGACTCTTTGATTTGTTGACTGTGTCAAGGTCACTTGGGTCCTAGGGGCAAAAATCCACATCAAGAGTTTCTAAAGAAACTGAAACTTGCAGATTTAGCGTACCTTCTGGAGTGTGGGGACTAGAGTAGATTCCATCTAGGTCATCGCACAATGATAGTTGGATCCCGATCACACTGATGAGTTGGATTACTCTCGGGAGATTATTTCACTTAACAATCAATGCTATAAACCAAGTGGGTGTCTAGAACGGTGTTAGCGGGGCTACGCCTCCAGGGAAAAGAGGTTATTTAATTAAGGAACTTCGCGAAAGCGTTGGAAAACCTCCCTCGAAGTACCAACACCAGCCTGGCTGAAAGGTTAAGCAAGTATTGTGACGTGCGATTAATCCTGACTAGTTCTTCTTTTAGGGTTTGAAGAAGAATTTGAGGAAACAGTGGGAGCCATCCTGGTTAGATAAATCAATAAACCAATCTAATCTTGCAAGAGCGCACGCTGAGTGTTTCTTTTCTCTCTCTCCAGGTAGCAACCATTTCACGCCCTAATCAAGATAATAAAATGTATCGCTTGACCTATCCGAATTCTTATTCGGGGATGGGGAACGTTGGTTCGGCTCTAACTTACGACAACAGTCATAAGTATGAGCAAGGGAAAGAGGATTGTATGGATTCCAAGGATACCCAGTTGAAGAAGAAGCATGGTTTTGCATCTATTTCAGGTGTTCTTGTAATTGAGAACTGCTTTACGGTTAGCCCTACCTCCTGGGTACTTGATGCCGAATCAAGATCTCATATCTGTAATCTATTGCAGGGACTGAGAAAAAGTAGGAGAGTTGTACCTGGTGATATGTCGCTCAGAGTAGCGAACGGAGCACAAGTTAATGCTGCAGCCGTCGGTGAATATCACCTAGTGTTGCCAAATGGCAATACTATGATTTTGAACGATTGCTACTATGTACCTTCCATGGTTTGCAACATCATATCAGTATCTTTACTCGATAAAGATGGATGTAACTTTGTTCTTGATAGAAATATCATGAACATCTACTTTCATAAGGTACTGGTTGCAAAAGGTACACTGTGTAATGGTATCTACGTTCTAAATCAGAATACAGTTCTCAATGTACAAAACACACACAAGAGGAAGAATTCAGATACGAATGAATCCTACTTGTGGCATTGTAGACTTGGTCATATCGGAGAGAAAAGACTAAGTAAGTTGCATAAAGATGGACTCTTGAATACGTTCGAGTTTTCATCTTATGAAACTTGTCAGTCTTGTCTCAAAGGAAAGATGACCAAATCTCCGTTCACCGGACATGGAGAAAGGGCAGCAGAGCTCTTGGGACTCATACACAGTGATGTATGTGGTCCGATGTCTATACATGCAAGGGGTGGGTTCTCGTACTTCATCAAATTCACTGACGATCTCTCTAGATTCGGATATGTGTATCTTATGAAACATAAATCTAAAGCTTTTGAGAAATTCAAGGAATTCAGAAACGAAGTAGAGAACCAGACTAGCAAAAGTATCAAGATCCTCCGATCAGATAGAGGAGGGGAGTACTTAAGCAGGGAATTCCTAGATTACTTAAAAGAGAATGATATTCTCTCTCAGCTTACTCCTCCTTATACACCACAGCACAACGGTGTATCAGAACGGAGGAATCGTACCCTATTGGATATGGTTCGCTCCATGATGAGTAGTGCTGAGTTGCCTCTTTCATTCCGGGGATATGCGCTTTTAACAGCAGCACATCTATTGAATCAAGTTCCATCCAAATCCGTGCCTAAGACTCCGTATGAAATATGGAGTGGTAAGAGTTTGTATCTTAAACGTATTAAGATTTGGGGTTGCCCAACTTATGTCAAAAAGCAGAACCCAGACAAACTTGTGGCACGGATAGTTTTATGTAAGTTTGTGGGATACCCAAAAGATTCAAGTGGGTATCTATTCTACCATGCAGAGGAACAGAAGATAATTGTTTCCAGGAATGCCACATTTTTGGAAAAAGAATTTCTTGTTAAAAATATTAGTGGCAGCACGGTAGAACTAGATGAAATTCAAGAAACACAACTTTAACTAAAGATTTGGAGGAACCGCTAGATTCAGTTACACCCAACGAACCTCAGCCACTCCGCAGATCTGGTAGGATTTCTCATCCGCCCGAGAGATACTACGGTTTTCTCATAGACGGGGATCGAGAGGATTGCATCTTGGAAGAAGATGACCCTACCAGTTTTAGGCAGGCCATTATCAGTAGGGACTTTGATAAGTGGCTGGATGCAATGCAATCTGAAATGGAGTCCATGTACACCAATAAAGTGTGGACCTTGGATATTGCTCCACCTGGGGTAAAACCCGTTGGATGCAAATGGATCTACAAAAGGAAACTTGGTGTAGATGGGCAGGTGGAAACCTATAAGGCTAGACTCGTTGCAAAAGGTTTTCGTCAAAGACTTGGTTTGGACTATGACGAAACTTTTTCTCCAGTGGCTATGCTCAAATCCATTCGGATCCTACTTGCCATTGCTGCCTTCCATGACTATGAAATCTGGCAAATGGACGTTAAAACGGCTTTTCTAAACGGCTGTTTAGAAGAGTGCGTTTACATGGATCAGCCAGAAGGTTTCGTGGACAGTGGGAGCAGCGGGAAGGTGTGCAAGTTACTTAAATCCATTTATGGATTGAAGCAGGCATCGCGGAGCTGGAACATCTGTTTTGATGAGGCAATCAAGGAATTTGATTTCATCAAGAACGAAGATGAACCTTGTGCCTATAAGAAGATTGTAGGACGAACTGTCGTATTCCTAGTCTTGTACGTGGACGCCATTCTTTTGATAGGAAATGACATTCCTATGCTACAATCGGTCAAGCTATTCTTGTCACAACGGTTCTCCATGAAGGACCTGGGTGATGCCTCGTACATTCTGGGGATCAAGGTCTACAGAGATAGATCCAAGAGACTACTGGGACTTTAGCAGTCCAGGTACATAGAGACCGTACTAAAGAGATTTAGTATGGAGGATTCCAAGCACGGTAACATACCCGCATTGCACGGAATTACCCTCTCCAAGAAGATGTCTCCTAAGACTGACGAGGAGAGGGTTCTCATGAACACTATACCCTACGCTTCGGCGGTAGGATTTATAATGTATGCGATTGTAACGTTTTAAAAATAATAAAATAAATAAAATCGTTTAAGTGAATTTTATGATTTTCGGTAAAGTAAAACGTATTTTTCGTAAAACAAAACTGTAATTATTTTTCACTATAAATTTAAAAATACCTATTTTAATTAAGTTATTACAAGTAAATGTTGTTTACTTAGTCACTTATAAATTTTTAGTTTAATTAAATATTTTTCCTAAATTAATTATTTTAAATATTAACATAAACTTTATTTATGCACTAAATTAGTGTAAATTTCAAATTTGAATGGGTTTAATTTGCAAAAATGAACCATAGCATAATAGAATCTAGTGTGTATCATGCAAAATTTATTTACAAATTTTTCCATGATTCTAGACATTTCTTTGGTTTATTTAGATTAGAAATGAAAGAAATTAAATAAATCATGAAAAGACATAATGAGGTGATATTTTGGGGGAAGTTTCTACACTTTTCTTCACTTTTCTCACTCTCCTCTTCCTCCTCCATGGTGTGGCCGGCCTCAACCCCCCATGGCAGCCCCCTATTTTCAAAATTTAAATTAACTCCAAAAATCATCAAAAATCCTACAAAAATCCAAATAAAAATCCACAAAATCCTAATTAATTCCTACCCTCTATTCTTTGCTCATCTTTACATGGATTTTGGAGATGGAAAGCATTCATTTTGGAGGCTTATTTTCATGTTTGAATTTCATGTTGTGGAGGTATAAATCTTTTTCTTTTGATTTATTGTTATTAAATGTTTCATTTAAGCATGTTTAGATTTAATAAATTAATTCTCTTTACAAGTTTTAAAATTCAAGTTAGGGCTTGTAAAATCAAGTTAGGATTTTTAATAATTAAGTGGGGTTATTATAACTAGTTTAACATTTTTAGAATGGGAAAATCTTGTATGGATGGTATATTGTAAATTGTTTATCCAAAATTGTTTAAATTAAACAACTTTGTAAACTAGATTTCTATATATTGTATATATTAGTGAAATAAAATTCCAATTAATGTTTGTAACACTAGATTGTGGTTTTAATGAGGATATTAACTTGTTAGTGCAATGAAAAACCTAATTTGGTTACTAGTTTTTATTGATAATTAAGAAATTGTGAGAAAAATACTATTTTGCAAACTAGATTTTAAAAATTCTTAATTAAATGAGATTTAAATTCTACTTTATGGTTTCATTATATTATTATCATCATGAATTGTAGTTTAATAAGTAAATTCATGTAAAATCATGTTTAGTTGTGACATTGTAAAATTTTGCTTAAAAATACCGAAATCGGGCATGTTTACAAACTAGAATTTCAATTTAATACAAATTAAGGTGTAAAAAAAATATAGTAGTGGTTTGAATAATCTAGTTATGCTATTTAATATGTATTACGACCATTAGTTTCATTTAATTATCAAGTTTTGAAGTAAAACGTTAAATTGGCGTTTTCGGGTTTTACGAAATCGGACGATTTAATCAATTTTAGGGTTTCGATGAATTAAATCTTGTTTTATATCATTATTAATGAATTTTGAAACTACAAGTTGTTTGTTGGTGTTTTATCTCGATCAATCGGCGTTTGTAGGCCGATATCGAGCGATATTTGGTTCTTTTGCATGAGCGGGACATAGGTTTTAACCTATGCGCGTTTCGTGCGTCGTTTTGACTTTTGTCCGTGATTCAGTTTACGATACTATATATGTTTTCGTATAGGTACCCCTTACGTGGACTGCGGGCGATGAAGAAGCGGATGGCGGCACCGTCTTCGGCAGACAAGGACCTGGTGAGTAGATGTATATCTACGGGGGGAAGTCGGGTGGATGGCGTTTAGCACCCCCGCAAATGTAGAATAGGGATAGTACTTATTGCCATTAGGAAGTCAGACGTGACCATAGAATTTCGGTGAGTAGGATCCTAGTAGTGACCCTAGGTTGTACTTGACTGATTTAGAAAGACCATAACAGAGGATGAATACCTTGGAAGAGATTCGTAGGTTTTAGGTAGATACACACACGCACACACTGAGACTAGACGTGGTGTATACGTGTATGTGTATATATATATATAGGACTA
This sequence comes from Agapanthus africanus, assembly GCA_030015575.1. Classification (NCBI taxonomy): domain Eukaryota; kingdom Viridiplantae; phylum Streptophyta; class Magnoliopsida; order Asparagales; family Amaryllidaceae; genus Agapanthus; species Agapanthus africanus. Next base: position 351,868,927 of record CM057351.1, read on the forward strand.
GGGTAGGTATATATATATATATACACACAATACGTATATGTGATACAAGGATATGATATTATATACGGGGATGAAGCAATATAACCGGGCTTGATGCCGTGATTCTTGGTTATACGGTCGTGTTATGATGTTAGCGGATCATTAGGAAATGAGATAATGAATAGGTATACATAAATAATAAAGGGTGGTGATGATATTGAAGTACATGGAACTCTAAAATAGAACCCGGACCGTAACCTATGCCTGAAAGCCTGATATGATATAGGTGTGACTTGATTACGATATGAGATATGTGTAACTTGATTACGATATGACATATACATATGTGTGACTTAATCACGACTTGACATATGTGACTTGATCAAGATATGATATATGTGACGTGACATTTCTGAGGATAATTAACGATGTATATTTATGCTGGCAATGATATATGATTGATGTATGCGATTACAGTGTAGCACCTTGATCTTGACATGTGTTGATGATGATGTTATACGAATGATGAGACACGTAGGTGATACTTGACCCGTACCCCGATATTGGGATGCCATACGATGGATTTTACCGTACGAGGTATAGATATGATGATTGATCCGCACTCTTGATTCGAGGACGCCGTACTACGTACGTGACGCTATTGAGGCTGGATCGCCGACTATTAGAGATATGGATTCAGACCTTAGGCGGACTCTTGTTTCTTATTGACTAGTTTCTTAGGTTTAGTTCCTTAGGAGGTTAGATGGACACTAGTTTAGGTTCGAGTCATTAAGTGGTAGTTGTACTTGTATATCGCAGATGAGTGGTTATTACACATCCGTCTTTACATTCATACCATAATCATAATGTGCATGTTCATACATATGTTTCTATAATCAGTATAAAACTTTGCCTGTTAGGACACCAGCACCATTACCGATGATGCGCATATTCCACGCACACTTATTTGCCGGCTCACACACATCATTATCGATAATTGCTATGTCACGTACACTTTAGATCATATTATCTTCTATTGATAGAATCAGCAAACAGCTAGATCGATATAATATTGTGATTACTCTCTGATGTTAGTCTAGACATGGCATTTATTACTTAGACATTCATGCATTCATATTTTCATGTTATCATGCAGTATTATGGGGCATATGCCGACACTTATCATATACTTACTCATGATTTTGGGATTTTGGTTTTCTATGAGATTTCTGGATTTTGGGGAAAACCGCAAAAATATATAATAACTTCTTTCTCTCTCCTCCTCTCTTTTTAAAACATAAGATGCGGTTTTCTCGTGATGTATGTGTCGTCCACCATGAGATTTCATGTTTTCTGTTGGATTTCGAGACCCGATTCGAGGAGTGGATGAACCGTCTTGGGTATATGGTGGGCCCGGTATGGTACCCCGGAGCAAGAAGATCGAGTTGTAGACGATGAGCCTGGCAGGGGAAGGCTACCTACCGGTGATGTCTGGCGCGGCGGATATCCGGAGGATACCGACCGTTGTCGTGAGATTTGATGATATGGGCCGATCCGGACTGATGGAGCCCGAGATATTGAGACTATAAGATATTGAGACCTGAGATTTACATGTTTTGTGTCGATGGACACGGATTTCCATGGATTTCATCGTTGATATTTCAGTTTTCTATACACATTTTACCAGGATAAAAGCTAAAGATTTCTTATACAGATATATCTAGATTTCAGGATTGGTTACTTTACATTCATGGTGCATGCATACTCATTCATATGACATAGTACTATATAAGGCACTGACACGAGCACGGAGTATTTGTATTTACACGTAGCTTATTATCCTGTCTTACTTGATGACTAGTATATTAGTATATTATTATGACCTAGGATAGCGTCCTGCATTCGATTTCTTTTCGTAGATGTCTTCTACTCATGAGTTGGCAACTCACCCCCGTTGTGCCAAATTTTATTACAGGTTGATGTACAGGGTTCCTTGGCAGTTGCTGGCACATCATTTTCATTCCGGGTGATTTGCATGGTAGGTTGGTTCATTTGTATCTGAACCGCCGTTGTATTTTTATTATTTCAATTGTATCTAAAAAGCTCCATCAACCAAACTTGTATTATTTGATAGATTACTGGACCATTTATTTATTTCAACCTTAGAGTCGCGCATGTATTATTCTGATTTGGTGGATTTGTTTTCTTTTGAGTTTTGAGCCTCGCCCATTGGCGTTGTATATTATTGTGCTTGTTGTGGTTGTTTCCGCCTGTTGGCGTTGAGCTAGCTCCCGTTTGGGGATGATTTTTATTGTTTATGTATATTATACTTGTTGTACCCGTTTGGGGCCAGTTTTTACAGAGGAGACTCTGCCGAAATTTTTGGGAAAATTTGATCTTGTTTTTTAAAAACTTTTTCTACATGTTTTCCTTCTTCTTCTTCTTTTATGGCTTAGATTTCTGGGCTTCGGCTTACTTAGGTTACGTTGCGCCTCTAGACGCTTCGTAATCTAAGTGCCGGTCACGTTCCGTACTTTCAGGTCGTGACAAAGTTGGTATCAGAGCGCTAGGTTTAACCTTCTATAAGTCTAGGTGACCCTTGGTTGATGGAGTAGGCGACTTAGGTTGAGTGACGTAACGCGGGTATGGTGCGCCGCATACTTACGATACGCTACTCTTCTTAAGTAGCCTTAGGATGTACATTTGTTTGCACCGCATTTCATTTGTTCCTTTGATCTATCTTCGTCGATATCGGAGGGTGGTTTCTGTTACCACGGGCGCACGGGCAGAGGGAGCTGCGGCTCGAATGCGATAACCACTAGGGTATTGGTTATTCTTGAGGATTGAAGTATTGTTTAGCGTGCGGACGAAGGGTATTCACATGGTGTCCAGGCGAAGTTAAAGGGTTCGAACGATTATCAGAAAACCCATTTTCCCAAGTTTAAGGTATTCGGAAGAACATGCGGGTATTTCGATGGACCCTCTAAAAGAATGAAACCCTAACTCGACATAATGACCACGAGAACGCCCTTGAACCTTAGGGTTTACGGCAGTTCCGCGGTGCCATTAGTGAGGCTTGGGTTTGCCCTTCTGCGGCTGGACCATCGATGCTGGGGTATGTACCGGATATTTTTAAACTGTACTTGAGTGTTGAGCTCTCGGGGAATTATGGGATTTTGATGGATCGATCGAAAAGTTTAATGTAGTCCGGATATCAGGTGAAAGGATCGACTATGTGGGAGACTCTAGACATGAGTATTGCCGTTGGTAGCGCAGTCAGCACACCTATGAAGAGACGAGTTCGAAGCAGTCGACATCAGAAGAAAGAGGCGCACATTGACGATAGTGTTTACGATTGCGACTTGGTGATTTGAATTTCGTATTTCCGTTGGTTGGATTTTGGTATTTGAGGATTTTGTTCTACGATTGGTATTTCTCATGTGTACTTTCATTATATTTTATCCATGTTTCATGTATCGGTTGTATTGATGTTGTTTTGTACATACCCAGTGCACTTGATTTGGTTTTAATACATTTTGAGATTTTGATTTGATTTCTTGCATATGGTTACACATGATTTTGACATATGCTTCGACCTAGTTTTTATGCATTTTCGTACTGTGATTTCGATTCTGATATTCGGCATATATTTTCGTGCACCATGTGCACCTGATTGAGATTCTTGCGCACATTCGGTGCACTTGATACGATTTTGTGCACACCAGATGCACTAAATCGGGGTTTTGTGCAGATTAGATGCACCTGATATTGAGTCGTGCACGCCCGTTACACTTGACAGATATTTTTAGTGCACACCTGTTGCACTTAGTTCTGTTTTTGTGTGTATTCGTGGTATCTATATTTGGTTCCGATTTCAGTGCGCACTGGACGCACATGATATATTTTTGATGTGATTGTGATTGATTTCAGTTTGAGCAGTATGTTTTCATAATCATTACTATTTGATTTAGTAACCAGGCGGGACGTGTATGTTAAATAAAAGATATATATATATATATATATATAGCTATTTTTTTAAATAAATGTCCGCTACTTATGCCGCGACACGTGCATCACACGGCGATTTTCAAAAAGGTTTTTTTTGCATATTTCTTTATCCAGATATTTGGACGGTTTTACTATGATGTGCACTATATATAAGTTATAGATTGATGTATATTATGATGGTTTTCATATTGGGTTTTGATATTTTATTCTCGCCATAACTCCGATGATTGCGTTATGCTTGACGGAGTTGATTTTAGTTTTGTATTGATGATTTCGGAACCCCGACGATTTGAGTGTTTTGCTAAAACGTTTTAGAATTTGGAGGGGGAGTTTTGATTTAAATTCGGGGACCGAATTTCTTAAAGGGGGGAAGATTGTAACGTTTTAAAAATAATTAAATAAATAAAATCGTTTAAGTGAATTTTATGATTTTCGGTAAAGTAAAACGTATTTTTCGTAAAACAAAACCGTAATTATTTTTCACTATAAATTTAAAAATACCTATTTTAATTAAGTTATTACAAGGAAATGTTGTTTATTTAGTCACTTATAAATTTTTAGTTTAATTAAATATTTTTCCTAAATTAATTATTTTAAATATTAACATAAACTTTATTTATGCACTAAATTAGTGTAAATTTCAAATTTGAATGGGTTTAATTTGTAAAAATGAACCATAGCATAATAGAATCTAGTGTGTATCATGCAAAATTTATTTACAAATTTTTCCATGATTCTAGACATTTCTTTGGTTTATTTAGATTAGAAATGAAAGAAATTAAATAAATCATGAAAAGACATAATGAGGTGATATTTTGGGGGAAGTTTCTACACTTTTCTTCACTTTTCTCACTCTCCTCTCCCTCCTCCATGGTGTGGCCGGCCTCAACCCCCCATGGCAGCCCCCTATCTTCAAAATTTAAATTAACTCCAAAAATCATCAAAAATCCTACAAAAATCCAAATAAAAATCCACAAAATCCTAATTAATTCCTACCCTCTATTCTTTGCTCATCTTTACATGGATTTTGGAGATGGAAAGCATTCATTTTGGAGGCTTATTTTCATTTTTTAATTTCATGTTGTGGAGGTATAAATCTTTTTCTTTTGATTTATTGTTATTAAATGTTTCATTTAAGCATGTTTAGATTTAATAAATTAATTCTCTTTACAAGTTTTAAAATTCAAGTTAGGGCTTGTAAAATCAAGTTAGGATTTTTACTAATTAAGTGGGGTTATTATAACTAGTTTAACATTTTTAGAATGGGAAAATCTTGTATGGATGGTATATTGTAAATTGTTTATCCAAAATTGTTTAAATTAAACAACTTTGTAAACTAGATTTCTATATATTGTATATATTAGTGAAATAAAATTCCAATTAATGTTTGTAACACTAGATTGTGGTTTTAATAAGGATATTAACTTGTTAGTGCAATGAAAAACCTAATTTGGTTACTAGTTTTTATTGATAATTAAGAAATTGTGAGAAAAATACTATTTTGCAAACTAGATTTTAAAAATTCTTAATTAAATGAGATTTAAATTCTACTTTATGGTTTCATTATATTATTATCATCATGAATTGTAGTTTAATAAGTAAATTCATGTAAAATCATGTTTAGTTGTGACATTGTAAAATTTTGCTTAAAAATACCGTAATCGGGCATGTTTACAAACTAGAATTTCAATTTAATACAAATTAAGGTGTAAAAAAATATAGTAGTGGTTTGAATAATCTAGTTATGCTATTTAATATGTATTACGACCATTAGTTTCATTTAATTATCAAGTTTTGAAGTAAAACGTTAAATTGGCGTTTTCGGGTTTTACGAAATCGGACGATTTGATCAATTTTAGGGTTTCGATGAATTAAATCGTGTTTTATATCATAATTAATGAATTTTGAAACTACAAGTTGTTTGTTGGTGTTTTATCTCGATCAATCGGCGTTTGTACGCCGATATCGAGCGATATTTGGTTCTTTTGCATGAGCGGGACATAGGTTTTAACCTATGCGCGTTTCGTGCGTCGTTTTGACTTTTGTCCGTGATTCAGTTTACGATACTATATATGTTTTCGTATAGGTACCCCTCACGTGGACTGCGGGCGATGAAGAAGCGGATGGCGGCACCGTCTTCGGCAGACAAGGACCTGGTGAGTAGATGTATATCTACGGGGGGAAGTCGGGTGGATGGCGTTTAGCACCCCCGCAAACGTAGAATAGGGATAGTACTTATTGCCATTAGGAAGTCAGACGTGACCATAGAATTTCGGTGAGTAGGATCCTAGTAGTGACCCTAGGTTGGACTTGACTGATTTAGAAAGACCATAACAGAGGATGAATACCTTGGAAGAGATTCGTAGGTTTTAGGTAGATACACACATACGCACACACTGAGACTAGACGTGGTGTATACGTGTATGTGTATATATATATATATAGGACTAGGGTAGGTATATATATATACACACAATACGTATATGTGATACAAGGATATGATATTATATACGGGGATGAAGCAATATTACCGGGCTTGATGCCGTGATTCTTGGTTATACGGTCGTGTTATGATGTTAGCGGATCATTAGGAAATGAGATAATGAATAGGTATACATAAATAATAAAGGGTGGTGATGATATTGAAGTACATGGAACTCTAAAATAGAATCCGGACCGTAACCTATGCCTGAAAGGCTGATATGATATAGGTGTGACTTGATTACGATATGAGATATGTGTAACTTGATTACGATATGACATATACATATGTGTGACTTAATCATGACTTGACATATGTGACTTGATCAAGATATGATATATGTGACGTGACATTTCTGAGGATAATTAACGATGTATATTTATGCTGGCAATGATATATGATTGATGTATGCGATTACAGTGTAGCACCTTGATCTTGACATGTGTTGATGATGATGTTATACGAATGATGAGACACGTAGGTGATACTTGACCCGTACCCCGATATTGGGATGCCATACGATGGATTTTACCGTACGAGGTATAGATATGATGATTGATCCGCACTCTTGATTCGAGGACGCCGTACTACGTACGTGACGCTATTGAGGCTGGATCGCCGACTATTAGAGATATGAATTCAGACCTTAGGCGGACTCTTGTTTCTTATTGACTAGTTTCTTAGGTTTAGTTCCTTAGGAGGTTAGATGGACACTAGTTTAGGTTCGAGTCATTAAGTGGTAGTTGTACTTGTATATCGCAGATGAGTGGTTATTACACATCCGTCTTTATATTCATACCATAATCATAATGTGCATGTTCATACATATGTTTCTATAATCAGTATAAAACTTTGCCTGTTAGGACACCGGCACCATTACCGATGATGCGCATATTCCACGCACACTTATTTGCCGGCTCACACACATCATTATCGGTAATTGCTATGTCACGTACACTTTAGATCATATTATCTTCTATTGATAGAATCAGCAAACAGCTAGATCGATATAATATTGTGATTACTCTCTGATGTTAGTCTAGACATGGCATTTATTACTTAGACATTCATGCATTCATAATTTCATGTTATCATGCAGTATTATGGGGCATATGCCGACACTTATCATATACTTACTCATGATTTTGGGATTTTGGTTTTCTATTAGATTTCTGGATTTTAGGGAAAACCGCAAAAATATATAATAACTTCTTTCTTTCTCCTCCTCTCTTTTTAAAACATAAGATGCGGTTTTCTCGTGATGTATGTGTCGTCCACCATGAGATTTCATGTTTTCTGTTGGATTTCGAGACCCGATTCGAGGAGTGGATGAACCGTCTCAGGTACATGGTGGGCCCGGTATGGTACCCCGGGGCAAGAAGATCGAGTTGTAGACGATGAGCCTGGCAGGAGAAGGCTACCTACCGGTGATGTTTGGCGCGGCGGATATCCGGAGGATACCGACCGTTGTCGTGAGATTTGATGATATGGGCCGATCCGGACTGACGGAGTCCGAGATATTGAGACTATGAGATATTGAGACCTGAGATTTACATGTTTTGTGTCGATGGACACGGATTTCCATGGATTTCATCGTTGATATTTCAGTTTTCTATACACATTTTTCCAGGATAAAAGCTAAAGATTTCTTATACAGATATATCTAGATTTCAGGATTGGTTACTTTACATTCATGGTGCATGCATACTCATTCATATGACATAGTACTATATAAGGCACTGACACGAGCACGGAGTATTTGTATTTACACGTAGCTTATTATCCTGTCTTACTTGATGACTAGTATATTAGTATATTATTATGACCTAGGATAGCGTCCTGCATTCGATTTCTTTTCGTAGATGTCTTCTACTCATGAGTTGGCAACTCACCCCCGTTGTGCCAAATTTTATTACAGGTTGATGTACAGGGTTCCTTGGCAGTTGCTGGCACATCATTTTCATTCCGGGTGATTTGCACGGTAGGTTGGTTCATTTGTATCTGAACCGCCGTTGTATTTTTATTATTTCAATTGTATCTAGAAAGCTCCATCAACCAAACTTGTATTATTTGATAGATTACTGGACCATTTATTTATTTCAACCTTAGAGTCGCGCATGTATTATTCTGATTTGGTGGATTTGTTTTCTTTTGAGTTTTGAGCCTCGCCCATTGGCGTTGTATATTATTGTGCTTATTGTGGTTGTTTCCGCCTGTTGGTGTTGAGCTAGCTCCCGTTTGGGGATGCTTTTTATTGTTTATGTATATTATACTTGTTGTACCCGTTTGGGGCCAGTTTTTACAGAGGAGACTCTGCCGAAATTTTTGGGAAAATTTGATCTTGTTTTTTTAAAACCTTTTCTACATGTTTTCCTTCTTCTTCTTCTTTTATGGTTTAGATTTCTGGGCTTCGGCTTACTTAGGTTACGTTGCGCCTCTAGACGCTTCATAATCTAAGTGCCGGTCACGTTCCGTACTTTCGGGTCGTGACAGCGATGCTATGTACAAGACCAGGTGTAGCTTACGCGCTGAGCGTGGTGAGCCGGTATCAGTCAGACCCAGGTGAGGACCACTGGACGGCAGTGAAGAACATTCTCAAGTACCTGAGAAGGACTAAGGAGATGTTCCTGGTTTACGGTAATCGAGACCTCAGGGTCGAGTCCTTTACCGATTCAAGCTTTCAGAGTGACTAAGATGACAGCAAGTCTGTCTCGGGTTTTGTGTTTACCCTCAACGGAGGGGCGGTATATTGGAGGAGTTCCAAACAGGATACCGTCGCAGACTTGACGATGGAGGCTGAATACATTGCTGCAAGCGATGCCGCAAAAGAGGCGGTCTGGATGAAGAAGTTCATTAGTGAACTTCAGGTGGTTCCGTCCATTGTTGACCCAATACCTTTGTATTGCGATAACAATGGGGCTATAGCTTTAGTGAAGGAACCAAGGTCCCATCAGAAATCTAGACACATCTTAAGGCGGTATCACCTGATTAGGGAGATCATTGATCACCAGGAGATCGAGGTACGGAGAGTGGACACAAAAGACAACACAGCGGATCCATTCACGAAGGCCCTCCCTCAAACACAGTTCGAGAGACTTTTTGAGCTATTGGGTATGCGGTACGCCGGCAGCTAGCCTTAGTGCAGATGTTGGGTATGCGGTACACCAATTACTGGCCTTTAGTGCAAGTGGGAGATTGTTAGATATGTATGCCCTAGAGGCCATTATTGTATAGTACTGGTTTGTATAATACATTTTGGAGGCTTGGGATATATATATGTTTTTACGACAGTCTTGCTCGATACAGTAGTATGCTACTTGGTTTGTTTCTATCTTAATATGTGTATATGTTTCTTTTAACATATCGCTGAAAACATATTGGTAGAGCCCTTAGGATCTTTGCTTGACTACCGGCATTGTGATGGCGATCACACTAGTGGGGGCTGGGTAGTCTATAAGCACATCCTTATTTTGGTCCCTAGTCGTAGGATTATCGAGACAGCGCATCGATACTCCAGAGTAGACTAGTGCATGCGCTTCTCTTCCCAGCAGGGGAGATGGTCTGTCCTACAGCCATCAGTACATCGTACTGGAGATAGTATGTAGGTGCTCGTTAGGTTACGAGTACACTGGACAAGACTCGTCGGGAACTTTTGGTTGGTATTATACCTATCGTCAGTTAACGGTTCCCAGGTGACATGAGTACAGCTTAGTCCGCTGACTTGACACTGTCACTTCGCCTCGAGTGTGTTCCCACTGTTCTTAGATTACTATCCTACCACGGCTCTACTGAGTCGTGCAAACAGGTAGCAGTTGGGTACAGTCCCGAAACACTTGGAGGCAGTGACGGTTAGACAGGATTCGTCTCTCCCGGTATTGGGGGTTGATATCGCGCTGTGTCTAGGAGAGCCATTACACAAAGTCCCTGGCCAGGGCAAGCGAGAATTGCTGGTAGGTTTTCCAGTAGATTCTCAGGGTGTTTTGGGCTACACTCCGACACGACTTGTACCGCTATTAGGGGACTGACGTTTACCGCCCCTAGGCCCGCCATGCGATATTCTCAGACGAACAGACCGGACTGTACGGATATTGTCACATTCAGGCTCAGTAGGAGTTCGATGGGTTCACCTCATCAGTCTTCTTATCGGCATCTACCTGGGGACCGTTACGTACAGCTAGTACCGCTTGCGGCCTGTGGTTAAACCCACTGCTAGCGTAGTGTCGAGTCTTTAGAGTCCCACACAGAGGGTTACTCGCCTTTGGGCAAAACAGAGTAGAGGTTGCATGGTTTTGCGACGGGGTTCGTTCACATCCGCGCACTTGTGCACGTTTGGTGTCCGGACAGTAGTTACCAGCAGGCTTTGGTTTAAACCGGATCCTAGTAACTGTTTTTGGGATTGGTTTTGTCTCGGTGTATTCGTGTTCCTTGGAGCATGGATGCGTGTGTGTATGCACAGTTGACAGACGCAGAGGCAGAGGATTCTCATTAGGGTTGTTGACCATTTGGCTTTAGTTGACTTGTTGACCGTTGACTTTTTTTAAAACCCTAATAAGAATATGATATATGATTAATAATATTAATTAAGTATTATTATGCCATGGTTGAGTTGAAAGTTTGACTTTTGTTGACTTGTTGACTTTGTTGACCGGTTGACCATTTTGGACTTGTTGACCATCATCATTTCATGGGTATGACTTTTGCTTGCTTGTTATTTGCAAAAGCAATTATAGCATGAAATGATAATGGTCATTGAAACTTACCATCACCATATACTTAATTATTATTATTATTATCATTATTCTCACTTTTGTGAGAAGGGTTGGATTTTGAGAGCTCATTGTATCATTCTCTTTCTCTCTCCTAGAAAGAAAGCTCTCCCTCTTCCTCTTCCTCTCTCAAGGTTCAAGTGTTCAATGAGTTGGAAATCATGAACCTTTGAGATAAAACCACCATCACTCTTCTCTACTCAATCTCAGGTATTAGGTTTAGCAAACCAAACACCTTAGTCATCTCTAGGTTGAGATAGGAGCCCAATTTCGAGACCCTCGGGTGGATCCATCTATGGCAAAGAGGAGACGACAAGGAGGATCCGTTCAAGCGACTGCGAGGAGCAAGAAAGAGGAAGAACCACATCAAGAAGAGAAGGAGTTCAAGACCAAGGTATAACCATTCTACATAGTAGTTAGAAGTTGTAGAATTTTGTTAGTTTTTGTTTAGCAACGATCCTTCATGAAACAGTCCATGTTACCTAGCTAGGGAAAAATTTTCGTTTACCTATTCCGCCTCCCCGAAAGGACCGGGGTGGGTAACGTGGACCTAACATCTTCTCCCTCATCTTCATCGCCATCTCTATCTTCAAGGATGTGGTTGAGAAACTCTTGGAGTGTGACGGGGGTTCGCGTCTTCTGGTTATATTCCTCCAGCGCGTCAATATGCTTTTGTAGCTCTATGCGCTTGTGATCAGGCTGCGCGGGCTTCTTGACCTTCTTCTTCTTCTTCGAAGACTTTGACGGCTGGGCCTGAGCGTTTTGATTATCGCTACCAATTCTTAGAGTCAGGCGCGGCTTCAGCATTCCTTCAATGATCTCGGGTTCCAGCGGACTTTTCCACCTGATTGCCGGGTATGTTTGGAGATCCTTCAGCATTCTTTTCATCTTGGCTGAAAGAGCGACCTCCCATGGAGCTTCTTCTATAAAAGACCATGATGCCCCCGGTGTGTCCTCCCTTTTAAGAGCGTGCGGCTGAGGCGGGCTTACTTTCCAATTCTCGGACATTGTGAATTTGTCCTGTTGGTATTGGTCCCCAATCTAGCCTTTGAAGACGAAGCAATCTTCAATTGGATGGCCCATTACTCGGTGATAGAGGCAGTAATTAGGATTGTTGACATCACCGGGCTGTAGTGGGCGTTTTGGATCCGGCAAGGTGATGAGCCTGTTGTGCACCGCCAGCTCGAACAGTCTCCTCATTTTATCCCGGGGAAACGAATAAGGGCGCTTCAGCTTCTCATTAAAGAATCGCTGTCTATCTTCTTGGCGATCAGTTGGTTTTGGACCACTGGGCTGCTGCTGAGCATTGGTGACGAAGGTCGCTTTCCCTTTCCCCTTTTCGTTTTGAGGTTCCATCTTCGAAGAAGATGGTCTATGAACCATCTGATCCATTTGGGCCAGCTTGTAAATCAAGACCTGGAAAGTAGTTGGCTTGAAGAACATCATGAACTGGGATATGGTCGCCTGCGGATCAAGAGTACCCACGAATATGCCTATCGCAGGAGCTTCTTCGATGCGTTGTTGCATTTCGACCATAGATTCCGCCATCGTATCGCGTACTGCACCCATGTTTCGCCTGGCTTCACTCTGGCGTTAATTAATGCGGTGATCGGGATGCGCTCGCTAGCACTTGTGAATCTTTATGTAAATAGTAACTCCATTTCTGCAAATGTCTTAGCAGAGTCGTTCGGGAGCTCGGAGTACCATTCAAACGCTGTCTTCGAAAAGCTACCAACAAACCGGTGAAGCAGCAGTTTGTCATCACCCCGAGTATTACCGCACAAGGCTCTGAATTGAGCAACGTGCTGGTGTGGATTCCCCGTCCTCTTATATACATGGAATTTAGGGATCGTATATCCTGGCGGGTACTTTATTTGATCATACCAACCCGGATAGGGTCGTCCAGTTTTAACGATTTGGCCAGCCGCTTCGCTCGCCTGATGAGCTCGTAATTGCTGAGCTATATAATCATCGAGCATAGATTTGGAGATGGTCTCCTCCTTGGCTGTTGACAGAGCCGGTAGAGGATTTGATGTCTCTCCTCTATCATCTTCAATTATTACTGGAGGATCTTCGGCTGGAGGGTTCGGCTGGATCATCAGGCCCACCATATCTTGGAATAAAAGGGCCATTTGTTTTATGTTGGCCGCTTGTTCCGCAACCTCTTTGTCCTTCTCAAGCATTCTCCGAAGGAATTTGGCATCCGTTTCCTGCTCATGACGCTGCTCCGAAGATGTTTCCGGGCTTGCTTTTGGTCCAATGAGTGCAGGCATAGCTGTCAGCATTTCTTGGAGCTTTTGTTGTTGTTGCTCCCGAGCCTTAGTCACAGACCGTGTAAGTGGTCAGTGACCCGTAGAGATACGGCTATCCTCTTTTCCGGAAGCCATATAAACAGTATGCATCACCATGCCCCCAGACTTGGGGCATTTAGATTCAGTGCCCTTGCGATTTGCCAAAGACGCAGGGATCTTCTCCGGCCTCCTTCTTTTGTGGGCGGTCGAAGTTGAGGGAGCCGTTGCAGCGGGCACCCAAACAGATGACACCTTCTGTGGCTTGACAGGGTGATCCCTTTCTCGCCGAACTTTCATCTTTTTCTGTCGGCGGGGGTAGTCTTGATCAATCACGGAGTCTTGGACCTGTCGCCAAACCTTGTGAATTTTGGAGGATAGCCGCTGAGGGGGCTGCTCCAGCTTCGCCTTTGTAGCGCTCTCCACAGGTGGAGGAGATCTCTTCAGCACGGCCGTCGGAGAGTTCTTGCGCACCCTCCCGAGTGGTTCAAAGCTGTTCCCAGTTGGAACAGTAGCATCAATTTCCATCATCGGAGCTGGTGGAGTCAGTTCGGAAGGGGAATTGCCTCCAGCCTTCCTCACTCGGCGCCAGTGGCGACGTCGAACATGAAGAGCGGTCGGGACCACCTCCATTGTTGAATCAGCTTTTCCATGCCCCCTGTTCTGATGAGAGTCTGTTGTTGGCGCCAGCCTGTCAAAGACAGATGTCCGCTAAGAGGGAACGGTCAACCTGTCGAAAGCCGGCCTTCGAGTAGGGAGAGCAGCTTGGACGACCTCAACTGTAGATGGAGTTAGAGTGTCCTTCTCTGATATTGCGAGCCTTTTTGCGGGCCCACTTGAGCTTTGACCCAGCCTGTCAAAGACTGAGGCAGTAGAGTTGGACGACCCGCTGAGAGGGGCCGTGGTGGTTGTAAGTCGATCAAAGACCGACTTCTTCGTAGCTTCCTGTGACGGCATCTGAACGTTGAAGCTTGTTGGTAGGTCATAGTCCCGAAGAATAGCCCAGTGGTGGCTTGGGTCACTTGTTCCACCGGCATTGTAAAAAGGGAGGCCGCTTGGGGCCCGTTGGTTACTCCTCCAGCGAGGACGGAGTGGGAGTTGTTGCAGTTAGTGCAGTTTGAAGCCATTGATCTTCTGTTTTCTGCACGGAGCAAGACACCAAACCTTAGTACCTTGAATCCAGGGGCAACCATAGCAAACCGCAATTCATTCACGAAACAAGACACACGAAGTGTGGAGTGGAAAGAGGAAAAAGTCCCACCGGGCGTGTCAGAATCTGTTCTCCACCGAAAGACTGGGAAGACAAACGTCTTGCCTAAATTTGGGGGCAGATGCTATTTGGTTTTATCCGTCCACCTCTCCGAAAATGCCAAGTTGATTTATGGCACCGTGTATCAGAGGTTTAGACGGATGCGGCCGTTGTAGCAGACTTCGTCAGATTCCCCCTCGTTTGAGGGTTTTTTGATTGTGGGGACACTCTTCCCTACAGGCGCAAGCCCCTGCTGTTAATTATGCTACTGCATCGCGGTAACCACTTTCTCCTTCTCCAGATGGTCACTTCATGTCGTGTTTATTTGTTTTATTTTTGGTTGCCTGTGGATTGTATACGGAGACTAATTTATGTTGTCGCCTGTAGGGCGTGGATTAATCCAAATCCGTATTTTCTTAGATTTGGGTTTGGGTTTGGGTTTAAGGATGTGTTATTCTCATTTGAGACTAAGATCAACTTAAACGTTTGTTAAGGATACATTAGTCTAATTTTAGAATAAGATCAACTTAACGATTTGTTAAGGATACGTTAGTTTAATTTTAGACTAAGATCAACTTAACATGATCATTTAGATCCAACAAAAGAGCATTTGGACTCTATTATTTTAGTTTAGGGAGTTTGCGGTCCAGTTTAAAGACATCATAGTCGGTGAAGTTTAAGGACATCATAGTCCATGAGTTTAAGGACCCCACAGTCCGTAAAGTTTAAGGACATCATAGTCCATAGAGTTTAAGGACATCATAATCCATAGTTTACAGACGTCATAGTCTGTAAAGTTTAAAGACATCATAGTCTATGAGTTTAAGAACCCCACAGTCCGTGGTAGTTTAGAGACATTATAGTATGTAAAGTTTAAGAACATCATAGTCCATGAGTTTAAGGACCCCACAGTCCGTGGATCGTTTGGTTGTCGGGACCCATCACCTCTCTGAAGACGTTAAAGGATTACAACGACAAATATCAGAGGAGTGAAGAGATGTACCCTTGAACCAATATTGGTTGGGAGATCTGTAGTCCAATTTGGGACTAAGATCAAAGATTTATGAGCATATGGGATCAATTAATCTGAAGTAGGGTTCTGTGGCCATTTTGGGCTCGGTCCATTTAGTTAAAATGTTGAACTTTTAACAATACTGAGCATTGGTTTGGGCTCTGACAATCTTTTTGTCTTTTATTGAGTGCTGAACACTCATCATGGCTCTGGGGCTTTATTGTTTAAAGAACAATTTATATTCCCTTAGTGCACACGTGAGGAGCACGTGGCGTGCTTGGCGCTGAGCGCCAGTCAATGAGCGCAGAGCGCTTCTTTTAAATAGCGATACGTGAGGAGCACGTGGCGCTGTACGTCAGATAATGAGCGCAGAGCGCTTCTGTTAAAGCAGCGCACACGTGAGGAGCACGTGGTGCGCTTGGCGCTGAGCGCCAGATCATGAGCGCAGAGTGCTTCTTGTGAAATAGCGCACACGTGAGGAGCACGTGGCGCGCTTGGCGCTGATCGCCAGTCAATGAGCGCAGAGCGCTTCTTTTAATTTGGAGCGCTAAGCCTCTGCAGCGCTGTGCGCTAGATTTGGAGCGCTGTGCGCTAGATTTGGAGCCCTAAGGCTCTTCTTTTAATTAGAGCGCTATGGCTCTTTTTAGGCAGTTCTGCACTCTGAGAATTAAATTCTCTCTTATAAGAGATTTTGTTTCGTGGATCTAAGAACAAAGTTCTTATTTTATAGGAGATATTTCAATCTCTTATATTTTTTATGAAAGGATTTGCCTTTATGGATCTGTGATCCTAAGAGAATTGAATCATTCTCCCACCTTTTTTATAATGAGATGTTATGATCTCTTTTGTGAAAGATAATTTGTCTTAAAGATCTATGATCTAGCATAAGAACTAAGTTCTTTTTCTGATGAGATGTTTTTTCATCTCTCTGTTTTTACCTTGAAGAAAAGTTCTTCTTTGCAGAGCTTGATCTTCTCTCTGAAATTTCTCAAAATTTATGTGTGTGTATGTGGGGAGGGGGGAGGGGGTTCCTCTCTATCAGACTTAAAGTCTTAGGGCCTTTATATAGGGCAAGCTGATTTGTTGAATCAGTTGAAGAGATCTTTTCTCTAATTTATTTGGGGATTTTCCCACCGTTGGATTTTTGATCCAAGGGCTTCTGTTTTACAGAAGACAATCTTCTTGTTTTTAACAAAATTGAGAAATCTTTTTTCATGCAGAATTAATTCTGCACTATTGTGATTTTTAATCACCATTGGATCATTGATCCAACGGTGCTATGATTTACAGAGCAAAATCTTTTTGTTTGGAAAGATTCTGAAGAATGTTTTCTTAACAGAATTTTATTCTGGTAACTTGATGATTTATCATCTTTGTTGGATCTTTGATTCAACGGTGGGGAACATTTAGTTCTAGCACTAGTGCACTCGTGCTTTGCACGTGAGCGCTGCTTCAGAGCGCTGGCGCACCCGTGCTTTGCACGTGAGCGCTGCTTGCTGGCGCTTTTATGAAGCCCTGCTTCATTTCAAATTTTGAAAATTTGAACAGAGCTTTGCTCTGATTGGAGGAAACAAATGGTTCATTGGGAAGCTGGGAAAATTGGTTGATTTCACTCCTAACATGGGAGGTCTTATGATTGGGATAAAATTTCTTAAGCAATACTATAACGAATTCATCCCAGTTGGAAATTGAGTGTGCTGGTGTGTTGTAAAGAAACTTTTCAGCTAAATCGCACAAAGTGAACGGGAGAAGACGTAAACGCATAGTATCCACGGAAAGTTGTGAAGTGCCCATTATAGCACATACGTTTTCGAATTTTGTGATAAAAACGTATGCGTCTTCAGACTTAAGACCGTGAAATTTAGGCAAAAGATTGATATAGTGTGGTTTGATTTCGAAATTATCCCCATTGGCTGATGGAATGGAAAGACGAGTAGAAAGAGGACCACGTATAGGGTAGCATCTCTCTTCGAGAGATATACGTGGTAGATTCTGCACACTTACGGGTGGTGGCAAAGTGGTGTTATTGAAGTTTGATATAGAACCGTCCATCTCGGTGGATGTGGTGTGTGGTGGGGAAAAAGAAAATGAAGAAATACCGACTTCAGAGTCGATAGACAAAATGCGGACAAGACGGGCACTAGAATCCTGTGTCCAGCCGAGCCTGCACTAAGCTGGTTTAGCGCAAGTGGCAGCGTTTGTGATAATTAGGGAAAAGTTTGGTTTGTTTTTGGTTTGTTTTAAAAAAGACGAATTTATAAAAAATCACAACAAAAATGCATAATCAACCCTAGATCTACGGTCACCTAGGTCAAGTCACTAGACCTTTCCTAGACTTTCAGAAGACAAATCGCAGGATAAATCCTCTACTACCTCTTTATCCCTCCTGTGGCCAGATAAGTGACAGGTAAGTGGGAGGTATCCGCTACGTAAGTAGCGGGCTTAATTAAGTAACCACTTGCCTTAGACATACTTGCCTTAGATACCACAAAAGAAATGCGGATAAGCAATAGATTATCCACGACCTTCCTCTGTCCTAATTGAGCGCGACGGTTCTTAGAGTCTTGTCTAGATATTTTTTAGTTAATGATGGGTGATGCGGATGCTAGTTTTGTGATTTTTGGGGTTTAGGAAGGGTAATGAAATCCCCACCTAATCTGAATTTGGTCTTTGCCACTTAATTTCTGTATTAAGATATGCAAAAACAACCAATATCAAAACACGCAACAAGATTTTTTTTAAGCGCGGCGAATTTTTGCAAAGAATCCTGCAGAAAAGTATTATTGGACAAGATCAGAGGAGAGATAAGAAAGTATAGAATATACCAGAGAAAATTCAAGCACCAATTCAGCAACGCCACCACGCTTCCGCGGTTAATACACGCTTATGGCCGCGGTTCCACGGCTAACTTGGATGATCTTTGAACAAAATTTTTTACTGGTGCTCCTATTGATACTCTAGACTTCCTGAATACTACAGAATCTTTCTCTCACTGCTCCAATGATTCCGGATTTCCTTGCAAAATTCACACACTAATCGTTAAGCACACGATGCGAATCTTGATTTAAATTTTGATGGAATAATAATATTTCAACTCAAATAGCAAGAACGCACAAATTATGCACGGATCCCCGGCAACGACGCCATTTGATTGATATGGAAATTCATCGTTTGATATGAAAAGTATAATCACAATCAAAGAATTTATAACCGCAATCAATAACGGTGTCGATGTAGTTCGTTAATGAGTACGGGTCGTCCACTGAGATTCATGTATTTATTCGTTCTTGTTTTAGTTGAGTCGAAAGAAATAGTAAAGAAAATTCAAGAAAAATATTTCAATATTTAATTGAGTTTATCATTTCAAGAAAATCAAGAAAGTGTTCAAGAATTAGTAATCAAGGAAATGTCCAATATCAATTTTAGTTATCAAGAAAATTGAAGAATAGCTTGTAGGATTCGATAGGAATTAGTAGAAATGATGAATACTAAAAATGACTCATCTTATCTATTGATGAATTATAGCTAGAACGATGGCAATGAATGAAGATTAGGTATCTTTTAAAGAAAGTAGAGTTTCTCCTTCACTATCCCTTGTCTTTTCATTGATAACCATTCAAATCTAGACTTTAACAAAGAAAATCATCACTCATTTAATCCCAAATTGCAACGAAATTATCAAGAACGGTGATCTCACTCCAAATTTGGTCGTTGATGATTCTTTTTCCTAAAATTCATAATTCTCATAAGACTTAAGATGAGTTTAGGATTTCCTCACCATTTGATCTACTAAATTCCTTCGAATCCAAAGCAAGTGGAGATTTACTCACGCATCTTGAAAATATAAGAATCAACAATTAGAAATTTCATAATACGAAAATTTAAAGAAAGCGAGAATTAATGAATGATCACCTTTATTAATAAACCTTTAATTACACTTTCCTTCAATCCGAGATTACAAGAATTGCTCTCGATCTCTCCCTTGAAGAGGTAATTATTCCGTCGAATTTCGCTTTGCTCGATCTCCGTGAGACTTGGACCTGTCGAGGATCTCGTGCTCTTGATGACGATCGTCTTCGCGTAAAGGATCTTGAATGTCGTTGCTCGATATTGTTCTCAACGATTCTTGATTTTTGGATCTTGATTTGGAATTGAACTGGATTTGGTTTTGGATTGAGTTCTAGAGATCAACTACCATCAACAACTCAACCACCTCATTAATGTAGGCTTAGGTCCCTTTTTATAACCCATAATCAAGCATCCACTAGAAGCTAGGTCAATCTTCCACAAGAAGCTAGGTAGTTGTAGGGTAACTTCTAGAATAAGGTAGTTATCAAGCTTTCTTAAGAAGCTAGGCTATTGTAGGGAAGTTTCCAGAACTAGATTGTTACAATGGAGCTCCTCAACAAGCTAGGTTGTTGGAATGAAGCTTCTAGAAGGAACTTGTCACCCGATACCCTAACTCGGCCGCGGATCCACGATGGATCGTCCTGACTCGGCCGCGGATCCGCGGCCGTTTGGTGAGCTTGTTGCTTCATATTTTCTGTGTATTCTGGTGTTGGCTAATTGGTGTTCAGATGATATCTGGAATCTTCTTATCTCTTCTGAATCTCTGCCAGATTTTAACTCTTTTATTTTCTGTATTTTGTCGGCGAATTTGCGATTCCGATATCTATCCTGAAATAATTTTCTGCACAAAAATCTCAATGAAGAATGTTGAGATATACAATATCATGCGTGAAATAATAAACACACAATTTCCTTCAAGAATATTGATTATAATGTATAACACGTGGTATTTGATATTTTCTAGACGAACTTGTAATACGTGTTATATTTATAACAACCATCATTAGTAGATTAGAAAAGTGAGGAAATTGTTATGTTAAAGATTGCAATATTTTCGAATGAACAGTTGCCTATATCCTTTTGGGATTATGCACTTGAGATAGTTACATACCTATTGAATAGAGTTCTGACCAAATCCGTTGCCTACTACTCCATATGAGATATGGAATGGGAAGAGACCATCTCTTAAACGAGTTAAGATATGGGATTGTCCGGCCTATATTAAAAAGCAAAATCCGGACAAGTTCAAGGCAAGGTCAGTTCTGTGCAAGTTTGTAGGATATCCCAAACAAACGTGAGGGAATATCTTCTACCACACCGAGGAACAAAAGGTGTTTGTTTCTCGACATGCCACATTTTTAGAAAAGGAAATTTTTGTTAGAAATTAGTGGTAATGAGATAGAACTGGAAGAACTTCCAGCTACACAAACTATAACTGACGATTTGGTAGAATCGGAGGATTCAATAGTCCCCAACGAACCTTACCCACTCCGCAGATCTAGTAGGGTTCCTCATCCACCTGAGAGATACTACGGTTTTCTCATAGACGGTGGGATCGAGGATTGCATCATGGAAGATGATGACCCGACTAGTTTCGAGCAGGCCATCACAAGTGGAGACTCTGTGAAATGGCTGGATGCTATGAGATCTGAGATGGAATCCATGTACACTGTAACACCTTAGGATTGTGATTAGTGTTAATTGAGCGATAATGCGGGTTTTCTGTTAAAAGTTTACCAATTCTGTTTCCTCACATTTTATAACAATTAATTAATAATTTATTATCATTTGTTATGGCTTGCACGCATGTGTGCACGTTAATGTGAGGGTTTGTTTGTGTTAATCTAGTTTAGCAACCATAACAACTTAACCTAATCCTAATCCTTCCTTGCTTAACCCTAACCCTAGATATTTTGTGGTGAGAAGATATTTTCAATTTTGTTTTGGATTGGAGAGGAGGTGGCAAGGTGAGTCATGGAGACTTGATGGCTTGCATTAATGGTGGAGGTGCACTCACCCTTATTCTCACCTCACACACTCTCTTCATCATTTCACTCTCTTTCTCTCTCACTTGATCTCATTCTCATTATTTTCTCATACTCCTCAACTCTCAACTGGACACTTATCATTTCCTTCACTAATCCTACATAAAACTTCACAAAATCACACCCAAATCACTTCATAAACCTTGTTTTGCCTCTTGGATTCCTTGGAGCTCGGAAAGCTAGGATCTTTGAGCTTGTGGGAGTAGACAATGATCTCTATTTGTTAAATAAGTTTCTTATTGTTGCGTAGCTTGTTCGTTTTAGTTTAGAACGCGTAAAGTTTAGTTTCGGGTAAATATCGTATTTTTAGTGTAGTTTGTGTCTCGGACGATCTGCTATCAAACCAGGTATTTGTTGGAAAAGTTCCCATCATAGTGACCTTGTGTAGTGACCTAGAACCCACTGTAAAAACCTGAGCCCATTCCCTTTGAGTCAGGCCGCAGTTTTATTGTTTCTGGCCGCAAATTGCGGCCAGAGTGGGGTCTGGGGGTTGTGTTTTGGGGTAGGGGTCTCTGGGGTTGTGTGTGGTCTTGTGGTATGTGCAATTTTTACAAATTGTTTGTGTAGCAAAATATGGTATCACTTTTCTAGTTTCTAGTATTTCGAATACGCGCGTTACGTTATCTGATACGGTTCATGTCTTTGCGTATCTGTTGCTCTTGGGTTAGTTTCGTAGTGTCGCTACGCGCGTTAGCCACTAGACGAACACTTGAGAGTATGTTTGGAGTTGATGCGTCGGTCAAACGTAGTTTGTATGTGTTATTGATCGATTGCTAATTTATACTTGTTATGTTGTTTTATGATCTTAAGGACGCAGGCGGGGACTTCGGACGCTGCGAAGAGGGGAAAGTGAGTGGTTGGCTTTACTTAGCCCCAGGATCATCTGTGAGTAGATTTAACATCTACAGGGGAATCTCCCGCATGGCGTTATGCGTCAGGACTAGATATGATACGATATTAGCCGCATGTTTATATTGCACATATAGAGTTTGCGTATAAACTTCATTGCATATTATTACTTGTTGTGCTTGGACTAGTACCCTTTGGACACTGCACTGTTATTGACGGCTCTTGTTGCACGAGCACTGATTGTATGCCACCCACACCGTCAATAATTTCCATGACACGCACAACACACATACATATGTGATTGTATGGTTAGGGACATTGAGACATTGATTCATATTCCATTACGCATATGACATATAGCATACCTGTACACCTACATGCTTACACATATGCCTTGCCATGACTACATGCTAGCTATACATATACCTGGAGGGTATTGTATCATTATTGACATGTATATACACATACCTAGCTTGATATAGCTACACACATACCTGGAGGGTATTACATCATTACTGATAGGTAGATATACATATCTTGCTATACCGACATGATTACGCATACCTGTCTATAGCTACATGTTCACCTTTATATGATGTTGCGTTTGGTTTCGGAGAATTTGGAACCGCATGATATATTCAATAACTTGTTGCAGTTAAATAGCGAATTTCCTTTATATGCTTATATTACTGTATCATGTTGCATATATTATATTTCATGGATTTCGCATTGCTATATGGATTTCATATGATGTTTCTGGATGTTTTACTCTTGTGTATATATATCAGTGGTATGGGACACTGATATATATATACATGTATATATATCAGTGGTATGTGATGCTGTTATATATGTACATCTCTTATATATATATATATCAGTGGTATGGGACGTTGTTATATATGTATACTTAATATATATCATCATAATGATCTATACAAATATACTTATTCATTATATATGAGGGCCGATATTATGGTCGATATGAGGGCCGATATTATGGTCGATATGAGGGGCCTATGTGCCCGGGGCCTATGTGTCCGATATGAGGGGCCTATGTGCCCGATATGAGGGGCCGATGTGCCCGATGTGAGGATGACATGTTTTATTTCATACTCCGCATTTATTTGATATGCATTGCTATCAGCTTACCTATGTATCCGATATGAGGGGCCGATATGCCCGATATGAGGGGCCTATGTGCCTGATAGAGTACCTTTCATGACTGTTGCATATACATATTGCTATTTATTGCTATCAGCTTACCTGTGATAGATTAGCGCAGTATGTGCATACTTGCGATTACCTGCATATGTTATTTACTATTCACGAGTTGGCAACTCACCCCCGTTGTGCCACAGGGTTGTATAGGTTGTCCCTCAGAACAGTCAGAAGCAGGGCTTTCATCTATCGTATTATCCTTTGCAGCAGATACCGCTACGGCTGACTGGGTGCAGTTTTGCTATATGTGGGTTTTGCGGTTATCCGATATTGCTCATTGTATATCTTTGTATCATGTACTCTCCATCTACCATTTTCATGTATTGACTTAGAGACGAGTTGTGTGGACGATATTATATATTATTTGTGACTTAGAGATTTTCATGCTGTTCACTTTATATCGTCTTTTTCTTCGCTACGGTGTCGTATATCTGTGGTGGTGGTTGTTTTCCGCCTTTGGTCATGGATTTGCTCCCGTTAGGGATGCTTTACTTATATCTTTATGTTGTACCCTTTTTGGGGGCTTGTTTTACAAAGGAGGTGCTGCCAAATTTTAAAGGAAGTAAATTTGGACTTTAAAGAATTTGACTGAGATTTCAAAAGTTTTATCAATATTATTATCACTTACTACTTTTGATAGTTTAGATTGCTGGTTTTTGGCTTACTTTAATTACGTTACGTCTGGAGACGTTACGTAGTTTATGGGCCGTCACGTGCTAAATTTTGGGTCGTGACACCAACAAAGTATGGACTTTGAAAGTTGCTCCTGAAGGGGTAAAACCCATCGGGAGCAAGTGGATCTTGAGAAGATAATTGGTGTAGATGGAAAAGTTGAGATTTTCAAAGCTAGACTTGTAGCAAAAGGTTTTCGTCAACGACCTGGTGTCGACTATGATGAAACCTTTTCTCTAGTGGCTATGCTTAAGTCCATCAGGATCCTGCTTGCCGTTGCTGCATACCATGATTACGAAATCTGGCAGATTGCATGTCAAGACCGCTTTTATAAATGGTGATTTAGAAAAGAGCGTGTACATAACACAGTCAGAGGGCTTCGGAGACAGTAGGAGCAGCGGAAGCATGTGTAAGCTGCTTAAATCAATCTATGGATTAAAGCAGGTATCACGGAGCTGGAACATCTATTTTGATGAAGCTGTCAAAGAGTTTGACTTCATCAAAGATGTAGATGAACCATGTATATATAAGAAGGTTGTAGAGAGAAAGGTTGCATTCCTAGTATTGTACGTGGATGACATACTCTTGATAGGAAACGATGTTCCTATGCTACACTCGGTCAAGCTCTTCTTATCACAAAAGTTCTCCATGATAGATCTAGGTGATGCTTTCTATATTTTGGGGATATAGATATATAGAGAAAGATCTAGACGGATGTTGGGATTGTCCCAATCCAGGTACATTGACACCATACTAAAGAGAATTAGTATGGAAGATTCTAAGCGTGGCAATGTACCCGCTTGTTCAGGAATCACTCTCTCCAAAGAGATGTCTCCTAAGACTGATTTGGAGAGGGCTCGCATGCAAGGGATACCATATGCTTCGGTAGTCGGGTTAATCATGTATGCGATATTATGTACCAGACCAGATGTAACTTACTCACTAGGTGTAGTGAGTAGGTATTAATCAGATCCAGGGAAGAAATACTGGACAACTGTGAAGAACATTCTTAAGTACTTGAGAAGGACTAAAGAGATGTTCTTGGTGTATGGTAACGGTGGACTCCAGGTGGAGTCCTTTACTGATTCGAGCTTCCAGAGTGATAAGGACGACAATAAATCGGTTTCGGGTTTTGTCTTCACCCTTAGTGGAGGGAAGGTATGTTGGAAGAGTTCCAGGCTAGATACCGAAGCAGACTCGACGATGAAGGCAGATACATCGCTATCAACAATGCTGCCATAGAGGCTGTCTGGATGAAGAAGTTCATAAGATGAACTTGGTATGGTTCCTACCATTGAGCATCCAATACCTGTGTATTGTGATAACAATGGAGCTATGGTTTTGGCCTAAGAACCCCGGTCCCATCAGCGATCCAGACATATTCTTAGGCGGTATCACCTGATCAGGGAGATAGTAGATCTCCGGAAGATCGAGGTCAGGAGAGTTGACATTGAGGATAACACAGCGGATCCACTCACCAAGGCCCTCCTCCAGATGCTAATCGAGAGACTTTCTGGGATGTTGGGTATGAGATACTACACCAACTGGCCTTAGTGCAAGTGGGAGATTATTAGTGATATGTATGCCGTAGAGGCAATTATTGTATGATATAGTGGATGCTTGGACATATATATGGAGGACTTTCTTACTCGACATAATAGTTGTTAGTTGTATGTATGCCCTAGAGGCCAGTATTGTATAGATGATGTATATTATATTGGATGCTTGGACATATATATAGAGATGACTTTCTTGCTCGATATGATAGTATGCTATCTGGTTGCTCTTTATCTTAACATGTATACTAGTCTCTTTATACTGTCTTATAGTTACATGTTGGTAAAGCCCTTAGGATGTTTACTTGACTACCTGGACTATGATGAGGATCATACTAGTAGGGATATGGTAGTCCATAAGTACATCCTTCAAGGTCCCTAGTCATGGGTGTATCGAGACGGGGCATCGATATACCAGTGTAGACTAGCGTATACGCTTTTCGACCCATGAGATGGGCGATGGATGATCCCATATCCATTGGTGTTTGACATCAGAGATGGTATACGGGTGCTCAGTGGAGACTGGGTACACTGGACGGACTCGCCGAGAACTCCCAGATGGTATTATACCTCACATCAGATGGCAGTTCTCAGGTGACACTTGTGCAGGTTGGTCTGTAGACCCGAGATCGTCATAGAGTCTTGTGTGATTCCCACTGTGCTTTGATTTCCACCTTACCACGTCCATGAGGGCGTGCAAAACGGTGGTTTTTGGGTACAGTCCCGAGTCACATGGAGGCAATGAGCGATAGGAGGGGTTTCATCTCTCCCGTTATTGGGGGTTGATGTTGCGATGTGCTCGATTGGCCGTAACAAGGAAGTCCCTGGCCAGGGCTGATTGGAGATTTACTGGTAAGTGTTACCAGTAGTTTCTCGACCCGTTATGAGCCTCACATCGGCACGACTTATCAGTTATTGGGGTCTGACGTTTACCACCCCTAAGACTTGATATGCGACATATCAGACGAGGAGACCGGACTGCACAGTAGTGTTGCCGGTTGGCTCGACGGGAGTTGTAGCAGGTTCGCTTGTTCTCTTCTGATCGTTCAATACCCGGGTGGCCGTTACGTTTAGCTGACCGCTTGCGGCTTGGGGGTGCTTGATATGATCATCACCCACTGCCGACGTATTGACGAGTATTAGAGTCCCACAAAGGAGTTACCTATTCCAGGCGAAACGTTGTGGTGCGCGTATGCGATATGCGCATGGACCCGATTAAAATGCGCGTATAGGATACCGTATATTGATCGGGCGGCTTGCTTTTGGTGGGGTCATATGTGATATGACCGGACTGATAAATCAAGTGTTGATTTATCATTTAACCATTAGTTTTCTCACTTAAAATCTTTTCTTGTACATGATGGATGTATGCATGCATGTATGCTTTCTTTCTTTTAGTTTCATGCACATATGAATGTGCATACATACATACATCATCTATCATGGTTGATTACACATGGAAAATGGTGGCAATATAAGACTCACACCATGGATTAAATATATGGATAATTATTTAATTTGTGTTAAAAACAAAATGGAAAAAGAAAGGATAATTCATGGCTAGTTTCTACACTCTTCTTTTGATCTAACCATTCTCACCCACCTTTTAACCTTGGGTAAACTTTCCTTCTTTGTTTTAACTCAAGTTCAATAATATATTCATTGTTTAAACCATGGTTTGAGATGAGAACAAGAAAATATATATTCATATATTTTCATTTTTCTTGAATAAGAGTTATTTTTTTCACTCTTGTAAAAGATATAGCCATCATCTTCTTCTTCCTCTCTCATTTGCTCTCTAGATTTTTGTAGTGAGCAATATACTCATCAAGTTAGGATTTTGAAGTGAGAAAGAGAACCACAACACCATTCTACACAAGTCTAGCCCACTTGTTTAGAATGTTAGCTTCATTTCATTCTCTTGATCGGGTGAAGTTGCAAGCTTGGACAAAGCGGACTCCGGGTGGATCATCGGTGACCTAGAGGAGATCAAGCGGACCCATTTCCAAACCCCAAGTAGCCGAAGAGTCTAGCGTAGGGCGCTACAAAGGTTGTACTCTCAAAACCCTAGCTTTTCTTGCTTATGTTGATATGCAAAATTTCGAAACCCTAATTTTCTAGGATAGATCCTTTGTTTGTTAACTTAGCACCCTAAAAACTCAATCTTTGGTACATGTGATGCTTCCAAACCCTTCATGAGGTGCTAGGCTAACCCTTCATTGGTATCAGAGCTAACCTAGAACATTAGGCGATGGGTTAACGAAGTTAAAACCCCGATCGAACCCGAAAACGACAAAACGACCCCCTCTCTGGACAATTTTTAAAATCTGGGATTTTTGTGAATTAAAAATGCTTAAAAAATACAGCAGGGATTTTTAAGAATTACGGCGCAAAAATGATCACGTGATCTGTACGGATCGCCGCGTTTCCGCGGCAATACCCTGCTGGTGCCGCGGAACCGCGGCCGTACAGTGAGACTTTGGAAGTTAGTTTGCACAGTAATTCTTGGTTCTGTGATTCATATTTTCTGGGTATTTTTAATTTGACTCAAGTATTGAGTATTCAGGGGTTCATTTTGTAATCGTCGATTCGATCGGAGAATTTAATTTTGTTTTGCTATTCCGGATAAATTAGAAAGTATTGAAGTGTTTGAACGAGTATCATTTGCTCACTTTTCACGTGGTTTAAATATTTTGGAGATACGTGCAATTTTTGTAGTGGACCCT
Source organism: Agapanthus africanus (assembly GCA_030015575.1). Lineage (NCBI taxonomy): Eukaryota > Viridiplantae > Streptophyta > Magnoliopsida > Asparagales > Amaryllidaceae > Agapanthus > Agapanthus africanus. The sequence goes on from CM057351.1 coordinate 351,897,629, forward strand.
CTAGAAGACAACAAAGCTTAACTCGATTATGTGACCGTCTTGAACTGCCCTTTGAACCTTAGGGTTTGGGGCAGTACGGCGTGCCACATGTGAGGCGTTGGCTTGACCCTTGTACGGCTGGACCGCTACTACTGTGACACACTCCTGGTTTTTGAACTCCGCTCAAGTGTTGAGCTTTAGTGAATCTTGGGTATTTGATCGTTCGTTCGAAAACTTTAATACTGTCTAATTATCTGGAATGTGATGCAATGTGTGGAATTCATATTACTAGACATGAAATACGAAGTATGTGATATTTCGCATTTACGATGTCTAAAGAGAATGTGGATTCCAGATATTGCAGTTTTACACTTTCTTTTCTGTGACCCTAAGTGTAGTATGTAGTGGTATTGCTGATTGTCGTTGCTATACGTCGACGACAATCGGTGTATGCATACTTACTTACGTTGATGATATGAGATATTATGTGTTGCTGAGATATGATGTGCAGGATTGTCGCGATTGAATAGCCGGGTTTTTTTTTATGTGAGATGAGAGTTTTATATTTTCATTCATGTATATTCAAATGTAATGTAATATTCTTTTATTTGGGGCACTTCCGGGTTGAGGTCGATGCCACCAGTGTTGTATATTATTTACATTTTCGCATTAGGATGGACCCAAGGAGGGGAGCACGGGTGACCGGGTTCTGGGGTTCAGTGGGAGGCCATCTCGAGGAGTCGAGACCGGGTCTCCTAAACTCCAGAATTGGTAGGGTCGCTTGCCGCTCTCGTAGGGGTCCAGGGTGTGGGCGTGACTATTCATCGCGACTGTGGAATCCGTATTTTCTATTGTTGGCTAAATACTAAATACGGACGTCCTAGTATATCCCACATTATATCTATGTTTCTGCTGCGATATCTGTGATGTGATCTTGTGATGTACTGTGATAGATACTTTATATAGTATATATGATATATTATATAGACATTACTTATGTTTTACACCCGCGCTAGCCCTGCCCCGCTCTGTCGTTAGTTACCTAACCTAACGGTGCATGAGGGGACATCGAGGCGAATGCGTATGGCATAAGTGTACGTCGTATTTATCTGTGATGTTTAGGTGACTTAAATGATGGGACTTCCTTAATGTGATTAATGAAAGAAAAGAAACCTAAAAGATGTTGTAGAATCAAATTTTCAAATAAAAGGGTAGCTACAGTCTTGCTTTGCATAGCAGTATATATGATATACCCTGCACTTTATTCGATGGGGAAAGAGCCGAGATCCCTTCACCGGGAGTGATCTCTTTAGCAAAACTGGCAGATGCTACAACACTCGGTTTGACTTTTGACTGCTTTTGGAGTTTTGCTTTGCACAGTGATATATATGATATATCCCGCACCTTATTCGATGAGGAAAGAGCCGAGATCCCTTCACCGGGAGTGACCTCTTTAGCAAAACTAATAAAAGCCTCAAAATCACTCCATTTCAAAACTTCACTTGATTCTACAACGATATCAAGTTCATTACGCAATAGGTTTTCAGAAAAACCTGTCGTAGCCCTCCATCATTTTAGATAAATCCTACTTAGTATTCGTGCTGCGTTTGTTGACCTCCGTCAAGGCGTAGTGTGCGGTAGCTAACTAGTATTTATCTGCTTATGCATGTGATGCAGATTGGATTAGGGTAGTCGTACGACCTTGTTGACCTCCGTCAAGGGTCGTGCGGGTGGTTTGATTCAATCAAGAAATGACGGGTTGAACTTGACTTGCACCCTGTGGTTTGTTGACCTCCGTCAAGGTCATAGGATGCTTGGGGTAAAATATTATCGGGAATTTCAAGTGTTGAAATTTGCAATGAGATTGCATACCTTCTATGAGATAGTTGGATCCCGATACCCACTGCGAGTAATTGTTACTCCTGGGAGAGTTTTACACAGGACAATTAGCCGATCAAGTAGGTGTCTAGAAAGGTGTCAACGGGGTTACGCCTCTGGGAAAACGAGGTTTACTTTAATTAGGTCCGTGCGAAAGCACGGGGCACCTCCCTCAAAGTACCGACACTGGCTTGGCTGAAAGATCGGCGAAGTTATAGGGTGTAATTAATCCCGGCTAGTCTTTCCTTTTAGGGTTTGAAGGAAGATTTGATAAAAACAGTGGGAGCCATCCTGATTAGATAAGATAATAACCAATCTGATCTTGCAAGAGCATACGCTAAAGTGTTTTCTTCTCTCTCTCCAGGTAGCGACCATGTCATGCCTTAATCAAGATAATAATATGGATGTATTGACCGAACCCGCAAGTTATACTGTGCTGGGGAACGTCGATTCCGTTCTTTCTTATAAGAGTTATAAGACTGAACATGACATAGGGGAATACCAGGATTCCCATGCCACCCGAATGAAGAAAGTACATGATGATGCATTTTCTTCGGGTGTGTTCGTTACAGAGAACTGTTTCTCCATTTGCCCTACGTCCTGGGTATTAGATACCGGGTTAGGATCCCATATATGTAATCAGTTATATGGGCTTAGGAAAGGTAGAGAACTTGGAGAAGGTGATAAAGACATAAGAGTTGAAAATGGTGCAATTGTTGCAGCTAAGACTGTCGGGGAATATCACCTTGCATTACCAACTGGTAATACATTGATTCTGAACAAATGCTATTACATGCCGAACCTGATATGCAACATTATATCGGTTTCTTTGTTGAGTAAAGAGGGATATAATTTTGTATTACAGGATAATGTTATGAACATTTTCCGTAACCAAAAGTTGGTTGGATCAGGCACGTTGTGCTATGGCATTTATGTTCTAAATCAATCAACAGTTCTGAGTATAACAAACACACACAAGAGGAAGAGTTCAGAACTGAACGAATCCTTTTTATGGCATTGTAGACTGGGTCACATCAATGCGACAAGACTAGCTAAGTTACATAAAGATGGATATTTGAATCCGTTTGAATTTTCATCTTATGACACTTGCCAGTCATGTCTCAAAGGCAAGATGACCAAAACTCCGTTTACGGGACACGGAGAAAGAGTTACTGAACTCTTAGGACTGATACATAGTGATGTATGCGGTCCCATGTCTACACATGCCAGGGATGGTTCTTTGTACTTCATTACATTCACTGACGATCTCTCAAGGTTCGGGTATGTGTTCCTGATGAAACACAAATCAGAAGCTTTTGAAAAATTTAGAGAATATAAACAAGAAGTCGAGAACCAAACCGGAAAAAGTATTAAAATCCTACGATCTGATCGAGGAGGTGAATACTTGAGCATTGAATTCCTGGACTTCCTAAAAGAGAATAGGATTCTCTCTTAGCTGACTCCTCCATATACACCACAGCACAACGGTGTATCAGAACGGAGGAACCGCACCCTATTGGATATGGTGCGCTCTATGATGAGTGTAGCTGAGTTACCTATTTCCTTCTGGGGATATGCACTGGAAACAGCGGCATACCTACTGAATAGGGTTCCTACAAAATCTGTGCCTACCACCCCATATGAGATATGAGAAGGGAAGAGACCGTATCTTAATTTTATTAAGATATGTGGTTGCCCGGCCTATGTCAAAAGACAAAAACCGGACAAACTCGAGGCAAGGTCTGTTTTGTGTAAGTTTGTTGGATATCCCAAGCATTCGCGAGGGTATATCTTTTACCACAGTGAGGAACAAAGGGTGTTTGTTGCTCAACATGCCACCTTTTTAGAAAAGGAATTTCTTGCAAAAGAGATTAGTGGCCCTGAGGTAGCACTGGAAGAAGTTCCAGCTATACAAACCACAACAGAAGATTTGGTAGAACCAGAGGATTCGGTAGTTCCCGATGAACCCCAGCCACTCCGCCGATCTAGTAGGGTTCCTCGCCCACCTGAGAGATACTACGGTTTTCTCATGGATGGTGGGAGCGAGGATTACATCATGGAGGATGATGACCCAACTAGGTTCGAGCAGGCCATCACGAGTGGGGACTCAGTGAAATGGCTGGATGTTATGCGGTCCGAGATGGAATCCATGTACACCAACAAAGTATGGACTTTGGAAGATGCTCCTGAAGGGGTAAAACCCATTGGGAGCAAGTGGATCTTCAAGAAAAAACTTGGTGTAGATGGGAAAGTGGAGACTTTCAAAGCTAGACTTGTTGCAAAAGGTTTTCATCAAAGACCAGGTGTGGACTATGATGAAACCTTTTCTCCAGTGGCTATGCTTAAATCCATCCGGATCATGCCTGCCATCGCTGCATATCATGATTATGAAATCTGGCAAATGGATGTTAAGACCGCCTTTCTAAACGGTGATTTAGAAGAGTGCGTGTACATGACTTAGCCAGAGGGCTTCGTAGATAGTGGGAGCAGCGGGAAGGTGTGCAAGCTGCTTAAATCCATTTATGGATTAAAGCAAGCATCGCGGAGTTGGAACATCTGCTTTGACGTCGTTATCAAAGAGTTTGATTTCGTCAAACGTAGATGAACCTTGTATCTACAAGAAGGTGGCAGAGAGTAAGGCTGTCTTCTTCGTATTGTACGTGGACGACATACTCTTGATAGGAAATGACATTCCTATGCTGCAATCGGTCAAGCTCTTCTTATCACAAAGATTCTCAATGAAAGATCTTGGTGATGCCTCCTGCATATTGGGAATCAGGATCTATAGAGATAGATCCAAACGGATATTGGGATTGTCCTAATCCAGGTACATTGACACCATATTAAAGAGGTTTAGTATGGTAGAATCCAAGCGTGGGAACTTACCCACGATCTCTGGAGTCACTCTCTCCAAAGAGATGTCTCCCAAGACTGATTTGGAGAGAGCTCGCATGCAATGGATACCCTATGCTTCGGCTGTAGGCTCTATCATGTACGCGATGTTATGTACCAGACCCGATATAGCATACTCACTAAGTGTAGTGAGCAGGTATCAAGCTGATCCTGGAGAGAGTCACTGGATAGCTGTGAAGAGCATTCTCAAGTACTTGCGAAGGACTAAAGAGATGCTCTTGGTGTATGGTAACGGAGAACTCCAAGTGGAGTCCTTTACCGATTCGAGCTTCCAGAGTGATAAGGACGACTCTAAGGCGCAGTCGGGATTTGTCTTTACCCTTTACGGAGGGGCGGTTAGCTGGAAGAGTTCCAAGCAGGAAACCGTGGCAGACTCGACGATGGAGGCTGAATACATCGCTGCCAACGATGCTGCCAAAGAGGCTGTCTGGATCAAGAAGTTCATTACTGAACTTGGAGTGGTTCTATCCATTGAGCATCCAATACCTTTGTATTGTGATAACAATGGAGCGGTGGCTTTGGCCAAGGAACCCAGGTCCCATCAGCGATCCAGGCATATTCTAAGGCGGTATCACCTGATCCGGAAGATAGTTGATCGCCGGGAGATCGAGGTCAGGAGGGTTGACACGAAGAATAACACAGCAGATCCACTCACGAAGACCATTCCCCAGATACAGTTTGAGAGACTCTTCGGGATGCTCGGTATGCGATACTACAGCAGCTGGCCCTAGTGTAAGTGGGAGATTGTTAGTTGTATGTATGCCCTAGAGGCCAGTATTGTACAGATGATGTATATTATATTGGATGCTTGGACATATATATAGAGATGACTTTCTTTCTCGATATGATAGTATGCTATCTGGTTGCTCTTTATCTTAACATGTATACTAGTCTCTTTATACTGTCTTATAGTTACATGTTGGTAAAGCCTTTAGGATGTGTACTTGACTACCTGGACTATGATGAGGATCATACTAGTGGGGACATGGTAGTCCATAAGTACATCCTTCAACGTCCCTAGTCGTGGGTGTATCGAGACGGGGCATCGATATACCAGTGTAGACTAGCGTATACACTTCTCGACCCATAAGATGGGCGATGGATGATCCCATATCCATTGGTGTTTGACATCAGAGATGGTATACGGGTGCTCAGTGGAGACTGGGTACACTGGACGGACTCGCCGAGAACTCCCAGATGGTATTATACCTTACGTCAGATGGCAGTTCTCAGGTGACACTTGTGCAGGTTAGTCTGTAGACCCGAGATCGTCATAGAGTCTTGTGTGATTCCCACTGTGCTTTGATTTCCACCTTACCACGTCCATGAGGGCGTGCAAAACGGTGGTTTTTGGGTACAGTCCCGAGTCACATGGAGGCAATGAGCGATAGGAGGGGTTTCGTCTCTCCCGGTATTGGGGGTTGATGTTGCGCTGTGCTCGATTGGCCGTAACAGGGAAGTCCCTGGCCAGGGCTGATTGGAGATTTACTGGTAAGTGTTACCAGTAGTTTCTCGACCCGTTATGAGCCTCACATCGGCACGACTTATCAGTTATTGGGGTCTGACGTTTACCACCCCTAAGACTTGATATGCGACATATCAGACGAGGAGACCGGACTGCACGGCAGTGTTGCCGGTTGGCTCGACGGGAGTTGTAGCAGGTTCGCTTGTTCTCTTCTGATCGTTCAATACCCGGGTGGCCATTACGTTTAGCTGACCGCTTGCGGTTTGGGGGTGCTTGATATGGTCATCACCCACTGCCGGCGTATTGACGAGTCTTAGAGTCCCACAAAGGAGTTACCTAGTCCAGGCGAAACGTTGTGGTGCGCGTATGCGATATGCGCATGGACCCGATTAAAATGCGCGTATAGGATACCGTATATTGATCGGGCGGCTTGCTTTTGGTAGGGTCATATGTGATATGGCCGGACTGATAAATCAAGTGTTGATTTATCATTTAACCATTAGTTTTCTCACTTAAAATCTTTTCTTGTACATGATGGATGTATGCATGCATGTATGCTTTCTTTCTTTTAGTTTCATGCACATATGGATGTGCATACATACATACATACATACATACATACATCATCTATCATGGTTGATTACACATGGAAAATGGTGGCAATATAAGACTCACACCATGGATTAAATATATGGATAATTATTTAATTTGTGTTAAAAACAAAATGGAAAAAGAAAGGATAATTCATGGCTAGTTTCTACACTCTTCTTTTGACCTAACCATTCTCACCCACCTTTTAACCTTGGGTAAACTTTCCTTTTGTGTTTTAACTCAAGTTTAATAATATATTCATTGTTTAAACTATGGTTTGAGATGAGAACAAGAAAATATATATTCATATATTTTCATTTTTCTTGAATAAGAGTTATTCTTTTCACTCTTGTAAAAGATATAGCCATCATCTTCTTCTTCCTCTCTCATTTGCTCTCTAGATTTTTGTAGTGAGCAATATACTCATCAAGTTAGGATTTTGAAGTGAGAAAGAGAACCACAACACCATTCTACACAAGTCTAGCCCACTTGTTTGGAGTGTTAGCTTCATTTCATTCTCTTGATCGGGTGAAGTTGCAAGCTTGGACAAAGCGGACTCCGGGTGGATCATCGGTGACCTAGAGGAGATCAAGCGGACCCGTTTCCAAACCCCAAGTAGCCGAGAAGTCTAGCATAGGGAGCTACAAAGGTTGTACTCTAAAAACCCTAGCTTTTCTTGCTTATGTTGATATGAAAAATTTCGAAACCCTAATTTTATGGATAGATCCTTTGTTTGTTAACTTAGCACCCTAAAAACTCAATCTTTGGTACATGTGATGCTTCCAAACCCTTCATGAGGTTCTAGGCTAACCCTTCAATAGTATGCTATCTGGTTTCCTTTATCTTAACATGTTCACTTGTATTATTATACCGTCTCTCATATACACGTTGATAAAGCCCTTAGGATGTAGGCTTGACTACCTGGACTATGATGCGGATCATACTACTAGGACCTGGGTAGTCTACAAGCGCATCCTTCAATTGTTTCTAGCCGAGGGAATATCAAGACATGGCATCGATATTCCATAGTAGACTAGTCTGTACGTTTCTTGACCTTGTATGCGGCGATGGTTGATCCCATATCTATTGGTGTTTGACATCAAAGATTGTACACATGTGCTCATTAGAGAATTGGTACACCGAACAGGACCCGCCGAGAACTTCTAGATGGTAATATACCTATCGTCGGATAGCAGTTCTCTAGTGATACTGGTACAGGTTAGTCTGTAGACCCGAGATCGTCATAGAGTCTTGTATGGCTCCCACCGTGCTTTGATTTCCTCTCTACCATGGCTCAAAGGAGTCGTGCAAACAGGTGGATTTTGGGTACAGTCCCGAGTCACATGGAGGCAATGGGTGATAGGAGGGGTTTCGTCTCTCCTGGTATAGGGAGTTAATGTTGCGCTATGCTTGATTGTCTTTACAGTAAGTCCCTGGCCAGGGCTGTTGATGAGATTTACTGGTAAGTGTTATCAATAGTTTCTTGAACCGTTATGAGCCATACATCGGCATGACTTATCAAGTTATTAGGGTCTGACGATTCCACCCCCAGACTTGATATGCGACATATCAGATGAAGAGACCGGATTTACGGTAAGTGTTACTTATGGGCTTCATGGGAGTTTGGAAAAGCTTGCTTGTTGATCTTCTACTCGCTCAATACCTGGGTAGCTGTTACGTCCAGCTAGTACCGCTGACGGCTTGTGGGTGACTGATGTGATCATCACCTACTGCTGGCGTATTGACGAGTCTTTAGAGTCCCACACAGAAGTTTCCTGGTTCAAGCGAAATGAAGTAGGGCACATATGCTGATATGTACGGGGGCCTGATTAAATACGAGTATGTGATACCGTATTCTAATCTGGCAATTATCTGATATCGGTAAGGTTATATGTGATATAACCGGATTATCGAATCAAGTGTTGATTTGATAATGTGATATACAGATAAATAATATTAGTTGGTTAAATGTGATATAACTGGATTATTAAATCAAGTGTTGATTTAATAATATGATGTATATTATATTTGATATAATTATATCTTAACTAATATTATTAACTCACTAAATATTTTCTTATATATATTAATCGAGGTCCTCAAGAAGAAGACCGAGGACATGCGGCTCGCCACCCATTCGCCCTGCAGATCGACGAGATACTTCGCGGATTCTCTCATGAAGCCTTTCACCGAGCAGTTGCTGAGCGAGCAGGTCTTATCCCAGAACAAACTGCCCAAAGTAGCTCTTTTTGACGGGAAGTCTGACCCGAAAGACCACTTGGACGCGTTTACCGCGGGCATGAGCTTTCAAGATAACTCGGATGAGGTTCAGTGCCAAGCCTTCCCCACCACTCTCATCCGGGCCGGGCGAGACTGGTTCCACGGCCTGACTCCGTGCTCAATCTCAACATTCGACTAGCTGGATACTCAGTTCCTCAGCCACTTCGTCGGCAACCGACGACAGAAGAGGTTGGTTGACTATCTATTCACTATCAAGAGTGAGGGTAGGGTATCTTTCAAGGGTCATATCACCCGGTTATACAATGCTCTCCTGGAAGTACCCGAGCATCGGGACAAGACGGTCATCATCGTCTTGAGATCCGGTCTTAGGCACAAAGAGTGGCTCCGCTCTTTTACATTGGCACGACCTAAAACCATGGACGAGGTAAAAGTTTGGACCGAACGGGAAATCCAACTTGAGTTTGAGGTGAACGCTAACCTTTCCCGTAGAGACCGGACATACCGAAAGGAACGGGATCGATAAGAGAAGAAGAAGGCCGATCGTTCAAAACCCTATTTTCCGAGGTTTCACGAGTACACTTCTCTGAACGTCTCTCAGGCCGAGTCATTAGAGGAGGCAAAGAGCGAGAGATTCTTCAACCTCCCACCGATGATACAAAGGCTGAGCAAGCGACTCCATGGCCTATACTGTACCTTTCATCGGTCACAGGGACACCCAATCGAGAACTGCAAACACCTATGCGATTACATTGAGGAGCTGATCCGCTCCGGTCACCTAGTAAAGTACCTACGAGACAAACGTCAAGTAGATATGGAGCAAGCAGACCAACCTTCAATCGGAGAGTTGACTGTTGGACAGATCATGGTCATCTCCGTTGGCTCGACTCCGAGCAACGAGGACGCCTGTCGTATCTGGCCGGTCATGACCTTAAGTACTCCCCCTCCAAGAAGTACAAGAAGGTTGCTCCCATCACCTTCACCGACGAGGACCTGCATGGCATATCCGTCCCGCACAATGATCCCCTAGTGATCATAGCCCGGGTAAACTGCTACAAAGTCAAGAGAATCCTCGTTGAATCTGGAAGCTCGGCGGATATCCTATTTTATGACTGCTTCCAGCGCGTGAGAATAAACCCGTCCGATCTCCAACCAACCTCGCATGTCCTCTCCGGGTTTACTAACCACTCTATCCAAGCCGAGAGAACAATCACTCTCCCTTTCAACATTGGGGAGGTCGGAAGAACCCGAACAATGTCGGTGAGTCTAACAACCCTAACTTTCTGTACAATTTTTTTTTCAAAATATAGAAAGGCACACTTAAGTCTGAGCACGAGTTATAAGTTTGTTTTGCTTTAGAACAGCAAGAAGGAGCTTGTAGCTCATTGGTAAGACCTTGCACTGCTGAACCAAAACACCAGAGTTCAAATCCCATCAGCCACATATTCTTTTTATTTAAAATTATTTTAATCTTTTAGAAGCCCAAGAGTTGCACGTGCACTACATGTAATAGGGTAAGTTACAGAATATTCTAACAGGTGTAATAGGCTAGTTGAAGCGTCGTGGATACGTGGCCCCAATCCGAGCCCCCCTCACCGGAATTCGAACGGCGAGACTTGATATTGGGTCGGCGCCGTCGGTCCAACTCGGACCAAACCCTAATTTTCTTTAACCCTAGCGACTCTTGGACTCCCCCTATAACTCCAGTATTATTTGTTTTTCCTGCACATTAACACAGCACAATAAAACTCACATTTAATCCATTTTTATTACAAATTTTAATACACCCATTCACTACCCTAAACACTAATTTTCCCTATAAATACCACCCTCAATTCACACCTCCTCAGTCACAATTCTCTGCCAAAACTCTCAAGAAAATTCCAAGTTCCCATAGTGTACAAGTGGAGTTAACAAAGGGCGAAACTCCGACGAACTTCCGGCGACGATCCAAGGAGTTTCCGGTGACGAAACGACGCACCGGCACCTCCTACCTCTTCCTCCTTCCTTCTTCTATCCGAACAACTAGTAAGTCCCTACTTCTTCTTTTCTCTATTCTAAAAATATTCAAAACTAAAACCCGACGGAAGCGGAGTTAATCCGACTTCGGATTCGGTTTTTCCTTAAAAAGTTTTATTTTTCTTAAACACAATAATACCAAACTCTTATGTCATGACATTAAACATTAACGAAGTCAATAGAACAAGTTTGACATCAAAATAATAACCGCAGCAAGATTTATTCTACTTTTACATTAAAATACCTTCATGTTTCATTTCGATATGCTTAAACTTTTTAAACCGTATTATCTTAGAAAACTCACGAGATAATGACCTATCTCCTCACAACACACATATCTAACATAGCACGATGGAATTTGGTAACATATATTCGGAAAATACGACTTTACATATAAGTACCTTCAACTTATAAAACCTTTTTTCTAAAAGAAATGTATTTAACAAATCTTTGCAATTGCGCCTCTACAACCCATTTTTGGGAACCCGTTTAGGATGGTGCGGATTATCGCACATCCTCGGGCCTAGTAGAGTGGGATGCAGACCTCCGCAAGGAGCATACGATCTCGAAAGATTTTTAAAAATATTTTTCTTTAGAAAATATAATTTTTAGTATAAATAAAACTTATATTTTTAATAAATAAAAATATATCTAATTAATATCAAAATATCTATTTTTAATATTTATAATATTCCACATTTCAAAAATTCAAGAAAAACATTCCATTTACATGAAGATACCATACAATTCCAATATTACAAATAAATACCATATATTATGAAATTAGGTTTTATTCACTAGAAATATCACATTTATAAAATATACATCAATGAAAAACCTAAAGACGATAATTAAATGCTTGAGGTGTATTTTGAAATTATACCAAAACTATTTACATAAAACCTTCTCAAATTATACTAAATTACAATAAGGACCCTAGTAAACATAGGTTTAAGCGGGACTAGTCTCTTGAGCCTCAGGGAGCCGGAGATATGGGTGCTTGCCTATTTAAGGTATACAATTTAACAAACGGTGTTATCAACATGGTAATTGTCTTTGAAAAAGACACGAATCTTGCAGTCCATGTGCAGCAGTTACCGATAACACCAAAACCTAATTCAGGATTCAATTTCTTTTCTAATTGTCTGACTCAAACTGAGTCTCAATATAATCAATCTGACTTGAATATGATTCAAGTATAAACTACAATTCAACATGAATCCATGAATCCATATATTCAATCTGTTCAATCTATTCAATCTATATTGACTGAACCGAACCATGGATATACATCCATCCACATGATTCTCCAGTTACATCCATTTACTGATATCATGGTTCCGGCAAGTCATCCATCTATATATACAATATACAATACAATCCATACAATCAATACAATCAATACATAAACACTACGGGGTTATAAAGGGGTAGACTGGTACGGAATATGTTAAAGGTGGTACGAGGTGGTCACTTAAGACGTAATTACATCAATGCCGTTGTTCCATGGTATTATCGACGGAGCCTTGTACTACGGGTTACCAAATTCCACGGTGTAAGTTGGACTCCTCTCGTATACACTGGCATCTTCTGTACCAAGCTACAAACAACTGCGCTAACATTATAATAAAACATTATAAAACTATACTCTCTCTATGTCTATTCTACTTCTCCCTCATATTTGGGACTTACCGAGCGATTGTTCGCTGATGACATTCTTATTTCTCTTCTTCTTTGGAATGTTGTCAGGAGAACCCGACGCTGAGGAGTACGAGACCGGTCCGGAGCATTTGGAGCAGGCCCTTGAGCAGTACACCAAAGACCTAGAGCTGTAGCCACTTGTACTTATTCCATTTTCATTTCTGTTATGCCACTGTTTAGGCATTGCTTTCATTCCATGTATTTACTTTCTAGTTGTACCTGTAAAAGAATGTTAATAAATAAAGTTGATATTTATTTACATCTTGTCTCTTATGCATATTTCATTTTATATTGCTTAGATACGCTTAGCGTGTTTACTTCTGAATAAATACGTAGCGGCCCGTCGCGTCCTCTGCCCATACACTGGGAAGCGGGGCATGACAGGTTTTGTTGGTGGCCCATGCAGGTCTGTTCTGCATGGAACCCTGCCATGCGGATCAGTTCTGCGTGGACAACCTAAGCAATATAACACAAGTACCAGCAACTAAAAACATTCTTTACAATTCATATTTCTTGAATCTTATCATTTCATATACTTTGAATCTGTCCTAACCCAAATTTTTCTTTCAAGGTTATGGATTCCCCAAACAACACCAGCACGAATGTCAACAGCGCTCCCCCACTGCTACCACTCACATAGGCCGTCACTGCTCCGATCAACGAGCATACGGTTCTGCTTAAGGCAATCCACAGCCTCCTGGAGGGACAGCAGCAGCAGATTGCTACCCTAATGAACCGACCAGAGGTAGAAGCATCTGGGGTGACAATTCTGGGCTTTGCACCCCAAGCAATTCGCAGGAAAAGAGAGCCCCTTAGAAGTTGAGGAATGAGCTCAAAGTATTGAAGATGACCTGGCAGCGGCACAAGTGCTAGAGATAGCTTGGGTTCATGTTGCGAAGTTGCAGCTCACGGACAATGCAGAGGTTTGGTGGAAGGAGGAAGAAAGCCGTCTCACCCTGTCGATCGAATGGAGGACTTTCCGTGATATATTCGACGCAAAGTACTTTCCTGAGACTGCCCGCTTTGATATGGAACAGCAGTTCATCTATCTGCAATAAGGTTCAATGTGGACCAAGTCAGTAGATGAATATGACGATGAGTTCACCATGCTCAGTCGATTCGCGACACACTTGATACCGACTGCTGAGATCAGGGCCAGAAGATTTCAGCAAAGTTTGGACTAGGAGATCCATGCTGCATTAGCTACAGGAGATTTCCCAACCCATGATTTGGCTTTGAAGGCTGCCCGAAGATACGAGGTAGTAGTAAAGAGGAAGGCCAAACTTCAATCTGCCGTTTTGAAATGCTCTGCCACTCAGATGGCAGGAGGTGCCTCATCCAGGCCATCGTTCGAACCAAGGAAAACGGAAGACACACTTAACCAGCCGAGTCCAGATTTTTGCTTCTATTGCAAGAGAAATGGACATTTGGTTGCGCAAAAGGCCTTTGCTTAGTTTGTGGCGCATCCAATCACGGAATTGGAAACTGTCCTTATAGACGGAACCCAGCTAACACACCCATCAACCACCCGCAGCGGTCAGCTATCCAGGCTCCTGCACCTCGTCTTGCACTCCCAGCTCCACTACCTGCATAGCCTACTCGTCAATTCCATCAGGCTTTGAGGAACATGCCTCCAGGGCAGAGAAACATGCATCGAGGGCAGAGAAACATGCCCCAAGGTCAGAGGAATGTGCCTCCAGCTAGGAGAAATGAACCACGGCGTCAGGCTTTCCTTTTAGCGGCCGAAGAAGCAGAGGCCGTAAACCAAGGTAACCCTGGTAATTTCTTCAACTCTTTTCAAATCTCTCGCATTCTTTCGTTCTCTCACATATTTTTCAGACACTACCAATAGTTCTATCACCAAACTTTTCTTGAATCTGTTACACTTTCCTTTTACAAATTTCGAGGACGAAATTTTTATAAGGAGGGTAGAATGTAACAACCCTAACTTTCTGTACAATTTTTTTTTCAAAATACAGAAAGGCACACTTAAGCCTGAGCACGAGTTATAAGTTTGTTTTGCTTTAGAACAACAAGAAGGAGCTTGTAGCTCACTGGTAAGACCTTGCACAGCTGAACCAAAGCACCAGAGTTCAAATCCCATCAGCCACATATTCTTTTTATTTAAAATTATTTTAATCTTTTAGAAGCCCAAGAGTTGCACGTGCACTACATGTAATAGGGTAAGTTACAGAATAATCTAACAGGTGCAATAGGCTAGTTGAAGCGTCGTGGACACGTGGCTCCAATCCGAGCCCTCCTCACCGGAATCCGACCGGCCAGACTTGATATTGGGCCGGAGCCGCCGGTCCAACTCGGAACAAACCCTAATTTTCTTTAACCCTAGCGACTCTTGGACTCCCCCCATAACTCCAGTATTATTTGTTTTTCCTGCACATTTACAGAGCACAATAAAACTCACATTTAATTCATTTTATTACAAATTTTAATACACCAATTCACTACCCTAAACCCTAATTTTCCCTATAAATACTTGTCACGTCCCGCTTCCCAGAGTACGCTAAGATAGGCACGTGACAGAGCCAACCATGCTACCTGTGGATAGGAAATATTCTTCCACAATCACATTACGGCTGTAGAGATATCAAGAACAATAATAATAACTATCTAATACATGTCCATGAGCCAGAATAACGAGTCAAGAATAAAATAATGCTGAAGCAAAAAGATCCAATACAATAATAAACTGGAATGTACGTCCTATAATGCAGGCTCACATCAGGAATGAAAATACTGAAAGGAAACTAAACTAAACTAATAACAGGTCATCACCGCTCGGCCTGTTAATCAAAGTACTCATGGACAGCCTGCGATAAGGACAAGGGATCTGGGCAATGCAAAACCCAGACGTTAGTGCGTCATAAATATCAATAATTCTAAGCAAGCAGGATGTGATGAAATATGCAGGCATGAAGTATGAGCAGTAACAAATAAACAGTAACATGAATATAGATCAGTGAACATGATATAAACAGGTGAAGTGCAGTGAGTAATCTAAACTCTGCTATAGGGTTATCTACTCTAAAGTTATTCGAAATCAATCAATGTAATCCTCATCGTAACCCATCGGTCTATGCCCTGTTCAACCCCACGGGACCACGGTAACAAGATATGGTAGACTGTAAGTCTATGTCCCGTTCAACCCTACGGGACCACGGTAACACGATGTAATAGACTGAGTGTCTATGTCCCGTTCAACCCTACGGGACCACGGTAACAAGATATAATAGCCCTTTGAGTTACGTTCGAATACATTCTTGATTTCCCCATACCCCAAGGTTATGTGTGTAAGTCAGGTATTGATAAATCTGGAGCAAATGCCAACATAGGATCAAGCATGTACATGTTTGTCTGTATAGACAACAGGATATGTCCGTAGGGACAACAGGTCAAGATTGTCGGCATTAGTAACAAGATCAGGTAAAATGTCAAGCTGTGGTACATCAGGTCATGTCAAGTAGTATACAAGTGTCAAGTCATGTCAAGTAGTGCACAGATATCAAGTCATGTCAGTAGTAGTGTATCAGGTCATGTCAGGTAGTGCACAAGTATTAAGTGGGTGCTCATAATCAAACTGTAATAAGCATGGGGACACCAAAAACAAGTATGGGGTACTAATATAACAATAAAATGGAATAATGTGATATGGTATGCAAAAATATATAAATTCAAAGATATGGATGCACAATTATCGATTAGGGTTATATTTATAGTTCCAATACTAATTAGGATGCACTTTATTAAACGTGGGGTGCTAATATCACAGTGTTATGTATTAATGTGATCTATGGATGCAGTTATATATTTTCTAAATGAGATGGATGCAAACGGGTATCCGAAAAGTTATAAAACTATAAAATAGTAATGCGGGATGTACAACTAAGCAATATGTGATATAAATATTGATATGGATGCAGTATAATGCAATCTAGTATGTAACAAGATTAGTTTTTATGACCTAGATCTGAAATGATATAAACGGATGCAAACGGAACATCGAAACATTATAAAACTAAACATGGGGTACTAGATTTAAACTACATGTATGATATTTATTTAAATAGGTATAAAATGAGTTATATAGCATGTAGCAAGATTAACTTGCCTAGACGGATCAAGAAACAGATGTGTACGGAACGTCTCACGTCGGTGAAAATTCACGACGCTCGTACGGTACACGGAACGGTTCCAAACAATGCACAAGGGTGACCACACAAGTCAGGTACGTCCGCTGGGTCGTCTGTATTGTCGGCGTCGTCACGGCTCCGACGATCTACAGAAGACAGAAAACAGTTTTTTAAGGAAAGAAAGAAAAGAAGAAAGAAAGAAAGAAAGAAAAGAAAGAAAAAGGAAAGGAGAAGGAAGGAAGGGGCTCACTGTGATCAGGGAACGAGGGGGCGACGATGAGATTGACTGCAGCGATCTCGCCGGCGATGGAGCGGTGTGCAGGGGGTGCTCGGGTTCTTGAGTTTGAAGAAGGAGAGAGGGAGAAGAGGAGTGAGAGGAAGGTGAGGATGAGGAGGTGGTCGGGGAGATGAGCAGAGGAGAGGCGAGGGTGTTGAGGTCGACGGCGAGCGCGAGGCAGGCGAAGGCTGGGGTCTGCAGGGTCTTGCGGTTTTAAAAGAATGAGGAGAGAGGATTATATAATATATATAGGGAGAGAGAGAGATCAAGAAAGAGAGGACAGAGAGAGAATCTGAGAGAGAGAGAGAGGAAAGAGATAGAGAAAGCGAGATGAGAGAGAGAATCTGAGAGAGAGGAGAGAGACAGAGAGAGAGAGCGAGATCGAGAGGAGAGAGAGAGGGAAATGAATAGTGAGGAGAAAGAAATTTGTCACTTTGTGGGGAGAGAGAGAAAGGAAGAAAGGAAGAGAGAGGCTGAGAGTGGGAGGGAGAAAAGTGGGGGCCACGAGAGCTGGAAAGAGAGAAAGTTAGGATTAAAAGATAAAAATATTCATTTGTTAATTAGTTTAAGATTTTAATTTTAAAAGATTTTAGTTAGTTGAATGTTAAGATTTTAAATTAATAATATATTTAGTTAGGTATAAAATTTAAACTGTTTTAAACGAAAATTAAATATTAAATAATTTGAATTTTGGCGGGATACAAAAATATTCGAAAACGCGCCCGGGTCGGGTCGAAAAATTCAGATTTTAAATATGAAAAATATATGCGACTTTCAAAATTTAAAATGAATGCTCAGGTAACGAAAATGCATACCCCCAAGAACGGATGCGCGTATGTGCGCGTAGCCATCCAAACACTTACGTTTTACTGAACGGGACGAGAACAAGATGCGCGGATGCTACCACGGGGTTAGGGGTATCATGCACGCCATGTTATGTAATTTTAAAATATTTTACGTGACTTAAAATGTTATATGGTAAAAGATGCAATGGCAGATAAAATGCCAGTATGTACTAAATTTGAAAATGCACAGTCTACGTAACAAGTCAGGGTAATTCATAAATATGAATCAAATAGGTTCAAGTAAGCGGGTCGGGTCGAATGCACAGAAAAATGTAAAATACCATTCACACCCAAACACGATAAATCAAGAAAATACCACAATTAAGGAAATACGAGAACTGGAATTGGTATAAATGAACTAGGTTGTTACATTATACCCAACTACAAAAAGAAATATCATCTTCGAAATTCCAAGAACAAGAAAGGATAAACAATCAAGAAACTAGAAGAATAGATGTGGAAACTTCTGCCGGATTTCATCTTCTCGTTCCCAAGTTGATTCTCCATGCGAGCGATTTCCCCAAGAAACAAGTACGAGAGGGATAACCTTGTTCTTAAGAACCTTTTCTCTTCGATCCACAATCGAAATCGGTCGTTCCTCAAAGGTTAAATTTTCTCTTACAGTCAGCTCCGAATGATCCAGCATGTGTATTTCATCTCGAACATATTTATGGAGTTGAGATACGTGAAACACGTCATGAACATTTGCCAAAGATTGCGGTAAAGCCAATCGATACGCCACTTCTCCAACACGCTCCAAAATCTCAAAAGGTCCAACGAATCGAGGACTAAGCTTTCCTCGACTCCCAAAGCGAATTACTCCTCTAATCGGTGATATCTTCAAGAATACCAGATCACCAACAGCGAACTCTAGAGGTCTTCTCGATGTATCAGCCCAACTCTTCTGCCGATCTTATGCTGCCTTCATATGATTCCGGATAGTGTTAACTTTCTCCACTGTTTGCACGATCAAATCCGGTCCCAACAATCTTCGTTCTCCAATATCATCCCAACAAACAGGTGAACGACGCTTGCGACCATATAATGCTTCGAATGGAGCCATCTGAATAGTCGCCTGAAAACTGTTATTGTAAGAAAACTCCACCAAGTGTAGATGATCCTCCCATGAACCCTTGAAGTCTAACATGCAAGCTCTCAACATGTCTTCAAGAGTTTGGATCGTTCTCTCCAACTGACCATCTGTCTGAGGATGATAAGCTGTGCTAAACTTCAATCGAGTCCCCAAACTTTTCTGTAAACTTCTCCAGAAGTGTGATAAGAAACGGGTGTCACGGTCGGACACAATGCTCACCGGTACTCCATGCAATCTTACAATCTCCTGCATGTATCGTTCTGCCAACGTTTCCGTTGACTGACCAACTTGAAATGGGATGAAATGAGCTGTCTTGGTCAATCGATCAACAATCACCCAAACTGCATTGTTGCCCTTTGGACTCCGCGGTAAAGCCGTCACGAAATCCATGGTTATATGTTCCTACTTCCATTGAGGAATCGGAAGTGGTTGCAATAAACCAACAACCCTTCGATGTTCAGCCTTAACTTGCCGACACACCAAGCACTTTGCTACAAAGCGGGCAATCACCCGTTTCATGCCTTCCCACCAGAAATGCTGTCGTAGATCACGGTACATCTTCGTGCTTCCTGGATATATGGAATATGCGGAACTATGCGCCTCCTTCATAACTTCTTCGCGAATATCTACTTTTGGCATACACAAACGGCTACCATATCGCAACGAACCATCTTCATGAATCAACAAGTCCGTTCGAAGTCCAGCTTCAACCAGTTCTTGAAACTTCTGCAATCTAGGGTCCTGTAACTGCGCTGCTTTAATATTCTTGATCAACGACGACTGTACTTGCAGCTGCATCAACTATCCCGAAGAATGCGGTAGCATAATCTCCAAATCAAATCTTCGAAAGTCTTCTATAAGTTCCTTCTGTGCAGTCAACATCTGAATTGCTGGCAACCGACTAAGCGCATCCGGCACAACATTAACTTTCCCCGGATGGTATTTAAGATCAAGATCGTAGCCAGCCATCAGCTCCAACCATTTACGCTGCCTCATATTAAGCTCCTTCTGTGTGAACACATACTTCAGGCTTTTGTGATTGGTGAATACTTCGACCCTTTCGCCTAATAAGTAGTGTCTCCAAATCTTCAAAGCGAAAATCTTAGCTGCTAGCTCCAAGTCATGAGTTGGGTAATTTTTCTCATGGGTCTTCAACTATCTCGATGCGTAAGCTATAACCTTCTCATGCTGCATCAAAACACATCCCAATCCTTTCCCAGATGCGTCGCTGTGAATCACCAATCCTACGGAACTGTCTGGTACGGTCAAAATAGGAGCGATTATCAGTATCTGCTTCAAAAGCTGACGCACACTTATCCGTCCACACAAATGGTACTTCCTTATGCGTAAGCTTGGTCAAAGGCTCAGCCAAACGAGCAAAATTCTCCACGAACCTTCTGTAATATCCGGCAAGTCTAAGAAAACTTCTGATCTCTGCAACGTTCTTCGGAATCGGCCAATCTCGAACTGCTGCAATCTTTTCGAGATCAACGGCGATTCCATCTCCGGACACGACATGCCTCAAAAACTTCACTTCCTCAAGCTAAAACCCGCACTTGCTCATTTTTGCATACAATCTTTCTTGCCTCAATGTCTGCAGTGCGATCTTCAAGTGTTCCGCATGCTCTTCAATACTCTTTGAGTAGACCAGAATATCATCAATGGACACTACTATAAACTGGTCCAAGAATGGTGAAAAGATTCGGTTCATCAAGTCCATAAATATTGCAGGTGCATTCGTTACTCCGAAGGGCATCACTAAATACTTGTAATGTCCAAACCGAGTTCGGAACGCAGTCTTGTAAATATCTTCTGATTTAACTCGGACCTGATGATATTCGGATCGCAAATCCAGCTTCGAGAATACCTTCGCGCCACTAAGATGCTCAAATAATCCACCAATGCGAGGGATCGGGTACTTGTTCTTAATAGTCACCCGGTTTAATTCTCGATAATTGATGCACATCCTCCTTGTGCCATCTTTCTTCTTGACTAGAAGAACTGGAGCTCCCCAATGTGAGTTACTGCTGTGAATCCAACCCTTCTCAAGTAATTCAACAACCTGCTTCTTGACTTCTTCCAACTTCACTGGTGCCATTGGATAGTACGCCTTAGAAATTGGCACTGCACCAGGAATAAGATCGATCGCGAACTCCACATCTCGTTTTGGCGGTAAACCCGAGATGTCTTCGAACACATCCATGAAATCTCGAACTACAACTGGCGCTTCTTCTTTATCAACTTCCATCGACGAAAGAACATTATTTGTCGGCCCAGCCCTAAACTCGACTGGCCCGACAGAATTGCTTCCTCCAGTAAAGATAAACTGTGGATGTCCGGGAATCTGGAAAATCACTTTCTTTGCCCTACAATCAATGTGAGCGTGGAATGTGCCGAGAAAATCCATTCCCAAGACAACTTCATAACTGCCGGTATCAATCACCAAGAAATCTGCAAACAGCTCCCGTCCGCAAACAACAACAGAACAATCCTTATATTCACTACTAGCTATGATCTTCCCATTCCCAGTGTGTATGTCCCAACAACTAGACAGGGTCGTGCAAGCAATCGAGTGTGTAGCAATAAACTTGGACGACATAAAACAATGGGATGCATCAGAATCGAATAACGCTAATGCGGGAAAACCATGAACAAGTAGGATACCTGAAACAACTTCCTCTGGAGCCTTAGCTTCCTCAGCCGTCAGGGTAAATGCTCGAGCTTGATTGGGTCCCTGAGTCAACTGCTTCTGTCCTTGAAACTGCTTCTGCGGTGGCCTTTGAACATCATCCTTCAATTGAAGCTTTGATGGACAAGTATCAACGCTATGATCAGTCGATCCACAAACAAGGCAAAGTCCAAGTCTTCTTTGACAATCCTTCCAAAAGTGTCCCGATCGTTGGCTGTAGTCGGACATTATTCTTCCTTTCTGCACGGTTGCGACGGGCTTCTTCATAGGTACAACACCGTGTCTATTCACCGGAATACCTCTGCGTGTATGCGCTCGGTTTGGTGTAAACGCTGGCTTCCGTACTGCCATTGCTTGCAGCTGCGTACCCCCAGTCTTCATAGATAGGCTCTGCTGCTCTCGGGCCGCTGTAAGTACTTGTGAGAAAGTGGTCAAGCCCAGGGATATAATTTGCCTCTGGATGTCCACATCCAAACTACGCATGAACCTCCTTACCCTATCAGCATCGTTGGCAACCAACGGTCCAGCGAATCTACTGAGCCGTATCCACTCAGCTGCATGTACATCCACAGGTGCGCCGTTCTGCTTCAAATTGATAAACTTTTCTTCCATTTGTTAGTGTATATGCCCTAGGGGCCATTATTGTATCATACTTGTATGTATATTACTTAATGGAAGCTTGGGATATTCACAGTTGTATATACAGTCTTGCTAAAAATGGTAGTATGCTACTTGGTTTGTGTCTACTTTAATATGTGCATATGTTTCTTGTAACGTATCACTTATACATATTAGTAGAGCCCATAGGATCTTTGCTTGATTACCAGCGTTGTGATGGCAGTCACACTAGTGAGGGCTGGGTAGTCTATAAGCAATATCCTATACTTGTCCCTAGTCGTAGGATTATCGAGACTGGGCATCGATACTCCAGAGTAGACTAGTGTGTACGCTTCTCATCCCAGTTGGGGAGATGGTCTGTCCCACAGCTATCAGTACGTCGTACTGGAGATAGTATACAGGTGCTCGTTAGGTTACGGGTACACCGGACAGGACTCGCAGGGTAACTATTGGTTGGTATTATACCAATCGTCAGTTAACAGTTCCCAGGTGACATGAGTACAGCATAGTCCGCAGACATAACACTGCTACTTCGTCTCGAGTGTGTCCCACTGTTCTTAGATTGCTACCCTACCACGGCTCAAAGGAGTCGTGCAAGCATGTAGCAGTTAGGTGCAGTCCCGAGCACTTGGAGGCAGTGGCGGTTAGAAAGGATTCGTCTCTCCCGGTATTGGGAGTTGATATCACGCTGTGTCAGAGAGCCATTACGCAAAGTCCTTGGCCAGGGCAAGCGAGATTTACTGGTAGGTTCCAGTAGTTTCTCAGGGTGTAATGGGCTACGCTCCGACACGACTTATACCGCTATTAGGGGACAGACACTTGCCGCCCCTTAGGCTAGATATGCGATAGTCTTAGACGAACAGACCGGACTGTACGGAGATTATCACATCAGGCTTAGTAGAATTTCGGATGGGTTTCCTCATCGGCCTTCTTATCGACATCTACCTGGGGACCGTTACGTACAGCTAGTGCCGCTTGCGGTCTGTGGTTAAACCCACTGCCAGCGTAGTGTCGAGTCTTTAGAGTCCCACACAGAGGGTTTCCCTGCTCCAGGCGAAACGATATAGAGGTCGTATGGTTTTACGACAAGGGTTCGGACGCATACGTGTGTTTACGCACGTACGACGTTGGGACAGTTTTTACTAGTCGGCTTTGGTTTAAGCCAGATTCTAGTATCAGCTTATTGGATTTATACAGTCTAAAGTTTTTCCGTGTTTTCACGGATAGGAGTGGCGTTCTCGTAATTTGTCGAGAAGCTTCAAGATGGATGATGACATGGAGGGTAAGGTGGCATTAACATTTAATGAATTTGTGACTCACTTAGATGAACCATTCAAGTGAGTTAATGAAGCATTTATTGCTTAATGACTCACTTGACGATTCATTATTTAATGAAGCATGATGATAATGCATTTTGATTTATTCTTTTTGATTTTCTTATGCTTCATAATATATTAGAAGTGAGAAGCTTTTTCATTGATAACTTATGCTCGCCTTCTCTATCCTCAAGCTCTCTCTTGAAACCCTAATCCTCCCCTCTCATGTGTTGAGATCAAGGATTAGATAGACTAATACATCCATAATCTCACTCTATATCCCCTAGGTAGCTTAGATTAGCACTTTGAGCAACCTAGTTATCTCAAGTTAGAGATCAAGCTTGGCGTAGGAGCTCTCGGGTGGATCGTCTTTGACTCGAGGAGGCTATTGAGGTGCCGATGTTCCAAGGAGCCTATGAAGAGTGGAGGACAGCGATGAAGACCCGAAGGACAAGTAACGTGACGTATAACTTTGAATCCGAGTAGTTAAACCTCTCGTAGTTTGCTAGTAACGGTTTAGATACGATTCATGCGCTCAAGTCCGTATTACGAAGCTTTGATAATCGTTTTTCATATATTCCGCCTCTCCGCAAGTTTGTTGGGTGTGTGACATGGACTTACAGTGGTATCAGAGCTAACTAAACCATTACTAGCTTGTTAGCAACTAATTAGAACTTAGATCGACGGATAAACACGAAAACGAAACCTCGGAACCCTAACAGTTTCTGTAAATTTTAAACGTGTCGAAAAAAAATTGATATGCCTTAAAATTCACAGCAGGGAAATATAAGAATACTGGAAAAATGCGAGCCCTTAACTCGGCAAGACGGCCGCGGATCCGCGGCAAGAAGGTGCTTTTGGCCTCGGATCCGCCGCCGAGTCAACCCCGAGTTGACTCGGATTTACACAGTAATTCATATTTTTTGGAGTTTTGTTTTCCTGTATGTTTTGTTTCTACCCAGGTTACTTCAGTGCTAGCTTGCAATGGGGCAGATACGGAAAATGGTTGTCGATCGATGTTCTAAGATATTTGCTAATTGGGTTTTATCTGTAATGTTTAATGTGTTCGTAAATCTCTCCTAACTGCTAGTATGTCGGTTGGCAGAGGGTTGCACATTTCTGTAATGTTTACTGTTTGTGTATATAGACTTTATTGGAGTGTTGTGATGATTAGCCGGGGTTTGAGATGGGTTTAATATTCATTCATTCGATGTAAATGTAATATGATGTAATATTCTTTTGCGGGGCGCATCCAGGTTGCGGTTGTAGCCACCGTTGTATTATTTCTTTTTACTATTTTTGCTCCTAGGATAGTCCCAAGGCGGGGTACACAAACTACCGGGTACGTTGAAGTGTTTAGTGGCCTACTCACGTTGTTGAGGGAGACCAAGGCGGGGTACACAAACTACCGGGTACGTTGAAGTGTTTAGTGGCCTACTCACGTTGTTGAGGGAGACCACTTCACTTCGGGTACTTGGCGGGTAGTTTGCCGTACCCGTAGGGGTCTAGGGTTGGGGTAATGGCTATTCATCACAACTGTATAATCCGTCTTTTATTGCAGGCTCAAAGCAAATGCGGATTGCTAGTAAATCCAATAAAGTTCATCAGTGATCTGGAATGCTTATTATTGCGTCTGACGAATGTACAATATCTATATATGATAGCTATTAGACGTCACTTATGTTTTACACCCGCGCTAGCCCAGCCCTCTCTCTGTCGTTAGTTAAGTAACCTAACGGGTGATGACGGGACCCCGTGGGGAATGCGGATGGTATAAGAGGACGTGGTATTTTCGTTGTTTTCTGCAATGATAGGATAAATGATGGGACGCATTATTATAATGCAAAGAAAATAAACCATAGTTTAATCGTTGGAACAAATTTAAAAAAAACCATTCGGTTATTTTAAAAGATCAAAATTTTTAATTGCGGAGCTATAACCACTCCTTTTAAAAAGTATCAGGTTCCTTCGATTATATCAAGTTCACTACGTTCACGGTTTTGCCAAAACCATTCGTAGCCCTCCGTCATTTCATATAGATAGTCAATAGTATTCAAGTTGTGTTTGTTGACTAAAGTCAAGGTACAGTGTTTGGTAGCTGTTGGATATTCATATGCAGCATAGATAGATGCGTTGGTTTGGGACAGTCGTATTACCTTGTTGACTAAAGTCAATGGTATGTACGGGTGGGTTCAAATTTACCTGGATAATGACGGGTAGAACTTGACATGTGACTTATGATTTGTTGACTAAAGTCAAGGTCATAAGAGCATGGGGCAAAAATCCATATCGGGAATTTCTAAAGAAACTGAAATTTGCAGAGAGATGCATACCATTTTGGAGTTTGATGAATGTTGGTAGGATTCCTTCAACATTATCATACGATGATATTTTGGATCCCGATCCTACTGTGAGTATATACTACTTATCAGGAGATTCGTCACTTAACGATCAATGCTATAAACCAAGTAGGTGCCTAGAAAGGTGTCAGTGGGGCTACGCCCCCAGAGAAAAGAGGTTCTTTAATTAAGGAACTTCGCGAAAGCGTTGGAAAACCTCCCTCGAAGTATCGACACTGACCTGGATGAACGGTTAATCAAGTATTGTACGGTGAGAATAGTCCTGGTTAATTCTTCTTTTATGGTTTGAGGAAGGATTCGAGAAACAGTGGGAGCCATCCTGTTTAGATAAATTAAAACCACTCTAAACTTGCAAAAGCATCATGCTAAAAGTGTTTTCTTCTCTCTCTCTTAATTGCAGCGACCTTGTGACCACGACTAGGTTACATCTAGATAAACAAATTGACTGAATCTGACTTATATGACTGGCAAAGGTCTGTCCAGATGTCCATTGCCTATGATAAGCTGGACCACCCTATTACTACTCAAGATCCCGCCGTCCCAGGTCCAGTTTCCACCGTCACAAATATGGATATCCGCCAGACAAGGGTAAAAGATATAGCGAAAGCCAAGTGCCTTGTGTTAGCTTCAGTTGATGGTGTATACCAGAAGCAGCACGAGAAGATGGACTCAGTTTCCATCTTTCTCCATAACAAAGATTTATATGGAGAGCAATCTCATATCGCAAGATATGAGACCTCGACCGAATTAATTCAAGAGAGGTTGGCCGTCGGGTCATCTGTAGGGGACAACGTCCTTATAATGACTAGCTATATTGATGATCTAAAGGACCTACAGACCACGTTGGGAAACAGGTCAGATACTGACTTGGTTCTTCAGTCTCTGCCTTCTACCCTGAAGGAAACCAGGGATATAGAAGGAAAGAGAAAGGCAAAAGTTTCGGGACTGGATATAGTAAAAGAGGTCATTCCTATTGTTACAGGAATGAACATTGGCAGAAGGATTGCAGGGCTAGCAAAGCCAGTAGCCAGGATTCAAAGCATGTTGTGGCTTCGGCTTTAAGTGTGTTTGTAATTGAGAACTGTTTGTCAATTAACTCTACTTCCTGGGTACTAGATACCAGAGCAGGATCTCATATCTGTAATTCATTACATGCTTTGAGAAACCGTAGAGTTATAAAGGTAGGTGATTGGTCTCTCAGAGTTGCAAACGGAATGAGCGTAGACGCTGAATCCGTGGGAGAATATCGCCTAGCTTTGACAAGTGGGCAGATATTGATTCGACGTAACTGTCTGTATGTACCTAGTATGACTTGTAACATCATATCGGTATCCTCACTTTCGAGAGAGGGATATGATTTTATATTTGTAGGCGATGTAGTTCACATCCACCTAAATCAAGTTTTGATTGGGTCCGGTACATTAGATAACGGAATATACGTATTGAGTCAAGCTCAGGTTTTCAATGTCCAGAACACACTTAAAAGAAAGTCTCCGGAATTAAATCAGGCTTTCTTATGGCATTGTAGACTGGGTCACATCAATGAGAGAAGGTTGACTAAGTTACATAGAGAATGATATTTGAATTCATTCGAATATCAATCTTATGTTACTTGTGAATCTTGTCTCATAGGAAAGATGACAAAAACTCTGTTTACTAGACACGGAGAAAAAGCGAGTGAGCTCCTAGGGATCGTACACAGTGATGTGTGTGGTCCAATGTCTACACATGCGCGAAGCGGTTATTCATACTTCATTACTTTTACGGATGACTTTTCAAGGTACGGATATGTCTTCTTAATGAAACATAAATCTGAAGCCTTTGAAAAATTCCAGGAATACAAGAATGAAGTAGAAAACCAAACAGGCAAAAGTATCAAGACACTGAGATCTGATCGAGATAGTGAATACTTAAGTGCCGAGTTCCTAGGTTACTTAAAAGAGAATGGAATTCTCTCTCAGCTTACTCCTCCATACACACCACAACATAACGGTGTATCGGAAAGACGGAACCGAACCCTATTGGATATGGTACGTTCCATGATGAGTAACGCTGAGTTACCGCGATCATTCTGGGGATATGCATTAGAATCAGCTGCATATCTTTTGGACCGAGTTCCAACCAAGACTGTGCCTACCACACCATATCAGATGTGGAGTGGGAAGAAACCCTGTCTTAAGTATCTTAAGACATGGAGATGTCCAGCTTTTGTAAAGAAGCAGCATACGGACAAACTCGAGGCACGCTCAGTACAATGTAAGTTTGTGGGATATCCAAAGAACTCCATGGGATATTATTTCTATTACACAGAGAAACAAAAGGTCTTTGTTTCTCAACATGCCTGCTTATTGGAAACTGAATTTTTGGAAAATCAGAAGAGTGGGAGCGCAATAGAACTGGAAGAAATTCCAGAACCACAAGCTATTACTGAAAGCTTGGTAGAACCAGAGGTTTCAGAAGAAAGGGACATCCCGACGCCACTCCGCAGGAGTAGTAGGCAGTCTCATCCGCCCGAGAGATACTACGGTTTTCTCATAGACGGGGATAGAGAGGATTGCACTATTGACTATGATGAGCCTACTAGCTTCCAGTAAGCCATTCAGAGCGGTGACTCAGTAAAATGGCTAGATGCAATGCGGACCGAAATGGAGTCCATGTACACTAACAAAGTATGGACTTTGGACATTGCTCCAGATGGGGTAAAACCCGTAGGATGCAAATGGATCTTCAAAAAGAAGATTGGTGTAGATAGACAGGTTGAAACCTACAAGGCTAGACTTGTTGCAAAGGGTTTTCGTCAAAGACCTGGTTTGGACTATGACGAAACCTTTTCTCCAGTGGCTATGCTTAAATCCATTCGGGTCCTTCTTGCTATTGCTGCCTTCCACGATTATGAAATCTGGCAGATGGACGTAAAGACGACCTTTCTAAATGGTAATTTAGAAGAGAGCGTCTATATGGATCAGCCAGAGGGATTCATTCAGAGTGGGAGCAGTGGTAAAATATGCAAGTTGCTTAAGTCCATTTATGGACTAAAGCAGGCATCGCGGAGCTGGAACATCTGTTTTGATGATGCTGTCAAAGAATTTGACTTTATCAAAAATCCAGATGAACCATGCATATACAGTAAGATTGTAGGGAGAGCTGTAGTATTTCTCGTCTTGTACGTGGATGACATTCTCCTAATAGGAAATGATATTCCTATGTTACAGTCAGTCAAAAGATTCTTATCACAGAAATTCTCCATGAAAGACCTGGGTTATGCCACCTACATTCTGGGGATCCGGATCTATCGTGATAGATCAAAGAGGATGTTAGGACTTTCGCAGTCCAGGTACATAGACACCATAGTGAAGAGATTTAGTATGGAAGATTCTAAGCGCGGTAACCTACCGGCATGTCACGGAATCACCCTCTCCAAAGAGATGTCTCCCAAGACTGATTTGGAAAGGGATCGCATGTCGATTATACCCTACGCTTCAGCGGTAGGCTCTATAATGTATGCGATGTTATGTACCAGACCAGATATAGCATACGCGTTGAGCGTTGTAAGCCGGTATCAGGCAAATACAGGGGAGAATCACTGGATAGCAGTAAAGAACATTCTCAAGTACCTAAGGAGGACTAAAACAGGCTCTATATGTTCTTGGTGTATGGTGGAAAAGACCTCCAGATTGAGGCCTTTGCCCACTCCGGCTTCCAGAGTGACAAAGATGACTCCAAGTCCATGTCGGGTTATGTCTTTACCCTCAATGGAGGGACGGTCTGTTGGAAGAGTTCCAAACAGGAGACCGTTGCTGACTCAACGATGGAAGCAGAGTACATAGCTGCTTGCGATGCCGCAAAAGAAGCTGTCTGGATGAAGAAGTTCCTCACAGAACTTCAGGTGGTTCCTACCAGTGTTGATCCAATACCTCTATATTGTGACAACAACGACGCTATAGCTTTAGCAAAGGAATCCAGGTCCCATCAGAAATCCAGACACATCTTAAGGCGGTATCACCTGATCAGGGAGATTGTAGATCGCCGGGAGATCGAGATAAAGAGAGTAGAGACAGAGAATAACATTGCTGATCCATTCACAAAGGCCATTCCTCAGACGCAGTTCGAGAGGCTATTCGAGATGATAGGTCTACGATATGCCAGCTCATGGCCCTAGTGCAAGTGGGAGATTGTTAGTGTATATGCCCTAGGGGCCATTATTGTATCATACTTGTATGTATATTACTTAATGGAAGCTTGGGATATTCACAGTTGTATATACAGTCTTGCTAAAAATGGTAGTATGCTACTTGGTTTGTGTCTACTTTAATATGTGCATATGTTTCTTGTAACGTATCACTTATAAATATTAGTAGAGCCCATAGGATCTTTGCTTGATTACCAGCGTTGTGATGGCAGTCACACTAGTGGGGGCTGGATAGTCTATAAGCAACATCCTATACTTGTCCCTAGTCGTAGGATTATCGAGACTGGGCATCGATACTCCAGAGTAGACTAGTGTGTACGCTTCTCATCCCAGTTGGGGAGATGGTCTGTCCCACAGCCATCAGTACGTCGTACTGGAGATAGTATACAGGTGCTCGTTAGGTTACGGGTACACCGGACAGGACTCACAGGGTAACTGTTGGTTGGTATTATACCAATCGTCAGTTAACAGTTCCCAGGTGACATGAGTACAGTATAGTCCGCAGACTTAACACTGCTACTTCACCTCGAGTGTGTCCCACTGTTCTTAGATTGCTACCCTACCACGGCTCAAAGGAGTCGTGCAAACATGTAGCAGTTGGGTGCAGTCCCGAGCACTTGGAGGCAGTGGCGGTTAGAAAGGATTCGTCTCTCCCGGTATTGGGAGTTGATATCGCGCTGTGTCAGAGAGCCATTACGTAAAGTCCCTGGCCAGGGCAAGCGAGATTTACTGGTAGGTTCCAGTAGTTTCTCAGTGTGTAATGGGCTACGCTCCGACACGACTTATACCGCTATTAGGGGACAGACACTTGCCGGCCCTTAGGCTAGATATGCGATAGTCTTAGACGAACAGACCGGACTATACGGAGATTATCACATCAGGCTCAGTAGGAGTTCGGATGGGTTTCCTCATCGGCCTTCTTATCGACATCTACCTGGGGACCGTTGCGTACAGCTAGTGCCGCTTGCGGTCTGTAGTTAAACCCACTGCCAGCGTAGTGTCGAGTCTTTAGAGTTCCACACAGAGGGTTTCCCTGCTCCAGGCGAAACGATATAGAGGTCGTATGGTTTTACGACAAGGGTTCGGACGCATACTTGTGTTTACGCACGTACGACGTTCAGACAGTTTTTACTAGTCGGCTTTGGTTTAAACCAGATTCTAGTATCAGGTTATTGGATTTATACAGTCTAAAGTTTTTCCGTGTTTTCACGGATAGGAGGGGCGTTCTCGTAATTTGTCGAGAAGCTTCTAGATGGATGATGACATGGAGGGTAAGGTGGCATTAACATTTAATGAATTTGTGACTCACTTAGATGAATCATTCAAGTGAGTTAATGAAGCATTTATTTCTTAATGACTCACTTGATGATTCATTGCATATATTTAATGAAGCATGATGATAATGCATTTTGATTTATTCTTTTTGATTTTCTTATGCTTCATAATATATTAGAAGTGAGAAGCTTTTTCATTGATAACTTATGCTCACCTTCTCTCTCCTCAAGCTCTCTCTTGAAACCCTAATCCTCCCCTCTCATATGTTGAGATCAAGGATTAGATAGACTAATACATCCATAACCTCACTCTATATCCCCTAGGTAGCTTAGATTATCACTTTGAGCAACCTAGTTATCTCAAGTTAGAGATCAAGCTTGGCGTAGGAGCTTTTGGGTGGACCGTCTTTGACTCGAGGAGGCCGTTGAGGTGCCGATGTTCCAAGGAGCCTACGAGGAGTGGAGGACAGCGATGAAGACCCGAAAGATAAGTAACGTGAGGTATAACTTCGAATCCGAGTAGTTAAACCTCTCGTAGTTTGTTAGTAACGGTTTAGATACGATTCATGCGCTCAAGTCCGTGTTACGAAGCTTTGATAATCGTTTTTCATATATTCCGCCTTTCCGCAAGTTCGTGGGGTGCGTGACATGGACTTACACCATTTCCTCCCGTGCAGTCTGCGGGAAGAACTTCCCCAAGAAACTCTTCGAAAAATCCGCCCAACTGATCGGCTTGGGCAAGCGGGTCTCTTCCACAAGCCACCATTCACGGGCATAGTCCACTAATTGGATGCGTACCATATCCATTCTCTTGTCCTCTGGGATCTGTGCCGCAACGAGCAAATTCTCCGTATCAACCAGCCACTGCTCCGCTGGCAACGGCTCTTCCAGACCAGTAAGGACAGACGGACCAAGTCTCCTGAAATCCGCCACGGTACCCACACGATCAACTGATCTGGCCACAACATTGTTTACGGACTGCTGGACGGTCCGCAAACCTTCCTGAAAAACTTCGGCTTGCTGCTGGTTCAGCTCGGTCTGCCGTTTCTGGTTCTCCAGCATCCCAGGAATTACTCCAAGCAAAGCGGCTTCATCAACACGCCTCTAGTACGTTTTCAGATTTCTGTCTGCCATGTTCCTGAAACCAAAACACCGAAAGGATTAGTATGATGACAGATTCAAAATATAGATCAAGAATATGAATCAAGACTAGAACTCTAAGTTACTCAAATAGAGTACCTCATTGTAACCATGCCGCGGTACATAGCTACAATCACATAACTCTACCCAAGTCGTCTAAGTTCTAGAGATAAACAATAGGAAACCAAGTTTCAAGTCGAGATGAAAAGAAGTTTGCATATCGTTAAGGTGAAATCAGGAGGAAGTTAAGATTCAAAAAAATGGCAAGATGGTAAAGTGACAGGACATGTTCCTAATCGCGAGTATTCTGATTCGTGTATTGGGTCCAATACCCAACTACAAAAGAATCAAACCCGATTAACCTAGATCCTATGGTTCTGATACCAAACAAACTCTGTCATGCCCCGGTTCCCAGAGTACGCTAAGATAGGCATGTGACAGAGCCAACCATGCTACCTGTGGATAGGAAATATCCTTCCACAGTCACATTACGGCTATAGAGATATCAAGAACAATAATAATAACTATCTAATACATGTCCATGAGCCAGAATAACGAGTCAAGAATAAAATAATGCGGAAGCAAAAAGATCCAATACAATAATAAACTGGAATGTACGTCCCATAATGCGGGCTCACATCAGGAATGAAAATACTGAAAGAAAACTAAATTAAACTAATAACAGGTCATCACCGCTCGGCCTGTTGATCAAAGTACTCCTGGACAGCCTGCGATAAGGACAAGGGATCTGGGCCATGCAAAACCCAGACGTCAGTGCGTCATAAATATCAATAATTCTAAGCAAGCAGGATGTGATGAAATATGCAGGCATGAAGTATGAGCAGTAACAAATAAACAGTAACATGAATATAGATCAGTGAACATGATATAAATAGGTGAAGTGCAGTGAGTAATCTAAACTCTGCTATAGGGTTATCTACTCTAAAGTTATTCGAAATCAATCAATGTAATCCTCATCGTAACCCATCGGTCTATACCCCGTTCAACCCTACGGGACCACGGTAACAAGATATGGTAGACTGTAAGTCTATGTCCCGTTCAACCCCACGGGACCATGGTAATACGATGTAATAGACTGAGTGTCTATGTCCCGTTCAACCCCACGGGACCACGGTAACAAGATATAATAGCCCTTTGAGTTACGTTCGGATACATTCTTGATTTCCCCATACCCCCAAGGTTATGTGTGTAAGTCAGGTATTGATAAATCTGGAGCTAATGCCAACACAGGATCAAGCAGGTACATGTTTGTCTGTATAGACAACAGGATATGTCCGTAGGGACAACAGGTCAAGATTGTCAGCATTAGTAACAAGATCAAGTAAAATGTCAAGCTGTGGTACATCAGGTCAAGTCAAGTAGTATACAAGTGTCAAGTCATTCAAGTAGTGCACAGATATTAAGTCATGTCAGTAGTAGTGTATCAGGTCATGTCAGGTAGTGCACAAGTATCAAGTGGGTGCTCATAATCAAACTGTAATAAGTATGGATACACCAAAAACAAGTATGAGGTACCAATATAACAATAAAATGGAATAATGTGATATGGTATGCAAAAAGATATAAATTCAAAGATATGGATGCACAATTATCGATTAGGGTTACATTTATAGTTCCAATACTAATTAGGATGCACTTTATTAAACATGGGGTGCTAATATCACAGTGTTATGTATTAATGTGATCTATGGATGCAGTTATATATATATATATTCTAAATGAAATAGATGCAAACGGGCATCCGAAAAGTTATAAAACTATAAAATAGTAATGTGGGATGTACAACTAAGCAATATGTGATATAAATATTGATATGGATGCAGTATAATGCAATCTAGTATGTAACAAGATTATTTTTTATGACCTAGATCTGAAATGATATAAACGGATGCAAAAGGAACATCGAAACGTTATAAAACTAAACATGGGGTACTAGATTTAAACTACAGGTTTGATATTTATTTAAATAGGTATAAAATGAGTTATATAGCATATAGCAAGATTAACTTGCCTAGACGGATCAAGAAACAGATGTGTACGGAACGTCTCACGTCGGTGAAAAGTCGCGACGCGCGTACGGTACACGGAACGGTTCCAAATAACGCACAAGGGTGACCACACAAGTCAGGTAAGTTCGCTGGGTCGTCTGGATCGTCGGCGTCGTCACGGCTCCGGCGATCTTCAGAAGACAGAAAACAGTTTTTAAAGAAAGAAAGAAAGAAAAGAAGAAAGAAAGAAAGAAAGAAAAGAAAGAAAAGGGAAAGGAGAAGGAAGGAAGGGGCTTACTGTGATCAGGGAACGAGGGGGCGATGATGAGATCGACTGCAGCGATCTCGCCGGCGATGGAGCAGTGTGCAGGGGGTGCTCGGGTTCTTGGGTTTGAAGAAGGAGAGAGGGAGAAGAGGAGTGAGAGGAAGGTGAGGATGAGGAGGTGGTCGGGGAGATGAGCAGAGGAGAGGCGAGGGTGTTGAGGTCGACTGCGAGCGCGAGGCAGGCGAAGGCTGGGGTCTGCAGGGTCTCGCGGTTTTAAAAGAATGAGGAGAGAGGATTATATAATATATATAGGGGGAGAGAGAGAGATAAAGAAAGAGAGGAGAGAGAGAGAATCTGAGAGAGATAGAGAAAGCGAGAGGAGAGGGAGAATCTGAGAGAGAGGAGAGAGACAGAGAGAGAGCGGGATCGAGAGGAGAGAGAGAGAGGGAAATGAATAGTGAAGAGAAAGAAATTTGTCACTTTGTGGGGAGAGAGAGAAAGGAAGAAAGGAAGAGAGAGGCTGAGAGAGGGAGAGAGAAAAGTAGAGGCCACGAGAGCTGGAAAGAGAGAGAGAGGGGGAGAGTTAGGATTAAAAGATAAAAATATTCGTTTGTTAATTAATTTAAGATTTTAATTTTAAAAGATTTTAGTTAGTTGAATGTTAAGATTTTAATTTAATAATATATTTAGTTAGGTATAAAATTTAAACTGTTTTAAACGAAAATTAAATATTAAATAATTTGAATTTTGGCGGGATACAAAAATATTCCAAAACGCGCCCGGGTCCGGTCGAAAAATTCAGATTTTAAATATGAAAAATATATGCGACTTTCAAAATTCAAAATGAATGCTCCGGTAACGAAAATGCATACCCCCAAGAACGGATGCGCGTACGTGCGCGTAGCCATCCAAACACGTCTGTTTCACTGAACGGGACGAGAACAAAATGCGTGGATGCTACCACGGGGTTAAGGGTATCATGCACACCATGTTATGTAATTTTAAAATATTTTACGTGACTTAAAATGTTATATGGTAAAAGATGCAATGCCAGATAAAATGCCAGTATGTACTAAACATGAAAATGCACAGTCTACGTAACAAGTCAGGGTAATTTATAAATATGAATCAAACAGGTTCAAGTAAGCGGGTCGGGTCGAATGCACAGAAAAATATAAAATACCATTCGCACCCAAACACGATAAATCAAGAAAATACCACAATTAAGGAAATACGAGAACTGGAATTGGTATAAATGAACTAGGTTGTTACAATACTACCCTCAACTCACACCTCCTCACTCATAATTCCCTGCCAAAACTCTCAAGAAAATTCCAAGTTCCCATAGTGTACAAGTGGAGTTAACAAAGGGCAAAGCTCCGACGAACTTCCGGCGACGATCCAAGGAGTTTCCGGCAACGAAACGACGCACCGGCACCTCCCACCTCTTCCTCCTTCCCTACTCTATCCGAACAACCAGTAAGTCCCTACTTCTTCTTCTTTTCTCTATTCTAAAAACATTCAAAACTAAAACCCGATGGAGCGGAGTTAATCCGACTTCCGATTCGGTTTTTCCTTAAAAGTTTTATTTTTCTTAAACACAATAATACCAAACTCTTATGACATGACATTAAACATTAAAGAAGTCAATAGAACAAGTTTGACATCAAAATAATAACCGCAACAAGGTTTATTCCACTTTTACATTAAAATACCTTCATGTTTCATTTCGACATGCTTAAACTTTTTAAACCGTATTACCTTAGAAAACTCACGAGGTAATCACCTACCTCCTCACAACATATATATCTAATATAGCATGATAGAATTTGGGAATATAGATTCGAAAAATACGACTTTACATATAACTACCTTCAACTTATAAAACCTTTTTTTTAAAAGAAGTGTATTTAACAAATCTTTGCAATTGCGCCTCTACAACCTATTTTGGGGAACCCGTTTGGGATGGTGCGGATTATCTCACATCCTCGGGCCTAGTAGAGTGAGATGCAGATCTCCACAAGGAGCATACGATCTCGAAAGATTTTTAAAAACATTTTTCTTTAGAAAATGTGATTTTTAGTATAAATAAAACTTATATTTTTAATAAATAAAAATATATGTAATTAATATTAAAATATCTATTTTTAATATTTATAATATTCCACATTTCAAAAATTCAAGAAAAACATTCCATTTACATGAAGATACCATACAATTCCAATATTACAAATAAATACCATATATTATGAAATTAGGTTTTATTCACTAGAAATGTCACATTTATAAAATATACATCAATGAAAAACCTAAAGATGAAAATTAAATGCTTGAGGTGTATTTTGAAATTATACCAAAACTATTTTACATAAAACCCCATCAAGTTATACTAAATTACAATAATGACCCTAGTAAACATAGGTTTAAGCGGGACCAGTCTCTTGAGCCTCAGGGAGCCGGAGATATGGGTGCTTGCCTATTTAAAGTATACAACTTAACAAACGCTGTTATCAACACGGTAATTGTCTTTGAAAAATACACAAATCCTGCCGTCCATGTGCATGAGTTACCGATAACACCAAAACCTAATTCAGGATTCAATTTCTTTTCTAATTGTCTGACTCAGACCGAGTCTCAATATAATCAATCTGACTTGAATATTATCTAAGTATAAACTACAATTCAACATAAATCCATGAATCCATATATTCAATCTGTTCAATCTATTCAATCTATATTGACCGAACCGAACCATGGATATACATCCATCTACATGATTCTCTAGTTACACCCATTTACTGATATCATGGTTCCAGCAAGTCATCCATCTATATATACAATAGACAATACAATCCATACAATCAATACAATCAATACATAAACACTATGGAGTTATAAAGGGATAGACTGGGACGGAATATGTTAAAGGTGGCACGAGGTGGTCATTTAAGACGTAATTACATCCATGCCGTTGTTCCGTGGTATTATCGACGGAGCCTTGTAATACAGGTTACCAAAGTCCACGGTGTAAGTTGGACTCCTCTCGTATACACTGGTATCTTCTGTACCAATCTACAAACAACTGCGCTAACATTATAATAAAACATTATAAAACTAT
This sequence comes from Agapanthus africanus, assembly GCA_030015575.1. Taxonomy (NCBI): domain Eukaryota; kingdom Viridiplantae; phylum Streptophyta; class Magnoliopsida; order Asparagales; family Amaryllidaceae; genus Agapanthus; species Agapanthus africanus. The sequence continues at coordinate 351,935,754 of CM057351.1, forward strand.
ACTCTCTCTCTGTCTATTCTACTTCTCCCTCATCTTTTGGACTTACCGAGCGATTGTTCGTTGATGACATTCCTATTTCTCTTCTTCTTTGGAATGTTGTCAGGAGGACCCGATGCTGAGGAGTACGAGACCAGTCAGAAGCATTTGGAGCAGGCCCCTTAGCAGTACACCGAAGACCCAGAGATGTAGTCACTTGTACTTATTCCATTTTCATTTCTGTTATGCCACTGTTTAGGCATTGCATTCATTCCATGTATTTACTTTCTAGTTGTACCTGTAAAATAATGTTAATAAATAAAGTTGTTATTTATTTACATCTTGTCTCTTGTGCACATTTCATTTTATATTGCTTAGATATGCTTAGCGTGTTTACTTCTGAGTAAATACATAGCGCCCCGTCGCGTCCTCTGCCCGTACACTGGGAAGTGGGGCGTGACAGTGAGTTTCCTCGTCGTCCGGATTCCTTCGTATTATAACATCCTCTTGGGTCGCCCCACCTTAAACGCTCTTCAAACACAGATCTCGACCTACCACCTCGCGCTCAAGTTTCCTCTGAGCGATAGGGGGATAGGCCGAGCCTTTGGAGATCAAAAAATCGCTAGGGTGTGTCTCGCCACGACAGTGCCCGAGGACAAAGAAGTTAATCCGACTGACGGACCGCTTGATCCTCAGGAATTGCTGGATACACATGATGACAAGAAGGAGATCCGGGGTTCCCTAGTAGAAGCCTTTTCCGAAGTCCCCCTCAAAGAGGGAGACATCAGCCGAACTATCCAGATCGGCTCCCTCTTGACCGGGGAAACTCGAGACAACCTTATCCAGTTTCTCTGAAATAACTCCGACGTGTTTGCTTGGACTCCCGCAGACATGTTGGGAATCGACCCCAAGGTGATCTCCCACAAGCTCGAAATTGACTCAAAAGCCCGACCGGTCCGACAAAAGAAAAGAATTTTCACGTCTATCAAATAGAAGGCGATTGAGGATGAAGTGGACCGACTACTCACGGCATACTTCATCAGAAACCTGGACTATTCGTCTTGGCTAGCCAACGTAGTCATGGTCAAGAAAGCGAATGGGAAGTGGCGTATGTGCGTCGACTTTACCGATCTGAACAATGCCTGCCCGAAAGACAACTATCCGCTCTCTTGGATAGATCAACTGGTGGATAGCTTGGTGATTGGTACGAAAAAGTGTTTGTATTTTAACCGCAATCAGAACGGTGTCGCGCGTAGCTAGACCGAGATGAGTACGGGTCGTCATCAGGGAAACGTTGAACTTTTTACTCTTACTTTAGATGTGTTAAAAAAGAGAGGAGGAAATAAGAATTTTGTGAAAAGTTTCTAGATCTACATTAAGCAAGAATGCAAAAATATAGATCTAGATTATTTTAGAGATGTAGATAATATAATGGAAGGACTTGTAGGGTTCGTTAGGATTTAGTAGTCATGGACGACTAATTAAAAGTTACCATTTTTATCCTTTAATAGATTTATAACTAGAACGACGGTGATGCGTGTAGATTAGGGTTTCTGGAGGGAAAAGGAATCCCACTCTTAACCCTTATCTCGACACGGAACTCCGTTCATATCTAGCCTTTACCAAAACAATCATTAATCTAATCTCTAATCGCGGTCGGAACTAGCAAAGAATTGCTAGCGCGCCCGATTAGGATGTTAATGATTCTTATGATAAAGTTCATAAATTTTATAGGACTTAAAAAGGGTTTAGGGATGTTCATCGTCCATTAGCCTACCCTAATCCTACGAACCCTAACAAGCGGAGAATTACTCGCGCATGTTGGGAGAAGAAGATGAAAAGACAGAGAGGGAAAACATAATGTAAAATGCAAAAGAATTAAATAAAATAACTACCTTTATTAATCAACTTGAACAATCTACACTTTATTCCTTAGAAAATGATTACAAAACTAGTTGCTTCTCGATCTCTTCCAAGGAGGTAGATGAACCGTTGATGATCAGCCTAGATGCGTGAGCCGTCTTGGACTTCGTGATCTCTTCGGCTTGATGAATTTTCCAAGAGGCTCTCGGTGCCTATTTATAGTGCAAAGCCAGAATAATTTGCTTCAATATTTGGTAAAATGTAGAAAAGATTCATGCCAAAAAATCGCAGCCCCTAACTCCACAATCCTGCCGCGGATCCGCGGCCTAAGGGGGGTATGGCCGCGGATCCGCGGCCATTTGATCTCATCCCTCCATCAATTTTCAGGGATTTGTTCTTTGTGACATGTGTACTTCTCTGGAACCTTTGCATCTTTGAAATCTTCTCGTGGTTGCTGCCAGACTTGGTCTTCAAGTTTTGATTCTTAATTAGGCAAGTCTTCTTTAACAACTTGATTTGCTTGATTCTAGTCTTTGGAAAATTCTGCACAACTTGGAAATATTCTGCACAAAAACTCAAATAAGATTTAGTAGACTTTGTTCTACTAGGATTAGGTCAATGAATTTATTTGCATACATTTTTCTACCAAATGCTAATTATAATATATCAACACATGGAAAATAATGTTTTACACATAAACCCTCATATGTATGATATATTATAATAAAGTCCTTTTTTAATATGAAAATGGTAGGAAAAATGTAATACAAATGTGCAGTTTTATCAACTGAACAAATACCCCCAAACTTATCTTTGATCGTCCCGAGCAAACAACTAGAACGACGGTGATGCGTGTAGATTAGGGTTTCTGGAGGGAAAAGGAATCCCACTCTTAACCCTTATCTCGACACGGAACTCCGTTCATATCTAGTCTTTACCAAAACAATCATTAATCTAATCTCTAATCGCGGTCGGAACTAGCAAAGAATTGCTAGCGCGCCCGATTAGGATGTTAATGATTCTTTTGATAAAGTTCATAAACTTTATAGGACTTAAAAAGGGTTTAGGGATGTTCATCGTCCATTAGCCTACCCTAATCCTACGAACCCTAACAAGCGGAGAATTACTCGCGCATGTTGGGAGAAGAAGATGAAAAGACAGAGAGGGAAAACATAATGTAAAATGCAAAAGAATTAAATAAAATAACTACCTTTATTAATCAACTTGAACAATCTACACTTTATTCCTTAGAAAATGATTACAAAACTAGTTGCTTCTCGATCTCTTCCAAGGAGGTAGATGAACCGTTGATGATCAGCCTGGATGCGTGAGCCGTCTTGGACTTCGTGATCTCTTCGGCTTGATGAATTTTCCAAGAGGCTCTCGGTGCCTATTTATAGTGCAAAGCCAGAATAATTTGCTTCAATATTTGGTAAAATGTAGAAAAGATTCATGCCAAAAAATCGCAGCCCCTAACTCCACAATCCTGCCGCAGATCCGCGGCCCAAGGGGGGGTATGGCCGTGGATCCACGGCCATTTGATCTCATCCCTCCATCAATTTTCAGGGATTTGTTCTTTGTGACATGTGTACTTCTCTGGAACCTTTGCATCTTTGAAATCTTCTCGTGGTTGCTGCCAGACTTGGTCTTCAAGTTTTGATTCTTAATAGGCAAGTCTTCTTCAACAACTTGATTTGCTTGATTCTAGTCTTTGGAAAATTCTGCACAACTTGGAAATATTCTGCACAACAACTCAAATAAGATTTAGTAGACTTTGTTCTACTAGGATTAGGTCAATGAATTTATTTGCATACATTTTTCTACCAAATGCTAATTATAATATATCAACACATGGAAAATAATGTTTTTACACATAAACCCTCATATGTATGATATATTATAATAAAGTCCTTTTTTAATATGAAAATGGTAGGAAAAATGTAATACAAATGTGCAGTTTTATCAACTGAACACTCGGCCGGTCATAAGCAGCTGAGCTTCATGAATGCCTTCTTTGGTTATAACCAAATCCGGATGGACTCGGTCGACGAATAGCTCACTACTTTCACCATTGATTGAGGGATCTACTGCTACAAGGTAATACCCTTTGACCTCAAAAATACTATGGCAACTTATCAACGGATGGTCAACAAGCTGTTCAAGTCACAGATCGGGCGAAATTTAGAAGTCTACGTCGATGACATGCTTGTGAAGTCCACCTAGTCAGCCGGGCTATAACACCCTAGCACGTTCATACGACACTAATCGGTATTTTAAATCTTGCTTTATATTTATTTATTTATTTATTTCGGTTGCGATTGATCTGAATAGTAGAAATAGTTATCCGATCCGGCCCGCATGTGTGAAACCCATCATGGTTATATTTTATTAATATTTATCTGTAAACTGAATCCATGTGAATCTAGTATAATATATATGTATATATATAATATCTAAATCATATGCTTATATTTTCTGATGGCCACACATTAAGGATGATTTTTATTTGTTAACTGTCATCATATGGTTAAGCATCCCATATTTTATTTTGACTTTTATCTATTACACTTAAATCTAATAGAATCTGGATACCAAATATTTTTTAGATTCAAATATATTTAAATACTTTTAAAATATTAAATAAGGGGTATACGATATTTAAATAATATTCTTACATTATGGTTAAAAATGTTACGTATATGTATTATTTTTCCAAAATATATATTTGTAAGATTTTGGTAAAGACGGAGTATAGCTTGATATTATCTTTAGTAGTATTAAACTGTAATATATATTTATAACCTAATATAAACCATACTATACACACACACACACACATACTATTATATACTTTACATTTTATAAAATATAAAACTTTCTCTCTCTCCTCTAACTAAATCTCTTCCCTATCAATTTATATATTCTTCTTCTTCATTCTTTAAGTCCACACCCATCCTCATCGACATAACTCCATCCGCATCCTAGAAACTTAATTGAGCCATCAAAACTTAGTGTTAATTTGTATAGCGCTGTGTTGCTTCCGTTCATCGCGTTTGTTTCGAGGCAAATTTATAACTTACTACATGCCATGGCTTACGCAATTTACTTATATATTGTCATATTATTATTATTATTATTATCATAGAACTATATCTATATAATTTATACACCATAATTATTTAGCGTTAGTCAGTTTTATAATATACAGTGTATGTAAGTTTACAATTTGCGACATGCTATAATTATATCTATAAATATATATATCGTCGCCGTACTATTTCTTATTATTATCATTATACCGTTTATATCTATATAATCCGTATATCATCAATTAGTTTATAATATGTATTTTATAACGTTATGCAGAATATAGTTTGAAAATATTATAGTCTACACATGAAACGTCGTCGCCAAGCGGATACGACAAATCTAGAATTTACTGTACACCTTACTTTATAAAATTCATTATAAATTATAGAAAAATCATTAACACATGTTCTTTAGTTTGTTACGAAGCTAACTCAAAATAATATAATTTGTGAAATATTTACATGCAAAATAAATTATTTAAATAACGTAAACTGTAAATGAAAATATCTCTGAACTGCTGTCCAAGAAAATTCCAGCAGGAAACTTTCAATTTCGAACGTTCATAGCTTTTTGTAGGAATAATTTGAGATACTTTACTTATAAAAATGAAAAGCTTATTGAATTAGATTTGTTTTGGTATATGACACGACCCTTTTGGAGGATGTTTGTTATTGTTAAACTATTTTACAAATCAGGGTGACACTGAATTTCTGAACGGAACTTTCTTATGCATGGTTAATTAACACCACTTTTATAGTTATTGATAGGATTGAATATGATATCCTTTTTAATACTATTATCTTAGTCTTATACATGCTATGATTATGTTATCCTTGGCATGCTTGTAACCTGTCAGACTGTACTATTTTTGTTACCATGTTAATACCTGTTGCCTGTAATACTTACCGATGCCAACAATATTGACCTGTTATCCTGATTGACCCGACTTGTTTTCTTGTTAGACAAGACCTGCTCATGATTATTCTTGTGTTGGTATTAGGCAGACATTTTAGTGATACCTAACTTGAACACGAAATCTGGGGAAAAAGGGAAAATCAATAATGAAACCTGACTTATAACTCAACAGTTCACTACTTTCCAGAGACTGATCAGTCGATACGGGTTTCGGGCCCCAGAATGATGATGCTGACATCATTCATCTGTACATGACATTGTTTTATTGCCTAGCGGTACGTCTCAGATTCATCCCCGAGAATCATGACCGTGGTCCTGAGCACGCACGTGATACTATTGAGTTACGATGAGGATTATATTAATTGGTTTCAAATACCGTTAGGATATATAACCTAGAAACACAGATTTTAGGATACACGTGAGATGCCTATAGGCTGCCGTTATATCACCTATGATTGTTTATTTATAATTATATCTTATTTTGCACATAACACTCTATCTAATACATTGCCCAGTTATTATTATTATGATATTTATGACGCATTGACGTCTGGGTTTTGCATGGCCCAGATACATGACTTAGCACGTGAGTACTTTGACAGGACTACCGATCAGTAAGGACAATCTCACTGATATAGCTCTTATTGATGGTTAGTTATTCTTTAAATTTTTATTGCTTCCGCTACTATTTTCTGTTGTCGTTTTTGGCTATTTGGACATATTTAGAGATAAATAGTTATATTGTTGTTCTTGATTACTGATAGACAGCTGTAATGTGACTATGGGAGGATATTTCCTTACCGTAGGTAGCATGGTTGGTTTTGTTAAGTTTCCGATTTTATGTATTTTTGGAAGCGGGGCGTGACACGAGCTTACCATGGACCTTGGCGAAACCTTCGAGGTCCTGCGAAAGTACAAAATGAAGCTGAATCTATCCAAGTGTGCTTTCAGCTTCACGAGCAAAAAGTTTCTCGTATTCATGGTTACCCACCGAGAAATCGAGGCAAACCCGGAGAAGATCAAAGCCATTATTGATATGACGACGCCCAAGAGCAATGTGGAAATCATGCAACTCATAGGCAGGGTGGCCACTCTGAGTCGATTCATGTCTAATTCCGGGAAAAAGTGCCTACCGTTCTTCGAAATCTTAAAAAAGATCCCAGGGTTAGAGTGGTCCAGGGAGTGTCAAGCCACTTTCAGGAAGCTCAAGGCTCATCTATCGATTCCACCACTTCTCACCCGATCAGCCAAAGAAGATGAGCTGCTGCTATACCTGGTTGTCTCCGGCCAGGCAGCCAGCTCCGTACTCATCAAAAAATCTGAGGGAATACAGAAGCCGGTTTACTACATCAGTCACGTTTTCAAAGACACGGAGACCAGGTACTCGGCCATCGAAAAGATAGTCTTAGCGCTCGTTGTCGCCTCCAGGAAACTTCGGCACTATTTCCAGGCTCATACAATCATCGTTCTTACTAACCGACCCCAGGGGAACATTCTTGGTTCCCCCGAGTCGTTGGGCCGCTTGAAGAAGTGGAGATGGGAGTTGTTGCAATTTGACATCCAGTACCGACCAAGGCAAACTATTAAAGCACAAGCCCTAGCGATTTCGTGGTCGAATGCACCATTCCTAACAGAGAAGAAGCGCCGACACGAGATCCAAACCCACAACACTCAGTCGAAGAAAAGCTCGGTTCGATTATGGACCGGATACTCTGTGTGGACGGTTCCTCCACGGAAGAAAGAAGTGGGGCTGGGCTGGTCATCCGCGGCCCCAATGAAGCCGAGATGGAATATTCTCTGCGGTTGGACTTCAAGACCTCGAACAACGCCGTGGAGTATGAAGCCTTATTGGCCGTCCTACAAATCACCTCAAGGGTGGGGCTAAAGAAAATCAGAATCTGCAGTGATTCTGCGCTGGTCGTCAGCCAAGTTACCGGACGATTCGAAGCCCGAGAACCCCTCATGATGAAATATCTTGCCGAGGTGAAAAGGTTACGGAAAAATTTTGATGCAGTTCATGTGGAGCAGGTTCCCCGGAGTATGAACGTCAAAGCCGACGCCTTGAGCAAGCTCACCTCCTCCTATTCGGCCAACTATAAGAGGAACATCCTCTTCGAGGTCCTACCGCGACCCAGTATCGAAGATACATAAGTGATATACAGGGTCTACACCACTCAGGGGAGTATCCTGAATTGGAGAAAGCCCATAATGGGATTCCTTAAGGACAGAATGCTTCCCGAGGACCGAACGAAAGCGCACAGGTTCCGCATGAAAGCTCATCATTTCGTACAGAGCAAAAGTAACTTGTATAAAAAATCATGCACCCAGCATCTACTCAGATGTGTCGATTCCGACGAAACTGAGTACGTTCCCAAGAGATACACGAAGGGGTCGGATGCACACATCAGGGGGCCTGCAATTTAACTCAAAAGACGCTTCTACAGGGCTATTATCGGCTGACTATCCACAACGATGCAAAAAAGCTCGTACGAAGGAGCAAGGCGTGTCAACTCTTCGGCAGCATTTCTCGGTTACCAGCCACAGAGCTAACACCGCTGAGCTCCTCTTGGCCATTCGCTCAGTGGGGAATGGACATGGTTGGCCAGCTCCCTACAGGCACAGGGACTACAATTATATCCTTGTCGCCGAGGACTACTTTACAAAATGGGTCGAAGCTATGCCGATTAAAAAACTGGATGCCGCCTCCACACTGAAGTTCCTGCAAAACAACGTAATTGCAAGATTTGGAATTCCGAGGTGCATCATCATCGACCTCGGAACCTACTTCGAAAATAATAAAATCAGAGAATTCTGCTGCGACTACCAATATACTGATGAAGTTCTCTACGGTCTCTCAACACCAGTGCAATGGGCAAGCCGCCTTAGCAAATCGAGGTGTCATCCAAGGCCTCAGAGCCTGCAAGGAAGGAAGGCAGGACAGAAGGGTCAAAGAACTGTTAGTTATGTATATGCCCTAGAGGACATTATTGTACACATGATGTATATTATAGTGGATGCTTGAATATATATAGAGAGGACTTTCTTGCTTGATATGATAGTAAGTTATCTGGTTACTCTTTGTCTTAACATGCTGACTTATATTGAGTTACTGTCTTGCTCTCACATGTTGATAAAGCCCTTAGGATGTGTACTTGACTGCTAGGACTATGATGCAGATCATACTAATGGGGCCAGGGTAGTCCACAAGTACATCCTATAACTGTTCCTAGTCGAGGGTGTATCGAGACAGGGCATCGATACTCCAGAGTAGACTAGCGTATACACATCTTGACCTATATGATGGGCGATGGATGATCCAACATCCATTGGTGTTTGACATCAAAGATGGTATACGGGTGCTCAGTGGAGACTGGGTACACTGAACGGACTCGCCTGAGAACTCCTAGATGGTATTATCCTATCGTCAGATAGCAGTTCTCTGGTGACACTGGTACAGGTTAGTCTGTAGACCCGAGATCATCATAGAGTCTTGTGTGATTCCCACTGTGCTTTGATTTCCACCTTACCACGTTCATGAGAACGTGCAAAACGGTGGCTTTTGGGTACAGTCCCGAATCACATGGAGGCAATGAGCGATAGGAGGGGTTTCATCTCTCCCGGTATTGGGGGTTGATGTTGCGCTGTACTCGATTGGCTATAACTAGAAGTCCCTGGCCAGGGCTGATATGGAGATTTACTGGTAAGTGTTATCAGTAGTTTCTTGACCTGTTATGAGACTCACATCGACATGACTTATCGGTTACTGGGGTTTGACGTTTACCACCCCTAGATTGGATATGCGACATATCAGACGAAGAGACCGGACTGTACGGTAGTGTTACTGATTGGATTCGCAGGAGTATGTACAGGCTTGCTTGTTGATCTTCTGATCGCTCAATACCCGGGTGGCTGTTACATTTAGCTGACCGCTTGCAGCTTGTGGGTATTTGATATGATCATTACCTACTGTCGGCGTATTGACAAGTCTTTAGATTCCTACACAGAGGTTTCCTGGCTCAGGAGAGTAGGAGCACATATGTGATATGTGCGGTACCGAGATTGATACGTGTATATGATACCGTATTCTATTCTCGCGATATGTGATATCGGCCGGGTATATATGATATAGCCGGGTTATCGGATCAAGTGTTGATTCGATAAAATGATACATATTATATTAGTCGGTTATATGTAATATAGCCGTATTGTTAAATTAAGTATTGATTTAATAATTTAATGTATAATTATATATGTGATATATTACATTACATTAACTAATATAAGCTCACTTAAGCAATTCTTTTTCTCACTTAGGATGCATTGATTTGTGATATATGTTAAATGTATTCTTTTCTTTTGTTACAAAATTATATATATGTGATATGTATAATTGTAACATGCTAAGTTATATATGCAACTAGGGTTTATAAGATTCACACCATGGCTAGAGATTAGGGTTAGATTTTAATTATATTTTAGTTAATTCAAAATTTTGGATTTATGCTAAGATATTTTTCATAGTTGACTAAGTCCACCTTGTTGATATTTACTAAGATATTTGTTAACCTAACCTTTAACCTAGCCTATGGTTTATTCTCTAAATGAGTTAGCCATGACATATACTAACTCACCATGGTTGCATTTCTAACCTAAGCTATTTATTCATTCATCACTTGATCATCTTCTTCATGCTCTCTCATTTTTGCTCTCTAGCTTGTGATGAATTGATAAAACATTGTGAGAAAATAAAATCTAAAGTGAGAAAAATTCCTACTTCATCACCCTCTTCTATACTAGCCATATAGATTAGTGTGTTAGCTTCACTAATTCCATATTAGTGAAGTCATAGCTTGAGTCCGTGTTTTCTCGAATTAGATCATCTTGGATTTCGAAGTCTTCAAGCAAGCATGGATCATTCACTTTGCGGAGCCTTTCAAGAGTCCGGGAGTTCTTGGATCGCAGCGAAGGGACCACTACTTGGAGCTTGTGAAGTGAAGGAGAGGACTACAAAGGTTGTAATCTCTAATCACTTAGATGTAAAGTAGTTTGCATTTCGATTCCGTATGATTCTCTAGTTAAAGATCTTGTTTAGGGTTGTTTAAGCATGGCAAAATTTTAATTTGTCATGGACGATACCTCCCGAAACCTTGCTTTCGTGCTTAGGAACCCAACAAGAACTGCCCTGGGTACTGTGGGCATTGCGTATGTTGAAGAAGGCATCCATGGGGGAAACCCCGTTTAGTCTCTGTTATGGCAACGAGGCAATGGTCCCCGTAGAAATCGGTCTACCTAGTTATTGAGTCGAACACTACGACGACGAAGCCAATATCTTAGCCCTTCGAAGCAATCTGGACATCCTGCTGGAGAAGAGAGACCGGGCACAAATAAGGATGAACGCATATTAGCAACAGACCGTCCGGTACTACAATGCTCGGGTCAAACACAGAGCGTTCAAATCAGGAGACTTGGTCCTCCGACGCAACGAATTAAAGGACCATGGGAAGCTGCACAAGTTCTCCCCTAAGTGGGATGGCCCCTTCCTCGTGACCGAGGTATTGCCTGGAGGAGCGTACCGCCTCCAAGATTCTTTAGGACGTGACCTTCCACGGCCGTATAATACCGAAAATCTTAAATTGTATTACTAAAACTTGTACTCCCTTTAATAATAAAGACTCTTGTTTCTATGCAATCCAGACCGTTTCTCCCGATTCTAAACCTAGATGCCGCGCAAGGCCGGCGGATAGCCTCCTGCTTGTCGTGCCCATTCAAAATGGGTAGTTTCATGCTCGACCTAACTGAGGGTCTAAAACCTTCTCACAAGCCTACAGGCTATCTCTAGCCCGGCTCAGAGGCAAGGGAAGTATCCCAGGCTAGCCTTTTACCCGGGTGAATAAAACACGAGTGCGGCTGTAGGTAGCCGACCTAAGTCTCGCTCTACCCATCTTATCTTTACTACGGGGCGAAGGATTGGAGGAGGGGCACCGATCTAACTACGCTTGGAAAAATAGAAACGATTTTTTTTCGTTTGAGCAAAGAAAAATTCATATGCAAAGCAAAAGAAAAATTTATTAATAAGAGTTATTCTCGGTTCCTCAGCCTTACAAAAGTGCCCATGGGCTTGCAAAAGAAAACACTATTTTATCGCTTAACGATTACAACAAAGGAGGAAGAGGGCCTTGAAAACATTGATCGTGGTACTCAAAGCAGAGATCCGACAGCCGAGCCTAGGCGGCGTCCCATCTCACCCTTTGCCTATGTCTGTGGACCCAAGCAGTTATGGTTCCATTGGGGACTCCCGTCGTCGTGCATGAAGCTATGAGCAATCTCTGTTGAAAAGATCGGCATAGGATATCTATCGAGCGATATCATCTACTCTTCAAGATCAGGCCCAACTCATGAGCCGTGCGCATCTCGTCGACGACCTCCTCCAGTGCATGTTGGGACAATGCCCTGAAAAGGCTGGGGAAAGACCTCCAGATCATGTAGACGAGCACCTGCAGGAGAAACGATTAGCGTGGGAGTAATAGCCCATAATGACATTCCAGCCGACCTATCATAGCCCCGTACGTCGCATTGGAACTGTCATAGTCGTAGTAGTAGACGTCATCACGGGATACGATATCTCGGATGTTGTACGTGTTGTCGGTCATCAGAAAATGGTTGACTACGAAGGTCGGAGAAAAGAAAAAGGCAAGAGACAGAGACAACTAAATGCAAATCGACGGAAGTGCCTAAGAAGAGGCCAAGACTCTATTTATAGCTTCAGCGAAAATTCCCTTACGGTCGAGATTCTCTCCCGCCAAGGCATGAATTATGGAGTATCGCATCCGTCGGGTGAAGCGTTGCCACGCAGCTTCTGGCCATTTGCCACCTCCCTTTCATGCTGATCCAGGAAGATTGAACGACACCATCAAGAGATACACGCGGATCTCATGATCTGTCAGGAGATATGCACGGATCTCAAGATACTTGTCATGCGCCACGTGGCACCAGGAATCGGAGAGATGCAAATGTCAATGTCATGGTGATCCGACCTTCCATTGCTTGGAAGCCCTCCCACGAGGACGTTGGGTTGCTTCCTGTCCGGCCAACTCGCAGTGAGTAGGTTCCTGCTCGGCCGAACTGCGAATCAGAAGCCCTCTCACAAGGTCGCCAGGTAGCTTTTTGCCCGGCCAATTCACAGCGAGTAGATTCCTGCTCGGCCCAAACTGTGGATCTGAAGCCATCTCATGAGGCCGTTGGATAGCTTCCTGCCTGTCCAACTCGCAGCGAGTAGATTCCTGCTCGGTCCGAACTGCAAGTCAGAAGCCCTCTCACAAGGCCATTGGGTAGCTTCCTGCCCGGCCAATTCGTAGTGAGTAGATTCTTGCTTGGCCCAAACTGTGGATCTGAAGCCTGTTCCCTTATAAAAAAGGGGAGAAAAAAGTGGAAAAGAAATCCCACAGTTTGGCCTCACATGTTAAACACGTGAGCGCTTATATGCAAAGCATATAAGTGCTGAAAATAAATAACTAAGAGCCAAACTGGCCTCACGTGTTAAACATGTTAGAGCTTATATGCAAAGAATATAAGCGCTAAAAACAAATAATTAAGGGCCAAACTGGCACACGTGAGCGCTTATATGCTTTGCATATAAGCGCTGAAAATAAATAACCTAAAGGGCAAACTAGCCTCAAGTGTTAAACACGCGTGCGCTCATATGCAAAGCATATGAGTGCTAAATATAAGCAGGTTAAAACTCACACTATGGACATGTGTTAAACACGTGAGAACATTCTTTTTGAAGCACTAGCTTCAGTCCGGAATTTAAATTCTATATAGAATTAAATATTATTTTGGGAAAATATTTTCTCTGATCTTTCTAAAAAGAGAAAGATTCTTTATTAAATAGAGAGCCGTTGGATCAAAAATTCAATGGTGATTAAAAATTACCAAATGATAGAATTAAATTTTATTAGGGGAAAATATCTTCATGATCTTTCTAAATGAGAAAGATATTCTCTGTTAAACAGAGAGCCGTTGGATCAAGAATCCAATGATAGAATTAAATTCTATTTTGGAAATATATTTTCCCAATCTTTTTAAACAAGAAAGATATGCTCTGTTAAACAAAGAACCTATGGATTAAAAATCTAATGGTGATTAAAAATCACCGTTTAATAGAATAAAATTCTATATATGGGAAAATATATCCCTAATCTTAAAAACAAGAAAATATATTCTGTAAAACAGAAATCGTTGGATCAAAGATCCAACGGTGGATAAAATTTTCAAATAATCTTTGAGACCAATTAAATCAATTAGCATCTCTTAAATGAGAAATTTTCTCAAAACTGATCAACAATTTACCTTACCTAAATAAAAGACCTGGGACTTCAAGTCTCAGATAGAGAAAACCTCCTATAAGCTTCTGCAAACAAAAAATTAGAAACTGCAACAGAGAATTTAATTCTCTTTGAAGAAGATCTTCCTTCTTTCAAACCCTAAGTAAAAAAAAAGAAGAGATTAAATATATCTCCTTTGCTTAGTACAAGTAAAAAACAAGAGTTTAACCCTTCATAAAAGAACTTAGTTCTTTCTCTGGATCTGAGATCCGTAAGACAGATCTCCCATATATTAAGAATTTAATTCTCATCAGGAAGATTCTGTTCTTCAGACTCAAAATCTAGGAGAAAAACTAGATAAAAAGGAAAAGAAAGAAAAGAAATATGTTATAGGAATTTAATTCCTTTGAAAACCGGGTTTAACCCTATAAAGAACTTGGTTCTTATAATAAAGAACATAAGAACTTAGTTATCAAAAACGTGATCCCAGATCATCAAAACAGAGATCTTGATGATCATCAATGGTCAAAACGCTATCAACAGAGATTAAATCTCAAAAATATAAAATCAACACCTCACGTGCTACCTACTTGAGCGCCCAAAAATATAAAGTCAACGCCTCACGTGCTTCCCACATGAGCGCCCAAAAATATAAACACAACACTTCACATTTTTCCTACATGAGCGCCCAAAAACAAATGCTCAGCGCCTTACGTGCTCCCCACATGAGAACCCCAAAACAAATGCTCAGCGCCTTACGTGCTCCCCACATGAGAACCCCAAAACAAATGCTTAACGCCTTATGTGCTCCCCACGTGAGCGTTTTACAAAGTGCTTAGCACTATATTTATTCAAAACGACTAAGTGCTTAGCACCGATAGGGCAAATCCCAGGTCTAAGCACCTCACGTGCTTCCCACGTGAGCGCCAGAGTAACAAATAAGTACTCAGCACTTTTGCAAAAAAGGAAGAAATCCCAAGACCGAGCCCAAATTGGAGGAGTCGTATACGGGCCTAACACGGCTTCTGTTTTCTCAATGCCGGTGGGGCAGGTCACATAGGCCACTACCGGGCTCTTCTTCGGGAATATGCTCCCCACCTGTAAGCTTCGGCGCCTCAACGCCATAAAAAGGAGTTCTCAGAAGGTCGGTCTTTGATTGGCTGGCGACCGTGGTAGCTCCTATCAGCAAGCCATCCAAATCTGACATCTCAGTCTTCAACAGGATGAACAAGAACTCGAAAGAGCCCGCAAAGAAGCCCATGATACCTGAAGGAGCTACCCTAAAATGGCTAGCACTCCCTACTCCTTCCGCAGGTGAAGCCGATAGAAATGCTTCCCCTCGGTCTTCGAAAGATTGGCCAGCTCTACTCTAACTCCACCAAGAATGTCAGTCTTCTAAAGGCTGACAGTAAGCGAGGCTCCCCAGCAATGCCGGGGGCATGAGGAAGACGCCTCTAATACGGAGGCAGTTCTTGCTGCAAGGCATGCTCGACGTCGCCACTGGCGTTGAGTGAGATAGGCTAGGTGCAACTTCCCCTCTGAGCTCACCCCACCAGCTCTTATGGTGGATATCAACGATGCCGTTCTAACTGGGAACATGTTTGACCCGCTTAGGAGGGTACGCAAGAACTCCCCGACGGCGGTACTAAAGAAATCACCTCCGCCGACAGAGGCCCCACTACAGAAACAGCCAGAGCGGCCTCATAAACGGCTCTCCTCACAGATACATAGAGTCTGGTGAAAAGTCCAAGACTCCGTACTTGACGAAAATTACTCTCATCGACCGAAGAAATCTAAGGGCCGACAAGAAAAAGACCGCTCCTCCACCATACAACGGAGGATCCCTCCTAAACAGGCGCCTGTCATGGCAGCTCCTTGAGCTTTAATCTCTAATAAAAGAATGAGGCCGGATAAAACTCTGCCGCTATCGGCAAAATCCAACGGCGAAAGATTTAAACGCCCCAAGTCTGGGGATATAAGCATACATACAGTCTACATGGCTAGCGGCAAAGAAAAAAGCTGGGTTTCAGTGGGTCACCGACCGCATATTCGGTCATTGACAAAGGCTCAGAAGCAACAACAAAAGTTCCAGAAGATACTGACCAAAATGGCAGCTCTCACTGGACCAAAAGAAAGTCTGGACAAAGAAGCCGAACAGTGCCAGGAGCAAGTGTCCGATACAGTGTTCTTGCGATGAGTGCTGGAGAGAAAAGATAAAGAAGCTGCAGAGTAAGTTGCTAACATAAAGTAGATGTCTCTCTTATTCCAAAACATGGTCGGAATGATGATCCAAACAGAATCACCGGCTAAAAATCTGCCGGTAATTATCGAGGATGACATAAGAGAAATATCAAATCCTCCCCCAGCCTTATCAGTGGCCAAGGAAGAAACAATATCCAAGGCGACCTTAGATGACTACATTGCTCAGCAAATTAGAGCTCACCAGGCTAATGAAGCATCCAACCAATTGGTCAAAACCGGGTGACCATATCCGGCCTATTATGACCAAATCAAGTATCCCCGAGGTATATGATCCCGAACTTCCATTTTTACAAAGGAACGGGTAATCTCCACCAGCACGTCGCATAATTTAGAGCTCTATGCGGCAATACTGGAGGCAACGACAAGCTGTTGCTTCGCCTATTTGTCGGAAGTTTGTCAGAGACGGCTTTTGAATGGTACTTGGAGCTCTAAAATGACTCCGTGAAGACCTTCTCTGAAATGGAATTGTTGTTCACGCAACGGTTTGCCAGCACAAGTGAACGCACTCCGATCATGGCACTGATCAATGCCAGGGTAAAGCCAGGAGAAACATGGCTCCAATACGCGATCCGGTGGTGGAACCTGTGGTCTAAATGTGAACAGCGCATCGAAGAGTCTCCAGCCATGGGCATGTTCATCGGGACCCTCGATCTTCTATCGACTGTGTCCCAGTACATGACTTTCTTCAAACCCATAAGCTTCCAGGCGCTGATAGACAAGTTGGCCTAAATGGATCAGATGAGTCATGGCCCCTCTTCCTCAAATAAGGACCCTCAAAATAACAAGGGTAAAGGGAAAGCGGCCTTCTTTGTCAATACGCAACAACAACCGAGTGGTCTAAAACTGTCTGCTCGCCAAAACAACGCACGTACACGCCTGTCCTTGGAATAAAGGTTGGGACGTGCATACTCGTTTCCTCACGATAAAACACGGAGGTTGTTTGAGTTGGCGATGCAAAATAATCTTATCACATTGCTAGACTCATGGAGACCCGCACAACTCGGCAACGTCAACAACCCTAACTACTGCTCCTATCATAGGATAACGAGTCACCCAATTGAAGATTGCTACATCTTCAAAATTGGGTTGAGAACTAGTATCAGTAGGGGAAGTTCGCGCTGTCTGATAATTGGAGGGTAAACTCGTCCTAAAAGCACACTCAGAAAAATGTGGACGTGTAGGAGGCATCATGCTTACTTGTGGAAGAACCTACATGGGAAGTAGTCCTTTCAGTGAAAACTAAAAGAATGCTGAAAGATCTACAAGCATGTCTGGTGATCAAGTGGAAAAGCTCGCTTGAACCCAAAATTATTGAAGGGATGCTAAAACCATGTCCCACATCGAAAGTTGTTGATAAGGGGAAAAACCCCCAAGCCAAGTCGTCAAAGTCTTCTAAGAAAAAGAAGAAAACTAAGAAACCCGTGCAGCCTGCCGAGTATGACGAAAAGCGCACAGAGCTTCAGAAATACATAGACGCACTGGAAGAATATAACTAGAAGGCGTGGACACCGATCACGCTCAAAGAATTCATGAAGCATATTCTTGAGGGTGGAGATTGTGACAATGATGAAGGAAATGACTCATCAGAAGAAGCGGAAGACTATATAGCAATTTTCCGCATGATCTCCCATTCGTCGACATATGGAAAAGAAGCTCCACTAGTGTCAGAAAGTGATGTGAAAGAACTGGAGGCATAATCGGCGCTAAAATCCCCGAAACTGCCAGAAGAAGATCCAATTGAGAGACTTTTAAACGAAACCTTTCAAAAGAGTAAAGACGACCGAGAACGCGAAACAGTCATATATGAAAAGGCCAAGCGTCAGCGCTTGAATAAAGAAGTTATGGTGAGAACGAGTCGTAAAGCGCTCCGAACAAACCAAAGCATGCCTACAACAAATAAGAGCAGGATCAAAGTTGAAAAGCGGTTCACCAAAGCCCTATCAATAGGGATGAAACTGCCACCGCTCATGATGTACACTTCCGGAGTCCAAAATATTGCTTATATCATCGAAGGGTTGCCCACCCTATCAAGAAATGCAGCGCCTTCACGAAGTGGTGGTAAAGATATGTTGCCCATTGAAAATACTTCAAGAAAGAGAAGCGTGAAGTTCGCGCTTGCCGATTTGAAAGCGACGAGATGAAAACACATAAAGAAATGACTGGCAAGTGTCATATGGTTGGTACCGGTTCGGAAAGGGAAAAAACTCAAGTTCTCATCTTCGGGAGCGATTCCTAGGATGAAATACCCCTCGATTTTCTCTTTAAAGACTCCACCTTGGGAAAAGAAAAGGAGTGTTTACCGCCGAAAACAGAGACGAACTGGGATTGATCGTCTTGCCTGAATTTGGGGGCAGATACTATTTGGACATATCCATCCACCTCTCCAAAAATACCAAGTTGATTTATGTGGCACCCTATATCGGAGATTTGGATAGATGCGACCGATGCAGCGGACTTTATTAGATTCCCCCTCATTTGTGAAGGGTTTTTGATTGTGGGGACACTCTTCCCTGCAGGCGCAAGCCCCTACAGTTAATTACATTATCGCGTTGTGATAAAAATTTGCTCATGCTCCAGTAGTTCACTTCGTGTCGTGTGTTATTTTTTTATTTTAGTTTCTCGTGAATTGTATACGGAGACAGTTTATGTCGTTGCCCGTAGGGCACAAATTAGTCCAAATCCGTACATATATTTTCATGATTTGGGTTTGGGTCAAGGATTTGCTTGACGGGGTCTACGTTGGTAGCTTGGTTTGCCAATGGGAGTGAACTTAGGACGCAGATCTCATATAAATGAGGTCCATCAGTTCATGGGATGTTTGGGTTTGATCTAAGGGTCATTAGTCATATTTGAAATTAAAATCAACTTAGAAACAAATGAGCATATGAGCTCAGTTATATTAGTTTAAGGACATCACGGTTCAATATTCCCTGTTTGGAACGAATATCAGTTTAAGGACATTTTGGTCCATTATTGCCACGTTTGGGGCGAATATTAGTTTAGGGACATTTCAGTCCATTTTCTCTATATATGAGACGAACATTAGTTTAGGGACGTTTTGGTCCAACTTCCCATATTTGGGACGAATATTAGTTTAAGGACATTTCGGTCCAACATTCATCTTGCACGCATATGTATTTGTTACGTGGCGGAGTGAACGATGGTGACATAAGATGCGCCCAATTTGAGGTGCGATCCAATTTGAAGGCATTTATGTTTCCTTCAAAGATATACATATATGTATATGTATAGCTCGGTATAAGATTTGCATCTATATGGGATACGTGTCAATATAGGGTGTACACATCAATTTAGAAGTGCACGAATATGGGATGTATCATTCTCTGTCTTGATGAAATTTCATATCTTTCATCAAGCTGGGACGAGGAGTTGTTGTTGGTTGTCAGGACCCACCACCTCTCTGAAGACGTTGAGGAATTACAACGACATGTATCCGATGTGTGGAGAGATGTACCTTTGAACCAAATCCCGTATTTGAGGGAAAAGATCATGGTGGATCATCTAAGAATCATTAGTCTTGTTTGAGACTAAGATTAAGTTAGAAGGTATGGGATGAAGATCATTAGTCATGTATGGGACTAATATCGGTTTGGATATCACGAACATAAACTTAGCCAATTTGGGCTAAGATTGGATTTCTGTAACACCCAGCAGTGCTAAGCACTCAATTACGTAGTGCTCACGTGAATATCATGTGAGGCGCTATGTAACTCAGCGCTCATGTGTTATCACGAGAGGTGCTCCAGTAGTGCTAAGCACTAACTTTTTTTGGCGCTCACATGTGTTTAACGTAAGGCGCTCAGCTTTGGCTTCTTTTGAGCGTTCATGTGTGTTTCACGTGAGGCGCTAAGTTTTGGCGCTCACTTATGTTTCATGTGAGGCGCTAAGTTTTGGCGCTCACGTGTGTTTCATGTGAGGCGCTTCACTAGTGCTAAGCACTAAACTTTTTGTTTTCTGGTGCTCACGTGTGTTTCACGTGAGGTGCTATATAACTCGGCCTTGGATGCTCACGTGCTTTTCACGTGAGGCGCTGAGTTCTTTCAGAAATTTGATCTCTGTTGATATTTTTAGAGTACTTAAATCTCTGTTAATGGTATTTTGGCCATTAACAATCACCAATATCACTATTTTGAGGATCTTGGATTAGGTTCTTAAAGAACTAAGTTCTTAATTTGAAGGGACTAAGTTCCTGGAGTATTATGAACTCCATTTTCTTCATATTCTCGTATCCATGTTCTCCCTGAATTTTTGATTCTCAAGAACAAGATATTTCCGATGAGAATTAAATTCTCAATTTGTGGAAGACTTGTCTTGTGGATCTCAAATCTAGAGTAAGAGCTAACTTCTTGCGAAGGGTTAAACCCTTAGATAGGTAAAGGAGATATTTTGATTTCTGTGTTTTCTTTACCTAGAATTTAGAGGAGGAAGATCTTTTTCTTTTATTGAGAATTAAATTCTCTGTTTATTTTTGTGGAAACTTTTAGAGAGCCTTCTGTATTTTTACAGAAGCTTATAGGGGGTCTCCTCCCGCTTTAGATTTGATCTTTTTACTTCTATTTATAGAAGAAGAGAAAAAATTAATTTGTTGAGAAAATCTCTCATTGAGAGATCATGATTGATTTCATAATCAATCAAAATAATCTTAAAAATCAATCGGTGAATTTTATTCACTGTTGGATTTTTAATCCAAAGGCGCTCTTTTTAACAGAGAAAAATCCTTGTTTGTTTTAATAAGATTAGGAAAATATTTTCCTAAGATAGAATTTTATTCTATCAGATGAATTTATGGTTAGTTTAACAAGATTAGAAAGATATTTTCCCAGCATTTTATTCTATCATATGAATATCTTGTTAGTTTAAAAATATTAGGAAGATATTTTCCTAACAAAGAATTTTATTCTATTTAACATAAAAGATCTTTCTTATTTTAGAAAGATCAGGAAAATATTTCCCGAATAAAATTTAATTCTATCACATAGAATTTAATTCTATCAAATGGTTTACTTGGTGATTTTATAATCACCGTTGGATTTTTGATCCAAGGGTCCTCTGTTTAACAGAGAGGATCTTTCTAGTTTGAGAAAGATCAATGAAATATTTCCCCCGTAGAATTTAATTCTACATAGAATTTAATTATACCAAAAAGAACACTCATGTACATTGCACGTGGGGCGCTGGCCTATAGCGCTTATGTGTATATCACGTGAGGCGCTGCTAAGAGACTGATAAGTGCGCTCACGTGGATATCATATGAGGTGCTACCAAGATGCTAGCACTAGCGCTCACGCGGATATCACGTGAGATGCTCATATGTTTAACACGTATGAACTAATATAGAATTTGATCTTATCTAAAGCAGCACTCGAATGGTTTACACGTGGGTGCGCACGTGTTTAACATGTGGGGGTTATCATAAGATTTAATCCTATCTGAAGCTGATACTCATATGATTTGCATGTGAATGCTCACGTGTTTGCACGTGAGGGCTGTCCTCTACTTTTATAAAAGGAACAAAAAGTTTTGAAGCAGAATTTTTGCTGGGAACAAATTCCCCCCACTACTTTGCCCACGTAGGTATGTACGTGGGTTAAGTAGTGCAAAGTTATGCATCGCCATTGAATTTATGGCTTAGGAGACAAGTTTATGATCCTTGTAGCTTAAGGCTTTTTCATCTTCATAAGCCGTAAGAGTCTCAAGAAGGTTTTTCTCCCTATGAGTCATGAGGATCTCATAGGTGCGTATTCTCCCTAGAAATCGTGAGGATTCCTAAGTGTTCATTACCTTCGTGAGTAGTAAGGATCTCACTCAGGTATTTTCTCCTTATGAGTCGTGAGGACCCGTAAGTGGCTTCTTCACTTTATTGGTGAATGTAGCATGTGGATAGTATACATGAGTCAGTTTGGACCTCCTTGTAGGGCAACGATGACTTTTGAAATAGGTTTAGATCTGTCTCCTAAGGCTTTTCAACTTCATGAGCCGTGAGGGTCTCATAAAGACGTTTCTCCCTACGAGTCGAGAAGATCTCGTAGGTGTATTTTTTCGTTAGGAGTCGTGAGGACTCTTAAGTGCATTTTCTTTTGAGAGTCGTAAGGATCTCACAAAAGAATTTTCCCCTAACGAGTCTAGAGGACCCGTAAGTGGTTTCTTCTCCTCATCGGTATACGACTTTGGAGAATGTAGCCCGTGGATAGTATACAAGAGTCAGTTTGGACCTCCTTGTAAGGCCACGGTGCTTAGAAAACAGGTTGATATCCCCGTCGGCTAAGACTTTTTCACCTTTATGAGTTGCTAGGGTCCTATAAAGATGTTTTTTCCTACGAGTCGAGATGAGTCAAGAGGATATCGTAGGTGTATCCTAACGTGAAATATAGATAGCCCCTTTTTTGATAGAGGTCCGTTAGGTTTGTGGTACTAGGTTTAAGTCCATCATACCATCGGGTCGGCTGATGTATTTCTTGATATGCGAACCCTTAGGTTACTGCTCGAGTAGCCCCGCGACTGTTGTGTCTCTGATCTCTTCTGAGGCTGAACAAGACGTCTTCAAGTAATCTTTTTAGATCATATTACCATCGGAAGAACAAGCATTAAGTATTTTCCGTGGCGCTTTTTACTTGAGGTTAGGATTAATTTGAAGTCTCGATGAGTCATAACCACACCTTTCTGGGGTGGGATGATCTCCAATGGTCTTTAGGCTTTGTATGTATTGTCGTCAAGATCCGAAGCTAAGAATATGCCGCCATTTCATTTTTGTTTTGATGATGTCGCGCCGATTCTTTGCTGAAGTAGGGTAGACATCCGTATGACCTCTATGCTATATATATTGCAATCGAGGTCTGGAGCTAGGGATACACCATCACTCCAATTTTATTTGACCCTTAGGTCCTGGTTGACATCGCATCTGCATCTTGCTGGCATGAGAAGCACGTCGAGTTGATCTCTAGGCTGTAGATATTACCATCGAGATCTGGCGCTAGAAAAATACCATTGCTCCACTTTTATTTTGGCTCCTTGGAGCTTCGTTGATGTCGCATTTGCACCCTGCTGGAATAAGAAGGAACGTAAATATGATTTCTAGGTTGTAGATGTTTCCATTAAGATCTAGAGCTAGGATTTGCCATTGCTCCACTTTTATTTTGACCCTTGGGTCTTTGTTGACGTCGCGTCTATACCGAGAAGGAACGTCGAGCTAGAGTTGGGATTTTTCCATTACTCCTTTTTGATATGGCTCCTTGGAGTTTTGTTAACGTCACGTCTGCACCCTGTTGGAATGAGAAGAACGTTGAGCTGATCTCTCGGCTGTAGATGTTGCCTTCGAGATCTGGCTCTCTTTTTTACGGAGCCTGGTGGGAAAATATGGTTACCATTCTTTCATTTGTGCCTATGGATTGTATACAGGGGTCAGTATGGACCTACCTGCAGGGCAGATGAAATTTTATTTTATTTTATTTTTTATTTTCACGATGCTCTATCTTTTCAGCTTTTATATCGTGAAAGTCACGATTGCCTAATCATTTCGGCTTTTTATTCGCGGTGCATAATCATTCGGCTATTTTTTCTTTTTTACTCGTTGCTTTTAATTGTGAGTTGCCCAATCATTTTGGATGGTTTTATATGTATATTTTTTTGCTCGCTGATTTTGTTACGAGTCAGGACTTAGGTCTTGATATTAATTTTAGCATCAGTATCGCGACAATTGGAATATTACCAGGAGTGAATAATCATTTGTCCCGAGAGGACTTGGATTTGAAACCTGTTTAGGCATCAGTATCGCTACAACTGGGATATTTCCATAAGCGAATTATCATTTTCCTTTGTCGATTTAAATAAAGGTGGCTTAGCAAACAAGGTTAGGATCCTATCGAATAAGGTTTTTTGACTTTATGAGCCATAAGGGTCTCATAAACGTATTTCTCCCTATGAGTCATGAGGATCTCGTAGGTGTATTTTCTCCTTAGGAATCCTAGCGATTCCTTAGTGATATTTTCTCTTGTAAGTCATAAGGATCTTACGAGAGTATTTTCTCCTTGTAAATCGAGAAAACTTACAAGTGTCGTTCACCATATGGGGATATTTCTTGCCATTGGTGGAACTCGGTTGGAACATATTTTATTCGTGCCCGTGGATTGGATACAAGAGTCGATATCGAAATACTTATAGGGAAGCTTGGGGAATATGACGGCTTAAGAACATGTTTAGATTCCTGTAACTTAAGGATTTTGAATCTCATGAACCGTGAGGGTCTCATAGGGGGAATTCTCCTTACGAGTCGTGAGGATCTCGCAAGTGTAATCTCTCCATAGGAATCGTATGTACTCTTAAGTGTGTTGATCCTTTGTGAGTCGTAAAGATCTCACGTAGGTATTTTCCCCTCACAAGGTCGAGAGTATCTTGCAAGTGCACATAATTTTTTTTATTTTACGGGATTGCGCCCTTTCGGGTTTTCACAAACTCGTCGGCAATCCTGCTGTTTTTACTCACGGCGCTCTTTTGGGTTTTCAACCGTGCCCATTTCGCTTGTGGACATATATTTTCTCTCTTTTCTCTCCCCCTTTCTTTATTTTTCCTTTTTTTAACTAGATTGCACCCTTTCGGGGTTTCACAAACTCGCCGGCAGTCCTGCTGTTTTTACTTACGGCTCCGTTTTGGGTTTTCATCCGTACCCATTTCGCTTGTAGCCATGCCGTTTCTCTTTTTTCTTTCTTTCTTTCTTTCTCTTTTTTTAACGAGATTGTGCCCTTTCGGGTTTTCACAAACTCGCTGGCAGTTCTGCTGTTTTTACTCACGGCGCCCTTTCGGGTTTTCATCTGTGCCTATTTCGCTCGTGGACATACATTTTTTTGTGCGAATGATAGAACTCTTGAAAGTAGTTTCACTGTAGGTGACCCATCTATTTTCCGGTGGGACTTAGGGATGGTTTCATCGCTGGAGTAGCTGTGTAGCCCGTAGGACTTGAGTTGCAACCCTCGCTGTTGGGACTTCGATTGCAATATAGATCTCAAGAGAGCATATAGCCATATTTGGGACGGGTATTAGTTTAAGGACGTTCCGGTCTATTATCGCCATGTTTGAGGCGACACTACGTCCATTATTGCTATGTTTGAGGCGACGCTCTACTTTAGAGATATTTTGGTCCAATATCGCCGTTTTTGAAGCGACACGTCATGTTTGAGGCGATGCACTAGTTTAGGAACATTTTGGTCCATTATCGCCATATTTGATGTGACGATCTAGTTTAGGGACATTTCGGTCCAATATCGCCGTTTTTGAGGCGATGCGCCGTGTTTGAGGGGACGCACTAGTTTAAGGACGTTTCGGTCCATTATCACCATGTTTGAGGCGACACTCTAGTTTAGGGAAATTTCAGTCTATTATCGCCATGTTTGAAGCGACGCTCTAGTTTAGGGACATTTCGGTCCAATATCGCCGTTTTTGAAGCGACACGCCGTGTTTGAGACAATGCACTAGTTTATGGGCGTTTCGGTCCATTATCACCATGTTTGGGGCAACGCTCTTGTTTAGAGACATTTCGGTCCAATATCGTCGTTTTTGAGGCGACACGCCGTGTTTGAGGCGACACACTAGTTTAGGGACGTTTCGGTCCATTATCGCCATTTTTGAGGTGACGCTCTAGTTTAGGGATATTTCGGTCCACTGTTATCATTTAGTCAGGGAGTTGCATAACTCATTCCTTCCAACGCTTTCTTGCTTAGGCGCCGCTGCTTGTCCTTTGTTTGTATGGACACTTTACACCTTACGCTATCTTCACCTTCTTGGACTGCTTCGTTTATCATTGTACCAATCGGGTTGTTTTTGCAGGAAATCCAGGGCACTTTACACAGCACCTGCCCCCTGTTCATCAATGTCGCTTTTTGATGCTGATGAAACATCTTCAAATATGAAGGAATGGGATATCACGTCACTCTTTCTGCTGAGTTTTCTTCTTCCTTGGAATAATGAACTTGACTTGGGGGCTTTTCCCCTCATAATCCGATTCGGAGTGGGACATAGATTTCACATCCCTCCCATGGTTCTTGGTTTAAGTGGGATATTCCACTTGATTGCTGGACCTGCTTGTAGGTCCCTTGATATCCCTTCTATTCTTTGAGAAGAAAGGACCATCTCATGTAGAGATTCTTCCACCAGTAAGGAATATGCCCCCTGTGTATATTTCGGAGGGGGAGCGTACCTACGCTGTCGCTATTTTGGCGACAGGTTGCTTCAGAGCCGCTCATTTTTGTTGAGTGTTGGAGACAAACGCCATCTTGCCTTTGCTTTTCATTCATCTTCATCGGATGAGGAAGGGTCTTGACCCATCTGATCCAATCGAGCCATTTTATCCATGAGCTCTTGGAAGGTCGTCTGCTTGAAGAGGGCCATATATGGGAACACCTTTGAATTTGGATCAAGGGTGGTTATGAACATTCCCACGGCTGCAGCTTCGTCGATGCCTTCTCGCATTTTGATCAGAGATTTCGCCATCGGGTAATATATTGAACCCAGGTCTCATCCGGTTCAATCTTTTCATTGACCAACGCCGCCACAATAGTGTGTTTATTCACACTAGCGAATCTCTAACAAAAGAGCATATCCATCTCGTCGAAGGTATTTACAGAATCATTTGGGAGTCCCGCGTACCATTCGAAGGCGATGCCCGCTAGACTGCTGAAGAACTGTCGAAGGAGCAGTATATCATCTCCTCCAGTATTGCCGCACGTGGATTTAAATCACGTGATGTGCTGGCGAGAATTTCCGGTCCCTTTGTACATATGGAACGTTGGAAGTATATATTCTGACGGTACTGTATTTGATCGTAACACGCCGGATATGGTCGACTAGTCTTGATTGGCCTATTTGCGGCTTCACTGGCATAGTGAGCTTTAACTTGCTGAGCGATATATGCGTACAGTTTTGCCTTTGGGATCATTTCCTCCTTATTCGTTGATGAGCTTTGCGGAAGATTTGAAGTGTTACCTTTGTCTTTAAGAGTGACGACTGGCGGTTCATCTACCAGTGGTTCTGAATAGGCCATCATTCCAGCAATATTCTGGATCAGAAGGGCCATCTGGTTCATTTTAACGGACATATTTGCTGCTTCTTCATCTCAATTTTTGAGAGCGCGCTTCAGGAAATCAATATCCGACTCCTGCCCTTTCTTTTCTTCAGGTGTGTCTTCGAGGTTTGCCTTAAGCGATGTAGTAGCAAGTGCCGCCACTTGAGCAAGCATCTCCCGCAACTTTTCATGTTGCTGCTGAGTTTTTTTCAGAGACCGAGTATGTGGCCTGTGACTAGTAGTGGCACGACCTTCATCTCTGGAGTTCACCATATGGACTGTGTAAACTACCATGCCCCTAGGCTTAGGGCGTTTGGAGTCTTAGCCTTTGGAATTTACCTCAGGCACTTAAGCTTTATCTGGCCTCTCTTTTTTGTGAGAAGCTATTTTAGGAGGAGCCATCATATCAGGACCCGCCTTTGGATGAGTCCCTTTGTATTTGAAAGGGGATTCTTCAGAATTTGGCTGACATTTAAGGGAAGAACCAACAATGACGACTGAGTCCTTCACATGTTTCCACACTTTATATATAGATGGAGAGAGATTCCTCAGAGAGTAAACTAGCTTCTGTTCTCCTTGGATCTCCATGGGTTGTGAAGACCTTTTCAGTGCTGCAGTAGGGGAATTTTGTCCGACTCTTCGCAGCAGCTCAAAGCTGTTCCCGGTTGGAACAACAACATTCACCTTTGGAGTTGAAGTGGGTGGAGTCAACACGAACGGAGAAATGCACCGAGCTTATTTTGTATGACGCCAATATCGACGTCGACCATTTCTTACGGCCAAAATTTGATTAGCCTCAGGATTTTTCTGAGTCTGTCCTCTGTTTTCTTTGAGAGCTTGAATATTCTGCCCCCTATGTTGACCTTAGTCCTCAGCTGGTGCCAGTCGTATAAAGACTGATGCTGTCGGCAGAATTGGAGCTTGAGGAGTCAGCCTGTGGAAGACAGACTTCTTTTGAGCTCCCTCCTTCAGCGTTGAGGCACCGAGGGTAAGAGATCGGAGCATAGACCTAAAAATAAGCCCATTGATTTCTTGAAGAGATAGATTTCAGAGATTTAAGACTGCAAGTGGCCCATACTTGGCTCCACCAGATGTGACAGAGCTTGAGCTGCGAGGAGTGGAAGCAACCACCTTTCTACAAAGAGACGAAACACCAGCTTCAGTATCCCATCACTCAAGGGCAACTACAAACATATATACCACAATTATTTGATCGCGGAAAAACACGACACATAAAGTGTAGAGTGGAAAGAGGAAGAGGTCCCACGGGGTGTGCGAGAATCTGTTTACCGCCGAAAACAGAGACGAACTAGGATTAATCGTCTTTCCTGAATTTTGGGGCAGATACTATTTAGACATATCCATCCACCTCTCCGAAAATACCAAGTTGATTTATAGCACCATATATCGGAGGTTTGGATAGATGCGACCGATGTAGCAGACTTTATTAGATTCCCCATAGTTTGTGAAGGGTTTTTGATTGTGGGAACGCTCTTCCCTGCAGGCGCAAACCCCTACAGTTAATTACATTATCGCGTTGCGATAACAACTTTCTCCTGCCCTAGTAGTTCACTTCGTGTCTTGTTTTATTTTGTTTATTTTGGTTGTCCGTGGATTGTTTACGGAGACTAGTTTATGTCGTCGCCTGTAGGGCGCGGTTTAATCCAAATCCGTACATATATTTTCATGATTTGGTTCTGGGTCAATGATTTACTTGACAGGGTCTACGTTGGTAGCTTGGTTTGCCAACAGGAGTGAACTTAGGACGCATATCTCATATAAATGTGGTCCATCAGTCCATGGGATGTTTGGGTTTGATCTAAGGGTCATTAGTCATATTTGAGACTAAGATCAACTTAGAAACAAATGAGCATATTAGCTCAATTATATTAGTTTAAGGACATCATGTTCCAACATTCTTTGTTTGGGACGAATATCAGTTTAAGGATATTTTGGTCCATTATTGCCATTTTTGAGGAGAATATTAATTTAGGGACATTCGGTCCATTATCACCATGTTTGAGATGAATATTAGTTTAGGGACGTTTCGGTCTAATATTCACATATTTAGGATGAATATTGGTTTAAGGAAATTTCGGTCTGACATTCATCTGTTAGTGAGATATGCCCTAAAGGACATTATTGTATCATACTGGATTGTATATTACATATTGGAAGGTGAGATATTTATAGTTATGATAACAGTCTTGCTCAAAATGGTAGTATGCTACTTGGCTTGATTCTACCTCAATATATGCATGTGTTTCTTTTAGTATATCGTTTATACATATTGGTAGAGCCCTTAGGATCTTTGCTTGACTACCAGTGTTGTGATGGCAGTCACACTAGTGGGGGCTGGGTAGTCTGTAAGCACATCCCTATACAGGTCCTTAGTCGTAGGATTATCGAGACGGGGCATCGATACTCCAGAGTAGACTAGTGTATATGCTTCTCATCCCAGCAGGGGAGATGGTCTGTCCCATAGCCATTAGTACGTCGTACTGGAGATAGTATGCAGGTGCTCATTAGGTTATGAGTTACACTGGACAGGACTCGTCAGGAACTGCTGGTTGGTATTATACCTATCATCTGGTAGCAGTTCCCAGGTGACATGAGTACAACTTAGTCCGTTGACTTGACATCGCATTTCGCCTTGAGCGTGTTCCCACTGTACTTAGATTACTACCCTACCACGGCTCAAAGGAGTCGTGCAAACAAGTAGTAGTTGGGTGCAGTCCCGAAGCACTTGGAGGCAGTAGCGGTTAGATAGGATTCGTCTCTCCCGGTATTGAGAGTTGATATCGCGCTGTGTTCGGAAAGCCATTACACAAAGTCCCTGGCTAGGGAAAGCGAAATTTACTGGTAGGTACTCTAGTAGTTTCTCAGGGTGTATTAGGCTCTGCTCCGGCACGACTTATTGCGCTATTAGGGGCCTGAAGTTTACCATCCCCCTAGGCATGATATGCGAGTATCTCAGACGAACAAACCGGACTGTACGAAGATTGTCACAGACAGGCTCAGTAGGAGTTTGGATGAGTTTGCTCATTGGCCTTCTTATCGACAAATACCTGGGTAGCCGTTACGTGCAGCTAGTACCGCTGACGTGCTTATGGTTAAACCCACTGCCAGCATACTATCGAGTCTTTAGAGTCCCACACAGAGGATTTCCTTACTTCGGGCGAAACAATGTAGATGCTGTATGGTTTTACAGTAGGGTTCGATAACATACATGTACTTGTGCACGGATGATGTTCGGGCAGATAATACTAGTGGGCTTTGGTTTAAGCCGGATTCTAGTATTGTATTATTGGATTGTTATCGTCTCATTGTATTCATATTTTTCGGAATATGAATACGGGTATGTATATACGGTAAGGGCATTCTTGTAATTTGGCAAGACATGCTTCTAGAAGGGGACACCTCATTATTGATTTATCTATTTTCATAAATGGATTAATGAGGTGGAATTGGAGAGATATTTGTAGCATGGTGTGAGGAGTGGCTTATGTATTTGTTTATTCATTTGGTCTCACTATTGAAGCATGGGTGATATATTGTATTGAGATTTATTCCATGGTTCAATATGTGAGAAGCATTATTAGCCATTCTCCACACTTAGCCAAACACAACCTAGTTCATTTCTCATTTTGCTTTCTTTCTCCCAAGTTTTCATCTCCTTCCTCCTCAAGTTATCCTTACCTTCACATGTGTTGTGAAACAAAGGATCAAGTGAGATAATATAATCCTTTAGCTACTCTACATCACCTAGAGTACTTAGCTTAGCGATCTAAGTACCCTAGTTACTTCGGTTTAGAAGTAGGAGGTTGAAGCACATACTTTCGGGTGGATCATTTTTGACGCGAGGAGGCCGACGTCGCAAGCTCGATCCTTTCTTCGAGGAGCCATGGAGAGGAGGCAAAGAAGACCCAAAGGACTTGGTCACGGAGGTATAACAAACTATCATAGTAGTTAAACCTCCAAAGTTTATTGTTAGTTAAGGTTTTCGAATAGATCCTGGAGTTTAGTCGATGTTGCGAGCTTTGTATAAATTGTTTCCGAAAATTCCGCCTCCCCGTGAACCCGCGGGGTGCGCGACATCGACTTACATCATCTTGCACTCACGTGTATTTGTTACGTAGCGAAGTGAACAATGGTGACATAAGATGCGCCCAATTTGAGGTGCGATCCAATTTGAAAGCATTTATGTTTCCTTCAAAAATATACATATATGCATATGTATATAGTCAAGGCTCGGTATAAGATTTGCATCTATATGGGATGCGTGTCAATATGAAGTGTACACATCAATTTGTAAATGCACGAATATGGGATGTATCATTCTCTGTCTTGATGAAATTTCATATCTTTCATCAAGCTGGGACGAGGAAATGTTGTTGGTTGTCGGGACCCGCCATCTCTCTGAAGACGTTGAGGAATTACAACGAGATATATCAGAGGTGTGGAGAGATGTACCCTTGAACCAAATCCCGTATTTAAGAAAAAAGATCATGGTGGATCATCTAAGAACCATTAGTCTTGTTTGAGACTAAGATTAACATAAAAGGTATGGGATGGAGATCATTAGTCATGTATAGGACTAAGATCAGTTTGGATATCACGAACATAAGCTGATTAGTCTAAAATATTGCACCTAGCAGTGCTAAGCACTCAATTACGTAGCGCTTACGTGAATATCACGTGAGGCGCTATGTAACTCGGCGCTCACGTGTTATCACGTGAGGCGCTCCAGTAATGCTAAGCACTAACTTTTTCTGGCGCTCATGTGTGTTTCACGTGAGGCGCTGGGCGTCTGGCGCTCATGTGTGTTTCACGTGAGGCGCTCAACTTTGGCTTCTTTTGAGTGCTCATGTGTGTTTCACGTGAGGCGCTAAGTTTTGGCGCTCACGTATGTTTCATGTGAGGCGCTGCACTAGTGCTAAACACTAAACTTTCTGTTTTCTGGTGCTCACGTGTGTTTCACGTGAGGTGCTATATAACTCGGCCTTGGGTGTTCACGTGCTTTTCACGTGAGGCGCTGAGTTCTTTTAGAGATTTGATCTCCGTTGATATTTTTAGAGAACTTAAATCTCTGTCAATGGTATTTTGGACATTAACGATCACCAAGATCACTATTTTAAGGATCTTGGATTGGGTTCTTAAAGATCTAAGTTCTTGATTTGAAGGAACTACGTTCCTGGAGTATTATGGACTCCATCTTTTTCATGTTCTCGTATCCATGTACTTCCTTGAATCTTTAATTCTTAAGAACAAGATCTTCCAACGAGAATTAAATTCTCAACTTGTGGAAGACTTGTCTTGCGGATCTCAGATCTAGAGAAAGAACTAAGTTCTTGAGAAGGGTTAAACCCTTAGATAGGTAAATGAGATATTTTGATCTTTGTGTTTTCTTTACCTAGGGTTTAGAGGAGGAAGATCTTCTTCTTTTATTGAGAATTAAATTCTCTGTTTGTTTTTGTGGAAGCTTTTAGAGAGCTGATTAGTCTAAAATATTGCACATTTGAATGATTATTTTCTCCACTATTGTTAAGTACTAAAAGATGTTTATTGTAATTATAGAACATATGAGGGTTTATGTGTAAAAAGTTTATTATCATATGTTTTTACATTATAATTAACATAATGAGGGAGAATACATGCATATAATATTTATATGAAATATTGTAATTAAAATATGTATATCATATCAAATATATCTAATCAATATTCTTAACATATAATATCATATAAAATGGTTAGGATAATATCTCAAAAATATCAAATACTACTAACACTTTAATTTGAGATATTGTGCAGATTAGCTCAGGTCTGGGATCTAAGAGATCCGAGATATCGGAATCAAATCTGCCGAAATATAAAAGTAAATCGTAAGATTTAGCAACGACAGAGACTCAGAGCATTATTATCAGAATCCAGATATCGAAGGGATCTCCACATGGCAACACAAAAGACTACATAAAATCCCACACTTTGATGCCACTAAACCGAGGCGGAACCGCGGCCAAACAAGCCTATATGCGGCGGTTCTACGGCGGTTTGAGGACCGTAGGATATGAGATTTCGTGGTTTGGATGATATCTGCATATATTATTATATGGAATGTAGGGTTTCTAGTTTCTGTGACTATATATAGGATCGAGAGCTTCACATCAAAAAGGATCAATCCGAAGTGATCAAGAGGTCCAAAGCGATCCGCGCATCCAGGTGATCATCAGCTAGTCATCTACCTCCAACAAGAGAGAGAGAGAGAGAGCGAGGGCAAAAACTAGGGTTCTTTGTAATCTACTTTCTACGGAGAGTTGTATGAAATAGTTGATTAATAAAGGTAGTGTTTTTATTATTTAATTCTCTTTGCATTTACTTTCTGCACTTAGTTTCTGCATTTAATTTCTGCATCTTAATCATGTTTTTTCTTCATCCTTTATTCTATCTCAAACCATGAGCGAGTAATTCCTAGCTTGCTAAGGTTTGTAGGATAGGGTAGATCAATGGATGATAAAATCATTTAACTTCTTTTATACATTTTAAAGTCTATAAACTTTAGCAAAATAAATGTTAACATCCTTATCGGGCGCGCTACCTATTTATTGCTAGTCACGACCATGATTTGAGATCGGTTTAACACTTGTTTTGATAAAGTCTAGACATGAATAAAGATCAATGTAAGGACATGGGTTAAGAGTCAGGAAACCCTAGTTTCTTCCAAAAACCCTAATCTACATTCATCACTATCGATCTAGTTTTAAATTATTAAAAGATAAAAGGAGTCATCTTTAATTAGTCATCCATTACTACTAAGTCCTATGAACCCTACAAGCCTCTCCTTTATAAATTCTATATCCGTATTAAAATAAATCTACAACCAATCACTCTTCTTTCAATCAACTCGTCTAAAGCAAGAAAAAGGTTCACGTTTCCCTGCGAACGACCCGTACTCATCGCGGCTAGCTACTAGCGACACCGTCCTAATTGCGTACTTTACGAACACTCTTTATACAATCAATCAAGAGCCTTCTATGTTTTTATAGAAGCTTATGGGGGGTCTCCTCCCTCTTTAGATTTGATATCTTTACTTCTATTTATAGAAGAAGAGAAAAAATTAATTTTTCGAGAAAATCTCTCATTGAGAGATCATGATTGATTTCATAATCAATCAAAATGATTTTAAAAATCAACCGGTGAATTTTATTCACTGCTGTATTTTTAATCCAAAAGCTCTCTGTTTAATAGAGAAGATTCCTTATTTATTTTAATAAGATTAGGAATTTTTTTCTTAAAATAGAATTTTATTCAATCAGATGAATATATTGTTAGTTTAACAAGATTAGAAATATATTTTTCTAACATTTTATTCTATCATATGAATATCTTGTTAATTTAAAAAGATTAGGAAGATATTTTTCTAACATAGAATTTTATTCTATTTATCAGAAATGATCTTTCTTATTTTAGAAAGATCAGGAAAATATTTCCCAAATAGAATCTAATTCTATCACCTAGAATTTAATTCTATCAGACGGTTTAATTGGTGATTTTATAATCACGGTACAATTTTTGATCCAAGGGTTCTCTGTTTAATAGAGACAATCTTTCTAGTTTGAGAAAGATCAGGGAAATATTTTGTAACGTTTTAAAAATAAATAAATAAGTAATTAAATAAATAAAATCCTTTAGGTGAATTTTCGGATAATCGGTAAAATAATCCGTATTTTCCATAAAACTCAACTATAATTATTTTTCAATATAGAATGAAATACGCCTATTTTAACTATATAATTGGTAGTATTTGGTATTTATTTAGTGACTTATAAATTATTAGTTTACTAAAATATTTTCCGTAATTAATTAATTTCCAATATAAACATAATCTTTTAATTGTACATTTAATTAGTGATAAATACAAATTGGAATGGGTTAATCATACACTAATGCACCATGACAACTTAAAAATCAAGTTTGCAGGAAAAGGGTTAAATTAGAAAAATTAAATAATTGAGGGTTTAAGTGAAAAGATGTAATTATTATGGATGATTCTACACAATACCACACATTCTCACCTCACTCTCTCTCTCCCCTTCAATACGGCCGAAATTTATCCTATGACAGCCCCAAAATTTCTCACCTCATTTCCATCACAAAATTCATCAAAAATCCATCAAAAATCCAATAAAATCTACACCTATTTCCATTAACTCCTAATACAACCTTTAACCCTTGTTCCTTGGCCAAATCAAGCATGGATTTTGGGAGCAAGAGAGCATGTTGGGATGGCTAGGTTGCAAGCTAGATTTCTAAACTTATGAGGTATAATCCTAAACCATGTTCAAATTGTTGCTAAATTACTTTAATCTAGTTCAATTTGGTGTTTAATATGGTTTAAATTGTAGATTTAAAATTCAAGAAAAGGGTTTGTAAATCAAGTTAGGGTTTTTATAAATTGTTTATGATTACATGGTGTACTTTAACATGTTAAATAATGCAAAACCTAATCTAATAACAAATTTGTTAATTGTTACATTTTAATTGTTCAAATTAAGTTATTTGTAAACTAGATTTTTATAAAACATATAAATAGGTGAGATAAAATTCTAATGAGAATTTTTATCAATTATTCATGGTTTTAATGGGTAGATTAACATGTTAATTGAATGCAAAAGTTAATCTAGTTACTACTTTCAGATTGTTAGATAGAAATTATGCTAATTATGCTAGTTTTTGCAAACTAGGTTTTTTGAAATTGACTAAATAATTGAGATTAAAATTCTATTAGGGTTTTTATGACATTATTAACATTTTAAATTGTAGTTTAACACTTTAGTTCATGCAAAATCTAGCTTAGTTGTTGAATTGTGAATTTTGCTTTAAAAAAAAGTATTAAAAATTGATATTTTTGCAAACTAGAATTTTCAATTTATACAAATTAGTGTGATAATAATATAGTAATGATTTGTATGACTTAGTTATGATATTTAGTGACTATTATGGCCATTAGTAGGGTTAAAACATCAAGTTTCGAATTAAAACGAAAATTTAGTGCTTTCTAGGTTTTCGGAAATAAATCGATTTGATTTATTTTGAGGTTTTGATGAGTTGCAATCTATTTTATATTATAATTAGTGATTTATGAAACCATGATTGGTGTTTGGGTTTTTCTCGATCAATCGGCGTTTGTATGCCGCTGTCGAGAGTTATTTGGTTATGTTGCATGAGCGGGTCATAGGTTTTAACCTATGCGCGTTTCGTACACTGTTTTGGTTCTGTCCGCGATTTCGGTTTACGATATTATATATGTTTGCGTATAGATACCCCTTACGTGGACTTCGGACGATGAGGAAGAGGATGGTGGTATCGACTTCGGCAGACAAGGACCAGGTGAGTATATGTATATCTACGGGGAAAGTCGGGTGGATGGTGTATCGCGCCTCCGCAAACGTAGAATAAGGATATTACGTACTGTTATTAGGAAGTTGGATGTGACCTTAAATTCTTGGCAAGTAGGGTCCTATTGAAGATTTTAGGTTGGACTAGACTGATTTAGAAAGACTTAACCAGAGGATGACCGCCTTGGAGGGAATTCGTAGGTTTCGTGTAGACACATACACACACGCACACACACATAAACTTGACTTGGTGTATATGTGTGTGTGTGTGTGTGTGTATAGGAATGTATGTAGGTACACACACACACAACATATACATGTGATATGAGGAGGTTATATGATACATGAGGATGAGTCGATATGACTAGGCTTGATGCCGTGATCTATTGGATATATGATCGAGTTATGACATGAGATGTGTTATGATAGTAGCGGATCGTTGGGAAATGAGATTATATAAAATATATTTGTATAAACGATAATATGTGTTGATGACATTGGAATGAACGAGACTCTAGAATAGAACCTAGATTGTAATATGTGACTTAATCACGATATGACATATGACATGATATTTTAGTGGATCATTTGACAATGTATATTTAGACAGACGATGATATATGTTTGATGATATTGGGATGTATGCGATTATAGTATAGTACCCTTGATCATGATATTGTTTGATGATGATACTATACGAACGATGATGTACTCTACCCGAGAAGAAATTTAGACCTGCAAACAAAGGTTCGAGCAAAAAAAATAAAGGGTAAGGGAAAATGCCCGAAGAAATCGCTCTCGATGAAGAAGTGGTAAATGAGCTCGCCGCAAAGGACCCGCCTAAGGAAAACAAGGTGGATTAAAACGTCCAAGCACATCCGAGGAAAATATGCTCGCAGATAAGCATATTGGATGCTCTCCTCCTGTCCAAAGAGACACGAGATTCCCTGATCAAGGCCTTACAAGAGCCCGATCAGTTCCAAGCTTTTCTCGCAGAAGAAAAGATGAAAGATAAGCTGGAAAAGGTCCAAACGGCTGATATTACATTTAGCGATGAAGATCCACTTCTCTGTATGTGCAAACATAATCGACCACTCTACGTCACCGGGTACTGCCACGACATTAAGATAGGAAAAATCATTGTCGACAATGGATCCTCCGTTAATCTTCTCAACGCGAGAGTGCAAAAAGAAATTTGCATGAATATTCAGCACCTTGTTTACCCCAATCAGAGCAAACCTCTGTTCAAATTCCAAGGCGGGAAATGAAGCATCGCTTCTGTTTCCCCCAATCAGAGCAAGGCTCTGTTTTGAAAATTAAAATGAAAATTGAAATTAAAATAAAGAAGCAACGCTTTAGATTCCTTGCGCCGCGCGCAACGCGCCAGTGTCAAAATCAGACACGCCAGCGCAGGGAGCACTGTGCCCGGGGCAGCATACCCAATCAGAGCAAGGCTCTATTTAAAATATTAAATAAAGAAGCAACGTTTCAGCTGACTTGCGCCCTGCGCTGCGAGACACGTGGCAGCGCAGTTGTGCTGCGCTCTGCGCCGCGCGACACGTGGCAGCGCAGTTGCGCTGCGCTCTGCGCCGCGCGACACGTGGCAAGCGCTGGTGCGTTTGCGCCAAACAGAATTAAAATTCCAGTAAGATCCTTCTGTTCTTGTTAAAACAAGAAGATTGTCTTCTGTAAAACAGAAGCCCTTGGATCAAAGATCCAACGGTGGGGAAAATTCCCCAAATCACTCAAAGAATGATCTCTTTAACAAATTTAACAAATTAATGGGCACTATATAAAGGCCCCTAAACCCCAATTCCAAAAGATAGAGAACAACACCACAGAGAGAATAGAGAGACAGAAACTCAGAAACAGAGAGAGAACTCCTCTAAAGAATTTTGAGAAGAAATTCAGAAAGAAAAAAGAAGGTAAAACCTTTTAAAAAGAAGAATTTCTTCTGAATAGATCATTGATCTAAGAACAAGATCAAGGATCTTCAATAAAAAAAATAATAATAAATAATATCAAAGGCCTTGCCTTTTTTATGAACCATTGGTTCTGGAATTTTAAAGATTCTTTTCTTGAATCCAAAATTGGATCAAGATAATTAAAACAGTGCCTTGCACTTGCAAATCTGCACTGTTGTGCTCTCTGAATTGGCGCAAGCCACCAGAAAGCGCCACGTGTCAGCACCATAACAACTTGCGCTATGCGCTTTTAAAATAGAGCATTGCTCTCTGAAATTGGCGTATCTCACCAGAGCGCGCCACGTGTCAGCAGCGCAACAGCGCAGCGCACTGCGCTTGCGCTCACCCGAGCGTGACACGTGTCACCTCCACATGCGCTTGCGCTCCATAATTGGCGCAAAGCGCCTGACAGGCCACATGGCCACTGTCAGTCTGATTAATGCACTGCATTATTTACAGAAGGGCCAACCCAAATTAAAAAAGGCCTAACAGGCCTAATAAAATGCAATGCATTATTTTAAAACGGGCAGAGCCCAAACAAAAATAGATGTTGTGCATCATTTAAAAGGGACAGAGCCCAAATCAAAAAGGCCTAGCAGGCCAAAAGAAAATGCAGTGCATTATTAAACAAGGGCAAAGCCCTAGCACAGGCCTAATAGGCCAAAGATAAAAACGTTGAATATTCTTAACTGGACTTAGCCCAATCATGGCCGTAAGTCCTCAAATTAAATTGACTGAGCAAGACTGCTCTCTTAAATCAATTTACACCCGGTTCAAGAGTACATCTCTGAACTCCTCTGACACCTATCGTTGTAATCCTTCAACGACGTCAGAGAGGTGATGGGTCCTGACAACCACACATCCATACGGACTGTGGGGTCCTTAAACTCATAGACTAATGCATCCTTAAACCAAAATACGGACTGCGGGGTCCTCAAACCCATGGACTTATGCGTCCTTAAACTAATGGACTAATGCGTCCTTTAACACACCCATACGGACTGTGGGGTCCTTAAACCCATGGACTTATGCGTCCCTAAACTAATGGACTAATGCGTCCTTAAACACATCCATATGGACTATAGGGTCCTTAAACCCATGGACTAATGCGTCCTTAAACTAATATCCGTCCCTAAAACGGGAATGATGGACCCCTACGTCCCTGAACTGGAACATGGACCACCATGTCCCTAAACTGGCAATGGAACGCAATGTCCCTAAACTACCTATGGACCACTACGTCCCTAAACTGGAACAATAGAGCCCCCAAACGCTCTTTTGTTGGATCTAAACGATCCCGTTTAAGTTGATCTTAGCCTTAAATATGGCTAACGTATCCTTAAACATTCAAACAGACTTCAAAACCCCCAATTAACCTTGGTTCAAGGGTACATCTCTGAACTCCTCTGACACCTGTCGTTGTAATCCTTCAACGTCGTCAGAGAGGTGACGGATCCCGATGGCCATATATTAAACGGACCACTACGTCCCTAAACTGGAACAATAGAGCCCCTAAATGCTCTTTCCGTTAAGTTGATCTTAGTCTCGGATCAGACTAACGTATCCTTAACGAACGTTTAAGTTGATCTTAGCCTCAATATGGCTAACGTATCCTTAAACTAAAACACCAAACCTAAATCTAAGTAAATACGGATTTGGACTAATCCACGTCCTACGGGCGACGACATAACTTAGTCTCCGTATACAATCCACGGGCATCCACAAAAAAAACAAACACACACGACACGAAGTGAAATTCTGGAGAAGGAGAAAGTTGTTACCGCGACGCGATAGCGTAATTAACTGCAGGGGCTTGCGCCTGCAGGGAAGAGCATTCCCACAATCAAAAACCCCTCAAGCGAGGGGGAATCTGATGAAATCTGCTAAATCGGCCGCATCCGTCTAAACCTCCTATACACGGTGCCATAAATCAACTTGGCATCTTCGGAGAGGTAGATGGATAAAACCAAATAGTATCTTCCCCGAATCTCAGGTAAGACGTCCTCACGTCGTCTTGGCCGCCATTTGGAGGGGAACACACCTTGCCCGAGATAAAATTATCATTTCTGGGTTCGACCCATAGTCGTCACGGACACTTAGGTCCATAATACTGATGCTACGTTTCGGGCTTCTTGTCACTGACATCAAATTTCATGTCATTGATACTAAGACTTGCTATAACGCTTTACTCGGTAGGCCTTGGTTACACGAGTACAACATTATCCCTTCTACACAGCATCAGTGTATAAAATATTTCAAGAATGGCTCAGAGTACACGATCACATGAGAACTCAATCCGTTCTTGGTGAATGAAGTGCGAAAGTATGAAGACACAAAGTACTTTCCGTCGGACTTCGAGGATACTGAAAGGTGCCACAAGCCAGAGAATAAAAAAAATCCGCAGCCACCATCCTGATCTTTGGAAGCGACACCGAGGAAGAAGAACAAATAGTTTACTTGGGGAAACCCCAAAGGCAAAATAATAAGCCCGGACAATCTACTCCTATTTTGGTCTTTGGCAGCGACTCCGAGGACGAAGCCAATTCAGTGTTTTTCGTCCGCCCATCAATACAGACTCTTGCTGAAGAAGATCAGAGTCTACAAATTATGATAGCTCCGCCTTGACACTACAGGGAACTTGATACACTCGATACATACAACGTACAAGAACTGCAAACCTTCTACATGCCTCCTAGGTGAAGAGGTGAAAAGGCGATCATCTTCTACAAATCTATGGAGACCGGGTAGAAAAAGAAGTCTGGCATGGTGTCGACCCCACTCTTGACAGGTTCCATCCCATCTGTATGCCAAGATATTATGCGGAGGGAATAAAGAAACTGTTAAAGCGCTAAGGAGTACCTCTCGAACAAACGGTTCGACAGACCCAATTCTACAAAAAGATTTGGGATATTCCCGGGACTTAGCGAAAGAAGCTCAACGGGAAGATGGAAACAACTGGGCTCGGATATGTTCGGTCCAAGAAATGGGAGCAAGTTTACAGCTGCCATATCATAAACAGTTTAAGTGAAGAAGAACATGCTCTTCCAGATAGTCGTGACGTTAAATTGGAGCAAAATCCTGCTTTGAGAACGTTAAGTCGGTCGCTTGAAGAGCAAATCGATAAGCTAATAAAAGAAGCTTGCCAAGCGAGCCAGGACAATCATAGACGTGAAATGGTTCTATATGAAAATACCAAGATGCAGCGACTCAATCAATAATCAGTGGGAGAAGTAGATCATAATACTCTTCATCCACAGTCCGTTGAGTACTTTCACAAAGAGAGAAAATCCCGAATCAGAGGTAAAAATAAGGAGAAAAATGTAAACAACGTTCAAAGACGATAAAACAGGACCAAGATGCCATCCAATCAAGAAAACCTCGGTTGGAGCCCGTCATTTATAAAGAAAATGGGGAACGAATACTCGTTCTCATAGGACAAGACAGGGAAAATATTCAACCATGTCATGAAGCACCAAATGTTGACACTTCCAAAGTCTCGGCACCTTGAACAAATAAACAAGATCCATCACCCGGATTATTGCTCCTATCACCAAGCAATAGGACATCCCTGTAACACCTTAAAACGCGATTAGAGTTAATTAAACGATATAATATGGGATTTTTTATACACTTAACTAATAATTATTTTTCACATATTTTATTTAATTAATTAATATTTTATTAAATTATTTATGTACTTGTGGTATTTTTAGGCTATTCTAGCATTAAGGACATGCTAATCATATTTGGCTTGCCATGGCACATTAACCATATCTTTATGTTCTTATTAATATATTAAGTAAATAAAAGGTTTTATTTTTAATTG
The DNA here is from genome assembly GCA_030015575.1 of Agapanthus africanus. Lineage (NCBI taxonomy): Eukaryota > Viridiplantae > Streptophyta > Magnoliopsida > Asparagales > Amaryllidaceae > Agapanthus > Agapanthus africanus. The sequence continues at coordinate 351,978,443 of CM057351.1, forward strand.
AAAAAGAAAAGATAAAGAATGAAGAATGGGGGAGACAAGGAAGTGAGGAGGGCATTTAATGTAGATGGAGAGTGAGAGAGAGAGAGAGAGAGAGAGAGGATGGCTCTCAAGAGCCATCCCTCTACCCTCATCTATCTCTCATTCTTCTCTTCTTCTTCTTCTTCCTCTTCTTCTTTCAAAATCCCTCTCTTGAAATTTTTCTCCACCTCACCCTTGAGCCTAATCACCTTAAAACTTCACTAAACCCTTAACTAATCATGTTTAACCCCTCTTGAGATGCCTTGGAGCTTGCATGACTATGGTTTCTTCAAGTTTTTGGTGAGGTAATGATCTAAAACCCTTAATTAGGCTCTAAGGGAAGTCTTCTTGTTATCTAGTTTCACTAAACTATCTTAATGTTTTGGTTTAGTGTTAAATATCGTATTTGTTAAGATTAGGGTTTCTGTTCGAATCTGCTATCGACCCAGTTATTTTTTTGGGAAGTTGCCACTACCGAGAGCTAGTCTAGAGACCACAAACTTAACCCCAAAACCTGAGCCCGTCCCTCAATTTTTAGGCTGTAGATTTAATCGATCTGGCCACAAATTGCGTCCAGTGTGGGGACTTGTGTCGTGGATCTTGGTCGGGGGTTCTCTGGGACTACATGTAGGCCAATGGCATGTGCAACTTTCCTTAATTGCTTGTATATGAAAATCTGGGACTGTTTTGCTATATTTCAAGTGTTTCGATAAAGTGCGATATGGATTTATCCGACTCTCGTTTAGGTGTTTCGTGTGGTTAGAAGCCTTAGGGGTGGTCTAGGATGTCGCTGTACATGTTTAGTCCGCTAAGCTAACACATGATAGCCTGTGGGAGTTGGTTTGTTAGTTTTGCGTATGTGTCCGTGTCTTATCGAAAAGTTTATTAACCTCATGCGTTATGGTTTTGTGTGATGCTAGGATCGTTTGCGGGGACTTTGGACGTGGCAAGCAAAGGAAAGGAAGTGGTCAGATTCTATTAGCTCGAGACCGTCCGGTGAATAGATTTAACATCTACGCGGGAATCGCTTGTATGGCGTTAAGCACCGATGGTGATATTCTGGTTATAAACTTTATACTGCATGCTTATACATTTGTGATTGTGCATGAGTATCATAGAGTGCATCCCATTACCTGTTTTGCATTGACATATCCTCAGTAGGACACTGCACCATTACCAACGGTTCATGTCGCACAAGCACTGATTCATATGCCCACACACCGTTGGTAATTGCCATGATATGCACATTATAGAAATTGACATGAATAACTACATTGTATTACATTCTTAATTGGTAGTTATGCTCTCGTTAATGTACTAGTACATATTATGTCAGCATCATACATACATTGCTATTAGTACCATGTTCTCATATGATGTTTTATAAGATTTGCGGTTTTCCTGACATGATATTTGATGTCCACCATAGGTGTTCTCGGTTATGAGTGATGAGTATACCCAATTTGAGGAGTGAGGAGGAACCGTCTGCGGGTACATGGTGGGCCCGATATGGTACCCCGAGGTAAGAAGATCGTATAGAAAGGCATTGAGCCCGGCAGGGGATCATTACTTACCGGTGAATGTATGGAAACTCGGTAGATATCCGGAGGATACCGTTTAGAGTTATATAATGAGATGGATATGAGGGCCGATCAGAGTGATGGTGCCTGAGATATCGGGATTTAGGTGTCGTTGATTAACACTGGTTTTTATGATTATTTATTGATGGTATCGCTATTTTATTTCACATTCAGGACTGATTATGACATGCTCTGTTCATATAGTTGTTGCATCCTGATGTTGTACCTTGCTCATGATTATGTTGCATTCACACTATTATTCATATGCCATCATAACCTCATATTAGAAATTGTCATTATTTTGTGCATGCTTGCGATTGCATATGATGTTATTTACTACTCGTGAGCTGGCAACTCACCCCCGTTGTGCCACAGTGTCTTGCAGGACTGATCCTCAGTGTAGTCGTGCACTCTACTTCTTCTATTTCTGAGGACACCGCTACTTTTGAGCTTGACATATTTTGTAGGTGGGTGGCGAGTATTCATGTGCTTCTTTCTGTACTCTTATCCTTGTATCTAGTACTCTTCATTTACCATATGTATATATTGACTTAGAGACGAGACCGAGAGATTCAATATTTTTATTATATGTGACTCTGGATGTCGAGCTCGTGTGAGCCGACTTTGTATTATGTTGCGATATTGTTTCTTTTCATATTTGCTTATTTCTCCGCCTATAGCGTCGTATATCTGTTATGTGGTGGTGTTCCGCCTTTAGGCGTGAGATTGCTCCTAATTGGGGATGTCGTTTTTATATATTATGTTTTGCATCCGTTTTGGACCAGTTTTTACAAAGGAGAAGCTGCCAAAATTTTTAGTAACAACTGGAGATTTTTAAAAGGATGATATTTTGAAACTAATGTTTTACCACTCTACTTCAATTCACGGTTTAGATTTCAGGGTTTCGGCTTACTTGAATTTCGTTACGCCTTTAGACGTTGCGTGATTTAAGTGCCGGTTGCGTGCCTAAATAATATTCGTTCAAAATTAATATATTACCAGTTGGCAATACAAAGTGATATTCGCCGACAGTTTCGGCAACAACAACTGCTCCATTTTCTACTCTGAGAGACATATCATCCTTTCCCAGTTCTTTACTTTTCTTTAACCCTTTTAACAGATTACAAATGTGGAATCCTGATCCGGTATCTAATACCTAGGACATAGAGCAGACTGAGAAACAGTTCTTAATAACTTACACACCAGAAGAAGATGCATCAGAATGCTCCTTCTTCATTTGGATTGCGTGGAAATCCTGGCAATCCCTTATCCCTTGTCCAGACTTATGACAGTTGTCATAAGATAGAGCAGAACTAATGTTCCCCAGCCCAGTATAATAAGCAGGTTCGGTCAATACATCCATATTATTATTTTGATTAAGGCGTGACATGGTCGCTACCTGGAGATAAAGAGAAGAAAACACTTTAGCGTGCACTCTTACAAGATTAGATTGGTTATTATCTTATGTAATTAGGATAGCTCCCACTGTTTTTTATCAAATCTTCTTTCAAATCCTAAAAGATAAGATTAGGCAGGATTAATTACACCTTACAAGTTCGCTAATCGGTCAACCAGGCTGGTGTTGGTACTCCGAGAGAGGCTCCCCATGCTTTCGCATGGAACCAATTAAATAACCTCATTTCCGCAGGGGCATAACCCTGTTAACTCCTTTTTAGACACCTACTGGATTAGCTAATTGTAAAGTGGAAAACTCTTCCATGAGCAACGCTTACTCGCAGTGGGTATCGGGATCCAACTATCATATAGAAGGTATGCAATCTCATTGCAAATTTCAACACTTGAAATTCCCGATAATGGTTTTTACCCCATGCGGCTTATGACCTTGGCAAAGGTCAACAAATCATAAAACGCAAGTCAAGTTCAATCTGTCATTTCGTGACTGATTTAGACCCACCCGCATGACCCTTGGCAAAGGTCAACAAAGCCGTACGACTGTCCTAACCAATTGCATCAATATGCGGCATAAAAGCACTAAATAGCTACCAAACACTACGCCTCGGCAAAGGTCAAAAAATGCAACACGAATACTAAACAGTACCTATCTTAAATGACGGAGGGCTACGAATAGTTTTAAAGAAAACCTTTAACGTAATGAACTTGATATCATTGTAGAACCTGATGATTTGAAAATGAGTGGTTTAAGCCCCGCTTTAAAATTCAAGTAGTTTTTTAAAAACAAACCGAGTGGGTTGTGGCATATACTAGTTTTTGTTAAAGAGATCATTCCCGGTGAAGAGATCTAGGCTCTTTCTTCATCGAATGGGGTGCTGGATATTCATAATGGAATACCACTATGCAAAGTAAGAACTAGAGCTACCCTTTTGAAAAATGTGATTCTACAATATCTTTTAGGTTTATTTTCTTTTCATTAATTTTATTAATGAAGTCTCATCAAATATGTTTCCTAAATATCACAGAAGAAACGAAAATAAAACACACATATATGTCATCCGCATTCGCCACAGGGACCCGGTTCTTCACCGTAAGGTTACTTAACTTACGGCAGGACGGGGTCAGGACTAGCTTGGATGCAAAACATATATAGTGTCTACTAATATATCATATATATAAGCAACATTCATCTTACACAGTTATATGATCATATCACAGCACAGCAGAAGCAAATATATGAAATATAGGATATATTAGGAGGCCCGTGTTTTAGATTAAGCCAGTAACGAAAAACACGGATTCCACGGTCGTGATAAATAACCAAGCCCACACCCCTAGACCCCTATGAGAGTGGCAAGCAACCCTGCCAATTCTAGAGTTAGGCGACCGGTCTCGACTCTTCGAGAAGGCTTTCCACTGGACTCCAGAACCTGGTTACTTGTGCTCTGCAGCTTGGGTCTATCCTAATACAGAAAAGTAAATATTATATATCGAATAGTGTAACAACCCTAATTTTTCTATACACTATTCTATACAATTGTTTTTTTAAAATTTTTTAAAAATCCATAAAGGAGTATTTTAACCTGAGCACAATATATATATAAGTAATTATTTTGTTTTTAAATAACTCCATTTTTAGTGTACATAAAATTATTTTAAAATTTAAGTGTACTTGGGGTATTTAATGTTGCTGTTACCACTTTAAGTAGTTATTTTCCCACAATAATTACAAGAAGAAGGTTGTAGCTCATTGGTAATACCTAGCACTACTGAACCAAGCCACCATAGTTCAAATCCCATGCCCCACATTATTTTTGTATTTACTTTGTTTTAATTTCTTTTGGAAGTCAACGGTCAAAAGGCCACAACTCCCAAAATATGTACTGGACAACAAAAAGTAAATATACCAAATTGTACCCCCGAAGTTTTCCCGGTCTCTGGTGGCCTGACTCGGCCCGACTCGACGCCGCCTGCCGGCGACTCGGTCGACTCGGTCCGGCGCCGCCGGCGGGACTTGGCCGGACGGCCGAGTTGCCAACAGAGAAAAGTTGGCTCTTGACCTAGTCCACCCTCCTGCATACTCTAAATGCTTGGATCGGTTACCAATTGCCCAATAAATCCCTTTTAATCCTAGGTTTAATGAGTTTTAATGATTTTTATATAATTTTTATATTTTTTTTATTTAAAACCCTAACCCTATATAAACCCCCCATACCCTCTACCCTCTCATCTTTTTTTCTAAGTCCACTCTCCCAAAATCTCAAGAGAACTTGGTACGTCGGAAAACGAGCGAAAGGCGAAGCGCTGACGAAATCGACGGCGACTTTCCGGTGATCGTGCTAGGAGCTCTCGACGACGTTTCGACGTGCCGTCAAACCCTCTACCTCCCTCTCACTCTCTAGCATTGTCAAAACCCGTAAGTTACCCTTTTCTACCTTTCTTTTCTTCCATTAAAATACGATTTTTCAAACCCGACGGAAATCGGAACAAACCGATTTATGATTCGGTTTTCTATCAAATCTCACTTATCACTAATTCCATAATGCTTAAACATATTCATGTTGACTATTAATCACTTAAAAATTAATTTGAACAAGTTTTCACATATGAAATGATAGCTTTTGCAATATACCGTATTTTTGCACTTAAATACCACCATATTTTGTTTATCACATTTAACCCTTTAACATTGCTATACCTTAAAATAGATCACGAGGTAATGACCTACCTCCACACACACTCATATGCAATCATAACACGCTACCTTGAAAACTTAGATTAAGATAAAATAAGATTTTACATTAAAATACCCTTTTCTTATAAAACCTTTCTAAAAGTTCTAAGTTATATACAATTTTAAAACAATATCTTTTAATACGAAATACGAAAGTTATGGACATCGATCGTTTATCTAAACCTGATTTTGTGGTGTCTATACAAGTGTGTCTAAGGCGAGTTGTTACTTAATTAGGACCACTACTTGTAGTGGAGAGCCTCCCACTCACCTGGCACTTACCTGGCCGCAATTGGCGGTGAAGAGGCGATTTGAGGATTTTATGATTTATCGTTTAGACCATTTAGAAATAGGTTAGTTGACTTAGGAAACCCTAGAATCTAAAATACGGAAATTTACACCCTTTTTCAAATAAATACCTTATCTTTATAAAACCGTTTTCTAAAATGATTAGTATTTATTAAATCTTTGCAAAGCACCACTACAACCCATTTTTGGGGAACTCGTCAGGGTTAGTACGGTTTATCGTGCACCCTCGGGCTTAGTAGTGCGAGATTCAGACCTCCGCAAGGAGCATTCGGTCTCGAAAGGTTTAAAATACGACATTTAAGAAAAATGAGATTTTTGGAAAATAAAATATTTATTAAAAATTATTCTTGTATAAACATATGTATATCTATCATTTAAACACCTATTTTATTATAAGATAAAGTTTCCACCTTTTCTAAAAATTACAAGATTAAAAGTTGCATTAAAATACCATGAATTTCAAATAAATCAATATCACAAAGTAATACCTTTATTTATGAAATTAGGATATTTTCACTAGAAATATCACAAAATAACTCACACTCATTATAACTATAAAGACGAATAATAAATACTTGAGGTGTATCTTGAAAACTATACAAAAGTATTTTTACATAAAACCCCCTCAAGTTTTATAAATTACAATAATGACCCTAACAAATATAGAACTTCGACTTACATTTCTTTTGGTCTGATTCGGGTTTGAGTCTGATTATTTCTGACTTGAATATGATTCAAGTCAATATACATTATTTAATATTCCAACTCAATATGAATACATGAATCCCAGAATCTAGTTAACAATCTATACAACTTGACTGAACCAAACCATGGATATACATCCATTATTCCGTTATTCCATTTACCTGATTATGCAGTTACAATATGTTTACTGATATCATAGTTTTGGTCAGTCATCCAACTTACACAATACAATACAACAATACTATCAAAACACTACGGGGTTTAAGGGGTAGATTGGTACGGAAGATGTTAAAAGTAGCACGAGACGGTCAGATTTAAGACACCTAACATGAATCCAATTGCCGTTGTTCCGGGCCTTCTAACGGAGCCTTGTACTCTATTTTCCGTTTGCCCTGGTCTCTAGCATATAGAGACCCCTCTCGTATACACTGGCATTCTTCTGTACCAAGCTACAAACAACAGCGTTAACACAATATTCTATAATATTTTACAACCTCTTTAGGAAATACTCTTATTCTGTCTTTTCTAATTCTTCTTTATCTTTGGGACTTACCGAGCGACCTGTTCGCTGACGACATTCTATTTCTTTCTTCTTTGAATGTCGTCAGGTGCTTTGGACGCAGCAGAGATCGAGCCCACCGGTGAAGACTTGGAGCAGTTTCACGAAGACCCCGAGCTCTAGATATTGTACTTTGTTCTATTCAGTATTTTCATTTCCTGTTATGCCACTGTTTAGGCATCGCTTTTCATTTCAGTTGTATTTACTTTTCATGCATTGTACAAAAGAATGTTATTAATAAAGTTGCTGTTATTTCTATATCTCTTGTCTCTTATGATTTACTTTTATATTGCTTAGATACGCTTAACGTATGTACTTCTAAGTATATACGTAGCGGACCTCGTCGCGTCCCCTTCACCGTACACCGGGAAGCGGGGCATGACAGGTTTTGTTGGTGGCCCATGCAGGTCAGAGCTATATGGAACCCTAAGCAATATAAAACACAAGAACCAGCAACTAAAATATTCTTTACAATTCATGTTCCTTGAATCTTACCATTTCATATTCCTTGAATCTTATCATTTCATATCCGTTGAATCTATCCTAACCCTATTCTTTCACACTCACGATCACCAAATTGTTTTGAAACTGTTACACCTTCCTTTTACAAATTTCGAGGACGAAATTTTTATAAGGAGGGTTGAATGTAACAACCCTAATTTTTCTATACACTTTTCTATACAATTTTTTTAAAATTTTTTTAAAAATCCATAAAGGAGTATTTTAACCTGAGTACAATATATATATAAGTAATTATTTTGTTTTTAAATAACTCCATTTTTAGTATACATAAAATTGTTTTAAAATTTAAGTGTACTTGGGGTATTTAATGTTGCTATTACCACTTTAAGTAGTTATTTTCCCACAATAATTACAAGAAGGAGCTTGTAGCTCATTGGTAATACCTTGCACTGCTGAACCAAGCCACCAGAGTTCAAATCCCATGCCCCATATTATTTTTGTATTTATTATTTTTTAATTTCTTTTGGAAGTCAACGGTCAAAAGACCATAACTTCCAAAATATGTACTGGACAACAAAAAGTAAATATACCAAATTGTACCCCCGAAGTTTCCCCGGCCTCTGGTAGCCTGACTCGGCCCGACTCGGCGCCGCCTGCCGGCGACTCGGCCGACTCGGTCCGGCGCCGCCGGCAGGACTTGGCCGGACGGCCGAGTCGCCAACAGAGAAAAGTTGGCTCTTGACCTAGTCCACCCTTCTGCATACTCTAAATGCTTGGATCGGTTACCAATTGCCCAATAAATCCCTTTAATCCTAGGTTTAATGAGTTTTAATGATTTTTATATAATTTTTATATTTTTTTATTTAAAACCCTAACCCTAGCCTAACCCTATATAAACCCCCCATACCCTCTACCCTCTCATCTTTTTTTCTAAGTCCACTCTCCCAAAATCTCAAGAGAACTTGGTACGTCGGAAAACGAGCGAAAGGCGAAGCTCTGACGAAATCGACGGTGACTTTCCGATGATCGTGCTAGGAGCTCTCGACGACGTTTCGACACGCCGGCAAACCCTCTACCTCCCTCTCACTCTCTAGCATTGTCCAAACCCGTAAGTCCCCTTTTTCTACCTTTCTTTTCTTCCATTAAAATACGATTTTTCAAACCCGACGGAAATCGGAACAAATCGATTTCCGATTCGGTTTTCTATCAAATCTCACTTATCACTAATTCCATAATGCTTAAACATATTCATGTTGACTACTAATCACTTAAAAATTAATTTGAACAAGTTTTCACACATGAAATGATAGATTTTGCAATATATCGTATTTTTGCACTTAAATACCACTATATTTAGTTTATCACATTTAACCCTTTAACATTGCTATACCTTAAAATAGATCACGAGGTAATGACCTACCTCCACACACACTCATATGTAATCATAACACGCTATCTTGAAAACTTAGATTAAGATAAAATAAGATTTTACATTAAAATACCCTTTGCTTATAAAACCTTTCTAAAAGTTCTAAGTTATATACAATTTTAAAACAATATCTTTTAATAGGAAATACGAAAGTTATGGACATCGATCGTTTATCTAAACCTGATTTTGTGGTATCTAGGCAAGTGTGTTAAAGCGAGTGGTTACTTAATTAGGACCACTACTTGTAGTGGAGAGCCTCCCACTCACCTGGCACTTACCTGGCCGCAATTGGCGGTGAAGAGACTATTTGAGAAATCTATGATTTATTGTTTAGACCATTTAGAAATATGTTAGTTGGTTTAGGAAACCTTAGAATCTAAAATACGGAAATTTACACCCTTTTTCAAATAAATACCTTATCTTTATAAAACCGTTTTCTAAAATGATTAGTATTTATTAAATCTTTGCAAAGCGCCACTACAACCCACCTTTGGGAAACTCGTCAGGGTTAGTACGGTTTATCGTGCACCCTCGGGCTTAGTAGTGCGAGATTCAGACCTCCGCAAGGAGCATTCGGTCTCGAAAGGTTTAAAATACGACATTTAAGAAAAATGAGATTTTTGGAAAATAAAATATTTATTAAAAAATATTCTTGTATAAACATATGTATATCTATCATTTAAACACCTATTTTATTATAAGATAAAGTTTCCACCTTTTCTAAAAATTACAAGATTAAAAGTTACATTAAAATACCATGAATTTCAAATAAATCAATATCACAAAGTAATACCTTTATTTATGAAATTAGGATATTTTCACTAAAAATATCAAAAAATAACTCACACTCATTATAACTATAAAGACGAATAATAAATACTTGAGGTGTATCTTGAAAACTATACAAAAGTATTTTTACATAAAACCCCTCAAGTTTTATAAATTATGTCACGCCCCGCTTCCCAAAATACGGAATACGAGGGGTAGACAAGGCCAGCCATGCTCCTACGGTCAAGGAAAAGTCCTGCCGTAGTCACACTTCGGCTTCTAGTTTCTCATGGTAAACAGTAAATGATGCGCAGGTAATGGGAAATGCAGTAACTGAAGCAAACAATGTAAAGACTGACCTGAAGTGGAACAAACAAAGGTAACTCGGAACGGCAAGTCAAGAAGTCTGTGATGCACGTCTAGTTCTGATCCAGACTAAATCTTCTCCTCACACTGAGCATGCATACTCAGGTCGTCAGAGCGACACAATAGCAATATAATGTATATAATCAAGTAACAGTTCTAACAGTGGTAATGGATATGAATAACAGTAAAACAGCATGAATATGAATATGCAGTAATCAATGCAGCGGAGCAGTAAAGCAATATAACGATATGTCATGTATGTCAACACAGTATATAAGGAATGTAAATGACAGTAACCCTATCAGTCTCTAAGTCTTACTGCACAGGTCAATATGCCTACCGTCAGTCCAAGTGTGAGAGTCAACCACTCGCGAGTGTCCTCCACCCAAGGGTAGAACCCAAGGGCAAGGGACCACGGGCCCAACATGTAACGAGTGTATCACGGTGTATATATCACGTACCCTGTAAATCTCCATATAACTCCCTAAATATATAAGCCGGCATGGGACTCCCGAGATTCTGTTGAACTCACACTTAAACTACCCCACACCCCGAGGTCTACATCAAACACTAACCATCAATCTAAATACTAATCGATCCGTGACAAGTCTGCGCGAGAACTGGAGGCAGGGCCTCCATCAAGCACGTCCCGACTAATACCTAAGATAAATGGCAGGGTCTGGTGTCTTATCTGTGACACCCGTGCAAACGCTTCCATAAGTGTCCCATTCCACTTATTAGTCACACGTGCACGCATCCCACAGACGTCGACAATGCAATAGAATAATATGGTCACTGATTGTGCACAAGTACGTATCACTTTCACTTAATCACGAATACACGAACACTGACGTACTTGCCACAATCAACACTAAAATCTAACACTGGGTAAATGCACGATGACACTAGGTTATCACTACCATGATATGGGTATGATGTGATGCATGAACAGTATAAAAGCACAATTAAGGTGTCATAAAAACAACAGTCTATTACTTGCACGATTTATCATGAAGTATATGTATGTAATTTGGCGAAATGATAAACAGGTAATAATTAATATGTTCAGTTAGCTATCCATAGAATTTTGTTTCAAGCCAATCGGGTTTCAGGATCATTAGTTATAACCATTTCATTTTAAGCGCTCGCGGCTGGAAATCCAATTTCAGAATCAGGAGTCCGTTTCGCAACGCATTTTAATCCCAGTGGGGATCAGATTTTAGCAACGCTACAGTTGGATGAATTCTAGGGTTTTCAGTGAGGTTTTCAACGCAACAGACGGATCTTCGATCGCGTTTGTACGTTAAGAGATATACAATGTTTAACACTACTATGTCGGTTCTGATTCCGCTGGGACTGTTATGTGTCCCGATCTATTAAATTACAGATTAAATATCAAACGGTAACGAAACAGTATGAGATCAATTGTGTTGTCTAACTTACAGTTTTATCTATAATAAACAGCGGAGTTCCGCAATCTACGAGTTAAGGAGATCCTGTGGTACTCAATACGGAACAGCAACCAATAACTGGAGTCGCTCTGGACTGCAGTCCAGAGTCGCACTCCGATCTGATTATCATTACAATTTAAGTACAGGATTGTCTGGAGACTAGTATATGGTTAAAGTTCATTGAGTCGGCTTCGATTTGAGCCCTCGAACTCACCATTCTACTATGTATATGATTTATGGTAAATTTAACTATTTTCAGATACGACAGGATTACGGTTTTACGATTAAACTTGTGGGCAGTGGTTTTAGTCGTTATCGATTACATCATCCAACCAGATTCACACACTATGTTCACAGCCCTACGGGCCAAACTACACCATTGAGTTCCATCAAATTTGATAATGTTTTCCTAAGGGAACAAGCATCGAACAGTTAAGGCACATAATAGTTTTAAACTTGTAACATTATAATTCATGTATTTAACGATTGTAATTTAGGGAAATAGCATGTAAGCAAGTAGAATACTTGCCTGGCGACGTATTGACGACGGTACGTCCACAGCGCGATCGCGACACGACCGTGGCACGGCAGCTCGACTGGGCTCGAGCTCGAGTCCTCGGCAAAGTTATGGCTCCGTCGTGGGGTGGTTACGGAGTTGTAAAGAGAGGCGTTGCAGATAGAGGGAGAGTGAGATTTAGAGAGCGAGAGTGTGCAGGGAGAGAGAGAATTGGAGAGAGCAGGGAGTGAGAAAGAGAGAGAGAGCTAGAGAGAGAGAGAGAGTTTTAGAGGTGTAGAGACTGAGAGAGAGAAGAGAATGAGATATAGAGAGAGAGAATTGAGAGTGTGAGAGAGAGGATGAGAGAGAGGTTTAGAGAGAGAGGTTTAGAGAGACAGTGGGAAAAAGGAGGGTTAGAGAGAGAGACAGTGAGAGAGAGATGGTGAGTGGGGGATGCAGGGTGGTGAGAGAGGGAGAGATAGAGAGCTGAGTTCGAGAGAGAGGGGCAGAGATTTTGACGACGACGACTACGACGACGTCGACGATGATGATGGGTCGATGATGGTGCAGGTGAGGAGGTAGGTTGCTGGGGTTCGAGCTCGGGTGCAGGGGTCGTCGGGTATTAATGGGAGGTGAGGAGAGGCTCGGGTTTTGGAGGGAGGAAAGAGGAGTCGTGGAGGGAGAAGAGGGTGACTGAGAGGCTGTCGTCGACGTGAGTCGAGCGACGAGGTGGGATGATCGCCGGCGGTGGAGGTGTCAAAGGTTCGAGAGAAATTTTGGGTGCTCGCGTTTGGGGCTCGGTGAATGTAGAGGAGAGAGATGAGGAGTGAGTTGGAGGCGAGGTTGAAAACGTGGGGGCAACGGTCGGGCGAGGGCGTGGGCGACGGCGGAGGAGGCGGGTCGCGCGCTCGTTAAAGGAGGTAGCCGTTGGTGATTTTTGAAGGAAGATGAATGAATAGTAGCGGGTCGGGTCGCTGTGATGCGGATTGGGTGCTGGGGGAATTGGGCCAGGCCGTGAGAAATAAGAAAATCGAAAAAGAATTTGTTGAGAGAAAGAGGAGCAGGCCGGGCCAAGAAAAATAAGAGAATTAATAGAAAAAAATGGGAACGGGCTGGAAAATTTTGGTGCTGGGCTTGAGAACAAAATTAGGGAAAAGTTTGAGGAAAAAAAAAAGAAGTGCATGGGCTCAGGTCGGGCCAGTGGGGGAAAAATTTGAAAGGGGCAATGGGTTTAAAAGAAAAATGAACTTAAACAAGGAATGGGAATTGGGGTTCTGTTAAAAGAAACTGGTGTTGGCTAAGGAAAATTTGTTGAAGAAATATAATAGGGTTTGGGTTTAAATTTTGTTAAGGAAATTGGGCTGGGGCTTAGGGGATATGGAAAAGAATAGTTTGGGTTTAATTAGTTGGGCCGGAAAAATGGGTTGTATAAATGGGAAGAAATAAAATTAAATAACATAAATAAAATTCAAGAATACAAAATACAGATTTGGTATAATAAGAAGCTGGGTATTACATCATACTACCCTTACAAAAATTTCGTCCTCGAAATTTAAAATAAACTACAAGTAATACAACCATATGCGAAAGCTATTATTTTGCAATTTAACACATAGAGATTTACTAGAAATGAGTGGGCGAAGAAATTTCGAGAATATAAAATACGTAAGAATAACATACAAAATATAGATTTAAGTAGGTATAAAATAGGAACAACTATAAGGGTAGTCACAAATATACGGAGATATAAATAACAACAATATGACAACATCATTCGAGGCGTACTCAATAAGATCGAAACTCCGATATATGCATATGCAAGTACGTCAAAAGTAGTACGTCAGAAATAAATAGTATACGACACAAACATTGGTAATAATAAACATTGGCACAAAAACCTGAAAATAAAATAACAAGAATAAAGTAGTGGAAATCTTGTCGGTAGGTTAAAACATTTTAGGATAACGCATCGGTCAAATAGTTTCAAAATAGCTTAGAAACTCATATAGTGAAAATAAGAAACATGTAACAAAATATACGCAGTTCAAGGTTGCGCTACTAAAAAGAATAATAATAATGCACTTAGAATACGTAAAACGGGGTAATCAATAACACGTACTTTTGACAAATGCAAAATAATAAAACTACATTTTAAAATAATAGTGCCCCTAAATATAGTCGGGGTAACACGGAAAAGCATAAGTGTGTCCAAGTTTAGGTAGGGTAGAGATTACAATGGGATGTGGCTGATACAAAAGGTCGAAGGATAACGGCTTTAGGTTGAAGATCAAGGAAATTGGGATCGGGTCAACACAAGAGTAGCGGTGAGCCACAAAGGGCTACAAGGGAAACAGTATGGGGAGGATAACTTTCGGTACATCGTATGAATCAGGAATTTGAAAAGCTAATGAACTCGATAATTCGTAAGGAAGGTCCTGCTCCCAGAAGGATCTCAACCAGGGTACAGACGAAGTATGAATGGTGGCTCATTCCAAGGATTAGAGTGCGGTACTTTCCAATTGAAATGAGGGTGAAAACTATACAACTAGTAGGGGTGGACAGTCAGGGATCTCCGCCGAAAATAAATGGATATAAGCAATAAACAAGCATCAAGCAAACCAATAATCAAAAAGGTTACAAATTCAGAATATTTATTTCATTCAAAAAAATCTGAAACAAGGCATTCTCAAAGATGGAAAGTGGCCCTAAACTATACACATTTATTTGGCCAGAAAACAACATCAAAAGGAATTCCGTCAGTCGCGGTGGTGGAGATTCAGCAAGTTACGGTAGGCTCGCGCACTCAGGTAGGGACGTCCATTTCCATAGCGTCTCGCGGGCATCGCCATTGGAAATTCTTCCACAGTAGGGTCTTGATCTTCCGGTCGTTCCTCCTCGGGTGGAGCTTCTTCATCGAGGTCCGATTCCATGAGTTCCTCTCCTTCTGGGTTCTCTTCCATGGGGTCTCCCTCCACTGGATTTTCTTCTATCGGCTCTTCCTCGGGATCTTCTATTGGGTTTTCTTCAAAGCCTTCTTCCTCTTCGTCGGAATTCACCTATCATGTCAAACTCTGGGGCGGCTACTCCTTCGTCCTCTGAATCGTTGTTTCCGAAGTTGACCTGGGGACCGTTGACTTCATCGTCAGAACTCATCAACTTGTGGTCTAAAGAGACGCATGATTGTGCATCCTCGTCTAAATGCGGCGCTGCTCCGGGGTGGGCCATGGCCTGAAAAGAGAAGTCATGATTAGACAGTGGAATACATCAAGGAAAGCTCAGGGTACAAAATATAGGAAAATATGCGGTTGCAGGAACTGAAAGATCAGAATGAAAATACTGTGATAATGAATAGAATTTGACATAGAGAAAGCATGAGAATGATACACATATTATGATTCAAATTTTATTTCATTCAACTAAAGTTCGACGGATACAAAGGTTCAAATGGAAGGAAATGTTTATAAGAGTATGACAACATAATACTGAAATTGGAAAAACATAAAATTCTTCTTTGACTGCCAGAACGCTGCATCATCGTTACGCGAGTCGAATCCTATGTCGGGTCCGCTTTTATTCTCGAAATTCGAACTACGCAATAATCCTCACTTGGCCGAAGTGGAGAGTGTGGACGAGTCTCCTCCTTTTAGCTCCTTCCTTTCCGGACAACCGTTGATGAGATGTTTGTCGGAACCGCATATCAGACATTTCCCTTGGGCACGGCGACAATCCTTCTGAATATGTCCTGGCCTCTTACAATATCCACAGCAAGGGTTCTTCTGATGTTTCTGTTGACGCTTCATCTTCTTCTCTTTTCCTCGTCTAATAGGGATCCCTTTATGATAGGAGACTCCCGCTGGTGCCTGATTCGCCTGTCTTCTCAGTCCTTCAGCTAATAAGTCGTTTGTTCGCTCCTGGGCTTCCTTTAAACCTTGTAGTACACTAAGGATCTCAACATTCTGATTCTGGGGAGCGGATAAAGATGAAAAGTCGTTGGAAGACATGATCCTGAAACAACAATTTCGAGAATGATATGAGTCACACGCTAAATGAATCAAAATATGATATGGATAGAACAAGGATTCAAGAATATCATAGATGATGAATATCATAACAAGTGGAGAATCAACTGTATCACTTTAAGTCACTTTAATAGAGTACAATAGTGCAATTGCCACCACGTACCCTTGTCAAGTCACTCGAAACCATAGTGAATGGATAGCTGAACGCACAATGTGAATATGAATCAAGAATGACAGTTTACAACCTAGACCGAAGGATGTCTTAGATTGCTAAACTGTACACGGAAAACTGCAATCCCAATTGATGCAAAACCTGTCTCTGATACCAACTAAACCATGTCACGCCCCGCTTCCCAAAATACGGAATACGAGGGGTAGACAAGGCCAGCCATGCTCCTACGGTCAAGGAAAAGTCCTGCCGTAGTCACACTTCGGCTTCTAGTTTCTCATGGTAAACAGTAAATGATGCGCAGGTAATGGGAAATGCAGTAACTGAAGCAAACAATGTAAAGACTGACCTGAAGTGGAACAAACAAAGGTAACTCGGAACGGCAAGTCAAGAAGTCTGTGATGCACGTCTAGTTCTGATCCAGACTAAATCTTCTCCTCACACTGAGCATGCATACTCAGGTCGTCAGAGCGACACAATAGCAATATAATGTATATAATCAAGTAACAGTTCTAACAGTGGTAATGGATATGAATAACAGTAAAACAGCATGAATATGAATATGCAGTAATCAATGCAGCGGAGCAGTAAAGCAATATAACGATATGTCATGTATGTCAACACAGTATATAAGGAATGTAAATGACAGTAACCCTATCAGTCTCTAAGTCTCACTGCACAGGTCAATATGCCTACCGTCAGTCCAAGTGTGAGAGTCAACCACTCGCGAGTGTCCTCCACCCAAGGGTAGAACCCAAGGGCAAGGGACCACGGGCCCAACATGTAACGAGTGTATCACGGTGTATATATCACGTACCCTGTAAATCTCCATATAACTCCCTAAATATATAAGCCGGCATGGGACTCCCGAGATTCTGTTGAACTCACACTTAAACTACCCCACACCCCGAGGTCTACATCAAACACTAACCATCAATCTAAATACTAATCGATCCGTGACAAGTCTGCGCGAGAACTGGAGGCAGGGCC
Organism: Agapanthus africanus; assembly: GCA_030015575.1. Classification (NCBI taxonomy): domain Eukaryota; kingdom Viridiplantae; phylum Streptophyta; class Magnoliopsida; order Asparagales; family Amaryllidaceae; genus Agapanthus; species Agapanthus africanus. Next base: position 351,995,911 of record CM057351.1, read on the forward strand.
TCCATCAAGCACGTCCCGACTAATACCTAAGATAAATGGCAGGGTCTGGTGTCTTATCTGTGACACCCGTGCAAATGCTTCCATAAGTGTCCCATTCCACTTATTAGTCACACGTGCACGCATCCCACAGACGTCGACAATGCAATAGAATAATATGGTCACTGATTGTGCACAAGTACGTATCACTTTCACTTAATCACGAATACACGAACACTGACGTACTTGCCACAATCAACACTAAAATCTAACACTGGGTAAATGCACGATGACACTAGGTTATCACTACCATGATATGGGTATGATGTGATGCATGAACAGTATAAAAGCACAATTAAGGTGTCATAAAAACAACAGTCTATTACTTGCACGATTTATCATGAAGTATATGTATGTAATTTGGCGAAATGATAAACAGGTAATAATTAATATGTTCAGTTAGCAATCCATAGAATTTTGTTTCAAGCCAATCGGGTTTCAGGATCATTAGTTATAACCATTTCATTTTAAGCGCTCGCGGCTGGAAATCCAATTTCAGAATCAGGAGTCCGTTTCGCAACGCATTTTAATCCCAGTGGGGATCATATTTTAGCGACGCTACAGTTGGATGAATTCTAGGGTTTTCAGTGAGGTTTTCAACGCAACAGACGGATCTTCGATCGCGTTTGTACGTTAAGAGATATACAATGTTTAACACTACTATGTCGGTTCTGATTCCGCTGGGACTGTTATGTGTCCCGATCTATTAAATTACAGATTAAATATCAAACGGTAACGAAACAGTATGAGATCAATTGTGTTGTCTAACTTACAGTTTTATCTATAATAAACAGCGGAGTTCCGCAATCTACGAGTTAAGGAGATCCTGTGGTACTCAATACGGAACAGCAACCAATAACTGGAGTCGCTCTGGACTGCAGTCCAGAGTCGCACTCCGATCTGATTATCATTACAATTTAAGTACAGGATTGTCTGGAGACTAGTATATGGTTAAAGTTCATTGAGTCGGCTTCGATTTGAGCCCTCGAACGCACCATTCTACTATGTATATGATTTATGGTAAATTTAACTATTTTCAGATACGACAGGATTACGGTTTTACGATTAAACTTGTGGGCAGTGGTTTTAGTCGTTATCGATTACATCATCCAACCAGATTCACACACTATGTTCACAGCCCTACGGGCCAAACTACACCATTGAGTTCCGTCAAATTTGATAATGTTTTCCTAAGGGAACAAGCATCGAACAGTTAAGGCACATAATAGTTTTAAACTTGTAACATTATAATTCATGTATTTAACGATTGTAATTTAGGGAAATAGCATGTAAGCAAGTAGAATACTTGCCTGGCGACGTATTGACGACGGTACGTCCACAGTGCGATCGCGACACGACCGTGGCACGGCAGCTCGACTGGGCTCGAGCTCGAGTCCTCGGCAAAGTTATGGCTCCGTCATGGGGTGGTTACGGAGTTGTAAAGAGAGGCGTTGCAGATAGAGGGAGAGTGAGATTTAGAGAGCGAGAGTGTGCAGGGAGAGAGAGAATTGGAGAGAGCAGGGAGTGAGAAAGAGAGAGAGAGCTAGAGAGAGAGAGAGAGTTTTAGAGGTGTAGAGACTGAGAGAGAGAAGAGAATGAGATATAGAGAGAGAGAGAATTGAGAGTGTGAGAGAGAGGATGAGAGAGAGGTTTAGAGAGAGAGGTTTAGAGAGACAGTGGGAAAAAGGAGGGTTAGAGAGAGAGAGACAGTGAGAGAGAGATGGTGAGTGGGGGATGCAGGGTGGTGAGAGAGGGAGAGATAGAGAGCTGAGTTCGAGAGAGAGGGGCAGAGATTTTGACGACGACGACTACGACGACGTCGACGATGATGATGGGTCGATGATGGTGCAGGTGAGGAGGTAGGTTGCTGGGGTTCGAGCTCGGGTGCAGGGGTCGTCGGGTATTAATGGGAGGTGAGGAGAGGCTCGGGTTTTGGAGGGAGGAAAGAGGAGTCGTGGAGGGAGAAGAGGGTGACTGAGAGGCTGTCGTCGACGTGAGTCGAGCGACGAGGTGGGATGATCGCCGGCGGTGGAGGTGTCAAAGGTTCGAGAGAAATTTTGGGTGCTCGCGTTTGGGGCTCGGTGAATGTAGAGGAGAGAGATGAGGAGTGAGTTGGAGGCGAGGTTGAAAACGTGGGGGCAACGGTCGGGCGAGGGCGTGGGCGACGGCGGAGGAGGCGGGTCGCGCGCTCGTTAAAGGAGGTAGCCGTTGGTGATTTTTGAAGGAAGATGAATGAATAGTAGCGGGTCGGGTCGCTGTGATGCGGATTGGGTGCTGGGGGAATTGGGCCAGGCCGTGAGAAATAAGAAAATCGAAAAAGAATTTGTTGAGAGAAAGAGGAGCAGGCCGGGCCAAGAAAAATAAGAGAATTAATAGAAAAAAATGGGAACGGGCTGGAAAATTTTGGTGCTGGGCTTGAGAACAAAATTAGGGAAAAGTTTGAGGAAAAAAAAAAGAAGTACATGGGCTCAGGTCGGGCCAGTGGGGGAAAAATTTGAAAGGGGCAATGGGTTTAAAAGAAAAATGAACTTAAACAAGGAATGGGAATTGGGGTTCTGTTAAAAGAAACTGGTGTTGGCTAAGGAAAATTTGTTGAAGAAATATAATAGGGTTTGGGTTTAAATTTTGTTAAGGAAATTGGGCTGGGGCTTAGGGGATATGGAAAAGAATAGTTTGGGTTTAATTAGTTGGGCCGGAAAAATGGGTTGTATAAATGGGAAGAAATAAAATTAAATAACATAAATAAAATTCAAGAATACAAAATACGGATTTGGTATAATAAGAAGCTGGGTATTACAAATTACAATAATGACCCTAACAAATATAGAACTTCGACTTAAATTTCTTTTGGTCTGACTCGGGTTTGAGTCTGATTATTTCTGACTTGAATATGATTCAAGTCAATCTACATTTTTTAATATTCCAACTCAATATGAACACATGAATCCCAGAATCAAGTTAACAATCTATACAACTTGACTGAACCAAACCATGGATATACATCCATTATTCCGTTATTCCATTTACCTGATTATGCAGTTACAATATGTTTACTGATATCATGGTTTTGGTCAGTCATCCGACTTACACAATACAATACAACAATACTATCAAAACACTACGGGGTTTAAGGGGTAGATTGGTACGGAAGATGTTAAAAGTGGCACGAGACGGTCAGATTTAAGACACCTAACATGAATCCAATTGCCGTTGTTCCGGGCCTTCTAACGGAGCCTTGTACTCTATTTTCCATTTGCCCTGGTCTCTAGCATATAGAGACCCCTCTCGTATACACTGGCATTCTTCTGTACCAAGCTACAAACAACAGCGTTAACATAATATTCTATAATATTTTACAACCTCTTTAGGAAATACTCTTATTCTGTCTTTTCTAATTCTTCTTTATTTTTGGGACTTACCGAGCAACCTGTTCGCTGACGACATTCTATTTTTTTCTTCTTTGAATGTCGTCAGGTGCTTTGGACCCAGCAGAGGTCGAGCCCACCGGTGAAGACTTGGAGCAGTTTCACGAAGACCCCGAGCTCTAGATATTGTACCTTGTTCTATTCAATATTTTCATTTCCTGTTATGCCACTGTTTATGCATCGCTTTTCATTTCAGTTGTATTTACTTTTCATGTATTGTACAAAAGAATGTTATTAATAAAGTTGCTGTTATTTCTATATCTCTTGTCTCTTGTGATTTACTTTTATATTGCTTAGATACGCTTAGCGTATGTACTTCTAAGTATATACGTAGCGGACCTCGTCGCGTCCCCTTCGCCGTACACCGGGAAGCGGGGCGTGACAAATAGAGATAACAACCTCAACCTGGAAGTGTCCCAATAAAAGAATATTACGTACATTAATTTACATGAATGAAAACGAAAAACTCTCATCTCACATAAGACCCCCGTCTATTCAATCACGACGATCCAATATGACATATCGATATGGCAACGTAAGTAAATATGCGTACTTTTAGTTGTATATATGCCCTAGAGGCCATTGTTGTACATATGATGGATATTATAGTGGATGCTTGGATATATATAGAGAGGACTTTCTTGCTCGATATGATAGTATGCTATCTGCTTTCACTTTGTCTTAACATGTTGACTTGTATTGGTTTACTGTCTTGCTCTCACACGTTGATAAAGTCCTTAGGATATGTACTTGACTACTAGGACTATGATGAGATCATACTAGTGGGGCCAGGGTAGTCAACGAGTACATCCTATAACTGTTCCTAGTTGAGGGAGTATCGAGACAGGGCATCGATACTTCAGAGTAGACTAGCGTATACGCATCTTGACCCATATGATGGGCGATGGATGATCCCATATCCATCGGTGTTTGATATCAAATATGGTGTACGGGTGCTCAGTGGAGACTGGGTACACTGCACGGACTCGCCGAGAACTCCTAAATGGTATTATACCTATCGTCAGATATCCGTTCTCCGGTGACACTGGTACAGGTTAGTCTGTAGACCCGAGATCGTCATAGTGTCTTGTGTGATTCCCACTGTGCTTTGATTTCCACCTTACCACGTCCAAGAGGGCATGCAAAACGGTGGCTTTTGGGTACAGTCCCGAATCACATGGAGGCAATGAGCGATAAGAGGGGTTTCGTCTCTCCCGGTATAGGAAGTTGATGTTGTGCTGTGTTCGATTGGCTATAACTGGAAGTCCTTGGCCAGGGCTGATATGGAGTGCTGCTGGTAAGAGTTATCAGTAGTTTCTCGACCTGTTATGAGCCTCACATCGACACGACTTATCGGTTACTGGGGTCTGACATTTACCACCCCTAGACTTGATATGCGACATACCAGACGAAGAGACCGGACTGTACGGTAGTGTTACTGATTGGATTCACATGAGAATGTACAGGCTTGCTTATTGATCTTCTGATCGCTCAATACCTGGGTGGCTGTTACATTTAGCTGACCGCTTGCAGCTTGTGGGTGTTTGATATGATCATCACCTACTGCCAGCGTATTGACGATTCTTTAAAGTCCTACACAGAGGTTTCCTGGCTCAGGCAAAACAGAGTAGGAGCACATATGTGATATGTGCGGGACCGAGAATTATACGATATGAGATACCGTATTCTATTCTCACGATATGAGATATCGGCCGGGTATATGTGATATAGCCGGGTCATCGGATCAAGTGTTGATTCGATGAATTGGTACATGTTATATTAGTCGGTTATATGCAATATAACCGGATTGCCGGATTAAGTGTTGATTCGATAATTTAATGTATAATTATATATGTGATATATTACATTACGTCAACTAATATAAGCTTGCTTTATTGATTCATTTTCTCACTGGATAATACATTGATGTATATGTGATATATGTTAATTGTATTGTTTTCTTTTGTTACAAAATATATTGTATATGTGATATATAATATTGTAACATGTTAGGGTTACAACATGGTTTTAGAGTTTAAACCTAGTTAGGGTTTGGATTAGGGTTAAGCTTTGGTTGAGCTTTCATGAAGCTTCATAAAGGTTTGACTTTTGTCTTCATCCTTTGATATTTTATGAAGATATTTGTTAACCCAGCCCAAACCCTTAACCTATGGTTTATTCTCTACAAGGGTTAAGCCTTTCATTCTTAACCCATGGTTGCAATTGTAACCACAATAATAATTCATTATTCATCACAAAAGGTTTAGCTTCTTTTTCTTCTTCTTCTTGCTCTTGAAAAAGCTTCACTTGGTTTTATGTTTGTGATGATTAAGTGTGAGAAATTGAAAAAAAAAGAGAGCAAAATTCCTACTTCATCATCCTCATCTATTCTAGCCACTTAGATTATGGTGTTCACTTCTCTAATAAGTTCCTTAGTGAAGTGTAAGCTTGGGTTAGAGATTCTTCAAGGTAGATCATCTTAGATCAAGAAGACTTCAAGTAAGATGCATCATTTACCTCTTGGAGCCTCACGAGAGTCGGAGTTCTTGATGATCGCAGTGAAGGGACCTCAACACGGAGCTTATGAAGTGAAGGAACGGACTACAAAGGTTGTAATCCTAATCTCTTAAGTTCTTTGTATGTGATACAAACTTGTTACCCTAGAATTTCTAGTAAAGATTCATGGTTTGCTTGATTTGCATCTCTCTAAATTTTAAAGTGGCATGAGTGATACTACCAAACCCTAGACTAGGTGCAAGGGAAGCCCAACAGTGGTATCAGAGCCAAGCTAGAATTTTAGACACGGTGTTAAAACAATTACGAAAACGAAATCGACTCCGAAATACGGTATTATGGAACCCTCATTTTTCTCTCTGTAAATTTTGTAAAAATTCCTTTAAAATTTTTTCAAATAAGTGCAGAATGTTATATGGGAGATCCTAAGAACATGGGGGAAATACGGAGAGAGGGGCCTGGGTTTTGGCCGAGCCCTAGGCTAGGTTTTCCGTCCTGGCCGGCCCCCCTGCCTCCTCTGCTCCCCGTATTTCTCCTGTGCTCTGGTGTCTTCATTTTGGGGTTTCTAGTATTGTTTGCTTAGCCCAATTTTCATGTGATGATTATTTTGACTCGGGGCTAATTCGTAGTGTTTTGTAGTCGTATTATTTAACACTGTAATGGTAACCTTGACTATATTTAGCAGTTCGATCGAACTTCAAACACCACATTTTGTACCCCGCTGAAATTTCCAAGTGTTGTAATTTTCCGAAATTGATTATATTCGTAAAATCGTGCAAGTACCCCTATGGACCCCTTAGAAGACTATACTAACCTTAACTCGATTCTATGCCCACGGAACCGCGAACAAACCCTAGGGTTTGCCGTAGTTCCGTGGTGTCATAGGTGAGGCATTGGTTAACTCCTTCTACGGCTGGTCCATAGACACTGTGGCACGGTTTTTGAATGTTTTGACTTTGCTCAAGTGTTGAGCTCACGGGGGTAATTTGTGAGTGTATGTTGATTCGATCGAAACGTTAAACATCGTCTTGATATTCTGTGATTGTGATACAATATGTGGAATTCATATAGTTAGGAATGAAATCCATAATATGTGATATTTCGGGTTTACGATGTCTAAGGTGATTGTGGATTCCAAATGTTGTAGTTTTTCACTTTTCTTTTATGCGGCCGTAAATGTAGTATGTAGGGTATTGCCGGCTTCGTTTCTATACATCAACTGCAATCGGGATACGCATACTTGCTTACGTTGATGATATGAGATATTATGTGTTGCTGTGATATGTGATATTGGATCGTCGTGTTCTGAATAGCCAGGGGTTTTATGTGAGATGAGGGTTTTTATTTTCATTCATGTAAAATTCATTGTATGTAATATTCTTTTATTGGGGCACTTCCGGGTTGAGGTTGATGTCACTATTGTATATTATTTACTTTTCCGCATTAGGATAGACCTAAGGAGGGGAGTACAAGTAACCGGGTTCTAGGGTCCAGTGGGAGGCCATCTCGAGGAGTCGAGACCGAGTCTCCTAACCCTAGAATTGGCAGAGTTACTTGCCTCTCTTATAGGGGTCTAGGGATGTGGGTTTGGCTATTCATCGCGACCGTGGAATCCGTGTTTTATACAGGCTCGAAATAAAACACGGACCTCCTAGTATATCCAATATTTCATATGTTTCTTCTGCTGCTGATATACTGTGATGTGATCATATTATATGCGTGAGACGAATTCTTTATTATTTTATATATGATATATAATAAACGTTGCTTATGTTTTACACCCGCGCTAGTCCCATCCCGGTATGCCGTTAGTTAAGTAACCTAACGGTGCATAACGAAACATTGTGGCGAATGCGGATGGCATATGCGCACGTTGTATTTTCATTTCTTCTGTGATGCTTAGGAATCATAAATGATGGGATTTATTAATGAGATTAATAAAAGAAAAGAAACCTAAAAGATGTTGTAGAATCAAATTTTTCAAAAGGGTAGCTACAGTTTTTGCTTTGCATGGTGGTATATATGATATACTCTGCACCTTATTCGATGAGGAAAGAGCCGAGATCCCTTCACCGGAAGTGACCTCTTTAGCAAAACTGGCAGATGCTATAAACTAACGGTTTATTTTTTGATTGCTTCTATAGTTCTTGCTTTGCACCGTGGTATTTGTGAAATATCCTGCTCCTTATTCGATGAGGAAAGAGCCGAGATCCCTTCACCGGGAGTGACCTCTTTAGCGAAACTAGAAAAGCCTAAAAAACACTCCTTTTCAAAATCACTTGTTTCTACAACGATATCGATTTCATTACGCTCATGGTTTTCTGAAAAACCTGCGTAGCCCTCTGTCATTTCAGATAAAGACTATTTAGTATTCGTGCTGCGTTTGTTGGCCTTTGTCAAGGCGTAGTGTGCTGTAGCTGACTAGTACTTATCTGTTTAAGCATGTGATGCGATTGGATTAGGGTGTCGTACGACCTTGTGGGCCTTTGTCAAGGGTCGTGCGGGTGGGTTTATTTCAATCAAGAAATGACGGGTTGAACTTGACTAGCTTTCTATGGTTTGTTGGCCTTTGTCAAGGTCATAGGGGGTTAGGGGTAAAAGCATTATCGGGAATTTCAAGTGTTGAAATTTGCAATGAGATTGCATACCTCCTATGAGATAGTTGGATCCAGATACCCACTGCGAGTAAGAGTTACTCCTGGGAGAGTTTTACATATGACAACTAGCCAATCAAGTAGGTGTCTAGAAAGGTGTTAATGGGGTTATGCCTCTGGGAAAACGAGCTTTATTTTAATTAGATCCGTGTGAAAGCACGGGGAACCTCCCTCAAAATACCAACACTGGCCTGGCTGAAAGATTGGCGAACTTGTAAAGTGTAATTAATCCCGGCTAGTCTTACCTTTTAGGGTTTTAAGGAAGATTTGATAAAAAGCAGTGGGAGCCATCCTGATTAGATAAGATAATAACCAATTATTCAGTTGATAAAACTGCACATTTGTATTACATTTTTCCTACCATTTTCATATTAAAAAAGGACTTTATTATAATATATTATACATATGAGGGTTTATGTGTAAAAACACCATTTTCCATGTGTTAATATATTTTAATTAGTATTTGGTAGAAAAATATATGCAAATAAATTCATTGACCAAATCCTAGTAGAACTAAGTCTACTAAATATTATTTAAGATTATTGTGCAGAATTTTCCAAGTTATTATGCAGAATATATCAAAGAAATCAAGCTGTTGAAGAAGACTTGCCTAATTAAGAAGCAAAACTTGGAGACCAAGTCTGGAAGCAACCGAGAGAAGATTTCTGAATTCTGAAGGTGCCTGGGATTGCCACATGTCACAATTACAAAGCCCAAGAAAAATGATGAAATGATCTCCACCATTGGCCGCGGAACCGCGGCCAAACCCCCCTGTTTGCCGCGGATCCGCGGCATTATAGAGAGATCAATTGCTAAAATTTTGGGAGGTGAATCTATGCTATATTTTACCAAGTTTTCAACCTAAAGATTCTGGCTTTGCACTATAAAAGGGCACCGAGAGCCTCTTGGAAAATTTATCAAGCCGAAGAGATCACGAAGCCCCTGACGCTCACGCATCCAGGCTGATCATCAACTGTTCGTCTGCCTCCTTGGAAGAGATCGAGAAGCAAACTAGTCTTTGTAATCATTTTCTATGGAATAAAGTGTAGATTGTTCAAGTTGATTAATAAAGGTAGTTGTTTTATTTAATTCTTTTGCATTTTACATTATGTTTTCCCTCTCTGTCTTCTCATCTTCTTCTCCCAACATGCGCGAGTAATTCTCCGCTTGTTAGGGTTCCTAGGATTAGGGTAGGCTAATGGACGATAAAAATCCCTAAACCCTTTTTAAGTCCTATAAAGTTTATGAACTTTATCAAAAGAATCATTAACATCCTAATCGGGCGCGCTAACAATTCTTTGTTAGTTCCGACCGCGATTAGAGATTAGATTAATGATTGTTTTGGTAAAGGCTAGATATGAACGGAGTTCCGTGTCGAGATAAGGGTTAAGAGTGGGATTCCTTTTCCCTCCAGAAACCCTAATCTACACGCATCACCGTCGTTCTAGTTATAAATCTATTAATGGATAAAAAGGGTAACTTTTAATTAGTCGTCCATGACTACTAAATTCTAACGAACCCTACAAGCCCTCTTATTATATTAATTACATTTTAAAAATAATCTAGATCTATATTTTACATTCTTGTTTAACGTAGATCTAGAAACCATTCTATAAAATTCTTTATCCCTCCTCTCTTTCTCAACACATCTAAAGTAAAAGTAAAAGGTTCCACGTTTCCCAGAGGACGACCCGTACTCATCTCGGTCTAGCTACATGCGACACCGTTATTGATTGCGGTTAAACTACAAACACACTTTTTCGTAACAATCAAATGGCGCCGTTGCCGGGATACGTGCGTAATTTTTTATTCTTACTATTTGTGTTGAATTCTTAGACGATTCATATCATTATTAAAACAAAACTGCAAATTACATATTTAACGATTTGTGTGTGAATTTTGCGAGGGAATCTGGAGTCACGGACTTGAGGAAACAGGAGATCTAGGGTTTCACACTTCTCTGGTATCTTTCTTAACTCCTTCTCTCTCCTCTCAAATCCAATAAAATCTATTTTCTGCAGGATTCTTTGCAAAATATTCGCCGCTCAAAAATCTTTTTGCAAAGTTTTGTTTTGCGGTTTGTTTTTGCATATTTTAATACGGATTTTTAAGGGGAAAGACCAAAATCCAGATTAGGTGGGGATTTCATCACCCTTCCTAAGCCCCACAAATCACAAACCGAGCATCTGCATCAACCCTTCATTAATTTAAAAAATATCTAGACCAGACTCTAAGGACTGTCGCGCTCAATAAGGACAGAGGAAGGTCGTGGGTAATCTATCGCTTATCCGCATTACTTTTGTAATGCCTAGGCAAGTGTGTCAAAGGCTAGTGGTTTTTAATTAGGCCCACTACTGTGGTTCCTTCCCACTTACCTGGCACTTACCTGGCTACAAGGGTAGTACGGAGGCGGTAGAGGATTGATCCTGCGGCTTGTCCTTTGGAAGTCTAGGAGCGGTCTAGAGACTGGACCTAGGTAACCATAGTTCTAGGGTTGTTTGCGCATTTTTGTGTGATTTGTCTAAATCCGTCATTTTTTAAAACAAACCAATTATTTTCTCCCCTTTTTACCCCTCCCCCCTTCTTCTATTCTTATAATGGGTAACCTAAACAGAAGAACACTTGCCGAGCTTTGCTGTCCACAACCAGATATCTCTTGTTTTCGAAATCCCTTCGGTATACCGTCCGGCTCTTCCATGTCCTTAAGAGATCATATAGAACAAGCAGGAAGAAACAGTTGGCCACCTCAGTCTAGGTCTTATCAACCGTATCCTAATCCTACACCTGTTTCAGTTGATACCCAGAGTGAGGAAGCCCCTAGACGAATGTCCATTGCTGAGCACATAGCTAGGGCTAGAGGCCAAAGTTTCAACCCGGACCGATATCAACCATCACCTCCACTTTCCAAAGAAGAGTTTGATAGCCAACCGACCAACCCATATCAATATTCTTCTTATCATAATTTTAATCCTACTCCTACCCAATTTTCGCAACCATTCTATTCCTATCAATCCAATCCGACTTTTCCACCTTCTCTAGACAGTTCTTTTAATCAGTCATTTGGGAGTTTTAATTATCCACAGGAATTTCAATCTTATACCGAAACCCCTTATCAACCAAAGTCTAGTCTTGAGCGGAAATTAGAAGAAGGTATAGTGATGATGAACCGCATTAGAGAGGAATGGAAGGAAAGCATGGCTAAATATGAAAGGGCAACAAGTTCCGAACCAGCCCAAAATTTTTCAGTATATAATACGGGCATCGGACAAAATGAGAATTTGGGTAGAGAGACAAAATTATACACCCTTCCTAATCAAACCTTCCATTTCCAAACTGAAATCCACAACTCTAGTTTCACAGATTCATCAAGTATACCAAATGATTCATCAAGTGAAGATAGAATGTCTGATAAGTTGTGTGACTTTGTAGTGTTTGATTTACCCGACCGTGAAGGGTCCAATTCAAGTGAAACCATACCCAACCCTTGTGATCTCTACACCTCCACTCTTGAACCAAAACTGATTAAAAACCATACTTTTGATGAGGTGTTTGAGAATTCTAACCTTCACTTGAATGAGGTGATTGACATTGGGGATATATTGATTGATGAACCCGAAATTTTGGATGATTTTGTCCCACCAATTCATCAAATCCTTTCACTTCCATGTGGTCATCATCTTGAGCCTTTAATTCTTCCCGAATCCCAAATACGTCTTGAAGTTGATAATAATGGTATACCCGAAGATCAGACCGAAATACAGCCTCCATCTTCCACATCTGGTTCAGCAACACTCGACACACCAATTTGTTTACCCATTTCACCTTCTACTTTCTCCGGTTCTTCTTCTATTTCTATAATTTCAGTGAGTTTTGATGAATCACAATCCGTTAATTCAAGTTCAACAATACCATAAATTCAACTTGATTTGGATATTTTTGAAAATGAGGTAGATGAGTTTTTCGAGTCTTCTACCTCAATGATTTTTGATGAATCAAGTAGGATAAATTCTGGCACAAAACTCTTTGACAGCAAAATATTCAATCACACCATTGATAAAAGTTTTGAAGAACTTTTTGCTGACGAACTTGAATTTTTAAAATATACGGATTTTGTGATTGATCAATCTTCACCTATAGAGGTTGAACCGTCACCATTCCTTCTTCCTAATCATTCACATTCATCCTCATTCTTTCTTTTCTCTAATTTCAAACCCTTTCCAGACCACCTCTTATCCCTTCCCCACTTTTTCTTGACTCGATACAACACATTCTTCCACCAACCTATACGCTATACTGATAAAATCTTTGAATGGTTGGTGTTAACTTTTGGTCTTTGTAAAGTCTTACTTTGACCAAATGACTCACCCCCTCTTAAAATGCTTCGTATTGTCTAACTCATGTTTAAGGGGGGTATATTTTTGGCACTTGAACATAACTTTTGTCCTCAAATTTGTGAGCCAAAAATAAGTTTGGGGGAGGTTTGTGCTTTCATATATTCTTGCCCCCATTAATAATGACCTCCCAAGCTTACAGGTTTTTATGATCCAGCAGATAGAAACAGTGAGGACACTGTTGAAAACAAGTTTGGGGGAGGTTTGTGCTTATTTACACATTAATTTGCATCATATTTTGCATAAGCACAACATTTTCAAAAATTTTAAAAAAAATTTCTTTTATAACAAAATAGTAGAAAGTGAAAAATTACATCCAAAAGATAGGAATAATTTAAGAAAACCAAGAAAATTAGAAGTTTTCTTAAACGAACTAGTAATAAGTAGTTATGAGCTGTTGTCCCAAGGGTTAGTAAGATGAAGGAAGTCACTAATCTGAGGATAAAAATAAGTCTGAAAAATAGTTTCTATTCTGGAAGCCAAACATTTGAATGTTGATACCCTACTATATGCACTTACACACGTCTTGAAACTCGGGATAGTAGAGGATACCTTGAAATGCTCTTGTCTAAAAGCCAAAGTATGAAAAAAAAATAAAGAAAATATAAAATGGTGAAAAGAAAAAAAATGAACACTGGTTTTTTTATCGCCAAGGCAACAATAAAAAAATATAGCGAGGGTGCCTCTTCACCTAGTGCCCTAAGGCCAACTGGTCTGGGAGTCACTGCTAAGCCTTAGGTGGTGCAAGACGAGGAAAATACTATCACCTAATCAGCAAGCACATAAGTAATCGGTCGGTTAGTACCTCAAGAAGTATTAACGGTCGCATGAAAATGTGTGAGCAAATCTAAATATTCATCAAGTTAAAAAGTACTAAGGTAGATGGACAAGAGTATGATAGCTTGAATTGAATTCTCCGAGTGTAGGGATGTCTATTTCACACACGTAGGGTTATATGATCAATATTTGGATGAAAGGTAGGAATGAAGAATAAAGACGATGTTTTATTGAGGGATGATGTGATTTCTAACCATTTTTCATGACTATTAAGATAGGGCTCATGACAACTGAAAAGCTAGTATAGTTGGAAACTCTTATTTTCAAAGTCTTTCTTTTATGGTTCTTATCTTTATATGTAAATTTCACCATCTTTCTTTTGTTATAGGATTTTGTGGGTGTAATCCGTTGAAAACCCTCAGGAGACAACACTCCTCCTACTAGGGACACCTAGAGGTTTAACGGCTTGTTGCACGTGCTCAGTGCAATCGTGTCTGCCTACGAAAGTGTGCTTAGTTTTCTCCTTTCTTTTTCTCCTCTTGAATAAACTAGTTTGCTCGGGACGATCAAAGATAAGTTTGGGGGTATTTGTTCAGTTGATAAAACTGCACATTTGTATTACATTTTTCCTACCATTTTCATATTAAAAAAGGACTTTATTATAATATATTATACATATGAGGGTTTATGTGTAAAAACACCATTTTCCATGTGTTAATATATTTTAATTAGTATTTGGTAGAAAAATATATGCAAATAAATTCATTGACCAAATCCTAGTAGAACTAAGTCTACTAAATATTATTTAAGATTATTGTGCAGAATTTTCCAAGTTGTTACGCAGAATATATCAAAGAAATCAAGCTGTTGAAGAAGACTTGCCTAATTAAGAAGCAAAACTTGGAGACCAAGTCTGGAACCAACCGAGAGAAGATTTCTGAATTCTGAAGGTGCCTAGGATTGCCACATGTCACAATTACAAAGCCCAAGAAAAATGATGAAATGATCTCCACCATTGGCCGCGGAACCGCGGCCAAACCCCCCTGTTTGCCGCGGATCCGCGGCATTATAGAGAGATCAATTGCTAAAATTTTGGGAGGTGAATCTATGCTATATTTTACTAAGTTTTCAACCTAAAGATTCTGGCTTTGCACTATAAAAGGGCACCGAGAGCCTCTTGGAAAATTTATCAAGCCGAAGAGATCACGAAGCCCTTGACGCTCACGCATCCAGGCTGATCATCAACTGTTCGTCTGCCTCCTTGGAAGAGATCGAGAAGCAAACTAGTCTTTGTAATCATTTTCTATGGAATAAAATGTAGATTGTTCAAGTTGATTAAAAAAAGGTAGTTTTTTTATTTAATTCTTTTGCATTTTACATTATGTTTTCCCTCTCTGTCTTCTCATCTTCTTCTCCCAACATGCACGGGTAATTCTCCGCTTGTTAGGGTTCCTAGGATTATGGTAGGCTAATGGACGATAAAAATCCCTAAACCCTTTTTAAGTCCTATAAAGTTTATGAACTTTATCAAAAGAATCATTAACATCCTAATCGGGCGCGCTAACAATTCTTTGTTAGTTCCGACCGCGATTAGAGATTAGATTAATGATTGTTTTGGTAAAGGCTAGATATGAACGGAGTTCCGTGTCGAGGTAAGGGTTAAGAGTGGGATTCCTTTTCCCTCCAGAAACCCTAATCTACACGCATCACCGTCGTTCTAGTTATAAATCTATTAATGGATAAAAAGGGTAACTTTTAATTAGTCGTCCATGACTACTAAATCCTAACGAACCCTACAAGCCCTCTTATTATATTAATTACATTTTAAAAATAATCTAGATCTATATTTTACATTCTTGTTTAACGTAGATCTAGAAACCATTCTATAAAATTCTTTATCCCTCCTCTCTTTCTCAACACATCTAAAGTAAAAGTAAAAGATTCCACGTTTCCCAGAGGACGACCCGTACTCATCTCGGTCTAGCTACATGCGACACCGTTATTGATTGCGGTTAAACTACAAACACACTTTTTCGTAACAATCACCAATCTAATCTTGCAAGAGCATACGTTAAAGTGTTTTCTTCTCTCTCTCTCTCCAGGTAGCGACCATGTCATGCCTTAATCAAGATAATAATATGGATGTATTGACTGAACCCGCTTGTTATACTGAGCAGGGGAACGTTGGTCCCGCTCCCACTTATAATTGTTATAAGTCCGAGCATGGAATAAGAGAATATCTGGATTCTCACGCCACCCAAACAAAGAATAAGCATAATGATGCATCTTCTTCAGGTGTGTTAGTTATCGAGAACTGTTTCTCAGTTCACTCTACGTCCTGGGTATTAGATACCGGATCAGGATCCCATATATGTAATATGTTACATGGGCTACGTAAAGGTAGGGAACTGGGAGAGGGTGATCATTCCGTAAGAGTTGGGAATGGTGCAAATGTTGCAGCCAAAGCAGTTGGCGAATATCACCTTGTGTTGCCAAATGGTAATACACTGATTCTGAACGAATGCTATTACATTCCGAGCATGATATACAATATTATATCAGTTTCTTTATTAAGTAAAGAAGGATGTAATCTTGTAGTACAGGATAATGTTATGAACATCTTCCTAAATCAAAAGTTGATTGGATCAGGCTCGTTATTTAATGGCATATACGTTCTTCATCAGACTACAGTACTTAATGTACAAAAAACACACAAGAGGAAGAGTTCAGAAATGAACAAATTCTTCTTGTAGTATTGTAGACTAGGTCATATCAATGCGACACGACTAGCTAAGTTGCATAAGGATGGATATTTGAATCCGTTCGAACTTTCATCTTATAACACTTTCCAATCATGTCTCAAAGGCAAGATGACCAAAACTCCGTTTAGTGGACACGGAGAAAGAGTTACAGAACTCTTGGGACTGATACATAGTGATGTATATGGTCCCATGTATACACATGCCAGGAACGGTTCTTCCTACTTCATTACATTCACTGACGATCTCTCAAGATACGTATATGTGTTCCTGTTGAAACACAAGTCTGAAGCTTTTGAGAAATTCAGAGAATATAAGTACGGAGTAGAGAACCAAACGGGCAAAAGTATTAAGATCCTACGATCTGATCGATGAGGAGAATACTTGAGCAATGAGTTCCTAGATTATCTAAAAGAGAATGGGATTCTCTCTCAGCTTACTCCTCCCTATACACCACAGCACAACGGTGTATCGGAGCGGAGGAATCGCACCCTATTAGATATGGTGCGCTCTATGATGAGTACTGCTGAGTTACCTATTTCCTTTGGGTCATGCGCTTGAGATAGCAGCATACCTATTGAATCAATTTCCGTCTAAATCTATACCTACTACACCATATGAGATATGGAGTGGGAAGAGACCATGTCTTAAACGTGTTAAGATATGGGGTTGTCCGGCATAAGTCAAAATACAAAATTCGGACAAACTCGAGGCACAGTCAGTTCTTTGTAAGTTTGTGGAATATCCTAAACATTCGCATGGATATCTTTTCTACCGCGGTGAGGAACAAAAGGTGTTTGTTTCTCGACATGCCACCTTTTTAGAAAAGGAATTTCTTGCAAAAGAAATTAGTGGCGAAGCGGTAGAGCTGGAAGAAGTTTCAGCACCACAAACTACAACTGAAGATTTAGTGGAACCAGATGATTCAGTAGTTCCCAACGAACCCCAGCCTCTCCGCTGATCTAGTAGGGTTCCTCATCCACCTGAGAGATACTACGGTTTTCTCATAGATGGTGGGAGTGAGGATTTCATCATGGAAGATGATGACCCAACTAGCTTCGACCAGGCCATCACGAGCGGGGACTCTATGAAGTGGCTGGATTCAATGCGATCTGAGATGGAATCCATGTACACCAACAAAGTATGGACTTTGGAAGTTGCTCCTGAAAGGGTAAAACCCATTGGGAGCAAATGGATCTTTAAGAAGAAACTTGGTGTAGATGGAAAAGTGGAGACTTTCAAAGCTAGACTTGTTGCAAAGGATTTTCGTCAACGACCAGGTGTGGATTATGACGAAACCTTTTCTCCAGTGGCTATGCTTAAGTCCATCCGGATCTTACTTGCCATTGCTGCATACCATGTCTATGAAATCTGGCAAATGGATGTTAAGACCGCTTTTCTAAATGGTAATTTAGAAGAGTGCGTATACATGACTCAGCCAGAGGGCTTCGTAGATAGTGAGAGCAGCGGAAAGATGTGCAAGCTGCTTAAATCCAACTACGTATTAAAGCAGGCATCGCGGAGTTGGAACATCTGTTTTGATATTGTAGTCAAAGAGTTTGACTTCATCAAGAACGTAGATAAACCTTGTATATACAAGAAGGTAGCAGAGAGTAAGGTTGTCTTCCTCGTATTGTACGTTGATGACATACTCTTGATAGGAAATGATGTTCTTATGCTGCACTCGGTCAAGCTCTTCTTATCACATCGATTCTCAATGAAAGATCTAGGTGATGCCTCCTGCATTCTGGGAATCAAGATCTATAGAGATAAATCTAAACAGATATTGGGATTGTCCCAATCCAGGTACATTGACATCATACTAAAGAGTTTTAGTATGGAAGAATCCAAGTGTGGGAACCAACCCACGATCTCTAGACTCACTCTCTCTAAAGAGATGTCTCCCAAGACTGATTTGGAGAGAGCTCGCATGCAAGAGATATCCTATGCTTCGGCAGTAGGCTCTATCATGTACGCGATGCTATGTACCAGACCCGATGTAGCATACTCACTAAGTGTAGTGAGTAGGTATTAAGCAGATCCAGGAAAGAGTCACCGGACAGCTGTGAAGAACATTCTCAAGTACTTGAAAAGGACTAAGGAAATGTTCTTGGTGTATGGTAACGGAGAACTCCAAGTGGAGTCCTTTACCGATTGGAGCTTCCAAAGTGATAAGGACGACTCTAAGTCGCACTTGGGTTTTGTCTTTACCCTAAATGGAGGGGCGGTTTGTTGGAAGGGTTCCAAGCAAGAAACCGTGGCAGACTCGACGATGGAGGCTGAATACATCGCTGCCAACGATGCTGCCAAATAGGCTGTCTGGATGAAGAAGTTCATAACTGAACTTGGAGTGGTTCCATCCATTAAGCATCCAATACCTCTGTATTGTGATAACAATGGAGCTGTGGCTTTGGCCAAGGAACCCAGTGTTAGTGTATATGCCCTAGAGGCCATTACTGTATCATACTAGTTTGTATATTACATGATGGAAGCTTGGGATATTCACAGTTGTATATACAATCTTGCTCGAAATGGTAGTATGCTACTTGGTTTGTCTCTGCTTTAATATGTACATGTGTTTCTTTTAACATATTGCTGATATACATATTAGTAGAGCCCTTAGGATCTTTGCTTGATTACCAGCGTTGTGATGGCGCTCACACTCGTGGGAGCTGGTTAATCCATAAGCACATCCTTATACAGGTCCCTAGTCGTTGGACTATCGAGACAGGGCATCGATACTCCGGAGTAGACTAGCGTATGTGCTTCTCATCCCAGTGTGGGAGACGGTCTGTCCCACAGCCGTCAGTACATTGTACTTGAGATAGTATGCGGGTGCTCGTTAGGTTACGAGTACACTGGACAGAACTCGTCGGGGACTGTTGGTTGGTATTATACCTATCGTCAGTTATCAGTTCCCAGGTGACATGAGTACAGCTTAGTCCGCTGACTTGACACTGTCACTTCGCCTCGAGTGTGTTCCCACTGCACTTTGATTACTACCCTACCACGGCTCAAAGGAGTCGTGCAAACAGGTAGTTTTTGGGTGCAGTCCCGAAGCACTTGGAGGCAGTGACGGTTAGACAGGATTCGTCTCTCCCGGTATTGGGGGTTGACATCGCGCTGTGTCCAGGAGAGCCATTACACGAGTAGTCCCTGGTCAGGGCAACCGAGATATACTGGTGGGTTTCCAGTGTTATTTCAGGGTGTTCTGGGCTACACTCCGACACGACTTGTACCGCTATTAGGGGACTGACGTTCACCGCCCCCTAGGCCCGCCATGTGATGTATCAGACGAACAGACCAGACTGTACGGAGACTGTCACATACAGGCTCAGAAGGAGTTCAGATGGGGTTCACCTCGTCAGTCTTCTTATCGGCATCTACCTGGGGACCGTTACGTACAGCTAGTGCCGCTTGCAGTCTGTGGTTAAACCCACTGCCAGCGTAGTGTCGAGTCTTTAGAGTCCCACACAGAGAGCTATTCGCCTTTAGGAAAAATGAGTAGAGGTCGCATGGTTTTGCGACAGGGTTCGTTCTCATCCGCGCACTCGTGCACGTTTGCTGTCCGGACAGTTTATACTAGCGGGCTTTGGTTTAAGCCGGATCATAGTATATGATTTGGGATTGGTTTTATCTCTTTGTATTCGTGTTTCTCGGATCACGAATACGGGTGCGTATGCACAGTTGCTTGAGACAGAGGGAGAGGACTTTTGATTAGGGTTAATGACCATTGTCATTTTATTAACCCTAATGCTTATGTGTGTATTATGGTTAATTGATATTAGTTTAATATAATTGTGCATGGTTATGGTTGTTGACCATTTGACCTTCTTGACTTGTTGACCTAGGTTGACACTTTGACCATCATCATTTCATTTGGAAGATGCTCTTTGATCCTTGCAATTTGCATTAAAAATGAAATGATAATGGTCATGTCTTGATTAAGCCATGACAATTATCTTACTAATTATCAATTTATAATAATTCACACATATATGTGAGAATGCTTCATATTTTCTCTCATTCTATGATTCACTTTCTCTCTCTTGTTCTTCCTCTCCCTCAAGCTCTCCCCTCTCATGTGTTGAGAAACACTTGAGCTTGAGAAAAACCTCTTCTTGATAATCTCTACTCTCATCTAGGGTTCAACGATTAGCACTTCTTGCACCCTAGTTACTTCTAGCTTGGAGTTGAAGCCAAAGGTTGAGGCTTTCGGGTGGATCTTTCTTCGACGTGGGAAGACGACAAAGGTGACATCTTTCCACTACTCCAAGGAGCAAGGAGAGAAGGACATAAAGCCCTAGGTATAACCTTTCTAACACTTAGCTAGTTTCTAGTTAGCTTTAGCTTGTTTTTGTTTAGCAAAGATCCTTCTTTGTCTAGTCCATGTTGCCTAAGTTGATAAAAATTTGATTTTTATTCCGTTTTCCGCCTCCCCGCAAGTACCGGGGTGGGCAACGTGGACTTACAGTGGTATCAGAGCCTAACTAAACATAAACTAGCTAGGTAGTGAAAGTGTATGGAAGTTTGATCGGAAAAATCGAAAAACCAAAATATCAAAACTCTAACTTTCTGTTAATTTTTTTCCTGCTCAAAATAAAATTTGTCATACTCCAAAAATCGTCTCAGGGTTTTGTGAAGAAAGCCACCAAACCCGGTCCAGTGACTCGACCAAGGCGCCGCGGTTCCGCGGCAATAGCAAGGCCGAGTTGGCTCGTCTCTGGGTCGAGTTTGGTGCAGTGTTCTTCTGGCATAGTTTTGGGATTTTTAAGATGGTTTATATGTGCCCAGATTTTCCAGAATAGAAATTTGTTTTTGGGGGCCTATAAATCCGTATTTTTTTATTGAACTTCACTACACTTTGACTAAAGGGTTATATCTGTGATGTTTATATGTATTGAACGTCGGCTAATCGCTATATGTCGATTAGTCGGGGTTATGCATATCTGTGATCTGTGTTTGATGATGGTATGTGTATATGAATGCGTTGGATTGTCGCGGGTGAATAGCCGGGGTGGATGTGAGATGAGTGTTTCTTTTTCTTTCATTCATTGTAACATGTAAATTGATGTAATATTATTTGTATGGCCGCGCAACCGGGTCGAGGTTGTAGCCATCATTGTATAATTCTTTTTACTGTTTTTGCTCCTAGGATAGACCCATGGAGGGGGTGCACAAACTATCGGGTATCTCGAAGTGCCGAGTGGCCTACTCACGGTGGTGAGGGAGGTTGCTTCGCTTCGGGTACTTGGCGGGTAGTTTGCCGCACCCGTAGGGGTCTTGGGTGGGGTATTGGCTATTCACCGCGACCGTGTAATCCGCTTTTCGTTGCAGGCTCGAACGGATTGCGGATTCCTAGTATATCCAATGTATTCATCTGTGATCTGTAATGTCTATCATTGCTATATATTTATATATGATAACTATTTAGGCGTTGCTTATGTTTTACAGCCGTGCTAGCCCAGCCCCCGCTCTGTCGTTAGTTAAGTAACCTAACGGGTGATGACGGGGCCCCGTGGCGAATGCGAATGGCATAAGCGTACGTCATATTTTGGTTGTTTTCTGCAATGGTAGGATTAAATGATGGGACGCATTAAAAGAACTAATGCAAGAAAATAAACCAAGTAAAAGTTGATTGGAACACTTTGAAAACCACTCGGTTCTTTTCAAAACTAAACTTTTAAACGCGGAGCTTGAACCACTCCTTTTAAAAGCTATCTCGTTCCATCGATTATATCAATTTCACTACGTTCACGGTTTTGCCAAAACCATTCGTAGCCCTCTGTCTTTTCGTATGGATATTCAATAGTATTCAAGCTATGTTTGTTGACCTTCGTCAAGGCATAGTGATTGGTAGCTGTTGGGTGTTCATATGTAGCATAGATAGATGCGTTGGTTTGGGACAGTCGTACTACCCTGTTGACCTTCGTCAAGGGTATGTACGGGTGGGTTCAAATTAACCTGGATAATGACGGGTAGAACTTGACATGTGACTTATGATTTGTTGACCTTCGTCAAGGTCATAAGAGCATGGGGCAAAAATCCACATCGGGAGTTTCATAAGTACTGAAACTTGCTAGCGCTGCATACCATTTGGAGTGTGATGATTCTGGTAGGATTCCTTCGGTTTTATCACGCGATGATATTTGGATCCCGATCCTACTGTGAGTATATGCTACTCCTCGGGAAAACTCTCACTTAACGATCAATACTATAAACCTAGTAGGTGTCTAGAAAGGTGTTAGCGGGGCTACGCCCACAGGGAAAAGAGGTTACTTAATTAAGGAACTTCGCGAAAGCGTTGGAAAACCTCCCTCGAAGTACCGACACTGGCTAGGCTGAACGGTTAAGCAAGTATTGTACGGTGAGAAAGATCCCGACTAATTCTTCCTTTGTGGTTTGAGGAGGGATTCGAGAGACAGTGGGCGCCATCTGTTTACCCCAATCAGAGCAAAGCTCTGTTCAAGTTCCGAGGCGGGAGATGAAGCAACGCTTCATCTTCCTTCAATTAGAGCAAAGCTCTGCTTTGAAAATTTAAAATTTAATAAATGAAGCAACGCTTCAGATTATTTGAGCTGCGCAACACGCCACGTGTCAGAAATTGATACGACAGAGCAACGCCCAAGGCGGTGCGTCCAATCAGAGCAGGGCTCTTTTAAAAACTAAAAGTAAAAGAAACAACGTTCAGTTGCGCAAGCGCTGCGCTGCGTGACACGTGTCTGCGCAGTTGCGCAAGCACAGCTGCGCAAACACAGTTGCGCAAACGCTGCACTACGCGACACGTGTCCCGCAGGTGCGCAAGCACAGCTGCGCAAGCACAGTTGTGCAAACGCTGCACTGCGCGACACGTGTCTGCGCAGCTGCGCGCGACACGTGTCCGCGCAGCTGCGCAAGCGCAGCGCTGCGCGACACGTGTCCGCGCAGCTGCGCAAAACAGAATAAATCTTTTCTGTTCATGTTAAAACAAGAAGATTTTCTTCTATAAAACAGAGGCCTTTGGATCAAAGATCCAACGGTGGGGAAAACTCCCTAAATCACTCAGTGAAAGATTTTTTTAACAAATTTAACTAATTTATGGGCACTATAAAAGGGACAGACCTCAATTCAAAGGCATAAACATCTTTCTAAAAAAAAAAGAGAAGAGAACTCTTAAGAACTCCTCAAGAACAACAGAAGGTAAAAACCTTTAGGAAAAAGAGAAAATTCTCTTATGGACAGACTATTGATCTAAGAACAAGATCAATAATCTTAAATAAAAAGAAAAAAATAAGTAATAGTAGTGCTTTGCACTTTCTTATGAACCATTGGTTCTTTGAAAACAAAAGAAAACTTGTTTTCTTTGATTTAAAATCAACCAAAATATAAAACAGTGCTTTGCACTTGAAAAATTGCGCTGTTGCGCTCCTTTATTGGGGCAACTCACCAGAGCGGGCCACGTGTCAGCAGCGCAACAGCGCAACGTACTGCGCTGTTGCGCTTGCGCTCGTCAGAGCATGACACGTGTCTTCACCACAAGCGCTTGCGCTCAGTGATAGGCGCAAAGCGCCTGACAAATGCAATGCATTTCATTTCCTGAAGGGCCAGGCCCAATTAAAAGGCTTAACAGGCCTAATAAATAAAATGCTATGAATTATTTAAAAGGGCAGAGCCCAATTGAAAGGTCCAGTGGACCAAAACAAATGATCTGCATCATAATAAAAAGGGCATAAATGGCCTGAAGTAATGCAATGCATTATTTAAGTGTGGGCAAAGCCCTAGCACATGTCTAATAGACCGGAAATAAATATAGGTGTTGAACATTTTCTACTGGACTTAGCCCAATTTTGGCCGTAAGTCCTTAAATAAAATTGACTGAGCACAGCTCTCTCTTAAATCAATTTATATCCAGTTCGAGGGTACATCTCCGAACTCCTCTGACGACTGTCGTTGTAATCCTTCAACGACGTCAGAGAGGTGACGGGTCCCGACGACCACACATTAATATTGGACCGGAACATCCTTAAACTAATGTTGGACCGAAACGTCCTTAAACTAATGTCGGACTACCACATCCCTAAACTGGAACATGGACCACCACGTCCCTAAACTGGAATATGGACCACCACGTCCCTAAACTGGAGCATGGACCGCAACGTCCCTAAACTACCTATGGACCACTACGTCCCTAAACTGGAACAATAGAGCCTTCAAATGCTCTTTTGCCGGATCTAAACGATCCCGTTTAAGTTGATCTTAGCCCCCAAACACGGCTAACGTATCCTTAAACATTCAAACGGACTATAAAACTCCAAATCAACCTTGGTTCAAGGGTACATCTCTGAACTCCTCTGACATCTGCCGTTGTAATCCTTCAACGACGTTAGAGAGGTGACGGGTCCCGATGGCCAGATATTAAATGGATTATCACGTTAAGTTGATCTTAGTCTCAAACAGGACTATCGTATCATTAACGAACGTTTAAGTTGATCTTAGCCGCAACGCGACTAATGCATCCTTAAACTAAAAACACCAAACCCAAATCTAAGTAAATACGGATTTGGACTAATCCACGTCCTACGGGCGACGGCATTACTCAGTCTCCGTATACAATCCACGGGCAACCACAAACAAAACAAACACACACGACACGAAGTGAAATTCTGGAGAAGGAGAAAGTTGTTACCGCGATGCGGTAGCATAATTAACTGCAGGGGCTTGCGCCTGCAGGGAAGAGCGTCCCCACAATCAAAAACCCCTCAAGCGAGGGGGAATCTGACGAAGTCTGCTACATCGGCCGCATCCGTCTAAACCTCCGATTCACGGTGCCATAAATCAACTTGGCATCTTCGGCGAGGTGGATGGATAAAACCAAATAGCATCTGCCCCGAATCTCAGTGTCAGGACATCGCGGTCCTGTGCGTCGCCTTTTGGAGGGGAACAGATTCTGGCACGCCCGGTGGGACCTCTTCCTCTTTCCACTCCACATTTCGTGTGTCGTCTTCGCGAACCAATCGCGGTTTGTTAAATGGTTGCCTTCGGATTTCAAGTTACTAAGAGTTGGTCTCTTGCCTGGCGCAGGAACTCAAGATTCAATGGCCTCTAATTACACCAACTGTTCGAAATGCCACTGCAACGGACGCTCCACCTTACCAGGAGGTGTAGTATATGGGCCCCAAGCGGCTTCCTTCCTAGACCAGGTGACCCAAGCCACCACTGGTCTGTTCTTCGGGACCATGATCCCACCTACAAGCTTCCCTACGCCAATACCTGCACCGGAAGTGAACAAAAAGTCGGTCTTCGACTGGCTCACTGCTATGACGGCCCCTGTCAACGGGTCGCCAACTACCAGACCAGCAGCCTCTGTTTTCACCGGGCTAAATCAGAACTCTAAACTGGCTGTCCCAAGGAAGGCAATGACTGCTGCTTCAGAAGTCGTCAAGGCGGCTTCCCCTGTCAAAGAGTCAGTCTTTTCAAGGCTGACGATTCCTACTCCTGTCCCTGCTCGAAGATCTGTCTTCGATAGGTTGGATATCACACCTCAGAAGACGACCTCAGTCTTTAAGAGGTTAATACCGGCGGCGCCTCATTCAGACAGGGGGCAAAAAGAAGATGTCTCAATCTCCGAACCAGTCCCAACGGCTCGTCATGCTCGACGTTGCCATTGGAAACGAGTGAGGAAGGCAGGGGGCAACTCCCCCTCAGGGATAACTCCACGGGCTCCAGTGGTGGAAATCAACGCTGCTGTTCCAACTGGGAACAGCTTTGAACTGCTGAGGAGGGTACGGAAGAACTCTCTAACCGCTACACTGAAGAGATCTCCTCCACCTGCGGAGAGAGTTCCAAAAACGAAACGAGAACAGCCCCATCAACGGTTGTCTTCAAAAATTTATAAAGTTTGGCGGAGGGTTCAAGACTCTGTGATTGACCCAGGTCACTCTCGTCACCAGAAAAAGGCGAAAGTGGAAAAAGACAAGGACTGTCCCATTAAACAGCAGAGGACAGTAGCTGCTAGGCTGCCCCCTTCAACGGTTCCTTCAACCTCAATGGCCCACAAAAGAAGGAGGCCAGAGAAAACTCCCGTGTCAGCGGCAAAAGTTAAAAATGGTGAACCTAAACGCCCCAAGTCAGGGGGAATAACAGTTCATACGGTTTACATGGCATCGGGAAAAGAAGATAGCCGCATATCAACAGGTCATAGACCGCATACGAGGTCAGTGACCAAGGCTCAGGAGCAGCAGCAGAAGCTCCAAGAAATGATGAACGCTATGGCCGCACTTATAGGGCCGAAAGAAACCCCGGAAACATCCTCGGACAAGCGTCAAGAACAAGAAACGGACGCCGAATTCCTTCGTCGCGTATTAGAGAAGAAAGATAAAGAAGCTGCGGAGCAGGCAGCCAACATAAAGAAAATGGCCCTCCTGTTCCAGGATATGGTGGGTATGATGATTCAACAAGATTCACCTGCTGAAGATCCCCCGATCATTCTTGAAGACGATAGGGGAGAGACGTCGAATCCTCCACCGGCTCTATCCGCAGCTAAAGAGGACACCATCTCAAAAGCTGATTTGGATGAATACATCGCCCAGCAAATACGGTTTCATCATGCGACCGAAACAGCCGGCCAGGTCGTGAAAACGGGAAGACCATATCCGAGTTGGTACGATCAAATCAAGTACCCGCCAGGTTATACGATTCCCAAGTTCCATGTCTACAAGGGGACGGGCAATCCACACCAGCATGTTGCCCAGTTCAGGGCACTCTGCGGCAATACCGGCGGTGATGACAAGCTTTTACTGCTCCAGTTTGTTGGAAGTTTATCAGATACGGCGTTCGAGTGGTACTCTGAGCTCCCAAATGACTCTATTAAAACCTTCGCGGAGATGGAGCTATTGTTTACTCAACGTTTTGAAAGTGCCAGTGAACGTACCCCAATGACGGCACTGATTAACGCCAGGGTAAAACCCGGCGAGACATGGGTTCAGTACGCTATACGATGGCGGAATTTATGGTCAAAGTGTGAGCAGCGCATTGAAGAAGCTCCCGTAGTGGGTATGCTTGTGGGAACCCTCGATCCACAAGCAACCATCTCGCAATTTATGATGTTCTTCAAGCCGACTACCTTCCAAGCCTTGATTGACAAACTAGCACAGATGGATCGGATGGGCCATAAACCTCCTCTTCCAAAGCTGGACTCCCGAAATGATAAAGGGAAGGGAAAAGCTATTGTCGTCGCTAATGCTCAACAACAACCGAGCGACTCGAAGCCGGTTGCTCGTCAAAATAATATGCTCCCGTACGTACCCCTTGAGGATAGGATGGGACGTCCTTATTCCTTTCCCCGCGATAAAACGAGGAGGTTATTCGAGCTGGTGTTGCGCAACAGACTCATAAATCTGCCCGATCCAAAACGTCCGTTGCAACCAAGTGACGTCAACGAGCCCAACTACTGTCCTTATCATCGAGTACTGGGCCATCCGATTGAAGATTGCTACGTTTTCAAAAATTGGCTTGAAAACCAGTACCGACAGGGCAAGTTCGCGTTATCTGAAAAATGGAAGGTGAATCCCCCGCAGCCCCACACCTCTAAGGGGACGAATACGCCAGGGGAAACATGCTCCGTCGTTGAAGAAGCTCCTTGGGAGGTTGTATTATCAGCCAAGACAAAGAGGATGCTGAACGACCTTCAGACATGTCCAGCGATCAAGTGGAAGAACCCGTTGGAACCGCAGGTCATTGAGAGGATGTTGAAGCCACGTCCAACTCCGAAGACCGATGGTGGTGGCTCAAGCACTCGCAACCAGCCGTCAAAATCCTCGAAGAAGAAGAAAAAGAAGTCAAAGAATCCCGTGAAGCCTGGCGACAAGCGCACGGACTTGCAAAAACAAATTGACGTGTTGGAGGAATACAACCAGAAGGCACGGACTCCCATTACATTCCAAGAGTTCCTCAATCACGTCTTTCAAGAAGAAGATGAGGGAGAAAGTTCACCTGATGAATCTGAAGAATGCGTGGTGAGCTGTCATGTGATTTCCCATTCGTTCATGGACGATGGGGAAACTCCTTGTACCGAAGCGCTGGGGGCAGATACCGAATCAAAAATTCCGGAGCTATCAGTTGAAATGATTGGCGCGCTCCTTAACGAAGCTCGACTAAAAAGTGAAGCTGATCGAGAACGCAAGATGGCTATATTTGAAAGGGCCAAGCGCCAGCGACTTGATGAAAGAGCTGAGACGATCCCGCTGGAGCAAAACACCTTCGCTACCGACAAAAGTCAATTCAAGATAAAGAAAAGGTTTGCTAAGGCCATATCAATGGGCATGAAGCTACCATCCTCTGAAGAAAAAATTACTGGTGAAATAGAAACGCACCCCTCCTATTGCTTATATCATCAGAAGGTTTCGCACCCCACTCAAGAGTGTAAAGCTTTCGATAGATGGTGGCAATGATACGTTGCTCATCGACAACGCTTTAAACGGGAAAAGCGCAAAACTCGTCGAGAGCAAAGAAATACGACCGAAAGGCTTAAAAGAACTACCGGCAATTGTCGCATGGTTAACACCGGCGGATCACAAGTGCCTACATTCGGGAGCGATTCTGATGAGGAGCTGGAACTTGCCCCTCTCTTTAAAGAATCCACTTCGGGAAAAGAAGAAGAGCCGAAGGTCTGCGAAAATATCCGGCTGCGGAATCGGACGCTGCCTGAAAAGAACCTCGGACCCTTAAACAGGAAAGATAAAGGGAAAGAAAAGGTCTCTGAAGATATCGTCTTAGATGACCAAGTGGTGGAAGAGCTAAGCGCCAAGGACCCGCCGAAGAAGAATAAGGTGGATTACAACGTCTTGGCGCATCTGAGGAAGCTACCCTCACAGCTCAGCATTCTTGACGCTCTTTTGCTATCAAAGGAGGCGAGAGATTCGTTAATCAAGGCACTCCAAGATCCGGAACAATTCCAAGCATGCCTGGCTGAAGAAAAGATGAAGGATGAATTGGAGGAAGTGCACACGGCCGATGTCACTTTCGGCGATGAGGACCTTCTCCTTTGGACATGTGAACACAATCGCCCCCTCTATGTCTCAGGATACTGTCACGATATAAAGATAGGCAAAATCCTGATCGACAATGGATCCTCCGTTAACCTTCTCAATGTACGGGTCTTAAAAGAAATCTGCATGAGCGTCCAGCACCTTGCTCGTGACAAGATCACCATCTCCGGGTTCGACTCCCAATCATCAAAGACTCTTGGATCTGTGATACTGACGCTACGCTTCGGGCTACTCGTCACGGACATTAAGTTCCACGTCATAGACGCTAAGACATGCTACAACGCTTTACTCGGCCGACCATGGTTACACGAGTACAACATCATCCCTTCTACACAACATCAGTGTATGAAGTATTTTAAGGATGGTTTCGAGTACACCGTGACGGGAGAACTGAACCCTTTCTATGTGAACGAGGTCCGCAAATACGAAGACGCCAAATACTTCTTACCGGATTTTGAAGACACAGAGAAGTGTCACAAGCCGGAGAACAAAACTAATGCCACCATCCCTGTCTTCGGCAGTGATACCGAGGAGGAAGAGGAGATGGTTTATTCGGGTCCGCCCCAACACAACAAGCCGGGACCATCAGATCCTACGTTGATCTTTGGCAGCGACTCGGAAGATGAAGTCCATGCTGTATTCTCTGCTCGACCTTCAATACGAACGTTCGCTGATGAAGAGCAAAGTCTGCAAGTCGCCATGGTGCCGCTTAAACACCATAAAGAACTGTATGCACTTAATATTTACAATGTAGAAGAGCTACAAACATTCTACATCCCTCCCAGGCGAGAGAGTGAGAAAGCAATTCTGTTTTACCGCTCTGAAGAAACCAAGGTAGAAAAAGAAATCTGGCATGGCGCAGATTCTACGCTCGACCGGCTTCCCCCTATCCGTCTTCCCAGATATTATTCAGAGGGTTTGAAGAAGCTGCTGAAACGCCAGGGGATATCCTTCAAGCAGACCGTTCGAAAGACCAAGTTCTATGATAAAGTCTGGAACGTTCCCGGGACTCAACGCAAATTGCCTAACGGGAGAATGGAGACGAAAGGACTCGGATACATCCGGTCAAAGAAACGAGAATTACTACTCGGCTGCTACGTCATGTATGACCTTGATGAAGAAGCGGATGCTCAATGGGAGGACGCTAATCCTAAGCCAGTGAAAGTTCCAGATGCAAAGGAGCCCAGTCCGTCGTTCGAGGAACAAATGGACAAACTTATAAAGAAAGCTGGTCAAAAAGTCCGAGATGATCACAACCGCGAGACGGCCATCTACGAGAAAGCCAAGACGCAACGCCTTCTCCAACAGGCCGTAAAGGATGAAAATGCCGCTCCTTGTCAACCTGTTATAAACAAGGCTCGACGCAAAAGCAGAAATAAATCGAAAAGCCGAAAAGGCGCTCAACAGCAGCAAAGCAGGGCTAAAAAGCCGCGCAAATGGGAGTTGAGCGTTATTGATCTATCCCTCATGAAGAAAATGGGTCGAGCGTACTCGTTTTCTCGGGACAAGACGAAGAAGATACTTGATCTTGCTCTAAAGCATCAAATGCTTACATTGCCGGAGTCTAAACACCCCGAACAAGCAGGCGAAGTCTCACACCCGGACTATTGCTCTTACCATCGAGTAATAGGGCATCCTCTTGAAGATTGCTTCACCTTCAAAAATTGGGTTGAAGATCAGTACCAGCTCGACAAGTTCACCTTGTCTGACAACTGGAAGGTAACGCCGCCACAGAAACACGAGCCCAAGGCCACGAAAGAAGAACCGGTTCCACATCGGGATTGGAAGCGAATTCGCGCCTGTCACGTGATTACAGTATTAAAAGAAGAGCCCGAGGACATAGATGAGTTCCCTTGGTGTTTCGAAAACAGCAGCGAGATAATCTCATAATTCCCACCAGCACCAAAAAAGCTGGAAGATGGAATCCATACCACTGCAGATAACCTCAAGAAGATTGAGTTGGGGACGTCAAACGATCCACGACCGACATTCATCAGCGAATTACTATCTGAAGAAAGGGTGGCTGCGTTAAAGGATGTGCTTCTACAGCATAAAGATTGCTTCGCGTGGAACTATTCCGAAATGCCGGGACTAGATCCAGAAATTGCTGTACACAGATTGGCGATATCCCCGAACATCAAGCCAGTCAAACAGGCGCTGAAAAGAATGCGACTCGAGCTTGAGATGAGCATCAATACCGAGGTCAAAAATTTAATCGACTATGGCTTCATCCAGGAAGTTCAATACCCTGAATGGATCGCCAACATCGTCCTGGTGATGAAGAAAAATGGGACAGTGCGTATATGCGTAGACTTTCGGGATCTTAATAAAGCTTGTCCGAAAGACGATTTCCTAGTGCCAGTCACCGAACTGATGATAGACAATATGTCCACTCATGAGGTTTTCTCCTTCATGGACGGCTCATCACGGTATAATCAAATAAAGATGCATCCCGAAGACCAGAAGCACACCGCCTTCAGGACTCCTCTGGGAATATTTTGTTACAAGGTGATGCCATTCGGTTTAAAGAACGCCGGTGCCACCTACCAAAGGGCCATGACGAAGATCTTCGATGACCTTATACACGAAATCGTTGATTGCTATATCGACGACCTCGTTATTAAAAGCAAATCATATGAGGAACATCTCGAGCATCTGAAGACCGTATTTCAACGCCTTCGGCAATACAACTTGAAGATGAACCCGCTTAAGTGTGCATTCGGAGTTTCCTCAGGCAAATTCCTAGGATTCATTGTTCGACATCGAGGTATTGAAATAGATTCGTCAAAGATCAAAGCGATCATGGAAATGCCTCCGCCAAGAACTCTTAAACAGTTGCGATTTCTCCAAGGGAAACTCGCATACATACGGCGATTTATAGCCAATCTTTCAGGCAAGTGCCGTCATTACAGCCACCTGATGAAGAAGGGAACCCCGTTCGTCTGGGATCAAAAGTGCCAAAGCGCACTAGACGAGATCAAACAGTACCTGCAAAACCCTCCAGTGTTGGCTGCTCCGGTTAAAGGAAGCCTCTCATTCTTTATACAACCGCCCTCGAAGGTTCTTTAGGCGCATTATGGGCACAAGAGAACTATCAAGGGAAAGAAAGAGCACTCTACTACTTAAGTCGAGTTCTACTGGGGGCAGAAAGCAACTACTCCCCCATCGAAAAACACTGCCTGGCATTGATCTTCGCGATAACAAAGCTCAGGCACTACGCGTTGGCGCATGAGGTCCGTCTTATTTCAAAAGTGGACCCCCTTAAATACTTGATGTCAAAGTCCATATTGATGGGACGACTCGCTAAATGGGCCCTACTCTTGATGGAGTTTTCGATCACGTATCAACCTCTTAAGACAGTGAAAGGTCAGGCCATCGCCAACTTCCTCGCTGAACACCCGATACCTGCCGATTCTCCTCTGAATTGCGATCTTCCAGACGAACATGCGTTTGATGCAATCGACGGTGATAGTACCCGATGGGAGCTTTATTTCGACGGAGCATCCTCCGTAAGGAAGCGCAAACAAAGTACCCCTATAATCAAATCGGGGGTAGGATTCATCTTTGTAACTCCACAAGGAGGGATAATGCGCTTCTCTTTCTCCTTAACAGAGCCTAGGACAAACAATGAAGCCGAATACGAAGCTCTGATAGTGGGCCTCGAGATCGCCATCGACATGGGAATTGAAAATCTCCTCATATATGGAGATTCCCAACTGGTCGTTAGTCAAGTAAACGGCGACTACCAGACATGCAAACCAGAATTGGTGAAATACGGGGAAAAGGTGCAACAACTGTTGACCCAAATTCCCTCCTATACTTTGGAGAACATACCGCGCGCAGAAAACAGCAAAGCAGACGCGTTGGCCAAACTTGCTAAAGAGCTGGTTGACGAGAACTTCGATGACGTTAGAATCGTGGTACAAAGCCGTCGAGTGCTTGCCCCAGCAGAAATATCTCCGGAATTATTCGAAGAAAAGAGAGCGAGCGAGCAGACAACTCTGCAAATAAAAGACCCGGAAAAGGCCGAAGATTGGAGAGAAGTCTTCATAGACTACTTTAAGTCCCACAGAATGCCTGAAGAAGCGTCAACAAGACATCAGCTCATGAAACGAGCTCTATCTTTCGCCTTCGTCAACGATACTCTGTACAAGAGGCCGTTTAATTCTCTATGGCTAAGATGTCTCGGACCTGACGAAGCGAAAAGAGTCGTTCAGGAAGTTCACGATGGACTCTGCGGTTCTCACCAAGCGGGCCCAAAGATGAAGTTGAAGATAAAACGGATGGGCTACTACTGGCCCACGATGATTCAGGACTGCCTCGAATATGCGAAGCAATGCCACTCATGCCAAATTCATGGGGATTTCATCCACCAGCATCCAAATCCACTCCATCCAACGGTGGCTAGCTGGCCGTTCGAGATGTGGGGAACTGACATAGTCGGCCCCATCGAACCCGCATCGTCTAGGGGACATCGTTTCATCCTGGCGACAACTGACTACTTCTCCAAATGGGCAGAAGCAGTACCACTGAGGGAAGTGAAGACGGAGAATATCCTCCATTTCTTCAAAACGCATGTCATATATCGGTTTGGAACTCCGCGACGGATCATCTCCGATAACGGGCCAGCTTACAGAAGCCACAAGATCAGTCACTTTGCGCAACAACACAATATAGACTGGAGATATTCCTCGGTTTATAATCCGCGAGCTAATGGTCTAGCTGAAGCCTTCAACAAGACCCTGACAAGGATCATAAAGAAAACAGTGTCTCGAAATAAGAAAGACTGGAACGGGAGACTGCAAGAGGCTCTTTGGGCGTATCGAACTACGTTCAAGACGGCCACGAACACACCGCCGTACGCATTGGTATTTGGGACGGAAGCAGTACTGCCCCTCGAGATAGAGTTACCCTCTCTACGAGTAGCAGTCCACTACGAGCTGACGGACGAAGAAAATGCTCACCTTCGGCTTGAGGAGCTTGACGCCCTTGATGAAACCCGGCTCATAGCACAGCAAAATCTGGAAGCTTATAAAGCAAAGATGACGCGCTCATATAAAAGATTGACCCGACCGAGGACATTCCGCCAAGGCGAACTCGTGCTAGTGGTCAAAAGGCCTATGATCCCCAATCGCGCCAAGCGGGAAAAATTCGAGCCAAACTATGAAGGCCCATACATCATAGATAAGGTCTACCAGGGTGGGGCCTACCTACTCATAGACATGCACGGTGAAAGGCCTTTCAGACCAATAAACGGTCGCTTCCTAAAGAAGTACTACGCTTAATGAGCCGTAGTCTAGGTCAATGGTAGATGACGATGACTATGTCCGCTCGCTATCTTCCTAAGCTCAAGCTTTATAAGCAGTAGCCAGCTTTCTCAATAGCGGACCGAAATGTCCTTAAACTATTAGCGGACCGAAATGTTCTTAAACTAATAGCAGACCGAAACGTCTTTAAACTAATACCGCAGCATCCTTAGGCTGACGAGATGAATAAAAATATATAAAAAATATATATATAATAAAAAAAGGTATGTCCATAAGCAAAAAGGGCACGGATGAAAACCCGAAAGGGCTCCGTGAGTAAAAACAGCAGGGCTACCGGCGAGTGTTCGCGAAAACCCGAAAGGGCGCGACCTCGTAAAAAAAAAGAAGAAAAAAAATATATATAAAAATAAAAAGAATAAAAAAAACGGTATGTCCATAAGCAAAATGGGCGCGGATGAAAACTCGAAAGGGCTCCATGAGTAAAAACAGCAGGACTACCGGCGAGTGTTTGTGAAAACCTGAAAGGGCGCAACCTCGTTAAAGGACACTTATAGGGTCCTCTCGACCTTGTAAGGAAAAACCACCCGCGTGAGATCCTTACGACTCACAAGGGAGCAACACATTTGGGGATCCCCACGATTCCTAAAGAGAAAATACACTTGCGAGTTCCTCACGACTCGTAAGGAGAACTCTCTTATGGGACCCTCACGGCTCATAAGAGTTGAAAGTCTTGAGTTACAGAGACCTAAACCTGTGCTTAAGCAACCCCCACAACTTTCGATACTGCCCTACAAGTGGCTCAATACTGGCCCTTGTATACAATCCACGGGCGCGAATAAACATTTCCCTAACCAAGTTTCATCCGTGACTGGGGATATGTTCGTATGGTGAACGACCCTTGTAAATCCTCTCGATTTACAAGGAGAAAACCCTCATGTGGGATCCTTACGACTTACAAGGAGAAAACCCTCTTGTAGGATCCTTACGACTTACAGAGGAACATACACTTAGGAATCCTCACGATTCCTAAGGAGAAGATACACCTACAAGATCCTCACGACTTGTAGGGAGAAATACCTTTGTGAGACCCTTACGGCTCATAAAGTTAAAAGCCTTAGACGACAGGACCCTAACCCTGGTCGCTAAGCCACCTTTGTTCAACATCGACAGAGGCAAATGATGATTCGCTCCTGGCAATGTCCCAGTTGTAGCGGTGCTGATGCCGAAATCAGCGTCTAATTTCAGGCTTACGGCGGAAAGCCAGTAGGCCATACATGCATATGGAATAGCCGAAATGATTGGGCAACTTGTAATAAAAAGCAGCAAGTAAAATGTATGCATGCAAAATAGCCGAAATGATTGGGCAATCGCGACCTTCGCGATATAAAAGCTGAAATGATAGAGCATCGCGGACATAAAACAAAAAAAAATGATGATAAAACTTTGGCCCTACAGTTAAGATCACATCGATCCATGTATACAATCCAAGGACGTAAACAAAGAGGGAACCATACTTTCCCAACAGGCTCCGCCAGAAGACGAAGCCAAATCTCGACGGTTCATTCCAACTTCGAAGAAACCAGTGTCTTCAGCCAACTCCTCGACTCACGGATACAAACACTCCTTGACGAGAGCCTCCTGATCCGCGTCGACTCGCAGAGCCACCAGTGCCTCCGTGGGAAATCCTCGACTTGTTTCAAACCCCAAGGAAACAAATAATCCTTGGCGCTTGGGAAACAAATAATCCTTAGCAAACTCCTCGACTCACGGATACAAACACTCCTTGACGAGAGCTTCCTGATTCGCGTCGACTCGCAGAGCCACCAGTGCCTCCGTGGGAAATTCTCGACTCGTTTCAAACCCCAAGGAAACAAATAATCCTTGGCGCTTAGGAAAAAAATAATCCCTAGCAAACTCCTCGACTCACGGATACAAACACTCCTTGACGAGAGCCTCCTGATTCGCGTCGACTCGCAGAGCCACCAGTGCCTCCGTGGGAAATTCTCGACTCGTTTCAAACCCCAAGGAAACAAATAATCCTTGGCGCTTAGGAAACAAATAATCCCTAGCAAACTCCTCGACTCACGGATACAAACACTCCTTGACGAGAGCCTCCTGATTCGCGTCGACTCGCAGAGCCACCAGTGCCTCCGTGGGAAATTCTCGACTCGTTTCAAACCCCAAGGAAACAAATAATCCTTGGCGCCTGGGAAACAAATAATCCCTAGCAAACTCCTCGACTCACGGATACAAACACTCCTTGACGAGGGCCCCCTGATCCGCTTCGACTCGCAGAGCCACCAGTGCCTCCGTGGGAAATTCTTGACTCGTTTCAAACCCCAAGAAAACAAATAATCCTTGGCGCTTGGGAAACAAATAATCCCTAGCAAAATCCTCGACTCACGGATACAAACACTCCTTGACGAGAGCCTCCTGATTCGCGTCGGCTCGCAGATAAACTAGTGTCTCCGAGGGAAATTCCCGATTCGTCTCAACATGCAAATGAAGCCTCAGGCAGCAGGGACTAAAAAACTTGCTTCCTGAACAATGGGACCCTGCAAGTCAATCCAAAATGGTCTCTTGCATACTATTCACGGGTCTCACTCTCCAAAGTCGAATTTCGATGAGGAGGGAAACAACCGCTTATGGGTCCTCTCGACTCGTAAGAGGGAAAAATTCTCTTATAGGATCCTTATGACTTATAAGAGGAAACCACACTTAGAAATCCTCACGATTCCTAAGGAGAAAAACCACTTACGAGATCCTCTCGATCCGTAGGGAGAAAAGTCTCTATGAGACCCTCACGGCTCATAGAGTTGAAAAGTCTTAAGCAGCGGATCTGAACCCGCGGCCTAAGCCATCGCTGATTCTTAAGAAAGTCAAGATGCGTGCCCTATTATCTGTTGACCATGTTTACTAAAGTGGCGTGCTGATAATAAGAGAAAGAAAAGACGGAGAAAATGACAAAAAGAACATCCGATTCGAGATACACTCATTCATGCATGGACAGAAGACTCACGACGAGAAATAAGACAAGCTGAAATAAAGAGTTTCCATTCATATTGCCAAAAATTCTTACAATCATAAAAAGCAATGAACGAAAAATATTATTACAATGG
This sequence comes from Agapanthus africanus, assembly GCA_030015575.1. Lineage (NCBI taxonomy): Eukaryota > Viridiplantae > Streptophyta > Magnoliopsida > Asparagales > Amaryllidaceae > Agapanthus > Agapanthus africanus. The sequence continues at coordinate 352,033,878 of CM057351.1, forward strand.
AATAACTTCAAATCCAGGGCACGGATTGAGAAAGTCAAAAGTAAGGCCATCCAGAGTTCTTCTGGCCTTTCTGATTATTCTTATGCGCAGCCTTTCGCGCTCCTGCATGTCAAGATCCTCAGCAAGTCCTCCCGGCCTTCGATAAGCAGCAACTATTGTTGTCTGCTGAAAAATTTGATGAAGGATGTCGATGAGGCTGTCCCGCCGTTTCTTCGAGATCAGCCCCGTCAGGTAAACTGAATGCACCTTGTCTTCGGCATCATCCAGCGCATTGAGCGGTAGGGCCTCGTGAAGACCCGGAAGTGCTCTCCATATTGCTCCCAGCACGACTTTCAAAAGAGCCGAACGACGAGGTAGCAGCCAACCACCGCTTGCGTTCAGACGACCCATGACCTCTGCAAATTGAGCGTCTGTAAACTCCTGGTTTTGTTGACGACCCTGTGCGCGGATATCGTCATAGGTGATGAACTCGTGCAAACTGTATAGGTGCACCGCCATTATGCCTGGAGGAAATACCACAGGAAGATTAGCGATAGAAGAAAAATAATATACATAGAGGGCTAAATTCCTAGAGAGCAAAGCTCTGTTCAGGGATTAAAGCCCATGAACAAAAGCTCTGCAGATCTATAAGTTTTTGAGAGCGAAGCTCTGTTTATGAAAACCCCAATGGGGATCTCTTTAGATCAAAAGATCTGTGAGAGCAAAGCTCTTTGACTGAGATTAATTTAAATTAATTTGATTTACATTAATTTTACCTAAAGTTTCTAACTTTAAAAATGAGCAAAGCTCTGCTAGTGAAACCCCGAAGGGATTTTCTTTAGATCAGAAGATCTATGAGAGCAAAGCTCTGCTGGTTAAGATTAATTAAAATTAATTTAATCTAAGAATCAATTTTACCTAAAGTTTTTCTAAAAACTTTGGAAAAGAGAGCAAAGCTCTGGAGTTCTTGAAGGCAAGAGCAAAGCTCTGAAGTTTTTTGAAAAATAAAATCTGAAAGATGATAAGCATCTGTGGGGGACCAAAGGTCCTATTTATAGGCATCAAGTGCCTCTTCGACTTCCAAAAGTTGTCACGGCGGTTGGAATTCCGCCACCGTTGCGCTCACGTTTGGGACCATGTAAGCGCAACGGTGGGGGGGCATTTGTTTACCCCAATCAGAGCAAAGCTCTGTTCAAGTTCCGAGGCGGGAGATGAAGCAACGCTTCATCTTCCCCCAATCAGAGCAAAACTCTGCTTTGAAAATTTAAAATTTAATAAATGAAGCGATGCTTCAGATTATTTGCGCTGCGCAACACGCCACGTGTCAGAAGTTGATACGACAGCGCAACGCCCAAGGCGGTGCGTCCAATCAGAGCAGGGCTCTTTTAAAAACTAAAAGTAAAAGAAACAACGTTCAGTTGCGCAAGCGCTGCACTGCGTGACATGTGTCCGCGCAGCTGCGCAAACACAGTTGCGCAAGCGCTGCACTGCGCGACACGTGTCCCGCAGCTGCGCAAGCACAGCTGCGCAAGCACAGCACCGCGCGAAACGTGTCCGCGCAGCTGCGCAAGCGCAGCTGCGCAAGCGCTGAGCTGCGCGACACGTGTCACGCGCTAAGGGAATTGCGCAAAACAGAATAAATCTTTTCTGTTCTTGTTAAAATAAGAAGATTTTCTTCTGTAAAACAGAGGCCTTTGGATCAAAGATCCAACGGTGGGGAAAACTCCCCAAATCACTCAGAGAAAGATCTTTTTAACAAATTTAACTAATTTATGGGCACTATAAAAGGGACCCCAGACCTCAATTCAAAGGCATAAATATCTTTCTAAAAAAAAAGAGAGAAGAGAACTCTTGAGAACTCTTCAAGAACAACAGAAGGTAAAAACCTTTAGGAAAAAGAGAAAATTCTCTTATGGACAGACTATTGATCTAAGAACAAGATCAATAATCTTAAATAAAAAGAAAAAAATAAGTAATAGTAGTGCTTTGCACTTTCTTATGAACCATTGGTTCTTTGAAAACAAAAGAAAACTTGTTTTCTTTGATTTAAAATCAACCAAAATATAAAACAGTGCTTTGCACTTGAAAAATTGCGCTGTTGCGCTCCTTTGTTGGCGCAACTCACCAGAGCGCGCCACGTGTCAGCAGCGCAACAGCGCAGCGCACTAGTGCAGCGCACTGCGCTGTTGCGCTTGCGCTCGCCAGAGCATGACACGTGTCCTCACCACAAGCGCTTGCGCTCAGTGATAGGCGCAAAGCGCCTGACAAATGCAATGCATTTCATTTCCTGAAGGGCCAGGCCCAATTAAAAGGCTTAACAGGCCTAATAAATAAAATGCTATGCATTATTTAAAAGGGCAGAGCCCAATTGAAAGGTCCAGTGGACCAAAACAAATGATCTGCATCATAATAAAAAGGGCAGAGCCCAGTCAAAATGGGCATAAATGGCCTGAAGTAATGCAATGCATTATTTAAGTGTGGGCAAAGCCCTAGCACAGGTCTAATAGACCGGAAATAAATAAAGGTGTTGAACATTTTCCACTGGACTTAGCCCAATTTTGGCCGTAAGTTCTTAAATAAAATTGACTGAGCACAGCTCTCTCTTAAATCAATTTATATCCAGTTCAAGGGTACATCTCCGAACTCCTCTGACGACTGTCGTTGTAATCCTTCAACGACGTCAGAGAGGTGACGGGTCCCGACGACCACACATTAATATTGGACCGGAACGTCCTTAAACTAATGTTGGACCGAAACGTCCTTAAACTAATGTCGGACTACCACGTCCCTAAACTGGAATATGGACCACCACGTCCCTAAACTGGAACATGGACCACCACGTCCCTAAACTGGAGCATGGACCGCAACGTCCCTAAACTACCTATGGACCACTACGTCCCTAAACTGGAACAATAAAGCCTCCAAATGCTCTTTTGCCGGATCTAAACAATCCCGTTTAAGTTGATCTTAGCCCCCAAACACGGCTAACGTATCCTTAAACATTCAAACGGACTATAAAACTCCAAATCAACCTTGGTTCAAGGGTACATCTCTGAACTCCTCTGACATCTGCCGTTGTAATCCTTCAACGACGTTAGAGAGGTGACGAATCCCGATGGCCAGATATTAAATGGATTATCACGTTAAGTTGATCTTAGTCTCAAACAGGACTATCGTATCCTTAACGAACATTTAAGTTGATCTTAGCCGCAACGCGACTAATGCATCCTTAAACTAAAAACACCAAACCCAAATCTAAGTAAATACGGATTTGGACTAATCCACGTCCTACGGGCGACGGCATTACTCAGTCTCCGTATACAATCCACGGGCAACCAAAAACAAAACAAACACACACGACACGAAGTGAAATTCTGGAGAAGGAGAAAGTTGTTACCGCGATGCGGTAGCGTAATTAACTGCAGGGGCTTGTGCCTGCAGGGAAGAGCGTCCCCACAATCAAAAACCCCTCAAGTGAGGGGGAATATGACGAAGTCTGCTACATCAGCCGCATCCGTCTAAACCTCCGATACACGGTGCCATAAATCAACTTGGCATCTTCGGAGAGGTGGACGGATAATACCAAATAGCATCTGCCCTGAATCTCAGCGTCAGGACATCGCGGTCCTGTGCGTCGCCTTTCGGAGGGGAACACCATCCTGTTTACATAAATTAAAAACCAATCTAAACTTGCAAGAGCATCATGCTAAGTGTTTTCTTCTCTCTCTCTTAATTGCAGCGACCAAATGACCGCACCTAGGTTACATCTAGATAATAAAATGACTGAATCTGACTGTTATGACTGGCAAAGGTCTGTCCAGATGTCCATTGCCCAGGACAAGTTGGGACACCTCTTGACTGATCCAACCCCTGCCGTCTCAAGTCCGTTTTCCCCTGTCATGGATATTGATATCCGTAGGACATCGGAAGAAGACTGTGCGAAAGCCAAGTGCCTCGTGTTAGCCTCAGTTGATGGTATATACCAGAGGCAGCACGAGAAGATGGACTCAGCTTCTATCTTCCTCCATAACAAAGTTTTATATGGAGAGCAATCTCGTATCGCAAGATATGAGACCTCGAACGAATTGCTTCCAGCAAGGTTGGCTATCGGGTCATCTGTAGAGGGCAACGTCCTTACAGTGACCAGCTCTTTTGAGCTTTCAGACCTGAAGACCACGTTGAAGAACGGGTCAGATGCTGACTTAGTTCAACAGTCTCTACCTACTACCCTGAAGGAAACCAGGGAAGTAGAAAGAAAGAGAAAGGCAGAAGTTTCAGGAATGGATGCAGTAAAAGAGGGATGTTCCTATTGTTACGGGAATGAACATGGGAAGAAGGATTGCAGGGCTTGCAAAGCCAGTAGCCTGAATTCGAAGCATGTTGTGGCTTCGGCTTCGGGTGTGTTTGTAATAGAGAACTGTATGTCAGTTAACCCTGCTTCCTGGGTATTGGATACCGGATCAGGATCTTATATCTGTAACTCGTTACAGGCTCTGAGAAACCGTAGGGTTATCAGGAAAGGTGATATGACTCTCAGGGTTGCTAACGGAATGAGCATGTATGCTGAATCCGTAGGGGAATATCATCTAGGACTGACAACTGGGCAGATATTGATTCTGCATAACTGTTTTTATGTACCAGGTGCGACTTGTAATATCATATCTGTATTCTTAATTTCTAAGGAAGGATATGATTTTACTTTTGTAAGCGATATAGTTAACATCCACCTAAATTAAGTTCTGATTGGGTCAGGTACATTACAAAATGGTATATACGTATTGAATCAAGCTCAGATCTTCAGTGTCCAGAACACACTTAAAAGAAAGTCTCCGGAAACAAATCAGGCTTTCTTATGGCATTGTAGACTGGGTCATATTAATGAGACACGGTTAACAAAGTTACATAAAGAGGGATACTTGAATCAGTTTGAGTATTAGTCTTATGCCACTTGTGAATCTTGTCTCATGGGAAAGATGACAAAGACTCCGTTCACTGGACACGGAGAAAGAGCAAGCGAGCTCTTGGGACTCATACACAGTGATGTGTGTGGTCCAATGTCTACACATGCGCGAAGTGGTTATTCATACTTCATTACTTTCACAGATGATTTCTCTAGGTATGGGCATGTCTTCTTGATGAAGAACAAATCCGAGGCCTTTGAGAAATTTCAGGAATACAAGAATGAAGTTGAAAAACAAACAGGCAAAAGTATCAAGACACTAAGATCTGATCGAGGTGGTGAATACTTGAGTGCCGAGTTTCTGGGCTACTTAAAAGAGAATGGAATTCTCTCTCAGCTTACTCCTCCATACACACCACAACACAACGGTGTATCGGAAAGGCGGAATCGAACCCTATTGGATATGGTTCGTTCCATGATGAGTAAGGCTGAGTTACCGCGATCCTTCTGGGGTTATGCGCTAGAAACAGCAGCATATCTCTTGAACAAGGCTCCAACCAAGACTGTGCCTACCACCCCATATCAGATGTGGAGTGGGAAGAAACCCTGTCTTAAGTACCTTAAGACATGGGGATGTCCAGCTTTTGTAAAAAAGCAGCACGCGGACAAGCTCGAGGCACGCTCAGTACTGTGTAAGTTTGTGGGATACCCAAAGAACTCCAGGGGGTATCTTTTCTATTCTGCAGAGGAACAAATGGTTTTTGTTTCTCAGCATGCCCACTTCTTGGAAATTGAATTTTTAGAAAATCAGATAAGTGGGAGCGCAATAGAACTGGAAGAAATTCCAGAACCATAAGCTATTACTGAAAGGTTGGAAGAACCAGAAGTTTCAAGAGAACCGGACATTCCAGCGCCACTCCGTAGGAGTAGTAGGCAGTCTCATCCGCCTGAGAGATACTACGCTTTTCTCATAGACGGGGATAGAGAGGATTGCACCATGGATTATGGTGAGCCTACAAGCTTCCAGCAAGCCATTCAGAGCGGCGACTCGGTAAAATGGCTGGATGCAATGCGGGCCGAGATGGAGTCCATGTACACCAACAAAGTTTGGACTTTGGACTTTGCTCCAGAAGGGGTAAAACCCGTAGGGTGCAAATGGATCTTCAGAAAGAAGATTGGTGTAGATGGGCAGGTTGAGACCTATAAAGCTAAACTTGTTGCAAAGGGTTTTCGTCAAAGATCTGGTTTGGACTATGACGAGACCTTTTCTCCAGTGGCTATGCTGAAATCCATTCGGATCCTTCTTGCCATTGCTGCCTTCCACGATTATGAAATCTGGCAGATGGACGTAAAGACGGCTTTTCTAAATGGAAATTTGGAAGAGTGCGTCTATATGGATCAGCCGGAGGGATTCATTCAGAGTGGGAGCAGCGGTAGAGTGTGCAAGTTGCTTAAGTCCATTTATGGACTTAAGCAGGCATCGCGGAGTTGGAACATCTTCTTTGATGATACTGTCAAGGAATTCGACTTTATCAAAAACTCAGATGAACCATGCATTTACAGTAAGATTGTAGGGAGAACTGTGGTATTCCTCGTCTTGTACGTGGATGACATTCTCCTAATAGGAAATGATATTCCTATGCTACAGTCAGTCAAAGGATTCTTGTCACAGAGGTTCTCCATGAAGGACCTGGGCGATGCCAACTACATTCTAGGGATCCAGATCTATCGTGATAGATCTAAGAGGATGTTGGGACTTTCACAGTCAAGGTACATCGACACCATACTGAGAAGATTCAGTATGGAAGATTCCAAGCGCGGTAATCTACCGGCTTGTCACGGGATCACCCTCTCCAAAGAGATGTCTCCCAAGACTGATTTGGAGAGGGATCGCATGTCTATTATACCCTACGCTTCTGCGGTAGGCTCTATAATGTATGCGATGTTGTGTACCAGACCAGATGTAGCATACGTATTGAGCGTTGTAAGCCGGTATCAGTCGAACCCAGGGGAGAAACACTGGATAGCGGTAAAGAACATTCTCAAGTACCTGAGAAGGACTAAGGAGATGTTCTTGGTGTATGGCGGAAAAGACCTCCAGCTTGAGGCTTTTGCTGACTCCAGCTTCCAGAGTGACAAGGATGACTCCAAGTCCATGTCGGGTTATATCTTTACCCTCAATGGAGGGGCGGTTTGCTAGAAGAGTTCCAAGCAGAAGACCATTGCTGACTCAACTATGGAAGCGGAGTAAATAGCTACTTGCGATGCCGCAAAGGAAGCTGTCTGGATGAAGAAGTTCCTCACGGAGCTTCAGGTGGTTCCTACCATTGTTGATCCAATACCGCTGTATTGCGACAACAACGGCGCTATAGCTTTAGCGAAGGAACCCAGGTCCCATCAGAAGTCCAGGCACATTTTGAGGCGGTACCACCTGATCAGGGAGATCATAGATCGCCAGGAGATCGAGGTGAAGAGAGTAAATACGGAGAACAACACTGCAGATCCACTCACGAAGGCCCTACCCCAGACTCAGTTCGAGCGGCTGATCGAGATGATAGGTCTTCGATACGCCAGTACATGGCCTTAGTGCAAGTGGGAGATTGTTAGTGTATATGCCCTAGAGGCCATTACTGTATCATACTAGTTTGTATATTACATGATAGAAGCTTGGGATATTCACAGTTGTATATACAATCTTGCTCGAAATGGTAGTATGCTACTTAGTTTGTCTCTGCTTTAATATGTGCATGTGTTTCTTTTAACATATCGCTGATATACATATTAGTAGAGCCCTTAGGATCTTTGCTTGATTACCAGCGTTGTGATGGCGCTCACATTCGTGGGAGCTGGGTAATCCATAAGCACATCCTTATACAGGTCCCTAGTCGTTGGACTATCGAGACAGGGCATCGATACTCCGGAGTAGAATAGCGTATGCGCTTTTCATCCCAGTGTGGGAGACGTTCTGTCCCACAGCCGTCAGTACGTTGTACTTGAGATAGTATGCGGGTGCTCGTTAGGTTACGAGTACACTGGACAGGACTCGTCAGGGACTGTTGGTTGGTATTATACCTATCGTCAGTTATCAGTTCCCAGGTGACATGAGTACAGCTTAGTCCGCTGACTTGACACTGTCACTTCGCCTCGAGTGTGTTCCCACTGCACTTTGATTACTACCCTACCATGGCTCAAAGGAGTCGTGTAAACAGGTAGTTTTTGGGTGCAGTCCCGAAGCACTTGGAGGCAGTGACGGTTAGACAGGATTCGTCTCTCCCGGTATTGGGGGTTGACATCGCGCTGTGTCCAGGAGAGCCATTACACGAGTAGTCCCTGGCCAGGGCAAGCGAGATATACTGGTGGGTTTCCAGTGTTATCTCAGGGTGTTCTGGGCTACACTCCGACATGACTTGTACCGCTATTAGGGGACTGACATTCACCGCCCCCTAGGCCCGCCATGCGATGTATCAGACGAACAGACCGGACTGTACGGAGACTGTCACATACATGCTCAGTAGGAGTTCAGATGGGGTTCACCTCGTCAGTCTTCTTATCGGCATCTACCTGGGGACCGTTATGTACAGCTAGTGCCACTTTCGGTCTGTGGTTAAACCCACTGCCAGCGTAGTGTCGAGTCTTTAGAGTCCCACACAGAGAGCTATTCGCCTTTAGGAAAAATGAGTAGAGGTCGCATGGTTTTGCGACAGGGTTCGTTCACATCCGCGCACTCGTGCACGTTTGCTGTCCGGACAGCTTATACTAGCGGGCTTTTGTTTAAGCCGGATCCTAGTATATGATTTGGGATTGGTTTTATCTCTTTGTATTCGTGTTCCTCGGATCACGAATACGGGTGCGTATGCACAGTTGCTTGAGACAGAGGGAGAGGACTTTTGATTAGGGTTAATGACCATTGTCATTTTATTACCCCTAATGCTTATGTGTGTATTATGGTTAATTGATATTAGTTTAATATAATTGTGCATGGTTATGGTTGTTGACCATTTGACCTTCTTGACTTGTTGACCTAGGTTGACACTTTGACCATCATCATTTCATTTGGAAGATACTCTTTGATCCTTGCAATTTGCATTAAAAATGAAATGATAATGGTCATGTCTTGATTAAGCCATAACAATTATCTTACTAATTATCAATTTATAATAATTCACACATATATGTGAGAATGCTTCATATTTTCTCTCATTCTATGATTCACTTTGTCTCTCTTGTTCTTGCTCACCCTCAAGCTCTCCCCTCTCATGTGTTGAGAAACACTTGAGCTTGAGAAAAACCTCTTCTTGATAATCTCTACTCTCATCTAGGGTTCAAGGATTAGCACTTCTTGCACCCTAGTTACTTCTAGCTTGGAGTTGAAGCCAAAGGTTGAGGCTTTCGGGTAGATCTTTCTTCGACGTGAGAAGACGACAAAGGTGACCTCTTTCCACTACTCCAAGGAGCAAGGAGAGAAGGACATAAAGCCCTAGGTATAACCTTTCTAACACTTAGCTAGTTTCTAGTTAGCTTTAGCTTGTTTTTGTTTAGCAAAGATCCTTCTTTGTCTAGTCCATGTTGCCTAAGTTGATAAAAATTTGATTTTTATTCCGTTTTCCGCCTCCCCGCAAGTACCGGGGTGGGCAACGTTGACTTACACCCAGGTCCCATCAGAAGTCCAGACATATTCTGAGGCGGTATCACCTGATCCGGGACATAGTTGATTGCCGAGAGATCGAGGTCAGGAGAGTTGACACGAAGGACAATACTACAGATCCACTCACGAAGGCCATTCCCCAGATACAATTTGAGTGACTCTTCGGAATATTGGGTATGAGATACTACAACAGCTGGCCTTTGTGCAAGTGGGAGATTATTAGTTGTATAATTGCCCTAGAGGCCATTATTGTACATATGATGTATATTATAGTGGATGCTTGGATATATATAGAGAGGACTTTCTTGCTCGATATGATAGTATGCTATCTGCTTTCACTTTGTCTTAACATGTTGACTTGTATTGGTTTACTGTCTTGCTCTCACATGTTGATAAAACCCTTAGGATATGTACTTGACTATTAGGACTATGATGAGATCAAACTAGTAGGGCCAGGGTAGTCAACGAGTACATCCTATAACTGTTCCTAGTCGAGGGAGTATCGAGACAGGGCATCGATACTCCAGAGTAGACTAGCGTATACGCATCTTGACCCATATGATGGGCGATGGATGATCTGATATCCATCGGTGTTTGACATCAAAGATGGTGTACAGGTGCTCAGTGGAGACTGGGTACACTGAACGGACTCGCCGAGAACTGCTAGATGGTATTATACCTATCGTCAGATAGCAGTTCTCCGGCGACACTGGTACAGGTTAGTCTGTAGACCCGAGACCGTCATAGTGTCTTGTGTGATTCCCACTGTGCTTTGATTTCCATCTTACCACGTCCAAGAGGGCGTGCAAAACGATGGCTTTTGGGCACAGTCCCGAATCACATGGAGGCAATGAGCGATAGGAGGGGTTTCATCTCTCCCGGTATAAGGAGTTGATGTTGTGCTGTGTTCGATTGGCTATAACTGGAAGTCCCTGGCCAGGGATGATATGGAGTACTGCTGGTAAGAGTTATCCGTAGTTTCTTGACCTGTTATGAGCTTCACATCGACATGACTTATCGGTTACTGGGGTCTGACGTTTACCATCCCTAGACTTGATATGCGATATACCAGACGAAGAGACCAAACTGTACGGTAGTGTTACTGATTGGATTCATAGGAGAATGTACAGGCTTGCTTGTTGATTTTCTGATCGCTCAATACCTGGGTGGCTGTTATGTTTAGCTGACCGCTTGCAGCTTGTGGGTGTTTGATATGATCATCACATACTGCCGGCGTATTGACGATTCTTTAGAGTCCTACACAGAGGTTTCCTGGCTCAGGCAAAACAGAGTAGGAGCACATATGTGATATGCACGGGACCGAGAATAATACGATATGAGATACTGTATTCTATTCTCACGATATGAGATATCGGCCGGGTATATGTGATATAGCCGGGTCATCGGATCAAGTGTTGATTCGATGAATTGGTACATGTTATATTAGTCGGTTATATGCAATATAGCCGGATTGTCGGATTAAGAGTTGATTCGATAATTTAATGTATAATTGTATATGTGATATATTACATTACGTCAACTAATATAAGCTTGCTTTATTGATTTATTTTCTCACTGGATAATACATTGATGTATATGCGATATATGTTAATTGTATTATTTTCTTTTGTTACAAAATATATTGTATATGTGATATATAATATTGTAACATGTTAGGGTTACAAATGCAACATGGTTTTAGAATTTAAACCTAGTTAGGGTTTGGATTAGGGTTAAGCTTTGGATGAGCTTTCATGAAGCTTCATGAAGGTTTTACTTTTGTCTTCATCCTTTGATAGTTTGTAAAGATATTTGTTAACCCAACCCAAACCCTTAACCCATGGTTTATTCTTTACAAGGGTTAAGCCTTTCATTCTTAACCCATGGTTGCAATTATAACCACAACAATAATTCATTATTGATCACAGAAGGTTTAGCTTCTTCTTCTTCTTCTTCTTGCTCTTGAAAAAGCTTCACTAGGTTTTATGTTTGTGATGATTAAGTGTGAGAAATTGAAAACAAAAGAGTGCAAAATTCCTACTTCATCATTCTCATCCATTCTAACCACTTAGATTAGGGTGTTCACTTCTCTAATAAGTTCATTAGTGAAATGTAAGCTTGGGTTAAAGATTCTTCAAGGTCGATCATCTTAGATCAAGAAGACTTCAAGCAAGATGCATCATTCACCTCTTGGAGCCTCACGAGAGTCGGAGTTCTTGATGATCGCAGCTATGAGACCTCAACACGGAGCTTATGAAGCGAAGGAACGGACTACAAAGGTTGTAATCCTAATCTCTTTAGTTCTTTGTATGTGATACAAACTTGTTACCCTAGAATTTCTAGTAAAGATTCATGGTTTGCTTGCTTTGCACCTCTCTAAATTTTAAAGTGGCATGAGTGATGCTACCAAAGCCTAGACTAGGTGCAAGGGAAGCCCAACACGTACCTCTAATGTCGTTGTCGCATAACAACTTGATCGTGGATACTGCTACATATTACACTTATGGTCGCAGAAAAGAAATGAAAACTACAATAATTCGAATCCGCGACTATAGACATCATAAACCCGGAATATCACATATTCTAAATTTCATGCCTAATGCTATACACCTTACATTTAAGGCTCGAATTGAAAACCCTTTTCAAAGATTAAGCTGGGCAATCCAACAAAATTCCCGGTTAAAAGATCGAAAGCTCGTCGGGAACTTTAGTGGATGGCCGCACCCCGAGGGTGTCAACGAAGTGGACATGGACGGAACCCGTGGTCGCAAGCACCCGAGTGGATGCTCTTGGCCATAGGGTTCTCCTATAGTCACTTGGTCGAGGCAAAGTGGCGTGGCTCTTTACCAGTGTCTCCCGGCGAGTATTCACATACGATACGAGATTACGACGAAGTTTCGATCCAAATCCAAACTCCGTGGTAATCCATCTAACAAGGCCAAAATGTGAGATTTATAAATTGACAACTAGTTTTCACAAAACTAATCAATATAGATTCCAAAAAATTGTATCACATAACCAACGAAATTAGACAAGGTTAACATTTCGATTGATATTTCAATCAAAAATAATTCATAAAGATCTCAACTACTTGAGCCTCATTAAAAATATCCAGAAAATCTAAAATATGAAAATGAAGCAGCGCAAGAAAATTGGAGTCATAACTCCACAAGTGCGCGGCGGAACCACGACCAATACATGGTATAGGCGGCGGTTCCGCTGCCACTTGGTGGAATTAGGTACTCTTATTTCTTTTGCCTCCATAGAAAAGTCTGCTGAATTTTCTGAGCATTTTTAATCTGAAAAATCTCGAAGTTTTTTAAAATTGGACAGAAACTAGCAAAAGTCGGGTTTTAAAACGTCGATCGAAGACTTTAACTTCATCTAGACTTCGCCTAAGCCTCTAGTTTGGCTCTGATACTATGAAAGTATGCCTTAGCACCGCTACAAGCTTTCTAAGAACATCAAGTATGCAATTTTAAAAATTCTAAAGGGCTAAGTCTACTTAAACAAGATCATACTAGAGATTAGGGTTATGAAGTTAGCAAAAAAAAGTTCTAAACTAAGTGAAGAGGTGCTACAACCTTTGTAGCCAAGTCTTTCATTTCAATAGCTCCTTGTAGTAGTCTCTTGAACTCCTTCTAGGGCTCCACTTGAAAAAAAGAAGAAGCTTGCTAGTTGTCTCCATCATCAATGATGATCCGCCTTGAGGTAAGTTACACTCTAACTCACACTTCACTACTCAAAGTATTAGTGAAGATAACAATCTAAACTAAATTGCTAGAATGGTTTAGGTTGATGAAGTAGGGACTTTGCTCACTAAAAATCTTTCTTTTTTTTCCTCAACCTAGAAAGAAAACTACAGAGAGGAAGAAGAAGAAGATGAACTTAGAGATAAGAATGAACCTTGAGGATACGGTTGTCCCAAAATGATAAAAATATATCAATATAAAAAGAAAAGAAACAATGAGTCATGGCTTCTCCAATGTTCTCAAAACCATGACTCATACTCTCTTTTCTTTAATTGATTTATGTAAATCATTTTCATCTTATCTTAATCTCTTATGTAATTCTCATACATCAATGAATGATGTATCATCAACCATGATACAAAAAGAATATATATTTATATCATATATATAAATATTTAAAGACAAGAAAAGATCAAGTGAGAAAAAATTAGTTTATATATATATATATATATATATATATATATATATATATATATATATATATATCTCAAATATATAAATATATATCAAATTATTAAATTAACACTTGATTCAATAATCCGGTTATATCATATATAACCCGGCTAATATAAAAATCTCTATATTAGAATACGGTATCATATACTCGTATTTATTCAAGCTCCCGCATATATCTCTATACATGTCCTATTTCATTTCGCTTGAGCTAGGAAAGCTCTATATGGGACTCTAAAGACTCGTCAATATGCTAGTAGTAGGTAATGATCATATCAAGCACCTACAAGCCATCAGCGGTACTAGCTGGACGTAACGGCTACCCAGGTATTGAACGGATAGAAGATCAACAAGCAAATTTGTCCAAACGCCCGAAGATATTATGAGCAACACTTACCGTACAGTCCGGTCTCTTTGTCTGATATGTCGCATATTGAGTCATCAGACCTCAATAACTCGATAAGTCATGCCGATGTGTGTCCTATAACCTTTTGAGAAACTATTGATAACACTTATCAGTAAATCTCATCATTCCTGGCCAGGGACTTGGTGTTATAGCCAATCGAGCATAGCACAACATCAACTCCCAATACCAGGAGAGACGAAATCCCTCTTATCGCTCACTGCCTCCATGTGACTCGGGACTGTACCTAAAAACCACCTGTTTGCACGACTCAGTAGAGCCGTGGTAGGGTGGAAATCAAAGCATAGTGGGAACCACACAAGACAGTATGACGATTTAGGGTCTACAGACTAATCTGTACAAGTGTTACCAGAGAACTGCTATCTGACGATAGGTATGGTACCATCTAGGAGTTCTCGGCGAGTCCTGTTCGGTGTACTCATTCTCCAATGAGCACCTGTGTACAATCTTTGATTTCAAGCACCAATGGCTGTGGGATCAACCATCGCCCCATACAGGGTCAAGAAACGTACACACTAGTCTACTCTGGAATATCGATGCCCTGTCTCGATATTCTCTCGACTAGGAACTGTTAAGGATGTGCTTGTGGACTACTCAAGCCCTACTAGTATGATCTACATCATAGTCCTAGTAGTCAAGCCAACATCTTAAGGGCTTTATCAACATGTATCAAAGAGACAGTAAACTAAAATAAGTGCACATGTTAAGATAAAGAGCAACCAGATAGCACACTATCATGTTGAGCAAGAAAGTCCTCTCTCCATATATATATATATATATATATATATATATATATATATATATATATATATATATATATGTCCAAGTATCCACTATAATATACAATAATAGCCTCTAGGGCATACATATTCCTAACATGAACAAGGCATGTCTACGTTATTCGAAAGTTGGAAGATAAGCCCGCCACAAAAACACGAGCCAAAAAAGACCTATACTGTCAGGATGAGACCAGCACGACCACGAAAATGGAAGTGGACTCGTACCAGCCATATGATAACACTCTAAAAAAAAGGGCATCGAGAATATGATTGACCTTTTCGGATGCTTCACAAATGAAGGGGATGATGATGAGATATCAAAATTTCCACCAGCACTAAGAGAGCTGGAGGACGGGATATACACCACGGTGGACAGCCTAAGGAAAATCGACTTAGGGATGGAGAACGATCCAAGGCAGACATTCGTCAGTGTGCTACTATCTGAAAAACAAGTAGCCACACTCAAAGACGTGCTTATGCAATACAAAGACTTCTTTCCATGGAACTACTCCGAAATGCCGGGTCTACATCCAAAAGTAGTGGTACATAAACTTGCCATATTTCCAGACATAAAGCCAATCAAACAGGAACCAAGAAGGATGCGGCTCGAACTTGAGATGGGTATCAACGCTAAAGTCAAGAAACTAATCGAATCCGGCTTCATCCAAGAGGTCCAATATCCCGACTGGATCGGTAACATCGTCCTGGTGATGAAGAAAAATAGGACAGTCCGCATCTGCGTGGACTTTCAGGACCTCTACAAAACATGCCCGGAAGATGAATTCCCAGTACCCATTACCGTACTGATGATCGATGTTCATCACAGAAAACTGTATGTTAATACCACCCATTCATTATCTATTTTGTTATATATCGGTACTATTAACCAGTGTCTGCTCAGTAAATACAGATTGCAGGTATTCATGATAAAATACTAGAAACACACTCAAAATCATGGATATAACGTTTGGGATCCGACACTGCAATCAGAACAGAAAATCAACCGATATTCAAAGAGCACTTTTTGCAAATAATCATGTGTACACAATTTTGGTCCAACACAATACAAGTGTGCACAAGCTCTTTGGTGACTTTGACCATGGTGGAGGGCTGCCTATGGCATAAGTGGGCACAACACTCATGACTTGTGCAAGTAGTGGGCACAAGTAGGGTGTGTAATAATTGCAAAAGGTTATGATGTGATATAAAGCAACTAATTTCCCTCCGAAATCTTCTGAGCACAATACAAGATAAAATAGAGAAATCAAACAACACCAGAGATATATTGGAGAGCGCTCGAGTGCATCATACCAACACGAGCCCCATTGCTCGGACTTAGACTGACGAGAACCCCAAGATGACCTGGCACCGCCGGTCTCCCTGTCTCTTTTTGTCCCTATTTTTCTTCTGGCACTTTATATGCATCACATCATCCCTTTTATATTGTTTGTTTTAGTATATTGTGTTGCCTATAAATACCAGAACTAAGTTAGTGAGAAGGAGCATGTACAATATCCATTCCACAGATTTAGTTTTTAGTTTTGGTTTAATGTTGAGAGAGTTGTGTAAGCTTAACTTGGTTTTCTTCTTCTTCTTCTCTCTTGGAGATTTCTTTTGAGAGCTTCATTATGAAGGTTGAACAAGTAACCAACACTTTGTATCTCAACTCATTCATGTGTTACAAATATTGCTTGTTGTTTTGTTTCTTTATTTCTTTTGTGTTTTCTTTTCCTTTTCATTATGTGTAACTAATCTTTTTGTTGTGGTGATGGTGAGGATGTGAGATGAATGGTTTTGCCTTCCTCCTCCTCTTGTGATTGTTTAAAATGCTTAATTGTGATTATAAGCTTAATATTGCTAAATGGAAGTGTTAGATATGATATGATGATTTCAATCGTTATTTGTAACCTTTATCTCATATCATATTCCTTCATATTCACCATTTGCAAGGTTAAGCTTAGGATTAATTGTGTGTTAAACTTACTAGGTAGTTGAGATATGGTATGTTGCCTATGTTTCTTAACACCTTTCATTCAAGCATATACCATATAATCTCACCCACCTACCTAGCAAGAGTAATACATACTTTTACTTCTTATTTGTAAATTGAAGTGTATTGATATTGTATGCTTGCTAACCCTTGTGCTTAGTGTTGATACACCATGCATGGACATAAGAATGGTAAGTAAGAACGTAACGGACTCGTTTCGTGTTTGCGTCGAATATCGACAAATTGATGACTTATGCTATGCAACCGCATTGACAAGTCATGCTTCATGCCGGGATCGCCACAAGGAGGGACAACTCATGATCAAAGGTGCGTCGAAGGAATCACCGCAATTTAACCATCCGAGCCAAAGCCACGACCACTTCTTCCTTAACCTGTTTTCTTATTTCGTAATTATATTTTAGTGACAACCAAACCCATATTCTTTGTTTCTCAAACCTTTAAGCAACAATACATAATCACCAATTCCCTACGGATCGACCCGTACTTGCCGGCTCGCTACAACGCGACGTGCACTTGCGGTTTATAAATTTTAAAACGAGACCGAGCTCGTGTGCACACTATTTCTAAAACTATTTCTTTCAAAACACGTTTGCGCGCGCGGGTAAAGTCCTAACAATCGATAACACATCCACCCATGAGGTCTTCTCATTCATGGATAGATCTTCATGATACAACAAAATAAAAATGAATCCTGAAAACCAGAAGCATACAGCTTTACGGACTCCGTTAGGCGTATTCTGCCACAAGGTGATGCCCTTAGGCTTAAAGAATGCCGGTGGTACCTACCAAAGGGCTATCACAAAGATCTTCGATGACCTCATACACGAGATCGTCGAATGCTACATCGACGACCTTGTGGTGAAAATAAAATCTCATGAGGAATATTGAAAACATCTAAAAATAGTGTTTCGACGTCTTCAGAAGTATAATCTGAAGATGAACCCTCTAAAATGCATATTT
The DNA here is from genome assembly GCA_030015575.1 of Agapanthus africanus. Classification (NCBI taxonomy): domain Eukaryota; kingdom Viridiplantae; phylum Streptophyta; class Magnoliopsida; order Asparagales; family Amaryllidaceae; genus Agapanthus; species Agapanthus africanus. The sequence goes on from CM057351.1 coordinate 352,051,781, forward strand.
GGAGTCTCCTCAAACAAATTCTTGGGATTCATTATACGCCACTGAGGCATCGAAATCGATCCCGCAAAATTCAAGGCGATTATGGAAATGCCCTCACCAAGAACCCTCAAAAAATAGCGATCTCTTAAAGGAAAGCTCGCGTATACCCGGCGGTTCATAGCCAATCTCTCCGGAAAATGTCGTCCCTATAGCCATCTAATGAAGAAAGGGGCCCCGTTCGTCTAGGATCAGAAGTTCCATAACGCACTAGACAAAATCAAACAATACCTGCAAAATCTGCCGGTATTGGCCGCTCCGGTTAAGGGAAAACCCCTTATCCTATATAAAACAACCCTTAAGGGTTGGTTCTCTAGGCGCACTATGGGCACACAAGAACGATCAAGGAAAAGAGAGAGCTCTGTACTATTTAAGTCGAGTTCTCCTGGGGGCAAAAAACAACTACTCCCCCCATCAAAAAGCACTGCTTGGCGCTGATCTTCACAATAATGAAGATCATACATTATGCTTTAACACATGAGGTCCACCTCATATCAAAAGTGGATCCTCTCAAATATCTGTTGTCAAAGACCATACCGACGGGAAGGCTGGCCAAATGGGCCATCTTGCTAATGGAATTCTCAATAAAGTATAGACCCCTCAAAGCGGTGAAAGGACAAACCATTGCTGACTTTCTAGCAGAACATCCGATATCAGCCGACTCTCCCCTAAATTGTGAGTTGCCCGATGAACACACGTTCGACACACTCGAAGAAAAGAAAGAAGAAAATGAGTCCCAATGTGAACTCTACTTCGATAGAGCATCTTCCGTGAAGAGATGAAAGCAAAACACTCGCATAATCAAAACCGGGGTGGGTCTTATCTTCATGACCCCGTAAGGAGGAATATTGCATTACGGCCTCTACTTGATGGAGCCAAGAACTAACAATGAAGCAGAATATAAAACTTTGATAGCCAGTCTTGACATCGTTATCGACATGGGGATCAAAAACCTCCTCATATATGGAGACTCCCAGTTGATCGTTAGTCAAGTAAACGGCGATTATTAAACATGCAAGTCAGAGCTGATAAAATATGGCGAAAGAGTGCAGCAACTGCTGACACAAATCCTTTCCTATACTATGGAAAGTATACCGTGAGCAAAAACAACAAAGCGGATGTGTTAGCAAAATTGGCTAATGAATTGACCGATGAAGACCTCGATGACGTAAGGATCATTGTGCAAAGCCGCGGGGCCATCTCGTCAATAGATATATCTTCGAAAGACCTGATAGAACTATCCGAAGAAAAATAAATGACCGAACAAAAAGTTCTCCAAATAGAGGAAGAAGAAAAGGTCAAGGACCGGAGAGAAGCCTTCATAGACTACTTCAAGTCCCAACGAACACCCGAAAATGCATCGTCTAGACATCAGCTCATGAAACGAGCTTTGTCATTTGCTTTTGTCAATGATACTCTATATAAGGGATCATTCGACTGCCTATGGATAAGATGTCTGGGGTCGGAAGAAGCAAAGAAAGTCGTTAATGAAATACATGACGGACTTTGCGGTTCTCATCAAGCTGGGCCAAAGATGAACCTGAAGCTAAAAAGAATGGGTTGCTATTGGCCCACGATTATTCAGGACTGTCTCGAATATACAAAGCAGTGTCACTCATGCCAAATTCATGAGGACTTCATACATCAGCACCTAAATCCGCTGCACTCAATAGTGGCCAGCTGGCCATTCGAAATGTAGGGAACCAATATAATTGGCCCTATCGAACCGGCATCATCCAACGGACACCGGTTTATACTGGAAACAACCGACTACTTCTCTAAGCTGAAGCTTGCATCTTGGGACTAAAAACGTCGGGACTACTCGACTCCAAGTATTTGGTCCTCATCATAAGCCAAATCAAAGGAAGACGCGAGCTCATTCCCTATTTCGAGTATCTTGAGAAACTCACTGAGAATTTTGAGGGAAAAACACTGGCCAAGGCCAGACCCCCGGAGCAGCCCATTTTTTTTCAAAAGAAGGAGAGCGCTAATTATTTGTCGTTGGACTGGACTGAGAAATTCCTTTCATCTCGATCCCCGGTCTTCTGTCCAATCAAATATCCCGGTCGAGCTGTATTGGGCAAACGCTCATCGGTCTGCTCTGTCTTCTGAATCCATCCGTTGGAAAAGAATATGTCAGCTAATCAGCTGTTGGCTGATATTCTCGATCACTTCCGCCAAGTGGTAAGGCATCGGTTGCAAAGCTTTGCTAAGGTGGATGCCAAGATTGTGGGACTTCTTTAAGAGAAAATCCCAATGTGAAACTAAATCATTAAGATGGGGCTATTCTATCTAAAAGAATTCATTATTCTCCGAAATCAGCTCAATTAGGGTCCTACTTCACATCAGGAAGCTCCGTGGGCTACCTTTTCCCCCGCTGCCGCCAACGACGTATTAGAGCAATCCGACTGCCGGTGTCCAATCAAACCACATCGAAAGCAATAGACCCAAACATGATAATAGACAATTTGGGCAGAAGCAGTACCGTTAAGGGAGGTGAAGATGAAGAATATCCTCCACTTCTTCAAAAACCATGTCATATACCGGTTCGGGACTCTGCGACGGATAATCTCGGATAATAGGCCAGCTTATAGAAGCCACAAAATAAGTCTATCCACACAGCAACCAAGATAGACTGGTGATACTCCTTAGTCTATAAACCTCAGGTTAACGGTCTAGCTAAAGCTTTCAACACGACCTTGACCAAGATTATAAAAAAGACGGTGTCCAGAAACAAAAGGCACTGGCATGAAAGGCTGCATGAAGCTCTTTGGGCGTACCGAACAACATTCAAGACGACTAAAAATACAACACCATACGCACTGGTGTTTGGTGCGGAAGCAGTGCTCAAACTGGAGATAGAACTCCTCTCTTTACGAGTGGCAGTTCAATACGAGCTGACAAATGAAGAAAATGCTCATCTTAGGATCGAGGAGCTCGACGCTCTCGATGAAACCCTCCATATAGCTCAGCAAAATCTGGAAGCTTATAAAACAAGTATGACACGGTCATATGAAAGTCTAACCAGGCCGAGAACATTCCGCCAAGGCGAACTCGTGTTGGTTGTCAAAAGACCGATAATTTCCAATTGTGCAAAATGGGGAAAGATCGAGTCAAATTATAAAGGCCTATACATCATAGACAAAGTATACCAAGATGGAGCCTACCTGCTCATGGATATGCATGGCGAAAGACTATTCCGGCCAATAAACAGCCGATTCCTCAAAAAGTACTAGGCTTGAAGAGTCATGACTTAGGTCAATGATAGATGACAACGTTTGTGTCCACTCGCTATCTTCCTGAGTCAGAACTCTGAAAGTTGTACTAAAAGATGCTCGCCCTAAAATACGACGATAATGGACCGAGAAGTCCTTAAACTAATATTGGACCGCTACATCCTTAAACTGGCCTTGGATCGAGACGTTCTTAAACTAAACTTAGTCCCAAATACAGGAATGATGGACCGCTACATCCTTAAACTGACTTATAGAATTCACTTATTAGATCATCATGGCTCGTAAGGAGAATATACCCTCTATAAGGCCCTCACGGCTTATAGAATTCAAAAGCCTTAAGTTACAAAGATCTGAACATGTTTTTAAGCCACCATAACCCCACAAATTTATTCCCTACAAGTGGTCCAATATCTACTCTTGTATACAATGCACGGGCATAAATAAATATATTCCCCACCAAGTCCCACCAATGGAGAGAAATATCCCCATATGGTAAACGGCACTTGTAGGTCCTCTCGACTTACAAGGAGATAATACTCTTAGAATATCCTTATAACTTAAAAGAGAAAACACACTTAAAAATCCCCACGATTCCTAAGGAGAAAATACACCTACGAGATCCTCTCGACTTGTAGGGAGAAATACCTTTATGAGACCCTTACGGCTCATAAAGTCAAAAAGTCCTAGTCAACAGGATCCTAACCCTATTTGCTAAGCCACCTTTGTCCAAATCAACAAAGGCAAATGATTATTCGCTCCTTTCAACATTTCAGTTGTAGCGATGCTGATGCCAAAATTGGTCCCAGGACCCAAGTCCCTGATTCGCAATAAAAATCAGCGAGTAAAAAATATATGCATATGAACAGCCGAAATGTTTGAGCAACTCACAATAAAAAATAGTGAGTAAAAATTAAAAAAATGACATAGTCAAAATAATTGGGCACCGCGATAAATAGCTAAAATGATTTGGCAATCGCGACTTTCGTGATATGAAAACCTGAAAAGATAAAGTATCGTGGAAATAAATTAAAAAATAAAAATGAAACTTTTTCTTCCCTGTAAGTAGGTCCATAATGACTCTTTTATATAATCCATGGGCATAAATGAAAGAAAGGGAACCATATTTTCCCGCCATGCTTCGTCAAAAGAAGTTTCAAATCTCAAAGGCAATATCTGCAGCCTAAAGATCAACTCGACGTTCCTTCTCAGTGCAGATGTGATGTCAACAAGGACCTAAGGGTAAAAAAAAGTGGAGCAACGACAATCCTAACCTCAATGGCAATATGTAAGCCTAGAGATCAACTCGGCATTCTTCTCATTCCAGCAGGATGCAGACGCAACGTCATCAAAGACCAAAAGGTCAAATCAAAGAAGAGTAATGGCAAAATCCTAGCTCCAGCTCGATAGTCCTTCTTAGTGGAGACGCGACGTCAACGAGGACCCAAGGGTCAAATAAAAGTGGAGGGATGGCAAAATCCTAGCTCCAGATCTCAATGGCAACATCTATAGCCTAGAGATCAACTCGACGTGCTTCTCATTTCAGCAAAGTGCAGACGCGACGTCAACATGGACCAAAAGGTTAAATCAAAGATGGAGTAAAGTCATATTCCTAACTCTAAGTCTCGATGGCAATATATGCGGCCTAAATACCAATTCAACATCCCTCTTACTCCGGCAGAGTACAGACATGGTGTCAACAAAGCTCTAAGGAGCCAAAACAAAAGCAGAGTAATGGAAAAACCCTAACTCTAGCTCGAAGTTCCTTTTCGGTGCAGATGCGGCGTCAACAAGGACCCAAGGGTCGAACAAAAGTGGAGCAATGGCAAAACCCTCGCTCCAGATCTTGATGGAAATATCTACAGCCAAGAGATCATCTCGACGTTCTTCTTCATTCCCATAGGGTGCGGATGCAACAGTTAAATAAAAGCGGAGTGACGGCATATCCCTAGCTCCAGACCTCAATAGCGACACATACGGAATGCAGGTCATATGGATGTCTACCCTACTTCGGCAAAGAATTGACGCGACATCATTAAAGCAAAAGTGAAATGACGTCATGTTTCTAACTTCAGGTCTTGATGGCAATGTCTTGATGGCAATACATACAAAGCCTAAAAACCATTAGAAATCATCCCACCCCAGAAGGGTGCAGTTATGACTCATCGGGGCTTCAAATTAAACCTAACCTCAAGTAAAGAATGCCACGACAATACCTAACGCTTGATCTTCCGACGGTAATGTGGATATTCCAACCTAAGAAGACAACTTGAAGATGTCTTGTCCAGCCTCAAAAGAGATCAGAGACACGATAGGTGCAGGGCTACTCAAGCAGCAACCTAAGGGACTGCGTATCGAGAATACATCAGCCAACGCGACGGTACAATGGACTAAACCTAGTACCATAAACCTAACGGACATATATCAAAAAAGAGTGTTATCTATATTTTACGTTAGGGTACACCTACGAGATCCTCTCGACTCGTAGAGAAAAACACTTTTATGAGACCCTGGTGGCTCACAAAGGTGAAAAGGCCGTAGGCGACGAGGATATCAACCTATTTTCTAAGCACTGTTTCCCTACAAGAAAGTATATACCGACTCTTGTATACTATCCATGTGCCACATTTTCCAAAGTTGCATCCAACGAGGAGAAGAAGCCACTTACGGGTCCTTTTGACTCGTAAAGGGAAAATACTCTTGTGAGATCCTTACGACTCTCAAGTGAAAACACACTTAGGAATCCTCATGATTCCTTAGGAGAAAATATACTTAAGAGATCCTCTCGATTCATAAGGAGAAAAATCTTTGTGAGACCCTCACGGCTCATAAAGTTGAAAAGCCTTAGACGACAAATCTAAACCTGTTTCCTAAACTATCGCTGCCTTACAAAGAGGTCAAGATTGACTCTTGTATACTATCTATGGGCCACATTCGTCAAAGTTGCATGCCAATGAAGTAAAGAAGCCACTTATGGGTCCTCACGACTCGTAAGAAAAAAATACCCGAGTAAAATTCTTACGACTCACGGAGGCGATGCACACTTAGGAATCCTCTCAATTTCTAAAGAGAATATGCACCTATGAGATCTACTCGATTCATAAGAAGAAAAGCCTTCTTGAGACCCTCATGGCTCATAAAGTAGAAAAGCCTTAGAAAACGGGGATTTAACTCGTTTTCTAAGCCATCCCTGCCATACAAGCATGTCAATACTGACTCTTGTATACTATACATGGGCCACCCGTGACAAAATTGGTAGATAACATTGCTATCAAAAAGAGAAAGGTGCAACTCACGGGTCTTAGGGTTTAGAACTATATTTCTTAAGAATTATGATTTGAGTCAATGGTAGAAGCCGGCGCTAGTGCTCTCTCGCTATTTTCTTAGATTAAAATTCTAAAGGTTATGTACGAGACGGCTGCCCGAAAATAGTTATATGCTATCACTACTTTACACTACTTCACTTATATATATATCTCTATGAGCAAAGTAGTGGAGTGTATTTGTTTGCTCCTAAAATTTCTGCGCAAAAGAGCCTAAGGTATCAAATGGTAGCACTACGCTTAAGAAAATGCAAATCGGTATTTTTCGGGATGTATTTTGCCAAACTCCCGAATGAGAATCAGGTAAATTTTGATGGTATCGAAAGTGTCTCGAAAAGTACTTCAATTTGATATATTATGGGCCTAAAAACTCTTCCGGAATCAAAAGTCATAAGCAAATGTGCTATGCACGTATGATCTAAGTAATGCTCTACCACATGGGGAATACATTTTTAGTCCCACGTCGGGAAAAAGAGAGATTCCTTCTCTACCACTTCCCTATAAATAAGAGGGGATAACTCTCAGAAAAATATGATTCAATCCTCAAAATAGCTTAACTCTACATAGGAGCTTAGTTCTCCAAGACAGGGCCTTAGCTGCCCCCCATAATGCGCAAGCGTCATGTGCGACGCACGTGCATCCTCCATGGCTTGGAGAACATGGCGCACATGACACTTGCGCATTATGGGGGGAAGCTAAGGCCCTGACTTGGAGAACCAAGCTCTTATGGAGAACTATGCTCCTTTGAGAATTGAATCCTATTTTTTCTGAAAGATATCCCCTCTTATTTATAGAGAAGTGGTAGAGAAGAGATATCTCTTTTTCCCGATTTGGGACTAAAAATGTATTCCCCATGTGCTAGAGCATTACTTAGACCATACGTGCATAGCACATTTGCTCATAACTTTCCCTCATAAAAAATTACCTTTTGTACCCTCATAAGCTTCTGCAAACAAAAAGTTAGAAGCTACAACAGAGAATTTAATTCTCTTCGAAGAAATCAATGGTCTTATCTTTGGGTTAAAAATTCCTGGAACATGTTTCTTTTCAAACCCAAGGAATAGAAAAAAAAAGAGATTAAAAATATCTTCTTTGCATAGTACAAGTACAAACCAAGGTTTAACCCTTCATAAAAGAACTTAGTTCTTTCTCTAGATCTGAGATCCGTAAGAAAAATCTCCCAACAGAGTGAGTTTATATTATACCTTGTCTTTTTAACCCTTGTATACAATCCATGGATCATATCCACGTTCTTCTCATTCCAGCAGAGTGCAGACGTGGTGTCAACAAAGCTCTAAGGAGCCAAATCAAAGCAGAGTAATGGAAAAACCCTGGCTCAATTCGACATCTCTCTTAGTCTAGCATGGTGCAGACGCGATATCAACAAGGACCCAAGGGTCAAATAAAAGTGGAGCAATGGAAAAATCCTAGCTCCAGACTTTAATGGCCACATCTACAGCCTAGAGATCATATCCACGTTCTTTTCATTTTGACAGGGTGCAGAAACGACGTCAACAAAGGACCCAAGGGTCAAAAAAAGAGGAGTGATGGCGAAATCCAAGCTTTAGATCTCGGTAGTGATACATACAGCATAGAGCTCATTTGGATGTCTACACAACTTCAGCGAAGAATTAGCGCGACATCATCAAAATAAAAACAAAGTGATGTTATATTCCTAGCTTCGCGTCTCAATGGAAAAACATACAAAGCCTAAAGACCATTGGAGATCATCTCACCCCAGAAGGATGCGGATATGACTCATCGGGGCTTCAAATTAAGCCTAACCTCAAGTAAAAAGTGCCACGGCAATACCTAACGTTTGATCTTCCGATGGTAATATGGATATTCCAACCATAGGCATAAACAATTCATACCTCTTCCAGGTCCTACATGATACGGTCCTTCGAAAAAGATCGGGGTCTACAGCTAATGGTGCGTTATCTCGCAGGACGCCTAAAAAAATAGTACGTCCATAAGCGAAATGGGCACAGATGAAAACCCGAAAAAATGCCGTGAGTAAAAACAGCAGGACTACTAGCGAGCTAGTGAAAATCCGAATTAGACTAAGATCAACTTAGATATCATGATCATTTAAGCTTAGACAATTTAGGCTAAGATTGGGTTCCTGTACCACCCAATAGTGCTAAACACTCGGTTGCATATAGCGCTCACGTATGCATCACGTAAGGCGCTATAATAGTGCTAAGCGCTATTTTTTGTTGGCACTCACATGTATTTCACGTGAGGCGCTCAGCTTAGGGCGTTCATGTGTGTTTCACGTGAAGCGCTGTGCTTTTAGCTTCTTTTGAGTGCTCACGTGTGTTTCACTTTTTGGCATTCACGCATGTTTCATGTGAGGCGCTGAGTTTTAGCGCTCATGTGTGTTTCATGTGAGACGCTGTCTTCGTAAAGATTTAATTTCTGTTGATATTTTAAGAGAGGTTAAATCTCTATTAATGGCATTTTGACCATTAACGATCACCAAGATCACTATTTTGAGAATCTGGAATTAGCTTCTTTAAGGACTAAGTTCTTGTTTTATGAAGGAACTAAGTTCCTGAAGTATTATGGACTCCATCTTTTTTCTTTTTCAACCTTATTCTTTCTTGAATCTTTGGTTTTCAAGAATAAAATCTTCCCGATGAGAATTAAATTCTCAACTTGTGGAAGACTTGTCTTGTGGATCTCACATCCAGAAAAAGAACTAAGTTTATTTAAGGGGTTAAACCCTTAGATATGATATGATAGGTAAAGGAGATATTTTGATATCTTCTTTTTCTTTACCTAGGGTTTTGAGCAGAAAAACGATCTTTATTTTTTATTGAGAATTAAATTCTCTGCTGTTTTGTGGATCAAGTTTTTGAGAACTAAGTTCCTATGTTCTTTATTATAAGAACTAAGTTCTTTATAGGGTTAAACCATGTTTTTAGAGGAATTAAATTCTTGAAATATGTTTCTTTTCTCTCTTTTCCTTTTTATCTAGTTTTTCCCTTAAATTTTGAGTCCGAAGAACAGAATCTTCCTGATGAGAATTAAATTCTCACCCTGTGGGAGATTTATCATAAGGATCTTAGATTCAGAGAAAGAACTAAGTTCTTTTATGAAGGGTTAAACCCTTGTTTCTAATTTGTACTAGGCTAAGGAGATATTTTTAATCTCTTCTTTTTCTTTACTTAGGGTTTGAAAGAAGAACGAAGTTTTCTTCAACGAGCGGAAAATAAAGCCCTCTCATGAGGCCGCTGGGTAGCTTCCTGTCTGGCCAACTCACTGCGAGTAGATTCCTGCTCGGCCCGAACTGCGGGTCAAAAGCCCTCTCATGAGGCGCTGGGTAGCTTCCTGCCCGACCAATTCGCAGTGAGCAGATTCTTGCTCGGCCCAAACAGTGGATCGAAAAACCCTCTCACAAGGCCGCTAGGTAGCTTCCTTCCTGGCCAATTCACAGCGAGTAGATTCATACTCGGCCTAAACTGTGAGTCACAAGTCCCCGCACGGGGAGGCTCCTACTCAACGCCAAGGTACACCCATTCATGATGAATAGATTCCTGCTTGGCCTAAACAGTGGATCCTAAGACCCTGCATTAAACAAACATGCAAACCCCTACCCGGCACGCATACTCGAAGTAGGCAGACTCCTGCATAGCCCAAGTAAAGAAAGATCGCCCACGATCGATAGCTGGCCCAACTATAATTCCACTCGAATCCGAAGAAGGTATATCACCAATCTTTGCAAAGTTCAGTCTGAGTTCCTAGATTTTCCAAAAGGACACCGGTCTATCCATACTTGGAAGAATAAACCTAGTGTTCGCTTGACTCACGTTATCTCATCTCCGGGGTCGGTCTATCTATACTTGGAAGAAAAAACCTAGTGTTCGCTCGACTCACGTTACCTCATCTCCGGGGTGAGGAGGGGCACCAGTCTATCCACACTTGGAAAAATAAAAATGAAAATTTTACAATCTGATACTTTACAGACGAGCAAAAAATACTTCATTGATGTCAAAATTATGTACAACGTATTATAAGCTCCTCAGGTTTACAAAATTATTGCAAAATTTCCCAAGGGCTTACAATGGAAAACAAAGAAAAAGGAGAGATCAGGGAGAGTGGCGGCTCCAAGTCAAACTCGGCCAAGGTCTCGACGCCGCCCGCCTGCCCGGCTCCTCTGCCCTTGGGCTCTTCCTTACGTCACACGGAGCTCTTGGTCATCGAACCCGGACACTATCTTGTAATACCCAGCCCTCTTTATACCAAGATCTGTATTCTATTACTTTATAATCTTATCTATTCTATTTATAACTTTATTTATCCGAAACCTAAAAAGAATTTCTTTTAACCCAAACTCAGCCTTTCCCCTAGCCCCGCAACCCGGCTTCTTTAGTTTCTCCATTCTCTTATTACTTTCATTTTGGAACCCCAGCACAGCCCACTCCTCTTATTTAAAATCTTAAACCCAACCTTATTTTCTTTTACAGCCTAAGCTACCGGCCCACTCTCTTAATTTCCTATTTTCCTCTTAATACATTCCAACCTGGCTTTGATACCAACTAAACCATGGTATCAGAGCCCAGGTTTTGCGTCGATTGGGATTGCAGTTTTCCGTGTATAGTTTAGCAATCTAAGACATCCCTCGGTCTAGATTGTAAACTTGTCATTCTTGATTCATATTCATATCGTGTGTTCAGCTATCCATTCGCTATGGTTTCGGGTGACTTGACAAGGTTACGTGGTTGTAATTGCACTACCGTACTCCATTCAAGTGACCTAAAGTCATACAGTTGATTCCCCACTTGTAATAAATTCATCATCTCTGAAATTCTTGAATCTTTGTCCTATCCATATTATATCCTGATTTGTTCAGCTTGTGACTTATATCATTCTCAATATTGTTGTCTCAGGATCATGTCTTTCAACGACTCTTCGTCTATATCCACTCCTCAGAATCAGACTATTGAGATCCTTAGTGTACTGCAAGGTTTAAAGGAAGCCCAGGAGCGAACAAACGACTTATTAGCTGAAGGGCTGAGAAGACAGGTGAGTCAGACCCCAGCGGGAGTCTCCTATCATAAAGGGATCCCTATTAGACGAGGAAAAGAGAAGAAAATGAAGCGTCAACAGAAGCATCAGAAGAACCCTTGCTGTGGATATTGTAAGAGGCCAGGACATCTTCAGAAGGATTGTCGTCGTGCCCAAGGGAAATGTCTGATATGCGGTTCCGACAAATATCTCATCAACGGTTGTCCAGAAAGGAAAGAACTACAAGGAGGAAACTCATCCACACTCTCCACTGATGCCAAGTAAGGATTACTGCGTAGTTCGAATTTCGAGGATAAAGCGGACCCAACCCAAGATTCATCCCGCATGACGATGATGCAGCGTTCTGGCGATCAAAGAAGAATTTTATATTTTCCAATTTCAGTATAATGTTGTCATCTTTTTATGAATGTTTCTTTCCGTTTGAAATATTGTACCCGTTGAACTTTTGGTTGAATGCAACAAAATTTGAATCATAATATATGTATCATTCTTATGCTTTCTCTATATCAAATTCTATTCATTATCACAGTATTTCAATTTCTGATCTTTCAACTCCTGCAACCGCATATTTTCCTATACCTCGTACCTTGAGTTTTTCCTTGATATATCCCACTGTCTAATCATGACTTTTCTTTGCAGAGTATGGCCCACCCTGGAGCAGCGCCGCATTTAGATGAGGATACACAATCTTGCGTTTCCTTAGACCGCACGCGGATGAGTCCTGATGACGAGGTCAACGGTCCCCAGGTCAACTTCGGAAACAACGATTCAGAGGACGAAGGAGTAGTCGCCCCAGAGTTTAACGTGATAGCTGATTCTGACGAGGAAGAAGGAGATCCTGAGGAGAACCCTATAGAGGAATACCCGATAGAGGAAGATCCCGATAAAGACCCGATAGAAGAAAATCCAGTTGAGGAGAATCCCGTGGAAGAAAATGCAGAAGGAGAGAACCACATGGAATCGAACCTCGATGAAGAAGCTCCATCCGAGGAAGAAGGACCAAAAGATCAAGACCCTGCTGTGGAAGAACTTCCAGTGGCGATGCCTGCGAGGCGATATGGAAATGGACGCCCCTACCTGAGTGCGCAAGCCTACCGCAACCTACTGAATCTCCACAACCGCGACTGAAGGAATTTCTTTGATGTTGTCTTCCTGGCCAAATAAAGTGTGTATAGTTTAGGGCCACTTTTCGCTTTTGGGGATGCCCTGTTTCAAATTTTCTTGAATGAAATAAATCTTCTGAATTCGTAAACCCTTTGATTATTGGTTCGCTTGATACTTGTTTATTTCCCATATCCATTTTTTCTGCTGAGTTCCCTGGCTGTCCACCCCTACTCATTGTATAGTTTTTACCCTCGAAAGTACCGCACCCTAATCCTTAGAATGAGCCACCATTCATCCTTCATCTGTACCCTGTTTGATGTCCTTCTGGGAGTAGGACCTTCCTTATGAATTACCGAGTTCATTAACTTTTCAAATTCTTGATTCATAGGATTTACCGATCGTTAGTCTCCCCCATATTTTTGCCTTGTAGTCCTTTTATTGCTCATCATTACTCTCTGAGCTGACCCGATCCCAGTCTCCTTAATCTTCAGCCTAAAGCCGACGCACTTCAACCTGCTGATTGAGCCACACTTCCTTATAATCATTACCCTAGCTAGCCCTATTCATATTGGTGATCTCTCTATTACCCCAAATATATTTAGAGACATTATTATTCAAAATCTAGTTTTCATTATTTTAAATTTATTAAAGAGTACGTGTTGTTGATTTCTCCGTTTTATGTATTTTAAGTGCATTATTATTATTTCTTTTTTTTTCAATAGCGCAACCTTGCACCGCGCCTATTTTGTTCCATGTTTCTTATTCTCACTAAATGAGTTCCCTAAGCCATTTTAAAACTATTTGACCGATACGTTTTCCTAAGATGTTTTAACCTACTGACTAGTTTTCACTACATTATCGTCTTTACTTTATTATCGGGTTGTGTGCCTATGAGTACTATTATAAATGATTGTGCCCTATACTTATTTTTCTGTCGTGCTACCTTTAATATACTTATACGTGCACATGTTTGGATTTCGATTTTATTGAATACGCTCTGATTATTTTGTTCATCATTGTTATCTATGTTCTCGTGTACTTGTAGGTTGCTCTTATAGTTATTCCTACCTTATACCTATTTAGAATTATCTTCTGTATGCTGTTCTTACATGTTTATGCCTTCAAATTTCTTCGTCCACGGATTTCTAATAAACCTTTATGTGTTAGTTTGTAATATAATAGATTTCGCCTATGTTTGTATAACCTATCGTTTGTTTTAAATTTCGAGGACGAAATTTTTGTAAGGGTGGTATGATGTAATACCCAGCCCTCTTTATACCAAGATCTGTATTCTATTACTTTATAATCTTATCTATTCTATTTATAACTTTATTTATCCGAAACCTAAAAAGAATTTCTTTTAACCCAAACTCAGCCTTTCCCCTAGCCCCGCAGCCCGGCTTCTTTAGTTTCTCCATTCTCTTATTACTTTCATTTTGGAACCCCAGCACAGCCCACTCCTCTTATTTAAAATCTTAAACCCAACCTTATTTTCTTTTACAGCCCAAGCTACCGGCCCACTCTCTTAATTTCCTATTTTCCTCTTAATACATTCCAACCTGGCTTTGATACCAACTAATGCAGTCCAGAGTCGCACTCCGATTATTGGTTGCTGTTCCGTAATGGGTACTACAGGATTTCCTTAACACTTAGGTTGCGGAACTCTGCTGTTTATTGTAGATAAACCTGTTAGCTAGACAACACAATTGATTTCATACTGTTTCGTTATCATTTACTATTTAATCTGTAATTTAATAAATCGGGACACATAACGGTCCCAGCAGAATCAGAACCGACATAGTAGTGTTAAACATTGTATATCTCTTAACTTACAAACGCGATCGAAGATCCGTCTGTTGCGTTGAAAACCTTACTGAAAACCCTAGAATTCATCCAACTGTAGTGTCGCTAAAATCTGATCCCCACTAGGATTAAAATGCGTTGCGAAACGGATTTCTGATTCTGAAACCGGATTTCCAGCCGCGAGCGCTTAAAATGAAATAGTTATAACTAATGATCCTGGAATCCGATTGGCATGAAACTAAATTCTATGGATGGAAAACTGAACATACTAATTACTACCTGTTTATCATTTCGCCAAATTATATACGAATGTTTCATGATAAATCGTGCAAGTGAAAGAATGCTGTTTCATAACATCCTCATCATGTTTATATACTTGTTCACGCATCATATCATACCCATATCATCGTATTGATAACCTAGTGACATCGTGCATTTACCCAGTGTTAGATTTTAGTGATGATTGTGGCAAGTACGTCAGTGTTCGTGATTAAGTGAAAGTGACACGTACTTGTGCACAATCAATGACCCTATTATTCTATTGCATTGTCGACGTCTGTGGGATGCGTGCACGTGTGACTAATAAGTGGAATGGGACATTTATGGAAGCGTTTGCACGGGTGTCACAGATAAGACACCAGACACTGCCATTTATCTTAGGTATTAGTCGGGACGTGCTTGATGGAGGTCCTGCTTCCAGTTCTCGCGCAGACTTGTCACGGATCGATTAGTATTTAGATTGATGGTTAGCGTTTGATGTAGACCTCGGGGTGTGGGGTAGTTTAAGTGTGAGTTCAACAGAATCTCGGGAGTCCCATGCCGGCTTATATATTTAGGGAGTTATATGGAGATTTACAGGGTACGTGATATATACACCGTGATACACTCGTTACATGTTGGGCCCGTGGTCCCTTGCCCTTGGGTTCTACCCTTGGGTGGAGGACACTCGCGAGTGGTTGACTCTCACACTTGGACTGACGATAGGCTTATTGACCTGTACAGTGAGACTTAGAGACTGATAGGGATACTGGCATTTTATTCCTTATATACTGTGTGGCATACGTGACATATCGTTGTACTGGTTTACTGTTCCGCTGCATTGATTACTGCACATTCATACTCATGCTGTCGTTGATTTCTGTTATTCATATCCATTACCACTGTTAGAATTGTTACTTGATTTTATATATGTTATATCGCTATTGTGTCGCTCTGACGACCTGAGTATGCATGCTCAGTGTGAGGAGAAGATTTAGCCTAGACCAGAACTAGACGTGCATCACAGACTTCTTGACTTGCCCTCCCGGGTTACATTCATTTGTTCCACTTCAGGTCAGTCTTTATATTGTTTCCTTCAGTTACTGCATTTCTCATTACCTGCGCATTATATACTGTTTACCATGAGAAACTAGAAGCCGAAGTGTGACTACGGCAGGACTTTTCCTTGACCGTAGGAGCATGGCTGGCCTTGTCTACCCCTCGTATTCCGTATTTTAGGAAGCGGGGCGTGACATATCTCCTTAACGGCGTCGAGGGCATTATGCTACCCAACGGCTCCAGAGTTAGCGAGGTCGACATAGAAATGGTCAGACATCATATAGTCCTCCACAGCCTTCTCCACTTTCTCCTCGGCCTTTTTCACCGCCTTGTTGGCCATCTAGGCATCCTTCTTGAACGAGTCTCTTTGCTTCCTCATAGCAACAAATGGCTCATTGACTTTGCCGACCTAGGCTTAGAGATCCCGGTTGGACTCAGTTAGAGCCCGGCGGGACTCCTTCAGCCTGGTGGCATTCACCCCCTCCGAGAGCAACCGTGTCTCGAAGGAGGCGGTGTTGTCCTTGGCCTCCTTCAGCTTGGCGAGGATTTCCTCATCGCATGAAGATATCTCCCTGGCCTTTTTTATCGCTGAGGCAACTTCATCGACCTTCATGACAACCAGGAGGGCGCAGTGTTGGAGGACCTGCAGAAAAAAGCGAACAACATTCGTCAGGGACCGAACAGGAAAAAAATTACTTGAAAAATTTACGGAAAAATCACCAACTTGGACAGCCTCCTGTGTTATCGCAACGACCTGGGCTTTCATAGTGCCCCGCGTTATTTTGGCTCCCGCTACTTTCTCCATGTCCGCCAGTAGGCTGTCAGCCACGGATAACCCCGACGGCACTTCTAGAGCTTCCCTAGAAAAAGGGATCTGATCGATTTTAAGACAGACTAGGAATCTAAGGAGAATCCTCCACGAATTCGGTGCTAGCTGGCCCGGTGCGAGTTGAAAAAATGAAGGACTACATAAATCTCGAGCAAAAAGAGCAGACGCATCCCTGCTCGAAACGCTTCCAAATACAGGGCAATCTCATTAACCTATAGCCGGTCTGCCCATTCACCCTCCCTGGCTAGACAAAGCATGTAGCCAAAGAGAATGTGAAAATGAGTCTGTATGTCAGAAAGCTCATCCAACTTGTTCAGCGCCGAGAAAGCGTCATAATTGTTCTCGATACGCACCTTAGGGGCCTTCTTGGCTCTTCAACGATGGGGAACAAAGGAATCTCCACCCTTTATGGGAGAACCAGACACAGAGGAAGAAGAACTTGCTCGGTTATCAGAAGCTGAGGAAGACCCACTAGACTTCAGAGGTCGAAGCCTCATCGCCTGACTCTACCCTAACCACATCTACTAGAGGATCAAAGGAAAATATCTGACCTAATTCAAAGGAAGGGGAGCTGAAGAAAGATTTGAATTGTAGATCCGACTTAAGAGCGGGAGCACTGAGCAATCCACAGACGACAGAAGGTAAGCGAAGCGAAGGAGTTTCCTGGGGATAGGCCGCCTTTATTTATACACTCGGCAAAATCCATCCAGCGGCCCAGATCCGCTCTCGCCAAAACGAAGCTCCGCGTCCAACGATCCAGATGGCGCCATACGGTAGCCAACCATTGGACGCTTCCCCCTCATGTTAATCTAATCGGCTAAAGCGACGTCTCACAATCCATCATCCGAATGTGGCCACGTGGCATGAAATCGACGGTCGGCAAATTTCTATGACGACCCAAACAAGCGAAGCGAAGTTTCCATGATGGTGTCGCCCTCTCAGCGATCCGCTGATGTCATTGAGAATACGCACGGAAATTAAGACGCACGATGAAGGTCATGTGGACCCGAAAGTCCATGAGACACAAACCCCGAACGCCATTCCATTCCCGAATGTTCCACTACGTAGATTTCTCGGCAAAAGGCTAGAGGGAGAAGACCAAGTGATCCACCCGTGACCCGACTCATAAAATAGTCTGGGACGAGTGTGGGGGCTAATGATGATACTCATAAGTGGGGATTCCCTAGATCAAAACACGTAGCAGATGAAGTGTCGTCCATGTAAGCCCACTAGATTTCTGGGGGCTATGGATCTGGAATAGGTATGATGCAATGGGGACATTCCTCAGCGCCTCGCCTCCGAGGTAGCACCCGACCTTTTGGAGGCCTCCCCTGAGTATGTTCCCTCTTCTCCTAACTACCTAGCCAATAGCTCATCTCCGAGCAATCATAGAGTTGAGCTTCCTTAGCTCCCTTGCTCGTCTCCGAGCTATCCTATAGCTGAGGTTCCCTAGTGCCTCTGTTTGGACGGAAGCATGGAGCACAGGCGTCCACGTAATGGCTCAGTGTATCTTGCCATGGCGAGATCTCCGTCGCTCCACGTCCTGCATCCTATGCTAGTGTATCTCTCCATCAATGCGGACATTATGCAGGGGCAAAACGAGTGGCGAAAATCTCGCATCAGCTCGCTCTCAGGCGACCACTATATAAACCCCTCCTCCAGACGATTCAGGTAACTAGAACTGAATCCAATACACAGTTACACTGCCCAATTATTCCTTGGTACTTACTCGACCGTCGGAGGGTCCTACGGTGGTTTCCCACCACAGAACTTCTTTTGAAGGTAACTCGGCGTCAACAATAATCAATAACCCATTGAGATCTACACCCAACCTCTACCAAAAATCTCAACTGTTCATCCCCGCTAGCCACAAGATCGACGGAGGACAACAACTGAGAGAGATCCTGATCTCCATCAGGGTTAGTTGCTCTAACTCCACCAGCCAATGCCGTTTAACATATGCCCACTCAAAGGATTTGCAGCACAAAAATACCGTATGCATCGACCAAAAACCTCCAAAGGAACTCAAAATCCACCTTAAACAACACAAACAAGTTGTGAAACTGAGTTACATAGTCATATGAGCTATTTGTACTTAAGTTTGAGTAAAAGTGAATTTCGTGTTAATAAATCGGTTTCAATTGAAAGAGTAAAAAAAATATTAAAAAAAGTAAAAACTTGAACTTGAATGAGATAAATTGAAGAAAAATCAATTCAGGAGAAGGATTGATAGGGATTGAATAGTATCCAATGAAATCATTAATACATTCTGGTCCCAGACGTGCGACCCACTAATCCCAGGCTTATCTCAAAAACAAATCTCAAAAGTCGTAGCATTGTAGGTTTCCCTTAGTACATGAAATAGAAAATTACCGTGAATCCTGGCATTTCCGGGGATGGGATGACCGATATCTAATTCCAAGCAATTTTGCATTAACGTGGTTGGTATAATTTAACCATTCCCGGTAATATATGTATATGTAACCGTTAATCGGCGGCGAGTTCGGAGGAGGGTCGGTGGATGGCGGCGGAGCCGACGACGAACGACCAATCGGCGGCTGGCCGACGAGAGGCTGGCAACAGGCGCAGGGGCTGGCCAGCGGACAACCGGCGACAGACTACGGCTGGCCAGCGATGAACGTCCGATCGGCGGTGGGCCAAACGGTAAACAATCGGCGATGATCGGCGGCCGGTAGACGGACGACCGACAATGGGCGACGGGGAGGCCGGTGGCGGGTGGTCATGGCTTTTTTCATGTTGTACGGGAATATTTCGTGGTAATCCAGATTAGACACATGTTTTGGAAGGAATAGGATTACCATGAAATGTGGTCATTTGATTACTATGGTAATCCTATATTCCCGGGAATACTGTTTACACCTAAACAAGTATTGTAATATTGCATGGTAATATAGGATTACCACCAAGATTATCTCCTACCAAGCGCAGCCGTAGGGTTTTGGATCATTCCTTCATATTCAATTCAACACCTAACAACTTTATTAGCCGAGAATATTCGGCAATCTATATTATTATACATGGCAATATATATTGGTATTCATGACAATATATATTGTTATTAGGGCCAAAGATATGTTCTTTCACTCAAGCGAGAATAATAGATATTTAGCTGTAAATATTGTTGGGTTTCGGTGCCTGTGTCGCGGAAGCCGCGACCGAGGCGGAAGTGAAAACAAAAATTTATACGAGCACCAAACACCCATAAAACCTAAGATACGATCGAAAAACCTAAACTACCTAACTAGAAAAACAAGGGTTGAGAAACTACAACTTTTGTCGCGTGTCCATCCAATTGTGGAAGACCCCTCCTGTTGGGTTTCCTAACGTCCTGGCGGTTGTCCGCGGTCATTGTGGAACAAAAAACTTTGACTTTTTAAAAAATCCGGCGCTAGAAAACACTACCTAGAATCAAACCAAATATCGAAGCTAGCTAGCTAAAGAGATCTAGCTACTGTGATGAGAAGTTATACCTGAGGCACATGTCCTTCGGGTCTTCACTCCTCTTCTCCGGCTCTTTGAGGTCTCCTGGATCAACTTTGGTCTTCGGCCTTCTTGATCCTAAATGATCCATCTTAATGTTCTTAATTCAAGATCCTACCTCTAAGAAGAAGTAAACTAAGCAAATTAGTTTGCTAATCTAGTTTGGTTAGATGATGTGGTTTGGCTTAGTGATGATTTTCTATCTCAAATCCTTTGGCTCTCAACACATGAGAATGTTAAGGATTTGAATTGAAGATGAACTCAAGAGAAAGAGAGTGAGAGAGCAAGTCAAGAATAACTTAGTCCAATAATGAGAAGAAGAATGGTTATGTGAAGAAAAATGGCTAAGTATTTTTTTCTTCCAAAAAAAATCCCACCATACTTCAATAGTATTTGCCATAAATACCAACATCATGCTTCATGCCATCTCATCCTTTTCCACCTCATTTTCTATTTTTAACAAATAGAAAAATGAACATGATGAGGTGTCATCTTCTAGAAGGTATTTTGTATAAATACAAAATACTTTCTACCGTATATACATACTCGTATTCATACCAAAATACAAATACCCAAGAGATAGAATGATACCACTAAAATAATACTAGCATTAAATCAATATCCGATTTAATGAACTGGCTTAATCATAACCCGCCACTATTATCAACCGTCCAATCGAAAATCTGGATAATACGAGAATATAAATATCAAAATATATACACGTAAATTATTAAATCAATACCTAATTTAATAATCCGGCTTAATCCTAAGCCGTCTAGTATTATCATTCGATCGGAACCCTGCTCGATCGAAAACCTAGATGACACTAGAATATACACATCGAAATGTGTATATGTAAATTGTCAAATCAATAACTGATTTAATAATCCGGTTTAATACTAAGCCGACTAGTATTATCATTCGATCGAAACTCTGCACGTATAAATATACGGCCACCACATCATTTCTCCTGAATCAGAGAAACCCACTGTGTGGGTGATTAGTCTAAAATATTGCACATTTTAATAAACATTTTCCCTATTATTGTTAAGTACTAAAAGGCGTTTATTGTAAATATAGAACATATGTGGGTTTATTTGTAAAAACATTATTTTCATATGTTTCTACATTTTAATGAACATAATTAGGGAAAATACATGCATATAATATTTATATGAAATATTAGTAATTAAAATATGCATATCATATCAAATATTTCTAATCAATATTCTTAACATATAATATCATATAAAATGGTTAGAATAATATCTCAAAAATACCAAATACTACTGACACTTTAATCTGAGATATTGTGCAAATATTAGCTCAGGTATGGAATCCAAGAGATCCGGGTTAAATCGGGATGCCGGAATCAAATCTGCCAAAATATTGAAGCAAATCATGAAATCTGGCAACGACAGAGACTCGGAGCATTATTCTCAGAATCCAGACATCGAAAGGATCTCTAAATATCAAAACAAGACAGCAGAAAAAATCCCAAGACCTGATGCTACTAGGGGCGGCAGATCTACGGCAAATATAGGGAATATGCGGCGGAAGCGCGGCGGTTTAATGGCCGTAGGGTTTGAGATTTTTTGGTTTGGATTTCAGCTGCATATCCTCACTTATGGAATCTAGGGTTTTTAGTTTCTGTGACTATATAAGTGACCGAGAGCTTCATATTAAAAATCATCACCGAAAAGATCAAGAGATCCAAGAGGTCCACGTATCCGAATGATCATTACCTATTCATCTACCTCCAACAAGAGAGAGATCTAGAGCAAACTAGGGTTCTTGAATTCTACTTTCTAAGAAAAATTGTAAATGCAATAGTTGATTAATAAGGATAGTGTTTTTATTATTCTTTTTGCAAATAATTTTCGCACTTACTTTCTGCACTTACATTTCTGCATCTTAAGCATGTTTTCATTCTTCTTCAACCTCTCTTCTAAATTTTTAACCATGAGCGGGTAATTCCTAGCTTGCTATGGTTCATAGGATATGGTAAAACAATGGATGAGAAGATCTTTTAACTTCTTTTATACATTTTAAAGTTTATAAGCTTTAGCAAAATAAATGTTAAGCTCCTTATCGGGCTTGCTACTAATTTATTGATAGTCACGGCCACGATTTGAGAATGGTTTAACACTTGTTTTGTTAAGGGCTAAACATGAACATAGATCAATTCAAAGACAGGGGTTAGTAGTGGGGAAACACTATTTTCTTCCAAAAAACCCTAATCTATATTCATCACCATCGATCTAATTTTAAACTATTAAAAGATAAAAGGAGTCATTTTTAATTATTCATCCATTACTACTAAGTCCTATGAACCCTACATGCCTGTTCTTTATAAATCTTATATCCGTAATAACAAACAATCACCTTTCTTTATCAACTCGTCTAAAACAAGAAAAGAGTTCGCGTTTCCCTGCAGACGACCCGTACTCATCGCGGCTAGCTACAAGTGACACCGTCTTGATTGCGGTTACTTTACAAAACACTTTTTCGCAAATGATCAATCAAATGGCGTCATTGCCGGGGATCGAACCCGGGTCACCCGCGTGACAGGCAGGAATGCTCACCACTATACTACAACGACGCCATTTGATTGATATGCTAAGAAGTGTGTTTGTAAATACTGCAATCAAGACAGTGTCGTTAGTAGCTAGCCGCGATGAGTACGGAGCGTCCACAGGGAAACGTGAACTCTTTTCTTTCTTTAGACGAGTTGATAAAATAAGTGTGATTGTTTGTCGTTACGGATATAAGATTTATAAAGAACAGGCTTGTAGGGTTCATAGGACTTAGTAGTAATGAATGAATAATTAAAAATGACTCCTTTTATCTTTTAATAATTTAAAACTAGATCGATAGTGATGAATGTAGATTAGGTTTTTTTTGGAAGAAACTAGTGTTTCCCCACAACTAACCCTTGTCTTTCCATTGATCTCTATTCATGTCTAACCCTTAACAAAACAAATGTTAACCTCCTTATCGGGCACGCTACCAATTTATTGATGGTCACGACCATGATTTGAGATTGGTTTAACACTTGTTTTGTTAAGGGCTAAACATGAATAGAGATCAATATAAGGACAAGAGTTAGTAGTGGGGAAACACTGGTTTCTTCCTAAAAAAACCCTAATCTACATTAATCACTATCGATCTAGTTTTAAACTATTAAAAAATAAAAAGAGTCATTTTTAATTTTTCATCCATTACTACTAAGTCCTATAAACCCTACAAGCCTGTTCTTTATAAATCTTATATCCGTAACGACAAACAATCACCCTTCTTTTATCAACTCGTATAAAGCAAGAAAAGAGTTTACGGTTCCCTGCGGACGACCCGTACTCATCGCAACTAGCTAGTAGCGACACCATCTTGATTGCGGTTACTTTACAAAACACTTTTTTTTGCAAACGATCAATCAAATAGGGCCGTTGCCGGGGATACGGCTGTAATTTTTTTCTTGTTATTCGGGTTGACTCTTATAAAATCTAGCAAACATATTATAAACGAGAACCAAAACTGCATCTTGTGTATTTAACGATTATTGTGCGGGTTTTGCAAGGGAATCTAGAGTAATGGGAGCAAGGAAATAGAGATTTAGAGACTATCAACTGGAACCAGAGGAGTGTAGGAGGGCCATGAAGAAAAATTAGCAAAATATCCTTCAAGACGGCGGTGGAACTACAGCGGAAATAGGCGTTTTGCGGCGGAACCATGGCGGCTTTGTGGAGTTAGGCCCCCAAAATCCTCAGGTATTTTTCTAATATCTTTCACTCTCCTCTAGAACTCCAATAAATTGATTCTACCTGCAGGATTTTTTGCAAACATTGCCGCTAAAAATCTTTTTGCGTGTTTTATATTTTGGTTTATTTTGCATATCTAAAACGGACATCAAGGGACAATAAACCCAAATTCAGATTAGGTGAAGATTTCATCATCTTTTCTAAGCCCCACAAATCACAAACGTTCATACGCATCACCCTACATTAATTAAAAAATATCTATACCAAGCCTCTAAGAACCGTCGCGCACAATTAGGACAGAGGAGGGTCGTGGGTAACCTATCGCTTATCCGTATTTCTCTTGTGGTGTCTAGGCAAGTGTGATTAAGGAAAATGTTTACTTAATTAGGCCCGTTATTTCGGTAATTTGTATAGCGGATACCTCCCACTTACCTGGCCACAAGAGTGATAAAGAAGTGGTAGAGGATTGATCCTGCGACTTGTCCTTTGGACGTCTAGGAGCGGTTTAGTGACTTGACCTAGGAGACTCTAGTTCTAGGGATTGATTGTGCATTTTGTGATTTGTTGAGTCAAGCCTCAAGTCCCTCTTTTAAAGCAAAACAATTTCCAAAATCCAAATAGAGCTTAAATCATTACCATCACCCTCTTTTCCTTTCACTTTCTTATAATGGGCAACCCAAAAAGACGAACTCTTGCCGAGCATTGCTATCCAGAACCAGATATATCTTGTTTTCGTAACTGCTTTGGTACAAAATCCGACTCGACCATGTCTTTAAGAGATAGGATAGAGCAAGCGGAAAAGAACAGTTGGATACTTTACTTAAGGTCCTATCAACCGCATCAAAATTCCACATCTTCTTATGTTGATAATCCATTTAAGACGAGTGAGGGAACTTCTAAATGCATGCATATTGGGAAAGCTGAAAGCCAAAGTTTCAATCCTTTCACTAATCCAAAACCATTTGGACAGAAAACACCATCATTTCCATATGAAAATATTGATACTCGTTTAGAGGCAAATATGACATCTTTTACACCCATGACCATTGCTGAACAAATAGCAATTTCCAGTCGCCAACTAACCAACCAATCTTAATATTCTTCATATCACAATGTTGATCCTAATTCTGTTGATGAAACTTGGGTTCACCCTTCTAATTCTTATCCACGGTACCAAACTTTCACACGCTCTCATGTTGACACTTATCTTGAGGCTAATGCAGCAAATCATAAACGCATGTCGATTGCGAAACATTGAACTTGCCCGTAGCCAACAATTAGACACTTCCCAACCATACTCAACTTCCTCACCTTATCTAGACAGTGCTTCTGAAAATCAAATAGGTAGTTCCACGGTTCAAAGAGAACCCTTCATTGGAACTTTTTCATAAACCATGTCTAGTCTTGAAGTAAAGTTGGAATTGAGTAGTGAAAAAGAACAAGAGATACATCAAAGTCAAACCAAAACCAATTCTTTTGACCTCGACACCTTCCATCCTGCACCCCAACAAAATATATTCGATATTCAACCGCTTCATAGTCTAAGTGATGAGGTGCCCGAGAATAACATGTTTGACTTTGCTAATAGTGAGTGTGAAAAAGAGCTTGACACCATTTCAAATCAAACCGATCCTTATTCAATTACACATGATATTTCAAACCTTCCAACTCTATCAAGTGAACCAAGTGATTTATCGATTGAGGATAGTATAATTGATGAATTCTTGAATACGTATTCATTTTATTTGACCGAAGGTGTTAGGGAGAGCAGTGATGAGAATATCGATGAAGATGAACCCGTTATGTTTGATGAGTTGGATTCTTCTACCCATCATGTCTCTTCTATTGAATACAAATATCTTCCTATACAATTAACATATCATATTCTTACCACCGATCTATCCAATAAGCAGAAAGATATCCAGCCTTCATCTCCCACATCTGGTTCAACAATGCTCGATACATACAAATTTGTTTACCCGTTTCATCACCCACTTTCTTTGGTTCTTCTAATCTTCATTCAACTCCACTAAGTTTTGATGAATCACACTCCGATATTTCGAGTTCTATGATTCTTGAAAGACCACTTGATTTAGACTCTTTTGAAAAGAAGGTAGATGAGCTTTTCGAATCTCCTACCTCTATAATTTCTGACGAATCGAGTGTTTTGAATCTTAGTGCGAAAAAGATTGACTTTGAAACTTTCAGTCTTTCTAGAGAATCTGCTTATTCCACTAATTCTTTTCTTTCCGATGGGATCATCATCGATGAAAGTTTCGAAAATATTTTCGCCGAAGAAATCATGTTTCTTAAAGACTTAGATGTTGTAATGAATCAACCTCCATTGGATATTCATGCGCTTCCATTTGAGGCCAGAGAATTTGAATCACCACCCCATCTTCTTATCCCATATGAGAATGTGATTATTCCATCTATTCATAATCATTCACATTCTCGTTTTCGTTCACCATCACTGTTTCGTCTCTACCAATCGAGATGTAAACCTAATCGATTACGCCTCTTATCTCCCCACTTCTTCACGTCTATGATCTTCTACCAACCATGGTGTTATATCGATAAAATATTCGAATGGTTTGTGTTAACTTTTGGTTTTTGTAAAGCTTTCTATAGACCAATAATTTTACCCCCCTCTTATAATTTAAATGCTTAATTCTGTTTCACTCAAGTTTGGGGGGGGGGGAGAAAAATATTTTGGCTCTTGAAAGAAAAAGGAAATTTTTATACAATTGTGAGCCAAAAATAAGTTTGGGGGAAGATTTCACTATTATTGACTTTTTGGCCCCCTTTTGCTAATAATTGAGAACTTTTTCCTCCCAAGTCTACAGGTTTTTAAGCTTAACAGATGACATCAGTGAGGACACTGCTGCAAATAGGTTTGGAGGAGGTTTGTGCTTAGTCACGCATCATTTTGCATAATACTAAATAATAGCACAAAAAAAATTTAATAATAAAAGTTAGGAAGTGAGAAATACATATGAAAGATAGGAAGAGATTCAAGAAAAGTAAGAAAATTAGATGTTCTAAAATGAAGCTAGTAATAGATAGTCATGAGCTGTTGTCCCAAGGGTTAGTAAGATGAAAGGAATAATTTTTCTTAGGATAGAAATAAATCTGAAAAACAAGCCTTATTCTTGAGTCCAAACATCTGAATATTGATACCCTACTATACGCACTTGCACACATCTTGAAATTTGGGATAGTAGAGGATACCTTTAAATGCTCATGTCTAAAAGCCATAGTATGAATGAAAAAAAGTTATATAAATCAACAAAATATAAAATATAAATAGTGAATAAAAATAAACACTGGTTTTTGTAGTTACTTAAAGCAGCATAAAAAAATATAGCGTGGGTGCCTTATCACCTAGTGCCTTAGACCAACTGGTTTGGGAGCCACTGCTAAATCTTGGGTGTTGCAAGACTAGAATATTGCTAATTACGCCTTAATGAGTGAGCACATTTGGTAATCGGTTGGTTAGTATCTCCAGTAGTATTAACGGTCGCATGAAGAATGTGTGAGCAATTCCATCTGAAATATTCACCGACTAAAAAGTACTAAAGAAGATGGACAAAAGTATGATAGCTTGAATTGAATTCTCTAAGTGTAGATGTTCATATCAGAAAACTGCATTTTAATACCGCTCATTCATTATCTATTTTGTTATATATCGGTACTATTAACCAGTGTCTGCTCAGTAATTACAGTTTACAGGTGTTCGTGATTAAATACTGGAAACAAACTCAATATCACGGATATAGCATTTGGGAGCCGACACTGCAAACAGAACAGAAAACCGACCGATATCCAAAGAGTTTTTTTTGCAAATAAATGTGTGCACACTATTTTGGTATAACACAATACAAGTGTACACACAACTCTTTGGCTTGGACCATGGTGAGGCTGCCTTGGCACACACAAATGATGAATTGTGCAACTAGTGGGCACATGTGAAAGGACATGGGTAATAAATGCTAAAAGTTTTGATGTGATTTATGGCATCATATTCCTTCCAAATGTCTGAATGAAAACTAGGCTTAAACAGAGAAAACAAACAGAACCAGGATGATAATGGAGTTGACAAGAGGCCACCACATCAATACGAGCCTCTATGCTCGGATTTTGGCCGGCCACACACTCATGAAATCCGAGCTCGCCGGCCCCCTTGCCCCATTTGTCCCCATCTTTTCTCTGTCCCTTCCTTGCAGTCACATCACCTTATTTCTATTACTTGTTTAATCGTTTTTGGTGCCTATAAAAGCCAGATCAGTGAGCAAGGGAAGGGGGCTCACATAGTATATCCATTTTTTATAGTTTCTTTTGTTTTTGATTTAGGCTTGAGAGTGAGTGGGCTTTAAATTGGTCTCTTCTTCTTCTTCCCTCTTGAAGCTTTCTCTTGAGAGCTTCATTATGGAGGTTGAACAGGTTACCAATATCTTGTACCTCAACTCCAAGTGTTAATATATTGCTTTGTTATTTGCTTTCTTTTCTTTACTTGCTTTGATTTTCTTTTCATTATTATGTATAACTAATCTTATTTGGTTATGGTAATGGTAAGGAAGTGAGATGAAAGGCTTTGCCTCCTCCTCCTCTTGTTAATATTTAATGTGCTTTAATATGATTATAAACTTAATACTGTAACTTGGATGGGTTGATATGGTATGTTGATTCCATGGTTACTTTGTAATCTCATCACATACCATATTCTCCCCCACAAACACCATCTTGCAAGTCTAAGGTTAGAATCAATTTGATTTAAGTTTGCTAAGTTTGGATATGGTATTTTGTGATTAAGTGACTGGAAAAATCTCTTGGATACCCAGAGTGCGCTAAGATCGGCACGTGACAGAGCCAACCATGCTACCTGTGGATAGGAAACATCCCTCCACAGTCATATTACGGCGGTCTAGAGATATCAAGAACAGTAGACATAAACTAAACTATCTAGTACATGTCCATGAGCCAGAATAAACGAGTCAAGAAATAATATGCGGAAGCAATAAATCCAATGAGCAATAACATATGGATAGTAAAAATAACTAAACTGGATACTAACAGGATCCTCACTGCTCGGCCTGACGGTGGAAATACTCCTGATCGGCCTGCGACAAGGGTAGAGGATCTGGGCCATGCAAAACCCAGACGTCAGTGCGTCATAATATCAACAATAATATAATCAAGAAGTAGAAGGACATGCAGGCATGATTAAGAACAGTAACAAGTCAACAGGAATATATAACAGTGAAGTATATCAGTATAAGTGACGTGCAGTGATCAATCTAAACTGTGCTACTAGGTTAACTACTCACAAGTTTATGAAATCAATTTGATGAATCGTAGATGCAACTCAATAGTATCCCGTGCGTACCCAGGACCACGGTCCAGTCTCTCGGGGCTGAATCCGAGACGTGCCGCTAAGCACAAACAGGAAATATGTACGTACGAATGATGTCAACAACATCATTCCTGGGCTGGCCTAGCCCGTAAAACTGATCAGTATAAGCATCGAACTGTCGAGTTACATGTCAGGTTTCATCATTGATTTCCCCATACCCCTAAGTTATGTGTTCAAGTCAGGTATTGATAAATCTGAAACTAATGCCAACACAAGATCAAGCAAGAACAGGTTCGTCTATACAGACAACAGGATATGTCCATCGGGACAACATATCAGGATTGTCGGCATTAGAAACAGGATCAGATAACATGTCAAGTAGTGATATATCAGGTCATGTCAGGTAGTGTACATGTATCAAGTCATAACAGGTCATGTCAAGTAGTGCACATGTATCAAACGGGTGCTCATAATCAAACTGTAGCAAGTATTGAATCAGGGTAGAAGTATGGATGTACAATAAAAGCATGGACGCACAAATATCGATTAGGGGTTACATCATGACTATATAGGGTGTACAATATCAAGCATGGGGTGTCGATATAACAAATATATGTAATAATGTGACATGATATGCGAATAGATATAGAATTAATGGTATGGATGCACAAATATCGATTAGGGGTTACATTTACAGTTCCAATACTAATTAGGATGCACTTTATTAAGCATGGGGTGTTACTACAATAATAATATGAACTATAGATGCAGTTATATATATTTTAAATGATATGGATGCAAACGGGTATCCGAAAATAGTAAAACTTCAGTATGGATGTACAATGTGATAAACGGGTAACATTTTACTCATATGGATGCATAATACTATACCTAACATGTAGCAAGATGATTTAGCATGCGACTAGATATGTAAATAATGATACGGATACACACGGACGTCATATAACAGTAAAATGATAAACTGGTAAATGCAGGATGTACAACTAAACAATATGAGATGTAAATATTCCATTGGGTGCAGTATATTGTAATATAGTATGTAACAAGATAGGTTTGCATGCACTAGATGTGAAATAACTTGTACGGATGCATACGGATGTCGTAAAACTGTAAAACTAAACATAGGATGCATGATTTAAAATACAAGTGTTATATTTA
The DNA here is from genome assembly GCA_030015575.1 of Agapanthus africanus. Taxonomy (NCBI): domain Eukaryota; kingdom Viridiplantae; phylum Streptophyta; class Magnoliopsida; order Asparagales; family Amaryllidaceae; genus Agapanthus; species Agapanthus africanus. The sequence continues at coordinate 352,082,251 of CM057351.1, forward strand.
TTCAAATAGATGTAAATACAGTAACGTAGCATGTAGCAAGATAAACTTGCCTTGATGAATCGTGATACGGATACGCACGGCACGTCCAACGTCGGCAAAACGTCGCAACGCACGCACGACATGCGGGACGGGTCCAAGCAATGCAAGAGGGTGATCTCGCAGGTAAGGCACGTCTACTGGGTCGTCTGGAATGGCAACGGCGACGCGACTCCGGCGACGCTGGAAAAACAGAATTCAAGAACAAGAAAAGAAGAAGAAGAGAGAAGGGTGAGGCTCACTGGGGTTGTGCACTGGGGTCAGGAGAGAGGTGATGGTGGCGACGAGATCAACGGCGGTGAGGTGCGCCGGTGAGATGAGAGTTAGGGTTTGGGTGTGCAGGTTCGGGCTCAGGTGCAGGGATCTTGGGTGTAGGAGGGAGAAGGTTTGGGGTGTTGGAGTGTTCAGGAGAGAAGAAGGGTGATGGTGGTGAGGATGCCGGCGACGAGGGATCGCCGGCGATGGAGGTGTGCAGGTTTTGGGTGATGGGTTCTGTGGGTATTGAGGGTGCAGGGTGAGCTCGAGAAACGAGGAAGGAGAAGGAGGAGATGACGAGGATGAGGAGGAGGAGAAGATGGAGGCTCGGTTGAGGTTGAGGGATGATGAGGCAGTGAGGAGTTTTAGGGTTGGGGTTGAGGAGTTTGGGTTTTCTCGTGGGGCTCGGGTTTTTAAAAGGAAAGAAGAAGGAGGGAAGGAAGGGATTTATGAAGGGAGGTGACCCTAAGCGCACGAGGAGGTGACGAGAATCGAGGAACGCACAGTATCTCCGAGAGGAGAAAGAAAGGAGAGAGAGAGAGAGCTGCGGAGAGAAAGAGAAAGAGAGAGAGGGGGGGAGAGCTGGGTGGGGTTGGAGAGAGAGGGAGAGAGAGTTGTTAATTTAGTTAAGATTTTAATTTTTAAAAAATATGTTTAGTTAAAAAAATATAAACTGTGTTAACTTTTAAATAAAATATTATATTAATAAAATTTGATGTTTCTGGTGAATACAAATTTAGTCCAAAACTCGCCCGGGTCGGGTCAAAAAATCCAGTTTTAAAATATGAAAAATATATGCGACGACCAAAATTAAAAATGAATGTCCGGGTAACGAAAATGCATACCCCTTAGAACGGATGCACGGAGGTGCACGTAGTCATCCAAACAGGTCCGTTTCACTGAACGGGACGAGAACAAGATGCGCGGATACTACCACAGGGTTAGGGGTATCAGGCAGGCCATGCAATGTATTTTCAAAATATTTTATGTGACATTAAATGTTGTAAATAAAAATACAGATGCCAGATATAATGCGAGTATACAATGTATAAATTAAAAATGAAAGTGTACGAGTCTACGTAACAAGTCAGGGTAGATCGTAAACATGAATCAAGACAGGTTTCAAGCAAGCGGGTCGGGTCAGATGCAATACAATGTCAAAACACTATCCGCACCCAAAACCCAGTAAATCAGTAAAATACCATAAATAAAGAAATATATGAACTAGAAATGGTATAACTGAACTAGGGTGTTACATTATACCCAACTACAAAAAAAATTTCGTCATCGAAATTCCCAAAACAAGAAAAGATAAACAAACATGAAACTACAAGAATAGGTGTGGAAACTTCTGTCGAAACTCGTCTTCTCGTTCCCAAGTCGATTCTCCATGCGAGCGATTTCCCCAAGAAACAAGTACGAGAGGGATAACCTTGTTCTTAAGGACCTTTTCTCTTCGATCAACAATCGACATCGGTCGTTCCTCAAAGGTTAAATCCTCTCTTACAGTCAGCTCCGAATGATCTAGCACGTGTGTTTCATCTCGAACATACTTACGGAGTTGAGATACATGAAACACGTCATGAACATTCGCCAAAGATTGTGGTAAAGCCAATCGATAAGCCACTTCTCCAACACGTTCCAAAATCTCGAAAGGCCCCACGAATCGAGGACTAAGCTTGCCTCGACTCCCAAAACGAATCACTCCTCTGGTCGGTAATATCTTCAAGAATACCGGATCACCAACAGCGAACTCTAGAGGTCTTCTCGATGTGTCGGCCCAACTCTTCTGCCGATCTTGTGCTGCCCTCATGTGATTCCGGATAGTATTAACCTTCTCTACTGTTTGCATGATCAAATCCGGTCCCAACAATCTTCGTTCTCCAACATCGTCCCAACAAACAGGTGAACGACACTTGCGACCATACAATGCTTCGAATGGAGCCATCTGAATAGTCGCCTGAAAGCTGTTGTTGTACGAAAGCTCCACCAAGTGTAGATGATCCTCCCACGAACCCTTGAAGTCCAACATGCAAGCTCTCAACATATCTTCAAGAGTTTGGATCGTTCTCTCCAACTGGCCATCTGTCTGGGGATGATAAGCTGTGCTAAACTTCAATCGCGTCCCCAAACTTTCCTGTAAACTCTTCCAGAAGTGCGATAAGAATCAGGTGTCACGATCGAACACGATGCACACAGGTACTCCATGCAATCTCACTATCTCCTGCATGTACCGTTCTGCCAACGCTTCCATTGATTGACCAACTCGAAATGGTATGAAATGAGCTGCCTTGGTCAATCGATCAACAATCATCCAAACTGCATTGTTGCCCTTTAGACTCCGCGGTAAAGCTGTTACGAAATCCATGGTTATATGTTCCCAATTCCATTGAGGAATCGGAAGTGGTTGCAATAAACTAGCAACCCTTTGATGTTCAGCCTTAACTTGCTGACACACCAAGCACTTCGCTACAAAACGAGCAATCTCCTTTTTCATGCCTTCCTACCAGAAATGCTGTCGTAGATCACGGTACATCTTTGTGCCTCCTGGATGTACGGAATATGCGGAACCGTGCGCCTCCTTCATAACTTCTTCGTGAATATCTCTTTTTGGCACACACAAACGGCTACCATATCGCAACGAACCATCTTCATGAATCAACAAGTCCGTTTGGCAAGTCCGTTCGGAGTCCTGCTTCAACCTGTTCTCGAAACTTTTGCAATCTTGGGTCCTGCGACTGCGCTGCTTTAATATTATCGATCAACAACGACTGTACTTGCAGCTGCATCAACTGTCCCGAAGAATGCGGAAGCACAATTTCCAACTCGAATCTCCGAAAATCCTCGATAAGCTCTCTCCGTGCAGTCAACATCCGAATTGCTGGCAACCGACTCAGCGCATCCGGCACAACATTAACTTTTTCCAGATGGTACTTAAGATCAAGATCGTAGTCAGCCATCAGCTCCAACCATCTACGCTGCCTCATCATAAGCTCTTTCTGTGTGAACACGTACTTTAGGCTTTTGTGATCAGTGAATACTTAGACCCTTTCGCCCAATAAGTAGTGTCTCCAAATCTTCAAAGCGAAAATCACTGTTGCAAGCTCCAAGTCATGAGTTGGGTAATTCTTCTCATGGGTCTTCAACTGTCTCGATGCATAAGCTATAACTTTCTCATGCTGCATCAAAACACATCCCAAAGCTTTCCCAAATGCGTCGCTGTAAATCACCAATCCTCCAGAATTGTCTGGTATGGTCAAAATAGGAGCGGTTATCAATCTTTGCTTCAACGCCTCAAAAGTTGATGCACATTTATCCATCCATACGAACGGTACTTCCTTTCACGTAAGCTTGGTCAAAGGCTCAGCCAAACGAGCAAAATTCTCCACGAATCTTCTGTAATATCCGGCAAGTCCAAGAAAACTTCTGATCTCTGCTACGTTCTTCGGAATCGGCCAATCTCGAACTGCTGCAATCTTCTCGGGATCAACGGCGATTCCATCTCCAGACACGACATGCCTCAAAAACTTTACTTCTTCAAGCTAAAACTCGCACTTGCTCATCTTTGCATATAATTTTTCTTGCCTCAACATCTGCAATGCGATCTTCAAGTGTTCTGCATGCTCTTTAATGCTCCTCGAGTAGACCAGAATATCATTGATGAACACCACTATAAACTGGTCCAAGAACGGTGAAAAGATTCAGTTCATCAAGTCCATAAATATCGCCGGTGCATTTTTGACTCCGAATGGCATCACTAAATACTCGTAATGTCCATATCGAGTTCGGAACGCAGTCTTGCAAATATCCTCTGATTTAACTCGGATCTGATGATATCCGGATCGCAAATCCAGCTTCGAGAATACCCTCGCGCTAGTAAGCTACTCAAACAATTCGCCAATGCGAGGGATCGGGTACTTGTTCTTAATAGTCACCCGGTTTAATTCTCGATAATCGATGCACATCCTCCTTATGCCATCTTTCTTCTTGACTAGAAGAACTGGAGCTCCCCACGGTGAATTGTTGCTGCGAATCCAACCATTTTCTAGCAATTCGGTGACCTGCTTCCTGATTTCTTCCAACTCCACTGGTGCCATTGGATAGTACGCCTTTGAGATTGGCGCTGCACCAGGAACAAGATCGATCGCGAACTCCACATCTCGTTTTGGCGGTAAACCCAAGATATCCTCGAAAACGTCCATAAACTCTCGAACTACAACTGGCGCTTCCTCCTTATCAACTTCCATTGACGAAAGAACATTGCTTGTCGGCCTAGCCCTAAACTCGACTGGCCCGACAGAACTGCTTCCTCCAGTGAAAACAAACTCCGGGTGTTCGGGAATCTGGAAAATCACTTTCTTTGCCCTACAATCAATGTGAGCGTGGAAAGTGCCGAGAAAGTCCATTCCCAAGACAACATCATAGCTGCCGGTATCGATCACCAAGAAATCTGCAAAACATGAACTGGTTAACAATGAAACTGAGAGAACCAAGGTAATAAAACGACCATGGAATAAGGAAATGAATCGAGAACAGGACTCCAAGTTACTTAAATAGAGTACCGCATTGTAACCATGCTGCAGTTCATGGGTACAATCACATAACTCCGTTCAAGTCGCTCAAATCCTAGTATCAGAATAGAAAGAAACAATAGGGAACCAGAAGGTTTCAAGTCGAGATGAAAAGTTGTTTGCATATCGTCAAGACAAAGGATCAAGAGAAAGATAAGATTCAAGAATCACGATAACAATGTGGCAGGACATGTTCCTAATTACCGGTTTTCTGATTCGTGTATTGGGTCCAATACCCAACTACAAAAGAATCAAACCCGAGTAACCTAAATCCTATGTCTCTGATACCAAACAAACCCTATCACGCCCCGCTTCCCAGAGTGTGCTAAGATCGGCACGTGACAGAGCCAACCATTCTACCTGTGGATAAGAAACATCCCTCAACAGTCACATTACGGCTGTCTACAGATATCAAGAACAGTAGAAATAAACTAAACTATCTAGTACATGTCCATAACCCAGAATAAACGAGTCAAAAATTAATATGCGGAAGCAATAAATCCAATGAGCAATAACATCTGGAAAGTAAACATAACTAAACTGGATACTAACAGGATCCTCACTGCTCGGCCTGACGGCGGAAATACTCCTGATCGGCTTGCGACAATGGTAGAGGATCTGGGTCAGTGCGTCATAATATTAACAATAATATAATCAAGGAGTAGCAGTACATGCAGGCACGAGTAAGAACAGTAACAAGTCAACAGGAATATATAACAGTGAAGTATATCAGTATAAGTGACGTGCGGTGATCAATCTAAACTGTGCTACTGGGTTAACTACTCTCAAGTTTGTAAAATCAATTTGATGAATCATCGATGTAACTCAATAGTATCACGTGCGTACCCGGGACCACGGTCCAGACTCTCGTAGCTGAATTCGAGACGTGCCACTAAGCACAAACAGGAAACATGTACAGACGAATGATGTCAGCAACATCATTCCGGGGCAGGCCTAGCCCGTAAAACTGATCAGTATAAGGATCGAACTGTCGAGTTACAAGTCAGGTTTCATCATTGATTTCCCCATACCCCCAAGTTATGTGTTCAAGTCAGGTATTGATAAATCTGAAGCTAATGCCAACACAGGATCAAGCAGGAACAGGTTTGTCTATACAGACAACAGGATATGTCCATCGGGACAACAAGTCAGGATTGTCGGCATTAGAAACAGGATCAGGTAACATGTCAAGTAGTGATATATCAGGTCATGTCAGGTAGTGTACATGTATCAAGTCATATCAGGTCATGTCAAGTAGTGCACAGGTATTAAACGGATGCTCATAATCAAACTGTAGCAAGTATTGAATCAGGATGGAAGTACGGATTACAATAAAAGCATGGATGCACAAATATCGATCAGGGGTTACATCATGACTATTTAGGGTGTACAATATCAAGCATGGGGTATCGATATAACAACAATATGTAATAATGTGACATGGTATGCGAATAGATATAGAATTAATGGTATGGATGCACAAATATCGATTAGGGGTTACATTTACAGTTCCAATACTAATTAGGATGCACTTTATTAAGCATGGGGTGTTACTACAATAATAATATGAACTATAGATGCAGTTATATATATTTTAAATGATATGGATGCAAACGGGTATCCGAAAATAGTAAAACTTCAGTATGGATATACAATGTGATAAACGGGTAACATTTTACTCATATGGATGCATAATACTATACCTAACATGTAGCAAGATGATTTAGCATGCGACTAGACATGTAAATAATGATACGGATACACACGGACGTCATATAACAGTAAAATGATAAACTGGTAAATGCAGGATGTACAACTAAACAATATGAGATGTAAATATTCCATTGGGTGCAGTATATTGCAATATAGTATGTAACAAGATAGGTTTGCATGCACTAGATGTGAAATAACTTGTACGGATGCATACGGATGTCGTAAAACTGTAAAACTAAACATGGGATGCATGATTTAAAATACAAGTGTTATATTTATTCAAATAAATGTAAATACAGTAACATAGTATGTAGCAAGATAAACTTGCCTTGATGAATCGTGATACGAATACGTACGGCACGTCCGACGTCGGTAAAACGTCGCAACGCACGCACGACACGCGGGACGGGTCCAGCAATACAAGAGGGTGATCACGCAGGTAAGGCACGTCTACTGGGTCGTCTGGAATGGCAACGGCGACGCGACTCCGGCGACGCTGGAAAAACAGAATTCAAGAACAAGAAAAGAAAAGAAAAGAAAAGAAGAAGAGAGAAGGGTGAGGCTTACTGGGGTTGTGCACTGGGGTCAGGAGAGAGGTGATGGTGGCGACGAGATCAACGGCGGTGAGGTGCGCCGGTGAGATGAAAGTTAGGGTTTGGGTGTGCAGGTTCGGGCTTAGGTGCAGGGATCTTGGGTGTAGGAGGGAGAAGGTTTGGGGTGTTGGAGTGTGCAGGGGAGAAGAAGGGTGATGGTGGTGAGGATGCTGGCGACGAGGGATCGCCGGCGATGGAGGTGTGCAGGTTTTGGATGATGGGTTCTGTGAGTATTGAGGGTGCAGGGTGAGCTCGGGAAAGGAGGAAGGAGAAGGAGGAGATGATGAGGATGAGGTGGAGGAGAAGATGGAGGCTCGGTTGAGGTTGAGGGATGATGAGGCAGTAAGGAGTTTTAGGGTTAGGGTTGAGGACTTTGGGTTTTCTCATGGAGCTCGGGTTTTTAAAAGGAAAGATGAAGGAGGGAAGGAAGGGATTTGTGAAGGGAGGTGACCCTAAGCACACGAGGAGGTGACGAGAATCGAAGAATGCACAGTATCTCCGAGAGGAGAGAGAAAGGCGAGAGAGAGAGCCGCGGAGAGAAAGAGAAAGAGAGAGAGAGAGAGCTGGGAGGGTTCGGAGAGAGAGGGAGAGAGTTGTTAATTTAGTTAAGATTTTAATTTTTAAAAAATATGTTTAGTTAAAAAAATATAAACTGTGTTAACTTTTAAATAAAATATTATATTAATAAAATTTGATTTTTCTGGTAAATACAAACTTAGTCCAAAACGCGCCCGGGTCGGGTCAAAAAATCCAGTTTTAAAATATGAAAAATATATGCGACGACCAAAATTAAAAATGAATGTCCGGATAACGAAAATGCATACCCCCAAGAACGGATGCACGCACGTGCACGTAGCCATCCAAACATGTCCGTTTCACTGAACGGGACGAGAACAAGATGCGCGGATGCTACCATAGGGTTAGGGGTATCAGGCAGGCCATGCAATGTATTTTCAAAATATTTTATGTGACATTAAATGTTGTAAATAAAAATGCAGATGCCAGATATAATGCGAGTATACAATATATAAATTAAAAATGAAAGTGCACGAGTCTACGTAACAAGTCAGGGTAGATCCTAAACATGAATCAAGACAGGTTTCAAGTAAGCGGGTCGGGTCAGATGCAATACAATGCTAAAACACTATCCGCACCCAAAACCGGTAAATCAGTAAAATACCATAAATAAAGAAATATATGAACTAGAACTGGTATAAATGAACTAGGCTGTTACACAAGAAAAACCTCTGACTGATTTTTGCATTCCAATTTTAGAGGAGGAATCTTGTGGTTTTTACGGGTATGGTTTGGATTGATTATCAGAAGAGATCAATGATCAGGAACCCACAATTTTTGTATCACCTAGTGATATTGTTTCGGAAGAAATGTTAGTGTGGGAACCTACCTTTTTGGATGACGTATACCTACCTATTTGTGAATGTGATGGAGAAGAAATGGTATTGGGAGAGTTAGAAAACTATAGTGATAAGAATAAGATTGTGAAAAATCATAGGGAGGAAAACAGCCTTGAAAACCATTCTTTCATAGCGAGTTTTGAGGAAATTTTTGCGGATGAACTTGATATTCTTGGTGAGTTTGAGTCAGGATCAATTTGGAAATATCCTAAAAACCTTTCTTTTGCTGAACTTTTTGCGGATGAACTCCAGTTTGTACACGAACTTGACTTTGGAACTCAACACGTGCCTTTTGAACATTCAATTCATCCAGAAAACAATTCTTTAAACTCTTCAAACTTTCATCTTCACTTTCAGTATCTTCCGATCCCTACTTTTACACGCTCATGCCCTTCACTAACATCTAACTTATACCTTTTCTTTTCTTTTTTATTTGTATATACATATTCTTTTACCACCCATTGCACTATATAGACAAAATATTTAAATGGCTGGTATTAAATTCTGGACTAACCCAATCTTTTAACATGTAAATATTGTAATTAGTCTTAGTTTTTTTCTTTGAATAAAATTCTCACCCTGATGTCTAAGTCTAGCTACTGGAGATGGGGGCAACGATGAGGACATCGTAAAACTCAGGTTTGGGGGTGAGCACTGCGTTTGTTTCGCTGCATCATGTGTATATTCTGCATTGCATGCTTATTAAAAAAAAACCTATGAAAATTGAAAAAAATTCTTCAAAAAAAACATAAAATATTTTTCATGTTAGCTAGTGGGGGAACTTAGATTCAAAGTCTGACGGTTCGTTTGATAAGTTAGAAATAACTAAATCCTTGTTGTGAGATTGACGACCCAAAAGATAACCCTCCGTTGTGTTTAACCGTTGCTAATATACGTCTTTTATATCACTTACACGGGTCGTATGTTTTTAAGAATTTGATGAAAGTCACACATGTCTATAAACTTTTAAAATTGATAAACATCTTTAGGATCAAACAGGTTTGTTCTGAGTTAAGTAATAGTTCATAAAGTAAGGTGAATATGAAGGATATTATTGAGATTTTAACAGAAGTTATAAGTCTGAAAAATAACCAATCTGGACTCCTGTTGGAGTAAGTACACACCTTATCCACATGTAACGTCATCGGATTTAAAGAAATGCTGGCTATATCTCCGTTTTCACTGAATTCAGAATTTTTAAAATAAAATGAGTCTTTTGTTTTGTGGCCTTGGTAACTTGGGTAATTAAGTCATTGGGGTGTCTCCATACCTAATGCCCTAAAACCATCTGGTTTGGGAGTCATTGACTCAAAGCTCGCTGAGTTTCCAATCGCCAAATAAAACAAGATAAGCAAGTGTTCTCTCCGAGTTGAAAGTCCTCACGGTTCTTTGTGGAAAAATAATCTTGGCGGAGACAAGTTTTCTATTAAAACATTTTTCGTGGAGATATGAAGGTATATTTATATAAGACGTTTTGCACGATAACAAAGGGTGCGTATGAACAAAAACAGGTAAAAGATAGGAGTGAGGAATAAGACTTAGGTTCTCTGTTAAAAACGATTGAAATTCTGACTTGAAACCTAACTTCAGAACAAAAACTTGAGAAAATCTTAACTCCTTTCAAACTCGTATGATCCTATAGAAGTATATCATGGTCCGTACTTATGACATGATGACCCTAATCAAATTCTTAAAAACTTATGGACACTATCCGCACAATCACGTAAAGACGCGTATGATCTTATGTTAGACAAATTATGAGGAGTGAAAAATAGGTTTTGACGTTTCTAAATTAAGGTGATAGAACTTCTAGCTTTGATATCTAATCTTAATATTTGAATCAACAGTTTCTGCGCGAAGCTAACTTGACTAGATTTTATGGGTGTAATCCGCTGAAAACTCTCAGGAGACAACACTCCTCCTACTAGGGACACCTAGAGGTTTAACGGCTTGTTGCACGTGCTTAGTACAATCGCGTTCCCTGTGAAAGTGAGACTAGGATTTTTTGTTTTGCTCGGGACGAGCAAAAGATAAATTTTGGGGTATTTGTTTATCTCAGAAAACTGCATTTTAATACCGCTCATTCATTATCTATTTTGTTATATATCGGTACTATTAATCAGTGTCTGCTCAGTAATTACAGTTTACAGGTGTTCGTGATTAAATACTGGAAAAAAACTCAATATCATGGATATAGCGTTTGGGAGCCGACACTGCAAACAGAACAGAAAACTGACCGATATCCAAAGAGTTCGTTTTGCAAATAAATGTGTGCACGCTATTTTGGTCCAACACAATACAAGTGTACACACAACTCTTTGGCTTGGACCATGGTGGGGCTGCCTTGGCACACACAAATGATGAATTGTGCAACTAGTAGCACATGTGGGGGGACATGGGTAATAAATGCTAAAAGTTTTGATGTGATGTATGGCATCATGTTCCCTCTAAATGTCTGAAAGCAAACTTGGCTTAAACAGAGAAAACAAACAGAACCAGGATGATATTGGAGTTGATAAGAGGCCACCACATCAATACGAGCCTTTATGCTCGGATTTTGGTCGTCCACACACTCATGAAATCCGAGCTCGCCGGCCCCCCTTGCCCCATTTGTCCCCATCTTTTCTCTGTCCCTTCCTTGCAGTCACATCACCTTATTTCTATTACTTGTTTAATCGTTTTTTGTGCCTATAAAAGCCAGATCAGTGAGCAAGGGAAGGGGGCTCACATAGTATATCCATTTTTGATAGTTTCTTTTGTTTTTGGTTTAGGCTTGAGAGTGAGTGGGCTTTAACTTGGTCTCTTCTTCTTCTTCCCTTTTGAAGCTTTCTCTTGAGAGCTTCATTATGGAGATTGAACAAGTTACCAATATTTTGTACCTCAACTTCAAATGTTAATATATTTCTTTGTTATTTGCTTTCTTTTCTTTACTTGCTTTGCTTTTCTTTTCATTATTATGTGTAACTAATCTTATTTGGTTGTGGTAATGGTAAGGAAGTGAGATGAAAGGCTTTGCCTCCTACTCTTCTTGTTAATGTTTAATGTATTTTAATATGATTATAAACTTAGTATTATAACTTGAATGGGTTGATATGGTATGTTGATTCCATGGTTACTTTGTAACCTCATCACATACCATATTCTCCCCACAAACCCCATCTTGCAAGCCTAAGGTTAGAATCAATTTGGTGTTAAGTTTGCTACGTTTGGATGTGGTATTTTATGATTAACTGACTTGACAAATCTCTTGGTTTCATATACCATATACCATCACAAACACTTAGCACACTTATCACTGAAATCATTTGCTCTCAATCACTAATTTGTGTTTTTAATGTTGTGTTATGCTTGCTAACTCTTGTCTTTAATGTTGATACCCCAAGCTTGGACATAAAAACAGTAAGTGAACAAAACGAACTCGTTTCGTGTTTGCGTCGAATATCGGCAACTTGACAACTTGTGCCTCGCAACCACCTTGACAAGTCATACTTCGCGCCGGGATCGACACAAGGACGAACAACTCATGATCAAGGGAGCGTCGAAGGAATCATCGCAATTCGACCTTCCGAGCCAAAGCCACAGCCACTTCATTCTTAGCTTCTTTGCTTGCTTTTCTTTGTTTTCGTATTCTTTCATTTTTTGTAACAAACCAAACCATTCATTATTTGTTGAACCTTAAACAACAAGACCTAATACACAATTCTCTGCGGATCGACCCATACCCGCCGGCTTACTACAACACGCCGTGCACTTACGGTTTATAAATTTTAAAACGACAATGAGCTCGTGTGCGCATCCATTTCCTTAAAACGTTACCATTTCCAAAAAATACGCGTTTGCGCGCGCGGGTGAATTCCTAACAGTAGGGATGTCTTTTACACACACGTAGTGATATATGATCGATGTTTAAAAGGAAGGTAGGGAGGAAGACTAAAGGCGATGTTGTATTGAGGGATGATGTGATTTCTGACATCTTTTCACGACCATTAAGATAGGGCTCATGGCTACTAAAAAGCTAGTGTAGTTTGAAACTCTTATTTTCAAGTTCTTTCTTTTATATATTCTCTATCTTTGTATGTAACTTTCATCATCTTTCTTTTTTTATGGGATTTTATGGGTATAATCCACTAAAAACCCTCAGGAGACAACACTCCTCCTACTAGGGACACCTAGAGGTTTAAAGGCTTGTTGCACGTGCCGAGTGCAATCGTGCTGCCTACGAAAGTATGCTAGGTTTTTCTTCTTTTTCTTCTTCTCTTTAATAACTAGTTTGCTTGGGACCATCAAAATTAAGTTTGAAGGTATTTGATTAGTTTAAAATATTTCACATTTGAATGAACATTTTCCCTATTATTGTTAAGTACTAAAAGGTGTTTATTGTAAATATAGAACATATGTGGGTTTATTTGTAAAAACATTATTATCATATGTTTCTACATTTTAATGAACATAATTAGGAAAAATACATGCATATAATATTTATATGAAATATTAGTAATTAAAATATGCATATCATATCAAATATTTCTAATCAATATTCTTAACATATAATATCATATAAAATGGTTAGGATAATATCTCAAAAATAACAAATACTAATAAACTTTGATTTGAGATATTGTACAGATATTAGCTCAGGTCTGGAATCCAAGAGATCCGAGTTAAATCGGGATGTTGGAATCAAATCTGCCAAAATATTGAAGCAAATCATGAGATCTAGCAACGACAGAGACTCAGAACATTATTCTCAGAATCCAGATATCGAAAGGATCTCTAAATATCAAAACAACACAGCAGAAAAAATCCCAAGACATGATGCTACTACGGCGCAGTGGATCCACGGCAAATATAGGGAATATGCGGCGGCGGCGCGATAGTTTAATGGCCGTAGGATTCGAGATTTTGTGGTTTGGTTTTTAGCTGCATATCCTTACTATGGAATCTAGGGTTTCTAGTTTCTGTGACTATATAAGGGACCGAGAGCTCCACATTAAAAATCATCCCCGAAGAGATCAAAAGATCCAAGAGGTCCACGTATCCGAGTGATCATCCCCTATTCATCTACCTCCAACAAGAGAGAGATCTAGAACAAACTAGGGTTCTTGTATTCTACTTTCTAAGGAGAATTGTAAATGCAATAGTTGATTAATAAAAGTAGTGTTTTTATTATTCTTTTTGCAATTAATTTCCACACTTACTTTCTGCACTTATATTTCTACATCTTAATCATGTTTTCATTCTTCTTCAGCCTCTCTTCTAAATCTTTAACCATGAGCGAGTAATTCCTAACTTTCTAGGGTTTATAGGATAAGGTAGAACAATAGATGAGAAGATCTTTTAACTTCTTTTATGTATTTTAAAGTTTATAAACTTTAGCAAAATAAATGTTATCTCCTTATCGGACGCGCTACCAATTTATTTATAGTCACGACCACGATTTGAGATTGGTTTAACACTTGTTTTGTTAAGGGCTAGGCATGAATAGAGATTAATGCAAGGACAAGGGTTAGTAGTGGGGAAACACTAGTTTCTTCCAAAACAACTCTAATCTACATTCATCACTATCGATCTATTTTTAAACTATTAAAAGATAAAAGGAGGCATTTTTAAGTATTCATCCATTACTACTAAGTCTTATGAACCCTACAAGCATGTTCTTTATAAATCTTATATCCGTAATGACAAATAATCACCCTTCTTTTATCAACTTGTCAAAAGAAAGAAAAGAGTTCATGTTTCCCTGCCGATGACCCGTACTCATCGCGGCTAGCTACTAACGACACCGTCTTGATAATATTAAAGCAGCACAGTAGCATGATCCAAGGTTGCAGAAGTTTCGAGAACAGGTAGAAGCGGGACTTTAGACGGACTTGTTAATCCGTGAAGATGGTTCGTTGCGATATGAGCGCCGTTTATGTCTGCCTAAAGGAGATGTTCATGAAGAAGTCATGAAAGAGGCTCATAGTTCCGCATATTCCGTACATCCGGGAGACACAAAGATGTACCGAGATCTACGACAATATTGCATGAAATGGGAGATTGCTCGCTACATATCGAAGTGTTTGGTGTGTCAGCAAGTCAAGGCTGAATATCAACGGGTAGCTGGTTTATTGCAACCACTTCCGATTTCTCAGTGGAAGTGGGAACATATAACCATGGATTTCGTGACAGCTCAACCGCGGAGTCCAAAGGGCAATAATGCAGTTTGGATGATTGTTGATCGATTGACCAAGGCAGCTCATTTCATACTGTTTCGAGTTGGTCGGTTGATGGAGGCTTTAGCAAAGCGGTACATGCAAGAGATTGTGAGATTGTATGGAGTACCTGTGAGCATCGTTTCCGATCGTGATACCCGATTCTTATCGCACTTTTAAAGGAGTCTACAGAAAAGTTTAGGGACAAGATTGAAGTTCGGCACAGCCTATCATTCTCAGACAGATGGCCAGTCAGAAAGAACGATCCAAACTCTTGAAGATATGTTGAAAGCATGCATGTTACACTTCAAGGGTTCATAGGAGGATCATTTGCATTTGGTGGAGTTTTTTATAACAACAGTTTTCAGGCAACTATACAGATGGCTCCATTCGAAGCATTATATGGTCGTAAGTGTCGCTCGCCCATCTGTCGGGACGATGTTGGAGAAAGAAGATTGTTGGGGCCGGATCTTATTGTACAAACTGTGGAGAAAGTCAACGTGATCCGAAATCATATGAAGGCGGCACAAGATCAACAGAAAAGTTGGGCTGATACAGGATGAAGACCTCTGGAGTTCGCAGTTGGTGATCTTGTATTCTTGAAGATATCACCGACCAGAGAAGTGATCCGTTTTAGTAGTCGAGGCAAGCTTAGTTCTCGATTTGTAAGGTCTTTCGGTATTATCGAGCGCGTTGTAGAAGTATCTTATCGATTGGCTTTGCCACCATCCTTGGTGAGTGTTCATGACGTGTTTCATGTATCTCAACTCCGCAAGTATGTTCGAGATGAAACGCACGCCCTAGATCACTCGGAGCTGACAGTAAGGGAGGAATTAACCTATGAAGAAAGACCAATGGCGATAGTGGATCGACAAGAGAAGGTCCTCAAGAACAAAGTTATCCCTCTAGTGCTTGTTTCATAGGGAAATCTTTCACACGGAGAATCAACTTGGGAACGTGAAGAGATTCAATAGAAGTTTCCACACCTCTTTTCATAGATCCGTGTTTCCTTGTTTCTTCTTGTTCCGGGAATTTCGAGGACGAAATTCTTTTGTAGTTGGGTATAATGTAACACCCTAGTGCATTTATACCATATTTTATTAGAGTTTTCAGATCTAACGACGGTTTTCTTGTTTATTATCGTTTTTTGGTACGGATAATGCGTTTGGTATTTGAGGTTAGTATCCAACCCGACCTGCATGCTTGAAACCCATCTTGATACTAGTTTACGTCATATTTGTTAGTACAGAGGATCCGGGCACATTTAGATTTATATACACTTGTACGATATATTTAGTATATGCATATCGTTTAAATAATACATTTTAATATCTAACACGGCCTGTTATCATACCCCATATCATATGCGTGCATCCATACATCGTGTTCAAGTCCAGATTGATAAAAAAGGCTCGTTTGGATCACTACGTGTTTTACGTATATCCTTTCTTGGGGGTATGCATTTTTATAAACCAGACATCGCATTATAGTTTTAACTGATACGTATATTATCTATATTTTAAAACTAGATTTTTAGAAGATACTCGGGTATTTTTTTCGGAGTATTTTGATAGTGGCTATATAATCCTATAGAATATATATTATAATATTTATTTTAAAAAAATTTAAAACCTAAACCTTAACAGTTTATATACAAACAAATATAAAATCTATATAAATATATTAACTAAATTATCATATCCCTCTGTCTGTCTCTTCTCACTCTCTCTCTCCTCTCGCACTCTCACTCTCTCTATTCCTTTGCCTCCCTCTCTCTTTATATATATATATATATATATATATATATATATATATATATATATATATATTTACCTCATCTCTCTCTTCTTTATCTGGTTCCCTCTCACGACGAACCCAACCCTAGCCTCACCTCACCTTCACCGCCGACGTCCCAACCTTGTCACCTCACCATTTCACCACCCTCACCATCGCCCTCATCACAACCTCCACTTCTCCCTTGCCTCCTTCTCCCCCGACAAACCCAAACCCATGAACCCCGAGCAACCCAAGAACTCTCGTCGCCGGCGAATCATCGTAGCCATCACCCCGACCTCACCCTTGTCTCCTCACACTCACCTTCGCCGCCTCCATTACCCGGGCACCCTGCACCCCCGATCACCATCCCTGCAAACCCCGACGAACCCTAACACGAGAACTCAACCCCAGAAACCTCCCGTCGGAGACCCATGACCTCGTCGTCGTCACCAACTCCCGACACCACCACCACCATCCTCGCCACCCTAGAACCCCCAACAGCAACCCCGACTAACTCAAGAAACCCACTGCCCTCGCAGTCGACGGCAGCCCCGTCGCCATCGCCTTCTCCCCTTTCCTCTATCCTCTGTCCCCTGAGTCCAGAGCCCGACACCAGCAGCCACAAACCCCTATTTCTCTCCTTCTTCTATTTTCTTTCTTTCTCTCTTTCTTGATCGGTTCTTGGCCGTCGCCGGAGTCGCGCACGTCACCGACGATCCGGACGACCCAGTCATCATCGTCGTCCAGCGTGGTCACACCTTTGATTAGTCAAATCCAGTCCTGCATGCATGTGGTTCGTATCGCGACTTTTATCCGAAGTCGAACGTGACGTACGTACCCCTTTGTGAGATCTGATCAGGCAAGTTTATCTTGCAACATGCTATGTTATATTGTATCTATTTATATGTGAATAAAAATAATACATGTGTTATATTATGCAGCAAATAGTATAGATTTACCATTTTACTATATCCGTTCATATCCGTACTGACAATAACATATCTAATTGCAAGCCGGAATATCTTGATATCATTATATTATTATATTAGTACAACGTGTTATCTAGTGTGCATCATACGTAGTCATGGACGTATAACAGGTCATTACAGATAGATACATATGCATCCGTGCATTAACCGTGTTTCGATATCGACTACAGTTTCACATTGGATATCTATTTGATGCATATACATCACTTGACATGTTCACGACACACTACTTAACTTGTTATATGGATCTTATTACTAATGCTAACGATATTGACGTGTTGTCCTGACGGACGTAACTTGTTGTCTGTATAGACAAGAACTGTACCAGCTTGATCCTGTATTGGCATTAGATCTATATTGGCAATACCTGATTTGAACACAAACCTGGGGGTAAAGGGAAAATCAAGAATGTAACCTAAACGTAACTCAAAAGGCTATTATTATATGTTTGCCGTTTTTCCGGGCGTTACGGAATAATCCTGTTTGCCGTTTTTCCGGGCGTTACGGAATAAATCTTGTTATCGTGGTCCCGTGGGGAATGAACGGGGAATAGATTGTTAGGTTACGATAAGAATTACATTAATTGATTTTAAAGACTATTAGAATAGATAACCTAGAAGCACAGTTTAGGGTTACACATCACACATCACCTATATACACATACATCACTGTTTCATACCTGTGTTACTCATTTATATTCATATTTACTTATATCGTTACATCTTGGTTGTTACTGTTTCTTTGATATTATGACGCACTGACCTCTGGGTTTTGCATGGCCTAGTTCCTCTATCTTTATCGCAGGCTGAATATGAGTACTTTAGCCGTCAAGCCAAACAGTGAGGAATTGAACATGTGTTATCTAGAGATGTTCAGTTTAGTTATTTATTTCCGCAGTTTTATTTCCTTGATGTGAGCCCATATTGGGATAAGTTTTCAGTTGTTATTTATTAGATTTAATTCGTTTCCGCTTATACATTTTCTTAACTCTTTTATTGTGGCAAATGGACATGTACTAGCTAGTTTTAGATATTTTACTGTTCTTGATATCCTATAGACAGCCATAATGTGATTGTGGAGGGATTTTTCCTAGCCACACGTAGTATGGTTGGCTCTGTCACGTGTCGTTGTTTGCACACTCTGGAAAGCGGGCCGTGACAGGGTTTGTTTGGTATCAGAGACATAGGATTTAGAGTAAATTAGGTTTAGTTTTTTTGTAATTGGGTATTGGACCCAATACACTAACCAAGAAACCCGGAATTAGGAACATGTCCTGCGACATTATTATCTTGCCGGTCATGAATCTATAACTATCTTGTTTATTGAATCCTGTTTATCGTTGCTAATCCTCTTCGGTGTCTTAGCTTCAGAATCATGGCGGATAGAGATTTGCTATCGTACCAGAGGCGTGTTGATGACGCCGCATTGCTGGGAGTTATACGTGGAATGCTGGAAAACCAGAAGCGGCAAACCAAGCTGAATCAGCGGCAACCTGAGGATTTCCAGGTGGGCCTGCAGACAGTCCAGCTGTCCGTAGTTACAGCAGCACCCAGGACAGCACCGCGTGAGGGCACCGTAGTAGATTTCAGAAGGCTCGGTCCGTCCACATTTATAGGATTGGAGGACCCACTGCCAGCGGAGTAGTGGCCAGTTGACACAGAGAATCTGCTTGTTGCCGTGCAGATTCCAGATGAAAAATGGTGGATGTTGTACGCATCTAATTGGTGGATTACGGTCGCGAGTGATGGCTTATAGAGGAGACCTGTCTGCCCAAACCGATCAGTTGGGAGATGTTTTCACGAATTTTCTTGGAGAAGTTCTTTCTACAATTGGCTCAGAAAGAAATGGAAGAAAAGTTCATTAGCCTGAAGCAGAATGGCGGATCCGTTGATGCGCATGCGGCTGAGTGGACTCGACTCGGTCGATTTTCACGACCTTTGGTTGCCGATGATGCAGATAGGGCACGAAGGTTTATGCGTAGTTTGGATGTGGAGATCCAGAGGCATATTCTATCTCTGGGATTGACCACCTTCTCCCAAGTTCTCAAGGCGGTCAGGGAGCAGCAGAATTTGTCGGAGAAAGCGAAGATATGAAACAACAAGCCGTCGTAGTGCAGAAGCCGGCGTTTACGCCAACCGAGCTCCTATACGCAGAGGCATCCCGGTGAACCGGCGAGACATTGTGCTTATGAAGAAGCCCGCGGTATCCGATCAGAAAGGAAGTGTGTTTTGTGACTACTGCTAACGACTGAGTCATTTCTGGAGAGAATGTCGAAGGAGGTTTGGACTCTGTCTTGTTTGTGGATTAGCTCACCATACCATCGATGCTTGCCCTTCAAAGCTATGATTGAGGGGTGATATGCAGAAGCCACCGCAGAAGCAGATTCATGGGCAGAAGCAGATTACTCAGGGGCCTAATCAAGGATGGGTATTCACTTTGGCGGCTGAGGAGGCCAAGGCTTTAGACGAATTCGTTTCAAGTATCCTGCTCGTTTATGATTTCCCCGCATTGGCATTATTCAATTCAGGTGAATCCCACTGCTTTATGTCATCCAAGTTTATTAGCGCACACTTGATTCCATACACGTCCATGTCTAGTTGCTGGAACATACACACCGAGAATGGGAAAATTATATCTAGTAGTGAGTGCAAGGATTGTCCGATTGTTATTTGCGGCCGAGAGTTATTCGCAGATTTCTTGGTGATTGATACTGGCAGCTACGATGTTGTCTTGGGAATGGACTTTCTTGGCACTTTCCACGCTCATATCGATTGTAGGGTAAAGAAAGCGATTTTCCAGATTTACGGACATCCGGAGTTTATATTTTCAGGAGGTAGCAGATCTGTCGGGACAGTCGAATTTAGGGCTAGGCCGATAAGTGTCGTTCTTTCGTTGATGGAGGTAGACAAGGAGGAAGCGCCAGCAGTAGTTCGGAAGATTATGGATGTGTTCGAGGATATCTCAGGTTTACTGCCAAAACGAAATGTGGAGTTCGCGATTGATCTTATTCCAGGAGCAGCGCCGATTTCAAAGGCCTATTATCCAATGGCTCCAGTGGAGCTAGAAGAGGTAAAGAAACAAATTACCGAATTGCTAGAGAAGAATTGGATTCGCAGCAGAAATTCACCCTGGGAAGCTCCAGTTCTTCTAGTCAAGAAGAAGGATGGCACGCGGAGGATGTGCATCGATTATCGAGAATTAAACCGGGTGACTATTAAGAACAAGTATCCGATCCCTCGCATCGGCGAATTATTTGATCAACTCAGTGGCGCGAGGGTATTCTCGAAGCTGGATTTGCGATCCGGACATCATCAAGTTCGGATGAAACCATAAGATATTCGCAAGACAGCGTTACGAACTCAATATGGGCATTACGAGTACTTAGTGATGCCATTCGGAGTCACGAACGCACCAGCGATATTTATGGACTTGATGAACCGATTCTTTTCACCTTATTTGGACCAGTTCGTAGTAGTGTTTATTGATGACATTCTGGTCTATTTGAAGAGTAAAGAAGAGCATGCAGAACACTTGAAGATTGCACTGCAAATGTTGAGGCAAGAAAGGTTATATACTAAGATGAGCAAGTGCGAGTTTTGGCTCGAAAAAGTGAAGTTCTTGGGTCATGTTGTATCCGGAGATGGATTTTCCGTTGACCCTGAAAAGATTGCAGCAGTTCATGATTGGCCGATTCCAAAAGACGTAGTGGAGATCAGAAGTTTTCTTGGGCTCACTGGATATTATAGAAGGTTTGTGGAGAACTTCGCTCGAATAGATGAACCACTGACCAAGATAACACGAAAGGAGGTACCATTCGTATGGACGGAGAAATGTGCGTTAGCTTTTGAAGCGTTAAAGCAAAGATTGACCACCGCTCCTATCTTGCCAGTGCCAGACAGTTCCGGAGGGTTGGTTATTCACAACGACGCATCTGGGAAAGGCTTGGGATATGTTCTAATGCAGAATGGAAAGGTTATAGCCTATGCGTCAAGAAAATTGAAGACTCGCGAGAAGAACTACCCAACTCATGATTTGGAGTTAGCAGCAGTGATTTTTGCTTTGATGATTTGGAGACGCTACTTATTGGGCTAAAGGGTAGAAGTTTTTACCGACCACAAGAGCCTAAAGTATGTGTTCACGCAGAAAGAGCTCAACAGGAGGCAGCGTAGATGGTTAGAGCTGATGGCTGACTATGATCTTGATCTAAAATACCATCCAGGGAAAGTTAATTTTGTGCCGGATGCTCTAAGTCGGTTGCCAGCTATACGGATGTTGACTGCACAAAACGAGATTATCGCTGATATTCAGAGATTCGAGTTGGATATTATACTACCGAATTCTTTGGGACAGTTGATGCAATTACAAGTATAGTCATCCTTGATCGATAATATTAAAGAAGCACAGTTGCACGATCCAAGATTGCAGAAGTTTCGAGAACGGGTAGAAGCGCGGCTTCGGACGGACTTGTTAATCTATGAAGATGGTTTGTTACAATATAGGAGCCATTTATGTATGCCTAAAGGAGATGTTTGTGAAGAAGTCATGAAGGAGGCTCATAATTCCGCATATTCCGTACATCCAGGAGGCACACAAAGATGTACCGAGATCTACGACAACATTTATGGTGGGAAGGCATGAAAAGGGAGATTGCTCACTACGAATCGAAGTGTTTGGTGTGTCAACAAATCAAGGCTGAACATCAATGGGTAGCTGATTTATTGCAGCCACTTCCGATTCCTCAATGGAAGTAGGAACATATAACCATTGATTTCGTGACAGCTCTACCGTAAAGTCTAAAGAGCAATAATGCAGTTTGGGTGATTGTTGGTCGATTGACCAAGACAACTCATTCCATATCATTTCAAGTTAGTCAGTTAACGGAGGCTTTAGCAGAGCGGTACATGCAGGAGATTGTGAGATTGCATGGAGTACCTGTGAGCATCGTTTCTGATCGTGATACCCGATTCTTCTCGCACTTTTAGAGGAGTCTACAGGAAAGTTTGGGTACTAGATTGAAGTTCAGCACAACCTATCATCCTTAAATAGATGGCCAGTCAGAAAGAACGATCCAAATTCTTGAAGATATGTTGAGAGCATGCATGTTAGACTTCAATGGTTCATGGGAGGATCATTTGCACTTGGTGGAGTTTTCTTATAACAACAGTTTTCAGGAGACTATACAGATAGCTCCATTCGAAGCATTATATGGTCCTAAGTGTCGCTCGCCTATCTGTTGGGACGATGATAGAGAAATAAGATTGTTGGGGCCGGATCTTATTGTGCAAACTGTGAAGAAAGGCAACGTGATCCGAAATTATATGAAGGCGGCACAAGATCGACAAAAAAGTTGGGCTGATACAGGATGAAGACCTCTGGAGTTCGCAGTTGGTGATCTTATATTCTTGAAGATATCACCGATCAGAGGAGTGATCCATTTTGGTAGTCGAGGCAAGCTTAGTCCTCGATTCTTAGGGCCTTTCGGTATTATCAAGCGCGTTAGAAAAGTAGCTTATCGATTAGTTTTACCACCATCCTTAGAGAGTGTCCATGACGTGTTTCATGTATCTTAACTCCGCAAATATGTTCGAGATGAGACACACGTCCTAGATCACTCGGAGCTGACAGTAAGGGAGGACTTAACCTATGAAGAAAGACCAATGGAGATAGTGGATCGACGAAAGAAGGTCCTCAAGAACAAAGTTATCCCTTTAGTGTATGTTTCATGGGGAAATCGTTCACACGGAGAATCAACTTTGGAACGTGAAGACGAGATTCGACAGAAGTTTCCACACCTCTTTTCTTAGATCCGTGTTTTCTTGTCTTTTCTTGTTCTGGGAATTTCGAGGACGAAATTCTTTTGTAGTTGGGTATAATGTAACACCCTGGTGCATTTATACCATATTTTATTGGAGTTTTCAGATCTTGCAGCATTTTTCTTGTTTATTGTCATTTTTGGGTGCGGGTAGTGCATTTGGTATCTATAGTTAGTATCCGACCTGGTCCACATGCTTGAAACCCATCTTGTTACTAGTTTACGTCATATTTGCTAGTACAGAGGATCCGGGCACATTTAGATTTGATATACACTTGTATGATATTTTTAGTATCTGTATATCGTTTAAATAATACATTTTAATATCTAGCACGGCCTGTTATCACACCCCATATCATATTTGTGCATCCATACACCGTGTTCATGTCCAGATTGATAAAACAAACTCGTTTAGATCTCTACGTGTATTTACGTATATCCTTTCTTGGGGGTATGCATTTTTATAAACCGGACATCGCATTATAGTTTTAACTGATACGTATATTATCCATATTTTAAAACTAGATTTTTAGAAGAGACCCGGGTATTTTTCGGAGTATTTTGATAATAGCTATATAATCCTATAGAATATATATTGTAATATTTATTTTTAAAAAAAAATAAAACCTAAACCTTAACAGTTTATATACAAACAAATATAAAATCTATATAAATATACTAACTAAATTATCATATCCATCTGTCTCTCTCTCTTCTCACTCTCTCTCTCCTCTCGCACTCTCACTCTCTCCCTTATCCCTCTGTCTCTCTCTATCCATTCCTTTGCCTCTCTCTCTCTTTATATATATATATATATATATATATATATATATATATATATTTTAAAACCTAAAATATTTACCTCATCTCTCTCTTCTTTCTCTGGTTCTCTCTCGCGACGAACCTAACCCTAGCCTCACCTCACCTTCGCCGCCGACGTCCTCATCTTGTCACCTCACCATCTCACCACCCTCATCATCACCCTCATCACAACCTCCACTTCTCCCTCGCCTCCTTCTCCCCTGACAAACCCAAACCCATGACCCCGAGCAACCTAAGAACTCTCGTCGCCGGCGACTCGCCGGTGACATCACTCCGAACTCACCCTCGTCTCCTTACCCTCACCTTCATTACCTCCTTTACCCGAGCACCCTGCACCCCCGATAACCATCCATGCAAACCCCCACAAACCCTGACCCAAGAACTCAACCCCAAAATCCTCACCGCCGGAGACCCATGACCTCGTCGTCGTCACCCTCTCCTTCTCCTCACCTCCCTTTCCAACTTCGGACACCACCACCACCATCCTCACCACGCTAGAACCCCCAACAGCAACCCCGACCAACTCAAGAAACCCATTGCCCTCGCCGTCGACGGCAGCTCCGTCGCTGTCGTCTTTTCCCCTTTCCTCTATCCTCTGTCCCCTGAGTCCATAGCCCGACACCAGCAACCACAAACACCTATTCCTCTCATTTTTCTCTTTTCTTTCTTTCTCTCTTTCTTGATTGATTCTTGGCCATCGCCGGAGTCGCGCACGTCGCCGACCATCCGGACGACCCAGTCATCGTCATCGTCCAGCGTGGTCACGCCTTTGATTAGCCAAGTCCAGTCCTGCATGCGCGTAGTTTGCATCGCGATGTTTATCCGACGTTGAACATGACGTACGTACCCCGTCGTGAGATCCGATCAGCCAAGTTTATCTTGCAAAATGCTATGTTATATTATATCTATTTATATATGAATAAAAATAATACATGTGTTATATTATGCAGCAAATAGTATAGATTTACCATTTTACGATATCCGTTCGTATCCATACTGACAATAACATATCTAATTGCATACCGGAATATCTTGATATCATTATACTGTTATATTAGTAAAACGTGTTATCTAGTGTGCATCATACGTAGTCATGGACGTATAACAGGTCATTATAGATAGATATATGTGCATCCATGCATTAACCGTGTTTCGATATCGACTACAGTTTCACATTGGATATCAATTTTATGCATATACATCACCTGACATGTTCACGACACACTACTTGACTTGTTAAATGGATCTTGTCACTAATGCCAACGATATTGACGTGCTGTCCTGACGGACGTAACTTGTTGTCTGCATAGATGAGAAATGTACCTGCTTGATCCTGTATTGGCATTAGTTCTTTATTGGCAATACCTGACTTGAACACAAATCTGGGGGTAAAGGGGAAATCAAGAATGTAACCTAAACGTAACTCAAAAGGCTATTATTGCATGTTTGCCGTTTTTTCGGGCGTTGTGGAATAATCTTGTTTGCCGTTTTTCCGGGCGCAACGAAATAATCATGTTTGCCGTTTTTCCGGGCGTTACGAAATAATTACATGTTTTCCGTTTTTCTGAACGTTACGGAATAATCTTGTTTTCCGTTTTTTCGGACGTTACGAAATAAATCCAGTTACCGTGGTCCCGTGGGGAATGAACGGGGCATAGACTGTTGGATTACAATGATGATTACATTAATTGATTTCAAAGACTATTAGAATAGATAACCTAGAAGCACAGTTTAGGGTTACACATCACACATCACCTACATACACATACATCACTGTTTCATACCTGTGTTACTCATTTATATTCATGTTTACTTATATCGTTACATCTTGGTTGTCACGGTTTCTTTGATATTATGACGCACTGACCTCCGGGTTTTGCATGGCCCAGTTCCTCTATCTTTATCGCAGGCTGAACAGGAGTACTTTAGCCGTCAAGCCGATCAGTGAGGAATTGAACATGTGTTATTTAGAGATGTTTAGTTTAGTTATTTGTTTCCGCGGTTTTATTTCCTTGATGTGAGCCCATATTGGGACAAGTTTTCAGTTGTTATTTATTGGATTTAATTCATTTCTGCTTATACATTTTCTTGACTCTTTTATTATGGCAAATAGACATGTACTTGCTAGTTTTAGATATTTTACTATTCTTGATATCCTATAGACAGCCGTAATGTGATTGTGGAGGAATATTTTCTAGTCACAGGTAGCATGGTTGGCTCTGTCACGTGTCGTAGTTTGCGCACTCTGGGAAACGGGCGTGACACCCTACGAGTGCGGTGAATAGCCCGCTAATTCTATAGTAAGGCCCTCTCCATCTAAACGCCATGAGATGTGGGCCCGTTGCCCTCTACAACCCGGTTATTCGAGCACCCCTCTGCGGGGTAATCCTAGTACAAAAAAGAAAAACATATATACGTATGGTGACATCGACCTCCATCCGGCTGTGGCCCGATAAAATAATATACAATCTAGCAGAAACAGCAGTTTACATGTCGGACGCTCGTCCCGCAATAATGAATATACAAATGAATCAACACTGTACATCTACCATTGCACTATAGGCTATCAACTATGACAATCCATCCATAATATCAGTGCAACACAGAACATCAACGCGAATATCATGTTCGTAAACCCATCTGATTGTACATATAGCAATCAGTCGGATTATACCGCGCAATGATATTCACGGTCGCAGAAATAAATACACAGAAAAGCAAGAATTTAGAATTTCGATAGATTAAAACTTTCCGCATTTACTCCCATATACAAACCAGTACACAAACAAATCTGGGCAAAATCCAAACATACCAAAAATCACATTTCTATGAACTTGAACCCCTGAAAAGATTTGGAGCAACGTAGCTACAACTAGGCCGCGGATCCGCGGCCAAATGACCTATTTGGCGGCGGATTAGCGGTCCAATTTGGTGATTAGGAGCTCAAAATTTTTTCTTGGCTCTAAAATCGTTTACACATAATTTTAATATGACCTAAAATATTTTTTAAACAATTTTAAAATTCGAACAGCGAGCAAATATTTGGAAATGCGATTCGGATAATTTTGTCGATTGAAGTTCTAAGTTAGTGCAAACTAGTTAGTTAAGGTTTATGGACCGGCTCTGATACCATGTTGGGTTTCCTAACGCCCTGGCCACTGTCCTCGGCCGTTGCGGAACGAGAAACTTTAACTTTTAAAAAAATCCGGCGCTAGAAAACACTACCTAGAATCAAACCAAACATCGAAGCTAGCTAGCTAATGAGATCTAGCTACTGTGATGAGAAGTTATACCTAAGGCATTTGTCCTTCAGGTCTTCACTCCTCTTCTCCAACTCTTTGAGGTCTCCTGGATCAACCTTGGTCTCCGGCCTTCTTGATCCTAGATGATCCACCTGAAGGTTCTTGATTCAAGCTCCTACCTTTAAGAAGAAGTAAACTAAGCAAACTAGTTTGTTGATCTTGTTTGTTTAAATGACGTGGTTTGGCTTAGTGATGATTTTCTATTTCAAATTCTTTAGCTCTCAACAAATGAGAATGTTAAGGATTTGAATTGAAGATGAACTCAAGAGGAAGAGAGTGAGAGAGCAAGTCAAGAATAACTTAGTCCAAGCCTGAGAAGAAGAATGGTTATGTGAAGAAAATGGCTAAGTATTTTTTTTTCTTCCAAAAAAAATCTCACCATACTTCAATAGTATTTTCTATAAATACCAAGATCATACTTCATGCTATGTTTCATGCCATCTCTTCTTTTTCTTCCTCATTTTCTATTTTCAACAAATAGAAAAATGAACATAACGAGGTGTCATCTTCTAGAAGGTATTTTGTATAAATACAAAATACTTTATACCATATATACATACCCGTATTCATACCAAAATACGAATACCCAAGAGATAGAATAATACCACTAAAATAATACTAGTATTAAATCAATATTCAATTTAATGAACCGGCTTAATCCTAAACTCGCCAGTACTATTAACCGCCCGATCGAAAATCTGGATAACACTAGAATATTCATATCAAAATATGTACACGTAAATTTTTAAATCAATACCTAATTTAACAATCCGGCTTAATCTTAAGCCGGCTAGTATTATCATTCGATCGGAACCCTGCTCGATCGAAAACCTAGATGACACTAAAATATACACATCGAAATGTGTATATGTAAATTATCAAATCAATACCTAATTTAATAATCCAGCTTAATCCTAAGCCGGCTAGTATTATCATTCGATCGAAACCCTGCACGTATAAACATACGGCCACCGCATCATTTCACCTGAATCAGAGAAACCCACTGTGTAGGGCTCTAAAGACTCAACAGTACGCTGACAGTGGATTTAACCACAAGCACATCAGCGGCACTAGCTATACGTAATGGCTACCCAGGCATCTGTTGAAAGGAAGGCCGACGAGCAAGCTCATTCGGACCCCTACTGAGCCTATTCGTGACAATCTTCATACAGTCCGGTCTCTCCGTCTAAGATGATCGCATACCGGGTCTAGGGGTGGTAAACGCCAGACCTCTACTGACCAGATAAATGTGTCGATTTGGCTCAGGATCAATCCGAGAAACTACTGATCTAACCATCAGTAAATCTCAACTACCTTGGTCAAAGTCTTATGGTTCTATCCAACCGGACACAGTGCGATATCGACTCCCAATACCAGGAGAGACGAATCCCTGACAATCACTCACTTCCTCCATGTGGCTCGAGACTGTACCCAACCAAAACCTGTTTGCACGACTCAGTAGAGCCACAGTAGTGTAGTGATCAAAGCACGGTGGGAACTCACACGAGACAAATGATGATCCCAGGTCCTAAGACTAACCTGTGCTCATGACACTTGAGAACCGCTAGCCGACGATAGGTATTATACCATCTAGAGGATCTCAGTGAGTCCGTCCAGTGTACTCACCCCAGTAAGCACCTGTATACAATCTTAGGTGATCACACCAATGGCTGTGGGACCAACCACCGCCCCTCATCGAGGTCTAGAAACGTATACACAAGTCTACTATGGAGTATCGATGCCCGGTCTCGATACTCCTGCAGCTTGGGACCTTTAAGGATGTGCTTATGGACTACCTAGCTCCCACAAGTATGATCTCCATCATAATGCTGGTAATCAAGCAAAATCCTACGGGCTTTATCAACATGTAACCGCCATATGTTATTTCAAATATAACATATGCACATGTTAAGATAAAATCAAACCATAATAGTATACTACTGTATCAAGTATTTATCAATATGTGCAAGCAATATAAAGTATCAATAGAAAGAAATACGCATATCAAGATAAAGACGGCTCAAATAATATACTATATACAACTGAGCAAGATTGTCATGTACATACATATCCCTAGCATCCTATATAATACAGGCCTCTAGGGCATACATATCCAACACCTCCAAGCTCGTAGCCGCTAGAATCGCGCTTGAAAATCGACCACCCTCGCCCAAGACAATTCATCCGAGGGAAACCGGAGGAGACTCTAACCGATGATCCAAACTTGCTAGGTATGGATGGTCGATGATGTAGGAATATTTCACTAAACATTTCTCTCAAGAATCCATGCTTATGAGAGCAAGAAGAAGAAGGAGAAGGAGAAGAGAAAAATGGCTAAGTCTTTTTTCTCCACTATGAGGCATGAAGCATCTTAGATGAAAAAAATGATCAAGTCCAAAATGAAAAGAGAATGGCTACCTCCTCTTTTATAACCATGGTGCAATAGTGCACCAATAAATGCACATCACAATCCAAGTCATTCCTCTCTACAATCACAAGCATGCTTCATTCCACCTCATTTCCCATTTATTTTTCTAAAATTAAAAACAAATATGAGGTGTCCTTCTTCTAAAAACATTCCCGTATAAATATGAAATACTTCACCTGGTATATGTATCGCTACATATATGCGTATCCGTATAAAAATACGGATAGCACCAAAGAAAGAAAATGAATAGTGAACAATAATACTAAAATATATGTTTCAAAATACATATATAAATTATTAAATCAAAACCTAATTTAATAATCGGGCTTAATCCTAAACCAGCTAGTATTATTAACTGTCTGATTAAAGTTCGTGTATCCCGTACACGTATTTAATCGGACCCTTACACGTACCAACGTACGGTTCCTACATCTGTCACCTGAACTGGGAAAACCCTCTGTGTGGGATTCTAAAGACTCAATAATATGCTGGCAGTAGGTTTAACCACAAGCACGTCAGCGACACTAGCTGTACGTAACGGCTACCCAGGTACTTATAGAAAGGGGGGTCGACAATCAATTACGTCCTTACCCTACTGAGCCAGAATGTGACAATCTCCGTACAGTCCGGTCTCTTTGTCAAAGAGTATCGTATATCGGGTCTAGGGGGTGGATAACGTCAAACCCCTACTAACCCTATAAGTCGTGTCTGAGTCAAGCTCATCACTAACAGAGATACTACTGATCAACTATCAGTAAATCCCATCCACCGTTGCCATGGATTTCTGGCAATAGCCAACTGAACAAAGCGCGACATCGACTCCTAATACCAGGAGAGATGAATCCATGACAATCGACCACGGCCTCCATGTAGCTCGGGACTGTACCCAACTAAAACCTATTTGCATGACTCCTTTGAGCTGTGGTAGGGTAGTAATCAAAGTACAGTGGGAACTCACACGAGAAAAATGATGATTTCAGATCAAAAGACTAACATGTACTCAAGCCACCTTCGAACTTTCATCTAACGATAGATATAATACCATCTAGAAGTTCTCGGGGAGTCCATCCGGTGTACTCACCTCCAGTGAGCACCTTTATACTATCTTAGGTGACACAACGCCAATGGCTTGTGAGACTGGCCACTGTCCCTCGTCGGGGTCTATAAGCGTATACACTAGTCTACTCCGGAATATCGATTCCCAGTCTCGATACTCTCATGATTAAGGACATTTAAGGATGAGCTTATGGACAACCCAGCTCTCACATATATGATCGACATCATAATGCTGGTTGTCAGGCAACAATCCTACGGGCTTCATCAATGATGAAGACAAACCAGATAGCATACTATCATTTCGAGTAAAACTGTTACACCTGTATAAGTCCTCCCTTAATTATCATAATCGCCTGCTCGCGACCACAATAATTGCCTTGAGGATAATATATCCAACAATCTCTGACTTGCACTTAAGGCCAATTATTGCGGTATCGCGTACCCACAGCTCATGTGCTACCGAATACCCAACATCTCTAATAATCGGATTCACAAACCATGTTTGTGAAACTTAATTTGTTCGAGAAATAGCCTCAGTGAGTGGATCCGCTACAATGTTCCAATTTCATCTCTCTATATCTCAACTTTGCGAAGATCAACAATCTCCCAAACTGAGCGATACCCTGCCTCAAGAATTTGTTTGGATACTTGATGTGACCAAGTTCATAAATGAACAACTCCATCCAACAAACTTCTTAGGTTGTATCCTCTGTTGAGTTATAACCAGCATCCTGTACTATGATTACCTCAGCATCCTTATTGGAACACTATCCAATTTACTGATACTCGGAAGAGGCTAAACTCAAAACCCTGACAGCATCTCTGTCACACAGGTCACCTTGGAAGCCTGAACCGATAACCGTCTTCTAGAGGAGGCTGTCGTTATCTTATACCAAGAACATCCACTTATGTTCATGATAGCTTCCTTTTGTTTCTTTAGGATTGGATTAATATATGCTTATTGCAACTAGTGCAAAAGCAATATCTGGTGTTGTACAAGACATTGTATGATTGACTCAATTGCCTAAGAAAATGATATATCATTCATGCCAGTCCCTCTCCTCATCAGTCTAGAAGATATCTCTTTAGAGAGGGTGACTCCATCACCTGCGGGTACACCACCACACCAGGAGTCGTCCATTCTAAAATACTTTTAGAATGCTGTCTAAGTACCTAATTGGGGAACTTCCCAAATCTAGAGCTAAAACCAGAATCCCTGATATATTATTTATCTGATTTTGTACAAGACATTGCATGATTGACTCAATTGCCTAAGCAAATGATATGGCATTCTACCAGTCCATCTCTTCATCAGTCTAGAAGACATCTCTTTAGAGAGGGTGACTCCATCACCTGCAGGTGCTCCACCATGCCAGGAGTCGTCCATTCTAAAATACTTTTAGAATGTTGTCTAAATACCCGATTTAGGAAACTTCCCAAATCTAGATCTAGTCACCAGAATTCCTGATATATTACCCATATCCAACGTGGAGAAAACACTGTGTGACAACTAAAGTTTGACCGATTGTACTATAGGAACATCACTTTATATTTGGAGTATGTCATCCAAATGCCAGGACAGTACTCCCTACATCTTTCTTACTAGGTTCATCTTTTGTTTTGATGAAGTCAATCATCTTGACTGTCACATCAAAACAGATGATCTGTCTCCGCTATCCATGCTTCAGTCTACGAATAGACATAAGCAACTTGTATACCTTCTGCTGCTCACACTGACTACGATAACCTTCTAGCAGAGTCATATACACGTACACTTCCAAATTCCCATTTGGAAAGACGTTATAGTCATCCACCTGCCAGTAGCCATGAACTGCATCAGCGCCAAATCATATCCATATGGACTTCAGCATAGACACTAAAGTAAAAGTCACATCACAATCCACAACGGGTATTTGATGAAAACTCTTTACAATAAGTCTAACCTTATTAGGTTAGTACATTTCCACGTGCACAGATCTCGAAAGATCTACTTGCTCCTAATGAGGTTCATCCCTTCAGGATCACCCAGCAAAGTCCAAAATCCATGATTGCTGAAGTGCGTGGAGTCCATCTTGGGTATGAAGCATCTGGTCACCTGGAAGTTACCACTTCCTATGACCTGCTGATAACATGTAGGGGAATAGCAGTGCCAAGTCATATCCATATGAACTTCAGCATTGACACTGAAGTAAAAGCCTCATCATAAACCACAACAGCTATTTGATGAAAACTATTTACAACAAATCTAGCCTTATTAGGTTAGCACCTTTCCACTTGCACAGATCTCGAAAGATCTACTTGCTCCTAATGGGTTTTACCCCTTTAGGACAACCCAGCAAAATCCAAAATCCATGATTTGCTGAAGTGCGTGGAGTCCATCTTGGATATGAAGTATTTGGTCACTTGGAAGTCACCACTTCCTATTACCTAATGATAACTAGAAAGGTCATCATCACTATGATGCCGACCTCCCTATCACCGTCTACGAGAAAACTGAAGTATCTCTCGGGTGTTTGAGGTCGCCTACTAAAATCTGCGGAGTGGCTAATGGTTTGTCAGGTCCAATTGAATCCTTAGGTTCTACTAAATTTTTGGTAACCGTTTATGGTCTGGAATCACTTTCAATTCTACCATACTCCCACTAGTTTCTTTTGCAAAAATATTCCTTTTATAAAAAGGTGGCGGGTTAAGAACAATGTAACTATTGATCTTGAAAATGGTAGAAAACAAAATCCTAGCGAATGCTTGGAATAATCCACAAACAGTCATTACCGAAGCGCCTTGAGTTTGTCTGGATTCTGCTTTTAAACAGAAATCAAATAACTCTATATCTAAACAATCTCAAGATATGTAACCATTCTATGTCCATATAGAATCAAGGCACTAATTTAGATGGAACCAGATTCAAAAGTCATGCAGCTGTTTCCAGTGCATATTACCTAATGGAAAAAGGATGATACAGCATCACTCATCATGGAGCGCACCCACGGATGAGTAACCTACGAGAGAATCAAGTTCTCAATACTACTATGATGGAATACCTAGTATAAGTATCTACATCTTCGATCACTTCGAAGAATCCTGATACTTCCAACATATGGTTGTCTACTTTATTCTTATACCTATAAACTTCTCAAAATTTTGACCTTGCATTACTATGAATGTGTGTTTAAAACTAAAGAACATATAGGTAAACCCGAATGAAGTAAGAGTACCAACCCCTTGTCCGAAAGGACACTGGACAACATACATTTTCATGTATAACTCTTAAGAGTATACTAACTCAAATTCTGTGTTTTGTAAATTGAAAATTGTATTTTGGTCGAGAATGTCTTACACCGTTATTCAATACATCTTACCTTATCCTCAACTGAAAAAGGTAAATATTTATAACACAGTTGTTGGGGTCAAAAATTACACCCCAATTGACCAAGTCAAAGTCAGTCAACTCCCAGCCAAGCGGGCCCAAGCCCAACTCAAGACCAAGCATGGAAGGGGTCGACTCCATGCCAAGAATGAAGCAATAAATTAGTTCAATGCAATTTCTTAGAAATAAATGTATGAAAAATGGACAGAAAGCCAAAATTTTGTAAACCCCATGGCTTATGTGCAAAAATAAATAAGCACATAAGGCATGGGGTGGTGCAAGTGTCATTTGGCAAAGCCCAAGGGGCTATATGTAAAGTGTGTAGCCTACAAAGGCAAACATGATGAAAAAATCAAGCAGGACTTTTTCATTCTCTCAAAAATTAGGGTTCAGTGCCTCCTTCTTTCTCAAGGTTCTAAACCTTTTTCCTTTTTTTGAATTAAATCAAGAGTTTATCTTTTCTTTTTCCAAAAAGAAATAGTTTTTCACCATAAAACCTTGAAGGAGAGCTCGGATCTTCCACCAAATCCCCAAAAGGGAAGATTTTTAAGTCCCACCCATCTTTTCTCCAAGATCCAGCCAACAGAGAGGAGGAGGAAGGAGACCCATCTCCAAAAACCCCACTTCGGGAAGATTCAAGGCTCAAAAGAAGATCCAGGGATAATGGGGAGAAGAAAGGGGTCCCCTTTGATCATCTCCAAAAATTTCTGGGAGTTCAACTCCATTTGTCAAAATCCTTTGGAGTTTAACTCCATAAATAAAACCCATTTTAAGAGTTTAACTCCATTCAATATCTTTTGGAGTTTAACTCCATAAATAAAAATCTTTTTTTTTGAAGTTTAACTCCATAGATAAGAATCCCTTTCTGGAGTTCAACTCCAGCGCCTACGTGCCGGACACGTGAGGTGCTGACGCTCAGCTCCCAGCGCCCACATGCCGAAAGCGTGAGACACTGACACCCAGTGCCCAATGACCAGCATCCACATGCCGGGCACGTGAGGCGTTGGGGCCCATACATCCTTAGGACGTTACCCACCCTTTTCTCTCTTTTTTCTTCTTCTTTCTTCTTTCTTTTTTTCATACACTGCACACTCAAAACACGTCCCCCGTAAACTTTGCGAGGCCCGATATACCCAAAACCCCTCAAGACACACACATACGTATACCGCCAATCAGAGGTTCCTTCGCTTCAAAGGCGAGGGGTAATTAACGACAGCTTAGTTCGCGGCTGCCGGAGATTCGGATCCCCACAATCAATAAACCCCAGCCTACCTTAGGCAGGGGGGATCTGTATACGCTTGACAAGCGATGCGTGTTTCCCATCTCAATGGGGTGATGAAAAACATCCTATAACGGTTTTCAAAATATATATCTCACTTTATAAAATAAAGGTACAGATATTTCATTTTTAAAATTTGATGCAAAACAACGGTTATTCGAAACTAAATATTTGCTGTCAGGAAAAGCCATGCAATTTAATCCAATATCACCAATTGCAACGAACTCCGATATTGAGGATCAAATCGCCCATTTCCTAATATTCTACTCCTACTCATCATCTATAACATCGTACTGATGTGAAATCCAAATCTGGTAAATACATACCCTGGAATCAAAATTAATTGGGAAAACAGTTCTTTTTTACAGATACAGAAAATCTGAAACATGAAAATGTTTTATAGGGGTAACCAGGTATTCCTAGTAATGCATTTTCCATTATCCAGATTCATGACAGTAGTCGCAATTTTCTTTGCCCTCACTTCAATCTCTTTATATGTTTCTACATCTTCCTTCTGTACACCGCACTTAGGCTAATTTGTTGGCTATAGTGCCCCCAAGTCAATTATTGGATCGCAGGCACGTGATTGCAATGATTGAGGGAGGACTTATACCGGTAGAACAGTCTTACTCGAGATGATAGTATGCTAGTGTGTCTTTATTATCGTGTACATGCTTCAGGTGACACTATAAATCACTATTACATGTTGATAGAGCCCATAGGATTCTTGCTTGACTACCAGCAGTATGACGGTGATCATATACGTGAGAGTTGGGTGGTCTATAAGCACATCCTTAAAGTGTCCCTAGTCATGAGAGTTTCGAGGCCGGGCATCGATACTCCATGAGTAAACTAGTGTATACAGATCGAGACACCGACGAGGGGGGGTGGCCGGTCTCACAAGTCATTTGTGTCAGTTGGTTCACCTAAGATGTATACAGGTGATCATTGGGTTATGAGTACACCGGACGGACTCGCCGGGAACATGCTAGTTGGTATTATACCTATTGTCAGATAGCAGTTCCGTGGTGACATGTGTACAGGTTAGTGTATCGACCTGAGATCGTCATTTGTCTCGTGTGAGTTCCCACTGTGCTTTGATTACTACCCTACAACGGCTCAAAAGAGTCGTGCAAACAGGTTTTAGTTGGGTATAGTCCCGAGCCACATGGAGGCAGTAAGTGGATCGTCAGGGGATTCGTTTCCCCCGATATTGGGGGTTGATGTCGCAGTGTGCACGGGTGGCCATCACCAGAAATCCTTGGACAAGGTAGTCGAGAATTACTAATTCGGATCAGTAGTTTCTCAGGTGGTGATGGGCTTCATACCGACACTAAATATCGCGTTATTAGGGGTCTGACTTTATCCACCCCCTAGACCCGATATGTGATACTCATAGACGAACGGACCGGACTGTACGGATATTGTCACTGTCAGGCTCAGTAGGGTTTCAGGATGAGTTTGCTTGTCGGCCTCCCTTTCGCTCAATACCTGGGCAGCCGTTACGTACAGTTAGTGCCACTGACGTGCTTGTGGTTAAACCCACTGCCAGCGTATTGACGAGTCTTTAGAGTCCCACACAGGGGGTTTCCCTGGTTCGGGCGAAACGTTGTAGATGATGTATGGTTTTATGGCAGGGTTCGATCATATATGTGCACTTGTGCACGGATCATGATCGGACGGATA
Source organism: Agapanthus africanus (assembly GCA_030015575.1). Classification (NCBI taxonomy): domain Eukaryota; kingdom Viridiplantae; phylum Streptophyta; class Magnoliopsida; order Asparagales; family Amaryllidaceae; genus Agapanthus; species Agapanthus africanus. The sequence continues at coordinate 352,119,545 of CM057351.1, forward strand.
ATACTAGTGGGTTTTGTTTTAAGCTAAATCCTAGTATTATATTGTTGGATTACTTTCGTCTCGTTGTATTCGTATTTAGTCGGAATACGGATGCGGGTATGTATATACGGATGAGGGGTATTCTTACAATTCATTACAAGATAACTTTAGGGTTTCCATTTCTTTTCATGATTTAAAAATTTAGATTAAATGTTTAATTGTGGTGAAAAGTTTGAATGTGAGTTTGGCCTTGTGCATTGATGCATGGCACATGCACTTAGTGACTCATGGTCTTGGGTCAAGTGTTGTTTTGTTTTGGTAAAGATATTTGTGTGGGATTTTTGTGAGATGGTTGTGGTTTTCTTGTGAGGATTTTTCTTTAAGTGCACACAATAAATCACACACAAAGGAATTGGCCAAAACAACACAAGGAAAAAGAATAGATACTTTCTTGAGTTGCTTTTTCTTTTAAGCCAAAACTTGAGCTCACACTTCTTCACCTTTGACAACTTCTTCACCTCCACCCATTCCCTCTCATGAGTTGAGAATCCATGGGTGTATTGAGACAAAGTACTCACATACACACTCTCTACTTCATCTTGGGCATCCAGACTAGCAAACTGGATGCCCGAGTTGCTTCGGTTTTGAAGCGGGAGCCTGTATTACTAATCATCGACGTGGATCGTCTTCGACGAAAGAGAACGGAGAACGAACTTGTTCGAGGCAGCCGTGACGAGCTAAGGACAGAGATTTAAGACCGAAGGACATGGATCGATCGGTATAATCTCTTAAACTCCTTTATATAGAACTAGTATAGGGTTAATGGTATGATCTGTCGATTAGGGTTCCATTAGCGCCGGTATTTTAAAGTTTTTGTTCCGCGTTTGGCCACGGATTGATGGTCGGGGCGCTGGCGTAGCCTTACATAATTGATTTTCTTCCTTCCCTACCTTTCGGCACCAGCCTGAGGTTTGGAAGAAGATTATCCAATAAGCATAATAGGTGTACTCTCCTAATATAATGAGCTCTCGCAACCTTAGAGAAGGTAAAGGGAAGAGACAATCGAATAATCGTATTCAATTTCTATAGAACCTGTGGCCATTGATTTGTTCGAAGGAGTGTGTTTGTAGTTAATCGCAATCAATAACGGTGTCGCGTATAGCTAGACCGAGATGAGTACGGGTCGTCCTCAGGGAAACGTTGAACCTTTTACTCTTACTTTAGATGTGTTGAGAAAGAGAGGTGGAATAAAGAGTTTTGTGAAAAGTTTCTAGATCTACGTTAAGCAAGAATGCAAAAATATAGATCTAGATTATTTTAGGGATGTAGTAAATATAATAAAAGGGCTTGTAGGGTTCGTTAGGATTTAGTAGTTATGGATGATTAATTAAAAGTTACCCTTTTTATCCTTTAATAGATTTATAACTAGAACGACGGTGATGCGTGTAGATTAGGGTTTCTGGAGGGAAAAGGAATCCCACTCTTAACCCTTATCTCGACACGGAACTCCGTTCATATCTAGCCTTTACCAAAACAATCATTAATCTAATCTCTAATCGCAGTCGGGACTAGCAAAGAATTGTTAGCGCGCCCGATTAGGATGTTAATGATTCTTTTGATAAAGTTCATAAACTTTATAGGACGTAAAAAGGGTTTAGGGATGTTCATCATCCATTAGCCTACCATAATCTTACGAACCCTAACAAGCGGAGAATTACTCGCACATGTTGGGAGAAAAAGAGATGGAGAGAAAATGCATAATTAAACTACAAAGAAATAGAATAAGAAGAAGAAAGCTACCTTTATTAATCAACAATATCAAGTACACTTTGATTCCTTAGAAAATGATTACAAAAACCTAGTTTTCTTCTCGATCTCTTCTAAGGAGGTAGATGAACCGTTGATGATCAGCCTGGATGCGTGAGCCGTCTGGGACTTCGTGATCGCGTCGGCTTGATGATTTTTCCAAGAGGCTCTCGGTCCTTATTTATAGTCACAGAGCCAGAACCCTAGTTTCCTAATATGGAAACTAGTTGTTAGGATCCTAACCACCACAATCCCATATCTCAACTCTTCAAATCCGCGGCGGAACCGCGGCCATTGGATAGGTTTGGCCACGGATCCGACCCTTTTGGTGAGATCATGGCCTCTAATTTTTGTAGCTTCATATCTGTAACACTTGGTAATCTTTTGAGTATCTAGACTTTGAAATCTTTTCTACATTTCTACCAGAATTAGTTTCTTGAATATCTTTGGTAGATTTGATTTGCCAACTTTGATTTTCTTGATTTCAGCCCTGAAAATTCTGCACAATAACTCAACAAACAATATTAGTAGAGTTTGTTTTATTGAGATATTAACTTAACCATTAAGAATTGGTCAAAGGTATTAATAAGGTAAGCATATTTAAATGGGCCAAATGTTACATGGATATTATATGCTTACTTTTTCCTACAAAATGTTATTTATAATATATAAACACATGAAAATAGTATTTTTACAGATAAACCCTCATATGTATCATATATTATAATAAACACCTTTTATTATATAATAATAGTAGGAAAAATATCATATTAAATGTGCAGTTTTATCAACTGAACAGCCATCCTCGATTGAAATAATTTCATCGAGTTTGTATGTAACTATACGATGGTTGTTCCAAGCGATATGGATCATCGTAGTGATACGAAGTGTTCTGAAAAAATGCAAAGGATGAAGTAGGAGTGGCAGGGATATGTGCGACTTTGTCGTGAATCAAGACAAGCCAAAGCCCAAGAGTGTAAGAAGATTTGGTTAACTTGGTTCATGAGTTTTTTTAAGGTAAGTCACGGGTCGCTGTACCAGAGAGAGAGAGAAAAGAAACATTCAGCATGCACTCTATCAAGATTAGATTGGTTATCATTTTATCTAATCAGGATGGTTCCCACTGTTTTCTCGAATTCTCCTTCAAACCCTAAAAGGAGAACTAGTCGGGATCATTTACACTTTACAAGTTCGCTAACCTTTCAGCCAGGCCAGTATTGGTACTCCGAGGGAGGTCCTCCGTGCTTTCGCACGGATCCAATTAATAACTCCGTTTCCGCAGAGGTATAATCTCGTTAACACTTTCTAGACACCTAATAGTTTAGATAATTGTGAAGTGAAAAAAATCTCCCGAGAAGTAATATATACTCATCAGTGGGAATCAGGATCCAACTATCATCATGTGTTAACCTGACGGAATCCACTCAAGTCACCACACTCCAGAAGGTATGCTCAAACTTGGCAAGTTTTCCGTATGTTTGAAACTCCCGATATGCTTTTTGCCCCAAGCGTCTTATGACCTTGACGAAGGCCAACAAATTATAAGTTGCAAGTCAAGTTGTACCTGTCATTGTCCTAATTAATCTAAACCCACCCGTACTCGCCCTTAATGAAGGCCAACAAGGTTGTACGACTGTCCTGGATTAATGCATCTCTTGTTAGGAATATGTATACCCTAGAGGCTATTATTATATGATATAGTGGATGCTTGGACATATATATAGAGGACTTTCTTGCTCGACATGATAGTATGCTATCTGGTTACTCTTTATCTTAACATGTACACTTGTTTTAGTTTACTGTCTCTTTAATATATGTTGATAAAGCCCTTTGGATGTTGGCTTGACTACCAGGACTATGATGCAGATCAAACCAGTAAGGCTTGTGTAGTCCGCAAGCACATCCTTTAACAGTTCCTAGTCGAGAGAGTATCGAGACAGGGCATCGATATTCCAAACTAGACTAGTGTGTACGTTTCTTGACCCTGTATAGGGCGATGGTTGATCCCATAACTATTGGTGTTTGACATCAAAGATTGTACACAGGTGCTTATTAGAGAATGTGTATACCGAACAGGACTCGCCGAGAACTCCTAGATGGTACCATACCTATCGTAAGATAGCAGTTCTCTGGTAACACTTGTACATGCTAGTCTGTAGACCCGAGATCATCATAGAGCCTTTTGTGGTTCCCACTGTGCTTTGATTTACTCCCTACCACGGCTCAAAGGAGTCATGCAAATAGGTGGATTTTGGGTACAGTCCCAAATCACATTGAGGCAATGAGCAATAGGAGGGGTTTCGTCTCTCCCGGTATTGGGAGTTGATGTTGCGCTATGCTCTATTGGTTATAACAGCAAGTCCCTGGCCATGGCTGATGAGGTTTAATGATAAGTGTTATCAGTAGTTTCTCAAAAAGTTATATGCCACACATCGGCATGACTTATAAAGTTGGTGGGGTTTGACGATACCACCCCCCAAACTCGATATGCGACATATCAGACGAAGAGACCGAACTGTATGGTAAGTGTTGCTTATAGGCTCTACGGGAGTTTGGACAAGTTTGCTTGTTGATCTTCTATTCATTCAATACCTGGGTAGCCGTTACGTCCAGCTAGTACCGCTGACGGCTTATGGGTATCTGATGTAATCATTACCTATTGCTGGCGTATTGACGGGTCTTTAGAGTCCCACACAAAGGTTTCCTAGCTCAAGCGAAACGATGTAGGACACATATGGAAATATGTGCAAGAGCTTGATTGAATATGAGTATGTAATACCGTATTCTAATCTAGCGATATTTGATATCAGTCAGGTTATATATGATATAACCGAATTATTAAATCAAGTGTTGATTCAATGATTTATGTATATGTTGTTTATATATATTTTATATTAGCCGGATTATATTTGGTATAGCCGGATTATTGAATCAAATGTTGATTTAATAATTTGATATATATATATATATATATATATATATATATAAACTAATATTGAATATTAGCCGGTTGTATATGATATGACCGGATTATTGAATCAAGTGCTGATTTAATAATTTGATATATATTTGATATATACATATATTAACTAATATTAAGCTTACTTAAGATTTTCTTCTCTTTATATATACTTATATATATGTGATATATATATATATATATATATATATTGTATCATGGTTTATGATACTTAGAACTAGGATGTATGAGAATAACACATGAGGTTAAAGATGAGTAGATAATGGTTTGATTTATGAATTAAAGAAAATGAGAATGAGTCATTATTTTGAGATACTTGTAGAAGCCTTGAGAAACTATGACTCGCCTCTTGTTCTTTGATTTTCATAGATATTTTCCTACATCATATCATCACTCACCTCATAGTTCACTCTCTCTCATCCAAGTTCATCTCCTTCTTCCTCTCTAGATTTTTCTTGAGTTGAGAAAAGAAAAGGAGAAAAAATTTCTAGTGAGCAAATCTCCTATTTCATCAACCTACACTAATCTATCCCATTAATTTAGGTTGTTAATTTCACTAATACTTTCATTAGTGAAGTGTGAGCTTGAATGAGACAGACTTCAAGGTGGATCATCTTCGGCAATGAAGACAATAAGCAAGCTCGATCCTTTTTTCAAGTGGAGTCAAAGAAGAGTTCTGGGGACTACTACTTGGAGCTTTAGAAGTGAATGACCGGTCTACAAAGGTTGTAAACTCTCTTCACTTAGTTTAGACCTTACTTGCTTACTACAAAACCCTGATTCTCTAGTTCGATTCTTATTTAGTTTAACTTAGCACTCTAGATTTTTTAAAATTGCATACTTGATACTTGTATAAACCTAGTAAAGATACTAAGACATACTTTCATCTCTATGCTGCAGAAAAGTAACACATACCTACCATACACTATGCCTTGACGAAGGCCAACAAATATAGCACGAATACTAGGCGCTACCTGTAACACCTTAGTATATCTATATTATATATTTTTGGTATTTTAAATCTTGGGGCAAAATTCTTTACTATTGTTGCTTTTGGGGCCCAAGTACATTTATATTATATATTTTTGGTATTTTAAATCTTGCGGCAAAATTCTTTACTATTGTTGCTTTTGGTGTTGCGAATAATGCAATTAGTAACTATGGTTATTATCCGACCCGACCCGCATGTTTGAAACCTAACATGGTTCGAAATTATATCAAATATTTACTAGTACAGTGTATCCATGTGAATCGAAAATTTTATATATATATATATAATACTTTAAGCTCTACATATCTCTTTATAATACAATATAAAAGCAAAATAATATTCTTTTCCTATCTAGCACTGCATGGCAGATTACCCCGTATCAGGTGGTTGCGCCCATATATCATATTCATATCCTAAGGGTTAGACAGACTAATAATTGGATCGCTACATATATTTACGTAGATTTTATTTGAGGGTATATGTTTTTAATTACAGTATATTGCATTATGGTTAAAGTTCTTACGTATGCTCTATATATTTAAAAACTATATTTTTAAAGGGATACGGGTAATATTTGAAGAAATCTGGTATTATCTGCAAAATCCTGTAATATATATATTTTATATTTTCCTATAACTATATACATCTAAACTGTTATATATATATATATATATATATATATATATATATATATATATTATATAATTTATATAAATAAATAAATTATATATATATATAAATTATATAAATAAATTTTTTTTAAAACTCTCTTTGTCTCTAACTCTCTCTGTCTCTCTCTCTCTCGCTCCCCCTATATATATTATATGAGAATAATGGAGAAAAGAGACCATAAGAGGGAATTTGCTCCTATGGCGTCAAAAAAGTACACCCTCCATCGTGTTTTCTGACGATCAGACTCTATCATCTTCATCGTTATCATCTAAGATGTGGGTACACCAAATTTCATGTTATTCTACAACTTTTTCACCGTTGATTTAGCAATGTAAAAAGTTCTATTGTCGGTTTACCGTTAATTTTGAACCCACTAATTTAATAGTGAAAAAGTTATAGAATCAAATGAAATTTGGTGTACCCATATCTTATATGATAACGATGAAGATGATAGATGCCGATCGTCAGAAAACACGATGGAGGTTGTATTTTTTCGACGCCATAGGAGGAAATTCCCTCCTATGGCATGTTTCCTCCATTATTCTCATTTTATGTATATAATAATATATAAATTTTATAAACCCTCTCTCTCTATCTCTTCCCTCGTCTCTTTCTCTCCATCTCTCACCCGAACCCTAACCGCGCTTAGCCCACGCCTCGCCGTCTCCTTCTCGTTGATGTCTCCCTCTCGTCGTCGTCGTCTCCATCTCCTTGCCATCACCTCTTCCTCGTCAGCACCTTAATCACCTTTCCCCAAGACCCCGACTGAAGCCCGATACCCCGACGCCAGAACCCATCACCCCCTCGTCGTTAACCTCGCTGGGACCCGACCACCTCCATCACCTTCTTGCCTCGTCAGCAACACCAGAGCACCCACGCCACCACTGAACCTTCCCCTCCTTCTCCTTCTCCTTCACATTCCCCTATCACATCAACCTCTCACCGGCCACGACGCCTCGCCGTCGGCCTCCCCGTCACCTCGTCGCCAACTATCTCCTCTTTCCTCGCCACTCTAAAAACCCAGAGAACCTCAGAACCCAGCAACCCCCTTTCTTTCTTCTTCTTTCTTCTTTTCTTCTCTTTTCCAATCGGTTCGCCGGAATTGCGCATGTCGCCTACAATCCAAACGACCCAGCCACCATCGTCTTTTAGTCCAGTTACCGCGTCACGCCGTTGCTCAATCAGGTCAAGTCCTACGTACGTGAGTTTTGCATCGTGACATTATTCGACGACGGAACGTGATATCCGGATACTCATCGTGAGATTTCGATCAGGCAAGTTCTAAACTTTCAACATGCTATTTTGTTTACATTAATATTTATATGAGTGATTATAGTACATATGTTTTACTATTCATCAAATATTACCAATTTACGGTTTTATATTATCAGTCTGTATTCGTACCAATAATGGGTTATCTAGTTGCATGTCGGATCATCACAATATTATCATACTACTATATCAGTTCAGTATTTTATCTAGATTGCAATATGCATGCTAATGGACGTAAAACGGTTATTACAAATAGATACATATGCATCTGGGCATTGGTTATGTTTACCGTGTTTAGATATTGGTTACAATTTTACTTTTGGTATCTATTTTAGTTGAAATACATTGCATGATATGTTCACGACACATTACTAGACCTGTTACTTGGATTATTACTAATGCCGACAATCTTGACTAGTTGTCTTGATGGACGTGACTTATTGTCTACATAGACAAGACCTGTACCTGCTGGATCCTGTATTGACATTAGATTTATATCATCAATACCCGACTTGAACACAAAACCTGGGGGGAAAGGGAAATCAGTAATGAAACCTGACTTGTAACTCAACAGTTCGATACTTCTAGATACTGATCAGTCGATACGGGTTTTGGCGGGCCCCGGAATGATGCTGCTGACATCATTTGTCTGTACATGATACATATTTTACTGCTTAAAGGCACGTTTCAGATTCAGCCCCGAGAGTCTTGACCGTGGTCCTGGGCATGCACGGGATACTATTGAGTTGCATCGACGATTCCATTTAACTGATTTGAAAGACTTGTAGAATAGATATCCTAGAACCATAGAATTTATGATACACATCACATACCTATGCCTCACTGTTTTACACCTGTGTTATTTATTTACATTCATATTTAATCATAGCATCCTATCCTGGCTATTACAATTATTTTGATATTTATGACGCACTGACGTCTGGGTTTTGCATGGCCCAGTTCCTCTGACTTTATCGCAGGCAGATCAGGAGTATTTTAGCAAGCAAGCCGAGCAATGAGGAGCTATATGTTTAGTTTTATAGATGCTTAGTTTATTTTATTCCGTAGTTTCATTTTATCGATGTGATCCCATAAGGGATGTGTTTCAGAGATTGTTTTTATTGGATCTTGATTCATTTCCGCTATATGCATTTCTTGACTTTTAATTATTGTGGCAGATGGACATGTGTTAGCTAGATTTTATTTTACTGTTCTTGATATCCTCTTGACAGTCATAATGTGACTATGGAGGGATTATTCCTAACCATAGGTATCATGGTTGGCTCTGTCATGTGCCGTATTTACGTATTTTGGAAAGAGGGGCGTAACACTACCCATCTGAAATGACAGAGGGCCATGGCTGGTTTTTGGCGAAAAACCTTTAACGTAACGAACTTGATATTGTTGAAGGAACTCGAGTGACTTTAAAATGGAGTGGCTTAAGCTCCACTTTTTAAAACTAGTAACATAAATTTTTGCTTAAGAGCGAACTCTCAGTGAAGGGATCAAGGCTCTTCCCTCATAGAATGAGGTGCGGGATATTCCTAACCGAATACCTATATACAAAGCAAAAAAATATGACTATAAGTTTTGAAGAAAACCGAATGGTCTTAAAATTGGTTCCAACAACATCATTTAGATTTATTTTTTCCTTGCATTATTCAGATAATGCGTTCCCATCATTTTAAGTTTCCAAACCGCAAAAGAAACAACCAAAATAGCATGCTAATTATATGTCATCCGCATTCGCCACGGGCCCCGTCATGCACCGTTAGGTTACTTAACTAACGGCAAAGCGGGGACAGGACTAGCGCGAATGCAAAACATATAGAAGTATCTACTAAATATATATAATATATATATCAACATCGCAGGCAGATAATAGTCATCACAGACAAATAAAAATCATCACAAGCATGCGAACAACAATATGGAATAGCGGATAATTTAGGAGCCCCGTGTTTCATTTGAGCCTTAAATGAGACACGGGGTTCCCTGGTCATGTAGATAGCCAGTGCAATGAAGAATCTAGACCCCTACGAGTGCGGCAAGTTACCCGCTAATCCCCGAAGTGAGGCATCCGCAATCAACAAAGTGAATGGGTCACCCAGCACTTCACGGAATCCGGTAACTTGAGCACCCCTCCGTGGGTCAACCTATACCCCCTAAGAGTGCGGCGAATAGCCTGCCAATTCTAGAGTAAGGCCCTCCGGTCTCAACGCTATGAGATGCGGGCCCGTTTCCCTGTAGAACCTAGCTATTCGAGCACTCCTTCACGGGGCAATCCTAGTACAAAAAAGAAAATATATATACAAAGGTGACATCGACCTCAACCCGGTCGTGCCCCAATAAAAGTATATACAAACTGGTAGAAACGGTAGTCCGCATGTCGGACGCTCGCCCCGCAATAATGAATATATAAATGAATCTAAACTGTATATCTAACATCGCACACAAGGTTATCCATCACGACAATCCATCCATAATATCAGTGCAACATAGAACATCAACGCGAATATCATGTTCGTAAACCCGTATGATTGTACATATAGCAACCAGTCGGATTATACTACGCTATGATATTCACGGTCGCAGAAACTAACAAACGCACTGAAAACCATGAATTCAAAATTTCGACCGATTAAAACTTTTCCCATTGGCCCTAAGTACAAACCGGTAAAAAAAATCTGGGCCAAAACCAAATATTCCAAAAAACACATTTCCATAATCTAGAGCACCAGAAAAAATTTGGGGCACAACAGCCCAAATCGGACCGTGGAACCGTGACCAAATGGCATGTTAGGCAGCGGTTCCGCGGCCAAAATTTGGGCTCATGTGCCCAAATTTCTTTCTGGCCTCTAGTATTGCCTGCACATAATTTTAATACAACCTAAATAATTTTTTGAACAACTTTAAAAATCGAACAGCAAGCGACGAAATGAAAATGCGAATCGGAAAATTCCGTCGAACGAAACTCTAAACAAGTGCAAACTAGCTAGTTAAGGTTTATGGAGTGGTGATTAGACAAAAATATTGCACATTTATATGAACATTTTCCCTACTATTATTAATAACTAAAAGATGTTAATTGTAAATAAAGAACATATGTGGGTTTATTTGTAAAAGGATTATTATCATATATTTCTTCATTAATATAATTAGGGAAAATATATGCATATAATATTTAAATGAAATATTAGTAATTAAAATATGCATATCATATCAAATATTCCTAATCAATATTCTTAAGATATTATATCATGTAAATGGTTGGAATAATATCTCAAAAATACCAAATGCTACTAACAATTTAATTTGAGATATTGTGCAGGTATTAGCTCAGGCCTGAAATTTATGTAGGAGATCCAAGTCAAATCGGAATATCGAAACCGAATCTACCAAATTTTAGAAGCAAATCGAGGAATCTAGCAACGACAGAGACTCGGAGCAATATTTTCAGAATCTATATATCTATAGGATCTCCAAATATCGAGAAGAAATGCCAGAAAAAATCTCAACACCCAATCCCACTAAAGGGCGGGGATCCGCGGTCAACAGGGGGCAAGGGCGGCGAAATCGTGGTCATATCTGGACCGTTGGATCTGGAATTTTGTGAGTATGATTGTAACTACATTTGCTCTCATATTGAATCTAGGGTTTCTAATTTTGGAGACTATATAAAGAACCGAGAGCTATGCATTTCAGGATCATTCCACATCTCATCATCTACCTCCATATAGAAAGAGATTACGAGCGAAACTAGAGTTCTTGTAATCTACCTTTCTAAGAAGAAAATTGTAATGCAATAATTGATTAATAAAGGTATTTTTTATTTTAATTCTTTTTGCATTTATTTTTCTGCATTTTACTTTACACATTACTTTTCTGCATTAATTTTACGCATTACTTTTCTGGTCTTTTAATTATGATTTCATTCACCTTCCATCTCTATTGTGATCTGCTACTAAGCATGAGCGAGTAATTTCTTGCTTACTAGGGTTTGTAAGATATGGTAGAATAATGGATGAAATATCACACAACTTCTTTTGAAATTTTAATGTTTACTTTAGCAAAATAAATGTTAACCCTCTTATCGGGCTCGCTATCAATTAATCATAGTCACGACCATGATTTGAGATCGGTTAATACTTGTTTTATTAAGGGTTTGAGATAAATATAGATCAATGGAAGGACAAGGGTTAGTAGTGGGAAACCCTAATTCTCTCCGAGAACCCTAATCCACATTCATCGCTATCTCTCTAGTTTTAAACTATTAAAAGATTAAAAAAATCATTTCTAAACATTCAACCATTGACTACTAAGTTCTATGAACCCTACAAGCCTTTCTATTATAAATTGTATATCCGTCTCAAAATAGAACAACAACAATCACCCATCTCTTTTATCAACTCGTCTAAAGTAAGAAAAGAATTCACGTTTCCCTACGGACAACCCGTAGTCATCACGGTTAGCTATTTGCGACACCATTTTGATTGCGGTTATTTACAGCATATATACACACCTTAGCACAATCAATCAAATGGCGATGTTGCCGAAGAAACGGTCGTAATTATTTTTCTTGTTATTCGGGTTGATTTCTACTTTAAACTTGGATCAAAAGAGTAGGGGTGTGCCCTGAAGAAATTTTAATAGAAGATCTTGTCAAACGGAGGCGGAACCACGGTTTTTGGGTGCATTAGGTGGCAGAACCACGGTCCCTTTGACGATTTGGGCCCCCAAAAATCTCTAGTATTCTCCTATTGCCTCTCTCTTCTCTAAAGCTCTAATAAAATGATTTTACCTGCAGGATTCTTTTCAAACAGCGCCGCTAAAAAATCTTTTTGCGTGTTTTGATTTCGGTTTGTTTTGCATATCTAAACCGGACTTTAAGGGGCAATAAACCCAAATTTGGATTAGGTGGAGATTTTATCACCTTTCCTAAGCCCCACAAATCACAAACGAGCATACTATCACCCTACATTAATAAAAAAATATCTAGACCAAGACTCTAAGGACTGTCGCGCTCAATTAGGATAGAGGAGGGTCATGGGTAATCTATTGCTTATCCGCATTTCTCTTATGATGTCTAGGCATGTGTGACTAAGGAAAGTGGTTACTTAATTAGGCCTGCTATTTCGAGGATTCGTATAGCGGATACCTCCCACTTACTTGGCACTTACATGGCCGCAATATTGATAAGGAGGTGGTAGAGGATTGATCATACGTCTTGTCCTTTGAAAGTCTAGGAGCGGTCTGGTGACTTGACCTAGGTGACCCTAGCTCTAGAGATTGATTGTGCATTTTGTGATTGGTTGAGTCAAGCCTCACGTCCTACTTTTTTCTTCAAAACAAGCCTTCTTAAAATTGTTCTCACACTTTTCATACGCTGCCACGTGCACGAAACCCGCTTAGTGCATGATAAGCTGGACACGGGATTCTAGTGCCCGTCTAGTCCGCATTTTTGCTGTCGACTCCGAAATCGATACTTCTTCATTTTCTATTTCTCCTCCACCTACCACATCTCCCGAGATGGATGGATCTCCATCGGGTTTTAACAATACCACCTTGCTACCACCCATAGGTGCGCAAACAAAAAATCCCCCATGCATCACTTTGCAAGACAAATGCTACCCCGTACGCGGTCCCCTTCCTACGTGTCTGTAATAACTCTGAAATCTCTATACAGAAAAAATTCTTTTATTACTATACAGAAAAGAGTTTGACAGCCTGTGAATGAGTTATAAGTCACATTTGTTAAATAAAAGCAAGAAGCAACTTCTAGCACACAGGTAAAGCCTTTACACAGCTATGACGTAGCCTGTGTGTATTCCCATCAGACACAATTATTTTTTCAGATTTTTCTTTTTATCTTTTTTGGAAGCTGATTGATAGAGTACGAGCGTGTTCAAGTTTTAGTTTAAATACCGCAATCAAGACGGTTTCGCACGTAGCTAGCCGGTTGAGTACGGGTCGTCCGCAGGGAGATGGGAATCTTTTTCTATGTGTTTTTCGACGAGTTAAGTCCGGTTGTTTAGATTTTGTTTGTAGTTATCTAAGTGTTGAGTTGATATTTAAAGAGAGCTTGTTAGGGTTAGGATTAGGTTAGTTTGAGTTAGGAGTCTCCACATCTTTCGTTGCCCCACTTAATATCGGTGTTACGGTAATCGGCAACAACGGGGATTAGCACGACTAGGAAGGAACTTGCGAGTATAAGCTAGGCTTTCCAACGCATAGTCCTTCCTTTTGGTGCTTGTCCGTCCGTTCTTGGCTCTTATCCATAACCTCCGGTTAATTCAACCACAACCGGTCTCACTACGGAATCACCGCTATCATGTAGGATAGGGTGCCGTAAGGAGCGGATTGTGGTTGGGTTAACGGGAGTTGATTTAAGTTGTTGGGCAAGGAAAGAGTGAGAGAGATTTCCTTCTCTCAAACTTCCCTTATCCTACCCTAACAAGTATAGAACTACTCACACTTCATAATACGGAAAAATAAAACAACACAAAAGAGGAAGATAGAAAGAAAGAGATTAGAAGAATACGACTAACTGTTTGCGACCTTACCTTGGCGAGGATCAAGCGTAAGTATCATTGTCGTATGCAAGGATAAAGAAAAAGAGAGAAGAAACAAATAACAAGGAAATAACAACAACTACTTAACAATTAAAATTACAACAATTATAACAAGTAAAGAAAGAGACAAGCATGATAATAAAAATGGTCTTCTTTACTCATCACTCTTCACTCAAAAGCTCACTTACAAGTTTAATGGAGAAGAGGTGAGAAGAGGAAGAAGAACATGTACTAAAACCTAGCAAAGAAAAATACAAGATTATGGACCCTTTCCTTCACAAACTTCTGGGCTATTTATAGGCCAAAACATGAAACCCTAGGGCAACCAACAGAACATACATGAAAAGACCAACCTACCCCCCAAAACCCTGCACACTTGGCGCCAGAACGGCCGCGCAAGCGCGGCCAAGACCCCCCTTTGGCCGCGCTTCCGCGGCCGTTTTGATGACTTGGGTCTGGGTCTTTTTGGTGGGACCCTGATCTGATAGGAGCTTTAATCTGGTATATGTATTTTCTCATAATTGCTTCCCGAATTTTCCAGAATTTCTGTTGAGGGAAAGGTGGACTTTTTGTCAAGATTTTTGTCATGATTGCCTCGAGCTCCGTGTAGATCTCTTGGATCTTGTGCTACCATTGAGCCTTGTGCCTGAAAACGACATTGATTTGACATTTTGTCTCCCTAAACTGGTATCTGGCAGCACACGGATGAAGAGCGGAGACCGTGTTTTATCTGTGGTTGGCAGGAACCGGATTTTTGTCGTGTTTTCCATGAATTTCTCCGTTTGAGCACCGGGAACCTGTATCCTGCAATTGACTAGCAAACACGGCTCAAGAGTATCTACCGACATGCAATGTGATAAAAATTGGGCGGTATGAAAATGCAAAAATCTGATATGAACAAATACCCCCAAACTTATCAATTGCTCGTCCCGAGCAAAGTCCATTTATTCACAAAAAAAATTCCTAACCTCACTTTCGCAGGGAACGCGATTGCACTGAGCATGTGCAACAAGCCGTTAAACCTCTAGGTGTCCCTAGTAGGAGGAGTGTTGTCTCCTGAGGGTTTTCAGCGGATACTACCCACAAAATCCGGTCAAGTTGGTTTGTAAAAAATGACTAAGTTTCAAACCCTAAAGTTTTGTTTTAGAAAATAACAATTCTATAATCCTTAGTCTAGACTATCGAACCTTTATTTTTCACACCTCACATCTTATTTAACTACAGATTTTATATGTCTTTACGTGCAGTGCGGATAGTGTCGTTAAGTTCCAGAAGGATCGATTAAAGTCATCATGTCGCACAATAAGGCCCAGATAACAATTTTAAAAGGATCACATAAGTTTTATAATGAGTTAAGCATTTTTCAAGTTTCGTTTTGCAGTAAGGTTTCAACTTTAGAATTTCTATCTTCCTTAACAGGAAACTAAGTCGTATTTTTCACTCCACCTTTTTCTTGTTTTCATTTCATACACACCACTGTGAATGTGCAATAGTCTTTATCAAAGAGTAAAACCTTCATATCTCCGTTAAAAAAAAATTTTTTTTTTTAAAAGCCTGTCTTTTATCAAGATTATTCTCACACAAAGAACCGTTAGGAATTTTAACTCGGAGAGAACACTTGCTTGACTTTGTTTTAAACTGGACTTTCTAGGCTTCTTAGCGAGCTTTGGGCCAATGCACCCAAACCAGTTGGTTTTAGGGCATTAGGTGTAGAAACACCCCAGCGGACTTAATTACTCAAGTTACCTAGGTCCAAAAACAAAAGACAGTTTGGCGTGAAAATCAGATGATTTAATACGAACGGAGATATAACCGGCAGTTCAAATATTTTTTTGGATAAAAGACGTGTCTAGTGGGTTTGGTGTGTAATCATTCCAATCAAGTTTTAGATGGGTTATTTTTCAGACTTAGCTCCTATTACGGCATCAATAACATTCCTTCATATTCGCTTTACTTCATAAACTATTCTTGACATTACTTATTTCAGAACAAACCTATTTGATTCTCAGAAAATCATTTATCTGTTTAAAAGTTTGAACATAAAAGACTTGTCATCTAATTCCCAAAACTCACGACACGTGTAGTGTGATGTAAAGACGTATATCAGCTATAGTTAACTTCAAAGGAGAGTTATCTTTCAGGTTTTCAAAATCCAAACATAAGATCTAGTTATTCCTATTTTTTCAAACAAAAACCGTCGAATGTTGAATCAGAGTTCATCCACAAGCTAACTTGACAAAAAAGTTTTTATATTTTTGGAAAATTTTCAAATTTTTATGTTTTTTATGGATTTAATATGCAGATGCAAAATATACATATGAATGCGAAGGTAAGAAATGCGTACCGAGCGTACCCCCAAACTTAAACTGGACAGTGTCCTCACTGTCGTTGCATGAAGAGAGTAGTTTGAAGGTTCAAAATTGTTGGTTAGCGATACACAATATTTATTTGTTTTTATTTTGAAAGAAAAGAAAAAGAATATACACAAATATAAACAAAATGGTTTGTACATACCCCCAAACTTATTTGGAACAGTGTCCACTGTTCTTGGCTGGATAACCGAAGTTTGGAGGTAGGCAGAGGAAGATCAAGCAAGGTAAACCGGCTCCTGTAAGAACAGGAGCTCCTCTGTTGGTTCGGCGCTAAGGTACGGTTTGCATCGGTGTCCGTTCACTTTGAAGAGTGAACCGTCCTTTGGATTTTCCAAATCCACAGCGCCCTGCGGATACACAGTCCGCACAAAATACGGCCCTTTCCAGCGAGATCGGAGCTTTCCAGGATGGAAGTGAAGTCGGGTGTCGTAAAGAAGTACCTGCTGACCAGGTACGAAGGTTTTGCGCACAAGGTGTTTATCATGAAACACCTTCGTTCGATTCTTAACGACAACCGCGTTGTCGTAAGCCTCATCCCTAAGCTCGCTCAGTTCGTTCAGCTGCAGCTTCCGATGGCTGCCCGCGTCCTCCAGAGACAGATTCAGCTCCTTTATCGCCCAAAACGCGCGATGCTCGATTTCGACAGGAAGGTGGCAGGCTTTTCCGTACACAAGCCGATAGGGAGACATGCCAAGGTTGGTCTTATAAGCGGTTCTAAATGCCCAAAGGGCATCAGTGAGTTTTAAAGACCAATCCTTACGGTTCTTGGAAACCGTTTTCTCCAGTATCTGTTTGATTTGCCGATTTGAAACTTCGGCCTGCCCGCAGGTTTGGGGGTGGTAGGGCGTAGAAAGCTTATGATTAATGGAGTATTTCCGCATCAAGGCCTCGAAAGTCCTATTGCAGAAATGACTTCCATTGTCGCTAATGATCGCTCGGGGGTGCCCAAACCGTGAGAAAATGTTTTCTTTAAGGAACCTAACGACAACCTTGTTGTCGTTAGTTCGGCTGGGCACAGCCTCGACCCATTTAGAGACGTAATCAACAGCTAGAAGGATGTACAAGTTCCCAAAAGAGCTGGGAAACGGCCCCATGAAGTCTATCCCCCAAACATCGAAAATCTCCACAACCAAGATCGGTTGGAGCGGCATCTCATTCCTCCGGGATATCCGGCCCATGTGTTGGCACCGGGAGCAAGTCTTGCAATAATCGTGAGCGTCTTTGAAAAGTTGTGGCCAGTAGAAACCACATTGCAAGATCTTCTCAGCTGTCTTTCTGGGCCCAAAATGCCCGCCACATGCTTGGTCGTGGCAAAATGACAGCACACTCTTGAATTCCTCATCTGGGACACACCGACGAATAATCTGGTCGGGACAGTACTTGAACAAGTAGGGTTCGTCCCAGTAAAAGTGTTTTACTTGGGATAAGAAGCGAAGTCTGTCCTGACGTGACCATTCGGTCGGTAGCAATCCCGTGGCCAAATAGTTCACAATATCTGCGAACCAGGGTTCGCAAGATACTGTCAAGAGTTGTTCATCCGGGAAAACGTCGTTTATCGGAATTGGAAGCGAAGGCGAAGAAGGAAGTCGCGAGAGATGGTCGGCAACCACGTTTTCACATCCCCGTTTGTCCTTAATGACAAGGTCAAACTCTTGAAGCAAGAGGATCCAACGGATTAACCGAGATTTGGCATCTTTCTTCGCAAAAAGATGGCGCAGAGCTGAGTGGTCAGTGTAGACAATGACTGGAGAGCCGATGAGGTAGGGCCTGAACTTTTCTAAGGCAAATACAACAGCTAAGAATTCCTTCTCAGTTGTTGTATAGTTAAGTTGGGCGTCGTTCAGGGTTCGGCTCGCGTAATAGATTACGTGCGGCATCTTGTTGATGTGCTGTCCAAGGACAGCACCGATGGCAAAGTCGGATGCATCTCACATGATCTCGATTGGGTGCGTCCAGTTAGGAGAAGAAAGAACGGGAGCAGAAGTGAGTGAGCGTTTTAGTGACTCGAATGCAGTCACACAGCTCGAGTTGAAGTCAAAAGGCGTGTCCTTGGCCAGCAAAAGCGTCAAGGGCCTAGCAATCTTGCTAAAGTCCTTGATAAACCGTCTATAGAAACCGGCATGGCCAAGGAAGGCTCGGATATCTCTGACGCATCGGGGAGGAGGCAGATTGGAAATGACCTCAATCTTTGCTTTGTCAACCTCTATGCCATTTTGCGAGATGATATGTCCTAAGACAATACCTTCGCGCACCATGAAGTGGCATTTCTCCCAGTTCAAAGTGAGATTCTTGTCCTTACATCTGGTAAGGACAGCGTCGAGATGCAGCAGACACTCGTCAAAGGAGTCGCCGAAGATGGAGAAGTCATCCATGAAAATCTCCAGAAATTTTTCCACCATGTCCGAGAAAATTCCCATCATACACCGCTGGAAGGTAGCGGCCGCATTGCATAACCCAAAGGGCATGCGTCGATATGCAAACGTGCCGAAAGGACAAGTGAAAGTGGTTTTGTCCTGGTCTTTTTCGGCGATGGGAATTTGATTGTAGCCAGAGTAGCCATCAAGAAAGCAATAGTACTCATGTCCGGCCAATCGTTCGAGCATCTGGTCAATAAAAGGTAGCGGAAAGTGGTCTTTCCGCGTTGCGGCGTTGAGTTTTCTGTAATCAATGCAAACTCGCCACCCAGTTTGGGTGCGAGTAGGGATTAACTCATTCGCCTCGTTGGTTATGACCGTGATGCCTGACTTCTTGGGGACAACGTGAATGGGGCTAACCCACTGGCTATCAGAGATAGGGTAAATGATACCACTATCTAGACATTTGACGATCTCCTTCTTCACAGTCTCCTTCATGACTGGATTAAGACGTCTTTGTGGATCCCGGGCTGGTTTGGCATCATCCATCAGATGAATGTGATGCTCAACGATGAGGGGACTAATCCCCTTGATGTCCGCCATGGACCAGCCAAAAGCTTGCCTGTTGCCGTGCAAGACCGCGAGAAGGGCTTTCTCTTGCTCGGGAGCTAGAGAAGCCGAGATGATGACAGGAAGGGTCTCGTTCTCACCTAAGTAAGCATACTTAAGGTGAGACGGCAACGGCTTGAGTTCGAGCGTTGGAGGTGAAATGATGGAAGGCAAGACTGGTGCAAAGGTCTCGAACTCAAAGGACTCCAGCAAAGGTTCAAAACGAGTGTAGGCAACCGAGTCGGATGGTTCAGGTAACTCATCCGAAAAGTCGAAAGATTCAAACTCGGGTTGTGCGCGGCTAAGATCGTTTGTGAACGTGAAACACTCGTAGTCGTTATCGGGCGCAGAAACAGCAGCAGGTTCGAAGAGACACGCACTAGTGGCGTCAAGATCATCGTGTTCAAACAGAAACTCCTCGAATTCACACTCTTCGGGGGTGATCTCCTGGATCGAGCAAACATCCAGTATATGAGCATTAGGTTCAGCGGGCTGATTCCCCAACCTAAATATGTTGAGTTCAATTGTCATATTTCCGAAAGAGAGATTCATTGAACCATTGCGACAATTGATCACAGCATTTGAGGTTGCGAGAAATGGGCGACCGAGTATCACCGGAATTTGATTCCGGGGGTTAGCTACAGACTGTGTATCTAAGACAATGAAGTCGACGGGGAATATGAAGTCCCCGACTTTGATTAACACATCCTCTAGCTCACCCCTAGGATGGGTGATCGATCGGTCGGCCATCTGGAGAGTGCAGTGTGTGGGTTTCAGCTCTCCGACGCCTAATTGCTCGTATACTGAATACGGAAGCAAGTTAACACTGGCACCAAGATCTAATAGTGCGCGGTTGATGTTCTTATCCCCAATAGTAATTGGAATCGTAGGACAGCCAGGGTCCTTCCGTTTTTGTGGTAAAGATTGGGTAAGGGCATCACTCACAGCACTAGCCAAGAAAACTTTCTTGGGTACCTGAGACTTCCTCTTTTTCGTGCACAAGTCCTTTAAGATTTTCGCGTAAGAAGGGACTTGTTGGACAGCATCTAAAAGAGGAATGTTAATGTTAACTTGCTTGAATAACTCCAAAATCTTCTCCATTTGTGGATTTTGTTTGTTAGACCTCAACCGGTTTGGAAATGGAACATTTTGAAAATTGGTTGAGTCTAAAGCTGGAGGGGGAGATTTTGGAGTTGGAACAGATCCCAGAATAGGTGTTTTCGTGGAGTGAGAAGCGGGTCTGTTCAGGGCAGAAGAAGAAGAGGGAGAGCCTTGTGAAGAACGGAGAATAGGCTCGGAAGACGAAGAAGAAGAAGGAGAAGAAGCAGAAGAAGAAGCGGCCGGGGTGTCATCGTTGATTTGCTTGCCAATGTTGTTTTGCAGCACCCTCCCTGATCTCAGTGTGGTCACGGCACTCACATTATGGTTTTGTTGTTCAAGAGCAACATGTGCATTATGTGGGTGGCCGGGATTTGGAAGTGGCTGGGACGGGAGCTTCCCCTTCTCTCGCTCGCTCAAGGCCGCGTTCAGCTGTGCAATCTGGGCCTCGATGGTCTTGATGCTCTGCCCGTGTGCGGCGGTGTGTTGCACTAAAGATTGGATCGAAGACTGGATGTTGGCGGTGGATTGAGTCGATTGTTTAAGAAAAGCCTCCAGACTTCGCTCGAGCGAGGAAACCTTATCGTTGTTCGACGGAACAAAGTTGTTTGGTGGAAAGGAATTGTTCGGTGCAAAGTTGTTCGTCTGGTTTTGGTAAGGCTGGGGTTGGAAGGGCTGCTGATACTGAGTTTGTTGTTGCGCTTGTTGTTGCGGTGGAGGGGCCCTTTGGAAATTGTTGCCCTGGAATTGATTCTGATTCTGATTCCAGGCAAAATTGGGGTGGTTCCTCCAACCGGGATTGAAGGTGGAAGAGTATGGATCATTCCTCGGTCTTTGCTGGAATGCATTAACCTGATCCTGTCCTTGCGAGGGTGGATTGTAAGGACACTCTTCAGTCAAGTGGGACGGATCGGAACAACAAGCGCAGATGGTACGAAGGGGGAGAACAGGGGCAGGAGTAGGAGAAGAAAATTTGCTCTCTATTGCTTCAAGCTTTTTTGTTATTGCAGCCATTTCAGCTCTCATCGCAATAGAGACATCAAGCTGGTGAATTCCTACCCTAGACTGACCGGTAGAAGTGGAGGTAGAAGAAGAAGAAGGAGTCGGTCTGGTGCTCTCCCACTGTAGCGTTTGCTCCGCAAGATCGTCAAAGAACTGCCACGCTTCCTCGTCAGATTTGGATAGGAAGTGGCCCTGACAGATGGTTTCCAGCAACTGCTTCGTTGCTGGGTTCAGTCCCTCGTATAAGGTTTGGCAGAGTTGCCATTTCTCTATACCGTGGTGAGGACACTGAACAAGAAGGTCTTTGTATCGGTCAAAGCACTTCCAAAAGGGTTCAGAAGGAAGCTGGGAGAATTGGTTGATCTCATTTCGAATTCTTGCGGTCTTATGATTTGGGTAGAATTTTTTCAGAAACGCTTTAACAAACTCGTCCCAGCTGGTGATTGAGTGGGAAGCGGTGCTATACAGCCATTTTTCTGCGAGATCGCATAAAGTGAACGGAATGACCCGTAGACGTATAGCATCGTCCGATAGCTGGGTTGTTTTCATCATGGCACAGACGTTTTGAAATTTGTTAATGAAGATATAGGCATCTTCAGATTCAAGCCCATGAAAACGTGGAAGCATGTTGATGAAATGGGGCTTAATTTCAAAGTTGTCCCCATTGGCCGGAGGAAGAGAAAGGCAGGTTGGAAGTGCAGAACGGGTAGGGTAGAAACGATCCTGGAGCGCAATTCGCTGCGGCGCTACAACAGGCGGAGGTGGTGGGAGATTGGTCTCTATAGGAGGTGGAGCCAATCCAGGGGTGGTCAACGAGATGTTCGGATTAAATCCCGACATCGCGGAAGAAGAGGTTGGTGAAGGTGAAGGTGAAGGTGAAGATGTATGAACAGAATTCCGGTCAACGTCGGAGTTGGCCGGCAAAGGAAGGGGTGAAAGAGGAGTGGACGGAGTATCGACTTCGGAGTCGATCGCATAGTCGGTCGCGACTAACGTAACGCGGACTAGACGGGCGCTAGTGTCCCGAGTCCAAGCGGACATACACTAAACGAGTTTAGTATAGTCAAAGCGGAGAAGGTGAGGGTAAGAAAACGTCAATGAAGAAAGGCGATGGGTGTTGGGTAAAAATGGATTTGGCGTCAAAAGGGCAAGTTTTTATAAAAGTTTTTGATTTTTTTCTTTTTTATTTTGTTTTTAGAAAGAGATTTACAGAAGTAGGTACGGAAATACGGCTTAAGCAATCACAAACAAGATATGCACAATCACACCTAGATCTAGGGTAACCTAGGTCTACTAGACCTGCTCCTGAACTTGATTGTCGAAGTTAAACAGTGTCGAGAAACAGGCTTAAAAATACACTGATCACGAGGCCAGGTAAGTGCAGAGATAAGGGGAGGTTGTCTAACGCTTTCGCGAAGTTCCTTAATTAAATAACCCTTTCTCTTTCGGCGGTTGCGCCTTTAACACTTTCCTAGACACCCCGTAAACAATATACGGTTAAGCAAGGTTCTAAACAAGGTTTATCTTCTCCTAATGAGTGCGAAGTCCTTAGGGCTGAAGTCTAGTATTTTTTAATTATAATGGACAATGCATATGCTTTAGTGATTTCCGGGGTCCTGGGAAGGGTGATGAAATCCCCACCCAATCTGGATTGGTTTCAAGCCCCTTAAGTCCGTATTAAAGAATGCAAAACAGTAACAATATCAACAGCAAACAATTTTTATTTGCGGCGCAAAGAATCCTGCACAAGAACAGTTTATTGGAAGGGGGAGAAGAATTTGCGCAAAGAAGGCTGCAGAAAACACAATTCAGTGGAGCTTAGAGGAGTGGAGAGAGGCAGAGAGACTCACCAGAGAAAAATGGCACCCTGACCCCACCAAACGACCGCGCAAGCGCGGCCAAACAGGTGATAAGGCCGCGCTTCCGCGGCTGTATAGAGGGATTGGGCCTTGAAATTTTGTGAAGATGCCTGTCTGTGTCTCCTCTGGTTGTCTTGATGTCCTGAAATTGGATTTGCTCACTGGAACAGCTCCAGATTTGTACAGTAGACCGGATGCTTTGTTTTCGTCCGTCGCGGTGTAGCCGCGAAAATGTGGGTCTATCTTCCCACGTCTTTGGCACTGTACTTGAACTCCGTATTTCCAACGTCCTTGGCGTCGATCTTGAGCTTCGTATTTCCTGCACACTTGCACAAAAACTAATCAAGAATAACAAGATGGTTTCTTTTACAAAGTATATATATATATATATATTTTTTTTGGTTTTTGGTTGTTTTTATATTCACAAATTAACCCGAAATTTCACTTAGAAATAGACTACCGTCTCCCCGGCAACGGCGCCATTTGA
Organism: Agapanthus africanus; assembly: GCA_030015575.1. Taxonomy (NCBI): domain Eukaryota; kingdom Viridiplantae; phylum Streptophyta; class Magnoliopsida; order Asparagales; family Amaryllidaceae; genus Agapanthus; species Agapanthus africanus. Next base: position 352,143,598 of record CM057351.1, read on the forward strand.
TTGATAGAGTACGAGCGTGTTCAAGTTTTAGTTTAAATACCGCAATCAAGACGGTTTCGCACGTAGCTAGCCGGTTGAGTACGGGTCGTCCGCAGGGAGATGGGAATCTTTTTCTATGTGTTTTTCGACGAGTTAAGTCCGGTTGTTTAGATTTTGTTTGTAGTTATCTAAGTGTTGAGTTGATATTTAAAGAGAGCTTGTTAGGGTTAGGATTAGGTTAGTTTGAGTTAGGAGTCTCCACATCTTTCGTTGCCCCACTTAATATCGGTGTTACGGTAATCGGCAACAACGGGGATTAGCACGACTAGGAAGGAACTTGCGAGTATAAGCTAGGCTTTCCAACGCATAGTCCTTCCTTTTGGTGCTTGTCCGTCCGTTCTTGGCTCTTATCCATAACCTCCGGTTAATTCAACCACAACCGGTCTCACTACGGAATCACCGCTATCATGTAGGATAGGGTGCCGTAAGGAGCGGATTGTGGTTGGGTTAACGGGAGTTGATTTAAGTTGTTGGGCAAGGAAAGAGTGAGAGAGATTTCCTTCTCTCAAACTTCCCTTATCCTACCCTAACAAGTATAGAACTACTCACACTTCATAATACGGAAAAATAAAACAACACAAAAGAGGAAGATAGAAAGAAAGAGATTAGAAGAATACGACTAACTGTTTGCGACCTTACCTTGGCGAGGATCAAGCGTAAGTATCATTGTCGTATGCAAGGATAAAGAAAAAGAGAGAAGAAACAAATAACAAGGAAATAACAACAACTACTTAACAATTAAAATTACAACAATTATAACAAGTAAAGAAAGAGACAAGCATGATAATAAAAATGGTCTTCTTTACTCATCACTCTTCACTCAAAAGCTCACTTACAAGTTTAATGGAGAAGAGGTGAGAAGAGGAAGAAGAACATGTACTAAAACCTAGCAAAGAAAAATACAAGATTATGGACCCTTTCCTTCACAAACTTCTGGGCTATTTATAGGCCAAAACATGAAACCCTAGGGCAACCAACAGAACATACATGAAAAGACCAACCTACCCCCCAAAACCCTGCACACTTGGCGCCAGAACGGCCGCGCAAGCGCGGCCAAGACCCCCCTTTGGCCGCGCTTCCGCGGCCGTTTTGATGACTTGGGTCTGGGTCTTTTTGGTGGGACCCTGATCTGATAGGAGCTTTAATCTGGTATATGTATTTTCTCATAATTGCTTCCCGAATTTTCCAGAATTTCTGTTGAGGGAAAGGTGGACTTTTTGTCAAGATTTTTGTCATGATTGCCTCGAGCTCCGCGTAGATCTCTTGGATCTTGTGCTACCATTGAGCCTTGTGCCTGAAAACGACATTGATTTGACATTTTGTCTCCCTAAACTGGTATCTGGCAGCACACGGATGAAGAGCGGAGACCGTGTTTTATCTGTGGTTGGCAGGAACCGGATTTTTGTCGTGTTTTCCATGAATTTCTCCGTTTGAGCACCGGGAACCTGTATCCTGCAATTGACTAGCAAACACGGCTCAAGAGTATCTACCGACATGCAATGTGATAAAAATTGGGCGGTATGAAAATGCAAAAATCTGATATGAACAGAAGCCCAAAAGGTTGCACGTGCAATACACGGGGAAATGAAAAGTTCAGAAAAATCAAACATGTGGAAAATGGTGTAAATACAGAATTAATCTGGTGGCACGAATCTCAAGGTATTTGCCTCAAGATCGGCCGGCGGAAATAGCCCTAGGTCGGCCAGGGACAGTTCATATGGATCCAAATTGATCCGTGCTTTGCACACTCGTCTCTTCAACTCTCCTCAACTCCTCTGCACTAAACAGAGACCTTTCATTTCACCATTTAACATCATTTTAATACTTTTTAATCCAAACTTTTAATTCCCAAACCCTAATTCTCCGCTATAAATATCACCCCATGTCCTAGCTCTTCACCATTCTGAAAATTCTAGCAAAAACTCTCTCAAAATTTTCTAAGTGCAAGTGGAGTAAAGTGGAGTTAGCGAGCAAGCTTCTTCCGTCGAAGATCGAAGCCGATTCCAGAGCTCCCGCAACACCCCGAAGCCTCCCTCCTCTTCCTTAACCTCTTCTTGATTTATTCAAACTGTAAGTCCCCTTCAAACTCTCTTTCTCTTCATTGAAATTCATCTTTAAATCCTACATCAGTAAAGTGGAGTTATTACAGATATTCTTTTTCTAAACCATAAAAACTCCCTTTTCTTTATAATTTGGTCAATCTAATTTTACACAATACTTGTAACCTTAAATGCCAATGTTTAGAATCAAGTTTAACCAAGAATCCCATGTGAAACAACTATAATTGAACTTTTTCATTAAAATACCTTGAACTTTATTATCACTTCTTTACATTTTCTTTAAAACTATACCTTTAGGAAAAACTTCAAGGGGTAACGACCTACCCAAAACGTACACATTTGTTTCATAGCACGATGCCTATTTGTATTTATTTTTGTTTCGAAGAATAATCTTTACAACAAAATACCACATACTTTAAAACCGGGTTTCTTTTAAAACGGTATTTCTTATTTCTTTACAATTATGCATTTACAACCCTTGTTAGGGGACCCGCTAATGGATGGCACGGATTATCGCACATTTTGGGGATCATAGAGCGAGATGCAGCACTCCTCACGGAGTATTCGATCTCGAAAGGATATAAATACGGTTTTTAAGAAAAACGAATTTTCTAAATAAAACTAAAATTTTAAATTAAAATTATAAATCCATATTTTCATTATATTATGAAATTATATTTTTTATAAAAAATGAAAGATTAAAAAAATGTCAATAAAATACCATCAAGTTACTAAAAAGGACTAGTTTTCAATAAAATACCATAAACTTTTAAAAGCTATGTATTTATCATTAAAATACCTCAATAATTAAAATACATGTTCATGAAAACCCTAAGTAATACAAATCACTCTCGAGGTTTTATTTTTTATCTATATTAAAATATTTTTTCATAAAACCCCTCGAGATATACAAAACAATATTTTAAGGACTTTAGTAAATATAAGTTTAAGCGGGATCAATTCTCTTGAGACCCAGGGTGCCAAAGAAAGTGAGTACTTGCCTATTCAGGTTAGAAAACTTAACAGGAGTTATCAGTAGCAATTTTCTTGAAAAAAGACACAAATCCTGTTGTCTATATGCAACAATTGTCGATGACTCCCGAACCTAAGAATTCAAGAGTTAAATCAGTTTACAAGTGTCTGACTCAGTCTGAGTCCAACCTCAAACCGGAATCCAAAATCAAACACGAATACTTGATCATGAACATGAATATTCGAATTCAAACATCAAATTCAAATATGTATACTTGACTTGACTTTACCGAACCATGGTTATAATTTGACATGAACTTAACATGAATACCAGAACACAATGGTTGCTATTGAAACTGACTTGACGCGTATCATGAATACAACTTGACATGAATACATGAACACTTGACACGAATACTTGATATTAACATTAACTCAATCTTGCCACTTGATGTATTCATGGATTCGAGCAAGGATAGGAATTTTAGCTGTAAAGTAGAATACACGATGTGTTGGGGTAGATCATATTTGAATCCAACGAAATCTCAGGAGTCCCTCTAGATCATGAATCCATGTTTACTAACATAAGAAAGTTATCATGAGGGCCCGTGTTTCCTTACTCCTGGATTATAACCTGTTGAGTTTGGAATACTTCAACACTAGGTTGAAGTCCCATTACTAACCTTGATTCAGGCTCATGGTTCTTTATCCCTAGATTACAGCCTGTTAGGTTCAAGAACACTCTTGAGATTGGTTGACATTCACCCTTGAACTTACGTTACATTAGTTGACCCATGTAAAGACCTTTTAGGACACTTGCATTCACTTCATGTCCATTGTACCTACACCACATGGCCATGCTATACTATGCCCATGTTATTTTGCCATGATATATATAGAGAACTGCATGTTAAATAGAATTTCCATGCTTACAGTAAATGACATGTTTAAACAACATATCTTCTAGTCCATTAATTCATGATATACATTTTTTATCATTATACTTTATACTTCACACCTATTTCTTGGGGACGTACCGAGCGAAAGTTCGCTAACGGGCATTCCACCCATCTTTGTTACTTGAAATGTTCTTCAGATACTATTGAGACTGAGGAGATGGACACCGCCGAGGAGGAGCATGATCAGATCATGACTCAGGCCTAGACTAGTTATTCTCTCTTTCAGTTTACGTATGCCGCCTGTTTAGGCATTTTTCTTCTTGTATTTTTTTTCAGTTGAACTCATGTATTATAATTGTATCAAGTGGAATGTAAATAAAGTTGTTGAATTTTAAATCTCATGTAAATTTCTTGTCATTTTATATTTCTCAATTTACGCTTAGCGTATTTATTCCAGGAAATGACCTTCTCGAAATAAATACCTCACGGGCTTACCATGTCACCGTTTCTGTCTATTGGGAAGCAGGGCGTGACAGTGTCCGTCTCTTCCACCAGCCAATGGGGATAATTTCGAAATTAAACCCCACTTCATCAACATATTGCCTAAATTTCATGGGCTTGAATATGAAGATGCATACGTTTTTATAACCAAATTCGAAAACGCATATGCAACGATAAGCACAACCCAACTTTCAGGAGATGCTCTGCGATTACATCTTCTCCCTTTTATCTTGTGCGATCTAGCAGAAAAATGGTTTTATAGTACCGCCGCACATTCTATCGCTAAATGGGATGAATTCGTTAAAGCGTTCCTTAAGAAATTCTATCCTCATCACAAGACCGCCCGTATTCGAAGCGAGATTAACCAGTTTACCCAACTTCCTAACGAACCCTTTTGGAAATTCTTTGAACGGTTTAAAAATCTCCTTGTCTAATGCCCTCATCACGGAATCGATAGATGGCAATTTTACCGAATTATGTATGAGGGTATTAATCCATCTACAAAACAAATGCTAGAAACCATCTGTCATTGTCATTTCATGTCAAAATACGAAGGAGAAGCATGACAATTTCTGGAAGACCTCACCGAACAAACGTTACAATGGGAGAGCACTAGACCATCAACATCATCTTCATCTAGGGCAGGTATCCATCAGCTCGATATCTCCATCACAGTGAAAGCCGAAATGGCTGCGATACAAAAGAAACTCAAAGCTATGGAAAGCAAATTTTTTTCAGCCTCCCTAAACCAAGTTACGCTCCCCAAAACCGTGTGTGGTTGCTGTTTTGACTCATCACACTTAACGGAAGAATGTCCTTTGAATCCTCCATCTCAAGGTCAAGAACAAATTAATGCTGCTTTTCAGCAATGACCTAGAAACGATCCTTATTTCTCCACATATGATCAGGGATGGAGGAATCTTCCTAATTTTGCTTGGAACCAAAACCAATCTCCAAATCAAAATCAGTTCCCAAACCAAAATAACTATAAAAAAACTTCCCCCATAGTAACAACAGCCACCACAACAAATTCACCAGCCCTTTCAACCGCAATATTTTCAAAATCCGGCCAATAACTTTGTCCTTTATAATAATTCTTTCCAATCACAGACTAATATTCCAACGGCAGCTACCGATAAAATCTATGCACTCAAAAGAAGCTTAGAAACGTTTATTAAACAATCCACACAAACGACGACTAATTTAACGTCTTCTATCCAAACATTAGTGCGACACACTGCTTCCCACGGTGAAAGCATAAAATCAACCGGAGCATAAATTACACGGTTAAATGCCGCGATGAGTGAGAGAAAGAAAGAGAGACTCCCATCTCAACCTCTACCAAACCCCGACAACTTACAATGTGAGAACATCGTCCTTAACCTATAAAATCATAACATGAGTGCGGTAACTACGTTGAGATCGGGAAGAGTGCTGAAAAATCATGTTGATGTTGATGAGTTAGATGACGTCCCGGCTACCATTTCTACTCCTACTTTGTCTTATCCACCATCTTCTTTCATGCCTATTCTCCGTTCTTCACTAGGCTCGAACCCTCAGCCCACTTTCTTGAATGAATTACCATCTAAGACCATCCCAAATCCAATTTTAAGTTCCATTCCATCCCCCACAAACTTCTCTTAAAGTGTTGGACCCGACCCCTATTGATAAAGCTCATTTTCCAAACCGGTTGAGGCCCAAAAAACCAAGTCCACAAATGGAGAAAATTGTGGAAATGTTTAAGCAAGTTAGCATAAATATTCCTCTCTTAGATGCTATCCAACAAGTTCAATTCTATACGAAAATTCTAAAGGACTTGTGCACTAGGAAAAGGAAAACTCAAGTGCCTAAAAAGGTTTTCTTAGCGAGCAATGTGAGCGATGCACTTACCCAACATTTGCCCAAGAAACGTAAAGACCCTGGTTTTCCTAAAATCTTTATAACTATTGAGGGTAAAAACATCAATCGCGCTATACTCGATCTAGGTGCTAGTGTTAACTTGCTCCCGTATTCTGTTTATTAGAAATTAGGCATAGGAGAGTTAAAACCTACGCATTGCATTCTCCAGATGGTCGATCGATCTATCACCCACCCTAGGGGTGATCTAGAGGACGTGTTGGTAAAAGTTGGGGAATTTATATTCCTTATGGACTTTATAGTTTTAGATACACAGCCTGTGGCGAACCCACGGAACCAAATCCCGGTGATTCTTAGTCGCCCTTTTCTAGCAACTTCCAATGCAGTTATCAATTGTCGTAACGGTTCAATGAACTTATCTTTTGGGAAGATGACAAGTGAACTCAAAATTTTCAGGATAGGAAGTCAACCATCCGAACCTTCTGCTCATATAATTAATATGTGTTCTGTGATCGAGATAGCTTCTGACAGCGGCGAATTTGAGGAGCTTTATGATAATGATCTCGACGCCACCAGTGCGTTATTGTTTGATCCAGCTATTTATATGAGTGAGGACCCTTCTATCGACAAGTCCACCCCCGAGTCTGAATCCTTTGACTTGTCGCAAAAGTTAGTTGAGCTTTCCAAGTCAATCTCTTACGCTAGCTATGAACCTCTTATGGAGTCCGAGTATCACTCCCCTACCCTACCGTCTATCGTCTCTCCGCCGACACTAAATTTCAAGCCGATGTCGTCTCATCTTAAATATACATATTTAGGTGAGAATGATTCTTTTCCTGTTATCATATCAGATTCTCTAGTTTTAGAGCAAGAGAAAGCTCTTCTGTCTGTCTTGAGATCGAATCGGCAAGCTTTTGGTAGGACAATGGCGGACATCAAAGGGATTATTCCCTTGATTGTTGAATATCATATACATTTGATGGATGAAGCCAAATCGGCCCGAGACGCACAAAGACGGTTGAATCCCGTCATGAAGGAGGCGGTAAAAAAAGAAATCATCAAATGCCGAGATAATGGTATAATTTACCCAATATCTGATAGCCAATGGGTAAGTGATATTTATGTGGTCCCTAAAAAGTTTGGCATCATGGTCATAACTAATGAGGCTAATGAGTTGATTCAAACACTGACCCAAACTGGGTGGAGGGTATGTATTGGTTATAGAGAACTCAATGCCATGACGAGGAAAGATCACTTCTCTCTACCTTTCATTGACCAGACGTTGGAACGTTTAGCCTGGCATGAGTACTAATGTTTCTTGGATGGATACTCAGGCTATAACCAGATTTCTATCACCGAAAAGGATCAAGATAAGACAACTTTTACTTGTCCTTTCGGGACTTTTGCTTATAGACGCATGCCCTTTGGGTTATGCAATGCTCCCGCTACATTTCAGCGGTGTATGATGGAGATATTCTCGGACATGGTCGAGAATTTTCTGGAGATATTCATGGACGATTTCTCCATATTTGGGGACTCCTTTGAGGAATGCTTACATCATCTTGACGCTGTTCTTACCCGCTGTAAGGATAAGAACATAATTTTGAATTAAGAAAAATGTCATTTCATGGTTCAAGAAGGTATTGTCTTAGAGCATATCATATCACGAAAGGGCATTGAGATAGACAAAGCTAAAATAGATGTCATTTCCAACCTTCATCCTCCCAAATGTGTCAAAAATATACAATCCTTTCTTGGTCATGCAGGATTTTACAGACGATTCATTAAGGACTTTAGCAAAATTACTAGACCCTTAACTCTTCTCTTGGCCAAGAATAAAACATTTCATTTCGACTCGAATTGCATGGTTGCTTTTAAATCGCTTAAACGTTCCCTCACTACAGCCCCCGTTCTGTCATCTCCAGACTGGAATCATCCTTTTGAGCTTATGTGTGATGCATCTGATTTTGCTATTGGTACAGTCTTAAGATAGCACATTGATAAGATACCATATGTAATTTACTATGCATATAGGACCTTGAACGATGCCCAAATGAATTATACAACTATCGAGAAAGAACTCTTGGCAATTGTATTTGTATTAGAAAAATCCAGACCCTATTTAATTGTCTCTCCAGTTGTAGTCTACACCGATCATTCCACCTTAAGACATCTTTTATAAAAGAAGGATGCTAAATCCAAGATAATAAGTTGGATCCTATTGTTACAAGAATTTGATATTGTCATACGAGACAAGAGTGGATGTGAAAACGTCGTAGCCGACCATTTTTCACGACTTTCTTCTTCGCCAACGTTGACCTTGCCAATAAACGATTCCTTTCTAGACGAAAAGCTCTTGACTATATCTAGCGAACCTTGGTTCGCGGATATTGTGAATTATTTAGCAACAGGATTTTGACCCAGCAAATGGTCAAAATAAGACAATCACCGATTTTTATCCCAAGTAAAACACTTTTACTGAGACGAACCCTATTTGTTTAAGTATTGTCCCGATCAAATCATTCGCCGATGTGTCCCTAATAATGAGTTCAAGAATGTATTATCTTTCTGCCATGATCAAGAATGTGGCGGTCACTTTAATCCAAGGAAAACGGCAGAGAAAGATTTACAATGTGGCTTTTACTAGCCAACGTTATTCAAAGATGCATATGATTATTACAAAACTTGTTCACGGTGTCAACACATGGGTCGGATTTCACGGAGAAATGAGATGCCACTCCAACCTATCTTGGTTGTGGAGATATTTGATGTATAGGGAATTGATTTTATGGGCCCGTTTCCCAACTCTTTTGGGAACTTATACATTTTATTAGTGGTTGATTATGTCTCTAATGGGTGGAAGCAATACCATGCCGTACTAATGACAACAAGGTTGTTGTTAAGTTTCTTAAAGAAAATATCTTTTCTCAGTTCGGGCACCCGCGCGCTATCATTAGCGACAATGGGACGCATTTTTGTAATCGGTATTTCGAGACTTTGATGCGGAAATATTCAATCAACCACAAACTTTCTACGCCCTATCATCCCCAAAAAGGCAGGCAAGCTGAGATCTCCAATAGACAGATCAAACAAATTTTGGAGAAAACGTTTTCTAAGAGCCATAAAGATTGGTCTACCAAATTGATGAATGTTCTTTGGGCATTTTGTACCACTTATAAGACCGATCTTGGTGTGTCTCCATACCGACTAGTGTTTGGAAAGGCTTTCCACCTTCCTGTCGAGATCGAACACAAATCAATGCGGGCTATTAAAGAACTTAATTGTGATTTTGATCAAGCCAGCGGCTATCGGAAGTTGCAATTAAATGAGCTAAGCGAACTTCGCGATGAAGCTTACAATAATGCGGTTATAGTAAAGAACCGGACAAAAGTGTTCCACGATAAACATCTTTTGAGGAAAACATTCACACCGGGACAACAAGTCCTTCTTTACGATTCCCGTCTTCATCTTCATCCGGGTATGCTAAGATCTCGTTGGAAATGACCTTTTATGGTGCGGTATATGTACCCGCACGGTACAGTGGATATAAAAAAAATGTTTAAAATGGCTCTATTTTTAAAATAAATGGGCATAGATTATGTCACGCCCCGCTTCCCAATAGACGGAAACGGTGGCGTGGTAAACCCGCGACGTATTTATTTCGAGAAAGTCATTTCCCGGAATAAATACGCTAAGCGTAAAAGAAGCAATATAAAATGATAAGAAAATTAACATGAGATTAAAACTTCAACAACTTTAATTACATTCAACTTGATTCATTTACAATACATGATTTCACCTGAAAGGAAATACAAGAAAAGAAATGCCTAAACAGGTGACATACATAAACTGAGAAGAAGGTAACTGGTCTAGGCCTGGGTCGTGATCTGATCATGCTCCTCCTCTAAGATATCTACCTCCTCAGTCTCCACAGTATCTGACGAACATTCTAAGAAAACAAAGGTGGGTGGAATGCCCGTCAGCGAACTTTCGCTCGGTAAGTCCACAAGATATGAAGTGAAATATAAAGTGTAATGATAAAGGAAGTGTATATCATGAACAATTGATTATGAGGTATGGTGTCTCAGCATGTCATTTTATATAAACACGGCAATTTTATTTAGCATGCAATTCTTTCGTAATATATGTGAACAGGTATGGTAATATATATGACAAGTAGATAAACATGATAGTATAGCATGAGCATGGCAAACAAATATAACATGGCCGTGTAGTATAGGTATGGTGAACATGCAGTGAATGTAAGTGTCTTAACAGGTCTTTAATTGGGTACACTAATTTAACGTAAGTTCAAGAGTGAATGTCAACCAATCTCAAGAGTGTTCTCGAACCCAAACAGGCTGTAATCCAGGGATAAGGAACCACGGGCCCGAATCAAGTATTAGTAACGGGACTTTAACCTAGTGTTGAAGTGTTCCAAACTCAACAGGCTATAATCAAGGAGTATGGAAACACGGGCCCTTATGATAGCTTGCTTATGTTAGTAGACATGGATTCGTGATCTAGGGGTGTTCCCTTATAAAAAATATATATATGGAATGAAAGAGGGAAAACTTCCATTAATACGGGCCTCACGTGCCCACACATGAGCACCTATATGCAAAGCATATAGGTGCTGCATTTAAGCAAATCGATAGGCTAAAAGTGAGCCTCACGTGTATGCAGAGCATATAGGCGCTGCATTCAAACAGATGGCAAGCCAAAAAGGTTCATGTGTTAACACGTGATACACTCATATACTGTTGCATATAAGCGAACAAGCTTAATCCCATTGGGATCACGTGCTGCACGTGAGTGCTCTTAACACCTTCAAAGCTGATAGAATTAAATTCTAAACAACGGGATTAAAACTCTATTTGGAAAATATTTCCTTAAATCTTTCTAATATGGAAAGATCCTTCTCTAACAAAGAATCTTGGATGAACTATCTGATATAATTAAATTCTATGTGGGAAATATTTTCCTGATCTTTCTTAAACTAGAAAGATCTTCTCTGTTAAACGGAGGACCTTTGGATCAAAGATCCAACGGTGATCATCTGATAGAATAAAATTCTATAAAAGATATTCATATAAATAAAATTCTATAATAGAATAAAATTCTAATCTTGTTAAACTAAAGAGATATTCATGTGATAGAATTAGATTCTATCTTAGGAAAATATTTCCTAATCTAGTTAAACAAAAAAAAACAAATAAGAAATCCTCTATGTTAAACAAAGAGCCTTTGGATTAAAATCCAATGGTAAATAAAATTCACCGTTTGATCTAAAGATCATTCTTGATCTCTCAATCAGAGATTTGCTAAACGAGATTGATCTTTTCTCCTCTCCTATAAATAGGAGCACACACAAAATGAAAAGGGAATGAGGATATTAAAAAAAGGGAGAGAGGAGAAAAAGAGAGAGACGACAGCAGAGAGAGAACTCCCCAGAGACTTAAAGAATATACAGTGAGAGAATTTAATTCTCAAAAGAAAAGACTTGTTCCCTTGAAACACTAGATAAAGGAAAAAACAAAAAAATTGTTTTATGCATCTTTAAGGGTTAACCCTTCATAGACGAACTTAGTTCTTCCTCTGGTTGAGATCTGCAGAAGCAGATCTCCCTACAAGTTGAGAATTTAATTCTCATCGGGGAGATTCTATCATGCAGATTCAAAATCTAGGGGAAAGAATTGAGTTCAAAGAAATTGATTCTTACAAAACATCTGAAAACTAGGGTTTAACCCTATAAAAAGAATTTGATTCTCACAAAACATATGAAAACTAGGGTTTAACTCTATAAATAGAATTTAATTATTACAAAACAAGAGACATGAGATCCTCCAAACCCTAGGGTCATTAACATGAGATCGAATCTCCAAACACCAAGAAGGAAAGATTCATGATTCATTATTGTTTAAACACTATAACGAACACCGCATGTGTTTCCCACGCAAGCGCTTAAAAAGAAGAACAAGAAGTGTCTCCTCGTTTGGACGGATGCGGCCGTTGTAGCAGACATCATCAGATTCCCCTACAGGCGCAGCCCCTACAGTTAATTACGTTACCGCATCGCGATAACCACTTTCTCCTGCTCCGGAATTTCACTTCGTGTCGTGTATGTTTTTGTTTGTTTTGTTTGATTGCCCGTGGATTGTATACGGAGACTAATTTATGTCGTCGCCCGTAAGGCGCGGATTAGTCCAAATCCGTATATTTTAGATTTAGGCTTGGGTTGATTTAAGGATCGTTAATCTGGTTTAAGATTAAGATCAACTTACAAATATGAGCATTTGGAGCTCGATTGGTTTTTTGTTAAGGATACGTTAGTCCAATTTGAGACTAAGATCTACTTAACAAGGTCTTAGGATCATTTTTTTGCTTCAAATCCAATAAAAGAGCATTTGGAATCTGTTGTTTTAGTTTAAGGATGTTTCGGTCCGTTATCACCGTTTTAGAGGCGAAGTTTTAGTTTGAGGACATTTCGGTCTGTTGAGGTGAGGTTTTAGTTTAAGGACGGCTCGGTCCGTTGATCACCATTTTGGAGGTGAAGTGTTAGTTTAAGGACGTCTCGGTCCGTTGTCCATCTTGCATGCACGTGTATTTGTTATGTGACGGGATGAACAACGATGATTTGGGATGCACCAAGTTTGGGGTGCGGTCTGATTTGAGGTGTCCACGTCAGTTTGGAAGTGCACAAAAAAGCCGTTGGTTGTTGGGACCCGCCACCTCTCTGAAGATGTTGAGAAATTACAACGACATGAATCAGAGGTGTGGAGAGATGTACCCTTAAACCAATTCCCGTATTTGAGGGAAAAAGGAGTTAGTGGTAAACCCGGAAATCATTAGTCATATTTTGAGACTAAGATTTTCTCGGGAGGATGTGGGATGAATATCATTTTGGATATCATCAGTTGGAAGATCAATAATCGTATTTGGGACTAAGATCAGTTTGGGAAATCATGAACACATGGGCTCAGTTGATCTTTGTCACGCCCCGCTTCCCAGAGTGCGCTACGATCGGCACGTGACAGAGCCAACCATGCTACCTGTGGCTAGGAAACATCCCTCCACAGTCACATTACGGCTATCTATAAGATATCAAGAACAGGAAAAATATACAACTAATTAATACATGTTCATCTGCCAGAATAAACTAGTCAAGAAATAATATGCGGAAGCAATAAATCCAATAAACAGTAACAATATGGAAATACGTCCCAATACGGGCTCACATATGGAAATAAAATTGCGGAAAGAAAACTAAACTAAACTAAACACTAGCAAGATCCTCACTGCTCGGTCTGATGGCTGAAATACTCCTGGTCAGCCTGCGACAAAGATAGAGGAACTGGGCCATGCAGAACCCAGACGTCAGTGCGTCATAATATCAAACAATGAATAAATAATCAGAATGAAATGAGGTATGCACGCACTCATATAAACGATGACATGAATATAACAGGTAAACATCAATATGAAACAGTGAGGTGTATATGTATATGTGAAGTGCGGTGAGTGATCTAAACTATACTACTAGTTTATCTATTCTAAAGTCTTTGAAATCAATTAATGTATTTCTCATCGTAACCCATTAGTCTATGCCCCGTTGATTCCCCATGGGACCACGATAACAGGATTATTCCGTAAGGCCCGGAAAAACGGCAAACAATATATTCCGTAACGCCCGGAAAAACGGCAAACAATATAATAGCCTTTTGAGTTACGCTCGGTTACATTCTTGATTTTCCCTTACCCCCAAGATTATGTGTTCAAGTCAAGTATTGCCAATCGATATCTAATGACAACACAGGATCAAGCAGGTACAGGTTTTGTCTAAATAGACAACAGGATATGTCCGTCGGGACAACAATTCAGGTTTGTCGGCATTAGTAACAAGATCAGATAACAAGTCAAGCAGTGATGTATCAAGTCATGTCAGGTAGTGCATATGTATCACACGGATGCTCAAAAGTAAAACTGTAGTAAGTACCGAAACAAGGTAAAAACACGGATGCACAATGTCTATCAGGGATCACATCTATAACTCCATCACTACGTATAATGCACATTATCAATCATGGGGTGCAAATATAACGGTAACATGATATAATATGATACGGCATGAAACTAGATTTATAATAAATAACACGGATACGAACGGATATTGGAAAAACGGTAAAACTGTAACATGGATGTAAAATGCAATAAACATGTAATAATTTTATTCATATAGATGTAAAATATGTTGTATAGCTTGTAGCAAGTTAAACTTGCATGCGACTAGATATGTAATAAACTGTACGGATGTGAACGGATATTGTAAAACTGTAAAACTGTAATATAGGATGCACAATGTAATGAACATGTAATATTATTATTAATATGGATGCAAAATATGTATCATAGCATGTAGCAAGATAAACAGGCATGCGACTGTATATGTGATAAATGATACGGATACGAACGGCTCTCCGAAAATAGTAAAACAGTAACATGGATGTACAATGCAGTAAACATGTGATATTTTTATTCATATAGATGCAAAATATATATCATAGAATGTAGCAAGATAAACTTGCATGCGACTATATATATGATAAATGATACGGATACAAACGACTATCCGAAAACAGTAAAACAGTAATATGAATGTACAATGCAGTAAACATGTGATATTTTTATTCATATGGATGCAAAATATATATCATAGTATGTAATAAGATAAACTTGCCTGATCGAATCTCACGACGGGGTGCGTACGCCGCATACGATGTCGGTAAATGTCGCGATGCACACGCAGGCATACAGAACTGAACCAAGCAAAGCAAGAATGTGACCACGCTGGCTGAGGACGTCTACTGGGTCGTCCGGATTATCGGCGACGAGCACGGCTCCAGCGATCACCGGAAACGTGAAAGCAAGAAAGAAAGAGAGGAAAGAAGAAGGAGTTTGCGGTTAAAGCTCTAGGTTTGGATCTGGGGTCAGAGTGGAAGGCGAGGGGGTGACGTCGACGATGGGCCGTCGACGGCGAGGATGGAGGCGAAGGTTTTCCGGCAAGGTTTTACGGCAAGGCAGTGGATCACGGTTCTTGAAGTCGGGGATCGGGGTTTTGTGCAGTGGGTCGTGGGTTTGCAAAGGAGAGGAGAGGAGAGAGGTTTGTGGCGATGACGAATGTACGGAGGCGACGGGGTCGGAGCTCCGGCGAGGGTGCAGGCGGGTTCAGGGGCTCCGGTTTGGGTTCGGGTTGAGGGTTTTTGTGCAGGGAAGAGTCGCAGGTGGTGGTGATGAAGGGAAGTGGAGGAGAAGGTGGTGGCGAGGGGTAAGGCGACGAGGGGCGTGGGCATGGGTTCTCATGAGGGTTTCGCGTGAGGTGGGAAAAAGAAAAGGTGATGGGGAGAGAGAGAGAAGAAGACGTAGGTGGCCGGGGTTGAGATTAGAATAGGTTTATAATAATTAATATTATATAAAGAAAGAGAGAGAGAGATGGAGATCTGTGAATGTAGATTTAGGATATTGAAAAAAATTTAAAAATATATTTTAGTTTTAAATTTTAAGTTAGGATATATTATAATAGATATATATTATAATATAATATCATATATTTTGAGATTTTGGCTAAAACAAAAATAGTCCAAAACACGCCCGGTTTGGGTCTAAAATTACGGTTTGAAAATACAGATAATATACGTGTTAATCAAAACCAAAATACGATATCCGGGTAACGAAAATGCATACCCCCAAGAATGGATACACGTAGCGTGCACGTAGCGATCCAAACGAGTCCGTTTCACTGAACGGGATGAGAACAAGATGCACGGATGCTACCACAGGATCAGGGGTATGATGCAGGCCATACTAGATATTTTTAAAATATATTATTTGATTATATTTGTATTATTAAAAAAATGCAGATGCCAGATATAATGCAGGTATACAGGATATACAATATGAAAGTGTACGGATCCTCCACACTAGCAGGGATAGATCCAAAACAGGAATCAAGACGGGTTTCCAGCAAGCGGGTCGGGTCGGATGTAAACACAGATACCAATTACACTATTTGCACCCATAACAGTAATAAATCAAGAAATATCCATAGATAAAGAAATACCCAAAACAGAACTGGTATAAATGAACTAGGGTGTTACAATCGAAATCGGGGAGATTTTATCCTCAGGGGACCTAGCCAATTTGGACTTGGTCCATTCAGTTTTTTTATTGAAAAGTACCAAACACTTGTTTGGGCTCTGTTTGATCAGTCCCCTTTTTGTAAAAGGGCTGGGCACTTATATAAGTTTTGACGCTCACATATAACCATGTGGGCTCTCAGTCATGGGGATTGCCCAATAAATGTTAAACACTTTACCACTTTTTGTCTTTGTATAGAGTGCTAGGAACTCTTTATAGCGCTCATGTGCGAAGCACGTGAGGCGCTAGGCGCTGCCTAGTGAGTGCTAAGCACTCTTCCATTCTGTGGTGTCCACGTGAGAGACACGTGAGGCGCTGGGCGCAGCTTATTGACTGCTAAGCACTCTCCATTATGGCGCCCACGTGAGGAGCACGTAAGGCGCTGGGCGCTGAGCGCCGCTCATTGAGTTCTAGGCATTTTTCTCTATGGCGCCCACGTAAAGAACACGTGAGGCCCTGGGTACTGGGTTCTTTCTTTTATGAGGACCAGATTTTTCTCAAGAACAAGTTCCTCCCGATGAGAATTAAATTCTCAACTTATGGGAGACTTGTCTTGTGGATCTCAGATCCAGAAAAAGAACTAAGTTCTTCTTTTAAAA
Source organism: Agapanthus africanus (assembly GCA_030015575.1). NCBI lineage: Eukaryota > Viridiplantae > Streptophyta > Magnoliopsida > Asparagales > Amaryllidaceae > Agapanthus > Agapanthus africanus. Next base: position 352,160,719 of record CM057351.1, read on the forward strand.
GGATTAAACCCTTATATATGTAAACGAGATGATCTTTGTTCTTCTTATTTACCTAGAGGTTTTTGAGGAGGGAGATCTTCTTCTCTGTTTCTTTTTGAAGCTCTCTTCTTTTTTTTAGAAACTTATGGGGGGGCTTCCTCTCTCCAGACTTGAAGTCTTCGGTCCTTTATATATTAGAGGCAGGTTTGTTAATTAGTTTTTTTTTTGAAGAAATCTCCCATTAAGAGATCCTAATTGATATGGAGATTTTTACCCACCATTGGATCTTTGATCCAAGGGCTTCTGTTTACAGAAAGTATTATCTTGTTTTTCTTGACAAGATCGGAGAGATATTTTTCCGCACAGAATTTATTCTGTAGAACGGTGATTTTTTAATCACCATTGGATTTTAATCCAACGGTCCTCTGTTTTACAAAGGGCATAAAATTTTATTCTATGATCCCACCGAAGGTATATTTCTTGTTTTAGAAACATTTGAGAAATATTTTCTCTCAACCGAATTTTAATTCTGAGTCTTGATGATTTATCATCTCCGTTGGATTTTTTATCCAACGGCTCTGTTTAACAGAGGGTAGAATTTAATTCTACCTGGGTGCCGGTGCTCACGTGTTGTGCACGTGGGCGCTAATTAAGGTTTTAATTCCTTTATGTGCTTTGCACATTGGCGCCAATATAAGAGTTTTTAACTCCGGCGCTGGCGCCGTCGTGAAAAGCACGTGAGGCGTAGCCTCTTAAATTTTGGATAGAGCTTTGCTCTTTTATTGGGGGAAACAAATGCCCCCCACCGTTCCGCTCACGTAGCTCACACGTGAGTGCAGTGGTGACACCTTTTCCACCGTTCGATCTCCTGGAGAGTTGAACCGTCTCTTAAAGTTTTATAAATATGGTCTTTGTCCCTTGAGATGGCTGTTTTTCATCTTCTTTTTAACTTTCTTCTATCTTGAGAATTTAATTCTCCTTTCAGAGCTCAGATCTTTGTTCAAAGAAACTCTTTCAAAGTCAAAACTCTGTCAAAGTTTTGGTAAGAACCATGACCATGTCCTAATGTTTGAGGAATCTCTTCATGTCTTCGGGTTTTTAACCCAAATCGAAGAGAATGTCGCACAGCTGAAAGCTATCTTTGAAAAACTCCAACAATGTATATCTGATGGGCTGGCGCTGAAGTAGAAGCTCGTTTTTACCGAGCGGGTCATGCAAGATTGCCAAGCTGCCAAGTAGGAAATCGTTGAGAAGCTTTCATCCTGCTTGCAACAACAGGATCAAATCGAAGCGGGGCTGGCCGCAGTAGCTGAATGCGAGGAGGAGTTGCGAGGAGGGCGTGAGCGGGTCACCAATTTGTTGAAAGCCCCTCCTTCCTAATTGTAACTGTATTCCCTTTTTTGCATTAATTGTATCTCTTAAACATTTTGATTCATGAATAGAATATACATTTTTTCTCTTGCATCCGCTTATCTGTGTCTTGATGTGGCACTAATTAGTTTATTTACTCGTTTAGGAGTTTTTAGTTTATTCACTCATTTCGGAGTTTCTAGTTTACGTACTCATTTCGGAGTTTGTAGTTTATTCACTCATTCCGGAGTCTCTAGTTTATGGACTCATTTCGGAGTTTTTAGTTTATTCGCTCATTCCGGAGTTTCTAGTTTATGGACTCATTTCGGAGTTTGTTTAGTTTACCTCCCTTTGGCTTATAGGCAAACTCATCCTAACGTTATAGATAACCCCTGCTCTTTGCGACAGAGGTCCATTAGGTTTTGTGGTACTAGGGTTTTAGTTCGTGGTACCGTCACGTTGGTTGATGTATTCCCCGATATGCAGTCTTTATGCTGCTGTTCGAGTAGCCCTACGACTGTCGTGTCTCTGATCCCTTCGGGGGCTGGACAAGACGTCTTCAAGTAATCTTCTTAGGCAGTTTGACGGTCGGAAGAGCAAGCGTTAGGAATTTTGCTATGCCACTTTTTACTTGAGATTAAGCTCAGTTTGGGAGCCCCGATGAGTCATAACCACTCAGCATGGTGTGGGATGATCTCCGATGGTCTTTCGGGTTTTATTTGAGTTACCGTCAAGACCCTGAAGCTAGGAATTTTGCCTTCGCTTCCTTTTGATTTGGCTATTTTGGAGCCTTTGTTGACATTGTGTCTGCTATAACGAGAAGAATATCGGGATAGTCTTTAGGTTGTTTTGTGAACCGTTAAGACTTGGAGCTAGGAATTTTGCCATGGCTTCATTTTGTTTCGACCCTGGGTTCTTTTATTGACGTCGCGTCTGCATCCTGCTGGAGTGAGAGGGAACACCATTGTTGATATTGCGTCTGCTGTAACGAGACGAATGTTAAGCTAGTCTTTAGGTTGTTTTGTGAACCATCAAGACTTGGAGCTAGGAATTTTGCCATGGCTCTGTTTTGTTTCGACCCTGGGATCTTTTGTTGATGTCGCGTCTACATCCTGCTAGAATGAGAAGGTAAGCCGGGGTTGTCTTTAGGTTGTATATGAACCGTCAAGATCTGGCTCCTTTTGACGGAGCCTGGTGGGAAAACATGGTTCCCTTTTTCATTTGCGCCCATGAATTATATACAGGGGTTGGTGTAGACTTACCTGCAGGGCAGAAAAGTTTCATTTAGATATGTTTTTTTTTGCTTCTGCGATGCTCTATCTTTTCAGCTTTTATATCGCGAAAGTCACGATTGCCCAATCATTTTGGTTATTTTTCGCGGTGCCCAATCATTTCGACTATGTATTGTTTTATTTTTTACTCGCTGTTTTTTATTGTGAGTTGCCCAATCATTTTGGCTGTTTCATATGCATATATTTTTTTGCTCGCTGATTTTTTAATTGCGAGTTGCACCATCATTTCAGCTATTCCATATGCATATACTTTTGTTGCGAGTCGGGAACTTGGATCCTGACACCAATTCCGGCATCAGCATTGCTGCGACTGGAATATTGCCATGAGCAAATCATCATTTGCCTTGAAAGGACTTGGAATTCGATACCAATTTAGGCATCAGCATCGCTACGACTGGAATATCGTCATGAGCGAATCATCATATGCCTCGAGAGGACTTGGAATTTGATACCGATTTAGGCATCAGCATCGCTACAACTGGGATAATGCCAAAAGCGAATCATCATTTGCCTTTGTCGATTTGAACAAAAGTGGCTTAGCAAACAGGGTTAGGATCCTGTCGATTAAGGCTTTTTCTCTCTACGAGTCGGGAGGATCTCGAAGGTGTAGGTTCTCCCTAGAAGTCGTGAGGACTCCTAAATGGTATTTTCTCTTGCAAGTCATAAGGATCTTACAAGAGTATTTTCTCCTTTTAAGTCGAGAAGACTTACAAGTGTCGTTCACCATATGCGGACATTCCGCGCCATTGGTGGAACTAGGTGAGGGCTATGTTTATTTGTACCCATGGATTGTATACAAGGGCCAATATTAGACCGCCTGTAGGGCAACTTGGGGAATATAATGGCTTAAGAACAGATCTAGGTGCCTGTAACTAAAGGCTTTTGAGTCCTATGAGCCGTGAGGGTCTCGTAGGGGGGAAATTCTCCTTACGAGTCATGAAGATCTCGCAAGTGTAATTTCTCCTTAGGAATCGTAGGGATTCCTAAGCGTGTTGCTCCCTTGTAAGTCGTAAGGATCTCACGCAGGTATTTCCTCCTCACAAGGTCGAGAGGACCTTGCTGTAGGGTTCCTAGGCACACTAATGAAGTATCACAAGGCATCAAACATGGCCAATTCAAATTTTACAAGTGCCAAGAAACCCTAATACGAATCGTTAACTAGATGTATAGGTGATGCGATGCAAGTAAACAACTTTAACTGAAAAGGAAAGGGGCTACAACCTTTGTAGATCCGGTCCTCCACCTCCTAGGCTCCGTGATGACGTCCCTCCGCTGTCCAAATTGAATCCATGACTCTAGCATCGGGTTCATCGGAGAAAAGGGCGGACTTGGTCGTCGGCTTCGATGCCGAAGATGATCTACGTCGAGGCATCACAAGATCAAGCTCCCACTTCACCAAGTCATGAAAACTTGTGAAGAAAACACCCTATACTACTTGGCAAGAGGTAGAGGATGAAGAAATAGGAAGTGGGTTCACTTTAGAATTGGATTTCTTACTCTTTTTTACTAGTTGCCATTGATGGAGGCAAGCTTTCTTCAGATTGAAGAAGGAGAAGAAGATGAAGATAATATGATAAGTTGTTTTCAAAAAGAAAATAAAATGAATACTTATCATATTTCAACCATGGTCAAGTGTAGAGAAAGAACTATGGTTAGTTTGGATGGTTAGGGTTAAGCATGAAGACAAAATTGTCACTTAGTCAAAGCTTCATGAAGCTTCAACAACAAACAAAGAAAGCCACAATTTTCTCTTTATCATTTCCATAATAAATAAATAAATAAATAGATAAATGAATAAGTAAATCAAATGAAACCCTAACCACTAACTAACCATGGTTTAATTCTTTACACAAACCCAAGCTAGCATGTATCATCAACCATGATACAATCTTGTGCACAAAAAATATATCACATATACAATGTGCATTTCAAGTGAACTTCAAGTGAGAAAATCCATTTAAAGTGAACCAATACTAGTTAATGCAAAGTAATATATCAAATATATAATTATACATCAAATCATTAAATCAACACTTGATTCAATGATCCGGTCATGTCGCATATAACCGACTAGTATCCAATGTATCAGCTTATCGAATCAATCCTCGATTCGATAACTAGGTTATATTGCATACAACCATTCGACACATTCATCGCGAGAATGGAATACGGTATCACATACATGCATTATTCTCGGTCCCGCACATATCTCATATGCGCTCCCATTTTGTCACGACCCGAAAGAGCACGTGACTGGCCCTTGAATCCTATGAAGTCTATAGGACTCCATCTGATCCAAGTAAGCCAAAAGCCCATAAATCTAAAACCATTTAAAGAGTAAATAAAGAAAACTGGTTTTGAAAAGTAAAGAAATCATGTTTCGAAAATCAAAGTTTTTAAATAACTAAGCCGAATGTGTATTTTTAAAATGTGTAACCTTTCCTGAAAATTTCGGCAGAGTTTCCTTTGTAAAAACTGGCCCCGAACGGGGTACAACAAGAATAATATATATGAGATGATAAAAGGCATCCCCAAGCGGGAGCTAGCTCTTCTTCAATCGACGGTCACAACCACGCAAGCAATAATATACAACGCCAAAGGGCGAGGATCAAAACCCAAAAAGAAACTCAAAACAGCCAGAAAACCGTAATACTACAAGCGCGACTCTAAGGTCAAAATAATACAACACTGTTTTCTAAGTCTGAAACAATATATAAGTTTTGGTTGATGGAAATTCTAGATACAATAAATAATACATGAACAATGGCGGTTCTGATACAAAAGAACCCACCTATCCAAGCAAGTCACCCATAAGGAAGCAGTGTGCCAGGAATGCCGCTATGGAATCTGTACGGCAAACCTGCAAGAACTGGGGCACAACGGGGGTGAGTTGCCAACTCGTGAATAGAAAATATCTACAAGCAGAGATCGAATGCATGACCTATCCTAGGTCAATACGATCAGATATAAATAAACCTCAATATGAATAAAGCTGAAGCATGCTAAACTGGCAATGTAATCTCTATACATGAGTGTAGTGCCAAGTGCTCGTGCTAGTGCCTCAGGTAATAGCATGTCATGAATATGAGGTATAGTCAATGTAATCAAATCTGCACGCACGTGGATCCCGTCCACTCGTCACCCACTGACAATAACCACCATGCATGTAAATATCATAAAACCTGTGCATGGAAATATGAGGACATAATCCACCCGTGTCCCTCGCGACACGTCAAATCATTGAGCCGGAGTGCCCAGCATCGACACTCGAAAACATCATGAAAACTGTGACCAGCATCGGCACGTAAATCCTCATATATCGGGCTCCGTCAGTCTGGATCGGCCCTCGGGCTCTGTCTGCGGTATCGGCCCTCGGCCCCGGCGGTATGCCCAAACCATCTATCGACTCTGGTCGGTATCCTCCGGATAACCGCCAGGTCCAACCAATCACCGGTAGGTACTCGCCCGCCTCCAGGCTCAATCGGCAAAGCTCATCGATCATCTTGCCGAGGGGAACCATACCGGGTCCACCATGTACCCGCAATCGGCTCGTCCACTCCTCGATTCGGGTTTCACATGTCGCTCTCAGCACCGAGAAAACACATGGTGGACGCACTGAAATATCATATCAAGGGTAACCGGGTTTTTAAAGCAATGACATATTCTCTTTTGAAACATCCTCGGTTCCCAAATCCAGAAATATCATAGAAACGACATATCTCAATGCGTATAATCAAAGAGCATGAAGTATGCGACATAAAAAGGAAAGTATGCATATCATCATGTCACACAAGGATCATATACTGAATGCAATAGTACTACAGTGTAGTGGCATGGCAATTATCGATGATGAGTGTGTGAGCCGGCAACAAGTGTACGTGGAACATAAGCATCATCGATAATGGTGCTGGTGTCCTAGCAGCATGACTGAAATATAACCACAGTACAAGCGATGCAATGCAAATAGCAGGAATATGCGGAAACGAATAATCGACGCAAAAGTACAGAACCTGCCCCAATAGATATGTCATGCAACCGTGCCTTTTGAAATAAGACGAATCAGGGCTTTTGGTAAAACAAGGGCTACGGTGTCTTAAGAAAAGATGCATCATTTGAAAATATCCGTATAACCCTTCTGCCTATCTTTAAAATATCCCCGATTCGTTAGCTTTGAAATAGGTATGTCTCGGCTCAGTCTAAGGTCTACTAAGTAATCTAGACAGGAGGGGTATGAAACCACCTACATCTGAGTCGATATATATAGATATAATAGTCGGTGATCCCGCCTCAATAACATATCGTAAGATATCCTCGAGTCATGAGTGCGGATCTATCATCAATACCGGCTCGTACGGTAAATCGTCGTACGGCATCCCAATAACTGGGTAGGGGTCAATATCACACTATCTCATCACATATCAGGTATCACTTATCATCAGCTCGCACAATCTGGGGTACTACTCTAAGTCTAGTACAAATCGATACCATCTATAAAAATATGAATGCGGGTAAAGCACACGTCCAAAGGCCCGCTAAAACTATCATATCGCACCTCAAAGACAACCTATGTCACATCGCCGATCTCACGGCCTCACATCAAGTATCATCTCAAACCCACGTATCATCCTCAAATCCCGTATATAAACACATAGTCCCATACCCATGTGTAGATATACGCACCGTCATATGCGCACAGATATATGAAAGAATGTATGCAAGTATGTGTGTATGTGTGAGTGTGGGTGCAACCACTATCCTAGGGTTTCGCACTACTCAACCAATACATTCTTATCATCAAAATACCATTATTACCATCAATAACCCTAAACAACACATAATAAATATACGTGTGTATACGTATTCGTATACATCACCACGGACTGCGGGGGTGCTATACGCCATCCACCCGACTTCTCCCCGTAGATATAAATCTACTCACCTTGCTTCTCATGTGTCGGTGTCGATGTCGCCATCTTCATCTTCTTTGCCTCACATCTCGTAGGGTACCTACAAGTATATCACAACGCTAAAGCACATGAAAATCACATCGGAAACCAAAATAGCACACGCTACCCGCATAGGTAAAAACCTATCGACTCACATGTAAACACGATCAATATCCACTTGTCGTTGACGTCCAAACGCCACCCGACAGGAATGAATCACCAAATACCAAAATCCATGCTAAATCATGTCGTAAACCATGCACCAACATAGGAAAATCAACCCAGATTTCACCCTAGATGGAATCAGTCAAAACTAGACATACCCAGGGTCAAAACTAGAGGAAATGGGGCCATGCACAGAAAACGAGGCAAATCCGTCCTGCTCTGGCCGCAAATTGCGGCCAGAATGGAATAATTGGCGGCCTCGTGAAGGAGTTGGGGGCTAGGGTTTGGGGTGGTGGTTCATTGGTGCCTGGACATCTCACTGTCAACTCAGTTTCACTTTTGGGATCTCGGGGTCATAGCAGATTCCATAAAACAGTCCCAGATTTCCAGTTTTTCCCCGATATCGATTCCGTAATTCCGTATTCTGTTTTCAAGTTCAGATTAGGGTTCAAATTAGCATCACACAAGGGATTCTAAGGTCACCTCAATCCTCACTTTCATCTTAAGTTTCAGTTTTACCCTAAACCCTAACTTGAATTCTCCAAAGTCCACAAACAACACAATATCGATATGAAACTAGATTAGATGCACAAGTAATTGAAATACTACTCTAATAGGTGCAGAAATTACCTCCTTTGGCAACTCAAGAAAATTCTTGAGTTGCTCAAAGTCCTCCAAATCCAATCTTGCTAGGTTCAATGTGTAGCTAGTGAGCTCGGGAACACTTTTTGTGAAGTGGGAATGAGGTTTTGGCTTTGTTTTCATGATGGATCTAGGGTTTTAGTGAAGAGGGTGAGAGAGTGAGGAAGAGGGCAGCAGCTCCATAGGAGAGGGAGAGAGAAATGAGAAGGGAATGATGGGAGCATGGCTTCAAAAGGTGGGGTTGACCTATACCTACCCTCTCTCTCTCATCATTCCATTTCCTTTTCCTTTTCTTTTCTAACACTTCTCACTTGAATAGTGAACCCAAAAGAAAACCATGGCAAAAGAAATGTAACACAAGTGCAACAAGTGTGGAAAATGATATGTGCACATTTTTGCTCAAAAGTGCTAAAAATCCAATTAGCGATTTTTAATCGCGATTAACACTAAATTAGCATATAACTAATCTTAAAAACTTTAAAATGGCATAATTCCTTAAAATACCTTATTTTAGAATTTTCCATAATTTTTCCCCATTTATTTGTATTTAATTATACCAGAATATTAAAATATTCATTATAATAATATTAAATTATAAAATTTCCCAAAAATCATATTTTATTATTTTGAAGACGTTACAATCTACCCCCCTTAAAGAAATTCGGTCCCCGAATTTAACTTTAAAACCCCCAAATGCTGAAATATTTCAATACAATTTCTAAGTCATCGGGGCTCCGAAATCATCTATACATAAAGCATCATAGCGCAATGCATGCGCATGAGTAATGAGCAGATAACTCAAAATCGGAACTCCGTCAAGCATCTCGCAATCATCGGAGTCAAGGTAATTACGCAAATGTCAAATCCAATACAAACCAATATGATATGGATCAGAACTATACATATAGACATCCAATCTATACATGTAAATAGCTGATGTAAAAGCATGCCAAATCTTTTTAAGTCGCTGTGCGATGCGCCTAACACTGCACAGTGGCGGACGTTTTTCATGAGAAAATAACTATATATGTATATATATATCCTTGTTTAATAAGCACGTTCCGCCGTTTTAGAAAACAATCAAAAGGGTTTCCTTGTTTTTAAAACGTTTCGTGTCATATCGGACACGTAGGTATATACTGAGACTATAGCTCGCTCTTTGGAAATCCCTTCGACTATCAAATGCATGCACAAAATATATCCAGGTACTGTCCTCTGACTAGTCCTGCTCAGTATGAAAATAAATATCTAATATCATAAAAAAAAGTACTGCTCCAAGAGAATAAATCCCAAAAATACACATAACACCACCCTGTGCGTCTGGTGCGCACGGGAATCAAAATCCATATATGTGCTAAACAGGTGCACAAAACAACATCTAGGTGCAACGGATGTGCACGAAGCATCTGTCATAGGCAACGTATGTGCCTGACAGCCAAAAATCCGGTGCATCTGACATGCACGAAGAAATCTCGATTTAGTGCATCGGGTGTGCACCAAATCGTATCTCAAAACATGCGCCCAACATGCGCAAAAATCCAAATCGGTGCATCCGTCGTGCACGAATGAAAATCCAAACCCTGCGCACTCAATATGCACGGAATCACAAAAATCCAATAGCAACGCCGAATATGCGTAAGTCCAGTCAAACACACGGAGTGCAAGAATCCACATCAATATCACAATCAGAATCGACATACCGAAAGGCATCAAATCGAAGTCAGGTGCAACCGTAATGCACAAAATATAAATCCGGTGCAACAAAGGCACGAATATAAATCTGATGCGGTAAACGTAAGAAACATAAAACTGGTGCGACAAACACACGAAGTATAGAACTGGTGCATCCCATGCACAAATACCAAGCAATAATCTCAAATACGTAAGCAGCAACACTAAGTGTACCCAAATATGAAGAAAATCATAAACGTGTGCAACTGCGTGCACCAAACACATATCAATGCACTACAAGCACATATAAGCTATACCGAGTGCAAAATCGAAATACCAAAAGTACATGAAACCATGCTGGAAGCATAAATCAAATCACCGGCATAAGATAGGCACGAAATCACAATCAATACCTCAAGAATAATAATGATGTGCCAGGTATAAATGCCCAACAAGTGCAACCATGGTGCACGAAAACAGAAATCATGGAACTCAGTCATCAAAACCAATCATGCAAATGGATCGCCAAAATACCGAAATCCAAGATGATGGATACATGATAATCAAATCACAAAACCACACATCATAAATCATAAATACCGTCATCGGTATATCCTCTCTCGAAGTCGAGAAGGTGCCGGTACATCCAATTCTAGCGGCGCAAGATCTCTACTTGCCTCTTGCTCGCGGCTGGCGTCCTCTGCCTCTGGTTCCTTATCTTTCCTGGGGATTACCAATCTCGCAATCCATCGGCTCACCGGCCCGGTCAGGAGAGCTGACAGGAACGATTCCGTTCTGGCACTTCCTTGGTAATCTCTCGGTCAATCCTCACGACTGCTCGTAAAGCAATATGTCACTGGCGTCGGCCTCCGGCTCTCTGAATGCACATCACACGTCCGATCCTGGGTGCAAACGTCATTGTAGCGGTGTCCTGGAAGGAATCCTGCTCAAAGTCTCTGCCGATCTTGCCTATGCCGATCTGTACGGAGGCTGGTACTCTTGCATAGTCTTTTCTCGTTCAATAGACATCTGTGTCCTCAGCACATCATTTCCTCGGGAATTGGTCGCATCCCAACGCCTCTGTAAGCATATCAGGCCTCTGGTCTCGACGGGAGGTAATGACAGCTCATCAGCGTCTCGCACGAACCTCTTGTCTCGCTTGTCTGCATCATCGTCCATTCGACGTCGCGCCTTTATCTGCGCACTGCAATGTCCTCGGCTACGGTCCATCCGAAGTCTCTAACACGGACTCGAAATCACGAACTCGGTATCTTCATCACTCAGTAGAAGATATCTAGCCGAACACATCCCCAGCGTGCATATCACATCTCTGATGTCAGCGGAGTGGAACGTCATCTCGTCGAGATCTCGTGCAAACTCTTTACTCCACCTTGCTCCAATGTCGACTGATTCGGACTCATCCCATCGTGGCTACACAGACTGCGCTCCAATGGCTATGCTCGTATCTGGAGTCTCCCACGCAGTGTCCCATCACATGATATCCGAATGATGTCGACTCATCCGATCGACTCGTCAGAACCTCACAATCCCCCAAGAGCTCAACATCTCGGGTACAGTTTAATAGTATCGAGTACATGCCACAGCGTCGGTGGTCCAACCGTAGAAGGGCAAACCCAAGCCTCACTAATGGCGCCGAGGAACTGCCGCAAACCCGAAGGTTCAAAGGCTTTCACACGGTCATTAAGTCGAGTTAGGGTTTCATTCTTCTAGAGGGTCCATAGAATCACCTGCATGTCTTTCCGTATACTTTAAACTTGGGAAATAGGCTCCTGACATTCGATCGTCTCAATCGACTCTCAACGAACCTGCGTGAAGTCGCCTCTAGCTGGAATCAATCTACCTGATAACCTCGCATCGGGGTAAGCGAACGAACCACATGTCCTAGTCATTCATCTTCGGTGGCTAGTGACTCACTATCATATCTCCAAGAACATGCCCATGCTGCAGTAGCTCCAATCATCTGGGCGATAATATCAACGGTCATCATAACCTGGCTGGCCTCTATCAGTGGCTCAATCCTCCGGTACCAACCGGTACATCCGAAAAATCTCGCAACAGCGATCTGTCAAACGCCCAAAGTGCGGAAACACAATAAGACGACGCCTCAATATGCAATCGTATGCCTCAGGAATCACGCCCTGGTCAGTCCTCGTCCCCGACGAGCTCATGCTGACACAACTCGAGCCGTAGCTCACTCTGCCCGTGCAATCGCGGCAGCAAAACCATAACCAGTATCGATGAAGATAGATCATAGGAAGGAATATAATACAGTGCAAGGAAATGTACAACCTAAGGTTTCTTAAGCGGAGTGGCGTGTCGTAAGTATGCCGCGGAACATACCAACGGTACGTCACTCTACTTTAGTCACCTATTCCATCAACCAAGGGTCATCCTACACGACGAAAGTTTGGGTCTAATACCCCCTCGACTAAGTCTAAGTTCCGTAAGGTCAAGCCTATGTTCCGTATATAGATAACGCCCTAGGCTCCACATAGTCAAACTTAGACTCGAACCAAGGTCAACCTAGCGCTCTGATACCAACTTTGTCACGACCCGAAAGAGCACGTGACTGGCCCTTGAATCCTATGAAGTCTATAGGACTCCATCTGTCACGCCCCGCTTCCCAGAGTACGCAAGATTGGGCACGTGACACAGCCAACCATGCTACCTGTGGATAGGAAGTACCCATCCACAGTCACATTACGGTTGTAAGGTTATCAAGAACAAGGTAAAAAGCTAAACTAATACATGTCCAAATCCATAATAATGGTAATCGATGATAAATAAGTGCGGAAGCAAATGATCCAATGCAATAATAGAAAGGTACGTCCCGTAATGCTGGATCACACCTGGAAATAAATGCAATAAATGAACTGACCACTACAGAACTCACAAATCAGCCTGCTGGCTGAAGTACTCCTGCTCGGTCGTCGACAGTGGTACGGAATCTGGGCCATGCAAAACCCAGACGTCAGCGCGTCAAGACATCAAGTATATAGCATAAACATAGTAATAAGCAATGCAAGTATGAACATGAATAAAGCAGTAATAAGAAATAACAAGCAGGGTAATGTGCAATGGTGTCTAAACTGTCCTATCAGGTTTTCTACTCTATAGTCTTTGAAACCAATTGATGAATCGTCGATATAACCCAATAGTATCCCGTACATACCCGGGACCACGGCCACAATATTCTCGGCGGCAGCCGAGACATGCCGTTAGGCACAGAATAGGAAAGTGTTAGTATCCCGTACATACCCGGGACCACGGCCACAATATTCTCGGCGGCAGCCGAGACATGCCGTTAGGCACAGAATAGGAAAGTGTTAGTATCCCGTACATACCCGGGACCACGGCCACAATATTCTCGGCGGCAGCCGAGACATGCCGTTAGGCACAGAATAGGAAAGTGTACACTCGGTATTACCCCGTACATACCCGGGATCACGGCCACAATATTCTCGGCGGCAGCCGAGACATGCCGTTAGGCACAGAATAGAAATGTGTACACTCGAACGGTAGTGAACTGTCGAGTTACAAGTCAGGTTCATCTTTGATTTCCCCATGCCCCCAAGCTATGTATGTCAGGTCAGGTATTCAGTAGTCAAGGACTAATGCCAACACAAAATCTGGTAAGAGTAGGTCTGTCTGGATAGACAGCAGGGATGGTCGGGTTTGTCGGCATTAGGCATGAAATTAAGAAACAAGTAATGTCATGGTACACAGGATGAGTTGGTATGTGTGTATATATCATGTGTAGCAGGGTCAGGCCAATATGTAGTGCAATCGGGTAAGTGCTCACAACAAGTATACAATCAATAATGAACAGCAGCAGGAAACTGTAATTAACCATAATATTCCATGTAACCACAGTGATGTTTGTATTCTCTTATTAACAGGTTCAAGCACCCTTAGGGTGCAATAGCCACAGGGTGAAGCAATATCCATAATCTTAAAGTAATGAAGCTACATGAATTTACACTAAGTATAATGATTGCCTCGTGAATGATTTAACAGTTAAAGCAGATAGAATCTAGTCATTTTATTTAGTTGAATTATGGATTGATGTTGGACTGATTGATTACGAGAACTATTATAACGATTCCATGTTAAAGATACTGCAACTGTCAATTCTAACTTATAACATATTATCAATTACCATCATTAAGTTGTCTTATAGTATGAATTCAATTGCGTGGCAAGACTAGATCTCGCACGCTAGCATGTTAGAGCAAGTATTCAGATACTTGCCTCGACGGTTTTGCAAACCGGAACACGGATGCGATGTCGGCAGAAAACGCGGTATGATAGCACAGGCCACGGATCGAGCCCCAACAGAGAACAACGGGATCACACGGACCAGGGTACTTCGCTGTTATTGGCTTAGGAAAGACTAGGCACTAGCCACACCGGAGGGGGCCAATACAGCGGCGGATTGTCGGGCATAATGTGCTCGATGGTTCCATCCTCCATGCATGTGGAAGATGCCAATGTCAAGTGGGGAATCTCTACTGCCTTGGGTACTCTCCAAGTAGTCATCGGTGAAGCAGACACAGTTCCTTTTCAGGCCAGGAACCTCCTTGGACCGAGAGGTTGCCTCCCTCCCACGAAGAGGGCGTAACCTCCCAAGCTCTCGACTTGCACCAAGCTTTCCATCATCTGGGTCAATCCTATGAACCTCGATCTCCGTAGTCACATAAACATCATTGGAATCATCTTTAAGCCTGCGGATACATGGAAGAGATGGCCCCAGGAGGTAGGGACAGGATACCAAAAGTAGTGTAGCCTAAGGTCCACCTCCGGAGCGGAAGGGATGAGGGTGCTATTGGGCAGCAGGCCGTTTCGTTGGCTGAAGTCCCAGGACTCGACTCCTTCTCCTTGCCGCAGAGAGCGTAATCCGTGATCTCCTCCGCCATGTATTTCACATAGCGGGTCTGGCGGGGTAATCCGTGATCGAAGGCGGCGATGGGAGGGACTTGGATCTGCTGATGGGTTATCGGGTTGTGGAGCCAGAGCTCGGATCTCTGGTCGGCGGTGATGGGCCACCCGTGGGCGGAGCCGACGCAGAGGCGGTCGGCCATGGGTGGGCCCGGATGGTTGGGGATCGCGAAGGATCTGCTGTCGGGGAGGCTGTAGAAGGCGGCGGCGGAAGGATCCTCGCCGGAGGAGGAGAAGAGCAGCCATGGGGATTTTCGGCGGTTCTTGATGTCGGCGGCGGAGCGCCAGGAGCGGCAAACGGAGGCGAAGCAGATGAGGTCGAAGATGGTCAGGGTTTCGGCAAAGAGGAGAGAAGGTCGGCTGGGCTCGCGGTGGCGAGGGCGGCGACGGCGAGGTCGCGGGGAGATCGGCGGTGAGGTCGCGAGGGCTAGGGTTAGGGTTCCGTGTGGGTTTCTCTCGCGATGGAAGAAGAAGAGGCGGCTGCATGAGAAAGAGAAGGAGAGTTTAAATATAGGGAGAGAGAGAGAGAGAGAGATTTGATGAGATAGAGAGAGAAGAGGAATGAGGAGAGAGACAGAGATAGGATGGGGCCCACGAGGGTAAGGCTCTCGCGCTTGATTGGCTGGCGAAAGATCGTGGGTAAGATTTAAAAGAGATTTAAGTAGGATTTGGTTAACAGTGAAGGTATATATGGTTTAATATAATTAATTTAAATGGGCATTTTTGGCGCTAAATGAAACAATTCCAAATCGCGCCCGGGTTGCGCCCAAATGTTCCAAATTCAAATTGTAGGATTTTAAGCGGGTTCCAAATTTTGAAAAGAGGTGTTTAGTGATTAAAATGCATGCCCCCAAGTCGGACACTTGCACGCGCGCGTAGTCGTCCAAACTTGCCCGTTTAGCCGAACGGGACGGAATCTCGACACGCGGACGCTACCACGCGACTAGTGGCGACGAGTAGGCCAACATGGACACTTTTAATTTCATTTTAGGAGTTAAAATTTGTTATGTGCCAAAATGACTTAACCGGTTAAAATTTAGCAATAAACCCCAGAAAACAGAATAATTGGAAATGAGCAATATATAACCCTCAACTAGTAATATAAATAGTATTATTGGGCTCGGGTGTTACATCATACCCAACTACAAAAGAATTTCGTCCTCGAAATTCCGAGAATACAAGATAGCTAACTACTGGAAAAGGTGAGGGAATTTCTGTCGGATCTCGTCTTCTCACTCCCAAGTGGATTCTCCATGCGATCGATTACCCCCAGAAACTAGCACAAGAGGGATAACCTTGTTCTTAAGAACCTTTTCTCTTCGATCCTTGATTTCAACTGGTCGCTCCTCAAAAGTCAGGTCCTCCCGTACGGTCAACTCCGAATGATCCAAGACATGAGTCTCATCACGAACATACCTCCGTAGTTGGGACACATGAAACACATCGTGCACTCCTGCTAATGACTGCGGTAACGCCAACCGGTACGATACCTCTCCAACACGCTCCAATATCTCGAAGGGTCCAACGAAACGAGGACTAAGCTTTCCCCGACTTCCAAAGCGAATCACCCCTCTAGTCGGTGATATCTTCAGGAATACCAAATCACCCACGGCGAACTCTAGAGGGCTTCTTGACGTGTCGGCCCAACTTTTCTGTCTGTCTTGAGCTGCCTTCATATGCTTCCTGATTGTATTCACCTTCTCGACTGTCTGCACCACCAAATCTGGTCCTAGTAACCTTCGTTCACCAACATCATCCCAACAAACAGGTGAACGGCACTTGCGACCATACAGTGCTTCAAACGGGGCCATCTGAATAGTTGCTTGGAAGCTATTGTTGTACGAAAACTCCACCAGGTGTAGATGATCCTCCCAAGAACCTTTGAAGTCCAACATGCAAGCTCTCAACATATCGTCAAGGGTCTGGATCGTTCTCTCCGATTTTCCATCGGTTTGAGGATGATAGGCTATGCTGAACTTCAATCGAGTCCCCAAACTTTCTTGTAAACTCCTCCAAAAGTGCGACAAGAACCGAGTGTCCCGATCGGACACGATGCTTACCGGCACTACATGCAATCTGACAATCTCCTGCATGTACCGCTCTGCCAAAGTCTCTGTCGATTGACCAACCCGAAAAGGAATAAAGTGAGCTGCCTTGGTCAACCGATCGACAATCACCCATACTGCATTGTTGCCCTTTGGACTCCGCGGTAAAGCTGTCACGAAATCCATGGTTATATGTTCCCACTTCCACTGAGGAATCGGAAGTGGTTGCAACAAACCAGCAACCCTTTGGTGTTCAGCCTTGACTTGCTGACACACCAAGCACCTAGCCACGAAGCGAGCAATTTCCCTTTTCATACCTTCCCACCAGAAGTGCTGTCGAATATCTCGGTACATCTTTGTCCCTCCTGGATGTACAGAGTAAGCTGAACTGTGTGCCTCCTTCATAAGCTCTTCACGCACATCTCCTTTTGGCACACACACACGGCTACCATATCTCAACGAACCGTCTTCATGGATCAGTAAATCGGTTCGCAGTCCGGCTTCAACCTGCTCCCGAAACTTTTGCAGTCTAGGATCCTGCGATTGTGCCGCTTTAATCTTCTCAACTAAGGACGATTGTACTTGCAACTGCATCAACTGTCCTGTAGCATGGGGTAGCACAACCTCCAAGTTAAATCTCTGAAAATCCACAATGATCTCCCTTTGTGCGGTCAACACCTGAATTGCTGGTAACCGACTCAGCGCATCCGGCACGACGTTGACCTTTCCCGGATGGTACTTAAGATCGAGGTCATAGTCGGCCATCAGCTCCAACCATCTGCGTTGTCTCATGTTCAACTCCTTCTGAGTGAACACTTATTTCAAACTCTTGTGATCTGTAAAGACTTCGACTCTCTCGCCCAATAGGTAGTGTCTCCAAATCTTCAGGGCGAAGATCACGGCTGCAAGCTCTAAGTCATGAGTCGGATAGTTCTTCTCATGAGTCTTCAGCTGTCTCGATGCGTAAGCGACGACTTTCCCATTCTGCATTAGAACACATCCCAATCCCTTTCCAGATGCGTCGCTATGAATCACCAGTCCTCCTGAAATATCCGGTACGGTCAGAATCGGAGCGGTTATCAACTTCTGCTTCAACGTCTCGAAGGCCAATGCACATCCATCCGTCCAAACAAACGGTATCTCCTTACGCGTAAGCTTGGTTAACGGCTCAGCTAAACGAGCGAAGTTCTCCACAAATCTTCTGTAGTGACCGGCGAGTCCAAGAAAACTGCTTATCTCCGCAACATTCTTGGGAATAGGCCAATCTCGAACTGCTGCAATCTTTTCGGGATCGACGGCGATTCCATCGCCCGACACGACATGCCCCAGAAACTTCACTTCTCCCAGCCAGAATTCACACTTACTCATCTTCGCAAATAACTTCCCTTGTCTCAGCGTCTGCAGTGCGATCCTTCTTCCTCACTAAAAGAACTGGAGCTCCCCAAGGGGAGTTGCTGCTTCGAATCCAACCCCTCTCGAGTAATTCACCAACTTGTTTCTTAACTCCTTCCAATTCCACTGGTGCCATTGGATAGTAAGCTTTAGGCACTGGCGCTGCACCAGGACTAAGGTCAATCGCAACCTCCACCTCTCGCTTCGGCGGTAAGCCCGAAATATCTTCAAACGCATCCATAAAGTCGCGAACAACTGCCGGCTCTTCATTACTGTTAACTTCCATAGCTGCAAGAACACTGTTTGTCGGCCTAGTCCTAAACTCGACTGGCCCGACGGGACTGCTTCCTTACCGCAACTGCTGTCTACATCGTTGGCCGTGAAAGGTCCAGCGAGACTACTGAGTCTCGTCCATCCTGCTGCATGCACGTCCACGGTTGCTCCATTCTGCCTTAGTCCGATGAACTCCTCTTCCATTTCCTCCCGTGCAGTCCGCGGGAAGAACTTTTCCAAGAAACTTTTAGAAAAATCCGCCCAACTGATTGGCTTGGACAAGCGGGTCTCCTCCACCAGCCACCACTCTCGGGCGTAATCCACCAGCTGAATGCGCACCACATCAACTCTCTTGTCTTCTGGGATCTGTGCCGCAATCAGTAAATTCTCCGTGTCCACTAGCCACTGCTCGGCTGGCAACGGCTCCTCCAAGCCAGTGAAAGTAGTAGGACCCAACCGTCTGAAATCTGCCACGGTCCCTACTCGGTCGACTGGCTAGTTCCAACTTCGTTTACAGACTGCTGAACGATCTGCAATCCTTCCTGAAATGAGTCTGCTAATGCTGGATCAGCTCAGTCTGTCTCTTTGATTTCCAGCATTCCTCTTATCACTCCAAGCATGGCGGCTTCGTTCACACGCCTCTGGTAAGTCTTCAACTTCTTACCTGTCATAATCCTGAACTCAAAACACCCAACATTAGCATGATGATAGATTCTGAATGTGGATCAAGGCTAGAACTCCAAGATACTTAAATAGAGTGCTGCATTGTAGCTATGCCACGGTATCATAGCCGCAATTACTTAACTCCACCCAAGTCGCCTAAGTCCTAGAGATAACAAGAAGTTAGGTTTTCGAGTTGACAATGCAAAGTAAGTCTGCATGCCGACATGATCCGGAATAATGATTCAAGGATGGTAAAACGGTCAAAGTGGCAGGACATGTTTTTCTAATCACGGGTATTCTGATTCGTGTATCGGGTGCGATACCCAACTACAAAGAATCAACCCAATTAACCTATGGCTCTGATACCAAAAGAACCATGTCACGCCCCGCTTCCCAGAGTACGCAAGATTGGGCACGTGACACAGCCAACCATGCTACCTGTGGATAGGAAGTACCCATCCACAGTCACATTACGGTTGTAAGGTTATCAAGAACAAGGTAAAAAGCTAAACTAATACATGTCCAAATCCATAATAATGGGAATCAATGATAAATAAGTGCGGAAGCAAATGATCCAATGCAATAATAGAAAGGTACGTCCCGTAATGCGGGATCACACCTGGAAATAAATGCAATAAATGAACTGACCACTACAGAACTCACAAATCAGCCTGCTGGCTGAAGTACTCCTGCTCGGTCATCGACAGTGGTACGGAATCTGGGCCATGCAAAACCCAGACGTCAGCGCGTCAAGACATCAAGTATATAGCATAAACATAGTAATAAGCAATGCAAGTATGAACATGAATAAAGCAGTAATAAGAAATAACAAGCAGGGTAATGTGCAATGGTGTCTAAACTGTCCTATCAGGTTTTCTACTCTATAGTCTTTGAAACCAATTGATGAATCGTCGATGTAACCCAATAGTATCCCGTACATACCCGGGACCACGGCCACAATATTCTCGGCGGCAGCCGAGACATGCCGTTAGGCACAGAATAGGAAAGTGTTAGTATCCCGTACATACCCGGGACCACGGCCACAATATTCTCGGCGGCAGCCGAGACATGCCGTTAGGCACAGAATAGGAAAGTGTTAGTATCCCGTACATACCCGGGACCACGGCCACAATATTCTCGGCGGCAGCCGAGACATGCCGTTAGGCACAGAATAGGAAAGTGTACACTCGGTATTACCCCGTACATACCCGGGATCACGGCCACAATATTCTCGGCGGCAGCCGAGACATGCCGTTAGGCACAGAATAGAAATGTGTACACTCGAACGGTAGTGAACTGTCGAGTTACAAGTCAGGTTCATCTTTGATTTCCCCATGCCCCCAAGCTATGTATGTCAGGTCAGGTATTCAGTAGTCAAGGACTAATGCCAACACAAAATCTGGTAAGAGTAGGTCTGTCTGGATAGACAGCAGGGATGGTCGGGTTTGTCGGCATTAGGCATGAAATTAGGAAACAAGTAATGTCATGGTACACAGGATGAGTTGGTATGTGTGTATATATCATGTGTAGCAGGGTCAGGCCAATATGTAGTGCAATCGGGTAAGTGCTCACAACAAGTATACAATCAATAATGAACAGCAGCAGGAAACTGTAATTAACCATAATATTCCATGTAACCACAGTGATGTTTGTATTCTCTTATTAACAGGTTCAAGCACCCTTAGGGTGCAATAGCCACAGGGTGAAGCAATATCCATAATCTTAAAGTAATGAAGCTACATGAATTTACACTAAGTATAATGATTGCCTCGTGAATGATTTAACAGTTAAAGCAGATAGAATCTAGTCATTTTATTTAGTTGAATTATGGATTGATGTTGGACTGATTGATTACGAGAACTATTATAACGATTCCATGTTAAAGATACTGCAACTGTCAATTCTAACTTATAACATATTATCAATTACCATCATTAAGTTGTCTTATAGTATGAATTCAATTGCGTGGCAAGACTAGATCTCGCACGCTAGCATGTTAGAGCAAGTATTCAGATACTTGCCTCGACGGTTTTGCAAACCGGAACACGGATGCGATGTCGGCAGAAAACGCGGTATGATAGCACAGGCCACGGATCGAGCCCCAACAGAGAACAACGGGATCACACGGACCAGGGTACTTCGCTGTTATCGGCTTAGGAAAGACTAGGCACTAGCCACACCGGAGGGGGCCAATACAGCGGCGGATTGTCGGGCATAATGGGCTCGATGGTTCCATCCTCCATGCATGTGGAAGATGCCAATGTCAAGTGGGGAATCTCTACTGCCTTAGGTACTCTCCAAGTAGTCATCGGTGAAGCAGACACAGTTCCTTTTCAGGCCAGGAACCTCCTTGGACCGAGAGGTTGCCTCCCTCCCACGAAGAGGGCGTAACCTCCCAAGCTCTCGACTTGCACCAAGCTTTCCATCATCTGGGTCAATCCTATGAACCTCGATCTCCGTAGTCACATAAACATCATTGGAATCATCTTTAAGCCTGCGGATACATGGAAGAGATGGCCCCAGGAGGTAGGGACAGGATACCAAAAGTAGTGTAGCCTAAGGTCCACCTCCGGAGCGGAAGGGATGAGGGTGCTATTGGGCAGCAGGCCGTTTCGTTGGCTGAAGTCCCAGGACTCGACTCCTTCTCCTTGCCGCAGAGAGCGTAATCCGTGATCTCCTCCGCCATGTATTTCACATAGCGGGTCTGGCGGGGTAATCCGTGATCGAAGGCGGCGATGGGAGGGACTTGGATCTGCTGATGGGTTATCGGGTTGTGGAGCCAGAGCTCGGATCTCTGGTCGGCGGTGATGGGCCACCCGTGGGCGGAGCCGACGCAGAGGCGGTCGGCCATGGGTGGGCCCGGATGGTTGGGGATCGCGAAGGATCTGCTGTCGGGGAGGCTGTAGAAGGCGGCGGCGGAAGGATCCTCGCCGGAGGAGGAGAAGAGCAGCCATGGGGATTTTCGGCGGTTCTTGATGTCGGCGGCGGAGCGCCAGGAGCGGCAAACGGAGGCGAAGCAGATGAGGTCGAAGATGGTCAGGGTTTCGGCAAAGAGGAGAGAAGGTCGGCTGGGCTCGCGGTGGCGAGGGCGGCGACGGCGAGGTCGCGGGGAGATCGGCGGTGAGGTCGCGAGGGCTAGGGTTAGGGTTCCGTGTGGGTTTCTCTCGCGATGGAAGAAGAAGAGGCGGCTGCATGAGAAAGAGAAGGAGAGTTTAAATATAGGGAGAGAGAGAGAGAGAGAGATTTGATGAGATAGAGAGAGAAGAGGAATGAGGAGAGAGACAGAGATAGGATGGGGCCCACGAGGGTAAGGCTCTCGCGCTTGATTGGCTGGCGAAAGATCGTGGGTAAGATTTAAAAGAGATTTAAGTAGGATTTGGTTAACAGTGAAGGTATATATGGTTTAATATAATTAATTTAAATGGGCATTTTTGGCGCTAAATGAAACAATTCCAAATCGCGCCCGGGTTGCGCCCAAATGTTCCAAATTCAAATTGTAGGATTTTAAGCGGGTTCCAAATTTTGAAAAGAGGTGTTTAGTGATTAAAATGCATGCCCCCAAGTCGGACACTTGCACGCGCGCGTAGTCGTCCAAACTTGCCCGTTTAGCCGAACGGGACGGAATCTCGACACGCGGACGCTACCACGCGACTAGTGGCGACGAGTAGGCCAACATGGACACTTTTAATTTCATTTTAGGAGTTAAAATTTGTTATGTGCCAAAATGACTTAACCGGTTAAAATTTAGCAATAAACCCCAGAAAACAGAATAATTGGAAATGAGCAATATATAACCCTCAACTAGTAATATAAATAGTATTATTGGGCTCGGGTGTTACATCATACCCAACTACAAAAGAATTTCGTCCTCGAAATTCCGAGAATACAAGATAGCTAACTACTGGAAAAGGTGAGGGAATTTCTGTCGGATCTCGTCTTCTCACTCCCAAGTGGATTCTCCATGCGATCGATTACCCCCAGAAACTAGCACAAGAGGGATAACCTTGTTCTTAAGAACCTTTTCTCTTCGATCCTTGATTTCAACTGGTCGCTCCTCAAAAGTCAGGTCCTCCCGTACGGTCAACTCCGAATGATCCAAGACATGAGTCTCATCACGAACATACCTCCGTAGTTGGGACACATGAAACACATCGTGCACTCCTGCTAATGACTGCGGTAACGCCAACCGGTACGATACCTCTCCAACACGCTCCAATATCTCGAAGGGTCCAACGAAACGAGGACTAAGCTTTCCCCGACTTCCAAAGCGAATCACCCCTCTAGTCGGTGATATCTTCAGGAATACCAAATCACCCACGGCGAACTCTAGAGGGCTTCTTGACGTGTCGGCCCAACTTTTCTGTCTGTCTTGAGCTGCCTTCATATGCTTCCTGATTGTATTCACCTTCTCGACTGTCTGCACCACCAAATCTGGTCCTAGTAACCTTCGTTCACCAACATCATCCCAACAAACAGGTGAACGGCACTTGCGACCATACAGTGCTTCAAACGGGGCCATCTGAATAGTTGCTTGGAAGCTATTGTTGTACGAAAACTCCACCAGGTGTAGATGATCCTCCCAAGAACCTTTGAAGTCCAACATGCAAGCTCTCAACATATCGTCAAGGGTCTGGATCGTTCTCTCCGATTGTCCATCGGTTTGAGGATGATAGGCTATGCTGAACTTCAATCGAGTCCCCAAACTTTCTTGTAAACTCCTCCAAAAGTGCGACAAGAACCGAGTGTCCCGATCGGACACGATGCTTACCGGCACTACATGCAATCTGACAATCTCCTGCATGTACCGCTCTGCCAAAGTCTCTGTCGATTGACCAACCCGAAAAGGAATAAAGTGAGCTGCCTTGGTCAACCGATCGACAATCACCCATACTGCATTGTTGCCCTTTGGACTCCACGGTAAAGCTGTCACGAAATCCATGGTTATATGTTCCCACTTCCACTGAGGAATCGGAAGTGGTTGCAACAAACCAGCAACCCTTTGGTGTTCAGCCTTGACTTGCTGACACACCAAGCACCTAGCCACGAAGCGAGCAATTTCCCTTTTCATACCTTCCCACCAGAAGTGCTGTCGAATATCTCGGTACATCTTTGTCCCTCCTGGATGTACAGAGTAAGCTGAACTGTGTGCCTCCTTCATAAGCTCTTCACGCACATCTCCTTTTGGCACACACACACGGCTACCATATCTTAACGAACCGTCTTCATGGATCAGTAAATCGGTTCGCAGTCCGGCTTCAACCTGCTCCCGAAACTTTTGCAGTCTAGGATCCTGCGATTGTGCCGCTTTAATCTTCTCAACTAAGGACGATTGTACTTGCAACTGCATCAACTGTCCTGTAGCATGGGGTAGCACAACCTCCAAGTTAAATCTCTGAAAATCCACAATGATCTCCCTTTGTGCGGTCAACACCTGAATTGCTGGTAACCGACTCAGCGCATCCGGCACGACGTTGACCTTTCCCGGATGGTACTTAAGATCGAGGTCATAGTCGGCCATCAGCTCCAACCATCTGCGTTGTCTCATGTTCAACTCCTTCTGAGTGAACACTTATTTCAAACTCTTGTGATCTGTAAAGACTTCGACTCTCTCGCCCAATAGGTAGTGTCTCCAAATCTTCAGGGCGAAGATCACGGCTGCAAGCTCTAAGTCATGAGTCGGATAGTTCTTCTCATGAGTCTTCAGCTGTCTCGATGCGTAAGCGACGACTTTCCCATTCTGCATTAGAACACATCCCAATCCCTTTCCAGATGCGTCGCTATGAATCACCAGTCCTCCTGAAATATCCGGTACGGTCAGAATCGGAGCGGTTATCAACTTCTGCTTCAACGTCTCGAAGGCCAATGCACATCCATCCGTCCAAACAAACGGTATCTCCTTACGCGTAAGCTTGGTTAACGGCTCAGCTAAACGAGCGAAGTTCTCCACAAATCTTCTGTAGTGACCGGCGAGTCCAAGAAAACTGCTTATCTCCGCAACATTCTTGGGAATAGGCCAATCTCGAACTGCTGCAATCTTTTCGGGATCGACGGCGATTCCATCGCCCGACACGACATGCCCCAGAAACTTCACTTCTCCCAGCCAGAATTCACACTTACTCATCTTCGCAAATAACTTCCCTTGTCTCAGCGTCTGCAGTGCGATCCTTCTTCCTCACTAAAAGAACTGGAGCTCCCCAAGGGGAGTTGCTGCTTCGAATCCAACCCCTCTCGAGTAATTCACCAACTTGTTTCTTAACTCCTTCCAATTCCACTGGTGCCATTGGATAGTAAGCTTTAGGCACTGGCGCTGCACCAGGACTAAGGTCAATCGCAACCTCCACCTCTCGCTTCGGCGGTAAGCCCGAAATATCTTCAAACGCATCCATAAAGTCGCGAACAACTGCCGGCTCTTCATTACTGTTAACTTCCATAGCTGCAAGAACACTGTTTGTCGGCCTAGTCCTAAACTCGACTGGCCCGACGGGACTGCTTCCTTACCGCAACTGCTGTCTACATCGTTGGCCGTGAAAGGTCCAGCGAGACTACTGAGTCTCGTCCATCCTGCTGCATGCACGTCCACGGTTGCTCCATTCTGCCTTAGTCCGATGAACTCCTCTTCCATTTCCTCCCGTGCAGTCCGCGGGAAGAACTTTTCCAAGAAACTTTTAGAAAAATCCGCCCAACTGATTGGCTTGGACAAGCGGGTCTCCTCCACCAGCCACCACTCTCGGGCGTAATCCACCAGCTGAATGCGCACCACATCAACTCTCTTGTCTTCTGGGATCTGTGCCGCAATCAGTAAATTCTCCGTGTCCACTAGCCACTGCTCGGCTGGCAACGGCTCCTCTAAGCCAGTGAAAGTAGTAGGACCCAACCGTCTGAAATCTGCCACGGTCCCTACTCGGTCGACTGGCTAGTTCCAACTTCGTTTACAGACTGCTGAACGATCTGCAATCCTTCCTGAAATGAGTCTGCTAATGCTGGATCAGCTCAGTCTGTCTCTTTGATTTCCAGCATTCCTCTTATCACTCCAAGCATGGCGGCTTCGTTCACACGCCTCTGGTAAGTCTTCAACTTCTTACCTGTCATAATCCTGAACTCAAAACACCCAACATTAGCATGATGATAGATTCTGAATGTGGATCAAGGCTAGAACTCCAAGATACTTAAATAGAGTGCTGCATTGTAGCTATGCCGCGGTATCATAGCCGCAATTACTTAACTCCACCCAAGTCGCCTAAGTCCTAGAGATGACAAGAAGTTAGGTTTTCGAGTTGACAATGCAAAGTAAGTCTGCATGCCGACATGATCCGGAATAATGATTCAAGGATGGTAAAACGGTCAAAGTGGCAGGACATGTTTTCCTAATCACGGGTATTCTGATTCGTGTATCGGGTGCGATACCCAACTACAAAGAATCAACCCAATTAACCTATGGCTCTGATACCAAAAGAACCATGTCACGCCCCGCTTCCCAGAGTACGCAAGATTGGGCACGTGACACAGCCAACCATGCTACCTGTGGATAGGAAGTACCCATCCACAGTCACATTACGGTTGTAAGGTTATCAAGAACAAGGTAAAAAGCTAAACTAATACATGTCCAAATCCATAATAATGGGAATCAATGATAAATAAGTGCGGAAGCAAATGATCCAATGCAATAATAGAAAGGTACGTCCCGTAATGCGGGATCACACCTGGAAATAAATGCAATAAATGAACTGACCACTACAGAACTCACAAATCAGCCTGCTAGCTGAAGTACTCCTGCTCGGTCATCGACAGTGGTACGGAATCTGGGCCATGCAAAACCCAGACGTCAGCGCGTCAAGACATCAAGTATATAGCATAAACATAGTAATAAGCAATGCAAGTATGAACATGAATAAAGCAGTAATAAGAAATAACAAGCAGGGTAATGTGCAATGGTGTCTAAACTGTCCTATCAGGTTTTCTACTCTATAGTCTTTGAAACCAATTGATGAATCGTCGATGTAACCCAATAGTATCCCGTACATACCCGGGACCACGGCCACAATATTCTCGGCGGCAGCCGAGACATGCCGTTAGGCACAGAATAGGAAAGTGTTAGTATCCCGTACATACCCGGGACCACGGCCACAATATTCTCGGCGGCAGCCGAGACATGCCGTTAGGCACAGAATAGGAAAGTGTTAGTATCCCGTACATACCCGGGACCACGGCCACAATATTCTCGGCGGCAGCCGAGACATGCCGTTAGGCACAGAATAGGAAAGTGTACACTCGGTATTACCCCGTACATACCCGGGATCACGGCCACAATATTCTCGGCGGCAGCCGAGACATGCCGTTAGGCACAGAATAGAAATGTGTACACTCGAACGGTAGTGAACTGTCGAGTTACAAGTCAGGTTCATCTTTGATTTCCCCATGCCCCCAAGCTATGTATGTCAGGTCAGGTATTCAGTAGTCAAGGACTAATGCCAACACAAAATCTGGTAAGAGTAGGTCTGTCTGGATAGACAGCAGGGATGGTCGGGTTTGTCGGCATTAGGCATGAAATTAGGAAACAAGTAATGTCATGGTACACAGGATGAGTTGGTATGTGTGTATATATCATGTGTAGCAGGGTCAGGCCAATATGTAGTGCAATCGGGTAAGTGCTCACAACAAGTATACAATCAATAATGAACAGCAGCAGGAAACTGTAATTAACCATAATATTCCATGTAACCACAGTGATGTTTGTATTCTCTTATTAACAGGTTCAAGCACCCTTAGGGTGCAATAGCCACAGGGTGAAGCAATATCCATAATCTTAAAGTAATGAAGCTACATGAATTTACACTAAGTATAATGATTGCCTCGTGAATGATTTAACAGTTAAAGCAGATAGAATCTAGTCATTTTATTTAGTTGAATTATGGATTGATGTTGGACTGATTGATTACGAGAACTATTATAACGATTCCATGTTAAAGATACTGCAACTGTCAATTCTAACTTATAACATATTATCAATTACCATCATTAAGTTGTCTTATAGTATGAATTCAATTGCGTGGCAAGACTAGATCTCGCACGCTAGCATGTTAGAGCAAGTATTCAGATACTTGCCTCGACGGTTTTGCAAACCGGAACACGGATGCGATGTCGGCAGAAAACGCGGTATGATAGCACAGGCCACGGATCGAGCCCCAACAGAGAACAACGGGATCACACGGACCAGGGTACTTCGCTGTTATCGGCTTAGGAAAGACTAGGCACTAGCCACACCGGAGGGGGCCAATACAGCGGCGGATTGTCGGGCATAATGGGCTCGATGGTTCCATCCTCCATGCATGTGGAAGATGCCAATGTCAAGTGGGGAATCTCTACTGCCTTGGGTACTCTCCAAGTAGTCATCGGTGAAGCAGACACAGTTCCTTTTCAGGCCAGGAACCTCCTTGGACCGAGAGGTTGCCTCCCTCCCACGAAGAGGGCGTAACCTCCCAAGCTCTCGACTTGCACCAAGCTTTCCATCATCTGGGTCAATCCTATGAACCTCGATCTCCGTAGTCACATAAACATCATTGGAATCATCTTTAAGCCTGCGGATACATGGAAGAGATGGCCCCAGGAGGTAGGGACAGGATACCAAAAGTAGTGTAGCCTAAGGTCCACCTCCGGAGCGGAAGGGATGAGGGTGCTATTGGGCAGCAGGCCGTTTCGTTGGCTGAAGTCCCAGGACTCGACTCCTTCTCCTTGCCGCAGAGAGCGTAATCCGTGATCTCCTCCGCCATGTATTTCACATAGCGGGTCTGGCGGGGTAATCCGTGATCGAAGGCGGCGATGGGAGGGACTTGGATCTGCTGATGGGTTATCGGGTTGTGGAGCCAGAGCTCGGATCTCTGGTCGGCGGTGATGGGCCACCCGTGGGCGGAGCCGACGCAGAGGCGGTCGGCCATGGGTGGGCCCGGATGGTTGGGGATCGCGAAGGATCTGCTGTCGGGGAGGCTGTAGAAGGCGGCGGCGGAAGGATCCTCGCCGGAGGAGGAGAAGAGCAGCCATGGGGATTTTCGGCGGTTCTTGATGTCGGCGGCGGAGCGCCAGGAGCGGCAAACGGAGGCGAAGCAGATGAGGTCGAAGATGGTCAGGGTTTCGGCAAAGAGGAGAGGAGGTCGGCTGGGCTCGCGGTGGCGAGGGCGGCGACGGCGAGGTCGCGGGGAGATCGGCGGTGAGGTCGCGAGGGCTAGGATTAGGGTTCCGTGTGGGTTTCTCTCGCGATGGAAGAAGAAGAGGCGGCTGCATGAGAAAGAGAAGGAGAGTTTAAATATAGGGAGAGAGAGAGAGAGAGAGATTTGATGAGATAGAGAGAGAAGAGGAATGAGGAGAGAGACAGAGATAGGATGGGGCCCACGAGGGTAAGGCTCTCGCGCTTGATTGGCTGGAGAAAGATCGTGGGTAAGATTTAAAAGAGATTTAAGTAGGATTTGGTTAACAGTGAAGGTATATATGGTTTAATATAATTAATTTAAATGGGCATTTTTGGCGCTAAATGAAACAATTCCAAATCGCGCCCGGGTTGCGCCCAAATGTTCCAAATTCAAATTGTAGGATTTTAAGCGGGTTCCAAATTTTGAAAAGAGGTGTTTAGTGATTAAAATGCATGCCCCCAAGTCGGACACTTGCACGCGCGCGTAGTCGTCCAAACTTTCCCGTTTAGCCGAACGGGACGGAATCTCGACACGCGGACGCTACCACGCGACTAGTGGCGACGAGTAGGCCAACATGGACACTTTTAATTTCATTTTAGGAGTTAAAATTTGTTATGTGCCAAAATGACTTAACCGGTTAAAATTTAGCAATAAACCCCAGAAAACAGAATAATTGGAAATGAGCAATATATAACCCTCAACTTGTAATATAAATAGTATTATTGGGCTCGGGTGTTACACCATCTTATCCAAGTAAGCCAAAAGCCCAGAAATCTAAAACCATTTAAAGAGTAAATAAGGAAAACTGGTTTTGAAAAGTAAAGAAATCATGTTTCGAAAATCAAAGTTTTTAAATAACTAAGCCGAATGTGTATTTTTAAAATGTGTAACCTTTCCTGAAAATTTCGGCAGAGTTTCCTTTGTAAAAACTGGCCCCGAACGGGGTACAACAATAATAATATATATGAGATGATAAAAGGCATCCCCAAGCGGGAGCTAGCTCTTCGTCAATCGACGGTCACAACCACACAAGCAATAATATACAACGCCAAAGGGCGATGATCAAAACCCAAAAAGAAACTCAAAACAGCCAGAAAACCGTAATACTACAAGCGCGACTCTAAGGTCGAAATAATACAACACTGTTTTCTAAGTCTGAAACAATATACAAGTTTTGGTTGATGGAAATTCTAGATACAATAAATAATACATGAACAATGGCGGTTCTGATACAAAAGAACCCACCTATCCAAGCAAGTCACCCATAAGGAAGCAGTGTGCCAGGAATGCCGCTATGGAATCTGTACGGCAAACCTGCAAGAACTGGGGCACAACGGGGGTGAGTTGCCAACTCGTGAATAGAAAATATCTACAAGCAGAGATCGAATGCATGACCTATCCTAGGTCAATACGATCAGATTTAAATAAACCTCAATATGAATAAAGCTGAAGCATGCTAAACTGGCAATGTAATCTCTATACATGAGTGTAGTGCCAAGTGCTCGTGCTAGTGCCTCAGGTAATAGCATGTCATGAATATGAGGTATAGTCAATGTAATCAAATCTGCACACACGTGGATCCCGTCCACTCGTCACCCACTGACAATAACCACCATGCATGTAAATATCATAAAACCTGTGCATGGAAATATGAGGACATAATCCACCCGTGTCCCTCGCGACACGTCAAATCATGGAGCCGGAGTGCCCAGCATCGGCACTCGAAAACATCATGAAAACTGTGCCCAGCATCGGCACGTAAATCCTCATATATCGGGCTCCGTCAGTCTGGATCGGCCCTCGGGCTCTGTCTGCGGTATCGGCCCTCGGCCCCGGCAGTATGCCCAAACCATCTATCGACTCTGGTCGGTATCCTCCGGATAACCGCCAGGTCCAACCAATCACCGGTAGGTACTCGCCCGCCTCCAGGCTCAATCGGAAAAGCTCATCGATCATCTTGCCGAGGGGAACCATACCGGGTCCACCATGTACCCGCAATCGGCTCGTCCACTCCTCGATTCGGGTTTCACATGTCGCTCTCAGCACCGAGAAAACACATGGTGGACGCACTGAAATATCATATCAAGGGTAACCGGGTTTTTAAAGCAATGACATATTCTCTTTTGAAACATCCTCGGTTCCCAAATCCAGAAATATCATAGAAACGACATATCTCAATGCGTATAATCAAAGAGCATGAAGTATGCGACATAAAAAGGAAAGTATGCATATCATCATGTCACACAAAGATCATATACTGAATGCAATAGTACTACAGTGTAGTGGCATGGCAATTATCGATGATGAGTGTGTGAGCCGGCAACAAGTGTACGTGGAACATAAGCATCATCGATAATGGTGCTGGTGTCCTAGCAGCATGACTGAAATATAACCACAGTACAAGCGATGCAATGCAAATAGCAGGAATATGCGGAAACGAATAATCGACGCAAAAGTACAGAACCTGCCCCAATAGATATGTCATGCAACCGTGCCTTTTGAAATAAGACGAATCAGGGCTTTTGGTAAAACAAGGGCTACGGTGTCTTAAGAAAAGATGCATCATTTGAAAATATCCGTATAACCCTTCTGTCTATCTTTAAAATATCCCCGATTCGTTAGCTTTGAAATAGGTATGTCTCGGCTCAGTCTAAGGTCTACTAAGTAATCTAGACAGGAGGGGTATGAAACCACCTACATCTGAGTCGATATATATAGATATAATAGTCGGTGATCCCGCCTCAATAACATATCGTAAGATATCCTCGAGTCATGAGTGCGGATCTATCATCAATACCGGCTCGTACGGTAAATCGTCGTACGGCATCCCAATAACTGGGTAGGGGTCAATATCACACTATCTCATCACATATCAGGTATCACTTATCATCAGCTCGCACAATCTGGGGTACTACTCTAAGTCTAGTACAAATCGATACCATCTATAAAAATATGAATGCGGGTAAAGCACACGTCCAAAGGCCCGCTAAAACTATCATATCGCACCTCAAAGACAACCTATGTCACATCGCCGATCTCACGGCCTCACATCAAGTATCATCTCAAACTCACGTATCATCCTCAAATCCCGTATATAAACACATAGTCCCATACCCATGTGTAGATATACGCACCGTCATATGCGCACAGATATATGAAAGAATGTATGCAAGTATGTGTGTATGTGTGAGTGTGGGTGCAACCACTATCCTAGGGTTTCGCACTACTCAACCAATACATTCTTATCATCAAAATACCATTATTACCATCAATAACCCTAAACAACACATAATAAATATACGTGTGTATACGTATTCGTATACATCACCACGGACTGCGGGGGTGCTATACGCCATCCACCCGACTTCTCCCCGTAGATATAAATCTACTCACCTTGCTTCTCATGTGTCGGTGTCGATGTCGCCATCTTCATCTTCTTTGCCTCACATCTCGTAGGGTACCTACAAGTATATCACAACGCTAAAGCACATGAAAATCACATCGGAAACCAAAATAGCACACGCTACCCGCATAGGTAAAAACCTATCGACTCACATGTAAACACGATCAATATCCACTTGTCGTTGACGTCCAAACGCCACCCGACAGGAATGAATCACCAAATACCAAAATCCATGCTAAATCATGTCGTAAACCATGCACCAACATAGGAAAATCAACCCAGATTTCACCCTAGATGGAATCAGTCAAAACTAGACATACCCAGGGTCAAAACTAGAGGAAATGGGGCCATGCACAGAAAACGAGGCAAATCCGCCCTGCTCTGGCCGCAAATTGCGGCCAGAATGGAATAATTGGCGGCCTCGTGAAGGAGTTGGGGGCTAGGGTTTGGGGTGGTGGTTCATTGGTGCCTGGACATCTCACTGTCAACTCAGTTTCACTTTTGGGATCTCGGGGTCATAGCAGATTCCATAAAACAGTCCCAGATTTCCAGTTTTTCCCCGATATCGATTCCGTAATTCCGTATTCTGTTTTCAAGTTCAGATTAGGGTTCAAATTAGCATCACACAAGGGATTCTAAGGTCACCTCAATCCTCACTTTCATCTTAAGTTTCAGTTTTACCCTAAACCCTAACTTGAATTCTCCAAAGTCCACAAACAACACAATATCGATATGAAACTAGATTAGATGCACAAGTAATTGAAATACTACTCTAATAGGTGCAGAAATTACCTCCTTTGGCAACTCAAGAAAATTCTTGAGTTGCTCAAAGTCCTCCAAATCCAATCTTGCTAGGTTCAATGTGTAGCTAGTGAGCTCGGGAACACTTTTTGTGAAGTGGGAATGAGGTTTTGGCTTTGTTTTCATGATGGATCTAGGGTTTTAGTGAAGAGGGTGAGAGAGTGAGGAAGAGGGCAGCAGCTCCATAGGAGAGGGAGAGAGAAATGAGAAGGGAATGATAGGAGCATGGCTTCAAAAGGTGGGGTTGACCTATACCTACCCTCTCTCTCTCATCATTCCATTTCCTTTTCCTTTTCTTTTCTAACACTTCTCACTTGAATAGTGAACCCAAAAGAAAACCATGGAAAAAGAAATGTAACACAAGTGCAACAAGTGTGGAAAATGATATGTGCACATTTTTGCTCAAAAGTGCTAAAAATCCAATTAGCGATTTTTAATCGCGATTAACACTAAATTAGCATATAACTAATCTTAAAAACTTTAAAATGGCATAATTCCTTAAAATACCTTATTTTAGAATTTTCCATAATTTTTCCCCATTTATTTGTATTTAATTATACCAGAATATTAAAATATTCATTAAAATAATATTAAATTATAAAATTTCCCAAAAATCATATTTTATTATTTTGAAGACGTTACATATTTCGTTTCGCTTGAGCCAGGAAACCTCTGTGTAGGACTCTAAAGACTCGTCAATACGCCGGCAGCAGATGATGATCATATCAAGCACCCACAAGCCGCAAGCGGTCTGCTAAACGTAACGGCCACCCGGGTATTGAGCGATCAGAAGATCGACGAGCAAGCCCGCTCACACTCCTGTGAATCCAACCAGTAACACTTACCGTACAGTCCGGTCTGTTCGTCTGATATGTCGCATATCTCGCCTAGGGTGGTAAACGTCAGACCCCAGTAGCTCGATAAGTCATGTCGACGTAAGGTCCATAACATATGTGAGACTACTGATAACACTTACCAGTAGATCACTGTAACCCTGGTCAGGGATTTCCTGTTATGGCCAGTCGAGCATAGCTCAACATCAACCCCCAATACCGGGAGAGACGAATCCCCTCCTATCGCTCATTGCCTCCATGTGAATCGGGACTGTACCCAAAAACCACCTGTTTGCACGACTCAGTAGAGCCGTGGTAAAGTGGAAATCAAAGCACAGTGGGAGACACACAAGACTCTATGACGATCTCGGGTCAACAGACTAAGCTGTACCAGTGTCACCAGAGAACTGCCATCTGACGTGAGGTATGATACCATCTGGGAGTTCTCGGCGAGTCCGTTCAGTGTACCCAGTCTCCACTGAGCACCCGTATACCATCTCTAATGTCAAACACCAATGGATATGGGATCATCCATCGCCCATCGCATGGGTCGAGAAGACATACGCTAGTCTACTCTGGAATATCGATGCCCCATCTCGATATTCCCACGACTAGGAACATTGAAGGATGTACTCATGGACTATCCAGGCCCCACTAGTATGATCTGCATCATAGTCCTGGAAGTCGAGTACACATCCTAAGGGCTTTATCAACATGTAACAGAGAGACAGAAAGTATACATGTTAAGATAAAGAGCAACCAGATAGCGTACTATCATGTCGAGCAAGAAAGTCCTACCTATATATGTCCCAGCATCCATTACAATATACATCTAATGTACAGTAATGGCCTCTAGGGCATACATATAACTAACAATCTCCCACTTGCACTAGGGCCATCTGTAGCAGTGGTTGCAGTATCACATACTCAACCATCCCCTAAAAGTCTCTCTCTGGGAAAAAGCCTTCGTGAGTGGATCCGCCGTGTTGTCCTCTGAGTCTTCTCTCCTAACCTCGATCACCCTGGAGATCAACTATCTCCATGATCAGGTGATGCTGTCTCAGAATATTTCTGGGTCACTGATGGGACCAGGGTTCACGGGCCAAAGCCACACTTCCATTGTCACACAATGGTAGGAACCTAGTTCATCTTATGAACCAATATACACCCAAACTGCCTCTTTGGTAGTATCTTTAATAGCGATGTTACCAGCCTTTATCGTCTAGTTTGCCACGGTATCATGCTTGGAACTCTTCCAACATACCGTCCCTCCACTTAGGGTGAAGACAATGCCTGTGACTGACATTCAGTCGTCCTTATCATCCTGGAACAATTCCAGTGATTCTCCCCAGGATCGATTGATACCATCTCACTACAACTAGTGAGAATCCTAACATCCATCTAGATCTATCTCATAGATCCAAAACCCAGGATTTAGGAGGTATCACTTTGATCCTATATGGAGAATTCATGTGATAAGAGGAGATTGACCTAGCGTAGCATAGGAAACTCTTTTCCTATCAAGAGTATGTTGTCTACGTACAATACGAGGATGACCACCTTACTCTCTACTACCTTTTTGTATATACAAGGTTCGTCTACTATTTTGATGAAGTCAAACACTTTGACTATTACATCAAAACAGACGTTCCAACTCCGCGATGCATGCTTTATTCTGTAAAGCAATCTTGCACACGTTTCCGCTGCTCCCACTGTTTACGAAGCCCTCTGGCTGTGTTCTTATAGACGTTCTCTTCTAAATCATTATTTAGAAAAGTATTCATGGCACCCAACCACCAGATATCGTAGTCATGGTATGTAGCCGTGGCAAGTAGGATCCGGATGGACTTAAGCATAGCCACTGGAAAAGGTATCATCATTATCTACGCCTGGTTGATGACTAAAACCTTTAACAAGTCTAGCTTTGAAAGTCTTAACTTTTCCATCTACACCAAGTAATCTTCTCAAGATATACTTGCTCCTGATGGGGATTTAACCCTTCAGATATAGCACCCAAAGTCCATACTTTGTTAGTGTACATGGATTCCATCTCAGATCGCTAAAGCATCCAGCCATTCTTACAGAGTCTTTACTCTCGATGGCCTGCTCGAAAATAGTTGGGTCATCATCCCATGATGCATTCCTCGCTCCCACTGTCTACGAGAAACCGAGGTATCTCTTAAGTGGATGAGGAACCCTACCAGATCGGCGGAGAGGCTGAGGTTCATCGGGAACTATTGAATCCTTTGGTGCTGTCAAATCAGCTGCAGTTTTGTATAGCTGGAACCTTTCCAATTCTACAGAACTGACCTTGCCTTGATCTTGTCCGGATTTTGCTTTTGACATAGGCCGGACAATCCCAAATCTTAACTTACTTAAGAGATAGGCTCTTCCTATACCATATCTTATATGGAGTGGTAGGCATTGATTTGAATCGAACCCTATTCAATAGGTATGCAATTTCATAAGTGCATAACTCCCTAAAAGGAAATAGGAAACTCAGTAGTACTTATCATAGAGTGCACCATATCATATAGGGTGTGATTGCTCCACCCCGATACACCATCGTGCTATGGTGTATACGGAGAAGTAATGCTGAGAGAGAATCTCATTCTCCTTTAGAATAGTCCAGGAATTCCATGCACAAGTATTCTCCTCCCTGATCTTATCATAGGACATAATACTTATACCCGTATGTTGGTTCTCTACTTCTAACTTGTGTTCTGTGAATATCTCAAAAGGTTCGGACTTGTGTTTCAACAGGAACATATGTCTGAATCTTGAGAGATTATCAGAGAATATAATGAAGTACAAAGAACCGGTCCTGGCATGTGTAGACAGGAGACCTTATATACATCATCATGTATCAGTCCCAAGAGTTTACTAACTCTTTCTCTGTTTCCAATAAACAGAGCTATGGTCATCTAATCTTTGTGACATGACCGGCAAGTTTTCATAAGATGTAAATTCAAACTGATTAAATATACATCTAAATGTAACTTCAGCCAGTCGGGTCGCATTGATATGACCTAGTCTACAATGCCTCAAGAAGGATTCGTTCATTTCTGAACTCTTCCTCTTGTGTGTGTTCTGTATACTAGGAACTGTAGTTTGATTTAGAACGTTAATGCTTTTAGATAACGTGCCTGAACCGATCAACTTTTGATATAGGAAATATTCAAAACATTATCCACCAATACAAAATTTTTATCATTTCTTTACTAATAAAGAGACTGATATGATTTTGTATATCAGGTTCGGTATCAAATAGCATTTGTTCAGAATCAATATATTAGTAATACAGGGTGACAGTGACCAACAGACTTGGCTGCAACACTTGCCCCGTTTTCGGTCTCATGAAACTTATCACCCGTTCTCAGTTTTTCTACCTTTTTGTAGCCCTATGTAACAGATTACATATCTGGGATCTTGATCCGGTATCAAATACTCAGGATTCAGAGGATACTGAGAAACAGTTCTTTATAATGAACACACCCGAAGGAGATGCATCATATGCACTTTCTTCGTTTGGGTGGCATAGGAATTCTGGTATTCCCTATTTCCTGCTCTGTCTTATAACAATTATGAGTTGGAGCGGGACCAACGTTCCCCAGCTCAGTATAACCGGCGGGTTTGGTCAATATCCGTATTATTATCTTGATTAAGGCGTGATATGGTCGCTACCAGGAGAGAGAGAGAAGAAAACACTCTGCGTGCGCTCTTGCAAGATTAGATTGGTTATATATTTTATCTAATCAGGATGGCTCCCACTGTTTTTATCAAATCTTCCTTCAAACCTTAAAAGGAAAGACTAGCCGGGATTAATTACACTCTACAAGTTCGCCAATCTTCCAGCCAGGCCAGTGTCGGTACTTTGAGGGAGGTTCCCCGTGCTTTCGCACGGACCTAATTACAGTAAACCTCGTTTTCCCAGAGGCGTAACCCCGTTAACACCTTTCTAGACACCTACTTGATCGGCTAATTGCAAAGTGCAAAACTCTCCCAGGAGTAACAATTACTCGCAGTGGGTATCGGGATCCAACTATCACATAGAAGGTATGCAATCTCATTGCAAATTTCAACACTTGAAACTCCCGATAAAGGTTTTTACCCCTAGCACTTATGACCTTAACTATGGTCAACAAATTATAAGCACTAGTCAAGTTCTACCCGTCATTTCATGATTAATTAGACCCACCCATATGTCCCTTAACTAAGGTCAACAAAGTCACGCGACTGTCCTAACTAATCGCATCATATGCGGTGTAGGAAGACATCACTTAACTACCGTACACTGTGCCTTAACTAAGGTCAACAAACACAGCACGAATACTAAGTACTCTACTTCCTAAAATGACGGAGGGTTGCGGCTGGTTTTTAAGAAAACCTTTAACGCTTTGAACTTGATCTCGTTGCGGAATCAAATGGTTTTTAAATGGAATGTTTTTGAGGCTTTTCTAGTTTTGCTAAAGGGGTCACTCCCGGTGAAGGGATCGTCAGCCCTTTCCTCGTCGAATGAGGTGCGGGATATATCATATATATCACTGTGCAAAGCAGAAACTATAGAAGCTATCAAAAGACAAACCGAGGGTTGTAGCACCTGCCAGTTATTGCTAAAGGAGTCACTCCCGGTGAAGGGATCTCGGTCCTTTCCTCATCAAATAAGGTGCAGGATGTTCTATAATGAACACCGCGATGCAAAGCAAGAACTGTAGCTACCAGTTTTATTTTGAAATTCGATTCCACAACATAAATTAGGTTTATTTTCTTTCATTAATCTCATTAATGAATGTCCCATCATTTAAGTCCACCTAAACATCACAGATAAATATAACGCGCGCTTATGCCATCCGCATTCGCCTCGATGTCCCGTCTGCACCGTTAGGTTAGGTAACTAACGCCAGAGCGAGGTAGGGCTAGCGCGGGTGTAAAACATAAGCAACGTCTATATAATATATCATATATACTATATACTATATCTATCTGAACAAACCACATGATCACATCACATATAACGCAGCAGAAAATATCATATGAAATATTGGATATACTAGGACGTCCGTGTTTTCAATACGAGCCAGTATAAAACACGGATTCCACGGTCGTGATGAATAGCCAATCCCACACCCGTAGACCCCTACGAGAGCGGCAAGCAACCCTACCAATTCTAGGGTTAGGAGACCCGGACTCGACTCCTCGAGTTGGTCTCCCACTGGACCCTAGAACCCGGTTACCTGTGCCCTCCTCCTTGGGTCTATCCTAGTACAGAAAAGTAAATAATATACAAATGGTGATATCATCCGCAACCTGGAAGTGCCCCAATAAAAGAATATTACATACAAGTTTTTACATGAATGAAAAGGAAAAACACTCATCTCACATAAAACCCCCCGGCTATTCAAACACGACGATCCAATATAACATATCCAGCAACACATAACATCACATGTCATCAACGTAAGTAAATATGCGCATCCCAATTGTCGTTGACATATAGCAACGAAACCGGCGATATCACATATTACACTTACGGTCACAGAAAAGAAAGTGTAAAACTACAACAGTTGGAATCCGCAACCTCTTTAGACATCGCATGCCTAATCAAATGAATTCCTTAGACATCGCATGCCTAACAATTATAAACCCCGCATTTTAGTCTCAAAATCGAAAACACTTTTCAATATAAAGTCGGGCAATTCAACAAGATTCCCGACATCCTGATCGAATGCTCGTCGGAAACTTCAGTAGGCGGCCGCACCCCCGACGCCGTCGATAAAGTGCACCAAGGCGGAACACCGCTACCGCGAGCACCCGAACGGATGCTTTCGGCGACGGGGTTCTCCTACAGTCACTTGGTCGGGGCTATGGAGTGAGGCTGTCTATTAAGTTTACCCGGCGAGTATCCGCGTATGCTACGTGATTGCGACGGACTTTTGATCACATCAAAATTCCGTAGCAACCGATCAAGTGAGACTAAACTACTAGATTTATAACATTCATTCAGTTATCTCATAACTACTTATGAATTCCAAATGTTGTATCACATTCCGGATAAATAGAAAATGTTAAACTTTCCGATCGAACAATCGAACACCCAGGTTTTCCCAATACAGCTCAACACATGAAATAAGTCTAAAAACATTCAGTTCATGCCTCAGTACCAACGGTCCAGCCGTAGAAGGGTCAAGCCAACGCCTCACATGTGGCACGCCGTACTGCCCCAAACCCGAAGGTTCAAAGGGCAGTTCAAGACGGTCACATAATCGAGTTAAGGTTTGTTGTCTTCTAGAGGGACCATCGCGTTACTTGCACTACTTAGAACGTGATTAAACTACAGAAAAATCCAACAATTGGAAATTTCCCGGCAGGGGAAAAAGTGGGTATTTATATCCGGTCGAACTTTTTTAACATATTCTAAAATTACCCGAAAAAACGCACTGACAAAATTAGACAATCCGATCGATACACCGAGTCCCCAATACAACCCAGAAAACTCAACTCTTGAGTAAATATTAAAAATTCCCAGAAAACTCAGCACTGCAAAATAGAAATTACTGTGCAAATTTCAATGCAAGAGGAGACTAAAGGGCCACGGAACCGCCGCATTAGCATGCTAATGCCGCGGTTCCGCCGCGCTTTGATGGACTCAGGAGTACGGGCTTCTCAGTAATTCATAGAATCTCCTGCGGGGTTTTCTGCATATTTTTAATTCTCAAAAATCCACGATTTCAGAAAATGTACAGAGAGCAAGTTTGAATTAGGGTTTCGGTTCGATCGGACTTCTAACTCCGTCTACGCATCGCCTAAGGCTCTAGCTAGGCTCTGATACCACTGTAGGGTTCCTAGGCACACTAATGAAGTCTCACAAGGTATCAAACATGGCCAATTCAAATTTTACAAGTGCCGAGAAACCCTAATACGAATCGTTAACTAGATGTATAGGTGATGCGATGCAAGTAAACAACTTTAACTGAAAAGGAAAGGGGCTACAACCTTTGTAGATCCGGTCCTCCACCTCCTAGGCTCTGTGATGACGTCCCTCCGCTGTCCAAATTGAATCCATGACTCTAGCATCGGGTTCATCGGAGAAAAGGGCGGACTTGGTCGTCGGCTTCGATGCCGAAGATGATCTACGTCGAGGCATCACAAGATCAAGCTCCCACTTCACCAAGTCATGAAAACTTATGAAGAAAACACCCTATACTACTTGGCAAGAGGTAGAGGATGAAGAAATAGGAAGTGGGTTCACTTTAGAATTGGATTTCTCACTCTTTTTTACTAGTTGCCATTGATGGAGGCAAGCTTTCTTCATGTTGAAGAAGGAGAAGAAGATGAAGATAATATGATAAGTTGTTTTCAAAAAGAAAATAAAATGAATACTTATCATATTTCAACCATGGTCAAGTGTAGAGAAAGAACTATGGTTAGTTTGGATGGTTAGGGTTAAGCATGAAGACAAAATGGTCACTTAGTCAAAGCTTCATGAAGCTTCAACAACAAACAAAGAAAGCCACAATTTTCTCTTTATCATTTCCATAATAAATAAATAGATAAATGAATAAGTAAATCAAATGAAACCCTAACCACTAACTAACCATGGTTTAATTCTTTACACAAACCCAAGCTAGCATGTATCATCAAACATGATACAATCTTGTGCACAAAAAATATATCACATATACAATGTGCATTTCAAGTGAACTTCAAGTGAGAAAATCCATATAAAGTGAACCAATACTAGTTAATGCAAAGTAATATATCAAATATATAATTATACATCAAATCATTAAATCAACACTTGATTCAATGATCCGGTCATGTCGCATATAACCGACTAGTATCCAATGTATCGGCTTATCGAATCAATCCTCGATTCGATAACTAGGTTATATCGCATACAACCATTCGACACATTCATCGCGAGAATGGAATACGGTATCACATACACGCATTATTCTCGGTCCCGCACATATCTCATATGCGCTCCCATTTCGTTTCGCTTGAGCCAGGAAACCTCTGTGTAGGACTCTAAAGACTCGTCAATACGCCGGCAGCAGATGATGATCATATCAAGCACCCACAAGCCGCAAGCGGTCTGCTAAACGTAACGGCCACCCGGGTATTGAGCGATCAGAAGATCGACGAGCAAGCCCGCTCACACTCCTGTGAATCCAACCAGTAACACTTACCGTACAGTCCGGTCTGTTCGTCTGATATGTCGCATATCTCACCTAGGGGTGGTAAACGTCAGACCCCAGTAGCTCGATAAGTCATGTCGACGTAAGGTCCATAACATGTGTGAGACTACTGATAACACTTACCAGTAGATCACTGCAACCCTGGCCAGGGATTTCCTGTTATGGCCAGTCGAACATAGCGCAACATCAACCCCCAATACCGGGAGAGACGAATCCCCTCCTATCGCTCATTGCCTCCATGTGAATCGGGACTGTACCCAAAAACCACCTGTTTGCACGACTCAGTAGAGCCGTGGTAGGGTGGAAATCAAAGCACAGTGGGAGACACACAAGACTCTATGACGATCTCGGGTCAACAGACTAAGCTGTACCAGTGTCACCAGAGAACTGCCATCTGACGTGAGGTATGATACCATCTGGGAGTTCTCGGCGAGTCCGTTCAGTGTACCCGGTCTCCACTGAGCACCCGTATACCATCTCTGATGTCAAACACCAATAGATATGGGATCATCCATCGCCCATCGCATGGGTCGAGAAGACATATGCTAGTCTACTCTTGAATATCGATGCCCCATCTCGATATTCCCACAACTAGGAACATTGAAGGATGTACTCATGGACTATCCAGGCCCCACTAGTATGATCTGCATCATAGTCCTGGAAGTCGAGTACACATCCTAAGGGCTTTATCAACATGTAACAGAGAGACAGAAAGTATACATGTTAAGATAAAGAGCAACCAGATAGCGTACTATCATGTCGAGCAAGAAAGTCCTACCTATATATGTCCCAGCATCCATTACAATATACATCTAATGTACAGTAATGGCCTCTAGGGCATACATATAACTAACACTTGCAAGTGTACATGAGTTTTTTACGAGTTTGCGCCCTTTCGGGTTTTCACGAACTCGCCGGTAGTCTTGCTGTTTTTACTCACGACGCCCTTTCGGGTTTTCATCCGTACCCCTTTTGCTTGTGGATATAGCGGTTTTTTTTCTTTTTTTAACCGAGATTGCGCCCTTTTGGGGTTTCACAAGCTCGCCGATAGCCCTGCTGTTTTTACTCATGGCACCTTTTCGGGTTTTCATCCGTGCACATTTTGCTTGTGGACATACCGTTTTTTTAGCAGTTCGAAGTGGGATATTCCACTTAATTGTAGGACCCGTTTGTAGGTCTCTAGATATCCTTTCTGTTCTTTGAGAAGAAAGGACTATCTCGCGTAGAAATTCTGCCACCAGTGAGGAATATGCCCCCTGTGTATATTTCGGGAGGGCGAGTACCCACGCCGTCACTATTTTGGCGACAGGTTGCTTCAGAGCTACTCATTTTTTATTGAGCATTAGCGACAAATGCTACCTTGCCTCCATTTTTCATTCATCTTCATCGGATGATGAAGGGTCCTGATCTATCTGATCCAATTGAGTCATTTTATCCATGAGCTCTTGGAAGGTCGTTGGCTTGAAGAGGGTCATAAATGGGAACACCTTTGAATTTGGATTAAGGGTGGCTATGAACATTCCTTCGGCTGCCGCTTCATCGATGCGTTGCTCGCATTTTGACCAGAGATTTCGCCATCGAGTAACATATTGAACCCAGGTCTCATTCGGTCCAATCGTTTCATTGACCAACGCCGCTACGGTAGTGTGTTTATTCACACTAGCGAACCTCTGACAGAAGAGTATATCCATCTCGTCGAAGGTCTTTACGGAATCATTTGGAACTTCCGTGTACCATTCGAAGGCGATGCCTGTCAAGCTACCGACGAACTGTCGGAGGAGCAATATGTCATTTCCTCCAGTGTTGCCGCACATGGATTTAAAACGCACGATGTGCTGGCGAGGATTTCCAGTTCCTTTGTACATGTGGAACGTTGGAAGTATGTATTCTGGAGGGTGTTGTGTTTGATCGTAGCATGCCGGATACGGTCGCCCAGTTTTGACTGACCTATTTGCGGCTTCACTGGTATAGTGAGCTTCGATTTGCTGAGCGATGTAATCATCAAGAGCATCCTTGGTTTCATTTCCTCCCTGGCCACTGATTGAGCCAGAAGAGGGTTTGATGTTTCCCCTTTGTCATCCTCGATGATTATCGGCGGATCCTCAGCTGGAGGTTCTGGCTAGATCATCATTCCAACCATGTCCT
Source organism: Agapanthus africanus (assembly GCA_030015575.1). Classification (NCBI taxonomy): domain Eukaryota; kingdom Viridiplantae; phylum Streptophyta; class Magnoliopsida; order Asparagales; family Amaryllidaceae; genus Agapanthus; species Agapanthus africanus. The sequence goes on from CM057351.1 coordinate 352,205,657, forward strand.
GGAACAAAAGCGCCATCTGCTTTATGTTAGCAGCTTGTTCCGCCGCCTCCTTATCCGTCCTTTCAAACACCCTTCGCAAGAAATCTGTATCGGTTTCTTGCTCTTGGCGCTGTTCAGATGCTGACTCCGGACTTTCTTTCTGTCCGGTGAGTGCTGACATTTTGATCAGCATTTCTTGTAGCTTTTTTTGTTTCTCCTGAGCTTTTGTCAACAACCGAGTTTGCGGCAGATGACCCACGAAAGCACGGCTTTCTTCTTTCCCGGAAGCCATGTAGCCCGTATGGATGATCATGCCTCCAGACTTGGGGCGTTTGGGTCCGGCGTTTTTGAAATTTGCCGCAGGCAATAAGATTTTCTCCGGCCTCCTCCTTTTGTGGGAGGTCGAGGTTAATGGAGCCGTTGTAATAGGCGCCTGTGTGAAAGAAGTCCCTCGTTGTATGGTGGAGGGATGATTTTTCACTTGTCGAACCTTAATTTTCTTCAGTCGGCGAGAGTAGTCTTTGTTGATCATAGAATCTTGGACTTTCCGCCAGACCCTGTGGATTTGGAAGGACAGCCGCTGAGGGGGCTGCTCCGATTTTGCCTGCGTCATGTTTTCAGCAGGAAGTAGAGATTTCTTCAACACCGTGGTTGGGGAGTTCTTGCGCACCCTCCTAAGCATATCAAAGTTGTTCCTGGTTGGAACAGCAGCGTCAACTTCCACCATTGGAGCTGGCGGAGTAAATCCAGAGGGGGAGTTGCCCCCAGCTCTTCTCACTCGGCGCCAGTGGCGATATCGAGCCTGCCTTGCAGATGGGACCACCTCAGTTGTGGAAGTGGCTCCATCGTGCCCCCTGCCTTGGTGAGCGTCTACTGCTGGTGCCAGCCTGTTGAAGACTAATGTGCGTTGAGAGGGAACGGCCAATCTTTCGAAGGCCAATTTTCCGGTAGGGGAAGCACCTTTGACGACTTCACCTGCAGCAGGAGTTGGAAGGACTATTCGTTTTGGGATAGCCCCTTCGGGTATCGCGAGCCTCTTTGCGGGCCCACTTGAGCTTCGACTCAGCCTGTTGAAGACTGAGGTGGCAGACTTGGATGACCCGTTGAGAGGAGCCGTGGTGGTTGCAAGTCGATCGAAGACCGACTTCTTGGGAGCTTCCTGTGGTGGCACTGGGGCGCTAAAACTTGCTGGCGGGAGTATGGTCCCGAAGAACAATCCAGTGGTGGCTTGAGTTACCTGCCCCACCGGCATTGAAAAGTGGGAGGCCGCATTGGGCCCGTATGTCGCCCATCCAGTGGGGGTGGAGCGGGAGTTGCTGTTGCAGTTTGTGCAGCCGGAAGCCATTGATGTTCACTTCTTCTTTCTAAACAGGAACAAGACACCAAATCTTAGTATCTCGAATCCAAGGGCAACCATAGAAAACCGCGATTTTGTTCGCGAACACGACACACGAAGTATGGAGTGGAAATAGGAAAAGGTCACACCGGGTGTGCCAGAATTTATTCACCGCCGGAAGACGCGACCGGGACGTTAGGGCGTCCGGCTTGAATTTTGGGGGCAGATGTTATTCGGATTTATCCGTCCACCTCTCCAAAAATGCCAAGTTGATTTATGGCACCGTATATCGGAAGTTTGGACGGATGCGGCCGTTGTAGTAGACTTCGTCAGATTCCCCCTCGTTTGTGAAGGGTTTTTTTATTGTGGGGACGCTCTTCCCTACAGGCGCAAGCCCCTGCAGTTAATTACGTTACCGCATCACGATAACCACTTTCTCCTGCTCCGGAATTTCACTTCGTGTTGTGTGTGTTTTTGTTTGTTTTGGTTTTGATTGCCCATGGATTGTATACGGAGACTAATTTATGTGGTCGCCCGTAGGGCGCGGATTAGTCCAAATCCTTATATTTTAGATTTGGGCTTTGGTTGATTTAAGTATCGTTAATCTGGTTTGAGATTAAGATCAACTTAAACATATGAGCATTTGGAGCTCGATTGGTTTTTTGTTAAGGATATATTAGTCCAATTTGAGACTAAGATTTACTTAATAAGGTCTTAGGATCATTTTTTTTGCTTCAGATCCAATAAAAGAGCATTTATGTTCTATTGTTTTAGTTTAAGGGCGTTTCGGTCCGTTATCACCATTTTGGAGGCAAAATTTTAGTTTAAGGACATCTCGGTTTGTTGAGATGAGGTTTTCGTTTAAGGACGTCTCGGTCCGTTGATCACCATTTTGGAGGTGAGGTTTTAGTTTAAGGACGTCCCGATCCGTTGTCCATCTTGCGCGCATGTGTATTTGTTACGTGACGGGATGACCAACGATGATTTGGGAAGCACCGAGTTTGGGGTGCGGTCTGATTTGAGGTGTGCACATCAGTTTGGAAGTACACCAAAAAGCCGTTGGTTGTTGGGACCCGCCACCTCTCTGAAGACGTTGAGGAATTACAATGACGTGGATCAGAGGTGTAGAGAGATGTACCCTTAAACCAATTCATGTATTTGAGGGAAAAAGGAGTTAGTGGTAAACCCGGAAATCATTAGTCATATTTTGAGACTAAGATTTCCTCGAGAAGACGTGGGATGAGTATCGTTTTGGATATCATCAGTTGGAAGATCAATAGTCGTATTTGGGACTAAGATAAGTTTGGGAAATCATGAACACATGGGCTTAGTTGATCTGAATCAGGGAGAATTTATCCTTAGGGGACCTAGCCAATTTGGGCTTGGTCCATTCGGTTTTTTTATTATTGAAAAGTGCCAAACACTTGTTTGGGCTCTGTTTGATCAGTCCCCTTTTTATAAAAGGGCTGGGCACTTATATAAATTCTTACGCTCACGTATAACCATGTGGGCTCTCAGTCATGGGGATTGCCCAATAAGTGTTAAACACTTTACCCCTTTTTGTCTTTGTATGGAGTGCTAGGCACTCTTTATGGAGCCCATGTGCGAAGCACGTGAGGCGCTAGGCGCTGCCTAGTGAGTGCTAAACACTCTTCCATTCTTTGGCTCCCACGTTAGAGACACATGAGACGCTGGGCGCTGGGTACAGCTCATTGAGTGCTAAGCACTCTCCATTGTGACGCCCATGTGAAGCGCTGGGCGCTGAGCGCCGCTCATTGAGTCCTAGACACTTTCCTCTGTGCCGCCCACATGAGGAACACGTGAGGCACTGGGCGCTGAGTTCTTTCTTTTATGAGGACCAGATTTCTCTCAAAAACAAGTTCCTCCCGATGAGAATTAAATTCTCAACTTGTGGGAAACTTGTCTTGTGGATCTTAGATCCAGAGAAAGAACTAAGTTCTTTTTTTTAAATGGATTAAACTCTTAGATATGTAAACTAGATGATCTTTGTTCTTCTTATTTACCTAGAGTTTTTTGAAGAGGGAGATCTTCTTCTCTGTTTCGTTTTGAAGCTCTCTTCATTTTTTTAGAAGCTTATGGGAGGGCTTCCTCTCTCCAGACTTGAAGTCTTCGGTCCTTTATATAGTAGAGACAAGTTTATTAATTAGTTTTTTTTTGAAGAAATCTCTCATTAAGAGATCCTAATTGATTTGGGGATTTTTACCCACCATTGGATTTTTGATCCAAGGGTTTCTGTTTACAAAAATTATTATCTTGTTTTTTTACAATATTGGAAAGATATTTTCCCGTACAGAATTTATTCTGTAGAACGGTGATTTTTTAAGCACCATTGAATTTTATTCCAACGGTCCTCTGTTTTACAGAGGGCGTAGAATTTTATTCTATGATTCCACCGAAGGTATATTTCTTGTTTTAGAAAGATTTAAGGAATATTTCCTCTCAACAGAATTTTAATTCTGAGTCTTGATGATTTATCATCTCCGTTGGATTTTTTATCCAACGGCTCTGTTTAACAGAGAGTAGAATTAAATTCTACCTGGGCGCCGACGCTCACGTGTTGTGCACGTGGGCGCTAATTAAGGTTTTAATTCGTTTATGTGCTTTGCACATTGGCGCCAACGTGAGAAGCACGTGCAGCGCCAATATAAGAGTTTTTAACTCTGGCGTTGGCGCCCTCGTGTAAGGTACGTGACACGCTGCCTCTTAAGTTTTGAAAATAGCTTTTCTCTTTTATTGGGGGAAATAAGAGAGACTTCTGAGATTCCGTTGGATTCACACAAGAACTACCCCAACACCCCATGTATTCTACGTTATAGTTAAGATTACTGGTCTTACTCGAATCTATGAATGCATCAAGTTGCAAGATTTGGTTCATGTCAATTTCATGTATTCGTGGCAAGTATTATTGTATTCATGTCAAGTTATATTCATGGTGTTCTGGTATTCATGTTAGGTTCATGTCAATTATAACCAGAGTTTGGTCTAGTCAATATACATGTTTGAGCTTGATGGTTTGAATTAGAGTGTTCATGTTCAAATATTCATGTTTGATTTTAGATTCAGGTTTGAATTAGACTCAGACTGAGTCAGACACTTGTAACTGATTTAGATCCTGAATTAGGTTCGGGAGTTATCGGTAACTGCTGCATATGGACGGCAGGATTTGTGTATTTTTCCAAGACAATTACCATTGATAACTCCGTTAAGTTTTCTACTTTAAATAGGCAAGCACTCACTTTCTCCGGCTCCCTGGGGCTCAAGAGAATTGATCTCGGTTAAACCTATATTTATTGAAGTCCTTAAATATTTTTTTATATAACTCGAGGAGGTTTTATGAAAATATTTTTAATATAATTAAAAATAAACCTCAAGAAGTTATTTATATTATTTAGGGTTTTCATGGATGTAAGTTTTAAGGATTTGAGGTATTTTAGTGATAATAGTTTAGCTTGAAAAGTTCAAGGTATTTTACTATAAAGACTGACTTTTGTTAGTATCTTGATGGTATTTAGATGAAACTTATAATTCTTTCATTTGAAAAATATAAGGTTATTATATTTTGAAAATATAAGGATTTTATAATATTTATATAATTACTAAAAATTAAATTTTTATTTAAGTAGAAATTTTTTTTTCTTAAAAACCGTATTAAAACCTTTCGAGACCTAATGCTCCGTGAGGAGGTCTGCATCTCGCTCTACTAGCCCAAGGATGTGCGATAATCCGCACCATCCAAAAGCGGGTCCCCTGAAGAGGGTTGTGGGGTTGGATATGTATGCCTTAGAGCCCTTCATTGTATAGAATACTAGGAATATGTATGTTGGATATAGTGCCCTCAAAGTCAATTATTGGATTGCAGGCACGTGATTGCAATGATTGAGGGATGACCTATGCCGAAAGGACGGTCTTACTCAAGATGATAGTATGCTATCTGGTTTATCATTATCATCGTGTACATGCTTTAGGTGATATTACAGATCAATATTACATGTTGATAGAGCCCTTAGGATTCTTGCTTGACTACCAGCAATATGATGGCGATCATATACGTGAGAGTTGAGTAGTCTATAAGCACATCCTTAAAGTGGTCCCTAGTCGTGGGAGTTTCGAGACTGGGCATCGATACTCCATTAGTAGACTAGTGTATACAGTCGAGACCCCGACGAGAGGCGGTGGCCGGTCTCACAAGCCATTGGTGTCAATTAGTTCACCTAAGATATATACAGGTGCTCATGGGGTTATGAGTACACCGGACAGGACTCGCCGGCAACATGCTAGTTGGTATTATACCTAACGTTAGATAGCAGTTCCCTGGTGACATGTGTACGGTTAGTTCATCGACCTGAGATCATCATTTGTCTCGTGTGAGTTCCCACTGTGCTTTGATTACTACCCTACCACGGCTCAAAGGAGTCGTGCAAACAGGTTTTAGTTGGGTACAGTCCCGAGCCACATGGAGGCAGTGAGTGGATCGGCAGGGGTTTCGTCTCTCCCGGTATTGGGGGTGAGATCGCCCTGTGTCTAGGAGAACCATTACACGAAGTCCTTGGCTAAGGCAGGAGATTTACTGGTAGGTATTCTATTAGCATCTCAGGGTGTTCTGGGCTACACTCCGACACGACTTGTACCACTTTTAGGGGTCTGACGTTTACCAGCCCCTAGGCCCGACATGCGATGCTCATAGACGAACGGACCGGACTGTACGGATATTGTCACTGACAGGCTCAGTAGGGTGTCGGGATAAGTTCGCTCATCGACCTCCTTTTTGGTCAATACCTGGTAGCCCGTTACGTACAGCTAGTACCACTAACGTGCTAGTGGTTAAACCCACAGCCAAAGTATTAACGAGTCTTTAGAGTCGCCCACAGACAGTTTCTCAAGTTTCGGGCGAAACGTTGTAGAGGCCGTATGATATTATGGCAGGGTTCAATCATATACGTACAGTAGTGTACGGATCATGATCGGACGGATCATACTAGTGGGCTTTGGTTTAAGCCGGATCCTAGTATTAGATTTGTTGGATTACTTTAGTCTCATTGCATTCGCATTCAGTCGGAATGCGGATGCAGGTATGTATATACAGGTGAGGGGTATCCTTGTGATCCATCACGAGTTTACTTTAGTAGATGCCATTCTCTTTTTATTGTTGCAAACATTTGGATTAATATTTGCAAATGGAAATTGTGAGCTCAAAGTCATGATTAGGAGCATTAATTGTGACACATGCACAAGTGATGACTCATGGTCTCTTTATTTGTGCATATGTCACATTTTGGGTTGATTGAGGTGTTGAAATGATAAGAGGAGAGAGAGAGGGCAGCCATATGGCTTGAGGTTGCTCTTGTGTTGAAAAATTCTATCTCACTCTCATTATCATTCAAACACAAAAAGAAAAAGAAAGCTCTTCTTCCTCTTCTTTCTTGAGCTCACTATCTTCATTAATGGCATCATCTTCTACCTCCACTCTAACCATCTCATGTGTTGAGAATCCTAGAGTGTCAAGAGACAAAGTTATCACATAGACACGTTGGCTAGCAAACTTCGTGTCCGAGTTGCTTCGGATGAAGCGGGAGCCCGTAAAAAGACTCATTGATGTGGTGCCCTTCCGACGAGGAGACAGGAGATCGGAGATGCCGCGAGGAGCTTAGGATGGTGGCCAAAGACCGAAGGACGCGGATCGATCGGTATAACCACTCTCACTTCTTAGTAGTTAGCTAGTTTAGCGTTAATGGTTCGATCCGTTTCAAAGACTACGATAGCGCCGGTTTCCTAAAAATTTTTGTTTCCGCATTTGGCCTCGGATTGACGACCGGGGAGCTACCATAGACTTTCATGGTATCAGAGCCACGCCATTAACCTTTACTAGCTTGTTCTAACTTGTTTGAAATATCGATCGAACGAAATTTCCAAAACCACGATTCCATTTCATGAAGTTTCTGTAAAAAAAATTTTGTGGTCGAAAAATTATTTTCAGTATGTCAGAAAATCGTGCAGGCTTTTCTAAGACCACTGTAAAAATTTTGTAGCAAGATCCCTCCGTAGCGCCGCGGAAACGCGGCCTTACCCACGTTTGGGCCGCGATTCCGCCGCAATGTTGGTGTTTCAGTGCACTAAATTTTTTTCTTTGGGTCTTTAACATGGAATTAGGGTATCTGGAATATTTTGTTTGGGCCCAGATTTATTACAGTACTGGATTTGTGCTTGGGGCCCACTTCGAGAAATTTTGTCGATCGAAAATTTTAAATAAGTTAGTTCACAGTGCTTACATTATATCTGCGACCGTGAATGTCATTCGAGCGGTAAATCTTGTCTAATTGCTATAGCTCTTTTAGACGGGTTTGCGGACGTGACATTCACGTTGATGTTCTGTGTTGTGCTGTGATGTTGCGGATTTATCGTGGTGGATAACTTGGTGCAATATTAGTACAGTTTAGTATTATTTGTACATTTGATATTGCGGGGCGAGCGTCCGACATGTGGACTGCCGTCACTGCCTGTTTGTATATTATTCTTTTGGGGCACGACCGGGTTGAGGTCGATGTACCCGTTGTACATATTTTATTTTCTGTACTAAGATTACCCCGCGGTGGGGTGCACGGATAGCCGGGTTCTAGAGGGCAACGAGCCCGCATCTCATGGCTTTGAGACGGAGGGGGCTTCACTCTAGAATTGGCGAGCTATTCTCCGCACTCGTAGGGGGTTTAGGTTGACCCAAGGAAGGGTGCTCAAGTTACCGGATTCTGTGAAGTGCTGGGTGGCCCATTCACTTTGTTGAAGGGGGTTGCCTCTCTTCTGGTTTTGGCGGGTAACTTACCGCGCCCGTAGGGGTGTAGGATTTCATTGCACAGGCTATCCACACGACCAGAGGAACGTCGGGTTTCAATTGAGGCTCAAAGGAAACCCGGGGCTCCCAGATTATCTGTATTGTTCTGTGATGATTATCACTTTTCTGTGATGTTGCATTTATCACGCCTGGAGCGATTATTATATATTGCTATATATATACTAGTAGATGTTGTATATGTTTTACATCCGCGCTAGTCCAGTCCCCGCTCTGTCGTTAGTTAAGTAACCTAACAGGTGATGACGGGACCCAGTGGCGAATGCGGATGGCATATACGTACATCATATTTTCGTTCTTTTGTGGTGTGATCAATTGATGGGACTGCATTGATTCGGATCAATGCAAGCTAAACAAACTTGTTTGATGTTGTTGGAACAATTTTCGAAAAGCTGTTATTGCAAGGACGTTCACTTTTATTTTGCACGGTGGTATTCGGTTATGAATATCCTGCACCTCATTCGACGAGGCAAGGGCCGAGATCCCTTTATCGAGAGTGACCCCTTGGACAGAAGTTTGCGTCAGGGTAATAACTTCACTATAGTCGATTACTTTTTGCTTTGCATCGTGGTATTCAGTTTGGAATATTCTGCACCTCATTCTACGGGGAAAGAGCCGAGATCCCTTCACCGGGAGTGACCTCTTTAGCAAAGGTGTTTGCTACTATATTTTTTTAAAAACCACTTGGATTCCTTCAACGATATCAAGTTCATTACGTTAAAGGTTTTTCGCCAAAAACCAGCCGTAGCCCTCCGTCATTTCTTACGGGTATTACTTAGTATTCGTGCTGCGTTTGTTGACCTAGTCAAGACGTAGTGTTCGGTAGCTAAGTGGTGCTTGTTTGTTGCATAAATGGGATTGGTTAGGACAATCATGCGGCCTTGTTGACCTAGTCAAGGGCACGTACGGGTGGGTTTAATGCAATCCAGAATAATGACGGGTTAAACTTGACTAGTGGTTTATGGTTTGTTGACCTAATCAAGGTCATAAGCCGCTTGGGGTAAAAATCACATCGGGAGTTTCTAAAGAAACAGAAACTTGCCAGGCATGCGCATACCTTCTGGAGTGTGATAACGTGAGTGGATTCCATCACGTTATCATGCGGTGATAGTTGGATCCCGATTCCCACTGATGAGTTGGTTTACTCCTCGGGTGATCCCGACTAATTCTTCTTTCTGGTTTGGAGGAGAATTTGAGGATACAGTGGGATGTTTCCTTATTAGATAAATTGATAACCATTCTGATCTAGGTTAGAGTGCACGCAGAGTGTTTCTTTTCTCTCTCTCTTTGGCAGCGACCATGGCCCGGCCCTAGACTATGACTCAGTGACCAAGATTAACCGAACCTTCTTAAAACACTGGCTTTTGGATTGTCTAAGTTGCATACCTCATTGCCACTCCTACTTTTATCCTTTTTCTCTGGAACATTTCGTATCACTACGAACGTCCATTTCCATTGGATAAAACCATCGTATGGTTATATACGAACTCGAAGGAACTTGTTCCAGATTCGAGGATGGTTTCCGGTTCTGGAGAAAATGAATAGGACTATTCAGTTGTCTTTTCCTTTTACCTTCTCTCAGGTTGCGAGTGCTCCTTGGATTAGGACGGTATACCTATTACGCTTTTTGGATAGTCTTCTTCTAAACCATAGGCAGGTGTCGAACGGTAGGGAATGAATAAAACTGATTAGCCTAAGAGAGGTGTGCAGAAGGTAATAAGTAAAGATAAATAAAGGGATTAGAAAGATGGCAAAGTAAATTGCGACTGCTATTCACGACCAAACCAAGTATTTCATCGCCACTCCTACTTCACCTTTGTATTTCTCCATAACACTCCGTATCACTATGAAGATCTACAGTTTATTGGATGATCCATCGTATGGTTATATACAAACTCGAAGGAACTTGTTCCAGTTCGGGGATGGATTCTGGTTCAGAAGAAATAGAAATAAGGTTTATTCAGTTGTCTTTTATCTTTACCCTCTCTCGCGTTGCGAGTGATCCTAGGATTAGGAAAATACACCCATTATGCTTATTGGATAGTCTTCTTCCAAACTATAGGTTGGTACCGAACAGTAGGGAAGGAAGAAAACCATTTGGCCTAAAGGTGGTGTACAGAAGGTAATGACTAAAGACATATAAAGGGATTTGGAGAGATGGCAAAAAATATACGGTTACAGTTGTGAATCTGATAATGGAAGATGCATTACTAGGAATACCCGGATACCCCTTCGAAACATTTACATGTTTCAGTTTCACTATGCGTTGTTAAAAGAAAACTGATTTCCCAATTAGCCCTTACTCCAGGGTATGTATTTACCAGGTATGATTCTCACATCTGTATAGTTTTACAGATGATGAGCGGGTGTAAGTTATTAGGAATTAGGTGATCATCCTTATTATATCGGAATTCGTTGTAATTAGTGATATTTGAGGAAATCTCCTGGGTGTTTGTCGGACGGCACATATTTGGTTTTGAATATCCGTTGTTATGCACCAATTTCAAATTGATATATCTGTACGTTTATTTTTATAAAGTGAGATATAACTTTTGAAATTATGTCTATGACATTTACCTATATCAGTGGATGGTTAGGTAAGGAGCATTAAACAGCGGTGTAATTCTTCTTAACCATAAATACAGTTTTCAACCTACGACACACAGGGAATGAGTTATTAGACTCAGAGGACTTATACAGAGTATTGTATGTTGTCCAGTGTCCATTAGGACAGAGGGGTTGGTACCCGTACTATATTCTGTTTACTTGTGACTTTTCTAGTTCTTAGACATGTGTTTCATAGAAATACAAGATCCAAGTTTTGAGAAGTTATAGGTATATGAATAAAGTAGAGAACCGGGTATTGCAAGTATCAGGATTCTTCAAGGTGATCGAAGATGTAGATACTTGTGTATGGTATTTAGTTGATAGTAATGATTATGAGAACTTGCTTCTCTTTCAGGTTACTCATATCTGGATATATTCCTAAGTTGAGTAATGCTGATCGGCCTCTCTCCATTTAGTTGACATGCACTGGAGATAGCTGCATGATTTGAATCTGTTTCCAATTAAATCAGTGCATCTGTTTCTATATTGGATATAGAATAGTTCATATCTTAACAATGTTAAGGTACGGGGAGTTGTCCGGCTTATGCTTAAAACCAGACTCTGGATAACTCAAGGCATATTTCTGTAATGGCTGTTTGTGGGTTGACCCGGGCTATGACGAGGGTTGACTTTCTACCATCTGGAAGATCAATAGTGATATTGTTCTTGACTCGCCACAGTTTTAATAAAAATGGATTTCTTTCGGAAAACGGTAGTGGGAGTATGGTAGAACTGGAAGTGATTCCAGAACCACAAACGATTACTGGAAATTTGATAAGAACCTAAAGATTCAATCAGGTTTGACATTCCATTGGCCAATCCGCAGATATGGAGGGTAACCTCAAGCACCCGAGAGGACTCTGGTATCCTCAAGGACGGTGACAGGGAGGTTCTTGTTTACCCAGACTTGCCATTACTGTTGTTCTAAACTATGAGACCCGACAGGAGGATGAGTATAGCGTCGTTCTAAACTATCTTTAGAAGTGCACATGTATACGATTCTGCCAGAGGGTTGTTGTGGTCAGTGGGAGCAGCAAAAACATAGTGGACAAGTAGCTTGTGTCTATTTATAGACTAAACCAGATATAGCGGAGATAGACCATCTATTTTTGATGTGACAGTCATGGGTTTTGACTTCATCAGAACAGGGGATGGATCTGTTAAGAAGGTAGTAGGGTGTGATGTCCTGGTATTTGGATGTCATACACAGTGTAGGAAGTAAACTTCTTATCTACAATCGGTTATACTGTGGTTGTCACACAGTAGTTTCTCCACATAGGATATGGATATTATATCAAATATTCTGGTTACTAGATCTATAGTTTTAGATCTAGATTTAGGTAGTTTCCCAATCTGGGTACTTAGACAGCATTCTAAAGGTGTTTTAGAATGGACGACTCCTGGCACAGTAGTATACCTGCAAGTTATGGAGTCACCCTCTCTAAAGGTGTCTTGCAGACTAAAGGGGATAGGGATGCGCATGATTGGCATATCACTTGCTTAGGTAATTGAGTCAATCATGAGATGTCAAGTACCACACCAGATGTTGTTTTTGCACTAGATGCAATAAGTTGATATTAATCCAATCCTGGAGAAGCGTTCGGAAGCAGTTTATGGACATAAGCGGATGTTCTAGGGATATGATAACAACAGCGTCTTTTGGGAGACGGTTATCATTCCAGGCTTCCAAGGTGACCTGGATGACAGAGTGGCTGTCAGAGTTATAGTTTTCCCTCTGACGGGGGGCAGTAGTTTGGACAGGAGGTCCAAGCGGATACTGAGGGAGGCATGGCGCAGGATACTGATTAAGTTCAGTTGACGATACAATCTAAAGAAGTTTGGATTTGGAGTTCATTTGTGAACTAGGTCCCATCAGATATCCAGATATATTCTAAGACAGGTATTGCTCATTTCAAGAGATAGCTTTCTCCGCGAACTTGAGATAAAAAGAGACATAGAAAGAAACATCAGGGCAGATCCACTCACTGAGGCTATTCCTCGAACGCAGTAGTTTCAAAAATGGGCTTTGTGAGACTGATCAGTATAGGAGTTGGGTGTTCGGTATCACACGGGCTGTGAGTATACGACATCGCAATAATTAGCCTTCAGTGCAAGTAGGAGATTGTTGGATATAGTGCCATCAAAGTCAATTATTGGATCGCCGGCACGTAATTGTAATGATTGAGGGAGGACCTATGCCGGAAGGACAGTCTTACTCAAGATGATAGTATGCTATCTGGTTTATCTTCATCATCGTGTACATGCTTTAGATGATATTACAGATCACTATTACACGTTGATAGAGCCCTTAGGATTCTTGCTTGACTACCAGCAGTATGATGGTGATCATATACGTGAGAGTTGGGTAGTTTATAAGCACATCCTTAAAGTGGTCCCTAGTCGTGGGAGTTTCGAGACTGGGCATTGATACTCCATTAGTAGACTAGTGTATACAGTCGAGACCCCAACGAGAGGCGGTGGCCACAAGCCATTGGTGTCAGTTGGTTCACCTAAGATGTATACAGGTGCCCATTGGGTTATGAGTACACCGGACAGGACTCGCCAGCAACATGCTAGTTGGTATTATACCTGACGTCAAATAGCAGTTCCCTGGTGACATGTGTACAGGTTAGTTCATCGACCTGAGATCGTCATTTTTCTCGTGTGAGTTCCCATTGTGCTTTGATTACTACCCTACCATGGCTAAAAGGAGTCGTGCAAACAGGTTTTAGTTGGGTACAGTCCCGACCCACATGGAGACAGTGAGCGGATCGGCAGGGGTTTCGTCTCTCCCGGTATTGGGGGTGAGATCGCGCTGTGTCTAGGAGAGGCATTACACGAAGTCCTTGGCCAAGGCAGGAGATTTACTGGTAGGTATTCCAGTAGCATCTCAGGGTGTTCTGGGCTACACTCCGACATGACTTGTACCGCTTTTGGGGGTCTGACGTTTACCAGCCTCCTAGGCCCGACATGCGATGCTCATAGACTAACGGACCGGACTGTACGGATATTGTCACTGACAGGCTCAATAGGGTATCAGGATGAGTTCGCTCATCGACCTCCTTTTTGGTCAATACCTGGTAGCCCGTTACGTATAGCTAGTACCACTGACGTGTTAGTGCTTAAATCAACAGCCAAAGTATTGTCGAGTCTTTAGAGTCCCCCACAGACAGTTTCTCAAGTTTCGGGCGAAACGTTGTAGAGGCCGTATGATATTATGGAAGGGTTCGATCATATACGTACAGTAGTGCACGGATCATGATCGGACGGATCATACTAGTGGGCTTTGGATTAAAACGGATCCTAATATTAGATTTGTTGGATTACTTTAGTCTTATTACATTCGCATTCAGTCGGAATGCGGATGCAGGTATGTATATACAGGTGAGGGGTATCCTTATGATCCGTCACGAGTTTACTTTAGTAGATGCCATTCTCTTTTTATTGTTGCAAACATTTGGATTAATGTTTGCAAATGGAAATTGTGAGCTCAAAGTCATGATTATGAGCATTAATTGTGACACATGCACAAGTGATGACTCATGGTCTCTTTATTTGTGCATATGTCACATTTTGGGTTGATTGAGGTGTTAAAATGATAAGAGGAGAGATAGAGGGCAGCCATATGGCTTGAGGTTGCTCTTGTGTTGAAAAATTCTATCTCACTCTCATTATCATTCAAACACAAAAAGAAAAAGAAAGCTCTTCTTCTTCCTCTTCTTTCTTGAGCTCACTATCTCCATTAATGGCATCATCTTCTACCTCCACTCTAACCATCTCATGTGTTGAGAATCCTAGAGTGTCAAGAGACAAAGTTATCACACACATTCTCTACTTCACATTGGACACGTCGGCTAGCAAACTTCGTGTCCGAGTTGCTTCGGATGAAGCGGGAGCCCGTAAAAAGACTCATTGATGTGGTGCCCTTCCGACGAAGAGACCGGAGATCGGAGATGCCGCGAGGAGCTTAGGATGGTGGCCAAAGACCGAAGGACACGGATCGATCGGTATAGCTACTCTCACTTCTTAATAGTTAGCTAGTTTAGCGTTAATGGTTCGATCCGGGTCAAAGCCTGCGATAGCGCCGGTTTCCTAAAACGTTTTTGTTTCCGCATTTGGCCTCGAATTGACGGTCGGGGAGCTACCATAGACTTACAATGTATGTATAAGACGATCTTGCTCGATATGATAGTACGCTATTTGGTTTATCTTTATCTTAACATGTGATGAGTTTTACCTAGTATTTCATATCTTGTATACATGTTGATAAAGCCCGTAGGATTTTTGCCTGACTACCAGCGTTGTGAAGGCAATCATACATGTGGGAGCTGGATAGTCGATATGCACATCCTTAAAGTGTCCCTAGTCGTAGGAGTATCGAGACTGGGCATCGATACTCCAGAGTAGACTAGTGTATACATATCTAGACCCTGACGAGGGGCGATGGATTGGTCCCGCAGCCATTAGTGAGGTGCACCTAATATTGTATACAGGTGCTCACTGGGGGGTGAGTACACCGGACGGACTCGCCGAGGATTGGCTAAATAGTATTATACCTAGCGTCAGATAGCAGTTATCTGGTGACATGAGTGCAGATAGTCTGTCGACCTGAGGTCGTTATTTGTCTCGTGTGAGTTCCCACTGTGCTTTGATTACTACCCTACCATGGCCTACTAAGTCGTGCGAACAGGTTTTAGTTGGATACAGTCCCGAGCCACATGGAGGCTATGAGCGACTGTTAGGGATTCGTCTCTCCCGGTATAGGGAGTCGATGTCGCGCTGTGATCGGTTGTTCAACACCATAAGTTCCTGGCCAGGGCGGATTGAGAATTACTGGTAGTTGGACCAATAGATTCTCATATGGTCTTGGGCCACACCGTCATGACATGTCCGGTTATTAGGGGTCTGACGTTTGCCACCCCCTAGACCTGGCATGCGATACTCTCAGACGAACAGACCGGACTGCACGGAGATTGTCACGGACAGGCTCAGTAAGGGTTCGGATGAGTTCGCTCGTCGGCCTTCTTTTTCGACAGATACCTGGACGGCCATTACGTACAGCTAGTGCCGCTGACGGACTTATGGTTAAACCTATTGCCAGCATACTGTCGAGTCTTTAGGGTCCCACACAGAGGGTTTCCCTAGTTCAGGCGAAACGATCTAGAGGCCGTATGGTTTTACAACAAGGTTCTGATCATATACGTGTACTGGCTATACGGATGTTGTTCGGACGGATAATACTAGTAGGCTTTTGTTTAAGCCGAATCCTAGTATTATATTTTTGGATTATTATTATCTCATTGTATTCATATTTTTCGGAATACGAATATGGGTATGTATATACGGTGAGGGCATTCTTGTAATTTCACAAGACATGCTTCTAAAAGGAGACACCTCATTATTAGATTTTTCTATTTGTGGAAATAGATTAATGAGGTGGAAAATGGAGATATGTTTGGTATGGGTGAAGCATGGCTAGTTGATTTATTTATTGCTTTTGACTTTACTATTCAAGCATGGGTCATTATTTTCTATTGAAAATATTGCATGCTTGATTATTGTGAATGACTAAGCCATTCCTCTCTTACCACAACACAAGACTTGAGCTCATTTGTGTTTGTTCGTTCTCTCTCCATTTTTCCTCTCCTTCTTCTTCCTCAAGCCATAATGCTCACATGTGTTGTGAATCCTAGGGCTCTTGAGATAAAATACTCCATTCATCTTTCTCTACATCTTCTAAATTGTCTAGTCTAGCAAATTATACATCTTAGTTACCTCACACTTGAGGTTGAAGCTTGAACCATAGGCTCTCGGGTAGTTCATCTTCGACAAAGAGGGGACCGACGATCAAGTTTCATTCAAGCTTTCTAGGAGCCAAGAAGATGAGAAGAAGATTTGAGTTCGAACCAAGGAGCTAAGAAGAAAACAAGAAGACTCGAAGGACTAGATCAACGAAGTATAAACTCTCACCGAGTAGTTAGAACCTCTTCGTAGTTAGTCATAGCTAGTTATGGTTTAATAAAGATCCTTAATTGTTATAGTCGATGTTGCGAAACTTTGTGATAAAGAAAAAATCAATTTTTATGTATTCCACCTCCCCGCAGACTCACGGGGTGCGCGACATCGACTTACACTGGTATCAGAGCCATTTAAACCTTAACTAGCAGTTTAAACGAAGTTTAAAATTACGAAACCGAAACACACGAAGTCTGAATCCAAGTTTCTGTTGTTTTTAAAAAGCCTTCTAAAAAAATTTTAAACAACTGCAGAATGCTACAGATGATGTAAATAAAACAACAGAGAAATACGAGGCCCAAATTCCAAAATCTGGTAGGCCAAAATAGAAATTTTCCCAGTCTGGCCGGTTTTTATTGGGATTTGTGTCTTAGAATTTTGGTTGTGTTTTGATCTGTTGGATTTAGCGTTTTTGGTGTTGTTTGTTTTTGCCCGGATTTCATATTATGTTATCTTTGTGTTGGGGCAATTCGGAGTGTTTCGAAGTCACAATTTTAACATCGTTTATAGTTTCTGTGTTTGTATATATGATGCTAAACATCTACTAATTGCTATACGTCGATTAGTAAGGGTTGCACATATATGTATCTTGTGATGGTTTGTGTATATGGAGTATTGGATCGTCGTGAATGAATAGCCGGGGGATGTAAGAAGAGTGTTTTCTTTTCTTTCATTCACGTAAATTTGTAAATTGGTGCAATATTATTTTTTGCGGGGCACATCCGGGTTGAGGTCGTAGCCACCGTTGTATTATGTCATTTACTGTTTCTTGCACCTAGGAAAGACCCAAGGTGGGGTGCACAAACTACCGGATTCTTGAAGTCTGAGTGGCCTACTTTATTGAGGGAGGTTACTTCACTTCGGGAATTTGGTGGGTAGTTTGCCGCACCCGTAGGGGTTTAGGGTGGGGTTTGGCTATTCATCACGAACGTAGAACCTGTGTTTTGTTATAGGCTAAAACGAAACACGGAAATCCTAGTATATCCAATATATTCATCTGTAATTTTGTGATCTGGAATGCTTATTATTGTGTAAGACGAATGGCTATATATATATTATATATAATAAACGTTGCTTATGTTTTGCACCCGCGCTAGTCCAGCCCCCGCTCTGCCGTTAGTTATGTAACCTAACGGTGCATGACGGAGCCCCGTGGCGAATGCGGAAGGCATAAGCGTACGTTCTATTTTCGTTTCTTTTCTGCAATTATAAAGTTAATTGATGGGACCGCATTAATTTTGATTAATGCAAAGGAAATAAACCTAAAATCTGATGTCGTTGGAACAATTAAAAAACCACTCGGTTTTCTTCAAAAAGCATTTTTAAAGCGGAGCTTAAACTACTCCTTTTCAAAAGCTATATGTTTCCTTCGACTATATCAAGTTCATTACGTTAACGGTTTTTCGCCAAAAATCGGCCGTAGCCCTCCGTCATTTTAGATAGGTATCTACTAGTATTCATGTTATGTGCTTTGACCTGCGCCAAGGCATAGTGTTTGGTAGCTAGCGAGTGCTTATCTGTGGCATAGATAGATTCATTAGTCTAGGACAGACGTACAGTTGTTTTGGCCTTTATCAAGGGCTTGTACGAATGGGTCTAAATTAATCTGGATAATGACGGGTTGAACTTGACTTGCGACTTATGATGTTTTGACCTTCGTTAAGATTATAAACGCTCAGGGCAAAAATCACATCAGGAGTTTCAAACATAAAGGAAACTTGCTGGTCCTGCATACCTTCTTGAGTGTGGTATTTTTGGTAAGCTTCCTTCAAATTCATCACACAATGATAGTTGAGTCCTGATCCTACTGTGAGTATCCGCTACTCTTCGGGAGATTTTTTCACTTAACAATCAATGCTATAAACCAAGTAGGTGTCTAGAACGGTGTTAGCGGGGCCACGCCTCCAGGAAAAGAGGTTATGTAATTAAGGAACTTCGCGAAAGCGTTGGAAAACCTCCCTCGAAGTACCGATACTAGCCTGTCCGAAAGGTTAAGCAAGTATTGTGACGTGCGATTAATCCTGACTAATTCTTCTTTTAGGGTTTGAAGAAGAATTCGAGGAAACAGTAGGAGCCATCCTGTTTAAATAAACTAATAACCAATCTAAACTTGCAAGAGCATATGTGTTCAGTCGAAAATATTGCAATCTTTAAAATAACAATTTCCTCGCTTTTCTAATCACCTAATGATGTTTGTTATAAATATAACACGGATTACAAGTTTGTCTGGAAAATATCAATTACCACGTGTTATACATTATAATCAACATTCTGGAAGGAAATTGA
This sequence comes from Agapanthus africanus, assembly GCA_030015575.1. Lineage (NCBI taxonomy): Eukaryota > Viridiplantae > Streptophyta > Magnoliopsida > Asparagales > Amaryllidaceae > Agapanthus > Agapanthus africanus. The sequence goes on from CM057351.1 coordinate 352,224,742, forward strand.
ATGTTTATTACTTCACGCATGATATTGTATATCTCAACATTCTTCATTGAGATTTTGTGCAGAAAATTATTTCAGGACAGATGTTAGAATCGTAAATTCGCCGACAAAATACAGAAAATCAAAGAGTTAAAATCTGGTAGAGATTCAGAAGAGATAAGAAGATTCCAAATATCACCTGAATACCCATAGACCAACACAAGACTACCACAGAAAAAATGAAGCAACAATCTCACCAAACGGCCGGGGATCCGTGTCCGAGTTAGGCCGATCCGCCCCAGATCCGCGGCCGAGTTGGGGGCTCCGGTGACTATACTTTTCCAGAAGCTTCATCTTAACTTCCTAGCTTGCTGAGGACGCTCCATTGTAACAATCTTATTCTGAAAACTTCCCTACAACTACCTAGTTTCTTGGGGAAAATTGACCTGGCTTCTAGTGGAAGATTGGTGAAGGGCTATATAAAGGACCTAAGCCTTCATTTTAAGGGTTGAACAATTAGTGACACAATTAAGACTCAGTTTTTAGTATAACAACTCATTACACAAGTTGAGTGACACAACTTGTAAATCCAATTCAATTCCAAATCAAGATCCAAATCAAGAATCTTTGAGAACAACATCGAGCGACGACATTCAAGATCCTTTACGCAAAGCCTATCGTCATCAAGAGCGCGAGATCCTCGACAGGTCCAAGTCTCATGGAGATCGAGCAAAGCAAAATTCAACGGAATAGTTACCTCTTCAAGGGAGCGATCGAGAGCAATTCTCGTAATCTCGGATTGAAGGAAAGTGTAATTAGAAGTTGATTAATAAAAGTGATCATTTGTTAATTCTCGCTTTCTTTAAATTTTTGCATTATGAGATTTCTAATTTTTGATTCTTTTATTTTCATGATGCGTGAGTAAATCTCCGCTTGCTAAGGATTTGAAGGAATTCGGTAGATCAAATGGTGATGAAATCCTATACGCATCTTAAGTCTTATGAGAATTATGAACTTTAGGAAAAAGAATCGTCAATGACCAAATTTGGAACGAGATCACCGTTCTTGATAATTTCATTGTAATTTGGGATTAAATGATTGATGATTTTCTTTGCTAAAGGCTAGATTTGAACGGTGATCAATGAAAAGACAAGGGATGGTGAAGGAGAAACCCTAGTTTCTTCAAAAAGATCCCTAATCTTCATTCATCGCCATCGTTCTAGCTATAATTCATCAATAGATAAGATGAGTCATTATTAGTATTCATCATTGCTACTAATTCCTATCGAATCTTACAAACTATTCTTCAATTTTCTTGATAACTAAAATTGATCTTGTACACTTTCTTGATTACTAAATCTTAACTCTTTCTTGATTTTTTCTTGAAAATATTTCATCTAATAAATCTTGATTCATTTTCTTGAATTTTCTTTACTATTTTCTTTCGGCTCAACTAAAGCAAGAACGAATAAATACACGAATCTCAGTGGACGACCCGTACACATTAACAAATTATATCGACACCGTCATTGATTGCGGTTATAAATTCTTTGATTGTGATTATACTTTTCATATCAAACGACGAAATTCGATATCAATCAAATGGCGCCATCACTGGGGATGCATGCGTAATTTGTTCATTCTTACTATTTGAGTTGAAATATTATTATTCCATCAAAAATTTGAATCAAAATCGCATCGTGTGCTTAACGATTAGTGTGTGAATTTTGCAAGGAAATCTGGAATCACTACGGCAGGGAGAAAATTATTCAAATCATTTCATCTAGGACAGAGGAGCAAAGGGAGCAGTAGTACAAAATTTAGTTCAAAGAACTTGACAGGTGACCGCGGAACCGCGGTGGATAGCAAGTATTGGCGGTGGAACCACGGCGTTCTTGAGGACTTAGGGTTTCTGCTCTCTGTGGTATATTCTATATTTTCTTATCTCTCCTTTGATCTGTCCAATAACAATTTTTCTGCAGGATTCTTTGCAAAAATTCGCCGCTCAAAAATAAAAATTTGTTGTGTGTTTTGATATTGGTTGTTTGTGCATATTGTAATACGGAAATTAAGGGGCAAAGACTAAATTCACATTAGGTGGGGATTTCATTACCCTTCCTAAACCCAAAAAATCATAAAACTAGCATCTGCATCACCCTTCATTAACTAAAAATAATCTAGACAAGACTCTAAGGACCGTCGCGCTCAATTAGGACAAAGGAAGGTCGTGGGTAATCTATTGCTTATCCGCATTTCTTTTGTGGTGTCTAAGGCAAGTGGTTACTTAATTAAGCCCGCTACTTTCATAGCGGATACCTCCCACTTACCTGGCACTTACCTGGCCACAGGAGAGATAAAGAGGTAGTAGAGGATTTATCCTGCGATTTGTCTTCTGGAAGTCTACGAGCGGTCTAATGACTTGACCTAGGTGACCGTAGATCTATGGTTGATTGTGCATTTTTGTTGTGATTTTTTTTTCTAAATCCGTCTTTTTCAAAACAAACCAAAAACAAACCATTTTCTCTAATTAATTAATGCTGCCACTTGTGCTAAACCGTTTAGTGCATGCTCGGCTGGACACGGGATTCTAGTGCCCTTCTTGTCCGCGTTCCTCCTATCGACTCCGAAGTCGGTAATTCTACATATTATTTTTCCTCACCACACACCACATCCACTGCGATGGATGGTTTTCCATCAAAATTTAATAACACCACTTTACCACCGCCCGCAAGTGCGCAGAACCTACCGCGCATCTCTCTCCAAGAGAGATGCTACTCTATTCGAGGTCCCCTTTCTACTTTTCTTTCTATTCCACCAGCCAATGGGGATAATTTCGAAATCAAACCACACTATATCAATCTTTTACCTAAATTTCACGGTCTCGAGTCTGAAGACGTATACGTTTTTATTACCAAATTTGAAAACGTATGTGCTATGATGGGCACTTCATAACTTTCTGTGGATGCTATGAGATTACGTCTTCTCCCATTCATTTTGTGCGACTTAGCTGAAAAATGGCTTTATAACATAGCTGCACACTCTATTTCAAACTGGGATAAATTCCTCATAGCATTCCTTAAGAAATTTTATCCCAATCATAAGACCGCCCGTGTCCGTAGTGAAATCAATCGATTTACCCAGCTTCCTAATGAACAATTTTGGAAGTGTTTTGAACGATTCAAGGATCTGCTAGTCCAATGTCCTCATCACGGAATCCATAGATGAGATCTCTGTCAAATCATATATGAGGCATTAATCCATCAACAAAGCAGATGCTTGAATCCATGTGTCAAGGCAATTTCATGTCTAAAGATGATGGTGAAGCTTGGAAATTTTTAGAAGATTTTGCTGAAAACATTGCAATGGGAGAGTGTTAGTCAACCATCATCTAGGGGTGGTATCCATCAACTTGATGTTTCCATAGCAGTTAAACCCGAAATGGCAGCAATGCAAAAGAAACTTGAAGGTATGGAACACAAATTTTTATTAGCCTCCCTAAACCTGCTCACACTCCCTAAAACCGTGTGTGGATGCTGTTTCGATCCATCACATTTGACGGAAGAATGTCCTTTGAATTCTCCTTTTCAAGGTCAAGAACACACTAATGCTGCTTTTCAGCAACGACCTAGAAACGATTCTTATTCTTCCACATATAATCAAGGTTGGAGGAATCGCCCTAATTTTGCTTGGAACCAACACCAAACTCAAAATACGGTTCCAAACCAAAATAACTTTCAAAGGGTCCCTCCACAACAACAGCAACCACTACAACTGAGTCAGCACCTTTCAACAAAAAAATTTTCAAAATCCGGCCAACACTTCTGCACCGTTTAATAATTCCTTGCAATTTGCCAGTACCGATAATTCCTTTTCACTCGAACGAACCTTGGATTTGTTTATGAAACATTCCATCTAAGTGTCGGCTGATATAAGGTCTTCTATTGATGATATAAAGAAGAACTCTGGCTCCCACGGTAAGAGTATTAAATCGATAGAAGCACAAATTGCACGATTAAATACCGAAATGAGTGCTAGAGAGAAAGGGAAACTTCCATCTCAACCACTACCGAATCCTGGGCATTCACAACACTACAATGTGAGTGCCATTACAACGTTGAGATCTGGAAGAATGCTGAATAATCAAGTCGGTGAACAGATTGATAATGATGAAATAATCAATGACACCCTCGCTTCCACTTCCACTTCCACTTCTCACCCTAGTTCATCTTCTTTCGAGCCTATTCTCCGTTTTCCTCAAGGCTCAAACCCTCAGCCCACTTCTTCTAGTCAACCAAAGACGATCCCCACTCCAATTCTGGGATCTGTTCCACCCACGCGACCTTCTCCAATGTCGGACCTAACTCTTATTGATAAAGCTCCTTATCCAAATCGGTTAAGGGGAAACAAACCAAGTCCACAAATGGAGAAGATTATGGAAATGTTTAAACAGGTTAACATAAATATCCCTCTCCTAGATGCAATACAACAAGTCCCGGCTTATGCGAAAATCCTTAAGGACTTGTGCACTAGGAAGAGGAAGACTCAAGTGCCCAAAAAGGTATTCATGACAAATAATGTTAGCACAGCTTTTACCCCACAATTACCAAAGAAACGTAAGGACCCAGGGTGTCCTACAATATCCATTTCTATTGGGGGTAAAAATATCGATCGTGCTCTACTCGATTTAGGTGCTAGTGTTAACCTGCTTCCATATTCTGTGTATGAGCAATTGGAAATCGGAGAATTAAACCATTACAGTGCACTTTACAGATGGCAGATCGATCTATCACCCAACCAAGGGGTATGTTAGAGGATGTGTTGATAAAAGTCGGGGAATTTATATTCCCTGTGGACTTTATTGTTATAGATACACAGCCTGTAGAGAACCCACAGAACCAATTTCCGGTGATTCTCGGTCGACCTTTTCTTGCGACTTCCAACGCTGTAATCAACTGTCGAAACGGCTCTATGAACCTATCCTTCGGGAATAGGTCAATTGAGCTTAACATTTACAAATTTGGAAGTCAACCCTCCGAACCACATGCTATAGTATGTTCTGTCGAATTAATGGATGTCGACAGCAGCGAATTAGAACAGCTTCATGATACAGATCCAGACTCTCTTAGTACGTTGTTGTTTGACCCAGCGATGTATTATACACATACGGACCCTTCTTTCGAGTTGTCTGGGTCAACATCTAACACTTATTATGAACCTGTTATGGAGTCTGAGTATCATCCCGTTCTTTTAAATGAGAATATTCTTTGGGATATCGATGAAAGCTTTGAAGCAATTTTCGCTGATGAACTCGCATTCTTAGCAGACACAGGAGTTGTGATGAATCAACCCAAAACCAAAGAAGTTGAACCATCACCCCTATTTCTTAAAAATAACGAGAATGCGAGTAATCCATCATTATCATTGTGTCGTCTCTCCAAATCGAGACGCAAATCCATTCAACACCACCTCTTGTTTCTTCCCCACTTCTTGGCTCTACAAAACATATTCTTCCACCAACCGATGCATTACATTGATAAAATCTTTGAATGGTTGGTATTAACTTTTGGTCTTTTTAAGGCTTTGCATAGACCAACAATTTTACTCCCCCTCTTAAAAAAATCGCTTGATATTGTTTAACTCAAGTTTGGGGGGGTATATTTTTGGCTCTTGAAAATAAAAGTTGTCCTTAAAATTGTGAGCCAAAAATAAGTTTGGGGGAAATTGTCACTGTCATTTATTCTTATCCCCATTAATAACTTTTCCTCCCAAGCCTACAAGTTTTTGAGATTTAAAAGAGACAACAGTGAGTACACTGCTGTAAACAGGTTTGGGGGAGGTTTGTGCTTATTTACGCATTACATTGCATTACACTTTGCATAAGCACAAATCATAAAATTTTCAAAATTTTTTCTTTGATAATGAAAGATTAGAAAGTGAAAAATTACATTTAAAAGATTGGAAGAATTTAAGAAAACCAAGAAAATTAGATGTTTTCTTAAACGAAACTAGTAATAAGTAGTTATGAGTCTTATCCTAAGGGTTAGTAAGATGAAGGAAGTTACAAATCTGAGGATAAAAATAAGTCTGAAAAATAGTTCCTATTCTGGAAGCCAAACATCTGAACGTTGATACCCTACTATACGCACTTACACACGTCTTGAAACTCGGGATAGTAGAGGATACCTTGAAATGCTCTTGTCTAAAAGCCAGAGTACGAAGAAAATAATAAATGAAGCATTAAAATATAAAATGGTGAAGAAAAATGAACAATGGTTTTGTAATCACTAAGGCGGCATAAAAAAAATATAGCGAGAGTGCTTCATCACCTAGTGCCTTAGACCAACTGGTTTGGGAGTCACTGCTAAGCCTTAAGTGTTACAAGACGAGGAAATTGCTAATTACGCCAAATATGTGAGCACATTGAGTAATCGGTCGGTTAGTACCACAAGAAGTATTAACGGTCGCATGAAGAATGTGTGAGCAATTCCATCTAAAATATTCACCGACTAAAAAGTACTGAGGTAGATAGACAAAAGTATGATAGCTTGAATTGAATTCTCCGAGTGTAAGGATGTCCTTTACACACGTAGCGGTAAATGATCGGTGTTTGGAAGACGGGTAGGGATGAAGAATAAAGGTGATGTTTTATTGAGGAGTGATGTGATTTCTAACATCTTTTCATGACTATTAAGATAGGGCTCATGACAACCGAACAGCTAGTGTAGTTGAAAACTCTGATTTTCAAGTTCTTTCTTTTATAATTCTTATTTTTATATGTAACTTTCACAGTCTTCCTTTTATTATGGGATTTTGTGGATGTAATCCGCTAAAAAACCTCAGGAGACAACACTTCTCCTACTAGGGACACCTGGAAGTTTAAAGGCTTGTTGCACGTGCTCAGTGCAATCGTGTTGCCTACGAAAGTGTGCTAGTTAGTTTTTCTCTCTTTCTATTTTCTCTTTTTCTTGAATAAAAGAAGTTTGCTCGAGACGATCAAAGTCAAGTATGGGGGAATTTTTTCAGTTGAAAATATTGCAATCTTTAACATAACAATTTCCTCACTTTTCTAATCATCTAATGATATTTGTTACAAATATAACACGGATTACAAGTTTGTCTGGAAAATATCAATTACCATGTGTTATACATTATAATCAACATTCTGGAAGGAAATTGTATATTTATTACTTCACGCATGATATTGTACATTCTTCATTGAGATTTTGTGCAGAAAATTATTTCAAGATAGATATCGGAATCGTAAATCCGCCGACAAAATACAAGAAATCAAAGAGTTAAAATCTGGCAGAGGTTCAGAAGAGATAAGAAGATTCCAGATATCACCTGAATACCCATAGACCAACACAAGACTACCACAGAAAAAATGAAGCAACAATCTCACAAAACGGCCGCGGATCCGCGGCCGAGTCAGGCCGATCCGCCGCGGATCCACGGCCGAGTTAGGGGCTCCAGTGACTATACTTTTCCAGAAGTTTCATCTCAACTTCCTAGCTTGCTGAGGACACTCCATTGTAACAACCTTGTTCTGGAAACTTCCCCACAACTACCTAGCTTCTTGGGGAAGATTGATCTAGCTTCTAGTGGAAGATTGGTGAAGGGCTATATAAAGGACCTAAGCCTTCATTTTGAGGGTTGAACAATTAGTGACACAATTAAGACTCAGTTTTTAGTATAACAATTCATTACACAAGTTGAGTGACACAACTTGTAAATCCAATTCAATTCCAAATCAAGATCCAAATTAAGAATCTTTGAGAACAATATCGAGCGACGACATTCAAGATCCTTTACGGAAAGCCGATCATCATCAAGAGCACGAGATCCTCGACAGGTCCAAGTCTCATGGAGATCGAGCAAAGCGAAATTCGACGGAATAGTTATCTCCTCAAGGGAGCGATCGAGAGCAATTCTTGTAACCTCGGATTGAAGGAAAGTGTAATTAGAAATTGATTAATAAAGGTGATCATTTGTTAATTCTCGCTTTCTTTAAATTTTCGCATTATGTAATTTCTAATTCTTGATTCTTTTATTTTCATGATGCATGAGTAAATATCCGCTTGCTAATGATTCGAAGGAATTTGGTAGATCAAATGGTGATGAAATCCTATACGCATCTTAAGTCTTATGAGAATTATGAATTTTAGGAAAAAGAATCGTCAATGACCAAATTTGGAACGAGATCACCGTTCTTGATAATTTCATTGCAATTTGGGATTAAATGATTGATGATTTTCTTTGTTAAAGGCTAGATTTAAATGGTGATCAATGAAAAGACAAGGGATAGTGAAGGAGAAACCCTAGTTTCTTCAAAAAGATCCATAATCTTCATTCATCGCCATCGTTCTAGCTATAATTCATCAATAGATAAGATGAGTCATTATTAGTATTCATCATTGCTACTAATTTCTATCGAATTCTACAAGCTATTCTTCGATTTTCTTGATAACTAAAATTGATCTTGGACACTTTCTTGATAACTAAAATTGATCTTGGACACTTTCTTGATTACTAAATTTAAACTCTTTCTTGATTTTTTCTTGAAAATATTTCATCTAATAAATCTTGATTCATTTTCTTGAATTTTCTTTACTATTTTCTTTCGGCTCAACTAAAGCAAGAACGAATAAATACACGAATCTCAGTGGACGACCCGTACTCATTAACGAACTACATCGACACTGTTATTGATTGCGGTTATAAATTCTTTGATTGTGATTATACTTTTCATATCAAACGATGGAATTCAATATCAATCAATATGATGGGTGTTTCTTTTCTCTCTCTCCTAATTGCAGCGACCATGACGGGACTTAACCTAATACTAGTTAAAAATAAACTCGCTGGGCCAAACTATAAAGACTGGCTGAGGAATATCCATATGGCCCTTACATATGATAAGGTCGCATACGTCCTCACGGCGAAAGCTCCCCCTGTTCCCGGTCCAGAATCCTCGGTCGCGGAGATTGAGGTCCGTAAGACCTGGGATCTTGATTGCGCGAAAGCCAAGTGCCTCATGCTGGCCTCCATGGATAATGAACATCAGAGGCGGCACGAGAAGATGGACCTTACTTCCATCTTCCTCCATACCAAAGACTTATATGGAGAGCAATCTCGTATCGCAAGATATGAGACCTCAAAAAAATTATTTCATGTGAGGTTGGCTATCGGATCATATGTTAGGGACCACGTCCTAAAGATGATTTCTCTCATTGAAGAGCTCGCGGACCTCGGAACTACATTAGAGAACGGGTTGTACATCAATTTGATTCTACAGTCCCTTCCCTCCACCTATGCCCAGTTCATATTGAATTTCAATATGCAAAATATGGAAGTTTCACTTCCTGAGCTCCTCAACATGTTGAGGATAGCAGAGGGCGCCTTGAAGAAATCCAAGAAAACACCCGCTCTTTTTGTTGGGGAATCTTCTTATGCTAGATCCAAGGCTAAGGTCAAGAGGAAGAAGAAGAAAGCTCCCACCAAACCGAGAGGAGTTGTGTAGAAGATGCAGGAAAGGGAAAGGAAAAGATGGGGGCAGCCACAAAGGAAGAGTGCTTCTATTGTCGGAAAAATGGACATTGGAAGAAGGACTGCAGGGCCCTAAAGGCCAAGAATCAGAACACGAAGCAAGTTGTGGCTTCGGCTTCAGGTGTGTTCGTGATTGAAAACTGCTTCTCTATAAACTCTACTTTCTGGGTATTGGATACTGGATCGGGATCTCACATTTGTAATTCTTTGCAGGCGCTGAGAAGCCGTAGAGTTTTGAGGAAAGGTGATATGACCCTCAGGGTTGGCAATGGAGCCAGTGTGGACGCTGTTGCAGTAGGCGAATATCACCTAGGATTGGTGAGTGGACATATTTTGTTATTACGTAACTGCTTTTGTTTTCTCAGTATGGTGTATAATATTATATCGGTATCTTTATTATCAAATGAAGGATATAATTTTTCACTTGTAAGAAATGTTATCAACATTCACCTAAATCATGAAATGGTTGGATCGGGTACACTTAGTAACGGAATATACATTCTCAATCAATATCAAGATTTCAACGTCCAAAACACACTAAAAAGAAAGGCTTCAGAATCAAACCAAGCTTTCTTATGGCATTGTAGACTCGGTCATATCAATGAAACACGACTGACTAAGTTACATAAAGAAGGATACTTAGATCCGTTTAAGTATCAATCATATGCAACTTGTCAATCATGTATCATAGGAAAGATGGCAAAAACTCCATTCACTGGACATGGAGAAAGAGCCACTGAGCTCTTGGGACTTATACACAGCGACATGTGTGGGCCAATGTCTACACATGCAAGAAGTGGCTATTCCTACTTCATTACTTTCACAGATGATTTCTCAAGGTATGGACATATATTCTTAATGAAATATAAATCCGAGGCCTTCGAGAAATTCCAAGAGTATAAGAATGAAGCGGAAAAGCAAACCGGCAAAAGTATCGAGATGCTTCGATCCGATCGGGGCGTTGAATACTTAAGTACCGAGTTCCTAGAATATCTAAAAGAGAATGGAATTCTCTCTCTGCTTACTCCTTCATACACTCCACAACACAACGGTGTATCAAAAAGACGGAATCGCACCTTACTAGATATGGTGCGTTCCATGATGAGTAATGCTGAGTTGCCGCCCTCCTTCTGGGGTTATGCACTAGAAGCTGCTACATACCTATTGAACAAGGTTCTAAACACCATTGAAATGTGGAGTGGGAAGAAATCATGTCTTGAGTATCTGAAAATATGGGGTTGTCCTGCCTTTGTCAAAAAGGTTCATCCGGAAAAACTCGAGGCACGTTCAGTACTGTGTAAGTTTGTGGGATACCCCAGGAATTCTAGAGGGAATTATTTCTATCACGCTGAGGAACAAAAGTTCTTTGTTTCTCATCATGCCCACTTCATGGAAACTCATTTCTCGAAAAAAAGATAAGTGGGAGCATGATAGAGTTGGAAGAAATTCCAGAACCACAAACTATTACTGAAAACTTAGTAGAACTTGAGATTTCAATAGAACAGGACGTACCCATTCCACTCCGCAGATCTAGTAGGCAGTCCCATCCGCCCGAGAGATACTATGGTTTTCTCATAGACGGGGATCGAGATGATTGCATCATCGATGACGATGAGCCGACTAGTTTTCAGCAAGCTATCACGAGTAAAGACTCGGTGAAGTGGCTGGATGCTATGCGATCCGAGATGGAATCCATGTACATAAACTAAGTTTGGACTTTGGATTTTTCTCCTACTGGGGTAAAAGCCATAGGATGCAAATGGATCTTCAAAAAGAAAATCGATATAGATGGTCAGGTAGAAACCTACAAAGCTAGACTTGTTGCTAAAGATTTCTTCAAAGACCAGGATTGGACTATGATGAAACTTTTTCACCAGTGGCTATAATTAAATCCATTCGGATCCTACTTGTCATTGCTTCCTTCCATGACTATGACATCTGGCAGATGAATGTTAAAACCGCCTTTCTAAATGGAAGTTTAGAAGAGTGTGTTTTCATGGATCAACCAGAGGGTTTCGTAGACAGTGGGAGCAGCGGAAAGGTGTGCAAGTTGCTTAAATTCATTTATGGATTAAAGCAGGTATCGCGGAGTTGGAACACCTGCTTTGATGAGACGGTCAGGAAATTTGACTTTATCAAAAATGTAGATGAACCTTATATTTATAAGAAGATTGTAAGGAGAACTGTGGTATTCCTCATTTTATACGTTGATGACATTCTCCTGATAGGAAATGATATTCCTATGCTACAATCGGAAAAATTGTTATCGTCCCAGAAGTTCTCTATGAAAGACCCTGGTGATGCCTCGTACATTCTGGGGATTAAGATCTATCGTGACAGATCAAAAAGAATGTTGGGAATTTCACAATCGAGGTACATTAATACCGTACTAAAGAGGTTTAATATGGAAGATTCTAAGCGCAGAAATTTGCCGGCTTTGTGGGGTGTTTTTCGTCACCCCATTGAGATGGGAATACGCGCGCGCTTGTCAGGCGTACTACAGATTCATACTGCCTAGGGTAGGTGTGGGTTTATTGATTATGGGGATCCGAATCTCGGGCAGCCGCGGACTAAGCTGCCATTAATTACTCATTGCCTTTGGGGCGATAGAACCTCCGATTGACGGGTCGAACTGGTCATGCGAACTCAATGTAAAGGGTTGTGTTTTGAGGGTTTTTTGATATGTCGGGGGCCCAACAGAGTTTTATGGGGGTCCCACTACCCGGATAGCGGGCTGGAGGTCAAGGGGGCTAGCAGCCCCCTTACGGGGTGCGGGACAAGGCCCCGTTAAAAAAAAAATTCCCAATGAGGGATGTGTTTTGGTGTGGAGTGCATGAAAAATGAGGGGTGAGGGGCGTCTTAAAGATGTGTGCATGGCATGTGGGCACTAGGCGCCTACGTGTCACGTGTCCGACATGTGGGTTCTTGGCGCTCGCGGGTCACGTGCCTGGCACATGGGCGCTGGGAGCCCGCGGGTCACGTGCGCAGCACGCGACCGCTGTGCGCCAGTGGGTGACGAGCGCAGCACGCGACCATTGGGCGGCCAGCAGATCACGTGAGCTGCACGCGACCGCTGGGCACTGAGCGGGTCATGTGCACAGCACGCGACGGCTGGGCGCCAGTGGGTCACGTGAGCTGCACGCGACCGCTGGGCACTGAACGCCTGCAGGTCTCGTTAGGCGCACGTGGGCGCTTAGTGCCCGCGGTTCGCATGCCCTGCACATGACTGTTGTGTGCCAGCGAGTCACGTGCATGGCACGCGATCGCTAAGCGCCCGTGGGTCACGTACGCGGCACGCGACCGCTGGAAACACCAGCGGAAAAAGGACTTAGCCCCTGGGTTAGGAGTTGAACTCCCAAGGGGCTTTGGAATTGAACTACTAACAGCGATTATGTATAGATTTGGAGTTAAACTCCTAAAAAGGGGTTTGATTTATGGAGTTAAACTCCAACAGATCTTGAACGGAGTTAAACTTCTAGTAATCTTTGGAATTTTTTTTGAGCCTCGGATCCTCCCGGAATGGGATTTTTAGAGATGGGTATCATTCTTCTTCCTTTCTGTTGGCTAGATTTTGGGGGGGAAGGGGAGGTGAGACTTAAAATCTCCCCTTTAGGTATTTGATGGCAGATCCGAGCTCCTCTTCAAGGGTTTTATGGCGAAAAACTATTTATTTTGGTAAAGGAAGAGTTAAACTCTTGATTTAATTCAAAAGGAGAAGAAGATTTTAGATCCTTTAGGAAGGAGAAGGAGACGCAGACCCTAATTTTTGGGAAGAATGAATTGTATTCTTTTATTTCATTATCATGTTACCTTATATAGGCTTACAAATTTACATATAGCCCCTTGGGCTTTACAAAATGGCATTTTGCACATCCCATGACTCATGTGCTCATTTCTTTTGCATATGAGCCATGGGCTTTACAAAAATTTGGCTTTATGCCCATTTTCTTACATTCATGTATGAAAATTACATCAAAATTATTTATTACATAATTTTCATTTCGGCATGGGAGAGGCTGGCCGCGGGGCCCGACTTGGGCATGGACCCACTTAACCTGGGCTTGGGCTCACCTGGCTTGGGGTTGACTCTGACTTGGTCAACCGGGGTATAATTTTTTACCCCAACACGCTTGTCACGGAATCATCCTCTCCAAAGAGATGTCTCCCAAGACTGATGAGGAGAGGGCTCGCATGAGCATAATACCCTACGCTTCGGCGGTAGGGTCGATAATGTATGCGATATTATGTACTAGACCAGGTGTAGCTTACGCACTTAGCGTGGTAAGAAGGTATCAGTCTAACCCAGGTAAGAAACATTGGATAGCAGTAAAGAACATTCTTAACTACCTGAGAAGGACTAAGGAAATGTTCCTGGTATACGGTAATGGGAACCTCCAGATCGAGGCTTTTACCGACTCTGGCTTCCAAAGTGACAAAGATGACTCTAAATCTGTCTCGGGTTATGTGTTTACCCTCAACGGAGGGGCGGTCTGTTGGAAGAGTTCTATACAGGATACCGTAGCAGACTTGACGATGGAGGCTGAGTATATCGCTGCTAGTGATGCCGCAAAAGAGGCAGTTTGGATGAATAAGTTCATTTCTTAACTTCCGGTGGTTCCATCTATTGCTAATCTAATACCTTTGTATTGCGATAACAATGGAGCCATGGCTTTGGCAAAGGAACCACGGTCCCATCAGAAATCCAGACATATCTTGAGACGGTATCACCTGATCAGGGAGATCGTGGATCGCCAGGAGATCGAGATGCGGAGAGTGGACATAAAAGATAACACGGTAGATCCATTCACCAAGGCCATCCCTCAAGTCTAGTTCGAGAGATTGTTCGAGATGTTGGGCATGCGGTATGCCAGCAACTAGCTCTAGTGCAGACAGTGGGTACTTATTGCGCCAATTACAGGCCTTAGTGCAAGTGGGAGATTGTTGGATATGTATGCCCTAAAGGCCTTCATTGTATAGGATACTAGGGATATGTATTTACAGGACAATCTTGCTCGATATGATAGTACGCTATTTGATTTGTCCTTATCTTAATATGTGGTGTGTTTTACTTAGTATTTCATATCTTGTATACATGTTGATAAAGCCCGTAGGATTTTGCCTGACTACCAGCGTTGTGATGGCAAACATACTTGTGGGAGCTGGATAGTCGATAGGCACATCCTTAAAGTGTCCCTAGTCGTAGGAGTATTGAGACTGGGCATCGATACTCCAGAGTAGACTAGTGTATACATATCTAGACCCTGACGAGGGGCGATGGATTGGTCCCGCATCCATTGGTGAGGTGCACCTAAGATTGTATATAGGTGCTCACTGGGGGTGAGTACACCAGATGGACTCACCGAGGACTGGCTAGATGGTATTATACCTAGCGTTAGATAGCAGTTCTCTTGTGACATGAGTGCAGATAGTCTGTCAACCTGAGGTCGTCATTTGTCTCGTATGAGTTCCCACTATGCTTTGATTATTACCCTACCACGGCTCTACTGAGTCGTGCAAACAGGTTTTAGTTAGGTACAGTCTCAAGCCACATGGAGGCAGTGAGCGACTGTTGGGGATTCGTTTTTTCAGGTAAAGGGAGTCGATGTCGCGCTGTGATCGGTTGGTTAACACCATAAGTCCCTGGCCATGGCGGATTGAGAATTACTGGTAGTTGGACGAGTAGATTCTAGGATAGTCTTGAGCCACACCGGCATGACTTGTCTGGTTATTGGGGGTCTGACGTTTTCCACCCGCCTAGACCTGGCATGCGATACTCTCAGACGAACAGACCGGACTGCATGGAGATTGTCACGGACAGGCTCAGTAAGGGTTCAGATGAGTTCGCTCGTTGACCTTCTTTTTCGACAAATACCTATGTAGCTGTTACGTAGAACTAGTGACACTGACAGACTTGTGGTTAAACCCACTGCCAGCATACTGTCGAGTCTTTAGAGCCCTACACAAAGGGTTTCCCTGGTTCAGGCGAAACAATGTAGAGGCCGTATGGTTTTACGGCAGGGTTCCGATCATATACATGTACTGGCTACACGGATGTTATTCGGACGGATAATACTAGTGGGCTTTGGTTTAAGCCGGATCCAAGTATTATATTTTTGGATTATTATTATTTTTGGATTATTATTATCTCATTGTATTCGTATTTTTCGGAATACGAATACGAGTATATATATACGGTGAGGGCATTCTTGTAATTTCACAAGACATGCTTCTAGAAGGAGACACCTCATTATTAGATTTTTCTATTTGTGGAAATAGATTAATGAAGTGGAAAATGGAGATATTTGTGATATGGGTGAAGCGTGGCTAGTTGATTTGTTTATTGCCTTTGACTTTACTATTCAAGCATGTGTCATTATTTTCTATTGAAAATATTGCATGCTTGATTATTGTGGATGACTAAGCCATTCCTCACTTGCCACAACACAAGACTTGAGCTCATTTGTGTTTGTTCATTCTCTCTCCATTTTTCCTCTCCTTCTTCCTCAAGCCCTAACCCTCACATGTGTTGTGAATTCTAGGGCTCTTGAGATAAAATATTACATTCATCTTTCTCTACATTTTCTAAGTTGTCTAGTCTAGCAAACTAGACATCTTAGTTACCTCACACTTGAGCTTGAAGCTTGAACCATAGGCTCTCGAGTGGATCATCTTCGACAAAGAGGAGACCGATGATCGAGTTCCATTCAAGCTTTCTAGGAGCCAAGAAGAGAAGAAGAAGATTCAAGCTCGAACCAAGAAGCTAAGAAGAAAACAAGAAGACCCGAAAGACTAGATCAATGAGGTATAAACTCTCACCGAGTAGTTAGAACCTCTTCGTAGTTAGTCGTAGCTAGTTATGGTTTAATAAAGATTCTTAATTGTTATAGTCGATGTTGCGAAGCAAACTCTTTTGTGATAAAGAAAAATTCATTTTTTATATATTCCGCCTCCCCGCGGACTCGCGGGGTGCACGACATCGACTTACATGTTGAGGCATATTTGCAAATGAATTTCAAATACAATTCTAAAGAAAACCGGTTTTATAGTAAATGGTATTTTCTTGTAATATTGTATTCGTAACAAAAATATATACAAGGATATCGTGCTATGGAACCATGTGTGTATGTGAGGGGTAGGTCATTACCCCGTGAAGTTTTCTAAAGGTATGTTTAAGCAAAACAATAAAAGATAATATATACAAACTTCATGGTATTTTAATGTAAATGTTAAGTTAAACCTATCTTGCATGATATTCTTGATTAAAAGTTGGTTCTAAGCATTGGTTTTATGATTACAAATATGGTGTAGAAATATGAATGAAGAATATATAAGAAAAAGTGGAATTATACGGTTATAAAAGTAGATGTCGATATTAACTCCACTTCCAACATATGTTTTGCAAATAAACTTTTAAAGAAGGGGAATGAGGATTGGAAAGGACTTACAAGTTAGTTAGGTTAAGAGAAGGTAGAAGGAGAGGGGGTTGTCGTCGCGGGGTCGCCGGAACTTGTTTCGATCCTCGTCGGAAGTTGATCTCTTGCTAACTCCACTTGCACTTCACTTGTACTTAGAAATTTTGGAGAGTTTTGGCTATAATTTTAAGAATGATGAAGGGATAGGGCATGGGTAGTATTTATAGTGTGGAATTAGGGTTTGGGAATTAAAATGGTGAATTAAAATACATTAAAATGATGATAAATGGAGAATTGAAGGGTCTCTATTTGATTGCAATGCATGGGAGTTAAGGATAGGGGAAAGGGTTTGTGTGCAAAGCCCGGGCCTCATTGGGCTCGGGCCGACCGTCGGTGTCGGCCAAACATCAATATCCGCCGGTCGAATTAGGGGGTAGGGCCGGTGGATTTTTGCCACATGTTCCTCTCAGTGTTAATACTCTTTTGCACATGTTTGATTTCTCTGTCTTTTCATTTTTATGTGCATTGCACGTGTAAACTTTTGGGTTTCCAAAAATTTTAAAAGAAAATCAGAAAAAAATAATGCGTCTGATGCGATTCGAACACAGGGGCTACGTCACAGCAGTGCAAGGGCTTTACCAGTGAGCTACAAGTTGTTTCTTGATGTTATTAAACAAAATTAACTTATAATTTGTACTCAGGCTGTGAAACTCTATTCTGTATTTTAACAGAAGAATTTTCGTACTAAGATTTCAGAGTCGTTGCATTCTACCCTCCTTATAAAAATTTCGTCCTCGAAATTTATACAAGGAAGTTGTAACAAATTCAAGAAAAATTAGATTACAACGGTGGTGAAAGAACTACTAATATTGTACGGGAAGTGTATGAAAATATTTAGGTAGATGAAAGACCAACAGGACGCAAGAATTTGAAAAGCTGAAAAAGCTAGGAGGGGATTTTACTAGGGTTACTTTGACCCATAGCTTTGGCTTCCACAGCCGCCAAGGTGAAAGCCTGACGTCTCTGCACATTTCTCTGTGCATGTTGCTACATCGATGACTGACGAGGTAAAGGTGGTCCATGTGAAGGTGGTTCAGGAAGAGCTAACCGAGTAGGTGGAGCTTGAATAGCTGGTCTAGCTGCGGGGATTGGGCCAGCTCGGTTGTGTGGGCAAGTTCCTATAGTGTGTGAGGATGATCTACATATCAGACAAAGACCATTCGCTCGACGGCAATCCTTGACTTGGTGTCCGGTCCTCTTACAATAAATATAGAAATTGGGTTCATTCTTGGAAAATGATCCTTCTGGCCTCGTAGCTGGCGCTGGGAGAGTTGGCCTAGAGAGGCTCCTCTAGTGATCTTATTAGCGGGACGTTTCATACCAACCGACCGTGGCCTTCCCTTCTTCTTAACGACAGCTTCATAGTGACATGCTGACCTCAAAGCTGCTTCATGTGTTAGGTATTCTCCTGTTGCTAGGGCAGCTTGGATCTCAGGGTCTAATCCTTGCTGGAAATGCCTGGCTCTGATTTCTGCAGAAGAAATTAGCTGGACGGCGAATCTGCTAAGCATGGTGAATTCAGCATCGTACTCGTCCACTGACATATCCCACATAGATCCTTGTTGCGGGTGAATGAACTTCTGTTCCATCTCGAAGTGTGCAGTTTCCGGAAAATACTTGGCATCAAATAGATCACGAAAAGTCTTCATCTCGATTGGCTGCTAAAAACGGCTATCTTCAGCCTTTCACCAAATTCTGGCATTGTCAGTAAGCTGGAGTTTTGCTATTCTGACCCAAGCCATTTCTGGGACTTGAGCTACGGCTAGTGTTGGGTTACGACAGCGCCCCGGCCATCAAACCGTAGCCAAATGAGGAACAAAAATTTACTAAAATGGCGCTACAATTAACTGATGCTCGGATCTACCCTAAACTAGCAAGCTATATATAAGAAGTTAGATAGTTATACCGAGTTGATCTGTGTCCTTCGGTCTACAACCATCATCCCTAAGCTCTTAGTGGCTCCTTGATCGAATTTGGTTGCCGATCACCCTCCATCTACGATGATCCACCTGAGGGAAACAGTGCAAGCTTCAGCCTCGTCGAGCGAGGCAACCGACGCTCCAAGGTTGCTAGCAATGAAGAGTAGAGGTGTAGGAATGTGTCACTATATTTTTCTCTCATCACAATTTCTCAAGTGAGCAACCATAGAAGATGAAGGAGGTGAGGAAACGCTGGCATGAGCAACTCAAGAATGGCTAAGTGATGAAGTGAGAATAGAATACAAGCAATGAAGCAAGTGAAGAAAAATGACCAAGTCCACACCCAAAACTAGTGGCTGCCCTCTCTCTCTCTCTCAAAAATCCACACACAAAAATATCTCTTTTCCTTTTTTCAATAAACAAATTAAGACCCATGCCTCTCTACATGTCCAAGACCCATGCTCATGACACCTCACCCCTCCACCTCATTTCCATAATTGTTTTTCTAAAAAGAAAATCAATAATGAGGTGGTCATCTTCTAGAAGTCATTCCGTATAAATACGGAATGCAACCCGGTACACATATCGAATACATATACGCGTATTCATACAAAAATACGAATAGCCAAGAGAGAAAATGAATAGTGAACAATAATACAAGAATACATATATATAAATTATTAAATCAAAACCTGATTTAATAATCCGGCTTAATCCTAAGCCGCTAATATTATCAACCGTCCGATTAAAGTCTGTGCAGCATGTGCACATATTTAATCGGACACCTGTATGTACCAACATACGTCATCTACACCATATCGCCTGAACTGTGAAAACCCTCCGTGTGGGACTCTAAAGACTCATCAATACGCTAGCAATGGGTTTAACCATAAGCACGTCAGCAGCACTAGCTGTACATAACGGCTACCCAGATATTGAGCGAAAGGGAGGCCGACGAGCAAACTCATCCGGAACCCCTACTGAGCCTGACAGTGACAATATCCGTACAGTCCGGTCTGTTCATCTAAGAGTATCGCATATCGAGTCTAGGGGGTGGATAAAGTCAGACCCCTAACAACGCGACATTTAGTGTCGGCATGAAACCAATCACCACCTGAGAAACTATCGATCCTGGATCGGTAATTCTCATCCACCGTGGACACGGATTTCCAGTGATGGCCACCCGTGCACAACGCGACATCATCCCCCGATACCGGAAGAGACGAATCCCCGACGATCCGATCACTGCCTCCATGTGACTCGGGATTGTACCCAACTACAACCTATTTGCACGACTCATTTGAGCCATAATAGGGTAGTAATCAAAGCACAGTAGGAACTCACATGAGACAAATGACGATCTCAGGTCGACAAACTAACCTGTACACATGTCACCTAGGAACTGCCATCTGACAATAGGTATAATACCAACTAACACGTTCCCGGCGAGTCCGTCCAGTATACTCATAACCCAATGAGCACATGTATACTATCTTAGGTGAATAAACTAACACCAATGGCTTGTGAGACCTTGCCACCGCCCCTCATCGGGGTCTCGATCAGTATACACTAGTCTACACTGGAGTATCGATGCCCAGTCTCGATACTCCCACCACTAGGGACATTTAAGGATGTGCTTATAGACCCCCAGCTCCCACGTATATGATCGCCATCATAATGCTGGTAGTCAAGAAAGAATCCTATGGGCTCTATCAACATGTAATAATGATGATAAAGACAAACCAGATAGTATACTATCATCTCGAGTAAGACTGTTCTACCGGTATAGGTCCTCTCTCAATCATCATAATCAACTAACTGCGATTACGATAATTGCCTTGAGGGCACTATAGCCAACAATCTCCCACTTGCACTTAAGGCCAGTTATTGCGATGTCGCATACTCACAGCTCGTGTGATACCGAACACCCAACTTCTCTACTAATCAGTTTTGCAAAGCCCGTTTGCGAAATTATTGCGTTCGAGAAATAGCCTCGGTAAGTGGATCCGCTCCAATATTTCTTTCTGTATCTCTCTATATCTCAACTTCGCGGAGAAAGCTATCTCCCAAAATGAGCAATACCTATCTTAGAATTTGTCTGGATATCTGATGGGACCCAATTCACAAACGAACTCCAAATCCAGCTAACTTCCTAGACTGTATCATCCACTGAATTTAATCAGTATCATGCGCCATGCCATTCCTCAGTATCCGCTTAGACCATCTGTCCAACATACCGTCCCTCAAAAGAGGGAAAACTATAACTCTGACAGTTACTCTGTCATGCAGGTCATCTTGGAAGCCTGAAATGATAATCGTCTCCCGAAGGAGGCTGTCGTAATCATTTCCCAAGAACATCCATTTATGTTCAGTAACTGCTTCCCAATGTTTCTCCAAGATTGGATTAATATATATGCTTATTGCAGCTAGGGCAAAAACAGCATCTGGTGTGGTACTTGACATTTCATGATTAACTCAATTGCCTAAGCAAGTGATATGCTAATCATGCAGATCCCTCTCCCCTTTAGTCTGTAAGACACCTTTAGAGAGGGTGACTCCATCACCTGTAGGTACACCACCATGCCAGGAGTCGTCCATTCTAAAATACCTTTAGAATAATTTCAAAGTACCCAGATTAGGATACTTCCTAAATCTAGATCTAAAACCATAGATCTAGTAACCAGAAACTTTGATATTATATCCATATCCTATGTGGAGAAACAACTTTATGAAAACCACAGTATAACCGATCGTAGTATAGGAATATCTCTTCCTATCAAGTGCATGTCATCCTAATACCTAGACATCACTCTCTACTACCTTCTTGGCAGATCCATCTCCTATTCTAATGAAGTCAAAGCCTATGACTATCACATCAAAAATAGATGATCTATTTCCGCTATACCTGCTTTAGTCTATAAATAGACATAAGCTACTTGCCCACTATTCTTCCGTTGCTCCCACTGACTACAACAACCCTCTGGCAGAGTCATATACACGTGCACTTCTAAAGCTAGTTTAGAATGACGCTATACTCATCCTCCTGCCGGGTCTTATAGTCTAGAACAACAGCAATGGAAAATCTGGATAAACAACAAACTCCCTGTCATCATCTCTGAGAAGACCGAAGTACCTCTCGAGTGCCTGAGGTTACCTACCAAATCTGCGGAGTGGCTAATGGAACGTCAAAACCAATTGAATCCTCAGGTTCTATTAAATCTTCAGTGATCGTTTGTGGTTCTGGAATCACTTCCAGTTCTACCATACTCCCACTTCTGTTTTCTGAAAAAAAAATCCATTTTACTAAAACTGTGGCGAGTCAAGAACAATATAAATATTGATCTTCCTGATGGTAGAAAGATAACCCTCGTCAAAACCCGGGATAACCCACAAACAGCCATTACTGAAACGTGCCTCGAGTTTATCCGGATTCTGGTTTTAAGTATCAGCCGGACAACTCTCTATACCTTAACATCGTTAAGATATAAATCGATTCTATATATGTCTAATATAGAAACAAAAGCACTAATTTAATTGGAACCAGATTCAAAATCATGCAGCTATCTCCAGTGCATATCAACAAAATAGAAAAAGGCCAATCAGCATTACTCATCTAGGAGTGCATCCATATATGAGTGACCTGAAAAAGAATCAAGTTCTTAAAACCATTACTATCAATGGAATACCAAACACAAGTATCTACATTTTCGCCTTCCATGAAGAATCCTGATACTTTCAACAAATGGTTCTCTTCTTTATTCTTATAACTACAACTTCTCAAAATCTAAACCTTGCATTTCAACGAAATACTTGTCTACAACTGGAGAAGTCATGAGTAAACAAGATATAGTACGAGTACCAACCCCATTGTCCTAATGGATACTGGACAACATACAATATTTTGTATAAGTTCCCTGAGTTCGATAACTCAAACCTTGTGCGTCGTAAGTAGAAAACTGTACTATGGTTAAGAAGAATTACACCGCTGTTGAATGCACCTTACCTAATCACCAATGATATAGGTAAATGTCACAGACATAATATCAAAAAGTTATATCTCACTTTATAAAATAAACGTACAGATATATCGGTTTGAAATTGGTGCATAATAACGAATATTCAAAACCAAATATTTGTCATCCGGCAAAAACCAGATGATTTCCTCAAATATCACCAATTACAACGAATTCCGATATAATGAGGATCTAATCACCCAATTCTCAATATCTTACTCCTACTCACCATCCGTAATAACATACAGATGTGAGATACTGATCTGGTAAACACATACCCTGGAGTTAGATTCCAATTGGGAAAACAGTTTTCAATTAACATCGCACAGTGAAACTGAAACATGAAAATGTTTCAAAAGGGGTTAAACTGGTATTCCTAGTAACGCCTCTTCCACTATCATGATTCATGACTATAACCGTATAGTTCCATGCCCTCACTCCAATCCCTTTATTATGTCTTTACTTATTACTTTCTGTACACCACCTTTAGGCTAATTGGTTTTCTTCCTTCCCTACCCTTTGGCACCAGCCTAAGGTTTGAAAGAAGACTATCCAATAAGCGTAATAGGTGTACTCTCCTTATGCCAAGAGCCCTCGCAACCTAAGAGAAGGTAATGGGAAAAGACACCTGAATAATCCTATTCAATTTCTCCTGAACCAGAAACCAACCTCGAATCTGGAACGAATTCCTTCGAGTTCGTATGCAACTATACGATGGCATATCCAATAGAAGTAGATATCCGTAATGATAAAGAGTGTTCTAGAGAAATCCAAAATGGATATGGGAGTGGCAAGGGTATACACGGTTTTTGTCGTGAATGATAGCAGTCGCAATTTTCTTTGCCGTTATTCTAATCTCTTTATATGTATTTACTTATTACCTTATGTACACCACCTTTAGGCTAATTGGTTTTCTTCCTTCCCCACCTTTCGGCACCTGCTTATAGTCTGGAGGAAGACTATCCAATAAGCTCAATAGGTGTACCTTCTCCTAATCTCAGGAGCCCTCACAACCTGAGAGAGGGTAAAAGGAAAAGACAACCGACTAATCCTATTCAATCTCTCCAGCACCAGAATCCATCCTCGAATTTGGAACAAGTTCTTTCGAGTTTGTATGTAACTATACGATGGATTTATCCAATGGAAGTGGATGTTCATAGTGATACAGGGTGTTCTGGAGAAACGCAAAGGTGATATAGAAGTGGCAATGATGTATGCGACACCGTGACATTCCAAAATCCAAAGTGTTTTAAGAAGGTTCGGTTAACTTGGTTCATGAGTTTTAGTCAAGGGTCGGGCCATGGTCGCTTCCAAAGAGAGAGAAAAGAAACACTCAGCGTGCACTCTAACCTAGATCAGAATGGTTGATCACTTTATCTGATCAGGATGGCTCCCACTGTTTTCTCGAATTCTCCTCTAAACCCAAAAGGATAATTAGTCGGAATCACCCGAGGAGTAATCCTACTCACCAGTGGGAATCGGGATCCAACTATCATCGCATGATAACTTGATAGAAGCCACTCAAGTTACCACACTCCAGAAGGTATGCGCAAGCATGGCAAGTTTCCTGTATATTTGAAACTCCCGGAGTGATTTTTACCTCTAGGACCCAAGTGACCTTGACGGAGTCAACAAATCAAAGAGTCCTAGTCAAGTTCAACCCGTCATTATCTTGATTGCATTAAACCCACCCGCACGAGCCCTTGATGGAGTCAACAAGGCTGCACGACTGTCCTAACCAATCGCATATCCATGCTACAAACAAGCGTCACTCAGCTACCGCACACTGCGCCTTGACGGAGTCAACAAACGCAACACGAATACTAAGTACTACTCATAGAAAATGACGGAGGGCTACAGCTAATTTTTGGTGAAAAACCTTTAACGTAATGAACTTGATATCGTTGAAGGAACCGGGTGTTTTTACAAATATATAGTGGCGAAAACTTTTGCTAAAGAGGTCACTCCCGGTGAAGGGATCTCGGCTCTTACCTCGTCGAATGAGGTGTAGGATATTCCAAACTGAATGCCACGATGCAAAGAAAAAAGAATCGACTATAGTAAAGTTATTACGTTGACGCCAACTTTTACTCAAGGGGTCACTCCCGATGAAGGGATCTCGGCCCTTGCCTTGTCGAATGAGGTGCTGGATATTCATAACCGAATACCACTGTGCAAAGAAAAAGAGAACGTCTGTAATGTCAGTTTTTAAAACTTAGTTCCAACAACATCATATAGGTTTGTTTTATTCTTGCATTAATAAGAATCAATGCAGTCCCATCAATTAATCACACCAGAAAAGAACGAAAATATGATGTACGTATATGCCATCCGCATTCACCACTGGGTCCCGTCATCACTCATTAGGTTACTTAACTAACGACAAAGCGGGGACTGGACTAGTGCGGGTGCAAAACATATACAACATCTACTAGTATATATAAATATATATATATATATAGAACATTCGTCCCAGGTATGATATAAAGCAATATTACAGAAGCATCACAGAAGCAACACAGAATAGTGGATAATCTTGGAGCCCCGGGTTTCACTTGAGCCGCAAGTGTGACCCGACGTTCCCTGTCGTGTGGATAGCCTGTGCAATGATAACCTAGACCTCTATGAGCGCGGCAAGTTACCCGCCAAAACCAGAAGTGAGGCAACCCCCTTCAACAATGTGAATGGGCCACCCAGCACTTCACGAAATCCGGTAACTTGAGCACCCCTCCGTGGGTCAACCTATACCCCCTACGAGTGCGGCGAATAGCCCGCCAATTCTAGAGTGAGGTCCCCTCCGTCTCAATGCCATGAAATATGGACCCGTTTCCCTCTAGAACCCGGCTATTCGTGCACTCCACCGCGGGGTAATCCTAATACATAAAAGAAAATAATATACAAGGGTGATATCGACCTCAACCCGGTCGTATTTGGGGTATGTTCTAGTTGTCACTTTAACATTGTCTAAACAAGCTAGCTTAGGGTTTAAAGGCTGGCTCTGATACCATGTTGGGTTACGGCATCGCCCCGGCCATCAAACCGCGGCCAAATGCGGAACAAAAATTTACTAAACTGGCGCTACCATTAACCGATACTCGGATCTACCCGAAACCCTAAACTAGCAAGCTATATATAAGAAGTTAGATGGTTATACCGAGTTGATCCGTGTCTTTCGGTCTTCAACCATCACCCCCAAGCTCTTAGTGGCTCCTTGATCGAATTTGGTTGCCGGGCACCCTCCATCTACGATGATCCACCTGAAGGAAACGGTGCAAGATTCAGCCTCGTCGAGCGAGGCAACCGACGCTCCAAGGTTGCTAGCAATGGAGAGTGGAGGTGTAGGAATGTGTCACTATATTTTTCTCTCATCACAATTGCTCAAGGGAACAACCATAGAAGATGAAGGAGGTGAGAAAACAATGGCATGAGCAACTCAAGAATGGCTAAGTGATGAAGTGAGAATAGAATGCAAGCAATGAAGCAAGTGAAGAAAAATGACCAAGTCCACACCCAAAACTAATGGCTGCCCTCTCTCTCTCTCTCTCAAAAATCCACACACAAAAATATCTCTTTTCCTTTTTTTCAATAAATAAATAAAGACCCATGCCTCTCTACATGTCCAAGACCCATGCTTATGCCACCTCACCCCTCCACCTCATTTCCATAATTGTTTTTCTAAAAAGAAAATCAATAATGAGGTGGCCATCTTCTAGAAGCCATTCCGTATAAATACGGAATGCAACCCGATACACGTATCGAAATATATATACGCGTATTCATACAAAAATACGAATAGCCAAGAGAGAAAATGAATAGTGAACAATAATACTATAATACATATATATAAATTATTAAATCAAAACCTGATTTAATAATCCGGCTTAATCCTAAGCCGCTAGTATTATCAACCGTCCGATTAAAGTCTGTGCAGCATGTGCACATATTTAATCGGACACATGTATATACCAACATACGTCATCTACACTATATCGCATGAACCGTGAAAACCCTCTGTGTGGGACTCTAAAGACTCGTCAATACGCTGGCAGTGGGTTTAACCACAAGCTCGTCAGCGGCACTAGCTGTACATAACGTCTATCCAGGTATTGAGCGAAAGGGAGGCCGACGAGCAAACCCATCCTGAACCCCTACTGAGCCTGACAGTGACAATATTCGTACAATCCGTTTTGTTCGTCTAAGAGTATCGCATATCGAGTCTAGGGGGTGGATAAAGTCAGACCCCTAACAACGCGACATTTAGTATCGGCATGAAACCCATCACCACCTGAGAAACTATCGATTCTGGATCGGTAATTCTCGTCCACCATGGCCACGGATTTCTGGTGATGGCCACCCGTGCACAATGCGACACCAACCCCCTGTTAGTTATATGTACGCCCTAGAGGCCATTACTGTACATACGATGTATATTGTAGTGGATGCTTGGACATATATAGGGAGGACTTTCTTGCTCGACATGATAGTATGCTATCTGGTTGTACTTTATCTTAACATGTACTCTGATTGTCTCTATATTATATGTTGATAAAGCCCTTAGGATATATACTCGACTACTGGGACTATGATGAGATCATACTAGTGGGGCCACGGTAGTCAACGAGTACATCCTATTACTATTCCTAGTCGAGGGTGTATTGAGACAGGGCATCGATACACCAGAGTAGACTAGCGTATACGCATCTTGACCCATATGATGGGCGATGGATGATCCCATATCCATCGGTGTTTGACATCAAAGATGGTGTACGGGTGCTCAGTGGAGACTGGGTACACTGGATGGACTCGCCGAGAACTCCCAGATAGTATTATACCTCACGTCAGATGGCAGTTCTCCGGTGACACTGGTACAGAGTAGTCTGTTGACCCGAGATCGTCATAGAGTCTTGTGTGATTCCCACTGTGCTTTGATTTCCATCATACCACGTCCAAGAGGGCGTGCAAAAAGGTGGCTTTTGGGTACAGTCCCGAATCACATGGAGGCAATGAGCGATAGGAGGGGATTCGTCTCTCCCGGTATAGGGAGTTGATGTTGTGCTGTGTTCGATTGGCTATAACCGGAAATCTCTGGCCAGGGTTGTTGAGATTTACTGGTAAGTGTTATCAGTAGTTTCTCAAACTATTATAGACCTCATATCGACACGACTTATCGAGCTACTGGGGTCTGACGTTTACCACCCCTAGACGAGATATGCGACATATCAGACGACGAGACCGGACTGTACGGGAGTGTTACTGTTTGGATTCACAGGAGAATGTACAGGCTTTCTTGTTGATCTTCTGAGTGCTCAATACCTGGGTGGTTGTTACGTTTAGCTGACCACTTGCAGCTTGTAGGTGTTTGATATGATCATCACCTACTGCCGGCGTATTGACGATTCTTTAGAGTCCTACACAGAGGTTTCTTGGCTCAGGCAAAACGAAGTTGGAGCACATATGTGATATGTGCGGGACCGAGGATAATACGATATGAGATACCGTATTCTATTCTCGCGATATTTGATATCAGCCGAGTCATCGGATCAAGTGTTGATTCGATTAATCGGTACGGATAAATATTAGTCGGTTATATGTGATATAGCCGGATTGTCGGATCAAGTGTTGATTCGTTAATTTAATGTATAATAATATATATGATATATTAAATTACATTAACTAATATTAGCTCACTAAAAGATTCTTTTTCTCACTCGGGTAATACATTGATATGTATTATTTTCTTTTGTTACAATAAATATTATATATGTGATATATAATATTGTAACATGATATGGTTATTAATGCAACATGTTTTGTGGAGTTTAAACATGATTAGGGTTTGGACTAGGGTTAAGACTTCTAGTAGATTCTAGAAGCTTTTCTTTTGTCTTGAATGAGATATTATGCTTGATATTTATGTATGACTCATTCTTAACCCAACCCAAACCCTAGCCCTAGTTAAATCTCTACATGAGTCATCCTTGACCATGGTTGCAAGATTAATCATTATCACATTTTCATCATTCATCACAAAAGGTTTGGATCACTATTCTTCTTCTTCTTCCTCTTTTGCAAAGCTTTCTTACTTTGATTTTGTGATGAAAAATAAGTGAGAATAAGAAAACAAATGAGAGCAAAAAATCCCACTTCATCATCCTCATCTACCCTTGCCATTTAGATGAGGGTGTTCACTTCATATTATGAGTGTTAGCTTGTGTTAACGAAACTTCAAGATAGATCATCTTTGTATCGAAGATCGGAAGCAAGACTGCATCTTTCTCTTTGTGAAACCTCTCGAGAGTCCGGAACACGATGATCGCAGCGAAGGGACCGCAACACAGAGCTTAAGAAGTGAAGGACCGGATCTACAAAGGTTGTAATCCCTCTCACTTAGTGTTAAACTGTTTAACATACTAGTTTTTGCCTAAACTCAAGTTTAAAGATCCGGCTTCGGGTTGTTCGGCACGGCTAATTTTTTAATCAGGTATGGTTGATGCCTCGTAGAACCTTGTGAGAGTGCTCAGCTACCCTACAGTGGTATCAGAGCCAAGCTAGAGCTTTAGGCGAAATCTAGACGAAGTTTAAAGTCCGATCGAACCCGGAAACCCCGACACGAACCCTTCTCTGGAAATTTTATAAAAATGTTGATTTTTTCATATTAAAAATACGCAGAAAAATCAGCAGGGAAATATAAGAATAATAGTGAAAAACGACTTCCTAAATCCACTGTAGAGCCGTGGAACCGCGGCCGTACCCAGGTTTTGGCGGCGGTTCCGCGAACGTATGTGGAGATTAGGGAATCGTTTTTATACAGTTATCTCCGTAGGTGATTCCTGATTCTTCTGGGAATTTTTATTTTCACTCAAGTGTTGAGTTTTCTGGGTTGTATTGGGGACTTAATGATTCGATCGGATAATTTAACTTTGTTTAGTTTTGTCCGGGTAATTTTTTAGAAACTGTTAAAAAGTTCGAACGGATATCAATAACTCACTTTTTCCCCTGTCGGAAAATTTTCAAAAGTTGGATTTATTCTTGTGTTTGAAACTTTTGTAAAGTCATGCAACTAACGCGGTGGACCCTCTAGAAGAACACAAACCTTAACTCGATTATGTGACCGTTTTGAACTGCCTCTGAACCTTAGGGTTTGGGGCAGTACGGTGTGCCACATGTGAGGCGTTGGCTTGACCCTTCTACGGCTAGACCATCGGTACTGTGGCATGTGATGGATGTTTTTAAACTGATTTCAAGTGTTGAGATATATTGGGAAATCTTGGGTGTTTGATTATTCGATCGGAAAGTTTAACATTGTCTATTTATCTGGAATGTGATACAATATTTGGAATCCACATGTAGTTATGAGATAACTAATTTGAATGTTATAAATTTAGCCGTTTAGTCTCAATTGATCGGTTGCCACGGGATTTTGATGTGATCAAAAGTCCGTCGCAATCACGTAGCGTACGCGGACACTCGCCGGGTAAACTTAATAGACAGCCACGCCCCAAAACCCCGACCAAGTGACTGTAGGAGAACCCCATCGCCAAAAGAATCCGTTCGGGTGCTCGCGGCAGCGGTGTTCCGCCTTAGTGCACTTCGTCGACGACATCCGGGGGTGCGGCCGTCTACTAAAGTTTGCGACGAGCATTCGATCAGAATGTCGGGAATCTTGTTGAATTGCCCGACTTGATATTGAAAAGAGTTTTCGATAATGAGACTAAAATGCAGGGTTTATAATTGTTAGGCATCCGATGTCTAAGGAATTCATTTGGTTAGGCATGCGATGTCTAAGGAGGTTGCGGATTCCAACTGTTGTAGTTTTACACTTTTTTTCTGTGACCGTAAGCGTAGTATGTGGTGTATTGCCGGCTTCGTTGCTATACATCAACGACAATCGGGATATGCATACTTGCTTACGTTGATGATATGAGATATTATGTGTTGCTGTGATATATTATATTGGATCGTTGCGTTCTGAATAGCCGAGGGTTTTATGTGAAATGAGAGTTTTTCTTTTTCATTCATGTAAAATTCATTTGTATGTAATATTCTTTATTGGGGCACTTCCGGGCTGAGGATGATGTCACCATTGTATATTATTTACTTTTCCGCATTAGGTAGACCCAAGGCGGGGAGCACAAGTAACCGGGTTCTAGGGTCCAGTGGGAGACCATCTCGAGGAGTCGAGACCGGGTCTCCTAACCCTAGAATTGGCAGTGTTGCTTGCTGCTTTCGTAGGGGTCTAGGGATGTGGGTTTGGCTATTCATCGCGACCGTGGAATCCGTGTTTTATACAGGCTCGTATTGAAAACACGGACATCCTAGTATATCCAATATTTCATATATGTTCTTCCGCTGCAATGTTCTGTAATGAGATCATATTACTGCCAGAAACGAATGTTTATATTATATATATAAGATATATATTATATATTGTTTATTTCGTTTCGTATCTGTTACTTGTGAAGCATATTAAAATGGGACTTCATTAATGAGATTAATGAAATAAAAGAAATCTAAGATGTTGTAGAAACTTGTTTAAAAACCGGTAGCTCTAGTTCTTGGTTTGCATAGCGGTGTTCCTTGTAGAACATCCAGCACCTTATTCGATAAGAAAAGAGCCGATATCCCTTCACCGGGAGTGACCACTTTAGTGAAACTAGCAGATGCTACAAACTCGGTTTGTCTTTTGATTGCTTCTATAGTTCTTGCTTTGCACAGCGGTATATATGATATACCCTGCACCTTATTCGATGAGGAAAGGGCCGACGATCCCTTCACCGGGAGTGACCCCTTTAGCAAAACTAGAAAAACCTCAAAAACACTCCATTTAAAATCACTCGATTCTACAACGATATCAAGTTCATTACGCAAAGCGTTTTCTTAAAAACCTGTCGTAGCCCTCCGTCATTTCAGATAAGTACTAGTTAGTATTCGTGCTGCGGTAGTTTGGCCTCCGTCAAGGCGTAGTGTACGGTAGCTAACTAATGCTTATCTGCTAGCATACGATGCGATTGGATTAGGGTATTCGTACGGCGTTATTTGGCCTCCGTCAAGGGTCGTGCGGGTGGGTTTAATTCAATCAGGAAATGATGGGTTGAACTTGACTAGCGGACTATGGGTAGTTTGGCCTCCGTCAAGGTCATAGGATGCTAGGGGTAAAATATTATTGGGAATTTCAAGTGTTGAAATTTGCAATGAGATTGCATACCTTCTATGAGATAGTTGGATCCTGATACCCGCTGCGAGTAAGAGTTACTCCTGGGAGAGTTTTACACATTAAAATTAGCCGATCGAGTAGGTGTCTAGAAAGGTGTTAACGGGGTTACGCCCCTGGGAAAACGAGATTTACTTTAATTAGGTCCGTGCGAAAGCACGGGAAACCTCCCTCAAAGTACCGACACTGGCCTGGCTGAAAGATTGGGGAACTTGTAGCGTGTAATTAATCCCGGCTAGTCTTTCCTTTTAGGGTTTGAAGGAAGATTTGATTAAAACAGAGGGAGACATCCTGATTAGATATATTACATAACCAATCTAATCTTGCAAGAGCATACGCTGAGTGTTTTCTTCTCTCTCTCTCCAGGTAGCGACCATATCACGCCTTAATCAAGATAATAAAACGGATGAATTGACCGAACCCGCTTGTTATACTGAGCTGTGGAACGTTGGTCCCGCTCCAACTTATAATTATTATAAGACAGAGCAGGAAATTGGGGAATACCAGATTTCCCGTGCCGCCCAAACGAAGAAAGTGCATGCCGATGCATCTTCTTCGGTTATGTTCATTATAGAGAACTGTTTCTCAGTATCCTCTACGTCCTGGGTATGTGATACCGGATCAGGATCCCGCATATGTAATATGTTACATGGGCTACAGAAACGTAGAGAACTGAGAACGGGTGATAAGTTTCATGAGATAGAAACGGTGCAAGTGTTGCAGCCAAGTCTGTTGGTCACTATCACCCTGTATTACCAGAATACATTGATTCTGAACGAATGTTATTAGATACCGAACCTGATATACAAAATCATATCAGTCTCTTTATTAGTAAAGAAGGATATAATTTTGTATTGTTGGATAATGTTTTGAACATATCCTATATCAAGAGTTGATCGGTTCAGGCACGTTATCTAAAAGTATTGACGTTCTAAATCAAACTACAGTTCTTAGTATACAGAACACACACAAGAGGAAGAGTTCAGAAATGAATGAATCCTTCTTGAGGCATTGTAGACTAGGTCATATCAATGCGACCCGACTGGCTGAACTTAATATAGATGCATATTTAAATTAGTTTGAATTTACATCTTGTGAAACTTGCCGGTCATGTCACAAAGATACGATGACCATAGCTCTGTTTGTTGGAAACAGAGAAAGAGTTAGTGAACTCTTGGGATTGATACATGTTGATGTATGAAAGTCCCCTGTCTACATATGCCAGGACCAGTTCTTTGTACTTCATTACATTCTCTGATGATCTCTCAAGATTCAGACATATGTTCCTGTTGAAACACAAGTCCGAAGCTTTTGAGATATTCACAGAATATAAGTTAGAAGTAGAGAACCAAAAATGGGTATAAGTATTATGTCCTTTGATAAGATCAGGGAGGAGAATACTTGAGCACGGAATTCCTAGACTATTCTAAAGGAGAATGAGATTCTCTCTCAGCATTATTCCTCCGAATACACCACAGCACCTCGGTGTATCGGGGCGGAGCAATTGCACCCTATATGATATGGTGTGCTCTATGATGAGTACTACTGAGTTTCCTATTTCCTTTTGGGTGTTATGCGCTTGAGAAGCTGCATACCTATTGAATAGGGTTCAAATCAAATCGGTTGCCTACCACTTCATATGTGATATGGAAAGGGAAGAGTCCATATCTTAAGTTTGTTAAGATTTGGGGTTGTCCGGACTGTGTCTAAAAGCAAAATCCGGACAAGCTCGAAGCAAGGTCTGTTATGTAGAACTGGAAAGGTTCCAGCTATACAAACTGCAGCTGATGATTTGGTAGAACCAAAGGATTCAATAGTTTTCAACGAACCTCAGCCTCTCCGCCGATCTAGTAGGGTTCCTCACCCACCTGAGAGATACTTCGGTTTTCTCTATGACAGTGGGAGCGAGAATTACATCATGAGATAATGACCCAACTAGTTTCGAACAGGCCATCAGAAGTGGGACTCTGTAAGAATGGCTGGATGCTTATCGATCTGAGATGGAATCCTTATACACCAACAAAGTATGGACTTTGGTTGCTTTATCTGAAGGGTTAAATCCCCATCAGGAGCGAGTATATCTTGAGAAGATTACTTGGTGTACATGGAAAAGTTGAGACTTTCAAAGCTATGCTTAAGTCCATCCAGATCCTACTTGCCACGGCTACATACCATGACTACGATATCTGGCGGTTGGGTGTCATGACTGCTTTTCTAAATGATGTTTTAGAAGAGAGCGTCTATAAGTACACAGCCAGAGAACTTCGTAGACAGTGGGAGCAGCGGAAACGTGTGCTAGATGTTTTATGTGATAAAATAGGCATCGCGGAGTTGAAATGTCTGTTTTGATGTGATAGTCAAAGAGTTTGACTTCATCAAAATAGTAGATGAACCTTGTATATACAAAAAGGTAGTAGGGAGTATGGTGGTGATCCTCGTAGAGTACGTGGATGACATACTCTTGATAGGGAAGGAGTTTCCTATGCTACGCTCGGTCAATCTCCGCTTATCACAAGGATTCTCCATATAGGATCGAAATGATACCTCCTAAATCCTGGGTTTTGGATCTATGAGATAGATCTAATTGGATGTTAGGATACTCACTAGTTGTAGTGAGATGGTATCAATCGATCCTGGGGAGAATCACTGGAAAGGTTCCAGGATGATAAGGACGACTGAATGTCAATCGCAGGCATTGTCTATACCCTCATTGGAGGGACGGTATGTTGGAAGAGTTCCAAGCTAGATACCGTGACTTACTAGACGATTAAAGGCAAGATACATCGTTACCAAGGATGCTACCAAAGAGGCAGTCTGGATATATAAGTCATGAGATAAACTTCGTTCCTACCATTATGTGACAATGGAGTTGTGGCTTATGCCAAGGAACCCCCGTCCCATCAGAAATCCAGATATAATTCTTAGGCAGTATCACCTGATCATGGAGATGGTTGATCTCCAGGGAGATCAAGATAAGGAGAGTAGACACAGAGGACAACAGCGCGGATCCACTCACAAAGGCCTTTTTCCCAGTAAAGACTTTTATGGGATGGTTGAGTATGAGATACTTCAGCCACAGCTAATTGTTGATTATGAGATACCACAACAGATGGCCCTAGTGCAAGTAGGAGATTGTTAGTTATATGTATGCCCTTGAGGCCATTACTGTACATACGATGTATATTGTAGTGGATGCTTGGACATATATAGGGAGGACTTTCTTGCTCGACATGATAGTATGCTATCTGGTTGTACTTAACATGTACTCTGATTGTCTCTATATTACATGTTGATAAAGCCCTTAGGATATGTACTCGAGTACTGGGACTATGATGAGATCATACTAGTGGGGCCACGGTAGTCGACGAGTACATCCTATAACTGTTCCTAGTCGAGAGTGTATCGAGACAGGGCATCGATACACCAGAGTAGACTAGCATATACGCATCTTGACCCATATGATAGGCGATGGATGATCCCATATCCATCGGTGTTTGACATCAAAGATAGTGTACGGGTGCTCAGTGGAGACTGGGTACACTGGACGGACTCGCCGAGAACTCCCAGATGGTATTATACCCCACGTCAGATGGCAGTTCTCCGGTGACACTGGTACAGAGTAGTCTGTTGACCCGAGATCGTCATAGAGTCTTGTGCGATTCCCACTGTGCTTTGATTTCCATCATACCACGTCCAAGAGGGCGTGCAAAAAGGTGGCTTTTGGGCACAGTCCCGAATCACATGGAGGCAATGAGCGATAGGAGGGGATTCGTCTCTCCCGGTATAGGGAGTTGATGCTGTGCTGTGTTCGATTGGCTATAACCGGAAATCCCTGGCCAGGGTTGTTGAGATTTACCGGTAAGTGTTATCAGTAGTTTCTCGAACTGTTATAGACCTCATATCGACACGACTTATCGAGCAACTGGGGTCTGATGTTTACCACCCCTAGGCGAGATATGCGACATATCAGACGACGAGACCGGACTGTACGGGAGTGTTACTGTTTGGATTCACAGGAGAATGTACAGGCTTGCTTGTTGATCTTCTGAGCGCTCAATACCTGCGTGGCTGTTACGTTTAGCTGACCGCTTGCAGCTTGTAGGTGTTTGATATGATCATCACCTACTGCCGGCGTATTGACGATTCTTTAGAGTCCTACACAGAGGTTTCTTGGCTCAGGCAAAACGAAGTAGGAGCACATATGTGATATGTGCGGGACCGAGGATAATACGATATGAGATACCGTATTCTATTCTCGCGATATTTGATATCAGCCGGGTCATCGGAACAAGTGTTGATTCGATGAATCGGTACGGATAAATATTAGTCGGTTATATGTGATATAGCCGGATTGTCGGATCAAGTGTTGATTCGATAATTTAATGTATAATAATATATATGATATATTAAATTACATTAACTAATATTAGCTCACTAAAAGATTCTTTTTCTCACTCGGGTAATACATTGATATGTATTATTTTCTTTTGTTACAATAAATATTATATATGTGATATATAATATTGTAACATGATATGGTTATTAATGCAACATGTTTTGTGGAGTTTAAACATGATTAGGGTTTGGATTAGGGTTAAGACTTCTAGTAGATTCTAGAAGCTTTTCTTTTGTCTTGAATGAGATATTATGCTTGATATTTATGTGTGACTCATTCTTAACCCAATCCAAACTCTAGTCCTAGTTAAATCTCTACATGAGTCATCCTTGACCATGGTTGCAAGATTAATCATTATCACATTTTCGTTATTCATCACAAAAGGTTTGGATCACTATTCTTCTTCTTCTTCCTCTTTTGCAAAGCTTTCTTGCTTTGATTTTGTGATGAAAAATAAGTGAGAATAAGAAAACAAATGAGAGCAAAAAATCCCACTTCATCATCCTCATCTACCCTTGCCATTTAGATGAGGGTGTTCACTTCATATTATGAGTGTTAGCTTGTGTTAACGAAACTTTAAGGTAGATCATCTTTGTATCGAAGATCGGAAGCAAGACTGCATCTTTCTCTTCGTGGAACCTCTCGAGAGTCCGGAACACGATGATCGCAGCGAAGGGACCTCAACACGGAGCTTAAGAAGTGAAGGACCGGATCTACAAAGGTTGTAATCTCTCTCACTTAGTGTTAAACTGTTTAACATACTAGTTTTTGCCTAAACTCAAGTTTAAAGATCCGGCTTCGGGTTGTTCGGCATGACTAATTTTTTAATCGGGCATGGTTGATGCCTCATAAAACCTTGTGAGCGTGCCCAGCAACCCTACACCCCCAATACCAGGAGAGACGAATCCCCGACGATCCGATCACTGCCTCCATGTGGCTCCGGACTGTACCTAACTAAAACCTATTTGCATGACTCATTTGAGCTGTGGTAAGGTAGTAATCAAAGCACAGTGGGAACTCACACGAGACAAATGACGATCTCAGGTCGACAGACTAACCTGTACACATGTCACCTGGGAACTGCCATCTGACAATAGGTATAATACCAACTAGCACGTTCCCGACGAGTCCGTCCAGTGTACTCATAACCCAATGAGCACCTGTATACTATCCTAGGTGAACACACTAACACCAATGGCTTGTGATACCTGTCCACCGCCCCTCGTCGGGGTCTCGATCAGTATACACTAGTCTACACTGGAGTATCAATGCCCAGTCTCGATACTTCCACGACTAGGGACATTTAAGGATGTGCTTATAGACCCCCAGCTCCCACGTATATGATCGCCATCATAATGCTGGTAGTCAAGTAAGAATCCTATGGGCTCTATCAACATGTAATAGTGATGATAAAGACAAACCAGATAGCATACTATCATTTCGAGTAAGACTGTTCTACCGGTATAGTTCCTTCCGCAATCATCATAATCATCTAACTGCGATTACGATAATTGTCTTGAGGACACTATAGCCAACAGCTAGGTCGTCTTTAATACTCTGTGCCCATTCCTCGGCCTCAAGTGGTTTCTCCTTCCCTGAGAAGTTCTTCGGGTGTAACGCTCGAAATTGTTTCATTCCCGGTGCTTCTGCTTCAGAGCGGATGAAACTCTGTTAAAGGAGAGCAGTCTACCCTTACAAAATCATGCTTTGAGCCTACTGACCTTCAAGTAGGCTTTTGATAGCCTCCAGAAGTATCGTCTATTCTGTGAGTGGTGTGGCTACAGTAGGTAGAGTTGGTAGAATGGTAAGGATGGATTGCGGTGGTGTACTTCCATCATTGGTGCTAGGGTTGCTGGGAGAATCCATCACCTTAGATAAGGAAGAAGGATTAGGATAGATTCAACGGAAATTGAATTGCAAGGAATGTAAAGTTGTTGAATCTTATATTTCTTGTTATATATTGCTTATGACTTCATCCAGAACTGACCTGCATGGGCCACCAACAAAACCTTTCATGCCCCGCTTCCCAATAGACGGAAACGGTGACGTGGCAAGCCCGTGACATATTTATTTCGAGAAGGTCATTTCCAGGAATGAATACGCTAAGTGTAAAAGAAGCAATATAAAATGATAAGAAAATTAACATGAGATTAAAATTTCAACAACTTTAATTACATTCAACTTGATTCATTTACAATACATGATTTCAACTGAAAGGAAATACAAAAAAAGAAATGTCTAAACATGTGGCATACATAAACTGAGAAGAGGATAACTGGTCTAGATCTGGGTCGCGATCTGATCGTGCTCCTCCTATGAGATATCCACCTCCTCAGTCTCTACGGTATCTGACGCACATTCCAAGAAAACAAAGGTGGGTGGAATGTCTGTCAGCGAACTTTCGCTTGGTAAGTCCCTAAAATATGAAGTGAAATATAAAGTGTAATGATAAAGGAAGTGTATATCATGAACAATTGATTATAAGGTATGGTGTCTCAGCATGTCATTTTATGTAAACACGGCAATTTTATTTAGCATGCAGTTCTTTCGTAATATATGTGAACAAGTATGGTAATATATATGACAAGTAGGTAAACATGACAGTATTGCATGAGCAAGGCAAACAAATATAACATGGCCGTGTAGTGTAGGTATGGTAAACATGCAGTGAATGAAAGTGTCTTAACAGGTCTCTAGTTGGGTACACTAATTTAACGTAAGTTCAATAGTGAATGTCAACCAATCTCAAGAGTGTTCTCGAACCCAAACAGGCTGTAATCCAGGGGTAAAGAACCACGGTCCCGAATCAAGTGTTAGTAACGGGACTTCAACCTAATATTGAAGTATTCCAAACTCAACAGGCTGTAATCCAGGAGCAGGGAAATACGGGCCCTCATGATAGCTTGCTTGTATTAGTAGACATAGATTTATGATCTAAGGGAACTCCTGAGATTCCATTGGATTCACACAAGAACTACCCCAACACCCCGTGTATTCTATGTTATAGTTAAGATTATCGGTCTTTCTTGAATCCATGAATACATCAAGTTGCAAGATTTAGTTCATGTCAATATCATGTATTCGTAGCAAATATTCTTGTATTCATATCAAGTTGTATTCATGGTTCAAGACAAGTCAGTTTAAATAGCAACCATTATGTTCTGGTATTCATGTTAGGTTCATGTCAATTATAACCAGAGTTTGGTCCAGTCAATATACATGTTTGAGCTTGATGGTTTGAATTCGAGTGTTCGTGTTCATGTTCAAGTATTCATGTTTGATTTTAGATTCAGGTTTGTATTAGACTCAGACTGAGTCAGAAACTTGTAACTGATTTAGATCCTAAATTAGGTTCAGGAGTCATCGGTAACTGCTGCACATGAATGGCAGGATTTGTGTCTTTTTCCAAGACAATTACCCTTGATAACTCTGTTAAGTTTTCTACTTTAAATAGACAAGCACTCACTTTCTCCGTCTCCCTGGGGCTCAAGAGAATTGATCCCGCTTAAACCTATATTTACTAAATTCCTTAAATATTGTTTTATATAACTCGAGGGGGTTTTATGAAAATATTTTTAATATAATTAAAAATAAACCTCGAGAAGTTATTTATATTATTTAGGGTTTTCATGGATGTAAATTTTAAGGATTTGAGGTATTTTAGTGATAATAGCTTAGCTTGGAAAGTTCAGGGTATTTTACTGTAAAAATTGACTTTTGTTGGTATCTTGATGGTATTTTGATGAAACTTGTAATTCTTTCAATTGAAAAATATAAGGTTATTATATTTTGAAAATATATGGATTTTTTAATATTTATATAATTATTAAAAATTAAATTTTTATTTAAGTAGAAAATT
Source organism: Agapanthus africanus (assembly GCA_030015575.1). Taxonomy (NCBI): domain Eukaryota; kingdom Viridiplantae; phylum Streptophyta; class Magnoliopsida; order Asparagales; family Amaryllidaceae; genus Agapanthus; species Agapanthus africanus. The sequence goes on from CM057351.1 coordinate 352,265,134, forward strand.
CGTTTTTCTTAAAAACCGTATTAAAAACCTTTCGATACCGAATACTCCGTAAGGAAGTCTGCATCTCTCTCTACTAGCCCAAGGATGTGCGATAATCCGCAACATCTAATCGTGGGTCCCCTAAAGAGGGTTGTAGAGGAATATTTGTAAAGGAATTTAAAATACAATTCAAAAGAAAACCGGTTTTATAGTAAATGGTATTTTCTTGTAATATTGTATTCGTAACAAAAATACATACAAGGATATTTCGTGCTATAGAACCATGTATGTATGTAAAGGGTAGGTCGTTACCCGTGAAGTTTTCTAAAGGTATGTTTAAGCAAAACAATAAAAGATAATATATACAAACTTCATGGTATTTTAATGTAAATGTTAAGTTAAAGCTATTCTGCATGATATTCTTGATTAAATGTTGGTTCTAAGCATTGGTTTTATGATTACAAACATGGTGTAGGAATGTGAATGAAGAATATGTAAGAAAAAGTGGAATTATAGAGTTTTAAAAGAAGATGTCGGTATTAACTCCATTTCCGACATATGTTTTGAAAATGAACTTTTAAAGAAGGGGAATGAGATTTGGAAAGGACATATAAGCTAGTTAGGTTAAGAGAAGGTAGAAGGAGAGGGAGGTTGTCGTCGTGGCGTCGCGGGGTCGCCGGAAATTGCTTTGATTCTCGCCGGAAGTTGATCTCTTGCTAATTCCAGTTGCACTTCACTTGTACTTAGAAAATTTGGAGAGTTTTGGCTATAATTTTCAGAATGATGAAGGGCTAGGGCATGGGATAGTATTTATAGTGTGGAATTAGGATTTTGGAATTAAAATGGTGTATTAAAATGATGATAAATGGGGAATTGAAGGGTCTCTGTTTGATTGCAGAACAATCAAACAGTGCAGGGGAGTTAGGGGTAGGGGAAAGGGTTTGTGTGCAAAGCCCGGGCCTCATTGGGCCTGGGCCGACCGTCGGTGCCGGCCAAACATCAATATCCGCCGGTCGAATTAGGGGGTGGGGCCGGTGGATTCTTGCCACGTGTTCCTCTCGGTGTTAATACTCTTTTGCACATGTTTGATTTCTCTGTCTTTTCATTTTTATGTGCATTGCACGTGTAAACTTTTAGGCTTCCAAAATGTTTAAAAGAAAATCAGAAAAAATAATATGTCTGATGGGATTCGAACACAGGAGCTACGTCACAGCAGTGCAAGGACTTTACCAGTGAGCTACAAGTTGTTTCTTACTGTTATTAAACAAAATTAACATATAACTTGTACTCAGGCTGTGAAACTCTATTCTGTATTTTAACAGAAGAATTTCCATACTAAGATTACAGAGTCATTACAGATTAAAACTGTATTTTTCCACTAACCCATTGGAGGAGCTCTTGTTTCTACAGAAGCCACTTTATCACGACTAACTTTCCTCCGCCTCACCTCCATATTTCGGTAACACTGTTTCATCTAAGAATGGAGGTGTGTAAAAAATATAACTGAATATCTGTGCGTGCCAAAGAATAAGTTTGTGGTGGTTTTTTATTTAATTATCTTTTGTCCCTATTATTCTCCACCCAAGTCTACAGATTTATGCGCTCAAAGAACAATATCAGTGAGAACACTACTGCAAATAGGTTTAGGGGGAGGTTTGTATTTACTGAAATGTCATTTGGCAGTAGCACTATATATGAAAAAAAATTAAATTTTGAAAATAAAAGTTAGAAAGTGAAAATACATATGAAAGAAAGGGAAAAATTAAGAAGTGCAAGAAAATTAGATATTTTAAAACGAAGCTAGTAATAGGTAGTCATGAGTTATTGTCCCAAGGGTTGGTAAGAAGAAAGGAATCACTAATCTGCGGATAGAAATAAGTTTGAAAAATAGTCCCTATTCTTAAGTCCAAACATCTGAACGTTGATATTCTACTATACGCACTTGCACACATCTTGAAACTTGGGATAGTAGAGGATACCTTGAAACTTGGGATAGTAGAGAATACCTTGAAACTATACGCACTTGCACACATCTTGAAACATCTTGAAATTTGATTGATCGTGCTAAGGTGTGTATATATGCTGTAAATAACCGCAATCAAAACGGTATCGCAAATAGCTAGCCGCGATGAGTACGGGTCGTCCTCTGGGAAACGTGAATTCTTTTCTTGCTTTAGACGAGTTGATAAAAGAGATGGGTCATTGTTGTTGTTCTATTTTGAGACGGATATAAAAATTATAATAGAAGGGCTTGTAGGGTTCATCTGAACGTTGATACTCTACTATACGCACTTGCACACATCTTGAAACTTAGGATAGTAGTGGATACCTTGAAACTATACGCACTTGTACACATCTTGAAACATCTTGAAATTTGATTGATCATGCTAAGGTGTGTGTATATATGCTGTAAATAACCGCAATCAAAACGGTATCGCAAATAGCTAGCCGTGATGAGTACGGGTCGTCCGCAAGGAAGCGTGAATTCTTTTCTTACTTTAGACGAGTTGATAAAAGAGATGGGTGATTATTGTTGTTCTATTTTGAGACGGATATAAAATTTATAATAGAAAGGCTTGTAGGGTTCATAGGACTTAGTAGTTAATGGATGAATGTTTAAAAATGATTCTTTTTATCTTTTAATAGTTTAAAAATAGAGAGATAGCGATGAATGTGGAGTAGGGTTCTTGGAGGGAATTAGGGTTTCCCACTACTGACCCTTGTCCTTCAATTGATCTCTATTTATCTCAAACCCTTAACAAAACAAGTATTAACTGATCTCAAATCATGATCGTGACTATTATTAATTGATAGCGCGTCCGATAAGAGGGTTAACATTTATTTTGTTAAAGTAAATATTAAAATGTCAAAAGAAGTTGTGCGACATTTCATCCATTATTCTACCATATCCTACAAACCCTAGCAAGTAAGAAATTACTCGCTTATGGTTAGTAGAGGATCACAATAGAGATTGAAGGTGAATGAAATCATAATTAAAAGAGCAGAAAAGTAATGTGGAAAATTAATGTGGAAAAGTAAATGCAAAAATAATTAAAACAAAAACTACTTTTATTAATCAACTATTGCATTACAATTTTCTTCTTAGAAAGGTAGATTATAAGAATCCTAATTTCGCTCATAGATCTCTCTCTTTCTGTGTGTGGAGGTAGATGATGAGACGTGGAATGATTCTGAAATGCACAGCTCTTGGTCCTTTATATAGTCTCCAAAACTAGAAACCTTAGATTCCATATGAGAGCAAATGTAGTTACAATCATATCCACAAAATCCAAGATCCAACGGTCCAAATATGACCGCGGTTCCGCCGCCCTTGCCCCCTGTTGACCGCAGATTCGCCGCCCTTTAATGGGATTGGGTGTTAAGATTTTTTCTGGCTTTTCTTCTCGATATTTGGAGATTCTATTGATATATAGGTTCTGAAAATATTGCTCCGAATCTCTGCCGTTGCTAGATTTCTCGATTTGATTCTAAAATTTGACAGATTCGGTTTCAATAGCCCGATTTAACTTGGATCTTCTACATAGATTCCAGGCCTGAACTAATACCTGCACAATATCTCAAATTAAATTGTTAGTAACATTTGGTATTTTTGATATATTATTCCAACCATTTACATGATATAATATCTTGAGAATATTGATTAGGAATATTTGATATGATATGCATATTTTAATTACTAATATTTTATTTAAATATTATATTCATATATTTTTCCTAATTATATTAATGAAGAAACATATGGTAATAATTTTTTTACAAATAAACCCACATATGTTCTTTATTTACAATTAACACTTTTTAGTTATTAATAATAGTAGGGAAAATATTCATACAAATGTGCAATATTTTTGTCTAATCAAGTGGCTCTGATACCATGTTGGGTTTCGGTGCCCACACCGCAGAAGCTGCGGCCAAGGCGGAAGCGAAAACAAAAATTTATGCTAGCACCAAACACCCGTAAAACCCAAGATACGATCCAAAAACCTAAACTAGCTAACTACAAATACAAGAGTTGAGAAACTACAATTTTTGTCGCGTGTCCACCCAATTGTGGAAGACCACTCCAAACTCGTAGCCGCCGGGATCGCGCTTGAAAATCGACCACCCTAATCGAAAACAATCAACCCGAGAGAAACCGGAGGGGGCTCTAACCGATGATCCAAACTTGCTAGGTGTGGATGGTCGGTGATGCAGGAATATTTCACTAAACTTTTCCCTCAAGAATCCATGCTCATGAGAGCAAGAAGAAGAAGAAGAGAAAAATGGCTAAGTCCTTTTTCTCCACTATGAGACATGAAGCATCTTGGATGAAAAAAATGATCAAGTCCAAAATGAAAAGAGAATGGCTACCTCTTTTTTTAAAACCATAATGCAATAGTGCACCAATAAATGCACATCACAATCCAAGTCATTCCTCTCTACAATCACAAGCATGCTTCATTCCACCTCATTTCTTATTTATTTTTCTGAAAAGAAAAACAAATATGAGGTGTCCTTCTTCTAAAAGCATTTCCGTATAAATATGGAATACTTCGCCTGGTATATGTATCGCTACATATACGCGTATCCGTATAAAAATATGGATAGCACCAAAGAGAGAAAATGAATAGTGAACAATAATACTAAAATATATGTATCAAAATACATATATAAATTATTAAATCAAAACCTGATTTAATAATCTGGTGTTCCCTTCCGAACACAGAGACGCGACCGCGTAGGTCCGTCTTGCCTGAAATTTGGGGCAGATGCTAATTGGTGCTATCCGTCCATCTCTCCGAAGATGCCAAGTTGATTTATGGCAACATGTATCGGAGGTTTAAACGGATGCGGCCGATGTAGCAAATTTCGTCAGATTCCCCCTTGTTCCCCTCCGAAAGACGGCACACAGGACTGCGAAGTCCTGATGCTGGGGTTCGGGGCAGATGCTATTTGGTTTTATCCGTCCACCTCTCCGAAGATGCCAAGTTGATTTATGGCACCGTGTATCGGAGGTTTAGACGGATGCGGCCGATGTAGCAGACTTCGTCAGATTCCCCCTCGCTTGAGAGATTTTTGATTGTGGGGACGCTCTTCCCTGCAGGCGCAAGCCCCTGCAGTTAATTACACTACCGCATCGCGGTAACAACTTTCTCCTTCTCCAGAATTTCACTTCGTATCGTGTGTGTTTGTTTTGTTTGTGGTTGCCCGTGGATTGTATACGGAGACTAAGTGATGCCGTCACCCGTAGGACGTGGATTAGTCCAAATCCGTATTTACTTAGACTTGGGTTTGGTATTTTGGTTTAAGGATACGTTATCCATATTTAGGCTAAGATCGACTTAAACGTTTGTTAAGGATACGTTAGTCTGATTTTGAGACTAAGATCAACTTAACGGGATCGTTTAGATCCGACAAAAGAGCGTTCGGGCTCTATTGTTCCAGTTTAGGGACATAGTGGTCCATTGCATGTATGGCCGTCGGGACCCATCACCTCTCTGACGACGTTGAAGGATTACAACGACAGATGTCAGAGGAGTTCAGAGATGTACCCTTGAACCAAAGTTGATTGGGGGTCTTATAGTCCAATTTGGGACTAAAGTCTGTTTGAATGTTTAAAGATACGTTAGCCATATTTGAGGCTAAGATCAACTTAAACGGGATCATTTAGATCCAACAAAAGAGCGTTTGGGGGCCCTATTGTTCCAGTTTAGGGACGTAGTGGTCCATAGGTAGTTTAGGGACATTGCGGTCCATTGCCAGTTTAGGGACATGGTGGTCCATATTCCAGTTTAGGGACATGGTGGTCCATATTCCAGTTTACGGACGTGGTGGTCCATTGCCAGTTTACGGACATGGTGGTCCATATTCCAGTTTAGGGACGTGGTGGTCCATTTAATATATGGTCGTCGGGACCCGTCGCCTCTCTGACGACGTTGAAGGATTATAACGACAGATGTCAGAGGAGTTTAGAGATGTACCCTCGAACCGGATGTAAATTAATTTAAGAGAGCAGCTGTGCTCAGTCAATTTAATTTGAGGACTTACGGCCACGATTGGGCTAAGTCCGGTTGAGAATATTCAACGTTTTATTTACATTTAGCCTGTTAGGCCTTTACAAGGGTTCTGCCCCTGTTTAATAATGCAGTGCATTTTCTCTGGCCTTTTAGGCCCAGAGCACTTTATTTTGGTCTGATAGACTTTTATTTGGGCTTTATCCCTTTTAATAGTGCATAACACTTTGTTTGGTCTGATAGACCTTTCTTTATTGGGCTCTGCCCTTGATAATGCATTGCATTAATTAGTCTGACAGAGTGCCAAAATGCTTATCAGGCGCTTTGCGCTGATTGAGGAGTGCAAGGCGCAAGTCCATGGGGAAATGACACGTGTCATGTTCAGGAGAGCGCAAGCGCAGTGCGCTGCGCCAGCGCGCTGCGCTATTGCGCTGCTGACACGTGGCGCGCTCTGGTGAGTTGCGCCAATTCATGAGAGCAGTGCTCTGTTTTTAGAAGCGCATAGCGCAGATCATCATGGGGCTGACGCGTGGCGCTCTCTGGTGGCTTGCGCCGACCTGAGAACGCAACAGTGTAGATTTTGGAAGTGCAGGGCACTGTTTTATTATTTGAGAATCTTTTAGATTTCAGAACCAATGGTTCATAAAAGAAGTGCAAAGCACTATTTGTTTTCTTGATCTAATTTAGATCAAAGAAAACAAGTTTCTCTTGTTTTTCTTATTTCAGGGAACCAGAGGTTCATAAAAAGTGCAAAGCACTATTTTTATTTGTTTTTTATTGAAGATCATTGATCTTGTTCTTAGATCAATGATCTATTAGAAGAAATCCTTCTATCTTAAAGGTTTTTATCTTTTTTCTTCTTGAAATTCCTTCAGAGTTTTCTCTGTTTGAAGTTCTTGATTTTTTCACAAATGTTCATACCTTTGAATTGAGGTCTAGGGTTCTTTTTATAGTGCCCATAAATTAGTTAAAGAGATCTTTCTCTGAGTGATTTGGGGGATTTTCCCCACCGTTGGATCTTTGATCCAAGGGCTTCTGTTTTACAGAAGAAAATCTTCTTGTTTTAACAAGAACAGAAAGATTTCTTTAAAATCTTAATTCTATTTGGCGCAAACGCCTCAACGCGTGACACGTGTCAAGCAGCGCACAGCGCAGCGCAACTGCGCTTGCGCAACTGCGCTGATACGTGTCGCGCAGCGCATCTGCGCTAGCGCATCTGCGCTGACACGTGTCGCGCAGCGCAAAGCGCAGCGCACGTGCGCTAGCGCATCTGCGCTGACACGTGTCGCGCAGCGCAGTACTTGCGCAACTCAAGTGTTGCTTCCTTTAATTTTGTTTTAAATAGAGCTTTGCTCTGATTGGGCGCGCTGCCTCGGGCGCTGCGCTGATGTATCAGCTTTTGACACGTGGCGCGTTGCGCATAGCGCAAAGAATCTGAAGCGTTGCTTCATTTATTAAAGTTTAAATTTTCAAAGCAAAGCTTTGCTCCGATTGGGGGAAGATGAAGCGTTGCTTCATCTCCTGCCTTAGAATTTGAACAGAGCTTTGCTCTGATTGGGGTAAACACCCCTCATTTGAGAGGTTTTTGATTGTGGGGACGCTCTTCCCTGCAGGAGCAAGCCCCTGCAGTTAATTACGCTACCGCATCGTGGTAACAACTTTCTCCTTCTCCAGATGGTCACCTCGTGTCGTGGGTGTTTGTTTTGTGTTTGGTTGCCCGTGGATTGTATACGGAGACTAAGTTATGTCGTCGCCCATAGGGCGTGGACTAGTCCAAATCCGTATCTTTTTTAGATTTGGGTTTGGGGGTTGGGTTTAAGGATACGTTAGCCTCATTTGAGACTAAGATCAACTTAAACGTTTGTTAAGGATACGTTAGTCTAAATTTTAGACTAAGATCAACTTAACGGGATCATTTAGATCCGACAAGAGAGCAATTGGGCTCTGTTGTTTAGTTTAGGGACATTGCGGTCGATTTCCAGTTTAAGGACATGGTGGTCCAATGTTAGTTTAAGGACATCTCGGACCAGGTTAAGGACAACATAGTCCGTGGGTTTAAGGACCCCACAGTCCGATGTTAGTTTAAAGACATCACGGTCGAGGTTAAGGACATCATAGTCCATGGATTTAAGGACTCCACAGTCCGATATTAGTTTTAAGACGTCACGGTCGAGGTTAAGGACATCATAGTCCGTGAGTTTAAGGACCTCACAGTCCGATATTAGTTTTAAGACATCACGGTCGAGGTTAAGGACATCATAGTCCGTGAGTTTAAGGTCCTCACAGTCCTATATTAGTTTTAAGACATCACGGTCGAGGTTAAAGACATCATAGTCCGTGAGTTTAAGGACCTCACATTCCGATATTAGTTTTAAGACATCACGGTCGAGGTTAAGGACATCATAGTCCGTGGGTTTAAGGACCTCACATTCCGATATTAGTTTTAAGACATCACGGTCGAGGTTAAGGACATCATAGTCCGTGGGTTTAAGGACCTCACAGTCTGGTATTAGTTTTAAGACATCACGGTCGAGGTTAAGGACATCATAGTCCGTGGGTTTAAGGACCTCACAGTCCGATATTAGTTTTAAGACATCACGGTCGAGGTTAAGGACATCATAGTCCGTGGGTTTAAGGACCCCACAGTCCGATATTAGTTTAAAGACATCGCGGTCGAGATTAAGGACATCATATTCCATGGGTTTAGGGACCCCACAGTCCGTTGTTAGTTTAAAGACATCACGGTCAAGGTTAAGGACATCATTGTCCGTGAGTTTAAGGACCTCACAGTCCAGTTTAAAGACGTCATAGTCTGTGAAATATGTGGTTGTCGGGACCCGTCACCTCTTTGAAGACGTTGAGGAATTACAATGACGAATATCAAAGGAGTGAAGAGATGTACCCTTGAACCAATGTGAGTTGGTTGAAAGAGCAGATGTGCTCACTTCGAGATAAGTTGAGGAATTATGGCCAGAATTGGGCTAAGTCTAATTAAAAATGTTTAACATTTTATTTTCTGGCTATTAAGCCTTTATTTGGGCTCAGGCTTTTTAATAATGCTAGGCATTGGGCTCTGACATTTTTGTCTCGTATTGAATGCATAGATTCATCAGAAACAAAGTTTGTTCTGACAGTGCGCCACGTGGCGCGCCAGGCGCGTTGTGCCAGTCAAAGAGCGCATTGCGCTTCTGTCGGGTAGCGCACACGAAGAGGACACATGTCGCGCTTAGCGCTAAGCGCTAGTTTGCTAGCGCATTGCTCTTTTAATTTATGAGCACATCACGCTAGTCTGTTGGCGTACCAGTGAGTGACACATGGCGCGCCTGGCGCTGAGCGCCAGCCCATGAGCTCAGTGCGTTGTTTTAGAAGCGCAAAGCGCGGATTGTGTCTCTGGTTGACACGTGGCAGGTTTTGGGCGCTGAGCGCCGGTCCAACGAGCGCAAGAGCGCAATTTATGAGTGCAAGGCACTTTTCCATAGCACAGAGCGCATTTTGATCAATTTTAAGATCAAAGAACAGATTTATGTTCTTCTTAAAAGAGTCTTTGCCTCAACATTCAAGAACAAAAGTTCTTGTTTTATAAAAGGGCTCTGCCTTTATAGATCAAAGATCTATGAATGAAGTAAATACTTCTTTTATTTTTTTTATGATTAGATCTTTTGATCTTTTTCTTTTAATCAAAGACCTTGGTCTTTTGTAGATCTATGATCTTTTTAGAAGATGGTTCTTCTTTTTACGAGATGGTTTCATCTCTGTTATTCAAGAACATAGTTCTTTTTACCTTGAATATGAAGAAATGATCTTCTTCTTTCTAAGAGCTTTCTCTTCTTTTTGCAGAGGGTTTTTCTCTCTCTTTTCTATATTTGAAACTTGAAGTCTAGGGTCCTTTGTATAGGGCCAAATGATTTGTTAAATCAGTTTAAGAGATCTTTCTCTGATTGATTTGGGAATATTTCCCACCGTTGGATCTTTGATCTTAGGGCTTCCGTTTTACAGAAAATAATCTTCTTGTTTTAAACAAGATTGGAGAGATCTTTCCATAACAGAACTTTAGTTCTAATTAATTAATAATTTATTATTAGTAGATCTTTTAATCTGTCGGTGGAGGATTCTTTTAATTCCAGTGCTGGCGCACTTTGCGCTAGCGCACCTATGTTCGACACGTGGCGCAGAGCGCAGCGCAACTGCGCAAGCGCAACCGTGTTTGACACGTGGTATGCAGAGCACAGCGCAACTGCGCTAGCGCACCTTGTTTGACATGCAGAGCGCGGCGCAACTGCGCTAGCGCACCTTGTTTGTCACGTGGCGCGCAGCGCAGAGCGCGGCGCAACTGTGCTAGCGCACCTGTGTTTAACACGTGGTGCGCAGCGCAAAGCGCTGGATCTGAAGCGTTGCTTCAGCTTTTAAATTTTGAATTTTGAAACAGAGCTTTGCTCTGATTGGGGTTGCGCTGCCTAGGGCGCAGCGCTCCTGGCGCTGGCGTGTCTATTTTTGACACGTGGCGCACAGCGCGCAGAATCTGAAGCGTTGCTTCAATTTTTCACTTTAGATTTTTAATACAAAGTTTTGCTCTTTATTGGAAAAGGAAGCGTCGCTTCATTTCAAATCTTGGAATTTGAACAGAGTTTTGCTCTGATTGGGGAAACAAATGCCCCCCCACCGTTGCACTTACCTGGCCCAAGCGTGAGTGCAGCGGTGGTTGGATCAACTTTTTGGAAGTTGAAACGGCTCTGAATGCCTATAAATAGGACCTTTGGTCTCTTAGATGATTCACATCTTCTTCTTAAAAATTTTCTCTTATTCAGAGCATTGCTCTTCAATTTAAGAACTTTTCAAGAGTAAAACTCTGTCAAAACTTAGGTAAAGTTTAAAAACTTTTAATAAACTAGGGTTTTACCCATTAACAGAGCTTTGCTCTTCATAGATCTTTGATATAAAGAGAACCCTTTTAGGGTTCCATTAATAGAGCTTTGCCCTCTAAAAAGTTTTTATTTATGATTTCTTAATTCATTAATGGAGCTTTGCCCCTTTCAAATCATATAGAAGAACTTTTAAGAGTTTGTTCATGGATCTTGAAGATCAAAAACGAAATTTTATTTTTGATGGGTTATATCTTGTTAGAACGAGGGGTTATATCTTCTTAGAACAAGGGTCTCAGCGTTTTCGGGGAATTTCCTTAAATTCTCCCTATAACCGATTTTGACAGGTGTCACTCCTGTCTGCAGAGTATTGCTCTCGAGGAGTTTAACTCCCTGTGTTTGTTTTTCCTCATTGCTAATCTTCCAATGATGTTTCTTTCAGACACTATGGCTGTTTATTTATACAGTCTGAACGAGTTCATTACTTATGAGGATATCCACGTACAGGGCCATCACCAAAACCAAGAGTTTATAGATGCCCAGTGTGCGGAGATTATGGGTCGTCTGTATGCACGCGTTGGTTGGTGGCTTCCTCGCCGTTCTGCACTTTTGAAAGTCGTACTGGGAGTAATTTGGAGAGCACTTCCGGGGTTTCACGAGGCCATGCCGCTTAATGTGCTGGATGACGCCGAAGACAAGGTGCATTCAGTGTATCTGTCAGGGCTGATCTCGAGGAAACCCGAGATAGCCTCATTGATATTTTGCATCAAATTTTTCAACAGGCGACGATAATTGCTGCTTATCAAAGGATGGAGGGCATTGCCGAAGATCTTGACACGCGTGAGCGCGAGAGGATGCACACGAGAATGGTCAGAAAGGCCAGAAAGACTCTAGACAGCCTTACTTTTGACTTCCTCAATCCATGCCCTGGATCCGAGGTTATACCCTTGTAAACATTTCAATAATGCTGCTTTTGTTTATTGTCTTTATTGATGTATGAATTTTCTGAGTATGAATGACAAATCTTTTGCCTCCTTCCTTTTATTTTTTGCTTTGTTATTGGCATATTCCTTAAGTAAGCATAATCTGTAGGTGATATAGAACATTCCGTCTTGAATACTTCGAGGAGTAGTGATGGCTTAGGAAGCAGGTTCAGATCTGCTACCTAAGGCTTTTCAACTTTATGAGTCGTGAGGGTCTCGTAAAAACTTTTCTCCCTACGAGTCGAGAGGATCTCGTGGGTGTATTTTCTCCTTAGGGGTCGTGAGGACTCCTAAGTGCGTTTTCTCTTGAGAGTTGTAAGGATCTCACAAGAGAATTTTCTTCCTTACAAGTCGAGAGGACTCATAAGTGATTGTTTCCCTCCTTGTCGATGTTCGACTTCGGAGAGTGTGGCCTGTAGATAATCTATCTTGACCTTCTTGTAGGGCATCGATGGCTTAGGAAACAAGGTTAGGATCTGCCACCTAAGACTTTTCAAATTTATGAGCCGTGAGGGTCTCATAAAGACTTTTCTCCCTACGAGTCGAGAGGATCTCATAGGTGTATTTTCTCCTTAGGGGTCGTGAGGACTCCTAAGTGCGTTTTCTCTTGAGAGTCGTAAGGATCTCACTAGAGAATTTTCCCTCTTACAAGTCGAGAGGACTCGTAAGTGGTTGTTTCCCTCCTTGTCGAGATTCGACTTTGGAGAGTGTGGTCCGTGAATAGTATGCAAGAGTCCGTCTTGGACCGACTTGCAGGGCCCCAATGCTTAGGAAACAGTTTTTTTAATCCCCGCTGCCTAAGGCTTTTCCTCACGAGTCGAGACGAATCGAGCATTTCTCGCAAGAATATCCTAACGTCATAGTTATCCTCTGCTCTTTATGACAAAGGTCCGTTAAGGTTGTGGTACTAGGGTTTTGTCCGTCATGCCGTCGCGTTAGCTGATGTATCCCTCGATAGGCAACCTTGCTGTTCGAGTAGCCTTGCGACTGTCGTGTCTCTGATCCCTTCGGGGGCTGGACAAGACGTCTTCAAGCAATCCTCCTAGGCAGTTTGACCGTCGGAAGAGCAAGCGTTAGGAATTTTTCCATGTCGCTTTTTACTTGAGGTTAGGCTCATTTTGGAGAGCCCCGATGAGGCATAACCACTCCGCGCTGGTGTGGGATGATCTCCGATAGTCTTTCAGGTTTTATATGAGTTGCCGTCAAGACCCTGAAGCTAGGAATTTGGCCTTCTCTTCGTTTGCTGGCATTGCGTCTGCTGTATCGCGACGAATGTCGCGGTTGTCTCTAGGTTGCTAGTGAACCGTCGAGGTTTGGAACTAGGGATTTTGCCGTGGCTCCGTTGTTTGATTGTCGCGTCTGAATCCTACTGGAGGAAGAACGCTGTGGCGACATCTCGTCTGCTGTGTCGAGACGAACGTCGAGGTGGTGACCACTCCGTGCTGGTGTGGGATGATCTCCGATAGTCTTTCAGGTTTTATATGAGTTGCCGTCAAGACCCTGAAGCTAGGAATTTAGCCTTCGCTTCGTTTTCTTTGGCGTGTCCGAATCCGGTTGGAGAAAGGACGCTGTGGTGACATTTCGTCTGTTGTATCGAAACAAACGTCGAGATGGTGACCACTCCGCGCTGGTGTGGGATGATCTCCGATAGCCTTTCAGGTTTTATATGAGTTGCCGTCAAGACCCTGAAGCTAGGAATTTGGCCTTTGCTTCGTTTGTTTTAGTGTGTCCGAATCCTGTTGGAGGAAAGACGCTGTAGTGACATATCGTCTGCTCTATCGAGACGAACGTCGAGGTGGTGACCACTCCGCGCTGGTGTGGGATGATCTCCGGTAGTCTTTCAGGTTTTATATGAGTTACCGTCAAGACCCTGAAGTTAGGAATATTTCCTTCGCTTCGTTTGCTGGTATCGCGTCTGCTGTACCGAGACGAATGTCGCGGTTGTCTCTAGGTTGGTGGTGAATCGTTGAGGTTTGGAACTAGGGATTATGCCATGGCTCCGCTTGGTGATGTGGCGTCTGAGTCCTGCTAGAGGAAGAACGCTGTGGTTACATCTCATCTACTGTATCGAGACGAACGTCGAGGTGGTGATCACTCCGCGCTGGTGTGAGATGATCTCTGGTGGTCTTTCGGGTTTTATATGAGTTGCCGTCAAGACCCTGAAGCTAGGAATTTGGCCTTCGCTTCGTTTGCTTTGGCATGTCCGAATCCTGTTGGAGGAAGGACGCTATAGTGACATATCGTCTGCTGTATCGAGACGAACGTCGAGGTGGTGACCACTCCGCGCTGGTGTGGGATGATCTCCGGTAGTCTTTCAGGTTTTATATGAGTTGCCGTCAAGACCCTGAAGCTAGGAATATTGCCTTCGCTTCGTTTGCTAGTATCGTGTCTGCTGTATCGAGACGAATGTCGCGGTTGTCTCTAGGTTGCTGGTGAACCGTTGAGGCTTGGAACTAGGGATTATGCCATGGCTCCGCTTGGTGATGTGGCGTCTGAGTCCTGCTGGAGGAAGAATGCTATGGCGATATCTCATCTGCTGTATCGAGACGAACGTCTAGGTGGAGTTGGGATTTTGCCATCACTCCGCTTTGCTCTGACCGTGAGGTCTTTTGTTGACGTTGCATCCATTGTAACGAGACAAATGTTGAGGTGGAGTTGGGATTTTGCCGTCACTCTGCTTTGTTTTGACGTTGCGTCTGCATCCTGCTGGATTGCGAAGGAACGCCGTTGTTGACATTGCATCTGTTGTAACGAGACGAATGCTGAGGTGGTCTCTAGGTTGTTTTTGAACCATCGAGACTTGGAACTGGGGACTTTCCCGTGGCTCTGATTTGTTTTGACCTTGGGATCGCTTGTTGACGTCTCCTCTGCATTCCGTTGTAGTGAGAAGAAACGCTGTTGTTGGTCTCCAGGCTGTAAATGTGGCCGTCGAGACTTAGAACTAGGGACTCTGCCATGGCTCCATTGTTTTGACCCTGGGGTCGTTTGTTGACGTCGCATCTGCATCCTGTTAGAGCAAGGAGAAACGTTGTTGGTGATCTCTAGGCCTTCTGTGAACCATCGAGGTTTGGAACTATGGGGTTTTTCCATGATTCCGTTTCGCTGTGTCACTTCCGTGTCTTGTTGGCATAAGGAGGAGCGCTGTTATTGGTCTTCTGGGATGCAGATGTGACCGTCGAGACTAAGCTCTCTTTCTGATGGAGCCTGAGGAGGGAAGGCGTGATTCCTTCTTTGTTTGCGCCCCCGGATTGTATACAGGGATCGATGTGATATCACTTGTATGGCATAATTTTCATTTCATTTTTTTTATTTCTTTCCGCGATGCTCTATCATTTCAGCTTTTATATCACGAAGGTCGCGATTGCCCAATCATTTCGGCTATTTTTCGCGATGCCCAATCATTTCGGCTATTTGTTTTAGTTTTACTCGCTGCTTTTTATTGCGAGTTGCCCAATCATTTCGGCTATTTTTGCATGCATACATTTTTACTTGCTGATTTTGTTTGCAAGTTGCCCCATCATTTCGGCTATTTCGTATGCATGTGTGGCTTGCCAGCTTTTGTTGCAAGCTTGGATTTGGACACCGATTTCGGCATCAGCACCGCTACAACTGGGATATTGCCAGGAGCAAATCATCATTTGCCTTCGTCGATGTCGAACAAAGGTGGCTTAGTAGACAGGGTTAGGATCCTGTCGACTAAGACTTTTGACTTCATGAGCCGTAAGGATCTCATAAAGGTATTTCTCCCTGCGAGTCGTGAGGATCTCATAGGTGCGTTTTCTCCTTAGGAATCGTGAGGATTCCTAAATGTGTGATCTCTTATAAGTCGTAAGGATCTTACAAGAGTGCTTTCTTCTTATAAGTCGAGAGGACTTACAAGGATTGTTCACCGTGTAGACATATCCCTAGTCACGGATGGGACTTTGTTAGGGAAATGTTTATTCGCGCCCGTGGATTGTATACAAGGGTCAGTATTGAGCCGCTTGTAGGGCAATATTGGAGGCATGGGGGCTGCTTAAGAACAGGTTCAGATCCCTGTAGCTTAAGACTTTTGAATCTTATGAGCCGTGAGGGTCTCATAAGAGGGTTCTCCTTACGAGTCGTGAGGATCTCGCAAGTGTAATCTCTCCTTAGGAATCGTGGGGATCCCTAAGTGTGTTTCTCCCTTGTGAGTCATTAGGATCTCACGCAAGTGGTTTCTCCGCACAAGGTTGAGAGGACCTTGCAAGTGTCTTTTAACGAGATTGCGCCCTTTCGGGTTTTCACAAAACTCGCCGGTAGCCCTACTGTTTTTACTCACGGAGCCCTTTCGGGTTTTCATCCGTGCCCTTTTGCTTATAGACATACCGTTTTCTTTTTTCTCTTCTCTTTTTTTTATTCTAACGAGGTCGCGCCCTTTCAGGTTTTCACAAAACTCCCCGGTAGCCCTGCTGTTTTTACTCACGGAGCCCTTTCGGGTTTTCATCCGTGCCCATTTTGCTTATGGACATACCATTTTTTTTGACACGTCAGCCGGAGGATGCCGCGGGCTGGTAGTAGTTTAACGACGTTTTGGTCATTATCCAGTTTTAGGACATAGCAGTCCATTGTTAGTTTAAGAACGTTCCGGTCCGACGCCAGTTTTAGGACATAGTGGTCCATTGTTAGTTTAAGGACGTTCTGGTCCGGCGCCAGTTTTAGGACATAGTGGTCCATGGGGCTTTCTCTATGAATGAGCATGATGCCCCCGGCATATCCATCTTTTTCGGAGCATGTGGTTGCGGCGGGTTCATCTTCCAGTTTTCGGACAGCGCGAACTTGCCCTGTTGGTATTGGTCTTCAACACAGTTTTTGAAGACATAGCAGTTTTCGATCGGATGGCCCAATACTCGGTGGTAAGGGCAGTAAATAGGATTGTTGACATCGTTCAGTTGTAGTGGGTGTTTCGGCTCCGGTAGAGTGATAAGCATGTTGCGCACTGCTAGTTCGAACAGTCTCCTTGTTTTATCCCGGGGAAATGAGTAAGGACGTTTCAACTTCTCATCGAGGGGTTGCCGCTTGTTGCTTTGGCGAACAACCGGTCTAGTGCCACTCGATTGTTGTTGAGCGTTGGCGACGAAGGCCGTTTTTTCCTTCCCCTTGTCCGTTTTGTTCGATCCCTTGTTCGCGGGTCCGAGATTCTTTCCGGGTAGCGTGCGATTGCACGGCTGAATGTTCTCGCAACTCCTCAGTTCTTTCGTTTCATAGATGGATTCCTTGGAGAGAGGGCTGAGGCTACTTCTTCGTCGGAGTCGCTCCCGAAGGTGAGAACACGCGATCCCCCGGGATCAACCCAATGACAATTGCCGGCAATTCTTTTACGCTAATCTGTCGCATTCTTCCGCTGTCTACGAGCTTCACGCTTTGTCCTCTTGAAGTGTTGCCTGTGAGCGACATACCCTTACCACCAACACTTAAAGGAGTTGCAGTCTTCAGTAGGGTGTGCGATCTTCTGATGATATAAGCAGAAGTTAGGATGTACGTCCGCTTCATCAAGATGTATACCGCCAGGAGAATTTTCTCTGAAAGAGGGCAGCTTCATCCACATCGATATGGATTTGGCGAATCGTTTTCTTGTCTTGATCCTGTTTTTAATTGCGGCGGATGTATTTTGATCTGGTGGGAGTGTTTCGACCCTTTTGTCCAGTAGTCGGCGTTTGGCCTTTTCAAATATGGCCATCTCGCGCTCCCGATCAGCTTTGCTTTTTAGACGGGCTTCGTTCAGGAATGCGTCAATTGTTTCATCTGATGGCCCTAGAAGTTCCGGCTCGAGATCTGGCCCCGGTCTCTCGGTGCGAGGAGCTTCTTCATCATCTATCGACGAGTGAGAGATCATATGGCAGCTTGCCACATAATCCTTAGGTTCATCCGACGAGTCTTTGTCATCATCTCCGTCCTCAAGGACGTGGCTGAGGAATTCTCGGAGTGTGACTGGGGTCCGTGCCTTCTGATTATATTCTTCCAGTGCGTCAATATGTTTTTGCAGATCCGTGCGCTTGCTATCAAACTTCATGGGCTTTTGGGTCTTCTTCTTCTTCTTCGAAGACTTTGACGGCTGGGTATGAGCGCTTTGACTATCATCACCAGTTTTTGGAATTAGGGGCGGCTTCAGTATTCCCTCGATAATCTCGGGTTCCATCGGATTCTTCCACTTGATTGCCGGGCATGTTTGGAGATTCCTCAACATTCTTTTTGTTTTGGCTGAAAGAGCAACCTCCCATGGAGCTTCTTCAATGAAAGACCATGATGCTCCCGGCGTGTCTGTCTTCTTGGGAGCGTGTGGCTGTGGTGGGTCCACCTTCCAATTCTCGGACAATGCGAACTTGCCTTGTTGGTATTGGTCCTCAATCCAGCCTTTGAAAACGAAGCAATTATCGATTGGATGGCTTACTGCTTGATGGTAAAGGCAGTAATTAGGATTGTTGAGATCGTCTGGCTGCAACGGACGTTTTGGACCCGGTAGATTAATGAGTCCGTTGCGCACTGCCAGCTCGAACAGTCTTCTCGTTTTGTCTTGAGGAAACGAGTAAGGACGTCCTAGTCTTTCCTCAAGAGATGGGCATGGACGCACATTGTTTTGGCAGACAACCGGCTTTAAGTTACTCGACTGTTGTTGAGTATTGGCGACGAAAGTTGCTTTTCCTTTCCCTTATTCATTTCGAGAGTCCGGCTTTAGAGGAGACGGTCTATGACCCATCTGGTCCATTTGGACCAACTTGTCAATCAAGGCCTGGAAAGTAGTCGGCTTGAAAAACATCATGAATTGGGAAATAGTTGCATGAGGATCCAGAGTGCTCACGAACATGCCCACTGCCGGCGCTTCTTCGATACGCTGTTTGCATTTCGACCACAGGTTCCGCCATCGGATTGCGTACTGAACCCACGTCTCGCCCGGCTTCACCATGGCATTGATCAATGCCGTTATTGGGGTGCGTTCACTTGCGCTCGCGAATCGCTGGGTGAACAACAACTCCATTTCCGCGAAAGTTTTAACGGAGTCGTTTGGAAGTTCGGAGTACCACTCAAATGCCGTCTCCGATAAGCTGCCGACGAATTGGCGGAGCAAAAGTTTATCATCGCCACCGGTATTGCCACAAAGAGCCCTGAACTGAGCGACATGTTGATGGGGGTTGCCTGTCCCCTTGTACACATGGAATTTGGGGATCGTGTAGCCCGGCGGGTACTTTATTTGATCATACCAGCCTGGATACGGTCGCCCAGTTCTAACAATTTGCCCAGCCGCTTCATTCTCCTGGTGAACTCGTATCTGCTGAGCGATATAATCATCCAGGGCGGACTTGGAAATAGTTTCTTTCTTGGCTGCTGAAAGAGCCGGCAGAGGATTCGATGTTTCTCCTCTATCATCTTCAATTATTACTGGAGGATCTTCGGCTGGGGGATCCGGCTGGATCATTATGCCCACCATATCTTGGAATAGAAGGGTCATTTGCTTTATATTGGCCGCTTGTTCCGCGGCCTCATTGTCCTTCTTTTCAAGCATTCTCCGAAGGAACTCGGCATCAGTTTCCTGCTCGTGGCGTTGCTCCGAGGATGTCTCTGGGCTTGCTTTCGGTCCTGTGAGCGCGGCCATCGCAGTCATCATCTCCTGAAGCTTCTGCTGCTGCTCTTGGGCTTTTGTCACGGATCGCGTAAGCGGTCAATGATCTGTGGAGATACGGCTATCCTCTTTTCCGGATTCCATATAGACGGTATGCACCACCATGCCCCCAGACTTAGGACGTTTGGGCTCAATGCCTTTGACATTTGTCGCAGGCATGGGGATTTTCTCCGGCCTTCTCCTCTTATGGACGGTCGAAGTTGAAGGGGCCGTTGTAGTGGGCACCCAAGTAGTCGTCACCTTCTGTGGCTTAACAGGACGGTTTTCTTCCTGTAGGACCATCAGCTTCTTCTGCCGGCGGGGATAGTCTTGATCAACCACCGACTCTCAGACTTGTCGCCAGATTTTGTAAACTTTAGAAGACAGCCGTTGAGGGGACTGCTCCGGCTTTATTTCTGTGACAGCCTCTACTGGTGGTGGAGATCTTTTCAGCATGGTGGTAGGCGAGTTTCTACGCACCTTGTTCAGCAGTTCAAAACTGTTCCCGGTCGGAACAGCAGCATTGACTTCCACCGTCGGGGCTGGTGGAGTTAGCCCAGAGGGGGAGTTGCCCCCGGCCTTCCTTACTCGGCGCCAGTGGCGACGTCGAGCGTGTCGAGCTGTTAGGGTTGGTTCGGCGATGGGATGGCTTTGTCTTGCCCCCTGTCCAGATGATGCGCCGCCGGTGCTAGCCTCTTGAAGACTGATGTCTTTTGAGTGGCGGTATCCAATCTGTCAAAGACAGACCTTCGAGCAGGAACAGGAGCCGGAATAGTCAGTCTTGTAAAGACCGACTCTTTGGCATGAGAATCCGCCTTGAAGACTTCAGGAGCAGGGATGGCTATCTTCTTTGGGATGGCCACTTCAGGTGTCATGGGCTTCTTGGCAGGCCCATCAGAGTTCAGGCTCAGTCTGGCGAAGACCGAGGAATTGGAGCTGGACGACCCGTTGAGAGGGGCCGTAGTAGTAGCAAGTCGATCAAAGACCGACTTCTTGGGAGCTTCTGGTGTTGGTACAGGAACGGTGAAGCTCGTTGGCGGGAGCATGGTCCCGAAAAACAATCCAGTAGTGGCCTGAGTGACCTGTTCCACTGGCATCGTGAATAAGGAAGCCGCTTGGGGCCCGTAAGCTACACCTCCAAGTGAGGCGGAGCGTAGGTTGCAGTTGCAGTTGGAACATCTTGCACAAGTGGACGCCATTGATTCTTTGCTTTCTGTAGCAAGCAAAACGCCAAATCTTAGTACCTCGAAACCCAAGGGCAACCATTAGCAAACCGCGATTGGTTCGCGAACACGACACACGAAGTGTGGAGTGGAAAGAGGAAAAGGTCCCACCGGGCGTGCCAGAATCTGTTACCCTCCAAACACAGAGACGCGACCGCGTAGGTCCGTCTTGCCTAAAATTCGGGGCAGATGCTAATTGGTGCTATCCGTCCACCTCTCTAAAGATGCCAAGTTGATTTATGGCAACATGTATCGGAGGTTTAAATGGATGCGGCCGATGTAGCAGACTTCGTCAGATTCCCCTCATTTGAGAGGTTTTTGATTGTGGAGACACTCTTCCCTACAGGCGCAAGCCCCTGCAGTTAATTATGCTACCGCATCGCGGTAACAACTTTCTCCTTCTCCAGATGGTCACCTCGTGTCATGGGTGTTTGTTTTGTGTTTGGTTGCCCGTAGATTGTATACGGAGACTAAGTTATGTTGTCGCCCGTAGGGCGTGGACTAGTCCAAATCCGTATCTTTCTTAGATTTGGGTTTGGGGGTTGGGTTTAAGGATACGTTAGCCTCATTTGAGACTAAGATCAACTTAAACGTTTGTTAAGGATGCGTTAGTCTAAATTTTAGACTAAGATCAACTTAATGGGATCGTTTAGATCCGACAAGAGAGCAATTGGGCTCTGTTGTTTAGTTTAGGGACATTGTGGTCGATTGCCAGTTTAAGGACATGGTGGTCCAATGTTAGTTTAAGGACATCTCGGTCAAGGTTAAGGACATCATAGTCCATGGGTTTAAGGACCCCACAGTCCGATGTTAGTTTAAAGACATCACGGTCGAGGTTAAGGACATCATAGTCCATGGATTTAAGGACTCTACAGTCCGATGTTAGTTTTAAGACGTCACGGTCAAGGTTAAGGACATCATAGTCCGTGAGTTTTAGGACCTCACAGTCCGATATTAGTTTTAAGACATCACGGTCGAGGTTAAGGACATCATAGTCCGTGAGTTTAAGGACCTCACAGTTCGATATTAGTTTTAAGACATCACGATCGAGGTTAAGGAGATCATAGTCCGTGAGTTTAAGGACCTCACAGTCCGATATTAGTTTTAAGACATCACGATCGAGGTTAAGGACATCATAGTCCATGGGTTTAAGGACCTCACATTCCGATATAAGTTTTAAGACATCACGGTCGAGGTTAAGGACATCATAGTCTATGGGTTTAAAGACCTCACAGTCCGATATTGGTTTTAAGATATCACGGTCGAGGTTAAGGACATCATAGTCCGTGGGTTTAAGGACCCCACAGTCCGATATTGGTTTTAAGACATCACGGTCAAGGTTAAGGACATCATAGTCTATGGGTTTAGGGACCCCACAGTCCGTTGTTAGTTTAAATACATCATGGTCAAGGTTAAGGACATCATAGTCCGTGAGTTTAAGGACCTCACAGTCCAGTTTAAAGACGTCATAGTCTGTGAAATGTGTGGTTGTCGGGACTCGTCACCTCTTTGAAGACGTTGAGGAATTACAACGATGAATATCAAAGGAGTGAAGAGATGTACTCTTGAACCAAGGTGAGTTGATTGAAAGAGCAGATGTGCTCACTTCGAGATAAGTTGAGGACTTATGGCCAGAATTGGGCTAAGCCCAATTAAAAATGTTTAACATTTTATTTTCTGACTATTAAGCCTTTATTTGGGCTCAGCCCTTTTAATAATGCTAGGCATTGGGCTCTGACATTTTTTTCTTGTATTGAATGCATAGCATTCATCAGAAACAAGGTTTGTTCTGACAGTGCGCCACGTGGCGCTCCAGGCGCGTTGCGCCAGTCAAAGAGCGCATTGCGCTTCTGTCGGGTAGCGCACACGAAGAGGACACGTGTCGCGCTTAGCGCTAAGTGCTAGTTTGTTAGCGCATTGCGCTTTTAATTTATAAGCGCATCGTTCTAGTCTGTTGGCGTACCAGTGAGTGACACGTGGCGCGCTTGGCGCTGAGCGCCAGCCCATGAGCTCAGTGCGCTGTTTTAGAAGCGCAAAGTGCAGATTGTGTCTCTGGTTGACACGTGGAAGGTTTTGGCGCTGAGCGCTAGTCCAAAGAGCACAAGAGCGTAATTCATGAGTGCAAGGCACTTTTCCATAGCGCAGAGCACATTTTGATCAATTTTAAGATCAAAGAACAGATTTATGTTCCTCTTAAAAGAGGCTTTGCCTGAAAATTCAAGAACAAAAGTTCTTGTTTTATAGAAGGGCTTTGCCTTTATAGATCAAAGATCTATTAATGAAGTAAATACTTCTTTTATTTTTTTATGATTAGATCTTTTGATCTTTTTCTTTTAATCAAAGACCTTGGTCTTTTGTAGATCTATGATCTTTTTAGAAAATGGTTCTTCTTTTTACGAGATGGTTTCATCTCTGTTATTCAAGAACATAGTTCTTTTTACCTTGAATATGAAGAAATGATCTTCTTCTTCCTAAGAGGTTTCTCTTCTTTTTGCAGAGGGTTTTTCTCTCTCTTTTCTATATTTGAAACTTGAAGTCTAGGGTCCTTTATATAGGGCCAAATGTTAAATCAGTTTAAGAGATCTTTCTCTGATTGATTTGGGAATATTTCCTACCGTTGGATCTTTGATCCTAGGGCTTCTGTTTTACAGAAGATAATCTTCTTGTTTTTTACAAGATTGGAGAGATCTTTCCATAACAGAACTTTAGTTCTAATTAATTAATAATTTATTATTAGTAGATCTTTTGATCTGTCGGTGGGGGATTCTTTTAATTCCAGCGCTGGCGCACTTTACTCTGGCGCACTTTGTGCCGGCGCACCTACGTTCGACACGTGGCGCGCAGCGCAGCGCAGAGCGCAACGCAACTGCGCTAGCGCAACTGCGCTAGCGCAACTGCGCTAGCGCAACCTTGTTTGACACGTGGCGCGCGGCGCAGAGCGCGGCGCAACTGCGCTAGCGCACCCGTGTTTGACACGTGGCGCACGGCGCAGAGCGCGGCGCAACTGCGCAGAGCGCTGGATCTGAAGCGTTGCTTCAACTTTTAAATTTTGAATTTTGAAACAGAGTTTTGCTCTGATTGGGGTTGCGCTGCCTAGGGCGCAGCGCTCCTGGCGCTGGCGTGTCTACTTTTGACACGCGACGCGCAGCGCACAGAATCTGAAGCGTTGCTTCAATTTTTCACTTTAGATTTTTAATACAGAGTTTTGCTCTTTATTGGAAAAGGAAGCGTCGCTTCATTTCAAATCTTGGAATTTGAACAGAGGTTTGCTCTGATTAGGGAAACAACTGGCTTAATCCTATGCCGGCTAGTATTATAAACCATCTGATTAAAGTCCGTGTATCCCGTACACGTATTTAATCAGACCCCTGCATGTACAAACATACGGCTCTTACATCTGTCACCTGAACCGAGAAAACTCTCTATGTGGGACACTAAAGACTCGATAATACGCAGGCAGTGGGTTTAACTATAAGCACGTCAGCGGCACTAGCTGTATGTAACGGCTACCAAGGTACTTGCCGAAATGGGGGTCGACAATAAAGTACGTCCTTACCCTACTGAGCCTGAATGTGACAATCTATGTACAGTACGGTCTATTCATCAAAGAGTATCGCATATCAGATCTAGGGGGTAGATAACGTCAGACCCCTACTAACCAGATAAGTCATGTCTGAGTCAAGCTCATCATCAACAGAGATACTACTGATCAACTATCAGTAAATCTCATCTACCATGGCCATGGATTTCTGGCGATAGCCAACTGAACACAGCACGACATCGACTCCTGATACTAGGAGAGACGAATCCCTGACAATCGACCACTGCCTCCATGTGGCTCGGGACGTACCCAACTAAAACCTGTTTGCACGACTCTTTTGAGCCGTGGTAGAGTAGTAATCAAAGTACAGTGGGAACTTACACGAGAAAAATGACGATTTCATGTCAAAAGATTAACCTGTACTCATGCCACCTGAGAACTTCTATCTAATGATAGATATAATACCATTTAGAAGTTCTCGGTGAGTCCATCTGGTGTACTCACCTCCAGTGACCACCTGTATACCATCTTAGGTGACACAACACCAATGGCTTGTGAGACCGGTCACCGCCCCTCATTAGGGGTCTAGAAGCATATACACTAGTCTACTCCGGAATATCGATGCCCAGTCTCGATACTCCCACGACTAGAGACATTTAAGGATGCGATTATGGACAACCCAGCTCTCACATATATGATCACCATCATAATACTGGTTGTTAAGCAACAATCCTACGGGCCTCATCGATGATGAAGACAAACCAGATAGCATATTATCATTTCAAGTAAGATGTTACACCTGTATAGGTCCTCCCTCAATTATCATAATCGCCTACTTGCAATCACAGTAATTGCCTCGAGGGCATTATATCCAACAAATATAACCATGTATTTTGTGGTTAAATATAGCATTTAGTTTTATACATAACGACTAATGAATGAGAAAAGATGAGTTTCTCCCAAATATTCTCCATTGTTACAGAATTTTCCTCTTAACATAGTATCAGGCTAATTTCAAAGATCCACCACCGAAATTTCCCAACAATGGAAGCACTCATCCCATCCTCCAATAAAGATGATATTTCATCTTTCCTGCCTTCCTTACTTTCTCCATCCCTCCGAACAACCTCAATAAAAAATCACAAGTGAACTACTGAGTGGGGATAATTTTTCCTCCCGGCGTCAGCTCTTTCATCCTTACTCTAGAGGCCAAAAACAAGTTAGGATTTCTCGATGGAACCCTACCCAAACTGACAACGATAGCTCAAGAATATGCCTATTGGATCCGTTGCAATCGCATGGTTCTTGCATGGCTCATTCATTCCTTTATCAACATTCTCAGACAAAATCTCCTCTACTCCAACAGTGCGCTTGAGGCCTGGGTAGGCCTTCAATCTCGGTTCTCTCAGCAAAATGCTCCGCGTATCTTTGAACTCCGTCAAGATATTTACCAACTTCGCTAACGAGATGATTCTTTAACCGTTTATTTTACCAAGATGAAAACTTTATGGGATGAATTATTTTCTTATATTGATTTTCCTGTTTATAGTTACTTATGGTGCTCTAACCAAGTTGCAGTCTTTAAATGATGTGGATTGGTTGATGGAATTCTTTCACGGTCTTAATGACACCTATAGAAATATCCGCAGTCAAATTCTCCTCACCAATCCCTTGCTATCTGTTGGAAAAGCAAACTCCATGCTAGTTCAAGAGGAGCGTCAACGATCCATCCAAACCTTTGCACTCCCTCCGGAGCAATCCGCCTTGGTTGCTCAGCGCCCATCCTTTTCCAAAACTGGTGCGCCTAACCCTAGGTATCAGTAACGACCCTGAAATCCCTATACAATTGTAACACATTCAATATTTATAAAGGTGTATTTTAGCCATGACTATGAGTTATAAGTTAATTTTGTTAAATAAAAAAAGAAAAAACTTGTAGGTCACTGGTTAAGACTCTCCACTGCTGTTCTTTAGCTTACGTTTTCAAATCCCCTCAGCCCCAATTGTTTTAATATTTTTATTTTTAACGTTTTGGAAGCTCAAAAGTTTGCACGAGCTTCACACGGGTTTACGAAAAGTCACAACTGAAAAGATACATTCAAATAGGATCCTGAACCTAACTCAAACCCAAACCCTCGAGCACAAATCTCGAGGTTAGGCCAAGCTTTGGCCACAAGTAGTGGCCTGGCAGTGTTCGTTTGGGTTCCCCTCGAGTCCATGCGACTCTTTGACTCCCCGCTACTCTTTTTAATATATTAAAACTTCTGCAATTAAAAAAACAACAGAAAACCTTTTATCTATCCAATTTATACCATTTTTTAATTCAATTTTTAATTTCTTTTAATCCACCCTACTCCCTAACTCTCTTATAAATACCTCACTCAGTTCTAACATCTTTTCCCTATGCACATTACTCTCAAAACTTTATTCTCTCAAGTTCTCAATACATCAAGTTCCCACAAGGAGTCAAGCACCATCATCTCTCGTCATTGTTCTCTCAAGCTCTTTACTCCCTCTCCGTTTTTCCACAACTCGCCCAAGTGACATCGGTAGATTGAGCTCACCCTCTTACGAGAAAATACCATGAACTTTGCACATACCCTTTCATCGTTATCATGATCTATACCTAAAGAAAATTCACAGGATAACGACCTACCCCACTCACATATACTATGGTTTCATAGCACGATATTTTAAACACATGTTTTACCCTAAAGAAACAATGTTCAAGAAAATGCCCTCATTTTCTAAACCTACTTTTATGAATCATTATTTTAACATCTTTGCAATTACGTCTCTACAACCCTCGTTAGGGGAACTGTTTGTAGATGGTACTGGTTATCGCATTTCTTTGGGATAGAAGAGCGAGATACAGAACTCCTTACGAAGAATTCGGTCTCGAAAGGAATAAAATACGATTTTTTTAATGAAATACGACTTTCAAAACAAATTGAATCTTTGGAAAATAATATAAATCATAAATCCGTATTTTCAACGAAAACTATACTTTTTAAATAAAAAGACTAAAGTTTTAAGAAAATACCTTCAAGTTTCCAAAAGTGGTATATTTCATTAAAATACCATAAACTTTAAAAAGTTAGATTTTTATACTAAAATACCAAAAAATATATAATACGTTTTTGTACAAAAATATTGACATTTTAAACAATATATTTTTATTAAAAACTTATTCGAGACTTTAGGACGAATTAAAAACCCTCGAGAATTTTTAAATGACATTTTTACTAAAATACCCTAGAAATCAAAATACTAGTCTAGATTACGAATTTAGGTTGCAGACTAGTTTGAGTGATATCTTCTCTTGTCAGTTGCCTCAAAGTTGCCAGAGACAATGATGTACCACTTGCCTCTCCCTAAATATAGAATGCAACCTTAGAGTGGAAATTATCAAATGAAAACCGTCTTTGAAAAAGACACAAATCCTGCCGTCTATGTGCAGCGGTTGTTGATATTTTCCAAACTCAAGAAATTCACAAGATTAAATCTAGTATAGGATATACCTAGAATTTGAATACAAACCCGATCTTGACTTGAACTCGAACTCAAACCCAAACTTGAACAATTGATCTTGAACTTGAACTTGAATACTTGACTTGATTTGACCGAACCATGAATATAATGTGAACTTGACATGAATACCTGAATACAATTTAAATCTGAACTTGCATTCTTATATTCATGGATTCGGACAAGACCTGTAAACTTGAACTATATAATAAAATACGCGGGGATAAGGGGTATGTTTGTAAGGAACGTTTTCCGTGGATCGAGAGATCACATTAAAATACACCTCTTGGATATCTCATGTCGTTAATCCATGGGTTATGACGGAGCCTTATACTCTCTTGTATATTTGGTCCTCGGGGTAAGCTGGACTACTCTCGTATGCTGTCATGCCCCGCTTCCCAGTGTATGTGAAGGGGACGCGGCGAAGCCCGCTACATATTTACTCAGAAATAAACACGCTAAGCGTATCTAAGCAATATAAAGTAAAATGTACACAATAAGAGATGTAAATGAACATCAGTTTTATTTATTAAACATTCTTTTACATGTACAACTGGAAATGCAAATACAAGGATGGAAAGCAATTCCTAAACAATGGTATGGACTGAAAATAAAATATGTACAGGTGACTATAGCTCGGAGTCTTCAGTGTACTGCTCAAGGGTCTGCTCCAAGTGCTCCTGGCTGGTCTCGAACTACTCAGAGTCGGGTCTTCCTGACAACATTCTAAAGAAGAAGAGAAATAGGAATGTCATCAGCGAACAATCGCTCGATAAGTCCCAAAGAAAGAAGGAGAGAATAGCACAGGTGTAGTAGATAATGTTATACTTGTTATGCTAACTGTAACAACTCCAATTCTTGTGTACATAAATTTGATTAAAAGTTAATATATATTTGGGGTATTTACAATTCATGTGAGTACTATAAGAATCTGATTTACTTTTGAACAGCAAGAAGGAGCTTGTAGCTCATTGGTAAGACCTTGCACTGCTGAACCAAAGCACCAGAGTTCAAATCCCATCACACACAATAACTTTTTATTTAAAATTCATTTAATCTTTTAAAAGACCAAGAGTCTATACAAGCACAACACGTAAACTGAAGAGTCACACATAAAACAAATGAGTGCACTGCAGTATACCAACCGACCCCGACATGTGGCCTCAATACGAGCCCCCAACTCATGACTCGGGCCGACGAGATGGCGACTCGGGCCGGCGCCGCCGGTCCAACTCGAACAAAACCCAAATTTTCTTTAACTCTGGCGACTCTTGGACCCCCCTCCCATAACTCCAGTATTATATGTTTTTCCTGCACATTTACAGAGCACAAAAAACCTCACATTTAATCCATTTTATTATAAATTTTTAATTTACCCATTCACTACCCTAAACTCTAATTTTTCCTATAAATACCACCCTCAAATCACCCCTCCTTATTCACAAATCCCTACCCAAACTTTCAAGAAAATTCCAAGATCTTTTTGTGTGCAAGTGGAGTCAGCAAAGGGTGAACCTCCGACAAACTTCCGGCGACAACTCAAGGAGTTTCCGACGACGAAACGACGCACCTGCAACTCCCACCTCTTCCACTTTATCTTCTCTATCCAATCAT
This sequence comes from Agapanthus africanus, assembly GCA_030015575.1. NCBI lineage: Eukaryota > Viridiplantae > Streptophyta > Magnoliopsida > Asparagales > Amaryllidaceae > Agapanthus > Agapanthus africanus. The sequence goes on from CM057351.1 coordinate 352,294,490, forward strand.
CCAATAAGTCCCTACTTCTCCTTCTTTTCTCTATTCTAAAAACATTAAAAACTAAAACCCGATGGAAGCGAAGTTAGTCCGACTTCCGATTCGGTTTTCTTTAAAAACTACAATTTTTATTAATCAAGATACTTTCATATCATCACATATTGTTTATTAAACATTAATAAACATCTTTAACAAGTTTCATCACAAAAGATTGTTATATACATCTTTTATCGCAATTTTATATTAAAATACCACAGACTTTAGTTTCCGACATAAACTCTATAATACCTTTATACCTTTAGATAACTCACGAGATAATGACCTACCTCCTCACAACACATATATCTAACATAGCACAATGGAATTTGGGAATATAGATTTGGGAAAACACGACTTTACATATAACCACCTTCAACTATTAAAACATTTTTCTATAAGAAATGTATTTGACAAATCTTTGCAATTGCGCCTCTACAACCCATTCTGGGGAACCCGTTCGGTATGGTGCGGATTATCGCACATCCTCGAGCCTAGTGGAGTGAGATGCAGACCTCCGCAAGGAGCATACGATCTCGAAAGATTTTAATACAATTTTTCTTTAGAAAATGTGATTTCTATTATAAATAAAACTTATATTTTTAATAAATAAATATATATGTAATTAATATCAAAATATCTATTTTTAATATTTATAATATTCCACATTTCCAAAATTCAAGAAAAACATCCCATTTATAAGAAAATACCATACAATTCCAATATTTCAAATAAATACCTTATACTTTAAAAACTATGTCATATTCACTAGAAACTTCACATTGAATAAAAAAAATATCTATGAAAACTCTAAAAACGATAATTAAATACTTGAGGTATATTTTGAAAGTATAACAAAACTATTTTACATAAAAACCCCTCAAGTTATATTAAATTACAATAAGGACCCTAGTAAACATAGGTTTAAGCGGGACCAGTCTCTTGAGCCTCAGGGAGCCGGAGATATGGGTGCTTGCCTATTTAAGGTATACAACTTAACAAATGGTGTTATCAACACGGTAATTGTCTTTGAAAAAGACACAAATCCTGCCGTCCATATGCAGCAGTTACCGATAGCACCAAAACATAATTCAGGACTTCAATTTCTTTTCTAATTGCCTGACTTAGACCGAGTCTCAATATAATCAATCTGACTTGAATATGATTCAAGTATGAAATTACAAAACTACAAATTCAATATGGATCCATATATTCAATCTGTTCAATCTATTCAATCTATATTGACCGAACCGAACCATGGATATACATCCATCTACATGATTCTCCCGTTATATCTATTTACTGATATTATAGTTCCGGCAAGTCATCCATCTATATAAATCAAGACAATACAATACAAATAATACCATCGAGACATCGTGGGGTTTAAGGGGTAGATTGGTACGGAAGATGTTAAAAGTGGCACGAGACTGTAACCATAATACACCTAACCTGAATATCTATTACCGTTATACCGTGGCTGAATGGTTCCTTGTGCTCCGTATACCTTAGTCTCCGGAATAGTGGGACTCCTCTCGTATACACTGGCATTCTTCTGTACCAAGCTACAAACAACAGCATTAACACTAAATACAACATTATAACAATATACTCTATATTCTGTCTATTCCATTCTTGTCTATTTACGGGACTTACCGAGCGATTTATTCGCTGATGACATTCTCTTTCTTCTTCTTTGGAATGTCGTCAGGTGATTCGGACTCACTGGAGATCGAGCCCACCAGCGAGAATTTGGACCAGCTAGCTTTCGACCGTGGAGCTTTAGATTCCTTGTACACATTTACATTCTGTATTTTCCATTTCTGTTATGCCACTGTTTAGGCATTACTTTCCATTCCATGTATTTACTTTTCAGATGTATTGTAAAAAGAATGTTAATAAATAAAGTTGATGTTCATTTATATCTTGTCTCTTGTGTACATTACATTTTATATTGCTTAGATACGCTTAGCGTGTTTACTTCTGAGTAAATACGTAGCGGCCTCATCACGTCCTCTGTCCGTATGCTGAGAAGTGGGGCGTGACAGGTTTTGTTGGTGGCCCATGCAGGTCAGAGCTGTATGGAACCCTACTATGTAGTTCAGTTCTGCGTGGACAACCTAAGCAATATAAGACAAGAACCAGCAACTGAAAACATTCTTTACAATTCATACTTCTTGAACCTCAACATTTCATATACTTTAAATCTATCCTAACCCAAATTTTTCTTTCAAGATTATGGATTCCCCCAAACAACACCAGCACGAATGTCAACAACACTCCCCCACCACTGCCACTCACACCTGCCGTCGCTGCTCCGATCAACGAGCAGATGGTTCTACTTGAGGCAATCTGCAACCTCCTAGAAGGACAGCAGCAGCAGACTGCTATTCTAATGAACCGTCCTGAGGCAAAAGCACCTGGGGTGAAGCAATTCAGGGCCTTGCACCCAAGCAATTCCCAGGAAAAGAGAGCCCTTTAGAAGCTAAGGAATGGGCTCAAAGCATTGAAGATGATCTGGCAGCGGCACAAGTGCCAGAGATAGCTTGGGTTCGTGTTGCGAAGCTGCAACTCACGGACAATGCACGGGTTTGGTAGAAGGCGGAAGAAAGCCGTCTTGATCAACTTATCGAATGGAAGACTTTCCACGACATATTCGACGCAAAGTACTTCCCAAAGACTACCAGGTTCGACATGGAACAACAGTTCATCCACTTACAACAGGGTTCGATATGGACCAAATCAGTGGATGAATACGATGTTGAGTTCACCATGCTCAGTCGGTAAGATATGTCTCAATAATTCGATTTTTCAATAAATCACATACTGCACAGCTAACACAATACTTTAACAGATTTGTGGCACACCTGATACCGACGGATGAGATAAGAGCCCGACGATTCCAACAAGGGTTAGATCCAAAGATCCAAGCTGCATTAGCCACAGGAGATTTTTTGACTCATGAATCGGCTCTGAAAGCTGCCCGTCGTTATGAGGCAGTGGTAAAGATGAGGGGCGGATCTCAATCTGCTGGAGTTAAGCATCGTGCCACCCAGATAGCAGGAGGAGCCTCATCAAGGCCACCATTTATGCCCAGGAGACCGGGAGTACCCATTAACCAGCCCGGCCCAGCCTTTTGTACCTACTGCAGGAAAGATGGACATTTGGCGAAAGATAGCCGGCGAGCCAACCATCTTTGCTTAGTCTGCGGCTCAGCTTCTCATGCTATTGGATTTTGTCCCCGAAGACACAACCCAAATGCTGCCCCCAGGCCAGCAATCACTTACCAGCAGAGACCAGCCCTTCAGGCACCTGCTCCAAGACTCGCTCTCCCTGCTCCACCACCTAGAGGACCACCGACTGCACCTCCACCTCGTCAGTTCCATCAAGCCCAAAGGAACATTAAGATAAATGCTCCTCCGGCCAGGAGGAATGTACCATGGCGACAGGCTTTCACGATGACCGTGGAAGAAGCTGAGGCCACTGGCCAAGTCATCACTGGTAACCCTTTCTTCTCAAGCTTTTATTTCAGTCTAAACACCTACCTACATATTTTCCCTATACCTAAAACCTATCCCACATACCTTAGGTACAATCTTAGTAGCCTCACTCCCTACACTCGCATTATTCGATACTGGAGCATCTCATTGCTTTATGTCGCAACGGTTCGTCCGAACTCATGCGATTCCAGTCACACCATTTGTATCCAGCTGGAATGTCAGTTCAGGGAACAGCGTTCTAAAGACAACAATAGGATACAGCTTGTGTCCAGTAGTCGTTTGCAGTAGAGAATTCTATAATGCCTTCAAGGTGCTGGACATACCGAAATTCGATGTGATTCTAGGTATGAATTGGTACGCTACCATTGACTGTCGTCAAAAGAGGGTAGTATTCGAGATTCCAGAGCATCCGGTATTCTATTTCAAAAGTGGAGACCGTACCCTGGAGCCAAGTAATTACAAAGCGAAACCAAAGAAGGTAGTGATTGCGGCAATTCAAGCGGAGGAAGGATCAAAGCTAGAAGTGGCTCGAGAGTTCGAAGATGTGTTTCCTGACGATATATCAGGTTTGCCTCCCGATCGAGCTCTTGAATTCAGCATTGAATTAGTACGAGGAGCACAACCGGTGATCAAAGCACCGTATCGATTAAGTCCAGAATGTTTGAAGGAAGTCCGAACTCAGTTGGACGAATTATTGGCGAAAGGATGGATTCGTCCCAGCACTTCAAGTTGGGGATCTCCAGTTCTGCTCGTGAAGAAGAAGGAAGGTTCATACAGAATGTGCATTGATTATAGAGCTTTGAACGAAGTAACGTTAAAGAACAAGTATCCGCTACCGTGTATCGACGATCTGTTCGATCAGCTAAGTGGATCTTGTGTTTCTCCAAGTTAGATCTTCGTTCAGGTTATCATCAGGTGAAGGTCAAGGAATCTGATATCCACAAAACGGCATTCAGAACTCGTTATGGACATTACGAATTTCTTGTGATACCATTTGGAGTGACCAACGCGCCGACGATATTCATGAACCTAATGAATCAAGTTTTCTGGGAGTACCTAGACCGATTTGTTGTCATCTTCATCGATGACATCCTGGTGTATTATAAGAGTCGGAAATAACATGCCAAGCACCTACGAATTGTCCTGGAAACTCTATGACAACATCAACTATATGGCAAGTACAGCAAATGCGAGTTTTGTCTAGATCAAGTTGGTTTCCTCAGACATATTGTATCAGGCGAAGGAATCTTTGTGGATCAAGTGAAAGTTTCAGCAGTAAGAAAATTGCCGACACCAAAGTTAATGAAGGACATTCGAAGTTTCTTGGGTCTAGCAGGATATTACAGAAGGTTCATTGAAGGATTTTCCAAGATAGCAACACCCCTGACCAAGCTCATAAGTAAAGATAAAGACTTTGTGTGGTCAGAAGCATGCGAACAAGCTTTCGTAGAACTCAAGTCAAGGTTGACATCATCGCCTATTCTCGTTATACCGGACCAATCTGGAGGTTTTGAAGTGCATTGTGATGCATCCGGTAAAGGATTAGGATGTGTTCTACATCAGCACGGAAATGTTGTGGTTTATGCTTCAAGACAGCTGAAGATTCATGAGCGCAATTATCCGAAGCATGATTTGGAATTGGCAGCCGTTATCTTTGCTCTTAAGATTTGGCGCCATTATCTTCTTGGTGAGCGAGTGAACATATACACAGATCACAAGAGTATAAAATATGTGTTTACTCAGAAAGAGCTTAATATGCGGCAGAGACAATGGTTAGAACTCATGGCAGACTTTGGCATCAACCTGCAATATCACCCAGGGATGATAAATGTAGTACCCGATGCCCTTAGTCGCCAACCATTAGCAATGAATCTTACCGCTCAGTGGGAACTTCAACAAGACTTGCATCAGATGGGGATTGAAGTAGTCATGCCAGGTAACACTTCAAGTTTGATGAACTTACAATTTCAATCTACCATTGTCCATCAGATCAAAGCAGCTTAAGCAAGTGATGCCAGGTTGCAAAAGATCAGAAAGCAAGTAAAGAATGGACTCAAAGCAGACTTCATCATCCATGAAGACGAATCTTTAAGGTACGGCGGCAGATTGTGTGTACCAAAAGGTTCTGTTCGGGAAGAGTTAATGAAAGAAGCTCGAAGCTCTCCCTACTCAGTACATCCTAGAGGTACAAAGATGTACAAAAATCTACGTCAAAATTACTGGTGGCATGGAATGAAGCGTGAAGTAGCCAGAAGCGTCGCTAAATGCTTGGTGTGTCAGCAAGTAAAGGCTGAACATCACAGAACTGCTGGATTACTTCAACCGTTACCTATCCCTGAATGGAAGTGGCAACATATCACAATGGATTTTATGACTGCACTTCCTCGCAGCACAAAAGGTAACGATGTGGTATGGATTATTATGGATCGACTCACGAAGTCGGCTCACTTCATCCCATTTCGAGTTGGCCAATCTACTGAGACATTAGCAAAGAAGTACATGGAGGCATAGTCACATAATTCGCGAATTATTCGGCGAATTCGCGAATAATTCGCGAATTATTGATATGCCGATTAAATCTGCGAATTATTCGACGTCGCCGAATGCGGCGAATTATTCGCGAATTATTCGAGAATAATTCGCGAATTATTCGCGAATAATTCCCAAATTATTCGTGAATAATTAAAAAAACAGCGAATTATTCAAAAAACAGCAAATAATTCACAAAATCAAAATCTAGCGTCTCATATATTAATTTTTTGCTCGAAATCCTTCCCGAACATTTCCCGAACACTTACCGAATCTTTCCCGAATACCTGCCGATTTTTTCCAAATAATTCTCCGAATCCGAATTTTCGACCTCGCCGAATTATTGCTGAATCACGAATTTGTGACTATGCATGGAGAAGAATCTAAGTAAGATTTAAACTCTTCAAATATGTACTATCTCTGATACCCATGAACTCATACAGGAAATCGTGAGACTTCATGGAGTACCGGTCTGCATTGTCTCCGATCGTGACACCAGGTTTCGATCACAATTTTGGTAAAGTCTACAAGCGAGCTTGGGAACAAATCTGAACTTCGGCATAGCTTATCATCCACAAACAGATGGTTAGTCTGAGCGAACTATTCAGATCTTGGAAGATATGCTCAGAGCGTGTATGTTAGACTTCAGAGGATCGTGGGAAGATCACCTACATCTTGTGGAGTTTTCATACAACAACAGCTACCAAGCAAGCATAGGAATAGCACCCTTTGCAGCACTTTATAGAAGGAAGTGTCGATCGCCATTAAGTTGGGACGACGTCGGAGATAAAAAACTCCTTGGACCTGAGATGATAGTAGCAACGGTTGACGTAGTTCGTACTATCAGGGAAAGAATGCGCATAGCCCAAGATCGACAGAAGCACTGGGCTGATGAGAAGTGACGTCATTTGGAGTTCCAACCGAGAGATCATGTATTTCTGAAGATATCTCCAAACTGCGGAGTGATTCGATTTGGAAGACGGGTAAGCTAAGTCCAAGGTACATTGGACCGTTCGACATACTCGAACGATTCGGTGAAGTGGCTTATCGCTTGGCACTTCCACCTTCATTGGAAGGAGTGCACAATGTGTTCTATATATCCCAACTCAGAAGGTATGTGAGTAACCCCAGCCATATTCTCGATCATTTCGAGCTCACTGTACAGCCCGACTTATCTTGTGAGAAGCAACCTGTTGAGATTTTGGATAGAAAAGTGAAGTCACTTCGGAATAAGGAAGTCAACTTGGTTCGAGTGATGTGGAGAAAAGACACTCCAGGAGAATCGACATGGGAAAGGGAAGATGAGATGCGTGCAAGATATCCCCACTTATTTGTAAACTAGTCCTTAAAATAAATTGTAAATTTCGAGGACAAAATTTTTGTAAGCAGGGTAGACTGTAACAACTCCAATTCTTGTGTACATAAATTTGATTAAAAGTTAATGTATAATTGGGGTATTTACAATTCCTGTGAGTACTATAAGAATTTTATTTACTTTTGAACAGCAAGAAGGAGCTTGTAGCTCATTGGTAAGACCTTGCACTGCTGAACCATAGCACCAGAGTTCAAATCCCATCAGCCACAATATCTTTTTATTTAAAATTCTTTTAATCTTTTAGAAGCCTAAGAGTCTACATGAGCACAACACGTAAACTGAAGAGTCACACATAAAACAAATGAGTGCACTGCAGTATACCAACCCCGACCCCGACACGTGGCCCCAATACGAGCCCCCAACTCATGACTCGGGCCGGCGAGATGGCGACTCGGGCTGGCGCCGCCGGTCCAACTTGGACAAAACCCAAATTTTCTTTAACTCTGGCGACTCTTGGACCCCCTAACTCCAGTATTATTTGTTTTTCCTGCACATTTACAGAGCACAATAAAACTCATATTTAATCCATTTTATTACAAATTTTTAATACACCCATTCACTACCCTAAACCCTAATTTTTCCTATAAATACCACCCTCAAATCACCCCTCCTCATTCACAAATCCCTGCCCAAACTCTCAAAAAAAATTCCAAGATCCTTTTGTGTGCAAGTGGAGTTAGCAAAGGGCGAAACTCCGACGAACTTCCGGCGACAACTCAAGGAGTTTTCGACGACGAAACTGTTTCCTGATTTAAAATCAGGAAAGTTACGGAAGAGGCATCACGTGCTACCACGTGACCAGCAGTCACGTGTTGGCACGTGACAATTAAAAGCAGCGGCAAAGGTAGATTCAGCTCCTTGATTAAATCAAAGAAAAGGCTCCAGAAAAGGGTCACGTGCTCACACGTGACCAGGGGTCACGTGCTCACACGTGACCAGGGGTCACGTGTTGACACATGACGGTCGAACAGTGGATAGAAGATAGAGCGCAGAAGGGAGAAGAAAGTTCGCTCCAGGGGTCACGTGCTTACACGTGACCAAGGGTCACGTGGCCACACGTGACCGGCTTTCAAAGCCTATCTATTTAACAGAATTAAATTCTGAACAACATTCTAATCTTTCCAATGGGGAATGATTATTTGAAAACGATTGGATTAAAGATTTAAAGGTGATTAAATATCACCTATCTATGGAAAAATCTTGAACTTGGAAAGATTTCCCCTTAAAATCTAACCGAAACAACAAAAGAATATCTTTGGATTTAAAATCCAATGGTGAATAAAATTCACCTAATAATCCAAAGGTCCAAATAAATGATGAATGCAAATCAAATCTCTAATGAATACAAATCAGATCCCTCAATGAATGATTCATCGAAATTAATCGATTCTGCTCCTTCTCCTATAAATAGGAGCCAAGAGAGATCGAGATAGAGAGATCCATATACAGAGACATAGAGAGAGAAAGAAAGAGGGCCTTGAGACTTTGGAAGAATTTGATCTTCTGCAAAAGAAAACCCTAGGTAAGAAAGGGAAGGCTTTTAAAAAGAGAATTTAATTCTCAAAAGAGTTTAACTCTTATATTAAAAAGAAAAAATTAGTTCTCTCTTTAGTGGAGGATCTGCAAAGTGCACGTCTCCCCTTGAATTGAGAATTTAATTCTCATTGGGTTGAGATCCTGCCATGCAGATCCAAAGCATAGGGAGGGAATGGAAGTTTGAGAATTTAATTCTCGTAGGAATTTAATTCCTTTAAAATAAAATTAGGGTTTAACCCTATGTCACAGGAATTTAATTCCTTCAAATGAACAGAACCAGGGTTTAACCCTAGTTAAGAACTCAAATCTGTTAAAATAACAGGAACCTAATTCCTCACATTTATGGGAATTCAATTCTCACAGAAGACAAGTTAGAGTTCAACTCTATCTAAGAATATGATCCTTCAGAAGAAAACAGGAAGTTTATTGCTAGGGTTTAACCCCATGAAGAATTTAATTCTTAAAAAAGATAAACGCATCCTCAAACAGGCAAAGAAACAGGGTCGCGTGCTACCACGTGACCCCTGAAAAGGTCCACAGAGAAGGGTTTTGAGACAACTCCTCACGTGCCCCACGTGACCCCTAGCAGAAGCTCAAACAGACGAACACTTAAATTCCCATCACGTGACAGCACGTGACGCTCCAAAATACTCAATACTCTCGGCAGAACAAATAAAGAGAGGGCGCTCTCACGTGCTACCACGTGACCCCTCTTACCTTAGTATTTAACACCAAATCGAAACCTCTGTATCCAGTGTTTAACACTGATTTGCTTTAGTGTTTAACACTAATTAAAAACTCTCTCTTTGCAGTGTTTAACACTAAATTTCTTAGTGTTTGACACTAAATTAAATTTCGGTTACTATTAATTTGGAATCTCTCTTTCCAGTGTTTAACACTGATTTGCTTTAGTGTTTAACACTAATTAGAAAGTCCTGTTGCTAGTATGTGACACTGATTATCTTTTGGCGTTTAACATCAGTTTGTCAAATCTCATTCCCAGTGTTCAACACTGTTGGTCTCTAGTGTTTAACACTAGTTTTAGCCCAATTGGCTAAGTTTCCAGAGGCAAAGCCTCTCCTTCAATGGATCAACAGAGGGCCCATATCCTAACCATGATTGGACTTAGCCCAAGCTGGCCATAAGTCCTCAATTTAGACTTAACTGAGCCAATGGGCTCATAATATGATTAATTGGTCTTGGTTCTAAATTAGGCCAAAGACTATTTAATCTACCTTGGTTTAAGGGTACATCTCTTCATTCCTTTGATACTTGGCGTTGTAATTCCTCAACGTCTTCAAAGAGGTGACGGGTCCCGATGACCACACATTGATACGGACTGTGAGGTCCTTAAACTCATGGACTATGAGGTCCTTAACCTTGACCGGGATGTCTTAAAACTAACGACAGACTGTGGGGTCCTTAAACACATGGACTATGAGGTCCTTAACCTTGATCGGGATATCTTAAAACTAACATCGGATTGTGGAGCCCTTAAATCCACGGACTACGACGTCCTTAACCTTGACCGTGATGTCTTAAAACTAACATTGGACTGTGGAGTCCTTAAATCCACGGACTACGGCGTCCTTAACCTTGACCGGGATGTCTTAAAACTAACATTGGACTGTAATGTCCTTAAACTATCTATGGACCGTAATGTCCTTAAACTACCTATTGACCGCAATGTCACTAAACTAAACAACAGGGCCTCCCCTTAAACTGCTCTCTTGTTGGATCTAAACGGATCCCGTTAAGTTGATCATAGTCTAAATTTAGATTAACGTATCCTTAACAAACGTTTAAGTTGATCTTAGTCTCAAATGAGGCTAACGTATCCTTAAACCCAACCCCCAACCCAAATCTAAGATAATACGGATTTGGACTAGTCTACGCCCTACGGGCGACGACATAACTCAGTCTCCGTATACAATCCACGGGCAACCAAACACAAAATAAACACACACGACACGAAGTAAAATTTCTGGAGAAGGAGAAAGTGGTTACCGCAATGCAGTAGCGTAATTAACTGCAGGGGCTTGCGCCTGCAGGGAAGAGCGTCCCCACAATCAAAAACCCCTCAAGCGAGGGGAATCTGACGAAGTCTGCTACATCGGACGCATCCGTTTAAACCTTCGATACATGGTGCCATAAATCAACTTGGCATCTTCGGAGAGGTGGACGAATAGCACCAATTAGCATCTGCCCCGAATCTCAGGCAAGACGTCCCTGCGTCGCGCCGTCTTTCGGAGGGGAACAGAAACGACGCACCGGAAACTCCCACATCTTCCTGTTTCTCTCCTCTAGCTAATCATCTAATAATTCCCTACTTCTCCTTCTTTTCTATATTCTAAAAATATTCAATACTAAAACCCGACGGAAGCGGAGTTAGTCTGACTTCCGATTCAGTTTTCTTTAAAAACTATAACTTTCTTAATCAAGATACCTTCATATCATCAAATATTGTTCATTAAATATTAATAAACATTTTAACAAGTTTCATCACAAAATATTGTTATATGCATCTTTTATAGCAATTTTACATAAAATACCACAGACTTTAGTTTCCGACATAAACTCTATAATACCTTTATCCTTTAGATAACTCACGAGATAATGACCTACCTCCTCACAACACACATATTTAACATAGCACAATGGAATTTGGGAATATGGATTTGGGAAAATACGACTTTACATATAACCACCTTCAACTATTAAAACATTTTTTCTATAAGAAGTGTATTTGACAAATCTTTGCAATTGCGCCACTACAACCCATTTTGGGGAACCCGTTCGATATAGTTTGTATTATCGCACATTCTCGGGCCTAGTAGAGTGAGATCCAGACCTCCGCAAGGAGCATACGATCTCGAAAGATTTTAATACAATTTTTCTTTAGAAAATATGATTTCTATTATAAATAAAACTTATATTTTAAATAAATATATATGTAATTAATATCAAAATATCTATTTTTAATATTTATAATATTCCATATTTCCAAAATTCAAGAAAAACATCACATTTACAAGAAAATCCCATACAATTCCAATATTTCAAATAAATACCTTATACTTTAAAAACTATGTATTTTTCATAGAAACTTCACATTGAATAAAAGAAACATCTATGAAAACTCTATAGATGATAATTAAATACTTGAGGTATATTTTGAAAGTATAACAAAACTATTTTACACAAACCCCCCCTCAAGTTATACTAAATTACAATAAGGACCCTAGTAAATATAGGTTTAAGCGGGGCCAGTCTCTTGAGCCTCAGGGAGCCGGAGATATGGGTGCTTGCCTATTTAAGGTAGAAAACTTAACAAACGGTGTTATCAACACGGTAATTGTCTTTGAAAAAGACACAAATCCTGCCGTCCACGTGCAGCAGTTACCGATAGCACCAAAACATAATTCAGGACTTCAATTTCTTTTCTAATTGTCTGACTCAGACTGAGTCTCAATATAATCAATCTGACTTGAATATGATTCAAGTATGAAATTACAAAACTACAAATTCAATATGAATCCATATATTCAATCTGTTCAATCTATTCAATCTATATTGACTGAACCGAACTATGGATATACATCCATCTACATGATTCTCCAGTTACAACCATTTACTGATATCATGGTTCCGGCAAGTCATCCATCTATATAAATCAAGACAATACAATACAAATAATACCGTCAAGACATCGCGGGGTTTAAGGGGTAGATTGGTATGGAAGGTGTTAAAAGTGGCACGAGACTGTAACCATAATATACCTAACCTGAATATCTATTGTCGTTGTACCGTGGCTAAACGGTTCCTTGTGCTCCGTATACCTTAATCTCCGGAATAGTGGGACTCCTCTCGTATACACTGGCATTCTTCTGTACCAAGCTATAAACAACAAGTTAACATTAAATACAACATTATAACAATATACTCTCTATTCTGTCTATTCCATTCTTGTCTATTTACGGGACTTACCGAGCGATTTGTTCGCTGACGACATTCTCTTTCTTCTTCTTTGGAATGTCGTCAGGTGATTCGGACTCACTGGAGATCGAGCCCACCAGCGAGGATTTGGACCAGCTAGCTTTCAAGCCAGAGCTTTAGATTCCTTGTACATATTTACATTCTGTACTTTCCATTTTTGTTATGCCACTGTTTAGGAATTGCTTTCCATTCCATGTATTTACTTTTCAGATGTATTGTAAAAAGAATGTTGATAAATAAAATTGTTGTTCATTTATATCTTATCTCTTGTGTACATTACATTTTATATTTTGCTTAGATACTCTTAGCGTGTTTACTTCTGAGTAAATACGTAGCGGCCTCGTCACGTCCTCTGCCCGTATGTTGGGAAGCGGGGCGTGACACTAACGTAGTTGTTGTAGCTTGGTACAGAATATGCCAGTGTATATGAGAGGAGTCCAACTTACACCGTGGGTTTTGGTAACCCGTAGTAAAAGTCTCCGTCGATAATACCACGGAACAACGGCATGGATGTAATTACGTCCTTTAGTGACCATCTCATGCCACCTTTAACATGTTCAATACCAGTTTACCCCTTTATAAACCCCGTAATGTTTATTGTATTGATTGTAATGATTGCATTGTCTTGTCTTGTAGTAAATGGAAGACTTGCCGAAACCATGATTCAGTAGACGGAATGGATATAAATGGATAGTCATGTAATCAGAGTATATCCATGGTTCGGTTCGGTTATGTTCATGTTGTTATAGATTGAATTCTGGTATAGACAGATTCATGTTGTATTGCAGTTACACTTGAATTGAATTCAAGTCATATTGATATAGATTTGACCATGACTCGAACTGAATCAAACTTTTAACAGAATTGAAGTCCTGATTGTTTTGGAGTTATCGGTAACTGTTGCACATGGACGGCAGGATTTGTGTCTTTTTCCAGACAATTACCGTGTTAATAACACCGTTACTAGATTATCTACCTTAGATAGGCAAGCACACATATTCTCCGGCTTCCCGAGGCTCAAGAGAACTAGTCCCGCTTAAACCTATATTTACTATGGTCCTTATTGCAATTTAGTATAACTTGAGGGGGTTTTATGTGAAAAATAGTTTTGATATATTTTCAAAATACACCTCAAGTATTTAATTATTTTTTTTATAGTTTTCATACATGTATATTTTACAAAAGTGAAATTTTCTAGTGAGTATAACCTAGTTTTCATTGTATATGGTATTTTAATGAAATATTGGAATTTGTATTGGATTGTAATGGTAGTTTCATGAAATTGTGATTCCTTTGATTTAGAAAACATAGAATGTTTATATAATATATTTTAAATAGATATTTGATAATAGTTGTAATTATACATATTTAATAAAAATAAATGTTGTTTATTTTGTAGAAATCTCATTTTCTTAAAAATTGGATAGAAAATTCCATCGAGATCGAATGCTCCGTTAGGAAGTCTGCATCTCGCTCTACTAGGCCCGAGGATGTGCGATAACCCGCACCATCCCGATCGGGGTTCCCCAAAATGGGTTGTAGAGGCGTAATTGCAAGGAATTAAATAACACACTTTTTAAAGAAAACGGTTTTGAATGATCAAGGTATTTATTCGTAAAATTGTATTTTCCCATAAACTAGAGTTCTAAAATTCATCGTGCTATATCAAAGATGTGTGTTGTGATGAGGTAGGTCATTATCTCGTGAGTTATCTAAAGGTAATACAATGAAATATGTTGAATTGTGTCGAAAGTAAAGTATATGGTATTTAACCGTAAAAATGCGATACAAGTTGCATAATAGATTCTTTTGAGATGAAACTTGTTCTAATATATTTATTTATATTTGTTAAACATTATGAGATAATGTGGTATTTTATTATTTAAGAAAAATATAGTTTTTAAATAAAAACGAATCGGAAGTCGGAATAACTCCGCTTCCGACGAGTTTTGAAAAAGAGAAGTTTTAGAATAGCAAAAAAGGAGGGGAGAAGGGACTTACTGTATACAAAGAAAGAGGGGAGGTAGGGAAAAATTTTGGAACCGTCGGGACGTCGTTTCATCGCCGAATTCTTCTTGAAACGTCGTCAGAATCTTGCCCTTTGCTGACTCCACTTGCACAACTTAGGACTTGGAAAATTTAGAGAGTTTTGTAATGAAATTCTGAATGAGGAGGGGTGTAATGTGGTGTGGTATTTATAGGAAAAATTAAGATTTTGGGTAATGAAGAATAGAATTAAAATTTGCATTAAGATGAAATAAAGAGAGGAATTATCACTCTCTGAATGTTTTCAGAGTAAACAAACAATATGAGGGTAGTGGGGTAAGCGAAGGGGTGCCAGGGGAAAAATTGAGGAGCATCCCCTACGGGGGGCCCGGCGGTGCCGGTCACAAGTAGAATCTCGCCGGCCAAATTCCGGTGAGAGGGCTTTGGATCTTCGCCACGTGTTGGTGTCGTTTGGTATAACTCAGTGCACGTGTTTGTTTTCTGTGTGATTTTTCATTTTACGTGTAGTGCACGTGTAAATCTTTGGGCTTCTAAAGGATTAAAAGAAAAATCAATTAAAAATATATATGGCTGGAGGGATTCGATCACAGGGGCTACGTCACAGTAGTGCAAGACTTTACCAATGAGCTACAAGTACTTTCTTGTTGTTCAAAAGCAAATCAAATTTATAACTTGTGCTCAGGCTCAGGTGTTCCTTTCTGTATTTTGGAAAAACTTTGTACAGAAAGTTTAGGGTTGTTACATATACACGCTCTTTCCTTATCAAACTACAAACAACCACGTTAGAATAGCTATCCTTATACAAATGAATGACATGATTAAGATACTTTTACATAAAACCTTACATGTTCATTACTACTTGGTTTCTATTCATTTTACATACCTTCGTTTGTCATTACTTATTTCTTTTGGGGGCTTACCGAGCGGTAGTTCGCTGACAACATTCCTCTCTATTTTTTTTCTTGGAATGTTCGTCAGGAGAACCGGATTCGGAGGAGATAGAGCCGAGCCAGAAGGACTTAGACTAGCTCACAACCCAGCCAGATTAACAGTTTCTTTTTCTGCATTTATCTTTTGTAAGCCACTGTTTAGGCTTCTCGGTATTGTATCTTTTATTTCAGATATTGTACTTAAATTTGAATATAAATAAAGTTGCTGTTTATTTTAATTGCTCTTGTTATTTCTGTATATAGTTATCTTGCTTACATACGCTTAACGTATTTATCAAGGGAAATGACCTTCTCGTAGTAAATACGTTACGGGGATTGTCACGTGCCATTACTGTCTTCTAGGAAGTGGGGTGTGATGGTATCATTGCAACCATTGTTACAAGGATGGCCACTCCGAGTCTCGTTGCTATAAAAAACATGGATACCTTTCACGCCCCGCTTCCCAGTAAATGGAAACAATGATGTGGCAAGCCCGCGGTATATTTTTTCAGAGAATGTCATTCCCTAAATAAATATACTAAGCGTATTGAAACAATATTACACAATGCAAGAATAAATGGAGACTGTAAATTTTTTTAACAAACATCTTTATTTACATTCAACTTGAAATATTTACAAGTACAATGGGTTTCAACTGGAAAGTAAATACAATAAAGGAAATGCCTAAACATGTGGCATACATAAACTGAAAGAAAATGAAAGTTAAGCTAATCCTGAGTAGCGATCTGGTCGTAATCCTCCTCGGTAGCCTCCACTTCCTCCGTCTCAACCGTATCTGACGAACATTCCAAGAAAACAAAGGTGGTTGGAATGCCCATCAGCGAACTAGCGCTCAGTAAGTCCCAAAGGTAGGGTAAGAGTGAAAGGTGACAAGTATATAATAACAGAAATAATATAAATGACCAGTAAAAGTTGTAGATCTTATAACAATCCTGAATTTTCTGTACAAAATTTTTCTTCTTAAAGTACAGAAAGGAGTTTGCAAGCCTGAGTACAATTTAAAAGTTATTCTTGTTTAAGAACAGCAAGAAGTAGCTTGTAGCTCATTGGTAAAGTCTTGCACTACTGTGACATAGCCCCTGTGTTTTTACCCCATCAGCCACATATATTTTTACTGATTTTTCTTTTAAACTTTTTGGAAGCCCAAAAGTTTACACGTACAATACATGTAAAAATGAAAAGTCTGGAAAATTAAACATGTGTAAAATGATATTTATACAGACATGAACACGTGGCATTCATCTGACGGTCCTCTACAGAAAATGGCCGGCGAGATTGGTGTTTGGGCCGGCACCGTCGGGCACCCCGTAGGGAAAAGTGTCCGTGTTTTGCCCACTTAACCCCTTGGCCTACCCCACTACCCATGTTCTGTTTGATTTCCTTGAAAATTAACAGAGAATTAAAATGAATCTTTAAATCCAATTTTTAATGCTTTTTAATTCTTTCTTCAATTCCAAAACCCTAATTTCATCCTATAAATACAATACCATACCCTAGCACTCTTCATTCTGAAATCTATTACCAAAATTCTCAAAAATTTCTAAGTCTAAAAAGAGTACAAGTGGAGTTAGCCCTAGGTCAATTTCCGGTGAGGATTCGAGACGATTCCGGCGACCCCGCGACTTCACGAAGGCTACTACCTCATCCTCTGCCTCCCCTCTCTCCTTTTAACTTGTAAGTCCTATATCTCTCCTTCTCTTCCTACTATAAAACTTCTTTTTTTCAAAACTTGTCGGTGAGTGGAGTTATACCGACATTCGATTGTATAAACTTTAAAATTATAATTTCTCTTAGGAATCACTCATCCATATCACTATACCTTTCTTATAAATCATGGAACAAATAATTAGAACAATTTTCATCTTAAAATATCATGTTATGTAACTTTAAATTGCATTTTTCGTTTAAATACCACAAACTTTACATATGACATCTTTTAATTGTTTTGCTTAGCATACCTTAGAAAACCTCACGAGGTAATGACCTACCTCTCACATACACCCATCTTGACATAGCACGATTTCTCTTGAACAATATTTTTGTGGGAAAATACGACTTTTCATCAAAATACCTTAAACTATTAAAAACCCGGATTTCTTTAAATTGTGTTACTTAATTCCTTACAATTATGCCTCTACAAACCATTTTGGGGAACCCGGTTTGGATGGTGCAAATTATCGCACATCCTCAGGACTAGTAGAGCGAGATGTAGTCTTCCTCACGGAGCATACGATCTCGATGGAATTTTAATACAATTTTAAAGAAAAATGAGGATTTCTATTTAATAATAAAAATTTATTTTTAATAATTATATAAATATTATCAAACCATATATTTTCAAGATATTATTAAATTCCATATTTTCTAGAAAATAAAAGAAACAAGTTTATGAAAATACCATCAAGAATCAATACAAGTCAAACTTTACACTAAAATATCTCGAACTATTCAAGCTATGAATATTTTCACTAAAATACCTCATTTTCTAAAATTCACCTTCATGAAAATTCTAAATAACATAAATAAATACTTGAGGTTTATTTTGAAAGTATACTAAAAATATTTTTCATAAAAACCTCTCAAGTTATATTAAATTACAACAAGGACACTAGTAAATATAGGTTTAAGCGGGACCAATTCTCTTGAGCCTCAGGGAGCCGGAGAAAGTGAATGCTTGCCTATTTAAGGTAGAAAACTAAAACGGGGTTATCAATGGTAATTGTCTTGGAAAAAGACACAAATCCTGCCGTCCATGTGCAGCAGTTACCGATAACATCAAAATCTAATTCAGGATCCAAATTATGTTCTAAGTATCTGACTCAAGCTGAGTCTCAGTCTAATCTAAATCCAATCCAAACATGAATCTAAGTCAACATGAATCTAAACATGAAAACTTGAACATGAATACTAGAACAATATCAAACATGCAACATAACTTGACTTGATCGAACCATGGCTATATCTTGAACTTGACTACATGACTACCGTTTACATCCTGAATCAGTTTATATGAACAACTTATACCATGGTCTCGGCAAGTCTGATAACTACAAATCAATACAATATACACTACTGAGTTTTAACAGGGTAGATTGGTACGGAAATTGTTAAAAGCGGGACGATGATGGTCACTAAAAGACACCTACATAAACTGTTAGTGATATGTATGCCCTAGAGGCCATTATTGTTTGATATAGTGGATGCTTGGCCATATATATGGAGGACTTTCTTGCTCAACATGATAGTATGCTATCTGGTTGCCTTTATCTTAACATGTTCACTGGTATTATTATACTGTCTCTCAAATACATGTTGATAAAGTCCTTAGGATGTTGGCTTGACTACCAGGATTATGATGTAGATCATACTACTTGGACCTGGGTAGTCCATAAGCACATCCTTCAATTGTTCCTAGTCGAGGGAATATCGAGATAGGGCATCGATATTCCAGAGTAGACTAGTGTGTACGTTTCTTGACCCTGTATGGGGCGATGGTTGATCCCATGTCCATTGGTATTTGACATCAAAGATTGTACACAGGTGCTCATTAGAGAATGGGTATACTGAACATGACTCGCCGAGAACTCCTAAATGGTACTATACCTATCGTCAAATAGCAGTTCTCTGGTGACACTGGTACAGGTTAGTCTGTAGACCCGAGATCGTCATAGAGTCTTGTGTGGTTCCCACTGTGCTTTGATTTCCTCCCTACCACGGCTCAAAGGAGTCGTGCAAACATGTGGATTTTGGATACAGTCCCGAGTCACATGGAGGTAATGAGCAATAGGAGAGGTTTCGTCTCTCCCGATATAGGGAGTTGATGTCGCGCTATGTTCGATTGGCTATAACAGGAAGTCCCTGGCCAGGGTTGTTGATGAGATTTACTGGTAAGTGTTATCAGTAGTTTCTCGTACCATTATAAGCCTTACATCGGCATGACTTATCAAGTTATTGGGGTCTGACGATTCCACCCCCAGACTCGAGATGCGACATATCAGACGAAGAGACCGGACTGTACGGTAAGTGTTACCTATAGGATTCATGGGAGTTTGGACAAGCTTGCTTGTTGATCTTCTATTCGCTCAATACCTGAGTAGCCGTTACGTCCAGCTAGTACCGCTAACGGCTTGTGGGTAACTGATGTGATCGTTATCTACTGCTAGCGTATTGACGAGTCTTTAGAGTCCCACATAGAAGTTTCCCGGTTCAAGCAAAACGAAGTAGGGCACATATGCTGATATGTGCAAGGGGCCTGATTAAATAGGAGTATGAGATACCGTATTGTAATCTGGCGGTTATTTGATATCAGTTAGGTTATATGTGATATAACCGGATTATTGAATCAAGTGTTGATTTGATAGTGTGATATACAGATAAATGATATTAGTCGGTTATATATAACCGGATTATTAAATCAAGTGTTGATTTAATAATATGATATATATATTTATATTTGATATAATTATATATTAACTGATATTATTAGCTCACTAATTATTCTTCATAATATATATATTATATGAAGCATGGCATGGATTTTCTATTTTTAGAAAATAGAAAATGAGGTGGAAAATGGGGAGACTTTTTTGTGGAATGGGAAAGCATGGCTACAATTTTTAATGGTTAAAAATTGTATGCTTCAATAATGTGTGAGCTATGTGAGCCATTCTAGATCATTCTTCACTTGACTTAGTTCATTTTCTTTCTTGAGCTCATGCGTGATGAATTTCTCTCTAGCTCTCTCTTCTTTTTCCTCACCTCTTCCTCTAAGCTCAATCCCTCACATGAGTTATGAACCTTTGAGGTTGTGAGAACCCTGGTGAGCAAACAAAACCCCTACTTCACCATTCTACACTTAATTAGCACTGAAGTATAGTGTGTTTCCTTCACTAAAGAGTTTAGTGAAAAGGTAGCTTGGATTAGCGGACTTCGGGTGGATCATCTTCGGCATGAAGGTCATCAAAGCAAGTTCGTTCAACCTTCAAGTAGAGCCTAGTGAAGTCGTAGGGACTACAACCCGGAGCTTTAGAAGAGAAGGACATGGTCTACAAAGGTTGTAGCCATCCATCTCTTAGTATAGTTAATGATATCATAGTTAAACCTTAATCATCTAGTTTAAGATATTGGTTAGTATTGATTAGCACCCCAAATTTTTAAAAAATGGCATGCTTGATGCTAGTAAAATCCAGTGGTGGTGCTAACACACACTTTCATGGTATCAAAGCTACTAGGCATTGGATGTCGACCTATGGGGGTTCTCACTGTGTGACAGTGTGGCGAAACATAGGCTCTTACCCCCAGGGTGTCCCAAGACCGGAAGGTGTTTCGGCGGGCTGTAGTCCTCGCGAGGGGAAATGCGTAAAAATTAGCTGCTGAGGGACCTTTAGGTGCCATGGAGACCCATTGGATGGGGTGGCTGCCTGACTTTCATGGTATCAGAGCCAAACCTAGAAGATTAGACGATATTATTAGAATTACGAAACCGAAACAACTCCGAAAACCGAAACCCAAAAACCATGTTTCTGTCGATTTCAAAATGGACTCTGAAAAAAATTTAAACAAGGAAAGAATCTTACATTTGATGTATATAGAACACTGGAGAAATTCGAGACCAAACCACCAAATTCCACCCGGCGAAAACAGCAAAATAGCCGGCGTTGCCGGTCCCACTTCAAATTTTTGGGCTTGATTTTTTTTTGTTGTTCTGTGATGTTGGGTTTAAGGTTTGATGGTTATATTTGATTGACCCAGTTTGCATATGATGTTAACAATTCTGTTAGGGCTAATCGGAGTGTTTCGTAGTCGCAATTTTAACGTCGTTTCGGGTTTAAATTTGATATGTGATATACTAGTTGGAATCCACATTTAATTAGTTTTTTAAAAAATAGTTTGTAATTGTAAATCTAGCAATTTAGTCTCTTTAGATCGATTGCCACGAAGTTTCGATTCGGATCGAAACTCCGTCGCAATCGCGTATCGTACGCGAATACTCACCGGATAACTGTACTAGGTAGCCACACCTCATAGCCCCGACCAAGTGACTTTAGAAGAACCCCGTTGCCAAAAGCATCCACTTGGGTGCTCTCGGCCACGGTGTTCCGCCTAAGTGCACTTGGTCGACGGCATCGGGGGTGCGGCCATCTACGAAAGTTCCCGACGAGTATTCGATCGGGTAGTCGGGAATCTTGTTGAATTACCCGACTAAGTTATTGAAAAGTGTTTTCGATATAAGACTAAAATGCAAAGTTTATAGGGTTAGGCATGAAATTCGGCATATGAGATATTCCGGGTTTATGATGTTTAAGAAAATGCAGATTCTAATTATTGTAGTTTTTCATTTCTTTTCTGCGACCGTAAGTGTAATATGTGGGGTATCCCAAATCTCGTTGCTATATGTCAACGGAATTTGGGATACGCGTATTTACTTACGTTGATGACATGTGATGTTGTAACGTTTCAAAATAATAAAATATGATTTTAGGAATTTTTATAATTTAATATTATTTTAATGAATATTTTAATATTCGGGTTTAATTAAATACAAATAAATGGGGGAAAATTATGGAAAATTCTAAAATAGAATATTTTATGGAATTATGCCGTTTTTAAGTTTCTATGATTAGTTATACGCTAATTTAGTGCTAATCGCGATTAAAAATCGCTAATCGGATTTTTGGCATTTTGTGCAAAAATGTGCACATATCATTTTCTACACTTGTTACACTTGTTACATGTTTTGGGTGCATGGTTCTTAGGGTTTGCCATTGTGTGAGAGAAAAGAAAAGAAAAGGGAAAAAGTGAAGCATGATGATCATGAGAGAGAGAGTGGGTAGGTATAGGTCAACTTGCTTTTTGAAATACCTTACCCCCATCATTTCCCATCTCACTTTCTCTCTCCTTCTCCATGAGAGCTGCTGCTGCTCAAGCTCCCTCTTCTTCTTCCTCCTCCTTCAATTCCCCCAAAACACCATTAAAACAAACCCAAAACCCCATTCCAACTTCACAAAACTTGTTCCCGGGCTCGCTAGCTACACATCGGACCAAACAAGATAGGATTTTGAGGACTTTGAGCAACTCAAGAATTTTCTTGAGTTGCCAAAGAAGGTAATTTCTGCACCCTAGAGTAGTATTTCAATTTCCTTGTGCATCTATACTAGTTTCATATCGATATTGTGTTGTTTGTGGACTTTGGAGAATTCAAGTTGGGGTTTTGGTGAGATCTGAAATTAAAGATGCAATTGAGGATTTTGGTGACTTTAGAAACCCTGGTGTGATGTTATTTTGGACAATACCTGGAACATGAAACCAGAATACGGATTATGGAATTGATATCGGGGAAAAACTGTAAATCTGGGAGTGTATTGTGTAATCTGCTATCACCCCGAGATCCCAAAAATAAAATTGATTGGACAGTAACATGTGCAGGCACCCAGGAAGCTAACCCCAAGACCCTAGCCCCTAACTCCAAGACCCGGCCGCAGATTTATTCTGTTTGGCCGCAATTTGCGGCCAGACCTACCCCATTTTGGCTCGTTTTGGTTTTGGTGTTCCCTTATCTGTAGTTTAGACCCCTGGCATGTATAGATTTGTCTAATTTGACCTAGGGTGAAATCTGGAGCCTATTTCCTTAGTTGCTGTTTTGGATTTGTGTTTCCGTATTCCGTATTTTCAATTCTGAAATTGTGTATTGTGTTTTACCTCGACTATTTGGTGTTTATACGACGATATCGAGGATTGATAGATGGTTTTGAAGGTGTGCCCGTAGGTTCTAACCTATAGGCCCCTTATCATATCGTTTTGGGTTTCGTGTGCCGTTTTAGATTTGATTTAGTTTTAATGCGCATATACGATACTTTGATATGTAGGTACCCCATGAAGACTTCGGGACGACAAGCAAGCGCGTGGCGACGTCCACAAATGAAGACGCAAGGTGAGTAGATTATATCTACGGGGGAAGTCGGGTGGATAGCGTATAGCACCCCCGCAGTCCGTAGTTGATATACATATATGATAATTATAGTGTGTCGTATTTGTGTTAGGTGTATTATGGATAGTTTAGGGTTAGAAGCAACTAGTGTAGTTTATAGTCGTGAACCCTAGAATAGATTTGCACCTACACGTACACCCTTGCATATTCATTATACTTGCACTGTTTTTGATGGATACTGGATGACTTTGGAGATGAGTTGATGATATTGGTTTTTGTGCCGCGAGATCGGTGATTTGTTATGATTCGTATTTGGGATACGACATGTAATCTCTAGCGGGCCTTTGGACGTGTGTTTACACACGCAGTCATATTGATGGTATCAGTTGTACTAGACTTAGATCAGTACCCCAGATTATGTGATATGGTGATGAGGATACCAAATAATTGATGAGCTGATTGTGATATTGACCCATACCCAGCTATTGGGATGCCGTACGACGATTTACCGTACGAGCTTTATATTGATGATAGATCCGCGCTCATGACTCGAGGATGTCAGATGATATACTGTATCGTACGCGATACTATTGAGGCGGGATCACCGACTATTATATTATTTATATATATATCGACTCAGATTTAGGTGGTTTCCATACCCCCTCCTGATGGACTTGGCTTAGTAAATGTTAGACTAGACCCGAGTCATACCTATTTCAAAAATAACGAATCGGGAATATCTTAAGGACAAGTAAAGGGATTCTATGGGTATTTTCAAAAGACGTATCTATTCTTAAAAACACCGTAACCCTTATTTTACCAAAACCCCGATTTGTCTTATTTCAAATGGCACCACTGCAGGACATGTACATATTGGTGTAGATTCTTCACTGTTGCATTGATTATTCGATTCCACATAGCATCGCATGTGTTTATTTCTATATTGCAATCATGATGTTAGGACACCAGCACCATTATCGATGATGCCTATGTTCCACGTACACTTGCTTGCCGGCTCACACACTTCATCATCGATAATTGCCATGTCACTACACAGTAGTATTATTGCATCAGGATATGACCTTGTATGTGCATACTATTACTCTAGGTCATATACATCATGCTTTCTGATTATACGCATTGAGATATTCGTTTTTATGATATTTCTGGATTTTGGAACCGTGGATAATCTCAAAGGAGAGTATGTACTTATTTGAAAAATCCGATTTCCTTGATATGATATTTGTGCAGCCACCATGAGATTTATCGGTTCTGATTATATACCACATACGAGGAGTGTGTGCCGTATGAGGGTACATGGTGAGGCCCGGTACGGTTCCCCTCGGCAAGATGATCGAAGGATTATGCCGATTGAGCCTGGAGGTGGGCGAGTACCTACCGGTGATTGTATTTGAGCTCGGCGGATATCCGGGGGATACCGACCGGGGTTGAGAGATGGACATGGGTTGACCCGTGCTGCCGGGGCTGCGGGCCGATACCGCAGACGAAGCTCCATATGGATGAGGATTTACGTGTCGATGCTAGGCACAGGTTTCATGATGTTTTCCATGATTTTGATTATATCCTCACATTTACATGCATGATGCTTATTGTCATTGGGTGACGGGTGGACGGGGTCCACGGTTATACAGACTTTGATCACATATAGACTTTCATTACATTGATCATACTTCATTTGTATATATAACAGGGTATGAGGGCGCTGTTATATATACTCTTACACCAATATTAGTGGAATGGGACGCTAATATATGTGTATTGATATCCATTTTGATACTTCATCATATTTACTTCATGCAGACATACCTTATATTTATGACATGTTATTACCTGAGGCACTGGCATGAGTATTTGGCACTACCTACATGTTTAGATGTTGCAGTGCCACCTTATCATGCTTCAGGCTTATTCTTTGAGGTTTATATATCTGATTGTATTGACCTAGGATTATGTCGTGCATTCGATTTCTGCTTGTAGATATTCTCTATTCACGAGTTAGCAACTCACCCCCGTTGTGCCACAGTTCTTGCAGGTTTTGCCGTACAGGTTCCATAGCGGCATTTCTGGCACACTGCTTTCTTGTGGGTGAATTGCATTTGGTAGGTGGGTTCTTTTGCATCAAGAACCACCATTGTACTTGTATTATTCCTTTGTATCTAGAATTCCATCAACCAAAACTTCTATATTGTTTCAGACTTAGACACCAGTGATGTATTATTTCGACCTTAGAGTCGCGCTTAGTAGTATTACGGTTTTCATGCTTATTGAGTTTCTTTTGGATTTGATCCTCGCCATTCGGCGTTGTATATTATATTGCTTGCATGGTTGTGACCGTCGATTGACGAAGAGCTAGCTCCCGCTTGGGGATGCCTTTTATCACTGCCTATATATTTTTCTTTTTGTACCCCGTTCGGGGCCAGTTTTTACAAAAGAAACTCTGCCAAAATTTTTAGAAAAGACTTTACATTTTTAAAATGCATATTCGGCTTAGTTATTTAAAAACCTTGACTTCAAACATGTTTTTCTTCACTTCTTTAAACCAGTTTTCTGTATTTACTCTTAAAATGGTTTTAGATGTCTGGGCTTTTGGCTTACTTGAATCAGATGGAGTCCTATAGACTTCATATGGTTCAAGGGCCAGTCACGTGCTCTTTCGGGTCGTGACAAAATTGGTATCAGAGCGCTAGGTTGACCTTGGTTCGAGTCTAAGTTTGATTATATGGAGCCTAGGGCGTCTATATATATACGAAACTTAGGCTTGACCTTACGGAACTTAGACTTAGTCGAGGGGGTATTAGACCCGAACTTTCGTCGCGTAGGATGACCCTTGGTTGATGGAATAGGTGACTGCAGTAGAGTGACGTATCGTGTGTATGTTCCGCGGCATACTTACGACACGCCACTCCGCTTAAGGAGCCTTAGGATGTATATTTCCTTGCACAGTATTATATTCCTTCCTATGATCTATCCTCATCGATACTAGTTGTGTTTTTCTGCCACGATTACACGGGCAGAGTGAGCTACGGCTCGAGTTGCGTTAGCATGAGCTCGTCGTGGACGAGGACTGACCAAGGCGTGATTCCAGAGACTTACGATTGCATTGAGAGGCGTCGTCTTATTGTGTTTTCGCGCCATGGGCGTTTGGTGGATCACCTTTACGGGATTTCTCGGACGTGCCGATTGGTACCAGAGGATCAGGCTACTGCTGGAGGCCAGCCAAGATGTGACGAACTTCGATATACCGCTTATTCAGGATGATTGAGGCGCTGTTCAGTGTACAGACGAATGAGCCAGTTGTTGCTGCAAATGACGAGATGTCGCCCAGATGATTGGAGTTACTGCAGCCTGGGTATATACTTAAAGATATGATGGTGAGTCGCTAGTCACCTGAGGATGAATGACTAGGACAAGTGTTCATTCACTTACCCCGATGCGAGGTCATCAGATAGATTGCTTCCAGCTAGAGACGACTTCACGCGGAGACGTTGAGAGTTGACAGAGACGATCGAATGTCAGGAGCCCATTTTCCAAGTTTAAGTATACGGAAAGACATGCAGGCGATTCCATGGACCCTCTAGAAGAATGAAACCCTAACTCGACATAATGACCGTGTGAAAGCCTTTGAACCTTAGGGTTTACGGCAGTTCCACGGCGCCATTAGTGAGGCTTGGGTTTGCCCTTCTACGGCTGGACCACCGACGCTGTGGCATGTACTCGATACTATTAAACTATACTCAAGATGTTGATCTCTTGGGGGATTATGAGGTTCTGACAAGTCGATCGAATGATTCGACATCATTCGGATATCATGTGATCGAATGCTTTGCTTGGGAGACTCCAGATACGAGTATAGCCGTTGGAGCACAGTCCATGCAACCACGATGAGATGAATCCGAATCAGTCGATATTGAAGCAGAGTGGAGTAAAGAGTTCGCATAAGATTTCGACGAGATGACGTTCCACTCCACTGACATCAGAGATGCGATACACACGTTGAGGACACGTTCGGCTAGATATCTTCTACTGAGTGATGAAGATACCGAGTTCGTGATTTCGAGTCCGTGTGAGGGACTTCGGATGGACCGTAGCCGAGGGCATTGCAGTGCGCAGATAGAGACGCGACATCGAAATGGTCGATGATACAAACAAGCGGGACAAGAGGTACATGCGAGACGCTGTTGAGCTGTTACTACTCCCCGTTAAGATTAAAGGTTGGATATGCATACAGAGGCGGTGGGATGCGACCATCTTCCGAGTAGATGTTGTACTAAGGACGCGGATGTCCAGAGAGCGAGAAAAAGATTATGCAAGAGTACCAGCCTCCGTACAAATCGGCATAGGCAAGATCGGTAGAGACCTTGAGCGAGACTCCTTCCAGGACACTACTGCAATGATGTTTGCACCCAGGATCAGATGTGTGATGTGCATTCAGAGAGTCAGAGGCCGACGCCAGTGACATGCTGCTTTACGATTAGTCGTGAGGATTGACTAAGAGATGACCAGAGAAGTGCCAGAACGGAATCGTCCCCGATAGCACACCTGACAGGGCCGATGAGCCGATTAATTGTTAGATTGGTAATCCACAGAGAAGATAAGGACCCAGAGGCAGAGGACGCCAGACCGTGAGCAAGAGGCAAGTAGATATCTTGTGCTGCTAGCATTGGATGCACCGACTCCTTCTCGACTTTGAAGGAGGAACTACCAACGACGGTATTTATGATTTGTGATGTTGTGATTCGATTATCACGAATCCGTCACTTTGGATTTCGGTATTTTGGGCGTTCTGTTTTCATGATTTAGTCTTGATGGCTGAGTTTCATGATATTTTTTTTGTGCACCATGGTTGCACCCACTGGGTATTTATATTTTGTACATAGTTATTACGTTGAGGTATTGATTGTGATTTCATGCCTATTTTATGCCAGTGATTTGATTTACGCTTCCAGCATAGTTTTCGTGTACTTTTAGTGTTTTGATTTGATTTGTGCACGCTGATGCACATGGTTATGAGCTTATACACCGCGGTATACCTGATTTTGAGTGAGACGTATTGTATACCGTCGATTTTGGATTTTCGCACAGGTTGGGCGCATGTTTCGAGATACGATTTTGGTGCACACCAGATGCACTAAATCGGGATTCTTTGTGCATTCATATGCACCTGATTTTGCTGTCAGGCACACACGTTGCCTATGACAGATGTTTCGTGCACACCAATTGCACCTAGATGTTGATTTGTACACATGTATGACACATATATGGATTTTGATTTCCGTGCGCACCAGACGCACAGGGTGGTGTTATGTGAATTTTTGGGATTTATTCCTTTTGGAGCAGTACATTTTTATGATATTTGATATTCGTTTTGTACTGAGCAGGACTAGTCAGAGGACAGTACCTGGATATATTTTGTATGCATTGATAGTTATCGAAGGGATTTCCAAAGAGCGAGCTATAGTCTCGGCATATACACCTACGTGTCCGATATGACATGAAACGTTTTAAAAACAAGGAAACCCTTCTAAATTGTTTTCAAAACGGCGGAACGTACATAGTAAACAAAAGATATATACATATATAGTTATTCTCTTATGAAAAACTTCCGCCACTGTGCAGTGTTACGCGCATCGCACAGCGACTTAAAAAGATTTGGCATGCATTTACATCAGCTATTCACATGTATAGATTGGATGTTTACGTGTATAGTTCTGATCTATATCATATTGGTTTTGTATTGGATTTGACATTTGTGTCTTTACCATGACTCCGATGATTGCGGGATGCTTGACGGAGTGTCGCTTTTGAGTTATCTGCTCAGTACTCATGCGCATGCATTGCGCTATGATGTTTTATGTACTGATGATTCGGAGCCCCGACGACTTGGAATTTGTATTGAAATATTTTAGTATTTGGGGGATTAAATTTAAATTCGGGGACCGAATTTCTTTAAGGGGGGTAGATTGTAACGTTTCAAAATAATAAAATATGATTTTGGGAATTTTTATAATTTAATATTATTTTAATGAATATTTTAATATTCGGGTTTAATTAAATACAAATAAATGGGGAAAAATTATGGAAAATTCTAAAATAGGATATTTTATGGAATTATGCCGTTTTTAAGTCTCTATGATTAGTTATATGCTAATTTAGTGCTAATCGCGATTAAAAATCGCTAATCAGATTTTTGGCATTTTGTGCAAAAATGTGCACATATCATTTTCCATACTTGTTACACTTGTTACATGTTTTGGGTGCATGGTTCTTAGGGTTTGCCATTGTGTGAGAGAAAAGAAAAGAAAAGGGAAAAAGTGAAGCATGATGATTATGAGAGAGAGAGGGGGTAGGTATAGGTCAACTTGCTTTTTGAAATACCTTACCCCCATCATTTCCCATCTCACTTTCTCTCACCTTCTCCATGAGAGCTGCTGCTGCTCAAGCTCCCTCTTCTTCTTCCTCCTCCTTCAATTCCCCCAAAACACCATTAAAACAAACCCAAAACCCCATTCCCACTTCACAAAACTTATTCCCGGGCTCGCTAGCTACACATCGGACCAAGCAAGATAGGATTTTGAGGACTATGAGCAACTCAAGAATTTTCTTGAGTTGCCAAAGAAGGTAATTTCTGCATCCTCGAATAGTATTTCAATTTCCTTGTGCATCTATGCTAGTTTCATATCGATATTGTGTTGTTTGTGGACTTTGGAGAATTCAAGTTAGGGTTTAGGTGAGATCTGAAATTAAAGATGCAATCGAGGATTTTAGTGACTTAAGAAACCCTGGTGTGATGTTATTTTGGACAATACCTGGAACATGAAACCAGAATACGGATTATGGAATTGATATCGGGGAAAAACTGTAAATCTGGGAGTGTATTGTGTAATCTGCTATCACCCCGAGACCCCAAAAATAAAATTGATTGGACAGTAACATGTGCAGGCACTCAGGAAGCTAACCCCAAGACCTTAGCCCCTAACTCCAAGACCCGGCCGCAGATTTATTCTGTTTGGCCGCAATTTGCGGCCAGACCTACCCCATTTTGGCTCGTTTTGGTTTTGGTGTTCCCTTATCTGTAGTTTAGACCCCTGGCATGTATAGATTTGTCTAATTTGACCTAGGGTGAAATCTGGAGCCTATTTTTTTAGTTGCTGTTTTGGATTCGTGTTTTCGTATTCCGTATTTTCAATTCTGAAATTGTGTATTGTGTTTTACCTCGACTATTTGGCGTTTATACGACGATATCGAGGATTGATAGATGGTTTTGAAGGCGTGCCCGTAGGTTCTAACCTATAGGCCCCTTATCGTATCGTTTTGGGTTTCGTGTGCCGTTTTAGATTTGATTTAGTTTTAATGCGCATATACGATACTTTGATATGTAGGTACCCCATGAAGACTTCGGGACGACAAGCAAGCGCGTGGCGACGTCCATAAATGAAGACGCAAGGTAAGTAGATTATATCTACGGGGGAAGTCGGGTGGATGGCGTATAGCACCCCCGCAGTCCGTAGTTGATATATATATATGATAGTTATAGTGTGTCATATTTGTGTTAGGTGTATTATGGATAGTGTAGGGTTAGAAGCAACTA
This sequence comes from Agapanthus africanus, assembly GCA_030015575.1. Lineage (NCBI taxonomy): Eukaryota > Viridiplantae > Streptophyta > Magnoliopsida > Asparagales > Amaryllidaceae > Agapanthus > Agapanthus africanus. Next base: position 352,325,943 of record CM057351.1, read on the forward strand.
GTATAGTTTATAGTCGCGAACCCTAGAATAGATTTGCACCTACACGTACACCCTTGCATATTCATTATACTTGCACTGTGTTTGATGGATAGTGGATGACTTTAGAGATGAGTTGATGATATTGGTTTTTGTGCCGCGAGATTGGTGATTTGTTATGATTCGTATTTGGGATACGACATGTAATCTCTAGCGGGCCTTTGGACGTGTGTTTACACACGCAGTCATATTGATGGTATCAGTTGTACTAGACTTAGATCAGTACCCCAGATTATGTGATATGGTGATGAGGATACCAAATAATTGATGAGCTGATTGTGATATTGACCCATACCCAGCTATTGGGATGCCGTACGACGATTTACCGTACGAGCTTTATATTGATGATAGATCCGCGCTCATGACTCGAGGATGTCAGATGATATACTGTATCGTACGCGATACTATTGAGGCGGGATCACCGACTATTATATTATTTATATATATATCGACTCAGATTTAGGTGGTTTCCGTACCCCTCCTGATGGACTTGGCTTAGAAGATGTTAGACTAGACCCGAGTCATACCTATTTCAAAAATAACGAATCGGGAATATCTTAAGGACAAGTAAAGGGATTCTATGGGTATTTTCAAAAGGCGTATCTATTCTTAAAAACACCGTAACCCTTATTTTACTAAAACCTCGATTCGTATTATTTCAAATGGCACCACTGCAGGACATGTACATATTGGTGTAGATTCTTCACTGTTGCATTGATTATTCGATTCTGCATAGCATCGCATGTGTTTATTTCTATATTGCAATCATGCTGTTAGGACACCAGCACCATTATCGATGATGCCTATGTTCCACGTACACTTGCTTGCCGGCTCACACACTTCATCATCAATAATTGCCATGTCACTACACAGTAGTATTATTGCATCAGGATATGACCTTGTATGTGCATACTATTACTCTAGGTCATATACATCATGCTTTCTGATTATACGCATTGAGATATTCGTTTTCATGATATTTCTGGATTTAGGAACCGTGAATAATCTCAAAGGAGAGTGTACTTATTTGAAAAACCCGGTTTCCTTGATATGATATTTGTGCAGCCACCATGAGATTTATCGGTTCTGATTATATACCACATACGAGGAGTGTATGCCGTATGAGGGTACATGGTGGGGCCCGGAACGATTCCCCTCGGCAAGATGATCGAAGGATTATGCCGATTGAGCCTGGAGGTGGGCGAGTACCTACCGGTGATTGTATTTAAGCTCGGCGGATATCCGGGGGATACCGACCGGGGTTGAGAGATGGACATGGGTTGACCCGTGTTGTCGGGGCCGCGGGCCGATACCGCAGACGAAGCCCCATATGGTTGAGAATTTACGTGTCGATGCTAGGCACAGGTTTCATGATGTTTTCCATGATTTTGATTATATCCTCACATTTACATGCATGATGCTTATTGTCATTGGGTGACGGGTGGACGGGGTCCACGGTTATACAGACTTTGATCACATATAGACTTTCATTACATTGATCATACTTCATTTGTATATATAACAGGGTATGAGGGCGCTGTTATATATACCCTTACACCAATATTAGTGGAATGGGACGCTAATATATGTGTATTGATATCCATTTTGATACTTCATCATATTTACTTCATGCAGACATACCTTATATTTATGACATGTTATTACCTGAGGCACTGGCATGAGTATTTGGCACTACCTACATGTTTAGGTGTTGCAGTGCCACCTTATCATGCTTCAGGCTTATTCTTTGAGGTTTATATATCTGATTTTATTGACCTAGGATTATGTCGTGCATTCGATTTCTGCTTGTAGATATTCTCTATTCACGAGTTGGCAACTCACCCCCGTTGTGCCACAGTTCTTGCAGGTTTTGCCGTACAGGTTCCATAGCGGCATTTCTGGCACACTGCTTCCTTGTGGGTGAATTGCATTTGGTAGGTGGGTTCTTTTGCATCAAGAACCACCATTGTACTTGTATTATTCCTTTGTATCCAGAATTCCATCAACCAAAACTTGTATATTGTTTCAGACTTAGACACCAGTGATGTATTATTTCGACCTTAGAGTCGCGCTTAGTATTATTACGGTTTTCATGCTTATTGAGTTTCTTTTGGATTTGATCCTCGCCATTCGGCGTTGTATATTATATTGCTTGCGTGGTTGTGACCGTCGATTGACGAAGAGCTAGCTCCCGCTTGGGGATGCCTTTTATCACTGTCTATATATTTTTCTTTTTGTACCCCGTTCAGGGCCAGTTTTTACAAAAGAAACTCTGCCGAAATTTTTAGAAAAGACTTTACATTTTTAAAATGCATATTCGGCTTAGTTATTTAAAAACCTTGACTTCAAACATGTTTTTCTTCACTTCTTTAAACCAGTTTTCTGTATTTACTTTTAAAATGGTTTTAGATATCTGGGCTTTTGGCTTACTTGAATCAGATGGAGTCCTATAGACTTCATATGGTTCAAAGGCCAGTCACGTGCTCTTTCGGGTCGTGACAGATGTTATGTGTTGCTGTGATATGTTATATTGGATCGTCGTGAATGAATAGCCGGGGGTTTATGCGTGAGATGAGAGTTTTTCAATTTTCATTCATGTAAAATTTGTATGTAATATTCTTTTATTATGACACTTCCGGGTTGAGGATGATGTCACCATTGATGTATATTATTTACTTTTCCGTATTAGGATAGACCCAAGGCGGGGAGCACAAGTAATCGGGTTCTAAAGTCCAGTGGGAGACCATCTCGAGGAGTCGAGACCGGGTCTCCTAACTCTAGAATTGGTAGGTTTGCTTGCCGCTCTCGTAGGGGTCTAGGAATGTGGGTTTGGCTATTCATCACGACCGTGGAATCCGTGTTTTCCATTATTGGCTTAATTTAAAACAAGGACCTCCTAATATATCCAATATTTCATATGTTGACTTCTGCTGCTTGGTTCTGTGATGTGATCATATAACTGCGTGAGAAGAATGCTATATATATGATATATATAATAAACATTGCTTATGTTTTGCACCCGCGCTAGTCCAGCCCCCGCTCTGCCGTTAGTTAAGGAACCTAATAGTGCATGACGGGGCCCCGTGGCGAATGCGGATGGTATAAGCGTACGTTCTATTTTCGTTTCATTTTCTGTGATGTTTAGGAAACATTAAATGATGGGACTTCATTAATGAGATTAATTAAATGAAAAGAAACCTAAAAATGTTGTAGAATCAAAATTTTTAAAAGGGTAGCTCTAGTTCTTATTTTGCATAGTGGTATTCCTTGATGAATATCCAGCACCTCATTCGATGAGGAAAGAGCCGAGATCCCTTCACCGGGAGTGACCTCTTTATCAAAACTAGCAAATGCTACAACCCACTCGGTTTTGTTTTTATAGCTTCTCTAGTTTTTGCTTTGCATAGTGGTATTTCTTGATGAATATCCAGCACCTCATTCGATGAGAAAAGAGCCGAGATCCCTTCACCGGGAGTGACCTCTTTAGCGAAACTAGCAAAAGCTACAAAAAACACTCCTTTTCAAATCACTAGATTCTGCAATGATATCAAGTTCATTACGTTAAAGGTTTTCTCAAAAACCAGCCATAGCCCTCCGTCATTTCAGATAAATACTATTTAGTATTCGTGCTGCGTTTGTTGGCCTGTGTCAAGGCGTAGTGTGTGGTAGCTAATTAGTGCTTATCTACAGCATGTGATGCGATTGGATTAGGGTAGTCGTGCGACTTTGTTGGCCTGTGTCAAAGGTCGTACGGGTGGGTTTAATTCAATCAAGAAATGAAGGGGTTGAACTTGACTAGCGGCTTATGGTTTGTTGGCATGCGTCACGATCATAGGACGCTAGGGGTAAAAGCAATTATCGGGAATTTCAAGTATTGAAATTTGCAATGAGATTGCATACCTTCTATATGATAGTTGGATCCCGATACCCACTGCGAGTAAAAGTTACTTCTGGGAGAGTTTTCCACTTTACAATTAGCGGATCCATTAGGTGTCTAAGAAAGGTGTTAACGGGATGATGCCCCTGCGGAAACGAGATTATTTAATTAGTTCCATGTGAAAGCATGGGGAGACTCCCTCGAAGTACCAATACATGCCTGGCTGACCGATTGGTGAACTTGTAGGGTGTAATTAATCCCGCTAATCTTACCTTTTAAGGTTTGAAAGAAGATTTGATAAAAACAGTGGGAGCCATCCTGATTAGATAAAATAATAACCAATCTAATCTTGCAAAGAGCGCACGCAAAAGTGATTATCCTTCTCTCTCTCCTGGTAGCGACCAATGACACTCTTTAATCAAGATAATAATATGGATGTATTGACCGAACCCACTTATTATACTGGGCTAGGTTCTGCTCTATCTTATGACTGTCATAAGTCTGAGCAAGGAATAGGGAATATCAGGATTCCCAACCCACCCGAACGAAGAAGGAGCATGCTGATGCATCTTCTTCGGGTGTGTTCGTTACCGAGAACTATTTCTCAGTTTGCTCTACGTCCTGGGTATTAGATACCGGATCAGGATCCCACGTATGTAATTTGTTATATGGGCTAAAGAGAGGTAGAGAACTGGAAAAAGGTGATATGTCTCTCAGAGAAGGGAATGGTGCAATTGTTGCCGCCAAAACAGTTGGTGGATATCACCTTGTATTATCAAGTGGTAACACAATGATTCTGAGCGACTGTTATTTCGTACCAAAAATATTGTGAATATTTTCCTAAATCAAGTGTTGATTGGGTATAGTACGTTGTATAACGGTATATACGTTCTAAATGACAAAACAGTTCTAAGTATACAGAACACACACAAGAGAAACTGTTCAAAAATGAACGAAGCTTTCTTGTGGCATTGTAGACTAGGTCATATCAATGCGACAAGATTAGCTAAGTTGCATAAAGATGGATATTTGAATCAGTTTGAATTTACATCTTATAAAACTTATCGGTCATGTCTCAAAGGTAAAATAACCAAAACTCCATTTACTGGACACGGAGAAAGAGCTACTGAACTCTTGGGACTGATACATAGTGATGTATGCGGTCATATGTCTACACATGCCAGGAGTGGTTTCTCGTACTTTATTATATTCACCGATGATCTCTCAAGATACGGTCATGTGTTCCTGTTGAAACACAAATCTGAATCTTTTGAGAAATTCAAGGAATATAAGTACGAAGTTGAGAACCAGACGGGTAAAAGTATTAAAATCCTCCGATCTGATCGGGGAGGAGAATACTTGAGCACGGAATTCAGAGACTACTTAAAAGAGAATGGGATTCTCTCTCAGCTTACTCCTCCGTATACACCACAACACAATGGAGTTTCAGAGTGGAAAAATCGCACCCTATTAAATATGGTGCGCTCTATGATGAGGAATGCTGAGTTGCTTATTTCCTTTTGGGGTTATGCACTTGAGATAGCTGCATTCCTATTGAATAGAGTTCCGACCAAATCCGTACCTACCACTCCATATGAGATATGGAATGGGAAGAGACCATCTTTTAAACGAGTTATGATATGGGGTTGTCCGGCCTATGTTAAAAAGCAAAATCCGGACAAGCTCAAGGCAAGGTCAGTTTTGTGCAAGTTTATAGGATATCCAAAAATTCGCGAGGTCATTTCTTCTACTGCACCGAGGAACAAAAGGTGTTTGTTTCTCGACATACCACCTTTTTAGAAAAGGAATTTCTTGTGAAAGAGATTAGTGGTAATGAGGTAGAACTGGAAGAAGTTCCAGCAACACAAACTATAACTGACGATTTGATGGAACCGAAGGATTTAATAGTCCCCAACGAACCTCAGCCACTCCGCAGATCTAGTAGGGTTCCTCATCCACCTAAGAGATACTACGGTTTTCTCATAAACGGTGGGAGCGAGGATTGTATCATGGAAGATGATGACCCAACTAGTTTCGAGCAGGCCATCATAAGTGGAGACTCTGTGAAATGGCTAGATGCTATGCGATCTGAGATGGAATCCATGTACACCAACAAAGTATGGACTTTGAAAATTGCTCCTGAAGGGGTAAAACCCATCGGGAGCAAATGGATCTTAAGAAGATAATTGGTATAGATGGAAAAATTAAGACTTTCAAAGCTAGACTTATAACAAAAGGTTTTCGTCGACGACCAGGTGTCGACTATGATGAAACATTTTCTCCAGTGCCTATGCTTAAGTCCATCAGGATCCTACTTGCCGTTGTTGCATACCATGACTACGAAATCTGGCAGTTGGACGTCAAGACCAATTTTCTAAATGGTGATTTAGAAGAGAACGAGTACATGACACAGCCAAAAGGCTTCGTAGACCATGGGAGCAGCAGAAGCATGTGCAAGCTGCTTAAATCAATTTATGGATTAAAACAGGTATCGTGAAGATAGAACATCTGTTTTGATGAAGCTATCAAAGAGTTTGACTTCATCAAAAATGTAAATGAACCATGTATATACAAGAAGGTTGTAGAGAATAAGGTTGTCTTCCTCGTATTGTACGTTGATGACATACTCTTAATAGGAAACGATGTTCCTATGCTACACTCAGTCAAGCTCTTCTCATCATACAAGTTCTCCATGAAAGATTTAGGTGATGCTTTCTACATCCTAGGGATTAAGATCTATAGAGATAGATCTAGACGGCTGTTAGGATTGTCCCAATCCAGGTACATTGACACCATACTAAAGAGGTTTAGTATGGAAGATTCTAAGCGTGGTAATTTACCCGCTTGTTCAGGAATCACTCTCTCCAAAGAGATGTCTTCCAAGACTGATTTGGAGAGGGCTCGCATACAAAGGATACCCTATGTTTTGGCAGTCGGATCTATCATGTATGCGATGTTATGTACCAGACCAGATGTAGCTTACTCACTAGGTGTAGTGAGTAGGTATCAATCAGATCCAGGGAAGAAATACTGGACAGCTGTGAAGAACATTCTTAAGTACTTGAGAAGGACTAAAGATATGTTCTTGGTGTATGGTAACAGTGAACTTCAGGTGGAATCCTTTACCGATTCGAGCTTCCAGAGTAATAAGGATGACAGTAAGTCGGTCTCGGGTTTTGTCTTCACCCTCAATGGAGGGGAGTTTGTTGGAAGAGTTCCAAGCTAGATACCGTAACAGACTCGACGATGAAGGCTGAATACATCGCTACCAACGATGCTGCCAAAGAAGCTGTCTGGATGAACAAGTTCATAGCTGAACTTGGTGTGGTTCCATCCATTGAGCATCCAATACCTATGTATTGTGATAACAATGGAACCGTGGCTTTGGCCAAGGAACCACGGTCACATCAGAGATCCAGACATATTCTTAGACAGTATCACCTGATCGTGGAGATAGCAGATCGCCGGGAGATCGAGGTCAGGAGAGTTGTCACGAAGGATGACACAGCGGATCCACTCACGAAGGCCCTCCCCTAGATGTAATTCGAGAGACTTTTTGGGATGTTGGGTATGAGATACTACAACAAATGGCCTTAGTATAAGTGGGAGATTGTTAGTGATATGTATGCCCTAGAGGCCATTATTGTTTGATATAGTAGATGCTTGGACATATATATGGAGGACTTTCTTGCTCGACATGATAGTATGCTATTTGGTTGCCTTTATCTTAACATGTTCACTGGTATTATTATACTATCTCTCATATACATGTTGATAAAGCCCTTAGGATATTGGCTTGACTACTAGGACTATGACGCGGATCATACTACAGGGACCTGGGTAGTCCACAAGCTGTAAGTGCACGGCGGCGCCCCGGCCGTCAATCCAACGCCAAAATGCGGAAGCGAAAAACTTTAATTTTGCAAACTAGCAAACCGGCACCACCGCGCACTAAACACCCGAATCGAACCATTAACTAGTCCTAGCTAACTACAAGATAAGGAAGAAAGATATACCGAGTGATCCGTGTCCTCCGGTCTTCTCGCCGTCGTCCCGATCTCCCGCGGAATATCCGATCTCCACCTCCTCGCCGGAAGGGCACCACGTCGCCTGCTTCTTTTACGGGCTCCCACCTCTATACCGAGGCAACTCCGGCACGAAGTTGGCGAGCCGACGTGCCCAAGGTTAGCTGTAGAATGTGTAGTGCTTTGTCTCTTTGGGGTTATGTTGCCATTGGTGATGGAGGAGAGAAGGAATGAACTTTGGAGAAGTGTTAAGGATTTTTGTGAGCAAGCCAAAATTGGGATGTATCAATTTCCCTCATGCAAACAAAAAAAATGAATCTTTCCTCACTAGTGGCCGGCCATTCCATTTGTGAATGGAGAGAGGGTGAGCAAAAACAAGGAGGTGGGTGGAAAGCAAGTGATGATGAGAAAAACAAAATGATCACCATAAAACCCAACACTCTAACATCAAACACAATAAAGCAAGCCATCATGAAAAAAAACAAAGATGCTTAACCTTTCATAATGCCACAAGTGCAAGAAACCCCTCCACAAATGCTTATTTGCACAATTGCAAATAAGTCCTCCTCCACCAATAAGTTATTTGCAAACTTGCAAATAACCCCCCTTCCATCGGAAAAGTCCGGCCGGGAAAGAACAAAGGAAAACCGGCTGGAACGGAATGCAAACTGGCAACTCCAGAAAACTGGTCCCGTAATAAATTACAGGAAAAACCCCGATACTGTGTATACACACCAGCATCTGTATTCCGACCGGATACAAATTCAAAAAGACAAAATCTACACTGTACTATACTAGGATCCGGCTTATACCAAAGCCGGCTAGTATTATCCGTCCGATCCTGATCCGTGCAATACCGCACGTATCCGATCGAACCCTGCCATATCTCCATACGGCCTCTACAACGTTTCGCCCGAAACTTGAGTAACTGTATGTGTGGTGGACTCTAAAGACTCGTCAATACTATGGCTGTGGATTTAACCACTAGCACGTCAGAGGTATTAGCCATACGTGACGGGCCACCAGCTATTGACCAAAAGGGACGTCGATGAGCCAACTCATCCTGACACCCTACTGAGCCTGTCAGTGACAATATCCGTACAGTCCGGTCCGTTCGTCTATGAGCATCGCATGGCGGGCGTAGGGGGTTGGTAAAAGTCAGACCCCCAAAAGCGGTACAAGTCGTGTCGGAGTGTAGCCCAGAACACCCTGAGATACTACTGGAATACCTACCAGTAAATCTCCTGCCTTGGCCAAGGACTTCATGTAATGGCTCTCCTAGACGCAGCTCGAACTCACCCCCAATACCGGGAGAGACGAACCCCTGAAGATCCGCTCACTGCCTCCATGTGGCTCGGGACTGTACCCAACTAAAACATGTTTGCACGTCTCCTTTGAGCGTGGTAGGGTAGTAATCAAAGTACAGTGGGAACTCACACGAGACAAATGACGATCCTCGGGTCGATGAACTAACCTGTACACATGTCACCAGGGAACTGCTATCTGACGTCAAGTATAAGACCAACTAGCATGTTCCCGGCGAGTCCTGTCCGGTGTACTCATAACCCAATGAGCACCTGTATACATCTTAGGTGAACCAACTGACACCAGTGGCTTGTGAGACCGGCCACCGCCCCTCGTCGGGGTCTCGACTGTATACACTAGTCTACTCTGGAGTATCGATGCCCTGTCTCGAAACTCCCACGACTAGGGACCTTTTAAGGATGTGCTTATAGACTGCCAGCTCTCACGTATATGATCGCCCTCATACTGCTGGTCGTCAAGCAAGAATCCTAGGGGCTCTATCAACGTGCAATAGTGACCTGTAAGGTCACCTAAAGCAGTACACGATGATAAAGGTAAACCAGATAGCATACTATCATCTCGAGTAAGACTGTCCTACTGGGACAGATCCTCCATCAATCATTGCAATCACGTGCCTGTGATCCAATAATTGACTCTGAGGGCACTATCTCCAACACAAGCACATCCTTCAATTGTTCCTATTCGAGGGAATATCGAGACAGAGCATCGATATTCCAGAGTAGACTAGTGTGTACGTTTCTTGACCCTGTATGGAGCGATGGTTGATCCTATATCTATTGGTGTTTGACATCAAAGATTGTACACATGTGCTCATTAGAGAATGGGTACACTGAACATGACTCGCCGAGAACTCCTAAATGGTACTATACCTATCGTCAGATAGCAGTTCTCTGGTGACACTGGTACAGGTTAATCTGTAGACCCGAGATCGTCATAGAGTCTTATGTGGTTTCCACTGTGCTTTGATTTTCTCTCTACCATGGCTAAAAGGAGTCGTGCAAATAGATAGATTTTGGGTACAGTCCCGAGTCACATGGAGGCAATGAGCGATAGGAGGGGTTTCGTCTCTCCCGGTATAGGGAGTTGATGTCGCGCTATGATCGATTGGCTATAATAGGAAGCCCCTGGCCAGAGCTGTTGATGAGATTTACTAGTAAGTGTTATCAGTAGTTTCTCGTACCGTTATAGGCCTTACATCGGCATGACTTATCAAGTTATTGGAATATGACGAGTCCACCCCCAGACTCGATATGCGCATATCAGACGAAGAGACCGGACTGTACGGTAAATGTTACCTATAGGATTCATGGGAGTTTGGACAAGCTTGCTTGTTGATCTTCTATTCGCTCAATACCTGGGTAGCCGTTACGTCCAGCTAGTACCGCTGACGGCTTGTGGATGACTGATGTGATCATTACCTACCGCTGGCGTATTAACAAGTCTTTAGAGTCCCACATAGAAGTTTCCCGGTTCAAGCGAAACGAAGTAGGGCACATATGCTAATATATGCGGGGGGCCTGATTAAATACGGGTATGAGATACCGTATTGTAATCTGTCGGTTATTTGATATCAGTTAGGTTATATGTGATATAACTGGATTATTGAATCAAGCGTTGATTTGATAATGTGATATACAGATAAATGATATTAGTCGGTTATATATAACCGGATTATTAAATCAAGTATTGATTTAATAATATGATATATATTTATATTTGATATAATTATATATTAACTAATATTAATAGCTCACTAATTATTCTTCATAATATATATATATATATATATATATATATATTATATGAAGTATGGCATGGATTTTCTATTTTTAGAAAATAGAAAATGAGGTGGAAAATGGGGAGACTTTTTTGTGGAATGGGCATGCATGGCTTTGTTATTTATTTTATTCATTTGCTTGCATTATTGAAGCATGGCTACAATTTTTAATGGTTAAAAAATGTATGCTTCAATAATGTGTGAGCTATGTGAGCTATGTGAGCTATTCTTTACTTGACTTAGTTCATTTTCTTTCTTAAGCTCATGTATCATGAGTTTCTCTCTAGCTCTCTCCCTTTTCCTCACCTCTTCCTCTAAGTTCAATCTCTCACATGAGTTGTGAACCCTTGAGCTTGTGAGAATCCTAGTGAGCAAACAAAACCCTTACTTCACCATTCTACACTTAATTAGCACTTAAGTGTAGTGTGTTTCCTTCACTAAAGAGTTTAGTGAAAATGTAGCTTGGATTAGCGGACTTCGGGTGGATCATTTTCGGCACGAAGGTCATCAAAGCAAGTTCTTTCAACCTTTAAGTGGAGCTACAACCCAGAGCTTTAGAAAAAAAGGACACGGTCTACAAAGGTTGTAGCCATCCATCTCTTAGTATAGTTAATGATATCATAGTTAAATCCTAATCATCTAGTTTAAGATCTTGGTTAGTGTTGATTAGCACCCCAAATTTTTAAAAAATGGCATGCTTGATGCTAGTAAAATCCAGTGGTGGTGCTAACACACACTTTCATGAACATCCTGTGTTGTTGTCTCGTGGGTTTTGACGGGACCTTTTACTTACATGTTACCTTAGTCCACGGAGCAAGTTGGACTCCTCTCGTATACACTGATACATTCTGTACCAAGCTACAAACAATTACGTTAGCATAACAAACCAAGCCCAGTTCGCTGATCTATTCTCTTTATCTATCTATTACATTCTATCTTTTGGGACTTATCAAGTGCTAGTTTGTTGACGACATTCATGTCTCTTCTATCTTTGGAATGTTGTCAGGAGGACCCGACTCTCAGGAGACCGAGCCCAACCAGGACGATTTGGAGCAGTTCACAGAGGAGCTAGACTTCTAGGTTTTTACTTGTACTATTATCTTTTCAATTTATATGCCATTTTTTACGCATCGCTTTCTATCATTATACTTTACTTTTCAGTTGTATGTAAAGAATGGATATTAATAAAAGGTTGTTGTTTTATTACATTTCTTGTCATTCTTATGCTTTACATTTATATTGCTTATTTTACGCTTAACGTGTTTACTTCTGAGTAAATACGTCGCGTGCCTCGCCACGTCTCCTTCCCCGTGCACTGGGAAGCAGGGCGTGACAGATCTGAATATGGGTATATGTATCTATAAGTCTCTATATGGTCATTATGTTAACGTTAAGTTCTAAGTGTGAATGTCAACGCAGCCGTAGAAGTATTCACGAGCTCAAGAGTGGGGCCCCAGAAGTAAGGAAATACGGTCCCTTTTCTTATGTTAGCATCAGGACTCCAAACTGTGGAGGAGTCGACCCCACTGAGATTCAAGTAAAAGAAAAAAATGTTAATACGGGACTCCTGAATCTCCGTTGGATTCACATAAGAAACTATCGCAAACACCCCGAGTATAGTATATATTATAACTGTAAGATAGCCTTAGTTGATTTGATTTGTTGATTATAACATGACTTGATCGAAATCATAGATTGCAAAAGGTGAAGAATGAAGTCGAGTGAGTCGAGTAAAGTGTGGGTCATGTCAATTGCAAACTTGGATCGAGTCAAGTTAGTCGAATAGATTGAGTTTGAGTTCACGTTCAAGTTTAGATTCGAGTTTGGATTCGACTTGAGTTTGAAGTCCAATTTAGATTCGAGTTTGTGTTTAAGTTATAGACATTTCATATGAATTGATTTAACTTTTGAAGATCTTAAGTTTGGGAGAAATCGGACAACTGCTACATATGGACGGCAGGATTTGTGTCTTTTTCCAAGACAAGTGTCATTGATAACTCCGCTAATTTGTCTAACCTGAATAGGTAAGCACTCACTTTCTCTGGCTCCCTGAGGCTCAAGAAAAATGATACTGCTTAAACCTATATTAATCTAGAGTTCTTAAATATTTATTATTGTTATTTACATTGTATTTATATTGTTTGCATTTCTCGAGGAGGTTTTTATGAAAAATACTTTAATATTGTTTAAAAATAGATCTCGACGGTGATTTATAATATTTAGAGTTTTTTTATAAAGATGTATTTTAAATTTTTGTGGTATTTTAATGATAAAATATGGCTTTTAAAAGTTTATGGTATTTTTATGAAAACTACTACTTTTGGAAACTTGGAGGTATTTTATTAAAATTTTAATCTTTTAATTTAAAAATATAGTTTCATAATTTGTTTTTATTAAAAATAAAGATCCGTAGTTTTATATAATTATCCAAAATTTTGTTTTGTTTAGAAAAGTCGTATTCTTATATACCGTATTTTTATTTCCCTTCGAGACCGAATATTCCGTGAGAAGTTCTGCATCTCACTCTACTATCTCAAGGATGTGCGATAATCCGCACCATCTATTAGCGAATCCCCTAACAAGGGTTCTAAAGGCGCAATTTCCAAGAATTCAAAAATATTGATTAAAAGCTTGTTTTCTAATGAGGTGGTATTTTATTGCAAACTGTTTCATTTAATTGAAAAAATTCTAATCAAAATATCGTGCTATGAATCAAAAGTGTACATGTGGGGTAGGTCGTTACCCCGTGAAGGTTCTCGAGGTATATACGCTAGTTATCAAAATAAGGGTCATATTAAACTTCATGGTATTTTTCTGAAAAAGTTCGTTATAGGCGTATTTCACTTAAATTTCTAATTTCATGAAAAAGGTAAAGATGTGAACAACATGTTAAGATGATATTTAGAGGTTTAAAATGAACAATTAACCATGGTGAAGGTGACAAAAGTTGTTTAGAATAAAATTAAACGTGATAACTCTACTTGCCGATATTGTTTTATAAATTGGTTTTTGAGATGAAAAAGAAGAGAGAAAAGGGGCTTATCGGTTGTGTAGTATTAAAAAGAGGATAAGGAAGAGAGGGGGGTCTCCTTGGCGTCGCGGTAGCGTCGAGAAAACTCCGGTCGTCAAGATTGGTTTGCTACTCCACTTGATTGCTTAACTCCATTTGGTACTTATAGAATTTTGAGAAAATTTTAATAGAAATTTCAGAATGGGAGAGAGTTAGGGTATGGGGTGGTATTTATAGTGAAGAATTTAGGGTATGGGAATTAAAATTTTTGAATAAATAGAATTAAAATTTTTGAATAAATAGAATTAAAATGGTATTAATTAGGGATTTGAAGAGTCTCTGTTTCATTGCAGAAAAATCAAACAGTATAGGAGAGTAGAGGGGAGTCGAAGAGGTGGGTGTGTAAAGCACGGAGTCGATTAGAGCAACGGGAACCATCGGCGGTGGTCAGATGGAGGAAACGGACGGTCGAGATTGCTCCAATCGTCTCGAGATTCGTGCCACATGCTTAACTCTGTGTTTACTCCTCATTACTCCTGTTTGATTTTTCTGAAACTTTTCGATACTCCGTGAATTGCATGTGCACAGCAGTGTAGAGGCCCTTTATATATTTTAAACCAGTAAATTTTGTACAGAGATTTCAGAGTCGATGCAATACCCTCCAGGCTACCAACCAAGATCTGGCTTGTACAGAAATTTCAGAGTCGTTACAATACCCTCCAGGATACCAACCAAGATCTGGCCAAACTCCTGCCAAAGAACAACTTGCGTCGCATCCTACCTCACATGGCAGCTTCGGTGCACTTAGGCCGAAACTTTCCAATATGGCAAACCTTGCGACTACATCCAGTTCTCCATCACTTACTCCAGAGAAAATTTCTCAGTTGCTTTCGTTGATCCCATCCGGTAAAATTAATCCTTTGGCAAACTTGTAGGTAATTTATTTTGCTTCAATTCTCATATACACAACCAAAAATGGATCATAAATACGGGTGCTAGTGATCATATGTCCTATGCTTTATCGTTGTTTACCTCATATAAGCCTTGCCTATCATCTATTTCCATCACTTTGCCAAACGGATCCCTTATGCCTATTACATATGTTGGCACCATCATTTTAAACGAAGATACTGCACAATGTATTCTACATCCCTAGCTTTAAATTCAATTTGCTATCAATTTCTAAACTCATTCGTGATCAACATTGTGCTATTTCTTTTAACTCATATCACTACATTTTTCAGGATCCCAAGACGACGAAGGTGATTGGATAGGGTGAACAACACGGAGGCCTTTATTATCTCACGCTCAAATCCAGCCACATTGCTGTAGGGTTCCTAGGCACACTATAGAGGTCATACAAGGCATCAACCATGCCAATTTAAAATTTTATTGGTGCCGAGAAACCCTAATACGGATCGTCGGCTAGAATTCTAGGCGAAATACGAATCTAGTTAACACTTTAACTAAAGGAAGAGAGCTACAACCTTTGTAGATCCGGTTATCCACTTCCTTAGCTCCACGTGGGTGTCCTCTCGCTGTCCATCATGAATCCCGAACTCATTCGTCGGCTTCATCGGAGAAACGGGCGAGCTAGGTCGTCGGCTTCGTGTCAAAGACGATCTACGTCGAGGCATCACAAGTTCAAGCTCCGACTTCATAAAGTTGTGAAACTTGTGAAGAAAACACCCAAAACAACTTGGCAAGAGGTAGAGGGTGAAGAAATAGGAGGTGGGTTCACTTTAGAATTGGATTTCTCTCACATTAGCTCAAGTTGCCATTGATGGCATCAAGCTTTTTTCTTGAAGATGAAGATGAAGAAGAAGAAAGAATATGATAAGTGTTGAGATAAAATAAAATAAATCAATACTTATCATAATGTGAACCATAGTTAAGTGTAGAGAATTAACTAAGGTTAGAAGAATGGTTAGGGTTTAGTGTGAAGACAAAATGGTCACAAAGTCAAAGCTTCATGAAGCTTCAACAATGTTCAAGAATGAAAGCAACCATTTTGTATTCTTATCCCATCCTTTTTCCAAAAATGAATAAATAAAAGAATGGATAAATAAAAACCCTAATCACTTTCTTAACCTAAGTTTAATTCTATACACTTAACCAAATGAGCATGCATCATCAAACATGATACATACATGTGCACAAAAGTATATCGCATATACAATTTGCACATCAAGTGAGAATCCATATAAAGTGAACCAATACTAGTTAATGCAATGCAATATATCAAATATATAATTATGCATTAAATCATTAAATCAACATTTGATTCAATGATCCGGTCATGTCGCACATAACCGACTAGAATCCAATGTATCGATTTATCGAATCAATGATTCGATAACTAGGTCATATCGAATATAACCAATCGAAACATATATCGTGAGAATGAAATGCGGTATCACACACACGCATTATTCTCGGTCCTGCACATATCTCATATGCGCTCCTATTTCGTTTCGCTTGAACCAGGAAATCTCTGTGTAGAACTCTAAAGACTCGTCAATACGCCGGTAGCAGATGATGATCATATCAAGCGACCACAAGCCGCAAGCGATCTGCTAAACGTAACGGCCATCCGGGTATTGAGCGATCAGAAGATCGACGAGCTAGTCCGCTCACACTCCTGTGAATCCAACCAGTAACACTTACCGTACAGTCCGGTCTGTTCGTCTGATACGTCGCATATCAAGTCTAGGGGTGGTAAACGTCAGACCCCAATAACCGATAAGTCGTGCCGATGTGAGGCTCATAACGGGTCGAGAAACTACTGGTAACTCTTACCAGCAAATCTCTGATCAGCCCTGGCCAGGGACTTCCCTGTTACGGCCAATCGAGCACAGCGCAACATCAACCCCCAATACCGGGAGAGACGAAACCCCTCCTATCGCTCATTGCCTCCATGTGACTCGGGACTGTACCCAAAGACCACCGTTTTGCACGCCCTCATGGACGTGGTAAGGTGGAGATCAAAGCACAGTGGGAATCACACAAGACTCTATGACAATCTCGGGTCTACAGACTAACCTGTACAAGTGTCACCTGAGAACTGCCATCTGACGTGAGGTATAATACCATCTGGGAGTTCTCGGCGAGTCCGTCCAGTGTACCCAGTCTCCACTGAGCACCCGTATACCATCTCTGATGTCAAACACCAATGGATATGGGATCATCCATCGCCCATCTCATGGGTCGAGAAGCGTATACGCTAGTCTACACTGGTATATCGATGCCCCGTCTCGATACACCCACGACTAGGGACCATGAAGGATGTACTTATGGACTACCATGTCCCCACTAGTATGATCTGCATCATAGTCCAGGTAGTCAAGTACACATCCTAAGGGCTTTACCAACATGTAACTATAAGACAGTTTAAAGAGACTAGTGTACATGTTAAGATAAAGAGTAACCAGATAGCATACTATCATATCGAGCAAGAAAGTCATCTCTATATATGTCCAAGCATCCAATATAATATACATCATCTGTACAATACTGGCCTCTAGGGCATACATACAACTAACAATCTCCCACTTGCACTAGGGCCAGCTGCTGTAGTATCGCATACCGAGCATCCCGAAGAGTCTCTCAAACTGTATCTGGGGAATGGCCTTCGTGAGTGGATCCGCCGTGTTGTTCTTCGTGTCAACCCTCCTGACCTCGATCTCCCGGCGATCAACTATCTCCCGGATCAGGTGATACAGCCTCAGAATATGCCTGGATCGCTGATGGGACCTGGGTTCCTTGGCCAAAGCCACCGCTCCATTGTTATCACAATACAAAGGTATTGGATGCTCAATGGATGGAACCACTCCAAGTTCAGTAATGAACTTCTTGATCCAGACAGCCTCTTTGGCAGCATCGTTGGCAGCGATGTATTCAGCCTCCATCGTCGAGTCTGCCACGGTTTCCTGCTTGGAACTCTTCCAGCTAACCGCCCCTCCGTAAAGGGTAAAGACAAAGCCCGACTGCGACTTAGAGTCGTCCTTATCACTCTGGAAGCTCGAATCGGTAAAGGACTCCACTTGGAGCTCTCCGTTACCATACACCAAGAACATATCTCTAGTCCTTCGTAAGTACTTGAGAATGCTCTTCACAGCTGTCCAGTGACTCTCTCCAGGATCAGCTTGATACCTGCTCACTACACTTAGTGAGTATGCTACATCGGGTCTGGTACATAGCATCGCATACATGATAGAGCCTACTGCCGAAGCATAGGGTATCCCTTGCATGCGAGCTCTCTCCAAATCAGTCTTGGGAGACATCTCTTTGGAGAGAGTGACTCCAGAGATCGTGGGCAAATTCCCACGCTTGGACTCTTCCATACTAAACCTCTTTAGTATGGTGTCAATGTACCTTGATTGGGACAATCCCAAAATCCGTTTTGATCTATCTCTATAGATCCTAATCCCCAATATGCAGGAGGCATCACCAAGATCTTTCATTGAGAATCTTTGTGATAAGAAAAGCTTGACCGATTGCAGCATAGGAATATCATTTCCTATCAAGAGTATGTCGTCCACGTACAATACGAGGAAGACAACCTTACTCTCTGCCACCTTCTTGTAGATACAAGGTTCATCTGGGTTTTTGACGAAATCAAACTCTTTGATAACGACGTCAAAGCAGATGTTCCAACTCCGCGATGCTTGCTTTAATCCATAAATGGATTTAAGCAGCTTGCACATCTTCTCGCTGCTCCCACTGTCTACGAAGCCCTCTGACTGAGTCATGTACACGCACTCTTCTAAATCACCATTTAGAAAGGCGGTCTTAACATCCATTTGCCAGATTTCGTAATCATGATAAGCAGCGATGGCAAGCATGATCCGGATGGATTTAAGCATAGCCACTGGAGAAAAGGTCTCGTCATAGTCTACACCTGGTCTTTGACGAAAACCCTTTGCTACAAGTCTAGCTTTGAAAGTCTCCACTTTCCCATCTACACCAAGTTTCTTCTTGAAGATCCACTTGCTCCCAATGGGTTTTACCCCTTCAGGAGCAACGTCCAAAGTCCATACTTTGTTGGTGTACATGGATTCCATCTCGGACCGCATAGCATCCAGCCATTTCACTGAGTCACCACTCGTGATGGCCTGCTCGAAACTAGTCGGGTCATCATCTTCCATGATGCAATCCTCGCTTCCACCATCAATGAGAAAACCGTAGTATCTTTCAGGTGGACGAGAAACCCTACTAGATCGGCGGAGAGGCTGGGGTTCGTCGGATACTATCGAATCTTCTGGTTCCACTAAATCTTCAGTTATAGTTTGTGTATCTGGAATTTCTTCCAGCTCTACCACTTTGCCACTAATTTCTTTTTCAAGGAATTCCTTTTCTAAAAAGGTGGCATATTGAGAAACAAACACTTTTTGTTCTTCAGCATTGTAGAAAAAATATCCTTGGGAATTCTTAGGATATCCCACAAACTTGCAAAGAACTGACCGTGCCTCGAGTTTGTCTGGATTTTTCCTTTTGACATAGGCCGGACAACCCCATATCTTAACTCGTTTAAAATATGGTCTCTTCCCACTCCATATCTCATATGGTGTGGTAGGTACAGATTTAGATGGAACTTGATTCAATAGGTATGCTGCTGTCTCCAGCGCATAACCCCAGAAGGAAATAGGTAACTCAGCCGTGCTCATCATAGAGCGCACCATATCTAATAGGGTACGGTTCCTCCGTTCAGATACACCGTTGTGCTGTGGTGTATATGGAGGAGTCAGCTGAGAGAGAATCCCATTCTCTTTTAGGAAGTCCAGGAATTCATTGCTCAAGTATTCCCCTCCTCGATCAGATCGTAGGATTTTAATACTTTTTCCGGTTTGGTTCTCAACATCTTGTTTATATTCCCTAAAATTCTCAAAAGCTTCTGATTTGTGTTTCATCAGGAACACATACCCGAACCTAGAGAGATCGTCAGTGAATGTAATGAAGTATGAAGAACCATCCCTGGCATGTGTAGACATGGGACCGCATACATCACTATGTATAAGTCCCACGAGTTCGGTAACTCTTTCTCCGTGTCCCGTAAACGGAGTTTTGGTCATCTTGCCTTTGAGACATGACTGGCAAGTGTCATAAGATGAAAATTCGAAAGGTTTCAAATATCCATCCTTATGCAACTTAGCCAGTCGTGTCACATTGATGTGACCCAGTCTACAATGCCACAAGTAGGATTCGTTCAGTTCTGAACTCTCCCTCTTGTGTGTGTTTGTTATGCTCAGAACTGTTGATTGATTTAGAACATAAATGCCATTGCACAACGTGCCTGATCCAACCAACTTTTGGTTACGGAAAATGTTCATAACATTATCCTGTAATACAAAATTATATCCCTCTTTACTTAATAAAGAAACCGATATAATGTTGCATATCAGGTTCGGCATGTAATTGCATTCATTCAGAACCAATGTATTACCAGTTGGTAATACAAGGTGATATTCCCCGACAGTCTTAGCTGCAACAATTGCACCATTTCCAACTCTAATGTCTTTATCATCTTCTCCAAGTTCTCTACCTTTCCTTAGCCCATGTAACTGATTACATATATGGGATCCTGACCCGGTATCCAATACCCAGGACGTAGAGCAAATAGAGAAACAGTTCTCAGTAACGAACACACCCGAAGAAAATGCATCAACATGTACTTTCTTCATTCGGGTGGCATGGGAATCCTGGTATTCCCCTATATCCTGTTCATTCCTATAACTCTTATAAGAAAGAACGGAACCAACGTTCCCCAGCACAGTATAACATGCGGGTTCGGTCAATACATCCATATTATTATCTTCATTAGGGCATGAAATGGTCGCTACCTGGAGAGAGAGAGAAGAAAACACTTTAGCGTATGCTCGTGCAAGATCAGATTGGTTATTATCTTATCTAATCAGGATGGCTCCCACTGGTTTTTATCAAATCTTCCTTCAAACCCTGAAAGAAAAGACTAGCCGGGATTAATTACACACTACAAGTTCGCCAATCTTTCAGCCAGGCCAGTGTCGGTACTTTGAGGGAGGTCCCCCGTGCTTTCGCACGAACCTAATTAATGTAAACCTCGTTTTCCCAGAGGCGTAACCCCGTTGACACCTTTCTAGACACCTACTTGATCAGCTAATTGCAATGTGTAAAACTCTCCCAGGAGTAACTCTTACTCGCAGTGGGTATCGGGATCCAACTATCTCATAGAAGGTATGCAATCTCATTACAAATTTCAACACTTGAAATTCCCGATAATATTTTGCCCCTAGCAGCTATATGACCTTAACATAGTCAACAAATCACAAGTGCTAGTCAAGTTCAACCCGTCATTTCCTGATTGAATTAAACCCACCCGCACGACCCTTAACATAGTCAACAAAGTCGCACGACTACCCTAATCCAATCTGCATCATATGCATAAGCAGATAAATACTGGTCAGCTACCGCACACTACGCCTTAACATAGTCAACAAACGTAGCACGAATACTAACTAGTACTTATCTGAAATGACGGAGGGCTACGGCAGGTTTTTCTGAAAACCTATTGCGTAATGAACTTGATATCGTTGTAGAATCAAATGAAGTTTTAAAAATGGAGTGATTTTGAGGCTTTTCTAGTTTTGCTAAAGGGGTCACTCCCGGTGAAGGGATCGTCGGCCCTTTCCTCGTCGAATGAGGTGCGGGATATATCATATATATCACTGTGCAAAGCAGAAACTATAGAAGCAATCAAAAACAAACCGAGTGTGTAGCATCTGCCAGATATTGCTAAAGGAGTCACTCCCGGTGAAGGGATCTCGGTCCTTTCCTCATCGAATAAGGTGCAGGATATATCACATATACCGCTGTGCAAAGCAAGAACTGTAGCTACCTGTTTTATTTTAAAATTCGATTCCACAACATCTTAGGTTCCTTATCTTTCATTAATCACATTAATGAAGTCCCATCATTTAAATACCTAAACATCACAGATAGATATGACGTACACTTATGCCATCCGCATTCGCCTCGATGTCCCCTCGTGCACCGTTAGGTTAGGTAACTAACGACAGAGCAGGGCAGGGCTAGCGCGGGTGTAAAACATAAGTAACGTCTATATAATTTATCATATATACTATATCCATCACAGAATCACAACACAGATATCGCAGCAGAAGAAACATATGAAATATTGGATATACTAGGACGTCCGTATTTTCAATACGAGCCAGTATAAAACACGGATTCCACGGTCGTGATGAATAGCCAATCCCACACCCCTAGACCCCTACGAGAGCGGCAAGCAACCCTGCCAATTCTAGGGTTAGGAGACCCGGACTCGACTCCTCGAGTTGGTCTCCCTCTGGACCCCAGAACCCGGTTACTTGTGCTCCCCTCCTTGGGTCTATCCTAATGCGGAAAAGTAAATAATATACAAAGGGTGACAACTTCCGCTACCTGGAAGTGCCCCAAATAAAAGAATATTACATACAAGTTTTTACATGAATGAAAATGAAAAACACTCATCTCACATAAAAACCCCCGGCTATTCAAACACGACGATCCAATATAACATATTCAGCAACACATAACATCACATGTCATCAACGTAAGTAAATATGCGCATCCCAATTGTCGTTGACATATAGCAACGAAACCGGCGATATCACATATTACACTTACGGTCACAGAAAAGAAAGTGTAAAACTACAACAATTGGAATCCGCAACTTCTTTAGACATCGCATGCCTAATCAAATGAAATACTTAGACATCACATGCCTAACAGATATAAATCCCGCATTTTAGTCTCATTATCGAAAACTCTTTTCAATATCATGTGGGACTAAACTGCTAGATTTATAACATTCATTCAGTTATCTCATAACTGTTTGTGAATTCCAATTATCGTATCACATTCCAGATAAACAGAAAATATTAAACTTTCCGATCGAACATTCGAACACCCAAGTTTTCCCGATACAGTCCAACACATGAAATAAGTCTAGCAACATTCAGTTCGTGCCTCAGTACCAACGGTCCAGCCGTAGAAGGGTCAAGCCAACGCCTCACATGTGGCACGCCGTACTGCCCCAAACCCGAAGGTTCAAAGGGCAGTTCAAGACGGTCACATAATCGAGTTAAGGTTTGTTGTCTTCTAGAGGGTCCATCGCGTTACTTGCACTACTTAGAACGTCGTTAAACTACGGAAAAATCCAACACTTGGAAATTTCCCGACAGGGGAAAAATTGGGTATTTATATTCGGTCGAACTTTTTAACATATTCTAAAAATTATCCGGAAATACACAAAGACGAAATTTGATAATCCGATCGAAACTACGAAGCTCCAAAACACCCCAGAAAATGCAACTCTTGAATAAATTTTAAAATTTCCCATAAAACTCAGCACCAGAAAAGAAGAATTACTGTGTAAACAATATTGCGCAATGTGAACAGTAGGCGGCGGAACCGCGGCAGAAGCCATACTTCTGCCGCGTTTCCGCGGCTGTTTAGATGAATCATGATCTCGTGTTTCACCATAATTCTTAGATCTTCCTGCTGAATTTTTTAGGCATTTTTAATCTTGAAAAATCCCAGATTTTAGAAAATGTACAGAGAGCATTTTGTGAGTTAGGGTTTCGGTTCGTTCGGACTTCAAACTCCGTCTAGACTTCGCCTAAGGCTCTAGCTAGTCTCTGATACCACTGTAGGGTTCCTAGGCACACTATAGAGGTCATACAAGGCATCAACCATGCCAATTTAAAATTTTATTGGTGCCGAGAAACCCTAATACGGATCGTCGGCTAGAATTCTAGGCGAAATACGAATCTAGTTAACACTTTAACTAAAGGAAGAGAGCTACAACCTTTGTAGATCCGGTTATCCACTTCCTTAGCTCCACGTGGGTGTCCTCTCGCTGTCCATCATGAATCCCGAACTCATTCGTCGGCTTCATCGGAGAAACGGGCGAGCTAGGTCGTCGGCTTCGTGTCAAAGACGATCTACGTCGAGGCATCACAAGTTCAAGCTCCGACTTCACAAAGTTGTGAAACTTGTGAAGAAAACACCCAAAACAACTTGGCAAGAGGTAGAGGGTGAAGAAATAGGAGCTGGGTTCACTTTAGAATTGGATTTCTCTCACATTAGCTCAAGTTGCCATTGATGGCATCAAGATTTTTTCTTGAAGATGAAGATGAAGAAGAAGAAAGAATATGATAAGTGTTGAGATAAAATAAAATAAATCAATACTTATCATAATGTGAACCATAGTTAAGTGTAGAGAATTAACTAAGGTTAGAAGAATGGTTAGGGTTTAGTGTGAAGACAAAATGGTCACAAAGTCAAAGCTTCATGAAGCTTCAATAATGTTCAAGAATGAAAGCAACCATTTTGTATTCTTATCCCATCCTTTTTCCAAAAATGAATAAATAAAAGAATGGATAAATAAAAACCCTAATCACTTTCTTAACCTAAGTTTAATTCTATACACTTAACCAAATGAGCATGCATCATCAAACATGATACATACATGTGCACAAAAGTATATCACATATACAATTTGCACATCAAGTGAGAATCCATATAAAGTGAACCAATACTAGTTAATGCAATGCAATATATCAAATATATAATTATGCATTAAATCATTAAATCAACATTTGATTCAATGATCCGGTCATGTCGCACATAACCGACTAGAATCCAATGTATCGATTTATCGAATCAATGATTCGATAACTAGGTCATATCGAATATAACCAATCGAAACATATATCGCGAGAATGAAATACGGTATCACATACACGCATTATTCTCGGTCCTGCACATATCTCATATGCGCTCCTATTCCGTTTCGCTTGAACCAGGAAACCTCTGTGTAGGACTCTAAAGACTCGTCAATACGCCGGTAGCAGATGATGATCATATCAAGCACCCACAAGCCACAAGCGGTCTGCTAAACGTAACGGCCATCCGGGTATTGAGCGATCAGAAGATCGACGAGCTAGTCCGCTCACACTCCTGTGAATCCAACCAGTAACACTTACCGTACAGTCCGGTCTGTTCGTCTGATACGTCGCATATCAAGTCTAGGGGTGGTAAACGTCAGACCCCAATAACCGATAAGTCGTGCCAATGTGAGGCTCATAACGGGTCGAGAAACTACTGGTAACTCTTACCAGCAAATCTCTGATCAGCCCTGGCCAGGGACTTCCCTGTTACGGCCAATCGAGCACAGCGCAACATCAACCCCCAATACCGGGAGAGACGAAACCCCTCCTATCGCTCATTGCCTCCATGTGACTCGGGACTGTACCCAAAGACCACCGTTTTGCACGCCCTCATGGACGTGGTAAGGTGGAGATCAAAGCACAGTGGGAATCACACAAGACTCTATGACGATCTCGGGTCTACAGACTAACCTGTACAAGTGTCACCTGAGAACTGCCATCTGACGTGAGGTATAATACCATCTGGGAGTTCTCGGCGAGTCCGTCCAGTGTACCCAGTCTCTACTGAGCACCCGTATACCATCTCTGATGTCAAACACCAATGGATATGGGATCATCCATCGCCCATCTCATGGGTCGAGAAGCGTATACGCTAGTCTACACTGGTATATCGATGCCCCGTCTCGATACACCCACGACTAGGGACCATGAAGGATGTACTTATGGACTACCATGTCCCCACTAGTATAATCTGCATCATAGTCCAGGTAGTCAAGTACACATCCTAAGGGCTTTACCAACATGTAACTACAAGACAGTTTAAAGAGACTAGTGTACATGTTAAGATAAAGAGTAACCAGATAGCATACTATCATATCGAGCAAGAAAGTCATCTCTATATATGTCCAAGCATCCAATATAATATACATCATCTGTACAATACTGGCCTCTAGGGCATACATACAACTAACAATTGCTGCTTCAATAACACTAGGATCTCATTCCAACCTCAGGCACCGGCGCTTGGGTCATCCTGCCTCCTCTCTTTTTCCTTACTCAAGTAATTTGGATTCTAGTATTTTTATTAATAAACAATGTACCTGTAAGTCTACAGTAGTGCCCCGGCCAATAAACTGAGGCCAAACGCGGAACAAAAACTTTTACAACTGGCGCTATCGCATACTATAACCCGGATCTTACCATTAACGCTAAACTAACAAACTGTAAAGAGATAGAAAGGCTATACCGATCGATCCATGTCCTTCGATCTTTAGCCATCATCCCACGCTCCTCGCGGCGACTCGGATCTTCTCGTCAAGGTGGCACCGCGTCAACGAGTCTTTATACGGGCTCCCGCCTCTATACCGAGGCAACTCGAACATGAAGTATATCAACCGACATGTTCAAGATGAAGTAGAGAATGAGTGGAATATTTTGTCTCAAACACTCTTTGGTTCTCATCACATGAGAGGGTGAGAGTGGAGGTTGAAGAAGATGCTAAGGTTTGGAGAGTGTGAGCTCAAGAAAATCTAGTGAGCGAAAATAACCAAGCACCAAAAAGAGCCCTTGGCTGTCCAAAAAATGAGTGGTGATATATATGAGGTTTTGTGATGAAATATCAAGAAAAATATCTTAGCAGAATATCTCCACAAATCCTAAACCCTAATAATATCTACACCCAAAACAAACACCATTAATTCTATCATGAGTCACTAATGAACATGCTAGAAGAAATGTGTCATAATAATGAGTCACACTTTCCAAAATCCATTTAATCATTTAAACTAAAATGATTAACCAAAAAGAAATGCATCTTCTAAAATATTCTCGTAACGGATTACGAGAATACCCCTCACCTGTATATACATACCTGTATCCGTATTCCGACCGAATACGAATATGAGAGACTAAAATATTCCGACTCAATATAATACTTGGATCCGGCTTAAACCAAAGCCCACCAGTATTATCTGTCCGAAATATGACACGTGCACATATGCACGTGCATGTTCGAACCCTGCCATAAAACCATACGGCCTCTACAACGTTTCGCCCGAACTTGGGAAACTATCTGTGGGGGACTCTAAAGACTCGTCAATACTCTGGCAGTGGATTTAACCACAAGCCGTCAGTGGTACTGGCTGTACGTAATGGCTGCCCATGTACTGACCGAAAGGGAAGCTAATGAGCGAACTCATCCTGAAACCCTACTGAACCTATCAGTGACAATATCCGTACAGTCCGGTCCGTTCGTCTATGAGCATCGCATATCCAGCCTAGGGGCTGGTAACGTCAGACCCCCAATAGCTGTATAAGTCGTGTCGGAGGGTAGCCCTGAACACCCTAAGAAACTACTGGAATACCTACCAGTAATTCTCACCTGCCATGGCCAAGGACTTGGTGTAATGGCTCTCCTAGACACAGCGCGATCTCACCCCCAATACCGGGAGAGACGAATCCCCTGTCGATCCGCTCACTGCCTCTATGTGGCTCGGGACTGTACCCAACTAAAACATGTTTGCACGACTCTTTTGAGCCGTGGTAGGGTATTAATCTAAGCATAGCGGGAACTCACACGAGACAAATGACGACCTTAGGTCGATGATCTAACCTGTACACGTGTCACCAGGGAACTGCTATCTGACGCTAGGTATAAATACCAACTAGCAGGTTCCCGGCGAGTCCTATCCGGTGCACTCATAACCCAATGAGCACCTGTATATATCTTAGGTGATCCAACTGACACCAATGGCTTGTGAGACCGGCCATCGCCCCTTGTCGGGGTCTCGACTGTATACACTAGTCTACTCCGGAGTATCGATGCCCTGTCTCGAAACTCCCACGACTAGGGACCACTTTTAAGGATGTGTATATGATCGCCATCATACTGTTAGTAGTCAAGCAGGATCCTAAGGGCTCTATCAACGTATAATAGTGAACAGTAATGTCACCTAAAGCTGTACACGATGATAAAGGCAAACCAGATAGCATACTATCATCTTGAATAAGACTAAAAATGACCCGGATTACGAAAATGACTCGTGCTTCTATAGAGTGAATAGGTCCTCCTCAATCATTGCAATCACGTGCCTGCGATCCAATAATTGACATTGAGGGCACTACGACCAACAATCTCCCACTTGCACTTAAGGCTAATTATTGCAATATCGCATACTTACAGCCCGTGTGATACCGAACACCCAACTCCTCTACTAACTAGTTTCACAAAGCTCGTTTGTAAAACCCTTGTGTTCAAGAAATAGCCTCAATGAGTGGATCCGCTCTGATGTTTCTTTCTATGTCTCTCTTAATCTCAAGTTCGCGGAGAAAGCCATCTCCCGAATTGAGTAATACCTGTCTTAGAATATGTCTGGATATCTGATGGGACCTAGTTCATAAATGAACTCCAAATCCAAACTTCTTAGACTGTATCGTCAATTGAACCTAATCAGTATCCTGCACCATGCCTCCCACAGTATCCTCTTGGACCACCTTTCCAAAATACCGCCCCCTTCGTCAGAGGGAAAACTATAACTCTGACAATCACTCTGTCATCCATGTCACCTTGGAAGTCTGGAATGATAACCGTCTCCGAAGAAAGCTGCCGTTATCAAATCCCTAGTACATCCACTTATGTTCTAAAACTGCTTCCGAATGTTTCTCCAGGATTGGATTAATATAAACTTATTGCAGCTAGTGCAAAAACAACATCTGGTGTGGTACTTGACATCGCATGATCAACTCAATTGCCTAAGCAAGTGATATGTTAATCATGCACATCCCTCTCCCCTTTAGTCTGTAAGACACCTTTAGAGAGGGAGACTCCATCACCTGCAGGTACACCACCATGCTAGGAGTCATCCATTCTAAAACACCTTTAGAATACTGTCTAAGTACCCAGATTGGGAAACTACCCAAATATAGATCTAAAACCATAGATCTAGTAACCAGAATGTCTGATATTATATCCATATCCTGTGTGGAGAAACAACTGTATGACAACCAAAGTATAACCGATAGTAGTATAGGAATTTTACTTCCTACTCTGTTTATGTCATCCAAATACCAGGACATCATACCCTACTACCTTCTTAACAGATCTATCCCCTATTCTGATGAAATCAAATCTATGACTGTCACATCAAAATTAGATGATCTATCTCCGCTATATCTGCTCTGGTCTATAAATAGACATAAGCTACTTGCCCACTATGCTTCCGCTGCTCCCACTGGCCACAACAACCCTCTGGCAGAATAATATATACGTGCACTTCTAAAGCTAGTTTAGAACGACGCTATACTTAACCTCCTGCCGGGTCTCATAGCCTGGAACAACAGTAGTGTCAAGTCTGTGTAGACAAGAACCTCCCTGTCACCGTCCTTGAGGCTACCAAAGTACCTCTCGGGTGCCTGATGTTACCCATCACATCTGCGGAGTGGCTAATAGAATGTCAAACCTGATTGAATTTTTGGTTCTATTAAATTTTCCGTAATCGTTTGCGGTTCTGGAATCTCATCCAGTTCTACCATACTCCCACTACTATTTTCTGAAAAAAAATCTATTTTACTAAAACTGTGGCGAGTCAAGAACAATATCACTATTGATCTTCTAGATGGTAGAAAGTCAACCCTCGACATAGCCCGGGTCAACCCACAAACTGCCATTACAGAAACGTGCCTTGAGTTATCCAGAGTCTGGTTTTAAGTATAAGCCGGACAACTCTCCGTACCTTAACATCGTTAAGATATGAACCATTCTATATCCAATATAGAAACTTTGGCACTTATTTAATTGGAACCAGATTCAAATTATGCATCTGTCTCCAGTGCATATCAACTTAATGGAAAGAGGCTAATCAGCATTACTCAACTTAAGATTCCATCCAATTATGAGTGACCTGAAAGAGAAACAAGTTTCTCAAAACCATTACTATCAACTGAATGCCAAAACTGTGAAGAGAGGGACTTAATTTATAGAGTTGAATAGACACAACCGTTTGAACGGTTGTGGCTGTAACACCCTAGTTCATTTATACCAATTCCAGTTCTCGTATTTCCTTAATTGTGGTATTTTCCTGATTTGTCGTGTTTTGGGTGCGAATAGTATTTTACATTTTACATTGCATTCGACCGGACCCGCTTGCTTGAACCTGTTTGATTCATATTTATAGATTACCCTGACTTGTTACATAGACACGTGCATCTCATGTATACTGCATACTGACATTTTACCTGGCATTGCATCTTTTACCATATAACATTTTAGGTCATGTAAAATAATTTAAAATTGCATTTCATAGCCTGCATGATACCCCTAACCCAGTGGTAGCATCCGCGCATCTTGTTCTCGTCCCGTTCAGTGAAACGGACGTGTTTGGATAGCTACGCGCATGTACGTGCATCCGTTCTTGGGGGTATGCATTTTCGTTATCTGAGCATTCATTTTGAATTTTGAAAGTCGCATATATTTTTCTTATTTTAAATCTGAATTTTTACATCCGACCCGGGCGCGTTTTGAAATATTTTTGTATCCCGCCAAAATTCAATTTATTTAATTTTAAAAATTTTAGTTTAAATATTTTCATACAATTTCTTTAACAAACTGAAACCTCTTACCTAAAATTTTAAATCTAAAAATCTTTTAAAATTTTAAATCTAATTTCCTAACAAACTAACAACCCCTTTCTCTCTCTCTCTCCTCCGCATATATATATTATTATTTAAATTTTTCTTTCTTTATTTTAATTCACAGCCTCTTCTTCTTACTTCTTCTTCTTTTTACTTTCTTTTTCTTGATCTTGTTTTTTTGATTCCGGTGATCACCGCCGGAGCCGTGCTCGTCGCTGACGATCCGAGTGATCCAGTGCACGTACCTGACTTGCGTGATCACCCTCGTGCGTTGTTTGGAACCGTTCCGTATACCGTGCGCGCGTCGTGACATTTCGCCGACGAAGGACGTTCCGTACACATCCGTTTTTGTTCCGTCTAGGCAAGTTAATCTTGCTACATGCTATATAATTCATTTTATACCTATTTAAATAAATACCATACCTATAGTTTAAATCTAGTACCCCATGTTTAATTTTATAACGTTTCGATGTTCCGTTTATATCATTTTAAATCTAGATCATGAAAACTTATCTTGTGACATACTAGATTACATTATACTGCATGCCTATCATTTAAAATATATATCGTCGTAATATTTCTTATTATTATCTTTAATTAGTTTATAATCTGCATTTTATAATGTTATATATTTGAAAATATTATAGTTTATACATGAAACGTCGTTGAAAAAGCGGATACGACAAATCTGAAATTTACTGTACACCTTACCTTATAAAATTCATTATAAATTATAGAAAAATCATTAGTATACGTTCTTTAGTTCGTTACGAAGGTAACTCAGAATAATATAACTCTATGAAATATTTACTTGCAAAATAAATTGTTTAAATAATGTAAAATGCAAATGAAAATGTCTCTAAACTGCTGTCCAGGGAAATTCCAGCAGCAAACTTTCAATTTTGAATGTTCATAGATTTTTGTGGGGACAACCTGAGATGCTTATACTTATAAAAATGAAAACCTTATTGAATTATCTTTGTTTTGGTATAAGACACGTCCCTTTTGGAGAACGTTTGTTATTTTTAAGCTATTTTACAAATCAGGGTGACGCTGAATTTCTGAACGGAACTTTCTTGTGCATGGTTAATCAATACCACTTTTATAGTTATTAATCGCTTTGAATATGCTATCCATATTAATATTATTATATCAATATTTATATCACATATTGCTTAGTTGTACATCCCACATTACCATTTTATAGTTTTATAACTTTTCGGATACCCGTTTGCATCCATCACATTTAAGATACATATAATTGCATCCATAGATCACATTACTACATAATACTGTGATATTAACACTCTATGTTTAATAAATTGCATCCTAATTAATATTGGAAGTATAAATGTAACCCTAATCGATAACTGTGCATCCATATCCTTGAAATTATATTTATTTGCATACCATATCACATTATTCCATTTTATTGTTATATTAGTACACATGCTTTTTCTGTATGCCCATGATTATGCTAGGTTGATTTATAAGCACACACATGATATCTTGTACACCCTGACATGACTTGCTACACCTACTACTTGACACGACATGGTACCGTACACACTTGACATGACATGACACCTTTATACATTACCTGGCTTGACCTGATGTACCATGGCCTTACCTGTTACCTGATCTTGTATCTAATGCCAACAAACCTGACCTGTTGTCCTTACGGACCGTTCCGTTGGGACGATTCAGGCGACTATTCAGATGGCTCCATTTGAAGCATTATATGGTAGCAAGTGTCATTCACATGTTTGTTGGGACGATATTGGAGAACGAAGATTGTTTGGACCGGATTTGATCGTGCAGACCGTTGAGAAGGTTAATACTATCCGGAATCATATAAAACCAACACAAGACCGACAGAAGAGTTGGGCAGATACATCGAGAAGATCTCTAGAGTTCGACGTTGGTGATTTGGTATTCTTGAAGATATCACCGACTAGAGGGGTGATTCGTTTCGGAAGTCGAGGAAAGCTCAGTCCTCGATTCGTTGGACCTTTTGAGATCTTGGAACGTGTTGGAGAAGTGGCGTATCGTTTGGCGTTACCGCAACCCTTGGCGAATGTTCATGACATGTTTCACGTATCTCAACTCCGTAAGTATGCTCGAGATGAAACATATGTGTTGGATCAATCGGAGCTAACCGTACGTGAAGATTGGACTTTTGAGGAACGACCGATGTCGATTGTGGATCGAAGGGAAAATGTTCTTAAGAACAAGGTTATCCCTCTCATACTTGTTTCTTGAGGAAATCGCTCGCATGGAGAATCAACTTGGGAACGAGAAGATGAAATCCGACAGAAGTTTCCACATCTATTCTTGTAGTTTGTTGATTGTTTATCCTTTCTTATTCTTGGAATTTCGAGGACGAAATTCTTTTGTAGTTGGGTATAATGTAACACCCTAGTTCATTTATACCAATTCCAGTTCTCGTATTTCCTTAATTGTGGTATTTTCCTGATTTATCGTGTTTTGGGTGTGAATAGTATTTTACATTTTACATTGCATTCGACCCGACCCGCTTGCTTGAACCTGTTTGATTCATATTTATAGATTACCCTGACTTGTTACATAGACACGTGCATCTCATATATACTGCATACTGACATTTTACCTGGCATTGCATCTTTTACCATATAACATTTTAGGTCATGTAAAATAATTTAAAATTGCATTTCATAGCCTGCATGATACCCCTAACTCCGTGGTAGTATCCGCGCATCTTGTTCTCGCCCCGTTCAGTGAAACGGACGTGTTTGGATAGCTACGCGCATGTACGTGCATCCGCTCTTGGGGGTATGCATTTTCGTTACCTGAGCATTCATTTTGAATTTTGAAAGTCGCACATATTTTTCGTATTTTAAATCTGAATTTTTACACCCGACCCGGGCGCGTTTTGAAATATTTTTGTATCCCGCCAAAATTCAATTTATTTAATTTTAAAATTTTAGTTTAAATATTTTCATACAATTTCTTTAACAAACTGAAACCTCTTATCTAAAATTTTAAATCTAAAAATCTTTTAAAATTTTAAATCTAATTTCCTAACAAACTAATAACCCCTTTCTCTCTCTCTCCTCTGCATATATATATTATTATTTAAATTTTTCTTTCCTTATTTTAATTCACAGCCTCTTCTTCTTACTTCTTCTTCTTTTTTCTTTCTTTTTCTTGATCTTGTTTTTTTGATTCCGGTGATCACCGCCGGAGCTGTGCTCATCGCTGACGATCCGAGTGATCCAGTGAACGTACCTGACTTGCGTGATCACCCTCGTGCGTTGTTTGGAACCGTTCCGTATACCGTGCGCGCGTCGTGACATTTCGCCGACGAAGGACGTTCCGTACACATCCGTTTTTGTTCCGTCTAGGCAAGTTAATCTTGCTACATGCTATATAATTCATTTTATACCTATTTAAATAAATACCATACCTATAGTTTAAATCTAGTACCCCATGTTTAATTTTATAACATTTCGATGTTCCGTTTGCATCCGTTTATATCATTTTAAATTTAGATCATGAAAACTTATCTTGTGACATACTAGATTACATTATACTGCATGCCTATCATTTAAAATATATATCATCGTAATATTTCTTATTATTATCTTTAATTAGTTTATAATCTGCATTTTATAATATTATACATTTGAAAATATTATAGTTTATACATGAAACGTCGTTGAAAAAGCGGATACGACAAATCTGAAATTTACTGTACACCTTACCTTATAAAATTCATTATAAATCATAGAAAAATCACTAGTATACGTTCTTTAGTTCGTTACGAAGCTAACTCAGAATACTATAACTTTATGAAATATTTACTTGCGAAATAAATTGTTTAAATAACGTAAAATGCAAATAAAAATGTCTCTAAACTGCTGTCCAGGGAAATTCCAGCAGCAAACTTTCAAGTTCGAATGTTCATAGATTTTTGTAGGGACAACCTGAGATGGTTATACTTATAAAAATGAAAACCTTATTGAATTATCTTTATTTTGGTATAAGACACGTCCCTTTTGGAGAACGTTTGTTATTTTTAAGCTATTTTACAAATCAGGGTGACGCTGAATTTCTGAACGGAACTTTCTTGTGCATGGTTAATCAATACCACTTTTATAGTTATTAATCGCTTTGAATATGCTATCCATATTAATATTATTATATCAATATTTATATCACATATTGCTTAGTTGTGCATCCCACATTACCATTTTATAGTTTTATAACTTTTCGGATACCCGTTTGCATCCATCACATTTAAGATACATATAATTGCATCCATAGATCACATTACTACATAATACTGTGATATTAACACTCCGTGTTTAATAAATTGCATCCTAATTAATATTGGAACTATAAATGTAACCCTAATCGATAACTGTGCATCCATATCCTTGAAATTATATCTATTTGCATACCATATCACATTATTCCATTTTATTGTTATATTAGTACACATGCTTTTTCTGTATGCCCATGATTATGCTAGGTTGATTTATAAGCACCCACATGATATCTTGTACACCCTGACATGACTTACTGCACCTACTACTTGACACGACATGGTACCGTACACACTTGACATGACATGACACCTTTATACATTACCTGGCTTGACCTGATGTACCATGGCCTTACCTGTTACCTGATCTTGTGTCTAATGCCAACAAACCAGACATGTTGTCCTTATGGACCGTTCCTGTTGTCTATCCAGACAAACCTGTACCTGCCTGATCCTGTGTTGGCATTAGCTCTAGATTATTTAATACTTGACTTGAACATATATAACTTGGGGGTATGGGAAAATCAGTATTGTAACCGAACGTAACTCAAAGGGCCATCCCATTGTTTGTCGTTTTTCCGGGCGTTACGGAATACCCATTGTTTGCCGTTTTTCCGGGCGTTACGGAATAATCACCGATGGGTTACGATGAGAATTACACTACTTGGTTTCGAAGACTTTAGAATAGATAACCACGTAGCACAGTTTAGATATCTCTGCACGTCACTTATACTGACACATTCACTGTTATATATTCTCATTATATTCTTGCTCATACTCATACCTGCATGTCTTACTACCCCTGTTTATACTATTGCTTGATATTATGACGCGCTGACGTCTGGGTTTTGCATGGCCCAGATTCCTCTACCTTTGTTGCAGACTGATCAGGAGTTTTGCCGCTGTTAGACCGAGCGGTAAGGATCCTACCGGTATGCAATTTTACTTTGTAGGTGTTTCATTTATTGTATTGTTTTGCTTCCGCATATTATTATTTCTTGACTCATTCATTCTGGCTCATGGACATGTACTAGATAGTTAGTTTACTTTCCTGCTCTTGATATCTCTACAGCCGTAATGTGACTGTGGAAGGATTTTTCCTATCCACATGTAGTATGGTTGGTTATGTCACGTGCCCATCTTAGCGTACTCTGGGAAGCGGGGCGTGACAGTGGCTGTTTAGAGTTGAATAAACACAACCGTTTAAACGGTTGTGACTGTTCAGACAACAGTGAATAGTTTTTCAGACAACTTTTGAATTTGAAATTCAAAATGTCAAACTCTGTTATTAAGTCAACCCAAGATGCCCCAAGTGCCCAAGTGCCTCATCAAAGACAATAAT
Source organism: Agapanthus africanus (assembly GCA_030015575.1). Lineage (NCBI taxonomy): Eukaryota > Viridiplantae > Streptophyta > Magnoliopsida > Asparagales > Amaryllidaceae > Agapanthus > Agapanthus africanus. The sequence goes on from CM057351.1 coordinate 352,362,201, forward strand.
AAATAAATGTTATAAGCCTGCTAGAAATCAGGCCCACTTGGCTCATAACCCACTTTATTCAAGATATTATTTAAATATTGGGAATTATTATAAAGACTTGGGCATTCGTCTCTCCATCCGATGTGGGACTATTTCCCATATACAAATGCTACCAATAGATTCAAACTACCAACAATCCCCCACTAGTTTGTATATATTGGCTGCAACCACATCTCTCTCGTGACAAATATTATGCATAAAGAAAGGTATCTCTCGATTTAAACCTTCCATTAGTGTATATATATCAATCGTCTAACAAAGTTTTTGGTGTCCGCAGATTAAACCAAAACTTTTATTATTAGCAGTTGAAATACAACACACACAATATTCATCTTATTTTCTAAGAGGTTTATAACTGTTTTAGCACTATTATGGCCATGTGCTACTCTTGGTCTTCATAAGCATTTACAAGATAATACTTCATATCTCTTATTGAAGCGGAACCACTTCTATGCTAATATAGGTGGAGTTTCCTCTATTATATCCCTGTTACTGTGGATATTTAAAAATTAAATAACTCCATTGAGAGGTTTCGATCATCCTCTTTATCGTAACAGACAGCACTAGATACTTCTTTATATAAGAATGAGACGTCTAGTGCAATATAGGCACATGACAGTAACTTGTTATTACCCATTGAACTATTAAAATTATTTTTTACTAATTAAAGTTGGGTTACCATTACTGGTGCCAAATTGTAAATGTTTAAGTCCCATTCCGATTGACGTATTCTTTACCAAATCTCTCGATAATACCTTGGTAAAGGGATCTGATAAATTCTTTGCAGATCTCACATAAACTATGGTAATTATTCTATTAGTAATTAATTCTCGAACATATTCTTACCTTAAACTAATGTGTCTAGATTTACCATTATAAACATTATTATAAGCTCTAGACACAGTCGCCTCACTATCGCAATGCAAGGAAATAGATGGCATTAGCTATATCCAATAATAAATTTCTCAGCCATTCCGCTTCCTTACCGGCAGCAGCCAAAACGACAAATTCAGATTCCATTGTTGAATATATGATGCAGGTTTGCTTCTTAGAGCCCTAACTAATGGCACTGCCTCCGATTGTAAATACCCAACACATTGTGGATTTATTATCACTTGCACTTGTGATCCAACTTGCATCCGAAAAAGTCTTTTGTTCTTTTTAGATACCCAAGAACTCTACTGATGGCCTTCCAATGATTAGTACTGGGTTTACTGGTGTATCGTGACAATTTACATACTGTAAAAACTATATCAGGCCTTGTACAATGCATCGCATACATAAGCCTTCCAATAGCGCTAGCATATTCTAATTGTGCAATCACATTGTCACAAATCTTGCCTTGAAAGTTTGTATAGAACTATCTGTATTTTGTTTTCTTTTAAATACCCATTTACACTTTATAGGCTTAGATCTTTGAGGCAAGTCAACCAATATCCAAGTATTGTTAAACATTATTGAGTTCATTTCGTCATCAATAGCCTCTTTCCAAAATGCAGTATCTCTAGACGATATTGCTACAATAAATGTTTTAGGATCATCTACTATATTAAGTAGAATATGTACTTTGTAAAGCACTTTGGTTCTGTCTCCTTCAACGAGAAAGATTATAAAATCAGAACCAAAAGATTTTTCTTTCCTGATTCTTTGACTTTTTCTTGGTTCAATATTTTCATTACTTTCTTTTCTTATTGGTAATTTTCTTAGAAGTTGCTGCATTTTCCTTATTATATAAATTAGAATCAATATTGTCATGTATAAGTTTATTTTTTTAAAAATTCAATATGTATCGATTCAATTATGACATTTGATTCTAAATCTAGAGATCGATATGCTTTAGAATTTTGTGCATATCCAACAATTATACTTCTAATACCTCTCGGCCCTAATTTAGATTTATATGGATCGGTCACATTATAATATGCTAAGCACCCCCATACTTTAATATAATTTAAATTGGGTTTTCTACCATTCCAAATTTCATATGATGAAATATGAGTTTTCTTGGATGGTATTCTATTATGAATATAACATGATATTAAAAGTGAATATTAAAAGGTAATTTAGCATTTAAAAGTATAGCATTTACCATTTCAACCAAAATCCTATTTTTTCGGCTAATCTATTGTGTTGAGGCGTATAAGATGCAGTTCTTTGATGAATAATACCATGCATTTCGCAAAATTGAGAAAAAGAATCAGAAAAATATTCTCCCCCCGTCTCACTTCTAAGGATTTTAATCCTTTTATCTTTCTGATTTTCTACTACTGACTTATACTCCTTAAATTTCTCAAATGCTTCGTCTTTTGTTCTCAATAAATATACATATGTAAAACGAGAATGATCATCAGTAAAAGTTATAAAATATCTTTTTCCTCCTCTAGTTAATTGACCATTTAATTCACAAATATCAGAATGAACAAGTTCTAATAAATTAATATCTCTTTCAATTTCAGGGAAAGGTTTTCTAGTTATTTTTGCTTCTACGCAAATCTCACATTTATCATTATGATCATTCTGACATGCAATATAACCATGTTCAGACATATACTTTAAAGAGCGAAAATTTAAATGACATAATCTAGCATGCCACAAAGAAAAAGAATACTCAACAATATAAGCAAACACACAATTTATTTCATTAATACTGAGTTTCAACATGTCATCACAGGAATATCCCTTTCCTACAAATATACCATTCTTCGATATCACAACTTTGTCAGATTCTAGAACAATTTTAAATCTCTTCTTGCACAACAGATTTGCAGATACAAGAATTTTTCTCAAATCAGGAACATGAAATTCATTAAGCAGAGTAAGTTTCTTTCCAGATATAAACTTCAATTCAACACTTCCTTTACCGAGCACTTTGGCCGAAACATGGTTTCCAATCAACACCTCTTCAGGTTCTTTCTGATCCGTGTAGGTTTTAAATATTGCTTTGTTATTGCATACATGGAAGGTTGCACCAGAATTCAGCCACCAATCTGCAGTTCTAGTTACCGCAGCCATATGCAATTCCGTAATCATGCCTATCTGCATGTCAGAAACCATAGCAACAAGTTCTTTGACTTCATTTACTATTAGATTTGCCTTTTAACTATTTTCTGATCCGAAACCAATTTTTTTTCCGGTATTTCTGAATTTGCAATTTTTAATATAGTGGCATTTCTTTTCACAGTTATAACAAGACCATTTCTTCTTTGAAAAATTAGATTTCTTAAAATCATTTCCCTTCTTCTGGACTTTGAAATTGTTCTGAAATTTTCTATGACCATTTTCACTGACATGATTCACTTTAGAGTTAGATTTAGAACTAAGAAAAATCATGTCACGTGCACGGTTCTCTGCCTCAATCTGCAGATGAGTCTGAAATTGCTATATGGTAAAATTTTCAGGAGAGTGCAGAATTTTCTTTCTGTATTCATTCCAAGTAGGAGGAAGTTTAGATAGAATCGCTCCAACTTGAAACGAATCAGGGACTTTAATTTCAAGTTCGCTCAGTTTAGAGACGAGAATTTGTAATTCATGCACTTGATCTATGATTGGCATGTCATCAGTCATCTTAAATTCAAAATATTTAAGCGCTAAAAATTTATCCGTACCTCTCTTCTCATTTTTGTACTTTGTTTCAAGGGCGCTCCAGATTTCCTTTGGTGTCTTCATATTTTTGTAAAGATCATACAGACGATCGGTGAGGGAATTGAGAATGTACCCGCGACAAACTAATTCATCTTCTTAACGCTTGTTTTTCTCTGTTCTGGCACTCTCGGCATCATTCGAAGTTGAGGCTGAATCTGGAATTGGCGGCAAGTTCGGATCGAGCACGTAAAAAATCTTCAAGGCGGTCAACAAGAACACCATCTTGTCTTTCCATCTAGTGTAATTGCTCCTATCGAATCGATCCAGTTTGATAACATCTTGGTTCTGGAAATGAACCTTGACACTTGAATTTAATTCTGTCTCCATGAAATATCACCTTTCGATTGTTGAGTTTTAGTTTGGTTAAGACAGAATTAAAAGTTTTGAGGCGTATATGATACACTTTCCAAAAGGTGATATTGCCCCCACTATGGGAGTACAGTAGAAGGGAACCACCCCCAAGATACAGCAAAGCCTTTAAAACTCTCTTAGAAGATAATGAGAAGAAGATGCCAAAACTGTGAAGAGAAGGACTTAATTTATAGAGTTGAATAGACACAACCGTTTGAATGGTTGTGTCTGTATAGAGTTGAATAGACACAATCGTTTAAACGGTTGTGACTGTTCAGACAACAATGAGTAATTTTTCAGACAACCTTTGAATTTGAAATTCAAAATGTTAAACTCTGTTATTAAGTCAACCCAAGATAACCCAAGTGCCCAAGTGCCTCATCAAAGACAACAATAAATAAATGTTATAAGCCTGCTAGAAACAGGCCCACTTGGTACATAACCCACTTTATTCAAGATATTACTTAAATATTGGGAATTGTTATAAAGACTTGGGCATTCGTCTCTCCATCCAATGTGGGACTATTTCCAACATACAAATGCTACCAATAGATTCAAACTACCAACAATCCCACACTAGTTTGTATATATTGGTTGCAACCACATCTCTCTCGTGATAAATATTATGCATAAAGAAAGATATCTCTCGATTTAAACCTTCCATTAGTGTATATATCAATTGTCTAACAAACTTATTGGTGTCCGCAGATTAAACCAAAACTTTTATTATTAGCAGTTGAAATACAACACACACAATATTTATCTTATTTTCTAAGAGATTTATAACTGCTTTAGCACTGTTATGGCCATGTGCTACTCTTGGTCTTCATAAGCATTTACAAGAGAATACTTCATATTTTTTGTTGAAGCGGCACCACTTCTATATTAATATAGGTGGAGTTTCCTATATTATATCCATGTTACTGTGGATATTTAAAAATTAAATAACTCCACTAAGAGGTTTCGCTCATCCTCTTTATCGTAACAGACAGCACTAGATACTTCTTTATATAAGAATGAGACGTCTAGTGCAATACAGACACATGACTGTAACTTGTTATTACCCATTGAATTATTAAAATTATTTTTTACTAATTAAAGTTGGGTTACCATTACTGGTGCCAAATTGTAAATGTTTAAGTCCCATTCCGATTGACGTATTCTTTACCAAATCTCTCGATAATGCCTTGGTAAAGGGATCTGATAAATTCTTTGAAGATCTCGCATAAACTATGGTAATTATTCCATTGGTAATTAATTCTCGAACATATTCTTGCCTTAAACTAATGTGTCTAGATTTACCATTATAAACATTATTATAAGCTCTAGACACAGTCACCTCACTATCGCTGTAAATCCCCGTTTCCATCTTAATAAAAGTTTTCTATTTTTCTAAATCCCAGAGCTTTCCTTTCTTTTTCCCTCGTAAATTTTTGTAGGAAGGTGGTTGCTTAAATTCCAATATTTAAAATTTCCCAAACCCTAAAAGTCAAAACCCAAAATTTAAAACCAAATTGGAAAACCAAACACAAACCAAAATTTAAAACAAGTAAAATATTTTACTATAAACCCAAACCCAAACTATACTTAAACCCCCAGCCCATTCCTAAATTCCCCATTTTTATTTTTCCTGCCGGCCCACCCTAATTTCTCTCCTACAAAATAAATCATTTTTCTCTCTTTAAAATTTAAAACCCAAGCCTTATCTCCTCAGCCCACGTTAGAATAATAAGGAATTTATTTACTTATTAAATCCCGGCCCACTCCCTTCAGCCCGTATCCCCAGCAAACCCGGCCCGCCTTCAAATCCCTCCTTCTTCTCCAACGGCTACCTCCTCTTCCTCCGCTCACGCGATCCGTTTTCCTCGCCAACGCTCGCGCCCACGTCGCAGCACCGTTGCCCTTGCCCCCGCGACCTCAACCACGATTCCCTCATTTTCCTCACCCTCTCCTCGTCTTTTCCCTTACTCCTCCCTCTCACTGCACTCTCACAATCTCTCAAACTCCTCACCTCTCCCTCTCGAAAACCCACTCCCGCAGCCACCGCTTCCATCACCCACCACTCTCGCCATCGACGACGACGACTTCAACCCCCCATTCATCCTCCCTCGCCCTCTACGTCTCCTCCTTCATCAGCCGAGAAGCCCTGCACACCCAACCCCCTACACACCCAAACTTCTCTGCACCCACTCGATCTCCCCTTCCACTCGACGCCAGCGAGCCTGAACCGCCCACGCGACACCCCTTCATTCTCAACATCAACTTCACCATCACCACCTCCGAGCTCTCTCTTCAAAAACACCCTAACCCAAACACCCAAGTCTCGAGCTCCACTGCGGCCCATCGCCGGAGCGACGCCGTCGACCGTCGTCGACCCCAGCGCACCCGGGAGATCCACAGAGCCTCCTCTACGCTTCCAGCGAGCACAAGACGATTCCGGGAAACTCCGACGCCAAACCGTATCGCGAGGCAAGGTCGCGCAAATCGATTCTCGCCGTTCGTCGCGCGTTCGTGACGTTACCGTCGCCGTGCATCCCCGAAACTTTTCTAGGAAAGTACTTTACTTGCTACATGCTAATTTACCCGTGTTACGAACTCAAACATATATGTTATGAAATTCCATTTCCCGATAAAATTAAACGACATACGTGTTCAATGCATGATCCCAATGAAAATACTTACCTAGTTTGACGAAATTAGATTGTCTGTGCTGGCCCATGTAGTGATGAATATCCTGTAGAAATCTCACTGGAAAATACGACTGTTAGTGACAAAAATGAATACCCCTAAATATACCTGTAAAACTAGAAATTTCACGTATCTGAAAGTTGTTAAAATTCCCATAAATTATGTACATATTGAAATGGTGTGTTCGAGAGCTTAAATCGAAGACGGCTCGACGAACTATAACCCTATGTAAGTCTCTATTGGTTTCTGTACTGAAACTGTGATGATATTTGGATCGGAGTGCGGCTCTGGACTGCAGTCCAGACCGACTCTGATTATTATTTACTGTCCCATAATACGTGCCACTTTGTTTCCTGAATTTGTATGTTAGGGAACTCTGCATCATATAAAAGGTGAATCTGTTAACTAAATAACACAAGTGATTTCATTCCGTTTCATGGTCGTTTACTATTTAATTTGTAAATAAAAAGGGCAGAACGTATAACAGTCCAGAACAGATTCAGAAGTGACATATCAATGTTAAACAGTGTATAACTTTCGACGTACAGACGCGATTGAGGATCCGTCTGTTGCGTCGAATACCCCATTGTAAACTCTGTATTCTATTCAACTGTAGCGTCGCTAAATTCTGAACTCAACTGGGTGAAATGCGTGTCGCGAAACGGGCGTTCAGTTCAGAAACTGAATTTCCAGCCGCGAGCACTTAAAATGAAACAGCTGTATCTTGAATACCGGGAAACCCGATCGAACTGAAACTAATTTTGATGAACTTCTGACAGAGTGTGCTATTTATTGTATTTGTATCACTTCGTTGAATTCCAAACATATGAATTTATACAAATTTTGTAAGTTAATGACGTACATATTGGTTCATAACATACTTGGCTTGTTAAGGGCATACATACACATATCTTACCCCATGTGCCATGTACATAGTGTTAGTACGTGTTAGTGTTCAGTGGACATTGCATTATCGTGCGTGATTGATATTGGTTTAGGAGTGACGAGTACACCAATGGAAAATGAACATTCGTGGCAATGATTGATACAGTGAATAGTGATAAAACCGTGTCATTGGTATACTTGTACACGACTAAATCAAGATCATAAATAGTGTAAACGTGGGAATAAAGGGGAAATCAAAGTGGAAAGAGAATCGTATTTAGCTGGACCGTGTTTTAGAGGATGATCATTCGAGCAGCGATATATATATTAGGTAGGATCTAGCGATCCGGCTGACAGGGTTATGTCCCGGGCATGTGGGCCGTTGTCTCGGGTATGTACGAGACTCCTGTTAAACATGATCCTCCTTTCCACTATGCGATTTCAAAAATGACCTAGAGATCGATAGGGACACAGATCATATTTTGCATCATATAGTGACATAGTGATTACTCGCATTGTACTTTCACTGTCATTACCTCATTTACCTGTTTCACCTTATTATAATAATATTGCTATTGTGTCGCTCTGACGACCTGAGTATGCATGCTCAGATCCCGTGGAAGGACCGGCGCAGGAGACGGATCTATCTTTCGAGTTCATGGAGATCTAGTCTGGTGTACTTCCTTTCTTTACTGCTTTCCATAAAAGAGATCGTGAAATTGAACTTGGTTAGTAACTGTTCTTGTTATTTGTAATTTGTGAACAATGGATTTTAATGTAATAATTTAGTGATGTAAATTCCTTTACTACTGTGCTTTATTTACTGATTACCGTGTAATTCTAGAAACCGAAGTGTGACTACGGCGGGATTATTCCTTGACCGTAGGAGCATGGCTGGCCTAGTCATCCCTCGTTTTCCGTATTTTGGGAAGCGGGGCGTGACATGGTTTAGTTGGTATCAGAGCCAGGTTTAGTATCAAGGGATAACATTAACTATACTGTATTACGTTTTTCTCATTTCACTACTCTTGATTTTCATCTTTGAATCTAATCCTATCCTTTTGAACCTTCCAGCGATATGACGTCCCCGAACGACCCCTCCTCGGACTCCAGCTCTCAGGACCGCACGGAAAGAATACTTAGTGCACTGACCTCTCTCTCGGAAGCTCAGGAGAGGAAGACAGACTTACTCGCTAAGGGACTCAGGGCGATTACCGCTGCAGGAGGACCCTCCGCACTCATTACCGCTCCCGAGGGCGCTACCCCACCAGTCTATCATGCTAGGGCTGGTACCGTATCAGACTTACGATGGTTACATCCAGCCGCATTCACGGAACTAGCTGAACCCCTTGAGGCCGAGCAATGGCTGGTGAACATGGAGAACTTACTAACAGCCGCCAAGGTTCCAGAGGAAGATAGGGTGGACGTGATAAAGATCCAATTGGAAGATAAAGCCCGTACATGGTGGTCAGTGGAAGAAAGCAGGCTAGACGGGCCGATTGAATGGGGCAAATTTAAGGAGTGCTTCCTAGATCATTATTTTCCTTCCACAGCCAAGGCAGAAATGGAGGAAAGGTTTATTCTTTTGAAACAGAATGGACGCCCAGTGGACGTATATGCGGCAGAGTTCAACCGTCTGAGCCGTTTTGCTCCATACATGGTCGTCTCAGAGGCCACCAGGGCCAGACGCTTCCTTCAGGGGCTAGATTTCGAGTTGCAGCAGTTGATTGCATCACTAGATTTGCAGACTTTCGCACAGGTACTCAACGCGGCGAGAGTTCAGGAGCAATTGATCAACAAGTTCAGGAGACCCCCAGTCGTTCCAGCACGTACCCACGCACCTTCTCGAGGAGCCATACCGGTTCACAGGCCTGGAATGGCACACATGAAGCGCCCGTTCGTACCGCAGCATCGTCCCTAGAGACAGAACGTAGTTTGCGGCTACTGCGGTAGAGGTGGGCATACGCAGAAGGACTGTCGTCGTGCCAAGGGACAGTGCTTGATTTGCGGATCCAGTCAGCACAGGATTAGCGGTTGCCCTGAGCGAGCAGAGATACAGGGAGGTTCTGGACCATCGCAACAGAGGCCACAGGAGCAGAGGCAACCCTTTACAGGTCGCGGTCAGGGACAGGCTTTCACCTTGACCGCCGAGCAGGCAGAGGCGTCAGGAGACGTTGTTACAGATACTCTACTCGTATATTCCTTGCCAGCTAGAGTACTATTTGATTCTGGAGCATCGCACTGTTTCTTGTCTGAGCATTTCACTGATACACACTCCATACCACATGAACCACTAACCAAGGGATGGGAAATACATACGGGTAATGGCATTATAATATCTAGTCGAGAATGTAGATCATGTCCGGTTGTAGTGTGTGGCAGGGAATTCTATACGAATTTCCTTCTGATTGGGACAGGCAGTTACAACGCAATTCTCGGGATGGATTGGATGAGCACTTTCCATGCAGTTATCGATTGTCGTGCAAGGAATGTGATTTTCCTCATTCCCAATCACCCGGAGTTTATTTTTGAGGGCGGAAGCGAATCTTTGGAGCCAGCCAAGTACAGAGCCAAGCCCAAGGAGCTGATAGCTATGGAGATTGAGGAGAGCCCAGTCCCAGAAATTGTTCGGGACTTTCTGGAGGAACGTATTTCCTGAAGATCTACCAGGTCTACCACCTCCTCGAATCTTGGAGTTCTCGATCGATTTGACTCCAGGTATGGCCCCAGTATCCAAGGCCCCGTACAGAATGGCACCAGTTGAGTTGACGGAATTGAAGAAGCAAATTGAAGAGCTATTGGAGAAGGGATTTATTCGGCCGAGCGTTTCACCGTGGGGTGCACCAGTTCTGTTAGTAAAGAAGAAGGATGGATCACTGCGAATGTGTATAGATTATCAGGAGCTGAACAAGGTCACAATAAAGAACAAGAACCCAATCCCGCGCATTGACGACTTATTCGATCAGCTAAGTGGAGCCAAGGTATTCTCGAAGTTGGACCTCCGTTCTGGATATCATCAATTCAGAGTAGCAGCCGAGGATGTATGCAAGACGGCTTTCAAGACCCGATACGGACATTACGAGTTCCTTGTGATGCCGTTCGGTGTTACCAATGCCCCAGCAATATTCATGGACCTGATGAACAGGGTGTTCGCAAAGTACTTGGACACGTTTGTTGTTGTGTTTATCGACGACATACTTGTTTACTCGAAGACCCGGGAAGAGCATGCTGAATATTTGCGCACGGTTCTACAAATTCTTCGGGAAGAGAAGCTGTATGCGAAGCTAAGCAAGTGTGAATTCTGGCTCGACAAGGTCCAGTTTTTGGGACATATCGTTTCGGGCGAAGGCATCTCGGTGGACCCGGCAAAGATAAAATCTGTCAGAGATTGGCCAACGCCGAAGTCAGTGGCTGAGATCAGGAGTTTTCTGGGATTGGCAGGTTATTATCGGAGATTCGTCCAAGACTTCTCAAGAATCGCTGAACCATTGATGAGGCTGACATGGAAGGACGTACCGTTTACGTGGACAGAGGAGTGCACTCAGGCATTTGACACACTGAAGCAAAAGTTAACCACGGCGCCTATTCTTACAGTACCAGATGATTCCGGTGGTTTGGTGATACACAGTGATGCCTCAGGGAAGGGATTAGGTTGCGTTCTGATGCAGCACGGCCGAGTGGTTGCTTACGCCTCTCGACAACTGAGAAATCACGAGAAGAACTACCCTATGCATGACTTAGAGTTAGCTGCGGTAGTCTTTGCATTGAAGATTTGGAGGCACTATCTATTGGGCGAGAAAGTGGAGGTATACACGGATCATAAAAGTTTGAAGTACGTTTTCACTCAGAAGGAACTAAACATGAGGCAGCGCCGATAGCTAGAGCTGATGGCAGATTATGACTTGGACCTTCAGTATCACCCGGGAAAGGTGAATGTTGTACCAGATGCGCTCAGTCGCAAGCTAACGGTCATGATGTTGACCGGTCAGAGGAGCATTATTAAGGACTTCCAAAGACTCGAGCTTGAGGTCGTTACACCGGGCGCATTCAGTCAACTTTGGCAACTACAGGTGCAGTCTTCTCTGGTGGATCGCATCAAGGCTGCATAAGCGGATGATCCCCGATTGCAAAAGTTCAGAGCGCAAGTGGAAGCCGGGCTGAGAACGGACTTGATTATACATGAAGATGGCTCTCTGAGATTCGGTAGTAGACTCTACGTACCCAAGGGAGATGTTCGAGAAGAAGTGCTAGCTGAGGCGCATAGTTCGGCTTATTCTGTGCATCCGGGAGGTACGAAGATGTATCGGGACCTAAAGCAACACTTTTGGTGGAACGGAATGAAGCGGGAAATTGCGAGGTTTGTATCCAGGTGCTTGGTATGCCAGCAGGTGAAGGCCGAGCATCAGAGGACAGCGGGATTGTTACAACCACTGCCGATACCAGAATGGAAGTGGGAGCACATTACCATCGATTTCGTGACGGCCTTACCACGGAGTCCTAGGGGCAATAACGCCATTTGGGTTATTGTCGATCGCCTCACGAAAGCTGCACACTTCATACCATTCCGAGTGGGACAGTCGACAGAGTCTCTGGCAGAGAGATATATGCAGGAGATTGTGCGACTTCACGGTATTCCAGTCAGCATTGTGTCAGATCGGGACACCAGATTCTTATCGCACTTTTGGAGGAGCCTACAGGAGAGCTTGGGTACCCATCTCAAATTCAGCACAGCTTATCACCCACAGACGGATGGACAATCCGAGCGTACGATTCAGACGCTCGAGGATATGTTGAGAGCCTGTATGTTGGACTTTCAGGGTTCCTGGGAGGACCATCTGCATCTAGTTGAGTTTTCTTATAACAACAGTTATCAGGCTAGCATTCAGATGGCCCCTTTCGAAGCACTTTACGGGCGGAAGTGTCGATCCCCAGTGTGTTGGGATGATGTGGGAGAGCGAAGATTATTGGGCCCCGAACTCATCGTTCAGACAGTCGACAAAGTCCAAATGATCAGGCAGCGTATTAAGACGGCTCAGGATCGACAGAAGAGTTGGGCAGATACCAGCAGGAGGGCACTAGAATTCGAAGTCGGAGATCATGTGTTCTTGAAGATTTCCCCTACCCGTGGAGTTATCAGGTTCGGAGGTCGGGGAAAGCTCAGTCCCCATTTTATCGGACCTTTTGAGGTGCTAGAGCGAGTAGGAGAGGTGGCTTACCGACTTGCCTTGCCTCCATCGCTAGCTGGGGTGCACAATACTTTCCACGTGCCACAGTTGCGGCGTTATGTTCGGGATGAAAGCCATGTCCTAGACTATTCGGAGCTAGTTTTGGGTACCGATCTATCATATGAGGAGCAGCCCACTACCATCCTCGACCGCAGAGAGAAGGTGCTGAAGAACAAGGTCATTCAGTTAGTCCGAGTGTCTTGGGGCGGTCGTTCCCCAGGAGAATCCACCTGGGAGCGGGAGGAAGATGTCCGTGCTCGTTTTCCATATCTCTTTGTTTAGTACCCTTGTTTCTTTGTGTCCTTGTTAAATTTCGAGGACGAAATTTTTGTAAGGGGGATATGATGTAAATCCCCGTTCCCATCTTAATAAAAGTTTTCTATTTTTCTAAATCCCAGAGCTTTCCTTTCTTTTTCCCTCGTAAATTTTTGTAGGAAGGTGGTTGCTTAAATTCCAATATTTAAAATTTCCCAAACCCTAAAAGTCAAAACCCAAAATTTAAAACCAATTTGGAAAACCAAACACAAACCAAAATTTAAAACAAGTAAAATATTTTACTATAAACCCAAACCTAAACTAAACCCCCAGCCCATTCCCAAATTCCCCATTTTTATTTTTCCTGCCGGCCCACCTTATTTCTCTCATACAAAATAAATCAATTTTCCCTCTTTAAAATTTAAAACCCAAGCCTTATCTCCTCAGCCCACGTTAGAATAATAAGGAATTTATTTACTTATTAAATCCCGGCCTACTTCCTTCAGCCCGTATCCCCAGCAAACCCGGCCAGCCTTCAAATCCCTCCTTCTTCCCCAACGGCTACCTCCTCTTCCCCCGCTCACGCGATCCGTTTTCCTCGCCAACGCTCGTGCCCACGTCGCAGCACCGTTGCCCTCGCCCCCGCGACCTCAACCACGACTCCCTCATTTTCTTCACCCTCTCCTCGTCTCTTCCCTTACTCCTCCCTCTCACTGCTCTCACAATCTCTCAAACTCCTCACCTCTCCCTCTCGAAAACCCACTCCCGCAGCCACCGCTTCCATCACCCACCACTCTCGCCGTCGACGACGACAACTTCAACCCCTCATTCATCCTCCCTCGCCCTCTACGTCTCCTCCTCCATCAGCCGAGAAGCCCTGCACACCCAACCCCCTACACACCCAAACTTCTCTGCACCCACTCAATCTCCCCTTCCACTCGACGCCGGCGAGCCTGAACCGCCCACTCGACACCCCTTCATTCTCAACATCAACTTCACCATCACCACCTCCGAGCTCTCTCTCTTCAAAAATACCCTAACCCAAACACCCAAGTCTCGAGCTCCACTGCGGCCCATCGCCGGAGCGACGCCGTCGACCGTCGTCGACCCCAGCGCACCCGAGAGATCCACAGAGCCTCCTCTACGCTTCCAGCGAGCACAAGACGATTCCGGGAAACTCCGACGCCAAACCGTATCGCGAGGCAAGGTCGCGCAAATCGATTCTCGCCGTTCGTCGCGCGTTCGTGACGTTACCGTCGCCGTGCATTCCCGAAACGTTTCCAGGCAAGTACTTTACTTGCTACATGCTAATTTACCCGTGTTACGAACTCAAACATATATGTTATGAAATTCCATTTCCCGATAAAATTAAATGACGTACGTGTTCGATGGATGATCCCAATGAAAATACTTACCTAGTTTGACTGAATTAGATTGTCTGTGCTGGCCCATGTAGTGATGAATATCCTGTAGAAATCTCACTGGAAAATACGACTGTTAGTGACAAAAATGAATACCCCCAAATATACCTGTAAAACTAGAAATTTCACGTATCTGAAAGTTGTTAAAATTCCCATAAATTATGTACATATTGAAATGGTGTGTTCGAGAGCTTAAATCGAAGCCGACTCGACGATATATAGCCCTATGTAAGTCTCTATTGGTTTCTATACTGAAACTGTGACGATATTTGGATCGGAGTGCGGCTCTGGACTGCAGTCCAGACCGACTCTGATTATTATTTACTGTCCCATAATACGTGCCACTTTGTTTCCTGAATTTGTATGTTACGGAACTCTATAGAGTATAAAAGGTGAATCTGTTAGCTAAACAACACAGGTGGTTTCATTCCGTTTCATGGTCATTTACTATTTAATTTGTAAATAAAAAGGGCAGAACGTATAACAGTCCAGAACAGATTCAGAAGTGACATATCAATGTTAAACAGTGTATAACTTTCGACGTACAGACGCGATTGAGGATCCGTCTATTGCGTCGAATACCCCATTGTAAACCCTGGATTCTATTCAACTGTAGCGTCGCTAAATTCTGAACCCAACTGGATGAAATGCGTGTCGCGAAACGGGCGTTCAGTTCAGAAACTGAATTTCCAGCCGCGAGCACTTAAAATGAAACAGCTGTATCTTGAATACCGGGAACCCGATCGAACTGAAACTAATTTTGATGAACTTTTGACAGAGTGTGCTATTTATTGTATTTGTATCACATCGTTGAATTCCAAACATATGAATTTATGCAAATTTTGTAAGTTAATGACGTACATATTGGTTCATAACATACTTGGCTTGTTAAGGGCATACATACACATATCTTACCCCATGTGCCATGTACATAGTGTTAGTGCGTGTTAGTGTTCAGTGGACATTGCATTATCGTGCGTGATTGATGTTGGTTTAGGAGTGACGAGTACACCAATGGAAAGTGAACATTCGTGACAGTGATTGATACAGTGAATAGTGATAAAACCGTGCCATTGGTATACTTGTACACGACTAAATCAAGATCATAAATAGTGTAAACCTGAAAATAAAGGGGAAATCGAAGTGGAAAGAGAATCGTATTTAGCGGGACCGTGTTTTAGAGGATGATCATTCGAGCAGCGATATATATATTAGGTAGGATCTAGCGATCCGGCTGACAGGGTTATGTCCCGGGCATGTGGGCCGTTGTCTCGGGTATATACGAGACTCCTGTTAAACATGATCCTCCTTTCCACTATGCGATTTCAAAAATGACCTAGAGACCGATAGGGACACAGATCATATTTTGCATCATATAGTGACATAGTGATTACTCGCATTGTACTTTCACTGTTATTACCTCATTTACCTGTTTCATATTATTATAATAATATTGCTATTGTGTCGCTCTGACGACCTGAGTATGCATGCTCAGATCCCGTGGAAGGACCGGCGCAGGAGACGGATCTGTCTTTCGAGTTCACGGAGATCTAGTCTGGTGTACTTCCTTTCTTTACTGCTTTCCATAAAAGAGATCGTGAAATTGAACTTGGTTAGTAACTGTTCTTGTTATTTGTAATTTGTGAACAATGGATTTTAATGTAATAATTTAGTGATGTAAATTCCTTTACTACTGTGCTTTATTTACTGATTACCATATAATGCTAGAAGCCGAAGTGTGACTACGGCGGGATTATTCCTTGACCGTAGGAGCATGGCTGGCCTAGTCATCCCTCATTTTCCGTATTTTGGGAAGCGGGGCGTGACAATCACAATGCAAGAAAATAGATGGCATTGGTTGTGGCCACAACTCTATATCCAATAATAAATTTCTCAGTCATTCCGCTTCCTTGCCGGCAGCAGCCAAAGCAACAAATTCAGATTCCATTGTTGAATATGTGATGCAGGTTTGTTTCTTAGAGGCGCAACTAATGGCACCACCTCCGATTGTAAATACCCAACATGTTGTGGATTTATTATCACTTGCACTTGTGATCCAACTTGCATCAGAATAACCTTCTAGTACTGTAGGATAATTGGAATAAAATAGACCAAAGTCTTTTGTTCTTTTTAGATACCCAAGAACTCTACTGATGGCCTTCCAATGATTAGTACCGGGTTTACTGGTGTATCGTGACAATTTACATACTGTAAAAGCTATATCAGGCCTTGTACAATGCATCGCATACATAAGGCTTCCAATAGCGCTAGCATATTCTAATTGTGCAATCACATTGTCATAAATCTTGCCTTGAAAGTTTGTATAGAACCATCTGTATTTTGTTTTCTTCTAAATACCCATTTACACTTATAGGCTTAGATCCTTGAGGCAAATCAACCAATATCCAAGTATTGTTAAACATTATTGAGTTCATTTCGTCATCAATAGCCTCTTTCCAAAATGCAGTATCTCTAGATGATATTGCTTCACTAAATGTTTTAGGATCATCTTCTATATTAAGTAGAATAGGTACTTTGTTAAGCACTTTGGTTCTGTCTTCTTCAACGAGAAAGATTATAAAATCAGGATCAAAAGATTTTTCTTTCCCGATTCTTTGACTTTTTCTTGGTTTAATATTTTCATTACTTTCTCTTCTTTTCTTATTGGTAATTTTCTTAGAAGTTGCTGCATTTTCCTTATTATACAAATTAGAATCAAAATTTGTCATGTATAAGTTTGTTTTTTTAAAAATTCAATATGTATCGATTCAATTATGACATTTGATTCTAAATCTAAAAATCGATATGCTTTAGAATTTTGTGTATATCCAACAATTATACTTCTAATACCTCTCGGCCCTAATTTAGATTTATATGGATCAGTCACATTATAATATGCTATGCACCCCCATACTTTAATATAGTTTAAATTGGGCTTTCTACCATTCCAAATTTCATATGGTGAAACATGAGTTTTCTTGGATGGTATTTTATTATGAATATAACATGCTGTTAAAAGTGCCCCACCCCAAATATTAAAAGGTAATTTAGCATTTAAAAGCATAGCATTTACCATTTCAACCAAAGTCCTATTTTTTCTTTCAGCTTATCTATTGTGTTGAGGCGTATAAGATGCAGTTCTTTGATGAATAATGCCATGCATTTCGCAAAATTGAGAAAAAGAATCAGAAAAATATTTTCCCTCTCTATCACTTCTAAGGATTTTAATTTTTTTATCTTTCTGATTTTCTACAACTGACTTATACTCCTTAAATTTCTCAAATGCTTCGTCTTTTGTTCTCAATAAATATACATATGTATAACGAGAATGATCATCAGTAAAAGTTATAAAATATCTTTTTCCTCCTCTAGTTAATTGACCATTTAATTCACAATTATCAGAATGAACAAGTTCTAATAAATTAGTATCTCTTTCAATTTCAGGGAAAGGTTTTCCAGTCATTTTTGGTTCTACGCAAATCTCACATTTATCATTATGATCATACTGACATGCAATATAACCATGTTTAGACATATACTTTAAAGAACGAAAATTTAAATGACATAATCTAGCATGCCACAAAGAAGAAGAATACTCAATAATATAAGTAAACACACAATTTATTTTATTAATACTGAGTTTCAACATTCATCACAGGAATATCTCTTTCCTACAAATATACCATTCTTCGATATCACAACTTTGTCAGATTCTAGAACAATTTTAAATCTCTTCTTGCACAACAGATTTGCAGATACAAGAATTTTTCTCAAATCAGGAACATGAAATACATTAAGCAGAGTAAATTTCTGTCCAGATATAAACTTCAATTCAACACTTCCTTTACCGAGCACTTTGGCCGAAACGTGGTTTCCCATCAACACTTCTTCAGGTTCATTCTGAGCCGTGTAGGTTTTAAACATTGCTTTGTTATTGCATACATGGATAGTTGCGCCAGAATCCAGCTACCAATCTGTAGTTCTAGTTACCGCGGCCATATGCAATTCCGTAATCATACCTATCTGCATGTCAGAAACCATAGAAACAAGTTCTTTGACTTCATTTTCTATTAGATTTGCCTTGTTACTATTTTCTGATCCGAAACTAAGTTTTTTTTCCCGGTATTTGTCACGCCCCGCTTCCCGGTATACGGCGAAGGGGACGCGACTGGTCCGCTACGTATTTACTCAGAAACAAATACGCTAAGCGTAACTAAGCAATATAAAAGAGAATATACACAAGAGACAGGGTATAATAAAAACAACAACTTTATTTATTAACATTCTTTTTTACAACGCATGAAAAGAAAAAACAACTGAAATAAAAGCGATGCCTAAACAATGGCATAACAGGAAATTAAAGGTACTGAATAGAAAATGTACAATGTCTAGAGCTCAGGGTCTTCGCTGTACTGATCCAAGTCTTCTGCAATTGGCTCGATCTCTGACGGTTCCAAATCACCTGACGACATTCAAAGAAGAAAGAAATAGAATGTCGTCAGCGAACAGGTCGCTCGGTAAGTCCCAAAGATAAGAGAAGAAATAGAATAGACAGAGAGTAAGAGAGAGAGAGAGAGTAGCTTTTACAGTTGTATTATATTGTTGTATTTAGTGTAAACGCTGTTATTTGTAGCTTGGTACAGAAGGATGCCAGTGTATACGAGAGGAGTCTCACTTATCCCGGAGACTAAGGTATCAGGAACTCAAGAAACCGTTGAGCCACGGTACAACAGCAACGGAATATAGGTTAGGTGTCTTAACCTTACCGTCTCGTGCCACTTTTAACACCTTCCGTACCAATCTACCCCTTAAACCCCGTAGTGTTTTGATTGTATTGTTTGCCTTGTAAATTGTATTGATTGTATAATTGGTTGACTGACCGAAACCATGATATCAGTAAACGGATGTAACCGTAGAATCATGTAAATGGAATATCTGGAGAACCATGTAAATGGAATGTATATCCATGGTTCGGTTTAGTCAAGTTGTATAGATTGGATTCATGGATTAATGTTGAATTGTAATATTGAAGATTGTAGATTGTACTTGAATCATATTCAAGTCAGATTATACCGAGACTCGAACTGAGTCAGACAATTAGCAAAGTAAATTGAAGTCCTGATTGTTTTTATTAATTTGTCTACCTAAGATAGGCAAGCACCCACTTCTCCGGCTCCCTGAGACTCAAGATATTGGTCCCGTTTAAACCTATGTTTACTAGGGTGCTTAGGGTAATTTATAGAACTTGAGGGGGTTTTATGTAAAAATAATTTTATATACTTTTCAAAATATACCCCAAGCATTTATTATTCGTTTTTAGAGTTGTAATGAATGTGGATTTTATATTGTGATATTTCTAATGAAAATATCCTAAATTCAGAAATAAAGGTATTTATTTGTAATATTGATTTATATGGAATTCATGGTATTTTAGTGTAAAATTGATTCTTGTGATTTTTAGAAAAATGTGGAATATTTATATTATAACAAAATAGGTATTTTAATAATAAATATACATATATTTATACAAAAATAATTTTAATATATTTTTTATATTCTAAAAATCTCATTTTCTTAAGATATCGTATTTTAAATCTTTCGAGACCGAATGCTCCTTGCGGAGGTCTGAATCTCGCACTAGTAAGCCCGAGGATGTGCGATAATCCGTACCATCCCGAACGGGTTCCCCCAAATGGGTTGTAGCGGCGCTTTGCAAAGATTGTATAAATACTAAATCTTTTAGAAAACGGTTTTATGAAGTAAATGGTATTTATTTATAAAGATGTCAATTTTCCGTATTCTATGTTCTAGGGTCTCCTAAGTCAACTAGACTATTCCTAACTGGTCCAAAATGACAAGTTGTGAGATACCTCAAATCGCTTCTTCACCGCCAATTGTGGCCAGGTAAGTACAAGTGAAAAAAGGAGGGATCCGCTCACGAATCACCGTGAGACGGGCCTTTTAAAATTACCTTTCTCACTTGCCTAGCCTAGACACCACAAAGTCAGGTTTAAATAAACGACTGATGTTCACAACTTATCCTAGTTTCATAATAAGTGATATTTATTTAAAAGTGTATCAATACTAAATCTTTTAGAAATGGCTTTATTTAGTAAACGGTATTTAAATGAAAATGTTTGTTTTCTGTATTCTGAGTTCTCGAGGGTATCGCGTTAGGTTGTATATGAGTGTGTGAGGAGGTAGGTCGTTATCTCGTGATCTACTTTAAATGTATAGCAAGTTTGATGGAGTTAAATGTAGGATTGAAACAATGTGGTATTTAAGTGAAAAATACGATGAATGGAAATAGCTATCATTTTATATAATGAAACTTGATCAATTTGTTTAATTAGTGTTTAATAGTCAACATGAGAAAGTTTAAGTATGATTGTATTAGCGAGAAGTAGAATTTTATAGGAAACCGAATCGGAAATCGGATTTGTTCCGATTCCGTCGGGTTTTGTAAATCCGTATTTTTAGATAGAAGAGATAGGTAGAAATTGGGAATTACGGGTTTTAGGTCACACAAGAGAGTGAAATAGAAGTAGGGGAAACGCCGATGTGTTGCGTCGTTGCCGGTAGTTCCTAAAACGATCGCCGGAAGTTCCGCCGGGAATTCGTCGAAGTTTCGCCTCGAGCTCGTTTTCAAAGTGCACAAGATTCTTGGAATTTTTTTAGAGAGTTGGCTCAGAGTTAGGGGTGAGAAGGTAGAGGATAGGGGTGGTATTTATAGGATTAGGCTAGGGTTAGGATAGATAAAAGGTTAAAATGAAAAATATGATAAAATATATTAAAAATGTATTAAAAGTGGAGTAATTAGGGTTTTAAAAGAGCTCTGGAAATGGTCTGAGGCTAAAATTTTGCAGGTGCATAAGGAATGTGAAAAGACACAACTTTCATGTTGGGGTCGTCGCCGGAATCGGCCGACTCGGCCGTGACTCGGTCGGAGGACTGAGTCGGTCGAGTCGAGGCCGATTTGGCCGATTCCCAGCCGAGTCAGGAGGCTGGGATCCCCCCCGATGGTTCATCTAACCCCTGGCAATGTTACATTTTTGGGTGTGGTGGGGTTTTTGTGAGATATGCACGTGTAAACCCTTGGTATTCTAAAGGTTTTTTAAAAAAATCAATATTAAAATAATGTAGGGTATGGGATTTGAACTCTGGTAGCTTGGTTCAGCAGTGCAGGGTATTACCAATGAGCTACAAACTCCTTCTTGTAATTATGGAGCTAATTAATTATTTAAAGTAATAACGGTAAATGTAAATATCCCAAGTATACATTAATTTTAAAGCAAATTTTGTACACTAAAAATGGAGTTGTTACATTCTTTTAACTTGTAATTAAAAAGCAAAATAATTACTTATAACTTGTGCTCAGGCTAAAATACCCCTTTATGGATTTTTTTAAAAAAAATATTTGAAAAAAAATTTGTATAGGAAAATTAAGGTTGTTACAGTATTTCTGAATTTGCAATCTTTAATATAGTGGACTTTCTTTCCACAGTTATAATAAGGTCATTTCTTCTTTGCAAAATTAGATTTCTTAAAATCATTTCCCTTCTTCTGGACTTTGAAATTGTTCTGAAATTTTCTATGACCATTTCACTGACATGATTCACTTTAGAGTTAGATTTAGAACTAAGAAAAATCATGTCACGTGCACGGTTCTCTGCCTCAATCTGCAGATGAGTCTGAAATTGCTATATGGTAAAATTTTCAGGAGAGTGCAGAATTTTCTTTCTGTATTCATTCCAAGTATGAGGAAGTTTAGATAGAATCACTCCAACTTGAAATGAATCAGGGACTTTAATTTCAAGTTCGCTCAGTTTAGAGACGAGAATTTGTAATTCATGCACTTGATCCATGATTGGCATGTCATCAGCCATCTTAAATTCAAAATATTTAAGCACTAGAAATTTATCCGTACCTCTCTTCTCATTTTTGTACTTTGTTTCAATGGCGCTCCAGATTTCCTTTGGTGTCTTCATATTTCTGTAAAGATCATACGGACGATCGGTGAGGGAATTGAGAATGTGCCCGAGACAAACTAATTCATCTTCTTCACGCTTGTTTTTCTCTGTTCTAACACTCTCGGCATCATTTGAAGTTGAGGCTGAATCTGGAATAGACGGCAAGTTCGGATCGAGCACGTAAAAAATCTTCAAGACGGTCAACAAAAACACCATCTTGTCTTTCCATCTAGTGTAATTGTTCCCATCGAATCGATCCAGTTTGATAACATCTTGGTTCTGGAAATGAACCTTGACACTTGAATTTAATTCTGTCTCCATGGTTAAGACAGAATTAAAAGTTTTGAGGCGTGTGCCTCGTTAAAGACAATAATAAATAAATGTTATAAGCCTGCTAGAAATTAGGCCCATTTAGCTCATAACCCAATTTATTCAAGATATTACTTAAATATTGAGAATTATTATAAAGACCTGGGCATTCGTCTCTCCATCCGATATGAGACAATATCCCACATACAAATACTACCAATAGATTCAAACTACCAATCCATTGGTCAAACAATGTCAGTTACTTTTTTCAACAAGTTCTATTAGTACTGCTGAGTGTTTTGATCTCGTACATTTTGATATTCGGATCCTTATCGGACTCCAACTTTATCTGGTGCCAAATATTTCCTTACAGCAGTCGATGATTTTTCTCGTCCAACTTGGGGTTTTTAATGCATGATAAGACTAACTTAGATTTCATTATTCCAAATTTTTTAAAAATGGTCCAAAATAGTTTGGTAAACATAATTAAACAACTTCGATCTAACAGTGCATTAGATTTTGTAAAACGAACTATATTTAATTTTCTCAGTAATTTTGGAGTCCTTACTCATTCTAGTTGTGTTGAGACTTCTCAACAAAACGGTGATGTCTAAATAAAACATCGACATTTGTTGAATGTGGCTCGAGCACTTCGTTTTCAATCTAATGCACCATTACGTTTTTGGGGTGATTGCATCTTCGCCGTTGCCTATTTAATAAACTATATGCCTACGAATCTTTTGCATGGCAAAACCCCTCGTGAAATACTATTTCAAAAAAAAAGCATTTTTAACCATCTCCGTATTTTTGGTTGCCTTGTTATGGCCGTAACACTCGAACAAAAAATAAATTCGGCTCCCTTGCCAACCTAGGAATCTTTATAGGATGACTTTTGGGGGAAAGGGTTGCAAAGTCTATGATTTAGCTTTTAGAACCACTTACGTAACTCGTGATTTTGTTTTCCAGACAACCTTTCCTTTTTCCTCGTCCGTACCCCCTGCTGACATCACCTGCCTTTACCCCTTATTGATGATGGGACCATCCCACATTTGCGACCGGAACTCCCGCACTCCAAACTGAAAACACAGCCGCAATTCAATCCCTTATTGATGCTCCCAAAGTCCCACTCCAAACTGAAAACACAACATGTAAGGGTTTGGTTCTTGGCAGCTCGTATGTGATTTGTTATATCAGCCTTTCACATGAGGGTCATTTGCTCCAACTCCACCGGCTAATGCAGTTTAACATATGCTCACTCAAAACCTCCAAAGAAACTCAAAATCCACCTTAAACAACACAAACAAGTTTCCAAACTGGGTTACATAGTCATATGAGTTGTTTGTGCTTGAGGTGGAGTAAAAATGAATTCCCCTTATGGCCTGTCTCGTTGCAGGATTTAGAAATTTGGCTTCCAATACGGTTGAAAATTTCTGGATTTGGTAATCTGTTGTTTGGTTGGTTTTGGATTCCTAATATTGGATTTGTAGATTCTTATAATCTTTGTTTCGTTGGTAAAAAAAAGTGGGATTTGGATTTGAGGATTTTAGAGAGAGATAGATAGAGAGAGTATTATTAAATAAATAAAGTAGACGGGTCTACAATGAATAGTGCCAAATCGTTGCAAATCCTTTAAAAATTTTAGGATTCAAGAATCCTTATTTTATGGTGGTCCCTGATAAAATACAATGGAATCCAAGAAAACTAAATGCCCAACTAAACACAAAGTCAGGGAACGATCAAAATCCATAATAATCATGTAACCAAACAGGCCCTCGGTTTCAATTGATAGAGCAACAACTTTCAGACACACACACACGCAAAATGGGGAAAAAAACAACAAGAAGTAAAAAACTTGAACTTGAATGAGATAAATTGAAGAAAAATCAATTATGGAGAAGGATTGATAGGGATTGGATAGTATCCAACGAAATCATTAATACAGTCCGGTCCCAGACGTCCGACCCACCAATCCCGGACTCATCTCAAAAACAAATCTCAAAAGTCGTGGAATTGTAGGGTTTTGGATCATTCCCTCAGATTCAATTCAACACTCAACAACTTCATTTCCCCCTTTCCACTTAGCGAGAGAGAAGATGGAAGAGCCTTTGATCACTGAAGCGAGCAGCAGCAGCAGCAGAAACAGCGGCTGGAACGGGCAGCAGAGGCCGCCGAAGCCGTACCAACGAAGGTCCGATGCCATCGCTTACGGCACCCGCTTCCAAAAGGCCGCTGCCCTCGTCGATCTGGTCCCTCCTTCTTCGATCCTGCTTACTAATTTATTACTGTTTCTTGATTTCATTTCCTACGTTTGAGCATGTCAGTGTTTGTTTGCAACCCCAAAGATTCTTATTTATGAACTTTTCTGTGTCGGAATTTCATAATGAGATGAAAACAAGGGTTGAATCTCATGATTATAATTGGATTGGGTTTGGAAATTCAACAACACATACAACATTTTGAGCATTTGCATGCTCAATTTGATCTGAACTGAGATTGTCGCACTATCTCGAGGAGTGTGTCTACACTGTGACTTGGTTCCAAAAAAAAATGTCAGTGTATGAGCTTTGAGTTGGTTAGTGATGTTGAGTCGTGTTATTGGGTGTGTATTTTTTCAGGCAGAAGACGGTATTGGTTTACCTGAGGAAGTTTTACAAGATGCAAGCTTTGACAAGGCTGCTAAGGTTTACTTTATGTACATTCGATTCGATTTGCTCTGGTCCCTGAACCTCTTTGCCTTGATAGTACTCAATTTCCTCGAAGTAAGTTTCGCTCCTTCATGAACTATTCTCTTTCGTCCTCTCATCAAAGGAAGATGTTAGCTCAGAAGAAACTTCCTCTTAACGCCACTATACGTTGGGATTATGATACGAGAAATGTGGGTATCAAAGGCATAGGAGAGAGTTTTTCTCTTATATCGGTAAAAAATTCAACCACCTACGAGTTTTTTGATGATCAACAATGTCCGTCTTTGATCTTCACGAACTAAAGCATATGTACAACAATTTCCATGTGATTTTGATACTCTTTGACCGTAGATTTGGTTATGGAAAATGTTCTATTATTGTAAACCGGTAAATTTGTGACCCTCCAATACAAGTGTAAGAAGTATCAAAATCACATAATTTCTTTTTGTGTGCACGCCTTAGAATAACAGTGTCAGTCATAAAAAAAGTTGATAGACGTTGACCTTCTGTCCGACTAGGATATAAATCCTCTCCTGTACCCTTTATCCCCACATTTCTCTCATGATACGTATGCTGGTTATGTTTAGTTAATCATTTTCTAAGATAGATACGGGTTATCAAAACCATTTCAGAAGCCTCCATGGTGTGCCAATTCCGGTCATTCTTGTCAAGACAGAGAGAACTTTTTCCTTGGAGAGTTGCCTTACCTAACCAGTGCCGAGTCTCTCATCTATGAGGTTGGTCTACTTTGCAGAAAAAAATACAGATGTCCGATATATTTTTGCCTTTTAAAATACTGTTAAGTTCTTTTATTTTTTTTTAATTAGCCCTTGTTTCTTTTGGTTATGCATACTTGGTTTCTAAATTTTCTCGCACATTTGCACTGTCCTAAATTTATTCTGGACACATGAACTGCTATTTCATCAGTTATTTAATCCGGTTGTTGTTACTTGTTTCTGATATGTTCTACTTAGCTGATTAAGCTATTACCATATTGATGAATTAGTTTCTCTGATGCTAATTGTAACTGTTAATTGTGTTAACAAAATGCAAAATGTCATATTAATTCTCAGAGACACTATATATAGACAGGCCTTGAAGCTCTAACTCCAGCCTACCAAAGGATAAGGATGCTTTTATGTGGCGCTTTATATTTTTTTATTATCTTTCATATTCCTTCTTCCCAGGTGAGTGCGGCCTGCTATGTACAAGCTTTATAGTTGTATAGATTTTAATTATAGTTCGATTGCATGTGTCGGAACTTCTACTATCCTGAAATTAATAGGGTATAGCCGCTGACGTCTTTTTATTGATCTCATAAATATCTAATCTGCTTCAAGTCACACAACTTCCAAACATTCTCTAGACAAAAAGAATGGAATCTATCTCATGGAAATGTTTCATATCTGCAGGGAGCAGTAAACCAAAAATAAATCCCATCTTTCCTACATACTTATGTACAGGCAACAACTATATATCGGGAATTTTTAGCACTCCATACCATTGGGTACTGTGGCTCCAAATAAAATGTTGGTAGCGACATTCAACACTTTTGAAAGAGAACACCCGGAGACTGTAGCTATTCAAATCCATGAATTTGCTAGAAAATATTGGGAATTCAATTTCTTCCATCTAGCATCCAAAGTTGGCAAATGAAACAGAAAACATGCAAATCAGACACGGACCTTGCCATAGTCGAATCAACACCAAGTCATAGCCAGAATGTCAATTCAAGTTCAAAACTGTACAAGCGATAATTAGCTCCTTTGTTTATATCAAACAAACATCTCCATCCTCGAAGGGCTTAGAAATCCAAGGTGGGTGACTTCCCTTCCTCACACTTGTGATGGAATCAGTAGGTGATTGCTGGATTCTTGCTAAAGGACATTCATTTCAGGCATTTAGTCTTTAATCAAGAGGTTCCTAGCAAATCCCTAACCCCATCTTTGTAGGATTCTTGTGAACATACAACCATTTACAATAGAGGATCTCCTTCCTCCTGCTGCACAGAATATCCAGCTGATAGCACGAACATAGTACATTTGTTCTTTCTTAAAGTATTTAAAAAAAAAACTCGCTTTCTTCTCACATGTATAACTGAGAAAGGGTACTCTTTATTGTAATACTACCCAATACCAATTATTGCGCATACAACGCGATCCATGAAGCAAAGACCAGATTTTATCTGGAACTTAAATGGTCTTCATTTTTCAATGCTTATGGCAAGTGGGAAGTTGATTCCCCATTTTGAATCTTAACAACATTTCAACCAACCAGTCAATTACTTTTAAAAAGTGAAAAAAACACTTTTGGTCCAAAGATTAAAATCTTGTGGATGCTGTCTGCTAGTATGTGCCTCTGTATGCTCCACATAATAATGTTGTTCCTTATTTTATTTTCGTACTCTGCAGAATAACCTCCATGCTCTTATATTCCATCATAGTTCCCCGACTTGGCTTTGCACAATTTAATCCTGAGCTACAAGACCATGCCCAAAAATGATATAACCTTATATTTCGGAATGCTGTGGGATTTGAGCATGGATTGGATACTTGGAGCTCCTGATTACCTTTACTTTGTAAATGAAAGATGGCGACTGTTGACCTTAATGGTCTCCTGCTGCTTTTTAACTGATCTGGACTCATTAGAGAAATACCCCATCAATATAGAGTGGGATAAGTAGAAGAAGTGAGTGGCCAGACAACTTAAAAAAGTAGATTGGTGACCCTAGAACAGGTGGCTGAATGGAG
Organism: Agapanthus africanus; assembly: GCA_030015575.1. Taxonomy (NCBI): domain Eukaryota; kingdom Viridiplantae; phylum Streptophyta; class Magnoliopsida; order Asparagales; family Amaryllidaceae; genus Agapanthus; species Agapanthus africanus. The sequence continues at coordinate 352,390,420 of CM057351.1, forward strand.
ATCAAGGAATAGCTTGGATTCGTTCAACCATTAGCAAACATCAAAAGGTAGCACAGACAACAAACCTTGAAACTTCTTTTAGGGGACCCTTGCTGTTGTTTTTGAAGGTTCTACTATTTTTTTAATGCATGATATTAGCTGGAAGTTATTTCAGTAGCAGCGGCTGCTATTTCATTCAGTGGATGCTTCAAACTTGCTTTTTATTCTTTAATTGCAAGTAGACAAATTTTGGTTTCTAAAGCCTGAAGTGACATCTGAACAGTAACTTCTTAGATTATAAGGCATACAGCTCAAATGTTTGGAACTTTCAAAATGGACACCTGTGAGATGATGACAATTACCATTGAGATCATTTACTTGTGCAGTTGGTAGATTAATGGTTGATTACTCTGTGTAATTTTGGAACTATATTTGTATATTTTGTTCTAAAAGAATGCAATTAATGTTGTTAGAAGGAAACTCACACATTTTATAACTCTTCCTGCAGAGCATTACTTTGTTAATACTCACAGTACATACACTTTTCCCACTTGCATATGAAGGTTTTCATCTTTATTGGAAGAATTATCAGAATAAGCTGAAGGTTAGCTTATAACTTCATTCTCAATAGTTCTTTACAAAGCTTTATGAGTTGCCAACTTGCCGCTTTATATTATAACACATAATGAGTTTGGTTGCATTTTCGAGTGTTTGAAATGCAAATCTCAAAAAAATTACGTTTTCTTCCTTATTTCATTATTGTGAATACTCAGTAGCATACGAAAATCATGAAATTTCAAAAATCTTAGAATTTTTTGTTTTCTTCGGTTTTCCTAATATTTTACTTGCTTATACTTTCGGAGAACTTGCGAGCATTAGGTATACAAAAAGCTATGTGAAGTAAAAGAAGAAAGGTCGCTGACTGCTATTAAAAACCCGAGAGAACACAGAAATCCAGTCTGAGTGACTGATACTTAGGGTGACAGGGAATATCGGGAAACACACCAAAACATGAAGTTTTATAGAATCCCAAATTTTTCTCTCTTCAAATTTCCAATATTTTGCACACTCTATTGCGAAATTTTCAACAACCGCAAAATTTTCTATATTCTTTTGTTTTTCAATATTTTGCTTGCTATATAGTATTCCAAAATCGTAAAATCTTTAAAAAAATCCAAGGAATTTTTTGTTTTCTTTGATTTTTCAATATTTTTGTTTGCTATATATAGCAAACAAAAAACCCGAAAATGTCAAAAGTATCAATGTTTTCTATTTTCTTCCATTTTTCTATATTTTACATGCTCTAGCACGAGGAAATCGCAAAATTTTCAAAAATTATAAAATCTTCGGTTTTTTCAATATTATGCATGCTATAGCTAACGAAGATGGCGAAATTTTCAGAAATCTCAAATCTCTGTTTCCTTCAAAAATTTCCGTTTTCTTCGTTTTTTCCAATATTTTGATTGTTATAACACTCGAGAATCACGAAATGCACAAAAATCCCAAAATGTTTTTCTTCAAATTTTTAACATCTTGCACTCATATAGAACACGAATATGGTGAAATTTTAAATTTCTGTTTTTCAGTTTTTCAGCTTTTGCCACAATACAGCACACGAAAATCGCAAATATTTTAAAAATCTCAAATTTTTTTAGTCGCTTCCTTATTTCAATATTATGCATGCTATATCACACGAAAGTCAAAAAATTCTAAAAAATCTCTAAATTTTCTGTTTTTCGATTAAAATTTCATAATTGTTGTTTTTTGCTATTGTTTGTGCAAACTTGGGTATGTTATAAAAAATTACAAATGACTATCGAAATATATGCTCAGAAGGTTTAATTAGCTTTCAAATATCAATAACAAACAACAAGGTTCATAATATACTTATGATGATGCTGGTTGCATGTCGGCTTGTTCCACAAGATTTGAGATTATGATGATGGTGCATGCTGCTTGCCTGCAAATCAATGCAGCAATCTGCAATATTTCTGGAAAAGGAGACCAAACTTGTAAATTGTAATTGTTGAAAAAGCAAAGGAATCAAAATACAAAATAAACCCTATTTGAAAATTAAATGACTCAGAATTGACCGTAACAAGTGGATATTAAGCTTTGGAGATTTCAAGTGCTTGGATGCTTAATCGAGTGTGATCCTGTTCTTCTCTCACCCCCCCCCCCCCCTCCCTTTTCTAGTTTCTTTTTCTGCCTCCACTGTGTGGAGAGATAGTTATGCTGGTATTTTTTTGCTTTTTTGTTTTGTAATATGGAACATCTGTATAACTTTCTGTTTTAGTACTATTTCTATGGGACGGGCTGCTAAGCCCTGCTCTTATCGGGGAAAAAGAAGAAGAATTGACTCTAACATGACTATGAAAATAATGTTAGAATATTCCCCTGAATATGCCATGTGGTTACCATCGTCTCCTTGAGAAGTGATGCCTTGATAGGATGGATTCAAATAGAGAGAGATGTCCGACTGTTTCCCTTCTGCTTTCGGCTGAATTGGGATTAGGTTTCAGTTTTGAATTTAAACTCATTGGAGTTAGGTCTCTGGTGAATGGTCATCCATGAATGCAATAATCATGAATTTCTCATAATCAATAAATTTTGCCGTTAGTTGCTATTGTAGGGATTTTTATTTTCTTGTAGTTCTTTATTATCATCTTCTGAAAGTATTACTCTCATATTGTCTTTGCAGGTCTTGCTTATTTTACTTTTGATGTGTGATTTGTTGGTATATGCTTTGTACATTTCTCCTGTGGTAGTAGCTTATCTACCTTTCAGATTCGCTCCGTATCTTCGTGTGATCTTTGTTGCTTTGACAATCAGGTAAAAGTCGAGGACAACTATTTACCCGATTTTACTTGATTTTATAATAAGCTCTAAGAATTATTTGTTAAAGTTTCGACCAAGAGTCTGGACATTAAAGTCTTGGTTCCTATGTTATCGTTAGGTATTTTTAACATATGCCTCACACAAACTTAACTAATCCCTTAAACTACCGATTTATTCACGATCTCTCAAAATACTTAAAACTACCTCATTTAGTGCCCAGCCAATCTAAAATGTCAGCCTTCTGAATATTCATTAATGTCTAGATGGACCATTGCCATTTCAAATTTAGGGCTTAGGATCAAGTTTATGATTCTTTAATCTTTTTAAATTTCTAAAAGGTTTTTATGTGGATGAAAGAAAACGTGAGAGGGTCTATAAGGTGTTAGGGATATTGAGGCAGGACATAAGAAATGGGAGCGTATTAGTTGAGTTATAGAGTTATAGGAGGTTATGAGATTGCAAATTGAAGTGGGATTGTTAATGAGAGAAAGAATGCTCTAGAGAGAGATGGAAATTTCAACCATGGCTCACTTTGACATTCATTTATTGCACCATACTCATATATCCTATTTTCTTTATTATTTTCCCTTTTCTCCATTTGTGCGTGTCATCCTTGTGCAGGGGCCATGCTAATCTTCTCTGTATCGTTCCAATTTTATCGGATGTCCCTGAGGAGACACACTCGGTCGAATAAGTCCTTTGTCAAGCAAATCTTGCAATTGATCCTTAAGCTCTTTAAGCTTCGTCGAGACCATCCGATAAGTCGGTATAGAAATAGGCCCCATGTCGGGGATCAAGTCGGTGCAGAACTTGATATCGCACTCTGGCGGCAATCCAGATAACTCATCAAGAAATATATTGGGAAACTCTCTCACAATCGGAACCTGATCTAACAGGACCTCTGTGGCTCCAGCATCATGAATATATGCCAAGAATCCTTACATCCTTTCCTCAAGAGCCGACCATCGCAAATGGCAGAAATCAAACAGTGAAGGGTGGCACTGCGGTCCCCCTGAACCATAAGAACTGACTATCCTGAAAAAATAAACCTGACCGCCTTCTCACGGCAGTCCACGGACGCATAACAAGTGGCTAACCAGTCCATGCCAAGTAGAACGTCGAACCTGGAAAACTAAACCCGACCGCCTTCTCACGGCAGCCCACAGACGCATAACAAGTAGCTAACTAGTCCATGCCGAGTAGAACGTCGAAGTCAAACATGTCGAGAAGGGTCAAGTCAACAGGAGAATCTCCATCCCCAATACGAACGGAACACGACCGGAACACGTGTTGAGCGATAAAGGACTCTCCTATGAGAGTAATCACAACTAGTGGCTGATCTAATAAGGATGAATCTCGGCCCAACCTCGGTATAAAGTGTGGATACATAAGAGTGTGTGGAACTAGGGTCGAACAATATGCGCGCGTCAGAAGAACACACTGAAAAAGTACCTGTCACAACTATATTCGATGCCTGCGCATCTTGAGGAGTCAAAGCAAAAACTCGGGCTTGTTCTCTATCGGGATCCTGCTGTCCTCTGCCATCTCGTCCCCTCTGAACAGGACCGCCACGATCACGACCTCTCTGAGTATTGGTCTGGTGTGGAGTAACGACGAGCATAGGAGGCAATGCTCTCAGAGGAGGTGAAGGGATAAAGTAACCTGTGGAACTGCTTCTTCGTCCTGGCGTCTCATAGTACAATGCCTGACGCGGTAATGCGGACTCCTACACCGAAATCATCCTGACGACGGCTGTTGACCCGGTAAGTAAGAGCTAAATAACTGGCCCCGTATCAGGCCTCTGCCGCCGCCACGGTCTAAAAAGAATCTGCCACTGCCTCTGCTTGCCATACCTCTGCCAATCTGCCCGAAAACTGAAATACCAGTGCGAACCTGCTTCGGTCCCAGAATAACTGTAGTCTCGGTAATACACTCCTCCACTAGCATGGCTGTGTCCATCGTTGCTGTATAGGTGTCAGAGTGCTGGATGCCAATAGAAAGAAACATCTATGTCAAGACCTCCCACAAATCTCTTGATGTGCTTCTCTTCAGTGTCCACCAAATAAAACGCATATCTGGATAGCCGGATGAACTGGATATCGTACTCGACCATGGTCATACCAGGAGTCTTGCGCAAAGACTCAAAACTGCGAGCTCGAGCATCCCTGACACTCTGCGGAAGGAAACGAGCAAGAAAGACCGTCGAAAACTCGTCCCATGTCATAGGAGGAAAACCAGCAGCCCGACCTCTCTCAACGAACTCATACCAAGTCTGGACAAGACCCTCCAGATGAAAACTACCAAGCTCAACCGATCTCGCATCAGAACACCTCAGGGAACGACAAATCCTGGCCATCCTGTCGAGAAATAACTGTGGATCCTCTGCTGCGTCTGTACCAGTGAAAACCGGAGGCTTCAGCCTCATAAACTCCTGTAGTGATACTGCGATAGTCTCGCTAGCGGCATGTATAGCTGACTATCGCAGTATCACTACAGGGGTTTATAAGGCCGAAGCCTCCGGTTTTCACTGGCACAGACGCAGCAGAGGATCCACAGTCATTTCTCGACAGGATGGTCAGAATTTGTCGTTCCCTGAGGTGTTCTGATGCGAGATCTGTTGAGCTTACTAGTTTTCGTCTGGAGGGTCTTTCCCAGACTTGGTGTGAGTCCGTTGAGAGAGGCCATGCTACTGGTCTTTCTCGTATGACATGGGACGAGTTTTCGACGGCCTTTTTTGCTCGTTTCCTTCCATAGAGCGTCAGGGATGCTCGCAGTTTTGAGTTTTTGCGTAAGACTCATGGTATGACTGTGGCCGAGTACGATATGCGCCTTATTTGGTGGACACCGAAAAGAAGCGTATCAAGAGATTTGTGCGAGGTCTTGACACAGATGTTTCTTTCCATTGGCACCCAGCATTTTGACACCTATACAGCAACGATGGACGCAGCCATGCTAGTGAAGGGGTGTATTACCGAGACTGCGGTTATTCCGGGACCGAAGCTGGTTCGCACCGGTGTATCAGTTTCCGGGCATATTGGTAGAGGTATGGCAGGCAGAGGTCGTGGCAGATTCTTTTTAGACCGTGGCGGCGGCAGAGGCCTGATACGGGGCCAGTTATTTAGCTCTTACTTACCGGGTCAGCAGCCGTCGCCAGGATGTTTTCTGTGTGGGAGTCCGCGTGAGGTATTGTACTGTGAGACGCCATGCGAGGCAGCAATTCCACAGGTCTCCTCCTCCGAGATCATTGCCTTCTACGCCCGTCATTACTCCACACCAGATCGATACTCAGAGAGGTCGTGGTCATGGCGGTCCTGTTCAGAAGGGACGAGAGGACAGCAGGATCCCGGTAGAGGACAGGCCCGAGTTTTTGCTTTGACTCCTCAGGATGTGCAGGCAACGAATGTAGTTGTGACAGGTACTCTTTCAGTGTGTTCTTCTGACACACGCATATTGTTCGACCCTGTTCCACACATTCTTATGTATCCACACACTTCGTCCTTGTTAGATCAGCTACTAGTTGTGATTACTCTCGTAAGAAAGTCTTTTATCGCTCGACACGTGTTTCGTTCGTATTGGGGATAGAGATTCTTCTGTTGATTTGATCCTTCTCGACATGTTAGACTTCGACGTTCTACTCGGTATGGACTGCTTAGCCATTTGTTATGCGTCCGTGTACTGCCGTGAGAAGGTGGTTAGGTTTAGTTTTCTTGGAGAGCCAGTTCTTGTGGTTCAGGGGGACCGCAGTGCCATTCTTCACTGTTTGATTTCTGCTCTTTGCGCTAGTTGGCTTTTGAGGAAAGGATGTCGGAATTCTCGGCATATATTCATGATGCTGGAGCCACAGAGGTCCCGTTGGACCAGGTTCCGATTGTGAGAGAGTTACCTGGATTGCCGCCAGAGCGCAATATCGAGTTCTGCATTGACTTGATCTCCGGTACGGGGCCTATTTCTATACCATCTTATCGGATGGCCCCGGCGGAGCTTAAGAATCAGTTGCAAGATTTGCTTGACAAAAGATTTATTCGACCGAGTGTGTCTTCTCGGGGACATCCGATAAAATTGGAACGATACAGAGAAGATTAGCATGGCCCCTGCGCAAGGATAAATAGGATATATGAGCATGGTGCAATAAATGAACGTCAAAGTGAGCCATGGTTGAAATTTTCATCTCTTTCTAGTTCATTATTTCTCCCATTCTCCTTTTATGGCACAACGGGGGTGAGTTGCCAGCTCGTGAGTAGTAAGTGACAATCGTAAGCATGTACGTACCAGCGACAGATCCTAAGTATAAATTTATGATGCGGTTTGCTAGTATGGATGCAACATGAATAAGTGAGCGAAGTATAAAAGATTTGTAACTAGATTCAAAAAAATCGGGCGCTTTACGCCATCCGAACGATTTCCCCCATAGATATTAAATCTACTCACCGGAACGGCCTTGGCTATTCGAATCCGACCATCTCTTTTCCTTTTCTAGCCGCATCCGAAGTCTCCGCAACCGATCCTAGAATCACACAAAACTTAGCACATGATGCTAGAAATCTGATATGACACGAAATCAAATACTACGAATGAACCAACTCTCACGAGTTAACACGTGTGAACTTGGTGCGTTAAACGTGTGCAACAACGTCTAAGACTACCCCCAAGGGCTGTTGTCTAAAGGAAACACCAAAACAAGAATCGGAACGTCCGTATCGTACGTTAACAAAACGCCTAAATTAAGGTAAAATATTTATAAAGTAGGAAATGAGTTATATACTTTATGAGATGAATCATTCTTTTTTGACTTTGGATCGTAGGCTCACATCCCAATTCCCAAGTATGGCATCTTATTGTTTGTTCTTCCAATGTATTCCTTAAGAAACTGTAATAGTTCTTGTAGAGGAACACAGCAATAACATCATTTTGGTTGACCCAATAGATTTTGTATGCACAAGATTTCGGATACAACTATAATTTCTTTTTCATTGTTTCTTTGTAATTTCTCAAAATCTTCATGAGCTATGATTTGTTGGATATAACTGGAACCTTGACATTAAACATTAAAATCAGTGATGCCAGTGGTTTCATTATGCCTAATTTCTGTAAGCAATTCCAGTTGGATTAGCACATATTTAATGCCTGGCATTTGGGATTTACAAGCATAATTTTTTTATTTACATTTTTGTAATGAATATTAACTAGTCTGATTCAGGAAATTGCAAACAGCATTTACTATCAATGTGTCATTTTAAGTCTTTCTAATAAAGATGAGCTTCTTTGAATTAGGGAATTGCGGACATGTATAGTGACGCTGGCTGGCATGTTTGGGATGTACCTGAATGTTTTGGTAAGATTGCTGTTTGGCATATATATTCCAAAAATTGCTTACAATTATTCCTGTAATGTTCACATGAACTATAATCTAGTATCAGTCAAGCAAATAACAAGTTTAACAAGTATCATACACTCTGTTTCATTTGGTGAAATTTTTATAATATAAACAGTATAATTGGGAGAAGAATGGTTTTGGTTCTTCGACTGTTGTTCCTTTCTTTCTATTCTCCTTAACTTCCTTTCTTTTACATATATATGACCTTGAGCTTATTCACTCATTTTTGTCTCCTTGCACTTGCAATTTCAGGCACTTTGGTTATTGTTTCTGTTGTTTGCCAGCTGGTTAGCATATGTCACATTTGAAGACACCCAACAGGGAAAGGTTATGTTTTACTCGTATGGTTCCACACTGTATCAGATGTTTGTGCTTTTCACCACGTCGAATAACCCGGATGTATGGATTCCTGCTTACAAGTAAGTTGGATTACAATTGGAGCACTGTGCTCAACAATTTATCTATATGTAAACCAGTGCATGTATGATTTACTCTTGCCACATTAAATCATAACTTTGCCGATCATTCAGCTAGATTTTGAGTAATAGTCGCATTATGCTTGTGGCATGTTATCTATAGCTCCTGTCATCTCTCAAGCTCATATTTGTAGCATATTTATCCTGGATCAGCAACTTCTAATATGTAGATATTCATTTAAATGTTTTTCATCAAAATAAAATAAAATAAATAAAATATAATATGTAGATGAGGATATTTAAATTAATCGACTTATTATCTCAGATAGACAATATTTTACAGACCTTGGTGTACTAGCTGAGATCATTTAGCATTTGTAGTCAAATAACTGTCTGATATAATAAATAATTCCATACTCTTCTTAAAAACAAAGAATAAAAAATGTAAAATAGAGAATAATGTAAAGAACCCCAAAATTCATTGTTCCATCGCAGCATGTGTTGGCATCTTCTGGGCTGATAGAATTATATGGGAGAATTTTGATGCTCCAGTTGAAGTCCCTGCATTTCATAACTTTGAATGAACTTTGTTCCATATCTATCAATCATCCACCTGATTGTATATAGTGGATTTATAAGTAAGGAGCTTTGTGACCAGCGACACCTGTGTGTTATTTATAGATTTCAAAATTAATCCTTCAACTTGTAGATAATGATCCACACTGGGATGCAATAATGGATGATATACGTCAACATCTGGATCAGGAACGTGCTTCTAGCTGGGTTCCAGAAAGAAACTTTTGCATAAGCCTGAAATGAAAGTAGTATTAATTGGCGGTTCCATAAAGGTTGACTGGGAGTAGTGGATGTTGTCTTTTCTTCTTTCTTTTGGTTGGTCTAGTCTACTGCTTGAAAGCCGAAACAACCCTTCCTCAATAGCAGTTTCCAAACACCCTTTTTATCTTTGAGGGGATCCCCTATTAGGGTGATAGGCCCATATATGCCTCACTATGCACAAATAGGTTACTCTGAGGATAATAGAGGTTGAATAACATCTTGACTTGATATCAATCAGAATGCCAGATTCGAATTCTGTCACCAGCACCGCCACTTGTTTTTTTCTTTTGCAAAATTTGCACCAGAAAATATCAATTTTAAAAAGCAAAACTCTATGCAAAACATATGAGACCATGCAAGTTACGGATGAGAGTTTCTGACCATAACCTAATTGCTGAAATGACAAGCAGAATCTCGACACTAGATAAGTAGTCTCTTTATATTAGAATGAGACTAGATCAGCATGTCCTCTGTATTAGAAAAGCAGTAGTCTACTGGTCATGATGCATTAACAGATATCAGTACGTAGAAATGCATCGATGTATCATGTACTGCACATTCCACAAGTCTACAGTTAAGGATCCCCTTACAGTTGATATGTAGATATCCGCCAACTGCAATTGAATGAGAAGTGAGAGTTGTCTTGCCGTGCCACAGATGATACCCAAGCCAATGCTACTTTCTCCTACTAATCACTTTGAGTTATCTTTAATCATGGGAATGAGCTGATAAAGCTTTCTGCAACAGCAGAAAGAGAGAAGTTCGAGGAAGGAAAAACTTACACAACATTTCGCATATTTAGACCCCCACCAACACATTATCATGAATTACTTCAAAGTTTCGAACACTTGCTTTTAACACCAATGATACATATGTAACACCAATGACACATATGATAGATATAATTAACCACTAGCAGATATAATCGAGCTGACTTGCATATGGATTTTTTAATAAACGAATGGCTCAAATTGGCAGCTTGCCCAGTTCACTTGTGGCATTTTCTTTCCAGTATTCCATTTTTATTTTCTCTTGCATAATCTTATACGTGTCATTTATGCTTCTTCATGGTTAATTTCATTTCCCTCTCATGGAATCACATTCGATATTCAATTGCCTGTTCCATTGCCTTTTGTTGAGTTTTGACAGATGCCTTTTCAACAGGAATTCACGTTCGTCTTGCCTGTTTTTTGTTATTTATGTGCTGTTGGGAGTTTACTTCCTTACTAATCTTATTCTTGCCGTCGTGTATGATAGCTTTAAAGCCCAGGTATTTACTTGTTAGCGTTGTTGTTTTGCAAAGGGCATCTAATCCTGCAATCGTCCTACGTTGCTTTGTACAATTTATATGGTTTCTTAACTTACCTATTAAAAGACCGCTATTTGAATATCATTTAGTTTATTTTCCTTCCTACGTAGCTTGCAAAACAAGTTGGTGAAATGGATGCCATGAGGATTAGGATCTTGGGAAAGGCATTCAGTCTTGTCGACAATTATGTAAGTATTTCTTTAAAGCTTACGTATTCTGAATCAATACCTTCTCTTTCCGAGATTTTTTAGTCTCAAAGTATAGTTAATATAATCTGGTAGTTTGTAGGAGACTACAATTTTTACCGCAAAAAATGGTAATTGGCATGATATGCATGCGATAGTAGAAATATAAATAACCTTTTTCTATGGAAATTTAAATTTTTAATACCTGCGGATTATCAAATATGAGTGTTATCAACATAAGGTGAACTAAGATTAGTGGACAGAAGAAACCGTAGAACTAAAACTATATGTTTGCTTGACTTGTGCATTGCAAATGCCATCTTCAAGTCCAGCATAGTACTAAAAATTATATGTATGCTTCATTAGAAGCCAATTTGAGTTCTTATTATGACATGAAGTGGTTCTAACAGAAGTACACAAGTATTGGCCTTATTCCTTAAACCTTAGATCGCATGCAAAAATAGTGGTTGTTTTGCTGAGGTTGTCATGTTATGCTAGTGCGAACTCGAAGCTTCTAATGTTTTGGCCAACTATTTAGTTGAGCTTTCTTTTGCTGATATTCTGTCAGAAGGTAGATATTGGTTATATTTCATTGTTATCTTATAATTTGTTCTTTGCAACAGCTATAATGTCGCCTTTCATGTCATCTTTTACATAACTTACTATTCTTGTTTGCGCACCAGAATCATGGTTTTCTGAACAAAGAGCAATGTATTCGTTTGTTTGAGGAGCTAAACAAGTACAGGTAACAATCTGAATAAATGCGATGTTCAATGTGATATTTTTTCCTTAACTATTTACTTTAATAAGGTATCGATTTTATGTAAAAGCAATAATTTTTTTTCAAATGATCATAATCTGAATACATAATAGAATTTTATCCCTGTCAGAACTATCAACCTTTAAAAAAAAGAAGTCCTATCTTGCATTCTTCCTTAATATATTTTCATCTTAATATTGGCTGCTTACTTTGGTGATAAATTGCGTCAGATTATATTATGCCGTCTCTGAAACGAACATTGATAAGTGATGTTAGCTTGATATACATTGTTTGCCCACGATATAAGCTTCTGACTGGTTCTTCACATGGTACGAGAGCATGTGGTTTCAAGAGGTATTGGGTTTAAAATACATTAAGTTCGCCTAAAAGTACATTTATTCCCCCCGAAAAATTCTGCCCTTACAAGTGAGCGTTACTGCTGGAGTCCTTTTCACGTGTTCCATAGGCCTACACAAGAGAGAGCGTTAAGGTGTTATGTTAACTTAATGTACATTCTTAAGCTTTTCGGTAAAGTGGTTTGACTACGGCAATTTTGTATAACTTAAGTTTATCACCTTGCCCGTTGTTCGACTCCCAATCTAGGAGAGAGGTTGAACATTGTGACCAGTTTGGTAGATTTTCCTACCACTGCATTGGTTTTTGTATCCTGGGGGAAGCCCAACTCTTGCTATTGTTTCCTTGACCCAGAGTAACATAACTTTGACATTTGAAAAAACCATCACATCTTTCATGGGGGACATGTATTCGATACACAATCACATTTCAATGAGGAAAAAATTTATTAACATCTTGATAGGTTAATTGCTAAGATTATTAAATTATCCTAAGATCAAGTTCTATACTGTAATTAGTTTTAAATGGTTTGATTTGATGCATTTGTTATTACAATCAACCCAATTCTCTTAAGTAGTTTTGGAGATGCTTAATTGAATTGTCATGTTCCAAAACCATTTATAAAAAACTCGTAATATTCAAGTGTGACCGGCCTCAAGTTTGTTTGAATTAGAAACTTGCAAGGCCTAACTACAAGATTGCACGGACACATGGACATGGACACGATATGATACGACATGGTGATAGAGCAAAATCCCAAAATATAGGATACGGGATCACGGATATATATCATTATAAGAAAGATAATTTCATAACATTAAAACAACATATTCAGCAAAAATTCAGCAATTCAAAAAAATCCACTAAGATTATGTTTTTTCTCGTCTTTAATTGAAAACATAAGGTCGCCGATACTACGGGAATCACTTTTTGTTTCGTGGCTAAACTTAAACGTGTTCGACATGTGTCTGATACATGTCCAAAGCCAAAGCCAGCCCATTTCGAAGCGGGACACGGAAATTCCGTGTCGGGTACGAATCCGTGTCCGACACGTGTCCGATATACAACAACCAAAAAGACGTTTCTGTACAACCTAGCCTAATTAAAACATAAAAATCATTGACAATACTCATTAAACTCAAGATATGATATCAATAGTCTAAAATCCCAAATTTAGTTATTCGGATAATTACAAGAAATCTTAAATTCCAAAATGATATTATCTACCAATGAATCAATACTAGTACTAGACACAAAACTCTTAATTCACTACGATATCTAATTTAGCTGCAAATCCACAAACCTTATAATAAAACATACGTGGAACTAGGTGTGTCAACCAAAAATGTCATGCAATTAATTCTCTTGGCGGCTTCTCTTCTCAAATCAATTTCCTGCGTTTTGATTAGTAGCAACATAAAACGTGGGTGAGCTTCACAACCCAATAAATATGCAAATAAACAGATTGAGATTAAAGATGAGACGACAGTTATATGAGCATAAGATTCAGTAGAAGATAACGATAAATCAAGAAAACGACGTAGATTAATGTAGAAATCCCACAAAAGTGTATAAATACAACATACGATACATAAAAATAAGGTGAAAATTAAACAAAATTACATCTATGGGCTACCACTTAAAAGTCAGTTGTCAAGTTACTAGTTACACATTAGTGGTCGGTTGGTCTGTAGCAGCTTGTCTGTAGCGGCAAATCCCTAGAGCATACAACCACCTAATTGTTAAAACTGATGTGAGCATATCAGGGCTCAACAAGTGCTAAGTTTGCACATCACACAACTTAGGCAACAGAAGCAGGATAAGGGTAGGTATATGAAATCAAATAAAATCATAAGGTTTATATGTGAGAGACAATATTAAGTAAAACACATGATATAAGGGTCAAAGGAACGATAATTAGGCATTACGGACTCCTACACTCACCAGGATTCAGGTTTGGCCAATAACGGAAAATACCGGGACCTATAGCGGCGGCCTTCAATTGCAACAACACATCCACGGGGTGCTAGCACAGCTAATATTTACCTGTAAATTATAGATTTGCTTAACTTTCATATGTACATCTTTAGGAAGCGATAAACACATCCAATAGTTTCATTATAATTGAGATTAAGGATAGTAAGTCATCACATTGATAATCTAAATGATAGAAGATCAATATCCAACCACAAATAGTTAGCAACGGATAATTTTAATATCTAATCATCAATATGCATTTAATTAATACAATCATCAAGAGATAAATAAGTATAAATAATTATCAAGTGAACAATGGCGATACGTTATAAAGAGAGCGAAAAGAACCATAAATCATAATATATGAATTTACCACTTACAGTACTTGTAAAAACCCTAAGTTTTATGCGACTCCAAATTATCTCAAATTCCAACATTATTTTTAAACACAATATATAAAAATAATATTGCCACATTAAAACCTTCCTACAACAGTTATTAATCTAATAAAATAAACCTCGAATTTACCTACAATCCCACGTATAACCATCTAAATATACTCATGGTATTTTTGTGATATATTATAATTTTATTATAGATAATTTTATGATGTTAATGGGTTAATAATTAATATTGAAAAAACGCATAGATAAATTTTATATTCCGTAAAATCCCTAACCTCATCTTTTTCCTACGAACACATTGGTTCTTCAAAAAATTCCATGACCAAACCTAGGGTTTGCCGCCGAGTTGGCTACCACCAAGCAAAGACAAGACCCGAAATCAATAGACAAACCTTGCCCATGGCGGCATCGAGGTGGGTAATCTTTATTCTTCTAGTTCTATTTGAAGTAGATGGGAGCATTGAAAAAAGAGAAGTTAGATTTATACTTTAGATTCATGAAATCAAAGATAAATCAAGATGAGGACATCAACTTCTGGCTAGCAAATCCAAGAGAACTTGAGGGAGCCCATGTCGATTAAAGAATATATGGATTAACATGCGGCTCAAGTAGAATACTAGAGAGATTGGATGGGAGAGATACAAGGGAGAAAGGGCGGAGAGAGAGATTTGGGATTTATTTAAGAATTCGAGAGTTATGTATTGGAGGTCATATTTATTGAATCTTAGAAAATATAATGTGTTTTTTTTGGAGATTGTAAGGATTTTAGGCCTTGCGGTTTCTAATGGTTGGAATTGCGGCCGGTCACGCATTCATATAAACTTTGTGGTCGGTTTTGGGGTGTGATATGTTGTATAATGTTTATAATTGTACACTATAATTATTCTTTGTGGCGATTCTATTAATTATTCTCTGAATTTTTCCGCTCATTCTTCTAGGTCCTTGCCAAAAATTTCTCGGGAGGATTTTGAATTAATATTCCATGAGCTTGATAATAGTGGTGATTTTAAGGTTCTCTCTCTCTCTCCACATCCCCACCGCCAAACACATTTGCACCACGAATCTTCTCATCGCATTCCTGCAATTTGATGTTGCCTGACAGATTAATTTGGAAGAGTTCACAGATCTCTGCAATGCTATAGCCCTAAGGTTCCAAAAGGAAGCTTCTGTAAGTCAGAGATCTTCCATAACTTCAAGTTTACCTGGTGATGTTTAGAAATTTAGGATTCCTCTTTCTCTGCCAGATAAGTTTCAACAGCAATGAGTGTGCTTTTATCTGTAACACCATGCTTATGTTTGCAGCCATCTTGGTTTGAGAGGTTCCCAACATATTATCATTCACCTCAGTGTCAAAAGTTGAAAGCGTTTGTGCGAAGCTCCACGTTTGGATATATTATAGCATCTATCCTTGTACTCAATTTGATTACTGTCATCATTGAAACAACGGTGAGTTTTTTTTTGGTACCTTGTGAATACCTTTCTGTTTCATGTTTATAAATTTTTTTTACTATATATTTTCGTGTCTGCAATGTGATTCAAGCATCAGGCCTGGGCAGGCTTCTTTCCAGAGATTAGTTGCTTCTAACATATTGTTGGTTGTACTTACATTGAAAATAATTTTATTTTGGTGGCTTTAGGATCCGGAGGTTCTGAGTCTTCTGACTGCTTTTTGAAATCTTCTTATAGTCGGGTTACAAACGAATTTGTGTTTGTCATACTCTTTGACGTGGCTGATTCTGATCTTCAATATGGAGCGTCCTTGTAGGGTATTAATGAAATTAGAGGGGAGCATGTCAGGAATTATTTATCCAGTTAAAGTGTTTAGGCTTACTTGTCCATGGTACGAAAGCATGCATGAACTTATTATGATGTTAATTGTACTAAGTACTCATGTAATATATCAAGCATGAAAAGAAGATATAAATTAAATTTGGATTTTCTAAATCATTAACTTTATGAAAGTTTTCTTTTGAGGACCTCCCAAATTACACCTACATAACTACATTTTAAAAATCACATATGAAGTCCCTTCCGTTGAAGGTTAGTGAAGCTAAACTTACAACCTCACAATTTTTCGCTAGGATACTCATGGTGATACTTGTGAAGGTTTAGATGTTCTGTTTCATTCATTTTTCTTATTTGATGTATATTTTCCTGTAACAAAAGATTAGCCTCTGTGTTTTTTTGGAAAGACAGAGACTCAGTGTCAATGTATTGGATGGCGAATCAATATATTTTTTTCTATTTAAATTCTGTATGTTGTTTTGACTTAATAGGAATTGCAGCCCAGAAATTTCTGGATAACTTTCTACATTTGGATTTTGTTTGCCAAGGATGCCATTTGCAACATCAATGCTCTTTGAGTTAGTCTACTTTTGTATGATATTTGAAACTTATGCATAGTACCTGACTTGTGGATATCCTGATTAGAGTGCAATGTTACTCAGTAATTACATGAGTGCATTTTCTTATTTTATTGTCCACTCATTATCTTGCATTTCTGTTGAACTTTTATTTCTTGTAGCTTGATATAGAGAACAGCTCTGGGCAGGGAGTTTGGCAATCTGTTGAGTTTGTCTTTGGTAAATAATTTTATGTATTTATAGTTAGCTTGGTATAATAATATTCATTTTTTTTAATAAAAATGATTCTCAAGTGTCAGTAAATTTGAGATTATTATCACATGGATCATATGTGGTCCCTTGTAATACGTTATATATTGGGGTGAATGGTTTTCTCTCTGTTACACAGATAACAGAATGGACAAATCCATACAAAAACCTCACTACGTGGATACTTAGCGATGTTTCCTTTGACACGTCCTACAATTTATACAGTATTCTAGACATATTGAACAAGTATAGATTACTAAGACTGAATAATTAGTACACGAATATGGGATTCGCAGTAGAGTTAATTAGTACATGCAATTATGCAATTTCCTATTTTGCTAATGAATCTCAAATTCATATTTATGAGAAACAAAGAATATTATTCCATCCCCCCCCAGAGATAGAGAGATAGAGATAGAGAGAGAGAGAGTATGATTGCTAGGGTAGCTTCTATGTTATATATATAAACAGCTCGGTTGGGGTTCTCTAAAATCTTCTAGATCTGGGAAAGTTCAGAAGAAGGGGAAAGAATCTTGAATTTGCATTTTTAGGCCAAGAAAATTATTTGCATTCTTAGTTTAGATTTCCAAGCAGGATAATTTGTTTGTTATTATGCATATTATTATTATTATTATTATTATTATTATTATGTATGCATGTATCTCCTTGATATTGATGAAGTGCTTAGTATTCTGCAGGTTGGATTTATGTCTTGGAAATGGCTTTAAAAATATTTTCATTGGGTTTTGATGCTTACTGGATGGAAGGCCAAAACCGTTTTGATTTTATTGTCACATGGATAATAGGTGAGGAAATCTTCTTCTTATATTTCTTCTTTGTTTTTTTGTCTCGTTAATTATTATTATGTTATAGAAAGAACACTTCACCCCTACCTTAGCATGCAACATTGGATCATGGGTCATACTGCTAAACTAATTGCTTCTCTGTAAATTGAATTTTGTTGCCTGTTCTAATATAAAGAAAACTCTATTTCATTTAGTCAAAACATTAATTTCATGGATAGTCATATGCATTTTGTGGACGGATGAATGGGCAATGTGAATATGTGATAGCGTTTGTAATGTAATTGTGTCTCACGTTTCTTCAAACGAGAATGAAACTCAGTCTATGCTGCTGTTTTTTAAAAACCATGGTTAATACGAATAAACTATTTATAACCTGTGCGTTGAAGTTATTATCATATTTTGCGTACTAAATGTATGCATTTTAGTAGTGAAGAGTTTTTTGTATGCTATAACCTGTTATTTTCTCAGTTTAATAGTTTTTCTCAGTTGAAGCATATAGCAATTCATGAAGAATGCATGAACTTCTATCCAATACTAAAATTTAAACAGAATTGTCCCATTTTCCTGTTGAAATCTCATGCCATGTTTCGATACAAGAATGCCTTGAAGCATATTACTATGGATTGCAATGATGACTGTGGTTCACATTCCGTTTTTGCAGTTATTGGAGAGGCGATGACTTTTTTCTTCTCATCTGAGCTACCTTTTCTTTCAAATGGAGAATGGTATACTCTACTTTATAGCACCTATAGATTTTTCCCCCATGATCCTTCATTTTCTTATAAATCAAATACCAAATATTCATTTGTTAGGGATACTACTCCAAAGTGTGTTGCTTTTGGTTGGACATTCATGTTCATTGGGCATTTTATTCTATGTCGTTGTCTCTCTAATGGTTTTACAGTCATTGCACAATTATTATAGACAATGTAGGTTTAAACTCATTTGTTGCTCGTAATCGTGAACTGTTACCCAGATCGGCCGTCCTAGGGGGTGTGGTGTATGACTTACGGCTGTAGGCTAATTAAAATGGACAGATGAAAGTAAACATGGAATATAAGCATTGAAGTTTATGCAATGAGATGCAAAAAACAAGTAAACTAAACGCAAGAATAAGTAGACACACATCATTCACTAACATGTCAGATTTATCCTGATTCGGTCATCACTGGTCTCTGACCAGCCCCTTTGCCTTGTATTCCACTATTATGCAACATCTATCGCGCACATTGAGAACTTTCACCAAGACTTAGGCCACCCAGTCATTTACTAAACAAGAAAAAAATGATATTGGAATTAGATCTTTCGCCAAGATGATACAATGCGTGCCTCTATATTGCATTCCGCTTATCCTTGCATGGTAACATGCAGATGAGCTCTTATGCCTGCTGATATTACACTTAACGGTCTTGTGCTATGTAATTTGGTCACAGTTGCACTTCGTAATTTACATTGAATATAGTGAGAAGTCCTAGGAATGAGACAACTGGTTCCTGTCTGGTAGCATGGATTTCACAAGTTGTAGATTATAGATTGACATTTCTCTTTTGGCTGGCAACAGGATTCGCTACCTTCTGATTGCAAGAATGTTACGCTTAATAAGGCTGCTGCTACATGTTCAACGCTGTAGGGCATTTGTTGCAACATTCTTAACTTTACTTCCAAGTTTGATGCCCTACCTAGGAATCATCTTTTGTGTTCTTTGCATCTATTGCTCCCTTGGTTTACAGGTACAAAGTTCAACTCAGGCTAATTCCTTTTTTCTCTTTATTTCCATGAGCTTTTAACTGTTAATCCATAACCCGGGAGCATGATTCGTACAACAACAACAACAACTAGGCCTTCTTCCAAACTTTTAGAGAGGAGCATATTATGTCTTGAACTGGTAGAGGCATGTATTGTGTTGAATAAAAATTCGAATGCCATGTAATACAAATATATTAGTCCTGTGCAAGTTAGTACTGGAGTTGGAAGCACTATGTGCGAACTTGTTTTGAGAAAGGATTTAAGTGAGTGGGAGAGAGCAATCACAAGCTCTACTTACATATAAACCGAGTGACACACCCTCAAGTTGGGTGCAACCTTACATAGGATAACAATTGACGAAAGAGAGATTTAAAAAAAATCCGCTTGGAAACTGATTTACAAAGGGAGGCTCTGTGAGAAACTTAGAAGACATTGAAGAGAGAGACGACCATTGTAAGGCAGCACAAGTTTCTATGAAGGTTATTTCTATTATTAGTTCTAGACAGTTGTCACCTTAAAAGTGCAAAGCCATATTGTGGCGCTAGGAACATCTGATTGATAACATTCAGTCTCATTCTGACTGTTGAAATATCTTGTTTCTTATGCTAGGAAGCTTACTTTACCTTGAAACTCTGCGGAAAATTTATTTGGCAATCAAACCTTGAATACAGATAACCTAGAATCCAGCATCAAGTAGAGGGATGCCTTGCTTTTTGTATATGGTGTCAATGAGGTTACTTTCCATGAATGTTGATATATGTGACAGGAAGATATTTGAGAAGTTTAATACAATGGCCGGGCGTGGCTGTCTCTACGGAAACACTATTTTGCTCTTATATGATGTAAAAAGCCCTAGGGTACTAAGTTGAAGAAGAGTTTGATATAGAATTTGCTAGTTCAATGTGGAATGAGCTTGTGGGTTATTGCGGGGGAAAAGGGAATCTTGTCCTCATTCTCAAGCCATTATTAATATTGCAGCTTGTTTGGGATAAACACTTGATTCTTCTTTCTTGCTGCTTTTTTTTTTTGTGGTGATGGGGTGGTTGTTGGCTGCAGTCGGCTGTTGTAGATATATCATGTAAGAAGTGGTTTAACATGTGTTTCTGAAGAAATTCAACTGAGCAAGTCCTTGCTTACTTCCATAAGGATGATTTAGGTATTTGAATATAAATGTTAATAAAGATATGATTGGTATGGTGTAATTGCTAGTTTCTTTTGCATGTAGTACATAAACCCTCAATGGTGTGCTATATCATCATGAACCATACGTTAAAAAGAACAATAATACTAATACAGTTTGGATTTAAAGATGGACGACGTATTCCTTTAGTTTGAGTTCGGGAAGTCTTGAAAGATGAATTTAGTGTAAATTAGCTGTCATTTTTATTTTCTTTTGATGATTAGTTGCTTAAAAGGGAGCCTTTAATTTGTAGCTATTTGGCGGAATTGTAAACTCTGGCAATCCAAGACTGGAAGCAACCGATCTTTTTGATGCCGAGTATCCTTTGTCTTTGTTCCTTCAACCTAATCATAGCATGATACTTCATTATATTATGGAAAAGTGTTTAATTGTTTGAGAGGACTTAACGGCGTTAGCTACTTACTTTTCAATTTCAACGACTATCCAAATGGGATGGTGACGCTATTCAATTTGTTGGTGATGGGAAATTGGCAAGTCTGGATGCAGGTATCGACATTGGTGCCAGCCCTCTTCTATCATTCAAAAATATTCCTTATTTTAGTTATATCATTTGTAGTAATAATTATTGACGTGGTTTCTAATATTATACTTTTGTTTCACCTAATTGCATCCTTCACCATGCACAAATATATCTGTTACCTTTGCTGCTTTAATCTTTTTGTCGGTTTCTCAAGTTGTATTTTAGTTAGACCTTAAATAGCTAGGTTCAATTAATTTAATATTGCTTATGGAGGACCTGTAAATGAGAACTCCAAAAGCTATAATCATGGTATACTACTCTGTTTAGTAGTATGTTTATTGGCACATGAATGCAATGCA
This sequence comes from Agapanthus africanus, assembly GCA_030015575.1. Taxonomy (NCBI): domain Eukaryota; kingdom Viridiplantae; phylum Streptophyta; class Magnoliopsida; order Asparagales; family Amaryllidaceae; genus Agapanthus; species Agapanthus africanus. The sequence goes on from CM057351.1 coordinate 352,412,037, forward strand.
TGCATGACATTATACGAGCATCTTCGACAGCCCTTCTGGCCTGTTTACACAAGCATACATGAATACATACACAACTAATTTTCATTGGCAGTTATGCATTCCATTACAAAGTCATATAGCTGAGAACATGAAACTGGTATTAGATCCCTAGAGTTTATACATTAATCAACTGTTTTATCGATCCTTGCTTAACATTTTCATTCTTTGCTGCTGGGACTGGTTAGAGATATGTCCGGCTGACACTGCTTAAAACTGACTTGCCAGACTAATGTAAACCTGGTCCTAGTTGATATAGGTCTGCAAAACTGCAAATGTTTAAACCACGCATGTTACTCCAACCAGTCACAAGCAGTGTTGTGTTCGATCTTAATAAGTTGTGCCTTCTCTGTTCTTCGATTAAATTTTAATTCCCATAACCTAAAATTTTAATTATTGAATATCTACATGAATAATGAGTAGATATGTGGTACATGAGATGGCAGTGTCATTTTTTAAGGGAAGTTAATTGTAATCTATATTGGAAGCTTGATATAGTAATTTACAAGCAAAGTAGAAGATGTTCGCTTATTCCCTTGTCTGGATAAGTAATCTCCCAATTTGATTGAACTTTCCTTCTCTGAGTATTAGGATTACCATTCTAATTACAATTCTCCATGGTTACCACCACTAACCACCACATCACAATATATTTTTTGATTAGAATTATTTCTTGTCCCCTCGTTTCAAAATTTCTTTCTTCTTATTGGTGGCACACCATAGAAGAACCATCCTTGATAAGATTTACCTCTGGTCTTTCTTTGAGATTTCCCCCAGTTGTCCATCTCAATCTGTAGGCAGTCCCAATTGCTCCTATGATATATAGCTTTAATTTGCATAGTTTTCAAATGTAAGCTAAGCGACCTTGGAGGTTAAGGACCTATTGGAATAGTTTCAGCAACAGAGTTGAATAGAACACATGAATCATCTTGAAACATTCCAAATGACAACATTTTTTTCCAAGAGGAGTCTATCTAGATGACCGTAAAAATTCAGCAAGTAAACTCTGGAGCATGGTTAGGTATCCAAACTAAGTTGTGCCATGCAACCATATCATACTAGTTCCTGGAACCTTTAGCTACATGGTAAACCACCACATAATCACTTTTCGGCTTAGCTGTAATTGAGTGTGGGTCACAAAACCTCATTGGTGAATGGTGGAGTTTGAGTATGTCTGCCATATACAGATAGAGTGGAAGAAATGTGCAAGCAAATGTCTTCAACTGTCCCAATTAGTGGAAAGAAAACGTATAGTAGTGTTTGTGTTCCTGAATATTTTTATATAAGATATATGGACTATGTGGCCTATTTTTTTTGGAATTTTGTAACATGTGCCATGGATATATTTTTTCAACATTATATCATGTACTAATTCATCAAAACCAAGTTTTGTGGTTCTGTGTCATGGATATATGAGTAGTTGCTAATGCCTACTTTTTCTTCAGAGCTACACGGATTTGACAGGAGCCTCCTGGACCCTTGCATATTTCATTAGTTTTTACCTCATAACAGTTTTGCTGCTTCTCAATTTGGTGAGTTCATAAAACTGTGGCTTTATTGCTCAAATCTTTTGGTTAAATGATGATCATAATCAAAGGCACAAAATGTGTATATATGCACTTAACTCGCTGCTCAAGTTAAGGGCGATAAACTGCTTTTGACTGTATTAATTCTTAAAAGTGTTTTATAATTATATGGCTGCCTGCATATCTTTTGCATAACCTAATACCAGTGATCCATGAAAATACTACAGGTAAAATAAATGTTTCATTTTTATTTTATTTTTATGTAAATGCGGATTTTAGACAATTGCCTTTTGAATGTTGGAAATTATTCTTCAGGGATTAATTAGTAACTCGTCACTTGATAGCTTCTTTTATTTTTTACCAGAAATTAATAGAGGCTTTAATTTGTAACCTTTCCATTTGATGTAAAAGATAAGGAGTCAGGAAGATCCACCTCTTTGTTTTCTATCTCAAAAATATGATATTTCTTTCAGATGCCTTGGCTGTACTGAACATTTAGAAATTCCAGCCTGTTGGTATATTTAGCAGGACAACGCATTGACCCCAGGCTAGCAAGCTTCACTTTCGTTGTTTGAAACTATACTTCCTTAAAATCAGATATTATTTAATTATTTTCTTTTATGATGATTTCTCATCTTTTAATCATGCTTCAACTTCTTGACTGACCCATTTTGATAGGAAAATTGTTTAGATGATGATAATGTTGTTATCATGCCAAAATTCTACCATGTTAAAATTAACACAAATAATTGTAACCAGTATGTTCTGCTTCTTTCATTGCAGGTTGTAGCTTTTGTTTTGGAGGCTTTCTTTGCTGAAATAGAACTGGAAACACACAACAGATCTGAAGACGACAAGGTTGTATGTCAAACTCTATGCATGTATCTTTGCCTTTTCAATTTTTTGCATCTTTAGATTATATGCTACTTCTTTCGATTCTGAGAGGTCTTATCATTCCGTGGCTTATATCATCATTTGATTGCACACTTCCATTATATATTTACAACATATTACCATGGGCAAATTTTCCTAAAATTTCTGTTACCAGTTCCCATTTAAGGGCTTAAAAGACCATATTATAGTAACTTGAACTATCAAATTTGCAAAACTTCCTTGGTTTAGCATTGCATCTACAACTGGATAACAATTTCTTGTCTATGTTCAGAAATCTGAGATCTGCAGTTTCTCACTTGTTTACTTCCCATGATCTACTTGTGGTATCTTTATCATCCTGCCCATATTTAAGACAATATATCATGTTAAGGATTTAATAACATAAGAAGAACCTTTTCTTGACTCAACAAAGGGAGGAGTGTTCAAGAAAAAACAGAAGGAATAATAAATTAACAATAAAATCAGAAATTGCTCCATGTTCAAACTCTAGATCATTCTGTGCCCCGAGGAAATTTACTGTATTCATAATATTTAATACGCTGATTTCGTTGTAGAGATGTAAGCCTATCTTAATAATTTTCTTGCAGTAATAATAACAGAATATGTTTTGCAAAATCCACGCAGTTTTTCCCTGTACTTGATAATTGTTTACGGTCTATATTCCATGAATAGCCAAAGGAAAACAAATTACGGTTCATGTTTGACATATGCTCCATTATCTCAAGTGCTGTATGATTTCATACTGATTTCTCTAATATCATCTGAAGCATTTATTGATGGCATGTAATACATGTTATAATGGCAAATACACATAAGGTTTTCATGTAATTCATCGCTCATATCGCGCCATGCAATGAATTTTGAGTTCCACTGGATATTTAACAATATGCCTGCATGATATTTATAGATAATTTTGTTTCTTGCTTCAGGATTCAGCTGGAAGAAAGGACCATCCCCGTCATGTTGGGTAATGTTTCACGTCAATGCCTCTTATTTATGCATTTTGTGTGCGGAAGGCATGACAATCCAATTGGTTTTTTTGTGTTTCAGTGTGAAATCAAGGAGCCGCACGGTTTGACATTCTTCTTCACCATATATTAAGTGCCGAACTTAGTGAAAATCAGACCGCAAAAGAATAATTTATCTTCTCCCTGGTAATGAACATTAAGATGTTTCTATTACTACCGTAGTTCTTTCCCTCCTTTCCCCCCCCCCCCCACCCCCCCCCCCCCCCCCCCCCCCCCCCCTCATGTTATTATGGTTAAATTTGCTTGTATATTACATATGTTCAACAATAGAAACATCATCTCTTATTTCTTTTTTACCTTTGGAGCTCATTTGCTTCTTGGATAATTATGCAAAATTTTCTTCATGAGTGGCACCAGTTAGTTGGGATAAATGGGGATGAAAATATGTTCTTGTTTGTGCAGGAAAACACAGATGAACTAGATGGGAAAATAACATTTGTAATTTTACTATTACTTCACTTGTGCACATTGTATGATCATATTGGTCTTAAAATGTATGATGTAGTAATCTTAGTACAAAACAAAGAATAATGTACATTGTGCTGGTTGAAAGGGTGTGAAGTGGGGGTGGTGATGCGACAGGATGGAAAAACATGCAAGTAATAAATATTGGTTTTTTGGAATCAAGGCGAGGAACAACATGCTGCAATTATAAATGTTTATGAAAATCATTACAGGACCCAAAAAGGGTGCACTGGGCCAAATTAATTTTGTTTTCTTTTATTCTGATCCATGGAAGGCCGTGGGCCTTTCAGTTCGGTTAATGAAATTCAATTTGCAGTTGGTCCCAAGCATGAACCAGGTGTCTTTCCTCATATTAGGGACATGATAGATGTTAAGTTGGTCTAAAACGAAGAATTGTTTAGTTTTACCTTAAGAAATCTTGCACCTATGAAGTGACCTAGCATTATGATTGTGCAAGTAGAATGAGGAGTGGGAACTTGACAGATATCAGTGTCCAAATATGTGGTCAATGAGTTCTGAAGTTTATGCACCGATCAGAAACAATTATTTTCAGTAACTGTGAAATGAGTCCACTGAATAATTAGTTCTCGTGTTGTCTACAGATATATGTGATATTAATATAGGAAACGAGTGGTTCTTATCTAAGAAAGGATGTTGAGTATGATAAACTTCCATGTGTTATTGTCTCGTTGATCCCTACTTTAGTTCTTCTGAATGAAAAGAATATCTGGGCTACTCTTTTTCGTATTTGGTAATGATCCTTTAGTTATGGGAATCTGTTCAGTAAATCCCCAGTACCGTATATTTTTTCAGATTTTTTTCAAGATTTTTGCACCTTTTTTTTATAGATTTTTTAATTATATTTTTATTATTTTATTAATAGTTAAACCTAACTCTAAACCCATTGCCTAACCTATCCGTCCCGACCTGCTCACCCCCACTTATTTTCTTTCTTCTTCTTCCTCGCCTCGTTTCCTTTCTCGCTTCTTTTTCCCCTCCAACGTTCCCCCGTTCTACTCGCGCCCACCTCCGCGACGACCGTGCCCCCGCCAACAATCTCTTCCTGACTCGCACGAACGATAGCCCAGCAACCCACATTTTCTCTCCTCCCCTAACAACTCTTTCCCGTTCTAGCTTGTGTCAACGCCTCGTGAGACCCGCTTCCCACAACGGCCACGATGACCTCGTCCCTTCGCCTCTCCCACTACTTCACTCTCTCTCACCGATCTCTCTCGTTTTCGCTCACTCTCTCGTTCTCCCTCTCTCTCACTCATCATCACCGACGACCCACCTTCTCCTCGTCATCGTTTTTGACGGCCCACTGAACCTCCGCCATTACCTCCTCCACGTTCGACCGTCGCCTGAACCTTCTTTCTCGTCGCTATAACGCCCTGAGCTCCAACCTGAGCCCAAGCCTACTACACCTACCTTCTCCTCATCGACCCATTGACGCCATGAACCCACTGCCGCTTTACCGCCTCCATCGATCCACCGAGTCCTGCATCCATCGCTGCAGCCACCACCAGCTTCTCGCCTTCACGGTCGACGACATTCCCATCACTCCTCTCCTCCATGATGTCGAGCCCTCATCCCCAGCACGCCAACTCCAAGCTCCTAACCCCAGAGATGCCTGAGCTCATCGCCGGCAGACCCTCTGCACTCGATGTTGCCGTGCCCATCTAGTGCCACCCGAGCTCCTGCAACTATCATCTTCAACGGACCCCGATCATCCCCTGCACACCAACCTCCATCAAGCATCTTACTGCAACTGCATCACCTCCGAAGCTCTATTGCTCCTCACCGCCGTTGCCACAGCACCCATGTCCGCCTCCGCATCGCCACCGTACCCACGGCTGCACCACAGCGTACCCAGACGTGTCGCGCCCCGTACCCGCCCCCAATGCCACACACGCCGTACCAGCCCCTGTACCGCATCGTGCCCTCGTGTCACTCCATACCCCGATCCAGTGCACGGACCGTACCCGCTCCCGTACCAGCATCGCGTTCGGTACCGTGTCTCACCGTGCCACTCCCGCGCCACGCACCGAGCCAGAACCACGCCCACTGCCGTGTCACGTCCGCGTCGTCACCGTGATCTCCACGCATCGCGCTCGCAACACGCGCCGTGTCCAGCATCGCATTGTCTCATGTGTCGAGACGAAGCCCGCAAGCGGTGTCGCTTCTATATCAGCGACCGAAAGCAACTGAAAATCCGATCACTTACTTTACATGCTATTATTATTTTAAATGGATTGTTAGGTTTTATTTGTAATGATATTATTACATATATATCTACGTCGTCATAATAGCCGCGTGGTGAACTTAATAACCATCGATAACGTCTACAGAGCGATCAGAACGTGAACATGGGACAACTATTGTTTTAATTGATTAGATTAAGCGGACCCCTTGTTTAATAACCGTACATTAGTTAAGTGCTGAACACAAAATTCTAGACCAAAACATATCTTGTTATGGCCGAACCTGCGATAGTTAGAGCCCTTTATCGATTACGAATAACGTGTTGAAATTTGGATGCAAAATAGCATGTTTATAATCATGTAAAGACGCCGCCTAAAAACGATACTAAATCTGAATTTTTACCGCGCATGTTACCTTGTTAAAATCATTGTAAATTCAATGCAGTTTGGAATGTGATGTTCTACGGCTCATGTCGAAGTCAACTCGATAATATAGAACCATCCAAAGTTTATTTCTCGACGTTTATAGATTACTGTAACGATATTTGGCTGCGAATGCGGCACTGGACTACGGTCCGGGGCAGCATTTCACGAGGATACCTGAATTTGAATACCTGCACGCCCCTACTTAAAACTGAAAATGCACGGAGACCAATATATTCACGTAGATAATTTAGTTAGCTAACACATAAATCTGGTCCCGTACAGTTTCACGGTCGTTTGATATTTAGTTTGTATTTTAGAATGTCGATGTGTTATGCAGTTTCTGCAGTGACATTTCTTACACCGTCACATTAAACATGACGTAACTTCTAGTATAGGAAGGATATTGATAATCTGCTTGATGCGTTGAAAACCTAACAGATAGAACTAGATTTTATTCAACTGGGGAGACACCTGAAACTGAACACGATCCCTAGTAAACTGCGCGTGAAGTTGGACTTCCAGTTCTGAAACTGGAATTCCAGCAATCTATGGCTAATTTAAAATGATGATAAGTCCCTGACCTAAGTTCCATATGACATGAGATTAATTTTATTGATTAGATAATCAAGTGTACTTCGTACGCCTTTTATATTGCTTTGGTTGATTTTAGACATGTGTTTTATGGTAAATTGTGCAAGTTAATTGGCGTTGGCTGTCATAATATAGTGAATGTCCGTTCAGTGCATTTTTGGCTATTTTGTGCATGCTTTATACCTGCTGCATAGTGATTGTTTACATTGAGACCTAGCGACTGTTTTGCATTGTCGATATATAAGTGTTAGTGATTGGGTTGTGGCAAATACGAAAGTGATATTGATAAGTGGAAACGTGATTGAAAGTGAAAGCGATACGTATTTGTTCACAACCCATCTAATACCTGAATTCATACTATAACCCGGGGAATAGGAAATAAAGGTGGAATTGAACTCGTATTTAGAAAGGTACAGTGATTTAGAAGATGATCATTCGCTATTAGTGATATATATATACATACCTTAGGTCATGAGCCTAGCGGCACGGCTGCAGGGTTATGTCCCGGGCAATAGTGGACCATAGTCTCGGGCATGCACGAGACCCTTGTTAAACACGAGCATCCTTTCCACCAATTGATTTCATTGAATTAGTGACTGATAAGTAGTGACATACATATTGTCTCGCTTACTGACATGATACTTATATCGCACTGTTCATATTCAATGATGTTCATTATTTTCATGTTCTGCATTCTGTTGCACTTTTCTTATTTAATAACATTGTACATCCATTATATACTTATTGCTATATGTGTCACCCTGACGACCTATGTGTGCATGCTCAGAGGACGAGGTGGATCCAGCCCAGGAGCAGGACCTGCCATTCGAGATCGCGGAGGTCTAGACTGCATCATCAGCGCCATTTCTTTTGCTTTAAGCACCCTGTATTTCGTTGGTTAGTTTTTCCCTTGTGCAAAATAAATATATTTCGAACTCTTTTATTGCAATGTAATAAAGTTATGAACTGTGATTTTCCTTTACTCTAGTACTATTTACTGACTATCATGTAATGCTAGAAACCGAAGTGTGACTACGGCGGGATTATTCCCTGACCGTAGGAGCATGGCTGGCCTAGTCACACCTCGTATTCCGTATTTTGGGAAGCGGGGCATGACATGGTTTTGTTGGTATCAGATCCAGGTTTTGGATAAAATTACAGTTCCGTCGAGGTTTCCCAAGATTGAGTTACACCCTTGACGTGTGCTTTACTACATTTCTGTTCACTTTCTAATCCTCGTTGAATCATTGTGTAGCTCTTGTTTGAATCTAATTTCTTTTGATCATTTTTCAGAAATATGGACTCCTCGGGCAACTCCTCAGATGCCGGTTCCCATGATCGTACCGAGAAGATCCTCAACACACTGACGACCCTGGCCCAGGCTCAAGAGAGAAAGAACGATCTCCTAGCCGAGGGATTGAAAGCAGTACAGGAGACCGCAATTACCGCTCCGGAGAGATCTACGGCTGTTCCCGCCGCCTCCGAGGGCGCCCTTGTACCAACTACACAGGCTAGGGTTGGAACTGTTTCGGACTTCAGGAGGCTTCATCCAGCGGTGTTCACGGGATCAGCAAATCCGCTTGAGGCCGAGTAATGGCTCATCAACGTAGAGAACCTTCTGACGGCCGCTCGAGTTCCTGACGATGACAGAGTGAACGTGGTGAAGATTCAGCTGAAGGACAAGGCCCGCATGTGATGGTCCGTAGAGGTAAGCCAGCTAGAGAAACCTATCCGATTGGACACATTCTCCGCATGCTTTCTAGATCACTATTTTCCGGCCACTGTCAAGGCCGAGATGGAGGAGAAATTCATTATGTTGAAGCAAAATGGATGCTCGGTGGATGTCTACGCCGCATAGTTTAACCGGCTGAGTCGCTTCGCATCGTACAAGGTGGCCACCGAAGCCGCCAGGGCAAGACGGTTTTAGCAGGGGCTCGATATTGAACTACAGTATCTTATCGCGTCTCTTGATCTACCGACCTTCGCTCAAGTGTTGAACGCTGCCCGAGTGCAGAAAAGATTGGCGGAGAAGGCTAAGGGCCAACGATCTGTGGACAGGAGACACCACGTAGTTCCAGCACGGGCTATGCATTTCCCCCCGTAGAGCGATCCCAGTTCACAGGCCGGGTGTTCGCAGATGAAGCGCACTTTCTCACCTCAGCAGTCGCAGCGGAGGGCCCCTGTTTTTGCGATTATTGCCAGAGGCCTGGACACATGCAGAGAGATTGTCGCAGAGCCAAGGGGCAGTGTCTGCTTTGCGGATCCAGCGAGCACAGGGTTAGCGGATGTCCCCAGAGATCTGAGCTACAAGGAGGGTTCAAGCAATATCAACAGTCTTACGGCACTTCAGCTCAGAGGGGTCCACCTCGAGTATCCTAGTAGCGGTTATTCAACCAGAGGTAGACTGGTATGGGTCGGAATCAGGGGCGGGCTTTCACCCTGTCCTCCGAGCAGGCAGAGGCTTCTGGAGAAGTAGTTACAGGTACCCTCCTTGTTTATTCTGTACCAGCTAGAGTTTTTTTTTATTCGGGTGCTTCGCATTGCTTTATTTCTACATGGTTTGTTGACACACACTCTATACCTCACGATCCGTTGACCAAGGGTTGGGAGATACATACGGGTAACAGAATTATTGTGTCTAACCAAGAGTGTAGGTTGTGTCCGATGGTAGAATGCGGCAAGGAATTTTATGTGAATTTCCTTTTAATCAGGATTGACAGCTATGACGCAATTCTCGGGATGGATTGGATGAGTACCTTCCATGCGATTATCGATTGCCAAGCTAGGAAAGTGACTTTCCGCATTCTCAATCATCCTAAGTTTGTTTTTGAAGGCGGAAGCGAGTCTTTGGAGCCAGCCAAGTTTAGAGCCAAGCCAAAACCATTGACGGTTATGGAGATTGATGAGAGTCCAGCCCCAGAGGTCGTTCGGGATTTTCTTGATGTGTTTCCTGAAGATCTACCTGGTTTGCCCCCGCCTCGCGTATTGGGCTTCTCGATTGACCTGATCTCAGGGACGGCGCCAGTTTCCAAGGCTCCTTACAGGATGGCGCCAGTTGAGTTGGCAGAGTTAAAGAAGCAGATAGAAGATCTTTTGGATAAGGGATTTATCTATCCAAGTGCATCCCCGTGGGGTGCTCCGGTGTTACTGGTTAAGAAGAAAGACTGTTCCTTGCGCATGTGCTTTGACTACCGGGAGTTGAACGGGGTGACCGTGAAGAACAAGTATCCCATCCCCCGCATTGATGACTTGTTTGACCAGCTGGGTGGTGCCCGGGTATTCTCTAAACTAGACCTTCGGTCAAGGCATATGATGTATGCAAGACAGCTTTCCGAACCTGATATGGCCACTATGAGTTTCTTATGATGCCGTTCGGTGTTACCAATGCACCGGCCATATTTATGGACTTGATGAACAGGGTTTTTTCCAAGTACTTGAATCAGTTTGTTGTCGTATTCATCGACGACATTCTAATCTATTCCAGAAGTCGAGAGGAGCACGCCAAGCACCTACGAATTGTATAGTAGGTTCTATGGGAGGAGAAGCTCTATGCTAAGCTAAGCAAGTGCGAATTTTGGCTTGACAAGGTATAATTCATGGGGCATGTTGTTTCGAGTGATGGCATTTCAGTGGATCCGATGAAAATCGAATTTATCAAAGACTGGTCGACACCGAAATCAGTTGCTGAGATAAGAAGCTTCTTGGGATTGGCTGGGTATTATTGACGGTTTGTCCAAAATTTCACCAGAGTAGCGGAACCCTTGTCGAAGCTCATACGGAAGGAGGTGCCGTATTTTTGGTCGGAGGAATGCACCCAGACGTTCGAGCTGTTGAAACTAAAGTTAACCACGGCCCCAATCCTGACTGTGCCAGACAATTCGGGTGGCTTAGTTGTTCATAGTGATGCGTCAGGAAAAGGTTTGGGTTGTGTATTAATGCAGCACAGTCGAGTGGTGGTTTATGCCTCTCGTCAGCTAAAAATCCACGAGAAGAACTACCCCACGCATGACCTGGAGCTAACGGCCGTTGTGTTCGCCTTAAAGATTTGGAGGCATTACTTGCTAGGCGAAAGAGTGGAGGTGTACACGGATCACAAAAGATTGAAGTATGAGTTCACTCAGAAGGAACTGAATATGAGGCAACGCAGATGGTTGGAGTTGATGGCAAACTACGACATTGATCTACATTATCATCCGGGGAGGTGAACGTCGTTCCTGATGCTCTCAGTCGTAGGCCATCATCTGCGTTGCTGACTTATCAGAAAGGGATTCTCGATGATCTTCAGAGACTCGAGTTGGAGGTAGTTACTCCGGGTGTGCCCGGACAGCTCTGGCAGTTACAGGTTCAATTATCGCTTATATATCGCATCAAAGCTGCGCAGGTTGGAGACCCTCAGCTGCAGAAATTCAGAGGGTTAGTTGAGGCTGGTTTGAGGACGGATTTGCAGGTTCACGAAAATAGTTCTCTGAGATTTGGCAGCCGGATGTGTGTTCCAAAGGGGGGTATTTGAGATGAAGTTCTAGCTGAAGCACATAGTTCCGCTTACTCGGTGCATCTAGGGGGCACCAAGATGTACAGAGACCTGAGGCAGCACTTTTGGTGGAATGGGATGAAGAGGGAGATTGCTCGCTTTGTCTCCAAGTGTCTAGTATGCCAACAGGTGAAAGCCGAGCATCAGAGAATAGCTGGGTTGTTGCAGCCGCTTTCAGTGCCACAGTGGAAATGGAAGCACATCATCATGGATTTTGTGATGGCACTACCTCGAAGCCTAATGGGCAATAATGCCGTCTGGGTTATTGTTGATCGTCTTACGAAGGCAGTGCATTTCATACCCTTCCGTGTTGGACAATCGACGGAGTTGCTCGTGGAGAAATATATGCAGGATATTATGAGACTACACGGGGTGCCTGTTAGTATCGTGTCTGATCGAGACAACAAATTCATTTCCCATTTCTGGAAGAGCCTACAGGAGAGTTTGGGCACGCGTCTCAAGTTCAGCACGGCCTATCATCTACAGATGGGCAATCCGAGCTTACTATCCAAACGCTCGAGGATATGCTGAGGGTATGCATGCTTGAATTTCAAAGTTCTTGGGAGGATCACCCATCTGGTAGAGTTTTCGTATAACAACATCTACCAAGTTAGCATCCATATGGCACCGTTCAAGACTCTGTATGGACGGAAGTGTCGGTCCCCTCTTTGTTGGGATGACGTGGGTGAACAAAGGTTGTTAGGCCCTGAGCTTATAGTGCAGACGATGAGCAAAGTTCAGATGATCAGGCAGCGAATCAAGACGGCTCAGGACCGACAGAAGAGTTGAGCAGATGTCGGCAGAAGGTCGTTGGAATTTGGTATTGGTGAGTACGTGTTTATGAAGATATCACCCACTCGGGGAGTGATCAGGTTTGGTAGTCGGGGAAAACTTAGTCCCCGATTCATCGGACCTTTTGAGGTGCTCGAGCGAGTAGGAGAGGTAGCTTATCGTCTTGCCTTGCCTCTTGTTGAAGTCGAAAATTGCACCCCGGTTGACCAAGTCAAAGTCAAAATCAACCCCAAGCTAAGTGGGCCCATGCCCAGGTCGAGTCCGAACATGAAGCGGCCGGCCCTCCCCCATGCCAAAATGAAATCATGTAATAAATAATTTTTATGTAATTTTTTATACATGAATGTAAACAAAATGGGCATAAAGCCAAATTTTTGTAAGCCCATGGCTTATGTGCAAAAAGAAATAGCACATGAGACATGAGATGGGCAAAATGCCATTTGTAAAGCCCAAGGGGCTATATGTAAATATGTAAGCCTATATAAGGTAACATGATGATGAATAAAAGATAGACTTTTTCATTCCCCTCAAATTCTAGGGTTTGTGCCTCTTTCCCCTTTCTGAAGGTTCTAAACCTTCTTCTTTCTTTTGAATTAAATCAAGAGTTTTACTCTTCGTTTTCCAAAACTAAATAGTTTTTTACCACAAAACCCATAAAGGGGAGCTTAGATCTTCCATCAAATCTCAAAAAGAAGAGATTTTTAAAATCTCACACCTCTTGATCTTCAAGATCGTGCCAACAGAGGAGGAAGAAGGAGGCCCATCTCCGAAAATCCCCTTTTGGGGAAGACCCAGGGCTCCAAAGAAGAACCCCTTTCATCAACTCCAAAACATATTAGGAGTTTAACTCCACTCTAAATCCTTTTTTTTTGGATTTTAAATCCTATTTCTGGGACTCAAAGCCCCATTTTTCTCGCCGGCGCCCGAGCGCTCAAGCGCCCAGAGCCCACGTGCCGGGCACGTGGCGCGCTAGCGCTCGAGCGCTCAAGCGCCCACGTGCCGGGCACGTGGCACGCTGGCGTTCAAGCACCCACCGCCCACGTGCTGGCACGTGGTGCGCTAGCGCTCGAGTGCCTTGCGCTCAAGCGCCCACGTGCCGGGCACGAGGTGCGCCAGCGCCTAAGCGCTCAGCGCTCGTGTGTTAGACACGCGAGGCGCTGGCCCCCACGCATCCTTTGGATGGCCTTTCCCTTATACACACACACACACACTCCACGACACTGTCCCTGTTAGAAAAATTTTTCTAACGGGGCACAGCCCCGCACCCCGCAAGGGGGCTGCTAGCCTTCTTGACCCCCAGCCCGCTATCCGGGTAGCGGGACCTCCGTAAAAACTCTGCGGGGTCCCCGATATATCCAAAACCCCCTTTCAAAACACAACACACATACACTGCACATTGAGTTTGCATGACCTATTTGACCCGTTAATCGGAGGTTCCCTCGCTCCAAAGGCGAGGGGTAATTAACGGCAGCTTAGTCCGCGGCTACCGGAGATTTGGATCCCCGCAATTAATAAACCCCAGCCTACCCTAGACAGGGGAAATCTTTAATGCGCCTGACAAGCACGCGCGTACTCCCATCTCAATGGGGTGACGAAAAACACCCTACAGATTCTGGCACGTCCGGTGGGACCTGTCTCTCCTCCCATATTTCGGGCTAAACGTTCATGCGAACTCAATCAATATACATATCTATATTTATACTAAAATAATGCGCTTTCATGCAGGTTTTCATGCAATCAATTTTCAACAATGTGTCCAAAGATGAACTCAGCTCCCATCTCCTACACAATGAAGATGGACGCCAGGACGGTCCTTCTGGCCAGTCTCGGACGACAATGGGAAGAGCCGCCGCTACCATTCGGCTCTATCCTGTTCATGTCAGTTAACGCCATCCCAGCTCTTTAAGCCCCGGTGACAGACAAACCGGTCTCGAAAGGCAAGAGGCCAAATGTGGTGGTCTCGAAGGCACCCCAACTCAAACGCAAGTCGGTGTTAGAATGACTCTCCTTGGCCCCAGCTGGGGGAAAGGATATCAACACCAACAAAGCAACAAGGCGTCTCGAGCAAGCTCCGGCGGTGCCCCTGACAACTGCTCGATCAGGTGTCATCTCTAAGTTCCCCGCTAATCGACTCACGGTGGCTTCTCAGGAAACAGTTGCCCGCCAAGCCCTTAAAATTGAGAAGCTAAGGCAGAAAAGGCTCAGATATAGAGCCAACCAAAGGGCTAGGGCTCCTGCTAGGCTGAACCTCATGAGGTTCGAAGAACAGGGTTACCCCGCCGAAGATGAGGAAATGGCTGGATATGTGGTCCACACTGTCTACACGGTGGGCACGCACAGCAAGAGAAAGGATGGGGCCACCACATCTCAAATCCAATCTGGCTTGAATGTGGTTGCCGCTTCCCAAGAACAGCCACCTCCGCTGGATGAAAACCCTCTCGATGAGGATGATAGGCAGAAAGACCCTTCGGTCCATGTAGAGTCAAGCTCGGACAACGAGGAAGAGCCGACTTTCCGCCCCAGGACCGCGGAGCAAGAGCTGCTTCAAGAGCTCCGAAAGCAGCTCAGAAACAAAGACAAGGAGATGGCCAAGCTCTACTAAAAAATTGACGACTTGACAAACGTCGTCTTACAGCTCACGGCCCCACTTGCCTCTCAGCCGTACAATCAGGCGCAGGGCTCTCATGAACTGGGAAACGGTGTCCCGAAACAGCCGACGCCCGTTCCCTCAAATCCAAAAGTGGGCGGACCGCATGAAAATCAGTCGCATCCTATCTCGGGAAATGTCTTAGCTGCCGATGACAGTAGCCCGCTAACTCAAGATCAAATCATGGATTTGGTTCCCGACAAAGTCAAAACCTTTGTAGCCGAAGCCGAAGCGCAAAAAGATATCAGCAGTAGTGGGAGACCATATCTTGCTCAGTATGACCTGGTAGAATTTCCTAACGGATATGTCATCCCCAAATTCGGAAGATTTGATGGGACGGGAAATGTGAATCAGCACGTCGCCCATTTTAAAGCTTCATGCGGGAATACTGGGGGCAATGATGCGCTTCTTCACCGCCAGTTCGTTAATAGCTTGACCGATGTTGCTTTCGACTGGTACGCGAGCATACCGGATGGCTCTGTCACAACTTTCGTCCAAATGGAGTCTTTGTTTCGACAAAGGTCCATGAGCGTCAGCGATAAGATCACCATTGCCGAGCTCGTAAGGACCAAGCCCAAGAACAAAGAAAGCAGCATGGATTTTATAACCCGATGGCGCAATCTCTCCATCAAATGTGAACCGCCGATAGAGCAGGACCAATATGTCAGTCTCCTTGTCGGAAATCTCAACAATTGGATGACCCCGTTTCTATGCACCACGGGTCTCAAAACATTCCAAGAGCTGACCAGGAAAGTTCAGATGCTGGAGCGCTCAAAGCAGGAGTCCTCATCGGATTCCCAAAATAACAATAGGTCCTGGAGAAACCGAAAGGACGATAATCACAAAGGCGGAAACTCTGATGATTCTGAATCTTTCAACACTTCGGCTAACCGAAATAAGCAAGGGTTGAGCGGACCTAATGCCAACCAGCCTCGAAAGCCAGTGTTCGGAGAGGGAGGAGAATCTCCACTGAAAAAGAAGCTGGATAAGGTCTATTCCTTCAGAAGGGACAAAATCCGTAAAATATTCAAAGACACCCTGAGGAACGGTCTACAACTGCCAGAGTCAAAAAGACCGCAGGAAGTGAATATGACCGACGACCCTAAATACTGCCCCTATCACAGAGTGATAGGTCATGCTATTGAGGACTGCTTCGTCTTCAAAGATTGGGTCGAAAAGCAATACAAGGCAGGAGAGATAGAACTGTCTAAAGGCGTGTTAACAAACAGTCCAGCTAAGACCGCCAATTTCATACAAACGAAGACCGAAGTTCTTCATGAAACTGATTCTCTCAGACATCTGCCTTTCTTTGGGAACAATCGACCACCACGTCATTAAACTGGGAACAGTCGACCTCTAAGTCGTTAAACTGGGAATGTAAAAAAAATGTATATGTAAATAAACAAAAAAATGTGTAAATAAAAGAAAAATAAAGAAATGTTGAAATGATGGGGCAACTCGCAATAAAAATCAGCGAGTAAAATAAAGATGAAAATAAAGCCGAAATAATGGGGCAACCGCGAATAAAAGCCGAAATGATAGGGCAATCGCGATCTTCGCAATAAGAAAAACTGAAATGATAGAGAAATCGCGGTAAAACAAAAAAAAAACACAACAAAAACAAAACCAAAACAAAAAAAACAAAACAACGGCGAATGATGAGTCGCTCCTGGTATTATATTCCAGTGCAGCGATGTAGACGCCAATCAAAATCCAGTTTCCGGAAATTTTTCCGGCCCTATGGCCAGTCCCCAAGTTGACTACCGTATATAATCCATGGGCTCAAATAATTCTCATCACACTCATGCCCCACTGCAATCACCAGTCCAGCGGTCGGTCTTCGCCCTTGGAATTATGCTCCATTTGGGAAGACTCACTCATGTGTCCTCACGATGCATGAGGAGAACAAACCTTCGTGGGATCATTACGAATCACAAAGGAAAAACACACTTGGGGGTCATCACGACTCCTGAGGAGAAAATGCACCTACGGGATCCTTACGACTCGTAGGGAGAAAATGCTTTTATGGGACCCTTACGGCCCATAAAATTGAAAAGCCTTAGGTGATAGGGATCTAAACCTGTCTCCTAAGCCATCGCTTCCCAAATCCCAACGGAGTCGCTCCTGGTACCATATTCCAGTGCAGCGATACAGACGCCGTCCAAAACTCAAATCCCAACGGCGAATGATGAGTCGCTCCTGGTACCATATTCCAGTGCAGCGATGCAGACGCCGTCCAAAACTCAAATTCCCAGCGGCGAATGATGAGTCTCTCCTGGTACCATATTCCAGTGCAGCGATGCAGACGCCAACCAAATTCCAAACTCAAATCCCAATGGCGAATGATGAGTCGCTCCCGGTACCATATTCCAGTGCAGCGATGCATACGCCAGCCAAATTCCAAATCCCAACGGCGAATGATGAGTCGCTCCTGGTACCATATTCCAGTGCAGCGATGCAGACGCCAACAAAGTCCCGAAATGTTTCCGGCCCTACGGTCTGGATCATACATCCTGCAAAACCGTATACAATCCACGGGCGTAAAACAATCCCAATCTCTCCCAAGTCCTACCGGTGAGACCACATTCAAAGTCCCACCAAAAAATAAAAAATAAATAAAATAAATAAAATAAAAAGAATGGTATGTCCACAAGCAAAATGGGCACGGATGAAAACCCGAAAGGGTTCCGTGAGTAAAAACAGCAGGACTGCCAGCGGGTTTGTGAAAACCCGAAAGGGCGCAAACTTGTAAAAAAATAGAGATGAAATGCACTCGCAAAGTCTTTTCGACTTTGTGAGGAGAAAATTCCCGCGTGAGATCCTTACGACTCACAATGGAGCAACACACTTAGGAGTCCCCACGACTCCTAAGGAGAAAATACACGTACGAGATCCTTTCGACTCGTAGGGAGAAAATGCTTTTATGGGACTCTTACGGCCTATAAAATTGAAAAGCCTTAGGTGATAGGGATCTAAACCTGTCTCCTAAGCCACCAATTTCCAAATCCTTCCGGGGCAAATGATGAGTTGCTCCTGGCATTACTCCAGTGCAGAAATGCAGATGCCAACCCAAAAACCAAATCCCCAAATCCTCTCATGATAGATGATGATTCGTACCTGGTACCATATTCCAGTGTAGCGATGCTGATGTCAACCCAAATCAAATCAAACCAACAACCTCCGCGGCGGAATCATGTTCCGTCCTAGAATTTACCTCGTGTCGAAATCATGCTTCGCCTCGGGATATTTACCTTCCCTGTCGGAATTATGCTTCAGCTCGGAATCAACCAACGACCTCCTCGTCGGAATTATGCTCCGCTTCGGAATCAAGTCAACCAGCAAGCTCTGCGGCGGAATCATGGTTCGTCCCAGAATTTACCCCGTGTCGAAATTATGCTTCGCCTCGGCGTATCTGCCTTACCTGTCGGAATTATGCTTCGGCTCGGAATCAGCCAGTGACCTCCTCGTCGAAATTATGCTCTGCGTCGGAATCGAGTTAACCCACATGCTCTGCGTCGGAATCATACTTCGTCTCAGAGTATACCCCGTGTCGAAATCATGCTTCGCCTCGGCGTACCTGCCTTCCCTATCGAAATTATGCTTCGTCTCGGAATCAAATCAACCAACCAGCTCTGTGTCGGAATCATACTTCGTCTCAGAGTGTACCCGTGTCGAAATCAAGCTTCGCCTCGGTGTATCTGCCTTCCCTGTCGGAATTATGCTTCGGCTCGGAATCAACCAACGACCTCCTCTTCGGAATTAAGGTCCGCCTCGGAATCAAGTCAGCCAACAAGCTCTGCGCCGGAATCATTTTTCATCTCAGAGTGTACCCCATGTCGAAATCATGCCTCGCCTCGGTGTATCTGCCTTCCCTGTCGGAATTATGCTTCGGCTCGGAATCAACCAGCAACCTCCTCGTCGGAATTAAGCTCCGCCTCGGAATCAAGTCGACCGTCCATGTCGCAAAAAGGGCAGTGCAGGCTTCCCACAAATCGAGAACAAAATCGCTCCGGATCAGAGCGTCGACCGTCCATGTCGCAAAAAGGGCAGTACGGGCTTCCCACAAATCGGGAACCAAATCGCTCCGGATCAGAGCGTCGACCGACCATGTCGCAAAAAGGACAGTGTAGGCTTCCCACAAATCGGGAACCAAATCGCTCCGGATCAGAGCGTCGACCGTCCATGTCGCAAAAAGGGCAGAGCAGGCTTCCCACAAATCAGGAACCAAATCGCTCCGGATCAGAGCGTCGACCGTCCACGGACACTCCATCTCGGAGACGCGTCAAGCGTCGACCGTCCATGTCGTAAAAAGGGCAGTGCAGGCTTCCTATAAAGCAGGAACCCGATCACTCTGGGCCAGGGAAATGTCTATCACGGACACTCCGTCTCGGAGACGCGTCAAGCGTCGACCGTCCATGTCGCAAAAAGGGCAATGCAGGCTTCCTACAAAGCGGGAACCAAATCGCTCCGGGCCAGGGAAACGTCTACCACAGACACTCCGTCTCGGAGACACGTCAAGCGTCGACCGTCCATGTCGTAAAAAGGGCAGTGCATCCCAAAAAGTGGGAACCAAAGCAAGTCGCCTCCACGCGAAAGAAGATCCATCAATTTCATGCACACAACTCACATATGTGGTGTGCATTTATTGATGGGGGCACTTTGTTGAAGTCGAAAATTGCACCCTGGTTGACCTAGTCAAAGTCAAAGTCAACCCCAAGCCAAGTGGGCCCATGCCCAGATCGAGTCCGAACATGAAGCGGTCGGCCCTCCCCTATGCCAAAATGAAATCATGTAATAAATAATTTTTATATAATTTTTTATACATGAATGTAAACAAAATGGGCATAAAGCCAAATTTTTGTAAGCTCATGGCTTATGTGCAAAAAGAAATAACACATGAGACATGGGATGGGCAAAATGCCATTTTGTAAAGCCCAAGAGGCTATATGTAAATATGTAAGCCTATATAAGGCAACACGATGATGAATAAAAGATAGACTTTTTCATTCCCCTCAAATTCTAGGGTTTGTGCCTCTTTTCCCTTTCTGAAGGTTCTAAACCTTCTTCTTTCTTTTGAATTAAATCAAGAGTTTTACTCTTCCTTTTCCAAAACTAAATAATTTTTTACTACAAAACCCATAAAGGGGAGCTTAGATCTCCTATCAAATCTCAAAAAGAAAAGATTTTTAAAATCTCACATCTCTTGATCTTCAAGATCGTGCCAACAGAGGAGGAAGAAGGAGGCCCATCTCCGAAAACCCCCTTTTGGGGAAGACCCAGGGCTCCAAAGAAGAACCCTTTTCATCAACTCCAAAACATATTAGGTGTTTAACTCCACTCTAAATCCTTTTTTGAGGATTTTAAATCCTATTTCTGGGACTAGAAGCCCTATTTTCCTCGCCAGCGCCCACGTGCCGGGCACGTGGCGCACTGGCGCTCGAGTGCTCAGAGCGCCCAGAGCCCACGTGCCGGGCACGTGGCGCACTGGCGCTCGAGCGCTTTGTGCTCAAGCGCCCAGCGCCCACGTGTCGGGCACGTGGTGCGCCAGTGCCTAAGCGCTCAGCGCTCGCGTGTTAGACACGCGAGGCGCTGGCCCCCACGCATCCTTTGGATTCCCTTTCCTTTATACACACACACACACACATACTCCACGACACTGTCCCTGTTAGAGAAAAATTTCTAACGGGGCGCTGCCCCGTATCCCGCAAGGGGGCTACTAGCCCTCTTGACCCCCATGCCGCTATCCGGGTAGCGGGACCCCGTAAAAACTCTGCGGGGCCCCCGATATATCCAAAACCCCCTTTCAAAACACAACACACATACACTGCACATTGAATTCGCATGACCTGTTTGACCCGTTAATCGGAGGCTCTCTTGCTCCAAAGACGGGGGGTAATTAATGGCAGCTTAGTCCGCGGCTGCCGGAGATTTGGATCCCCGCAATCAATAAACCCCAGCCTATCCTAGGCAGGGGGAATCTGTAATGCGCCTGACAAGCGCGCGTACTCCCATCTCAATGGGGTGACGAAAAACACCCTACACCTCCATCGCTAGCTGGTGTGCACAATACTTTTCATGTATCTCAGTTGAGGTGCTACATTCGGGATGGCAGCCATATCTTGGACCATTCGGAGTTAACGTTGGGCATTGATCTGTCTTACAAGGAGCAGCTTACCACCATTCTCGATCATCGGGAAAAAGTGCTGAAGAACAAGGTCATTCCTCTGGTTCGAGTTTCTTGGAGTGTGTTGGGGTCGAAATTTACATCCCGGTTGACCAAGTCAAAATCAAAGTCAACCCTAAACCAAGTGGGCTCATGTCCAGGTCGAGTCCGAACATGAAGCGGCCGGCCCTCCACCATGCCAAGATAAAAATTTTGTAATAAATAATTTTTGGTGTATTTATTTTATTTTATTTTACGAATAGATGTAAGAAAAATGGACATAAAGCCAAATTTTTGTAAAGCCCATGGCTTATGTGCAAAAAGAAATGGCACATAAGCCATGGGATATGCAAAATGCCATTTTGAAAAGCCCAAGGGGCTATATGTAAGGTGTATAGCCTATAAAGGCAAAGATAGTGAAAATATCTCAACAACTTTTTCTCTCTTCAAAAAAAAAAAGAATCAAGATCTGTGATCTTCTCCTTTCTCAAGGTTCAAAAGCCTTCTTCTTTCTTTGAATTAAATCAAGAGTTTAACTCTTACTTTCTCAAAAATAAATACTTTTTCACCATAAAACCCACGAAGGGGAGCTCGGATCTCCAATCAGATCTCGAAAAGGGGAGACTTTTAAGTCTCACCCTCTTTTCTCCAAGATCCCGCCGATCGAGAGAAGGAAGAAGGAGACCCATCTCCAAAAATCTAACTTTGGACAGATCTAAGGCTAAAAAGAAGAGGCAAAAATTTCTTGGAGTTTAACTCCTTTCTAGATCTGTTGGAGTTTAACTCCATAATTTAGTTTCTGTTAGGAGTTCAACTCCAAAAACCTCTTGGGAGTTCAACTCCCCATCCTAAGGGCTAGGCCCCCTTCCCGCGAGTGTTTTCCCGTGGTCACGTGTGTGCCACGTGACCCCGGGCACTGTGGCGCCCAATGGTCACGTGCGCTCACGTGACCCCGGGCGCTGAGGCGCCCAAAGGTCACGTGTGCGCCACGTGACCCCGGGGCGTTGAGGCGTGCCAAACGGTCACGTGTGCGCCACGTGACCCCGGGCGCCGAGGCGCCCAACGGTCACGTGCGCCCACGTGATCCCGGGCGCCGAGGTGCCCAACGGTCACGTGCGCCCATGTGACCCCCGGGCGCCGAGGCGCCCAACGGTCACGTGTGCGCCACGTGACCCCGGGCGCTGAGGCGCCCAACGGTCATGTGCGCACACGTGACCCCGGGCACCACGTGCTACGCACGCGTCCTTAAGACGCTTTTTCCTTTTTTTAATGCACTCCACATTAAATATGTCTCCCCCGTTAGAAAAAATTTCTAACGGGGCGCTGTCCCGCACCCCGTAAGGGGGCTGCTAGCCCCCTTGACCTCCAGTCCGCTATCCGGGTAGCGGGACCCCCGTAAAAACTCTGTGGGTCCCCTGATATATCTAAAACCCTTCCAAAACACAACATACAACACTGCACATTGAGTTCGCATGACCAGTTTAACCCGTCAATCGGAGGTTCTCTCGCTCCAAAAGCGAGGGGTAATTAACGGCAGCTTAGTCCGCGGTAGCCGGAGATTCGGATCCCCACAATCAATAAACCCCAGCCTACCTTAGGGAAGAGGAATCTGTAATGCGCCTGACAAACGCGCGCGTATTCCTATCTCAACGGGGTGACGAAAAACTCCCTTCAGATTCTGGCACGCTCGGTGGAACCAGTCTCTCCTCCCATATTTCGGGTTAAACGTTCATGCGAACTCAATCAATATACATGTCTATATTTATACTAAAATAATGCTCTTTCATGCAGGTTTTCAAGCAATCAACTTCCAACGACAATGTCTCCCAAGACGAATTCAGCTTCCAACGCGACCCCGATCTCGTACGTGGTCAAGATCAATTCTCGTGTGGTTCTCCCCGCAAGCCTCAGCCGGCAGTGGGAGGAACTGCCCCGCCAGTTTAGTTCTGTCATCATCTACCCTGTCGGGAGCGCTCATCTGGCAGAAAAGCTGGCAAAACAGGTGGCCAAGCTGGTCTCAAGGGGAAATAGGCCGAATGTTGTGATCGCTAAGGCACCAAAACCGAAACTTAAGACGGTGTCTGAACGACTTTCTAGTGCTCCAGCTGGGGGCAAGACTTCAGGTACAAAGGGCAACACCAAACGTTGCGGACGAGCTCAGGCGACGACTCCAACAAATGCACGATCGGGCGCCTCCTCTGGCCTCTCTATCAATCAGTCTACGGCGTCTTCCTGAAGAGCAGAAGTCTGCCGAGTGCTTAAAGCAGAAAAGTTAAGGCAGAAACGACACAGGTATCGAGCCAACAAGAGGGCCAGGACTTCGGCCAAGTGGAGTCTTGTGAGGTTCCGAAAGCAGGGTTACTCCACGACGACAGCTGAGTCGGCCGTAAAAATCCGCAATTCCTTCGAACCTCTGAAGTGGGTTCAGAAAAATACCATGACCGCCAGGATCAAGAAGACGGCGGTCTGAACGTTGCTACAAAGAGACGTGTCCCAGCCCCAACAGAAAAATGTAGGGTTCCTAGGCACTCACAAGAGGTCTCACAAGGCATCAACCATGCCAATTTCAAATTTTACAAGTGCCGAGAAACTCTAATACGGATCGTTAACTAGAATTTTAGACGAAAAGTTAAGCTAGTTAACATCTTAACTAAAAGTGAGAAGCTATAACCTTTGTAGATCCGGTTCTCCACTTCCTTAGCTCCACGTAGTCGTCTCCTCGCTGTCCATCTCGAATCCCAGACTCAAGCATCGGCTTCATCGGAGAAATGGGCGGGCAAGGTCGTCGGCTTCGTGCCGAAGATGATCTACGTCGAGGCAACACAAGTTCAAACTCCAACTTCACCAAGTTGTGAAACTTGTGAAGAAAACACCCTATACTACTTGGCAAGAGGTAGAGGGTGAAGAAATAGGAGGTGGGTTCACTTTAGAATTGGATTTCTCACTCTTTTGCTCAAGATGCCATTGATGGAATCAAGCTTTCTTTCTTGATGAAGATGATGAAGAAGAAGAAAGAATATGATAAGTGTTGCTTTTTAAAATGAAAATAAAATCAATACTTATCATATGCTAACCATGGTAAAGTGTAGAGAATAGATCATGGTTAGTTAGAATGGTTAGGGTTAAGGATGAAGACAAAATGGTAACTAAGTCAAACCTTCATGAAGCTTCAACTAAATATAAAGAAAGCCACCATTTTTCTTCATAATCCTTTCCAAAATCAATAAATAAATAAATGAGTAATAAAAAGGAAACCCTAACCATTACACAACCATGGTTTAATCTTTACACAAAACACAAGTTAGCATGCAACATCAAACATGATACAATCAAGTGCACACAAAATATATCACATATACAATGTGTTTTTCAAGTGAGAAAATCCCTTTAAAGTGAACCAATACTAGTTAATGTAAAGTAATATATCAAATATATAATTATATATTAAATCATTAAATCAACACTTGATTCAATGATCCGGTCATGTCGTACATAACCGACTAGTATCCAATGTATCGACTTATCGAATCGACCTTCGATTCGATAACTAGGTTATATCGCATACAACCAATCGAAACATTAATCGCGAGAATGAAATACGGTATCACATACACGCATTATTCTCGGTCCCGCACACATCTCATATGCGCTCCTATTTCGTTTCGCTTGAGCCAGGAAACCTCTGTGTAGGACTTTAAAGACTCGTCAATACGCCGGTAGCAGATGATGATCATATCAAGCACCCACAAGCCGCAAGCGGTCTGCTAAACATAACGACCATCCGGGTATTGAGCGATCAGAAGATCGACGAGCTAGCCCGCCCGCTCACACTCCTGTGAATCCAATCAGTAACACTTACCGTACAGTCCGGTCTGTTCGTCTGATATGTCGCATATCAAGTCTAGGGGTGGTAAACGTCAGACCCCAATAACCGATAAGTCGTGCCGATATGAGGCTCATAACGGGTCGAGAAACTACTGGTAACACTTACCAGCAGATCTCTGATCAGCCCTGGCCAGGGACTTCCCTGTTACGGCCAATCGAGCACAGCGCAACATCAACCCCCAATACCGGGAGAGACGAAACCCCTCCTATCACTCATTGCCTCCATGTGACTCGGGACCGTACCCAAAGACCACCGTTTTGCACGCCCTCATGGACGTGGTAAGGTGGAGATCAAAGCACAGTGGGAATCACACAAGACTCTATGACGATCTCGGGCCTACAGACTAACCTGTACAAGTGTCACCTGAGAACTGCCATCTGACGTGAGGTATAATACCATCTGGGAGTTCTCGGCGAGTCCGTCCAGTGTACCCAGTCTCCACTGAGCACCCGTATACCATCTCTGATGTCAAACACCAATGGATATGGGATCATCCATCGCCCATCTCATGGGTCGAGAAGCATATACGCTAGTCTACACTGGTATATCGATGCCCCGTCTCGATACACCCACGACTAGGGACCTTGAAGGATGTACTTATGGACTACCATGTCCCCACTAGTATGATCTGCATCATAGTCCATGTAGTCAAGTACACATCCTAAGGGCTTTATCAACATGTAACTATAAGACAGTATAAAGAGACTAGTATACATGTTAAGATAAAGTGCAACCAGATAGCATACTATCATATCGAGCAAGAAAGTCATCTCTATATATGTCCAAGCATCCAATATAATATACATCATCTGTACAATACTGGCCTCTAGGGCACACATACAACTAACAATCTCCCACTTGCACTAGGGCCAGCTGCTGTAGTATCGCATACCGAGCATCCCGAAGAGTCTCTCAAACTGTATCTGGGGAATGGCCTTCGTGAGTGGATCCGCCGTGTTGTTCTTCGTGTCAACCCTCCTGACCTTGATCTCCCGGCGATCAACTATCTCCCGGATCAGGTGTTACCGCCTCAGAATATGCCTGGATCGCTGATGGGACCGGGGTTCCTTGGCCAAAGCCACCGCTCCATTGTTATCGCAATACAAAGGTATTGGATGCTCAATGGATGGAACCACTCCAAGTTCAGTAATGAACTTCTTAATCCAGACAGCCTCTTTAGCAGCATCGTTGGCAGCGATGTATTCAGCCTCCATCGTCGAGTCTGTCACGGTTTCCTGCTTGGAACTCTTCCAGCTAACCGCCCCTCCGTAAAGGGTAAAGACAAATCCCGACTGCGACTTAGAGTCGTCCTTATCACTCTGGAAGCTCGAATCGGTAAAGGACTCCACTTGGAGTTCTCCATTACCATACACCAAGAGCATCTCTTTAGTCCTTCGTAAGTACTTGAGAATGCTCTTCACAGCTGTCCAGTGACTCTCTCTAGGATCAGCTTGATACCTGCTCACTACACTTAGTGAGTATGCTACATCGGGTCTGGTACATAGCATCGCGTACATGATAGAGCCTACAGCCGAAGCATAGGATATCCCTTGCATGCGAGCTCTCTCCAAATCAGTCTTGGGAGACATCTCTTTGGAGAGAGTGTCTCCAGAAATCGTGGGTAAATTCCCACGCTTGGATTCTTCCATACTAAACCTCTTTAGTATGGTGTCAATGTACCTGGATCTGGACAATCCCAATATCCGTTTGGATCTATCTCTATAGATCCTAATTCCCAATATGCAGGAGGCATCACCAAGATCTTTCATCGAGAATCTTTGTGATAAGAAGAGCTTGACTGATTGCAGCATAGGAATATCATTTCCTATCAAGAGTATGTCGTCCACGTACAATACGAGGAAGACAACCTTACTCTCTGCCACCTTATTGTAGATACAAGGTTCATCTGGGTTTTTGACGAAATCAAACTCTTTGATAACGACGTCAAAGCAGATGTTCCAACTCCGCGATGCTTGCTTTAATCCATAAATGGATTTAAGCAGCTTGCACACCTTCCCGCTGCTCCCACTGTCTACGAAGCCCTCTGGCTGAGTCATGTACACGCACTCTTCTAAATCACCATTTTGAAAGGCGGTCTTAACATCCATTTGCCAGATTTCGTAATCATGATATGCAGCGATGGCAAGCATGATCCGGATGGATTTAAGCATAGCCACTGGAGAAAAGGTTTCGTCATAGTCCACACCTGGTCTTTAACGAAAACCCTTTGCTACAAGTCTAGCTTTGAAAGTCTCCACTTTCCCATCTACACCAAGTTTTTTCTTGAAGATCCACTTGCTCCCGATGGGTTTTACCCCTTCAGGAGCAACATCCAAAGTCCATACTTTGTTGGTGTACATGGATTCCATCTCGGACCGCATAGCATCCAGCCATTTCACTTAGTCCCTACTCGTGATGGCCTGCTCGAAGCTAGTAGGGTCATCATCCTCCATGATGCAATCCTCGCTCCTATCATCCATGAGAAAACCGTAGTATCTCTCAGGTTGTCGAGGAACCCTACTAGATCGGCGGAGAGGCTGAGGTTCATTGGGAGCTACTGAATCTTCTGGTTCCACTAAATCTTCAGTTACGGTTTGTGTATCTGGAACTTCTTCCAGCTCTACCACTTTGCCACTAATTTCTTTTTCAAGGAATTCCTTTTCTAAAAAGGTGGCATATTGAGAAACAAACACCTTTTGTTCTTCAGCATGGTAGAAAAAATATCCTTGTGAATTCTTAGGATATCCCACGAACTTGCAAAGAACTGACCGTGCCTCGAGTTTGTCTGGATTTTGCCTTTTGACATAGGCCGGACAACCCCATATCTTAACTCGTTTAAAATATGGTCTCTTCCCACTCCATATCTCATATGGTGTGGTAGGTACAGATTTAGATGGAACTTGATTCAATAGGTATGCAGCTGTCTCCAGCGCATATCCCCAGAAGGAAATAGGTAACTCAGCTGTGCTCATCATAGAGCGCACCATATCTAATATGGTGCGGTTCCTCCGTTCTGATACACCGTTGTGCTGTGGTGTATATGGAGGAGTTAGCTGAGAGAGAATCCCATTCTCTTTTAGGAAGTCCAGGAATTCATTGCTCAAGTATTCACCTCCTCGATCAGATCGTAGGATTTTAATACTTTTTCCGGTTTGGTTCTCAACTTCTTGTTTATATTCTCTAAATTTCTCAAAAGCTTCTGATTTGTGTTTCATCAGGAACACATACCCGAACCTAGAGAGATCGTCAGTGAATGTAATGAAGTATGAAGAACCATCCCTGGCATGTGTAGACATAGGACCGCATACATCACTATGTATCAGTCCTAAGAGTTCGGTAACTCTTTCTCCGTGTCCCGTAAACGGAGTTTTGGTCATCTTGCCTTTGAGACATGACTGGCAAGTGTCATAAGATGAAAATTCGAATGGCTTCAAATATCCATCCTTATGCAACTTAGCCAGTCGTGTCACATTGATATGACCCAGTCTACAATGCCACAAGAAGGATTCGTTCAGTTCTGAACTCTTCCTCTTGTGTGTGTTTGTTATGCTCAGAACTGTTGATTGATTTAGAACATAAATGCCATTGCACAACGTGCCTGATCCAACCAACTTTTGGTTACGGAAAATGTTCATAACATTATCCTGTAATACAAAATTATATCCCTCTTTACTCAACAAAGAAACCGATATAATGTTGCATATCAGGTTCGGCATGTAATAGCATTCGTTCAGAACCAATGTATTACCAGTAGGTAATGCAAGGTGATATTCCCCGACAGTCTTAGCTGCAACAATTGCACCATTTCCAACTCTAATGTCTTTATCACCTTCTCCAAGTTCTCTACCTTTCCTTAGCCCATGTAACTGATTACATATATGGGATCCTGACCCGGTATCTAATACCCAGGACGTAGAGCAAATGGAGAAACAGTTCTCAGTAACGAACACACCCGAAGAAAATGTATCAACATGTACTTTCTTCTTTTGGGTGGCATAGGAATCCTGGTATTCCCCTATGTCCTGTTCATTCCCATAACCTTTATAAGAAAGAACGGAACCAACGTTCTCCAGCACAGTATAACATGCGGGTTCAGTCAATACATCCATATTATTATCTTTGTTAGGGCATGAAATGGTCGCTACCTGGAGAAAGAGAGAAGAAAACACTTTAGCGTAAGCTCGTGCAAGATCAGATTGGTTATTATCTTATCTAATCAGGATGGCTCCCACTGGTTTTTATCAAATCTTCCTTCAAACCCTAAAAGGAAAGACTAGCCGGGATTAATTACACACTACAAGTTCGCCAATCTTTCAGCCAGGCCAGTGTCGGTACTTTGAGGGAGGTCCCCCGTGCTTTCTCACGAACCTAATTAATGTAAACCTCGTTTTCCCAAAGGCGTAACCCCGTTGACACCTTTCTAGACACCTACTTGATCGGCTAATTGTAATGTGTAAAACTCTCCCAGGAGTAACTCTTACTCGCAGTGGGTATCGGGATCCAACTATCTCATAGAAGGTATGCAATCTCATTGCAAATTTCAACACTTGAAATTCCCGATAATATTTTGCCCCTAGCAGCTATATGACCTTAACATAGTCAACAAATCATAAGTGCTAGTCAAGTTCAACCCGTCATTTCTCGATTGAATTAAACCCACCCGCACGACCCTTAATATAGTCAACAAAGTCGCACGACTACCCTAATCCAATCGCATCATATGCTTATGCAGATAAGCACTAATTAGCTACCGCACACTACGCCTTAACATAGTCAACAAATGTAGCACGAATACTAACTAGTACTTATCTGAAATGACGGAGGGCTACGACAGGTTTTTCTGAAAACCTATTGCGTAATGAACTTGATATCGTTGTAGAATCAAATGAAGTTTTGAAATGGAGTGATTTTGAGGCTTTTCTAGTTTTGCTAAAGGGGTCACTCCCGGTGAAGGGATCGTCGGCCCTTTCCTCGTCGAATGAGGTGCGGGATATATCATATATATCACTGTGCAAAGCAGAAACTATAGAAGCAATCAAAAGTCAAACCGAGTGTGTAGCATCTGCCAGTTATTGCTAAAGGAGTCACTCCCGGTGAAGGGATCTCGGTCCTTTCCTCATCGAATAAGGTGCAGGGTATATCATATATACCGCTATGCAAAGCAAGAACTGTAGCTACCTGTTTTGTTTAAAATTTGATTCTACAACATCTTAGGGTTTTTTTTCTTTCATTAATCACATTAATGAAGTCCCATCATTTAAATCACCTAAACATCACAGATAAATACGACGTACACTTATGCCATCCGCATTCGCCTGGATGTCCCCTCGTGCACCGTTAGGTTAGGTAACTAACGACAGAGCAGGGCAGGGTTGGTGCGGATGCAAAACATAAGTAACGTCTATATAATATATCATATATACTATATACTGTATCTATCACTGAACATCACATGATCACATCACAGATATCGCAGCAGAAGAAACATATGAAACATTGGATATACTAGGACGTCCATGTTTTCAATACGAGCCAGTATAAAACACGGATTCCACGGTTGTGATGAATAGCCAATCCCACACCCCTAGACCCCTACGAGAGCGGCAAGCAACCCTACCAATTCTAGGGTTAGAAGACCCGGACTCGACTCCTCGAGATGGTCTCCCACTGGACCCTAGAACCCGGTTACTTGTGCTCCCCTCCTTGGGTCTATCCTAATGCGGAAAAGAAAATAATATACAAAAGGTGACAACTTCCGCAACCTGGAAGTGCCCCAATAAAAGAATATTACATACAAGTTATTACAAGAATGAAAATGAAAAACACTCATCTCACATAAAAAAAACCCGGCTATTCAAAGACGACAATCCAATATAACATATCCAGCAACACATAACATCACATGTCATCAACGTAAGTAAATATGCGCATCCCAATTGTCGTTGACATATAGCAACGAAACCGGCGATATCACATATTACACTTACGGTCACAGAAAAGAAAGTGTAAAACTACAACAGTTGGAATCCGCAACCTCTCTAGACATCGCATGCCTAATCAAATGAAATACTTAGACATCACATGCCTAACAATTATAAACCCCGCATTTTAGTCCCATTATCGAAAACTCTTTTCAGTATCAAGTGAGACTAAACCGCTAGATTTATAACATTCATTCAGCTATCTCATAACTATTTGTGAATTCCAATTATTGTATCCCATTCCGGATAAATAGAAAATATTAAACTTTCCGATCGAACATTCGAACACCCAAGTTTTCCCGAAACCGTTCAACACATGAAATAGGTTCAAAGACATTCATTTCATGCCTCAGTACCAACGGTCCAGCCGTAGAAGGGTCAAGCCAACGCCTCACATGTGGCACGCCGTACTGCCCCAAACCCGAAGGTTCAAAGGGCAGTTCAAGACGGTCACATAATCGAGTTAAGGTTTGTTGTCTTCTAGAGGGACCATCGCGTTACTTGCACTACTCAGAACGTCCTTAAACCACAGAAAAATCCAACACTTGGATATTTTCCGGCAGGGGAAAAGTTGGGTATTTATATCCGGTCGAACTTTTTAACATATTCTTAAATTATCCGGAAAAACACACAGACAAAATTTGATAATCCGATCGAATCTTTGATTCCCAATACAACCCCAGAATACTCATCTATAGAGTCACAATAAAAATACCCAGAAAATATAGCATTCAATTATATGAATTACTGTGCAGAAATAATTGGACAAGGGGAAAGTACGGCCGCGGAACCGCCGCACATGGCAAGCTTGTGCCGCGGTTCCGCGGTGGATTTATCGATTTAGACCCTCGTTTTTCACAGTAATTCAAATAAGACCCTGCTTATTTTTCTGCATATTTTTAATTGACAAAAATCCAAAATTTCAGAAAATTTCCAGAGAGCATTTTGGAAATGGGTTTCGATGTTCGTTCGGATTTCAAACGTCGTCAAGACTTCGCCTAAGGCTCTAGCTAGGCTCTGATACCACTGTAGGGTTCCTAGGCACTCACAAGAGGTCTCACAAGGCATCAACCATGCCAATTTCAAATTTTACAAGTGCCGAGAAACTCTAATACGGATCGTTAACTAGAATTTTAGACGAAAAGTTAAGCTAGTTAACATCTTAACTAAAAGTGAGAAGCTACAAGCTTTGTAGATCCGGTTCTCCACTTCCTTAGCTCCACGTAGTCGTCCCATCGCTGTCCATCTCGAATCCCAGACTCAAGCATCGGCTTCATCGGAGAAATGGGTGGGCAAGGTCGTCGGCTTCGTGCCGAAGATGATCTACGTCGAGGCAACACAAGTTCAAGCTCCAACTTCACTAAGTTGTGAAACTTGTGAAGAAAACACCCTATACTACTTGGCAAGAGGTAGAGGGTGAAGAAATAGGAGGTGGGTTCACTTTAGAATTGGATTTCTCACTCTTTTGCTCAAGATGGCATTGATGGAATCAAGCTTTCTTTCTTGATGAAGATGATGATGAAGAAGAAAGAATATGATAAGTGTTGCTTTTTAAAATGAAAATAAAATCAATACTTATCATATGCTAACCATGGTAAAGTGTAGAGAATAGATCATGGTTAGTTAGAATGGTTAGGGTTAAGGATGAAG
The DNA here is from genome assembly GCA_030015575.1 of Agapanthus africanus. NCBI lineage: Eukaryota > Viridiplantae > Streptophyta > Magnoliopsida > Asparagales > Amaryllidaceae > Agapanthus > Agapanthus africanus. Next base: position 352,444,854 of record CM057351.1, read on the forward strand.
ACAAAATGGTAACTAAGTCAAACCTTCATGAAGCTTCAACTAAATACAAAGAAAGCCACCATTTTTCTTCATAATCCTTTCCAAAATCAATAAATAAATAAATGAGTAATAAAAAGGAAACCCTAACCATTACACAACCATGGTTTAATCTTTACACAAAACACAAGTTAGCATGCAACATCAAACATGATACAATCAAGTGCACACAAAATATATCACATATACAATGTGTTTTTCAAGTGAGAAAATCCCTTTAAAGTGAACCAATACTAGTTAATGTAAAGTAATATATCAAATATATAATTATACATTAAATCATTAAATCAACACTTGATTCAATGATCCGGTCATGTCGTACATAACCGACTAGTATCCAATGTATCGACTTATCGAATCGACCTTCGATTCGATAACTAGGTTATATCGCATACAACCAATCGAAACATTAATCGCGAGAATGAAATACGGTATCACATACACGCATTATTCTCGGTCCCGCACACATCTCATATGCGCTCCTATTTCGTTTCGCTTGAGCCAGGAAACCTCTGTGTAGGACTCTAAAGACTCGTCAATACGCTGGTAGCAGATGATGATCATATCAAGCACCCACAAGCCGCAAGCGGTCTGCTAAACGTAACGGCTATCCGGGTATTGAGCGATCAGAAGATCGACGAGCTAGCCCGCTCACACTCCTGTGAATCCAACCAGTAACACTTACTGTACAGTCCGGTCTGTTCGTCTGATATGTCGCATATCAAGTCTAGGGGTGGTAAACGTCAGACTCCAATAACCGATAAGTCGTGCCGATATGAGGCTCATAACGGGTCGAGAAACTACTGGTAACACTTACCAGCAGATCTCTGATCAGCCCTGGCCAGGGACTTCCCTGTTACGGCCAATCGAGCACAGCGCAACATCAACCCCCAATACCGAGAGAAACGAAACCCCTCCTATCGCTCATTGCCTCCATGTGACTCGGGACCGTACCCAAAGACCACCGTTTTGCACGCCCTCATGGACGTGGTAAGGTGGAGATCAAAGCACAGTGGGAATCACACAAGACTCTATGACGATCTCGGGTCTACAGACTAACCTGTACAAGTGTCACCTGAGAACTGCCATCTGACGTGAGGTATAATACCATCTGGGAGTTCTCGGCGAGTCTGTCCAATGTACCCAGTCTCCACTGAGCACCCGTATACCATCTCTGATGTCAAACACCAATGGATATGGGATCATCCATCGCCCATCTCATGGGTCGAGAAGCATATACGCTAGTCTACACTGGTATATCGATGCCCCGTCTCGATACACCCACGACTAGGGACCTTGAAGGATGTACTTATGGACTACCATGTCCCCACTAGTATGATCTGCATCATAGTCCAGGTAGTCAAGTACACATCCTAAGGGCTTTATCAACATGTAACTATAAGACAGTATAAAGAGACTAGTATACATGTTAAGATAAAGTGCAACCAGATAGCATACTATCATATCGAGCAAGAAAGTCATCTCTATATATGTCCAAGCATCCAATATAATATACATCATCTGTACAATACTGGCCTCTAGGGCACACATACAACTAACAAAAAATGTGACACTGTCTCTTCAAGAGTCTATCAGGCGCTCTGTGCCGCACGAAAACAGTGGGGCAAAACCAGAAAGGAAGCGTCAGCACCATTCAAGAATCTGGCCAGGCCACCCGCCTTTAATCGACTGTCCGTTAGCGAAACAGGGGGGGTCAAGACAGCGATCCGTGAAATCAGCCGCCGATAATAAAAAGACGTCTGGATATATTATCCATACGGTCTATATGGCGGGGGGCGCCCCAGCGACAACCTTCGCAGCAAAAGAAAGGATGAGGCCACCACATCCCAAGCCCAATCTGGCTTGAATGTGGTTGCCACTTCCCAAGAACAGCCGCCTCCGCTGGATGATGAAAACCCTCTCGATGAGGACGATAGGCAAAAAGACCCCTCGGTCCATGAAGAGTCAAGCTCGGACAACGAGGAAGACCCGACTTTCCGCTCCAAGACCGCGGAGCAAGAGCTGCTTCAAGAGCTTCGAAAACAGCTCAGGAGCAAAGATAAAGAGATGGCCAAGCTCTACTCGAAAATTGATGACCTAACGAACGTCGTGATGCAGCTTACGGCTCAAATTGCTCGAGCGCCTCCCAATCAAGCACAAGTCGCTACTCATGAGCTGGGTGATGGCAATCCGAAGCAGCCGATGCCTGTCTCTTTGGGTCAAAGATTGGTCGAGCCGCACGAAAGCCGGCCACATTCCGCTTCTAGGGACGCCTTGGCCCCAGACAACACTATCCCGCTAACACAAGATTGGATAATGGATTTGGTCACTAGCAAGGTTAAAACATTGGTGGCCGAAGCTGAAGCTCAGAAAGAAATTGGAAGTAGTGGACGGCCGTATCCCCCACAGTATGACCTGATCGAGTTCCCGAGCGGCTACGTCATTCCTAAGTTCGGAAGATTCGACGAGACGGGAAATGCAAATCAGCACGTCACCCACTTTAAAGTATCGTGCGGAAATACAGGGGGCAATGATGTGCTCCTTCTTCATCAGTTTGTCAATAGCTTGACCGGTGTCGCTTTCGACTGGTACACGAACATACCAGATGGGTCCATCACTACCTTTGCCCAAATGGAGTCTCTGTTTCGGCAAAGGTTCATGAGTGTCGGTGATAAAATCTCCATTGCTGACCTGTGAGGACCAAGCCGGGGAAGAATGAAAGCAACACCGACTTTATCGCCCGATGGTGTAATCTCACAGTTAAGTGTGAACCGCCGCTGGAGCAGGACCAATCCGTCAGCCTTCTTATTGGGAACCTCAGCAATTGGATGGTCCCATTCTTGTGTACACCAGGCCTTAAGATGTTTCAAGAGCTAACCAAGAAAGTCCAAATGCTGGAACGCTCGAAGCAAGAGTCTACCCCAGACCCTCAGAGAGACAAGACGTGGAAAAGCAAGCGGGACGACAATCGTAGAAGCGGGAGTTCCAGCAGTACCAATGTCTTCAATGCGTCCGACAATGAAGACAAGTGAAGGGAAGGCGATTCCAAAACCAACCGGTCTCAAAAGCCATTGCTGGGAGGAGAGGGCCTTCCCTAGAGGAGAAAAAGAACAAGGTTTACTCTTTCAGAAGGGACAAGGTCCGAAAGATATTTAAAGATGCCTTGAACAACGGTCTACAATTACCAGAGTCGAAAAGACCTCAAGAAGCAAAAATGACCGACAATCCCCTGTATTGCCCGTACCACCAAGTAGTGAGCCATGCGATCGAGGATTGTTATATCTTCAAAGACTGAGTCGAGAAGCAGTACAAGGCTGGAGAGATCGAGCTGTCCAAAAGTGTGTTGGTGAATAATCAAGTTGCAACCACCAACTTTATACAGACAGAAGCTGAAGCCTTCTGGGAGCAGACAGCCGGACCCGCTGCCCTGAGAAATGAAACCGACTCACCGCAGCCTCCTTGGAGTAAGCACGTATCCAACAAGACAAAGAAGATGCTAAAAATACTTTAGAAAGAGCCCAGGACGGAATGGGAAGGGCAGGAGAAGCCTACCATTCCAGCTGCCAATACAGCTCTACCAGGCTCAAAATCCAAAAAGCTCAAGAAGAAGAAAAGTGCAGCTCGGTGCGAAAAAGAGTCTGCAGGGAGATCGACCATTCAAAAATATATCGATTCCCTCGAAGACTATGAACAAAAGGAAAGAACTCTAATTCAATTGAAAGATTTCTTCCCTGTAGAAGCCGCTGAAATTCTGGAGGAGTTAGAGGAAGACTCCGATGAAGAGATCCATATGGTGACCTGCTACGCCATCCATCTTGGCAGCGACTCTGAGGAGGAGCTTTGTTTTCCCGAAGAGGACGAGGAGCTCGCCACAAGGGCCAACCAGATCCAGCTCAGAAGCGGCAGGGCTCTATCGCCAAATCAGGGAAACGCCCCAAAAGGAAAGGAAAAACAGGTGGCTAATGAGGAAGATGGCAGAGAACCGGCTAATGAAAACTCAAGTCCTTCCTCGGTGGACTATAATGTCTTAGCTCATCTCCGAAAGCTTCCGTCTCTCCTGAGCATATACGATGCCTTGGTCCTATCTAAAAAGCTTAGAGATGTTCTCATTCACGCTCTACAAAATCCTGAGCGGTATCAGGCTCGCTTTGCGGAAATTAATATGAAAGAAGCCCAGTATGCTCTGCATGCCGCCGCAGTCACGTTTAAGGACGAAGACTTGCTACTGGGAACGGCTGAGCATAATCGGTCGCTTTACGTAACCGGGTACAGCGACGGAGATCGGATTAATCGCATATTAATTGACCCGGGATCCTTAGTGAACATCATGAACTTGCGGACTCTGAAGAGTTTGTCAATGGACGTCCGACACCTGTCAAGGGAAAGTATTGTCATTCAAGGCTTCAATCAAAACTGCCAGCAAGTTCTGGGGTCTATAGCTTTGCCAATCAAATTTGGGGATCTGCAAACTGAAGCTAAGAAATACGTGATCGACGCTGACACATCTTATAAAATTCTCTTGGGACGGCCGTGGCTCCACGATTACGGCATCATTCCGTCAACTCTCCATCAACGCATGAAGTATACTAAAGATGGCGAAGAAAGATGCATTGACGGAGACGTCCAGCTGTTCGGTGTGCATGAAGTCCGATATGAGGATTCTCGGTACTTTATGAAGCCCCAAAGTACTGAGCTACAGCTGACCAAAGACAGAACGGTCCTGAAACTCAAAGGAAAATCTGAGCCGGCTGTCACTTTCAAAAGCAAAAACCCCCAAGTGCGTCCGCGTTTCGGCAGTGACACTGATGAGTCCGACGCTGGAAGTCCGTCCTTCCGTAAAACTCGCCCTCGTTTCGGTAGCGAGACGGACGAATCCGATACTGAAATCCTATCTAGCAGCAAAGTCCGCTCTCATCTTGGTAGCGACACTGAAGAGTCGGAAGAAGAGGACCTGCCGTGCAACAGCTGTGCAGATTGGTCCCCCATGCAGCAAGAGAAACTACGAGAGACCTTCAAAATTGCAGATGGGTCCCTGGCCATCACAAGGGTGCCGGAACGGATGTGCAAAGAGCTCGATGCATTGTCGGTCTCTACCGTTGACTAGCTGAAAACTTTCTACGTTCCCGGAAGGAAAAGTGGACAGAAGGGCATCATGTTTTATGGGTCAAACCCGTTGTGCATCCGGACGATTTGTCTGTCACGTGCCTTCCATATGAGAGAGGCATAAGAGCCGTCCTCAATCCCAGATACTATGCGTCCGAGATGCGGGAATACTTTAAAAAGTGCGGATGCCGGTTATATCAAACGGAGTCCGAAGCAAAGTTTTACGAAGGGCTATGACATCCACCTCAGGTCCGAGCGCTCATCGATGGACGAATTCCAGATAGGCGGGGCATAGACTTCATCCAGCCTGATTCTAAGGCATGCTACATGATCCATATTAGGGAAGCCAGCGAAGAGTCAAATGATGAAGACGAGCTAGCCGAGCCAGAAGAAGCTCCTCAAGAGCTCGAAGATGGCGGACAAGCAACCTTTGACGAGCTAACCGAGATTAACTTAGGAACGCCCGATAATCCAAGGCCGACCTACATCAGCTCACTCTTGTCAGAGGAAATGAAAGAGCAGTTAATTGCCTTGCTGCATGAGTTCGTCGACTGCTTCGCGTGGACATACAAAGAAATGCCTGGCCTTTTCCCTGAAGTGGCCGTGTATAAGCTGGCTATATCTCCTGATGCTAAGCCAGTCAAACAAGCTCCTCGAAGAATGAGAAGGGAACTAGAAGAAAAGGTCATCGAGGAAACCAAGAAGCTCATCAACGCCGGCTTCATCAGGGAAGAGAAATATGCGGACTGGATTGCATGCATAGTCCCAGTGAAGAAGAAAAATGGGCAGATCCGAGTTTGTGTCGATTTCAGGGACCTCAACAAGGCATGTCCTAAAGACGACTTCCCGCTATCGGTCATGGAAATAATGGTCGATGACACCTCAAATTACGAGCTGTTCACCTTTATGGATGGCTCGTTTGGATATAATTAGATCAAGATGTCGCCTTAGGATGAGAAACACACAGCATTTCGAACCCCGATCGGAATATACTGCTACAAAGTGATGCCGTTCGGACTGAAGAACGCAGGTGCTACATACCAAAGGGCAATGACCAATATCTTTGATGACCTAATTCATAAAGTCGTCGAATGTTATGTTGATGATCTGGTCGTCAAGACTAAAGCCAAGGCCGATCACATCCAAGATCTTAGGACCGTTCTCACCAGACTGAGAGAGTACAATCTGAAAATGAATCCTCTGAAGTGCGCTTTTGGCATGTCGTCGGAAAAATTCCTGGGCTTCATAGTCCGACATCGAGGAATCGAAGTTGACCCATCAAAGATAAAGGCCATCATGGAGATGCCCCCTCCCAAGAGTCTGACGCAGCTAAGATCTTTTCAAGGAAAGCTTGCTTATATACGAAGGTTTATCTTAAATTTGTCGGGGAGATGTAGGCCCTTCTCAAAGCTGATGAAGAAAGGAGCTCCTTTTGTCTGGGATGCCGAATGTCAAGAAGCGTTCGAAAGCATCAAATAGTATTTATTGCACCCTCCAGTGTTGGCCGCTCCCATTCCAGATAAACCGCTGTTTCTCTACACTGCCGCGCTAGATGAGTCACTCGGTGCGCTCCTTGCCCAGAACAACGAGGAGGGAAAAGAGAATGCCCTCTACTACCTCAGTCGAACTTTAGTCGGGGCGGAACACAACTATTCCCCGATCGAAAAGCAATGCCTGGCTCTGATGTTCGCTGTGAAGAAGCTGAGGCACTATCTGCTCGCTCATCGGGTTATGCTGATCTCTAGGGTCGACCCGCTCAAACACTTAATGACCAAAGCGAGCCTAGCCAGTAGAATGTCGAGATGGGCTGTCATGCTGCTTGAGTTTGACATAGTTTATACTCAGAAAGCAGTAAAAGGGCAAGCTCTTGCAGACTTCCTTGCTGCTCATCCCATATCAGAGGGGTCACCGCTTAATTGCGAGCTACCCGACGAACAAGTGCTGCACCTAGAGGAAGATGAGCCATATTGGGAGCTCTACTTCGATGGAGCCTCATCAATGAGGAGCTCCGGCAAATCAAGCGTCCCGCAGATAAAAGTAGGGATAGGACTGGTGTTAATCACGCCATCCATGGGAACCCTACGACGTTCTTTTGCTCTCACCAAGCCTCGAACAAACAATGAAGCTGAGTATGAAGCTCTGATAGCTGGTCTGGAGCTCGCTATAGAAATGAAAATCCTTCGGTTACGGGTTGACGGTGACTCCCAGCTTGTCGTCAACTAAGTAAGCGGCGACTATAAAATATACAAACCCGAGTTAGCTCGGTACAAAAGCCGAGTGGTGGAACTCATGAAACGGTTCACTCATATTGAACTAATGAGAGTCCCTAGAGCGTTGAATGGAAAGGCTGACGTACTCGCTCGCTTAGCCAAGGAGCTGGCTGATCCTGACATGGACGAAATTCTGATCACGGTCAAGAGCCGGCAAATTCTACCCCCAGTCTCTCTATGAGAAGAGGAAAGCATGGAATAGAAGAGCAGTCCTGCTGAAGAAGCTTCGATCATCCAAGATGAGCCCGATTGGAGAGAACCCTTCATAGAGTACCTTCGATACGACAAGCTGCCCGAAGGAAAATCTGCAAGGATTCAGCTAAAGAAGAGAGCTCTCTGATACGTGTTTGTAAATGACACGCTATACCGCAGGTCATATGACCAACTCTGGCTCAGGTGCCTGCCATCGGCTGAAGCCCAAAATGTTATGAAGGAAGTTCACTCGGGCGTTTGCGGTGCCCACCAATCTGGCCCCAAGACGCGACTTCAAATTAAACGGCTTGGGTATTACTGACCCACCATGATAAGGGATTGCGAAGAGCATGCAAAGAAATGGCATCTCTGCCAAATTCACGGTGATTTCATTCACAAGCATCCCAATCCGTTGCATCCTACGGTGGCATCGTGGCCTTTCGAAGTTTGGGGCACCGACATTGTTGGCCCAATTGATCCTCCGTCATCCAAAGGCCACCGGTTCATATTGGCCGCAACTGACTATTTCTACAGATGGGCTGAAGCTATCCCGCTAAAAGAAGTCAAGACAGAAAAAATTCTGACGTTCTTCCAGCCAAATATTCTATACCGTTTCGGTACACCAAGAAGAATCATTTCTGACAACGGGCCTTCTTTCAAGAGATTCAAAGTCTCAAGGTTCGCTACTCAGCACAAGATAGACTGGAGATATTCCTCCATCTACAATCCAAGGGCCAATGGGCTAGCCGAAGCTTTCAATAAAACTCTATACAAGCTCCTGAGGAAAAATGCTTCAGCCAACAAGAGAGACTGGAATCTCAAACTTCACGAGGCGTTGTGGGCATATCGTACCACGCACCGTACTCCAACTCAGTCCACTCCATACTCATTGCTCTTCGGAGTGGAGGCGGTCCTCCCCCTCGAAGTCGAAGTTCCAAGCTTAAGAATGTCCGTTCAGCACGAGTTGACGGAGGAGGAAAACGTGCTCCTTCGGCTTGAAGAGCCCGACGCCCTCGAAGAAAGGAGGCTTGCAGTACAGCAAAATCTGGAGCTGTACCGAGCCCAAATGTCACGGGCCTATGACAAGATGACTCGTCTCCGCGCTTTCAAGGAAGGCGAATTAGTATTGGTCCTCAAAAGACCGATCATCCCCAATCGACATGCCAAGGAAAAATTCGAGCCAAACTGGGAAGGACCATACATCATCGAGAAAGTGTTTGATGGAGGATCTTACCAACTAATAAGTGCCGAGGGAGAAAGGCCCATGCCATCTATCAATGGCCGATATCTCAAGAAATATTACGCGTGAATGCTCCAAGTCGCAGGCGAATTGAGCACACAAGCCCTACGGTCTAGATCATATATCCTGTAAAACCGTATACAATCTACGGGCATAAACGACCCCTATCTCTTCCAAGTTCTGCCGGTGAGACTACTTTTAAAGTCCCACCAGCTCAAAAAAAAATGGTATGTCCACAAACAAAACGGGCGGATGAAAACCCGAAAGGGCTCCGTGAGTAAAAACAGCAGGACTGCCGGCGAGTTTGTGAAAACCCGAAATGGCACAAACTCGTGAAAAAAAGATAAAATACACTCACAAAGTCCTCTCGACCTTATAAGGAGAAAATCACTGCGTGAGATTCTTACGACTCACAAAGGAGCAACACACTTAGGAATCCTCACGATTCCTAAGGAGAACATACACCTACGAGATCCTCTCGACTCGTAGGGAGAAAATTCTTTTATGAGACCCTTACGGCTCATAAAATTAAAAAGTCTAAGGTGACAGAGACCTAAAGCTGTCTCCTAAGACATCGCTCCCCAACGGGATATGGAAAATGATGAGTCGCTCCTAGCGTTACGCTTCAGTGTTAGCGGTGCTGATGCCGACCCAAAAACCAAATCCCAAGTCCTCCCAGGGCAAATGATGAGTTGCTCCTGGCATTATTCCAGTGCAGTAATGCTGATGCCAAACAAGATCCAAATTTCAAGTCCCCAAACGGCGAATGATGAGTCGCTCCTGATATCATATTCCAGTGCAGCGATGCAGACGCCAACCAAAATCCAATCTCCCAAGATTCTCCAAGCCCTACGGTTGGTCCCCAAGTTGACTACCGTATACAATCCACGGGCTCAAATAATTCCCATCGTGCCCATGCCCCACCGCAACCAACAGTTACACGGCTAGTCTCCGCCCTTGGAATTATGCTCCATTTGGGAAGACCCACTCATGTGTCCTCACGATACATGAGGAGAACAAACTTACGGGATCCTTACGACTCATAAGAAAACACCTTCGTGGGATCCTTACGACTCACAAAGGAAAAACACACTTGGGAGTCCCCACGACTTCTAAGGAGAAAGTACACCTACGGGATCCTTTCGACTCGTAGGGAGAAAATGCTTTTATAGGACCCTCATGGCTCATAAAATTAAAAAAGCCTTAGGTGATAAGGACCTAAACCTGTCTCCTAAGCCATCGTTCCACAACAGGAAAAGGCAAATGATGATTGCTCCTGGCACATGTGCTTCAGTGTTAACAACGCTGATGCCTACCCTAACCCCAAAATTCTAAACTCCAATCCAATAGACCCCTGATTGAAACGATTTCCGATTGTGTCGGTTTAGAAAATGAATATAGAAATCACAACCAAAAATATTTTGACCGCAATCAATAACGGTGTCGAATGTAGCGCGTTAGTAAGTGCAGATCGTCCACAGGGAGAGTGTAATCGTTCGTGTTTTGATTTAGATGAGTTGAAACTTTAAAGAAAAGAAAAGAAACAATTCATGATTTGTAAATTGAATTTCAAGAATTAGAAAAATCTAGATCTAATAACAAGAAAACATTAAAATCAAGAAGTGTCAATTGATGATTTCCAATCCAAATATCAAGAATCAAAGTGAGGCTCGTAGGAATCGATCGGATCTATAGATGTGATGAAATCTAGCGATTACGTATTCTTATCCATCGATGAATTGATACTAGATCGATGATGATCAACGAGAATTAGGGATTTCTTGTGAAACTAGGGTTTCATCATCTATCCCTTGTTCCTTCGTCGATATCATTCACATTCTAGCCTCTAGTAAATTCAAGAATCGATCGTGGATCCCTAATTTCGAGCGATCACAATCAAGAAAGCATCGCAACGAAACTAGGTCGTCGATTCTTCAATTTGCTAGGGTTTACAAAACTCGTCGGACTTAAGAATCGTTTTAAGATTTGTTACATCATCATTCTATTGATCGTCTCGACTCCTTTACGAGTGGAGTTTTACTCAAACATCACAACAAGAACCACAATCACAAATTGAGATCGAATCATGATGCAAGAATTTAAAGAAAGCAAGATTAAAGAATTTCACCTTTTATTTATCAACAATTCCGTTACAAATCGCTCAAAAACTACAAGAGGAAGAACTCGATCGTCGATTTGGCTTCGCTCGTCTCCTTGAGTCGCGGATCGGCTTGGATCACTTGCTCGATTGAAGATCGGTTCCGCTCCTAAAAGGTTGAAGGCTTCTTGCTTGAATGGTACTCGGGATCTTGAATTTGGCTTTGGATTTTGGATTTAGGGCACAAGTTGTGTCACTCAACTTGTGTTAGAAATGGGGGAGATGAGAGATTAATGAACAACCTTTAACCCTAGATCTAGGCTCCTTTTTATAGACCTCACAACCCTAGATCTAGAATTCAAAATTTGAATTTCCCTCCAAAAGTTTGTTAAAGAGAGCCTTCTAGAAATAGTTTGTTAGGCCGAGCCTTCTAGATGAAGCCACGTGGAGAATCTGGAGTCTTCTGGAAGCTTGGCCGTTAGAGGTAAGGCACGTGCAGAAAATTGAGATGCTGATGTCACTATCAAGCCGCGGATCCGCCGCGCCAATGGGGTTCGGGCCGCGGATCCGCGGTCCTTTGAGGGCCTTGGTGCTTGATCTTTTTAGCTCTGCTTCCTTTTGATTTATGGAATATTCTATGATATGCTGAAACTTGTAATTTATCCTTGGTCACTGCCAGATCTCTAGCCTTTGAGTTGGCGTATTTTATCAACATTATTTTCACAATTTTGGCTCGGTTCCTGGAATTTCCTGCACAGACTTCGAAACAAGTGTTGCGCAATATAGGGATGATGCGATGCCATGATAAAAAGTCAATTTCTCTCGAAATACCGGTTTTAGAGTATAACACATGTAATCTGGTATTTCAGGGATGTTTTGCCAATATGTGTAATATGAATACCGAACACTTCTAGATGAGTGCAAATGATAGGGAAATTGACGTGTTAAAAATGCAGTATTTTCGACTGATCAAATTCCCCCAAACTTATTTTCGGTCGTCTCGAGCGAACTGTTTTATTAAAAAGAGAAGGAGAAAATAAAGAAAGAGAAAAACTAACTAGCACACTTTCGTAGGCAACACGATTGCACTGAGCACGTGCAACAAGCCTTTAAACCTCTTGGTGTCCCTAGTAGGAGGAGTGTTGTCTCCTGAGGGTTTTCAGCGGATTGCACCCACAAAATCCAATAATAAAAGGAAGACCGTGAATATTACATTTAAAGAGAAGAATCGTAAAAAAAAGCTTTGAAAATTAGGGTTTCCAACTACGCTAGCTTTTCGGTTGTCATGAGCCCTATCTTAATAGTCATGAAAAGATGTTAGAAATCACATCCTCTCTCAATAAAACATCGTCTTATTTTTCATTCCTATCTTTCTTCCAAACATCGATCATATCACCCTACGTGTGTGTAATAGCATCCCTACACCCGGAGAATTCAATTCAAGCTATCATACTCTTGTCCATCCACCTCAGTACTTTTTAATTAATGAATATTTAGGATTGCTCACATACTTTCATGCGACCGTTAATACTTCTTGAGGTACTAACAGACCGATTACTCATGTGCTTGCTTATTTGGTGTTTTTCCTCATCTTGCACCACATAAGGCTCAGCAGTGACTCCCAGACCAGTTGGCCTTAGGGCACTAGGTGAAGAGGCACCCTCACTATATTTTTTTATTGCTGCCTTGGCGGTAACAAAACCAGTGTCCATTTTTCTCACCATTTTTATATTTTATTTATTTTTTATTTCCTTCATACTTTGGCTTTTAGACAAGAGCATTTCAAGGTATCCTCTACTATCCCGGGCTTCAAGATGTGTGTAAGTGCGAATAGCAGGGTATCAATATTCAAAATGTTTGGCTTCCAGAATAGAAACTATTTTTCAGACTTATTTTTATTCTCAGATTAGTGACTTCCTTCATCTTACTAACCCTTGGGACAACGGCTCATAAGTACTTATTACTAGTTCGTATAAGAAAACTTCTAATTTTCTTGGTTTTCTTAAATTTTTCCAATCTTTTGGATGTAATTTTTCACTATCTAATCTTTTATTATCTTATTTATGTACAAAAAAAAATTATTTTTTTTTTTGAAATTTTTAAAATTTTTATAGGTTTTCAAAAATGTTTTGTGCTTATGCAAAGTATGATGCAAATGATGCGAAAATAAGCGCAAACCTCCCCCAAACTTGTTTTCAACAGTGTCCTCACTGTTGCCATCCGCTAAATCTCAAAAAACCTGTAAGATTGGGAGGAAATTTATTAACGGGGGCAAAATATTTAAGTGAAAATCCTCTACCAAACTTATTCTTGGCTCATCAAAAATTTTCTTATCAGGAGCCAAAAAATACCCCCCCCCCCCAAACTTGAGTTAAATAATGTTAAGCTTTTGAAAATCACAAGAGGGGGTCAAGAATCATTGGTCGATGCCAAACTTTGCAAAGACCGAAAGTTAGCACCAACCATTCGAAGATTTTATCAATATAGTGCTCTGGTTGGTGGCAGAAGAAGTGGGAAAAGGGTAAGTGGTGGAATAGAATGTGTGTGCGTCTCATTTTGGAGAGACAATGCAGTGAATGTGATGGATTATTCGCATTCTTTTTACAGTTCAGAAGAAGGGGTGGAGGTTCAATTTCTTTGATTGGGAGATGATTCATCTCAACACCCGTGTCATTCAAAAATGCGAGTTCATCAGCGAAGATCTCCTCAAAAGTTCCATCAATACCCCGATGAATAATGTCATCACAAAGTGCGGGGTGATCTTCAGACTCTAAAAACAGTTCATAATCAGTGTTAATTGTTGACCCGGACATCTCGGTGGAAGAGTCCGTATGTGTTTGATACATAGTTGGGTCAAACAATAACGTATGAAAAGAGTCAAGATCGGTATCATGAGGATCATCAAATTCGCTGCTGTCGACATCCATTAAGTCGACAGAACAGATCTGAGCAGTAGGTTCGGAGGGTACACTTCCCAACCTGTAAATGTTCAACTCAATTGACCTATTCCTGAAGGATAGGGTCATAGAACCATTACGACAGTTGATGATAGCGTTGAAAGTGGCCAAAAAGGGGCGACCTAAAATCACCGGAATTTGGTTCCGTGGGTTCGCTATAGGCTGTGTATCAATTACAATAAAGTCCACAGGGAATACGAATTCCCCGATTTTTATTAACACATCTTCCAGTTCACCCCTAGGTTTGGTGATTGATCGGCCAACCATTTGGAGAGTTATGCTCGAGGGCTTTAGCACTCCGATACCTAACTGCTCGTAAACCGAGCATGGAAGCAAGTTAACACTAGTGCCAAGGTCAAGTAGAGCACGGTTGATGTGTTTTTCCCCATTAGAAATAGAAATAGTAGGACAGCCAGGGTCCTTACGTTTCCGTGGTAATTGTTGGGGAAAAGCCGTGTCTACAGTCTTTGCCATGAATATCTTCTTGGGCACTTGAGTCTTCCTCTTCCTAGTGCACAAGTTCTTAAGAGTTTTCGCATAGGACGGAACTTTTTGGATAGCATCTAGGAGAGAGATGTTGATGTTAACTTGCTTAAAAATGTCCATAATCTTCTCCATATGTGGACTCGATGTGTTAGCCCTTAACCGATTCAGATAAGGTGCTTTAGCAATTAGCGCTGGGTCCATCATAGGAGAAGGAAGTGTGTGTGGACCCGATCTCAGAATAGAAGTGGGGATCGTCCGTGGAGAACTAGAAGATATGGGATGAGGTGGCGAGCCTTGTGGGAAACGAAGAATAGGCTCGCAAGAAGGTGGTGGGGTAGAAGAACTGGGGTCAGAAGTAGAAGTAGAAGTGGAAGGAAAGGTCTCAGCCGGGGTATCATCGATAGATTTTTCAGTGTCATCAATCTCTTCCCCAACATGATTGTCAAGCACTCTTCCAGATCTCAACGTGATTGCATTCACATGATGTGAATAGCCAGGATTGGGTAAAGGTTGAGCTGGAAGTTTTCCTTTCTCTCTTGCACTCATTTCGGCTTTTAATCGTGAAATTTCTGCTTCCATCGATTTAATACTCTCAGCTTGGGACGCTGAGTTTTTCTTTATATCATCGACAGAAGTCTTTATTTCAGTCGATACTTGCATGAGATTTGTTAGAAGCAAGTTTATGAATGAAGAGGATTCATCGGTCCCGGTCAACTGTAAAGGACTAGACGGTGTGGTTGTGTTGACCGGATTTTGAAAGTTTTGTGCCTGGAAGGGGTGCTGACTCAATTGTGGTGGTTTCTGTTGTGGTGGAGGGACCCTTTGGAAATTGTTTTGGGTTGGAACCGTGTCTTAAGATTGTGATTGGTTCCAAGCAAAGTTAGGGTGATTCCTCCAACCCTGATTATATGTGGAAGAAAATGGATCGTTTCTAGGTCTTTGAAATGCGGCATTGGTATGCTCGTGACCTTGAAACGGAGAATTTCGTGGACATTCTTCCGTCAAATGAGAAGGATCAGAACAGCATCCACATACAGTTTTGGAGAGTGACATTTGATTTAGGGCGGCGGCTAAAAATTTGTTTTCCATAGTCTCGAGTTTCTTGTGTATAGTTGAAATGTCTGCTCTAACTCCTATGGAAACATCATTGCCATCCCAAGACGATTGACTCACACCCTCCCACTGTAAAGATTTTTCAGCGAAATCTTCTACGAATTTCCAGGCTTCCCTATCATCCTTAGTCATGAAGTTGCCTTGACACATGGATTCAAGGGTCTGTCTTGTGTTAGGATTAATGCCCTCATAAATGATTCTGCACAATTCCCATCTAGGAATTCCGTGATGTGGACATTGGACTAACAGATCCTTGAAGCGTTCAAGACATTTTGAAAATGGTTCATTTGGAAGCTGGGTGAATTGATTTATTTCGCTACGGATTCGAGCTGTTTTATGATGTGGGTAAAATTTCTTAAGGAATGCTTTGACGAATTCTTCCCAATTTGAAATAGAATGTGCGGTAGTGTTATACAACCACTTCTCGGCTATATCGCACAAGGTGAATGGTAGAAGACGAAGACGCATAGCATCCATAGACAGCTGTGAGGTACCCATCATTACGCATACATTTTCAAATTTGGTGATAAAGGCATATGCGTCTTCAGTCTTGAGACCGTGAAATTTTGGTAGAAGGTTGATGTATTGGGTTTTAATTTCAAAATTTTCCCCGTTGGCTGGTGGAATGGAAAGACAGGTGGAAAGAGGACCTCGTGTAGGATAGCACCTCTCTTGGAGAGAGATGCGAGGTGGATTCTGCGCACCAATGGACGGCGGCAGAGTAGTGGTAAAGAAGTTCGATGGAGACGGATCCATCGATGTGGGTGTGGTGGTGGGTAAAGAAGAGGTAAATGTAGAAATACCGACTTTTGGGTAGATCGGGGGGACGCGGACTAAACGGGCACTAGAATCCCGTGTCCAGCCTATCTTGCACAAAAAATGGTTAGTACAAGTGGCAGCGTGACTTATAATTAGGGGAAATGATATGATTGGTGTTTGTTTTGAAAAATATACGGATTTTTGAAAAAATGATGCGAATCACAACAAATGCAACAAGCAACCCTAAAATCTAGTGGTCACCTAGGTCAAAGCTCTAGACCGCTCCTAACTGCCAAAAGACAAGTCGCAGGATAAATCCTCCACTGCCTCTTTGTCTCTCCTGTGGCCAGGTAAGTGAGAGGTTCTCCACTACGTAAGTAGTGGGCCTAATTAAGTAACCACTAGCCTTCGACACACTTGCCTTAGACACCACAAAAGAAACGCGGATAAATAATGGATTGTCCACGGCCTTCTCTTGTCCTAAGTGAGCGCGACAGTCCTTAGAGTCATCTCTAGATCTTTTTTAGTTAATGAGGGTAAATGCGGATGCAAGTTTGTGATTTTCGGGGCTTAGGAAGGGTAATGAACTCCCCACCTAATCTGAATTTGGCCGTGCCCCTTAAATTCCGTATTAATATGCAAACAACCAAGATCAATACACACACAATTTTTGCTTTTTGCGGCGCTGCGATTTATTTGCAAAGAAACCTGCAGAAAATTGTTAATTGGAGCAGATGAGGGAGAAGATAAGAAAGCAAAGAATTAACCTGAGAACTTTGGTACAGTGTTGCTGCTGTAGCACCACGGTTCCGCCGCGGGAGTCACCTAATGCTGCAGTTCCGCCACGGTTTATCCTCTTCACTGCACAAAAATTTCACAACAGGCTCCTGTTCCCTTACACAGCTCTCTGGAATGCTCTGAAAATTTTTTCCACGGCTCCACAAATTCCAGATTTCCTCGCAACAAATCACAACAACACGTTTAGGGTTTATGCGAATTTAGATCTAAAAATATAGATGGAATAAACTTTTCAACTCAAATTTCAAAATACGAACAATTAGCGCACTATCTCCGGCAACGGCGCCATTTGATTGAAACGATTTCCGATTGTGTCGGTTTAGAAAATGAATATAGAAATCACAACCAAAAATATTTTGACCGCAATCAATAACGGTGTCAAATGTAGCGCGTTAGTAAGTGCGGATCGTCCATAGGGAGAGTGTAATCGTTCGTGTTTTGATTTAGATGGGTTGAAACTTTAAAGAAAAGAAAAGAAACAATTCATGATTTGTAAATTGAATTTCAAGAATTAGAAAAATCTAGATCTAATAACAAGAAAACATTAAAATCAAGAAGTGTCAATTGATGATTTCCAATCCAAATATCAAGAATCAAAGTGAGGCTCGTAAGAATCGATCGGATCTATAGATGTGATGAAATCTAGCGATTACGTATTCTTATCCATCGATGAATTGATACTAGATCGATGATGATCAACGAGAATTAGGGATTTCTTGTGAAACTAGGGTTTCATCATCTATCCCTTGTTCCTTCGTCGATATCATTCACATTCTAGCCTCTAGTAAATTAAAGAATCGATCGTGGATCCCTAATTTCGAGCGATCACAATCAAGAAAGCATCGCAACGAAACTAGGTCGTCGATTCTTCAATTTGCTAGGGTTTACAAAACTCGTAGGACTTAAGAATCGTTTTAAGATTTGTTACATCATCATTCTATTGATCGTCTCGACTCCTTTACGAGCGGAGTTTTACTCAAACATCACAACAAGAACCACAATCACAAATTGAGATCGAATCATGATGCAAGAATTTAAAGAAAGTAAGATTAAAGAATTTCACCTTTTATTTATCAACAATTCCGTTACAAATCGCTCAAAAACTACAAGAGGAAGAACTCGATCGTCGATTTGGCTTCGCTCGTCTCCTTGAGTCGCGGATCGGCTTGGATCACTTGCTCGATTGAAGATCGGCTCCGCTCCTAAAAGGTTGAAGGCTTCTTGCTTGAATGGTACTCGGGATCTTGAATTTGGCTTTGGATTTTGGATTTAGGGCACAAGTTGTGTCACTCAACTTGTGTTAGAAATGGGGGAGATGAGAGATTAATGAACAACCTTTAACCCTAGATCTAGGCTCCTTTTTATAGACCTCACAATCCTAGATCTAGAATTCAAAATTTGAATTTCCCTCCAAAAGTTTGTTAAAGAGAGCCTTCTAGAAATAGTTTGTTAGGCCGAGCCTTCTAGATGAAGCCACGTGGAGAATCTGGAGTCTTCTGGAAGCTTGGCCGTTAGAAGTAAGGCACGTGCAGAAAATTGAGATGCTGATGTCACTATCAAGCCGCGGATCCGCCGCGCCAATGGGGTTCGGGCCGCGGATCCGCGGTCCTTTGAGGGCCTTGGTGCTTGATCCTTTTAGCTCTGCTTCCTTTTGATTTATGGAATATTCTATGATATGCTGAAACTTGTAATTTATTCTTGGTCACTGCCAGATTTCTAGCCTTTGAGTTGACGTATTTTATCAGCATTATTTTCACAATTTTGGCTCGGTTCCTGGAATTTCCTGCACAGACTTCGAAACAAGTGTTGCGCAATATAGGGATGATGCGATGCCATGATAAACAGTCAATTTCTCTCGAAATGCCGGTTTTAGAGTATAACGCATGTAATCTGGTATTTCATGGATGTTTTGCCAATATGTGCAATATGAATACCGAACACTTCTAGATGAGTGCAAATGATAGGGAAATTGACGTGTTAAAAATGCAGTATTTTCGACTGATCAACCCCCAAGTCTTTAAACTGGAAACAGATGACCTATAAGTTGTTAAACTGGGAACAGATGACCCCTAAGTCGTTAAACTGGAAACGAGGGAGATCCCCTCATGGCAAATGATGATTCGCTCCTGGTACCATATTCCAGTGTAAGCGGTGCTGATGCCAAACCAAAACCAAAATCCCCAAATCCACTCATGGCAGATGATGATTCGCTCCTGGTACCATATTCCAGTGTAGCGGTGCTGATGTCAACCCAAATCACATCAAATCAGCAAGTCAAATCAAGCACCGACCGTCCAAGTCGCAAAAAGGGCAGCATCGACCGTCCACGTCGCTAAAATGGCAGCACCGACCGTCCAAGTCACAAAAAGGGCAGCATCGGCCGTCCAAGTCGCAAAAAGGGCAGCACCGACCGTCCACGTCGCTAAAATGGCAGCACCGACCGTCCAAGTCGCAAAAATGGCAGCACCGACCGTCCACGTCTCTAAAATGGCAGCACCGACCGTCCAAGTCGCAAAAAGGGCAGCACCGACCGTCCAAGTCGCAAAAAGGGCAGCACCGACCGTCCAAGTCGCTAAAAGGGCAGCACAGACCGTCCAAGTCGCAAAAAGGGCAGTATCGACCGTTCAAGTCGCTAAAAGGGCAGTACCGATCGTCCAAGTCGCAAAAAGGGCAGCATCGACCGTCCACGTCGCTAAAAGGGCAGCATCGACCGTCCAAGTCGCAAAAAGGGCAGAGTCGACCGTCCAAGTCGCTAAAATGGCAGCACCGACCGTCCACGTCGCTAAAAGGGCAGTATCGACCGTCCATGTCCTATAAAGGGTAGTGCCAGCTTCCCAAAAATCGGGAACCAAATCAAGTCGCTTCCACGTGAAAGAAGATCCATCAATTTCATGCATACGACCCACATATGCTGTGTGCATTTATTGATGGGGGCACTTTGTTGGGATCGAAATTTACACCCCGGTTGACCAAGTCAAAATCAAAGTCAACCCCAAACCAAGTGGGCTCATGTCCAGGTCGAGTCCGAACATGAACCGGCCGACCCTCCCCCATGCCAAGATAAAAATTTTGTGATAAATAATTTTTAGTGTATTTATTTTATTTTATTTTATGAATAGATGTAAGAAAAATGGGCATAAAGCCAAATTTTTGTAAAGCCCATAGTTTATGTGCAAAAAGAAATGGCACATGAGCCATGGGATATGCAAAATGCCATTTTGAAAAGCCCAAGGGGCTATATGTAAAGTGTATAGCCTATAAAGGCAAAGATAATGAAAATATCTCAACAACTTTTTCTCTCTTCAAAAAAAAAAGAATCAAGATCTGTGATCTTCTCCTTCCTCAAGGTTCAAAAGCCTTCTTCTTTCTTTGAATTAAATCAAGAGTTTAACTCTTCCTTTCTTAAAAATAAATACTTTTTCACCATAAAACCCACGAAGGGGAGCTCGGATCTCCAATCAGATCTCGAAAAGGGGAGACTTTTAAGTCTCACCCCCTTTTCTCCAAGATCCCGCCGATCGAGAGAAGGAAGAAGGAGATCCATCTCAAAAAATATAACTTTGGACAGATCCAAGTCTCAAAAGAAGAGGCAAAAATTTCTTGGAGTTTAACTCCTTTCTAGATCTGTTGGAGTTTAACTCCATAATTTGGTTTCTGTTAAGAGTTCAACTCCAAAAACCTCTTGGGAGTTCAACTCCCCAGCCTAAGGGCTAAGCCCCCTTCCCGCGGGTGTTTTCCCGTGGTCACGTGTGCGCCACGTGACCCCGGACGCTGAAGCTCCCAATGGTCACGTGGGCCCACATGACCCCGGGCGCTGAGGTGCCCAAAGGTCACGTGTGCGCCATGTGACCCCGGGGCGCTGAGGCGCCCAACGGTCACGTGCGCCCACATGACCCCCGGGCGCCGAGGCGCCCAACAGTCACGTGTGCCCCACGTGATCCCGGGCGCTGAGGCGCCCAACGGTCACGTGCGCCCACGTGACCCCGGGCACCACGTGCTACGCACGCGTCCTTAAGACGCTTTTTCCTTTTTTTTATGCACTCCACATTAAATATGTCTCCCCCGTTAGAAAAAATTTCTAATGGGGCGCTGCCCCGCACCCCGTAA
Source organism: Agapanthus africanus (assembly GCA_030015575.1). Lineage (NCBI taxonomy): Eukaryota > Viridiplantae > Streptophyta > Magnoliopsida > Asparagales > Amaryllidaceae > Agapanthus > Agapanthus africanus. The sequence goes on from CM057351.1 coordinate 352,466,013, forward strand.
GGGGGCTGCTAGCCCTCTTGACCCCAGCCCGCTATCCAGGTAGCGGGACCCCAGTAAAAACTCTGTGGGGCCCTTGATATATCCAAAACCCTTCCAAAACACAACATACAACACTGCACATTGAGTTCGCATGACCAGTTTAACCCGTCAATCAGAGGTTCTCTCGCTCCAAATGCGAGGGATAATTAACGGCAGTTTAGTCCGCGGCTGCCGGAGATTCGGATCCCCACAATCAATAAACCCTAACCAACCTTAGGCAAGGGGAATCTGTAATGCGCCTGACAAGCGCGCGCGTATTCCCATCTCAATGGGGCGACGAAAAACTCCTTACAGAGTGGTCGTTCTCCAGAGGAGTCTATCTGGGAACGCGAGGAGGACATTTGTGCACGTTTTCCGCATCTGCTTGTGTAGTGTTGAGTTCCGTTGTTTTCGTTCTTTAATTTCGAGGATGAATTTTTTGTAAGGAGTGTATGATGTAAATCCCCAGTTCCGTATATGTATTTTCCGTATATTTTTTCAGATTTTTTCCTAGATTTTTGCACTTTTTTTAGATTTTTTAATTATATTTTAATTATTTTATTTAATAGTTAATCCTAAATCTAAACCCATTGCCTAACCTACCCGACCCGACCCGGCCTGCTCACCCACACTTCTTCTTTTCCTTCTTCGCCCTCGCCTCGTTTCCTTTCCCGCTTCTTTTTCCCCTCCAACGTTCCCTTACTCTGCTCGTGCCTACCTCTGCGAAGACCATGACCCCACCAACAACCTCCACCTGACTTGCGCGCACGACGGCCCAGCAACCTACGTTTTCTCTCCTCCCCCAACGACTCTTTCCCTTTCTCGCTCATGCCGACGCCCCGCGAGACTCGCTTCCCCAACGGCCACGACGACCTCGTCCCCTCGCCTCTCCCCCTACTTCACTCTCTCTCCCTATCTCTCTCGTTTTCTCTCTCTCTCTCGTTCTCCCTCTCTCTCACTCATCATCACCGACAACCCACTTTCTCCTCGTCATCGTTTCCGGCCACCCACCAAACCCCCGCTGTCACCTCCTCCATGTTTGACCGTCGCCTGAACCTCCTCTCTCGTAACCACAATGCCCCGAGCTCCAACCCCGACCCCAAACCCACTGCACCCACCTTCTCCTCATCGACCCACCGACGCCACGAACCCACTGCCGCTTCACCGCCTCTATCGACCCACCGAGCCCTGCATCCATCGCCGCAGCCACCACCGGCTCCGCCTTTACGGCCGACGACATCCCCATCACCTCCTCTCCTCCATGATGTCGAGCCCTCATCCCTAGCACGCCAACTCCAAGCTCCTAGCCCTAGAGCTGCCTGAGCTCACCGCCGGCAGACCCTCTGCACTCGACGTTGCCATGCCCATCTAGTGCCACGCAAGCTCCTGCAACTATCTTCAGCGGACACCGATCATCTCCTACACACTAACCCCTATCGAGCATCTTACTGCAACTGCATCACCTCCGGAGCTCCGCTACCCTTCACCGCCGTTGCCACAGCACCCGTGCCCGCCTCCGCACCGCTACCGTGCCACGGCTGCACCACTGCGTACCCAAACGTGTCGCGCCCTGTACCCACTCCCCGCGCCACAAATGCCGTGCCAGCCCCCGTGCTGCGTCGTGCCAGCCCCCGTGTCACTCCATACCCCGATCCAGTGCACGCACCGTGCCCACTCCCATACCAGCATCGCGTTCGGTACCGTGTCGCACCGTGCCACTCCCGCGCCACGCACCGAGCCAGGACCACGCCCACTACCGTGTCACGTCCGCGTCGTCACCATGCCCAGTACCGAATCTCCACGCATCGCGCTCGCGCCATGCGTAATGTCCAACATCGCATCGTCTCGTGTGTCGAGACGAAGTCCGTAAGCGGTGTCGCTTCTATATCAGCGACCGAAGGCAAGTGAAAACCTGATCACTTGCTTTGCATGCTATTATTATTTTAAATGGATCGATAGGTTTTATTCGTAATAATATTATTACATATATATCTACGTCATCATAATAGCCGTGTGGTGAACTTATAACCATCGATAACGTCTACAGTGGTCAGAACGTGAATATGGGATGACTATTGTTTTAATTGATTAGATTAAGCGGACCCCTCATTTAATAACCGTACACTAGTTAAGTGCTCGACACAAAATCCTAAACCAAAACATATCTTGTTATGGCGGAACGTGCGACAGTTAAAACCCTTTATCGATTACGAATAATGTGTTGAAATCTGGATGCAAAATAGCATGTTTATAATCATGTAAAGTCGCCCCTAAAGACGACACTAAATCTGAATTTTTACCGCGCATGTTACCTTATTAAAATTATTGTAAATTCAATGCAGTTTGGAATGTGATGTTCTACGGCTCATATCGAAGCCGACTCGATAATCTAGAACTATCCACATTTTATTTCTCGACGTTTATAGATTACTGTAACGATATTTGGCTGCGAATGCGGCACTGGACTGCAGTCCGGGGCAGCATTTCATGAGGATACCTGAATTTGAATACCTGCACGTCCCTACTTAAAATTGAAAATACGTGGAGCCCAATATATTCGCATAGATAATTTAGTTAGCTAACACATGAATATTTTCCTATGCAGTTTTACAGTCGTTTGATATTTAGTTTGTATTTTAGAATGTCGATGTGTTCTGCAGTTTCTGCAGTGACATTTCTTACACCGTCACATTAAACAGGACGTAACTTCTAGTACAGGAAGGCTATTGATAATCCGCTTGATGCGTTGAAAACCTAACAGATAGAACTATATTTTATTCAACTGGGGTGACACCTGAAACTGAACAAGATCCCTAGTAAACTGCGTGCGAAATTGGACTTCCAGTTCTGAAACTAGAATTCCAGCAATCTATCGCTAATTTAAAATGATGATAAGTCCCTAACCCGAGTTCCGTTTGACATGAGATTAATTTTATTGATTAGATAATCAAGTTTACTTCGTACGCCTTTTATATTGTTTTGGTTGATTTTATACGTGTGTTTTATGGTAAATTGTGCAAGTTATATAGTGTTGGCTGTCATAATATAGTGAATGTCCGTTCAGTGCATTTTTGCCTATTTTGTGCTTGCTTTATATCTGCTGCATAGTGATTGTTTACATTAAAGCCTAGCGTCTATTTTGCATTGTCGATATATAAGTGTTAGTGATTGGATTGTGGCAAATACGAAAGTGATATTGATAAGTGGAAACATGATTGAAAGTGAAAGCGATACGTATTTGTTCACAACCTATCTAATACCTGAATTCATACTATAACCTGGGGAATGGGGAATTCAAGGTGGAATTGAACTCGTATTTAGCGAGGTGCAGTGATTTAGAGGATGACCATTCGCTATTAGTGATATATATATATACACACACACACACACATACACATACATACCTTAGGTCGTGGGCCTAGCGGCACGGCTGCAGGGTTATGTCCCGGGCAACAGTAGACCGTAGTCTTGGTCATGCACGAGATCCTTGTTAAACACGAGCATCATTCCCACCAATTGATTTTATTGACTTAGTGACTGATAAATAGTGACATACATATTGCCTCGTTTACTTACATGATACTTATATCGCACTGTTCATATTCAAATGATGTTCATTATTTTCATGTTCTGCATTCTTTTGCACTTTTCATGTTTAATAACATTGCACACCCATTATATAATTATTGCTATACGTGTCGCCTTGACGAACTGAGTGTGCATGATCAGAAGACGGGGTGGATCCAGCCCAGGAGCAAGACCTGCCATTCAAGATCGTGGAGGTCTAGATTGCATCATCAGCGCCATTTCTTTTGCTTTAAGCATCCTGTATTTCGTTGGTTAGTTTTTTCCTTATGCAAAATAAATGTATTTCGAACTCTTTTATTGCAATGTAATAAAGTTGTGAACCGTGATTTTCCTTTACTCTAGTACTGTTTACTGACTACCATGTAATGCTTGAAGCCGAAGTGTGACTACGAAGGGATTATTCCCTGACTGTAGGAGCATGACTGGCCTAATCACTCCTCGTATTCCGTATTTTGGGAAGCGGGACGTGACATGGTTTTGTAATGTCGGGATCCGGTTCTTGCTCACAAAACAAAATGCCACACGGAACAAAGTGCCACGCCAAGTGTCATACCCAGGGGACGGGGGCCACCTCTTGAATCCGTGGGACCCACTAAAGAACAATGGGGAATCTTCGGAATACATTCCGAAAGAGAGCAGATTTGTACTATAAATGAAATGATACCACTTTTCAATATAAAGGCGCCTTTTAAGTGAACTGGCACTACAGGAGCTTGAGAACTCCGTAGTTAAGCGTGCTCGAGCCAGGGAAGTTCTGAGATGGGTGACCTCCTGGGAAGTGGCCCCTGGTCGGGTCCGGTTTGACTCGAAGGATAAAATCATGCGGTTTCGGCCAGATCGGACAATACTCTCTGTATTGGAGGTAGGGCGTGACAGAATGGTATCAGAGCTGGTCCATCAATAGTAGGTCTGTGGTTTGAGAACGGACCATTGTTCAAAGGTGGGGAGAATGTTGAGACCCGGTTCTTGCTAATGGAACAAAGTGTCAGACGGAACAAAGTGCCACGCCAAGTTCATGCCTAGGGGGCGGGGGCCACCTCTTGAATCTGTGGGGGGGCACCTTTTGAATCCGTGGGACTCACTGTAGAACAATGGGGAATTTTCGGAATACATTCCGAAAGAGGGCAGATCTGTAGTATAAATGGAATGATACCATTATTCAATACAGGGACGTCTTTTAAGTGAACCGACACTATAGGAGCTTGAGAACTCCGTAGTTGAGCGTGCTCAAGCCAGGAAGTTTAGGGATGGGTGACCTCCTGAGAAGTGGCCCCTGATCGGGTCCGGTTCGCCCTAAAGCATAAAATCGTGCGGTTTCGAGTAGAGCGGACAATACTCTCATACTCTCTGTATTTGCGTGGGGCGTGACATGTTCTGTTTTGCTCAATGCTTTACATGCTCTGAGTTAAATTTTATTCTCTTCATAAATTATCGCCTTTTTTATCTTTTCTTTTCTTCAGGTTCTTCCTTCATCAATCCAGAAGAATGTGGAAGATGCGTTGCCGCTTTTTTCCTGTAGTGTTGGGGTCGAAAATTGTACCCCGGTTGACCAAGTCAAAGTCAAGGTCAACCCCAAGCCAGGTGGGTCCAAGCCCAGATCAAGTGGGCTCATGTCCGAGTCGAGCCCGAACATGAAGCGGCCGGCTTCCCCCATGCCGAAATAAAAAAATTATGTAATAAATAATTTTGATGTTACTTTTTATGCATGAATGTAAGAAAATGGGTATGAAGCCAATTTTTTGTAAAACCCATGGCTCATGTGCAAAAGAAAAGAGCACATGAGGCATGGGATGGGCAAAATGCCATTTTGTAAAGCCCAAGGGGCTATATGTAAATGTGTAAGCATATATAAGGCAACATGATAATGAAATAAAAATATAATTCATTCTCCCAAAATACTAGGGTTTTGTGCCTCCTTCTCCTTCCTCAAGATTCTAAACCTTCTTCTTTTTTTGAATTAAATCAAGAGTTTTACTCTCCCTTTTCCAAAAATGAATAGTTTTTCACCACAAAACCCATAAAGGGAAGCTCGGATCTTCCATCAGATCTCAAAAAGGGGAGATTTTTAAATCTCATCCCCTTTTCTCCAAGATCCAGCCAACAGAGAGGAGGAAGAAGAAGACACGTCTCCAAAGACCCCATTTTGGGAAAGATCCAAGGCTCAGGGGAGAAGAAAGAGGTCCCCTTTTGAGCATTTACAAGGATTTTTTGGAGTTCAACTCCACGAATCAAAACTTCTGGGAGTTTAACTGCATAAAAAAGTCTTTTTTTCTAGGAGTTCAACTCCATAAGTCAAATCGGGAGCACAGCTCCCAGTACAGGGACCAAGTCCCTTTTCTTGCTGACGCCGAGCGCCCGCGTACCAAGTGCCCTTTATATATATATATATATATATATATATATATATATATATACACACACACACTCCACGACACCGTTCCTGTTAGAAAAAATTTCTAACGGGGCGCTGCCCCGTACCCCTAGCCCCCTTGACCTCCAGCCCGCTATCCGGGTAGCGGGACCCCCGTAAAAACTCTGCGGGCCCCCGATATATCCAAAACCCTTTCAAAACGCAACACTGCACATTGAATTTGCATGACCTGTTTGACCCGTCAATCAGAGGTTCTCTCGCTCCAAAGGCGAGGGGTAATTAACGACAGCTTAGTCCGCGGCTGCCGGAGATTCGGATCTCCACAATCAATAAAGCCCAGCCTACTCTAGGCAGGGAGAATCTGTAATGCGTCTGACAAGCGCGCGCGTATTCCCATCTCAATGGGAGGACGAAAAACACCCTACATGTAGTTTTGTACTAGATTAATAGATGGTTAATGAAGCCAGACGATTATATGATTTTTTTCACATATTATTATCCTGATGACTGTATTGTAAATGTTCCATATGAGAAATGTGAGTTGATTTCCTGTGCGTTAGGAGCAGGTTTTGAAAAAGAGCAGGTAAGTAAGAAGCTAGTAGTAAAGTGAAATGGAAATAAAGTGAAAAGAAAGTACTAATTTTTGTTTGTTTTGTTAAATAGAAAAAGGGAAAGAAGCTGAGTTGGCATTTATGTGGCAATGAAAAATGAGATCGAGCTGTTTGGTTGGAGTTTTAGGAAGTGAGATAGAAAAAAGAAAGTAGAATTATAAAGGAATGATAATAATAATAATAAAATATTTACTTTTTTCACTTTCTTCTCACTTTCTAATGTTAATGTTTTGTTAATGCTTCGATGAGAAAGTGGAAAGTGAAAAAAATGCTTAAGTGGTAAAGGATTGAAAAGTACTTTCTAATTTTTACTTTTTGTATCAAAATAAATAAAGCAAGAAAATGAGTGACTTTCTCACCTTATTCCCTACTTTTCCTCTCAAACATGCCCTTAATAATAAACAATCATGATTTTCTATGGAGAATTATCAGTCATACATGATTTTCTATGGAAAATTATTAGTAATATGCTTGTGCTTTAAAGTCTCAATTTTTTTTATAGAATAATTTTTTATAGAAAGTGTATCCTAGGTTTATCGACTTTTTCTTTTTTAGAGTTAATGAGAATTTGGAGGATGCACGGTTCCTCTATTTGTCCATGGTTTTACATTTTATTGTCAGGTCAAATAGTCAATTTCGATGGTTGTAATTTAATGGCTAAATAGCAAGAAAATATCCGAAGTTTGATGAGCCTAACACATAAATACCCGAAGTATTTTTTCTGGCACGTGAAGTTTTGATTTGACACTTTGGTGACCGACACCGTAGGAATATTCCACAGAATATTTGCCCGTGCACGTCATGTGTTTTTTCTGGACATATGTGCCCTCAGCAGTTATAAATTTAGAAAAAAAAATTTAGGGGTTCTTCCCCAAATCTTCATCGTTTGTGTCCGTAGCTCAAACCCACCTTTCCCTATCTATTTATTCTCCAAATTCTTAGATAGCTGCATTCAACAAGAGGCAAGATCCTTAATCGTGTGATTGCAAACTTAAAAACATCATGGAAAATTGTTTGTACTTCAATTTCTAAGATTATGATGAAAGGGGGATGAGGTGGATGAAGAAAGTAGAGTTGTTTTTGCATCTATTTTACCTCAAGCTGATGAAATTAGATGGAATCCCCAACTAAATTCGATGAATTCAACAAATCTATTGAAAAATTACTCCAATTGATTGAGGACATTTTTTGTATGGTTAGGATGAAAGGGGGATATAGAGATGAAGAGCTGAAGTCATTTTTTGGATTTTTTAAAAAATTCATGACGGGGGTGGAAGAGGCAACGGCGGTGGTGGGGGTAGGTGGGTGGGTGGGGGATTAAGGGTTAGTTTTTTTGTTCTAGGTTAACTATTTGGTCGCAGTGGGGAAGATGGCAAATTTGTCCTTTCTCTTCCGCGGTTAAAGTTGTTAGTCATCAAAGTAGCAAATTGGAACTTTGGGTATTTATGTGCCCGAAAAAATATTTTATTTACGTGCTAAGATCATAAAACTTTGGGAATTTTCATGTCATTTATCCTAGTTTAATCTTAGAGATTAGGGGGTTTGTAGGAACCTGCAGACCAAAAAGTGCAGTGGCCTCCATATGGGCCGACAGGGTTGAGAGGCTTAACTGCAAAATAGTCAGCGGATCCCATTGGCCCATGTGAGTGCCTACTGCAGTTTGGTTCCTGTAGGACCTATTTTTTTGAGATAATATATGGGATAAATTAACCATCCCCTCGTAAATGAGAGATCCGGGCTCGATCTCGGATCTCCTTCTTGAGCTACTCTAAGCCCCCTGGGCCTACTCCCTGCCGGGCTTGTTTCCTCTTAATCTGATAAGATTTAGAGATTTGTGCTAAATGAATTGTTTAACCTATTCATTTGTTGCTATGCTCATGTATCGTCCCTGAGAGCAGTTTATTTAAGGTGCCCCCCACTGCAGCAAAGAGGAAGCATGACAGAAGTTAAAAAATAAAGGAAGGTGATGAAGAGCATGAAAGGGGAAGTTGGGTTGAACATGGCAGCGGAGAAAGCGTGGGAGATGTATCGAAACAACGAGATTGTGAGTAAGGTTAATCCTGAGATGCTTGCCGCCGCCCAATACCTGAGAGGAGATGGAAGCCCTGGGAGCCTGAGGCTCTTCAAGTTTGGTCCTGGTATAATTTGATCCCTACAACTTTTCTCTCTATATAAATCGCTTTCAAAAGTTTTCTCTTGGGTTTTTTGTGAGCTTAGCTTATATTAACAAACATATATTAAATCAGCATTCATCCTCGTACCTGAGAGAGATGACAGCCTTAGGTTTATATGACTTTACTTACAAAGCTTATTTTGTTAGTACTGTTTAGTCAAGGCCTTCATAACTGGGTGCAAAATTTCTCTCATTGTCGTTGAGCTTCTGGCAACTGGATCTTTTTGTAATTGTTTTGAAGTGCTAATCCAATCCACCACTTATAAACTGTCCAGTCCATAGATCACTGGCATAGCTTGGTTGTTCATAGTATTTTCCCACCTTGGAAGCGATCCCCGTGTGGGGAAGTGCTTGTGTGGGTTAGGTTTAAGGATCAGTTCCAAAACGGGGGAAAAGAGGGAAAAAGAACTCATGACCCATGCACTATAAGGCCCTGTTCGGGAATAGAGCTAGGATAACTGGATTGTTTATCATTAAATGGAGGTAGAGGATATACAAACGATCTAGTTTGTAATATTCTACCTTTACTTAAAATTTGAACTTTCATAGAGCGGTTGGTTTTGAAGTTATCTAAAATCTGAATTTTTGTTTTGGAGTGTTTTCTTTTCATTTTTCTAGAATTTACAAAATCTTAATTAGATTGCAGTTTAGTAAATTCCAATTACCTCAACTTTGAAGTTTAGACAACAGGAGTTAAGTGTAGATAACTTTATGAAACCCCGGTTACTTAAACTTAACTTCCTTGAACAGAGCCTAAGATTGTTAATTGGCGAGACACTATGGTTTTAGTCCTTTTTTCCCGTCAAGCTATCTTAATGAAAAGTGGAGCACAAGGTTTACCTCCGTTTTCGACAGGATAAAAGGATAGAAAGAAAAAGATTGTTAACAATGATCAGGTCGGATCATGCAGAATTATCAGCATTAGCATGATTTATAAGTAGGCAACCTATGCAGCGTCTATCTTGTTTCTACCGATTGTTTTGGATATAAATTCATAATTCTTATATCCTCTCAGCTATTTTACTTTTTACGGAAAGACATTTCTTTACTATAGTATGATTTTTAGCTTATTAAACCTAGTTTTAGCTGATTAGATAAAACAATGAGGGTACCATTTAGCCTAATGTAACCCTATTTCATTAGGCTAGGGCCTATTGTTCAAAAAAGACAGAAGAAGGTGACAAAAACAGACAACATATAGAAAATGGCGCTAAATTATTGATTATTTACTTTTGTCCAAGGGGTCAAGACAAAATTTGTCGGTTTTGCCAAGACTTGGGGCAGACACCTGTGAACATGGACACGTGCACTAAATGGTCAGAAACTTGATTGTTTTCGTTAACTTTGTCGTTATTGATATCGCTCCATGAGTAACGACAAAGCTGTGGCGTCTGCAGCATACACTATATGTCCGCACTCCGCACGTGTCTTTGTATACAAAGTACACAAACCACCAATCAAAAAAAATAAACCCCATACGTATGAGGCTGATTTGCATCGTTTTCAAATCATAATACCTGTTGACCTTTACACAGACATGGAAGCTTATTCCGATATTTTGGTCCTCAACTCCATGGAAGAATATGTTAGAATCGAAATCTAAGACTGAAACACTACGTGTATATATGGTATGAGCTGTCTAAACAAAAATTCTTTAACGGTGAACAGATCAAATTCATATTGATTGACTACTTGCATGATGTGTTGGAAGCAAATACTGTTGTTTTTAGTTTTGAATCTTTCAGACCATTCTCTGAATCAAACCGACAACCCCTCACTTTGAAAATGAATGTTATACCACATAAGCTAAATTCAATTGGTATATAAAATATGAAAGTAGAAGCGCATATAAATATATAAATAACTAAAACAAGTTATTAATTTAAAGTTGGATTCAGTGGATTGAAATTTGCACTTTGCAATTGATACTATGAGAGAATATATATTTTCTTTCTAGAAAAAAGAAAAAGAGTTGATAAGATCAGTTGAAAACCACTCTTTTGCTATATAAGATTACATCAGTTTAATATATTGGAGGAAAAAAATTGAAGATATAAAGATAAAAATACCCAGTTTGTAACTAATTTGATGGACAAAAATGAATTATTTGCTATAACTTTTTGCTGCAACCTATAACACCATTTTGTACATCTTATTTGCCCTATTGTCAACTGAGAATGGCAAGTATATACTCAGACTCGCAAAAGGCTAATGAACAATATAGAAAAGATGTAACGCCATCAATTGTCAATGATGTGCAGCACTTCACGGATACGTAAAAGAATCCACAGAAGAGATAGAGAAGGTTGAATCGGGGCGTTCTGTTACCTATCAAGTGATCGGTGGTGAACTGAGAGAACTGTATGACCCATATCGCGTCACATTCTCCTTCATCCCGGTTGCTGGTAAGGAGAATGAACAGTGCACCATAGAATGGAAGGTCGAGTTCGAGCTGCTTTCTCCCGTGATTCCAATGCCCGAAAAGGCCAAGGATGCAGCCCTTGGATTCATCAAGTCCTTTGAGAAATTTCAGCTTCGCAACTGATGTGTGCCAATAGCTGCTCGATATCGTTTTAATCCTGTGTTTTATCTATCTAGGATCAGTGTTGAGTGTTGATTTGCATTGTAATATTTTCAGGATTCAGCTTGTCTTTGTTAATTTGGCAGATGAGTATGGTTTCCAGCAACTGTTCGGACTTGAGAAACAGAGTTGTAGATCTACTTGAGCAGAAGTAAACGGTTTAACTCATCATAGAAACTATAGGTATTGTCGAAAAGTTGGATTCAGCAAAGTGAACAAGGAAAACAAAATATGAGAATGTAGGATTCTAACGATATTCGTAATGAAGTTTGAAATGTTTATCAGCGTGTAACAAAGTTATTCGAAGATGACAGTCCACGATGCAAATAAACAGAACATTGTTAGGATAAGAACCTAGAACCTATGAAAATAACATGATGAACTTTAGAAAAGACGACTGCGGTGCAAATAAATACAACAACAACAACAACAACAACTGAGCCTTTTATCCCAAGCATATGGGGTAGGCTACATGAACCAACATGAGAATCACGCCGGGTCCAGCACATGAATCATCTGTCTCCACTCACTTCTATCGAACAATATACTTTCATTGAGTCCTTTGGCAACCATATCGTTTCGTATCACCTCCATCCATGTTTTCTTCGGTCTCCCTTTTGCCCTTTTGCCATTACCCATATCGAGAGTATCTATTCGTCGAACCGGTGCTTCCATAGGTCTGCGTCGCACATGACCAAACCATCTAAGCCGGTTTTCCCGCATCTTCTCCTCCACGGGTGCTACACCAACTTTTGCACGAATATCCTCATTTCGCACCTTGTCTTTTCTAGTGTTACCGCACATCCAACGAAGCATGCGCATCTCCGCTACGTGCATCTTCTGTGTATGATGCTTCTTAGGAGCCCAGCATTCTGTACCATATAATAAGGCAGGCCGAATAGCGCTCCGATAAAACTTCCCTTTCAATTTTAACGGAAAGTTACGATCACACAAAATCCCTATTGCACTCCTCCATTTCAACCAACCAGCTTGGATCCTTTGATTAACATCACTATCGATCTCCCCATTCCTTTGGATGATGGAACCTAGATATCTAAACTGGTCGCTCGGTGATATCTCTTGCCCTTCCAATATTATACCAATATGATTTTGACTTCTCTGGCTACTAAATTTGCAGTGCATATATGCTGTCTTGGACCTGCTCAATCTGAATCCCCGAGATTCCAATGTTTGTCTCCATAATTCCAATTTGGCATTAACCCCTGCTTTCGTCTCATTTACTAGAACAATATCATCAGCGAATAGCATACACCAAGGGACCTCATCTTGGATAGTTCTAGTAAGCTCATCCATCACGATGGTAAACAGGAAAGGACATAATGCAGATCCTTGATGTAAACCAATAGTAATCGGAAAATCACTTGTTAAGCCACCGCAAGTTCTGACATTTGCCACTACTCCGTCGTACATATCCTTGATTATGTCAATATACTTGACGGGGACCTCCTTTTTCATCATTGTCCCCCATAATACCTCTCTAGGTACCTTGTCGTACGCTTTTTCTAGATCAATAAATATCATATGCAAATCTCTTCTCTCTCGAAAGCGCTCGACAAGTTGACGAAGCAAATGAATCGCCTCTGTCGTCGATCGTCCAGGCATGAACCCAAATTGGTTCTCTGTTATCTTAATATCCTTCATTAGCCTGTGTTCAATCACTCTCTCCCAAAGTTTCATGGTGTGACACATTAGTTTTATTCCACGGTAGTTTGAGCAACTTTGAATGTCACCCTTATTATTGTAGATAGGTACAAGGATACTTTTCCTCCATTCATTTGGCATCTTTTTTGTCTGCCAAATCTTATTAAACAGATCTGTCAGCCATTTAACGCCTATTTCTCCTAAGCATCTCCAAATCTCGATAGGAATCCCGTCAGGACCAACCGCTTTTCTTAAACCCATTCTGTTCAAAGCTTCTTTAACCTCAGTAAGTCTTATTTTACGCATGAAATCACGATTTATATCTTGAGATTGAATGACAAGTCCATCCAAATTCTTAGTAAAGCTCTCATTGAACAATTTGTCAAAATAATCTCTCCATCTTTCCTTGATATCCTCATCTCGAACTAAAACCTTCTGATTTTCATTTTTGACACACTTCACCGCACATAAGTCTCTAGTCTTCCTTTCCCGCATTCGAGCAATCCGGTATATATCATTTGCAGCCTCTTTAGTGTCTAATTTCTCGTACACCTCCTTGTAGACCTTAGATTTAGCTTCCCGAACAGCTTTCTTAACTTCCTTTTTAGCCATTTTGTACTTGTCAAATCTCTCCACATCTCTACTTTTCTTCAAATCTTTATAAGAATCTCTTTTAATTTTAATAGCAGCCTTTACATCTTCATTCCACCATGATATGTCCTTAGATGGTGGAGCACCACCTCTCGACTCACCAAGTAGATCTCTAGCTACTTTCTTGATACAACTAGCCATTTTGTTCCATGTTTTGTCTGGATCATCTTCCGACTGCCAATCCGCTTCTTGTACTACACGATCTATAAAAGCCTTTTGATTACCTTCTTTCAATCGCCACCATTTAATTTTAGGCTCTACCTTACGTCTAATCTTCCTAGGTTCTCTTCTAAATCGAAAATCTAGAACTAAAAGTCTATGTTGAGTAGTTACACTCTCACCTGACACTACCTTACAGTCGATACAACAATCTCTATCTATTCTTCTCGTCAGAAAAAAGTCTATTTGACTAGCATTTGATCCGCTCCTAAAAGTGATAAGGTCACCTACCCACTTAGTTTCTTGCAAACACATAATACCAACTCTCCTCCTAATCATCACCTCCACTAATTCTATTAGTCTACCCGTAAGGGAACCTATGTTCCAGGAAGCTAGACGGATCCTATGAAACCCTTGCTTATTTGTCACTACACCCGGGGTCCGATGTAGCGCGCCGTCTGTAGACGACGACCCTTGCTTATTTATCACTACACCTGGGGTCCGATGTAGCGCGCCGTCTCTGGACGACGACCCTTGCTTATTTGTCACTACACCCGGGGTCCGATATAGCGCGCCGCATCTGGACGACGACCAAGCCCTTGTATATTTAACACTACACCCGGGATCCGATGTAGCGCGTCGCTGAGTAGGGGACGCCCCAACGATATTCTTATTATGGTTCATGTCATAGAATGTGACAAAGTTTTACGTTGGCTGTCACAAGCCTACCACAACCCTCACCCTTTCTCATCCGGACTTGGGACCGGCAACGGTGGGTTTGCGGTGCAAATAAATAAATATGATTAATATATAAGATGGTGCAAGAAATAAACAGAACATTGTTAGGAGCATTAATACAGAAATAAAAAAGGGAGAATACAGGTGTATGAAATATGCACCGTTTTTATTCATACTTGTTATTTCGATTTTCAGTTGCATGTAAAGTGTGTTCACAGATGACTACTTAAGATAAATGACAAAGTTGTCAGCCTGTAATATGATAGTTGGCAAGGGATCAATCCACACCATTTACCATTGCCAACAAATCCTAAAATGGTTGTGTTCAAAATATGGGGAAATTTGGCTGCCTCATTGACCATTCATCAAGTGATCATACGGATTATCAAGATAACATATGAAACCGGTTGATGCATGGTTTTGTGACACCAAAATCGTTTGATTTCCCTTTACAGAACCTTTTAGGACATACAGATCAAATGATGAACAGTGCAGATCATTTATTTGCGTGGTCATCTATGAGACTAAAGATTGGCTCCGAGTCACCTTAGAAACCTACTTACATGCAATGTAACCCAAAGTATAAATGACAAATACCATTCCAATGTAAAGCATAAATGACATTAGTAAGAACACTATTTAGATGGTACGATGATCTATGAAGGAATAATTTAGCACGTTTGCAAGTTGCGACTTACCATTTGGCAGGTGTGCTGGCTTTTCTGTCTCTCTTTAATTTCTTTTCTTTGTTAACCCCCCCCCCCCCCCTTCTTTTGGGAAAGGCCGTGAGGAGAAGATTCAACATAACTTATCTGACAATAAAAGCAAGCAGAAAGCCAGTAGTTGAACAAAACAAAATCACTTTGTGTTTCCAATATATCATGAACCATTGACCGTATTTAAAGTTATAAATATTAAAATTGAATGAATGTGTACCTTCATTGTGCATCTATTTGTATATGAATTCTCTCATCCTATCACATTTATATTCATCTTCTCAATATGCTAATGAGAAACTACAGGAACCATCTCATATACAGCAGGCTCTTTAATTCTTCGAGGAACAATGAATGCGCCACCAAACTGCTGCTGCAAGTAAATAAGCACAGCCAGAACCAACCCTTCACAAGGAATAATGATATCCCACACAGAAGAGTATAAATCCCCATCTAGATTCGCATAAATGTATCTTGGATTGAGGCGAGGAACATAATGGCGAGCTCTATAAGCATCATACAAATGAGGAAGTGCCCGAACAATAGTTATTCCAACATAAAAAGAAGGGGCAACAGACTTATTCTTGGAGTTCGAAAATATGTTGAGAATAAATTGAGGGAGCAAAAAGTTGTTGAGTATAAAACCAGCAAAGGACATCAAATCCACCCATAGAGAATGCTGGTGTTGAGTTGTAAATGACATTGTGTGAACAAGCAACACAATTAGTCCTCCAATTGTGTATAAAGGCAAACAACACAACAGAAGAGTTTCCTTCTCAGCAACCCACAAGCCCTTTTTATCATCATCTGCTGATCTCGAGGACCAAGCAGCTTGTAGTAAAAACAACTGCAACAGGAAGGCTATCAGCGTTAGGGCCCTGACTACAACCGAATTCACTTGTAACCATCCACCACTCAGTAATAGAAAATTCTGCCGGTTATGGTTCCTGAAGAACAATGCTTCAAAGTTCAGCACTAAAGGAATCATGTAGCCCAGAGTAAGAATAGCCAATGTAGTGATTGATACTGAAGGAAGCACATCTGGGTTCTTCTTGATGTGGAAGAGCTGCAACACGATGAAAATACACGAGAGCGTTAAAGATATAAGAACCATGATAATCTCTGCAACCATCCACCTTATGGCTTCATTCGCTTGTGGTATATACATTCCATATGAAGAAATCTCTAAAGGCTTAAAGAAAAGAGGGTCTGAGTTTTTCCTTATGCTCTTTATGGTTCCAGTAAGATGCTCTCCCTTTTCCTTTGGATTCAAAGGAGGGAGTTCGATATTGATAAGGATCTCACAGTCTAAGGATGAATCCCGACAACCCACCAAACAGAGTCTGCCGGTTTGAGAATCATATGTTCCTTCAGCTGATATCTCAGTAGTAGCTTGATATGCATTAACAGAAGATACTCTGTCAAATGTATACCCAATCTTATAGCTCACATTCCAAATCCTCTGATTATATTCTACCAACAATGGGGAAAATCTGCGATAAAAATTCTCACCGATAAACACTGGATTTGCATAGCCCCATGCATTTTTCCCATCAGCGTTGGTTATATACATACTGAATCTCATATCTTGGAGGTATGAATTCATGTTGGGATACCTCCTATCCCCTATTTTTCTTGTATCGATGTCCCTTACACAATACTTTTTTACACGATCTACCTGTGTGTAATTATACTTAACACCAGGAACACCAACCGCACGGTTGTCGAGGTCCCCAACTTTCCCAATTGAAATCATACCAAAATATTTGGGATCATTCTTATCTCGACTGCTCCATATTTGACCAGAAGCCATGCTCATGTGCTTGATCGACAAGACCGAAGGAAACCACAAGCTCATCCCAATTGTGCAATCATCCACAGTTTCTTGCGACAAAGAACTACTAACGTTCAGTATTCGACACGCAACGAGGCAAAGCCTGTTCTTTTCAGGATCCCAAACCCCCTCACCAACTAAACCCCTCTGAGGCTCCATTATCCTACTAGCCCCACCTAAGCTACCTCCATCCCAGAACGTGAGATACATCCTTAGCATCCCATCTCTCAAACACTGCACCTCATTAAACCGCATGAAGCTCGGAGAAAACCCAAACCCCCTATCAAAAGGACCACAATAATGGCCCGAACAAGCACTCCCATACTCCAACCTGAAGCTGTTCATCAAATGCCTATTCAAATAATGACAAATTTCATCATTCTCAAACCCTAGCAATTCTTCCTCAACCCTAACGGCAGAAGAGCACATACCCACAGCCTCCGAAACCTTTGTAAATTCATAATCTTTCTGGGCATAAGCCAAAACCCTAATCGGATCGAAGTGATTCAGATTACTAACATCATCCACACTCTCCACGATCCCAGCAACAACACTACTCATAACATCTGACGAATTCGGATAATTGAGCTTAAAAACAGCAGACAGTTGGAGAGAGATACCTTCTTTCGATCGGGTGACTCCAGTCCCGACCATGCAAAGCCTGCCATAGGATCCAGAACAAAACCCTTCAAGATCGAAGCTAACGACGCCGCGCTGATGGAAGCTCCTAGGGGTGTGGGGGCTGATTCGGAAGCGAAGGCCACGGTTGTGGCGGTGATTGGCGATTCGGATCCCGCCGCCTCTAATAACTAGGGTTCCGGCGATCTTGAGGGTGTTGGAGTCTAGGGTTTGGTGAAGGGATCGAGGGTGGAAGGAGATGGATTTGGGGATGGTGACGGTGGAGTTGGGGTCGGGGATGAGGATGCGGTCGCCGCCGGTGAAGTAGCCGGCGAAGAAGCGGAACGCGGCGGAGGGGCCCGCGATCGTGGGCGCAGATTCGGGGACGAGGGAGGCGCAGTGGGTGAAGTATGGGATCTTCGATGAGGAAGAGGAGGAGATGAGAGCGAAGAAAAAGAGGGAAAGGATCGATGAAACCCTAACCCTAACCCTAATTTCGATGGTGTCCATTTTTGGACGGGGTTTAGTGAAAGAGAGCGCCATGGGAGGGGTTTTTGACTGCTCTGCGCTGGCCGCGACAAAGAGACGAAGATTCCCAGAATGCTATTCCAAATTATAATCTTTTGGGTTTACACAATCCAAAAAGTATCTAAAATGGATTTACTTGATGAGTTATATGATTCCCAAAATGCTGTCCCAAATTATAATCTTTTTTTCTTCTACCAGAAATGGCTTTATAGGCCACCATCCACTATTTTTTCGTTAACCAACACTGTTCAACTTATTCTTTAAATGTTTTGGATACTTTTTGATTGATGATCTAAAAGAGTAAAATGTTGTATAGTCGAAAACCTATTGATTTTGCAACCATCCAATACAACAGCAAAATGTATCGAAAACACATAAAATTGATGTGGATATCCATTAGGCAAGCAAGATCAATATGAACGCCATCCATTTATCCAAAATAAAAATGGTTGAAATTGATTGATTGAGCCATTCTTAGTAAATTCAAATAACATTCTCGGCATTTTTCTCATATTTTTTAGGGTAACTTACACTAAAATACCCTTAATTATAAAAAAAACTCACTAAAATACCTTAAAGTTGTTGGTGTTAGGTGCTCGCACCGCGACCAAAACGGAAGCGATAACAAAATTTTTACGCAAACAAAAAAAAAACACTAACCCAAGAAATCGATCCAAACACCTAAACCAGAACACTAAACATAAAACAGTATATAGAAATACAACTTTCGACGCGTATCCACCTAGTTGTGGAAGACCCCTCCAAGATCGTAGACGTCGAGAACACGCTTGAAAAGCGATCACCTTTGCCGAAGAAGATCCACTCGAGGGAAACCAGAAAAGGCTCCGACCGATGCTCCCAACTTGCTGAGGATGGGTTTTGGCGATGTAGGAATTTTTCCCCTAACTATTTCCCTCTATAACCATGCTCAAGAGAGCAAGAAGAAGAAGGAGAAGAGGTGAAGAAAAATAATGGCTAAGTCTCACAACCATGAAGTAACTCCAAGAATGTAGAATTAAAAATCATCAAGTGTAAAAAATTGAATGGCTTTGCTTTTTCAACCATGGTTCAATAGTGGAACCATGAATGATTTTTGTCATTTTAAAACCAAAACCATACCTCTCTACATATTTAGCCATGCTTCATGCCATCTCACCCTCCATCTCTTTTCTATTTATTTTTCTAAATAGAAAAATAAATATGAGGTGTTCTTCTTCTAAAAACATTCCCGTATAAATACGGAATACTTCACTCGGTATATGTATAGTTACAAATATGCATATCTATATAAAAATACGGATATCACCAAAGAGAGAATGAATAGTGTACAATAATACATATATATATATATATATATATATATATTATTAAATCAAAATCTGATTTAATAATCTGACTTAATCCTAAGCAGGCTGGTATTATCAATCGTCCTATTAAAATCCGTGTATCCCGTACACGTATTTAATCGGACATACCAACGTACGACTCCTACATCTATCGCTTGAACCGGAAAAACCCTCTGTGTGTAACTCTAAAGACTCGATAATATCCTGACAGTAGGTTTAACCACAAGCACGTCAGCAACACTTGCTGTACGTAATGGCTACTCAGGTACTTTCCAAAATGGGGGTTGTCACGCCCCGCTTCCCGGTATACGGTAAGGAGACGTGACACAGCCCGCTACATATTTACTTAGAAGTAAACACGCTAAGCGTAATAAGCAATATAATAAATGTACACAAGAAAAAAATGACAAGAGATGTAACAGAACATCAACTTTTATTTATTTAAACATTTCTTTACAATACAACTGGAATATAAATACAATAATGAAAGCAATGCCTAAACAACAGCATGAACATAAAAGTAAAGTATATACAAGGGTCTAGAGCTCAGGGTCCTCGCTGAACTGATCCAAGTCCTCTGAACTGGGCTCGATCTCCAATGGGTCGGATCCACCTGACAACATTTCAAAGAAAGAAGAGAGAAGGAATGTTATCAGCGAACAATCGCTCGGTAAGTCCCAAAGAAAAGGAAGAAATAGAATAGACAGATAAGAGAGTATAATTAGTAATGTTTGATTATAATGTCAACGCAGTTGTTTGTAGCTTGGTGCAGAATATGCCAGTGTATACGAGAGGAGTCCAACTATTCCATCGACTAAGGTATACGGAGCACAAGGAACCGTTAAGCCGCGGTACAACAGTAATGGATATTTAGGTTAGGTGTATTAAAGTGACCATCTCATACCACTTCTAACACATTCCGTACCAGTCTACCCCTTTAAAACCCCGTAATGTATTTTGTATTGTTTGTATTGATTGGTTGTATTAGACTTACCGAAACCATGATATCATATAACCGAATGGATATAAATGAATAATCATGTAATCAGAATATATTCATGGTTCGGTTCAGTTGAGTCAAGTATAAATTATATCTGGTATAAATGGATTCATGTTGTATTGAAGTTATCTTGAATCATATTCAAGGATAAATTGATTTCATATTAGACCCAGACTCAGACTGAGTTGGACCTTTAAACTGAATTGAAGTCCTGATTTATATTTTGGAGTTATCGGTAACTGCTGCACATGGACGGCAGGATTTGTGTCTTTTTCCAAGACAATTACCGTATCGATAACCTCGTTTTTAGTTGTCTACCTTAAATAGGCAAGCACCCACTTTCTCCGGCTCCCTGAGGCTCAAGAGAATTGGTCCCGCTTAAACCTATATTTACTAGGGTCCTTATTGTAAATTTATATAACTTGAGGGGGTTTTATGCAAAATAGTTTTGGTATATTTTCAAAATAGATCTCAAGTATTTATTTATCGTCTTTAGGGTTTTCATGGATGTAATTTTTAAATGTGAAGTATATTCTAGTGGATATAAACCTAGTAATAATTGTATATGGTATTTTAATGTAATATTAGAATTGTATTGATTTGTAATGGTAGTTTCATGAAATTTTGTGATTCTTTTGATTTAGAAAATATGGAATATATATGTATATTTAAAGGAGATATTTTGATAATATATATATATATATATATATATTTATAAAAATAGAACTTATTTATTAAATAGAAATCATATTTTTCTTAAAAATTGCATTAAAAATTCCATCGAGATCGGATGCTCCGTGAGGAGGTCTGCATCTCGCTCTAGTAGGTCCGAGAATATGCGATAACCCGCACCATCTCGATCGAGGTCCCCAAAATGGGTTGTAGAGGCGCATTTGTAAGGAATTAAATAATACACTTTAAAAAAACAGTTTTTTAAAAGTTTATGGTATTTAAATGTAATTTCGTATTTTGTCGCACAAGTTCCAAAAGCCATCGTGCTATGTAAAAAATGAGTGTTGTGGTGAGGTAGGTCATTACCTCCTGAGTTTTCTAAAGGTAATATGAGCAAAAAGATAAGGTAATGTCGTATGCAAACTTAAGGGTATTTTACTGTAAAAGTGAAATAGAATTTGTTTAATATGATATTTTGAATTGAAACTTTGTTCAATTGTTTTTTAGTGGTTACCAAACAATATATAATTAAAAGGTTAATTTTTTGTTTAATAAAAATTGAGTTTTTAAAAAAATGAGAATCGAAAGTCGGATTAACTCCGCTTCCGACGAGTTTTGAAAATAGGATTCTTTTAATAGAGAGAGGAGAGGGAAGAGGGGACTTACTGGATGCAAAGAAAGATGAGAGGTAAAGGAAAAGTTTTGCGGCCTTCGTGGAGTCGTTTCGTCGCCGGATTTGTCCCGAAATGTCGTCGGAATTTTGCCTTGAGCTAAATCCACTTGTACAACTTCTTGGACTTAGGAATTTTAGAGAGTTTTGGCAATGGAATTCTGAATGAGAAGGGCTAAGGTGTAGTGTGGTATTTATAGGAGAAATTAGGGTTTTGAGGATTGAAGAATGAATTAAAAATATGTATTAAAGTGGATTAAAGAGGGGATTTATCATTTTCTGGATAAATGCAAAGAAATCAAACAATATGGGGGTAGTGGGGTAGGCCAAGGGGTGCTAGGGTTAAAATTTGGGAGTATTTGCAACGGAGGGCTCAGTGGCGCCGGCCCCATTGCAAATATCGCCGGCCAAAACCGAGGGGATGAGGCTTGGATCTTGGCCACGTGTCCTCGGCTGCTTAATTAACATTTTCCACATGTTTGTTTTTATTGTGACTTTTCATTTTACGTGATACCTTTGGGCTTCTACAAGTTTAAAAGAAAAATCAACAAAAATAATATGTGGCTGATGGGATTCGAACACAAGCGTTATGTCACAGCAGTGCAAGGCTTTACCAATGAGCTACAAGTTATTTCTTACTGTTCTAAAGTAAATCAAATACTTATAGTATATACAGGATTGTAAATACTCCATTTGTACATTAACTTTTAAACAAATTTTCTGTACACTGAAACAGAGTTGTTACATTCTACCCTCTTTACAAAAATTTCGTTCTCGAAATTTACATTTATTTTAAGGACTAATTTACAAGCAAGTGAGGGTATCTTGCACGCATGTCTTTCTCATGTTCCTATGTTGATTATCCTGGTGAGTCTTTTCTCCACATCACTCGAACCAAATTTACTTCCTTGTTCCGAAGTGATTTCACCTTTCTGTCCAGGATTTCAACAGGTTGTAGCTCACAAGATAGGTCTGTCTGTACAGTGAGCTCAGAGTGATCAAGAATATGACTGGGATCACTTACATATCTTCTGAGGTGGGATATGTGGAACACATTGCGCACTCCTTTCAACGAGGATGGAAGTGCCAAGCGATAAACCACTTCTCCGACTCGTTCTAGTATGTCGAACGGTCTAATATATCTTGGACTTAACTTACCTCTCCTTCCAAAGGGAATCACTCCACGGTTTGGTGAGATCTTTAAAAAGACATGATCTCCCGGTTGGAACTCTAAGTGACGGCGCTTTGCATCAGCCCAGTGTTTCTGTCAATCTTGGGCTATGCGCATTCTTTCCCTGATAGTGCGAACTACATCCACTGTTGCTACTATCATCTCAGGTCCAAGGAGTTCACTATTTTCGATATCGTCCCAACTTAATGGTGAACGACACTTCCTTCCATATAGAGCTGCAAAGGGTGACATTCCAATACTTGCTTGGCAGCTGTTGTTGTATGAAAACTCCACAAGATGTAGGTGATCTTCCCACGATCCTCCGAAGTCTAGCATACAATCTCTTAGCATGTCTTCTAAGATCTGAATCGTTCGTTCAGACTGTCTATCTGTTTGTGGATGGTAAGCTGTGCTAAAGTTCAGACTTGTTCCCAAGTTAGCTTGCAGACTCTGCCAAAATTGCGATCGAAATCTGGTATCACGATCGGAGACAATGCAAACTGGTACTCCATGTAATCTCACGATCTCCTACATAAGTTCATGGGTATCAAAGATAGTATATATTGAAGAGTTAAATCTTACTTAGATTCAAACTTACTTCCATGTACTTCTTTGCTAATGTCTCGGTAGATTGGCCAACTCGAAATGGGATGAAGTGAGCCGACTTTATGAGTTGATCCACAATAACCCATACCGCATCGTTATCTTTCGTGCTGCGAGGAAGAGCAGTCATGAAGTCCTTAGTGATGTGTTGTCATTTCCATTCTGGAATAGGTAACGGTTGAAATAAGCCAGCTGTCCTGTGATATTCAGGTTTTACTTGCTGACACACCAAGCATTTAGCGACGCTTCTGGCTGCTTCACACTTCATTCCATGCCACCAGTGATGTTGACGTAGATTTTTGTACATCTTTGTACCTCCAGGGTGTACATAGTAGAGAGAGCTGTGAGCTTCTTTCATTAACTCTTCCCGCACAGAACCTTTTGGTACACACAACCTGCTTCTGTATCTCAAAGATCCATCGTCGTGTATGATGAAGTCTGTTCTAAGTCCACTTTCTACTTGTTCTCTGATCTTTTGCAACTTGGCATCACTTGCTTGAGCTGTTTTGATCTGATTGACAACAGTAGACTGAACTTGTAAGTTCATCAAATTTGAAGCGTTACCTGGCATGACTACTTCAATCTCCATTTGATACAAATCTTGTTTGAGCTTCCACTGTGCGATGAGATTCAATGCTAATGGTTGGCGACTAAGTGCATCAGGTACTACATTCACCTTTTCTGGATGATATTTTAGGTTGATGTCGAAGTCTGCCATAAGTTCTAACCATCTTCTCTGCCGCGTATTCAACTCTTTCTGAGTAAATACATATTTCGGACTCTTTTGGTCTGTGTAAATGTCCACTCATTCTCCAAGAAGATAATGGCGCCAAATCTTAAGAGCAAAGATAACGGCTGCCAACTCTAAATCATGCGTCGGATAATTGCGCTCATGAATCTTCAGCTGTCTTGATGTATAAGCTACAACTTTACTGTGCTAATGTAGAAAACATCCTAATCTCTTACCGGATGCATCGCAGAAAACCTCCAGATAGGTCCGGTATTACTTGAATAGGCGTTGATGTCAATCTTAACTTAAGTTCTATAAAAACTTGTTCGCATGCTTCTGACCACACGAATTCTTCATCTTTACGCGTGAGCTTGGTCAGGGGTGTTGCAATCTTCGAGAATCCTTCAATGAATCTTTTGTAATATCCTGCTAAACCCAAGAAACTTCGAATGTCCTTCACTGATTTCGGTGTCGGCCATTCACTTACTGCTGATATCTTAGCTGGATCTACAGAGATTTCATCGCCTGATACAATATGTCCGAGAAAACCGACTTGATCTAGCCAAAACTCGCACTTGTTGTACTTAGCATAGAGTTGATGCTGTCGTAAAGTCTTCAGGACAATTCGTAGGTGCTCGGCATGTTCTTTCTGACTCTTAGAATACATCAGGATATCATCGATGAAGATGACAACAAACCTATCTAGGTACTCTCGGTAAACTTGATTCATTAGGTTCATGAATATCGCTGGTGCGTTGGTCACTCCAAATGGCATCACAAGAAACTTATAATGACCATAGCGAGTCCTGAATGCCGTCTTTGGAATATCGGACTTTTTGACCTTCACCTGATGATATCCCGAACGAAGATCTAACTTGGAGAAAACACAAGACCCACTTAGCCGATCGAACAGATCGTCTATGCGCGGAAGTGGATACTTGTTCTTTATAGTTACTTTGTTCAAAGTTCTATAATCAATGCACATTCGAAATGAACATTTCTTCTTCTTCACAAGTAGAACCGGCTATCCCCAATTTGAAGTGCTGGGACGAATCCATCCTTTCTTTAATAATTCATCCAACTGAGTTTAGATCTCTTTCAAACCTTCGGGACTCAAGCGATACGGAGCTTTGATCACTGGTTGTGCTCTAGGTACTAAATCAATGCTGAATTCAAGAGCTCGATCGGGAGGCAAACCTAATATGTCTTCAAGAAATACGTCATCGAACTCTCGAACTATCTCTGGCTTCGATCCTTCCTTTGCTTGAAGTGCTTCAATCACCGCCTTCTTCGGTTTTGCTTTATATGTGCTTAGCTTCAGGGTACGGTCTCCACTTTTGAAATAAAAGACCGGATGCTATGGAATCTCGAACACTACCTTCTTTTGACGACAGTCAATGGTAGCATAGAATGTTCCTAGCCAGTCCATACCCAAAGCGACATCGAAATTCGGTATGTCCAACACCTTGAAGTCAGCATAGAATTCTCTACTGTAAACGACCACTGGACACAGGTCGTATCCCATTATTGCGTTTAGAACGTTGTTCTCTAAA
Source organism: Agapanthus africanus (assembly GCA_030015575.1). NCBI lineage: Eukaryota > Viridiplantae > Streptophyta > Magnoliopsida > Asparagales > Amaryllidaceae > Agapanthus > Agapanthus africanus. Next base: position 352,492,006 of record CM057351.1, read on the forward strand.
CTGACATTCCAGCTGGATACAAGTGGTTTGACTGGAATCGCATGAGTTCGGACGAACCGTTGCGACATAAAGCAATGAGATGCTCCAGTATCGAAGAGTGCTAGTGCATGAAGTGAGGCTACTAAAATTGTACCTAACTTATGTGGGATCGGTTTTAGGTATAAGAAAAGATATATGGGTATATATAAAGACTGAAAGAAAGCTTGAAAGGAAAGAGTTATCAGTGATGACTTGGCCAGTGGCTTCAGCTTCTTCCACAGTCATTGTGAAAGCTTGTCGCCTCGGTACATTCCTCCTTGCTGGAGGAGCATTCTTCTGTCCGTTCCTCTGTACTTGAGGTAAGTTCCTTTGTGCTTGGTGGAATTGACGAGGAGGAGGTGCAGTCGGTCCACGAGGAGGTGGAGCTGGGAGAGCAAGTCGTGGAGCAGGTGCTTGGATAGCTGGCCGGTGTGGATAGGTAATTGCTTGTCTGGGTGTAGCATTTGGATTGAGTCTTCGAGGACAAGAACTAATATCATGAGTGGCTGAGCCGCAGACTAAGCAAAGGCGATTAGCACGCCTATAATCCTTCGCCAGGTGTCCATCTCTCCTGCAGTAGGTGCAGAAGTCTGGGGTGGGCCGATTGAATGGTACTCCCGGTCTCCTGGGTACAAAAGGTGGCCTTGAAGAGGCTCCTCCTGCCATCTGAGTGGCATGGCGCTTCACTCCGGCAGATTGGGGTCCGCCCTTCATCTTTACTACTGTCTCATATCGACGAGCAGCTTTCAGAGACAGTTCGTGGGTTGGGAAATCCCCGGTAGCTAAAGCAGCTTGGATCTCCGGATCTAACCCTTACTGAAATTTTCTGGACCTGATCTCAGCAGTCGGAATGAGGTGTGCCGCGAACCTGTTACGGTCTTGTGTTAGCTGTGTAGTATGTGATATAAGAAAATTGAATATTTGAGATATATATTTACCTGCTCAACATAATGAACTCAGCATCATACTCATCCACCTATTTGCTCCACATAGAGCCTTTTTGTAAGTGAATGAATTGCTGCTCCATGTCGAATCGGGTAATTTCTGGAAAGTACTTTGCGTCAAACATGTTGCGAAATTTTTTCCATTCGATAGGCTGGACAAAACGGCTTTCTTTCGCTTTCCACCATACTCGGGTATTGTCGGTGAGTTGCAGCTTTGCAACCCGTACCCAAGCGATCTCTGGCACTTGTGCTGCTGCCAGATCGTTCTCAATGCTCTGAGCCCATTCTTCAGCTTCTAAAAGGCTCTCTTTCCCAGAAAATTGCTTCACTCCGGGTGCTTCCGCTTCTGGGTGGTTCAATAAGATAGAAGTCTGTTGCTGCTGTTCTTCGAAGAGGCTTCACACTGCCTCAAGCAATACCATTTGCTCGTTGATCAGAGCTACAATGGTAGGCGTAAGTGGAAGAGGTGGTGGTGTGTTGTTGAAGTTTGTTCTGGTATTTTTTGGAGAATCCATAACCTTGAAAGAAAAATAGGGTTATGATAGATTCAAAATATATGAAATTATAAGATTCAAGGAATATGAAATGTAAAGAATGTTTTTAGTTGCCGATTCTCGTGTTATATTGCTTAGGACTTCATGCAAAATTGACCTGTATGTCCATGCAGAACTGGCCTGCATGGGCCACCAACAAAACCTGTCACACCCCGCTTCCCGGTATACGGTAAGAAGACGTGACACGGCCCGCTACGTATTTACTCAGAAGTAAACACGCTAAGCATAATAAGCAATATAATAAATGTACACAAGAAAAAAATGACAAGAGATGTAACTGAACAACAACTGGAAATGTAAATACAATGATGAAAGCAATGCCTAAATAATAGCATGAACATAAAAGTAAAGTATATACAAGGGTCTAGAGCTCGGGTTTCTCGCCGAACTGATCCAAGTCCTCTAAAATGGGCTCGATCTCTAATGGGTCGGATCCACCTGACAACATTCCAGAGAAAGAAGAGAGAAGGAATGTCATCAGTGAACAATCGCTCGGAAAGTCCTAAAGAAAAGGTAGAAATAGAATAGACAGATAAGAGAGTATAACTAGTAATATTTGATTATTATGTCAACGCAGTTGTTTGTAGTTTGGTACAGAATATGCTAGTGTATACGAGAGGGGTCCAACTATTCCGTGGACTAAGGTATACGGAACACAAGGAACCGTTAAGACACGGTACGACAGTAATGGATATTCAGGTTAGCTGTATTAAAGTGACGGTCTCGTGCCACTTCTAACACATTTCATACCAGTCTACCCCTTTAAAACCCCGTAATGTATTTTGTATTGTTTGTATTAGACTTACCGAAACCATGATATCATGTAACGGAGTGGATATAAATAGATAGTCATGTAATCAGAGTATATTCATAGTTCGGTTCAGTCGAGTCAAGTTGATATAGATTGTATCTGGTATAAATGGATTCAAGTTGTATTGAAATTACCTTGAATCATATTCAAAGATAGATTGATTTCATATTAGACTGAGACTCAGACTGAGTCATACCTTTACACAGAATTGAAGTCCTGATTTATGTTTTAGAGTTATCGGTAACTGCTGCACATGGACGACAGGATTTGTGTCTTTTTCCAAGACAATTACCGTATTGATAACCCTATTTTTAGTTGTCTACCTTAAATAGGCAAGTACCCACTTTCTCCGGCTCCCTGAGACTCAAGATAATTGGTCTCGCTTAAACCTATATTTACTAGGGTCCTTATTATAAATTTATATAACTTAAGGGGGTTTTATGCAAAATAATTTTGGTATATTTTCAAAATAGACCTCAAGTATTTATTTATCGTCTTTAGGGTTTTCATGGATGTAATTTTTAAATGTGAAGTATATTCTAGTGGATATAAACCTAGTAATAATTGTATATAGTATTTTAATGTAATATTGGAATTGTATTGATTTGTAATGGTAGTTTGATGAAATTTTGTTGATTTAGAAAACATGGAATATATATAATGTATATTTAAAGTAGATATTTTGATAATATATATATAAATAGAACTTATTTATTAAATAGAAATCATATTTTTCTTAAAAATTGCATTAAAAATTCCATCGAGATCGGATACTCCGTGAGGAGGTCTGCATCTCGCTCTACTAGGCCCGAGAATGTGCGATAACCCGCACCATCCCGATCGGGGTCCCCAAAATCGGTTGCGGAGGCGCATTGCAAGGAATTAAATAATACATTTGTAGGGTGTTTTTCGTCACCCCATTGAGATGGGAATACGCGCGCGCTTGTCAGGCGCATTACAGATTCCCCCTGCCTAAGGTAGGCTGGGGTTTAATGATTGTGGGGATCCGAATCTCCGGCAGCCGCGGACTAAGCTATCGTTAATTACCTCTCGTCTTTGGAGCGAGGGAACCTCCGATTGACGGGTTAAACTGGTCATGCGAACTCAATGTGCAGTGTTGTGTTTTGAAGGGGTTTTGGATATATCGGGGGCCCCGCAGAGTTTTTACGGGGGTCCCACTACCTGGATAGCGGGTTGGGGGTCAAGGGGGCTAGCAGCCCCCTTGCGGGGTGCGGGACAGCGTCCCGTTAGAAATTTTTTTCTAACAGGGACAGTGTCGTGGTGTATGTGTGTGTGCACATATGTATGCATATGTGTGTGTGTATATATATGTATATATGTATATATATATATATATAAAAGAAAGAGGGGGAAAAGGCATCCAAAGGATGCGTGGGGCCAGCGCCTTGGGCGCTGTGCGCCCAGGTGCTGTGCGCCCAGGTGCTGTGCGCTCAGGCGCTAGCGTGCCACGTGTCGGCACGTGGGCGCTTTGCGCTTGAGCGCAGGACACTGTAGCGCAAGCGCGCCACGTGTCGGCACGTGGGTGCTTTGCGCTTCAGCGCCTGACGCTCGAGCGCAAGTGCACCACGTGTCGGCACGATAGCGACTTGCGCTTGAGCGCTGGGCGCTTGAGCGCAAGTGCGCCACGTGTCGACACGGGAGCGACTTGCGCCAGAGCGCTGTGTGCTTGAGCGCAAGCGCGCCACGTGTCGGCACGGGGGCGACCTGCGTCAGAGCGCAAGCACGCCACGTGTCGGCACTGGGGCGACCTGCGCTCGAGTGCTTGCGCTTGAGCGCAAGCGCGCCACGTGTCGGCACTGGGGCGACCTGCGCTCGAGCGCAGGGCGCTGTTGTGCAAGCGCGCCACGTGTCGGCACGTGGGCGCTCTGCGCTTGAGCGCTTGAGCGCAAGCGCGCCACGTGGGCGCTCTGCGCTTGAGCGCCGGCGAGGAAAAAAGGCTTTTAGCCTAAAAAGATTCTCGGAAGAGAAATCAGAGTGGAGTTGGACTCCTAAGTGTGTTTTTGGGGTTAATGGAAGGGGTTCTTCTTCCTCCTCATCTGTTAGCTAGATCTTGAAGATCAAGAGATGTGAGATCTCAAAATCTCTCCTTTTGGGGATCTAAAGACAGATCCAAGTTTCCCTTTGTGGGTTTGGTGGTGAAAAACTATCTTGTTTTTGAAAAGGAAGAGTAAAACGCTTGATTTAATTCAAAAGAAAGAAGAAGGTTTGAGACCTTCAGAAAAGGGGAAAAAATACAAACCCTAGGTTTTTTTTTGAGATAATGAAAGTGTCTTTTTTTTTATTCATCATCATGTTGCCTTTTATAGGCTTACATATTTACATATAGCCCCTTGGGCTTCCCAAAATGGCATTTTGCCTATCCCATGGCTCATGTGCCATTTCATTTTTGCACATAAGCCATGGGCTTACAAAATATTGGCTTTATGCCCATTTTGCATACATTCATATATAAAAAATTACATAAAAATTATTTATTACATGATTTTGTTGTTGGCATGGGGAGGCTGGCCGCGGGCTTGACTTGGGCATGGGCCTGCTTGACCTGGACTTGGGCCCACCTAGCTTGGGGGTTGACCTTGACTTTGACTCGGTCAACTGGGGTGTAAATTTTTACCCCAACAAATTGCCCCCCATCAGTAAATGCACACCGCACATTTGAGTTGTGTGCAAGAAATTGATGGATCTTGAAGCTGGAATTCGAGGTGGAACATCATTCCGGGGGCGGAGCATCATCCTCGGGAGCATGATTCCTGGGAATCGGAGCATCATTCTGATTCGCGGAGCATAATTCCAAGGATCAGAGCATCGTTCTGAAGGGGGGAGCATAATTCCAGGGTTCGGAGCATCGTTCCGAAGGGCGAAGTATAATTCCAGAGATCGGAGCATCGTTCCGAAGGGCGGAGCATGATTCCAGAGTTCGGAGCATCTTTCCGAAGAGCGGAGCATAATTCCAGGATTCGGAGCATCATTCCGAAGGGCGGAGCATCATTCCGAAAGGCGGAGCATCTTTCCGAAGAGCGGAGCTTAATTCCAGGGTTCGGAGCATCATTCCGATGGGCGGAGCATGATTCCAGAGTTCGGAGCATCTTTCCGAAGAGCGGAGCATTATTCCAGAGTTCGGAGCATCTTTCCGAAGAGCGGAGCATAATTCCAGGGTTTGGAGCATCATTCCGAAGAGCGGAGCATAATTCCAGAGATCGGAGTATCATTCCGAAGAGAGGAGCATGATTCCAGGGGATCGGATCATCATTCTGATGAGCGGAGCATGATTCCAGAGATCGGAGCATCTTTCCGAAAAGCGGAGCATGATTCCAGAGATCGGAGCATCTTTCCGAAAAGCGGAGCATGATTCCAGAGATCGGAGCATCTTTCCGAAGAGCGGAGCATGATTCCAGGATTCGGAGCATCATTCCGAAGGGCGGAGCATAATTCCAGAGTTCGGAGCATCTTTCTGAAGAGCGGAGCATAATTCCAAGGTTCAGAGCATCGTTCCGAAGGGCGGAGCATGATTCCAGAGTTTGGAGCATCTTTCCGAAGAGCGAAGCATAATTCCAGGGCTCGGAGCATCATTCCGAAGAGCGGAGCATAATTCCAGGGTTCGGAGCATCATTCCGAAGAGCAGAACATAATTCCAGAGATCGGAGCATCATTCCGAAGAGAGGAGCATGATTCCAGGGGATCGGATCATCATTCCGATGGGCGGAGCATGATTCCAGAGATCGGAGTATCTTTCCGAAGAGCGGCGCATGATTCCAGAGATCGGAGCATCTTTCCGAAGAGCGGAGCATGATTCCAGGATTCGGAGCATCATTCCGAAGGGCGGGGCATGATTCCGAAGTTCGGAGCATCTTTCCGAAGAGTGGAGCATAATTCCACGATTCGGAGCATCATTCCGAAGGGCGGAGCATGATTCCAGAGTTCAGAGCATCTTTCCGAAGAGCGGAGCATAATTCCAGGGTTCGGAGTATCATTCCGATGGGCGGCATACATTCTGACCGAAGCATAATCTCGATGCAGGGGTTGATTCCCAGGCGAAGCATAATTCCGACAGGGAAGGTAAATACTCCGAGGCGAAGCATGATTTCGACACGGGGTACATTCTGAGACGGTGCATGATTCCGACACAGAGCTTGTTGGCAAACTTGATTCCGAGATGAAGCATAATTTCGACAGGGAAGGCAGATACGCCGAGGCGAAGCATGATTTCTACACGGTGTACACTCTGAGACGAAGCATGATTCCGGCGCAGAGCTTGTTGGTCGACTTGATTCCGAGGCGAGGCTTAATTCCGATGAGGAGGTCGCTGGTTGATTCCGAGCCGAAGTATAATTCCTACAGGGAAGGCAGATACACCGAGGCGAAGCGTGATTTCGACACGGGTGCATATTCTGAGACGAAGCATGATTTCGACGCAGAGCTTGCAGGTTGACTTAATTCTGAGGCGGAGCATAATTCCGGCAGGGAAGGTAGATATCCCGAGGCGAAGCATGATTTTGACACGGGGTAAATTCTGGGACGGAGCATGATTCCGCCGTAGAGGTTGTTGGTTTGATTTGATTTGGGTTGACATCAGCATCGCTACACTGGAATATGGTACCAGGAGCGAATCATCATTTGTCATGAGAGGATTTGGGAATTGGTTTTTTTTGTTTGGCATCAGCATCGCTACACTGGAATATGGTGCCAGGAGCGAATCATCATTTGCGTTTGCTTATTAGGAAACGATGGCTTAGGAGACAGGTTTTAGGTCCCTATCACCTAAGACTTTTCAATTTTGTGAGCCGTAAGGGTCTCACAAAGCATTTTCTCCCTACGGGTCGTTAGGATCCCGTAAGTGTATTTTCTCCTTAGGAGTCGTGGGGACTCCCAAGTGTATTGCTCCTTTGTGAGTCGTAAGGATCTCACGCGGGAATTTTCTCCTCACAAAGTCGAGAGGACTTTGTGAGTGCATTTCATCTCTTTTTCACGAGTTTGCGCCCTTTCGGGTTTTCACAAACTCGCCGGCAGTCCTGCTGTTTTTACTCACGGAGCCCTTTCGGGTTTTCATCCGTGCCCATTTTGCTTGTGGACATACCTTTTTTTTTATTTTATTATTTTTGGTGGGACTTTGAATGTGGTCTCACCAGTAGGACTCGGGAGAGATTGGGATTGTTTTGCGCCCGTGGATTGTATACGGTTTTGCAGGATGTATGATCCAGACCGTAGGGCCATAAAAAATTTGGGACTTTGTTGGCGTCTGCATTGCTGCACTGGAATGATGCCAGGAGCAACTCATCATTCGCCGTTGGGGTATGGGATTTGGAATTTGGTTGGCGTCTGCATCGCTGCACTGGAATATGGTACCAGGAGCGACTCGTCATTCGCCGCTTGGGGATTGGGGAGCGATGGCTTAGGAGACAGGTTTAGGTCCCTGTCACCTAAGGCTTTTCAATTTTATGGGCCGTGAGGGTCCCATTAAAGCATTTTCTCCATACGAGTCGTAAGGATCCCGCAGGTGTATTTTCTCCTTAGGAGTCGTGAGGACTCCTAAGTGTGTTTTTCCTTTGTGAGTCGTAAGGATCCCACAAAAGTTTGTTCTCCTCATGTATCGTGAGGACACATGAGTGGGTTTTCTCAATAGAGCATAATTCCAAAAGCGGAGACCAGCCGCGTAACTGGTGATTACGGTGGGGTATGGGTATGATGAGAATTATTTGAGCCCGTGGATTGTATACGGTAGTCAATTTGGGGACCGGCCGTAGGGCTGGAAGAATTTTGGAAAATTGGATTTTGGTTGGCGTCTGTATCGCTGTACTGGAATATGGTTCCAGGAGCGACTCATCATTCGCCGTTTTTATGTTTTATTATTACTTTTTTTTTGCATTTTTTTTTGTTTTACCGCGATTGCTCTATCTTTTCAGCTTTTCTTATCGCGAAGGTCGCGATTGCCCTATCATTTCGGCTTTTATTCGCGGTTGCCCCATCATTTCGGCTGTTTATTTTCATCTTTAGTTTTACTCGCTGATTTTTATTGCGAGTTGCCCTATCATTTCGGCTTTTTATTATTATATATATTTTTATTTACACTTCCTTTTTTTATTTACACTTTTTTTTTACATTCACAGTTTAACGACTTAAAGGTCGACTGTTCCCAGTTTAATGACGCGGTGGTCGATTGTTCCCAGTTTAGTGACGTGGTGGTCGATTGTCTTCAATGAAAGGCAGATGTCTGAGAGAATCAGTTTCACGAAGATCTTCGGTCTCCGTTTGTATGAAATTGGCTGTCGCAGCTGGACTGTTTGTTAACACGCCTTTAGACAGTTCTATCTCTCCTGCCTTGTATTGTTTTTCGACCCAATCTTTGAAGACGAAGCAGTCCTCAATGGCATGACCTATCACTCTGTGATAGGGGCAGTATTTGGGGTCGTCGGTCCTATTCGCTTTCTGCGGTCTTTTTGACTCTGGCAGTTGTAGACCGTTCTTCAGGGCGTCTTTGAATATTTTACGGATTTTGTCCCTTCTGAACGAATAAACCTTATCCAGCTTCTCTTTCAGTGGAGATTCTCCTCCTTCTCCGAACATTGGCTTCCGAGGCTGGTTGGCGCTAGGCCCGCTCATCCCTTGCTTATTTCGGTTAGCCGAAGTGTTGAAAGATTCAGAATCATCGGAGTTTCCACCTTTGCGATTATCGTCCTTTCGGTTTCTCCAGGACCTATTGTTATTTTGAGAATTCGAGGAGGACTCCTGTTTTGAGCGCTCCAGCATCTGGACTTTCCTGGTCAGCTCTTGAAATGTTTTGAGACCCGCGGTGCATAAAAACGGGACCATCCAATTGTTAAGATTTCCGACGAGGAGACTAACAGATTGGTCCTGCTCTATCGGCGGTTCGCATTTGATGGAGAGATTGCGCCATCGGGTTATAAAATCCGTGCTGCTTTCGTCGCTCTTGGGCTTGGTCCTTATGAGCTCGGCAATGGTAATCTTATCGTTGACGCTCATGAACCTTTGTCGGAACAAAGATTCCATTTGGACAAAAGTAGTAACGGAGCCATCCAGTATGCTCGCGTACCAGTCGAAAGCAACATCGGTCAAGCTATTAACGAACTGGCGGAGGAGAAGCGCATCATTGCCCCCCAGTATTCTCGCATGAGGCTTTGAAGTGGGCGATATGCTGAATCGCATTTCCCGTCCCATAGAATCTTCCGAATTTGGGGATGACATAGCCGTTAGGAAATTCTACCAGATCATACTGAGCAGGATATGGTCTCCCACTACTGCTGATATCTTTTTGCGCTTCGGCTTCGGCCACCAATGTTTTGACTTTGCTGGCAACCAAATCCATGATTTGATCTCGAGTTAGCGGGCTACTGTCATCGGTAGCCAAGACATTTCCCGAGATAGGATGCGACTGGTTTTCATGTAGTTCGCCCACTTTTGGATTTGAGGGAATAGGCGTCGGCTGCTTTGGGACACCATTTTCCGGTTCACGAGCAGAGCCCTCCGCTTGATTGGGTGGCTGAGAGGCAAGTCGGGCCGTGAGCTGCATCATGACATTCGTCAAGTCATCGATTTTGGAGTAGAGTTTGTCCATCTCCTTGTCTTTGTTTCTGAGCTGCTGAAGCAGCTCTTGCTCCGCGGTCCTGGGGCGGAAAGTCGGCTCTTGTCGCTTTCCGAGCCCGACTCCTCATGGACCGAAGGGTCTTTCCGCATATCATCTTCATCAAGAAGGTTTTCATCACCCAGCAGAGGCGGCTGTTCTTGGGAAACGGCCACCACATTCAAGCCAGATTGGGTTTGAGATGTGGTAGCCTCGTCCTTGCTCTTGCTGCGCGTGCCCACCGTGTAGACAGTGTGGACCACATACCCAGCCATTTCCTCATCTTCGGTGGGGTAACCCTGTTCTTCGAATCTCATGAGGTTCAGCCTGGCAGGAGCCCTAGCCCTTTTGTTGGCTCTATATCTGAGCCTTTTCTCCCTTAGCTTCTCGATTTTGAAGGCTTGGCGGGCCTCCGCTACTCGGGAAGCCATTGTGAGTTGATCAGCAGGGAGCTTAGAGATGACACCCGATCGAGCATTTTTCAGGGTCACCGCTGGGGCTTGCGCGAGACGCGTCGTAGCTTTGTTGGTGTTGATGGCCTTGTCCCCAGCTGGGGCCAAGGAAAGTCGTTCAGACACCGACTTGCGTTTGGGTTGGGGCGCCCTTGAGATCACCACATTTGGTCTCCTGCCTTTCGAGACCGGTTTGTCTGCCACCGGGGCTTGAGGAGCTGGGATGGCGCCAACTGGCATGAACACAATAGAGCCGAATGGTAGCAGCGGCTCCTCCCATTGTCGCCCGAGACTGGCCGGAAGGACCGTCCTGGAGTCTATCTTCATCGTGTAGGAGACGGGAGCTGAGTTCATTATTGAAGACATCGTTGAAAGGTGATTGCTTGAAAATCTGCATGAAAGAGCATTATTTTAGTATAAATACAGGTATGTACATTGATTGAGCTCGCATGAATGCTTAACCCGAAATATGGGAGGAGAGATTGGTCCCACCGGGCGTGCCAGAATCTGTAGGGTGTTTTTCGTCACCCCATTGAGATGGGAATACGCGTGCGCTTGTCAGGCGCATTACAGATTCCCCCTGCCTAAGGTAGGCTAGGGTTTAATGATTGTGGGGATTCGAATCTCCGGCAGCCGCGAACTAAGCTGCCGTTAATTACCCATCGCCTTTGGAGCGAGAGAACCTCCGATTGATGGGTTAAACTGGTCATGCGAACTCAATGTGCAGTGTTGTGTTTTGAAGGAGTTTTGGATATATCGGGGGCCCTGCAGAGTTTTTACGGGGGTCCCGCTACCCAGATAGCGGGCTGAGGTCAAGAGGGCTAGTAGCCCCCTTGCGGGGTGCAGGGCAGCGCCCCTTTAGAAATTTTTTTCTAACAGGGACAGTGTCGTGGTGTATGTGTGTGTGCACATATGTATGCATATGTGTGTGTATATATATATATATATATATATATATATATATAAAAGAAAGAGGGGGAAAAGGCATCCAAAGGATGTGTGGGGCCAGCGCCTTGGGCGCTGTGCGCTCAGGCGCTAGCGTGCCACGTGTCGGCACGTGGGCGCTCTGCGCTTGAGCGCAGGGCGCTGTAGCGCAAGCGCGCCACGTGTCGGCATGTGGGTGCTTTGCGCTTCAGCGCCTGACGCTCGAGCGCAAGTGCGGCACGTGTCGGCACGAGGGCGACTTGCGCTTGAGCGCAAGCGCGCTACGTGTCGGCACCGGGGCGACTTGCGCCAGAGCGCTGTGTGCTTGAGCGCAAGCGCGCCACGTGTCGGCACGTGGGCGCTCTGCGCTTGAGCGCTGAGCGCAAGCGCGCCACGTGTCGGCACGTGGGCGCTCTGCGCTTGAGCGCCGGCGAGGAAAAGAGGATTTTAGCCTAAAAAGATTCTCGGAAGAGAAATCAGAGTGGAGTTGGACTCCTAAGTGTATTTTTGGGGTTAATAGAAGGGGTTCTTTTTCTTCCTCCTCTGTTAGCTGGATCTTGAAGATCAAGAGATGTGAGATCTCAAAATCTCTCCTTTTTGGGATCTAAAGACAGATCCAAGTTCCCCTTTGTGGGTTTGGTGGTGAAAAACTATCTTGTTTTTGAAAAGGAAGAGTAAAACTCTTGATTTAATTCAAAAGAAAGAAGAAGGTTTGAGACCTTCAGAAAAGGGAAAGAAATACAAACCTTAGGTTTTTTTTTGAGAGAATGAAAGTGTCTTTTTTTTTATTCATCATCATGTTGCCTTTTATAGGCTTACATATTTACATATAGCCCCTTGGGATTCCCAAAATGGCATTTTGCCTATCCCATGGCTCATGTGCCATTTCATTTTTGCACATAAGCCACGGGCTTACAAAATATTGTCTTTATGCCCATTTTGCATACATTCATGTATAAAAAATTACATAAAAATTATTTATTACATGATTTTGTTGTTGGCATGGGGAGGCTGGCCGCGGGCTCGACTTGGGCATGGGCCCACTTGACCTGGGCTTGGGCCCACCTAGCTTGGGGGTTGACCTTGACTTTGACTCGGTCAACCGGGGTGTAAATTTTTACCCCAACAACATTTTTAAAGAAAACGGTTTTTGAAAGTTTATGGTATTTAAATGTAATTTCGTATTTTATCCCATAAGTTCCAAAAGCTATCGTACTATGTCAAGGATGAGTGTTGTGATGAGGTAGGTCATTACCTCGTGAGTTTTCTAAAGGTAATATGAGCAAAAAGATAAGCTAATGTCGTATGCAAACTTAAGAGTATTTTACTGTAAAATTGAAATAGAATATGTTTAACATGTATTTTGAATTGAAACTTTGTTCAATTGTTGTTTAATGGTTACTAAACAATATATAATTAAAATGTTAATTTTTTGTTTAATAAAAATTGAGTTTTTAAAGAAATGAGAATCGGAAGTCGGATTAACTCCGCTTCCGATGAGTTTTGAAAATAGGATTCTTTTTAAGAGAGAGAGGAGAGGAAAGAGGGGACTTACTGGATGCAAAGAAAGAGGAGAGGTAAAGGAAAAGGTTTGCGGCCTTCGTGGAGTCGTTTTGTCGCCGGATTTGTCCCGAAACGTCGCCGGAACTTTGCCTTGAGCTAACTCCACTTGTATAAGTTCTTGAAATTAGGAATTTTAGAGAGTTTGGCAATAGAATTCTGAATGAGGAGGGCTAAGATGTAGTGTGGTATTTATAGGAGAAATTAGGGTTTTGAGAATTGAAGAATGAATTAAAAATATGCATTAAAATGGATTAAAGAGGTGATTTATCATTCTCTGGATAAATGCAGAGAAATCAAACAGCATGGGGGTAGTAGGGTAGGCCAAGGGGTGCTAGGGTTAAAATTTGGGAGTATTTGCAATGGAGGGGACCGGCGGCACCGACCCCATTGCAAATCTCACCGGCCAAAACCGAGGGGATGGAGCTTAGATCTTGGCCACGTGTCTTCGGCTGCTTAATTAACATTTTTCACATGCTTGTTTTTATTATGACTTTTCATTTTACGTGCAGTGCACGTGCAAACCTTTTGGCTTCTAAAAGTTTAAAAGAAAAATCAACAAAAATAATATGTGGCTGATGGGATTCGAACACAGGGGCTATGTCACAGCAGTGCAAGGCTTTACCAATGAGCTACAAGTTATTTCTTGCTGTTCTAAAGCAAATCAAATTCTTATAGCATATACAGAATTGTAAATACTCCATTTGTACATTAACTTTTAAACAAATTCTCTGTATAGTGAAACAGAGTTGTTATAGGGGTCGATAATCAAGTATGTCCTTACCCTACTGAGCCTGAATATGACAATCTCCGTACAGTCTGATCTCTTCGTCAAAGAGTATCGCATATCGGATCTAGGGGTGGATAATGTTAGACCCCTACTAACCCAATAAATCGTGTCTGAGTCAAGCTCATCACCAACAGAGATACTACTGATCAACTATCTGTAAATCTTCTCTACCGTAGCCACGGATTTCTAGTGATAGCCAACTGAACACAGCGCGACATCGACTCCTAATACCAGAAGAGACGAACCCTGACAATCAACCACTGCCTCCATGTGGCTCGGGACTGTATCCAATTAAAACCTATTTGCATGACTCCTTTGAGCCGTGGTAGGGTAGTAATCAAAGTACAGTACGAACTCACATGAGACAAATGACGATCTCAGATCAAAGGACTAATCTGTACTTATCCCACCTGAGAACTTCCATCTGGCGATAGATATAATACTATCTAGAAGTTTTCGGCGAGTCCGTCCGGTGTACTCACCTCCAGTGAGCATCTGTATACTACCTCAGGTGACACAACACCAATGGATTGTGAGACCGGCCACCGCCCCTCATCGTGGTCTAGAAATGTATACACCAGTCTACTCCGGAATATCGATGCCCAGTCTCGATACTCGTACGACTAGGGACATTTAAGGATGTGCTTATGGACAACCCAGCTCTCACATATATGATCGCCATCATAATGCTGGTTGTCAAGCAACAATCCTACGGGCTTTATCAATGATGAAGATAAACCAAATAACATACTATCAACTCGAGGGAGACTGTTATATCTGTATAGGTCCTTCCTCAATCATCATAATCGCCTACTTGCAATCATAATAATTGCCTTGAGAGTACTATATCCAACAAAAGTATTTATATTACATAAGTACCTTTAAATATGGTTTCAAAAGATATTTTTCCTTAAAATACCTACAAATTTAGCACTTAATATGTTGATGTAATGAAAAAAATTAAGGTATTTATGTAAAAATACATAGTTATATAACTATGGTTGCAAGGGATATTTTTCACTAAAATACCCTCAAATGTAACAATTAGTATCCAAAGGTATTTTTACCCCAGAAAAAACCAAAGATCTTGGTCGATTGAAGTATTACTTTGGCTTTGAAGTCGCTCGTTCCGCTCAAGATATTTTTCTTTACCAACAAAAGTACACATTAAATATCTTGAATGACGGGTTTTTTCGGGTTATTGTCAGATCTCTTTTCCTATCCAGAACTTAAAATTGAATAAGATTGATGGTGATTCGCTTCGTTATTCAAAGCAATAAGGACCTCTCGTAATGCATCTAAAGTATCTCACCATTACTTTTTCCCGACATTCTTTATTTTGTTCATATTTTGAGCCGGTTTATGTATGAACCACAGCATCTTGAGCCGTTCATCGATGGCTCCGCTATCTCAAAAGTAGTGTAAGTATGGGCTTTTTCCTTTCCTTTATAAGTAAATTTCAGTTTCGAGCTTATTGCGATTTTGATTCGACATCTTGTCCATTTACATGACAATCCATGATAAGATTTTGTACATTTCTTGGTGCCACTCCAATCTCATGGAAAACTAAGAAACAAAATACCATTTCATTCTTCTGCAGAAGCCGAATATAGGATGATGGTTCAAACAGCTTGTGTATTTCGATGGTGATGTTATATGCTTCATGATATGGGCATAACTGATCTTTCCACTACCATTTTATATTGTGACAATTAAACAACTATTCAGGTTGCAGCCAATTCAGTATTCCATGAACAAACAAAACATATTGAATGTCATTTTTTCGTGATATGTTGCTTTTTGGCCTAATTCGAATAGCTTATGATCCCATCTCTCGTTAACTGGATGATGGCTTCACCAAACCTGTTGCTAGGGACCGCTCTTATTGACTCATAAGCATGTTAGGCGCTCTTGATCTCCACACTCCAATTTGAGGGGTAGTATTAACGTGGAAAGCTAAATCTTCTTATATTTTTCATTTCATGGGTGATCGAGGATTGGGAAATTGAATTTTTATAATTAATATTTAAAGGCAAGGATCACACTTAAGTGATGAACCAAACTGATCTCGTCTTAATATGATATTTACTTCCTATGTATATCAAATGTCTAGAATCTTATAACTATTTTGTAGGGAAAAGATGGTGTGAATCTTCACATTTTCTCTCTCTTTCATATTCATTATTTATAGTCTTACTATGCCCATTCTAGGGCTATTTAGTCCATATACTAGTTCGTTTTAGGATTATTCTGTCCATTGTGCCTTAATAATTTATTTATTTATATATATATTTTTTTGACATTGGCCAGTAAGCCCTATCCTCTGCACGCACACTATATCCACGCACGCCACACCCAAGCACACAACACACATACACGCACCTAGAAGACCTACGAATTTGCCTTGAAAGAATTAATTTGTTGCCACTTTCTCTCTTGGGGTTTGAAACCCGCACTATTCTCAAAAGAGGAAGTGTACAAATAACATTCCCCGTTCAAAGGAAGTTTATGTCATTTTTAGGTTTAATGGTGTCATATAAAAACCTTTGTGATATAACGTATTAAAATATACGGCCAGATATATGGAGAATTTATTATACCAACAAATGAAATGCATATCGAAAGGAAATGGTGCATTGATATGCTTACAAGAAAGAAAAGGACAAAAAAGTTTGAGGCAACTCTTACATAAATTTTAGGACAAATTGTCAAAAAGCTCCCCGCCCTCTTCAAACTCGTGTAAAAACCCTGAGCTTTTTCTCTTGTTAAAATACCTTGGACTCAATCAAAACCTCATGTATACAAGTTTTCTGTAATATCTAAAAAGCTGCGGTTGCCTGTAATATCCAAGCAGTTGAGAGAATATAAGGCCTAAATGAAATAAAGCCCTGGGTTTTATCACAAAGATTTTGAACAGCAGGTCCTTTCCAACAATTTCGAAAATTACAGGGGTTCTTAGACAATGCCTGAGTTGGCCGGGGGCTTTTTGATGATTTACCCTAATTTTATTTTATCATACTCATTATTGAAGTATTTCTTTCTCTTTTCATCATGATTGGTCGAAGACAGCTAAATAATCTATCTAATTTTGATAGCTAATCAGTAAATAAGAGATTTTACCTTCTCTAAACTTTATTAATCTAATTTTGAACGTTAGATCCAAATTTAGGAAATATAATGTCTCATATTTTTGACAGAAACATAATTTGTCTTTATAAATTTGTTCATGCTTTTACTGGAAATCTAGGGAGATGCATTGCAAGTCCAGATTAATCTAAAAATGTATTAATAAAAATTTATTTTAATATTGTCCAATTTTAATCAATTCACTAATTTTCCGAATTTTATCAGTCTCTACCAAAACAATTTAAAAATATCGATTATATTAATTAAAATTCATTGAAAATACTATTATCTTAAATAAAATTCCATAATTTCATGTGCGAAAGCCAGTTTACATAACTATATGATCTTCTTGGCCTGGTTAGTAAATTGAAACTTTTAGATGGAATTAGAGCATTTGGAACCGTTCAGATAGAATGGCAGCGGAACTAAACCTTTTTTTGCGGGGTTCTAGAACTAATTTTTTTTAATATTGGAACTAAACAAAAGAAATTTAATAGACCTTTTGATGACGCCTTATCCTATTTATTTTGTAAACCATATATTATATTTATTTAGCATTGAAATTATTATGAGGTAAATTGATGCTGTTAATAAATAATTGATAATATTGTATTAAAAAATTAGTATAAGCTTCATTAAGGATTTATTAAATTAAAATATGATTATGATTGATTGATTTATTAAATGGTTAATAAAATTATGATAAAAGTACAGTAATTTTGTATGCTTTATGGTTTTTTGTTTGCATTGACTTGAAAAGGAGGAGGCGAAAGAAGAAGAAGAATAGAGAATGGTTCCAATTATTTAATTTCGTTCTAATCACATGAGTGGGATAATTTTTAGGATGAAATTGGAAGGGTTTATGTTGTATAACCAAGACTTGGAATTTTTAGACTATTAGTTCCAGTTAGTTTCAATCAGTATTAACACCAAAATTCAAAGTTCTATTTCAAGCTCTAATTGATCAACACTAAAAAATTTATCTCTTCAATAAGCACCGGTTCTAGCTTGCTGTTCGACTTGACAAGCTAAACCCCTTAAAAACATGAAGGAAACCATCTCCACCAACGTTTCATGTTAAAAGTGTGACAAATTTAGGTAAAAGATTATTTAAAATGGCAAAAATCAAGCTAAAAATATCCCAAATAACTTGCCACAGCAAATTTTTAGTTAAGCAGAAGAGAACCCAAGTAAGGGAAGAAGATCAAGAAAATAGATGCACTGGTTAAAGTATGGCGCGGTAGTCTGTGTAAAAAATAAAATATCATAATAAATTACTGTTGCCACGATAAAATTGGATTATTCATGTTTCCCATAACGATCAGAATTTATAGTCTTCGACAGCAGGAAGGAACCAGAAAATTTTGACTGCAAAATAAATAAAAGTACAAGTTAGTTACCTAACAAATTAATCAGAAACCGTGCACAATCAAGAAAGAAAATGTACTTTCTTTTTCGTTCTGTCTTAAGACGGAATGCTCACATCTATGTGCTTTTGAACAGCTTTAGGTCTACATTTGGGGCATCGAGGGGCCTCACAGCCCGTCAGAATCATAAAATCATGTTCAATCTCTTCTCTCGTAAGTGCCAGTGAAAACTTAGGCATCTTCGGCTTATCCTTCCAAGGCAAGATGTCCTATTCAATAAAATAAAATAAAGTAAAATAAGATAATTACAAGACAAAGCAATTGTGCGTCGTGATAACCAATTAGTAATTAAACTAATATCTTATGGTTGTTTATTTGTGGGAGAACATATCATTGTCGTTATTTTTCACACAGATATATACAACAAAAAGATATAAGTCTTACACCTCACAATAAAAATTCTCGATACACTAAATATAAAAAAATAATTGAAAGAAAATGTTGCTATAATTTATTCCAAACATCAGTTGGTGCTAGATCGAGTCCATTGCAAATTATGAGATTTGAATTATATATGGAGAGCTCCATCTAATGTCATTGAAAAGACATGCACACCAAAATACAATATGTTTTGCTGTAATGAGCATACATAAAAAATCAAGACTTCCCTTGTTTCTGTGCTTAATTATCCAATAGATGAGTAATATTAATTGTACTGACATATTGAATTTTTAAATAATAACGGCACAAGAAGTAGCAACATTTATAAAAACATGCATCAAGAGATCCAGCGGGGTCCATACCTGAGTTTTGCTCAGAATTCTCGAATGAAGAAGTGGATCCATACAATCAAGAAAGATGCTTACTGAAAGCAGCAGTAATAATCAAATTTCTGTTAGCGGTCATCCTTTTGACGTGAGGAGGTTTGAATCCAGGAGTGATCGCATGATCACCTTTCAAGTCCAACTCAGTTGGATTAGAACTTTGCACAACTGAGTTATTTGAGTCAACAGGTTTAAGCCTCGAATCGACTGATTTATGATCAACGAAAGTTTGAATAACCCAATCCTCTGTGCTATCCACATTATTATCTGGTTCGTTTCCTCTAGTATCATCAATTTGAGCATTATAATTGCTGATGGTATTCAAGCGTAAAATTGCAGGGTTTTCGCCAACACTAACGGTATGCTCTTCGGGTCCTGCATTAGTGCCCTTCTTCGGAACCTACATTGGTGCTCATCATCCTCTTCTTCTTATTGTTATTAACATCGGGAAGTTGCAATTGGCATTTGCGAGTGGCTGTCCGATTGGAAAGCTTCTCGGCAAGGTTGTTGATGTTCATCTTTGATTTCTTTATCTTTTTTTTTAAACAGTGCCACTGTATATATATAGGGTCCCTTGAAGATACAGATATACGATTTTGTTGGTGATTGGTTTAATTTTTTTAATAAAAAAATTTGATTTGTGCTGTGTTTAGATAACTCTAAGAAACTATGTTTTATCTTCGCTTTACATTCTGTTGATTTTTCTCCGATCCTACTTTAACAAGGATTTCAGTAATTGGGGAATTTAGATTAAATTAGAGGCACCAAAGTACACTTTGTTATTAGATCGATGTATCAATATTCAGTGTATTTAGATAAGCATAAAAGCAAAAAAAAAAAAAAACCTTTTTTATAAAAATATTTATGCTTCTTGCAAGACGCATACAGTTTGTTTTGTTGATACATAATTAAAAAAAGTGATTGCATAAATATTCTGTGGTGTCGTGTTTAGATAAAGGATAATTTTAAAATTTAGAACTATGGTATAACTATGATATAAAAAACATGTAAAAATATAACTATGACATAAAATGGAACTATGAAAGGCCAAGTACTTTATAAAATTGTAACTATGATATAAAAATCTTAACAACATTCTAATCAAACAACAATATCATATATTCAACGAATTAAACTATAAAATATCTGGAAATATATTTAAATAAAGCAATATCAATGAGTATCATCAATATCTTTTGCTATAGAATATGTGTATTTAGATAAATATTCATATTACTCTTGATAACTGTTGTCAGTATCAACACATTAGTACCAAACATATACTTCAAAAACCAAAAATAGAGAATATGCAAGATGATCAAACCAATAGAGAATTTGCATTTCTATCATAAGAACAGCAGCTCAGGTAAAAACATTAATTAGACTTACCTATAAAATTATTAAGTAACATAAATAGCTTAAAATAGCAAACCAGGATACCCTTTTGACAAATTTGCAGTCAAATTAACAATAATACACATTAAGTAATCAAAGCACTACTGGGAACTTTGTTCCAACTTAGTGTTGTTATAATTATTTTTCCTAAAAAAAAGAAATTTATATAAAACCCTACAAAATTATTTATGCGTCAAGAGATCGATGGATCTTATAATTAAACAACCATAAGATCAAAGAGTACTTCAAGCGATTTCCCTCAAGGGATTTATTAGTGCAAAACATAAAGTGCTAGAGATATACAATCATTTTGAGTAAGTTTAGTTTTTAAGGGTTTTGCACGAAGAGCAGAGTGGGGTATTTGAGCCCATAAACCACTTGAGGGGTATAAGGGCTATAAGGATTAAACGGCAACAAGGTTTTATGTGATTAACCCTAAAATTTAATACGCTCTCTGTTGTGAAAGATATCTTGTATATCGAGACTGCAAACCATTAGTTTTCAGATTCAGACGTCTGACCCGGCTCTCGGGCTATTTTCCAAAGAAAGCGCAGACGTCTGAGCATATGTGCTTCAGATGTCTGTCGGCTTTAGTATAGCTTAAACTATATTTAGGAAAATATATCGCTATTTTTCTCAAACAGAAAAAATATATCTTGTTAACAAGAAATCATTTGAATATTTTTTCTGAAAAATAAAAAAAATATCAACTTTGTTAACAAAGACCTTTGCATTAAAGATCCAACGGTGTTTAAATACCCGGGCTTGATTTTAAGATTAATTAAAGAAATCTCAAAGAGAGATTTTCTCTACTTGTCCAACAATATACCCTATATAAAGACTTCTTGAGATTAATCTCAGCATAGGCAGACCCCCCATAAGCTCTGCAATTCTTCTTTTTTCTCCACAAACCGAGGTATATGAGATCAATCTCCATTAAAAGAAGGTTAACTTTCATAAAAATTTAAGTTCTTTCTCGGATCTTAAGATCTTTAACTCAAAACCCTTCTCGTTGAAAACTTAAGCTTCCACAAAGGGACTTTTGATATTAAGATCTAGGATTTGAGAAAAACTTAAGAGAACCCTTACCAAAACAACGATGAAGAACATCAATATCCTAAAGATCGATATGAAAAGATAAAGTTTTAAACTTCGAGGGACCCTAAGATCATAAAAAATTGATCTTGAAGGTTTTAATGGACAAACAGACCATCAAAACAGAAGCTTAAATTTCAAGAAACTTAAGCTTCAAAGATACAGAGATCAATCTCTAAAAATCCCTAAGTGTTGTGCACCACGTGTTCTACATGTGGTGTTAGCGCCAAAAAAGGGATACGTCGTATATGCGCCACGTGATATGCATGTGTGATTGATGCAATTTATTGCATATTTATATAGCCTAACTTATCTTAATTTTGCCTATTTTATATTGTTCCGAGTATATTTTGTCAATTATTGCAGGTTACAGGGTTTAAAGGGAAAAGTGCGTAAAAGCCCGCTTTCGTGCGTGGACTGGAGAATTAATGGAAGCTAATAACAAATCAGAGAATCAATTATCAATTTTGGAATAAATATTGGAGATCTCGAGATCATAACACAAAATATAGAAAAAGACAAATCTTCTGAAGCTAAAAAAATTCGGCCAATATTGCCAAATTAAGGATTTTGGTTGAACTTTAGTAGAGTTGGGTCTTGAGATTTTTTGCTGAGATTCTCTGTATCTTTTAGAAAGTTTGTTTCAATTCTCCAGAAACCCTATAAATACCTCTGTATAGATCACAAGGGTTTCATCTCTTTCTTAGTTTTAAAATTAGGGTTTTGAATTTTGAGAAATCAAGTTTTGTAGTTACTTTATCATTATGAAGTTTAATTCTATGATGCTTTCATTTATGATGATGAGTGGCTAATTATTTTTCTAGAGTTAGAATTATTCTTTCTATCATGGTTGTGATGTTTTAATATCTCTATTTCTTTCTTTGTTTTTCCTGATGAATTTCTCTTGCTCTAAAGTTTTCTCCTTTTGTTTTTCATCTAATAAACTAAACTATATAATGATAGTTGACGTCTTGAATAGTTTTAGGAAAATATGATAACACCGTAGGGGCAACCATTTGGCCTTACGGATTAATCCGTAGGGCCAAACTAAATCTGCCCCTAAGGATGTTGTTATCCGTAGGAGCAACCTCCTATTTTAGTAGTGTTAGGAATGGTAAGAGATGGTTTTTAATCAAGTAGATTCAACCTAATTAAACTATGGTAATTTAGAGTATCCGATAATACAATATAATTCATGAATTGACAACTTGTGGGTTAGTTTGTAAAAGGGTAAAACTAGATTATTTTTAGGGTAATTCGAATATTATGTTTTGATTCTTTTCCTAGATGATGTGGTGTGATTGATAGGGTAGATCTCTAAACGTATGATTTATACTTTCGTTGATTGATACTTCATTGCGAAACTAGATTACTATATGCTTTTATATAATTGATGGTAATGAATTTAAACATGCGAATTAGAAAAGAATAGAATCATATAAACCAACTATGATAGTAAAGGTAATTCGACACCCTAGACTTTCTTTATTATTTAAACCCACTTTTATAATTCCTTGCACTTTAATTTTTAGTTTAACATCAATTTTTTCATTACTTATTTTAGAATTAATTAAGATTCAACACCTCCCTGTGGATCGATTCTCAAATATTACAATTGCATGATTATATATTTGCGGTTAAAATTTAGAGATTAAGAAAATCTCCATCAAGTTTTTGGCACCGTTGCCGGGGAGGAGTCGGAAATTTTAGTTAATTTTGATTCAAGTTATTCAAGTTATTCTTTTATTTATTTTTTATTCTATTTTATTCTGCAAACTTTTTTTTTCAGGAAACGAGAAGTAGATCTAAGGAGCATCTGGAGCGAACTAACAGAGAAACATGGCTGTCAAATAGAAGCACAGGAGAAGACGAGTTCAGTGCCCAAGTTTTGTGAAAATTTGCCTATAAAGCACCGTGATTCCGCGGCCAATATATCTATCTCTGCCACGTTTCCGCGGCCACTTGGAGTCCTCTGTCCTTCTTTTTCCTCTGGTGTGTTCCTTTCCTCTTAATCTCCCCTCTGTAGTTCCAATATACTGCTTTTCTTTGCAGGATTCTTTGCAATTGCGCTACTAAGAAAAAAATTTATTGCTGAACATTGCTTGCATGATTGATCTTTTTTGCATAATTAATAAGGACTTTAAGGGGGAAAAAACCAAAAACAATATTAGGTTGGGATTTCATCATTCTTCCTGGACCCCAGAAATCACAAACCAAGCATAAACATTCACCTTTCATTAATTAAAAAATATCTAGACTCAGCCTTCTAAGGACATTCATGTTCAAATAGGGTAAGAGAAGATTGTAAGTAATCTATCGTTTATCCGCACTAATCATGTGGTGTTTAAGGCAAGTGTTAGAGACAAAAGTTTCGCAAGGTGGGAAGGTTCTGTAATTAAGGAACTTGGCGAAAGCCTTTGAAAACATCCCTTCCCCACCTGCACTTACCTGACCATTCAGTCGGTAAAGAGACGGTAGAGGATTTATCCCACAACTTGTCTTTTGGAAGTTTAGAAGCGGGTCTAGTGATTTGATCTAGGTGATCCTAGTTTTAGAGATTGCTTGCGCATTTTACGGTTGTGATTGGTTGAGTCAAGTCCATATTTCTTTTTTTTAAATGGGTGATGAACATGCGAAACCAACTTTATATGAACTCAGGATGTTGAGGTCCGGAATTCGAAGTGAAATTCTTGGCGAAAAGTGATGTCATATATTCCTTTTTAGAGAATCACCCAAATAAATCTACCTTTGCTATCCAGTTAACCCAATATTTGCTGATTGCATTTGAATGAATAAATAAAGGAGCAGTTATAATTCACCTTACATATCCATAACCGACACAACTTTCATTCCTTTCAATTTCATAGACCAACAACAATTTTCATCATACCCATATTCTGATGTTGGCTCTCGTTACAATCATATCCATTCAAATTCTTATCAACCATACCAAACTTTTCCACCTTTATTTGATAATGATGAGGAGACAAGACTTGCTAATATTGAAATGCAGTTGGCCACTTTTATTCAAAATACAAGTGCTATCAAGTAATCGATGACTAATATTGAAATTCTTCTTGGCCAGATAACTGCTGCAATCGCTAATGGAAAAGAGTAGGAGACTATCCTAATGCAAACCTATACAAATCTGACTGTTCTTAACACCCTTGAAACTCATGATCAACCTATTGAGGAAGTGTTTGATAATAACCATGGTTTGGAATGTATAACCGAAGAACATTTAAGTCATGAGTGTCTTATGTGCGGGTGCGAATTTATTTCAAGGAAGATAATACAATATGAAGAGTGCCTTATTTGTGAATACACGTTTGAATCTTATGGGTTAGTGAGTCTGATTTTTTGGTGCATGAGAAAAGTGAGTATGATTCTACTTCAAGTCAGTTTGACACTGTTCGTACCAATTTTGACTTGCAAACATGTTAGGTGTACACCATCATAAAAGGGAAAGAGCACATATTTAAGTGCACATCAACATAAAGTGCGCACCTAAATAAAAGAGGCGAAGAATACAGCGCAAGTGTCAAGTGCGCACATGTCAGAAAAGCAACTTCGATAACTTGCGCACCAATTTACATGTGCATATGAAACCTAATGCATGAGATAGACATCAACACGTGCTCATCATTGCCATGCGCACTATCAGCCAAGAAAGAATGCTCTTCTGTTCAATATTGTTACAATGATCTAAATCTTTATTGAGAAGGAAAATCTTCTGTTATTGATCAAATCAATCTTGGATCAAGATCCAACGGTGCACAGGGCCTCTAAATTGATATGAATCAATTTAAACTCAATATGAAATCAAATTAAAATCAATTAAATCTCTAACTAATTGCAACAAATCCTAATGGACCCTCTAAGATAAACATAGATCTAAATGAACAAGAGGGGATATAGAGAATTCTCAAGAGATTCATAATTCTTGAGAGAGCCGTCAGCAATCAAATGCGCACTTCTTCTCGACCAAGAAACCTTCATCTTCTTCTTCAATTTTTCTCACAAAAAGGTAAAAAAAGAAGAAGAAGAAAAAGAGAAATGTGATCCTTCGATAATTAAGGCATTGTCTTCATGATAAAAGCGTTTGCTTTTTGTTGAATTTTTTGATTCATTATATAAAAAATCGAAAGATCTCAGTGTTTGTTTACCGTTGAAAACCGGACCGAGACGCGGGGAGTGCGTCCAACCTGAATCTTGGGGAAGATGCTATATGTAACATATCCATCATCTTCTCCGAAAATACCAAGTTTATTTATGACACCGTATATCGGAGGTTTGGATAGATGCGACTGTCATAGCTGACTTTTCAGATTCCCGCTCAATGACGAGCGGTTTTTGATTGTGGGGACACTTTTTCCTGCAGGTGCAAGCTCCTGCAATTAATTATGTTATCGCCAAGCGATCACAACTTTCTCTACTCCATTTCTATCACATTGTATCGTGTTATATTTTGTTTACTATATGGTTGCCCTTGGATTGTATACGGAGACTAATTTATGTCGTTGCCGTAGGGCGCGGATTAGTCCAATTCCGTACATATTAGATTTGGGGTTGAACTTAGGACTCATTGTTCCCCTAATTATTAAACATAATAATAAGAGTCAATCTCTGTTAATTCTAATGAGGCAGCGCCTCACGTGTTCCCCACGAGAGCGCCGGCGCCGGCGTCGGCACGAGTCTTATAGGATTAAATCCTATAGTGGCGCCGCACGTGAAATTCACGTGAGCACCAATGTATAAAGTATAGAAGCGTCTATTATGTATAAGAATTTAATTCTTAAGTGGCATTCACATGCATAACACGTGAGCGCCAGCGTTCAAATTAAGAGCAGATAGAATTAAATTCTATATGAAAATTATTTTCCTAAAAATTGGGATATTCTCTGTTAAACAGAGCCGTTGGATCAAAAATCCAACGGTGATGATAAATTATCAAATGATAGAATTAAATTCTAATAAGAGAAAATATCTCCCTAATCTTTCTAAGTGAGAAAGATATTCTCGGTTGGATCAAAAATCCAATGATGGAATTAAATTCTACTTTTGGGGAATATATTTCCCCAATCTTTTTAAACAAAGAAAAATTACTCTCTGTAAAACAGAGAGCTCTTGGATTAAAATCCAATGGTGATTAAAAAACCCCGATTGACAGAATTAAATTATGTATATGGAAAAATATTTCCCTAATCTTGAATATATATTCTGCAAAACGGAAATTCACTGGATTAAAAATCCAATGGTGGATAAAATCCCCCGAAATTTTTTTGAGGCCAATTAAATTAATTGGTATCTCACAAATGAGAGATTTTCTCAAACTAATTAACAACATGCCTCTCCTATATAAAGGATCTGAGACTTCAAGTCTTGTATGGAGAACCGACCCCATAAGTTTACCATAAGAACTGAGAATTTAATTCTCCTGAAAAAAGAAGAAAATCCTCGCTCTCTCAAACCCGAGGTAAAGAAAAGAAGAGATAAAAAAATATCTCTTTTGCCTAGCGTAAAAACACACACGAAGGTTTAACTCTTCATATAAGAACTTAGTTCTTTCTATGGATCTGAGATCCATAAGACAAATCTCCCATAAGTTGAGAATTTAATTCTCATCGGGAAGATTTTGTTTTCCAAACTCAAAATGTAGGGAAAAGAACTAGATAAAAAGAAAAGACAGAAAAGACATATGTTCCAGAAATTTAATTCCTCTGAAAACAGGGTTTAATCCTAAAAAGAAACTTAGTTTTTATAAAAGAAAAAAACATAAGAACTTAGTTCTTAAATAAAACTTGCTCCCAGATCTTCAAAACAAAAATCTTGGTGATCATTAATGGTCAAAATGCTATTAACAGAGGTTCAATCTCTAAAAAAGAAAAGGAACTCAGCGCCTCACGTGAAAAACATGTGAGCGCCCAAAATATTCCCAAAACAAAAGACTTAGCGCCTCACATGCTTCCCACATGGGCCCTCAACAAAGGACTCAGCGCCGCACGTGCTTCTCATGTGGGCACTCAAAACAGAAGGCTAGTATCTCACGTGAAAGACACGTGAGTGCTGAGTAAAAGTGCTTAGCACTTCATATTCATCCAAAAAGACTGAGTGCTTAGCACCAATTAGGCAACGCCCACATCCTAGCGCCGCACTTACTCCTCATGTGAGCGCCATACAAAAGTGCTTAGCACTATATATATATATATATATATATATATATATATATATTCAGTCAAAATAACTAAAGTGCTTAGCACTGATTGGGTAGCACTCATGACTGAGTGCTTTACATGATACATATGTGAGCGCCAGAGTTCCAAAACAAGTGCTTAGCACTTCTGGAAAAAAGGAAAAAGGGCCGAGCAGACAGAACTACAAATAAGTGCTTAGCACTTTTTAAAAAAAAATGAGCAGACCAAGTCCAAATTGGCTAAAAGTCTCTCTGAAGTTTCTTGTAGCTGAGCCCAAATGCTTTGTTGTTGGATCTTAACCGAATTTAATGATCCTGAAAATATTGCTAAGTTGATCTTAGTCTCAAATAGGACTAATGTATCCTTAGTTAAAAATAAATTGAGCCCAAACGTTCATATGTTTAAGCTGATCTTAATTTCAAACTAGATTAACGGTCTTTAAACCAAACAAAATATTTTTGAACTAAAGGAACATATAAGCTAAGTTCAAAACTCAAGACCCAAATCTCAAATATATGGATTTGGACTGATCCGCGCCCTATGGGCGACGACATAAACTAGTTTCGTATACAATCCACGGACAACCAAAACAAACAAAATAACACACGACACAAAGTGAACCACTGGATCAGGAGAAAGTGGTTATCACAATGCGGTAACGTAATTAACTGCAGGGGCTTGCGCATGCAGAGAAGAGCGTCCCCACAATAAAAAAAACCCCTCACAAATGAGTAGGAATCTGATGAAATCTGCTACAACGGTCGCATCTATCCAAACCTCCGATATACGGTGCCATAAATCAACTTGGTATCTTCGGAGAGGTGGATGGATATATCCAAATAGCATCTACCCCCAAATTCAGGCTAGACGTCCCAACATCTCGGTCCAGTCCTTCAGCGATGAACACTCATATCTCATATAAATGAGGTCTATCAGTTCACGTGATACTTAGGTTTGATCTAAGAATCGTTAGTCGTATTTGGGACATAGATCAACTTAGATAAAATGGCTAAGGATCATTCGTATCATATTAGACTAAGATCGAATTAGGTTTTATGAGCATATGGGCTCAATAGATTTAACATCAAAGAAGTTTTACAACTTCAGGGATTTAGCCCACTCAAGAATGACTGTTGGGATGTATATCATCCAATAATACTAAGCACCGAGTCATATGAATGTCATGTGAGCCACTGGGCTTATGGCGCTCACGTGCCTATCACATGGCCCGCTGCACTTATAGCGCTCACGTGCCTATCACGTGGTCCACTGAGTTTATGGCTCTCACGTGCCTATCATGTGCGCCGCTCACGTGTTTAACACGTGCGACGCTGCCACATATTTGGCAGAAATTGAACTCTGTTTTAAAAGAGTTAATCTTTTAAGAATTATGATCTCTCCTCTATTCATCGAAATCATCATCTTTTGAGATTTAATCTCTTTTTAATCGATCAAAGTCATCAGATTTTAAAAATATTAAAGATCTGGGTCATATAGAATCTTAGCTCTCTCTATATTTTTTAAGGAATTAAGTTCCCGAAGGTAAAAAAATTATATCCTTTTCCCTTCCTTCTTCTTTATTTTATAGGGTTTTTTTTCAATTAGCCCCCCATACTTTAATATTTTTCTGTCTCCCCCATATTTAGTATTTACCTGTAGCTCTCCCTATACTTATAAGTTATTTCTGCAGCCCCTTACTTCACTTTTGAAAATGATTCTTGTTCTGCCTCCTCCTCCCCGGCCATATCCGTCGTTTCCACCGCCACCGCCGTCGGTGGCGGTGGGGACGGCGGTGATTGATCTGAAAAAAGTGTTTTAGTAGTAACAGCAATCAATAACGGTGTCGCGTGTAGCTAGCCGAGATGAGTACGGGTCATCCTCAGGGATTCGTGGAACTTTTAATCTTGCTTTAGACGTGTTAATTAGAAAAGAGGATGGAGAATAGATAATAGTGAAGAATATATTCTAGATATATGGTAAATACGGATGTAGAATATATATTTTTCAGATCTAATTTAAATAAGAATATAGAATATATAAAAAGAAGGCTTGTAGGGTTCGTTAGGATTTAGTAGTCATGGATGACTAATAAAGATTACTCTTTTTATGTATTGATAGATTTAAAACTAGATTGATGGTGATGAATGAGGATTAGGGTTCTTGGAAGAAACTAGGGTTTCCACACTATTGACCCTTGTACTTTCATTGATCTCTATTCATATCTAGCCCTTAACAAAACAATTGTTAATTTGATCTCAAATCGTGGTCGGGACCAGCAATAAATTGGTAGCGCGCCCGATTAGGATGTTAACGATTCTTTTGCTAAAGTTTATAAACTTTATAAGACTTAAAAGAAGTTAAACTATTTTTTCATCCATTGTTCTACACAAATCCTACGAACCCTAGCAAGTTAGGAATTACTCACGCATGTTGTGAGAAGAAGAAGAAAGGACAGAGAATGAGATCTTAATTAAAATGCAGAAAATAAATAATTAAACATGATCTACCTTTATTAATCAACTTCACAAGTACAAATCCTACGAATTTAGATTACAAGAGGAAGAAGTTGCTCTCGATCTCTGCCTCGTAGAAAGTAGATACTCCGTCGATTTTCACATCGTCCTATCACGTTGAATCGTAGACCTGTCGTGGATCTCTTGTTCTTTGGCGGTGATTTGCTTAGTGTAAAAGGTGATGAGTTTTAACTTTATCCCTTGGTCCTTTATATAGCCCTCAAATCAGAAATCCTAGATCTCATAGGTTTAGACTTGCCATAAAGATCCACTTTCCAAGTTTTCAGATCCTATGATTTTATTGGCAGATTTTTGATCCTGACATCTTGAATATCTTGATCTCTTTACCTGAGCTAAATCTGCACAAAATCTCCATGAATACTATTAGTAATATTTCTTAAATTAGAGAGAGTATCTTAATTACTTTATATGGTAATAAATCTTTAAGAAACTTGATTAAGAATATTTGGTAAGATATGCATCTATTAACTACTAAAATATTATGCATATATTTTGAAATATTATTCTAACCATTTGTATGATATTGTATCTTTTAAGAATCTTGATTAGAATATTTGATATGATATGCATATTTTAATTACCAAAATATTATATAAATATTATATGCATATATTTTCCTTCATAATATTAATTATAATATATAAATATATGGTAAATAGTATTTTGCAGATAAACCCAAATATGTTCTATATTTATAATAAACACATTTAAATATTTAAGAAAAGTAAGGAAAATGTTATATCAAATGTGCAATATTTTCGACTGAACAAATACCCCCAAACTTAACTTTGATCGTCCCAAACAAACTATTTATTCAAGAGAGGGAGAAAAAGAAAAAGAAAAACCGAAGTAGCACACTTTCGTAGGAAACACGATTGCACTGAGCATGCGCAACAAGCTGTTAAACCTTTAGGTGTCCCTAGTAGGAGGAGTGTTGTCTCCTGAGGGTTTTCAGTGGATTACACCAACAAAATCCTATAATAATGGAAAGATGGTGGAAGTTACATACAAAAATATGAACATATAAAAGAAAGAACTTGAAAAGAAGAGTTTCCAATTACACTAGCTTTTTGGTTGCCATGAGCCTTATCTTAATGGTCGTGAAAAAATGTTAGAAATCATATTATCTCTCAATAAAACATCTCCTTTAGTCTTCCTCCCTACCTTTCTTCCAAATATCGATCATATACCCCTACGTGTGTGTAAAAAACATCCCTACACTTAGAGAATTCAATTCAAGCTATCGTACTCTTTTCCATCTTCCTTAGTACTCTTTTGTCGGTGAATATTTTAGATGGAATAGCTCACACATTCTTCATGCGACCGTTAATACTTCTTGAGGTACTAACCAACCGATTACAAAATGTGCTCGCGCATTTAGGCGTAATTCCTTGTCTTGCAACACCTAAGGTTTCGCAGTGGCTCCCAAACCAGTTGGTCTAAGGCACTAGGTGATAAAGCACCTTCGCTATATTTTTTATGCTGTCTTAAGTAATTACAAAACCAGTATTCATTTTTTCACCAATTTTTCTATTTTTCTATTTTTATTATTCTTCATACTAAGGCTTTTAGACAAGAGCATTTCAAGGTATCATCTACTATCCCAAGTTTCGAGATGTGTGACAGTGCATATAGTAGGGTATCAACGTTCAAAAGTTTGGACTCAAGAATAGAGGCTATTTTTCAGACTTATTTTTATCCTCAGAATAACAATTTCCTTCATCTTACTAACCCTTAGGACAACGGCTCATAACTACTTATTACTAGTTTCGTTTAAGAAAATATCTAACTTTCTTGCTTTTCTTACACTATTCATATCTTTCATATGTAAATTTTCACTTTCAAACTTTCATTATCAAATTTTTTTTGTGCTTATATATAATATAATGCAAAATAATGCGTAAATAAGCACAAACCTTCCCCAAACCTGTTTGCAGCAGTGTCCTTACTGATATCATCTCTTAAGCTTAAAAAAAACTGTAGACTTGGAAGAAAAAGTTAGTAATGGGGACAATAATTAATGAGAGTGAAATTCTCCCCCAAACTTATTTTTGGCTCATAATTATATAAAAAAATTCTTTTCTTTTAATAGCCAAAATATATTTTCTCCCCTCCAAACTTGAGTAAAATAGTATTAAACGTTTAAAATTATAAAGAGGGGGGTAAATTATTGGTCAATATAAAACTTTACAAAGACCAAAAGTCAACACCAACCATTCAAATATTTTATCGATGTAACGCACTAGTTGGTAGAAAATCATGTCATCTATCGACGTGAAGAAGTGGGGAGGGGACAAGAGGTGGAATAGAACACGTTTACGTCTCGGTTTATAGAGACGAAACAATGATGGTAAATTACTCGCATTCTCGTTATTGTTAAGAAGAAAGGGTGACGGTTCAACTTCTTTGTTTTGGGGTTGATTCATCACACCTCCCATGTCTTCTAAGAATGCGAGTTCTTCAGCGAAGATTTCTTCAAAGCTTTCATCGATATCCTGAATAATAATCTCATCGGAAAGAACGGGATGATACACGGACTCCATAAATGGTTCATGTTTAGCGTTAGATGTTGACCCGAACAGTTCGATAGAAGGGTTCATATGTGTTTAACAAATAGCAGAGTCAAACAACAACGTACAAGCGGAGTCAAGATCAGAATCGTGAAGCTGTTCAAATTCGCTGCTGTCGGAATCCATCCTTTCGACAGAAAATACTTGAGCATAGGGTTCTGAGGGTCCACTTTCCAAATTGTAAATGTTAAGCTCAATTGACATCTTCCCGAAAGATAGGGTCATAGAGCGGTTTCGACAATTGATTATTATATTGGAAGTCGCAAGAAAATGTCGACCTAGAATCACTAGGGGTTTTCTATAGGCTGTGTATATATAACGATAAAGTCCACAGGGAATATAAATTCCCCGGCTTTGATCAACACGTGCTCTAACTCACCCCTAGGTTGGGTGATAGATTGATCTGCCATCTGGAGAGTGCAATGCGCCGGTTTTAACTCTCCGATCCCTAATTGCTCATACACAGAATATGGAAGCAAGTTAACACTAGCATCTAAATCGAGTAGAGCACGATTGATATTTTTACCCCTAATAGAAATAGATACGGTAGGACTTCCAGGGTCCTTTCGTTTCTTGGGTAGTTGTTGTGTAAAAGCAGTACTCACGTTACTCGTTAAGAATACCTTTTTCGGCACTTGAGTTTTTCTCTTCCTAGTGCACAAGTCCTTTAGAATTTTTGCATAAGATATCTAGGAGAGGAATGTTTATGTTAACTTGCTTAAAAATTTTCACAATTTTCTCCATTTGTGGACTTGGTCTGTTGCCTCTTAACCTGTTTGGATAAGGTGCTTTATCAATAAGGGTTGGGTCCAATATTGAAGAGGATTGTGGGGATGGAATGGATCCCAGAATTGGAGTGAGGATCGTTTTAGGTTGACTCGAGGAGGTGGGCGGAGGGTTCGAGCCTTGAGGAAAACGGAGAATAGGCTCGGAAGATGTTGGACTAGACGAAATAGGAGAAGAAGTAGAAGCCGGGGTATCATTAATATCATCAACATCATCAACGTGTTCACCCATTTGGTTATCCAGCATTCTTCCCGATCTCAACGTGGTAACTACACTCACATTATAACTTTGTGAGTGGCCGGGATTAGGTATAGGTTGAGATGGAAGTTTCCCTTTCTCTCTCGCACTCATCGCGGCATTTAACTGTGCAAGTTGTACTTCTATCGATTTTATGCTTTCATCGTGGGAAGCGGTGTTCCGCATTAACGTTTAGATAGAAGATATTAAAATATCAGTCGTTTGCATGGAATGTTTAATGAACGTGTCGAGTGCAGAGGGTTTATCGGTACCGGCAAAAGAATTATTATAAGGATCAAAGTTGTTGGCCGGGTTTTGCAAAGGTTGCGGTTGAAAGGAGTGCTGACTCGGTTGTGGTGGTTTCTGTTGCTGTGGAGGAAGTCTTTGATAATTGCTTTGGAACTGGTTTTGATTTTGGGTTTGGTTTTGGTTCCAAGCAAAATTAGGATGATTCCTCCATCCCTGATTGAAGAATAAGGATCGTTTCTAAGTCGCTGCTGAAAAGTAGCATTAATTTGTTTTTGACCTTGAAATGGTGGATTCAAAGGACATTCTTCCGTTAAATATGATGAGTTGGAACATCAACCACACATGGTTTTGGGGAGCGTAAATTGGTTTAAGGAGATTGAAGAGACTTTGTTTTCTATAACATCGAGTTTCCTTTGTATCGCGGCCATTTCGGCTTTCACTGCGATGGAAATATCAAGCTGATGGACACCTCCCCTAGACGATGTAGGTCTAACGCTTTCCCACTGTAAAGTTTGTTCAGCGAGATCTTCCAGAAATTGCCAAGCTTCACCATCATCTTTAGACAGGAAATGACATTGACACATGGTTTCAACCATCTGTTTTGTTGCAGGATCAACACCCTCATATATAATGTGACAAAGGTCCCATCTATTGATTCTGTGATGAGGGCATTGTAGAAGAAGATCCTTAAACCGTTCAAAGCATTTCCAAAATGGTTCATTGGGAAGTTGGGTAAACTGGTTAATCTCGCTTCGAACGCGGGCGGTCTTATGATTGGGATAAAATTTCTTAAGGAATGCTACAATGAATTCATCCCATTTGGCAATAGAATGTGTGGCGGTGTTATAAAGCCATTTTTCTGCTAGATCGCACAATATAAAAGAGAGAAGACGTAATATCATAGCATCCACAGAAAGTTATGACGTGCCCATCATTGCACATACATTTTCGAATTTGTTTATAAAAACGTATGCATCTTCGGATTCAAGCCCGTGAAATTTGGGCAAAAGTTTGATGAAGTGGGGTTTAATTTCAAAATTATCCCCATTGGCTGGTGGAATAAATAGACAGGTAGGAAGGGGTCCACGCACGGGGTAGCATCTTTCTTGGAGAGAGATGCGCGGTGGATTCTGCGCACCTACGGGTGATGGCAGAATGGTGGTAGTAAAATCTGATGGAGAACCATCCATCTCGGTCGATATGGTGGGTGGAGGGGAAAAAGAAGATGAAGAAGTACCGACTTCAGAGTCGATAGCATAAACGCGGACAAGATGGGCACTAGAATCCCGTGTCCAGCCGAGCATGCACTAAGCAGGTTTAGCGCACGTGGCAGCGTGTGTGAGAACTTAAAAATTAGTTTGTTTTGAAAAGTGTCGGACGTGAGACAAATCACACAAAAATTGCACAAATAACCCTAAAACTAAGGTTACCTAGGTCAAGTTACTAGACCGCTCCTAGACTTCCAAAGGACAAGCCGCAGGATCAATTCTCTACCACCTCTTTATTACTCTTGTGGTCAGGTAAGTGGGAGGTATCCGCTGTACGAATCACCAAAATAGCGGGTCTAATTAAGTAACTACTTGTCTTAGTCACACTTGCCTAGACATGATTCAAGGATGAGATCATCCAACCTTCTAGGAACGCCACAAAAGTGATGCGGATAAGCGAAAGATTACCCACGACCTTCCTATATCCTTATTGAGCGTGACGGTCCTTAGAGTCTTGGTCTAGATATTTTTTTAATTAATATAGAGTGATGCGGATGCTTGTTTTGTGATTTGTGGGTCTTAGAAAGGATGATGAAATCCCCATCTAATCTGAATTGTGGTCTTGCCCCTTAAAGTCCGTATTAAAATATGCATAAACCAATTACAAAACACACAAAAAGATTTTTGAGCGGCGATATTTTGCAAAGAATCTTGCAGAAAAATATATTGTTGGATTTTTCAGAGGAGAGAGAAAGAGATAGAAAAGTTACCAGAGAAATTTGGATGCAGAATTCACCAACTCCGCCGCCCAACCGCCACAAAATGCACCCTTTTGCCGCGGTTCCGCCGCTATTTAGAGGGTTCTTTGTTTAATTTTTTCACCGTGACCTTCATTTCTCCTCTGGGTCTTGATGAATGTCTCTGAATCTTTATCTCATCGCTCAAATGACTCCAGATTCTCTCGCAAAAATCGCACACTAATCGTTAAATACACAATTTGATGTTTTTTTTATGATATGAATTGAATAAGAATTCAACACGAATAACAAAAAAAAAATTACGCACGTATCCCCAGCAATGACGCCATTTGATTGATCTGAAAAAAGTGTTTTAGTAGTAACCGCAATCAATAACGGTGTCGCGTGTAGCTAGCCGAGATGAGTACGGGTCGTCCTCAGGGATTCGTGGAACTTTTAATCTTACTTTAGACGTGTTGATTAGAAAAGAGGAAGGAGAATAGAGAATAGTGAAGAATAGATTCTAGATTTATGGTAAATACGGATGTAGAATATATATTTTTCAGATCTAGTTTAAATAAGAATATAAAATATATAAGAAGAAGGCTTGTAGGGTTCGTTAGGATTTAGTAGTCATGGATGATTAATAAAAATTACTCATTTTATCTATTGATAGATTTAAAACTAGATTGATAGTGATAAATGAGGATTATGGTTCTTGGAAGAAACTAGGGTTTCCACACTATTGACCCTTGTCCTTTCATTGATCTCTATTCATGTCTACCCCTTAACAAAACAATTATTAATCTGATCTCAAATCGCGGTTGAGACTAGCAATAAATTGGTAGCACGCCCGATTAGGATGTTAACGATTCTTTTGCTAAAGTTTATAAAATTCATAAGACTTAAAAGAAGTTAAACTATTTTCTCATCCATTGCTCTACACTAATCCTACGAACCCTAGCAAGCTAGAAATTACTCACACATGTTGTGAGAAGAAGAAGAAAGGACAGAGAATGAGATCATAATTAAAATGCAGAAAATAAATAATTAAACAAAATGATCTGCCTTTATTAATCAACTTCACAAGTACAAATCCTATGAATTTAGATTGCAAGAGGAAGAAGTTGCTCTCGATCTCTGCCACGTAGGAAGTAGATACTCCATCGATTTTCATGTCGCCCTATCACGTCGAATCGTGGACCTGTCGTGGATCTCTTGTTCTTTGACGGTGATTTTCTTAGTGTAAAAGGTGATGAGTTTTAACTTTAGCCCTCGATCCTTTATATAGCCCTCAAATCAGAAATCTTAGATCTCATAGGTTTAGACTTGCCATAAAAATCCACTTTCCAAGTTTTCAGATCCTACGATTTTATTGGCGGATTTTTGATCCCGACATCTTGAGTATCTTGATCTCTTTACCCGAGCTAAATCTGCACAAAATCTCCATGAATAATGTTAGTAATATTTATTAAATTAGAGAGAGTATCTTAATTACTTTATATGGTAATAAATCTTTAAGAAATTTGATTAAGAATATTTGGTAAGATATCCATCTATTAATTACTAAAATATTATGCATATATTTTGAAATATTATTCTAACCATTTGTATGATATTATATCTTTTAAGAATCTTGATTAGAATATTTGATATGATATGCATATTTTAATTACCAAAATATTATATAAATATTATTATGTATATATTTTCCTTCATAATGTTAATTATAATATATAAACATATGGTAAATAGTATTTTGCAGATAAACCCAAAAATGTTCTATATTATAATAAACATCTTTAAATATTTATGAAAAGTAAGGAAAATGTTATATCAAATATGAAATATTTTCGACTGAACAGGTGGCGATGCTCGAAGAGGAGGAGGAGGAAGAAGGAAGCGTGGCTGTGGTGGGTTGAAGAGGAGGAGGAAGAAGGATGGCGGCGGCGGCGTGTTGTTGATGATGGTAGCGGCGGCGGTTGTGGGTTGAAGAAGAAGATGAAAAATAAGATGGTTGTGATGGTTTTAATGATGGCGGCGGTGGCGGCGGCGTTGAAGAGGAGGAGGAAGAAGGAGGTGCTGATGGGTTGAAGAGGAGGAGGATAGTGGTGG
This sequence comes from Agapanthus africanus, assembly GCA_030015575.1. Classification (NCBI taxonomy): domain Eukaryota; kingdom Viridiplantae; phylum Streptophyta; class Magnoliopsida; order Asparagales; family Amaryllidaceae; genus Agapanthus; species Agapanthus africanus. The sequence continues at coordinate 352,530,093 of CM057351.1, forward strand.
TGTTGACGGCGGCGGCGGCGGTGTTAAAGAGGAGGAGAAAGAAGGTGGCAGCGGTGGGGACGACGGCGATGGCCGTGGCGGAGGAGGCGGAGGAAGAATCATTTTTAAAAGTGAAGTAGAGAGTGTAGGAGTAACTTATAAGAATAGGGGGTTACAAGTAAATACTAACTATAGGGACAGTGAAAAATATTGAAGTATGAGGGGGGCCAACGGAAAAAAAACCCTTTTTATAATGGTGTGGTAGAACACCCATGTTTTTCTCTGGATCTTGAATTTAAGATCATGATCTCTCTATGAGAATTTAATTCTATTTCGTTTACGAGAGACTTGTATTATGGATCTTAGATCTAGAGAAAGAACGTAGTTCTTATGAAGGGCTAAGCCCTTATTAATGACAGAGATAGATAAAAGGAGTATGATTCCCCATCGTTTTTTAGCTGAGCTTTTGAGAGGTTGAATATGATCTTCTTCCTGCAGAGACTTCAATTCTCGGTTGCAAGGCGGAAGCTTATAGGGGGTCCTCTCTGTAAGATTTAATCTCTCATGCTCTTTATATAGGGTATGAAAAATATCAATTGGTTTGAGAGAATCTCTCATTTAAGAGATCTCGATTGAGTTCACAGTCAAGTGGTGATTTTTAATCACCGATGGATTTTTGATCCAAGGCTCTCTGTTTAACAAAGTATATTTTTCTTGTTCTTTTAACAAGATTGGGAGGATATTTTCCATATGTAGAATTTAATTCTATCTCTTGATTTGAGCGGTGATTTTTAATCACCATTGGATTTTTAATCTAAGAGTTCCCTGTTTAACAGAGCAAATCTTTCTCGTTTTAGAAAAATCAGGGAAAATATTTTCCCATGCAGAATTTAATTCTATTTGAGGCGATCCACTTCAAATATTGGCAGTGACGCTCACGTGCATTGCACGTGAGGTGCTGCCGTATACATGCCTATAACGCTCATGTTCCTTTCACGTGGGGCGTTGCCATATTTTATGGAATTAGCGCTCACGTGCCTTGCACGCAGACGCTGCCATATTATATGGCTTTAGCGCTTAGGTGCCTTGCATGTGGACGCTTCTCATGTGATTTGCACGTAGGGCGTTGTCATATTTTTAAGAGGGAACAAATGCCCCCACCGCTGCTCCCATATGCCTTGCACATAGGTGCAACGGTGTCCAGCCCATAAACCGTTCGATCATCTTTAAGATGTGGGAGATCTGAACCAACCCCACATCCCTATAAATAAGGCATTAAGCCTTGAGAGACAGCAGCGCCTCTATTATCTTCTTCTTCTTTTGAGAATTTAATTCTCTCTTTAGAGCTTAGCTCTGCCATTGAAGCTTAGTTCTTCATCTTTTAAATCTTTTGAACAGACTTGGTCTTATCAAAATTTCTAGTAAGCACCCATATTAACAGGGCTTAGCTTATGTCCGTTAAGAAATCTCAGCTTTGATGCCTGATTCGAGCATTCCCTTTGGGAATTTTGGAGTTCCACCCCATTTTTATTGCAGATCTCGAATCTGATGCTTAAAATTTGAGCATCCTTGAAGAATTTTGGAGTTTAACTCCATTTTTTTTATTTCTGAAAAGCTTGGCTTTAATGCTGATTTGAGCATTTTCCTTTTGGGGATTTTTTTGGAGTTTAACTCTATTTTATCCCAGATCTTGGATCTGATGCTTATCTTTTAAGCATCCTCAATAGGAAATTTTTGGAGTTTTAACTCTTTATTATGCTTTTATTTTTTCTTCAAAACAGAGCTAAGCTCTGATACTTAAAACTTTAAAAGCATATCCCTTTTTTATTTTGAGATTTTTTTGGAGTTTAACTTCCAGCATTTATTCGAGAAGAATCTTCTTAGGTTTTCTCATTGGACACATGTTCCATTTTTAATGAGCCGCTATTTTTATTCTGTGGGGTCCACTAACTTTTGGAGTTAGGAATTCTAGAATTCGGACTTGCAGCACTTTTTGCTGAATTTCTTTCTGGTTTCTTTTTAGGTACCATGGCTGGTCGTTTGTATTGTCTCCGACGAAGAGATTCACATCCACGGTCGCATTCACGGTTAGGAAAGTACTGCCGCTCAGTGCACCGCTATGATACATTACTTCGAGGATCACAATGGGCGATTACTACCCCGCCGCTCTGCCCTCCTGAAGATCATTGTTAGATCAATCTAGGAAGCCTTACCTGGGCTTTCTGAGGCTTTGTCTTTCCAAGCACTCGACAATGCCGAAAACAAGGTGATTCAGTATATCTAATGGGTCTGATTTTGAAAAAAAGAAGAGATGATCTCATCACTATTCTGTATCATGCTTTCCAACAGAAAGTAATAATATTCTCGTACCAGAGATGGAGGATATCAGCGGCAATCCAGAATCTTGTATTCGAGAAAAAGTGCATAAGAAGATGGTCGATGAAATCGAAGATGCCTTGCTTAAACTTGCTTTCAAGTTCGAAAATCCGTGTCCGGAATTTAGTTTTTTGCTACTGTAACTTTGATCAATGCAATAGCATTATTTTTAGTTTGTCTTTTGCTTCTCCATAGTTATCCCCAGTTGATAGATTGTAATCCCCCTTTTGACGTATGAATGGAAGCAACTTTTCCTTTTTATATTCGCACTTCTTCTTTCTTTCTATGCAGAAATGGCTTAACTTGGTTTATTTACTCATTTCGGAGTGTTCAGTGTATCCTTCCCTTAGGCATATGGATAAAATCGGCCTAACGTTGAATATACATAACCCCTATTAGCACAAGAGTCCGTTAGGTTTATGGTACCGGATTTAGTCTATCGCACCATTACATCAGCCAATTTCTTCTCGATCCACGTCCACTCGGGTCGCTGGTTCGAGTAGCCGCGTACTTGCTGTATCACCCAACCCTTCTGATGCAGGATACAATGTCTCAAGTAATCTTCCTAGGCTTGTATATCCGTATTGCCGTCAGATGATTCAGCGTTAGGCATCACCGTGGCGTTTTACCTTGAGGCCATACTCCATTCTTCAAGTCCAGGGAAGTCAGAGCCACACTTGCCTGAGATGGGATGGCATCCAATGGTCTTTAGGTGTGTGTATGCTTCCATCGAGACCGGAAGCTAGGAATATGCCATTACTCCGCTTCATTTTGACCATTGGGTACTTACTGGCACCGCATTCGTATTCTATTGGAGTGAATCGGACATATATGTAGTCTTTATGCTATATGAATGCCATCAAGACTTAGTCGTCATTTGATGGAGCATGGGGAAACACATCGCTCTTTTTCATTTGTTTGTGGCTATGGATTATCTACAGAAGTCTAGATTCAAACTACCAGCAGGGCAGATAATTTTTATTTTATATTATTTTTTTATTCTTCGCGATGCTTTATCATTTTAGCCTTTCATATTGCGAAAGTCGTGATTGCTCAATCATTTCGGCTATTTAATTTTTTTACTCACCGATTTTTATTGCGAGCTGTCCAATCATTTCGGCTATTTCTTTATTTCTTCTTCTTCTTTTTTATTTCCCAGTTTAACGACTTAGGGTCGAGAGTTTGGAACTTGGGATTCTGGGTGTCGTTCGGTATTAGTATCTCTAACAATGAAGCGTAATTCCAGCAGCGACTCATTATTTGCCATTGCATATTTTGGATAAAGGTGGCTTAGAAAATATGTTTATATCTCTGTTAGCTAAGGCTTTTGAATCTTCATAAACCGTAAGGGTCCTATGAAGTATTTCTCCTTACGAGTCGAGACGATCACGTAAGTGTATTTTCTCCTTAGTAGTCGTGAGGACCCATAAGTAGGTTTTCCTCGTGAGTCATAAGGATCTCGCAAGGGTATTTTCTTCCTTGTAAGTCGAGAGGACCTACAAGTGCTTTTCACCATATCGGAAAAAATTGTTCTCCATTGGTGGGATTTTGTTGGAACATATTTTGTTTGTGCCCGTGGATTGTATACAAGAGTTGATATCGAACTATTTGTAGGAAAATTTGGGGGATATGATGGCTTAGGAAACATGTTTAGATCCCTGTAAGCTAAGGCTTTTAAATTCTATGAGCCGTGAGATTCTCATAGGGGGTATTTTCTCCTTACGAGTCGAGAGGATCTTGTATGTGCATTTCCTCCCTAGAAATCATATGGATTCCTAAGTGTGTTTCTCCTTTGTGAGTCATAAGGATCCCACGCGAGTATTTTCTACTTACAAAGTCGAGAGAACTTTGCAAGTGTATTTTTCTTTCTATTCACAAGTTTACGCCCTTTCAGGTTTTCACAAGCTCGCCGGCAGTCCTGCAATTTTTACTCACCGAGCTCTTTCGGGTTTTCATCCATGCCCATTTTTCTTATGGACGAACTATTTTTTAAACTCTCAGACGTAGCTTCGCTGTGGGTGACCCAACTTTGCTTGCCAGTAGGACTTGGGAGAGTTATGGATCGTTTGTACCCATGGATTATATATGGTGATCAATATGGAGATCTACCGTAGGGCATCAAGTTAGTTTAGGGACACTGCGATCCATCTTTCTGGTACTTGGAGGTGCAATCTTCGCTATGAATAGCCCATGGATAGTATACGGCAGTCAATATGAAAACCAGCCGCAGGGCAACATATTAGTTTAGGGACATTATGGTCCAACTTCAATATAATTGGGTGGATATCATTTGGTAGGACTGTCAAAGGTTTGACCCAGGAAGATAGCGAGAGGACATAGGTGTCGTCATCATTGACCTAAGTCGCGACTCTTCAAGCATAGTACCTTTTGAGAAACTGGTTATTTATAGGCCTAAAAGGCCTTTACCCATACATATCCATCAGGAGATAAGCTTCGTCTTGGCAGACTTTTCCACGATGTACTGGACTTCATAGTTTGGCTCAAATTTTCCATGTTTCACGTAGTTGGGGTGAAAGTTCCTAATGCTCTCACCGTAGCAACCACGGCCAATGCAGAACTGAAAAACAATTTTTTTTTCAAGATGACACTAGAAACTAATCCCTAGCGATCGATCCAAACACTAAACTAGAAAACTACGCATGCAATGTTCGGGATTACAACCTTTGACACGTGTTCACCCAATCGTGGAAGACCCCTCCAAACTTCTCGTAGGCCGTCGGGAACAAGCTTGAGAGGAGACCGCCCTTACCGAAAATGATCCACCCGAGAGAACTGATCCCAGCTCCAGCTTCACCTAGTGAAGCAATTGACGCTCCAAGCTCATTAGGAATGGAGAATAGGGATGTATGAATTTTCCACTATCTTTTTTCTCTCAAAAACAAAGCTCAAGAGAGAGATGAAGAAGGAAGAGGAGGAGGAGGAGGATGGAGACTAACCATCTCGAGAAAAATAGCTAAGTGTTGGTTGTGAAAGAATGAAGAGAAAAATGGAATGGCTTTATGATTTTTTACAACCATGTAAAAAAATATCACTACCTTCTTCACAATAAACAAATGAAACCCATTCCTCTCTACATGTCCTCAACTATGCTCAATGCCATCTCACCATTCATCTCATTTGCAAATGATTATTTAAAAAAAAATATATAATGAGGTGTCCTTCTAGAACATATTTCGTATAAATAAGGAATATAATCCGGTATACGCATCGAAATACATATACGCTTATCCGTATAAAAATACGAATAGCCAAGTGAGAGAAAATGAATAGTGAACAATAACACTAGAATATATATATATATATATATATATAAATTATTAAATCAAAACCTGATTTAATAATCCAGCTTAATCCTAAGCCGCCAGTATTATCAACCGTCCGATTAAAGTTCGTGCAGCCTGTACACGTATTTAATCAGACACCTGTATGTACCAACATATCTCATCTATATCATATCGCCTGAATCGAGAAAACCCTCTGTGTGGAACTCTAAACACTCAACAATACGATGGCAGTGATTACTGGATAAATCCATAACCACAAGCACGTCAGTGGCACTAGCTGTATGTAACGGCTACCCAGGTATATGCCGAAAAGGAGGTCGACAATTAAGTCCATCCGTACCTTACTGAGCCTGAATGTGACAACCTCCGTACAGTCCAGTATTTTCGTCTACGATTATCGTATATCGGGTCTAGGGGTGGATAACGGCAGACCCCTAATAACCTGATAAGTCGTGTCGGAGTCAAGCTCATCACCAATCGAGAAACGACTGAACTCCTATCAGTAAATCTCATTCACCGTGGCCACAGATTTAGGATGATAGCCAACCGAACACAGCGCGACATTGACTCCTAATAACAGGAGAGAAGAATCCCCGACAATCGTTCATTGCCTTCATGTGGCTCGGAAAACATGTTTGCACGACTCTTCTTGAGCCATGGTAGGGTAGTAATCTAAGTACAGTGGGAACTCACATGAGAAAAATGACAATCTCAGGTCAAAAGACTAACATGTACTCATGCCACCTGAGAACTTCCATCTGACGATAGATCTAATACCATTTAGAAGTTCATGGCGAGTTCGTTCGGTGTACTCACCTCCAGTGAGCACCTGTATACTATCTTAGGTGACACAATACCAATGGCTTGTAAGGCTGGCTAACATCCCTCATCGACGAATAGAAACGTATACACCAGTCTACTCCAGAATATCGATGCCCAGTCGCGATACTCCCACGACTAGGGACATTTAAGGATGGCATATGGACTACCTAGCTTCCACGTATATGATCGCCATCATAATACTGGTAGTCAAGTAAGAATTTTATGAGCTTCATCAATGATGAAGACAAACCAGATAACATACTATCATCTCGAGCAAGACTGTTCTATCTGTATAGGTTCTCCTTCAATTATCATAATCGCCTGCCTGCAATTATAATAATTGCTTTGAGGGCACTATATCCAACAATTTCTCACTTGTACTTAAGGCTAATTATTGCGGTATTGCATACCCACATCCCATGTGCTACCGAATACTCAATTTCTCTATTAATCAGTTTCGCAAGGCTCGATTGAGAAACATCCGTGTTCGAGAAATAGCCTCAGTGAGTGGATCCGCTACAATGTTCCAACTTCATCTCTCTATATATCTCAACTTCGTGGAGATCAACAATCTCCCGAACTGAGCGATACCCCGCCTCAAGAATTTGCCTGGATACTTGATAGGACCAAGTTCATAAATGAACAATTTTATCCAACAAATTTCTTGGGCTGTATCCTCTGTTGAGTCATAACCAGTATCCTGCACCATGCCTACCTCAGTATCCTTATTGGAACCCTATCCAATACACTGCTCGTCAGAAGAGAGTACACTCAAAACTCTGACAACATCTCTATCATCCAGGTCACCTTGTGACAATCAAAGTTTGACCGATTGTTGTTTTGGAACAACACTTCTTATCCGGAGCATGTCATCCAAATCCCAAGACATAACTCCCTACGCCTTTCTTACCAGGTTCATCTGTTGTTTTGATGAAGTCAATCACTTTGACTGTTACATCAAAACAGATGGTCCATCTCCGCCATGTCTGCTTTAGTCTATAAATAGACATAAGCATCTTGCATACCATCCGCTGCTCCCACTAAATACGATAACCCTCAGAGACATATACACGTGCACATCTAAATTCCCATTTAGAAAGATGTTATAGTCATTCACCTCCTAGATATCATAGTCAAGAACATCAGCAGTGCCAAGCCATATCCGTATAGACTTTAGCGTAGACACTGAAGTAAAAGTCTCATCATAATCCACAACGGGTATTTGATGAGAATCTTTAGCCATATTAGGTTAATACCTTTCTACCTGCACATATCTCAAATGATCTACTTGCTCCTAATGAGTTTTACCCCTTCAGGAGTACCCCGCAAATTCCATAATTTACTTAAGTGTGTGGAGTCCAACTTGGATATGATACATCCGGTCACCTGGAAGTTATCACTTCCCCTAACCTGCTGATAACTAATAGGGCCATCATCACCGTGATGCTGACCTTCCTGTCACCGTCTACAGGAAAACAGAAGTATCTCTCGGGTGGATAAGGTCGCCTACTAAATCCGCAGAATGGCTAAGATTTGTCGGGCCCAATTGACTCTTCAGGTTCTACTAAATTTTCAATAACCGTTTGCAGTTTTGGAATCACTTCCAGTTCTACCATACTCCCACTAGTTTCTTTTGCAAAAAGATTCCTTTTATAAAAAGGAAGCGAGTCAAGAACAAACCAATTTTTTATCTTGAAAATGGTAGAAGCAGAACCCTAGCGAATGCTTGGGATAATCCACAAACTGCTATTACCGAAGCATGCCTTAAGTTTGTCCGGATTATTCTTTTAAATAGAAACCGGATAACTCCATATCTTAACAATCTTAAGATATGCAACCATTCTCTGTCCATATAGAATCAAATGCACTAATTTAGATGGAACCATATTCAAATGTCATGCAGCTGTTTCTGGTGTATGTCACCTAAATGGAGAAAGGCCAATACAACATTACTCATCAAGAAGCGCACCCACGGATGAGTAATCTGTGCGAGAAGAAAGTTCTCATTATTACTATGATAGAATACCTAGCATAAGTATCTACATCTTCGATCACCTCGAAAAATTCTGATACTTCCAACGTATGGTTCTTTAATTTATTTATACCTATAAACTTTTTAAAATCTTTGGACCTTACATTAAAACGAATGCGTGTTAAAAAACAGAGAACACATAGGTAAACTAAATGAAGTAAGATTACTAACCCCTTGTCCTGAGGGACACTGGACAACATACATTTTCATGTATAAGCCCTAAGAGTTTAATAACTCGAATTTCATGTGTTGTAAGTTAAAAACTGTATTTTGGTTAAGAATATCTTACATCGTTATTTAATACGCCTTATCTTATTCTCAACTGATAAAGGTAAATGTTTGAAACACAATTTTCAAAATTTATATCCCACTTTATAAAATAAAGATACAAATATTCAATTTTAAAAATTAGTGCACAACAACGGTTATTCAAAACCAAATATTTGCTGTAAGGAAAAAATAGGGTGATTTAATCTAATATCGCCAATTACTACGAATTCCGATATTGAGAATCAAGTCGCCAATTTCTCAATATTCTACTTCTATCCAACATTTGTAATGTCATATAGATGTGAGATCCAAATCTGGTATATACATACCTTGGAGTCAGAATTAATTGGGAAAACAGTTCTCAGTAACATCACCAAAATTCTGAAATATAAATGTTTCAAAGGGGTAGCCGGATATTCTTAATAATTCCTCTTCCATTATTCAAATTCATGACAGTAGTTGCAATTTCCTTTGCCTTCACTTCAATCCCTTTATATATATTTACATCTTACCTTCTGTACAACGCACTTAGGCTAATTGGTTTTCTTTCTTTCTTACTTTTTGGCACCAGCCTAAGGCTAGAAGAAGGTCATCCAATAAGTGTAATAGGTGTACTTCCTTAATACAAGGATGTAACATTCTGAAAATTTAGAAATAAATAAAATTAATTAATTAAAATAATAAAATGTTAAATTAAAAAGTTATCAAAACCAAATCAGACATTTCCATAAGTAGTATGTAAAACAAATTAAATTAAAATTTTAATATGTAACATAAATAAATTATAAGGGTTTTAATGAGAAATTTAGCTTCATTTTAATTAAAATAGTGTTATGTAATAACATAAGTTGTGAAGGGTTTTTATATATAGTTTAGGATATTGTGCAAATTGGGTTTTGATTAAGGGTGTAAATGAAAAAGGGGTAGAAAACATTTTAGCTCAGAATTTTATTACAAATTAACACAAATTGATAAGATAATGCAAGGACACCTCCTACTTGCATGCACACATATACACAACACCTCCTCCTTGCATGAGGATGGCACCCTTTAGCCTTTGACACCTCCTCCTACACCTCACCCTTCCCTCTTCTCATATATATGTTATGATCAGATCATTTAACTAATTTACAATCTGAAAATTTAAGAAAGAAAAAGAAAACTAAAAGAAAAACAAGGAAGAACAAGAGAAAGAAGAAGAAAAGTGCTAAGTCTAGGGATTCCTCATCATCAAGCTAAGAGCTAAGGATTTAGGTGTCTTGGAGGAAGCTATTCACCATCCTCAGTAGGTAAAATTCTTGATTCAGTAGATTTTGTTCTGAAGTTTGTAAAATTTAGGAAATCCTATATCCATAATATCGTATTTTAGGCAAAACTAAGTTCTGTTGAAATCTGCTATAGTTTAGATAAAATTTGACTTAACCAAACAGTGCCTAAATATTATATGTTGGACCTAGAACAAACTATAGGAATACGAGCAGGGGAGCTCGGATTTTGGCCGGCGACTTTAAGAGGAATTCCGGCAACACCGGATTTGTAGGGGCTTGGGTGTTTTGGCTTTTTGGATAGGTCTCTGTGTATGTGTTTGGTTAGTTTGGTATTGTTTAATCAAGTTAGTTTAACTGTATATAAAATCTGGGAGCTAATATCGGAAAAAGGTATCAAAAATCTAAAATACGACAAAGTTAAAACGTAACGCGTTCTGTTTTCAGTCGCGATGCAGCGTTGGGTTAAATTTTAGTGAGGTTAAGTGTTAGATCGTTTGCAATAGTCGTAAGCATGTACAACTTGTGTTTCTTGATTTTTGCCGTATCGGAATGTAGCCGTTTTCTTATACAAGTTAATTAAATGTTAGATTTGAGTGCGGGGACTTTGGAGGCCGCAAGGAAAGGAAAAGGATTGGCGATTCCTGAGTAGATACAACGTTTTTCCGGTAAGTAGACTAAATATCTACCGGGGAATTTTGTAAAGATGGCATGTTACGCCCGTAGTTTTATTTAAATAAAAGTTTTACTTTTGTATGCTAAGTTAATAATGCGCATTCATATACATACCTATGCATCACTATGATAATAGATCTAGAACACTGCACAATTATCGACGAGTTATGCCGCACGTGCACACCTTTACATGTTACACTACACCTCGTCGATATTAACATGTCACCTTTATACTAAATATTCATCTTGTTAAATATGATTCCTATCATACCTAAATTATTTACAATAGTGGTAACTTGCATAAATTACATCCTGTTTATTATCCGAGTATTCTAAGTTGATATAAGAAGCTTTGTATTATTGAGAATTTATGGTTTGGGTTTTCCTGTACTATTACATAAATCCAGTGATTTCATGATTTATGTGACATGTCCACCATGAGATGTTTTATGATTTGGTTTTATTCCGGACCGAGTGGCGGAGTTATACGGTCGCGGATTTATACATTATCCAGACTGAGTGGGAGAGATATACAGTTGGATACATGGTGGATCCGGTTGAGACCAAGGGACATGATAGCCGCATTTGAGGCGGGGGAGCCTAGCGAGGTTACTCGATACCGGAGATAGTAGTGAAATACGGCGGATATCTAGATGATACCGACCGATATTATTGATTACAGGATCGTTCGAGGAATGATGCTTGAGAGAAATGGAAGTTTTGTGTCGATGATGGGCACAGAAAGATGAAATTTATTGGGAATAAATGATGAGATTTCAGTTTTGGTTATGTGATTTATAATACAGATTCATGCTTTCCATATGCTATCATACATCATACTTGCTCTCATTTCAGTTAGTTATGATCGTCATATTTACATTATTAACCGTTGTATGTTCGTTATATTCACTGAGTTGGAAACTCACTCCGTTGTGCCACAGTTCCTTACAGGGGTAGAGTGGACGGTCAGCGGCATTGCGGATCCACTTTTCAGCTTTTCTCGCATCTTTTGATAGGTGGGTTATATATGTAGTAATATTCTCTTTTGGTATTGTATCATTGTATCTAGAAAATCTCCATCAGACATTGTATTATTACTTAGAATGGGAGATGGTTATGTATATTATTTGACATGTGAGATCGTTGTTGTGTTAGAAGATATTTCTTTACTTATATCTGAAATTCTTATTGATGTCATATACGCTTGGATATTTATCTCCACTATTGATATTGTTGATCCAAACAAGGGATGCAACCAAACTTAACACTTTATACTTGTTTTTATATCTTAATTTCATAACAACTATGATTTTTACTTAAAAGCTAAATTTTTATAAAGAATTCCGCAAAAAGGATTTTGATCTTGGTTTCGGCTTACTTGGGTTGTGCATATATCTTTAGATATTATACAATCTAAGTGCCGGTCACATCCAAACTTTGGGTCGTGACAAAGTTGGTATCAGAGCCTAGGACTAACCTTACGGAATCGAGTAGTGAGTTAAGATAAGTTGGCGTGAGTCCGTGATTTAGGATGACCTTTGGTTTGACGGAGTAGGTGATTTAGGATGAGTGTAGTACCGTACGTATGTTCCGCGGCATATTTATGTTACCTTACTCAGCCTAACAAATCTTAGAATGTATATCTTAATTTGTCCTTCCTTTGACTCTCTGTTATTGATTGTTCCTATTCATAAGCCTTACCAACTCTCGTTTCTTGTTCCAGTTGCTATGGCTACTCGAGCTAGGCGAGTCGCAGCTAGAGATGCAGCTAGGGCGAGTCCGTCTGTGACGGCGACTGGTACACCGGACGTTCCGGCGGTGCATGAGCATGTTGATCCTCCTCCTCCAGATCGCATGACTAGGATAGAGGAGGGCATGTTAGGATTGCAGCGAGTGGTAGGACAGTTAGCCGAGGCCACTCAAGTACTGAGACAGGATCCGGCACCGACCGTGGCAGAGTCCGAGGTACAGCCCACGCAGACGGTAGCACTGGTAGACACGAGGGTGATGGAGGTATCGCTTTCAGAGTTTATGATATTGAGACCTCCGGTATTTACAGAGACCGATGTAGCGAAGGATCCTCAGTCCTTTCTTGATAGGATGGCGAGAATTGGCAGATCATTGCGATGTTCTGATGCGAGGTCAGTTGAGCTGACTAGCTTTCGTTTAGGACTTGCACAGGAGTGGTGCGAGTCGATGGAGAGAGGGTGGGCTACGGGTCTTCCTCCGATGTTGTGGACCGAGTTTTCTGAGGTCTTTCTTGCCAGATTTCTTCCACAGAGTGTGACGGATGCTAGAGTTAGCAGTTTTGAAGCGTTGCGGAAATCGGCAAGTATGTCGGTAGCAGATTATGATTTACGATTCACCCAGTTGTCGCGCTATGCTCCATATTTAGTCCCTATGGAGGAGCTTCGGGTGAAGAGGTTCCTAAGGAGTCTGGACACGCAGTTGTATCTGGCTATAGGCTCCCAGCATTTTGATACGTATGCGCAGGCCATGGATGCAGCGATACGAGTGGAGGAGCGTTTGAGCGAGGCAGTGGTTGTTCCGGAACCAAAGAGGAGTAGACCGTTTGGGCCGATGACTAGGCAGTTTGGCAGAGGTAGAGGCAGGTACACTCCAGGCCGTAGTTTCGGATGGGGTTGTACCCAGGGCCAGATGTTCAGTTCTTATCCCGAGGATCAGAGGACCCCATCTATATGTTTTAGTTGCGGACTTCCAGGACATTTTGCGCTGGGTTGTAGGTCCCAGGGAGGGACCGTTGTTCCACAGGCTGCTTTACCCCCTCCACCTTCTACGTCGATGGTTTTACTTCCTCCCCCAGTTGGCACTATGCGCCAGGCAGTTGCACCACGAGGTCGAGACTTTGCAGGACGCTCTCAGAGAGGTTGAGAAGATAGAGATAGAGGATGACAGGATGCGGGCAGGGGCCAGGCACGGGTTTTTGCGCTGACTTCACAGGATGCTCAGGCATCAAATGCAGCTGTGACAGGAACTCTTGTAGTATGTTCCTTAGATGCCCATATTTTATTTGATTCCGGTTCTACACATTCTTACGTATTTTCATGCTTTGCACTTTCTTTGGGGAAAGAGTCGTCGTTGTTAGAGTTACCGTTAGTGGTAATTACTCCGGTGGGAGATTCTTTTATAGCTCGACACGTATTCAGTTCATGTTCTGTACGTATTGGTGAGAGAGATTCGCTAGTTGATCCGATTCTCCTGGATATGTTAGATTTTGATATACTTCTCGGTATGGATTGGTTGGCCGCTTGTCATGCCTATATAGATTGTCGGGGGAAAGCGGTTAGATTTTGTTTTCCAGGTGAACCGATATTTGTTGTGCAGGGGGACTGTAATATAACTCCTGCCAACATGATTTCTGCTCTTTGTGCGGGACGACTCTTGAAGAAGGGTTGCATGGGTTCTTATCATTTGTTCAGGACATAGAAGCCGCTGAGATTCCGTTGGACCAGGTTCCGACCGCACGAGAATTTCCGGATGTGTTTCCTGCTGAGTTACCAGGATTACCGCCCGATCGCAATATTGAATTTTGCATTAACTTGATTCCGGGTACGGGGCCTATTTCTATACCACCCTATCGGATGGCCCCGACGGAGTTGAAGGAACTCAAAAGCTAGTTGAAAGAGTTGTTAGATAGAGGACTTGTCCGTCCCAGTGTATCGCCGTGGGGAGCTCCTGTCTTATTTGTAAAGAAGAAGGACGGTAGTATGAGACTGTGCATCGACTACCGACAGCTGAATCGCGTCACTGTGCGAAATAAGTATCCACTACCTCGTATCGATTACTTGTTCGATCAGTTGCAAGGAGCTGGCTACTTCTTGAAGATTGATTTGCAGTCAGGGTATCACCAGTTGAAGGTTCGGAAGGATGACATTCCGAAGACTACTTTTCGCACACAATATAGGCACTATGAGTTTCTGGTGATGTCGTTCGGACCCACTAACGCCCCAGCAGCTTTTATGGATATGATGAACCGTATCTTCAGGCCCTTCCTTGATCAGTTTATTATAGTATTCATTGATGATATTCTCGCTTATTCTCGGAGCCGAGAGGAGCACGGGAAGCATTTGCGTATCACGTTACAGACCTTGAGGGAGCATCAGCTGTTTGCAAAATTCTCCAAGTGTGCTTTTTGGCTGGATAGTGTGGATTTCTTAGGACACGTAGTTACTAAAGCCGGGATACGTGTGGACCCAAAGAAGATTGAAGCGGTATAGCACTGGCCCAGACCTGTGTCAGTTACAGAGGTTCGGAGTTTCTTAGGTCTGGCAGGATATTATCGACGCTTTGTGCAGGATTTTTCTCGGATCGCTGCACCATTGACCGGATTGATTAGGAAGGAGGTTCCCTTTCTTTGGACAGATGCATGTGAGCAGAGTTTTCAGCAGTTGAAGACGCGCTTAACGACTGCACCAGTCTTATCTCTACCTTCGGGGTCAGGGGGTTTTGTTGTGTATTGTGATGCATCTCGAGTGGGTTTAGGCTGTGTATTGATGCAGCACGGGAGGGTTGTAGCTTATGCTTCTCGACAGTTGAAGAGGCACGAGCAGAACTACCCCACTCATGATTTGGAGATGGCTGCAGTAGTTTTCGCACTGAAGATTTGGAGGCATTACTTATACGGAGAGTGGTGCCAAATCTTCACAGATCATAAGAGCTTGAAGTATATTTTTCAGCAGCGGGATCTGAATCTAAGGCAGCGTAGATGGATGGAACTGGTGAAAGATTACGATTGTGAGATCTTGTATCATCCAGGCAAAGCAAATGTTGTAGCAGATGCTTTGAGTCAGAGACCTGGAGGTAGCTTATCTCATTTGCACACCTTGCAGAGACAGTCTTCTACAGACTGACAGATTTTATGTGATAGCCGTATACAGTTTGAGTTCACTTCGACAGGAGGACAGTTAGCACATGTTCACACCCGACCTCAGTTATTGGATCGTATTCGAGAGACACAGCCCGCAGATGCTCGTATGACGGAGATTATGGATCAGGTTAGGCAGGGCAGAGAGTCGGGGTTCGTGATTGATGATCATGCAGTATTACGTTTTGGGACTCGTCTTTGTGTGCCAGATTCGGATGGACTGAGACGTGAGATCTTAGAGGAGACCCATAGATCAGCATACAGTAATCCTGGTTCCACCAAGATGTATCATGATCTGAAGGATGTTTATTGGTGGGAAGGAATGAAGAGGGATGTTGCGGAGTTTGTTTCGAGATGCTTGACTTGTCAGCAAGTCAAGGCAGAACACCAGAGGCCAGCCGGAGAGTTGCAGCCCTTGCCCATTCCCGAGTGGAAATAGGAACAGATTTTCATGGATTTCGTTGTGGGTCTACCCAGGACTAGCAGAGGGTATGATTCCATTTGGGTGATTGTAGATAGATTGACAAAGGCAGCTCACTTTCTTCCAGTGAAGACGATGTATGGGTTTGCACATCACGCTCAGATTTATATTGATGAGATTGTACGATTGCATGGAGTTCAGACATGCATAGTATCAGATCGAGGTACCCAGTTTACTAACAGGCTATGGCAGAAACTTCAAGAAGCTCTCAGTACACGATTGAGTTTTAGTACAGCTTTCTACCCACAGACAGATGGTCAGTCAGAGCGGACCATTCAGACATTAGAGGATATGCTTCGAGCTTGCAGCCTTGATTTTGGTGGTAGTTGGGATCGTCACCTACCTTTGATGGAATTTTCATACAACAACAGTTTTCAGGAGACGATCCAGATGGCACCCTTTGAAGATTTGTATGGGAGGAAAGGTCGATCACCCATTTGCTGGACGGAACTGAGCGAGAGTAGCATATTGGGACCGCAGATAGTACAAGAGACTACAGAAAAGATTCAGCTGATACGAGACAGAATGAGAGCGGCCCAGTGCAGACAAAAATCATATGCAGATCGACGACGTCGTAAACTCGAGTTTGATGTGGGAGATCATGTGTTTCTTTGTGTATCTCCGATGAAAGGTGTGATGCGTTTCGGGAAAAAGGGGAAGCTCAGCCCCAGATATGTTGGACCTTACAAGATTCTGGAGAGAGTGGGTGCTGTAGCTTATCGTTTAGCACTTCCACCGAGTTTTCCCGATGTGCATCCGGTGTTTCACGTTTCGATGCTTCGCAAGTATCTTCACGATCCAGCATCAGACCTTATAGCTTGAGCCGGATTTATCCTACACAGTGTAGCCAGTCGCTATTCTAGACAGGCAGGCAAAGAAACTGAGATCGAGGGTACTTCCATCTGTAAAGGTTCTTTGGCGAGGGGCGAATCGCGAAGAGATCATTTGGGAGACCGAGGATGCGATGCGAAAGAAATTTCCACATCTTTTTGGAGGTACGTCTAGTTAAGTTTTAAATTCGGGGACCGAATTTTCTTAAGGGGGGAATATTGTAAAATTCTGAAAATTTAGAAATAAATAAAATTAATTAATTAAAATAATAAAAGGTTAAATTAAAAAGTTATCAAAACCAAATCAGACATTTCCATAAGTAGTATGTAAAACAAATTAAATTAAAATTTTAATATGTAACATAAATAAATTATAAGGGTTTTAATGAGAAATTTAGCTTCATTTTAATTAAAATAGTGGTATGTAATAACATAAGTTGTGAAGGGTTTTTATATATAGTTTAGGATATTGTGCAAATTGGGTTTTGATTAAGGGTGTAAATGAAAAAGGGGTAGAAAATATTTTAGCTCAGAATTTTATTACAAATTAACACAAATTGATGAGATAATACAAGGACACCTCTTACTTGCATGCACACATACACACAACACCCCCTCCTTGCATGAGGATGGCACCCTTTAGCCTTTGACACCTCCTCCTACACCTTACCCTTCCCTCTTCTCATATATATGTTATGATCAGATCATTTAACTAATTTACAATCTGAAAATTTAAGAAAGAAAAAGAAAACTAAAAGAAAAACAAGGAAGAACAAGAGAAAGAAGAAGAAAAGAGCTAAGTCTAGGGATTCCTCATCATCAAGCTAAGAGCTAAGGATTTAGGTGTCTTGGAGGAAGCTATTCACCATCCTCAGTAGGTAAAATTCTTGATTCAGTAGATTTTGTTCTGAAGTTTGTAAAATTTAGGAAATCCTATATCCATAATATCGTATTTTAGGCAAAACTAAGTTCTGTTGAAATCTGCTATAGTTTAGATAAAATTTGACTTAACCAAACAGTACCTAAATATTGTATGTTGGACCTAGAACAAACTATAGGAATACGAGCAGGGGAGCTCGGATTTTGGCCGGCGACTTTAAGAGGAATTCCGGTGATGCGGGATTTGTAGAGGGCTTGGGTGTTTTGGCTTTTTGGGTAGGTCTCTGTGTAGGTGTTTGGTTAGTTTGGTATTGTTTAATCAAGTTAGTTTAACTGTATATAAAATCTGGGAGCTAATATCAGAAAAAGATATCAAAAATCTAAAATACGATACGGTTAAAACGTAACGCGTTCTATTTTCAGTCGCGATACAGCGTTGGGTTAAATTTCAGTGAGGTTAAGTGTTAGATCGTTTGCAATAGTCGTACGTAATGTAATTAGCATGTACAACTTGTGTTTCTTGATTTTTGCCATATCGGAATGTAGCCGTTTTCTTATACAAGTTAATTAAATGTTAGATTTGAGTGCGGGGACTTTGGAGGCCGCAAGGAAAGGAAAAGGATTGGCGATTCCTGAGTAGATACAACGTTTTTCCGGTGAGTAGACTAAACATCTGCCGGGGAATTTTGTAAACATGGCGTGTTATGCCCGTAGTTTTATTTAAATAAAAGTTTACTTTTGTATGCTAAGTTAATAATGCACATTCATATACATACTTATGCATCACTATGATAATAGATCTAGAACACTGCACAATTATCGACGAGTTATGCCGCACGTGCACACCTTTACATGTTACACTACACCTCGTCGATATTAACATGTCACCTTTACACTAAATATTCATCTTGTTAATGTAAGTCGACGTTAGACACCCCACATGATGCGGGGAGGCGGAATTGGTAAAACAATCATTTTGTTTAAGTTAATATCGACTAACTATACGGATATTTGCTAAACCCTAACTAACAACTATCTAGAAGTGATTAACTACTATGATAGATGATTATACCTCAAGATTCTAGTCCTTCTTGTTCTTGTTGTTCACCTCCTCGTCGGCCTCCTCGATGTGATAGAAGATCCACCCGAGAGTTCCTTCTCCAAGTTTTAACTTCTCACTTGAGGTAACTAGGTGGCTATGATTGCTAATCAAAGTAACCTAGAGGATATAAAGATGGATTAGGGATCTATTAGTCTTACTAACCCTTGGGATCTCAACACATGAGAGGATTAGGGTTAGGTTTTTGAAGAGAGAGAGCTTGAGGAGAGAGAATGTATTTGTGAGAATGAATATAAATCTTGAGTCATTTGGATAAATAATGAAGCATGAAAATATCTAAGTAATAATATATAAAATTATCAACCATGCTTCATTAATTACTTTGAGGTGAATCACCTCATGACTCATGATGTAATTAATGCAAATTTCACATCATCCCCTCCACCTCATTAAGCTTAATTCATAAATGAATTAAAACATAATGAGTCACCTTTCTTCTAGAAGCTTCTCGAGTAATTACGAGAATGCCCCTCCCATCCGTAAAACACGGAAAATCTGAGACTGTATAAATCCAATAATCCAATACTAGAATCTGGCTTAAACTAAAGCCCGCTAGTAAAAACTGTCCGAATATCGTACGTGCATAAATACACGTATGTGTCTGAACCCTGTCGTAAAACTATACGACCTCTATATCGTTTCGCCTGAAGCAGGGAAACTCTCTGTGTAGGATTCTAAAGACTCGACACTACGCTGGCAGTGGGTTTAACCACAGGCCGCAAGCGGTACTAGCTGTACGTAACGGTCCCCAGGTAGATGTCGATAAGAAGGCCGATAAGGAAACCCATCCGAACTCCTACTGAGCCTGATGTGACAATCTCCGTACAGTCCGGTCTGTTCGTCTAAGACTATCGCATATCAGGCCTAGGGGGGCGGCAAGCGTCAGTCCCCTAAAAGCTGTATAAGTCGTGTCGGAGCAAAGCCTATTACACCTTAAGAAGCTACTGGAAATCCTACCAGTAAATCTCTTTTTCCCTAACCAGGGACTTTGCGTAATGGCTCTCCAAACACAGCGCGATATCAACTCCCAATACCTGGAGAGACGAATCCTATCTAACCGCCACTTCCTCCAAGTGCTTCGGGACTGCACCCAACTGCTACCTGTTTGCACGACTCCTTTGAGCCGTGGTAGGGTAGCAATCTAAGAACAGTGGGAACACACTCTGTTCCCCTCCGAAAGACGGCGGCGACGCGGGCGTCTCGCCTGAGATTCGGGGCAGATGCTAATTGGTGCTATCCGTCCACCTCTCCGAAGATGCCAAGTTGATTTATGGCACCATGTATCGAAGGTTTAGACGGATGCGTCCGATGTAGCAGATTTCGTCAGATTCCCCCTCGTTTGAGGGGTTTTTGATTGTGGGGACGCTCTTCCCTGCAGGCGCAAGCCCCTGCAGTTAATTACGCTACCGCATTGCGGTAACAACTTTCTCCTTCTCCAGATGGTCACTTCGTGTCGTGGGTGTTTGTTTTGTTGCCCGTGGATTGTTTACGGAGACTGAGTTATGTCGTCGACCGTAGGGCGTGGACTAGTCCAAATCCGTATTGTCTTAGATTTGGGTTTGGGGGGGTTTAGTTTGAGGATACGTCAGCCATACTTGAGGCTAAGATCAACTCAAACGTTTGTTAAGGATACGTTAGTCTCACTTTGAGACTAAGATCAACTTAACGGGATCGTTTAGATCCGACAAAAGAGCGTTTGGGCTCTAATGTTCCAGTTTAGGGACCTAGTGGTCCATCGTATATATGGCCATCGGGACCCGTCACCTCTCTGACGACGTTGAAGGATTACAACGACGGATGTCAGAGGAGTTCAGAGATATACCCTCAAGCCAGAGTTAATTGGGGGGGATTCATAGTCCAGTCTGTTTGAAGGTTTAAGGATACGTTAGCCGTCTTTGAGGCTAAGATCAACTTAAACGGGACCGTTTAGATCCGACAAAAGAGCATGCGGGGCTCTATTGTTCTAGTTTAAGGACATTGCGGTCCATGGGTAGTTTAAGGACATTGCGGTCCATGGGTAGTTTAAGGACATCGCGGTCCATTGTTAGTTTTAAGACATCTCGGTCAAGGTTAAGGACGTCGTAGTCCATGGGTTTAAGGACCCCACAGTCCATTGTTAGTTTTAAGACATCTCGGTCAAGGTTAAGGACGTCGTAGTCCATGGGTTTAAGGACCCCACAGTCCGGTATGTGCTCTGGATGCTTCACACGGGTTCACTGCCGTGCTCTGCGAGGACCAGGCTCCGCTCTGGACGTTTTCCACGGGGTCAAAGAGTGACATTATCCGCGTTCCACGTAACCAGGAATTTTGCATTAAACACGGGTTTAAGGACCCCGCAGTCCGTATCAATGTGTGGTCGTCGGGACCCGTCACCTCTTTGAAGACATTGAGGGATTACAATGCCAAGTATCAAAGGAGTGAAGAGATGTACCCTAGAACCGGAATGACTTAAATAGTCCTTGGCCCAATTTGGGATCAAGACCGATTAATTATGTTATGAGCCCATTGGCCCAGTTAATCACAAATTGAGGACTTATGGCCATCTTGGGCTAAGTCCAATCAGGAGAGGCTTTGCCTCCATCCATTTAGGCCAATTAGGCCAAAGCCTAGTGTTAAACACTACAGAGCAGTCAGTGTTGAACACTGGGAATGAGGTTGACAGGTTAGTGTTTAACACTAAGAGATAATTGGTGTTAAACACTAGCAACAAGGCTTTTCAAATTAGTGTTAAACACTAAAACAGATCAGTGTTGAATACTGCAAATGAAGATCTCAGATTAGTGTTAAACACTAAGGTAATCAGTGTTGAACACTGCAGATAAAGCTTTTTAATTAGTGTTGAACACTAAGGCCCAACAGTATTTTAACACTGGGTTTGAGAGTTTCAATTTAGTGTTAAACACTAAGACAAGAGGGGTCACGTGGCAGCACGTGAGAGCGCCCTCCCTTCATGTATTCTGCTGAGATTATCGCGTCTTTCAGAGCATCACGTGCCATCACGTGATGGGCATTCAAATGCCTATGTATTAGAGCTTCTGCCGAGGGTCACGTGGGTCACGTGGGGTGCTGCCTCAAAGGGGCTTTCTGTAGATCTCTTGGGGGGATCACGTGGTAACACGTGACCCTGCCTCTATGTGTTTTGTTTAGAGGCTTTGTTAATCTTTTTTCAGGAATTAAATTCCTCGGGCTTTAAATTTCAGAATTAAATTCCTACTTCCTTTTGAAGGTTTATATTCTGAATAGAGTTGAACTCTGAATCTTCCGTAGGAATTAAATTCCTCGTACATGTGAAGAACTGAATAGGGTTAAACCCTAATAAAAGCTTTTAAGGAATTGAATTCCCATTCCCTGTTAAATGATGATTAAGGGAATTAACTTCCCGTTGCTTCGACAGAACTAAGTTCTTAATTAGGGTTAAACCCTGTTTCTTTTTGTTCTGAAGGAATTAAATTCCCATGATACAGGGTCAAGCCCTAATTTTATTTGAAAGGAATTAAATTCCTATAGTTCTGTGAGAATTAAATTCTCGTGCTTGCATTCCCTCTCTATGTTTCGGATCTGCATGGCAGGATCTCAACCCATTGAGAATTAAATTCTCAACCTAAAGGGGAGATGTGCACTTTGCAGATCCTCTATCAAAGAGAGAAGAAATATGTTCTTCTGTTTTTATGTATCAGAGTTAAACTCTGTTGAGAATTAAATTCTCTTCTTCTTTCAAGGAGCTTTTCCCTTTCTTACCTAGGGTTTTTGCAGAAGATCCAAGTTTCTCCAAGTATCGAAGCTCTCTTCTTTTTCTTTTCCTCTCCCTGTCTCTGTATATATATATCTCTTTTTTTGTATCTCTTGGCTCCTATTTATAGGAGAAGCAGCCGAGTCAATTAGTTTTTTGACGAATCTTCCTTGAGAGATTTGATTTGCATCCATCATTCGTTCTGGACCTTTGGATTATTAGGTGAATTTTATTCACCATTGGATTTCAAATCCAGGGATTCTCCTTTGTTGTTTCGGTTAGATTTAAAGGGGAAATCTTTCCAAACCCGAGATTTTCCCATAGATAGATGATATTTCATCACCTCTGAATCTTTAATTTGATCGGTTGCAGATAGCCGCTTTCCTTTGGAAAGATTTGAATTTCTTTCGGAATTTAATTCTGTTGACAAAATGGGCTTTGAAAGCCGGTCACGTGTGACCACGTGACCCATGGTCACGTGTGGGCACGTGACCCCCTTGGAACGAGGCTTCCTCTTTCTTTTGCGCTCTGTCTTCTGATCGTTGCTTAAACGTCACGTGCCACCACGTGACCCCTGGTCACGTGTGAGCACGTGACCCTTGTCTGGAGCCTCTTTCCTTGGTTCAACTGGAGAACGAGTCTGCTGCTTTGAACGTCACGTGCCAACACGTGACCCTGGTCACGTGGGAGCACGTGACCTCCTCTGAAGCCTTTTCCTTGACTTGATCAGGGAACCGGTTTGCCTTTGACACTTGCATTTAAATGTCACGTGTCGCCACGTGACCCTGGTCACGTGGGAGCACGTGACTCTTTCTGAAGCCCCTTTTCTTCATCGTAATCCGGAAGCTGAACTTGCCCTGATGATGTGCTTAGGTATCACGTGCCAACACGTGACTGCTAGTCACGTGTAAGCACGTGACCCTCTTCTGAAGCTTTTCCCAGAAGCTTTCCTGATTTTAAATCAGGAAACAAATGCCCCCACAGCGTTGTTCTCACGTGTCAGCACGTGAGTGCAACGCTGTCACCTCTTGTGACCGTTGGATTCCTCTAGGGATCTGGGGAGATGAAACGTTTTCATTGCCTTCTATAAATACCTCTATCTCTTCATAGGAGCCTTCACTTTTGCTCATCTTCTTCTTCTGAGAACTTCTTCTTTGAGAATTCAATTCTCGCTTCCAGAGCTTAGTTCTCTGTCTTGAAACAATCTTCAGAGTTTAACTCTGTTCGAAAAGAATCCTTTTTCCTCAGGTAATGTTCTTGGACAACGATGGACCTTCACATTTCTCTGGATTTTAAATCCAAAACAAGGGTTTTTATCCTTTTTTCTTCATATTTTCCATAAGAACATGAAACCGCTTAACCTTCAAACTGTAGATCTTTTAGGGTTTAGATGATCCTTGGGGAGATGATGATGGCGTTTCAGACCCATGGAATTTAATTCCATCCAAAAATGTTTCTGGGAATTTAATTCCCTTTTCTTAATAAGGAATTTAATTCCAATGAAGGACTTGATTTCTTCACACGGAGGCTTCCTGAGGTCTCTTGGCCCGAGGTTGTTCTTCTGCAGTTAATGAAACAGGAGTTTTCTAATGAATCTCATGACCTTTATTTCAGGTATCATGGATGCCCATCTGTATGGTCTTGACGAGATCATTTCCTATGGGAATATTCGTGCACTGGGCCGGAGTCAGAACCAGGAGTTCACCGATGCTCAATGTGCCGAGATTATGAGCCGCTTTGATGAGTACAACCATCGGCTACTCCCCCGTCGCTCTTCTCTTCTGAGGCTGATCGTGCTGGCGATCAGGGAGGCTCTCCCTCTATTCTGTGCTGGTGTGCCCCTTGGGGCATTGGACGCCGTCGAGGATAAAGTACACTCGGTGTATCTGATGCACTTGATCTTAAAGAGAAGGCGGGATAATCTCATTGATCTCCTGCATCAGATGTTCCAGCAGTCGGCCATACTTGCCGCCTATCGGAGGGTGGAGGACATTCGCGAGGACCCCGATGCTTGCGATCGTGAGAGGAAGCATACTCGGAGGTTCGAAATGCTTGGAAAATCTTGAATAAAGTTAATTTTGAGTTTCTCAACCCATGTCCCGCATCTGAAGTTTTACCGTTGTAAATGTGTCCTCTGTGTTTTGTATAAACCTCTTGAAGTATGAGTGACAATTGTTATTATGTCTTTCTATGTTTGCATGTCTTTTCTCTGGGATTTTATCATTTTGCTACTGTTGTTGTTGGTGCTTTCAATATGCAGGGTGCTACTCCATTTTTTTTTGGTGTACATCAGGTTTAGGCCTCACGTAGTCTGCACGTGGGGTCCCTTGATGTAGCTGTTCACAAAATCTTCCCATGCCCTATTTTCAGTGCACAATATTAGATGCAGAAGAAAGGGCCTTGGAAATAGTTCCATCTCCTTGATTTTCGATGCCTTTCCTTTTTTGGGCCTTGGAAATAGCTTCACCATGCAAGATTTTCCGCGCACAGCACTTAATGCATTTCCTTATATATGAGGCTATAGCTTCCCTTTTCTTCTCACAAAGAGATTTATATTATTATTATTATTTTTTTTTTATCTTGGAGTAACTTGTCTTGAGAAACAAACGAGCGCCATGGCCTGCAATCGCCCTCATGCTCGTCGACAGCCATGGGAAGTTCCTATTGAGGAAATGGTCCCCCGCTTTGCTGCTCGGTTGGTGGATCCCCTCCTTACCGACAACGAATGCGACTCAGCCATGCATGAACTCTCGATCCGTAGGGGGTCCCCCCTCCCGATGGGTTCTCTCTGGCTCCGGATGATTCTCAAGGCCGTGCTTGCCGACATCCCTCCTCACCCGGCGGAGATGACTCTGGCGATGCTCGACGCGGCAGAAGAAAAGCTCGAGGGTTTTCATGAAGCGTGCCTGATTACTCAGGCTTTGAAGGATTGCTCAATTTATCTGCTGAGCCAGATCAAGGCCCGGCGAGCTATTATGTCTGCTTTCGCGGACGAACACGGCGCCAATCGATGGGGAGCGACTCCTCGTGAGAACCGCCGTTTTGACGTGCTGGAGAAAGCAGAGAGAGAGATGGAGAATTTTGTCCTCTGCTTCATTAACCCTTGTGCCGTTGATCCCATGTTCGGTGACCTTTTCCGTTAGCATAGAATACTTTTAAATTAGTCCCTCTTTTTATGCCGAGATTCCGTGTAGGCTTGGTGCTAGTATGTATGTTTCCGCTTGCATAAATAAACTTTGTATTCTTCTCATGAGAACTTTCTTTAATTGCAAGTGCTACCCTCACTTTCCTGGGCATCAGGCCATTTTGGGTATTATGGACGTTCATGCGATTGTAAACGCTATTATTATTATTATTCCCTTTTTGAATACTCATATGATTGCGAACGCATGCTTGAAATATGTCGGAAACTTTTCTTGTTGCCTTTCACATCAGGCGATGTGAGCGCGTTTGCTGTGGTTACGAAAGCGAGCTTACGTGGACTGATAGAGCGATACGTAGCGAACATAAGGTTGTGGCTTTCGATAAAGCTGCCACGTTCACTTGTGAGAGGGTCGAGGCTCATAAGGCCATTGAGAAAGAGCTTGAGGCCCGGCTTGCTTCATATCAGGCCCAACAAGCTCAGGCGGGGGCTCGTCTTTTGGAGATCTTGCGTCATGAAGCCGTGGTCCATCAAAAGCAGGATGAGCTAACCAAGCTGCTGAATCGCCCGCCGGCTTGAAACATTTGTATCTTTTCCTTCCTTTTTGTACGTACTCATGGATAAGAGTATTTTTTTTTTGTTTCTTTCATGAATTGTACTTTGTACCCATTTTGGTTTATGAATAAAAGATACATTTTTCCTTCTCAATGGTGTGTCCCCCTTTTTATTGAATGTATTCTGCGGATATTCTATCTCGATCTTCTTGCAGGACAGCAATGGCTTAGGATTCAGGGTTAAGATCTGCTTTAAGACCTTTGCATTTTACGGGCCACTGGGGTCTCATAAAGAGTTTTTCTCCCTACAGGTCGAGAGGATCCCATAGGTGTAAGTTCTTCTTAAAGATCGTGAGGATCCTTAAGCGGGTCTTCCCTTGAGAGTCGTAAGGATCTCGCAAGAGAGTTTTTCTTCCTTACAGGTCGTGAGGGTCTGCAAGTGCCGGATGTGATCATCCTTATCCGCGTTTCACGGAGTCAGGGATCTATCAAGGTATCGTAGTTTAAAGACGTCACGGTCAAGGTTAAGGACCTCATAGTCCGTGGATTTAAGGACTCCACAGTCCGCTGTTAGTTTTAAGACATCACGGTCAAAGTTAAGGACCTCATAGTCCGTGGATTTAAGGACTCCACAGTCCGGTGTTTGGTTGCAGGGACCCGTCACCTCTTTGAAGACGTTGAGGAATTACAACGCCGGGCATCAAAGGAGTGAAGAGATGTACCCTTAGACCAAGGCAGAATCCGTAGGGAATCGGGGTGGTTGATCGTTAGTTTTAAGACATCACGGTCGAGGTTAAGGACGTCATAGTCCGTGGATTTTAAGGACTCCACAGTCCGGTATTTGCTATGGATGCTTCATACGGGTTCACTGCCGTGCTTGGTGAGGACCAGGCTCCGCTCTGGACGTTTTCCACGGGGTCGAAGAGTGACATTATCCGCGTTCCACGTAACCAGGAATTTTGCACTAGATGCTTCACACGGGTTCACTGCCGCGTTAAGCGAGGACTAGGCTCCGCTCTGGATGCTTCGCACGGGTTCACTGCCATACTCTGCGAGGACCAGGATCCGCTCTGGACGTTTTCCACGGGGTCAAAGAGTGACATTATCCGCGTTCCACGTAACCAGGAATTTTGCACTAGATGCTTCACACGGGTTCACTGCCGCGTTAGGCGAGGACTAGGCTCCGCTCTGGATGCTTCGCACGGGTTCACTGCCATGCTCTGCGAGGACCAGGATCCGCTCTGGACGTTTTCCACGGGGTCAAAGAGTGACGTTATCCGCGTTCCACGTAACCAGGAATTTTGCACTAGATGCTTCACACGGGTTCACTGCCGCGTTAAGCGAGGACTAGGCTCCGCTCTGGATGCTTCGCACGGGTTCACTGCAATGCTCTGCGAGGACCAGGATCCGCTCTGGACGTTTTCCACGGGGTCAAAGAGTAACGTTATCCGCGTTCCACGTAACCAGGAATTTTGCACTAGATGCTTCACACGGGTTCACTGCCGCGTTAGGCGAGGACTAGGCTCCGCTCTGGATGCTTCGCACGGGTTCACTGCCATGCTCTGCGAGGACCAGGATCCGCTCTGGATGTTTTCCACGGGGTTAAAGAGTGACGTTATCCGCGTTCCACGTAACCAGGAATTTTGCACTAGATGCTTTACACGGGTTCACTGCCGCGTTAAGCGAGGACTAGGCTCCGCTCTGGATGCTTCACACGGGTTCACTGCCATGCTCTGCGAGGACCAGGATCCGCTCTGGACGTTTTCCACGGGGTCAAAGAGTGACGTTATCCGCGTTCCACGTAACCAGGAATTTTGCACTAGATGCTTCACACGGGTTCACTGCCGCGTTAGGCGAGGACTAGGCTCCGCTCTGGATGCTTCGCACGGGTTCACTGCCATGCTCTGCGAGGACCAGGATCCGCTCTGGAAATTTTCCACGGGGTCAAAGAGTGACGTTATCTGCGTTCCACGTAACCAGGAATTTTGCTGAATATATCCGCATTTCACGGGGTGAAGGTTTGACTGTTGGCGATATGTATACCACCGAGCCATGGAACTGGGAGTTGCCGCTGTTCCTCTTAGCTTGAAGTTGTGTTCGTTGTTACGAGACGAGCGTTGGGATGATCTCTAGGTCGCCTGTGGCCCGTCGAGATTTAGCTTTTTTTTCTCTGATGAAACCTGGGGGAGGGAGGTACGTTTCCTTTTTGTTTATGCCATTGGATTGTATATAGGGTGTGATGGAACATCACCTGTAAGGCATAAATTTTATTTTTTATTTTATTTCTTTTCCCGCGATGCTCTATCGTTTCAGCTTTTATATCGCGAAGGTCGCGATTGCCCCATCATTTCGGCTATTTGTTTTATTTTTACTCGCTGCTTTTTATTGCGAGTTGCCCCATCATTTCGGCTATTTGTTTTATTTTTACTCGCTGCTTTTTATTGCGAGTTGCCCCATCATTTCGGCTATTTGTTTTATTTTTACTCGCTGCTTTTTATTGCGAGTTGCCCCATCATTTCGGCTATTTTTCATGCATACATTTTTACTTGCTGCTTTTTATTGCAAGTTGCCCCATCATTTCGGCTATTTCGTAGGCATGTGTGGCCTGCTAGCTTTTTCGCCGCAAGCTCGGATTTTGGACACCGATTTCGGCATCAGCACCGCTGCAACTGGGATTTTGCCAGGAGCGAATCATCATTTGCTTCTGTCGATATTGAACAAAGGTGGCTTAGTAAACAGGGTTAAGGTCCTGTCGACTAAGGCTTTTGACTTCATGAGCCGTAAGGGTCTCACAAAGGTATTTCTCCCTACAAGTCGTGAGGATCTTGCAGGTGTATTTTCTCCTTAGGGATCGTGAGGATTCCTAAGTGTATGTTCCTCTGTAAGTCGTAAGGATCCTACAAGAGGGTTTTCTCCTTATGGGTCGAGGGGACCTACAAGGGTTTGGACTTTGCTGGGGAAATGTTTATTCGCGCCCGTGGATTGTATACAAGGGTCAGTATTGAGCCTCTTGTAGGGCAATATCGAAGGTTGTGGAGGATTTGCTTAAGAACAGGTTCGGGCTTCTGTAACTTAAGACTTTCAAATCTCATGAGCCGTGAGGGTCCCATAAGAGAATTCTCCTTACGAGTCGTGAGGATCTCGTAAGTGTATTTTCTCCTTAGGAATCGTGAGGATCCCTAAGTGTGCTGCTCCTTTGTGAGTCGTAAGGATCTCACGCAGGTGGTTTCTCCTTACAAGGTCGAGAGGACTCTGTAAGTGTTCTTTAACGAGGTTGCGCCCTTTCGGGTTTTCACAAACACTCGCCGGTAGTCCTGCTGTTCTTACTCACGGAGCCCTTTCGGGTTTTCATCCGTGCCCATTTTGCTTATAGACATACCGTTTTTTTTATTCTTTTTCACTTTTTTTTTACAAGGTCGCGCCCTCTCGGGTTTTCACGAACACTTGCCGGCAGCCCTGCTGTTTTTACTCACGGAGCCCTTTCGGGTTTTCATCCGTGCCCACTTTGCTTATGGACATACCGTTTTTTTTATTTTTTATCTTCTTCTTTTTTTTTATCCATCTTGTCAACCTAAGGATGTTGCGGTAGTAGTTTAGGGACGTTTCGGTCCGTCGTTAGTTTAAGGACGTTTCGGTCCGCCGTTAGTTTAAGGACGTTTCGGTCCGCCGTTAGTTTAAGGACGTTTCGGTCCGTCGTTAGTTTAAGGACGTTTCGGTCCGTCGTTAGTCGTCCTTTCGGTCCGTCGTTAGTTTAAGGACATTTCGGTCCGTCGTTAGTTTAAGGACGTTTCGGTCCGTCGATAGTTTTAAGGACGTTTCGGTCCGTCGTTAGTTTAAGGACGTTTCGGTCCGTCGTTAGTTTAAGGACGTTTCGGTCCGTCGTTAGTTTAAGGACATTTCGGTCCGTCGTTAGTTTTAAGGACGTTTCGGTCCGTCGTCATGGGAAGGCCGGCTGCTGCTTGTAAAGTCTGAGCCTAGAAAGATAGTGAGCGGACATAGTCGTCGTCATCTATCATTGACCCAGGCTGCGGCTTATTAAGCGTAGTATTTCTTCAAGAAGCGGCCGTTTATTGGCCTGAAAGGCCTTTCACCGTGCATGTCCATGAGTAGGTAGGCTCCACCCTGGTAGACCTTGTCTATGATGTACGGGCCTTCATAGTTTGGCTCAAATTTTCCTCGCTTGGCACGATTGGGGATCATAGGTCTTTTGACCACTAGTACAAGTTCGCCTTGGCGGAATGTCCTCGGCCTGGTCAATCTTTCGTATGAGCGCGTCATCTTTGCTTTGTAGGCCTCTAGATGTTGTTGCGCTATGAGCCGGGTTTCGTCGAGGGCATCAAGCTCCTCAAGCCGAAGGTGGGCATTTTCTTCGTTCGTCAGCTCGTGGTGGACTGCCACTCGTAGAGAGGGTAACTCTATCTCGAGGGGGAGCACTGCTTCCGTCCCAAATACCAACGCGTACGGCGTTGTGTTCGTGGCCGTCTTGAACGTAGTTCGATAAGCCCAAAGGGCTTCTTGCAGCCTTTCGTGCCAGTCTCTCTTATTCCTGGAAACGGTCTTTTTTATGATCTTCGTCAAGGTCTTATTGAAGGCTTCGGCTAGACCGTTAGCTCGTGGATTGTAAACCGAAGAATATCTCCAGTCTATATTGTGCTGCTGTGCGAAGCGGCCAATCTTATGGCTTCGGTAGGCCGGCCCATTATCGGAGATAATCCGCCGTGGGGTCCCAAACCGGTAGATGACGTGCGTCTTGAAGAAATGGAGGATATTCTCCGTCTTCACTTCCCTCAGTGGTACTGCTTCTGCCCATTTGGAGAAGTAATCAGTCGTCGCCAGGATAAAACGGTGTCCCCAGGATGATGCTGGCTCAATGGGGCCTACTATGTCAGTCCCCCACATTTCGAATGGCCAGCTAGCTACCGTTGGGTGCAGTGGATTCGGATGTTGGTGGATGAAGTCTCCATGAATCTGGCATGAGTGGCATTGCTTCGCATACTCGAGGCAGTCCTGGGTCATCGTGGGCCAATAGTAACCCATCCGTTTGATTTTTAACTTCATCTTTGGGCCTGCTTGGTGAGAACCGCAAAGTCCGTCATGAACTTCCTGAATGACTCTTTCTGCTTCGTCAGGTCCTAAGCATCTCAGCCATAGAGAATCAAACGATCTCTTGTATAGAATATCGTTGACGAAAGCGAAGGATAGAGCTCGTTTCATGAGCTGATGTCTTGAGGACGCTTCTTTGGGCATTCGGCGGGATTTAAAGTAGTCTATGAAGACTTCCCTCCAGTCTTCGGCCTTCTCATGGTCTTTTATTTGTAGGGTCGTCTGCTCAGTCGTTCCCTTTTCTTCGCATGATTCCGGAGATATTTCTGTCGGGGCGAGCACTCGACGGCTTTGTACCACGATTCTGACGTCGTCGAGGTTCTCGTCAGCCAGTTCTTTAGCAAGTTTAGCCAACGCGTCTGCTTTGCTGTTTTCCGCGCGCGGTATGTTCTCCAAGGTATATGAGGGAATTTGGGTCAATAGTTGTTGCACCCTTTCGCCGTACTTCACCAACTCCGGCTTGCACGTTTGGTAGTCACCATTTACTTGACTAACGACCAGCTGAGAATCCCCGTATATAAGGAGGTCTTCAATTCCCATGTCGATGGCGATTTCGAGGCCTGCTATCAAGGCTTCGTATTCAGCTTCATTGTTTGTCCTCGGCTCTGTTAAAGAGAAGGCGAAGCGCATTATCCCTCCTTGTGGAGTTGCAAAGATGAGGCCTATCCCTGATTTGATCATTGGGATACCTTGTTTCTGTTTCTTTACGGAGGATGCTCCATCGAAATAGAGTTCCCATCGGGTGCTTCCGCCGCTAATCGCATCAAATGCATGCTCGTCCGGCAAATCACAGTTCAGAGGAGAATCGGCCGGTATCGGGTGCTCGGCGAGGAAGTCGGCAATGGCCTGGCCTTTCACTGCCTTGAGAGGTTGATACGTTATCGAGAACTCCATCAAGAACAGGGCCCATTTAGCGAGTCGTCCCGTCAATATGGCTTTTGACATCAAGTATTTAAGGGGATCCACTTTTGAAATGAGACGGACTTCATGTGCCAACGCATAGTGCCTGAGCTTTGTTATCGCGAAGATTAACGCCAAGCAATGCTTTTCAATGGGAGAGTAGTTGCTTTCTGCCCCCAGTAGAACTCGACTTAAGTAGTAGAGTGCTCTCTCTTTCCCCTGATCGTTCTCTTGTGCCCATAATGCGCCCAAGGAACCTTCGAGGGCGGTCGTATAAAGAATGAGGGGTTTTCCCTTGACCGGCGCGGCCAATACCGGAGGGTTCTGCAGGTAGTGCTTGATCTCGTCTAGTGCACCTTGATATTTGTGATCCCAAACGAATGGAGTTCCCTTCTTCATCAGGTGGCTGTAAGGACGGCATTTGCCTGAAAGATTGGCGATAAACCGCCGGATGTATGCGAGCTTCCCTTGGAGAGACCGCAACTGTTTGAGGGTTCTTGGCGGAGGCATTTCCATGATCGCTTTAATCTTTGACGGATCTATTTCAATACCTCGGCGTCGAACGATGAATCCCAGAAATTTTCCCGAGGAGACTCCAAACGCGCATTTGAGGGGATTCATTTTCAAATTATATTGCCGAAGGCGTCGAAATACAGTCTCCAGATGTTTTAAATGCTCTTCGTACGACATGCTCTTCACTACAAGGTCATCGATATAGCACTCGACGATGTCATGTATGAGATCGTTGAAGATCTTTGTCATGGCCCTTTGATAGGTAGCGCCAGCGTTCTTTAGACCAAAGGGCATAACCCTGTAGCAGAATATACCCAAAGGGGTCCGGAAAGCGGTATGCTTCTGGTCTTCGGGATGCATCTTTATCTGATTGTATCCTGACGAACCATCCATAAAGGAGAAAACCTCGTGAGTGGACGTATTATCTATCATTAGTTCGGTTACTGGTACTGGGAAATCATCCTTGGGACAGGCTTTATTGAGATCCCTGAAATCCACGCATATGCGTACCGTCCCATTCTTCTTCATTACCGGGACGATATTGGCGATCCAGTCGGGATATTGGACTTCTTGGATAAATCCAGAATCGATCAGCTTCTTGACTTCGGCGTTGATGCTCATTTCAAGCTCGAGTCGCATCCTTCTTGGCGCCTGCTTGACTGGCTTGATATCTGGGGATATTGCCAATCTATGCACAGCAACCTCCGGATCTAATCCTGGCATCTCGGAGTAGTTCCACGCGAAGCAGTCTTTATGCCGTAGAAGCACGTTCTTTAACGCAGCCACCCTCTCTTCGGATAACAGCTCGCTGACAAATGTCGGTCGCGGGTCGTCTGCCGATCCCAACTCAATCTTCTTGAGGTTATCTGCAGTAGTATGTATACCATCTTCCAGTTCTTTCGGAGCGGGCGGAAATTCTGAGATCACCTCATCATCGCTGTTCTCAAAGAACCGGGGAAGGTCATCTACGTTCTCGGGCTCTTCTCTTAATATCGTAATAGTATAACAGGTGCGAACCCGCTCCCCGGACTTAGGTGGACCCGGTTCTGCTCTTGCGGTCTTGGGCTCATGCTTTTGCGGCGGCGTTACCTTCCAGCCGTCGGATAAAGCGAATCTGCCCCGTCGGTACTGGTCCTCGACCCAGTTCTTGAAGGTGAAGCAGTCTTCGGTAGGATGTCCCATGGCTTGGTGATAAGAGCAATAACTCGGATGAGAAGCCTTGCTAGCTTGCTCAGGATGTCTAGACTCTGGAAGCGTGATCATTTGATGTTTTATGGCAAGGTTAAGTAACCTCCCCGTTTTGTCTCGGGGGAAGGAGTACGCTCGACTCATCTTCTTCATGAGGGACAAACCCGAGCCGCTTCTTGATTTATTTCCGTCTCTGCGTCGGGCCTTTCGTACAATGGATTGACGAGGACAAGCGTCTTTGCCTTTTGCAGCACGTTGAAATAGACGTTGCGTCCTGGCCTTCTCGTAGATGGCCATTTCGCGGTTGTGGTCTTCCCGAGCTTTCTGACCCATTTTCCTGATAGGCTTGCCCATTCGTTCTTCAAACGACGGATTCGGCGCTTTAATCGCGGGGTCTAGTTTTGATGGGGGGTTGGCATCTCCTGACAGGGCGTCCTCCTCTTCATCAAAAGTATATATAGCGTAGCTGCTGTGAGCCCGTTCCCGTTTTCCGGCTCTTGCGTATCCAAGCCCGAGTGTTTCCATCTTCCCGTTGGGCAATTTGCGTTGAGTCCCGGGGACATCCCAAATCCTGTTGTAGAACCGCGCCTGCCGAACGGTCTGTTCTAAAGGTACTCCTTGGCGCTTCAACAGCTTCTTTAATCCATTTGTATAGTATCTGGGCAGACGGATGGGTTGGAGCCTGTCAAGTGTAGCATCCGCGCCATGCCAGATCTCTTTCTCTATTTTCGACTCTGAGGATCGGTAGAATAGGATCACCTTCTCACCCTTTCGCCTGGGAGGGACGTAGAATGTTTGCAGGTCCTGCACATTATGAGCCTGAAGCGTGTCGAGATCCTTGTAGTGTTCTCGCGGTACCATGGTGATTTGCAAGCTATGGTCATCGCCGGGGGGTGCTTGTATTGACAGCCGATTGGAGAACACAGCATTCACTTCATCTTCTGAGTCACTTCCGAAGACTAACATGGGGGCGGGCGTCCTCAGGTTGTTGCGTTGAGATGGCCCTGCATAGACTATCTCTTCTTCTTCTTCGGTATCGCTCCCGAAAATAGGGATGGTGGTGGCGATTTTGTTCTCCGGATTGCGACACCTTTCTGTATCCTCGAAATCTGGCAAAAAGTACTTCGCATCTTCGTATTTGCGGACTTCGTTCACGGAAAATGGGTTTAACTCACCTGTTACGGTATACTCGAAACCATCCTTAAAGTACTTCATACACTGATGTTGTGTAGAAGGGATGATATTGTACTCGTGTAGCCAAGGACGGCCGAGCAAGGCGTTGTAGCAGGTCTTGGCGTCAATGACATGGAATTTGATGTCTGTGACGAGAAGTCCAAAGCGTAATGTTAGTATCACAGATCCGAGAGTCCGTGACGATTGTGAATCGAAACCGGAGATAGTAATTTTGTCACGAGCGAGGTGTTGCACGCTCATGCAGATTTCCTTCAACACCCGAACATTAAGGAGGTTGACGGAGGATCCATTATCCACCAGGATCTTGCCTATCTTGATATCATGGCAGTATCCGGAGACATATAGGGGACGGTTGTGGTCGCACGTCCCGAGAAGGAGGTCTTCATCACCGAAAGTGATGTCGGCTGTATGCACTTCCTCCAGTTCATCCTTCATCTTTTCAGTGGCGAGGAAGGCTTGGAATTGCTCAGGTTCTTGTAACGCCTTAATTAGTGAGTCTCGCGCTTCTTTTGATAATAGGAGGGCATCGAGAATGCTAAGCTGAGAAGGTAGCTTCCTTAGGTGCGCGAGGATGTTATAGTCCACCTTACTCTTCCTAGGAGGGTCTTTGGCAGCCAGCTCTCTCATGACTTGATCATCTAAAGTGATATCTTCAGCGACCTTTTCCTTTCCCTTATCTTTTCTATTCCCGGGCCCGAGATTCTTTTCTGGGAGTGTGCGATTGCGCAGCTGAATGTTCTCGCAGATCTCCGATTCCTCCTCTTTCCCCAACACGGATTCTTTGAAGAGAGGGCCCAGAGCCATTTCTTCGTCAGAGTCGCTCCCAAAGATGAGAACTTGTGACCCCCCGGCGTTAACCATGTAACAGTTGCCAGTAGTTCTGTTGTGCCCATCGATGGTACTTCTTCGCTCCCGACGGATCTTGCGTTTCATGCGCTTAACATGTTGCCGACGAGCGACATATCCTTGCCACCATATCTTAAAGGCGTCGCACTCCTCCGTGGGGTGTGATATTTTCCGGTGATATGCGCAATAATTAGGGTGCCTCTCCATCCCATCGTGTGCGTTTCCTTCCGAGGGCTGTAGCTTCATTCCCATTGACATGGCTTTGGCAAACCTTTTCCTTGTCTTGAATATCTTCTTGTCTACTTCGGATGCCTTTCGCTCTGGCAGGGGTAGTTCAACTCTTTCGTTTAGTTGCCCGTGTTTGGCTCCTTCCGATGTGGCCATCTCACGCTCCTGGTCCGCTTTACATTTTAGACGAATCTCGTCTAGAAAAGCGTCGATCATTTCGTCTGTTGGCCATGCACGCTCTGGTACAGGCTCTGCCTCCAGCTTTTTAGTGCCAGGAGTTTTCCCATCATCGGTAAACGAGTGGGAGATTACGTTACAACTCGCCACATATCCTTCGGATTCATCCGACGAGCTCTCTCCATCATCTTCTTCTTGAAAGATGTGGTTGAGGAACTCTTGCAGTGTGACAGGAGTTCGCGCCTTTTGATTGTACTCTTCCAGTGCGTCGATTTGCTTCTGCAAGTCCGTGTGCTCGTTTCCAGGCTTCACGGACTTCTTGGATTTCTTCTTCTTTTCTTCGAAGATTTTGATGATTGGGCATGAGTATCTAGGCTCTTATCGTGAGTCTTTGTAGTCGGGCGGCGCCTTAGCATCCCTTCGATAATTTGAGGTTCAAGAGGGTCCTTCCATTCGATCGCAGGGCACGCATGAAGGTCTCTCAGCATTCTTTTGGTTTTAATTGATAGCACGACCTCCCATGGAGCTTCTTCAATAAAGGAGCAGGTTGCCCCCGGTGTATCTGCTTTCTTAGGAGTATGCGGTTGTGGTGGGTTCACTTTCCACTTTTCGGACAGTACAAACTTCCCCTGGAGGTATTGATCTTCAATCCATCCTTTGAAGACGAAGCAATCTTCAATCGGATGGCTTACCGTTTGATGGTAAGGGCAATAGTTAGGGTTATTCACCTCGGGGGGTTGCGGTGGTCGTCTGGGATTTGGCAGGTTTATAAGTCTGTTGCATATTGCCAGCTCGAATAGCCGTTTCGTCTTGTCCCGTGGGAACGAGTAGGGACGCTTCATCTTCTCATTATAATACCGACGCCTTTCCTCGAGTTGATCTGCCGGTTTCAGGGCGTTAGGTTGCTGTTGGGCATTCGCAACAAAGGTTGCCCTCCCTTTACCCTTGTCATTCCGAGGTTCCGACTTCGGGGGAGGCGGTCTATGACCCATCTGGTCCATCTGAGCCAACTTGTCGATTAAAGCCTGGAATGTGGTTGGCTTAAAGAACATCATAAACTGGGAGATAGTTGCGTGAGGGTCTAGAGTTTCCACGAACATGCCCACCGCAGGTGCTTCCTCAATGCGTTGCTCACATCTCGACCACAAGTTCTGCCAGCGTATAGCGTACTGGACCCAGGTTTCGCCCGGTTTTACCCTGGCGTTAATCAGTGCAGTTATTGGAGTGCGTTCACTGGCACTTGCGAATCGCTGAGTGAACAACAGCTCCATTTCAGCGAACGTTTTGATAGAATCGTTCGGGAGTTCCGAAT
The DNA here is from genome assembly GCA_030015575.1 of Agapanthus africanus. NCBI lineage: Eukaryota > Viridiplantae > Streptophyta > Magnoliopsida > Asparagales > Amaryllidaceae > Agapanthus > Agapanthus africanus. Next base: position 352,567,899 of record CM057351.1, read on the forward strand.
ACCATTCGAACGCAGTTTCTGATAAGCTGCCCACGAACTGGCGGAGCAACAGTTTATCATCACCGCCGGTGTTACCGCAGAGAGCCCGGAACTGGACGACATGTTGGTGGGGATTGCCGGTCCCCTTATACACGTGGAATTTTGGTATCGTGTAGCCTTGCGGGTATTTGATTTGGTCGTACCAGCTCGGATACGGCTGCCCCGTTTTCACGACTTGACCAGCTGCCTCAGTCGCGTGATGAACCCGGATTTGCTGGGCTATGTAGTCAGCCAAGTCAGCCTTAGAGATTGCCTCCTCCTTGGCCGTTGAGAGGGCTGGTGGTGGATTTGACGTTTCTCCTCGGTCGTCTTCAAGAACGATTGGGGGATCCTCGGCGGGTAAGTCCTGCTGGATCATCATTCCTATCATATCTTGGAAGAGGAGGCCCATCCGTTGTATGTTGGCCGCTTGTTCAGCAGCCTCTTTGTCCCTTTTCTCCAGTGTCCGGCGAAGGAATTCAGCATCGGTTTCTTCCTCCCGGCGTGCGTCTGAGGACGTTTCTGGGTTTTCTTTTGGCCCGGTGAGCGCGGCCATAGCATTCATCATTTCTTGAAACTTTTGTTGCTGCTCTTGGGCCTTCGTCACGGATCGGGTTAGCGGTCGGTGGCCCGTAGAAGTGCGGCTTTCCTCTTTTCCAGAGGCCATGTAAACAGTGTGCACCATCATGCCCCCAGACTTAGGGCGTCTGGGCTCAGTGCTTTTAGCCGTCGTTGTATGCTGTGGGGTCTTCTCTGGCCTCCTCCTTTTATGAGCCAGTTGATCAACAGCCTTTTGGGGTTTAGCCTGATGACCAGCTTCCGGTTGGATTTTCAATTTCTTGTGCTGGCGGGAGAAGTTTGGATCGATGATCGAGTCTCGGGCCTGCCACCAAACTTTATAGATCTTGGAAGATAGCCGTTGAGGAGATCGGGGCTGTTCGGGTTTTATTTCCACAACCTTTTCTAATGGGGGAGGAGACCTCTTCAGCACTGCAGTAGCAGAATTTCTTCGCACCTTATTTAGCATTTCGAAGCTGTTCCCAGTTGGAACAGCAGTATTAACTTCTGCCACCGGGGCCGATGGAGTCAACCCGGAGGGGGAGTTGCCCCCAGCCTTCCTTACTCGGCGCCAATGGCGACGTCGAGCGTGTCGAGCGGACGGTGTAGGGTCAGCGGTAAGAATGGTTTCGTCTTGCCCCCTGTGTAGGTGGGGGGTCGCTGTTGGTGTTAGCCTATCAAAGACCGACGTCCTTTGGGCAGCAGGAGCGGGAGCGGGAGCCGTCAATCTTGTAAAAACCGACCTTTTGGCCGGAGAAGCCGCCTTGACGATTTCGGGAGCAGGAGCAGCCACTTTCTTAGAAGCAGCCTTCTCTGAGATTGTAGGCCCCATGATGGGTTTGCAGGATTTCTGGCCCAATCTAGAGAAGACCGAGGCGTTGACGTTGAGCGACTCGTTGAGAGGAGCCGCGACAGGGGTAAGACGATCAAAGACCGACTTCTTGAGAGCTTCCGTCGTCAGCACTGGAGCGGTGAAGTTTGTCGGCGGGAGCATGGTCCCAAAGAACAATCCTGTGGTGGCGCGAGTGACCTGTTCCACGGGCATTGTGAATAGCGAAGCAGCTTGGGGTCCGTAGGCTATACCTCCTGGCGAGGCAGAGCGTTGGTTGCAATTGCAGTCTGAGCAGTTGGAGAATTTCACGGAAGTAGAAGCCATCGATCCTTTGCTTTCTGCAATAAGCAAGATGCCAATCTTTAGTATCTTGGAACCAAAGGGCAATCATTAGCGAACCGCGATTGGTTCGCGAGTCACGACACACGAAGTGTGGAGTGGAAAGAGGAAAAGGTCCCACCGGGCGTGCCAGAATCTGTTCCCCTCCGAAAGACGGCGGCGACGCGGGCGTCTCGCCTGAGATTCGGGGCAGATGCTAATTGGTGCTATCCATCCACCTCTCCGAAGATGCCAAGTTGATTTATGGCACCATGTATCGAAGGTTTAGACGGATGCGTCCGATGTAGCAGACTTCGTCAGATTCCCCCTCGTTTGAGGGGTTTTTGATTGTGGGGACGCTCTTCCCTGCAGGCGCAAGCCCCTGCAGTTAATTACGCTACCGCATTGCGGTAACAACTTTCTCCTTCTCCAGATGGTCACTTCGTGTCGTGGGTGCTTGTTTTGTTGCCCGTGGATTGTTTACGGAGACTGAGTTATGTCGTCGCCCGTAGGGCGTGGACTAGTCCAAATCCGTATTGTCTTAGATTTGGGTTTGGGGGGGTTTAGTTTGAGGATACGTCAGCCATACTTGAGGCTAAGATCAACTCAAACGTTTGTTAAGGATACGTTAGTCTCACTTTGAGACTAAGATCAACTTAACGGGATCGTTTAGATCCGACAAAAGAGCGTTTGGGCTCTAATGTTCCAGTTTAGGGACCTAGTGGTCCATCGTATGTATGGCCATCGGGACCCGTCACCTCTCTGACGACGTTGAAGGATTACAATGACAGATGTCAGAGGAGTTCAGAGATGTACCCTCAAGCCAGAGTTAATTGGGGGGGATTCATAGTCCAGTCTGTTTGAAGGTTTAAGTATACGTTAGCCGTCTTTGAGGCTAAGATCAACTTAAACGGGACCGTTTAGATCCGACAAAAGAGCATGCGGGGCTCTATTGTTCTAGTTTAAGGACATTGCGGTCCATGGGTAGTTTAAGGACATTGCGGTCCATGGGTAGTTTAAGGACATCGCGGTCCATTGTTAGTTTTAAGACATCTCGGTCAAGGTTAAGGACGTCGTAGTCCATGGGTTTAAGGACCCCACAGTCCATTGTTAGTTTTAAGACATCTCGGTCAAGGTTAAGGACGTCGTAGTCCATGGGTTTAAGGACCCCACAGTCCGGTATGTGCTCTGGATGCTTCACACGGGTTCACTGCCGTGCTCTGCGAGGACCAGGCTCCACTCTGGACGTTTTCCACGGGGTCAAAGAGTGACATTATCCGCGTTCCACATAACCAGGAATTTTGCATTAAACACGGGTTTAAGGACCCCGCAGTCCGTATCAATGTGTGGTCGTCGGGACCCGTCACCTCTTTGAAGACATTGAGGGATTACAATGCCAAGTATCAAAGGAGTGAAGAGATGTACCCTAGAACCGGAATAACTTAAATAGTCCTTGGCCCAATTTGGGATCAAGACCGATTAATTATGTTATGAGCCCATTGGCCCAGTTAATCACAAATTGAGGACTTATGGCCATCTTGGGCTAAGTCCAATCAGGAGAGGCTTTGCCTCCATCCATTTAGGCCAATTGGGCCAAAGCCTAGTGTTAAACACTACAGAGCAGTCAGTGTTGAACACTGGGAATGAGGTTGACAGGTTAGTGTTTAACACTAAGAGATAATTGGTGTTAAACACCAGCAACAAGGCTTTTCAAATTAGTGTTAAACACTAAAACAGATCAGTGTTGAACACTGCAAATGAAGATCTCAGATTAGTGTTAAACACTAAGGTAATCAGTGTTGAACACTGCAGATAAAGCTTTTTAATTAGTGTTGAACACTAAGGCCCAACAGTATTTTAACACTGGGTTCGAGAGTTTCAATTTAGTGTTAAACACTAAGACAAGAGGGGTCACGTGGCAGCACGTGAGAGCGCCCTCCCTTCATGTATTTTGCTGAGATTATCGCGTCTTTCAGAGCATCACGTGCCATCACGTGATGGGCATTCAAATGCCTATGTATTAGAGCTTCTGCCGAGGGTCACGTGGGTCACGTGGGGTGCTGCCTCAAAGGGGCTTTCTGTAAATCTCTTGGGGGGGTCACGTGGTAACACGTGACCCTGCCTCTATGTGTTTTGTTTAGAGGCTTTGTTAATCTTTTTTCAGGAATTAAATTCCTCGGGCTTTAAATTTCAGAATTAAATTCCTACTTCCTTTTGAAGGTTTATATTCTGAATAGAGTTGAACTCTGAATCTTCCGTAGGAATTAAATTCCTCGTACATGTGAAGAACTGAATAGGGTTAAACCCTAATAAAAGCTTTTAAGGAATTGAATTCCCATTCCCTGTTAAATGATGATTAAGGGAATTAACTTCCCGTTGCTTCGACAGAACTAAGTTCTTAATTAGGGTTAAACCCTGTTTCTTTTTGTTCTGAAGGAATTAAATTCCCATGATACAGGGTCAAGCCCTAATTTTATTTGAAAGGAATTAAATTCCTATAGTTCTGTGAGAATTAAATTCTCGTGCTTGCATTCCCTCTCTATGTTTCGGATCTGCATGGCAGGATCTCAACCCATTGAGAATTAAATTCTCAACCTAAAGGGGAGATGTGCACTTTGCAGATCCTCTATCAAAGAGAGAAGAAATATGTTCTTCTGTTTTTATGTATCAGAGTTAAACTCTGTTGAGAATTAAATTCTCTTCTTCTTTCAAGGAGCTTTTCCCTTTCTTACCTAGGGTTTTTGCAGAAGATCCAAGTTTCTCCAAGTATCGAAGCTCTCTTCTTTTTCTTTTCCTCTCCCTGTCTCTGTATATATATATCTCTTTTTTTGTATCTCTTGGCTCCTATTTATAGGAGAAGCAGCCGAGTCAATTAGTTTTTTGACGAATCTTCCTTGAGAGATTTGATTTGCATCCATCATTCGTTCTGGACCTTTGGATTATTAGGTGAATTTTATTCACCATTGGATTTCAAATCCAGGGATTCTCCTTTGTTGTTTCGGTTAGATTTAAAGGGGAAATCTTTCCAAACCCGAGATTTTCCCATAGATAGATGATATTTCATCACCTCTGAATCTTTAATTTGATCGGTTGCAGATAGCCGCTTTCCTTTGGAAAGATTTGAATTTCTTTCGGAATTTAATTCTGTTGACAAAATGGGCTTTGAAAGCCGGTCACGTGTGACCACGTGACCCATGGTCACGTGTGGGCACGTGATCCCCTTGGAACGAGGCTTCCTCTTTCTTTTGCGCTCTGTCTTCTGATCGTTGCTTAAACGTCACGTGCCACCACGTGACCCCTGGTCACGTGTGAGCACGTGACCCTTGTCTGGAGCCTCTTTCCTTGGTTCAACTGGAGAACGAGTCTGCTGCTTTGAACGTCACGTGCCAACACGTGACCCTGGTCACGTGGGAGCACGTGACCTCCTCTGAAGCCTTTTCCTTGACTTGATCAGGGAACCGGTTTGCCTTTGACACTTGCATTTAAATGTCACGTGTCGCCACGTGACCCTGGTCACGTGGGAGCACGTGACTCTTTCTAAAGCCCCTTTTCTTCATCGTAATCCGGAAGCTGAACTTGCCCTGATGATGTGCTTAGGTATCACGTGCCAACACGTGACTGCTAGTCACGTGTAAGCACGTGACCCTCTTCTGAAGCTTTTCCCAGAAGCTTTCCTGATTTTAAATCAGGAAACACACTCGAGACGAAGCAGCAGTGTCAAGTCTGCGGACTATACTGTACTCATGTCACCTGGGAACTGTTAACTGACGACGGGTATAATACCAACCAACAGTTACCTGCGAGTCCTGTCCGGTGTACCCGTAACCCAACGAGCACCTGTATACTATCTCCAGTACAACGTACTGATGGCTGTGGGACAGACCATCTCCCCAACTGGGATGAGAAGCCTACACACTAGTCTACTCCGGAGTATCGATGCCTTGTCTCGATAATTCTACGAATAGGGACCTGAAAAAGGATGTGCTTGTAGACTACCCAGCCCCCACTAGTGTGACTGCCATCACAATGCTGGTAGTCAAGCAAGATCCTATAGGCTCTATCAATATGTATTCGCGATATGTTAAAAGAAACATATACACATATTAAGATAGATATAAACCAAGTAGCATACTACTATGTTGAGGAAGACTGTTAATATAACTGTGAATATCCCAAGCTTCCATTAAGTAATATACAAGCTAGTATGATACAATAATGGCCCCTAGGGCATATACACTAACAATCTCCCACTTGCACTAGGTCCATGTACTGGCGTATCGAAGATTTATCATCTCGAATAGCCTCTCGAACTGTGTCTGAGGTAAGGCCTTTGTGAATGGATCTGCAGTGTTCTCCTCTGTAGCAACTCTCCGGACCTCGATCTCCCGGCGATCTATGATCTTCCTGATCAGGTGATACCGCCTTAAGATGTGTCTGGACTTCTGATGGGACCTGGGTTCCTTCACTAAAGCTATAGCGCCGTTGTTGTCACAATACAGCGGTATTGGATCAGCAATGGTAGGAACCACCTGAAGTTCTGTTAGGAACTTCTTCATCCAGACTGCTTCTTTTGCGGCATCGCAAGCAGCGATATACTCCGCTTCCATCGTCGAGTCAGCAACGGTGTCCTGCTTGGAACTTTTCCAGCACACCGCCCCTCCATTGAGGGTAAAGACATAACCTGACATGGACTTGGAGTCATCCTTGTCACTCTGGAAGCTGGAGTCAGCAAAAGCCTCGATCTGGAGGTCTTTTCCTCCGTAAACCAAGAATATATCCTTAGTCTTTCTCAGGTACTTGAGAATGTTCTTTACTGCTATCCAGTGCTTCTCCCCTGGGTCTGACTGATACCGGTTTACCACGCTCAGTGCGTAAGCTACATCTGGTCTGGCGCACAACATCGCATACATTATAAAGCCTACCGCAGAAGCGTAGGGTATAATCGACATGCGATCCCTTTCCAAATCAGTCTTGGGAGACATCTCTTTGGAGAGGGTGATTCCGTGACAAGCCGGTAAATTACCGCGCTTAGAATCTTCCATACTGAATCTTTTCAGTATAGTGTTGATATACCTGGACTGCGAAAGTCCCAACATCCTCTTAGATCTATCACGATAGATCCGGATCCCTAGAATGTAAGAGGCATCACCCAGGTCTTTCATGGAGAACCTGTGTGACAAGAATCCTTTGACAGATTGTAGCATAGGTATGTCATTTCTTATCAAGAGAATGTCATCCACGTACAAGAAGAGAAATACGACAGTTCGTGCTACAATTTTACTATATATACAAGGTTCATCTGGATTTTTGATAAAGTCATATTCTTTGACCGTTTCATTAAAACAGATGTTCCAACTCCGTGATGCCTGCTTTAGTCCATAAACGGTCTTAAGCAATTTGCACACTTTTCCGCTGCTCCCACTCTGATTAAAACCTTCTGGCTGATCCATATAGACGCATTCTTCTAAATTACCATTTAGAAAAGCCGTCTTTACGTCCATCTGCCAGATCTCATAATCATGGAAGGCGGCAATGGCAAGAAAGATCCGAATGGATTTGAGCATAGCCACTAGAGAAAAAGTTTCGTCATAGTCCAAACCAGGTCTTTGACAAAAACCCTTTGCAACATGTCTAGCCTTATAGGTTTCCACATGTCCATCTACACCAATCTTTTTCTTGAAGATCCACTTGCATCCTATGGGTTTTACCCCATCTGGAGCAAAGTCCAAAGTCCATACTTTGTTGGTGTACATGGACTCCATCTCGGTTTGCATTGCATCCAGCCATCTTACTGAGTCGCCGCTCTGGATGGCCTGCTAGAAGCTAGTAGGTTCATCATTATCAATGACGCAATCCTCTCTATCCCCGTCTATGAGAAAACCGTAGTATCTCTCAGGCGGATGAGACGGCCTACTACTCCTGCGGAGGGGTACGGGAATGTCCTGTTCTTCTTGAACTTCTGGTTTTACCAAACTTTCAGTAGTAGTTTGTGGTTCTGGAATTTCTTCCAGTTCTATTTCGCTCCCATTTGTTTCCTTTTCTAAAACTGCTGTTCTAGAAAATGGGAATTACGAGAAACAAAAACTTTTTGTTCCTCGGCGTAATAGAAAAAATACCCCTTGGAGTTCTTTGGATATCCCACAAACTTACACTGTACTGAGCGTGCCTCGAGTTTGTTCGCATGCTGCTTTTTAACAAAAGCTGGACATCCCCATATCTTCAGATACTGAAGATAGGGTTTCTTCCCACTCCACATCTGATATGGTGTGGTAGGCACAGTCTTGGTAGGAACCCTGTTCAAAAGATATGCAGCTGATTCTAGCGCATAACCCCAGAAAGATCGTGGTAACTCAGCATTACTCATCATGGAACGTACCATATCCAATAGGGTTCGGTTCCGTCTTTCCGATACACCGTTATGCTGTGGAGTGTATGGATGAGTAAGCTGAGAGAGAATTCCATTCTCTTGTAGGTAACCCAGGAACTCGGCACTTAAGTATTCACCACCTCGATCAGATCTCAGTGTCTTGATACTTTTGCCGGTTTGGTTTTCTATTTCATTCTTATATTCTTGGAATTTCTCAAAGGCCTCGGATTTATGTTTCATTAAGAAAATGAATCCATACCTAGAGTAATCATCCGTAAAAGTAATGAAATATGAAAAACCGCCTCTTGCATGTGTAGACATTGGACCACATACATCGCTGTGTATGAGTCCTAAGAGCTCGCTCGCTCTTACTCCATGTCCAGTGAATGGAGTCTTTGTCATCTTTCCTTTGAGACATGATTGACAAGTGGCATAAGATTGATATTCGAACGAATCCAAATATCCTTCTCTATGTAACTTAGTTAACCTTGTCTCATTGATGTGACCTAGTCTACAATGCCATAAGAAAGCCTGATTTATATCTGGAGACATTCTTTTTAGTGTGTTCTGGACATTGAAAATTTGTAATTGGTTTAACACGTATATACTGTTATCTAGTGTACCGGACCCAACCAAATCATGATTAAGGTGGATGTTAACAACATCGCTTACAAACGTGAAATCATAACTTTCTTTTGATAACAACGATACTGATATGATATTACACGTTAAACTGGGTATACAAAAACAGTTGCACAAAACCAAAATATGTCCACTCGTCAATCCAAGGTGATAATCCCCTACGGACACAGCACTCACGCTAGCTCCGTAAGCAACCTGGAGGGTCATATCACCAACCTTCAGCACTCTACGGTTTCTCATTGCCTGCAATGAATTGCATATATGAGATCCTGATCCGGTATCCAATACCCAGGAAGTAGAGTTGATTGACAGGCAATTTTCAATTACAAACACACCTAAAGCCGAAACTACAACTTGCCTCGGATCCTGGTTCTTGGCAATCCAAGCTTTGCAATCTTTCTTCCAATGGCCTTTCCTACGACAGTGGAAGCACTCGTCCTTTGCCACTACTGACACCGCAACCTTTGCCTTTCCCTTGACTCCCACCTTATCAACACCACCTCTCGGTTTGGTAGCGGCCTTCTTCTTCCTTCCTTTGGCCCTTGCCTTGGACCTGGAAGAGGAAGCACCACGAACAAACATAGTGGGTGTTTCCCTTGCCTTCTGCAAGGTGCCCGCTGCACTCCTCAACATGTTAAGGAGTTCTGGAAGTTCAACTTATTTACCTTGAATGTTGAAATTCAAGATAAACTGGGCATAGGTGGAAGGAAGGGACTGGAGAATCAAGTCTGTATACAGCTCGTTCTCTAATGTTGTCCCGAGGTCTGCGAGCTCTTCAATATAGCCAATCATCTTAAGGACATGGTCCCCTACAGATGATCCGACGACCATCCTCGACTGAAACAAGTTCTTCGAGGTCTCGTATCTAGCCATACGAGATTGCTCTCCATACAGATCCTTGGTGTGGATAAATATAGATTCTAGATCCATATTCTTGTGCCTCCTCTGATGTTCATTATTCATAGAGGCAAGCACGATGCACTTGGCCTTTACGCAGTCTAACTCCCAGGTCTTGCGGATTTCCTTATCCGCAACACTGGATTCAGGACCTGGGACGGCAGGGGCCTTTGTAGTAAGGACATACCCCAATTTGTCATAGGTAATAACCATCTTAACATTCCGGAACCAATCTTTATAGTTTGGCCCTGTCAAAATATTTTTATCTAATAGTAACTTAAGGTCTGTCATGTTCTGGGTCGCTGCAATGAGAGAGAGAGGGAACACTTTAGCATGATGCTCTTGCAAGTTTAGAGTGGTTTTTAGTTTATCTAAACAAGATGGCTCCCACTGTTTCTCGAATCTCTCCTCAAACCAAAAAGGAAGAACTAGTCAGGACTATTCTCACCGTACAATACTTGCTTAACCGTTCAGCCAGGCCGGTGTCGGTACTTCGAGGGAGGTTTTACGACGCTTTCGCGAAGTTCCTTAAATGAATAACCTATTTTCTCTGGGGGCGTAGCCCCGCTGACACCTTTCTCGACACCTACTTGGTTTATAGCATTGATCGTTAAGTGACGAATCTCCTGATGAGTAGCGGATACTCACAGTAAGATCGGGATCCAAATATCATCGTGTGATAAAGCTGAAAGAATCCTACCAAAATTATCACACTCCAAATGGTATGCAACTCTTAGCAAATTGTTAGTGTATATGCCCTAGAGGCCATTACTGTATCATACTAGTTTGTATATTACTTAATGGAAGCTTGGGATATTCACCTTGTATAAACAATCTTGCTCAATATAGTAGTATGCTACTTGGTTTGTTTCTACTTCAATGTGTACATGTGTTTATTTTGCGATATCACCTATACGCATTAGTGGAGCCCTTAGGATCTTTGCTTGATTACCAGCGTTGTGATGGCAGTCACACTAGTGGGGGCTGGGTAATCTATAAGCACATCCTTATACAGGTTCCTAGTCGCAGGACTATCGAGACAGGGCATCGATACTCCGGAGTAGACTAGCGTATGCGCTTCTCATCCCAGTGTGGGAGATGGTCTGTCCCACAGCCATCAGTACGTCGTACTGGAGATAGTATACGGGTGCTCGTTAGGTTACGAGTACACTGGACAGGACTCGTCGGGAACTGACAGGTTGGTATTATACCTATCGTCAGTTATCAGTTCCCAGGTGACATGAGTACAGCTTAGTCCGCTGACTTGACACTGGCACTTCGCCTCGAGTGTGTTCCCACTGCACTTTGATCACTACCCTACCACGGCTCAAAGGAGTCGTGCAAACAGGTAGTGGTTGGGTGCAGTCCCGAAGCACTTGGAGGCAGTGACGGTTAGACAGGATTCGTCTCTCCCGGTATTGGGGGTTGACATCGCGCTGTGTCTAGGAGAGCCATTACACAAGTAGTCCCTGGCCAGGGCAAGCGAGATATACTGGTAGGCTTCCAGTGTTATCTCAGGGTGTTTTGGGCTTCACTCCGACACGACTTGTACCGCTATTGGGGGACTGACGTTTTACCGCCCCCTAGGCCCGACATGCGATGTATCAGACGAACAGACCGGACTGTACGGAGAATGTCACATTCAGACTCAGTAGGAGTTCAGATAGGGTTCACCTCGTCAGCCTTCTTGTCGGCATCTACCTGGGGACCGTTACGCACAGCTAGTGCCGCTTGCGGTCTGTGGTTAAACCCACTGCCAGCGTAGTGTCGAGTCTTTAGAGTCCCACACAGAGGGTATTCGCCTCTGGGCAAAACAGAGTAGAGGTCGCATGGTTTTGCGGCAGGGTTTGTTCTCATCCGCGCACTTGTGCACGTTTGGAGTCCGGACGGATTATACTGGCAGGCTCTGGTTTGAGCCAGATACTGGTATAAGTTTTTGGGGTTGCTTTTATATCTTGGTATTCTTGTTCCTCGGAACGAGAATGCAGGTGTGTATGCACAGTTGCTTGAGGCGGAGGATGAGGTATTTCATTAGGGTTTCGGAACGGGTGCGTATGCACAGTTGACAGTCATCATTTTCCAAACCCTAATAGATTTATGAAATATCAATTAATAATAGTAATTAAATGAAATATTGTTATGGTTGATTTTGTTGACTTGTTGACCATGGTTGACTTGTTGACCATGGTTGAATGTTGACCACCATCATGCTTTGAAAGGATTCTCCTTGATTCTTGCTTACATTCATTTAATGAAGCATGATAGTGGTCATTCCAAAACTACCATCAACTATTCTCATTTGAATTATTATTACTAATTAGATAATTCTTTTTCTTTTGATATGGTTGCAAAAAGGAAAAAGAGATCTCATTCTTTCATAACCATTCTCTCTCCTCACTTCATCTTCTTCTTCCTCAAGCTCAAGGTGATTCCTTCTCATGTGTTGAGAATCCCTCACCTTGAAAAAGAAAGCACCCCATAGATACTCTCTACTCTCTCTAGGGTTCAAGGTTTAGCAAGCCGGAGATCCTAGTTCACTCAAAGTTCGAGTAAGAGCCCGAAGGTTGAACCCTCAGGTGGATCCATCTTCGACGGAAGAAGGCGACGAGGAAAGAACCATCAACCTCTACAAAGTTTGAAGAAGAAGGAGTTCATGTTTAGGTATAACCATCTTTTCGAGTAGCTAACTCTCTTTAGCAAGTTTGCTAGTTTTAGTTTAGGAAAAGATCCCGACTTTGTTAGTCCATGTTGCCCCATGCGCTAAAAATTTGATTTTTATACCGTTTCCGCCTCCCCGTAAGAACCGGGGGTCGCAACGTGGACTTACAGTGGTATCAGAGCCTAACTAAACTTAAACTAGCTTGGTAGTGAAGTGTAACGAAGTTCGGAACCGTAAAAATCCAAAAACCAAACTTTTACAAAACCCTAGTTTCTGTTAAATTTTTTTCTGGTCAAAACAAGATTTGTTATACACCTAAAATCGGCTCAGGGTTTTGTGAGAACACCCAAGAAAAACGATCGCATGATTCCCTTAAAGCGCCGCGGTTCCGCGGCAATAGGTGGCTTAGGCCGCGGAACCGCCGCCGTTTTGTTTCCTCTTGTGATCGTTTTTAGTGCAGTGTTCTTCTGGTAGGATTTTGGGATTTTTAAGATATATTATATGTGCCCAGATTTTCCAGAACAGAAATTTACTTTTGGGGTCCTATAATTCCGTATTTTTTTCCGAACTTCACTGCACTTTGACTATGATGGTTATATCTGTGATGTTTGCATGTATTGAACGTCGGCTAATCGCTATAAGTCGATTAGTCGGGGTTATACATCTCTGTGATCTGTGTTTGATATTGGAATGTGTATATGAATCTGTTGGACTGTCGCGGGTGAATAGCCGGGGTGGATGTGAGATGAGCTTTTGTTTTTCTTTCATTCATTTGTAAATGTAAATTGATGTAATATTATTATTTGTATGGCCGCACAACCGGGTCGGGGTTGTAGCCGTCATTGTATAATTCTTTTTACTGTTTTTGCTCCTAGGATTGACCCATGGAGGGGTGCACAAACTGCCGAGTACTTGGCGGGTAGTTTGCCGCACCCGTAGGGGTCTTGGGTGGGGTATTTGCTATTCACCGTGACCGTGTAATCCGCTTTTCGTTGCAGGCTCGAACGGATTGCGGATTGCTAGTATATCCAATGTATTCATCTGTGATCTGTAATGTCTATCATTGCTTTATATTTAGGCGTTGCTTATGTTTTACAGCCGCGCTAGCCCAGCCCCCGCTCTGTCGTTAGTTAAGTAACCTAACGAGTGATGAAGGGACCCCGTGGCGAATGCGAATGGCATAAGCGTACGTCATATTTTGGTTGTTTTCTGCAATGGTAGGATTAAATGATGGGACACATTAAAAGAACTAATGCAAGAATATCACGCATTAAAAGAACTAATGCAAGATAATAAACCAAGCTAAATTCGTTGGAACACTTTCGAAAAACCACTCGGTTCTTTTCAAAACTAACTTTTAAATGCGGAGCTTGAGCCACTCCTTCTAAAAGCTATCTCGTTCCATCGATTATATCAAGTTCACTACGTTCACGGTTTCGCCAAAACCATTCGTAGCCCTCCGTCGTTTCGTATGAATATTCTATAGTATTCAAGCTATGTTTGTTGACCTTCGTCAAGACATAGAGATTGGTAGCTGTTGGGTGTTCATATGTAGCATAGATAGATGCGTTGGTTTGGGACAGTCGTATTGCCTTGTTGACCTTCGTCAAGGGTATATACGGGTGGGTTCAAATTAACCTGGATAATGACGGGCAGAACTTGACATGTGACTTATGATTTGTTGACCTTCGTCAAGGTCATAAGAGCATGGGGCAAAAAATCCACATCGGGAGTTTCATAAGTACCGAAACTTGCTAGATTTGCATACCATTTGGAGTGTGATGATTATGGTAGGATTCCTTCATTTTCGTCACGCGATGATATTTGGATCCCGATCCTACTGTGAGTATATGCTACTCCTCGGGAAATTTCTCACTAAACGATCAATGCTATAAACCTAGTAGGTGCCTAGAAAGGTGTTAGCGGGGCTACGCCCCCAGGGAAAAGAGGTTCTTAAATTAAGGAACTTCGCGAAAGCGTTGGAAAACCTCCCTCGAAGTACCGACACTGGCCTGGCTGAACGGTTAAGCAAGTATTGTACGGTGGGATTGATCCCGACTAATTCTTCCTTTGTGGTTTGAGGAGGGATTCGAGAGACAGTGGGAGCCATCCTGTTTAGACAAATTAAAAACCATTCTAAACTTGCAAGAGCATCGTGCTAAGTGTTTCTTCTCTCCCCCTGCAGCGACCAAATCGAAATGACTGGACTTAAGTTACTTCTAGATAAAAACATACTGACAGGGCCAAACTACAAAGATTGGCTCAGGAATGTAAAATTGGCAATCACTTACGACAAGCTGGGGTATCTTCTTACCACCAAAGCTCCCCCAGTCCCAGGTCCCACCTCCAGCGTCGCGGATAAGGAAATCCGTAAGACTTGGGAGATTGATTGCGCGAAGGCCAGGTGCCTCGTGCTTGCCTCTATGGACAACGAACATCAGAGGAGGCATGAGAATATGGACCTCAAGTCCATATTTCTCCATACAAAAGAACTGTATGGAGAGCAGTCTCGTATCGCAAGATACGAAGTGTCGAAGAAGTTATTTTCGACAAAGTTGGCCGTCGGATCATCGGTAGCGGACCACGTGCTTAAGATGATTGGCTACACTGAGGAGCTCGCGGAACTTGGGACCACGTTGGACAGTGAACTTTATACGGATTTAATTCTCCAGTCCCTTCCATCCACTTACGCCCAGTTCATACTGAATTTCAACTTGCAAGAAAAGGAAGTTGAACTTTCAGAACTCCTCAACATGCTGAGGAGCGCAGAGGGCACCCTACAGAAGGGTAGGGAAACACCCGCTTTGTTTGTAGGAGGATCTTCTTCCTCTAGGTCCAAGGCAAAAGCCAAGGGAAAGAGGAAGAAAGCCCCCGCCAAACCAAGAGGCGGTGTTAGTAAAGTGGGTACGAAGGGAAAGGAAAAGGCAACAAAGATTGCGGGGAAGCTTGTTGGTAAAGAGGAATGCTTCTATTGTCACAAGAGTGGACACTGGAAGAAAGATTGCAGGGCTTGGAAAGCCAGGACACAGGAACTGAAGCAGGTTGCGGCTTCAGTTTCAGGTGTGTATGTTATTGAAAACTGTCTTTCTATAAACTCTACTTCCTGGGTATTGGATACCGGATCAGGATCTCATATCTGTAATTCTTTGCAGGCGTTGAGAAACCGTAGGTTTTTGAAGGCAGGTGACATGACCCTCAGAGTTGCGAACGGAGCTAGCATGGATGCTAAAGCCGTGGGGGACTATCACCTAGGAATGTCAGATGGGCATGTTTTGGTTTTGCGTAATTGCTTTTTTGTACCCAACGCAACTTGTAATATCATTTCTGTATCTTTGGTTTCTAAAGAAGGTTATGAATTTGCGTTTGTAAGTAATGTTGTAAACATTCACCTTAATCAAGTTCTGATTGGGTCAGGTACACTGAGCAATGGTATATACGTATTAAACCAACCACAGATTTTCAATGTCAAGAATACACACAAAAGAAAGTCTCCAGATATCAATCAGGCTTTCTTATGGCATTGTAGACTGGGTCACATCAATGAGACACGGTTGACTAAGTTACATAAAGAAGGATACTTGGATCCGTTCGAGTATCAGTCTTATGCCACTTGTGAATCTTGTCTCATGGGAAAGATGACAAAGACTCCGTTCACTGGACACGGAGAAAGAGCGAGCGAGCTCTTGGGACTCATACACAGTGACGTGTGTGGTCCAATGTCTACACATGCGCGAAGCGGTTATTCATACTTCATTACTTTCACAGACGATTTCTCTAGGTATGGACATGTCTTCTTAATGAAGCACAAATCCGAGGCCTTTGAGAAATTTCGGGATTACAAGAATGAAGTTGAAAAACAAACATGCAAAAGTATTAAGATTCTAAGATCGGATCGAGGTGGTGAATACTTGAGTGCCGAGTTCCTAGACTATTTAAAAGAGAATGGAATTCTCTCTCAGCGTACTCCTCCATACACTCCGCAATATAACGGTGTATCGGAAAGGAGGAATCGAACCCTATTGGATATGGTTCGTTCTATGATGAGTAAGGCTGAGTTACCGCGATCTTTCTGGGGCTATGCACTAGAAGTAGCTGCGTATCTCTTGAACAAGGCTCCCACCAAGACTGTGCCTACCACTCCATATCAGATGTGGAGTGGGAACAAACCCTGTCTTAAGTACCTTAAGATATGGGGATGTCCAGCTTTTGTAAAAAAGCAGCATGCGGACAAGCTCGAGGCACGTTCTGTACAGTGTAAGTTTGTGGGATACCCAAAGAACTCCAGGGGGTATCTGTTCTATTCCGCTGAGGAACAAAAGGTTTTTGTTTCTCAACATGCCCGCTTCTTGGAAACTGAGTTTTTGGAAACCCAGATAAGTGGGAACGCAATAGAACTGGAAGAAATTCCAGAACCACAAGCTATTACTGAAAGCTTGGAAGAGCCAGTAAGTTCAAAAGAACAGGACATTCCTACGCCGCTCCGCAGGAGTAGTAGGCAGTCTCATCCGCCCGAGAGATACTACGGTTTTCTCATAGACGGGGATAGAGAGGATTGCATCATAGACTATGATGAGCCCACTAGCTTCCAGCAGGCCGTTCAGAGCGTTGACTCGGTAAAATGGCTGGATGCAATGCGGACCGAAATGGAGTCCATGTACACCAACAAAGTATGGACGTTGGACATTGCTCCAGACGGGGTAAAACCCGTAGGATGCAAGTGGATCTTCAAAAGGAAGATTGGTGTAGATGGACAGATTGAGACCTATAAAGCTAGACTTGTAGCAAAGGGTTTCCGTCAAAGACCTGGCTTGGACTATGACGAAACCTTTTCTCCAGTGGCTATGCTGAAATCCATTCGGATCCTTCTTGCCATTGCTGCCTTCCACGATTATGAGATTTGGCAGATGGACGTAAAAACCGCTTTTCTAAATGGAAATTTAGAGGAGTGTGTCTATATGGATCAGCCAGAGGGTTTCATTCAGAGTGGGAGCAGCGGAAAGGTGTGCAAGTTGCTTAAGTCCATCTATGGACTAAAGCAGGCATCGCGGAGTTGGAACATCTGTTTTGATGAGACGGTCAAGGAATTTGGCTTTATCAAAAATCCAGATGAACCATGCATCTATAGTAGATTTGTAGCGAGAACTGTAGTATTCCTCGTTTTATACGTGGATGACATTCTCTTAATAGGAAATGACATTCCTATGCTACAATCTGTCAAGGGTTTCTTGTCACACAGGCTCTCCATGAAAGACCTGGGTGATGCCTCATACATCCTGGGGATCCGGATCCATCGTGATAGATCCAAGAGGATATTAGGACTTTCACAGTCCAGGTACATCGACACCGTACTGAAAAGATTCAGTATGGAAGATTCCAAGCGCGGTAACCTACCGGCTTGTCACGGGATCACCCTCTCTAAAGAGATGTCTCCCAAGACTGATTTGGAGAGGGATCGCATGTCTATTATACCCTACGCTTCTGCGGTAGGCTCTATAATGTATGCGATGTTGTGTACCAGACCGGATGTAGCTTATGCACTGAGTGTAGTAAGCCGGTATCAGTCAAACCCTGGGGAGAAACACTGGATAGCAGTAAAGAACATTCTCAAGTACCTGAGGAGGACTAAGGAGATGTTCTTGGTGTATGGCGGAAAAGACCTCCAGATCGAGGCCTTTGCTGACTCCAGCTTCCAGAGTGACAAGGATGATTCCAAGTCCATGTCGGGTTTTGTCTTTACCCTCAATGGAGGGGCGGTGTGTTGGAAGAGTTCCAAACAGGAAACCGTTGCAGACTCGACGATGGAAGCGGAATACATTGCTGCATCTGATGCCGCAAAAGAAGCTGTCTGGATGAGGAAGTTCTTAAAAGAACTTCAGGTGGTTCCGTCCATTGTTGACCCAATACCTCTGTATTGCGACAACAACGGGGCTATAGCTTTAGCGAAGGAACCCAGGTCCCATCAGAGATCCAGGCACATCTTGAGGCAGTATCACCTGATCAGGGAGATCGTGGATCGCAAGGAGATCGAGGTTCGGAGGGTTGCTTCAGAAGAAAACACTGCAGATCCATTCACCAAGGCCCTACCCCAGACTCAGTTCGAGCGGCTGATCGAGATGACAGGTCTTCGATATGCCAGTACATGGCCTTAGTGCAAGTGGGAGATTGTTAGTGTATATGCCCTAGAGGCCATTACTGTATCATACTAGTTTGTATATTACTTAATGGAAGCTTGGGATATTCACCTTGTATAAACAATCTTGCTCAATATAGTAGTATGCTACTTGGTTTGTTTCTACTTCAATGTGTACATGTGTTTATTTTGCGATATCACCTATACGCATTAATGGAGCCCTTAGGATCTTTGCTTGATTACCAGCGTTGTGATGGCAGTCACACTAGTGGGGGCTGGGTAATCTATAAGCACATCCTTATACAGGTCCCTAGTCGCAGGACTATCGAGACAGGGCATCGATACTCCGGAGTAGACTAGCGTATGCGCTTCTCATCCCAGTGTGGGAGATGGTCTGTCCCACAGCCATCAGTACGTCGTACTGGAGATAGTATACGGGTGCTCGTTAGGTTACGAGTACACTGGACAGGACTCGTCGGGAACTGACAGGTTGGTATTATACCTATCGTCAGTTATCAGTTCCCAGGTGACATGAGTACAGCTTAGTCCGCTGACTTGACACTGGCACTTCGCCTCGAGTGTGTTCCCACTGCACTTTGATCACTACCCTACCACGGCTCAAAGGAGTCGTGCAAACAGGTAGTGGTTGGGTGCAGTCCCGAAGCACTTGGAGGCAGTGACGGTTAGACAGGATTCGTCTCTCCCGGTATTGGGGGTTGACATCGCGCTGTGTCTAGGAGAGCCATTACACAAGTAGTCCCTGGCCAGGGCAAGCGAGATATACTGGTAGGCTTCCAGTGTTATCTCAGGGTGTTTTGGGCTTCACTCCGACACGACTTGTACCGCTATTGGGGGACTGACGTTTTACCGCCCCCTAGGCCCGACATGCGATGTATCAGACGAACAGACCGGACTGTACGGAGAATGTCACATTCAGACTCAGTAGGAGTTCAGATGGGGTTCACCTCGTCAGCCTTCTTGTCGGCATCTACCTGGGGACCGTTACGCACAGCTAGTGCCGCTTGCGGTCTGTGGTTAAACCCACTGCCAGCGTAGTGTCGAGTCTTTAGAGTCCCACACAGAGGGTATTCGCCTCTGGGCAAAACAGAGTAGAGGTCGCATGGTTTTGCGGCAGGGTTCGTTCTCATCCGCGCACTTGTGCACGTTTGGAGTCCGGACGGATTATACTGGCAGGCTCTGGTTTGAGCCAGATACTGGTATAAGTTTTTGGGGTTGCTTTTATATCTTGGTATTCTTGTTCCTCGGAACGAGAATGCAGGTGTGTATGCACAATTGCTTGAGGCGGAGGATGAGGTATTTCATTAGGGTTTCGGAACGGGTGCGTATGCACAGTTGACAGTCATCATTTTCCAAACCCTAATAGATTTATGAAATATCAATTAATAATAGTAATTAAATGAAATATTGTTATGATTGATTTTGTTGACTTGTTGACCATGGTTGACTTGTTGACCATGGTTGAATGTTGACCACCATCATGCTTTGAAAGGATTCTCCTTGATTCTTGTTTACATTCATTTAATGAAGCATGATAGTGGTCATTCCAAAACTACCATCAACTATTCTCATTTGAATTATTATTACTAATTAGATAATTCTTTTTCTTTTGATATGGTTGCAAAAAGAAAAAAGAGAGCTCATTCTTTCATAACCATTCTCTCTCCTCATTTCATCTTCTTCTTCCTCAAGCTCAAGGTGATTCCTTCTCATGTGTTGAGAATCCCTCACCTTGAAAAAGAAAGCACCCCATAGATACTCTCTACTCTCTCTAGGGTTCAAGGTTTAGCAAGCCGGAGATCCTAGTTCACTCAAAGTTCGAGTAAGAGCCCGAAAGTTGAACCCTCAGGTGGATCCATCTTCGACGGAAGAAGGCGACGAGGAAAGAACCATCAACCTCTACAAAGTTTGAAGAAGAAGGAGTTCATGTTTAGGTATAACCATCTTTCCGAGTAGCTAACTCTCTTTAGCAAGTTTGCTAGTTTTAGTTTAGGAAAAGATCCCGACTTTGTTAGTCCATGTTGCCCCATGCGCTAAAAATTTGATTTTTATACCGTTTCCGCCTCCCCGTAAGAACCGGGGGTCGCAACGTGGACTTACACAAATTTCAGTTTCTATAGAAATTCCCGATGTGAATTTTTGCCCCATGCTCTTATGACCTTGGCGTTAGTTAAAATGTCATAAATCACATGTCAAGTTCTACCCATCATTATCTTGTTAATTTGAACCCACCCGTACATACCCCTGACGTTGGCCAAATGATAGTACGACTGGCCTAAACCAACTCATCTATCTATGCAACAAATGAATACCCAGCAGCTACCAAACACTATGCTTTGGCGTTGGTCAAAATACATAACTTGAATACTACTGAATACCCAAATGAAATGACGGAGGGCTACGAATGGTTTTGGCGAAACCGTGAACGTAGTGAACTTGATATGATGGAAGGAACCTGATAGCTTTTAAAAGGAGTGGTTTAAGCTCCGCAATTAAAAAATATCTTCTGTTTTTAAAATAACCGAGTGGTTTCTTTTAAACTGTTCCAACGATTCAACTTTGGTTTATTTTCTTTGCATTAATATAATGCGTCCCATCAATTAACCTATCATTGCAGAAAACAACGAAAATACAACGTCCTCTTATGCCATCCGCATTCGCCACTGGGCCCCGTCATTCACCCGTTAGGTTACTTATCTAACGACAGAGCGGGGGCTGGGCTTGTGCGGGTGCAAAACATAAGTGACGCCTACTAGATATCATATATAGATATTGTACATTCGTCAGACCCAATAATAGGCATTCCAGATCACAGATGAACATATTGGATTTTCTACGAATCCGCATTCCTTTTGAGCCTGCAAAGAAAGTTGGATTACACAGTCGCGATGAATAGCCAAAACCCGACCCTAGACTCCTATGGGTACGACAAACTACCCGCCAAGTAACCGAAGTGAAGCGGTCTCCCTCAACGACGTGAGTAGGCCACTAAATACTTCAAAGTACCCGGTAGTTTGTGCACCCCACCTTGGGTCTATCCTAGGAGCAGAAAACAGTAAATGCAATAATACAACGGTGGCTACAACCTCAACCCGGATGTGCCCCGCAAAAGAATATTACAACAAATTACAATTTACATTTGAATGAAAGAAACACTCGTCTCACATCCCCGGCTATCCATTCACGACAATCCAACAAGTTCACAATCACAAAGCAGTAAAATCCAATACAGAAATGTGCAACCCCCTGCTAACCGACATACTAACAGTTAGGGGAGGTTTACGAACACATTAAACACAACACAGATATAATCAAGTTAGCCAAACATCTTAGAATTTCGATCAAGCAACACTAATGAATCTACTCCAAACAATTCTCTGTGCACATAAAATCTGAGCAGAAACAAAACATCCCAGAAAACACAACATCAATACAGAAGAATAACTGAGCAAATTTGGGTTGACTCGGAGTCAACTCGGCCGTGGATCCACGGCGGATCGCTTGGATCGGCGGCGGTTCCGCGGTGGTATGGCCGATTCACAGTCCTAAATTTCTTCACAATTCTTAAAAAACCTTGCTTGTATTTTTAAGGGTCCCTGAATAATTTTTAGACACCGTTTTAAAAACGGTAGAAACTATGTGAAAATGATGTTTTTTCGGGTTCGTTTTGTGATCGAATTTCTAACGACTTTGCTAACATGTTAGTTATGGTTTAGCTAGGCTCTGATACCACTGTAAATCGACGTTAGACACCCCACATGATGCGGGGAGGCGGAATAGGTAAAACAATCATTTTGTTTAAGTTAACATCGACTAATTTTACGGATCTTTGCTAAACCCTAACTAACAACTATATAGAATTGATTAACTACTATGATAAATAATTATACCTCAAGATTCTAGTCCTTCTTGTTCTTGTTGTTCACCTCCTCGTCGGCCTCCTCGATGTGATAGAAGATCCACCCGAGAGTTCCTCCTCCAAGCTTTAACCTCCCACTTGAGGTAACTAGGTGGCTATGATTGCTAATCAAAGTAACCTAGAGGATATAGAGATGGATTAGGGATCTATTAGTCTTGCTAACCCTTGGGATCTCAACACATGAGAGGATTAGGGTTAGGTTTTTGAAGAGAGAGAGCTTGAGGAGAGAGAATGTGTTTGTGAGAATGAATATAAATCTTGAGTCATTTGGATAAATAATGAAGCATGAAAATATCTAAGTAATAATATATAAAATTATCAACCATGCTTCATCATGAGTCATGAGGTGAATCACCTCATGACTCATGATGTAATTAATGCAAATTTCACATCATCCCCTCCACCTCATTAAGCTTAATTCATAAATGAATTAAAACATAATGAGTCACTTTTCTTCTAGAAGCTTCTCGAATAATTACGAGAATGCCCCTCCCATCCGTAAAACACGAAAAATCTGAGACTGTATAAATCCAATAATCCAATACTAGAATCTGGCTTAAACTAAAGCCCGCTGGTAAAAACTGTCCGAACATCGTACGTGCATAAATACACGTATGTGTCCGAACCCTGTCGTAAAACCATACGACCTCTATATCGTTTTGCCTGAAGCATGGAAACTCTCTGTGTGGGACTCTAAAAACTCGACACTACGCTGGCAGTGGGATTAACCACAGGCCGCAAGCGGTACTAGCTGTACGTAACGGTCCCCAGGTAGATGTCGATAAGAAGGCCGATGAGGAAACCCATCCGAACTCCTACTGAGCCTGATGTGACAATCTCCGTACAGTCCGGTCTGTTCGTCTAAGACTATCGCACATCGGGCCTAGGGGGCGGCAAGCGTCAGTCCCCTAAAAGCTGTATAAGTTGTGTTGGAGCGAAGCCCATTACACCTTGAGAAGCTACTGGAAATCCTACCGGTAAATCTCGTTTGCCCTGGCCAGAGAGTTTACGTAATGGCTCTCCAAACACAGCGCGATATCAACTCCCAATACCGGGAGAGACGAATCCTATCTAACCGCCACTACCTCCAAGTGCTTCGGGACTGCACCCAACTGCTACCTGTTTGCACGACTCCTTTGAGCCGTAGTAGGGTAGGAATCTAAGAACAATGGGAACACACTCGAGACGAAGCAGCAGTGTCAAGTCTGCGGACTATGCTGTACTCATGTCACCTGGGAACTGTTAACTGACGACGGGTATAATACCAACCAACAGTTCCCTGTGAGTCCTGTCCGGTGTACCCGTAACCCAACGAGCATCTGTATACTATCTCCAGTACAATGTACTGATGGCTGTAGGACGGACCATCTCCCCAACTGCGATGAGATACGTACACACTAGTCTACTCCGGAGTATCGATGCCCTGTCTCGATAATCCTACGACTAGGGACCTGAAAAAGGATGTGCTTGTAGACTACCCAGTCCCCACTAGTGTCACTGTCATCACAACGCTGGTAGTCAAGAAAGATCCTGTGGGCTCTATCAATATGTATTCGCGATATGTTAAAAGAAACATATACACATATTAAGATAGATATAACTAAGTAGCATACTACTATGTTGAGCAAGACTGTTAATATAACTGTGAATATCCCAAGCTTCCATTAAGTAATATACAAGCTAGTATGATACAATAATGGCCCCTAAGGCATATACACTAATAGTTAAATATGATTTTTATCATACCTAAATTATTTACAATAGTGGTAACTTGCATAAATTACATCATGTTTATCATCCGAGTATTCTAAGTTGATATAAGAAGCTTTGTATTATTGAGAATTTATGGTTTGAGTTTTCCTGTACTATTACATAAATCTAGTGATTTCATGATTTATGTGACATGTCCACCAACAGATGTTTTATAATTTGGTTTTATTCCGGACCGAGTGGGGGAGTTATATGGTCGCGGATTTATACGTTATCCAGATTGAGTGGGGGAGATATACAGTTGGATACATGGTGGACCCGGTCGAGACCGAGGGACATGATAGCCGCATTTAAGGAGGGGGAGCCTAGTGAGGTTACTCGCTACCGGAGATAGTAGTGAAATACGGTGGATATCTAGATGATACCGACCGGTATTATTGATTACAGGATCGTTCAAGGAATGATGCCCGAGAGAAATGGAAGTTTTGTGTCGATGATGGCACGGAAAGATGAAATTTATTAGGAATAAATGATGAGATTTCAGTTTTGGTTATGTGATTTATAGTACAGATTCATGCTTTCCATATGCTATCATACATCATACTTGCTCTCATTTCAGTTAGTTATGATCGTCATATTTACATTATTAACCGTTGTATGTTAGTTATATTCACTGAGTTGGAAACTCACCCCGTTGTGCCACAGTTCCTTACAGGGTAGAGTGGACGGTTGGTGGCATTGCAGATCCACTTTTTCAGCTTTTCTCGCATCTTTTGATAGGTGGGTTACATATGTAGTAATCTTCTCTTTTGATATTGTATCATTGTATCTAGAAGGTCTCCATCAGACCTTGTATTATGACTTAGAATGAGAGATGGTTATGTATATTATTTGACAGGTGAGATCGTTGTTGTGTTAGAAGATATTTCTTTACTTATATCTGAAATTCTTATTGATATCATATACGCTTGGATATTTATCTCCACTATTGATATTGTTGATCCCAACAAGGGATGCAACCAAACTTGACACTTTATACTTGTCTTTATATCTTAATTTCATAACAACTATGATTTTTACTTAAAAGCTAAATTTTTTATAAAGAATTCTGCAAAAAGGATTTTGATCTTGGTTTCGGCTTACTCGGGTTGTGTATATATCTTTAGATATTATACAATCTAAGTGCCAGTCACATCCAAACTTTGGGTCGTGACAAAGGAGCTCTCGCAACTTGAGAGAAGGTAAAGGGAGAGACAACCGAATAATACAATTCAATTTCTTCAGGACCGGTGGCCATCCTTGACTGAAATACTTTCTTCAAGTTCATATGTTACGATACGATGACCTTTTCAAGCAATATGGATCATCGTAGTGATATTGAGTATTCTGGAGAAAAGAAAAAGGAAAGTAGGAGTAGCAGGGAGATATGCGACTTTGTCGTGAATCATGACAATCCAAAACCAAAGTGTGTAAGAAAGTTCGGCAACTTGGTTAATGTGTTTTAGTTTAAGGTAAGTCATGTGTCGCTGTAACCACACAGAGAGAGAGAATAAACACTCAGCGTGCACTCTATCAAGATTAGATTGGTTATCACTTTATCTAATCAGGATGGATTCTACCGTTTCCTCGAATTCTCCTTCAAACCCTAAAAAGAGAACTAGTTGGGATTATATACACCTTACAAGTTCGCTAACCGTTCAACCAGGCTAGTGTTGGTACTTCGAGGGAGGTCCCTCGTGTTCCATACGGACCCAATTAAATAATCCAGTTTCCGCAGAGGTGTAATCTCATCAACACTTTCTAGACACCTAATAGGTTAGCTAACTGTGAAGTGAAATTCTCCCGAGGAGTAATATCTACTCATTAGTGGAAATCGGGACCCAACTATCATTGTGTGATAACTTTGACGGAAACCGACCAAAATTACCACACTCCAAAAGGTATGCGCAAACTTGGCAAGTTTCCTTTATATTTGAAACTCCTGATATGGTTTTTGCCCCTAACGACCTATGACTTTGACGCTTGCTAACAAATCCTATGCCACCAGTCAAGTTCAACCCATCATTATCTTGATTAACTCGAATCCACTCGCACTAGCCCTTGACGCTCGCCAACAAAGCAGTGCAACTATCTCGATCAATCGCTTCTCTATGCAACAAATAAGCATCACCCAGCTACCGTACACTATGCCTTGACGCTTGCCAACAAACATAGCATGAATACTATGCGCTACCTATCTGAAATGACGGAGGGTTATGACTGGTTTTTGGCGAAAAACCTTTAATGTAATGAACTTGATATTGTTGAAGGAACTCGAGTGGTTTTGAAATGGAGTGGTTTAGGCTCCGCTTTTAAAACTAGTAATATAAAGTTTTGCTTAAGAGCGAACTTCCCGTGAAGGGATCAAGCCTCTTTCCTCATAGAATGAGGTGCGGGATATTCCTAACCGAATAACTCTATGCAAAGCAAAAGAATATGACTATGGTTTTGAAGAAAACCAAGTAGTTTTAAAAATTGGTTTTGACAACATCAAATAGGTTTGTTTTTCTTGTATTAAAGATATAATGCAGTCCCATCAAAACAAGTTTCTAATCCACACCAGAAAATACCAAAATAGCATGCTTTTATATGCCATCCGCATTCACCACGGGGTCCCGGGTCTTCACCGTAAGATCACTTAACTTACGGCAGGACGGGAACATGGTTAGCGCAGATGCAAAACATATATAAGCATCTATTAAATATAATATAATATATATCATCACAAGCATGTAACACATCACAGGCAGATAATAACCATCACAAGCATGAGATCAATAATATGAAATAGCTGATAAATTAGGAGCCCCGCATTTCATTTGAGCCGCAAATAAAACGTGATGCTCTCCGGTCGTGTTGATATCCCGTACAATATCGATCCTAACCCCCTACGAGTGCGGCGAGCCACCAGCCAATCCTAGAAATAGGCAGCACGATCTCAACTCTATGAGATGGCTACCCTCTGAATTCTGGAATCCAGTGACTCGTGCGCTCCTCCACGGGGTAATCCAAGTACAGAAATGAAATATATATATACAAGGGTGACAACGATCGCATCCTGGTCGAGCCTCAATAAAAGAATATACATGATACGGAAATGGCGGCCATATGTTGGAGCTCGTCTCGAACAAATGAATATAACAAATATAAATCAAAACTGTACAAGAAAACGCACGAGGGGAGATCCTTCATGACAATCAGTCTAAACCATCACACACACACACACACACAACAGAAACAAGTAGCACAAGCAAGTATGCAATCCCGTCTAAATGAATATATAGCAATTAGATGACATTTAATAACACACATACAAACTACGGATCATTAAACAATGCTAAAATTCGATCGAAAGTTTTTCCGTGATTGCCCAAATAAATAAACATCACAAAACAAAATCTGGGCAAAATTAAATAAGTCTAAAAATCCTAATTCCACCTATCCAAGTGACTGAAAAAAATGGGGCCAATCCAAGATGAAAAAATCGACCATGTCGGGGAAAACCCACTTTCTGGCAGTTTTTGTTGGATGAATTGATCTCGTTTTTGTTCTGGGCAATTTTGACATTAAGAAGAATACTCTGCACTTTAAATATTTTTAAAAGATTTATAAAATCCTAACAGAAACTTGGATTTGTAGAATTAGTTACGGAAAATTTTCAGCTTCGAAACTATCACATTGTCTAAACGAGTTCTAGTGTTTGGGTTTGCTCTGATACCATTGAAAGTTTCTAGTGCCCTCGCCATAGCAACCGCGATCGATGAGGAACCGAAAAACAAAAAAAAATCAAGAGGACACTAGAAACTAATACCTAGCGATCGATCCAAACACTAAACTTGAATACTACACATGCAAAGTTCGGGATTACAACTTTTGACGCGTGTCCACCCAATCGTGGAAGACCCCTCTAAGCTCCTCGTAGACTTTCGAGAATAAGCTTGAGAGGTGACCGCCCTACCGAAGATGACCCAGCCGAGGGAACCGATTCAACCTCTAGTTTCACCTAGTGAAACAACCGACGCTCTAAACTCGCTAGGAATGGAGAGTGGGGATGTAGGAATTTTTCACTATCTTTTTTCTCTAAAAAACAAAGCTCAAGAGAGCTATGAAAAAGAAGGAGGAGGAGGAGGATGGAAGCTAACCATCTCAAGAAAAATATCAAAGTGTTGGTTGTGAAAGAATGAAGAGAAAAATGGAATGGCTTCATGATTTTGTACAACCATGTAAAAAAAACATCACAACCTTTTTCATAATAAACAAATGAAGCCCATTCTTCTTTACATTTCCTCAACCATGCTCAATGCCATCTCACCCTCCACCTCATTTGTAAATGATTTTCTAAAAAGAAAATCATATAATGATGTGTCCTTCTTCTAGAATATATTCTGTATAAATACATAATACAACCCGATATACGTATCGAAATACATATATATGTATCCGAATAAAAATACGAATAGTCAAGAGAGAGAAAATGAATATTGAACAATAATAATAGAATATATATATATCAATATATATATATACACACATATAAATTATTAAATCAAAACCTGATTTAATAATCCGGCTTAATCCTAAGCTGCTAGTATTATCAGCCGTCTGATTAAAGTCCGTGTAACCTGTACACATATTTAATCGGATATCTGTATATACCAGTATACGTCATCTATATCATATTTCCTGAATCAGGAAAACCCTCTGTGTGGGACTGACTCGATAATACGTTGGCAGTGATTATTGGATAAATCCATAACCACAAGTATGTCAACGATATTAGCTATACTTAATGGCTACCCAGGTATATACTGAAAGGGGGGTCGACAATCAAGTCCGTCCGTACCCTACTGAGCCTGAATGTGACAATCTCCGTACAATCCGGTCTCTTCGTCTAAGAGTATCGCATACCGGGTCTTGGGGTGGATAACGGCAAACCCCTAATAACCCGATAAGTCATGTCGGAGTCAAGCTCATAACCAACCGAGAAACTACTAAACTCTTATGGGTAAATCTCATCCACCGTGGCCACGGATTTAGGATGATGGCTAACCGAACACAGCGTGACATCGACTCCTAATAACAGGAGAGACGAATCCCTGACAATCGCTCACTTTCTCTATGTGGCTCAGGACAGTATCCAAATAAAACCTGTTTGCATGACTCCTTTTGAGCCATGGTAGGATAGTAATCTAGGTATAGTGGGAAATCATACGAGACAAATGACGATCTCAGGTCAAAAGACTAACATGTACTCATGCTACCTGAGAAATTCCATCTGACGATAGATATAATACCATCTAGAAGTTATCGGCGAGTCCATCCGGTGTACTCACCTCCATTGAGCACCTGTATACTATTTTATGTGACACAACACCAATGGCTTGTGAAACCGTCTACCGCCCCTCGTCGGGGTCTAGAAACGTATACACTAGTCTACTCCAGAATATCGATGTCCAGTCTCGATACTCCTACGACTAAGGATATTTAAGGATGTGCTTATGGACTACCCAGCTCCCACATATATGATCGCCATCATAATGCTGGTAGTTAAGCAAGAATCCTATGGGCTTCATCAATGATGAAGACAAACCAGATAGCATACTATCATCTCGAGCAAGACTGTTCTATCTGTATAGGTTCTCCTTCAATTATCATAATTGCCTACCTGCAATTATAATAATTGTCTTGAGGGCCCTATATCAAAAATGGGATCATCAGTCTTTTGACAACCAGTACGAGTTCACCTTAGCAAAATGTTCTTGATCTTGTTAGCCTTTCATATGCCTGGGTCATCCTCGCCCGATAGGCTTCCAGGCTTTGCTGAGTTGCGAGACGGGTCTTGTCAAGAGAATCAGTTCTTCAAGCTGGAGATGGGTATTCTCTTCGTTTGTAAGTTCACATTGAACCGCCATCCACGGTGAGGGGACTTCGATTTCCAACGGGAGCACTGCTTCGGCGCCAAACACCAACGCATAAGGTGTCGTCTTCGTGGTCGTATTGAATGTCGTTCGGTACGTCCAAAGAGCTTCATGTAACCTTTCTTGCCAGTTCTTTTTATTTTTGGACACTAACTTCTTTATGAGCTTGGTTAATGTCTTATTAAAAGCTTCTGCTAGACCATTAGCTTGAAGATTATAGACAGAGGAATATCTCTATAGAGTGTTTTTCGTCACCCCATTGAGATGGGAATGCGCGCGCTTGTTAGGTATGTACAGATTTTCCTTGCCCGGGGTAGGCAGGGGATTATTGATTGTGGGGATCCAATTCTCCGGCAGCCGTGGACTAAGCAGCCGTTAATTACTCGTCGCTTTTGGAGCGAAGGAACCACCGATTGACGGGTCAAACTGGTCGTGCGAACTCAATATGAAGTGTTGGTATTTGAAAGTAATGCAGAAAGGCATGTCATTTCATTTTTTTATTTATTCTATTTGTGACAAAAGATTTTTTTTTATTTCAATGAAATATTTTATTTTATTTTATTTTAAAAGAACAAGTGTAGAGGTGAAGCGCAAGCGCGTAGCGTGGATGCGGGCGTGGGCTCGGGTTGCGCGGACCAGGAGGGCTAAACCCTCGGATTTGGGGTTGAACTCCTAAAAAAAAGTTTTATCTAGGAGTTAAAACTTCCAAGAGAATTTTAATGGAGTTAAACTCTCAAAAGAATTTAATGGAGTAAACTCCCAAAAGAATTTTTATTATTATGGAGTTAAATTCCAAAAGATTTTCTCCTTTATCTTTTGAGAAGAAACCTAAATCGGTTCTCTTAAAACTCCAAGATTTGGATCTTTGGTGATGAGAAGAGATCCATTTTCTTCTCTTAATGGAGCCTTGAGAGGCGTGTTTCCCTTTTTTCTCCTCTCTCAAATTGGATCTTGAGGAGGAAAAAGAAGCTAGCAAAAATCTTCCCGTTTTAGATTTGATGTGAGAGTTAAACTCTCCTTTAATAGGTTTGTGATGAATCTTTATTTAGTTTTGGGAAAAATAGAGCTAAACTCTTGATTTAATTGAAAATGAAAAGGAAGATCTTGAGAGAGGAGATGGAGACACAAACCCTAAAATTTTTAAGGGGAATGAATTGTTGTTTTGTTTCTCTTCATGATGTTGTCTTATATAGGCGTACAAATTTACACATAGCCCCTTGGGCTTTACAAAATGGCATTTTGTTCATCCCATGTCCATGTGCTTATTTCTTTTTACACATAAGCTATGAGCTTTACAAAAATTTGGCTTTTTGCCCAATTATTTCACATTTTCAAAATTTATTTAAATATTACATTTATTTGTTTTACTTTCTTGGTATGGGGCTGGTCTGGGCTTGGGCCCACTTGCTTAGACTTGGGTTCGGGCTTGGGCCCTTCTTGGGTTCGGATGTGGGCACGGCTTGGATTCGATAATATGGTCTGTTTGCTTTGGTTTGAGCCTACTTGTCCGCGATTTGACTTTGAATTTAACTTTTGGTCAATGAGATGTAAATTTTGATCCCAATAAAGTGCCCCCATCAATAAATGCATGATGTGTATATGGGCCGTGTGCATGAAATTGATGGATATTCTTTCGGGAAGAGCTTAATTCCGGGAGCGGAGCATGACTCCAGAAGCATAATTTCAGGTGCGGAGCATCATTCCGAGGGGTGGAGCATATTTCCAGGAGCATAATTCTGAGGGTGCGGAGTATCATTCCGAGGAGCATAATTCCAGGGGACGGAGCATCATTTCGAGGAGCGGAGCATAATTCTAGGTGAGGAGCGTAATTCCAGAAGGAGGATATATTCTGAGACGAAGTATAATTCCGACACAGGGTTTCAGAGCGAAGCATAATTCCGACACCGGACATGTATATCCTGAGACGAAGCATGATTCCGACGTAGGGTTCCAGGGCGAAGCATGATTCCGACACCGGACAGGTATATACTGAGACGAAGCATGATTCCGACGCAGGGTTTCGGGGCGAAGCATTATTCCGACACCAGACTGGTATATTCTGAGACGAAGCATAATTTTGGCGCAGAGGCAGACATTTTGAACGAAGCATTATTCCGATGCAGAGGTTGATTCTGGACGAAGCATGATTTTGACACGGGGATATATTCTGAGGCGAAGCATGTTTCCGATGTAGGGTTCCGGGGCAAAGTATAATTCCAACCTGGGATTGGTATATTCTGAGACGAAGCATAATTTCGACATAGGGTTCTAGGGCGGAGCATAATTCCCACACGGACTGTTATATTCTGAGATGAAGCATAATTCTGACGCAGAGATTAATTCCAAAGCGAAGTATAATTCCGACATGGAAGGTAGATACTCCGAGGCGAAGCATGATTCCGACGCATGGCATATATTTTGAGGCAGAGCATGATTCTGACACAGAGGTTATTGGTTAACTTGATTCCGAGATGGAGCTTGATTCCGACGGGGAGGTTGTTGGTTAACTTGTTGATTTGATTTGGGAGTTTCTTATCCGTCCAGCGGGGCTTTTGAGCCTAATACTTGGAATTTAGGTTATTGGTTGGCATCATCATTGCTACACTGGAATATGGTATCAGGATCGAATCATCATTTGCCATGGAGAACTAGGGATTTGGGTTGGCAT
This sequence comes from Agapanthus africanus, assembly GCA_030015575.1. NCBI lineage: Eukaryota > Viridiplantae > Streptophyta > Magnoliopsida > Asparagales > Amaryllidaceae > Agapanthus > Agapanthus africanus. The sequence goes on from CM057351.1 coordinate 352,600,592, forward strand.
CGGCATCGCTACACTGGAATATAGTACCAGGAGCAAATCATCATTTTCCATAAGAGGATTTGGGATTTGGGTCGGCATCAGCATCGCTACACTAGAATATGGTACCAGGAGCGAATCATTATTTGCCATTGCCCGTCGGATAGTGATAGCTTAGAAGACGGGTTTAGTTCCCTATCTCCAAAGACTTTTCAATTTTATGAGCCGTAAGGGTCTCATAAAAGCATTTTCTCCCTACGAGTCGAAAGGATATCGTAAGTGTATTTTCTACGTAGGAGTCGTGAGAACCCCCAAGTGTGTTTTTCCCTTATGAGTTGTAAAGATCCCACGAAAGTGTTTCCTTACGAGTCGATAGGATCTCGTAAGCTCTGTTCTCCTCATGTATCGTGAGGACACAAGAGTGGGTCTTCTCAAATGGAGCATAATTCCAATGGCGGAGATTGGCCGTGGGGCTGGTGATTGCGGTGGGGAATGGATGTGATGGGGATTATTTGAGCCCGTGGGTTTTATATGGTACTCAATTTGGGGACTGACTGTGGGGCTGGTGTAGTGGAATTTGATTGGGATGGAGGTTATTTGTGCCTATGGATTGTGTACGGTAGTCAGTTTGGGGATTGGCCGTAGGGCTGGGAGAATTTAGGGAATTTGGATTTTGTTTTTTTTGGTTGGCGTATGCATAGTTACACTGGGATGGTGCCAGGAGCGACTCATCATTCACCGTTGGGATGTTTGGGGATTTGAAATTTTGTTTGGCGTCTGCATCAATATACTGAGATGGTGCAAAGAGCGACTAATCATTCGCCGTTGGGGGGTTTGGGGATTTGAAATTTTGTTGGCGTATGCATCGCTACACTGAGTTGGTGCCAGGAGCGACTCATCATTCGCCGTTGGGACGTTTAGGGATTTGAAAATTTGTTGGCGTCTGCATCGCTAACACTTAAGTATGGTTTTAGGAGCGACTCATAATTCGCCTTTGGAGGGGTTTGAGATATTCATTTGTATACACATACATTTCCAGTTTAACGACTTAGGGGTCAATGTTGGATATATATTCCTTAGAGGCCTTTATTGTATATGATACTAGGGGTATGTATGTACATGACACTATTGCTCGATATGATAGTATGCTATTTGGTTTGACTTTATCTTAACATTTGTATATGTTTTACTCGTTATTTCATATCGCTAATATATGTTGATAAAGCCCGTATGATCCTTACTTGACTACCAGCGTTGTGACAACAATCATACTTGTGGGAGCTGGATAGTCGATAAGCACATCCTTAAATGTCCCTAGTCGTGGGAGTATCGAGACTGGGCATCGATATTCCAGAGTAGACTAGTGTATACGTTTCCAGACCCTGACGAGAGGCGGTGGTTGGTCCCACAGTCATTGGTGTGTTTTACCTAAGATTGTATACATGTGCTCACTGGGGATGAGTACACTGGACGGACTCACCGAGAACTGTCTATATGATATTATACCTATCGCCAGATAGCAGTTCTCTGATGACTTGAATATAGATAGTCTGTCGACCTGAGATTGTCATATGTTTCGTGTGAGCTCCCACGGTGCTTTGATTACTACTCTACCATGGCTCTACTGAGTTGTGCAAATAGGTCTTAGTTGGGTACAGTCCCGAGCCACATGGAGGTAGTGAGCGATTGTTGGGGCTTCGTCTCTCCCGATATGGTGAGTCGATATCGCGTTGTGTTCGGTTGGCCAACACCATAAGTCCCTGGCCAGGGCTGTTGAGAATTACTGATAGTTAGATCAGCAGATTCTTGGATGGTCTTGAGCCACATCAGCATGACTTATCAGGTTATTAAGGGTCTGATGTTATCCACCCCCTAGACTCGGCATGCGATACTCTCAGACGAACAGACCGGAATGTACGGAGATTGTCACGGATAAGCTCGGTAGGAGTTCGGATGAGTTTTCTCGTCGGCCTTCTTTTCGACAGGTACCCGGGTAACCGTTACGTACAGTTAGTGCCACAGACGTGCTTATGGTTAAATCCACTGCCAGTGTAATGTCGAGTCTTTAGAGTACCATACAAAATGTTTCCCTGGTTCAGGCGAAACGATGTAGAGGCCAGATTCCGATCATATACGTGTACTAGCTACACAGATTTATGTTCGGACGGATAATACTAGCGGGCTTAGGATTAAGCCTCATTATTGAATCAAGTATTGATTTAATATTGATCTAGTAATATATTATTTGATTATTCTATCTCATGGTATTCATATTTTTAGTAGTACGAATACGGGTATGTATATACGGTTTATATATTCTTGTATTTATACAAGAATACTTTTAGAAGAGGACAACTCATTATATCCTTTTCTTTTTATTAGAAATAGATAATGAGGTGGAGAGGTGAGGTGTTTTTAACCATGGTGAGAGGCATGACTATTTTTTTTGTTTATTCATTTGTGAAAACTATTCAAGCATGGCTAGTATTTTTTATTGGAAAATGAAAATGCTTGATATTTTTTTGCTTAGCCTTTCATCTCTCTTTCTCACTTTGCCATTTTTTCTCCTCTCTTGAGTTCCTCTTCTTCCTCAAAACCTAATCTCTCTCATGATTTGATAATCATAGGGTTTATGAGATAAACAAATCCAATTAATATTCTCTACATCATCTAAGCACTCTAGATTAGCATACTAGAGTCTTTAGTTACTTCATTTAGAAGTTGAAGCTTGAACCACAAACTCTCAGATGGATCATCTTTGACGCGAGGAGACCGATGACCAAGCTCGATCCCAACGGACGAGGAGCTAAGGAAGAGGACTAAAAAGACCCGAAGGAATCGATCTCATAGGTATAATCGCTCTCGGAGTAGATTCATATCTATGAAGTTTTCTCTAGCTAGGGCCTGTGGAAGTTCTTGGGTTGGTTATTGATGTTGCATGCCTAAATCTTTTTTTTTTGTGAATTTTGCCTCTCTACAAACCCCGTAAAGTGTGCGACATCGACTTATATGGTATCAGAGCCACTCCATAAGCCTTAGATAGCTCATAGCGACGTTCGAATTCCGCCATTTTTGTCGTGCACGAACTGCCGACAAAAACAGTCCCAAAATTTGATGTTTTAACTTTTTTTCATACACCGCGGGCTCACGGTTTGAACCAAAAAGCCGTGGGGTGATACTTGGGTACCCCAGGAAAACCTTAGGGGGACTAAAGGTCAGGGCCACCCCCTAAGACCACCATATGGTGGCCTTGGGTGGTGGGGACCCGAGACCACCTCATGAGAGTGCTCTCGGGTCTGCCCTCCTCTTGGTGGCCCCATGGGATGGGTACCTACCTTAGGCCCCCCAAGTATACGTTAATTTTGTGTTCTTCGCCTCTGCGAAGATTCGGGCGGCTTTCGAGTTCATTTCGACTTCCGGATTGGCTTAAAACAATATTTTTTGGGACTTCCTAATTTTTCCAGTTGTGAAAAAATGGATGTGTTTGCTAATTGTGCACGGAATTCTAATATCATTGTTTTTGTTACTTACTTTTGTGATGCGTATATGTGTTGTTAAATATCTTCTTATTGCTATACGTCGATTAGAAAGGGTTGCATATATCTTGTGATGTTCTATGTTGGTAATGGTTTGATGGATCGTCGTGTGAAAAGCCCCACGTGAATTTAGATGTGAGATGTGAGTGGATAATGTAATTCATGTAATAATTGATGTGTATTCTTTTATTGGGGAACATACGGATTGAGGATGATGTCACCGGCTGTATATTATATTTTCCATTTCTGCATCTAGGATTGACCCACGGAGGAGTGCACAAGCTACCGGGTTCTAGGATTTAGTGGGTGGCCATCTCGAGGAGTCGAGACCCGGGTCACCCAATTCTAGGATTGGCGGATAGCTTGCTGCACTCATAGGGGTCTAGAGTAATTCACACTCGTCTATTCACACGACCGTGGTGGATTGTGTTTCATTGGTGGTTCGATGAAATGCAAAAGTTCCTAGTTGATCTATTTTTCCATTCTTTGTGATGTTGATATCTGCTTGTGATGTTTATCATGCATGTGACGAATGGTTACACACACACACACACACACACACACACACACACACACATATATATATAAATGTTGTATATTTTTTGCATCTGCGCTAGCCCACCCCTCGCTCTGCCGTTAGTTAAGTAACCTAACGGTGCATGACGGGACTTCTTGGCGAATACGGGTGGCATATACGTACATTCTATTTTCGTTATTTTCTAGTGTGATAAGGCTAATTGATGGGACCACATTAATCTCAATTAATGCAAAGAAGAAAACCTAAAATTTTACGTCGTTAGAACAATTATAAAACCACTCGGTTTTCTTCAAAAACAATTTTTAAAAGCGGAGCCTAAACCACTCCTTTTCAAAGCTATTTAGTTCCTTCGACTATATCAAGTTCATTACATTCACGGTTTTCGCCAAAATCAGTCCTAGCCCTCCATCATTTTAGATTGGTATTAACTAGTATTCATGCTATGTATTTTGACCTTCACCAAGGCATAGTGTTTGGTAGCTAGCGGGTACTTATCTGTAGTATAGATAGATGTATTAATCTAGGACAGGCATACAACTGTTTTGACCTTCGTCAAAATCTAGTATGGATGGGTCTAGATTAATCTGAACAATGACGGGTTAAACTTGACTTGCGACTTATGATATTTTGACATTCGTCATGATTATAAGCGCTTGGGGAAAAAACCACATCGGGAGTTTCAAATATACAGGAAACTTACTAGTGTTGCATAATTTCTGGAGTGTGGTAGTTTTGGTAGGTTTCGTTCAAAATTATCACATAATGATAGTTGGGTCCCGATCTTACTGTGAGTATCATCTACTCTTCGGAAGAGTTTTTAACTTTGCAATCAGCTAATCAAGTAGGTGTCTAGAAAGTTGTTAACGAAGCTATGCCTATGGGAAAACGGGGTTATTTAATTGGGTCCGTGCGAAAGCATGGGGGACCTCCCACCGAAGTACCAACACCGGCCTGGCCAAAAGATAAGCGAACTTGTAGGGTGCGATTAATCTCGACTAATTCTTCTTTTGAGGTTTGAAGGAGAATTCGAGAAAACAGTGGGAGCCATCCTGTTTAGATAAACTAATAACAAACCTAAACTTGCAAGAGCATATGCTGAGTTTTTCTTTTCTATTTATCCTAATTGCAGTGACCATGACGGGACTTAAGTTTATACTAGATAAAAAAACTGATTGGGCCGAACTATAAAGACTGGCTGAGGAACATCCACATGGCCCTTACTTAGGATAAGGTTTCATATGTCTTCACAGCTAAAGCCCCCCTGTTCCAGGTCCAGAATCCTCAGTCGCGGACATTGAGGTCTGAAAGACTTGGGATTTTGATTGCGCGAAAGCCAAGTGCCTCGTGCTGGCCTCATGGATAATGAACATTAGAGGTGGCATGAGAAGGTGGACTCTGCTTTTATCTTCCTCCATACCTAAGATTTATATGGAGAGCAATCTCGTATCGCAAGATACGAGACTTCGAAGAAGTTATTTCATGCGAGATTGGCTATCGGGTCATCTGTAAGAGACCACGTCCTAAAGATGATTACTTTTATCGAAGAGCTTATGGATCTTGGAACTACGTTGGAGAATGAGTTGTATACCGACTTGTGTAGTCCCTTCCTTCCACTTATACCTATTTCATATTGAATTTCCACGTCCTAAAGGAGGAATGTTTCTATTGTCATAAGAAGGAATATTGGAAGTAGGATTGCCGGGCTTTAAAAGCCAAGAATCAGGACACGAAGCAAGTTGTGGTTTTGGTTTCAGGTGTGTTCGTAATTGAAAATTGTTTCTCTATTAACTCTACTTCTTGGATATTGGATACCATATCAGGATCTCAATCTATAATTCATTATAGGCGCTGAGAAACCGTAGAGTTTTAAGGAAAGGCCATATGACCTTCAGGGTTGGCAACGGAGCAAGTGTGGATACTGTTGCAGTGGGAGAATATCACCTTGGATTGGCGAGTGGACATATTTTGTTGTTACATAACTGCTTTTGTGTACCCAGTATGATGTGAAATATTATTTCTGTATCTTTGTTATCTAATGAAAGATATAATTTTGTACTTGAAAGCAATGCTATAAACATTCATATAAATTATGAAATGATTGGGTCGGGTACACTAAATAACGGAATATACGTACTTAATCAACATCAAGTTTTCAACGTCTAAAACACATTAAAAAAAAGACTTCAGAATTAAATCAAGCTTTCTTATGGCATTGTAGACTTGATCATATCAATGAAACACGATTAACTAAGTTACATAAAGAAGGATATTTAGATTCATTTGAATATCTATCTTATGTAACTTGTCAATAATGTATCAAAGGAAAGATGATCAAAACTCCGTTCACTGGACATGGAGAAAGAGCCACTGAGCTCATGGGACTCATACACAGCGACATGTGTGGTCCAATGTCTACACATGTAAGAAGTGGTTATTCCTATTTCATCACTTTTACCGATGATTTCTTAAGGTATGAACATGTATTCTTGATGAAATATAAATCTAAGGCCTTGAGAAATTCCAGGAGTATAAAAATGAAGTGGAAAAACAAACAGGAAAAAGTATTAAGATACTTCGATCTGATCGGGATGGAGAATTCTTAAGTGTCGAATTCCTGAAATATTTAAAAGAGAATGGAATTCTCTCTCAGCTTACTCCTTGATACACACCACAACACAACGGTGTATCAGAAAGACGGAATCGCACCTCGCTAGATATGGTGTGTTCCATGATGAGTAATGCTGTGTTGCCGCTATCTTTCTGGGGTTTTGTACTAGAATCTGCTGCATACCTATTGAATAAAATTCCAACTAAATTTGTGCCTACCACTCTATATGAAATGTGGAGTGAGAAGAAACCCTGTCTTAAATATCTTAAGATATGGGGATGTCCACTTTTTGTCAAAAAGTATCATTCGAACAAGCTCAAGGCACACTCAGTATTATGTAAGTTTGTAGGATACCCACAAAATTGTAGGGGGTATTTTTTCTATTATTATGAGAAACAAAAGATTTTTGTTTCTCATCATGCCGGCTTTATGGAAACTCAATTTCTTCAAAAAGAAATTAGTGGGAGCGCGATAGAATTAAAAGAAATTCCAGAACCACAAATGATTACTAAAGACATGGTAGAACCTGATGTTTCAATAGAGCCGAATGTACCTACGCCACTCCGCAGATCTAATAGGCAGTCTCATCTGTCCGAGAGATACTACGGTTTTCTCATAGATAGAGATCGAGAGGATTGCATCATCGATGATGATGAGCCTACTAGTTTTCAGCAAGCCATCACGAGTAGAGACTCGGTGAAGTGGCTAGATGCTATGCAATCCAAGATAGAATCCGTGTATACCAACAAAGTATGGATTTTGGATGTTGCTCCTCCTGGGGTAAAATCCGTTGGATGCAAATGGATATTCAAAAAGAAGATTGATGTAGGATGACAGGTAGAAACTTACAAAGCTAGACTTGATGCAAAAGGTTTTCATCAAAGACCAGAATTAGGCTATGACAAAACTTTTTCACCAGTGGCTATACTTAAATCCATTCAGATCCTACTTGCCATTGCTGCCTTCCATAACTATGACATCTGGCAGATGGATATTAAAACCGCTTTTTCTAAGTGGAAGTTTAGAAGAGTGTATTTATATGGATCAGCTAGAGGGTTTCATAGACAATACGAGCAGCGGGAAGGTGTGTAAGTTGCTTAAATTGATTTATGGATTAAAGCAAGTATTGCGGAGTTGGAACATCTGCTTTGATGAAACGGTAAAGGAATTTGACTTTATAAAAAATGTAGATGAAGCTTATATTTATAAGAAAATTGTAGGAAGAACTGTGGTATTTCTTATTTTATACGTAGATGACATTCTCCTGATAGGAAATGATATTGCTATGCTATAATCGGCCAAGTTTTTCTTGTTACAGAAGTTCTTCATGAAAGACCTGGGTGATGTCTCATACATTCTGGGGATTAAGATCTATCGTGATAAATTTAAAAGAATGTTGGGACTTGTTTCTCCCAATCAGAGCAAAGCTCTATTTGAAATTTAAATTTCAAAATGAAACAACGCTTCAGATGCAGCGTCAAGTGCGCTGCGCCCTAAGCAGCGCACCACGTGTAAGACACGGGTGCGCTAGCGCTAGGTGCGCTGCGCCCTAAGCAGCGCACCATGTGTAAGACACGGGTGCGCTAGCACTAAAACTAAAAGCTCCTCACCGTTAGATCAAAGATCTAATAATAATGATAAATCATTAATTGATCAGAATTAAATTCTGTTAAGAAAAGATCTCTCAAATCTTTCTAAATAACAAGATTGTGCTCTGTAAATCAGAACACCGTTGGATCAATGATCCAATGGTAAATAAAAATTACCAAAAGACAGAATAAATTCTGTATGGAAAGATTTATCAATTTTGTTAAAAACAAGAAAATTGCCTTCTATAACACAGAAGCCCTAGGATCAAAGATCCAATGGTGGGGAAACATCCTCAAATTAATCAGAGAAAGATCTCTTTAACTGATCCAACAAATCAGCTTTCCCTATATAAAGGCCCCAAGACTTCAAGTCTTATATAGAGACCCCCCCATAAACTTTGAGAAACTAAAAGATAAAGAGCAAGCTCTTACAAGAAGATCTTTCTTCAAGGTAAAAATGATGATGATGAACATAGAGATGAAATCATCTCATAAAAAGAAGAATTCATTTCTTTAAAGAGATCATAGATCTACAAAGACAAAAGGTCTTTTACAAAAAAAAAGCACGTGTAAGACACGGGTGCGCTAGCGCTAGGTGCGCTGCGCCCTAAGCAGCGCACCACGTGTAAGACACGGGTGCGCTAGCGCTAGGTGCGCTGCGCCCTAAGCAGCGCACCACGTGCAAAGCACAGGTGTGCTAGCACTAGAACTAAAATCTCCTCACTGTTAGATCAAAGATCTAATAATAATGATAAATCATTAATTGATCAGAATTAAATTCTCTTAAGGAAAGATCTCTCAAATCTTTCCAAACAACAAGATTGTGCTCTGTAAATCAGAACACCGTTGGATCAATGATCCAATGGTAAATAAAAATTACCAAAAGACAGAATAAATTCTGTATGGAAAGATTTATCAATCTTGTTAAAAACAAGAAGATTGCCTTCTGTAACACGGAAGCTCTAGGATCAAAGATCCAATGGTGGGGAAAAATCCCCAAATCAATCAGAGAAAGATCTCTTTAACTGATTCAACAAATCAGCTTGCCCTATATAAAGGCCCCAAGACTTCAAGTCTTATATAGAGAAACCCCCCATAAACTTTGAGAAACTAAAAGATAAAGAGTAAGCTCTTGTAAGAAGATCTTTCTTCAAGGTAAAAATGATGATGATGAACATAGAGATGAAATCATCTCATAGAAAGAAGAATTCATTTCTTTAAAGAGATCATAGATCTACAAAGAAAAAAAGTCTTTTACAAAAAAAAGATCAAAAGATCTCATCATAAAATAATAAGAAGAAGAACATAATTCTTCTCACAGATCATGGATCTATAAAGGCAAAGCCTTTAATCAATATAAGAGATTGGAAATATTTCCTGCAAAATAAGAACCGTTATTCTTGGATCTTGAGACAAAGTCTCTTTTAAAAGAACATAAATTTGTTTCCCAGATCATAAAATTGATCAGATGCGCTTTGCGCTCTTGAACTGCGCTTCTGCGCTCTCTGGACTGGCGCTCAGCGCCAAATGCGCCACGTGTCAATCGCGTATGCACCAATTAACCACTAGCGCTTTGCGCTCTTGAAATAGCGTACTGCGCTCATGGGCTGGCACTCAGCGCCAAGCGTACCACGTGTCACTCACGTGTGTGCCACTAAACTGAAAGCACAATGCGCTCATGAACCAGCGCTCGGCGCTCATAAACTGGCATCATGCGCTTATCATCTGGATCCTAGCGCCAAGCACGACACGCGTCCCTGACATGTGCGCCACGTGGCAGAAGCGCACTGCGCTCTTTGATTGGCGCAAAGCGCCTAGCACTACGTTGATCCCTCCGAACGGCGGCCAAGACATGGGCGTCTAGCCTGAGGTTCGGGGCAGATGCTATTTGGTTTTATCCGTCCACCTCTCCGAAGATGCCAAGTTGATTTATGGCACCGTGTATCGGAGGTTTAGACGGATGCGGCCGATGTAGCAAACTTCGTCAGATTCCCCCTCGCTTGAGGGGTTTTTGATTGTGGGGACGCTCTTCCCTGCAAGCGCAAGCCCCTGCAGTTAATTACGCTACCGTATCGCGGTAACAACTTTCTCCTTCTCCAGAATTTCACTTCGTGTCGTGTGTGTTTGTTTTGTTTGTGGTTGCCCGTGGATTGTATACGAAGACTAATTTATGTCGTCGCCCGTAGGACGTTGATTAGTCCAAATCCGTATTTACTTAGATTTGGGTTTGGTGTTTTAGTTTAAGGATACGTTAACCATATTGAGGATAAGATCAACTTAAACGTTCGTTAAGAATACGTTAGTCCTGTTTAAGACTAAGATCGACTTAACGTGATAATCCATGGCTGTCGAGACCCGTCACCTCTCTGACGTCATTGAAGGATTACAACGATAGGTGTCAGAGGAGTTCAGAGATGTACCCTTAGACCGAAGTTGATTAGGGGATATGAAGTCTATTTGAATGTTTAAGGATACGTTAACCAGATTTGAGGCTAAGATCGACTTTTAGATCCGACAAAAGAGCATTTGAGGGCTCTATTGTTCCAGTTTAGGGACGTAATGGTCCATAGGTAGTTTAAGGACGTTTCGGCAGTTTAGGGATATGGTGGTCCACTGCCAGTTTAGGGATATGGTAGTCCACTGCCAGTTTAGGGACATGGTGGTCCATTGGTAGTTTAAGGACGCATAAGTCCACGAGTTTAAGGACCTCGCAGTCCATATGGGTGTGTGGTCGTCGGGACCCGTCACCTCTCTGACGTCGTTGAGGGATTACAACGATAGGGGTCAGAGGAGTTCGGAGATGTACCCTTGAACCGGACGTAAATTGATTTAGGAGAGAAGCCGTGCTCAGTCAATTTAGTTTGAGGACTTACGGCCATGATTGGGCTAAGTCCAGTTGAAAAATGTTCAACACTTTTATTTGCATTTGGCCTATTAGGCCTTTACTAGGGCTTTGTCCTTGTTTAAACAATGCAGAGCATTGTTTTTGTTTGGTTTGGGCTCTGCCCTTTTATAAATGATGCAGAGCATCAATTTTATTTGGGCTCTGATGCATTGCATCTGTTTGAAAATAATGCATAGCATTTACTAGGCCTGTTAGGCCTTTTCAATTGGGCTCAGCCCTTCTTTTTAATGATGCAGTGCATCAATCATCTGACAGTGGCCATGTGGCCTGTCAGGCGCTTTTCGCCAACAAATGAGCGCAAGCGCTTTTGGAGGTGACACGCGTCACGCAAGCGCAGTGCGCTGCGCTTGCGCTGCTGACACGTGGCATGCTTTGGTGAGTTCGCCAATTTCAGAGAGCAAGGCTCTTTCTTAAAAGCGCATAGCGCAAGTGATTCAGATGCTGACACGTGGCGCTCTCTGGTGGCTTGCGCCAACCCAGGAGCGCAACAGTGCAGTTTTTGCAAGTGCAAGGCACTATTCCAATAATCTTGAGAATCTTTAAGATTCCAGAACCAATGTTTCATAAAAAGTGCAAAGCGCTATTTGATTTCTTGATCCAATTTAGATCAAAGAAAACAAGTTTTTTTCGTGTTTTCAGAGAACCAGTGGTTCATAAAAGAGTGCAAAGCACTTATTATTATATGAAGATCATTGATCTTGTTCTTAGATCAATGATCTATTATTAGAAGAAATTCTTCTATTTTATGAAGGTTTTTACCTTTTTCTTGAAATTTCTTCAGAGTTCTCTCTGTTTTGAGGTTCTCAATCTCTCACAATGTTCCTTCTGTTGATTGGGGTCTAGGGGCCTTTATATAGTGCTCATAAATTTGTTAAATTTGTTAAAGAGATCTTTCTCTGAGTGATTTGGGGAATTTTCCCCACCGTTGGATCTTTGATCCAAGGCTTCTGTTTTACAGAAGGCAATCTTCTTGTTTTAACAAGAACAAAAGAATCTTACTAGAATTTAATTCTGTTTGGCGCAAACGCCCCAGCATGTGACACGTGTCAAGCAGCGCTGCGCTTGCGCAACTGCGCTGACACGTGTCGCGCAGCGCACGGCGCAGCGCATCTGCGCTGACACGTGTCGCGCAACGCACGGCGCAGCACAACTGCGCTTGCGCATCTGCGCTGACACGTGTCGTGCAGCGCAGCGCTTGCATAACTGCGCTGACACGTGTCGTGCAGCGCAGCGCTTGCGCAACTGAAGCGTTGTTTCCTTTAATTTTGTTTTAAATAAAGCCTTGCTCTGATTGGGCGCGCTGCCTTGGGCGCTGTGCTGGCGTATCAGTTTTTGACACGTGGCGCGTTGCGCGCAGCGCAAAGAATTTGAAGCGTTGCTTCGAATTTTGAATTTTGAAATTCAAACAGCGCTTTGCTCTGATTGGGGGAAACAAATGCCCCTCCACCGTTGCGCTCACGTGGCGTGCACGTGAGTGCAGCGGTGGCAAGATCCTGATCGTTGGATCAACTGATAAACTGAAGGGACGCAAGCGCCTATAAATAGGACCCCTTGGTCCTTAGAAAATTTTTACCATTTTCCAAGAACTTGATTTTCAGAGCTTTGCTCTTGCTTAAAAAATTCAGAGCCTTGCTCTTGTTTCTTCCCAAGAACATCAGAGTTCAGAACTTAGAAAATTTTTTAGGTAAAATTTAACTTAAATAACTTAAATTAATTTTAATCAACAGAGCTTTGCTCTCATAGATCTTTGATCTAAAGAAAACCTCTTCGGGGTTTCACCAACAGAGCTTTGCTCTCAAGAATCCATAGAACTGGAGAGATCTTGTTCATGGGTTCTAACCCATGAATAGAGCCTTGCTCATGGATCAAAATGCAGATTTTTTTGATCTAAAAATGAAGAATTCTCAAGAGTCTTCATGGATCTTTTAGGATCCCAAAAAAAAAATTTAATCTTTTAGGAGTTTAAAGAAAACTTTTCTTTTCAGATTTTCTCATCATTATCACAGAGCTAGGCTCTTTTAAGGAATCTTACTCCCCTAAGACCAGAGTTTGACAAATGTCACTCTGTGACAGAGTTTTGCTCTAAAAGAGGAGATTTTCTCCTTGTCTCTAGAGATTTTTATTATTAATGAGAATGTTCTCTTGGGGATCTTTTCATTAATTGACAGTCTCATCCAATGATGGGGCTGTCTTATTAAATGATGCATTGTCATCCAGATTTTGTGGGTCCCCATTTGGTCCCCTACCCACTGCATTGCAGTATGGTGTAAAATTTTAAAATGTCGAGTGTTGGAATTACAGCAGTGACGGTTAATTTTTGTCTCTCTGCAGGAAACATGTCTTTCGATACTTCATTCCAGTTCGCTCGTTCGGAGGAAGGGTTTCCTGAAGCTCCCTTGGACCGCGATGTCCTAGCTATGATCAGGGACCATGACCCGGAATATAAGAGTCTCCACCTTTGGGGGTCGTGGTACAATCAGATTATCATGGGTCGACGGAGCTTCACGTGCGCAGTACTGTCATAACCCATTACGGCGATTCATTATGCCAGCCCACCCTCGGTGCAGTATGCCGTGGAGATGGTTGATTGGACCTCGAAGGGCTTTCTTCATCCCGCCATAGATGCAATTCCGGTTCAGTGTCCTATGGTTTTAGATATCTTGGGACGCCGTATCTGTCAAGGCGAGGCGCGACCTTGGGGGCAATCATATAACATAGGTCTGATCCCCCGCCACCCGATCGGCTATCTGCCGTGGGCTCCGTATATCCTGTCGGCGAAGAAGTCGCAGTTGATAAGGTTAGGATTGTACACTGCGGTTTACATCTTTCTCTTCCAGTATCCCACGCTTCCCACCTGGTGGTTCAAGGCTTTCTTGGAGCAGTAGAACATTCCTACTCACACTTTCTTTGCAATAGACCGGGAAGTGTCAATTTTTCTGGAGGAATTCACAGAGGTCTCCGGTTTACCGGTTATAGGGGAGCACTATGAGGAGTTGCTTCCGACAGACGAGTATGTCTTCGGTGCTAAGCCGGCAGTAAGGGGCCTCACCCCGGAGAATGCTTTTCAACACCAATTCCCAAGTTTGATCAAAGTGTTGAACATCTATGAGGCCTTTTACATCGAACGTGGGAGTCGCGGAGTTAGCTTCGAGGATTTCATCACTCGGTTCCTTCATCCAAACGTCCTCTCGGCAGAAGCTGCCAAGTTTGCCACCCTTGATGACCCTTTCGGTCTAGGTTTGGATAACCTACCGGCGAAGGAAATAGAACAAAAGGGTTTTTTTCTTCCAAACTCCCCGACCATGTCTTTTGCAGAAGTTGCAGCCCCTGGGATGGACGAGGTGGCCTTCTTCTTAGGATTTCTTGGGCTATGGCTGAGTTGTTTTGCGCTCCCGATGCACTCTCGCCATTTGCGGCCCTCTGTCTTTTACCCAGCTCACCGGATGACCATCGGGGTAAAAGTGGCCGTTGGGATCGCCGGCTTGGCACACTTGTATCATGGCCTCAGTCGAGCAGAGGATGCTAATGAGCCTGGGGTACTGCACGTGATCTTCCCGATGCACTACTTCGTATCGTGGCTCGAGCTACACACATCGGGTGTCTTCGGCATGCACAAAAGGCCCTCGTTCTACGACAGGTGCAGCTTCCCTCGCATCATACAGTTGATTGGCGCATCAATTGTGACTCCATCGCCACGGAACGACAGGGGTTTACTCCTTCGCCCCCACACCGTTGGAGACGGGGTGTCTTTCATCGATAAGGTGTTGACTATTGGAAAGGCGTCTACCACTGCAGTGCGGCCATTGCAAGACACTTTCAAGGATGGAGCCTCAGTTTTGACGGCCCGGGAGACCCTCCACTTATATTCTATTAGACCGGGCTTCCTGGTGTTCAGGCAGAACGGTGCGGCGATTTTCATGAGATACAACCCGCATCGTTTCGCCCAGCAACTGAGCTACAATCAAGGGGTACCGCTGGAGGCTTTCGTTTCGGAACCTGCTGCTACCGAAGAAGGGATGGAGAGCGCGCTGCATCATTTCATGCGTCTGAATACGGGCTCCCACTTCTTTATCAGTGAGCCGGCTTGCGCTCCACGACTCCTCAAGGTATATACAGAATGGTACAGTCATTCGACGGGAGCCGTCATAAAGGAGGAAAAGCGATTGCTGGTCGACCATAAGGGTGTGCCTCCAGATAGCGACCGCAACGCTCCTTTAGTGCCAAGGACCCCGGTAGTTCCTCCTCTAAAAGATGCTAGAGCCGGACCGCCGCGTGCGTAGAGTCCTCCACGCGGATTGCCGCTTCCCGATATTGCGGACGCACCACCAGCGCCCTGTGCTCCAGTGGAGACAGTGGTTATAGCCTCACCGGAGTCTGGTGTGGGTGCGGACATCGGGACCCGCCGCCCCAAGATGCCTGCAAAGCGCAAGTCGATCCTGGGTGCACCTAGGGTTAGTGGGCAGAAGGAGAAAAAGAAGTCACTCTTCGCCGCTGACGTCGCGTTCGGTCAGGAACCCCACGCTCCCTATGGGGAGGGCCTGAGTGAATATGGGACTAATAGGGGATTAGTCATGCCGCCGGATGACACGGACTTGGCGGCCGCCCTCGTAGCTTCGGAGCGGTTGGTGAGGCATGACGCGTGGCTGGCTAAGCTTGCGGAATCAGGTAACCACTAGTCGCATTTTTTATTACATCATATCTTTATTATTGCTTTTGACTAACGTTTTTCCTTCTTTTCTTCCAACAGGTATCACCACTGAAGAAGCCATTGCCGCTTCCCTCAAGACCTTCCAAGAGGAGGAACGCCTTAGAGCGTCCTTAGGCCTTAGTAAGTTTCGATTCATCAAGTTTTCATTTTCCTTGTGTTATAGTCTATCTAACCTCTCCTTTTTTTTTATCGCAGGAACCTCAATGCCGATCCCGCCAGGTGACGCGGAGACTCTCCCCCTGCCAGTCGCTGATGTTTCTGCCTCCTCGGGGCTACCACGAGAGGCCCGTCTTGAAGAGCCGATGAGAGATGACTTAAAGGCTCTGGAGGCATCTCTGAACGAGTACGATGACACCTTGATGAAGGAAGCGTCGAAGAGGTCCATTGCGACAGCCCGGGAGGAGAGGAAGCGGTTGAGGCGCGAAGCAAAGGCACGCAGGGCTGCCTTGGCCATTGAAGCGGACCCAAGCACCGTCCCTCATGCCGATACTCCGTCAGAAGAGCCCCCGGTTGCCTTGTCTACAGCTCATAGACAGGCGGTACACGCCAGTAGGGAGGCTAACGATAAGTCCACCTCAGGTAATATTTCTTTCAGAATTTTGTTGTAAGAATTATGAAGCTGTCGGTTCTTATATATACTGTCCTGCAGGGCCAAGTCCAATCGAGGGGGAGATGGAGACTGTCGAACCTGAGGGGCCAGAGGTAGAGGTATTGGTCGAAGCTGAGCCGATGGCGGACGACACAACCGAGATTGCTGGGCCCGAGCTAGTGGCTGACGAAATAGTCACGTCCACTATGCCTGAGAAAGTGGTTGATGCAGAGCCCGAGGTAGCAGCTGACGGAGCGCCTGAGACCGATGACCTCGTGGCGACGGTGAACGAGACAACCGTGACTGCTGAGCCCGAGGGAGTAGCGGGTGAGGTGGACATGATTCCTGAGGACGAGCCAACCGCTCTTTCTCAGGAGTCTGGCAATGCTCCGGTCATAGCTCTCCCCGCCTATGGACCTCCGCCGTCTCCTGTCCTTGCGAGCACGACGACGGCCCCCGTGGAATCTGGGGATGAGGCCATGGGTGGTGGACTTATATCGATGGAGGAGGGAGACGCCTCCGTCTCGGCTGGAGGCTCATCAGGTAAATTTCGGATTACTGTTCCCCTTTTTTTATCTTGCAATCTTTCCTGACAGGTTTATCCTTGTTTTTTAACGCAGGTGCGGCCAGTGCCGATGCTCCATTGCTTGAGGGAGCGCCGTCAACTACTGCCTTGGCGGTGGTCACCTCTCAGCCCTCCCTTGTACCATCGAAGATGTTGGAAGGTATGGGTTTGCAACTTATTAGTTTCATCTTTCAGATGCATAATTTATGTACTAAAGTCGTACTGTTGTGTCTTTTCAGGAGTGCTTTTTGACCATCTTTATCAGGTGTTGCTCCCATACTTCTCCTTCCCATCTGAACTCGCTTCTCCCTCTGGTGGCGCTGGTGAGTATAGTTTCTGACTGATGTCTTTCTTTTTCAGTGATGGAATTATTTCTAACTTTTTTTGTCCTGATTGCAGTGCTACAAATCGAAGGAGGGGATAACAGATTGGTCACGCCACCGGCTCTTCTGGCCTTGCCACTTGCTGCAGCTGGTACAGTAGACTATCTCATCAATGACTTTTTCATATTTCTTGAACCGTCATCTAATCGCATTTTGTCTTTTCATCTATTATTCCGATCTCAGCGCCTTTTGAATCCCGCATTATAATGCCAGCATGCCCCTTCCTAAGACGTCCGTGTTCAAAGGGTGCCATGAATAGTTTGCGCATGGTGAGCGATTACATCGAGGAGCTTGACGTCGAAACTCCAACGTCTGCAGCGGATTTTGCTACGACGGTTAACCCAATGTTGGTGATACTCGTAAACTTCCATGACGAAGACATCGTCACGTCTTGGGTTAACCACTGCAGGGAGATCGAGGCCCGCCTGCATTAACTGGAGTTCATGCGCCCTGCTCCTGAGACCTTAACCGCAAGCCATCAAAGAGCCGTGTGGATTGAACAGAGCGCTTCTTATGTCCACCACTTGGAACAAGAAGCGGCTTTAAGGTTGAGGGAATACCAAGAGACCTCGAGCGAGATGGCTCGTCTGCGTGCTGAGGTTGAGGCGAATGCTGCCCAAGTGAAGGCTATCTTTGAGGGCCTCCTGGAATGCATCTCTCATGGGCTAAGCTTGAAGCGGAAGCTTGATGTTGCCGAGCGTGACGCCCCAGGCAGGGAAGCTGCTCATCAGGCCGTTGGGGAGCAGCTTTCATCTTTCATGCAGCAGCGGGCTCAAGTGGAGGCAGAACTGGCGGTGGTGGCCGATCAGGAGAAAGCGTGGAAGGAGGTGCGCGAACAATTGCTAGAGCTATGTAAGACGCTTCCTTCCCAGTAGTTCTCTTTGTATCTATATACTTGTAAAAAAAAATTCTTTTTTGAACAAGATGTATCCATTCTTTATTCTTTTGTACGCTTCCCCTTGTACTTGATTAAATTCAATAAATAAAGATACACATTTTTCTTTGTAATGTCTTGTACTATTTCTTTGCTTTCTCCGTTCTCTTATTATCAGCAGGCTGTCTTGATAAACAGATAATATAGTAAGCGTCTAAATTTCTCCAAGAGATAACGATGGCTTAGACCGCAGGTTCAGATCTGCTGCCTAAGACTTTTCAACTCCATGAGCAGTGAGGGTCTCATAGAGATTTTTCTCCCTACGGATCGAGAGGATCTCGTAGGTGGATTTTCTTCTTAGGAATCGTGAGGATTCCTAAGAGTGTTTTCTCTTATAAGTCGTAAGGATCTTATAAGAGAATTTTCTCCCTTACAAGTCGAAAGGACTCGTAAGTGGTTGGTGAGTTGACTTGTTTCCGAGTCGAAGTATTGCCCCGACGGGGAGGTCGTTGGCTGACTTGTTTCCGGGTCGGAGGTCGTTGGTTGACTTGTTTCCGGGTCGGAGGTCGTTGGCTGACTTGTTTCCGAGACGAAGGTCGTTGGTTGACTTGTTTCCGTGACGGAGGTCATTTGTTGACTTGTTTCCGAAACGGAGGTCGTTGTTTGACTTGTTTCCACGACAGAGGTCATTGGTTGACTTGTTTCCGCGACGGAGGTCATTTGTTGACTTATTTCCGAGACGGAGGTCATTGGTTGACTTGTTTCCGCGACGGAGGTCATTTGTTGACTTGTTTCCGAGACAGAGGTCATTTGTTGACTTATTTCCGAGACGGGGGTCATTGGTTGACTTGTTTCCATGACGGAGGTCATTTGTTAACTTGTTTCCGAGACGGAGGACGTTGGCTGACTTGTTTCCGCGACAGAGGTTATTGGTTGACTTGTTTCCGCGACGGAGGTCATTTGTTGACTTGTTTCTGAGATGGAGGTCATTGGCTGACTTGTTTCCGCGACGGAGGTCATTTGTTGACTTGTTTCCGAGATGGAGGTCATTGACTGACTTGTTTCCGAGACGGAGGTCATTGGCTGACTTGTTTCCGAGATGGAGGTCATTGACTGACTTTTTTCCGAGACGGAGGTCATTTACCGACTCTAGGTTGTCTATGAACCGTAGAGTCTTGGAACTGGGGACTTTACCGTAGCTCCGATTGGTGATGTCACGTCCATGTCCTGCTGGAATGAGGAGGAACGCCGCTGTTGGTATCCAGGCTGTAGATGTGGTCGTCGAGATCTGACTTCCCTTTGACGCGGCCCGTTGGGGAAATGTAGTCCCCTTTCCTTTTTTTTTGTTTATGCCCATGAATTGTATACAGGGGTCACTATGGACTTACCTGCAGGGCAAAAGTTTCATTCATTTTTATTGTTTTATTTCCGCGATGCTCTATCATTTCAGCTTTTGATCGCGAAAGTCGCGACTGCCCAATCATTTCGGCTATTTTTCGCGGTGCCCAATCATTTCGGCTATTTATTTTATTTTTACTCGCTGCTTTTATTGCGAGTTGCCCAATCATTTCGGCTGTTTTGTATGCATACGTTTTTACTTGCTGCTTTTTATTGCAAGTTGCCCCATCATTTCGGCTATTTCGTATGCATGTGTGGCCTACCGGCTTTTCACCGTAAACCTGAAATTAGACACCGATTTCGGCATCAGCACCGCTACAACTGGGATATTGCCAGGAGCGAATCATCATTTGCCTCTGTCGATGCCGAACAAAGGTGGCTTAGCGAACAGGGTTAAGGTCCTGTCAACTAAGGCTTTTAATTTCATGAGCCGTAAGGGTCTCACAAAGGTATTTCTCCCTACAAGTCGTGAGGATCTTGTAGGTGTATTTTCTCCTTAAGAATCGTGAGGATTCCTAAGTGTATGTTCCTCTGTAAGTCGTAAGGATCCTACAGGAGGGTTTTCTCCTTGTAAATCGAGAGGACCTACAAGGGTTGTTCATCATGCGTACACATCCCCAGTCATGGATGGGACTTGGTTAGGGAAATGTTTATTCACGCCCGTGGATTGTATACAAGGGTCAGCATTGAGCCGCTTGTAGGGCAATATCGAAAGTTGTGGGGGTTGCTTAAGCACAGGTTTAGGTCTCTGTAACTTAAGACTTTCAAATCTTATGAGTCGTGAGGGTCCCATAAGAGAGTTCTCCTTACGAGTCGTGAGGATCTCGCAAGTGTATTTTCTCCTCAGGAATCGTGAGGATACCTAAGTGTGTTGCTCTCTTGTGAGTCGTAAGGATCTCACGCGGGTGGTTTCTCCTTAAAAGGTCGAGAGGATCTTGTAAGTGTCTTTTAACGAGGTTGCGCCCTTTCGGGTTTTCACAAACACTCGCCGCCTGCTGTTTTTACTCACGGAGCCCTTTCGGATTTTCATCCGTGCCCATTTTGCTTATGGACATACCGTTTTTTCTTTTTATTCTTTTTATTCTCTCTTTTTTTTTACGAGGTCGCGCCCTTTCGGGTTTTCACGAACACTCGCTGGTAGTCCTGCTGTTTTTACTCACGGAGCCCTTTCGGATTTTCATCCTTGCCCTTTTTGCTTATGGACATACCGTTTATTATATTTTTTGTTATTTTTTTTATATATTTTTTTTATTCGTCGCGTCAGCCTAAAGATGCCGCGGTAGTAGTTTAAAGACGTTTCGGTCCTTCATTAGTTTAAGGACGTTTCGGTCCGCCATTAGTTTAAGGACGTTCTGGTCCGGTCAAGAGAAAGCCGGCTACTGCTTCTAGAGTTTCAGGCGTAGGAAGATAGCGAGCGGACATAGTCGTCGTCATCTATCATTGACCTAGGCTGTGGCTCATTAAGCGTAGTATTTCTTTAGGAAGCGGCCATTTATTGGTCTGAAATGCCTTTCACCATGCATATCCATGAGTAGATAGGCTCCACCCTGGTAGACCTTGTCTATGATGTATGGTCCTTCATAGTTAGGCTCGAATTTTCCCCGCTTGGCGCGATTGGGGATCATAGGCCTTTTGACTATTAGCACGAGTTCGCCTTGGCGGAATGTCCTCGGTCGGGTCAATCTTTCATATGAGCGCGTCATCTTTGCTTTATAAGCCTCTAGATTTTGCTGCGCTATGAGCCGGGTTTCTTCAAGGGCATCAAGCTCTTCAAGCCGATGGTGAGCATTTTCTTCATCCGTCAGCTCGTAGTGGACTGCCACTCGTAGAGAGGGTAACTCTATCTCGAGGGGGAGTACCGCTTCTGTACCGAACACTAATGCGTATGGCGTAGTGTTCGTGGACGTCTTGAACGTAGTTCGATACGCCCAAAGAGCTTCCTGCAGTCTCTCGTGTCAGTCCTTCTTATTTCGGGACACCGTCTTCTTTATATCTTTGTCATGGTCTTGTTGAAGGCCTCGGCTAGCCCGTTAGCTCGCGGATTATAAACTGAGGAATATCTCCAGTCTATATTGTGTTGTTGCGTGAAGCGACTGATCTTGTGGCTTCTATAAGCTGGCCCGTTATCGGAGATGATCCGTCGCGGAGTTCCAAACCAATATATGACGTGCGTCTTGAAGAAATGGAGGATATTCTCCGTCTTCACTTCCCTCAGCGGTACTGCCTCTGCCCATTTGGAGAAGTAGTCAGTCGTCGCCAGGATGAAACGATGTCCCCTGGACGACGATGGTTCGATGGGGCCGACTATGTTAGTTCCCCACATTTCGAATGGCCAGCTAGCCACTGTCGGGTGTAGCGGATTTGGATGCTGGTGGATGAAGTCCCCATGAATTTGGCATGAGTGGCACTGCTTCGCATACTCGAGGCAATCTTGAACCATCGTGGGCCAGTAATAGCCCATCCGTTTGATTTTCAACTTCATCTTTGGGCCTGCTTGGTGAGAACCGCAGAGTCCATCATGAACTTCCTGAATGACTATTTTCGCTTCGTTAGGTCCCAGACACCTTAACCACAGAGAATCAAATGACCTCCTGTACAGAGTATCATTGACGAAGGCGAAAGACAGAGCTTGTTTCATAAGCTGATGTCTTAAGGACGCATCTTCAGACGTTCGACGGTATTTGAAGTAGTCTATAAAGACTTCTCTCCAATCCTCGGTATTTTCCCGATCTTTTATTTGCAGGGTCGTCTACTCAGTCGCTCCATTTTCTTCGGATGATTCCGGAGATATTTCCGCCGGGGCAAGCACTCGACGGCTTTGTACCATGATTCTGACGTCATCGAGGTTCTCGTCAACCAGTTCTTTAGCGAGCTTGGCTAATGCGTCCGCTTTGCTGTTTTCCGCACGCGGTATGTTTTCCAAAGTGTAGGAGGGGTTTTGGGTCAACAGTTGTTGCACCTTTTCGCCATACTTCACCAACTCTGGTTTGCACGTTTGGTAATCGCCGTTCACTTGACTGACGACCAATTGGGAGTCTCCGTATATGATGAGGTTTTCAATTCCCATGTCAATGGCGATCTCAAGGCCTGCTATCAAAGCTTCGTATTCGGCTTCGTTGTTCGTCCTCGGCTCTGTTAGGGAGAAAGCAAAGCGCATTATCCCTCCTTGTGGAGTCACGAAGATAAGGCCTACCCTTGATTTGATTATAGGGGTACTTTGTTTGCGCTTCTTCATGGAAGATACTCCATCGAAATAAAGCTCCCATCAGGTATCACCACCGTCGATCACGTCAAACACATGTTCGTCTGGCAGATCACAATTCAGAGGAGAATCGGCAGGTATCGGATGTTCAGCGAGGAAGTCGGCGATGGCCTGGCCTTTCACTGCCTTGAGAGGTTGATACGTTATCGAGAACTCCATCAAGAGCAGGGCCCATTTAGCGAGTCGCCCCGTCAATATGGCCTTTAACATTAAATATTTAAAAGGGTCCACCTTCGAAATGAGACGGACCTCATGCGCCAACGTATAGTTCCTGAGCTTTGTTATCGTGAAGATCAACGCCAGGCGGTGTTTTTCAATGGGGGAGTAGTTGCTTTCTGCCTCCAGTAGAACTCGACTTAAGTAGTAAAGCGCTCTTTCCTTCCCTTGGTCGTTCTCTTGCGCCCATAATGCGCCTAAGGAACTTTCGAGGGCGGTTGTATAAAGGATGAGGGGCTTTCCCTTAACCGGAGCAGCCAACACTGGCGGATTTTGCAAATACTGCTTGATTTCGTCTAGCGCACATTGGCATTTTTGATCCCAGACGAACGGCGTTCCCTTCTTCATCAGATGGCTGTAAGGACGGCACTTGCCTGAAAGATTGGCTATAAACCGTCGTATGTATGCGAGCTTCCCTTGGAGAGATCGCAACTGCTTGAGAGTTCTCGGCGGAGGCATTTCCATGATCGCCTTAATCTTCGATGGATCTATTTCAATACCTCGGTGTCGGACGACGAATCCCAGGAATTTGCCTGAGGAAACTCCGAATGCACACTTTGTTGCGCTACGGCAGCGCCCTGGCCGTCTACTCGAGGCCAAAATGCGGAATCAAAATTTTTCTTAACTTTTAAACCAGCGCTACCGCGGACAATAAAACCCGGATCGTAACCATTAACCTAATCCTAGCTATCAAGTGAATGGGGTAGAAGCTATACCGAGCGATCCGTGTCCTCCGGTCTTCGTCTCCACTCCGATCTCCCGCGGAATCCTCGTCCGTCACCTCCTCGTCGAAAAGGGCACCACATAGCCGAATACTTTTACGGGCTCCCACCTCTGGACCGAGGCAACTCGGGTGCGAAGTTGGCTAGCCGACGCGTCCAAGAGTACTGTAGGTGTAGTGTAGTGGTTTGTCTCTTTGGGGTTTGTGAAGTTGCCATAGATGTGGAGGTGTAGGAAGAAAAATGAACTTTGGAAAAAATGGAGCTATATTTTCTTGCTTGGAATGAGATGAGGAAATATGCTACACATCAAAAAAAAACCTCTCTTATTCTCCCCCAATATGTGGCCGGCCCCTCATATCTCAAAATGGTGGAGGGAATCTCAAAACAAGAAGGAAGGTGAGTGTAGGAAAAGAGAATGGGTGACCATAAGCAAAAGGTTATGATAACAATATCATATCAACATCAAATCCATTCTAATCCTTTCTAATCTCAATAAAGCAAGCCATCATGAAAAAGCAAAGATGCTTAACCTTTCATAATGCCACAAAAGCAAGAAACCCCTCCACAATAAGTTATTTGCAAACTTGCAAATAACCCCCTCCATCGGAAAGTCCGGCCGTGAAGGAACAAAGGAAAACCGGCCGGAACTGAATGCAAACTGGCAACTTCAGAATACTGATCCCGTAAAAAATTACAGGAAAACCCCGCTACTGCATATACATGCCCGCATTTGTATTCCCACTGAACACAAATACAAAGAGACAAAATCTACACTGTCTAATACTATGATCCGGCTTAAACCAAAGCCGGCTAGTAAAATCCGTCCGATCACGATCCGTGCAATACCGCACGTATCTGATCGAACCCTGCCATATCTCCATACGGCCTCTACAGCGTTTCGCCCGAAACTTGAGTAACTGTGTGTGGTGGACTCTAAAGACTCGTCAATACTATGGCTGTGGATTTAACCACTAGCACGTCAGAGGTATTAGCCATACGTGACGGGCCACCAGCTATTGACCAAAAGGGACGTCGATGAGCGAACTCATCCTGACACCCTACTGAGCCTGTCAGTGACAATATCCATACAGTCCAGTCCGTTCATCTATGAGTATCGCATGGCGGGCCTAGGAGGTTGGTAAAAATCAGACCCCCAAAAGCGGTACAAGTCGTGTCGGAGTATAGCCCAGAACACCCTGAGATACTACTAGAATACCTACCAGTAAATCTCCTGCCTCGGCCGAGGGCTTTGTGTAATGGCTCTCCTAGACACAGCGCGACTTCACCCCCAATACCGGGAGAGACGAGCCCCTGAAGATCTGCTCACTGCCTCCATGTGGCTCGGGACTGTACCCAACTAAAACCTGTTTGCACGTCTCCTTTAAGCGTGGTAGGGTAGTAATTAAAGCACAGTGGGAACTCACACGAGACAAATGACGATCTCAGGTCGATGAGCTAACCTGTACACATGTCACCTGGGAACTGCTATCTGATGTCTGGTATAATCCCAACTAGCAGGTTCCTGGCGAGTCCTGTCCGGTGTACTCAAAACCCAATGAGCATCTGTAAACATCTTAGGTGAACCAACTGACACCAGTGGCTTGTGAGACCAGCCACCGCCCCTCGTCGGGGTCTCGACTGTATACACTAGTCTACTCTGGAGAATCGATGCCCTGTCTCGAAACTCTCACGACTAGGGACCTTTTAAGGACGTGCTTATAGATTCCAGCTCTCACGTATATGATCGCCCTCATACTGCTGGTAGTCAAGCAAGAATCCTAGGGGCTCTATCAACGTGTAATAGCGACTCGTAAAGTCACCTAAAGCAGTACACGATGATAAAGATAAACCAGATAGCATACTATCATCTCGAGTAAGACTGTCCTACCGGTATAGGTCCTCCCTCTATCATTGCAATCACGTGCCTGTGATCCAATAATTGACTCTGAGGGCACTATATCCAACAATCTCCCACTTGCACTTAAGGCTAATTATTGCGATGTCGCATACTCACAGCCCGTGTGATACCGAACACCCAACTCCTCTACTAGTCAGTCTCACAAAGCTCGTTTGCGAAACTATTGCGTTCGAGGAATAGCCTCAGTGAGTGGATCCGCTCTGATGTTTCTTTCTATGTCTCTCTTTATCTCAAGTTCGCGGAGAAAACCATCTCCCGAAATGAGCAATACCTGTCTTAGAATGTGTCTGGATATCTGATGGGACCTAGCTCATAAATGAACTCCAAATCCAAACTTCTTAGACTGTATCGTCAAATGAACTTAATCAGTATCCTGCGCCATGCCTTCCCTCAGTATCCACCTGGACCATCTGTCCAAAATACTGCCCCCCGTCAGAGGGAAAACTATGACTCTGACGACCACCCTGCCGTCCAGGTCACCTTGGAAGTCTGGAATGACAACCGTCTCCTAAAGGAGGCTGTCGTTATCATATCTCTAGAACATCCACTTATGTTCTAAAATTGTTTCCGACTGTTTCCACAGGATTGGATCAATATCAATTTATTGCATCTACTGCAAGAACAACATCTGGTGTGGTACTTGACATCTCATGATCAACTCAATTGCCTAAGCAAGTGATCTGCCAATCATGCGTATCCCTCTCCCCTTTAGTCTGTAAGACACCTTTAGAGAGGGTGACTTCATCACTTGCAGGTATACTACCGTGCCAGGAGTCGTCCATTCTAAATACTCTTAGAATGCTGTCTAAGTACCCTGATTGGGAAACCACCCAAATCCAGATCTAAAACCATAGATCTAGTGACCAAAATGTCTGATATAACATCCAAGTCCCATGTGGAGAAACTACTGTGTGACAACCAATGTATAACCGACCGTAGTATAGGAATATTACTTCCTACTCTGTGCATGTCATCCAAATACCAGGACATCACACCCTACTACCTTCTTAACAGATCCATCCCTTATTCTGATGAAGTCAAACCTATGACTGTCACTTCAGAAATAGATGATCTATCTCCGCTATATCTGCTTTAGTCTATAAATAGACATAAGCCTCCTGTCCACCAATGCTTTCGCTACTCCCACTGACTACGACAACCCTCTGGCAAAGTCATATAGACGTACACTTCTAAAGCTAGTTTAGAAGGACGCTATACTCATCCTTCTGTCGAGTCTCACAGTCTGGAACAACAGCAATGGAAAGTTTGGGTAAACAAGAACCTCCCTGCCACTGTCCTTGAGCATACCGAAGTACCTCTCGAGTGCCTAAGGTTACCCACCATATCTGCGGAGTGGCCAATGGAATGTCAATACAGATTGAATCTTTAGGTTCTTATCAAATTTTCAGTAATCGTTTGCGGTTCTGGAATCTCTTCCAGTTCTACCATACTCCCACTACTGTTTTCTGAAAAAGATCCATTTTTATTAAAACTGCGGCGAGTCAAGAACAATATCACTATTGATCTTCCAGATGGTAGAAAGTCAACCCTCGTCATAGCCTGATTCAACCCACGAACAGCCATTACAGAAACGTGCCTTGAGTTATCCAGAGTCTGGTTTTAAGCATAAGCCGGACAACTCCCCGTACCTTAACAATGTCAAGATATGAACTGTTCTATATCCAATACAGAAACAGAAGCACTGATTTAATTGAACCAGATTCAAATCATGCAGCTGTCTCCAGTGCATGTCAACTAAATGGAAAGAGGCCGATCAGCATTACTCAACTTAGGAGTACTTCCAATTATGAGTAACCTGAAAGAGAAGCCAGTTCTCTTAATCATTACTATCAACTGAATACCACGCATAAGTATCTACATCTTCGATCACCTTGAAGAATCCCGATACTTGCAACACCTGGTTCTCTACTTTACTCCTATACCTATAACTTCTCAAAACTTAGACCCTGTGTTTCTACGAAACACTTATCTAAGAACCAGAGAAGTCATAAGTAAACAGAATATAGTACGAGGACCAACCCTTCTGTCCTAATGGATACTGGACAACATACAATACTCTGTATAAGTCCCGCGAGTCAAATAACTCATTCACTGTGTGTCGTAGGTTGAAAACTGTACTTATGGTTAAGAAGAATTACACCGTTGTTCAATACTCCTTACCTAACCATCCACTGATATAGGTAAATGTCATAGACATAATTTCAAAAAGGTATATCTCACTCTATAAAAATAGACGTACAGATATATCAATTTGAAATTGGTGCATAACAACGGATATTCAAAACCAAATATTTGCCGACCGGCAAACAACCCAGGTGACTTCCTCAAATATCACCAATTACAACGAATCCCGATATAATGAGGATGGTCACCTAATTCCTAATAACTTACTCCCACTCATCATCTGTAAAACCATACAGATATGAGAATCAAACCTGATAAATACATACCCTGGAGCAAGTGTCTAATTGGGAAATCAGTTTTCTTTTAACAGTACACAGTGAATCTGAAACATTGAAATGTTTCGATGGGGTATCCTGGTATTCCTAGTAATGCCTCTTCCATTATCCAGATTGACAACTGTAACCGTATATTTCTTTTCTACCTCTCCAAATCCCTTTATATGTCTTTAGTCATTACCTTCTGTACACCCCTTTGGGCCAAATGGTTTTCTTCCTTCCCTACCGTTCGGCACCAGCCTATGGTTTGGAAGAAGACTATCCAATAAGCATAATGGGTGTACTGTCTTAATCCCAGGAGCACTCGCACTGCGAGAGAACGTGAAGATAAAAGACAACCGAATAAACCTTATTCCTATTTCTCCTGAACCAGAATCCATCCCCGAACTGGAACAAGTTCCTTTCGAGTTCGTATATAACCATACGATGGAGTATCCAAATAAACTGTGGATCTTCGTAGTGATACGGAGTGTTCTGGAGAAATACAAAGGTGATTTAGGATTGGCGAAGAAATATTTGGTTTGGTCATGAATAGCAGTCGCAATTTACTTTGCCCTCTTACTAATCCCTTGATATGTCTTTACTTAATACCTTCTGTACACCGTTTAGGCTAATTGGTTTTCTTCATTCCCTACCGGTCGGCACTAGCCTATGGTTTGGAAGAAGACTATCCAATTTGCGTAATGGGTGTACTGTCCTAATCCAAGGAGCACTCCCAACCTGAGAGAAGATAAAAGGAAAAGACAACTGAATAGTCCTATTCGTTTTCTCCAGAACCAGAAACCATCCTCGAATAAATTCCTTCGAGTTCGTATATAACCATACGATGGTTTTATCCAATGGAAGTGGGCGTTCGTAGTAATACGGGGTGTCCTGGAGAAAAGGGTAAAAGTAGGAGTGGCAATGAGGTCTGCAACTTTGACAATCCAAAAGCCAGTGTTTAAAAAGGTTCGGTCAACTTGGTCACTGAGTCATAGTCTAGGGTGGGTCAATGGTCGCTGCTAAAGAGAGAGAGAAAAGAAACACTCAGCGTGCACTCTAACCTAGATCAGAATGGTTATCAATTTATCTAATCTGGAAACCTCCCACTGTAACCTCAAATTCTCCTCCAAACCTGAAAGAAGAATTAGTCGGGATCACCCGAGGAGTAAACCAACTCATCAGTGGGAATCGGGATCCAACTATCATCGCATGATAACGTGACGGAATCCACTCACGTTACCACACTCCAGAAGGTATGCGCAAGCCTGGCAAGTTTCAGTTTCTTTAGAAACTCCCGATGTGAATTTTTACCCCTAGGACCCAAGTGACCTTGACGGAATCAACAAATCAAAGAGTCCTAGTCAAGTTCAACCCGTCATTATCTGGATTGCATTAAACCCACCCGTACGTGCCCTTGACGGAGTCAACAAGGCCGCACGACTGTCCTAACCAATCCCATTTATGCAACAAACAAGCACCACTTAGCTACCGTACACTACGCCTTGACGGAGTCAACAAACACAACACGAATACTAAATAATACCCTTAAGAAATGACGGAGGGCTACGAATGGTTTTTGGCGAAAAACCTTTAACGTAATGAACTTGATATCGTTGAAGGAACTGCATAGCTTTTTATAAAAATATAGTGACGAAAACCTTTGCTAAAGAGGTCACTCCCGGTGAAGGGATCTCGGCTCTTTCCCCGTAGAATGAGGTGCAGGATATTCCAACTGAATACCACGATAAAAAGAAAAAAGTAATCGGCTATAGTGAAGTTATTGCCCTGACGCAAACTTCTGTCCAAGGGGTCACTCCCGGTGAAGGGATCTCGGCCCTTGCCTCGTCGACTGAGGAGCAGGATATTCCAACTGAATACCACTATGCAAAACAAAAGAGAACGCCCTTGCAATAACAGCTTTTTGAAAAGTGTTCCAACAACATCAGAATAGCTTTGTTTAGCTTGCATTGATCTGAATCAACGCAGTCCCATCAATTGATCACACCACAAAAGAACGAAAATAATGACGTACGTATATGCCATCCGCATTCGCCACTGGGTCCCGTCATCACCCGTTAGGTTACTTAACTAACGACAGAGCGGGGACTGGACTAGCGCGGATGCAAAACATATACAACATCTACTGGTATATATATCAATATATAACATTCGCTCAAGGCGTGATAAAATGCAACATCACAGAAAAGTAATCAGCATCACAGAACAATACAGATATCTGGGATCCCCAGGTTTCATAGAGCCGCTAATGAAACCCGACGTTCCCCTAGTCGTGTGGATAGCCTGTTCAATGAAAACCTAGACCCCTACGGGCGCGGCAAGTTACTCGCCAAAACCTAAAGCGAGGCAGCCCCCTTCAGCAACGTGAATGGACCACCCAGCACTTCACGGAATCCGATAACTTGGGCACCCCTCCTGGGTCAACCTGTACCCCTACGAGTGCGGCGAATAGCCCGCCAATTCTAGAGTGAAGCCCCCTCCGTCTCAATGCCATGAGATGCGGGCCCGTTGCCCTCTAGAACCCGGCTATCCGTGCACCCTTCCGCGGGGCAATCCTAGTACAGAAAGTAAAATATACATACAACGGGTATATCGACCGCAACCTGGTCGTGCCCCAAAAGAATAATACAAACAGGCAGTGACGGCAGTCCACATGTCGGACGCTCGCCCCGCAATATCAAATGTACATATAAAACAAAACTGTACTACCACTGCAACCAGGCTATCCCCACGACCGATCCGCAACAACACAGCATAATCACAGAACATCAACGTGAATGTCACGTTCGCAAATCCGTCTAACCGGGCTATAGCAGTTAGACAGGATTTACCGATCAAGTGACATTCACGGTCGCAGATATAATCTAAATACTGTGAACTAACATGTTTAAATATCCGATCGATCAAATTTTATCAAGTGGGCCCCCAAGCATTACTGTAGCACATAAAGAAAATCTGGGCCCAAAAAGAATATACCAAAACCCCTATTTCCAGCCCAAAAGCCCACTGCAAAAAATTGGTGAAGTGAAGACTCAATACTGCGGCGGAACCGCGGCCAAATAGGGGTTATGGCCGCGGTTCCGCGGTCGTATGAAGGGATCACACTACCAAATTTTCACAGTGTTCTTATAATTCCATGTACATCATTCTGCAACAACCTGAAAAAATTTTGGAGCTAAAAAAATTTCGACAGAAAACACATGGAATGAAATTGCGGTTTTGGGATAAATGTTCGATCGAAGTTTTAAACACACTAGACCAAGCTAGACTAGGTTAATGGCGTGGCTCTGATACCATGTTGCGCCACGGCAGCGCCCCAGCCATCTACTCGAGGCCAAAATGCGGAATCAAAATTTTTCTTAACTTTTAAACTGGCGCTACCGCGGACAATAAAACCCGGATCGTAACCATTAACCTAATCCTAGCTATCAAGAGAATGGGGTAGAAGCTATACCGAGCGATCCATGTCCTCCGGTCTTCGTCTCCACTCCAATCTCCCGCGGAATCCTCGTCCGTCACCTCCTCGTCGAAAAGGGCACCACGTAGCCGAATACTTTTACGGGCTCCCACCTCTGGACCGAGGCAACTCGGGCTCGAAGTTGGCTAGCTGACGCGTCCAAGAGTACTGTAGGTGTAGTGTAGTGGCTTGTCTCTTTGGGGTTTGTGAAGTTGCCATAGATGTGGAGGTGTAGGAAGAAAAATGAACTTTGGAAAAAATGGAGCTATATTTTCTTGCTTGGAATGAGATGAGGAAATATGCTACACATCAAAAAAAAACCTCTCTCATTCTCCCCCAATAAGTAGCCGGCCCCTCATATCTCAAAATGGTGGAGGGAATCTCAAAACAAGAAGGAAGATGAGTGTAGGAAAAGAGAATGGGTGACCATAAGCAAAAGGTTATGATAACAATATCATATCAACATCAAATCCATCCTAATCCTTTCTAATCTCAATAAAGCAAGCCATCATGAAAAAGCAAAGATGCTTAACCTTTCATAATGCCACAAAAGCAAGAAACCCCTCCACAATAAGTTATTTGCAAACTTGCAAATAACCCCCTCCATCGGAAAGTCCGGCCGTGAAGGAACAAAGTAAAACCGGCCGGAACGAAATGCAAACTGGCAACTTCAGAATACTGATCCCGTAATAAATTATAGGAAAACCCCGCTACTGCATATACATGCCCGCATTTGTATTCCCACTGAACACAAATGCAAAGAGACAAAATCTACACTGTCTAATACTAGGAT
This sequence comes from Agapanthus africanus, assembly GCA_030015575.1. NCBI lineage: Eukaryota > Viridiplantae > Streptophyta > Magnoliopsida > Asparagales > Amaryllidaceae > Agapanthus > Agapanthus africanus. The sequence continues at coordinate 352,633,109 of CM057351.1, forward strand.
CCGGCTTAAACCAAAGCCGGCTAGTAAAATCCGTCCGATCACGATCCGTGCAATACCGCACGTATCTGATCGAACCCTGCCATATCTCCATACGGCCTCTACAGCGTTTTGCCCGAAACTTGAGTAACTGTGTGTGGTGGACTCTAAAGACTCGTCAATACTATGGCTGTGGATTTAACCACTAGCACGTCAGAGGTATTAGCCATACGTGACGGGCCACCAGCTATTGACCAAAAGGGACGTCGATGAGCGAACTCATCCTGACACCCTACTGAGCCTGTCAGTGACAATATCCGTACAGTCCGGTCCATTCGTCTATGAGTATCGCATGGCGGGCCTAGGGGGTTCGTAAAAGTCAGACCCCCAAAAGCGGTACAAGTCATGTCGGAGTGTAGCCCAGAACACCCTGAGATACTACTGAAATACCTACCAGTAAATCTCCTGCCTCGGCCGAGGGCTTTGTGTAATGGCTCTCCTAGACACAGCGCGACCTCACCCCCAATACCGGGAGAGACGAACCCCTGAAGATCCGCTCACTGCCTCCATGTGGCTCGGGACTGTACCCAACTAAAACCTGTTTGCACGTCTCCTTTAAGCGTGGTAGGGTAGTAATCAAAGCACAGTGGGAACTCACACGAGACAAATGACGATCTCAGGTCGATGAACTAACCTGTACACATGTCACCTGGGAACTGCTATCTGACGTCTGGTATAATCCCAACTAGCAGGTTCCCGGCGAGTCCTGTCCGGTGTACTCATAACCCAATGAGCACCTGTATACATTTTAGGTGAACCAACTGACACCAGTGGCTTGTGAGACCGGCCACCGCCCCTCGTCGGGGTCTCGACTGTATACACTAGTCTACTCTGGAGAATCGATGCCCTGTCTCGAAACTCCTACGACTAGGGACCTTTTAAGGATATGCTTATAGACTCCAGCTCTCACGTATATGATCGCCCTCATACTGCTGGTAGTCAAGCAAGAATCCTAGGGGCTCTATCAACGTGTAATAGCGACTCGTAAGGTCGCCTAAAGCAGTACACGATGATAAAGATAAACCAGATAGCATACTATCATCTCGAGTAAGACTGTCCTACCGGTATAGGTCCTCCCTCAATCATTGCAATCACGTGCCTGTGATCCAATAATTGACACTGAGGGCACTATATCCAACACACTTGAGCGGGTTCATCTTCAAGTTATATCATCGAAGGCTTTGAAATACGATCTTGAGATGCTCGAGATATTCCTCATACGATTTGCTCTTAACCACGAGGTCGTCGATATAGCATTCGATGATTTCATATATAAGGTCATCGAAGATCTTCGTCATGGCCCTCTGATAGGTGGCACCGGCATTCTTTAAATCGAAGGGCATCATCTTGTAGCAGAATATACCCAAAGGAGTCCTGAAGGCGGTGTGCTTCTGGTATTCGGGATGCATCTTTATCTGATTATACCCTGATGAGCCGTCCATGAAGGAGAAAACCTCATGAGTGGACGTATTGTCTATCATCAGTTCGATGACTGGCACTGGGAAATCGTCCTTCGGGCAAGCTTTATTGAGATCCCGAAAGTCTACGCATATGCGCACCGTCCCATTTTTCTTCATCACCGGGACAATGTTGGCGATCCATTCAGGATATTGAACCTCCTGGATGAAACCAGAGTCAATTAGCTTCTTAACCTCGGCATTGATACTCATCTCAAGCTCGAGCCGCATTCTTCTTGGTTCCTGTTTGACTGGCATGATGTCTGGGGATATCGCCAACTTATGCACAGCAATTTCTGGATCTAGTCCCGGCATTTCGGAACAGTTCCACGCGAAGCAATCTCTGTACTGCATAAGCACGTCTTTTAACGTGGCCACCCTTTCCTCAGATAGTAGCTCGCTGACGAATGTCGGTCGCGGGTCGTTCGCCGTCCCCAACTCAATTTTCTTGAGGTTATCTGCAGTGGTGTGTATTCCATCCTCCAGTTCTTTCGGCGCTGGTGGAAATTCTGAGATCACCTCATCATTCCTGTTTTCGAAGCACCAGGAAAGGTTATACACGTTCTCGGGCTCTTCTTTTGGTATTGTTATCATGTGAAAAGTGCAAATCCGCTTCCAATCCCAATGTGGAGTTGGTCCTGTTCTTGTGGCTTTGGGTTCGTGCTTCTGTGGCGGCGTTACCCTCCAGTTGTCAGATAGAGCGAACTTGCCGAGCTGATATTGGTCTTCGACCCAATTCTTGAAGGTGAAGCAGTCTTCAAGAGGGTGTCCTATTACTCGGTGATAGGAGCAATAGTTTGGGTGAGAGACTTCGCCTGCTTGTTCGGGATTTTTGGACTCCGGCAGTGTGAGCATCTGATGTTTTAGAGCGAGGTCAAGTATTCTCTTCGTCTTGTCCCGAGGAAAAGAGTATGCTCGACCCATTTTCTTTATGAGGGATAGATCGGAACCGCTCGATTCCCGTTTGCATGACTTCTTAGTCCCGCTTTGTTACTGCTGAGCGTCTTTTTCGCGTCTAGACTTGCTTCTACCTCCGCGTCGAGCCTTTTTTATAACAGGTTGACAGGAAGTGGCATTTTCATCTTTCACAGCCTGTTGTAGGAGGCGTTGCATTTTGGCCTTCTCGTAGATTGCCATTTCGCGGTTGTGGTCGTCTCGGACTTTTTGACCGGCTTCCCTTATTAGCTTGTCCATTTGTTCTTCGAACGACGGACTGGGCATCTTTGCATCAGGAACTGTTACTGGTTCGGTATTAGCGTCTTCCCATTGAGCATCCGCTTCTTCATTGAAGTCATATACGACGTAGCAACCGTGGAGTAGCTCTCGTTTCTTGGACCGAATGTATCCCAGCCCGATCGTTTCCATTCTCCCATTAGGTAACATGTACTGAGTCCCGGGAACGTTCCAGACCCTGTCGTAGAATTTGGCTTTCTGAGCGGTTTGTTTGAAGGATATCCCCTGACGCTTCAGCAGCCTTTTCAAGCCTTTTGTATAATATCTGGGGAGACGGATGGGCTGAATCCTGTCGAGCGTAGGATCCGCGCCGTGCCAGATTTCTTTCTCCACTTTGGTTTCCTTAGAGCGGTAAAATAGAATTGCCTTTTCACCTTCTCGCTTGGGAGGGATATAGAATGTCCGCAACTCCTCTAGATTGTAGATATCAAGTGCATCCAGTTCTTTACGGTGTTTAAGCGGCACCATGGCGACTTGCAGACTTTGCTCTTCGTCAGCAGACGCTTGTATTGAAGGTCGAGCAGAGAATACAGCATGGACCTCATCTTCCGAGTCGCTACCAAAAATCAACGTAGGAGCGGATGGTCCTGGGTTGTTGTGTCGAGACGGCCCAGAGTAAACTATCTCTTCTTCTTCTTCGGTATCACTCCCGAAAACAGGAATGGTGGCATTAGCTTTGTCCTCCGGCTTGCGACACATTTCCGTGTCTTCGAAATCCGGTAAGAAGTATTTGGCATCTTTATATTTGCGGACTTCGTTCACGGAAAACGGATTCAGTTCTCCCGTCACGGTATATTCGAGACCATCCTTAGAATACTTCATACACTGATGTTGTGTAGAAGGGATGATGTTGTACTCGTGTAACCACGGTCGGCCGAGCAGAGCATTGTAGCAAGTCTTGGCGTCTATGACGTGGAACTTAATGTCTGTGACGAGTAGCCCAAAGCGTAGCGTCAGTATCACAGACCCAAGAGTTCTTGATGATTGGGAGTCGAACCCGGAAATGGTGACCTTGTAAGGTTAGTATAGCACCCTATGAAGTGTTTTGAAGCATCACATGACCCAAAGTTATGATTTTTAAGGTGCTAAACTAACATGCAAAGGGATCGATCCTAGAAATTAGGGTTATAAAACTAAAAGCTAGTAAAGATTAGGGTTTGAAGGCTACAACCTTTGTAGCTCCCCTTTTTTGCTTCACTCTTTAGGCTCTTGGGTGTTGGAAGAAGATCCTCTTGTTGTCCTCTTACGTCCACGACGATCCACCCGGAGTTTCCCGTCCAAGCTAGCAAATTTGGAAAAACCAAGAGAACACTCTAATCGAGTCGGCTAAACTTGATTAGAATGATATTGTGGCTATGGATCTCACTTCAAAATCCTATTTTTATGAGTATTTTACTCTCTTATAAGAACTAGAGAGCAAAGCATGGAGGTTGATGAAGATGATGGTCTTTTTTGTGAAGAAGAGAATGAATTATACTTGAAAGAGAAAAGAAAAATGACTATATATATTTTTCTTTCTCATAACCAACCATGGTTAGATTTAAAGATATCATTTGATTTAAGTTAAAAGCATAATAAGAAAATAAACCATGGGTTAAAAGTTAGGTGAGCATGGTAGAGTTTAGAAGAGTGTAGAAACTCTTAAATGATTTAACCCATTTTTCATTTCCTTTTGCTTTAATTTAAATCCAATAATAATCCAAAAACAACCATGGTGTAATTCTTATACATCCACCATTCTCATTGTATAAACAACCATGATAATGATGTATGTATGCATGTGTGCTTGCACATCCATATGTGCATGAACAAGAATGAATGCATACATGCATTCATACATCCAAAATAAACAAGATAGGATTTGTAGTGAGAAACTAATGATGAATCAACACTTGATTCACTAATCCGGTCATATCACATATGACCCGACCATTAGCAAGCCGCCCGATTAATATACGGTATCATATACGCACATTTCAATCGGGTGCAAGCGCATATCGCATACGCGCACCACAACGTTTCGCCTGGACTGGGTAACTCCTCTGTGGGACTCTGAGACTCGTCAATACGCCGGCAGAGGGTGATGATCATATCAAGTACCCTCAAGCCGCAAGCGGTCAGCTAAACGTAACGGCCACCCGGGTATTGAGCGATCAGAAGACAACAAGCGAACCTGCTATAACTCCCGTCGAGCCATCCGGCAACACTACCGTACAGTCCGGTCTCTTCGTCAGATATGCTGCATATCGAGCCTAGGGATGGTCACGTCGACCCCAATAACTTAATAAGTCATGTCGGTGAATGGTCTATAACAGATCGAGAAACTACTGATAACACTTATCAGCAAATCTCAGCAGCCCTGGCCAGGGACTTGCTGTTATAACCAGTCGAGCACAGCACAGCATCAACTCCCAATACCGGGAGAGACGAAACCCCTCCTATCGCTCATTGCCTTCGTGTGTCTCGGGACTGTACCCAACGGCCACCTGTTTGCACGACTCAGTAGAGCCGTGGTAGGGTGGCAATCAAAGTACAGTGGGAGAACACACAAGACTCCATGACGATCTCGGGTCTACAGACTAACCTGTACCAGTGTCACCTGAGAACTGCTATCCGACGATAGATATAATTCCATATAGGAGTTCTCGGTGAGTCCGTCCAGTGTACCCAGTCAGCACTGAGCACCCGTATATGATCTTGATGTCAAACATCGATGAATGTGGGAACATCCATCGCCCATCACATGGGTCTAGTATCATATACGCTAGTCTACTCTGGTATATCGATGCCCCGTCTCGATACACCTCCGACTAGGGACATTTCAGGATATGCTTATAAACTACAAATGTCCCACTAGTATGATCTCTATCATAATCAGAGTAGTCAAGCAGATATCCTTGGGTCTTTATCAGCATGTATGAATGAATAAAAGCATGATCAAATCAACATTTCAGATAAAGAAGTACCAGATAGCATACTATCATGTCGAGCAAGAATGCAAACTGAATATATATATACATGTATAGATACATCCACTATCACATAATGGCCTCTAGGGCATACATATATCCAACAATCTCCCACTTGCACTAAGGCCAGTTATTGGCGTATCTCATACCCAACATCTCAAAAAGTCGCTCATGCTGTGGCTGAGGGAGGGCCTTGGTGAGTGGATCCGCGGCGTTGTTCTTTGTGTCTACTCTCTTAATCTCGATCTCGCGGCGATCTACAATCTCCCGGATCAAATGAAAGCGCCTCGGGATATGTCTGAACCGCTGATGGGATCTGGGCTCCTTGGCTAACGCCATCGCCCCATTATTGTCACAATACAAAGGTATTGGATCAATAATGGTTGGAACTACTCCTAGATCCGAGACGAACTTCTTCATCCAGACGGCTTCCTTGGCGGCATCATTTGCAGCAATGTACTCAGCTTCCATCGTAGAGTCTGCAACGGTATCTTGTTTGGAACTCTTCCAACTTACCGCCCCTCCATTGAGGGTAAATACAAACCCTGAGATAGATTTGCTGTCATCCTTATCGCTCTGGAAGCTCGAATCGGTAAAGGCCTCCATTTGGAGATCTGTATTACCATACACCAAGAACAATTCTTTAGTCCTTCGTAAGTACTTAAGAATGTTCTTCACAGCTGTCCAGTGGTTCTCCCCTGGGTTGGATTGATACCTGCTTACGACACTAAGTGCATAAGCTACATCTGGGCGTGTACATAACATCGCATACATTATAGATCCTACTGCCGAAGCATAAGGTATAATGCTCATGCGAGCTCTCTCTTCATCGGTCTTTGGACAAGAATCCTTGGAGAGAGTGACTCCATGGCAAGCGGGTAAGGCACCCCGCTTGGAGTCTTCCATACTAAACCTTTTTAGGATGGTGTTGATGTACCTGGTTTGGGACAATCCCAATAACTTTTTGGATCTATCCCTATAGATCCTTATGCCCAGGATGTATGTGGCATCATCCAGGTCCTTCATGGAGAACCTTAGTGATAAGAATGATTTGACCGACTGTAGCATAGGAATATCATTTCCTATCAGAAGAATATCATCCACGTACAATACGAGGAATGTGACAGCTCTTCCTACAGCCTTCTTATAAACACAAGGTTCATCTGGATTTTTGATGAAATCAAACTCTTTGATAACATCATCGAAACAGATGTTCCAACTCCGAGATGCCTGCTTTAACCCATATATGGATTTAAGCAATCTACACGCTTTCTCGCTGCTCCCATTGTTAATGAAGCCCTCTGGCTGATCCATATAAACGCATTCTTCTAAATCTCCATTTAGAAATGCTGTTTTAACATCCATCTGCCAAATTTCATAGTCGTAGTGAGCAGCGATAGCAAGTAGGATCCGAATGGATTTAAGCATGGCTACGGGCGAAAAAGTTTCGTCATAGTCCAAACCTGGTCTTTGACGAAAACCTTTCGCCACAAGTCTTGCCTTATAGGTCTCTACCTGCCCATCCACACCAATCTTTCTTTTAAAGATCCATTTGCACCCCACAGGTTTTACCCCAGGGGGTACAACGTCCAAAGTCCATACTTTGTTGGTGTACATAGACTCCATTTCGGATCTCATGGCATCCAGCCACTTCACAGAGTCACCACTCGTGATAGCTTGCTGAAACTGGTAGGATCATCATCATCCATGATGCAATCTTCTCTGTCACCATCAATGAGGAAACCGTAGTACCTCTCCGGTGGGCGAGAAGTCCTACCAGACCTACGGAGTGGCCGAGGTTCTTCAGTTTCTGTTGCAACAGCCGGTTCAACCAAATCGTCATTTGTAGTTTGTGTCTCCAGAACCTCTTCTAGATCTACTACCTTGCCATCATCTTTATCTGTGAAAAACTCTTTTTCCAGGAATGTGGCATACTGAGAAACAAACACCTTTTGTTCCTCTTTGTGGTAGAACAGATATCCATAAGAATTCTTTGGATATCCCATAAAGTTACACATGACTGACCGTGTCTCGAGTTTGTCCGGATTCTGCTTTTTAACATAGGCCGGGCAACCCCAAATCTTAATTCTTTTAAGAGATGGTCTCTTCCCATTCCATATCTCATATGGCGTGGTAGACACGGCTTTGGTTGGAACCCTGTTTAGCAGAAACGCTGCAGTCTCCAATGCATGTCCCCAAAACGAGACTGGTAACTCAGCGTCACTCATCATGGATCGGACCATATCTAATAGGGTCCTATTCCGTCGTTCTGACACACCGTTGTGCTGTGGTGTGTAAGGAGGAGTGAGCCGAGAGAGAATCCCATTCTCTTTTAGGAAGTTTGCAAATTCTGTACTGAGATACTCACCACCTCGATCTGATCGAAGCATCTTAATACTCAAGCCGGTTTGTTTTTCTACTTCTTGTTTATATTCAATGAATTTCTCGAAAGCGTCGGACTTGTCCTTTAATAAAAATACATGACCGAATCTTGAGAAATCGTCAGTGAATGTAATGAAGTATGAAAAACCGCCTCTAGCCTGTGTAGACATAGGCCCACATACATGTATGAGGCCCAGGAGCTGAGTAGCTCTTTCTCCGTGTCCGGTAAACGGAGTTCTGGTCATTTTACCCTGATACAAGACTGGCAAGTCGCATAAGATTTATATTCAAAAGAATTTAAATATCCATCTTTGTGTAACTTGTTTAGTCTTGTTTCGTTAATATGACCAAGTCTACAGTGCCAAAGAAAAGCTTCATTTAATTCTGAAAGTTTTCTTTTATTAGTGTGTTGTATACTGAAAACTGTGTGTTGATTTAGGACATATATTCCGTTATTAAGTGTACCATACCCAACCAACATTTGATTTAGGTGAATGTTCATAACATTGTTCTGCAACACAAAATTATACCCTTCATTGTCCAACAAAGAAACAGATATTATATTACATAGCATAGTTGGTACAAAATAACATGGATTCAAAATCAAAATACATCCAGATGGCAACCCCAAGTGATACTCTCCCACTGCGACTGTATGTACATTGGAACCATTTCCAACACGGAGAGTATGGTCACCTGTCCTCAAAACCTTGCTATTTCTCAGCCCCTGCATAGAATTGCAAATGTGAGAACCTGAACCGGTATCCAATACCCAGGAAGCAGAGTTTATAGAAAAACAGTTTTCAGTCACAAACGCACCTGAAGCAGAAGCATCACCATGCTTCTTCTTGAGACTTAGGTACTCCGTGCAATTGCGCTTCCAATGTCCTGTCTTGTGGCAATGAAAACACTCGCCTTTCCCCGGGTCTCCAGCCGTGGACTTTCCCTTTCCCTTCACCTTTTTGACTCCGCCCTTAGGATTAGTGGGTTTCTTCTTTTTCTTTCCCTTGGCCTTAGCTTTTGGGCGAGAAGAAGAAGACTGTCCAATGGTCATAACGGGAGTCTTTGCTGACTTCATAGTGCTCTCTGCACTCCTTAACATATTAAGGAGTTCAGGGAGGTCCTTCTCCATGCCATGCATGTTGAAGTTCACTATGAACTGAGCAAAGGTGGAGGGGAGGGACTGTAGAATAATATCTATATATTGTTCATTGTCCATTGTCCATCCAAGGTCCTCAAGCTCTTCTATAAGAGCTATCATCTTCAACACATGGTCTCCTACTGGTGTGCCAGGGGCCATTCGCATCTGAAACAGTTTCTTTGATGCTTCGTATCGTAATACGCGGGATTGCTCCCCATACAACTCCTTTGTATGGAGCAGTATCCCGTGAATGTCCATGTCCTCGTGCTGCTTTTGATGTGTGTTATCCATCGATGCAAGCGCGAGGCATGTGGCCGTGGCACAGTCAGCGTCCCATGTCTTGCGGACTTCAATGTCCGCAGCTGAGGATTTTGGACCTGGGACGGGCGGGGCTGAAGCCGTGAGGACATATGATACTTTATCATAAGTCAAGGCGATCTTCAGATTCCTTAGCCAGTCTTTATAGTTGGTCCCATTCAGTTTGTTTTTATCTAGTAGAAGCTTAAGTCCAGTCATTGGTATCTGCCATTAAGAGAGAGAAAAGAATACACTCAGCGAAAGCTCTTGCATAGATTAGATTGGTTTATTATCTTGTCTAATCGATGTTTCCCACTGCTTTTTATCAAGTTTTTCTTTCAAACCTTAAAAAGAAAAACTAGCCAGGATTAATTACAGTCTACAACTTCGCTAACCGTTCAGCCAGGCCAGTGTCGGTACTTTGAGGGAGGTTCCCCGTGCTTTCGCACGGACCTAATTAGAGTAAACCTCGTTTTCCCAGAGGCGGAGCCCCGTTAACACCTTTCTAGTCACCTAATGAGTTAGCTAATTATAAACTGTAAAACTCTCCTAGGAGCAACTATTGCCCACAGTGGGATCGGGATCCAACCATCACATGGAAGGTATGCAATCTCATTGCAAATTTCAACACTTGAAATTCCCGATGTAATTTTTGCCCCTAGTACTTATGACCTTAACTATGGTCAACAAATCATAAGTACCAGTCAAGTTCTACCCGTCATTTCTTGATCAATTAGACCCACCCATATGACCCCTAACTATGGTCAACAAAGTCGCATGAATGTCCTAATTAATCTGCATCATATGCAGTGTAGGAAGACATCACTTAGCTACCGTTCACTACGCCTTAACTAAAGTCAACAAACGTAGCACGAATACTAAGTACTCTACTTCCTAAAATGACGGAGGGTTGCGAATGATTTTTAAGAAAATCTTTAACGCTTTGAACTTGATATCGTTGTAGAATCAAACAGTTTTTCAAAAGGAGTGGCTTAAGCTCCGCAGTTTTGAAATGTAGCTTTTTCATAAATAGCCGAGTAGTTTTTAAATCCGATTCTACAACATCTTTTTAGGTTTATTTTCTTTACATTAATCACATTAATGTAATCCCATCATTTAAGTCCTAAAGCCAATCACAGAAAAGAAACGAAAATAACACGTACGCTTATGCCATCCGCATTCGCCGCAATGTTCCGTTATGCACCGTTAGGTTACTTAACTAATGGCATACCGGGACGGGACTAGCGCGGGTGTAAAACATAAGCAACGTCTACTATATATCATATATATAATATGTCAATCGTCTCAGATATCACAGAACACAGGCAGCAGAAACATAGATATAACGTGGGATATCCTAGGATGTCCGTATTTAGTATTTAGCCAGAATAGAAAATACGGATTCCACGGTCGCGATGAATAGCCAAGCCCACACCCTGGACCCCTACGAGAGCGGCAAGTGACCCTACCAATCCTGGAGTTTAGGAGACCCGGTCTCGACTCCTCGAGATGGCCTCCCACTGAACCCCAGAACCCGGTCACCTGTGCTCCCCTCCTTGGGTCCATCCTAATGCGGAAAAGTAAATAATATACAACACTGGTGACACAACCGCAACCTGGAAGTGCCCCAAATAAAAGAATATTACATTATATTTGAATTTACATGAATGAAAATGTAAAACTCTCATCTCACAAAAAAAACCCCGGCTATTCGATCGCGACAATCCTACACATCATATCTCAGCAACACATAATATCACATATCATCAACGTAAGCAAGTATGCATACCCCAATTGTCGTTGATGTATAGCAACGAAACCGGCGATATCTAACATACTACACTTACGGTCACAGAAAAGAAAGTGTAAAACTACAATATTTGGAATCCAGATTCTCTTTAGACATCATAAATGCGAAATATCACATATTTCGTATTTCATGCCTAAACCATATGAATTCCACATATTGTATCACATTCCAGACAAACAGACAGTATTAAAGTTTTCGAACGAACAATCAAGCACCCAAGATTCACTAAAGCTCAACACTTGAGCAGGGTTCAAAAGATCCGGAGTGTGACACAGTAGTGGCGGTCCAGCCGTAGAAGGGTCAAGCCAACGCCTCACATGTGGCACGCCGTACTGCCCCAAACCCTAAGGTTCAAAGGGCAGTTCGAGACGGTCACATAATCGAGTTAAGGTTTGTTGTCTTCTAGAGGGACCACCGCAAAAAGACTTGCACGTATCTCCAAACTATTTAAACCCCGTGAATATTGAGTAAATGATATTCGTTCAAACACTTCAATACTTTCTAGTTTACCCGGAAAAGAAAACGAAATGAAAATTCCGATCGAAACCACGAGTCCAAAAACATCTCCAGAATTTTTCAACAGCAGATTCAGAATAAACATACTCAAAATATACTATAGCAGGTAAAGAAAAACACTGTGCAAAAATTGGTCAAAGATCCCCTTATATGGCCGCGGATCCGCGGCCTAAGCTTGCTTATGCCGCGGTTCCGCGGCCAAAAGTACTGTTCATGGGCACGGAATTTCCAGTTTGTCTTATATTTACCTGCTCTATTTTTTAAGAATTTTTAATTCTGAAAAAAGTCAGTTTTTAAAAAATTTCCAGAGAGCAACCTTAAAAGTCGTATTTTTGTTTCGATCGGAGTTTTTACTTCGCAAAAAGGTCGCCTAATGTTCTAGGTCGGCTCTGATACCAATGTAAGGTTAGTATAGCACCCTATGAAGTGTTTTGAAGCATCACATGACCCAAAGTTATGATTTTTAAGGTGCAAAACTAACATGCAAAGGGATCGATCCTAGAAATTAGGGTTATAAAACTAAAAGCTAGTAAAGATTAGGGTTTGAAGGCTACAACCTTGGTAGCTCCCCTTTTTTGCTTCACTCCTTAGGCTCTTGGGTGTTGGAAGAAGATCCTCTTGTTGTCCTCTTACGTCCACGACGATCCACCCGGAGTTTCCCGTCCAAGCTAGCAAATTTGGAAAAACCAAGAGAACACTTTAATCGAGTCGGCTAAACTTGATTAGAATGATGTTGTGGCTATGGATCTCACTTCAAAATCCTATTTTTATGAGTATTTTACTCTCTTATAAGAACTAGAGAGCAAAGCTTGGAGGTTGATGAAGATGGTGGTCTTTTTTTGTGAAGAAGAGAATGAATTATACTTGAAAGAGAAAAGAAAAATGACTATATATATTTTTCTTTCTCATAACCAACCATGGTTAGATTTAAAGATATCATTTGATTTAAGTTAAAAGCATAATAAGAAAATAAACCATGGGTTAAAAGTTAGGTGAGCATGGTAGAGTTTAGAAGAGTGTAGAAACTCTTAAATGATTTAACCCATTTTTCATTTCCTTTTGCTTTAATTTAAATCCAATAATAATCCAAAAACAACCATGGTGTAATTCTTATACATCCACCATTCTCATTGTATAAACAACCATGATAATGATGTATGTATGCATGTGTGCTTGCACATCCATATGTGCATGAACAAGAATGAATGCATACATGCATGCATACATCCAAAATAAACAAGATAGGATTTGTAGTGAGAAACTAATGATGAATCAACACTTGATTCACTAATCCGGTCATATCACATATGACCCGACCATTAGCAAGCCGCCCGATTAATATACGGTATCATATACGCACATTTCAATCGGGTGCAAGCGCATATCGCATACGCGCACCACAACGTTTCGTCTGGACTGGGTAACTCCTCTGTGGGACTCTAAGACTCGTCAATACACCGGCAGAGGGTGATGATCATATCAAGTACCCTCAAGCCGCAAGTGGTCAGCTAAACGTAACGGCCACCCGGGTATTGAGCGATCAGAAGACAACAAGCGAACCTGCTACAACTCCCGTCGAGCCATCCGGCAACACTACCGTACAGTCCGGTCTCTTCGTCAGATATGCTGCATATCGAGCCTAGGGATGGTCACGTCGACCCCAATAACTTAATAAGTCGTGTCGGTGAATGGTCTATAACAGATCGAGAAACTACTGATAAGACTTATCAGCAAATCTCAGCAGCCCTGGCCAGGGACTTGCTGTTATAACCAGTCGAGCACAGCAGAGCATCAACTCCCAATACCGGGAGAGACGAAATCCCTCCTATCGCTCATTGCCTTCGTGTGTCTCGGGACTGTACCCAACGGCCATCTGTTTGCACGACTCAGTAGAGCCGTGGTAGGGTGGCAATCAAAGTACAGTGGGAGAACACACAAGACTCCATGACGATCTCGGGTCTACAGACTAACCTGTACCAGTGTCACCTGAGAACTGCTATCTGACGATAGATATAATTCCATATAGGAGTTCTCGGTGAGTCCGTCCAGTGTACCCAGTCAGCACTGAGCACCCGTATATGATCTTGATGTCAAACATCGATGAATGTGGGAACATCCATCGCCCATCACATGGGTCTAGTATCATATACGCTAGTCTACTCTGGTATATCGATGCCCCGTCTCGATACACCTCCGACTAGGGACATTTCAGGATATGCTTATAGACTACAAATGTCCCACTAGTATGATCTCTATCATAATCAGGGTAGTCAAGCAGATATCCTTGGGGCTTTATCAGCATGTATGAATGAATAAAAGCATGATCAAATCAACATGTCAGATAAAGAAGTACCAGATAGCATACTATCATGTCGAGCAAGAATGCAAACTGAATATATATATACATGTATAGATACATCCACTATCACATAATGGCCTCTAGGGCATACGTATATCCAACAGACCTTGTCCCGAGCAAGGTGCTGGACGCTCATGCAGATTTCTTTTAACACCCGCACATTGAGGAGATTAACGGAGGATCCATTATCTATCAGGATCTTGCCTATCTTTATATCGTGGCAGTATCCTGAGACATAGAGGGGGCGATTGTGTTCGCACGTCCCAAGGAGAAGGTCCTCATCGCCGAAAGCGACATCGGCCGTGTGCACTTCCTCCAATTCATCCTTCATCTTTTCTTCGGCCAGGGAAGCTTGGAATTGCTCCGGATTCTGTAGCGCCTTGATTAATGAATCTCTCGCCTCCTTTGATAGCAAAAGGGCGTCAAGAATGCTGAGCTGCGAGGGTAGTTTCCTCAGATGCGCTAAGACGTTGTAATCCACCTTATTTCTCTACCTTATTTCTCTTCGGCGGGTCCTTGGCACTTAGCTCCTCCACCACTTGGTCATCTAAGACGATATCTTCAGAGACCTTTTCTTTCCCTTTATCTTTTTTATTTGAGGGCCCGAGATTCTTTTCAGGAAGCGTTCGATTACGCAGCCGGATATTTTCATAGACCCTCTGCCCTTCTTCTTTTCCCGAAGTGGACTCTTTAAAGAGAGGGCCAAGCTCCAGCTCTTCATCAGAATCACTCCCGAATGTAAGCACTTGTGACCCGCCGGTGTTAACCATGCGACAATTGCCGGTAGTTCTTTTAAGCCCTTCGGTCGTATTTTTCCGCTCCCGACGAGTTTTGTGCTTCTTCCGCTTAAAATGTTGTCGGTGAGCAACATATCCTTGCCACCATCTATCGAAAGCTTTGCACTCTTCAGTGGGGTGCGAAATCTTCTGATGATATAAGCAATAGGAGGAGTGCATTTCCACTTCGCCGGTAATGTTTCCTTCGGAGGATGGCAGCTTCATGCCCATTGATATGGCCTTAGCAAACCTTTTCCTCATCTTGAATTTGCTTTTGTCAGTAGTGGAGGTATTTTGCTCCAGTGGGAGCGTCTCAGCTCTTTCATCAAGTCGCTGGCACTTGGCCCTTTCAAATATAGCCGTCTCGCGTTCCCAATCAGCTTTACTCTTCAGCAGAGCTTTGTTGAGGAATGCGTCAATTACCTCATCTGATGGCCCCAGAATTTTTGGTTCAGGATCTACCCCCAGCTTTTCAGTGCAAGGAGTCTCTTCATCGTCCATCAACGCATGGGAGATCATATGGCAGCTCGCCATATATTCATCAGACTCTTCCGACGAACTTTCCTCTTCATCTTCCTTTTGAAAGACGTGGTTAAGAAACTCTTGGAGCGTAATGGGAGTCCGTGCTTTCTGGTTATATTCCTCTAGCGCGTCAATTTGTTTTTGTAAATCCGTGCGCTTGTCGCCAGGCTTCACGGGCTTCTTGGATTCCTTTTTCTTCTTCTTCGAAGATTTTGACGGCTGGTTGCGAGTGCTTGGGCCACTACCATCGGTCTTTGGAGTTGGACGCGGCTTCAACGTCCCCTCAATGACCTGCGGTTCCAACGGGTTCTTCCAGTTGATCGCTGGGCATGTCTGAAGGTCGTTCAGCATCCTCTTTGTCTTAACTGACAGCACAACCTCCCATGGGGCTTCTTCGACGAGAGAGCACGTTGCCCCCGGCATATTCATCCTTTTAGAGGCATGAGGTTGCGGCGGATTCACCTTCCATCTGTCGGATAACGCGAACTTGCCCTGTTGGTACTGGTTTTCAAGCCAATTTTTGAAGACGTAGCAATCTTCGATCGGATGACCCAGTACTCGGTGATAGGGACAGTAGTTGGGGCTCATTGACATCATTTGGTTGCGACGGGCGTTTTGGCTCCGGCAGATTTATGAGTCGGTTGCGCAACGCCAGCTCGAATAATCTTCTCGTCTTATCTCGGGGAAACGAGTAAGGACGTCCTAGTCTCTCCTCAAGGGGTACCTGTGGACGCATATTATTTTGACGAACAACCGTCTTCGAGTTACTCGGCTGTTGTTGAGCATTAGCGACAACGATCGCTTTTCCCTTCCCCTTATCATTTCGGGAGTCTGGCTTTGGAAGAGGAGGTCTATGGCCCATCTGATCCATTTGTGCTAACTTGTCGATCAGGACCTGGAAGGTAGTCGGCTTGAAGAACATCATAAATTGCGAGATGGTTGCTTGTGGATCAAGGGTTCCCACAAATATACCCACTGCAGGAGCTTCTTCAATGCGTTGCTCGCATTTCGACCATAAGTTCCGCCACCGTATAGCATATTGGACCCATGTCTCGCCTGGCTTTACCCTGGCGTTAATCAATGCTGTCATCGGGGTGCGTTCACTGGCACTTGCAAAACGCTGGGTAAACAACAGCTCCATCTCCGCAAAGGTCTTGATAGAGTCGTTCGGAAGCTCAGAGTACCACTCGAACGCTGTATCTGATAAGTTTCCAACGAATTGGTGGAGCAACAATTTGTCATCACCGCCGGTGTTGCCGTAGAGCGCCCTGAACTGGGCAACATGCTGGTGAGGATTGCCCGTCCCCTTATAGACATGGAATTTGGGAATTGTGTAGCCCGGCGGGTATTTGATCTGGTCGTACCAGCTTGGATATGGCCGCCCCGTCTTTACGACCTGGCCGGCTGCTTCAGTCGCATGATGAACCCGTATTTGTTGGGCTATTTACTCGTCCAAGTCAGCTTTGGAGATTGTCTCCTCCTTAGCTGTTGACAAAGCTGGCGGAGGATTCGACGTTTCTCCCCTATCGTCTTCAAGGACGATCGGGGGATCTTCGGCCGGAGGATCTTGTTGGATCATCATCCCCACCATGTCTTGGAACAGGAGGCCCATACGCTTTATGTTAGCTGCTTGTTCAGCAGCCTCTTTATCCTTCTTCTCCAATATTCGACGAAGGAATTCGGCGTCAGTTTCTTGCTCCTGGCGTTCATCCGAAGCGTTCATCCGAAAACGTTTCAGGGTTTTCTTTTGGCCCAGTAAGTGCGGCCATCGCGTTCATCATCTCTTAGAGCTTCTGCTGCTGCTCCTGCGCTTTGGTCACTGACCGCGTGAGCGGTCTATGACCTGTTGATATGCGGCTGTCCTCTTTACCAGATGCCACGTAGACGGTATGAACTACGATGCCCTCGGACTTAGGGCGTTTGGATTCACCACCTTTGATATTTGCCGTCGGCTTGAGAACTTTCTCTGGCCTTCTTCTCTTATAGGCCATTGAAGTTGAGGGGGCCGTTGCAGCAGGCACCCTAGTGGTGGTCATCCTTTGCTGTTTGATCGGACGTCTCTTTTCTTCTTGCACCTTCGCCTTTTTCTGTTGACGAGAATGATCTTGGTCAATTACGGAGTCTTGAACTCTTCGCCAGACCTTGTATATTTTTTAGGATAGCTGCTGAGGAGGCTTCTCCAGCTTTGTTTCCGGAACTTTCTCCGCAGGTGGAGGAGATCTTTTCAGCATAGCAGTTGGAGAGTTCTTTCGTACCTTCCTAAGTGGTTCAAAGCTGTTCCCAGTTAGAACAGCAGCATTAACTTCCACCACTGGAGCAGGTGGAGTTAGCCCTGAAGGGGAGTTGCCCCTGCCATCTTTACTCGTTGCCAATGACGACGTCGAGCATGACGAGCCATTGGGATCGGCTCAACGATAGAGATAGCTTCTTCTTGCCCCCTGTCTGGATGAGGCACTGCTGGTGTTAGCCTCTTGAAGGCTGAGGTTGTCCTTTGAGGGGTGATTTCAATCTGTCAAAAACAGATCCTCGAGCGGGGGTAGGAGCCGGAATAGTCAGCCTTGAAAAGACTGACTCTTTGACAGGAGAAACCGCCTTGGCGACTTCGGGAGCAGCCATCTTCTTTGGGATGGCCTTCTCAGGTATCATGGGCTTTTTGGTGGGCCCTTTGGAGTTCAGGCTCAGTCTGGTAAAGACTGAGGAGTTGGACGACCCGTTGAGAGGGGCCGTGGGAGTAGCAAGTCGATCAAAGACCGACTTCTTTGAAGCTTCCGGTACGGGTATTGGCAGGGTGAAGCTTGCATGCTGGATCATGGTCCCGAAAAACAGGCCGGTGGTGGCCTGGGTCACCTGTTCTACCGGCAGGGCAAGGACGGAGGTCGCTTGAGGCCCATATGCTACACCTCCAGGTGAGGTGGAGCGTCGGCTGCATTGGCACTTCAAGCAGTTCGAGCAGTTAGAGGCCATCGATGCTTGATTTCTGCGCCAGGAAAAAGACCAAATCTTAGTAACTTGAAACCCAAAAGGCAACCATTAACAAACCGCGATTCGTTCGCGAAGACGACACACGAAGTGTGGAGTGGAAAGAGAAAAAGGTCCCACCGGGCGTGCCAGAATCTGTTCCCCTCTGAACGGCGGCCAAGACATGGGCATCTAGCCTGAGCTTCGGGGCAGATGCTATTTGGTTTTATCCGTCCACCTCTCCGAAGATACCAAGTTGATTTATGGCACCGTGTATCGGAGGTTTAGACGGATGCGGCCGATATAGCAGACTTCGTCAGATTCCCCCTCGCTTGAGGGGTTTTTGATTGTGGGGACGCTCTTCCCTGCAGGCGCAAGCCCCTGCAGTTAATTACGCTACCGTATCGCGGTAACAATTTTCTCCTTCTCCAGAATTTCACTTCATGTCGTGTGTGTTTCTTTTGTTTGTGGTTGCCCGTGGATTGTATACGGAGACTAATTTATGTCGTCGCCCGTAGGACGTGGATTAGTCCAAATCCATATTTACTTAGATTTGGGTTTGGTGTTTTAGTTTAAGGATACGTTAGCCATATTGAGGCTAAGATCAACTTAAACGTTCGTTAAGGATACGTTAGTCCTGTTTGAGACTAAGATCGACTTAACGTGATAATCCATTTAATATATGGCTGTCGGGACCCGTCACCTCTCTGACGTCGTTGAAGGATTACAACGATAGGTGTCAGAGGAGTTCAGAGATGTACCCTTAGACCGAAGTTGATTAGGGGATATGAAGTCTATTTGAATGTTTAAGGATACGTTAACCAGGTTTGAGGCTAAGATCGACTTAAACGGGATCGTTTAGATCCGACAAAAGAGCATTTGAGGGCTCTATCGTTCCAGTTTAGGGACGTAATGGTCCATAGGTAGTTTAAGGACGTTTCGGTCCATTGCCAGTTTAGGGACATGGTGGTCCACTGCCAGTTTAGGGACATGGTGGTCCACTGCCAGTTTAGGGACATGGTGGTCCATTGGTAGTTTAAGGACGCATAAGTCCACGAGTTTAAGGACCCCACAGTCCATATGGGTGTGTGGTCGTCGGGACCCGTCACCTCTCTGACGTCGTTGAGGGATTACAACGATAGGGGTCAGAGGAGTTCGGAGATGTACCCTCGAACCGGGCGTAAATTGATTTAGGAGAGCAGCCGTGCTCAGTCAATTTAGTTTGAGGACTTACGGCCATGATTGGGCTAAGTCCAGTTGAAAAATGTTCAACACTTTTATTTGCATTTGGCCTATTAGGCCTTTACTAGGGCTTTGTCCTTGTTTAAACAATGCAGAGCATTGTTTTTGTTTAGTTTGGGCTCTGCCCTTTTATAAATGATGCAGAGCATCAATTTTATTTGGGCTCTGATGCATTGCATCTGTTTGAAAATAATGCATAGCATTTACTAGGCCTGTTAGGCCTTTTCAATTGGGCTTAGCCCTTCTTTTTAATGATGCAGTGCATCAATCATCTGACAGTGGCCATGTGGCCTGTCAGGCGCTTTGCGCCAATAAATGAGCGCAAGCGCTTGTGGAGTTGACACGTGTCACGCAAGCGCAGTGCGCTGCGCCAGTGCGCTGCGCCTGCGCTGCTGACACGTGGCGTGCTCTGGTGAGTTGCGCCAATTTCAGAGAGCAAGACTCTTTCTTAAAAGCGCATAGCGCAAGTGATTCAGATGCTGACACGTGGCGCTCTCTGGTGGCTTGCGCCAACCCAGGAGCGCAACAGTGCAGTTTTTGCAAGTGCAAGGCACTATTCCAATAATCTTGAGAATCTTTAAGATTCCAGAACCAATGGTTAATAAAAAATGCAAAGCACTATTTGATTTCTTGATCCAATTTAGATCAAAGAAAACAAGTTTTTTTCTTGTTTTCAGAGAACCAGTGGTTCATAAAAGAGTGCAAAGCACTTATTATTATATGAAGATCATTGATCTTGTTCTTAGATCAATGATCTATTAGAAGAAATTCTTCTATTTTATGAAGGTTTTTACCTTTTTCTTGAAATTTCTTCAGAGTTCTCTCTATTTTGAGATTCTCAATCTCTCACAATGTTCCTTCTGTTGATTGGGGTCTAGGGGCCTTTATATAGTGCCCATAAATTTGTTAAATTTGTTAAAGAGATCTTTCTCTGAGTGATTAGGGGAATTTTCCCCACCGTTGGATCTTTGATCCAAGGGCTTCTGTTTTACAGAAGGCAATCTTCTTGTTTTAACAAGAACATAAGAATCTTACTAGAATTTAATTCTGTTTGGCGCAAACGCCCCAGCGCGTGACACGTGTCGCGCAGCGCACGGCGCAGCGCATCTGCGCTTGCGCATCTGCGCTGACACGTGCCGCGCAGCGCACGGCGCAGCGCAACTGCGTTTGCGCTGACACGTGTCGCGCAGCGCAGCGCTTGCACAACTGCGCTGACACGTGTCGTCCAGCGCAGCGCTTGCGCAACTGAAGCGTTGCTTCCTTTAATTTTGTTTTAAATAAAACCTTGCTCTGATTGGACGCGCTGCCTTGAGCGCTGCTCTGGCGTATCAGTTTTTGACACGTGGCGCGTTGCGCGCAGCGCAAAAAATTTGAAGCGTTGCTTCGAATTTTGAATTTTGAAATTCAAACAGAGCTTTGCTCTGATTGGGGGAAACACACGTGTTGCGCTGACAGATCATAAATTGTTCTTTAATAAGCCCAGAGCTCTAATGAATGCTCGGCATTCAATTAAAGACAAAAACATTGTCAGTGCTCAGCATTGTTAAAAGGGCCAAGCCCAAATAAAGGCTCAACAGCCCAAAATAAAATTTTAAACATTTATTGGACATAACCCAAGATTGGCCATAAGTTCTCAACTCATATTAATTGAGCTCATCTGCTCATAAATATGTTAACAGATTTTAGCTCCAAATTGGACTACAGATCTTTCAACCAACTCACATCGGTTCGAGAGTACATCTCTTTACTCTTCTGATATTTGTCGTTGTAATCCTTCAACGTCTTCAGAGAGGCGACGGGTCCCGACAACCAAACATTCTACGGACTGTGGGGTCCTTTAAAACCCATGGACTATGATGTCCTTAACCTTGACTGTGAGGTCTTTAAACTCACGGACTATGATGTCCTTAACCTTGACTGTGAGGTCTTTAAACTCACGGACTATGATGTCGTTAACCTTCGACCGCGATATCTTTAAACTAACATTGGACCGTAATGTCCTTAAACTAATCGACCGCAATGTCCCTAAACTAAACAATAAAGCCCAATTGCTCTCTTGTTGGATCTAAACGATCCTGTTAAGTTGATTTTAGTCTAAAAATTAGACTAGCGTATCCTTAACATACGTTTAAGTTGATCTTAGTCCCAAATGAGACTAACGTATCCTTAAACCCAACCCCCAAACCCAAATCTAAGAAAATACGTATTTGGACTAATCCACGCCCTACGGGCGACAAAATAAATTAGTCTCCGTATACAATCCACGGGCAACCAAAAACAAAACAAACACCCACGACACGAAGTGACCATCTGGAGAAGGAGAAAGTGATTACCACGATGCGGTAGCATAATTAACTGCAGGGGCTTGCGCCTGCAAGGAAGAGTGTCCCCACAATCAAAAACCCCTTAAATGAGGGGGAATCTGACGATATCTGCTACATCGGCCGCATCCGTTTAAACCTTCGATACACGGTGCCATAAATCAACTTGGCATCTTCGGAGAGGTGGACGGATTGCACCAATTAGCATCTGCCCCGAAATTCTGGCGAGACGGACCTGCGCGGTCGCGTCTCCGTGTTTTGGCAGTGAACAGATTCTGGGATGCCCGGTGGGACCTTTTCCTCTTTCTACTCTACACTTCGTGTGTCGTGTTCGTGAACGAATCACGGTTTGCTATGGTTGCCCTTGGGTTCGAGATACTAAGATTTGGTGTCTTGCTCGGTGTAGAAAACGAAAGATCAATGGCGTCTACCTGCACAAAATGTTCCAACTGCAACTGCAACTCCCATTCCACCTCATCTGGAGGAGTAACTTACGGGCCCCAGGCGGCCTCCATCTTCGCTATGCCGGTGGAACATGTCACTCAGGCCACCACTGGATTGTTCTTCGGGACCATACTCCCGCCAACGAGTTTCAGCGTTCCTGTACCATCACAAGAAGCTCAGAAGAAGTCGGTCTTTGATCGGCTTACAACTACTGCGGCCCCTGTTTCTCATTCGGGAGTTTGTCAAAATGCAGCCCGGAAAATACTGGTTCGCATTTTCTTCCTTAGATTACACATGCATAGCATATTTGCTCATAACTTTTGATCCCGGATGAATTATGAGGCCCATAATATATCAAATCGAAGGATTTTTCGAGACGCTTTCGATGCCATCAGAATTTAGTTGTTTCACATTCGGGAGTTTGTCAAAATATAGCCCGGAAAATACTGGTTCACATTTTCTTAAACGTATCGCTGCCATTTGATACCTTGGGCTCTTTTGCGCAGAATTTTTTTTTGGCGGGAACAAATGCCCCCCACTACTTTACCCATGTAAGTATATACGTGAGTGAAGTAGTGCAGAATAATTCATAGCGTACGACCAGTTTGGTATATAATTTTCAGAATCTTGATCTGAGAAGATAACGAGCAGACACAAGCGTCGTCATTTATCATTGACTCAAATCTCGACTCTTAAAATATATAGTTCCAAACCCTCTGCTCCATGAGCCGCACCCTTCTACTTCTTTATGTTTTATTCTGGCGTGAAGTAGTTTATATACTCATGAGTAATTTCTCCATTTCAGTGGCATGTAGCTTTGGCAAGTGTGGCCCATAGATGGTAGATAACAATTCATCTTGAACTCTTTATAAGATAGCGATGGCTTAGGAAACAGGGTTAGGATTTGTTGCGTAAGAATTTCCAACTTTATGAGCCGTGAGGGTCTCACAAAGGCTTTTCTCCCTACGAGTCGTGAGGATCTCGTAGGTGTTTTTTCTCCTTAGGAGTCGTGAGAACTCCTAAGTGCGTTTTCTCGTGAGAATCGTAAGAATCCGACAAGAGAATTTTCTTTATACGTAGGGACACTAATTTCCCCGCAAGTTGAGACGAATCAAGAGATTCTCGCAAAGACACTGATTTCCTTGCGGGTCGAAACGAATCGAGAGGTTCTCGCCAAGGACGCTGATTTCCCTAAATCGAGATGGCTTAGGAAACAGGTTCAGATCTGCCGCCTAAGACTTCTCAACTTTATGAGCCGTGAGGGTCTCATAAAGATTTTTTTCTCCTTATGAGTCGAGAGGATCTCATAGGTGTATTTTCTCCTTAGGAATCGTGAGGATTCCTAAGTGTGTTTTCTCTTGAGAGTCGTAAGGATCTCACAAGAGAATTTTCTTCCTTACAAGTCTAGAGGACTCATAAGTGATTGATGAGTTGACCTACTCCCGAGTCAAAGCATTGCTTCGACAGGGAGGTCGGGGGTTGACTTTGGGTTGTCTGTGCACCGCCAAGTTATGGAACTGGGAACTTTGCCGCGGCTTCTCTTTGCTGACGTTGTATATTCCTGCAGAGACACTGATTTCTCTGCGGGTCGATGCGAATCGAGATGTTCTCGTCAAAGACGCTGATTTTCCTGAATCGAGGTATTTGCCAAGGACACTGATTTCCTCGGAGTTGAGACGAATCGAGGTATTCCTGCAGAGACACTGATTTCTATGCGGGTCGACACGAATCGAGATGCTCTCGTCAAGGACGCTGATTTCCCTGAATCGAGGTTTTTGCCAAGGACACTGATTTCCCTGGGGTTGAGACGAATCGATGTATTCCTGCAAAGACGCTGATTTCTCTGCGGGTCGACACGAATCGAGATGCTCCCATCAAGGATGCTGATTTCCCTGAATCGAGGAGGTTGCCAAGGACACTGATTTCCTCGGAGTTGAAACGAATCGAGGTATTCCTGCAAAGACGCTGATTTCTCTGCGGGTCGACGCGAATCGAGATGCTCTCGTCAAGGACGCTGATTTCCCTGAATCGAAGTTTTTGTCAAGGACGCTGATTTCCTCAGAGTTGAGATGAATCGATGTATTCCTGCAAAGACACTGATTTCTCTGCGGGCCGACGTGAATCGAGGTGCTCTCGTCAAGGACACTGATTTTCCTGAATCGAGGTTTTGCCAAGGACACTGATTTCCCTGGGGTTGAGACGAATCGAGGTATTCCTGCAAAGACACTGATTTCTCTGCGGGTCGACACGAATCGAGGTGCTCTCGTTAAGGACGCTGATTTCCCTGAATCGAGGAGGTTGCCAAGGATACTGATTTCCCTGGGGTTGAGACGAATCGAGGGATTCCTGCAAAGACGCTGATTTCTCTGCAGGTCAACGCGAATCGAATTGCTCTCGTCAAGGACGCTGATTTCCCTGAATCGAGGAGGTTGCTAAGGACACTAATTTCCTTAGGGTTGAGACGAATCGAGGTATTCCTGCAAAGACATTGATTTCTCTGCGGGTCGACTTGAATCGAGGTGCTCTCGTCAAGGACGCTGATTTCCCTGAATCGAGGAGGTTTGCTAAGGACACTGATTTCCTCGGGGGTTGAGATGAATCGAGGTATTCCTGCAAAGACACTGATTTCCTTGCGGGTCGACGCGAATCAAGATGCTCTCGTCAAGGATGCTGATTTCCCTGAATCGAGGTTTTTGCCAAGGACACTGATTTCCCTGGGGTTTGAAACGAATCGAGGTATTCCTACAAAGACACTGATTTCTCTGCGGGTCGACGCGAATCAAGATGCTCTCGTCAAGGACGCTGATTTCACTGAATCGAGGTTTTTGAGTTGACTTGATTCCGAGACGGGGTCATTGGATGACTCCAGGTTGTCTGTGAACCGTAGAGTTTTGGAACTGGGGACTTTGCCATGGCTCCGATTG
The DNA here is from genome assembly GCA_030015575.1 of Agapanthus africanus. Lineage (NCBI taxonomy): Eukaryota > Viridiplantae > Streptophyta > Magnoliopsida > Asparagales > Amaryllidaceae > Agapanthus > Agapanthus africanus. The sequence continues at coordinate 352,658,496 of CM057351.1, forward strand.
ATGGTGTAGCATCTGTGTCCTGCTGGAATGAGGAGGCACACCGTTATTGGTCTTGGGGCCGTAGATGTGGTCATTGAGATTTGGAACTAGGGAATTTGCCATGGCTCCGCTTCGTTGCGACTCTGAGGTCGGTTGTTGACGTCACGTCTGCATCTGGTTGGAGTGAGGAGAAACGCCGTTGGTGATCTCTAGGCTGTCTGTGAACCGTCGAGATTTGGAACTAGGGGACTTTGCCATGGTTCCAGGGTAGTCTCTAGGCTGTCTGTGAACCATCGAGATTTGGAACTAAGGGACTTTGTCATGGCTCCGTTTGTTGATGTTGCGTCTGCATCCGATTGGAGGGAGGATGAACGCCGGTGTTGATCTCTAAATTGTCGATGTTGACGTCGAGACCCTGAAGCTAGGGATCTTCCTTCGCTTTGTTTGTTGACATTGTGTCTGCAATATTGCGACGAATGTCAAGATTGTCTCTAGGTTGTCTATGAACCGTCGAGATTTGGCTTCGCTTCGACGAAACCTGGTGGGACGATATGGTTCCCTTCTTGTTTGTGCCCATGGATTGTATACGGGGGTCAATGTGACCTTACCTGCAGAGCAAAAAGTTTCATTCTTTAATTTTTTTTTATTCTTTCCGCGATGCTCTATCATTTCAGCTTTTATATCGCGAAGGTCGCGATTGCCCAATCATTTCGGCTATTTTTCGCGGCGCCCAATCATTTCGGCTATTTTTTTGTTTTTTACTCGCTGCTTTTTATTGCGATTTGCCCAACCATTTCGGCTATTTTGTATGCATATTTTTTTACTTGCTGATTTTGTTGCAAGTTGCCCCATCATTTCGGTTATTTCATATGCATTTGTGGCTCGCTAACTTTTCGCTGTGAGTTTGGGATTTGATACCGATTTAGGACTCAGCATCGCTACAACTGAGATATCGTCAGGAGCGAATCATCATTTTCCTTTGTCGGTGTCGAAAAAAGGTGGCTTAGCAAACAGAGTTAAGATCCTGTCGACTAAGGCTTTTGACTTCATGAGCCGTAAGGGTCTCATAAAGGTATTTCTCCCTACGAGTCGTGAGAATCTCGTAGGTGCATTTTCTCCTTAAGAATCGTGAGGAGTCTTAAGTGTATGGTCTCTTATAAGTCGTAAGGATCTTACAAGAGTGTTTTCTCCTTATAAGTTGAGAGGACTTACATGGTCGTTCACTGTGTGAGCATATCCCTAATCGCAGGCGGGACTTTGCTGGGGAAATGTTTATTTGTGCCCGTGGATTGTATACAAGGATCAATATTGAACCGCTTGTAGGGCAAAATCGGGGGGTATAACTACTTAAGAACAGGTTCAGATCCCTGTAGTTTAAGACTTTTGAATCTTATGAGCCGTGAGGGTCTCATAAGAGGGTTCTTCTTACGAGTCGTGAGGATCTCGCAAGTGTAATTTCTTCTTGGGAATCGTGGGGATCCCTAAGTGTGTTTCTCCTTTGTGAGTCGTAAGGATATCACGCAGGTGGTTTCTCCTTACAGGGTCGAGAGGACCTTGCAAGTGTCTTTTGACGAGATTGCGCCCTTTCGGATTTTCACAAAACTCGCCGGTAGTCCCGCTGTTTTTACTCACAGGGCCCTTTCGGGTTTTCATCCGTGCCCATTTCACTTATGGACGTACCCCCTTTTTTTTAACACCACGTCAGCCTAGGGACGGCGCGGGTTGGTAGTAGTTTAACGACGTTTCGGTCAAAGGTCCGAGACTTTTCGGGCAACGTACGATTACGCAGCTAGATTTTCTCGCAAATCTTCACATCTTTTGTGTCGGAGGTGGATTCCTTGAAGAGAGGGCTGAGGGCGATTTCTTCGTCGGAGTCGCTTCTAGAAGTGATAACTTGCAATCCCTTGGTGTCGACTATGCGGCAGTTGCCAGCGGTTCTTTTGCGCTCATCTATCATGCTTTTCTGTTCCCGATGAGCCTTGCGCTTCACTCGTTGAACCTGTTGTCGGTGGGCAACATATCCCTGCCACCAGTTTTTAAAGGCTATGCACTCCTCGATAGGGTGTGCAATCCTATGATGGTATAAGCAGAAGTTAGGATATATGTCCACTTTATCAAGATGTATACCGCCAGGAGAATTTCCTCTGAAAGAGGGCAACTTCATTCCTATTGACAGGGCCCTAGCAAATCGTTTCCTTACTTTAAGGTTGCTTTTGCTGGTGATAGGGATGCTTCGATCCGGTTGGGGTGCCTCACATTTTCATCCAGTCGTCGGCGTTTGGCTTTTTTGAATATAGCCAGTTCGCGCTCTTGATTGGCTTTGCTTTTCTGACGGGCTTCGTTCAGTAGCAAGTCGATCATCTCGCCAGATGGTTCTAAAGGTTTTGGCTTCGATCCTGCCCCCAGCTCTTTTATGCTGTCTTCTATCGCCGAGTGAGCTTCTTCGTTAGTTAACGCCGAATGAGAGATCATGTGGCAACTTACCACATAGTCCTCAGATTCTTCTGACGAGTCATTCCCATCGTTATTGTCGTTATCTCCGCTCTCAAGGATATTGTTGAGAAATTCTTGGAGTGTGACCGGGGTCCGCGTCTTCTGGTTATATTCCTCCAGCGCGTCAATATGTTTTTGCAGATCCGTGCGCTTGTCATCAAACTGCGTGGGCTTTTTGATCTTCTTCTTTTTCTTCGAAGAGTTTGACGGCTGGGCCCGAATGTTTTGTCCACCATCACTATTAACTCCCAATGTTGAGCGTGGTTTCAGCATCCCCTCGATGGTCTCCGGCTCTAGCGGGCTTTTCCACCTGATCGCCGGGCATGTTTGAAAATCTTTCATTATTCTTTTAGTTTTTGTCGAAAGAACGACTTCCCATGGAGCTTCTTCTATAAAAGAGCACGATGCCCCCGGTGTGTCCACCCTTTTAGGAGTGTACTGTTGTGGCGGATTCACCTTCAAGTTTTCAGATAGCGCGAACTTGCCCTGTTGGTATTGGTCTTCAACCTAGTTTTTGAAGACGTAGCAGTCTTCGATCGGATGGCCCAATACTCGGTGGTAGGGTCAGTAATTAGGATCGTTGATGTCGTTTGGTTGCGGTAGGTGCCTCGACTCCGGTAGAGTAATGAGCCCATTGTGCACTGCCAGTTCAAACAGTTTCCTTGTTTTATCCCGGGGAAATGAGTAAGGACGTCTCAACTTCTCATCAAGGGATTGCCGCTTGTTGCTTTGGCGAACAACCCGTCTCAGGCTACTTGGCTGTTGTTGAGCATTGGCGATGAAGATTTCTTTCCATTTGCCCTTCTCGTTTCGAGGCTCCATCTTCGAGGAAGACGGTCTATGGCCCATCTGATCCATTTGGGCCAGTTTGTCAATCGAGGCCTAGAAAGTAATCAGCTTGAAAAACATCATGAACTGCGATATGGTCGCCTGCGAATCAAGAGTACCCACGAACATGCCTACCGCTGGTGCTTCCTCGATGCGCTGCTCGCACTTCGACCATAGATTTCACCATCGTATAGCGTATTGCACCCATGTTTCGCCCGGCTTCACTCTGGCGTTAATTAACGCGATGATCGGGGTGCGCTCGCTAGCGCTTGCGAAACATTGGGTGAACAACAATTCCATCTCCGTAAAAGTTTTGACGGAGTCGTTGGGAAGCTCCGAATACCACTCAAAGGCCGTTTCCGCCAAGCTGCTGACGAATTGGCGAAGCAGTAGCTTATCATTTCCTGCAGTGTTGCCGCAGAGAGCCCTGAATTGAGCGCGTGTTGATGGGGATTGCCTGTCCCCTTGTACACATGGAATTTAGGAATCGTGTATCCTGGCGGGTACTTGATTTGATCATACCAGCTCGGGTAGGGTCGTCCAGTTTTAACAATCTGCCCGGCTGTTTCATTCGCTTAATGAACTCGTATCTGCTGAGCGATGTAATCATCCAGGGCAGCTTTTGAGATGATCTCCTCCTTGGCTGCTGAAAGAGCCAGAGGAGGGTTCGATATCTCCCCTCTGTCGTCTTTAATGATAATCGGGGGGTCTTCAGCTGGAGGTTCCGGCTGTAGCATCATCCCGACCATGTCTTGGAACAAAAGAGCTATTCGTTTTATGTTGGCCGCCTGTTCCGCGGCCTCTTTTTCTTTCCTCTCGAGCATTCTTCGGAGGAATTCAGCATCAGTTTCTTGTTCCTGACGCTGCTCTGAGGTCTCTGGATTTTCTTTCGGCCCACTGAGTGCGGCCATTGTAGTCAGCAACTCCTGAAGTTTTTGCTGCTGTTGCTCCTGAGCCTTTGTTATCGATCGGGTAAGCGGTCGATGACCCATAGAAGCATGGCTTTCCTCTTTCTCGGATGCCATATAAATGGTGTGCACCACCATGCCCCCAGACTTAGAGGCGTTTAGATTCAGCGTTCTTGCAATTCATCGCAGACACTAGGATTTTGTCCAGTTTTCTCCTCTTATGAGCGGTCGAGGTTGTGGGGGCCATTGCAGTGGGCACCTAAGTAGCTGTCGCCTTTTGTGGCTTGACAAGATGGTCCTCTTCTCACTGAACTTTCACCTTTTTCTGTCGGCGAGAGTAATCTTGATCAATCACCGAGTCCTGAACCTGTCGCCAAACTTTATAAATTTTAGAGGACAGCCGCTGAGGGGGCTGCTCTAGCTTCACCTTTGTAGCATTCTTCATGGGTGGAGGAGATCTCTTCAGCACGGCAATCAGAGAGTTTTTGCGCACCCTCCTTAGCGGTTCAAAGCTATTCCCAGTTGGAACAGCAGCATCGATCTCCACCGTTGGAGCCGGCGGAGTCAGTCCAGAAGGAGAGTTGCCCCCAGCCTTCCTTACTCGGCGCCAGTGGCGACGTCGAGCGTGTTGAGCCATTGGGATTGTCTCAGCTGTAGGGGTGACTTCCTCATGCCCCCTGTGTTGGTCAGAAGTTGTCGTTGTTAGCCTATTGAAGACCGATGTCCGCTGAGTGGGGATAACTAGACTATCGAAGGCAGACTTCCGAGCAGGGGAAGCAGCCTTGACGATTTCGCCTGGAACAGGAGCTAAAACAGTCAGTCTTGTGAAGACCGACCCTTTGGCAGGAGAAGCCGCCTTGACGACTTCATGAAGAGGAATGGCTATCCGCTTAGGGATAACCCTTTCTGGTATCGCGGGCTTCTTCATGGGCCCAAATGAGCTTTGGCCCAGTCTGTCAAAGACTGAGGCATTGGAGCTGAACGACTCGTTGAGAGGGGCTGCAGTAGTTGTGAGCCGATTAAAGACTGAACTCTTCGGAGATTCTTGCGACAACAGTGGGGCATTGAAGCTCATCGGTGGGATCATGGTCCTAAAGAACAGCCCACTGGTGGCCTGAGTTACTTTCTCCACTGGCATTGTAAAAAGGGAGGCCGGTTGAGGCCCGTAGGTTACTCCTCCAGCGAGGACGGAGTGGGAGTTGTAGTTGCAGCTGGAGCAGTTAGAAGCCATTGATCTTCTATTTTCTGCACGGAGCAAGACACCAAATCTTAGTATCTCGAATCTACATGAAACCATAGCAAACCGCGATTCGTTCTCGAACACGACACACGAAGTGTGAAGTGGAAAGAGGAAAAGTCCCACCGGGCGTGCCAGAATCTGTTCCTCGCCGAAACACGGAAACGCGACCGCGCAGGTCCGTCTCGCCTGAATTTCGGGGCAGATGCTAATTGGTGCTATACGTCCACCTCTCCGAAGATGCCAGGTTAATTTATGGCATCGTGTATCGAAGGTTTAAACGGATGCGGCCGATGTAGCAGACTTCGTCAGATTCCCCCTCATTTGAGGGATTTTTGATTGTGGGGACGCTCTTCCCTACAGGCGCAAGCCCCTGCAGTTAATTACGTTACCGCGTCGCGGTAACAACTTTCTCTTTCTCCAGTTGGTCACTTCACGTCGTGTTTGTTTGTTTTGTTTTTTGGTTTCCTGTGGATTGTATACGGAGACTAATTTATGTTGTCACCCGTAGGGCGTGGATTAGTCCAAATCCGTATTTTCTTAGATTTGGGTTTGGGGGTTGGGTTTAAGGATACGTTAGTCTCATTTGAGACTAAGATCAAGTTAAACATTTATTAAGGATACGTTAGTCTAATTTTAGACTAAGATCAACTTAACAGTTTGTTAAGGACACGTTAGTCTAATTTTAAACTAAGGTCAACTTAACCATTTGTTAAGGATACGTTAGTCTAATTTTAGACTAAGATCTACTTAACGGGATCATTTAGATCCAACAAAAGAGCATTTGGGCTCTATTGTTCTAGTTTAGGGACTTTGCAGTCAATTGCCAATTTAAGGACAAGGTGGTCCAAGGTTAAGGACATCATAGTCCGTGGGTTTAAAGGGACCCCACAGTCCGAGGTTAAGGACATCATAGTCCGTGGGTTTAAAGGGACCCCACAGTCCGAGGTTAAGGACATCATAGTCCGTGAGTTTAAAGGGACCCCACAGTCCGAGGTTAAGGACATCATAGTCCGTGAGTTTAAAGGGACCCCACAGTCCGAGGTTAAGGACATCATAGTCCATGAGTTTAAGGACCCCACAGTCCATGGAATGATTGGTTATCGGGACCCGTCACCTCTCTGAAGACGTTGAAGGATTACAACGACAAATATCAGAGGAGTGAAGAGATGTACCCTTGAACCAAAGTTGATTGGGAAATCTGTAGTTCAATTTAGAACTAAGATCAATTAATTAGATTATGAGCACATTGGCTCAGTTAAATCTGAATTGAGGATATATGGCCAACGTGGGCTAAATCCAATTAGGTTTGAAATGTTGGCCCTTTGTTGGACTATTGAACATTTGTCTGGGTTCAGCCCCCTATTATTTAGCAATGCTAAACAGGGGTTTGGAGGCTCTGACAACATTTTGTCTTTGGCTGAGCACTAAACATTCATTATAGTTTTGGACTTTACTTTGCATATCATATGAACTGACCAATTTTGAGGTCCAGTTGAAGAGGAGATTTGCCTCTGGAAAACTTAACCAATTTGGGATAAGCTTGGCTTTAAAATAGTATTGAACGCTAGAGGATACTTGGCGATCACGTGCTCCCACGTGATATGCTGAAAATAGTGTTAAACACTAAGGACGAGGCGCTTAAAGTAGTGTTAAACACTAAAATTAAATTGGTCACGTGGGGTCACGTGAGGAATCTGAAGATGGGGCCAGACTTCCTTTATTTTGTTCTCAGAATATTCAGATAAGTGTTAAACACTTTTAGTCTTTGAAATTATCATGTGTGGGCACGTGACAATGCCTCTGCGTTGGGCATCAATTCCTCTGTCTTCCCCTATTTTATTCTTTTGAAAAGGGGTATTTGTCAGGGGTCACGTGGGGACACGTGAGGCGCCCTAGATCAGTACTGCCTTTGGCTATGTTCTCTTTTATTTTGAGGGTCACGTGGGAGCACGTGAGGCATTACCTCTAAGCTTTTTCTTTCTCATTTTGAGGAGTCTGTTTAGGGGTCACGTGGGAGCACGTGAGGCATTACCTCCAGACTTGTTCTTTCTCATTTTGAGGAGTCTGTTTAAGGGTCACGTGGGGGCACGTGACCTAGTCTTGTTCGTTCTCTTTTGATCATTGAGAGGGAAGATCACGTGTTGCCACGTGACCGGGTTGGGTACTGATTTCTTTACGTGCATGGAGAGTTTTAAGTCTCTTGTTTTAAGAATTAAATTCTTTGGTAGGGTTAAACCCTAATTTTGCTTAGAGGAATTAAATTCCTATGTATATGGAAAAATTAAATTCTTATGTAGGGTTAAACCCTAGTTTTATTTGGAGGAATTGAATTCCTATGAATTTGGGAGAATTAAATTCTCATATAGGGTTAAACCCTAGTTTCATTTGAAGGAATTAAATTCCTAAGTATTTGGGGGAATTAAATTCCTAAAACTCAATTCTCCCTCTAAGTTTTGGATCTGCATGGCAGAATCTCCCCGAAGAGAATTAAATTCTTAACTTGTGGGGAGATCTGCTTCTGCAGATCTTCAACCAAAGGAAGAACTAAGTTCTTATTCAGAAGAGTAAACTCTTAAATTGAGAATTAAATTCTCTTTGTTTTATGGAACTTAGATCTCTTTCCCCTTTCCCATCTAGGGTTTCTTTTCTCTGAAGAGATCTTCTTTTCTCTCTTGAGAATTAAATTCTCCTCTCTTTTTTCTCTCTGTTGTTGTTTTCTCCCCGGAAAAAAATATATCCCTCCACTTCTCTTCTTGGCTCCTATTTATAGGAGAAAGAAAAGGATCAGTTTGTTTAGTCAATCTTTCATTGAAAGATTAAGTTGTTTTTGTAACCAACCTGATCTTTTAGATCACTCAGTGAATTTTATTCACTATTTGATTTTTAATTCAAAAGATCTTTTATCTGTTATTCCTGGCAAATTTCAGGGAAATCTTTCATTGTATAGAATCTTTCTATAAATTGGTGATTTTAAATCACCATTGGATTTTTAATCCAACGGTGCTCCATTTTACAGAGCACAATCTTTTTGTTTGGAAAGATCTAGGAAAATATTAGGGTTTTTGATTTCCTTTAATTTAGAATTTAATTTTGTTAGTTCAGAAGGTTTAAATGCCTATCACGTATGGGCACGTGACCCCACTGTTTAAGCTTTTTAACCAGAATTTAATTCTGTTGTTTTAAAAAACTCAGGAATCATCACGTGTCAGCACGTGATTCCCCATTGGGGTTTTTCCTTACTGTTTTGTTATATTTTTAATTCTTTTCAGGGGTTTAAAGGACCATCACGTGTTGGCACGTGACCCCACTGATTAATTATTTCCAATTATTTATTTTATTCAGTGCCTACAGGCTTTGCTTGTAAATGGTCACGTGTCTGCACGTGATGCCCGGTCATGTATGGGCACGTGATGCCTGGTCACGTGTGGGCACGTGATGCCCGGTCACGTGTGGGCACGTGATGCCCGGTCACGTGACTTTTGATCCCGGATGAATTATTAGGCCCATAATATATCAAATCAAAGGATTTTTCGAGACACTTTCGATACCATCAGAATTTAGCTGTTTCTCATTCGAGAGTTTGTCAAAATGAAGTCCGGAAAATACTGGTTCTCATTTTCTTCCTTAGATGACACGTGCATAGCATATTTGCATATAACTTTTGATCCCGGATGAATTATGAGGCCAATAATATATCAAATCGAAGGATTTTTCGAGACGCTTTTGATGCCATCAGAATTTAGCTATTTTACATTCGAGAGTTTGTCAAAATATAGCCTGAAAAATACTGGTTCACATTTTCTTAAACGTATCGCTGCCATTTGATATATTGGGCTCTTTTGCGCAGAATTTTTTTTTTGGCGGGAACAATACCCCCTTTTTTTGCCAAACTCTCGAAAGTAGTTTCGTCGTAGGTGACCCATCTGTTTGCCGGTGGGATTTGGGGGTGGCTTCATCGCTGGAGTAGCTGTGTAGCCAGTGGGACTTGAGTTGCAACCTTCGCCGTTAGGACTTCGATTACAATATAGATCTCAAGGGAGCATATCACCGTATTTGGGGGCGGTGTACTAGTTTAGGGACATCTCAGTCCGTTGCGCTATGTTTGAGGTGAAGTTTTAGTTTAGGGACATCTCGGTCCGTTGTTAATTGAGGGACATCTTGGTCCGTTGTCGCCATGTTTGAGGCGGATAGTTAGTTTAAGGACTTCTCGGTCCATTGTTAGTTTAGGGATATCTCGGTCCGTTGTTAGTATAGGGACATCCCGGTCCAACATTCCCATTTTGGGGATGAATGTTAGTTTAAGGACATTTCGGTCCAATGTCGTCGTTTTTGGAGCGACGGGGGTTTTTGGATACTACTTTCAGAGTCTTGACTCAAGAAGATAGCGAGCAGACACATGCGTCGTCATCTATCATTGACCTAAATCATGACTCGTCAAGCGTAGTATTTTTTGAGGAATCGGCCGTTTATTGGCCGGAAGGTTCTTTCGCCATGCATATCCATGAGCAGGTAGGCTCCACCTTGGTAGAATTTGTCTATAATATACGGGCCTTCATAGTTCGGCTCGAACTTCCCCCGTTTTGCACGATTGGGAATCATTGGTCTTTTGACGACCAGCACGAGTTCGCCTTGGCGGAATGTTCTCGGCCTGGTCAGTCTTTCGTATGATCGTATCATCCTTGCCTTATAAGCCTCCAGATTTTGCTGTGCTATAAGGTGAGTTACGTCGAGGGCGTCAAGCTCCTCAAACCGAAGATGAGCATTTTCTTCATCTGTCAGCTCGTACCGAACAACTACTCATAGAGAGGGGGGTTCTATTTCCAATGGGAGCACTGCTTCCGTGCCGAACACCGATGCGTACGATGTCATATTCATGACCTTCTTGAACGTTGTTCTGTACGCCCAGAGAGGTTCGTACAGCCTTTTGTGCCAATCTTTTTTGTTTCTGGACACCGTTTTCTTTATAATCTTTATCAAGGGCTTGTTGAAAGCTTCAGCTAGACCGTTGGCCCGAGAGTTATAGACTGAAGAGTATCTCCAATCTATTTTATGCTGTTGTGCGAAGCGGATGATTTTATGACTTCTATAAGCTGGTCCATTATCCGAGATAATTCGTCGCGGAGTGCCGAACCGATAGATGACATGGGTTATAAAGAAATGGAGAATATTCTCCGTTTTCACCTTCCTTAGTGGTACTGCTCCTGCCCACTTGAAGAAGTAGTCGGTTTTTGCCAGTATGAACCGATGTCCTTTGGACAATGCCGGTTCAATGGGGCTAATTATATCGGTTCCCCACATTTCGAATGGCCAGCTAGCCACTGTTGGGTGTAGCGGATTTGGATGTTGGTGGATGAAGTCCCCATGAATTTAGCACGAGTGACGCTGTTTCGCATATTCGAGGCAGTCCTGAATCATTGTGGGCCAATAGTAACCCATTCTTTTTATTTTCAGCTTCATTTTTGGCCCAGCTTGATGAGAACCGCAGAGTCCGTCGTGAGTTTCTCGGATGATTCTCTTTGCTTCTTCTGGTCTCAGGCATCTTAGCCACAGATAGTCGAACGATCTCTTATATAGAGTATCATTGACGGTGGCGAAGGACAGAGCTCATTTCATGAGCTGATGTCTAGACGACGCATTTTCGGGCGTTCGTTGGGATTTGAAATAGTCTATGAAGACTTCCCTCTAGTCTTTGACCTTTCCTTTGTCCTCTATTTGAAGGGCTACTTGTCCGGTCGTTTCTTTTCTTTCGAATGAATCTATTAACTCTTCCGAAGATATATCTGTTGGCATAAGAACCCGGCGACTTTACACAATGATCCTTACGTCATCGAGATCTTCATATTCAGCTTTGTTATTAGTTCTTAGCTCTGTTAAGAAGAGGGCGTAACGTAATATCCCTCCTTGTGGAGTCACGATAAGGCCCATCCCGGCTTTGATTATGGGGATGTTTTTCTTTCGCCTTTTCACGGAAGATGCTCCATCGAAGTATAGTTCCATCGGGAATCATTTTCTTCCTTCTCTTGTTCAATTGTGTCGAACGCATGTTCATCCGGCAACTCGCAATTTAAGGGGGAGTCAGCTGGTATCGGATGTTCTGCAAGAAAGTCGGCAATGGTCTGGCCTTTCACTACTTTGAGAGGTTGATACGTTATCGAGAACTCCATCAGGGGGAGGGCCTATTTGGCAAGCCTTCCTGTTAGTATAGCCCTTGACATCAGATATTTTAGAGGATCCACCTTTGATATGAGATGGCCTCATATGCTAAGGCGTAATATCTGAGCTTCGTTATCGCAAAGATAAGTGCCAGGCAATTCTTTTCAATGGGAGAGTAGTTGTTTTCTGCCCCCAGGAGAACTCGACTCAAATAGTATTGAGCTTTCTCCTTTCCTTGATCGTTCCCTTGTGCCCATAGCACGCCTAGAGAACCCTCAAGGGTTGTTGTATATAGGATAAGGGGTTTTCTCTTAACCGGAGCGGTCAATACCGGCGGATTTTGCAGGTATTGCTTGATTTCGTCTAGTGCATTTTGGTACTTTTGATCCCAGAAGAACGGGGTCCCTTTCTTAATCAAATGACTGTAGGGATGGCATTTTCCGGATAGGTTGGATATAAACTACCATATATATGCGAGATTTCCTTGAAGAGATCGCAATTGTTTGAGAGTTCTTAACGTGGGCATTTCCATAATTGCCTTGATCTTTGAAAGGTCGATCTCGATACCCCGGTGCCGTATGATGAATCCTAGGAATTTGTCTGAGGAGAATCCAAACACGCATTTTAGAGGATTCATCTTCAAATTATACTTCCAAAGACGTCGAAACACTATTTTTAGATGTTCCCAATACTCTTCGTGAGATCTGCTCTTTACCATAAGGTCGTCAATGTAGCATTCGACAATATTATGGATGATGTCATCGAAGATTTTTGTCATGGCCCTTTGGTAGGTAGCGCCAGCGTTCTTTAAACCGAAGGGCTTCACCTTATAGCAGAATATGCCCAGCGGGGTCCGGAAGGCGGTATGATTTTGATCTTCAGGATGCATTTTTATTTGATTGTATCCAGAAGATCCATCCATGAAGGAGAAGACTTCATGGGTAGACGTGTTATCGATCATCAGCTCGGTAACAGGTACCGGGATATCATCCTTCCGGCAAGCTTTGTTGAGCTCCCGAAAGTTCACGCAGATGCGCACCGTCCCATTTTTATTCATCACTGGAACGATCTTAGCGATCCGGTCGGGATATTGAACTTCTTGGATGAAGCCGGAGTCGATTAGTTTCTTGACTTCAGCATTGATACCCATCTCAAGTTCGAGCCACATTCTTCTTGGCGCCTGTTTGACTGGCTTAATGTCTGGCGATATGGCCAGTTTATATACTGCCACCTTTGATCTAGACCTGGCATTTCGGAATAGTTCCATGCGAAGCAATCTTTATATTGCATGAGCATGTCTTTTAACGTGGCCATCTGTTTTTCAGATTGCAGCTCACCGACGAACGTTGGCCTCGGATCATTTTCCGACCCTAAGTCAATCTTTCTTAGGTTGTCCGCCGTGCTGTGTATCCCATCTTCCAGTTCCTTTGGTGCTAGTGGAAACTTGGAGATCACCTCGTCTTCGTCTTTATTTGCGAAGCACATATGGAAGTCATCCATAGTTTCGTGCCCTCCCTCTTTTAAGAGTGTTATCATATGGCAGGTACGAGTTCGCTTCCACTCTTGATGTTGAGATGGTCCTATCCTCACGGTATAGGTCCTCTTTGGCTCATGCTTTTGCAGTGGGGTTACCCTCCAGCTGTTGAATAAAGCGAACCTGCCTTGTTGATATAGGTCTTCTACCCAGTCTTTAAAAGTAAAGCAGTCTTCAAGGGGATGACATATTGCTCGGTGGTAGGAGCAGTAATCTGGATGATAGACCTCGTTTATTTGTTCGGGATGCAGAGACTCCGGAAGTGTCATCATCTGGTGCTTCATGACAAGGTTGAATATTTTCGTCATCTTTGTTGGAGATAGTGCCCTCAGAGTCAATTATTAGGTCACAGGTACGTGATTGTAATGATTAAGGGAGGACCTATCCCGGTGTGACAGTCTTACTCGAGATGATAGTATGCTATCTGGTTTACCTTTATCATCGTGTACTGCTTTAGGTGACCCGACACGTCGCTATTACACGTTGATAGAGCCCCTAGGATTCTTGCTTGACCACCAGCAGTATGAGGGCGATCATATAAGTGGGAGCTGGGGGTCTATAAGCTTATCCTTAAAAGGTCCCTAGTCGTGGGAGTTTCGAGACTGGGCATCGATACTCCATTAGTAGACTAGTGTATACAGTCGAGACCCCGACGAGGGGCGGTGGCCGGTCTCACAAGCCACTGGTGTCAGTTGGATCACCTAAGATGTATACAGGTGCTCATTGGGTTATGAGTACACCGGGCAGGACTCGCCGGGAACATGCTAGTTGGTCATATACCAGACGTCAGATGGCAGTTCCCTGGTGACATGTGTGCAGGTTAGTTCATCGACCTGGGGATCATCATTTGTCTCGTGTGAGTTCCCACTGTACTTTGATTACTACCCTACCACGGCTCAAAGGAGTCGTGCAAACAGGTTTTAGTTGGGTACAGTCCCGAGCCATATGGAGGCAGTGAGCGTATCTTCAGGGGTTCGTCTCTCCCGGTATTGGGGGTGAGGTCGTGCTGTGTCTAGGAGAGCCATTACACGAAGCCCTCGGCCGAGGCAAGGAGATTTACTGGTAGGTATTCCAGTAGTATCTCAGGGTGTTCTGGGCTACACTCCGACATGACTTGTACCGCTTTTGGGGGTCTGACTTTTACCAACCCCCTAGGCCCGCCATGCGATACTCATAGACGAACGGACCGGACTGCACGGATATTGTCACTAACAGGCTCAGTAGGGTTGCCAGGCTGAGTTCACTCACAGACATCCCTTTTTAGTCAATACTTGGTAGCCCGTTACGTATTGGCTTATACCTCTGACGTGCTAGTGGTTAAATCCACAACCGAGGTGTTGACGAGTCTTTAGAGTCCCCCACATTCAGTTACTCAGCTTTCGGGCGAAAAGTTGTAGAGGCCGTATGGAGATATGGCAAGGTCCGATCAGATACGTGCGGTATTGCACGGATCAGGATCGGACAGTTTGTACTATAGGCCGTATGGTTATATGGCAGGGTTCGATCAGATACGTGCGGTATTGCACGGATCAGGATCGAACGGATATTACTAGCCGGCTTTGGTTTAAGCCGGATCCTAGTATAGTACAGTGTAGACTTTGTCTCATTGCATTTGTATTTCGGTCGAAATACAGATGCGGGTGTGTATGCACAGTATCGGGGTTTTCCTGTAATTTATTACGGGACCAGTTTTCTGGAGTTGCCAGTTTGCTTTCCGTTTCGGCCGATTTCCATTGTTCCGTTCATTGGCCGAAGTTTGGTGGAGGAGGGTTTATTTGCATTGTTGCAAATAGGTATTTGTGGAGGGGGGTCTTTGCTTTTTGTAGCATCATGATAGTCTTCATGATGGTGCACCATCCATTGACTTGCTTGACTTCATACTTCATGATGGCTTGACTTTGTTTGCATCATGGTTGTTGATGATGGTTGTGTGGAGTGTTGGCATTGCCTTGTGATCATTCCCTTTTGCATGATAGCTTTCCTCTCTCTCTCTTTGGGATTAGATGAGAATGGCTCCCATATTTTTGATACACTCTCATTCTCTTCTCTCCACTGACCATGGCCGGCCACTATGAGGAAAGGGGGTCTTTTTCTTTTGGTGAGGGGAAAAATGTGATTCTCATTCTTTGCATGCTACATTTTTCCCCACCTCTCTCCAAGTTCCTTTTTCCTCCACCATTTGGCAACTCCTTCAACCCCTATAGAGACAATAGCTCACTACACATTCTACAGCGAATCTTGGGCACGTAGAGTAGCCGGCTTCGTGCCCGAGTTGCCTCGGCATTGAGGTGGGATCCCGTAAACAAAGTAGGCGATGTGGTGCACTTCCGGCGACGAGGAGGAGACGGGACTTTTCCGCAGGAGATCGGGACCATGACGAGAAGACCGGAGGACTTGGATCGTCGGTACATCTCTAACCCATCTTCTAGTTAGCTTAGACTTGTTAATGGTTACGATCCGGGTGTTTAGTGCGCGGTGGTGCCGGTTTGCTAAGTCCGCAAAATTTAAGTTTTTCACCGCTTCCGCATTCCGGCGTCGGATTGACGGCCGGGGCGCCGCCGTGCACTTACAATCTTGTCTTGGGGGAAAGAGTATTTCCGACATATATTCTTTATAAAAGATGGGTTCCAACCGAGTTTTCCTCGACTGCATGGCTTCTTGGATCCGCTTTGTTGTTTTTGAACGTTGTTTGCATTCTTCGCCCAGTTTTTTCCTCTATTTCGGGATTTTCCCCTTTCGCAAGGACATACGGCGGGCCGGGGATGAAGAGTATTATAGTCTTCCTTCTCCGCAGATTGCTGATTGAGACGCTGTGTCCTGGCCATTTCATAAATGGCCATTTTGCGGCTGTGATTGTCTCGGTTCTTTTGACAATCTTCCTTTATTAGTTTGACTATTTATTCTTCGAGTGATGGGCATAACGTTCTTAGAGCGGAATTTCGCTCTGTTTCAACGTCACGGCCATTTAGAAGAGCTTTTTCCCCATCACTGGAACTTTTTATAACGTGGCAACTGTGGAACCGCTCCCGTTTCTTGGACTGAACGTATCAGAGCCCGGTTGCCTCCATCTTACCGTGGGCATCTTTCGCCGAGTCCCGAGAATATCCCAAATCTTTTTATAGAATTGGACTTGCCAAACAGTTTGTTCGAGGGGTACACCTTGGTATCTTAACAGCCTTTTCAATCCCTCCGCGTAGTATCTTGGCAGACAGATTGGTTGAAACCTGTCAAGTGTAAAATCGGTACCATGCCAGACTTCTTTTTCTACTTTGGTCTCTGTAGATTGGTAGAAGAGGATCACCTTTTCACATCTTCGCCTGGGAGGGACATAGAAAGTTTTCAGTTTTTGTACGCTATATGTATCGAGCACATCAAGTTCTTTGTAATGTCGAGGCGGAGCCATTGTAATTTTTAGACTCTAATCTGTTCCGACAAAGATTTGCATTGATGGGAGGATGGAGAACACTGTGTTGGCCCCGTCCTCTAAGTCGCTGCTGAAGACCAAAATAGGAGTAGATGGTCCGGGCCTATTGTTTTCTTTTTAGGGTTGCCTCGAGTAGACTATTTCTTCATCTTCCTTGGTATCACTCCCAAAGATCGGGATAGTGGCGACGGACTTCTGTTTATCTTTCGGCTTATGACACATTTCTGTATCCTCGAAGTCTGGTAGGAAGTACTTTGCGTCTTCATATTTTCGGACCTTGTTTACGGAGAACGGATTTAGCTCCCCTGTGACGGTGTATTCCAAGCCATCTTTGAAATACTTCATACAGATGTTGTGTAGAAGGGATGACATTGTACTCATGTAACCAAGACCTGCAAGCATTATAGCAAGTCTTGGCGTCAATGACATGAAATTTGATGTCAGTGACGAGCAGCCCAATGAGTAACGTCAGTATTACGAACCCAAGCGTCCGTAACGACTGTGAGTCAAACCTGGAGATGGTAATTTTGTCTCGAGCCAGGTGCTGAACGTTCATGCAAATCTCCTTCAGCACTTTCACGTTGAGAAGGTTGGCGGAGGATCCGTTGTCGATAAGGATTTTCCCTATCTTGATGTGATGGAAGTACCCAGTGATGTATAACAGGCGATTATGTTTACATGTACCGAGGAGGAGATCTTCATCACTGAATGTAATGTTAGACATATGAACCTCTGCCGGTTCATATTTCATCTTCTCTTCCGCGAGGAAAGCTTGGAATTGATCGGGCTCTTGTAATCCTTGATCAGAGAATCTTGTGCCTCTTTAGACAGGAGGAGAGCATCCAATATGCTTAGTTGTGAGGGTATTTTCCTCATATGTGCTAGGACATTGTAATCCACCTTATTTTTCCTAGACGGGTCCCTCACTGCGAGCTCTTTGACAACTCCATCATCAAGGGAAATTTCCTCAGGGATTTTTTCTTTCCCTTTGTCTTTTTTGCTCGAACCTTTGTTTATAAGTCCAAGGTTCTTTTCAGGTAGCGTGCGGTTACGCGGCTGAATATTCTCGCAATTCTTCTCCTCCTCTTCTTTTTCGGATGTGGGGTCTTTGAAGAAAGGGTTGAGGGGTATTTCGTTCTCAGAATCGCTCCCGAAAATAAGAACTTAGGGTTTTTCCGAACCAGTATCAACCATATGACAGTTACCAGTCGTTTTTTCATACGCATATATCACACTATTTTGCCGTCGACGAGCTTCGCGCTTCATCCTCTTGAAGTGTTTTTGATGGGCAACGTATCATTGCCACCACTTCTTGAAGGAACTGCATTTCTCGTTGGGGTGGGTAACCCTCCGATGATATAGGCAGTAGTTAGGATGTGAATCCTCTTCGTTGAGGCATATGACCCAGGAGTGTTTCCTACGAGAGGTGGCAGCTTCATTCCCATTGACAGGGCTTTGGAGAACCGCTTCTCTGTTTTGATCCTGCTCTTATTTGTCGTAGGTATGCTTTAGTTTGGTTGGAGTACTTTACGACCCATTCTTGCCGCAGCTTCTTCATCCTGACGCTGATGCTTAGCCTTTTCATATATGGACGTTTCGCATTCTCGGTCAGCTTTGCATTTTTGAAAGGCTTCGTTTAACAACCTATCGATCGGGTCTTCTGGCAGTTCCGGGGATTTTAGCGCCAATTCTGCACCCAGTTTCTACGCGTTGTTTTTTGACGCCGAGGGAGTTTCTTCGTCATTTAACAACGAATAGGAAACCATGTGGCAACTTGATACATGGTCCCCAGTATCTCCCGATAAGTCATTTTCCTCATCGTTGTCACTATCTTCGTTCTCAAGAATATGCTTGAGGAACTCTTCAAGCGTGACCGGTGTCCGCGCCTTCTGGTTGTACTCCTCCAGCGCGTCAATGTACTTTTGTAGATCTGTGTGCTTGTTGTCATACTCGGCAGGCTGCACAGGGTTCTTGGTCTTCTTCTTTTTCTTCGAAGATTTTGAAGGCTCGACTTGGGGTTTTGCCCTTTATCAACAACTTTCGGTGCGGGACGTGATTTCAGCATCCATTTGATGATTTTGGGTTTAAGTGGGCTTTTCCACCTGACTGCTGGACATGCCTGTAGATCATTTAACATTCTTTTGGTTTTTGCTGAAAGAACGACTTCCCATGGAGCTTCTTCCACGAGTGAGCATGATGCCCCCGGCGCATCCATCTTTTTGGGAGTGTGATTCTGTGGTGGGTTTACCCTCCAGGTATCAGATAGCATGAATTTCCCCTGTTGATACTGGTCCTCGACCTAGTTTTTGAAGACGTAGCAATCTTCAATTGGGTGGCTCACCATTCTGTGATAGGAGCGGTAATTAGGGTTATTAACGTCGCCGGGTTGCGGTGGACGCCACAAGTCTGGCAATGTGATGAGTTTCTTATGCATTGCCAATTCGAACAGTCTCCTCGTCTTGTCACGGGGCAACGAGTAAGCGCGTCCTAGTCTTTCCTCTAAGGATGGGCGCGGACGTACGTTGTTTTGGCGAGCAGCAGGTTTTGGGCCACTCGGTTGTTGTTGAGTGTTAGCAATGAAGACCGCTTTCCCTTTACCCTTGTTATTTCGAGGGTCCTTATTTGAGGAGGAATGCCCGTGGCCGATCTGGTCCATTTGGGCCAGTTTATCGATCAAAGTTTGGAAGGTGGTTGGTTTGAAGAATGTCATGAAGTGGGACACAGTCGTTTGAGGATCAAGGGTTCCGATGAACATGCCCACGGCGGGAGATTCTTCAATGTGTTGTTCACACATAGACCATAGGTTCCGCCACCGGATCGCGTATTGGACCCAAGTTTCTTCTGGCCTTACCCTGGCATTAATTAATGCCATGATCGAGGTGCGCTCGCTTGCGCTAGCGAACCATTGTGTGAACAGAAGTTCCATCTCTGTGAATGTCTTTACGGAGTCATTTGGGAGCTCCGAGTACCAATCAAAGGTCGTTTCTGACAGGCTGCCAACGAACTGGCGAAACAACAGTTTGTCATGGGCCTCTGACGTTGTCGCACAGAGCTCTAAACTGCACGATGTGTTGATGGGGGTTGCCTGTCCCCTTGTATACATAGAACTTGAGGATTGTATATCCCGGTGGGTACTTGATTTGATCATACCATCCTGGATACGGTCGTCCAGTTCTGACGATTTGGCCAACCGCTTCATTTGCTTGATGAACTCTTATTTGTTGAGCTATATAATCATCAAGAGCAGCCTTAGAGATTGTTTCCTCCTTGGCTGTTGATAAGGCCGGAAGAGGGTTCGATGTTTCCCCTCTATCATCCTCGATGATTATTGGCGGATCCTCGACTGGGGGTTCTGATCGGATCATCATTCCAACCATGTCCTGAAACAAGAGTGTCATCCGCTTCATGTTAGCAGCTTGTTCAGCGGCTTCTTTATCTTTTCTTTCAAGCACACTTCGCGGGAACTCTATATCGGTCTCCTGCTCATGGCGTTGTTCGGCTTCTTTGTCCAGACTTTCTTTCTGTCAGGTAAGTGCTGCCATTTTGGTCAGCATTTCCTGGAGCTTCTGTTGTTGCTCCTGAGCCTTAGTCAGTGACCAAGTTTGCGGTCGGTGACTATTCATACCATAATTTTGCATTATTATATTCCCCATTCTTATTCATTTTACAAATAAACAGGTGCTTTTGACCCATGTCTGCTACATAGTTGCAGGTTACAGGTTCTCGGAACAAAAACAGTGAAAAAGATGAAAAGACGGTACAAAAGTGAGACTATGACCGACAAATCGAAGAATCTTGATCATGCCTACAGTTTGAGGGACAATGAAGATCAATGAACAAGTTCACAAAGTACAAAGGCAGCGCAAGGTTCAAGACTTCGACACGAAGCAAACGGTAAAGTCCACAAAATCATTCACTGTGGAAATCTGGAAGAAAACTAGAAAACAATCTGAGAACCAAGTGAAGAAACAAGAAGCAAAATGCAGCTAGAAGAAACCCAGAAGAAATCAGCAACCAAGCCCCCTATACGGCCGCGGATCCGCGGCCAAACCTGCCTTCTGGCCGCGGTTCCGCGGCCATTGGAAGCGCGTGTCGGTGGAAAATCTATCAGCAAGGCGGTGCGTTGACTAGGTTTCTTAGGGGTAAAATTGTAAAAGCAGATGTGCGTCGATTGTAACCCTAAGGTTTCTATGTTCTATAAATAGAAACCCTAAAACCTTTTTTAGGTTATGCCTCTTCTTGTGCCTCATTCATTTTATCAAAATTCAGATCTGTAAATTTCTGTAAAGTATGAAGAGTGCATCAAATTAGAGTAAGTTTTCTATTCTTGCCCTAGTATAATTTTCCTTTATGCCCTAGTTTAGATTTTATTCTCTGCCCTAGTTAGATATGTTAGTTATATGTATGCCCTAGAGACCATTACTATACATAGGATGTATATTGTAGTGGATGCTGGGACATATATAGGGAGGACTTTCTTGCTCGACATGATAGTATGCTATCTGGTTGATCTTTACCTTAACGTGTACACTGATTGTCTCCCTGTTACATGTTGGTAAAGCCCTTAGGATCTGTACTTGACTACCTGGACTATGATGCGGATCATACTAGTGGGGACATGGTAGTCCATAAGTACATCCTTCAAAGTCCCTAGTCGTGGGTGTATCGAGACGGGGCATCGATATACCAGAGTAGACTAGCGTATACCTTCTCGACCCATACAGATGGGCGATGGATGATCCCATATCCATCGGTGTTTGACATCAGAGATGATATACGGGTGCTCAGTAGAGACTGGGTACACTGGACGGACTCGCCGAGAACTCCCAGATGGTATTATACCTCACGTCAGATGGCAGTTCTCTGGTGACACTGGTACAGAGTAGTCTGTTGACCCGAGATCGTCATAGAGTCTTGTGTGGTTCCCACTGTGCTTTGATTTCCATCTTACCACGTCCAAGAGGGCGTGCAAAACGGTGGTTTTTGGGTACAGTCCCGAGTCACATGGAGGCAATGAGCGATAGGAGGGGATTCGTCTCTCTCGGTATAGGGAGTTGATGTTGCGCTGTGTTCGATTGGCTATAACAGGAAATCCCTGGCCAGGGTTGCTGAGATTTACTGGTAAGTGTTACCAGTAGTTTCTCGAAGTGTTATAGACCTCATATCGACACGACTTATCGAGCTATTGGGGTCTGACGTTAACCACCCCTAGGCGAGATATGCGACATATCAGACGATCAGACCGGACTGTACGGTAGTGTTACTGGTTGGATTCACTGGAGTGTGAGCGGGCTTGCTCGTCGATCTTCAGATCGCTCAATACCCGGGTGGCCGTTACGTTTAGCAGACCGCTTGCGGCTTGTGGGTGTTTGATATGATCATCACCTGCTGCCGGCGTATTGACGAGTCTTTAGAGTCCTACACAGAGGTTTCCTGGCTCAAGCAAAACGAAATAGGAGCGCATATGAGATATGTGCGGGACCGAGAATAATGCGTGTATGTGATACCGCATTTCATTCTCGCGATATATGTTTCGATTGGTTACATTCGATATGACCTAGTTATCGAATCATTGATTCGATAAATCGATACATTGGATTCTAGTCGGTTATGTGCGACATGACCGGATCATTGAATCAAATGTTGATTTAATGATTTAATGCATAATTATATATTTGATATATTGCATTGCATTAACTAGTATTGGTTCACTTTAAATGGATTTTCTCACTTGATGTGCAAGAAGTATATGTGATATACTTTTGTGCACATATTTGTATCATGTTTGATGATACATGATCTTGTTGTTAAGTATAAAGAATTAAACCATGGTTAAGTGTTGATTAGGGTTTTGCATTTTCATTTATTTATTTATTTATTTATTTGAAAAGGATTAAGATAAGAATGGTGGCCTTTTTTGTTTTAAGTTGAAGCTTCATGAAGCTTTAACTTTAGTAACCATTCTTGTCATCATGCTTAACCTTAACCCATCCAAGTGACCATGGTTTATTCTCTACACTTAACCTAGGTTAGAAAATGATAAGTATTTGATTTTATTATTCTTTTTAAATAATACTTATCATATTCTATTTGCATCTTCATCTTCTTCAATGAAGAAAGCTTCTCTTCATCAATGGTGGATTGATGAAAAGTGTGAGAAATCCAAATCTAAAGTCTACCCACTTCCTATTTCTTCATCCTCTACCTCTTGCCAAGTAGTAGAGTGTGTTTTCTTCACAAGTTTCATGACTTGGTGAAGTGAGAGCTTGATCTTGCGATGCTTCGAAGTAGATCATCTTCGGCATGGACATCGACGACCTAGCTCGCCTATTCTCCGATGAAGCCGACGCTAGAGCCCGGGATTTATTTTGGACAGCGAGAAGACTTCATTGCGGAGCTATGGAGGTGGAGCACCGGATCTACAAAGGTTGTATTTCCGTATTCTCTTAGTTAAGTGTTAACTTGTTATCTTTTCGCCTAGACATCTAGCAAACGATCCGTATTCTAGGGTTTCTCGGCACCGTATTTTTTTGAAATTGGCATGGTTGATGCCTTGTGAGACATCATTAGGGTGCCTAGGAACCCTACAGTGGTATCAGAGCCTAGCTAGAGCCTTAGGCGAAGTCTAGACGCAATTTGAAGTCCGATCGAACCAAAACCCGAACTCGAAACATGCTCTCTGTCCTTTTTCTAAAAACTGGGATTTTTCCAAATTAAAAATTGCTAAAAAATTCAGCAGGGAAATATAAGAATTACGGCGCAAAAATATTTTCATGAACAGTATAAATGGCGGCGGAACCGCGGCAGAAGTCTTGCTTCTGCGGCGGTTCCGCGGCAACAAGGTGACGTCATCCTCCCCTTTCTGCACAGTAATTCATGTTTTCAGATGCTGATTTTTCTGGGAATTTTTAATATTTATTCAAGAGTTGAATTTTCTGGAGTTGATTTGGGGATTCGGTGTTTCGATCGGAGTATCAAATTTTGTCTGTGTGGTTTTCCGGATAATTTTTAGAATATGTTAAAAAGTTCGACCGGATATAAATACCCAATTTTTCCCCTGTCGGGAAATTTTCATGTGTTGGATTTTTCCGTAGTTTAACGACGTTCTAAGTAGTGCAAGTAACGCGATGGTCCCTCTAGAAGACAACAAACCTTAACTCGATTATGTTACCGTCTTGAACTGCCCTTTGAACCTTCGGGTTTGGGGCAGTACGGCGTGCCACATGTGAGGCGTTGGCTTGACCCTTCTACGGCTGGACCGTTGGTACTGAGGCACGAACTGAATGTTGTTAGACTTATTTCATGTGTTGAGCTGTATCGGGAAAACTTGGGTGTTTGATTGCTCGATCGAAAAGTTTAACATTTTCTGTTTATCTGGAATGGGATACAATAATTGGAATTCACAAATAGTTATGAGATAACTAAATGAATGTTATAAACATAGCAGTTTAGTCTCACTTGATCGGTTGCCACGGAATTTTGATGTGATCAAAAGTCCGTCGCAATCACGTAGCGTACGCGGATACTCGCCGGGTAAACTTAATAGACAGCCTCACTCCATAGCCCCGACCAAGTGACTGTAGGAGAACCCCGTCGCCGAAAGTATCCGTTCGGGTGCTCGCGGTAGCAGTGTTTCTCCTTGGTGCACTTCGTCGACGGCGTCGGGGGTGCGGCCTCCTACTGAAGTTTGCGACAAGTATTCGATCAGCATGTCGGGAATCTTGTTGAATTGCCCGACTTGATATTGAAAAGTGTTTTCGATTTTGAGACTAAAATGCGGGGTTTATAATTGTTAGGCATGTGATGTCTAAGGTATTCATTTGATTAGGCATGCGATGTCTATGCAGGTTGCGGATTCCAACTGTTGTAGTTTTACACTTTCTTTTCTGTGACCGTAAGTGTAATATGTGATATCGCCGGTTTCGTTGCTATATGTCAACGACAATTGGGATGCGCATATTTACTTACGTTGATGACATGTGATGTTATGTGTTGCTGGATATGTTATATTGGATCGTCGTGTTCGAATAGCCGGGGTTTTTTATGTGAGATGAGTGTTTTTCATTTTCATTCATGTAAAAACTTGTATGTAATATTCTTTTATTTGGGGCACTTCCAGGTTGCGGAAGATGTCACCCTTTGTATATTATTTACTTTTCCGCACTAGGATAGACCCAAGGAGGAGGGCACAAGTAACCGGGTTCTGGAGTCCAGTGGGAGACCAACTCGAGGAGTCGAGTCCGGGTCTCCTAACTCCAGAATTGGTAGGGTTGCTTGCCGCTCTCGTAGGGGTCTAGGGGTGTGGGTTTGGCTATTCATCACGACCATGGAATCCGTGTTTTATACTGGCTCGTATTGAAAACACGGACGTCCTAGTATATCCAATATTTCATATGTTTCTTCTGCTGCGATATCTGTGATGTGATCATGTGATGTTCTGTGATAGATACAGTATATAGTATATATGATATATTATATAGACGTTACTTATGTTTTACACCCGCGCTGGCCCTGCCCCGCTCTGCCGTTAGTTACCTAACCTAACGGTGCACGAGGGGACATCGAGGCGAATGCGGATGGCATAAGTGTACGTCGTATTTATCTGTGATGTTTAGGTACTTAAATGATGGGACTTCATTAATGTGATTAATGAAATAAAAGAAACCTAAGATGTTGTAGAATTGAATTTCAAAAATAAAACAGGTAGCTACAGTTCTTGCTTTGCACAGCGGTATATACGATATATCCTGCACCTTATTCGATGAGGAAAGGACCGAGATCCCTTCACCGGGAGTGACTCCTTTAGCAATAACTGGCAGATGCTACACACTCGGTTTGTCTTTTGATGGCTTTTAAGAGTTTTTGCTTTGCACAGTGATATATACGATATATCCCGCACCTCATTCGACGAGGAAAGGACCGACGATCCCTTCACCGGGAGTGACTCCTTTAGCAAAACTAGAAAAGCCTCAAAAGCACTCCATTTTAAAATCATTTGATTCTACAACGATATCAAGTTCATTACGCAATAGGTTTTCAGAAAAACCTGTCGTAGCCCTCTGTCATTTCAGATAAGTACTAGTTAGTATTCATGCTACGTTTGTTGACTATGTTAAGGCGTAGTGTGCGGTAGCTAATTAGTGCTTATCTGCATAAGCATATGATGTGATTGGATTAGGGTAGTCGTGCGACTTTGTTGACTATGTTAAGGGTCGTGCGGGTGGGTTTAATTCAATCGGGAAATGACGGGTTGAACTTGACTAGCACTTATGATTTGTTGACTATGTTAAGGTCATATAGCTGCTAGGGGCAAAATATTATCGGGAATTTCAAGTGTTGAAATTTGCAATGAGATTGCATACCTTCTATGAGATAGTTGGATCCCGATACCCGCTGCGAGTAATTGTTACTCCTGGGAGAGTTTTATACATTACAATTAGCCGATCAAGTAGGTGTCTAGAAAGGTGTTAACGAGGTTACGCCTCTGGGAAAACGAGGTTTACATTAATTAGGTTCGTGCGAAAGCACGGGGGACCTCCCTCAAAGTACCGACACTGGCCTGGCTGAAAGATTGGCGAACTTGTAGTGTGTAATTAATCTCGGCTAGTCTTTCCTTTTAGGGTTTGAAGGAAGATTTGATAAAAAGCAGTGGGAGCCATCCTGATTAGATAAAATAATAACCAATCTATTCTTGCAAGAGCGCACGCTGAGTGTTTTCTTCTCTCTCTCTCCAGGTAGCGACCATATCACGCCTTAATCAAGATAACAATACGGAATATTGACCGAACCCGCTTGTTATACTGAGCTGGGGAACGTTGGTCCCGCTCCAACTTATAATTGTTATAAGACAGAGCAGGAAATTGGGGAATACCAGAATTCCCGTGCCGCCCAAACGAAGAGAGTGCATGCTGATGCATCATCTTCGGGTGTGTTCGTTACAAAGAACTGTTTCTCTGTATCCTCTACGTCCTGGGTATGTGATACCAGATCAGGATCCCAGATATGTAATCTGTTACATAGGGCTACAGAAAGGTAGAGAACTGAGAACGGGTGATAAGTTTCATGAGGCAGAAAACGGGGCAAGTGTTGCAGCCAAGTCTGTTAGTCACTGTCATCCTGTATTACCAATACATTGATTCTGAACGAATGTTGTTAGATACCGAACCTGATATACAAAATCATATCAGTCTCTTTATTAGTAAAGAAATGATAAAATTTTGTATTGTTGGATATGTTTTGAACATTTCCTATATCAAAAGTTGATCGGTTCAGGCACGTTATCTAAAAGCATTAATGTTCTAAATCAAACTACAGTTCTTAGTATATGGAACACACACAAGAGGAAGAGTTCAGAAATGAACGGATTCTTCTTGAGGTATTGTAGACTAGGTCAGATCAATGTGACCCGACTAGCTGAAGTTACATTTAGATGTATATTTAAATCAGTTTGAATTTACATCTTGTGAAACTCGCCAGTCATGTCACAAAGATAAGATGACCACAGCTCTGTTTATTGGAAACAGAGAAAGAGTTAGTAAACTCTTGGGATGATACATGTTGATGTATGTAAGGTCCCCTGTCTACACATGCCAAGACCGGTTCTTTATACTTCATTACATTCTCTGATAATCTCTCAAGATTCAGACATATGTTCCTGTTGAAACATGAGTCCGAGCCTTTTGAGATATTCACAGAATATAAGCGAGAAGTAGAGAACCAAAATACGGGTATAAGTATTATGTCCTATGATGAGATCAGGGAGGAGAATATTTGTGCATGGAATTCCTGAACTATTCTAAAGGAGAATGAGATTCTCTCTCAGCATTACTCCTCTGTATACACCATAGCACGATAGTATATCGGGGCGGAGCAGATACACCCTATATGATATGGTGTGCTCTATGATGAGTACTGCTGAGTTACCTATTTCTTTTTGGGAGTTATGCACTTGAGAAGCTGCATACCTATTGAATAGGGTTTGAATCAAATCAGTTGCCTACCACTTCATATATGATATGGAAAGGGAAGAGCCCATGTCTTAAGTTAGTTAAGATTTGGAGTTGTCCGGCCTATGTCTAAAAGAAAAATCCGGACAATCTCGAGGCAAGGTTAGTTATGTAGAACTGGAAAGGTTCCAGCTATGCAAACTACAGAAGATGATTTGATAGAACCAAAAGGATTCAGTAGATTCCAACGAACCTCAGCCTCTCCGCCGATCTAGTAGGGTTCCTCACCCACCTGAGAGATACTTCGGTTTCTCTATGACAGTGGGAGCGAGGATTGCATCATGAGATGATGACCCAACTAGTTTCGAGCTGGCCATCAGGAGTAAGACTCTGTAAGAATGGCTGGATGCTTAGTGATCTGAGATGGAATCCATGTACACCAACAAAGTATGGACTTTGGTTGCTATATCTGAAGGGTTAAATCCCCATCAGGAGCAAGTATATCTTGAGAAGATTACTTGGTGTAGATGGAAAAGTTGAGACTTTCAAAGCTAGACTTGTTAAAGGTTTGCATCATTGACCAGGTGTGGATTATGTTGAAACCTTTTCTAAGGATCTATGCTTAAGTCCATCCAGATCCTACTTGCCACGGCTACATACCATGACTACGATATCTGGTGGTTGGGTGTCTTGACTGCTTTTCTAAATGATGATTTGGAAGAGAGCGTCTATAAGTACACAGCCAGAGGGCCTCGTAGACAGTGGGAGCAGCGGAAACGTGTGCAAGATGCTTTATAGGATAAAGCAGGCATCGCGGAGTTGGAACATCTGTTTTGATGAATTAGTCAAAGAGTTTGACATCATCAAAATGGTAGATGAACCTTGTATAAACAAAAGGGTAGTAGGGAGTATGGTGATGATCCTCGTAGAGTACGTGGATGACATACTCTTGATAAGAAAGGAGTTTCTTATGCTACGCTCGATCAATCTCCGTTTATCACACTGATTCTCCATATAGGATCAAAGTGATACCTCCTAAATCCTGGATTTTGGATCTATGAGATAGATCTAAATGGATGTTAGGATTCTCACTAGTTGTAGTGAGATGGTATCAAATGATCCTGGGGAAAATCACTGGAAGTGTTCCAGGGTGATAAAGACGACTGAATGTCAGTCACAGGCATTGTCTTTACCCTCAGTAAAGGGACGGTATGTTGGAAGATTTCCAAACTATAGATACCGTGACATACTAGACGATGAAGGCTCGATACATCGCTACTTAAGATGCTACCATAGAGGCAGTCTGGATGTATATTGGTTCATGAGATGAACTACGTTCCAACCATTGTGAGACAATGGAGTTGTGGCTTATGCCAAGGAACGTCCGTCCCATCAGTGATCCAGACATATTCTAAGGCAGTGTCACCTGATCATGGAGATGGTTGATCTCCAGGGAGATCGAGGTTAGGAGAGTAGACTCAGAGGACAACACAGCGGATCCACTCACAAAGGCCTGTTCCCAGAGAGAGACTATTATGGGATGGTTGAGTATGAGATACTGCAACCACTGCTATCAGATGGCCCTAGTGCAAGTGGGAGATTGTTAGTTATATGTATGCCCTAGAGGCCATTACTATACATAGGATGTATATTGTAGTGGATGCTGGGACATATATAGGGAGGACTTTCTTGCTCGACATGATAGTATGCTATCTGGTTGATCTTTACCTTAACGTGTACACTGATTGTCTCCCTGTTACATGTTGGTAAAGCCCTTAGGATCTGTACTTGACTACCTGGACTATGATGCGGATCATACTAGTGGGGACATGGTAGTCCATAGGTACATCCTTCAAAGTCCCTAGTCGTGGGTGTATCGAGACGGGGCATCGATATACCAGAGTAGACTAGCGTATCCCTTCTCGACCCATACAGATGGGCGATGGATGATCCCATATCCATCGGTGTTTGACATCAGAGATGATATACGGGTGCTCAGTAGAGACTGGGTACACTGGACGGACTCGCCGAGAACTCCCAGATGGTATTATACCTCACGTCAGATGGCAGTTCTCTGGTGACACTGGTACAGAGTAGTCTGTTGACCCGAGATCGTCATAGAGTCTTGTGTGGTTCCCACTGTGCTTTGATTTCCATCTTACCACGTCCAAGAGGGCGTGCAAAACGGTGGTTTTTGGGTACAGTCCCGAGTCACATGGAGGCAATGAGCGATAGGAGAGGATTCGTCTCTCCCGGTATAGGGAGTTGATGTTGCGCTGTGTTCGATTGGCTATAACAGGAAATCCCTGGCCAGGGTTGCTGAGATTTACTGGTAAGTGTTACCAGTAGTTTCTCGAAGTGTTATAGACCTCATATCGACACGACTTATCGAGCTATTGGGGTCTGACGTTAACCACCCTTAGGCGAGATATGCGACATATCAGACGATCAGACCGGACTGTACGGTAGTGTTACTGGTTGGATTCACTGGAGTGTGAGCGGGCTTGCTCGTCGATCTTCAGATCGCTCAATACCCGGGTGGCCGTTACGTTTAGCAGACCGCTTGCGGCTTGTGGGTGTTTGATATGATCATCACCTGCTGCCGGCGTATTGACGAGTCTTTAGAGTCCTACACAGAGGTTTCCTGGCTCAAGCGAAACGAAATAGGAGCGTATATGAGATATGTGCGGGACCGAGAATAATGCGTGTATGTGATACCGCATTTCATTCTCGCGATATATGTTTCGATTGGTTACATTCGATATAACCTAGTTATCGAATCATTGATTCGATAAATCGATACATTGGATTCTAGTCGGTTATGTGCGACATGACCGGATCATTGAATCAAATGTTGATTTAATGATTTAATGCATAATTATATATTTGATATATTGCATTGCATTAACTAGTATTGGTTCACTTTAAATGGATTTTCTCACTTGATGTGCAAGAAGTATATGTGATATACTTTTGTGCACATATTTGTATCATGTTTGATGATACATGATCTTGTTGTTAAGTATAAAGAATTAAACCATGGTTAAGTGTTGATTAGGGTTTTGCATTTTCATTTATTTATTTATTTATTTATTTGAAAAGGATTAAGATAAGAATGGTGGCCTTTTTTGTTTTAAGTTGAAGCTTCATGAAGCTTTGACTTTAGTAACCATTCTTGTCATCATGCTTAACCCTAACCCATCCAAGTGACCATGGTTTATTCTCTACACTTAACCTAGGTTATAAAATGATAAGTATTTGATTTTATTATTCTTTTTAAATAATACTTATCATATTCTATTTGCATCTTCATCTTCTTCAATGAAGAAAGCTTCTCTTCATCAATGGTGGATTGATGAAAAGTGTGAGAAATCCAAATCTAAAGTCTACCCACTTCCTATTTCTTCATCCTCTACCTCTTGCCAAGTAGTAGAGTGTGTTTTCTTCACAAGTTTCATGACTTGGTGAAGTGAGAGCTTGATCTTGCGATGCTTCGACGTAGATCATCTTCGGCATGGACATCGACGACCTAGCTCGCCTATTCTCCGATGAAGCCGACGCTAGAGCCCGGGATTTATTTTGGACAGCGAGAAGACTTCATTGCGGAGCTATGGAGGTGGAGCACCGGATCTACAAAGGTTGTATTTCCGTATTCTCTTAGTTAAGTGTTAACTTGTTATCTTTTCGCCTAGACATCTAGCAAACGATCCGTATTCTAGGGTTTCTCGGCACCGTATTTTTTTGAAATTGGCATGGTTGATGCCTTGTGAGACATCATTAGGGTGCCTAGGAACCCTACAAGATAGTTAGAACATGTTTTTCAATTCCCTAATGAGTGAGTAGTCTCCTCACTTGTTAGGGTCAGATTTGGGAAAGGCTTGAGAGATGAAGATCTCTCACCCCTTTCTTGCCCATTACACGTTTTTATAGGACTCCATGCATACATGCACATACCGCTCCCTACGGCACCCTATCCCACGAGATAGCGGTGATACCGTAGTATAAACGACCGGTTGAGCGTGTTTTCCATGGAGGTTAGGGTAAGAATTAAGAAAGAAAGGACAAGAACCTAGAGGAAAAAACATCGTTTCTTCCCGATGGTACTAATCCACTTTATTAATTATTACCATATCACCTCATAAATCTTAATTAGGGCATAGAAAGCGGTGAGAAATATTGACTTTCCAAATTTAACCTAAACCTAACCCTAGTAAGATTTTAGTCTAGATCAACTTAGTTTTTAGATTTAATCAATCCGACAACAATCGGAATTAACTCGTTAGAACAAATTGAAGATATACAAAATCCCTGTGGACCGACCCGTACTCACCGGCTAGCTACCAAGTGACGCCGTTCTTGATTGCGGTTATAAATATTCTTTGATCAATCAAATGGCGCCGTTGCCGGGGATGGCGTTGTTATTTTCTTTTTGTAATTTCGGGTTAATATAAAATTGAAAAATCATAAAAACTGAAAAATAAAAAAATATAATTTTGTTTTCATCTTGTACTGTTTGAAGGGTATTTCGTTTGAATTTTGCAGGACCGACGAACGAGTTCAGATCTGGAAAAATCCGGAGAGCGAAACAGAAAACAGTAGATCTGAACAATAAGGGGAAATCAAAACAGAGGAACAGAAAAAATCTCGGGAACCGAACAGTCCAGAAGACCGCGATTCCGCCGCGATATCCCTGCTCCGACCGCGCTTCCACGGTCTGTATGTGACGTCGGCGCTTGGAGACCCCTCTGTAAGCTCCCTTGAACCTTCTCTGAACCCCCTGATATCTCCTCTGTAAAACTTTCCTGCAGGATTCTTTGCGCCAAAAATTTCTCCCCTTCCAATAATTGATCTTGTGCAGGATTCTTTGCGCCGCGCTAAAAATAAAAAAAAATTGTTTGCAAGTGATTGTGTTACTGCTTTGCATACTTTAATTGACTATAAGGGGTTTGAACACCAATCCAGATTGGGTGGGGATTTCATTACCTTTCCCAGGACCCCAAAAATCACTTAAGGCATATTGCATTGTCCATCAATTAATTAAAAAAGATTAGACTCAGCCCTAAGGACTTCGCACTCAATAGGACAAATGAATAGTTGTAGGCATCGACCGTTGATCCTAACCTGACTTTGTGGTGCCTAGGCTAGACAGGTAGTGAAAGGTAACTTTAAAAGGCCCGTCTCACGGTGATTCGTGAGCGGATCCCTCCTTTCTCTACTTGTGCTTACCTGTCCACAATTGGCGGTGAAGATGCGGTTTGAGGTCCTACTTCTTGCCCTTTGGAACAGTTAGGAGCTGTCTAGCTGACCTAGGTGACCCTAGATCTAGGCTTGATTGTGCATTTGTGATTGATTGAACGTGTGTCTAAGCCTTTTATTGAAAATCCTTTTGCAAAAAGCTCCATAAAAAAAACACAAAGAAATTTTTTTTACAAAAACTTGCAACTTGTCGCTAAGAAATCCTTGCACCCCACATTATTTTTCTTCTCTTTCTTACATCATGGGTACCCCACCTCATAAAACTCTTGCCGAACTTTGGTACCCTCATCCAAACATTGCTTCATACGCGAATTGTTTTGGTCGAATTACGGACGACCCCTCCATGCCCAAAATTTCTTTGAAAGATCGAATAGAAGCGTCTAGGAGAAACAGTTCGACTCCACAATCCACTTTGTATCAACCATTTCAACCTTCACCACCTTCTTACGTTGATACCCCTTTTTTCGAGTCCTGTTGTAACTCCAAAACCCATGTCTATCGCTGAATATATTGAACAATCTCGTAACCGATCTTTCACTCCTTTCAACACTTTCAGTTCTTGGGATCAACAAGTCCATTCATCTTTTTATCCAAATGTTGATCCTACTCCTGTCCAACCATTCAATTCCTATCAGTCCTACCCGACTTTCACACCTTCCCTAGACATTGATTCTACACAACCATTTGGGAGTTTCACGTATCCAAACAATTTTGAATCTTTTACTGAAACCCCTTCATAACCCATGTCTAGTCTGGAAAAGTCGTTGGAAGCTTACATTGCAGCAACAAACCGACAGATGAGGAATTTGGATGCGTCTATTGCCGCCCTTATGCAACCTACTGAACAGGTAGCTAGTTTCCAACTAGCTCCAAAAATTCCAATGTATGATGAGGCGGTTGGACAGAGTGAGAATTTGAGTGGAGAGAGTGAGCTGTGCACCCTTCCAAATCAAACCTACCCATCACCAATTGAATCCCACAACTCCGGTTTTGAATGTCTATCAAGTGTCCCAAATGATTCACCAGTTAAAAATAAAACATTTAATGAGTTGTGCGACTTTGTAGTGCTTGATTTGCCAGATTGTGAAGGGTCCCTTTCGAGTGAAACCGTCACCAATCCTTTTGACCTCTACACCTCCAATCTAGAACCTGAATTGATAAATATCCATGCTTTTGATGAGGTGTCCAAAAAAATTGATTTTCACTTGATTGAGGATATTGACGCAGGGAATATTTTGGATGACGAACCCGTAGATTTGACTGAAATTTTATCTCCAATTCATCATCCCGAGTCATTAAATGTTTCTCCCGAACTTCATATGCGTCTTGATTTTGATGATAATAGCATGGATGAGATAACTTTTGAGGAGAATTATGAGGATAGTATTGAGGAGAGTATTGAGGAGAGTATTGAGGATGAACCATTTTTGTTTGATGAGTCGGATTTTCCAATTCATCCTCCTGAACCTTTAACTGTTATACTTCCTAAATCACCCCCCTCCTTTATATCGTTCCGACCACACAAAAGATCACGCAGGAGGACTGTGAGTTTGAAAGATTTCTCTTCGATCACAGCAGTTTGGACGCCACTAGTGCGTTCCTCTTTGAATCTGACACAGTTCTCACAGTCGATAACGATTACGAGTGCTTCACTTTTTCGGACGATTTTGAAAACTCACCGCCCGAGTTTGAGTCCTTTGAATTTTCAGATGAGTTAGTTGAACCATCAGACTCGGTTGCTTACAGTCATTTCGAACCATTAATGGAATCCTTCGAGTTCGAGACAGTTTACTTAGGTGAGAATAAGACTATCCCTATATCACTCCCTTTCGTCCTTTCCATCGTTTCGACCGCACAAGAATCCGTCGCGTTTCCATTTTCAATGGATGGTTTACCAAGTTCAACGTACTCATGTTTTCTCGCGAATCTTGAGGGATTTGACCCCATTTCATGACGGGTTGATAAATTAGCACAATCGCTTTTAACACATCGGTCATCACAAATTGTGCTAATTTATTCACTCAATTTACACCCTCAAGTTCGTACTACACTTCTTTCTCTTTTCCGCTATTCTTCTCCTCCACCGAGACCATATTCCACCTTTCTTCCCACACGGTCTCGTGTTCTTCTCATTTCTTTCCTCTACACTCCATTCTTTCACCAACCACACCATTATAATGATAAGTTTTTTGAATGGTTGGTGCTAACCTTTGGCCTGTGTAAGGCCTTGTATAGTTTGATTTTTCTCCTCCCTAACTCTGAACTTTAACGTTTAAAACAGTGGAAACACTGTCTCACTTAAGTTTGGGGGGACCTTTTTGTATATATATTTTGTTTTTCTTTTAACAATAAAAAAATATATAAAAAAATAAACAGGGGAATACCGGCCATTTTAACCCTCTTGGTGTATCATGACAGTGAGGACACTGTCAAGTTTAAGTTTGGGGGGGTGCTCGGTAAGCTTTCTTCCTTCGCATTCATATGTATATTTTTGCATTTGCATACTTATTTTAAAACCCATAAAAATTGAAAATTTTTGAAAAATTATAAAAATTAAAACATTCAATTTTGGCCATAATTAACTTGAGTTTGATAAAAGAGTTAACTAGCTAGGAACAACTAGACCTTAGACTTAGTAAATTAAAAACCCTAAAAATAACCTTTCTTAAAATTCAACAGTAGAAAGTATATGTCTTTGTAGTTTATTTAGAAATAGGCAAATTTTGAGTTCACTTCTTGGGCTAAATTAAAACAAGGGAAAAGTATTGATATTTTTATTAAAGTATAAATCTGAAAAATAATTCCTAAGCTTAAGTCTAAATTATGAAAATATATACCCTACAAACTGCACAAACACGAACCTTGAAACTTGGAATAGTAGAAGAGACCTTGAAATATGCTTGTCTAAAGTCCTTAGTACGAAGAAAAATAAAATAAAAATACAAGCGTGAATAAAGAGATAATAAAAAAAATGAACACTGGTTTTTCTAATTACTTAAGGCTGCATTAATAGAAAAAAATATTCAGCGAGGGTGCTTTATCACCTAGTGTGTCACGCCCCGCTTCCCAGAGTACGCTAAGATGGGCACGTGACATAGCCAACCATGCTACCTGTGAATAGGAAAAATCCTTCCACAGTCACATTACGGCTGTAGAGATATCAAGAACAGGAAAGTAAACCAACTATCTAATACATGTCCATAAGCCAGAATAAAAGAGCCAAGAAATAACAACATGCGGAAGCCAAAAGATACAGTAAATGAAACACCTGAAAGTGAAACTACGTACCGACAGGAACTTCACCGCTCGGTGTAACAGCGGCAATACTCCTGAACAGTCGGCAACAAAGGTAGAAGGATCTGGGCCATGCAAAACCCAGACGTCAGCGCGTCATAACATCAAGCAATAAAATATAATAGGATAACAGGCAATGAATCATGAATGAAAAGTAGGTGTAACAGTAAGGTAAACCATAGCAGTGAAGGGTAGTGTGCAGTAAGTAAACTAAACTGTTCTATTGGATTATTTATTCTAAAGTCTTTGAAATCAATCTGATGAATCATCGATGTAACTCAATAGTATCCCGTGCATGCCCGGGACCACGGTCTACAGACCCT
The DNA here is from genome assembly GCA_030015575.1 of Agapanthus africanus. Taxonomy (NCBI): domain Eukaryota; kingdom Viridiplantae; phylum Streptophyta; class Magnoliopsida; order Asparagales; family Amaryllidaceae; genus Agapanthus; species Agapanthus africanus. The sequence goes on from CM057351.1 coordinate 352,694,874, forward strand.
CGGGCTGAAACCGAGACGTGCCGCTAGGCAGTAAAAGGTAGCAGGTACAGGCGAGTGATGTCAGCATCATCACTCCGGGGCTGGCCTAGACCGTAAGACTGATCAGAACAGGTATCGAACTGTTGAGTTACAAGTCAGGTTTCACCTTTGATTTTCCCATACCCCCAAGTTATAAGTGTTCAAGTCAGGTATTCAGTAATCAAGAATTAATGCCAATACAGGATCAGCTAAGAGCAGGTTTGTCTGGATAGATAACAGGAACGGTCCGTGAAGACTACATGTCAGGTTTGTTGGCATTAGACACAAGATCAGGTAACGGGTCAAGCCATAGTACATCAGGTCGAGTCAAGTAGTGTACGGTACCATGTCGGGTCAGGTAATATGTGTAGCAAGTCATGTCAGGGTGTAAAAGATATCATGTGAGTGCTCATAATCAAGTAGAATAATCATGGTTATAAGTAAACAAGCATGGGTACCATCAGAACAATAAGCTGGCACATGTAATATGACATGCAAATAGGTACAAGTTAAAGTATTAGATGTACGGTTATCATTTTGAGTATAAGATATAGTTCAACATTACATGCATACATTATAACCATCATGGGTGTTAAGTTCAATGCTAAAGTGTACTAAATAATCTAAAGTTAAAATTGAGTATACACACGATCGTCCGTCAGGATATAAAATATAAAAGGGTGCTTTAGGTCATGCAAATGATTGTTACAAGATTTAAATATGAATGCGGGTACTATGTATGACAGAACTAAAAGCAAGCTGGTATGTTTTGGGCCATGATTCTAAAATGATATAATGGGACGTCACCATGTTAAAAGAGAATTTGGTATTAAAATGGAACTACAGATCTAAAGTGCACTCTAACAGGTACATAGTAATTTAAATGGCATAAGTGGTAGTTTAAAATAGCATGTAGCAAGATTAACTTGCCTGGACGGATCCGGAACGGGAATGCGGAACTTCTCACGTCGGCGGAAAACGTCGCGACGCGCCCACGGTACACGGAACGGATCCAAACCAGGCACAGTGTGATCACACGGGTCAGGTATGCTTGCTGGGTCGTCGGGATCGCCGACGGCACGCCGGTTTCCGGCGAACCAGAGACAGCAGAGAAGATGACAAAGAGTTTACCAAGAAAAGAAGAAGAGAAAGGAAAAGAAAAAGGATAAGAGATTGGGAAGAAGAAGAGAACTATCCCCGGGTGTACTGGAGTCGTCGTGGGGCCGGAGGAGTTGGCCAGGGGCGACGACGATGGGTTTTCCGGCGGTGCAAAGGTGTGCAGTGCTTGGTTTTAGGTTCTGGTGTATGGGTGTGCGGGATCTCTAGTGGCTGGGGTCGTAGGCAGAAAAAGGAGAGGGTTGTGATGAAGAGGAGGCCGCCGGCGACGAGATGGCGACGAGCTGGCGCAGGTTAGGTCGTCGGTGTGAGGTGAAAGCAGGTGGGGATGCAGGGTTCTAGGGTGCGCAACAGGGAGAGGGAGAAAAGAGGTGGAAGAAGGAGACAGCGATGAGTGAGGTGGTCGGCGGTGAGTTCAAGGAGTGCAGGGTGATGCTCGGGGAAGAAGGAAAATGGTGGAGGAGGAGGAAGGATGAAGGAGTAGGCGATGAGGAGATGATGAAGAGAGATGGCAACGGCGACGAGGGTGAGGAGATGGTGGTCGGGGGTGAGGCGACGATGGCGACGAGACTAGGGTGAGGGTCCTGTGATCTCGTCGCGAGTGCATGGGTTCAAAAGAAGAAGGAGAGAAGAGGGAGGTGACGGTAACCGAGGAGGCGGTGACGAGACTCCCGCTCACCGTGAGAAGAGAGAGAGAGCGATGCGAGAGGAGAGAGATGGAGAGAGTGGAGAGAGAAGGTTGGACGTTAGTGGGCGGTGAAAGAGGAAGAGAGAGAGAGAAGAAGAAGAAGAAAAAGAAGAGAGAGAGAGAAAAATAGTGCTCGTGGGGCCCAGGGGTTAGAAATAAAGATTGTAATTGGAGGAAAGAAATTTTTAGGGGAAAAATTTGATTGGCTTCAAATTTTGTTAACAACCTGAATATAAAACAGAAAAGGAAAGAACGGGAGAGAGAGAGAGAGAAAGGAAAGTGGTCTGTTAACAATTTGTTTTGTTTTAATTTAAAAATATATTTTGTTAGTTAAAAGAACCGTTTAATAAGATTGTGAACTTTTAAATGAATTTTAAATATTAAACAAACTTGAATTTTGGCGGGCTACAGAAAATTCCAAAACGCGCCGGGTCGGGTCCAAAATTTTGGATTTGAATATTAAAATTATGAGCAAGTTCCAAAAATTGAAAGGAAGGATTATGTAATGAAAAAGCGTACCCCCAAGAACGGACGCACGCACGTGCACGTAGCCGTCCAAACATGTCCGTTTCACTGAACGGAACGAGAACACGATACAAGGACGCTACCACAGGGTTAGGGTATCATGCAGGCCGTGGAATGCAATTTTAATTTATTTTATGTGATATAAATTGTTACATGCAACAAATGCGATACAAGATAAAATGCCAATATAAACTGAATTGTGAGATGCAATAGCCCATGCAACCAGTCAAGGTAAACTATAAATAGGAGTCACGCGGGTTCAATTAAGCGGGTCGGGTCGAATGCAAGGTAATATGCAGAAATACCATTCGCACCCAACACACCAAATCAAAAAGGACCTCGGATAGATAAATACGGAGCTGAAATTGGTATAGTGAACTCGGGTGTTACATAGTGCCTTAGACCAACTGGTTTGGGAGTCACTGCTAAATCCTTAGGAGTTACAAGACAAGGAATTACGCATTAATGTGCAAACACATTTTGTAATCGGTCGTTGGTACCTCAAGAAGTATTAACGGTCGCATGAAAAATGTGTGAGCAATTTCATCTAAAATTCACCAATTGAAAAGTACTTTGGATGATGGACAAGAGTATAATAGCTTGATTTGAATTTCCAAGTGCAGGGGTGATATATACACACACGTAGGGATATGTAATTAGGGTTTAGATAAGAGATAGGAATGAAGAATAGGACTTATATTTTTAATAGAGATGATAAAAATTCCTAAGTTGAGATGGAACCCTAGAAGGAAAACTTAAAAGATGCTAAAAACTAAGTAAATTTACAAGAACATATATAATCTTAAGTCAAATATTAAGGAAGCGTGAAAAAATACGGGTGGATAATTTATGAGTCGAAGGTAATAGAGTTCTTAATTAGAAAACCTAATTGGAGAATAAAAGTCAATATGCCAAATTGATAGGATTTTGTGGGTAGTATCCGCTGAAAACCCTCAGGAGACAACACTCCTCCTACCAGGGACACCTAGAGGTTTAACGGCTTGTTGCACAAGCTCAGTGCAATCGCGTTTCACTGCGAAAGTGAGGCTAGGTCTTTTTCAAGAATAAAATGAGGTTTGCTCGAGAACGAGTAAAAGATAAGTTTGAGGGTATTTGTTCATACCATAATTTTGCATTATTATATTCCCCATTCTTATTCATTTTACAAATAAACAGGTGCTTTTGACCCATGTCTGCTACATAGTTGCAGGTTACAGGTTCTCGGAACAAAACAGTGAAAAAGATAAAAGGACGGTACAAAAGTGAGACTACGACCGACAAATGGAAGAATCTTGATCATGCCTGCAGTTTGAGGGACAATGAAGATCAATGAACAAGTTCACAAAGTACAAAGGCAGCGCAAGGTTCAAGACTTCGACACGAAGCAAACGGTAAAGTCCACAAAATCATTCACTGTGGAAATCTGGAAGAAATTTAGAAAACAATCTGAGAACCAAGTGAAGAAACAAGAAGCAAAATGCAGCTAGAAGAAACCCAGAAGAAATCAGCAACCAAGCCCCCTATACGGCCGCGGATCCGCGGCCAAACCTGCCTTCTGGCCGCGGTTCCGCGGCCATTAGAAGCGCGTGTCGGTGGAAAATCTGTTAGCAAGGCGGTGCGTTGACTAGGTTTCTTAGGGGTAAAATTGTAAAAGCAGATGTGCGTCGATTGTAACCCTAAAGTTTCTATGTTCTATAAATAGAAACCCTAAAACCTTTTTTAGGTTATGCCTCTTCTTGTGCCTCATTTCATTTTATCAAAATTCAGATCTGTAAATTTATGTAAAGTATGAAGAGTGCATCAAATTAGAGTAAGTTTTCTATTCTTGCTCTAGTTAATTTTATTATCTGCCCTAGTATAATTTTCCTTTCTGCCCTACTTTAGATTTTATTCTCTGCCCTAGTTAGATAGTTAGAACATGTTTTTCAATTCCTTAATGAGTGAGTAGTCTCCTCATTTGTTAGGGTTAAATTTGGGGAAGGCTTGAGAGATGAAAATCTCTCACTCCTTTCTTGCCCATTACACGTTTTTATAGGACTCCATGCATACATGCACACACCGCTCCCTACGGCACCCTATCCCATGAGGTAGCGGTGATACCGTAGTATAAACGACTGGTTGAGCGTGTTTTCCATGGAGGTTAGGGTAAGAATTAAGAAAGAAAGGACAAGAACCTAGAGGAAGAAACATCGTTTCTTCCCGATGGTACTAATCCACTTTATTAATTATTACCATAACACCTCATAGATCTTAATTAGAGCATAGAAAGCGGTGAGGAATATTGACTTTCCAAATTTAACCTAAACCTAACCCTAGCAAGATTTTAGTCTAGATCAACTTAGTTTTTAGATTTAATCAATCCGACAACAATCGGAATTAACTCGTTAGAACAAATTGAAGATACACAAAATCGCTGTGGACCAACCCGTACTCACCGGCTAGCTACCAAGCGACGTCGTTCTTGATTGCGGTTATAAATATTCTTTGATCAATCAGTGACTCGCCGAAGCACGGTTTTCTTATTTCCCGAAAGCCATGTAGACCGTACGTACTGTTATGCCCCCGGCCTTGGGGCGTTTGGGTCCATCGCCTTTAGAATTTGCCGCCGGCGGTGGGATTTTCTCCAGCCTCGTCCTTTTATGAGAGGTTGAAGTTGAAGGAGCCATTGTAATAGGTGCCTGTGTAGAAGAAATCCCACTCTGTATGACGGAGGGGTGGTCTTTTTCTTGTCGAGCCTTTAATTTCTTCGGCCGAGGAGAGTAATCTTTGTTGATCACAGAGTCCTGGACCTTTCGCCAGACCCTATGAATTTGGGAGGATAGCCGCTGATGAGGCTGCTCCAGCTTTGTTTACACTATGACTTCTGCAGGCAGGGGCAATTTCTTTAGCACTGCCGTTGGAGAGTTCTTGTGCACCCTCCTGAGCAGATCAAAACTGTTTCCGGTTGGAACGGCAGCGTCAACTTCCATCGTTGGAGCTAGCAGAGTAAGTCCAGAGGGGGAGTTGCCCCCAGCTTTTCTCACTCGGCGCTAGTGGCGACGTCGAGCATGCCTTGCCGAAGGGACCGCCTCAGCTTTGGAAGCGACTTCTTCATGCCCCCGGCTTTGCTGAAGGGCTACTGTTGGCGTCAGCCTGTTGAAGACTGACGTCCTTGACAGAGTTTGAAGAGGGCCGGCTTTCAAAGACAGATTTTCTGGTAAGGGAAGCATCTTTGACGACTTCACCTGTAGGAGGAGTTAGGAGGGTTATCCGTTTTGGGGCATCCCTTTCAGGTATTACGAGCCTCTTTGCAGGCCTGTTCGAGTTTTTGTTCATCCTGTTGAAGACTGAGACATCAGATTTGGATGGCCTGTTGAGAGGGGTCGTTGTAATCACCAGTCAATGGAAGACCGACCTTTTGGGAGCTTCTTCTTGTAGCGCTGAGGCACCGAAACTCACCGGTGGGAGCATGGTCCTGAAGAAAAATCCAGTAGTTTCTTGTGTTACTTTCCCCATCGGCATTGAAAAGATAGAGACCGCGTTGGGCCCGTAGGTCATTCCTCCAGTTGGGGTGGAGCGAGAGTTGCTGTTACAAGAAGTACAGTTGTAAACTATCGATTTTTTCTGCACATGAGCAAGACACCAAATTTTAGTATCTCGAATCCAAGAGCAACCATAGCGAACCGCGATTTTGTTCGCGAACACAACACACGAAGTGTGGAGTGGAAAGAGGAAAATGTCCCACCGGGCATGCCAGAATCTGTTCACCGCTGAAAGACAGAGACCGAGACGTTGGGACGTCTGGCCTGAATTCTGGGGGCAGATGCTATTTGGATTTATCCATCCACCTCTCCGAAGATACCAAGTTAATTTATGGCACCATATATCGGAGGTTTGGACAGATGCGACCGTTGTGGCAGACTTTATCAGATTCTCCCTCATTTTATGAGGTTTTTTTTTATTGTGGTGACGCTCTTCCTTGCAGGCGCAAGCCCTTGCAGTTAATTACGTTACCGCGTTATGATAACCATTTTCTCCTTCTCCAGCAGTTCATTTCATGTTATGTGTATTTTTGTTTATTTTGGTTGCCCGTGGATTGTATACGGAGACTACTTTATGTTGTCGCTCGTAGGGCGCGGATTAGTCCAAATCCGTATATTTTAGATTTGGGTTTGGTTTATTTAAGGACCATTAATCTGGTTTGAGATTAAAATCAACTTAAACATATGAAAATTTGGGCCCAATTATTTTAGTTTAAGGACATCACGGTCCATTATCGCCATATTTGGGGCGAATATTAGTTTAAGGACATTTCGGTCCATTATCGCCCTGTTTGGGACGACGCGCCGTATTTGAGACGACGCACTAGCTTAGGGACGTTTCGGTCCAACATTCCCATTTTGGGACGCAATTTAGTTTAAGGACATTTCGGTCCAACATTCCCGTTTTGGGGATGAATATTAGTTTAAGAATATTTCGGTCCAACATTCCCGTTTTAGGGACGGATATTAGTTTAAGGACATTTCGGTCCAACATTCATCTTGCACGCACATGTATTTGTTACGCGGCGAAGTGAACGATGGTAACATGGAATGCGCCCAATTTGGGGTGTGATCCGATTTGGGGTGTGCACGTCAATTTAGAAGTGCATTAATGTGGGATGAACGGAGTTGTTGGTTGTTGGGACCCGCCACCTCTCTGAAGACGCTGAGGAATTATAACGATATATATCAGAGGTGTGGAAAGATGTACCCTTGAACCAAATCTCGTATTTGAGGGCAAAAAGGGGGTTGTGGACCTAAGAATCGTTAGTCATATTTGGGACTAAGATTAGCTTAGGAGATATGGGATGAATATCATTTTGTATATCATCAATGAGAGATCATTAGTCATGTTTGAGACTAAGATCAATTTGGAAATCACAAACATATGGGCTCGGTTGATTTAAAATCAAAGAGGGTTAATCTTAGGAAACTTAGCCAATTTGGGCTGAGATTGGTTCTCTATACTACCCAGCAGTGCTAAGCACTGATATATATAGTGCTTACGTGGGTTTCACGTAGAGCGCTGGAATAGTGCTGAGCACTAATCTTTTTTGGTGCTCACGTGTGAAACATGTGAGGCGCTCAGATATGAGCGCTGCCCAATCAGTGCTGAGCACTTTAGTCATTTTGACTGGACATAGAGTGCTAAGCACTTTATATGGCACTCACATAGGAAATACGTGAGTGCTGAGCATTGATTGCGAGTTTTGTTTGTTCACCCCCATTTTTTGATAGAAGTGCTAGCACTTGGCTAGAGCTCTGGTGCTCACGTGTGAAGCACGTGAGGTGCTAGATTTCAGGTTTCCAAGAGTGTTTCACGTGTATTTCACGTGATTACTTTATTTTTGGGGGTGTTGAGCTGCTTTGGTGGCTGCCCAATCAACACGAATGAGTTTTTTCTTTGTTTTCTAGGCACTTACGTGGAAAGCATGCGAGGCATTTTAACTCTTCTTTTTTTGTTTTAGGCACTCACGTGGGAAACACGTGAGGCGCTATAATAGTGCTAAGCACTAATTTTACTCACGTGTGTTTCACGTGTGATGCCGAGTTCTTCTTGTTTTTAGAGATATTAATCTCTATTAATGACATTTTAGTCATTGATGATCATCAAGATTTATGTTTTGAAGATTTTGGATCATCATTCATTTTTCTTTAATTGGAGAACTAAGTTCTTCTTTTATTTTTATAAGAACTAAGTTCTTTATATAGGGTTAAACTCTAATTTCGGAGTAATTAAATTCCCATAACATGGGTTCTTTTTCTTTTTCTTTTTCTTTCTTTTTTAACCTAGTTCTTTTCCCCTAAGTTTTGAGTCTGAAGAACAGAATCTTCCCGATGAGAATTAAATTTTCAACTTGTTGGGAGATTCGCTTTTGCAAATCTTAAATTAGAGGAAGAACTAAGTTCTTATATGAAAGGTTAAACCCTTATTTCCATTATACTAGGCAAAGGGGATGCTTTTAATCTCTCATTTTTATTTACCTATAGTTTTTGAAGGAGGGAGATCTTCTTTCTTTGAGAATTAAATTCTATGTTCTTTCAAGATATCACTGTATTTTTTTTTGCAGAAGCTTCTGTTGATGTGCGAGACTTGAAGTCTTGGATCTTTTATATAGTAGAGGCAAGTTTATTAATTAAAATCTTTTATTGAGAGATTCCAATTAATTTTATTGGTCTCAAAATCTGTTTGGGAAATTTTACCCACCGTTGGATTTTTGATCCAAGTGTTTCTGTCCTACAGAATATGTTTTCTCGTTTTAACAAGATCGGGGGAATATTTTCCCATATATAGAATAAAATTCTATTGAAGAGTGATATTTTTATCACCATTGGATTTTTAATCCAATGGTGCTCGTTTAACAGAGCACAATCTTTCTCTGTTTAGAAACATATGGGAAATATTTTCCATCTCATTGGATTTTTGATCCATCAACTTTCTGTTCAACAGAAAATATCTTTCCCAATAGAATTTAATTCTATGCTTAATCACCATTGGATTTTTGATCCAACGGTTCCCTGTTTAACAGAGAGGGTCTTTCTCTTTTAGAAAAATCCAGGAAAGTATTTCCCAAGAGTAGAATTTAATTCTACGTAAGGAGGCGCCCTTACGTGTTTAACACGTGAGGCTTACTTAGCTTCTTTCATTTGGTGCTCATATGCCTTGCATATGGGCTCTCACGTGTTTAACACGTTAGGTCAATTTGGCCTTTGGCCATTTACTCTTAATGCTCATATGCTTTGCATATAAAAATAGAATTTAATACTATGCATAGAGTTTAACTCTATCTGAAGCTAATGCTTCAAAAGGATATCCTCACGTGTTTAACACGTGACCCCAGTGTGGTTTTTTTTTTGTTCTTTCATGCTTTATACATAGGCGCTTACGTGTTTAACACGTGAGGCCCATTTAGCCTTTACTTGTTTAATTGCAGTGCCTATATGCTCTGCATATAGGCGTTCACGTGTTTAACACATGAGACCTATTTAGCCTATAGTTGTTTGATTGCAAAGCATATAGACGCTCACGTGTTTAACACGTGAGGCTTGAGCCGTGGGGAATTTTCTCTCTTTTTCTCTCCCTTTTTATGAAGGAACAACTTCCAAATGCCGGTACTGTTGAACCCCTTTCTTCTGAAAATTGAGCCTTGGTCATACAACAGCTTTCGGTGACTGACCTTGGCTGGTTGTTTGCTTCGGAACTGTCATGCGGGAGCGGGCGAGCCTTGGACTTCCGCTTCTCCTTTTTTAAATGCCTTTAGTGGGAGACATACTTTTTCCACCATTTACTAAATGCTCTACATTCGTTGATAGGGTGACAAACTCTCCGGTGGTAGAGACAGTATTTTGGGTGCTCTTCTCCACCTTCGAAGTCTATAACCCCTGAGATATATATCTTCACAGGTGGTAGCTTCATGCCTTTCGATAAGGCCTTAGCAAAGTGCTTCTCGACCTTGACCTTGCTTTTCTTTAGCAATATCTTTTGCTTCGGTCGTGGAGTTGCATGGCTCACTTCCTCCGCGGCTTGCCTGTTTAAACGTTATTGTCTGGCCTTCTTATATATGGCTAGTTCACGCCTTTGATTTTCCCTTCTTCTTAGAAAGGCTTCTCTTAGGAGCTTCTCAATTGGGTCTTCTTGTGGTGAATTTGGAGCTTCTGGCATTGATTCTACCCCTTGTTCGTCTGAATCACTTTCGGACGCAGCTGGCGCATCTTTGTCATATATGAAGGAGTGAGAGACCATGCGGCAACTTTCCACATGTTCTTCTATTTCCTCCTCTTCTCTCTTTGAGTTTTCATCTGTAAGTAGATGCTCATGTTCGTGCCGCTAACTAGCGACCAAAGCGGAATACAAAACAAAAAATTTCTAAACAAAGAGCACGAGCTTCTACGACTTCGAATCGAATCCAAACACTAAACTAGTAACTAGAAGGAGATTAACTACTTGAATAGATGATAGCTACCTTTGTAGTCATGCCCTTTATCTTCTTTCCACTTCTTACGCTCTTAAGAGCTCCAGGAACAAGCTTGAGGTCGGTCTTCCTTGTCGAAGGTGATCCACCCGAGAGAACCCTAGCCTAGGCTCTAGCTTCACACTTAAAAGCTAAGTGAAGTAACCAGTGAAGTAAACTTGTTAGGAATAGATCAGTAGAAGATGTAGAAGTGTTATTCTTTATATTTCTCTCTCTTTTTCTTTTCCTTTTTCAACTCACTAAAACTCAAGAGAAGAGGAAGAAGAAGATAATGGTGATGGTGATGAAATTTCAAGCATGGAAAAACAAAAAATCTTATCTCTTCATATTCTTTCTCTTTTCTTTTAATGTGAGAATGGGTGGACTTGTGACTCACCATGGTGAGTCACAAGACCGTGAGTCACAAGACCACACTCTTCTCACATAATCAATAAGAGATGAGAAGAGAAGAGAGACACCTCATATGCACACATATACATGTATATGTATATATCTAAATACATATACAAATATACCAATACAAGTATATACTATAAATATATACACCCGTATTCATATCAAAATACATACACCCGTATTTTTATAAAATACGAATACCCGTATTTGTACTAAGATATAAATACCGTTATTTATATTAAGACACAAATACACGTTTTTATACAAATACCCGTATTCGTATAAATACTGTATTCTGTCAAAATGCGAGTACCGAAAAGAGATATATAATACTAGCTCACATTTTATCCAAATGTGATAATCTGGCTATCTTTCAAACCGGCTAGTATTAACAAAATGTCCGATTAAAAGTACGTGTACAAAAACACGTATTTAATCGAATTTAAGTACGTATCAAAATACGTACACTATATCGTTTCGCCTAAGTTGGGAAACCCTGTGTGTGGGACTCTAAACACTCGATATTACACTGACAGTAGGTTTAACTATAAGCACGTCAGCGACACTAGCTGTACATAACGGCTACCCAGATATTGAACGAAAGGAAGACCAACAAGCAAACTTGTATGTATCCCTACTGAGCTTGAAAGTGACAATCTCCGTACAGTCCGATCTCTTCGTCTGAGAGTATTGCATATTGGGTCTAGGGATGGAAAACGTCAGACCCCTAATAACCTGATAAGTCGTGTCGATGTAGTTCAAAACCATCCCGAGAAACTACTGATCTCACATTCAGTAGATCTCAACTGCCTTGCCCAAGATCTTATGGTAATGACCAATCAAACACGATACGACATTGACTCCCTATACCGGGAGAGACGAATCCCTTCTATCGCTCACTTCCCCCAAGTGCTTCGGGACTGTACCCAACTAAAACCTATTTGCACGAATCTTTAAAGCAGTGTAGGGTAGTAATCTAAGTATAGTGGGAACACACTCGAGACGAATGACGATATTAGGTCTAAAGACTAACATGTACCTATATCACCAGAGAACTACTATCTGACGATGGGTATATTACCATCTAGAAGTTCTTGGCGAGTCTGTCCAGTGTAACTCATAATCTAATAAGCACATGTATACTATCTTTGGTGCCGTATACCAATGATTGTGGGACATGCCACCTTCCCTTACGGAAATAAGAAACATATACACCAGTCTACTCCAGAGTATCGATACCCTATCTCGAAACTCTAACAACTAGAGACAATTTAAGGATGTTCTTATAGACTACCTATACCCCACGAGTATGATTGCCATCACAACTCTAGTAGTCAAGCAAAGATCCTATGAGTTTTACCAACATGTATTCGAGATACGTAATATAAATAGAATATATGCACATGTTGAGGTAAAGACAAATCAGCATACTATCATATCGAGCAAGACTGTCATGTACATATATATCTCAAGCATTCATATGTAATATACAATCCTATGTTATACAATAATGGCCTCTACGGCATATACATCCAACAACATCTTCATCCTCCTGGCTATTCTCAAGGATATATTGAAGAAATTCATCGAGAGTGACTGGAGAACGCGCTTTCTGGTTATATTTCTCTAACGCATCTATATACTTTTGTATCTCCGTACGGCTGTCTACCTACTCAGCAGGCTGCATGAGCTTCTTTGCTTTCCTTTTCTTCTTCTTAGACTGCTTGATTTTGGGGCTTTTCTTTTTATCAGTAATCCTCAGAGTGGGATGTAGCTTCAGCATTCCTTCTATGATCTCATGTTCAAGTGGGGTTTTCCACCTGATTGCCGGACACGCTTAGAGATCCCTTAACATCTAGCTTAGAGGTACTTTCTAAAATATGCCCCTAAAAAGGCCTTATAAGTCGTGCCTCAATAGCTAAAGACCTATGAGCCTCAATAGCTAAAGACCTATGAGGCTTTTTTAAATGCCTCGATAAATATAAATAGAGGCAGATTTCATGATCTACAGAGCCAGTTATGACTGCCTCTATTGACATGATGTCTATAGTGGCATCCTAAAATGAACATTCAACATCTAGACATCTCATCTTTGGAGGCATTTTAAAATACCTCCAAAAGAACTATTAAAATTGTAATAAAAAAAATATTTTTGCATTGCATTTAGAGGGGCCCTTTAATAAGCTTATTACAGAGAGAGAGAGAATAATGGAGGAAAGAGGTCCTAAGAGGCTTTTTTCGTTACGTGGCGTTGAAATCTACATCCTCTGCCATTTTATTCGACGATCGGCACCGACCATTTTGATCTTCATCATCTAATATGTCGATACACCAAATTTTATGTGATTTTAACACCTTTTCACCGTTGATTTGGTGGGTGCAAAATTGTCGGTAAACCGATAATTTTGTGTAAAAAGTTATATTGTCGGTAAACCGATAATTTTGCACCCACCAAATCAACGGTGAAAAAGTGTTAAAATCACATGAAATTTGGTGTATCGACATATTAAATTATGAAGATCAAGATGATCGGTGCAGATCATTGAATAAAATAGCGTAAGATATAGATTTCGACGCCACCTAAAAAAAAAACCCTTTTAGGATCTCTTTCCTCCATATTATATATATATATATATATATATATATATATATAAAGCCTATAGCGACATATTAAAGTGCCCCTATAAATGCAATGCAAAAATATATTATTTTACAATTTTAATAGGTCTTTGGAGGCATTTTAAAATGCCTCCAAAGATGGGATATCTGAATGTTGAAGGTTAATTTTAAGAAACCTACAGCGGCATTTTAAAATGCCACTATAGACATCATGTAAATGGAGACAGTCATAACTGCCTCTATAGATCATGAAATCTGCCTCTATTTATATTTATCGAGGCATTTTAAAAAGCCTCTATAGGTATTTAGCTATTGAGGCATGACTTATAAGAGCCTTTGAGGGCCACATTTTAGAAAGTACCTCTAAGCTAAGGCAGTTTTTAGGTCTATAACGACATTTATTAATGCCTCTATAGATCGTTTTGTTGTAGCCTTTGATTTCATTTTTTCCTTTTCTTTTCGGAATTATTCTTTTCTTTATCTCTTTTTTAATAGTGCCACTTTGTATATAGGGCCCCTTGAAGATACAAATATACAATTTTGTTGGTGATTGGTTTAAATTTTTTTTGAAAGAAAAAAAATTGAATTTCCCTGTGTTTAGATAACTCTAAGAAACTACGTTATATCTTTTACTTAAATTTCTGTAGATTTTCTCTCATCCTACTTTAACAAGGATTTTAGTAATTGGAAAACTGGGAATTAGATTAAATTAGAGGCACCCAAGTACATTTTGTTAATAGATGTATCAACATTCAGTGTATTTAGATAACTTTGAAAGTAAAAAAAATAAAATAGTAACTATGATATAAAAATCTCAGCAACATTCTAATCAAACAACAATATCATAATTCACTGATATTTATTTAATAAACTACAAAATCTCTGGAAATATATTTAATAACAGCAACGCCAATGAATCATCAATGTCTATTACTATAGGATATGTGTAAGCACTGCTGCGCTTAAGCAACAAAGTTAGATAAACGTTCATAGTACTTCTGATAACTGTTTATCGGTAACAATACTTTAGGTACCAAACATACTTCAAAAACCAAAAATATAAAATATGCAAGATGATCAAACAAATAAAGAATTTGCACTTCTAACCTAAGAATAGCAGCTCTATGCAGCTAGTATAAACATCAATTAGACTTGCCCATAAAATTATTTAGTAACATAAATAGCTCAAAATAGCAAACCAGGATATATATGTACATACCCTTTTTACAAATTTCAGTTAAAGTAACAATAATATATGAAGTGATCAAAGCATTACTAGGAACTTTGTTCCAACTTAGTGCCGTTATAATAGCTTTTCCTACAAAAAGAAATTTATATAAAACCCAACAAAATTATTTCTGCATCAAGAGATGGATCTCATAATGGCTTAAGGGTGGTGCCCGCGAATCCGTTCAAGAATCCATCTGTGGTTTCCCTTTGAGTACTAAATTCACTGCAATCAACTCCTTTGGCTGTGAATTCTGTCAAAAGTTGATCAAAGAGCAACTTGAGTGAGCTTTTGAATTGCGGGGAGCAACTTTTGTCGCCCTCGTCCACATCCTGAACCCCTCCCCCAACCAAACATCCAACCTGAGCACCATCGAGGTAAGCTTTGCAGGCCACAAGGATAGCTCGCCCTTGCTTGCTAAAGTGTGCAGTAACGAAATCCTCAAAATGCTGCAAACAAAATATGAACATGTTATTTATAGAACACAAGAGGAATTTACAAGCTCTGGACAGTTGTATAATATCATAAAGTTCTTCAATGGTTATACAAGTACAAAGAGTTGAAGTGCCAGCGGTGTCACCACCAGTTTAGCCTATTGAATATTAACCATAAACATGCCCAGCATACCACTTAATATTCCCCTCAAGTGATTTATTAGTGCAAAACATTACATAAGTTCATATACCAAAACCCTTAAGAACACTCAAATTCTACACAAAACAACACAACCAAGTGCTAGAGTTATACACATAGTCACATAATTCGCGAATTATTCGCCGAATTCGCGAATTTTGATCGGCCGACTTAATCGCCGAATTAATCGGCGGGACGAATAATTCACGAATTATTCCTGAATTATGTGAAAAAACGGCGAATAATTCAAAAAACGGCGAATAATTCACAAAATCAAAACCTAGCGTCTCATATATTAATTTCTTGCTCGAAATCCTTCCCGAACATTTCCCAAACACTTACCGAATCTTTCCCGAATACCTGCCGATTTTTTCCGAATAGTTCTCCGAATCCGAATTTTCAACCTCACCGAATTATACCCGAACGACGAATTTGTGACTATGGTTATACAATCATTTTGAGTAAGTTGAGTTTTCAAGGGTTTTACTCGACGAGCAGAGAATGTATTTGAGCTAATAAACCACTTGATGGGATACAAGGGCTATAAGGATTAAACTGCAAGGAAGTTTTATATAATTAACCCTAAAATTTAATACGCTCTCCAGTAATTCAAACTGTTTTCCCCGAGAAAGGAAAGAATTAAACTGTTGGAGGAGTTCATACGATAAAATCAAAGTCATCAAACATTGCATTTTATATATTAACCATAAAAGCTAATTCATATTTATTTTTACTAAGCGAACAGTTTAAAGTGTTGAACGGTTTCATAAGAACTTAAGAAAATAACCCAATCAAGCAAATAAATGTAAAGTGTTGAAGGGGCTCGTTAGGATAATATAAACCGCCACTTCATTTTCAATATTAACCTTAAAAGTTATTTCAACTTATCACTAACCTTTAGCGGCTTCCGCAAAGAATATAGCATTGTCCTGCAGGATAAAAGGAATGTCTCCTCGTTGTAAAGCAGGGATTTCTTTTCCCCATGTGGCGTGTTCATAGATCGTACATATCCTGGCTCATTAAAGTAAGGTTTTGCATTCAGGACAAGAGCTTGAATAGATACCAACACTTGGAGCATCGTTGAGTTCAATGAATTCCACTTCTCGCATCCACTGCCAGTCCATGTGCCCAGAAGGCTAAGGCACACCTTTCCACAAGCATACAAATTTGGATTTAGTCGAAGTCCACCAGAGTGGTAATGTACCATCTGCATGGGAAAGTAACCGCACTTAATATGGTATTCAATTTGTGGTTTTAAATCTCGGCCGTTCCCAAGCAAATATAGTCGATTCAGATCCCAAAAAAGGCTGCTCGAGATTCCAAGGTTTTGGGTCACCAATTGATTGCTGAGGTTTTTGCATAAAGTTTATTAACGAGCAAGTATCTCTATTAATGTTGGTATATTTAAGATCGACAATTAGTCAAAATTTATAGTTATCTTTGTAACATATTTTAAAAAACACTTAAGACGTCATCCAATTACTCAAGTAAAGTCAAATTATTTATAGTTAATTTTGCCGATTATTTAAATTTTTACTGTTTTGAGAAAATTTTCAATCAAACGATAAAAGTAGTCCGATATTTCGATCTGAGATGGTCGTCACAAAAATCACCATTCGAACCGGTAATGAAACCAATATTTTAGCCTCTGATTCAAATTACATGGAGGGCTTGGGGGCCCTGCACAATTTCCCCGCGCAACTCCCTACGCAATTGGGGGAAAACAGGGGGCTGCTCCCACGTGAGTTGGTGGGGCCCACTTGCTTCCCCTCTATGTGTAGGGAATTGCATAGGATAAAGTTTTGTAGGAACCTTTTCGCCTTCCATGGAATAATCATATATATTACACATTTACCGGAGGAGTATGGGGATAACTAGGAGGAAAGTAAGCATCAAAGAAGAAGAGGCCATCGTGATAAGGAGTTCCAGCTGGTCCTGCAATGACAGCCCTCAGAATGTCCATTCTATCTTCATAAACTCTCACGTAGATTGTTTCTGGACCAGTCATTAGGGGGGGGGGGGGGGATTAAGTAATGTTAGAGTACTGAAAAAATGACGTCTAAATCATATGTTATTGTAAATCTTATAACAGCATAGACTGGGTATGTATTTCAATAATCATTTGCCCAATTTATTGGGTTATGAAAAGGCACATCAACATAATGCCAATTGCCCTGATATATAAATTCCAGATCAAAATATATTTCCACCAAAGAGAATATGCTATGTTATAAGCAAAGAAGCCTACAAGAATAGACAACACCTTAGTTCAAAGTTTCCAAGAAATGCATCTCAAATGAGTTCCAAGCAGGAAGGTAAATTTTTAAATTGATTTCAATAAATTCTTGTGCGTTGAATGCATAAGCAGGTAATGAATACATGTGTTGATCTACTAAGGAAATAATAACCCCTAAAGAGGCTAGAGCAAGGCCTAACAAATAATAAATCGGATCATTGATTGTGTCATAAAGATCTTCGATACTATGTACAATCCCAAAGTCAGTTCTATACATATGGCCAACAACGAGAAAAGAGACTGAATTTTCCATGATGCGGAGTGCCAACGGCTAGTCTGTAAGACCCCGTGCACCTTCTTAGCGAGGCCAACTTTTTTGACTGAGATGATTAAGGCATCTGCTTGTGGTAGACGAATTGTCTTAGTAGTGTATGTTAATGATATTGAAAGTAATGAAGATGATAGAGATGGTATTGCAGATTTAAAGAAAGATTTAGAAAAAAAGAAGGAAAAAAACTACGATACTTATTAGATATCGAAGTTGGACGCTCTCCAGAAGCTATTTGCTTTTCTTAGAGAATATATATTTAGATCTTCTAAAAGAGACCAGCTAATTGCTGGGTAATATACCTATAGATAAGATTATTTAGAAGATGCTATATTGGATATTCTTTGATAGGAGATCAACTTCTGGCAGTTATACAATTTAGACGGTAATTTAGTTCCATAGGAAAGCAAGAAATATAGTGGTGGATTTATCTTTACTATATACTAGAACCAATGAAGGGATGTGGAATTAAAAAGTTTCACGTCTTCTGAATCAATTCCAACTTTGTCCCTTAATTGAAGCGGCTGAGTACAAGGCTAGGTGAAGGCTTAAGGTTCGCCACCAGTTATTTGTACATTGGATAAAAATATTCGTGTTCGCACTAATCTCCACTTTATTGTTAGATCATCCCTTCAACAATGTTTTTTGCATATAAAATCTATTAGTAACCACACAAAATCCATCATTTTTGTACACCATTCCACTATGCAAAATTTCATATACTGAAATACATTCATTAAGCATTCAAAACATATTGTATAACTTATTTATTTAAAAAAAAGGCCTCTACCAGGAAGATGAGTATCCGACATCCCAATCTATATTTCAAACATTACGAAGATAATAGGTTTAAGGCCATTTTTCCACACAAAAAAAGACGAGAAGTTTAAATATAAACACTTTTAAATTTTTATAAGTAATTAACAAGTATGACCCTTTTTATCTTCTGCTGGATAATAGGGGAGCCTTGGAGGTCACGTGTAAAATGAAATGCTACATGGCTTCTTCATGTGATTTTCATTATGCTTTCTTGAGGAGTTCTCTTGATGCTTTCCCATTGAGAATGCAGAATAAAAAGGAGTTGTATGAATCATGTACTGTACAAAAATAAAGCTTTAGTTAAATGAATATTGAGTGATATTGTGATTCATCTTATTCTTGGTTTCTCTTACTTCTCTAATCTTCCTTTCTTTCTCGTTCTTCGCCATTGGGTATTGGAGCGAAAACTATTCCCCATCAGATGTTCACCAAGTGAGGGGGTATATTAAGAGAACAATATTTGAAGAGATAAATTTATTCAACTAATTGAAGCAAAGGGACCCAGACGAGGAATTTCCATCTCGCAACATATGTGTGTGAGCGCGCGTGCACGTGTGTGAGCATTTTATTCGTTATTGTTTGATTTCTGTTTTTTTTTGTTTTTTTTTTCTGAAGGGAGGGGGGAGAGAGGGAGAGTGATCTGACTTAAATGCTAACCAACTGTGAGAAATATTAATGTTACATGGTAATTACATTACAAAGAAAACAACACAAAGAATTATCATAATTGCATAGTTTATTCTTATTGCAGAGGATATAATATTCAGGACAAATACTAACCTGGTAAATCTTTCTCCAGGAGTTTCCACTCATGCTGAATCCTCTTTGTCCAATCTTTTGTCGGCTGTCATAAATATGACATGAGAAGAAGGTGCAAGAGAGAGTTGCAACTTATCTTTAAAATATCTCATTTGTGACCTCACCTTACTTACTGCTCTAATCCCTTTGACATACTCGGGCTTGGCAAAATGATGGTCGCCATGATCTTGAACAGTATCAAACTGTTTAAAAGCTTTGAATTTCAAATCAATTGTGTCAATTGACTCTATCTTTGGCTGCACCCTACTTTGGTCTGCTGGAACTCGCTTATGCAACGTTGAGACATTTGCCTCAATCCCAGGTAGAGGCAGGTTTAGGTTTTCATATTTAGCAGCCCAACCAAAATTATAGTCATCAGATAAAAGTGTATTAAATCCTCCAAGGTATCCATCATAACCATAGTTGTCATCATAAAATCCAAAAGGAAAGTTGAAATTCATGGGGTCTGTCTCGGAACTATTAAAGATATTCAGGTGACCAAGAGCAACATTATCATAGTGAATATTTGTACTGGAGCCAGCAAATTTATTGGACAAATCATCCTGTAAAACTTAAGACCATTAAACATGCATAGCAAACAATACCATTGCAGTAGGCTAAATTAGAGTACTGATATGAACTTTTTGAGCAAGAGAATAAACACCATTACCGCACCTCTATATCCATTTCAAGATCCTTTCCAACTACCATAGGATCCTTGTTCTTGCTATTTGAACTACTTTCGCCAATAAACACGACTTCTGGACCATCATATTTATCCACGTCAATTATCTCAATAGGAAACACAGCCTAAAATACAAAATTGAGGAAACTTCAGAAATATCTCTCTATAATAAAACTTTAGGTTTGATGCTCAATTCTACATGTACAGGTCAACAATGTTGGTAATCACTTTGACCAAAAAGCTTACTATAGTTACAGACGAGGTAACAGTTACTTTGAATTCAGTACAACACCTCTCGTTGAAGACATCACAGGTTGTTTTTCCAAGAGGAAGCCAACATACGCGTGCTTTTTTGGGGGGTGCTTTCTTAATATTTATGGTGGAATTTGAAATAAGAATCTTTTACTCGATGCTCTAATACCACGTTCGTAACAAACTTACCTAAGAACTTAAGGTTGTGATTGGCGGGGCCCAACAATTATCCTATATCCTAACATCCAATAATCTATAATTAGGGAAATGTTTCAGCTACCAGAGGCAGCTCGTACAAGAAGAAAGTACGAGTCCTCAATATTAGTTGCTGAATTTTCCTATTTAATTTGAATGATTTGAAGTGTCCATCTAGCCTCTAGGCACTCAAGCGGCTAGCTTAGAAGGTTTCAGACTGTTGAGCACCATGGTTAACCAAGATTTATCGAGCATCTAGTGTCGCCACTTAATTTTAGTAATTTCACAAATTACCAGACTCATGGTACGTTAGGTACAGGAAATTTACTTAGTTTGGTATTCGGCAAGCTAAAAGTAGGCTTAGTAGGTGACAGGAGTAAACAAATTTTCAATTACTAATGGGACTCATCCTGAGAAAAGAAAGGAGAGCTGGTTGTATGTAATTCATCAAAGGACCCATCGGCTTCCTAAAGGCAACTGCAGTGAGTCTGGACTTAAAGTGTGTTCCTATATGACTGTGAGACAAGGGGAAGTTGTAACTCAACCTTTCTCATTCCGCAAAGTCATCTTTCCCAAAAAGCTAAACATAACTACTGAGAAATACATGATATCTCCCTAAACTGTATTTTGAGCTCTTAATAATCTTCAGGAATTTCAAAATTAGCTGCTCGATATGCTCACAATGATTTATGGACTACCACAACTAATTAATTCCAAAATAACAAGTTTCCAACGGAAGACCAAGTTCATTTGAGAAATCTTACGTGGAAACTTAACATTTATCGATTAGGTCTCCAATGGCATTCTAATATATAGAAAACTTTTCCTTTCACATTTCACCTCTCCACTATTCGATGCAAACCCCACAGTAATCTCTTACATATTTTGCTCCATTAACCTAGAATCCATCCCACTGGTTTTAAGAAAACATTGAATTAAAAACAAACTCAAACTGATAGAAATTATGAAAACAAAAAAGTTATCATACTACAAAACTAACCCAAAGATAAGTATTTTCATACTAGCTCAGGATAGGTCATAAAAAATCTCTACTTTTCATAAAAAAAATCTCAACTTTCCCAGAGCAAATAAATCCAAACCAAATGCATGGAGATGATATATTTGCTAATTATACAAGCATCTATCCTGCAATCTTCCAATCTTATGAAAAAAGGTGACACCTTTGAATAAAAAATCATTGAAAATAATTTCCTAAACCTGACTCCTCTTCCTCTTCTGACTGCTCGAAGCCCAAGCCGACGACGACGAAGAAACCGAGAAGTCCATTTGCAAACCAGGATCCAAAAACGTCGAGCTCTCAGGAAAAAGACGAAGCCTGCAGACAGAAATCATCAAAGCTAACGGAAAAAGAAACAAAAATAATCGAAACCCTAATCAGATCGTCATACACTCACTTGCTCTGAGCAACAAGCTTCGCTGCAGGCGGCAACTCCATCTGGGTCAGCTAGATAGCGAACAATGCAGGCTTAGGATCTTCAACGTCAGATGGACGTTAGGGTTAGGGTTTCGACGGGATTTGGAGTTCGAGAAATTTGGGGGAGAAATGAGAACGAGGAAGGAAAAAAGGAGAGACCTTTGGCGTTCTGGTTTCAAATAGGACCCTCGTTTTTCTTCGATTGCTTTTAATCTTTTGGCGACTTCAGATACAAGGAATTTCTCGAGTGGGGCCCTTCAAGTTCTATTTTTGTGTGTGTCGTTTTTGGGTATTTAAAGGCATTGGTTATTGTATGCTAGTGGTTTGTTTGTTTGGGGGAGGATTGGTTGGCAAAATTTATGGAGTTATAGTTGGCAAAATTATTCTTTTGTTTTACATGGATTACCCCTGTCAGATTTTCTCTGAAAATAGAAACATCATAAGATTTTTGTTATAATTTAAAAAAGTTTACTTTGGTTTTATCTACCTCAGGATTTGCACGTGTGCAAAACATGCATGTAGTAGTTTAAACATTTAAACCATTAATAGGATCATGCATTTATTTTTCTTAAAACAACGATGTAGAACATACCTTATTCCTTGCGGGGATCAAACATGATAGCCGCTGATATTTTATCATAGATATATGTCAGTATTAGGCCAAATCAGGCACGCGGTCAGAGATCACATTCTCCTCCCACTGCTTGGGAGCTCACGGTTTCATGTTCCGGCCAATGGTCCGTCCAATCGAGTGGACGGGTCTAGGGAGACAGCAGACCAACCCGACTCGACCCGCCAAGAGCAACCGAGCCCAAGTCTTCCTTCAAGTATCAGCAATTGTGAGTCACAGATCCTTCCGACCAACGCTATGATCGACTCACGCCATTCATCGTCAAGGAGAGAAAGAGAACAAGATCGAAGATTTACTACAGATTTGGGAGATCTTCTGCCTGTATGTAAGATACTAGTGCCGTGTAGGCCACTAGTTACTATTATTGTTTCCGTTGTTTTATGATCTCGTGGATCGGAATCTTTGCGACCGGTCTATGATATAGATGTATATTCTTTTTTGCATACATCGGTATTAGAGCCCTAAAAGGTTTCCTGATCTGCTCTATATCGATTTATCATGTTTATGTTAATCATAGATCATTTAAAAATTATTTTTTTGATTGGATATAGGAGATAGATCCTTTTAAGTCTCTTCATAGATCTAAGATTAAAATTTTTATTTTGTTTCAGATCTGAAAAGAGGCATGATAGCATAGAGATTGTTCTTGATAACGGCCAATTTTTTTAAGTTGGTTTAAAAGTTAATATTTTTATTTTAAAATTATTATAAAATAAAATTTGGGCAAAATATTAATTTTATCATGTTTAAAGATTGTTCCTTTTAAGTAGGAGGATAGGGCGTGATGAATTTGTATTGAGGCGGCTCCACCTCAATGGCGCAAACCCTAAACCTAAATAATATTTGAAAAGTTTTTGCATGTTAATGTGAAAATTAAAAGAGGGATTTTTCTGGATATTTTTTTCGATTTCTTTATAAAGATATTTTTACAAGATTTTGAAATTTTCAGAGCTGAGCGGTCTGTGCTGGGACGGGCTGTGCCCAACCGGGTTCCGGCTTGAGCCACCCAGGCACAAGCGTGCGCAGGGCCCAGGCCCGCTCAAGTGGGCTGGTCGCCAGCTCGGTTGCCCTCAATTCTTTTTTATTAGTTTTTTTTATAAAAAAAGGTTAGATAAATTTCAGAATCTTTTAAAAAATATTTTCTCGTCTTATATTTTGAGAATATCTTTCAAAAAAAATTCAAAAAATAATATACAAAAAACTTTCGTTTAATTTTCGCATTAACATTCAAAAACTTAAAAAATTTAAATTTAGGGTTAGGGTTTCGCGTTCTTCGCCAACCACATTTATTTGCGACGGCGATTACAAACATGATGAGTTACGGTCGATGCAAATTCATTGTGGCCCCATCCTTCTAATTAAAAGGAACAATCATTAAACTTGATTAAATTAAGGGTAAATTGTTGAATATCCCTGTCCTTTTAAAAACATATGAGAAATTTTCTGGGCATTTTCAAAATGCAGAAAACCCCGTAGGCCCATCAATCTTTCCCTGAAATATTCAAAACTTTGGGTATTTTGGAATATCCCAAAACCGTCCCTTGTGATTCATGTGCGCAAGTACAATAAAATAACCGCCAATTTGTTTGCAAAAATTATGCGGTTGAGTTGCCTGTAACTTCTATGCCTAATTGTGTTTTATTAATTTTTCTTTAAAATGATCGAGCATTAAGTATTTTAACCTAACCATTTTCCCTACAAATTCACCACTTTTCCCTCTAAAAAATTCTATGTTGCCAACGGAACAAAAATTATCCCATTCATTTTCTTCATGATATATTATCTTCTCGCAATTACTCCACTTTTATTCAATACCCTAACAGACTAAATCTTCATTTACTCTCTTGCTCATTGAAAATGGTCCAAATTGGATATTAATGTATTTTGTGAGTGAACCTAATGAGAAAAGTTCGGTCTTGACCATCTCGGAGATGACAATATGGTTCGAATTGAAAAGAACAATTTTGTTTCAACTTGATATACCGGTTGATAAGTTAAAACTTTCATACACAATGGAGAAATATAGAGATTATATGATTAGGACGATAATCGAAGATGACTATGTAAATATAGTCTGTATCCATCAAGAGATGTAACGACCCTAAAATCCCTGTACAATTGTATCGCATTCAATGTATATATAGGTTTATTTCTGCACCAACCATGAGTTATAAGTTGATATTGTTAAATAACAGTAAGAAAAAACTTGTGGCTCACCAGTCAAGACTCTCCACTGTTGTTTTTTAGCCTGTGTGTTCAAATCCTATAAGCACCAATTATTTTAATATTTTTCTTTTTAACTTTTTGGAAGCCTAAAAGTTTGCACGGGCACTACACGGAGAAACGAAAAGTTGCAACGAAATTAAACAGGATAAATGAAGTGTTAAAGCCAATTAAAACACATGGCACAAACTTCGAGACCAGAGCTCCAAATCTAGCCGCCTAAAAATCCAATTCAGCCACTACCAGCGGCCCATATGCTTCAATTTTTTCCCGTGCTTCGTCTGTGTGATCTTTGGATTCCCCACTAACTCTTTTTATACTGTGAATTCTCTGAATTAAACCAGAGAACTGCCAGTCCTTTCATCTACCCTATTAACACATTTTAATTCATTTTAATTTTTTTTTTTAATTCATACAGTCTAATGTTTTTCCTTATAAATACCTAGCTATCCTATCATCCTCCTCATTTCTGAAAATTCCACTAAAATCCTCTCTAAAGTTTCAAAGTCCAAGTAAAAAGAGTCAAGCCCATTCTTAAGTTCGTCCACTCGTCAACCATTTAAGTTCGTTCCTCCAAACGCCGTCACCGCGACCTTCTCGTCTCGCTAGTCTCGGTTCTTCAACTGACACCTCTTCTCTCGTTCAAACGCGCAACCCATAATTCTCTCTCGATTTTACTCTTTTGAATCCAAAACCTAACTTCTCTTTGACTCTACTCTCATAAACCCCACTTGTAACCTTTAACTATCTTTTTAAATGCAATTTCTTTTTTCTTCTCGGCAAAAACGATACCTACATGTTAATAACAGATATTAGAAAAGATCTTCAAGTTGTATAAAATTCTTAGTACGGAAAACTTCATATTAACATAGTTTAGAATGATATTACACAAAAATACCATAAACTTTACATGTACTTTTTGATCGTTATCGTGACATATACCTTTAAAAAACTCACGGGGTAACGACCTACCTCACTCACATACACTATGGTTTCATATTACGATACTATAGTTATATATTTTATTCTAAAGAAATATATTTCATTAAAATACAATAACTTTCTAAAATATGGTTTTTGAATCGCTATTTTAAATCTTTTGCAAGTATGCCTCTACAACTCTCGTTAAGCGACCCGTTTATGGATAGTGTGGGTTATCGCATATCCTTGGGATAGTATAGAAAGATGCATAACTTCTAAAAAAGATTCGGTCTCGAAAGAAATAAAATACGGTTTTAATGAAAACACGACATTTTAAAACAAGTTAAAAAAATTGGAAAATTATTTAAATCATAAATCCGTATTTCCAAATAAAACAAATTGTGAAAACTATATTTTTAAATGAAAAGATTAAAGTTTTTAAAAAAAATACTCTCAAGTTTCCAAAAGATAGATTTTTCATTAAAATACCATAATTTTTAAAAGCCAAGTTTTATCACTAAAATACTACCAAATATAAAATACATTTTTATGCAAAAATCTTAACATTTTAATTAACATATTTTTATCAAAAACGTATTCGAGACTTTAGGACGAATTAAAATCCATCGAGAATTTTTAAATGACATTTTTATATAAATACCCTAGAAATCAAAAGACTGGTCTAGATTACGTGTTTAGGTTGCAAATTGGTTTGACTGGCATCTTCTCTTGTCAGTGCCTCGGAGTTGCTGGAAACAATGATGCACCATTTGCCTCTCCCTAAATATAGATCGTAACCTTATGGTGGAATTTTCAATGGCAATCGTCTTCAAAAAAGACATAAATACTACCGTCCATATGCAACAGTTGTCGATATCCAAACTTAAGAATTTCAAAAGTTAAATCTGTTAATATATGCCTAGAACCTAAACTCAAATTCGAACTTGACTTAAACTCGAACCCAAACTCGAATCTAATCTTGAACTTGAACTTGAATATTCAAACTTGAAACTTGACCATTTGAACTTGACTTGATTTGACCGAACCATGAATAAGACTTGACATGAACTTGACATGAATACTTGAATACAACTCGTATCTGAACCTGTACTCTTTATATTCATGGATTCGACCAAGACCTATAAACTTGAACTATACAATAACATGCGCGGGGATAAGGAGTAGGCTGGTAAGGAACACATGTCATGGCACGAGAGATCACTTTAAAAGACACCTAACCTGAATACCGGGTGCCGTTGTCCCGTGGGTTATGACGGGGCCTTGTACTTCCTGTTTCCTTTGGTCCACAGGGTTAGCTGGATTACTTTAGTATACACGCATATCTTCTTTATCAAACTACAAACAAGCACGTTATAATAGTTAACTTTATACATATAAATAGCATGCTTAATTAAGATACTTTGACATACAACCTTGCATGTTCATTACTATATGATTTTTTGTTCATTTTACATACCTTCAGTCATCAATACTTTTCTTTTGAAAACTTACCGAGCGCTAGTTCGCTGACGACTTTTCTTTCCGTTTCTTTTTCTTGAGATGTTCGTCAAGTGGACAGAACACTGAGGAGATAGAGCCAAGTCAGGAGGACTGGACCAGTTCACCACCCATCCCGATTACTAGTTTCTTTTCTGCAGTTATTTTCTGTATGCCATTGTTTAAGCACCTTTTCAGTTATTGTACCCTTTATTTCAGACATATATATTTTAAAGTTTGAATGTAAATAAAGTTGTAATTAATTTTAATTACTCTTGTTAATTCTTGCATGTTATTATATTGCTTATAAACGCTTAACATGTTTATTAAAGGAGATGACTTTCTCATAGTAAATACATTGCGGGCATCGTCATGTGCCGTCATCGTCTTTTGGGAAGCGGGGTGTGACAGGTTTTATTGGTGGCCCATACAGGTCAATTCTGCATGAAGTCTTAAGTAATATATAACAAGAATTATAAGATTCAGCAACATTACATTTCTTGTATTTCAAATCTCTTGAAACTATCCTAATCTTTATTTTCTATTAAGGTGATGGATTCTCCCAGCAACACCAGCACCAACGTCAATGGCAACGCACCACCACCTACCCTACCACCTCCACCTTCCATTACAGATCCTATTAATGAATAGACGGTACTTCTTGAAGCCATCAAGAGTCTTCTGGAGGGTCAGCAGCAGCAGACTGCTATACTTTTAGCCCGTCCCGAAGCGGAAGCACCAGGTGTGAAACAATTTCGGGTGTTGCACCTAAAGAACTTTTCTGGGAAGAAGAGCCCCCTGGAGGCTGAGGAGTGGGCTCAAGGCATCGAGGACGATCTTGTACCAGCTCAAGTGCCAGAGATAGCTTGGGTTCATGTTGCAAAGCTCCATCTTACGGACAACGCCAGAGTCTGGTGGAAGGTCGAGGAAAGCCGTCTTGCACAGCCGATAGAGTGGAAGACGTTCCATGATCTTTTCGATGCAAAGTATTTTCCAGAGACTGCCCGATTTGATATAGAACAGCAATTCATCCAGCAGCAGCAAGGCTCTATGTGGGTAAAATCGGTAGATGAGTATGATACCAAATTTACTATACTCAGAAGGTAAGGAATTCGTTCAAGTTTTGTTCCTTAAAACACGTAACCGTTCTGACAAAAACATCATATCAAGTTCGCGGCACACTTGATTCCTACCGATGAGATTCGAGCTAGATGTTTCCAACAAGACTTAGACCCAGAGATTCAGGCGGCACTAGCAACAGGAGAATTTCCGACTTATGAACTCGCATTGAAGGCAACTTACCGCTATGAAGCTGTGATCAAGAAGAAGGGTAAGCCACAATTAGCCGTAATCAAAAAACCTATGAACCAGATGACCAGATGAGCCTCTTCAAGGCCAGCTTTCACACCCAAGATGCCAGGAGAATTGTTTAACAAAGCCGGTCCAGATTTCTGTTTCTATTGCAAGAGGACCGGATATCTGGCAAAGGATTGCAGACATGACCATGGTCTGTGTTTAGTTTGTATAGCATCTACTCACTCTGTGGGAGCATACCCATATCGAATTGGCACAGCACCAGCGTCGAGACCCGCTATACAAGCACCATAAAGGCCAGCCATTCAGGCACCTGCATCCCGCCTAACCTTTTCTGCACCAGCTCAACGTGGACCATCAGCACAACCTCAGCGAAAATATCAATAGGTACAGAGAAACGTGCCACAAGGATAGAGAAATGTGCCTCAGGCAAGGAAGAATGTGCCGAGGTGTCAGGATTTTACAATGTCGGTCGAAGAGGCCAAAGCCACAAGACAAGTTATCACCGGTAATTTCTTCCCATCTTTTCAGCTTTTTAATACTAGTACATCGTTGTCTTTTCCTATACCTAAACGCAACCTCACACAACTTAGGTACTTTACTAGTATCCATCCTTCCTACACTCGCACTTTCGATACTGGAGCTTCACATTGTTTCATGTCACAACGGTTCGTAAGAACGCATGCGATACCTGTTAAGTCATTTGTTTCAAGCTGGAACGTTAGTTCCAGAAATGAAGTTTTGAAGGCAACTTTGGGGTATGATCAGTGCCTAGTTGTAATTTGCGGCCGAGAATTTTATGCAAATTTCAAAGTGATTAACATACCCAATTTCGACGTTGTGTTGGGAATGAATTGGCTGGGAGTATTTTATGCTATCATTGACTGCCGTCATAGGAGCGTAGTTTTTAAGATACCAGATCACCCGGTATTCTATTGCAAAAGTGGAGACAGAACCTTGGAGCCAGACCAAAGACCGCAGAAGTGTCCTCTCTACAAACTCAAAGAGAAAAGCCCGGAGTAGTTTGAGAGTTCGAGGATTTTTTTCCTGAAGGTTTATCAGGTTTGCCTCCCAATCAAGCTATTGAATTTAGTAATGATTTACAATCCGGTGCACAACGCGTAATAAAAGCTCCATACTGATTAAGTTCGAAAGGATTGAAAGAACTCCGTATCCAGTTAGCCGAACTTCTAAAGAAAGGTTGGATCAGACCCATTACCTCAACTTGGGGATCCTCGGTGTTAGTAATGAAGAATAAGGAAGGTACTTACCGGATGTGCATCGACTATCGGGCGTTGAACGAGATTACTATTAAGAACAAGTATCCACTATCTCGCATTGATGGCTTTTTCGACCAGCTGAGTAGATTTTGTGTCTTCTCTAAGTTAGATCCTCGTTCAGGCTATCCTCAAGTGAAAGTCAAGGAGTCTGACATTCCGAAGACGACGTTCAGGACCCGATATAAACATTATGAATATCTTGTTGAAAGTCTACCCTAGCATCACCATGAGGTTTTTAATGACATCAAGCATGCCAAATTCAAATTTTTATAGGTGCTAAGCTAGACTAAACAAGATCTTTAACTAGATTATTAAGGTTTTAGTTTGATATCAAAGTAAACTATAAGAAGTGAAGATGGCTATACCCTCGTAGATCGAGTACTTCACTTCACATGCTCCGTATAGTAGTCCCGCGACTCCACTAGGCTCCACTTGAGGGTTTGGACGAGCTTCCTCCGATGACCTTCGTGCCGAAGATGATCCACGCAAAGTCCCTCCAACTCAAGCTACATCTACACTAAACTCTTTAGTGTAGGAAACACGCTACACTTGATCGCTAGTCAAGAGTAAGATGGTGAAGTAGGGGATTTGGTTTGCTCAGTAGTATGTGTTCAAGCTTCATGATTCACATCACATGTGAGGGTTGAAGCTCAATGGTGAAGAGGAAGAAGAAGAATAGAGCATGAGATCATGAGAGCAACACATGGGAGCAACTAAAAGAATGAGCTCTAGTGTTGAAAGAATGAGAGTGTGAATGGAAACCCTTGACCCTCACTCATTCAAGTATGGAATTATTGCAATATAAAATTGCAACCATGCTTGAATAGTGAGTCAAGATGAATAAACAAATGGAAATGCCATACTTTCAACCATGCTCCCAATTTCCATCTCATTTCTATTTTCACAAAATAGAATTCATGCCATGATACACACACACACACATACATACATACATACATACATAACATACATACATACATACATATATATATATATATATATATATATATATATATATTAATACATATAAGAAAATATTTTGTGAGCTAATGATATTAGTTAAGATATAATTATATCAAATATAATATATAGCACATTATTAAATCAACACTTGATTTAATAATCCGGTTATATCACATGTGACCGACTAATATCATTTATCTGTATATTACATTATCAAATCAACACTTGATTCGATAATCTGGTTATATCACATATAACCAAATCTGATAACAGATAACTGCCAGATCACAATAAGGTATCACATACACGTATTTAATCAGGCCCACACACATATCACATATGTGTCCTACTTCGTTTCGCTTGAACCAGGAAACTTCTGTGTGGGACTCTAAAGACTCGTCAATACACCAGCAGTAGGTGATGATCACATCAGTCACCTACAAGCCGTCAGCGGTACTAGCTGGACGTAACGGCTACCCGGGTATTGAGCGATATGAAGATCAACAAGAAAGCTTGTCCATACTCTCCATGAAGCCTATCAGTAACACTACCGTACAGTCTGGTCTCTTTGTCTGATATGTCACATATCATGTCTAGGGGTGGTAAACGTCAAACCCCGGTAACGTGATAAGTCATGCCGATATCTGGCCTATAACGGTTCGAGAAACTACTGATAACTCTTATCAGTAAATCTCAGCAGCAGCCCTGGCCAGGGACTTCTAGTTATAGCCAATCAAGCATAGCGTAACATCAACCCCTAGTACCGGGAGAGACGAAACCCCTCCTATCGCTCATTGCCTCCATGTGACTCAGGACTGTACCCAAAATCCACATATTTACACGTCTCCTTTGAGCGTGGTAGGGAGGAAATCAAAGCACAGTGGGAGCCATACAAAACTCTATGATGATCTCGGGTCTACAGACTAACATGTACCAGTGTCACCAGAGGACTGCTATCTGACGATAGGTTACTACCAACTAGGAGTCCTCGGCGAGTTTTGTTCGGTGTACCCATTCTCCAATGAGCACTTGTGTACAATCTTTAATGTCACACACCAATGGTTGTGGGATCAACCATCGCCCTCTAAGGGATAAGAAACGTACACACTAGTCTACTCTGGAACATCGATGCCCTAGTCTCGATATCCCCTCGACTAGGAACTGATTAAAGGATATACTTTTGGACCACCCTGGCCCCACTAGTATGATCTTATCATAATCCCGGTAGTCAAGTACATATCCTAAGGGCTTTATCAACACGTGAGAGCAAGACAGTAAAGAATACCAGTCAACATGTTAAGATAAAGAGTAAGCAAATAACATACTATCATGTCGAGCAAGAAAGTCCTCTATATATATGTCCAAGCATCCACTATAATATAAATCACATGTACAATAATGGCCTCTAGGGCATACATATTCCTAACAATCTCCTACTTGCACTAAGGCCATGTGTTGTAGTATCTCATACCCAACATCCCAAAAAGTCTATCAAACTGCATCTGGGAGAGGGCCTTCGTGAGTGGATCCGCTACGTTGTCCTTCGTGTCAACTCTCCTGATCTTGATCTCCCGTCGATCTACTATCTCCCTGATCAGGTGATATTGTCTAAGAATATGTCTAGATCGCTGATGGGACCGGGGTTCCTAGGCCAAAGCCACAACTTCATTGTCATCACAATACACAGGTACTGGATGCCCAATGGTAGGAACCAAGTTCATCTTATGAACTTATGCATCCAGATAACCTCTTTGGTAGCATTATTGGTAGCGATGTAATCAGCCACTGTCAATGAGTCTGCTACGGTATATAGCTTAGAACCCTTCCAACATACCGTCCCTCCACTGAGGGTGAAGACAAAACCCGAGACTGACTTTCAGTCGTCCTTATCACTCTAGAAGCTCGAATCGGTAAAGGACTCCACCTGGAGTTCACCGTTACCATACACCAAGAACATTACTTTAGTCCTTCTCAAGTACTTAAGAATGTTCTTCACAGCTTTCCAGTGGTTTTCCCCAAGATCTTTTCGATACTTACTCACTACACCTAGCTAGTAAGCTACATCCGGTCTAGTACACAACATCTCATGCATGATTGACCCGACTGCCGAAGCATAGGGTATCCCTTGTATGCGAGCCCTCTCCAAATCAGTCTTGGGAGACATCTCTTTGGAGAGAGTGATTCTTGAACAAGCACGTACATTACCACGCTTAGAATCTTCCATACTAAACCCCTTTAGTATGGTGTCTATGTACCTAGATTGGGACAATCCCAAATCTATTTAGATCATTCTCTATAGATCTATATTCCCAGGATGTAGGAGGCATCGGTTAGATCTTTCATGGAGAACTTGTGTGATAAGAGAAGCTTGACCGAGTGTAGCATTAGAATATCGTTTCCTATCAAGAGTATGTCATCCGCGTACAATACAAGGAAGACAACCATACTCTCTACAACCTTCTTATATATACATGGTCTATCTACCATTTTGATGAAGTCAAACTCTTTGACAGCTTCATCAAAACAGATGTTCCATCTCCGCGATACCTGCTTTAATCCGTAAATGGATTAAAGCAGCTTGCACACGCTTCTGCTGCTCCCACAGTCTATGAAGCCCTCTGACAGTGTCATATACACGCTCTCTTCTAAATCACCATTTAGAAAAGCGGTTTTGACGTGCAATCTGCCAGATTTTGTAGTTATGGTATGCATCAATGGCAAGTAGGATCCTGATGGACTTAAGCATAGCGACAGGAGAAGAGTTTTATAATAGTCGACACCAGGTCGTAGACGAAAACCTTTTTCTACAAGTCTAGCTTTAAAAGTCTCAACTTTTCCATCTACACCAAATTATCTTTCTCAAAGATCCTCTTACTCCCGATGGGTTTTACCCCTTCAGGAGAAACTTCCAAAGTCAACACTTTGTTGGTATACATGGATTCCATCTCAGATCGCATAGCATCCAGCCATTTCACAGAGTCCCCACTCGTGATGGCCTGCTCGAAACTAGTTGGGTCATCATCTTCATGATGCAATCCTCGCTCCCACCGTCTATAAGAAAACCGTAGTGTCTCTCTAGTGGATGAGGAACCCTAGTAGATCCGCGGAGTGGCTGCGGTTCGTTGGGGACTATTGAATCCTCCGGTTCCACCAAATCGTCAGTTATTGTTTGCGTTGCTAGAACTTCTTCCAGTTCTACCTCATTGCTACTAATTTCTTTCACAAGAAATTCCTTTTCTAAAAGGTGGCATGTCGAGAAACAAAACACCTTTTGTTCTTTGGTAGAAGGTATACCCTCGAGAATGTTTGGGATATCTTACAAACTTGCACAGAATTGACCTTGCCTCAAGCTTGTCCGGATTATGCTTTTCAACATAGGCCGGAAAACCCCATATCTTAACTCGTTTAAGAGATGGTCTTTTCCTATTCCATATCTCATATGGAGTGGTAGGCAACAAATTTGGTTGGAACTCTATTCAATAGGTATGCAGCTATCTCAAGTGCATGTCCCCAAAAGGAAATAGGTAACTCAGCAGTACTCATCATAGAGCGCACCATATCTAATAGGGTGCGATTCTTCTACCCCGATATGCTATGGTGTATACGGAGGAGTAAACTGAGAGAGAATCTCATTCTCTTTTAAATAATCACGGAATTCCGTGCTCAAGTATTCTCCTCCCCGATCATATCGAAGGATTTGAATACTTTTACCCATCCGGTTCTCAACTTCATACTTATATTCCTTGAAATTTTCAAAAGATTCAGATTTGTGTTTCAACAAGAACACATGTCCGTATCTTGAGAGAACATCGGTGAATGTAATAAAGTACGTGGAACCATCCCTGACATGTGTAGACATAGGACCGCATACATCACTATGTATCTGTCTAAGAGTTCAGTAACTCTTTCTCCGTTTCCAGTAAACGGAGATTTGGTCACCTAATCTTTGAGACATGACTGGCAAGTTTCATAAGATGTAAATTTGAATGTATTCAAATATGCATTCTTATGCAAATTTAGCTAGTCTTGTCGCATTGATATAACCTAGTCTACAATGCCACAAGAAGACTTCGTTCATTTCTGAACTGTTCCTCTTGTGTGTGTTCGTATGTTCAGAACTGTACTTTGATTCAGAACATGTACACTATTATACAACATACCTTATCCAATCAATACTTGATTTAGGAAAATATTCACAATATTATTGGTACGAAATAACAGTCGCTCAGAATATTGTATTACTAGTTGGTAACACTAGGTGGTATTTACCTACTGCTTTGGCTGCAACAATTGCACCATCTCTACTACTAGAGACATATCACCCTTTTCCCAGTTCTCCACCTTTCTATAGCTCATGTAACAAATTACATGTGTGAGATCCTGATCCAATATCCAATACCCAGGATGTAGAGGTAACTGAGAAATAGTTCTTGGTTACGAACACACCCGAAGACAATACATCAACATGCTTATTCTTCGTTTAGGTGGCCTGGGAATCCGGATATTCCCCTATTCCTTGCTCAGACTTATGACAATCATAAGATAGAGCGGAACCTAGCCTAGTATAATAAGTGGGTTCGGTCAATGCATCCATATTATTATCTTGATTAAGGCATGTCATTGGTCGCTACCAGGAGAGAGAGAATGATAATCACTTTGCGTGCGCTCTTTACAGGATTAGATTGGTTATTATTTTATCTAATCAGGATGACTCCCACTGTTTTTATCAAATCTTCCTTCAAACCCTAAAAGGTAAGATTAGCCGCGATTAATTACATTCTACAAGTTCGCTAACCGGTGAGCCAGGCAAGTGTCGGTACTCCGAGGGAGGTTCCCCGTGCTTTCGCACGGACCTAATTAAAATAAACCTCGTTTCCCTAAAGGCATAACCCCATTGACACCTTTGTAGACACCTACCAAACTCTGCCAGGAGTAACTCTTACTCGCAGTGGGTATTGGGATCCAACTATCATATAGAAGGTATGCAATATCATTGCAAATTTCAACACTTGAAATTCCCGATAATGTTTTTACCTCTAGCCACTTATGACCTTGACAAGGTCAACAAATTATAAGCGCTAGTCAAGTTCTACCCGTCATTTCTTGATTGAATTAAACCCACTCGCACGACCCTTGACAAGGTCAACAAGGCCTCACGACTACCCTAACCCAATCACATCACATGCGGGCAGATAAGCACTAATCAGCTATCGTACACTACGCCTTGACAAGGTCAACAAACGCAGTACGAATACTAAATAATACTTATCTAAAATGACGGAGGGCTACGCAGGTTTTTAAGAAAACCATGACCTTAATGAACTTGATATCGTTGTAGAATCAAGAGATTTTGAAAAGGAGTGTTTTTTAGGCTTTTGCTAGTTTCGCAAAAGAGGTCACTTCCGGTGAAGAGATCTTGGCTCTTTCCTCATTGAATGAGATGCAAGATATTCAAGAATACCACTATGCAAAGCAAGAACTAGAGAAGCTTATCAAAAACAAAACCGAGTGAGTTGTAACATTTGCTAGTTTCGCTAAAGAGGTCACTCCCGGTGAAGGGATCTCGGCTCTTTTCTCATCGAATGAGGTGTTTGATATTCATCAAGGAATATCACTATGCAAAGCAAAAACTAGAGCTACCCTTTGTTGAAAATTTGATTCTACAATATCTTTAGGTTTCTTTCTTTTCATTATTCTCATCAATGAAGCTCCATCATTTAATGTTTCCTAAACATCACAGAAAAATGAAACGAAAATAGAACGTACGCTTATGTCATCCGCATTCGCCACAGGGCCCCGTCATACACCGTTAGGTTACTTAACTACCGGCAGAGCGGGGGCTGGACTAGCGCGGGTGCAAAACATAAGCAACGTTTATTATATATCATATATATAATATAACATTCGTCTCATGCAGTTATATGATCACATCACAGAACCAAGCAGCAGAAGCAACATATGAAATATTGGATATACTAGGATTTCCGTGTTTTAAATTTAGCCAATAATGTAAAATACGGATTCCACGGTCGTGATGAATAACCAAACCCACATCCCTAGACTCCTATGAGAGCGACAAGTAACCCTGCCAATTCAAGAGTTAGGAGACCCGGTCCCAATTCCCTGAGATGGTCTCCCACTAGATTCTAGAACCCGGTTACTTGTGCTCCCCACCTTGGGTTTATCATAATGTGGCAAATTAAATAATATATATCAGTGGTGACATCATTCTCAACCCGGATGTGCCCCAATAAAAGAATATTACATACAAATTTTACATGAATGAAAATTGAAAAACTCTCATCTCATATAAAACCCCCGGTTATTCAATCAGGACAATCCAATAAAACATATCAGCGACACATAATATCACATATCATCAACGTAAGTAAATACGCGTATCCCAAATTCCGTTGACATATAGAAACGAGATTTGGGATACCCCACGTATTACACTTACGGTCGTAGAAAAGAAATGTAAAACTGCAATAATTAGAATCCGCATATCCTTAGACATCATAAACCCGGAATATCTCATATTCTGAATTTCATGCCTAATTATATAAACCCCACATTTTAGTTTCATATTGAAAACTCTTTTCAATAATTTAGTTGGGTAATTCAACAAGATTCCCGACTGCCCGATCAAATACACGTCGGAAACTATAGTACATGGCCGCACCCCCGATGCCGTCGACCAAGTGCACTTAGGCGGAACACCGTGGCCGCGAGCACCCGAGTGGGTGCTATTGGTAATGGAGTTCTCCTACAGTCACTTGGTTGGGGCAATGGGGCAAGGCTATCTAGTAAAGTTATTCGGCTCGTATTCGCGTACGATACGCGATTGCGACGGAGTTTCGATCCGAATCGAAATTTTGTCGCAATCGATTTACCGAGACTAAAATGCTAGATTTATAAACACTAACTAGTTTTCATAAAACTAATTAAATGTGGATTCCAACTACTGCATCCATATCAAACTTAAACCTGAAACAATGTTAAAAACACGACTACAAAACACTCCGTATTAGCCCTTTAACAAAATTAACATCACATGTAATTTTGGACTAATCAAACAATACCTGAAACCCCATAATCAAGCCCACAGAACACCAAAAAAATTTGAGCTAAAACAATGAAGAATGGGCCGGCGAGATCAGGATTTTTGGGGTTCTCGCCGGGTCTGTTGTGGTGTTTTGGCCTTGAATTTTCTAGTGTTCTAGTTGTATCACATAAAACATTCTGCAGTTGTTTAAAAAAATTTCTGAGATCATTTTAAAATCGACAGAAACTTGGGGTTTCAAGTTATAATTTTGGAGTTGTTTCGGTTTCGTATTTCTATTAACATCGTCTAATATTCTAGTTTTGGCTCTGATACCATGAAAGTCTACCCTAGCACCACCATGAGGTTTTTAATGACATCAAGCATGTCAAATTCAAATTTTTATAGGTGCTAAGCTAGAATAAACAAGATCTTTAGCTAGATTATTAGGGTTTTAGTTTGATATCAAAGTAAACTATAAGAAGTGAAGATAGCTATACCCTTGTAGATCGAGTCCTTCACTTCATATGCTCCATGTAGTAGTCCCGCAACTCCACTAGGCTCCACTTGAGGGTTTAGACGAGATTCCTCCGATGACCTTCGTGCCGAAAATGATCCATACGAAGTCCCTCTAACTCAAGCTACCTCTACACTAAACCCTTTAGTCTAGGAAACATGCTACACTTGATCGCTAGTCAAGAATAGGATGGTGAAGTAGGGGATTTGGTTTGCTCATTAATATGTGTTCAAGTTTCATAATTCATAACACATATGAGGGTTGAAGCTTGAACAATGGTGAAGAGGAAGAAGAAGAAGAGAGCATGAGAGCAACACATAGGAGCAACTAAAAGAATGAGCTCTAGTGTGAAAGAATGAGAGTGTGAATGGCAACCCTTGACCCCCACTCATTCAAGCATAGAATTATTGCAATATAAAATTGCAACCATGCTTAAATAGTGAGTCAAGATGAATAAACAAATCGAAATGCCATACTTTCAACCATGTTCCTAATTTCCACCTCATTCTATTTTCACAAAATAGAATTCATGCCATGCTATATATATATATATATATATATATATATATATATAAAAGAAAATATTTAGTGAGGTAATGATATTAGTTAAGATAAATTATATCACATTATTAAATCAACACTTGATTTAATAATCCGGTTATATCACATATGACCGACTAATATCATTTATCTGTATATCACATTATCAAATCAACACTTGATTCGATAATCTGGTTATATCACATATAACCAAATCTGATAACAGATAACTGCCAGATTACAATAAGGTATCACATACACGTATTTAATCAGGCCCACACACATATCACATATGTGTCCTACTTCGTTTCGCTTGAACCAGGAAACTTCTGTGTGGAACTCTAAAGACTCGTCAATACGCCAGCAGTAGGTGATGATCACATCAGTCACCTATAAGCCGTCAGCGGTACTAGCTGGATGTAACGGCTATCCGGGTATTGAGCGATATGAAGATCAAAAAGCAAGCATGTCCATACTCTCCATGAAGCCTATCAGTAACACTACCGTACAGTCCGGTCTCTTCGTCTGATATGTCACATATCATGTCTAGGGATGGTAAACGTCAGACCCCAGTAACGTGATAAGTCATGCCGATGTCTGGCCTATAACGGTTCGAGAAACTACTGATAACTCTTATCAGTAAATCTCAGCAGCATCCCTGACCAGGAACTTCCAGTTATAGCCAATCGAGTATAGCGCAACATCAACCCCCAATACCGGGAGAGACGAAACCCCTCCTATCGCTCATTGCCTCCGTATGACTCGGAACTGTACCCAAAATCCACCTGTTTGCACGTCTCCTTTGAGCGTGGTAGGGAGGAAATCAAAGCACAGTGGGAGCCACACAAGACTCTATGACGATCTCAGGTCTACAGACTAACCTGTACCAGTGTCACCAGAGGACTGCTATCTGACGATAGGTATACTACCAACTAGAAGTCCTCGGCGAGTCCTGTTCGGTGTACTCATTCTCCAATGAGCACCTATGTACAATCTTTGATGTCACACACCAATAGTTGTGGGATCAACCATCGCCCTCTAAGGGACAAGAAACGTACACACTAGTCTACTCTGGAACATCGATGCTCTAGTCTCGATATCAGCTCGACTAGGAACTGATTAAAGGATGTACTTTTGGTATGATCTCATCATAATCGTGGTAGTCAAGTACATATCCTAAGGGCTTTATCAACACGTGAGAGCAAGACAGTAAAGAATACCAGTCAACATGTTAAGATAAAGAGTAACCAGATAGCATACTATCATGTCGAGCAAGAAAGTCCTCTATATATATGTCCAAGTATCTACTATAATATACATCACATGTATAATAATGGCCTTGTTCACCGCCGAAAGACACGATCGGGATGTTAGGCACGACTGGCCTGAATTTTGGGGGCAGATACTATTTTGTTTTATCCGTTCACCTCTACGAAGATGCCAAATTGATTTATGGCACCGTGTATCGGAGGTTGTTCCCGCCAAAATTCTCGGCCAAGAGCTACTTGTTCTCTTACAAAAAAAAGGGAGAATCCTCAAAAAACAGGCATCACATGTAAAACATGTGGGCGCACATATGCAAAGCATATGAGCGCTGAACATATATAACCTAAGGCCAAACAGGCATCACGTGTAAAACATGTGGGCGTACATATGCAAAGCATATGAGCGCTGAACATAAATAACCAAGGGCCAAACAGGCATCACGTATAAAACACGTGGGCGCTCATATGCAAAGCATATGAGCGCTGAACATAAATAACCAAGGGCCAAACATGCCTCACGTGAACATACACAGGCTAAAACCCACACTAGGGGTCACGTGTTAAACACGTGAGTGCTTTTGCCAATCACATGCAAAGCATGTGAGCACCCTAATTTAAAATGTTCCTATCAAATTCTAGAATTAAATTCTATTTGGGAAATAATTTCTTAATCTTCCTTAAACTAGAAAGATCTTCTCTGTTAAACAGAGGACCCTTGGATCAAAGATCCAGCGGTGATCATTTGATAGAATAAAAATCTATCTTCCCAATCTTATAACAAGAATAAAATTCTATGTTATCAAGATATCCATATTAAGAAAATACATTTCTGATCTTGTTAAACTAAAAAGATATGACAGAATAAAATTCTAATCTTGTTAAAACTAACAAGATATTCATAATCTTGTTAAACAAATAAGAAATCTTCTCTGTTAAACAGAGAGCCTTTGGATTAAAAATTCAACGGTGAATAAAATTCACCAATTGATCTAAAAGATCATGGAATAAATCATGATCTCTCAATGAGGGATTTTCTTAACAAATTGATTCTTTTTCTTCTCATATAAATAGGAACAAGGAGAGGAGGAAAAAGGAGAGCGACAGAGGGAGAGGGGAAGAAAAATAGAAAGAGAATTTAATTCTCTAAAGAAGAGGAACCCCTCCCAAATGCTCCCACAAAAAGAGAATTTAATTCTCAAACCAAGAGTTTAACTCTTCTCAAAGAACTTAGTTCTTCCTCTGGTTAAGATCTACAGAAGCAGATCTCCCCACAATTTGAGAATTTAATTCTCATCGGGGAAATTCTGTCATGCAGATTCAAAACCTAGGGGAAGGAACTGAATCCAAAAGAGTTTAACTCTTACAAAACATATGGAAATTTAATTCCTCTAAAACTAGGGTTTAACCCTTTAAAAAGAATTTAATCCCTGCAAAGAACAAAGGAGAACTTGATACCACAGAACCATAGAAGAATAGCCTGATGATTCATTAGCGTTGAAACACTACATAGAAGTTCACGTGTTCCCACGTGAGCACCTTTGAGGAACAAAAAGAGAAAGACTGAGATCTAGCCACGTGACCCCTGAGAAGTGCTCAGTACTTATAAAAAAGAAAGGGAATAAACCCTATTTTTGGAGTGCCTCACGTGACCCCACATGACCCCTGAGAAGTGCTCAGCACTTATAAAAGAGAAAGGGAATAAATCCGATTTTTGGAGTGCCTCACGTGATCCCACGTGAGCGCCTCAAATTCTTAGTGTTTAACACTATTTCAAGGGCCTCACGTTGGAGCATGTGAGCGCCGATCATATATTAGTGTTTAACACTATGAGAGGCCAATATTAGTCAAACTTAGATCAAATCTCCCGAGGACAATCAATCGAGCCCTTCATGCTCAGCGTCCCCCAAACCGATCTTAGTCCCAGAGATAGCTAATGAGCTCCTAACATATGGTATCTAAAATGATGTTCATCCCACCATGATCTCTCCCCTCTATCTGGAATTTGGTTCAAGGGTACATCTCTCCACACCTCCGATACATGTCGTTGTAATTCTTCAACGTCTTCAGAGAGGTGGAGGGTCCCAATAACCAATAACTCTTGGTGCACCACCGAACAAGCTTTTCAAAAAGGGGAGTAAATCTAAAATACATCTCAATTTGGGGGCGCCTCACGTGATCCCTTGATAGTGCTTAGCACTCAGAAAAAGAAAAGGAGAATAAATCAAAGGCAATTTTCATTCTTCAGAGTGCCTCACGTGATCTCACGTGACCCCATAGTGCTTAGCACTCAGAAAAGGAAAAAGGGAATTAACCCAAGATAGCTCCCATTTTGTGGGCACCTCACGTGTTCCCACGTGACCTCCAAACAGTGGTGTATAAAAGAGGGAGAAAATTCCAAAGACAGCGGTCGCATTTTGAAGGCACCTCACGTGTCTGCACATGACTGTTTGATGATCCAAGTGCTTAGCACTTATAAATGAAAGAGGAATAAAATCCAGAGAACAGTTCTCACCTCGGGCGCCTCACGTGCTCACACGTGAGCAAGTGCTCATCACTTTTATATATATATGAGGGAATAAACTCAAGGAACAATGCCCACTTCGGGGCCGCTCACGTGTTCACACGTGAGCTCCTCCAAAGTCCTGTATTTAACACTGATTCAGTGCTTAGCACTATGGGGTGATTAAGGGAAATCAACCTTAGCTCAAATTAGCCAAGTCTTCCGAAGCCAAGACCCTTTGTGTCACCAATCAACTGAGCCCCTATGTTTAGGTCTCCCCAAACTAATCCTAGTCCCAAAGATGACCAGTGTTCTCCTAACATATAACATCTAAACTGATGTTCATCCCATTCCCCAAATCAGGATATTGGTTCAAGGGTACATCTCTTCATATCTCTGATACATGTCATTGTAATTCTTCAACGTCTTCAGAGAGGTGGAGGGTCCCAATAACCAATAACTCTTGGCACGCCACCGAACAAGCTTTTCAAAAAGGGGAGTAAATCTAAAATACATCTCAATTTGGGGCCACCTCACGTGATCCCTTGACAGTGCTTAGCACTCAGAAAAAAGAAAAGGAGAATAAAACAAAAGCAATTTTCATTCTTCAGAGTACCTCATGTGATCTCACGTGACCTAATAGTGCTTAGCACTCAGAAAAGGAAAAAGGGAATAAACCCTATTTTTGAGCGCCTCACGTGACCCCACGTGACCCTTGAGAAGTGCTCATCACTTATAAAATAAAAAAGGGAATAAACCCTATTTTGGAGCGCCTCACGTGACCCCACGTGACCCCTAAGAAGTGTTCAACACTTATAAAAGAAAAAAGGGAATAAACCCTATTTTTGGAGCGCCTCACGTGGCCCCACGTGACCCCCAAGCTGTACTTCACTTTTATAAAGCAGAAAGAGAATAGATCAAAGGGCAGTTTTTATTCTTGGGGCGCCTCACGTGATCCCATGTGACCCAATAGTGTTTAGCATTTAGAAAAGAAACAAGGGAATAAATCCAGAGGAGCAGCTCCAATTTCAAGCGCCTCACGTGATCCCAAATGAGCGCGTCAAATTCTTAGTGTTTAACACTACTTCAAGCGCCCCACATGATCCCACGTGAGCGCCTCAAATTCTTAGTGTTTAACACTATTTCAAGCGCCTCACGTGGGAGCACATGAGCGCTGATTATACATTAGTGTTTAACACAATGAGAGGCCAACACTAACCCAAATTAACCAAGTCTCCTAAAGCCAAAACCCTTTTTTGGTCATCAATCAGCCGAGCCCTCATTATACTCAGGTTTTCTCAAAATTGATCCGAGTCTCAGAAATAGCTAATGAACTCCTGGCATCTAAGATGATGTTCATTCCACCATGATCTTTCCCCTCGATCTGGAATTTGGTTCAAGGGTACATCTCTTCACACCTCTGATACATGTCGTTGTAATTTTTCAACGTCTTCAGGGAGGTGGCGGGTCCCGAAAACCAACAATTCCTAAGTGCATCCCCAAATGGTTGAACCAAAACTACACAGACTATGACGTCTTTAAACTGGACTATGACGTCCTTAAACTTTACGGACTGTGGGGTCCTTAAACTCATGGACTATGATGTCCTTAAACTTTATGGACTGTGAGGTCCTTAAACTCATAGACTATGATGTCTTTAAACTTTATAGACTATGACGTCTTTAAACTGTCACGGACTATGATGTCCTTAAACCCAATGGACCGCAAAGTCCCTAAACTAAAACAATAGAGCCCAAATGCTCTTTTGTTGGATCTAAATGATCCTGTTTAGTAGATCTTAGTCTAAAATTAGACTAACGGATCCTTAACAAATGGTTAAGTTGATCTTAGTTTAAAATTAGACTAACGTATCCTTAATAAACGTTTAAGTTGATCTTAGTCTCAAATGAGATTAACGATCCTTAAACCCAACCCAAAACCAAATCTAAGAAAATACGGATTTGGACTAATCCACGTTCTACGGGCGACAACATAAATTAGTCTCCGTATACAATCCACGG
Source organism: Agapanthus africanus (assembly GCA_030015575.1). NCBI lineage: Eukaryota > Viridiplantae > Streptophyta > Magnoliopsida > Asparagales > Amaryllidaceae > Agapanthus > Agapanthus africanus. The sequence continues at coordinate 352,739,552 of CM057351.1, forward strand.
GCAACCAAAAAAAAAAAAAAAACATACACGGCACGAAGTGACCATCTGGAGATGGAGAAAGTGGTTACCGCGATGCGGTAGCGTAATTAACTGCAGGGGCTTGTGCCTACAGGGAAGAGCGTCCCCACAATCAAAAACCCCTCAAATGAAAGGGAATCTGACGAAGTCTGCTACAACGGCTGCATCCATCTAAACCTCGGATATACGGTTCAATAAATCAACTTGGCATCTTCGGAGAGGTGGATGGATAAAACAAAATAGTATCTGCCCTCCAAAATTCAGGCCAGACGTCCCAACATCCCGGTCGCGTCTTTCGGCAGAGAACAGATTCTGGCACACCTGGTGGAACATTTTCCTCTTTCCACTCCACACTTCATGTGTCGTGTTTCACGAATGAATCGCGGTTTGCTATGGTTGCCCTTGGATTCGAGGTACTATGATTTGGTGTCTTGCTCCGTGCAGAGAAAATGGCTTCCAACTCCACAAACTGCAACAACTGCAAAAACTCCCACTCTGTCCTCGCGGGAGGAGTGACTTACGGGCCTCAGGCAGCCTCCGTTTTCAAGATGCCAGTGGAACAAGTGACGCAAGCCACCACTGGGCTGTTCTTTAGGACCATGCTCCCACCCATGAGCTTCAATGCCCCAATGTCGTTGCAAGAAGCTCCGAAGAAGTCGGTCTTTGATCGGCTTACGACTACCACGGCCCCTCTCAATGGGTTGTCCAAGCCCAGTACCTCAGTCTTTGATAGGCTACGCCAAAACTCCAATGGGCCCGTGAAGAAGCCCACGATACCTGAAGGGGTTATCCCGAAATGGATAGCCATCCCTGCTCCAGTGAAAGAAGTCGTCAAAGCGGCTTCTCCTGCTAAAAGATCAGTCTTTGCAAGACTGGTTGCTCCAACTCCCATTCCGGGCGAAATAACCAAGGCTGCTACCCCTGTCCGAAAGTCTGCCTTCGACAGGTTGGCCATCCCCTCTCAGCAGACGTTGGTTTTCAACAGGATAACGACAACAACATCTCTTTATCAGAGCAGGGGGCATGAAGAAACCACCCCCATAGCTGAGCCGGTACCGTCTGCTCTACACGCTTGACGTCGCCACTGGCGCCGAGTGAGGAAAGCTGGGGGCAGTTCCCCATCTGGACTTACTCCGCCAGCTCCAACGGTGGAAGTTGATACTGCTATTCCAACTGAGAATAGCTTTGAACCACTCAGGAGGGTCCGCAAGAACTCTCCGACTGCCGTGCTGAAAAGATCTCCTCCACTTGTGGAAAATGTTACAAAGGTAGAGCCTGAACAGCCCCCTCAGTGGCTGTCCTCTAAAATTCACAAGGTCTGGCGAAAGGTCCAAGATTTTGTGGTTAACCAAGAATACTCCCGCCAACCAAAGAAAATGAAGGTTCGGCAAGAAAAGGACCACCTTGTCATACAACATAAAGTGTCGTCTACTTGGGTGCCCGCTGCAACGGCTCCCTCAACTTCGACCGCTCACAAAAGGGGAAGGCCAGAGAAAATTCCTGTGTCTGCGACGAATCTAAAGGGTACTAAACCTAAACGCCCCAAGTCTGGGGGTATGGTGGTGCACACTGTTTATATGGCTTCCGGAAAAGAGGATAGCCGTATCTCTACGGGTCATCGACCACTCACCAGATCCATAACAAAGGCCCATGAGCAACAGCAGAAGCTCCAGAAAATGTTAACACAGATGGCCGCACTCACTGGGCCAAAAGAAAGCCCGGAGACATCGTCAGAGCAGCGTCATGAACAAGAAACCGATACTGAGTTCCTCCGCAGAATCCTCGAAAAGAAAGACAGAGAGGCCGCGGAATAAGCGACCAACATAAAACGAATGACCCTTTTATTCCAAGATATGGTTGGGATGATGATACAGCCGGATCCTCCAGCTGAAGACCCTCCGATTATCATTGAAGACGACAGAGGGGAGACATCGAACCCTCTTCCGGCTCTATCAGCAGCCAAAGAGGAGACCATCTCCAAAGCCGCCCTGGATGACTATATAACTCAACAGATACGAGCTCATCAGGCGAGCGAAGCGGCTAACCAAATCATTAAGATTGGACGACCCTATCCGGGTTGGTATGATCAAATAAAATACCCGCCGGGGTATACGATCCCTAAATTCCATGTATATAAGGGGACGGGGAATCCACATCAGCACGTTGCTCAATTCAGGGCTCTGTGTGGCAACACCGGAGGTGACGATAAGCTATTGCTTCGCCAATTCGTTGGCAGCTTATCGGAGATAGCATTCGAGTGGTATTCCGAACTCCCGAATGACTCTGTCAAGACATTTGCAGAAATGGAGTTACTGTTTACACAAAGGTTCGCAAGCGCTAGCGAACGCACCCCGATCACCGTGCTAATTAACGCTAGGGTGAAGCCAGGCGAAACATGAGTTCAGTACACGATACGGTGGCGAAATCTATGGTCAAAGTACGAACAACGCATAGAAGAGGCTCCTGCAGTAGGCATGTTCGTGGGTACCCTTGATCCGCAGGTGACCATATCCCAGTTCATGATGTTTTTCAAGCCGACTACCTTCCAGGCCTTGATTGACAAATTGGCCCAAATGGATCAGATGGGCCATAGACCGTCTTCCTCGAAAATGGAGCCTCGAAACGAGAAAGGGAAGGGGAAAGCGACCTTCGTCGCCAATGCTCAACAGCAGCCTAATGGTCCGAAACTAGTTGATCGCCAAAGTGATAGACAACGACTCTTCAATCAGAGGCTAAAACGCCTTTATTCGTTTCCTCGGGATAAGACGAGAAAACTGTTCGAGTTGGCGGTGCGCAACAGGCTCATCACCTTACCGGATTCGAAACGCCCACTGCAGCCCGGTGACGTCAACAGTCCCAACTACTGCCCCTACCATCGAATAATGGGCCATCCAATTGAAGATTGTTTTGTCTTCAAAAACTGGATTGAGGACCAGTACCAGCAAGGCAAATTCGCGTTGTCTGAAAACTGGAGGGTAAACCCGCCACAACTACACGCTCCAAAAAAGATGGACACACTATGGGCATCATGCTCATTTATAGAAGAAGCTCCATGCGAGGTCGCTCTTTCATCCAAAATGAAAAGAATGCTGAAAGATCTCCAAACATGCTCGGTGATTAGATGGAAGAGCCCTTTGGAACCCGAAATTGTTGAGGGGATGCTGAAGCCACACCCAACGCTGAAAGTTAGTGATGGTGAACAAAATATTCAAGTCAAGCCTCTAAAGTCTTTAAAGAAAAAGAAGAAGGCCAAGAAGCCCATCCAAACTGACGATAGCTGTATAGGTCTGCAGAAATATATCGATGTACTGGAAGAATATAACCAGAAGGCACGGACCCTAGTCACAATGGACGAATTCTTTAAGCATTTTCTTGAGAATGAAGACGCTGACGCTGACGAAGGAGACGATTCTTCAGAAAGGCCTGAAGACTATGTGGCGAGCTGCCATACAGTCTCTCACTCGATAAATGGCAAAGAAGCTCATGATGCAGAAAAACTGGGGGCAGATCCCGAACCGGAACTCCTAGAACCGTCAGACAAGATGATTGACGTATTCCTGAATGAGGTGTGCAAAGTTGATCGAGAGCGTGAAATGGCTAAATTTGAAAAAGCCAAACGCCAGCGGCTGGACAAAAGGGTTAAAGTACCCCAACCGGATGGAAGCACTTCTGCCGCCAGCAAAAGCAGGTTTAAGACAAGGAAGCAATTCGCTAAAGCACTGTCGATGAGATGAAGTTGCCACCTTCCAAAGAAGATACTTCAGAAAATACGTTCCCTGACGGACTAGACGCACATCGAAGCTACTGCTTATACCATCGGAGGATCACACACCCTACCGAGGAATGCATGGCCTTCAAGAATTGGTGGCGGGGATATGTTGCTCATCGGCAGCATTTCAAGCGAATGAAGCTCAACACGCGTCAAGAGAAGAAGAGCACGACAGATGAGCGCAAAAGAACTACTGACAACTGTCACATGGTTGATTCCGATGGATCGCAAGTTTTTACCTTCGGGAGCGATTCTGATGAAGAAATAGCCTTCGGCCCTCTCTTCAAGGAATCCATCTCCAAAACGAAAGAGATAAAGACCTGCGAGAACATTCAGCTGCGTAATCGCACGCTACCCGAAAAGAATCTCGGGCCCACAAGCAAGGGAGCGAACAAAAAAGATAAGGGGAAGGAAAAAGTCCCTGAGGATATCACCCTCGATGATCGAGTCGTTGAAGAGTTAGCAGCCAAGGACCCGCCAAAGAAAAACAAGGTGGATTACAACGTTCTGGCACACTTGAGGAAGATACCCTCGCAACTGAGCATTCTCGATGCCCTTCTGCTATCTAAAGAAGCGAGAGATTCTTTGATCAAGGTACTATAAGAGCACGAGCAGTTCCAAGCTTTCCTTGCCAAAGAAAAGATGAAGGACGAGCTGGAAGAAGTGCACACGGCTGACATCTCCTTCAGCGACGAGGACCTCCTCCTCGAGACGTGCGAACACAACCGTCCCCTATATGTCTCCGGGTATTGCCATGATATCAGGATAGGGAAGATCCTAGTTGACAATGGGTCCTCTGTCAATCTCCTAAATGTGAGAGTGCTAAAAGAAATCTGCATGAGCGTTCGCTCGGGATAAAATCACTATCTCCGGGTTCGACTCTCAGTCATCACGGACGCTCGGGTCTGTGATACTGACATTACACTATGGGCTGCTCATCACTGACATCAAATTTCATGTCATTGACGCCAAGACTTGCTACAACGCTTTGCTCGGCGGACCTTGGTTACACGAATACAATATCATCCCTTCTACACAACATCAGTGTATGAAGTATTTCAAAGATGGTCTTGAGTACACCGTGACAGGGGAACTGAACCCATTTTCCATAAATGAAGTCCGCAAATACGAGGATGCAAAGTACTTTCTGCCAGACTTTGAAGACACGAAAAGATGCCTAGGACCGGAAGAAGCAAAGAAAGTCGTCCAAGAAACTCACGACGGACTCTGCGATTCTCATCAAGCCGGGCCAAAGATGAAGCTGAAAATCAAAAGGATGGGCTACTATTAGCCCACGATGATCCAAGACTGTCTCGAATACGCGAAGCAGTGCCACTCGTGCCAAATTCACGGGGACTTCATCCACCAGCATCTGAATCCGCTACACCCGATAGTGGCTAGCTGGTTGTTCGAAATGTGGGGAACCGATATAATTGGGCCCATCGAACCAGCGTCGTCAAGAGGACATCGGTTCATATTGGCGACAACCGATTATTTCTCTAAGTGGGCAGAAGCAGTAATGCTAAGAGAAGTGAAGACGGAGAATATTCTCTATTTCTTCAAGACACACGTCATCTATCGGTTCGGCACTCCGTGACGGATTATCTCTGATAACGTGCCGGCCTACAGAAGTCACAAAATCAGCTATTTCACACAACAGCATAATATAGACTGGAGATACTCTTCAATCTATAATCCCCGAGCTAATGGTCTAGCTGAGGCTTTCAACAAGACCTTAACGAAGATCATAAAGAAGATGGTGTCTCGAAATAAGAAGGACTGGCACGAGAGATTGCATGAAGCCCTCTGGGCATATCGGACCATGTTCAAAACGGCCACAAACACAACGCCATATGCGTTGGTATTCGGCACAAAAGCAGTACTCCCCTTAGAGATAGAGCTATCCTCTCTACGAGTGGCGGTCCATTACGAGCTAACAGACGAAGAGTATGCTCATCTTCGACTGGAGGAGCTTGATGCCCTCGATGAAACTCGTCTTATGGCGCAGCAAAAATTGAGGCTTACAAAGCAAAGATGACGCGCTCATACGAGAGATTGACTAGGCCGAGAACATTCCGCCAAGGCCAACTCGTGCTAGTTGTCAAAAGACCCATGATCCCCAATCGTGCCAAACGGGGGAAATTCGAGCCGAATTATGAGGGCCCATACATCATAGACAAAGTCTACCAAGGAGGGGCGTATCTACTCATAGATATGCATGGCGAAAGACCCTTCAGGCCAATAAATGGCCGGTTCCTGAAAAAATACTACGCCTGACGAGTCACGGCCTAGGTCAACGATTGATGACGACGCCTATGTCCACTCGCTATCTTCCCAAGCCCAAACTCTATAAGTAGTATCCGACGAAACCTCGACTCGAAAACATGCGACGGACCGTAATGTCTTTAAACTAACAACGGACCGTAATGTCCTTAAACTAGTAATGGACCAAAACGTCCTAAAACTAACAACTGATCAAAATGTCTGTAAACTACTACGAACCGCGGCAACCTAAAGCTGAAGCAAAAAAAAAGGTATGTCCATAAGCAAAATGGGCACGGATGAAACCCGAAAGGGCTCCGTGAGTAAAAATAGCAGGGCTACTGGCGAGTTTGTGAAAACCCGAAAGGGTGTAATCTCGTTAAAAGACACTTGCAAGGTCTTCTTGACCTTGTAAGGAGAAAATTACCTACTTGAGATCCTTACAACTCATAAAGGAGCAACACACTTAGGGATCCTCACGATTCCTAAGGAGAAATTACACTTACGAGATCCTCACGACTCGTAAGGAGAACCCTCTTATAAGACCCTCACGGCTCATAAGATTCAAAAGCCTTAAGCCATAGGGATCTGAACCTGTTCTTAAGCCATCACCTTTCCCAGACTGCCCTACAAGCAGTTCAGTACTGACCCTTGTATACAATCCATGGGCATAAATAATCATTTTCTTCCCAAGTCCCACCAATGACGAGGAATGCCCTCATTCGATGAACAAACACTTGTAGGTCCTCTCGATTTACAAGGAGAAAACACTTTTGCAAGATCCCTACGACTTACAAAAGAACATACACTTAGGAATCCTTACGATTCCTATGGAGAAATGACACCTAAGAGATCCTCACGACTCGTAGGGAGAAACACCTTTATGAGACCCTTACGGCTCATGAAGTCAAAAGCCTTAGTCGACAGGATCTTAACCCTGTTTGCTAAGCCACCTTTGTTTGAACCGACGAAGGCAGATGATGATTCGCTCCTTACAATATCCCAGTTGTAGCAATGCTGATGCTTAAATCGGCATCAAATTCCAAGTCCTTTCATGGCAGATGATGATTCGCTCCTGGCAATATCCCAGTTGTAGCGATGCTGATGCCTAAATCGGTAACGAATTCCAAGTCCTTTCAAGGCAAATGATGATTCGCTCCTGGCAATATTCCATTCGCAGCGATGCTGATGCTAAGACTGGTATTAGATCTTGAATTCCATACTCGAAAAAAATGCATATGAAATAGCCGAAATGTTTGGGCAACTCACAATAAAATCAGCGAGTAAAAATATATGCATACAAAATAGCCGAAATGGTTGGGCAACTGGCAATAAAAAACAGTAAGTAAAAAGAAAAAATAGCCGAAATGATTGGGCACTGCGAAAAATAGCCGAAATGATTGGGCAATCATGACTTTCGTGATACAAAAAGCTGAAATGATAGATATCGCGGAAAGAAAACAAAAAAAAAAAAATATATATATAACATGAAACTTTTGCCCTACAGGTGAGATCACATTGATCCCTGTATACAATCCAGGGGCACAAACAAAAAGGGAACCATATCATCCCACCAGGCTCTATCAGAAAGAGAGCCAAGTCTCGACGGCCACATCTACAGCCTGGAGACCCACAACAGCGTTCCTCCTCATTCCAGCAGGATTCAGACGCGACAATCAATCTCGGAGCCACGGCAGAGTCTCTAGTTCCAAGTCTCGATGGCCACATCTACAGCCTGGAGACCCACAACAGCGTTACTCCTCATTCCAGCAGGATTCAGACACGACAATCAATCTCGGAGCCACGGCAGAGTCCCTAGTTCCAAGTCTCGACGGCCACATCTACAGCCTGGAGACCCACAGCAGTGTTCCTCCTCATTCCAGCGGGATTCAGACGCTACAATCAACCTCGGAGCCATGGCAAAGTCCCTAGTTCCAAATCTCGACGGTTCAAAGACAACCTAGAGACCACCTCGACATTCGACGCAACGTCAACAAACCAGAGCCATGGCAAAGTCCCTAGTTCCAAATCTCGACGGTTCACAGACAACCTAGAGACCACCTCGACATTCGTCTCGTTACAGTAGACGCAACGTCAACAAAGAGGAGCCATGGCAAAGTCCCTAGTTCCAAATCTCGACGGTTCACAGACAACCTAGAGACCTCCTCAACATTCATCTCGTTACAGCAGACGCAACGTCAGCAAAGCGGGGCCGCGACAAAGTTCCCAGTTCCAGGACTCGGCGGTGCACAGACAACCTAGAGTTAACCCCTAACCCCATGAAACACGGCTAAAGTCAATCCTGACCCCGTGGAATACGGCCAAAATCAATCCTGACCCGTGAAACACGGCTAATGTCAATCCTGACCCCGTCGAATACGGCCAAAGTCAATCCTGACCACATAGAACATGGCCAAAGTCAATCCTGACCCCGTGGAAAATGGCCAAAGTCAATCCTGACCCCGTGGAACACGGCCAAAGTCAATCCTGACCCCGTGGAACACGGCCAAAGTCAATCCTGACCCCGTGAAACACGGCCAAAGTCAATCCTGACCCCGTGGAAAACGGCCAAAGTCAATCCCTGACCCCGTAGAACACGGCTAAAATCAATCCCGACCCCGTGGAACACGGCCAAAGTTAATCCTGACCCCATGAAACACGGCTAAAGTCAATCATGACCCCGTGGAATACGACCAAAGTCAATCCTGACCCAGTGGAAAATGGCCAAAGTCAATCCCTAACCCCGTAGAACACGGCTAAAGTCAATCCTGACCCCGTGGAACGCGACTAAAGTAAATCCTGACCCCGTGGAAGACGGTTAAAGTCAATCCCGACCCCGTAGAACACGGCGAAAGTCAATCATGACACCGTGGAAAACGACCAAAGTCAACCCTCGACCTCCCCGTCGAAGCAATGCTTTGACTCGGGAGTAGGTCAACTCATCAATCACTTACGAGTCCTCTCGACTTGTAAGGAAGAAAATTCTCTTGTGAGATCCTTACGACTCTCAAGACGAAACGCACTTAGGAATCCTCACGATTCCTAAAGAGAAAATACACCTACGAGATCCTCACGACTCGTAGGGAGAAAAGTCTTTATGAGACCTTCACGGCTCATAAAGTTGGAAGGTCTTAGGCGGCAGATCCGAACCTGTTTCCTAAGCCATCGCTGCTCTATAAGGAGGTCAAGATGGACTATCTGCGGGCCACATTTGCCGAAGCCGCATTCGGTAATGAAATAAAGAAGCTACTTACGGGTCCTCACGATTCGTAAGGAAAAATACCCGAGTGAGATCCTTACGACTCACGGAGGCGATGCACACTTAGAAATCGTCTCGATTTCTAGGGAGAATTTACACCTACGAGATCCTCTCGACTTGTAGGGAGAAAAAACCTTCTAGAGACCTTTACGATTCATGAAGATGAAAAAAAAGTTTTAGGCTACAAGGACTCTAAACTTGTCCCCTAAGCTCTCAATTCTATTGCCATGCATAACTCTGCACTATTTCACCCACGTACATGCTTACGTGGGCAAAGTAGTGGATAATTTGTTCCCGCCAAAATTTTCGGCCAAGAGCTACTTGTTCTCTTACAAAAAAGGTGGAGAATCTTCAAAAAAACAGGCATCACGTATAAAACACGTGGGCGCACATATGCAAAGCATATGAGCGCTGAACATAAATAACCAAGGGCCAAACAAGCATCACGTGTAAAACACGTGGGCGCACATATGCAAAGCATATGAGCGCTGAACATAAATAACCAAGGGCCAAATATGCCTCACGTGTTACACACGTGAGCGCTCTGAACATACACAGACTAAAACCCATACTAGGGGTCACGTGTTAAACACGTGAGTGCTTTTGCTAATCACATGCAAAGCATGTGAGCACCCTAATTTAAAATGTTCCTATCAAATTCTATAATTAAATTCTATTTGGGAAATATTTTCTTAATCTTCTTTAAACTAGAAAGATCTTCTCTGTTAAACAGAGGACCATTGGATCAAAGATCCAGCGGTGATCATTTGATAGAATAAAAATCTATCTTCCTAATCTTATAACAAGAATAAAATTCTATGTTAACAAGATATCCATATTAAGAAAATACATTTCTGATCTTGTTAAACTAAAAAGATATGACAAAATAAAATTCTAATCTTGTTAAAACTAACAAGATATTCATAATTTTGTTAAACAAACAAGAAATCTTCTCTGTTAAACAGAGAGCTTTTGGATTAAAAATCCAATGGTGAATAAAATTCACCAATTGATCTAAAAGATCATGGAATCAACCATGATCTCTCAATGAGGGATTTTCTTAACAAATTAATTCTTTTTCTTCTCATATAAATAGGAGCAAGGAGAGAAGGAAAAATGAGAGCGACAGAGGGAGAGGGGAAGAAAAATAGAAAGAGAATTTAATTCTCTAAAGAAGAGGAACCCCTCCCAAAAGCTCCCACAAAAAGAGAATTTAATTCTCAAACCAAGAGTTTAACTCTTCTCAAAGAACTTAGTTCTTCCTCTGGTTAAGATCTGCAGAAGCAGATCTCCCCACAAGTTGAGAATTTAATTCTCATCGAGGAGATTCTGTCATGCGGATTCAAAACCTAGGGGAAGGAACTGAATCCAAAAGAGTTTAACTCTTACAAAACATATGGGAATTTAATTCCTCTAAAACTAGGGTTTAACCCTTTAAAAATAATTTAATCCCTGCAAACAACAAAGGAAAACTTGATACCACAGAACCATAGAAGAATAGCCTGAAGATTCATTAGCGTTCAAACGCTACATAAAAGTTCATGTGTACCCACGTGAGCACCTTTGAGGAACAAAAAGAGAAAGACTGAGATCTAGCCATGTGACCCCACGTGACCCCTGAGAAATGCTCAGCACTTATAAAAAAGAAAGAGAATAAACCCTATTTTTTGTAGCACCTCACGTGACCCCACGTGACCCCTGAAAAGTGCTCAGCACTTATAAGAGAGAAAGGGAATAAACCCTATTTTGGAGCGCCTCACGTGATCCTACATGAGCGCCTTAAATTCTTAGTGTTTAACACTTTTTCAAGGGCCTCACGTGGGAGCACGTGAGCACCGATCATATATCAGTGTTTAACACTATGAGAGGGCAATATTAGTCAAACTTAGATCAAATCTCCCGAGAACAATCAATCGAGCCCCTTATGCTCAGGGTCCCCCAAACCGATCTCAGTCCCAGAGATAGCTAATGAGCTCCTAACATATGGTATCTAAAATGATGTTCATCCCACCATGATTTCTCCCCTCGATCTAGAATTTGGTTCAAGGGTACATCTCTCCACACCTCCGATACATGTCGTTGTAATTCTTCAACGTCTTCAGAGAAGTGGAGGGTCCCAATAACCAATAACTCTTGGCGCACCACCGAACAAGCTTTTCAAAAAGGGGAGTAAATCTAAAATACATCTCAATTTGGGGGCGCCTCATGTGATCCCTTGATAGTGCTTAGCACTCAGAAAAAGAAAAGGAGAATAAAACAAAGGCAACTTTCATTCTTCAGAATGCCTCACGCGATCTCACATGACCCCATAGTGCTTAGCACTTAGAAAAGGAAAAAGGGAATAAACCCAAGATAACTCCCATTTTGGGGGCACCTCACGTGTTCCCACGTGACCCCCAAACAGCGGTGTATAAAAGAGGGAGAAAATTCCAAAGACAGCGCTCGCATTTTGAAGGCACCTCACGTGTCTGCACGTGACTGTTTGATGAACCAAGTTCTTAGCACTTATAAATGAAAGAGGACGTGCTCATACGTGAGCCAAGTGCTCAACACTTATATATCTATATATATATATATATATATATATATATATATATATATATATATATATATATATATATATATATATATAAGGGAATAAACTCAAGGAACAATGCCCATTTCGGGGTCCCTCACGTGTTCACACGTGAGCTCCTCCAAAGTCCTGTGTTTAACACTGATTCAGTGCTTAGCACTATGGGGTTATTAAGGGAAATCAATCTTAGCTCAAATTAGCCAAGTCTTCCGAAGCCAAGACCCTTTGTGTCACCAATCAACTGAGCCCCCATGTTCAGGTCTCCTCAAACTAATCCTAGTCCCAAAGATGGCTAGTGTTCTCCTAACAGATGACATCTAAACTGATGTTCATCCCATTTCCCAAATCGGGATATTGGTTCAAGGGTACATCTCTTCATACCTCTGATATATGTCGTTGTAATTCTTCAACGTCTTCAGAGAGGTGGAGGGTCCCAATAACCAATAACTCTTGGCGCGCCACCGAACAAGCTTTTCAAAAAGGGGAGTAAATCTAAAATACATCTCAATTTGGGGCCACCTCACGTGACCTCACGTGATCTTTTGACAGTGCTTAGCACTCAGAACAAAAACGGAGAATAAAACAAAGACAATTTTCATTCTTCAGAGTGCCTCATGTGATCTCACTTGACCCAATAGTGCTTAGCACTGAGAAAAGGAAAAAGGGAATAAACCCTATTTTTGAGCGCCTCACGTGACCCCACGTGACCCCTGAGAAGTGCTCAGCACTTATAAAATAAAAAAGGGAATAAACCCTATTTTTGGAGCGCCTCACGTGACCCCACGTGATCCCTGAGAAGTGTTCAACACTTATAAAAGAAAAAAGGGAATAAACCCTATTTTTGGAGCGCCTCACATGGCCCCACGTGACCCCCAAGCAGTACTTAACTTTTATAAAGTAGAAAGAGAATAGATCAAAGAGCAGTTTTTATTCTTGGGGCGCCTCACGTGATCCCACGTGACCCAATAGTATTTAGCATTTAGAAAAGAAACAAGGGAATAAATCCAGAGGAGCAACACCAACTTCAAGCGCCTCACGTGACCCCACTTGAGCGCATCAAATTCTTAGTGTTTAACACTACTTCAAGCGCCCCACGTGATCCCACGTGAGTGCCTGAAATTCTTAGTGTTTAATACTATTTCAAGTTCCTCACGTGGGAGCACGTGAGCGCTGATCATACATTAGTGTTTAACACTATGAGAGGCCAACATTAACCCAAATTAACCAAGTCTCCTAAAACCAAAACCCTTTTTTGGTCATCAATCAGCCGAGCCCTCATTATACTCAGGTTTTCTCAAAATTGATCCGAGTCTCAGAAATAGCTAATGAACTCCTGGCATCTAAGATGATGTTCATTTCACCATGATCTTTCCCCTCGATCTAGAATTTGGTTCAAAGGTACATCTCTTCACACCTCTGATACACGTCATTGTAATTCTTCAACGTCTTCAGGGAGGTGGCGGGTCCCGAAAACCAACAACTCCTTGGTGCATCCCCAAACGGTTGAACCAAAACCACACAGACTATGACGTCTTTAAACTGGACTATGATGTCCTTAAATTTTACGGACTGTGGGGTCCTTAAACTCATAGACTATGATGTCCTTAAACTTTATGGACTGTGAGATCCTTAAACTCATAGACTATGATGTCTTTAAACTTTAAAGACTATGACGTCTTTAAACTGTCACGGACTATGATGTCCTTAAACCCAATGGACCGCAAAGTCCCTAAACTAAAACAATAGAGCCCAAATGCTCTTTTGTTGGATCTAAATGATCCTGTTAAGTAGCTCTTAGTCTAAAATTAGACTAACGTATCCTTAACAAATGGTTAAGTTGATCTTAGTCTAAAATTAGACTAACGTATCCTTAACAAACGTTTAAGTTGATCTTAGTCTCAAATGATATTTACGATCTTTAAACCCAACCCAAAACCAAATCTAAGAAAATATGGATTTAGACTTATCCACGCCCTACGGGAGACAACATAAATTAGTCTCCGTATACAATCCACGGGCAACCAAAAATAAAACAAATATACACGACACGAAGTGACCATCTGGAGAAGGAGAAAATGGTTACCGCGATGCGGTAGAGTAATTAATTGCAGGGTCTTGCGCCTGTAGGGAAGAGCGTCTCCACAATCAAAACCCCCTCAAATGAGGGGGAATCTGACGAAGTCAGCTACAACAGCCGCATCCGTCTAAACCTCCGATACACGGTGCCATAAATCAACTTGGTATCTTCGGAGAGGTGGACGAATAAAACCAAATAGCATATGCCCCCCAAAATTCAGGCTAGACGTCCCAACGTCCCGGTCGCGTCTTTCGGCGGAGAATAGAGGTTTGGACAGATGTGGACGATGTAGCAAACTTCGTCAGATTCCCACTCGTTTACAAAGGGTTTTTGATTGTGGGGACGCTCTTCTCTGCAGGCGCAAGCCCCTGCTGTTAATTACGTTACTGCGTGACGATAACCACTTTCTCCTACTCCAGATGTTCACTTCGTGTCGTGTGTGTTTGTTTTATTTTTGGTTGCCCGTGGATTGTATACGGAGACTAATTTATGTTGTCGCCCGTATGGTGGGGATTAGTCCAAATCCGTATTTTCTTAGATTTGGATTTGGGTTGATTTAAGGATTGTTAATCTCGTTTGAGATTAAGATCAACTTAAATGGTTATTGAGGATACATTAGTCTAATTTTATACTAAGATCTACTCAACGGGGGTTCGGGATTATTTTTGATCTAATGAATGAGCATTTGGGCTCTATCGCTTTAGTTTAGGGACTTTACGGTCCATTGGGTTTAAGGACATCATAGTCCATATTTAAGGACATCATAGTCTATAGAGTTTAGTTTAGGGACGTTGCGGTCCATAAGTTTAAGTACATCATAGTCCATGGAGTTTAGTTTAGGGACGTGGCAGTCCATTGGTTTAAGGACATCATAGTCCTTGGAGTTTAATTTAGGGACATTACGGTCCATTGGGTTTAAGGACATCATAGTCCATGGAGTTTAGTTTAGGGACATTACGGTCCATTGGGTTTAAGAACATCAAAGTCCATAGAGTTTAGTTTAGGGACATTACGGTCCATTGGGTTTAAGGACATCATAGTCCATGGATTTTGGCTCATCAGTTTGAGGGTGCGTGTTCATATCAGATTTTTGCACTTTTATACCGCCCATTTTTGATCACATTGCTTGAAGGTAGGTACTCTTGATCCGTGTTTGCTAGATAATTGCAGGTTATAGGTTCTCAGCTCTAAGCAGTGAAAATTCATGGAAAAGCGCGATAAATTCTGGATTACTGCCAACCACAGATAAAAACACGGATCTCCGCTCTCTATCCGTATGTTACTGCACACCAGTTTAAGGGACAAAATGGCACATCGATGGTCATTTTCATGCACAAAGCACAATGGCAACACAAAATCCAAGATATCTACACGGAGCTCAAGGAAATCATGGCAAAAGATCCACATCAAATCACCTTTTGATCTGCTGAAAATCTGGAAGAAATGTGAAGAGCTTCTGAGAAAACAAGTATACCACACTAAAGAGTACAGCAGCATAGAGAACTACACCAAAAATGAAGACCTAATTCCCCTAAATGGCCACGGATCCGCGGCCAACATGGCGTCTAGGCCGCGGATCCGCGGCCTAGTTAGCTCGACAGTGGATTATTTTCTGGGGGCTGTTTGGTAATTTTATTTGGTGACATATTGTTACCCTAGATTTCCAGTTTCCTCCCTATAAATAGCCCAGAACAATGCCAAGTGAAGGGTGCTTATTCTTGTATAAAATTTTAGATAGATTTTGTAGTTCTTCTTCCTCTTTTCATCTTTCTCCATTAAAACCTTGCAGTGAGCTTTTATGAGTGAAGTGATGAATAAAAGAGTTCCTTTCTTTATCATGCTTGTCTTGTTATTTTGTTAATTATGTTTGCTTGTAATTTTCATTTGCTAATCTAGTTGTTGTTATTTGTTGTTTGTTTCTTTCTTCTTCTATCTTTCTTTATCCTTAACAACAATGATGCTTAAGCTTGATCCTTGCCAAAGTGAGGTCTCAAATAGCTAGTTGTAATCTTCTAACCTCTTTCTTTTTATCTTCCTCCTTTTGTTTTATTTTCCTTTTTCTTTGTAATGGGTGAGTAGTTTCTCACTTGTTAGGGTAGGATAAGGAAAGTTTGAGAGAAGGAAATCTCTCTCACTCTTTTCTTGCCCAACATCTTAATTCGGACTCCCGTTAATTGAACCACAATCCACTCCCTACGGCACCCTATCCTACATGATAGCGGTGATTCCTTAGCGAGACAGGTTGTGGTTGAATCAACCGGAGGTTAAGGCTAAGAGCCAAGAACGGACGGACAAGGACCAAACGGAAGGAACTAAGCGTTGGAAAGCCTAGCTTATACTCGCAAGTTCTTTCCTAGTCGTGCTAATCCCCGTTGTTGCCGATTACCGTAACACCGATATTAAGAGTGGCAACGAAAGAAGTGAGCGACTCCTATCTCAAACTAACCTAATCCTAACCCTAACAATCTTTCTTTATATACATTTTAGCACATAGTTGATCTCAAACAAATCTGGACATTTGAACTTAACTCGTTAAAGCACATAGAAAAAGATTCCCATCTCCGTGCGGACGACCCGTACTCAACCGGCTAGTTATAAGCGAAACCGTCTTGATTGCGGTAATTAACTAAGCACGCAAAAACTCTAACAATCAAATGACGCCGTTGCCGGGGAGACGGTAGTTTATTTCTTTGTGTAATTTCGGGTTAATTTGTGAATATATACATAACCAAAAAAATATATATATATTGTAAAAATCATCTTGTTATTTTTTATTAGTTTTTGTGCAAGTGTGCAGGATAAAAAGGAGTCGAGTTCAGTGCCAAAGACGTAGGAAGTTAGACCCATAACTCGCGGCTACACCGCGGGTGATCAAGACGAAACCAACGGTCTACTGTGAAATTCTGGAGCAAACCCAGTAAGCAAATCAATATTCAGAGGCTCCAAACAAGAAGAGGACACCCAAAGAAACACAGGCAAGAAAAAATGAAGTCCCAAGTCCACTTTCCTGCCGCGGAACCGCGGCCATAGGGCTTGTTTGGCTGCGGATCCGCGGTTCTTTGCTGCAATCAATGACCAAAAATTTCTGTGAGTATTTCTAGAATCTTTCCCACTCCTCTGAACTCCACTGAACTGTATTTTCTGTAGCATTCTTTGCGCAAACTTTCTTCCCCCTTCCAATAAATTGTTTTTGTGCAGGATTCTTTGCGCCGCGCTAAAAAATAAAAAATTGATTGCAATTGATTGTTACTGCTTTGCATATCTTAATCGGACTTTTAGGGGCTTGAAACCAATCCAGATTGGGTGGGGATTTCATCACCCTTCCCAAGACCCCAGAAATCACAAAAAGAATATGCATTGACCATTATTTAATTAAAAAATACTAGACTCCGCCCTAAGGACGTCGCGCTCAATAGGACAGAGGACTGGTTGTAGGCATCGACCGTTTATCCTATCCTGACTTTGCGGTGTCTAGGCAAGTGTGTCTAAGGCAAGTGGTTACTTAATTAGGACCACTACTTGCGTAGTGGGGAGCCTCCCACTTACCTGGCCGCAATTGGCGGAGAAGAGGCGGTTTGAGGTCCTATTTCTAGCCCTTTGGAACAGTTAGGAGCTGTCTAGCTGACCTAGGTGACCCTAGATCTAGGTGTGATTGTGCATATTTTGTCTGTGATTGTTTGAAGCCGTAAGTCCGTACATATTTCTGCAAAGCTCTTTCTAAAAAAAAAGAAAAAAAAACACAAAACAAAACTTTTATAAAAACTTGCCCTTTGTCGCCAGAATCCCATTTTTTTTCACCCACCTCCCATCGTATCTCTCCATTGACGTTTTCTTACCCTCACCTTCTCTGCTTTGACTACACTAAACTCGTTTAGTGTATGTCCGGTTGGACTCGGGACACTAGTGCCCGCCTAGTCCGCGTTACGTTAGTCGCTACCGACTACGCGATCGACTCAGACATCGAAACTCTTTCCACGCCTCTTTCACCCTTACCTTTGCCGGCCAACTCCAACGTTGACCGGGATTCTGTTCACACTTCCTCACCTTCACTATCACCAACTTCTTCTTATGCGATGTCAGGATTTAATCCTAACATCCCTTCAACTCCCCCGGGATTGATTCCACCTCCTATGGATGCGAATAACCCACAACCACCGCTTGTTGTAGCACCACAGCGAATCGCGCTCTAGGATCGTTTCTATCCCACCCACTCCGCACTTCCTACCTGTCTTTCCCTTCCACCGGCCAATGGGGATAATTTTGAAATTAAGCCCCACTTCATTAACATGCTTCCGAAATTTCATGGGCTTGAATTTGAAGATGCCTATATCTTCATCAACAAGTTCCAGAATGTTTGTGCCATGATGAAAATGACCCAGCTGTCAGACGATGCTATACGGCTATGGGTCATTCCATTCACTTTGTGCGATCTTGCTGAAAAGTGGCTGTATAGCACTGCTTCCCACTCCATAACCAGTTGGGACGAGTTTGTGAAAGCGTTTCTCAAAAAATTCTATCCAAATCATAAAACCGCGAGGATCCGTAACGAAATCAACCAATTTGCCCAGCTTCCTACTGAACCTTTTTGGAAGTGCTTTGACTGGTATAAAGACCTTCTTGTTCAGTGCCCTCACCACGGTATTGAGAAATGGCAACTTTGCTAAACTTTATACGAGGGCCTGAATCCAGCAACCAAGCAGTTGTTGGAAACCATTTGTCAAGGCCACTTTCTATCGAAATCTGACGAGGAAGCATGGCAATTCTTCGACGACCTTGCGAAACAAACGCTTCAATGGGAGAGCACCAGACCAAGTGCTTCTTCTTCTTCCTCTACTTCTACTGATCAGTCTAGGGTAGGCATTCACCAACTCGATATCTCTATTGCAATGAAAGCCAAAATGGCTGCAATAATGAGAAAACTTGAAGCGATAGAGAGCAAATTTTTATCTCCTGCTCCTGCCCATGTTCTTTCCTTTCGTACCATTTGTGCTTGTTGTTTCGATCCATCTCACCTAACCGAAGAGTGTCCTTACAATCCACCATCTTAAGGACAGGATCAGGTTAATGCTGTATTTCAGTAAAGACCAAGAAATGATCCATACTCTTCCACCTACAATCCCAGTTGGAGGAACTACCCCAACTTCGCCTGGAATCAAAACCAGCATCAATTCCAAGGCAACAATTTCCAAAGGCCCCCTCCGCCGCAACAACAAGCTCAACAACAAACTCAACATCAATTTCAGTAGCCCTTCCAACCCCAACCTTTTCAAAATCAGACGAACAACTTTACACCCAACAATTCTTTTCCTCAAAACAACTTTGTTCCGTCAAACAACGATAAGGTTTCCTCGCTAGAACGAAGTCTGGAAGCGTTCGTTAAACAATCGACACAATCCACCGCAAACATCCAGTCGTCTATTCAGTCTTTGGTGCAACACACTGCTGCACACGGGAAAAGCATCAAGATCATCGAAGCCTAGATTGCATAGCTGAATGCAGCGTTAAGCGAGCGAGAAAAGGGGAAGCTTCCATCTCAACCACTCCCAAATCCTGGTCACCCACATAATGTGCATATTGCTCTTGAACAACAGAACCATAATGTGAGTGCCGTGACTACATTGAGATCTGGAAGGATGCTGCACAACAACATCGGCACAACAATTGAGGATAATGACACCCCGACCGCTTTGTCTTCTTCTTCTCCTTCCTCATCTTCTGAGCCTATCCTTCATTCTTCAAAAGGCTCTTCTTCTTCTTCTGCTCTGAACGGACCCACTTCTCACTCCACGAAAACTCCAGCTCTGGGATCCGTTCCAACTCCACAATCTCCTCCACAAGTATTGGACTCAACCAATTTTAAAAACGTTCCATTTCCAAACCGGTTGAGGTCCAATAATCAAAATCCACAAATGGAGAAGATTCTGGAGTTGTTTAAGCAGGTTAACATTAACATTCCTCTTTTAGATGCTGTCCAACAAGTCCCTTCCTACGCAAAAATCTTAAAGGACTTGTGCACGAAAAAGAGGAAATCTCAGGTACCTAAGAAAGTTTTCTTAGCTAGTGCTGCGAGTGATGCTCTTACCCAATCTTTACCTCAAAAACGGAAGGACCCTGGCTGTCCTACGATTTCTATTACCATTGGGGATAAGAACATCAACCGCGCACTTTTGGATCTTGGTGCCAGTGTTAACCTGCTTCCGTACTCAGTATATGAGCAATTAGGTGTAGGAGAGCTGAAACCCAAACACTGTACTCTCCAAATGGCCGACCGATCTATCACCCATCCTAGGGGTGAGCTAGAGGATGTGTTAATCAAGGTTGGGGACTTCATATTCCTCGTTGACTTCATTGTTTTAGACACACAGCCTGTAGCTAACCCCCGGAATCAAATTCCGGTGATACTCGGTCGCCCATTCCTTGCAACCTCAAATGCTGTGATCAATTGTCGAAATGGTTCGATGAACCTATCTTTTGGAAACATGACAATTGAACTCAACATTTTTAGGTTGGGGAATCAGCCCTTCGAACCTATTGCTCATATACTAGACGTTTGTTCAATCCAGGAGATCACCCCAGAGGACTGTGAATTCGAGGAGTTTTTGTTCGATCACAGCAATCTTAACGCCACTAGTGCGTCCCTCTTTGAACCTACTGCTGCTTCTGCGCCCGACAATGACTATGAGTGTTTCACTTTCTCGAACGATCTTGGCCAGTCACCACCCGAATTTGAATCCTTCGAATTTCCGGATGAGTTACCTGAACCATCCAACTCGGTTGCTTACACTCGTTTTGAACCTCTGCTGGAATCCTTTGAGTTCGAGACCTTTTCACCAATCTTGCCTTCAATCGTTTCACCTCCAACGCTCGAACTCAAGCCATTGCCGTCTCACCTTAAGTACGCTTACTTGGGTGAGAATGAGACCCTTCCTGTTATCATCTCGGCTTCTCTAGCTTCAGAGCAAGAGAAAGCCCTTCTGACGGTCTTGCACAGCAATAGGCAAGCTTTTGGCTGGTCAATGGTGGACATCAAGGGGATTAGTCCCCTGATCGTTGAACATCATATTCATATGATGGATGATGCCAAACCAGCTAGGGATCCACAAAGGCGACTCAATCCAGTCATGAAGGAGGCTGTAAAAAAGGAGATCGTAAAGTGTCTAGATAGTGGCATCATTTACCCTATCTCTGATAGTCAGTGGGTTAGCTCCATTCACGTTGTCCCTAAGAAGTCGGGCATAACGGTCATAACCAATGAGGCGAACGAGTTAATCCCTACTCACACCCAGACTGGTGGCGAGTATACATCGATTACAGAAAACTCAACGCCGCAACGCGGAAAGACCACTTTCCGCTACCTTTCATTGACCAGATGCTTGAACGATTGGCTGGACACGAGTACTACTGCTTTCTTGATGGCTACTCCGGCTATAATCAGATTCCCATCGCCGAAAAAGACCAGGACAAGACCACATTCACTTGTCCTTTCGGCACGTTTGCATATCGTCGCATGCCTTTTGGGTTATGCAATGCGCCCGCTACCTTCCTGCAATGTATGATGGGAATCTTCTCAGACATGGTGGAAAAATTCTTGGAGATCTTCATGGATGATTTCTCCATTTTCGGCGATTCTTTTGATGAGTGTTTGTTGCATCTCGACGCTGTCCTTACCCGGTGCAAGGACAAGAACCCCACTTTGAATTGGGAGAAATGCCACTTCATGGTGTGCGAAGGTATTGTCTTAGGACATATCATCTCGCAAAATGGCATTGAGGTAGATAAAGCGAAGATTGAAGTCATTTCCAATCTCCCTCCTCCCAGATGCGTCAGAGACATCCGAGCATTCCTTGGCCTTGCCGGTTTCTATAGACGGTTCATCAAGGACTTTAGCAAGATTGCTAGGCCCTTGACTCTTTTGCTGGCCAAGGACACGACATTCGACTTCAACTCGAGCTGTGTGACTGCGTTCGAGTCATTAAAAAGCCTACTCACTTCTGCTCCCGTTCTTTCTTCTCCTGACTGGACGTACCCATTTGAGATTATGTGCGATGCATCCGACTTTGCCATCGGTGCTGTCCTTGGACAACACATCGACAAGATGCCGCACGTGATCTATTATGCTAGCCGAACCCTGAACGACGCCCAACTGAACTATACAACAACTGAGAAGGAATTCTTGGCTGTTGTATTTGCTTTAAAAAAGTTCAGGCCCTACCTCATCGGTTCTCCAGTCATTGTCTACACGGACCATTCTGCTCTGCGCCATATTTTTGCGAAGAAGGATGCAAAATCTCGGCTGATACGTTGGATCCTCTTACTTCAAGAGTTTGACCTTGTCATCAAGGACAAAAGAGGATATGAAAACGTAGTCGCCGACCACCTCTCAAGACTTCCTTCTTCGCCGTCGCTTCAAATTCCGATCAATGACGTTTTTCCGGATGAACAGCTCTTGACAGTATCTTGCGAACCCTGGTTCGCAGATATTGTGAACTATTTGGCCACAGGATTACTACCGACTGAATGGTCAAGTCAAGACAAACTTTGATTCTTATCCCAAGTAAAACACTTTTACTGGGACGAACCCTATCTGTTCAAGTACTGTCCCAACCAGATTATTCGTCGGTGTGTCCCTGACGATGAATTAAAGAGTGTGCTGTCGTTTTGCCACCATCAAGCATGTGGCGGGCATTTTGGCCCCAGAAAGACAGCCGAGAAGATCTTGCAGTGTGGTTTCTACTGGCCACAACTCTTCAAAGACGCTCATTACTACTGCAAGACTTGCTCCCGGTGCGAACACTTGGGCCGGATATCCAGGAGAAACGAGATGCCGCTCCAACCAGTCTTGGTTGTGGAGATTTTCGATGTTTAGGGGATTGATTTCATGGGGCCGTTTCCCAGCTCTTTTGGGAACTTGTACATCCTTCTCGTTGTTGATTATGTCTCTAAGTGGGTCGAGGCTGTGTCCAGCCGGACTAACGACAACAAGGTTGTCGTTAGATTTTTTAAGGAAAACATTTTCTCCCGGTTTGGGCACCCCCGAGCGATCATTAGCGACAATGGAACTCATTTCTGCAATAAGACTTTCGAGGCCTTGATGCGGAAATATTCCATTAATCATAAGCTATCTACGCCCTATCACCCCCAAACCTGTGGGCAAGCCGAAGTTTCAAATCGGCAAATCAAGCAGATACTGGAGAAGATGGTTTCCAAGAACCGTAAGGTTTGGTCATTAAAACTCACTGATGCCTTTTGGGCATTTCGAACTGCTTATAAGACCGATCTTGGCATGTCTCCCTATCGTCTTATTTACGGAAAGGCTTGCCACCTTCCTGTGGAAATAGAGCATCGCGCATTTTGGGCGATAAAGGAGCTGAATCTGTCTCTCGAAGATGCGGGCAGCCATCGGAAGCTGCAGTTGAACGAATTAAGCGAGCTTCGGGACGAGGCTTACGAAAACGCGGTTGTCGTTAAGAACCGAACGACGGTGTTTCACGATAAACACTTTTTGCGCAAAACCTTCGCACCTGGTCAACAGGTACTGCTTTACGACACCCGGCTACATTTCCATCCAGGAAAGCTCAGATCTCGCTGGAAAGGGCCATTTTTTGTGCGGAATGTGTATCTGCAAGGCGCTGCGGATTTGGAGAATCTAAAGGACGGTTCATTTTTCAAAGTAAACGGACACAGACTAAAACCGTACCTTAGCGCTGAACCAACAGAGGAGTTCCTGGTCTTACAGGAGCTGGTTTACCCTGCATAATCTTCCTCTGCCTACCACCAAACTTCGGTTATCCAGCCAAAACAGTGGACACCGTTTCAAATAAGTTTGGGGGTATGTATATACCATTTTGTGGATATTCTTGTCCGGTGCATATCCATTTTTAACAATTTTCTTGTAAAAATAAAAAAATAAAAAATAAAAAAATAAAAAAATGTGTATATCTAACCGACAATTTTGACCCTTCAATGATTTCTTCATGCAATGACAGTGAGGACACTGTCCAGTTTAAGTTTGGGGGTACACTCGGTACGCATTTCTAACCTTTGTATTCATATGTATATTTTGCATCTGCATACTAAAATCCCTAAAATCCATAAAAATCCATAAAAATCTGAAAATTTTCTAAAAACATAAAAACTTTTTCGTCAAGTTAGCTAGTGGGAGAACTCAGATTCAACATTTCGACGGTTTTGTTTGATAAGATAAGAATAACTAAATCTTATTTTTAGATTTTGAAAACCTGAAAGATAACTTTCCTTTGAAGTTAACTATAGCTGATATACGTCTTTACACCACACTACACGTGTCATGAGTTTTGAAAATTTGATTACAAGTCTATTATGTCTGAAAAACTTTTAAATGGATAAATTATTTTCTGAGGATCAAATAGGTTTGTTCTGAAATAAGTAATATCAAGAATAGTTTATGAAGTGAAACGGATATGAAGGGATGTTATTGATGCCTTAATTGGAACTAATTCTGAAAAATAACCCATCTGAAACTTGATTGGAATGATTACACACCTAACCCACTAAACACGTCTTTTATCCAAAAAAATAATTGAACTGCCGGTTATATCTCCGTTCGCATTGAATCATCATGATTTTCACGCTAAATTGTCTTTTGTTTTTGGGCCTAGGTAACTTGAGTAATTAAGTCCGCTGGGGTGTCTCTACACCTAATGCCCTAAAACCAATTGGTTTGGGAGCATTGGCCCAAAGCTCGTTAAGAAGCCTAGAAAGTCCAGATTAAAACAAAGTCAAGCAAGTGTTCTCTCCGAGTTAAAATTCCTAACGGTTCTTTGTGTGAGAATAATCTTGACAAAAGACAGGTTTTTATAAAAAAAGTATTTCTAGCGGAGATATAAAGGTTTTATTCTATGATAATGACTATTGCACGTTCACAAAGGTGTGTATGAAATGAAAACAAGAAAAATGTGGAGTGAAAAATAAGACCTAGTTTCCTGTTAAGGAGTATAGAAATTCTAAAATTGAAACCTTACTGGAAAACGAAACTTGAAAAATGCTTAGCTCTTTATAAAACTTATGTGATCCTTTTTAAATGTTTATCTGGGGCTTTATTTTGTGATATGATGACTTTAATCGATCATTCTGAAACTTAACGACACTATTTGCACTGCACGTAAAGACATATAAAATCTTAAGTTAAATAAGAAGCGAGGTGTGAAAAATAAAGGTTCGATAGTCTAGAATTAAGATAATAGAATTGTTATTTTTTTTAAAAAAAACTTAGGGATTGAATTATAGTTATTTTGCAAAACTAGCTTGACGGGATTTTGTGGGTAGTATCCGCTGAAAACCCTCAGGAGACAACACTCCTCCTACTAGGGACACCTAGAGGTTTAACGGCTTATTGCACATGCTCAGTGCAATCGCGTTCCCTGCGAAAGTGAGGTTAGGAATTTTTGTAAATAAATTGGCTTTGCTCGGGACGAGCAAATGATAAGTTTGGGGGTATTTGTTCATATCAGATTTTTGCACCTTTATACCGCCCATTTTTGATCACATTGCTTGAAGGTAGGTACTCTTGATCCGTGTTTGCTAGATAATTGCAGGTTATAGGTTCTCAGCTCTAAGCAGTGAAAATTCATGGAAAAACGCGATAAATTCTGGATTACTGCCAACCACAGATAAAAACACGGATCTCCGCTCTCTATCCGTATGTTGCTGCACACCAGTTTAAGGGACAAAATGGCACATCGATGGTCATTTTCATGCACAAAGCACAATGGCAACACAAAATCCAAGATATCTACGCGGAGCTCAAGGAAATCATGGCAAAAGATCCACATCAAATCACCTTTTGATCTGCTGAAAATCTGGAAGAAATGTGAAGAGCTTCTGAGAAAACAAGTATACCACACTAAAGAGTACAGCAGCACAGAGAACTACACCAAAAATGAAGACCTAATTCCCTTAAATGGCCACGGATCCGCGGCCAACATGGCGTCTAGGCCGCGGATCCGCGGCCTAGTTAGCTCGACAGTGGATTATTTTCTGGGGGCTGTTTGGTAATTTTATTTGGTGACATATTGTTACCCTAGGTTTCCAGTTTCCTCCCTATAAATAGCCCAGAACAATGCCAAGTGAAGGGTGCTTATTCTTGTGTAAAATTTTAGATAGATTTTGTAGTTCTTCTTCCTCTTTTCATCTTTCTCCATTAAAACCTTGCAGTGAGCTTTTATGAGTGAAGTGATGAATAAAAGAGTTCCTTTCTTTATCATGCTTGTCTTGTTATTTTGTTAATTATGTTTGCTTGTAATTTTCATTTGCTAATCTAGTTGTTGTTATTTGTTGTTTGTTTCTTTCTTCTTCTATCTTTATTTATCCTTAACAACAATGATGCTTAAGCTTGATCCTTGCCAAAATGAGGTCTCAAATAGCTAGTTGTAATCTTCTAACCTCTTTCTTTCTATCTTCCTCCTTTTATTTTATTTTCCTTTTTCTTTGTAATGGGTGAGTAGTTTCTCACTTATTAGGGTAGGATAAGGAAAGTTTGAGAGAATGAAATCTCTCTCACTCTTTTCTTGCCCAACATCTTAATTCGGACTCCCGTTAATTGAACCACAATCTCTCCTACGACACCCTATCCTACATGATAGCGGTGATTCCTTAGCGAGATCGGTTGTGGTTGAATCAACCGGAGGTTAAGGCTAAGAGCCAAAAACGGACGGACAAGGACCAAACGGAAGGAACTAAGCGTTGGAAAGCCTAGCTTATACTCGCAAGTTCCTTCCTAGTCGTGCTAATCCCCGTTGTTGCCGATTACCGTAACACCGATATTAAGAGTGGCAACAAAAGAAGTGAGCGACTCCTATCTCAAACTAACCTAATCCTAACCCTAACAAGCTCTCTTTATATACATTTTAGTACATAGTTGATCTCAAACAAACCTGGACATTTGGACTTAACTCGTTAAAACACGTAGAAAAAGATTCCCATCTCCCTGCGGACGAACTGTACTCAACCGGCTAGCTACAAGCGAAACCGTCTTGATTGCGGTAATTAACTAAGCACGCAAAAACTCTAACAATCAGTGCGCCAAGAGTTATTGGTTATTGGGACCCTCCACCTCTCTGATGACGTTGAAGGATTACAACGACATATATCAGAGCTGTGGAGAGATGTACCCTTGAACCAGATTCAAATCGAGGAGTTATCAGTTCTGAGCATAGAGGCTCGGTTTGTTTGGAGATTTAATCTCATAAGGGACTTAACCAATTTGAGGCTGGAGTTGGTTCCTTAATATATTTTCAGCGATCACGTGCCCCCACGTGATTCTTTGAGGCAGTGTTAAACACTGGACTTTGGGAGTGCTTACGTATCGCACGTGATGATTTTAAAGATGGTGCTGTTCGCTTGGTTTTATTCCCCATCTTTATATAAGTGTTAAACACTTTACCCTTATGGCCATCACGTGCGAGCACGTGAGGCGCCTCAGAGTTAGACATTGATCCCTTGGGTTTATTCCCTTTTCTTTATGTAAGTGTTAAACACTTTATCCTTGTGGCCATCACGTGTGAGCACGTGAGGCGCCTCAGAGTTAGACATTGTTTCCTTGGGTTTATTCCCTTTTCTTTATGTAAGTGTTAAACACTTATTGGGGAGGGGTCACGTGGGGACATGCGACCTATTTTAATCTTTCTTTTGAGTTCATCACAGGTGGTCACGTGTGAACATGTGATCATCAATATGCATGGAATTCTTTCTATGAGTCTTAAAAATCTCAAATCCTTTAATTTTTTTATAAGGATTTAATTTCTTAGACTTAATTCTTCTTTTTGGATCTGCATGACAGAGTCTCCCCGATGAGAATTAAATTCTCAACTTATGGAGAGATCTGCTTCTGCGGATCTTTCACCAGAAGGGAGAACTAAGTTCTTATATGAAGGGTTAAACCCTAGTTTTATCAGGGGAATTAAATTCAAATATACCTTTTGGGAGAATTAAATTCTTTGAACTTAGATCTTATCCTACGTTTTGGATCTGCATGGCAGAATCTCTCCGATGAGAATTAAATTCTCAACTTGTGGGGGAGATCTGCTTCTGCAGATCCCAACCAGAGAAAGAACTAAGTTCTTTTGGAAGAGTTAAACTCTTATGGAAGCGAAGAAGAAGTAAGATGTTCTCTGTGTTTTGTTCCTTCTTAACTAGGGTTTCTTATTTTCTTTGAAGAGATCTTCTTCCCTCTAGAGAATTAAATTCTCTTTTCTTTTTAAACTTATCAGGGGGTTTTTCTCTCTTTTTTTATATTTGAACTTGAAGTTTATGGGAGGGTTCTTCTATATAAGACTTGAAGTCTTGGGGCCTTTATATAGTGGAGGCTGATTTGTTGATTTAGTTGAGGAAATCTCTCATTGAGAGATCTCTTAATTGATTTGGGGAATTTATCTACCGTCGGATCTTTGATCCAAGGACTTCTGTTTTACAGAAGACATTTTTCTTGTTTCTAAAAAGATTGGGAAAATATTTTCCCATACAGAACTTATTCTGTATCTTGGTGATTTGTAATCACCATTGGATCTTTGATCCAACGGTGCTCTGATTTACAAAGCACAATCTTTCTTGTTTAGAAAGATTTGAGGAGTATATCCTCAATCAGAATTTAATTCTGTATCTTGGTGATTTTTAATCACCATTGGATCATTGATCCAACGGTGCTCTGATTTAAAGAGCACAATCTTTCTTGTTTAGAAAGATTGGGAAATTTTTTCCAAAATAGGGCTCTGATCCTTTTTATATAGAATTTAATTCTATCGGGTCAGAAGATATTAGGAATCCTCACATGTAGCACATGACCAGTGGCACTAGGCCGGTTTTCCTATATGCAGCAGTCCCAAAGAAGAGCATCACGTGTTAGCACGTGATGCGCCTTCTGGCCTGTTGTCTATTTTATGAAAGCGCCTATATACTTTGTATATAGATGCTCACGTGTGGCACGTGAGGCCCAACTTTAGTCCCATTTGTTGAGTGTAATGCTTGTAATTTTGACTCCAAGGCGCATCACGTGTGAGCACGTGATACTTCCTTTGGGGAATTTTCCCATTGCTTTTTTATTTATTATTTATTTTTCCAGAGGGAACAAATGCCCCCACAGCGTTGTTCTCACGTGTCTTGCACGTGAGTGCAACGCTGTCACCTTTACAGCCGTCGGATGGCCTAGGGAAACGGGGAGGTGAACCGCCTTTGTCACGTCTTATAAATGCAAGGGTTTGGCTTTTTGGGAAGCCACTGTTCTTTCATCTTCTTCCTTCTTTGTTTTCTTTGAGAATTTAATTCTCCTCTTCAAAGCTTAGTTCTCTGCCATTGCAATTTCAGAGTTAAACTCAGTTGGAAAAAGGAAACCCTTTTTTAGGTAAAGCTTTTGAACATCAGAGAAACGCTTTTTATCAAAAATTTCTGGATTTTAAATCCATCATGAGAGCTTTGCTCTCCTCTAAAACCCATCTCTTAGAGATCCGTAGATGTGATTTTTGAGTAATAACTCTCAATGTTTTGGGCATTCCTCCTCTGACCTTTATGGCATTTGATTTTTCATTTCCTCTTTATGGGGTTTCTGGAATTTAATTCCATTGCATAAAAGGAATTTAATTCCTTACCGAAGAGCTTAGCTCTGAAAGATCAAGAGGGCCCTTCGGGAATTTGATTCCCCTATGTTCTTGAAAATCTTTTCAAGGGATTTTCCTTTATTTTTACCCATTTGACAGAGTTTGTAATGGGTGTTATTTTGTGAGGATGTCCCAAGTCTTTTAAACTCCAATGTGCATTTATTGAGAATCTTTTTTTTATTCTCACAATGATTACCCTGCCTCGTGATTGGCGAGCCGTCATATTGATTTTGTAGCGTCCATTATTTTTGCAATCAATGGTCCCATGGAATAAACTTCTTGTCGTTTTATTTTGCTGTTTATACACACACACACACATATACACACACATACGTATAAGTTGCATTAATAGTTTTTCCTCCCTTTATTTCAGGAACAATGGCTTCTCTTCCCTACTTTCCTTTTACTCGCTCAGACACTGCTTTTCCACAATCGCCGTCGGACGAAGAAGTAATGGCGATGATCAGGGCCCATGACAGGGACTGTACCAGTTTGCTCTTGTAGGGAACTTGGTATGAACATATCATCTGGGGCCGCCGCAGCTTTATTTGCGAAGTGCCAGCAGAGCCTCTTCGCCCAATTTTGCCGATGGAGCGTCCGCAGACTGCTTTTGTGGTGGAGGCGGCTAATTGGACTCCTATAGGCCGGCTTAAGCCGTCGACAACTGGGATACCCAACCAGCCTTTACTGGCCATAGACATTTTAGGGCGTCGCATTTGTTAGGGTGAAGCCTAACCCTGGGGACATATTTATAAGATAGGGCTTACCCCTCGCCAACCAATGTGATATCTTCCTTGGGCTCGATATGTTCTGTCCGCCCATCGTGTACGATTGCAGAAGGTCGGGCTCTATCAGGCGGTGTATACGTCCCTTTTTTATTATCAGTCCCTTCATGTCTGGTGGGTTAAGGCTTTTGTGAACCAGTGGAATTTTCCCACCAACACCTTCTTGCTAGGGGATCGTGAGGTCTCTATTTTATTGGAAGAGTTTCGCGAGGTTTCGGGACTACCAATTAGGGGAGAGCATTATGAAGAGTTGCTGCCTCCCGATGAGTATGTGTTTGAGACGATGCCGGCTTCGCTTGACGGCTTGACGACTGCAAATGCCGTCCGCCATAAGTACCCTAGCTTAATCAAGGTTTTGGTTATTTTTGAGAAACTGTTCGCAGCATCGGAAGGGCATGGCGTCACTTTTGAGATCTTCATTGCCTGCTTTATCCGCGAAGATGCTTTGTCTAAGACGGCTCCAAAGTTTGCGAACATCGACGACTCTTTTGGGTTTGGGCTAGACAAACTGCCGGCCAAAGAAGAAGATTTACCGCAGTTTTATATCCCGATCTTGTCGTCTGTGCCCTTCGATTCAATTGCGGTTCCCGGAATGGACGAAGAGACCTTCATTGTCGGCTTTATCAGCCTTTGGCTCAATTGGTTTACCATTCCAACGCATCGTCTCTTCGTGAGAGCTTCGGTCATCTATTCTGCTCATCGTGTGGCTGAAGGGACACGACTGGCCGTGGGCATTGCGGGGCTATCACACTTATACCATGGGCTGGGCACTGCAGCCAATACTTCGACCCCAGGTGTAGATGTTGTGAGTTTCTCCCTCCACTACTTTACGTCGTGGATCGAGATTCATGTATTGGAGGCGTTCGCAGCGCATCGGAGGCCATATTTCTATGACGCTTACACTTTCCCGCGGCTCATGAGGTTGGTGGATGATTCTGCTCCTGATCCAACTCAGCTAGGGGCCCTTCGTGTGTTGCTTAACCTGTATGCTAACGAAGCTGGGATGATATACAACGACCGAGTCCTCTCTACTCCTTCGGGACCTGTTCAGCAACTATTCGATTTATCGAAAGAGGGAGCACCATCCTTAAAGCCTAAGGAGATTATGCATCTATACTCGATTAGGCCGGGTTTCTTGGTATTTCGTCAGAGTAACGTGGTTCTTTTTATGCGGTATAATCCGCACCGCTTTGCCTAACAGTTGGGTTATGACCAAGGTGTTTCTTTTGAGGCGTTCTTAGTCGAGCCTACTTCGTCACTGACGGTGCGACGCTATCCATCATTTTATACGGCTGAACACTGGTTCCCGTTTCATGATCCCCGAGGCTGATCATCTTCCAAGGCGTGTGGGGTCTTTTATGGGTTGGTACCGTCATCGAGTTGGTCCGATCATTGCTGAGGAGAAGCGGATACTCTTCGGATATAGAGCTCCCGCCCCGGCCCAAGCCACGGGTGTTCCGCCACGACCGTGGATAGTGGTTCGCCCTCTTTTAAGGGACAGCGGTCCGGTACTTATTCCGAAACCGCAGAAGCAAAATCAACTCCTCGCACTGCTGGGATACCAGTGCGCACTAGGGCTCAAGCCAAGGCCTCGGATGAAGCGCCAGCGGCAGTGCCATCAGTGGCAATGACATCAGCGGTGGTGTCGCTAAAAGGGGATACTGAAAGCGAAGTTGGCCAACGTCGAGCCAAAGCGCCGAGGGGAAGGAAGCGATCCTCTTCTAGCGTTAGCTCCAGCTCGAAAAGGAGGAAGAAAATAGTTACTGGCTTACTTGACCTTCTGCTGGAATCCGAGCCTATTGTTCAAGATGAACCAATATCGATGCAGGAGCCGGATGACGGTCTTATTTACCCTGGCTCGTCTGCTGAGGAAGCTGCGCAATTAGCTGAAGTTTTAAGGTGCTCGCAGGATGAGGCCGAAAATGTGTGCATCTCGAAGAAGCCCACCCCCCGGTTATCTTCTACGAAGATCCCCCTTAACTACAGAGAGTACATATGGGTCTTCTGCGAAGGGAATATGAAAGAGCTTTCAAGAAGCCTATCTCGGTTGCTTCTGAAGACAAGCTGGCACTGAAGACCGATGGGCATGAATCTGCATTTGAACCACGGCGAGCACATTTCCTCAGGAAGGAACGACGGCTTGAAAAAGCCATACTAGAAGCATTGGGATGATACTGTTTGCAGCACTTTACGGTCGAAAGTGTCATTCTCGAGACGGAGTTGGAGATCGAGAACTCCTTAGGCCAAAGATGATCGTAGCAACGGTGGATGTGGTTCGTACGATCGAGGAAAAGATGCGCATAGCACATGATAGGAAGAAGTATTGACCAGATGCAAAGCGCCGACACTTGGAGTTTCAACATAGAGATCACGTATTCCTCAAGATCTCTACGAATAGAGGATTCATTCGCTTTGGACGACGAGGAAAACTTAGCCCAAGATACATCAGTCCATTCGACATATTGGAACGGGTACGAGAAGTGGTCTATCGTTTGGCACTACCACCATCATTGGAAGGAGTGCACAACGTATTCCATATATCTCAGCTACGCCTTTATGTGCATGACCCCAGCCACATACTTGATCACTCAGAGCTCTCTGTGTAGACCGATCTGACTTGCGAGCAACAACAAGTCGAGATACTAGATCGGAAGGAGAAGACATTGTGGAACAAGGTGGTCAAATTAGTCCGGGTGATGTGGAGAAAGAATTTACCAAGAGAATCAACCTGAGAATGAGAAGATGATATGCGTACACGATACCTTTATATGTTTGAAATTTAGTCCTTGTGTAAATTTCGAAGACGAAATTTTTATAAGGAGGGTAAGATGTAACGGCCCTGAAATCCCTGTACAATTGTATCACATTCAATGTATATATAGGTGTATTTTTACTCTGACCATGGTTATAAGTTATTATTGTTAAATAACAGCAGGAAACAATTTGTAGCTCACTGGTCAAGACTCTCCATTACTGTTCTTTAGCCTGCGTGTTCGAATCACATCAGCCCTAATTATTTTAATTTTTTCTTTTTAACTTTTTGGACGCCCAAGAGTTTGCACGGGCATTACATGGAGAAACAAAAAGTTGCAACTAAATTAAACATGATAAATAAACTGTTAAAGTCAATTAAAACACATGGCACGAACTTCGAGACCAGAGCTCCAAATCTGGCCCCCCAAAATCCAATTCAATCGCTACCAGCGGCCTAGATGCTTCCATTTTTCCTCGTGCTTTGCCCGTGTGATCTTTGAACTCCCCACTAACTTTTTTTATACTTTGAATTCTCTGAATTAAACCAGAGAGCTGTCATTCCTTTCATCTACCTTATTAACACATTTTAATTCTTTTTAATTCTTTTTTAATTTACACTCTCATATTTTTCCTTATAAATACCTAGCTATCCTGTCATCTTCCTCATTTCTGAAAATTCCACTAAAATCCTCTCTAAAGTTCCCAAGTCCAAGCAAAAGAAGTCAAGACTATTATCAAGTTCATCCCCTCATCAACCATTCAAGTTCGTCCCTCCAAGCATCATCAACGCGGCCTTCTCGCCTCGCTAGTCTCGGTTCTTCAACCGAGGCCTCTTCTCTCGTTCAAACGTGCAACCCGTAAGTCTTCCTCGATTCTACTCTCTTGAATCCAAAACCTAACTCCTCTTTGACTCTACTTCCATAACCCCACTTGTAACCTTTAGCTATCTTTTAAAATGTAATTTCTCTTTTCTTCTAGGCCAAAACGATACCTATATGTTAATAACAAATATTAGAAAAGATCTTCAAGTTGTATAAAATTCTTAATACAGAAAACTTCATGTTAACATAGTTTAGAATGATATTACACAAAAATACCATAAACTTTACATGTACCTTTTGATCGTTATCGTGACATAAACCTCTAGAAAACATACGGGGTAACGACCTACCCCACTGTCACGCCCCGCTTCCCAGAGTACGCAAGATTGGGCACGTGACATAGCCAACCATGCTACCTGTGGGTAGGAAGTATCCATCCACAGTCACATTACGGTTGTAGAGATATCAAGAACAAGATAAATAAACTAATCTAACACATGTCCAAATCCATAATAACAGAGTCAATAAACAATAAGTGCGGAAGCAAATGATCCAATACAATAAATAAATAGTACGTCCCATAATGCGGGCTCACATCTGGAAATGAAATGAAATAAATGAACTAATCACTAAGGAACTCACAGATCAGCCTGCTGGCTGAAGTACTCCTGCTCGGTCGTCGACAGTGGTAAGGAATCTGGGCCATGCAAAACCCAGACGTCAGCGCGTCATGTCAACCAATAATATAATATAAACATGGTAATAAGCAATGCAGGGATGAACATGAATAAAGCAGTACTATGAAATAACAGTGCAGGGTAATGTGCAGTGGTAACTAAACTGTCCTATCAGGTTTCTACTCTAAAGTCTTTGAAATCAATTGGTGACTCGTCGATGTAACTCAATAGTATCCCGTGCATGCCCGGGACCACGGTCAAGACCCTCGGGGCTGAATCCGAGACGTGCCGCTAGGCAGTAACAAGTAGCAGGATGGGCGAGTGATGTCAGCATCATCACTCCGGGGCTGGCCGAGCCCGTAAGACTGATCAGAAACAGGTATAGAACTGTTGAGTTACAAGTCGGTTTCACCTTTGATTTCCTCACACCCCCAAGTTATGTATGTCGAGTCAGGTATTCAGTAAACAAGAACTAATGCCAACACAGGATCAGGTAAAAGCAGGTTTGTCTGGGTAGACAATAGGGATGGTCCATGAGGACCCCAAGTCAGGTTTGTTGGCATTAGGCATGAGATCAGGTACCAAGCCAGGTCATGGTACAACAGGTTGAGTCGGTATGCACATATATATTATGTGTAGCAAGGTCAGGTCAATATGTAGTGCAATCGAAGGTGTGCTCATAACAGGTATAGAAACGAATAGGAAAAATAGCAGGAATAAAGTAAATAACAATAACAGTTCATTCTAATCACAATGGTGCTTTGTATTATCTTATTAACAGGTTCGAGCACCCTTGGGGTGCAATAATCACAGGGTAGCGCAATATTGATAACAGAAATTAATGAAGATATATGAAATTAAAACTAAAGTATAAATAATTGCCACATGGATGATCTAACAATTAAAAGCAAGGACGATCTAATTGGTTTAGTTAGTTAAAGCATGGATTAATAGCAGACCAAATAATTACATGAATCTACTATAATGATTCAATGTTAATGATAATTGCAGCCATCAATTCTAAGTTATACTATAATTGATATTACCATCACTGTGTTGTTATATTAAATAATATAATAATTAAATGTATAGCAAGACTCGATCTTGTATAGTAGCATGTTAGAGCAAGTATTCGGATACTTGCCTCGACGGTTTCGCAAACCGGAAAACACGAACGCAACGTCGGCGGAAAACACGCGACGGATGCACGGGCCACGGATCGAGTCCAAACAGCGAACAGCGGGACCACACGGACCGGAGTACTTCGCTGGAGAGTTGGGTCCAATCGTCGGCACGGCCGGAATCCGGAGAAATGTCAAAACGGCGACTAATTAGCAAAATACGACACACGGACACTAAGACCAGCGAGGGGTTAACACGAATGGAAAGGTAGAGAGATGCTTACAGGGAAGAACCAGGGGCAACCACGACGGGTTCGACGGCGATGGGGCGCCGGCGAGGCAGCGACGGCGGCAGCGAAGGCTGGAAAATTTCTGGGTTCACTGGAAAGGGGTGGTGCGGTGAGTAGAGGGGGTGCTGGCCTGCTCTGGTGTTCAGGGGAAGAAGGAGGTGGTCGGAGGTGGCTCTGGCAACGACGGCGAGGATCGACGGCGAGTTTCCCGGTGACTAGGGTTGGTGTTAGGGTCGGCTCTGTTGCAGTTGCAACACCGGCGAGGGAAGGAGGAGGAAGATGAGGAGGTCGGGACGAGGGTGAAGGGAGGAAGGCTTTGGCGTAGTCGGCGATGGGAGGCGGCGGCGACGGCGGGCACCGCGTGCAGGAGGTGGCGTCGGGGTTGGGTTGCAGGCGCTGAAGGAGGGAGAAGAGGAGGAAGTCGAGCAGTCGAGGCTGTGGAGGTGAGGAAGACGGTGGTGGTGGTGGTGTTGGCGCAGGGACTGCGGCGGCGACGGCGACGAGAGGCTCGGGTTAGGGTTCTCGCGAGGTTTCTCGTGTTGTTTTGGGTGAGGACGAGGAACTGTTTAAAATATAAAATAGAGAGAGAGAGAGAGGGTTATAGGAGAGAGGGAGAGAGAGATTTCAGGGGAGAGAGAGAGTAAGATTAGAGAGATAGAGAGAGATGGAGAGAGAGAGCTGGCAGGGATGGGGCCCACGAGGGTTTTAGCCCTCGTGATTGGCTGAGGAGGCGTACGGGGAGTTAAAAGGAAAATTTGTAAAGGTTTAAAAAAAAGATTTAATCGTTAATTTTAGTAACGAAAATATATTTTATAGTTTTAAAGATATTTAATTAAATGGGCATTTCGGCGCTAAATGAAACATTTCCAAATCGCGCCCGGGTTGCGCCCAAATGTTTCAAATTCAAATTATAGGATTTTAAGCGAGTTCCAAATTTTGAAATGAGGTGTCTTATGATTAAAATGCATGCCCCCAAGTCGGACACTTGCACGCGCGCGTAGCCGTCCAAACTTGCCCGTTTTACCGAACGGGATGAAATCTCGACGCGCGGACGCTACCACGCGACTAGTGGCGACGAGTAGGCCAACATTGATATTTTTAATTTCATTTTAGGTGTTAAAATTTGTTATATGCCAAAATGACTTAACCGGTTAAAATTTAGCAAAAATCACCAAACAAGCAAGATAATTGAAATGAGCAATGTATAACACTCAACTAGTAATAGAAATAGTATTATTGGGCTCGGGTGTTACATCATACCCAACTACAAAAAGAATTTCGTCCTCGAAATTCCAAGAATACAAGATAGCTAACTACAGGAAAAGGTGAGGAAATTTCTGCCGGATCTCGTCTTCTCGCTCCCAAGTGGATTCTCCATGCGATCGATTACCCCAAGAAACTAGCACAAGGGGGATAATCTTGTTCTTAAGAACCTTTTCTCTTCGATCCTTGATTTCAACTGGTCGCTCCTCAAAACTTAGGTCCTCCCGTACAGTCAACTCCGAATGATCCAAGACGTGAGTTTCATCGCGAACATACCTCCGTAGTTGAGATACATGAAACACATCGTGCACTCCTGCCAATGACTGTGGTAACGCCAAACGGTACGCTACCTCTCCAACACGCTCCAATATCTCGAAGGGTCCAACGAATCGAGGACTAAGCTTTCCCCGACTCCCAAAGCGAATCACCCCTCTAGTCGGTGATATTTTCAGGAATACTAAATTACCCACGGCGAACTCTAGGGGTCTTCTTGACGTGTCAGCCTAACTTTTCTGTCTGTCTTGAGCTGCCTTCATATGCTTCCTGATTGTATTCACCTTCTCGAATGTCTGTACCACCAAATCTGGTCCTAGTAACCTTCGTTCACCAACATCATCCCAGCAAACAGGTGAACGGCACTTACGACCATACAACGCTTCAAACGGAGCCATCTGAATAGTCGCTTGGAAGCTATTGTTGTACGAAAACTCCACCAGGTGTAGATGATCCTCCCAAGAACCTTTGAAGTCCAACATGCAAGCCCTCAACATATCTTCAAGGGTCTGGATCGTCCTCTCCGATTGTCCATCAGTTTGAGGATGATAAGCTGTGCTAAACTTCAATCGAGTCCCCAAACTTTCTTGTAAGCTCCTCCAGAAGTGCGACAAGAACCGAGTGTCCCGATCGGACACGATGCTTACCGGTACTCCATGCAATCTTACAATCTCCTGCAAGTACCGCTCTGCCAAAGTCTCCGTCGATTGACCAACCCGAAAAGGAATAAAGTGAGCTGCCTTGGTCAACCGATCGACAATCACCCATACTGCATTGTTGCCCTTTGGACTCCGCGGTAAAGCCGTCACGAAATCCATGGTTATATGTTCCCACTTCCACTGAGGGATCGGAAGTGGTTGCAACAAAGCAGCAACCCTTTGGTGTTCTGCCTTGACTTGCTGACACACCAAGCACTTAGCCACGAAGCGAGCAATCTCCCGCTTCATACCTTCCCACCAGAAGTGCTGTCGAATATCTCGGTACATCTTTGTCCCTCCTGGATGTACAGAGTAAGCTGAACTGTGAGCTTCCTTCATAAGCTCTTCACGCACATCCCCTTTTGGCACACACACACGGCTACTATATCTCAACGAACCGTCTTCGTGGATCAGTAAATCGGTTCGTAGTCCTGCTTCAACCTGCTCTCGAAACTTTTGCAGTCTAGGATCCTGCGATTGTGCCGCTTTAATCTTCTCAACTAAGGACGACTGTACTTGCAACTGCATCAACTGTCCCGTAGCATGTGTTAGCACAACCTCCAGGTCAAATCTCCGAAAATCCGCAATGATCTCCCTTTGTGCGGTCAATACCTGAATTGCTGGTAACCGACTTAGCGCATCCGGCACGACGTTAACCTTTCCCGGATGGTACTTAAGATCAAGGTCGTAGTCGGCCATCAGCTCCAACCATCTGCGTTGCCTCATGTTCAACTCCTTCTGAGTGAACACATACTTCAAACTCTTGTGATCTGTAAAGACTTCGACTCTCTCGCCCAAAAGGTAGTGTCTCCAAATCTTCAAGGCGAAAATCACGGCCACAAGCTCCAAGTCATGAGTCGGATAATTCTTCTCATGAGTCTTTAGTTGTCTCGATGCGTAAGCCACGACCTTCCCATTCTGCATCAAAACGCATCCCAATCCTTTTCCAGATGCGTCGCTGTGAATCACCAGTCTTCCCGAATTATCCGGTACGGTTAGGATAGGGGCGGTTATCAACTTCTGCTTCAACGTCTCGAAGGCCAATGCACATCCATCCGTCCAAACAAACGGTACCTCCTTGCGCGTGAGCTTGGTTAACGGCTCTGCCAAACGAGCGAAGTTCTCCACAAATCTCCTGTAGTATCCGGCCAAACCAAGGAAACTTCTTATCTCAGCCACATTTCTTGGAATAGGCCAATCTCGAACTGCTGCAATCTTCTCGGGATCAACGGCGATTCCATCGCCCGACACGACATGTCCCAGAAATTTCACTTCTTCCAGCCAGAATTCGCACTTACTCATCTTCGCATACAATTTCTCCTGTCTCAGCGTTTGCAGTGCGATCTTTAAATGCTCAGCATGTTCCTCCGGACTCTTCGAGTACACCAGAATATCGTCAATGAATACCACAATAAACTGGTCCAAGAATGGTGAAAAGACCCTGTTGATCAAATCCATGAATATTGCCGGCGCATTCGTCACTCCGAAGGGCATCACCAGATACTCGAAATGTCCATATCGAGTTCGAAACGCCGTCTTGCAAATGTCTTCTGCTTTCACTCGGACCTGATGATATCCTGATCGCAAATCCAGTTTCGAGAATACCCTCGCGCCACTAAGCTGCTCAAAAAGTTCTCCAATGCGAGGGATCGGGTATTTGTTCTTAATAGTCACCCGGTTCAATTCTCGATAATCAATGCACATCCTTCTCGTGCCATCCTTCTTCTTTACTAAAAGAACTGGAGCTCCCCAAGGTGAGTTGCTGCTTCGAATCCATCCCTTCTCAAGTAATTCACCAACTTGTTTCTTAACTTCTTCCAATTCCACTGGTGCCATCGGATAATAAGATTTTGATACTGGCACTGCACCAGGAATAAGGTCAATTGCGAAGTCCACGTCTCGCTTCGGCGGTAAGCCTGATATATCTTCAAATACATCCATAAAGTCGCGAACAACTGCCGGCTCTTCATTACTATCAACTTCCATTGCTGTAAGAACACTGTTTGTCGGCCTAGCCCTAAACTCGACTGGCCCGACAGAACTGCTTCCCCCGGTGAAGGTAAACTCAGGATGTCCGGGAATCTGGAAAATTACCTTCCTTGCCCTACAGTCAATGTGGGCGTGGAAGGTGCCAAGAAAATCCATTCCCAAGACAACTTCATAGCTGCCCGTATCAATCACCAAGAAATCTGCAAAGAGCTCCCTTCCGCACACAACAACTGTACAATCTCTACATTCCTTACTAGCTATGATTTTCCCATTCCCAGTGTGTATGTCCCAAAAACTAGACAGGGTCGTGCAGGTGATCGAGTGTGTAGTTATAAATTTGGATGACATAAAACAGTGGGATGCTCCGGAATCAAATAATGCCAATGCGGGAAAACCATGAACGAGTAAAGTACCTGAAACCACTTCTCCTGATGCCTTAGCTTCCTCAGCTGTCAACGTGAAGGCTCGAGCCTGATTTGGTCCTTGAGTCAGCTGTTTCTGCCCTTGGAACGGTCTCTGCGGAGGCTTCTGTATATCATCTCTCGTGCGAAGCTTCGACGGACAGGTACCAACTGCGTGATCGGCTGCTCCACAAACCAGACAAAGTCCTAGTCTTCTTCTACACTCCTTATGCACGTGCCCAGGTAAATGGCAGTAGTCACAGGTCACGCTCTTTCTCCGATCAACGATCACAGGTTTCTTCATGGATGCTACACCCCGACGGTCCACTGGAATACCTCTGCGCCCACGATCTCGGTTAGGTACAAATGCGGGCTTCCTGGCCGCAACTGTTGTCTGCTGTAGGTTCCCTTTCATTCCCGATAAACTCTGCTGCTCTCTGGCTGCCGTAAGAACTCGCGAGAAAGTGGTCAAACCTAGGGAGACAATCTGCCTCTGGATGTCCACATCCAAACTGCGCAAGAACCTTCGCGCCCTGTCTGCCTCGTTGGCGACTAAGGGTCCAGCGAAGCGGCTGAGTCTCGTCCATTCCGCTGCATGTACGTCCACAGGTGCTCCATTTTGTCTCAGCCCAATAAATTTCTCTTCCATTTCCTCCCGTGCAGTCCGCGGGAAGAACTTCTCCAGGAAACTTTTAGAGAAATCCGCCCAGCTGATTGGCTTGGGCAAGCGGGTCTCCTCCACAAGCCACCACTCTCGGGCGTAGTCCACCAGCTGAATGCGCACCACGTCAACTCTCTTGTCCTCTGGGATCTGTGCCGCAATCAGCAAATTCTCCGTGTCCACTAGCCACTGCTCGGCTGGCAACGGCTCCTCCAGACCAGTGAAAGTAGTAGGACCCAAACGTCTGAAATCTGCCACGATCCCTACTCGGTCAACTGGCTTTGCTACAGCGGTGTTTACAGATTGCTGAATGGCCTGCATACCCTCCTGAAATGAATCTGCTTGCTGCTGATCAGCTCAGTTTGCCTTTTCTGATTCTCCAACATCCCACGTATCACTCCAAACATGGCGGCTTCATCCACGCGCCTCTGATATGTCTTGAAATTCTTATCTGCCATGGTCCTGAAATCAAAACAAACAACATTAGCATGATGATAGATTCAATATATAAATCAAGGCTAGAACTCCAAGATACTTAAATAGAGTACCGCATTGTAGCTATGCCGCGGTATCATAGCCGCAATTACTTAACTCCACCCAAGTCGCCTAAGTCCTAGAGATAACAAGAAATTAGGTTTTCGAGTTGACAAATGCAAAGTAAGTTTGCATGTCGACATGATCCGGAAGAATGATTCAAGGATGGTAAAACAGTCAAGGTGGCAGGACATGTTTCCTAATCACGGGTATTCTGATTCGTGTATCGGGTACAATACCCAACTACAAAAGAATCAACCCAACTAACCTATGGCTCTGATACCAAAAAAACCATGTCACGCCCCGCTTCCCAGAGTACGCAAGATTGGGCACGTGACATAGCCAACCATGCTACCTGTGGGTAGGAAGTATCCATCCACAGTCACATTACGGTTGTAGAGATATCAAGAACAAGATAAATAAACTAATCTAACACATGTCCAAATCCATAATAACAGAGTCAATAAACAATAAGTGCGGAAGCAAATGATCCAATACAATAAATAAATAGTACATCCCATAATGCGGGCTCACATCTGGAAATGAAATGAAATAAATGAACTAATCACTAAGGAACTCACAGATCAGCCTGCTGGCTGAAGTACTCCTGCTCGGTCGTCGACAGTGGTAAGGAATCTGGGCCATGCAAAACCCAGACGTCAGCGCGTCATGTCAACCAATAATATAATATAAACATGGTAATAAGCAATGCAGGGATGCACATGAATAAAGCAGTACTATGAAATAACAGTGCAGGGTAATGTGCAGTGGTAACTAAATTGTCCTATCAGGTTTCTACTCTAAAGTCTTTGAAATCAATTGGTGACTCGTCGATGTAACTCAATAGTATCCCGTGCATGCCCGGGACCACGGTCAAGACCCTCGGGGCTGAATCCGAGACGTGCCGCTAGGCAGTAACAAGTAGCAGGATGGGCGAGTGATGTCAGCATCATCACTCCGGGGCTGGCCGAGCCCGTAAGACTGATCAGAAATAGGTATAGAACTGTTGAGTTACAAGTCGGTTTCACCTTTGATTTCCCCACACCCCCAAGTTATGTATGTCGAGTCAGGTATTCAGTAAACAAGGACTAATGCCAACACAGGATCAGGTAAAACCAGGTTTGTCTGGGTAGACAATAGGGATGGTCCATGAGGACCCCAAGTCAGGTTTGTTGGCATTAGGCATGAGATCAGGTACCAAGCCAGGTCATGGTACAACAGGTTGAGCCGGTATGCACATATATATTATGTGTAGCAAGGTCAGGTCAATATGTAGTGCAATCGAAGGTGTGCTCATAACAGGTATAGAAACGAATAGGAAAAATAGCAGGAATAAAGTAAATAACAATAACAGTTCATTCTAATCACAATGGTGCTTTGTATTATCTTATTAACAGGTTCGAGCACCCTTGGGGTGCAATAATCACAGGGTAGCGCAATATTGATAACAGAAATTAATGAAGATATATGAAATTAAAACTAAAGTATAAATAATTGCCACATGGATGATCTAACAATTAAAAGCAAGGACGATCTAATTGGTTTAGTTAGTTAAAGCATGGATTAATAGCAGACCAAATAATTACATGAATCTACTATAATGATTCAATGTTAATGATAATTGCAGCCAT
This sequence comes from Agapanthus africanus, assembly GCA_030015575.1. Lineage (NCBI taxonomy): Eukaryota > Viridiplantae > Streptophyta > Magnoliopsida > Asparagales > Amaryllidaceae > Agapanthus > Agapanthus africanus. The sequence continues at coordinate 352,783,036 of CM057351.1, forward strand.
CAATTCTAAGTTATACTATAATCGATATTACCATCACTGTGTTGTTATATTAAATAATATAATAATTAAATGTATAGCAAGACTCGATCTTGTATAGTAGAATGTTAGAGCAAGTATTCGGATACTTGCCTCGACGGTTTCGCAAACCGGAAAACACGAACGCAACGTCGGCGGAAAACACGCGACGGATGCACGGGCCACGGATCGAGTCCAAACAGCGAACAGCGGGACCACACGGACCGGAGTACTTCGCTGGAGAGTCGGGTCCAATCGTCGGCACGGCCGGAATCCGGCGAAATGTCAAAACGGCGACTAATTAGCAAAATACGACACACGGACACTAAGACCAGCGAGGGGTTAACACGAATGGAAAGGTAGAGAGATGCTTACAGGGAAGAACCAGGGGCAACCACGACGGGTTCGACGGCGATGGGGCGCCGGCGAGGCAGCGACGGCGGCAGCGAAGGCTGGAAAATTTCTGGGTTCGCTGGAAAGGGGTGGTGCGGTGAGTAGAGGGGGTGCTGGCCTGCTCTGGTGTTCAGGGGAAGAAGGCGGTGGTCGGAGGTGGCTCTGGCAACGACGGCGAGGATCGACGGCGAGTTTCCCGGTGACTAGGGTTGGTGTTAGGGTCGGCTCTGTTGCAGTTGCAACGCCGGCGAGGGAAGGAGGAGGAAGATGAGGAGGTCGCGACGAGGGTGAAGGGAGGAAGGCTTTGGCGTCGTCGGCGATGGGAGGCGGCGGCGACGGCGGGCACCGCGTGCAGGAGGTGGCGTCGGGGTTGGGTTGCAGGCGCTGAAGGAGGGAGAAGAGGAGGAAGTCGAGCAGTCGAGGCTGTGGAGGTGAGGAAGACGGTGGTGGTGGTGGTGTTGGCGCGGGGACTGCGGCGGCGACGGCGACGGCGACGAGAGGCTCGGGTTAGGGTTCTCGCGAGGTTTCTCGTGTTGTTTTGGGTGAGGACGAGGAACTGTTTAAAATATAAAATAGAGAGAGAGAGAGGGTTATAGGAGAGAGGGAGAGAGAGATTTCAGGGGAGAGAGAGAGAGAGTAAGATTAGAGAGATAGAGAGAGATGGAGGGAGAGAGCTGGCAGGGATGGGGCCCACGAGGGTTTTAGCCCTCGTGATTGGCTGAGGAGGCGTACGGGGAGTTAAAAGGAAAATTTGTAAAGGTTTAAAAAAAAGATTTAATCGTTAATTTTAGTAACGAAAATATATTTTATAGTTTTAAAGATATTTAATTAAATGGGCATTTCAGCGTTAAATGAAACATTTCCAAATCGCGCCCGGGTTGCGCCCAATTGTTTCAAATTCAAATTATAGGATTTTAAGCGAGTTCCAAATTTTGAAATGAGGTGTCTTATGATTAAAATGCATGCCCCCAAGTCGGACACTTGCACGCGCGCGTAGCCGTCCAAACTTGCCCGTTTCACCGAACGGGATGAAATCTCGACACGCGGACGCTACCACGCGACTAGTGGCGACGAGTAGGCCAACATGGATATTTTTAATTTCATTTTAGGTGTTAAAATTTGTTATATGCCAAAATGACTTAACCGGTTAAAATTTAGCAAAAATCACCAAACAAGCAAGATAATTGAAATGAGCAATGTATAACACTCAACTAGTAATAGAAATAGTGGGCTCGGGTGTTACACCCACTCACATACACTATGGTTTCATACCACGATACAATAGTTACATATTTTATTCTAAAGAAACATATTTCATTAAAATACCATCACTTTCTAAAAATACGATTTTTGAATCGCTATTTTAAATCATTTGCAAATACACCTCTACAACTCTCGTTAGAGGACCCGTTTATGGAAGGCTTTCCTTTGACAAGATGTTGGGTCAAGGTGAGAAAGTTTCTTTTTCCGATTCAGAGGCTACATGGGACGAAGGCCTTTCTCAATATGGCATAAATGGCCATCTTGTTAACGAGACATTGCCTCCTAACATGCCTGGGCCGTCTGCTCCTTTGGAGACGGCTGATGAAGACGAAAATATTCTTTTGTTGGTTATCGAGACGTCCCGACAACCAGCCCGCGAAGAAGCTTGACGACGCGCTCTTATGGAAATCGGTATATTTTGTTTACCTTCTTTGTGCATTTCGCAGTAGATGATGATATTGTCTGTATTTTGACGATTTTCTTCCTTCAGCAGGGCTTTTTACCGCTGGTGCCGGTTCTAGTAGCGTGTCGCATTCCCCTGATGCTAGGGTAGAGGACAATCTTCCTCTTTCCGAGCCTCCTGTGCCACCACCAAAGCCTTTGGATGTTGCTCAGGTGCCCATCGGCCCTTCGCACGATGCAGTATTGCGTAAGACAGCGGAGCCTAAAAATTCCGGTGTAGAGAGTCATGATCTGTCCATGGATACCCTTATGGATGAGAGCATTGCTTTGCACCTCGCTGCTCCCCTGGGGATTGAAGAAAATCCGAAACAAAATGCTCCGGGCGGATCCTAAGTATCTCTGGGTGATGTCGATTCGGCAACTGTGTTCTTCAGTTCAGGAGGTGAGGGCATACATCTTGACTCCTCTGATATTGTCATGATGAAGACCGGGACAGAAGACGTCATTGAGGAAAGTACTGAGGTTACCAGTGTTCAGGAGCAGACTGCGGCTCTCATCCTGCTTCCTCCTGAAGGATCCCCTTCCGCGGCTCCCTTAGCCACTAGTATACTTGAGATTACATTACATCATTTTATGTTCATTTTTATTTCTTGAACACGTTTTATGATGTTGTCTTTGTCTCAGATGCTAATGTAATAGTTAATCCATCTACAGCAATCGTACCATTCTCAGTGCCTTGGAATATCTTTCCAGTACCAACTGGTGATATTTAGCCTAGGGAATCTTCCTCAGCCAAAACTTTATCAGTTAGCAATCCTCTTCCGACCCATGCTGAATTCCAATTAGTCTCACTAGACTCTTAGCAACTCGTTGAGGGTAATTTCCTAAGGATTTCATAATTGTTCACCGCCAAAAACAGAGACGAACTGGGATAGATCGTCTTGCCTGAGTTTGGTAGCAGATGCTATTTGGATTTATCCGTCCACCTCTTCGAAGATACCAAGTTGATTTATGGCACCGTATATCAGAGGTTTGGAAAGATGCGACCGCTGTAGCAGACTTTATCAGATTCCCCCTTATTTTATGAGGGGTTTTTGATTGTGGGGACGCTCTGCCCTGCAAGCGCAAGCCTCTGCAGTTAATTACGTTACCGTATTGCGATAACCACTTTCTCCTGCTTTGGAAGTTCACTTAGTGTCGTATGTGTTTTTGTTTGTTTTGGTTTTGGTTGCCCGTGAATTGTATACGGAGACTAGTTTATGTCGTCGTCCATAGGGTGCGGAATAGTCCAAATCCGTATATTTTTAGATTTGGGCTTGGTTTTATTTAAGGACCGTTAATCTAGTTTGAGATTAAGATCAACTTAAATGAGCATTTAGGGCTCAGTTTTTTTTTGACTAAGGATACGTTAGTCCAATTTGAGACTAAGATCAACTTAGCAAGATTTTGAGGATCATTTTTATTTCAGATCCAATAACAGAGCATTTGGGCTCGGCTGCAGGAAAGACTTCAGAGACCTAGCCAATTTGGGGGCTTGGTCTGCTTAGTCTTTTATTTTATTTTAAAAGTGCTAGGAACTTATTTGGGCTCTGTTTGTTCAGCTCATTTCCTTTCATTCCGAAGTGCTAAGCACTTATTTGACCTCTGACGCTCACATATATGATATGTGAAGCATTAAGTCATGAGCGTCGCCCAATGAGCGCTGAGCGCTCAGGCCTTTTGACTGCTTGCGGAGTGCTATGCACTTTTTTTCAGCGCCTACGTGATGAGCACGTGCGGCGCTGGCCTTCTATTTTAGGCGCCCACGTGTCTTTCACGTGAGGCACTGAGCGCTATTAAAAGGGGTGCCCACGTGGGAAGTACGTGAGGCGCTAGCCTTTTTTTTCTTTCTAGAGATTAAATCTCTTTTAATATTTTCAGAGAGGTTAAACCTCTATCATTGGTGCTTTGACCATTAACGCTCACTAAAATCACTATATTTGAAGATTTTAGGTTGAGTTTTTAAAGAACTAAGTTCTCGATTTAAAGGAACTAAGTTCCTGGAGTATTATGGACTCCTTGTTCTTCATGTCCAACCTTGTTCTTCCCTGAATCATTCATTCTCAAGAACAAAATTTTCCCGATGAGAATTAAATTCTCAACTTGTGGGAGATTTGTCTTGTGGATCTCAGATCCAGAGAAAGAACTAAATTCTTTGAGAAGGGTTAAACCCTTAGATATGTTAGGTAAAGGAGATATTTTTTATCTCTTCTTTTTTTTCTTTTACCTAGGGTTTTTTAGGAGGAGGAAAGTCTTCTTCTTTCTCGAGAATTGAATTCTCTATTGTTTTTGAAGCTTTCTGTGGTCTCTGTATGTCTCTCCCGCTCTGTGCGTCCTTCTATCGCTTTGTGCGTCCTTCTCCCTTTTTGTGCGTCCTTCTCTCCTTTTTGAGACTTGAAGTCTCAGGTCCTTTAAATAGGTAAGGCAAATTATTGATTAGTTTTGAGAAAATATTTCATTGAGAGATTCTAATTGATTTAATTGGTCTCAAAATCAATCTGGGGAATTTTACCCACCATTGGATCTTTGATCCAAGAACTTCTGTTTTTACAGAATATGATTTTTGGTTTTTAACGAGATTGGGAAAATATTTTCCCTATACAGAGTTTATTCTGTAAGATGGTGATTTTTTAATCACCATTGGATTTTTAATCTAAGGGTTCTCTATTTTACAGAGAGCAATCTTTCTTGTTTAGAACGATTGAGGGAATATATATTCTAAAAATAGAATTTTATTCTACCATTGGACTTTTGATCCAATCGAGAGTATCTTCCTTATTTTAGAAAGATTTGGGCAATATTTTCTCCCAACAGAATTTAATTCTGTATTTTAATGATTTATCATCCCCGTTGGATCTTTGATCCGACGGCTCTGTTTAACAGAGAGTAGAATTTAATTCTACTTAGGCGTCGGCGCTCACATGTTGTACACGCGGGTGCCATTTAAGACTTTAATTCTAAATATGGGTATTCCTGTGCTTTGCACATTGGCGCCCGCATGAGGAGCACGTGCGGCGCCATTTAAGAGTTTAACTCTTATTTAATAGATTTTTTGGTGCTTTGCACATTGGCGCTGATTGTCTCTTAAAGAAGTGTGTGTAGTAACCGCAATCAATAACGGTGTCGCGTGTCGCTAGACCGAGATGAGTACGGGTCGTCCTCAGAGATATGTGGAAGCTTTCAATCTTATTTTATATGTGTTGAAAAAGAGGAAGAATAGAGAAATAAAGAATAGTGGAAATAGTTTCTAGATCTACGTCGAAATATGGATGTAGAATACAGATCTAGTTTGCATACGGATATAGATTTTATAAGAAGAATGCTTGTAGGGTTCGTTCGGATTTAGTAGTCATGGATGACTAATAAAGATTACTCCTTTTATCTATTTATTGATTTAATACTAGATAGATAGTGATGAATGAGGATTAGGGTTCTTGGAAGAAACTAGGGTTTGCCCACTATTGACCCTTGTTCTTTCATTGATCTCTATTCATGTCTAGCCCTTAACAAAACAATTGTTAATCTGATCTCAAATCGCGGTCGAGACTAGCAATAAATTGGTAGCACGTCCGATAAGGATGTTAACATTTATTTTGCTAAAGTTTATAAACTTCATAAGACTTAAAAGAAGTTAAAACATTTTCTCATCCATTGTTCTACCTTAATCCTACGAATCCTATCAAGCGGAGAATTACTCGCGCATGATGGAGATAGAAGTACGGATAGAGATGAAATTCATAATGTAACTAAATAATTAAACTAAATATCTACCATTATTAATCAACTTCACAAGTACAAACTTCAAGTTTAGATTACAAGAGGAAGAAGTTGCTCTCGATCTCTGCCTTGTCGGATGTAGATGTTTCGTCGAATCTCACGTCGCTTTATCACGTCGAATCTTGGACCTGTCTTGAATCACTTGTTCTTTGTCGGTGATTAGCTTGTGTAAAAGATTGATCATTTCTAGGTTTAGTCCTCGGTCCTTTATATAGCCCCAAATCCAGAAACCATAGATACCCAGAATTAGGGTTAGTTGCAGCAAATCCAACCTGAAAATCCTAACTCCTGATTCGGTGAATCGGCCGTGGATCCGCCGCATATTGCATGGTTTGGCCGCGGATCCGCGACCATTTGGTGAGATCTTGGCTTCAATTTTCTGGGGTTGCTTCAATGTGACACATGGAGATTTATTTGATGTCTGGAATTTGATAATATTTTCTGAGTCTCTGCCAGTATTGATTCTTCGATTTTCTTTAATATTTCGGCAGATTTTTTAGTTCCGACATCTCAACATCTCGATCTCCTGACCTGAGCCAAAGCTTGCACCATATCTCAAAGAATAATGTTAGTAATATTTGGTATTTTTGAGATATTATCCTAACCATTTGATATGATATTATATTTTAAGAATATTGGTTAAGGATATTTGATATGATATGCATATTTAAACTATCAAAATATTATATAAATATTATATGCATACATTTTCCTTCATAATGTTAATTATAATATATAAACATATGAAAATAGTATTTTTACAGATAAACCCTCATATGTGTTATATTTATAATAAACACCTTTAGATATTTAAGAATAGTAAGGAAAATGTCATATCAAATGTGCACTTTTATCTACTGAACAGGCGCCCGCATGAGGAGCACGTGCGGTGCCACCATAGGATTTAATTCTGGCGTTGGTGCCCTTATGGAGAGCACGTGAGGCGCTGCCTCCTTTAATTCAAACAGAGCTTTGTTCTTTTATTAGGTTAAATATTGAGGAAACAACAATCCTTTACTTTTAACAGTTATCTGATTCTCGTGTTGCCTGTCTGGATTTTCAGAAGCAAGAGAGATGGTAGCCCTCACACTATCGCACCCGGTGGCTGCAGTTCTTGAGAGGCTATGTCGCGGTTTAGCGTCACACCTGACACCTCGCCACATGCTTGCTACCTCATCTAGCATTAGTCAGTATATTTTCTGCCCCTTTTCCTTACTCTTTTTAGAGTAATACTCAGATTGGTGAGTGCTTGTAACTGTAGGCCACCAAACTGAAGGAGACGAGGACCAAGCCGGACCCTCTGCACTTACTAACTTGCCGCTTCTGAGCCATCCTCCTCTTTTCCAACACTTTCCTTTGGTCAGAGCTTGGAAACCGTTCCAACTTACATCACGTGCAACCTTTTTTATGCCAAGACTTGAATGCTCCTCTTATAATTTGAAGAAGTGTTCATCTTCACTTTCACTTTCATAAAGAAAGAACCATGGCTTGCAATCATTCGCATGCTCCTCGACAGCCATGGGAGGTACCCATTAGGGAGATTATTCCTCGTTTCGACGCAAGCCTAGCGAATCCCGTTCTTACAGATGCTCAGTGCGACACGGTGATGCACGAGTTCATGGCCCGTAGGGGATCTCCTCTTCCCTCCGGCTCTATTTGGCTTTGAATGATCTTCCTGGCCATCCTTGACGATATTTCTTATCATCCGGCGGAGATGACTTTATCGATACTTGACACAGCGGAGAACAAGATTAACAACATTCACGAAACAAGCTTGATCACGAACCCTCTAAGGGACCGCTCGATTCACATGCCGAGTCAAATATGGGCTCAGTGGGCTGTCATGACTTTCTTTGCTAACGAGCACGACACTGATAGGTGGGGAGGGACTCTTCGTGAGAATCGTCGTTACGACATGATAGAGAGGGTCGAGAGGGAGCTAGGGAACTTTGTATACTGTTTCGTTAACCTTTATAGTCTAGATCCCATATTTGGTGATCTTTTTCTTATGGATTGTAATGAATATTTAAATGCATTTTTATTGTTATTTAATGAATCTTTCAAGTTAAACAAATTCCCCCCACTACTTTGCCTACGTATGTATGTACATGGGTTAAGTAGTGCATAGTTATACATCGCTATATAATTAATGGCTTAGGAGACAGATTTAAGCCTCTATCGCCTAAGACTTTGTCCATCTTCATGAGCCGTAAGGGTCTCAAGAAGTTTTTTTCTCCCTATGAGTCATAAGGATCTCATAGGTGCATATTCTCTTTAAAAATCGTAAGAATTCCTAAGCGTCCATCGCCTCCATGAGTCGTAAAGATCTCACTCGGGTATTTCTCCTTACAAATTGTGAGGACACGTAAGTGGCTCTTTCACTTCATTGGCATGTGACTTTGACGATTGTGGCCCATGGATAGTATACAAGAGTCAGTATTGACCTCCTTGTAGGGAAACGATGGCTTAGGAAATATGTTTAGATATGTCTCCTAAGACGTAGCTTAGTTTATTTACTCGTTCCGGAGCATTCAGTCTATCCATCCCTTAGGCATGTGGATAAACTCATCCTAACGTCAAACATGTATAACCCATATCGGTATAGGCGTTCGTTAGGTTTAGGGTGCTGGGTTAAGTCCATCGCACCGTTACGTCAGCAGATATCATCTCTATCCATGTTTACTCAGGTCGCTGGTTCTCGAGTAGCCGCATACTTACTGTATCACCCAACTCTACCGCTGCAGGATACGTTTTAAGTAACCTTTTTAGGCTGGTATGTCCATATTGCCATCAGATGGTTCAGCATTGGGCGCACCGTGATGCTTTTCCTTGAAGTCAGACTTCCTTCTTTGAGGAGTCCCACGAAAGTCATAATCGCACCCTTCCGAGGTGAGATGACATCCAATGGTCTTTAGGCTACGCGTGTATTGTCATCAAGACCCAAAGCTCGGAATATCCCATCACATAGACCCTTGGGTCCTTGTCGACGTTGCGTATACACTCTGCTAAAATGAGAAGGATGTCGAATTGGTCTATATTCTGCATAGATTGCCATCGAGACCTGGAGCTAGGATTTTGCCATTACTCCGCTTTAGCTTTGGCTCCTTAGAGCTTACATGATGTCACGTCTGCACTCTGCTGGTAGGACGTTGAGATAATCTCTAGGCTGTAGATCTTGCTATCAAGATCTGGAGCTAGGATTTTACCATCACTCCACTTTGATTTGACCCTTTGGTCCTTTATGACGTCGTAACCGTATCTCACTGGAGTTAGTCGGACATCCCTGAACTGCCTATAGAAGTCAAGATTCGAACCATCTGCATGGCAGAATTTTTTTATTTAATGATTCATTTTTTTAATTTTCCGCGATGCTCTATCATTTCAGCTTTTCATATCATAAGTGTCGCGATTTCCCGATCATTTGTCTATTTTATTCACGGTGTTCAATCATTTTGGCTATTTCATATGTATTTTTTGAGTGTAATACCAATTTTGGCATCAATATCATTACAACTGGAATATTTCCAGGAGCGACTCATCATGTACCGTTGCTTATTTGGGTAAAGGTGGCTTAGAAGACGGGGTTAGGATTCCACCAACTAAGGCTTTTAATGTTTACGAGTCGTAAAGGTCTCATAAAGTTATCTTCTTCTTATGAGTCGAGAGGATCTCATAGGTGTATTTTCTTTCTAAGAATCGTGAGGACTCCTAAGCGAATCTTGTAAGTCGTAAGGATCCTACAAGAGTACTTTTCTCCTTGCAAGTTGAGAGGACTTATAAGCGTCGTCCACCATGTGGAACTTAGGTTTGTTTATATTTATTTGTGCCCGTGGATTGTATACAAGAGTCGAACTACCTATAAGGCTATTTAGAGGGGTATATGATGGCTTAGGCACAGGATCTGATTTGCAATCTAAGGCTTTTGAATTCTATAAGCCCTGATGGTCTTATAGAGGGGTATTTTCTCCCTACGAGTCGAAAGGATCTCGTAAGTGTATATTCTCCTTGGAAATCGTAGGGGTTCCCAAGTATCTTTCACCTTTGTGAGTCGTAAGGATCTCTCTTAGATGTTCTCCTTGCAAGTCGAGAGGACTTTGCAGGTGTATTATTTTTAATTAGTTTGCGCCCTTTCGGGTTTCACAAGCCCGCAGATAGTCCTGCTGTTTTTGCTCACAGCACCCTTTCAGGTTTTTATCCGTGCCTTTTTTGCTTATGGACATACCTTTTTGACAAAGCTTCGTAGATAGTGTTTCAACGTCGCTTGTTGGCGGGATTCTCAAGAGAAGTTTTACCGTAAGTGACCCAACTGTTTGCTGGTGGGACTTGGATACGGTATGGATTATTTGTGCCCGTAGATTGTGTACAGTAGCCAACTCGGAGACTGTCTGTAGGGCTGCATCATTGGTTGAGCTTCATAGCCTGTAAGACTTCAGGTGCAGTTTTGCAGGTAGGACTTGAGTTGCAATCATTGTCAGTCAGACTTTATTTGCAATGTCGATCTCAAAGGGCATATTAGTTTAGGGATATCGCGGTCCAATATCGCCATTTGTAGGGTGACAAGCTAGTTTAGGGACATTTCGGTCCAACATTCTCATGTTCGAGACGAAGTATTAGTTTAGGGACATTTCGGTCCAATATTACTATGTTCGGGACAACAAGAAAGTTTAGGGACATTTCAGTCCAACATTGTAATGTACGGAGGAACACATTAGTTTAAAGACATCTTGGACCAACATATTCATGTATGGGGCAATGTATTAGTTTAAGGACGTCTCGGTCCAACATTCCCGTGTTCGGGACGAAATGCTAGTTTAAGGACATCTCGGTCCAACATTAGTTTAGGAACATCTCAGTCCGGTATTAGTTTAAGGACGTTACGGTCCAACATTCCTGTGTTCGGGATGAAGTGCCTAGCTCTCAGAGTTCCGAATTAGGAAGATAAGGAGCGAACATAGGCGTCATCATTTATTATTGACCCAAGTCGTAACCCCTTAAGCATAATACTTTTTAAGATATCGACCATTTATTAGTCAATATATTCTTTCACCATGCATATTCATGAGTTGGTAAGCTCCACCTTGGTAGAATTCCTCTATAATATACGGGCCTTCATAATTTGGCTCGAACTTCCTGTGCTTTGCGCGGTTAGGGATCATGGGTTATTTGACAACCATCACGAATTCGCTCTTGAAGAATCTCCTCGGTCTGGTCGGTCTTTCGTATGCTTGGGTCATTCTCGCTCAATAGGCTTCTACACTTTGTTGTGCTACGAGATGGGTCTTGTCAAGTGAGTCGAGTTCTTCATGCCGGAGGTGAACGTTATCCTCATCCATAAGCTCGTGGTGAATTGCGATCCTTAATGAGGGAAGTTCTATCTCCAACGGAGGCACTGCTTCTGCTCCGAACACCAAGGCATAAGGTGTTGTCTTTGTGGCTGTCTTGAACGTTGTTTGGTATGCCCAAAGAGCTTCATGCAGCCTCTCGTACCGGCCCTTTTTATAATTAGACATCATCTTCTTTATGAGTTTTGTCATAGTCTTGTTAAAGGTTTCAGTTAGACCATTGGCTCGAGGGTTATAGACGGAAGAATAGCTCCAGTCTATCTTGTGTTGCCTGGAGAAGCAGCTTATCTTATGGCTTATGTAAGTTGGTCCGTTGTTCGAGATTTTGCGCCTTGGAACTCCGAACCGGTATATCACATGCGTTTTGAAGAATAGACGGAAGAATAATCTCGAGAAATTATTTATATTATTTAGGGTTTCCATGAATGTGAATTTTAGGGATTTGAGGTATTTTAGTGATAATAGCTTAGCTTGGAAAGTTCATGATATTTTACTGTAAAGATTGACTTTTGTTGGTATCTTGATGGCATCTTAATGAAACTTGTAATTCTTTCATTCGAAAAATATAAGTTTATTATATTTTGAAAATATATGGATTTTGTAATATTTATATAATTATTAAAAATTAATTTTTTTAATTAAGTAAAAAAATGCGTTTTTCTTGAAAATCGTATTTAAAACCTTTCGAGATCGAATGCTTTGTGAGGAGGTTTGCATCTCGCTCTACTAGCCTAAGAATATGCGATAATCTGCACCATCCAATAGCGGGTCCCCTAAAAGAGTTGTAGAGGTATATTCGCAAAGGAATTTAAAATACAATTCAAAAGAAAATCGGTTTTTATAGTAAATGGTATTTTAATCTAATATTGTATCCGTAACAAAAATACGTTCAAAGGATATTGTGCTATGGAACCATGTGTGTATGTGAGGGGTAGGTCGTTACCTCGTGAATTTTCCTAAATGTATGTTTAAGCAAAACAAATAAAGATGGTATATACAAACTTCATGGTATTTTAATGTAAATGTTAATTTAAAGATATTTTGCATGATATTTTTGATTAAAAGTTGATTCTAAGTATTGGTTTTATGTTAACAAGTATGGTGTAGGAATATGAATGAAGAATATGTAAGAAAAAGTGGAATTATAGAGTTTTAGAAGAAGATGTCGATAATAACTCCACTTCCGACGTATGTTTTGAAAATGAACTTTAAAAGAAGAAGAATGTGGATTGAAAGGGACTTACACTATTGGAGGCTTAAAGAAAGGTGCAGGAAGGGAGGGTTGTCGTCGTGGCATCGCGGGGTCACCGGAATTTACTTCGATCCTCGCCGGAACTTGATCGCTTGCTAATTCCTCTTCTACTCCACTTGTACTTGAGAAATTTTGAGAATTTTAGCAACAATTTTCAGAATGATGAAGGGCTAGGACAAGGGGTAGTATTTATAGTGTTGAATTAGGGTTTTAGAATTAAAAGGGTGAATTAAAATGCATTAAAATGCATTAAAATGATAATAAATAGGGAATTGAAGGGTCTCTGTTTGATTGCAGAGTAATCAAACAGTGCAGGGGAGTTAGGGGTACGGGAAGGGTCGTGTGTGCAAAGTCCGGGCCTTATTGGCCACAGGGGGACCGTCGGTGTCGGCCTAAAGGCGCATCTCGCCGGTCGTTTTGGTGAGAGGAGCCGTTGGATTCTTGCCACGTGTTCATCTCGGTATTAACTCCCTTTTGCATATGTTTGATTTCTTCAGACTTTTCTTTTTATGTGCATTGCACGTGTAAACTTTTGGGCTTCCAAAAAAGTTTATAAAGAAAATCAGAAAAAATAATGTGCCTGATGTGATTCGAACACAGGGGCTACGTCACAGCAGTGCAAGGGCTTTACTAGTGAGCTACACGTTGTTTCTTGCTGTTCTTAAACAAAATTAACTTATAACTTGTACTCAGGCTTGTAAACTCCTTTTTGTACATTAAATTGAATATTTTCGTACAGTAAATTCAGAGTCGTTACATTCTACCCTCCTTATAAAAATTTCATCCTCAAAATTTACATTTAAATAAGGATTAATTTACAAATAAGTGAGGATATCTTGCACGCATATCTTCTTCTCGTTCCCACGTTGATTCTCCTGGTAAATCTTTTCTCTATATCACTCGGACCAAGTTTACTTTCTTATTCCGTAATGTCTTTACCTTTCTGTCCAGGATCTCAACTGGTTGTTGCTCGCAAGTCAGGTCAGTCTGGACTGTGAGATCAGAGTGATCAAGTATGTGGCTGGGGTCGCTCACATATCGTCATAGCTGGGATACGTGGAACACGTTGTGCACTCCTTCCAATGAGGGTGGAAGTGCTAAACGGTAGGCCACTTCTCCAACACGTTCGAGTATATCGAACGGTCCTATGTATCTTGGACTTAGCTTACCCCTCTTGCCAAAGTGGACCACTCTTCTGTTTGGAGAGATCTTTTGGAGAACATGGTCTCCAGGTTGGAACTCCAGATGTCGGCACTTTGCACTATCCAATGTTTCTGTCGGTCTTGGGCTATGCACATTCTTTCCCTGATCGTGCGAACTACGTCCATGGTTGCCACGATCATCTCTGGTCCTAGGAGTTCATGATCTCTAACGTCGTCCCAACTTAGTGGTGAACGACACTTCCTTCCGTAGAGTGCTGCAAATGGTTTCATTCCAATGCTCGCCTGATAGCTGTTGTTGTATGAAACTCCATAAAGTGTAGGTAATCTTCCCACGAACCTCCGAAGTCTAACATACAAGCTCTTAGCATGTCCTCCAGAATATGAATTGTTCGCTCGGACTGTCTGTCCGTTTGTGGATGGTAAGCCGTACTGAAGTTCAGACTCGTTCCCAGGCTAGCTTGCAGACTCTGCCAAAACTGTGATTGGAATCTGGTATCACGATCGGAGACGATGAAAATTGGTACTCCATATAATCTTACAATCTCCTGCATGAGTTCATAGGTATCAATATAGTTCATTTGAAAGAGTTAAATCTTACTTTAGATTCATGCTTACCTCCATGTACTTTTTTGCCAACGTCTCGGTACATTGGCCAACTCGAAAGGGAATAAAGTGAGCCGACTTGGTGAGTCGATCCACAATAACCCATACTGCGTTGTTACCCTTCGTGCTATGAGGAAGGGCAGTCACGAAGTCTATGGTAATGTGCTGCCATTTCCATTCTGGGATTGGTAACGGCTGAAATAGACCAACAGTTCTGTGATGTTCATCCTTTACTTGCTGACACACCAAACACTTACTACGCTTCTGGCTATTTCGCGCTTCATTCCATACCACCAATAGTGCTGCCGTAGATCCTTATACATTTTTTGTACCACCGAGGTGTACAGAGTAAGGAGAGCTATGAGCTTCTTTCATCAATTCTTCTCGAACTTGACTGTTTGGTATACACAATTGACTTCCATATTGCAAGGATCCATCTTTGTGGATGATGAAATCAGTTCGAAGTCCATTTTCTACTTGTTCTCGGATCTTTTGTAGTTTGGCATCATTTGCTTGAGCTGCTTTGATCCGATTGACAATTATGGACTGGACTTATAAGTTCATCAAATACGAAGCGTTACCTGGCATAACTACTTCGATTGCCAATCCATGCAATTCCTGCGATAGTTTCCACATGTAACGTTTTAAAAATAATTAAATAAATAATTAAATGAATAAAATTGTTTAAGTGAATTTTATGATTTTCGGTAAAGTAAAATGTATTTTTCGTAAAACTAAACCGTGATTGTTTTTCATTATAATTTCAAAAATACCTATTTTAATTATATAATTACTAGTAAATGGTGTTCATTTAGCCACTTATAAATTTTTAGTTTAATTAAATATTTTTCCTAAATTAAATATTTTAAATATTAACATAAGCTTTATTTTTACACTAAATTAGTGTAAATTGCAAATTTGAATGGTTTTAATTTGTAAAAATGAACCATGGCATATTAGAATTTAGTGTGTATCATGCAAAATTTATTTGCAAATTTTTCAATAATTCTAGAGTTTTCTTGGTTGTTTTTAGTAAAGAAATAAAAGAAAGTTAAATAAATCATGAAAAGACATAATGAAGTGATATTTGGGGGAAACTTCTACACTTTTCTTCACTCTTTTCTCTTTCTCCCTCTCTCTCCTACCATGGCCGGCCACACCCCCTTGGCAGCCCCCTCATTTTCCTCTCTTGATTTTGTTCAAAAATCCATCAAATTACATCAAAAATTCAACAAAAAATGCACAAAATCCTATTTATTTCCTACCCTTTATTCTTTACTCTTCTTTACATGGATTTTGGAGATGGATATCATGCATTTTGGAGACTCATTTTTATGTTTGGATTTCATAGTTTGGAGGTATGAATTTCCTTCTTTTGTTTTATTTTTATTAGATGTTTCTTTTAAAGCATAATTAGATTTATTAAATTAACTCTATTTGCAAATTTTAAAATTCAAGTTAGGGTTTGTAAATTCAAGTTGTGGTTTTTATTGATTAAGTAAGGTTATAATAGCCAGTTTAACATTTTTTTTAGAGTGGAAAAATCTTGCATGGTTGTTGTATAATAATTTGTTTATTCAAATTGTTTTAATTAAGCTATTTAGCTAACTAGGTTTTTATAAAATGTGTATGTGGGTAATGTAAAATTCTAATTAAGGTTGTTATCATTAGATTGTAATTTTAATAAGAATATTAGCATGTTAATGGAATGAAAAACTTTGTTTGATCACTAGTTTCTTTTGGTAATTGGAAAATACTAATAAAATGCTATTTTTGTAAACTAGATTTTGGAAATTCCTAAATAAATGAGATTAAAAATATAATTATGGTTTCATTATATCATTATCATCATGAATTGTAGATTAATACATTAATTCATGCAAGATCAAGTTTTGTTGTCGAATTGTGACATTTTGCTTGTAAAATGTTGAAAATTGCTAATGGTTGCAAACTAGAAATTCCAAATCCATACATATTTGTGTAATAAAAATATAGTAATGGTTTCTATAATCTAGTTAGGCTATTTAATTTATTTTATGACCATTGGTTTCATTTAAATGTCAAGTTTTGAAGAAAAACGGTAAATTGGCATTTTCGGGTTTTACGAAATCGGGTGATTCGATGGATTTCAGTGTTTCGATGAATTAAATCATGCTTTATATTATAAGTAACGAGTTTTCTAAACTACAAGTTGTTTGTTGATGTTTATATCGATCCATCGGAGTTTGTACGCCGATATCGAGCGATATTTGGTTCTTTTGCGTGGACGGGACATAGGTTTTAACCTATGCTTGTTCCTTGCGTCGTTTTGACTTTTGTATGTGATTCAGTTTACGATACTATTTATATGTTTGCGTTTAGGTACCCCTCACGTGGACTGCGGACGATGAAGAGGAGGATGGCGACACCGTCTTGGCAGACATGGACCAGGTGAGTAGATGTATATCTACGGGGGGAAGTCGGGTGGATGGCGTTTAGCACCCCCGCAACGTAGAATAGGAATAGTATTTATTGACATTAGGAAGCCAGATGTGACCCTAGATTCTTAACGAGTAGGACCCTAGTAATGACCCTAGGCTGGACTAGACTGATTTAGGAAGACCATATCAGATGAGGAATACCTTGGAAGAGCTTCGTAGGTTTCAGGTAGAAACACACACACGCACACACTGAAACTCGACATGGTGTATACGTGTATGTGTATACATATATATGACTAGGTATAGGTATATATATATATATATATATATATATATATATATATATATATATACAACACGTATATGGGATACATTGATGTGATATGATACACGGGAATGAAACAGTATAACTGGGCTTGATGCCGTGATTCTTGGCTATGCAGTCGTATTAAAATGTTAGCGGATCATTAGAAAATGATAATGAACATGTATACATAAATTATAATGGGTAGTGATGATATTGAGGTACATGGGGCTCTAAAATAGAACCCGAACTGTAACTTGAGACAGATCACGATATGATATATGTATGACTTGATTACGATATCATATAGGTGTGACCTGATGTCGATATCATATAGGTGTGACTTGATGACGATATGATATCAGTATGACTTAATCACAATATGATACGTATGACATGATATTTCTGAGGATAAATTAATGAGGTATATTCATGATGGCAATGTTGTATAATTGATGTATGCGATTACAGCATAGCACCTTGATTATGACATGTGTTGATAATGATATTATATGAATAATGAGACACGTAGGTGATATTTGACCCGTACCCCGATATTGGGATGCCGTACGATGGATTTTACCATACGAGGCATAGATATGATGATTGATCCGCACTCTTGATTTGAGAAAATCGTACTATGTACGTGACGCTATTGAGGCTGGATCGCCGACTATTAGAGACATGGACTCAGACTTTAGGTGTACTCCTACTTTTTATCGGCTAGTTCTTAGGTTTAGTTTTCCTTAGGGGGTTAGATGGACATTAGTTTAGGTTCAAGTCTTATAGTGGTAGTTGTATTTGTATATCAAATGGGTGGATAACACACATCTGTCTTTACTTTCATACCGTAATCATAATGTGCATGTTCATATATATGTTTCTATAATCAACATAAAACTTTGCCTGTTAGGACACCAGCACCATTACCGATGATGCGCATATTCCACGCACACTTATTTGCCGGCTCACACACACATCATCATCGGTAATTGCTATGTCACGTACACTTTAGATCATATTATCTTTTATTGATAGAATCAGTTAACAACTAGACCGATATAATATTGTGATTACTCTCTGATATTAATATAGACATGGTATTTATTACTTAGACATTCATGCATTCATATTTTCATGTTATCATGCAGTATTATGGGCATATGCCGACACATATCATATACTTACTCATGATTTTGAGATTTGGGTTTCTATGAGATTTCTGGATTTTTGGGGAAAACCGCAAGAATATATAAAAGCTTCTCTCTCTCTCCTTCTCTCTTTTTAAAATATAAGATGCGGTTTCCTCGTGATGTATGTGTCGTCCACCATGAAATTTCATGTTTTCTGATGGATTTCGAGACCCGATTCGAGGAGTGGATGAACCGTCTCGGGTACATGGTGGGCTCGGTATGGTACCCCGGGGCAAGAAGATCGAGTTGTAGACGATGAGCCTGGCAGGGGAAGGCTACCTACCGGTGATGTCTGGCGCGGCGGATATCCGGAGGATACCGACCGTTGTCGTGAGATTTGATGATATGGGCCGATCCGGACTGACGGAGCCCGAGGTATTGAGACTATGAGACTTGAGATTTACATGTTTGTGTCGATGCTTGACACGGATTTCCATGGATTTCACTGTTGAGATTCCAGATTTCTATACACATTTTACTATGATAACAACTAAAGATTTCTTATACAGATATATCTGGATTTCAGGATTTGTTACTTTACATTCATGGTGCATGGATACCCATTCATATGACATAGTACTATATGAGGCACTGACACGAGCACGGACAATTTGCATTTACACGTAGTATTACTCGGCTATTACTAGATAATTGGAACATAGTAGTGTATTATTATGACCTAGGATAGCGTCGTGCATTCGATTTCTTTTCGTAGATGTCTTCTACTCACGAGTTGGCAACTCACCCCCGTTGTGCCAAATTTTATTACAGGTTCGATGTACAGGTTTCCCTGGCAGTTGCTGGCACATCATTTCATTCAGGGTGATTTGCACGGTAGGTTGGTTCACTTGTATCTGAACCACCATTGTACTTTTATTCTTTCATTTGTATCTAGTAAGCTCCATCAACCATACTTGTATTACTTGATAAGTTTATTGGACCAGTTATTTATTTCGACCTTAGAGTCGCGCATGTATTATTCTGATTTGGTGGATTGTTTTCTTTTGAGTTTTGAGCCTCGCCCTTTGGCGTTGTATATTATTGTGCTTGTTGTGGTTGTTTCCGCCTGTTGGCGTTGAGCTTGCACCGTTTGGGGATGTCTTTTTTTATTGTTTATGTATATTATACTTGTTGTACCCATTTGGGGCCAGTTTTTACAGAGGAGACTCTGCCGAAATTTTTGGGAAAATTTGCTGATGCTTTTAAACTTGTTTTCTTCATGTTTCTTTTACTTCTCCTTCTTTTATATGGTTTAGATTTCTGGGCTTCGGCTTACTTAGGTTATGTTGCGCCTCTAGACGCTTCGTAATCTAAGTGCCGGTCACGTTCCATACTTTCGGGTCGTGACAAAGTTGGTATCAGAGCGCTAGGTTTAACCTTGTATAAGTCTAGGTGACCCTTGGTTGATGGAGTAGGTGACTTAGGTAGAGTGACGTACCGTTGGTATGATCCGCGGCATACTTATGATACGCTACTCTGCTTAAGGAACCTTAGGATGTACATTTGTTTGCACCGTATTTCATTCGTTCCTTTGATCTATCTTCATCGATGTCGGAGGGTGGTTTCTGTTACCACGAGCGCACGGGCAGAGGGAGCTGCAACTCGAATGCGATAACCATTAGGGCATCGTTTAGTCTTGAGGATTGAAGCATTGCTTAGCGTGCGGACGAAGGGTATTCACATGCCGTCCGGATGAAGTTAAAGGGTTCGAACGATTATCAGAAAACCATTTTCCCAAGTTTAAGGTATTCGGAAGAACATGCAGGTATTTCGATGGACCCTCTAGAAGAATGAAACCCTAACTCGACATAATGACCACGAGAACGCCCTTGAACCTTAGGGTTTACGGCAGTTCCGCGGTGCCATTAGTGAGGCTTGGGTTTGCCCTTCTACGGTTGGACCATCGATGCTGGGGTATATACCGGATATTTTTAAACTGTACTTGAGTGTTGAGCTCTCGGGGAATTATGGGATTTTGATGGATCGATCGAAAAGTTTAATGTAGTTCGGATATCAAGTGAAGGGATCGACTACGTGGGAGACTCTAGATATGAGTATTGCCGTTAATAGCGCAGTCAGCACAGCTACGAAGAGACGAGTTCGAAGCAATCGACATCAGAGGAAAGAGGCGCACATTGACGATAGTGTTTACGATTGTGATTTGGTGATTTGAATTTCATATTTCTGTTATTGGATTTTGGTATTTTGAGGATTTTGTTCTACGATTGGTATTTCTTATGTGTACCTTTATTATATTCTATTTGTGTTTCATATATCAGTTGTATTGATGTTGTTTAGTACATACCCAGTGCACTTGATTTGGTTTTAATACCTTTTGTGATGTTGATTTGATTTCATGCATAGGGGTTACACATGATTTTGACATATGTTTCGACCTAGTTTTCATGCATTTTTGTACTGTGATTTCGATTTTGATATTCGATGTATGTTTTCGTACACCATGTGCATCTGATTGAGATTCTTGCGCACACTTGGCGCACTTGATGCGATTTTGTGCACACCAGATGCACTAAATCGGGGTTTTGTGCAGATTAGATGCACCTGATAATGAGTCGTGCACGCCCGTTGCACTTGACAGATGTTTTTGGTGCACACCTGTTGCACTTAGTTTTGTTGTTGTGTGTATTCATGGTATCTGTATTTGGTTTCGATTTCAGTGCGCACCGGACGCACATGATATTTTATTGATGTGATTGGGATTGATTTCAGTTTGAGCAGTGCGTTTTTATAACCATTACTATTTGATTTAGCAACCAGGCGGGACGTGTATGTTAAATAAAAGATATATATATATATATATAGCTATTTTTTTAAATAAACGTCCGCTACTTATGCAGTGACACGTGCATCACACGGCGATTTTCAAAAGGGGTTTTTGCATATTTCCTTATCCAGATATTTGGACGGTTTTACTATGATGCGCACTATATATAAGTTATAGATTGATGTATATTATGATGGTTTTCATATTGGGTTTTGATATTTTATTCTCGCCATAACTCCAATGATTGCGCTATGCTTGACGGAGTTGATTTTTGTTATGTATTGATGATTTCGGAGCCCCGACGATTGAGTGTTTTGCTAAATGTTTTAGTATTTGGAGGGGGAGTTTTAATTTAAATTCGGGAACCGAATTTCTTAAAGGGGGAAAGATTGTAACGTTTTAAAAATAATTAAATAAATAATTAAATGAATAAAATTGTTTAACTGAATTTTATGATTTTCGGTAAAGTAAAATGTATTTTTCGTAAAACTAAACCGTGATTGTTTTTCATTATAATTTCAAAAATACCTATTTTAATTATGTAATTACTAGTAAATGGTGTTCATTTAGCCACTTATAAATTTTTAGTTTAATTAAATATTTTTCCTAAATTAAATATTTTAAAAATTAACATAAGCTTTATTTTTACACTAAATTAGTGTAAATTGCAAATTTGAATGGTTTTAATTTGTAAAAATGAACTATGGCATATTAGAATTTAGTGTGTATCATGCAAAATTTATTTGCAAATTTTTCAATAATTCTAGAGTTTTCTTGGTTGTTTTTAGTAAAGAAATAAAAGAAAGTTAAATAAATCATGAAAAGACATAATGAAGTGATATTTGGGGGAAACTTCTACACTTTTCTTCACTCTTTTCTCTTTCTCCCTCTCTCTCCTACCATGGCCAGCCACACCCCCTTGGCAGTCCCCTCATTTTCCTCTCTTGATTTTGTTCAAAAATCCATCAAATTACATCAAAAATTCAACAAAAAATGCACAAAATCCTATTTATTTCCTACCCTTTATTCTTTACTCTTCTTTACATGGATTTTGGAGATGGATATCATGCATTTTGGAGGCTCATTTTTATGTTTGGATTTCATATTTTGGAGGTATGAATTTCCTTCTTTTGTTTTATTTTTATTAGATGTTTCTTTTAAAGCATAATTAGATTTATTAAATTAACTCTATTTGCAAATTTTAAAATTCAAGTTAGGATTTGTAAATTCAAGTTGTGGTTTTTATTGATTAAATAAGGTTATAATAGCTAGTTTTACATTTTTTTTAGAGTGGAAAAATCTTGCATGGTTGTTGTATAATAATTTGTTTATTCAAACTGTTTTAATTAAGCTATTTAGCTAACTATGTTTTTATAAAATGTGTATGTGGGTAATGTAAAATTCTAATTAAGGTTGTTATCATTAGATTGTAATTTTAATAAGAATATTAGCATGTTAATGGAATGAAAAACTTAGTTTGATCACTAGTTTCTTTTGGTAATTGGAAAATACTAATAAAATGCTATTTTTGTAAACTAGATTTTGGAAATTCCTAAATAAATGAGATTAAAAATATAATTATGGTTTCATTATATCATTATCATCATGAATTGTAGATTAATACATTAATTCATGCAAGATCAAGTTTTGTTGTCGAATTGTGACATTTTGCTTGTAAAATGTTGAAAATTGCTAATGGTTGCAAACTAGAAATTCCAAATCCATACATATTTGTGTAATAAAAATATAGTAATGGTTTCTATAATCTAGTTAGGCTATTTAATTTATTTTATGAACATTGGTTTCATTTAAATGTCAAGTTTTGAAGAAAAACGGTAAATTGGCATTTTCGGGTTTTACGAAATCGGGTGATTTGATGGATTTCAGTGTTTCGATGAATTAAATCATGCTTTATATTATACAGTAATGAGTTTTCTAAACTACAAGTTGTTTGTTGATATTTATCTCGATCCATCGGATTTTGTACGCCGATATCGAGCGATATTTGGTTCTTTTGCGTGGACGGGACATAGGTTTTAACCTATGCTTGTTCCTTGCGTCGTTTTGACTTTTGTATGTGATTCAGTTTACGATACTATTTATATGTTTGCGTTTAGGTACCCCTCACGTGGACTGCGGGCGATGAAGAGGAGGATGGCGACACCGTCTTCGGCTGACATCGAGCAGGTGAGTAGATGTATATCTACGGGGGAAGTCGGGTGGATGGCGTTTAGCACCCCCGCAACGTAGAATAGGAATAGTATTTATTGACATTAGGAAGCCAGATGTGACCCTAGATTCTTAACGAGTAGGACCCTAGTAATGACCCTAGGCTGGACTAGACTGATTTAGGAAGACCATATCAGATGAGGAATACCTTGGAAGAGGTTCGTAGGTTTCAGGTAGAAACACACACACGCACACACTGAAACGCGACATGGTGTATACGTGTATGCGTATACATATATAGGACTAGGTATAGGTATTTATATATATATATACAACACGTATATGGGATACATTGATGTGATATGATACACGGGAATGAAACAGTATAACTGGGCTTGATGCCGTGATTCTTGGCTATGCAGTCGTATTAAAATGTTAGCGGATCATTAGAAAATGATAATGAACAGGTATACATAAATTATAATGGGTAGTGATGATATTGAGATACATGGGACTCTAAAATAGAATCCGAACTGTAACTTGTGACTGATCACGATATGATATATGTATGACTTGATTACGACATCATATAGGTGTGACCTGATGTCGATATCATATAGGTGTGACTTGATGACGATATTATATCAGTATGACTTAATCACAAT
This sequence comes from Agapanthus africanus, assembly GCA_030015575.1. Lineage (NCBI taxonomy): Eukaryota > Viridiplantae > Streptophyta > Magnoliopsida > Asparagales > Amaryllidaceae > Agapanthus > Agapanthus africanus. The sequence continues at coordinate 352,806,821 of CM057351.1, forward strand.
ATGATACGTATGACATGATATTTCTGAGGATAAATTAATGAGGTATATTCATGATAGCAATGTTGTATAATTGATGTATGCGATTACAGCATAGCACCTTGATCATGACATGTGTTGATGATGATATTATACGAATAATGAGACACGTAGGTGATATTTGACCCGTACCCCGATATTGGGATGCCGTACGATGGATTTTACCGTACGAGGCATAGATGTGATGATTGATCCGCACTCTTGATTTGAGGAAGTCGTACTATGTACGTGACGCTATTGAGGCTGGATCGCCGACTATTAGAGACATGGACTCAGACTTTAGGTGTACTCCTACTTTTTATCGACTAGTTCTTAGGATTAGTTTTCCTTAGGGTGTTAGATGGACATTAGTTTAGGTTCAAGTCTTATAGTGGTTGTTGTATTTGTATATCAAATGGGTAGATAACACACATTTGTCTTTACTTTCATACCGTAATCATAATGTGCATGTTCATATATATGTTTCTATAATCAGCATAAAACTTTGCCTGTTAGGACACCAGCACCATTACCGATGATGCGCATATTCCACGCACACTTATTTGCCAGCTCACACACACATCATCATCGGTAATTGCTATGTCACGTACACTTTAGATCATATTATCTTTTATTGATAGAATCAGTTAACAACTAGACCGATATAATATTGTGATTACTCTCTGATGTTAATATAGACATGGTATTTATTACTTAGACATTCATGCATTCATATTTTCATGTTATCATGCAGTATTATGGGCATATGCCGACACATATCATATACTTACTCATGATTTTGAGATTTGGGTTTCTATGAGATTTCTGGATTTTTGGGGGAAACCGCAAGAATATATAAAAGCTTCTCTCTCTCTCTCCTCCTCTCTTTTTAAAATATAAGATGCGGTTTTCTCGTGATGTATGTGTCGTCCACCATGAGATTTCATGTTTTCTGATGGATTTCGAGACCCGATTCGAGGAGTGGATGAACCGTCTCGGGTACATGGTGGGCCCGGTATGGTATCCCGGGGCAAGAAGATCGAGTTGTAGATGATGAGCCTGGCAGGGGAAGGCTACCTACCGGTGATGTCTGGCACGGCGGATATCCGGAGGATACCGACCGTTGTCGTGAGATTTGATGATATGGGCCGATCCGGACTGACAGAGCCCGAGGTATTGAGACTATGAGACTTGAGATTTACATGTTTGTGTCGATGCTTGACACGGATTTCCATGGATTTCACTGTTGAGATTCCAGATTTCTATACACATTTTACTAGGATAACAGTTAAACATTTCTTATACAGATATATCTGGATTTCAGGATTTGTTACTTTACATTTATGGTGCATGCATATCCATTCATATGACATAGTACTATATGAGGCACTGACACGAGCACAGACTATTTGCATTTATACATAGTATTACCCGGCTATTACTCGATGATTGGAACATAGTAGTGTATTATTATGACCTAGGATAGCGTCGTGCATTCGATTTCTTTTCGTAGATGTCTTCTACTCACGAGTTGGTAACTCACCCCCGTTGTGCCAAATTTTATTACAGGTTCGATGTACAGGTTTCCCTGGCAGTTGCTGGCACATCATTTCATTCAGGATGATTTGCACGGTAGGTTGGTTCACTTGTATCTGAACCACCATTGTACTTTTATTCTTTCATTTGTATCTAGTAAGCTCCATCAACCATACTTGTATTACTTGATAAGTTTATTGGACCAGTTATTTATTTCGACCTTAGAGTCGCGCATGTATTATTCTGATTTGGTGGATTGTTTTCTTTTGAGTTTTGAGCCTCGTCCTTTGGCATTGTATATTATTGTGCTTGTTGTGGTTGTTTCCGCCTGTTGGTGTTGAGCTTGCACCGTTTGGGGATGTTTTTTTTATTGTTTATGTATATTATACTTGTTGTACCCGTTTGGGGCCAGTTTTTACAGAGGAGACTCTGCCGAAATTTTTGGAAAAATTTGCTGATGCTTTTAAACTTGTTTTCTTCATGTTTCTTTTACTTCTCCTTCTTTTATATGGTTTAGATTTCTGGGCTTCGGCTTACTTAGGTTACGTTGCGCCTCTAGACGCTTCGTAATCTAAGTGCCGGTCACGTTCCGTACTTTCGGGTCGTGACACCACTGAGCGGTGAGATTCATTGCTAATGGCTGGCGGCTAAGTGTATTAGGAACTACATTCACCTTCTCAGGATGATACTGTAAGTTGATGTCGAAGACCACCATGAGTTCTAGCCATCTTCTCTACCGCATGTACAATTCCTTCTGAGTAAATACATACTTCAGACTCTTATGGTCAGTGTATATATCCACTCGTTGTCCCAAAAGATAGTGGCGCCAAATATTAAGTGCAAAGATAATGGCTGCCAACTCAAGATCATGTGTTGGATAGCTGCGTTCATGAACCTTTAGCTGTCTTGATGCAAAAGCTATAACTTTTCCATGCTGATGTAAAACACATCCTAATCCCTTACCAGACACATCACAATGTACGACAAAACCTCCAGATTGATCCGGTAATACAAGAATAGGAGCTGAAATTAATCTTGACTTGAGTTCTACAAAAGCGTTTTCACATACTTGTGACCACATGAATACTTCATCTTTACGTGTGAGCTTGGTCAGGGGTGTTGCAATCTTCGAAAAGCCTTCAATGAATTGTCAGTAGTGTCCTGCTAATCCTAAGAAACTTCGTATATCTTTCACTGTATTTGGTGTCGGTCATTTGCTGATAACTGACACCTTAGCTGGATCTACTGAGATTCCTTCACCTGAAACGATATGCCCGAGAAATCTGACTTGATCTAGCCAAAATTCACACTTGCTGTACTTGGCGTAGAGCTGATGTTGTCACAATGTCTCCAGGAAAACCCATAAGTGCTCGGCGTGTTCTTTCCGATTCTTTGAATACACCAGGATATCGTCGATGAAGATGACAACGAACATGTCAAAGTACTCTCGGAAAACTTGATTCATCAGGTTCATGAATATAGCAGGTGCATTGGTCACTCTAAATGGCATTACGAGATACTCATAATGACCATATCGGGTCCTAAACGCCGTCTTCAGAATGTCGGACTCATTGACCTTCACCTGGGGATAACCCGAATGAAGATCTAGCTTCGAAAATACACAAGACCTACTTAACTGATCGAATAGATCATCGATACGCGGTAGTGAATACTTGATCTTAATCGTCACTTCATTTAGAGCTCGGTAGTCTACACACATCCTGTATGAACCTTCTTTCTTCTTCAAAAGCAAACCTGGAGATCCCCAACTTGAAGTACTAGGATGAATCCAAACTTTCTTCAGAAGTCCGTCCAATTGAGTGCGGATCTCCTTCAATCCTTCTGGACTTAACCGGTTCAAAGCTTTGATTACCGGTTGCGCACCAGGTAGTAAATCAATACTGAATTCAAGAGCTCGATTAGGAGACAAACCAGTTATATCTTCAGGAAACACATCCTTAAACTCTTGAACTACCTTTGGCTTTTCTTCTTCCGCCGGTAGAGTAAATATTTCTGCATTCTTTGGTTTGGCACGGAAGATTCCTGGCTCCAAAGTTCTATCTCCACTCTTGAAGTAAAAGACTAGGTGATCTGGTATCTCAAATACTACTCTCATTTGACGGCAGTTAATCATAGCATAGAAAACTCCCAGCCAGTCCATCCCCAACACAACGTCGAAATTTGGGATGTACAGTACTTTAAAATTCGCGTAGAATTCTTGTCCGGAAACCACTACTGTACACTGATCAAATCCCTTATTTGCTTTCAATACTCCATTCCCGGAACTGACATTCCAGCTTGAAATAAGCGGCTTCATGGGAATCACATGTGTTCTCACAAATCGTTGGGACATGAAGCAGTGCGACGCTCCAGTGTCGAACAGTGCTAGTGCAGGAAGAGTGGCTACTAGTATAGTACCTAAATTGTATGAGGTTAGTTTTAGATACATGGAAAATATAGAGGTATAAAAGGTTTGAAAATATGAATGGATTGGGAATTATTAGTGATTACTTGGCCGGTGGCTTCAGCTTCCTCAACTGTCATTGTGAAAGCCTGACGTCTAGGTATATTCCTCCTTGCTGGAGGCACATTCCTCTGTCCTTGGGGAATGTTCCTCTGCCCTTGAGGCATGTTCCTTTGCGCCTGATGGAATTGACGAGGAGGTTGTGCAGGATGTCCACATGGAGGTGGAGCAGGGAGAGAAAGATGAGGTGCAGGAGCCTGAATAGCTGGCCACTGCGGGACTGCGATTGCGGGTCTAGGTGCTGGAGCTGGGTTGAGACGATATGGACAAACTCCGATGGCATTAGTGGATGCGCCACAAACCAAACACAGGCTATTTGCACGTCTGCGGTCTTTCGCTAGGTGTCCGTTCCTCTTGCAGTAGAAGCAAAAGTCTGGACTGGGCCAGTTAAATGTTACTCCCGGTCTCCTGGGTGCAAAAGTTGGCCTGGAAGAGGCTTCTCCTGCCATCTGAGTGGCAGGGCGTTTCACACCGGCAGTCTGAGGTCTGCCCTTCTTCTTCATGATTGCCTCATAGCGTCGGGCAGCTTTCAGAGCAAGATCACGGGTTGGGAAATCCCCTATAGTGAGTGCAACTTGGATTTCCGGGTCCAACCCTTGCTGAAATCTTCATGCCCGGATCTCAGCAGTCGGAATCAGGTGTGCCGCGAACCTGCTACGACCTTGTGTTAGCGGTGTAATAAGTGATATTAGGAAATTGAATATTGAGACAATATCTTACCTGCTAAGCATGGTAAACTTAGTATCGTATTCATCCACGAACTTGCTCCATATCAAGCCTTGTTGTAAGTGGATGAACTGATGTTCCATGTCGAAACGGATAGCCTCACGGAAGTGTTTCGCGTCGAATATATTGCGAAACGTCTTCCATTCAATAGGTTGGACGAGTCGGCCTTCTTCAGCCTTCCACCAGACTCTGGCGTTATCTATTAGTTGCAGCTTTGCAACTCTCACCCAAGCAATCTCTGGCACTTGTGCTGCTGCTAGATCATCTTCGATAGACTGAGCCTATTCTTCTGCCTTCAGTGGGTTCTCTTTTCCTGAAAAGTGCTTTTGGTGCAAAGCCCAGAATTGCTTAACTCTGGGTGCCTCGATGTTTATCACAGAAAACTGCATTTCAATACCACTCATTTATTATCTGTTTTGTTATAGATCGACACTATTAACCAGTGACTGCTCAGTAAATACAGATTACAGGTATCCATGACACAATACTGGAAACACACTCAAAATCACGGATATAACGTTTGTGAGCCGACACTGCAACCAGAACTGCAAACTGATCGATATCCAAAGAGTTATTTTGCAACAAATAAATTGTACACAATTTTAGTCCAACACATAGCAAGTGTGCACTAGCTCTTTGATGGCTTGGACATAGGTGGGGCTGCCATGATGCAAAGGGGACAAGTAGTGGGCACAAGTGGGTGTGTGAGTTAATGCTTAAAAAGTTATGATGTGATATAAAGCATCAAGTTTCCCTCCAGTCTACTGAATACAACCCAGTCTTCTACAAAGAAATCAAGCAATACCGGTGGAATTGTGGAGAGCACACAACATCACAGAACAAGCACGAGCCCTAAACTCCTCCATAAAACCGGCGACATCCCTAAATAGCCCGGCCCCACCGGTCCCCCTAGCTCCAACTGTCCCCATCTTTCTTCTGTCCATCCCTTACAGTCACATCATCTTATTTTTATCACTTGTTTAATCTTATTTTGAGCCTATAAATACAGATCAGTGAGCAAGGGAAGATGGATACTTTTGGTCCAATACTCTTATACTTTGAGATAGAGTTTACTCTTTGTCTTTCTTTTCATCTTGTTCTTGTACATACCTTGTTCCCCTTAAGCTCTTTGCCATCTCTTGATCTTGCAATCTCTTCATTGAGCTTGCAAGTTTAAGTTTTGGTTATTGAATTCAAGGTTTGTATCATCATTGAAGTTAATAAAGCTTTTATTTTGCACTTGGGTTTTTAGTAATTTCTATCTCTTTTACTTACTTGCATTTCATTACTTGCCATTTACTTACTTGCAATGCCTTTCTATTCTTTCCTTTGTATCATTTCTTTTGCTCTTTCTTTTTGTTGTTTTAATGTTTGTAAATAATGATGTTGTTAGGGAAAAAATGGAATTGTAAGTTAAGGTTTTCGTTTCTCATTTCTTTTGCCCGATATTTTCCAATTGAACTCCGTCCAAATCTTACGCAAACGCTCCGTTAGGCACCCTACCCTACCAAGGTATCGGTGATTCCTAACCGTGACCGGTTGCGTTCGGTTTGGCCGGAGGCGAAATTCAACAGACAAGAATGGACGGACAAGGGTTAATAAGCCAGATTTCACTAATACCGTGCTTAAGTACCCTAATCCACGTTGTTGCTAATTGCTCTAGCTTCAATGGTTAAGTTCGGTACAAAGGAATGAATACGGACTTCACCAACTTACACTAACCTATGTAATCCTAACAACTTATACTTTGCATATATAAACTTAGGTTAGAATCGAACCATTCCGACCCTCGTATTAACTCGTCATAACAAGAACGCAAAACGTACCGTCTCCCTGCGGACGACCCGTACTCATCGTGGCTAGCTACACGCAACGTCGTCTTGATTGTGGTTAACTTTAGAACTTAAAATACGGTACGCCGAACACGTGCCAATCAAATGGCGCCGTTGCCGAGAAGACGGTGACGTTTTTATTCTTATTATTTCGGGTTAATCTCCGTATATCCTGTTTATAATTCTAACACCATTCTAAAACAAAAATCAAAAATCAAAAATTTTCAAAACCAAAAAAAACAAAAATTAACAATCTAACTATTTTGCTCTCTGGATTTTTTGACCTGCTAGCACTCTGGGACTAATTAGAAAAGTTAAATAATAATATTGAGACACTAGTAGAGCACTTAGACATCTGTTGAAATTTGGAGCCCAAAATCAAAACTTAAACCGGCGAGATCTCCATAAAAACCGACGCCGCTGGATTTTCCACCTCCATTTGCTCCAAAATTTTGCCTACCACTCCAGTGTTCTATTATTATCCTAATGTTATTGTTTGATTTTTATAATTTTTAATGTGCAGGTGTTTGGGCATTCAAATCGCTCTTTCGCACTAAAAATCCGTTTTTCCGACATTTGTAGATTTTAACGGATTTGCGAACTGCGATCGTGTGGAGCAAAGTGTACATTCAAAAATAAGGTGATTGCGAAGTACTGTGCTAAAGATCCGGGTAGTTTGACCCGCGCAAGCGAACGTTTCAAGCTACTTGGATTCACTTCAACGAGGGTTTGTTAACTCGAAAACTTATCGGTACGTATATCCTAACACCTTCTTTCTCAAATCTGATGCATCCAATATACTATCTTTGTAGGATTCTTTGCAAGTTCGCTGTCAAACGCTAAATTTGACTAACCCGTATTTTTTGCAGTGCTGTGCTTAACATAAAAAACGGTTGTTTGATACTTTGAATAACCGTTTCATTGATTTGCACATTGCATCCATTAATACGGACTTAAGAGCAAGCGAACCCCACAACATACGGTAAAAGATTTCATCACCTTTTCCGTGGCCCACAAATCACGAAATTGAGCATAACGTTTACCCGCACAAATTTTAAAAGAAACTAGATTTTAAGCCTTTAAGGACTTCGCGCTCATTAGGAGAAGTTAACTGTGTTTAGAACACCGCTTAACGGTATATCATTTACGGGGTGTCTAGGAAAGTGTTCACGACGAAACCGCAAAAAGAGAAAGGGTTATCTAATTAAGGACCTTCGCGAAAGCGTTGGAAAACCTCCCATTATTTCTGCACTTACCTGGCCTCGTGATCAGTATATCTTGAGCCCGATTCTCAACACAGTTTTACTTCAACAATCAAGTTCTTGAGCAGGTCTAGTTGACCTAGGTGAACCCTAGACCGATTAGGTGTGTGGTATTTGTGTCATGATTATTTTTTGTGTTTATATTTCATTCTTTTTTTGATAACTAACATAGAAAAAAAATCATATTCTTTTTTTTTCTTTTCTTCTTTCTCTTCATATCATGTGTGTTTACCGCCAGAAACCGGGAAGACAAACGTCTTGCCTGAATCTGGGGGCAGATGCTATTTGGTGTTATCCGTGCACCTCTCCGAAGATGCCAAGTTGATTTATGGAACCGAGCATCGAAGGTTTAGACGGATGCGGCTGATGTAGCAGACTTCGTCAGATTCCCCCTCATTTGAGGGTTTTTTTTATTGTGGGGACGCTCTTTTCTGCAGGCGCAAGCCCCTACAGTTAATTACGCTACCGCATCGCGGTAACCACTTTCTCCTTCTCTAGATAGTCACTTCATGTCGTGTGTGTGTTTGTTTTATTTTTGGTTGCCCATGGATTGTATACGGAGACTAATTTATGTTGTCGCCCGTAGGGCGTGGATTAGTCCAAATCCGTATTTTCTTAGATTTGGGTTTTAGGTTGGGTTTAAGGATCGTTAATCTCATTTGAGACTAAGATCAACTTAAACGTTTGTTAAGAATACATTAGTCAAATTTTTTTAGACTAAGATCTAATCAACAAGATCATTTAGATTCAACAAAAGAGCATTTGAGCTCTATTATTTTAGTTTAGGGACGTTGCGGTCCATAAGTTTAAGGACATCATAATCCATAGAGTTTAGTTTTAGGACGTTGCGGTCCATTGTTAGTTTTAGGACGTTGCAGTCCATAGGGTTTAGTTTAAGGACATTACGGTCCAAATTTTTGGATATGCCCATGGGTTTGAAAATGCACCAAATAATTATTGGTCGTTGGGACCCACCACCTCTCTAAAGACATTGAAGAATTACAACGACATGTATCAGAGGTGTGAAGGGATGTACCCTTGAACCAAATGTTAGATTAAAAGGCTCTGGGATGAACATTACTTTGAATGCCATTGTTTATCGCCGGAAACCGGGAAGACAAATGTCTTGCCTGAATTTGGGGGCAGATGCTATTTGGTTTTATCCGTCCACCTCTCCGAAAATGCCAAGTTGATTTATGGCACCGTGTATCGGAGGTTTAGACAGATGCGGATGTTGTAGCAGACTTCATCAGATTCCCCCTCATTTGAGGGGTTTTTGATTGTGGGGATGCTTTTCCCTGCAGGCGCAAGCCCCAGCAGTTAATTACGCTACCGCATCGCGGTAACCACTTTCTCCTTCTCCAGATGGTCACTTCGTGTCGTGTGTGTTTGTTTTATTTTTGGTTGCCCGTGGATTGTATACGGAGACTAATTTATGTTGTCGCCCGTAGGGCGCGGATTAGTCCAAATACGTATTTTCTTAGATTTGGGTTTGGGTTGGGTTTAAGGATCGTTAAACTCATTTGAGACTAAGATAAACTTAAACGTTTGTTAAGGATACGTTAGTCTATTTTTAGAATAAGATCTACTCAACAGGACCATTTAGATCCAACAAAAGAGCATTTGGGCACTATTATTTTAGTTTAGGGACGTTGCGGTCCATTGGGTTTAAGGACATCATAGTCCATAATAGTTTAAAGACGTCATAATCTGTAAAGTTTAAAGACATCATAGTCTATGAGTTTAAGGACCCCACAGTCCGTAAAGTTTAAGGACATCATAGTCCAGTTTAAAGACGTCATAGTCTGTGTGATTTGGATTCAACCGTTTAGGGATATACCAAAAGTTATTGGTTATTAGGACCCTTCATCTCTCTAAAGACGTTGAAGAATTACAACGACATATATCAGAGGTATGAAGAGATTTACCCTTGAACCAATATCCCGATTTGGGGAATGGGATGAACATCAGTTTAGATGTCATCTGTTAGGAGAACACTAGTCATCTTTGGGACTAGGATTAGTTTGGGGAGACCTGAACATGGGGGCTCAGTTGATTGGTGACAAAAAGGGTCTTGGTTTCAGAAGACTTGGCTAATTTGAGCTAAGGTTGATTTCCCTTAGTCATCCCATAGTGCTAAGCACTGAATCAGTATTAAACACTGGACTTTGGAGGAGCTCACGTGTGAACACGTGAGGGGCCCCGAAGTGGGCATTGTTCCTTGAGTTTATTCCCTTATATATATATAAAAGTGCTGAGCACTTGGCTCATGTGTGAGCACGTGAGGCGCTCGAGGTGAGAACCGTTCTCTGGATTTTATTCCTCTTTCATTTATAAGTGCTAAGCACTTGGTTCATCAAACAGTCACGTGCAGACACGTGAGGTGCCTTCAAAATGTGAGCGCTGTCTTTGGAATTTTCTCCCTCTTTTATACACCACTGTTTGGGGGTCACATGGGAACACGTGAGACGCCCCCAAAATGGGAGCTATCTTGGGTTTATTCCCTATTTCATTTTATGAGTGCTAAGCACTATTGGGTCACGTGAGATCACGTGAGGTACTCTGAAGAATGAAAATTGCCTTTGTTTTATTCTCCTTTTCTTTTTCTGAGTGCTAAGCACAATCAAGGGATCATGTGAGGTCACGTGAGGCGCACCCAAATTGAGATGTATTTTAGATTTACTCCCTTTTTGAAAAGCTTGTTTGGTGGTGCGCTAAGAGTTATTGGTTATTGGGACCCTCCACCTCTCTGATGATGTTGAAGAATTACAACGACATGTATTGGAGGTGTGGAGAGACATACCCTTGAACCAAATTCCAGATCGAGGGGAGAGATCATGGTGGGATGAACATCATTTTAGATGCCATCTGTTAGGAGCTCATTAGCTATCTCTGAGACTGAGATCAGTTTAGAGGACCCTGAGCATGAGCGACTCGATTGATTGCCCTTGGGAGATTTGATCTAAGTTTGGCTAATATTGGCCTCTCATAGTATTAAACACTAATATATGTCCGACGCTCATGTGCTCCCACGTTAGGCCTTAAAGTAGCGTTAAACACTAGTGTATGATCAACGCTCACGTGCTCCCACGTGAGACGCTTGAAATAGTGTTAAACACTGTAACATTTCGAAAATTTAGATAATAAATTGATTTAGTTAATTAAATAATAAAATGTTAATTAAAAAAGTTATTGAAACAAAATAGGATATTTCATAAGTGGTATGTGAAACTAATTAAATTGAAAGTTTAGTTGTAATATATAATGAATCATAAGGGTTTTAGTAAAAAGATTAGCTTCATGTGTAATATGATATAGTATGGGGGGTTATGTGAAAAGGTTAGTTTCTTTATGCAAATTAGAATTTGTTAAGGGTTGTTATGCAAAAAGGGGTAGGAATTGGTTAAGCTTAAGTTAAACCCTTTGGTATATCATAACACCATGAAGACATCTCCTTCTTGCACATTTACACCTCATGCACACACCTCACCCTTGCATGAAAACCCCACCAATTTTGTGCACACACCTCACCCTTGCATGAAAACCCCACCAATTTTGTGCACACACCTCACCCTTGCATGAAGCAATCACCTCCTTTAGGGTGACACCTCCTCCTACCACCCTCACTCATTTACCTTATATGGTTCAGATCATATATCTTGGGAATTTAGGAATCAACTGAATTAGAAAAGAAAATGGGGAAAAACATTAGAACACATAAAGATAAAAGAAAAGAGAAGTGAAAAGAAGAGATAAGTCCTAAGATTTTCCTCACCCTCAAGCTAGGAACTAGGAGCTTGTGCATCTTGGAGGAAGATCTTCCAGAAATTCTTTGTAGGTATAATCTTTAAACACTGTAGGATTTTAGTTCAGTAACTGTTTTAATTTATAAATCGACTATCGGTAATATCGTATCTTAGGCAAAGTTTAGCTCTGTGAATATCTGCTATAGTTTAGATGATAACTAAATTGATTAAACAGTATCTTAATCTTATAAACTAGACCTAGAATTAACCATAGGAAAACGAACCAGGGTGCTCGAATTTTGGCCGGCGACCATCACAAGAATTCCGAGCTCGCCGGATATTTAGAAGAGTTGGGTGTTGAAAATTTTGGGGTAACTCTATATATCGATATTAGGATGTTTGGTATTGTTAGTTTAAGTTAGTTTATCAGTATGTGAAATCAGGGAGCAAATATCAGTTTTGGGGTTAAGATTCTTAGATACGACACGGATATATCGTACCATGAGTTCTGTTTTTATATGGAATGACCTGGGAAGGGTTAGCTCAGAATAATTTAAGTTCAGTAACTCACGATATCAGCACATAGCATGTTTAGTTGTGCAGTATCATGAACTAGATTTTTGTGTTATCTAGTTCACTGTAAATGAATCTGGAACTAATAAGTATAATCTCTAGAAAGACTAGCAAGACCAAAAGTATAATAAGCCAACTAGAAAACTACACTTAAAACCTGAGCCCCAAACTCCCCATAAAATCCGGCGAGACACCCTTGAAATCCGGTGATGCCGGCCATCCTATGGCTTTTGGTGTTGATTCTTCTTCTGTAGCTTTGAGTTGGTATTTTACAAGTCTTTGTATTGTTGGTGTTGTTTAAATATGTACACAGTAAAATCTGGGAACGTTTTAGAAATGGTTTTATCAAATTTCAGATATTTACGATACGGAGTTTTCGTATTTTGATGTTGCAGCTGAAACGTTAACGTTTATACGTTAACGACAGAATTATATTGTCGTTTTTGGGTTAAGTATGCTGTAGGTTCTAACCTATGGGTGTTTAGCTTGTTATTTTGGTTTCCAATATGATATTTACATCAATGAGATTTAAATACGAATATAGGTACAATTCAAGGATTCTGAGACGGATTTGGCGATATAGCAGCGTGGATTCAGCAAGCTTTTAAGTTGGTGAGTAGATTTACATCTACAAGGGAAGTCGGGTGGATGTAGTATAGCACCCCCGCAACCTTATAAGTAATATTATGATATCTACTTAGTGTAGTATTTATTCAAGATATTGATATAGTATCGCATCTTGTATGTCCTTCATTTGCATAAAGTTTCATATGTAGTTTTAAATGAGATACGTACGTGATGTTAGATTCGTACAACATGGATATGGTTTGATAGATTTGTACGAGGGATTATGCTGTACTTGAGATGATACAGATATAGCGATATGATGAGATATTATACAAGAGTTTATACGTATTGGAATTGATGAAATTCGTATGCCGAATAACGGCAAGGTTTTTCCTTTAGACTCATAGCAATAGGCGATATTCCGTTTTAGGATGTAATACATGTGTGAGCTATAATATTTTAAAAACCACGATTCGTTCATCTTTTAATAAAATACTAGGATGCGGTGCCAATTTCCAAAACGAATATCTATTTTAAATCTAGGGCGGCTTCCTTGTTTCAAACGTTTCGTTTACTCCTAAAGATAATGGTATAGCTCATAGCAAGTAATTACAATAGTTACGTTTAAATTACTTTACATATTTGCATTATATTATCGACCTTATCTACGATACAAACACTCTGATAGAACACTGCATAAATACCAATGAATACTATACTGCACAAGCACGTAAATATATGTTACACTACACCTCATTGGTACTGCCATGTCACTGTAGAACCGTTCTTTTGTATAATGCGTATATATACATGTGTTAATATAAATAGGTTGTTACACCGTAGAACACTTGCACAAATACTAATGATTGCCATATTGCACGAGCACAGACACGTATGCTACACTACACAACATTAGTATTGCCATGACACAGAAGAATTGAGATCATTATGCCTATGTGATATACTTACGTAGTCTTTCTTTATTCCTGTTGTAAATTACGAATATTAGTACTATAGATGCTGTATTTGATTCTTATGGATTTTTGGATATTTTACTCCTGATGATATATATCGGTGGTATGAGACACTTTTATATATGTATATATATAATATGTCATCAATATAATCTATACAAGTATTCTTATTCCTTACATGATATTTTTGATATGATGAGTTAAACGTCCACCATGAGTTTTGTGTTTTCTGATTTTGATTCCGAACCGAGTTGGGGGTCATACGGTTATGGATTTACAAGTTATCTAGACTGAGTCGGGAGCATACAGTTGGATATATGGTGGACCCGGTCGGGTCCGAGAGGCAGGATAGCCGAATTATAGACGGGGAGCCTAACGAGGATACTCGATACCGGAGATAGAAATGAGCATGGCAGATATCCAGGGGATACTAACTGGGGTTCGATTGGGCACGGCGGATATCCACGGGATACTAATCGTAGCCAGGATATTAGGTGGCGATCATCTGTTGAGGTGGTGTCGACGATATCTGTATTTACGTGTAGGTGATAGACACGAGGGATTTCTGGTTTTTGGGTGTCGATGCTGGACATCCATAAATATATATTGATATGAGGATATCATGAGATGTGGAGTAGATTATGGTTACTGTAGCCGACCACGACTGATCCGGAGGACAGTACCTGTATATATTTGTACGGACATTCATATACATAAACAGGATTTCAAACTCGAGCTATAACCTCATTATTTTGACGTGTCTGAGATGACACTGAACTCTTTTAAACTGTAAACCTCTTAACACTATTTATTAAAATAACTGGACGTATATCCTAAATAAGATACCTATTATATTTCATACCATCATGTCTGCTTTATGCCGTGACATATCTATTCCACGGCTATTTTATAGAAGAGATTTATATATATATATATATATTCGGCTACATTGGGCTTATACCTAGATATAGGTCATCTGCATTGATAGGTGTTACTTGGGATTGCGTGATAGATGGTGTTGCATTATGATACATATGCATATCATATAGTATATTGGTACAGATTATGATAGTACTATATATATGACCTAGGTATAGTCGTGCATTTCGATTTCTACCTTTAGATATACTTTTATTTACTGAGTTGGCAACTCATCCCTGTTGTGCACGGTTTCTTGCAGGTTTTACTGCTTGGATTATCAGCAGCTTGGGCACACATTCCTTTCGGTGATTGATTGGTAAGTGGGTTATTATTATATCATACTCACTCTTGATTATTCTTTTATTCTTGTTGTAGGGTGTTTTTCGTCACCCCATTGAGATGGGAATACGCGCGCGCTTGTCAGGCGCATTACAGATTCCCCCTACCTAGGGTAGGCCGGAGTTTATTGATTATGGGAATCCGAATCTCCGGCAGCCGCGGACTAAGCTGCCGTTAATTACCCCTCGCATTTGGAGCGAGAGAACCTCCGATTAACGGGTTAAACTGGTCATGCGAACTCAATGTGCAATATCGTGTTTTGAAGGGGTTTTGGATTCATTATCCGATCCCTGTGTTAGCGGGATAGTGCTATCTGGGGCCAAGGCGTCCCCAGAAGCGGAGTGGGGCCGGCTTTCATGCGGCTCGACCAGTCTTGGTCCCAAAGGAACAGGCATTGGCTGCCTCGGATTGTCATCACCCGGCTGATTAGTAGCGGCTTGTGCTTGATTGGGAGGCGCTCGAGCAATTTGAGCCGTAAGCTGCGTCACCACGTTCGTTAAGTCGTCAATCTTCGAATAGAGCTTGGCCATCTCTTTATCTTTGCTCCTGAGCTGTTTTCGAAGCTCTTGAAGCAGCTCTTGCTCCGCAGTCCTGGGGCGGAAAGTAGGCTCTTCCTCGCTGTCCGAGCTTGACTCTGCATGGACCGATGGGTCTTTCTGCCTATCAT
This sequence comes from Agapanthus africanus, assembly GCA_030015575.1. NCBI lineage: Eukaryota > Viridiplantae > Streptophyta > Magnoliopsida > Asparagales > Amaryllidaceae > Agapanthus > Agapanthus africanus. The sequence goes on from CM057351.1 coordinate 352,822,503, forward strand.
CCTCATCGAGAGGGTTTTCTTCATCCAGCGGGGGCGGCTGTTCTTGGGCGGCAGCAACCACATTCAGGCTAGATTGGGCTTGGGATGTGGTGGCCCCATCCTTGCTTTTGCTGCGAAGGTTGTCGCTGGGGCGCCCGCCCGCCATATAGACCGTATGAATGATATATCCGGCCGTCTTTCGGTCATTGGCGGCTGATTTTACGGATCGCTGTCTTGACTTCCTTGCTTCGGTAGCCGGTAGTCGATTGAAGGCGGCTGGCCTAACCAGCTTTTTGAATGGCGCTGGCGCTTCTTTTCTGGATTTGCCCTGTTGCTTTCGTGTGGTACAGAGCGCCTGATAGACTCTTGAAGAGACAGTGTCATACTTTTTCTGTTGGGGCCGGGACACGTCTCTTTGTGGCACTGTTCGGACCGCTGTCTTCTTGATTCTGGCGGTCATGGCGTTTTTCTGAACCCACTTCAGAGGCTCGAAGGAATTGCTGATTCTTACGTCCGACTCAGCCGTCGTCGCGGGGCAACCCTGCACTTGGAACTTCACACGATTCTATTTGGCCGAAGCCTTGGCCCTCTTGTTGGCTCGATACCTGAGACGCTTCTGCCTTAACTTTTCTGTTCTAAGCACCTGGCAGACTTCGGCTCTTTGGGAAGACGCCGCAGACCGAGCGATGGAAGGCCTTGGAGATACGCTCGATTGTGCATTTGTTGGAGTCATCGCCTGAGCTCGTCCGCAACATTTGATGTTGCCCTTTGTACCGGAGTTCTTGCCCCCCGCTGGAGCACCAGAGAATCGTTTAGATACAGTCTTAAGTTTCGGTTGTGGTGCCTTGGCGATCACGACATTCGGCCTCTTACCCCTTGAGACCGGCTTGGCCATTTGTTCCGCCGGGATCTCTGCCAGATGAGCGCTTCCGGCAGGGTAGATGATGACGGAGCCAAACTGGCGGGGCGGCTCCTCCCATTGCCGGCTGAGACTGGAGGGGAGAACTACGCGGGCATTGATCTTGACTACGTACGAGATCGGGGTCGCGTCGTAAGCCGAATTCATCTTGGGAGACATCGTCATTGAAAGTTGATTGCTGCACGAAAAAAAGAAATTATTTCAGTACAAACATCGGCGTATATGTTAAATGAGTTCGCATGAACGCTTAACCCGAGATATAGGAGGAAAGAAAGGTCCCACCGGGCGTGCCAGAATCTGTAGGGTGTTTTTCGTCACCCCATTGAGATGGGAATACGCGCGCGCTTGTCAGGCGCATTACAGATTCCCCCTGCCTAGGGTAGGCCGGGGTTTATTGATTATGGGAATCCGAATCTCCGGCAGCCGCGGACTAAGCTGCCGTTAATTACCCCTCGCATTTGGAGCGAGAGATCCTCCGATTAACGGGTTAAACTGGTCATGCGAACTCAATGTGCAGTATCGTGTTTTGAAGGGGTTTTGGAAATATCGGGGGGGCCCGCAGAGTTTTCACGGGGGTCCCGCTACCCGGATAGCGGGCTGGGGGTCAAGGGGGCTTGCAGCCCCCTTGCGGGGTGCGGAGCAGCGCCCCGTTAGAAATTTTTTTCTAACGGAAGACAGTGTCGTGGAGTCTGTGTATGTTTTCCTTCCCCCCCTTTCTTTTTTTTTTAAGTGGAGTTTAATTTCAAAAGGAATTTTATTGTGGAGTTAAACTCCAAAGAATTTTAAATGGAGTTAAACTCCTAAAAGAATTTTATGCGGAGTTGAACTCCTAAAATAGAACTTTATTGTGGAGTTAAACTCCAAAGAATATATATATATTTTAAAGGGTTTAAACTCCAGAAGGGATTTTGTTGGGGAGTGCACGTAAAACGAGGGGGAAAAGAAAACAAAATGGCGTCTAAAGGACGCTCGCACAGCAGGTGGGCGCTTTAATGCCCGGGGTCACGTGCGCGCACGTGACCGATGGGCACTTTGGCGCCCCCAGGGTCACGTGGGCACACGTGATCGAAGGGGGGCCTTGACGCCCCGGGGTCACGTGCGCACACGTGACTGATGGGCGCCTTGGCGCCCCCCGGGGTCACGTGCGCACACGTGACCGATGGGCGCCTTGGCGCCCCGGGGTCACGTGCGCACATGTGACCGATGGGCGCCTTGGCGCCCCGGGGTCACGTGGGCACACGTGACCGCGGGAAAAACCCGCGGAAAGGGAGGCCTAGCCCCTAGGCTGGGGAGTTGAACTCCCAAGGGAATTTTTGGAGTTGAACTCCTAATAGAAACAAATTTATAGAGTTAAACTCCAACAGAAACTAAATTATGGAGTTAAACTCCAGCAACTTTAGAAAGGAGTTAAACTCCTGGGGGATTTGTTGCTCTTCTTTGAGCCTCGGGTCTGTCCAAAGTTAGATTTTTGGAGATGGGTCTCCTTCTTCTTGCTCTTGATCGGCGGGATCTTGGAGAAAAGGGGATGAGCCTTAAAAGCCTCCCCTTTTCGAGATCTGATTGGAGATCCGAGCTCCCCTTCGTAGGTTTTGTGGTGGAAATCTACTTATTTTGAGAAAAGGAAGAGTTAAACTCTTGATTTAATTCAAAAGGAAAAAGAAGGTTTTAGAACCTTGAGGAAGAAGGAAGAGATCTCAGATCTAGAAAATTTTTGGAGAGAGAGACAAAAGTTGTGAGATATTTTCATTATCCTTGACTTTATAGGCTATACACTTTTCACATAACCCCTTGGGCTTCACAAAATGGCATTTTGCCTATCCCATGGCTCATGTGCCATTTGTTTTTGCACACAAGCCATGGGCTTTACAAAAATTTGGCTTTTCTTACATTTGTCCATAAAATAAAATAAAAGAAATGCAACAAAATTATTTATCTTGGCATGGGGGGAGGCCGGCCGCTTCATGTTCGGGCTCGACCCGGGCATGGGCCCACTGGATCTGGGCTTGGGCCCACTTGGCTTGGGGTTGACTTTGATTTTGACTAGGTCAACCAGGGTGTAAATTTTTACCCCAACAAATTGCCCCCCATCAATAAATGCACACCACATATGTGGGTCGTGTGCATGAAATTGATGGATCTTCTTTCACATGGAGGCGACTTGATTCGGTTCCCACCTTTTGGGAAGCTGGCACTGCCCTTTTTACGACATAGACGGTCGATGCGGCCCTTTTTGCGACTTGGACGGTCGGTTCTGCCCTTTTTGCGACTTGGACGGTCGGTGCTGCCCTTTTTGCGACTTGGACGGTCGGTTCTGCCCTTTTTGCGACTTGGACGGTCGGTACTGCCCTTTTTGCGACTTGGACGGTCGGTGCTGCCCTTTTAGCGACGTGGACGGTCGGTGCTGCCCTTTTTGCGACTTGGACGGTCGATGCTGCCCTTTTAGCGACGTGGACGGTCGGTGCTGCCCTTTTTGCGACTTGGGCGGTCGGTGCTGCCCTTTTTGCGACTTGGACGGTCGGCTCTGCCCTTTTAGCGACTTGGGCGGTCGATTCTGCCCTTTTAGCGACTTGGGCGGTCGATTCTGCCCTTTTTGCGACTTGGACGGTCGGTTATGCCCTTTTAGCGACTTGGACGGTCGGTTCTGCCCTTTTTGCGACTTGGACGGTCGGTTCTGCCCTTTTTGCGACTTGGACGGTCGGTTCTGCCCTTTTAGCGACTTGGACGGTCGGTTCTGCCCTTTTAGCGACTTGGACGGTCGGTTCTGCCCTTTTAGCGACTTGGACGGTCGGTTCTGCCCTTTTAGCGACTTGGACGGTCGATGCTGCCCTTTTTGCGACTTGGACGGTCGGTTCTGCCCTTTTAGCGACTTGGACGGTCGGTTCTGCCCTTTTTGCGACTTGGACGGTCGGTTCTGCCCTTTTAGCGACTTGGACGGTCGGTTCTGCCCTTTTAGCGACTTGGACGGTCGATTCTGCCCTTTTTTGTGACTTGGACGGTCGATTCTGCCGTTTTTGCGACTTGGACGGTCGGTTCTGCCCTTTTTGCGACTTGGACGGTCGGTTCTGCCCTTTTAGCGACTTGGACGGTCGATGCTGCCCTTTTAGCGACTTGGACGGTCGATGCTGCCCTTTTTGCGACTTGGACGGTCGGTTCTGCCCTTTTTGCGACTTGGACGGTCGGTTCTGCCCTTTTTGCGACTTGGACGGTCGGTTCTTGATTTGACTTGCTCTGCTTCTTGCAATGTCATGGGTAGACTTGACACGCTCCGCTTCTTGCGGTGTCGAGATTGGATTCTGACTTGCTCCGCTTTCTGCGGTGTCGGAGTGGAAGTTGACTTGTTGATTTTGATTTGGGTTGACATCAGCATCGCTATACTGGAATATGGTACCAGGAGCGAATCATCATCCGTCATGGAGAGGACTTTGGGATTTTGGTCTTTGTTTGGCATCTGCATTGCTACACTGGAACAATGCCAGGAGCAACTCATCATTTGCCCCGTTTTTTTTTTTGGGGACTTTGAATGTGGTCTCACCGGTAGGACTTGGGAGAGATTGGGATTGTTTTACGCCCGTGGATTGTATACGGTTTTGCAGGATGTATGATCCAGACCGTAGGGCCGGAAAAATTTCGGGACTTTGTCGGCGTCTGCATCGCTGCACTGGAATATGGTACCAGGAGCGACTCATCATTCGCCGTTGGGGTATGGGATTTGGAATTTGGTTGGCATCTGCATCGCTGCACTGGAATATACTACCAGGAGCGACTCATCATTCGCCGTTGAGAGGACTTTGAATTTGGGTCTTGTTTGGCATCAGCATTGCTGCACTGGAATAATGCCAGGAGCAACTCATCATTTGCCTTGGGAGGACTTGGGATTTGGGTTTTTTGTCGGCATCAGCACCGCTAACACTGAAGCGAAATGCCAGGAGCGACTCATCATTTGCCGTTGCCCGTCGGGAAAGGATGGCTTAGGAGACAGGTTTGGGCTCCTGTCACCTAAGGCTTTTCAATTTTATGGGCCGTGAGGGTCCCATAAAAGCATTTTCTCCCTACGAGTCGTAAGGATCCCGCAGGTGTATTTTCTCCTTACGAATCGTGAGGATTCTTAAGTGTTTTGCTCCTTTGTGAGTCGTAAGGATCTCACGCAGGGTTTTCTCCTCACAAGGTCGAGGGGACTTTGCGAGTGTATTTCATCTCTTTTCACGAGTTTGCGCCCTTTCGGGTTTTCACAGACCCGCCGGTAGTCCTGCTGTTTTTACTCACGGAGCTTTTTCGGGTTTTCATCCGTGCCCGTTTTGCTTGTGGACATACCGTTTATTATTTTTTTATTTTATTTCTTTTATTTTTCTTTTCTTCTTCTTTCTTTTTTTATTCTTTTTTTTGCCGCTGGTGGGACCTCAAAAGTAGTCACACCGGCAGGATTTGGGAGAGATAGGGGTCATTTACTCCCGTGGATTGTATACAGTTTTGCAGGATGTATGATCCAGACCGTAGGGCTGATGTGCTCAATTCGCTTGCGACTTGGAGCATTCACGTATAGTATTTCTTGAGATATCGGCCATTGATGGGTGGCATGGGCCTTTTTCCCTCGGCGCTTATTAGTTGGTAGGATCCTCCGTCAAACACTTTCTCGATGACGTATGGTCCTTCCCAGTTTGGCTCGAATTTTCCCTTGGCATGTCGATTGGGGATGATCGGTCTTTTGAGGACCAACACCAATTCACCTTTCTTGAAAGCGCGGAGACGGGTTATCTTGTCATAGGCCCGTGACATTTGGGCTCGGTATAGCTCCAGACTTTGCTGCACCGTGAGCCTCTTTTCTTCGAGGGCATCGAGTTCATCCAGTCGGAGGAGCACGTTTTCCTCCTCCGTCAACTCATGCTGAACGGCCATTCTTAAGCTTGGAACTTCGACTTCGAGGGGGAGGACCGCCTCCACTCCGAAGAGCAATGAGTATGGAGTGGACTGGGTTGGAGTACGGTGCGTGGTACGATATGCCCAAAGCGCCTCGTGAAGCTTGAGATTCCAGTCCCTCTTGTTGGCTGAAGCACTTTTCCTCAGGAGCTTGCATAGAGTCTTATTGAAGGCTTCGGCGAGCCCATTGGCTCTTGGATTATAGATGGAGGAATATCTCCAGTCTATCTTGTGCTGAGTAGCGAACCTTGAGACATTGAAGCTCTTGAAAGAAGGCCCGTTGTCAGAAATGATTCTTCTTGGTGTAGCGAAGCGGTATAGAATATTATGCTGGAAGAATATCAGAATATCTTTTGTCTTGACTTCTTTTAGCGGGACAGCTTCAGCCCATCTGGAGAAGTAGTCTGTCGCGGCCAGTATGAACCGGTGGCCTTTGGATGACGGAGGATCAATTGAGCCAACAATGTCGGTGCCCCAGACTTCGAAAGGCCACGACGCCACCGTAGGATGCAACGGATTGGGATGCTTGTGAATGAAATCACCATGGATTTGGCAGATCTGACATTTCTTTGCATGCTCTCCGCAATCCCGTATCATGGTGGGCCATTAATACCCAAGCCGTTTAATTTGAAGTCGCATCTTGGGGCCAGATTGGTGAGCACCGCAAACGCCCGAATGAACATCTTTCATGACCTTTTGGGCTTCGGCCGATGACAGGCACCTGAGCCAGAGTTGGTCATATGACCTGCGGTATAACGTACCATTTACAAACACGTATCGGATAGCTCTTTTCTTCAGCTGAATCCTCGTAGATTTTTCTTCGGGCAGCTTGTCGTATCGGAGGTACTCTATGAAGGGTTATCTCCAATCGGGCTCGTCTTGGATGATCGAAGCTTCTTCGGCAGGACTGCTCTCTTGTTCCGCGCTTTCCTCTTCTCGTAGAGAGACTGGGGGTAGAATTTGTCGGCTCCTGACTGTGATCAGAATTTCGTCCAAGTCAGGATCAGCCAGCTCCTTGGCTAGGCGAGCGAGTATGTCGGCTTTTCCGTTCAATGCTCTAGGGACTCTTGTTAGTTCAATATGAGTGAACCGTTTCATGAGTTCCACCACCCGGCTTCTGTACCGAGCTAACTCGGGTTTGTATATCTTATAGGTGCCGCTTACTTGGTTGACGACAAGCTGGGAGTCACCGTAAACCCGTAGCCGAAGGATTTCCATTTCTATGGCGAGCTCCAAACCAGCTATCAGAGCTTCATACTTAGCTTCATTGTTTGTCCGAGGCTCGGTGAGAGCGAAAGAACGCCGTAAGGTTCCCATTGATGGTGTGATAAACACCAATCCTATCCCTGCTTTTATCTCCGGGACGTTTGATCTGCCGGAGCTCCTTATTGATGAGGCCCCATCGAAGTAGAGCTCCAAATATGGCTCGTCTTCCTCGAGGTGCAGCACTTGTTCGTCGGGTAACTCACAATTTAGCGGCGATCCTTCTGGTATGGGATGAGCAGCGAGAAAGTCTGCAAGAGCTTGCCCTTTTACTGCTTTCTGAGGAGTATAAACTATGTCAAACTCAAGTAGCATGACAGCCCATCTTGCCATTCTGCCGGCTAGGCTTACTTTGGTCATCAAGTGTTTGAGCGGGTCGACCTTGGAGATCAGCATAACCCGATGAGCGAGCAAATAGTGCCTCAGCTTCTTCACAGCAAATATTAGAGCCAGGCATTGTTTTTCGATTGGGGAGTAGTTGTGTTCCACCCCGACTAGAGTTCGACTGAGGTAATAGAGGGTATTTTCTTTTCCTTCCTCGTTATTCTGAGCGAGGAGCGTACCGAGTGACTCATCTAGCGCGACAGTGTAGAGAATCAAAGGTTTATTTGGAATGGGAGCGGCCAGCACTGGAGGGTGCAACAAGTATTATTTGATGCTTTCGAACTCTGCTTGACATTCGGCATCCCAGATAAAAGGAGCTCCTTTCTTCATGAGCTTTGAGAAGGGCCTATATCTCCCTGATAAATTTGAGATAAACCTCCGTATATAAGCAAGCTTGCCTTGAAAAGATCTTAGCTGCGTCAGACTCTTCGGAGTGGGCATCTCTATGATGGCCTTTATCTTTGATGGGTCAACTTCGATCTCTCGATGTCGGACTATGAAGCCCAGGAATTTTCCCGATGACACGCCAAAAGCGCACTTCAGAGGATTCATCTTCAGATCGTATTCCCTCAGTCTGGTAAGAACGGTCCTGAGATCTTGAATATGATCGGCCTTGGCTTTAGTCTTAACGACCAGATCATCAACATAGCATTCGACGACTTTATGGATTAGGTCATCAAAGATATTAGTCATTGCCCTTTGATATGTAGCACCTGCGTTCTTCAGTCCGAATGGCATTACCTTGTAGCAATATATTCTAATCGGGGTTCGAAATGCTGTGTGCTTCTCATCTTCAGGCGACATCTTGATTTGATTGTATCCAGACGAGCCGTCCATGAAGGTGAACAGCTCGTAATTTGATGTGTCATCGACCATCATTTCCATGACCGGTAACGGGAAGTCGTCTTTAGGACATGCCTTGTTGAGGTCCCTGAAATCGACACAAACTCGGATCTGCCCGTTTTTCTTCTTCACTGGGACTATGCATGCGATCCAGTCTGCATATTTCTTTTCCCTGATGAAGCCGGCATCGATGAGCTTCTTGGTTTCCTCGATGACCTTTTCTTCCAACTCCCTTCTCATTCTTCGAGGAGCTTGTTTGACTGGCTTAGCATCAGGAGATATAGCCAGCTTATGCACGGCTACCTCAGGGGAAAGGCCAGGCATTTCTTTGTACGTCCACGTGAAGCAGTCGACGAACTCACGCAGCACGGCAATTATCTGCTCTCTCATTTCCTCCGACAAGAGTGAGCTGATGTAGGTCGGCCTTGGATTATCGGGCGTTCCTAAGTCAATCTCGGTTAGCTCATCAAAGGTTGCTTGTCCGCCATCTTCTAGCTCTTGAGGAGCTTCTTCTGGCTCGGCTATCTCGTCATCATCATTTGATCTTTCGCTGGCCTCACCAACATGGATCATGTAGCACGCTTTGGAATCAGGTTGAATGTAGCCTACGCCCCGTCTATCTGGAATTTGTCCATCGATGAGTGCTCGGACCTGGGGCGGATACCATAGCCCCTCGTAAAACTTTGCTTCGGACCCTGTTTGATATAATCGGCATCCGCACTTCTTAAAGTATTCCCTCATCTCGGGCGCATAGTATCTGGGATTGAGGACGGCTCTTATTCCTCTCTCATAGGGAAGGCACGCGATGGAAAGATCGTCCGGGTGCACAACGGGGGTTGACCCATAAAACAGGATGCCCTTCTGTCCATTTTTTCTCTCGGGGACGTAGAAAGTTTTCAGCTGGTCCACGGTAGAGACCGACAATGCGTCGAGCTCTTTGCACAACTGTTCCGGCACCCTTGTGATGGCCAGGGACCCTTCTGCGACTTTGAAGGTCTCTCGTAGTTTCGCTTGCTGCATGGGGATCCAATCTGCACAGCTGTTGCACGGCAGGTCCTCTTCTTCTGACTCTTCAGTGTCACTGCCGAGATGAGGGAGGACTTTGCTGCTAGATGGGCCTTCAGTAACAGATTCGTCCGTATCGCTGCCGAAACGAGGGCGAGTTTTACGGAAGGACGGGCTTCCAGCGTCGGACTCATCAGTGTCGCTGCCGAAATGCGGGCGCACTTGGGCGTCTTTGCTTTTAAAAGTGACAGCCGGCGCAGATTTGCTTTTGAGTCTTGGAGCCGGTCTATCCTCAGTCAGTTGTGGCTTACCATTTTGGTGGTTCATAAAGTACCGAGAATCTTCATAGCGGACTTCATGCACACCGAACGGCTGGATGTCTCCGTCAATGCGTCTTTCTTCGCCATTTTTAGTATACTTCATACATTGATGAAGAGTTGACGGAATGATGCCGTAATCGTGGAGCCACGGCCGCCCCAAGAGAATCTTATAAGACGTGTCTACGTCGATCACGTATATCTTAGCTTCAGTTTGCAGATCCCCGAATTTGATTGGCAAAGCTATAGACCCTAGAACTTGCTGGCAATTTTGGTTGAAGCCTTGAATGACAATCCTTTCTCTTGATAGGTGTCGGACATCCATTGACAAACTCTTCAGAATTCGCAAGTTCATGATGTTCACTGAGGACCCCGGATCAATCAATATGCGATTAATTCGATCTCCGTCGCTGTACCCGGTCACGTAAAGCGGCCGATTGTGCTCAGCTGTTCCCAGTAGCAAGTTTTCATCCTTAAATGTGACTGCGGCGGCATGCAAAGCGTACTGAGCTTCTTTCATATTAATTTCCGCGAAGTGAGCCTGATACCGCTCGGGGATTTGTAGAGCATGGATGAGAACATCTCTAAGCTCCTTAGATAGGACCAAGGCGTCGTAGATGCTCAGGAGAGACGGAAGCTTCCGGAGATGTGCCAAGACATTATAGTCCACCGAGGAAGGACTTATGTTTTCATCAGCCGGTTCTCTGCCATCTTCTTCATTAGCGACTTGTTTTTCTTTCCCTTTTGGGGCGTTGCCTTGATTTGGTGGTAGAGCCCTGCCGCTTCTGAGCTGGATTTGATTGGCCGTTGTGGCGAGCACTTCGTCCTCTTCGGGAAAACAGAGCTCCTCTTCTGAGTCGCTGCCAAGATGGATGGCGTAGCAGGTCACTACTGGGATCTCTTCATTGGAGTCTTCTTCTAACTCCTCAAGAATTTCAGCCGCTTGTACAGGGAAGAACTCATTCAATTGAATCAATGTTCTTTCCTTTTGTTCATATTCTTCAAGGGAATCGATATATTTTTGAATGGTCGATCTCCCTGCAGACTCTTTTTCGCGCCGAGCTGCACTTTTCTTCTTCTTGAGCTTCTTGGATTTTGAGCCTGATGGAGCCGCATTGGCAGCTGGACTGGTAGGCTTCTTCTGTCTTTCCCATTCCATCCTAGGCTCTTTTTGAAGCATCTTTAGCATCTTCTTCGTCTTATTAGATACGTGTGTACTCCACGGAGGCCGCGATGAGTCAGTTTCGTTTGTCAGGGCAGCAGGTTCAGCTGTCTGCTCCCAGAAGGCTTCAACTTTTGTCTGTATAAAGTTGGCGGTTGCAACTTGATTGTTCACCAACACGCTTTTGGATAGCTCGATCTCTCCAGCCTTGTACTGCTTCTCGACCCAGTCTTTGAAGATATAGCAATCCTCGATCGCATGGCTCACTACTCGGTGGTACGGGCAATACAGAGGATTGTCGGTTATTTTTGCTTCTTGGGGTCTTTTCGACTCCGGCAATTGTAGGCCGTTGTTCAAGGCATCTTTAAATATCTTGCGGACCTTGTTCCTTCTGAAAGAGTAAACCTTATTCTTTTTCTCCTCTAGGGAAGGCCCATCTCCTCCCAGCAATGGCTTTCGAGACCGGTTAGTTTTGGATTCGGCCGCCCTTCGCTTTTCTTCATTTTCGGACGCATTGAAGACATTGGTACTGCTGGAACTCCCGCTTCTGCGGTTGTCGTCCCGCTTTCTTTTCCAAGTTTTGTCTCTCTGAGAATTCGGCGGGGACTCCTGCTTCGAGCGTTCCAGCATTTGGACTTTCTTGGTTAGCTCCTGAAATGTCTTGAGGCCTGCCGTACACAAGAATGGGACCATCCAATTGCTGAGGTTCCCATTGAGAAGGCTGACGGACTGGTCCTGCTCCAGCGGCGGTTCGCACTTGACTGTGAGATTACGCCATCGAGCGATAAAGTCGGTGTTGCTTTCATTCTTCCCCGGCTTGGTCCTCACAAGGTCGGCAATGGAGATTTTATCACTGACACTCATGAACCTTTGCCGAAACAGGGACTCCATTTGGGCAAAGGTAATGACGGACCCGTCCGGTATACTCGCATACCAGTCGAAGGCGACGCCGGTCAGGCTGTTGACAAACTGACGAAGAAGGAGCGCGTCATTGCCCCCTGTATTTCCGCACGATGCTTTGAAGTGGGCGACGTGCTGATTTGCATTCCCCGTTCCATCAAATCTTCCGAACTTAGGAATGACGTAGCCGCTTGGGAACTCAATCAGATCGTACTGCGCGGGATATGGCAACCCACTACTGCCGATTTCTTTCTGAGCTTCAGCTTCGGCCACCAATGTTTTAACCTTGCTGGTGACCAAATCCATTATCCGATCCTGTGTTAGCGGGATAGTGCTATCTGGGGCCAAGGCGTCCCCAGAAGCGGAGTGGGGCCGGCTTTCATGCGGCTCGACCAGTCTTGGTCCCAAAGGAACAGGCATTGGCTGCCTCGGATTGTCATCACCCGGCTGATTAGTAGCGGCTTGTGCTTGATTGGAAGGCGCTCGAGCAATTTGAGCCGTAAGCTGCGTCACCACATTCGTTAATTCGTCAATCTTCGAATAGAGCTTGGCCATCTCTTTATCTTTGCTCCTGAGTTGTTTTCGAAGCTCTTGAAGCAGCTCTTGCTCCGCAGTCCTGGGGCGAAAAGTAGGCTCTTCCTCGCTGTCCGAGCTTGACTCTGCATGGACCGAGGGGTCTTTCTGCCTATCATCCTCATCGAGAGGGTTTTCTTCATCCAGCGGGGGCGGCTGTTCTTGGGCGCGGCAACCATATTCAGGCTAGATTGGGCTTGGGATGTGGTGGCCCCATCCTTGCTTTTGCTGCGAAGGTTGTCGATGGGGCGCCCGCCTGCCATATAGACCGTATGGATGATATATCCGGCCGTCTTTCGGTCATTAGCGGCTGATTTCACGGATCGCTGTCTTGACTTCCTTGCTTCGGTAGCCGGTAGTCGATTGAAGGCGGCTGGCCTAACCAGCTTTTTGAATGGCGCTGGCGCTTCTTTTCTGGATTTGCCCCGTTGCTTTCGTGCGGCACAGAGCGCCTGATAGACCCTTGAAGAGACAGTGTCATACTATTTCTGTTGGGGCCGGGACACGTCTCTTTGTGGCACTGTTCGGACCGCTGTCTTCTTGATTCTGGCGGTCATGGCGTTTTTCTGAACCCACTTCAGAGGCTCGAAGGAATTGCTGATTCTTACGTCCGACTCAGCCGTCGTCGCGGGGCAACCCTGCACTTGGAACTTCACACGATTCCATTTAGCCGAAGCCTTGGCCCTCTTGTTGGCTCGATACCTGAGACGCTTCTGCCTTAACTTTTCTGTTCTAAGCACCTGGCAGACTTCGGCTCTTTGGGAAGACGCCGCAGACCGAGCGATGGAAGGCCTTGGAGATACGCTCGATTGTGTATTTGTTGGAGTCATCGCCTGAGCTCGTCCGCAACATTTGATGTTGCCCTTTGTACTGGAGTTCTTGCCCCCCGCTGGAGCACCAGAGAATCGTTTAGATACAGTCTTAAGTTCCGGTTGTGGTGCCTTGGCGATCACGACATTCGGCCTCTTACCCCTTGAGACCGGCTTGGCCACTTGTTCCGCCGGGATCTCCGCCAGATGAGCGCTTCCGGCAGTGTAGATGATGACGGAGCCAAACTGGCGGGGCGGCTCCTCCCATTGCTGACTGAGACTGGAGGGGAGAACTACGCGGGCATTGATCTTGACTACGTACGAGATCGGGGTCGCGTCGTAAGCCGAATTCGTCTTGGGAGACATCGTCATTGAAAGTTGATTGCTGCACGAAAAAAAGAAATTATTTCAGTACAAACATCGGCGTATATGTTAAATGAGTTCGCATGAACGCTTAACCCGAGATATGGGAGGAAAGAAAGGTCCCACCGGGCGTGCCAGAATCTGTAGGGTGTTTTTCGTCACCCCATTGAGATGGGAATACGCGCGCGCTTGTCAGGCGCATTACAGATTCCCCCTGCCTAGGGTAGGCCGGGGTTTATTGATTATGGGAATCCGAATCTCCGGCAGCCGCGGACTAAGCTGCCGTTAATTACCCCTCGCATTTGGAGCGAGAGAACCTCCGATTAACGGGTTAAACTGGTCATGCGAACTCAATGTGCAGTATCGTGTTTTGAAGGGGTTTTGGAAATATCGGGAGGGGGCCCGCAGAGTTTTTACGGGGGTCCCGCTACCCGGATAGCGGGCTGGGGGTCAAGGGGGCTTGCAGCCCCCTTGCGGGGTGCGGGGCAGCGCCCCGTTAGAAATTTTTTTCTAACGGAAGACAGTGTCGTGGAGTCTGTGTATGTTTTCTTTCCCCCCTTTCTTTTTTTTTTAAGTGGAGTTTAATTTCAAAAGGAATTTTATTGTGGAGTTAAACTCCAAAGAATTTTAAATGGAGTTAAACTCCTAAAAGAATTTTATGCGGAGTTGAACTCCTAAAATAGAACTTTATTGTGGAGTTAAACTCCAAAGAATATATATATATATATATATATATATATATATATATATATATATATATATTTTAAAGGGTTTAAACTCCAGAAGGGATTTTGTTGGGGAGTGCACGTAAAACGAGGGGGAAAAGAAAACAAAATGGCGTCTAAAGGACGCTCGCACAGCAGGTGGGCGCTTTAATGCCCGGGGTCATGTGCGCGCACGTGACCGATGGGCACTTTGGCGCCCCCAGGGTCACGTGGGCACACGTGACCGATGGGCGCCTTGGCGCCCCGGGGGTCACGTGCGCACACGTGACCGATGGGCGCCTTGGCGCCCCGGGGTCACGTGCGCACACGTGACCGCGGGAAAAACCCGCGGAAAGGGAGGCCTAGCCCCTAGGCTGGGGAGTTGAACTCCCAAGGGAATTTTTGGAGTTGAACTCCTAATAGAAACAAATTTATGGAGTTAAACTCCAACATAAACTAAATTATGGAGTTAAACTCCAGCAACTTTAGAAAGGAGTTAAACTCCTGGGGGATTTGTTGCTTTTCTTTGAGCCTCGGGTCTGTCCAAAGTTAGATTTTTGGAGATGGATCTCCTTCTTCTTGCTCTTGACCGGCGGGATCTTGGAGAAAAGGGGATGAGCTTTAAAAGCCTCCCCTTTTCGAGATCTGATTGGAGATCCGAGCTCCCCTTCGTAGGTTTTGTGGTGGAAATCTACTTATTTTGAGAAAAGGAAGAGTTAAACTCTTGATTTAATTCAAAAGGAAAAAGAAGGTTTTAGAACCTTGAGGAAGGAGGAAGAGATCTCAGATCTAGAAAATTTTTGGAGAGAGAAAAAAAAGTTGTGAGATATTTTCATTATCCTTACCTTTATAGGCTATACACTTTTCACATAACCCCTTGGGCTTCACAAAATGGCATTTTGCCTATCCCATGGCTCCGCCATTTGTTTTTGCACACAAGCCATGGGCTTTACAAAAATTTGGCTTTTCTTACATTTGTCCATAAAATAAAATAAAAGAAATGCAACAAAATTATTTATTACAAAATTTTTATCTTGGCATGGGGGGAGGCCGGCCGCTTCATGTTCGGGCTCGACCCGGGCATGGGCCTACTGGATCTGGGCTTGGGCCCACTTGGCTTGGGGTTGACTTTGATTTTGACTAGGTCAACCAGGGTGTAAATTTTTACCCCAACACTTGTATCTAGTGGAAACTCCATCAACTTAGAAATGGTATACTGTGGACTTAGAAGCGAGACTTAAAAATTATGATGTCGCACTCTTTAGAGTCGACTTCTGATATAGATTGTTTGGTTGTTCCGCCTTTTGGACATGAAAGCTAGCTTCCGTTGGGATGTTATTTATTTGTTGTGGTGTATCGGGTTTTTGTATAAAATTTTCAAAGAAGGTGCTGTCAGATTTTCAAAACGTCATAGATGCTTTTCAAACATAATTAGTTAAATTTAAATGTTATTTAAACCGATTCCATCTGATGACAATTTTAAACTCACCTCCAATATTTTCAAAAGGGTTTAGATTCCGGTTTTCGGCTTACTTGAACCGCGTCGACGTCTTTAGATGTCACGTGATTTGAGTGTCGGTCACGTGCCACATTTTGGTCGTGACAAAGTTGGTATCAGAGCGTTTGGTTTAACCTTTGTTCGAGTCTAGGTTTGGCTATATGAAGTCTAGGTATGCACTTTTGTTACCTGGATTTACCTTATAGGACTTAGACTTGACTTTGGGCGTCTTATACCCGAACTTTCGTTATATAGGATGACCTTTGTTGATGGAGTCGGTACTAAGTAGAGTGACGTACCGTACATATGTTCCGCGGCATATTTACGATACGATACTCCGCCTAAGTTACCTTAAGATTTATATCTTGAGATCTTCCTTCTATTCTTCCTTTGATCTACCTTCGTCATTACATGTTGATTGTTTCTGTCACCATATTTATGAGGGCCGAGAGGGTTGCAGTTAGAGATATGGTCAGAGCAGACTGGTCGGGGACAAGGACTGACCAAGATGGTGGAGTCATTACTAGAGATCAGTCGGACTTGAGACGTGATGTTTTCTCCTCTTCGAAGATCGCGGTGTCGCGTACTGTTCAGACAGCGGTACCAATCACTGCTGAAGTTATCGAGATGTTGTTTCCAGAGTTCATTAAGTTAAAATTTGACGATGTTTACAAGTGTAGATGGATCAGAAGGAGTCGTAGCCGATCCGATGTGGGATGGTTAGGACTTTTAATCCATTGTGGCGCTCCGATACGAGATCGGTGAAATTGATGTACTTCTACAGATGGATATTGCTTAGACCAGATGCAAGTCGTTCAAGAAGGAGATCGTGCAGTAAGTTTTCCTCCGACAAATTGGGATGAGTCTTCGAAGGTGAGATTATCCAGATTCCTCTACAGAGTATCAGAGATGACGGATTCGTGTTTCTAAGTTTGTAAGACTCCGAGTTTGGTCATAACCAAGTATGACTTGCAATTCGTGTGACTAGGCAGGTACGCTCCTTAAGTGATTAATATAGGGAATTTATGGGACAGGAGATTGGTGCGAAGTTTCAGTGGATAGTTATTCTACACAGTAGATATTGAAGATTTGATGACGCGTACGACTACACTTTCAGGAGGAAATCAAAAAAGGAATGACAATGGCTATTAAAGGGAAAATAGGTTAAGAAATGAGTGCTAGTTCCGAGCAGCTGGATAAATGATTTAGCAGAAGATTTGATGGATTCTCTTCCAGGAGTTTATAACAAATAAGATTGGACTGGGATTAGTTGTTAACACACAAGCAGAGGATAGAGATTTTCGTTATCAACATGTTACGTTACAAAAAACTGGACTACTGGTCAAGAAGGTGTTATGGATGTATCCGCAATAATACGAATGGTGTTGCTGCTCCTCACCGGACGATCGCATAAAGAAGCCATGGTATTAGAGATCTGCAAGAAGAACTAGAATTCAGAGACAGAGAACGTTAGAACGTGGCAGACGGCAAGTAGTAATCCTTGCTATGCCGATTCCGGTGGTATAAACACCTTCTGACATTTAAGAGAATATGCTTCGATGTCCTTTGAGTTCGATTTACGTTTTTAAAATCTAAAACATTCATTTTCAAACGTTGGAGAAAGGACAACTCGACGTCCGTAATTTTGATATATATATTTTGAGGATTTGAGAATCAATTTATGTTTTGTGCACACCAGGTGCACTTGTTGAGATTTTCGTGCGAGGTGACTGCACTCGATGGGAGTGTTGTGTACACCATATGCACTACACTGATATTTTTGTGCACATCAGATGCACATGGTTAAAAGATTTTATATATATACTCTAGGTATACTTGATTTTTATTTTGTGCATTCCGATGCACTTGAGATTTATTTGTGCACCCCGATGCACTTGATGCATTTTGTATACTTGTGTTCCATGCACAGTGGATGCACTGGATATCGTTTCGTGCACGCCTGTTGCACTTAACGCGGTTTTGTTTTCATTCACACCATGATGTGTGGTTTGAGATTTCACGTAAACCCATTAGGTTTGATTTTGTTTTCGTTCTTTGCACTTAATAGGATATGTAATAGAGTTGATTTCTTTATTTTTGCTTGGTCGTGTGCAATGATATTGCACTGCGATTATGACATTGATTGTGTACTGAGGATGCACAACGGTTTTCGTATTTAGCAAAATTTTTGTTATAACTGGAGTAATTCTCATAACAACCGCTGGAGTTACAGTTATGAGAAATTATATGTTTTGAGGTTTCATGCACACAGCTGCGTTATGGTGCGTTTTAGCTCATGTGGGACTTTGGAGTTTCATTAATTGCATGGACATTGTATGTTTTAAGTTGGACCCCGGAAAATTGTTTTGAATTTGAACAGATTGGAATAAGAAAAATATTTTAAGAAGGGGATTTAATTTAAATTCGGGGACCGAATTTTCTTAAGGGGGAATATTGTAACATTTCGAAAATTTAGATAATAAATTAATTTAGTTAATTAAATAATAAAATTTTAATTTAAAAAGTTATTGAAATAAAATAGGATATTTCATAAGTGGTATGTGAAACTAATTAAATTGAAAGTTTAGTTGTAATATTAATGAATCACAAGGGTTTTAGTGAAAAGATTAGCTTCATGTGTAATATGATATAGTATGTGTGGGTTATGTGAAAAGGTTAGTTTCTTTATGCAAATTAGACTTTGTTAACGGTTGTTATGCAAAAAGGGATAGGAATTGGTTAAGGTTAAGTTATACCCTTTGGTATATCATAACACCATGAAGACACCTCCTTCTTGCACATTTACACCTCATGCACACACCTCACCCTTGCATGAAAACCCCACCAATTTTGTGCACACACCTCACCCTTGGATGAAACAATCACCTCCATTTTGGTGACACCTCCTCCTACCACCCTCACTCATTTACCTTATATGGTTCAGATCATATATCTTGGGAATTTAGGAATCAACTAAATTAGAAAAGAAAAAGGGAAAAAACATTAGAACACATAAAGAGAAAAGAAAAGAGAAGTGAAGAGAAAAGCTAAGTCCTAAGATTTTCCTCACCCTCAAGCTAGGAACTAGGAGCTTTTGCATCTTGGAGGAAGATTTTCCATCAATCCTTTGTAGATATAATCTTTAAACACTGTAGGATTTTAGTTCAGTAACTGTTTTAATTTAGAAATCGAATATCGGTAATATCGTATCTTAGGCAAAGTTTAGCTCTGTGAACATCTGCTATAGTTTAGATGATAACTAAATTGATCAAACAGTATCTTAATCTTATAAACTAGACCTAGAATTAACCATAGGAAAACGAACCAGGGTGCTCAGATTTTGGCCGGCGACCTTCACAAGAATTCCGAGCTCGCCGGATATTTAGAAGAGTTAGGTGTTGAAAATTTTGGGGTAACTCTATATATCTATATTAGGATGTTTGGTATTGTTAGTTTAAGTTAGTTTATCAGTATGTAAAATCAGGGAGCAAATATCAGTTTTGGGGTTAAGATTCTTAGATACGACACGGATATATCGTACCATGAGTTCTGTTTTTATATGGCATGACCAGGGAAGGGTTACTTCAGATTAATTTAAGTTCAGTAACTCACGATATCAGCACATAGCATGTTTAGTTTGCAGTATTATAAACTAGATTTTTGTGTTATCGAGTTCACTGTAAATGAATCTGGAACTAATAAGTATAATCTCTAGAAAGACTAGTAAGACTAAAAGTATAATGAGCCAACTAGAAGACTACACTTAAAACTTGAGCCCCAAACTCCCCATAAAATCCGGCAAGGCACCCTTGAAATCCGGCGACGCCGGCCATCCTATGGCTTTTGGTGTTGATTCTTCTTCTGTAGCTTTGAGTTGGTATTTTACAAGTCTCTTTATTGTTGGTGTTGTCTAAACATGTACACAGTAAAATCTGGGAACGTTTTAGAAATGGTTTTATCAAATTTCAGATATTTACGATACGGAGTTTTCGTATTTTGATGTTGCAGCTGAAACGTTAACGTTTATACGTTAACGTTTATACGTTAACGACATAATTATTTTGTCGTTTTTGGGTTAAGTATGCTGTAGGTTCTAACCTACGGGTGTTTAGCTTGTTGTTTTGGTTTTCGATATGATATTTATATCAATGCGATTTAAATACAAATATAGGTACGATTCAAGGATTCCGAGATGGATTTGGCGATATAGCAGCGTGGATTCAACAAGCTTTTAACTTGGTGAGTAGATTTTCATCTACAAGGGAAGTCGGGTGGATGGCGTATAGCACCCCCGCAATCTTATAAGTAATATTATGATATCTAGTTAGTGTAGTATTTATTCAAGATATTGATATAGTATCGCATCTTGTATGTTCTTCATTTGCATAAAGTTTCTTATATAGTTTTAAATGAGATACATACGTGATATTAGATCCGTACAACATGGATATGGTTTGATGGATTTATACGAGGGATTATGCCGTACTTAAGATGATACAGATATAGCGATATGATGAGATATTATACAAGAGTTTATACGTATTGGAATTGATGAAATTCGTATTCTGAATAACGGCAAGGTTTTTCCTTTAGACTCGTAGCAATAGGTGATATTCCGTTTTAGGCTGTAATACATGTGTGAGCTATATTCTTTTAAAAACCACGATTCGTTTATCTTCTATAAAATACTAGGATGCAGTGCCAATTTCTAAAACGAATATCTATTTTAAATCCAGGGCAGCTTTCTTATTTCAAACGTTTCATTTACTCCTAAAGATAATGGTATAGCTCATAGCAAGTAATTACAATAGTTACGTTTAGATTACTTTACATGTTTGCATTATATTATCGACGTTATCTACGATACAAAACTCTGATAGAACACTGCACAAATACCAATGAATACTATGCTGCACAAGCACGTAAATATATGTTACACTACACCTCATTGGTACTGCCATGTCACTGTAGAACCGTTCTGTTGTATAATGCGTATATATACATGTGTTAATATAAATAGGTTGTTACACCGTAGAACACTTGCACAAATACTAACGATTGCCATGTTGCACGAGCACAGACGCGTATGCTACACTACACATCATTAGTATTGCCATGACACAGAAGAATTGAGTTCATTATGCCTATGTGATATAATTACGTAGTCTTTCTTTATTCCTATTGTAAATTACGGATATTAGTACTATAGATGCTGTATTTGATTCTTATGGATTTTTGGATATTTTACTCCTGATGTTATATATCGGTGGTATGGGACGCTGTTATATATGTATATATATAATATATCATCAATATAATCTATGCAAGTATTCTTATTCCTTACCTGATATTTTTGATATGATGAGTTAAACGTCCACCATGAGTTTTGTGTTTTTTGATTTTGATTCTGAACTGAGTTGGGGGTCATACGGTTACGGATTTACAAGTTATCCAGACTGAGTCGGGGCATACAGTTGGATACATGGTGGACCTGGTCGGTTCCGAGAGGCAGGATAGCCGCATTATAGGTGGGGAGCCTAACGAGGATACTCGATACCGGAGATAGAAATTAGCACGGAAGATATCCAGGGGATACTGACCGGGGTTCGATTGGGCACGGCGGATATCCACGGGATACTGATCGTAGCCAGGATATCGGGTGGCGATCACTTGTTGAGGTGGTGCCGACGATATCTGTATTTACGTGTCGGTGATAAATACGACGGATTTCTGGTTTTTGGGTTTCGATGCTGGACATCCATAGATATATATTGATATGAGGATATCATGAGATATACAGTAGATTATGGTCACTGTAGCCGACTAGGACTGATCCGGGGGACAGTACCTGTATATATTTGTACGGACATTGTTTCGCCCAATCAGAGCAAAGCTCTGTTCAATTTCAAAATTCAAAATTTTGAAGGAACGCTTCAAGTCTTGGGCGCAACGCGCCACGCGTCAGGCGCTAATACGTCAGCGCAACGCCCAAGAAGGCGCGCCCAATCAGAGCAGAGCTCTATTTGTCTGAAGCAACGCTTCAGTTGCGCTGCGCTCTGCGCTGCGCGACACATGTCAGCACAGATGCGCTAGCGCAGTTGCGCTGCGCTCTGCGCTGCGCTACACGTGTCACGCGCTGGGGCATCTGCGCCAAACTAAATTAAGATTTTAAGAAATCTTTTCTGTTCTTGTTAAAACAAGAAGATTTTCTTCTGCAAAGCAGAAGCCCTTGGATTAAAGATCCAACGGTGGGGAAAATTCCCCAGATCACTCAGAGAATGATCTCCTTAACAAATTTAACTAATTTGTGAGCACTATAAAAAGGACCCTAAGCCTCAATTCAAAGGCATGAAAATTTTTCTTGAAAACTCAAGAACTTTAAACAGAGAGAATTCTGAGAAGATTTCAAGAAAAAGGTAAAGAACCTTCATGAATTAGAAGAAATTCCTTCTAATAGATCATTGATCTAAAAACAAGATCAATGATCTCTACATAATAAACAGTGCTTTGCACTTCTAGTGAACTTCCGGTTCTTTAAAAAACAATAAAAATAAAAAAAATAATAATAATAATAGTGCTTGGCACTTTTATGAACCTCTGGTTCTTCAAACAAAGAAAATCTTATTTTTCTTTGATCTAATTTAGATCAAGAAATTAAACAGTGCTTTGCACTTCCCTTCTTGAATCTAAAAGATTCTTAGTGCTTTGCACTTCCAAACTGCGCCGTTGCGCTCTTAAGAGAGCGCCACGTGTCGGCTATAGAACCGTTTGCGCTAAACGCCTTTAAGATAGAGCTTTGCTCTTTAGAAATTGGCGCAACTCGCTGAGAGCGCGCCACGTGTCGCCAGCGCAATAGCGCAGCGCAACAGCACAGCGCACTGCGCTAGTGCGCTTACGCTCGCCAGCGCATGACACGTGTCTTCATCACAAGCGCTTGCGCTCAGTAATAGACGCAAAGCGTCTGACAAATGCAAGGCATTTCACTTCCTGAAGGGCCAGGCCCAATTAAAAGGCTTAACAGGCCTAATAAATAAGATGCTGTGCATTGTTTGAAAGGGCAGTGCCCAACTGAAAAGGTCCAATGGACCAAAACAAATGATCTGCATCATAATAAAAAGGGCAGACCCCAGTCAAAATAGGCATAAATGACCTGAAGTAATGCAATGCATTATTTAAGTGGGGGGCAAAGCCCTAGCACAGGTCTAATAGACCAAAAATAAATAAGGGCGTTGAACATTTTCAACTGGACTTAGCCCAATTTTGGCCGTAAGTCCTTAAATCAAATTGATTGAGCAAAATGGTTCTCCTGAATCAATTCACAACCGGTTCGAGGGTACATCTCCGAACTCCTTTGACATTCATCGTTGTAATTCCTCAACGACGTCAAAGAGGTGACGGGTCCCAACGGCCACACACCTAATATCGGACCGAAACGTCCCTAAACTAATATCGGACCGAAACGTCTCTAAACTAATATCGGACCGAGACGTCCCTAAACTAATGATGGACCACTATGTCCCTAAACTGGCGTTGGACCGAAACGTCCCTAAACTAATTACGGACCACTACGTCCTTAAACTAGCGACAGACCGAAACGTCCCTAAACTAATATTGGACCGAAACGTCCCTAAACTAATATCGGACCACCACGTCCCTAAACTGGAATATGGACCACTACGTCCTTAAACTGGCGACGGACCGAGACGTCCCTAAACTAATATCGGACCACTACGTCCCTAAACTGGAACAATGGAGCCTCCAAACGCTCTTTTGCCGGATCTAAACGGTCCCGTTTAAGTTGATCTTAGCCCCAAACACGGCTAACGTATCCTTAAACATTCAAATGGATTATAAAACTCCCAATCAACTCTGGTTTGAGGGTACATCTCCGAGCTCCTCTGATACATGTCGTTGTAATCCTTCAACGACGTCAGAGAGGTGACGAGTCCCGATGGCCATACATTAAATTAATCATTACATTAAGTTGATCTTAGTCTAAAACAGGACTAACGTATCCTTAACGAACGTTTAAGTTGATCTTAGCCGCAACGCGACTAATGCATCCTTAAACTGAAAACACCAAACCCAAATCTAAGTAAATACGGATTTGGACTAATCCACGTCCTACGGGCGATGGCATTACTCAGTCTCCGTATACAATCCACGGGCAACCACAAACAAAACAAACACACACGACACGAAGTGAAATTCTGGAGAAGGAGAAAGTTGTTACCGCGATGCGGTAGCGTAATTAACTGTAGGGGCTTCCGCCTGCAGGGAAGAGCGTCCCCACAATCAAAAACCCCTCATCCTGAGGGGGAATCTGACGAAGTCTGCTACATCGGCCGCATCCGTCTAAACCTCCGATCCACGGTGCCATAAATCAACTTGGTATCTTCGGAGAGGTAGACGGATAAAACCAAATAGCATCTGCCCCGAACCTCAGGCACGGACGCGAAGTCCAGGCCGCCGTTCGGAGGGGAACAGATTCTGGCACGCCCGGTGGGACCTCTTCCTCTTTCCACTCCACACTTCGTGTGTCGTGTTCGCGAACGAATCGCGGTTTACTGTGGTTGCCTGTGGATTCGAGGTACTAAGATTTGGTGTCTTGCTCCGTGCAGAAAGAAGAAGATCAATGGCTTCAAACTGCACTATCTGCAACTGCAACTCTCGCTCCGTCCTTACTGGAGGAGTGACTTATGGGCCCCAAGCGGCCTCCATCTTCGCTATGCCGGTGGAAAAGGTGACTCAGGCCACCGTTGGATTATTCTTCGGGACCATGCTCCTATCGATGAGCTTCAATGCCCCAATGACGTTGCAAGAAGCCCCAAAGGAGTCGGTCTTTGATCGGCTTACCATTGCCGCGGCCCCTCTCAACGGGTCGCCCAACTTCAACACCACAGTTTTCAACAAACTGGGCCAGAACGTCTACAAGCCCGCAATACCCGAAGCCGCCATCCCAAAGTGGATAGCCATCCCGGCTCAAGCGGACAAAATTATTGGAAAGGCTCCTCCTTTCAAGAAGTCAGTTTTTACAAGGCTGGCTATTCCGGTTGCTGCTCCAGGCGAGGTCCTTAAAGCTGCTTCCCCTGCCCAGAGAGGGCACGACGAAGTCACCCTTATAGCTGAAACAACTCCATCCGCACGACACGCTCGACGTCGCCACTGGCGCCGAGTAAGGAAGGCTGGGGGCAACTCCCCCTCTGGATTTACTCCACCAGCTCCAACGGTGGGGATCGATGCTGCTGTTCCAACCGGGAACAGCTTTGAATTGCTGAACACGGTGCGCAGAAACTCTCCTACCGCCGTACTAAAAAGATCCCCTCCTCCGGTGGGAAATGTTGCGGAAACCAAGCCAGAACAGTCCTCTCAGCGGCTGTCCTCTAAAATCTACAAGGTCTGGCGCCATGTCCAAGACTCGGTGATTGATCGAAATTTCTCCCCCCAGCAAAAGAAGCTGAAGGTCCGGCAGGAAGAAAACCGTCCTGTTAAGCCATAAAAGATGACGACTACTTGGGTGCTCACGACAGCGGCCCCCTCAACGTCAACCACTCAGAAAAGAAGGAGGCCAGAGAAAGCCCCAGTAAACGTGGAAGACCACAAAGACGCTAAACCCAAACGCCCCAAGTCTGTGGGCATGGTGGTGCACACCGTATACATGGCTTCTGGAAAGGAGGAAAGCCGTGCTTCGACGGGTCACCGACCGCTCACCCGATCCATGACGAAAACCCAGGAGCAGCAACAGAAGCTTCAGGAGATGATGATTGCAATGGCCGCGCTCACCGAGCCAAAAGAAAGCCCGGAGGCATCATCAGAGCAGCGTCACGAACAAGAAACTGATACTGAATTCTTACGCAGAGTCCTCGAAAAGAAGGACAGAGAAGCCGCCGAGCAAGCGGCTAACATAAAGCAAATGGCACTCCTCTTCCAAGATATGGTAGGGATGATGCTACAGCCGGACCCTCCAGTTGAAGACCCTCCGATCATTACTAAAGACGATAGAGGAAAGACATCTAATCCGCCTCCGACTCTTTCAGCAGCCAAAGATGAAACCATTTCCAAGGCTGCGCTGGATGACTATATAGCTCATCAGATCCGGATTCATCAGGCGAATGAAGCGACTGGGCAAATTGTTAGAACCGGACGGCCCTATCCGAGCTGGTATGACCAAATCAGTTACCCGCCGGGATATACGATCCCTAAGTTCCACGTATATAAAGGGACAGAGAATCCACATCAGCATGTCGCCCAGTTCAGGGCCTTATGCGGCAACACTGGAGGCGATGATAAACTGCTGCTTCGCCAATTCGTCGGCAGCTTAGCAGAAACAGCCTTTGAATGGTATTCGGAGCTACCTAACGACTCTGTCAAAACATTTGCGGAGATGGAGCTACTGTTTACACAAAGATTCGCGAGTGCTAGCGGACGCACCCCGATCACGGCACTGATTAATGCCAGGGTAAGGCCAGGCGAGACGTGGGTTCAATACGCGACACGATGGCGGAATCTATGGTCGAAGTGCGAACAACGCATCGAAGAAGCACCTGCGGTAGGCATGTTCGTGGGCACTCTTGATCCGCAAGCGACCATCTCGCAATTCATGATGTTCTTCAAGCCAACTACTTTCCAGGCTTTGATTGACAAGTTGACCCAAATGGATCAGATGGATCATAGATCATCTCCTTCAAAGACGGACCCTCGGAATGAAAAGGAAAGGGAAAAGCGATCATTGTCGCTAATGCCCAACAACAACCGAGCGACTCGAAGCCGGTTGCTCGTCCAAACAATACACGCCCATACGTACCCCTTGAGGACAGGATGGGACGCCCTTACTCTTTCCCCCGTGATAAAACGAGGAGGCTATTCGAGCTGGCGCTGCGCAACAGACTCATAAATCTGCCAGATCCAAAACGTCCGTTGCAACCGAACGACGCCAACGAGCCCAATTACTGCCCTTATCATCGAGTGCTAGGCCATCCGATTGAGGATTGCTACGTTTTCAAGAATTGGCTTGAGAACCAGTACCGTCAGGGCAAATTTGCGCTATCTGACAAATGGAAGGTGAATCCTCCGCAGCCCCACACCTCTAAGGGGACGAATACGCCGGGGGCAACATGCTCCGTTATTGAAGAAACTCCCTGGGAGGTTGTATTATCAGCCAAAACGAGGAGAATGCTAAATGATCTTCAGACCTGTCCAGCGGTCAAGTGGAAGAACCCCTTGGAACCGCAGGTTATTGAGGGGATGTTGAAGCCACGACCGACTCCGAAGACCGATGGTGGTAGTTCAAGCGCTCATAGTCAGCCGTCAAAATCTTCGAAAAAGAAGAAGAAGAAATCTAAGAAGCCCGTGAAGCCTGGCGACAAGCGCACGGACTTACAAAAGCAAATCGACGCACTGGATGAGTACAACCAAAAGGCGCGGACTCCCATTACGCTCCAAGATTTCATTGATCACGTCTTCCAAAAAGAAGATGAGGGAGAAAGTTCATCGGATGAATCCGAGGAATACGTGGCGAGCTGTCATATGATCTCCCATTCGACCACGAACGATGAAGGGACTTCTGGCACTGAAACGCTGGGGGCAAATGCCGAATCAAGAGCCCCAGGGTTATCAGTTGAAATGATTAGCGCGTTTCTTAACGAAGCTCGGTTGAAAAGCAAAGCTGATCGAGAACGCGAGACGGCTATATTCGAAAGGGCCAAGCGCCAGCGACTTGAGGAAGGAGCTAAAATGATCCCGCTGGAGCAAAATGCCTCCACCGCTGACAAAAGCCAATTCAAGATAAAAAAGAAGTTTGCTAAGGCCATATCGATGGGCATGAATCTACCACCCTCTGAAGAAAAAGTTACCGGCGTGGTGGAAATGCACCCCTCTTATTGCTTATATCATCAGAAGGTCTCGCATTCCACCCAAGATTGCAAAGCTTTCGATAAGTGGTGGCAAGGATACGTCGCTAATCGGCAACGCTTTAAACGGGAAAAGCGTAAAATTCGTCGGGAGCAAAGAAACACGACCAAAGAGCTTGAAAGAACTGCCAACAATTGTCACATGATTAACACTGCCGGGTCATAAGTGCCTACATTTGGGAGCGATTCCGATGAGGAGCTAGAGCTTGGCCCCCTCTTCAAAGAATCCATTTCGGGAAAAGAAGAAGAACCGAAGGCTTGCGAAAATATACAGCTACGCAATCGGACGCTACCTGAAAAGAATCTCGGACCCTTAAACAAGAAAAACAAAGGGAAAGAGAAGGTCTCTGAAGACATTGCTTTGGATGACCAAGTCGCGGAAGAGTTAACCGCCAAGAACCCGCCAAAGAGGAGTAAAGTGGATTACAATGTCTTGGCGCATCTGAGAAAGCTACCCTCACAACTCAGCATTCTCGATGCCCTATTACTATCAAAAGAGGCGAGGGATTCTTTGATTAAGGCCCTACAAGATCCGGACCAGTTCCAAGCCTTCCTAGCCGAACAAAAGATGAAGGATGAATTGGAAGAGGTGCACACAGCCGACGTTGCTTTTAGTGATGAAGACCTTCTCCTCGGGACGTGTGAACACAATCGCCCTCTTTATGTCTCAGGATACTGCCATGACATAAAGATAGGTAAAATCTTGGTCGATAACGGATCGTCTGTTAATTTACTCAATGTGCGAGTGTTAAAGGAGATTTGCATGAGTGTCCAACACCTCGCCCGAGACAAAATCACCATCTCCGGTTTCGACTCTCAATCCTCAAAGACTCTTGGATCTGTGATATTGACGCTACGCTTCGGGTTGCTCGTCACAGACATCAAATTCCATGTTATAGACGCCAAGACGTGCTACAATGCTCTGCTCGGCCGACCATGGCTACACGAGTACAATATCATCCCTTCTACATAGCATCAGTGCATGAAGTATTCTAGGGATGGCCTTGAGTACACTGTGGCGGGAGAGTTGAATCCGTTTTCCGTGAACGAAGTTCGCAAGTAAGAAGATGCCAAGTACTTCTTACCGAGTTTCGAAGACACGGAAATGTGTCACAAACCGGAGAACAAAACTAACGCCACCATCCCTGTCTTTGGCAGTGACACCGAGGAGGAGGAGGATATAATTTATTCAGGTCCATCCCAATCCACTAGGCCAGGACCATCCGTTCCTTCGTTAATCTTCGGCAGTGATTCAGAGGATGAAGTTCACGCTGTATTCCCTGCTCGGCTGTCAATACGAGCTTCTGCTGATGAAGAGCGAAGTCTGCAGATAACCATGGTGCCGCTTCAACATTACAAAGAACTGGATGCACTCAACGCCAACAGCGTAGAAGAATTGCACACATTCTATATTCCTCCCGGACGAAAAGGTGAGAAGGCAATCCTATTCTACCGTTCTGAAGAAAACAAGGTGGAAAAAGAAATTTGGCTTGGCGCGGATCCCACGCTCGACAGGCTTCAGCCCATCCGTCTTCCCAGATATTATACCAAAGGTTTGAGGAAACTGCTGAAATGCCAGGGAATACCTTTCGAACAAACCGTTAGAAAGGCCAAATTCTATGACAAAGTATGGAACGTTCCCGGGACTCAATGCAAATTGCCTAACGGGAGAATAGAAACAAAAGGGCTCGGGTACATCCGGTCAAAGAAACGGGAACTAGTAAACAGCTGTTATGTCATGTATGACTTCGATGAAGAGGCGGACGCTCAATAGGAGGACGCTAATCCTGAGCCAGCAAAAGTTCCTGATGCAAAACCGCCCAGTCCATCATTTGAAGACCAGATGGGCAAACTTATAAGGAATGCGGGTCAAAAAGCCCGAGATGATCACAATCGTGAAATGGCAATCTATGAGAAAGCCAAGACACAGCGCCTCCTTCAACAGGCGGTGAAGGATGAAAATACCGCTCCTTGTCAACCTGCTACAAAAGAGGTTCGACGCGAAAGCAAAAACAAGTCGAGAGGCAAGAAAGGCGCTCGACAACCACAAAGCAGAGCTAAGAAGCCACACATCCGAGAGTCGAGCGTTATTGACTTAGCCCTCATGAAGAAAATGGGTCGAGCATACTCATTTCCTCGGAACAAAACAAGGAAAATACTTGATCTTGCTCTAAAACATCAAATGCTTACACTGCCAGAGTCTAAACACCCTGAGCAAGCGGGCGAAATCTCCAACCCAAATTATTGCTCTTACCATCGAGTAGTAGGGCATCCGCTCGAAGATTGCTTCACCTTTAAGAATTGGGTTGAGGACCAATATCAGCTTGGCAAGTTCGCGTTGTCTGACAACTGGAGGGTAGCACCACCACAAAAGCACGAGCCCAAGGCCACGAAAGAAGAACCAACTCCGCATTGGGGTTGGCAGAAAATTCGCACTTGCCACGTGATAACAATATTAAAAGAAGAGTCCGAGGACATGAACAGCCTTCCTCGGTGCTTTGAAAACAGCAGCGATGAGGTAATCTCAGAATTTCCCCCAGCTCCAAAAGAACTAGAGGATGGAATACATACTACTGCAGATAACCTCAGGAAAATCGAGTTGGGGACGGTAAATGATCCGCGACCGACATTCGTCAGCGAGCTGCTGTCTGAAGAGAGGGTGGCTGCGTTAAAAGAAGTCCTTGTGCAGCATAAAGATTGCTTCGCATGGAACTATTCCGAGATGCCAGGACTAGATCCAGAAGTCGCTGTACATAGAATAGCAATATCCCCAAACATCAAGCCAGTCAAACAGGCGCCGAGAAGAATGCGGCTCGAGCTTGAAATGAGCATCAACGCCGAAGTCAAAAAGTTAATCGACTCTGGCTTCATCCAGGAAGTTCAGTACCCTGAATGGATCGCCAACATCGTCCCAGTGATGAAGAAAAATGGGACTGTGCGCATATGCGTAGACTTCCGGGATCTTAATAAAGCTTGCCCGAAGGATGATTTCCCAGTGCCAGTCACTGAACTGATGATAGACAATACATCCACTCATGAAGTTTTCTCCTTCATGGACGGTTCATCGGGGTATAACCAGATAAAAATGCACCCAGAAGACCAGAAGCACACAGCCTTCAGGACCCCTTTAGGTATATTCTGTTATAAAGTGATGCCCTTCGGTTTAAAGAACGCCGGTGCTACTTATCAGAGGGCCATGACAAATATCTTCGACGACCTTATTCATGAAATCGTCGAATGCTATATCGACGATCTCGTGGTTAAAAGCAAATCATATGAAGAACACCTCGAGCATTTGAAGACCGTGTTTCAACGCCTTCGACAATACAACTTGAAGATGAACCCGCTCAAGTGTGCATTCGGAGTTTCCTCGGGCAAATTCCTGGGATTCATCGTCCGGCACCGAGGTATTGAGATAGATCCATCAAAGATCAAGGCGATCATGGAAATGCCTCCGCCAAGAACTCTCAAACAGCTGCGGTCTCTCCAAGGGAAGCTCGCATACATACGGCGATTTATAGCCAACCTTTCAGGAAAGTGCCGTCCTTATAGTCACCTGATGAAGAAGGGAACCCCATTCGTTTGGGATCAAAAATGCCAAGGCGCACTGGATGAGATCAAGCAATACCTGCAGAACCCGCCGGTGTTGGCTGCTCCGGTTAAAGGGAAGCCTCTCATTCTTTATACAACCGCCCTCGAAGGTTCCTTAGGCGCATTATGGGCACAAGAGAACGATCAAGGGAAAGAAAGAGCACTCTACTACTTAAGTCGAGTTCTGCTGGGGGCAGAAAGCAACTACTCTCCCATTGAAAAACACTGCCTGGCGTTGATCTTCGCAATAACAAAGCTTAGGCACTATGCGTTGGCGCACGAAGTCCGTCTTATTTCAAAAGTGGACCCTCTCAAATATCTAATGTCAAAAGCTATATTGACAGGGCGACTCGCTAAATGGGCCCTGCTCTTGATGGAATTTTCGATAACATATCAACCTCTCAGGGCAGTAAAAGGCCAGGCCATCGCCGACTTCCTTGCTGAGCATCCCATACCTGCCGATTCTCCTTTAAATTGCGATTTGCCAGACAGACATGCGTTTGACGCAATCGACAGTGGTGATACCCGTTGGGAGCTATATTTCGATGGAGCATCTTCCATGAAAAAGCACAAACAAAGTACACCAATGATCAAATCGGGGATAGGACTCATCTTTGTGACTCCACAAGAAGGAATAATGCGCTTCGCCTTCTCCTTAACAGAGCCGAGAACGAATAATGAAGCTGAATATGAAGCTTTGATAGCAGGCCTCGAGATTGCCATTGATATGGAAATTGAAAGCCTCCTCATATATGGGGACTCCCAACTGGTCGTCAGTCAAGTGAACGGCGATTACCAAACATGCAAACCGGAATTGATAAAATACGGTGAAAAGGTGCAACAACTGCTAACCCAAATTCCCTCCTATACTTTGGAAAGCATACCGCGCGCAGAAAACAGCAAAGCGGATGCACTGGCCAAACTTGCTAAAGAATTGGCTGAAGAGAACCTCGATGACGTTAGAATCGTGATACAAAGCCGTCGAGTGCTCGCCCCAGCAGAAATACATCCAGAATCATATAAAGAAAAGGGAGCAACTGAGCAGGCGACCCTACAAATAAAAGACCATGAGAAGACCGAAGACTGGAGAGAAGTCTTCATAGACTACTTCAAGTTCCACCGAATGCCTGAAGATGCGTCCGCGAGACATCAAATCATAAAACGAGCTCTGTCCTTCGCCTTCATCAATGATACTCTCTACAAGAGGTCATTCGATTCTCTATGGCTGAGATGCTTAGGACCGGACGAATCGGAAAAAGTCGTTCAGGAAATTCATGACGGAATCTGCGGTTCTCACCAAGCAGGTCCAAAGATGAAGTTGAAGATCAAACGGATGGGCTATTACTGGCCCACGATGATTCAAGACTGCATCGAATATGCGAAGCAATGTCACTCATGCCAGATTCATGGGGACTTCATCCACCAGCACCCAAATCCGCTGCATCCAATGGTAGCTAGCTGGCCATTCGAAATGTGGGGGACTGATATAGTCGGCCCCATCGAGCCAGCATCGTCTAAAGGACATCGTTTCATCCTAGCGACGACTGACTACTTCTCTAAGTGGGCAGAAGCAGTACCATTGAGAGAAGTGAAGACGGAGAATATCCTCCATTTCTTCAAAACGCATGTCATATATCGGTTTGGAACTCCGAGGCGGATCATCTCCGATAACGGGCCGGCCTACCGAAGTCATAAAATCAGCCGCTTCGCACAGCAGCATAACATAGACTGGAGATATTCCTCAGTCTATAATCCACGAGCTAACGGTCTCGCCGAGGCCTTCAACAAGACCTTGACGAAAATTATAAAGAAAACAGTGTCCCGAAATAAGAAAGACTGACATGAGAGGCTGCAAGAAGCTCTTTGGGCGTATCGAACCACATTCAAGACGGCCACGAACACAACGCCATACGCGTTGGTGTTCGGTACAGAAGCAGTACTCCCCCTCGAGATAGAGCTACCCTCTCTACGAGTGGCAGTCCACTACGAGTTGACAGACGAAGAAAATGCTCACCTTCGGTTTGAAGAGCTTGACGCCCTTGATGAAATCCGGCTTCTAGCACAACAAAATCTGGAAGCTTATAAAGCAAAGATGACGTGCTTATACGAAAGATTGACCCGACCGAGGACATTTCGTCAAGGCGAACTCGTGCTAGTGGTCAAAAGGCCTATGATCCCCAATCGCGCCAAGCGGGGAAAGTTTGAGCCAAACTATGAGGGCCCATACATCATTGATAAGGTCTACCAGGGTGGGGCCTATCTACTCGTGGACATGCACGGTGAAAGGCCTTTTAGGCCAATAAACGGTCGTTTCCTAAAGAAATACTACGCTTAATGAGCTACGGCCTAGGTCAACGGTAGATGACGACAACTATGTCCGCTCGCTATCTTCTTAAGCCCAAACTCTATAAGCAGTAAATGGCCTTCCTTAATGATGGACCGAAATGTCCTTAAACTAATAGCAGACCGAAACGTCTTTAAACTACTACCGCAGCATCCTTAGGCTGACAAAAAAAAAAAAAACGGTATGTCCATAAGCAAAAAGGGCACGGATGAAAACCTGAAAGGGCTCCGTGAGTAAAAACAGCAGGGCTACCGGCGAGTGTTCGTGAAAACCCGAAAGGGCGCAACCTCGTTAAAAGACACTTATAGGGTCTTCTCGACCTTATAAGGAGAAACCACCTGCGTGAGATCCTTACGACTCACAAAGGAGCAACACACTTAGGGATCCCCATGATTCCTAAGGAGAAAACACACTTGCGAGATCCTCACGACTCGTAAGGAGAACTCTCTTATGGGACCCTCACGGCTCATAGGATTTGAAAGTCTTAAGTCACAGAGACCTAAACCTGTGCTTAAGCAAACCCCCACAAACTTTCAATATTGCCCTACAAGTGGCTCAGTATTGACCCTTGTATACAATCCACGGGCGCGAATAAACATTTCCCTAACTAAGTCCCATCTGAAACTAGGGATATGCTTGCATGGAAAACAACCCTTGTAGATCCTCTCAACTTACAAGGGGAAAACCCTCCTGTAGAATCCTTGCGACTTACAGAGGAACAAAACACTTAGGAACCCTCACGATTCCTAAGGAGAAAATACACCTACGAGATCCTCACGACTTGTAGGGAGAAATACCTTTATGAGACCCTTACGGCTCATGAAGTCAAAGCCTTAGTCGACAGGACCCTAACCCTGGTCGCTAAGCCACCTTTGTTCGACAGTGACAGAGGCAAATGATGATTCGCTCATGGTAATATCCCAGTTGCAGCGGTGCTGATGCCGAAATCGGTGTCCAATTTCAGGTTTACGGCGAAAGCCAGTAGGCCGCTCATGCATACGAAATAGCTGAAATGATAGGGCAACTTGCAATAAAAAAGCAGCAAGTAAAATGTATGCATGTAAAATAGCCGAAATGATTGGGCGACTCACAATAAAAAGCAGCGAGTAAAGATGAAATAAATAGCCGAAATGATTGGGCACCGCGAGAAATAGCCGAAATGATTGGGCAATCGCGACCTTCGCGATATAAAAGCTGAAATGATAGAGCATCGCGGAAATAAAATAAAAAAAAAGATGATAAAACTTTGGCCCTACAGTTAAGATCACATCGATCCTTGTATACAATCCAAGGGCGTAAACAAAGAGGGAACCATACTTTCCCAACAGGCTCCGCCAGAAGACGAAGCCAAATCTTGACAGTTCAGTCCAACTTCGAAGAAATCAATATCTTCATCAAATTCCTCGACTCACGGATACAAACACTCCTTGACGAGAGCCTTCTGATCCGCGTCGACCTGCAGAGCCACCAGAGCCTCTATGGGAACCCTCGACTCGTTTCAAATCCCAAGGAAACAAATAATCCTTGGCGCTTGGGAAACAAATAATCCCAGCAAATTCCTCGACTAACGGATACAAACACTCCTTGACGAGATCCTTCTGATCCGCGTCGACCTGCAGAGCCACCAGAGCCCCCGTGGGAACCCTTGACTCGTTTCAAACCCCAAGGAAACAAATAATCCTTGGCGCTTGGGAAACAAATAATCCCTAGCAAAATTCCTCGACTCACGGATACAAACACTCCTTGACGAGAGCCTTCTGATCCGCGTCGACCCGCAGAGCCACCAGAGCCTCTATGGGAACCCTCGACTCGTTTCAAACCCCAAGGAAACAAATAATCCTTGGCGCTTGGGAAACAAATAATCCCAGCAAATTCCTCGACTCACGGATACAAACACTCCTTGACGAGAGCCTTCTGATCCGCGTCGACCTGCAGAGCCACCAGAGCCTCTATGGGAACCCTCGACTCGTTTCAAACCCCAAGGAAACAAATAATCCTTGGCGCTTGGGAAACAAATAATCCATAGCAAATCCCTCGACTCACGGATACAAACACTCCTTGACGAGAGACTCCTGATCCGCGTTGACCTGCAGAGCCACCAGCGCCTCCGTGGGAATCCTCGACTCGTTTCAAACCCCAAGGAAACAAATAATCCTTGGTGCTCGGGAAACAAATAATCCCTAGCAAACTCCTCGACTCACGGATACAAACACTCCGTGATGAGAGCCTCCTAACTCATGTCAACTCGCAGAGCCATCACTCTCTCCGCGAGCAAATTCCCGATTCGTCCCAATTTGTAAGAAGAAGTCTCAGACATCAAGGATTGAAAAGCCTGCTTCTTGAGCAATGGGGCCCTGCAAGTCAATCCAAAATGGTCTCTTGCATACTATTCACGGGTCTCACTCTCCGAAGTCGAATTTCGACGAGGAGGGAAACAACCGCTTACGAATCCTCTCGACTCGTAAGAGGGAAAAATTCTCTTATAGGATCCTTACGACTTATAAGAGAAAACCACACTTAAGAATCCTCACGATTCCTAAGGAGAAAATCCACCTATGAGATCCTCTCGATCCGTAGGGAGAAAAGCCTCTATGAGACCCTCACGGCTCATAGAATTGAAAAGTCTTAGGCAACAGATCTGAACCTGCGGCCTAAGCCGTCGTTATTCCTTAAGAAGGTCGGGATACTCGTCCTAATCATCCGTCAATCATGGTTACTAAGGTGGCATACTGATAATAAAAGAAAGAAAAGACGGAGAAATGACACAAGACATTACAAAAATATGCACCTTTCATTCATAAATATTGATTGAGTTTAGGATACATCATACCAAAGAATACAAGATATACATATATGTTACAAATACCAACGATACAAGGAAAATTACTGAGAAGGAAGCGTCTTGCACAGATCCAGCAATTGCTCGCACACTTCCTTCCATGTTTTTTCCCGATTGGCCACCACTGCCAACTCCGCCTCCACTTGGGCCCGTTGCTGTGCGACGGATGCAAGCTGATCCCTGACGACCTGATGAGCAGCCTCACGGCCTACAATGTCACGCTCGGCAATATCGAGTGCCCGCTTCAGTTTCAGCCCATTTGAGATGCGCTCCAGAAGACCCTCGAAGACGGCCTTTACCTCAGCGGCGTTCGTCTCAACTTCAGCACGCAGACGAGCAGTGTTTCTTGAAGATTCTTGGCACTCCTTCAGCCTCAAAACCACTTCTTGTTCCAGATGACGGAAATGAGAAGCGCTTTGCTCGATCCATGCTCCCCGTTGAGTGCTCGAGGCCAAAGTCTCAGGGGACAGGCGCATTGACTCTAGCTGATGAAGGCGAGCCTCGATCTCCCGACAATAGTTAACCCAAGAGGTGACAGTACCCTCGTCATGGAAGGTAGCAAATATCGCCAACATCGGGTTAACCGTCGTGGCGAAATCCTCGGTAGATACTGGAGCCTCGATGTCGAGCTCCTCGATGTAGTCGCTCAACATGCGCAAACTATTCGCGGCACCTTTTGAGGACGGGCGTCGCTGGGAAGGGCCGTCCGGTATTGTAATGCGAGACTCAAAAGATATCGAGACTGGAACGACAGCTGGAAAAAGACGAAAGGCGATTAGATGATGATTCAATGGATACGAAGGAATTCATTGATAAGATGGTTTACTATACCGGTGGAAACAGGTGGCAAGGCCGGAAGGGCTGGTGGCGCAGCCGATCTTTCTGCTCCCCCTTCGATTTGCAACGCTGCAGTCAGAATAAGAGAGAGTTGGAAATAATTCTACCGCTAAAAAGACAAAGCTACCAATCGGGAACAGTACTCACCAGCGCCACCCGACGGGGAGGCGAATTCAGATGGGAAGGAGAAGTGTGGGAGCAACACTTGATAGAGATGATCAAAAAGCACTCCTGAAAGATACAACGGCGTGAATTCAGTACATAAACTGTATATCTGAAAGAAAGGATTAATAAGTTATAAACCCATACCTTCCAACATCTTCGAAGGAGTAAGAGAGGGTTGGGAGGTGACCACCGCCAAGGCAGTCGTTGAAGGCGCTCCTTCAAGCAGTGGGGCATCAGCACTAGCTGCACCTGCATTATGAAAAACTGAACTTGTCAAAAAAGATTGTAAAATTAAGAAAGGCAGTCACTTGGGGTTTACCTGAGGAGCTCCCGGCTGAAACGGAGGCGACTCCCTCCTCTACCGACATGAGACCACCGCCCGTAGCCTCGTCACCTGACTCGATGGGGATCGTCGTCGTGCTAGCAAGACCTGGGGACGGCGGAGGGCCATAGACGGGAAGAGCTATGATTGGAGTATTGCCAAATTCCAGAGAGGGAGCGGTTGGCTCGTCCTCGGAAATCATGGCCACCTCACCCACTACTCTCTCAGGTTCAGTAGCTGTGGTTGTATCGTCTATCGTCACCAAGGGACCGCCGACCTCGAGCGCCTCAGCCGCCACCACCCTGGACTCAGTTATAATGATCATATCATCTGCCACTGCTCCAGGTTCGGCATCAATGACCTTCTCGACGGCAGGCCCCTCAACCTCCACCTCAGGCTCCAAAGCCATAACGACGTTGCCCACCGTCGGCTCGAGTTCGGCAAATACCACTTCCTCTATTTCTTTGGGATCAATGGCTTCCGCCTCCCCCTCGATCGAACTTGGCCCTGCAAAGATAAGAGATATAAGGACCAATGACATTAAAGTCCTTATAACAAAAACTCTGAGAGAAATATTACCTGAAGCAGATTTACCGTTTGCGCTCCGAACTGCTCGCGCCACCTCTCTGCGGGCAGTGGATAGGGCGACAGGGGCCTCTTCAGAGGGAATATCAGCTCGAGGGGCGG
Source organism: Agapanthus africanus (assembly GCA_030015575.1). NCBI lineage: Eukaryota > Viridiplantae > Streptophyta > Magnoliopsida > Asparagales > Amaryllidaceae > Agapanthus > Agapanthus africanus. The sequence goes on from CM057351.1 coordinate 352,860,830, forward strand.
TGCTGGGGCCCGCACCCATAGCCAAGGCAGCCCTGCGCGCCTTCGCCTCACGCCTCAACCGCTTCCTCTCCTCCCGAGCGGTCATGAGGGACCTCTGTGATGCCTCCTTCAAGGCATCATCGTCTTCATTCAGGGATGCCTCCAGAGCCTTTAAGGCACCTCTCATCGGCTCTCCGAGACGAACCTCCTGCGGTGGCCCAGAAGAAGCAGGAACGTCGGCAGCTGGTACAACATCTGCGTCGCTAGGAGGGAACGGCATTGAGGTTCCTGTAACTAAAAGGGAAGGGTTAGATCGACCATAACACAAGGAAAATGAAAAACTTGATGAGTTGAAACTTACTAAGGCCCATAGATGCCCTGAGACGTTCCTCCTCCTGAAAAGTCCTCAGAGAAGCAGCAATGGCTTCTTCATCAGTGATGCCTGTTGAAAGAAAAGAAAGAAAAGCGTTAGTCAAAAATAATGAAGAGGATATGTTGCAATAAAGAAAAGGCGACTAGTAGTTACCTGATTGCGCAAGCTTAGCCAGCCACGCGTCACGCTTCACCAACCATGCCGAAGCTCTGAGAGCAGCCTCCAAGTCTGTATCGTCCGGCGGCGGCATCACCAACCCTGCGTTAGTCCCATATTCGAGCAGACCTTCAGCATGAGGGGCATGAGGTTCCTGGCCGAACACGACATCCGCAGCGAAGAGCGACTTCTTCTTTTTCTTTTGACCCCCGACCCTAGGCTCGCGGGGGATCGACTTCCGCTTAGCAGCTGCTTTGGGACGAAGAGTCCCGATGTCCGCACCCACGCCAGACTCTGGCGAGGGTACAACCACTGCCTCCACTGGAGCACAGGGTGTGTGAGGTGCGTCTGTGATATCGGGGAGCGTCAGCTCACGTGGAGGACTTTGCGCACGTGATGGTCTGCCTCCAGCATCTTTTAGAGGAGGGACCACCAGGATCCTTGGCGCTAAGGGAGCGTTACGATTGGTACCGGGGGGTACTTCTTTACGGTCGATCAACACTCGCCTCTCTTCTTTTATAACAGCCCCCGTCGCATGATTGTACCACTCTTTATATACGTTAAGGAGTCGTGGAGCACAGACCGGCGTGCTAATGAAAAAGCGAGAACCCGTGTTCAGGCGCATGAAATGGTGTAACGCGTTCTCCATCCCTTCTTCATTTACAGCAGGTTCCAGTAAGAAAGCTTCTAAGGGTACCCCTTGATCGTAACCCAGTTGTCGGGCAAAACGATGCGGGTTATATCTCATAAAGACTGCTGCACTGCCCTGCCTGAAGACTAGGAAACCCGGTCTAATAGAATACAAATGGAGGATCTCCCGGGCCGTCAACACTGAAGCTCCATCCTTGAAGGAGTCCTGTAATGGTCGCACCGCAGTGGTGGACGCCTTCCCAATGGTTAATACCTTATCAATAAAGGACATTCCGACTCCAACGGTGTGAGGGCGAAGCAGTAAACCCCTGGCGTCCCGTGGTGAAGGGGTCACGATTGATGAGCCAATCAGATGTAAAATGCGAGGAAAACCGCACTTGTCAAAGAATGAAGGCCTTTTATGCATACCAAAGACACCCGCCGTGTGTAGCTCGAGCCACGATGCAAAGTAGTGCATCGGGAAGACCACGTGCAGTACCCCGGGCTCGTTGGCATCCGCTGCTCGGCTGAGGCCATGATATAGGTGCGCCAGACCGGCAATCCCCACGGCCACCTTTACCCCAATGACCATGCGGTGGGCTGGATAAAAGACAGAGGGCCGCATGCGATGAGAATGCATTGGGATCGCGAACCAACTCAGCCACAGCCCGAGAAATCCTAAGAAAAAGGCCTCCTCATCCATCCCAGGGACTGCAATTTCCGCGAAAGATATGGTAGGGAAGTCTGGGAGGAAGAAAACCTTTTGGTCTATCTCCTTCGTCGGCAGGTTAGCCAAACCTAGACCAAAAGGATCATCCAGAATAGCAGATTTGACGGCTCCTGACGAAATGACGCTAGGACGGAGGAAGCGAGCAATGAAGTCCTCAAAATTAACTCCTCGGCTCCCGTGTTCGATAAAAAGGGACTCGTAGATGTTCAACACCTTGATCAGGCTCGGGAATTGGTGTTGAACGGCATTTTCCGACGTAATCCCCCTTACCATCGGCTTAGCACCGAAGACGTACTCATCTGTCGGGAGCAGCTCTTCATAGTGTTCCCCCATGACTGGTAGGCCGGATACCTCCGCGAATTCCTCCAAAGAAATGGACACTTCCCGATCCATGGCAAGGAAAGTGTGGGTGGGAATATTCCATTGCTCCAAGAAAGCCTTGAACCACCAAGTGGGGAGCGTAGGATATTGGAAAAGAGAGACATAGACCGCGGTGTACAGTCCTAGTCTTATCAACTGCGACTTCCTCGTCGACAGGATGTACCGGGCCCACGGCAGATAGCCAATTGGGTGGCGGGGAATCAAACCAAGGTTATATGATTGCCCCCAGGGTCGTGCTTCTCCCTGACAGATACGGCGTCCTAGGATATCCAAAACCAAAGGACGCTGAACCGGGACCGCATCCATAGCGGGATGAAGAAAGCTGTTCGCGGTCCAGTCTATCATCTCCACGGCATACTGCACTGGAGGTGGGTTAGCGTAGTGAATCGCCGTGATAGGTTCTGACGGCACCGCGCAAGTGAAGCTGCGTCGACCCATAATAATCTGGTTATACCAAGACCCCCAAAGGTGGAGTTTCTTGTACTCAGGGTCGTACTCTCTAATCATGGTTAGGGCTTCACGGTCCAAGGGCGCCTCGGGAAATCCCTCCTCCGAGCGGACGAACGGGAATGAAGTGTCTTCAGACATGATCGCTGCAAAAGAACAATGTAGCCGTTAGTGTCGTAATCCCAACGTTTGGCATAAAAAAAATGCATTAATTAAATAAAAAATCAAAATTAATTAAGTACACCGCACCATAGTGCAGTGAGTAGGAGACCAAAGAGGGACCCACAAAATCTAAATGACAATACGTCAATTAATAAGACAAACTCATCATTAGATGAGATTGTCAGTTGGCCCCCGGGGAGACATTCACATTTTGAAAAGGGGGAAGAATCCCTAGAGACAAGGAGAAAATCTCCTCTTTCAGAGCAAAGCTCTGTCACAGAATGACACTTGTCAAATTCTGGTCTCAAAAGAATAAAATTCTATAAAGAGAACTTAGCTCTGTAATTTCCCATCAAAGAGAAAATTTTTGAAAAGAAATTTAAAATTAAAATTTCTGGAATCCCGAAAAATCCATGAAAAACTTATAAAAATTTTTCTTCATTTTTCAGATCTAAAAGATCTACATTTGATTCAAGAGCAAAGCTCTGTTCATGGGTTAGAACCCATGAACGAGATCTCTGTAGATCTATGGATTTGTGAGAGCAAAGCTCTGCTGATGAAACCCCAAAGAGAATTTCTTTAGATCAAAAGATCTATGAGAGAAAAGCTCTGTTGGTTAAAATTGATTTAAAATTAATTATTACCTAAAGTTTTCTAAACTTTGGGAAATGAGAGCAAAGCTCTAGAGTTATGAAAGCAAGAGCAAAGCTCTGAAATTCTTAAGCAAGAGCAGAGCTCTGAAAATCTAAATCTAGAAAATGGTGGAGAGTTTTCTAAAGGCCAGAGGCCCTATTTATAAGGCGCTTGCGCCTCTTGAGCTCACCCCCTTGATCTAACGGTCAGGGGGGTTGCCACCGCTGCACTCACGTATGCGCCACGTGAGCGCAACGGTGGGGGGGCATTTATTTCGCCCAATCAGAGCAAAGCTCTGTTCAATTTCAAAATTCAAAATTTTGAAGCAACGCTTCAAGTCTTGGGCGCAACGCGCCACGCGTCAGGCGCTAATACGTCAGTGCAACGCCCAAGAAGGCGCGCCCAATCAGAGCAGAGCTCTATTTGTCTGAAGCAACGCTTCAGTTGCGCTGCGCTCTGCGCTGCGCGACACGTGTCAGCGCAGATGCGCTAGCGCAGTTGCGCTGCGCTCTGCGCTGCGCGACACGTGTCACGTGCTGGGGCATCTGCGCCAAACTAAATTAAGATTTTAAGAAATCTTTTCTGTTCTTGTTAAAACAAGAAGATTTTCTTCTGCAAAGCAGAAGCCCTTGGATTAAAGATCCAACGGTGGGGAAAATTCCCCAGATCACTCAGAGAATGATCTCTTTAACAAATTTAACTAATTTGTGAGCACTATAAAAAGGACCCTAAGCCTCAATTCAAAGGCATGAAAATTTTTCTTGAAAACTCAAGAACTTTAAACAGAGAGAATTCTGAGAAGATTTCAAGAAAAAGGTAAAGAGCCTTCATGAATTAGAAGAAATTCCTTCTAATAGATCATTGATCTAAAAACAAGATCAATGATCTCTACATAATAAACAGTGCTTTGCACTTCTAGTGAACTTCCGGTTCTTTAAAAAACAATAAAAAAAAAAATAATAATAATAATAGTGCTTGGCACTTTTATGAACCTCTGGTTATTCAAACAAAGAAAATCTTATTTTTCTTTGATCTAATTTAGATCAAGAAATTAAACAGTGCTTTGCACTTCCCTTCTTGAATCTAAAAGATTCTTAGTGCTTTGCACTTCCAAACTGCGCCGTTGCGCTCTTAAGAGAGCGCCACGTGTCGGCTATAGAACCGTTTGCGCTAAACGCCTTTAAGATAGAGCTTTGCTCTCTAGAAATTGGCGCAACCCGCTGAGAGCGCGCCACGTGTCGCCAGCGCAACAGCGCAGCGCACTGCGCTCGCCAGCGCATGACACGTGTCTTCATCACAAGCGCTTGCGCTCAGTAATAGACGCAAAGCGTTTGACAAATGCAAGGCATTTCACTTCCTGAAGGGCCAGGCCCAATTAAAAGGCTTAACAGGCCTAATAAATAAAATGCTGTGCATTGTTTGAAAGGGCAGTGCCCAACTGAAAAGGTCCAATGGACCAAAACAAATGATCTGCATCATAATAAAAAGGGCAGACCCCAGTCAAAATAGGCATAAATGACCTGAAGTAATGCAATGCATTATTTAAGTGGGGGGCAAAGCCCTAGCACAGGTCTAATAGACCAAAAATAAATAAGGGCGTTGAACATTTTCAACTGGACTTAGCCCAATTTTGGCCGTAAGTCCTTAAATCAAATTGATTGAGCAAAATGGTTCTCCTGAATCAATTCACAACCGGTTCGAGGGTACATCTCCGAACTCCTTTGACATTCATCGTTGTAATTCCTCAACGACGTCAAAGAGGTGACGGGTCCCAACGGCCACACACCTAATAGTGGACCGAAACGTCCCTAAACTAATATCGGACCGAAACGTCCCTAAACTAATATCGGACCGAAACGTCCCTAAACTAATAATGGACCGAAATGTCCCTAAACTAATATCGGACCGAAACGTCCCTAAACTAATATCGGACCGAGACGTCCCTAAACTAATGATGGACCACTATGTCCCTAAACTGGCGTTGGACCGAAACGTCCCTAAACTAATGACGGACCACTACGTCCTTAAACTGGCGACAGACCGAAACGTTCCTAAACTAATATTGGACCGAAACGTCCCTAAACTAATATCGGACCACCACGTCCCTAAACTGGAATATGGACCACTACGTCCTTAAACTGGCGACGGACCGAGACGTCCCTAAACTAATATCGGACCACTACGTCCCTAAACTGGAACAATGGAGCCTCCAAACGCTCTTTTGCCGGATCTAAACGGTCCCGTTTAAGTTGATCTTAGCCCCAAACACGGCTAACGTATCTTTAAACATTCAAATGGATTATAAAACTCCCAATCAACTCTGGTTTGAGGGTACATCTCCGAGCTCCTCTGATACATGTCGTTGTAATCCTTCAACGACGTCAGAGAGGTGACGAGTCCCGATGGCCATACATTAAATTAATCATTACGTTAAGTTGATCTTAGCCGCAATGCGACTAATGCATCCTTAAACTGAAAACACCAAACCCAAATCTAAGTAAATACGGATTTGGACTAATCCACGTCCTACGGGCGACGGCATTACTCAGTCTCCGTATACAATCCACGGGCAACCACAAACAAAACAAACACACACGACACGAAGTGAAATTCTGGAGAAGGAGAAAGTTGTTACCGCGATGCGGTAGCGTAATTAACTGCAGGGGCTTGCGCCTGCAGGGAAGCGCGTCCCCACAATCAAAAACCCCTCATCCTGAGGGGGAATCTGACGAAGTCTGCTACATCGGCCGCATCCGTCTAAACCTCCGATCCACGGTGCCATAAATCAACTTGGTATCTTCGGAGAGGTAGACGGATAAAACCAAATAGCATCTGCCCCGAACCTCAGGCACGGACGCGAAGTCCAGGCCGCCGTTCGGAGGGGAACAGACATTCATATACATAAACAGGATTTCAAACTTGAGCTATAGCCTTATTATTTTGACGTGTCTGAGATGACACTGAACTCTTTTAAACTGTAAACCTCTTAACACTATTTAGTAAAATAACAGGACGTATATCCTAAATATGATATCTATTATATTTCATACTATCACGTCTGCTTTATGCCGTGACATATCTATTCCACGGCTATTTTAAAGAAGAGGTTTATATATATATTTTCGGCTACATTGGGCTTATACCTAGATATAGGTCATCTGCATTGATAGGTGTTACTTGGGATTGCGTGATAGATGGTGTTGCATTATGATACATATGCATATCATATAGTATATTGGTACAGATTATGATAGTACTATATACATGACCTAGGTATATTCGTGCATTTCGATTTCTACCTTTAGATGTACTTTTATTCACTGAGTTCCTAACTCATCCCCATTGTGCCACAGTTTCTTGCAAGTTTTACCGCTTGGATTATCAGCAGTTTGGGCACACATTCCTTTCGGTGATTGATTGGTAAGTAGGTTATTATTGTATCATACTCACTCTTGATTATTCTTATATTCTTGTATCTAGTGGAAACTCCATCAACTTAGAAATGATATATTGTGGACTTAGAAGCGAGACTTAGAAATTATGATGTCGCACTCTTTAGAGTCGACTTCTGATATAGATTGTTTGGCTGTTCCGCCTTTTGGACGTGAAAGCTAGCTTCCGTTGGGATGCTATTTATTTGTTGTAGTGTATCGGGTTTTTATATAAAATTTTCAAAGAAGGTGCTGTCAGATTTTCAAAACGTCATAGATGCTTTTCAAACATAACTAGTTAAATTTAAATGTTATTTAAACTGATTCCATCTGATGACTATTTTAAACTCACCTTCAATATTTCCAAAAGGGTTTAGATTCCGGGTTTCGGCTTACTTGAACCGCGTCGACGTCTTTAGATGTCACGTGATTTAAGTGCCGGTCACGTGCCACATTTAGGTCGCGACAAACACTAAGAATTTGAGGCGCTCACATGGGATCACATGAGGCGCTCCAAAAATAGGGTTTATTCCCTTTTCTCCTTTATAAGTGCTGAGCACTTCTCAGGGGTCACGTGGCTAGATCTCAGTCTTTCCTTTTTCGCTCTTCAAAGTTGCTCACATGGGAACACGTGAGCTTTTATTGTGTTTCGTTGAACGCTAATGAATCACCAGGCTGTTCTTCTATGGTTCTGGGGAATTAAGTTCTCGTTTTGTTCTTTAAAAGGATTAAATTCTTTTTAAAGGGTTAAACCCTAGTTTTAGAAGAATTAAATTCCCACATGTTTTGTAAGAGTTAAACTCTTTTGGATTTAGTTCTTTTTCTTAGATTTTGAATCTACATGACAGAATCTCTCCGATGAGAATTAAATTCTCAACTTGTGGGAAAATTTGCTTCTGCAGATCTTAACCAGTGGAAGAACTAAGTTCTTTGAGAAGAGTTAAACTCTTGGTTTGAGAATTAAATTCTCTTTTTGTGGGAGCTTTTGAGAGGGGTTCCCCTTCTTTAGAGAATTAAATTCTCTCTCTATTTTTCTTCCCCTCTCCCTCCTGTCTTTTTCTTTTTTGAACTTGAAGTTTATGGGGGGTTCTTCTCTGCAAGACTTGAAGTCTTCGGTCCTTTATATAGGGGAGCCTGATTTGTTGAATCAGTTGAATAGATCTTTTCTCTAATTGATTTGGGGATGTTTCCCACCGTTGGATCTTTAATCCTAGGGCTTCTGTTTTATAGAAGGCAATCTTCTTGTTTTTAAGAAGATTGGGAAAATATTTTCTCATACAAAACTTATTCTGTATCTTGGTGATTTTTAATCACCATTGGATCTTTGATCCAACGGTGCTCTGATTTACAGAGCACAATCTTTCTTGTTCAGAAAGATTGGGAAGATGTTTTCCCCTACAGAGCTTATTCTGTAGCTTGGTGATTTTTAATCACCATTGGATCTTTGATCCAACAGTGCTCTGATTTACAGAGCACAATCTTTCTTGTTTAGAAAGTTTGGGAAGATTATTTTCTCAATCAGAATTTAATTCATTCTGTGCTCTGATGATTTATCATCTCCGTTGGATCTTTGATCCAACGGCAGAGAACTTTTAGTTCTGGAGCCAGCGCTCTCGTGCTTTGCACGTGATGCGCTATCACAGAGTCTTTGACTCTTAGCGCTTGGCGCTCAGCACTTTCGTGCTTTGCACGTGATGCGCTGCCTCAGAGTCTTTGACTCTTTAGCGCTGGCGCTCAGCGCTCTCGTGCTTTGCACGTGAGGCGCTGCCTCAGAGTCTTTGAATCTGGGTGCTGGCGCTCTCATGTTTTGCACGTGAGGCGCTGCCTCCTAAGAGTTTAACTCTTATTTAATAGATTAATTTTTTGTTTTGCACATTGGTGCCCGCGTGAGGAGCACGTGATGCGCCATCATAGGATTTACTTCTATCCGAGGCAGTACTTTCATGCTTTGCATGTGGAGTTTTTCCTTTATTTTTATTTTTATTTTATTGTTATTATTATATATTTTTTTTTTTAATGGAGCAAGTTTTGAGCCAAAATTTTGGCGGGAACAGCCATATGAGATGATCAATTTTGGAAGACAAGAGTATAGTTGGGGTTCAGTTGAAAGGGGTTTTGGCTTTGGAAGACTTATCTCAATTTGGGCTAAGGTTGGCTTCATTATAGTGTTAGACACTAGAGTATACTCAGCGCTGATGTGCTCTCACGTGAGGCATTCGAAAGTTGGCGCAGCTCCAATGGATTTGTTCACTTATTCTTTTCTGAGTGCTAAGCACTATTGGGTCACGTGAGATCACGTGAGGAGCCCCAAAGAGCGAAAACTATCTTTGTTTTACTCTCAGAATATGCATATAAGTGTTAAAAACTTGATCCTTATGACCATCACGTGTGGACACGTGAGGGTATCCACGCGTTGGATATTAATCCTTCAGGTTTACCCCTTTTTTCTTTAAAAAAGTGTTTGTCAGGGGTCACATGGGGACACGTGAGACGCCCAAAAAGTGAAACTGCCTTGGCTTTACTCCCTTTTTATTTTAAGAGGCTTGTTCAAGGGTCACGTGGGAGCACGTGACCTAATCTCATTCATTCTTTTGATCGTTGAGGGGGGAGGGGGGCTCACGTGGATGCACGTGATCTGACATTTATCATATTGGGTGTTGATCTCTTTTTCGTGCATGGAGAGTTGATCCTTTCTTTAAGAATTAAATTCTTTTATAAGGTTAAACCCCAATTTTATTTAGAGAAATTAAATTTCTCTCTGTAGTGTTGAAAGAATTAAATTCTTTAAACCCAATTCTCCCCTTAAGTTTTGAATCTGCATGACAGATCTCCCCCGATGAGAATTAAATTCTTAACTTGTGGGGAGATCTGCTTCTGTAGATCTTCAACCAGAGGAAGAACTTAGTTCTTTTTCAGAAGACTTAAACTCTTGGTTTGAGAATTAAATTCTCTTGTGTTTTATGGGAGCTTATGGAATGATCTCTTTCCTTCTCTTGCCTAGAGTTTCTTTCTTTTTTGAAGAGATCTTCTTCTCTCTGGAGAATTAAATTCTCTTCTTTTCTTTTTTTCTTTCTAGGGGTTTCTCTTTCTCTTTTCCGTGTCTCTCCTTTTCTTCTTGGCTCCTATTTATAGGAGAAAGAAAAGAACCAGTTTGTTCAGTCAATCTCTCTTTGAGAGATTTTGATTGATTTTATAACCAACATGATCTTTTAGATCGCTCGGTGAATTTTATTCACCGTTGGATTTTTAATCCAAAGACTTCTATTTCACATAAGATATTTCATTTGTTGTTCCTGGCAAATTTTTTTAGGAAAATATTTCCTTGCACAGAATCTTCTTATAAATTGGTGTTTTTAATCACCATTGGATTTTTAATCTAACGGTGCTCTACTTTATAGAGTGCAACCTTTCTTGTTTGGAAAGATCTAGGAAAATATTTTTCCAATTAGGGCTTTTGATTCCTTTTAATTAGAATTAAATTCTATTAATTCAGAAGGTTCAGGAGCCCATCATGTATTGGCACGTGACCTCACCAATTAAGCATAAAGTTTCTAATTAGAATTTAATTCTATTAGTTCAGAGGGCTCAGGAACCCATCACGTGTTGGCACGTGACCTCACCAATTAAGCAACTCAAATTGTTTATTTCATTCAGGCGCCTATATACTTTGCCTATAAAAGGTCACGTGTCTACACGCGAGGCCCGATCACGTGTGGGCACGTGATGCTCCACTTAGGGACTTTCTTTCTTGCTTTATTCATATGTTTTATTCAGTTCCTATGAGGGAACAAATACCCCCACAGCGTTGTTCTTACGTGTTTGCATGTGAGTACAATGCTGTCATCTTTATGGCCGTTGGATCTGTCTAGGGAACGGGGAAGATGAACCGTTTCTTATCATGTCTTATAAATGCAAGGGTCTCATATCAGCAGCGCCTCCATTCTTTCATCTTCTTCCTTCATCGTTTTTTCATTGAGAATTTAATTCTCTTTCTCAAAGCTCAGTTCTCTGTTCAAAAAAATTCCAGAGTTTAACTCTGTCCAAAAAAGAATCTTTTTTCAGGTAAGGGTCTTGAACGGCTGAGGAACTTTTTCTTCTCCTTTTATAAAATTCTCTTTGGATTTTAAATCCACACCAAGGGTTTTTCCTTTTAATGAAACTTATCTTTCCGAGCTCTAAAAATGCACAATCTTTAGGTAGTAAGCCCCCAATGTTAGGCGTTTTTCCTGATCTTAAGGGATTGATGATGACACATGTTTTTCTCTGGAATTTAATTCCACTCCAAAGAGCTCAGCTCTAAAAATTTTTCCTGGAATTTAATTCCTCTGTTAAAAAGGAATTTAATTCCCCTCCAGAGAACTTAGCTCTAACGATCAAGAAGACCTCTTGGGATTTTACTCTCAGCTGTTCTTGAAAAATTTTAAGAGAGATTCTTCTTTGATCTGCACAAAGTTTGTAATGGGTTTTTTCTTGGGGGAATTTGCAAAGGTTTTTAAACTCCACTGTTCATTTATTGAGAATCTCCTTTTTGTTCTCATAATGATTACCCTGTCTCATGATTGGCACGCCGCCATATTGATTCTATGGGGTCCATGTGTTTCTTAGGCAGTGGCCCCGCAAAACAGACATCCTGCTTTATTATTATTATTATATGTATATATATATGTGTGCATATGTTATATTAATAGCTTCCTCTTTTCCTCATTTCAGGCACACTGGCTTCTCTTCCTTATTTCCCTTACACCCACTCGGACGTTGCTTTTCCACAATCGCCGTCGGACGAGGAAGCAATGGCGATGATCAGAGCTCATGATAAAGATCGGACAAATTTGCTCTTAAGGGGTACTTGGTACGGCCACATCATCCGGGGTCGCCGAAGTTTCATTTGCAGGGAGCTGGTGGAACCTCTTCGTCCTATACTGCCGATGGAACGCCCACAGACTGCTTACGCAGTGGAAGTGACCAATTGGACTCTTTCGGGCCGGCTGGAGCCCTCTACCTCTGGGATACCTAACCAGCCCCTGCCTGCTATAGACATCTTGGGGCGTCGGATTTGCCAAGGTGAAACTCGACCTTGGGGGCAAGTCTATAAAGTGGGTATCACCCCCCGGCACCCCGTGAGCTACCTTATTTGGGCTCGTTATATTCTTTCTGCCCACCACGCAAGGCTGCAGAAGGTCAGACTATATCAGGAAGTGTATGCATCGCTCTTTCATTACCATGCTCCTCACGTCCGGTGGATCAAAGCTTTCTTAAACCAGTGGAATCTGCCCACCAACACCTTCCTGCTAGGGGATCGAGAGGTGTCCATCTCATTAGATGAATTCCGTGAGATTTCAGGACTGCCCATTATGGGGGAGCATTACGAAGAACTGCTGCCTCCTGATGAATATGTTTTCTCCACCATGCCGGCTACGCTTGATGGTCTGACAGCCAAAACCGCTGTCCGTCATAAATACCCCAGTCTGATCAAGGCCCTGGGTATTTTCGACAGATTGTTTGCGAAGTCAGAAGGGCAGGGTGTCACTTTCGAGAGCTTTATCGCCTGTTTCATTCGGGGAGATATTTTATCCAAGGAGGCCCCGAAGTTTGCGAGCATCGATGACCCTTTTGGGTTTGGTTTGGATAGACTGTCGGTTAAAGCAGAAGATCTACCACAGTTTTACATCCCGATCTTGTCAGTCGTTCCTTTTGGTTCGATTGCGGCTCCCGACATGGATGAAAAGACCTTCTTTATCGATTTTATCAGCCTTTGGCTCAGCTGGTTTATGATACCGTCACACCGACGCTTCATGAGAGCTTCCGTCTTCTATCCCGCCCATCGTGTAGCTGAAGGGGCAAAGTTGGCCGTCGGCATCGCGGGAATATCGCATCTTTATCACGGGTTAAGTGTTGCGGCCAACACTTCGACTCCAGGTGTAGATGTTGTGAATCTCTCCCTTCATTACTTCACATCTTGGATTGAAATGCATGTGTTGGGGGCATTCGCGGCACATCAGCAGCCGAACTTCTATGACTCCTACACCTTCCCTCGAGTTATGAGATTGGTGGATGCCTCCGCTCCCAATCCGACTCAATTAGGGGTCCTTCTTGTTCTGCTCAATACATATACCCATGAAGGAGGAATGGTGTTTATTGATCGTGTTCTTTCCACTCCAGCGGGGCCTGTCCAGCAGCTATTCGACTTGTCGAATGGGGGAACACCCTCTTTAAAGCCTAGGGAGATCATGCATCTGTACTCGATCAGGATGGGCTATTTGGTGTTCCGCCAGAATGATACGGCTCTCCTTGTGCGGATTATACCGCACCGCTTTGCCCGGCAACTGGGCTATAATCAGGGCGTCCCCTTTGAACCGTTCTTGGTTGAGCCTACTTCATCGTTGGGAGTTATTCGCGACGTTATTCATCATTTTACGTGGCTGAATACTGGCTCCATGTTCATGATCCTAGAACCTGACTATTTCCCCAGGTCTGTGGGCTCCTTTGTGGGCTGGTATCGCCACCGGGTTGGTCCTATCATTGCTGAGGAAAGGTAGGTACTCTTCGAATATAAGAATCCTGCCCCAACCCAAGCTAGGTACTCTTCCATTGCGACCGCGGTCAGCCGTTCGCCCTCTTTTGATGGATGGTGGTGCGGTCCTCATCTCACAGGATGCAGAAACCGGGTCGATTCCTCCCACTGCAGGGATGCCGATGCGTACTAGAGCTCGAGCAAAGGCTTCTGCCGAAGCACCAGCAGCCACATTATTAATGGAGACGTTATCAGCAGGGGTGTCGCCAAAAGGGGACAGTCGAGGCGAAGTGGATCAACATCGCGCCAAAGCGCCGAAGGAAAGGAAGCGATCATCTTCCAGCGTTAGTTCTGGGTCGAAGAGGAGAAAGAAGACGGTCACCGGTCTGCTTGACCTTTTGGTGGAATCCGAGCCTATTGTTCAAGACGAACCAATATCCATGCAAGAGCCGGATGATGGTCTTCTCTTTCCGGGTTCATCTGCCGAGGAAGCCGCACAATTGGCTGAGGCTATAAGGCATTCTCAGGACGAGACCGAGAACGTGCGTGTCCCGAAGAGTTCTTATCCTGCCGTCATATTCTACGAAGATCCTCCATCAATACGGCGAGTATTTATAGGTCCTCTGGAATAGGGAGGCGAGATAGCCCTCAAACAGCCTATCTCAGCCGCTTCTGAAGATGGTTGTCATTGTGGACCGACGGCCATGAATCTACACTTGAACCCCGGCGAGCATACTTTCTCAGGAAGGAACGTCGGCTTGAAAAAGCCATACTAGAGGCATCTTGGTGTATCGGTATGCATGTTTTCTGTATTTTTCCTTCGGCAAATAATTTGTTTCGCTTTTTATTTCTTATATTCGTAAAACTTTGCAGGGACTTCAGCAATGGCAGAGAATCTGAGCTCAAGTCGTGTCCTGACCGTGGACTCTGTAAATATCCCCGATGAGACACCAGTAGGTGTGGAGGAGGTCGTTACAGTTGCTATTCCTGCTGCAGAGCTTCCATTGGCGGCTTCTGTTCTCCCAGTGCTTGGTCTCCCAGAAGAGGCATCCTCATTGGCCGCAGATTTAATGGATCTTTCTGGTGACGGCCCGGAGATTGTGGAACAGGTAGTCGAGACCGCCATCCTTTCATTGGAGCCTAAAGCGGTGGCCGCTGCCCCTCAATTGGAAGCTGTTATACCAGCCCACGTCCCCGGTGATGTGCCTGAGGATGCGGAGGAAGCTGCCAAAGCTGCTATCCCTCCCGTTCAAAGTGGGAGGAGCATCAAAGGTATTCTTCTATATTTTTTTAATGATCTCATCAATATCTGAATCTTTCTACCTTTTCAGAATTACGAGGATTGGCGGCGTCCATCGCGGATCTATCTCCCAGAAATTCTTTCCAGCGTCTGCTCGAGATGGCCGCACTGCAGGCAATATCCTCGCAATGCATCGTCCTCTCTTCTGGGCAAGGTCGGTGTTATTTGACCTCGCCTTATTGCATTATCGTTATTTCATATAACGATACTAATGTATTCTATAGTTCTGGAAGCTGACGACGAAGTTGAGATCCTCGACGGGCCTAGGGATCTTTTAAACCCTCCTTGCATGACTGTGGATAAGTAAAGTTTTGACGTTGTTCCATCTATTCTTCGTTTGCAAATTTCGCTGATTGTTTATGGATCTTGACAGATTTGCCCGTTCTTATCCCGCTGGAATCTCGCATCATTATACCACCCGGCCCTTATACCCGGCGTGCATATGAACGGATGGCGAAGCAAAGCCTTCACTGCTTGTCGGCTCTTATCGAAGATGTCACGACCCGAAATATTATCTCATGACCAGCACTTAAATCACGCAACGTCTAAAGGCGTAACGTAATTCAAGTAAGCTGAAACCCAGAAATCTAAACCTTTTTAAGAAAATAAAGGAGGTGAAGTTTTGAAATAAAGGTATAATGAAATCAAGTTTTCTTAATGCATAGAAAAGGAACATGCAAGTGAAATTTACTAGTTTGAAAACGTGTTTCGTCTTTTAAAAATCTGGGCAGCAGCTCCTTTGAATATTTGATCCAAAACCACAAATACATAACAAGAATAATAGCATCCCCAAGCGGGAGCTAGCTCTTCGCCAACCGGCGGATCACAACCACGCAAGACAGTATATATAAGTATACGACGCCCAACGGCGAAATTCACCACAAAAGTTAAAGAAATAAGCAAGACATCGAAACCACAAGTAGCGGAATACCCCTCGCTCTAAGTCTCGCAACCACAAGTCTCACTAAGTCTCATTACTTATACAAAACTAGTTTGATTTGATGGAGTTGACTAGATATAATATGAAATATAAATACAAAAGTGGGTATGATACAATGTCCCACCTACCAAAGCAGAACACCCGAATGCAACTGTGTTCCAGCGAAGCCGCTACTGATCCATGCGGTCAACCTGCAAGAACTGTGGCACAACGGGGGTGAGTTGCCAACTCGTGAATAGAAAAACATCTACAAGTAAAAATCGAATAAACAACGACTCCTAGGTCAACTATATCATAAAGGTAATACTATGAAATCTAGGGTGACCGTATCAGTATGTGTGCCAATAATGTAATCAACATCTATGTATGCGGATATCATCCAACCATGTGATTAATGTCTCTATGCATGTGGATCTCGTCCACGTATCAACCAATGACACAACAACATCATGCATGTAAATATCATAAAAGTATATGCATGAAAATATGAGGATATAAAACAACGTGTGTCCCTCTCGACACATCAAAATCATGAAACCTGAGTGTCCAGCATCGAAACTCGAAACATCATAAAACCCGTGTCCAGCATCGACACGTAAATCCGCATATATCTCGGGCTCCGTCTGCGGGATCGACCCGCGGGCTCCGGCAGAACGGGTCATCCCATATCTATCTCTCGACTCCGGCTGGTATCCTCCGGATAACCGCCAGGTCCAACCAATCACTGGTAGGTACTCGCAACCGTACCAGGCTAATCGTCTACTCCACGAAAAACATTTCTCGCCCCGAGGAACCATACCGGGTCCACCATGAACCCACAAACGGATCATCCAACGCCTCGAATCGGGTTTCAAGCACACGTCTCAGAACCGAGAAAACGAATGGTGGACGCACTGAAGTATCATATCAAGAGAAACCGGGTTTTTAAAACAGTACATACTTTCCTTTGAAATAGCCACGGTTCTCAAATCCAGAAATCTCATGAAAACTGCATGTCTCGATGCATAAAATCATAAAGAATGATGTATGCGACATATGATAAAAATGTAAGCATATCCGTATATCATGCAACATGGAACAGTGATGTAACATATTAAGGGAAAACCGCTCTTTTAAATGATTCCAGTTTTAAAAATATATCCTGCGGTTCCCAATTTCTCCAAAGTCAATGCAATATCGTATAAAGGTGCATATGCAACAATAGCAATAAATTATGCAAGGAGTCATATCATGATGCAGCAATTCTACAGTGTAGTGACATGGCAATTATCGATGATGAAGTGTGTGAGCCGGCAAATCTGTGTACGTGTAACATACGCATCATCGATAATGGTGCAGGTGTACTAGCACAGGTATAAGTAATGCAATGCGGATAACATGAATGCAGCATAAAGTAAATCATCAGCTAAAAGCTATAAGGTATACGTGTCGACAAGACCGAGTCGGTGAATCTATCAATCGGCATCCAGCCTCACAACATCGTGTACGGTACAATGCATCGTACGGCATCCTCTAGTCAAGCGTATGGATCAAACATCAAGTCAACTCATCACGTACGGAAAAATCATCGTACGGCGGCATTAAAACATTAAGGATCGTATCAACCTATATGACAATGAGGGGTACGGACCTAACGTCACGTACGAAATATCACTCACGATTCACCACGATATATATATCTATAAATATACCTATGTCCCAGGTCACATCCACAACAATCTCATATCAGGGGACCGGCAAGGTATCAATCATCTCGATCGACTCACATCCGTATACCAACATATCATCATATCACATATTAAATCGTATTATCTTTTTATCATAATTATATCTCACATAAAGTCACTTCACCAAAACATTAAGGATCCTATCAACCTACAATCAATTTTTAAAAGGTGTGAATCGTAGTTTTGAAAGTAGGGGTTACGGTGTTTTTAAGGAAAAGATATCGTTCGAAAATCCGTAACATCCCTCAAGGTATCTGTTTAAAATATGCCTACGATTCTTCAGTTTGGAAATAGGTATGGTTCGTATGACACAATTACGTCGGCTATCAGTCCTATAGTACCCTAAACGGCAATATCGTCAAACGTCATCCTCAAATTCCGTCATCACATATTAGTCGTATCAAAACACTTCCAACTATCCTTTAGTTTATAATATGGTTTCACTAACAATCTTTTAACTCTAACCCTAGTTTCCTAATCAAGGTTTTCTTAACCATTTGCTACAAATCGGTTTCCACCAAAACTTTGCGGGGGTGCTATACGCCATCCACCCGACCTCCCCCATAGATATAGATCTACTCACCTTGCTCCTTGCTTGCCGAAGACGATGACGCCATGCTCCGTCGCCTAGGAATCCACACGAAGGTACCTACAATAATACACAATCGCAATCGCTATTAAAATCGAATCCGGAAAACCGATACGGCACACGGCGTGCTCATAGGTTAGAACCTATGGCCTACACATGTAAAAACAATCAAA
The DNA here is from genome assembly GCA_030015575.1 of Agapanthus africanus. Lineage (NCBI taxonomy): Eukaryota > Viridiplantae > Streptophyta > Magnoliopsida > Asparagales > Amaryllidaceae > Agapanthus > Agapanthus africanus. Next base: position 352,878,992 of record CM057351.1, read on the forward strand.
CAACCCTTGTTGTCGATGTACAAACATCCAACAACCAAAATAATATCAAATACCAAAACCAAGCATTCAAGATACGAAAAACATAACCAAAAATCACACCAATGTGCTCCCAGATTTTCCATCAGGCAAAATTAGCCAATTTTGCATATGGGGTTGCTCTAGATATATGATAACAAAGCCCAAGACCAAAAATCACAGGGTTTCACTCCAACTTAGCCGAAATTTGCGGCCTATAGCAATAAATCTGCGGCCAGACTAGGGGATATTGGGCTCGGGTTTCAGGTGGTGGTTCATGATTGCCTGCACATCTCATGGTCATGGGAACTTCTTTTATGGTTGTCTCTGGTCATCCCAGATCTCTAAATACCATCACTAAATCCACAAAAACCCGATATCGACGAATCTAAAGTCCGTATTTTGGGGTTTGTTCACTGGTCCAGGTCAAGAATTGGTCTCTAGGGCCTTGTAACAGCCACTAGGCATCACCCAATCCACACAACACTCAAACCCTTCCTTAGGAATTTCCAAGTTCACAAATCCACACCTTAACCCAATTATAACTAACGAGAATGCTAGGAAAACATAAAATAAACTAAATAGAAGGGATTATACCTCATGGATGCCACCAAGCAAAACCCTAGAAGTTCAAAGTCCTCAAAATCCAACATTGATAGGTCCAAAGTGTAGAGGGTGAAGAGGGGATCAACTTTTGTGAAGGGGGTTTAGGGTTTTCATGAAAGATTGGAGATGGGTCATGAGGGTAGAATGAGGGTCTTGAGGATGAAGAAGGAGGAGAAAAAAATGGTGGGGAAAAAGAATGGGCAGCCCTCTCTCTCCCTCTCTCTCTCTCTTTCTCACTCTCATTCTCTCTCATAGCATGCCCACTCTCATCATTATGTCCCCCCTCTCTCTCCCCTCAATCATTCCTCTCAAATCTTTTCTCACCATAATAAAACCATAATATAAAACAACACAAATGAACATGTAACCAAATGAAACATGTCATGGTGCACTAACCATGAAAACTGTAGAAACACGGATTTGGCTTAATCACGATTAGCAGCGCACTAATCGGGTTTTTATTTAAACTGCATATAATAAATTTTAAAAATGCTAAATCCCTTAAATATATTTTTAAATGAATAAATCATTTTAATTTCCATTTATTTCACAATTATTGGTATATATTCATACCCTTTTTCGAAAACCCCAATTTCGCAAATCGGGCAGTTTTCGGGAAATATATTATTTTAATATTAAATTCCAAAAATAATATTTTATATTTTCTGAAATGTTACAATCTTCCCCCTTAAAGAAATTCGGTCCCCGAATTTAAATTTAAACCCCCAAATGCTAAAACATTTCAATAATCAACTCAAATCAACGGGGTTCCGAAATCACGGAAGATACAAAAATACCACCGCGCATCGCGTTCGCCTGAAAACGAATACAAAACTCAAATCGAACTCCGTCAAGCGTCATGCAAATCATCGGATTTGGACGCATACCCTCGGAGTTACAATAGAGATACAGATCTCGAAATCCACTACTGAAATCCAATATACACTAGTCAAATACTATAATACGTGTATAGTACGCATCTTTGGAAAACTTTTTAGAACTGAATAGAATACATGCAAAATATTTTCTGAATCGCCGCGTGATGCGTAACTCACGGCATAAGTGACGAACTCTCTTTTGTAAAATAATAATATATGTCCATATATGTTTTGCTAAATATACGTTCCGTCGTTTCTAAAATATCCCAAAAGGTTTTCCTTCTTAACGTTCGTGTCGCTCACGGACTCATAGGAAGTAGAGAGACTATAGCACTTTTTCAAAAACCTCTTGGTAAACTTTTAATGCATGCAAAGTACTCAGGTACTATCCTCAGATCAGTCCTGATTGGCCACTATATAATATGGTGCCCATCATGAAAACAAGATGCTCAAAAGCAAAATCAGCCTCAAAAGGCGTATCCAACAATTACGTGCGTCTGGTGCGCACGGAAATCAAGTCCAAATACAAGTGCTACAAATGTGCACAAAAGCAAAACTAAGTGCAACGGGTGTGCACAAAAGCATCTGTCCAGTGTAACGGGTGTGCACGACAACAATATCAAGTGCATCTAGAGTGCACGAAAGTCTCAACCAAATGCAACTAACCTGCACAAGGAAAATCCTAAACGAGTGCATCCGGTGTGCACAAAATCACATCTCATATCATGCGCCTAACATACGCGAAAATTCAAATCAAGTGCATCCAACATGCATGAATGAAAATCTAAGTCAAGTGTAACGTGCATAAAACACAAATCTGGCAAAACAAATACTCAAGACATAAATCGGGTGCAACCAATACACGAAATAACCACCTGGTGCAACAAACGCATGAAATACAAATCTAGTGCAATCAGTGCACGAAATATAAATACAGTGCATCCAATGCACGAAAAACTAAATCCAGTGCATCCAGTGCATGAAAACCCATCAATAACTCAAATGCGTACAAAAATAACACCGAGTGTACTAAGGTGTATAAAATCCAAAAATGTGTGCAACTATGTGCACAAAATCCGTATCAATGCACTGCAAGCATATATGAGCTATACCGAGTGCAAAAATCAATTTGAGTCTGTACCACATGCACAAAACCAAATCAACTGTATGAAATCCACGAAATCATAAACATATGCAGCCAAGGCACAAAATCAATATCAAGTGCAATAGATATGCACAATTATAAACCAACACAACGGTGTAAAGAAACATATCTCTAGTGCAATAACTATGCACAAAATATAAATACCCAGTAGGTGCAGCCATGGTGCACGAAAACAATACCATGAAACTCAATTATCAAAACTCAAATCCAAGCGATATAAGCATGATACTCGGATCATAAACGCAAATCGCAAAAAATGACATCGAGGTACACCTCCTACAATGTCGAAGAATATCGGTGAGCCTAAAACCGGCAGAGCAAGAACATCCGCTTGCCTCCTGCTCACGGTCCGGCGTCTTCTGTCTTAGGGTCTTCATTTCTCTGTAGATTTCCAATCTCGCAATCCGTCGGCTCGTTGGCCCGGTCCGGTGTGCTACGGAAACGATTCCGCTCTGCTACTGCTCTGGTCATCTCTCGGCCAATTATCACGACCACTCATAAAGCAGCACGTCACTGGTGTCGGCCTCTAGCCCTCTGAATACACGTGACATAACTGATCCTGGGTGCAAATCTCATCGCAGCAGCGTCTTGGAAGGAACCTGCTCAGGGTCTCTTCCAATCTCGCCTATGCCGAACTATACGGAGGCTGGTACTCTTGCATAATCTTTTCTCGCTTTCTGGACATCTGCGTTCTTAGCACAACATTTCCTCGGAAATTGGCCGCATCCCAACGCCTCTGTAAGTATACCAGATCTCTGATCTCGACGGGGAGTAACAATAGCTCGTCAGCATCTCGCACGAACCTCTGGTCCCACTCATCTGTATCATCGTCCACTTCGATGTCACGTCGTACTATCTACGTACTGCAATGGTCCTCGGCTATGGTCAATCTGGAGTCTCTCGCACGAAATCGAAATTACGAACTCGGTATTTTCATCACTCTGTAGAAGATATCTGGCTAATCACGTCCTCGGGAGCTCGATCCAACCATCGGAGGAATGATCAATACTCGTCCGTTCTCAATCAGCTTACAATGCATCTGGGTGAGGTCCTCTATCCGAAGCTGGTCAGCTTGCTGATCTCTCATCACATGATATCCAGACGACGTTAAATGTTTCGATCGATTTGTCAAAGTCCTATAATTTCCGAAAGATCAACACCTGAGCACAGTCTAAAAAAATATCTGGTACATACCACTGTACCTCTGGACCATCCGTAGAAGGGCAAACCCAAGCCTCACTGATGGCACCACTAAACTGCCGCAAACCCTAAGATTCAAAAGCGGTTCCATGGTCATCATGTCGATTTAGGGTTTTATTCTTCTAGAAGGTCTACAGAATTACTTGCATGTTCCTCCGAATACTTTAAACTTGGAAAAATGGGTTTTTGACACTCGTTCGAACTTTTTAGCTTCGCCTAGCCGACATGTGAATACCCTTCGTCTCTCAACTCGAGGTAGTCTAGCTATCATCTGTCGTATCCCTGCCTGAAAGCTCCAGCGATCTCAGCTCGCAAAGTCTGGAGGCGACATCCTAACAATCTCAGCAACAGCTGGGTCATCTGTCTGCACGGTAGACGACATCACAATCTCTGAGGTAGGTTGTACATCAACAGTCCTCTCGCTACTGGCGGCTCTAACAATGGCCCGATCATCCGGTGTAAAACCAAACACTCGCCTCAACAAGAGGTCACAACACAAATGCTACATCGAGACGTTCCCATGTCACCAGAAAACACAATGGTCAGTCCTCGTCCACGACGAGCTCGCCCTGACCGCATCACTAGCAGCAGCTCAATCTGCGCTCACACCATGGTGACAGGAACCTCAATCAAGTATCGAAAAAAGCAGATCAACGGCATGAAAGGAAACGACAGATCCAGTATGGATACATGATCATAAGAAGGAACAGCATCAATGAGAGTATGATCACGGAAACAAATAGAATCGAGGATCTCAAAATATGTACATCCTAAGGTTTCTTAAGTGGAGTATCGTATCGTAAATATGTCGCGGAACATACGTACGGTACGTTACTCTACTCAAGCTACCTACTCCATCAATCAGGGTCAACCTATGAAACGAAAGTTCGGGTCTAATACCCCATCCCCCGTTCAAGTTTAAGTTCCGTAAGGTCAAGCCTAGGTTCCGAAATACATACCCGCCCTAGACTCCGCATAGTCAAACATAGACTCGAACCAAGGTTAAACCTGGCGCTCTGATACCAACTTTGTCACGACCCGAAATATTAGCTCGTGACCAGCACTTAAATCACGCAACGTCGAAAAGCGTAACGTAATTCAAGTAAGCTGAAACCCAGAAATCTAAACCTTTTTAAGAAAATAAAGGAGGTGAAGTTTTGAAAAAAAGGTATAATGAAATAAAGTTTTTTTAATGCATAGAAAAGGAACATGCAAGTGAAATTTACTAGTTTGAAAATGTGTTTCGTCTTTTAAAAATTTGGGCAGCACCTACTTTGAATATTTAATCCAAAACCACAAATATATAACAAGAATAATGGCATCCCCAAGCGGGAGCTAGCTCTTCGCCAACCGGTGGATCACAACCACGCAAGATAGTATATATAAGTATACGACGCCCAACGGCGAAGTTCACCAAAAAAGATAAAGAAATAAGCAAGACATCGAACCCACAAGTAGCGGAATACCCCTCGCTCTAAGTCTCGCAACCACAAGTCTCACTAAGTCTCATTACTTATACAAAACTAGTTTGACTTGATGGAGTTGACTAGATACAATATGAAATATAAATACAAGAGTGGGTACGATACAATGACCCACCTACCAAAGCAGAACACCCGAATGCAACTGTGTGCCAGCGAAGCCGCTACTGATCCATGCGGTCAACCTGCAAGAACTGTGGCATAACGGGGGTGAGTTTCCAACTCGTGAATAGAAAAACATCTACAAGTAGAAATCAAATAAACAACGACTCCTGGGTCAACTATATCATAAAGATAATACTATGATATCTAGGGTGACCGTATCAGTATGTGTGCCAACAATGTAATCAATATCTATGTATGCGGATACCATCCAATCATGTGATCAATGTCTGTATGCATGTGGATCTCGTCTACGTGTCAACCAATGACACAACAACATCATGCATGTAAATATCATAAAAGCATATGCATGAAAATATGAGGATATAAAATAACATGTGTCCCTCGCGACACTTCAAAATCATGGAACCTGAGTGTCCAACATCGACACGTAAATTCTCATATATCTCGGATTCCGTCTGCGGGATCGGCCCGCGGGCTCCGGCAGAACGGGTCGTCCCATATCCATTTCTCGACTCCGGCCGGTATCCTCCGGATAACTGCTAACCAATCACCGGTAGGTACTCGCCACCCTGCCGGGCTTATCGTCTACTCCGCGAAAAACATTTCTCGTCCTGGGGAACCATACCGGGTCTACCATAAACCCGCAAACGGATCATCCAACTCCTCGAATCAGGTTTCAAGCACACGTCTCAGAACCGAGAAAACGCATGGTGGACGCACTGAAATATCATATCAAGAGAAACCGGGTTTTTAAAACAGTACATACTTTCCTTTGAAATAGCCACGATTCTCAAATCCAGAAATCTCATGAAAACTGCATGTCTCGATACGTAAAATCATAAAGCTTGATGTATGCGACATATGATAAAAATGTAAGCATATCCGTATATCATGCAATATGGAACAGTGATGTAATATATTAAGGGAAAACCTCTCTTTTAAATGATTCCAGTTTTAAAAATATATCCTGCGGTTCCCAATTTCTCCAAAGTCAATGCAACATCGTATAAAGGTGCATATGCAACAATAGCAATAAATTATGCAAGGAGTCATATCATGATGCAGCAATTCTACTGTGTAGTGTCATAGCAATTATCGATGATGAAGTGTGTGAGCCGGCAAATCTGTGTACGTCTAACATACGCATCATCGATATTGGTGCAGGTGTACTAGCACAGGTATAAGTAATGCAATGCGAATAACATGACTGCAGCATAAGGTAAATCATCAGCTAAAAGCTATAAGGTATGCGTGTCGACAAGACCGAGTCGGTGAATCTATCAATCGGCATCCAGCCTCACAACATTGCGTATGGTACAATCCATCGTACGACATCATCTAGTCAAGGGTATGGATCAAATATCAAGTCAACTCATCACGTACGGAAAAATCATCGTACGACGGCATTAAAACATTAAGGATCGTATCAACCTATATGACAATGAGGGGTACGAACCTAACGTCACGTACGAAATATCACTCACGATTCACCACGATATATATATCTATAAATATACCTATGTCCCAGGTCACATCCACAACAATCTCATATCAGGGGACCGACAAGGTATCAATCATCTCAATCGACTCATATCCGTATACCAACATATCATCATATCACATATTAAATCGTATTCTCTTTTTTATCATAATTATATCTCACATAAAGTCACTTCACCAAAACATACTACCCTTTACTATAAGCATGCGTATCTAATCTAACATACACACCCGAACCATACAATCAGTTTTTAAAAGGTGCGAATCGTAGTTTTGAAAGTAGGGGTTACGGTGTTTTTAAGGAAAAGATATCGTTTGAAAATCCGTAACGTCCCTCAAGGTATCTGTTTAAAAGATGCATACGATTCTTCGGTTTGGAAATAGGTATGGTTCAGATGACACAATTACGTCGGCTATCTAGTCCTATAGTACCCTAAACGGCAATATCGTAAAACGCCATCCTCAAATTCCGTCATCACATATTAGTCGTATCAAAACACTTCCAACTATCCTTTACTTTATAATATGGTTTCACTAACAATCTTTTAACTCTAACTCTAGTTTCCTAATCTAGGTTTTCTTAACAATATGCTACAAATCGGTTTCCACCAAAACTTTGCGGGGGTGCTATACGCCATCCACCCGACTTCCCCCGTAGATATAGATCTACTCACCTTGCTCCTTACTTGCCGAAGTCGATGACGCCACGCTCCGTCACCTCGGAATCCATACGAAGGTACCTACAATAATACACAATCGCAATCGCTATTAAAATCGTATCCGGAAAACCGATACGGTACACGGCGCACTCAGAGGTTAAAACCTATGGTCTACGCGTGCAAAAACAATCAAACAACCCTTGTTGTCGATGTACAAACATCCAACAATCAAAATAATATCAAATACCAAAACCAAGCATTCAAAATACGAAAAACATAATCAAAAATCACACCAATGTGCTCCTAGATTTTCCATCAGGCAAAATTAATCAATTTTGCATATGGGGTTGCTCTAGATATAGGATAACAATACCCCAGACCAAAAATCACAGGGTTTCACTCCAACTTGGCCGAAATTTGCGGCCTATAGCAATAAATCTACGGCCAGACTAGGGGATATTGGGCTCGGGTTTCAGGTGGTGGTTTATGGTTGCATGCACGTCTCATGGTCATGGGAACTTCTTTTATGGTTGTCTCGGGTCATCCCAGATCTCTAAATACCATCACTAAATCCACAAAAACCCGATATCGACGATTCTAAAGTTCGTATTTTGGGGTTTGGTCACTGGTCCAGATCAAGAATTGGTCTTTTGGGCCTTATAACAGCCACTAGGCATCACCCAATCTACACAACACTCAAACCCTTCTCTAGGAATTTCCAAGTTCACAAATCCACACCTTAACCCAATTCTAACTAACTAGAATGCTAGGAAAACATAAAATAAACTGAATAGAAGGGATTATACCTCATGGATGCCACCAAGCAAAACCCTAGAAGTCCAAAGTCCTCAAAATCCAACATTGATGGGTCCAAAGTGTAGAGGGTGAAAAGGGAATCAATTTTTGTGGAGGGGTTTAGGGTTTTCATGAAAGATTGGAGATGGTTCATGAGGGTAGAATGAGGGGCTTGAGGATGAAGAAGGAGGAGAAAAAATGGTGGGGAAAAAGAATGGGCAGCCCTCCCCCCCTCTCTTTCTCACTCCCATTCTCTCTCCTAGCATGCTCACTCTCATCATTATGTCCCCTCCTCTCTCCTCAATCATTCCTCTCAAATCTTTTCTCACCATAATAAAACCATAACATAAAACAACACAAATGAACATATAACCAAATGAAACATGTCATGGTGCACTAACCATGAAAATTGTAGAAACACGGATTTGGCTTAATCGCGATTAGCAGTGCACTAATCGGGTTTTTATTTAAACTACATATAATAAATTTTTAAAATGCCAAATAGCTTAAATATATTTTTAAATGAATAAATCATTTTAATTTCCATTTATTTCATAATTATTTGTATATATTTATACCCTTTTTCGAAAACCCCAATTTCGCAAATCAGGCAGTTTTCGAGAAATATATTATTTTAATATTAAATTCCAAAAATAATATTTTATATTTTCTGAAATGTTACAGAAGATCTTCGTGCTGGTAGTTCGATCATAGCCGAAGAATTCGCTGCTGAAGCCAACATTTCTCTGCCCTTTCTCGCCACTTACCATGATGAAACATTGGTGCATGTCTGGGTTGAGTTTTGTCGTCGAGTGGAGGCTTGCTTACATGGTCTTGAGTGCGCGCGTCTTACTTCAGAAGTCGTGGCTACAAAGACGAGCTTTCATGGGCTGGTTGAACAGTGCGCCGCAAATCTGCAGTCATGTGAGAAGAGGTTCAACCGAAAATTTTCAGAAAGGGGGCTAGCTTTAAATGCTTTGGGGGAACTTCAAGCCGAACTCACGGCTAAAACCACTCTTGCGTATAAACTTTGTCGGGTGCTTCAAGAAGCTATCAGGGAGGTGGTAGCCATTGATAAAGCCGTTATTTTTACTCGCGAGATGGTTGAAACTCACAAAGTTGCTGAAAAGGAGCTTGAATGTCGGCTCGCCTCGTATTAGGCTCAACAGTCTCTGGTGGAGACCCGTCTCATAGCAATAACAAAACATGAAGCCGAGACCCAGCGGAAGAAAGATGAACTGACAAATTTATTAAATCATCCGCCGACTTAAAAAATATATATATGTTTTTTTATTCTCCTTTTGTACTTACTCCTGAATGAGAGTATTTTTTGATTCTTTTATAGATTGTACTTTGTATTCATTTTGATTCATGAATAAAAGACATATTTTGTTTCATGATGGTGTGTCTCTTTTAGCAAATGCATTTTGTAGATATTCTATCTTAATCTCCTTGCAGGGCAGCGATGGCTTAGGAGACAGGTTTAGATCTGTCACCTAAGGCTTTCTAAATTTATGAGTCGTGAGGGTCTCATAAAGATTTTTCTCCCTACGAGTCGAGAGGATCTCGTAGGTGTATTTTCTCCTTAGGAATCGTGAGGATTCCTAAGTGTACTTTCTCTTGAGAGTCGTAAGGATCTCACAAGAAAATTTTCCCGCTTACAAGTCGAGAGGACTCGTAAGTGGTTGTTTCCCTCTTTGTCGAGATGCGACTTCAGAGAGTGTAGCACGTGAATAGTATGCAAGAGTCTATCTTGGACCGACTTGCAGGGCCCCAATGCTTAGGAAACAGGTCCTTATCCCCATTGCCTAAGGCTTTTCCCTACGAGTCGAGATGAATCGAGAAGTTCTCGCAAGGACACTAATTTCCTTACGAGTCGAGACGAATCGAGAAGTTCTCGCAAGGATGTCCTAACGTCACAGTTAACCTCTGCTCTTTAGGACAGAGGTCCGTTATGGTCTGTGGTACTAGGGTTTTGTCCGTCGTACCGTCGCGTTGGCTGGCGTACTCCTCGATATGCAATCTTCTGTTCCAGTAGCCCCACGACTGTCGTGTCTCTGATCCCTTCGGGGGCTGGACAAGACGTCTTCAAGCAATCTTCCAGGTAGTATTACCGTCGAAAGAGCAAGCATTAGGGATATTACATGTCGCTTTTTACTTGAGGTTAGGCTCAGTTTAGGATCCCTGATGAGTCATAACCACTCCGTGCTGGTGTGGGATGATCTCCGATAGTCTTTCAGGTTTTATTTGAGTTGCCGTCAAGACCTTGAAGCTAGGGATTTTCCTTTGCTTCGTTTGCTGGCATTGCGTCTGCTGTAACGAGACGAATGTCGCGGTTGTCTCTAGGTTGACTGCGAACCGTCGAGGCTTGGAACTAGGGATTTTGCCATGGCTCCATTGTTTTGATCCTGGGGTCAGTTGTTGACGTTGCATCTGCAACCAGCTGGAGTTGAGAAGGAACGCCGCTGTTGATCTCTAGGTTGCCTGTGAACCATCGAGATTTAGAACTAGAGACTCTGCCATGGCTCCGAGGTAGTCTCTAGGTTATCTGTGAACCGTCGAGATTTGGAGCTAGGGGTATACCGTGGCTCCATTTGTTGATGTCGCGCATGTATCCTGCTGGAAGGAAGAAGGACGCTGTTGGTTGATCTCCAGGCTGTAGATGTGGCCGTCGAGATTTGGAGCTAGGGGTATACCGTGGATCCATTTGCTGATGTCGCGCATGTATCCTGCTGGAAGGAAGAAGGACGCTGTTGGTTGATCTCCAGGCTGTAGATGTTGCTGTTGAGATCCGACTTCCCTTTGACGAAGCCTGGTGGAACGATACGGTTCCCTTTCTGTTGTGCCCATGGATTGTATACAGGGGTCAACGTGACCTCACCTGCAGGGCAAAAAGTTTCATTTCATTATTTTTTTTATTTCATTCCGCGATGCTCTATCATTTCAGCTTTTCGTATCGCGGAAGTCGTGATTGCCCAATCTTTTCGGCTATTTTTCGCGGTGCCCAATCATTTCGACTATTTTTTTACTCGCTGTTTTTTATTGTGAGCTGCCCAATCATTTTGGCTTTTTTGTATGCATATATTTTACTCGCTGATTTTTATTGCGAGTTGCCCAAACATTTCGACTATTTCATATGCAATTTTTAGTATGGAACTCTTGGTGTGACACCAATCTTACATCAATATCGCTGCAACTGAAATGTTGCCAGGAGCGAATCATCATTTTCCATGAAAGGACTTGGAATTTGATACCGATTTAGGCATCAGCATCGCTAAAACTGGGATACTGCCAGGAGCGAATCATCATCTGCCTTTGTTGGTTCGAACAAAGGTGGCTTTGGAAACAGGGTTAAGATCTTGTCGACTAAGGCTTTTGACCTCATGAGCCGTAAGGGTCTCATAAAGGTGTTTCTCCCTACGAGTCATGAGGATCTCGTAGGTGTCTTTTCTCTTTAGGAATCATGAGGATTCCTAAGTGTATGTTCTCTTATAAGTCGTAAGGATCTTGCAAGAGTGTTTTCTCCTTGTAAATCGAGAGGACCTACAAGTGTTTGTTCATCAAATGAGGGCATTCCTCATCGTTGGTGGGACTCGGCAAGGAAATGATTATTTGTGCCCGTGGATTGTATACAAGGGTCAGTATTGAACCGCTTGTAAGGCAAGAATTGGGTGTCTGATGGCTTAAGAACAAGTTCAGATCCCTGTAGCTCAAGGCTTTTGAATCTTGTGGGCCGTGAGGGTCTCATAAGAGGGTTCTCCTTACAGGTCGTGAGGATCTCGTAAGTGTAATTTCTCGTCAGGAATCGTGAGGATTCCTAAGTGTGTCGCTCCTTTGTGAGTCGTAAGGATCCCACGCAGGTAGTTTTCTCCTTACAAGGTCGAAAGGACCTTGCAAGTGTCTTTTAACGAAATTGCGCCCTTTCGGGTTTTCACAAACTCGCCGGTAGCCCTGCTGTTTTTACTCACGGAGCCCTTTCGGGTTTTCATCCGTGCCCATTTTGCTTGTGGACGTACCATTTTTTTTACGAGTTTGCGCCTTTTTGGGTTTTTACAAACTCGCCGGTAGCCCTGCTGTTTTTACTCACGAAGCCCTTTCGGGTTTTCATCCGTGCTCATTTTGCTTGTGGACGTACCATTTTTTTTTGGTTCGTCAGCCCAAGGATGCTGCGGGTCTGTAGTAGTTTAAAGACGTTTCGGTCAGGCGTAGTATTTTTTCAAGAACCGACCGTTTATTGGCCTAAAGGGTCTTTCGCCATGCATATTCATAAGCAAGTAAGCCCCACCTTGGTAGACCTTTTCTATGATATACGGTCCCTCATAATTTGGCTCGAATTTCCCCCGTTTGGCACGATTAGGGATCATAGGTCTTTTTATGACCAGCACGAGTTCGTCTTGGCGGAATGTTTTCGGCCTAGTCAATCTTTCGTACGAGCACGTCATCCTTGCTTTGTAAGCTTCTAGGTTTTGCTGCGCCATGAGCCGAGTTTCATCGAGGGCGTCGAGCTCCTCGAGCCGAAGATGGGCATTCTCTTCATCTGTTAGCTCGTAATGAACTGCCACTCGTAGAGAGGGTAACTCTATCTCCAAGGGGAGTACTACCTCAGTGCCGAACACCAATGCGTATAGCGTTGTATTTGTGGCCGTTTTGAACGTGGTCCGGTACACCCTGAGAGCTTCATGCGATCTCTCGTGCCAGTCCTTTTTATTTCTGGACACCGTCTTCTTTATAATCTTCGTCAAGGTCTTGTTGAAAGCCTCAGCTAGACCATTAGCTCGGGGGTTATAGACCGAAGAGTATCTCCAGTCTATATTATGCCGCTATGCGAAGTGGCTGATTTTGTGACTTCTGTAGGCTGGCACGTTATTGGAGATAATCCATCGCGGAGTGCCAAACCGATAGATGATGTGTTTCTTAAAGAAATGGAGGATATTCTCCGTATTCACTTCTCTCAGCGATATTGTTTCTGCCCACTTAGAGAAGTAATCGGTTGTTGCCAATATGAACCGATGTCCTCTATATGATGTTGGTTCTATGGGCCCACATTTCGAATGGCCAGCTAGCCACCGTTGGATGTAGCGGATTTGGATGCTGGTGGATGAAGTCCCCATGAATCTGGCATGAGTGGCACTGCTTCGCGTATTCGAGGCAGTCCTGAATCATCGTGGGCCAATAGTAGCCCATCATTTTGATCTTCAGCTTCATCTTTGGGCCGGCTTGATGAGATCTACAGAGTCCGTCGTGAGTTTCTTAGACGACTTTCCTTGCTTCTTTTGGCCCCAGGCATCTCAGCCATAGAGAGTCGAACGATCTCTTATACAGCGTGTCATTGACGAAGGCAAAAGACAGAGCTCATTTCATGAGCTGATGTCTTGAGGACGCATCTTCAGGTGTTCGACAGGATTTGAAGTAGTCTATAAAGACTTCTCTCTAATCCTTAGTCCTTTCCTGGTCTTTTATTTGTAGAGCCGTTTGCTCGGTCGCTCCCTTTTCTTCGGATGTCTCCGGAGATATTTCTGCCGGTGCAAGAACCCGACGGCTTTGCACGACAATCCTTACGTCATCGAGGTTTTCGTCAGCCAGTTCTTTGGCGAGTTTGGCTAATGCATCCGCTTTTCTATTTTCTGTACGCGGTATGCTTTCCAAAACATAAGAAGGGATTTGGGTCAGCAGTTGCTGCACTCTCTCACCGTACTTTACCAACTCCGGTTTGCACGTTTGATAGTCTCCATTTACTTGACTAACGACCAGCTGGAAGTCTCCGTATATGAGGAGGTTTTCGATTCCCATATCGACAGCGATCTCAAGACATTGTTATCAAAGCCTCATAGTCGGCTTCATTGTTTGTCCTTGGCTCTGTTAAGGAGAAGGCAAAGCGCATTATCCCTCCTTGCGGAGTCACGAAGATAAAGCCTACCCCAGATTTGATTATAGGGGAGCTGTGCTTTCGCTTTTTCATAGAGGATGCCCCATCGAAATAGAGTTCCCATCAGGTATCACTCTCTCTTCTCCCCCATCGATCGTGTCAAACGCGTGCTCGTCTGGCAATTCGCAATTTAGGAGTGAATCGGCAGGTATCGGATGCTCAGCGAGGAAGTCGGCGATAGCCTGGCCTTTCACTGCCTTGAGGGGTCGGTATGCTATCGTGAACTCCATTAAGAGTACGACCAAGGGAAGGAAAGAGCCCTCTACTATTTGAGTCGAGTTCTCCTGGGGGCAGAAAACAACTACTCCCCCATTGAAAAACACTGCCTGGCGTTAATCTTTGCGATAACGAAGCTCCGGCATTATACTTTGGCGCATGAGGTCCACCTAATATCAAAAGTGGATCCTCTCAAATATTTGATGTCAAGAGCCATACTAACAGGACAGCTCACTAAATGGGCCCATAGCGCGCCTAAAGAACCTTCAAGGGCTGTTGTGTACAGGATGAGAGGCTTTCCCTTGACCTGAGCGGTCAGTACTGGCGGATTCTGCAGGTATTGCTTGATTTCGTCCAGTGCGATTTGACATTTGTGATCCCAGAAGAAAGGAGTCCCCTTCTCATTAGGTGACTATTGGGGCAGCACTTGCCAGAGAGATTGGCTATGAATCGTCAGATATATGCGAGCTTTCCTTGGAGTGATCACAGTTGCTTAAGAGTTCTTGGCGAAGGTATTTCTATAATCGCCTTGATTTTCGATGGATCTATTTTGATGCCCCGATGTCGTATGATGAACCCTAGAAATTTGCTTGAGGAAACTCCGAACGTGCATTTGAGAGGGTTCATCTTTAGGTTGTATTTCCGAAGACGTTGGAATACTACCTTCAGATGCTCTCAATGCTCCTCGTGTGATTTGCTTTCATCTTTAGGTTGTATTTCCGAAGACGTTGGAATACTACCTTCAGATGCTCCCAAAGCTCCTCGTGTGATTTGCTTTTTACCACGAGGTCGTCAATATAGCATTCGACGATTTCATGTACGAGGTCATCGAAAATCTTCGTCATGGCCCTCTGATAGGTAGCGCCGGCGTTCTTCAGGCCGAAAGGCATTACTTTGTAGCAGAATATACCCAGAGGAGTCCGAAAAGCGGTATGCTTCTGGTCTTCGGGATGCGTCTTTATTTGATTGTACCCTGATGAGCCGTCCATGAAGGAGAAGAGTTCATGAGTGGACGTGTTATCTATCATCAGCTCGGTAACTGGTACGGGAAAGTCATCTTTCGGGAAAGCTTTGTTGAGGTCCCGAAAATCTACGCAGATACGCACCTTCCCATTCTTCTTCATCACTGGGATGATATTGGCGATCCAGTCAGGGTACTGAACTTCTTGGATGAAGCCGGAGTCGATCAGCTTCTTAACTTCGGTGTTGATGCTCATTTCATGTTCGAGCAGCATTCTTCTTGGTGCTTGCTTGACTGGCTTGACGTCTGGGGATATCGCCAATTTATGCACAGCTATCTCTGGATCTAGCCCCGGCATCTCGGAGTAGTTCCATGCGAAGCAGTCTTTATACTGTATGAGCACGTCTCTTAGCGTAGCTACCTGTTCTTTAGAAAGTAGCTCACTGACGAACGTAGGCCGCAGGTCGTTTGCCATCCCCAAGTCTATTTTCCTTAGGTTATCCGCCGTGGTGTGTATTCCATCCTCCAATTCTTTTGGCGCCGGTGGAAATTCCGAGATCAATTCCTCTTCACCCTCGTTTTCGAAGCACCAGGACAGGCCATCCATGTTCTCGGGCACTCCTTCTTCTGACAGCGTTATCACGTGGTAGGTACAAGATCGTTTCCAAGACCGATGTTGATCCGGTTCTACTCTCTCCATATACGTTGCTTTTGGTATATGCTTTTGCGGTGGGGCTACCCTCCAACTGTAGGATAGAGCGAACCTGCCGAGTTGATATTGGTCTTCAACCCAGTTTTTGAAGGTGAAGCAGTCTTTAAGAGGATGTCCTATCGCTCGGTGATAGGAGCAATAATCCGCATGAGAGGCCTCTTCTGCTTGTTCGGGGTGTTTGGACTCCAGGAGTGTCATCATCTGATATTTCATGACGAGATCGAATATCTTCCTTATCTTGTCTTAGGGAAAAGAATATGCTCGACCCATCTTCTTTATAAGAGACGGATCCTGACTGCTCAATAATCGATCGCGTGGTCTTTTGGGCCCTCTTTGCCGCTGTCGGACATTTTTTCCATTCTTTAGTTTGTTTTTGCCTTCGCGTCGGGTCTTCTGTACGACGGGTTGGCGACAAAGAGCATCGTCATTCTCCAAGGCCTGCTGAAGGAGGCATTGCATCCTGGTTTTCTCGTAGATGGCCATTTCGCGGCTATGGTCATCCCGAGCCTTTTGACCTGCTTCCCTTATTAGCTTGTCCATCTGTTCTTCGAACGACGGACTCGGCACTTTCATGGTGGGACCTCGTTTTGGTTCAGGGTTAGCGTCTTCTAACAGAGCCTCTCCTTCTTCATCGAAGTCATGTATAACGCAGCAGCCATGGAATCGCTCCCGTTTCTTGGATTGAACATATCCAAGCCCGATCGTTTCCATTTTCCCGTTGGGCAATTTTCGCTGAGTTACGGGGACGTTCCAGATCCTATTGTAGAACCAAGCTTGTCGAGTGGCCTGCTTAAAGGGTACGCCTTGACGCCTCAACAGCCTTGTTAATCCTTCTGTGTAGTATCCGGGAAGATGGATGGGCTGGAGTCTATTAAGTGCAGAATCGGCACCATGCCAAACTTCTTTCTCCACTTTGGTTTCCGCGGATTGATAGAAAAGGATCGCCTTTTCATCTTTTCGCCTGGGAGGGACGTAGAACATCTGCATTTCTTGCACACTATAAGTACCAAGTGCGTCGAGCTCTTTGTAGTGCTGCCGCGGAACCATAGCGATTTGCAAACTCTGTTCATCACCAGTGAAGGCTCGTATTGATGGCCGAACAGAAAATACTGCATTGACCTCATCTTCAGAGTTGCTGCCGAAGACCAACATAGGGGTAGACAGTTCGGGCTTGTTGTATTGGAGCAGCCCCGAATAGACTATCTCTTCTTCCTTTTCTGTATCGCTCCCGAAGACCGGAATGGTGGTGATAGTTTTTTGCTTATCCTCGGGTTTATGGCATCTTTCCGTGTCTTCGAAGTCTGGTAAGAAGTACTTTGCATCTTCGTACTTGCGAACTTCATTCACGGAGAATGGGTTCAGCTATCCTGTCACGGTATACTCGAGACCATCCTTGAAATACTTCATACACTGATGTTGTGTAGAAGGGATGGCGTTGTACTCGTGTAACCAAGGCCTGCCGAGCAAAGCGTTGTAGTAAGTCTTGGCATCAATGACGTGAAACTTGATGTCGGTAACGAGCAGCCCAAAGCGTAACGTCAGAATTACAGACCCGAGCGTCCGTGATGACTGGGAGTCGAATCCGGAGATAGTGATTTTATCCCGAGCGAGGTGTTGAATGCTCATGTAGATTTCTTTTAACACCCTCACATTTAAGAGGTTGACAGAGGATCCGTTATCAACTAGGATCTTCCCTATCTTGATGTCATGGCAGTATCCGGTGACATAGAGGGGACGGTTATGCTTGCACGTCCCAAGGAGGAGGTCCTCGTCGCTCAAGGTGATGTCGGTTGTGTACACTTCTTCCAGCTCGTCCTTCATCTTTTCTTCAGCAAGGAAAGCTTGAAACTGATCAGGCTCTTGTAGTGCCTTGATCAGAGAATCCCGCGCCTCTTTAGATAGCAGAAGGGCATCGGGAATGCTTAGCTGCGAGGGTATTTTCCTCAGGTGTGCCAGAACGTTGTAATCCACCTTGTTTTTCTTGGGCGGGTCCTTGGCTGCCAGCTCTTCAACGACTCGATCATCGAGGGCGATATCCTCAGGGACTTTTCCCTTCCCCTTATCTTTTCTATCCGATCCCCCGTTTGCGGGTCTGAGATTCTTTTCGTGTAGCATGCAATTGCGCAGCTGAATGTTCTCGCAGGTCTTCATCTCTTCTGTTTCGGAGATGGATTCCTTGAAGAGAGGGCCGAAAGCTATTTCTTCATCCGAATCACTCCCGAAGGTGAGAACTTGCGATCCCTTACTATCAACCATGTGACAGTTGCCGGCAGTTCTTTTATGCTCATCGGTCGCGCTTCTTTGCTCTTGACGAGTTTTGCGCTTCATCCACTTGAAATGCTGTCGATGAGCAACGTATCCCTGCCACCAATTTTTAAAGGCCATGCATTCCTCGGTAGGGTGCGCGATCCTCCGATGATATAAGCAGTAGTTTGGATGTGCATCTAATTCGTCGAGGAACGTATTTTCTGAAGTGTCTTCTTTGAAAGGTGGCAACTTCATTCCCATAGACAGGGCTTTAGCGAATTGCTTCCTTGTCTTAAACCTGCTTTTGCTGGCGGCAGAAGTGCTTCTATCCGGTTAGGGTACTCTATGGCTTCTCAATACCAGAGCTTCTTCAACGTGATGCCGACGCTTGGCCCTTTCATATATGGCCGTTTCACGCTCTCGGTCAGATTTGCTTTTTTGACGGGCCTCGTTCAGCAACATGTCAATCATCTCATCTGACGGTTCTAGGAGTTCCAGTTCAGGATCTACCCCCGGTTTCTCTGCATCAGGAGCTTCTTCACCATTTATTGACGAGTGAGAGATCATGTGGCAGCTCGCCACATAGTTCTCAGGTTCATCTGATGAGTCTTCTCCCCCCTCATTGTCATCATCTCCGTCCCTAAGGATGTGGTTGAGAAACTCTTGGAGCGTGACCGGGGTTCGCGCCATCTGATTGTATTCTTCCAATGCGTCAATATGTTTCTACAGATCCGTGCGCTTGTCATCGGGATTTTTGGTCTTCTTCTTCTTCTTCTTCGAAGAGTTTGACGGCCGGGTTTGAGCATTTTGATTATCGCTACCAATTCTTGGCGTTGGGCGCGGCTTCAGCATTCCTTCAATGACCTTGGCTTCTAGCGGACTTTTCCACCTGATTGCCGAGCATGTGTGAAGATCCTTCAGCATTCTTTTCGTCTTGGCTGAAACAGCGACCTCCCATGGAGCTTCTTCTATAAAAGATCATGATGCCCCCGGTGTGTCTACCTTTTTAGAAGCGTGTGGTTGTGGCGGGCTTACTTTCTAATTCTCAGACAGCGTGAATCTGCCCTGCTGGTATTGGTCCTCAATCCAGCCTTTGAAAATGAAGCAATCTTCGATTGGATGGCTTACTGCTCGGTGGTAAGGGCAGTAATTAGGATTGTTGGCATCGCCTGGCTGCAGCGGACGTCTTGGATCTAGCAGATTAATGATCCTGTTGCGCACTGCCAGCTCGAACAGTCTCCTTGTTTTATCCTGGGGAAATGAGTAAGGACGTCCCAGTCTCTCCTCGAGGGATTGGCGTGGACGCACGTTGCTTTGGCGAACAATCGGTTTTAAGTTGCTCGGCTGTTGTTGAGTACTGACGACAAAGGTCGCTTTCCCTTTGCCCTTTTCATTCCGCGGTTCTGTCTTTGAAAAGGAAGGCTTATGACCCATCTGGTCCATTTGGGCCAGTTTGTCAATCAAGGTCTGAAAGGTAGTCGGCTTGAAAAACATCATGAACTGGGATATGGTCGCCTGCGGATCAAGAGTACGCACGAACATGCCCACTGCAGGAGCCTCTTCTATGCGTTGTTCACATTTCGACCATAGGTTCCACCACCATATCGCATATTGAACCCATGTTTTGCCCGGTTTCACCCTGGCATTGATCAACGCCGTGATTGGGGTGCGTTCGCTAGCGCTTGCGAAACGCTGAGTGAATAGAAATTCCATCTCCGTAAAAGTTTTGATAGAGTCGTTGGGAAGCTCTGAATACCACTCGAATGCCGTCTCAGATAAGCTGCCGACGAATTAGCGAAGTAGCAGCTTATCGACACCTCCAGTATTGCCACAGAGAGCCCTGAACTGGGCGACATGCTAATGGGGAATCGTGTATCCTGGTGGGTACTTTATCTGATCGTACCAGCCTGGATATGGTCGCCCAGTTCTGACGACTTGGCCAGCGGTTTCGTTCACTTGGTGAGCTCGTATTTGTTGAGCTATATAATCATCGAGCGCCGCTTTTGAGATTGTTTCCTCTTTGGCTGCTGATAGAGCCGAAAGAGGGTTCGATGTCTCCCCTCTATCGTCTTCAAGGATAATCAGGGGGTCTTCAGCTGGAGGATCCGGCTGTATCATCATCCCGATCATATCTTGGAATAAAAGCACCATTCGTTTTATGTTGGCCGTTTGTTCCGCGGCCTCTCTGTCTCTCTTCTCGAGGATTCTGCGGAGGAACTCAGCATCGGTTTCCTGTTCTTGACGCTGCTCTGACGACGTCTCCGGACTTTCTTTTGGCCCAGTGAGCGGGGCCATCTATGTTAGCATCTCCTGGAGTTTTTGCTGTTGTTGCTCCTGAGCCTTTGTCACTGATCTGGTGAGAGGTCGATGGCTCGTAGAGATACGGCTATCCTCTTTCCCGGATGCCATATAAACAGTGTGCACCACCATGCCCCCGGAGCAGGGGCGTTTAGGTTCGGCGTCTTTAAGATTCGTCACGGACATGGGGACTTTCTCCGGCCTTCTTCTTTTGTGAGCGATCGAAGTTGAGGGGGCCGTTGCAGCGGGCACCCAAGTAGACGACACCTTCTGTGGTACAACAGGGTGGTCCTTCTCTTGCCGAACTTTCATCTTCTTCAATCGGCGGGAGTAGTCTTGGTTGATCACCGAGTCTTGGACCTGTCGCCAGACCTTGTGAATTTTAGAGGACAACCGCTGAGGGGGCTGTTTTGGCTTTGACTTTGTAGCATTCTCCACAGGTAGAGGAGATCTTTTCAGGACAGCAGTCGGAAAGTTCTTGCAGACCTTCTTGAGTGGTTTAAAGCTGTTCCCAGTTGGAACAGCAGCGTCGACTTCCACCGTTGGAGCCGGAGGGGTAAGTCCAGATGGGGAACTGCCCCCAGCTTTCCTCACTCGACGCGAGTGGTGACATCGAGCATGCCTTGCAGATGGGACTGGCTCAGTTACGGGGGTGGCTTTATCATGCTCCCTGTTCTGGTGAAGGGTTGCTGTTGGCGCCAGCCAATCGAAGACTGACGTCCGCTGAGAAGAAACGTCCAACATGTTGAAAACTGACCTTTTGGCAGGGGAAGTAGTCTGGATGACCTCACCCGAAGCAGGAATTAGGGTGGCCAGTCTCGCAAAGTCCGATCCCTTAGTGAGAGAAGCCCCTTTGACGACTTCGTCCGTCGGAGTTGGAATGGCTATCCGCTTCGGGATGACTCGTTCAGGTATTGCAGGCTTCTTCATGGACACACTGGAGTTTTGGCCCAGTCTGTTAAAGACTGAGGCGTTGGATTTGTGCGGCCCGTTGAGAGGGGCCGCGATAGTCGAAAGCCGATCAAAGACCGACTTCTTCGGAGCTTCTTGCGACGGTAGTAGGGCATTGAAGCTCATGGGTGGGAGCATGGTCCTAAAGAACAGCCCAGTGGTGGCTTGCGTCATCTGTTCCACTGGCATCTTGAAAATGGAGGCCGCTTGAGGCCCATAAGTCACTCCTCCAGCAGGGAGGGAGTGGGAGTTGTTGCAGTTGGTGCAGTTGAAAGCCATTGATCTTCTGTTTTCTGCACGGAGCAAGACACCAAATCTTAGTACCTCAAATCCAAGGGCAACCATATCAAACCGCGATTCATTCGCGAACACGACACACGAAGTGTAGAGTGGAAAGAGGAAAAGGTCCCACCGGGCATGCCAGAATCTGTTTACCACCGGAAACCGGGAAGACAAACGTCTTGCCTGAACCTGGGGGCAGATGCTATTTGGTGTTATCCGTCCACCTCTCCGAAGATGCCAAGTTGATTTATGATACCGTGCATCGAAGGTCTAGACAGATGCAGACGATGTAGCAGACTTCGTCAGATTCCCCCTCATTTGAGGGGTTTTTGATTGTGGGGACGCTCTTCCCTACAGGCGCAAGCCTCTGTAGTTAATTACGCTACCGCATCACGGTAACCACTTTCTCCTTCTCCAGATGGTCACTTCATGTCGTGTGTGTGTTTGTTTTATTTTTGGTTGCCCGTGGATTGTATATGGAAACTAATTTATGTTGTCGCTCGTAGGGCGTGGATTAGTCCAAATCCGTATTTTCTTAGATTTGGGTTTTGGGTTGGGTTTAAAGATCGTTAATCTCATTTGAGACTAAGATCAACTTAAACGTTTGTTAAGGATACATTAGTCTAATTTTTTTTAGACTAAGATCTACTCAACAGGATCATTTAAATCCAACAAAAGGGCATTTGGGCTCTATTGCTTTAGTTTAGGGACGTTGCGGTCCATAAGTTTAAGGACATTATAGTCCATAGAGTTTAGTTTCAGGACGTTGCGGTCCATTGTTAGTGTTAGGACGTTGCGGTCCATAGGGTTTAGTTTAAGGACATTACGGTCCAAAGTTTTGGATATGTCCATAGGTTTGAAAATGCATCAGATAATTATTGGTTGTTGGGACCCGCTACCTCTCTAAAGACGTTGAAGAATTACAACGACATGTATCTGAGGTGTGAAGGGATCTACCCTTGAACCAAATGTCAGATTAAAAGGCTCTGGGATGAACATTACTTTGAATGCCATATGAGATGATCAATTTTGGAAGACAAGAGTTGGGGTTCAGTTGAAAGGGGTTTTGGCTTTGGAAGACTTAGCTCAATTTGGGCTAAGGTTGGCTTCATTATAGTGTTAGACACTAGAGTATGTTCAGCACTCACGTGCTCTCACGTGAGGCATTCGAAAGTTGGCGCAGCACGATTGGATTTGTTCACTTATTCTTTTCTGAGTGCTAAGCACTATTGGGTCACGTGAGATCACGTGAGGAGCCCCAAAGAGCGAAAACTATCTTTGTTTTACTCTCAGAATATGCATATAAGTGTTAAAAACTTGATCCTTATGACCATCACGTCTGGACACGTGAGGGTATCCACGCGTTGGATATTAATCCTTCAGGTTTACCCCCTTTTTTCTTTAAAAAAGTGTTTGTCAGGGTTCACGTGGGGACACGTGAGACGCCCTAAAAGTGAAACTGCTTTGGCTTTACTCCCTTTTTATTTTGAGAGGCTTGTTCAAAGGTCACGTGGGAGCACGTGACCTAATCTCATTCGTTCTTTTGATCGTTGAGGGGGGGCTCACGTGGACACACGTGATCTGACATTTATCATGTTGGGTGTTGATCTCTTTTTCGTGCATGGAGAGTTAAATCTTTTCTTTAAGAATTAAATTCTTTTATAGGGTTAAACCCCAATTTTATTTAGAGAAATTAAATTTCTCTGTGTTGTGTTGAAAGAATTAAATTCTTTAAACCCAATTCTCCCCTTAAGTTTTGAACCTTCATGACAGATCTCCCCGATGAGAATTAAATTCTCAACTTATGGGGAGATCTGCTTCTGCAGATCTTCAACCAGAGGAAGAACTGAGTTCTTTTTCAGAAGAGTTAAACTCTTGGTTTGAGAATTAAATTCTCTTTTGTTTTGTGGGAGCTTATGGAATGATCTTCTTCCTTCTCTTATCTAGAGTTTCTTTCTTCTTTGAAAAGATCTTCTTCTCTCTGGGGAATTAAATTCTCTTCTTTTCTTTTTTGCTTTCTAGGGGTTTCTCTCTCTCTCTCTCTTTTCTGTGTCTCTCTTTTTCTTCTTGGCTCCTATTTATAGGAGAAAGAAAAGAATCAGTTTGTTCAGTCAATCTCTCTTTGAAAGATTTTGATTGATTTTATAACCAACATGATCTTTTAGATCACTCGGTGAATTTTATTCACCGTTGGATTTTTAATCCAAAGACTTCTATTTCACATAAGATATTTTATTTGTTGATCCTGGCAAATTTTTTTAGGAAAATATTTCCTTGCACAGAATCTTCTTATAAATTGGTGTTTTTTAATCACCACTGGATTTTTAATCCAACGGTGCTCTACTTTACAGAGTGCAACCTTTCTTTTTTGGAATGATCTAGGGAAATATTTTTCCAATTAGGGCTTTTGATTCCTTTTAATTAGAATTAAATTCTATTAATTCAGAGGGTTCAGGAGCCCATCACGTGTTGGCACGTAACCTCACTAATTAAGCATAAAGCTTCTAATTAGAATTTAATTGTATTAGTTCAGAGGGCTCAGGAACCTATAACGTGTTGGTACATGACCTCACCAATTAAGCATCTCTAATTGTTTATTTCATTCAGGCGCCTATGTACTTTGCCTATAAAAGGTCACGTGTCTGCACATGAGGCCCGATCACGTGTGGGCACGTGATGCTCCACTTGGGGGCTTTCCTTCTTGCTTTATTCATATGTTTTATTCAGTTCCTATAAGGGAACAATGGGTACCCCACATAAACCAACTCTTGCTGAACTTTGGTACCCACAACCAGACATTACTTCATACAATTCTTGCTTTGGTCGAACTTCGAACGACCCCTCCATGCCCAAAATTTCTTTGAAAGATCGGATAGACGCGTCTAGGACAAACAATTGGACTCTGCAATCCAATTCGTATCAACAGTCTCAACCTCCCCCACCTTCTTACGTTGATACCCCTTTTGAGAGTCCTGTTGCAACTCCAAAACCCATGTCCATTGCAGAAAGAATTGAATAATCTCATAGCCGATCTTTCACTCCTTTCACCACTTCCAATTCTTTTGATCAACAATTTCAACCACCTTCTTATCATTATGTTGATCTTAGTCATGTCCAACCATTCGATTCCTATCAATCCTACCCGACTTTTACACCTTCCCTAGGCATTGCTTCTGAACAGACTTTTGAGAGTTTCACGTATCTAAACAACTTTGACTCTTTTACTGAAACCCCTCCACAACCCATGTCTAGTTTGGAACAAGCATTAGAAGATTTTTGGGTAGCGTCATGCTAAATGGTGGAAATGAATGCGTCCATGGCCGCCCTCATACAACCTAACGAACCGGCAGCCGGTTTCCAACTTACTCTAAATTTTCCAATGTATGATGAGGTGATAGGACAGATTGAGAATTTGAGTAGTGAGAGTGAGCGGTACACTCTTCCAAATCAAACCTACCCATTGCAAATTGAATTCAACGACTCTGGTTTTAAAAGTATATCGAGTATCCCAAACGATTCACCGATTGAAGATAGAACGTTTAATGAGTTGTGCGACTTTGTAGTGTTTGATTTACCGGGTTGTGAAGGGACCTTGTCAAGTGAAACCACACCCAAACCCTTTGACCTCTACACCTCCATCCTAGAACCACAATTGATCGAAATCCATGCTTTTGATAAGGTGTCTGAGAAAATTGATTTTCACTTGATTGAGGATATTGACGCTGGGAATATTTTGGATGATGAACCCACAGCTTTGGATGAGTTTTTCTCCCTAATTCATCATGTCCTTTCACTTCCGTATGGACATCATCCCGAGTCATTAACTGTTTTTCCCAAACTCCATATGCGACTTGATATTGATGATAAATGCATGGATGAGCTAATTTTTGAGGAGAATACTGAGGATATTTTTTAGGATGAACCAGTTTTACTTGATGAGTCGGATCTTCCAATTCAACATATCCCTTTCATTGACTGTGTACACCCTCCTGACTCTTTAACTAATACCATTCCTCGATCACTTCCCTCCATCCTTTCCATCGTTCCCACCTTACAAGCCACCGTATCACTTTCATTTCCAGTGTCTGGTTTACCAAGTTCGGTCTACCCATGTTTTCTCGCGAATCTTGAGAGGTTTGATCCCATCTCTCAACGAGTTAATAGATTAGTACAAACGCTTTTTACACATCGGTCATTACAAATTATACTAATTTATTCACTCCATTTCCGCTCTCAAGTTCGTATTCCACATCTTTCTCCCTTCCACCATTCTTCTCCTCCACCGAGACCGCATCCCGCTTCCATCCCCATACGGTCTTACTTATTCTCCATTCCTTTCCTCTCCGCATTCTTTCACCAACCCACACATTATTGCGATAAAAAAATTTGAATGGTTGGTGCTAACTTTTGGCCTGTGTAAGGCCTTGTATAGATTAATATTGTTCTCCCCCTTAACTCTGAACATCAACGCTCAACAGTGGAAACACGGTTTCACTTAAGTTTGGGGGGCTTTTTATATATATATATTTTTTGTTAATAAAAAAACATGGAAGCACCAACAATTTTGACCCTCTTGGTGTAGCCTGAGAGTGATGACACTGTCAAGTTTAAGTTTGGGGGTGTGCTCGGTAAGCTTTCTTCCTTCGCATTCATGTGTATATTTTGCATTTGCATACTTATTTTAAAACCTATAAAAATCGAAAAAATTTACAAAAATATAAAAACTTTGTCGTCAAGTTAGCTAATAGGGTAACTTAGATTTTTATTCCGAAAGTTTAATTGATACGTTAGAAATAACTAAATCGTAGGCTTAGGAATTGAAAACCCTAAAAATAACCCTCATTCTGTTTAACCTTGGTAATTATACGCCCTTGAAGTTTTTTTTATAGAAGTAGGTAATCTTGAGTTCAGTTCTTGAGTTAAGTCGAGATGAAGGAAAAATATTGAAAGCTTTACTGAACGATAAGTCTGAAAAATAGTTTCTATTTTTGAGTCCAAATTTAGAAAGTATATACCCTACAAACTGCACATACACGCAACTTGAAACTTGTGATAGTAGAGAATACCTAGAAATACTCTTGCCTGAAAACCTAGTATGAAAAAAAGGTATTTAAAGCTAACCACCAAAAGAGCATCATTGAAAAATATATCCGGTCTTGAAAAAGAAAAATAAAGAAAAGAAAAATAAATAAATAAATAAAGTCAAGACCTGAAAACTGCTATTAACGCTTTAAACTCACACATTCAGTAATCGGCTGTTAGTGCCTCAAGAAGCATTAATAGTCGCATGAAAGGTGTGTGAGCAAAACCGTCCATCATTAACGAAAAGAAGTAATATTAGGTATTAGGGTAAGGATACTATATCTTGAATTGAATTCTTAAGTGTAAGGGTGAAATTTTACACACACGTAGGGGTATACAATCGATATTTGGAGGAAAGATAGGAATAAAGAATAAGATTTATGTTTTCCGTAAAGATGATAAAAATCCCTGATTGGAGACCGCACTTTAAAAGGAAAACTCAAGAGAAGTCGAGATCTTTCTAAACTATAAAAACATATAGGATCTGAGGTTGAATAAATAGGAGGCGTGAAAAATAAGGGTTGAAAATTTCTAACTTAGAATGATAGAATTTCTAGCCTAGATACTAAACTGTAGGAGTAGGATCGACGTTAACTTGTGAAACTAGTTTGACGGGATTTTGTGGGTAGTATCCGCTGAAAACCCTCAGGAGACAACACTCTTCCTACTAGGGACACCTAAAGGTTTAATGGCTTGTTGAAGAGCTCAGTCCAATCGCGTTCCTTGCGAAAGTGAGGCTGGGATTTTGTTTTGCTCGGGACGAGCAAAAGATAAGTATAGGGATATTTCTTTAACACAGAAAACTGCATTTCAATACCACTCATTCATTATCTATTTTGTTATAGATCGATACTATTAACCAGTGTCTGCTCAGTAAATACAGATTACAGGTATTCGTGACACAATACTGGAAACACACTCAAAATCACGGATATAACGTTTGTGAGCCGACACTGCAACCGGAACTGCAAACCGATCGATATCTAAAGAGTTATTTTGCAACAAATAAAGTATACACAATTTTAGTCTAATACATAGCAAGTGTGCACTAGCACTTTAATGGCTTGGACATAGGTGGGGCTGCCATGATGCAAAAGGGACAAGTAGTGGGCACAAGTGGGTGTGTTAGTTAATGCTTAAAAAGTTATGATGTGATATAAAGCATCAAGTTTCCGTCCAATCTACTGAGTACAACCCAGGCTTTTACAAAGAAATCAAGCAATACCGGTGGAATTGTGGAGAGCACACAACATCACAGAACAAGCACGAGCCCCAAACTCCTCCATAAAACTGGCGACATCCCTAAATAGCCCGGCTCCACCGGTCCCCCTAGCTCCAACTGTCCCCATCTTTCTTCTGTCCATCCCTCGCAGTCACATCATCTTATTTTTATCACTTGTTTAATCTTATTTTGAGCCTATAAATACATATCAGTAAGCAAGGGAAGAGGGATACTTTTGGTCCAATACTTTTATACTTTGAGATAGAGTTTACTCTTTGTCTCTTTTTTCATTCTGTTCTAGTACATAGCTTTTTCCCCTTGAGTTCTTTTCCTTCTCTTGATCTTGCAACCTCTTCATTGAGCTTGCAAGTTTAAGTTTTGGTTATTGAATTCAAGGTTTGTATCATCATTGAAGTTAATAAAGCTTTTATTTTGCACTTGGGTTCTTAGTAGTTTCTATCTCTTTTACTTACTTGCATTTCATTACTTACCATTTACTTACTTGCAATGCTTTTCTATTCTTTTCTTTGTATCATTTCTTTTGCTCTTTTTGTTGTTGTTTTGATGTTTGTAAATAATGATGTTGTTAGGAAAAAGAATGGAATTGTAAGTTAAGGTTTTCGTTTCTCATTTCCTTTCCCGATATTTTCTAATTGAACTCCGCCCAAACCTTACGCAAGCGCTCCGTTAGGCACCCTACCCTACCAAGATATTGGTGATTCCTAACCGTGACTGGTTGTGTTCGGTTTGGCCGGAGGCGAAAGTCAAGAGACAAGAACGGACGGACAAGGGTCAATAAGCCCGATTTCACTAATACCGTGCTTAAGTACCCTAATCCACGTTGTTGCCAATTACTCTAGCTTCAATGGTTAAGTTCGGCACAAAGGAATGAGTACGGACTTTACTAACTTACACTAACCTATCTAATCCTAACAACTTATACTTTTCATATATACACTTAGGTTAGAATCGAACCATTCCGACCCTCGCATAAACTCGTCATAACAAGAACGCAAAACGCATCGTCTCCCTGCGGACGATCCGTACTCATCGCGACTAGCTACACGCGACGCCGCCCTGATTGCGGTTAACTTTAGAACTTAAAATACAGCACGCCAAATGCATGCCAATCACTCGACCTCTGGACGGTGCATGAGGATAGCAGTTTGCTGCTGCTGACCCTCCAAGAGGCTCTTGATTATCTCGAGCAGTACCGTTTGCTCATTGATGGGAGATGCAACTGTAGGTGGTAGTAGTAGAGTGGACGGTGGAGTGTTGCCATTGACATTGGTGCTCATGTTGTTCGGTGAATCCATGACCTTGATAGAAAAGAAAGGTTAAGATAGATTCAAGAAATTTGAAATGTAAGGAATGTATAGTTGCTGATTCTTATAATTCTTGTGATATATTGCTTAGGATTCCATGCCAAACTGAACTGCATGGGCCGCCAACAAAACCTATCACGCCCCGCTTCCCATAATACGGAAGTGGTGACGTGGCAAGCCCGCAACGTATTTACTAAGAAATAAATACGTTAAGCGTAATTAAGCAATATATGTATAAAATGCATAAGAATTGACAAGAGATATAAAATAAACAACTTTTATTAACATTCATCTTTACATTACAACTGTTTTGAAAAGGAAAAATACAATGATATAAAGCAATGCCTAAACAGTGGCATACAAACTGAAATAAGTACAAGATGAACTTGAAGTCTAACTGAGCAGTGAACTGGTCTATGTCCTCCTGGCTCGGCTCGATCTCCTGAGAGTCCGGTCCTTCTGACAAACATTCCAAAGAAAAAAATAAACAGGAATGTCGTCAGCGGACTAACGCTCGATAAGTCCCAAAAGAAAGAAAGTAATATAGCAAGTAATGAGAATTGAACTGGTAAGATGTACAGGTATAAGATTGCTATTCTAATTTGGTTGTTTGTAGCTTGGTACAGAAAGTATTTGTGTATACGAGAGAAGTCCATCTTACCCCGTAGACTGTGGTAACATGTAGTATAAGGCCCCATCAAAACCCATGGGAAAACGGCACGAGAGTTCATGTAGGTGTCTTTTAGTGATCATCCCGTGCCACGTTAATACATTCCGTACCAATCTACCCCATTAACCCCGCATAATGTTTTATGTAGATTATATTTACAAGGCTTGCCGAGACC
This sequence comes from Agapanthus africanus, assembly GCA_030015575.1. Lineage (NCBI taxonomy): Eukaryota > Viridiplantae > Streptophyta > Magnoliopsida > Asparagales > Amaryllidaceae > Agapanthus > Agapanthus africanus. Next base: position 352,909,484 of record CM057351.1, read on the forward strand.
ATGGATACAAGTTGTTTAAGTAGTCAGGTTCAGAATGTAAGCTTGTAGTCATGTCAAGTTATAGCCATGGTTCGGTCAAGTCAATTCTTGTATTCAGGTTTGATATTCAGGTTCATGTTCAAGTATACATGTTAGCCTCTAGATTCATGTTTGAATTGGACTCTGATTTGAGTTTAGACTCAGACTTGAGTCAGACATTATAACTGATTTAGATCCTGAATTAGGTTCGGGAGTTATCGGTAACTGCAGCATATGGACAGCAGGATTTGTGTCTTTTTCCAAGACAATTACTATTGATAATACCGTTAAGTTTTTTACCTTAAATAGGCAAGCACTCACTTTCTCCGGCTTTCTGGGGCTCAAGAGAATTGATCCCGCTTAAACCTGTATTTACTAAAGTCCTTAAATATAGTTTTATATAACTCGAAGGGGTTTTATGAAAAATATTTTTAAAATAACATTGAGAAATTATTTATATTATTTAGGGTTTCCATAGATGTGAATTTTAGGGATTTGAGGTATTTTAGTAATAATAGCTTAGCTTGGAAAGTTCATGGTATTTTACTGTAAAGCTTGACTTTTGTTGGTATCTTGATGAAACTTGTAATTCTTTTTTGAAAAATATAAGTTTATTATATTATGAAAATATATGGATTTTGTAATATTTATATAATTATTAAAATTAAATTTTTTAATTAAGTAGAAAAATGCGTTTTTCTTAAAAACCATATTTAAAACCTTTCGAGACCAAATGCTCCGTGAGGTGGTCTGCATCTCGCTCTACTAGCCCACGGATATGCGATAATCCACACCATCCAATAGCAGGTCCCCTAAAAAGGGTTGTAGAAGTATATTCGCAAAAGAATTTAAAATACAATTCAAAAGAAAATCGGTTTTTATAGTAAATAGTATTTTAATGTAATATTGTATCCGTAACAAAAATACGTTCAAAAGATATCGTGCTATGGAACCAGTGTGTATGTGAGAGGTAGGTCGTTACCTCGTGAATTTTCCTAAAAGTATGTTTAAGCAAAACAAATAAAGATGGTATATACAAATTTCATGGTATTTTAATGTAAATGTTAATTTAAAGATATTTTGCATGATATTTTTGATTAAAAGTTGATTCTAAGTATTGGTTTTATGTTAACAAGAATGGTGTAGGAATATGAATGAAGAATATGTAAGAAAAAGTGGAATTATAGAGTTTTAGAAGAAGATGTCGATAATAACTCCACTTCCGACATATGTTTTGAAAATGAACTTTTAAAAAAGAAGAATGTGGATTGGAAGGGACTTACACTATAGGAGGCTTAAAGAAAGGTGTAGGAAGGGAGGGTTGTCGTCGTAGCATCGCGGGGTCGTCGGAATTTGCTTCGATCCTCGCCGGAACTTGATCGCTTGCTAACTCCTCTTCTACTCCACTTGTACTTGAGAAATTTTGAGAATTTTGGCAATAATTTTCAGAATGATGAAGGGCTAGGCATGGGGTAGTATTTATAGTGTGGAATTAGGATTTTAGAATTAAATGGGTGAATTAAAATGCATTAAAATGATGATAAATGGAGAATTGAAGGGTCTTTGTTTTTTTGCAGAGTAATGAAACGGTGCAGGGGAGTTAGGGGTAAGAAAAGGGTCATGTGTGCAAAGCCCGGGCCTTATTGGCCATAGGGGGACTGTCGGTACCGGCCTAAAGGCGCATCTCGCCGGTCGTTTTGGGGAGGGGGTCGTTGGATTCTTGCCGCGTGTTCATCTCAGTATTAACTCCCTTTCGCACGTGTTTGATTTCTTCAGACTTTTTTTTATGTGCATTGTACATGTAAACTTTTGGGCTTCCAAAAATGTTTAAAAAGAAAATCAGAAAAAAAATAATGTGTTTGATGGGATTCGAATACAAGGGCTACGTCACAACAGTGCAAAGGCTTTACCAATAAGCTACAAGTTATTTCTTGCTATTCCTAAAAAAAATTAACTCATAACTTGTACTTAGGCTTGTAAACTCCTTTCTGCACATTAAACTGAAAAATTTCTTACAGTAAATTCAGAATTGTTACAGACTTCGTGCGCCAGGACGTAATGTATGAGCTTTGTGACGGCAAAGATCAATGCTAGGCAATACTTTTCGATAGTAGAGTAATTGCTTTCTGCTCCTAGCAGGACTCAATTTAAGTAGTATAGAGCCCTTTTCTTTCCTTGGTCATTCTCTTGAGCCCACAGCACGCCTAGAGAACCATCAATGGCAGTTGTATAGAGGATAAGGGGCTTACCTTTAACCGGAGCGGCCAAGATTGGTGGATTATGCAAATATTGCTCGATCTCCTCCAGCGCCTATTAACATTTCTGATCTTATGTGAATGGGCCCCTTTCTTCATCAGATGGTTGTATGATGGTATTTCCTCGAGAGGCTGGCAATGAACAGTCAAATATAAGCGGGCTTTCCTTAGAGAGACCGCAGTTGTTTGAGATTTCTTGGAGGGGAAATTCCATAATTGTCCTGATCTTAGAAGGATATATTTTGATTCCTCGGTGGCGGATTATAAAACCCAAAAACTTTCCTGATGAGACTCCAAAGGCGCACTTCAGCGGATTCATCTCCGGGTTGTATTTCGAAGGCGTTCGAAGACTGTCTTCAGATGCTCTAAGTGTTCTTCATATGATATGTTCTTGACTACGAGGTCGTCTATGTAGCATTCAACGATGTCATGTTTCATGTCGTCGAATATCTTGGTCATTGTTCTTTGGTATGTCGCGCCGGCATTCTTCAGTCTGAATAACATCACTTTATAACAGAAGACGCCCAGCGAGGTGCAGAAGGCTGTATACTTCTGATCTTTTGGACCCATCTTTATCTAATTGTACCCTGACGATCCATCTATGAAAGAGAAGACCTCATGGGTAGAGGTATTGTCGATCATCAGGTCGGTGACTAGTACGGAGAAGTTATCTTTCGGAAACGCCTTATTGAGGTCTCAAAAGTCCACGCAGATCCGGATGGTCCCGTTCCTCTTCATCATGGGGATGATGTTGGCGATCCAGTCGAGGTATTGGACATCCAAGATGAAACCGGAATCTATAAGCTTCTTGACTTCGGCGTTGATACTCATCCCGAGTTCAAGCCGCATCCTTCTTGGCGGTTGCTTGACCGGCTTTATTTTCGGCATTATGGCTAATTTGAGAACTGTTACATCCGAATCGAGACCTGGAAACTTAGAGTAATTCCACGCGAAGCAGTCTTTATACCCCCCATGAGTACTATTTTTAGACTAGCTACTTGTTCATTTGACAGCAGTTTGCTGACGAGCGTAGGTCGAGGATCTTCTTCGGTTCCCAAGTTTATCTTTTTCAATTCATCAGCAGTGGTATGGATTTCTTCTTCCAGCACCTTAAGTGCTGGCGGCGGCTCCGAAATTTCCTCTCCTTCACTGGTGAAGTAGTCGAGGCACTGAAGTGCATCTTCATCTACCTCTTCATTGAGGATTCTTATCATGTGGCAAGAATGGGTGAGCTTCTGCACCTTGGGCTGGTTACGCTCTGAGTTGTTGGGGTTCTCTTGCATTGGCTCATGCTTTTGTGGAGGTTCCACTTTCCAGTTATCAAAGAGTTTGAATTTTCCTTTCCTATACCGGTCTTCCACCCAGTTCTTGAAGACGAAGCAATCTTCAATTGGATGATCAATGACCTGATGGTAGGTACTGTAGTCAGGATGATTCAGAGCATTAACGTCATGAGGCCGCTTGCACTTGGGCAGTGTTAATATCTGGTGCTTCATGGCGAGGTTAAATATTTTTCTCGCCTTGTCCTGAAGGAAGGAATATTCTCGCCCAATCCTTTCTTCAAGAGATATAGCTGAGCGACCTTGCGGCTTAGATGTGGACAATGTCCTATCTTCAATATGGGCACCTTGAACTCCTTTATTTTTAAAGGAAGGTATGGGTAGCTGTCGAGGGTGAGGATCATGGCCCGTCTCTCCTATAGACTGCCTGCTTGGGTGCGATCTTCTGGCTATTTTGTACAGAGCCGTCTGACCCATTTGATATGCTTCACTCATCGGCTTCTCAGTTAGGTCCTCTGTTGGAAAAGTCACATTGTTTTGTGGGGCTTCATTATATTGCCTGCTTGAGGATAATTGCATATATAAGGCCATCAGCGACTCGAGTGGCAGTTCAAATGATCTGATCGAAGCACTTTGCGAGATTTCTTGACCTTGCCCGGCTGAGCCATCTGCTATCCATACATCTTCCCTTTTGCTTAAGGCATAGTAACTGTAAGCTCGCTTCTTCTTCTTCTTTTAACGAACATATCCCAGACTAGTAGTATCGAACTTCCCATGAGACGCTAGTTGGCGAGTCCCTGGAACTTTCAAGATTTTCCTGAAATACTAGGCCTGACGGGCAGTATGTTCGAACGGTACTCCCTGCTGGAGAAGGAGTTCCCTCAAACTCTTTGTATAATATCTCGGTATGGGGATCGGTTGTAACCTATCAAGATTCGGCTCGAGTCTGTGCCAAATTTCTTTCTCTACCTTGGTTTCTTTTGACTTGTAAAAGAGAATCACCTTTTCTATTTCATGTCTGGGAAGCACATGGAAGGTTACTAACTCTTGCATGCTGTAGGTGCTGAGTGCATCGAGCTCTTTGCAGTGATGAGGTGGAGCCATTGTAATATGCAGGGCTCGATCGCCTTCATCGGAGACCTTTACCCGTGAATGAATGGAGAAAACTGTATTAGCTTCTTCCTTTGAGTCGCTACCGAAGATCGGAATAGGATCTGACAAGCTTGGATTATCGGTTTCCTTTGGAGGCTGATCCATGAGTATTATATCTTTCTCGGAGTCACTTCCAAAGACAGGGATGATCGCAGCTTGAACTTGTTTGTCCTTAGTCTCATCGACTTCTCTGTGTCTTCATAGTCCAACAAGAAGTATTTTGCATCTTCATATTTTCGTACTTCGTTGATCGAGAACGGGCTGAGCTCCCCCGTGATGGTGTGCTCCCGGCCATCCTTGAAATACTTCATACATTGATATTGTGTAGAAGGGACGACACCATACCGGTGTAGCCAAGGTCTACCCAGAAAAGTTTTATAGCAAGTCTTTCATTCAATGACGTGAAATTTGACGTCTGTGACGAGTTTTCCAAAGTGGAGTGTCAACACTATGGACCCCAACATTCTTGAAGACCGGGAGTCGAATCCGGAGATGGTGATTTCTCACGGCCGAGATATTATACATCCATGGACAACAGCTTAAGCACCTTGACGTTCAACATGTTAACCGAGGAGCCATTGTCAACGAGGATTTTATTTATTTTCTGATCATCGCAGTACCCAGCGACATGGAGTGGTCGATTGTGCTCGAACGTCCCCAAGAGAAGATCTTCTTCGCTAAAGGAGATGCCGGCCATGTATACCTCCGCCATTTTATCCTTAATCGCTTCCTTTGCAAAGTGCGCTTGGAAACGGTCTGGTTCATCAAGAGCATTAATTAAAGACTCCCAAGGTTCTTTTAATAAGAGCAGAGCATTGTATATGCTTAATTGTGAGGGTAACTTTTTCAGGTGGGCTAACACATTGTAGTCCACCTTATTCTTCTTAGAGAGATCCTTGGCGGTGAGTTCTTTGGCCACCTTTTCATCAAGGGCGATCTCTCCGGGAATTTTCCCTTTACCTTTATCTTGATTCTTGGGAGCACTATTTGCAGGCCCAAGGTTCTTCTCGGGGAGAGTGCGATTCCGGTAACAGATGTTGTTGCAGTCTTCTTAGGAGCACTATTTGCAGGCCCAAGGTTCTTCGTCTCCTGATGAGAAGCTTATATAGGAAAGATCGACGGGAGGTTCATCTTCTGAATCACTTCCGAAAGTCGGAACTATTGAACTTCCTTCTTTCGAAGTCTGAGCCTTGGTCATGTAACAACTTTCGGCAGCCGTCCTTATTTGGCCGTTTGCCTTAAGACCATCATGTTGGGGCGGGTGAGCCTTGTCCATCCGCTTTTTGTTTTCATATGCCTATTGTGGAGAATGTATTTTCTCCACCATTTCCCGAATGCCTTACATTCGTCGATGAGATAGTAGACCCTCCAGTAGTAGAGGCAATATTTAGGATGCTCTTCTCTACCTTCGAATCCCACAACCCCTGGGGTATACGTCTTTAAGGGCGACAGTTTTATCCCATTGGATAGGGCCTTAGTGAAATGCTTCTCGGCCTTACCTTTTTCAGCAGTATCTTCTGCTTCGGTTGTATGTTCTGCTTCGTTTGGGGAGTTACAAAACTCGCCTCTCCTGTGGCTTCCCTTTTTAGACGTTGTTTTCTGGCTTTCTCATAGATATCCAGCTCACACCATTGATTTTCCTAGATTCTTTGAAAATCTTCCCTTAGGAGCTTCTCAACTGGGTCCTGTTGCGGCGAACCCGGAACTTCAGGCATTGATTCTGCCCCTTTCTCATCTGAGTCGCTCTCGGATGCGGGTGGAGCCTCATCATTATAGATGGAGGAGTGAGAGACTATGCAACAGCTTTCCACACGGTATTCTATTCCTCCCTCTGAGTCATTGTCTTCATCCCCTCTGCTATTTTCAAGGACATGCTTGACGAACTCCTCAAAGGTAATCGACGACCGCGCTTTCTGATTGTATTCTTCTAGCGCGTCAACATACTTTTGGATGTCTATACGGCTGTCGAGATTCCTGGCTGGCTGTACAGGCTTCTTCACCTTCTTTTTCTTTTTGGAAGACTTCTTGACTTCGGGGCTTTTCCCTTTATCAATAGCCTTCGGAGTGGGACACGGCTTCAACATCCCTGGTATGATCTTCGGTTCGAGCAGACTTTTCCATCTGATCAAGGGACATACTTGGAGATCTTTCGGCATTCTTTTTGTTTTAGGAGACAGTATTACCTCCCATGGGTTTTCTTCGACGAGCAAGCAGGATGCCCCCTGCGTGTTGTTCGCTTTAGAGATATGCCTCTGAGGAGGGTTCACCTTCTATTTATCGGAGAGTATGAACTTTCATGTTTATACCGGTCCTTGACCCAATTCTTGAACACATAACAATCCTCAATCCGATGACTTACTACCCGATAATATGGGCAATAGGTTGGGATATTGACTTCATGGGCTTAGGCTGATCATCGTGGCTCAGGCAATGTCAGAAAGCCGCTCTTTATTATGAGGTCGAACAACTTTCTCGTTTTGTCATGAGGGAAGGAATATTCCCGTCGCATTCTTTCTTCAAGAATTGGTCACATGCGATTGTCATTTTGACGACCAGGCGCTTTAGGACCATTCGGACGTTGTTGCGTGTTAGCAACAAACGCTGCCTTACCCTTACATTTGAAGTTCTGCGAATCTCGATTGGAAGAGGACGGGCCTTGGTTCATTGCATCCAGGTGAGCCACTTTGTCAATGAGCTCTTGGAAGGTCATTGGGCTGAGAAGGGCCAGATATAGGAATGTTTGCACCTTCTTTTCGAGAGTGCTCATGAACATACTTATGGATGGAGCTTCAGCAATCCTTTGTTCGCATTTTGACAAAAGGTTCCTCCATCTCATAGCGTATTGGACCCATGTCTTGTTTGATCTGGGCCTCTCGTTAACCAAGGCGTTCACGGTAGTGCGTTCACTCACACTAGTGAATCTCTAGCAGAAAAGGAGCTCCATCTCGTCAAAGGTTTTGATTGAGTCATTAGGAATCTCCGAATACCAATCGAACGCTACGTCCGCTAGGCTGTTAACGAACTATCACATGAACAATATGTCATTACTCCCAGTATTGCTACATTTGGATCTGAACTGGGTGATATGTTGTTTCGGATTTTCGGTTCCTTTATATATGGGGAACGTCGGAATTGTGTATCCTGGCAGGTACTGTATTTGATCGTAACATGCAGGATAAGGTCGGACAGTCTTTATTAACTTGCCAACAGCTTCACTAGCTAAGTGAGCCATGAACTGCTGGACGATGTATTCGTCTAGCTATGATTTGGAGATGACTTCTTTCTTTGTCGCTGATGAGTCTTGAAGGGGATTGGAGGTATCTCCTTTGTCTTCGACGATGACCACCGGATGTTCATCTTCTAGTGGTTCGGGGTGAGCCATCATCCCGAGCATACTTTGGAATAAATAGGCCAAGTTGTCCATTCGAGCTTCCATTTCTGCAATTTTCTCGTCCTTCTTTTGGTGCATCTGCCTCAGGTAGTCCGTACAGACTCCTGGTCCGCTCATTCCCTGAAAGAGTTGTCCAGGTTTTCACCGGACGGAGGACTTATTATTTCAGCCGCCTGAGCTATCAACTCCTACAGCTTCTGGGGTTCTTTTGTTACAGACCACGTGATTGGCCTGTGAAAGACGGAAGTTTTACTTTCTTCCTTGGAGTTCACCATACAGACGATATGAACCACCAGGCCTCCAGTCTTGGAGCGTTTGGAGTACGGGTCCTTGGAGTATGCCTCGGGCCTTTGCATCTTCTGTGGCCTCTCTCTTTTGTGAGAGGCCGATTTTGGAGGGACCATTATAGTAGGAGCCTCCTTCAGTTGATGGGAAGAGCGTATATCATGGCTCTTCAGCTTCTTTGGTCGAGGAGAGTAATCTCTATTGATCACTGACCCCTGCATCTCCTTCCAGACCTTATGAATGGTCGAGGAGAGTTGCTACATCGATCAAACCAGTTTTGGCTCGTCATTATTCTCGATGGGAAGTAGAGTTTTCTTCAACACTGGAGATGGAGAGTTGTGCTTCACCATGTTCAGTGCCTCAAAGTTGTTCCCGGTTGGAACAACAGCCTGCACCATTGGAACTGGCGGGTTTAGCCCGGATGGCAAACTACCCCCAGCCTTCCTTACTCGGCGCCAGTATCGACGTCGAGAGTGTCTTGAAGTTGGATTTTCTTCAGTTTTAGGGGCTTCGTGTATTTTCCCTCTGCATAGCTTCTAGGCCAAAATATCCTGCCTATTGTATTCTTTTAAGGCTAGGGCATCTTGCCCCCTGCATGGCTTCGAGACTGGAATATGAGCCAGTCGCTGAAAGAATGATGTCCTTGGCTGGACCAGAGTATGAGCATGGGGTGCCAGCCTATTGAATATGGACTGGCATGGACATGAAGCACCTTTTGGCAACTTGGAAGTAGCAGTGGCTGCAGATGTCAGCCACTTAGTAACCATTATTTTTGAGGTGGTCGGGACGGTTGGAGCGTCCGGAGCAGCAAAGTTTAGCCTCTTGAAGACTGATTTTTCGGGATCATGGGCTTCTCGGCGGGGCCCACAGAATTGGGCTTCAATCTATGGAAGACCAATCCTTCATATTGAGCAGGACTATCATCGAGGATTGCTGTGGTAGTTATCAGCCTATCGAAAACTGACCTCTTGGGCATTTCTTCTTTGGCGCTAGGATTCCAAGAAAGGGAGGCGGAAGCATGGTCCCAAAGAAGAGTCCATCAAGTTGTTGTACCACTTGGGCCATCGGATTGCAGAGCACAGGGGCCATGGTCTGCCCTGACCAAGTCACTCTAACCGGAATGATGCTGGAGCTATCATTGGGGTTGAATTGGCTGGATGATGCTATTGATCTGCACAGGGAGGGGAACACCAGCTTTAGTATCCCAAAACCAAAGGGCAACTATAAACAAAATATACCACGATTGGTTCGCGAAACACGACATACGAAGTGTGAAGTGGAAAGAGAAAAGGTCCCACCGGACGTGCAAGAATCTGTTATCGCCGAAGACTGGACTGAGACGTTGGAGACGTCTAGCCTAAATTTGGGAGCAGATGCTATATGAAACATATCCATCCACCTCTCCGAAAATACCAAGTTGATTTATGGTATCGTATATCGGAGGTTGGATAGATGCGACCGTTTTAGCAGACTTATCAGATTCCCTCTCAATGACAAAGGGTTTTTGATTATGGGGATGCTCTTCCCTATAGGCACATACCCCTTCAGTTAATTACGTTATCGTAATGCGATAACAACTTTCACCTTCTCTAGTAGGTCACTTCATGTCGTGTTTATATATTGTTTATTATGGGGTTGCCCTTATACAAAGACTAATCTTGGCATGCTCGTAGTACGCGGATTAGTCCAAACCCGTACATTAGATTTGAGATTTTGAACTGAGGACATAGATCTCATATAAATGAGGTCCATAAATTCAGGGGCTTAAGAATCGTTAATCTTGTTTTAGGTTAAGATCGACTTAAACATGTTTAAGGACCATTAATCTAGTTTTAAACTAAGGTCGAGTTAAAATATGTATGCTCAAGATTGATTTTCCTTTGAAAATCAAAGAAGTTTGAAACTTCAGAGAATTAGTCTAATTTTAGACTAAATGTCGGACTATATTTCCCAACAGTGCTAAGCATTAGGGTAAACATTTATTTTGGGATTTAAATAACCCAATAGTGCTGAACACTGGGCCCAGAAGCTTAAGCTTCATCATAGGTTCCGCTTCAGTGCTTTCATGCTCTTCACATGAGTATTCTAGTTGATTGGTGTTCGCGTGCTCTTCACGTGAGTAGTGCTAAGCACTAGTTCGTATGACGCTCATGTGAGTAGCATGTGGAATGCTATCTTCATGATCGATCGCGTGTATTCCACGTGAGTAGTGCTAAGCACTAATTCATCCGGTGCTCACGTGTCTTCCACGTAAGACTATAAGTCTCAGCGCTCACGTGCCTTCCATGTGATCCACCGTTTCATTTTTTTTAAGCGCCCGCGTACCTCTCACGTGGGTCTTTTCCATATTTATGCAGAGATTAACTCTAAAAATTAGAGTTAAACTCTAAAATTCTTGCAGATCTTACAAGAACTAAGTTCTTTTTTTGTGAGAACTAAGTTCTTATTGGGATGAAACTCTATCATATTTTAGAGGAACTAAATTCCTGGAATATCAATTCCATTTTTTTGTTCTGTTCTTTCATATTCTTTTTTTTTATGTGTAGAGGTAAAACACCATAGTTCCCCCCTGAATCTTTGATTCGAAGAACAAGATCTTCCCAATGAGAATTAAATTCTCACCCTGTGGAAGATTTGTCTTGTGGATCTCAGATCCTGATGAAGAACTAAGTTCTTTTCAAAATGGTTAAACTCTTATATCATGTATGAAATAGGCAAAAGGGAGATATTCTTATCTCTATTTTTACCTAGTGACTGAATAAAGGATGATCTTCTTCGAGGAAAAAATTAAATTCTCTATTGTTTTTTATGGAAGCTTAAAGGGAAATCTTTTCTCTCGCAGAAGCTTATAGAGAGGTTTTGTATTGAAATCTTGGGGGTGTATTCTGTATCGTGTCTATGAGACTTGAAGTCTCGGGTTCCTTTATATAGGAGAGGGATAAGATATCAATTAGTTTGAGAGAATCTCTAATAGGATTGATCTAATTGATTTCAAAGATCGCTTGGGGAATTATGTCCACCATTGGATCTATGATCCAAGGAATTTTATTTAACAGAAAATATTTTCTGTTCGTTTTAGTAAGATTAGGAAAATATTTTCCTAACAAAGAATTTAATTCTATCTTCTAATTTGATCGGTGATATTATAATCAACATTGGATTTAAAATCCAAAGGCTCTTTGTTTAACAGAGAAAATCTTTCTAATATTAGAAAGATCGTGGGAAATATTTCCCAAATAGAATTTAATTCTACTTGAAGCTAGCGCTTCAAATGATGCACTAACGTGGGATTCATGTGAGGGCTGCTATATGCATATATGGCAGCAGCGCTCACATGCTTTACACATGAGCGCTCACGTGTTTAACACATGGGACTTATATATGGGTTTTAATTTTATCTGAATCCAACACCTACATGCTTTGCATGTGAACGCTCACATGTTTAACACGTGGAGACTATATCATAAGATTTAATCCTTACTGAAGCCAGTACTCACATGCTTTGCATGTGAGCGCTCACGTGTTTAACATGTGGGGAGATTCCTTTCATTTTTTCATGATATTCTGAGCCATCTTCGTCTTTCTCAAAACTTTCTTTTGGTCAGAGCTTGGAAACCGTTCCAACTTACATCACGTGCAACATTTTTTATGCTAAGACTTGAATGCTCCTTTTTATAATTTGAGGAAGTTTCCATCTTCTCCTTCACTTACATAGAGAAAAAATCATGGCTTACAATCGCTCGTATGCTCCTCGACATCCATAGGAGGTGTCTATTGGGGAGATTATTCATCGTTTCGCCGCACGCTTGGCGAATCCCATTCTTACGGATGCTCAGTGCGACACGGTAATGTACGAACTCATGGCCCGTAGGGGATCACCTCTTTCCGCTGGCTCTATTTGGATCCAAATGATCTTCCTGGCCATCCTTGACAATATTCCTCCTCATCTGGCGGAGATGACTTTAACGATGCTTGACGCAGCGGAGGAAAAGATTAACTGCATTCACAAAGCATACTTGATTATGAAGTCTCTAAGGGACCGCTCGATTCACATGATGAGTCAAATACGGGCTCGGCGGGCTATCATGTCTTCCTTTGCCGATGAGCACGGCGCTGATAGGTAAGGAGGGACTCTTCGTGAGAATCGCCGTTACGACATGGTAAAGAAGGCCGAGAGGGAGCTAGGGAACTTTGTATACTATTTCGTTAACCCTTATAGTCCAGATCCTATGTTTGGTGATCTTTTTCCTGTTGATTTAAATGAATATTTAAATGCATTTTTATTGTTATTTGATGAATCTTTCATGTTAAATAGGAACATCATTTCCTATCAGGAGTATGTCATCCAAATTCCAGGACATAACTTTCTATATCCTTCTTACTAGGTTCATCTATTATTTTGATGAAATCAATCATCTTGACTGTCACATCAAAACAGATGATCCAGCTCCGCTATGTATGCTTTAGTCTACGAATAAACATAAAGCAACCTGCACACCTTCCGCTGCTCCCACTGACTACGATAATCCTCTGGTAGAGTCATATACACGTGAACTTCCAAATTCCCATTTAAAAAGTCGTTATAGTCATCATCTTGCCAGATATCATAGTCTTGAATAGCAACAATGGCAAATCATATTCGTATGGATTTTAGCATAGATACTGAAGTAAAAATCTCATCACACTCCACAATGGATATTTGGTGAGAATCTTTACAACAAGTCTAGCCATATTAGGTTAATACCATCCACCTGCACAGATCTCGAAAGATTTATTTGTTCCCAATGGGTTTTACCTCTTCAGGAGCACCCAACAAATTTTATAATTTGTTGAAGTGCGTTGAGTCTAATCTAGATATAAAGCATCCATCCATCATCCGGAAGTCACCACTTCCCATGGCCTGCTGACAACTAGTAGGACCATCATCATCATGATGCTAACCTCCCTGTCACCGTCTACGAGGAAACCAAAGTATATTTTAGGTGGCCGATGTCACCAACTAAATCTGCTGAGTGGGTAATAGTTTGTCAAGCCCAATTGAATCCTTAGGTTCTACTAAATTTTCAGTAACCACTTGTGGTTCTTTAATCACTTCCCGTTCTACCATACTCCCACTAGTTTCTTTTGCAAAAATATTCCTTTTATAAAAAGGCGGTGAACCAAGAACAATGCAACTATTGATTTTGAAAATGGTAGAAGCAAAACCCTAGTGAATGCTTGGGATAATCCACAAACTGCCATTACTGAAGTCTGTCTTGAGTTTGTCCGGATTTTTCTTTTAAACAGAAACCGGATAACTCTATATCTTAACAACCTTAAGATATGCAACCATTCTATGTCCATATAGAATTAAAAGCACTAATTTAGATGGAACCAGATTCAAATGTCATGCAGCTGTTTCTGGTGCATATCACCTAAATGGAAAAAGGCCAATACAACATTACTCATCATGGAGCGCACCTACGGATGAGTAACCTGTGAAAGAAACCAGTTCTCAATATTACTACAATGGAATTCATAGCATAAGTATCTGCATCTTCGATCACTTCGAAAAATCCTGATATTTCCAACGTATGGTTCTCTGCTTTATTCTTATACTTATAAACTTCTCAAAATCTTTAGATCTTGCATTTCAACGAATGCGTGTGAACTCATAGGTAAACCTGAATGAAGTAAGAGTACCATCCCCTGTGTTAAAGGATACCGGACAACATACATTACCATGTATAAGTCGCAAGAGTATACTAACTCAAATTCCATGTGTTTATAAATTGAAAAACTGTATTCTGGTTAAGAATATCTATACCGTTATTCATTGCACCTTAGCTTATCCTCAACTGATAAAGATAAATGTTTAGAACACAATTTTTAAAATTTATATCTCACTTTATAAAATAAAGATACAAATATTCTATTTTAAAAATTAATGCATAACAACGGTTATTTGAAACCAAATATTTGTCATAAAGCAAAACCAGGCGATTTAATCCAATATCGCCAATTGCTACAAATTCCGATATTGAGGATCAAATTGCCAATTTCCTAATATTCTACTCCTACTCGGCATCTGTAACGCTGTACAGATATGAGATCCAAATCTGGTATATACATACCCTGGAGTCAGAATTAATTTGGAAAACGGTTCTCGGTAACAACTACACAGAAAAACTGAAACATGAAAATGTTTCTAGGGGTTTCCAGATATTCCTAGTAATGTCTCTTCTACTATCCAGATTCATAACAGTGATCGCAATTTCCTTTACCCTCACTTCAATCTCTTCATATGTTTATACATCTTACCGTTTGTAGACCACACATAAGCTAATTGGTTTTCTTCCTTCCCTACCTTCCGGCACCAGTCTAAAATTTAGAAGAAGACTATCCAATAATCGTAATAGATGTACTCTCCTAATATAAGGAGCTCTCGTAACCTGAGAGAAGGTAAAAGGAAGAGATAACTGAATAATCCTATTCAATTTCTCCAGAAACAGTGGCCATCATCGACTGAAGTAACTTCTTCGAGTTCGTATGTAACTATACGATGGTCGTTCCAAGCAATATGGATCATCGTAGTGATAAGGAGTGTTCTGGAGAAATGCAAAGGGAAAGTAAGAGTAGCAATGATATATGCGACTTTGTCGTGAAATCCCAAGCCAAAGTTTATAAAAAGGTTCCGTTAACTTGGTCAATGAGTTTTAGTTTAAGGTAAATCATAGGTCGCTGCCAGAGAGAGAGAAAAGAAACACTTAGCATGCACTCTATCAAAATTTGATTAGTTAATCACTTTATCTAATCATGATGGCTCCTATTGTATTCTCGAATTCTCCTTCAAACCCTAAAAGGAGAACTAGTCGGGATCATATACACCTTATAAGTTCGCTAACCGTTCAGCGAGGCCAGCGTTGGTACTCCGAGGAAGGTCCCCCGTTCTTTCGCATGGACCCAATTAAATAACCCCATTTTTGAAGAGGCGTAACCTCGTTAACACTTTCTAGACACCTAATAGGTTAGCTGATTATGAAATGAAAATCTCCCGAGGATTAAAACTTACTCATCAGCAGGAATCGGGACCCAACTATCATTATATGATAACCTTGATGGAAGCCGACCAAAATTACCACACTCCAAAAGGTATGCACAAACTTGGCAAGTTTCCCTTATATTTGAAACTCCCGATAAGGTTTTTTCCCCTAACGATCTATAACCTTGACGCATGCCATCAAATCATAGGCCAATAGTCAAGTTCTACCCATCATTATCTTGATTAACTCAAACCCATCCGCACAAGCCCTTGGGGCATACCAACAAAGCTGTGTGACTGTCCCGATCAATCGCATCACTATGCAACAAATAAGCATCACTCAGCTATTGCACACTATGCCTTGATGCATGCTAACAAACACAATACGAATACTAGGTGCTACATATCTGAAATGTTGGAGGGCTACGGCTGGTTTTTGGCGAAAAACCTTTAACGTATGAACTTGATATCGTTAAAGGAACTCGAGTAGTTTTGAAATGGAATGGTTTGGGCTCGACTTTTAAAACTAATAATATAAACTTTTTCTTAAGTGCAAACTCCCTGTGAAGGGATCAAAGCTCTTTCCTCATAGAATGAGGTGATAGATATTCATAACCGAATACCTTTATGCCGTGATAATTTGATCGCAAAAAATCACGACACACGAAGTGTGGAGTGGAAAGAGAAAGAGGTCCCACCGGACGTGCCAGAATTTGTTTACTGCCAAAGACCGGACTGAGACGCTGAGACTACTTGGACATATCCACCCAACTCTCCGAAGATACCAAGTTGATTTATAGCACCATATATAGGAGGTTTGGAAAGATGGGACCGATGTTGCAGACTTTATCAGATTCCCCTTATTTATGAGGGGGTTTTGATTGTGGGGACGCTATTCTCTGCAGGTGCAAAACCCCACATTTAATTACGTTATCGCGTTGCGATAACAACTTTCTCCTGCTCCGGTAGGTCATTTCATGTCCTGTTATGTTTGTTTATTTTGGGTTGCCCGTGGATTGTATACGGAGACTAATTTATATCGTCGCCCATAAAGCGCGGATTAGTCCAAATCCATACATATATTTTCATGATTTGGATTTAGGTCAAGGATTTTCTTGACGGGGACTGAGTTGGTAGCTTGGTTTCCCGATGGGAATGAACTTACGATGCATTTCTCACATTTGTGAGTTCCATTCGTTCATGGGATATATGAGTTTGATCTGAGAATCGTTAGTCATATTTGAGACTAAGACCAACTTATGAACAAATGAGCATATGGGCTCAACTGATCATTGGATCATATCTGAATAGCCCATGGATAGTATACGGTAGTCAGTATGGAGATAGTCCGCAGGATAAAACATATTAGTTTAAGGACATCACGGTCCATTAGCGCCGTGTTTGGGGCGAATGTTAGTTTAAGGACATCTCGGTCCATTATCATCATGTTTGGGGCGAATATTAGTTTAAGAACATCTCGGTCCAACATTCATCTTGTGCGCACGTGTATTTGTTGCGTGGCGAAGTGAACGATAGCAACATGGGATGTGATTGAATAGATTTCGGATTGTGTGAATGGAAAATTGTAAAGAAATCACAACCAAAAATTATTTGACCGCAATCAACTACGGTGTCGGATTGTAGATTGTAAGTGAGTGCGGATCGTCCACAGGGAAAGTGTAATCGTTCGTCTTTTGAATTAGATGAGTCGAAACATTAATGAAAAGAAAACAAAACAATTCATGATTTGAAATTGAAGTTCAAGAATGAGAAAAATCTAGATCTAAGAAAGCATTAAAAGATAGAATCAAGAATTGATAGTTTGTTGATTTTTCCAAACCAAATATCAAGAATCGAAATGAGGCTCATAGGAATCGATCGGATCTATAGATGTGATGTAATCTTACAATTACGTATTCTTATCCTTCGATGAATTGATACTAGATCGATGATGATCGATGAGAATTAGAGACTTCTTGTGAAACTAGGGTTTCATCTTATCTCTTGTTCTTTCGTCGATATCATTCATATTCTAGCCTCTAGTAAATTCAAGAAACGATCGTAGATCCCTAATTTCGAGCGATCACAATCAAGAAAGCATCGCTACGAAACTAGGTCATCGATTCTTGAACTTGCTAGGGTTTACAAAACTCGTAGGACTTAAAAATCGTATTAAGATTTGTTACATCATCATTCTACAATCGTCTCGACTCCTTTACGAGCGGAGTTTTACTCAAACATCACAACAAGAACAACAATTACAAATTGAGATCTAATCATGATGCAAGAATTAAAAGAAAGCAAGATTAAAGAATTTCACCTTTTATTTATATCAACAATTTCATTACATTCGCTCAAGAACTACAAGAGGAAGAATTCGATCGTCGACTTGGCTTTGCTCGTCTCCGTGGATCGCGGATCGGCTTGGATCACTTGCCCGATTGAAGATTGGCTCGGCTCCTAAAAGGTTGAAGGCTTCTCGCTTGATTTGGTACTCAAGATCTTGGATTTGGAGTGGAATTAGGGTTAGGGTTTCGCACAAGCCTTGTCACTAGACCTGTGGAAGAAGATGATGAAAGAGGGAAAGATTAACTAAAATTGATTCCCTAAAGATTGATTAGCCTTTAACCCTAGATCTAGGTTCCTATTTATAGACATCTAAACCCTAGATCTAGGATTTCAAATTCTAAGTTTCCCTCCAAAAGTTTGTTGAGGGAATTCAAATTTCCCTCCAAAAGTTAGTTAGGGGAGAAGCTTCTAGATGTGATTAGTTAGGAGGGAGCTTCTAGAAAAGGTTAGTTAGGAGCTTAATTAGGATTAGCCTTGCTTAATCTACTTTGCTGATCTGGCAGTAGCATCGAGAGAATTCTGGAATTTGAAGTATCAGAAAGGACTGTGAGCCTAGAGATTGAGATTCTGCAGTAAAAATGAATTGATGACGTGGCATAAGAGGCGCGGATCCGCGGCACAAGCAGGCTCCCGCCGCGGATCCGCGGCGCTTTGGGGGAGTTGGTGCTTGGGCTTTCTGGTACAGGCTTGGGCTGATATATGGGCCTTTATTGTATATGTTGAATTTAATATCTCCTTCTGAAATGCTACCAGATCTACAATGATTTAGTTGGCGTATTTTTGATCAGCTCTTTTGCTTTTCTTCCGTATTTCCTGCACAGACTCAAGACAAGTGTTGCGCAAATACAGAAATGATGCGATGCCATGAAATGCGGTTAATTTCCCTTAAAGTGTCAGTTTAAAAGTCTAATACATGCAATCTGATATTTTACGACTGATTTGCTAATATGTGAAATATGAATACCGAACACTTCTAAATGAATGCAAAAGATGGGGAAATTGCCGGCTAAAATATACAATATTTTCGACTGATCAAATACCCCCAAACTTAATTTCGATCGTCTCGAGCGAATGTTTTATTAAAAAGAGAAGGAGAAAATAAAGAAAGAGAAAAACTATCTAGCACACTTTCGTAGGCAACACGATTGCACTGAGCACGTGCAACAAGCCTTTAAACCTCTAGGTGTCCCTAGTAGGAGGAGTGTTGTCTCCTGAGGGTTTTCAGCGGATTGCACCCACAAAATCCAATAATAAAAGGAAGATCATGAATATTACATTTAAAGAAGAGAATCGTAAAAGAAAAGCTTTGAAAATTAAGGTTTCCAACTAAGCTAGCTTTTCGGTTGTCATGAGCCCTATCTTAATGGTCATGAAAAGATGTCAGAAATCACGTCCTCCCTCAATAAAACATCGTCTTATTCTTCATTCCTATCTTTCTTCCAAACATCGATCATATAACCCTGCGTGTGTGTAAAGACATCCCTACACCCGGAGAATTCAATTCAAGCTATCATACTCTTGCCCATCAGCCTCAGTACTTTTTAATCAATGAATATTTAGACGAAATTGCTCACACACTTTCATGCGACCGTTAATACTTCTTGAGGTACTAACCGACCGATTACTCATGTGCTTGCTTACTTGGTGTATTTTCCTCGTCTTGCACCACCTCAGGCATAGCAGTGACTCCCAGACCAGATGGCCTTAGGGCACTAGGTGAAAAGGCACCCTCGCTATACATTTTTTATTGCCCTCGGTGATAACAAAACCAGTGTCCATTTTTCTCACCACTTTATATATATTTTTTTTATTCACTTTTTCTTTTTATTTCCTTCATACATCGGCTTTAAGACAAGAGCATTTCAAGGTATCCTCTACTATCCCAGGCTTTAAGACGTGTATAAGTGCGAATAGCAGGGTATCAACGTTCAAAATGTTTGGCTTTCCAGAATAGAAACTATTTTTCAGACTTATTTTTATTCTCAGATTAGTGACTTCCTTCATCTTACTAACTCTTGGGACAACGGCTCATAACTACTTATTACTAGTTCGTATAAGAAAACTTCTAATTTTCTTAGTTTTCTTAAATTTTTCTAATCTCATGGATGTAATTTTCTCACTATCTAAACTTTTATTATCTTATTTATGTACAAAAAAAAAAATTTATCTTTTTGAAATTTTTTTAATTTTTATAGGTTTTCAAAATGTTTTGTGCTTATGCAAAGTGATATGCAAATGATGCGAAAATAAGCACAAACCTCCCCCAAACTTGTTTTCAACAGTGTCCTCACTGTTGCCATCTGCTAAATCTCGAAAAAACCTGTAAGCTTGGGAGGAATTTATTAGTGGGGGCAAAATATTTAAGTGAAGAACCTCCCCCAAACTTATTTTTGGCTCAAAATTTTGTAAAAATTTTATTTTCAACAGCCCGATTATACCCCCCCCCCAAACTTAAGAAATGTTAATCTTTGAAAATCACATGAGGGGGTCAAAAATCAGTGGTCGATGCCAAGCTTTGCAAAGACCGAACGTCAACACCAACCATTCAAAATTTTTATCAATGCAGTGCTCTGGTTGGTGAAAGAAGAAGTGTGGAAAGGTTAAGTGGTGGAAGAGAGTGTGTGTGCGTCTCGTTTTGGAGAGACGATGCAGTGAATGTGATGGATTACTCGCATTCTTTTTACAGTTCAGCAGAAGGGGTAGAGGTTCAATTTCAGTGAGTGGGACATGATTCATCTCAACACCCGTGTTATTCAAAAATGCGAGTTCATCAGCGAAGATCTCCTCAAAAGTTCCATCAATACCCCGGTGAATAATATCATCACAAAGTGCGGGGTGATCTTCAGACTCTAAGAACAGTTCATAATCAGTGTTAATTGTTGACCCGGACATCTCGGTGGAAGAGTCCGTATGTGTATGATATATAGTTGGGTCAAACAATAACGTATGAAAAGAGTCTAGATCAGTATCAGGAGGATCATTAAATTCGCTGCTGTCGATATCCATTAAGTCGACAGAACATACCTGAGCAGTAGGTTCGGAGGGTACACTTCCCAACTTGTAAATGTTCAGCTCTATTGACCTATTCCCGAAAGATAGGGTCATAGAACCATTACGACAGTTGATGATAGCGTTGGAAGTGGCCAAAAAGGGGCGACCTAAAATCACCGGAATTTGATTCCGTGGGTTCGCTACAGGCTGTGTATCAATTACAATAAAATCTACCGGGAATATAAATTCTCCGATTTTTATTAACACATCCTCCAGTTCACCCCTAGGTTTGGTGATTGATCGGTCAGCCATCTGGAGAGTGCAATTGGTTGGCTTCAACTCTCCGATCCCTAATTGCTCATAGACTGAGTATGGAAGCAAGTTAACACTAGCGCCAAGGTCTAGTAGAGCACGGTTGATGTGTTTTTCCCCAATAGAAACGGAAATAGTAGGATATCCTGGATCCTTACGTTTCCTCGGTAATTGTTGGGGGAAAGCCGTGTCTATTGTTTTTTCCATAAAAATCTTCTTGGGCGCTTGAGTCTTCCTCTTCCTAGTGCACAAGTTCTTAAGAGTTTTCGCATAGGACGGAACTTGTTGGATGGCATCTAGGAGAGGGATGTTGGTGTTTACTTGCTTAAAAATGTTCATAATCTTCTCCATATGTGGACCCGGTGTGTTAGCCCTTAACCGATTAGGATAAGGTGCTTTAGCAATAAGCGCTGGGTCCATCATAGGAGAAGGAAGTGTGTGTGGAACCGATCCCGGAACAGAAGTGGGGATCGTCCGTGGAGGGGTAAAAGAGATGGGCTGTAGTGACGAGCCTTTTGGGAAACGAAGAATAGGCTCGTGAGAAGAAGGTAGGGTAGAAGAACTAGGGTCAGAAGTGTGTGTGTGAGGAAAGGTCTCAGCCGGGGTGTTATTGATTGATTTATCAGTATCATCAAACTCTTCCCCAAGGTGATGGTCAAGCACTCTTCCAGATCTCAACGTGATCTCATCCACATGATGTGAATAGCTAGGATTAGGTAAAGGTTGAGCTGGAAGTTTCCCTTTCTCTCTTGCACTCATTTCGGCTTTTAGTTGTGCAATTTGTGCTTCCATCGATTTGATGTTCTCATTTTGAGAGATAATGATCTTCATTATATTCTCGATGGAAGATTGCAAACTTGCCGTCCCTTGGATGGATTGTTTCATGAAAGTATCCAAGGTTTGTGCTAGTGCAGAGGTATTATCTGTACCGGTCAATTGCAAAGGACTAGACGGTGAAATAGTGTTGGCCGGATTTTGGAAGTTTTGTGATTGAAAGGGGTGTTGACTCAATTGAAGTGGTGGCTGCTGTTGTGGTGGAGGGACCCCTTGGAAATTGTTTTGGGTTGGAACCGTGTTTTGAAATTGGGATTGGTTCCAATCAAAGTTAGGGTGATTCCTCCAACCCTGATCATATGTGGAGGAAGATGGATTGTTTCTAGGTCTTTGAAATGCGGCATTGGTATGCTCATGACCTTGAAACGGGCATTCTTCCGTCAAGTGAGACGGATCAGAACAGCAACCACATACAGTTTTGGAGAGTGATATTTGACTTAGGGCGGCGGCTAAAAATTTGTTTTCCATATTCTCAAGTTTCTTATTGATAGCTGCAATGTCAGCTTTAACTCCTATGGAAATATCATTGCCATCCCTAGATGATTGACTCACACCCTCCCACTGTAAAGATTTTTCAGCGAAATCTTCTAGAAAATTCCAGGCTTCCCTATCATCTTTGGTCATAAAATTGCCTTGACACATGGATTCAAGGGTCTGTCTTGTGTAAGGAGTAATGCCCTCATAAATGATTCGGCATAATTCCCATTTCGGGATGCCGTGATGTGGACATTGGACTAACAGATCCTTGAAACGTTCAAGACATTTTGAAAATGTTTCATTTGGAAGCTGGGTGAATTGATAGATTTCGCTGCGGACTCGAGCTGTTTTATGATGTGGGTAGAATTTCTTAAGGAATGCTTTGACGAATTCGTCCCAATTTGAAATGGAATGTGCGGTAGTGTTATATAGCCACTTCTCGGCTAAATCGCACAAAGTGAATGGGAGAAGACGTAGACGGAAAGCATCCACAGAAAGCTGTGAAGTACCCATCATTGCGCATACATTTTCAAATTTCGTGATAAACACATATGCGTCCTCAGACTCGAGACCGTGAAATTTTGGTAGAAGGTTGATGAATTGGGGTTTTATTTGAAAATTTTCCCCGTTGGCTGGTGGAATGGAAAGACAGGTGGAAAGTGGGCCTCGTGTAGGATAGCATCTCTCTTGGAGAGAGATGCGAGGTGGATTCTGCGCACCAACGGACGGCGGCAGGGTAGTGGAAAAGAAGTTCGATGGAGATGGATCCATCGATGTGGGTGTGGTGGTGGGTAAAAGAGAGGTAAATGTAGAAATACCGACTTTTGGGTCGATGAGGGGACGCGGACTAAACAGGCACTAGAATCCCGTTGTCCAGCCTATCTTGTACTAAAAAGGGTTAGTACAAGTGGCAGCGTGAATTTATAATTAGGGGAAATGATGTATGCGGTGTTTGTTTTGAAAAGTGATACGGATTTTTTAAAAAAAATGATGCGACACAACAAATGCAACACACAAAACCCTAAAATCTAGTGGTCACCTAGGTCTGGCTCTAGACCGCTCCTAACTGCCAAAGACAAGTCGCAGGATAGAATCCTCCACTGCCTCTTTGTCCCCCTGTGGCCGGATAAGTGCCAGGTAAGTGGGAAGGTACTCCACTACGTAAGTAGTGGGCCTAATTAAAAACCACTAGCCTTAGACACACTCGCCTTAGGCACCACAAGAAAACGCAGATAAGCAATGAATTACCCATGGCCTTCTCTTGTCCTAATTGAGCGCGACGGTCCTTAGAGTCATCTCTAGATTTCTTTTAATTAATGAGGGTCAATGTGGATGCAAGTTTTGCGATTTTCGGGGCCTAGGAAGGGTAATGAACTCCCCACCTAATTTGGATTTGGTCGTGCCCCTTAAATTTCCGTTTTAAAATGCAAACAACCAAGAATCAAAAACACGCACAAATTTTTATTTTGCTTTTGCGCGCTGCGATTTATTTGCAAAGAAACCTGCAGTAAAATGTTAATTGGAGCAGATGAGGGGAGAGATAAGAAAGTACAGAGAGTTACTGAGCAAAATTGGTGCAGTGAAGAGCTAGGAATGCCGCGGATCCGCCGTAGGAGAGGGTGTTTTGCCGCGGAAACGTGCTTGGGTGGTGAGATCACTGCACAAGATTTTTACAGAGAGCTTCTGTTCAGCTGCTGAGTCCTCTGGAATTTTCAGAAAAATTTTTATCCAGCTCCAATGATCCCAGATTTTCTCGCAATCAAATCACAAAACACGTATTAGGGTTTGTACGAGTTTAGATCTAAAAATTATGATGGAATAAATTGTTCAACTCAAATTTCAAAATACGAACTATTAGCGCACTATCCCCGGCAACGGCGCCATTTGATTGAATAGATTTCGGATTGTGTGAATGGAAAATTGTAAAGAAATCACAACCAAAAATTATTTGACCGCAATCAACTACGGTGTCGGATTGTAGATTGTAAGTGAGTGCGGATCGTCCACAGGGAAAGTGTAATCGTTCGTCTTTTGAATTAGATGAGTCGAAACATTAATGAAAAGAAAACAAAACAATTCATGATTTGAAATTGAAGTTCAAGAATGAGAAAAATCTAGATCTAAGAAAGCATTAAAAGATAGAATCAAGAATTGATAGTTTGTTGATTTTTCCAAACCAAATATCAAGAATCGAAATGAGGCTCGTAGGAATCGATCGGATCTATAGATGTGATGTAATCTTACAATTACGTATTCTTATCCTTCGATGAATTGATACTAGATCGATGATGATCGATGAGAATTAGAGACTTCTTGTGAAACTAGGGTTTCATCTTATCTCTTGTTCTTTCGTCGATATCATTCATATTCTAGCCTCTAGTAAATTCAAGAAACGATCGTAGATCCCTAATTTCGAGCGATCACAATCAAGAAAGCATCGCTACGAAACTAGGTCATCGATTCTTGAACTTGCTAGGGTTTACAAAACTCGTAGGACTTAAAAATCGTATTAAGATTTGTTACATCATCATTCTACAATCGTCTCGACTCCTTTACGAGCGGAGTTTTACTCAAACATCACAACAAGAACAACAATTACAAATTGAGATCTAATCATGATGCAAGAATTAAAAGAAAGCAAGATTAAAGAATTTCACCTTTTATTTATATCAACAATTTCATTACATTCGCTCAAGAACTACAAGAGGAAGAATTCGATCGTCGACTTGGCTTTGCTCGTCTCCGTGGATCGCGGATCGGCTTGGATCACTTGCCCGATTGAAGATCGGCTCGGCTCCTAAAAGGTTGAAGGCTTCTCGCTTGATTTGGTACTCAAGATCTTGGATTTGGAGTGGAATTAGGGTTAGGGTTTCGCACAAGCCTTGTCACTAGACCTGTGGAAGAAGATGATGAAAGAGGGAAAGATTAACTAAAATTGATTCCCTAAAGATTGATTAGCCTTTAACCCTAGATCTAGGTTCCTATTTATAGACATCTAAACCCTAGATCTAGGATTTCAAATTCTAAGTTTCCCTCCAAAAGTTTGTTGAGGGAATTCAAATTTCCCTCCAAAAGTTAGTTAGGGGAGAAGCTTCTAGATGTGATTAGTTAGGAGGGAGCTTCTAGAAGAGGTTAGTTAGGAGCTTAATTAGGATTAGCCTTGCTTAATCTACTTTGCTGATCTGGCAGTAGCTTCGAGAGAATTCTGGAATTTGAAGTATCAGAAAGGACTGTGGGCCCAGAGATTGAGATTCTGCAGTAAAAATGAATTGATGACGTGGCATAAGAGGCGCGGATCCGCGGCACAAGCAGGCTCCCGCCGCGGATCCGCGGCGCTTTGGGGGAGTTGGAGCTTGGGCTTTCTGGTACAGGCTTGGGCTGATATATGGGCCTTTATTGTATATGTTGAATTTAATATCTCCTTCTGAAATGCTACCAGATCTACAATGATTTAGTTGGCGTATTTTTGATCAGCTCTTTTGCTTTTCTTCCGTATTTCCTGCACAGACTCAAGACAAGTGTTGCGCAAATACAGAAATGATGCGATGCCATGAAATGCGGTTAATTTCCCTTAAAGTGTCGGTTTAAAAGTCTAATACATGCAATCTGATATTTTACGACTGATTTGCTAATATGTGAAATATGAATACCGAACACTTCTAAATGAATGCAAAAGATGGGGAAATTGCCGGCTAAAATATACAATATTTTCGACTGATCAGGATGCACCCAATTTGGGGTGCGATCCAATTTGACGTGTGCACATCAATGTGAAAGTGCACATATGTGAGATGTATCATTCCCTATCTTGATGAACTTTCATATATTTCATCAAGTTGGGACGAGGAGTTGTTTTTGGTTGTCGGGACCCGCCACCTCTCTGAAGACGTTAAGGAATTACATCAGAGGTGTGGAGAGATGTACACTTGAACCAAATCCCGTATTTGAGGGAAAAGATCATGGTGGACCTAAGAATTGTTGGTCATATTTGAGACTAAGATTAACTTAGGAGATATGGGATGAATATCATTTTGGATATCATAGATGAGAGATCATTAGTCATGTTTGAGACTAAGATCGGTTTGGAAATCATGAGCATGTGGGCTCGGTTGATTTAAAATTAAAGAGGAAGCACAAGCTTCACAGACTTAGCCAATTTGGGCTAAGATTGAGTTTCTATACCATCCAGCAGTGCTAAGCACTCAATTACGTAGCACTCATATGAATATCACGTGAGGCGCTATGTAACTCGGCACTCACGTGTTATCACGTGAGGCGCTCCAGTAGTGCTAAGCAATAACTTTTTTGGCGCTCACGTGTATTTCACGTGAGGTGCTGAGTTTTTAGCCTTAGGCACTCACGTGCTTTTCATGTGAGGCACTGAGCTTTTGGCCTTAGGCGCTTATGTTCTTTTCACGTAAGGCGCTGGTTTTTTGAAGATTTAATCTCTGTTGATATTTTTAGAGAACTTAAACCTCTGTTAATGGCATTTTGACCATTAACGATCACCAAGATCACTATTTTGAGGATCTTGGATTGGGTTCTTGTAAGAACTAAGTTCTTGATTTAAAAGAACTAAGTTTCTGGACTACATATTCTCCATGTTCTTTTATCCATGTTCTCATGTTCATGTTTTCATAGAGGTTAAACCTTTGTTAATGGTGTTTTGACCATTAAGGATCACCAAGATCACTATTTTAAGGATTTTGGATCGGGTTTTTAAAGAACTAAGTTCTTGATTTGAACGAACTAAGTTCCTGGAGTATTATGGACCTCATCTTCTTTCTGTTCAACTTTGTTCTTCCATGAATCTTTGATTCTTAAGAATAAGATCTTCCCATTCTCAACTTGTGGGAGACTTGTCTTGTGGATCTCAGATCCAGAGAAATAACTAAGTTCTTTTAAAGGGTTAAAACCTTAGATACTGTATGATAGGTAAAGAATTAATCTCTGCTTTTTTTCTTTACCTAAGGTTTTTAGAGGAGGGAGATCTTCTTCTTTGAGAGAATTAAATTCTCTGTTGTTCTGAGGGTCTTCTGTATTTTTTTACAGAAGCTTATGGGGTGGTCTCCTCTTCCTTTTGTATCTCTTTGCTCCTATTTATAGGAGAAGAAAGAAATCAATCTGTTGGAAGAAATCTTTCATTGAGAGATCATGATTGATTTAGAATCAATCGAAATGATTTTAAAGATAAACCGGTGAATTTTATTCACCGTTGGATTTTAATCCAAGGACTCTCTGTTTAACAGAAAAAACCATTCTTATTTATTTAACAAGATTAGAAAATATTTTCCTAAGATAGAATTTAATTCTATCAGATGATCAGATGGTGTTTAACAGAGAAGATCTTTCTTATTTTAGAAAGATCAACGAAATATTTCCCATATAGAATTTAATTCTATCACATAGAATTTAATTCTATCAGATGATTTAATTGGTGATTTTATAATCACCGTTAGATTTTTAATCTAAGGTTCCTCTGTTTAACAGAGGGGACCTTTCTAGTTTAAAAAAGACCAGGAAAATATTTCCCCCGTAGAATTTAATGCTACATAAATTTAATTTTACCAAAAAGAACACTCACGTGTATTGCACGTGGGGCGCTGGCCTATAGCGCTTACGTGGATATCACATGAGGCTCTGCCAAGAGACTGGCAACTATGCTCATATGGATATCATGTGAGGCAGTACCAAGATGCTATCACTAGCGCTCATGTGGATATCACGTGAGACGCTCACGTGTTGAACACGTAGGAACCAATATAGGATTTGATCCTATCTGAAGCCGCACTTGAATGCTTTGCATGTGGGTGCGCACGTGTTTAACACGTGGAGGCTATCATATGATTCAATCCTATCTGAAGCTGATACTCACATGCTTTGCATGCGAGTGCTCACGTGCTTTGCACGTAGGGGCTATCCTTTACTTTTATAAAGGAACAGTAAGCTTTGAACCAAAATTTTTGGCGGGAACAATAACTTTTTGACAATTCTGGGCCGACAGAAATGGGATTTGGGCGGCCAAAAACGGGCCAAAATGCATCGAATTTTATGCAAAGTTTTATTTTCAAAAAACAAGTCCTCTGCAGTTGTTTAAAAAAATTAGGCAAAGTTTTAAAACAGGATAGTAGCTTGGAATCAGAAACAAGTTACGGGAAAAATTCGGTCTCGAAACTAAAATATCGTCTAATCTAGTTCTAGTGTTTGGGATGGCTCTAATATCATTGAAAGTTCCTAGTGCTCTTGCCGCTACAACCGTGGTCAATGCGGAATCGAAAAACAAATTTTTTTTACGATAAGCACTAGAAACTAATCCCCAACGATCGTTCCAAACACTAAACTAGAAAAGTAAACATGCAAGGTTTAGGGATTACAACTTTTTTCGTGTGTCTACCCAATCATGGAAGACCCATCCAAGCGCCCCGTAGGCCGTCGGGAACAAGCTTGAGAAACGACCACCCTTACCGAAGATGATCCATCCGAGAGAACTGATCCAAGCTTCAACTTCACCTAGTGAAGCAATTGACGCTCCAGCTTGCCAGAAATAGAGAGTGAGGATGTTGAAATTTTCCACCATCACTTTCACTCTCAAGCTCAAGCTTAAGAAAGCAAATAAAGATGAAGGAGAAGGAGGATGAAGAGGTAGCCATAACACAAATGAGCTAAGGTTGAATTCATAAGAGAATAGAATGGCTTCATAATATTTCAACCATCCAAAAAAATCTCACAACCATTTGCAAATAAATAAATGAAGTTCATCCCTCTCTACATTCTCACAACCATACCCAAAGCCACCTCACCCTCCACCTCATTTCCATGAATATTCATAAATTAATATCCACAAATGAGGTGTCTTCTTTCTAGAAAGTATTCCGTATAAATACGAAATACAACCCAGTATACGTATCAAAATACATATACGCGTATCCATATAAAAATACGAATAGCCAAGAGAGAGAAAATGAATAGTGAAAATATTACTATAATATATATATATATATATATATTAAATATATATATTAAATCAAAACTTGATTTAATAATCCGGCTTAATTCTAAGCCGCTAGTATTATCAACCGTCTGATTAAAATCCGTGTAGCCTATATACGTATTTAATTAGACCTCTGCATGTATCAACCTACGTCATTTACATCACATCAATTGAACCGGGAAAACCTTCTGTGTGAGACTCTAACGACTCGACAATATGCTGACAGTGAGTTACTGAATAAATTCATAACCACAAGCACGTCAGCAACACTAGCTGTACGTAATGGTTACTCAGGTATATGCCAAAAGGGAGGTCGACAATCAAGTCTGTCCGTACCGTACTGAGCCTAAATATGACAATCTCTATACAGTCCGGTTTCTTCGTCTAAGAGTATCATATACCGGGACTAGGGTGTGTACAATGTCGCACCCCTAATAACCCGATAAGTCATGCCGGAGTCAAGCACATCACCAACCGAGAAACTAATGAAACCCTATTAATAAATCTCATCCATCATGGTCACAGATTTAGGGTGATGGGCAACCGAACACAGCATGACATCGACTCCTATTACTAGGAGAGACGAATCCCCGACAATCGCTCACTGCCTCCATGTGGTTCGGAACTGTACCCAACTAAAACCTGTTTGCACGACTCCTTTGAGCCGTGGTAGGATAGTAATCTAAGTACAATGGGAATTCGCATGAGACAAATGATAATCTCATGTCAAAGGACTAACCTGTACTCATGCCACTAGAGAACTGTTATCTGATGATAGGTACAATACTATCTAGAAGATCTTGGCGAGTCTGTACATTGTACTCACCTCCAGTGAGTACCTATATACTATCTTCGGTGACAAAACACCAATGGTTTGTGAGACCAGCCATCGCCCCTCTTCGTGGTCTAGAAAAGTATACACTAGTCTACTAAGGAATATCGATGCCCAGTCTCGATACTCTCTCGACTAGGGACATTTAAGAATGTCCTTATGGACTACCTAGCTTTCACATATATGATCGCCATCATAATACTGGTAGTCAAGCAAGAATCTTACGGGCTTCATCATTATGTATTAGCGACATGAAATAACAAGTAAAACGTATACATATCAATGATAAAGACAAACCAGGTAGCATACTATCATTTCGAGTAAGGCTGTTGTCACGCCCCGCTTCCCAAAAGAAGGTGAAGGATGACGTGGTATGGTCCACAACCTAACTGTATTGAAGGTGGTCTATTCAATACAGTTACGTTAAGCGTATGAATATTTAACATGCAGGATGTGTATCAAAACAAAAATAATAAAAGAGAAAGGCATTTATTTCCATTAACCAAACTTTATTACATCCCAAAAGAAAGAGTAAAATAAACTAAGTAGTTTAATTACATCGAGGAGAAACAAAAGCCTTAAACATGTGGGCAACAACAAAAATTAAAACTAGCTAATCTTCCGTCGTCAAGTTTGCGTAATCTTTATTAGTTGGCTCCACACCTTGATCCTCGTCATAATACCCATTCTCATCTGACGGACATTCCAAAGATAGAGGAAGAAAGGGAAAGTCCGTCAGCGAGTTATACTCGGGTAGGATTTCCTCATAAGGAAGTAAAGGTATAGAAATGAACAGGTATATATAAATATAATGTATATGATGTACATGGCTATAAAGGTATAAGGGGTATACAATTAAGACATGTTGACAAAGATATATGTGAATATGAGTATGTTGTATGAGGTGTATGTGAGTAAAGTTCAAGTCAAGTCAATTGGGTATTCAGTCTAAGAGTTAGATCAAGTTAAACAAGGTGTGTATTAATGGAATTGACTGGTGAATGTACTTGTATCCTTGAGATATCCCATAACTAGCTGGAAGCAGTATGAGCTGGCGCTCGTTCTTGGGGTGGCAATCAATGCGGTAGCGTGAACATCCCCAAAAGGTGTCCCATGACTACGATGGAGCTTTGTCTAGCGTGAATATCACTCAAGTGTACAGGTATTTCCACCCTTCAGTTCAATAATAAACAACAAGTCTAAACTGGTAAAATATCCACATCCAAGATGCTGAAAGATTCATGTCTCATAAAGAAAGGTAGATAAAGTAACATGTGGGTACAGCGCATGATATTATGTGAGTTTGGTAGTGAACATCAATAAGTATCGTAATCGTTTTAGTTTTTCAAACAAGGATCCGGATACTCGCGATTATTCCGCTGTGGCCACGGAACAACAACTGGGGAAGTGAACTATACGGTTTCACTTCCCGGGATCATGATCGAGTAGTAGGGGAAACTGAGTTCCGCATCTCCTTGCCTAGTCAAGCTACCCATCCCCGTTATTCAGTGTAAAGGTATTGACGATTTAGAGTTAGTGCATATACATCTAGGCATGGAATTTCCACATTGTGTGTCATCTATATATTGGATCATTCGCCCTCAAGTAAGGTTAGTATTCGTCCGAATATCGGGTTAGTAGTTATCCACATATTGGACCATTCACCCCCAAAGTAGGGTCAGTATTCGCCCGAATATCGGGTTAATAGTCGTCCACACATTGGACTATTCACCCTGCCTGCAGAGATCCTCATATATAAGTATTCCATACCTAGGTCCGCGCATTCTAACCCTAACTGTATCGTATGTTATGTATGTCATAAATTTGTAATCAAAAAATTGATCTCATTTAATATGGCCTTCCACAACCACTCATTTTATCTTGTTATCTTTTTAAATTTGTAAGGTGCTTCATATCGTTTTATAGAATGCTTAGTTAATAAAAGATGATAACGTTTAATGATATTTATTGTTTATAAGAAAACAATGATATTAGGAATATTTATCGTTTTGAAACCCATAGTATTTTACTGAGAAAATATCCTTTTAATAAAAGGTTAGAGTATTTATTTGAAAATTTTCTTTTAATAAAGTTTTAGATAATCTTTTGAAAAATATCGTTATACGGGTTATGGTATTTGTTGAAAATAGCCTTTTAGTAAAGGTCAAGATGTTTAAATGAAATTATATCTTTTTCAGGATGGATTGAGGTATTTTATTGTAATTAATAAGTTTATAAAATTACGGTGTTTTAAGTTTGAGGTAACATTTTAGAAAATACGTTCGTGTTGGCAACTGCTGCACATGGGCGACAGGATTTGTGTTATTTTCAGGGACGATTGCCTATCAACCACGAGGTATTTACATAAAACATTACCCTATTTAATTAAGGTATTTTATTATAGGTGATTTCTACAAGAACAACTTCGCGTTGACAACCGCTGCACATGGGCGGCAGGATTTGTGTCCCTTTCAGGGACGATTGTCTAGTAACCACGGGGTGATTCATATAAAATATTCCATCATTAAGATATCTTATTTTAGTTAATAGGCTGAGGAAATTATGCTAAAAATATTCCTTTCTAAATGAAAGGGGTTAAGTTGAAAAACTATAGCATAATTATTTAGATTAGCATTATCCACTCTTAAAAATGTAGGGAATTTTAACAAAACTGAAGTAGTTGGTGGATGTAAGTAAAATATATCGTTTTAGTGTCAAAAAAATTTATTCCAATTATCTTGTCGCATATGGATCTTTTAAACATATACGGCATTTTAACAAAATGAGTGTATTTTGTGGAAGTAATCTATTTCAAGATCATATTGGTAACATGGGTACGTGGGTGTACAAAAAGGATGGTTTGATGCCCCATGAGTTATAACTTTAAGCATAGCATATTTCATGTAGGGTGAGAGTGCAATATTCACGTATATAGAGGTAATTAATTAAACCATTTTAAACATGGGTTAAAATTATTATCATTCAGAGGAACCAAAATAAACATGCAGAAATATTTTTAACGTCATTTTAATATGGGGTTGAGGATTAGGACTTGAAACTAAGATCATTATAATAAAGAAGGCGAGAGACTGGAGAGAGGCGGATCCTACCTTTTGTTTGAGTTGGATGTTGATGGGTCGAAAATGTAGACTCGTACTAAATCCTCAATAGCTCGGCACTCGGATTTTTCCTTGATGCTTCGGTGGAACCACGGTATCGGCGTCAACTATACGAAGGCGTGAGTATTTTTTTCAGAATTTTTGGAGTTCTGATGCGTGAGAAATCGGTGTTTGAAGGTCTCTATTTATAGGGTCTTTTCCCCCAACCATAAAATCCAAAATCTGTCAAAATCCCCTTAAAATCCGCGCTCAATCATTTGCCCAATCATCATCTGATGATTGTGCCACCGCCAGCCTCATCTTAGCCGTTGGATCAAGATCCAATGGCCGAGATCACGCTGCACGCTCACGCGCTACGCGTTTGGGAATCACGCGTTTTCGCGTGGTCCCCACCACGTGGGCGGCGCCGGGTGTTCTGGGTCGTTGGATCTTTGCATCCAACGGTCTAGATTAAGGGGATTTAATATTTTTATTTTATTTTTATTTTTTAAAATTTAAAATCTAACTATTTATTATTTAAAAATTGAATTTGGTTTTAAAAAATTGTTAAAAATATTGTAAAATACGGGAAAAATATGAGAAACATCCAGAAAATCTATTTTATTATTATCTTCAGTTTAAAAATGATTTTGGGCTAAAACTAAATTATTTTCCCATATCTATGGTATTTGTTAGTTATCGAGATAAATAAAAATCTATTTTATTCTCGAAAATATTTTAATTACGAAAATAATTATTTTAATTTATAATAAAATATGTAAATCATTGTTAGGGCATTATAAAAATTATTTTAAGTCCAGAAAAATATAAATATTTTTTAGAAAATTTAAATTCTTTACTAACATTACTCTGAAAAATAAAATCGTTAAAATAAAATATTTTTCTATCAACGAAACACGTAAATAAATACTTGGTACTAATTAAAAGACCTTTTATTGGGTATTAGAAAATACGGTCGTTACAGCAGTTCTACCTGTATAGATCCTCTCTCAATTATCATAATCGCGTACCTGCAATTACAATAATTGCCTTAAAGGCGCTATATCCAATAAGCTTACCCATAAGACTATGGCATGGGCCTAAATCATTATGGGAATGAGAGAGTAAGAGATAATTCTAGCCATCCTTTTTAGAGAACACGAGAGGCCTCATCTTGTCTCTACAACTTTCTCATAATAACGAGTCATTTCTTTAAAATAAGGAAATGAGTCATCTACTCTAGAAAGATAATTATTGTATAATATACACTAATTAACTATGTATTAAATACATAATTATATATTTGTATCAAATACAAATATAAATGAGAGATGAATAGTGAAAACATAATACTAGAAAATATATATATTAATATGTATAGAGAGAGAGTTATTAAATTAACACCTGATTTAATAATCCGGCTTCAACAAGAGTCGGCTAGTATTATTTAAACGTTCGATTAAACTACATGTATCAAATACACGTGTTTTACCGAACTCTTGCACATATCATCATCCATGCTCTACATCGTTTCACCTGAACTGGGAAATTTCTGCGTGGGACTCTAAAAACTCGACAATACGCTGGAAGTTGTGATTGTCATGCGAGTTTTTGTTGCTACACGTTCTATATATTCTACTTACCGCAATCAAGTTGGTGTCGCTTTATGGCTAGCCGGTTGTCACGCCCCGCTTCCCAGTATACGGCGAAAGGGACGCGACTGGTCCGCTACGTATTTACTCTGAAGTAAATACGCTAAGCGTATCTAAGCAATATAAAAGTAAAATCTCAAGAGACAAGATATGAACTGAACAACAACTTTATTTATTAACATTCTTTTGTACAATGCATGGAAAGTAAATACAACTGGATAAAAAGCAATGCCTAAACAATGGCATAACAGAAATGAAAGTACTGAATGGAAAGTGTACAATGACTAGAGCTCGGGGTCTTCACTGAACTGGTCCAAGTCTTCAATAGTAGGATCGATCTCTGACAGGTCCAAATCACCTGACGACATTCAAAGAAGAAAGAAAGAGAATGTCGTCAGCGAACAGATCGCTCGGTAAGTCCCAAAGATAAGAGGAGAAATAGAATAGACGGAGAGTAAGAGAGAGTAACTTTTACAGTTATATTATATTGTTATATTGTTGTATTTAGTGGTAACGTTGTTGTTTGTAGCTTGGTACAGAAGGATGCCAGTGTATACGAGAGGAGTCTCACTTGCCACAGAGACTAAGGTATCAGGAACTCAAGGAACCGTTATGCCACGGTACAACAGCAACAGAATATAGGTTTGGTGTCTTATGGTTGCAGTCTCGTGCAACTTTTAACACCTTCCGTACCAATCTACCCCTTAAACCCAGTAGTGTTTTGATTGTATTGTTGTATTGTGTTGGATAGATTGTATAGTTGAATGACTGACCAAAACCATGATATCAGTAAACGGATGTAACTGTATAATCATGTAAATGGAATATCTAGAGAATCATGTAAATGGATGTATACCCATGGTTCGGTTCGGTCAATATAGATTGAATGTATTGAATAGATTGAATATATGGATTCATATTGAATCAGAATATTATAGATTGTAAATTGTAGATTATAGATTGTAGATTGTAGATTGTAGATTGTACTTGAATCATATTCAAGTCAGATTATAATGAGACTCAAGAGATTGGTCCCGCTTAAACCTATATGTACTAGGGTCCTTAGGGTAAATTATAGAACTTGAGGGGGTTTTATGTAAAAATACTTTTATATACTTTTCAAAATACACCCCAATTATTTATTATTCGTCTTTAGAGTTGTGATGAATGTAGATTTTATATTGTGATATTTCTAGTGAAAATATCCTATTTTCATAATAAGTGGTATTTATTTGTAATATTGGTTTTGTATGGAATTCATGGTATTTTAGTGTAAAATTGATTCTTGTGATTTTTTAGAAAAAGGTGGAATATTTATATCATAAAAAAAATAGGTATTTTAATGATAAATATACATATATTTATACAAAAATAATTTTAATATTTATTTTATATTCTAAAAATCTCATTTTCTTAAGATGCCGTATTTTAAATCTTTCGAGTCCGAATGCTCCTTGCGGAGGTCTGAATCTCGCACTACTAAGCCCGAGGATGTGCGATAATCCGCACCATCCCGAACGGGTTCCCCAAAATGGGTTGTAGCGGCGCTTTGCAAAGATTTGTATAAATACTAAATCCTTTAGAAAACGGTTTTATTAAGTAAATGGTATTTATTTGTAAAGATGTTGATTTCCCGTATTCTATGTTCTATGGTTGTGAGATATCTCTCAAATCGCCTCTTCACCGCCAATTGTGGCCAGGTAAGTACAAGTGAAGAAAGGAGAGATCCGCTCACGAATCACCGTGAGACGAGCCTTTTAAAGTTACCTTTCTCACTTGTCTAGCCAAGACACCACAAAGTCAGGTTTAGATAAACCACTGAATGCCCACAACCTTATCCTATTTTCATAATAAGTGGTATTTATTTGTAAAGATATATCAACACTAAATCTTTTAGAAATGGTTTTATTAAGTAAATGGTGTTTAAATGAAAATGTTTGTTTTCCCGTATTCTAAGTTCTCAAGGGTATCGTGTTATGTTGCATATGAGTGTGTGAGGAGGTAGGTCGTTACCTCGTGATCTACTTAAAGGCATAGCAAGTTTAATGGAGTTAAATGTAGAATTGAAACAATGCGGTATTTAAGTGAAAAATTCGATAAATTGAAATAGCCATTATTTTATGAAATGAAACTTGATCAATTTGGTTGATTAGTGTTTAATACTCAACATAAGGGAGTTTAAGTATAATTGTATTAACGAGAAGTGAAGTTTTATGAAGAAATCGAATCGGAAATCGGATTTGTTCCGATTCCGTCGGGTTTTGTAAATCCGTATTTTTAGAATAGAAAAGAGAGATAGAAAATGGGACTTACGGGTTTTGGACAACTATATGAGGGAGATGGTTCGTAAGGAGTCGGTGGTGCGTTGTTCTTCGCCGGGAGTTCCTACGGACGTTGCCGGAAAATCCGCCGATGAATTCGTCGTAGCTTCGCTTCGTGCACGTTTTCAAAGTACACAAGTTTTCTTGAGAATTTTAGAGAGTTGGCTCAGAGTTTGTGAGTAAGAGGGTAGAGGGTAGGGGTGTATTTATAGGGTTAGGCTAGGGTTAGGGTATGTGAAGAGTTAAATTGAAAAAAAATGTAAAAATGTAGGAAAATGTATTAAAAATGAAGTAAATGAGAGTTAATGGGCTCTCTGGAATTAATCTCGGAAATTAAAGTATGCAGGGGAGTCAAGAAGGTGAAGAGTCACAATTTTCATTCAGGGGACTCGGCGATCCGGCCGAGTCCGGTCGGCGGCGCCGGCCCGAGTCGGTCGGTCCACCGGCCGAGTCAGGGGTCAGGGGGGTGGCTCGACGATTGGGGTGCTCGCTGGTATATTTAGGTTTCCTAGGGTAGTGTGGTTTTTGGAAGTTATCACGTGTTGACTGTTGGTCTTCTAAAGAATTTAAAACAAAATAATATTAAAAATAATGTGGGGCATGGGGTTTGAACTCTGGTGGCTTGGTTCAGCAGTGCAAAGTATTACCAATGAGCTACAAGCTCCTTCTTGTAATTATGGAGCTATTTAATTACTTAAAGTAGTAACAGCAAATGTAAATACCCCAAGTATACATCAATTTTAAAGCAAATTTTTGTACACTAAAAATGGAGTTGTTACATTCTTTTAACTTGTAATTAAAAAGCAAAATAATTACTTATACTTTGTGCTCAGGCTAAAATACCCCTTTATGGATTTTGAAAAAAAATATCTGAAAAAAATTTGTATAGGAAAATTAGGGTTGTTACATTCTACCCTCCTTATAAAAGTTTCGTCCTCGAAATTTGTAAAAGAAAAGTGTAACAGTTTGGTGACAGAACTAAAGATTGTAAAAAAAAAGTTTGGTCAAAGTTGTGAGGGAGTTACTTGGGTTACCTTGGTTCACAGTCTCAGGTTCTATGGCTGCTAAGGTGAATGTTGTTCGCCGTGGTACATTCCTTCTAGCTGGATCACATTCTGTCCTTGAGGCCTGTTTCTCTGCCCTCGAGGCATGTCCTTCATTGCCTGTTGGAATTGGCGAGTAGGCTGTGCAGGAGTTCTATGTGGAGATGGTGCTGGGAGTGCAGGATGAGTTGCAGGAGCCTGGATAGCTGGCCACTGCGAGTAGTTGGTAGGTGTGTGAGCCGAGTTGTATCTATATGGACAGGTCTCAATTCTATGATTGGACGCGCCACAAACTAGGCACAGGCCCTTTGCGCGCCTACAGTCCTTTATCAAATGTCCATCTCTCTTGCAATGGAAACAGAAATGTGGTCTTGGCTGGTTATTAGGTTCTTCAGTTCTCCTGGGTTCGAACGTTGGCCTGGAAGAGGCTCCTCCTGCCATTTGAGTAACAGGGCATTTCAAACCGGCAGATTGAGGTCTGCCCTTCCTCTTTACTGCTGCCTCATATCTTCGGGCAGCCTTCAAAGCCAAATCATGGGTTAGGAAATCCCCTGTAACCAGAGCAGCTTGGATTTCCGGGTCCAACCCTTACTGAAATCTTCTAGCCCTGATCTCAGCAGTCGGTATGAGATGGACCGCAAACCTGTTACGGTCTTGTGTTAGCTGTGTAGTATGTGATATTAAAATCGAACACTGAGACATATCTTACCTGCTGAGCATGGTAAACTCAGCGTCATGCTCATCTACCGACTTGGTCCACGTTGAACCATGATGCAGATGTATGAACTGCTGTTCCATATCAAACCTGGCAGTCTCAGGGAAGTATTTTGCATCGAATATGTCTCGGAAAGTCTTCCATTCGATAAGTTGGTCAAGACGGCTTTCTTCCACCTTCCACCAGACCCGTGCATTGTCCGTGAGCTGTAATTTTGCAATACGAACCCAAGCTATTTCTGGCACTTGTGCTGCGGCCCGATCATCTTCGATACTCTGAGACCATTCCTCAGCTTCTAGTGGGCTCTCCTTTTCTAAGAACTGTTTGGGGTGCAAAGCTCTGAATTGCTTCACCCCAGGTGCTTCTGCCTTGGGACGGTTCATTAAAAGAGCAGTTTGCTTCTGCTGTCCCTCTAGGAGGCTTCGGATTGCCTCAAGTAGAACCGTCGGCTCGTTGATCGAAGCAGGGACGGCAGGTGTGAGTGGTAATGGTGGAGGTGTGTTGTTGACATTGGTGCTGGTGTTGTTCGGGGAATCCATAACCATGAAGAAAAATTTGGGTTAGAACAGATTCAAAGTATATGATTCAAGGAATATGAAAGATAAGATTCAAGGAACATGATTGTAAAGAATGTTTTAGTTGCTGATTCTTGTGTTATATTGATAAGGTTGTTCAGGCAGAACAGAACTGCATAGTATGGTTCTATACAGCTCTGACCTGCATGGGCCACCAACAAAACCTGTCACGCCCCGCTTCCCGGTATACGGCGAAGGAGACGCGACTGGTCCGCTACGTATTTACTCTGAAGTAAATACGCTAAGCGTATCTAAGCAATATAAAAGTAAAATCACAAGAGACAAGATAAGAACTGAACAGCAACTTTATTTATTAACATTCTTTTGTATAATGCATGGAAAGTAAATACAACTGAATAAAAAGCAATGCCTAAACAATGGCATAACAGAAATGAAAGTACTGAATGGAAAGTGTATAATAACTAGAGCTCGGGGTCTTCACTGAACTGGTCCAAGTCTTCAATAGTGGGCTCGATCTCTGACGGGTCCAAATCACCCGACGACATTCAAAAAAGAAAGAAAGAGAATATCGTCAGCGAACAGATCGCTCGGTAAGTCCCAAAGATAAGAGGAGAAATAGAATAGACGGAGAGTAAGAGAGAGAGAGGGTGGCTTTTACAGTTGTATTATATTATTATATTGTTGTATTTAGTGTTAACGTTGTTGTTTGTAGCTTGGTACTGAAGGATGCCAGTGTATACGAGAAGAGACTCACTTGCCCCGGAGACTAAGGTATCAGGAACTCAAGGAACCGTTATGCCACGGTACAACAGCAATGGAATATAGGTTAGATGTTTTATGGTTGCAGTCTCGTGCAACTTTTAACACCTACCGTACCAATCTACCCCTTAAACCCCGTAGTGTTTTGATTGTATTGTTGTATTGTGTTGGATAAATTGTATAGTTGAATGACTGACCAAAACCATGATATCAGTAAACGGATGTAACTGTATAATCTTGTAAATGGAATATCTGGAGAATCATGTAAATGGATGTATACCCATGGTTCGGTTCGGTTAATATAGATTGAATGTATTGAATAGATTGAATATAAGGATTCATGTTGAATCAGAATATTGTAGATTGTAAATTGTAGATTATAGATTGTAGATTGTAGATTATACTTGAATCATATTCAAGTCAGATTATAATGAGACTCAAGAGATTGGTCCCGCTTAAACTATATGTACTAGGGTCCTTAAGGTAAATTATAGAACTTGAGGGGGTTTTATGTAAAAATACTTTTATATACTTTTCAAAATACACCCCAAGTATTTATTATTCGTCTTTAAAGTTGTGATGAATATAGATTTTATATTGTGATATTTCTAGTGAAAATATCCTATTTTCATAATAAGTGGTATTTATTTGTAATATTGGTTTTGTATGGAATTCATGGTATTTTAGTGTAAAATTGATTCTTGTGATTTTTTAGAAAAAGGTGAAATATTTATATCATAACAAAATAGGTATTTTAATGATAAATATACATATATTTATACAAAAATAATTTTAATATATATTTTATATTCTAAAAATCTTATTTTCTTAAGATATCGTATTTTAAATCTTTCGAGGCCGAATGCTCCTTGCGGAGGTCTGAATCTCGCACTACTAAGCCCAAGGATGTGCGATAATCCGCACCATCCCGAACGGGTTCCCCAAAATGGGTTGTAGCGGCGCTTTACAAAGATTTGTATAAATACTAAATCCTTTAGAAAACAGTTTTATTAAGTAAATGGTATTTATTTGTAAAGATGTTGATTTCCCGTATTCTATGTTCTAGGGTTGTGAGATATCCCTCAAATCGCCTCTTCACCGCCAATTGTGGCCAGATAAGTACAAGTGAAGAAAGGAGGGATCCGCTCACGAATCACCGTGAGACGGGCCTTTTAAAGTTACCTTTCTCACATGTCTACCCTAGACACCACAAAGTCAGGTTTAAATAAACGACTGAATGCCCACAACCTTATCCTATTTTCATAATAAGTGGTATTTATTTGTAAAGATGTATCAATACTAAATCTTTTAGAAATGGTTTTATTAAGTAAATGGTATTTAATGAAAATGTTTGTTTTCCCGTATTCTAAGTTCTCGAGGGTATCGTGTTATGTTGCATATGAGTGTGTGAGGAGGTAGGTCTTTACCTCGTGATCTACTTAAAGGTATAGCAAGTTTAATGGAGTTAAATGTAGAATTGAAACAATGCGGTATTTAAGTGGAAAATACGATAAATTGAAATAGCCATCATTTTATGAAATGAAACTTGATCAATTTGGCTGATTAGTGTTTAATAGTCAACATGAGGGAGTTTAAGCATAATTTTATTAACGAGAAGTGAAGTTTTATGAAGAAACCGAATCGGAAATCGGATTTGTTCTGATTCCGTCGGGTTTTGTAAATCTGTATTGAAAGGTTCCTAGGCACCCTATAGAGATCTCACAAGGCATCAACCATGCCAATTTAAAAATTTACGGTGCCGAGAAACCCTAAACTACGGATCGTTGGCTAGATGTCTAGGCGAAAAAGTAAACTAGTTAACACTTAACTAAGAGATACGGAAATACAACCTTTGTAGATCCGGTTCTCCACCTCCATAGCTCCGCAATGAAGTCTCCTCGCTGTCCATAACAAGTCCCGGGCTCTAGCGTCGGCTTCATCGGAGAATGGACGGGCTAGGTCATCGATGTCCATGCCGAAGATGATCTACGTCGAGGCATCGCTAAATCAAGCTCCGACTTCACCAAGTCAAGAAACTTGTAAAGAAAACACACTCTACTACTTGGCAAGAGGTAGAGGATGAAGAAATAGGAAGTGGGTAGACTTTAGAATTGATTTCTCACTCATTTCCATCAATCACCATTGATGGAGCTTGCTTTCTTCATGGAAGAAGATGAAGAAGAAGAAGAAAGTCTTATGATAAGTTATTCCCAAAAATGGAAAAATAAAAAGAATGTTTATCATAATCTAACCATGGTAATGTGTAGAGAATTAACCAAAGTTAGTTGAATGGTTAGGGTTAAGAATGAGATAAGAATGGTGGACTTTGGTCAAAGCTTCATGAAGCTTCAACTAAACTACAAATAAAGCCACCATTCTTTCTCTTTATTCTTATTTATTTCAAAATGAATAAATGAAATAAATAAATGAGAAAAGGAAATGAAACCCTAACCACTTAAGTAACCATGGTTTAATTCTTTACACAAACCCAAACTAGCATGTATCATCAAACATTATACAATCTTGTGTACAAAAGTATATCACATATACAATGTGCACAAAAAGTGAGAAAATCCACAAAAAGTGAACCAATACTAGTTAATGCAAAGTAATATATCAAATATATAATTATGTATTAAATCATTAAATCAACACTTGATTCAATGATCCGGTCATGTCGCACACAACCGACTAGTATACAATGTATCGGCTTATCGGATCAATCCTTGATTCGATAACTAGGTTATATCGCATACAACCATTCGACACATTCATCGCGAGAATGAAATACGGTATTACATACACGCATTATTCTCGGTCCCGTACATATCTCGTATGCGCTCCTATTTCGTTTCGCTTGAGCCAGGAAACCTCTGTGTAGGACTCTAAAGACTCGTCAATACGCCGGCAGCAGATGATGATCATATCAAGCACCCACAAG
Organism: Agapanthus africanus; assembly: GCA_030015575.1. NCBI lineage: Eukaryota > Viridiplantae > Streptophyta > Magnoliopsida > Asparagales > Amaryllidaceae > Agapanthus > Agapanthus africanus. The sequence continues at coordinate 352,952,737 of CM057351.1, forward strand.
CCGCAAGCGGTCTGCTAAACGTAACGGCCACCCGGGTATTGAGCGATCAGAAGATCGACGAGCAAGCCCGCTCACACTCCTGTGAATCCAACCAGTAACACTACCGTACAGTCCGGTCTGATCGTCTGATATGTCGCATATCTCGCCTAGGGGTGGTAAACGTCAGACCCCAATAGCTCGATAAGTCGTGTCGATATGAGGTCTATAACACTTCGAGAAACTACTGGTAACACTTACCAGTAAATCTCAGCAACCCTGGCCAGGGATTTCCTGTTATAGCCAATCGAACACAGCGCAACATCAACTCCCTATACCGGGAGAGACGAATCCCCTCCTATCGCTCATTGTCTCCATGTGACTCGGGACTGTACCCAAAAACCACCGTTTTGCACGCCCTCTTGGACGTGGTAAGATGGAAATCAAAGCACAGTGGGATCCACACAAGACTCTATGACGATCTCGGATCAACAGACTACTCTGTACCAGTGTCACCAGAGAACTGCCATCTGACGTGAGGTATAATACCATCTGGGAGTTCTCGGCGAGTCCGTCCAGTGTACCCAGTCTCTACTGAGCACCCGTATATCATCTCCGATGTCAAACACCAATGGATATGGGATCATCCATCGCCCATCTGTATGGGTCGAGAAGGTACACGCTAGTCTACTCTGGTATATCGATGCCCCATCTCGATACACCCACGACTAGGGACTTTGAAGGATGTACTTATGGACTACCATGTCCCCACTAGTATGATCCGCATCATAGTCCAGGTAGTCAAGCACACATCCTAAGGGCTTTACCAACATGTAACAGAGAGACAATCAGTGTACACGTTAAGGTAAAGATCAACCAGATAGCATACTATCATGTCGAGCAAGAAAGTCCTCCCTATATATGTCCCAGCATCCACTACAATATACATCCAATGTACAGTAATGGCCTCTAGGGCATACATATAACTAACAATCTCCCACATACACTAGGGCCATCTGTAGCAGTGGTTGTAGTATCTCATACTCTACCATCCCATAAAAGTCTCTCTCTGGGAACAGGCCTTTGTGAGTGGATCCGCTGTGTTGTCCTCTGAGTCTACTCTCCAAACCTCGATCACCCTGGAGATCAACTATCTCCATGATCAGGCGACACTGCCTTAGAATATGTCTGGATCACTGATGGGACCTGCGTTCCTTGGCATAAGCCACAACTCCATTGTCACACAATGGGAGGAACATAGTTCATCTCATGAACCAATATACACCCAAACAGCCTCTTTGGTAGCATCTTTAGTAGCGATGTATCCTGCCTTTATCGTCTAGTATGCCACGGTATCTAGCTTGGAACTCTTCCAACATACCGTCCCTTTACTGAGGGTAAAGACAATGCCTGCGACTGACATTCAGTCGTCTTTATCACCCTGGAACCCTTCCAGTGATTCTCCCCAGGATCGATTGATACCATCTCACTACAACTAGTGAGAATCCTAACATCCAATTAAATCTATCTCATAGATCCAAAACTCAGGATTTAGGAGGTATCATTTTGATCCTATATGGAGAATCATAGTGATAAGCGGAGATTGATCGAGCGTAGCATAGGAAACTCCTTCCCTATCAAGAGTATGTCATCCACGTACTCTACGAGGATCGTTACCATACTCCCTACTACCCTTTTTGTTTATACAAGGTTCATCTCATATTGATGATGTCAACTTCTTTGACTAATCCATCAAAACAGATGTTCCAACTCCACGATGCCTGCTTTATCCTATAAAGTATCTTGCACACGTTTCCGCTGCTCCCACTATCTACGAAGCCCTCTGGCTGTGTACTTATAGACGCACTCTTCTAAAACATCATTTAGAAAAGCAGTCATGACACCCAACCACCAGATATCGTAGTCATGGTATGTAGCCGTGACAAGTAGGATCTGGATGGACTTAAGCATAGGTACGGGAAAAGGTTTCATCATTATCCACGTCTGGTCAATGACGAAAGCCTTTAACAAGTCTAGCTTTGAAAGTCTCAACTTTTCGATGTACACCAAGTAATCTTCTCAAGATATACTTGCTCCTGATGGGGATTTAACCCTTCAGATATAGCAACCAAAGTCCATACTTTGTTGGTGTATATGGATTCCATCTCAGATCGCTAAACATCCAGCCATTCTTACAGAGTCTTACTCTCGATGGCCTGCTCGAAGCTAGTTGGGTCATCATCTCATGATGCAATCCTCGCTCCCACTGTCATAGAGGAACTGAAGTATCTCTCAGGTGGGTGAGGAACCCTACTAGATCGGCGGAGAGGCCGAGGTTCGTTGGTAACTATTGAATCCTTTGGTTCTACCAAATCAGCTGCTTCAGTTTGCATAGCTGGAACCTTTCCAGTTCTACATAACAGACCTTGCCTCGAGCTTGTCCGGATTTTGCCTTTTAGACATAGGCCGGACAACCCCAAATCTTAACTGGCTTAAGACATGGGCTCTTCCCATACCATATCACATATGAAGCGGTAGGCAACTGATTTGATTGGAACCCTATTCAATAGGTATGCAGCTTCTTAAGTGCACAACTCCCTAAAAGGAAATAGGTAACTCAGTAATACTCATCATAGAGCACACCATATCATATAGGGTGTGATTGCTCCGCCCCGATATACCATCGCGCTATGGTGTATTCGGAGGAGTAATGCCGAGAGAGAATCTCATTCTCCTTTAGAATAGTCCAGGATTTCCGTGCTCAAGTATTCTCCTCCTTGATCACATCAAAGGACATAATACTTATACCCGTATTTTGGTTCTCTACTTCTCGCTTATATTCTGTGAATATCTCAAAAGGTTCGGACTCATGTTTCAACAGGAACATATGTCTGAATCTTGAGAGATTATCAGAGAATGTAATGAAGTACAAAGAACCGGTCTTGGCATATGTAGACTGGGGACCTACATACATCAACATGTATCATCCCAAGAGTTCACTAACTCTTTCTCTGTTTCCAGTAAACGGAGCTATGGTCATCTTATCTTTGAGACATGACTGGCAAGTTTCAGAAGATGTAAATTCAAACTGATTTAAATATACATCTAAATGTAACTTCAGCCAGTCGGGTCGCATTGATCTGACCTAGTCTACAATACCTCAAGAAGGATTCGTTCATTTCTGAACTCTTCCTCTTGTGTGTGTTCCATATACTAAGAACTGCAGTTTGATTTAGAACATCAATGCTTTTAGATAACGTGCCTGAACCGATCAACTTTTGATATAGGAAATGTTCAAAACATTATCCAACAATACAAAATTTTATCGTTTCTTTACTAATAAAGAGACAGATATGATTTTGTATATCAGGTTCGGTATCTAATAACATTCGTTCAGAATCAATGTATTGGTAATACAGGGTGACAGTGACCAACAGACCTGGCTGCAACTCTTGCCCCGTTTTCTGCCTCATGAAACTTATCACCCGTTCTCAGTTTTTCTACCCTTTTGTAGCCCTATGTAATATATTACATATCTGGGATCCTGATCTGGTATCACATACTCAGGACGTAAAGGATACTGAGAAACAGTTCTCTGTAATGAACACACCCGAAGATGATGCATCAGCATGCACTCTCTTCGTTTGGGCGGCACGGGAATTCTGGTAATCCCCAATTTCCTGCTCTGTCTTATAACAATTATAAGTTGGAGCGGGACCAACGTTCCCCAGCTCAGTATAACAAGCGGGTTCGGTCAAATATCCGTATTATTATCTTGATTAAGGCGTGATATGGTCGCTACCAGGAGAGAGAGAGAAGAAAACACTCAGCGTGCGCTCTTGCAAGAATAGATTGGTTATTATTTTATCTAATCAGGATGGCTCCCACTGCTTTTTATCAAATCTTCCTTCAAACCCTAAAAGGAAAGACTAGCCGGGATTAATTACACACTACAAGTTCGCCAATCTTTCAGCCAGGCAAGTGTCGGTACTTTGAGGGAGGTCCCCCGTGCTTTTGCACGAACCTAATTAATGTAAACCTCGTTTTCCCAGAGGCGTAACCCCGTTGACACCTTTCTAGACACCTACTTGATCGGCTAATTGTAATGTATAAAACTCTCCCAGGAGTAACTCTTACTCGCAGCGGGTATCGGGATCCAACTATCTCATAGAAGGTATGCAATCTCATTGCAAATTTCAACACTTGAAATTCCCGATAATATTTTGCCCCTAGCTCGCTATGACCTTGACGCATGCCAAACAAGCCATAGTCTGCTAGTCAAGTTCAACCCGTACATTTCTTGATTGAATTAAACCCACCCGCACGACCCTTGACGCATGCCAAACAACGCCGTACGAATACCCTAATCCAATCGCATCATATGCTGGCAGATAAGCACTAGTTAGCTACCGTACACTACGCCTTGACGCATGCCAAACAACCGCAGCACGAATACTAACTAATACTTATCTGAAATGACGGAGGGCTACGACAGGTTTTTCTGAAAACCTATTGCGTAATGAACTTGATATCGTTGTAGAATCAAATGATTTTTAAAATGGAGTGTTTTTGAGGCTTTTCTAGTTTTGCTAAAGGAGTCACTCCCGGTGAAGGGATCGTCGGTCCTTTCCTCGTCGAATGAGGTGCGGGATATATCATATATATCACTGTGCAAAGCAAAAACTCTTAAAAGCAATCAAAAGACAAACCGAGTGTGTAGCATCTGCCAGTTATTGCTAAAGGAGTCACTCCCGGTGAAGGGATCTCGGTCCTTTCCTTATCGAATAAGGTGCAGGATATATCATATATACCGCTGTGCAAAGCAAGAAATGTAGCTACCTGTTTTATTTTGAAATTCGATTCTACAACATCTTAGGTTTCTTTTATTTCATTAATCATATTAATGAAGTCCCATCATTTAAGTACCTAAACATCACAGATAAATACGACGTACACTTATGTCATCCGCATTCGCCTCGATGTCCCCTCGTGCACCGTTAGGTTAGGTAACTAACGACAGAGCGGGGCAGGGCTAGCGCGGGTGTAAAACATAAGTAACGTCTATATAATATATCATATATACTATATACTGTATCTATCACAGAACATCACATGATCACATCACAGATATCGCAGCAGAAGAATCATATGAAATATTGGATATGCTAGGACGTCCGTGTTTTCAATACGAGCCAGTATAAAACACGGATTCCACGGTCGTGATGAATAGCCAAACCCACACCCCTAGACCCCTACGAGAGCGGCAAGCAACCCTACCAATTCTGGAGTTAGCAGACCCGGACTCGACTCCTCGAGTTGGTCTCCCACTGGACTCCAGAACCCGGTTACTTGTGCCCTCCTCCTTGGGTCTATCCTAGTGCGGAAAAGTAAATAATATACAAACGGTGACAACTTCCGCAACCTGGAAGCGCCCCAATAAAAGAATATTACATACAAGTTTTTACATGAATGAAAATGAAAAACACTCATCTCACATAAAAACCCCCGGCTATTCAAACACGACGATCCAATATAACATATCCAGCAACACATAACATCACATGTCATCATCGTAAGTAAATATGTCCATCCCAATTGTCGTTGACATATAGCAACGAAACCGGCGATATCACATATTACACTTACGGTCACAGAAAAGAAAGTGTAAAACTACAACAGTTGGAATCCGCAACCACCTCAGACATCGCATGCCTGACCAAATGAATTCCTTAGACATCGCATGCCTAACAATTATAAACCCCGCATTTTAGTCTCAGAATCGAAAACACTTTTCAATATCAAGTCGGGCAATTCAACAAGATTCCCGACATCCTGATCGAATGCTCGTCGCAAACTTTAGTAGACGGTCGCACCCCCGATACCGTCGACGAAGTGCACCAAGGCGGAACACCGCCACCGTGAGCACCCGAACGGATGCTTTCGGCGACGGGGTTCTCCTATAGTCACTTGGTCGGGGCTATGGGGTGTAGCTGTCTATTAAGTTTACCCGGTGAATATCCGCGTACGCTACGTGATTGCGACGGACTTTTGATCACATCAAAATTCCGTGGCAACCGATCAAGTGAGACTAAACTGCTATGTTTATAACATTCATTCAGTTATCTCATAACTTATTGTGAATTCCAATTATTGTATCCCATTCCGGATAAATAGAAAATGTCAAACTTTCCGATCGAACAATCGAACACCCAAGTTTTCCCGATACAGCTCAACACATGAAATAAGTCTAACAACATTCCGTTCGTGCCTCAGTACCAACGGTCCAGCCGTAGAAGGGTCAAGCCAACGCCTCACATGTGGCACGCCGTACTGCCCCAAACCCGAAGGTTCAAAGGGCAGTTCAAGACGGTCACATAATCGAGTTAAGGTTTGTTGTCTTCTAGAGGGTCCATCGAGTTACTTGCACTACTTAGAACGTCGTTAAACTACGGAAAAATCCAACACTTGGAAATTTCCCGACAGGGAAAAAATTGGGTATTTATATCCGGTCGAACTTTTTAACATATTCTAAAATTTATCCGGAAAGCCACATAGACAAAATTTGACAATCCGATCGAAACACCGAGTCCCCAAAACAACCCCAGAAAATTCAACTGTTGAATAAAATTTAAAAATTCCCATAAAATCCAGCATCAGAAAAGAGGAGTTACTGTGCAAAGATAACAGTGATATAAGACCGTACGGCCGCGGAACCGCCGCATGAGCCTTGCTCATGCCGCGGAACCGCGGTGGAATAGTGGAATTGGGCCCACGAATTTCACAGTAACTCTTCGATATTCCTGCTGAATTTTTTAGCAATTTTTAATTTAGGAAAATCCCAGAATTTGGAAAAAGTCCAGAGAGCTATTTTGGGAATGGGTTTTAGGTTCGTCCGGCTTTCAAACTCCGTCTAGACTTCGCCTAAGGCTCTAGCTAGGCTCTGATACCAGTGAAAGGTTCCTAGGCACCCTATAGAGATCTCACAAGGCATCAACCATGCCAATTTAAAAATTTACGGTGCCGAGAAACCCTAAACTACGGATCGTTGGCTAGATGTCTAGGCGAAAAAGTAAACTAGTTAACACTTAACTAAGAGATACGGAAATACAACCTTTGTAGATCCGGTTCTCCACCTCCATAGCTCCGCAATGAAGTCTCCTCGCTGTCCATAACAAGTCCCGGGCTCTAGCGTCGGCTTCATCGGAGAATGGACGGGCTAGGTCATCGATGTCCATGCCGAAGATGATCTACGTCGAGGCATCGCTAAATCAAGCTCCGACTTCACCAAGTCAAGAAACTTGTGAAGAAAACACACTCTACTACTTGGCAAGAGGTAGAGGATGAAGAAATAGGAAGTGGGTAGACTTTAGAATTGGATTTCTCACTCATTTCCATCAATCACCATTGATGGAGCTTGCTTTCTTCATGGAAGAAGATGAAGAAGAAGAAGAAAGTCTTATGATAAGTTATTCCCAAAAATGGAAAAATAAAAAGAATGTTTATCATAATCTAACCATGGTAATGTGTAGAGAATTAACTAAAGTTAGTTGAATGGTTAGGGTTAAGAATGAGATAAGAATGGTGGACTTTGGTCAAAGCTTCATGAAGCTTCAACTAAACTACAAATAAAGCCACCATTCTTTCTCTTTATTCTTATTTATTTCAAAATGAATAAATGAAATAAATAAATGAGAAAAGGAAATGAAACCCTAACCACTTAAGTAACCATGGTTTAATTCTTTACACAAACCCAAACTAGCATGTATCATCAAACATGATACAATCTTGTGTACAAAAGTATATCACATATACAATGTGCACAAAAAGTGAGAAAATCCATTTAAAGTGAACCAATACTAGTTAATGCAAAGTAATATATCAAATATATAATTATGCATTAAATCATTAAATCAACACTTGATTCAATGATCCGGTCATGTCGCACACAACCGACTAGTATACAATGTATCGGCTTATCGGATCAATCCTTGATTCGATAACTAGGTTATATCGCATACAACCATTCGACACATTCATCGCGAGAATGAAATACGGTATTACATACACGCATTATTCTCGGTCCCGCACATATCTCATATGCGCTCCTATTTCGTTTCGCTTGAGCCAGGAAACCTCTGTGTAGGACTCTAAAGACTCGTCAATACGCCGGCAGCAGATGATGATCATATCAAGCACCCACAAGCCGCAAGCGGTCTGCTAAACGTAACGGCCACCCGGGTATTGAGCGATCAGAAGATCGACGAGCAAGCCCGCTCACACTCCTGTGAATCCAACCAGTAACACTACCGTACAGTCCGGTCTGATCGTCTGATATGTCGCATCTCTCGCCTAGGGGTGGTAAACGTCAGACCCCAATAGCTCGATAAGTCGTGTCGATATGAGGTCTATAACACTTCGAGAAACTACTGGTAACACTTACCAGTAAATCTCAGCAACCCTGGCCAGGGATTTCCTGTTATAGCCAATCGAACACAGCGCAACATCAACTCCCTATACCGGGAGAGACGAATCCCCTCCTATCGCTCATTGTCTCCATGTGACTCGGGACTGTACCCAAAAACCACCGTTTTGCACGCCCTCTTAGACGTGGTAAGATGGAAATCAAAGCACAGTGGGATCCACACAAGACTCTATGACGATCTCGGGTCAACAGACTACTCTGTACCAGTGTCACCAGAGAACTGCCATCTGACGTGAGGTATAATACCATCTGGGAGTTCTCGGCGAGTCCGTCCAGTGTACCCAGTCTCTACTGAGCACCCGTATATCATCTCCGATGTCAAACACCAATGGATATGGGATCATCCATCGCCCATCTGTATGGGTCGAGAAGGTACACGCTAGTCTACTCTGGTATATCGATGCCCCATCTCGATACACCCACGACTAGGGACTTTGAAGGATGTACTTATGGACTACCATGTCCCCACTAGTATGATCCGCATCATAGTCCAGGTAGTCAAGCACACATCCTAAGGGCTTTACCAACATGTAACAGAGAGACAATCAGTGTACACGTTAAGGTAAAGATCAACCAGATAGCATACTATCATGTCGAGCAAGAAAGTCCTCCCTATATATGTCCCAGCATCCACTACAATATACATCCAATGTACAGTAATGGCCTCTAGGGCATACATATAACTAACATGTATTTTTAGAATAGAAAAGAGAGATAGAAAATGGAACTTACGGATTTTGGACAACTATAAGAGGGAGATGGTTCGTAAGGAGTCAGTGGTGCGGCGTTTCTTCGCCGAGAGTTCCTACGGACGTTGCCGGAAAATCCGCCGAAGAATTCGTCGTAGCTTCGCTTCGTGCTCGTTTTCAAAGTACACAAGTTTTCTTAAGAATTTTAGAGAGCTGGCTCAGAGTTTGTGGGTAAGAGGGTAGAGGGTAGGGGTGTATTTATAGGGTTAGGCTAGGGTTAGAGTAGGTGAAGAGTTAAATTGAAAAAAATGTAAAAATGTAGGAAAATGTATTAAAAATGAAGTAAATGAGAGTTAATGGGCTCTCTGGAATTAATCTCAGAAATTGAAGTATGCAGGGGAGTCAAGAAGGTGAAGAGTCACATTTTTCATTCAGGAGACTCGGCGGTCCGGCCGAGTCCGGCCGGCGGCACCGGCCTGAGTCGGCCGGTCCGCCGGCCGACTCGGCCGAGCCCGGCCGAGTCAGGGGTCAGGGGGGTGGGTCGACAATTTGGGGTGCTTACTGGTATATTTAGGTTTCCTAGGGTAGTGGGGTTTTTGGAAGTTATCACGTGTTGACTGTTGGTCTTCTAAAGAATTTAAAACAAAATAATATTAAAAATAATGTGGGACATGAGATTTGAACTCTGGTGGCTTGGTTCAGCAGTGCAAGGTATTACCAATGAGTTACAAGCTCCTTCTTGTAATTATGGAGCTATTTAATTACTTAAAGTAGTAACAGTAAATGTAAATACCCCAAGTATACATCAATTTTGAAGCAAATTTTTGTATACTAAAAATGGAGTTCTTACATTCTTTTAACTTGTAATTAAAAAGCAAAATAATTACTTATAATTTGTGCTCAGGCTAAAATACCCCTTTATCGATTTTGAAAAAAAAATATTTGAAAAAAAATTATATAGGAAAATTAGGGTTGTTACACCGGTTGAACACGAGTCGTCTGTAAGGTTTCTAGGCACACGCACAAGGGTCTACGAGGCATCAACCATGCCCGATTAAAAATTTAGCCATGCCGAACAACCCAAAGCCGGATCTTTAAACTAGAGTTTATGCGAAAACAAGTATGTTAAACACTTTAACACTAAGTGAGAGGGATTACAACCTTTGTAGATCCGGTCTTTCACTTCTTAAGTTCCGTGTTGAGGTCCCTTCGCTGCGATCATCGTGTTCCGGACTCTCGAGAGGCTTCACGAAGAGAAAGATGCAGTCTTGCTTCCGATCTTCGATAACAAAGATGATCTACCTTGAAGCTTCATTAACACAAGCTAACACTCACTAAATGAAGTGAACACTCTCATCTAAAGGGAAAGGGTAGATGAGGATGATGAATTAGGATTTTTGCTCTCATTTATAATCTTATTCTCACTCAATTTCATCACTTTGAAAAAAGCTAGAAAGCTTTTTCCATGAAGGAACTCAAGGAAGAAGATGATAGATTCCTTTTGTGATGAACAATGAAAGAAGATAATGATGAATAATGCAACCATGGTTGCTAAACCTTTGTAGAGAATTAACCAAGGGCTAGGGTTTGGGTTGGGTTAAAGCATGAGTCATTGGAAAATATCTTGCACAAAACAAAAAGAAACCTTCTAGAATCATCAAGAAGGAACTAACCCAAAACAAACCCTAACCTTGTTTAATCTCCACTAAACATGTTGCAGTAGTTATCATATCATGTTACAATATTATATATCACATATATAATATTTATTGTAACAAAATAAAATAATACAATTAACATATATCGCATATATATCATTGTATTACCCGAGTGAGAAAAATAATCTTTTAGTGAGCTAATATTAGTTAATGTAATTTAATATATCATATATATTATTATACATTAAATTATCGAATCAACACTTGATCCGACAATCCGGCTATATCGCATATAACCGACTAATACGATGACCCGGCTATATCACATATACCCGGCCGATATCTCATATCGCGAGAATCCAATACGGTATCACATACCGCATTATCCTCGGTCCCGCACATATCACATATGTGCTCCTACTCCGTTTTGCCTGAGCCAAGAAACCTCTGTGTAGGACTCTTAAGAATCGTCAATACGCCGGCAGTAGGTGATGATCATATCAAACACCCACAAGCTGCAAGCGGTCAGCTAAATGTAACAGCCACCCAGGTATTGAGCGCTCAGAAGATCAACAAGCAAGCCTGTACATTCTCCTGTGAATCCAATCAGTAACACTCTCGTACAGTCCGGTCTCGTCGTCTGATATGTTGCATATCTCGCCTAGGGGTGGTAAACGTCAGACCCCAGTAGCTCGATTAGTCGTGTCGATATGAGGTCTATAACAGTTCGAGAAACTACTGATAACACTTACCAGTAAATCTCAGCAACCCTGGCCTGGGATTTCCGGTTATAGCCAATCGAACACAGCACAACATCAACTCCCTATACCGGGAGAGACGAATCCCCTCCTATCGCTCATTGCCTCCATGTGATTCGGGACTGTACCCAAAAGCCACCTTTTTGCACGCCCTCTTGGACGTGGTATGATGGAAATCAAAGCACAGTGGGAATCACACAAGACTCTATGACGATCTCGGGTCAACAAACTACTCTGTACCAGTGTCACCGGAGAACTGCCATCTGACGTGAGGTATAATACCATCTGGGAGTTCTCGGCGAGTCCGTCCAGTGTACCCAGTCTCTACTGAGCACCCGTACACCATCCTTGATGTCAAAACACCGATGGATATGGGATCATCCATCGCCCATCATATGGGTCAAGATGCATATACGCTAGTCTACTCTGGTGTATCGATGCCCTGTCTCGATACACCTTCGACTAGGAACTGTTATAGGATGTACTCGTCGACTACCGTGGCCCCACTAGTATGATCTCATCATAGTCCCAGTAGTCGAGTACATATCCTAAGGGCTTTATCAACATGTAACATAGAGACAATCAGAGTACATGTTAAGATAAAGTACAACCAGATAGCATACTATCATATCGAGCAAGAAAGTCCTCCCTATATATGTCCAAGCATCCATTACAATATACATCATATGTACAGTAATGGCCTCTAGGGCATACATATAACTAACAATCTCCCACTTGCACTAGGGCCATCTGTTGTGGTATCACATACCCAACAATTAGCTGTGGTTGAAGTATCGCATACTCAACCATCCCATAAAAGTCTCTACTGGGAAAAAGGCTCTTGTGAGTGGATCCGCGCTGTTGTGCTCTGTGTCTACTCTCCTAACCTCGATCTCCCTGGAGATCAACCATCTCCATGATCAGGTGATACTGCCTAAGAATTATATCTGGATTTCTGATGGGACAGAGGGTTCCTTGGCAAAAGCCACAACTCCATTGTCACACAATGGTAGGAACGAAGTTCATCTCATGAACTTATATGAATCCAGACTGCCTCTTTGGTAGCATCTTTGGTAACGATATATCTTGTCTTTAATCGTCTAGTAAGTCACGGTATCCAGCTTGGAACTCTTCCAACATACCGTCCCTCCACTGAGGGTATAGACAAGCCTGCGACTGACATTCAGTCGTCCTTATCACCCTAGAACCTTTCCAGTGATTCTCCCCAGGATCGATTGATACCATCTCACTACAACTAGTGAGTATCCTAACATCAAATTAGATCTATCTCATAGATCCAAAAACCCAGGATTTAGGAGGTATCACTTTGATCCTATATGGAGAATCCTTATGATAAGCGGAGATTGACCGAGCGTAGCATAGGAAACTCCTTCCCTATCAAGAGTATGTTATCCACGTACTCTACGAGGATCACCACCATACTCTCTACTACCTTTTTGTATATACAAGGTTCATCTACCATTTTGATGAAGTCAAACTCTTTGACTACCACATCAAAACAGATGTTCCAACTCCGCGATACCTGCTTTATCATATAAAACATCTTGCACACGTTTCCGCTGCTCCCACTGTCTACGAAGCCCTCTGGCTATGTACTTATAGACGCTCTCTTCCAAATCATCATTTAGAAAAGCTGTCATAACACCCAATCGCCAGATATCGTAGTCATGGTATGTAGCCGTGGCAAGTAGGATCTGGATGGACTTAAGCATAGCTTTAAAAGTCTCAACTTTTCCATGTACACCAAGTAATCTTCTCAAGATATACTTGCTCCTGATGGGGATTTAACCCTTCAGATAAAGCAACCAAAGTCCATACTTTGTTGGTGTATAAGGATTCCATCTCAGATCGATAAGCATTTAGTCATTCTTACAGAGTCTCACTCCTGATGGCCAGCTCGAAAATAGTTGGGTCATCATCTCATGATGAAATCCTCGCTCCCACTGTCATATAGAAACCGAAGTATCTCTCAGGTGGGTGAGGAACCCTACTAGATCGGCGGAGAGGCTGAGGTTCGTTGGTTACTATTGAATCCTTTGGTTCTATCAAATCATCTGCTTTAGTTTGTATAGCTGGAACTCCTTCCAGTTCTACCTCATGACCACTAATTTCTTCACAAGAAATTCCCTTTCACAAAGGTGGCATGCTGAGAAATAAAACATATTTTGTTCCTCGGTTAGGTAGAAGATATTCCCTTGCGTATGCTTGGGATATCCAACAAACTTCCACAGATCTGACTTTGCCTCGAGCTTGTCCGGATTTTTCTTTTAGACATAGGCTGGACAACCCCAAATATTAACAAACTTAAGATATGGGCTCTTCCCATTCTATATCACATATGAAGTGGTAGGCAACTGATTTGATTTGAACCCTATTCAATAGGTATGCAGCTTCTCAAGTGCATCACTCCCAAAAGGAAATAGGAAACTCAGTAGTACTCATCATAGAGCACACCATATCACATAAGGTGCTATTGCTCCGCCCCGATATACTATCGTGCTATGGTGTATACGGAGGAGTAATGCCGAGAGAGAATCTCATTCTCCTTTAGAATAGTCCAGGAATCTCCGTGCTCAAGTATTCTCCTCCTTGATCTCATCAAAGGACATAATACTTATACCCGTTTTTGGTTCTCTACTTCTGACTTATATTCATTGAATTTCTCAAAAGGTTCAGACTTGTGTTTCAACAGGAACACATGTGCGAATCTTGAGAGATAAACAGTGAATGTAATGATGTACAAAGAACTGGTCTTGGCATGTGTAGACAGGGGACCTTCATACATCAGCATGTATCAATCCCAAGAGTTCACTAACTCTTTCTCTATTTCCAATAAACAGAGCTATGGTCATCTTATCTTTGTGACATGACCGGCAAGTTTCACAAGATGTAAATTCAAACAAATTTAAATATGCATCTTAATGTAACTTCAGCTAGTCGGGTCGCATTGATATGACCTAGTCTACAATGCCTCAAGAAGGATTCGTTCATTTCTGAACTATTCCTTTTGTGTGTATTCTATATACTAAGAACTGTAGTTTGATTTAGAACGTCAATGCTTTTAGATAACATGCCTGAACCGATCAACTCTTGGTATAGGAAATGTTCAAAACATTATCCAACAATACAAAATTATATCCTTTCTTTACTAATAAATAGACTGATATGATGTTGTATATCAGGTTCGGTATCTAATAACATTCGTTCAGAATCAATGTATTCTGGTAATACAGGGTGATAGTGACCAACAGACTTGGCTGCAACACTTGCACCGTTTCTATCTCACGAAACTTATCACCCATTCTCAGTTCTCTACCTTTCTGTAGCCCATGTAACAAATTACATATGTGGGATCCTGATCCGGTATCTCAAACCCAGGACGTAAAGGATACTGAGAAACAGTTCCATGTAATGAACACACCCGAAGAAGATGCATCAACATGTACTTTCTTCGTTTGGGCGGCACGGGAAATCTGGCATTCCCCAATTTCCTGCTCTGTCTTATAACAATTATAAGTTGGAGTAGGACCAACGTTCCCCAGCTCAGTATAACAAGCGGGTTCGGTCAATACATCCGTATTATTATCTTGATTAAGGCGTGATATGGTCACTACCTGGAGAGAGAGAAAAGAAAACACTCAGCGTATGCTCTTGAAAGATTAGATTGGTTATCTAATATATTTAATCAGGATGTCTCCCACTGTTTTAGTCAAATCTTCCTTCAAACCCTAAAAGGAAAGACTAGCCGGGATTAATTACACGCTACAAGTTTGCGAATCTTTCAGCCAGGCCAGTGTCGGTATTTTAATGGAGGTCCCCCGTGCTTTCGCACGAACCTAATTAAAATAAACCTCGTTTTCCCAGGGGCGTAACCCCGTTGACACCTTTCTAGACACCTACTTGATCGGCTAATTGTAATGTGTAAAACTCTCCCAGGAGTAACTCTTACTCGCAGCTGGTATCTGGATCCAACTATCTCATAGAAGGTATGCAATCTCATTGCAAATTTCAATACTTGAAATTCCCAATAATATTTTGCCCCAAACGATCTATGACCTTGACTGAGTCAACAAACCATAGACCGCAAGTTCCCGATTGAATTAAACCCACCCGCACGACCCTTGACTGAGTCAACAAGGCCGCACGACTACCCTAATCCAATCACATCATATGCTTTGCAGATAAGCACTAATCAGCTACCGCACACTACGCCTTGACTGAGTCAACAAACGCAGCACGAATACTAACTATTACTTATCTGAAATGACGGAGGGCTGTTCCCCTCCGAATCACGAGACGCGACTGAACGTCTAGCCTTAGATTTGGGGCAGATGCTAATTGGTTTTATCCGTCTACCTCTCCGAAAATGCCAAGTTGATTTATGGCACCGTGTATCGGAGGTTTAGACGGATGCGGCCGATGTAGTAGACTTCGTCAGATTCCCCCTCGCTTGAGGGGTTTTTGATTGTGGGGACGCTCTTCCCTGCAGGCGCAAGCCCCTGCAGTTAATTACGCTACCGCGTCGCGGTAACCACTTTCTCCTTCTCCAGAAACTTCACTTCGTGTCGTGTGTGTTTATTTTGTTTTTGGTTGCCCGTAGATTGTATACGGAGACTAATTTATGCCGTCGCCCATAGGATGTGGATTAGTCCAAATCCGTATTTTCTTAGATTTGGGTTTGGGGTTTTGGTTTGAGGATACGTTAGCCATATTTGAGGCTAAGATCAACTCAAACGTTCGTTAACGATACGTTAGTCTAATTTGAAACTAAGATCAACTTAACAGGAAGAGAATTTAGGGGCTCTATTGTTCTACGTAGTGGTCCATTGCATGTATGGCCATCGGGACCCATCACCTCTCTGACGACGTTAAAAGATTACAACGACAGATGTCAGAGGAGTTCAGAGATGTACCCTAGGACCAAAGTTGATTAAGGGATCTATAGTCCGTTTTGGGACTAAAGTCTGTTTAAAGGTTTAAGGATACGTTAGCCATTTTTTAGGCTAAGATCAACTTAAACGGGATCGTTTAGATCCGACAAAAGAGCATTTGGGGGCTCTATTGTTCCAGTTTAGGGACATAGTGGTCCATTGCCAGTTTAGGGACATGGGGGTCCATTGCCAGTTTAGGGACATGGGGGTCCATTTTATTTGAGGCCGTCGGGACCCGTCACCTCTCTGACGTCGTTGAAGGATTACAACGATAGGGGTCAGAGGAGTTCGGAGATGTACCCTTGAACCGGATGTAAATTGATTTAAGAGAGCAGCTGTGCTCAGTCAATTTAATTTGAGGACTTATGGCCATGATTGGGCTAAGTCCAGTTGAAGATGTTCAACATTTTTCTTTATCTTTGGCTTATTAGGCCTGTGCTAGGGCTTTGCCCATGTTTAATAATGCACTACATTTTATTCTGGCCTGCTAAGCCTTTTTTATTTAGGCTCTGTCCCTTTTAAATGATGCACAGCATCTATTTTGAGCTTGACAGACCTCTGTTTGGGCTTTATTCCCTTTAAATAGTGCATAGCACTTTGTTTGGTCTGACAGACCTTTCTTTATTGGGCTTTGCCCTTGATAATGCATCGCATTAATTAGTCTGACAGAGTGCCACGTGGCTTGTTAGGCGCTTTGCGCCGATTGAGGAGCGCAAGGCGCAAGTCCATGTGGGGGTGACACGTGTCATGCTCTGGTGATCGCAAGCGCAGTGCACTGCGCCAATGCGCTGCGCTGTTGCGCTTTTGACACGTGGCGCGCTCTGGTGAGTTGCGCCAATTCATGAGAGCAGTGCTCTATTTTAAAAGCGCATGGCGCAAGTGATTCTGGAGCTGACACGTGGCGCTCTTTGGTGGCTTGCGCCAACCCAAGAGTGCAACAGTGCCAATTTTGCAAGTGCAGGGCACTGTTTTATATTTTGATCAATTTTAGATCCAAGAAAACAAGTTTTTTCTTGTTTTCAAAGAACCAGTGGTTCATAAAAAAGTGCAAGGCACTGTTATTGTTTATTTTTCTTTTTATTGAAGATCATTGATCTTGTTCTTAGATCAATGATCTATACAGAAAAGAACCTTCTCTTTTATAAAGGTTTTTACCTTTTTTCTTTTTTTTGTTCTTGAAGAGTTCTTCTCAAATTCTTCAGAGTTCTCTTAATCTCGATCTTGATGTTGTTGATGCCCTCTGAATTGGGGTCTAGGGGCCTTTATATAGTACCCATTAATTAGTTAAATTTGTTAAAGAGATCTTTCTCTGAGTGATTTGAGAAATTTTCCCCACCGTTGGATCTTTAATCCAAGGGCTTCTGTTTTATAGAAGACAATCTTCTTGTTTTAATAAGAACAGAAAGATCTTTCTGGAATTTAATTCTGTTTGGCGCAAACGCCCCAGCGCTTGACACGTGTCGCGCAGCGCAAGGCGCAGCGTAAATGCGCTGCCACGTGTCGCGCAGCGCAACTGCGCTACCACGTGGCGCGCAGCGCAAGTCAGCTGAAACGTCGCTTCATTTAATAGAGCCATGCTCTTGATTGAGTGTGCTGCCTTGGGCGCTGCGCTCCCTGCGCTGGCGTGTCTGATTTTGACACGTGGCGCTCTACGCGCAGCGCAGGGGATCTCTTCATTTATTTTAATTTTAATTTTCAAAACAGAGCTTTGCTCTGATTGGGGGAAACAGAAGCATTGCTTCGTTTCCCGCCTTGGGATTTGAACAGAGTTTTGCTCTGATTGAGGTAAACAAGGGCTATGACAGGTTTTTAAGAAAACCCTTTGCGTAATGAACTTTATATCGTTGTAGAATCGAGTGATTTTTAAATGGAATGTTTTTTTAGGCCTTTTCTAGTTTTGCTAAAGAGGTCACTCCCAGTGAAGGGATCGTCGGCTCTTTCCTTATCGAATAAGGTGCAGGATATTTCACAAATACCGCTATGCAAAGCAAAAACTATAGAAGCAATCAAAAGACAAACCGAGTTTGTAGCATCTGCTAGTTTCACTAAAGAGGTCACTCCCGGTGATGGGATCTCGGCTCTTTCCTTATTGAATAAGGTGCTGGATGTTCTACAAGGAACACCGCTATGCAAAACAAAAACTAGAGTTACCAATTTTTAAACAAGTTTCTACAACATCTTTAAGTTTCTTTTAGTTTCATTAATCTCATTAATGAAGTCCCATTTTATTATGCTTCACAAGCATCACATTTGAAACGAAATCTGCAATATAATATATATCTCATATATATAAGATAAACATTCGTCTCAGACAGTAATATGATCTCATCACAGAACATTGCAGCAGAAGAACATATATGAAATATCGGATATACTAGGACGTCCGTGTTTTTAATACGAGCCTGTATAAAACACGGATTCCACGGTCGCGATGAATAGCGAAACCCACATCCCTAGACCCCTACGAGAGCGGCAAGTAACACTACCAATTTTAGGGTTAGGAGACCCGGTCTCGACTCCTCGAGATGGTGTCCCACTGGACCCTAGAACCCGGTTACTTGTGCTCCCCGTCTTGGGTCTACCTAATGCGGAAAAGTAAATAATATACAATGGTGACATCATCCTCAGCCCGGAAGTGCCCCAATAAAAGAATATTACATACAAATGAATTTTACATGAATGAAAAAGAAAAACTCTCATCTCACATAAAAACCCCGGCTATTTAGAACACGACGATCCAATATAACATATCACAGCAACACATAATATTTCATATCATCAACATAAGAAAGTATGCGTATCCCGATTGTCGTTGATGTATAGCAACGAAGCCGGCGATACACCACATACTACGCTTACGGTCACAGAAAAGAAAGTGTAAAACTACAACCGTTGGAATCCGCAACCTCCTTAGACATGCATGCCTAACCAAATGAATTCCTTAGACATCGCATGCCTAACAATTATAAACCCCGCATTTTAGTCTCATTATCGAAAACTCTTTTCAATATCAAGTCGGGCAATTCAACAAGATTCTCGACATCTTGATCGAATGCTCGTCGCAAACTTTAGTAGACGGCCGCATCCCGAGATGCCGTCGACGAAGTGCACTAAGGCGGAACACCGCTGCCGCGAGCACCCGAACGGATGCTTTTGGCAACGGGGTTCTCCTACAGTCACTTGGTCGGGGCTATGGGGCGTGGTTGTCTGTTAAGTTTACCCGGCGAGTATCCGCGTACGCTACGTGATTGCGACGGACTTTTGATCACATCAAAATTCCGTAGCAACCGATCATCTGAGACTGAACTGCTAGATTTATCACATTCAAATTAGTTATCTCATAACTACATGTGGATTCCAAATATTGTATCACATTCCAGAATAAAAAGACAGTGTTAAACTTTCCGATCGAATAATCAAACACCCAAGATTTCCCCAATATATCTCAATACTTGAAATCAGTTTAAAAACATCCATCACATGCCACAGTACTAATGGTCCAGCCGTAGAAGGGTCAAGCCAACGCCTCACATGTGGCACGTCGTACTACCCCAAACCCTAAGATTTAGAGGCAGTTCAAGACGGTCACATTATCGAGTTAAGGTTTGTTGTCTTCTAGAGGGTCCACCGCGTTACTTGCACGACTTAGAACGTTCTTAAACTACGAAAAAATCCAATGCTTGGAAATTTTCCGGCAGGGGAAAAAGTGAGTTATTGATATCCGTTCGAACGTTTTAACAGTTTCTAAAAATACCCGGAAAAACTTAAAAGAAGTTAAAATATCCGATCGAATCAACGAGTCTCCAATACAACCCAGAAAACTCAACTCTTGAGTAAAAATTAAAAATACCCAAAAACATCAGGAAATTGATAGGGACTATACTGTGCTAAAAACAAAGTATGATGTCACTGTGACGCCGCGGAACCGCGGCATGAGCATGGGTCCTGCGGCGGTTCCGCGGCGATTTAGGCGACTTACTTTGTCGTTTTTCACAGAGTGCCATATAATTCCCTGCTGATATTTTTAAGCATTTTTAATTCATAAAAAATCACATTTTTGAAAATTGTCCAGAGAAGGGTTCGTATCGGGGTATCCGGGTTCAATCGGACTTTAAATTTCGCTCAGACTTCGTCTAAAACTCTAGCTTAGCTCTGATACCATTGTAGGGTTGCTAGGCACACGCACAAGGGTCTACGAGGCATCAACCATGCCCAATTAAAAATATAGCCGTGCCGAACAACCCAAAGCCGGATCTTTAAACTAGAGTTTATGCGAAAACAAGTATGTTAAACACTTTAACACTAAGTGAGAGGGATTACAACCTTTGTAGATCCGGTCCTTCACTTCTTAAGCTCCGTGTTGAAGTCCCTTCGCTGCGATCATCGTGTTCCGGACTCTCAAGAGACTTCACGAAGAGAAAGATGCAGTCTTGCTTCCGATCTTCGATAACAAAGATGATCTACCTTGAAGTTTCATTAACACAAGCTAACACTCACTAAATGAAGTGAACACTCTCATCTAAAGGGAAAGGGTAGATGAGGATGATGAATTAGGATTTTTGCTCTCATTTATAATCTTATTCTCACTCAATTTCATCACTTTGAAAAAAGCTAGAAAGCTTTTTCCATGAAGGAACTCAAGGAATAAGATGATAGATTCCTTTTGTGATGAACAATGAAAGAAGATAATGATGAATAATGCAACCATGGTTGCTAAACCTTTGTAGAGAATTAACCAAGGGCTAGGGTTTGGGTTGGGTTAAAGCATGAGTCATTGGAAAATATCTTGCACAAAACAAAAAGAAACCTTCTAGAATCATCAAGAAGGAACTAACCCAAAACAAACCCTAACCTTGTTTAATCTCCACTAAACATGTTGCATTAGTTATCATATCATGTTACAATATTATATATCACATATATAATATTTATTGTAACAAAATAAAATAATACAATTAACATATATCGCATATATATATCAATGTATTACCCGAGTGAGAAAAAGAATCTTTTAGTGAGCTAATATTAGTTAATATAATTTAATATATCATATATATTATTATACATTAAATTATCGAATCAACACTTGATCCGACAATCCGGCTATATCACATATAACCGACTAATACGATGACCCGGCTATATCACATATACCCAGCCGATATCTCATATCGCGAGAATCCAATACGGTATCACATACCGCATTATCCTCGGTCCCGCACATATCACATATATGCTCCTACTCCGTTTTGCCTGGTCAAGAAACCTCTGTGTAGGACTCTAAAGAATCGTCAATACGCCGGCAGTAGGTGATGATCATATCAAACACCCACAAGCTGCAAGCGGTCAGCTAAACGTAACAGCCACCCAGGAATTGAGCGCTCAGAAGATCAACAAGCAAGCCTGTACATTCTCCTGTGAATCCAATCAGTAACACTCTCGTACAGTCCGGTCTCGTCGTCTGATATGTTGCATATCTCGCCTAGGGGTGGTAAACGTCAGACTCCAGTAGCTCGATTAGTCGTGTCGATATGAGGTCTATAACAGTTCGAGAAACTACTGATAACACTTACCAGTAAATCTCAGCAACCCTGGCCTGGGATTTCCGGTTATAGCCAATCGAACACAGCACAACATCAACTCCCTATACCGGGAGAGACGAATCCCCTCCTATCGCTCATTGCCTCCATGTGATTCGGGACTGTACCCAAAAGCCACCTTTTTGCACGCCCTCTTGGACGTGGTATGATGGAAATCAAAGCACAGTGGGAATCACACAAGACTCTATGACGATCTCGGGTCAACAGACTACTCTGTACCAGTGTCACTGGAGAACTGCCATCTGACGTGAGGTATAATACCATCTGGGAGTTCTCGGCGAGTCCGTCCAGTGTACCCAGTCTCTATTGAGCACCCGTACACCATCCTTGATGTCAAAACACCGATGGATATGGGATCATCCATCGCCCATCATATGGGTCAAGATGCGTATACGCTAGTCTACTATGGTGTATCGATGCCCTGTCTTGATACACCCTCGACTAGGAACTGTTATAGGATGTACTCGTCGACTACCGTGGCCCCACTAGTATGATCTCATCATAGTCCCAGTAGTCGAGTACATATCCTAAGGGCTTTATCAACATGTAACATAGAGACAATCAGAGTACATGTTAAGATAAAGTACAACCAGATAGCATACTATCATGTCGAGCAAGAAAGTACTCCCTATATATGTCCAAGCATCCATTACAATATACATCATATGTACAGTAATGGCCTCTAGGGCATACATATAACTAACATCGTCCATAGGGAGATGGTATGTTTTCGTTCTTGTTTTAGATGAGTCAATTAAAGAATATATATGTTTGTTCAAGTCTACCCTACGTGTTTGTATTTTATGTTCAAGTAAACTTGTTAGGGTTAGGGTTGGTTAGTAGAGTTAGGATTAGTCATGTGCTTGTATTTTGCCGTTCTTGAAATGATGTTGGGATAATCGGAAGTAGCGGGGATTAGGAAGACATTGGAATGGGATTTGCGAGTTTAAGCAAACTTTCCAATGCTAAATCCATTCCTAGTGCCTCCTGTCCGTCCGCTACGTGCTCTTATTTCCAACCCTAGGCCAAACATACACAACCAAATCTCTTATTAGGTCACAACTACATATCACGTTGTAGTGCGCCTAAAGAAATTCTCGACTTAGGTCGCGGTTATATGTCACTTATAGTGCGCCTAAGTGAGGGGATTGTGTTTGTTTGGTCTAAATTCACTTTAAGTTGTTTGGCGAAGAGAAACACAAGAGATTTTTCTATCTCTCATACTAACCTTCCTTAGCCCTACAAGTGTGTAAATTATTCACACTTTAAAAGAAAAATATAAAAAAAAAGAAGAGAAGAAAGAATGGAAAATACGGTTTTACAAAGATAACAAGGTAACTACTTGGGCCCTCACCGAAGCAAGGGACTTCATTTAGTATCATGGCTTGAGAAAAAGATTAGAAAAGAAGAAAAAAGAAACAATAAAAGAAAACCAACAACTATTTTAACAAACAAGTAATAAAAGTTACACTAGCAATTAAAATTACGATGCAAAAAATTAAAGATACAAGATATAACAAAAAGAACTCTTATCTTCATTAACTTCCACTGAATAGCCCTCACTACAATTTCATGGAGAATAGATGAAGAAGAAGAAGAAGAAGAAACTACACTAAACTACACTAAATTTAAGTAAAGAAAAGCATCCATGGTTTGGCTCAAAACTGGAGTATTTATAGGCAGAGGAGTGAAACCCTAGGGTCATATTTTGAGCCCATATAAACTTACAAAACTACCCCTGAAAAACGGTCGCGAGTCGCCATGTAACGGCCGAGGTTCCTCCGCCCAAACCCTCCTTTGACCGTCATTCCGCCGCCATTTTAGGGAATTAGTGCGTTGTTTTTCTTGTGCCTCCTCGTGTTACTTTGTTCTTCTATTTGACAAATTCCAAATTGCAAAATGGTTCCAAAATATTTTCAGATTTTCAACTGTCCAAAATGGCTACTCTTTTAATCTTTTTGGCCTTGATCTCTCTCGAGCTCCGCGCACCTCTTGATCTTTGTGCTGCCTCTCTCGTGCTCGGTGCTTGTCCGAGACACGAATGACCGTTGTATTCATCTTGTCTCTTGAACTGATAACCGGCACTTGACGGGTGTGGATGACCGGAACCCGGATTTTATCTATTTTTGGCAGATGTTCTGGATTTTGTCAAAACTGTGGAGATTTTGCGTGATTTGCGTTATTTTAGACTGGGAACCTGTAACCTGTAATCATGTAGCAAACACAGATCAAAAGCACCTACCTATATATAAATGAGCAAAAGAATAGACGGTATTAAATGAAATATTCTGGTGTGAACAAATACCCCTAAACTTATCTTTTGCTCGTCCCGAGCAAAACCATTTATTTTCCAAAAGTTCTAAGCTCACTTTCGTAAGTATCACGGTTACATTTAGCGTATGCAACAAGCCGTTAAACCTCTAAGTGTCTCTAATAGGAGGAGTGTTGTCTCCTGAGGGTTTTCAGCGGATACTACCCATAAATCCCGTCAAGCTAGTTTCATAAGATAACCTTGATTCTAATCCTACGGTTTAGCATCTAAGTTAGAAACTCTATCATCCTAAGTTAGAAATTTACATCCCTTATTTTTCACGCCTCCTATTCATTCAACCTAAGATCCTATACATTTTGACAGTTTATAAAGATCTCAGTTTCTCTTTAGTTTTTCTTCTAAAACGCAGTCTCCAATCCGGAATTTTTATCTTCTTTACGGAAAACAGAAGACGTATTCTTTATCCCTATCTTTCCTCCAAATATCGATCGTATACCCCTACGTGTGTGTAAATTTCACACCTACACATAAGAATTCAATTCAAGCTATAGTACTCTTGTCCAAATACCTAATACTACTTCTTTTCATTAATGATGGATGGATTTACGCACATACCTTTCATGCGACTATTACTACTTCTTGAGGCACTAATCAGCCGATTACTGAATGTGTGAGCCTATTAAAGCGTAAATAGCGGTTTCCAGGTCATGTAATTTATTTTTTCTTCTTCTTTTTTTCTTTTCCTTTTCAAGACCGAATATATTTTTCGATGATACACTTTTGGTGGTTTGCTTTAAATGCCTTTTTTCGTACTACGTTTTTAGGCAAGAGTATTTCTAGGTATTCTCTACTATCCCAAGTTTCAAGATGCGTGTAAGTGCGATTTGTAGGGTATATACTTTCTGAATTTGGACTCAAAAATATGAACTATTTTTCAGGCTTATCCTTTAATAAAGCTTTCAATACTTTCCCTTCATCTTGGCATAACTTAAGAACTAAACCCAAGATTACTTACTTCTAAAAAAATTGTAAGGTTTACCAAGGTTAAACTGAAAGAGGGTTATTTTTATGGTTTTCAATTTCTAAGCCTAGGATTTAATTATTTCTAACCTATCAAACTAAATTTTCGAAATAAAAATCTAAGTTACCCTACTAGCTAACTTGACGATAACTTGACGATAAATTTTTAGTTTTTGTAGGTTTTTAAATAATTATGCAAATGCAAAATATACACATGAATGCGAGAATAGAAGGCTTACCGAGCACACCCCCAAACTTAAACTTGACAGTGTCCTCACTGTCATGTAACACTAAGATGATCAAAATTGTGGAGGGGTCAAAATTTGTCCGTGCTCTCCTTTTTTTTATAAAATAAAAAGAAAACAAAAAATATATATACACAAAAAGGGCTCCCCAAACTTAAGTGAAACGGTGTTTCCACTGTTTAAGCGGTGAGTTCAAAGTTAGGGGAGAGAACAGTTTCAATCTATACAATGCCTTACATAAGCCAAAAGTTAATACCAACCATTCAAAAATTTTATCGTGATAAGAGCAGGGTTGGTGAAAGAATGCATGGAGGAAGAGAATAAAGAATACACGAGACCGTGCATGGGCGGAAATGGGTTACGGTCTCGGTAGAGGAGAAGATGGATGAAGGGGAGAAAGAAATGGAATACGAACTTGAGAGTGGAAATTGATTGAATAGATTTGTACAATTTATAAAGATCAAAGTGTAAAAATTGATTGTACTAATCTATCAACATGTTGAGAAATGGGGTCAAACCTCTCAAAATTCGTAAGAAAATATGGGCCGACCGAACTTGGCGAACCAGACATAAGAAATGAAGGTGATGCAGCGTCTTTCGAAGTAGAAATGATGGAAAGGAAGATGGGAAGTGATCCAGGAATGATATCAGTCAAACGTTCAGGAGAATGGTCACAGTCAATAGAAGGGACATGATAAATTGGAGAATCTGACTCATTTAGTAAAACCGGTTCATCCCCAATGATATCCTCAAAATTCTTCTCAAACTTCATCTCATCCATGCATTCATCATTAGCAATAACATACAGACGCACATAGGGTTCGGGAAAAACAGTTAATGGTTCGGGATGATACCCACACGGAAGTGAAAGGATATGATGAATTGGTGAGAAAAACTCATCCAAAATTGTTGGTTCATCATCCAAAATATTCCCAGCGTCGATATCTTCATCAAGTGAAAGTTAAATTTCGACGCCTCATCAAAAGCATGGTTTTCTATCAATTGTTGTTTTAGAGTGGAGATATAGAGATCAAAGGGATTGGCATTGGTTTCACTTGAAATGGACCCTTCACAATCGGATAAATCAAACACTACAAATTCGCACAACTTATCAAACATTCTATCTTCAATTAGTGAATCATTTGGTAAACTTGATAGATAGTTAAAACTGGAGCTGTGGAATTCAATTGCGAACGGGTGTGTCTGATTTGGAAGGGTGAACTGCTCACTCTCATTACTCAAATTCTCAAATTGTCCTATTTCCACATCATACATTAAAAAATTTTGAGCTAGTTGGGAACTAGCTGCTGGTTCATTAAGTTGTATGAGGGAGGACATGGACGCATTCAAATCCTCCATCTGTTGGCACGACGCTACCCGAAATTCTTCTAATGACTATTCAGGACTAGACATGGATTGTGAAGGGGTTTCAGTAAAAGATTCGAATTCGGTTGGATACGTGAAAATCTTATATTGATGTTCAGAAGAAATATCTAGAGAAGGTGTAAAAATCGGATAGGATTGATAGGAACTGAAAGGTTGCGTAGAAGGGGAATGACTAGGATCCGTACTTTGATAAGACGGTGATTGGAATTGCCGTCTTAAAGAATTTGGAGTGGTGAAAGTGGTGAAAGATCGGTTACGGGATTCGTCAATGTGCTCAACAATGGACATGGGTTTTAGAGTCCCAACATGACTCTCAGAAGGGATATCAACGTAAGAAGATGTGAGAGTGTGATAAGATTGATATGAAGTGGAGTGCGGTGCCCAATTGTTGGTCCTAGACCCGTCTATTCGATCTCTCAAAGAAATTTTGGACATGGATGGATCGTTTGAAATTCGACCAAAGTAAGAATCGTATGAAGAAATGTCTGGTTATGGGTACCAAAGTTCGGCAAGAATTGGTCGGTGAGGGGTACCCATGATAGGAGTGAAAAGTAGGGAGGGAGGAAAGTGGGCGAATTTTTATAAATTTTCTGACTTTTGGATTTTTTTTTTTGTTTTTGAAAAAATACGGAATTTTGGGACTAAACTTTAAACAAGCACAATCACAATCACAATATGCACAAACAACACTCAGAGCAAGAGTCTTAAAAGTTCAAGAGTCTTCAAAGTCCAACTAGACCGCTCCTAGACTTCCAAGCGACAAATTGCAGGATAACCCTTGAATTGGCTCTACACTGCCGATTGTGGCCAGGTAAGCACAAGTGAGGTAAGGAGGGTTCCGCTCATGAATCACCGTGAAACGGGCCTTTTAAAATTACCTCCTCACTTGTCTAGCCTAGGCACCATAAAGTTAAGTTTAGATAAATGACCGATTCCCCACAACCTTCACTTGTCCTAAATGAGCGCGACAAGTCTTTATAGGTTTGGTCTAGATATTTTTTATTAATTCAGGATAATGCGTATGTTTTTTGTGATTTGTAGGGTCTTAAGAAGGGTGATGAAATCCACACCCAATCTGAATTAGTGTTATAGCCCCTTAATATCCGTATTTATATATGCAAAGCAAAAAAAAACAATCAAAATCTAAACAATAAAAAAAATTATTTGGCGACGGCGTAAAGAATCCTGCACAAAACAATTTATTGGAATGGGGGAGAGAGAGTTTGCGTAAAGAATACTGCAGAGAAGGCAATCTATTGAGGCTCAGAGGGGGAATTTAGAGAAGAGAAGGACTTACAAAAAAATTGGATCAATGAATCCAAATTTTGGCCGTGGAACCACGGTCAAATGATCTTTACTAGCCGCGGATCCGCGGTCAAATTATTGTGTTGAGGCTCAAATTTTCTTGGGTTGACTCATCTGGTTTTGGTCTTCTGTTTTATAACCTCTGTATTTTGATGTGATTAATGTAGTTGCTCCAGATTTTGGCACGGTTTTGTCTTGATCCGCAGCGGTATAGCCGTGAGACGTGGGTCAAACTTTCCACGTGTTTGGCACTGAACTTACTCTTTTCCCTATCCTGCACACTCGCACAAAAATAATCAAAAAATAACAAGATGGATTTTTATGGGTTTTTTTAGTTTTTATATACAAAAATTAACCTGAATAACAAGAAAGAAATACATTATCGTCTTTCCGGCAACGGTGCCATTTGATTGTCATGCGAGTTTTTGTTGCTACATGTTCATTTATGTTCTACTTACCGCAATCAAATCGGTGTCGCTTTGTAGCTAGCCAATTGAATACGGGCCGTCCACTGGGAGATAGTATGTTTTCGTTCTTATTTTAGACGAGTCAATTAAAGAATGTATATGTTTGTTCAAGTCTACCCTAAGGGTTTGTATTTTATGTTCAAGTAAACTTGTTAGGGTTAGGGTTAGTCGGTAGAGTTAGGATTACTCTTGTGCTTGTCTTTTGTCGTTCTTGAAATGATGTTGGGATAATCGGAAATAGCGGGATTAGGAGGACATAGGAATGGGATTTGCCAGTTTAAGCAAACTTTCCTACGCTAAATCCATTCCTAGTGCCCCTTATACGTCCGCTACATGATTTTATTTCCAACCCTAGGCCAAATATACACAACCAAGTCTCCAATTAGGTCACAACTACATGTCACATTGTAGTATGCTTAAAGAAATTCTCGACTTAGGTCGCATCTATATGTCACTTATAGCACGCCTAAGTGAGGGGGTTATGTTTATTCGGTCTACGTTCACTTTAAGTTGTCTGGCGAAGAGAAACACAAGGGATTTTTTCATCTCTCATACTAACCTTCCTTTGCCCTAATAAGTGTGTAAATTATTCATATATTAAAAGAAATATAAAACAAGAAAGAAGAGAAGAAAAAATGGAAAATACGGTTTTACAAAAATAACAAGCTAACTACTTGGGCCCTCACCTAAGCAAGAAACTCCATTGAGTATAATGGTTTGAAAATAAGATTAGAAGAGAAGAAAAAAGAAACAATAAAAAAACCAACAACTACTTTAACAAACAAGTAATAAAAGTTACACTAAAAATTAAAATTACAATGCAAGAAATTAAAGATACAAGATATAACAAAAAGAACCCTCGTCTTCATTAACTTCTATTCAAAAGCTCTCACTACAATTTCATGGAGAATAGATAACGAAGAAGAAGAAACTACACTAAACTACACTAAATCTACGTAAAGAAAAGCACCCATGGTTTGGCTCAAAACTGGAGTATTTATAAGCAGAGGAGTGAAACCCTAGGGCCATATTCTGAGCCCATATAATCTTACAAAACTACCCCTGCAAACGGTCGTGAGACGCCACGTAACGGTCGCGGTTCCGCAGCCCAAACCCTCCTTTGACCGCGGTTCCACCGCCATTTTGGGGAATTAGTGCATCTTTTTTCTTGTGCTTCCCCGTATTGCTTTGTTCTTCTGTTTGACAGGTTCCAAATTGCAAAATGGTTCCAAAATATTTTCATATTTTCAACAGTCCAAAATGTCTACTCTTTTAATCTTTTTAGCCTTGATCTCTCTCGAGCTCCGCGCACCTCTTGATCTTTGTGCTGCCTCTCTCGTACTCTGTGCTTGTCCGAAATATGAATGACCATTGTATTCGTCTTGTCTCTTGAACTGGTAAGCGGCACTTGACGGGTGTGGATGACCGGAACTCGGATTTTATCTGTTTTTGGCAGATGTTCTGAATTTTGTCATAACTATGGAGATTTTGCGTTATTTTGGACTGGGAACCTATAACCTGTAATCATGTAGCAAACACGGATCAAAATCACCTACCTATATACAAATGAGCAGAAGAATGGACTGTATTAAATGTAATATTCTGGTGTGAACAAGTAGGTCAGGATCATATCCATAACCTACAAGCAGATCAGCAGTACAAGCTGCACGTAACGGCTACCCAGGTATTGATCGAAATAAGCTCAATGAGCAAACTCATCTGAATCCTGCACAATCTATCAGTGATAGTCACCGTATAGTTCAGACTCTTCATTTAAGAGTATCGCATACCGGGTCTGGGTGGTGGAAACCGTTAGACTCCCAATAACCCGATAAGTCGTGCTGATTTGAAACTCATAACCACCTAAGAAACTACCGATAGCACTTATCAGTAAATCTCGGCTGCCTTAGCCAAGAAGTTATGGTTATAGCCAATCACGCACGGTACGATATCAACTCCCTATATCAGGAGAGACGAATCCTTTCGATCGCTCATTACCTCCGTGTGCTTCGGGACTATACTTAACTAAAATTTGTTTGCACGACTCTTTAAAACTGTAGTAGGGTAGTAATCAAAGTACAGTAGCAACACACACAAGACTCTATGACAATCTCAGGTTTACAGACTAGCATGTACTCATGTCACTAAAGAACTACTATCCAACGATAAGTATAATTCTATCTAGGAGTTCTCTGGTGAGTCGGTCCAGTGAAATTCATTCATTAATGAGCACATGTATACAATCTTTGGTGTCAAACACCAATGGCTATATAATCAACCATCACCCCGGTCGGGGTCGAGAAACGTATACACTAGTCTATTCTGAAATATCGATACTCGGTCTCGACACTCCCATGACGAGGGACATTTAAGGATATGCTTATGAACTACCAAGGCCCCACTAGTATGA
This sequence comes from Agapanthus africanus, assembly GCA_030015575.1. Classification (NCBI taxonomy): domain Eukaryota; kingdom Viridiplantae; phylum Streptophyta; class Magnoliopsida; order Asparagales; family Amaryllidaceae; genus Agapanthus; species Agapanthus africanus. The sequence continues at coordinate 352,983,957 of CM057351.1, forward strand.
TCCATATCATAATCCCGGTAGTCAAGCAAAAATCCTATGGGCTTTATCATTATGTATTAGCAATGCGTGATAACAAGCGGTAAAATTTATACATATGAATGATAAAGACAAACCAGATAGTATACTATCATCTCGAGTAAGATTGTTCTCTCGTATATGTCCCCATTCAATTACAATAATTATATTGAGGGCACATATATCCAACAATAACATCTCTATTATTATAATAGAATAATGATTTCATTTATCTCCAACTAATTGAAAGATTAATGTCTGGTTCATAATACTTTTACTGTTTAATCAATATATGAACCTTAAATTCATCCGAACATAATTGTTTTATCATAGCAGCCCAATATTCGTCTGTCTAAGTCACGGGCTTCTGTGCCAATTTTGCCGCTTCGATAGAAGCATCCTTCCATTTTTTCCGAATTAAGTGTTCATGATCATGCCAACTCCCCGATATGTAAATAAATAATCTCACTCGAACGACGTGCTTGTTGCGCTATGCTCGATTGGATATAACTGGAAGTTCCTGGCCAGGGCTGCTGCTGAGATTTACTGATAAGTGTTATCAGTAGTTTCTCGAACCGTTATAGGCCAGACATCGGCATGACTTATCACGTTACTGGGGTCTGACGTTTACCACCCTTAGACATGATATATGACATATCAGACGAAGAGACCGGACTGTACGGTAGTGTTACTGATAGGCTTCATGGAGAGTACGGACAAGCTTGCTTGTTGATCATCATATCGCTCAATACCCGAGTAGCCGTTACGTCCAGCTAGTACCGCTGACGGCTTGTTGGTGACTGATGTGATCATCACCTACTGCTGGCGTATTGATGAGTCTTTAGAGTCCCACACAGAAGTTCCCTGGTACAAGCGAAACGAAGTAGGACACATATGTGATGTGTGTGTGGGCTTGATTAAATACATGTATGTGATACCGTATTGTAATCTGGCAGTTATCTGTTATCGAGTTAGGTTATATGTGATATAACCAGATTATCGAATCAAGTGTTGATTTGATAATGTGATACACAAATAAATGATATTAGTCGGTTATATGTGATATAACCGGATTATTAAATCAAGTGATGATTTAATAATGTGATATATATTGTATGTGATATAATTATATCTTAACTAATATCATTAGCTCACTAATTATTCTTCATAATATATATATATATAAGAGATATATATATAATAATGAAGCATGGCTTGAATTTCTATTTTTGAGAAAAATAGAAATGAGGTGGAAAATGAGAGCATGGTTTCAAGTATGGCTTTTAATTTATTTTATTCATCTTGACTCGCTATTCAAGCATGGTTGCAATTTTATATTGCTAATTTCCATGCTTGAATGAGTGGGGGACAAGAGTTGCCATTCATTCTTTGCTCATTCCAACACTTGCCATTTTTTGATGGTTTTGCTCTCTTGCTCTTATCTTCTTCCTCTTCTTCATGCTACCATAGTTCAAGGTTCAACCCTCACGTGTGATATGAATCATGAAGCTTGAACACATATTAGTGAGCCTTATATCCCCTACTTCACCATCCTACTCTTGACTAGTGATCAAGTGTAGCGTGTTTCCTACGCTAAAGAGTTTAGTGTAGAGGTAGCTTGAGTTGGAGGGACTTCACGTGGATCATCTTCGGCACGAAGGTCATCGGAGGAAGCTCGTCCAAACCCTCAAGTGAAGCCTAGTGGAGTCACGGGACTACTACACGGAGCATATGAAGTGAAGGACTCGATCAACGAGGGTATAGCCATCTTCACTTTCATATAGTTTAGTTGATATCAAACTTAAAACCCTAATCATCTAGTTAACGATCTTTTAAAGTCTAGATTAGCACCTATAAAAATTTGAATTTGGCATGCTTGAAATCACTTGGACCTCATGGTGGTGCTAGGGTAGAATTTCATGGTATCAGAGCCAAAGCTAGAAGATTAGACGGTGTAATTAGAATCACGAAACCGAAAAAATTCGAAACAGCGAAACCCAAAAATCAAGTTTTTGTCAATTTTAAAATGATCTGTAATTTTTTTTAAAACAACTGCAAAGTGTTGTATGAGATACAATTAGAACACTACAAAAATTCGAGACAGGTTTTGACTCGGCAAAATACCTCAAAAACCCAGCCTGGCCGGTCCCCCATGCCCCGTTTGGTCTCGTATTTTTGGGTGTTCTTGCTGCTTGGATTTTGGGTTTTCAGGTATTATTTGATTAGCCCAGTTTGCATGTGATGTTAACAGTTTTATAGGGGCTAATACAGAGTGTTTTGTAGTCGTGTTTTTAACATTGTTTCGGGTTTTAGTTTGATATGGATGCGGTAGTTGGAATCCATATTTAATTAGTTTTGTGAAAACTAGTTAGTGTTTATAAATCTAGCATTTTAGTCTCGATAGATTGATTGCCACGAAGTTTCGATTCGGATCGAAACTCCGTTGCAATCGCGTATCGTACGCGAATACTTGCCGAATAACTTTACTAGATAGCCTTGTCCCATTGCCCCAACCAAGTAACTGTAGGAGAACCCCGTTGCCAATAGCATCCACTCGGGTGCTCACAGCCACGGTATTCCACCTAAGTGCACTTGATCGACGGCATCGGGGGTGCGTCCATCTACTATAGTCTCCGACGCGTATTCCATCGGGTAGTCAGGAATCTTGTTGAATTACCCGACTAAATTATTGAAAAGTGTTTTTGATATGAGACTAAAATGCGGGGTTTATTGAGTTAGGCATGAAATTCGGAATATGAGATATTCCGGGTTTATGATGTCTAAGGATATGCGGATTCTAATTATTGCAGTTTTACATTTCTTTTCTGCAACCGTATGTGTAATACGTGGGGTATCCCAAATCTCATTGCTATATGTCAACGGAATTTGGGATACACGTATTTACTTACGTTGATGATATATGATATTATGTGTCGATGATATGTTTTATTGGATCGTCATGATTGAATAGCCAGGGGTTTTATGTGAGATGAGAGTTTTTCAATTTTCATTCATGTAAAATTTGTATGTAATATTCTTTTATTGGGGAACATCCGGGTTGAGGATGATGTCACCACTGATGTATATTATTTACTTTTCCGCATTAGGATAGACCCAAGGCGGGGAGCACAAGTAACCGGGTTCTAGGGTCCAGTGGGAGACCATCTCAAGAAGTTGAGACCGGGTCTCCTAACTCTAGAATTGGTAGGGTTACTTGCTGCTCTCGTAGGGGTCTATGGAATGTGGGTTTGGCTATTCATCACAACTGTGGAATCCGTGTTTTACATTATTGGCTAAATTTAAAACACGGAAATCCTAGTATATCCAATATTTCATATGTTGCTTCTGCTGCTTGGTTCTGTGATGAGATCATATAACTGCGTGAGACGAATGTGATATTATATATATGATATATAATAAACGTTGTTTATGTTTTGCACCTGCGCTAGTCCAGCCCTCGCTCTGCCGGTAGTTAAGTAACCTAACGGTGCATGACGGGGCCCAGTGGCGAATGCGGATGGCATAAGCGTACGTTCTATTTTCATTTCACTTTTATGTAGCGTTTAGGAAACATTAATTGATGGGACTTCATTAATGAGATTAATGAAAAGAAAGAAACCTAAAGATGTTGTAGAATCAAACTTTTAAAAAGGTAGCTCTGGTTTTTGCTTTGCATAGTGGTATTCCTTGATGAATATCCAGCACCTCATTCGATGAGGAAAGAGCCGAGATCCCTTCACCGGAAGTGACCTCTTTAGCGAAACTAGAAAATGCTACAACTCACTCAGTTATGTTTTTTATTGCTTCTCTAGTTCTTGCTTTGCATAGTGGTATTCCTGAATATCCTTGTTCCCTTATAAAAATTCAGAAGAAGAAGGGAAGAGGAAAATTCCCCACTAATGGAAGCATCACGTGTAAGCACGAGATCATCAATCCCCTACAAAGAGACTCAGAGAGGGAAAAGGGGAAAAGTTCCCGCTAGTGGAGCATCGCGTGCAATCACGTGATGCATCTGTATGCAGAGTACGCGGATCCATTTAGTCGGCGGCAGCTAAAGCCTCACGTGCAAGCACGTGATCGTCTTTCATACAAAACGTGTGGGACTCAGTTATAAAAAAACAAAGAACAAAGAAGCTCACGTGTTACCATGTGATGCCTTCCCTCTGTTTGGACTCCTGCATACGAACAAACCAAATTAATTCTGTGAGGGGTCACGTGGTACACGTGATGGCTCTTATGCCTTCTGAACAGATAGAATTAAATTCTAAATAAAGGAATCAAAAGCTTTATGCTTAATTCTGTGAGGGGTCACGTGGTACACGAGATGGCTCTTATGCCTTATGAATAGATAGAATTAAATTCTAAACAAAGGGATCAAAAGCACTATTTTGGAAAATATTTCCTTGGATCTTTCTAAACAAGAAAAGATTGCACTCTGTAAAGCAGAGCGTCGTTGGATTGAAAATCCAATGGTGAGCAAAAATCACCAATTTACAGAAAAATTCTGTGCAAGGAAATATCTTCCTAAACTTGTTAAGAATAACAAAAGAAATATCTTCTATAAAACAGAAGTCCTTGGATTAAAAATTCAACGGTGAATAAAATTCACCGAGTGATCTAAAAGATCATGTTGGTTATAAAACCAATCAAAATCTCTCAATGAGAGATTTTTCTAAACAAATTGATTCTTTTCTTTCTCCTATAAATAGGAGCCAAGAAGAAGAAAGGAGGATACAGAAGGAGAGAGAAAACCCCCCTTGAAAGCAAAAAAAAGAGAAGAGAATTTAATTCTCCAGAGAGAAGAAGATCTCTTCAAAGAAGAAAGAAACTCTAGATAAGAAAAGGAAGGAGATCACCCCATAAGCTCCCACAAAACAAAAGAGAATTTAATTCTCAAACCAAGAGTTTAACTCTTCTAAAAAGAACTTAGTTCTTCCTCTAATTGAAGATCTGCAGAAGCAGATCTCCCCACAAGTTGAGAATTTAATTCTCATCGGGGAGATCTGTCATGCAGATTCAAAACTTAGGGGGAAAATTGAGTTTAAAGAATTTAATTCTTTCAATGTAACATATAGGAATTTAATTCCTCCAAATAAAACTGGGGTTTAACCCTATAAAAGAATTCAATTCTTAAACAAAGGATTCAACTCTCCATTCACGTAAAAGAGAGTAGCACCCAATATGATAGATGTCAGGTCATGTGCGCCCACGTGGGTTCCCCCCCTTCAATAATCAAAAGAGAACAATTCATATCAGGTCACGTGCTCCCACGTGACCCTTGAACTAGCCTCTTCAAAAGGATAAAAGGGGAGTAAACCTAAAACAGATCTCAATTTGAGGCGCCTCACGTGACAACACGTGACCCCTTTATAGTGCTTAGCATTTTCATGAGATGAAACAAAGCAGTCTCCATATTTAGGGCGCCTCACGTGATATCACGTAACCCCTTTATAGTGCTAAGCACTTTCAGAAGAGAAGGGAGAATAAATCAAATGCAAGTGCGCCTCACGTGATCCCACGTGGCCCCAATAGTGCTCAGCCCTCAAGAAAGAAAAGGGGTAATTCCAAAGAAGCTGGGCCATTTTCAAGCGCCTCACGTGACCCTACGTGAGCGCCTTAAGCTCTTAGTGTTTAACACTACTTTAAGGCATCACGTGACCCCACGTGAGCATAAAACATATGCTAGTGTTTAACACTTCAAATAAAACAAAAGAATAAGGGGTGTCAGAGCCCACATTATTGTTCAGCATCGCTGATGCAGAAATGGGATCAATCCCAGAAAAAATGATTAAATGGGTTATGCCCAAGATTGGCCGAACCCCAAATTGACTGAGCTTATTGGCTTTAGTCCCAAACAAGATTATCAAATCTTTAATGAACATTCATTGGTTCAAGGGTGCATCTCTTCATACCTCTAATATATGTCGTTGTAATTCTTCAACGTCTTTAGAGAGATGGAGGGTTCCAATAACCAATAACTTTTAATGCATCCCCAAACGGTTGAACCAAAACCACACAGACTATGATGTCTTTAAACTGGACTATGATGTCCTTAAACTTTACGGACTGTGGGGTCCTTAAACTCATGAACTATGATGTCCTTAAACTTTATGGACTGTGATGTCCTTAAACTCATAGACTATGATGTCTTTAAACTTTACAGACTATGACGTCTTTAAACTGTCATGGACTATGATGTCCTTAAACTTTTGGACCGCAATGTCTCTAAACTAAAACAATAGAGCCCAAATGCTCTTTTGTTGGATCTAAATGATCATGTTAAGTAGATCTTAGTCTAAAATTAGACTAACGTATACTTAACAAACGTTTAAGTTGATCTTAGTCTCAAATGAGATTAACGATCCTTAAACCCAACCCAAACCCAAATCTAAGAAAATACAGCTTTGGACTAATCCACGCCCTACGGGCGACAACATAAATTAGTCTCCGTATACAATCCACGGGCAACCAAAAATAAAACAAACACACACGACACGAAGTGACCATCTGGAGAAGGAGAAAGTTGTTACCGCGATGCGGTAGCATAATTAACTGCAGGGGCTTATGCCTGCAGGAAAGAGCGTCCCCACAATCAAAAACCCCTCAAACGAGGGGGAATCTGTCAAAATCTGCTACAACGGCCGCATCCGTCTAAACATCCGATATACGGTGCCATAAATCAACTTAGTATCTTCGTAGAGGTAGACGAATAAAACCAAATAGCATCTGCCCCCAAATTCAGGCAAGACGTTTGTCTTCCCGGCTTTCGGCGGCGAACAGATTCTGGCACGCTCGGTGGGACCTTTTCCTCTTTCCACTCCACACTTCGTGTGTCGTGTTTCGCGAATGAATCGCAGTTTTCTATGGTTGCTCCAGGATTCGATGTACTAAGATTTGGTGTCTTGCTCCGTGCAGAAAACAGAAGATCAATGGCTTTCAACTGCACTAACTACAACAACTCCCACTCCGTCCTTGCTAGAGGAGTGACCTATGGGCCTCAAGAGGCTTCTCTTTTTACGATACCAGTGGAACAGGTGAGGCCACCACTGAACTGTTCTTTGGGACCATGCTCCCACCAATGAGCTTCAATGCTCCACTGTCGTCGCAAGAAGCTCCGAAAAAGTCGGTTTTTGACCGGCTTGCAACTACCGCGGCCCCTCTCAACGGGTCGCCCAAATCCAGTGCCTCGATTTTCAACAGATTGGGCCAAAGCTCAGGTAGGCCTGTGAAGAAGACTGCAATACCTGAAGGGGTTACCCCGAAACGAATAGCCATCCCTACCCCTGAAATCATCAAAGCGGCTTCTCCTGCTAAGAGGTCGGTCTTCACAAGACTGACCGTTTCAGCTCCCTCCCTAGACGAAGTCATCAAAACTGCTCCCCCTGCACAAAAGTCTGCCTTCGACAGGTTGGCTATCCCCTCTCAGCGGACGTCCGTTTTCAATAGGTTGACGCCAATAACAGCCCTTGACCAGAACAGGGGGCATGACGAAGTCACCCCCATAACTGAGCAGATACCATCTGCAAGACATGATCGATGTCGCCAGTGGCGCCGAGTGAGGAAGGCTAGGGGCAGTTTCCCTTCTGGATTGACTCCGCCGGCTCCAACGGTGGAAGTTGATGCTGCTGTTCCAACTGGGAACAGTTTTGAACCACTTAGGAGAGTGCGCAAGAACTCTCCGACTGTTGTGCTGAAAAGATCTCCACCTTTGGAGAACGTCACGGAGGCGAAGCCAGAGCAGCCCCCTCAGCGGTTGTCCTCTAAAATTTACAAGCTCTGGCGACGGGTCCGAGACTGTGATTGATCAAGACTACCCCCGCCGACAAAAGAAAATGAAGATTCGGCAAGAGAAGGACCAACCTGTCAAGCCACAAAAGGTGTCGTCCACTCGGGTGCTCGCTGCAACGACCCCCTCAACTTCGACCGCTCACAAAAGGAGAAGGCCAGAGAAAACCCCCGTGTCTGCGACGAATCTAAAGGGCATTGAACCTAAACGCCCCAAGTCTGGGGGTATGGTGGTGCACACTGTTTACATGTCATCCGGGAAAGAGGATAGCCGTATTTCTACGGGCCACCGACCGCTTACACGATCTGTGACAAAGGCTCAGGAGCAACAGTACAAGCACCAGGAGATGCTAACAAAGATGGATGCACTCTCGGGACATAAGGAAAGCCCCGAAGCATCGTCGGATCAGTGCCAGGAACAGGAAACCGATGCCGAGTTCCTCCGGAGGATGCTAGAAAAGAAAGATCAAAAGGCAGCGGAACAAGCGGCTAATATAAAAAAAATGGCGCTATTGTTCCAGGATATGGTAGGCATGATGATCCAGTCAGACCCTCCAGCCGAAGATCCGCCAATAATAATCGAAGACGACAGAGGGGAGACGTCAAACCCTCTCCCGGCCTTTTCAGCAGCAAAGGAGGAAACAATCTCAAAAGCTGCGCTCGATGATTATATAGCTCAACAGATACGAGCCCATCAAGCGAATGAAGCTGCTGGCCAAGTTGTCAGAACTGGGTGACCCTATCCCAGCTGGTACGATCAGATTAAGTACCCGCCAGGATACACAATCCCTAAATTCCACGTATATAAGGGAACAGGAAATCCACACCAGCACGTTGCTCAATTTAGAGCCTTATGCGGTAATACTGGGGGTGACGACAAACTGTTGCTTCGCCAGTTTGTTGGCAGCTTGTCGGAGACAGCGTTTGAATGGTACTCTGAGCTCCTGAATGACTCCGTTAAGACATTTGCAGAAATGGAGTTACTGTTTACACAGCGTTTCGCGAGCGCTAGCGAGCGCACCCCAATCACGGCGTTGATCAATACCAGGGTGAAGCCGGGAGAGACATGGGTGCGGTATGCACTCCGGTGGCGGAACCTATGGTCGAAATGCGAACAACGCATCAAAGAAGCTCCTGCAGTAGGCATGTTCATAGGAACCCTCGATCCGCAGGCGACCATATCACAGTTCATGATGTTCTTTAAGCCGACCACCTTCCAGGCCCTGATAGACAAGCTGGCCCAGATGGACCAGATGGGCCACAGGCCATCCTTTTCAAAAATGGAGCTCCGAAATGAAAAAGGGAAAGGGAAAGCAACCTTCGTCGCCAACGCTCAAAAACAACCGAGTGGCCCGAAGCCGGTTGCTCACCAAGACAATAAACAAAGATCCTTTGGAGAAAAGATGAAACACCCTTACTCGTTCCCTCGGGATAAGATGAAAAAGATATTCGAGCTAGCACTGCGCAACAGGCTCATCACTCTGCCGGAGCCAAGACGCCCAACGCAACCAGGCAACGTTAACAATCCTAATTACTGCCCTTACCACCGAATATTGGATCATCCAATCGAAGATTGTTACATCTTCAAAAGTTGGATCGAAGATCAGTACCAACAGGGCAAGTTTGCGTTATCTGAGAATTGGAAGGTGGGCCCGCCCCAGCCACATGCTCCTAAAAAGATGGACACTCTAGGGACATCATGCTCTTTTATAGAAGAAGCTCCATGGGAAGTTGTCCTTTCGGCAAAAACGAAAAGAATGTTGAAAGATCTCCAAGCGTGTCCGGCAGTTAGATAGAAGAACCTGCTGGAGCCCGAGATTATTGAAGGGATGCTGAAGCCGCGCCCAACGCTGAAAATTGGTGAACGTGGACAAAACATTCAGGCCAAGCCTCCACAGTCTTTAAAGAAAAAGAAGAAGGCCAAGAAGCCCGTCCGACTCGAAAACAGCCGTACAAGTCTGCAGAAATACATCGATGCGCTGGAAGAATATAACCAGAAGGCTCAGACCCCAATCACGTTGGATGAATTCTTTAAGCATGTTCTTGAGAATGAAACCGATGACGCTGATGAAGGAGACAATTCTTCAGAAGAGCCCGAGGATTACGTGGCAAGCTACCACATGATCTCTTACTCATCAATAAAGGGCAAACAAACTCCTAATGCAGAGAAACTGGGGGCAGATCCAGAACCGGAACCAAAATATTTAGAGCCATCGGACGAATTGATTGACAGACTGTTGAGCGAAGCTCTTCAGAAAAGCAAATCTGACCGAGAGCGTGAAACGGCCATATATGAAAGGGCCAAACGTTGGCGTCGTGTTGAAGAAGCTCCGGTATTGAGAAGTCATAGAGTACCCCAACCGGATAGAACTACTTCTACAGCCAGCAAAAGCAGGTTTAAGAAAAGAAAGCAGTTCACTAAAGCCCTGTCGATGGGAATGAGGTTACCACCTTTCAAAGAAGACACTTCGGAAAATACGTTCCCCGACGAACTAGATGCACATCCAAAATACTGCTTATACCATCGGAGGATCACCCACCCTACCGAGGAGTGCATGGACTTTAAAAATTGGTGGCAGGGATACGTTGCTCATCGACAGCATTTCAAGCGGATGAAGCGCAAAACTCGTCGAGAGCAGAGAAGCACAACAGATGAGCGCAGAAGAATTGCCGGCGACTGTCACATGATTAATTCCGGGGGATCGCAAGTTCTCACCTTCGGGAGTGATTCTGATGAAGAAATAGCCCTCGGCCCTCTCTTCAAGGAATCTATCTCTGAAGCAGAAGAGACGAAGACCTGCGAGAACATTCAGCTGCGCAATCGCACGTTACCCGAAAAGAATCTCGGACCCACAAACAAGGGATCGAACAAAAAAGATAAGGGGAAAGAAAAAGTTCCTGAAAATATCGCCCTTAATGACCGAGTCGTCGAAGAGCTGGCAGCCAAGGACCCGTCCAAGAAAAGCAAGGTGGATTACAACGTTCTGGCACACCTGAGGAAGATACCCTCGCAACTAAGCATTCTCGATGCCCTTCTGCTATCTAAAGAGGCGAGAGATTCTCTGATCAAGGCACTACAAGAGCCTGACCAATTCCAAGCTTTCCTTGCCGAAGAAAAGATGAAGAACGAGCTGGAAGAAGTGCACACAGCTGACATCACTTTCGGCGATGAAGATCTCCTCCTCGGAACGTGTGAGCAAAACCGTCCTATGTATGTCACTGGCTACTGCCATGACATTAAGATAGGGAAGATCTTAGTTGACAACGGGTCCTCTATCAACCTCCTAAATGTGAGGGTGTTAAAAGAAATCTGCATGAGCGTTCAGCACCTCGCTCGGGATAAAATCACCATCTCCGGATTCGACTCCCAGTCATCACGGACACTCGGGTCTATGATTCTGACGTTACGCTTTGGGCTGCTCATCACTGACATCAAGTTTCACGTCATTGACGCCAAGACCTGCTACAATACTTTGCTTGGCAGACCTTGGTTACACGAATACAACATCATCCCTTCTACACAACATCAGTGTATGAAGTATTTTAAAGACGATCTCGAGTATACCATGACGGGGGAACTGAACCCATTTTCCGTAAATGAAGTCCGAAAGTACGAGGATGCAAAGTATTTCTTGCCATACTTTGAAGACACGGAAAGATGCCATAAACCGGATAACAAGCAAAAAGCTATCACCACTATCCCGGTCTTCGGGAGCGATACCAAGGAGGAGGAAGAGACAGTCTATTCGGGGCCGCCTCAATGCAACAAGCCGGGATCATCTACCCCTATTCTGGTCTTTGGCAGTGACTCTAAAGACGAAGTCAATGCAGTGTTCTCGGTCCGACCATCAATGCAGGCTTTCACGGGAGATGATCAGAATTTGCAGACCGCCATGGTTCCGCGATGGCATTACAAAGACCTCGACGCACTTGATACCTATAGTGTACAAGAACTGCAGACATTCTACGTCCCTCCCAGGCGAAGAGATGAAAAGGCGATCCTCTTTTATCGATCCACGGAAACCAAAGTGGAGAAAGAAATCTGGCATGGTGCCGATTCTACACTTGACAGGCTCCAGCCCATCCGTCTGCCTAAATACTATATAGAAGGATTAAAAAGGCTGTTAAGACGCCAAGGCGTACCCTTCAAATAGACTGCTCGACAAGCTCAGTTCTACAACAGGATCTGGAGCGTCCCTGGAACTCAGCGAAAATTGCCCAACGGGAGAATGGAAACGATCGGGCTTGGATATGTTCAATCCAAGAAACGGGAACGATTCCATGGCTGCTATGTTATACATGACTTTGATGAAGAAGGAGATGCTCTGTTAGAAGATGCTAACCCTGAACCAAAATGAGGTCTTGCCATGAAAGTGCCAAGTTCGTCGTTTTAAGAACATATGGACAAACTAATAAGGGAAGCGGGTCAAAAGGTCCGGGATGACCATAGCCGCGAAATGGCCATTTCCTTCAGCAGGCTATGGAGAATGACGATGCACTTCGTCGCTAACCCGTCGTACAGAAGACCCGACGCGGAGGCAAAAACAAACTAAAGAATGGAAAAAATGTCCGACAGCGGCAAAGCGGGCCCAAAAGACCACGCGATCGAGAATTGAGCAGCCAGGATCCATCCCTTATAAATAAGATGGATCGAGCATATTCTTTTTCCCAAGACAAGACAAGGAAGATATTCGATCTCGTCATGAAACATCAGATGATGACACCCCCGGAGTCCAAACACCCCGAACAAGCAGACAAGGCCTCTCATCCGGATTATTGCTCCTATCACCGAGTGATAGGACATCCTCTTGAAGACTGCTTCACCTTCAAAAACTGGGTTGAAGACCAGTATCAGCAAGGCAGGTTCACTCTATCCAGCAGTTGGAGGGTAACCCCACCACAGAAGCATGTTCCAAGAGCAACGTACATAACAAGAGTAGAACCAGATCAACATCAATCTTGGAAGCGATCTCGTACCTGTCACGCGATAACGCTATCAGGAGAAAGAGTACGCGAGGATATGGCTAACCTCCCCTGGTGCTTTGAAAACTATGATGACGAGGTGATCTCAGAGTTTCCACCGGCGCCAAAAGAGCTGGAAGATGAGATACATACTATTGCAAATAACCTCAGAAAAATCGACTTGGGAACGACAAACGACCCACGGCCGACGTTCATCAGTGAGCTGTTGTCTGAAGAAAAGGTGGCTACGCTCAAGGACATGCTCATGCAGTATAAATATTGCTTCGCATAGAACTACTCCGAGATGCCGGGATTAAACCCAGAAATCGCCGTGCACAAATTGGCGATATCTCCGGATGTCAAGCCGATCAAACAAGCGCCGAGAAAAATACATCTTGAACTTGAAATGAGCATCAACGCCGAGGTCAAGAAGCTAATCGACTCCGGCTTCATCCAAGAGGTTCAGTACCGTGACTGGATTGCCAACATCATCCCAGTGATGAAGAAAAATAGGACAGTGCGCATCTGCGTAGACTTTCGGGACCTCAACAAAGATTGCCCAAAGGATGATTTTCCTGTACCAGTTACCGAGCTGATGATAGAAAACACGTCCACTCACGAAGTCTTCTCCTTCATGGACGGCTCATCAGGGTACAATCAAATAAAGATCCATCCCGAAAACCAGAAGCATACCGCTTTCCGGACTCTGCTGGGCATATTCTGCTACAAAGTGATGCCTTTCGGTCTGAAGAACGCTGGCGCCACTTATCGAAGAGCCATGACGAAGATTTTCGATGACCTCATACATGAAATCGTCGAATGCTATATCGATGACCTCGTGGTGAAAAGCAAGTCATATGAGGAACATTGGGAGCATCTGAAGATCGTGTTTCGGAGCCTTCGGAAATACAATCTGAAGATGAACCCTCTCAAATGTGCGTTCGGAGTTTCCTCCGGCAAATTCCTTGGATTCATCGTACAATATCGGGGCATCGAAATAGACCCGTCAAAGATCAAGGCGATTATGGAAATGCCTCCGCTAAGAACTCTCAAGCAACTACGGTCCCTCCAAGGAATGCTCGCATATATCCAGCGATTCATAGCCAATCTCTCCGGCAAGTGCCACCCCTACATCCATTTAATGAAGAAGGGGACTCCATTCGTCTGGGATCGGATATCCCAAAGCATACTGGATGAAATCAAGCAATACATGCAGAATCTGCCGGTACTGACCGCTCCGGTCAAGGGAAAGCCCCTCATCCTATACACAACAGCTCTTGAAGGTTCTTTAGGTGTGTTATGGGCACAAGAGAATGACCAAGGGAAAGAGAGAGCTCTCTACTATTTGAGTCGAGTTCTCCTAGGGGCAGAAAACAACTACTCCTCTATCGAAAAACACTGCCCGGCGTTAATCTTCGCGATAACGAAGCTCAGGCACTAGGCTTTGGCGCATGAGGTCCATCTCATATCAAAAGTGGATCCTCTCAAATATTTGATGTCGAGAGCCATACTAACAGGGCGGCACGCTAAATGGGCCCTCCTATTGATGGAGTTCTCGATAACTTATCGTCCTCTCAAGGCAGTAAAAGGCCAGGCCATCGCCGACTTCCTTGCTGAACATCCGATACCTGCCGATTCACCCCTAAATTGCGAATTGCCAAACGAGCACGCGTTTGACACGATCGACAGGGAGAGAGGAGAAAGTGATACCCAATGGGAACTCTACTTTGATGGGGAATCTTCCATGAAGAAGCGAAAGCACAACTCCCCTATAATCAAATCTAGGGTAGGCCTTATCTTCGTGACTCCGCAAGGAGGGATAATGCGCTTTGCCTTTTCCCTAACAGAGCCGAGGACAAATAATGAAGCAGAATATGAAGCTTTGATAGCAGGTATTGAGATCGCTGTTGACATGGGAATTGAAAATCTCCTTATATACGGAGACTCCCAGTTGGTCGTCAGTCAAGTAAATGGCGACTATCAAACATGCAAACCAGAGTTGATAAAATATGGCGAGAGAGTGCAACAATTGCTGACTCAAATCCCTTCCTACGCCCTGGAAAGCATACCGCGAGCAGAGAATAGCAAGGCGGATGCACTAGCCAAGCCGCTAAAGAATTGGCTGATGAAAATCTCGATGACGTAAGGATCGTTGTGTAAAGCCGTCGGGTTCTCGCACTGGCAGAAATATCTCCGGAGTCGTCTGATGAAAAGGAAGCGACCAAGCAAACATCCCTACAAATAAAAGACCAGGAAAAGGCTAGGGATTGGAGAGAAGTCTTTATAGACTACTGCAAATCCCATCGGACACCTGAAGATGCGTCCTCAAGACATCAGCTCATGAAAAGAGCCTGTCATTCGCCTTCATCAATGATACTCTGTATAAGAGATCGTTTGACTCTCTGTAGCTAAGATCCTTGGGACCAGAAAAAGAGAGGAGGGTCGTCCAAGAAACTCATGACGGACTCTGCGGTTCTCATCAAGCCGGGCCAAAGATGAAGCTGAAGATCAAAAGAATGGGCTACTATTGGCCCACGATGATTCAGGACTGCCTTGAATACGCGAAGCAATGCCATTCGTGTCAGATTCATGGAGACTTCATCCACCAGCATCCAAACTCGCTACACCCAACAGTGGCGAGCTGGTCGTTCGAAATGTGGGGAACCGACATAATTGGGCCTATCGAACCAGCATCATCCAGAAGACATCGGTTCATATTGGCGACAACCGATTACTTCTCTAAGTGAGCAGAAGCAGTACCGCTAAGAGAAGTGAAGACAAAGAATATCCTCCATTTCTTCAAGACACACATCATCTATCGGTTCGGCACTCCGCGACGGATTATCTCCGATAACGGGCCAGCTTACAGAAGTCACAAAATCAGCCGCTTCGCACAGTAGCATAACATAGAGTGGAGATACTCTTCGGTCTATAATCCCCGAGCTAATAGTCTAGCTGAGGCTTTCAACAAAACCTTGATGAAGATTATAAAGAAGACGGTGTCTCGAAATAAGAAGGACTGGCACGACAGACTGCTTGAAGCTCTCTGAGCGTATCGGACCACGTTCAAAACGGCCACGAATACAACACCATATACATTGGTATTCGGCACTGAAGCGGTACTCCCCTTGAAGATAGAGCTACCCTCCCTACGAGTGGCGATTCATTATGAGCTGACAGACGAAGAGAATGCTCATCTCCGACTTGAGGAGCTCGATGCCCTCGATGAAACTCGTCTTATGGCGCAACAAAACTTGGAAGCTTACAAAGCAAAGATGACGCGCTCATACGAGAGATTGACTAGACCGAGAACATTCCGCCAAGACGAACTCATGCTAGTGGTCAAGAGACTTATGATCCCTAATAGGGCCAAACGGGGGAAATTCGAGCCGAATTATGAGGGCCCGTACATCATAGAAAAGGTCTACCAAGGTGGGGCTTACTTTCTCATGAATATGCACGGCGAAAGACCTTTCCAACCAATAAACGGCCGATTCCGTAAGAGGTACTACGCCTGACGAGTCACGAACCAGGTTAATGATAGATGACGACGCCTATGTCCGCTCGCTATCTTCTTGAGTCCAGACTTTAAAAATAGTATCCAATGATACCCCATCCCAAACACGGAGGGCTAAGGACCGAAACGTCCCTAAACTAACAACGGACCGAAACGTCCTTAAACTAACAACGGACCGAAACGTCCTTAAACTACTACAAACCCGCAGCATTATTGGGCTGACTCGTGAAAAAAAAAAGTGGTACGTCCATAAGCAAGATGGGCATGGATGAAAACCCGAAAGGGCTCCGTGAGTAAAAACAGCAGGGCTACCGACGAGTTTGTAAAAACCCGAAAGGACGCAATCTCGTCAAAAGATACTTGCAAGGTCCTCTCGACCTTATAAGGAGAAAACTACCTGCGTGAGATCCTTACGACTCACAAAGGAGCGACACACTTAGGGATCCCCACGATTCCTAAGGAGAAATTACACTTACGAGATCCTCACGACTCGTAAGGAGAACCCTCTTATGAGACCCTCACGGCTCATAAGATTCAAAAGCCTTAAGCTACAAGGATCTGAACCTATTCTTAAGCCATCACATTTCCCAGACTGCCCTACAAGCGGTTCAATATTGACCCTTGTATACAATCCACGGACACGAATAAACATTTCCCCAACAGAGTCCCACCAGCGACAAGGGATATTCTCACATGGTGAACGACCTTTGTAAGTCCTCTCGACTTATAAGGAGAAAATACTCTTGCAAGATCCTTACGACTTACAAGAGAACACATCACTTAGAGGTCCCCACGACTTTTAAGGAGAACATACACCTATGAGATCCTCACGACTCGTAGGAAGAAACACCTTTATAAGACCCTTACGGCTCATGAAGTCAAAAGCCTTAGTCGACAGGATCCTAACCCTGTTGGCTAAGCCACCTATGTTCGAATCGACATAGGCAAATGATGATTCGCTCCTGGCAATGTCCCAGTGGTAGCGATGCTAATGCCTAAATCGGTATCAAATTCTAAGTCCTTACACGGCAGATGATGATTCGCTCCTGGCAATATTCCAGTCAAAGCAATGCTGATGCTAAGATTGGCATCAGGTTCCAGGTTCCATACTTACAACAAAATCAGCAAGTAAAAGAAATGCATATGAGATAGCCGAAATGATAGGGCAACTTGCAACAAAATCAGCAAGTAAAATATATGCATACAGAATAGCCGAAATGGTTGGGCAACTCGCAATAAAAAGCAACGAGTAAAAAGAAAAAAATAGCCGAAATGATTGGGCACCGCGAAAAATAGCCGAAATGATTGGGCAATCGCGACTTTCGCGATACAAAAAGCTGAAATAATAGAGCATCGCGGAAAGAAAACAAAATACGTATAAAATGAAACTTTTGCCCTGTAGGTAAGTCCATACTGATCCCTGTATACAATCCATGGACATAAACGAAAAGGGAACCACATGTCCCCTACCAGATCCTGTCAAAAGGGAAAGTCAGATCTCGACAGCAACATCTGCATCCGAGAAGACCAACAACGGTGTTCCTCCTCATGACAGCAGGGCACGGAAGCGACACCACTAATCGGAGCCACGGCAAAGTCCCCAGTTCCAAGACTCTACGGTTCAGACAACCTAGAGTCAGCCCCGACACCGCAGAAAGCGGATCAAGTCAACCCGACACCGCAGAAAGCGGAGTACGTCAGCCAATGACCTCCGTCGCGGAAATACGTCATCCAATGACCCCATCTCGGAAACACATCAGCCAATGACCCCGTCGCGGAAACACGTCAGCAAATAACCACATCGCAGAAACACATTATCCAATGACCCCGTCTCGGAAACACGTCAGCCAATGACTCCGTCTCGGAAATACGTCAGCAAATGACCCCGTCTCGGAAATACGTCATCCAACGACCCCGTCTCGGAAACACGTCAGCAAATGACCCCGTCTCGGAAATACGTCAGCACATAACCCCGTCGCGGAAATACGTCATCCCATGACCCCGTCGCGGAAATACGTCAGCAAATGACCCCGTCGCGGAAATACGTCAGCACATGACCACATCGTGAAAATACGTCAGCACATGACCCCGTCGCGGAAATACGTCAGCAAATGACCCTGCCGCGGAAATGCGTCATCCAATGACCCCGTCTCGGAAATACGTCAGCAAATGACCCCGTCGCGGAAACACATCAGCAAATGATCCCATCACGGAAACACGTCATCCAATGACCCCGTCGCGGAAATACGTCAACCAAATGACCCCGTCACGGAAATACGTCAACCAAATGACCTCCTCGTCGGAGCAGTGCTTCGACTCGGAAAAAGGCCAACTCATCGATCACTTACAAGTCCTCTCGACTTGTAAGGGGGAAAATTTTCGTATGAGATCCTTACGACTCTCAAGGGAAAGCACACTTAGGAGTCCTCACGACTCCTAAAGAGAAAATACACCTACGAGATCCTCACGACTCGTAGGGAGAAAAATCTTTATGAGACCCTCATGGCTCGCAATGTTGAAAAGTCTTAGGCAGTAGACCCGAACCTATTTCTTAAGCTGTTGCTACCCTATAAAGGGTTCAAGATGAGTTGTTATCTACAGGCCACACATACTACAGTGATATGACAACAACACAGCAAAGAAAAGAGGGCGATAGTGCAAGATAGAAAAGAAATATGTCCTTTATTCATGAATTGAAAATGAATATAAGATACATGTCATAAAAGAATACAAAATATTCTCTCATTCAGAAGTAAATACAAAAAAAAGAGTATACAAAAAAATCTTTAAGCCGGCGGACGACGTAATAAATTCGTCAATTCATCTTTCTTCCGCTGGGTCTCGGCTTCATGTTTTGTTATTTCTATGAGACGGGTCTCTGCCTGAGATTGCTGAGCCTGATACGAGGCGAGCTGTAACACCCCACGCCCCAGTACAGATGGTATTAAGCCGGCGGACGACGTAACAAATTTATCAATTCATCTTTCTTCCGCTGGGTCTCGGCTTCATGTTTTGTTATTTCAATGAGACGGGTCTCTGCTTGAGACTGCTGAGCCTGATACGAGGCGAGCTGTAACGCCCCACGCCCCAGTACAGATGGTATTGTCCGTTTTGGCCGAAACCGCACGGTTTTCCCCTTTAGAGCGAACCGGACCCGACCAGGGGCCACTTCCCAGGAGGTCACCCATCCCAAGACTTTCCTGGCCCGAGCACGCTTAACTACGGAGTTCTCAAGCTCCTGTAATCCCGGTTCACTTAAAAGGCGCCTCTGCAATTGAGGGTGGTATCATTATATTTATAATGCGGTCCGGTCCTCTTTCGGAATGTGTTCCGAAGATTCTCCATTGTTCTATGGTGGGTCCCACGGACTCTATAGGTGGCCCCCACAGATTCAAGAGGTGGCCCCCACCCTCTTGGTATGACAATTGGCGTAGCGCTTTGTTCTGTGTGGCACTTTGCTCCGTGAACAAGAACCGGGTCCCGACATTCTCCCCACCTTTGAACAATGGTTCGTTCTCGAACCACAGACCTACTACTGAGGGACCTGCATAGGCCACCATAAATGTAATGCCCCATTCCCCAGTACAGATGGTATTGTCCGCTTTGGCCGAAACCGCACGGTTTTTCCCTTTAGAGCGAACCGGACCCGACCAGGGGCCACTTCCCAGGAGGTCACCCATCCCAAGACTTCCCTGGCCCGAGCACGCTTAACTACGGAGTTCTCAAGCTCCTGTAGTTCCGGTTCACTTAAAAGGCGCCTCTGTAATTGAGGGTGGTATCATTATATTTATAATGCGGTCTGGTCCTCTTTCGGAATGTGTTTCGAAGATTCCCCGTTGTTCTACAGTGGGTCCCACGAACTCTAGAGGTGGCCCCCACAGATTCAAGAGGTGGCCCCAGGCCTCTTGGTATGACAATTGGCATGGCGCTTTGTTCTGTGTGGCACTTTGCTCCGTGAACAAGAACCGGGTCCCGACACCAGCCGACTCTCAAGCTCCTTTTCAGCGACTTTGTGAGCTTCAACCATCTCGCGAGTAAAAATAATGGCTTTATCAATAGCTACCACCTCCCTGATAGCTTCTTGAAGCACCCGCCAAAGTTCATACGCATGAGTGGTCTTAGCCGTGAGTTCAGCTTGAAGTTCCCCTAAAGCATTTGAAGTTAGCTCCCTCTCCGAAAATTTTTGGTTGAGCCTCTTCTCACATGACTGCAGATTTGCGGTGAACCGTTCAATCAGCCCCCGTAAGCTCGTTTTTGCAGCCACGAGGCGTGTGCACTCGAGACCATGTAAGCAAGCCTCCACTCGACGACAAAACTCAACCCAGACATGCACCAATGTTTCATCATGGTAAGTGGCGACAAAGGGCAGAGAAATGTTGGCTTCAGCAGCAAATTCTTCGGTTGTGATTGAGCTACCAGCACGAAGATCTTCGATAAGAGCCGACAAGGAGTGAAGGCTTTGCTTCGCCATCCGTTCAGATGTGCACCGGGCATAAGGGCCGGGTGGCATAATGATGCGAGATTCCAGCGGGATAAGAACGGGCAAAGTTGTCAAGATTCATAAACAATCAGCGAGATTTGCAAACAAAGAATAGATGAAACAACGTCAAAACCTTACTTACCCGCAGTCATGCAAGGAGGGTTTAACAAATCCCCGGGCTCGTCGAGGATCTCAACTTCGTTGTCAGCTTCCAGAACTACATAAGACATTAGAATCGTTATACGAAATAAGGATAATGCAATGAGGGGGTCAAATAACACCGACCTTGCCCAGAAGAGAGGACAATGCGTTGCGGGGATATTGCTTGCGGGGCGGCCATCTCGAGCAGACGCTGAAAAGACTTTCTGGGGGATAGATCCGCGATGGACGCCACCAATCCTCGTAATTCTGAAAAGACAGAAAGATTCAGATAATGGAGAGATTATTAAAACAAAATATAAAAGACTACCTTCGATGCTCCTCCCGCTTTGAACTGGTGGGATAGAAGCTTCAGCAGCCTCCTCCGTACCCTCAGGCACATCACCGAGGATGTGGGCTGGTGTAACAGCTTCCAATTAAGGGCCAACGGCCACCGCTTCAGGCTCCAATGAAGGGACGGTGGTCTCGACTACCTGTTCCACAATCTCCAGGACGTCACCAGAAATATCCATTAAATCTGCGGCCAATGAGGATGCTTCTTCTGGGAGAGCAAGCACCGGAAAAACAGAAGCCACCAATGGAGGCTCTGCAGCAGGAATAGCAGCCGTAACGACCTCCTCAGCACCTACCAGTGCCTCATCGGGGATATTTACAGAGTTCACAGTCAGGACACGACTTGAGCTCAAATTTTCTGCCATGGCCGAAGTCCTTGCAAAGTTTTCGCAAAGATAAGGAAATATAAAATACGATACAAAAGAAAAAATTCGGAAAGCGTGCATACCAATGTGCCAGGGTGCCTCCAGTATGGCTCTTTCAAGACGCTGTTCCTTCCTCAGGAAATATACTCGCCGGACGTCAAACGTAGACTCATGCCCACCAGTCTTCGCTCCTAGCTCATCTTCGGAGGCAGCTGAAATGGGCTGCTTGAGGGCTATGTCATCTTCCAGTCGTAGGGGACCCATATGAACCCTTCGCAGTGATGGAGGATCTTCGTAAAAGATAACCGGCGGGTAAGGCCTCTTCGGGACGCGCACATTCTCGGTCTCATCCTGAGAACGCCTTATAGCCTCGGCCAATTGTGTGGCTTCCTCGGCAGATGAACCCGGAAAGAGAAGACCATCATCCGGCTCTTGCATGGATATTGGTTCGTCTTGAACAATAGGCTCGGATTCCACCAAAAGGTCAAGTAGACCGAGGACCGTCTTCTTTCTCCTCTTCGACCCGGAACTAGCACTGGTAGAAGATCGCTTCCTTCCCTTCGGTTCTTTGGCGCGACGTTGGCCCACTTCTCCCCCGCTATCCTCTTTCGACAACACCACTGTTGAGAACGGCACTGCTACTGGCACTTCGGCGGAAGCCTTTGATTGAGCTCTAGTATGCATTGGCAGCCCTACAGTGGGAAGAGTTGATTCGGTTTCTGTGGCTTGCGAGTTAAGGACCACGCCGCTATCCCGCAAGAGAGAGCGAACGACTGACCGTGGTCGCAACGGGAAGCTGGCAGCTTGAGTCGGAGCAGGAGTCTTATACTCAAAGAGTACCCGCCTTTCCTCAGCAATAACAGGGCCAACCCGGTGGTGATACCATCCCATAAAAGACCCCACAGATCGCGGGAGATAGTCAGGTTCTGGGATCATGAACGCAGAGCCAGTGTTCAGCCTCATGAAGTGATGCATGATGTCGCGAATAACTCCCAAAGATGCGGTGGGATCAACCAAAAACGCTTCAAAAGGGATGCCCTGATTATAGCCCAATTGCCGAGCGAAGCGGTGCGGATTATACCGCATGACGAGAGCCATATCATCCCGGCGGAACACCAAGTAGCCCGGCCTAATTGAATACAGATGCATGATCTCCATAGGCTTTAAAGATGGTGCTCCCCCTTTCGACAAGTTGAATAGCTATTGGGCAGTCCCCGCCGGAGCAGAAAGAACGCGCTCAATGAACACCATCCCTCCCTCATTAGTATATGTATTGAGCAGAACACGGAGGGCCCTTAATTGAGTCGGATCGGGAGCGGAGGCATCCACCAATCTCATAACTCGAGGGAAGGTGTAGGAGTCATAGAAGTTCGGCCGTCGATGTGCCGCGATTGCCCCCGGCACATGCATTTCGATCCAAGATGTGAAGTAATGAAGGGGAGATTCACAACATCTACACCTGGAGTCGAAGTGTTGGCCGCAACACTTAACCCGTGATAAAGATGCGATAGTCCCGCAATGCCGACGGCCAACTTTGCCCCTTCAGCTACACGATGGGAGGGATAGAAGACAGAAGCTCTCATGAAGTGTCGGTGCGATAGTATCACAAACCAACTGAGCCAAAGGCTGATAAAACCGACAAAGAAGGTCTCTTCATCCATACCGGGAGCCGCAATCGAATCAAAAGGAATGACCGACAAGATCGGGATGTAAAACTATGGTAAATCTTCTTCTTTGACTGGCAGTTTATCCAAACCAAACCCAAAAGGGTCATCAATACTCGCAAACTTCGGGGCTTCTTTGGATAAAATATCCCCCCGAATGAAACAGGCGATAAAGCTCTCGAAAGTGACACCCTGCCCTTCCAACTTCGCAAACAATCTGTCAAAAATACCCAGGGCCTTGATCAGACTGGGATACTTATGACAGACGGCGGTTTCGGCTGTCAGACCATCAAGCATAGCCGTCATGGTGGAGAAAACATATTCATCAGGAGGCAGCAGTTCCTCGTAATGCTCCCCCCTAATGGGCAGTCCGGAAATCACATGGAATGCATCCAATGAGATAGACACCTCTCGATCCCCTAGCAGGAACGTGTTGGTGGGCAGATTCCACTGGTTTAAGAAGGCTTTGATCCACCAGATGTGAGGAGCGTGGTAATGGAAGAGCGATGCATATACTGCCTGATATAGCCCGACTTTCTGCAGCCTTGCGCGGTGGGCAGAAAGAATATAGCGAGCCCAAATAAGGGAGCTCACTGGGTGCCGGAGGGTGATAACTACTTTATAGACCTGCCCCTAAGGTCGGGCTTCACCTTGGCAAATCCGACGCCCCAAGATGTCTATAGCAGGCAGGGGCTGGTTAGGTATCCCAGAGGTAGAAGGCTCCAGCCGGCCCGAAAGAGTCCAATTGGTCACTTCCACTGTTTAAGCAGTCTGTGGGCGTTCCATCGGCAGTATAGGGCGAAGAGGTTCCACCGGCTCCCCGCAAATAAAACTTCGGCGACCCCAGATGATGTGGCCGTACCAAGTGCCCCATAAGGGCAGATTTGTCCGATCTTTATCATGAGCTTTGATCATCGCCATTGCTTCTTCGTCTGACGGTGATTGTGGAAAAGCAGCGTCTATGCGAGTAAAAGTAAAGTAGGGAAGGGAAGCCATTGTCCCTGAAATAAAAAAAGGAAAGACTGTTAATGCAACCTATACGTGCAAATATATATATATATATATATATATATATATACAACAGAAGAAAACGACAAGAAGCTTATTCCGTGAGATCATTGATTACAAAAACAATGGACCCCAAAAAATCAGTATGACGGCTCGCCAATCACGAGACAAGGATATCATTGAGAGAATAAAGAAAAAAGATTCTCAATAAATGCACATTGGAGTTCAAATGACGTGGAACATCCTCACAAAAGAACACTCATTACAAATCCTGGAAAAATCCCTTTAAAAGATTTTTCAAGAACACTGGGGAATCAAATTCTCGAAGGGCCTTCTTGATCTTTCAGAGCTAAGCTCTTTGGTGAGGAATTAAATTCCTTTTATGCAATGGAATTAAATTCCAGAAACCCCGTAAAGAGGAAAGGAAAAATCAAATGTCATGCCCAAGATATTGAGAGTTATTATTCAAAAATCACATCTTGGATCTTTAAGAGATGGGTTTTAGAGGAGAGCAAAGCTCTCATATTGGATTTAAAATCTAGAGGCTTTCTTTAAGAAAAGGGGTTCTCTGATGATCAAGAGCTTTACCTAAAAAGGTTTCTTTTTGGCAGAGTTAAACTCTGGAAATTTCTAATGAACAGAGAACTAAGCTCTGAAGAAGAGAATTAAATTCTCAAAGGAAGCGAAGAAGGAGGAAGATGAAGGAACGGAGACATTGCAGAGACGAGACCCTGCATTTATAAGACATGATGGGAAACGGTTCATCTTTCCCGTTACCTAGGCAGATCCAACGGCTGTAAAGGTGACAGCGTTGCACTCACGTGTAAGCCACGTGAGAACAACGCTGTGGGGGCATTTGTTCCCTTATAAAAATTCAGAAGAAGAAAGGAAGAGGAAAAATTCCCCACTAATGGAAGCATCACGTGTAAGCACGAGATCATCAATCCTCTACAAAGAGACTCAGAGAGGGAAAAGGGGAAAAGTTCCCGCTAGTGGAGCATCACGTGCAATCACGTGATGCATCTGTATGCAGAGTACGCGGATCCATTTAGTAGGCGGCAGCTAAAGCCTCACATGCAAGCACGTGATCGTCTTTCATATAAAACGTGTGGGACTCAGTTATAAAAAAAACAAAGAACAAAGAAGCTCACGTGTTACCACGTGATGCCTTCCCTCTGTTTGGACTCCTGCATACGAACAAACCAAATTAATTCTGTGAGGGATCACGTGGTACATGTGATGGCTCTTATGCCTTCTGAACAGATAGAATTAAATTCTAAATAAAGGAATCAAAAGATTTATGCTTAATTCTGTGAGGGGTCACGTGGTACACGTGATGGCTCTTATGCCTTATGAACAGATAGAATTAAATTCTAAACAAAGGGATCAAAAGCACTATTTTGGAAAATATTTTCTTGGATCTTTCTAAACAAGAAAAGATTACACTCTGTAAAGCAAAGCGCCGTTGGATTGAAAATCCAATGGTGAGTAAAAATCACCAATCTACAGAAAAATTCTGTGCAAGGAAATATCTTCCTAAACTTGTTAAGAATAACAAAAGAAATATCTTCTGTAAAACAGAAGTCCTTGGATTAAAAATTCAACGGTGAATAAAATTCACCGAGTGATCTAAAAGATCATGTTGGTTATAAAATCAATCAAAATCTCTCAATGAGAGATTTTGATAAACAAATTGATTCTTTTCTTTCTCGTATAAATAGGAGCTAAGAAAAAGAAAGGAGGATACAGAAGGAGAGAGAAAAGCCCCCTTGAAAGCAAAAAAAAAAAGTGAAAAGAGAATTTAATTCTCCAGAGAGAAGAAGATCTCTTCAAAGAAGAAAGAAACTCTAGGTAAGAAAAGGAAGGAGATCACCCCATAAGCTCCCACAAAACAAAAGAGAATTTAATTCTCAAACCAAGAGTTTAACTCTTCTAAAAAGAACTTAGTTCTTCCTCTGATTGAAGATCTGCAGAAGCAGATCTCCCCACAAGTTGAGAATTTAATTCTCATCGGGGAGATCTGTCATGCAGATTCAAAACTTAGGGGGAAAATTGAGTTTAAAGAATTTAATTCTTTCAATGTAACATATAGGAATTTAATTCCTCCAAATAAAACTGGGGTTTAACCCTATAAAAGAATTCAATTCTTAAATAAAGGATTCAACTGTCCATTCACGTAAAAGAGAGTAGCACCCAATATGATAGATGTCAGGTCACGTGCACCCACGTGGGTCCCCCCTCCCTCAATAATCAAAAGAGAACAATTCATATCAGGTCACGTGCTCCCACGTGACCCCTGAACTAGTCTCTTCAAAAGGATAAAAGGGAGTAAGCCTAAAACAGATCTCAATTTGAGGCGCCTCACGTGACAACACGTGACCCCTTTATAGTGCTTAGCATTTTCACGAGATGAAACAAGGCAGTCTCCATATTTAAGGCGCCTCACGTGATATCGCGTGACCCCTTTATAGTGCTAAGCACTTTCAGAAGAGAAGGGAGAATAAATCAAATGCATGTGCGCCTCACGTGATCTCACGTGGCCCCAATAGTGCTCAGCACTCAAGAAAGAAAAGGGGTAATTCCAAAGAAGCTGGGCCTATTTTCAAGCGCCTCACGTGACCCCACGTGAGTATCAAACATATGCCAGTGTTTAACACTTCAAATAAAACAAAAGAATAAGGGGTGTCAGAGCCCACATTATTGTTCAGCATCGCTGATGCAGAAATGGGATCAATCCCAGATAAAAATGATTAAATGGGTTGTGCCCAAGATTGGCCGAACCCCAAATTGACTGAGCTTATTGGATTTAGTCCCAAACAAGATTATCAAATCTTTAATGAACATTCATTGGTTCAAGGGTACATCTCTTCATCCCTCTGATATACGTCGTTGTAATTCTTCAACGTCTTCAGAGAGATGGAGGGTCCCAATAACCAATAACTTTTGGTGCATCCCCAAACGGTTGAACCAAAACCACACAGACTATGATGTCTTTAAACTGGACTATGATGTCCTTAAACTTTATGGACCGTGGGGTCCTTAAACTCATGGACTATGATGTCCTTAAACTTTATGGACTGTGAGGTCCTTAAACTCATAGACTATGATGTCTTTAAACTTTACAGACTATGACCTCTTTAAACTGTCATGGACTATGATGCCCTTAAACTTTTGGACCGCAATGTCCCTAAACTAAAACAATAGAGCCCAAATGCTCTTTTGTTGGATCTAAATGATCATGTTAAGTAGATCTTAGTCTAAAATTAGACTAACGTATCCTTAACAAACGTTTAAGTTGATTTTAGTCTCAAATGAGATTAACGACCCTTAAACCCAACCCAAACCCAAATCTAAGAAAATACGGATTTGGACTAATCCACGCCCTACGGGCGACAACATAAATTAGTCTCCATATACAATCCACGGGCAACCAAAAATAAAACAAACACACCCGACACGAAGTGACCATCTGGAGAAAGAGAAAGTTGTTACCGCGATGCGGTAGCGTAATTAACTGCAGGGGATTGCGCCTGCAGGGAAGAGCGTCCCCACAATAAAAAAAAACCTCAAACGAGGGGGAATTTGACGAAATCTGCTACAACGGCCGCATCCGTCTAAACCTCCGATATACGGTGCCATAAATCAACTTGGTATCTTCAAAGAGGTGAACGGATAAAACCAAATAGCATCTGCCCCCAAATTCAGGCAAGACGTTTGTCTTCCCGGCTTTCGGCGGCGAACAATCCTGCAACTCATTCGATGAGGAAAGAGTCGAGATCTCTTCACCAGGAGTGTCCTCTTTAGTGAAACTAGCAAAAGCCTCTAATACACTCCTTTTCAAAATCATTAGATTCTACGATAATATCAAGTTCATTATGCAAAATGTTTTCTTAAAAACCTGTCGTAGCCTTCCGTCATTTCAGATAAGTACTATTTAGTATTCGTGCTGCGTTTATTGGTCTTTGTCAAGGCGCGGTGTGCGGTAGATAATTAGTGCTTTTCTGCAGCATGTGATGCGGTTGGATTAGGGTAGTTGTACGGCTTTGTTGACCTTAGCCAATGGTCGTACGGGTGAGTTTGATTCAATCAAGAAATGACGTGTTGAACTTGGCTAGCACTTATGATTTGTTGACCATAGCCAAGGTCATCAGTTGCTAGGGGTAAAAACTTTATCAGGAATTTCAAGTGTTGAAATTTGCAATGAGATTGCATACCTTCTACGTGATAGTTGGATCCTGATACCCGCTGCGAGTAAGAGTTACACCCGGGAGAGTTTTTGACTTTACAATTAGCTGATCAAGTAGGTGTCTAGAAAGGTGTCAACGAAGTTATGCCTTTAGGGAAACGAGGTTTATTTTAATCAGGTCCGTGCGAAAGCACGGGGAACCTCCCTCGGAGTACGGATACCTTCCTGGCTGAATGATTGGCGAACCTGTAGGGTGTAATTAATCTCAGCTAATCTTACCTTTTAGGGTTTGAAGAAAGATTTGATAAAAATAGTGGGAGCCATCCTGATTAGATAAAATAACCAATCTAATCTTGCAAAGAGCGTACGTAAAGTGATTATCCTTCTCTCTCCCCTGATAGCGACCAATGAAATGCCTTAATCAAGATAACAATATGGATGTTTTGACCGAATCTACATATTATACTGGGCTAGGTTTCGCTCTATTTTATGATTGTCATAAGTCTGAGTAAGGAATAGAGGAATATTCGGACTCCCACGCCTCCCAAACAAAGAATAAGCATGTTGATACATTGTCTTCGGGTGTGTTCGTTACCAAGAACTTTTTCTCAGTCATTTCTACGTCCGGAGTATGGGATACCAGATCAGGATCCTATATATGTAATTTGTTACATGGGCTAAAGACAGGTAGAGAACTGGGATAGGGTGGTATGTCTGTAAGTAGTAGAGAATGGTGCAATTGTTGCAGCCAAAGCAGTTGGCAGATATCACATGGTGTTACCAACTGGTAATACATTGATTCTTAGCGACCGTTATTCCGTACCAAAAATATTGTGAATATTTTCCTAAATCAAGTGTTGATTAGGTAAGATACGTTGTATAACAGTATACACATTCTGAATCAAACCACAGTTCTAAATGTATAGAACACACACAAGAGAAACAGTTCAGAAATGAACGAAGTCTTCTTGTAGCATTGTAGACTGGGTCATATCGATGAAACAAGACTAGCTAAAGTTTCATAAGGATGCATATTTGAATCCGTTCGAATTTACATCTTATGAAACTTGCCAGTCATGTCTCAAAGACCAAGGTGACCAAATCTCCGTTTACTGGAAACGGAGAAAGAGCTACTGAACTCTTTGACAGATATATAGTGATGTATGCGGTCCGATGTCTACATATACCAGGGATGGTCCCGCGTACTTTATTACATTCACCGATGTTCTCTCAAGATACGGACATGTGTTCTTGTTGAAACACAAATCTGAATGTTTTGAGAATTTCAAGGAATATAAGTACGAAGTTGAGAACCAGATGGGTAAAGGTATTCAAATCTTTCGATATGATCGGAGAGAAGAATACTGGAGCACGGAATTCCGAGACTATTTAAAAGAGAATGAGATTCTCTCTCAGCTTACTCCTTCATATACACTACAGCACTACGGTATATCGGGGTGGAGGAATCGCACCCTATGAGATATAGTGCGCTCTATGATGAGTACTGCTGAGTTACCTATTTCTTTTTTGGGGATATGCACTTGAGTTAGCTGCATACCTATTGAATAGAGTTCCGACCAAATCTGTTGCCTACTACTCCAGATGAGATATGAATGGGAAGAGACCATCTCTTAAATGAGTTAAGATATGGGGTTGTCCGTCCTATGTTGAAAAAGCATAATCCGGACAACCTTGAGGCAAGGTCAGTTCTGTGCAAGTTTGTAGGATATCCTAAACATTCGCGTGGGAATATCTTCTACCACACCGAGGAGAAAAAGGTGTTTTGTTTCTCGACATGCCACCTTTTTAGAAAAGGAATTTCTTGTGAAAGAAATTAGTGGCAATGAGGTGGAACTGGAAGAAGTTCCAGCAAAGCAAACTATAACTGACGATTTAGTGAAACCGAAGGATTCAATAGTCCCCGACGAACCGCAGCCACTCCGCAGATCTAGTTAGGTTCCTCATCCACCTGAGAGATACTATGGTTTTCTCGTAGACGGTGGGAGCGAGGATTGCATCATAGAGATGATGAACCAACTAATTTCGAGCAGGCCATCACAAGTGGAAACTATGTGAAATGGCTGGATGCTATGCGATCTGAGATGGAATCCATGTACACCAACAAAGATTGACTTTGAATGTTGCTCCTGAAGGGGTAAAACCCATCGGGAGCAAGAGGATCTTTGAGAAAGATTATCTGGTGTAGATGGAAAAGTTGAGACTTTCAAAGCTAGATTTATAGCAAAAGGTTTTCTTCTACGACCTGGTATCGACTATGATGAAACCTTTTCTCCTGTCGCTATGCTTAAGTCCATCAGGATCCTACTTGCCATTGCTGCATACCATAACTACAAAATCTGACAGACTGCACGTCAAAACCACTTTTTTAAATGGTGATTTAGAAGAGAGCGTGTATATGGCACTGCCAGAAGGCTTCGTAGACAGTGGGAGCAGCGGAAGCGTGTGTAAGTTGCTTGAATCCATCTACGGATTAAAGCAGGCATCGAGGAGATGGCACATCTGTTTTGATGAAACTGTCAAAAGAGTTTGACTTCATCAAAAAGGTAGATGAACCATGTATATATAAGAAGGTTGTAGAGAGTATGGTTGTCTTCCTCGTATTGTACGTGGATGACATACTCTTGATAGGAAACGATGTTCCTATGCTACACTCGGTCAAGCTCCTCTTATCACACAAGTTCTCCATGAAAGATCTAACTGATACCTCCTACATCCTGAGAATATAGATCTATAAAGATAGATCTAAATGGATTTGGGATTGTCCCAATCCAGGCATATAGACACCATGCTAAAGGGGTTTAGTATGGATGATTCTAAGCGTGGTAATGTACCCGCTTGTTCAGGAATCACTCTCTCCAAAGAGATGTCTCTTGAGACTGATTTGGAGAGGGCTCGCATGCAAGGAATGCCCTATACTTTGGAAGATGGGTCAATCATGTATGCGATGTTATGTACCAGACTAGATGTAGCTTACTCACTAGGTGTAGTGAGTAATTATCGAACAGATCTTAGGGAAAACCACTGGACAGCTGTGAAGAACATTCTTAAGTACTTAAGAAGGACTAAAGAGATGTTCTTGGTGTATGGTAACGGTGAACTCCAGGTGGAGTGCTTTACCGATTCGAGTTTTCAGAGTGATAAGGACAACTGAAAGTCAGTCTCGGGTTTTGTCTTCACCCTCAGTGGAGGAACGGTATGTTGGAAGGGTTCCAAGCTATATATCGTAGTAGACTCGTTGATAAAGGCTAATTACATCGCTACCAACGATCAAAGCACAGTGAGAGCCACACAAGACTCTATGATGATCTCGGGTATATAGACTAACCTGTACCGGTGTCACCAGAGGACTGCTATCTGACGATAGGTATACTGCCAACTAGGAGTCCTCGACGGGTCCGTTCGGTATACCCATTCTCTAATGAGCACCTGTGTATAATCTTTGATGTCATACACCAATGGTTGTGGGATCAACCATCGCCCTCTAAGGGATAAGAAACGTACACGCTAGTCTACTCTGGAATATCGATGGCCTATTCTCGATATTCCCTCGACTAGGAACTGATTAAAGGATGTACTTTTGGACCACCTTGGCCCCACTAGTATGATCTCATCATAATCCTGGTAGTCAAGTACATATCCTAATGGCTTTATCGACATGTAAGAGACATACAGTATAAATACCAGTCTATATGTTAAGTTAAAGGTAATCTGATAGCATACTATCATGTCGAGCAAGAAAGTCCTCTATATATATGTCCAAGCATCCACTATTTCATCAATAATGGCCTCTAGGGCATACATATTCTTAACAATCTCCCATTTGCACTAAGGCCAGTTGTTGTAGTATCTCATACCCAACGTCTCAAAAGTCTCTCAAATAGCATCTGGGGATGGCCTCGTGAGTGGATCCGCTGTGTTATCGTCTGTGTCAACTCTCCTGACCTCGATCTCCCAGAGATCAACTATATCCCTGACCAACGATGCTGCCAAAAAGGTTGTCTGGATGAAAAAGTTCATATGATGAACTTGGTTCCTACCATTGGGCATCCAATACATGTGTATTGTGATGACAATGGAGCTGTGGCTTTGGCCTAGGAACCCCGGTCCCGTCAGTAATCCAGACATATTCTTAGACAGTATCACCTGATCAGGGAGATAATTAATCTCCGGGAGATCGAGGTAAGGAGAATTGACACAGGGGATCCACTCACCGAGGCCATCCTCCAGATGATATTCGAGAGACTTTTGGGACGTTGGGTATGAGATACTACAACAACTGGCCTTAGTGCAAGTGGGAGATTGTTAAGAAAATGTATGCCCTAGAGGCCATTATTGATGAAACAGTGGATGCTTGGACATATATATAGAAGACTTTCTTGCTCGACATGATAGTATGCTATCAGGTTACCTTTATCTTAACATGTAGACTGGTATTTATATTGTCTATCTCTTACATGTTGATAAAGCCCTTAGGATATGTACTTGACTACCAGGATTATGATGAGATCATACTAGTGGGGCCAGGGTGGTCCAAAAGTACATCCTTTAATCAGTTCCTAGTCGAGGGAATATCGAGACTAGGGCATCGATATTCCAGAGTAGACTAGCGTGTACGTTTCTTATCCCTTAGCGGGCGATGGTTGATCCCACAACCATTAGTGTATGACATCAAAGATTATACACAGGTGCTCATTAGAGAATGGGTACACCGAACGGACTCGCCGAGGACTCCTAGTTGGCAGTATACCTATCGTCAGATAGCAGTCCTCTGGTGACACTGGTACAGGTAAGTCTGTATACCCGAGATCGTCATAGAGTCTTGTGTGGCTCCTACTGTGCTTTGATTTCCTTCCTACCACGCTCAAGAGGTGTTGTGCATACAGGTTGATTTTGGGTACAGTCCCGAGTCACATGGAGAAAATGAGCGATAGGAGGGGTTTCGTCTCTCCTGATATTGGGAGTTGATGTTGCGCTATGCTCGATTGGCTATAACTGGAGTCCCTGGCCAGGGCTGCTGTTGAGATTTACTGATAAGTGTTATCAGTAGTTTCTCGAACCGTTATAGGCCAGACATCGGCATGAATTATCACGTTACTGGGGTCTGACGTTTACCACCCCTAGAAATGATATGCGACATATCAGACGAAGAGACCGGACTGTACGGTAGTTTTACTAATAGGTTTCATAGAGAGTACGGACAAGCTTGCTTGTTGATCTTCATATCGCTCAATACCCGGGTAGCCGTTACGTCCAACTAGTACCGCTGACGGCTTGTGGATGACTGATGTGATCATCATTGTAATAACCCTAACTTTCTGTATGAATTTTTTCAAAATACAGAAAGGTACACCTAAGCCTGAGCACGAGTTATAAGTTTGTTTTGCTTTTGAACAGTAAGAATGAGCTTGTAGCTCACTGGTAAGGCCTTGCACCCCTGAGACTTAGCACCTGAGTTCAAATCCCATTAGCCACATTATTTTTTAATTAAATTTCTTTTAATCGTTTTAGAAGCCCAAGAGTCTATACGTGCACTACACGTAAACTGAGGAGTCACAGTTTAAATAAACATGTGCACGGAAGAATACAAAGCGACCCCGACACATTGCACCAAAACCAACCCTCATCCGCCGGTGTTGGCCCGGCGAAAAGACAAAAATAACCGGTACCGCCGGTTCAACCCGACGGTAATGCCCCCATGTTCTCACTCCTGCAACCTTTCAGCTACCCCACTCCTTTCACACTGCTTGTTTTCTCTGCATTCATACAGAGAACATTAAATCACCAATTTAACCCAATTTTAATGCAAATTTTAAATGCATTTCTTTCACACACCAAACCCTAATGATTCCCTATAAATACAACTCCATTTTACACCCCTCTCACCCAGAATTCTAGTACAATAAACTATACAAAATTCTCAAGTTCTTAGTATACAAGTGGTGTTAGTGAAGGGCGAAACTCTGACGAACTTCTGAGGAGATTCCGGCGACGAAACGACGTTCCGACGCTTCCTAATCCTTCTCCTACCTCTCCCCTCTCTTTTAAGCCTGTAAGTCCCTTCTTCCCCTCTCTCCTTCTTCTATAAAAATCTACATTTCCAAAACCCGACGGAAGTGGAGTTAATCCGACTTCCGATTCGGTTTTTCTTTAAAAATCCATTTTTTATCAAACAAGAATATACCAAACTCTCACATCATGTTCAATAAACATTAACAAACATCTTAAACAAGTTTCATCACAAAATATTATTATAGGCAACTTCTATTGTAGTTTTACAGTAAAATACCACATATTTTAGTTTCCGACATAATCATCATAATAACTATTTTTCCTTTAGATAGTTCATGAAGTAATGACCTATCTCATCACAACACACATCTTTATCATAGCACGATGAATTTTGGGACAATAAAATACGGGAAATACGACTTGACAAATAAATACCCTAAACTTACAAAACCGTTTTCTATAAAAAGATGTATTTAACATTTCCATGCAATTACGTCTCTACAACCCATTTTGGGGACCCCGTTCGAGATGGTGAGGGTTATCGCACATCCTCGGGCCTAGTAGAGCGAGATGTAGACCTCCGCAAGGAGCATTCGATCTCGATGGAATTTTTATACATTTTTCTTTAAAAATTGAGATTTCTACAAGAAAATAAATAAATTATTTTCATATATATATATATATATAAACAAAATATCTATTTTAATTATATAAATATTCCAAGTTTTCTAAATCAAAGGAATCACTATTACATGAAGATACCATCCAAATACAACACAAGTACAATATTTCAAGAAAATACCATATACTATGAACTAGGTTCTATTCACTAGAAATTTCACATTTATAAATTATACATCTATGAAAACCCTAAAGACGATAATCAAATGCTTGAGGTGTATTTTGAAATTATACCAAAACTATTTTTACATAAAACCCCCTCAAGTTATACTAAATTACAATAAGGACCCTAGTAAACATAGGTTTAAGCGGGACCAGTCTCTTGAGCCTCGGGGAGCCGGAGATGTGGGTGCTTGCCTATTTAAGGTAGACAATCTAACAAACGGTGTTATCAACACGGTAATTTTCTTGGAAAAAGACACAGATCCTGCCGTCCATGTGCAGCAGTTACCGATAACATCAAAACTTAATTCAGGATTTCAATTTCTTTTCTAAGTGTCTGACTCAGACTGAGTCTCGATCTAATCAATCTGACTTGAATATGATTCAAGTATAAACTTACAACACAACCACTCAATATGAATCCGTCTGTACAATCTATTTCAATATATAACTTGACTGAACCGAACCATAGATATACATCCATCTACATGATTCTCTAGTTACATCCATTTACTGATATCATGGTTTCGGCAAGTCATCCATATACAATTTACAATACAATACAATACAATACAAACAATACAATCAAGTCATCGCGGGGTTTATAAAGAGATAGACTGGTACGGAACATGTTAAAGGTGGCACGAGGTGGTCACTTAAGACGTAATTATATCCATTTCGTTGTTCCGTAGTATTATCGATGGAGCCTTGTACTACGGGTTACCAAAGTCCGCGGTGTATGTTGTACTCCTCTCGTATACACTGGCATCTTCTGTACCAAGCTACAAACAATAGCGTTAACAATATAAACAAATATTATAAGATATACTCTCTCTCTGTCTACCCTATCTATGCTCATCTTTGGGACTTACCGAGCGATTGTTCACTGACAACATTCCGTTTTTTCTTTCTTTGGAATGTTGTCAGGTGGATCGGATCTTCTGGAGACAGAGCCCAGCAGCGAAGACTTGGATCAGATAACCTTCGACCCAGAGCTCTAGTTTACTTGTACAATTCATTTTCATTTCTGTTATGCCACTGTTTAGGCATCGCTTTCATTCTATGTATTTACATTTCAGATGTATTGTAAAAGGAATGTTAAATAAATAAGGTTGTTGTTCATTACATCATGTCTCTTATGTACTTTACTTTATATTGCTTAGATATGCTTAGCGTGTTTACTTCTGAGTAAATGCATAGCGGACCTCGTCGCGTCTCCTTGCCCGTACACTGGGAAGCGGGGTGTGACAGGTTTTGATAGTGGCCCATGCAAGTTTGCTCTGCTTGGACAACCTAAGCAATATATCATAAGAACCAGTAACTGAAAACATTCTTTACAATTCATATTCCTTGAACCTTCCAATTTCATATATTTTGAATCTGTCATAACCCAAATTTTTCTTTCAAGGTTATGGATTCCCCAAATAACACCAGCACCAACTTCAACAACACTCCACCACCCCTACCAATTACACCAGCCGTAGCTGCTCCGATCAATGAGCAGACGGTACTGCTTGAGGCTATCCGCAGCCTTCTGGAGGGACAGCAGCAGCAGACTACTATCTTGATGAACCGTCCCGAAGCAGAAGCACCTGGGGTGAAGTAATTCAAGGATTTGCACCCCAAGCAATTTTCGGGAAAAGAGAGCCCTCTAGAAACTGAGGAGTAGGCTTAGAGTATTGAAGATGGCCTGGCAGCAGCACAAGTGCCAAAGGTCGCTTGGGTTCGAGTTGCAAAGTTGCAGCTCACTGATAATGTACGGGTCTGGTGGAAGGCAGAAGAAAGCCGTCTCGCCCAACCTATCAAATGGAGGACTTTTCGCGATATATTTGACGCGAAGTACTTCCTGTTGGATATAGTGCCCTCTAAGTCAATTATTGGATCGCAGGTACGTGATTGCAATGATTGAGGGAGGACCTATACCGATAGAACAGTCTTACTCGAGATGATAGTATGCTATCTGGTTTGTTTTTATCATCATGTATATGTTGATAAAGCCCATAGGATTCTTGCTTGACTGCCAGCAGTATGATGGCGATCATATATGTAGGAGCTGGGGTCTATAAGCACATCCTTAAAGTGTCCCTAGTCGTGGGAGTTTCGAGACAGGGCATTGATACTCCAGAGTAGACTAGTGTATACATTCGAGACCCTGATGAGGGACGGTGGCCGGTCTCACAAGCCATTGGTGTTAGTTGGTTCACCTAAGATGTATATAGGTGCTCATTGGGTTATGAGTACACCGGACAAGACTCGCCGGGGACTTGCTGGTTGGTATTATACCTAGCGTCAGATAGCAGTTCCCTGGTGACATGTGTACAGGTTAGTTCATCGACCTGAGGTCGTCATTTGTCTCGTGTGAGTTCCCACTGTACTTTGATTTATACCCTACCACGGGTCAAAGGAGTCGTGCAAACAGGTATATTTTGGGTACAGTCCCGAGCCACATGGAGGCAGTGAGCAGATCGTCGGGGATTCGTCTCTCCCGATATTGGGGGTGAGATCGTGCTGTGTTTAGGAGAGCCATTACACGAAATCCCTGGCCAGGGTAATCGAGATTTACTAGAAGGTATTCCAGTAGTATCTCAGGGTGTTCTGGGCTGCTCTCCGACACGACTTATGCAGCTATTGGGGGTCTGACGTTTACCGGCCCCCTAGGCCTTATATGCGATACTCATAGACGAATGGACCGGACTGTACGGATATTGTCACTGTCAGGCTCAGTAGGGTTTCTGGATGAGTTCGCTCGTCAGCTCCCCTTCCTTCAATACATAGGCAACCGTTACGTACAGCTTGTACCTCTGACGTGCTAGAGGTTATACCCAGTGCCAGTGTATTGATGAGTCATTAGAGTCCCCCACAGACACTTTCCCAAGTTCGGGCGAAACGTTGTAGATGCCGTATGGTATTATGGCAGGGTTCGGAAAATGCACGTGCGTTTTCGCACGTGTCATTTTTCAGGCAGATAATACTGGCAGGCTTTGGTTTAAGCCAGATCCAAGTATTATACTGTGTAGATATAATATCTTTGTCTCAGTTGCATTTGTATTCGGTCGTAATACAAATGCGGGTATGTTTATACTGTTACGGGGTTATCCTGAAATTCGTTTCAGGATCGCTTTTGGAAGTTGCCAGTTTCCAGTTTTCTATCACCCGTCTTTAACATTCGGTTAAAGACGGATTTATCTTTTCTTGGGTGAGTCAGTGTTCTAGAAGGTTCTAGAAATGGTGACTAGCTTCATGAGTCATTAGTTCATTTAATTGTGCATTTAATGAAAGGATGACAAGGTTAGATGATTCATTGTTTTCATTAAATGTTATGAAAGGTGTTCATTTGAGTCATCCTTTTCTTTTAGTGCTAAAGGTTACTCTCCCCTCTCCTACACTCACCTCCCCTCTTGATATAGTGGCCGGCCCCCTCATGGTAGTGGAAGGATTCAATTTAGGAAAAGATTATGATAGTTTAGTTCATGGAAATTTCATATAGCTCAATTTCCATTTACTCGATTCCAAATGGCAACTTCATTAACCGTTCGTCCATAGCCTTGGACGTAATGAGACAAAGTGTTCTACTCATTCTCTACATTAATCTTGGTCGTATCTTTTAGCAAACTTGACGATCGAGTTGCCTCGGTTCTGAGGCGGGAGCCCGTTTAAAGATCTGTCGACGTGGTGCCACCTGGACGACGAGACCGGAGATCGAGCGAGTTCGGATCAGCTGCAACAAAGCGTGGGATGATGGTTAAAGACCGAAGGACCCGGATCGTTCGGTATAACATTTCTACCCACTTTACAGTATGTTAGTTTAGCGTTAATGGCAGATCCTGGGATATAGTATACGATAGCGCCAGTTGTAAAAGTTTTGTTCCGCATTTTGGCGTCTGAAAGACGGCCAGGGCGCTACCGTAGACTTACACTTCCCTCATACTGCCAGATTCAACATGGAACAGCAGTTCATCCATCTACAACAGGGTTCAATATGGACCAAATCCATGGATGAGTATGATGCTGGGTTTACCATGCTCAGTCGGTAAGATATGTCTCAATATTTCTATTTTCAAATATCACATACTACACAGCTAACACAATACCTTAACAGATTCGCGGCACACTTGATACCGACTGCTGAGATCCGGTCACGACGATTTCAACAAGGGTTGGATCTGGAAATCCAAGCTGCATTAGCTACAGGGGATTTCCCGACCCATGATTCGGCTCTGAAGGCTGCCCATAGATATGAGGTAGTGGTGAAGAGGAAGGGTAGACCTTAATCTGCCGGAGTGAAGCGCCATGCCAACCAGATGGCAGGAGGAGCCTCTTCAAGGCCAACCGTTGAATCCAGGAGACCGGAAGAACCCAATAACCAGCCAAGTCCCAATTTTTTCTTCTATTGAAAGAGGGAAGGACACTTGTTGAAGGATTGTAGGCGCGTAAAAGGTATGTGCTTAGTTTGTGGCGCATCCAACCACGGAATTGAAAACTGTCCTTATAGACGCAACCCAGCCCACTCACCCACCAACTACCCGCAGCGGCTAGCTATCCAGGCTCCTGCACCTCGTCTTGCACTCCCAGCCCCACCTCCTGCACAGCCTAATCACCAATTCCAACAGCCACTGAGGAACATGCCCCAAGGATAGAGGAATGTGCCTCCAATTAGGAGGAATGTACCCCGGCGTCAGACTTTCACATTAGCAGCCAAAGAAGCAGAGGTCGTAGACCAAGGTAACATTGGTATTTCTCTTCAAACTTTTTCTCAAACCTTTGCATCATCTCATTATTTTTCATACACCACCAATAGTTCTACCACCAATTTTACTTGAATCTGTTACACTTTCCTTCTACAAATTTCGAGGACGAAATTTGTATAAGTAGGGTAGAATGTAACAACCCTAACATTCTGTATGATTTTTTTTCAAAATACAGAAAAGGACACCTAAGCCTGAGCACGAGTTATAAATTTGTTTTGCTTTTGAACAGCAAGAATGAGTTTGTAGCTCACTGGTAAGGCCTTGCACCGCTGAGACTTAGCACCCGAGTTCAAATCCCATCAGCCACATTGTTTTTTAGTTAAATTTCTTTTAATCTTTTTAGAAGCCCAAGAGCCTACACGTGCACTACGCGTAAACTGAGGAGTCACGGTTTAAATAAATATGTGCACTGAAGAATACAAAGCGACCCCGACACATTGCACCAAAACCAACCCTCATTCGCCGGTGTTGGCCCGGCAAAAAGCCAAAAATAACCGGTACCGCCGATTCAACCCGACGGTAATGCCACCATCTTCTCACTCCTGCAACCTTTCAGCTACCATACTCCTTTCACACTGCTTGTTTTCTCTGCATTCATACAAAGAACATTAAATCACCAATTTAACCCAATTTTAATGCAAATTTTAATTGCATTTCTTTCACACACCAAACCCTAATGTTTCCCTATAAATACCACTCCATTTTACACCCCTCTCACCCAGAATTCTATTACAAAATCTATACAAAATTTTCAAGTCCTTAGTGTACAAGTGGAGTTAGCGAAGGGCGAAGCTCCAACGAACTTCCGAGGAGATTCCGGCGACGAAACGACGTTCCGACACTTCCCAATCCTTCTCCTATCTCTTCTCTCTCTTTTAAACCTGTAAGTCCCTTCTTCCCCTCTCTCCTTCTTCTATAAAAATCTACATTTCCAAAACCCGACGGAAGCGGAGTTAATCCGACTTCCGATTCGGTTTTTCTTTAAAAATCCATTTTTTATCAAACAAAAATATACCAAACTCTCACATCATGTTCAATAAACATTAAAAAACATCTTAAACAAGTTTCATCACAAAATATTATTATAGGCAACTTCTATTGTAGTTTTACAGTAAAATACCACATATTTTAGTTTCCGACATAATCATCATAATAACTATTTTTCCTTTAGATAGTTCACGAGGTAATGACCTACCTCATCACAACACATATCTTTATCATAGCATGATGAATTTTGGGACAATAGAATATAGGAAATACGACTATACAAATAAATACCCTAAACTTACAAAACCGTT
This sequence comes from Agapanthus africanus, assembly GCA_030015575.1. Taxonomy (NCBI): domain Eukaryota; kingdom Viridiplantae; phylum Streptophyta; class Magnoliopsida; order Asparagales; family Amaryllidaceae; genus Agapanthus; species Agapanthus africanus. Next base: position 353,025,350 of record CM057351.1, read on the forward strand.
TTCTATAAAAAGATGTATTTAACATTTCCATGCAATTACGGCTCTACAACCCATTTTAGGGACCCCGTTCGGGATGGTGCGGGTTATCGCACATCCTCGGGCCTAGTAGAGCGAGATGCAGACCTCCGCAAGGAGTATTCGATCTCGATGGAATTTTTATACATTTTTCTTTAAAAAATGAGATTTTTACAAGAAAATAAATAAATTATTTTCATAAATATATATATATAAACAAAATATCTATTTAAATTATATAAATATTCCAAGTTTTCTAAATCAAAGGAATCACTATTACATGAAGATACCATTCAAATACAACACAAGTACAATATTTCAAGAAAATACCATATACTATGAACTAGGTTCTATTCACTAGAAATTTCACATTTATAAAATATACATCTATGAAAACCCTAATGATGATAATCAAATGCTTGACGTGTATTTTGAAATTATACCAAAACTATTTTTACATAAAACCCTCACAAGTTATACTAAATTACAATAAGGACCCTAGTAAACATAGGTTTAAGCGGGACCAGTCTCTTGAGCCTCGGGGAGCCGGAGATGTGGGTGTTTGCCTATTTAAGGTATACAATCTAACAAACGGTGTTATCAACACAGTAACTGTCTTGGAAAAAGACACAAATCCTGTCGTCCATGTGTAGCAATTACCGATAACATCAAAACTTAATTCAGGATTTCAATTTCTTTTCTAAGTGTCTGACTCAGACTGAGTCTCGATCTAATCAATCTGATTTGAATACGATTCAAGTATAAACTTACAACACAACTACTCAATATAAATCCGTCTGCACAATCTATTTCAATATATAACTTGACTGAACCGAACCATGGATATACATCCATCTACATGATTCTCCAGTTACATCCATTTAATGATATCATGGTTTCGGCAAGTCATCCATATACAATTTACAATACAAGACAATACAATACAAATAATACAATCAAGTCATCGCGGGGTTTATAAAGGGGTAGACTGGTACGGAACATGTTAAAGGTGGCACGAGGTGGTCACTTAAGACGTAATTATATCTATGTCGTTGTTCTGTGGTATTATCGATGGAACCTTGTACTACGGGTTACCAAAGTACACGGTGTAAGTTGGACTCCTCTCGTATACACCGGCATCTTCTGTACCAAGCTACAAACAACAGCGTTAACAATATAAACAAACATAGGATATACTCTCTCTCTATGTCTACCCTATCTCCACTCATCTTTGGGACTTACCGAGCGATTGTTCGCTGACGACATTCTGTTTCTTCTTTCTTTGGAATGTTGTTAGGTGGATCGGACCTTCTAGAGACAGAGCCTAGCAGCGAGGACTTGGATCAGATAGCCTTCGACCCAGAGCTCTAGTTTACTTGTACAATTCATTTTCATTTCTGTTATGCCACTGTTTAGGCATCGCTTTCATTCCATGTATTTACATTTCAGATGTATTGTAAAAGGAATGTTAAATAAATAAGGTTGTTGTTCATTCCATCTTGTCTCTTGTGCACTTTACTTTATATTGCTTAGATACGCTTGGCGTGTTTACTTCTGAGTAAATGCATAGCGGACCTCGTCGCGTCTCCTTGCCCGTACACTGGGAAGTGGGGGTATGACAATCACCTACTGCTGGCGTATTGACGAGTCTTTAGAGTCCCACACAGAAGTTTCCTAGTTCAAGCGAAACGAAGTAGGACACATATGTGATATGTGTGTAGGCCTGATTAAATACGTGTATGTGATACCGTATTGTAATCTGACAGTTATTTGTTATCGAGTTAGGTTATATGTGATATAACCAAATTATCGAATTAAGTGTTGATTTGATAATGTGATACATAGATAAATGATATTAGTCGGTTATATGTGATATAACCGGATTATTAAATCAAGTGTTGATTTAATTATGTGATATATATTGTATGTGATATAATTATATCTTAACTAATATCATTAGCTCACTAATTATTCTTCATAATATATATATATATATGATATATATATATATATGATAATGAAGCATGGCTTGAATTTCTATTTTTGAGAAAAATAGAAATGAGGTGGAAAATGAGAGCATGGTTTCAAGTATGGCTTTTAAGTTATTTTATTTATCTTGACTCACTATTCAAGTATGGTTGCAATTTTATATTGCTAATTTCCATGCTTGAATGAGTGGGGGTCAAGAGTTGCCATTCATTCTTTGCCCATTCCAACACTTAGCCATTTTTTGATGGTTTTGCTCTCTTGCTCTCATCTTCTTCCTCTTCTTCATGCCACCATGGTTCAAGCTTCAACCCTCACATGTGATGTGAATCATGAAGCTTGAACACATATTAGTGAGCCTCATATCCCCTACTTCACCATCCTACTCTTGACTAGCGATCAAGTATAGCGTGTTTCCTACGCTAAAGAGTTTAGTGTAGAGGTAGCTTGAGTTGGAGAGAGTTCGCGTGGATCATCTTCAGCACGAAGGTCATCGGAGGAAGCTCGTCCAAACCCTCAAGTGGAGCCTAGTGGAGTCGCGGGACTACTACACGGAGCATGTGAAGTGAAAGACTCGATCTACGAGGGTATAGCCATCTTCACTTTCATATAGTTTAGTTGATATCAAACTTAAAACCCTAATCATCTAGTTAACGATCTTTTAAACTCTAGCTTAGCACCTATAAAAATTTGAATTTGGTATACTTGATGTCACTTGGACCTCATGGTGATGCTAGGGTAGACTTTCAGTGCTTAGGTACATGAGCGTTGTTAATCTACTAAACTATGGTAAAGCGCGCCTATAAAGAAGCACCAAAAAGTTTTAGCATCATACACACATACACATATATAATATAATAACCGAATGCTTAATTAAACAACCTTACCAAAATTTCCTCTAAGGCCATTTGCTTCTTATCCTCCAAAGCTTTCGCCGTCCTACTCACCGAGACATAACTAGACCCAACTTTCACGTAATGTAGTGTTCATTTCTCGTTGTTACAGATTGAGGAACAGAATTTTTTGATCTGTTTCGCCCCTGGCTCGACGAAATCACGAGTCGCCAACATATACACCTCGATCTTTAGGCCATCCTTCCCACGACGCCATATGTCCAGTGCCTATGTGGGGCCCCTTTTCTCAGGACCCTGACTCGACGAACTAGATCCCTTGTCCTCCTCAGACTGTCCACGTTCACGACCACGTTGCGAACTCCTAGCCTGAGACATTTCTAATGCAACACATATATATAGGATAACAATTTTAAAAAACAGTTAAGCAATCACATATTTTTAGATGAAAATTTATCACAGTAAAAATATTCAACACATAAGAATATGAGTACTCTAAGAAAATGTAAAATTAGTACAATTCTGCATAACTAAAAGCTGCATGTATTTAAAGGAGACGAAAATGAAAATTATGATAAGTTGATGTGTTTAATTGTCTACAAGATTATAAATAATACAAACATGTAAAATTTTGTAATCATCATCCTCTGTAGTACTACTCTCACTTGCTGAATTTTACTGGGAGTCGTCGATGAATTGTTCCGGTTCACGCGTCGTTTGTTTTCATTTATGGACAGTGGATCTTGATGATCCCTCCTCTACAACAATTTCTGGAGCGATGTCACCCCTTGATAAGCTCACGTCGTTGATAACCATAGTCAGATCTGTTTACCCTCTTTGGGGACTTCCAGTGATTGAACGTTGAAACAAATATGAGTTTAAACAAAACAATTTATTTAGTGGTTTTAAAAATTGACTAGAAGGTTCTGGATTCGAGACTTCCAGCAGCGCAAGCGCGTATTGTTAATTACACCTCATTGTCATAGGATGCACCTGAACGGGATACCGTACTAACTCATTTCAAATTGCATCATTATGGTGGGAGGTTAGTGTATATATTAGTAAAGTAAGTACCAAATATAGGGTGAACAAAAGAATATATATTTTATTCATTTTGTTCAAGTTTGTATACAATTAAATGTAAATACATTGATATTTGGAAAAAGAATGTAATATACATCGAGCTCTCATTTGAGAGTTGAATGGAAATACTTAAAGGTATTTTAAAGTCAACTTGGTGAAAATTGATGGACACTGCCTTATGTGGAGACCACATCACTTGTGCTGGTATGTAAGTGGGACACCCTAGATAGGGTCTACACTACATCTTTTAAGGTAAGGGTATCACTTCATTTGAAGTATAGGTAGTATTTAATTTGAAATATCGGTGGCATTTCATTTGAAATGCAAGTGAGACACCCTAAGTGGGGTCCACACCAGTCATGCATAAGTGAGACACCCTAGGTAGGATCCACACTACTTCATTTGAAATAAGGAACACTTCATTCGAAGTGTAAATGGGACCCCTAGATGGGGTCCACATATGTTAAGGAAGCAGAGATGTTTCCATTTAGAAAGGCCTATTTAGGGCCTCCTGAGGGACCGGGAGAGGGTCCCAAAGCAGCCGGGAAGCCATTTTGGGGCCTCCCGAAAGCTCCCTCAAGCCAAATCAGAAAACTCTTTTATGGAGTTTTTTTGGCATGAAACTCATTTATTTTGAGTTTCAAGCGCCTATTGAGAATGTGTAATATCATTCTCAATAGTTTATGTAAAATGAACATATGGGTTTATGTTCAAAAGGTAAGGACATGGCTTTGAGGGCTATGTTCATATGATGAATGCACTGCATTCACTAAAACCGACATGCTCCGTAGGTCTGATAAATGTATAGGGTATTCCTACTCATAAAAGACTTGAGAATAGGGTTTTCCTATTCATGAAGATCATGAAGACATTATTTTCATATCTCGGGACATGAATGGAGTATTTTATTCATATATGTCTGTTATAGACATACAATCATACACAGACATGTTTATATCTGAAGATGAATAAGATTTTCCTATTCACATGTCCATGTCTCATGAATATGATTTTCCAATTCAAAGGTATCCTAAAGACATATTTTATGTCTTAAGTAATGAATGGAATTTCCATTCATATGATTAGAGGCACCAATGTATGTCTCAGAATGAATAGAATTTTCTATTAACCATTTTTTTAAAAGAAAGAACATAGGGTTTTGACCTATGTTCTTTAAGAAATAGCTCGTCTATTTCTATTTATGTATTGGGTAACAGGATGGCCTGTTTCACAAATATGCAGAACATGTGATGGCCCATGTTCTTAGTTCGGTTTATATTAGTCAACACCTTTGTGTTCTAAATCTCCTTCATCATGGAGGAAGCCATGGCCATGGCTCCCGAGATCCTCTGTTGAGGCAAAAAACTTGTATAAGTTTTCTAGATTCTCTCTCTGATCAGAGAGAGATGGAAAGAGGGGGAGGGGATTACAAGAGTGAAGGAATAGAGATATCTCATTCCTGTATTCTCACCTTCTTTTTTTTCCTTCTTCTTCTTCTTCTTCTTCTTTCTTCATTTGAGAACTTTAACAAAAGTTCAGAGTTTCGAGCCTAAAGAGTTCTCTCCTTTTATCAGTTGCTCACAGGGGGGTATTTATACCCCTGTGTAAGTGGGGAGTAGTGGTAACTACTTCCTTGATATCAGGGGAAGTGGGGGTGGAAATCCCCCACCATCTCTTGAAAAATCGGTAAAACTTATTCTGAAGAAGGAGGTCCTGACACTATTTAGTGTCGGGGCACCCCAATTAAGGACTTCCCGAGCTCGGGAAGGGGGTATCCCGATAGGGGATGCCTCAAAGAAACTCAATTTTGAGTTAAGGCAACTTAATTTTGAGTTGTATCAAGGGGACTGTCTTATGTAGGGGGTCCACTAGTGATGAACAAGCCTTTGGCTTCTTGATCATGTTTTTGATTCGAAGATTTGATCACTGGGAAAATATTGTAAGTATTTCAAGTTTCTTTTGGAAGTTAGAATTTTAACTCCAATAAGATCTTATAATGATATGACTGGCGTGGTTAGACATTCAAAATTTTCATCAGGATTTCCCATGTTATAATAATTTCGCTGATTTGTGCTAATTGCGACATACCACTCAGCACCACAAGGGTCTGAGACAAAAAAATATTGACATGCTTGACTCGCTAATATATAAAGCCCATTCGTGAAAGCCGGTTTTGCTGAATTTAGTAGAAGTAGCCCGTTTTCTACTTTGAAACCTCAGCGTTCTGTCTTAAGATCATACCATAGGCACTTCAATAGGACAACACTGTGTGCTGTTGGGGTAAAAATTTACACCCCGGTTGACCAAGTCAAAATCAAAGTCAACCCCAAGCCAGGTGGGCCCAAGCCCAGGTCAAGCGGGCCCATGCCCAAGTCGAGCCCGCAGCCAGCCTCCCCATGCCAACAACAAAATCATGTAATAAATAATTTTTATGTAATTTTTTATGCATGAATGTAAACGAAATGGGCATAAAGCCAATATTTTGTAAGCCCATGGCTTATGTGCAAAAATGAAATGGCACATGAGCTATGGGATGGCTAAAATGCCATTTTTGTAAAGCCCAAGGAGCTATATGTAAATATGTAAGCTTATATAAGGCAACATGATGAATAAAAAAACAACACTTTTCATTCTCTCCAAAAAAAATTAGATCTGAGATCTTTTCTCCTTCCTCAAGGTTCCAAAACCTTCTTCTTTCTCTTGAATTAAATCAAGAGTTTTACTCTTCCTTTTCAAAAACAAAATAGTTTTTCACCACCAAACCCACAAAGGGGAACTTGGATCTGTCTTTGGATCCCAAAAAGGAGAGATTTTGAGATCTCACATCTCTTGATCTTGAAGATCCAGCTAACATAGGAGGAGGAAGAAGACCCCTTCCATTAACCCCAAAAACACACTCAGGAGTCCAACTCCTCTCTGATTTCTCTTCCGAGAATCTTTTTAGGCTAAAAGCCTCTTTTCCTCGCCGGCGCTCAAGCGCAGAGCGCCCACGTGCCGACACGTGGCGCGCTTGCGCTCAAGCGCTCAGCGCTCAAGCGCAAAGCACCCACGTGCCAACACGTGGCGCTCTTGCACAACAGCGCCCTGCGCTCGAGCGCAAAGCGCCCATATGCCGACACGTGGCGCACTTGCGCTTAAGCGCAAACGCTCGAGCGCAAGTCGCCCCAGTGCCGACATGTGGCGCGCTTGCGCTCAAGCGCAAGCGCTCGAGCGCAAGTCGCCCCAGTGCCGACACGTGGCGCGCTTGCGCTCAAGCGCACAGCGCTCTGGCGCAAGTCGCCCCTGTGCCAACACGTGGCGCACTTGCGCTCAAGCGCCCAGCGCTCAAGCGCAAGTCACCCCCGTGCCGACACGTGGCGCACTTGCGCTCGAGCGTCAGGCGCTGAAGCGCAGAGCGCCCACGTGCCGACACGTGGCGCGCTTGCGCTACAGCGCCCTGCGCTCAAGCGCAGAGCGCCTACGTGCCGACACGTGGCGCGCTTGCACTACAGCGCCCTGCGCTCATGCGCAGAGCGCCCACGTGCCGACACGTGGCATGCTAGCGCCTGAGCGCACAGCACCTGAGAGCACAGCGCCCAAGGCGCTGGCCCCACGCATCCTTTGGATACCTTTTCCCCCTCTTTCTTTTATATATATATATACATATATACATATATATACACATATGCATACATATATGCACACACACATACACCACGACACTGTCCCTGTTAGAAAAAAATTTCTAACGGGGCACTGCCCCGCACCCCACAAGGGGGCTGCTAGCCCCCTTGACCCCCAGCCCGCTATCCGGATAGCGGGACCCCCGTAAAAACTCTGCGTGGCTCCCGACATATCCAAAACCCCCCTTTCAAAACACAACACACGTACACTGCACATTGAGTTCGCATGACCAGTTTAACCCGTTAATCGGAGGTTCCCTCGCCCCAAAGACGAGGGGTAATTAACGGCAGCTTAGTCCGCGGCTGCCGGAGATTCGGATCCCCACAATCAATAAACCCCGGCCTACCCTAGGCAGGGGGAATCTGTAGTACGCCTGACAAGCGCGCGCGTATTCCCATGTCGATGGGGTGACGAAAAACACCCTACAGATTCTGGCACGCCCGGTGGGACCAATCTCTCCTCCCATATTTCGGGTTAAGCATTCATGCGAACTCAATCAATATACATATCTATATTTATACTAAAATATGCTCTTTCATGCAGGTTTTCCAAGCAATCACACCTCAACGATGTCTCCAAGGATCAGCTCAGCTCCCGTCTCCTACACAATGAAGATAGACTCCAGGACGGTCTTCCCGGCAAGTCTCGGGCGACAATGGGAGAAAGAGCCGCTACCATTTGGCTCTATCATGTTTGTGTTAACTAACGCCATCCCAGCTCCTCAAGCCCCGGTGGCAGACAAACCGGTCTCGAAAGGCAGGAGACCAAATGTGGTGATCTCGAAGGCATCCCAACCCAAACGCAAATCGGTGTCTGGACGGCTTTCTATGGCCCCAACTGGGGGCAAAGCTATCGGAACAAAAGAAGTTGCCAGACGTCGTGGGCAAGCCCAGACGATACCTTCGACGGACACGCAGGTAGATGTCTTCTCAAGCATCCCCATCACTCGGCCTATGGCGGCTTCTCGAAGAGCAGAAGCCTGCCAAGCACTTAAGGCAGAGAAGCTGAGGCAGAAGCGGCTCAGATATAGAGCCAACAAAAGGGCTAGGGCTCTGGCCATGTTAAAATTTATGAATTTCCAAAGCCCGGACCGCTCCGCGAAACCAGCTTCCAGTGATGAAAGAATGGCTGAATGTGTTATCCACACTGTCTACATGGCCGGACATGAAGAAACGAACCCTCCTCTTCTTCATAGCCATGGTGATGATATGGTTGACGCTACCCAGCATCGGCTCGATCTAAATGATGAAGAGCCCACTCAGGCCGATAAGCCAGAGGAGCCCGTGGTTCCTACGGAATTGAGCTCAGGCAATAAAGATTACCCGGTTGTCATAGCCGGAACTACAGAACAAGTATTATTCCAATGGCTTCAAAGGCAATTTCAGGACAGGGATGAGAAGATGGCCAAGGTCTATTCCAAAGTCGACGAGCTGGGAAACGTCGTGGCAGATCTCGCGATCCAAGTCGCCCGATTGCAATTACAGCAGAATCAAATTTTGGCTCATGAGCCAGGGATTGATACCCGGGGGCAGCCAACTGATATTCCTTTCAACCTAAAAGCGGAGCGCCTTCGCGAAAAACGGCCGCAATCAGCCTCCAGTCCCTCCGATACATACGCCGGGGGGGAATCGCCTCTGAAAGAGAAGCTGGAAAAGGTCTATTCCTTCAAGAGGGAAAAGGTCCACAAGATATTCAGGGACGCCCTAAGAAACGGTCTACAACTGCCAGAATCAAAGAGACCGCAAGAAGAGAATATGACCGACGACGCAAAATATTGCCCCTATCACAGGGTGATAGGTCATGCTATTGAGGACTACTTCGTCTTCAAAGATTGGGTCGAAAGGCAATACAAGATGGGAGAGATAGAACTGTCTAAAGGCATGTTAGCAAACAGTCAAGCTACGATCGCCGATTTCATGCAAATGGGGACCGAAGCCTTTCGGGAACCTAATCCTCCCAGACATGTGCCTCGAGGACCAGCATCAGTAAAGGCACCTACTCCAATGGAGAGAAAGAAGAAGGTATACTCCTTCAGGAGGGATGAAGTCCGCAAAATATTCATGGACGCCTTGAACAATGGTCTGCAACTGCCTGTTTCAAAGAGACCACAGGAAATGAACATGACCGGCAATCCCATGTACTGCCCATATCATAGAGTGGTGGGTCATACCATCGAAGACTGCTATATTTTCAAAGATTGGGCAGAGGACCAATATAAGCTTGGAAAAACCTCACAATCCTCAGATGTATCGGCAAACCACAGAGCTAGGTCATCAACACAGCTCCGCCAAGATCAAAGTTCAAGGAGCTGGGATAAGCAAAAAGGACCACCACGTCGTTAAACTGGGAACAGCCGCGGACCATCACGTCATTAAACTGGGAACAATCGACCTCTAAGTCGTTAAACTGGGAATGTAAATATATATATATGTAAATAAACAAAAAATGTGTAAATAAAAGAAAAATAAAGAAAAGCCGAAATAATTCGGCAACTCGCAATAAAAATCAGCGAGTAAAAATAAAAATGAAAATAAAGCTGAAATGATGGGGCAACCGCGAATAAAAAGCCGAAATGATAGGGCAATCGCGACCTTCGCGATAAGAAAAGCTGAAATGATAGAGCAATCGCGGTAAAACAAAAAAAAAAAAACAAACAAAACAAAGGCGAATGATGAGTCGCTCCTGGTACCATATTCCAGTGCAGCGATGCAGACGCCAACAAAAATTCAAATTTCCAAAATTCTACCAGCCCTACGGTTAGTCCTCAAATTGACTACCGTATACAATCCACGGGCTCAAATAATTCTCAGCATACCCATGCCCTACCGCAACCACCAGTTACGCGGCTGGTCTCCGCCTTTGGAATTATGCTCCATTGGGAAGACCCACTCATGTGTCCTGGCACATGTGCTTCAGTGTTAACAACGCTGATGCCGGCCCCTATCCCAAAATTCCAAATCAATCCAATAGACCTCCACGTCGTTAAACTGGAAACAGATGACCTCTAAGTCGTTAAACTGGAAACAGATGACCACCAAGTCTTTAAACTGGAAACAGACGACCTCCAAGTCGTTAAACTGGAAACAGATGACCTTCAAGTCGTTAAACTGGAAACAGATGACCTCTAAGTCGTTAAACTGGAAACAGATGACCACCAAGTCTTTAAACTAGAAACAGACGACCTCCAAGTCGTTAAACTGGAAACATATGACCTTCAAGTCGTTAAACTGGAAACAGATGACCACCAAGTCATTAAACTGGAAACGTATGACCTCTAAGTCATTAAAATGGAAACATTAGACCTCTAAGTCGTTAAACTGGAAATAGATGACCTCTACGTCGTTAAACTGGAAACAGATGACCTCTACGTCGTTAAACTGGAAATAGACCTCTAAGTCTTTAAACTGGAAACAGATGACCTCTACGTCGTTAAACTGGAGACAGATGACCTCTGAGTCGTTAAACTGGAAACAACAGACCTCTACGTCGTTAAACTGGAAACAGATGACCTCTACGTCTTTAAACTGGAAACAGATGACCGCTAAGTCGTTAAACTGGAAACAGTAGACCTCTAAGTCTTTAAACTAGAAACAGATGACCTCTAAGTCGTTAAACTGGAGACAGTAGACCTCTAAGTCGTTAAACTGGAAACAGTAGACCTCTAAGTCTTTAAACTGGAAACAGTAGACCTCTAAGTCGTTAAACTAGAAACAGATGACCACCACGTCGTTAAACTGGAAACAGATGACATCTAAGTCGTTAAACTGGAAACAGTAGACCTCTAAGTCATTAAACTGGGAACGAGGGAAATCCACTCATGTGTCCTCACGATACATGAGGAGAACAAACCTTTGTGGGATCCTTATGACTCACAAAGGGAAAGCATACTTAGGAGTCCTCACGACTCCTAAGGAGAACATACACCTGCAGGATCCTTACGACTCACAGGGAGAAAATACCTTTATGGGACCCTCATGGCCCATAAAATTGAAAAGCCTTAGACGATAGGGATCTAAACCTGTCTCCTAAACCATCGCTCCCCAGTCCCAAAGCGGCGAATGATGAGTCGCTCCTGGTACCATATTCCAGTGCAGCGATGCAGACGCCAACCAAATTCCAACCCCATACCCCAAACGGCGAATGATGAGTCGCTCCTGGTACCATATTCCAGTGCAGCGATGCAAACGCCAACCAAATTCCAAATCCCATACCCTAAAACGGCGAATGATGAGTCGCTCCTGGTACCATATTCCAGTGCAGCGATGCAGACGCCAACCAAATTCTAAACTCAAATTCCCAAGCGGCGAATGATGAGTCGCTCCTGGTACCATATTTCAGTGCAGCGATGCAGACGCCAACCAAATTCCAACTCCCATACCCCAACGGCGAATGATGAGTCGCTCCTGGGACCATATTCCAGTGCAGCGATGCAGACGCCAACAAAGTCCTGAAATGTTTTTGGCCCTACGGTCTGGATCATACATCCTGCAAAACCGTATAGAATCCACGGGCGTAAAACGATCTCAATCTCTCCCAAGTCCTACCGGCGAGATCACATTCAAAGTCCCACCGACAGGGAAGATCAAAAAAAAAAGGAAAAAAAAAGGGGAGAAGAAAAAAAGAAGGTATGTCCACAAGCAAAATGGGCACGGATGAAAACCCGAAAGGGCTCCGTGAGTAAAAACAGCAGGACTGCCGGCGAGTTTGTGAAAACCCAAAAGGGCGCAAACTCATGAAAAAGAGATGAAATGCACTCGCAAAGTCCTCTCGACTTTGTGAGGAGAAAATTCCCGCGTGAGATCCTACGACTCACAAAAGGAGCCACACACTTAAGAGTCCTCACGACTCGTAGGGAGAAAATACACCTACGGGATCCTTACGACCCGTAGGGAGAAAATGCTTTTATGGGACCCTCACGGCCCATAAAATTGAAAAGCCTTAGGTGATAGGGATCTAAACCTGTCTCCTAAACCACCAATTCCCAAAACCTTCCGGGGCAAATGATGAGTTGCTCCTGGTATTATTCCAGTGCAGCAATGCAGAAGCCAAACAAAAAACCAAATCCAAATCCTCCCAGGGCACATGATGAGTTGCTCCTGGCATTATTCCAGTGCAGCAATGCAGATGCCGACAGAAAACCAATTCCCAAATCCTCTCAAGACAGATGATGATTCGCTCCTGGTACCATATTCCAGTGTAGCGATGCTGATGTCAACCCAAATCAAATCAAACCAACCTCTATGGCGGAATCATGCTCCGTCCCAGAATTTACCCCGTGTCGAAATCATGCTTCGCCTCGGGATATCTACCTTCCCTGCCGGAATTATGCTCCGCCTCGGAATCAAGTCAACCCGACACTCCGTGCCGCGGAAAAGTCGATCGGCGACACTCCGCGCCGGGGAAAACTCAACCCGACATTCCGCGCCGGGGAAAAGTCCATCAGCGACACTCCATGCCGGGGAAAAGTCAACCTGACACTCCACGCCGGGGAAAAGTCCATCAGCGACACTCCGTGCCGGGGAAAAGTCAACCCGACACTCCGCGCCAGGGAAAAATCCATTAGTGACACTCCGTGCCGGGGAAAAGTCAACCCGACACTCCACGCCAGGGAAAAGTCGATCAGCGACACTCCGCGCCGGGGAAAAGTCAACCCGACACTCCGCGCCTGGGAAAAGTCGATCAGCGACACTCCGTGCCGGGAAAAAGTCAACCCGACACTCCGCGCCAGGGAAAAGTCGATCAGCGACACTCCGTGCCGAGGAAAAGTCAACCAGCGACACTCCGCGCCGGGGAAAAGTCCATCAGCGACACTTCATGCCGGGGAAAAGTCAACCAGCGACACTCCGCGCCGGGAAAAAGTCCATCAGCGACACTCCGTGCCGGGGAAAAGTCAACCAGCGACACTCCACGCCGGGGAAAAGTCCATCGGCGACACTCCGTGCCGGGGAAAAGTCAACCAGTGACACTCCGCACCGGGGAAAAGTCCATCAGCGACACTCCGTGCTGGGGAAAAGTCAACCAGCAACACTCCGCGCCGGGAAAAAGTCCATCAGCGACACTCCGTGCCGGGGAAAAGTCAACCAGCGACACTCCGCGCCGGGGAAAAGTCCATCAGCGACACTCCGTGCCGGGGAAAAGTCAACCCGACACTCCGCGCCGGGGAAAAGTCGATCAGCGACACTCCGTGCCGAGGAAAAGTCAACCACCGACACTCCGCGCCGGGGAAAAGTCGATCAGCGACACTCCGTGCCGGGGACACGTCTACCAAATCGCTCCTGATCAGAGCGTTGACCGTCCATGTCGCAAAAAGGGCAGTGCAGGCTTCCTACAAAGCAGGAACCGGATCGCTCCGGGCAAGGGAAATGTCTACCACGGACACTCTGTCTCGGAGAAGCGTCAAGCGTCGACCGTCCACGTCGTAAAAAGGGCAGTGCAGGCTTCCCACAAATCGGGAACCAATTCGCTCCGGATCAGAGCGTCGACCGTCCACGTCGTAAAAAGGGCAGTGCAGGCTTCCCACAAATCGGGAACCAAATCGCTCCGGATCAGAGCGTCGACCGTCCACGTCGTAAAAAGGGCAGTGCAGGCTTCCTACAAAGCAGGAACTGGATCGCTCCGGGCAAGGGAAACGTCTACCACGGACACTCTGTCTCGGAGAAGCGTCAAGCGTCGACCGTCCACGTCGTAAAAAGGGCAGTGCAGGCTTCCCACAAATCGGGAACCAATTCGCTCCGGATCAGAGCGTCGACCGTCCACGTCGTAAAAAGGTCAGTGCAGGCTTCCCACAAATCGGGAACCAAATCGCTCCGGATCAGAGTGTCGACCGTCCACGTCGTAAAAAGGGCAGTGCAGGGTTCCTACAAAGCAGGAACCAGATCACTCCGGGCCAGGGAAATGTCTACCACGGACACTCCGTCTCGGAGATGCGCCAAGCGCCGACCTTCCAAGTCGCAAAAAGGGCAGAACCGACCGTCCATGTCGTAAAAAGGGCAGTGCATCCCAAAAAGTGGGAACCAAAGCAAGTCGCCTCCACGCAAAAGAAGATCCATCAATTTCATGCACACGACCCACATATGCTGTGTGCATTTATTGATGGGGGGCAATTTGTTGGGGTAAAAATTTACACCCCGGTTGACCAAGTCAAAATCAAAGTCAACCCCAAGCCAGGTGGGCCCAAGCCCAGGTCAAGCGGGCCCATGCCCAAGTCGAGCCCGCAGCCAGCCTCCCCATGCCAACAACAAAATCATATAATAAATAATTTTTATGTAATTTTTTATGCATGAATGTAAACGAAATGGGCATAAATCCAATATTTTGTAAGGTCATGGCTTATGTGCAAAAATAAAATGGCACGTGAGCTATGGGATGGCTAAAATGCCATTTTTGTAAAGCCCAAGGGGCTATATGTAAATATGTAAGCCTATATAAGGCAACATGATGAATAAAAAAACAACACTTTTCATTCTCTCCAAAAAAAATTAGATCTGAGATCTTTTCTCCTTCCTCAAGGTTCCAAAACCTTCTTCTTTCTTTTGAATTAAATCAAGAGTTTTACTCTTCCTTTTCAAAAACAAAATAGTTTTTCACCACCAAACCCACAAAGGGGAACTTGGATCTGTCTTTGGATCCCAAAAAGGAGAGATTTTGAGATCTCACATCTCTTGATCTTCAAGATCCAGCTAACAGAGAAGGAAGAAAAAGAACCCCTTCCATTAACCCCAAAAACACACTCAGGAGTCCAACTCCTCTCTGATTTCTCTTCCGAGAATCTTTTTAGGCTAAAAGCCTCTTTTCCTCGCCGGCGCTCAAGCGCAGAGCGCCCACGTGCCGACACATGGCGCGCTTGCGCTCAAGCGCAAAGCGCCCACGTGCTGACACGTGGCGCTCTTGCACAACAGCGCCCTGCGCTCGAGCGCAAAGCGCCCACGTGCCGACACGAAGTCGCCCCAGTGCCGACACGTGGCGCGCTTGCGCTCCAGCGCAAGCGCTCGAGCGCAAGTCGCCCCAGTGCCGACACGTGGCACGCTTGCGCTCAAGCGCACAGCGCTCTGGCGCAAGTCGCCCCCGTGCCGACACGTGGCGCACAGCGCTCAAGCGCAAGTCGCTCCCGTGCCAACACGTGGCGCACTTGCGCTCGAGCGTCAGGCGCTGAAGCGCAAAGCGCCCACGTGCCGACACGTGGCGCGCTTGCGCTACAGCGCCCTGCGCTCAAGCGCAGAGCGCCCACGTGCCGACACGTGGCACGCTGGCGCCTGAGCGCACAGCACCTGGGCACACAGCGCCCAAGGCGCTGGCCCCACGCATCCTTTGGATGCCTTTTCCCCCTCTTTCTTTTATATATATATATATACATATATACATATATATACACATATGCATACATATGTGCACACACACATACACCACGACACTGTCCCTGTTAGAAAAAAATTTCTAACGGGGCGCTGCCCCGCATCCCGCAAGGAGGCTGCTAGCCTCCTTGACCCCCAGCCCGCTATCCGAGTAGGGGACCCCCGTAAAAACTCTGCATGGCTCCCGACATATCCAAAATCCCCTTTCAAAACACAACACACGTACACTGCACATTGAGTTCGCATGACCAGTTTAACCCGTTAATCGGAGGTTCCCTCGCCCCAAAGGCGAGGGGTAATTAACGGCAGCTTAGTCCGCGGCTGCCGAAGATTCGGATCCCCACAATCAATAAACCCCGGCCTACCCTAGGCAGGGGGGAATCTGTAGTACGTCTGACAAGCGCGCGCGTATTCCCATCTCGATGGGGTGACGAAAAACACCCTACATATGCAAGATAATGTACATGCACTATATCTTGCAGCACACCATAATAGTCAAGTTGTCCCGTAGCTGGATTGAGATCTCTAAACGATGCGTAATCTCTTATGGTTAATGTTAGAAAAATACTGCAGTTTTGGAACTTTCTGCGTGCATCTCTAGCTTGTGTGTGAAATCTAAATCCATTAACGACATAACCGAGTCGGCCGAGTCGGGCCGGGGCTCACCGTCGAAGGTCCGTCGTCGTCTGGTTAGCACAGTGGGGTAGTTTGTTTTTTGTGTGATCTTTGGTTTTACAGGTTTAGCACGTGTAGACTTTTGGGATTCTAAAAATTTAAAAAGAAATCAATATTAAAAATAATGTAGGGGATAGGATTTGAACTCTGGTGCTTTGGTTCAGCAGTGCAAGGTATTACCAATGAGCTACAAGCTCCTTCTTGCTATTAAAAAGCAAAACAAACTTATAACTTGTGCTCAGGCAAAAGTACCCCTTTCTGTATTTTTTGAAAAATTGTACAGAAAGTTGTACAGAAAGTTTAGGGTTGTTACATTTATATTCATTAGAATACTTCACATTTAAAAATTACATCCATGAAAACCCTAAATACGATAAATAAATGCTTGAGGTTTATTTTGAAAGTTTATCAAAACTATTTTTCATAAAACCCCCTCAAGTTTATTAATTTACAATAAGGACCCTAGTAAATATAGGTTTAAGCAGGACCAATTCTCTTGTTCCTTAGGGAGCCGGAGAAAGTGGGTGCTTGCCTATTTAAGGTAGACAACTAAAAATGGGGTTATCAATATGGTAATTGTCTTGGAAAAAGACATAAATCATGTCGTCCATGTGCAGCAGTTACCGATAACTCCAAAACTAATTCAGGACTTCAATTCTGTTAAGTGTCTGACTCGGTCAGAGTCTCAGTCTAATCTGAAATCAATCCATCCATGAATACAATTCAAATATAACTCCAATACAACATGAATCCATTTATACCAGAATAATATCTATATCAACATGACTTGATTTGACCGAACCATGAATATACATTGACTTGTCTATATGACTATCCGTTATATCCTTATCAGTTTACATGAACAATTGATATCATAGTTTCGGCAAGTCTTATATTTACAAATCACTACAAGTCAATACAATAAACATTACGGGGTTTTTAAAGGGGTAGATTGGTACGGAATGTGTTAAAAGTGGCACGAGACGGTCACTTTAATACACCAAACCTGAACATCCGTTGCTGTTGTCCCGTGGGTTTTGACGGGGCCTTATACTCCTTATACCATAGTCCACGGGTAAGTTGGACTCCTCTCGTATACACTGGCATATTCTGTACCAAGCTACAAACAACCGCGTTAACAAAATAATCATACATTATACCAGATATATTCTCTTTACCTGTTCAGTCTATTTCTATCTCTCTTTGGGACTTATCGAGCGATTGTTCGCTGACGATATTCCTTTTCTATTCTTTCTTTGGAATGTTGTCAGGAGGACCCAACTCTCTGGAGATCGAGCCAAGCTCAGAAGACTTGGAGCAGTTCTCAGAAGAACCAGAGCTTTAGTCACCTGTATATACTTTTACTTTCAGTTCATGCCATTGTTTAGGCATTGCTTTCCATATTGTATTTACTTTTTAGTTGCATTATAAAGAATGTTTAATAAATAAAAAGTTGTTGTTTATTTGCATCTCATGTCTTTCTTGTGCACATTTACATCATATTGCTTATTTACGCTTAGCGTGTTTACTTCTGAGTAAATACGTCGTAGGCCGTGTCACGTCCCTTACCGTACACTGGGAAGCGGGGCGTGACAGCGGCGGTTTAGCGGTCGAATTTTGGGCTTAGGTGCCCAAATTACTTTCTGGTCTCTGGTTTTTCCTACACATAATTTTAATGCAACCTGAACAATTTTTTGAACAACTTTAAAATTCAAACAGCAAGCAGTAGATTCGAAATACGAATCGGAAAAATTCCGTCGATCGAAACTCTAAATTATTGCTAACAAGCTCGTTAAGGTTTATGGAGTGGCTCTGATACCATGTTGGGGTTCGGTGCTTGCGTCGTGGAAGCCGCGGCCGAGACGAAAGCGGAACAAAAACTTTATGCGAGCACCAAACTCCCACATACCAAGGAAATCGATCATTGCACCTAAACTAGCAAACTAAAACATACAAGGGTATGAAATTACAACCTTCGACGCGTGTCTACCTAATTGTGGAAGACCCCTCCAAGATCGTAGCCGCCGAGATCGCACTTGAAAGTCGATCACCCTCGCCAAAGAAGATCCACCCGAGGGAAACCGGAAAAAGCTTCGACCGACGATCCAAACTTGCTAAAGATGGATGGTGGGTGATGTAGGAATTTTTCCACTAAACTTTTTCACTCATAACCCTTACTCAAAAGAGAGCAAGAAGAAGAAGGAGAAGAGCGAAAAAAATGGCTAAGTCTCACATCAAGCATGAAGCATCTCATAGCATGTCAAGAAATTCAAGCAAGTGTAGAAAAATAATGGCTTTACATTTTCCACCATGATTCAATAGTGAACCCAAATCAAATAAATATTAAATGTTAAAGACATGCTCTTCTACATATCTAACCATACATCATGCCACCTCATTTTCCATTTATTTTTCTAAATAGAAAAATAAATATAAAGTGTCCTTCTTCTAAAAGCATTCACGTATAAATACGGAATACTTCATCCGGTATACGTATCGCTACATATACGCGTTTCCGTATAAAAATATGGATAGCACCAATGAGAGAAAATGAAAAGTGAACAATAATACTAAAATATATATATATCAAAATATATATATATATATAATTAAATCAAAACCTGATTTAATAATCCGTCTTAATTCTAAGCCGGCTAGTATTATCAACCGTCCGATCAAAATCTGTGTATTCCGTACACGTATTTAATCGGACCTCTGCACGTACCA
Organism: Agapanthus africanus; assembly: GCA_030015575.1. Lineage (NCBI taxonomy): Eukaryota > Viridiplantae > Streptophyta > Magnoliopsida > Asparagales > Amaryllidaceae > Agapanthus > Agapanthus africanus. The sequence goes on from CM057351.1 coordinate 353,044,701, forward strand.
TCGTATAGCTCCTACATCTATCATCTGAACCGGGAAAACCCACTGTATGGGACTCTAAAAACTAGACAATACGCTGGCAGTGAGTTTAACCACAAGCACGTTAGCGACACTAGCTGTACGTAACGACTACCCAGGTACTTGCCGAAAGGGGGGTCGACAATCAAGTACATCCTTACCCTACTGAACCTGAATGTGACAATCTCTGTACAGTCCGGTCTCTTCGTCAAAGAGTATCACAAATTGGGTCTAGGGATGGATAACATCAAACCCCTACTAACCTGATAAGTCGTGTCTGAGTCAAGCTCATCACCAACAGAGATACTACTGATCAACTATCAGTAAATCTCATCTACCATAGCCACGGATTTCTGGTGATAGCCAACTGAATACAGCGCGACATCGACTCCTAATACCAGGAGAGACGAATCCCTGACAATCGACCACCGCCTCCATGTGGCTTGGGACTGTACCCAACTAAAACATGTTTGCACGACTTCTTTGAGCTGTGGTAGGATAGTAATCAAAGTACAGTGGAAACTCACACGAGAAAAATGACGATCTCAGGTCAAAGGACTAACATGTACTCATGCCACCTGAAAACTTCCATCTGACGATAGATATAATACTATTTAGAAGTTCTCAGCAAGTCCGTCCGGTCTACTCATCTCTAGTGAGCACCTGTATACTATCTTAGGTGACACAACACCAATGGCTTATGAGACCGGCCACCGCCCCTCGTCGAGGTTTAGAAACGTATACACTAGTCCACTCCAGAATATCGATGCCCAGTCTCGATACTCCCACGACTAAGGACATTTAAGGATGTGCTTATGGACAACCCGGCTCCCACATATATGATCGCCATCATAATGCTATTTGTCAAGCAACAATCCTACAGGCTTCATCAATGATGAAGGCAAAACAGATAGCATACTATCATCTCGAGTAAGACTATTATACCCGTATAGATCATCCCTCAATTATCATAATAATTGCCTTGAGGGCACTATATCCAACAAGTAGACATGGATTCATGATTTAGGGGGACTCCTGAGATTTCGTTGGATTCACACTTAAACTACCCCAACACCCCGTGTATATTTAATTTATGATTAAGCTTACAAGACTTGATCGATTTCATGAATACAAAAGGTGATTTAATATCAATATTGAGTTCATGTAGTCATGTAGTCATGTCAAGTGCAAGTCATGTCATTTGTATTCATGGTTCAAGTCAATTTGGCTTCAGGTATACTTGTTGAGTTCGTGTATTCATATCAAGATTCAAGTAGATAGCTCAGGTTCAAATCAAATTTGAGTTTAATTGAAGTTCAGGTTTAGGTTTAAGTCAAGTTCGAGTTCGAGTTCGAATTTAGGTTCGTGTTTGAGTTCGATGTGATTTCATTTTCATATGGAAACCACTGCACATAGTCGGCAACATTTGTGACCTTTTCAATGACAATTGCCAACGATAATTCCTTTAGTTTGCTTTATCTAAACTAGATAGGCAAGCACTCACTTTCTTCGGCTCCCCGAGGCTCAAGAAAAATGATACCACTTAAACCCATTAATCTAAATACCTTAGAAATGTATTTTAGATATTTTGGTGAACTTGTGTAAGTATCTTATTTGAAAACTCGATGGGGTTTTATGTAAAATGTTTTATTTTCAAAATAACCTCGAGGGTGTTTTAAATAAAAAAAAATATGTTAATTTAGAAAGTCTAGGTTTTAATAAAAAATTATATTTTAAATTGATTAGTATTTTAGTGATAAAAACTAGTTTTTAAAGTTTATGGTATTTTAATGAAAAAAAATATCTTTTGAAAACTTGAGAGTATTTTCTTAAAAACTTTAAGCTTTTCATCTTAGAGTATTTATCTAATTTTCACAAATTTGTTTTTCTTTGAAATCATGAATATATGATTTAAGTCATTTTCAATTTGTTCAGCTTTATTTTAATATTTCGTATTTTCTTTAAAACCGTATTTTATTCATTTTGAGACCGAATTCTCCATGAGGAGTTCTGCATCTCACTCAACTGTCCTCAGGATGTGCGATAATCCACATTATCCATAACGGGTCCCCTAAAGAGGGTTGTAGAGGCGTATTTACAAAAAAAGAGCTTTAAACATCGTATTTTCAACTTGAGGGTATTTTAGCGAAATATGTTTCTTTCGAAAAATTATTATAAATATGGTGTCATGTTATGTTTTCCATGTGTGCATGTGGGGTAAGTTATTACCCCGTGCTAGCTAGGTTAACATATCACACTAATCATAGTAATCGAGCTACCATAAAGAATATGGTTTTTAATTGTTATATTGCGTTTTGATTTTGTTTAGCATGGAAAGTTCCATTTTAAAACATATAAGCAAGATGAGACAAGTCTTTCAAGAATGATAGATTAGAATTTGGTGTTTTCTTGTTAATATAAAGGGTTTCTAATGAATAAGTCAAGGTTAAATTAGCTTGCTAAAAAACCATATTATTATTATTATGTGGATGAGAGAGGAGAACAAAAGAGAGAGAGATCGAAGGAGAGTTACCCATTCTGCTTGTACTCATACGAGTGAGGAAATGAAACGAAGTAGTCTCAGTTTGAGAACCGAGGTCGATAAAGAACGGGGGAACGAGCTTGTCACGAACGAGATTTAGCGAATCCTAAAGCTTGGCTTAGACTTGAGAGTATAAAGAGATAGAACTTTTGAGGGAATTAGAGTATTTTTCAGAAATGAGAATGAGGCTAGGATGCCTAGGTATTTATAGGGAGTGAGGAATAGGTGTTTGAGGAATTAAAAGTAATTAAAAAGAATACAAATGGATTAAAGAGAGAGTAAAATGGTAGATGAAAAGACTGCATGTCTCTGATTAAATGCAGAAGTTTTAAAGTATGAAAAGGAGTAGTGGGGAGGCTAAACATCGCACGGTTAAAAGACGGATCCTATTGGAATAATCATGGCCGCCGATTTTGAGAAAGTGGGGGCCCCAAGTTACCCTATGGCCTCAGGGTTCGTGCCAGGGTTCGATTTGGTATAAAGATATCATTTATATTATTTGTTTCTGTTGCAACGTTTGGTATCTCCGTGTAATACCCGCGCAAACTCTTATGCTTCCAAAACGTCGTAAAAATAAATAAAAATATTATTGGGGCTGATGGGATTCAAACACGCGGGTTATAGGACAGCAGTGGAGAGTATTAACCAGTGAGCTACAAGTTGTTTCTTGCTCTAATTTAACCAGAATATCTTATAACTCATAGTCAGAATCGAAATACACTTTTACATTAACATTGAATTAACAAAAGTATACTGGGATTTTAGGGTCGTTACATCCTACCCACCTTAGAAAAAATTCCGTCCTCGAAATCTACACAAGAAGGATGTCGTAACAGATTCAAGGAAAAATTTTAAGTTGAAACAGTCGTGAAAGATGGGTTAGGGATTACTAAATTTGTATCGAAGTTGCATGAGGAAGAGGGTCAAGAATGCGAGAATTTTAATTTAGCTGAAGGAAATATACCGGTGTTATCTTGACCCATGATTTCGGCCTCTACGGTCGACATAGTGAAAACCTGGTGTCTCGGCACATTTCTCTATGCCTGCTGGTACATTGATGATTGACGAGATAAAGGTGGCCCTCGCGAAGGTGGTGCGGTAAGAGCTAAACGGATAGAAGGAGCTTGAATAACTGGTCTAGCTGCGGGGGCTTGGCCAGCTCGGTTCTATGGGCAAGTTCCTAAAGTGTGTGAGGGCGGTCCACATATCAAACAAAGACCATTTGCTCGACGACAATCCTTAACCCAGTGTCTAGTCCTCTTGCAATAAATACAGAATCTTGGTTCATTCTTGGAAAATGATCATCCTGGCCTCATAAATGGCATTGGAAGAATTGGCCTAGAAGAGCCTCTTCCGGTGATCTGGTTGGCTGGACATTTCATACCGGCCAACTGTGGCTTTCTCTTCTTCTTAATGACAGCTTCATAACGATGGGCTGACTTCAAAACTGCTTCATGTGTTAGGTATTCTCCCGTTGCTAGGGTAGCCTGGATCTCGGGGTCTAATCCTTGCTGAAAGCGCCAGGCTCAGATTTCTGCAATATGAATTAAATAGGCAGCGAAGCTGCCGAGCATGGTAAATTAGACATCGTACTCATCCACTGACTTATCCCACATAGATCCTTGTTGCATGTGAATGAATTGTTGTTCCATCTCGAAATGTGAGATTTCCGGAAAATACTTGGCGTCGAAAAGATCAAGGAAAGTCTTACACTCGATCGGCTGCTCAAACTGCTCTCTTCGTCCTTCCACCAGACTCTAGTATTGTCAGTAAGTTGGAGTTTTGCTACTCTGACCCAAGCTACTTCTGCAACTTGGGTCACTGTCAGGTCATCTTCAACACTTTGAGCTCATTCTTCTGCTTCTAACAGGCTCTCTTTTCCCGAGAAATTCTTCAGGTGTAACGTCCGAAACTGCTTCACACGTGGTCCCTCTGGTTCAGGACAGATGAAACTCTATTGAAGAAGAGCAATCTGCTCCTGCAGAATCACGCCTTATCCTGCTAACCTTCGAGTAAGCTTTTGATAGCCTCCAACTATTCAGTAGGTAGAGTTGCAGCAGGTGGTGGTGGTAATGGGGTATCTTCATTGATGTTGGTGTAGTTAGGGGAATCCATAACTTAGATAAAACATTGGATTAGAATAGATTCAAAAGAATTTGAAATTGAAATGAATGTAAAAGTTGTTGAATTTCATAATTCTTGTGGTATATTTCTTATGACGTTCATGTAGAACTGACCTAAATGAGTCACCAATAAAACCTGTCACGCCTCGCTTCACAAAAGATGAGAGCAGGTACGTAACGAGACCAACAACGTATTTATTTCAAGAACGTTATTTTCCGGAATAAATACGCTAAGCGTAAAATAAGCAATATAACATACAAGAATAGTTAAGCAAGTGAATTGAAACTTCAACAACTTTATTTACATTCATAATTCTCACATGGTTGAGATACAATATAGCTGAAAACAAAGTACAATAATATGAAATGCCTCAACAAGTGGCATACTGAAACTAGAGCCAGAAAGAAAACTAGAGATCAGCCTGTGAAGTTAGCTGGTCGTAATCCCCTGCAGTTGATTCTATCTCCTCGGTCTCTAGATCACTTGATGAACATCTAAAAGAAAGAAAGAGATGGGTGGATGCCCATCAGCGAACTTGCGCTAGGTAAGTCCCCAAGGAAAGGTAGGAAGTATAAAAGTATAATGACAAAATAGAAGGATAGACAAAATAATATGGTGATTAAGCATAGCAATTAATATAGCATGACAGTTCTAATATAACATGACAATGTAAATGAAACTATATAAGTATGGTAATGTAACGTGAGTATAGCAACCAAATGTAGCATGGATATGCAGTGTAGGTATAATGAACATGAAATGAATGTAAGTTTCCTAAGAGGTCTCTATAAAGGTAATCTAACTTAACATCAGCTCAAGTGTGAATGTCAACCAATTTCAAGAGTGTTCTCGAACTTAACAGGCTATAATACAGAGGCAAAGAACCACGGGCCCAAATCAATTGTTAGTAGCGGAACGTCAACCTAGTGTTGAAGTATTCCAAACTCAACAGGCTATAATCCAGGAATAAGGAAACACGGGCCCTCATGATAGATTGTATGTGTTAGTAGACATAGATTCATGATCTAGGGGACTCCTGAGATTTCATTAGATTCACACTTAAACTGCCCCAACACCCCGTTTATATTTAATCCGTGATTAAGGTTACAAAACTTGATCGGGTCCATGAACACAAAAGGTGATGTAATATCAAGATTGAGTTTATGTAGTTATGTCAAGTGCAAGCCATGTCATTTGTATTCATGGTTCGAGTCAAGTTGGTTTCAGGTATACTTGTTGAGTTCGTGTATCCATGTCAAGTTTCAAGTAGATGGCTCAGGTTCAAATCAAATTTGAGTTTAATTCAAGTTTAGGTTCAAGTCAAGTTCGAGTTCGAGTTTAAGTTCATGTTTGAGTTCGATGTGATTTGATATGGCAACCACTGCACATGGTCGACAGCATTTGTGACCTTTTGAAGGATGATTTCCAACGATTATTCCTTTAGTTTGCTTTATCTAAACTAGACGGGCAATCACTCATTTTCTCCGGCTTCCCGAGGCACAAGACAAATGATACCGCTTAAACCCATTTATCAAAATATCTTAGAAATGTATTTTAGATATTTTGTGAACTTGTGTAAGTATCTTATTTGAAAACTCGAGTGGGTTTTATGTAAAATGTTTTATTTTCAAAATAACCTCGAGGGTGTTTTTAGTAAAAAAAAATATGTTAATTTAGAAAGTATAGGTTTTAATAAATATATATTTTAAATTGATTGGTATTTTAGTGATAAAAACTAATTTTTAAAGTTTATGGTATTTTAATGAAAAAATCCATTTTTTGGAAACTTGAGAGTATTTTCTTAAAAACTTTAATCTTTTCATTTTAGAGTATATATCTAATTTTCACAAATTTGTTTTTCTTTGAAATCACGAATATATGATTTAAGTTATTTTCAATTTGTTCAGCTTTGTTTTAATATTTCGTATTTTCTTTAAAACCGTATTTTATTCCTTTCGAGAGTGAATTCTCCATGAGTAGTTCTGCATTTCACTCTATTGTCCTCAAGATGTGCGATAATCAGCACTATCCATAAACGGGTCCCCTAAAGAGGGTTGTAAAGATGTAATTGCAAAGGAAAGAGCTTTAAACATCGTATTTTCAACTTGAGGGTATTTTAGCGAAATATGTTTCTTTCGAAAAATTATTATAAATATGGTATCGTGCTATATTTTCCATATGTATGTGTGAGGCAGGTCATTACTCCGTACTAGCTAAGTTAACATATCACACTAAACATAGTAATCGAGCAACGATACAGAATATGGTTTTTAATCGTTATATTACGTTCTGGTTTTGTTTAGCATGGCAAGTTCCATTTTAAAACATATAAGATAGATGAGACAAGTTTTGCAAGAATGATAGATTAAATTTGGTGTTTTCTTGTTAATATGAAGGGTTTCTAATGAGTAGGTCAAGGTTAAATTAGCTTACTAAAAACCATATTATTATTATGTGGATGAGAAAGGATGAACAAGAGAGAGAGAGAGAGAGATCGAAAGAGACTTACCCGTTCCGCTCGTACTCATACGAGCGAGGAAATGAAACGAAGTATCCTTGGTTTGAAGAACCGAGGCCGATAAGGAACAGGAGAACGAGCTTGCCACGAACGAGCTTTAGCGAACCCTAGAGCTTGGCTTGGTCTTGTGAGTATAGAGAGATGGAACTTTTGAAAGAATTAGAGTATTTTTAAAAAATGAGGATGAGGAAAGGATCGCTAGCTATTTATAGGGAGTGGGGAATAAGTGTATGAGGAATTAAAAGTAATTAAAAAGAATTAAAAATGGATTAAAGATAGAGTAAAAGGGTAGATGAAAGGACTGGAGGTCTCCGGTTAATTGCAGAAATTTTAAAGTATAGAAAGGGGTAGTAGGGAGGCCAAACATCACATGGGCAAAACACGGATCCCATTGGAATAATCCTAGCAGCCGGTTTTGGGAAAGTGACGGCCCCAAGTTGGCCTTTGGCCTCGGGGTTCGTGCCGGGGTTTAATTTGGGTATAAAAATATCATTTATATTATTTATTTCTGTTGTAACGTTTGGTATCTCCGTGTAATACTCATGCAAACTCTTGAGCTTCCAAAACATTGTAAAAATAAATAAAAATATTATTGGGGCTGATGGGATTCGAATACGCAGGCGGCAGTAGAGAATATAACCAGCTACAAGTTGTTTCTTACTTTAATTTAACCAGAATATCTTATAACTCATAGTCAGAAATAGAAATACACTTTTATATTAATATTGAATTAACAAAAGTATACCGGGATTTTAGGGTCGTTACACCGGCCTTGTAATCATCACTAAATTTCGACGGTTTCATTCAACTCCTATCTGTTCCTCTCGGATATCTGACATCATGTTTTAAATAATCAGCATATCATTTTGACATTTTAGTTTATAGTTTGTAGATTAGGTTTAATATTTCAATTTGACTAACAAAGACATGCACTGTTAACAATATATCACATCGACTATCAAAGGTAAGACTTCTATCTCATTAAGAATTTATAACGCAAACACCCTTACATTTGTGCCTTCATTCATTTCGAGAAAATTTTAGCAGCACCTCCTCGTTGTTATCCGAGTACACTGCAATAGAAAGGATAATAATCATTTCAATATTAAATATCAATATTAAAATGACTGTCCCCTCTATATTTGTACATAGAGAACCAGCAAATAGGTGTCGACGAAACTAATCTCAAAACGAATGAAGGCACAAATGCGTAGGGTGTTTGCGTTATAAATTCTTAATTTGTCCACACTGGACAAATTTATCAGTTATAGTACAACTAGTTTTCTCGTCACATAAACTACATGATAATTGTCACAAACAAATGATTAACGTTTGCTAATGACAACCATCAAGTAGTTTTATGTCACGGCAAAAACTGTTACATATATAACTGATAGATGGATACTGATGGAGGTCCTTTTCAGGTCTCCGTCAGATGTTGTCTTCCGTTGATCTCCCGATGGATCCTGGTGGTGATCTTCTGTAGCATGTGGGTCTCAATGGGTTTTGGTGAGAATGGTGATTTGAGAAGTTTAGCGCCGAATACCTGCAAAGAAGTCCCGGAGTGGTTCGGTACCACCGAGGACCCTCCAACGATCAAGTTAGTGCTAGATCCGAGCAGAGTAACGGCTAAGTGAAATAGAAATGGCTTACCTGACCCCTCTGTGATGGGGGTTTATATAGCGATGGCAGCAGGCAGGGCAGGCACGAGAATCCCGCCGGCCGTTACACTCCCGACGTCATGCCCGATTAAAGGGCGGATCGCCCATTAATGGGGATCGTGATGGCGTGGAACGTGGGACGTTGCTGGTGGAGAATCTGCGCGTGGCGAGATTTGTGGAGCGGCGGTTACGCCTACGAGTGGTGGAGTTGGTCGGTCAGAGGGGCCGAGGAAGACGGCCTCGGCTGGGGAGCGCGGAACCGAGCAGGAGGGTTGAGGAGTCTTGGTCCCGTGACAGCTCGGGACGAGCTGAGGGGACGAGGAGGCAAATTTGCGGGGGGGCCCGAGGAGGGCCAGCTCGTGTTTGCAGGTCGGGACAAGGGTAGCATGGTCGGCCTCTGTGGGCCCTTCCTTCCGGGTCTTGGGGCACGTCATCCGCCACATGTCCTGATCTTGTATCGCCAATTATTGAGCATCATCATTATCCCCCCACTCTTGTCCCGACCAGCTAGCGGGTCGGGTCAGGAGTGGACTGCCAGGCCTCCCGAGGTGGGCTCCTTCCTAAGGTTTTGTCGGGACGAGTCCTCGGGCTGTCAGTTGTCTTTTCCGCTAGCGAATCAGGGCGAGATCTCTGCATTTAAAGAAGGTGTACCGGTTTTTGCACTCTGCCACTGAAGCGACGGTCCACGCGTCAAGCATCGATTGGCTGACGCGACGTATGCAAGCTTGCGGCGTCTGATGGGACATGGTCCAGCGCAGGATCAACACGTGGAGCGATCGGAGCCGCTGGACGCGAGGAGTCGTTTCGGTGGGAGATGACGGGCGTCGTTGGATGAAGCCGCTTGCAGCAATAAACGGGGGTGGGGTCCGCCCTTGGGCCCCTACTCCTTCATATTTCCCTCTCTTAAGTCCTGCTTGCTCGGCACTCGTCTCCTTTCTCCCGCTTTCGGCCCCTGAAGATTCCCTTTTTCAAGGTTAGATGTCTTCCTTTGTAGAGTCAGTAGATGTTGTAGGAGTAGGTTCTAGGGACCCTTTAGTTGTGTCTGAGTCCCCCGGGGGAACAAGGGTCGGATCCTCTCCCCGGGATCGTGAGGCGGGGGCAGCCTCCAGGGAGGAGGAGGCAGATGCGGCCCCCGGCTCCTCGTGTTGGGTGAGGCATGAGGACGAGCTCGCCAATGCTCGGGCTCGCTTCCACATTCCCTCGGGTTACACGCTCCGACTGGCTAAGGAGGGAGAGAGGGCGGATCAAGTACGGGGCAGGGAAATCGCTCTGTACTTGGAAGCTTTTTGGGGCGGAATGCGCCTGCCCTTCTCTCCCGAGGTCATCGCCGCACTGAATTTTTTCGGTCTGGCCCCCGGCCAGTTAGTGCCGAACTCATGGAGGATCCTTCTTGGGTTCTTGATCCGCCTGAAGTTACAGGCGGTTCCCTTCAGCCTCTCCCTTCTCGGTTCTTCTCTCGTCTTCAAAAGTCACCCTGGTGGTCGAGCGGGTGACCCGAGATGGGTCTATCTCTCTTTTAGAAAGCGGCCGGGGGGCGCTGCTGGGACCGGGGTTGTGGCCTTGCCCTCTTCTATTCATGATTGGAAGAAGAAATTTTTCTTTGTTTCCCCTCCCAAGGGCAAGGACTGGCCTGTGCCTACCAAGTGGTCGAGGGAGAAATGTTTGCCGGGGAACCAGTCCAATGACCTCGTCGCGGTGAGAGTGGAGTCATGGGAGCCCATCCCCGACCTGACGTGCTGCTGTCTGAGAGGGTTCTGAGCTAGGCCGGGCTCAGCCCCGTTGAGTTCGTCGGTAAGTTAGGCTAGCTTTTTGGCTTGTGTTTCGCTCGTGTTGCTGACTTGTTGGGTATTTGCTTTGTGCAGGATCCATGGACTTCGACTCGCTTAAAGCCTCCATGCGCCAGCCGAGGACGGTTACGAAGGCTAGGGGCACCAGCTCTTCTCGCGCGAAGCCCGCCCCGGCTCCTACTGCTCCGGTGGTGGCATCCCATGGGCGTTCAGGGGCGGATCCCGCCCCGGGTCCCATAGAGTGTCAGGCCAGAAGTGGGCCCTGGTTCTGGAGGACCCGGACTCGGAAGGGGAGATCGGCTCTGCCTCGGAGCCGCTCAAGAGGAGTTCCCAAAGATCTTCCCGGGGCCGGTCCTCGCCGATCGTGGTGGAGGAAGGGGGCCTCCGGTTCGCGGTGCCATCGGGTCTATCCATTGCGGATAGCCTTCTGCATGAGATAGAGGCCTCGGCCGGGGGTAGAGTTCCCGGGGGAACCTTCAGGGCTCAGCTGGCTTCCATCGCCCAGGAGTCCGTGCAGGTAAGTGTTTGGTTCATTGTAAGATTCGGTGCCTCCTTCATCTTTCTGATCTCTTTTCGTATTTCCCAGGTTCTCCAGCATGTTGCCCTCTCCTTGCGTATGGAAGCCGAGGCTGCGGGCCGGCTCGCCTCGCTGGAGGCTGCGGGCCGGCTCGCCTCGCTGGAAGAGAGCTCCAGGCGGGAGCTAGAGGCGGTGATGGCGAGGGTTGCCGCCTTGGAAGGCGAGGTGGAGGCCGGGAAACGGGAGGTAGCTCGGCACCGCAAGGCCGCCGTGATTGCCGAGGTCAAGCTCGAGGATGCCCAGGTGCTTGCCGGCAATCTGAAGAGGACGGTGAAGACCCTCCGGAAGGAGCTTGGGGCGGCGGCCGAGACGGCCGAACTGAAGGCGGTGGAGAGCTATAAGAAGTCAAAGGACTTCTATGATGACCTGGCCATGGCTACGACCCGCATCTGGCATAACGCCCTCGATGCCGTTAAGGCCCGGATGCCTGAGTTTGCCGATGGAGATCTCCGGGCCGAGTTCCCCCTCGCGGACGCTGATGAGTAGGAGGAAGAGGTTCCTGGCGAGGAAACCGCCGAGGACCCCGCACGTCATGTGATGGGTGTCGAGGACCTCTAGGTTGCACCTGGCCCCGAGGTATAGAGCCCCCGTCTTCCTCCTTTTATTTCTTTGTTTATGGAATTTTGTAAGGCTGGGGAGCCCCAAAAAATACCCTTTGTAAAGCTTTTGTCTTTGGTAGTAATAAAAATTTTCTTTGGTTTCATCGAATCACGCTCTACCATCTGTTTGTGAAGAATGCTCGTAAAATATCTCCGCTTGCACCGTTGTGTTTTCATGTCAGGTTAGCCATCTGTCTAGAGATCGTCCGTCGAGTTGATTTCGATCACATGCTGACGAGCATGCCAAGCACTGCCGAGAAGGTATCCCCATAGGCCCCGAAGTCGAGGGGAGATCGTTTAGACCTGGATAGACTTGATGCCCCTCACTGGGGTCTCGGATCCTCCGCAGGTGACGGGCAGAGCATTGTTCGCCGTATTTATGCCGAGCGTGAGTGGGAGGCTGCCCGGTGGCACCATGGGGGGTGCCATCTTTTGACTTCTGGCAATGCGAGCATCGACCACCAGCCCGGGATGACCGAGCAGGGTAGCTGCTCGGTTGCCTCTTGCGAGGGCTTTGATCCTTCAGGATGGGGATCGAGCGGGTTACTGCCCGGCGCCTCTTTGCGAGGACTCCGGTCCTTAGCACAGGAGGGGCTGTAGGAAGCCTGCCAAATACCCTTGGCCAGGAAGGTTTTCTGCCCGGTCCCTCTTGGCGGGGGCTTTCGTCCTGACGGATAGCCGAGCGAGGGATCCTCAGGCTCGACTTCCTCTGGGAAGGCTTTCTGATCCCTGGCGTTGCGGTAGGGAAGCTACCCGCCAGGGACGACCGGGTAGGGTAGCTGCTCGGTTGCCTCTTGCGAGAGCTTTGATCCTTAGTGCTGGAGGGGCTGTAAGAAGCCCACTAAGGATGACCGGGCAATGAAGCTGCGCGGTTTCCTCTTGGCGAGGGCTTTGACCTCTGGCGTCGTGGGTAGGCAACTACCAGCCTGGGATGAACGAGCGGGGCAGCTGCTCGGGTGCCTCTTGTGAGGGCTTTGATCCCTGGCGTCGTGGGTAGGGAGCTACCAGCCGGAGTTGACCGAGCAGGGTAGCTGCTCGGTTGCCTCTTGCGAGGGCTTTGATCCTTCAGGACGGGGACCGAGCGGGGTTACCGCCCAGTGCCTCTTGGCGAGGACTTTGATCCATGTCGGTTGTGGTAGGAAGCTACCAACCGGGGATAGCCGAGCAAGGACCCGACTGCCTCTGGGAAGACTTTGGTCCTTGGTGTGGGAGGGGCTGTAAGAAGCCTACCAAGGACCCTTGGTCGGGCAGGGTTACTGCCCGGTGCCTCTGGGCGAGGGCTTTTGTCCTGAAGGATAGCCGAGAGAGAGATCCTCGGGCTCGACTGCCTATGGGAAGGCTTTCTGATCCCTGGCGTTGCGGTAGGGAAGCTACCCGCCAGGGATAGCCGAGCAGGGAAGCTGATGAGCTGCCTCTAAGGAGGACTTTCTGGTCCCTGGTGTTGCGGTAGGGAAGCTACCCGCCAGGGATAGCCGAGCAGGGCAGCTGCTCGGCTGATTCTTCATGAGGTTTCGCCCGACCATCCAGTCGTAGGTATGGGGAACAGGGACGGTCGCGGCGATCACGCGCGCAGCATGCGCATTGAATGCGGGGGGAGGCGAAGCGCCAGGGTCGTGTCGTTTCAATTCCGCCAGAGAAGGCTTGTTGATCGCCGCGTAGCAGCGAATTTTTGGGGCGAAAACGGGCGACTGTTGAGTTCTGTTGGGACGCAGCGGGCTATATAAGGCTGAAGGAGCATTGGTCCATCTTTTCTTCATAAACAGATCGTTGAGGATGCAAGACTTCCCCTTTACTATCCCCGATATCATCCATTTCGAAGACGTATACCTCTATGACCAGAACTGCACCGTGGACACGGTGCAGTTGGTCTACGGGAGCATCGAAGACCACTTCGGCTGGCTGCTCCCCCGACGCTCTACCCTGCTGTAGCTGCTGATGTACTTCATCTGGAGGGCGTCGCCACGGCTTTACAACCCCCGTCCGAGCAGCTCTATGACAAGGCCGTTGGCAAGCTGCGGTCTCTGAGGTGCTTCGGCCTGATCTCCGCGAACCGGCTGGCTCGCTCAGAGGCGCTCGTCCGCGAGTGCTACGAGCTAAGGCTCGGGATCGACACGCGCGGGGGGAACCGGGGGAAGAGGTTGAATCTCATGAGGCCCCGGCTGGCGGAGATCTTTACCGAGTATCACGAGCAGTGCTCGCTGCACCCCCTTCCCCCACTGTTGTAATTTCCTTTTCCTTTTTGCATGTATGGCTGAAAAGCCCATAATACCTTTTGAATAAACAAGGTTTTTCTTTCTTTTTCGCAATATTCCATTGATCTTTATTAAATTAACAATAGATCCTAGGAAGAGTTTACATTGCCCTAAAAGAAAAGTATAGGCTAGTAGATGATTTTATTGGCTTGGCCCGAGCTCCCTGGAGGACTGTTGGCCTCCGTGCTTGACACAGGGTACGGGACTCCTCGAGTTCCGTGTTGGCCGTCCGCCGAAATGAGCATGATCTGACCGATGGTCAGGTCAGCGGGAGGGCGATGCTGCTCCTGCTCACGGTCGGCCTTCCGTTTGTCCCTTAAGTATGCGGCGAGGTGTCCCGATCGGATGAGCTCTTCGATGTAGTCCCTGAGTTGCATACAATCCTCCGTGGCGTGGCCCAGTGTCCGATGGAAAGCGCAGTAAGGGCTCCGGGTTCGCTTCGCGGCCTAATGCGGGATCGGAGGGAACTTGAAGAACCCCTCGTTCTGGGCCTCCTCTAGTAATACTGCGAGAGAGATGTTGAGGGGGGTATACTCCTGGAACTTCGGGTGGTAGGGCTGCTGACCTCCGGCCTCTCCTTCCGAGCTCTCTTCTTCTGGTCGGATCGTTCTGCTCGGGGGAGGTTCGCGTTCACCTAGGATTCCAGCTGAACCTCGCACTCGGTCCACGCCTTGACCTCGGCCATGGTCTTAGGTTGCGCCAACGCAAAAGAGAGTAACCACTCCTTATGCCTTAGACCAGATCTGAGCGCCATGATGACGGTCTCATCCCGGTGCTCGGGGACCTCGAGAAGGGCGTTGTAGAAACGGGTAATGTAGACCTTGAACATTTCCTTGTCCCCACTCTTAACCGTGAAGAGGTAGTCGACCGTGCGCTTCTGTCGACGGTTCCTAACGAAATGGCCGAGTAACTGAGTAGCCAGCTCGTCGAAGGTCGAGATTGAGCGGGGCTCAAGCCTCCGGAACCAATCCCGACCTGCGCGGATGAGGGTGGCCAGGAAGGCCCTGCACTGGGCGGCATCGGAGTGGTCCTGGAAGCTCATCCCCGCGGTGAAAGCGTCTAAATGGTCCTTCGGGTCGGTTTTCCCGTCGAACAGAGAGACCTTTGGGGGCTTGTTGCGCGAGAAGACGTGGACGGCGAGCAATTCCTCGGTGAATGGCTTTGTGAGCGAATCGGAGGAGTACTTAGCCCCGTCGCTCGAGAGGTGAGCCTCCCGGCGCATGCCCTCGATCTTCTTCTCGAGGGCGTCGAGCCGACCGTGGTATCCCGAGGAATTGGCGCCTTGGGATCCCTGGCCTCCACTGCGGGTGACCTGCGTCTGGGAGCGGACCCAGTTCCTCTCGATGAGGTGCCTCAGATCCCTGGGCGAGGTGGCTCTCGAGCCGCCGACGTGAACCCCTTCAGTGCGGCCCCGCCGAGGGGGGTGGTATCGACCATGCCTGTGGACAGGCGAGGTGACTGACATCTCCTCAGGGGGATAAGGGTCGCGAAGAGGCTCGAGGAGAGGAATTCTGGCGGCGGACCTTAGTGTGGAGCCGTGGGGCGCCCAGCGGGTCTCAGGGAGTATCGGCGCGAGAGATCTGCGGCCAGGAGTCGTAGCCTGTTGGTGGTCAGCCGTCCCGACGGGGGCAAAGCCTTCTGGAGGCGGTGGAGCGGCGATCTGGGGCCCATGCCCGGCCGCTTGGACGCGGACGAGCGCCTCCACGAGGGACTGTAGCCGATCCATCCGGCTGGCGAGGGCATTGATGATGGTCGCTGGAGGAGGTTCATCCACACCTTCAGTGAGTGGAAGGCGGCGGCTGGTACCTGAATCTTCAGCATGGTTGCTCGCCATGCGGGCGGAGATCGGAAGGCCAACTTTGTTTTTGTGGAGTTTGGTTTCCCACAGACGGCGCCAACTGATGGAGGTCCTTTGCAGGTCTCCGTCAGATGTTGTCTTCCGTTGATCTCCCGGTGGATCCTGGTGGTGATCTTCTGTAGCGTGTGGGTCTCAATGGGTTTTGGTGAGAATGGTGATTTAAGGAGTTTAGCGCCGAGTACCTGCTAAGAAGTCCCGGGGTGGTTTGGTACCACCGAGGACCCTCCGACGATCAAGTTAGTGCTAGATCCGAGCAGAGTAACGGCTAAGTGGAATAGAAATTGCTTACCTGACCCTTCTGTGATGGGGGTTTATATAGCGATGGCAACAGGCAGGGCAAGCGCGAGAATCCCGCCGACCGTTACGCTCCCGACGTCATGCCCGCGTGAAGGGCGGATCGCCCATTAATTGGGATCGTGATGGCATGGAACGTGGGACGTTGCTGGCGGAGAATCTGCGCGTGGCGAGATTTGTGGAGCGGCGGTTACGCCTGCGAGTGGTGGAGTTGGTCGGTCGGAGGGACCGAGGAAGACGGCCTCGGCTGGGGAGCACGAAACCGAGCAAGATGGTTGAGGAGTCTTGGTCCCATGACAGCCCGGAACGAGCTGAGGGGCCGAGGAGGCAAATTTGCGGGGGGGGGCCGAGGAGGGTCGGCTCGTGTTTGCAGGTCGGGACAAGGGTGGCCTGATCGGCCTCTGTGGGCCCTTCCTTCCGGGTCTTGGGGCACGTCATTCGCCACGTGTCCTAATCTCGTATCGCCAATTATTGAGCATCATCAGATACCAAGACACAGTAATTTTCTATGTGATATCCTCGATGATAACATGGAAATCCATGTTATTATCGAGTTATATCCTACTCTTGGATAAGGGTTTCGTTTCGCTTCGCTTTTGAAGTTTTCAAGTTCTTTGTTCAGAGTTTCGTAATTATTACTTAAGGGTTTTTGTATCATTATTTCTTGGTTTATTATAATTTGATTTTGAGGTTTTCAAGTTTTCAAGCTCTCAAGTTTTTGCCTTTAGGGTTTTCTAGTTCTCAAGTTTTTATTTTAGGGTTTTCAAATTTTTGTTTTCAAATTCTCAAGTTTTCAAGTTATTATTTTAGGGATACGAGGTTTTCAAATTTTCTAGTTTTTGCTTCAGGGTTTTTCAAGTTCTCGTTCAAATTTTTACTTTTCACAATAATCGATCACCACAAATTCAACATATGCTATTACCACAAGACCGATCATCAAAAATTCAACGCATGCTACTATCATAAGATCGATCACCATAAATTCAACATCCACACAACCACAAGAAATTGAAAACCCTAAATCCAGAGAAGGAATAGCGAAGCCTAATCTTTGGAAGCTCCGAGTACAGCCTTGTCGAGAAGCATTCGAGCTTGGAGGAGGAAGGCGTCAAGCTTAGAGGAAGAAGGCTACTGCGTCGAGCTCAAGAAGTCGCCAGTGTTGAGCTTAAGCATCACAAAGGAGGAGGGCGTTGCGGAGGATGGAGGAGAGCGTTGCGGAGGTGTCGGCTCAGACGAATGTTGAGGGAGGATTGATCAGCGTCGAGTCTTGGGAGGGAGGTTGGAGATCGGCGACATCAAATGGAGGAGGAGGAGGAGGAGGTCGGCGACGAAGATCCGCGTCGAGCTTCGAGGGAAGGAGCAGGAGAAGATCGGAGACGAAGGGGGAGGAGGAGATCTCAAACCCGAGGCCCTGTGCATTAGTTTTTAAATTGGTTTATTTCGTCGGTTAGCCAGCGGAATAACCAAACAAAAATAATTAGTATTTTAGGGCCGCGGTGGCAATTTAATGGACTTTATTCCGTCCGTTCCCGACGAAAAAGGGCTTATTTTCTTGCAGTGAGTCGACAGCTGATGAAGAAATGGGTTCAAGCTATATTCTCAAGATTGATTACCAAAATAAGATCATAATCTAGGGCACAAAATCACAATTGATCAGAAAATATCATATTGCTAATTGCATATTTCTATATTTTTATATTAGATTCTCAAAAAATTAATGAACAGATACAAAGTTCATCTTCCAATGGTGCGTAACATGGAGACCTTTGGAGTTCTATCCTCCGTCTTCATCATCTCCACTCCTTTTATTCATATCACAACAGCATATCTAATAAATTTATACTTCTCTTTCATCACCATCAGAGAAATTTGATAAGGGAGAAGTGGGCTTCCAATACTAGAGATGCAAAGGGAAGTGAGCCAGATGCGAGGTGAGAGCGACGAAGACGATGGATGGGCTGCGGGGACTAGAGCGACGGCAAAGCTCGTCGGCGACGGACGGAGGTGGATCATGCCGTGGGATGGTGACGAAAGAAATTTGATTAGGGCATCAACCGATGAGGATAAAAGATTGAAGATGATCAGGAATTTTGTTCAGGATACTTTCTCCTTTAGCAGAGAGATAAATTAAGTATTCTTATGTTTTGTTTTCTTTTGTCTCTCTCTATAAATAACGTGGACAAGTTTATGATAAACCATGAAGCAATAACTTTTTTTTGAATTCATTTTTTTGTAAAATGATGCAAATAAATATGATGAAAAACTTTATTTCGTTACAAACAAGAATTGTGTTGGTTTTACACACTATCTCAGTACCGTTGGTTTCACAAAAGAAAATTAATGCTTTTAGTAACTGTTTTTAAATTAAAAAAAATTGATTCAAGGGCTACATAGGAGAAGCCTTGAATCAAGTTTGGGCACTGAGTAAGGAAAGAAGAGGAATTTCATTTTTACCCCAATTTTTTGGGTTTTTTTAATATACAACCCTCAAAGATTTGGAATTTTGAAAAAGATCTCTCAAAGATCAAAAATTTTTAAAACAACCTCTAAAGATTTACCGTTGACTAAACAGGACCCTCTATTACGGTAACCCATCTTGGACCTAGGTTAGGAATTACCATGGTTAGTTAGGATATATTCAATGTCCCAATTGCCCCTGACCTCCAAAATCCCCATTCATGACAAAATTTTTGTCTTTCTTAAGGATTACAGACAAAAACTTTTCATCTCAAATTCTTCTTTTCTCCGTCCATGATGGCTTCGACTACGAGCTCTACATCAGGAACAACAAATCTTGGGTCCCAAGGCATCCTGCATTCCCTTCAAGGACTCCGCTTACCGCTGTTTTTTTTAGTTCTAATTTGGGATGTGGGTTTTTGGTTTTGAGGAATTTATCTCGAAATTTGGAGAAAGATAAGTCCTTTGTTTGATTTTGGATATGGTTATTTATATTTGGGGGAGTTAGTTTTAGGATTTGGAGAAAGATGGGTTCTTTTGTTATCTTGAATGGTTTGCATGCCACCAATTGATCAAATTTGTTGATTTTTTATATTTTGAAATGAAATTGTTGTTGTAAAAATTGTTGCTGCTTTAATGCAAATACAATTGAGCTATCAATGTTGAGAATTTGGTTAAGTTAGTCTCATATCAGGAAAATTGTGGGATGCATATGGATATAAGATATAAGTTGGGATAAAATGCCATAAAACTTAAGTCTTTTGAATGGAGTTCCACTGTATTGAAAGCCCATGTGTTGTGGGTCCAAACCGAGTTTTACATAATATCAGAACTCGGGTGTTTGTCCACATTACATATGAGATTTTAGCCCTCGCACGTGAAGTCCTCTTTATCCAAATGCGTTGCACGTGAGGGGAAGTGTTGAGAATGTGATTAACTTAGTCTCACAGAAAAATTGTGGGATGCGTATGGGTATAAGATATAAGTTGGGATAAACCTTTATAAGTCTTGGGTCTTTTGGATGGAGTCTCACTATATTGAAAGCTCATGTGCATCTAAGTGTGGACCCATGTGTTGTGGGACCTAAACCCTGTTTCTTTCATCTAATTATTTCTTCTTTTTTGCGGGCATCAAGGAAATAAGCTTAGGACAGAGGTCTGCAAGTAGCCATCAAGGGGTAAAAGCGTCTTTTTACCATCACAACAGCTGCATTTAATGTTATCAGTAAGGGATGTTAACTGCAGGATCCTATTTAGTTAACTTATAACCTTGGGGTTGTATTTAAAAATTTTGATCTTTGAGGGTGTTTTTTCAAATTACCCAATCTTTAAGGGTTGTATGTAAAAAAACCTTTGGGGGGGGGTGGGGACGGGCCTGTAACCCTAACTCACACAATGCACTCACTCACACAGCAGATATAAGCACACAACACACGCACATGCATCCAGGACGCTCACAAATTTGCTCCAAAAACGTTATATTATGACCACTTTTCCTTCTGGAGGTCGAGCCCCTCTTCCCTGTACCAACTAAGCTATTGCACATTGGGTTTTTTCCCCCATTTTAATTTCACATATAAAGCAGCTCAAGAATTCTTCTATAGGCTTTACTCTTGGTAAATGCATTTACTCGCAACCAACACCGGAGGTTACTGGTTTGATTCCTAGGAGAGTTATATCAGAAAACGGGAAAAAGAAAATAAAAAGAAAACAAGCCAGCAGATTTACCACACAAAATATATTACACAAATATTCAGTTTAGAGATCACATTATTTATCACACATCAGAAGTCTCCCACATGTTTCATAATTAAGTACACACTAATAACATCCTAGATAAGACATCGAGTCGAGCCATTGCACAATGGAACTTGGTAAATTTAAAGAAGCTGGGTGCAGTCGATTCCCTTTTCCTGAAAAGCTGAGAGAAGCCTCGGAAAGAGTTTGGCGAGCATGATCTTGAAACCAGTGGATGAGCAGTTGTCTCCGCTGCTATTGCTGACTGTTGTTGCCTTGAATGGATAGCCAACAGGAGCACCGTCCATATAAGCTTTGCACGCCATAAGAATATGATTCGCTCTGGAAGCGAAGTGTTCCTCCACAAGCCCCTCGAAATGCTGTACCATGTTTAATCGAGGAAATACATAGTTAAATGTTTGTTCGTATTCACAGAATTCGCAGACACTCAAAATTTGTTAGGAAAAAAACTGTGTACAATCCGCCGATTTTTACTGGTAAGTAATTTCTGTTATGCTTCATAGACTCCTCATCCACATACGGATTTGGATATGAATGCATGACAACGTATGAGCAACAATTTGCAATTTTCGAAAGTCCCTGAAACGATATGTTGGGATATGCCAAGTTTTTGTTATCTAAATATATAAATAAATATGCACAGCATCATGTTTAGCAAATCTAAAAGAATACAAATAATTTATTAGTGCTGATGTATATGTTGTAGGTGTCTTGGTCATTGAGACATGATCAGTACATCTAGGAATACAAATAAAAAATTTAGAATGTGCCAAAAAATGTTCCACAAGTACTCTGGACGAATCTTAAACGAGCTCGTCTCCTGGACAACAAACCCATGCAACATAGCTCCTAATATCGACAGTCCTTAACATTTAAACCTACTAGCCTGAAGTTCAGGTAATGCTATTTCACATTTTTACCGGCATTTTTAGTAGTCCATGTGGCTGAAAACATAATTCTATAGTATAAGTTGAAAGTAACAGATAATTTATAATTTTCTAATTTTACCTTTGGGGGCTTGTGTAAGTGATAAAGCATTGACTTGCATGAGAGAAGAAAAGCATTCTCGTTATAGGTGATCGAGTTTTTCTCTCCCTCAGCTCTCCCCATTTGTTTGTCGTAGCCAGCCTCGTTGAAATACGGCTTGTCATTGAGAACGAGTGCCTGAAGGGATAACAGAACTTGAAGAATGGTCGAGCTTTCTGGGTCCCACGCTTCTGTGCCGGTTCCTGCCCATGTATTGAGAAGGCTGAGGCAAACTTTGCCCGACTCGTACAAGTTTGGATTCAGCCGAAGCCCACCAGAGATATAGTGTACTACCTGCACAAAACAACACGAAGTAAACTTTGGTTTTGACATAAGTGATAGCATGAGCGTTAAGATTATACTAGCTTGATGTACAATGTTATCCCACGACTCAATAGCTTGCTTGACATGATATCAGATTTCATGTGGTCCGGTGTTCAAGCCTCGTCATTGTTATATTAAAAAATAATTAAATTGGTATGCAGCAATTTATTATGCCTTTACCAGGTGAGTTTCCTCTTAAGTCCTTCCCACATGGCACAGAAGCCCACTTGAGGGGAGCGTTAAGATTATATTAGCTTAATATTCATCGGCATCTCACAAATTAACAGCTTAACCTTTACAGTCTAGTGGGCAATGACTTGGACTTAAAGCACTTGAAGGTTGACAAATGTTCATGTAGAAAAACCGGCTAATTCAAACGTAATTAGACGGGTTTTTTTTTAATGTTTTCTGTGTCATAAAACTTATTCAAATTTAAGGCCAAAAAGGTTTGAGTATTACATTTTACTATAGAATGAAGCCTATAAAAATTAAAAAGTAAGATGGGCTTGTAAAATATTTGGTGAGCAATCTATTACAAGAAATAAAATAGGCGGCTGGACCATGACACTAATCTTTTTTGAGGAATTTGACCATAATACTAATCAATATCCATTTAGTCATACCAAATAAGGGCTAATACTAATTTTCCATAGATGCCCATATCCAAACCAGAAATATAGAAGAAGAAAAAAAAGAAAAGCATGTAAATAATTTATCCAAAAATAAAAATAATAGGCAGTACAAATAAAAAGCAGATCAAAAAACTTACAGGGGGTTCATGAGGGTAATTAGGAGGAAATAAGACATCGAAGAAGAAGAGACCATCATGGTAAGGAGTTCCAGGTGTCCCCACAATGCATGCCCTAAGCAGATCGATCCTTTCTTCATAAACTCTAACATAGATGCTATCTGTGACAGTTAAAGAAAAATTTTATTTTCCGTTATTTGTTCTATTCTATTTCACAATATATATATATATATATATATATATATATATATATATATATATATGAGAATAATGGAGGAAAGAGGCCCTAGGAGGCTTTTTGCGTTAGACGGCGCCACAAACCACATCCTCCACCATTTTATTCGACGATCGGCACCGGCCATCTTGATCTTCATTATGTAATATGTCAACACACCAAATTTCATGTGATTCCAACATCTTTTCACCGTCGATTTAGTGGGTGCAAAATTAGCGGTTTACCGACAATAGAACTTTTTACATTGCTAAATCAACGGTGAAATGGTGTTGGAATCACATGAAATTTGGTGTATTGACATATTACATAATGAAGATCAAGATGGCCGGTGCCGATCGTCGAATAAAATGGTGGATGACGTGATTTGTGGCGCCGCCTAACGCAAAAAGCCTCCTAGGGCCTCTTTCCTCCATTATTCTATATATATAGAGAGAGAGAGAGAGATTAATGGAGGAAAGAGGCCATAGGAGGGGATTTCCTCCTATGGCGTCGAAAAAACATCCCTTCCCTAGTTTTTTCCGACGATCGGCACCCACCATCTTCATCGTCTTCATCTAAGATGTGGGTACACCAAACTTCATGTGATTCTACAACTTTTTCACCGTTGATTTAGTAGGTTCAAAATTAACGGTTTACCGATAATAGAACTTTTTACATTGCTAAATCAACGGTGAAAAAGTTGTAGAATCACATGAAATTTGGTGTACCCACATCTTAGATGATGACGATGAAGATGGTGGGTGCCGATCGTCGGAAAAACCTAGGGAGGGGGTATTTTTTCAACGCCATAGGAGGGAATTCCCTCCTATGCCTGTTTCCTCCATTATTCTCATATATATATATATATATATATATATATATAGAGAGAGAGAGAGAGAGAGAGAGAGCATATCAAGAAACAGTAAATTTCATAAAAGAAAAGGAGACCTGGTAGATCTTTCTTTAAGATGCCCCATTCTTGCTGCACTTTCTTCAACCAATATCTTTTGACCTGAAAGGATACAGCTTCTGAAATGAACGCCCTATTGAAAATAGCTAAAATTTTATTTGTATAACACGCAGCTTCTTTACCTGGGAACTCGATCCTTGGCCGATATTGTTAGCAAAATGATGGTCAGGGTACTCATCGACAATATCAAACTGCCTGAACATTCTGGGTTCCTCGTTGCCTCTTGAGGGTGTAGGATTTAATTCGAGTCCAGTTTCATCTACAACATGCTGCTTCATACTTTGTGACCCTGTTTCATCATCTCTATCCAAATTTGATTCTTCAGACTTTAGAGTCTCAAACTCAGGAACGCCTTTCCACTGGAAAAACAAAATTTTAAAAATACCATTCCTGTTAGAGCTGTTTCTCCTAAGGAATTCTGATATTATTGCTTTGGCGAAATCAACCAACTTACAAAGCCTAACAGAGAAGCGGAAAAACCAGAGCCAAATATACTGGTAGCAATAGATTTCAAGGACCCGATAGGCGTACAAGGAAAGATAAGAGAGCTAATGCCCCGCTCATCTTTATCATAGGCTTCGGTAGAATTGTTCGTAACCTTTATTAACCAAAAAAAATCAGGTTATTTCACTAAAGAATTTTGATAAAACATGCACCAGAAGAACAAAGGAATGGAAAAGAAAGATGCTGCTTTTACCTTTTCCTTGTTAAGGCAAAATTTACTTTCCTGCTCAGACAACTCCTTGCCGACAACAGATTCCTCAATTGCTGCTGGAATCAGAATAGGGTCACCAATCCTATCTAATCCAAATATTTCAGAAGGCGGAACCTGAGATAATGTATGACACAGTCAGAACACTTCGAATCATTTGTGACTGGAGGATCTTCTGCAATACATCTCTACTATTTTAACTCAAATGGGAGGGGGTCTTTAATTGATTTCCATATCTGATTCTCAACATGTCAAATGGCAAGAAAAGCCCATAAAGTTTTGAGAAAAAGATATTCAAAAAATTCCAACTATCAAATCTTTAGGAATATTTATTAAATTGTTTTTACTATTTTAACAAAAAATCTTTATATTTTTCATGCCTTTTTCATGTCAAAGAATATATATACGTGCAGCGCACATGCAAAATACCAGTAGACAGAAAAATTAAGGTAGAGCCATATGCTGAATGCATTACTGTGGCACAAAGTAATATCCAACGCCCTAAATATAAAAAGTCAAACACAAGTTACACAATATGCAGCCCTATATATGAAGGGAAATATAGCACACACAGACACACGCATAGACACGTCTAGGCTTTTACGAGTCACTCTTTCAACCGTTTAATGACAATTACTCAGAATAAATTAAGGCAGAACTCTAGGAACTATAGGTGGTAGCAGAAATAAGGGTCAGAAAAGATAAGGATTAAAGAAAATGAAATCGAAGAGAGTTCCAGTAATGTATTGAGCTGTAATCTCTTGCATTGTCATATAACACATCAAGAGTCAACCATCAGTGGCAAGCAAAATCGATAAATTGACAGCTTAGAAGATGCAAATAGAGGAATACTAATAGCACTCATAGAGCTTGATGATGAATTATGACGTTTCTCAGGCCTTTGATGTAGCGTACTTTAATGCGTGCATCACATACAAGCGCAACCGGCCCGAGATCGGGCAACTGGAAGGCAAATCGGGGATTTTTTTCAATCAATTAGGATTTATCTATATTTGGATATATCATAATTGATTGGATAGATCATAATTGATTGGATAGATCATAATTAGATTTTTCGATCAATTAGGATTTATCAATATTTCATAGTTGGATAGATCATAATTGATTAGTTTGATTTACTTTTATTAGGTTAGATTTGTTTTTGAATCTTTTCCTTACTAGATTAGGATTGCTTTTATTCCTAGTTATCTCTTTGCCTTTAAACCGACTTACTTCTTAAGACGGTATTTAGCTATAAATAAAGTCTATGGGCTCTTGTAAAAAGGGGCTGGAAAATTAATAAAAATTTGAGTTTCGCTCTTTTCCGTGGATTCGGCATGGTCGTGGATTCGATCAAACTCTACGGTCCCGTCGTCTTGCCCTTAGCAGCGGCGCGTCCAGTTATCTGGGTTTGCGGAACTTAACAGTTCTCTGTATCCCGATACGTGGTTTGGTACTCTTCGGATACCTTGCCGCATCAGCCTTACACAGATTCTTCAGCAAATTCCAAAAAATATTACATACAACATTCTCTAAGTGTCAATTCTGTATAGTTTCCTGATTCAAAGGTCTAAAACTCCCAAGCCAAAGCATTGTGAAACCCTCAATAGCAAAGCAACAGGTTCAATGGTGCTCACAAGCTCCATTACATGTATGAATTATGAAGAAGTAAAGATTGATGGATAATGAAATCATACTTATTATGTTCGAGGTATTACAGAAGTAACTACAGGAAAAACAACAATAGACGACGAAAATTGCACTAAACTGTAACAAGATGTCATGGTACAAAAAACCCAAATAAAGATAACAGATTGCTTAATTGTATACCAGCACAAAGAACTTCAGAAATAAGCTAAAATGAAGCCAGTAGACATACCTGTGATATCAGACCAGTAGCCCACTTAACTTCAATACATTCATCCTTGAAGCCAATAACATTTCCTATGTATGACAAATAGGAAGAGGAATCCTCGGGATGGCCTCCATTGATTTGAATGGCTTGAGGAGTATTTTCCAAATCTTCACAATGCGGTAAAGCTCTAAATATAACATCCCCGATGCAATATGAGAAATCCGGGTGCTCAATCAGACCATAAACGCTCACTATTTCCTCTTCGACTTCCCCTTCAAGGACTTTCCACTTCACATTCACTGTTCGGTCTCGTGCATCTACACTTTTCACAATGCCCAACCTTTGGCCACTTGATGAATCCAAATCTTCCATTGTAGCTTTCTCCAACACAAATTGTCCTGGCCAAAAGTCATGATCACAGACACTATTCACAGGAAACAAGGTGTGTGAACCCAAGCCAACTGATATACTGCCGTTTTGCCAAAGGACATCAATCTTGGTCTTTGTCTTTGTAATAACATGAATCTGTTTGCAATCTCGACCGTGCATTTTAATTGGAAGAATGCACCAGTCACCAAGTTGCCAATTAGCATAAGGAAAACACGACAACAGCGTTAGGTTCTTTAGCTTTTGAAGATAAGGCGGAGGAGCAACTGAACCACAAGACATCATTACAGAAGCAATCCAATTCACTCTCACCAATCCTACTTCCACATCGCAAATAGTCCCTTCGTTTCGAGCCGCGTTGTTCGCAGAGCCAGACAACCATCTCACAGATTGGGAATTGTAAGGAAGCTTGATTCTTACTCGCTGACCAAAATAATAAGGATAAGGAGGCGTGTCCTCAAATTTTTTGGGAGAGATTGCTGTTAAAATTTCGGGGTTGCCGGTCATTATTTCACATTTTGCTCCGTCATTGAAAAGAACAGTAACTGCAACATGCACCTTTTCCACTCTCCCAAGCCATGGTCCATGAACTACATAGTCCCCAGAAGTAATAGACTGAACCTTTTGGAGCAGCTTGCTATTTACATCCTTCATTGGTTCACCAAATCGTGTCTCTAAGTCAACAATCATATCGACATCAATAACTCGGCCAAGTTGTCCAGACTTCTCTACGACTGAGCACACAACATCGCCATGCATAAAACCTCTTTCGTAAGATAGAAAATCGTCTATTTTTCCGATGCTCTCATCCAAACTTGACAAGATGCTTTGAGCATTCCCTCCATAAGTAGATTCACTGTCTTGATCCTCGCTATCGCTAGTTTCAGTGTAATTATCGTAATCAGAGTCATCGCTAAGCATGTTCATGACTCGAGTGCCTTGGTTGAAAGTCAAGAAATTCCATGTTATTTAGTATATATATATATTACTAACATATACCTAATAAAATATAAATACCAAGAGATAAATTAATTACCTCTAGATTTCTTTCGCTGGCTGCCCCTCCCTGTTTGATTGAATCTGATGTGGAATAGGAATAGAAGCTAGCAGACGATGCTACTGAACACGAATTAACTTCTCGAAGATGCAGTCACAGATACGAAGTACAGATCTATCTAAACTAAATTAAGAAGTCCTAAGATATCAACTAAAGATAATAGCAAAGATAAAAGATGCAGAGACTAGCTTGCATCCGATATCCTTGCTTAATGCCAAAGGAGATTTGCCCACAAGGGTAAGTTTTAATTACCAAGTGTCAAATAAGATATGCCAACAAGAACAAGTTTCAGATATCAAACAAGGAAAGGAAATTTTCCCGATATGGGAATTATAATTTGCCAAAGGAGATTTGCCCAAGATAGCAAATAAAAGTGAGGAGGTGTGCCTACAAAATAGAAAGAGACTTTTTCCAAGTCTCTTCCTTGCCAAAGGAGATTTGCCCAGCAAAGAGGAATATACCACCACCACCGAACTCTGAAATAGATCACCGAACTTATAGGTTGTTTATAACACTAGTCTTTGCTGTAATAAGCAATGACTTTTCTAATAAAGAGCCAATTTGCCAAAGGAGATTTTCCCATCAAAAGAAAGTCGTCTATATTAAAATTGCCATGAAATCTTTCCCCAAATGAGGTAATACATTCCTGAATGCGGCCTCATATCGATAAAGGAACACATCACCTGCATGAGTACGAAATTCTCAAATCAACCATACAATTATATCTTTTCCACTATAGATTCAGAATCATGAATTCACAATTATAATGAAGACTGGAGGCCAATCAAGAACACAAAAGAAGAGGATATTTCATGCTTATTTATTCCAAAATACAAACTAATCTCACAGAAAAAGAAAGGAAAAATGTCTAATTTCTCCTTAAGCTCCCTCTATTTCAAAATTTACAATAAGTATGAACTCCAGCAGAATCAAAACCCTACGTTTTTTTCGATTTCCTCTAAGATTTCATCAATCCATGAAATACCCAGAATCCAAAAACAACAGCAAGTCCCGAATCCAACATAAAAAACGAAACTTTGCATAAGATGGAAAAAGTAAGAAAAGATAGCATACCAAAATCCCTCAAATTCCCAACTCAAAGCCATCGCATGAGTTGCTGCCAATCAACCAAACCCATGAATCAAACCGTTTCCAGATTCGCTGGCCATCGTTTCAAGGTGAAAGGAGTTGAAGAGCAAACCCTAAAAATGTCTCCTTTTTTATGATGATGAAGGTTCCTTCTCTCTTCCACTTCCATAATGGGGCAGGTTACAGTTTGAAGAACTTATTAGTGGAGGGAGGGTTCCTTTTTATTTATTTATTTATTTATTCATATTTCGTTTTGATTGTTTAATGCTTGTGTTTTGAAGTTGATGGCGCCATCAAATAATAATCTTCGGACAAAAATGATTTTGCCATGGCATACCCAATTAATGTGACCAAATGGTGCCATCAATTGTTTTTTTTATACTATTTTACGCCCAACATTCAACCTCTGGTTCATCTAAGATGGTGCATACCAGGGGAGTTATGCACCAGGGGAGTTATGCACGGTAGATTCGAGTTTTCAGCGGTTCGACAAGAAAAAGATAAGAAAAGTTATGGACGAATTCAACGGTGTTTATTCTAACGAAGGACGGTATCGAGAATGAAAGGGCTAACCATGATTCTTCTCGTTATCAGAGTAGCTTTTGCCCTCTAGATAGGTGGAAACTTACGTCTGTGCTCGCCATACCTTTAAAAAAACAGAGGTTATCTGTGTTTAAATTTGATATGGGATAAAATATAAGTGAAGCTAATTATCAATTAAACGGTTGATTGGACCATCTTATTATAAGAATGAGACAAATTGTTGCAAAATCAAAGAGAAAAGAGAATCAAAACCACATTAAGTTTAACTTGTTCTATAATATTTTAGGTACAGAGATCAAAATAAATTGTAGCCTTAATGGAGGCAATGTGTATAATCAAGCCTCTAACCACAATTACGCTTTCTTTCTATCATTCTTTATTTGATATCTTTTCAATAGGAATTTATGGGCTTTCAGCATACCGCATGCCATTTTTTTACTATATACAGAAAGCAAACTGGCGAAAGAGATCTATCCAGACCTTCTCTATTTTACATTGTTGCGGTATGCATCTTTACGCATGTAAATATATAGCAAATCGTGAATTAATTACTCCTTTGGTTTTTTGTTCTTGTAATTTTGCAAGGAAAAAAAAGGTTACTAATGTGCATCAAAGCTAAAGATATTTTTGGTAGTTGACACGTCTCTCTCTTTATTGTTAGCTAGCTATTGACATTCCTATGTATGAGCACAGCTTTTTATTGGCATATTCTCGAAATCATTCTTAGGGTCCAAAGCCGATTTTGCGGGGGTGGGGAGTGGGGTTATAAAAGCGACAATAAATTATGAGGCCCTTTACATGCAATCAACTCCCACTCAATTCATTTTATATACAAATCCCCCAGTTATCATAAAAATCTTAATATAAGAAAGGTGCATGCTCTCCTTTGGGTAGCTTCAAGAGATAAAGTGTCAAATAATGATGGCCCTATGTTCATAAACAAATTTTACATCCATGTATTTGATTTGAATCTAATATATATTTGGACTTCTTTTTTTGACTTAAAATTTTGGTAGATACGATGAGGCTCATAAACGAGTATTTCTTAGATCACGACAAGTGGCGGATGACATGTCATCCGCTAAGCCTGCTAGATTCCTGAAGGCTGCGGAGCTGGAACAAGTATGATGCATTGGAAACATTCTTCGGCACTTCGTCTCCAAGATTGCATCCGACCTTTCGGGGACCTCTCCGGAGTGCCTTCCCTATGTCGCCTAAACAACTAACCGACAGCTCTCTTCCGAGCAATCCTATAGCCGAACTTCCTCAGCTACCGAGCCATCCTATAGCCGAACTTTCTCGGCCACCGAGCCATCCACCGAGCTATCCACCCTGTTCAAGCGAGTGCACGGAGCCCAAGCGTCCCCATAACGGCTCCGTGTATCTTGCCACGACGAGATCTCCGCTGCTCCACGACCCGCATCTCACGCTAGCGTATCTCGCCTTTAACGAGCGCATCTCGCCATTAATGAGCATGGCCCGCCATCAACGCGAACATGATGTATGGGCGTAACGGATGGCAAGAATCTCACGCCGGTCCACTTCATGCGACTGCTATATAAACCCCTTCCACCAGACGATCCAGGTAAATCGAATTCATTCCAATACGTCGCTACGCTACTTTTATCCCCTGGTACTTACTTGATCGTCGGAGGGTCCTACGGTGGTTTTCCACCCCAGGACTTCCCTTGCAGATAGCCCGGCGTCAACAGCATCCAACAACCCATTGAGAACCACACGTCCAATTTTCACTCTCAATCACAACCGTTCAGAGCCGCTTGCAGCCAGATCGACGGAGGACAACATCTGAAGGAAATTTCTGCCTCCATCAGTTGGCACCGTCTGTGAGAAGGTGATTCTTCTGCACCCAAAAAGTTAATCTTCCATCTCCGATTCAATGACAAGCGATAACCGCGACGATCCCAGCATGAGCCGTCCCGTCCTCCACAGCGGGGGCGGAAACGGCCTTACTCCTCCCCTAACATCATCAACGCTTTATCCGAATCGACAGGCTCACGGCGATGATGGACGCACTCGCCCGCGTCCAAGCGGCCGGCCATGCCCGCCAGACCGCAGCATCCCCTCCCTAGGGAGACGACGTTCGCAGGGGAGATAGAAGGACACACTTAGGCGCTTAACCTCACTCGCACTCATCTTGATGTGACCGAACATCGACGTGCCGGTTTCGGCAGTCATGGCCTGCGTCCAGGGAATGATTCCATGATCTGCTGGGTGCCGTATAGCTCAACACCACGATCACAGGGGGACCGGGCTATCACTTCAACGCGCGTCGCGCCTTCTCGCCTCCCGAGGAAGTGTCAGTCCAATCGCCTGATTCCAGGCTAAACCCGCGCCGCCGCCGCCATCAAGGTCACGCGTATGACGAACACCGAGGCTATCCACAAAGGGTCCGCCCTAGAGATTTAAAGAACGTGATAAAGTGAAACCAAAGCCGCTTCGTCGCGCAAGCCGTGAGCAGAGGGAGCAGGCGCTCCGACCGTGAAGATTCTTCAGGGTACTAACAACGAATAGAGGCTTTCGAAAGGAAAATCGAAGACATACGACAGGATGACCGTACGGCTGGCGAAGGCGTGAAGTACTCCGCTGACTCACTCACAAGGCCCTTTACTGAACAGCTACTAGCTGAGCGTGTCTCATCCAGAAACAAGCCGTCTAAGGTGGCCCATTTCGACGGGAAGTCCGACCCGAAGGACCACTTAGACGCATTTACGGCAGGCATGAGTTTCCAAGACAACTCATACGTGGCTCAATGCCGGGCCTTCCCCACCACCCTCATCCAGGCTGGCCGAGATTGGTTCTGAGGGCTCGCGCCACGCTCAATCTCGACCTTTGACAAGCTGGCTACCCAATTCCTCGGTCATTTGGTCGGTAACCGTCGGCAGAAAAAGACGGTCGACTATCTGTCCACCATCAAAAGCGGGAACAAGGAATCCTTTAAGGGGTACGTCACCCGCTTCTACAATTCCCTCCTCGAGATACCCGAGCATCGCGACGAGACGGTTATCACCGCCTTGAGGTCAGGGCTTAGGCACAAACAGTGGCTCCGCTCTTTTGCATTGGCACAACCTAGGGACATGGCCAAAGTAAAAGCGTGGACCAAGTGAAAGATTCAACTCGAGTCAGAGATGAACGCCAATCTGCCCCGGGGTAACCAAGCAAACCGAAAGAAACGGGACATAGAGGACAAAAAAAAAAGCCGACCGCCTAAAACCCTATGCCCCGGGGTAACCAAGCAAACCGAAAGAAACGGGACATAGAGGACAAAAAAAAAGCCGACCGCCTAAAACCCTATGCCCCGAGATTCCAGGAGTACGCTCCTCTGACTATCTCCCAGACGGAACTGCTAGAGGAGGCTAAAGGCGAGAGGATTTTCAGGCTCCCGCCGGCAACCCAAAGTGCGGGCAAACGGCTCCAGGGCCCGTATTGCGCTTACCACAGGTTGCAGGGGCACCCGACCGAGAGTTGTAAATAACTCCGTGACTATATTGAGGAACTGATACACTCAGGCCACCTGGCGAAATACCTACGAGACAAGCGACAGGCGGAACAAGAGCAGAAAGACCAACCCCCTCCTGGGAAGTTAACGATTTGTCAGATCATGGTCATCTCGATGCATCTGACTCTGTACAATGAGGGGGACCAGCGCCCCGTACCAGTCATGGCTATAAATGATCCGCCTCATAAGAAGAATATGAAGGATGATCCGATCACCTTCACCGAGGAAGATCTTCACAGCATATCACTTCCTCACAATGATCCGCTTGTGATAGTAGCCCAGGTTCACCGTCACGAGGTTCGGAGAATATTTGTCAATTCAGGGAGCTTAGCGGATATCCTATTCTACAACTGTTTCCAGCGTATGGGATTAGGTTCCTCCGATCTCCGACCAACCTCTCCTGTCCTCTCCGGATTCACCAACCATTCCATCCCGGACGAAGGTTCAATCACCCTCCTACTCAACATTGGGGATGCTGGCAAAACGCGAACCATATCAGTAAACTTCCTCATTGCCAAAATTCTGCCGTCCTATAACATCCTTCTGGGACGCCCCACCTTGAATGCCCTTCGCGCTCAGATTTCAACTTACCACCTTGCGCTCAAATTCCTTTTAGATAACGGGGGGATAGGCCACGCCTATGGAGATCAGCAAACTGCCCGGATCTGCCTCATCTCAATATCGCCCGCCGGGGAGCAGGGCGATGACTTTGAAGATACGCATGATCCTCAGGGTGCCTTAGACACACGCGACGACCGAAAGGAAATCCACGGCGCACCAGTGGAAGCATTAGCAGAGATTCCCCTCATAGAAGGGGTCGACGGTTGGACTGTCCAGATGGGTTCTCTCTTGACAGGGAGTGTCCGCGATGACCTGATCCGATTCCTCCAGAACAACTCGAATGTGTTCGCCTGGACTCCGGCGGACATGCCCGGAATCAATCCCAAGGTGATCTCCCACAAGCTCGGGGTCGACCCGAAAGCCAAGCCAATCCGACAAAAGAAGAGAAGTTTCGTACCAATAAAACAAAGGGCGATAGAGGAGGAAGTGGACCGATTGCTCGCTGCCGACTTCATCAGGAACCTGGACTATGCGGATTGGCTGGCGAACGTAGTTATGGTTAAAAAGATGAATGGAAAATGGCGCCTGTGCGTCGATTTCACCGACCTGAACAAGGCTTGCCCCAAAGACAACTACCCGCTTTCTCGGATCGATCAGCTGGTAGATAGCTCAGCCAGTCATGAATTACTGAGTTTCATGGATGCTTTCTCCGGTTATAATCAGATTCGGATGAATCCGGCCGACGAAGAGCTAACAACCTTTACTACGGATCGGGGAGTATACTGTTACAGGGTAATGTCCTTCGGACTCAAGAACGCCGGAGCCGCATACCAGCGACTGGTCAACAAACTATTCAGGACACAAATTGGGAGAAACATGGAAGTATACGTCGACGGCATGCTCGTGAAATTCGCCTTATCGGCCGAACACACAACAGACCTCGCTGAGACATTCGACGTCCTGCGAAAATACAAGATGAAGCTGAATCCAGCCAAATGCGCGTTCGGCGTTACAGGCGGAAAATTCCTTGGGTTCATGGTCACCCACCGAGGAATCGAGGCGAACCCCGAGAAGATCAGCGCCATCATCAACATGGCGACACCCAAAAGCAATGTTGATATCATGCGGCTCACCGGGAGGGTAGCTGCCTTAAGCCGCTTTATGTCCAGATCCGGAGAAAAATGCCTCCCTTTCTTCAGAGCCCTAAGGAAAATTTCCAGGTTTGAATGGTCTGAGGAATGCCAAGATGCTTTAGAACGACTCAAAGCACACCTCGCGACCCCACCACTCCTCACCAGACCAGTCGAAGGTGACGAGCTATTACTATAGCTGGCCATCTCCGACCAAGCCGCGGGCGCAGTGCTTATCAGAGAGTTCGAAAGAACGCAAAAACTGGTCTACTATGTAAGACATGTCTTCAAAGACGTGGAAACTAGATACCCAGCCATAGAGAAAATAGCCCTCGTGCTTGTCGTCACGTCCAAAAAACTGCGACACTATTTCCAGGCATACACAATTCTCGTCCTTACTGAATGACCTTTAGGGAATATCCTCGCCTCACCCGAATCATCAGGCCACTTAGAGAAATGGAGGTGGAAGCAGTCCCAGTTCGACATCAAATACCGACCCAGACGGGCAATTAAAACACAAGCCTTATCCAATTTCGTTGTCGAGTGCACCATTCCTACTAAGGAAGGAACAACGGTTCAGGGCCCCAGCCCACGACCCTCGGTCGAGAAGGTGCCTGGTCCAATCTCGGACTGGGTGCTCTATGTAGACGGATCCTCCACCGAGGAAGGATGTGGGGCCGGCCTGATCATCCGCGGCCCAAACAAGGCAGAAATGGAGTACTCTCTAAAACTTGATTTTAAAGCATCAAACAATGCGGCAAAATATGAGGCCCTGTTAGCCGGGCTACGAATCGCCTCTGGAGTAGGGCTGAAAACCATCCGGATACGGAGTGACTCCGTGCTGGTCGTCGGCCAAGTAACCGGGCATTTCGAATCCCGAGAACCACTCATGATAAAATACCTAGCGGATGTAAGAAGGCTTCGGAAAAAATTCGACAAAGTCTAAGTGAAATATATTCCCAGAAATCCGAACACCGAGGCTGATGCCCTGATCAAACTTGCCTCCTCCTATTCGACCAATCATAAGAGAAACATCATCTTCGAAGTCCTGCCACGACCCAGCGTGGAAGATGACCGGGCAACGCTCTTAATCTACACAACCCAAGAAGATGCCCCAGATTGGAGAAAGCCTATCGTAGAATTTCTGAAAGATGAGATTCTTCCGGATGACCGGGCCGAGGTTCGTCGACTTCGAGCAAAGGCTCGCCATTTCGTATGGAGCAAAGAAAACCTATACAAAAAGTCGAACACTCAACCCTTGCTCCGATGCGTCGACTCCCACAAAGCAGACTACATCTTACGAGAAATACACGAAGGGGTCGGAGGGATGGATCAAGGGGCCCGCTGCCTGGTCTAAAAGACGATGCTTCAGGGGTACTATTGGACGGGAATACATCGAGATGCCGAGAAACTGGTCAGAAGATGCAAGAGCTGCCAACTCTTCGGTAGCATCTCATGTCTCCTCGCCACCGAACCAACGCCACTGAGCTCCCCTTGGCCATTTGCGCAGTGGGGGATGGATATGGTGGGCCAACTTCCCGCAGACATGGGTAGACACAGGTAAATTCTTGTCGCCGTAGACTACTTCACAAAATGGATTGAGGCCGTACCTATCAGGAAACCGGACGCCGCTTCTACGATAAAATTTCTGCAGAACAACGTGATCTCCAGATTCGGGATCCTGGGGTGCATCGTCACCGACCATGGAACTAACTTTGAAAACAACAAAGTCAAATAATTTTGCAACAACTATCACATATTAATGAAGTATTTCCGTTCTTGTCTTAGACGAGTCAATAAAGAATTTGTGTATGAGTTGTTCGATTCTATCCTAAGTGTATTATTTGCAAGTATAAAGTTGTTAAGAAAAAGATACGAGATTATAAGCTAAAGAAATCCGTACTCAAAACCTTTGAGCCGAATCTTGACCAATTGAAGCTAGAGCAATCGGCAACAACGTGGATTAGGGGATTTAAGCGCGGTATTCGTGGAATACGGCTTATTTACCCTTGTCCTTCCGTTCTTGTCTCTTGCTTTCGCCTCCGGCCAAACCGCGGATCCGCGGCCAATAGGGGGTATTGGCGGCGGATCCGCGGCCATGTGGGGTCCTCACTTTGTCGTGTTTTGGGGGTATTTTGGGGACTTCATATAGTGGCAGATTCTTGCCCTAGATCTTCAACCCTCTGCCTATAAATACAGCAGATCTGAGCCAAACCAAAGGGTCATTCTTTTGTTCCTCTTTCTTTTGTAGTTTTAGTTCTTTTTCTTCTTCTTCTTCATTCTTTTTCCATGAAAATTGTAGTGAGAGCTTTTTGAGTGGGAGATTAATGAAGATGAGGGTTTTGTATCATTCTCTTTTGTTTCTTCTTCCCCTTGAGATTCTTGCTTTCTCTTGATCATTCAACCTCTTCATTGAGCTTGAATGGTTAAGGGTTAGTTATTAATCTCAAGGGTCGTATTTTCTCACGGGACTAGTTCTTCATTTCACATGCGTTCTCTACCCTTCCCTTGATCTTGCAACCTCTTGATTGAGCTTGCAAGTTTAAGGGTTGGCTATTGATCACATGCTTGTCTTGAGTTCTATGTTCTTGTAATTACTTTCTTGTTCTTTTTATTTGCTTATTTATTACTCGCTTATTATTATCTTGCTTTACTTTCTTGCAATTTATATTCATGCACTTTAATTACTTGCTTGTAATCTTTTCTTTTCTTTGTTCTTTTCTTTTTGTTCTCTCTTTTTGGTTCTCTTTTGTGAATGAATGTAATTATCTTTGTTAAGAAGAAATACGGTATTATAAGTTAACGTTTCTTTGCCCATTTCCTTTTCCCGTATTTTCCATTGAACTCCGCCCAAACGATACGCAAGCGCTCCGTTAGGCACCGTACCCTGACAAGGTAACGGTGATTCCTAACCGCGACCGGTTGCGTTCGGTTTGGCCGGAGGCGAAAGCAAGAGACAAGAACGGAAGGACAAGGGTAAATAAGCCGTATTCCACGAATACCGCGCTTAAATCCCCTAATCCACGTTGTTGCCGATTGCTCTAGCTTCAATTGGTCAAGATTCGGCTCAAAGGTTTTGAGTACGGATTTCTTTAGCTTATAATCTCGTATCTTTTTCTTAACAACTTTATACTTGCAAATATTACACATAGGATAGTTTCGAACAAACTCATACAGATTCTTTATTGACTCGTCTAAAACAAGAAAGGACATACAACCATCTCCCTGTGGATCGACCCGTGCTCAACCGGCTAGCT
Source organism: Agapanthus africanus (assembly GCA_030015575.1). NCBI lineage: Eukaryota > Viridiplantae > Streptophyta > Magnoliopsida > Asparagales > Amaryllidaceae > Agapanthus > Agapanthus africanus. The sequence continues at coordinate 353,082,532 of CM057351.1, forward strand.
GCATAGCGACACCGTCCTGATCGCGGTAAACTTTAGAACTTTGAACATCCGACACGCCAAAAGCGTGCGATCAACCGCCGAGCACGACGTCACAACAACCTCTGTTGAAAACATTCGAGAAGAATGTCCACCAAGCGATCCCTCCGGCTCTTCGAGATAAGGCTAAGCTCATGGGCCGTATGCATCTTATCAAATGCCTCGTCCATCGCCTATGGGGACAGAACATTATAAAGGCCCGGGGACGACCTCTATATCGTGTAGATCAACACTTGCAAGAGAGGAGATCGTCGGAGAAGAAGACGCCCGCAGTGCCCCTCCAAACGACTTATTACAGCCTCGTACGTCGTCTCGAAACGATCAAGACCGTAGAAGTACACGTCGTCTCGGGACACGATCTCCCTGATGGTGTATGCTTGGTCCGTCATCTTAAAGAAATGTAGTATCTAGGAGGAACTCGACCATGCCTTCGACATTTATAGCCTCAACAAGAAATCTTCCAACGGCCGAGATCTTCTCGTGCTATAACGCAAATCACGGGATGTCGCACTTTCCCAATGAAGCACGACCATATGGCACCCGATTGCATGTCGCACTTTCCTTAAAATACGGGTCAAAGAAGGTTGAACGACGTCCCCAGAAAAACATAGAATCTGGGAAACCCTCGCCAAGAGGTGCCCGAGTAGTCTCGTGCTCGGCTCATCCGCTGAAGGCAGTTTTCTACTCGGCCACTCTGCGGATCCAAAGCCCTCGCTAAGAGGTGCCCGAGTAGTCTCCTGCTCGGCTCATCTGCTGAAGGCAGCTTCCTGTCTGGCCACTCTGTATATCCAAAACCCTCCCACGAGGCGCCCGAGTAGTCTCCTGCTTGGCTCATCCGCTGAAGGCAGCTTCCTGCCCGACCACTCTGCGGATCCGAAGCCCTCGCCAAGAGACGCCTGAGTAGTCTCATGCTCAGCTCATCCGCTGAAGGCAGCTTCCTGCCCGGCCACTCTGAGGATCCAAAGCCCTCGCCATGACGCGTCCGAGTAGTCTCCTACTCGGCTCATCCACTGAAGGCAGCTTCCTGCCCGGCCACTCTGCAGATCCGAAGCCCCCGCCAAGAGGCACCTATGTAGTCTCCTGCCCGGCTCATCCACTGAAGGCAGCTTCCTGCCCGGACACTCTGTGGATCCAAAGCCTTGCCACGAGGCGTCCAAGTAGTCTCCTGCTCGGCTCTTCTGCTGAAGGAAGCTTCCTGCCCGGCCACTCTGCGGATCCGAAGCCCTCAGTAAGAGGCGTCCGAGGAGTCTCCTGCCCGGCTCATCCGCTGAAGGCAGCCTCCGGCCCGGCCAATCCTAAGCCCTCGTCTAAAGGCACCCGAGAAGCTTCCTGCTCGGCTCTTTCAAGGTCCAATTCGTAGATGGGAGAAAGTGAGGGAGACGCTGACCTATCTATAGTTGGCGTTCGTTCGATTTTTGTACGCGACGCATGATCGTCACCTCGACTCCGGGATGAGCGGGATGCCAACCTATCTATACTTGGCGTTCGTTCGATTTATGTATGCGGCATACGATCATCACCTCGGGTCCGGGTGATGGCAGGCGCCGGTCTACCTATGACTTGGCTTTCGCTAGCTTGTACATCACGCTCGCCCAGCACTCGATACACAACTTTGTATGTGCTGGACATCCGCTGGACACCGACCTACCTACACTTGCGGAAAAAAAACACTTCGAAAGCGAGATAAGAATACTTGCAAAATAAAATACTTGCGGGATGAAAATACTGGAGAGCTAAAGATACTTGCAAGCTAAAAGTACTTTATTTATATTTAAAAATTTTATACAAGGTACTATGTGCTCCCCAGCCTTACAAAATGCCCGAAGGCTTACAAAATGTGTTGACTGAGGCAGGCGTAGCTCAAACTACCTTCTCGGCCGTCACTTCCCTTTTATCGGTGCCTCCGTCCGGGGCCACGATCGTTATGTCCAGCTCGGCGCTTCCTACTGCCGCCTCACCTTTCCCGGCCGGCTCGGCACCGCCCCCCTGTGGCGCTTTCTCGGCTAGGGGATACCTAGCATGAAGCACTTGATCTTCGAACCCGAGCATGGATTCCTTAACGGCATCGAGGTCATTGTGCCAGCCGTCGGCCGCGGAGTCGACGAGGTCGAAGTAGAACTAGTCAGAGGTCTTGTACTCTTCCATGGCATTTTCCGCTCTTTCCTCCGCGAGCTTCGCCGCCGCGCAAGACGCCTTAGCATCCCGCTTGAACGAGTCCCTCTGCCTTTTCATAGCATCGAAGAGCCCGTTTACCTTCCCTATCTGAGCCTGGATAGCCTGGTTAGATTCGGTCAGGAGCTGATGGGACTCCTTCAATTTGGCCACAGTCAGGCCCTCCGCGACCAATCTCAAGTCGAGGAAGGCCGCCTTCTCTTCCGCCTGTTGCAGCCAAGCAAGGAGCTCTTCTTCTCGCGAAGAAGATTTTCCCACCTTTTTCATCGCCGGGGCCACCTCCTCAGACTCCATTGCGGCAAGAAGGGATAAATGTTGGAGGACTTGGGAAAAATGGAGATGCGTTAGAAGCAAAAAGAATTTTTTTATATATATTTTATTCAGAGGAATTCTGAGAGAGTTACCGACCTAAACAGCCTCCTGGGCTATCGCTGCCACTTGGACCTTCATAGTGCCTCGGGGGATCTTGGTCCCCACTGCCTTCTCCATGTCCGCTACTAAACCGTCGGCCACAGAGAGTTCCGAGGGCACCTCGATGCAGAAGTCGCCTTCCTGCACCTGAATCCCGGCTTGAGAGGGCCGAGAAACTACCCTCTTCTTCCTCTTGAGTGGGGATTCGGCAGATGGCGGCGCTTCCATTCTAACTCGGGGGGCCGGATCTCGCGTGTGCTTTTGTCCTCCCCCGCGGCGTTCCTCCTGAACGGGAGCACTGCGGGAGCCTTAGCTGGAGGTGTTTGCCGGGGAGCCGCGTCCGGATCAGGCCGAGACGAGCTTGCGCCACCGTTCTTCCTCCCGTGGGCCTTGGCGGCCATGTCAACCATAATTTTCGAGCGATCCATCAGCTCTGCAAGATACCACAAGTAAAAGGTCAGCGACCAAAAACAACAGCTAAATTTAGACAAGTCTAAATAGATCGGCACAAACCCTAACTTACCCGCAAAGCGCGCGGGGCTGAGTCCCGCCCAGCTCAAAACCTACTCGGAAAGCAGGGCATCGTCCCGCTGGATCGGTTCCGATAGAGACACACCACTCTTGCCTCGGGGGTGTTTGACTGCCTAACTCTAAGACAGTCGGCCCTATGCCACTTGATGGGCACCGGCCAATACTCTCACGCCCCGCTTCCCAGAGTACGCTAAGCTGGGCACGTGACATAGCCAACCATGCTACCTGTGGATAGGAAAAATCCTTCCCGAGTCACATTACGGCTGTAGAGATATCAAGAACATGAAAGTAAACTGAACTATCTAGTACATGTCCATGAGCCAGAATAAATGAATCAAGAAATAATATAGTATGCGGAAGCAAAGGATCAAATAAACACCTGGAAAGTAAGGCTGAATACCAACAGGATCCTTACCGCTCGGTCTAACAGCGGCAAAACTCCTGATCAGTCTGCAACAAAGGTAAAGAATCTGGGCCATGCAAAACCCAGACGTCAGCGCGTCATAACATCAAGCAATAAAATATAAACAGGGTAACAGGCAATGCAAATATAATTATGAATGATAAAGCAGGTGTAACAGCAGTATAAATCAGGGCAATGAAGGGTAGTGTGCAATGAGTAAAACTAAACTGGTCTATTGGGTTATCTACTCTCAAGTCTTTGAAATCAATTTGATGAATCATCGATGTAACTCAATAGTATCCCGTGCGTGCCCGAGACCACGGTCAAGATTCTTGGGCTGAATCCGAGACGTTCCGCTAGGCAGTAGAAGGTAGCATGTACAGATGAGTGATGTCGGCATCATCACTCCGGGGCTGGCCTAGCCCGTAAGACTGATCAGAACAGGTATCAAACTGTTGAGTTATAAGTTAAATTTCATCATTGATTTCCCCATACCCCCAAGCTATAGGTGTTCAAGTCAGGTATTCGATAATCAAGAACTAATGCCAACACAGGATCAGGTAAGAGCAGGTTTGTCTGGATAGACAACAGGAACGGTCCGTGAGGACTACATGTCAGGTTTGTTGGCATTAGACCCAAGATCAGGTAACAGGTCAAGCCATGGTACATCAGGTCAGGTCAAGTAGTGTACGGTACCATGTCGGGTCAAGTAATATGTGTGTAACAAGTCATGTCAGGGTGTAAAAGATATCATGTGTGTGCTCATAATCAGCTAGCATAATCATGGTTATAAATAATCAAGCATGGGTATCAACAACACGATACATTGGCACATGTGATAAGTTAAGCAATGAATGCAGGTTTAATTAATTTAGCCGTACGGTTATCAGTGTGTGGTTAAGAGATGGTGTCAGCATTATATGAATACCGTATAACAGAGGTGAATGCAAAAAACATGTTAATAAGTATTGAGTAATCTAGGGATGCGACGACATGTATAATGTGGATGCAATTGTAATTAAACCGGTTAAAGGTGCACATGGATGTCCGATAGGTTAAAACTGGATAAAAGGTATCATGGCTATAAAACAAATGCGATCATGTGGTCTAACATTTACCGGTGATTTCTAGGTATAAATAATTAGATGCAACAATTGAGTTTCAAATTCGAGATCATAAAATATGTAACGGAACTTTATACGGTTAACTTGAAATCCAATTCTTTCGATTCTATTTAGAGATTTAACAGGAAATAAATAGTTTAGCATACGAAAAGTTTAAAATAGCATGTAGCAAGTTTCACTTGCCTCGACGGGTTGCGATACGGAAAACGGAACGTTACGCGTCGGCGGGGAAAAGTCTCGACACGCGCACGGTACACGGAATGAACCCAAACGACGAACAGTGGAGTCACACGGGTCAGGGGTCCTTGCTGGGTCGTCGGGAAACGTCGTCGGCACCGTCGGATTCCGGCGAACCACAAAACAGCGACAATAGAAAAAACATAAATTTTAACAAGAAAAGAAAAGAAAGCAAGGAAAGAATAGAGGAGGAAAGAGGGTACTAGCATACCGGGTTGCAGAGGAGGTGCTGTGGTGGCGGCGAGATCAACCGCGGCGAGAACGACGGGGCTCCGACGACGACAGAGACTCCTTCAACAGCAAGAAAAAAAACTTCTTTACCAGAACACATAGGAAGAAGAGAAGAAAGGATGAGAGGGAGAGGGGCGCTTACCGGGGTGTGCACACGGCTAAGGGCGCCGGGGACGAAGTCACCGGCGGTGGTTGGCAGCGGGGGTGGCCGAGACAATTGGGTGTGCGGTTCTCGTCTGCTCGGGAGTGAAGAAAAGGAGGGAGGAGAGAAGGTGGAGGCGACTGCGACGAGGGTGAGGGGCGACGAGGTTTGAGCAGGCGTTGTCGGCGCTGGGCAGAGGCGAGGGACGGCGGCTAGGGTTTTGTAGGTAATGGGTTTTCTGTGTTTAAAGGAAGCGAAGAAGGAAAAATATAAAGAGAAGAAGAGAGAGAGAGAGAGATAAGACGCAGGGGAGAGAGAGAGATTGCGAGAGGAGAGAGAAGAGGAGAGAGATAGAGAGGAAGAGAGAGATCGAGAGGAGAGAGAAAGCGGAGAGGAGAGATAATCCTGGACGTTAGCGTAGGGAATAGTGAGGAGAGAGAGAGAGAAAGAGAAAAGGGAAAGCGAGAGAGAGATGCTGGTGGGGCCCGGTGGCAAGGAAGGGAAGTTTTGATTGGTTTAGAGAAAATATAGGAAATATATTAGGGAGGAGAATCAGTGCAGTTTTAAAGAAAAAATATTCTTAAAGATTTTAAAAATCGATATATGAAACATAATGACCTGAACGATATTTAGATATTGATTTTAAAAAATTTAAATAATTGGATTTTAGCGGGAAGTAAAATATTTCGGAAAAGCGCCCGGGTCGGGTCCAAAATTTTGAATTTGAAATACGAAAATTATTGGCAGGTTCCAAAAATTAAAATGAAGGATTTTATAATTAAAAGACATACCCCCAAGAACGGACGCACGCACGTGCGCGTAGCCACCCAAACACGTCCGTTTCACTGAACGGGACGAGAACACGATGCAAGGACGCTAGCACAGGGTTAGGGGTGTCGAGCAGGCCATGTCAATTATTTTTCATTTATTTTAAACGACTTAAATTGTTATATGCAAGAATATGAATTGTCGGGGTAAATTATAACTAGCAACAGTCAAGCAAGATAAATGAATTAAATACCACACACCACACATACGGAAACAGAAATTTGTAGAACTGGACTCGGTTGTTACATTATACCCAACCACAAAAAGAATTTCGTCCTCGAAATTCCAAAAATACAAAGGATAGACGAAAAATCAATCTACAAGAAAAGATGAGGAAACTTCTGCTGGATTTCATCTTCTCGTTCCCAAGTGGACTCTCCGTGTGAGCGATTACCCCAAGAAACAAGTATAAAAGGGATAACCTTGTTCTTAAGAACCTTTTCTCTTCGATCCACAATTTCAACCGGTCACTCCTCAAAAGTCAAGTCTTCTCGTACCGTCAGCTCCGAATGATCCAACACATGTGTTTCATCTCGAACGTACTTACAGAGTTGAGATACGTGAAACACATCATGTACATTCGCCAAGCATTGCGGTAACGCCAAACGATACGCTACCTCACCAACTCGCTTCAAGATCTCAAAGGGTCCAACAAATCGAGGACTGAGCTTTCCTCGACTTCCAAAACGAATCACCCCTCTAGTCGGTGATATCTTCAAGAATACCAAATCACCCACGGTGAATTCTAGAGGCCTTCTCGACGTATCTGCCCAACTCTTCTGTCTGTCTTGAGCTGCTTTCATATGATTTTTGATAGTGTTAACTTTCTCTACTGTCTGCACAACCAAATCCGGTCCCAACAATCTTCGTTGACCGACATCGTCCCAACAAACAGGTGAACGACGCTTACGACCATACAAAGCTTCAAATGGAGCCATCTGAATAGTTGCCTGGAAACTGTTGTTGTAAGAAAACTCTACCAAATGTAGATGATCCTTCCAAGAACCCTTGAAGTCCAACATGCACGCTCTCAACATATCTTCAAGAGTTTGGATCGTTCTCTCCGACTGACCATCCGTTTGAGCATGATAAGCTGTGCTAAACTTCAATCGAGTCCCCAAACTTTCCTGTAAGCTCCGCCAAAAGTGTGATAAGAACCGAGTGTCACGATCGGACAAGATGCTCACCGGTACTCCATGCAATGTTACAATCTCCTGCATGTACCGTTCCGCCAAAGCTTCTATTGATTGACAACCCGAAAAGGAATAAAATGAGCTGCCTTGGTCAAATGATCAATAATTACCCATACTGCATTGTTGCCTTTTGGACTCCGCGATAGAGCGGTCACGAAATCCATAGTTATATGTTCCCACTTCCACTGAGGAATCGGAAGTGGTTGCAATAAACCAGCAGCCCTTCGATGTTCAGCCTTAACTTGCTGACACACCAAGCACCTGGCCACAAAGCGAGCAATCTCCCGTTTCATGCCTTCCCACCAGAAATGCTGTCGAATATCTCGGTACATCTTTGTGCCTCCTGAATGTACGGAATAAGCTGAACTGTGTGCCTCCTTCATAAGTTCTTCATGAATATCTCCCTTTGGCACACACAAACGGCTACCATACCTCAACGAACCATCTTCATGGATCAATAAATCTGTTCGTAGTCCGGCTTCAACCTGTTCTCGAAACTTTCGCAATCTTGGGTCCTGCAATTGCACTGCTTCAATAACCTCGATCAACGATGACTGTACTTGCAGCTGCATCAACTGTCCCGAAGAATGCGGTAGCACAACCTCCAGATCGAATCTTCAAAAGTCTTCGATAAGTTCCTTCCGTGCAGTCAACATCTGAATTGCTGGCAACCGACTAAGCGCATCCGGTACAACGTTAACCTTTCGGGGATGGTACTTAAGATCGAGATCGTAGTCAGCCGTCAGCTTCAACCATCTTCGCTGTCTCACAATTAGCTCCTTCTGAGCGAACACGTACTTTAGGCTTTTGTGATCGGTGAATATTTCGACCCCTTTCACCCAATAAGTAGTGTCTCCAAATCTTCAAGCGAAAATCCCAGCCGCAAGCTCCAAGTCATGAATTGAGTAATTCTTCTCATGGGTCTTCAACTGTCTCAACGCGTAAGTTACAACCTTCTCATGCTGTATCAATACACATCTCAATCTTTTTCCAGATGCGTTGCTGCGAAACACCAATCCTCCGGAACAGTCTGGCACGGTTAAAACAAAAGCGGTTATCAAACTTTGCTCCAACGCCTCAAAAGCTGACGCACACTTATTTGTCCACACAAATGGTACTTCCTTGTGCGTAAGCTTGGTCAGAGGCTCAGCCAAACGAGCAAAAATTCTCCACGAACCTTCTATAGTATCCTGCAAGTCCAAGAAACTTCTGATCTTTACAACGTTCTTCGGAATCGGCCAGTCTTGAACTGCTGCAATCTTCCCTGGGTAAACGGCGATTCCATCTCCAGCTACGATATGTCCCAAAACTTTACTTCTTCAAGCCAAAACTTGCACTTGCTCATCTTTGCATATAATCTTTCTTTCCTCAATGTCTGCAGTGCAATCTTCAAGTGTTCTGCATGCTCTTCAATGCTCCTCGAGTAGACCAGAATATCCTCCGCGAACACCACTATAAACTGGTCCAAGAATGGTGAAAAGATTCGGTTCATCAAGTCCATAAATATCGCCGATGCGTTCATGACTCCGAAGGGCATCACTATATACTCGTAATGTTCATACCGAGTTCGGAACGCGGTCTTGCAAATATCTTCTGGTTCAACTCGGACCTGATGACATCCGGACTGCAAATCCAGCTTCGAGAATACCCTCGCGCCACTAAGCTGCTCAAATAGTTTGCCAATGCGAGGGATCGGGTACCTGTTCTTAAAAATTACCCGGTCTAATTCTCGATAATCGATGCACATCCTCCTTGTGCCATCTTTCTTCTTTACTAGAAGAACTGGAGCTTTCCAAGGTGGGTTGCTGCTGCGAAATCCACTCCTTCTCTAGCAATTCGGTAACCTGCTTCTTGACTTCTTCCAACTCCACTGGTGCCATCGGATGATACGCCTTTGAGATTGGCGCTGCACCAGAAACACGAACTCCACATCTCGTTTTACGGTAAACCCGAGATGTCCTCGAACACGTCCATGAAATCTCGAACAACAGCTGGCGCTTCTTTCTTATCAACTTCCATCAACGAAAGAACACTGCTTGTCGGCCTAGCCCTAAATTCGACTGGCCCGACCGAACTGCTTCCTCCAGAAAAACAAACTCCGGATGTCCGGGAATCTGGAAAATCACTTTCTTTGCCCTACAATCAATGTGAGCATGGAAAGTGCCGAGAAAAATCCATTCCCAAGACGACAACAAACAAGGAATGCACTGGAATTGAATAATTCCAATGCGGGAAAGATATGAACAAGTAGGATACCAAGATGACTTCATCCGAAGTCAAGATACTGACGAAGATTAAGCACGGTAAGCATGATTCAAGCTGGCGGTAAAACAAGAGCTAGTAAGCAATGAAACCGAGAGAAGCAAGGTAATATAACAACTATGAAACAAGGAAGTGAATCAAGACCAGGATTCCAAGTTACTTAAATAGAGTACCGCATTGTAACCATGCTGCAGTTCATGGGTACAATTACATAACTCCACTCAAGTCGCCCAAATCCTAGTATCAGAATCAAGGAACGGGGAGAAACAATGGTGAACCAGAAAGGTTTCAAGCCGATATGCAAAGTTGTTTGTATAACGTCAAGACGAAGGATAAAAGAAAGATATGATTCAAGAATCACGATAGCAAGGTGGCAGGACATATTCCTAATCACGAGCATTCTGATTCGTGTATTGGGTCCAATACCCAACTACAAAAGAATCAAACTCGATTAACCTATATCCTATGGCTCTGATACCAAAAGAACCATGTCACGCCCCACTTCCCAGAGTACGCTAAGCTGGGCACGTGACATAGCCAACCATGCTACCTGTGGATAGGAAAAATCCTTCCCCAGTCACATTACGGCTGTAGAGATATCAAGAACAGGAAAGTAAACTGAACTATCTAGTACATGTCCATGAGCCAGAATAAATGAATCAAGAAATAATATAGTATGCGGAAGCAAAGGATCAAATAAACACCTGGAAAGTAAGGCTGGATACCAACAGGATCCTCACCGCTCGGTCTAACAGCGGCAAAACTCCTGATCAGTCTGCAACAAAGGTAGAGAATCTGGGCCATGCAAAACCCAGATGTCAGCGCGTCATAACATCAAGCAATAAAATATAAACAGGGTAACAGGCAATGCAAATATAATCATGAATGATAAAGCAGGTGTAACAGCAGTATAAATCAGGGCAGTGAAGAGTAGTGTGCAATGAGTAAAACTAAACTGGTCTATGGGGTTATCTACTCTCAAGTCTTTGAAATCAATTTGATGAATCATCGATGTAACTCAATAGTATCCCGTGCGTGCCTGGGACCACGGTCAAGATTCTCGGGCTAAATCCGAGACGTGCCGCTAGGCAGTAGAAGGTAGCATGTACAGATGAGTGATGTCGGCATCATCACTCCGGGGCTGGCCTAGCCCGTAAGACTGATCAGAACAAGTATCGAACTGTTGAGTTACAAGTCAGGTTTCATCATTTATTTCCCCATACCCCCAAGCTATAGGTGTTCAAGTCAGGTATTCAGTAATCAAGAACTAATGCCAACACAGGATCAGGTAAGAGTAGGTTTTTCTGGATAGACAACAGGAACGGTCCGTGAGGACTACATGTCAGGTTTGTTGGCATTAGACCCAAGATCAGGTAACAGGTCAAGCCATGGTACATCAGGTCAAGTCAAGTAGTGTACGGTACCATGTCGGGTCAAGTAATATGTGTGTAACAAGTCATGTCAGGGTGTAAAAGATATCATGTGTGTGCTCATAATCAGCTAGCATAATCATGGTTATAAATAATCAAGCATGGGTATCAACAACACGATACATTGGCACATGTGATAGGTTAAGCAATGAATGCAGGTTTAATTAATTTAGCCGTACGGTTATCAGTGTGTGGTTAAGAGATGGTGTCAGCATTATATGAATACCGTATAACAGAGGTGAATGCAAAAAATAGGTTAATAAGTATTGAGTAATCTAGGGATGCGACGACATGTATAATGTGGATGCAATTGTAATTAAACCGGTTAAAGGTGCACATGGATGTCCGATAGGTTAAAACTGGATAAAAGGTATCATGGCTATAAAACAAATGTGATCATGTGGTCTAACATTTACCGGTGATTTCTAGGTATAAATAATTAGATGCAACAATTGAGTTTCAAGTTCGAGATCATAAAATATGTAACGGAACTTTATACGGTTAACTTGAAATCCAATTCTTTCGATTCTATTTAGAGATTTAACAGGAAATAAATAGTTTAGCATACGAAAAGTTTAAAATAGCATGTAGCAAGTTTCACTTGCCTCGACGGGTCGCGATACGGAAAACGGAACGTTACGCGTCGCCGGGGAAAAGTCTCGACGCACGCACGGTACACGGAATGAACCCAAACGACGAACAGTGGAGTCACACGGGTCAGGGGTCCTTGCTGGGTCATCGGGAAACATCGCCGGCACCGTCGGATTCCGGCAAACCAGAAAACAGCGACAGCAGAAAAAACATAAATTTTAACAAGAAAAGAAAAGAAAGCAAGGAAAGAACAGAGGAGGCAAGAGGGTACTAGCATACGGGGTTGCAGAGGAGGTGCTGTGGTGGCGGCGAGATCAACCGCGGCGAGAACGACGGGGCTCCGACGACGACAGAGACTCCTTCAACAGCAAGAAAAAAAACTTCTTTACCAGAACACATAGGAAGAAGAGAAGAAAGGATGAGAGGGAGAGGGGCACTTACCGGAGTGTGCACACGGCTAAGGGCGCCGGGGACGAGGTCACCGGCGGTTGTTGGCAGCGGGGGTGGCCGAGACAAGTGGGTGTGCGGTTCTCGTCTGCTCGGGAGTGAAGAAAAGGAGGGAGGAGAGAAGGTGGAGGCGACTGCGACGAGGGTGAGGGGCGACGAGGCTTGAGCAGGCGTCGTCGGCGCTGGGCAGAGGCGAGGGACGGCGGCTAGGGTTTCGTAAGTAATGGGTTTTCTGTGTTTAAAGGAAGCGAAGAAGGAAAAATATAAAGAGAAGAAGAGAGAGAGAAAGAGAAGACGCGGGGGAGAGAGAGAGATTGCGAGAGGGGAGAGAAGAGGAGAAAGATAGAGAGGAAGAGAGAGATCGAGAGGAGAGAGAAAGCGGAGAGGAGAGATAATCCTGGACGTTAGCGTAGGGAATAGTGAGAAGAGAGAGAGAGAAAAAGAAAAGGGAAAGCGAGAGAGAGATACTGGTGGGGCCCGGTGGCAAGGAAGGGAAGTTTTGATTGGTTTAGAGAAAATATAGGAAATATATTAGGGAGGAGAATCAGTGCAGTTTTAAAGAAAAAATATTCTTAAAGATTTTAAAAATCGATATATGAAATATAATGACCTGAACGATATTTAGATATTGATTTTAAAAAATTTAAATAATTGGATTTTAGCGAGAAGTAAAATATTTCGGAAAAGCGCCCGGGTCGGGTCCAAAATTTTGAATTTGAAATACGAAAATTATTGGCAGGTTCCAAAAATTAAAATGAAGGATTTTATAATTAAAAGGCATACCCCCAAGAACGGACGCACGCACGTGCGCGTAGCCACCCAAACACGTCCGTTTCACTGAACGTGACGAGAACACGATGCAAGGACGCTACCACAGGGTTAGGGGTGTCGAGTAGGCCATGTCAATTATTTTTAATTTATTTTAAACGACTTAAATTGTTATATGCAAGAATATGAATTGTCGGGGTAAATTATATTTAGCAACAGTCAAGCAAGATAAATGAATTAAATACCACACACCACATATACGGAAACAGAAATTTGTAGAACTGGACTCGGTTGTTACAAATACTCACCCTTCGGTGGCCCGACGAAGACAAACTTCTCCTTCCATTCGTGGATGGAAGAAGGGACGACCACTACCCCCGACCCAGCCGTCCTACCCTTATGTTTTTTGAACGAAAGATACACCCAGTTCGATTCGTCCTTACTGGTACCAGGGTGATTTTTATAACAAAGAAAAGAAAGAAGTAGGCTCAAATCGAAGGGGGTCCAATCAATCTTCAACCAGACCAGAAAGCCGAGGTGGATTCTCCACGAATTTGGCGCTAGCTGGCCCAGAGTAAGACGGAAACAATGAAGCACGGCGCAAACCTCAGGCGAGAAGGGCAGACACATTCCTGCCCGGAACGCTTCCAAGTACATAGCAATCTCTTTTCCCTGCACCTGGTTTGCCCGCTTGCCCTTCCTAACCAAACGGAGTGAAAGCCGGAGGGTATATGAAAGTAGGCCCGGATGTCAAAAAGCTCATCCAGACGATTCAAAACTGAGGGCGCATCACGGGTATTCCCGATGCACGCCTTGGGGGCCCTTTTCGCCCCCCGATGACGAGGGACGAGGGCGTCGTTCCTCCTGGGGGATGAGCCCGACACCGAAGATGAGGATGAGGATGAAGAAAAAGAACCCTGTTTCCTCATAAAATTTCAGGAAAGAAACCCCAATGGGTCATCACGTGCTCACACGTGACCAAGGGTCACGTGCTGACACGTGATGGTTTCTTGGGGACTCTGTTATAATAGAATTGAATTCTAATCAACAGGAGTCACGTGCCCATACGTGATGGGACTTTAAACCCACTGAAAGGGATTAAAAGATATAATAAAACAGCAAGGAAAAACCCCAATGGGGCATCACGTGCTCACACGTGACCAAGGGTCACGTGCTGACACGTGATGATTCCTTAGTTCTTTAAAAATAGAAGAATTAAATTCTGATTAAAATGTTAATCAAGAGGGGTCACGTGTCAACACGTGATGGGTTCCTAAGCTCTTTAATTAATAGAATTAAATTCTATTTAAATGATCAAACAGTGGGATCACGTGCCAGCACGTGATAGGCTTTTAAGCCTTCTGAACTAATAGAATTAAATTCTAATTAAGAAGGAATCGAGAACCCTAAGTGGAAAATATCTCTCTAAATCTTTCCAAACAAAAAAAAAGATTGTGCTCTGTAAAGTGGAGCACCGTTGGATTAAAAATCCGATGGTGATTAAAAATCACCAATTTATAAAAAGATTCTATACAAGGAAAGATTTTCCTGAAATTCACCAAGAATAACAAACAGAATATCTTTTGGATTAAAAATCCAATGGTGAATAAAATTCACTGAGTGATCTAAAAGATCATGTTGGTTATAAAATCAATTAAAAATTTTCAATGAAAGATTGACTAAACAAACTGATTCTTTTCTTTCTCCTATAAATAGGAGCCAAGAAGTGAAGAGAAGGATCTTTGGATTTTTTTTAGAGAGATACAACAACAGAGAGAGAAAAGAGAAGAGAATTTAATTCCCAAGAGAGAAAAGAAGATTTCTTCAGAAGAGAAAGAAACCCTAGGTGAGAAAGGGGAAAGAGATCTAAGCTCTATAAAACAAAAGAGAATTTAATTCTTAATTTAAGAGTTTAACTCTTCTGATTAAGAACTTAGTTCTTCCTTTGGTTGAAGATCTGCAGAAGCAGATCTCCTCATAAGTTGAGAATTTAATTCTTATCGGGAAGATTCTGCCATGCAGATCCAAAACTTAGAGGGAGAATTTAAGTTTAAAGAATTTAATTGCCCTAAATTCATAGGAATTTAATTCCTCCCAATAAAAATAGGGTTTAACCCTACATAAGAATTTAATTCTTCCAAATTCACAGGAATTTAATTCCTCCAAATGAAACTAGGGTTTAACCATACATAAGAATTTAATTCTTCCAAATTCATAGGAATTTAATTCCTCTAAACGGAATTAGGGTTTAATCCTACAAAAGAATTTAATTCTTAAAATAAGAGACTTGAAGCTCTCCATGCACGTAAAGATCAAGTATCCAATATGGTCACGTGGTAACACGTGACCCTTCATCCCAACGAACAAAAAGGAATGAATAAGGCATGCTCACGTGACCCCACGTGACCCTTTAATGGACTCCTCAAAATAAGAAGGAATTAGCCCAGAGGCAATGCCTCACGTGCTCCCGCATGACCCTCAAAATAAAAGAGAGCAAAGCCAAAGACAGTACTAATTTATGGTGCCTCACGTGTCCCCACGTGACCCCTGACAAACACCTTTTAAAAGGGCAAAAGAGGGAAAACAGAGGAATTAATACTCAATACATGGGCACTATCACGTGTCCACAAGTGATAATTTCAAAGAATAAAAGTGTTTAACACTTATTTGAATATTCTGGGAAGAAAATAAAGGAAGTCTGGCCCCATCTTCAGATGCCTCACGTGTCCCTACGTGACCACCTCATTTCTAGTGTTTAACACTATTTTGAGCGTTTTGTCCCTGTCACGCCCCGCTTCCCAGTGTACGGCGAAGGGGACGCGACGAGGTCCGCTACGCATATACTCAGAAGTACATACGCTAAGCGTATCTAAGCAATATAAAATAAATACACAAGAGACAAGATATAAAAAGACCAACAACTTTTATTTATTAACATTCTTTGTACAATGCATGAAAGGAAATACAACTGAAATAAAAAGATGCCTAAATAGTGGCATAACAGGAAATGTAAAATACTGAATGGAAAAGTGTACAATGAACTAAAGTGTTGGATCTTCGGCAAACTTCTCCAAGTCTTCTGCAGATGGCTCGATCTCTGCCGGGTCCGAATCACCTGACGACATTCAAAGAAGAAAGAAATAGAATGTCGTCAGCGAACAGGTCGCTCGGTAAGTCCTAAAGGTAAGAGGAAAGTAGAATAGACAGAATAAGAAGATATCTTTTAAAGTTGTATACTATTGTTGTAATGTTGTGTTAACGCTGTTGTTTGTAGCTTGGTACAGAAGGATGCCAGTGTATACGAGGGGGTCTCTATATGCTAGAGACCAGGATAAACGGAATGTACAAGGAACCGTTAAGCCACGGTATAACAGCAACGGAATATAGGTTAGGTGTCTTAATCTGACCACCTCGTGCCACCTTTAACACTTTCCGTACCAATCTACCCCTTAAACCCCGTAGTGGTTTGATTTTATTGTTATCTTGTAAATTGTATTGATTGTAAGATTGATTGACTGACTGACCGAAACCATGATATCAGGAAACGGTTGTAACCATAGGGTCATGTAAATGGAATACTGAGAATCATGTAAAAAGAATATATATCCATGGTTCGGTTCAGTCAAGTTGTATAATTTGATAATTGGATTCATGGTTTCATATGTTCATATTGAATTGGAATCTTGTAGATTATAGATTGACTTGAATCATATTCAAGTCAGATTAATCAGACTCAAATCCGAGTCAGACAATCAGAAATGTGAATCGAAGTCTTATAATTGCTAGGGTCCTTAGGGTAATTTATAAAACTTGATGGGGTTTTATGTAAAAATACTTTTATATACTTTTCAAAATACACCTCAAGTATTTATTACTCGTCTTTAGAGTTGTAATGAGGGTGGATTTTATATTGTGACATTTCTAGTGAAAATATCCTAGTTTTTATAAATAAAAGTATTTATCTATAATATTGATTTATTTGAAGTTCATGGTATTTTAGTGTAAAATTTATTCTTGTGATTTTTAGAAAAATGTGGAATATTTATATTATAATAAAATAAATATTTAAATGATAAATATACATATATTTATACAAAAATAATTTTAATAAATATTTTATATTCCAAAAATCTCATTTTCTTAAGATGTCGTATTTTAAACCTTTCGAGACCGAATGCTCCTTGCGGAGGTCTGAATCTCGCACTACTAAGCCCGAAGATGTGGGATAATCTGCACCATCCCGAACGGGTTCCCCAAAAATGGGTTGTAGCGGCGCTTTGTAAAGATTGTAAAATACTAAATCCTTTAGAAAACGGTTTTATAAAATAAAAGGTATTTATTTATAAAAATATCAATTTTCCTTATTTTAGATTCTAGGGTTTCCTAAGTCAACTAGCATATTTCTAAATGGTCTAAACGACAAGTTGTTAGATGCCTCAAATCGCCTCTTCACCGCCAATTGTGGCCAGGTAAGTACAAGTGAGGAAAGGAGGGATCCGCTCACGAATCACCGTGAGACGGGCCTTTTAAAATTACCTTTCTCATTTGCCTAGCCTAGACACCATAAAGTCAGGTTTAGATAAACGATCGATATCCACAACTTATCATGTTTTCCTAATAAAAGGTATTTATTTAAAAGTGTATCAAATCTAAAACTTTTAGGAATGGTTTTATTAAGAATATGGTATTTAAATGAAAGTATTGTTTTATCGTATTCTAAGTTTTTGATGATATCGTTTTAGGTTGTATATGCGTGTGTGTGGAGATAGGTCATTACCTCGTGTTCTACTTTAAATGTATAGCAAAGTTAAGGGGATTAAATGTGAAATCGAAACATTATGGTATTTAAGTGAAAAAATACGGTAAACTGAAAAGGCTATCATTTCATGTGATGAAACTTGTTCAAATTATTTTTTAAATGTTTAATAGTCAACAATAAGATGTTTAAGCATGATTGAATTGGTGAGAAGTGAAATTTTATAGACAACCGAATCGAAAATCGGATTTGTTCCGATTCCGTCGGGTTTTGTAATTTCGTATTTTAGAGAATAAGAAAGAGGGATAGAATGGGACTTACGGGTTTCGATTAAGCAAGGAAGTGAGGGGGGACTAAAAGGGGTTGCCGAGGCGTTGTTTCGTCACCGGTTGTTTCTAAAAACGTCGCCGGAATTTCCGCCGGAATTTCATCGGAGTTTCGCCGCGAACTTGTTTTCAAAGTACACAACTCTTGGAAACTTTTTGAGAGAGTGAGCTTAGGGTTTTGAGATGAGAGGGTAGAGGGTAGGGGGTGTATTTATAGGGTAGGCTAGGGGTAGGGTAGATGAAGGGTTTTTGATAAAAAAATGTAAAAAATTATAGAAAATTCATTAAAATTTGAGTAATTAGGTGTTAATGGGTATTCTGGAACCGATCCATTAAATTAGGGTATGCAGGGGGTTAGAGAAGGCGAAGAGGCGGATTTTTTGTGTTGACGACTCGGCCGTCCGGCCGAGTCTGGCCGAGTCGGGGTGCCGGGGGGTGGGGGGTCTCGTGGGGTAAGCACTGGTATTTTTACTTTTTCAGGTGAAGTTCAACTTTTGGGAGTTATGGTGTGTGGACTGTTGGGCTTCCAAAGGATTTAAAACAAAAACAATATAAAAATAATGTGGGGCAGGGGATTTGAACTCTGGTGGCTTGGTTCAGCAGTGCAAGGTGTTACCAATGAGCTACAAGCTCCTTCTTGTAATTATTATGGGAAAATAAATATTTAAAGTGGTAACAGCAACATTAAATACCCCAAGTATACTTCAAATTTAAATCAATTTTATATATACAAAAAATGGAGTTGTTACAATCTACCCTCTTTACAAAAATTTCGTCCTCGAAATTTACAACTTTTATTTGAGGACTAGTTTATAAAGAGGTGAGGATATCTTGCACGCATTTCATCTTCTCTTTCCCAAGTGGATTCTCCTGGAGTGTCTTTCCTCCACATTACCCGGACCAAGTTAACTTCCTTGTTCCGAAGTGTCTTTAGTTTCCTGTCCAGGATCTCCACAGGCTGTTGCTCACAAGACAAGTCGGGCTGTATAGTGAGCTCGGAATGACCAACAACATGGCTGGAGTCACTCACATACTTTCTGAGTTGGGATATGTGGAACACGTTATGCACTCCTTCCAATGAGGACGGAAGTGCTAAGCGGTATGCCACTTCACCGACTCGTTCGAGTATGTCGAACGGTCCAATGTATCTCGGACTCAATTTCTCCCGTCTTCCAAATCGGATCACTTCGCGGTTCGGAGATATCTTCAAGAATACATGATCTCCTGGCTGGAACTCCAAGTGTCGTCTTTTCGCATCAGCCCAGTGTTTCTGTCGATCTTGGGCTATGCGCATCCTTTCCTTGATAGTACAAACCACATCAACGGTCGCTACTATCATCTCTGGTCCAAGAAGTTCCCTATCTCCGATGCCAACTTAATGGTGATCGACACTTCCTTCCATACAATGCTGCAAAAGGTGCCATTCCTATGCTTGCTTGGTAGCTGTTATTGTATGCGAACTCCACTAGATGCAGGTGATCTTCCCACGATCCCTTGAAGTCTAACATACACGCTCTGAGCATATCCTCCAAGATCTGAATCGTTCGTTCCGACTGACCATCTGTTTGTGGATGATAAGCCGTGCTGAAGTTCAGACTTTTTTCCAAGCTTACTTGCAGACTCTGCCAAAATTGCGATCGGAACCTGGTGTCACGATCGGAGACAATGCAGACCGGTACTCCATGAAGTCTCACAATTTCTTGTATGAGTTCATGGGTATCAGAGATGGTACATTATGAAGAGTTTAAATCTTAAATAGATTATTACCTGCATGTACTTCTTTGCTAGTGCCTCGGTTGATTGGCTAACTCGAAATGGGATGAAGTGAGCCGACTTTGTGAGTCGATCCACAATGACCCATATAGCGTCGTTACCCTTTGTGCTGCGAGGGAGAGCAGTAAAAAAATCCATCGTGATGTGTTTCCACTTCCATTCTGGGATTGGTAACGGTTGAAGTAGTCTAGCTGTCCTGTGATGTTTAACCTTTACTTGCTGACACACCAAGCATTTTGCGACACTTCTGGCTACTTCACGCTTCATTCCATGCCACCAATAATTCTGACGTAGATCTTTGTACATTTTGGTGCCTCCAGGATGTACTGAGTATGGAGAGCTGTGAGCTTCTTTCATTAACTCTTCCCGAACAGGACCTTTTGGTACACACAATCTGCTGCCGTATCTCAAAAATCCGTCTTCATAGATGATGAAGTCTGTTTTGAGTCCATTCTCCACTTGTTCTCTGATCCTTTGCAACTTAGCATCGCTTGCTTGAGCTGCTTTGATCTGATTGACAATGGTTGATTGAACTTGTAGATTCATCAAACTTAAAGCATTACCTGGCATGACTACCTCAATCTCCATCTGATGCAAGTCTTACTGAATCTTCCACTGAGCGGTGAGATTCATTGCTAATGGTTAGCGACTAAGAGCATCAGGTACTACGTTCACCTTCCCTGGGTGATATTGCAAGTTGATGTCAAAGTCCGCCATGAGTTCTAACCATCTTCTCTGCCGCATATTCAACTCTTTCTGAGTAAACACGTACTTTAGACTTTTATGATCTGTGTAGATGTTCACTCGTTCACCAAGTAAATAATGGCGCCAAATCTTGAGAGCAAAAATGACGGCTGCCAACTCTAGATCATGCGTCGGATAATTGCGCTCATGAGTCTTCAGTTGTCTTGAAGCATAAGCCACAACCTTACCGTGCTGATGTAGAACACATCCTAATCCCTTACCGGATGCATCACAATGCACTTCGAATCCTCCAGATTGATCCGGTATTACGAGAATAGGTGCAGATGTCAACCTTGATTTGAGTTCTACGAAAGCTTGTTCGCATGCTTCTGACCACACAAATTCTTCATCTTTACGTGTGAGTTTGGTCAGGAGTGTTGCTATCTTTGAAAATCCTTCAATGAACCTTCTGTAATATCCAGCTAAACCCAAGAAACTCCGAATATCCTTCACTGACTTTGGTGTAGGCCATTCGCTAACTGCTGAAACTTTTGCTGGATCCACAGAAATTCCTTCTCCTGATACGATATGTCCAAGAAAACCAACTTGCTTTAGCCAAAACTCGCACTTGCTGTACTTGGCATAGAGCTTGTGTTGTCGAAGAGTTTTCAGGACAATTCGTAGGTGTTCTGCATGCTCTTTCCGACTCTTAGAATACACCAGGATGTCGTCGATGAAGATGACAACAAACCTGTCTAAGTACTCCCGGAAAACTTAATTCATTAGGTTCATGAATATTGCTGGTGCATTGGTCACTCCAAATGCCATCACTAGAAATTCGTAATGTCCATAGCGAGTTCTGAAAGCTGTTTTGTGAATATCAGCTTCCTTGACCTTCACTTGATGATAACCTGAACGAAGATCCAATTTAGAGAAAACATAAGATCCACTTAGCTGATCGAATAAATCATCGATGCGCGGGAGTGGATACTTGTTCTTTATAGTGACTTCGTTCAAGGCTCTATAATCGATGCACATTCTATATGAACCTTCCTTCTTCTTTACCAGTAGTACAGGTGCTCCCCAACTTGAAGTGCTGGGACGAATCCATCCTTTCGCCAATAATTCATCCAACTGTGTTCGGACTTCCTTCAAACCTTCCGGACTCAGTCTATAAGGTGCTTTGATCATCGGTTGTGCTCTTGGTACTAAATCAATACTGAATTCAAGAGCTCGATCGGGAGGCAAACCTGATATATCATTAGGAAATACATCGTCGAACTCTCGAACTACCTCTGGTCTTAATTCTTCTTCCGCTTGAGCTGCTGCAACTACTGCTTCTCTTGGCTTCACTTTGTAGGTACTTGGCTCCAGGGTACGGTATCCACTCTTGAAATAGAAGACCGAATGGTCTGGAATCTCGAATACTACCCTCGTTTGACGACAGTCAATGGTAGCATAAAAAGTTCCAAGCCAATCCATTCCTAGAACCACATCAAAGTTCGGTATGTTCAGTACTTTGAAGTCAGCATAAAACTCTCTGCTGCAGACGACGACTGGACACAAGTTGTATCCAATAGTTTCCTTTAGAACGCCATTTCCGGAACTGACATTCCAGCTGGATACAAGCGGTGAGACTGGAATCTCATGGGTTCGGACGAATCGTTGTGACATAAAGCAGTGCGATGCTCCAGTATCAAACAGTGCTAGTGCAGGTAGTGAGGCTACTAAGATTGTACCTAAGGTATGTGGGATATGTTTTAGGTATAGGGAAAAGTGTGTAGGTAACCAAAACTAAAAGATAAGTTTGAGAAGGAAAGTTTACCAGTGATGACTTGGCCAGTGGCCTCAGCTTCTTCCACGGACATCGTGAAAGCCTGGCGCTTTGGTACATTCCTCATGGCCTGAGGAGCATTCCTCGGAACGTTCCTTTGAGCTTGATGGAACTGACGAGGAGGTGGTGCAGCTTATGGTCCTCTGGGTGGTGCAGGTAATGCAAGTCTTGGAGCAGGTGCTTGGATGGCTGGGCGCTGTGGGTAATTGTTTGCTGGCCTGGGTGCAGCAACTGGGTTTTGCCTTTGGGGACAAGACCCGATATCATGAGTAGCTGAGCCGCAGACTAAGCAAAGACGATTGGCTCGCCGGCAGTCTTTCATCATATGTCCAGCTCTCTTGTAGTAGGTACAAAAGGCAGGGCTGGGACTATGGTTCGGTACTCCGGGTCGCCTTGGCACAAAAAGTGGTCTGGACAAGGTTCCACCTGCCATCTGGTTGGCAGGGCGCTTGACTCCTGCAGACTGAGGTCTTCCCCTTGCTTTTATCACTGCCTCGTAACTGCGGGCAGCTTCCAGAGCATCCTCATGAGTCAGAAATTTTCCCGTGGCTATAGCAGCCTGAATCTCTGTGTCCAAACCTTGTTGAAAGCGACGGTCTCTGATCTCGTCCGTCGGTATCAAGTGTGCCGCGAATCTGTTTAAAGATCGTGTTAGCTGTGTAGTATGTGATATTTAAAAATTGAACTGTTGTGACATATCTTACTGGCTTAGCATGGTGAATTCAGCGTCGTACTCATCTACTGATTTGTCCCACATCGATCCTTGTTGTAGATGAATGAACTGCTGCTCCATGGCAAACCTGGCAGTCACAGGGAAGTATTTCGTGTCAAACTTCTCGCGAAAAGTCTTCCATTCAATAGGCTGTACAAGACGGCTTTCTTCCGCCTTCCACCAGTTGCGAGCATTGTCCGTGAGCTGTAGTTTCGCCACACCGACCCAAGCTATGTCTGGCACTTGAGCTGCTGCCAGATCATCTTCTATGCTTTGTGCCCATTCCTCAGCTTCAAGTGGGCTTCCCTTTCCGGAGAACTGCTTGGGATGTAAAGCCCTGAATTACTTTACCCCCGGTGCGTCAGTCTCGGGACGGTTCAGGAGTTGTTGCTGTCCTTCAAGAAGGCTGCAGATCGCCTCAAGTAGCACTGTTTGCTCGGTGGGTGGCGCAGGAACAGCTGGTGTGAGAGGTAGTGCTGGAGTTGGAGGTGTGTTGTTAACATTGGTGCTGGTGTTGTTCGGGGAATCCATAACCCTGAAGAAAAATTTGGGTTAGGACAGATTCATGTACATGAAATGATAAGATTCAAGGAATATGAAATTGCAAGATTCAAGGAACATGAATTGTAAAGAATTTTTTAGTTGCTGGTTCTTGTGTTATATTGCTTAGGTTGTTCACGCAGAACAGAACTGCATGATAGGGATTCATACAGCTCTGACCTGCATGGGCCACCAACAAAACCTGTCACGCCCCGCTTCCCAGTGTACGGCGAAGTGGACGCGACAAGGTCCGCTACGTATATACTCAGAAGTACATACGCTAAGCGTATCTAAGCAATATAAAATAAATACACAAGAGACAAGATATAAAAAGAACAACAACTTTTATTTATTAACATTATTTGTACAATGCATGAAAGGAAATACAACTGAAATAAAAAGATGCCTAAACAGTGGCATAACAGGAAATGTAAAATACTGAATGGAAAAGTGTACAATGAACTAAAGTGTTGGATCTTCTGCAAACTGCTCCAAGTCTTCTGCAGATGGCTTGATCTCTGCCGGGTCCGAATCACCTGACGACATTCAAAGAAGAAAGAAATAGAATGTCGTCAGCGAACAGGTCGCTCGGTAAGTCCCAAAGGTAAGAGGAAAGTAGAATAGACAGAATAAAAAGATATCTTTTAAAGTTGTATACTATTATTGCAATGTTATGTTAACACTGTTGTTTGTAGCTTGGTAAAGAAGGATGCCAGTGTATACGAGGGGGTCTCTATATGCTAGAGACCAGAGCAAACGGAATGTACAAGGAACCGTTAAGCCACGGTACAACAGCAACGGGATATAGGTTAGGTGTCTTAATCTGACCACCTCGTGCCACCTTTAACATCTTCCGTACCAATCTACCCCTTAAACCCCGTAGTGGTTTGATTTTATTGTTATCTTGTAAATTGTATTGATTGTAAGATTGATTGACTGACTGACCGAAACCATGATATCAGGAAATGGTTGTAACCGTAGGGTCATGTAAATGGAATACTGAGAATCATGTAAAAAGAATATATATCCATGGTTCAGTTCAGTCAAGTTGTATAATTTGATAATTGGATTCATGGTTTCATGTGTTCATATTGAATTGGAATCTTGTAGATTATAGATTGACTTGAATCATATTCAAGTCAGATTAATCAGACTCAAACCCTAGTCAGACAATCAGAAATGTGAATCGAAATCTTATAATTGCTAGGGTCCTTAGGGTAATTTATAAAACTAGAGGGGGTTTTATGTAAAAATACTTTTATATACTTTTCAAAATACACCTCAAGTATTTATTACTCGTCTTTAGATTTATAATGAGGGTGGATTTTATATTATGACGTTTCTAGTGAAAATATCCTAGTTTTTATAAATAAAGGTATTTATCAATAATATTGATTTATTTGAAGTTCATGGTATTTTAGTGTAAAATTTATTCTTGTGATTTTTAGAAAAAGGTGGAATATTTATATTATAATAAAATAGATATTTAAATGATAAATATACATATATTTATACAAAAATAATTTTAATAAATATTTTATATTCCAAAAATCTCATTTTCTTAAGATGTCGTATTTTAAACCTTTCGAGACCGAATGCTCCTTGCGGAGGTCTGAATCTCGCACTACTAAGCCCGAGGATGTGCGATAATCCGCACCATCCCGAACGGGTTCCCCAAAAATGGGTTGTAGCGGCGCTTTGCAAAGATTTTAAAATACTAAATTCTTTAGAAAACGGTTTTATAAAGTAAAAGGTATTTATTTGTAAAAATATCAATTTTCCGTATTTTAGATTCTAGGGTTTCCTAAGTCAACTAGCATATTTCTAAATGGTCTAAACGACAAGTTGTTAGATGCCTCAAATCGCCTCTTCACCGCCAATTGTGGCCAGGTAAGTATAAGTGAGGAAAGGAGTGATCCGCTCATGAATCACTATGAGACGGGCCTTTTAAAATTACCTTTCTCACTTGCCTAGCCTAGACACCACAAAGTCAGGTTTAGATAAACGATCGATATCCACAACTTATCGTGTTTTCCTAATAAAAGGTATTTATTTAAAAGTGTATCAAATCTAAAACTTTTAGGAATGGTTTTATTAAGAATATGGTATTTAAATGAAAGCATTGTTTTATCGTATTCTAAGTTTTTGATGATATCGTTTTAGGTTGTATATACGTGTGTGTGGAGGTAGGTCATTAACTCGTGTTCTACTTTAAATGTATAGCAAAGTTAAGGGGATTAAATGTGAAATCGAAATATTCTGGTATTTAAGTGAAAAAATACGGTAAATTGAAAAGGCTATCATTTCATGTGATGAAACTTGTTCAAATTATTTGTTAAATGTTTAATAGTCAACAATAAAATGTTTAAGCATGATTGAATTGGTGAGAAGTGAAATTTTATAGATAACCGAATCGGAAATCGAATTTGTTCCGATTCCGTCGGGTTTTGTAATTTCGTATTTTAGAGAATAAGAAAGAGGGATAGAATGGGACTTACGGGTTTCGATTAAGCAAGGGAGTGAGGGGGGACTAAAAGGGGTTGCCGAGGCGTTGCTTCGTCGCCGGTTGTTCCTAAAATCGTCGCCGGAATTTCCGTCGGAATTTCGTCGGAGCTTCGCCGCGAACTTGTTTTCAAAGTACACAACTCTTGGAAAATTTTTGAGAGAGTGAGCTTAGAGTTTTGGGATGAGAGGGTAGAGGGTAGGGGGTGTATTTATAGGGTAGGCTAGGGATAGGGTAGGTGAAGGGTTTTTTATAAAAAAAAATGTAAAAATTATAGAAAATTCATTAAAATTTGAGTAATTAGGTGTTAATGGGTATTCTGGAACCGATCCATTAAATTAGGGTATGCAGGGGGTTAGAGAAGGCGAAGAGGAGGATTTTTTGTGTTGACGACTCGGCCGTCCGGCCGAGTTCGGCCGGCAACAACGGCCCGAGTCGGCTGGTCCGCCGGCCGACTCGGCCGAGTCGGGATGCCGGGGGGTGGGGGCTCTCGTGGGGTAAGCACCGGTATTTTTACTTTTTCAGGTGAAATTCAACTTTTGGGAGTTATGGTGTGTGGACTGTTGGGCTTCCAAAAGATTTAAAACAAAAACATTATAAAAATAATGTGGGGCAGGGGATTTGAACTCTGGTGGTTTGGTTCAGCAGTGCAAGGTGTTACCAATGAGCTACAAGCTCCTTCTTGTAATTATTGTGGGAAAATAAATATTTAAAGTGGTAACAGCAACATTAAATACCCTAAATATACTTCAAATTTAAATCAATTTTATGTATACAAAAAGTGGAGTTGTTACAGTCCCTAGTGTTTAACACTATTTTCAGCACATCACATGGGAGCACGTGATCGCCAAATACCCTCTAGTGTTTAACACTATTTTAAATCCAATCTTAGCCCAAATTGGCTAAAGTTTTCCAGAGGCAAGTCTCCCCTTCAAATGAACCTTAAAAAATCCAGAGCTATAATGAATGGTTAGTGCTCAGGCAAAGACAAAATGTTGTTAGAACACTAAACCCCTGTTTAAGCATTGCTAAATAATGAGGGGGCTGAACCCAGACAAATGTTCAAAAGTCCAACAAAGGGCCAACATTTCAAATCTAATTGGACTTAGCACATGTTGGCCATAAGTCCTCAATTCAGATTTAACTGAGCCCATGTGCTCATATTCTAATTAATTGATCTTAGTCCCAAATTGGACTACAGATTTCCCAAATCAACTTTGGTTCAAGGGTACATCTCTTCACTCCTTTGATATTTGTCGTTGTAATCCTTCAACGTCTTCAGAGAGGTGACGGGTCCCGATAGCCAATCATTCCTTGGACTGTGGGGTCCTTAAGCCCATGGACTATCATGTCCTTAACCTCGGACTGTGGGGTCCTTAAGCCCATGGACTATGATGTCCTTAACCTCGGACAGTGGGGTCCTTAAGCCCATGGACTATGATGTACTTAACCAAACCTCGGACTGTGGGGTCCTTAAGCCCATGGACTATGATGTCCTTAACCTCGGACAGTGGGGTCCTTAAGCCCATGGACTATGATGTATTTAACCTCGGACTGTGGGGTCCCTTTAAACCCATGGACTATGATGTCCTTAATCTCGGACTGTGGGCTCCCTTTAAACCTATGGACTATGATGTCCCTAATCTCGGACTGTGGGGTCCCTTTAAACCCATGGACTATGATGTCCTTGACCTTGGACCACTATGTCCTTAAACTGGTAATCGACCGCAATGTCCCTAAACTAAACAATAGAGCCCGAATACTCTTTTGTTGGATCTAAACGATCCCGTTAAGTTGATCTTAGTCTGAAATTAGACTAACGTATCCTTAACATACGTTTAAGTTGATCTTAGTCTCAAATGAGACTAACGTATTCTTAAACCCAACCCCCAAATCCAAATCTAAGAAAATACGGATTTGGACTAATCCACGCCCTACGGGCGACAACATAAATTAGTCTCCGTATACAATCCACGGGCAACCAAAAAACAAAACAAACACCCATGACACGAAGTGACCATCTGGAGAAGGAGAAAGTGGTTACCGCGATGCGGTAGTGTAATTAACTGTAGGGGCTTGTGCCTGCAGGGAAGAGCGTCCCTACAATCAAAAACCCCTCAACGGGGGGGAATCTGACGAAGTCTGCTACATCGGCCGCATCCGTTTAAACCTTCGATATACGGTGCCATAAATCAACTTGGCATCTTCGGAGAGGTGGACGGATAGCACCAATTAGCATCTGACCCCAAATTCAGGCAAGACGAACTTCTGCGGTTCCGTCTCCCGTTTTCAGCGGAAAACAGATTCTGGCACGCCCGGTGGGACCTCTTCCTCTTTCCACTCCACACTTCGTGTGTCGTGTTCGCGAACGAATCGCGGTTTAATATGGTTTCCCTTCAGTTCGAGGTACTAAGATTTGGTTTTGCTCTCGTGCAGAAAAAAGAAGATCAAATGGTTTTCAACTGCACAAGCTGCAACAATGGCAATAACTCCTACTCCATCCCCGCAGGAAGAGTGACCTACGGGCCTCAGGTGGCCTCTGGTTTTACAATGCCGGTGGACCAGGTGACTCAGGCCGCCACTGGACTATTCTTCGGGACCATGCTCCTACCCATGAACTTCAATGCCCCGCTGCCGTTGCAGGAAACCCCAAAGAAGTCGGTCTTTGATCGACTTACCACTATTGCGGCCCCTCTCAGTGGGTCGTCCAGCTCCAACGCCTCAGTCTGTAAGTCCATGCTACCTCTCCCGGTACTTTCGGGAACGCGGAATTTGGTAAAAAACGATTTTTACGGAGGTGGTAACATGGACCTAAAACCCGGATCTTGGTTAAACATCTATCTAGAATCCTAACTATGAGTTTCTAGCTACTCGGTTAGGGGGTTATACCTTGCTTGTCTTGAACTCCTTCGTCTTCAAAGCTCCGATGGTGGTCCGATGGCTTCTTCTCGTCGTCTCCGTACGCCGAAGATAGATCCACCTGAAAGCTCCAACCTTTAGCTCCTTCTTCGTTCTTTGAAGAAACTAGTTCACTTGGTTTGCTAAACCTAGTGAACTAGAATGAGTAGAGAAGAAATAGAATGGGATTTTATCTATGGTTCTTGATTCTCAACTCATGAGACAAGAGAACCATAGAATCAAGAGAGGGAGGAAGAGGTTGAGGGTGAGAGCAAGAGGAGAGCTCAAGAACAAGAGAGAGAATGAGCAAGAAAGAATGAGCAACTCTTTTGTCTTTCACCCTCTCATAATCCAAAGTGATCATAACTCATCATATCAAAAAAAGTCTTATGTGATGGTTTGAAGCAACCATAACCATATCGTTTCATGCACTCATTTTACACAAATGAGCAAGTAAACAAAAGTCTTTGCCATGAAATGATGGCTATGGTTATCATGATGGTCAACTAGTCAAGCCTAGTCAACAAAAGTCAACAAGTCAACAAAGTCAACAACCATATCACCATAATACTTAATTAATATAATAGTTAATCACATATCATATTCTCATTAGGGTTGAGCAAAAAGTCAAATAGTCAACGGTCAACTGTCAACAACCCTAATGAGAATCCGCTGCCTCTGTCTCCCTGTCAACTGTGCATACGCACCCGCATCCGCGTTCCGAGGAACACGAATGCACACTGGATAAATCCAATCCCAAAAGGTACACTAGGATCTGGCTTAAACCAAAGCCCGCTAGTGTAAACTGTCCGGACACTGTACGTGCACAAGTGCACGGATGTGACCGAACCCTGTCGCAAAACCATGCGACCTGTCGCAATACCATGCGACCTCTACTCTTTTGCCTAAAGGCGAAAAGCTTTCTGTGTGGGACTCTAAAGACTCGACACTACGCTGGCAGTGGGTTTAACCACAGACCGCAAGCGGCACTAGCTGTGCGTAACGGTCCCCAGGTAGTGCCGACAAGAAGACCGACGAGGCGAAACCCATCTGAACTCCTACTGAGCCTGAGTGTGACATTCTCCGTACAGTCCGGTCTGTTCGTCTGATACATCGCATGGCGGGCTTAGGGGGCGGTAAACGTCAGTCCCCCAATAGCGGTACAAGTCGTGCCGGAGCGAAGCCCAAAACACCCTGAGATAACACTGGAAACCTACCAGTATATCTCGATTGCCCTGGCCAGGGACTACTCGTGTAATGGCTCTTCTAGACACAGCGCGATGTCAACCCCCAATACCGGGAGAGACGAATCCTGTCTAACCGTCACTGCCTCCAAGTGCTTCGGGACTGCACCCAACCACTACCTGTTTGCACGACTCCTTTGAGCCGTGGTAGGGTAGTGATCAAAGTACAGTGGGAACACACTCGAGGCGGAGTGACAGTGTCAAGTCAGCAGACTAAGCTGTACTCATGTCACCTGGGAACTGATAACTGACGATAGGTATAATACCAACTAGTCAGTTCCCGACGAGTCCCGTCCAGTGTACCCGTAACCTAACGAGCACCCGCATACTATCTCAAGTACGACGTACTGACGGCTGTGGGACAGACCGTCTCCCACACTGGGATGAGAAGCGCATGCGCTGGTCTACTCCGGAGTATCGATGCCCTGTCTCGATAGTCCTGCGACCAGGGACCTGCATAAGGATGTGCTTATAGATTACCCAGCCCCACTAGTGTGACGGCCATCACATCGCTGGTAATCAAGCAAAGATCCTAAGGGCTCTACTAATGTGTATAGGCGATATACAAAAATAAACACATGTACACATTGAAGTAGAAACAAACCAAGTAGCATACTACTATTTTGAGCAAGATTGTATATACAAGGTGAATATCCCAAGCATCCATTAAGTAATATACAAACCAGTATGATACAGTAATGGCCTCTAGGGCATATACACTAACAATCTCCCACTTGCACTAAGGCCATGTACTGGCGTATCGAAGACCTATCATCTCGATCAGCCGCTCGAACTGAGTCTGGGGCAGGGCCTTGGTGAATGGATCTGCAGTGTTATCTTCTGAAGCGACTCTCCGAACCTCGATCTCCTGGCGATCCACGATCTCCCTGATCAGGTGATACCGCCTCAAGATGTGCCTGGATCTCTGATGGGACCTGGGTTCCTTCGCTAAAGCTATAGCCCCGTTGTTGTCGCAATACAGAGGTATTGGATCAACAATGGACGGAACCACCTGAAGTTCTTTCAAGAACTTCCTCATCCAGACAGCTTCTTTTGCGGCATCAGATGCAGCGATGTATTCCGCTTCCATCGTCGAGTCTGCAACGGTTTCCTGTTTGGAACTCTTCCAACACACCGCCCCTCCATTGAGGGTAAAGACAAAACCCGACATGGACTTGGAATCATCCTTGTCACTCTGGAAGCTGGAGTCAGCAAAGGCCTCGATCTGGAGGTCTTTTCCGCCATACACCAAGAACATCTCCTTAGTCCTTCTTAGGTACTTGAGAATGTTCTTTACCGCTATCCATTGTTTCTCCCCAGGGTTTGACTGATACCGGCTTACCACACTCAGTGCATAAGCTACATCCGGTCTGGTACACAACATCGCATACATTATAGAGCCTACCGCAGAAGCGTAGGGTATAATAGACATGCGATCCCTCTCCAAATCAGTCTTGGGAGACATCTCTTTAGAGAGGGTGATCCCGTGACAAGTCGGTAGGTTACCGCGCTTGGAATCTTCCATACTGAATCTCTTCAGTATGGTGTCGATGTACCTGGACTGAGAAAGTCCTAATATCCTCTTGGATCTGTCACGGTAGATCCGGATACCCAGAATGTATGAGGCATCACCCAGGTCTTTCATGAAGAACCTGTGTGACAAGAACCCCTTGACAGATTGTAGCATAGGAATGTCATTTCCTATTAAGAGAATGTCATCCACGTATAAAACGAGGAATACTACAGTTCTCGCTACAAATCTACTATAGATGCATGGTTCATCTGGATTTTTGATAAAGCCAAATTCTTTGACCGTCTCATCAAAGCAGATGTTCCAACTCCGCGACGCCTGCTTTAGTCCATAGATGGACTTAAGCAACTTGCACACCTTTCCGCTGCTCCCACTCTGAATGAAACCCTCCGGCTGGTCCATATAGACACACTCCTCTAAATTTCCATTTAGAAAAGCTGTCTTTACGTCCATTTGCCAGATCTCATAATCGTGGAAGGCAGCAATGGCAAGAAGGATCCGAATGGATTTCAGCATGGCTACTGGAGAAAAGGTTTTGTCATAGTCCAAGCCAGGTCTTTGACGAAAACCCTTTGCTACCAGCCTAGCTTTATAGGTCTCAACCTGTCCATCTACACCAATCTTCCTTTTGAAGATCCACTTGCATCCTACGGGTTTTACCCCGTCTGGAGCAATGTCCAACGTCCATACCTTGTTGGTGTACATGGACTCCATTTCGGTCCGCATTGCATCCAGCCATTTCACTGAGTCAACGCTCTGAACGGCCTGCTGGAAGCTAGTAGGCTCATCATAATCTATGATGCAATCCTCTCTATCCCCGTCTATGAGAAAACCGCAGTATCTCTCGGGCGGATGAGACTGCCTACTACTCCTGCGGAGCGGCGTAGGAATGTCCTGTTCTTCCGAACCCTCTGGTTCCACTAAACTTTCAGTAATAGTCCGTGGTTCTGGAATTTCTTCCAGTTCTACTGCGCTCCCACTTATTTCCTTTTCCAAGAACTGGTGTTCTAGAAAGTGGGCATTACGAGAAACAAGTACTTTTTGTTCCTCTGCGTAGTAGAAAAGATACCCCCTGGTGTTCTTTGGGTATCCCACAAACTTACACAGTACTGAGCGTGCCTCGAGTTTGTCCGCATGCTGCTTTTTGACAAAAGCTGGACATCCCCAGATCTTCAGATATTGAAGATAGGGTTTCTTCCCACTCCACATTTCATATGGGGTGGTAGGCACAGTCTTAGTCGGAACTCGGTTCAAAAGGTATGCTGCTGATTCTAGCGCATATCCCCAGAATGATCGCGGCAACTCAGCGTTACTCATCATGGACCGCACCATATCCAATAGGGTGCGGTTCCGTCTCTCCGATACACCGTTATGTTGCGGGGTGTATGGAGGAGTAAGCTGAGAGAGAATTCCGTTCTCTTTTAAGTAGTCCAGGAACTCGGCACTTAAGTATTCTCCACCTCGATCCGATCTTAGAATCTTAATACTTTTGCCGGTCTGTTTCTCTACTTCATTCTTATACTCCTGGAATTTTCCAAAGGCTTCGGACTTATGTTTCATTAAGAAGACATAACCGTACCTTGAGAAGTCATCCGTAAAAGTAATGAAGTAAGAATGTCCGCTTCGGGCATGTGTAGACATTGGACCGCACACGTCACTGTGTACGAGTCCCAAGAGCTCGCTCGCTCTTACTCCATGTCCAGTAAAAGGAGTCTTTGTCATCTTTCCTTTGAGACAAGATTGACAAGTGGCATACGATTGATATTCGAACGCATTCAAATATCCTTCTGTATGTAACTTAGTCAACCTTCTCTCATTGATGTGACCCAATCTACAATGCCATAAGAAAGTCTGATTTATTTCTGGAGACTTTCTTTTGTGTGTATTCTGGACATTAAAAATCTGTGGTTGGTTTAACACGTATATACCATTACTCAATGTACCTGACCCAATCAAAACTTGATTAAGGTGAATGTTTACAACATTACTTACAAACGCAAATTCATAACCTTCTTTAGAAACTAAAGATACAGAAATGATATTACAAGTTGCGTTGGGTACAAAAAAGCAATTACGCAAAACCAAAACATGTCCATCTGACATTCCCAGGTGATAGTCCCCCACGGCTTTAGCATCCATGCTAGCTCCGTTCGCAACTCTGAGGGTCATGTCACCTGCCTTCAAAACCCTACGGTTTCTCAACGCCTGCAAAGAATTACAGATATGAGATCCTGATCCGGTATCCAATACCCAGGAAGTAGAGTTTATTGAAAGACAGTTTTCAATAACATACACACCTGAAGCTGAAGCTGCAACCTGCTTCAATTCCTGTGTTCTGGCCTTCCAGGCCCTGCAATCATTCTTCCAGTGTCCTTTCTTATGACAATAGAAGCATTCTTCCTTATCCACAAGCTTCCCCGCTATCTTTGTTGCTTTACCTTTTCCCTTCGTATCCACTTTACTAACACCGCCCCTTGGTTTGGCAGGGGCCTTCTTCTTCTTTCCCTTGGCTTTCGCCTTGGACCTAGAAGAAGATGATCCTCCTACAAACAAAGTGGATGTATCCCTACCTTTCTGTAGGGTGCCCTCTGGCTCCTCAGCATGTTGAGGAGCTCTGAAAGTTCAACCTCTTTTTCTTGTAAGTTGAAGTTCAGTATAAACTGGGCGTAAGTGGAAGGAAGGGACTGGAGAACTATATCCGTATATAGCTCACTCTCCAATGTGATCCCTAGGTCAGCGAGCTCCTCAATGAAGCCGATCATCTTTAGCACGTGCTCGGCTACTGATGATCCGACGGCCATTCTTGTCGAAAATAACTTTTTCGACGCTTCGTATCTTGCGATACGAGATTGCTCTCCATACAGTTCTTTTGTATGAAGAAATATGGATTCCATGTCCATATTCTCGTGCCTCCTCTGATGTTCGTTGTCCATCGAGGCAAGCAGGAGGCATTTGGCCTTCGCGCTATCAATCTCCCAAGTCTTGCGGATTTCCTTATCCGCGATGCTGGAAGTTGGACCAAGGACAGGGGGAGCTTTGGTGGTAAGAAGATACCCCAGCTTGTCGTAAGTGATTGCTATCTTGACATTCCTGAGTCAATCTTTGTAGTTTGGCCCTGTCAGTTTGTTTTTATCTAGGAGTAACTTAAGTCCAGTCATGTTGATTGGTCGCTGCAATTAGGAGAGAGAAGAAGAAACACTCAGCATGATGCTCTTGCAAGTTTAGAGTGGTTTTTAGTTTGTCTAAACAGGATGGCTCCCACTGTTTCTCAAATCCCTCCTCAAACCATAAAGGAAGAATTAGTCAGGATCAATCCCACCGTACAATACTTGCTTAACCGTTCAGCCAGGCCGGTGTCGGTACTTCGAGGGAGGTTTTCCAACGCTTTCGCGAAGTTCCTTAATTAAAGAACCTCTTTTCCCTGGGGGCGTAGCCCCGCTAACACCTTTCTAGGCACCTACTAGGTTTATAGCATTGATCGTTAAGTGAGAAATTTCCCGAGGAGTAGCATATACTCACAGTAGGATCGGGATCCAAATATCATCGCGTGACGAAACTGAAGGAATCCTACCAGAATCATCACACTCCAAATGGTATGCAAATCTAGCAAGTTTCAGTACTTATGAAACTCCCGATGTGGATTTTTGCCCCATGCTCTTATGACCTTGGCGTGAGGTCAAAATGTCATAAGTCACATGTCAAGTTCGTCCCATCATTATCCAGGTTAATTTGAACCCACCCGTACATACCCTTGACGTAGGCCAAAATGGCAGTATGACTGTCTCAAACCAACGCATTCTATCTATGCAACAGATAAATATCCGGCAGCTACCAATCACTATGCCTTGGCGTGAGGTCAAAATACATAGCTTGAATACTACCGAATATTTAACTGAAATGATGGAGGGCTACGGATGGTTTTGGCAAAACCGTGAACGTAGTGAACTTGATTTGGTCGATGGAACGAGATAGCTTTTAAATGGAGTGGCTCAAACTCCGTATTTTAAAAGTTTGTTTTGAAAAGAACCGAGTGGTTTTTCGAAAGTGTTCCAACGACTTTAACTTGGTTTATTATCTTGCATTAGTTCTTTTAATGCGTGATATTCTTGCATTAGTTCTTTTAATGCGTCCCATCATTTAATCCTACCATTGCAGAAAACAACCAAAATATGACGTACGCTTATGCCATTCGCATTCGCCACGGGGCCCCGTCATTACCCGTTAGGTTACTTAACTAACGACAGAGCGAGGGCTGGGCTAGCGCGTCTGTAAAACATAAGCAACGCCTAAATAATATCATATATAGATATACTGCAATGATAAACATTTCAGATCACAGATGAATACATTGGATATACTAGGAATCTGTAATTTGCACGAGCCTGTAACAAAAATAGATTACACGGTCGCGGTGAATAGCCAAAACCCCACCCAAGACCCCTACGGGTGCGGCAAACTACCCGCCAAGTACCCGAAGCGTAGCAACCTCCCTCATCTCCATGAGTAGGCCACTCGACACTTCGGCATACCCGGTAGTTTGTGCACCCCCTCCATGGGTCTATCCTAGGAGCAAAAACAGTAAAAAGAAATTATACAATGACGGCTACAACCCCGACCCGGTTGTGCGGCCATACAAATAATTATTACATCAATTTACAAATTTACATGAATTGAAAGAAAAGAAAACTCTCGTCTCACAACCCCCGGCTATTCACCCGCGACAATCCAACATATTCATATCCACATTCCATCAACATTACAGATCACAGATTTGTATAACCCCCACTAATCGACATATAGCGATTAGTAGACGTTCAATACAAATAACACATTACAGAAAAACCCGTTAGCTCAAGTCTTTTAGAAGTTCGATCAAAAATACGGATTTTCGGGACCCCAAAATAAAATTTTCGTTCTGGAAAATCTGGGTTGAAAATATATATGCTAAAAATCCCAAAATACCCCCATAAAAACACTGCACCAAAAATTTACCTCGGCTGAGTCGACTCGGCCGCGGATCCGCGGCGGGAGCGTGCTCCCGCCGCGTTTCCGCGGCCCTTTGACTCGAACGTTGGACAATTTTTGGTGGGTGCTCACAGAAAAGTCTGAGCCGATTTTAGGTGTTAAAATAATCAACTTTTGAACAGTGGAAAAATCGACAGAAACTGCAAATTTTTGGGGTTTGTTTCGGGACTTTTTCGTTGATCGATCTTCTAGTTACTTGCTAACATGCTAGATAGAGTTTAACTAGGCTCTGATACCACTGTAAGTCCATGCTACCTCTCCCGGTACTTTCGGGAACGCGGAATTTGGTAAAAAACGATTTTTACGGAGGTGGTAACATGGACCTAAAACCCGGATCTTGGTTAAACATCTATCTAGAATCCTAACTATGAGTTTCTAGCTACTCGGTTAGGGGGTTATACCTTGCTTGTCTTGAACTCCTTCGTCTTCAAAGCTCCGATGGTGGTCCGATGGCTTCTTCTCGTCGTCTCCGTACGCCGAAGATAGATCCACCTGAAAGCTCCAACCTTTAGCTCCTTCTTCGTTCTTTGAAGAAACTAGTTCACTTGGTTTGCTAAACCTAGTGAACTAGAATGAGTAGAGAAGAAATAGAATGGGATTTTATCTATGGTTCTTGATTCTCAACTCATGAGACAAGAGAACCATAGTATCAAGAGAGGGAGGAAGAGGTTGAGGGTGAGAGCAAGAGGAGAGCTCAAGAACAAGAGAGAGAATGAGCAAGAAAGAATGAGCAACTCTTTTGTCTTTCACCCTCTCATAATCCAAAGTGATCATAACTCATCATATCAAAAAAAGTCTTATGTGATGGTTTGAAGCAACCATAACCATATCATTTCATGCACTCATTTTACACAAATGAGCAAGTAAACAAAAGTCTTTGCCATGAAATGATGGCTATGGTTATCATGATGGTCAACTAGTCAAGCCTAGTCAACCGGTCAACAAGTCAACAAAAGTCAACAAGTCAACAAAGTCAACAAGTCAACAAAAGTCAACAAGTCAACAAAGTCAACAACCATATCACCATAATACTTAATTAATATAATAGTTAATCACATATCATATTCTCATTAGGGTTGAGCAAAAAGTCAAATAGTCAACGGTCAACTGTCAACAACCCTAATGAGAATCCGCTGCCTCTGTCTCCCTGTCAACTGTGCATACGCACCCGCATCCGCGTTCCGAGGAACACGAATGCACACTGGATAAATCCAATCCCAAAAGGTACACTAGGATCTGGCTTAAACCAAAGCCCGCTAGTGTAAACTGTCCGGACACTGTACGTGCACAAGTGCACGGATGTGACCGAACCCTGTCGCAAAACCATGCGACCTGTCGCAATACCATGCGACCTCTACTCTTTTGCCTAAAGGCGAAAAGCTTTCTGTGTGGGACTCTAAAGACTCGACACTACGCTGGCAGTGGGTTTAACCACAGACCGCAAGCGGCACTAGCTGTGCGTAACGGTCCCCAGGTAGTGCCGACAAGAAGACCGACGAGGCGAAACCCATCTGAACTCCTACTGAGCCTGAGTGTGACATTCTCCGTACAGTCCGGTCTGTTCGTCTGATACATCGCATGGCGGGCTTAGGGGGCGGTAAACGTCAGTCCCCCAATAGCGGTACAAGTCGTGCCGGAGCGAAGCCCAAAACACCCTGAGATAACACTGGAAACCTACCAGTATATCTCGATTGCCCTGGCCAGGGACTACTCGTGTAATGGCTCTCCTAGACACAGCGCGATGTCAACCCCCAATACCGGGAGAGACGAATCCTGTCTAACCGTCACTGCCTCCAAGTGCTTCGGGACTGCACCCAACCACTACCTGTTTGCACGACTCCTTTGAGCCGTGGTAGGGTAGTGATCAAAGTACAGTGGGAACACACTCGAGGCGGAGTGACAGTGTCAAGTCAGCAGACTAAGCTGTACTCATGTCACCTGGGAACTGATAACTGACGATAGGTATAATACCAACTAGTCAGTTCCCGACGAGTCCCGTCCAGTGTACCCGTAACCTAACGAGCACCCGCATACTATCTCAAGTACGACGTACTGACGGCTGTGGGACAGACCGTCTCCCACACTGGGATGAGAAGCGCATGCGCTGGTCTACTCTGGAGTATCGATGCCCTGTCTCGATAGTCCTGCGACCAGGGACCTGCATAAGGATGTGCTTATAGATTACCCAGCCCCACTAGTGTGACGGCCATCACATCGCTGGTAATCAAGCAAAGATCCTAAGGGCTCTACTAATGTGTATAGGCGATATACAAAAATAAACACATGTACACATTGAAGTAGAAACAAACCAAGTAGCATACTACTATTTTGAGCAAGATTGTATATACAAGGTGAATATCCCAAGCATCCATTAAGTAATATACAAACCAGTATGATACAGTAATGGCCTCTAGGGCATATACACTAACACAGTCTTTGACAGACTGGGCCAAAGCTCATTTGGGCCCATGAAGAAGCCCACGATACCGGAAAGAGTTATCCCTAAGCGGATAGCCATTCCTGCTCATGAAGTCGTCAAGGCGGCTTCTCCTGCCAAAGGGTCGGTTTTCACAAAACTGACTATGCCGGCTCCCGCTCCAGGCGAAGTCCTTAAAGCTGTTTCCCCTGCCCAGAGGTCTGTCTTTGACAGATTGGACACTGCTTCTCAACGGACGTCAGTTTTTAATAGGCCGGCACCAACAGCAACCCTCAGCCAACACAGGAGACATGAGAAAGTCACCCCTACAGCTGAGACAATCCCAACGGTTCGACATGCTCGACGTCGCCACTGGCGTCGAGTAAGGAAGGCTGGGGGCAATTCCCCTTCAGGACTGACTCTACCAGCTCCAACGGTGGAAATCGATGCTGCTGTTTCAACTGGGAACAGTTTTGAACCGCTAAGGAGGGTGCACAAAAACTCTCCGACTGTCGTGCTGAAGAGGTCTCCTCCACCTGCGGAGAATGCTACAGATAAGAAGCCGGAGTAGCCCCCTCAGTAGTTGTCCTCCAAAATTTACAAAGTCTGGCGACAGGTCTAGGAATCGGTGATTGACCAGGCCTACTCTCGCCGACCAAAGAAAATTAAAGCTCGGCAAGAAGAGAGCCATCCCGTGGTGCCACAGAAGATGTCATCCGTCTGGGTGCCCGCTGCAACGGCTCCCTCAACTTCAACCGCTCACAAGAGAAGGAGGCCGGAGAAAGCCCCTGTGACCACGAACCGCAAGGATGCTGAGTCTAAACGCCCCAAGTCTGGGGGCATGGTGACACATACCGTTTATATTGCTTCCAGAAAAGAGGAAAGCTGTGCTTCTACGGGTCATCGACCGCTTACTCGATTGATAACAAAGGCTCAGGAGCAACAGCAGCCAAAACTTCAGGAGATGCTGACTGCAATGGCTGCACTCACTGGACCGAAAGGGAATCCAGAAACCTCATAGCAGCATCAGGAACAAGAAACTGATACTAAATTCCTCCGAAGAATGCTCGAGAGGAAAGAAAAAGAGGCTGCGGAGCAGGCGGCCAACATAAAACGAATGGCTCTTTTGTTCCAAGACATGGCCGGGATGATGTTACAGCCGGAACCTCCAGCTGAAGACCCCCCAATTATCATTGAAGACGACAGAGGGGAGACATCGAACCCTCCTCCGGCTCTTTCAGAAGTCAAGGAGGAGACCATCTCTAAGGCCGCTCTGGATGATTACATTGCTCAGCAAATACGAGTTCACCAGGCGAATGAAGCGGCCGGGCAGATCGTTAAGACCGGACGACCCTATCCGGGCAGGTATGACCAAATAAGGTACCCGCCAGGATATACGATCCCCAAATTCCATGTATATAACAGGACGGGAAATCCGCATCAGCACGTCGCTCAATTTAGAGCCTTGTGCGGCAACACCGGAGGTGATGATAAACTTCCGCTCCACCAGTTTGTTGGCAGCTTGTCGGAGACGGTGTTCGAGTGGTATTCTGAACTTCCGAATGACTCTATCAAGACATTTGCAGAAATGGAGTTGTTGTTCACATAAAGATTCGCAAGCGCTAGTGAGCATACTCTGATTACCGCACTAATTAATGCCAGGGTGAAGCCAGGCGAGACATGGGTTCAATACGCAATACGATGGCGAAATCTGTGGTCGAAATGTGAGCAGCGCATCGAAGAAGCGCCGGCAGTGGGCATGTTCGTGGGCACTCTTGACCCTCAAGCAACCATTTCCCAATTTATGATGTTTTTCAAGCCTACCACTTTCCAGGGCTTGATTGACAAACTGGCCCAAATGGAACAGATGGGTCATAGACCGTCTCCTTCAAAGCCGGAGCCGCGGAATGAAAAAGGGAAATGGAAAGCGACCTTCATTGCCAATGCTCAACAGTAGCCCAGTGGTCCAAAATTAACTGATCGCCCGGACGAAAGACGACGATTCTATAACGAGAAAATAAAGCGCCCTTATTCATTTCCTCGGGACAAAACGAGGAGATTGTTCGAGTTGGCGGTGCGCAACAGGCTCATTAATTTGCCGAGTCCAAAACGCCATTGCAACCCGGGGAGACTAATAATCCCAATTATTGCCCTTATTGCCAAACAGTAGGCCATCCGATTGAAGATTGATTCGTCTTTAAAGGCTGGATCGAAGACCAATACCAACAGGGAAAGTTTGCACTGTCCGAGAATTGGAAAGTAAGCCTGCCGCAGCTGCACGCTCTCAAGAAGACGGACACACCGGGGGCATCATGCTCTTTCGTAGAAGAAGCTCCATGGGAGGTCGTTCTTTCAGCCAAGACTAAAAGAATGTTGAAGGATCTCCAAATATGCTCGGCAGTCAGGTGGAAGAATCCACGGGAACCCGAGATCATCGAGGGAATGCTGAAACCGCGCCCAACTCCAAAAATCGGTGGTGATAGTCAAAGCGCTCGTACCCATCCGTTAAGGTCTTCGAAGAAGAAGAAGAAGACCAAAAAGCCCGTGAAGCCTGGTGACAAGCGCACGGACCTGCAAAAATATATTGACATGATGGAAGAATATAACCAGAAGGCGCGAACTCCAGTCACACTTCAGGAATTTCTCAGCCACGTCCTTGAGGACGGAGATGATGACGATGGAGAAGACTCGTCGGATAAGTCTGAAGATTATGTGGCAAGCTGCCATGTGATCTCTCACTCATTAATAGATGATGGAGGAGCTCCTGACGTGGGGAAATTGGGGGTAGATCCTGAGCCGGAACTTCTAGAGCCATCAGACGAAATGATTGATGCGTTCCTAAACGAAGCTTTTTTGAAAAGCAAAGCTGATCGAGAGCACGAGATAACCATATTTGAGAAGGCCAAACCCCGGTGACTGGACGAAAAGGTTAAAACGCTCCCACCAGATCAAAGTACATCCGCCGCAAATAAAAGCAGGGTCAAGACGAGGAAAAGGTTCGCCAAAGCCATATCGATGGGAATGAAACTGCCACCCTCCGAAGGAAACACTCCTGATGAAGCGGATATATATCCTAGCAACTTCTTATATCATCGAAAGATTGCGCACCCTACCGAAGAGTGCAATGCTTTAAAAACTGGTGGCAGGGATATGTTGCTCACCGACAAAATTTCAAGCGGATGAAACGCAAAGCTCGTCGGGAGCAAAGAAATACGACCGAAGAGCGTAAAAGAACTACCGGTAACTGTCACATGGTCAACGCTGGGGGATCGCAATTTCTCACCTTTGGGAGCAATTCTGATGAAGAAATAGCCCTTGGCCCTCTCTTCAAAGAACTCACATCCAAAATGGAAGAAATAAAGACCTGTGAAAATATTCAGCTGCGCAATCATACGCTGCCCGAAAAGAATCTCGAGCCCGCGAACAGTGGGTTGAATAGAAAAGATAAGGGAAAAGAAAAGTCCTTGAGGATATCGCCCTAGATGATCAAGTCGTCAAAGAGCTGATAGCCAAGGACCCGCCAAAGAAAAACAAGGTGGATTACAACGTTTTGGCACACTTGAGGAAGCTACCTTCGCAGTTAAGCATTCTCGATGCCCTCTTGTTATCAAAAGAAGCAAGAGATTCTTTGATCAAGGCACTGCAAGAGCCCGAGCAATTCCAAGCTTTCCTTGCCAAAGATAAGATGAAGGACGAGCTGGAAGAAGTGCACACAGCCGATATCACTTTCGGTGATGAAGATCTCCTCCTCGGGACGTGCGAGCATAACCGTCCCCTTTATGTCTCCGGATACTGTCATGATATCAAGATAGGCAAAATCCTGGTTGACAATGGATCCTCTGTTAACCTCCTCAATGTAAGAGTGGTGAAGGAAATCTGCATGAGCGTTCAACACCTCGCTCGCGATAAAATCACCATTTCCGGGTTTGAATCCCAGTCATCACGGACGCTTGGGTCTGTAATATTGACACTACACTTTGGGTTGCTTGTCACGAACATCAAGTTTCATGTCATTGACGCCAAGACTTGCTACAACGTTTCACTCGGCAGGCCTTGGTTACACGAGTACAACATCATCCCTTCTACACAACATCAGTGTATGAAGTATTTCAAGGATGGTCTCGAGTATACTGTGACAGTGGAGTTGAACCCATTCTCCGTGAATGAAGTCCGAAAGTACGAAGATGCAAAATATTTCTTACCAGATTTCGAGGACACGGAAAGATGTCACAAACCG
The DNA here is from genome assembly GCA_030015575.1 of Agapanthus africanus. Classification (NCBI taxonomy): domain Eukaryota; kingdom Viridiplantae; phylum Streptophyta; class Magnoliopsida; order Asparagales; family Amaryllidaceae; genus Agapanthus; species Agapanthus africanus. The sequence continues at coordinate 353,125,817 of CM057351.1, forward strand.
AAGAACAAAGCTATCACCACTATTCCAGTCTTCGGGAGTGATACCGAGAAGGAAGAAGAAATAGTTTATTCAGGGCCACCCCAATGCAACAAGCCAGGACCATCCACCCCTATGTTGATCTTCGGCAGCGACTCGGAAGATGAAGTCAATGCCGTATTTTCTGTTCGGCCATCAATACAAGCCTTCGCTGGCGATGATCGGAATTTGTAAATCGCCATGGTTCCGTGAGAACATTAAAAAGAACTCGACGCGTGGTACCTATAGTGTGTAAGAACTGCAGACATTCTACGTCCCTCCCAGGCGAAGAGATGAAAAGGTGATCCTCTTTTATCAATCCACGGAAACCAAAGTAGAGAAAGAAGTTTGGCATGGTGCCGATTCGACACTTGACAGACTCCAGCCCATCCGTCTGCCCAGATGCTGCACAGAAAGATTAAAAAGGCTGTTGAGACGCCAAGGCGTACCCTTTAAACAGACCGCGCGACAAGCCCAGTTCTACAACAGGATCTGGAGCATCCATGGAACTCAGCGAAAATTGCCCAACGGGAGAATGGAAACGATCGGGCTTGGATATGTTCAATCCAAGAAACGGGAACGATTCCATGGCTACTACGTCATACATGACTTTGACGAAGAAGGAGATGTTCTGTTAAAAGACGCCAACCGTAAACCAAAACGAGGTCCCGCCGCCAAGTCTGTCGTTTGAAGAACAGATGGACAAGCTAATAAGGGAAGCGGGTCAGAAGGTCCGGGACGACCATAGCCGCGAAATGGCCATTTACGAGAAAGCCAAAACACAGCGCCTCCTTCAGCAGGCCGCGGAGAATGACAAAGCTCCTCGTCACCAATCCGTCATACAAAAGACCCAGCATAGAGGCAAAAATAAACCAAAGAACGGAAAAAACATTCGACAGCGGCAAATCGGGTCTAAGAAGCCACGAGATCAAGAATCGAGCAGCCGGGATCCGTCTCTTATAAAGAAGATGGGTCGAGCATATTCTTTTCCCCAAGACAAGACAAAGAAGATATTCAATCTTGTCGTAAAGCATCAGATGATGACACTCCCGGAATCCAAGCACCCCGAGCAAGCAGACAAGGTCTCTCACCCAGACTATTGCTCCTATCACCGAGCAATAGGACATCCCCTCGAGGACTGCTTCACCTTCAAGAACTGGATCGAAGACCAATATCAACAAGGTAGGTTTGCTCTATCCAGTAGTTGGAGGATAACCTCGCCATAGAAGCATGAACCGAAAACGACATGTATAGCGAGAGAAAAACCCGATCAACATCGGTCCTGGAAGCGATCTCGTACCTGTCACGTGATAACGCTGTCAAAAGAAGAACCCGAGAATATGGATGACCTTTCTTGGTGCTTTGAAAACGATGAAGATGAGTTAATCTCAGAATTTCCACCGGCGCCAAAAGAGCTGGAAGATGGGATACATACTACTGCAGATGACCTCAGAAAAATCGACTTGTGAACGGCAAACGATCCACGGCCGACGTTCGTCAGTGAACTGTTATCTGAAGAAAGAGTGGCTACGCTTAAAGACGTGCTCATACAGTATAAAGATTGCTTTGCATGGAACTATTCGGAGATGCCCGGGTTGGATCCAAAAATAGCCGTCCATAAATTGGCGATTTCTCCAGACATCAAGCCGATCAAACAAGCACCGAGAAGAATGAGGCTCGAACTTGAGATGAGCATCAACGCCGAGGTCAAGAAGCTAATCGACTCTGGTTTCATCCAAGAGGTTCAATACCCTGACTAGATCGCCAACATCGTCCCAGCGATGAAGAAAAATGGGACAGTGCGCATATGTGTGGACTTCCGGGATCTCAACAAAGCTTGCCCGAAAGACGACTTTCCAGTACCGGTCACTGAGCTGATGATAGATAATACGTCCACTCATGAAGTTTTCTCCTTCATGGACGGCTCATCAGGATACAATCAGATAAAGATGCATCCCGAGGGCCAGAAGTATACCGCTTTTCGGACCCCTTTGGGCATATTCTGCTACAAAGTGATGCCTTTCGGTCTAAAGAACGCTGGTGCCACCTATCAGAGGGCCATGACGAAGATCTTCGATGACCTCATACATGAAATCGTCGAATGCTATATCGACGACCTCGTAGTTAAAAGCAAATCATACGAGGAACATTTAGAGCATCTGAAGATCGTGTTTCGGCGCCTTCGGAAATACAACTTGAAGATGAACCCTCTCAAATGCGCGTTCGGAGTTTCCCGGGGCAAGTTTCTAGGATTCATCGTCCGACACCGAGGCATCGAGATAGACCCCTCGAAGATCAAGGCGATCATGGAAATGCCTCCGCCAAGGACTCTCAAGCAATTGCGGTCTCTCCAAGGAAAGCTTGCGTATATCCGGCGATTTATAGCCAATCTCTCCGGCAAGTGCCGTCCTTACATTCACCTGATGAAGAAGGAAACCCCTTTCGTCTGGGATCACAAATGCCAAAGCGCACTGGATGAAATCAAGCAATACCTGCAGAGCCGCTCCCGTTAAAGGAAAACCTCTCGTCCTGTATACAACAGCCCTCGAAGGTTCTCTAGGCGCATTATGGGCACAAGAAAAAGACCAAGGGAAAGAGAGAGCCCTCTACTATTTGAGTCGAGTTCTCCTAGGGGCAGAAAACAATTACTCCCCAATTGAAAAAAAAACTGCCCGGCGTTGATCTTCGCGATAACGAAGCTCAGACACTATGCGTTGGCACATGAGGTCCATCTCATATCAAAGGTGGATCCTCTCAAATATTTGATTTCAAAGGCCATATTAACGGGACGTCTCGCTAAGCGGGCCCTGCTCTTGATGGAGTTCTCGATAACTTATCGTCCCCTCAAGGCAGTGAAAGGCCAGGCCATCGCCGACTTCCTCGCTGAGCATCCGATGCCTGCCGATTCTCCCTTGAACTGCAAATTGCCAGACGAACACGCGTTTGACACGATCGATGGGGAAAGAAAAGAGAACAATACCCAGTGGGAACTCTACTTCAATGGAGCATCTTCCATGAAGAAGCGCAAACAATGTACCCCCATAATCAAATCCGGGGTAGGACTCATCTTCGTGACTCCACAAAGAGGGATAATGCGCTTTGCCTTTCCCTTGACAGAGCCGAGGATAAACAATGAAACCGAATATTAAGCTTTGATAGCAGGTCTTGAGATCGCTGTCGACATGGGAATTGAGAACCTCCTCATATACGAAGACTCCCAGCTGGTCGTTAGTCAAGTAAATGGCGACTATCAAACGTGCAAACCAGAGTTGGTGAAGTACGGAAAGAGGGTACAGCAACTGTTGACTCAAATCCCTGCCTATACCCTGGAAAGCATACCGCGTGCGGAAAATAGCAAACCGGATGCATTGGCCAAACTCGCTAAAGAGCTAGCCGATAAGAACCTCGATGATGTGAAGATCGTTGTGCAAAGCCGTCGGGTTCTTGCGCCGGAAGAAATATCTCCGGAGTCTCCCAAAGAAAAGGGAGCGACCGAACAAACGACTCTACAAGTAAAAGATCAGGAAAAGACTAAAGATTAGAGAGAATTCTTTATAGACTACTTCAAATCCCGTCGAACACCTGAAGACACATCTTCAAGGCATCAGCTCATGAAACGAGCTCTATCTTTTGCTTTCGTCAATGATACTCTGTATAAGAGATCGTTTGACTCTTTATAGCTGAGATGCCTGGGACCTGAAGAGGCAAGGAGAGTCGTCCAAGAAACTCACGACGGACTCTGCGGTACTCACCAAGTCGGGCCGAAGATGAAATTGAAGATCAAAAGGATGGGCTACTATTGGCCCACGATGATCCAGAACTGTCTCGAATACGCGAAGCAGTACCGCTCGTGCCAAATTCACGGGGACTTTATCAACCAGCATCCAAATCCACTACATCCGACGGTGGCTAGCTGGCCGTTCGAAATGTGGGGAACAGACATAATCGACCCCATCGAACCAGCATCGTCCAGAGGACATCGGTTTATACTGGAAACAACCTATTACTTCTCCAAGTGGGCAGAAGCAGTACCACTTAGAGAAGTGAAGACGGAGAATATCATCCATTTCTTCAAGACACACGTCATTTATCGGTTCGGTACTTCGTGACGGATTATCTCCGGGCCAGCCTACAGAAGCCACAAGATCAGCCACTTCGCACAACAGCATAACATAGACTGGAGATATTCATCAGTCTATAATCCCCGAGCTAACGGTCTAGATGAGGCTTTTAACAAGACCTTGACGAAGATCGTGAAAAAGACGGTGTCTCAAAATAAGAGGGACTGGCACGAAAGACTTCATGAAGCTCTCTGGGCGTATCGAACTATGTTCAAAACAGCCACAAACACAACGCCATATGCATTGGTATTCGGCACAGAAGCGGTACTCCCTCTCGAGATAGAGTTACCCTCTCTACGAGTGGCGGTTCACCACGAGCTAACAGACGAAGAAAATGCTCATCTTCGGCTTGAGGAACTTGATGCCCTCGACGAAACTCGGCTCATGGCGCAGCAAAACTTGGAGGCTTATAAAGCGAAGACGCGCTCATATGAAAGATTGAGTACGACGAGAACATTCCGCCAAGGCGAACTCGTGCTAGTAGTCAAAAGACCTATGATCCCCAATCATGCCAAGCGGGGGAAATTCGAGCCGAACTATGAAGGCCCGTACATCATAGACAAAGTTTACCAGGGTGGAGCCTATCTACTCATGGACATGCATGGCGAAAGACCTTTCAGGCCAATAAACGGTCGCTTCCTGAAAAAATACTACGCCTAACGAGTCACGGCCTAGGTCAACGATAGATGACGACGCCTATGTCTGCTCGCTATCTTCCTAAGCCTAAAATTTATAAGTTGTAGCTGGCTTTCGGACCGAAACATCCTTAAACTAACAATGGACCGCTATGTCCTAAAACTGGCGTCGGACCGAAACGTCCTTAAACTAATAATAGACCACTGTGTCCTAAAACTGGCTATTGACCGAAACGTCAATAAACTACTACGGATCGCAGCATCCCAAGGCTGAAAAAAAAAAGGTATGTCCATAAGCAAAATGGGTACGGATGAAAACCCGAAAGGGCTCCGTAAGTAAAAACAGCAGGGCTACCGGCGAGTTTTGTGAAAACCCGAAAGGGCGCAAGCTCGTTAAATGAAACTTGCAAGGTCCTCTCGACCCTGTAAGGAGAAACCACCTGCGTGAGATCCTTACGACTCACAAGGGAGCAACACACTTAGGGATCCCCACGATTCTTAAGGAGAAATTACACTTGCGATATCCTCACGGCTCGTAAGGAGAACCCTCTTATGAGACTCTCACGGCTCATAAGATTCAAAAGCCTTAAGATACAGGGATCTGAACCTGTTCTTAAGCCATCACAACCTCTAATGCTGCCCTACAAGTGGTTCAATATTGACCCTAGTATACAATCCACGGGCGTGAATAAACATTTCCCTAACAAAGTCTTACCCGCGACTAGGGATATGTTTACATGGTGAACAACCCTTGTAAGTCCTCTCGGCTTATAAGGAGAAAACACTCTTGTGAGATCCTTACGACTTACGAGAAGCCATTCACTTGGGAATCCTCACGATTCCTAAGGAGAAAACGCACCTACGAGATCCTCACGACTCGTAGAGAGAAATACCTTTATGAGACCTTACGGCTCATGAAGTTAAAAGCCTTAGTCGACAGGATCCTAACCCTGTTTACTAAGCCACCTTTGTTCGACATCGACAAAGGCAAATGATGATTCGCTCCCGGCAATATTCCAGTCGTAGCAATGCTGATGCCGAAATCGGTGTCAAATCCCAAACTCGCAATAAAAAGCAGCGAGTAAAAATAAAACAAATAGCCGAAATGATTGGGCACCGCGAAAAATAGCCGAAATGATTGGGCAATCGCTACTTTCGCGATATAAAAGCTGAAATGATAGAGCATCGCGGAAAGAAAAATATAAAATGAAACTTTTACCCTACAGGTGAGATCACATCGATCCCTGTATACAATCCAAGGGCACAAATTAAGAGAGAACCATACCTTCCCACCAGGCTCCATCGGAAAAAGAAGCCACATCTCGATGGTTCACAGACAGCCTGGACATCATCTCAACATTCGTCTCATTATAACAGACGCAACATCAACAAATCGGAGCTGCGGCAAAGTTCCCAGTTTCATGACTCGACGATGCACAGACAACTGAGAGTCAACCTTTCCTGGTTCTGCAGAATACGGCTTATGTCAATCCTGACCCCGTGGAAAGCGTCCAGAGCAAATCCTGGTTTCGTGGAACACGGCCTATATTAATCCTGACCCCGTGGAAAACGTCCAAAGCAGATCCTGGTCCTTGTGGAACACGGCTTATGTCAATCTTGACCCCTGGGAAGCATCCAGAGCAAATCCTGGTCCTTGCGGAACACGGCTATGTCAATCCTGACCCCGTGGGAAGCATCCAAAGCAAATCCTGGTTTCGTGGAACACGGCCTATGTCAATCCTGACCCGTGGGAAGCATCCAGAGCGAATCCTGGTCCTTGCGGAATACGGTTTATGTCAATCCTGACCCCGTGGGAAGCATCCAGAGCAAATCCTGGTTTCGTGGAACACGACCTATGCCAATTCTGACCCCGTGGAAAACGTCCAGAGCGGATCTTGGTCCTTGTGGAACATGGCTTATGTCAATCCTGACCCCGTAGGAAACATCTAGAGCAAATCCTGGTCCTTACGGAACACGGCTATGTCAATCCTGACCCCGTGGGAAGCATCTAGAGAAAATTCTGGTTTCATGGAACACGGCCTATATCAATCTTGACCCCGTGGGAAGCGTCCAGAGCGGATCCTGGTCCTTGCGGAATACGGCTATGTCAATCCTGACCCCGTGGGAAGCACCCAGAGCAAATCCTGGTTTCGTGGAACACGGCTTATGTCAATCCTGACCCCGTGGGAAGCTTCCAGAGCGGATCCTGGTCCTTGCGGAACACGGCTATGTCAATCCTGACCCCGTGGGAAGCACCCAGAGCAAATCCTGGTTTCGTGGAACACGGCTTATGTCAATCCTGACCCCGTGGGAAGCATCCAGAGCGGATCCTGGTCCTTGCGGAACGCGGCTAATGTCAATCCTGATCCCGTGGGAAGCGTCCAGAGCAAATCCTGGTCCCATAGAACACGGCTAAAGTCGATCTTAACCCCGTGGTAAATGGCCAGAACAACCCCTGACTCCATGAAATGCGGATAATATCAACCTCATCCATCACTTACGGGTCCTCACGACTCGTAAGGGAGAAAACTCTTTTGTGAGATCCTTACGACTCTCAAGAGAAAACGTACTTAGGAATCCTCACGATTCTTAAGGAGAAATTACACTTACGAGATCCTCACGACTCGTAAGGAGAAATACCTTTATGGGACCCTCACGGCTCATAAAGTTGGAAAGCCTTAGGAGGCAGATCTGAACCTGACTCCTAAGCCATCGCTGTCCTACAAGGAAATTGAAACATATTATCCACAGAATGCATTTACTAAAAGGGACACACCATCATGAAACAAAATATGTCTTTTATTCATGAATCAAAATGAATACAAAGTACAATTTATGAAAAAATCAAAAAATACTCTCATTCAGGAGTATGTACAAAAGAAGAATAAAAAGAAAAGTATACAATTCTTCAAGCTGGCGGACGATTTAATAGATTTGCCAATTCATCCTTTTTTCGCTGGGCCTCAACCTCATGATTCATTATCGCTAAGAGACGAGCCTCCGCTTCAGATTGCTGAGCCTGATAGGAGGCAAGCCGACTTTCAAGCTCTTTTTCAGTAACTTTATGAGCTTCGACCATTTCGCGAGTGAAAATGACGGCTTTATCAATGGCTACCACCTTTCTGATAGCTTCTTGAAGCACCCGCCAAAGTTCATACGCCCGAGTGGTCTTGGCCGTAAGATTAGCTTGAAGTTCTCCCAGCGCAGTTGAAGCCAGCTTCCTCTCCGAAAATTTTCGGCTGAGCCTCTTCTCGCATGACAACATATTCGCAGCGCACCGCTCAATCAGTCCCCGTAAGCTCGCCTTTGCAGCCGCAACCTCTGAAGGAAGGCGTGTACATTCAAAACTATGCAAGCAAGCATCCACCTAACGACAGAACTCAACCCAGACTTGCACCAATGTTTCACTATGGTAAGTAGCAAGAAAGGGAAGAGAACCGTTGGCTTCAGCGGCAAATGCTTCGGCCGTGATCAGACTGCCAGCACGAAGGTCTTCAATCAGAGCTGACAAGGAGTGAAGGCTTAGCTTTGCCATCCGTTCCGAGGCACGTAGAGCGTAGGGGCCGGGCGGCATCACGATGCGAGATTCCAGCATGGTAAGAACTGGCAAAGCTGTTAAGATTCATAGAAAACAATCAGCAAGACTCGCAAGTAAAGAGCGAGTGGAACAACATTGAAACTCTACTTACCCACGGTAATGCAAGAAGGGTCTGAAGGCTCCCCAGGCCCATCAAGAATCTCAACTTCGTCATCAGCTTTCAGAACTGTAGAAGACACCAGTGTTATTATATGAAATAATAATAATAATGTCGTGAGGAGAGGCAAATAACGCTAACCTTGCTCGGAAGAGAGGACGATGCGTTGAGGAGATATCGCCTGCGGAGCGGCCATTTCTAACAGACGCTGGAAAGACTTCCTGGGGGACAAGTCCACGATGGACGCCGCCAATCCGCGCAGTTCTGGAAAGACAGGAAGGTTCAGATAATAGAGAGATTATTAATATAAAATATAGAAGGCTACCTTCGATACTCCTCCCGCTCTGAACAGGAGGGATAGAAGCTTCGGCGGCCTCCTCCATGCCCCCAGGCACATCATCGGGGACGTGAGCCGGTATAACAACTTCCAGCTGAGGAGCGGCATCCACCACTGCGGGCTCCAATGAAAGGACGGTAGCCCCGACTACCTGTCCCTTAGCCTCCGGGCCATCCCCAGAAAGATCCATGGAATCCGCGGCCGATGAAGATGCCTCTTCCGGGGGAGCAAGCACCGGGGGAACGGGAGTCACCGAGTGGAGCTCCGTGGCAGGAACAACAGTTATATCAACTCCCTCCACACTTACTAGTGTCTCATCGGGGATGTTTGCAGAGTCCATAGTCAAGGCGTGACTCGAACTTAGATCCTCCGCCATTGCCGAAGTCCCTGCAAAGTTTTCACGAGGATAAGGATATATATATATATATATATATATATATATATAAGCAGTGCAAAATACTACAAAAGGATATATAAGTATACCAATGCGCAAAGGAGCTTCTAGTATGGCTTGTTCAAGCCGGCGTTCCTTCCTGAGGAGGTATGCTAGCCGGGGTTCGAAGGTAGACTCGTGGCCACCGATCCGCAACGAAAGCGCGTCTCCGGCATCGGCCGAGATAGGCTGTTTAAGAGCTATCTCGCCTCCCTCTTCCAAAGGACCTATAAATATCCGCCTTATCAATGGAGGGTCTTCGTAAAAAATGACGGCAGGATAAGGCCTCTTCGGGATCCTTACATTCTCAGATTCATCCTGTGAGCGTCTTATAGCCTCAGCCAATTGTGCGGCTTCCTCGGCAGTTGAACCCGGGAAAAGCAGACCACCATCCGATTCTTGCATGGCTAGTGGTTCATCTTGAAGGATAGGCTCTGATTCCACTAAAAAGTCGAGCGGATTGGTGACCGTCTTCTTCCGCCTCTTGGACCCAGAACTAACTACAGAAGATGATCGCTTCTTTCCCCTCGGTGCTTTAGTGCGACGTTGACCCACTTCGCCTTCAATATCCTCACTCGGCGGTGCTACCTACGACGACACCGCCATTGCTGACGCCGCAGCTGATGATACTGCTACTGGCGCCTTATTGGCCTTTGATTGAGCTCTAGTGTGCAGCGGCATACCAACTGTGAGAGTTAGATCCACTTCCGCCGCCTCAGGAATAAGCACGACACCAGTATCTCTCAAGGGAGGGCGAACCACTGCCCGCGGTCGCGGCGGGACTCCCATAGGCTGGATCGGAGTAGGAGCCCTATATCCGAGGAGCATCCTCCTCTCCTCAACAATAATAGACTGACTCGGTGGAGGTACCAGCCCGTGAAAGCCCCCACACATCGAGGAATATAGTCAGCTTCAGGAATCACGAAGCGAGAGCCGGTGTTCAGCCGCATGAAGTGATGAGTGGTGTCACGAACAACTTCTGACGATGGGCCGGGTTCCACTGTAAACGCCTCAAAGGGGACACCCTGGTCATATCCCAGCTGCCGAGCAAAGTGGTGTGGGTTGTACCGCATAAAAAGAGCCACATCGTTTTGACGAAATACCAGATAACCCGGTCTGATCGAATATAAGTGCATGGCTTCCTTGGGCTTCAGGGAGGGTGCTCCCTCTTTCGACGAGTCACAAAGCTGTTGAATCAGTCCTGAAGGAGCGGAGAGGACTCGATCGTTGAATACCATCCCGCCCGCATTAGCATAGGGACTAAGCAGCACACGAATAGCTCCGGACTGAGTCGGATCAGGAGCAGAGGCGTCCACCAACCTCATAAGCCGCGGAAAAGTATAGGCATCATAAAAGTTGGGTCTCTGATGCGCGGTAAATGCCCCTAGTACGTGCATCTCAATCCATGACGTAAAGTAATGAAGAGAAAAACTCACTATGTTCACACCTGGGGTTGAGGTATTGGCTGCGGCGCTTAGCCCATGATACAGATGCGCTAGCCCCGCAATGCCCACGGCTAGTCGCGTCCCTCCAGCGATGCGATGAGCAGGGTAAATGACTGAAGCTCGCATGAATCGACGGTGCATTGGAATGACGAACCAGCTGAGCCAGACGCTGATAAAACCCACGAAGAAAGTCTCTTCGTCTATGCCAGGAGCCGCGATCGACTCGAAAGGTACAGCCGACAGGATTGGAATGTAGAACTACGGCAAATCCTCTTCTTTAGCCGGCAGCTTGTTTAAACCGAACCCAAAGGGGTCGTTGATACTCGCAAACTTTGGAGCCGTCTTTGATAGAACGTCTCCACGAAGGAAGCAGGCGATAAAGCTTTTGAAAGTGACGCCCTGCTCCTCTGACTCTGTGAATAGCTTCTCAAAAATGCCCAGAGTCTTGATTAGACTTGGGTGCTTGTGGCGGATGGCATTTTCAGTCGACAGGTCGTCAAGCATAGCAGGCTCAGTTTCGAAGACATACTCATCAGGAGGCAGCAGTTCTTCATAGAGTGTCCCCCTGATCGGCAGCCTCGAGATCTCACGAAACTCTTCCAGGGAAATTGAAGCTTCGCGGTCCCCTAGCAAGAAGGTGTTGATAGGAAGATTCCATTGATGTAAGAAAGCCTTAACCCACCAGACATGGGGGGACTGATAGTGGAAGAGAGACGCGTACACCGCCTGATAGAGCCCGACCCTCTGCAGTCGCCCACGATGGGCAGACAGGATGTAACGAGCCTAGAGAAGGTAACCCGTGGGTTGTCGAGGAGTAAGCCCTAATTTGTAAACTTGTCCCCAGGGCTGGGCTTCACCTTGACAGATACGACGCCCTAAGATGTCTATAGCCGGCACAGGGTGGTTTGGAATCTCAGTTGTCGACGGCTCGAGCCGTCCCGCAGGAGTCCAGTTCAACATCTCCACAGCAAAGGCGGTTCATGGACGCTCCATTGGCAAAAATGGGTAAGTAGGCTCTGTTGGTATCTCGCAAAGAAAGCTGCGGCGGCCCCGAATGATGTGCCCATACCAGGTCCCCCATAAAAGCAAGTTGGTGCAATTAGGGTTGTGAGCTCTAATCATCGTCATCACCTCCTCATCAGACGGTGATTGAGGAAAGGCAGCCTCCGAGCGAGTGAAAGGGAAGTACGGAAGAGAAGCCATTGTTCCTGAAACAGATGAAAGGAAACTGTTAATGAAGCCCACACGTGTATATATATTCGTAAACATATATATATATATATATATATATATATATATATATATAAGGGACGGTGGAAGAAAATAATAAACAACTTATTTTATGGGACCATTGGTTACAAAACACAAGGGCCCCACAAAATCAAAATGGCGGCTCACTAATAATGAGGCAGGGTGATCATTATGGGAATAAAAGGAAGATTCTCAATAAATGAACAGTGGATTGCAAATAACTCTACACATTCCCTAAAGAGGAAACCCATTGCAAGAACTCTATGCAAATTATGAAGGGTCTCTCTGGAAGCATTTTTGCAAAAGAACAACTCAGGGTAAGAACATCCCAAGAAGTTCTCTGTGGGGAACTGAGTTCTTTAGAGGAATTAAATTCCTTTTTAATAGAGGAATTAAATTCCCAGAAAACATTTTCAGAGCGAAAGCTCTTTGGAATGGAATTAAATTCCAGAGAAAAGACAAGTATCACCATCGATCCCTGAGATCAGAGAAGCCCTAACAAAAGGAGTTTATTATCTAAAGATTGGACATTATTTTAACTTGGGTTTTTGTTAAAGGGAAAAACCCTTGGTGTGGATTTAAAATCCAAATTCGTACAAGAAGTTCTTCAGCCGTTTAAGATCATTACCTGAAAAAGGGAATCTTTTATTAACAGAGTTAAACTCTGGAAATTTTTGAAATAGAGAACTAAGCTCTGAGAGAGAGAATTAAATTCTCAGAAGAAAATGAGCAAGGAAGAAAATGGAAAAAGTGGAAGCGCTTCTGAAGGGACCCTTGCATTTATAGGATGTGATGGGAAACGGTTCATCTACTCCCTTCCCTAGGCAGATCCAACGGCCACAAAAGATGACAGCATTGCACTTACGTGCAAACACGTGAAAACAACGCTGTGGGGGCATTTGTTCCCTCATAAAATTTCGGGAAAGAAACCCCAATGGGGCATTACGTGCTCATACGTGACCAAGGGTCACGTGCTGACATGTGATGGTTTCCTGGGGACTCTGTTATAATAGAATTGAATTCTAATCAACAGGAGTCACGTGCCTACACGTGATGGGCCTTTAAACCCACTGAAAGGGATTAAAACCCCAATGGGGCGTCACGTGCTCACACGTGACCAAGGGTCACGTGCTAACACGTGATGATTTCTTAGTTCTTTAAAAACAACAGAATTAAATTCTGGTTAAAATGTTAATCAAGGGGGGTCACGTGTCAACACGTGATGGGTTCCTAAGCTCTTTAATTAATAGAATTAAATTCTATTTAAATGATCAAACAGTAGGATCACATGCCAACACGTGATAGACTTTTAAGCCTTCTGAACTAATAGAATTAAATTCTAATTAAGAAGGAATCGAGAGCCCTGACTGGAAAATATCTCTCTAAATCGTTCCAAACAAAAAAAAGATTGGCTCTGTAAAGTGGAGCACCGTTGGATTAAAAATCCGATGGTGATTAAAAATCGCCAATTTATAGAAAGATTCTATACAAGGAAAGATTTTCCTGAAATTCACCAAGAATAACAAATAGAATATCTTTTGGATTAAAAATCCAATGGTGAATAAAATTCACTGAGTGATCTAAAAGATCATGTTGGTTACAAAATCAATTAAAATCTTTCAATGAAAGATTGACTAAACAAACTGATTCTTTTCTTTCTCCTATAAATAGGAGCCAAGAAGTGAAGAGAAGGATTCTTGGATTTTTTTTAGAGAGATACAACAACATAGAGAAAAAAGATAAGAGAATTTAATTCTCAAGAGAGAAAAGAAGATTTCTTCAAGAAACCCTAGGTGAGAAAGGGGGAAAAGATCTAAGCTCCATAAAACAAAAAAGAATTTAATTCTCAATTTAAGAGTTTAACTCTTCTGATTAAGAACTTAGTTCTTCCTTTGGTTGAAGATCTGCAGAAGCAGATCTCCCCACAAGCTGAGAATTTAATTCTCATCGGAGAGATTCTGCCATGCAGATCCAAAACTTAGAGAGAGAATTTAAGTTTAAGGAATTTAATTTCCCCAAATTCATAGGAATTTAATTTCTCCCAATAAAACTAGGGTTTAACCCTACATAAGAATTTAATTCTTCCAAATTCACAGGAATTTAATTCCTCCAAATGAAACTAGAGTTTAACCCTACATAAGAATTTAATTCTTCCAAATTCATAGGAATTTAATTCCTCTAAACAGAATTAGGGTTTAATCCTACAAAAGAATTTAATTCTTAAAATAAGAGACTTGAAGCTCTCCATGCACGTAAAGATCAAGTATCCAATATGGTCATGTGGTAACACGTGACCTTTCATCCCAACGAACAAAAATGAAAGAATAAGGCATGCTCACGTGCCCCCACGTGCCCCTTTAATGGACTCCTCAAAATAAGAAGGAATTAGCCCAGAGGCAATGCCTCACGTGCTCCCACATGACCCTCAAAATAAAAGAGAACAAAGCCAAAGGCAGTACTAATTTATGGTGCCTCATGTGTCCCCACGTGACCCCTGACAAATACCTTTTAAAAAGGCAAAAGAGGGAAAGCAGAGGAATTAATACTCAATACATGGGCACTATCACGTGTCCACACGTGATAATTTCAAAGACTAAAAGTGTTTAACACTTATTTGAATATTCTGGAAAGAAAATAAAGGAAGTCTGGCCCCATCTTCAGATGCCTCACGTGTCCCTACGTGACCACCTCATTTCCAGTGTTTAACATTATTTTGAGCGTTTTGTCCCTAGTGTTTAACACTATTTTCAGCACATCACGTGGGAGCACGTGATCGCCAAATACCCTCTAGTGTTTAACACTATTTTAAAACCAATCTTAGCCCAAATTGGCTAAAGTTTTCCAAAGACAAATCTCCCCTTCAAAATGAACCTTAAAAAATCCATAGCCATAATGAATGGTTAGTGCTCAGCCAAAGACAAAATGTTGTCAGAGCCCCAAACCCCTGTTTAAGCATTGCTAAATAATGGGGGGGCTGAACCCAGACAAATGTTCAACAGTCCAACAAAGGGCCAACATTTCAAATCTAATTGGACTTAGCCCAAATTGGCCATAAGTCCTCAATTCAAATTTAACTGAGTCCATGTGCTCATAATCTAATTAATTGATCTTAGTCCCAAATTGGACTACAGATTTCCTAAATCAACTTTGGTTCAAGGGTACATCTCTTCACTCCTTTGATATTTGTCGTTGTAATCTTTCAACGTCTTCAGAGAGGTGACGGGTCCCGATAGCCAATCATTCCTTGGACTGCGGGGTCCTTAAGCCCATGGACTATGATGTCCTTAACCTTGGATGTCCTTAACCTTGGACCACTATGTTCTTAAACCGGTAATCGACCGCAATGTCCCTAAACTAAACAATAGAGCCCGAATGCTCTTTTGTTGGATCTAAACGATCCCGTTAAGTTGATCTTAGTCTGAAATTAGACTAACGTATCCTTAACATACGTTTAAGTTGATCTTAGTCTCAAATGAGACTAACGTATCCTTAAACCTAACCCCCAAACCCAAATCTAAGAAAATACGGATTTAGAATAATCCACGCCCTACGGGCGACAACATAAATTAGTCTCCGTATACAATCCACGAGCAACCAAAAAACAAAACAAACACCCATGACACGAAATGACCATCTGGAGAAGGAGAAAGTGGTTACCGCGATGCGGTAGCGTAATTAACTGCATGGGCTTGCGCCTGCAGGGAAGAGCGTCCCCATAATAAAAAACCCCTCAACGAGGGGGAATCTGATGAAGTCTGCTACATCGGCCGCATCCGTTTAAACCTTCGATATACGGTGTCATAAATCAACTTGGTATCTTCGGAGAGGTGGATAGATAGCACCAATTAGCATCTGCCCCTAAATTCAGGCAAGACGAACCTACGCGGTTCCGTCTCCCGTTTTCAGCGGAGAACAAACTCTCTCGGCTATCGGAAGCCGAGGAGGAAGAAGACTCGCTAGGCTCGGCTCCAGAAACTGAAGCCACATCACCCGACTCGACCCCTACTACGTCAATAGATATTTCGGAGGAAAATATCTAACCTGATTCAAGAAAGGTTTGGCCGAGAAAAAGTTTTGACAGATGAAGTTCCCACCTAAGCGAATGTGTGCCGGGCAATCTTTAGATGGCAAGAGATGGCTAGGGTAAAGTAATGGTCGTGGGGTGAACCCCCCTATTTATACACTCAGTAAGAAGGCATCCAACAGCCTGCATCCGTTCCCGTCAAAACGAAGCGTCACACTAAACGGCCACCGAGACTCCACGTGACAACTGGCCATTGGACACATCCCCTCTCACCAAAATTCGGATGACAGCCACCCATGTCCTACCACCCAGTGGAGGACACGTGGCACATAGTCCAACCGGCCGAGTGAACGAAACGGCGCCCTCTTTTAGGCGCAATCATTTCACTGATACACTGACGTAACCAAAGATACGCGTGGGAACTGAGGCGCTTCGCGAGCCGCCGTGTGGATCAAGGGATTCAAGATGACTAGCCGCCAAACGGTGCGTCTTCGTCTGACAACCCATTGCTGGGAAATCTTAGGCTGAATCGTCAAAACCGGGCTTACCACTCTCAACCCTGATCCATAAATAGGTCAGGGTGAGAGTGGGGGGTTAATGATAAAGCTCATAAACGAGTATTCCCCAGATCATGACACTTGGCGGATGACGTGTCATCCGCTAAGCGTGCTAGACTCCTAGGGGCTGCGAAGCTGGAACAAGTATGATGCATTGGAGACATTCTTCGGCACCTCGTCTTCGAGGTTGGATTCGACCTTTCGGGGATCTCGCCAGAGTGCTTTCCCTATTTTGCCTAAACAACTAACCGACAGCTCTCTTCCGAGCAATGCTATAGCCAAGTTTGCTCGGCCACCGAGCAATCCTATAGCTGAGCTTCCTCGACCACCGAGCCATCCACTGAGCTATCCACCGTGTTCAATCGAGAGCACGGAGCCTAAGCGCCCCCGTAACGGCTTCGTGTATCTCACCACGACGAGATCTCCGCCGCTCCACAACCCGCTTCTCACGCTAGCGTATCTCGCCATTAACGAGCGCATCTCGCCATTAATGAGCACGTCCCGCTATCAGCGCGAACGTGATGCAAAGGCGTAACGGACGACAAGAATCTCGCGCTTGCCCATTTCATGCGACCACTATATAAATCCCTTCCACCAGACAATCCAGATAAGTCGAATTCATTCCAATACACCGCTACGCTACCTTTATTCTCCGGTACTTACTTGATCGTCGGAAGGTCCTACGGTGGTTTCCCACCCTGGGACTTCCCTTGCAGGTAGCCCGGCGTCAACAGCATCCAACAACCCATTGAGCTCTACACGTCCAATTTTCACTCTCAATCACAACCGTTCAGAATCGCTTGCAGTCAGATCGACGGAGGACAACATCTGAGGAAGGTTTCTGCCTTCATCAAGATGATTAACTTTGAAGAGGAAAAGTTATTAGGAATGTGTGGGATGATATTTCAAGAGACGTCTTTGATGGAGGTCCTTTTCGGGTCCGTCAGATGTTGTCTTCCGCTGATCTCCTGGTGGACTTAGCTGGTTACCTTCCGTTGCGTGTGGGACTCAATGGGTTTTGGTGGAAGAGGTGATATGAGGAATTCGGTGCCGAGTACCTGCAAAGAAGTCCCGGGGTGGTTTGGTACCACCAAGGACCCTCCGACGATCAAGTTAGTGATCAGATCCGAGCAGAGTAACGGTTGTTCCCCTCCGAAAGGCCGCAAGACAAACGTCTTGCCTGAATTTCGGAGCAGATGCTAATTGGTGCTATCCGTCCACCTCTCCGAAGACGCCAAGTTGATTTATGGCACCGTGTATCGAAGGTTTAAACGGATGCGTCCGATGTAGCAGACTTCATCAGATTCCCCCTCGCTTGAGGGGTTTTTGATCGTGGGGACGCTCTTTCCTGCAGGCGCAAGCCCCTGCAGTTAATTACGCTACCGCATCACGGTAACCACTTTCTTCTTCTCCATATGGTCACTTCATGTCGTATGTGTTTGTTTTGTGTTCGGTTGCCCGTGGATTGTATACGGAGACTAATTTGTGTTGTCGCCCGTAGGACGTGGATTAGTCCAAATCCGTATCTTTCTTAGATTTTGGTTTGGGGGGTGTGTTTAAGGATACGTTAGCCTTATTTGAGACTAAGATCAACTTAAACGTTCGTTAAGGACACATTAGTCTAATTTTAGACTAAGATCGACTTAACTGGATCGTTTAGATCCGACAAGAGAGCAATTGGGGGCTCTATTATTTAGTTTAGTGACATTGCGGTCGATAAGTAGTTTAAGGGCATTACGGTCCAATGTTAGTTTTAAGACGTTGTGGTCAAGGTTAAGGACGTCATAGTCCGTGAGCTTAAGGACCTCACAGTCCGGTGTTAGTTTTAAGACATCACGGTCGAAGTTAAGGACATCATAGTCCATGAGCTTAAGGACCTCACAGTCCGATATTAGTTTTAAGACATTACGGTCAAGGTTAAGGACATCATAGTCCATGAGTTTAAGGAGCCCACAGTCCGTAGCAGTGTGTGGTTGTCGGGACCCGTCACCTCTCTGACGATGTTGAGGGATTACAACGATAGATATCAGAGGAGTAAAGAGATGTACCCTCGAACCGGGTGTAAATTGATCGGAAAAGCTGTTGGGCTCAGTTCAATTTAAATTGAGGACTTATGGCCAAAATTGGGCTAAGTCCAGTTGAAAATGTTCAACATTTTATTCATGTTCTGTCTATTAGGCTTTTAGTTGGGCTCTGCCTTTTTATAATGCATAGCATTGGACTTTTTAATTAAATGCATAGCATTTATATTTGGCCTGTTAGGCCTTTACTTGGGCTCTGCCCTTTTTAAATAATGCACAGCATTTAAATTGGTCTGATAGACTTTACTTGGGCTCTGCCCTTTTTTAATAATGCATAGCATTTAAATGGTCTGACAGTGCGCCACGTGGCTTGTCAGGTGCTTTGCGCCAATTAAAGAGCGCAAGACGCCAGCGCATGTGGAGGTGACACGTGTCACGCTCTGGTGAGCGCAAGTCTGTTAGCGCGGTGCGCTGCGCCGGTGAGCTGTGCCGGTGCGCTGCGCCGGTGCGCTGCGCTAGTGCGCTGCTAACACGTGGCGTGCTCTGGTGCAGTGAGCCACGCCAAGAGCGCAGTGCTCTGTTTTTAGGAGCGCAAAGCGTAGATTGTTCTGTGATTGACACGTGGCGCTCTCTGGTGCAGTGCGCCAATCCAAGGAGCGCAAAGGCGCATTTCAAAACTGCAAGGCACTGTCCAATAGCGCAGAGCGCATCTTGATCAAATTTAGATCAAAGAAAAAAAGTTTTTCTTGTTCTAAAGAGGTTCTACCTCAAGATTCAAGAACCAATGGTTCATCAAAAGGCTGTGCCTTTATATAGATCAAAAGATCTAGGGATGAAGTAAATTACTTCTTTAATCTTTATGATTGGATCTTTTTTGATCTTTTTCTTCTTTTTTTTTATATTGAAGATCTTGATCTTGTTCTTAGAATTTTGATCTTTTTAGAAGAAATTCTTCTTTTTGTGAGGTGTTTTCATCTCTGTTCTTCCAAGAATTTAATTCTTTACTTTGAAAAAGATGATCTTCTTTCTTCAAAGACTTGCCTTTCAAATTTCTCAGAGAGTTCTCTCTTTTCTGTATGTGTGTATATGTGAGATTTGGAGTCTAGGGGCCTTTATATAGGGCCAATTGGTTTGTTAAGTTAGTTACAGAGATCTTTCTCTGATTGATCTGGGGATATTTCCCCACCGTTGGATTTTTGATCCTAAGGCCTCTGTTTTACAGAAGACAATCTTCTTATTTTAATAAGATTGGAAAGATCTCTCTAGAATTTTAATTTTGATTAATTAAATAATTTATTATTTAAATTCCAGTGCTGGCACAGTTGGCGCTAGCGCGCCTGCGTTTGACACGTGTCGCGCAGCGCAGAGCGCAGCGCAACTGCGCTAGCGCGCCTGCGCTTGACACGTGGCGCGCAGCGCAGAGCACACGTTATCTGAAGCGTTGCTTCTTTTATTTTAAAATTTGAATTTTAAAACAGAGCTTTGCTTCGGTGCAGCGCTCCTTGCGCTGCCTTGGGTGCAGCGCTCCTTGCGCTGGCGTGTCTGCTTTTGACACGTGGCGCTCTGCGCACAGCGTAAGGGATCTGAAGCGTTGCTTCACCTTTTGAATTTTGAAATTCAAACAGAGCTTTGCTCTGATTAGGGAAAACAAATCCCCCCCACCGTTGCGCTCACGTGGCGCCCACGTGAGTGCAGCGGTGGCAACATCCAGACTGTTGGATCAACTCAGGAGTTGAAGAGGCGCTTTAGCGCCTATAAATAGGACCCTTGGTCCTCCTCAGATGATTATCATCTTCTCAAGATTGTTATTTTTCAGAGCCTTGCTCTCGTTTTCAAGAACTTTAGAGTTAGAACTCTAGAAAATTTTAGGTAAAATTTAAACTTAATTAAATCAACTTTAATTAATAGAGCCTTGCTCTTATAGATCTTTTGATCTAAAGAAATCCCCTTTGGGGTTTCATAAATAGAGTTTTGCTCTCAAGAATTTGTTTCAGGGTTTCTTAACCCATGAACAGAGCTTTGCTCATTGATAGAATATAGATCTTTTGATCTTCTGATGATGAACTCTTAGGAGTTTTTTCATGGATCTTTAAGATCCCAGAACTTTAATTTTTAGGAATTAATTCTTCCTTTGATGGATTTTTCCATCATTATTACAGAGCTAGACTCTTTAAGGAATTTTATTCTCTTGTGACCAGAGTTGACAAGTGTCACTCTGTGACAGAGCTTTGCTCTGAAAAGGGAGATTTTCTCCTTATCTCAAGGGATTTCTCATTTAATGAGAATATTCTTTGAGGATTTCCTCATTAATTGACAGTTTTATCCAATGATAAGGCTGTCTTATTAACTGATGCATTATCATCTGGATTTTGTGGGTCCCCTTTTGGTCCCCTTTCCACTGCATTGCAGTGTGGTATAAATTTTAAAGTACCAAGCGTTGGAATTTTTTAAAATTAACTTATGATGCTAATAACTGAATTTCTCTTTTTCTTGCAGGCAACATGTCTGCTGATCTTTCGTTCCCATTTTTCCGCTCAGAGGGAGGATTCCCTGAGGCGCCGGTGGACCGGGAGGTTCTTGCTCTTATTAAGGATTTCGACCCGGAGTATAAGAACCTTCACCTGTGGGGTAGATGGTACAGCGAAATTATCAAAGGTCGCCGAAACTTCTCTTGTGCGACGCCGTCAGAGTCGATCTCATCAATCCCATATGCAGATGTACCCCCGGTGAACTATGTCGTGGAGGTCGTAAATTGGAATTCGGAGGATCTTCTTCAACCTTCGATTGCTTCCATACCCGTGCAGCCGCCGGCAGCCGTGGATATTCTGGAGCGGCGCATATGCCAGGGTGAGTCGCGCCCTTTGGGACAACCTTATAACATTGGATTGACCCCTCGATAATCGGCCGGGTATTTGCAGTGGGCCAGGTACATCTTGTCAGTGAAGAAGACGCATTTGCTGAAGATTGGTCTGTACCCCGCAGTCTACGCCTCATTGTTCGAGTACCCTGCTCCTCCGACGTAGTGGGTTAAGGCATTCATGGAACAATGGAACATCCCCACCCATACCTTTCTTCTGACGGACAGGGAAGTCCCCATCCCCCTAGAAGAATTTGCTGAGATTTCCGGTTTGCCGGTGAGGGGGGAGCATTACGAAGAGCTACTTCCTCCTGATGAATATGTCTTCGCCACCAAGCCGCTGGTAATGGGCCTAACGCCAGAGAATGCTATTCAGCACCAGTTTCCGAGCCTGGTAAAGGTGCTGAATATGTATGAAAGTCTCAACTTGGAGTCGGGAGGCCGGGGAGTTAGTTTCGCCGACTTCATCGCCCGCTTTCTTCGACCGGAGATTCTATCACAGCGGGGCGAAAAATTCGCCAAGCTCGACGACCCCTTCGGCTTTGGCTTGGATCGTCGACCGGCATTGGAAGACGACCAAAAGGGTTTTTACCTCCCCGATGCTGCAGTCGTCCCCTTATCGGAAATCGCCGCTCCGGGCATCGACGAGGAGACCTTCTTTCTTGGGTTTCTGGGGTTATGGCTATGTTGGTTCGCGCTCCCCATGCACCCGCGCTACATGAGGCCATCCGTCTTCTACCCAGCGCATCGGATGGTGGCTGGCATACAATTGTCGATTGGAATCGCTGGGTTGGCTCACCTGTACCATGGTCTCAGCGTGGCGGTGGACGCAAATGAACCAGGGGTGCAACCCGCCAATTTCCCGATGCACTATTTTATTTCAAAGATGGAAATGCATGTGCTCGGGGTTTTTGGTATTCACAAGAGGCCCTCGTTCTACGAGAAGTGCAGACTCCCGAGAGTCATGCGGCTGGTCGGCGCTTCTATTGTGAATCCACCTCCGTGGGAGGCTAGGGGGTTGCTTCTTCGTCCGCGTACGGTCAGAGCAAGCATTTCTTTCACGGACAAGGTCGTGACCATCGGCCCGGAGACCTCTAAGTCGGTGTTGGCGTTGCGTGATAGTTTCAAGGACGGGGCCTCCGTATTGAAAGCCCGGGAGATTCTACATTTATACTCCATCCGGCCGGGCTTCCTTGTGTTAAGGCAGAATGACTTGGCGCTCTTTATGAGGTACAACCCCCATCGGTTCGCCCAACAGCTAAGCTATAACCAGGGGGTCCCATTGAAGGCATTTTTGGAAGAGCCTGCGGCCACCAGGGAGGGGATACAGAGTGCACTACATCATTTTATGCGGCTGAACACGGGCTCCCACTTCTTCATTAGCAAACCAAGTTGCATTCCAAGGGCCCTCAACGTGTACGGGGCTTGGTATCAGCACGCGATGGGTGCTGTTATTCGGGAAGAGAAGAGACTGCTGATTGACCGTAAGGGTGCGCCCCCCGGCAGCGACCGCAAAGTTCCCCTGAGGCCAAGGATCCCTGTCGTTCCTCCGCTGAGAGGAGATGCTGGAGATGAGCCTCCGCGTGTGCTAAGCCCCCCGCGCGGATTGCCCCGTGATACCGTGGATGTGCCCTCAGCGCCTCGTGCTCCGGTGGAGACGGTGAATGTGGTTTCGCCTGAATCCGGCATGGGCTCGGACATCGGGACCCGCCGTCCTAAGGTGCCCACGAAACGTAAGTTGATTTTGGGTACGTCCGGGGTTCGCGCGCAGAAGAGGAAGAAGAAATCGATCCTCTCTGCTGACGTTG
The DNA here is from genome assembly GCA_030015575.1 of Agapanthus africanus. Classification (NCBI taxonomy): domain Eukaryota; kingdom Viridiplantae; phylum Streptophyta; class Magnoliopsida; order Asparagales; family Amaryllidaceae; genus Agapanthus; species Agapanthus africanus. The sequence goes on from CM057351.1 coordinate 353,149,016, forward strand.
CATTTGATCAGGAACCTCATGCTCCTTATAGCGAGGGCTTGGGTGAGTACGGGACCAACGAAGGCTTATTTATGCCGCCAGACGACACTGATATGGCGGCCGCCATCGCGGCTTCTGAGCGATTGGCAAGGCGCGATGCATGGTTGGCTAAACTTGCGCAATCGGGTAATCACTAGTTGTATTTTTCGTCATTGCATCGTACCTCTATCATTGTTTTTTGACTAACGCTTTTCCTTCTTTTAACAGGCATTTCTACCGAAGAAGCTATCGCTGCTTCCCTCAAAACTTTCCAGGAGGAGGAACGACTCAGAGCATCCTTAGGCCTTGGTACATTTCGGTTTACTATGTCTCTCCTTCCATTTCTTATGAGTAATCCGACCCTCTCTTTATCTTATCGTAGGGACCACAAGACCTATCTCGCAAACTGATGCAGGAATTCTCCCCGGGCCAGCTACCGAAGTTCCGGCCTCTTCGGGCTTGCCGCAAGAGACCTAACTCAAAAGGCCGATGATGGAAGCTTTGACGGCTCTGGAGGCAACCCTGAATGCGGATGAGGACACTTTGCTGGAGGAGGCTTCCAAGAGGTCTGTCGTGACGGCCCGGGAGGAAAGGAAGCGCCTGAGGCGCACAGCAAGGGAGCGTAGTGCTGCTCTGGCTGCGGGAGCGGGCTCAAGCGCCATTACTCCCGCTGCTACTCCCTCAGAGGAGCTCCCGGTCGCCTTGTCTACTGCTCATAGACGGGCGACACGTGCAGCTCGGGAAGCCAATGGTAAATCCACTTCAGGTAATGTGTTTTTGAGGCTTTGTTGTCAAAGTTTTAAAACTATCAGTTCTTATATATCTTGTCCTGTAGTGCCGAGTCCTACTGAAGGAGCGGCGATGACCATTGAGCCTGAAGGGACAGTGGAAAGGGTAGCAGCTAAACCCGAGGCGACGGTAGGCGGTGCAGCCGTAGTTGCCGGGCCCGAGCTAGTGGCTGACGAGACAGTCACAACTGCTATGCCCGAGAAGGCTACCGATGTCGAGCCCGAGGGGGCGGCAGGTGAGGCGACTGCTACAGCAGAGCCTGAGGCAGCAGTGGATGAAATGGATGCTACGGACGAGCCTATGGCAGCGTTGGACGAGACGGCTGCGACCGCTGAGCCCGAGGTGGTAGCGGATAAAACGGGCATGATCGATGAGCACGAGATGGCCGTTCTTTCCTAAGAGTCAGGCGCCGCTCACGGTTCCTTATCGTCTCCCGGCATCGCGAGCATGATGACGGCTCCTGTAGAGTCGGGCGATGAGGCAACGGGAGGTGAGACCATCCCAATGGAGGAGGGAGACACCACCGTTGCATCAAGTGACACCCTCGTTAGGGTTCCGGCCGGCGACTCTTCAGGTAAATCTTGGGCCACCGCCCTTCTTTCTTTATTCTGCAATCTTTCCTAATAAATTTTATCTTGCTTCTAATGCAGGTGTGGCTAGTGCTAAAATTGAGCTGCTCGAGACAGCGCCGTCAGTTACCGTCCTGACGGTGACCACCCCTCTGCCTTCTCTCGCACCATCGCAAATGCTGGAAGGTATGGATTTGTAACCCATTAGTCTTATCCCTCGGGCGTATAATTCATGGAGTGACGTCGAGTCATCGCGTTTTTGCAGGATTTCTTTTTGACCACCTGTACCAGGTGCTGCACCCACACTTCTCCTTCCCGTCGGAGCTTGCTTCATCCAGTGGCGCTGGTGAATATAGCTTTCAATTAATGCTCTTTCTTTTGCCGATAATGAACTTATTTCTGATTCTTCTTTTCCCCTGATTGCAGTGCTACAGATTGAAGGAGGAGATGTAAGATCAGTTGCGCCACCGGTTCTCCCGGCTTTGCCGCCTGCTGCAGCTGGTATAGTAAATTCTATTGTTCACGAATCTCTTATATTTCTTGAACCGTCATGTGATTGTAATTTGTTTTGCAGCTGTCGTTCCGATTCCGGCCCCTTTCGAGTCTCGCATCATGATGCCGGCAGGCCCATTTTCCAGACGTCCATCTTCAAAGGGTGCTGCGATGAGTCTGAGCATACTGAGCGGATGCGTCGAGGAGCTTGACGCAGAAGCTCCCACCTCTGCCGCAGATTTTGCTGCCGAGATTAATCCGATGCTGGCGACGCTTGTAAATTTCCATAATGAAGGCGTCGTCGAGTCTTGGGTTAATCACTGCAGGGAGATCGAGGCCAGCCTGCATGAGCTCGAAGTTGGACGTCCTGCTCCAGAGGTCTTAGCTATGAACGCTCAGCGGGCTGCGTGGGTTGAGCAGAGCACTCCCTACTTCCGTCATCTTGAACATGAGGTGGCTTTAAAATGTAAGGAGTGCGGGGAGACTTCGAGCGAATCTGCCCGACTACATGCTCAGGTTGATGCAAATGATGCACAGTTGAAGGTTATCTTTGAAGGCCTTCTGCGATGCATCTCTGACGGGTTAACACTGAGGCAGAAGCTTGACGTCATCGAGCGGGATGCACAAAATCGCGGGGCAGCTCAGCAGGCAGTCGAGGAGCAGCTTTCATCTTATTTGCAGCAACGAGGTCAGGTTGAGGCAGAGTTGGCTGCGGAAGCTGACCATGACGAGAGGCTGAGGAGAGTGCGTGAGCAATTGATTGGCCTACTTAAGACGCTTCCCTCCCAATAATTTCTTTTGCGTCATTTGTAAATTTTTGAATAAAATGTATTCATTCTTTTATTCTTTTATATGATGTATTTTGTACCCCACTGCATACATGAATAAAAGATACATTTCTTTCGCAATGTCTTGTGTCATCTTTCTGCTTTCTTCTCTTCTTTTTTTGTGTTGCTTGCCATGCGATTTTAGCAAGTGCGGTCTCAGACTTTTCAACTTTATGAGCCGTGAGGGTCTCATAAAGTATTTTCTCCCTACGGGTCGAGAGGATCCCGTAGGTGCTGTTTTCTCCTTAGGAATCGTGAGGATTCCTAAGTGTGTTTCCTCTTGAGAGTCGTAAGGATCTCACAAGAGAACTTACTCTCTTACGAGTCGTGAGGACCCGCAAGTGATGGATGAAATTACCCTTGTCCATTGTTAGTTTTAAGACATTACAGTCGAGGTTAAGGACATCATAGTCCGTGGATTTAAAGACTCCACAGTCCGTTGTTAGTTTTAAGACATCACGGTTGAGGTTAAGGACATCATAGTCCATGAGTTTAAGGACCTTACAGTCCAATGTTAGTTTTAAGACATCACGGTCGAGGTTAAGGACATCATAGTCCGTGAGTTTAAGGACCCCACAGTCCGCGAAATGTGTGGTTACTGGGACCCGTTACCTCTTTGAAGACGTTGAGGAATTATAACGACTAATATCAAAGGAGTGATGAGATGTACCCTTAAACCAAGGTAAAATCAGCTTAAAATCATTTTGTTTGATTGCTAGTTTTAAGATATCACGGTCAAGGTTAAGGACATCATAGTCCGTGGATTTAAGGACTCCACAGTCCGATGTTTGCTCTGGATGCTTCCCACGAGTTCACTGCCGTGTTCGGCGAGGACCAGGCTCCGCTCTGGACGTTTTCCACGGGGTCAAAAGTGACGTTATCCGCGTTCCACGTAACCAGGAATTTGCACTAGATGCTTCCCACGGGTTCACTGCCGTGTTCGGCGAGGACTAGGCTCCACTGTGGATGCTTCACACGGGTTCACTGCCGTGCTCTGCGAGGACCAGAATCCGCTCTGGACGTTTTCCATGGGGTCAGAAGTGACGTTATCCGTGTTCCACGTGACCAGGAATTTTGCTCTAGATGCTTCCCACGGGTTCACTTCCGTGTTCGGAGAGGACTAGGCGCCGCTCTGGATGTTTCACACGGGTTCACTGCCGTGCTCTGCGAGGACCAGGATCCGCTCTGGACTTTTCCATGGGGTCATAAGTGACGTTATCCGTGTTCCACGTAACCAGGAATTTGCACTGGATACTTCCCACGGGTTCACTGCCGTGTTCGGCGAGGACTAGGCTCCGCTCTGGATGCTTCACACGGGTTCACTGTCGTGCTCTGCGAGGACCAGGATCCTCTCTAGACGTTTTCCACGGGGTCAGAAATGACGTTATCCGTGTTCCATGTAACCAGGAATTTGCACTAGATACTTCCCACGGGTTTACTACCGCGTTCGGCGAGGACTAGGCTCCGCTCTGGATGCTTCACACGGGTTCACTGCCGTGCTCTGCGAGGACCAGGATCCGCTCTGGACGTTTTCCACGAGGTCAGAAGTGACGTTATCCGTGTTCCACGTGACCAGGAATTTTGCTGATTATATCCATATTTCACGGAGTTGGGATTTGACTCTCGGTCATCTGTATATCGCCGAGTCATGGAACTGGGAGTTGCCGCCGTTCCGCTTTGCTCGATATTGCATCTGCTGCAATGAGACGAATGTTGAGATGATTTCTAGGCTATCTGTGGCCTGTCGAGATTTGGCTTCTTCTTCTGATGAAACCTAAGGGAGGAGGAGTGCGATTCCTTCTTTGTTCGCGGTCCTGGATTGTATACAGGGATTGATGTAATATCACCTGTAAGGCGTAAATTTCATTTTTTTTATTTCTTTTTCCGTGATACTCTATCATTTCAGCTTTTATATCGCGAAGGTCGTGATTGCCCAATCATTTCGACTATTTTTCGCGGTGCCCAATCATTTCGGCTATTTTTCGCGGTGCCCAATCATTTTGGCTATTTCGCATGCATACATTTTTACTTGCTGATTTTGTCTGCAAGTTGCCCCATCATTTCGGCTATTTCGTATGCATGTGTGGCTCGCTAGCTTTTCGCCGCAAGCTTGGAATTAGACACCGATTTGGCATCAGCACCGCTACAACTGGGATATTGCTAGGAGCGAATCATCATTTGCCTCTGTCGATGTCGAACAAAGGTGGTTTAGTAAACAGGGTTAGGATCCTGTCTACTAAGGCTTTTGACTTCATGAGCCGTAAGGGTCTCACAAAGTTGTTTCTCCCTGCGAGTCGTGAGGATCTCGCAGGTGTGTTTTCTCCTTAGGAATCGTGAGGATTCCTAAATGCATGGCTCCTTGTAAGTCGTAAGGATCTTACAAGAGAGTTTTCTCCTTATAAGTCGAGAGGACTCACAAGGGTTGTTCGCCGTGCGAACATATCCCTAGTCACGGATGGGACTTGGTTAGGGAAATATTTACTCGCGCCCGTGGATCGTATACAAGGGTCAGTATTGAGCCGCTTGTAGGGCAATATCGGAGGTTGTGGGGGTTGCTTAAGTACAGGTTCAGGTCTCTGTAACTTAAGACTTTCAAATCTTATGAGCCGTGAGGGTCCCATAAGAGAATTCTCCTTACGAGTCGTGAGGATTTCGCAAGTGTAATTTCTCCTTAGGAATCGTGGGAATCCCTAAGTGTGTTGCTCCCTTGTGAGTCGTAAGGATCTCACGCAGGTGGCTTCTCCTCATAAGGTCGAGAGGACCCTGCAAGTGTCTTTTTAACGAGGTTGCGCCCTTTCGGGTTTTCACAAACACTCGCCGGTAGCCCTGCTGTTTTTACTCACGAAGCCCTTTCGGGTTTTCATCCGTGCCCATTTTGCTTATGGACATACCGTTTTTTTTTATTTTGTTTTGTTTTTTTATATATATAACGAGGTTGCGCCCTCTCGGGTTTTCACAAACACTCGCCGGTAGCCCTGCTGTTTTTACTCACGGAGCCCTTTCGGGTTTTCATCCATGCCTATCTTGCTTATGGACATACCGTTTTACTTTTTTTTGTTTTTTTTGTTTTTTTTTTATTCTAACGAGGTTGCGCCCTTTCGGGTTTTCACAAGACTCGCCGGTAACCCTGCTGTTTTTACTCACGGAGCCCTTTCGGGTTTTCATCCGTGCCCATTTTGCTTATGGACATACCGTTTTTTTTATTTGTTTTTTTTAATCAGCTTCGGGATGATGCAATCCACCATAGTTTCTCGACGTCTCGGTCAACAGCTAGTTTTAGGACGTAGTGGTCCGTCGTTAGTTTAAGGACGTTTTGGTCCGCTAACCAGCTACTACTTATAGAGTTTTGGGTTTAGGAAGATAGCGAGCGGACATAGTCGTCGTCATCTATCATTGACCTAGGTCGTAACCCGTTAGGCGTAGTATTTCTTCAGGAAGCGGCCGTTTATCGGTCTGAAAGGTCTTTCGCCATGCATGTTCATGAGTAGATAGGCCCCACCCTGGTAGACCTTGTCTATGATGTACGGGCTTTCATAGTTCGGCTCGAATTTTCCTCGCTTGGCGTGATTGGGGATCATAGGTCTTTTGACCACTAGCACGAGTTCGCATTGGCGGAATGTCCTCGGCCTGGTCAATCTTTCATATGAGCGCGTCATCTTTGCTTTATAAGCTTCCAGATTTTGTTGCGCTATAAGCCGGGTTTCATCAAGGGCATCAAGCTCCTCAAGCTGGATGTGAGCGTTTTCTTCGTCTGTCAGCTCGTAATGGACTGCCACTCGTAGAGAAGGTAATTCTATCTTGAGGGGGAGCACTGCTTCTGTACCAAATACCAACGCGTACGGCGTTGTGTTTGTGGCCGTCTTGAACGTAGTTCGATACGCCCAGAGAGCTTCTTGCAGTCTCTCGTGCCAGTCCTTCTTGTTTCGGGACACTATTTTCTTCACGATCTTTGTCAAGGTCTTGTTAAAAGCCTCAGCTAGACCGTTAGCTCGGGGATTATAAACTGAGGAGTATCTCCAGTCTATGTTATGTTGTTGTGCGAAGCGGCTGATCTTGTGGCTTCTGTAGGCTGGCCCGTTATCGGAGATGATCCGTCGCGGAGTTCCAAACCGATAAATAATGTGCGTCTTGAAGAAGTGGAGCATATTTTCCGTTTTCACTTCCCTCAGCGGTACTGCCTCTGCCCATTTGGAGAAGTAATCAGTTGTCGCCAAAATGAATCGATGTCCTCTGGACGATGCTGGCTCGATGGGGCCGATTATGTCAGTCCCCCACATTTCGAACGGCCAGCTAGCTACCGTCGGATGTAGTGGGTTTGGATGCTGATGGATAAAGTCCCCATGGATCTGGCATAAGTGGCATTGCTTTGCATACTCAAGGCAGTCCTGGATCATCGTGGGTCAATAATAACCCATTCGTTTGATCTTCAACTTCATCTTCGGCCCGGCTTGGTGAGAACCGCAGAGTCTGTCGTGAACTTCCTGAACAACTCTCTTCGCCTCTTCAGGTCCTAGACATCTCAACCACAGAGAGTCAAATGACCTCTTGTACAGAGTATCATTGACGAAGGCGAAAGATAGGGCTCGTTTCATGAGCTGATGTTTTGAGGACGTATCTTCAGGCGTTCGACAGGATTTGAAGTAGTCTATAAAGACTTCTCTCCAATCTTCAACCGTTTCTTGGTCTTTTATTTGCAGGGCCATCTGCTCGGTCGTTCCCTTTTCTTCGGGAGACTCGGGAGATATTTCTGCCGGTGCGAGGACCCTACGGCTTTGTACCACAATTCTGACGTCATCGAGGTTCTCATCAGCCAGTTCTTTAGCGAGCTTGGCTAACGCGTCCGCCTTACTATTTTCTGCCCGCGGTATGCTTTCCAACATGTAGGAAGGGATTTGAGTCAGCAGTTGCCATACTCTCTCGCCATATTTCACCAGTTCTGGTTTGCACGTTTGGTAGTCGCCATTTACTTGACCGACGACCAGTTGAGAATCTCCATATATGAGGAGGTTTTCGATCCCTATATCAATGGCGATCTCGAGACCTGCTATCAAAGCTTCATATTCAGCTTTATTGTTCGTCCTTGGCTCTGTCAAGGAGAAGGCGAAGCGCATTATCCCTCCTTGTGGGGTCACGAAGATAAGGCCTACCCCTGATTTGATTATAGGCGTGTTCTGTCTGCGTTTCTTCATGGAAGACGCTCCATCAAAATAAAGTTCCCACTGATTACAACCACCGTCGATTGCATCGAACGCGTGTTCATCCGTCAGTTAGCAATTCAAGGGAGAATCGGCCGGTATCGGATGTTCGGCGAGGAAGTCGGCGATGGCCTGGCCTTTCACTGCCTTAAGGGGTTGATAAGTTATCGAAAACTCCATCAAGAGCAGAGCCCATTTAGCGAGTCGCCCCGTCAATATGGCCTTTGACATCAAATATTTGAGGGGATCCACCTTCGATATGAGACGGACTTCATGCGCCAATGCGTAGTGCCTGAGTTTTGTTATCGTGAAGATCAACGCCAGGCAGTGTTTTTCGATGGGAGAATAATTGCTTTCTGCCCCCAGAAGAACTCGACTCAAATAGTAGAGGGCTCTCTCCTTCCCTTGGTCGTTCTCTTGTGCCCATAATGCGCCTAAAGAACCTTCAAGGGCTGTTGTATAAAGAATGAGGGGCTTTCCCTTGACCGGAGCGGCCAGCACCGACGGGTTTCTGCAGATACTGCTTGATTTCGTCCAGTGCGCCTTGGCATTTATGATCCCAGACGAACGGGGTTCCTTTCTTCATCAAGTGACTGTAGGGACGGAATTTCCCAGAGAGATTGGCTATAAATCGCCGAATATACGCGAGCTTCCCTTGGAGAGACCGCAATTGCTTGAGAGTTTTTGGCGGGGGCATCTCCATAATCGCCTTGATCTTTGACGGATCTATCTCGATACCTCGGTGTCGGACGATGAATCCTAGGAATTTACCTGAGGAGACCCCGAACGCGCATTTCAGAAGGTTCATCTTCAAGTTGTATTGCCGAAGGCGTTGAAATACGATCTTCAGATGTTCGAGATGTTCCTCGTATGATTTGCTTTTAACCATGAGGTCGTCGATATAGCATTCGACGATTTCATGTATGAGGTCGTCGAAGATCTTTGTCATGTCCCTCTGGTAGGTGGCACCGGTGTTCTTCAGACCAAAGGGCATCACCTTATAGCAGAATATTCCCAGAGGGGTCCGAAAAGCGGTATGCTTCTGGTCTTCGGGATGCATCTTTATTTGATTATATCCCGATGAGTCGTCCATGAAGGAGAAAACTTTGTGAGTGGACATGTTATCTATCATCAGCTCAGTAACCGGTACTGGGAAATCGTCTTTCGGGCAGGCTTTATTGAGATCCCGGAAGTCTACGCAGATGCGCACCGTCCCATTCTTCTTCATCACCGGGACGATGTTAGCGATCCAATCAGGGTACTAAACCTCTTGGATGAAGCCGGAGTCGATCAGCTTCTTGACCTCGGTGTTGATGCTCATCTCAAGCTCGAGCCGCATTCTTCTCGGTGCTTGTTTGATTGGCTTGACATCCGGGGATATTGCCAATTTGTGGACCGCAATCTCTGGATCTAATCCTGGCATTTCGGAATAGTTCCATGCAAAGCAATCTTTATGCTGCATAAGCACGTCTTTTAGCGCAGCCACCCTCTCTTCAGACAATAGCTCACTGACGAATGTCGGCCGCGGGTCACTCGTCGTCCCCAAATCAATTTTCTTGAGGTTATCTGCAGTAGTGTGTATTCCATCTTCCAGCTCTTTCGGCGCCGGTGGAAACTCTGAGATCACCTCTTCATCATTGTTTTCGAAGCACCAGGGAAGGTCATCCACATTCTCAGGTTCTTCTTCTGATATTATTATCATATGACAAGTACGAGCTCGCTTCCAAGACCGATGTTGATCTGGGTCTATCCTTGTGGATTTGGGTTCATGCTTTTGCGCGGAGTTATCCTCCAACTGTCGGATAGAGCGAACTTGCCGAGCTGATATTGGTCTTCGACCCTGTTCTTGAAGGTGAAGCAGTCTTCGAGAGGATGTCCCATTGCTCGATGATAAGAGCAATAGTCTGGATGAGAGACCTCGTTAGCTTGCTCAGGGTGCTTGGACTCCGGGAGTGTAAGCATTTGATGTCTTATAGAAAAATCAAGTATCTTCTTTGTCTTGTCTTGAGGAAAAGAGTATGCTCGACTCATCTTCTTTATAAGAGACAAATCCGGACCGCTCGATTCCCGTTCGCGTGACTTCTTGGTCCCATTTTGTCGTTGCTGAATGCCTTTTCCACTTTTTGACTTGTTTCTGCCTCTGCGTCAGGCCTTTTTTACAACAGGTTGACAGGGATCGGCATTTTCATCTTTCGCAGCATGTTGGAGAAGGCGTCGCGTCCTGGCTTTCTCGTAGATGGTCATTTCGTGGTTGTGGTCGTCTCAAACTTTTTGACCAGCTTCCCTTATAAGCTTGTCCATTTGTTCTTCGAACGACGGACTGGGCATTTTTACGTCGGGGACTTTTTCTGGTTCAGGATTAGCACTTTCCCATTGAGCATCTCCTTCTTCGTCGAAGTCATGTACGACATAGCAGTCACAGAGTAGCTCCCGTTTCTTGGACCGAACGTATCCAAGCCCGCTTGCTTCCATTCTCCCGTTGGGCAACTTGCGCTGAGTCCCGGGAATGTTCCAGACCATGTCATAGAACTTAGCTTTTCGAGCGGTTTGTTTGAAGGGTATCCCTTGGCGCTTCATCAGTCTTTTCAAGCCTTCTGTATAATATCTAGGCAGACGGATGGTCTGAAGCCTGTCAAGTGTAGGATCCGCACCGTACCAGATTTCTTTCTCCACTTTGGTTTCCCCGGAGCGGTAGAATAAGATCGCTTTCTCGCCATCTCGCCTGGGAGGGACGTAAAACGTCTGCAGCTCTTCCACACTGTAGGTATCAAGCGCGTCTAGTTCTTTATGATGTTTGGGCGGAACCATGGCAACTTGCAAACTTTGCTCTTCATCAGCGAATATTTGTATTGAAGGCCGAGCAGAGAATATAGCATGGACCTCATCTTCCGAATCGCTGCCAAAGATCAACATAGGAGCAGACGGTCCCGGCTTGTTGTACTGGGGTGGGCCTGAATAAACCATCTCTTCCTCTTCCTCAGTATCACTCCCGAAAACAGGAATGGTGGTGATAGCTTTGTTCTCCGGTTTATGACATCTCTCCGTGTCTTTGAAATCTGGCAAGAAGTATTTTGCATCTTCATACTTGCGAACTTCGTTCACGGAGAATGGATTTAGCTCTCCTGTCACGGTATACTCGAGACCATCCTTGAAGTATTTCATACACTGATGTTGTGTAGAAGGGATGATGTTGTACTCGTGTAACCAAGGTCGGCCGAGCAAAGCGTTGTAGCATGTCTTGGTTTCAATGATATGAAATTTAACATCCATGACAAGTAGCCCGAATCGTAATGTCAATATCACAGACCCAAGAGTCCGCGATGACTGGGAGTCAAAACCGAATATGGTGATTTTATCACGAGGGAGATGCTGGACGCTCATGCAGATTTCCTTTAACACCCGCACGTTAAGGAGATTAACGGAAGACCCATTGTCGACCAGGATTTTACCTATTTTTATATCGTGGCAGTACCCTGAGACATAGAGGGGACGGTTGTGCTTGCACGTCCCGAGGAGAAGATCTTCGTCGCCGAAGGTGATATCGGCCGTATGTACTTCCTCCAGCTCGTCCTTCATCTTTTCTTCGGCGAGAAAAGCTTGGAATTGCTCTGGTTCTTGTAGCGCCTTGATCAATGAATCTCTCGGTTCTTTGGATAGTAGAAGGGTGTCGAGAATACTGAGCTACGAGGGTAACTTCCTCAAGTATGCCAGAACATTGTAGTCCACCTTACTCTTCTTTGGCAGGTCCTTAGCAGTCAGCTCTTTAATGACTTGGTCGTCCTGGGCGATATCATCGGAGACCTTTTCTTTTCCCTTATCTTTTTTACTCGTGGATCCGAGATTCTTTTCCGGAAGCGTGCGGTTGCGCAACTGGATGTTTTCACAAGCCTCCGGTTCTTCCTCCTTTCCCAGTGCGGATTCCTTAAAGAGGGGGTCAAGAGCCATTTCTTCGTCAGAGTCGCTTCCGAAAGTGAGAATTTGCGATCCCCCTGTGTTGACTATGCGACAGTTACCGGTGTCTCTTTTATGCTCTTCAGCCGCACTACTTTGCTCCCGCTGAACTTTGCGTTTCATCCGCTTAAAATGTTGCCGGTGAGCAACATATCCCTGCCACCATCTTTTAAAAGTATTGCACTCTTCGGTAGGGTATGAAATCTTTCGATGATATGAGCAGTAGCTAGGATGCATCTTTTCTTCACCGGGAGTGTTTTCTTCGAAGGGTGGTAGCTTCATTCCCATTGATATGGCTTTAGCAAACCTTTTCCTCGTCTTGAATTTGTTTTTGTCCGCAACGGATGTCTTTTGATTTGGCGGGAGTGTCTTGACTTTTTTGTCCAGTCGCCGGTGTTTGGCTCTTTCAAATATGGCCATCTCATGCTCCCGATCAGCTTTACTTTTCAGGAGAGCTTCGTTAAGGAATGTGTCGATCATTTCATCTGATGGCCCCAGAAGTTCTGGTTCAAAGTTTGCCCCCAGTTCCTCTGTGCAAGAAGCCTTTTCATCGTCTGTAAACGAGTGAGAGATCATATGACAACTTGCTACATATCCTTCAGATTCATCCGATGAGCTTTCTCCATCATCTTCCTCCTGAAATACGTGGCTGAGGAATTCTTGGAGCGTGATGGGAGTCCGCGCCTTCTGGTTGTACTCTTCCAGCGCGTCAATCAGTTTCTGTAAGTCCGTGCGCTTGTCTACAGGCTTCACGGCCTTTTTGGATTTCTTCTTCTTCTTCTTTGAAGATTTTGACGGTTGGGTGTGAGTGCTTGGGCCATCACCACCAATCTTTGGAGTCGGGCGCGGCTTCAGCATCCCTTCGATGATCTAGGATTCTAGCGGGTTCTTCCATCTGACCGCCGGGCATGTATGAAGATCATTCAGCATCCTTTTGGTTTTGGCTGACAGCACGACCTCCCATGGAGCTTCTTCAACAAAAGAACAAGTTGCCCCCGGTGTGTCCGTCTTCTTAGGAGTGTGCGGTTGTGGCGGGTTTACTTTCCACTTTTCAGACAACGCAAACTTACCTTGCAGGTATTGATCTTCGATCCATCCCTTGAAGACAAAGCAATCCTCGATCGGGTGACTTACCGTTTGGTGGTAAGGGCGGTAATTGGGATTATTCATTTCGCTGGGTTGCGGCGGTCTCCTGGGATTCGGCAAACCGATAAGCCTGTTGCGCATAGCCAGCTCGAACAGCCTCTTCGTCTTGTCCTGTGGGAATGAGTAAGGACGCTTCATTTTCTCATTGTAATAGCGTCGTCTCTCTTCCAGTTGATCTGCTAGCTTTGGGGCACTGGGCTGTTGCTGAGTGTTCGCAACGAAGGTCGCCTTCCCTTTACCCTTGTCGTTTCGAGGTTTCGGGGGCGACGGTCTGTGACCCATTTGATCCATTTGGGCTAGCTTATCGATTAAAGCCTGGAACGTGGTCGGTTTAAAGAACATCATGAACTGTGAAATAGTTGCATGAGGATCTAGAGTGCCCATGAACATGCCCACCGCTGGTGCTTCTTCGATGCGCTGCTCGCACTTCGACCACAGGTTCCGCCATCGGATTATATATTGAACCCAAGTTTCGCCCGGTTTCACCCTTGCATTGATCAAAGCTGTTATCGGGATACGTTCGCTGGCGCTCGCGAATCGCTGAGTGAATAGAAACTCCATTTCTGCGAAAGTTTTGACGGAGTCGTTCGGAAGCTCGGAGTACCATTCAAACGCCGTCTCCGATAAGCTGCCGACGAATTGGCGAAGCAAGAGCTTATCATCGCCCCCGGTGTTGCCACAAAGAGCCATGAACTGAGCGACATGTTGATGGGGATTGCCTGTCCCCTTGTAGACATGGAATTTCGGGATTGTGTAGCCCGGCAGGTATTTGATCTGATCGTACCAGCTCAGATATGGTCGCCCTGTTTTGACAACTTGGCCAGCTGCTTCATTTGCCTGGTGAACTCTTATTTGCTGAGCAATATAGTCATCCAGGGCAGCTTTGGAGATTGTTTCCTCCTTGGATGTTGAAAGAGCCGGAGGTGGATTTGACGTTTCTCCTCTATCATCTTCAAGGATAATCGGAGGATCTTCGGCTGGAGGATCCGGCTGTATCATCATCCCGACCATGTCTTGAAACAGGAGAGCCATTTGCTTTATATTGGCCACTTATTCCGCAGCCTCCTTGTCCTTCTTTTCAAGCATTCTACGAAGGAATTCAGTATCGGTCTCGTGTTCGCGCCGTTGTTCCGATGACGCCTCCGGGCTTTCTTTTGGTCCGGTGAGTGCGGCCATCGCAGTTAGCATCTCCTAGAGCTTCTGTTGCTGCTGTTCCTGGGCTCTTGTAATGGATCGGGTGAGTGGTCGGTGGCCCGTCGAAGCGCGACTATCTTCTTTCCCGGATGCCATGTAAACGGTGTGGATGACCATGCTCCCAGACTTGGGGCGTTTGGGTTCGGTGCTTTTGACTTTTCCCGCAGGCACGGGGATCTTCTCCGGCCTTCTCTTTTTATGAGCGGTCGAAGTTGAGGGGGCCGTCGAGGTGGGCACCCAGATAGCTTTTCGTGGCTTGGCAGGATGGCTTACTTCCTGTTGGACCTTCAACTTCTTGTGCTGGCGGGAGAAATTTAGATCGATCACCGAGTCTCGGGCCTGCCGCCAGACTTTATAGACCTTGGAGGATAGCCGCTGTGGGGACCGTTCTGGCTTTACTTCCGCAACCTTCTCTAGTGGAGGGAGGATCTTTTCAGTATGGCGGTAGGAGAATTCCTACGTACCTTATTTAGCAGCTCAAAGCTGTTCTTGGTTGGAACAGCAGCATTAATTTCTGCCGTCGGGGCTGGTGGAGTTAGCCCAGAAGGGGAGTTGCTTCCTGACTTCTTCACTTGGCGCCAATGGCGACGTCGAGCATGTCGAGCTGTGGGAATTGGCTCGGTGACGGGGATGGCCTTGTCTTGCCCCCTGTTCAGGTGAGGGGTTGTTGCCGGTGTCAGCCTATTAAAGACTGATGTCTTTTGAGCAGCAGGAGCGGGTGTAGGAGTTGGGACGGTCGGTCTTGTGAAGACCGGCCCCTTGGCAGGAGAAGCCGCCTTGACGACTTCAGGAACAGGTTTGGTTACTCTCTTCGGAATAACCTTCTCTGGGACCGCAAGCTTCATTGTAGGCCCACAGGAGTTTTGGCCCAACCTGGAGAAGACCGAGGCACTGGTGTTGGGCGATCCGTTGAGAGGGGCCGCAGCAGCTGTAAGTCGATCGAAGACCGACCTCTTGGGAGCTTCTGGTACGGGCACTGGGGCAGTGAAGCTCATCGGCGGGAGCATGGTCCCGAAAAATAGTCCAGTAGTAGCCTGGGTGACATGTTCTACCGGCATCGTGAACAGTGATGCCGCTTGAGGTCCATAGGCTACACCTCCAAGTGAGGCGGAGCGTGGGTTGCAGCTACAATTGAAGCACTTCGAGCAGGTGAATGCCATTGCTGTTTGCTTTCTGCGCCAAGCAAGAGACTAAATCTTAGTAACTTGAAACCCAAGGGCAACCATTAACAAACCGCGATTCGTTCGCGAATACGACACACGAAGTGTGGAGTGGAAAGAGGAAAAGGTCCCACCGGGCATGCCAGAATCTGTTCCCCTCCGAAAGACCGCAAGATAAACGTCTTGTCTGAATTTCGGGGCAGATGCTAATTGGTGCTATCCGTCCACCTCTCCGAAGACGCCAAGTTGATTTATGGCACCGTGTATCGAAGGTTTAAACGGATGCGTCCGATGTAGCAGACTTCGTCATATTCTCCCTCGCTTGAGGGGTTTTTGATTGTGGGGACGCTCTTCCCTGCAGACGCAAGCCCCTGCAGTTAATTACGCTACCGCATCACGGTAACCACTTTCTTCTTCTCCATATAGTCACTTCATGTCGTGTGTGTTTGTTTTGTGTTCGGTTGCCTGTGGATTGTATACGGAGACTAATTTATGTTGTCGCCCGTAGGACGTGGATTAGTCCAAATCCGTATCTTTCTTAGATTTGGGTTTGGGGTGTGTGTTTAAGGATACGTTAGCCTTATTTGAGGCTAAAATCAACTTAAACGTTTTTTAAGGACACATTAGTCTAATTTTAGACTAAGATCGACTTAACTGGATCGTTTAGATCCGACAAGAGAGCAATTGGGGGCTCTATTATTTAGTTTAGTGACATTGCGGTCGATAAGTAGTTTAAGGGCATTACGGTCCAATGTTAGTTTTAAGACGTTGCGGTCAAGGTTAAGGACGTCATAGTCCGTGAGCTTAAGGACCTCACAGTCCAGTGTTAGTTTTAAGACATCACGGTCGAGGTTAAGGACATCATAGTCCATGAGCTTAAGGACCTCACAGTCCGATATTAGTTTTAAGACATTACGGTCAAGGTTAAGGACATTATAGTCCATGAGTTTAAGAACCCCACAGTCCGTAGCAGTGTGTGGTTGTCGAGACCCGTCACCTCTCTGACGACGTTGAGGGATTACAACGACAGATATCAGAGGAGTAAAGAGATGTACCCTCGAACCGGGTGTAAATTGATCGGAAGAGCTGTTGGGCTCAGTTCAATTTAAATTGAGGACTTATAGCCAAAATTGGGCTAAGTCCAGTTGAAAATGTTCAACATTTTATTCATGTTCTGCCTATTAGGCTTTTAGTTGGGCTCTGCCCTTTTATAATGCATAGCATTGGACTTTTTAATTAAATGCATAGCATTTATATTTGGCCTGTTAGGCCTTTACTTGGGCTCTGCCCTTTTTAAATAATGCACAGCATTTAAATTGGTCTGATAGACTTTACTTGGGCTCTGCCCTTTTTTAATAATGCATAGCAATTAAATGGTCTGACAGTGCGCCACGTGGCTTGTCAGGCGCTTTGCGCCAATTAAAGAGCGCAAGGCGCCAGCGTATGTGGAGGTGACACGTGTCACGCTCTGGTGAGCGCAAGTCTGTTAGCGCAGTGCGCTGCGCCAGTGCGCTGCTGACACGTGGCGCGCTCTGGTGCAGTGCGCCACGCCAAGAGCGCAGTGCTATGTTTTTAGGAGCGCAAAGCGCAGATTGTTCTGTGATTGATACGTGGCGCTCTCTGACGCAGTGCGCCAATCCAAGGAGCGCAAAGGCGCATTTCAAAAGTGTAAGGCACTGTCCAATAGTGCAGAGTGCATCTTGATCAAATTTAGATCAAAGAAAAAAAGTTTTTCTTGTTCTAAAGAGGTTCTACCTCAAGATTCAAGAACCAATGGTTCATCAAAAGGCTGTGCCTTTATATAGATCAAAAGATCTAGGGACGAAGTAAATTACTTCTTTAATCTTTTATGATTGGATCTTTTTTGATCTTTTCCTTCTTCTTTTTTATATTGAAGATCTTAATCTTATTCTTATATCTTTGATCTTTTTAGAAGAAATTCTTCTTTTTGTGAGGTGTTTTCATCTCTGTTCTTCCAAGAATTTAATTCTTTACCTTGAAGAAGATGATCTTCTTTCTTCAAAGGCTTGCCTTTCAAATTTCTCAGAGAGTTCTCTCTTTTCTGTATATGTGTATATGTGAGACTTGGAGTCTAGGGGCCTTTATATAGGGCCAATTGGTTTGTTAAGTTAGTTACAGAGATCATTCTCTGATTGATCTGGGGATATTTCCCCACCGTTGGATCTTTGATCCTAAGGCCTCTGTTTTACAGAAGACAATCTTCTTATTTTAATAAGATTGGAAAGAACTCTCTAGAATTTTAATTCTGATTAATTAAATAATTTATTATTTAAATTCCAGTGCTGGCGCAGTTGGCGCTAGCGCACCTGCGCTTGACACGTGTCTCGCAGCGCAGAACGCAGCGCGCCTGCGCTGGCGCGCCTGTGCTTGACACGTGGCGCGCAGCGCAGAGCGCAAGTTATCTGAAGCGTTGCTTCTTTTATTTTAAAATTTGAATTTTAAAACAGAGCCTTGCTCTGATTGGAGTGCGCTGCCTTGGGCGCAGCGCTCCTTGCGCTGGCGTGTCTGCTTTTGACACGTGGGCGCAAGAGATCTGAAACGTTGCTTCACCTTTTGAATTTTGAAATTCAAACAGAGCTTTGCTCTGATTGGGAGAAACAACGGCTTGAAAGAGTAAAAAATGGCTTACTTGACCCCTCTGTGATGGGGTTTATATAGCGGTGGCGGCACGCAGCAGAAGGCGCGAGAATCTCACCGGCAGTTACGCTCCCGACGTCACGCCCGCGTAGAGAGCAGATCGCCCATTAATAGGGATCGTGATGGCGTGGAACGTGGGAAGTTGCTGGCGGAGAATCAGCGCATGGCGAGATCTGCGGAGCGGCGGTTACGCCCGTGAGCGGTGGAGTTGGTCGGAGGACCGAGGAGGACGGACACGGCCTGGGGCTCGGGACGAGCGAGGAGGCCGAGGAGTCCAGGTCTTATGGCAGCTCAGCGCGAGCTACGGGGCCGAGGAAGCCAATCTGCAGGGGGCCCTGAGGAGGGCCAGCTTGTGTTTGCAGGTCGGGTACAGGGTGTCCTGGTCGGCCCCTGTGGGCCCTTTCTTCTTAGTTCTGGGACACGTCACCTGCCACGCGTCCTGATCTAGGAGATCGCCAATATTGAGCATCATCATTAGCCTCCCACTCTTGTCCCGACCAGCTAGCGGGTCGGGTCAGGAGTGGATCACCGGGCCTCCCGAGGTGAGCTCCTTTCCAGGGTTTTGTTAGGATGAGTCCTCAGGCCGTCGGTTGTCTTTCCTGCCAGCGAATCAAGGCGAGATCTCCACATTTAAATAAGGTGCACCGGTTCGTGCACTCTACAACTGAAGCGACGGTCCACGTGTCGAGTGTCGATTGGCTAATGCGACGTACGCAGGCCTGCGGCGTCTGATGGGACGCGGCCCAGCACAGAATTGACACGTGGAGCGATCAGGGCCGCTGGGCGCGAAGAGCCGTTTTGGCGGGAGACGACGGGCGCCGTCAGATGAGGCCGTGTACAGCAATAAACAGGGGTGGGGCCCGCTCTGGGGCCCTTACTCCTCCATATTTCCTCTCTCAAGTCTTGGCTGCTCGGCGCTCGTCTCCCTTCTCTCGTTTTCAGCCTTTGAAGATTTTCTTTTCCAAGATTAGATGTCTTCCTCTGTAGAGTCCGTAGACATTGTAGGAGTAGGCGCTAGGGTTCCTTTAGCTGTGTCTGAGTCTCCTCGGGGAGCAGGGGTTGGATCCTCTCCCCGGGACCGTGAGGCGGGGGCCGCCTCCACGGAGGAGGCGACAGATGTGGCCCCCAGCACCTCATGCTGGGTGAGGTATGATGACGAGCTCGCCAACGCTCGGGCTCGCTTCCACATCCCCTCGCGCTACACGCTTCGACTGGCCAAGGATGGAGAGAGGGCAGATCAGGTACGGGGCATGGAGATTGCCTTGTATTTGGAAGCTTTTTGGGGCGGATTGCGCCTGCCTTTCTCTCCTGAGGTCGTCGCCGCGCTGAATTTCTTCGGTTTGGCCCCTGGCCAGTTGGTGCCGAACTCGTGGAGGATCCTCCTTGGGTTTTTGATCCGCCTGAAGTTGCAGGCGGTCCCCTTCAGCATTTCCCTTCTCGAATCTTCCTTTGTCTTCAAAAGTCACCCTGGTAGTCGAGCGGGCGACCCGAGATGGGTTTATTTCACTTTCAGGAAGCGACCGGGGGCGCCGCCGGGACCGGGGTCGTTACCTTTCCCTCCTCCATTCATGATTGGAAAAAGAAATTTTTCTTCGTTTCCCCTCCAGAGAGCGAGGACTGGCCCGTGCCTACCAAGTGGTCGAGGGAGAAGTGTCTGCCGGGGAACCAGTCCGATGACCCCACCGCGGTGAGAGTGGCGTCGTGGGAGCCCATCCCTTGACCCGACGTGCTGCTGTCTGAGAAGGTCTTGAGCTGGGCCGGGCTTAGCCCTGTCGAGTTCGTCGGTAAGTTAGGCTTGCTTTTTTTGCGTTTCTGTTTTACTCGTGTCGCTGATTTGTTGGGTATTTGTTTTATGCAGGATC
This sequence comes from Agapanthus africanus, assembly GCA_030015575.1. Lineage (NCBI taxonomy): Eukaryota > Viridiplantae > Streptophyta > Magnoliopsida > Asparagales > Amaryllidaceae > Agapanthus > Agapanthus africanus. Next base: position 353,168,877 of record CM057351.1, read on the forward strand.
CATGGACTTCGCCTCGCTCCGAGCTTCCATGCGCCTGCCGAGGCAGCCTACGAGGGTTGGGGGCGCCAGTTCTTCCCGTGCGAAGCCCGCCCTGGCCCCTACCGCTCCAGTGGCGGTGCCTCGCGAGCGCTCGGTGGCGGACCCCGCCCCGGGTCCCAGCAGAGCATCAGGTCGGAAGCGGGCCCTGATTCTGGAGGACTCGGCCTCGGAAGAGGAAATCGGCTCTCCTTCGGAGTCGCTCAAGAGAAGCTCCAAGAGGCCCTCCCGAGGCCGGTCCTCGCCGACCATGGTGGAGAAAGGGGGCTTCCGGTTTGCGGTGCCGTCGGGACTGTCCGTGGCGGACAGCCTCCTGCACGAGATAGAGACCTCGGCAGGGGGCAGAGTCCCCGGAGGGACCCTCAGGGCTCAGCTGGCGTCCATCGCCCAGGAGTCCGTGCAGGTAAGTTTTTGTTTGTTCATGGTGAGATTCAGTGCTCCCCTCATCTTTCTGATCTTTTCCGCGTTTTCCAGGTTCTCCAGCACGTAGCTCTCACCCTGCGCATGGAGGCCGAGGTGGTAGCCCCGGCGCTGGAGGTCGCGGGTCAGTTCGCCTCGCTGCAAGAGAGCTCCAAGCGGGAGATGGAGGCGATGTCGGTGAGGGTCGCCGCCTTGGAAGGCGAGGTGGAGGCCGGGAAACGGGAGGTGGCCCGGCACCGTGAGGCTGCGGTGATCGCCGAGGGCAAGCTCGAGGACGCCCAGGTGCTTGCCGGCAACCTGAAGAGGACGGTGAAGGCCCTCCGGAAGGAGCTAGGGGCGGCGGCCGAGGCGGCCAAGTCGGCCGAATCGAGGGCGGTGGACGGATATAAGAAGTCGAAAGACTTCTATGACGACTTGGCCGTGGACACGACCCGCATTTGGCACGACGCCCTCGATGCCGTGAAGTCCCGGATGCCGGAGTTCGCCGACGCAGATCTTCGGGCCGAGTTCCCCCTCGTAGGCGCCGATGAGCAGGGTGAAGAGGTTCCTGGTGAGGAGGTTGCCGGGACCCAGCGAGCCACATAGTAGAGGTCGATGACCTTGAGGTCGTACCTGGCCCCGAGGCGTAGAGCCCCCGCCCTCCCCCCCCCCCCCCCCGTTTTTTTTTTGAATTTTGTAAGGCTGGGGAGCCTAGAAAATACCCTTTGTAAAACTTCATCTTTGGCAGTAAAAAAGTTTTTCTTCGGCTCCATAGAATTGCACTCTGCCATCTGTTTGCAAGATATTTTTGTCTGTACCGTTGTGCTTTCATGTCAGGTTGGCCGTCTGCCTGGCGATTGTCCGTCGAGTTGACTTCAATCACTGGCCGATGTGCGTGCCAAGCGCTATCGAGGAGGTATCCCCATGGGCCCCGGAGTCGAGGGGGGATCGTTTAGGCTTGGACAGACCTGACACCCCTCACTGGGGTCTCGGATCCTCCACGGGCCACAGGGCGTCTCCGATTTCGAATGTTGACCACCATCCGGGGGTGACTGGGCAGGGTAGATGCGCAGTCACTTCTTGCAAGGGCTTTCTGGTCCCTGGCACTGCGGTAGGGGAGCTACCCGCCAGGGAACGCCGAGCAAGAGTAAGAGGGCTGTAAGAAGCCCACTAAGGATGACCGGGCAGCGAAGCTACGCGGTTGCCTCTTGGCGAGGGCTTTGATCTCTGGCGTTGTGGGTAGGCAACTACCAGCCTGGGATGAACGGGCGGGGTAGCACTCCGGTGCCTCTTGTGAGGGCTTTCGATCCCTGGCGTCGAGGGTAGAGAGCTACCGGCCGAAGTTGACCGAGCAGGGTAGCCGCTCAGTTGCCTCTTACGAGGGCTTTTGATCCTTCAGGACGGGGACCGAGCAGGGTTACTGTCCAGTGCCTCTTGTCGAGGACTTTGATCCCTGTCGGTTGTGGTAGGAAGCTACCAGCCGGGGATAGCCGAGCAAGGACTCGACTGCCTCTGGGAGGACTTTGGTCCTTAGCGTGGGAGGGGATGTAGAAGCCTACCAAGGACCCTTGGCCGGGCAGGGTTACTGCTCGGTGCCTCTTGGCGAGGGCTTTTGTCCTGAACGATAGCCGAGCGAGTGATCCTCGGGCTCGACTGCCTCCGGGAGGGCTTTTTGATCCTCGGCGTTGTGGCAGGGAAGCTGCCCGCTGGGGATAGCCGAGCGAGGGATCCTCGGGCTCGACTGCCTCTGGGAGGGCTTTTTGATCCCTGACGTTGCGGTAGGGAAGCTACCCGCCAGGGGTGACCGAGCAGGGTAGCTGCTGGGCTGAATCTTGGCGTGGTGTAGCCCGACCGTCCAGCTGTAGGTGCGGGGAATGGGGACGGTCGGGGCAACGGCGCACGCAGCCAGCGCATTGAATGCGGGGGGAGGCAAAGCGTTAGGGGCGTGTCGCTTCAATTCCGCCGGAGAAGGCTGGATGGCTGCCGCGTGGCAGTGACTCCTTGGGTGAAAGCGGGCGACTGTTGAGCTGCGCAGTGGGCTATCTAAGGCCGAAGGAGTACTGATCCTTCCACCCTTCATAAACAAGTCGTCGAGAATGCAGGACTTGCCGTTTACCATCCCCGACATCGTCCACTTCGAAGACGTGTACCTGTACGACCCGTACTGCACCGAGGATACGGTGCAGCTGGTATACGGGAGCATTGAGGACCATTTCGGCCGGTTGCTCCCCCGACGCTCCTCCCTGCTGCAGCTGCTGATGTACTCCATCTGGAGGGCGTCGCCGGGGCTTTACAACCCCCTTGTCTGAGCTGCTCTATGACGAGGCCGTGGGCAAGCTGCGGTCTTTGAGGCGCTTCGGCCTAATCTCCGCGAACCGGATGGCCCGCTCAGAGGCGCTCGTCCGCGAATGCTACGAGCTGAGGCTCGGGGTCGACGCGCACGGGGGGAATCGGGGACAGAGGTTGGACCTTGCGCGGCCCCGGTTGACGGAGATCTTTACCGAGTACCACGAGCAGTGCTCGCTGCACCCCGTTCCCCCACTGTTGTAATTTTCTTTTCTCTTCTTTTTTTTTTGCATGTATGGCTGAGGAGCCCATAATACCCTTTGAATAAACAAAGCTTTTCTTTCCTTTTCGCAATGCTCCATTGATTTTTATTAAATTAACAATAGATCCTAGGAATAATTTACATCGCGTTAAAAGAAAGGTATAGGCTAGTAGATGACTTCATTGGCTTGGGCCGAGCTCCTTGAAGGGCTGTTGGCCCCCGTGCTTGGCATAGGGCATGGGGCTCCCTGAGCTCCGGGCTGGTCGTCTGCTGAAACGAGCATGATCTGACTGATGGTCAGGTCGGCGGGAGGGCGCTGCTGCTCCTGCTCACGGTCCGTCTGCCGTTTGTCCCTCAGGTAGGCGGCGAGGTGCCCAGACCGGATGAGCTCTTCGATGTAGTCCCTCAGTTGTTTGCAGTCCTCCGTAGCGTGGCCCAGTACCCAGTGGAAAGCGCAGTAGGGGCCCCGGGTTCGCTTTGCGGCCTGACGCGGGATCGGAGGGAACTTGAAGAACCCCTCGTTCTGGGCCTCCTCCAGCAACACTGCGAGGGAGACGTTGAGGGGGGTATACTCCTGGAACTTCGGGTGGTAGGGATGCAGACGCTCCGGCCTCTCCTCCCGAGCCCTCTTCTTCTGGTCGGTCCGTTCTGCCCGGGGGAGGTTAGCGTTCACCTCGGATTCCAGCTGAATCTCGCGCTCGGTCGACGCCTTGACCTCGGCCATGGTCTTAGGTTGCGCCAACGCGAAGGGGCGTAACCATTCCTTGTGCCTCAGACCGGATCTAAGCGCCGTGATGACGATTTCGTCCCGATGCTTGGGCACCTCGAGAAGGGCGTTGTAGAAACGGGTAATGTAGGCCTTGAACGTTTCCTTGTCCCCACTCTTAACCGTGAAGAGGAAGTCGACCGTGTGCTTCTGTCGACGGTTCCCCACGAAATGGCCGAGGAACTGGGTAGCTAGCTCGTCGAAGGTCAAAATTGAGCGAGGCTCGAGCCTCCGGAACCAGTCCCGACCTGCGCGGATAAGGGTGGCCGGAAAGGCTCTGCACTGGGCGGCGTCGGAGTGATCCTGGAAGCTCATCCCCGCAGTGAAAGCGTCCAGATGGTCCTTCGGGTCGGTTTTCCCGTCGAACAGAGAAACCTTTGGGGGCTTGTTGCGCGAGGAGACGTGGACGGAGAGCAGTTCCTTGGTGAACGGCTTTGTGAGCGAGTCGGAGGCATACTTAGCCCCGTCGCTCGAGATGTGAGCCTCCCGGCGCATGCCCTCAATTTTCTTCTCGAGAGCGTCGAGCCGACCGGGGTATCCCGAGGAGTCGACACCTTGGGATCCCTGGCCTCCACCGCGGGTGACCTGCGTCTGGGAGCATCCTCGGTTCCTCTCGATGCGGTGCCTCAGATCCCGAGGCGAGGTGGCTCTGGAACCGCCGAGGTGAACCCCTTCTGTGCAGCCCCGCCGAGTGTGGTGGTGTTGACCATGCCTGTGGAGAGGCGAGGTGACTGACATCTTCTCAGGGGGATAAGGGTCGCACGGAGGCTCGGGGAGGGGTGCCCTGGCGGCGGATCTTAGTGTGGAGCCACGAGGCACCCAGCGGGCTTCAGGGGGCACCGGCTCGAGAGATCGGTGGCCAGGGGTCGTTGCCTGCTGGTGGTCAGCCGCCCTGACAGGGGCAGAGCCTTCTGGAGGCGGCGGAGCGGCGATCTGGGGCCCGGGTCCGGCCGTTTGGACACGGACGAGGGCCTACACGAGGGATTGCAGCCGATCTATCCGGCCTACGAGGGCGTTGATGACGGTCATCGGAGGAGGCTCATCCCCGCCTTCGGAGAGTGTAAGGCGGCGGCTGGTACCGGGATCCTCAGGGTGGCTGTTCGCCATTGGGGGAAGATCGGAAGGCCAACTTTGTGTTTTGGGGAGTTTTCTTTCCCACAAACGGCGCCAACCGATGGAGGTCCTTTTCGGGTCTCCGTCAGATGTTGTCTTCCGCTGATCTCCTGGTGGACTTAGGTGGTTACCTTCCGTTGCGTGTGGGTCTCAATGGTTTTTGGTGGAAGAGGTGATATGAGGAATTTAGTGCCGAGTACCTGCAAAGAAGTCCCGGGGTGGTTTGGTACCACCAAGGACCCTCCGACGATCAAGTTAGTGATCAGATCCGAGCAGAGTAACGGCTTGAAAGAGTAAAAAATGGCTTACTTGACCCCTCTGTGATGGGGGTTTATTAGCGGTGGCGGCACGCAGCAGCAGGCGCGAGAATCTCGCCCGCGTAGAGAGCGGATCGCCCATTAATGGAGATCGTGATGGCGTGGAACGTGGGATGTTGCTGGCGGAGAATCTGCGCATGGCGAGATCTACGGAGCGGCGGTTACGCCCGTGAGCGGTGGAGTTGGTCGGAGGACCGAGGAGGACGGCCACGGCCTGGAGCTCGGGACGAGCGAGGAGGCCGAGGAGTCCAGGTCTTGTGGCAGCTCAGCGCGAGCTACGGGGCTGAGGAAGCCGATTTGCAGGGGACCCTGAGGAGGGCCAGCTTATGTTTGCAGGTCGGGTACAGGGTGTCCTGGTCAGCCCCTGTGGGCCCTTTCTTCTAAGTTCTGGGACACATCACTTGCCACGCGTCCTGATCCAGGAGACCGCCAATATTGAGCATCATCAGTCTTAGTACAGAAAAATCACATTTCAAGCAGTGAAATCAATATAATATAATAATTGGAATTTTGAGAAATTATCAAGTATACCATATTCAATGCACATGGGCAAAAAAGAGAAAGAGAAAAAGTTCAGACTTTTCGATCATATTTTAGACCGTTTTATGGGACGCACAATTCTATCTTTTTTTCCGTACAGGACACATAAAAAAAATCCTTTTCAGAAGTTTATGACATTAATCCACAAATAAGGTAAAGTGTTCACTTCTATCCATCATTAGTACTTTCTCAATTCAATGTTTATTCATATAATATTTTAACTACAAAACATATACTCCTATATATGAAATATATCTTTAGCTTTGCAGTTTGATTACTTGTAAGTAGAAGCATTAATAAAGTTTAAACTCTAAAGCTTTAAAATAACTTCAACCTCAACTAAAAATGCAAAACAACAGAAAAAGGTGGAATCTACATAAGATTCGGAGAATCCATAATGGAATATTCGAATATTCTTGAAACAGTTAGTTGCTCTCTTGGTCGAGCCTAATGTCAATTGCCAAGGGCTCACACGTGCATCAAAATATACGAGTGCTATGTTTTCTATAATACATGATATATTTCATATATTAGTCGTTTTTAACCAGTTAATCTTGATTAAAATATACTTCTATAGAACCGACCACACTGTGATAATTGCAAATGACAAATTGCAAAAGATTTTAATAAGGCTATGGACGAACTATAGTAAATTAGCTGTGAGCAATAGGAATGCAAACAAAATGAATAATTCCAGCAAACTTTTTGTGAATACACATAGTGATTTTCATTTCTGATGACTAGCGGCATCCGTATCCGTAGCAATATACGTTCCGTACCGGTATCCAATATCAAAAGCAGTAAAGTTTAACTTCATCGATCTGGTATAATTTTTTCTCAATATTCATTTCGTATCCGTATCCAAATTTTGAACATACGAATGGCACTCTTCATTTCCAATAACTATCTGCAGCCATGTTTGAATCCGCCTATGCTATCGAATAATGGATATCAACTCCGACTACAATCCGCTTACATCCCTACTGGTCGAATGCGATTCCATAAACCTCATTACAAAAAATGATTGTAATATTAGGTTCAAAATGATAATTGTGCTTAAGAAACTATAATGAAACATAAGAGAAAGATAATGACTGCACATTGATAATATAGATAAAAGATCTGCTAAATACGAAGTTGGATGAACCCTTATCATTAAATATTTATATAAAAAAAAGCCCACCTCCATTCTAAATAATCAAATGCCATTTGATTGCTTGAATGCTCTCCACACGTTGTGGGGCCTAATGGAACCATGACTCATCTCCATAGCAAAGCTAATCTTTTTCTTTTTTTTTTCTTAAATTTTTTTTAGCACCTTCACTAATTACTTTATTAAATTCATGTTTGATTAGACACTCACCACCCATCAACCATCAAGCACTTCTACTGCTAAGGGCCTGTTTGGTTGCAGGATTATGGGTTTGGATTAGGATTTTGGATTGTGGAATCCTAGGATTCCATAATTTTGTGTTTGGTTGCAGGATTAGGATTTCTAGGATTCCTTTGTTTTATATGGGGGGCCCACCACAAAAGAAGGATTCATGAATCCTAAAAATTTTCATGGATTCTCAAGGATTTGGCACTATTCATTGTACTTTTAGATGGGGCCCATGCACTTTATTTATTTAACAATCCTCTCTCTCTCTATCTCTCTCTAAAATCCTCAAATCCAAATCCTATTTTTTTTCCAACAACCAAACAAAGATTACAAGGATCTACAAATCCAGATCTACAAATCCAAAACCAACCAAACAACAAATTACCAAATCCAGAAATTTCAACCGTACTATTTTTGGAATCCAAATTCCATAATCCTGCAACCAAACAGCCCCTAATGTCTTTGTGCTCTCAATCTTCACTCTAATCATCACCAACAAGCTAAAGGTACTTAATTCGGTTGGAACCAATTTCCTCAGCAATATAAGATGTCGCAAGTTCGATCTCTGAAGGGGGTTGATTTCATAAAAACAAAACGCAAGCTCTTAAGGTAAATTAGACAACTATTTATAATGACTTTTTCGATGAGCCGATAAGGTGTTTGAGCTAATATGGTAATGCTTTAGTAGTGCTTTCGGGCATGCAATTAACAACGCAGGAAACTCTCATAAGCCCTTTAGGTGCTTGTGCACTAGATTAAGTGCACATGCCTTGGCCCCTGCACATGTTCTTCACTCCTTTTGCAAGCCAAAATTAAGTGGGGGAGCCAACAAAGCACAAGGCACCATGGACATGCATGATTATTATGCTGAAGAGTATTGAGAGGTTTGGTACGCTCTTTTTATATCTCATTAGACACTTATAATTTTGCGCCCACTAAATCAACGGTGAAAAGTGATAGAATCACATGAAATTTTGTATATCCACATATTACATGATAAAAATGACGATGATAGATGCCGATCATCAAAAAGAATTACGGAGGATGTATTTTTTCGACGCCATATAGAAAGAAATTCCTATCTTTCCTCTCTCTATATATATATAGAGAGAGAGAGGAAAGATGCTTAGAAGGGAATTTCCTCCTATGGCGTCGATAAAACACACCCTCCATCGTGTTTTCCGACGATCGGAATGCATCATTTTCATCGTTATCATCTAAGATATGGGTACACCAAATTTCATGTGGTTCTACAACCTTTTCACCGTTGAATTAGTGGGTTCAAAATTAACGGTTTACCGACAATAGAACTTTTAACATTGCTAAATCAACAGTAAAAAAGTTATAGAATCACATGAAATTTGGTGTACCCACATCTTAGATAATAACGATGAAGATGATGCATTCCGATCGTCGGAAAACACGATGAAAAGTGTATTTTTTCGATGCCACAGGAGGAAATTCCCTCGGCCTCTTTCCTCCATTATTCTCTCTCTCTCTCTCTGTATATATATAATTTCCTTATATGGCACCTTTCCTCTATAGGAGAAAATGGATAGCTTTATATATATATATATATATATAATAGATGAAAAATGCCATATAAGGAAATTTTATATATATATATAAAGCTACCCATTTTCTCCTCACACAGAATGCATATATTGCCCCATCGTTGACATATATAAAGCTACATATTTTCTCCGCACACAAAATGCATACATCGCCCCATCGTTGACCTCTGAGTCTGGTGCTTTTGCCACTATCATGCATGTTCTTCAACAGTTAGCATCTTCTTCTTCTTCTTCTTTCGATCATTAGCTAGATATTGCATGAACGCTTATGTACATTGTAGAGGCTAGCATAGTGTCATTTCTTTCTTTGTTTAGGATAAATCTTAAGCAGCATTTATATCTGAGGGAACTAATTCATTCCGATGTAAAGAAGCGCATTCCTCTTATACAACTGCTTCTCTATTTAAGAAGGGTAAATTACAAAAGTATACCTATGAACTTACACATTTTGTGCACTTGATGCCATAAACTAATTTTATATTACCATGAACTAACACCTCCAGTATCAACTAACTACGATGTGAATTCGAACGTTATTTTTAATTGCTACGTCATCAATTTTTATAGTGTCTTTCCTTTCTTATCCTTCTTCTTCCTCCTCCTTCTTCTTCCTTCCTCCTTCTCTCCCGCCCAGCTCTCCTCTCTCTCCGCCACCGTCATCATTACCTGCCAAATCTCCACCACCCCTACTATCCCCACCAACACCACCGTCTCACTCTTCACCGACACCTACTAAATCCCCTCCAATACCTCTACAATCACCACCACTGTCAACCAACTCTCCACCTCCAGTAGAACAGACCTTGCCACCCCCATCCCCAATCAATTCTCCACTCGCCATCGCCACCCACATCCGAATCCCCTCCTGCTCCATCACCATCACCAGCAAAATCTCCTCCACCACCGTCATCACCATCACCTACCGAACCTCCACTGCCCCACACCACTGCAACCTCTCCACTACCGCTACCCCATCATCACCACAATCACCACCGCCATCACCCACCATCATCACCATCTCCACCACCTACTGCTCCCGTGCATGCCACCTCCGCTTCACACTCTCTCTCTCCTCATCACCCACCACGATTCATCATCATTCTTATCATCTTCTTCATACTATGCTAATGAACAAAAATAATCTTGAAATCCTGTCCTTCATAATCCAAAAACCAACCGAACCCACATCTTAAAATTCTTCAATCTCCCCAAAAATTCCACAAATTACAAAATAAAAACATGCCCAGATCTCAACAATTCTTCGTTCCCTCAAAAATCCAAGACATACCCAGTTCCTAAAACAACAACTGGAACAAACCCACTTCTTGGAGTTCTTGACACTCTTCTGGAGCCAATTGGAGTAATCGCTGAGCTTGTTCTCCTTAGCCTCTCTCGGAGACGACCTTGCCAGTGCCCTTGTTGGTGACGGCGAAGGCGGAGAGGTAGATCCATATGAGGAGGAAGTTCTTGCAGCAGGCACCGACGAGGCCGCAGAGGGAGACGACAAGGAGAAAGACGCCAATGGCAATGATGGGACCCTGAAGGAACTTCTCGTAGTCGGTGGAGGCACGGTGGGAGAGCCACACACGGCCAGCGAGGATCAGGATCGAGAGGAGGAACGTTTTACATCGGGCGGAGCAGACATGATTTTTTTAATTTCTTTTTCTTTTTTGAAATTTGAAATTGAAGGTAAGTCCAAGGATACAACAGACCATGCAAAAACTTTAAAGCCAATGTCAAAAAAATTAGTTCCTGATAGCAATCTCTATAGTCCATGGTTTTTATCACACAAAATGTATAAGTTCATGGATACATCCCATTTTCGAAATCAGGAACTTAGGCTTGATCTGTATATTTAATTTTAGTAACATCTCAAAGCAAAAACATTTTGGCAGAGTAAATTGCACTGATTACTTAAATAAATATAAGCATACATTGAAAGAAACCGGCAGCAAAGCCTACGGGATACAAGTTTTCTCTTAATCAGCAAATCTTTGGCTAATGCGGCTGCACTAAAATTTTCTTGTCTTAGCTCTTGTATGACAGTATGGTTTTACTTATCTGAAAGCGCCAGCTTCAAGTGTGGGCCAAAAAGGGATTAATGTAGATCCTTGAAAGATAAAGAATGCTATAGCTCAAGAGCCTTTGATTCCTGTATCTTTTTTTTAAGGGATATATATCACGTAAGGAAAATAGTAAGAATATTAAATGGAACAAAACATCGGGTCATGGTATGGAATCAGTTTTACCATTAGGAGTTGCATTCTGGTGTGCTTTCTTTGCGTCTCTTTTAGCTGTTTCGGCTGGAGAAATGAGAAAAATGTTAAACTGGAGATGAATAAATACAAAACTGGGTGAAGAAATACAGCAATAAACGTGATGCAGCATTAAGCTGCACGATTTATTGCTTTTTTGAAATTAATAAAATATGAGAGTTTCCTTCAAAAATATATATATATAAAATATGAGAAAGTGACGACAGGATAATATTTGAATATCGATGGTAATTCATAGGGAGAGTTCCAAGTTGATTCTTACGTTTCTCATGTTAGAGCTTTGCTCCCAAACATGGAACCATTTCAATCCATTAAAAGCTAACTTGGTGTTTAAGAGAATAATCAACTTTTCATGGGATCTTAACAGCTTAACATTATTTCTTTATGTTTATTAGCTGATCAATGACCAAACGAATGGAAATTTGAGTGGTTAGTAGTTTTATGTGACATTTAATACAGGCAAATGCTTCTTTATGTTGTAATGACTTGGTAATGAAGTTTACGGAAAATGATAAAATGATGTGGTGAGATGAAAAGCTTACAGTGAGATGGCCAAATCTGACCGTTGAATTGATATTTGGCTCTGTATATCTTGCTCTACATGTCCAAAGATGCATGTAAAACACGAAAATTGGTTGAATTGGAGATTTTCAAGCCATGCATCATGCGTACGCAATTTATGTACTTCGTTCGATGCTTATACCAGTTTGTGAACATTTGATCCATACTTTGAAAATCTCTAAATCATCACATGCACCCAACATGTAGAACAAGATTGTAAGGAACCAATTGTTAATTTGAAGGGACCGATTTGACCATCTCATGGCCATTTCAGGATAAGGATCTCATTACATCAATATTCTGAAGTTGAAATATTAAGTTAGTGATTATTTATCACAAAAGATTACATTACAAGTTAAATTTAGAATTATGTCTGTGTAATGGCAGCATACTATTTGTAGTAAAAAAAATCACCCCATCGATATGAAGAAAATTTTCGTTCAACTCTGTAGACTCAAAAAACACATGGATCAGAGAACATTTTGTTACATTCAGGTGCCAAATGCCAGCAGCAACCCAAGCCAGCCGAAAGCATGGAGTATATCTTGCAGTCTGATGCTACTGATCTAGATTGAAATTTTCCAACTAGCTAATATTGGTGCACTAACAAAGACAAATGGGCATACTAATCATTATGCTGGTCATGTACTAGAGGTGCTAATCGAACCGAGCTGGCTCGAGTACGGCTCAGTAAGGGCTTGTTCAAGTTCGGGTCATTTGGTAGCGAACCAACTTGTGCTAGAATTTCAGCTCATTTACTTAACAAGCCAAACTCAAGCCGAACCTTGCTCGTTCGTTGTGCTCGAGTTCTATTTATCTATAATAGGTTTTAAACATTAAACCCATATCCAATAGGTATTAGATAGACAATCCAATATATAACACACACACACACACATCCCTTTTTACTCCTCTCTCCATATCAAACACCATGCCCTAACTCTATAAAGTACCAACTCTCTACCTCTCTCACCATTGGGAAATAACTCATGCGGTAGAACCTTCCTTCCAATCGCCCATTCGATTCATGAAGGGGTCACATCCACCAAAAGACTCGACTCCCTCTACGGTTGATTCACTCTTCAATCGACCCCCGCCTCAACTGAAAGTTTTGAAGAACCTAGCCCTCTCCTCAACCCCAAACAAGGAAAAAAAAGAAAAGAATAGACAACCCCAACTTCGAATACCTCATAAATCCTCCAGATCCCTATGTCTCCTCGAATGGCAGTTCTTCTTTGAATCCTTGAAGAAAACCACTTCGAAGATCTCTCCAAATCGAAAAAATTAAGCTCCAATCTACAAATCTGACCTCCAATCGTCAGCTGGTTTATTTAACAACCACAATCTAGGTGTTCTCAGCTCAAGTCAAATTCGAGCCGAACTCGAGCCGAGTCAATATTAAGCGAGCCGAACTCAAGTTGACCCCAGTTTGCTCAAGTTCGGCTCGTTTAGCAGGCCTACTCATGTCCTTTGGAAGTAAACCTTCTAATATTGTGCATAGGTTTCCACCTTCAACCAAGTGAAGCCCTTGTAATCCCTCCTCTCTCAACATCTTCATCGGATCTATTTACTACAGGATCACATCTAAGAAATCATGTTGATAAAGCCCAGTTTATATTCTATGACTGGTTCTGAAGTTCACCGGTCTGGCAGCAAAAGAAGATTCTCACATGATGATTATTAGTGAACGTTTTACATGATAACACGTCAAAAATCAGTATCGATTATAAGCACAGTTTTCGTCAAGATGTCATATTGTTAAAATCTCTTTCAAGTATGGTACAAGAGAACAAGCAAATTAATAGAGCATAGAATTGGCATGCCCAATAATTAACCCTGAGCTAATGGTTTAGGAATGGGAGATCAAAGGCTTATCCAATGTATGTATGGGCAGCAGTCTAATTTCCAATGGGAAAAATAGAAAGAACGATAGCTTCACTGGATTTTATACATACTCAAGAAAGTGTCGATGCAAAAAGAAATGGACAGGAAGCTGTGGTGCAGAGGAAATGGTACTGTTGTAGGTGAGCCTTTCCCAATGGACTGATAGTAGTTACGAAGTATCATCACAATAAAAGAGTTGGTCAGTAACAGAGAAATCAACCTTAAACAATACATGCCAAATCCCTAGAGCAATTAGGCCTAGTCAATTTTGACAATAAACCAACAGTCCATCAATCAAATCGGTGGCAAGAGTAGCTAATTGGTTGTCTAGCAGTCAAAGTTAATGGAACCAAAAAGCAATCCTCTGCATTCCCTAGACTAGTAAAGAGTGTAGATCGAGATAAGATGATGAGATTGGTATAGGGAAGTACAGAAACCTCTGGAGACCAGAACATAATACAAAGAAACATGGAAAGATGAAGCAAGCCAAGCGCGAAATCAGCTTACGGGAAGGTACCGACTTCAAGGGGAGTTCAAGGGGAAAAATATAGAAAAATGGGCGTGGACAAAAGGTACCTTTGAATTTCCTCTTTTTGTTAGCCCTCCTCCTTTTCCGCTCTGCTTGTGTCAGCTCTGTCTCTTCTTTGATATCACTCTTTCCTTTAAAAATCTCTTCAGGTGCAAGCATTGCTGCATCTGAGACAGCCACGGGTGCAATCTGCAATAGACGTTCAATAACCTCATGGTTTAGTTGCAAGCTTCCAACATTAAAGTTACATGACTGTCAAATTTGTAAGTTGTCGACGAAGTACAAACATAAAATATATTTTACCTCTTCCATTGCTAGAGCAGGAACATTACTTTGTATAGACATGTCCTCAATAACCTGTGAAGGAAATAAATTATCGAAAGAAATACTTGAAAGCATCAATGTTTCATGACAAGTTTGATAGTTGCATACCGGTTTTGGTGCAAAATGAAAATGAGACAATGCATCCAACTTCAGACAAAGCCTCTTGAATAAAGCGCTCGCCTATTAACAGAGAGGTTTAAAACACAACATGAGTTAAGTATCAATTCGTTAGTAAGAAAATTATCCATAGGCATCAGAATGAAATTATGAATTACATCTCAGCATCCCTAATCAGGCTGTTACGGAAAAAGATTTGCACTAATTTTCATTAACAATTACAGGTGACTTCATGCAAAAGAACAGGAAAGTGGGGTGGGAATCCATTCAGTGTCCAAAATGATAATTCAGCAGCACACCTTCCATACTTAATAGCCTAGCATAAATAAGGCTTAATATTCTTAAACCTAACCATGAGGTATGCATGGCCAGTTTGATAAGGAACAAGCCATTTCAGACCAATGTCTACTGCAGTGGATAGCTGGGAATAGTTGTATCCGTCTAAAATCTGGCAATGTTCACATACAAAATCACACTTATTGTCAGAATTAAAATCTCACTGACATGTAATATTCACCAACCTATCTAGATGCAAGATGAGAACTAATATGAGTACCTTTTTCTACAGCCAATAGAAAAATCTGAAATATAGCAGAAACAAAAAAAGATATGCAAATAAGTTGTGTGCTTAATTCCATTCAGCATTCGAGGAACCTAAAAGGAGATGACTAAATATCTAAGTTAGCGTCTTTGTAATTATACCTTCTTTGCAAGGAAACATAAAAAACACGCCACAATAAAGAATGTACTTGGTATAAACTTCGCCAAAAAATCACGCAGCGCAGCAACAATTGATATGAAAGTTTCTGATGAGAAAAATTAAAACTGTAATCCACAGACATACCGCTTTCTTCTGTTCATCTGAAGAGGAAATAGGAGCAGACACAAGACCAGTCTGTTGTGCATACTCTTCCTGCATACAGTAACAGGAAGCAGTCAGTTTGACGTCAGATAGCGACTTTTGTTTTATTTGTGGCTATGAAGGTCACAGCAAGGCACAGTGGTCTGTGGAGATGAAATTTGTAGGCCAAAGGCTACGAACCTCGTATATTTCAGCAAGTCCTTTCTTGCTCTTGTTTTCATCCTGCAAAATTTAAGAGTAGAGTTCAGAAAACATTCTTTAAAGTGTCTGAATGAAACAAGGGCTCCTTGGGAGCTCCAAAAATGCTGACAGTGTTGGGACCCAAAAGAAGCAACTCATACCAATTCTTTCAACTCTTTTGGTGGTTTAGATGGCAAAGCAGGTGGCCTTTGGACATCATCAAAACGCCCCTAAGTAAAACAAAACGCGGAGTATTCAAGTACTGAAATAACTGCAAGTAGGTTACAAGAAAATTAAATCACATAGTTCGCCTCCTAAGAATGACAATAAACCATAAAAAAAAATAATGCTGATGTAACTGTCACGCCATAAGATCAGTATATATCTTTTGCTTGGAAAAAGAAACTGTTCCGAGGACGTCTGAATCCAATAATGATCACATACAATTGTAGTTTCCCCCCTTTTCTTTCCACACAACAAAGAGGATATGATGGTAATGATAAACTTTGTGGTGTACATTAAGTTCATAATAACTTGAATCACAAAAATGACTGATTTGTTTGAGAAGAATATTAAATGGAGGAAGAGTGATCTGTCTTGATTATCAGATGATTAACCCGGGTGTAATGTCATATTTAGGCAAAAATTGGTGTAGAATCAAATAGCTGGTAGAGAAGTTCTGGTTCTTTAGGCTTTGCTGACTACACAACTCGTGGGTGCATGCTATGTTCAAGATTGTCAAGTTTATGCAACTGTAATATAAGCATTCACAACTATCACTTCAAGACAACAGGGTTTCCATGATCAGTCAGGGAAATCAAAATGTACTAAGAAGTCAAAGCAAAAAAGCAGGTTACAAATAATTGCTATGCACGGCAATCAAAATGATGACAGCAGTAAAATTTGATGACGCTAATTGACGACCAAGGAGAAATGAAGACATAACCAAGGAAACCCGAAGATATTAATCACATTTATAGCCCAGAAATGATTGTGTAGGTGTAATCGAGTATGATGTGTAAGAGATTCACAAGAGTGTAATCAACTTTTTAATTGGCAAGTGACACCGAGAGTAAACTTGGAAAGATGTATTTTGGTTTGGGTAACAAGAAACTGGGAAACGTTGACCAACTAGCTCAGATAGTCATATTATTATAAGTTATTTAACTTTCTTTTCTGTCTTCAGATGAATTTAACAGATTTAACATTTAGTTTCTAGTAAGAATCAAGAAAGAAAGGGTTGAACTAGGTTACACTCCTACCACTGTCATCAACACCATCAGGTAAATCCGTAAAAATTAGTTATAAACCAATAAAAATTAGTTGGATTGAAAGAAAAATTGTATGGAAAACAAAAGCATATGCCTTTTAAACATTGGGAACTACCTCTATAATCCTTTGCTTTATTAAATCCTCAATGGAAGCCGTAAACTCCTCTGTCACTACAGGGGGAGGCCTCATGTTATGCTCAAAATCAAGGTCCTGTTCAAGCGCACTATTCTTGGGCCTTTTAGCAGCAGTTACCTGCCACAACAGAAAGTAATTAAGAACACTGGGCAAAATCACCAATCTATATTATTATTGCTTAACAAATGCTATATAGCAGTGTGATCAAGTCAGAAATTACATTAAGTAATTATTATTCCTCAAATTAACTATGCAAATATAACCTGTAATGCTAAACCAATTAATTACCTCTCCCAGCATGGTCCAGGACTTTGGTTCCAAGTTTGCTTTCTCCTCCTGTTCTATTTTAGACTGTATCTTCAGGCGTTCTTTTTCATGAGTGGAAAGAATCCCGTTTTTCTGTTAAAGAAAAACATCATTGCAAAGGTCCCTTGAATATCTCTGACTTAACAACAAATCTCTCATTTATTTGGAGTGCATTGCAGAACCTGGTTGTCAGAATCAGTGTTGTCCCTCTGTTCAAAATCTAAGTCCAGCTCCTCTGGTCCATCACGAAACTCCACTTTTTCTGAAGATCTTTTTTCTTTTTTGTGATCATTCTTCTTTTCGCCTCCTCTTTTCTTTTTGCCTCCAAAGAAGTCTTCATATCTGAAAACACTCCTCGTATTGTTCATAAGAATAGAAAATGTCTACTCACATGAAGACCCACCCATGTAAAAACCAGGGAAAAAGAAGAAGAAGAAAAGAAATATGTTCTCTTAAACTGAAAGCTCTTGTAAACCAAAATAAAAGATTGCATGAAGGATAAATCTGTGTTGCTATAAATCGCTCAATCATTGGCGATTTGGAACAGTTGTTGGGTAACACCAGCGTTCCGGGTTTGAAGAATCACTGTTCCAATTTAGGTCGAAAGACAGAAACTAACCCATTAAGAACTTTAGCAAAATGGGTATAAAGCCGCGCTTGTGTTAACTTATAATAAAAATATATATTTTTTTCCAGAACTTACATATAGATAGCAATAGAAATTAATGTGTGTTGTGTACACACACACACACACAAATGATCCAAAAACTCTCTATGTTCTAGAGTTGCATTTTGCATTGTGTATAAGCATATAGAAGAAGACTACCCCTATCATACCACGTTCCATAACAAGCTACATTCCACGTTCTCGTTTTCCTTCCCCGTACCAAAAGGTTTCTCGTTCCAGGTAACATAGGGATAAATTCTCAGAAAGTATAATTAAGGGATTGACCCAATATTCTTTATGGGCGCCTGCCTGCTTCTACATTTCTTACCTAGACTTAATTTAAGATATCCGACCAATGTGATCCCGATAAATGTTCAGGCCAAGTGATAGTTAGCAGACTGTCACAGCGGTATGTAGGAGGAAAGCATAATTCAGCCTGAAAAGTTTAGCATCTTATTTGAATTGAAGAATGTCAAACACAAACCATTATCTAGTATGCTATTCACCGAACCACCAATAGTACATACATTCAAATTTTGTATATTTCATAAGTTGGTAATGTAGTGATGGTGGTAAGTATGTATGATGATATGGTTGTAGAGCATTGAACACATACTCAAATTCTCAAGAGATCAAGGTTTTAAAACCAAAAATACTAAGAAGGTGCATCAATGCAGAGACTTGCCTTGCATATTCAGCAACATCATCATCACTGTCCTCGAGATCTTCAAACTAAAAGTATTCACCCAAAAAAGAAGAGAACTTATCAGCAAAAGCATGTGGTGCCAAAAGGAATAAATAATATCAACAAAATCAGTAGCAGAATCTCAAAGTAAATTAATTCATTTAGATAGATAGTCATCTCAACAGTGGACATTTTCAAGTATAATTCCACCTCTCTCAATGTTATGGTATATAATACCGGCAGCAAGTCTGAACTCTAAAAGAAGAAGCATCAAGTAACTATTGTTATCCGATATAAGGCAACATGCTTTCCCAATGACACGATGAAACATTGTTACATGTTAGAATTTTCTCAAACCAATCAAAAAAAAATATAGCCAAATCCATTCTTCAAACGAGGATAGCATGACCAATAACTAGACTGGGTTTCCTGTAAACTATCTGGGTAGTCAGCGTCAGCTTTAACATTTGATTATCGCCGCTACATTTGGGAAGATGGTTCACTTGAATAGTGTCTTGAAATAATGCTCTAAAGATTAAACCACTTAAAACGCAAACAAATGAACAGCTTCAGAATCTATCGGACAGAATTAGTCAAGAAAATTGAGACATTTATCCTCTCCAATTTTGTCGGGACCTGGTTCTTGCTCACGGAGTAAAGTGCTACACGGAACAAAGTGCCACGCTAAGTGTCATGTTAAGGGGCGGGGGCACCTCTTGAATCCGTGGGGACCACCTATTGAGTCCGTGGGACCCACTGTAGAACAACAAGAACTTTTCGGAATACATTCCGAAAGAGGACATATCCGTACTGTAAATGGAATGATACCACTCTTCAATACAGAGACGTCTTTTAAGTGAACTGACACTACAGGAGCTTGAGAACTCCGTAGTTAAGCATGCTCGAGTCAGGGAAGTTCTGGGATGGGCAACCTCCTGGGAAATGGCTCCTGGTCGGGTCCGGTTTGCTCCAAAGGACAAAACCGTGCGGATTCAGCTAGAGCGAACAATACTCTCTGTATTGAGAGTGGGGCGTGACAGAATGGTATCAGAGCTGGTCCCTCAATAGTACGTCTATGTATCGAGGATGAACCATTTGTTCAAAAGTGGGGAGAATGTCGGGACCCGGTTCTTTCTCACGGAACAAAGTGCCACGCTAAGTGTCATGTTAAGGGGGCTGGGGCTACCTCTTGAGTCCGTAGAACCCACCGTAGAACAATGGGGACTCTTCGAAATACATTCCAAAAGCGGGCAGATCTGTAATATAAATGAAATGATACCACTCTTCAATACAGATGTGCCTTTTAAGTGAACCAGCACTACAGGAGCTTGAGAACTCCGTAGTTAAGCGTGCTCGAGTCAGGAAAGTTCTGGGATGGGTGACCTCCTGGAAAGTGATCCCTGGTCGGGTCCGGTTCATCCTAAAGGACAAAACCGTGCGGCTTTGGCCAGAGCGGACAATACTCTCTGTATTGGGAATGGGGCGTGACAAATTTTCTCCCTCTCTCGAGGAGGTCAAGGGGCAGGTCATAAGTTCAATCATGACTCTTGGGGTTAGGAATGTCTCATGTGAGGTGATGAACTATGATATATGATTGGCATTAGCACAGTGGCATACTCGAATGGATTCTCATAGAGCTATTGGGCCTCATGCACCAAAATTCTAAGGCCAAGTGACTGTTAAGCAGTTTAGGCCACCAAACTACTTTTCACCGTGGCTATATAGATGTAGGTATTGAGTTCACATACAATCAAAGAACTTAAAGGCCTGGGATTATTGCAGTTAAATTGATGCCATTGAGGGTATGATTTGAGACATGATATTCATGGTTTGAGATTATGTGTTATTGTCAGGTAGGCCTAGACCAATGGGGGCATTGGGTAAAGCATACACAGTAGACCATGGGAGGATTGCATGTAGCAATTCGCAGTTCAATAATCCCCAATAATAACTAGGAAACAAATAAGCAAAGCACCCACGAAAAATAAATTGACGATCCAATGGTGCACAATTCATATTTCATGCACCTTGTTAATCTTAGGATACCAAGTCCTAAAATTGCAGTTGGCTACCTATCACAATAATAACTAGGAAACAAATAAGCAAAGCACCCATGAAAAAAAATTGACGATCCAATGGTGCACAATTCATATTTCATGCACCTTGTTAGTCTTAGGATGCCAAGTCCTAAAATTGCAGTTGGCTACCTATCGCATTTTAAACATTGTTCAACAAACTCGTTTGTGTCATATACACCTCTACAAATAAATCCACTGTTCCTATATATACGATAATAGAGTTAAAGCAGAAACAATAACCCTAAATGGAATACTAATGCTTAGGCAGGCTTCCAAATCCTAATTAATTGCAGACCAATGTTACAGTTGCTAGAACATAAAAATGTCTCACATGATGCCATTGTGTTTACATTATGTAAAGCGGATCTTTTCATCACAGGAGATTGCACTCCAAAGCTATCGAAAAGGCTAAAATGTCAACAAAGAAGGCATATCTGCAAATGTATGCTCAAAAAATGGTCCTGAAACCATAAAAAGACATTAACTTCATTACATAATAGCTATGGGACAGAAACAATTCTCAAAAACGACTTCTAGGTTGTCAACAGACATGCACCATTTGCTATCATTTTCCATGAAACCTGAATGTTGGAGGGAACGAAACTAACAAGCTGGATGGTTCAATGCATGGTGTTTAATTTTTATAGCTCGGCGTGTCCAAGGGATCCTGAGGGTGAGATCAAAGGAGGCAAACGGCATGTAAAGTATAGCCGATCCTTAACTACATCGTACATGGCATTTACTTCTAAACAGATAGGCCCGATAACAATTTTTTAAATGCATAAAAATCTAGTTCTTACTTCCAGCGATGCCCACATTTTGCTAAAACAAAGTCTCGAATTAAAACACCAATACATGTACGATAATTATGTGATCCAATGCAAAAGAGATTTACTGACTTTTACATCCAAATCATGCTTCCGATACTAATGGATCATAATTAACTGCGTGCTTACTACAAAAGACTCCTTCCATCAGAAAGAACATACATGTACATGTATACCCTACTCTTAACCATTTAACTAAGAATCTATAGGATCATAGCGTAACTAGCTGCCAAGCTTAGGGCTTATTGCAGAATTAACAAATAAAATGGCAATTAAGCAATCAATGCTGCAGATATACACCGTGAAACCCTAAAGCTACAGCTTTTACCTCATCCTCTCCATCCTCATCGTCGTCATCTTCATCCTCTTCTTCTTCTTCCTTCTTTTTCCATTTCCCTTCGACTCGCCCATACTCTCTCTCCTCGTCCTTCTCGAGGTACTCCTCCAACTCATCCATCTTCAAGAACTTGTCCTCCACTCCGTTCCCCTCTTTCTCCTCCTCCTCCTCCTCCTCCTCCTCGTCGCTTCCCTCTTCATCGTCATCTTCGTCTTCCTCCTCCTCCAATTCTTCATCATCATCTTCAACTTCGTTTTCTTCAGCGTCTTCTTCCTTCTCCACCTCCTCCTCTTCTACTTCTTCTCTCTGCGCCGCCGCCGCCGCCGCCGCAAGCCTCGGCGGGTCCCGCTCTATCCGCCTGACCTCTCGCCGGAGCATCGAGACGATGGGGGCAGACACGAGGTCGATCTGGCACCATATCTGCTCCGCGTCGAAGCTCTCTTCGACGAAAAGCTCATCCAAAGGGGGCTTATTGGGTTTAGGGTAAAAGGGGAAGAGAGAGCAGTACAAATGGCGGGAAACAGATCGAGCGTGGCGGGAGAGGTCAGGCGATGGGGCGAGATACGAAGGAGGAGCGGCCGAGGTTAGGAATCGAAGCGATTCTTCGCCGTCGATGGCCCCCATTGATTCCGAGTGAGGGTTAGGTTAGGGATTAGGGTTTTGGTCCCCGTTTTCGGATCCTTCAAATAAGATCCGATAGGTCGGGTCGGGTATGGGGACCCATTAAACCACCAGAGTTTCTTATTTTATGGGTGAAAAAAGAAGGGAAAATGGATTAACCCACTATCAAAAAGCAGAGCGTTTGAGTCCGTAGCCAAAAAATCTCATAAAAATCTCTCCATGTCAAAGAATTTAAAATATATAATTACTTTTGAAAAAAATACTACGGCTTCGGAATATTTTCTATATTATAATAATTCTTCTTTTTGGTTTTCGGAAGTGTTGGTTTTTTCAAAATTAGTTATGCAAATCAGAAGTATTTTATAATGCGGCAGTTATTTAGTTCTATGCAAGTGTTGGTTTTTCCTGAAAATTTGTTGTTGTTTGTATATCTTTTTGAGCCCGCAGATTGATTTCTTTTGAAAATCTATTTTCTCTGGATACATTTTTTGCTCTTTTTATATAATGAGTGCTCTAAATTCATCTTGGTTTTGCTCGTATCCTGAACTATCATCTCATGAAATGCTGTTATAAACTTATAATTCATTTTTTTCATTGGCCGAGACTTGAGGAATCGCTTTTTTGTTCATTTTGTACCAATTCTCTTTATTCTTTGTTTCCAATTCATTCATTCCTTTCAATGAAATTTAGAATTTTAATGCTGTGCAAAGCACAACTTTAAATTGCAAGTCCAATGACTGATATTGGCTTATATGAACCCAGACCATTCCCTGATTTACTCGACTTTAAATTGCAAGTCAGTTTTATACGAATTGATTCAGCCGCCACTTTTTTCTTGAATAAAAATACAATACCACGGCACCTTTTAAAGCCTAATCCTAAACCCCTAACTCTAAACCCAAACACTTCTCTCTTCTTCTTCAACCTTTTTATATAGCCTAGCATTGCTATTCTAGCAACACAGGGGGTCAAGGCTGGCATATCTAAGCAATTAGATTCAAACGATCACATCTCATTTTGAAGCTGGATGATCAAAGAAAAAGATGAATTAAAAAAAAGCCATGAAGAAATTAGGTTCACCTGATGCCTAGAAGTAAACTAAAATATCAAACACTAAAGCACCTGTTCCATCAAAATCACAACCATGATCCATTAAGGTTGGAGTTGTTGGGCTACTTACCTACAAACTGTTTCATCTAGTGTCAAAGGCCAAGCCATGCACTTTGATGATGTAACCCCTTGGACTAAAAACTTATCTCATAGTTGCCAACAAAAATAAGAGGGTAAAGTAAGTAAAACATCAATTTTTTCCGGAGTTTTTGAGATGACACAATCGACCCATCAATTGACTCATGAAGAACCTTTTCGTCAGAAAAACGAATTGCCGTATTTAGTTTCTTTATTGGAGCAGTTTTTACCACGGGTTAACGAAACCAACAATTTAAAGGATTTCATGGCATTTTAAAATCTCACATGTGCTGTCTTTTGCCAGAAATTTATACTTATAAAGAAAAGTTTTACATTATCCATTGGCATGCAACGATCATGAGGAAGATGAGAAACAAGTTAAAAGCTGCAAATTACAAACTTACAAACTGCATGTGTGTATACTCATAAAATTGTACGAATTCTAGAAGTAGACATGCTAATCTCTATCTGATGACTTACTCATACAATTACATGTCTACTTATAGACTGACGGGTAGTGATAAAGACGGATACAATAAAATACTTGGGTTTGCTACCAAAACTCAAAGGCAAAACTAAAATCCTTGCCAATAACATGGAGTTGGTTACCATATGTTTCCATTGCATTCAGTTACCAAACTCAAAACTCCCTTGCACAATCTTTCCCTTTTCCATCTTACTATTATTCTTTTTTTTTTCTAGTCAAAACAAAAACCAATATTTATTTTTTGCCCCTTTTTATAAAAAAAGCAGTTTCATCGGGACCCCAAAAGGAAAAAAAATCCCGCCCATTTATACTCGAATTCTGCTCGCTTCAATTAATTTCCCCTAAAAAGGAGGCTCCTTTTTGAGAGAAAAACAATGGAAGCTGCTGCTGCTGCTTCAAGCTCGAGGATTTCGGCCGAATCGGTAGCGGTCGACGAATCGTATCGGGTGCTGCCGTCGCTGTATGTAGCGTTCATGGCCGTGTGGTGCTTCGCCGCTCTCTCCTGGACCCTCAACACTTGGAGGAATCGCCATTTTCAGGTTCCTTCAATTTTAGGTTTTTTTTTGGAAATCAGTGGTTGCTTCGATTTAGAAAATTGAGTTCGATGTATTTGTGGTGCTTGTGCAGGTGAGCAAACTGCAGTGGATGCTGGCTACGGTTCCGCTGATCAAAACCCTTCAATTAGTACTATCCTTTTGGTTTTGGTAAGCAGCGAAAAGCCGAGATTTTGATTAGAAACGATAGTTCGATTCGTTAAATTAGCAAAATTTTGCATTTCTACGTAACAAGTAATCCTGCGTAAATGAAATATTTCCAATAGCCCAATTTTGGACCTTTATCCCAAAACTTATGTGTTTTTTAACTATGTTTTCATAAAACGAACATCGGACGAGTTTGTGTAGATTTGTAACATTATATTTTTCTTGTTGTTAGTAGTGCCACTAGATATCCAAATTCGTTTGCTTCATGCAGGTATTCATGCACAAACTTTCAGATATGCTCTTTGTGGATATCGTTTGGAATTTATGTAACCGGAATCTTCTTTCAAACATCGTCTCTTGTTTCGTTCATCCTCATAGCGCACGGTTACTGTATCTTGTACGAGCGTCTTTCGTTGCTTGAGAGGCGTAAGACCGCTGCGATTGGTTGTGTTCTCTACTTGACCCTTGTTGGTTATAAAGCCGCCGTACCTTACTTTACTGTGAGCTTCCCTTTCACTATCGCTTGCTTCAGCTAAATTTAACTAAAAAACCCTTATCTATTGTTGTTTCTTTTTTAAACTATCTTAAGCTTTTAAAAACTCGGTTCAACTTTTGTTTTAAGAAAGTTTTTTATATAACTAAAATACCTCTATATGTAGCACCTTAATGGAAAACACTGACATAAAATAATTGAAAGGTTGTTAGTCAGAAACATCGATAATTGATGGTATTTTACTGATATTAGCCTAAAATTCTGATATTAACTGGATCGTAATTTCATCTAATTCAGAATTGTAAATCCAGGTGCTGCTTTTGGTAAACTATGCACTATCATTTTACATGATCTTCCGTTACATCTCCCAGAATCTTTTCATTCTTCGTGAACAGTTAAATTTTATAGAGGATGATGATAATCAGACCATGCATGATATTTTGCATACAAAGTACACGATGTTCAAGTAAGTGATTTGTGTTAAATATATTGATATCTTACTTGTGAAATGAGGCATTGTGTCGCATAACTGGAGGTTTTCTGTTTGTTTTCTTGCTGATCAGAAAATTTCAGGCTGTGATGCAGATTGTAGCTTTGGTTGAAATTCTGGTAGGGTCTTGAGATGTTCCAATCAAGATCATTATTTAACAACACGCAGAGTTCAGAGTTTTCTCTAACAAAACACTATTTAACATTTTATCTTCAGGTCTACATGAATGTCGATGAGAGACCAGATGGCTATTGGTTTCGTTTGTTGGTTAGGGAATGGGCACAATTTTGCATATTTCTTTACATTGGGTAGGTTAAAACCATTAAGAATATTTCAATCTTACAGCCTGTCTATGCAGCAGCTTTGATGAATAAGTCAAAATTATTATAGAATAATAACTAGAATCAAACCTTCGCTGATTATATGTTACATGTTCTCATTTCAGGTGGACCTTTAGAACAAAGGAAGCCTCACAAAATCTCTCTGCAATTACTCCTATGAAGCTCAAATGGGAGAATATTGTAGTGCCTCCCATCTACAGCATGGTATGCTTCTTTTCATGGAAGTAATAAAATTTTCCGATTCGTTGATGGCTTTATAGCCTGTAACCATCAGGCCTTAACAAATTTTATGTCTGTCAGATAAAACGAAGTTCTACGTCCCGTAACAGCATGCTGTTTTCATGTTAAAGGTTATAGTTGCACCGATGCATTTACCGTACTAAATCTGATTTCCTAATTTTAAATTTTGTAGGAAATGGATGCTGTTGATTTCCACAATTTGGCCTCTCAAGAATGGCATGTTGGGGTGGTAAGTAGATTTGTAATGTTATTCTATTAACTCCTCTTTTGTATGCAGTATTTATATAATTTCTTCATCTAATTTCCTTGATTTCAAAGACCAAGTTAAATATTCCTTCATATTACATTGTTTTCTTTCCTGCTTGTCGTCGTAGCCTCTAGCTTCTGTTGACAAGATGTGACCTTTTTATTGGCAGCCAACTTCTTTTCCTTCTTCCCCTTGCAAAACCCTTGCAAATCCATTGTTGGTCATAGTTCGACACCCTCATTCAGCGAGAGACGCTACTTCAGAACCTCTCATCCGATCAAAGCTATCTTCTTCCAGGGTTGCTAAGATCGAAAAATTTCCTCGTGGTGGTGACCATGTTTAGCTTAAACTTTTTTGGCATTGATACATGTTGCATTTTCCTTCTCACTGGATCAGGGGAAGGTTGTGAATATATCGATCGTGTTACAAATGTAATATTTTAAAAAAAAGCTATTGAATTTGATCTTTTGAGAAGACAATATGTATGCATACTAAAGAAAGTTAATTTTAACGAAGAAGATAGCTGATGCAACATGCATCCTACAGCTAAAAGGTAGTGAACATAGCTGAACAAAGAACAATCAATGTAAGTTACAAGAATTCTATGAGCATTTCAAGTTTTCTGAATCAATGATCAAACAATAACAGTTTTATTATTTTGGTTAACAACAAACCTGAAATGAGCAACCTGATACACGTATTATATGAATGACGGCTACAACAACAAAGCTTTTGTTTATTGTATAGATAAGAAAATACAATGAATATCCCTAAGCTGATTGCAGTGTGAGATGTGAGTGCAAGTGTATGTTGCTTGATCCTTGCATTATTTCCCCACATACTTCAAGGAACTACAAATGCTAATGGTTGCACCGACAACTTTATAAACTTTGTCTTGTATATATTAAGTATTAACTCCTTGATTTCTTGGGCATTACAATGAAATTGTTGTCATCGTCGTCACTGTAATTAACTCTTTTCTTGGCCTTGATATCTACACTTTTTGAAACCTGCGGTTTCTTCGAGCTTTCTGGCCTCTCAATTTTTGTGGATTTGATTGGAGTTCCCATTCGTAATTGCTGTTGTCTCTTTTGTTTCCTTTCATACGCTTTCTTTGCTTTCTCAGGGGATAGCAGCCCATGTTCCATCATCCTGTTATTTTAGGTGGAACAAATACTGTGAGATATTCAATTCTGGTAGGAATACATCAGTCTAAAAGTCATTTGCATTACTCAGTTAGATTTAGTTACACAAAACACCCCTGTAGTTAACCCCGTATAACACTTAAACCCTCTCAAGTGATTTATTAGCACAAACAACCCCTCTGCTCGTCCCCTTAAAAACACTCAAATTCAACTCTAACAGCTCAAATTATTGTCAAAATTAAGTACAATAGAAATTGAGGTTTTTTCTAGGGTTTGGTTGACGAACAGAGGGGTATTTCTGCTAATAAATTGCCCGAGGGTGTGTAAGTGCTCTAATGGGTAAAATATAGGGTGGGGGGTGGTGCAGAAGAAGGCACCCTTACAAAATTAGAAGACGTGGAAACAACCAAGTAGATCCATGCAGAGAAGTTATATGCTGTTATGAGATTATATTGTGAGAGTTGTCATTTTCAAATCACGGATATTCAGTTCAAGTATTTTATATCGGTGTAAGCCAAACTCTGGGTGAATTATCCACCATGCGTATGAGGGAGTGTGTAGGATTATGGTATCACTCTTATGTAACTAGGATTGAGAGATTAGAGATCCACTCTACTTCTTCACCTAGAATTAGGTATTTGGAGTTGCTAAATTAAGTGCACATTTGTGTTAACCTTATTAAGGATGGGTTTTCTTCATAACAAAGTTGTGACTCATCTAACAATAAATAGGATTGAAAATCATTTTAGCTTCTAAAGGCAGGAATTTATGAATACTTTTAGCATAAAAACCATTTTTTTTCCTTTCCTTTTTTCAGTTCACAAACCATTCCTTGATCTGTTGAAATTAACATGGGCGGCGGATGTATTGTGTTTATGATAGAGCCTTTTCCCATATGAAATGCTGATTTGATGTAAGCATATAAGCTGGGTACAGTTGGTTCAGCTGTTTGAGTTATTTTGGAAGAGTTCAAATTCATTATCGTATCATGTAGAAACCTGAAATTTTAAGTCCACCTATCTTCAGTAATCAAAGTACCTGAGACACACTAGATTAATGGTTGCAACTTAAGACACAATCCTAATAGAATTTGTTAATAAACTGAGAGCATGACTGAGAAGTGGATCAAATCAAAATCAAGAAAGGAAATATTCATTTGTTTGTTTTTGTTGGGAAAGGGGGGGGGGGGGGGGGGTAGTAGTTTAAAGTTCATTTCTGGAAATGAGAAGGAAAAGGGAAGATAATTGCCGCTATATGCATCCAGAGATAAACTTGAGCTAGTTTCACAAACAATGACAACAGCAGGCCTTAATGGCAAACAGTTCTCACAGAAAGGACTAAATATATCAAATTACTTTTCTCTAGCCAATTCTTGTTTATTATACACCGGTCAGCATCAAATTTTTATTAGAGGGTGATAGTTGCCTAAATACAGACTTTCATTCCTCATCTTTTCCCGTTCATGCAGAATGGCTTGTGCACTGGTACACTAAAGATCATGTGATTACTTGGATGCGAAAATACTTGTGTATATACTAAAGTTTCAAATGAAATTATAGCAAGGATCATTAGAGCCACCAAAAATCTAACAAACATCATTGAAGTTTCAAAAATATGCTTGCCAATGCAAGTGAGAATGTACTATCAATCTAAGACTAAACATTAGAGAATGAACGAATGAATGCTCGCTAGCAAATCATTTCATAAGAAGAAAGAATTCTAACCAAAATTCTGCCATTTCGCTAGTTGGAATCTGCTTCGACAATGATTCATAGAATATCCTTAAGGGTTCTCTCTGCCAAAGTAAACTCACATCATGAGATGAAATTATTTGTTAAGTGAACAAACTTAAAAAAGCAAAAGTGTAGCTCTAAGACCTCTTCGGGGGGATCGTGCTTTTGGCCAGCCAAAGTATACACTTTCTTTTCTGCTTTAGCTCTAACCGTGGTTGTCTTTGTAACTGTCTTTGATGAAGAACCAGACGTCTTTCCTTTCACCTTTGTTCAAATAATCAAAGATTACTTAATAATATAGAGAAAGAAAAACAGAAACAACTAAAAGCCCTCTCTCAATTAGCCTGAAATCTAACACGATGAGTCCAGTTTAACCAAACATGAAATAGATAAATGGGTCAAATCAATAGCATATAACACCCTTCATGTATATCTCACTAGCACTCGTCATTCTTGCAACATATACATGCAATGAACTCCTCACTAAAACAGCACCATAGCATAGACTTCCAACCCTAACCAACACATATCATGTGAATATCGAAACAGAGCTACTATATTTAGCCAAAAAGTTAGTTTCCATGACCACCCACTCATTCATCTAACAGCCAAACAAAAAATATAAGTGGATATCTCCCTTGAGAAAATGCCCCAAGTAAACAAAACAAAAGGACGGTGTATATTGAGGGAAACCAAACAAAAAGAGATTCCAAGACGACTTGCTTACCGACCAAAGAGGGAAAACTTGAAACACCAACATTGAAATTTCACCCCTGCATTCTCTAGTGAGCTCAAACTTACGGATACCAATCGCAAAATTATAGTGATATCTGTAATAAATTGATCCTCTCAAATGAGCACATCCTAAAGACTCTCAGAGATGCCTAATTTACTCGAAGAGATATACTCGGCAATCACCCAAACAACTAGAAATCCCATGAAATTCATATGGGGAATCCCCAAATGACACAACTTTACCTTCTAAAAAGCAAAAACCAAGTAATGAATCAAGCTAATTCCTACTTATAATCTCATCCTTGATAACAAAAATACCAAAGAGAATTCACCTTCCAAAATAATGAATCAATCTAAGAAAGACAAGATGTGATAGATCAAGGCAATTTATGCATATGGGCACATCTGCAATCTTTCAAAGATGCCAAATTTAATAAAAACAAATCAAAATCGTTACCTTCCAAAACAAAGAGAAGATCTGATGGAGTCAACTTAATTCTCAACTCAAATTCTCAAAATTTCCAATAAAAATATGTAACTGGAAATTTCCTTTCAACAATCAAATCATCCAATAAAAGCATCAAATTTCCAAATTTTAAAGAAAATCATACCTCAGATTTAGAAACAAAAGCTACAGATTTGCCCTTCCCGCCGCCGCCGGCGGTCCCCTTCATCGCGGCCGTCGAAGCCATCCTCTCTCTCTAGATCGGACGGCACTCTCTCTCTCTCTCAAAAATAAAAAGTAAATTAAATGCTATAAAATTACCAAAAATCTTGCCTCTTTCAGGACTTTGTGAGAGAAAGCTCAAGGTATGACGTCCATGGGGGACACGCGCATAGGAATTGTATGCGGGGTATTAGATAGGTGCTGACGTGCTGTTATTGGCTCAGCATGGGAATTGGACGGTGCGTCGCTGTGCCGCATGGGAATTTCTGTGCGGGAATTAAGTGAGGCGGGTGGAAATGGTAAATCAGTTATTTTCTGTTTTTATCTTGAGAAGAGGTAAAGTGCTTCACTGATTTTCATCTAGGACTGTGGGGAACTTTATTTGGGAAGAGCATTGGATAATTTTTATTTAAAAAAGAATATTTCTTATTCTTCTATCCCTTCTTTTATATACTGATGAGCAGTAAAATATTTACCTGATTATAAAAAGAAAAGATTTGACAGGTGGTCGAAAAGTTCCATCGCTTTCTATTTCATGTCTGGATATATTGCATCCTGTATTATTGAATCATTTCTTTTTAAGTAAATGTGATAATAGTAAAAAATACTCCACTTATATGAAAGGCTAAAATGGAAAACCTTCTCATTTTTGTCTGAAAAGCGGAAAACCCCCTGAAGTAGAAAGACATGCATTTTATCCCCAAAAACCCTAACGGTGTTAACTTTTTCATCCATAAGATTGTTTTTTTGCCAAAAATGCCTCTCTAATAAATTTAATTCACTAACATAATATTCTGTTCTTTTTCTTCAGTTATTTTGTTTTTAATTCCTTACTCTCCTCAATCTTTGCTCACTCTTTGGAGGAGTAAAGAAAATGTAGTCGTTGTTTTGAATTAGAGATTTTGTGAATGAAATGAGAGGAAAAATATTTGGAGAGAAAATTTTAGAGAATAGAAAGGGAAAAAAATGGAGAAGAAAGACTTGGGTTGCATTATAGGAAATATACACCAAAAAAGGTGTTAATTTTTGGGAGTAATATGCATGTTTTTCAATGGCTACACCCACAATATGATGAACTAAAGGCCAACTTTGATGGCTCTATTAAGGAATTCTCTATAGCCGTATTCTGTTCTGCGTCAAACAAAGTCATGTTCTACGAGCATACTTGCGGGTCTCACGGTTCCATTGGTCGAATTATTTGCAGCTAGAGAGGCTATGCGTGTTACGTTATTCGAGTTACATGCAATCAAGCTTTAGTTGGAAGATGATTCAGCCTTGGTCATAAGTTGGATTAATCATGAAAGTTCTCCTTATGGTATTGCAAAGCCGATACTTGATGATATATGGATTGAATTGAGTTGTATGCTAGTTTTCGTTCTTCTCATATTTTCCGTAAAGAAAATGCAAGTGCCGACTATTTGGTAGATACTGAAACACTGGATAGTGTGGCCAAATTTGTAAAGACGACCCTTTTATGGGCTTTATTGCGGTTGGTCTGAAAGAACTGTCAGGATTGCTTCTTTGTCGGATCTTAACATGCGTTTTACATTAAAAAAATACATGTTTTTCAAGTTGATGGAAGCTTCCCGCATTTTAGGCTATATTAAAAATAAAACACTAGCTTTTTGATAAAACACTAGCATTTTGATAAATCACAAAACAGTTAAACATTCATGGCTTGTATAGATAACAGAAATATGATAAGAAAACTGAAATTGTTAACTGCAATAAAACTAAGCTGTTCTGCACCTACAATTCCAAATTCTTGAATCTTACTAAAAAAATATAAATTTACATCTAAATCGTTAAAGACCATGGGAAATGAAACTCAGCAATAACCGCATGGAGTTTCATATCCTGTAGATTTTGCAACTGGAGCAATTGAAAATTGAAATTGCACTAAAAATGCAAACCTTGTAACATGATTTACAATTAACAATCATCAAAACAATGAATTTGAATTTACTCTACATCATGAAGAAAAAAAATTTGGAATCGTACTTCCCTCATACGAATAAGGAAAAATTGCCTGCAAACATTCTCATTAATTTCCTTTCAGCAAACCAAACACAAACTCCAATCTCCATAGATCATAATTCTGTGACTGTTGCATATATAAAAGCAAAATCAGATTATAACTGCAAAAACAACACTTGATCACTTTCAGTTCGGTTAAGTGTCCCTATAACTTTGCTGTTCGCAACCAACACTGTCAACCCTTAATTATTTGGTTTACATGGATAAAAGAAGGGGGGGGGGGGGGGGGGGGGATTGATTCAGGCAGCCTTCGGACAGTTTTCCGCACCCTCACAAAACTTTTTCCCGTGTTCTACAAGCATCGTAAGAAGCGCCTCACACATCTCGCTCGAATCCGCCTCACCATCATCCTTGCTCATAGACGAATACACCATCCATGCATGATCTAGCTTCCGCTTTGGTCGCACCACGACCGACCCAGGAACCTCGGCATCGCAGCGTGTCACAAGACCGTCGCTGCTTGCGCCGTACCGCAGCCGCAGGTGCAGCGCGCTCACAGCCATTGCGGCAGCTATAGGGATTACCACGGGTACTTCGTTCATTGGAACCCATGGGACCTGGGCGTGCGCGATTAGAGACATTGTGGCCAGGACGCCGGGGGCTATGCTTGCTTCGCTGTGGAATGAGATTAGTGGGAGTTGGTCGGATGGGAGGGTGTGTTTGGTTATGAAGTCCTTGCGTTTTGAGTATGTGAGGTCTTCGAGAGCCTTCAGGTCGCCCTGTCATGACCGTAGTCCACAGTATCAGGGAAGTTGATTTTGGGCAATATATTTGGAATACCATTCTATGATGTGAATGGAGTGGAAATGTTTAGTATGCTACGATGGACAAGAAACTAGCATTTAATTGGCAATACAAATAAAACAGATAACAAAGTCTGTTTTGACTGCTGTGAATAGCATCACCTAGAGAGTGATGTCAATGAGTGACAGCTCAGTTGGTATGTCGCTTCCCCTCCTGAGAAGAGTGCAGGGTTTGATCCCCAAGAGGGGAAGTGGCCACAATTTAACGCTTTCGGGACAAATTTGTGGGTCCCCTGGGTGCGCGCGCGCTGTGTACATGGATGTGTTGTGTATGTGGGTTAGGCTTACGGCCAGTTCACCAAAAAAAAACTGATGGGAACTATAAAATTAGAGAATGAATTAGAATATGTATGGAACTACTGCTAAAAATTGTATTTTTCACTGTTTGAATTTTTTCAGAAACATCTTCAAAGATGAGCATAGTCTAAAAAAGAAAAACGCAAAAAACGAAAGAAAAGAAACTACATGGATTCTATAATATGAGTGTGAATACATTATTTTATGGTTTAATTTCCAAGTACAGATAGGGAAACCGGTTTCTTGCCAGACTCTCATTAAAAGAATTTTCTGTTACTTCATCATCTAAACCTTTTCCCATCACATGAAAATTGGGACAACTATGGAACAAAGCTCTATGAAAGATTTGATAAAATTTTGCGAACAGCTTTAGACCTAACATCAATCCTCTCTTATTTAATCCCAAACTGCCGATTTAGTAAACGATGACAGAGGGGTTCCCTATGTCCAAATACTGTCCTCGAGAATGGGAGGAGATAAGAGAAGGAGAAAGAAGATATATTTGTGATATAAATTATATTCAGCACTAAGGCACAATTACAGCAGAGACGAAAACAGAACATATTGCCATCTTGCGTCTGCTATTTGGGTGTTTAATAAAAACACACCTTGATAATTTTGCAGATAATGAATTCCATAAGCTTGCGAGCCTCCTTGTCAGCAATCTGACCTTCACGAAGAATATCGGAAGCAATGGGACTGCCTCCATATGGGCTCTGTACCAACGCTAGACCTGCAACTTTGTCTTTCAATTCAGACCAATACAAGGAAAGAGCTGCTGCAGCATCAACCCCTCCTTTGCTGTGCCCTAGTAGCAATACCTTTTTCCCCGATCCCCAGTATAACTCCTCTATATATTGCTTCAGCTCCCATGCATTTTTCTCTACCGATGCCTGAGAACATCTTATTCAAGTCTAATTGGGATAAAAATAAATGCACTGATGAAATTGAAGGCAGGCCAACATCATTGTACTCAATCTAGATGAAGTGGCTTTGCAAAACAATTATGAGGAAGATTAAGGACGCCTGAGATATGTTTATCATGGCACTCTGTACTGTGTTTCCGGTTGCAGTTTAAAGATATACCAGCCCTCTATGCTATAATACTTGTTCCATTTCATTAAACGAATATTCGAGTTTTAGATGAAAGTTTTGAGAAAGAAGATAATGTCCTCAGCATGATATGTCGGACTTTTGACTGAAAATTGAGGAATGAAGCTTACATGTTTCAACCTGCTATGCAATTATATTTTTATTATGGTTATTTAAGGGGTTAACTTTTTTGTTTTTGGAAATATTTATTATATATTTGCTTAGGTTGTATTTTGCAACTCTTTCTATCTCATGTTTTCAGTGAATTGTATTACCTTGATTGCATTGATCCTATCCATGCCCCCACCCAACACCCACAAAAAAAAAAAAGAAATGGAAAGAACAAAAAGGAGGGAAACACTTTTGGTTGAGCAACAAAATCAAGTAATGATAAACAATGTTTACCTCACTATGAATCTTAGCAATGGAACTAGTTAGACCCATCTTTGAAAAGAATCTCTTGGTATTCACAAAATACAATGGGCTGTGATTGCTGAAGAGTCCTGTTAAATAATCATTTAAGGCAAGTGATTAAGTGTCAACTAGATGGTTAAAAATATCGCTTTATCAACAAGAATAATAGCTCACCAGGAATTAATAAATAAACCAGAGTGTTCGGAAGACCGTGTTTTCCATTTCTGAAATCAAGAGACAACAGGGGAGAACGCTTAAATCTTGTCAACAAATATTGTTAATGAAAGAAATCTACTGAAGCAATCAATATCCCAACACATACTCTGACAACACAAAATTCTATTTAATCACTACATATTAGCCTAATAACAAGAACAAAAAGAAACAAGTTTTCATAGGTTACACAAATCAGCAACTGTGATTGAAGAAGCTACTTATTTCTATCAAAAATAATAACTCTCATGTTTGACATGCATTTTTGTAGGAAGGGGTAAGGATTGTTAATTCGGGTTTGTGTCTCACATCCAGTAACGGGACCCAAGTTAAAGTGCAAAGGGTGGATACCGTTAAGATTTAGTGCTCCATTGGAAATTAAGTGATAAAGTGAAAATATGGAATCCTCTTTATATGACTGGAATCCAACACACAACGGGCTAATCTTCAGGGTCCAAAGTTATCCACCCTATTATTCAAAAACACCAGAAACTATGAAAACGGGATTATAGGAATTCAAGACTTGCCAGCCATAAAATCTCCATCCTAAGAAAAATCTTTATTTTAGATTGTAGTGTTAAATTAAAATGTAGTAATTAAAGAGATACCTTATGTCATGAAGCAGCTCCAAGAATCGGGAAGTACCATCCTCCACAGGTGGCAATCCTTCAGTTCTCTGCAACCACCCAATATCCTCTGAAGATCCCTTCAAAGTTCTCCTTAAACGACATAAGAACCTAAACAAAAAGGAGATGGATGGAAAATTATTACAAAAGACCAGGTTATGAAAGAAACCAGAAAAGATAGTTCAAACATGTCACGATATAAATATGAAAAGAAAGAAGATGAGAGTCATTTTCTTACCCAGACACTTGTGTCGTAATGTTTCGAACATATAAGCAAGAATATCTCCAACAAGCTGATGCCAATCTAGCTCCGAGTCTCAGGCCGCATAATGGGAACTCCAACCTGCATCGCCATTTACATAATTAATCAAATGACAACGTAGACAAGTAACTGGGGCTTCATAATAATCATAAATTTTGGTACCAAATTCATTAGTCAAATGATGTGAAGTATAATTATTAC
This sequence comes from Agapanthus africanus, assembly GCA_030015575.1. Taxonomy (NCBI): domain Eukaryota; kingdom Viridiplantae; phylum Streptophyta; class Magnoliopsida; order Asparagales; family Amaryllidaceae; genus Agapanthus; species Agapanthus africanus. The sequence goes on from CM057351.1 coordinate 353,205,624, forward strand.
TTGGGTTAACAAATGAAACTTCAGCAATTGGAAAATCTTGTTTAGACTACTGAAACTTGGATGATAATCTTTGTAAAAGAAATGCTAGAAGCTGAGGTGACTGTTCATGTATTAATGCACGGTCATTAGTGAGAAAATAAAATGGAAGGAACTTATTATACCATTGACAAATGAGAGATTTAGTTCGTCTTACACCACCTACTCGAGAACTTTCATACACAGACGGATCTTCGTGTAAGGGTGCACGGTTTCTGCCTTGTTCAGCAAAGTGGGTGCTATCATCTGTATGCCACTTTGAACAATCACTTTGGGGAGGTTGAGGCCTTCCATGATTTCCTGATAATGAAAATTCAGGGTCGTGCGAGAGTCTTTCAGAATGACCAAACAAAAGTTCCTCTGCAAGAGCATAAGAGTGTCAAGTATTAGTATACTAGCCTGAAATTAAACATCAATTTCTTGGCTACATGTTTAAGCAGCATGCTCATGCACATCCAAAATTAGCTTTAATGATGCACAGAATGGCAATTGCTGCTTAAATATGTGAAGTAATTCTTGCATTCATTGTATAATTTACCATTAAACACTCAAAAAAGAAACGATGATATATTTTAACATTTAAAAAAGAACTTTTGACACCTCACATTAAAGGATTATAGAATGGAAGTTTTGAGCAAATACAAATCATCTTGCAGCGTATAAAACAGAAATGATAACTCATGTGCGGGGAGAATATATTGGCAGTGAAAAGATAACAACAGGTGTCACTGCATCAGAGAGGAGCTCACCGATAAAGTTAACAAGGGGGCGGCTCACGTGTGAAGCCAATCTAAGAAGACGAATAAAATAATCCTCCATTGTAGTACCAAACGTATTAAACTGAGGGAAACTGTGTTCCTCACTGCGTCATTACAAACCTAACATATATCTGCACATTAAACACCCATCAACATATTATTATCCATGACAACTTATTAGTTCAGCTACAAGGTCTATTCAGATGCCACATACCGATGTTAAGAAAACCAAGGCTTCTGAATCCTTCAATACAATACATACTAGCTAGCAATGGCATGTGTTCAAATCATGATTTACAGTGTGTGAGTGCACGTGTGGACATGTTTTTTTACAATTAATCATGAATTTATGTCCCCTTGATATATTAGCAGACAGTAAACACATACATGTGGTAGGGCGGATAAGCGTACAGTGCGAGACATGCCAAACTATTGAATATTAAGAATATGTGCAAATCTTTATTTTTATATTACTAGGTCTGATATATCTTCATATGATTCTGATTTGAAGATATCTCTAAATTAGTTTTCTAATTTGATCTGCACATATTTGGTTAATTTAAATTCTGATATGCATAAATCTTCATTTTGTTTTTAATACGTGCATATCTCAATTAATGGTAAGTTTAGATTGTAAATATTGTTTTTGTTATTTGTGAATTTGTGATTAACAAACTTCATGTATATATAGGATATGTACCACTCAATGAATTAATAAGAAATTCGGAGCATTTTTCCGGAATTCAATCTTTATTTCAATTTTCATATGGTAACAAAGCCCAGTTCGATCATGTGGCCTTCCAATAGCACCTCGTACTACGTGCACGTGCAAGTTGCAACCACTCAAACAGTCCAATATCCAAAAATCCATGGCGGTTGCACGTGCGGGGGAGTGTTGGAATAATAGTCCCGCGTTGGTATAAGGTATAGACGGGCTTCCCACCAATTCGCTTATAAGTCTTTTGGATGGAACCCCATGTACTCTCATTAAAAGCCCAACACTCCAACTACTTAAAATTTAATACAAACCAGACAATAATTAGTTTAAGTCACGAAAATCGCTTCAATTTGTGGCAAGTTCATGGAAGTGCAAGCTGATGTTTCTTTCTATTAACACCGGTATCTATGTTTCGATCATGCACCCTTGTGTGACCCTATTTATACAAATTTGTTAGATTTTTTAGGGTTTAGATTAGGTCTTCTAGGGCTTTAAAAAAAATTCATAGGTGAGAGCTAATATACAGAATCAATGAATCCAGAATACTAAAAATCAAACTTATTTTGCGGATTACACAACAGAAAGGGGGGGAAACCCTAAACATGAAGAACTCACAAGAAAGCGATTGAGTTGCAATGCGGCCTCTCCCCAACATAGAATCAATCTGCATCGAGATCCCAACTTTTGAGGAACTATCACAACTATTTATAGAACTAAAAAGGAGAGAGAAGTGGGTGGCTTCATTGCCACTGGACCCTCTCTTTTTTGGGGGAAGAGGAAGAGGAAGAGGAAAGCGGAACACAAAAGACTTCAATTTTCAAAGGGGCCAATAAAATATAATCCAGTGATCTCTATCCATTTGTCCCCCAGCCCCCAAAGCACGTGAGGTGGGGTCCCTATCCAGTTGATATAAATAGTAGGGCCCAGAGAGAGAGGGGGAAGTCACGTGAGTCTTTGCAGGATGTTTGTTTGGAGAAGAAAGAGAGAAAGATGGGATTGGGACTGGTACTGGGATTGGGATTAAATCTTATCTCTTCCTTCTTTCTCTCTCTTTGTATGGAAGGAATTCGAGGCGTACGCGGCGCTTGTAGAAGAGATATGGGCGGAGATTTTCATGGACACGCATGCACTTTTGTTCGCTTCCAGAGAGGAAAAAGACAAAGTAATGAATAAGGAAGGCTTATTTCACGTAAACCATCCCTGATTTGCTAGTGTTTTTCAAAATAATCATGAGATTCAAACCAGTCATGGAAACCACTTGAACTTTCACTCCGTTACACGGAAACCTCCTCATGTTATTTTCTGTTAGTTTTTGTGTTTAATGACCATATTGGCCCATTCCTTAACAAAAATTACAGGCTTCCCGACAAACTGAAAACGTCTCTTTTTCTGAGTTTATTCAATTTTCTCTCCCCAAAACCCTAATTTCTCTCTTTCTCAATTAACTTTACCGATTTATTCCTCCTCCTCTCTCTCAAATTTGAGCCCTAACTCCCCGAACAGTAACCCAGAAACACATACTCCTCTGTCGCTCTCCATCTCTCTCTCGCTCATGCGCTCTCTCTCTCTATTTCTCTCGTCAAAATTGTGGATAATTTATGGTCTTTAACCACTAGCTGTCATCACAGTGAGAATTGATTTTATTTTGATTTTTGTGTAATTTCCATTGAGATCCCTAAAATCTCTATGAAATGGCTTATTTGTTTTTTTATAATTTAGATTGAATCTCTAATTCTAATTTTAGATTAGATCGTAGAGCTCTTTTTCAAATTTTCTTCTTGTTATTTCTATAGTTGAGATTTCTTTATCGATTTTCTTATTTTTCAGTATAATGTCTTTCAATATATTGCATTGTTCTTTGCTTCTCTTGTGTTTGAGGAAATGCAACGATATGAGTTAAGTTAATTTGTGTTTGTGATCTGTTCGACAAAATGTGTACATAAATTTATAGTAAAGTAAAATCTAGTATTAGATTGTGATGATGCTCAATATCGGTGATCTCCCGGATCATGACACATGGCAGATGATGTGTCCAGAGGCTCGCAAGCAAGGACCTACAGTGGCCGACCAGGCCGCTCCTGTGCCCGTCGCACGGGCAACCCCTGGCTCGTCTCCGAGCCCCACGCACGATTGGCCACCTTGGCCCTATCAGCTCGTCTCCGAGCTACCGCAGAACTAAGATACCTCGGCTCTCCCGCTCGTCCACGAGCTCTCCCGCCGAGGTCATCTTCCTCGGTCTCATCGACCGACCAACGGCACCACTCACAGGCGTAACCGCCATCCCGCGAATCTCGCCATGCGATAGATCTCCGCCGGCCACATCCCACGTTCCACGTCATCACGATCCCCCATTAACGAGCATGTCTCACCATTAATGCGGGATCCCGCCCATCACGCAGGCGTGACGTCAGGAGGGTAACGGCCGGCGTGATTCTCACGCCAGCCTGCCTGCTGCCGTCACTATTTAAACCCCTCCTTCAGACGATTCAGGTAAGCCATCTTGACCCCACTAAGCCGTTACTCTGCTCGGACTCCCTCTCTAACTTGATCGTCGGAGGGTCCTCGGTGGTCCAACCACCCCGGGACTTCCTTGCAGGTAGCTCGACAACAACAACCACAGCAACAACCTCAACCCATTGAGATCCACACGCATCAGGTGCAATCCTCAAGATCCAATCCCAGCCGTCTATCGCCGCCATCACCAGATCAACGGAAGACAACACCTCGACACAATCCGGGTCGCGTCAGCTGGCGCCGTCTGTGGGAAAAGACATTCCACTAAAACAAAAGTTCGTTTTTCGATCTCAACCTAATGGCGAGTGATCATCATGGAGATCCAAGTGCTAGCCGCCACCTCCCCCACAACGGAGGCACGGACGAATCTCCTCCCCCGAACACCATCAACGCCCTAGCCGGCCGAATAGATCGACTTGTGTCCGTCGTGGAGGCGCTCATCCGCGTCCAAACGGCAGCGCAAGACCCCCAAGTCGCTGCTCCCCAGGTTTGGGACCAAGAACCACACGGGGGTAGGGAAGACTCTGCCCGCGCCGGCACTGCTGACCGCCACTTCGCTACCTCCCACGGCCGCAGATCTCCCGAACCTACGTATTCTGCAGCCCGCTGGGAGCCGCAGGTTTCCACGCCGAGGTCCGTCGCTAGAGCGCCTCGCCCCGAGCCTCTTCGTGTCCCTGCCCCTCCCGAGGAGATGTCGGTCAGCTCGCCCGCGCCTGGGCATGACCGACACCCCCTCCCTCGACGAGGACGCACAGACGGGGCTCGTTACGGAAGCTCGAGGACCACCTCACGGAGGGACCTAAGGAACTTCATCGAAAGGAACCGGAGCCGCGACCAGGCACAGGTCTCCGTCAGCAGGGGCCAAAGATCGGAATGTGCAGAGTCGTCGGGATACCACGGCCGGCTAGACGCCCTCGAGAAGAAAATCGAAGGTATGCACCGGGAAGGTCACCGTTCGAGCGACGGGGCTAAGTACGCCGCCGACTCGCTCACAAAGCCCTTCACCGAGGAGCTGCTCCCCGTCCATGTCTCCTCCCGAAACAAGCCCCCGAAGGTCTCTCTCTTCGACGGCAAGTCCAACCCGAATGACTATTTGGATGCATTCACCGCGGGGATGAGCTTCCAAGACAACTTGGACGCCGCCCAGTGCCGAGCTTTCCCAGCCACTCTCATCCACTCCGGGCGTGACCAGTTCCGAGGACTCGCGCCACGCTCGATCTCAACATTCGACGAGCTAGCCACCCAGTTCCTCGGCCACTTCATCGGGAACCGACGCCAGAAACGGACGGTCGACTACCTCTTCACAATCAAAAGCGGGGACAAAGAAACATTCAAAGGCTACGTCACCTGCTTCTACAACGCCCTCCTCGAGGTGCCAGAGTACCGGGACGAGATGGTCATTACGGCACTTAGGTCTGGTCTTAGGCACAAGGAGTGGTTGCGCTCCTTTGCATCGGCACAACCTAAGACCATGGCCGAGGTTAAAGCCTGGACCGAGCGCGAGATCCAGCTCGAGTCCGAGGTGAACGCAAATCTCCCCGGCGCAGAGAAAGCCGACCAAAAGAAAAGGGCAAGGGAAGAGAGAAGGTGACTTGAACGGCCAAAGCCCTACTCCCCGAAGTTCCAAGAGTACACCCCGCTCAACGTCTCCCAGGCCGTACTGCTTGAGGAGGCTAAGGGCGAGGGGTTCTTCAAGCTCCCTCCGATCCCACGCATGGCCTCGAAGCGAACCCGGAGCCCCTACTGCGGTTTCCACAGGTCGCTGGGCTACTCCACCGAGAGTTGCAAACAGCACCGGGATTACATCGAGGAGCTCATCCGTTCAGGACATCTGGCGGCGTACTTGCGGGACAAGTGACAAGCGGACCGTGAGCAGGAGCAGCGTCCCCCTCCCGGCGAGTTAACAGTCGGCCAGATCATAGTCGTGTCAGCGGAGTACACGTCGGATCATCACGAAGCTCGGCACCCTATTCCGGTTGCGGAGGCCGACCAGCGTCCGAGGAGCTCAAGCTTCACGGATAAGATCATCTACTAGCAAATACTTCTTTTCAAGGCAATGTAAACACTTCTCGAGGTCTTTTGTTTATGTAATAAAGGGATCAATAAAACATTGCGGGAAGAAGATTCTTATTTATTCAAAGGGTACTATGGGCTCCTCAGCCGTACATAAAAAAAAGAGAAGAAAAATTATTACAATAATGGAGGAACGGGGTGCAGAGAACACTGCTCGTGGTACTCCGAGCATATCTCCACCAGCCGAGCCTTCGCGGCCTCAGACCCCTGCCCCTGATGCCGCCCGCGAGCGTCGGCACCAAGCCTCAGTTGGTAGCACTTGAGGACGAGTGCCACCGATCGGTTCAGCCGGTTCGCGGAGATCAGGCCGAAGCGCCATAGCGACCTTAGCTTACCAACCGTCTCGTCCGTCAGCTGTTCGGACAAGGGGTTGTAAACCCCTGACGACGCCCTCCAGATAGAGTACATCAGCAGCTGGAGCAAGGAGAAGCGCCGGGGAAGCAGTTGGCCGAAATGGTCCTCGATGCGGCCTATCACCTACTGCACCATGTCCTCGGTGCAGCACCGATCATAAAGGTACACGTCCTCGTAAGTCATGATGTCGGGGATGGTGAAAGGGAAGTCCTGCATTCTGGCGTTTCGGGTGTGAGGAGAAGAGTAGTCAACACTCCCTCTGTTTTATAGCCCACAATGCCTGGGAGTCCAACAGTTGCCCGTTTCACCCGCAACGGGGCCACCACGCGGCAAATGTCACACCACCCTATACGAAATCAAAACGACGCTACTCTGGTGCTTCGCCTTCCCCACGCACTCAAGACACGTGTCCCCCGCGACTGTCCATCTGCTCGGTAATCACATCGGGAAGTTCGGGCAGAACCTCGCCAAGGGGCAATCTAGCAGCTTCACTGCTCAGTACTTCCTTAAAGAGCTAAGCCCTCACTAAGAGGCGGCCGAGCGGCTACCATGCTCGGCTATCCCTGGCCGGTAGTTCACTATCTCGCAACGCCAGGGATCTAAGCCCTCGTCAAGAGGCACCGGGCCCTCCCTTGCTCGGCATCCCTGGCCGGCAGTTCCCTGCCCCGCAACGCCAGGGATCGAAGCCCTCGCCAAGAGGCACAGGGCAGTAATACGGCTCGGCCATCCTTAGAAGGCCTCTTACGGCCCCTCCCGTGCAAAGGATCTAAGCCCTCGTCAAGAGGCACCGGGCCCTCCCTTGTTGGCAGTTCCCTGCCCCGCAACGCCAGGGATCGAAGCCCTCACCAAGAGGCACCGGGCAGTAAAATGGCTCGACCATTCTTAGCAGGCCTCTTACGGCCCCTCCCGCGCTAAGGATCTAAGCCCTCGTCAAGAGGCACCGGGCCCTCCCTTGCTCGGCATCCCTAGCTTGCAGTTCCCTGCCCCGCAACGCCAGGGATCAAAGCCCTCGCCAAGAGGCACCGGGCAGTAATACGGCTCGGTCATCCTTAGCAGGCCTCTTACGGTCCCTCCCGCGCTAAGGATCTAAGCCCTCGTCAAGAGGCACCGGGCCCTCCCTTGCTCGGCATCCCTGGATGGCAGTTCCCTGCCCCGCAACACCAGGGATCGAAGCCCTTGCCAAGAGGCACGGGCAGCAATATGGAGTGGCCATCCTTAGCAGGCCTCTTACGGCCCCTCTCGTGCTAAGGATCTAAGCCCTCGTCAAGAGGCACCGAGCCCCCCATGCTCGGCATCCCTGGCTGGCAGTTCCCTACCCCGCAACGCCAAGGATCGAAGCCCTCGCCATGAGGCACCGGGCAGTAATACGGCTCGTCCATCCTTAGCAGGCCTCTTACGGCGCCTCCAACGCTAAGGATCTAAGCCCTCGTCAAGAGGCACCGGGCCCTCCCTTGCTCAGCATCCCTGGCAGGCAGTTCCCTGCCCCGCAACGCTAGGGATCGAAGCCCTCGCCAAGAGGCACCGGGCAGTACGGCTCGGCCATCCTTAGCAGGCCTCTTACGGCCACTCCCACGCTAAAGAGCGCAGCCCTCGCCTAGCAGCATTCGGCCTATCTACGTCTGAGCGATACCCACCTCGACTTCGGGGCCATGGAGATACCGTCATTCCACCGGTCTTTGCACACCCGGCAATTTAACAGATTCAACCAGACGTGTGATCGCTGGAAGAAGAGCCGACGTGACATGAGGGCAGTACTGTGCAAATACAAGTGTTTACCAATAAAGGAAAATACGCACACAAATACTACTGCAAAAAGGATTTATTCCCAAAACTAAGGTCTTTACAAAAGGTATTGTGTGCTCCCCAGCCTAACAAAAATGCCCGGAGGCTTACAAAATTTGAGACCGATATCTACCAAGACTCAGGCCGCGTCAGGAGGATCAGCGCCCACCGCGGGAGCCTCGGCGTCGCCCCCGCCGGGAAAATCTTCCTCGGCCTCGCCCCCGGGGCCGTCCCCCAGCTCGACGTCCTCGCGAGGATATTCGGCTCAGAGCTCTGCGTCATCGAACTCCGGCATCCGAGCCTTGACGGCATCGAGGGCCTCGTGCCAGATAAGGGTAGTGGCCGCGGCTACGTCGGTGTAGTAATGTTCCGACCTCTTATAGTTTTCCACCACCTTCGCCACTCTGAGGTTGGCTCGCTTCGTCTCCTCCACCGTCGCCCCCCAACTCCTTCCGGAGGGCACTCGCTGACTTCTTTAGGGTGCCGACGAGCACTTTGGAATCCTGAAGCCTGACTTCGGCGGCCTGGGCGGCCTCGCGGTACCTGGCCACCTCCTGCTACCCGGCCGCCGCCTCTCATTTCCCAGCCGCGACCTCGCCCTTGAAAGCGGCGACCCTCGCCATCGCCGCTTCCAGCTCCAATTTCGAGCTCTCCTGTAACACCCGAGCCTAATGCTACTATTTTCAGTTACTGTTTGAGCATAATGTGGTACTCATTTCATTTAACTTGCTTGTTTGTTGCTTACTGTAAAATTTACCCGGCAAAGTCATTTCTACATAGAACAAATTTTGGCATCTAAAATAAAATTGAAAATATTCATCTTGGCCTACTTGACACCCCTAGCCTCGTGATAGTGTCCGTGCATTGTGTTCTCGTCCCGTTCAGTGAAACGGGCGAGTTTGGACGGCTACGCGCGCGTACATGTGTCCGTTTTGGGGGTATTCTTTTTAATAATAAAACATTTAATTTTAAAATTTGGATCCCGCTTAAAATCCTATTATTTCAATTTCAAATCTTTGGACCCAACCCGGGCGCGATTTGGAAATGTTTCATTTAGCGCCAAAATTCCAAATTAATAAAATATTCAAACTATAATATATGCATAATCTTACTATTCATTTAACAATTAAAAATCTTTTAAACATTCTTTAAACCCACGAATCTCTCCCCTGGCCAATCAGGGAAGGTTTAATTCGTGGGCCCCTCTCCATTTTATTCCTCTCTCTCGGTCTCTAACGTCTCTCTCTCTCTCTCTCTCTCTCTTTCCCCATCTCTCTCTCTCTCTAACTCTCTCTCTCTCTCCTCTATATATATTCTTATCCTCCATAATATTTCCAGAACACGAGAAACCCAGGGCGCCCTAACCCTAGCCGCCTCGTCACCGCCGCCGCCGTCGCCGCTCTCAACCTCCTCGCCTCCTTCTCCTCTCTCTCCTCCTCGCACTCATCCTCGAGCTCTCCCTTGCACGACCCAAACCAACCCCGCAGCCTCGTCGCAACCCTCGCCTGCACCCATCATCGCCCGCACACCCCGTCTCCACCGCCGGCGACCATGCTCGTCGACCTTCTCCTTCACCTCACCTCCTATCCTTCCCCTATGAACCCCGATCACCCGACTTCTTAAAACATACTACAACCATCACCCGATCCCTGCACGTCTGCGACCCTCGCTGTCCTCATCGCCGGAGCTCCGACCTCGCCGTCGCCTCCATGACCTCGTCTCCCCTTCCTTTCCCTCATCACCTCTGACCTTCACCAGTATACCTTAAACCTTACACACCTCGATCCCCGACAATCATGAAAACCCCACTGTCATCGCCGACCTCGCCTTTTTCCACTGCCGATCACCTCCCATTCGACGCGACTTCGATACGAGAACCGAGGCTCCAGTGTGTGTCTTGCATTTGCGTGAACGAAGTGATCATTTCTCTGCCTTTAGATCCCCTTTCCGTCCGTGTTCGATTGTGCGTGCAAAGTGTTCGATGAAATGCCCCAGTGGAGATTTTCCGTCGTTTTCTCACATTCCTGCTGCGTGCCGCGCATCCGTGGATTCTCGAGGCAAGTATCACTTGCTACATGCTATACTATACATTTATATATGTTTTGACTCATTAAACCTGCAGAACTTAACTTGGTATAGTCGTTTCTCATTTGGTTGCAATATGAAATATATCATTTTACAGTTAACATAACATTTACAGTCTTCCAATTTAACACTAATAACTAAGTTTACCTGTTAATCACATCTTACTGTTTAATAGATGATAGCCCTTACGCATGTAGTTCTATAATATTCGGACATTCGTATTCAAAGGCTTGATATAACTGTATTGCATCGTCATTTAACTATTGCACCGCTAAGGGTGCTCAAACCTGTTAATATAATAAAACGGCTGCACTGTATTACTGCACTCTTGTGATTGAATGAAACTGCTTATTGTTGTTTACCTCATTGCTTATTTCCTACTGTTAATACCCTGTTCGATTATATATCTGTTTGTGAGCACACCCACGATATTGTTACATCTTGACTTGACTTTGTTACACATGGTATATATTGATACACCTGACATGGTACCGTTACTGCTGACTTGACCTGATGTACCATGACCTGACCTGTTACCTGATCTCGTGCCTAATGCCAACAAACCTGACATGTAGTCCTCATGGACCGTTCCTGTTGTCTATCCAGACAAACCTGCTTTTACCTGATCCTGTGTTGGCATTAGTTCTTGATTACTGAATACCCGACTCGACATACATAACTTGGGGGTATGGGAAAATCAAAAGTGTAAACTAAAGTGTAACTTAAAAGGGTATTACTTGATCCGTGGTCCCGGGGGGTAACGGGACAGAGCCATTCGTGACTCTTATATTTTCCTGATCCGTGGTCCCGGGGGTAACGGGACAGAACCACTATTGGTTCACATATTCCTGATCCGTGGTCCCGGGAGGTAACGGGACATATCCTTTGAGTTACATGGAGGATTACTCAAATTGATTTCAAAGACTTTAGAATAGAAAACCTGATAGAACAGTTTAGTTACCCACTGCACACTATCCTGCACTGCTTGATTCACATCATTGCTACTCTCGTTTTATTCATGTTTATTTTGCATTGCCTGTTACATTGTTCATATTATTACTTGATGACGTGACGCGCTGACGTCTGGGTTTTGCATGGCCCAGATTCCGTATCGCTGTCGCTGTCCGAGCAGGAGTATTTCAGCCAGCAGGCTGAGTTATGAGTTCTGTAGTGGTTAGTTTTATTTACTGCATTTTTATTTCCAGATTTGAGCCCGCATTATGGGACTTACTTTTCAATTATTGTATTGGATCATTTGCTTCCGCATTCATTTATCATTGACTCCTGTTATTCTGGATTATGGACATGTTTTTAGATAGTTTTATCTTGTTCTTGATATCTCTACAGCCGTAATGTGACTGTGAATGGATACTTCCTACCCACAGGTAGCATGGTTGGCTATGTCACGTGCCCAATCTAGCGTACTCTGGGAAGCGGGGCGTGACATGGTTCTTTTGGTATCAGAGCCATAGGATAGTCGGGTTGATTCTTTTGTAGTTGGGTATTGTACCTAATACACGAATCAGAATACCCGTGTTTAGGAAACATGTCCTGCCACCTTGACCGCTTTACCATTCTTGAATCACATTCTTCCTGATTATATCTTTTACGATGTGCAAACTTCCTTTGCATATCGATTCGAAAACCTGATTCCTTGTTATCTCTAGGACTTAAGCGACTTGGGTGGAGTTAAGTAATTGTGGCTATGATACCGCGGCATAGTTACAATGCGGTACTCTATTTAAGTATCTTGGAGTTCTAGCCTTGATCTATATTCAGAATCTATCATCATGCTAATATTGGGTGTTTTGAGTTCAGGAATATGGCCGGTAAGAATTTGAAGACGTACCAAGGCGTGTGGACGAAGCCGCCATGCTTGGAGTGATAAGGGGAATGCTGGAGAATCAAAGAAACAGACCGAGCTGATCCAGCAGCAAGCGGACTCGTTTTAGGAAGGTTTGCAGATCGTTCAGCAGTCTGTGAACAATGTTGGAGCTAAGCCAGTTGACCGAGTAGGGACAGTATCAGATTTCAGACGTTTGGGTCCGTATACATTTACTGGATTGGAGGAGCCGTTGCCAACAGAGCAGTGGCTAGTTGACACAGAGAACTTGCTTTTTTTGCGGCACAGATTCCAGATGACAAAAGAGTTGATGTGGTACGCATTCAGTTAGTGGACTACGCCCGAGAATGGTGGCTTATGGAGGAGACCCGCTTGCCCAAGCCGATCAAGTGGGCGGATTTTTCTAAGAGTTTCCTGGAGAAGTTCTTCCCGCGGACTGCACGGGAGGAAATGGAAGAGAAGTTCATCGGACTAAAGCAGAAGGGAGCACCCATAGATGTGCATGTAGCAGAATGGACGAGACTCAGTAGTTTCACTGAACCTTTAGTTGCCAACGATGCAGACATGGCACGGAGGTTCATGCGCAGACTGGACGTGGACATCCAGAGGCAGATTGTCTCCCTGGGTTTGATCACTTTCTCACAAGTACTTGCGGCAGCCGAGAGCAGCAGAGTTTATCTGGGATGAAGGGGAGTTTTTCTGTCAGGCCAGTCGAGTTTAGGGCTAGGCCGACAAACAATATTCTTGCAGCAATGGAAGTTGATAATAGTGAAGAGCCGGCTGTTGTTCGTGATTTTATGGATATGTTTGAAGATATATCGGGATTACCGCCGAAGCGAGACGTGGAGTTCGCAATTGATCTTATTCCTGGTGCAGCGCCAGTATCCAAAGCGTATTATCCAATGGCACCAGTAGAGTTGGAAGAAGTTAAGAACCAAGTTGCTGAATTGCTTGAGAAGGGTTGGATCCGCAGCAGTAAATCGCCTTGGGGAGCTCCAGTTCTTCTAGTAAAGAAGAAGGATGGCACAAGAAGAATGTGCATCGACTATCGAGAGTTAAACCGGGTGACTATTAAGAACAAGTACCCGATCCCTCGCATTGGAGAACTTTTGAGCAACTTAGTGGCGCGAGGGTATTCTCGAAACTGGATTTGCGATCCGGATATCATCAGGTCCGAGTGAAAGCAGAAGATATTTGCAAGACGGCGTTTCGAACTCGGTATGGACATTACGAGTACCTAGTAATGCCCTTCGGAGTAACGAATGCGCCGGCAATATTCATGGACTTGATGAACCGAATCTTCTCACCGTTCTTGGACCAGTTTATCGTGATATTCATTGACGATATTCTGGTTTACTCGAAGAGTTTTGAGGAGCATGCTGAGCATTTGAAGATCGCACTGCAGACATTGAGACAGGAGAAACTGTATGCGAAGATGAGTAAGTGCGAATTCTGGCTGGAGGAAGTGAAGTTTCTGGGGCATGTTGTGTCGGGCGATGGAATTGCCGTCGATCCAGAAAAGATTGCAGCAGTTCGAGATTGGCCTATTCCAAAGAATGTTGCTGAGATAAGAAGTTTCCTTGGATTAGCCGGATACTACAGGAGATTTGTGGAGAACTTCGCTCGTTTGGCAGAGCCGTTGACCAAGCTTACGCGCAAGGAGGTACCTTTTGTATGGACGGATAAATGTGCGTTAGCTTTCGAGACGTTAATAACCGCCCCTATTCTGACCGTACCAGACAATTCCGGAGGATTGGTAATTCACAGCGACGCATCTGGGAAAGGATTGGGATGTGTTTTGATGCAGCATGGGAAGGTGGTAGCATACTCATCAAGACAACTGAAGACCCATGAGAAGAATTATCCAACTCATGACTTAGAGCTTGCGGCTGTGATCTTCGCTTTGAAAATTTGGAGACACTACCTTTTGAGCGAGAGAGTCGAAGTTTTTACAGATCACAAGAGTTTGAAGTATGTGTTCACTGAGAAGGAGTTGAATATGAGGCAGCATAGATGGTTGGAGCTGATGGCCGACTATGATCTTGATCTTAAGAACCATCCGGGGAAGGTTAACGTCGTGCCGGATGCGCTTAGCCGGTTACCAGTAATTCAAGTGTTAACTACGCAGAAGGAGATCATTGCAGATTTTCGAAGATTTGACTTGGAGGTTGTGCTACCCGCGTTCTACGGGACAGTTGTTGCAGCTGCAAGTACATTCGTCTTTGATCGAGAATTTTAAAGCAGCTCAATCGCAGGATCCTAGACTGCAAAAGTTTCGAGAGCAGGTTGAAGCCGGGCTACGAACAGATTTATTGATCCACGAAGATGGTTCGTTGAGGTATGGTAGCCGTTTGTGTGTGCCAAAGGGTGATGTTCGTGAAGAGCTTATGAAGGAGGCACACAGTTCAGCTTATTCTGTACATCCAGGAGGCACAAAGATGTACCGAGATATTCGACAGCATTTCTGGTGGGAGGGCATGAAACGGGAGATTGCTCGCTTTGTGTCAAAGTGCTTGGTGTGTCAGCAAGTTAAGGCTGAACATCAAAAGGTTGCTGGTTTATTGCAACCACTTCCGATTTCTCAGTGGAAGTGGGAACATATAACTATGGATTTCGTGACGGCTTTACCGCGAAGTCCAAAAGACAACCATGCTATATGGGTAATTGTTGATCGGTTGACCAAGGCAGCTCACTTTATTCCTTTCCGGGTTGGTCAATCAACGGAGACTTTGGCAGAACGGTACATGCAGGAGATTGTAAGATTTCATGGCGTACCGGTGAGCATCGTGTCCGATCGAGACACTCGGTTCTTATCACACTTCTGGAGGAGTTTACAGGAAAGTTTGGGGACTCGATTGAAGTTTAGCACAGCTTATCATCCTTAAACTGATGGTCAGTCGGAGAGAACGATCCAAATTCTTGAGGATATGTTGAGAGCATGCATGTTGGACTTCAAGGGGTCTTGGGAGGATTATCTACTTTTGGTGGAGTCGTCTTACAACCACAGTTTTCAAGCAGCTATTCAGATGGCTCCATTTGAAGCTTTGTATGGTCGTAAATACCGTTCACCTGTTTGTTGGGACGATGTCGGTGAACGAAGATTATTGGGACCAGATTTGGTTGTGCAGACAGTTGAGAAGGTTAACCCTATCAGAAATCATATGAAGGCAGCACAGGACCGACAGAAGAGTTGGGCAGATACGTCAAGAAGACCTCTAGAGTTCACCATGGGTGATTTGGTATTCTTGAAGATATCACCGACTAGAGGGGTGATTCGTTTTGGAAGTCGAGGAAAGCTTAGTTCTCGATTCGTTGGACCCTTTGAGATCTTGGAGCGTGTTGGTGAGGTAGCGTATCGTTTGGCGTTACCGCAGTCCTTGACGAATATGCACGATGTGTTTCACGTATCTCGACTCCGTAGGTATGTTCGAGATGAAACACACGTATTGGATCATTCAGAGCTAACAGTATGAGAAGACTTGACTTTTGAGGAGCGACCGATTGGAATCGTGGATCGAAGGGAAAAGGTTCTTAAGAACAAGGTTATCCCCCTTGTGCTTGTTTCTTGGGGTAATCGCTCGCATGGAGAGTCCACTTGGGAACGAGAAGATGAAATCCGGCAGAAGTTTCCTCACATTTTCTTGTAGTTATCTATCTTTGTATTCTTGGAATTTCGAGGACGAAATTCTTTTGTAGTTGGGTATAATGTAACACCCGAGGCCAATGCTACTATTTTCAGTTACTGTTTGAGCATAATGTGGTACTCATTTCATTTAACTTGCTTGTTTGTTGCTTACTGTAAAATTTACCCGGCAAAGTCATTTCTACATATAACAAATTTTGGCATCTAAAATAAAATTGAAAATATTCATCTTGGCCTACTTAACACCCCTAGTCTCGTGGTAGCGTCCGTGCATTGTGTTCTCGTCCCGTTCAGTGAAACGGGCGAGTTTGGACGGCTACGCGCGCGTACATGTGTCCGTTTTGGGGGTATGCTTTTTAATCATAAAACATTTAATTTTAAAATTTGGATCCCGCTTAAAATCCTATTATTTCAATTTCAAATCTTTGGACCCAACCCGGGCGCGATTTGGAAATGTTTCATTTAGCGCCAAAATTCCAAATTAATAAAATATTCAAACTATAATATATGCATAATCTTACTGTTCATTTAACAATTAAAAATCTTTTAAATATTCTTTAAACCCACGAATCTCTCCCCTGGCCAGTCATGGAAGGTTTAATTCGTGGGCCCCTCTCCATTTTATTCCTCTCTCTCTCGGTCTCTAACGTCTCTCTCTCTCTCTCTCTCTCTCTCTCTCTTTCCCCATCTCTCTCTCTCTCCTCTATATATATTCTCATCCTCCATAATATTTCCAGAACGCGAGAAACCTAGGGCGCCTTAACCCTAGCCGCCTCGTCACCGCCGCCGCCGTCGCCGCTCTCAACCTCCTCGCCTCCTTCTCCTCTCTCTCCTCCTCACACTCATGCTCGAGCTCTCCCTTGCACGACCCAAACCAACCCCGCAGCCTCGTCGCAACCCTCGCCTGCACCCATCATCGCCCGCACACCCCGTCTCCACCGCCGGCGACCATGCTCGTCGACCTTCTCCTTCACCTCACCTCCTATCCTTCCCCTATGAACCCCGATCACCCGACTTCTTAAAACATACTACAACCATCACCCGATCCCTGCACGTCTGCGACCCTCGCTGTCCTCGTCACCGGAGCTCCGACCTCGCCGTCGCCTCCATGACCCCGTCTCCCTTTCCTTTCCCTCATCACCTCTGACCTTCACCAGTATACTTTAAACCTTACACACCTCGATCCCCGACAATCATGAAAACCCCACTGTCATCGCCGACCTCGCCTTTTTCCACTGCAGATCACCTCCCATTCGACGCGACTTCGAGACGAGAACCGAGGCTCCAGTGTGTGTCTTGCATTTGCGTGAACGAAGTGATCATTTCTCTGCCTTTAGATCCCCTTTCCGTCCGTGTTCGATTGTGCGTGCAAAGTGTTCGATGAAATGTCCCAGTGGAGATTTTCCGTCGTTTTCTCACATTCCTGCTGCGTGCCGCGCATCCGTGGATTCTCGAGGCAAGTATCACTTGCTACATGCTATACTATACATTTATATATGTTTTGACTCATTAAACCTGCAGAACTTAACTTGGTATAGTCGTTTCTCATTTGGTTGCAATATGAAATATATCATTTTACAGTTAACATAACATTTACAGTCTGCCAATTTAACACTAATAACTAAGTTTACCTGTTAATCACATCTTACTGTTTAATAGATGATAGCCCTTACGCATGTAGTTCTATTATATTCGGACATTCGTATTCAAAAGCTTGATATAACTGTATTGCATCGTCATTTAACTATTGCACCGCTAAGGGTGCTCAAACCTGTTAATATAATAAAACGGCTGCACTGTATTACTGCACTCTTGTGATTGAATGAAACTGCTTATTGTTATTTACCTCATTGCTTATTTCCTACTGTTAATACCCTGTTCGATTATATATCTGTTTGTGAGCACACCCACGATATTGTTACATCTTGACTTGACTTTGTTACACATGGTATATATTGATACACCTGACATGGTACCGTTACTGCTGACTTGACCTGATGTACCATGACCTGACCTGTTACCTGATCTCGTGCCTAATGCCAACAAACCTGACATGTAGTCCTCATGGACCGTTCCTGTTGTCTATCCAGACAAACCTGCTTTTACCTGATCCTGTGTTGGCATTAGTTCTTGATTACTGAATACCCGACTCGACATACATAACTTGGGGGTATGGGGAAATCAAAAGTGTAAACTAAAGTGTAACTTAAAAGGGTATTACTTGATCCGTGGTCCCGGGGGGTAACGGGACAGAGCCATTCGTGACTCTTGCATTTTCCTGATCCGTGGTCCCGGGGGGTAACGGGACAGAACCACTATTGGTTCACATATTCCTGATCCGTGGTCCCGGGAGGTAACGGGACATATCCTTTAAGTTACATGGAGGATTACTCAAATTGATTTCAAAGACTTTAGAATAGAAAACCTGATAGAACAGTTTAGTTACCCACTGCACACTATCCTGCACTGCTTGATTCACATCATTACTACTCTCGTTTTGTTCATGTTTATTTTGCATTGCCTGTTACATTGTTCATATTATTACTTGATGACGTAACGCGCTGACGTCTGGGTTTTGCATGGCCCAGATTCCGTATCGCTGTCGCTGTCCGAGCAGGAGTACTTCAGCCAGCAGGCTGAGTTGTGAGTTCTGTAGTGGTTAGTTTTATTTACTGCATTTTTATTTCCAGATTTGAGCCCGCATTATGGGACTTACTTTTCAGTTATTGTATTGGATCATTTGCTTCCGCATTCATTTATCATTGACTCCTGTTATTCTGGATTATGGACATGTTTTTAGATAGTTTTATCTTATTCTTGATATCTCTACAGCCGTAATGTGACTGTGGATGGATACTTCCTACCCACAGGTAGCATGGTTGGCTATATCACGTGCCCAATCTAGCGTACTCTGGGAAGCGGGGCGTGACATCTCCTCCAGCGAGGAGAGCTCGCCGGCGGCCCGCATCGCCGGGGTAATTTCCTCATCCTCCATATGGACGACGAGGGCGACGTGCTGGTGGACCTAAAAAATCAGAAGGAAGGGGGTCAGCAAAGACAGGGGGACACCAAATCTCACGAATGATAAGATGCTAAGTAAGGGATGATCACTAACCTGCATGGCCTCTTGGGCGATTGCCACCATCTGCGCCCTGAAAGTCCCCTGAGGGACCTTGCCCCCGGCCGACCTCTCCATGTCAGCCAGCAGGCTGTCGGCGACAGAAAGCCCCGAGGGCACCTTAAAACGGAGGTCCCCTTCGTCCACCAAGATCGGGGAGGCCGGGGTCCGCGGAACTGTCCGGGGGAACCTTTTGAGAGACAGCCCCAGAGAGTCGATCTCTATCTCCGAAGCCTGGGCCCCTATTCCCGAGCCCACTTTCGGCTCGGCGCCTGGCTAGGCTCTGGGGCACGGCTCGCACTCGAACATCGGGGAGGGGCGACGGCCAGGGAAGCTGGGGTCGACGTTGGACGAGAAGAGCTGGCACCACCAGCCCTTGATCCCCTCTTCGGTTTGCGCATGGCCGCTTGAAGTTGGCTCGAGTCCATAGGTTCTGCACAAGACAAGATACAATGGGGTCAGCAACATAAGCAGAAATGAAAATAAACATAAGTCTAACAGATCGCCTGCGAGCTCCTAACTTACCGGCAAACTGAACAGGGCTAAGCCCAGCCCAGCTAAGGGCTCGCTCGGAAAGCAGCACGTCGGCCCGGGGGACGGGCTCCCACTCCGCCACTTTTAGCGCGTCGGGATCATTGGACTAACTCTCCCGCTGGCATCTATACCTAGACCACTGGGTGGGCACGGGCCAGTTCTCACCCTCTGGCGGCCCAATGAAGAAAAACTTCTTCTTCCAACCGTGGATAGAAGAAGAGACGACGACGACCCTCTACCCGGCGGCGCACCCCCGCTGTTTCCTAAAGGAGATGTAAACCCACCACGGGTAACCCGCGCGAGTGCCAGGGTGGCGCTTATAAAGGAGAAAAGAGGCAAGGGTAGACAGCCTGAAAGGGATCGACTGCAACTTCAGGCGGACCAGGAACCTGAGGAGAATCCTCCAGGAGTTCGGCACTAGCTGGCCCGGGGCTAGCCCGAAATGATTCAGCGCTCTAGTGACCTCAGGGGAGAAGGGCAGGCGCATTCCGGCCCAAAAGGCTTCTAAGTACAGGACAATCTCCTTGCCCTGTACTTGGTCTGCCCTCTCCCCTTTCCCGGCCAAGCGCAACTTATGGCCGGGAGGAATATGGAAACGCCTCCGGGCGGTGGCGAGCTCTCCCTCGTACCTCACCGTAGACGACGCGACAGGCGCACCTGCGACCTCCACTCTGGGAATCGCCCCCGTCGCGCGACCCTGGGAAGGAGACCTAACCCTAACTCCCTGTGAAGACCCCGATCCAGAAGAAGAAGAAGAAGAGGAAGAAACAGGAGAAGAATCTACAAGGGACCCCCCATACTCTACCCCAACTACATCTACAGACTCCTCAGAGGAAGACATCTAACCTGATGAAGAGGGGTCCTCGGAAAAGTAAACGTTGAAAGGCCGACCTAAAGAGAGGACCACCGAGCTGACAAGACTAAAAGCGAGGAAATTTTGAAGAGGTGTAGGCCCTCATATGGACCCCACCTCTACTTGTAGCCAACCAGCGCACTCATCCAATGGCGACGACCATCTCCCGCCAAAATGACTCTTCGCACTCGACGGTCACCATCACTCCACCTGTCACGCGCACATTGGCCGCACCCCATCGGGCGCAGTAAACCTGTGGCATGTCGCGTCAGCCAACCAGCGCCCGCCACGTGGGTAGTCGCTTCGGTAACCATACCCACGATTTGGTGCCCCTCTTTAATGGAAGATCGGATCCCTGATTTGCTGACGCCATCCGGAGAATACGACAAATCGCCCGGGAGTACACCAAGATATCTTCGAAGTGGAGCTCACCTCAGGTGACCCGGCTGACCACTCTCGACCCGATCCATCAATTGGTCGGGACGAGAGTGGGGGGTTAACGATGATGCTCAATATCGGTCATCTCCCGGATCATGACACATGGCAGATGACGTGTCCATAGGCTCGCAAGCAAGGACCTATAGTGGCCGACCAGGCCGCTCCTGTGCCCGTCCCACGGGCAACCCCTGGCTCGTCTCCGAGCCCTATGCACGATTGGCCACCTCGGCCCTGTCAGCTCATCTCCGAGTTACCGCAGAACCAAGATACCTCGGCTCTCCCGCTCGTCCACGAGCTCTCCCGCCGAGGTTATCTTCCTCAGTCTCATCGACCGACCAACGGCATCACTCACAGGCGTAACCGCCATCTCGTGAATCTCGCCATGCGCGAGATCTCCGCCGGCCACATCCCTCGTTCCATGCCATCATGATCCCCCATTAACGAGCCTGTCTCGCCATTAATGCGGGATACCGTCCATCGCGCGGGCGTGACGTCGGAAGCGTAACGGTCGGCGTGATTCTCGCGCCAGCCTGCCTGCTGCCGTCACTATTTAAACCCCTCCTTCAGACGATTCAGGTAAGCCATCTTGACCCCACTAAAGCCATTACTCTGCTCGGACTCCCTCTCTAACTTGATCGTCGGAAGGTTCTCGGTGGTCCAACCACCCTGGGATTTCCTTGCAGGTAGCTCGACAACAACAACCACAGCAACAACCTTAACCCATTGAGATCCACACGCATCAGATGCAATCCTCAAGATCCAATCCCAGCCGTTTATCGCCGCCATCACTAAATCAACGGAAGACAACACCTCGACGCGATCCAGGTCGCGTCAGATTAATAGTTTATTTAATTCTAAATAGCATATCTATGAAAAATAATTATAATGTACCTATGTTCTTTTCAAATCTAGTATTAGTTTATTTATTTATTACTTCATATAATTCGTATCTGCTTATTCATTCTCAAAAAGCATTCATGAAAAGCTTATATTTTATAATGAATTTTTATCTTGACAGACGGCGGAAGCAAGTAATTTAAGTCAAGGATCAATTGAGATTAGAAGAGAAATAATCAGCAAACCTGTCGTAAATTTAGTTTATTTGTTTCATGAAAAACAATAGCGGTGATGAAATTAAATGACTAATCATGATTTTTTGATAGGTTTGCATCGGAATGGCTGCCTTAATCATCCATCATGCTGGGCAATTTGAATATGGCAATTACAAAAGAGGTTGTACAACTGAAAAATACCTAGAGTTGGAGCACTTTAGTTGGTCTGGACTTGTTGAAATAATAGGAAAGATAGAATATGATTATGGTTATAGTGTTTTATTGATGAGTAACAAAACATCATTCGTTCCAGTTTTTGATGACAAAGAGTTGATGAAATTAAAGCAATCATTGAGTCATCTGTCTGAAGTACACTTTTTCTTGGACCATCATAAGCTTGATTCAGTTTCAATTTGTGACACTGAAAAATTAGCAATGAGCAATAGAAGGTATTTTTAATTCTTTTGTTGTCATGTTTAAATTCATAATACGCATAGCGCACTAACTGCATCAAATTTTTATAACAGGGAACGCATGCCAATACAAGAAAGGAGATCTCCTGGGATTTTTAAAGCATCTCAATTAAGGGCCATGAGTGTTACAAGGTACTTTTAGTTATGCAATTATACACCATGTTGCAATATCGTTTCCTTAAAACAAAAACATGAGATGTCTTTGCTAATTAAATAATGTTTACGAATTGCTTATAATGTTATTTACTGATCAATTTCCTCCTGGTTTGATGATATGGAGCTATTAACAGTGTGAGAGACATGATCGTCTAGGAATCTTGATAAGACCGCTATGTCCACTGAAGTTGAAAATTATAAAGAAGAAAATAATTATGTGGCGGAGGGAAGTGAAGAAAGAGACGATGAGAGTGAAGAAGTTTTAGATGGTGGGTTGAAAATAGATGTCAGAGGGAAGTGCAGAAAGTGACAATGGAAGTGAAGAAAGTGACAATGAAAGTGAAGAAATCCCGAGAGCGGCCGAAACCGCACGGTTTTTCCCTTTAAAGTGAACCGGACCCGACCAGGGGCCACTTCTCAGGAGGTCACCCATCTCAAGACTTTCCTGGCCCGAGCACGCTTAACTACGGAGTTCTCAAGCTCCTGTAGTTCCGGTTCACTTAAAAAGCACCTCTGTAATTGAGTGTGGTATCATTACATTTATAATACAGTTCGGTCCTCTTTCGGAACGTGTTCCGAAGATTTCTCATTGTTCTGCAGTGGGTCCCAGGACTTAAGAGGTGGCCCTCACTGATTCAAGAGGTGGCCCCTGCCCCCTTGGCATGACAATTGGCGTAGCACTTTGTTCCATGTGGCACTTTGTTCCGTGAGCAAGAATCGGGTCCCGACATTCCCCCCTTTGAACAATGGTTCGTCCTCGAACCACAAACCTACTACTGAGGGACCTGCATGGGCCACTAACAAAACATTCTTTACATTACATATTCCTTGAATCCATTTTGAACTCCATCTTCGGTTTTTTTGAAGTCTATCTCAAGACTTTTGAATTCTTAACTCTTATTCACCCTTTCTATTTGTATCTCGTTGGCATATTAGCTTAATTGGTTAGAGTATCAATCGACGGAGCTCGAAGACGACATCATCCTAATCATGTTTCCTTACTCTGTTACATCATCCTTCTTGAGTAATTTCGAGAACGAAATTATTTTTAAGGAGGGTGGAATGTAACGATCCCAAAATCTTTATACATTTGTATTATCCCTCTTCAATAATATACCATATTTATTTGTACTTGGTATTTTCCGTTTTCTATTAAATTTATTACTGTTTTATTCCTCAATCTATTATGTATTTTTTTCTAGGTACAATTTCTTTTTCTTATATTTAAGTTTTTAACTTCTCATTCTTATTTTTTTCTTTCATAAATATTTAACCCAAATCCATTATTCTTATTCTCTACAGCCCATCTCAAAAGCCCACTTTCTTTTTAAGCAACAACATATATTTAATTATAATTAAATATGCATGAACAACCTTATAGCTCATTGGTTAAATCCTTGCATTGTTATTCCATAAGTCACATGTTCAAATCCCCATTCTTGCAATTAATTTTTATCATTTTTTATTTTTCTCATAACCTACAAATGAGACCTTTCATTTCCAAAATGAATGGCGACCTTTCATTTCTCTTTTAATTCCCATGTTGAATGCATATATTATGATAGATAATTCACCATTACACCATCTTTATTTGTCCTCCTCTTTCTTTTTCTTCCTCACATTTTTCTATCTCTCACTTCTCCCTCTTCACCTAGAGTTATAGAAGAAGAACACAAAGAAGTTTTCAAGAAAGTCTCGCTAGAAACGCGAGGCTATCAGCAGATAGACAAGTCCGGTGACAATATCGGCTTGTGTATGTAAGTCCCTTCTCTCTTTCCCTCCCTCCATCTCTTTCTCTTTCTCTTTCTCTTTTTGATATTGCCATGAAAAACTTTCCTTGTCATATCACAGTACCTAAATAATTAATCAAATGGATACATATATAAATAATGAACACACGCAAACATACACACATATATAGTTTGTAAAGTTTTTTTCATTACTCTCAATCCACAGGTTAAGATTTCATAGTAATCAATTAGAATTGCATCGTTTGTTGTTGTATTTTAAATTACTTTATTCAAATTTTGTAAAAGAAAATGAATTTACGAATAAATACCATGGTTTCCTCATTCTCACATATGACATATCAATACCTTTACTTTTAAATTAATTTTTAGAAATTAATTTTTACTTATGGAAATTTCAGGAATTTTACATATGATAGAATATATTTTTTTGTACACGCTGTAAAATTTTTAGATCGAACCGAATAACGGTTTAGGTGTTACGTAGTTTTTTTTATTCACTGTTTTTAAAACCAGAAAACTGTCATTAAGGGTCTTCTTCGAGAGACCATAACTCTATAATCGTTAATCCAAACTAAGTGTTTTCAGATGTTTTGAACATCTACATCGAAATATATATATTTTCTTAGTTTTAAGTTTTTACTGAAAACCGACGTAAAAGATAGAAAACTGTGTTACAATATTAAGCGACGAATCTGGACAGAATCTGTCCTGATTCGCACATTGTTTTTAAATTAGACATAACTCAAACTCTCGATATCCGTTCGTGACAAACTTTAGATGTGTAGATGCACAGTTGATAGAAATATAATTTTATGTATATTAGATTACTTAGAAATGCATGAAACAACCTGATATAGGCTTTGCAATACAATATATAGTTGCTGTCCAGAAATTTGAATTTTTGTTTTAAATGCTGATATTAAAATGATCATAACTAAAGTTTTAGAAATCTAAATCGCGCTAATCTTGGTGTTTTGGATAAGTACATCGAAATAGCTACAATTTTCTAATAATTTTTGTAACCTGAAACCCGATAGAACTTAACTCAAACTGCGTTTTAAAAATGTGTGACGGTGCTGAACAGATTCTGATCTGTTTTGCTCGACGATACGAAAACGAGTATATCTCCAAAACTGGTAGTCGTATTTAGGCGAGACTGGAACTCACGTGTGCATAACACTTAATTCTATATTTTCGTTTATATTCTAACTTTAAATGACTTGATTAACTAGTCGTACATAACACATATTTACAATATTATTTTTGGACGTTTCTTATATACTTATCTTATATCATGTTCTATGATTATTTATCTATTTTTATTTGTATGACTTGTGATCAAACCATTAAATGCTAGAATTGACTTGATCTTGACACAACTCAATCATGAATACTTGAATCCAGTATGTACACTTGAACTAACTTAACATCAAACCATGAATACAATTTTTCATGACTTGCACTTGACATGACTACAGGAACTCAATCTTGAAAACTTGATATCATACATCACCTTTTGTATTCATGAATTCGATCAAGACTCGTAACATTAATCATAAACTAATAAACACGGGGTGCTTTGGTAGTTTGTGTTGGATATATGTATGCCCTAGAGGCCATTATGTGATAGTGGATGTATCTATACATGTATATATATATTCAGTTTGCATTCTTGCTCGACATGATAGTATGCTATCTGGTTATTCTTTATCTGACATGTTGATTTGATCATGCTTTTATTCATTCATACATGCTGATAAAGCCCCAAGGATATCTGCTTGACTACTCTGATTATGATGGAGATCATACTAGTGGGACATCTGTAGTCTATAAGCATATCCTGAAATGTCCCTAGTCGGAGGTGTATCGAGACGGGGCATCGATATACCAGAGTAGACTAGCGTATATGATACTAGACCCATGTGATGGGCGATGGATGTTCCCACATTCATCGATGTTTGACATCAAGATCATATACGGGTGCTCAGTGCTGACTGGGTATACTGGACGGACTCGCCGAGAACTCCTATATGGAATTATATCTATCGTCGGATAGCAGTTCTCAGGTGACACTGGTACAGGTTAGTCTGTAGACCCGAGATCGTCATGGAGTCTTGTGTGTTCTCCCACTGTACTTTGATTGCCACCCTACCACGGCTCTACTGAGTCGTGCAAACAGGTGGCCGTTGGGTACAGTCCCGAGACACACGAAGGCAATGAGCGATAGGAGGGGTTTCGTCTCTCCCGGTATTGGGAGTTGATGCTGTGCTCGACTGGTTATAACAGCAAGTCCCTGGCCAGGGCTGCTGAGATTTGCTGATAAGTGTTATCAGTAGTTTCTCGATCTGTTATAGACCATTCACCGACACGACCTATTGAGTTATTGGGGTCGACGTGACCATCCCTAGGCTCGATATGCAGCATATCTGACGAAGAGACCGGACTGTACGGTAGTGTTGCCGGATGGCTCGACGGGAGTTGTAACAGGTTCGCTTGTTTTCTTCTTATCGCTCAATACCCGGGTGGCCGTTACGTTTGGCTGACCGCTTGCGGCTTGGGGGTGCTTGATATGATCATCACCCACTGCCGGCGTATTGACGAGTCTTAGAGTCCCACATAGGAGTTACCTAGTCCAGGCGAAACGTTGTGGTGCGCGTATGCGATATGCGCTTGGACCCGATTAAAATGCGTGTATGGGATACCGTATATTAATTGGGCGGCTTGCTAATGGTCGGGTCATATGTGATATGACCGGATTAGTGAATCAAGTGTTGATTCATCATTAGTTTCTCACTACAAATCCTATTTTGTTTATGTTGTATGTATGCATGCATGTGTGCATTCATTCTTGTTCATGCACATATGGATGTGCAAGCACACATGCATACATACATCATATATTATCATGGTTGTTTATACAATGGAAATGGTGGATGTATAAGAATTACACCATGGTTGTATTTGGATAATTATTGGATTTAAATTAAAGCAAAAGAAAATGAAAAATGGGTTAAATCACTTAAGAAATTCTACACTCTTCTAACTCAACCATGCTCACCTAACATTTAACCCATAGTTTATTTTCTTATCATGCTTTTGATTTAAAATAAAATGTTATCTATTTATTTAACCATGGTTGGTTAAGAGAAAGAAAAATATATATAACTATTTTCCTTTTCTCTTTCACAAGATAATTCATTCTCTTCTTCACAAAGTCCATCATCTTCATCAACCTCCATGCTTAAGCTCTCTAGTTCTTATAAGAGAGTGAATCACTCATAAAAATAAGATTTTGAAGTGAGATCCATAGCCACAACTTCATTCTAATCAAGTCTAGCTCACTTGATTAGAGTGTTCTCTTTGTTTTTCAAAGTTGCAAGCTTGGACGGGAAAACTCCGGGTGGATCGTCGTGGACGTGGGAGGAGTACAAGCGGACCTTCATCCAACACCCAAAGAGCCTAAGGAGCGAAGCAAAAACGGGAGCTACAAAGGTTGTAGCCTTCAAACCCTAACTTTTGTTAGCTTAAAGTTTAGTAAACCTAATTTTCTAGGATCGATTCCTTTGCTTGTTAGTTTAGCACCATAAAAATGAAAACTTTAGATCATGTGATGCTTGTAATCTCTTCATAGGGTGCTAAGCTAACCTTACAGTTTGAATATGAATCCAACGGAATCTCATGAGTCCCATTAATACAAATCATGTTGCTGTGGTACCGGGCTGAAACGGTACAAATCATGTTACTGTGGTACCGGGCTGAAATGGTACAAATCATGAATTCATGAATGAGGGCCCGTGTTTCTAAGCCCCTGGATGATAGCCTGTTGGGTTTGGAATACTTCAATAATAATTGAAGTCCCCCTATTTTAGGCCCGTGATCCCTTACCCCTGGACGATAGCCTTGGGTTCGAGAATACTTTTGAGATTGGTTGATATTCACACTTAAACTGGCGTTAGGATATATTACCTTGTAGAGACCCCTTAGGACACGGACATCTACTTCATATTCACTATACTTACACTCTATGGCTATGTTATACTTGTTTTCTATGCTGATATAGTTGACATACACATTGCCATACATGCTACCATACTTGTTTATATGTTCATGATTTATATTCATTCTATACTCGTTTACGATGCTCATGTTATATTGCCATACTTACATAGTTGTCATTAACATTACCATGTTATACTTATTCATATTTTATTTCCATTCATACTATATCACATGTCACATTGCATATTCATTTATATACTTTCACATCCCACCTTTCTTGGGGACTTACCGAGCGCAAGTTCGCTGAAGGGCATTCCACCCATTTCTTTGTTTCCTTGGAATGTTCGTCAGATGATCTAGATTGAGTCGAGTCAGAAGAATTACTTTCAGCTTGCGGAGCAGACCGACTACTAATTCATTCTTTTTAGCTTTTACTTCCAGTATGCCACTTGTTTAGGCACTTCCTTTTATGTATTTTTGTTTTCAGACATCATGTATTCAGTTTGAAACTTGTGAAAGTTGGGAATGTAAATATATAAAGTTGGATTTTCATTATCATGACTTTTCTTGTTATTTTATATTGCTTATATATGCTTAGCGTATTTGTTTTGAGAAACGATCTTCTCGGAATAAATACGTTGCGGGCTTGTCACGTGCCGTTACCGCTCTTTCGGGAAGCAGGGCGCAACATAAAAGCATTGCAAAGCCATGCAGGGGCTAATGGTTATACAGTGAAGCATATAAAGAACGACAGCTATAGAGTGACTGTTGTATGCTCTAAAAAGGTAGTAGAGAAGTGTATGTGGAGAATATATGCATCATGGGCGCCAGAAAAGAAGTCGTTTCAAATCAAGAGTATAAAGGGAAAACATATTTGTTAAAAAATTTGGACAAACAAGTATACGACGACGGAATGGATTGCCAATAAATATCAAGATCAAATTAAGGAGAATCCAAATTGGGATGCGAAAACCATGACAATGACTTTGAAAAGAGATTTTATGTTGGATGTAAAACCTGGTCAACTATGTAAAGCAAAAAGAGAAGTGAAGAAATGATATGGGGATAGACACAAGGAGTAGTATTGGAAGATAAAGGATTACGCCAACATATTCCTTCTGAAAAATCCAAGAAGTTTTGTTAAAGTACAAGTGGACACCTTCTTTCCTAACTTTCCTCCAGTCTTCAAGAGAATCTACACCTCATTTGCTGCACAAATTCAAGGATTCAATGAAGGATGTAGGCCATTCATCGTGCTCGATGGTTGCCACTTGAATGTCCAATCTAATTTCTTGCTAAGTGCAATAGAAAGGTAATGTTTAATAAAAAAATATTTCATTCTTGCTGACTTGAATAGGCTAACATAAATGTTTAATGTTTCTATATTTATTTTGTTAGGGATGCAAACGATGAGATGTTTCCCATTGCATGGGCAGTAGTGGAAGCCGAGACGAAGGATGCTTGGAAGTTCTTCTTAGAATGCATCCATGGTTCATTGGGTTCATCCAACGAGAATGGTTGGATGTTCTTATCAGATAGGCAAAAGGTATGTAACGACTCTGAATTTTCTGTACAAATTTTTTCAGTTTAATATATAGAAAGGAGTTTACAAGCATGAATACAAGTATAAGTATATCTTGTTTAAGAACGGTAAGAAAGCACTTGTAGCTCACTGCTAAAGCCCTTACACTGCTGTGACGTAGCTCCTGTGTTCGAATCCCATCAGATACATTATTTTTTTTGATTTATTTTTAAAACTTTTTGGAACCGTAGCCAAAAGTCTTCGGGCTTTGCACACACAACTTTTGGCCTACCCCTAACTCCCCATGCACTGTTTGATTTCGCTGCAATCAAACAGAGACTCTTCAATTCACAATTTATCATCTTTTTAATGCTTTTTAATGCACACTTTCAATTCCAAAACCCTAATTCCACACAATAAATACTACCACATGCCCTAGCCTTTCCCCATTCTGAAAATTCTAGCCAAAACTATCAAAATTTCTCAACTACAAGAGGAGTACAAGTGAAGTTAGTAAGAGATCAAGTTCCGGCGATGATCAAAGCAAATTCCGGTGATCCCGCGATGCCACGATGACAATAATCTCTTCCCCTACCTCTTCTTAGTATAACCAAGTGGTAAGTCCCTCCCACTCTCTCTTCTTCCTCTTTGAAAATCTCTTTTCAAAACATATGTCGGAAGTGGAGTTAGTACCGATATCTTCTTCTAAACCCTAAAAAGTTCACTTTTTCTTACATATTTTTCATCCATATTCTTACACCATATTTATAATCATATAAACAATACTTAGAACCAATTTTAATCAAGAATATCATGCAAAATAGTTTTAACTTAACTTTTACGCTAAAATACCATGAACTTCACATATCTCTATTTTAATATTGTTGTTAATTATACCCTTAGAAAACTTCACGGGGTAATGACCTACTCCTCACAAACACACATGGTTCCATAGCACGATACTCTTTAAACGTATTTGTTCCCCTCCGAACGGCGGCCTGCGACGTCGGGACGTCACGTGCCTGAGGTTCGGGGCAGATGCTATTTGGTTTTTATCCGTCCATCTCTTCGAAGATGCCAAGTTGATTTATGGCACCGTGTATCGAAGGTTTAGACGGATGCGGCCGATGTAGCAGACTTTGTCAGATTCCCCCTCGCTTGAGGGGTTTTTGATTGTGGGGACGCTCTTCCCTGCAGGCGCAAGCCCCTGCAGTTAATTACGCTACCGCTTTGCGGTAACAACTTTCTCCTGCTCCAGAATTTCACTTCGTGTCGTGTGTGTTTGTTTTATTTGTGGTTGCCCGTGGATTGTATACGGGGACTGAGTAATGCCGTCGCCCGTAGGACGTGGATTAGTCCAAATCCGTATTTACTTAGATTTGGGTTTGGTGTTTTTAGTTTAAGGATACGTTAGTCGCGTTGCGGCTAAGATCAACTTAAACGTTCGTTAAGGATACGTTAGTCCTGTTTGAGACTAAGATCAACTTAACGGGACCATTTAGGTCCGACAAAAGAGCATTTGGGCTCTATTTTGCCAGTTTAGGGACGTGGTGGTCCGTCGCCAGTTTAAGGACGTAGTGGTCCATCGCCAGTTTTAGGGACGTGGTGGTCCATTATTAGTTTAGGGACGTTTCGGTCCGATATTAGTTTAGGGACGTTTCGGTCCATCGCCAGTTTAAGGACGTAGTGGTCCATCGCCAGTTTTAGGGACGTGGTGGTCCATTATTAGTTTAGGGACGTTTCGGTCCGATATTAGTTTAGGGACGTTTCGGTCCATCGCCAGTTTAAGGACGTAGTGGTCCATATCGATGTATGGTCGTTGGGACCCGTCACCTCTTTGACGTCGTTGAGGAATTACAACGACGGATGTCAAAGAAGTTCAGAGATGTACCCTCGAACCGGATGTAAATTGATTTAGAAGAGCAATTTTGCTCAGTCAATTTAATTTAAGGACTTATGGCCAAAATTGGGCTAAGTCCAGTTGAAATGTTCAACATTTTATTTGCTTTTGCATTGCATTTCTTTTTTTATTTTTATTTGGGCCTTGCCCAGAAAGGATGCAGAGCATCAATTTGTTTTGGGCTCTGCCCTTTTAGGAATGATGCAAGGCATCAATTTTATTTGGGCTCTGCCCTTGTATAAAGGATGCAAAGCATCAATTTATTTGGGCTCTGCCCATTTATTGCCTTGCAATTTAATTAGGCCCACTAGGTCCTTTTGATTTGGGCCTGGCCCTTTAAGAAATGCTTTGCATTTGTCAGGCGCATTGCGCCAATCAAAAAGCACAACAGTGCAAATTCATAAGTGCAAAGCACTATTAATTTGAGAATTTTTTTTTAGATTCAAGAACCAATGGTTCATAAAGCACTATTTGATTTCCTGATCTAATTCAGATCAAAGAAGAACAAGTTTTTCTTTTTATTTCAAGAACCGAAGGTTCATAAAAGTGCAAAGCACTATTTTTTTTTATTTCTTTTTTTTTTTATTTCTTGTTTTAGAGAGCCAGTGGTTCATAAGAAGTGCAAAGCACTATTAATTTAAAAACCTTTTAGGTTCAAGAACCGATGGTTCATAAAACAAGTGCAAAGCACTATTTGATTTATTTTTTAAAAAAAAAAAAAAAAAGTTTTTCTTGTTTTTTCTTATCTCAGAGAACCAAAGGTTCATAAAAGTGCAAAGCACTATTTTATTTTATTTTATTTTTATTAAAGATCATTGATCTTGTTTTTTTAGATCTATGATCTGTTCATAAGAGAACTTTCTCTTTTTCTAAAGGTTTTTACCTTTTTTGTTCTTGAGGAGTTTCTCAGAGTTCTCTCTCTCTCTCTCTTTTTTTTTTTTAGAAAAATGTTCCTCCTCTTTAATTGAGGTCTGGGGTCCTTTTTATAGTGCCCATAAATTAGTTAAATTTGTTAAAGAAATCTTTTTCTGAGTGATTTGGGAATTTTCCCCACCGTTGGATCTTTGATCCAAGGGCTTCTGCTTTGCAGAAGAAAATATTCTTGTTTTAACAAGAACAGAAAAGATTTCTTAAATCTTTTAATTCTGTTTGGCGCAGTGCCCCAGCGCGTGACACGTGTCGCGCTGTGCTGACACGTGTCGCGCACATTTTTTTTTTTTTTTTTTTTTTTTTTTTTTTTTTTTTTTTTTTTTTTTTTTTTTTGTGTCGCGCAGCCCAGTTGCGCTGCGCTGACACGTGTCGCGCAGCGCGCAGTTGCGCTGCGCTGACACGTGTCGCGCAGCGCGCAACTGCGCTGTGCGCCTTTTTTTTTTTTTTTTTTTTTTTTTTTTTTTTTTTTGCAGCGCAGTGCGCTGCGCTGACACGTGTCGCGCAGCGCGCAGTTGCGCTGCGCTGACACGTGTCGCGCAGCGCGCAACTGCGCTGCGCGCAACCTTTTTTTTTTTTTTTTTTTTTTTTTTTTTTTTTTAAGCAGCGCAGTTGCGCTGCGCTGACACGTGTCGCGCAGCGCGCAGTTGCGCTGCGCTGACACGTGTCGCGCAGCGCGCAACTGCGCTGCCCTTTTTTTTTTTTTTTTTTTTTTTTTTTTTTTTAAGAGGAAAGCTCTGAAGCTTTTGTGGAGCATATTTTAACTTTAATTTTAATTTTCTTTTTAATTTTCAAGACAGAGTTTTGCTCTGATTGGAGAAAAACAGAAGCATTGCTTCTTTTTCCATCTTCGAATTTAAACAGAGCTTTGCTCTGATTAAGGTAAACAAATGCCCCCCCACCGTTGCGCTTACGTGGTCTCCTAACGTGAGCGCAGCGGTGGCAGACTCCGAACCGTCGTGCCATCTTTTGGAAGCTGAAAGGGCACTTGATGCCTATAAATAGGACCTTTGGTCCTCGAAAAATTTTTTACCACTTCAAGAATTTTGGCTCAGAGCCTTGCTCTTGCCTAAGAATTTTCAGAGCCTTGCTCTTGATTTTTTTTTTTTTTTTTTTTTAAGAACTCCAGAGTTCATAACCATCATAGGTAAAAATTAAATTAAATTAAAGCTGATTAATAGAGCCTTGCTCTCCATAGATCCCTGATCTAAAGAAAACCTATTTAGGGTTTCATTTAGCAGAGCTTTGCTCTAAAGAGGTCCAAAGAGAACTCAGGAGAATCCTGTTAGGGTTCCATTAATAGAGCTTTGCTCTATAAAAGATTTTTCTTCTATCTTCTTAATTAATGGAGCTTTGCTCCTCCCAACTTATATGACACTCGAGAATATTATTATTATTATATCATTTTTTTTTTCCAGAGCGGAGCTCTCAATATTTTCAGGGAATTTTCTTCAAATTCTCCTCATAACTGATTTTGACTGGTGTCGCTCCTGTCTGCAGAGCATTGCTCTCGAGGAGTTTAACTTTTAACTTTCTGTATTTTCTTGTTTATTAATATCCCTGTATTGTTTTCTTCAGGTATTATGGCGGTGCGTCTATACAGCTTGCACGAGTTCATCACTTATGAGGATATCCGTGTACAGGGCCGTTAACAGAACCAGGAGTTTACGGACGCTCAATGTGCAGAGGTCATGGGTCGCCTGAATGCCAGCGGTGGCTGGTTGCTACCTCGTCGTTCGGCTCTTTTGAAAGTCGTGCTGGGGTCAATATGGAGAGCACTCCCAGGTCTTCACGAGGCCTTACCGCTCAATGCGCTAGATGATGCCGAAGACAAGGTGCATTCAGTGTACCTGACGGGGCTGATTTCGAAGAAACGGCGAAACAACCTCGTTGACATCCTACATCAAATCTTTCAGCAGACGACAATCGTTGCTGCTTATCGAAGGCCGGAGGGGCTTGCTGATGATATTGACACCGAGGAGCGCGAGAGGCTGCGCATAAGAATAATTAGAAAGGCCAAAAGAAGTTTGGACGGCCTTACTTTTGAATTCCTCAATCCCTGCCCCGGATCTGAAGTTATTCCATTGTAATAATGTTTTCCTTTTACCGCTTTTCAAAATTGTAAGAATTTTTGCCAATATGAATGGAAACTTTTTACTTCAGCTTCTCCTATTTCCCGTCCTGAGTTTTCTGTCCATGCATAAATGAATGCGTCACGCATGCCAGATCAAATGTAGACCGGATATTCTCTCTGTCATCTTCTTTCTTTTAAAGTCAGCAGGCTGTCTTAATAACCATGGTTGATGGATGTCTAAAACGAGTATTCTGACTTCCTCAGGAAATAGCGATGGCTTAGGCCGCAGGTTCAGGTCTAATGCATAAGACTTTTCAATTCTATAAGCCGTGAGGGTCTCATAGAGGCTTTTCTCCCTACGGATCGAGAGGATCTCATAGGTGGATTTTCTCCTTAGGAATCGTGAGGATTCCTAAGTGTGGTTTTCTCTTATAAGTCGTAAGGATCTTATAAGAGAATTTTCCCTCTTACGAATCGAGAGGATTCGTAAGTGGTTTTTTCCCTCCTCGTCGAGAATCGACTTCAGAGAGTGAGACCCGTGGATAGTATGCAAGAGACCATTTAGGATTGACTTGCAGGGTCCCATTGCTTAGGAAACAGGCTTCTTTTATGCCCACTGCCTAAGGCTTTATCTCACGAGTCGAGCCGCATCGAGAAAATCTCGTAAAGACATCAATTTCCTCACGAGTCGAAACGGATCGAGCAGATCTCGCAAGAACATCTTAACGTCGCATTTAACCTCTGCTCTTTACGACAGAAGCCCGTTAAGGTTGGTGGTACTTAGGGTTTTGGCCATCGTACCGTCGCATAAGCTGATATAGTCCTCGATAGGCAATCGTGCTGTTCGAGTAGCCCTGCGACTGCCGTGTCTCTGATCCCTTCGGGGGCTGGACAAGACGTCTTCAAGTAATCCTCCTTGGCAGTTTGACCGTCGGAAGAACAAGCGCTAGGAATTTGCCATGCCGCTTTTTACTTGAGGTTAGGCTCATTTTGGAGAGCCCCGATGAGTCATAAACACTCCGCGCTGGTGTGGGGATGATCTCCGATAGTCTTTCGGGCTTTATATGAGTTGCCGTTAAGACCCTGAAGCTAGGAATTTGGCCTTTGCTTCGTTTGCTGGCATTGCGTCTGCTGTATCGAGACGAATGTTGCGGTGGGAACTAGGGATTTTGCCGTGGCTCCGTTTGTTTGATGACGTTACGTCTGCCGTGTCGAGACGAACGTTGGGGTGACATCTCGTCTGCTGTATCGAGACGGGCGTCAAAGTGGTGACCACTCCACACTGGTGCGAGATGATCTCCGATTGTCTTTCCGGCTTTATATGACTTGCCGTTAAGACCCTGAAGCTAGGAATTTAGCCTTCGCTTCGTTTGCTGGCATTGCGTCCTCTGTATCGAGACGAATGTCGTGGTTGTCTATAGGTTACTGGTGAACCGCCGAGGTTTGGAACTAGGGATTTTGCCGTGGCTCCGTTTGTTTGATGACGTTACGTCTGCTGTGTCGAGACGAACGTTGGGGTGACATCTCGTCTGCTGTATCGAGACGGACGTCGAAGTGGTGACCACTCCACACTGGTGCGAGATGATCTCCGATTGTCTTTCCGGTTTTATATGACTTGCCGTTAAGACCCTGAAGCTAGGAATTTAGCCTTCGCTTCGTTTGCTGGCATTGCGTCCTCTGTATCGAGACGAATGTCACGGTGGGAACTAGGGATTTTGCCGTGGCTCCGTTTGTTTGATGACGTTACGTCTGCTGTGTCGAGACGAACGTTGGGGTGACATCTCGTCTGCTGTATCGAGACGGACGTCGAAGTGGTGACCACTCCACACTGGTGCGAGATGATCTCCGATTGTCTTTCCGGTTTTATATGACTTGCCGTTAAGACCCTGAAGCTAGGGATTTAGCCTTCGCTTCGTTTGCTTTGGTGTGTCTGAATCCCTGCTGGAGGAAGAACGCTGAGGTTGACATTTCGTCTACTGTATCGAGACGAACGTCATGGAGGTGACCACTTCATGTGAGATGGTCTCCGATTGTCTTTCCGGTTTTATGTGAGTTACCGTTAAGACGTCGAAGTTAGGAATGTGGCCTTCGCTTCGTTTGCTTTGGTGTGTCCAAATCCTGTTGGAGGAAGAACGCCGGGGTTGATATATCGTCTACTGTATCGAGACGAACGTCAAGGAGGTGACCACTTTCTGTGAGATGGTCTCCGATTGTCTTTCCGGTTTTATGTGAGTTACCGTAAAGACGTTGAAGCTAGGAATGTGTCCTTCGCTTCGTTTGCTTACACTGCGTCTGGTATATTGAGACGAATGCTGAGGTGGAGCTGGGATTTTGCCATCACTCCGCTTTGTTTCGACCATGGGGTCTTTTGTTAACTTTGCATGTACACCCCGCTGGGCTGCGAAGGAACGCCGTTGTTGACATTGCGTCTGTTGTAACGAGACGAATGCTAAGGTGGAGTTGGGATTTTGCCGTTACTCCGCTTTGTTTTGACCGTGAGGTCTTTTGTTGACGTTGCATCTGCCTCCAGCTGGACTGCGGAGGA
The DNA here is from genome assembly GCA_030015575.1 of Agapanthus africanus. Taxonomy (NCBI): domain Eukaryota; kingdom Viridiplantae; phylum Streptophyta; class Magnoliopsida; order Asparagales; family Amaryllidaceae; genus Agapanthus; species Agapanthus africanus. The sequence continues at coordinate 353,242,772 of CM057351.1, forward strand.
ACGCTGTTGTTGACATTGCGTCTACTGTATCGAGACGAATGCTGAGGTGAAGCTGGGATTCTGCCATCGCTCTGCTTGATGGTGTAACATTTGTGTCCTGTTGGAATGAGGAGGCACACCGTTGTTGGTCTCCAGGCTTTAGACGTGGCCATTGAGATTTGGAACTAGGGACTTTGTCATGGTTCCGTTTGTTGCGATTCTGAGGTCAGTTGTTGACGCCATGTCTGCATCTAGTTGAAGTGAGGAGAAACGCCGTTGGTGATCTTTAAGTTGTCGATATTGACGTCGAGACCCTGAAGTTAGGGACCTTCCTTTGCTTCATTTGTTGACATCGTGTCTGTAATATTGCGACAAATGTCGAGATGGTCTCTAGGTTATCTATGAACCGTCGAGATTTGGCTTCGCTTTCTGGTGGAGCCTGTTGGGAAGGTATTGTTCCCTTTTTATCTGTGCCCCTGGATTATATACAGGGATCGATGTGATTTCACCTGTAGGGCAAAAGTTTCATTCTTTCATTTTTTTTTATTCTTTCCGCGATGCTCTATCATTTCAGCTTTTATATCGCGAAGGTCGCGATTGCCCAATCATTTCGGCTATTTTTCGCGGTGCCCAATCATTTCGGCTGTTTATTTTATTTTTACTCGCTACTTTTTATTGCGAGTTGCCCAATAATTTCGGCTGTTTATTTTATTTTTACTCGCTGTTTTTTATTGCGAGTTGCCCAATCATTTCGGCTAGTTCATATGCATTTTTTTTTTGGCTCGCTGATTTTTTTCTTTCTCGCGAGTAGGGGATTTGGGATCCGATACCAATCTTGGCATCAGCATCGCTGCGACTGGAATATTGCCAGGAGCGAATCATCATTTGCCATGAAAGGACTTGGAATTTGATACCGGTTTAGGCATCAGTATCGCTACAACTGGGATATTGCCAGGAGCGAATCATCATCTGCCTCCGTCGATGTTGAACAAAGGTGGCTTAGCGAACAGGGTTAAGATCCCGTCGACTGAGGCTTTTGACTTCATGAGCCGTAAGGGTCTCACAAAGGTATTTCTCCCTACAAGTCGTGAGGATCTTGTAGGTGTGTTTTCTCCTTGGGAATCGTGAGGATTCCTAAGTGCATGTTCTCTTGTAAGTCATAAGGATCTTACAAAAGGGTTTTCTCCTTATAAGTCGAGAGGACTTACAAGTGTTGTTTGCTGTACAAGCATATCCCTAGTCACGGATGGGACTTTGCTAGGGAAATATTTATTCGTGCCCGTGGATTGTATACAAGGGTCATTATGAGCCGCTTGTAGGGCAATGTCGAAAGTTGTGGGGGTTGCTTAAGCACAGGTTTAGGCCTCTGTAACTTAAGACTTTCAAATCTTACGGGCCGTGGGGGTCCCATAAGAGAGTTCTCCTTACGAGTCGTGAGGATCTCGCAAGTGTATTTTCTCCTTAGGAATCGTGGGGATCCCCAAGTGTGTTGCTCCTTTGTGAGTCGTAAGGATCTCACGCAGGTGGTTTCTCTTTACAGGGTCGAGAGGATTCTATAAGTGTTTCTTTAACGAGGTTGCGCCCTTTCGGGTTTTCACAAACACTCGCCGGTAGCCCTGCTGTTTTTACTCACGGAGCCCTTTCGGGTTTTCATCCGTGCCCTTTTTGCTTATGGACATACCTTTATTTTTTCTTCTTTTTTTTTACGAGGTCGCGCCCTTTCGGGTTTTCACGAACACTCGCCGGTAGCCCTGCTGTTTTTACTCACGGAGCCCTTTCGGGTTTTCATCCGTGCCCATTTTGCTTGTGGACGTACCGTTTTTTTTATCTTTTATTTTATTCTTTTTTTTTTAACGAGGTCGTGCCCTTTCGGGTTTTCACGAACACTCGTCGGTAGCCCTGCTGTTTTTACTCACGGAGCCCTTTCGGGTTTTCATCCGTGCCCATTTTGCTTATGGACGTACCCTTTTTTTTTTCTTAACACGTCAGCCTGAAGATGCTGCGGGTTGGGAGTAGTTTAACGACGTTTCGGTCATTTGCAAGTTTTAGGACATTGCGGTCCGTCGTTAGTTTAAGGACATCTCGGTCCGTTGTTAGTTTAAGGACGTTTCGGTCCGTTATCCAGTTTTAGGACGTAGTGGTCCGTTAGGCTTTCTCTATGAATGAGCATGATGCCCCCGGCGTGTCCATATTTTTCGGAGCATGCGGTTGTGGCGGGTTCATCTTCCAAATTTCATACAACGCGAACTTGCCCTGTTGGTATTGGTCTTCAACCCAGTTCTTGAAGACGTAGCAATCCTCGATCAGATGACCTACCGTTTGGTGGTAAGGGCAATAATTAGGATTATTAATATCGCCTGGCCGCAATGGACGTTTTGGATTCGGCAGATTGATGAGTCTGTCGCACACTGCCAGCTCGAACAGTCCCCTTGTTTTATCTTGCGGAAACGAGTAAGGACGTTTCAACTTTTCCTGGAGGGATTGCCGCTTGTTGCTTTGGCAAGCAACCGGTCTAGGGTCACCTGATTGTTGGTGAGTGCTGGCGACGAGGGCCGTTTTTCTTTTTCCTTTATCCTTTTTGTTCGATCCTTTGTTTACGGGGCCGAGATTTTTTCCGAGTAGCATGCGATTGCACGGCTGAACGTTCTCGCAGATTCTCAATTCCTTTATTTTTGAAATAGATTCCCCGATGGAAGAGTTGGGGGTAGCTTCTTCGTCAGAGTCGCTTCCAAAGGTGATAATTTGTGATCCCTTGAAGTCGGCTATATGACAGTCGGCGGTGGCTCTTTTGCGCTCATATATCGCATTTTTCCGATGTCCACAAGCTTCACACTTTGTCCTGTCGAAGTGTCGCTTTTGAGCGACATACCCTTGCCACCAACAGTTAAAGGATTCGCAGTCTTCGGTAGGGTGTATGATCTTCTGATGATATAAACAGAAGTTAGGGTGCATCTCTACCTCAGAGCAAGGATTTTCTTCGGAGGGCGGTAGCTTCATTCCTACTGACAGAGCTTTGGCGAACCGTTTCCTCGTCTTGAATTTGTTTTTACCCGCAGTGCATGGCTTTTGATTTGACGGGAATACCTTGGTTCTTTCCAGTATGGCCATTTCATGCTCTTGATTGGCTTTTGCTTTCAGACGAATTTCATTTAGGAAGGCATCGATCAAATTGTCTGACGGCCGCGGAATTTCTGTTTCAGGGCCCACCGTTGATTTCTCAGCGCAAGGATCCTCTTCATCATCCGTCAGTGAATGAGAAATCACATGACAAGACGCTACATAGTCTTCGGATTCATCCGATAAGTTTTCTCCATCGTTTTCATCTTCGACGAAAGAACAAGTTGCCCCCGGCGTGTCCGTCTTCTTTGGAGAGTGCGGCTGTGGGGGGTTTACCTTCCAGCTTTCAGACAGCGCAAACTTGCCTTGCAGGTATTGATCCTCGATCCATCCCTTAAAGACGAAACAATCCTCAATCGGGTGACTTACCGTTTGGTGGTAAGGGCAATAATTGGGATTACTAAGATCGCTTGGCTGCGATAGACGCTTTGGACTCGGCAGGTTGATGAGTCTGTTACGCACTGCCAGCTCAAACAGTCTTCTCGTTTTATTCTGAGGAAACGAGTAAGGACGTCCTAGCCTCTCTTCGAGGGATGGGCGTGGACGCACGTTGTTTTGGCGAACGACCGGCTTTGAGTTGCTCGACTGTTGTTGAGCATTGGCGACGACGATCGCTTTCCCTTTTCCTTTCTCATTTCGGGGATCGGGTCTTGGAGGAGACGGTCCATGGCCCATCTGGTCCATTTGGGCTAACTTGTCGATCAAGGCCTGGAAGGTGGTCGGCCTGAAGAACATCATGAATTGTGAGATGGTCGCATGCGGATCGAGAGTGCCCACAAACATGCCTACCGCAGGTGCCTCTTCTATGCGTTGTTCGCATTTCGACCATAGGTTCCGCCATCGTGTTGCGTATTGGACCCACGTTTCGCTTGGCCTTATCCTGGCATTTATCAGTGCTGTTATCGGAGTGCGTTCACTAGCACTCGCGAATCTTTGTGTAAACAGCAGTTCCATCTCTGCAAATGTTTTGACAGAGTCGTTAGGTAGCTTCGAATACCATTCAAAGGCTGTTTCCTCTAAGCTGCAGACGAATTGACGTAGCAACAATTTGTCATCGCCTCCAGTATTGCCGCATAAGGCCCTGAATTGAGCGACATGCTGATGCGGATTCCCTGTCCCTTTATATACATGGAATTTAGGGATCGTATATCCAGGCGGGTAACTGATTTGGTCATACCAGCTCGGATACGGTCGTCCGGTTCTGACAATTTGCCCAGCCGCTTCATTCGCCTGATGAATCCGGATCTGCTGAGCTATATATTCGTCTAGGTCAACTTTGGAGATTACCTCCTCCTTAGCTGTCGACAGAGCCGGCGGAGGATTTGACGTTTCTCCCCTGTCGTCTTCAAGGACGATCGGAGGATCTTCAGCAGGAGATTTCGGCTGTAACATCATCCCTACCATATCTTGGAAGAGGAGCGCCATCTGTTTTATATTAGCCGCTTGCTCTGCAGCTTCTTTGTCCCTCTTTTCGAGGACTCTGCGTAAAAAGTCAGCGTCGGTTTCCTGTTCGTGACGCTGTTCTGATGATACTTCCGAACTTTCTTTCGGTTCAGTAAGTGCAGCCATCACAGTCATCATTTCCTGAAGCTTCTGTTGCTGCTCTTGGGCTTTCGTCACGGATCGGGTGAGCGGTCGGTGGCCCGTAGAAGTGCGGCTTTCCTCCTTTCCAGAAGCCATATAAATAGTGTGCACCATCATGCCCCCAGATTTGGAGCATTTGTGTTCAGCGCTTTTATGCTTCGCCATGTTCACAGGGGCTTTTTGTGGCCTCCTTTTTTGAGTGATTGGAGTTAAGGGAGCCGTTGTAGTGGGCACCCATGTAGCTTTTGCTTTTTGTGGTTTGATAGAGTAATCCTTCCCCTGCCGAACCTTCATCTTTTTCTGTCGTCGGAGGCAGTCTTGATCGATCACCGACTCTTGGACCTGTCGCCAGACTTTGTAAATTTTAGAGGACAACCATTGAGGGGGCTGCTCTAGCTTCTTCTCTGGAGTATTCTCCACAGGTGAAGGAGTTCGCTTTAGCACCGCAGTAGGAGAGTTTCTGCGCACCGAGTTCAGCAACTCAAATCTGTTCCTGGTTGGAACAGCAGTATCGATCCCTACCATTAGAGTTGGAGGAGTAAGTCCAGAGGGGGAGTTGCCCCCAGCCTTCCTCACTCGGCGCCAGTAGCGACGTCGGGCATGTCGTGCTGATGGAGTTGTTTCAGCTATAGGGGTAACCTCCTCATGCCCCCTGTGTTGGTCAGAATATACTGGTACCAGCTTTTTAAAGATCGACGTCCGTTGAACGGGGACGGCCAACTTGTCAGAAGCGGACTTCTGAACATGGGAAGCAACCTTGATGATTTTGCCAGGAACGGGAGTTGGAATGGCTATCCGCTTCGGGATAACGCCTTCTGTTATGGCAGGCTTCTTCATGAGCCTGTTAGAGTTCTGGCCTAGTCCGTTAAAAACTGAAGCAGTGGAGTTGGATGACCCGTTGAGAGGGGTCGCGGCAGTGGTAAGTCGATCGAAGACCGACTTCTTTGGAGCTTCTTGCAATGTCATTGGGGCGTTGAAGCTCAATGGTGGGAGCATGGTCCCGAAGAATAATCCAGCGGTGGCTTGAGTTACCTGCTCCACTGGTATCTTGAAAAGAGAGGCCGCTCGGGGCCCATAAGTCACTCCTCCAGCAATGACGGAGCGAGAGTTGCAGCTGCAGGCGGTGCAGTTCGAAGCCATCGATCTTCTGTTTTCTGCATGGAGAAAGACACCAAATCTAAGTACTTTGAATCCACAAGCAACCACAGCAAACCGCGATTTGCTCGCGAACACGACACACGAAGTGTGGAGTGGAAAGAGGAAAAGGTCCCACCGGGCGTGCCAGAATCTGTTCCCCTCCGAACGGCGGCCTGCGACGTCGGGACGTCACGTGCCTGAGGTTCGGGGCAGATGCTATTTGGTTTTTATCCGTCCATCTCTTCGAAGATGCCAAGTTGATTTATGGCACCGTGTATCGAAGGTTTAGACGGATGCGGCCGATGTAGCAGACTTTGTCAGATTCCCCCTCGCTTGAGGGGTTTTTGATTGTGGGGACGCTCTTCCCTGCAGGCGCAAGCCCCTGCAGTTAATTACGCTACCGCTTTGCGGTAACAACTTTCTCCTGCTCCAGAATTTCACTTCGTGTCGTGTGTGTTTGTTTTATTTGTGGTTGCCCGTGGATTGTATACGGGGACTGAGTAATGCCGTCGCCCGTAGGACGTGGATTAGTCCAAATCCGTATTTACTTAGATTTGGGTTTGGTGTTTTTAGTTTAAGGATACGTTAGTCGCGTTGCGGCTAAGATCAACTTAAACGTTCGTTAAGGATACGTTAGTCCTGTTTGAGACTAAGATCAACTTAACGGGACCATTTAGGTCCGACAAAAGAGCATTTGGGCTCTATTTTGCCAGTTTAGGGACGTGGTGGTCCGTCGCCAGTTTAAGGACGTAGTGGTCCATCGCCAGTTTTAGGGACGTGGTGGTCCATTATTAGTTTAGGGACGTTTCGGTCCGATATTAGTTTAGGGACGTTTCGGTCCATCGCCAGTTTAAGGACGTAGTGGTCCATCGCCAGTTTTAGGGACGTGGTGGTCCATTATTAGTTTAGGGACGTTTCGGTCCGATATTAGTTTAGGGACGTTTCGGTCCATCGCCAGTTTAAGGACGTAGTGGTCCATATCGATGTATGGTCGTTGGGACCCGTCACCTCTTTGACGTCGTTGAGGAATTACAACGACGGATGTCAAAGAAGTTCAGAGATGTACCCTCGAACCGGATGTAAATTGATTTAGAAGAGCAATTTTGCTCAGTCAATTTAATTTAAGGACTTATGGCCAAAATTGGGCTAAGTCCAGTTGAAATGTTCAACATTTTATTTGCTTTTGCATTGCATTTCTTTTTTTATTTTTATTTGGGCCTTGCCCAGAAAGGATGCAGAGCATCAATTTGTTTTGGGCTCTGCCCTTTTAGGAATGATGCAAGGCATCAATTTTATTTGGGCTCTGCCCTTGTATAAAGGATGCAAAGCATCAATTTATTTGGGCTCTGCCCATTTATTGCCTTGCAATTTAATTAGGCCCACTAGGTCCTTTTGATTTGGGCCTGGCCCTTTAAGAAATGCTTTGCATTTGTCAGGCGCATTGCGCCAATCAAAAAGCACAACAGTGCAAATTCATAAGTGCAAAGCACTATTAATTTGAGAATTTTTTTTTAGATTCAAGAACCAATGGTTCATAAAGCACTATTTGATTTCCTGATCTAATTCAGATCAAAGAAGAACAAGTTTTTCTTTTTATTTCAAGAACCGAAGGTTCATAAAAGTGCAAAGCACTATTTTTTTTTATTTCTTTTTTTTTTTATTTCTTGTTTTAGAGAGCCAGTGGTTCATAAGAAGTGCAAAGCACTATTAATTTAAAAACCTTTTAGGTTCAAGAACCGATGGTTCATAAAACAAGTGCAAAGCACTATTTGATTTATTTTTAAAAAAAAAAAAAAACAAGTTTTTCTTGTTTTTTCTTATCTCAGAGAACCAAAGGTTCATAAAAGTGCAAAGCACTATTTTATTTTATTTTATTTTTATTAAAGATCATTGATCTTGTTTTTTTAGATCTATGATCTGTTCATAAGAGAACTTTCTCTTTTTCTAAAGGTTTTTACCTTTTTTGTTCTTAAGGAGTTTCTCAGAGTTCTCTCTCTCTCTCTTTTTTTTTTTTTAGAAAAATGTTCCTCCTCTTTAATTGAGGTCTGGGGTCCTTTTTATAGTGCCCATAAATTAGTTAAATTTGTTAAAGAAATCTTTTTCTGAGTGATTTGGGAATTTTCCCCACCGTTGGATCTTTGATCCAAGGGCTTCTGCTTTGCAGAAGAAAATATTCTTGTTTTAACAAGAACAGAAAAGATTTCTTAAATCTTTTAATTCTGTTTGGCGCAGTGCCCCAGCGCGTGACACGTGTCGCGCTGTGCTGACACGTGTCGCGCACATTTTTTTTTTTTTTTTTTTTTTTAAGCAGCGCAGTTGCGCTGCGCTGACACGTGTCGCGCAGCGCGCAGTTGCGCTGCGCTGACACGTGTCGCGCAGCGCGCAACTGCGCTGCCCTTTTTTTTTTTTTTTTTTTTTTTTTTTTTTTTTTAAGAGCAAAGCTCTGAAGCTTTTGTGGAGCATATTTTAACTTTAATTTTAATTTTCTTTTTAATTTTCAAGACAGAGTTTTGCTCTGATTGGAGAAAAACAGAAGCATTGCTTCTTTTTCCATCTTCGAATTTAAACAGAGCTTTGCTCTGATTAAGGTAAACAGTATTCTTTGTGGCGAATACAATATATTACATTAAAATACCCTTTACTATAAAAATCGGGTTTCTTTTGAATTGTATTTCAAAACCTTTTGCAAATGTTAGGGGACCCGCTATTGGATGGTGCAGATTATTGCACATTCTTGGACTAGTAGAGCGAGATGCAGATCTCCTCACGGAGCATTCGATCTCGAAAGGTTTTAAATACGGTTTTTAAGAAAAACGTATTTTCTAATTTAATAAAATTTAATTTTTAATAATTATATAAATATTTCAAATCCATATATTTTCAAATATAACAAACTTATATTTTTTTTAAAGAATGAAAGATTACAAGTTTCATCAAAATACCATCAAGATATCAATATAAGACAAGCTTTATAGTAAAATATCATGAACTTTCCAAGTTAAACTATTATCACTACAATACCTCAAATCTCTAAAATTTACATCCATGGAAACCCTAAATAAAGTAAATAATTTCTCGAGCTTATTTTGAAACTATAGTAAAAACATTTTTCATAAAACCCCTTCAAGTTATATAAAACTATATTTAAGGACTTCAGTAAATATAGGTTTAAGCAGGATCAATTCTCTTGAGTCCTAGGGAGCCGGAAAAAGTGAGTGCTTGCCTATTTAAGATAGAAAACTTAACGGTGTTATCAATGGTAATTGTCTTGGAAAACGACACAAATCCTGTCGTTCATATGCAGCAGTTACTGATAACCCCCGAACCTAATTCAGGATCCAAATCAATTACAAGTGTCTGATTCAAATCTGAGTCTAAATCAAACCTGAATCCAACTCAAATATGAATCCAAATTCTAGCATGCATATTTGAACATGAACCTGAATGCCTAAATTCAAACACATATATCAAACCTGAATACATGATTTGACTTGACTCGAACTATGAATATAACTTGACATGAATACAAGAATACTTGACATGAATACTCGATATCGACATGAACTCAATCTTGCCACTTGATGTATTCATGGATTCGATTAAGGCATGTAAATTTATCGGTAATGTAGAATACACGGGATGCTGGGATAGTTCATACGTGAATCCAATGAAATCTCAGGAGTCTCACTAGATCATGAATCCATGTCTACTAACACAAGCAAGCTATCATGAGGGCCCGTGTTTCCTTACTCCTGGATTACAGCCTGTTGGGTTTGGAATATTTCAACACTAGATTGAAGTCCCATTACTAACACTTGATTCGGGCCCTTGGTTGCTTACCCCTGGATTACAGCCCATTGGGTTCGAGAACACTCTTGAAATTTGTTGACATTTACCCTTGAACTTACGTTAATTTAGTGTGCCTAAGTAGAGATTTGTTAAGACACTTACATAGCATGTTCACCATACGTACACTACACGGCCATGCTATATTTTTTGGCCATGCTCATGCTATACTGTCATATTTATCTACTTGTCATATATTACCATACTTATTCACATGTATTACAATAAAACTGCATGCTACATAAACTTGCCATGTTTATATTAAACAACACGTTGACACAACATACTTCATACTCACTTGTTCATAATATACTTTTTCTTTATCATTACACTTTATACTTCACTTCATTTCTTGGGACTTACCGAGCGAAAGTTCGCTGACGGTCATTCCACCCACCTTTGTTTTCTTAGAATGTTCGTCAGATACTGTAGAGACTGAGGATGTAGACATCTTAGAAGAGGAGCACAATCAGATCGCAATTCAGGCCTAGACCAGTTATCTTCTTCTCAGTTTATGTATGCCACCTGTTTAGGTATTTCCATTCTTGTATTCTCATTTCAGTTAATATCATGTATTATAAATGAATCAAGTTGAATGTAAATAAGGTTGTTGAATTTTAAATCTTATGTTTATTCTCTTGTTATTTTATATTGCTTATTTTATACTCAGTGTATTTATTCCGGGAAACGACCTTCTTGAAATAAATACATTGCGGCCTCATCATGTACCTGCTTCCGTCTTTTGGGAAGCGGGGCATGACAAGGTATCTAATCTCTATATCATAAAGATTCTGACATCATCGTCAATCGATGTAATACCCAGTCCTGTTTTATACGACAATTCCAGTATTTAAATAAAATGGTAGTACAATTAGTTTACCCATTTTAATTTCTCCTTTGTATTCTAATTATTTTTTTTCCTACAAACCTAACCCAAAACCCAAGCCCAACAACCCAAAACCCTCCACTTCAATCAACAAATATTTTTCCCCATTTCAAAATTAAAAAAAAATATCCTCATCAATTTCAAATAAATTCCCTTGAAACCTAATAACTATTGAAATTAAATCCCTAATTAAAACCAAGTTATTACATATTAATTCTCCCCAACGTTCACTCTCTCACTCCTCTTTATATTTTTATTCATTTTAAATCCCCCCTGTTCACTCTCACTCTCCTCTCATTCTCACTTCACTCTCTCCTCTCGATCAATCTCTCTCTCTCTCTCCTTTCGATCCCACGTCTTCTCTCTCTTCCTCGTCCTCGCGTTCCCACCTCGACGCCTCGTCGTGAACCCTCGCCTGCACGCTCTCGTCACCGCGACCACGACCGCCAGCTCTAGCCACCGCCGACCCCATCACGCCGGCAACCTTCTCCCCATGCATCAACCCATCACCCCCTCGAGTTCCTCCTCGTCTCCTCTCCCGAGCACCTCCTCCGACCTCCTCACATCACTGCGACCCTCCCCAAGATCCATCGGCTCACCTCAACGCCGCCTAAGCCATCACCGCCGGCCACCTCCTTCTTCCCTCAAGCCACACCCGAGCTCCCTACAACCCTTATGTCCGAGCTCCCCTCACCATCGACAGCACCTCCGACCGCCTCCATGTCGTCGCCGCCTTGACCACCACCTCCGGTCGCCCGTCGCTTCACCACCTCCCTTCGCCACCAGCTTCCAAGCCATAACCCTGACCAAAACACCCACTGCATCCTAACCAAAACCCAACTCCAGCTCCGGCCACCACCTCTGCCTGCGCTGGCCGACCCCAACACCTCCGACGATCTTGCCTCCCTTCACCAACCAACGACCACTCGAGCCCGCAGCTGCCACTGCCGAGCCGTCAAGACCGTGCCAAGTTCGAGCCGAGGTCGAGTTGTCATGTCGCGCCTAGCCGTGCTTGCGTCGTGATCGTGCTGTTGCCATTGCCATATATCACTGCTGTTGCTGCGTCGCTTCCGTATCGTCTTCGATATGCCGTCAGGCAAGTTCAAATACTTGCTACATGCTATAGTATATTCATTTCAGTTGCGAATCAAATGTTCATATAGGTGCTCGATGCAAACCATAAGCTAAAAACTCTCTTAAAATGACGGAACTTAGGAATAACGGATTAACCTAGTGCTAATGAATACTGTGTTAAGAGTTGACTCGAAAATACGGACCCTAATACCGTGAAAAGTCATCCCCTTTTAGATCCGTCAAGTCTGAAAATTTCCATACCTGAATTTTGTGAAAATCATAGTAAATTGGTTACACACTGGAATATTGTGTTTGAGGGCTCGTATCGAAGCCGATTTGACAAATTAGAACCCCATATAATTTATATTTTGTTTATATTTTATAACGGTTACGGAAACTGTTCGGGAGTGCGGCTCTGGACTGCAGTCCAGAGCAGCACTGCGTGTCGACACTTGGAATGAAATGCTTTTAAAACCCTGTGTGAAAATGGTATTATGAGGAAACCTATACCGTAGCGAAGATAGATCTGTTATCTAACTGTTGGAAGTGTTTTCATTCGTTTTTACCATCGTTTGCTATTTTAAACATATTTTAAATTATCAGTACATACTGCAGTCCCAAGCAGGGATAGAACGTATATCCTGATATTAAATAATGCATAACTCCTGGCATACAGTGGATTTTGTCGATCCGTTTGGTGCATTGGAAACCTAACTGATAAACCTAAATATTATCCAACCGTAGTGTCGCCTAATATTGATCCTAACAGGGCGAAAATTGTGTTACGAAATGGACTTTCAGTTCAGAAATTGAACTTCCAACAGAGAACACTTAAAATGAAACGACTGTAATTTGCGAATCCGAAACCCGATTGACTTGAAACTAATTTCTTTGAATTTTTGATTAAGTTTGTTTTTTTACCTCTTTTGTATCATTTTACTAAATTCTCAATGTATGATTTAATGCGATTTTCTAAGTTCATACGACGCGTAATGACTTGTATTGCATATAATTTGTTTAGCGGCATGATTCACATTTTTACCCGACTGCAATACCTCTAGCGATAGTGAGCGTCCTTATTAATTTTCAGTGTATAATGTATTGTCGAACGTGAATAGTATCGATTTAGTTGTGTCAAGTATGCCGGTAAAACGTGAATGATTCGTGATAGTAAATAACACAGTGAATAGTGAATAAAGCAGTGTTATTGATGCGTACTTGTACACAACTAACCCATACTCATAGATAGTGAAACCTGGGGAAAGAGGGAAAATCGAAATGGAAAGGAATTTGTATTTAGCGAGGTCAGTGATTTAGAGGATGATCATTCGAACGACTCTTATATATTAGGTTTGGACCTAGCGGTCTGGCTGACAGGGTTATGTCCCGGGCAACAGTGGAATGTAATCTCGGGTACGTACGAGACCCTCGTTAAACATGATCATTCCTTTCCGCAACTTGATTTCAAAAGTGACTTAGAGACCGATAGGGACACAGATCATACATTGCATCGTTTATTGACATATCGATTGCCTGCATTTATTATCTCCACCGTTATTACTTTTATTTTCTTGCCTCATTAATATTATTATAATATTGCTATTGCGGCGCCCTGACGACCTGAGTATGCATGCTCAGAGTTTGAAGAGGGTTGAATTCAGGGGTCAGACCTACCATTCGAACTTGCAGAGATTTAGACGGTCGTGCCTTCAGTGCTTTTACTGCTTTCTATAAATCAACCTTGTATTTGCACTTGGTTAGTAGTTTATTTTCTTTCATTCTATTGTAAACTGTGAACAATGAAAGTAGGTGTAATAAACTATGTTTACCGCCGAAAACCGGGAAGACAGACATCTTGCCTGAATTTGGGGGCAAATGCTATTTGGTTTTATCCGTCCACCTCTTCGAACATGCCAAGTTGATTTATGGCACCATGTATCGAAGGTTTAGACGGATGAGGCCGTTGTAGCAGACTTCGTCAGTTTTCCCCTCATTGTTAAGGGTTTTTGATTGTGGGGATGCTCTTCCCTGCAGGCGCAAGCCCGTGCAGTTAATTACGCTACCGCATCGCGGTAACCACTTTCTCCTTCTCCAGATGATCACTTCGTATCGTGTGTGTTTGTTTTATTTTTGGTTGCCCGTGTATTGTATACGGAGACTAATTTATGTTGTCGCCCGTAGGGCGTGGATTGGTCCAAATCCGTATTTTCTTAGATTTGGGTTTGGGTTGGATTTAAGGATCATTAATCTTATTGAAATTAAGATCAACTTAAACGTTTATTGAGGATACGTTAGTCTAATTTTAGACTAAGATCTACTCAACGGGGTTTTGGGATCATTTAGATCCTATGACAGAGCATTTTGGGCTCTATCGTTTTAGTTTAGGGACATTACGGTCCATTGTTAGTTTAAGGACATCACGGTCCATGGCAGTTTAGAGACATCATAGTCTGTTAAGTTTAAAGACATCACAGTGTATGAGTTTAAGGACCTCATAGTCAAGTTTAAAGACATCATAGTCTATGGGGTTTAGTTTAGGGACGTTGCGGTCCATAAGTTTAAGGACATCATAGTGCATGAGTTTAGGGACCTCATAGTCCATAGAGTTTAAGAACATCATAGTCCACGGAATGTATGGTTGTCGGGACCTACCACCTCTCTGAGGACGTTGAAGAATTACAACGACATGTATCACAGGAATGAAGAGATGTACCCTTGAACCAATATTGGTTGGGAGATCTGTAGTCCGGTTTGGGACTAAGATCAATTAAAAAGATTTATGAGCATATGGGCTCAATTAATCTGAGTTAGGGATTTGTGGCCAACTTGGGCTCGGCCTATTCAGTTTGAATAAAATGTTGAACATTTAATTGGGCTCGGTCCTTTTTTTTTATTTAACAATACTGGGCATTGATTCGGGCCCCTTTTTGTCTTTTATTGAGTGTTGAGCACTCATCATGGCTCTGGGGATTTATTTAAAGAACAGTTTATATTCTCTCAGCGCCAACGTGAGGAGCACGTGGCGCGCTTGGTGCTGAGCGCCAGACTTAGAGCGCTAAGGCGCTTCTTGTAAAATAGCGCACACGTGAGGAGCACGTGGCGCGCTTGGTGCTGAGCGTCAGCCAATGAGTGCAAAACGCTTCTTGTGAAATAGCGCACACGTGAGGAGCACGTGGCGCGCTTGGTGCTGACCGCCAGCCAATGAGTGCAAAGCGCTTCTTGTTAAATAGCGCACACATGAGGAGCACGTGGCGCGCTTGGCGCTGAGTGCCAGCCAATGAGTGCAGAGCTCTCTTTATTAAGTTCTGCTCAAATTTGTGCTCTGAGGATTAAGTTCTCGTTTATAAGAGACTTTGACTCGTGGCTCTAAGAACAAAGTTCTTATTTTTATAGTAGATGTTACAATTTCTTATGTTTTTGTGAAAGACTTTGTCTTTATAGATCTGTAATCTGAAGAGAACTAAGTTCTTCTCTTCCCCTTTTATGATGAGATGCTATGATCTCTTTTATGAA
This sequence comes from Agapanthus africanus, assembly GCA_030015575.1. NCBI lineage: Eukaryota > Viridiplantae > Streptophyta > Magnoliopsida > Asparagales > Amaryllidaceae > Agapanthus > Agapanthus africanus. The sequence continues at coordinate 353,257,908 of CM057351.1, forward strand.
AGATTTCTGTCTTATAGATCTATGATCTAGAAAAAGAACTAAGTTCTTCTTCTTTTATAAGATGCTTTGATATCTTTTTACCCTGAAGAAATTCTTCTTTTCAGAGCTTGCTCTTTTCTTTTCTTTTTCTGAGAACTTGAAAACTTATGGGGGGATTCTCCTCTTCGATCCTTTATATAGGGGAGGCTGATTTGTTTAATCAGTTAAGGAAATCTCTCTTTTGATTGATTTAGGAATGTTTCCCACCGTTGGATCTTTGATCCCAGGGATTCTGTTTTACAGAAGACATATTTCTTGTTATTAACAAGATTGAGAAATTATTTTCCTAAACCGAGATTATTCTGTATCTTGGTAATTTTTTAATCACTATTGGATCTTTGATCCAACGGCGCTCTGATTTACAGAGAGATTTTCCTTGTTTTGAAAGATTTGAGCAGTATTTCCTCAACAGAATTTTATTCTGGTAATTTGATGATTCATCATGTTCGTTGGATCTTTGATCCAATGGTGGAGAACATTTAGTTCTAGCGCTAGCGCTCTCGTGCTTTTCACGTGATGCGCTGTCTCAGAGTCTTTGACTCTTAGCGCTGGCGCTCTTAGCGCCAGCGCTCTCGGCGTCAGTGCTCTCGTGCTTTGCATGTGAGTGTTGCCTCAGAGTCCTTGACTCTTGGTGCCAGCGCTCTCGTTCTTTGCACGTGAGCGCTGCCTCAGAGTTCTTGACTCTTAGCGCTGGCGCTCTTGGCGCTAGAGCTTTTATGAAGCGCTGCTCCATTTCAAATTTCAAATTTTGAACAGAGCTTTGTTCTGATTGGGGGAAACAAATGCCCCCCACCGTTGCTCTCACGTGGTTTACATGTGAGTGCAGCGGTGGCGGCCTTTCCACCGTTGGATTGTTCTTGGAATTCGGATCGACTTCCCCTACCTATAAATAGGACCTTTGGCCCTTTGAGATGGCTGCTTGTTCATCTTCTTGTTTTGTTTTTGTTTCTTGAGAACTTAATTCTCTTTAAGAGCCCAGCTCTTTGCCTTAAGAAATTTCTCAGAGTCAAAACTCTGCCCAAATTCGGTAAGAATTGACCTTATTAACAGAGCTTTGCTCTTCTTAGATCACAGATCTTAAAGATTTTTAGGGTTTCTCAACCCGTTAATTAAAAACCAGAGCTTTATTCTTTCTAGATCATGGATCATAAAAAGAAATCCTTTTTTCCTTTTTTAAGGTTCCTTTAACCTATTAACGAAGAACTCTAGAGTTCGCTTTACAGATCTTAAAGATCTTGAAGTTTTTAATTTCTGTAAAAAGCTTTGCTTTTAGGGTTTTGATGGATGATTCCATCTTCTTCACAGAGCATAGCTCTTAAAATTTTTTAAGGAATTTTATTCCTCTCATGATTAGAGTTGACAGATGTCACTCTGTTGCAGAGCGCTGCTCTCAAGGGAGTTTTACTCCTTGGCCCGAGAGGCCCTCATTAAATGAGAATCTTTTTAGAATTTCCTCATTAATGAGTGACCGTCTCATCAATGATGAGCCGTCATCTTGATTCTGTGGATCCCCTTTGGTCCCTTTCCACTGCATTGCAGTGCGGTACGAATTTAAAGTACCAAGTGCCAGAACTTAAACTGTAGCGTTGTCGGTTAACTTTTGTTCTTTTTCGCACAGGTACTATGTCTTTCGACATTTCTTTTCCGTTTGTTCGTTCGGAAAGCGGATTTCCTGAAGTGCCTATGGATAGGGAAGTTTTCGCGCTGATCAAAGATCACGATCCGGAGCATAAGAACCTTCATTTATGGGGGACGTGGTATAATCAAATAATTCGGGGACGACGCAGCTTTTCTTGTGCGGTGCCGTCGGAGCCCATTTCAGTGATCCACTACGCCGACCCACCCCCAGCGAACTATGCCGTAGAGGAGGTCAACTGGACTTCGGAGGGTTGCCTTCACCCATATATGGCCGCGATACCCGTACAGCCTCTAATGGCTTTGGATATTTTGGGGCGACGTATATGTCAAGGTGAGTCGCGCCCTTGGGGACAGCCATATATGATAGGCTTGACTCCCCGCCATCTATCTGGATATTTACAGTGGGCCCGGTACATTTTGTCGGCCAAGAAATCGCAACTACTGAAGCTTGGGCTGTACCCCACGATTTACTCTTCTCTCTTCCAGTATTCCGCGCCTCCTGTATGGTGGATCAAAGCCTTTTTAGAACAATGGAACGTTCCAACTCACACCTTCCTCCTATTAGATCGGGAAGTTTCAATTTCCTTAAAGGAGTTCGCAGAGATTTCCGGTTGGCCTGTCAGAGGGAAGCATTATGAGGATATATTACCCCCTGACGAGTATATTTTCGCCACTCGATCAGTAATGATGGGTTTGACCCCAGAGAATGCTATTCAGCACCGATTCCCTAGCCTGATCAAGGTATTAAATATTTACGAGAGCCTATTTCTCGAATCCGGAAGCCATGGGGTCAGCTTTACGGATTTCATCGCCCGTTTTCTTCCCCCGGAAGTTTTTTCAAAACAAGGCGCGAAGTTTGCCAAGCTCGACGATCCTTTCGGTTTTGGCTTGGATAGCCGGCCGACAGCGGAAGCGGATCAAAAGAATTTCTTCCTCCCAAACACCGCGGTCGTCCCCTTCGCAGAACTCGCCGCTCAAGACATCGACGAAGAGGCGTTTTTTCTAGGGTTCCTTGGCTTATGGTTGAGTTGGTTTGCGCTCCCCATGCATCATCGCTACATGAGGCCATTCATTTTCTACCCGGCTCACCGAATGGTTGAAGGGACGCAGGTTGCTGTTGGGATTGCCGGGTTGGCTCATTTATATCATGGCCTAGCTTGGCGGCAGACACCAGTAACCCAAGGGTGCAGCCCGTAAACCCCCCGATGGATTACTTCACTTCGTGGCTCGAGCTGCATGTGCTTGGCGCTTTTGGAGTTCACAACCGGCCCTGCTTTTACGAAGGTTATAATTTTCCTCGGGTTATGAGACTGGTTGATGCTTCCGTCTTGGAACCGACTCAGCGAGAGGCTGGGGGTCTGATTCTTCGCCCGTGTACGGTCGGAGATGGCATGACCTTCATCGATAAGGTCATGAATATCGGCAAGGAATCCGCTAAGACGGTGCAGCCGCTGCGGGACACTTTCAAAGATGGGGTTTCTACCTTGAAAGCTCGAGAGATTCTTCACTTATATTCAATCAGGACGGACTTCTTAGTGTTTAGGCAGAACGATGCGGCGCTATTCATGAGATACAACCCGCACCGCTTTGCTCAACAATCAAGCTACAATCAAGGTGTCCCGCTTGAGGCCTTCCTAGCTGAGCCGGCTGCCATTGAAGAGGGTATCCGGAGCGCGTTGCACCACTTTATGCGCCTAAACACCGGGTCCAATTTCTTTATCAGTGAGCCGAGTTGCGTTCTAAAAGCTCTGAACGTATATGTGGCATGATACCTGCACGCGATGGGCGCTGTCATTAGGGAGGAAAAGAAGTTGCTGCTCGATTGTAAGGGTGCAGCCCCTGCTGGTAATCCAGCTGTTCCTTTAAAGCGACGGACCATCGTTCATCCTCCTTTGAGAAAAGCTGCTGCAGTTGTGGTCCCGTGTGCTATGCCTGAGATGCCGCTACCCCGTGCTCCTGCAGGAGCGGTAGCTGCAGTGTCTCCTGATTCTGGCGTGGGTACAGAGATCGGGACTCGTCGCCTAAAGTTGCCCGCCAAACGCAAGCTCCTGTTGCCGGCTGTCGGTGTTAAGTCGCAGAAGAAGAAGAAGTCGCTATTTTCTGCTGATGTCGCATTCGGCCAGGAGCCCAATGCTCCTTACAGCGAAGGCTTAAGCGAATATGGGACCAATGAGGGTCTATTTATTGCGCTTGCGGATGATACCGATCTTCAAGCTGCCCTTGCGGCTGTTCCCCTCCGAAAGACGGCGCACAGGACCGTCTAGGTCCTGGCACTGAGATTCGGGGCAGATGCTATTTGGTTTTATCCGTCTACCTCTCCGAAGATGCCAAGTTGATTTATGGCACTGTGTATCGAAGGTTTAGACGGATGCGGCCGATGTAGCAGACTTTGTCAGATTCCCCCTCGCTTGAGGCGTTTTTGATTGTGGGGACGCTCTTCCCTGCAGGCGCAAGCCCCTGCAGTTAATTACGCTACCGCACCGCGGTAGCCACTTTCTCCTTCTCCAGAATTTCACTTCGTGTCGTGTGTGTTTGTTTTGTTTGTGGTTGCCCGTGGATTGTATACGGAGACTGAGTAATGCCGTCGCCCGTAGGACGTGGATTAGTCCAAATCCGTATTTAATTAGATTTGGGTTTGGTGTTTTTAGTTTAAGGATGCATTAGGCGCGTTGCGGCTAAGATCAGCTTAAACGTTCGTTAAGGATACGTTAGTCCTGTTTGAGACTAAGATCTACTTAACGTGGTGATCCATTTAATATAGGGCCGTCGGGACTCGTCGCCTCTCTGACATCGTTGAAGGATTACAACGATAGGTGTCAGAGGAGTTCAGAGATGTACCCTTGAACCAAAGTTGATTTGGAATTTTATAGTCCATTTGAGTGTTTAAGGATACGTTAGCCGCGTTTGGGGCTAAGATCAACTTAAACGGGACCGTTTAGATCCGGCAAAAGAGCATTAGGAGGCTCTATTGTTCCAGTTTAGGGACGTGGTGGTTCATATTCCAGTTTAGGGACGTGGTGGTCCACCGTTAGTTTAGGGACGTTTCGGTCCAATATTAGTTTAAGGACATTTCGGTCCACATTGATGTGTGGTCGTTGGGACCCGTCACCTCTTTGACGTCGTTGAGGAATTACAACGATGGATGTCAAAGGAGTTCGGAGATGTACCCTCGGACCGATTGTAAATTGATTTAGTAGAGCAATTTCGCTCAGTCAATTTAATTTAAGGACTTATGGCCAAAATTGGGCTAAGTCCAGTCGAGAATATCCAACGTTTTATCTGCTTTTGCAGAGCATTTCTTTTTATTTTTATTTGGGCCTTGCCCAGGAAGGATGCAGAGCATCAGTTTTGTTTTGGGCCCTGCCCTTTATAATGATGCAAAGCATCAATTTCATTTGGGCTCTGCCCTTTATTGCTTTGCAATTTATTTTGGCCTGTTAGGTCTTTCTGATTTGGGCCTGACCCTTCAAGTAATGCATTGCATTTGTGCAGAGCACTAAGAATCTTGTTTTTTTTTTAGATTCAAGAACAGAAGTGCAAGACACTTTTTAATCTTCTGATCTAAATTTAGATCAAAGAAAAACAAGTTTTTCTTTTCTTGTTTTTCTTTATCCCAGAGAACCAAGGGTTCATAACAAGTGCAAGGCACTATTTATTTTTTTATTTATTTTATTTATTTACTTATTTATTTGTTGTTGAAGATCCATGATCTTGTTCTTAGATCAATGATCTGTTTCTAAGAGAATTTTCTCTTCTTTTAAAGGTTTTACCTTTTTTTTTGTATTCTTCAAAAGTTCTCAAGAGTTTTCTTCTCTCTTTTTTTTTAGCAAGATGTTGATCCCTTTTGAATTAAGGTCTGGGGTCCTTTTTATAGTGCCCATTAATTAGTTAAATTTGTTACATAGATCTTTTTCTGAGTGATTTGGGGAATTTTCCCCACCGTTGGATCTTTGATCCAAAGGCCCCTGCCTTATACAAGAAAATCTTCTTGTTTTAACAAGATTTATTCTGTTTTGCGCAAGAATCCCCAGTGCGTGACACGTGTCGCGCAGTGAAGCGCTTGCGCAGCTGCGCAGACACGTGTCGCGCAGCGCAGCGCTTGCGCAGCTGCGCAGACACGTGTCGCGCAGCGGTGCGCTTGCGCAGCTGCGCAGACACGTGTCGCGCAGCGGTGCGCTTGCGCAGCTGCGCAGACACGTGTCACGCAGCACAGCGCTTGCGCAACTGAGCGTTGCTTTTGTTTTTTAAAGAGCCTTGCTCTGATTGGACGCACTGCCTTGGGCGTTGTGCTGGCGTGTCAACTTTTGACACGTGGCGCATTGCGCGCAACGCACGGAATTTGAAGCGTTACTTCAAAGATTTGAATTTTTAAAATTCAAACAGAGCCTTGCTCTGATTGGAGGAACAAATGCCCCCCCACCGTTGCGCTCACGTGGCGCGCACGTGAGTGCAGCGGTGGCAAGATCCTAGCCGTTGGATCAAGGGGGTCAGTTGAAGGGGCGCAGGCGCCTATAAGTAGGACTCTTGGCCCTTGTTAATTCTTTACCGTTTCAAGAACTTTGACTCAGAGCCTTGCTCTTGCTTAAGAATTTTCAGAGCCTTGCTCTTGCTTAAGAATTTTCAGAGCCTTGCTCTTGGTTTTTTTTTTCCAAGAACTCCAGAGTTCATAACCATCGTAGGTATTTAATAAAATAAAATAAAATTAAATTAAATTAAAGCTGATTAATAGAGCCTTGCTCTCATAGATCTTTGATCTAAAAAGAACCCCTCTGGGGTTTCATCAACAGAGCCTTGCTCTAAAAAACTCACAGATTTACAGAGATCTGGTCCATGGGTTTTAACCCATGAACAGAGCTTTGCTCTTGGATCCACTGTAGATCTTTTTTAGATTTTGAAAAATAAAACACTATTTTTTCTTTTTTTTTATAAGTTTTCATGGGTTTTTCAAGATTCCAAAAATTCTAATTCTAAGTAAAAAAAATTGATGGATCTTTCCATTATTACCACAGAGCTATGTTCTTTTAAGGAATCTTGTTCCCTTGAGACCAGAGTTTGACAAATGCCACTCTGTGATAGAGCTTTGCTCTAAAATAGGAGATTTTCTCTTTGTCTCTAGGGATGTCCCATCAATGAGGGTATTTTCTTGGGGACCTTTTTATTAATTGACAGTCTCATCTAATGATGGGGTTGTCTTATTAAATGATGTACCGTCATCCAGATTTTGTGGGTCCCCTTTTTGTCCCCTACCCATTACATCACAGTGTGGAGTAAGATTTTAAAATGCTAAGTGTCAACACTAACGGTTATTTTTGTCTTTCTACAGGAAACATGTCTGACGACTTGTCTTTCCCCTTTGTTCGCTCGGAAGGAGGGTTCCCCCATTCGCCGGTGGACCAGGTGGCGTTCGCTCTCATTAAAGATCATGACCCTGAGTGCAAAAAGCTCCACCTGTGGGGAAGGTGGTACAGCCAGATCATCCAAGGCCGTCGCAGCTTCAGTTCCGCCTCGCCGTCTGAGCCTATAGTCACGATCCCCTATGCGGACGAACCCCCGGTGAAGTATGCCGTGGAGGTTAAAAACTGGAATTCTGATGACCTCCTCCAGCCTGCGATCGGTGCTATCCCAGTGCAGCCGCCGCCGGCGATAGACATCTTAGGGAGGCGAATCTGTCAGGGTAAAGCACGCCCTTGGGGACAGGCTTACAATATTGGATTGATCCCGCGACCGCTTGCCGGATATTTGCAGTGGGCCCGGTACATCTTATCGGCGAAAAGGACTCATCTAACGAGGATTGGTTTATATTCGGCCATCTACGTTTCGCTTTTCGAGCATTCCTCTCCTCCAACGTGGTGGGTCAAGGCCTTTATTGAACAATGGAATATCCCCACTCACACCTTCCTGATGGCGGATAGGGAAGTCTCTATCTCCTTGGAGGAATTCGCTGAGATTTCGGGTCTACCAATGAGGGGAGAGCACTACGAGGAGTTGCTTCCTCCTGACGAGTACGTCTTTGCCACCAAGTAGCTGGTGTTTGACTTGACTCCGGAGAATGCCATTCAGCATCAGTATCCGGGCTTGGTGAAGGTGTTGGAGATCTATGAGGAACTCCATTTGGGATCGGGCGAGCGGGGCGTCAGTTTCGCAGATTTTATTGCTCGCTTTATTCGCCCGGAATTCCTATCAGAGCAGGGCGAGAAGTTCGCTCAGCTTGCTGACCCTTTTGGTTTCGGCTTGGACCGCCGACCTGTATCGGAAAATGACCAGCGGGATTTTTATCTCCCCGGCACTGCCAACGTCCCTTTCTCAGAGATCGCCGTTCCTGGCATGGACGAGGAGACCTTTTTTATAGGGTTCTTGGGTTTATGGTTATGCAGCTTCGCGCTTCCCACGTACCCACGCCTCATGCGGCCCTCCGTCTTTTACCCGGCGCATCGAATGGTGGCTGGTTTGCAGTTATCGGTAGGGATCGCCGGGCTGGCTTACCTCTATAATGGACTTAGCGTAGCGGCGGACGCTAGTGAGCCTGGAGTACAGCCTGCCAACTTCCCGATGCACTATTTCACTTCTTGGATGGAGATGCACGTGCAAGGGGTGTTTGGTGCTCATAAGACTCCTCCGTTCTTTGAGAAATGTAGACTTCCGAGAATCATGCGGTTGGTCGGGGCTTCAATTATGGTCGCATCCCTGCGGGATTCTAGAGGACTGCTCCTGCGTCCGCATCTGGTCGGAGCGAAGATTTCTTTTGTGGATAAGGCCATCACCATAGGCTCAGAGACAACTAAGTCAGTGGTGCCACTACGTGATGATTTTAAGGGCGGGGCTTCTGTACTGACGGCTCGGGAAATCCTCCACCTCTACTCCATTCGGCCGTGCTATCTAGTGTTTAGGCAGAATAAGACAGCCTTGTTTATGAGATATAACCCACACCGATTTGCCCGGCAGTCAAGCTATAACCAAGGGATCCCGCTGGAAGCTTTCTTGGAAACGCCCGTGGTCGGCCCAGAGGGGATAAAGAATGCGATGCATCATTTTATACGGCTTAACACAGGTTCCTATTTCTTCATCAGTGAACCCAGCTGTGCCCCTAAGATGCTTAATTCATATGTGGCCTGGTATGCGCACGCGATGGGCCCAATTATCTTAACGGAGAAGCGTATGCTGGTTGACCGTAGGGGTGCGCCTCCTGGCGGTGATCGCAAGGCTCCCTTGCAGCCAAGGATCCAGGTCATTCTCCCGATAAAAGACGCCGGAGTTGATCGACCATGCGTGTTGAGCCCCCCGCGTGGATTGCCACTGCCTGCTACGGTGGATGCACCTCCGGCGCCCCGTGCTCCCACAAAGACGGTTAATGTGGTATCGCCAGGGTCCGGCGCAGGAGCAGATATCGGGACCCGCCGCCCTAAAGTGACTGCCAAGCGCAAATCTACTCCGGTTGGATCTAAGGCTGGCGGACAGAAGAAGAAGAAGAAGAAGAAGTCCGTCCTTTCCCTTGACGCGGTCCTCGGCTTAGAGCCTGCAGCTCCTCCCAACGAAGGCATAAGTGAATATGGCAGCAATGAGGGCTTCTTGGTAGACCCTGCAGACACCAACTTGGCTGCCGCCATTGCAGCTTCGGAGCGATCGGCGAGGCTCGAAGCGATGTTAAGTAAACTCGCTGAGTCAGGTAATCATCAGCCACTTTCTTCGTCATTTTATTACACTTTTTATTATTATCTTTAACTAATATTTGCCCGATTTTCAACAGGTGTCTCTACTGAAGAACCTATCGCTGCCTCTTTGAAAACCTTCCAAGAGGAGGAGGAGAAGCGCGCTCTAGCAGGAGTTGGTATGTCCCACCCCTTTCTCTTTTATAAGGAAAGTTTGTCATCTTTTCTGATGGTCAACCTAACCTTCTTTCGTTTCTTAGCAGGGGTTATATCAGTTGATGCGGGGATCCTTCCCGGGCCTGTTACTGAAGTCCCGGTCTCGTCGAGGCTGCTGGAGGAGCCTCGACTTGACAAAACGACGAGGGATGCCCTGAAAAATCTGGAGGCATCCCTATTCACGGATGAGGACGCCTCAATTAAAGAAGCCCTAGTGGCATCCGTCTCAACGGCTCGGGAGGAGCGGAAGCGGTTGAGACGCGAAGCAAAGGCGCGCAGAGCTGCTTTGGCCGCGGGAGCGGGCCCTAGCACTATTCCTCGCGCTGACACTCCTTCTGAAGAGGTCCCTGTCGCTCTATCTACTGCTCATAGGCAAGTGGCGCGCGCGGCCCGAAGTGCAAACAATAAATCCCCTTCAGGTAGCATCTCTTTCAGAACCTTGTTGTAAGAATTATTATAAAGCCATTGGCTCATATGCATTCCATCTTGCAGGGCCAAGTCCGACTGAGGGGGAGGCGGAGACCGTTGAACCCAGGAAAACGGCGGAAGCAGTGCCTGCCGAACCCGAGCCGACGGTGAGCAACGTCGTTGGTGCCACGGGACCCGAAGCAGAGGTTGGGGGACCTGCAGCCGAGAGGGTCATGGACGCCGACCCTGAAGTGGCGGCAGATGAGATGATTGTCTTAACCTAGCCGAAGGTAGTAGAGGGCAAGGCGCTTGAGGCTGGAGATCTCGCGGCGCCGATGGACGAGACAACCGTGACCGCAGAACCCGAGGGAGTATCGGGTGAGGCGGCCACGATTCCTGAGGAGGAGCTAACCGCTCTTTCCCAGGAATCTGGCAATACCCTAATCATAGCCCTCCCCGCGTATGGTCCCCTGCCGTCTTCAGGGCTTGCGAGCACAACAAAGGTTCCCATTGAGTCGGGTGATGAGGCTACGGGCGGTGGCCTCATGTCAATGGAGGAGGGGATTGCCTCAGTTTCGGCTGGCAGCTCGTCGGGTAAATTTCGAGTTACCAGCGTTTTTCTTTTTATATATCTTGCGATCTCTTCTAACAAGTTTGTCTTTGCAGGTGCGGCCAGTGCCGACGCTCCATTGCTCGAAAGAGCACCGTCAACTACTGCTTTGGCGGTGGTCACCTCCCCGCCTTCCCTTATGCCATCGCGGATGTTGGAAGGTATGGATTTACGACTCATGAGTTAATCTTTTAAACGTGTAGCTTCTGTACTAACGTTATACCACTGTGTCCTTTTAGGAGTGCTCTTTGATCATCTATACCAAGTGTTGCTCCCACACTTCTCCTTCCCATCCGAACTCGCTTCTCCTTCTAGTGGTGCCGGTGAGTGTTATTTCGATGTCTTTATTTACTCCCTTTTTAGCAATGGGATGATTTCTGACTTTTCCTCTTCCTTATTGCAGTGCCACAAATCGAAGGAGGGGACGCAAGACCTGCCACGCCACCGGCCCTTCCGGCTTTGCCGTCCGTTGCAGCTGGTATAGTAAATTGCCTTTCTGATAACCCTTCAACATCTCTTGAACCATCGTTTAACCATGTTTTGTTTTGCAGCTATAGTTCCGGCTCTGGTCCCTCTTGAGTCTCGCGTCCTTTCACCGGCAGGCCCTTTCTTGAAACGTCCATCTTCAAAAGGTGCTGTGATGAGTTTGGGCATGCTGAGCGGGTATATCGAAGAGCTTAATATGGACGCTCTCCCTTCTCCCGTGGATTTCGCCATGGAGGTTAACCCGATGTTGGCGGCGCTCGTAAACTTTCACAACGAAGGCGTCGTTGAATCTTGGGTTAACCACTGCAGAGAGATTGAGGCCTGCCTGCATCGGTTGGAGTCGACGCGCCCTTCTCCCGAAGTTTTGGATATAAGCACCCAACGGACAGCTTGGCTCGAGCAAAGCACTTCTTACTTCCGCCATTTGGAGCAAGAAGCAGCTTTACGGTTGAAGGAACGTCAGGAATCTTCAAGCGCAACTGCTCGCCTGCGCCCTGAAGTTAGGACGAACGCTGCCGAGGTGAAAGCTGTCTTCGAAGGCCTGCTGGAGCGTATTTCTAATGGGCTAGCACTGAAGCGGAGACTTGATGCCGCCGAGCGTGATGCCCGAGGCCGTGAAGCAGCTCAGCAGGTCGTTGGGGAACAGCTTGCATCCTTCAGGCAGCAGCGGGCTCAAGCAGAGGCCGAACTGGCGGTGGCGGCTGGTCAAGAGAAAGCGTGGAAGGAAGTATGCGAGCAATTGCTAAATCTATGCAAGACGCTTCCGTCTCAGTAATTCTCCTTGTATCATTTGTACTTGTAAAATAGATGTATATATTTTTTTATTCTTTAGTACAATGTATCGTGTACTCGATCAATATTTATAAGTAAAAGATGCACATTTTTGTAATGTCTTGTGTCATTTCTCTGCCCTTTTTTTTTTGCATGATATCTTTGATGAACCCTATTGGCCGATAACTTCATTTCTCCCACAGATAGCGATGGCTTAGGCCGCAGGTTCTGGTCTACCGCCTAAGACTTTTCAACTCTATGAGCCATGAGGGTCTCATAGAGATCTTTCTCCCTACGGATCGAGAGGATCCCATAGGTGGATTTTCTCCCTAGGAATCGTGAGGATTCCTAAGTGTGGTTTTCTCTTATAAGTCGTAAGGATCCTATAAGAGAATTTTCCCTCTTACGAGTCGAGAGGATTCGTAAGCGGTTGTTTCCCTCCTTGTCGAAAATCGACTTTGGAGAGTGAGACCCGTGAATAGTATGCAAGAGACCATTTTGGATTGACTTGCAGGGCCCCATTGTTCAGGGAGTAAGCTTTTCAATCCTTGCTGCCTGAGACTTCATCTTGAAAGTTGAGACGAACCGAGAATTCTCCCGCAAAGACAGTGGTGGCTCTGCGTGGGTCAAGAGGCTCTCGTCATGGAGTGTTTGTATCCGTGAGTCGAGGAGTTTGCTAGGGATTATTTGTTTCCCAAGCGCCAAGGATTATTTGTTTCCTTGGGGTTTGAAACGAGTCGAGGATTCCCACGGAGACGCTGGTGGCTCTGCGAGTCGACGCGGATCAGGAGGCTCTCGTCAAGGAGTGTTTGTATCCGTGAGTCGAGGAGTTTGCTTGGGATTATTTGTTTCCCAAGCGCCAAGGATTATTTGTTTCCTTGGGGTTTGAAACGAGTCGAGGGTTCCCACGGAGGCACTGGGGGCTCTGCGAGTCGACGCGAATCAGAAGGCTCTCGTCAAGGAGTGTTTGTATCCGTGAGTCGAGGAGTTTGCTAGGGATTATTTGTTTCCCAAGCGCCAAGGATTATTTGTTTCCTTAGGGTTTGAAACGAGTCGAGGATTACCACGGAGGCACTGGTGGCTCTGCGAGTCGACGCGGATCAGGAGGCTCTCGTCAAGGAGTGTTTGTATCCGTGAGTCGAGGAGTTTGCTTGGGATTATTTGTTTCCCAAGCGCCAAGGATTATTTGTTTCCTTGGGGTTTGAAACGAGTCGAGGATTCCCACGGAGGCACTGGTGGCTCTGCGAGTCGACGCGGATCAGGAGGCTCTCGTCAAGGAGTGTTTGTATCCGTGAGTCGAGGAGTTTGCTAGGGATTATTTGTTTCCCAAGCGCCAAGGATTATTTGTTTCCTTGGGGTTTGAAACGAGTCGAGGATTCCCACGGAGGCACTGGTGGCTCTGCAAGTCGACGCGGATCAGGAGGCTCTCGTCAAGGAGTGTTTGTATCCGTGAGTCGAGGAGTTTGCTAGGTATTATTTGTTTCCCAAGCGCCAAGGATTATTTGTTTCCTTGGGGTTTGAAACGAGTCGAGGATTCCCACGGAGGCACAGGTGGCTCTGCAGGTCGACGCGAATCAGAAGGCTCTCGTCAAGGAGTGTTTGTATCCGTGAGTCGAGGAGTTTGTTGAACACACTGGCTTCTTCGGTTGAAACGAACCGTCGAGGTTTGGCTTCGTCGTCTGACGGAGTCTGTTGGGAAAGTATGGTTCCCTCTTTGTTTACGCCCTTGGATTGTATACAGGGATCGATGTGATCTTAACTGTAGGGCCAAAGTTTTATCGTCATTTTTTTGTTTTATTTCCGCGATGCTCTATCATTTCAGCTTTTATATCGCGAAGGTCGCGATTGCCCAATCATTTCGGCTATTTTTCGCGGTGCCCAATCATTTCGGCTATTTATTTTATCTTTACTCGCTGCTTTTTATTGCGAGTTGCCCCATCATTTCGGCTATTTCGCATGCATACATTTTACTTGCTGCTTTTTTTTTATTGCAAGTTGCCCCATCATTTCGGCTATTTCGTATGCATGTGCGGCCTAACGGCTTTTTGCCGTAAACCTAAAATTGGACACCGATTTCGGCATCAGCACCGCTATAACTGGGATATCGCCAGGAGCGAATCATCATTTGCCTCTGTCATTGTCGAACAAAGGAGGCTTAGCGACCAGGGTTAGGGTCCTGTCGACTAAGGCTTTTGACTTTATGAGCCGTAAGGGTCTCACAAAGCTATTTCTCCCTACAAGTCGTGAGGATCTTATAGGTGTATTTTCTCCTTAGGAATCGTGAGGGTTCCTAAGTGTTTTGTTCCTCTGTAAGTCGTAAGGATCCTACATGAGGGTTTTCTCTTTGTAAATCGAGAGGATTTACAAGGGTTATTCATCATGCGAACATATCCCCAGTCTCGGATGAGACTTGATTAGGGAAATGCTTATTTGCGCCCGTGGATTGTATACAAGGGTCAATATTGAACCACTTGTAGGGCAATATCGGAAATTGTGGGGATTGCTTAAGCACAGGTTTAGGTCTCTGTAACTTAAGACTTTCAAATCTTATGGGCCGTGAGGGTCCCATAAGAGAGTTCTCCTTACGAGTCGTGAGGATCTCGCAAGTGTATTTTCTCCTTAGGAATCGTGGGGATCCCTAAGTGTGTCGCTTCCTTGTGAGTCGTAAGGATCTCATGCGGGTGGTTTCTCCTTACAAGGTCGAGAGGACCCTATAAGTGTCCTTTAACGAAGTTATGCCCTTTCAGGTTTTCACAAACACTCGCCGGTAGCCCTGCTGTTTTTACTCACGGAGCCCTTTCGGGTTTTCATCCGTGCCCATTTTGCTTATGGACGTACCGCTTTTTTTTTTTTTAATTTTTATATATTTTTTACGAGGTCGCGCCCTTTCGGGTTTTCACGAACACTCGCCGGTAGCCCTGCTGTTTTTACTCACGGAGCCCTTTCGGGTTTTCATCCGTGCCTTTTTGCTTATGGACATACCGTTTTTTTAATTTTATTTTTATATGTTTTTTTTATGTCTCGTCAGCCTAAAAGATGCTGCGGTAGTAGTTTAAAGACGTTTCGGTCTGCTATTAGTTTAAGGACATTTCGGTCCGACTTTGAGAAGGTTGGCTACTGCTGATAGAGTTTGAGCTTAGGAAGATAGCGAGCGGACATAGTCGTCGTCATCTATCATTGACCTAGGCTGTGGCTCATTAAGCGTAGTATCTCTTTAGGAAGCGACCGTTTATTGGCCTGAAAGGCCTTTCACCGTGCATGTCCATGAGTAGATAGGCCCCACCCTGGTAGACCTTATCTACGATGTACGGGCCTTCGTAGTTTGGCTCGAATTTTCCCCGCTTGGCGCGATTGGGGATCATAGGCCTTTTGACCACCAGCACAAGTTCGCCTTGGCGGAATGTCCTCGGTCGGGTTAATCTTTCATATAAGCGCGTCATCTTTGCTTTATAAGCTTCCAGATTTTGTTGCGCTATGAGCCGGGTTTCATCAAGGGCGTCAAGCTCCTCAAGCCGAAGGTGAGCATTTTCTTCATCCGTTAGCTCGTAGTGAACTGCCACTCGCAGAGAGGGTAATTCTATCTCGAGGGGGAGTACTGCTTCCGTACCGAACACCAACGCGTATGGCGTTGTGTTTGTGGCTATCTTGAACGTGGTTCGATACGCCCAAAGAGCTTCTTGCAGTCTCTCATGCCAGTCTTTCTTATTTCGGGACACTGTTTTCTTTATAATTTTCGTCAAGGTCTTGTTGAAGGCCTCGGCGAGACCGTTAGCTCGTGGATTATAGACTGAGGAATATCTCCAGTCTATGTTATGCTGCTGTGCGAAGCGGCTGATTTTATGACTTCGGTAGGCTGGCCCGTTATCGGAGATGATCCGCCTCGGAGTTCCAAACCGATATATGACGTGCGTTTTGAAGAAATGGAGGATATTCTCCGTCTTTACTTCTCTCAACGGTACTGCTTCTGCCCATTTGGAGAAGTAGTCAGTCGTCGCCAGGATGAAACGATGTCCCCTAGACGATGCTGGTTCGATGGGGCCGACTATGTCAGTTCCCCACATTTCGAACGGCCAGCTAGCCACTGTTGGATGTAGTGGATTGGGATGCTGATGGATGAAGTCCCCATGAATTTGGCATGAGTGACATTGCTTCGCATATTCGAGGCAGTCCTGAACTATCGTGGGCCAGTAGTAGCCCATCCGTTTGATCTTTAACTTCATATTTGGGCCTGCTTGGTGAGAACCGCATATTCCGTCATGAACCTCTTGAATGACTCTTTCCGCTTCGTCCGGTCCTAAGCACCTCAGCCACAGAGAATCGAATGACCTCTTGTATAGAGTATCATTAACGAAGGCGAAAGACAGAGCTCGTTTCATGAGTTGATGTCTTGCGGACGCATCTTCGGGCATTTGGTGGGACTTGAAGTAGTCTATAAAGACTTCCCTCCAATCCTCAACCTTCTCATGGTCCTTTATTTGTAAGGTCGCTTGTTCAGTCGCTCCCTTCTCTTCGGATGATTCCGGAAGTATTCCTGCGGGGGCGAGCACTCGACGACTTTGTACCATGATTCTAATATCATCGAGGTTATCGTCAGCCATTTCTTTAGCAAGTTTGGCCAACGCGTCCGCTTTGCTGTTTTCCGCGCGCGGTATGTTCTCCAAAGTGTAGGAGGGAATTTGGGTTAGCAGTTGTTGCACCTTTTCACCGTATTTTACCAATTCCGGTTTGCATGTTTGGTAATCGCCGTTCACTTGACTAACGACTAGCTGGGAGTCCCCATATATGAGGAGGCTTTCAATTCCCATGTCAATGGCGATTTCGAGACCTGCTATCAAAGCTTCATATTCAGCTTCATTATTCGTTCTCGGCTCTGTTAAGGAGAAAGCGAAGCGCATTATTCCTCCTTGTGGGGTCACGAAGATAAGGCCTACTCCCGATTTGATCATTGACGTACTTTGTTTGTGCTTTTTCATGGAAGATGCTCCATCGAAATAAAGCTCCCAACGGGTATCACCACTGTCGATTGCGTCGAACGCATGTTTGCCTGGCAAATCGCACTTTAGGGGAGAATCGGCAGGTATCGGGTGCTCAGCAAGGAAGTCGGCGATGGCCTGGCCTTTCACTGCCTTGAGAGGTCGGTACGTTATCGAGAACTCCATTAAGAGCAGGGCCCATTTAGCGAGTCGTCCCGTCAATATGGCCTTTGACATTAGGTATTTGAGAGGGTCCACCTTTGAAATGAGATGGACTTCATGTGCTAATGCGTAATGTCTAAGCTTTGTTATTGCGAAGATCAACGCTAAGCAGTGTTTTTCAATGGGGGAGTAGTTGCTTTCTGCCCCCAGCAGAACTCGACTTAAGTAGTAGAGTGCTCTTTCTTTTCCCTGGTCATTCTCCTGTGCCCATAACGTGCCTAAAGAACCTTCGAGAGCAGTTGTATAAAGAATGAGAGGCTTTCCCTTAACCGGAGCAGCCAACACCGGCGGGTTCTGCAGGTATTGCTTGATCTCGTCTAGCGTGCTTTGGCATCTTTGATCCCAGACGAATGGGGTTCCCTTCTTCATCAGGTGGCTATAGGGACGGCACTTGCCTGAAAGATTGGCTATAAATCGCCGTATGTATGCGAGCTTCCCTTGGAGAGACCGCAACTGTTTGAGAGTCCTCGGCGGAGGCATTTCCATGATTGCCTTGATCTTGGACGGATCTATCTCGATATCCCGGTGTCGAACAATGAATCCCAGGAATTTTCCTGAGGAAACTCCAAATGCACACTTGAGCGGATTCATCTTCAAGTTGTATTGCCGAAGACGTTGAAATACGGTCTTCAGATGCTCGAGATGTTCCTTATATGATTTGCTTTTAACAACGAGGTCGTCGATATAGCATTCGACGATTTCGTGTATAAGGTCATCGAAGATCTTCGTCATGGCCCTTTGGTAGGTGGCACCGGCGTTCTTTAAACCGAAGGGCATCACCTTGTAACATAATATTCCCAAAGGAGTCCGGAAAGCCGTATTTTTCTGGTCTTCAAGATGCATTTTTATTTGATTATATCCTGATGAGCCGTCCATGAATGAGAAAATCTCATGCGTGGACGTATTGTCTAGCATCAGTTCGGTGACTGGTACTGGGAAATCATCCTTCGGGAAGGCTTTGTTGAGATCCCGAAAGTCCACGCATATGCGCACCGTTCCATTCTTCTTCATCACTGGGACGATATTAGCAATCTATTCAGGGTATTGAACCTCCTGGATAAAGCCAGAGTCTATCAGCTTTTTGACTTCAGCGTTGATGCTCATCTCGAGCTCAAGCCGCATTCTTCTCGGCGCTTGTTTAACTGGCTTGACACTCGGGGATATCGCCAGTCTATGTACAGCAACTTCTGGATCAAGTCCTGGCATCTCGGAATAGTTCCATGCGAAGCAATCTTTATGCTATACAAGGATGTCCTTTAACGCAGCCACCTTTTCTTCAGACAGCAGCTCGCTGACGAATGTCGGTCGCGGATCGTTTATCGTCCCCAACTCAATTTTCTTGAGGTTATCTGCAGTGGTATGTATTCCATCCTCCAGTTCTTTCGGAGCTGGGGCAAATTCTGAGATCACCTCATCATTGCTGTTTTCGAGGCACCAGGGAAGGCTGTCCATGTTCTCGGATTCTTCTTGTAGTATTGTTATCATGTGACAGGTACGAATTCGCTTCCAATCCCAATGTGGAACTGGTTTTTCTTTCGTGGCCTTAGGCTCGTGCTTTTGTGGTGGTGCTACCCTCCAGTTGTTGGACAGAGCGAATTTACCAAGCTGATATTGATCTTCGACCCAATTCTTGAAGGTGAAGCAATCTTCAAGAGGATGACCTACTACTCGATGGTAAGAGCAATAGTCCGGGTGTGAGGCTTCGCTTGCTTGTTCAGGGAGTTTAGACTCCGGCAATGTAAGCATTTGATGTTTCAGGGCGAGATCAAGTATTTTCTTCGTCTTGTCCCGAGGAAACGAGTATGCTCGCCCCATTTTCTTCATAAGGGATAGATCAATAACGCTCGACTCCCGTTTGCGTGGCTTCTTAGCCCTGCTTTGTTGTTGTTGAGTGCCTTTTTGGCCTTTCGACTTATTTCTTCTTTTGAGCTGAGCCTTCTTTATAACGGGTTGATAAGGGGCGGCATTTTCATCCTTTATGGCCTGTTGGAGAAGGCGTTGCGTCTTGGCTTTCTCGTAGATGGCCGTCTCACGGTTGTGATCATCTCGGACTTTTTGACCAGCTTTCTTTATAAGTCTGTCCATTTGTTCCTCGAACGACGGACTGGGCTCTTTTGCATCTGGAACTTTCACTGGCTTAGGATTAGCGTCCTCCCATTGAGCATCCGCTTCTTCATCAAGGTCATACTCGACGTAGCAGCCGGGTAGTAACTCTCGTTTCTTTGACCGGATGTATCCAAGCCCTCTTGTTTCCATTCTCCCGTTAGGCAGTTTGCGTTGGGTCCCGGGAATGTTCCAGACCCTGTCATAGAATTTGGCCTCTCTAACGGTCTGTTTGAAGGATATCCCCTGGCGTTTCAGCAGCTTCTTCAAACCCTCTGTATAATATCTGGGAAGACGGATAGGATGAAGCCTGTCAAGCGCAGGATCTGCGCCATGCCAGATTTCTTTTTTCACATTGGTTTCTTCAGAGCGGTAAAACAGAATTGCTTTCTCGTTTTCTCGCCTGGGAGGGATATAGAATGTCCGCAGCTCTTCTACACTGTAGATATTAAGTGCGTCCAGTTCTTTATGATGTTTAGACGGCACCATGGCGACTTGCAGACTTTGCTCTTCATCAGCGGAAGCTTGTATTGAAGGTCGAGCAGAGAATACGACATGGACCTCATCCTCCGAATCGCTACCAAAGACCAATGTAGGAGTGGACAGTCCTGGCTTGTTATGTTGGGGCGGACCCGAATAAACGATCTCCTCTTCTTCCTCGGTATCACTGCCGAAGACAGGGATGGTGGCGTTAGTTTTATTCTCCGGCTTGTGACACTTCTCCGTGTCTTCGAAATCCGGCAAGAAGTATTTGGCATCTTCGTATTTGCGGACCTCGTTCACAGAGAACGGGTTCAGTTCTCCCATCACGGTATACTCGAAACCATCCTTAAAATACTTCATACACTGATGTTGTGTAGAAGGGATGATGTTGTACTCGTGTAACCATGGTCGGCCGAGCAAAGCGTTGTAGCATGTCTTGGCGTCTATGACATGGAACTTAATGTCCGTGACGAGTAGCCCGAAGCGTAGCGTCAGTATCACAGATCCAAGAGTCTTTGACGATTGGGAGTCGAACCCGGAGATGGTGATTTTGTCCCGAGCAAGGTGCTGGACGCTCATGCAGATTTCCTTCAACACCCGCACGTTGAGTAGGTTAACAGACGACCCGTTATCGATCAGGATTTTGCCTATCCTTATATCATGGCAGTATCCCGAGACATAGAGAGGGCGATTGTGTTCGCACGTCCCAAGTAGAAGGTCTTCATCGCCAAAAGTAACATCAGCCGTGTGCACTTCCTCTAATTCATCCTTCATCTTTTCCTCGGCCAGGCATGCTTGGAATTGTTCCGGGTCTTGGAGCGCCTTAATCAACGAATCTCTCGCCTCTTTTGATAGCAAAAGGGCGTCAAGAATGCTGAGCTGTGAGGGCAGCTTCCTCAGATGCGCCAAAACGTTGTAGTCTACCTTATTTCTCTTCGGCGGGTTCTTGGCGTTTAACTCTTCCGCCACTTGGTCATCTAAGATGATATCTTCAGAGACCTTTTCTTTCCCTTTATCTTTTCTGTTCGAGGGTCTGAGGTTCTTTTCGGGCAGCGTGCGATTACGTAGCCGGATATTTTCGCAAACCTTTGGTTCTTCTTCTGTTCTCGAAGCGGACTCTTTAAAGAGAGGGGCAAGTTCTAGCTCTTCATCAGAATCACTCCCGAATGTAGGCACTTGTGATCCACCGGTGTTAACCACGCGACAATCGCCAGCAGTTCCTTTAAGCCCTTCGGTCGTATTTCTTTACTCCCGACGAGTTTTACGTTTTTCCCGCTTAAAGCGTTGTCGATGAGCAACATATCCTTGCCACCATCTATCGAAAGCTTTGCACTCTTCAATGGGGTGCGAAATCTTCCGATGATATAAGCAATACGAGGGGTGCGTTTCCATTTCGCCGGTGATGTTTCCTTCAGAGGATGGTAGCTTCATGCCCATTGATATGGCCTTAGCAAACTTTTTCCTCATCTTGAATTGGCTTTTGTCGGTAGCGGAGGTGTTTTGCTCCAGCGGGATCGTCTCAGCTCCTTCATCAAATCGCTGGCATTGGCCCTTTCAAATATAGCCACCTCACGCTCCCGATCAGCTTTACTTTTCAACCGAGCTTCATTAAGGAATGCGTCGATTATTTCCTCTGGTGGCCCCAGAACTTTTGGTTCAGGATCTGCCCCCAGCTTTTTGGTGCAAGGAGTCTCCTCATCGTTCGTGATCGAATGGGAAATCATATAACAGCTCGCGACGCATTCTTCAGCTTCATCTGACGAACTTTCTCCCTCACCTTCCTCTTGAAAGACGTGGTTGAGGAATTCTTGGAGCGTAATGGGAGTCCGCGCCTTTTGGTTGTATTCTTCCAACGCGTCAATTTGCTTTTGTAAGTCCGTGTGTTTGCCACCAGGCTTCATGGGCTTCTTAGATTTCTTCTTCTTTTTTTTCGAAGATTTTGACGGCTGGCTGCAAGTGCTTGAACCGCCACCATCGGTCCTTGGAGTTGGACGTGGCTTCAACATCCCTTCAATGACCTGCGGTTCCAACGGATTCTTCCACTTGACCGCTGGACATGTCTGAAGATCGTTTAGCATCCTCTTTGTCTTGGCTGATAATACGACCTCCCAAAGAGCTTCTTCAATGACGGAGTATGTTGCCCCCGGCGTATTCGTCCCCTTAGAGGTGTGGGGCTGCGGGGGATTCACCTTCCATTTGTCAGATAACGCGAACTTGCCCTGTCGGTATTGGTTTTCAAGCCAATTCTTGAAAACGTAGCAATCTTCGATCGGATGGCCTAGTACTCGATGATAAGGACAGTAGTTGGGCTCGTTGACGTCACTTGGTTGCAACGGACGTTTTGGATCCGGCAAATTTATGAGTCTGTTGCGCAACGCCAGCTCGAATAACCTTCTCGTTTTATCACGGGGAAAGGAATAAGAACGTCCCATCCTATCCTCAAGGGGCACGTATGGTCGCGTATTATTTTGACGCACAACCGGCTTCGCATTATTCGGCTGTTGTTGGGTATTAGCGACAACGATTGCTTTTCCCTTCCCTTTATCATTTCGGGAGTCCGGCTTTGGGAGAGGGGGTTTATGGCCCATCTGGTCCATCTGCGCTAGTTTGTCAATCAAAGTCTGGAAGGTTGTCGGCTTGAAGAACATCATAAATTGCGAGATGGTTGCTTGTGGATCGAGGGTTCCCACAAACATACCCACCGCGGGAGCTTCTTCAATGCGCTGCTCACACTTTGACCATAAGTTCCGCCATCGTATAGCGTACTGAACCCACGTCTCGCCGGGTTTTACCCTGGCGTTAATCAGTGCTGTCATCGGGGTACGTTCACTAGCGCTTGCAAAACGCTGAGTAAACAACAGCTCCATCTCCGCGAAGGTTTTAATAGAGTCGTTCGGGAGCTCAGAGTACCATTCGAACGCCGTATCCGATAAGCTTCCAACAAACTGGCGAAGTAAAAGCTTGTCATCTCCACCGGTATTGCCGCAGAGTGCCCTGAACTGGGCAACATGCTGGTGAGGATTGCCCGTCCCCTTGTAGACATGGAACTTGGGAATCGTATAACCTGGCGGGTATTTGATTTGATCGTACCAACTCGGATATGGTCTCCCCGTTTTCACGACCTGGCCGGCTGTTTCGGTTGCATGATGAACCCTTATTTGCTGGGCGATGTACTCATCCAAATCAGCTTTGGAGATTGTATCCTCTTTAGCAGTGGACAGAGCTGGTGGAGGATTCGACGTTTCTCCCCTATCGTCTTCAAGGATGATCGGGGGATCTTCAGCAGGTGGATCTTGTTGAATCGTCATACCCACCATATCTTGGAACAGGAGGGCCATTTTCTTTATGTTGGCTGCCTGCTCCGCAGCTTCTTTATCCTTCTTCTCCAGTACGCGACGAAGGAATTCTGCGTCCGTTTCTTGTTCTTGACGCTCGTCCGAGGATGTTTCAGGGGTTTCTTTTGGCCCTGTAAGTGCGGCCATAGCGTTCATCATCTCTTGGAGCTTCTGCTGCTGCTCCTGAGCCTTGGTCACTGACCTCGTGTGCGGTCTATGACCTGTTGATATGCGGCTATCTTCTTTTCCCGATGCCATATAAACCGTATGAACTGTTATGCCCCCTGACTTGGGGCGTTTAGGTTCACCATTTTTAACTTTTGCCGCTGACGCAGGAGTTTTCTCTGGCCTCCTTCTTTTGTGGGCCGTTGAGGTTGAAGGAACCGTTGAAGGGGGCAGCCTTGCAACTGCTGTCCCCTGCTGTTCAATAGGATGGTCTTTTCCTTTTTGCACTTTCGCCCTTTTCTGATGACAAGAGTGACCTGGGTCAATTACGGAGTCTTGAACCCTCCGCCAAACTTTATAAATTCTTGAGGATAGCCATTGAGGGGGCTGTTCTTGCTTCGTTTCTGGAACTCTCTCCGCAGGTGGAGGAGATCTCTTCAGTGTAGCGGTTGGAGAGTCTTTCCGTACCCTCCTCAGCAGTTCAAAACTGTTCCCAGTTGGGACAGCAGCGTTGACTTCCACCACTGGAGCCGATGGAGTTAGCCCTGAGGGAGAGTTGCCCCCTGCCTTCCTCACTCGTTGCCAATGGCGACGTCGAGCACGGCGAGCCGTTGGGATTGGCTCAGAGATTGAGATAGTTTCTTTTTGCCCCCTGTCTGAATGAGGCACCGCCGGTGTTAACCTCTTAAAGAATGAGGTTGTCTTCAGAGGGGTGATATTCAACCTGCCGAAGACGGATCCTTGAGCAGGGACAGGAGCAGGAATCGTCAGTCTTGAAAAGACTGACTCTTTGACAGGGGAAGCCGTCTTGGCGACTTCTGAAGCAGTAGCTGTTTCCCTCCTTTGGACAGCCATTTTAGAGTTCAGATTTAGCCTGGTGAAAACAGAGGCTGTCGGTTTGGTAGCGGGCGACCCGTTGACAGGGGTCGTCGTAGCAGTGAGCCGGTCGAAGACCGACTTCTTGTTCACTTCCGGTGCAGGTATGGGCTCAGAGAAGCTTGTAGGTGAGATCATGGTCCCGAAGAACAGGCCAGTGGTGGCTTGGGTCACCTGGTCTACCGGCAGAGCGAGGAAGGAAGCCGCTTGGGGCCCATATGCTACACCTCCGGGGGAGGTGGAGTGTCCATTGCAGTGGCACTTCGAGCAGTTGGTGCAGTTAGAGGCCATTGAGTTTCGAGTTCTGCGCCAGGCAAAAGACCAAATCTTAGTAACTTGAAATCCGAAGGCAACCATTTAACAAACCGCGATTGGTTCGCGAAGACGACACACGAAGTGTGGAGTGGAAAGAGGAAAAGGTCCCACCGGGCGTGCCAGAATCTGTTCCCCTCCGAAAGACGGCGCACAGGACCGTCTGGGTCCTGGCACTGAGATTCGGGGCAGATGCTATTTGGTTTTATCCGTCTACCTCTCCGAAGATGCCAAGTTGATTTATGGCACCGTGTATCGAAGGTTTAGACGGATGCGGCCGATGTAGCAGACTTTGTCAGATTCTCCCTCGCTTGAGGGGTTTTTGATTGTGGGGACGCTCTTCCCTGCAGGCGCAAGCCCCTGCAGTTAATTACGCTACCGCACCGCGGTAGCCACTTTCTCCTTCTCCAGAATTTCACTTCGTGTCGTGTGTGTTTGTTTTGTTTGTGGTTGCCCGTGGATTGTATACGGAGACTGAGTAATGCCGTCGCCCGTAGGACGTGGATTAGTCCAAATCCGTATTTAATTAGATTTGGGTTTGGTGTTTTTAGTTTAAGGATGCATTTGGCGCGTTGCGGCTAAGATCAGCTTAAACGTTCGTTAAGGATACGTTAGTCCTGTTTGAGACTAAGATCTACTTAACATGGTGATCCATTTAATATAGGGCCGTCGGGACTCGTCGCCTCTCTGACATCGTTGAAGGATTACAACGATAGGTGTCAGAGGAGTTCAGAGATGTACCCTTGAACCAAAGTTGATTTGGAATTGTATAGTCCATTTGAGTGTTTAAGGATACGTTAGTCGCGTTTGGGGCTAAGATCAACTTAAACGGGACCGTTTAGATCCGGCAAAAGAGCATTAGGAGGCTCTATTGTTCCAGTTTAGGGACGTGGTGGTCCATATTCCAGTTTAGGGACGTGGTGGTCCACCGTTAGTTTAGGGACGTTTCGGTCCAATATTAGTTTAAGGACATTTCGGTCCACATTGATGTGTGGTCGTTGGGACCCGTCACCTCTTTGACGTCGTTGAGGAATTACAACGATGGATGTCAAAGGAGTTCGGAGATGTACCCTCGGACCGATTGTAAATTGATTTAGTAGAGCAATTTCGCTCAGTCAATTTAATTTAAGGACTTATGGCCAAAATTGGGCTAAGTCCAGTCGAGAATATCCAACGTTTTATCTGCTTTTGCAGAGCATTTCTTTTTATT
Organism: Agapanthus africanus; assembly: GCA_030015575.1. Classification (NCBI taxonomy): domain Eukaryota; kingdom Viridiplantae; phylum Streptophyta; class Magnoliopsida; order Asparagales; family Amaryllidaceae; genus Agapanthus; species Agapanthus africanus. Next base: position 353,283,401 of record CM057351.1, read on the forward strand.
TTTATTTGGGCCTTGCCCAGGAAGGATGCAGAGCATCAGTTTTGTTTTGGGCCCTGCCCTTTATAATGATGCAGAGCATCAATTTCATTTGGGCTCTGCCCTTTATTGCTTTGCAATTTATTTTGGCCTGTTAGGTCTTTCTGATTTAGGCCTGACCCTTCAAGTAATGCATTGCATTTGTACAGAGCACTAAGAATCTTTTTTTTTTTAGATTCAAGAACAGAAGTGCAAGGCACTTTTTAATCTTCTGATCTAAATTTAGATCAAAGAAAAACAAGTTTTTCTTTTCTTGTTTTTCTTTATCCCAGAGAACCAAGGGTTCATAACAAGTGCAAGGCATTATTTATTTTTTTATTTATTTTATTTATTTACTTATTTATTTGTTGTTGAAGATCCATGATCTTGTTCTTAGATCAATGATCTGTTTCTAAGAGAATTTTCTCTTCTTTTAAAGGTTTTACCTCTTTTTTTTGTATTCTTCAAAAGTTCTCAAGAGTTTTCTTCTCTCTTTTTTTTTAGCAAGATGTTGATCCCTTTTGAATTAAGGTCTGGGGTCCTTTTTATAGTGCCCATTAATTAGTTAAATTTGTTACATAGATCTTTTTCTGAGTGATTTGGGGAATTTTCCCCACCGTTGGATCTTTGATCCAAAGGCCCCTGCCTTATACAAGAAAATCTTCTTGTCTTAACAAGATTTATTCTGTTTTGCGCAAGAATCCCCAGTGCGTGACACGTGTCGCGCAGCTGCGCAGACACGTGTCGCGCAGCGCAGCGGTTGCGCACCAGCGCTTGCGCAGCTGCGCAGACACGTGTCGCGCAGCGGTGCGCTTGCGCAGCTGCGCAGACACGTGTCACGCAGCACAGCGCTTGCGCAACTGAGCGTTGCTTTTGTTTTTTAAAGAGCCTTGCTCTGATTGGACGCACTGCCTTGGACGTTGTGCTGGCGTGTCAACTTTTGACACGTGGCGTATTGCGCGCAACGCACGGAATTTGAAGCGTTGCTTCAAAGATTTGAATTTTTAAAATTCAAACAGAGCCTTGCTCTGATTGGGGGAACAGCGGCTTCCAAGCGACTGGCTCGCGATGAAGCAACACTGATCACTATCGCGCAGTCAGGTAGACTTCAGTCGTATCTTTCCGCGGTTATTATATTTTTTTATTATGCTTTTACTGATGCTTTCTTTTTCAACAGGTATCTCTGCCGAGGAGGCTCTCGCGACTTCCCTCAAGACTTTCGAAGAGGAAGAGAGGCTTCGCGCTTCCTTGGGCCTTGGTATACTTCGGCTTGTTGTGCCTTCATCCTCTTTTCCTTTATTCGTGGTTTGACCCCCTTTCTTTTATCTTATTGCAGGGACTACCTTGACTCGGATCATCCCGAGTGCAGTGCCTATCCCAAGTGGTGATGCCGCGACGATTCCAGAGCCGGCTACTGAGACCCCAGCTCCCCCAGTATTGCCGCTAGAGGCTTCTCTTAAGCAGCCGATGACGGACGCTGTAACGGCTCCAGAGGTAGCTCTTGGCTCGGACGATGACGTCCCTCTGACGGAGGTCCTGAGGAGATCACTTCTAACTTCTAAGGCCGACAACAAGCGTAGGAAGCGTGCGGCGAAGGAACGCGATGCCAGCTTGGTTGTGGGTGTAGGTTCAAGCACCACCTCTTCTGTCGCTATTCCTCCGGAGGATGCTCCAGCTGCATTGTCTACCGCTCATAGACAGGTCATGCGCGTGGCTCGGGAGGTAACCCGGAATCCATAGTCAGGTAATGTAATGCCCGGTCTTTTCATCTTCACTCAATTCGCAAACTCTGATGTACCATATCTTGCAGAGCCAAGCATTGGCGATGAGGTGGCAGGTGAGAAGACAACGACCACAGAGCCCGAAGCGGCTACTCTCTCTCGGGAGTCTGGGACTGCTTTAACTGCCGCTCTTTCTCCTTATGGCTCCAGGTATCGATGGGCATCGCAAGCGTCACAACGGCTCTCGTCGAATCAGGGGACGAAGCCATGGGCACAGAGACTATCTCTTTGCAGGAAAGCGAAGAAGCCGCAACAACTGGCGATACTTCCGTCGTAGTTTTGGTTGACGACCCGTCAAGTTAGTCTTGAGTAATTCTTCTTTTATTTCACAACTCCATCCAGCTTTTCCTGACGATGTTTCGTTTGTAGGCGCAGTGAATGCAGAAATCGTTCCATTCGAAGCACCTCCGGTCGCCACCATGACGGTTGTCGTACCCTCGCCTTTTCCTATGTCTCCCGGAATGTTGGAAGGTAAGGGTTTGTAACTTATCGGTTTCATTGTGGGTATCATCCTCCTTGTACTGATAGTATATTGGCACAACTTTGCAAGAGTCCTTTTCGACCATCTGTATCAGGTGTTAAGCCCACACTTCTCCTTCCGGTCAGAAGTCGTACTGCCCGCTGGCGTCGGTGAGTATAGTTTTTAACAAACATCTTTTCCTTTCTTCCACGGGCAGTCATGTCGTTGCTAATTCTCCTTTGCATCGATTATAGCATTACAGATTGGAGGGGATAAGAGAATAGTCGCGCCACCGGTACTCCCAACTTTTCCACCCGTCGCAGCCAGTATAGTAGACTCTCTCGCTTGTGTGATTTCCTTTATTTCGCGAGTTACCTTTTAAACGCAATTCATTTTGCAGCAATCACACCGGCTTCAGTTCCCTTCGAGTCTCGCATCCTAATGCCGGCGGGGCCTTTTTCTAGACGCCCATCTTCCAAGGGTGCTGTGACCAGCCTGCGTATGTTGAGTGAATCCATCGAAGAGCTTGATGTGGAGGCCCCTGCATTCGCTGTAGATTTTTGAAGGGTTGCCTAGCACGGAAGCAAGGTTTCGGGAGGCATCGTCCATGCCAAATTCAAAAATTTGCCGTTCTAGCTAACCCTAACCATGAATCGTCTACTAGAAATAATACGGAAAACATATGCCAACACTTTGCATCTAATAGTGAGCAAGGAATACAACCTTTGTAGACCAGTCCTTCAATTCAAATAGCTCCGTGTAGTAGTCCCCTTCGCTGCGATCATGAACTCCGAACTCTAGAGAGGCTCCCTTGAAAAAACGAACGTGCTTGCTTCGAAGACTTCGAGGCCGAAGATGATCTACGTCGAGGAGACACTAACCCAAGCTATTTCTTCACTAATCATGTAATTAGTGAAGCAAACACACTCTACTAAATGTCAAGTAGTAGAGGATGATGAAGTAGGAAGTTTGCTCACTTTAGAATTGATTTTCTCACATTATTCCTCATACCTCCATTGAAGCTAGAAAGCTTTTCATGGAGCTTGAAGAAGAAGAAGAACTCATGAATAATTCATCCAAATGAATTATTGCACCCATGGTTGGGTAAAATCCTCATGCCTAACTCATGTATAGAATAAACCCAAGGCTATGGTTAAGGGTTGGGTCAAGAAAAATATCCTAAGGAATGACAAAAGAGTGGACTTTGTCAAAGTTCTACAAGCTTCATCAAGCTTGAAAACATTGACCAAGTCAATTCCCTTTTGTAATAACTTAAGAAATAATCAAAACCCTAATTTAACCTTAGCATGTTATAAGTCTCATACACCCATCTTGTATGTATCATCAAGCATGACACAATACATGTACACAAATATACATATCACATATATACAATGTGCACATAAAGTGAGAAAAGAAATCATTAGTGAGCTAAATATTAGTTAATGTAATATAATATATCAAATATATAATTATACATTAAATTATCAAATCAACTCTTGATTTAATAATCCGTCTATATCACATATAACCGACTAATACTTTATGTAACAACTTATCGAATCAACACTTGATCCGATAACCCGGCTATATCATATATAACCGACCGATATCACATATCGCGAGAATAGAATACGGTATCTCATATCGTATCAACCTCGGTCCCACACATATCACATATATGCTCCTACTCCGTTTCGCTTGAGCCAGGAAACATCTGTATAAGACTCTAAAGACTCGTCAATACGCCGGCAGTAGCTGATGATCATATCAAACACCCGCAAGCCGCAAGCGGTCTGCTAAACGTAACGGCCACCCGGGTATTGAGCGATCATAAGATCAACAAGCAAGCCTACTCGTACTCCTACGAATCCAATCAGTAACACTACCGTACAGTCCGGTCTCTTCGTCTGATATGTCGCATATCACAGCCTGGGGGTGGTATAACGTCAGACCCCAATAGCCTGATAAGTCATGCCGATGCAAGGTCCATAACGGTTCGAGAAACTACTGATAACACTTACCAGTAAATCTCAGCAACCCTGACCAGGGATTTCATGTTATGGCCAATCGAGCATAGCGCAACATCAACTCCCTACACCGGGAGAGACGAAACCCCTCCTATCGCTCATTGCCTCCATGTGACTCGGGACTGTACTTAAAAGCCACCGTTTTGCACGTTCTCTTGAACGTGGTAAGGTGGAAATCAAAGCACAGTGGGAATCACACAAGACTCTATGACGATCTCGGGTCTACAGACTAACCTGTACCAGTGTCACCAGAGAACCGCTATCCGACGACAGGTGCAATACCATTTAGGAGTTCTCGGCGAGTCCGTCCAGTGTACCCAGTGTCCACTGAGCACCCGCATACCTTCTCTGATGTCAAACACCAATGGATATGGGATCATCCATCGCCCATCATATGGGTCGAGAAGCGTATACGCTAGTCTACTCTGGTATATAGATGTACTGTCTTTATACACCCTCGACTAGGAACATTTGAAGGATGTACTTAACGACTACTCTGTCCCCACTAGTATGATCTGCATCATAGTCCTGGTAGTCAAGTACTCATCCTAAGGGCTTTATCAACATGTATTATAGAGACAATCAGTGTACATGTTAAGATAAAGAGCAACCAGATAGTATACTATCATGTCGAGCAAGAAAGTCCTCCCTATATATGTCCAAGCATCCACTACAATATACATCGTATGTACAGTAATGGCCTCTAGGGCATACATATTACTAACAATCTCCCACTTGCACTACGGCCATCTGTTGTAGTATCTCATACCCAACAATCAGCAGTGGTTGAAGTATCTCATACTCAACCATCCCATAAAAGTCTCTCCTGGGAATAGGCCTTTGTGAGTGGATCCGCCGTGTTGTCCTCCGTGTCTACTCTCCTGAACCTGGATCTCCCTGGAGATCAACCATCTCCATGATCAGGTGATACTGCCTAAGAATATGTCTGGATCACTGATGGGACGGGTGTTCCTTGGACAAAGCCATAACCCCATTGTCACACAATGGTAGGAACGAAGTTCATCTCATGAACTAATGTACATCCAGACTACCTCTTTGGTAGCATCCTTGGTAGCAATGTATCCGGCCTTTATCGTCTAGTATGTCACGGTATCTAACTTGGAACTCTTCCAACATACCGTCCCTCCACTGAGGGAAAAGACAATGCCTGTGACTGACATTCAGTCGACCTTATCATCCTGGAACTTTTACAGTGATTCTCCCCAGGATCGATTGATACCATCTCACTACACCTAGTGAGAATCCTAACATCTATTTAGATCTATCTCATAGATCCAAAACCTAGGATTTAGGAGGCGTCGCCTTGATCCTTTATGGAGAATCCTTGTGATAAGAGGAGATTGACCGAGTGTAGCATAGGAAAGTCCTTTCCTATCAAGAGTATGTCATCCACGTACAATACGAGGATCACCACCATACTCCCTACTTTCTTTTTGTATATACAAGGTTCATCTATCCTTTTGATGAAATCAAACTCTTTGACTACCACATCAGAACAGACGTTCCAACTCCGCGATGCCTGCTTTATCCCATAAAGCAACTTGCACATGTTTCCGCTGCTCCCACTTTTTACGAAGCCCTCTGGCTGTGTACTTATAGACGCTCTCTTCTAAATCATTATTTAGAAAAGCAGTCATGACACCCAACCGCCAGACATTGTAGTTATGGTATGTAGCAATGGCAAGTAGGATCTGGATGGACTTGAGCATACCTTTGAAAGTCTCAACTTTTCCATGTACACCAAGTAATCTTATCAAGATATACTTGCTCCTGATGGGGATTTAACCCTTCAGATAAAGCAACCAAAGTTTGGTGTATATGGATTCAATCTTAGATCGCTTAGCATCCAGCCATTCTTATAGAGTCCCCACTCCTGATGGCCTGCTCGAAACTAGTTGGGTCATCATCTCATGATGCAATCCTCGCTCCCACTGTCATAGAGAAAACCGAAGTATCTCTCAGGTGGATGAGGAACCCTACTAGATCGGCGGAGAGGCTGAGGTTCGTCGGGAACTATTGAATCCTGCGGTTCTACCAAATCATCAGCTGTAGTTTGTATAGCTGGAACTCCTTCCAGTTCTACCTCATGACCATTAATTTCTTCACAAGAAAATCCTTTTCTAAAAAGGTTGCATGCTAAGAAATAAAACATCTTTTGTTCCTCGGTGTGGTAGAAGATATCCCTTGCGAATGCTTGGGATATCCAACAAACTTCCACAGAACTGACCTTGCCTCGAGCTTGTCCGGATTTTGCTTTTGACATAGGCCGGACAACCCCAAATCTTAACTTACTTAAGAGATGGGCTCTTCCCATACCATATCGCATATGGAGTGGTAGGCACCTGATTTGGTTGGAACCCTATTCAATAGGTATGCAGCTTCTCAAGTGCATAACTCCCAAAAGGAAATAGGCTACTCAGTAGTACTCATCATAGAGCACACCATATCATATAGGGTGCGATTTGCTCCGCCCCGATACACCGACGTGCTGTGGTGTATACGGAGGAGTAATGCTGAGAGAGAATCCCATTCTCCTTTAGAATAGTCCAGGAATTCCGTGCTCATGTATTCTCCTCCCTCATCACATCAAAGGACATAATACTTATACCTGTTTTTGGTTCTTTACTTCTAACTTATATTCTTTGAATTTCTCAAAAGGTTCAGACTTGTGTTTCAACAGGAACACATGTGCGAATCTTGAGACATCATCAGTGATTGTAATGAAGTACAAAGAACCATTCCTGGCATGTGTAGACAGGGGACCTACATACATCATCATGTATCAATCCCAAGAGTTCACTAACTCTTTCTCTGTTTCCAATAAACGGAGCTATGGTCATCTTATCTTTGTGACATGACCGACAAGTTTCACAAGATGTAAATTCAAACTTATTTAAATATGCATCTAAATGCAAATTAGCTAGTCGGGTCACATTGATATGACCTAGTCTACAATCCTTCAAGATGGATTCGTTCATTTCTTGTGTGTGTTCTGTACTTTAAGAACTGTGGTTTGATTTAGAATATATATACTTTTAGATAACGTGCCTGAATCGATCAACTCTTGATATAGGAAATGTTCAAAACATTATCCAACAATACAAAATTATATCCTTCTTTACTAAATAAAAAGACTGATATGATGTTGTATATCAGGTTCAGTATCTAATAACATTCGTTCAGAATCAATGTATTTGGTAATACAGGGTGATAACTGCCAACATACTTGGCTGCAATACTTGCACCGTTTCCAACTCTTGAAACTTATCACCCGTTCTCAGCTCTCTACCTATCTGTAGCCCATGTAACGGATTACATATCTGGGATCCTGATCCGGTATCTCATACCCAGGACGTAAAGGATACTGAGAAACAGTTCTCTTTAATGAACACACCCGAAGAAGATGCATCATCATGCGCTTTCTTTATTTGGGCGGCACGGGAATTCTGGTAATCCCCTATTTCCTGCTCTGTCTTATAACAATTATAAGTTGGAGCGGGACCAACGTTCCCTAGCTCAGTATAACAAGCGGGTTCGGTCAATACATCCATATTATTATCTTGATTAAGACGTGACATGGTCGCTATCTGGAGAGAGAGAGAGAAGAAAACATTCAGCGTATGCTCTTGTAAGATTAGATTGGTTATTAATTTATCTAATCAGGATGGCTCCCACTGTTTTTGTCAAATCTTCCTTCAAACCCTAAAAGGTAAGACTAGCCGGAATTAATTACACCCTACAAGTTCGCCAATCTTTCAGCCAGGCCAATGCCAGTACTTTGAGGGAGGTTCCCCGTGCTTTCGCACGGACCTAATTAAAATAAACCTCGTTTTCCCAGGAACGTAACCCCGTTGACACCTTTCTAGACACCTACTTGATCGGCTAATTGTAATGTGTAAAACTCTCTCAGGAGTAACTCTTACTCGCAGTGGGTATCGGGATCCAACTATCTCATAGGAGGTATGCAATCTCATTGCAAATTTCAACACTTGAAATTCCCGATAATATTTTACCCCTAGCATCCTATGATCTTGACGGAGGTCAACAAACCATAGGCTACTAGTCAAGTTCAACCCGTACATTTCCTGATTGAATTAAACTCACCCGCACAACTCTTGACGGAGGTCAACAAGGTCGCACGACTATCCCAACTCAATCGCATCATATGCTTATGCAGATAAGCATAAATAGCTACCGCACACTACGTTTTGACGGAGGTCAACAAACGTAGCACGAATACTATGAAGTACTTATCTGAAATGACGGAGGGCTACGACAGGTTTTTAAGAAAACCTTTTGCGTAATGAACTTGATATCGTTGTAGAATCGAGTAATTTTGAAAAGAAGTGTTTTTTAGGCTTTTACTAGTTTTGCTAAAGAGGTCACTCCCGGTGAAGGGATCTCGGCTCTTTCCTTATCGACTAAGATGCAGGATATTTCACAAATACCACTATGCAAAGCAAAAAACTATAAAAGCAATCAAAAGACAAACCGAGTTTGTAGTATCTGCTAGTTTCGCTAAAGAGGTCACTCCCGGTGAAGGGATCTCGGCTCTTTCCTTATCGAATAAGGTGTTGTATATTCTATAAGGAATACCACTATGCAAAGCAAGAACTAGAGCTACCAGTTGTCGAGACAAGTTTCTACAATATCTTTAGGTTTCTTTTATTTCATTAATCTCATTAATGAAGTCCCATTTTTATTATGCTTCACAAGCATCACATATGAAACGAAATCAACAATATATAATATAAGTATTCGTCTCAGGCAGTAATATGATCTCATCACAGAACATTGCAGCAGAAGAATATATATGAAATATTGGATATAATAGGATTTCCGTGTTTTATATCAAGCCAGTATAAAACACGGATTCCACGGTCGCGATGAATAGCCAAACCCACATCTCTAGACCCCTACGAGAGCGGCAAGCAACCCTGCCAATTCTAGAGTTAGGAAACCCAGTCTCGACTCCTCGAGATGGTCTCCCTCTGGACCCTAGAACTCGGTTACTTATGCTCCCCGCCTTGGGTCTATCCTAATGCGGAAAAGTAAATAATATACAATGGTGACATCATCCTCAACCCGAAAGTGCCCCAATAAAAGAATATTACATACAATGAATTTTACATGAATGAAAATGAAAAAACTCTCATCTCACATAAAACCCCGGCTATTCAATCACGACGATCCAATATAACATATCACAGCAACACATAACATCACATGTCATCAACGTAAGTAAATATGCGTATCCCAATTGTCGTTGACATATAGTATCGAAACCGGCGATACACCACATATTACACTTACGGTCGCAGAAAAGAAAGTGAAAAACTACAACAGTTGGAATCCGCAACCACTTTAGATATCACATGCCTAACCAAATGAATTCCTTAGACATCGCATGCCTAACAATTATAAACCCCGCCTTTTGGTCTCAATATCGAAAACACTTTTCAATATCTAGTCGGGCAATTCAACAAGATTCCCGACATCCAGATCGAATGGTCGTCGGAAACTTTAGTAGACGGCCGCACCCCCGATACCGTCGACAAAGTGCACTAAGGCGGAACACCACTGCCGTGAGCACCCGAACGGATGCTTTTGGCGACGGGGTTCTCCTACAGTCACTTGGTCGGGGCTAAGGGGCGTGGCTGTCTATTAAGTTTACCCGGCGAGTATCCGCGTACGCTACGTGATTATGACGGACTTTTGATCACATCAAAATCCCGTGGCAACCGATCAAATGAGACTAAACTACTAGATTTATAACATTCAAACTAGTTATCTCATAACTACTTGTGAATTCCAAATATTGTATCCCATCACATAATATCCGGACGACGTTAAACTCTTTAATCGATTATTCAAAGTCTCACAATTTCCCGATAGCTCAACACTTGAGCACAGTTTTAGTAATACCCAGAAGATACCACAGTACCTATGAACCAGCAGTAGAAGGGTCAAACCAACACCTCACATATGACAATGCTAAACTACCACAAACCTTAAGGTTCAAGTAGCAGTTTTGACGGCCACATAATCGAGTTAAGGTTTACGTTCTTCTAGAGGGTCCACAGAATCACTTGCATATTTTTCCGAATACGTTAAACTTGGGAAAATGGGTTTTTGACATTCGATCGAACTTTTTAACTTCGCCCAGACAATTCGTGAATGACCCGAAACAATATTAAAACTACGAATACGAAACACTCCGAATTGCTTATAGTTTAAGATTATATCACATGCAAAATTAGAAAAATTAAACAACACCTGAAATACCAAACCCAAGTCAGTGGAACACACCACAAAACTCAACCCATTCCACCATAGGAAATCCGGCGTCGCCGGATCTGGGGGCCTAGTCGCCGGCCAAGGTCCGAGGGGTTGGGTTGGGTTTTCTTGTGTGTTCATGATATATCACATACAACATTCTGCACTTGTTAAAAATAATTTTTGACAACTTTTTAAAAACGACAGAAACTATGGTTTTCCGTTTCAAGTTTCGGAGTTATTTCGGTTTCGTAATCTTAACAAAATCCGTATAAATTCTTAGCATGGCTCTGATACCACTGAAGGGTTGCCTAGCACGGCAGTAAGGTTTCGGGAGGCATCGTCCATGCCAAATTCAAAAATTTGCCGTTCTAGCTAACCCTAACCATGAATCGTCTACTAGAAATAATACGGAAAACATATGCAAACACTTTACATCTAATAGTGAGCAAAGAATACAACCTTTGTAGACTGGTCCTTTACTTCAAATAGCTCCGTGTAGTAGTCCCCTTCGCTGCGATCATGAACTCCGAACTCTAGAGAGGCTCCCCTTGAAGAAACGAACGTGCTTGCTTCGAAGACTTCGAGGCCGAAGATGATCTACGTCGAGGAGACACTAACCCAAACTATTTCTTCACTAATCATGTAATTAGTGAAGCAATCACACTCTACTAAATAGCAAGTAGTAGAGGATGATGAAGTAGGAAGTTTGCTCACTTTAGAATTGATTTTCTCACATTGTTTCTCATACCTCCATTGAAGCTAGAAAGCTTTTAATGGAGCTTGAAGAAGAAGAAGAAGAAGAACCCATGAATAATTCATCCAAATGAATTATTGCACCCATGGTTGAGTTAAGTCCTCATGGCTAACTCATGTAGAGAATAAACCCAAGGCTATGGTTAAGGGTTGGGTCAAGAAAAATATCCTAAGGAGTGACAAAAGAGTGGACTTTGTCAAAATTCTACAAGCTTCATCAAGCTTGAAAACATTGACCGAGTCAATTCCCTTTTGTAATAACTTAAGAAATAATCAAAACCCTAATTTAACCTTAGCATGGTATAACTCTCATACACCTATTTTGTATGTATCATCAAGCATGACACAATACATGTACACAAATATACATATCACATATATACAATATGCACATAAAGTTTGAAAAGATATCATTAGTGAGCTAAATATTAGTTAATGTAATATAATATATCAAATATATAATTATACATTAAATTATCAAATCAACTCTTGATTTAATAATCCGTCTATATCACATATAACCGACTAATACTTTATGTAACAACTTATCGAATCAACACTTGATCCGATAACCCGGCTATATCATATATAACCGACCGATATCACATATCGCGAGAATAGAATACGGTATCTCATATCGTATCAACCTCGGTCCTGCACATATCACATATGTGCTCCTACTCCGTTTCGCTTGAGCCAGGAAACCTCTGTGTAGGACTCTAAAGACTCGTCAATACGCCGGCAGTAGGTGATAATCATATCAAACACCCACAAGCCGCAAGCGGTCTGCTGAACGTAACGGCCACCCGGGTATTGAGCGATCAGAAGATCAACAAGTAAGCCTGCTCGTACTCCTGCGAATCAATCAGTAACACTACCGTACAGTCCGGTCTCTTCGTCTGATATGTCGCATATCACAGCCTAGGGGTGGTATAACGTCAGACCCCAATAGCCTGATAAGTCATGCCGATGCAAGGTCCATAACGGTTCGAGAAACTACTGATAACACTTACCAATAGATCTCAGCAACCTTGGCCAGGGATTTGATGTTATGGCCAATCGAGCATAGCGCAACATCAACTCCCTATACCGGGAGAGACGAAACCCCTCCTATCGCTCATTGCCTCCATGTGACTCGGGACTGTACCCAAAAGCCACCGTTTTGCACGTTCTCTTGAACATGGTAAGGTGGAAATCAAAGTACAGTGGGAATCACACAAGACTCTATGACGATCTCGGGTCTACAGACTAACCTGTACCGGTGTCACCAGAGAACTGCTATCCGACGATAGGTACAATACCATCTAGGAGTTCTCAGCGAGTTCGTCCAGTGTACCCAGTCTCCACTGAGCACCCGCATACCTTCTCTGATGTCAAACACTAATGGATATGGGATCATCCATCACCCATCATATGGGTCGAGAAGTGTATACGCTAGTCTACTCTGGTATATCGATGCCCTGTCTCGATACACCCTCAAGTAGGAACATTTGAAGGATGTACTTAACGACTACTCTATCCCCACTAGTATGATCTGCATCATAGTCCTGGTAGTCAAGTACTCATCCTAAGGGCTTTATCAACATGTATTATAGAGACAATCAGTGTACATGTTAAGATAAAGAGCAACCAGATAGCATACTATCATGTCGAGCAAGAAAGTCCTCCCTATATATGTCCAAGCATCCACTACAATATACATCGTATGTACAGTAATGGCCTCTAGGGCATACATATTACTAACAATTTTGCCGCGGAGGTTAATCCGATGTTGGCGACGCTTGTGCACTTCCATGGCGAGGGCGTCGTCGAATCTTGGGTTAATTATTGGAGACAGATCGAGACTTGACTGTATAAGATTGAGCTCAGGCGTCCCGCTCCGGGAGTGTTGGCTCTGAACTCCCAGCGAGCTGCATGGGTGGAGCAGAGCGTTCCCTTCCTCCATCATTTCGAACAAGAGGCGACCTTGAGGCGGAAGGAACGTGAGGAAGCTTCAAGCGAATCTATCCAACTGCGCGCCCAGGTTGAAGCGAACGCTGTGCAACTGAGAGCTGTCTTTGACAATCTGCAGCGATGCATTTCGCATAGGCTAGCGCTGAGGCAGAAGCTCGACTTCCTAGAGCGAGTTACGCAGAGTCGCGAAGCTGCTCAGCGGGAAATCGATGAGAAACTTTCATCCTGCTTGCAGCAACGAGCTCGAGTCGAAGCGGAGCTGGCCACGGCGGCTGATCATGAGAAGGAGTTGAGAGGAGTGTGCGAGCAACTGGCTGATTTATTGAAAACGCTTCCTTCTCAATAGCTGTTTTTGTATCGATTGAACATATGTAATCTTCGAATAACATGTATTCATTTCAATTTTTTTTATTTTATATGATGTATCTTGTATTCAATTGAATTCATGAATAAAGGACACATTTCTTATCTCCGACTACCGCTTTCTTTTCTCTGCTGTGTCGTTGGTATGTTACTCTGGCAAGTATGGCATGCAGATCATATGTAATAGTCCGTCTTGAACTCTTTTTATGGGTAACGATGGCTTAGGAGACAGGGTTAGGATCTGCCACCTAAGACTTTTTCAACTTTATGAGCCGTGAGGGTCTCATAAAGATTTTTCTCCCTACGAGTCGAGAGGATCTCGTAGGTGTATTTTCTTCTTAGGAATCGTGAGGATTCCTGAGTGTGTTTTCTCTTGAAAGCCGCAAGGATCTCACAAGAGAGTTTTCTCCCTTATAAGTCGAGAGGACTCATAAGTGGTTATGAGTTGGCATTTTTCCGAGTCGAAGCACTGCTCCGACGAGGAGGTCATTTGTTGACGTATTTCCGAGGCAGGGTCATGGGATGACGTATTTCCGCGACGGGGTCAGTTGCTGACGTATTTCCGAGGCGGGGTCATTGGATGGCGTATTTCCGCGACGGGGTCATTGGCTGGCGTATTTCCGAGGCGGGGTCATTGGCTGACGTATTTCCGCGATGGTATAGTTGTTGACGTATTTCCGAGACGGGGTCATAGGCTGACGTGTTTCCGAGGCGAGGTCATTGACGTATTTCTGCGACGGGGTCAGTTGCTGACGTGTTTCCGAGACGAGGTTATAGGCTGACGTGTTCCGGTGGGGTCATTGGATGACGTATTTCCGCGACGGGGTCATTGGCTGACGTGTTTCCGAGGCTGGGTCATTGGATGACGTCGGGTTGACTCTAGGTCGTCTGTGCACCGTAGAGTCTTGGAACTAGGGCTTTGCCCGGGCTCCGATTGGTGGTGTCGCGTCCGTATCCTGCTGGAATGAGGAGGAACGTCGTTGTTGGTCTTCTGGAGATGTAGATGTTGTTGTCGAAATCTGACTTTCCCTTTGACAGAGTTTATTGGGACATGTGGTTCCCTTTTCGTTTATGCCCATGGATTGTATACAGGGGTCAGTGTGATCTCACCTGCAGGGCAGAAGTTTCATTCTTTTCATTTTTTTAGTTCTTTCCGCGATGCTCTATCATTTCAGCTTTTTGTATCGCGAAAGCCGCGATTGCCCAATCATTTCGACTATTTTTCGCGGTGCCCAATCATTTCGGCTATTTTTGTTTTTATTTGTTGTTTTTTATTGCGAGTTGCCCAATCATTTCGGCTGTTTTTGTATGCATATATTTTACTTGCTGATTTTGTTGCAAGTTGCCCTATCATTTCAGCTTTTTCATATGCATTTATGGCCCGCTGGCTTTATGCCGCGAGTAAGGGACTTGAGATCTGATACCGATTTTAGGCATCAGCATCGCTACAACTGGGATATTGCCAAGAGCGAATCATCATTTGCCTTTGTCGGTTCGAACAAAGGTGGCTTAACAAACAGGGTTAGGATCCTGTCAACTAAGGCTTTTGACTTCATGAGCCGTAAGGGTCTCATAAAGGTATTTCTCCCTACGAGTCGTGAGAATCTCGTAGGTGCGTTTTCTCCTTAGGGGTCGTGAGGATTTCTAAGTGCGTTTTCTCTTGAGAGGCGTAAGGATCTCCCAAGAGTGTTTTCTCCTTATAAGTCGAGAGGACTTACAAGTGTATGTTCACCATATGAGGATGTCTCTCGTTGCTGGTGGGACTCTGTTGGGGAGATGTTTATTTGTGCCCATGGATTGTATACAAGGGTCAGTATTGAGCCGCTTGTAGGGAAAATTGGGGTGTATAACGTCTTAAGAACAGGTTCAGATCCCTGTAGCTTAAGGCTTTTGAATCTTATGAGCCGTGAGGGTCTCATAAAAGGGTTCTCCTTACAAGTCATGAGGATCTCGTAAGTGTAACTTCTCCTTAGGAATCGTGAGGATCCCTAAGTGTGTTGCTCCCTTGTGAGTCGTAAGGATCTCACGCATGTATTTTCTCCTTACAAGGTCGAGAGGACCTTGCAAGTGTCTTTTAACGAGATTGCGCCCTCTCGGGTTTTCACAAACTCGCCGACAGCCCTGCTGTTTTTACTCACGGAGCCCTTTCGGGTTTTCATCCGTGCCTATTTTGCTTATGGACGTACCATTTTTTTTTGCGTCAGCCTTAGAATGCTGCGGTTTGTAGTAGTTTAGAGACGTTTCGGTCCGTAGTTAGTTTTAGGACATCTCGGTCCGTCGTTAGTTTTAGGACATCTCGGTCCGTTAGTTTTAGGGCATCTCTGTCCGTCGCCTTGGAGGCAAGGTTTCGCTGGGCACTACCTATAGAGTTTGGACTTAGGAAGATAGCGAGCGGACATAGGCGTCATCATCTATCATTAACCTGGTTAGTGACTCGTCAGGCATAGTATTTTTTTAGAAACCGACCGTTTATTGGTCTGAAGGGTCTTTCGCCATGCATATCCATGAGCATATAGGCTCCTCCTTGGTAGACCTTGTCTATAATGTATGGGCCTTCGTAGTTCGGCTCGAATTTCCTCCGTTTGGCACGATTGGGGATCATAGGTCTTTTGACAATTAGCACGAGTTCGCCTTGGCGGAATGTTTTCGGCCTAGTCAACCTTTCGTAAGAGCGTGTCATCCTTGCTTTGTAAGCTTCTAGGTTTTGCTGCGCCATGAGCCGAGTCTCATCAAGGGCGTCGAGCTCTTCGAGGCGAAAATTGTTAGTTATATGTATACCCTAGATGCCATTACTGTACATGCGATGTATATTATAGTGGATGCTTGGACATATATAGGGATGACTTTCTTGCTCGACATGATAGTATGCTATCTGGTTGCACTTTATCTTAACATATTAACAACTACTGTTTTGTGATCACATGTTGATAAAGCCCTTGGGATGATTACTTGAGTACCAGGATTATGATCCAGATCATACTAGTGGGGATAAGGTAGTCGATAAGTACATCCTTCAATTGTTTCTAGTTGTGAGAGTATCGAGACAGGGCATCGGTACTCTAGAGTAGACTAGCGTATGCGCTTCTTAACCCATATGATGGGCGATGGATGATCCCATATCCATTGGTGTTTGACATCAGAGAAGGTATACGGGTGCTCAGTGGAGAATGGGTACACTGGACGGACTCGCCGAGAACTCCTAGATGGTATTATACCTATCGTCGGATAGCAGTTCTCTGGTGCCACTTGGTACAGGTTAATCTGTAGACCCGAGATCGTCATAGAGTCTTGTGTGATTCCCACTGTGCTTTGATTTCCACCATACCACGGTCAAGAGATCGTGCAAAACGGTGGTTTTTGGGTACATTCCCGAGTCACATTGAGGCAATGAGCGATAGGAGGGGTTTCGTCTCTCCCGGTATTGGGAGTTGATGTTGCGCTATGCTTGATTGTCCATAACAGGAAATCCCTGGCCAGGATTGCTGAGATTTACTGGTAAGTGTTACCAGTAGTTTCTCGAACCGTTATGGATCTTGCATCGGCATGACTTATCAGGCTATTGGGGTCTGACGTTATACCACCCCCAGGCTGTGATATGCGACATATCAGACGAAGAGACCGTACTGTACGGTAGTGTTACTGATTGGAATCGCAGGAGTACGAGCAGGCATGCTTGTTGATCTTCTGATCGCTCAATACCCGGGTGGCCGTTACGTTTAGCAGACCGCTTGCGGCTTGTGGGTGTTTGATATGATCATCACCTACTGCCGACGTATTGACGAGTCTTTAGAGTCTTACACAGATGTTTCCTGGCTCAAGCGAAACGGAGTAGGAATACATATGTGATATGTATGGGACCGAGATTGATACGATATGAGATACCGTATTCTATTCTCGCGATATGTGATATCGGTCGGTTATATATGATATAGCCGGGTTATCGGATATTAGCTCACTTAAGATTTCTTTTCTCACTTTATGATACATTGATATATATATGTGATATATGTTAAATGTATTATTTTCTTTTTGCACAAAATATATATGCGATATATATTGTTGTGTCATGCTAGGTTACACATGCAATATGTATGTATGAGACTCACACCATGCTAGGGTTAAGTTAGGGTTTTATTTGTTTTAAGTAATTCAAACATTTGGATAATGAGTCATGGTTGAAACTTGGAGAAGCTTGTGGAAAACTTTGACTTAGTCCACTTGTTTGTCTAGCTTAAGATATTTTTCAACCCAACTCTTAACTCATAGCTATGGTTAAATCTCTACAATGGTTAGTGGATGATATACACAAACCATGGTTGCATTTCTAACCTCTGATTTGATTGATCTCTTCACGACTTCTTCTTCATCAAGAGAAAAAGTTTGCTAGCTTTTTCTAATTGATGATTCCTTGTGAGAAAAATTAATCTAAAGTGAGCCCACTTCCTACTTCAACATCCTTTACTATTAGCCATTTAGTTTAGGGTGTTTGTTTCACTAATCTACACAATTAGTGAAGAGATAGCATAAGCTAGTGTCTCCTCGACGTAGATTATTTTCGGCCTCGAAGGCTTCGAAGAAAGCTTGTTCGTTTCTTCATGGGAGCCTTTCTAGAGTCCGGGGGTTCATGATCGCAGCGAAGGGACTACTACACGGAGCTATTGAAGTGAAGGACCGGTCTACAAAGGTTGCATTCCTTGTTCACTTAGATGTAAAGAGTTTACATATTATGTTTAACCCTAATTCTCTAGTTCGATTACTTGGTTGGTTTGTTTAGCACCCCAAAATTTTTTAAGTAGAATGTTTGATGTTTGCCAAAACCTTGCTAAGGTGCTAAGCTAATCCTAGAGTGGTATCAGAGCCAAGCTAGAGCATTAGGCGTTGTCTAGACGAAGTTTAAAGTCCGATCGAACTCCGAAAGCCCGAAATGACCCCCTTTCTGGAAATTTTTCCAAAAGTTGGATTTTTTCCATGTTAAAAATATTCAGAAAATTATGCAGGGAATTCTATGGACACTCTTGAAGAACGAAACCCTAACACGACATCTTGACCGCGGAACCGCGGCCAAATAGGGGTATTTGCGGCGGTTCCGCGGCGCCAAGTGTGAGGCTTGGGTTGGCACTTCAACGGATGGTCCGTAGGTACTAAAGTATGCTTCTGGGAATTTTTAATTCTGCTCAAGTGTTGAGCTCTCTAGGAATTTTTGGGAATTCGTTGTATCGATCGAATTATCTAATTTCGCCTAGCTATCTGTTATTGTGATACAATATTTGGAATCCACATAATTAGTTATGAGATAACTGGTTTAAATATTATAAATATAGCGGTTTAGTCTCATTTGATCGGTTGCCATGGGATTTTGATGTTGATCAAAAATCCGTCGCAATCACGTTGTGTACGCGGATACTTGCCGGGTAACCTTACTAGATAGCCACGCTCTATAGCCCCGACCAAGTGACTGTAGGAGAACTCTGGCGCCAAAAGCATCCGTTTGGGTGCTCACGGCTGAGGTGTTCCGCCTTGGTGCACTTCATCGACGGCACCGGGGGGTGCGGCCGTCTATTAAAGTTTCCGACGAGCATTCAATCATATTATCGGGAATCTTATTGAATTACCCGACATGTTATTGGAAATTGTTTTCAATATCGAGACTAAAATACGGGGTTTATAATTGTTAGACATGCGATGTCTAAGGAATTCATCTGGTTGGGCATGAAATCCAAAGTATGTGATACATTGGGTTTATGATGTCTAAGGATGGTTGCGGATTCCAACTGTTGTAGTCTTTCACTTTCTTTTCTGCGACCGTAAGTGTAATATGTGGTGTATCACCGGTTTCGGTGCTATATGTCAACGGCAACTGGGATACGCATATTTACTTACGTTGATGACATGTGATGTTATGTGTTGCTGTGATATGTTATATTGGATCGTCGTGTTTTGAATGGTCGGGGGTTTTATGTGAGATGAGAGTTTTTTCATTTTCATTCATGTAAAATTCATTGTATGTAATATTCTTTTATTGGGGCACTTCCGGGTTGAGGATGATGTCACCATTGTATATTATTTACTTTTCCGCATTAGGATAGACCCAAGGCGGGGAGCACAAGTAACCGGGTTCTAGGGTACAGTGGGAGACCATCTCGAAGAGTCGAGACCGGGTCTTCTAACTCTAGAATTGGTAGGGTTGCTTGCCGCTCTCGTAGGGGTCTAGGAATGTGGGTTTGGCTATTCATCACGACCGTGGAATCCACGTTTTTACTGGCTTAAATAAAACACGGAATTCCTAGTATATCCAGTATTTCATATATGTTCTTCTGCTGCTGATATTCTGTGATGTGATCACTTGATATGTTCTGAGACGAATGCCTATATTATATATATGAGATATAATAAATATTGCTGCTTTCGTTTCTTATATGATTCTTGGGAAGCATAACAGATGAGACTTCATTAATGAGATTAATAAAATAAAAGAAAAAGAAACCTAAAGATGTTGCAGAATCTTGTTTTAAAAACTGGTAGCTCTAGTTCTTGCTTTGCATAGCGGTATTCCTTGTAGAATATCCAGCACCTTATTCGATAAGGAAAGAGCCGAGATCCCTTCACCGGAAGTGACCTCTTTAGTGGAACTGGCAGATGCTACAACCCACTCGGTTTGGTTTTTGATTGCTTCTATAGTTTTTGCTTTGCATAGTGGTATTTGCGAAATATCCTGCACCTTATTCGATAAGTAAAGAGCCTATATCCCTTCACCAGGAGTGACCTCTTTAGCGAAACTAGTAAAAGCCTAAAAAACACTCCTTTTCAAAATCACTCGATTCTACAACGATATCAAGTTTATTATGCAAAAGGTTTTCTTAAAAACCGGTCGTATCCCTCCGTCATTTCAGATAAATACTGCTTAGTATTCGTGCTGCGTTTATTGGCCTTTGTCAAGGCGTAGTGTGCGGTAGCTGACTAGTGCTTATCTGCTTAAGCATATGATGTGATTGGATTAGGGTAGTCGTGCGACCTTATTGGCCTTTGTCAAGGGTCGTGCGGGTGGGTTTAATTCAATCAGGAAATGACGGGTTGAACTTGACTAGCATCCTATGGTTTGTTGGCCTTTGCCAAGGTCATAGGAGGTTAGGGGCAAAATATTATCGGGAATTTCAAGCGTTGAAATTTGCAATGAGATTGCATACATTCTATGAGATAGTTGGATCCCAATACCCACTGCGAGTAAGAGTTACTCCTGGGAGAGTTTTACACATTACAATTAGCTGATCAAGTAGGTGTCTAGAAAGGTGTTAATGGGGTTACGCCCCTGGGAAAACAAGATTTATTTTAATTAGGTCTGTGCGAAAGCATGGGGAACTTCCCTCAAAGAACCGACACTAGCCTGGCCGAAAGATTGATGAACTTGTAGGGTGTAATTAATCCCGGCTAGTCTTACCTTTTAGGGTTTGAAGAAAGATTTGATTAAAACAGTGGAAGCCATCCTAATTAGATAAAATAATAACCAATCTATCTTGCAAGCGCGCACACAGAGTGTTTTCTTCTCTCTCTCTCTTGGTAGCAACCATGTCACGCCTTAATCAAGATAATAACATGGATCATTGACCGAACTTGCTTATTATACTAAGCTAGGGAACGTTGGTTCCGCTCTATCTTATAACTGTTATAAGTCCGAGCAGGAAATAGGGGAATATCCGGATTACTATGCCGCCCAAATTGAAGAAAGTGCATGTTGATGCATATCCTTCGGGTATCCTTATTACCGAGAACTGTTTCTCAGTATCCTCTACGTCCTGGGTATGTGATACCGGATCAGGAACCCGTATATGTAATTGTTCCCCACCGAACACAGAGACGCGACCGCGTAGGTTCGTCTTGCCTGAAATTCGGGGCAGATGCTAATTGGTGCTATCCGTCCACCTCTCCGAAGATGCCAAGTTGATTTATGGCACCATGTATCGAAGGTTTAAACGGATGCGGCCGATGTAGCAGACTTCGTCAGATTCCCCCTCATTTGAGGGGTTTTTTTGATTGTGGGGACGCTCTTCCATGCAGGCGCAAGCCCCTGCAGTTAATTATGCTACTGCATCACGGTAACAAGTTTCTCCTTCTCCAGATGGTCACTTCGTATCGTGGGTGTTTGTTTTGTTTGTGGTTGCCCGTGGATTGTATACGGAGACTAATTTATGTTGTCGCCCGTGGAGCGTGGATTAGTCCAAATCCGTATCTTCCTAGATTTGGGTTTGGGGGTTGGGTTTAAGGATACGCTAGCCTCATTTGAGACTAAAATCAACTTAAACGTTTGTTAAGGATACGTTTGTCTCATTTTAGACTAAGATCAACTTAACGGGATCATTTAGATCCAACAAGAGAGCAATTGGGCTCTATTGTTTAGTTTAGGGACATTGCGGTCGATTAGTTTAAGGACATTGCGGTCTATTGTTAGTTTAAGGACGTCTCGGTCCAATGTTAGTTAGTTTAAGGACATCTCGGTCCAGGTTAAGGACATCGTAGTCCATGAGTTTAAGGACCCCACAGTCCGGTTTAAAGACATCGTAGTCTATGAAGTTTAAGGACATCGTAGTCCATGAGTTTAAGGACCCCACAGTCCAGTTTAAAGACATCGTAGTCTATGAAGTTTAAGGACATCGTTGTCCATGAGTTTAAGGACCCCACAGTCCAGTTTAAAGATATCGTAGTCTATGAAGTTTAAGGACATCGTAGTCCATGAGTTTAAGGACCCCACAGTCCATAGAAATGTGTGGTTGTCAGGACCCGTCACCTCTCTGAAGACGTTGAAGGATTACAACGACAGATATCAGGGGAGTAAAGAGATGTACCCTCGAACCGAGTGTAAATTGGTTGAAAGATCTATAGTCCAGTTTAGGACTAAGATCTGTTCAAATATTTGTGACCAGATGAGCTCAGTTCGATATAAGTTGAGGACTTATGGCCAAAATTGGGATAAGTCCAATAAAAGTTTAACATTTTATTGTACTGGTTATTGAGCCTTTATTTGGGCTTGGTCCTTTTAATAATGCTAAGTATTGGGTTCTGACATCTTTTGTCTTGTATTGAATGCATAGCATTCATCAGAACAATGTGTGTTTTGACAGTGCGCCACGTGGTGCGCCAGGCGCTTTGCGCCAATCAAAGAGCGCATTGCGCTTCTGCCAAGTAGCACGCACGAAAATGACACGTGTCGCGCTTAGCGCTAAGCGCCAGTTTATTAGCACATCGCGCTTTCAATTTATGAGCGCTTTGCGCTGGTTTAATGGTGCAGCAGTGAGTGACACGTGGCTCGCTTGGCGCTGAGCGCCAGCCCATGAGCGCAGCGCGCTATTTCATAAGCGCAAAGCGCAAGCTGTGTCTGCGGTTGACACGTGGCATGTTTTGGCGCTGAGCGCCGATTCAAGGAGCGCAAAAGCACAGTTCACGAGTGCAAGGCACGTTTCAATAGCGCAAAGCGCACTTGATCAAACTTATGATCAGAGAACAAGTTTATGTTCTTTTTAAATGAGGCTTTGCCTCAAGATTCAAGAACAAAAATTCTTATTTTGGAAAGGGCTTTGCCTTTGTAGATCAATGATCTGTGAATGAAGTAAATACTCTTTTATTTTTATAATTAAATCTTCTGATCTCTCTTTTTTTTTATCAAAAGACCTTGGTCTTTTGTAGATCTACGATCTTTTTTAGAAGATAGTTCTTCTTTTTATGAGATGATTTCATCTCTGTGTTCAAGAATCATGTTCTTTACCTTGAAGAAGTGATCTTCTTTTGCTAAAAGCTTGCTTTTCTTTCTTTGAGTTTTCTCAAAGTTTGTAGGGGGTTTCTCTATATCAGACTTGAAGTCTTGGGGCCTTTATATAGGGCAAATTGATTTGTTGAATCAGTTAAAGAGATCTTTCTCTGATTGATTTGGGGATGTTTCTCCACCGTTGGATCTTTGATCCTAGAGCTCCTGTTTTACAGAAGGCAATTTTCTTGTTTTTAACAAGATTGGAAAGATCTTTCCATAACAGAATCTTAATTCTGATCAATTAATAATTTATTATTAGATATTTTGATCTAACGGTGGGGAATTTTTAATTCCAGCGCTGGCGCACCTACGTTTGACACATGGCGCGCAGTGCAGAGCGCAGTGCAGAGCGCAGTGCATTTTGCGCTAGCGCACCTACTTTTGCGGAGCGCAGCGCAGCCTGGGCTAGCGCACCTGTGTTTGACACGTGGCGCGCAGCGCAGAGCGCTGGATCTGAAGCGTTACTTCAAATTTTGAATTTTGAATTTAAAGCAGAGCTTTGCTCTGATTGGGGGGCGCTGCCTAGGACGCAGCGCACCTGGCGCTAGCGTATCCGTGTTTGACACGTGGAACGAAGCACGCCTAGCACTGGATCTGAAGCGTTGCTTCAACTTTTGAATTTTGAATTTCAAAACAGAGCTTTGCTCTGATTGGGGAAAACAGTAATATGTTACATGGGCTACAGATAGGTAGAGAACTGGGAAAGGGTGATATGTCTCTAAGTGTTAGAGAATGGTGCAATTGCTGCAGCCAAGTCTGTTGGAAAATATCCCCTTGTATTAATACATTGATTCTGAACGAATGTTATTACATACCGAACCTGATATACAACATTACATCATGTTCTTTATTAAGTTAAAGAAGGATATAATTCTGTATTGGAGGATAATGTTGTGAACATTTTCCTGAGTCAAGAGTTGATTCGATCAGGCACGATATATAATAGCATATATGTTCTAAATCAAACCACAATTCAAAGTATTTAGAACACACTCAAGAGTAGTAGTTCAGAAATGAACGAATCCTTCTTGAGGCATTGTAGACTAGGTCATATCAATGCGACACGACCAGCTAAGTTACATACGGATGAATATGAGAATCTGTTCAAATTTTCATCTTATGATACTTGCCAATCTTGTCTCAAAGATAATATGACCAATACCCCGTTTACTGGAAACAGAGAAAGAGTTAGTAAACTATTAGGACAGATACATGATGATGTATACAGTCCTATGTCTAAAAATGCCAGGATTGGTTCTTTGTACTTCATTTATATTCATCGATCATCTCTCAAGATTGAGACATGTGTTCCTGTTGAAACACAAGTCTGAAACTTTTGAGAAATTCAAGAAATATAAGTTTGAAGTTGAGAACCAAACGGGTAGAACTATTAAAGTCCTACGATGTGATCGAAGAGGCGAATACTTGTGCATGGAGTTCCTGGAGTTTCTAAAAGGAGAATGTGATTCTCTCTCAGTTTACTCCTTCGAGTACACAACGGTGTATCGGGGCAGAGGTATCGCACCCTATGAGATATGGCGCGCTTTATGATGAGTATTGCTGAGTTACCTGTTTCCTTTTGGTGTTATGCACTTGAGAAGCTGCATACCTATTGAATGGGGTTATATCTAAATCAGTGCCTACTACTTCATATGAGATATAGAATGGGAAGAGACCATGTCTTAAACGAGTTAAGATATGGGGTTGTCCGGCCTATGTTGAAAAACAAAATCTAGACAAGCTCGAAGCAAGGTCAGTCGTGTAAGTTTGACAGGATATCCCAAACATTAGTGAGGGAATATCTTATACCTAACTGAGGAGCAAAAGGTGTTTTGTTTCTCAGCATGCCACCTTTTTAGAAAAGGAATTTCTTGTGAAGAAATTTGTGGCCATGAGGTAGAACTGGAAGGAGTTCCAGCTAAACAAACCAACAGCTGATGATTTGGTGAAACCAAAGGGTTCAATAGTCACCAACGAACCTCAGCCTCTCCGCGAATCTGGTAGGGTTCCTCATCCAATTGAGAGATACTACGGTCTTCTCGGTGACAGTGGGAGCGAGAATTGCATCATGAGATGATGGCCCAACTAGGTTCAGACAGGCCATCACGAGTGGGGACTCTGTAAAATGGCTGGATGCTATGCGATCAAAGATGGAATCCATGTACACCAACAAAGTATGACTTTGCATATTGCACTTGAAAGGGTAAAACTCATTAGGAGCAAATAGATCTTGAGAAGATTATTGGTGTAAATGGAAAAGTTGAGACTTTCAAAACTATGCTTAAGTCCATCAGGATCAATGCAAGCATCGCGGAGTTGGAACATCTGTTTTGATGTGGCAGTCAAAGAGTTTGACTTCATCAAAATGGTAGATGAACCTTGTATATACAAGAATGTTGTAGAGAGTAAGGTTGTCTTACACGTATTGTACGTAGATGACATACTCTTGATAGGAAATGGTTTCCTATGCTACACTCGGTCAAGCTCCTCATATCACGAGGATTCTCAATAGAAGATCTGGATGATACCTACTACATCTTATGGATTATGATCTATGGTGATAGATCTAAGTGGATGTTGGGAGTGTTCCAAATCCAGGTACATTAACACCATACTAAAAGGGTTTAGTATGGAAAATTCTAAGCGTGGTGGTTCGCCCACTTACTCATGAATCACTCTCTCCAAAAAGAAGTCTCTTGAGACGATTTGAAGAGAGCTCGCGTGCAAGGGATACCCTATGCTTCGGCAGTAGGCTCTATCAGAGTGTGCGATGTTATGTACCAGACCAGATGTAGATGACTCACTAGGTGTAGTGATCAGGAATCAATCGGATCTTGGGAGAATCACTGGACAGCTGTGAAGGGCATTCTTAAGTGCTTGAGAAGCACTAAAAGAAAGTTCTTGGTTCCAGCTTCCAGAGTGATAAGTTCGACTGAGAGTCAGTCACAGGCATTGTCTTTACCCTCAGTAGAGGGACGGTATGTTAAAAGAGTTCAAGCTAGATGCCGTGACATACTAGACGATAAAGGCTGAATACATTACTACCAACGATACTACCAAAGTGGCTATCTGGACATTTCTTGTTTATGAGATGAACAAAGTTCCTACCATTGAGCGTCCAATAATTGTTATTGTGACAACAATGGAGTTGTGGTTTTGGCCTAGGAACATTGGTCCCATCAGCGTTCCAGACATATTCTGAGGCAAGTATCACATGATCAGGGAGATGGCTGATCTCTAAGGGATCGAGGTAAGGAGGGCAGACCTGAAGGATGACACAGCGGATCTGTTAGTTATATGTATGCCCTAGAGGCCATTACTATACATAGGATGTATACTGTAGTGGATGCTTGGACATATATAGGGAGGACTTTCTTGCTCGACATGATAGTTTGCTATCTGGTTGCTCTTTACCTTAACGTGTACACTGATTGTCTCTCTGTTACATGTTGGTAAAGCCCTTAGGATGTGTACTTGACTACCTGGACTATGATGCGGATCATACTAGTGGGGACATGGTAGTCTATAAGTACATCCTTCAAAGTCCCTAGTCGTGGGTATATCGAGACGGGGCATCGATATACCAGAGTAGACTAGCGTGTACCTTCTCGACCCATACAGATGGGCGATGGATGATCCCATATCCATTGGTGTTTGACATCCGAGATGATATACGGGTGCTCAGTGGAGACTGGGTATACTGGACGGACTCGCCGAGAACTCCCAGATGGTATTATACCTTACGTCAGATGGCAGTTCTCTGGTGACACTGGTACAGGTTAGTCTGTAGACCCGAGATCGTCATAGAGTCTTGTGTGATTCCCACTGTGCTTTGATTTCCACCTTACCGCGTCCAAGAGGGCGTGCAAAACGGTGGGTTTTGGGTACAGTCCCGAATCACATGGAGGCAATGAGCGATAGGAGGGGATTCGTCTCTCCCGGTATAGGGAGTTGATGTTGCACTGTGTTCGATTGGCTATAACCGGAAATCCCTGGCCAGGGTTGCTGAGATTTACTGGTAAGTGTTACCAGTAGTTTCTCGAACTGTTATAGACCTCATATCGACACGACTTATCGAGCTATTGGGGTCTGACGTTTACCACCCCTAGGCAAGATATGCGACATATCAGACGAACAGTCCGGACTGTACGGTAAGTGTTACTGGTTGGATTCACAGGAGTGTGAGCGGGCTTGCTCGTCGATCTTCTGATCGCTCAATACCCGGGTGGCCGTTACGTTTAGCAGACCGCTTGCGGCTTGTGGGTGTTTGATATGATCATCACCTGCTGCCGGCGTATTGACGAGTCTTTAGAGTCCTACACAGAGGTTTCCTGGCTCAAGCGAAATGAAATAGGAGCGCATATGAGATATGTGCGGGACCGAGAATAATGCGTGTATGTGATACCGTATTCTATTCTCGCGATGAATGTATCGATTGGTTGTATGCGATATAACCTAGTTATCGAATCAAGGATTGATTCGATAAGCCGATACATTAGATATTAGTCGGTCATATGCGATATGACCGGATCGTTAAATCAAGTGTTGATTTAATGATTTAATGCATAATTATATATTTGATATATTACTTTGCATTAACTAGTATTGGTTCACTTAAGATGGATTTTCTCACTTGATGTGCACATTGTATATGTGATATATTTTTTGTGCACTTGTTTATATCATGTTTGATGATACATGCAATCTTGGGTGTGTATGATTAAACCTTGGTTATGTAAATGGTTAGGGTTTTGATTTACTTATCTATTTATTTTTATTTATTCATTTATTTTGGAAAGAAATGAAATGGTTGCTTCTTTTGTCTTTTGTTGAAACTTCATGAAGCTTTGAAGCTTTGACCATTTTGTTTCTTAGCCTTAACCTAACCATTAAACCTAACCCTAGTTTATTCTCTATACTTAAACATGGTTGCTATATGATAAGAATCACTTTATTTTCTTTTTTTCAATAATTCTTATCATATTCTTTTTCTTCTTCTTCTTCTTCTTCTTCAACAAGAAGAAAACTTGCTACCATTAATGGCAACATGAGAAAAGAGTGAGAAATCCAATTCTAAAGTGAACCCACTTTCTATTTCTTCATTCTCTACCACTTGCCAAGTAGTATAGGGTGTTTTCTTCACAAGTTTCATGACTTGGTGACGTTGGAGCTTGATCTTGAGTTGCCTCGACGTAGATCATTTTCGGCATCGAAGTCGACGACCTAGCCCGCCCATTTCTCCGATGAAGCCGACGCTAGAGCCCGGGATCCGATGATCGTAGCGAGGGGATATCATCACGGAGCTATGGAGGTGGAGGACCGGATCTACAAAGGTTGTATTTTCCGTTCACTCTTAGTTAAGTTGTTAACTAGTTGCATGTTTCGCCTAATCTCTAGTCAACGATCGCATTAGGGTTTCTCGGCACCGGAAATTTTTGAATTTGGCATGGTTGATGCTTTGTGAGACCTCTTTAGTGTGCCTAGGAACCCTACAGGATCCACTCACAAAGGCCTTACCCCGAGAGAGACTTCTCTACACTGGATGAGTATGTGATACTACAACCACTGCTATATTATTGGGTATTGGATACTACAACAGATTGCCTTAGTGCAAGTGGGAGATTGTTAGTCATATATATGCCCTAGAGGCCACTACTGTACATGCGATATATATTGTAGTGGATGCTTGGACATATATAGGAAGGACTTTCTTGCTCGACATGATAGTATGCTATCTGGTTGCACTTTATCTTAACATGTTAGCAAATACTGTTTTGTGATCACATATTGATAAAGCCCTTGGGATGATTACTTGACTACCAGGATTATGATGCAAATCATATTAGTGGGGACAAGGTAGTCGATAAGTACATCCTTTAATTGTTCCCAGTCGTGGAAGTATCGAGACAGGGCATCGGTACTCCAGAGTAGACTAGCGTATGCGCTTCTTGACCTATATGATGGGCGATGGATGATCCCATATCTATTGGTGTTTGACATCAGAGAAGGCATACGGGTGCTCAGTGGAGACTGGGTACATTGGACGGACACGCCGAGAACTCCTAGATGGTATTATACCTATCGTCGG
Organism: Agapanthus africanus; assembly: GCA_030015575.1. NCBI lineage: Eukaryota > Viridiplantae > Streptophyta > Magnoliopsida > Asparagales > Amaryllidaceae > Agapanthus > Agapanthus africanus. Next base: position 353,312,940 of record CM057351.1, read on the forward strand.
ATAGCAGTTCTCTGGTGACACCTGGTACAGGTTAGTCTGTAGACCCGAGATCGTCATAGAGACTTGTGTGATTCCCATTGTGCTTTGATTTCCACTATACCACTGTCAAGAGATCGTGCAAAACGGTGGTTTTTGGGTACAGTCCCGAGTCACATGGAGGCAATGAGCGATAGGAGGGGTTTCGTCTATCCCGGTATTGAGAGTTGATGTTGCGCTATACTTGATTGTCCATAACAGGAAATCCCTGGCCAGAATTGCTGAGATTTACTGGTAAGTGTTACCAGTAGTTTCTCGAACCATTATGGACCTTGCATCGGCATGACTTATCAGGCTATTGGGGTCTGACGTTATACCACCCCAAGGCTGTGATATGCAACATATCAGACGAAGAGACCGGACTGTACGGTAGTGTTACTGATTGGATTCGCAGGAGTATGAGCAGGCTTGCTTGTTGATCTTCTGATCGTTCAATACCCGGGTGGCCGTTACGTTTAGGAGACCGCTTGCGGCTTGTGGGTGTTTGATATGATCATCACCTACTGCCGGCGTATTGACGAGTCTTTAGAGTCCTACACAGAGGTTTCCTGGTTCATGCGAAACGGAGTAGGAGCACATATGTGATATGTGCGGGACCGAGATTAATGCGGGTATGTGATACCGCATTCTATTCTCGTGACTTGTGACATTGGTTGGGTATATGGGACATAGCCGGGTTATCGGATCAAGTGTTGATTCGATAAGTTGTTGCATTTGATATTGATCGGTTATATATAATATAGCCGGATTATTAAATCAAGAGTTGATTTAATAATTTAATGTATAATTATATATTTTATATATTAAATTACATTAACTAATATTTGCTCACTTAAGATTTCTTTTCTCACTTTATGATACATTGATATATATGTGATATATGTTAAATGTATTGTTTTCTTTTTGCACAAAACATATATGTCATATATATTGTTGTGTCATGCTAGGTTACACATGCAACATGTATGTATGAGACTCACACCATGCTAAGGTTAAGTTAGGGTTTTATTTGTTTTAAGTAATTCAAACATTTGGATAATGAGTCATGGTTGAAGCTTGGAGAAGCTTATGGAAAACTTTGATTTGGTCCTCTTGTTTGTCTAGCTTAAGATATTTTTCAACCCAACCCTTAACTCATAGCTATGGTTAAGTCTCTACAATGGTTAGTGGATGACATACACAAACCATGGTTGCATTTCTAACCTCATGAGTTGATTGATCTCTTCATGACTTCTTCTTCGTCATCAAAAGAAAAAGCTTGCTAGCTTTTTCTAAGTGATGATTCCTTGTGAGAAAAATTAATCTAAAGTGAGCTCACTTCCTACTTCATCATCCTCTACTATTAGCCATTTAGTTTAGGGTGTTTGCTTCACTAATCTACACAATTAGTGAAGAGATAGCATGAGCTAGTGTCTTCTCGACGTAGATCATCTTCGGCCTCGAAGGCTTCGAAGCAAGCTTGTTCGTTTCTTCATGGGAGCCTTTCTAGAGTCCGGGGGTTCATGATCGCAGCGAAATGACTACTACATGGAGCTATTGAAGTGAAGGACCGGTCTACAAAGGTTGTATTCCTTGTTCACTTAGATGTAAATAGTTTACACATCATGTTTAACCCTAATTCTCTAGTTCGATTACTTGGTTGGTTTGTTTAGCCCCCCAAATTTTTTAAAGTAGCATGTTTGATGCTTGCCAAAACCTTGCTAAGGTGCTAAGCTAACCTTACAAAGATGAGCATTCTCTTCGTATATTAACTCGTAGTGAACCGCCACTCGTAGAGAGGGTAGCTCTATCTCGAGGGGGTACTGCTTGCCAAATACCAATTCATATGGCGTGTGTTTGTAGCCGTTTTGAATGTGGTCCGATACGCCCAGAGAGCTTCATGCAGTCTCTCGTGCCAGTTCTTTTTATTTCTGGACACCGTCTTTTTTATGATCTTCGTCAAGGTCTTGTTGAAAGCCTCAGCTAGACCGTTAACTCGGGGATTATAGACCGAAGAGTATCTCCAGTCTATATTATGCTGCTGTGCAAAGCGGCTAATTTTGTGACTTCTATAGGCCGGCCCGTTATCGAAGATAATTCGTCGCGGAGTGCCGAACCGATAGATGACGTGCGTCTTGAAGAAATGGAGAATGTTCTCCGTCTTCACTTCCCTTAACGGTATGGCTTCTGCCCACTTAGAGAAGTAATCGGTTGTCGCCAATATGAACCGATGTCCTCTGGATGATGCCGGTTCGATGGGCCCTATTATGTCAGTTCCCCACATTTCGAACGGCCAGCTAGCTACCGTTGGGTATAGCGGATTTGGATGCTAGTGGATGAAGTCCCCATGAATTTGGCACGAGTGGCACTGCTTCGCGTATTCGAGACAGTCTTGGATCATCGTGGGCCAATAGTAGCCCATCCTTTTGATCTTCATCTTCATCTTCGGCCCGGTTTGATGAGAACCGCAGAGTCCGTCATGAGTTTCTTGGACGACTCTCTTTGCTTCTTCCGGTCCCAGGCATCTTAGCCATAGAGAGTCGAATGATCTCTTATACAGAGTACTGTTGACGAAGGCGAAAGACAGAGCTCGTTTAATGAGCTGATGTCTTGAGGATGCGTATTCAGGTGTTCGACGGGATTTGAAGTAGTCTATAAAGACTTCTCTCCAATTCTCGACCTTTTCCTGGTCTCTTATTCGTAAGGCAGTTTACTTGGTCGCTTTCTTTTCTCCAATTCTCGACCTTTTCCTGATTTTTCACAAGAGTATAAAGCATATTCTGTATATAAAATATATCGGACTAAAAGTGCTTATTATACTATAAAGGCTTATCCTTCTTCTGCAAGTTCAGAAATTTAACAACAAACCAATATCTCTAAAGAACATTGACCTCTTATATATCTGGCTGCTTCTATATACTCTGGAAGAAAATATATTTTGAAACTATTGTTGAAAAAGTCAAAAGTAAAGCTATAAGGCTGACAAAGTAAAATTCTTTCACACAAGGATCTACAAATCCAATACTGGGAATCAAACAACAAATTATCAAATCCAGAAATTTTCAATGAAACCCATTTATGTAGCAGCCTATTTCCTCAATAATTTTTTTGAAGGCGCCAACATAGGGAGGCAGCGATCGGTATCGTGATCTTCCATATGTAACCCCCTTTTCTTTATCAAATCCTTTGAGATTATTTGTAATCTCTTTTCATTTCTCCTCCCCATGAAACTTTGATAAATATACTAGATGCCTATTGTAGGACAAGTTGAGAAATTGCACTCTAAGTGTTTGCCTAAATGGCATATACTTGTCTCTTGCTTAGCTTTAGAGCAATGGGATTGATATGCACAATGATGTGATAGCATTAACAATACTCATCTGCTCTTATTCATGTTAATCTTAAAATGAAATTTATCACTATTAATTTAACTGCATTTTGATATGCATTTTAAAACACAGAAAGTTATATATAATTTCATTTCATTTTCAACATCCACAGAAGGATTATCTTAATTTTTTTAATCGTTTCATTACCTTGTTGCCCAAAAAATCTTATTACCTCAAAACATCGCCATGGTAAATAGGTCCCTTCCATGACAACTGACAAGTGTTGAAATTTGAATCGGAATCTAAGAGACTATTTTATGCTGTGAAGTCTAAAAGAAGAACTATGTTAATCATGTTATCATGTAATGCTAAGTAAGGAGGTTTTTGCATTTGTTTTAGTCGTTTCTTATGTTCTGATGGTTCAGCAATTTGAAAATATAAGAACCGATCTAATCGTCTGACAGTAGAGTTAGCCTGCACCGTTCTCTTCTTAACCGCCATCATCACTCTCCGCTTCTGATCTCCAATAGCGATCAATATTTCATTGAAGAAGTCTAAAACTTTTCGGGAGTGTTGAATACATGAGTGCCGGTATGCATGCCAAAATGCCACTTGTTTACGTTTGGGGTTTCTATAATTTTTATGCAACTCATGGTGCAGTGTTATGTTTTATGTTCCTCTCATTATTCTTGGTGTAGTCTGCAACTAAGTGCAACTTTTTTTTAAACCAAAAAAAATGTAAGGAACATTCTATTAGCTAGGCATGAACTTGTACTTTGTGATTTCCTCTCGTTGTTTTTGGTATCATCATCAATTAAGTGCAAGTGTAAGAACTAAAGAAAGAACAAATGTAAGCAATTTGCTATTAACAAGGCGTGTCCTTAATGGGGACAGCACCTGTCGTTTCTATTATTTATGCTTCTCTCATTTTTCTTGTTATACCCTTCATTATTTCAAACATGGAGTGAAAATTTTAATAGTACTGTAAGACATGATCTTTCATTATCATTGTGTAACGGAAACCCTCATCTTTTCTATTCTAAGACCACCGTGTAAAATTTTCCTTTTTCAATGGTTAGGCCTTCTAAATGTTGATCGTTGTTTAATCAAAATTCTAGTGGCGTTAGACACATGTATCATATTTCTTAAACAGAACTAACTGAATGTCTTGGGGTTGTCCTAAGTACTTTATTCAGAGTTTATTTCTGTCAATTAATCCAACTTTAAGACGCTACAACAAGAAGAAATCGGTGTCATCCTATTGCAATAGATCTTGTTAAGATATGCATATCTTTTATCATATCTCTTATATCATTTTGTATTGGGGTTTACGTATTAGGATTTCATCTTGTGGGCTATATATAGAGAGACGTGTATTTTGATCAATCGGTGATAAATATTTTTCCTCTCAAATCCAATGTTTTTTAACATGGTATCAAAGCTTACCCTACCATTGATTGTTACCGTCATTGTTGATTGATCCTCCCCACCACCTTGTCTCCTCGTCTTCTCGTCTCCCTGATCGTCACTTCTTCCCGTCCTCGAATCCCTCTCCATCTGATGACTTCGATGTCATCGTCGATCTATTTCTGCTTTTTCTCTTATTCGAACTTAAATTTCTCCTTTTTGCTCGTTTCTTACTTATTTACCACAATTTGATGCTTCACATCGAAATCATCATCGCCACCATCATCTAAAATCGCAAAATCAGAATCTGATGAATCTGAATGCTCTTCTGTTATTCTTTCCTATTTTCCTTCGTTTTTCTTGCCTTATTCACCTTCTACCTATCTTTTTCGTGACTACCAATAACAACACTCCCCCATACGTGCAATGTGTTTGTCATGTGGATCGAACAAACACATATAGAAGCTAGTCTCTCATAGGCGAGTAGACGACTCTCTCAAAGATGCAACAACGACACAAAGAAGCTAGTCTATCAAGACATGTAAACGGCGCTCTCTTAGAGGTGTTATTAAAGTACCCAAATCCACTTGTTATCAACCTAGCTCTTGTTATTAAATGCATTATTGAAAGACGTGGTTCACAACTTTTTGAATCTGCAAGGGTTCCATTTCATTCTTGGCTCGCAGTTTGCTTCTGTTTTTGTTTAGATGTAGTTCTATATCAGTTCTGTTGACAACGCCTCGGGGGCATTCGGCTGCCCCACCCTCGGGCAATCAGCCCTGTGCCACTGGGTGGGCACAGGCCAATCCTCACCCTCTGGAGGACCGACGAAAACGAACTTCTCCTTCCATTCATGGATGGAAGAAGGGACATCACTGTCCCAGACTCGGTCGCCCTACCCTTACGTTTTTTAAACGACAGATACAACCAGCTCGGCTCTTCCTTACTAGTCCCGGGGTGATTTTTATAACAAAGAAAAGACAGGAGGTGGCTCAAATCGAAGGGGATCGGATCGAATTTTAACCGGACCAGAAACCCCGAGAAAGATCTTCCACGAGTTCGGCGCTAGCTGGTCCTGGGCAAGACGGAAAGAATGGAGCACCGCACAAATCTCGGATGAGTAGGGAAGACGCATCCCTGTTCGGAATGCTTCCAAATACAGAGCAATCTCCTTGCCTCGCACCTGGTCTGCCCGCTCACCCTCTCTGGCCAGACGGAGTGAATAGCCAGATGGGATATGGAATCAAGTCCAGATGTCGGAAAGCTCGCCCAGAAGATTCAAGACGGAGGGCGCATCACGGGTATTCCCGATGCGCACCTTGGGAGCCCTTGTCGCCGCCCGACGGCGAGTGACAAGGGCGGCCCTGACTCTGGGGGGCAAGCCCGACACAGAAGACGCAGTAGAGGAAGACCCGCTGGACTCGGCCCCAGTAACTGGAGCCTCATCACCCGACTCTACCCCTACTGCATCTATAGACACCACGAAGGAAGACATCTAACCTGATTCAAGAAAAGGGTTTGCCGAGAAAAATTCAACAGAAGATCCGACCTAAGCGGAGGTGTGCCGAGCAATCTTCAAACAATGAAAGAGAATTGAGGCAAAGTGTCGGCCCTAAGATGGTCCCCTCCTATTTATACACTCCAAAGAGAACATCCTACTGCCTAAATCGATTCCCGCCAAAAAAAAGCATCGCGCCTAGCGGCCGTTGAGGATCTATGTGGCGATCGACCATTGGGGATGTCTCTTCGTAGCAGGGGTCAGAGACAGCCTGTCGCGCCCGCCAACCAACGTCGGACACGTGGCCCGTCGCCCAACTGACGATCGAGTGAAACGGCGCCCCCTCTTTAAAGCGCAATCATTTCACCGATCCGCTGACGTCGTCGTGGATACGCGCGAAAATTTAGACGCACGGTGAAACGCCACGTGGACTTCAAGATCGAAAAGACGCAACTACCAAACGCCCCGTCGTCCCCGGACAATCCTCCACGAAGAATTTTCAGCACCAAGCTGAGCAGAGTAAACCAAGCAGACCACCTCGACCCGACCCATAAATAGGTCGAAACGAGAGTGGGGGGCTAATGATGATGCTCACAAGTGGGAATTTCTCGGATCGCGACACGTGGCGGATGACGTGTCCCGAGGGCTACGGAGCTGGAATAAGTATGATGCATTGGGGAAGTTCCTCAAGACCTCGCCTCCGAGGTTGCATCCGACCTTTCGGAGACCTCCCCGGAATACCTTCCATATTCGCCTAGCAATGAGTCATCAGCTCACCTTCGAGTAATCTTACAATCGAGTTTCCTCGAACTCCCGGCTCGTCTTCGAGCCATCTGACAGGCCTGAACTTCCTCGGCTTTCCGGCTCGTCTCTGAGCCATCTGACAGTCCGAGCTTCCTCAGCTTCCCCTATCAACCGAGAGCGCGGAGCCCAAGCGCCCCCGCAACGGCTCCACGTATCTCGCCAAAGCGAGATATTCGCCGCCCTACGTTCCGCGTCCCACGCGGATGCGTTCCCCCATTAATGAGCGGGTCCCGCCATCAACGCGGGCATAACTGACGGCGAGAATCTCGTGCCGGCTCGCTCCACGCGACTACTATATAAACCACTCTTTCAGACGACTCAGGGACCTCGAACTCATTCCAATACGCCGCTATTCTGCTCTTATTCCACAGTACTAATTTGATCGTCGGAGGGTCCTATGGTGGTCACCCACCTCGGGACTTCCTTTGCAAATAGCTCGGTGTCGACACCGATTCATTAAGATCCACACACTCAACTCTCAAATCAATCACAGCCGCTAAAAACAGCTGGCACGTGATCGACGGAGGACAACATCTGAGAGAGATCACAACCACCATCAGATGCCGACATATATTCGTGTGCACCACACGTTCAAAAAGTTGACAATATGGATCATCTTAAGTTCAAGACCGATACAATCGCCCCAACATAGGAAATCTCGTATGTTCTTTAATGCATTCTCACAGCCGTTGGCCCACAAAAGCCCATGAATAACGTTGCTTTCCTTTAGATGAACCCAACATGCTCGGGTTTTTTTTACTTTTCGGAGTTGTTCCGTAAGCCTAACCCATGAACCCAAGAATCTCACCAATTTTTGACGAACGCATTAAGTTATCATCACGTGCTCTTAGAGTTAAAAGATAAAGCTGGATTAAACTTGAAACTAAAATATTTTATCAAGACATTGGAGTCGCCTCCCACTACTTTATTTTAAATTTATTTCTAACTAGATCAGCTCTAATTCCTATACAACCCTCGCCAATGACCACTCTTGTCTGGTTATATTTTCAAACAGAGTTACCGGGGCAATTTCTTAAACACGATTTGAGTTTTACATGGGTAATTTCTTAAACACGTTTTGAGTTTTACGAGTCAACCACGTATCAAACGAATGGTCATGCAAATTTGGATTTAGGCATATATCCGCTTATACTACTAGATTTTTTTATTTCCATAACTGGTATGGCAGTCAGTTTATTGGGCCTAAGGAAAAATCTTCTTTACAAGAGTTTGTAGAGAAATTTCTCTAAAAGCCCTTGGATGGAGGAAATTTTTCATATGCCGGCCGTATACATCCGGACAGGAAAGAAAAAGAAATAGGAATGTGGACCCCATCAAGCTGCCTGAAGTGTGCCCGAATCCTCCATCTCTTTCTCTCTTCTGCCGGATGTACACGGTCGGCACATGGAAAAAATTTCTCCTTGGATAGGCTTTGAGAATCATGCAAGGAAATTGTGCAAGAAAAGAGAGAGAAAGTGGAATTGAGATTCCCGCAAATCTTTTTTGCACATACACTCTTAACTTTTTTTGTAATCTCAAAACATATCCAAGAGCTTGCAATCAAGTCCTTCGAGAGTGTTTTTTTCCTGGTCTGGGGCCTATAACGAGAAGTTAAGGGCCTGTTTGGTTGTAGGATTATGATGGATTTGGATTGTGGAATCCAAGGATTTCAAAATTTTGTGTTTAGTTGGAGGATTTGGATTTGTAGCATTCTCTTGTTTTTTATGAGGGGCCCTCCACAAAATATGGATTCTTGAATCCTTAAAAATTTTAAGGATTTGGCACTATTCATTGTACTTAGACCCGTGCACTTTATTTATTTAATACTCCAATCTCTATCTCTCTCTCTCTCTAAAATCCAAATCCCTCTTTTTTTCCACCAACCAAACAAAGATTACAAGGATCTACAAATCCAATACTGGAAATCCAAAACCAACCAGACAACAAATTACCAAATCCAGAAATTTTCAATGAAACCGATTTATGTAGCAGCATATTTCCTCAATAATTTTTTTGAAGGCGCCAACATAGTGAGGCAGTGATCGATATCGTGATCTTCCATAAATATCAAAAGTAACCCCCTTTTCTTTATCAAATCCTTTCAGATTATTTGTAATCTCTTTCCATTTCTCTTCCCCATGAAACTTTGATAAATATACTAGATGCCTATTGTAGGACAAGTTGAGAAATTGCACTCCAAGTGTTTGCCTAAATGCCTAAATGGCCTATACTTGTGTCTTGCTTAGCTTTAGAGCAATGAGATTGATATGCACAATGATGTGATAGCATTAACAATACTCATTCTGCTCTTATTCATGTTAATCTTAAAATGAAATTTATCACTATTAATTTAACTGCATTTTGATATGTATTTTAAAACACAGAAAGTTATATATAATTTCATTTCATTTTCAACATCCACAGAAGGATTATCTTGATTGTTTTAATCGTTTCATTACCTTGTTGCCCAAAAAATCTTATTACCTCGAAACATCGCCATGGTAAATGGGTCCCTTCCATGACAACTGACAAGTGTTGAAATTTGAATCGGAATCTAAGAGACTATTTTATGCTGTGAAGTCTAAAAGATGAACTATGTTAATTATGTTATCATGTAATGCTAAGTAAGGAGGTTTTATCATATCTCTTATATCATTTTATATTGGGGTTTATCATAAACTCATGCTAAGTAAGGAGGTTTTATCATATCTCTTATATCATTTTATATGTCTTTAAACACATGTACCATATTTCTTAAACAGAACTAACTGAATGTCTTGGGGTTGTCCTAAGTACTTTATTCAGAGTTTATTTCTGTCAATTAATCCAACTCTAAGACGCTGCAACAAGAAGAAATCGGTGTCATCCAATTGCAATAGATCTTGTTAAGATATGCATAACTTTTATCATCTCTTATATCATTTTATATTGGGGTTTACGTGTATTATACGTATATTACGTATTAGGGTTTGCTCTTGTGGGCTATATATAGAGAGGCATGTATTTTGATCAATCGTTAATAAATATTTTTCCTCTCTTAAATCCAATGTTTTTTAACATGGTATCAAAGCTTACCCTACCATTGATTGTTACCGTCATTATTGATTGATCCTCCCCACCACCTTGTCTCCTCGTCTTCTCGTCTCCCTGATCGTCACTTCTTACCGTCGTCGAATCCCTCTCCATCTGATGACTTTAATGTTATCGTCGATCTATTTCTCTTTTTTCTCTTATTCGAACTTAAATTTCTCCTTTTTGCTCATTTCGAGCTTATTTACCACAATTTGATACTTCACATCGAAATCATCATCGCCACCATCATCTAAAATCGCAAAATCAGAATCTGATGAATCCGAATGCTCTTCTGTTATTCTTTCCTATTTTCCTTCTTTTTTCTTGTCTTATTCACCTTCTACCTATCTTTTCCGCGACTACCAATAACAACACTCCCCCATATGTACAATGTGTTTGTCATGTGGATTGTACAAACACATATAGAAGCTACTCTCTCATAGGCGAGTAGACGACTCTCTCAAAGGTGCAACAACAACACAAGGAGGCTAATCTATCAAGACATGCAAACGGCGCTCACTCAGAGGTGTTATTAAAGTACCCAAATCCACTTGTTATCTACCTAGCTCTTGTTATTAAATGCATTATTGAAAGACGTGGTTCACAACCTTTTGAATCTGCAAGGGTTCCATTGCATTCTTGGCTCGGAATTTGCTTCTGTTTTTGTTTAGATGTAGTTCTATATCAGTTCTGTTGAAATACGCTTTGGTAGACACTATCCTAGAGAAATTTATATATCATTTGATTATGGAACAATGAAAATTTAAAATAGATCGAGACCGAAGTTATGCTAATGTGGTATAAGTTTTTAAAGCGCTCGAGATATTCTTTAATGGAAAGTGCCTATATATATATATAATGATTTAACTGATTTGGAATTTGAAATTTTTGGATATTAGCACTTTACAATTATAGTATGACTAGCAATTTGTTTAATCGCCGGCTTGTATTAGAAATATTGAAATTTTTATTATGTCATGCAATAGAATATGGAAAATGCATTCTTGTTTCTCGACAACAACTAAATTTAATAGGTGGGGCATTTGGTGGAAACAGAGGGGCAAAGCCTGTACCCCCGGAGAAAGGTGTATTTCCTTTGGATCACCTCCATGAGTGTGACCTGGTACTATCCCTCAACTATTTTCATTTCTTTCTCTTAGCCTTTTGTTTTAAACTTGAAGCTTACACTTTTTAGTTCAAGGATTATACATAACATGTGTTTTTTCGCTACTTCCTAATTATCACGGTTGAAACTTTGGTGGAGTTGCAGGAGAAGAAAGAATACATATCATGCCTCAAAACATCACGCCACTAGTCAGACAAATGTCGACAATTCTCAAAGAAGTACTTGGAATGCAGAATGGAAACGTGAGCATATGACCCATTATTTATCATATCTTTTTCCCTTTCTTCCCCCCCCCCCCCCCCCCCCCCGAAGCAACCCTCACACCCCCAAAGAAAAAACATAGTTAGATGCTTATAAAGGATTGCCATTTAGGGTGGGGTGGAACACTTCAAGGAAGGTAGAATTAGCCTCGATTGGTAGATAACTTTTCGTTTTGTGTTGGAAATGTCTTCTATTTTTCACTGTAAACAAGAAGTTTCAAAATGTTTTGGAAAAACATGTCATGAACGCACGAGGAGATCACTTTGCTAAAAAGCTTAATCTATTGGTTTGTGGAACAATAATGCACATGAACGGAGTGAACCTAAACTCCCAATTGCATGAATCTTTAAAAGGCGTAAAAATTATTTGTTTGGAAAGACAAAATAAATAGGCGTACACAGACATATATTGCCAAATATGGGTGCTTTGAGCCTAGGACCTCTCGAGACCTCATACCTCGATAGTATCGCAGAATGCAAATCATCCAAAAGCTTAGACTATCGAATCGTGTGTCGATAATTTTGCCGCACTCCTGATGAGAATTTTCATGTCCCTCAGCAGAAACTTGATGGCAAACCAAGAATTGTCAGAACTTGGATTTCGCAAAGCATTAGAGGCAGATTCATCTTCTGAAAAGAGCACTGCAGAAACTAATGAGCAAACCAAGCCTTCATCTCCCAGCAAGGAAATACTTGATTGAAGTTTAATTTTTCCAGACGAGCTAATGCATGTGTGTTTGTTTGATGCTTTTCAGCAAGAAAATACTTGATGAAAGTTGTACCAATAAGAAACTTTTGTGTACAATTCATTTTAGCCTCTAATGCTACACTATGCTTGAACCTTCTAATTAAATGGTACATTAAAGTTTTAAAACTTAAAATCATATTCATTGATCTTATGTCTTGTGGATTGTTGAAGAGTTCTCTTCACTGCAAATCTATACAACATCCCACTGGAGAAGAAACTCATCTGTGTAAGCAGCCTCTCCGGCTGGTTCAAAACCACAACACCTTTCATTATTTTTTCTTAAAGTAGTTTATGCTATAAAAAGCGTAAATTTCACAAAGCAGTATCGATTTTTAACTTTTTAAAAAGCTATGGAAGTATGAAATCCAATTGGACTAGCAATATTGTTTGAAACGGTCGGTTTCGTTCACTCGTGCAAGGCACGGATGGACTGAATAACCCCAAAATATGTTGCATGCCGACCGGGCATTCCCCAAACGAACGGAATATTATATTTTCTTGAAAGAAACATCCATTTATTTATTTATTTATTGACAAAAATATATGGTACTGTTTAAGGTTTGAAAACCTGTTGAGTTTTTAGAAATTTTACCATTATCAAGAAATTGTTAACCTAATTAATTTCTAAGCTTCTTTTCTTGTTGTCGTTCCATTAGTTGGTTGTTGAGCAGAATGGTGTTCGCCCTGGTACATTTAATTATTTTTGATGCATCACAACTAGGGCTATTAAAAAAGCTTGAAGATTAAACGAGTCGGCTTAATAATAAATTAAACCACGATAAAATTAACGGCAAAACATGAACATAGCCTGTTCCAGCTCAATTCCTGTTTAGGCTCAAGCCGTTTAAGGCTCTTGCGGGCTTGGATAATATTTAGCGGTAATAATAAAACGACGACTTGTTCTTAAATTTATATCATACTTATTAACTCATCAATATTAATTCATAACTCAGATTATAACAAATCTTTAGTCAAATATTTTCTTACTAAAATATCGAAAAAATTCTACATAAAGTCGGCGTTTTAAACAAGTAATAGTTCGTCTGGTAATAACAAAAACATTTCTCATTGCTCAATTTATCAAAAATAATATCGAACATCTATATATTTTTCCATATATCCTTGTAATTATTTGTAGCTAAATTTTTAGATTTAAATAGGCTCAAAAAAGCTCGAGCACTGGTTTGAGCTCTATGAGACCTAGTTCGGGATCGTTTGGCAGAATAAAACACCCAAGCTTGAATCAAGCTAGTTTAAATAATTGACCCAATCTTAGCAATCTAAAACTTGAGGACCATGCAGTAAACTACTTAGGGGTTTTGTGAAAATAATCCTATAACCGTTGAAGTTACACAGACCTCACGGCGAAGCAGATAACCCCCTCTCTCCCCCTCTCTCTTCGATGGCGCTGAAAATCACAATCCCAACATCATTCTCGATGTTCTTCCCTCCGCCGTCTCTCTCGACCCCTCACCGAAGCTCCACCGAGCTCCACCTCTCCCGCTGGAACAACGCCAACGCCGAGCCCTACATCCGCCGCCAGCGCTCCCAGGAGCAAATCGAGCACGACCTCCGCCTCCACCGCCGCTACGAAGCCATCACCAACCTCACCCACGATCCACCACCTCCAACCTCCCCCTCCTCCGCTGTCGATTTCAAATCCAACGGCTCCCCTTCCTCCCCTTCAGCCCCCTCGGTCCCCGGCAAGCACTCCAAATACTCAAACGCTAACCCTAACACTAACCCTAAGAAGAACCTCCACCCCGCGTTTCGAAAGGCCCCCAGGCCTAGATTCTCCCCGCAACCCGACCCTGAGAATGGAATCACAGTCACTGATAGGGGGATTGCTTACAGAATCAAAGATGCCCCTGTTCAGTTCCAGTATAGTTACACCGAGACTCCAAAGGTGAAGCCTTTGGCGTTGAGGGAGCAGCTGTACCTTCCGTTTGGGCCTGAGAAGAAGCCGAGGTCGTGGACAGGGAGGAAACCGCTGCCGGAGAGCAAGAAGAAGCTGCCGGAGTTTGATTCGTTTAAGCTTCCGCCGGCGGGGAAGAAGGGGGGGTGAAGCCTGTCCAGAATAGACAAATGTCTAAGGAACCAAGATTGAATGAATTTTTTTCCTGATACACAAGTTGATCTTTTGGAAGAGAATGTTCAGATCTAATTCCTATTCAGCTTCATTTTATGCCTCTACTTTAAGGTCCTAAACCTTTTAAATTCCAAAATATAAGGATATCTCATCAAACTTTTCTTGTTGCAGTTGAAGAAAGTTGGACTGAGAATATTAATACAAATGTTGATTATATTCTCAAGTTTTTTCTAAAGCTTCATAGACTTGAGGGTACTTTAAAAATGTGGAACAAATTGGTTTTTGGTAATCTACAGAAAATAGTACAAAATGCAGAAGACTTGGTGAATCAGAAGCAAAATGATTTTGATCTAAATCCATCAGAAGACAATTTTCATTCACCATGGCAAGCTTAAACTAATTTTGAAAGTGCATTTCATCAGGAAGAAATTTTTTGGAGACAAATCTAGAATTAAATGGCTTTCAGAAGGTGACAAAAATTCATACCTGGGTGAATGTTAGAAATTGTCAAAATAGAATTACTAAGTTGCAAAATGCTGAAGGTGTCTGTTTTGAACAACAACAGTTGGTTGATATGGCAGCTGCTCATTTTGAGAAAACTTTTACTTCTCAAAATATAAACTCAGATTTTGATTGTTGATTGCAGTCAGATTATTCCCCAAATGATCTCAGAGATTGATAATAAAATGCTTACTGATGTACCTTCTATTAAAGAGTTGCATGGTTGTATTAAAAATATGGATCCAGATAGTGCTTTTGGTCCTGATGGTTTCTCTAGCAGATTCTATTTGGCTACATGGCAGATTATTAGTGTAGATATTTGGGAAGCAGTAAAATATTTTTTCAAAACTAAAGAAGTGCTCAAGACCGTAAATTCCACACTTATCCGTCTAATTCCTAAGAAGACAAATTGCTGCTCTATTACATATTATAGGCCTATAAGTTTAAGCAGTTTCTTCTATAAAATCTCTACTAAGATTTTATCAGATAAAATAGATATGTTGTTGCCAAAAATTATATCACAAAATCAAGGAGCAATCATAAAAGATAGAAGTGTTGCTGAGAATATCATTCTGGCACAAGAATTTGCTCAGGACCACAATATTATTTTCAAGCTTGATATAGAAAAAGCCTTTGATAAACTGGAATGGAGCTTTCTGCTCAAAATTATGCATGCGTTTGGTTTTTCTAATCAAGTCTTGCAGCTTATCAGGGATGCTTATCTACTCAACATTTTTCAGTATTAGTGAGTGGTCAAGTAGGAAGGTATTTTAAAGGCACAAGAGGGGAGAGGCAAGGAGATTCTTTATCCCTGCACTCTTTATATTAGCTTCAGGATTTTTGAGCAAGGGATCTTTCATTTTGCAGCAATTGGCAAATTAAAAGCATATAAGATCAAGAAGAATTGTCCCAATATAACTCATTTATTATATGCAGATGATACTATCATTTTCGCTAATACAGGTAAAGGAAATTTCAAAGTGTTGTTTGATTTTCCACAAGAGTATAAAGCATATTCTGGATAGAAAATAAATCGGACTAAAAGTGCTTATTATACTGTAAAGGCTTATCCTTCTTCTGCAAGTTCAGAAATTCAACAACAAACCAATATCTCTAAAGAACATTGGCCTCTTATATATCTGGGTGCTTCTATATACTCTGGAAGAGAGAAGAAAATATATTTTGAAACTATTGTTGAAAAAGTCAAAAGTAAAGCTATAAGGCCGGCAAAGTAAAATTCTTTCACAAGCTGACAGATTAATTTTGATTAAACATGTGATATCCTCTATGCCTTTACATATCCTTTCAGCTACAAATCCTCCAAAAAAATATTCTGTAGAGAATTTCATCTATTATGACAAATTTCTTTTGGAAAAACAATGAATTGCAGAAAGGGCATCACTAGGTTTCTTGGCACAGAATTTGCAAACCATTGAAAGAAGGTCTTGATTTGAGAAGTTCGCATGATTTGGCAAAGGCATATAATATAAAATCCGCTTGGAAATTAAAAACCGAGGAGAGTTTGTGGACTTCTTTTATGAAAGCTAAATATATGAAAAATGATCCTTGGTATTGTCCTAGTAATGCTTTTGCAGCTTGGAGGAAAAATTTTATGGTGCTTCATTTTGTTGGTTCTTCATCTAAAAGGCTTATTGGATATGGAAATATTGATTTCTGGAAAGATATATGGTATAATGAAGAGCCTCTTGAAATTTTTTCTACTGGTCCTATTGATAAAATCAAAATTCAGGATGTCTTGCAGGATTATAAATAGGATTTCTCTAGTATGGAGAATTCTTTGCCACAGCATATCAGGAATGAAATAATGGATGCAAATTATACTACTAATAATGCTGCAGATGTGATGATTTGGAAGCATACAAGTAAAGGAAATTTTACATTAGCATGAGAAAATATAAGAGAGAAATACCCAAATTGCTTTTACCAGTTTTCTGCAAAATAATGAGCTTCCAAAGAAAATCTCTCTTTTTTCCTGGAAACTTTTCAAAGAAGCTTTATCAGTGAATTCCAATATTGCTAAAATAGGAATTTATATGCCTAGTAAATGTGTTTGTTGCAGTAATCCAGAACAAGAAAGTATTGAGCATTTATTTTTAAGAGGTGAAGCAGCAAGTGAAGTATGGAAGAAAGTGCATGAAGCATTTAATACTGGACATGCAGGCACTCAATATAACTCTATTTTATCTTGCTATGAATTCTGGCAAGACATGAAAAAAAAGTTTAAAATTGCTAGCTGGGTTCCTCACATAGTAAATTGGAATGTTTGGAAATTCAGGTGTGAGAAAATTTGAAAACAGTTCTTTTTCTGCTGTAAGTATTTGGCATAAAGTTCTCAGTGATCTCAGAAGCATTGTTACTTGTTCAAAAGTTCAGATTTTTTCTGATTCACAAAGTGATGGAAGTCCTTTTCAGATCTCCCTCAGATGTTGTCTTCCGTCGATCTCCCGGTGGATTCTGGAGAGGATCCCCTGTTGTGTGTGGGTCTCAATGGGTTTTGAGGAGATTTGGTGATCGGAGGAGTTTGACGCCAAGTACCTGCAAAGAAGTCCCGGGATGGTTTGATACCACCGAGGACCCTTCGACGATCAAGTACTAGATCCGAACAGCGTAACGGCTAAGTGGAGTAAAAATAGCTTACTTGACCCTTCTGTGATAGGGGTTTATATAGTGGTGGAGGTACGCGGCAGCAGGCGCGAGAATCTCGCCGGCAGTTACGCTCCCGACGTCACGCCCGCGTAGAGAGC
Organism: Agapanthus africanus; assembly: GCA_030015575.1. Taxonomy (NCBI): domain Eukaryota; kingdom Viridiplantae; phylum Streptophyta; class Magnoliopsida; order Asparagales; family Amaryllidaceae; genus Agapanthus; species Agapanthus africanus. Next base: position 353,330,554 of record CM057351.1, read on the forward strand.
GAATCGCCCATGAATCAGGATCGTGAAGGCGTGGAACGTGGGATGTTGCTGGCGGAGAATCCGCGCATGACGAGATTCGCGAAGCTGCGGTTACGCCTGTGCGCGGCGGAACTGATTGGATGTCCGAGGAAGACGGCCTCAGCGAGGGGCTCGGGGACAAGCGAGAAGGCCGAGGAGACTTGGTCTTGTTGCAGCTCGGGGCGAGCTGAGGGGCCGAGGAGGCCAATCCACGGGGAGCCCCGAGGAGGGCTAGCTCGCGCTGGCCAGTCGGGTACAGGGGTGGCATGGTCGGCCGTTGTGGGCCCTTTCTTCTGAGTTCCGAGACGTGCCGTCCGCCACGTGTCCCGATCTTAAGGGTCGCCAATATTGAGCATTATCATTAGCCCCCCACTCTTGTACCGACCAGCCAGCGGGTCGGGTCAAGAGTGGACCGTCGGGCCGTCCGAGGCGAGCTCCCTGCTAAGGTTCCGTCGGGATGCGTCCCCGGGCCGCGGGCTGTCTTTTCTGCCAGCAAATCAGGGCGAGATCCCCGCATTTAAGGAGGGTGCGCCGGTTCGTGTATCTTGCCTTTGAAGTGACGGCCCACGTGTCGAGCGTCGGTTGGCTGACGCGACGTGTGCAGACCTGCGACGCCTGAAAGGGTGCGGTCCAGTGTGGGGACGACAAGTGGAGCAATCGGGGCCGTTGGATGCGAGGAGACGTCTTGGCGGGAGATGAAGGGCACCGTCGGATGAGGTCGCTTGTGGCGACAAAATAGGGGTGAGGCCCGTTCCAGAGCCCCTACTCCTTCATATTTCCCGTTCCAAGTCTCGGTTGCTCGGCGCTCGTCTTCTTCCTTCCACTTTCGTTCCTCAAGGATCATTCTTCCCAAGGTTAGATATCTTCTTTTGTCGAGTCAGTATATGTCATTGAGGTAGGTTCTAGGAAGCCTTTTTTGGTTCGTATATTGCCCGTGTCGCTGACTCCCTCTACACTTGGTTCTGTACAGGACCCATGGACATGGACTCGCTCCGGGCTTCAATGCGCCAGCCGAGCCCGGTTGCGAAGATTGGGAGCGCCGGCTCTTCCCGTTCACAGCCTGCCCTGGCTTCTTATCCCCCGTGGTAGCTCCCCGCGAGTGCTCGGAGGTGAATCTCGCCCCGAGGCCCAGCAGAACGTCGGATCGGAGGCGGGCTCGGATTCTGGAGGACCCGGCCTCGGAGGAGGAGACCGGCTTCCCCTTAAGGCCGCTCAAGAGGAGATCTACCCGGGGACCGTCTTCCCAGATCACGGTGGAGGAAGGCGGTCTCCAGTTCGCCGTGCCTTCGGGGCTATCCGTCGCAGATAGCCTGCTGCATGAGATAGAGGCATCGGCCGGGGGTAGAGTCCCCGGGGGGACCTTCAGGGCTCAGCTGGCGTCCATCGCCCAGGAGTCCGTGTAGGTAAGCGCTTGTCTTTCATTATTATTATTCTTTGAGGTTCGGTGCCTCTCACATCTTCCTGATCTCTCTTCTGCCTTTCAGATCCTTCAGCACGTCGCCCTCGCCTTGCGCATGGAGGCCGAGGTGGTAGCCCCGGCGATGAAAGCTGCGGGCCAGCTCGCCTCGCTGGAAGAGAGCTCCAAGCGGGAGCTGGAGACGATGAAGGCGAGGGTCGTCACCCTGGAGGGTGAGGTGGAGGCCGGGAAGCGGGAGGTTGCCCGGCACCGCGAGGCCGCCGCGGTTGCTGAGGCCAAGCTTGAGGAAGCTCAGGTGCTGGCCGGCAACCTGAAGAAGACAGTGAAAACCCTCCGGAAGGAGCTGGGGGCGGCGGCCGAGTGGGCGAAGTCGACCGACCTAAGGGCGGCCAAGTTGGCCGACCTCTCGGCGGTGAAGGCGGTGGAGGGCTACAAGAAGTCGAAAGACTACTATGATGACCTAGCCGTCGCCACGACCCTCATTTGGCACGAGGCCCTCGACGCTGTTAAGGCCCGGGTGCCGGGGTTCGCCGACGAAGAGCTCCGGGCCCAGTACCCCCTCGCGGGCACCAGCGGGCAGGAGATTAATGGCGAGGAAGTCGCTGAGGACCCCGCTCGCCTCGTGGTGGATGTCGAGGGCCTCGAGGTCGCTCCTGGCCCCGAGGCCTAAAGCCCCCGTCTTCCCCCTCCTTTTTATTTTGCTGCGTCTGGAATTTTGTAAGCCTCCCGGCATTTTGAGGCTGGGGAGCCAAAAATACCCTCTGTAAAGACTACCTTTTAGTAATAAAACTTTTTCTTTGGTTTCATTAGGTTGCTTGTAAAAAAAAAATTCGTCTCGCGCTGTTGGGCTTCCATGTCAGGTCGGTTATTTGCCTAGCAATCACCCGTCGAGTTGATTCAAGCGCTGCTGAGGAGAAGGCGTCTCCATGGCCCCGAAGTCGAGGGGAGATCGCTCGAGACCTGGATAGACCTGATGCCTTTAGTTGGCAGCTCGGATCCTCTGCGTGTGGTGGGCAGAGGGCTGTCCGCCTTATTTGCGCCGAGAATGGATGGAAGCTGCCCCATTGCCCTTCGGCAAGGGCTTCTGATTTCTGGTGTCGTGGGTAGGTAACTACCAGCCTGGGATGACCGAGCAGGATAGCTGCCCGGTTGCCTCGTAGCTGCCCGGTTACCTCTTACGAGGTCTTTGATCCTCAAGGACGGGGACCGAGCAGGGTTACTGCCCAGTGCCTCTTGGCGAGGACTTTGATCCCTGTCGGTTGTGGTAGGATGCTACCAGCCGGGGATAGCCGAGCAAGGACTCGACTGCCTCTGGGAGGACTTTGGTCCTTGGCGTGGGAGGGGCTGTAGGAGCCCACCAAGGACCCTTGGCCGGGCAGGATTACTGCCCGGTGCCTCTTAGCGAGGGCTTTTTGTCCTGAAGGATAGCCGAGCGAGGGATCCTCGGGCTCGACTGCCTCTGGAAGGACTTTCTGATCCTTGGCGTTGAGGTAGGGAAGCTACCCGCCAGGGATAGCCGAGCGATGGTTGGGCTCGACTGCCTCTGGGAGGACTTTCTGATCCCTGGTGTTGCGGTAGGGAAGCTACCCGCCAGGGATAGCCGAACGATGGTTGGGCCCGACTGCCTCTGGGAGGACTTTCTGATCCCTGGCGTTGCGGTAGGGGAACTACCTGCCAGGGATAACTGAGCAGGGCAGCTACTGGGTTGCCTCTTGGTGAGGGCTTTGATCCCTGACGTTGCGGTAGGAGAACTACCCGCCGGGGATGACCGAGCAGGGCAGCTGCTAGGTTGTCTCTTGGTGAGGGCTTTTGGTCCCTAGCGTTGCGGCAGGGAGGCTACCCGTCAGGGGTGAACGAGCAGGGCAGCTGCTAGGTTGCCTCTGGGAGGACTTTCCGATCCCTGGCGTTGCGGTAGGGAAGCTACCCGCCAGGAATAATAGAGCAGGGCGGCTGCTGGGTTGCCTCTTGGTGAGGGCTTTGACCTTTAGCGCTAGGGGGCCTGAGGAGGCCGGCTGAGGACAACCGGGCAGGGCAGCTACTCAGCTGAATCTTCAAGAGGTTTCGCCCGACCATACATTTGGGGAACAGGAACGGTTAGCATGCGCATTGAATGCGGGGGGAGGTGAAGCTCCGGGGTCGCGTCGCTTCGATTCCGTCGAAGGAGGCTTGATGATCGCCGCGTGGCGGCGACTCCTTGGATGAGAGCGGGTGACCGTTGAGTTCCTCTGCGGGCGCAGCGGGCTATATAAGGCTGAAGGAGTACTAGACCTTCCTCCCCTTGCAAACAGAGTGTTGAGAATGCAGGACTTCCCCTTTACCATCCCCGAGATCATCAATTTCGAAGATGCGTACCTATATGACCAAAACTGCACCGAGGACACGGTGCAGTTGATGTGCGGGAGCATCGAGGACCACTTCGGCCGGCTGCTCCCCCGACGTTCCTCCCTGCTGCAGCTGCTGATGTACTCCATTTGAAGGGCGTTGCCGGGGCTTTACAACCCCTGTCCGAGCAGCTCTATGACGAGGCCGTGGGCAAGCTGCGGTCTCTGAGGCGCTTCGGCCTGATCTCCGCGAATCGGCTGGCTCGCTCGGAGGCGCTCGTCCGCGAGTGCTACGAGTTGAGGCTTGGGATTAACGCGCGCGGGGGGAACTGAGGGGAAAGGTTGGATCTCGCGAGGCCTCGGCTGGCGGAGATCTTTACCGAGTATCACGAGCAGTGCTCTCTGCACCCCTTCCCCCGCTGTTGTAATAATAATTTTTTTTTATTTTTGTATGTACGGCTGAGGAGCCCATAATACCCCCTTTTTTGAATAAATAAGAACTTTTCTACTTTCCTCGTAATGTTCGGTTGATCTTTATTAAATTGACAATAGCCCTAGGGAGAGTTTACATAGCCCCAAAAGAAAAGTACAGGCTAATAGATGACCCTATCAGCGTGGCCCGAGCTTCCTGGAGGCTTGCTGGTCTCCGTGCCTGGTGCCGGGTACGGGGCACTCCGGGTGCCGGCCTGGTTCTCCGCGGAAGAAAGCATGATCTGGCCGATGGTCAGCTCGGCGGGAGAAGGACGTGGCTCCTGCTCGCGGTCGGCCTGTCGTTTATCCCTTAAGTAGGCGGCGAGGTGCCCTGATCGGATGAGCTCCTCGATGTAGTCCCGAAGTTGCTTGCAATCCTCGGTGGCGTGGCCCAGCGTCCGGTGGAAGGCGCGGTAAGGGCCCCGGGTCTGCTTTGAGGCCTGACGCGGGATTGGAGAGAACTTGAAGAACCCTTCGCCTTAGGCCTCCTCTAGTAACACTGCGAGGGAGACGTTGAGCGGGGTGTACTCCTGGAACTTCGGATGATAGGGCTACTGACGCTCCGGCCTCTCCTCCCGAGCCCTTTTCTTCTGGTCGGATCGTTCTGCCCGGGGGAGGTTCGCGTTCACCTCGGACTCTAGCTAAACCTCGCGCTCGGTCCACACCTTGACCTCGGCCATGGTCTTAGGCTGTGCCAACGCAAAGGAGCGCAGCCACTCCTTGTGCCTCAGGCCAGATCTGAGCGTCGTGATGACGGTCTCGTCTCGGTGCTCGGGAACCTCGAGGAGGGCATTGTAAAAGCGAGTGATGTAAGCCTTGAACGTCTCCTTGTCTCCACTCTTAATTGTGAAGAGGTAGTCGACCGTGCGCTTCTGTCGACGGTTCCCAACGAAGTGGCCGAGGAACTGAGTAGCCAGCTCATCGAAGGTCGAGATTGAGCGAGGCTCGAGTCCTCTGAACCAGTCCCGACCAGAACGGATGAGGGTGGCAGGGAAGGCCCTGCACTGGGCGGCATCGGAATGGTCCTGGAAGCTCATACCCGCGGTGAAAGCATCCAAATGGTCTTTGAGGTCAGTTTTCCCGTCGAACAGAGAGACCTTCGGGGGTTTGTTGCGTGAGAAGACGTGGACAACGAGCAGTTCCTCGGTGAATGGTTTGGTGAGCGAGTCAGCGGCGTACTCGGCTCCGTCGGCCGAGAGGTGACCTTCCCGACGCATGCCCTCGATCTTCTTCTCGAGGGCGTCGAGTCAGCCGTGGTACCCCGAGGACTCGGCGTCTCGTGATCCCTGGCCTCTGTTGTGGGAGACCTGAGTCTGGGCATGGCTCCGGTTCCTCTCGACGAGGTTCCTCAGATCCCTGAGGCCCGTTGGGCGCCTTACGACTCCACCCCCAGGCCCGTCGTCGGAGCACCACGCCTCGAACCTCTTCGCGACCCTTGCCCCCTGAGGAGATGTCGGTCACCTTGCCTGCCCACAGGCATGACCGACACCCACTCCCCCGACGGGGCCGCACAAAAGGGGCTCACCACGATGGCTCGAGAGCCCGCAAGGCGCCCAACGGGCCTCAGGGAGTATCGGTCCATGGGATCCGTGGTCGGGAGTCGCAGCCCGCCGGTTGTCGACCGTGCCGACGGGGGCAGAGCATTCCGGAGGCGGAGGAGTGGAGATCTGGGGCCCAGGCCCGGCCGTTTGGGCACGGACGAGCGCCTCCACAAGGGACTGTAGCCGATCTATTCGGCTGGCAAGGGCGTGGATGATGGTCGCCGGAGGGGGTTCATCCGCCCCTCCGATGAGGGGGAGACGGCGGCTGGTACCCGAATCTTCAGGATAGTCGCTTGCCATGTGGACAGAGATCGGAAGGCCAACTTTGTTTTTGTGGAGTTTGCGTTCCCACAGACGGCGCCAACTGATGGAAGTCCTTTTCAGATCTCCCTCAGATGTTGTCTTCCGTCGATCTCCCGGTGGATTCTGGAGGGGATCCCCTGTTGTGTGTGGGTCTCAATGGGTTTTGAGGAGATTTGGTGATTGGAGGAGTTTGACGCCAAGTACCTGCAAAGAAATCCCGGGGTGGTTTGATACCACCAAGGACCCTCCGACGATCAAGTTAGTACTAGATCCGAGCAGCGTAACGGCTAAGTGGAGTAAAAATTGCTTACTTGACCCTTCTATGATGGGGGTTTATATAGTGGTGGAGGCACGCAGCAGCAGGCGCGAGAATCTCGCCGGCAGTTACGCTCCCGACGTCACGCCCGCGTAGAGAGCGGATCGCCCATGAATGGGGATCGTGAAGGCGTGGAACGTGGGATGTTGCTGGCGGAGATCCGCGCATGGCGAGATTCGCGGAGCTGCGGTTACGCCTGCACGCGGCGGAACTGGTCGGATGTCCGAGGAAGACGGCCTCGGCGAGGGGCTCGGGGACGAGCGAGAAAGCCGAGGAGACTTGGTCTTGTGGCGGCTCGGGGCGAGCTGAGGGGCCGAGGAGGCCAATCCGCGGGGAGCCCTGAGGAGGGCTAGCTCGCGCTGGCCAGTAAGGTACAGGGGTGGCATGGTCAGCCTTTGTGGGCCCTTTCTTCTAAGTTCCGCCATGTGTCCCGATCTTAAGGGTCGCCAATATTGAGCATTATCACAAAGGCAGACTTATGAAAAAATGGGTATTGCAGATCTGATTGATGCAAGTTCTTCCAAGGGAAAAAATATAATTCTTACAAATTGGAGCAAGCCTCCAATTGATCAGTATAAGCTAAATGTTGATGGAGTTGCTCAAATTAATCAATGAAAGTCTTCGGGGGAGCAGTACTCAGGGACTCTGATGAAAAAATTATTTTTGCTTCCAAATTTTATTATAGTAAAGTTGACAGTTTGATACCAGAAGATAGATCTTTGCTTGATGGTTTTCTACGTGCTACTTTATGAAAATAAAAGATCTAAAAGTGGAAACAGATTCAAAATTTCTAGTAGATTGCATCAAAAATGAAAAGATTATTCCTAGGAAGATAAAATATGTTGTTCAAGTAATAAAGTTTATTGTAAGAAGAGTTGCTGCTGTAATCTCACATACTTACAGAGAAAATAATATGATAGTGGATTTTCTTTCTCATGAGGCTCAACTTACTGAGACGAGCTGCTCATATCCCAATTTTGTTGTTCCAGAAAAGATCCAGATCTTAGCAAGATTGGACCTTTCTTCACTTCCTCGAGTCCGTATTAGTAATAATCAGAGAAGAGATGAATGATCTGCATTAACTTGAATAAAATGATAAAAAAAAATAGATTTGAAATTTTGTGCTACTTTGAGTATGGAAGAGAGAAATATGTCAGATTTGAAGTGGATTTATACTCGTTTATCACTGGAGAACTATCTTACCAAAAATAATTTGCTCGATCTCAAAATTTGCTGAGCCGGAGATACTTCAAGCATTAACACGACTAGATCTTTTAACTTACTTTGAGTCCATCTTCATAGATCTAAGAGAGGAGAGCAAGGATCTGCAATAATAATTGAAAACTGAAAAAGGAAATTAGAGATCTGGAATTTTTATACTACTTTCAGTAAGGAAGAGAGAAATAGCTTTGATTTGAAGTGGATCTATACTTACCACTGGAAATACATCTGATCGATCTCCGGATCTCCTTCAGATGTTACCTTCCATTGATCCGCAGCGAGTGATGACGAGTGGCTGAGATTGGATCTGAGGGTTTCCCTTTGGTGCGTGTGGATCTCAATGGGCTTGAAGTGGATGAAGCCGGGCTACCTGTAAGGAAGTCTCGGGATGGTTGTGCCACCGGGACCCTCCGACGATCAAGTTAGACGGGCTAAATGGGCAGAGTAGCGGCATATTGGGGTGAAAAATGCCTTACCTGAATAGTCTGAGAGAGGGGTTTATATAGTTGCAGCCATGGGCCGGCGGGTGCGAGATTCACGCCGGCCGTTATACCCGTGGCATTACGCCTGCGTGAAAGGCAGGATTCCCTATTAATGACGAAATATGCTCGTTAATGGGGGAACGTGATGGCGTGGAACGCGAGATCATGGGCGGCGGATATCTCGCGTCTGGTGAGATCCGCGGAGACGCCCGTGACCTGTGCTGTGGGTCGTTCGATGAGACCAAGGAAGCTAAGCTCGGTGGGAGGCTCGGAAACGAGCGAGAGGCCGAGGGAGCTTGGTTTTGTGATAGCTCGGAGGCGAGCTAGGAGGGCTGAGGGAACTCAGTGTGCGGGGGGCTCGAAGGTGAGCCAATGGTTGTTTGTAAGGCGGGCACAGAAGTGGTCGGGAAGGCCAGTGAAGGTTGGGAACATCATCGAATAGAAGGCCCGGGGCACGCTTCCAATGTACCGTTCCTGCTCCTTTCCCGTAAGCCTTGGAACACGTCATCCGCCACGTGTCACGATCTGGAGAGTGCTCAGTACCAGGCATCATCATTATCCCCCCACTCTCGTCCTGACCTATTTATGGGTCGCGTCGAGAGTGGTCCAATCGGTCACCCGGGCTAAGTTTTTATTTGAAGACAACGTCGACTCGGATTCCTGGGCAGTTAGTCGTATTTTTTTTGATGACGTCAGCGGATCAAGGAAGAGATCTTGCATTAAAGATGTCTGGCGAGTTCGTGACGAGGGCCTTAATCCATCTCTTTGTAGGGCAGGAAGCTGCCTGGAGTGGATAGGCCGAGCAGGAGAATGCCCGGTCGCCTTTTGAGGAGGGCTTTCGATCCTTGGCGTCGTGGGGCAGGAAGTTGTCCGCCGGGATGAACCGAGCATAAGGATGCCCGGTCGCCTCATGATGAGGGCTTCGATCCTTGGCGTCGTGGGGCAGGAAGCTGCCCGCCAGGATGAACCGAGCACGAGGGTGCCCGGTCGCCTCGTGATGAGGGCTTCGATCCTTGGCGTCGTGGGGGCAAGAAGCAGCCCGCCAGGATGAACCGAGCATAAGGGTGCCCGGTCACCTTGTGATGAGAGCTTTGGATCCTTGGCGTCGAGGAGTAGCAAGGTGCCCGCCAGGATGAACCGAGCATGGGGACGCTTGGCCGCCAAGTGATGAGGGCTTCGATCTTTGGCGTCATGGGGCAGGAAGTTGTCCGCCAGGATGAACCGAGCATAAGGACGCCCGGTCGCCTCATGATGAGGGCTTCGATCCTTGGCGTCGTGGGGCAGGAAGCTGCCCGCCAGGATGAACCGAGCATGAAGGTGCCCAGTCGCCTCATGATGAGGGCTTCGATCCCTGGCGTCGTGGGGGCAGGAAGCTGCCCGCCAAGATGAACCGAGCATGAGGGTGCCCGGTCGCTTCGTGATGAGGGATTTGGATCCGCAGCGTTGTGGGGTAGGAAGCTACCAGCTGCGGATGGACCGGACAGAGCAGCTGCACGGTGGCCTCGAGATGAAGGCTTCGATCCTTAGCGTAGATGGGTAAGAAGTTACCCGCTAAGGATGGACCGAGCAGGGCAGCTGCTCGGTTGCCTTTTGGTGAGGGCTTTTGATCCTTGGCGTCGGTGGGTAGTGAACTACCAGCCATGGATGGACCGAGCAGGGTAGCTGCTCGGTTGCCTCTTGGTGAGGGTTTGATCCTTGGCGTCGGTGGGTAGTGAACTACCAGTCAAGGATGGACCGTCCAGGGTAGCTGCTCGGTTGCCTCTTGATGAGGGCTTTGATCCTTGGCGTTGTTGGGTAAGGGATTACCAGCCAAGGATGGACCGAGCAAGGAAGCTGCCCGGTGGCCTCTCGATAAGGGCTTTGATCCTGGGCGTCGATGGGTAGTGAACTACCAGTCATGGATGGACCGTGCAGGGTAGCTGCTCGGTTGCCTCTTGATGAGGGGTTTGATCCTTGGCGTTGTTGGGTAAGGGATTACCAGCCAAGGATGGACCGAGTAAGGAAGCTGCTCGGTGGCCTCTCGATAAGGGCTTTGATCCTTGACGTTTTTGGGTAAGAGATTACCAGCCAAGAATGGACCGAGCAGGAAAGCTACTCGGTGGCCTCTTAATGAGGGCTTTGATCCTTGGCGTCGTTGGATAAGGGATTACCAGCCAAGGATGGACCGAACAGGGAAGCTGCTCGGTGGCCTCTCGATGAAGGCTTTGATCCTTGGCGTCGTTGGGTTAGAGGTTACCAGCCAAGGATGGACCGAGCAGGGAAACTGCTCGGTGGCCTCTTGATGAGGGCTTTAATTCTTGGCGTTGTTGGGTAAGAGATTACTAGCCAAGGATGGATCGAGCAGGGAAGCTGCTCGGTGGCCTTTTGATGATGGCTAGCTGCTCGGCTGCCACCTCTTGGTGAAGGCTTCGATCCTTAGCGCGGGAAGGCAAGGAGTTGCTTGCTGAGGATGGACCGAGCAAGGTAGCTGCTCGGCTGCCTCTTGGTGAGGGCTTCGATCCTTAGCATGGGAGGGCAAGGAGTTGCCTGCTGAGGATGGACCGAGCTGGGTAGCTGCTCGGCTGCCTCTTGGTGAAGGCTTCGATCCTTAACGCGGGAGGGCAAGGAGTTGCCTGCTAAGGATGGACCGAGCTAGGTATCTGCTCGGCTGCCTCTTGGTGAGGGCTTTGATCCTTAACGCGGGAGGGCAAGGAGTTGCCTGCTAAGGATGGACCGAGCAGGATAGCTGCTCGGTTGGCTCTTGGTGAGGGCTTCGATCCTTAGCGCGGGAGGGCAAGGAGTTGCCTGCTAAGGATGGACCGAGCAGGGTATCTGCTCGGCTGCCTCTTGGTGAGGGCTTCGATTCGCAGCGTTGCGGGGTAGGAAGCTACCATCCGCGGATGAGCAGAAGACATTCGTTGATCATGCACGGAGTTTCAGCATGGAAGCAAAAGGACGCTATTCAGATCGTAGAGAAGCAAGAATCTTTTTTATTAAACAAAATACAATTTATGTAATTTAGTTTAGATTCTTCTGTATTGAGGGACCGAGATCGGCAGGTGTCCTTATTGCTCGGACTTGGGTCAGTCGGTGATGACCATGATTTGTCCGATCGTCAGCTCTGCTTCATTAATTTGATCGACTTGCATCTGATCTATTTGACGTTTGTCCCGTAGGTACTTTGCCAGGTGACCCGAGGGGATTAACTCCTCGATGTAGTCGCGGAGTTGTTTGCAGTTCTCGGTCGGATGCCCTTGCGTCCTATGAAAGGCGCGGTAAGGACCTCGGAGACACTTTCCCGCCCCTGGGGTGATCGGTGGGAACTTAAAGAAACTCTCGCTCTTTACTTCTTCCAACAGCTCCGTCTGGGAGATATTGAGTGTGGTATACTTCTGGAACTTTGGAAAGTAGGGCTTTGGCCGCTTAATCTTCTTTTTATCCTCGCTTGCCCTCTTCTTCTGATCGGCTTGGTCGGTCCGGGGTAGGTTTGCATTTACCTTGGACTCGAGCTGGATCTCTCGTTCAGTCCAGGCTTTTATCTCGGCCATGGTCTTAGGTTGCGCCAATGCAAAGGAGCGGAGCCACTCCTTGTGCCTAAGACCCGACCTAGGAGCCGTGACGACCGTCTCGTCCCGATGCTCTGGGACCTCAAGGAGTGCGATGTAGAAGCGGGTGACGTATCCTTTGAAGGATTCCTTGTCCCCGCTTTTTATGGTGAAAAGATGATCGACGGTCCGCTTCTGCCGTCTGTTCCCGACGAAATGGCCGAGGAACTGGGTGGCCAGCTCATCGAAGGTAGAGATTGAGCGTGGCGTGAGTCCTCGGAACCAGTTTCGTCCAGAACGGATGAGAGTGGCGGGGAAAACACGGTATTGCGCGGCGTCGGAGTTGTCCTGAAAACTCATCCCTGCTGTGAACGCGTCCAAATGGTCTTTTGGGTCAGACTTTCCATCGAAGAGGGAGACCTTTGGGGGCTTGTTCCTAGAGGAGACGTGGACAGCGAGAAGCCCCTCGGTGAAGGGCCTCGTAAGCGAGCCGACGGCGTATCTAGCCCCGTCGCTTGAGGGACGACTCCCCTGATGTATACCCTCGATTTTCTTTTCGAGGGCATCGAGTCGGTCGTGGTATCCCAAGAATTCAGCACACTCGGACTTATGACCCCTGCTGCTGGCGTCCTGCGCCTGACCGCGGCTCCGGTTCCATTCGATCAGGTTCCTTAGGTTCCCTGGTGAGGTCGTGTTCGAGCTACCGTGGTGAGTCCAATCCACGCGAACCTGTCGAGGGAGGGGGTGCCGGTCATGCCTGTGAGCAGGTGAGCTGACCGATACCTCCTCGGGAGGGACAGGAGCGCGATGGGCCTCAGGGCGGGGTGCTCTGGCTAGAGACCTCGGTGTGGAACTGTAAGGTGCCTACTGGGTCATCGAGTTGATCGCCACGGGGGATCTGTGGCCGCCCGAGATAGCGAGGTGGTGCCCAGAAGTGCCGGTGTGGGTAGCGTCTTCTCTCCCCATGTGTCGCTCCCATGGTGGGAGAACGGCGACTCGGGGAGCTTGTCCCGCCGTTTGGACGTGGACAAGCGCGTCCACGACGGACGCGAGCCGATCTATCCGAGCCGATAGGGCTTGAATGTCGTTCGGGGGAAGAGGGGATCCACTCGCGTCTCCGTTGTGGGGAGGACGGCGGCTGGAGCTCGGATCGTCGCAGTGATCACTCGCCATATGTTCGAGATCGGAAGGTGAACTATCGTTGAGTGGAACGAGTTCCCACAGACGGCGCCCACTGAAGGATCTCTGGATCTCCTTCAGATGTTACCTTCCGTTGATCCGCAGCGAGTGGTGACGAGTGGCTGAGATTGGATCTGAGGGTTTCCCTTTGGTGCGTGTGGATCTCAATGGGCTTGAAGTGGATGAAGCCGAGTTACATGCAAGGAAGTCCCGGGGTGGCTATACCACCGGGGACCTCCGACGATCAAGTTAGACGGGCTAAATGGGCAGAGTAGCGGCCTATTGGGGTGAAAAATGCCTTACCTGAGACGTCTGAGAGAGGGGTTTATATAGTTGCAGCCATGGGCCGGCGGGCACGAGATTAACGCCGGTCGTTATGTTCCTGGCGTTATGCCTGCATGAAAGGCGGGATTCCCCATTAATGACGAGATATGCTCGTTAATGGGGGAACGCGATGGCATGGAACGCGGGATCGTGGGCGGCGGATATCTCGTGTCTGGCGAGATCCGCGGAGCCGTGGCGGAGACGCCCGTGACCTGTGCTGTGAGTCGGTCGATGAGACTGAGAAAGCTAAGCTCGGCGGGAGGCTCGGGAACGAGCGGGAGGCCGAGAGAGCTTGGTTCTATGATAGCTCGGATGCGAGCTAGGAAGGCTAAGGAAACTCAGCGTGCGGGAGGGCTCGGAGGCGAGTCAATGGTTGTTTGTAAGGCGGTCATAGAAGTGGTCGGGAAGGCCACTGAAGGTCGGGAACATCCTTGGGTCGAAGGCCCGGGGCACGCTTCCAATATACCGTTCCTGCTCTTTTCCCGTAAGCCTTGAGACACGTCACCCGCCACATGCCACGATCTGGGGAGTGCTCAGTACCAAGCATCATCAACATCTATTGAAAAATTTGCTCAATTTCAAACTTTCCTGAATCAGAGAAACTTCAAACCCTAGCAAAGACAAGATCTTTCAGCTTTCCTCGAGTTCATTTTCATGGATCTAAGCAAGAGAGAAAGGACCTGTGATTATAATTAAGAAATGAAGGAGATTTGAGACCAGAATTTTTTCCTCTATTTTTTAGCGAGGAAAAGAGAGTGAGAGTTTTAGATCCGAGACGCCTCGGATATTTTAGAAACCCTAGCTCTCCCTTGTCTTGTTTATACCTCTTTATGTGGGCTTTTGGTGTACTGGGCTTAGCCCATTTGTTATCTCAATTTCAATAAAATGCAACCGAGCCTCCCAGTTTAATTTTTTTTTTAAAAACAAGAGAATAAATCTTCCATATCATTTTCCCAATTCTCATGCTCGCAAGGATAATCAATACCCTCAAATGTGGCATGCTGGCAAGCTTCATATGAATGGCTAGGGCCGGACCCAGGGATAGTGGTCAATTAAGGTACATATAGAGAACAAAATCCAATAGTAAAGTCCAGCAACATGATTTATAACAATCATTTATGAATTAGACAAAAAAATCTTAAATTAAGTCTATCATATATTTAAAAACACTATTCTTCTACAATAACACTTCTAAAGATTTTTTTATATCGGACGGCATCATACACAATCTAGCTTCTTTCTTTCTTTGCTGAAACTAAGATGAACTTTTTGAACATGATAATATTTAAAAAAAAATTATGTCTCGTATGCCAATGTGAGACTAAACTAAGATGAACTTTTTGAACATGCTAACATTTGAAATGGAATGACAGATAAACAATATGAAGAAGAAGGAAAAGGAAAAGAACAAATGGCAGACGTGGACTGAACTAGGACCTCACATGAGAATTTGTTTTGTCAATAACTTGTGCACTGCTATATCATTGGTAAACAATAACGACATATATGATATTCATCAAATTTCCTGTTTTATTGACTTTAGTGGTGCTTGTTTGTTGTGTTGACAGAGAATGCAACATCCTATATGTAAATACTTTTAGGACAACTTTGTTCTATATATTTTTGGTTTCAGGTTACATAGTTGTAACGGAAATTTCTGTGCTTACCATGGTAACTCATGGCCTACGTGATGCATTTCTTTCATTTCTAATCGATTATTTTCAAACTCCATCTAAACTTTTGAAGGAATTACAAGTCATTCCCCAAATTGAGGAAGATAATATTTTGCCAATATTTGTTTTCGTAACGCTTGGAGCGAGTTTTTCATGGTCCTAATATTACTTCTAGCCAATGATGCTCAACTGCCTAGTTTTCAATGGTCCCTTCCTAATAATGCTAGCTACTATCAATACTTGAAATCTCAAACAATCATATCCATTGACAGTTTTGCATCTTTCATTTCCTTTTTCTTTTTCTGCTGATTTAAGCATTGGAAGCTTCTCTCGCTCATTACGTTTGTAAGCATCAACCTTACCCACTCGCTATTACCTTAAACTTGAACATGATCCAATCTCGGGTCGGGTCTAGCTCTTTAATCCAATCTACTCAACGATATGCTGCCTCTAGCTGAATCCAGGTTGGATGTTATTTAGTTGAATGGTTGAAGGAAGAACTTTTAAGAAGGAGAACAACACGGAGGGGGTAACTGGTGAATACTACTGCTTTTACTGTTAATTGCTTGATAAACTTAGTTTTTACGTTCACCCCACCTTCAAACTAAAATTACTGAAGGGTGTCATGGAGCAGATAACAGAAGATCAATTGAATTCTGCGAGCATCATGGAGAAGAACAGTTTTATTAAAAGAATGAACATGGTGCAGGAATCCTTCAATTGCTAGGTCCAGCATTTTCTGATTATAACACGGTCTTTGCAGTTTGGAGCAGGATCTTGAATAGGCGATCATTTTTTCTCTCTCATCTTTGCTTTCTGTTTTAATGTCCAAATTGCTTATTTAAGGTCACAATATATAACTAATTGTATCCCACATTTGAGCTCTTTTTAGACATTATAAATCTTCCAACGTAACCTAAAATTGCCAACCTACACACACACACACACACACACACACACACAAGCACATAGTCCTGATGGGTGCCATGCAAATCAAACACAGTTAAGATGTGGCTGCACACTGGTATAAAATGTTAATTTTGTACAATTGTCTGAATTTTTGTTCTTTCATACATTTTAAACAGGAAAGAACGGTGTGTACAATAACCTTGTCAAAAACGTCAAAGAAGCTTTCGAAGCATGTGAGTTGGTCCGGATTGATTGCAAGGATTTGAACAAGAGTGACTGCAGGAAAATAGGCGCCAAACTAAAAGGTTTGAAGTAATTTAAGAAATAAATTATTTTATATGTTGTTTCCTTTTTTATCGTTTGGCTTAAAAGCCTTTCTACACTTGTTCTATCAGGATTTAGTCCCGTGTGTCCTGATTTCATTCGAATACGAGAATATACTTATGTGGAGAGGAAAAGATTTGAAGGCATCGCTTCCGCTGCCAGAAAATGTTCAAAATGAAAATTCAGATCTCATCACCGATGAGCCTGCTACTTCTTCATCAAGTAGTGCCTCTGATTTGGAAATCCAAGAGTCGGTGGAGATACTTTCTGAAATGAGCTCGAACAAAGAACTAATCTCCTCTGCGATATCTAATGAAGATGGTTCATCAGAAGAGGAGGAGCTAAGCCCTGAATTACATCACGGTAGCATTTCAGTCGAATCGTCAGTTGTGCAAGAAATAAGTGACCTTTCTCATAATACATCGAGTGAGAGGACTGAAAGGGACGCAGATGAGAAAATTGCGCAGCTTAGGAACAATTTTGGGCGAGGCGCTCATTGAAGATATTTATTCGATGAAGTATTTTTCCGGCTTCCCATCAAGTTTTTCAAGTACAGAGCATTTACCGGCGCACCTTTAGAGTGAGTAAGCACAACAGTGGCTCGACGAAGATTGGTACAGTATTGTACTTAAAGTCTTGAATTTACTGTTATATAGTTTCATTATGTAGATACCATGAATGATACCTTTTCGGCTAAATTTGTAAACACGTTGATTTTGTGCATTATTTAATCTGAGCTCTTGAACTTATTATGATTTAAATTTTATTTGCATTTCCTCGCATATAGTTTATTTTCATGAAATCTTTCATAATATGATAACATATTTATGTGGGTTGGCACACTATTGTATTTGAGCTGACCTTGAACTTATTGTCATTATATCAAAATATCAAGGAAAACGAACCTTTCCTGCTTTTAGTTATCAAAACTATTATCTTTAATTAGTTGTGTTAATTTACATAACTAAGAGGGGAAGTGAATGAATATAACACCAAGAAGAGGAGAGAGAGAGAGAGAGAGAGAGAGAGGAAAGAGAATTTCATCTAATAAATTTTTTTCCACATTTGATTTCTGTGGAAAAAGTACAGAACATAATAAAATTTGGCAAAAATATTTTCTCTCAAGTGAATTGACATTTCCTCAGTTGAAGAAACTAAGAAATGAAAGCATAGAGTTTCTGTTAGTTACTCATCTTATCTCTTTTGGTTTCAGTTTCTTTCAATCACTTGTCATAATCTAAACTAAAACCTCTTCTATTTTTAGCCACGTTATCCTTATTAGAATGATAACTGCAATGCTTGTCTATTTTTCCATAAATGTATTAAAGAAAATATCATAAGACTTGACAACAAATCTTTAACTTAAGAAAAAAGAAGACAGTGATATCTTCTAAATTTTGAGTAATCTGAAGCTGTTTTTATTTATCAATCAACATGATTAATGTAGTCATTCAAAAAAGTTGAAAAGGCAACAAAACCAAGAAAAATAATAGAGGAAGATTATGTCAAGAAATTTCTTTCATGAATGTGGAACATTATCTTTTCAAGTGACTCAGGTTTTTTTCCCCTACATGAAGAAATTGAAAATCGAAAGCACCATAATTGTTTAACTATCTCCCTTCTTCTTTCAAATGTTTTACAAAGCTATAAGTTTAATAGAAATATTTATTTTAAATTTTTTTGGATGAAATTTTTATAGCTCTAAGGATGTTTATAAAACATGAAAATAACAAGGAAAAAAAAGGTTCAAATATTTTCATACAACTATTTGAGCTACCTTCTCAATTAAAATTTTGCAGCTGCTTGAATCTTGTAGGCTTAAAGCATGAACATAACAAATAACAAGACAATTGTAATAAGTGATTATTTTACTTTTAAGCTTTTAACAATACCAGCAAAACTTGTATATGAAGCAGAAATTGAAAATAATCAGTCCTTATTCCCCTTTTATTTATCAGTCCCATACCTCTTTACAATTGCATGCAGACAACAAATAAACCTAATAAAAAGAGTCATTTACCTACTAATAATCCAATAAATACCAAAGAAAACAATAATTCCCTTGAAGGGGAAAAAAAATATAATCTAAACTCCAATCTTAGTAGCTTCCTTTTCGTCACCATCGCCTTTGTTCACAATGTTCTTCCAGTACCAGTGCTTCTCCCAAAGACGAGACATCTCTTCGATCGGAACCTGTTTCGTCTCTGGCAAGAGAAGGATTATAAACACCGACATGATAGCGATCAATATACCGAAAAGGACGAAGACGCCCCAACGAAGATGACAAAGAGAAGCGAGAAAGCATTGAGCGATGGCGGCGGTGAAGAAGAGATTGACGCAGACGACCATGCTTTGACCTGCGGACCGTGTTTCCAATGGGAAGATCTCGCTGGGGACTAGCCACCCGAGTGGGCCCCATGCCCAACCGTAGGCCACGACGAAGAGACAGATTGAGATCACGAGGAGGAGGGCTAGGTTGTGTGGGAGTTCGACGCCTTTGCCAAAGCTTGTTGCTAGGGTGATAGCGACGATGGCCTGTCATGGAAAAAAAAAAGATCATTTCAATGCCAAATTTTTATTCTAAACTATGAAAAATCACTTGTTAAAGTTCGTTTTTAGCTAATGCAGTACTCTAAATATAGAGATGAATTCTCCAAAAACAAATTTTGATCAATTTTAAATCACTAGAATATCCTTACCATGCAAATGATCATCTGAATCCCTGCTTCAATAAAAAAGAACCTCCTCCCCAATCTATCGACCAACGACATCGAAACCAAAGCCCCAAGAACAAGCATTGAGCTCGTAATAATCGAAGAATACAGTGCAGCTCCCGACCCGAACCCCAGACTCTGAAAAATCACTGGCGAGTAAAAAAGAATCGAGTTCATCCCCGACAACTGCTGAAACGCAGGTATCCCAAGCGCCCCGATCACAAGCTGCGGCCGATTCTTCGGCTTTAACAAATTCCTGAAAGGATGTTTCACTTGCCTCGCTGCTTCACTAGCATCTTTAAGATCCTCAAACTCCGCATCGACTTTTTTCGTGCCTCGAACTTTCTCGAGGACTTCTCGTGCTTTGTCGAGTTTTCCTTGCTCTACGAGGCTGTTGGGGGTTTCGGGTAGGAATATTCCGCCGATGAACATTAGAGTTGCAGGGACGGTGGCGAGGCCAAGGGAGAGGCGCCAGCCCCAGGGGTGGATTTGTTCCGTGTAGTAGTTGATGATGTCGGCGACTAGGATACCCAGACAGGTTGTGAGTTGGAACAGTTGGTTAACTGCCCCTCGGATTTTCGGAGGGGCGATTTCCGACAGATAAAGCGGAACTGCCTGTTGATGGAGATAAAACAAGTTAGAAAATTAATAGAAATGCTTATCACAATCATATTCCTTAAAGAAATAAATGGTCATGATGACATGAACAAAGAAGCGAAACGCAATGAATCGATCATCACCTGATTTCCAAATCCAATTCCGATACCGAGAAGAATTCTGCCGATAATCAACATAAAAATATTAAAGGCCACAGCATTCACAATTCCACCAAGAAAGAAGCTAACCGCGCCCATCATGATGCTTATCCTTCTCCCATACTTTCTCGTCACGAGCGAGGCTCCGAAGGTCGAGAGAAGCCCCGCAAAGTATAGAGACGACGTGAAGAGGGTGAGGACTTGGTTGTCATATTTGCAGTAGTCGGTCTCATGAAGATGCGCTTGCTTTCGCTCGTACACTTTGGGGAAGAAGTGCTTCAAGAAATCATCCATTGAAGTCACTCCCCCTAAATTTATCACACAAAAGGGAAAATGACAAAAAAATGATCACATATATGAAATTCAATGCTTATATTGATGCTTATTGTATATCCTCTTATGAGACGCTTTGTATTTTTTCATTTCATACAACCAAAAATGATGTTGTGCAAAGAAAAATTCATTGGTGATCACACAGTGATAAATAGAACAAAAGGATATTTTATTTATCAGGGACCACAAAATATGATGAGATAAAGAGCTTACAGCAAACATTTTAATTGGTGACTAAGGACTATACAATCATTTAGCAAAACCCCCATATTCTAGGATCGCACAGTGACAAATATATGTACATGCATACAGAATAATTATGTGAAATTATCTTACATGAATCATTAAGGACTATCTAATCATTAATTTGCCAAAGATCCCCATATTATTGGATCACAAAGTGATTCTTTTTTTGACAAAATAATCAATCCATGAATAAGGATCCTATAATGATTCATCATACTCCAAACAAGCAACAAATCTCACAAGATTCTCATTGAATATTCAAAAAGGTAAGATTTTGACAGATACCCCACAAATCTTTTGGCACCCAAATGCCATAAAAGCATGCAAAGAAGGAAACCCAGATCAAGAAATCTTGGAAAAGATAAAAAGATCCAAACTTTATGAATTTTTTTTTTCTAAAAAGAGCTCACCAGAAACACCAAGATCATATCCAAAGAGTGAACCACCAAGAGATCCAACAATACAAGCCAAAATGAAGTAGCCTGTGATTCTCCCTTCATATTGATCTGCTCTCTTCCCCACATCACCTCCCACAAAACCCCCTGCCATTTTTTGATCTCTTCCTCTCTCTAGCTTTTGATCTTCCAATGAAACAGAGCCCGCTGTTTTTCTAGGCAGAAATGAAACCTCAGAGGGCCTCACTCACAAGAGTCAACAAACTGTAAAATATAAAATAAGGGGTAAAAAACAATTATGGCAGATTAAAAAAACTAAAGTACAGCGACTAATTTATATTTAATTGGATAGCTTTAAATATTTTAATATGAGAAAAGCTTTAAGTTGACTGACCTTAGGGGATGTGCTCTGTTTTTTGCTCATCTTTGAAGGAGAAAAATGAGACGAGAGGGAGAGAGTGGAGAAAAATGTATGAATGATAGAGATCCTTTGAATTTTATAAATGAAGATTGGATATTTATTTATTATTATTATTTTTTAATAAAATGGATAAATTTAGTTATAAAAATCTGGAGTTTTTGTTGGGAATTTGTTGGCATGTCGAAGGAAATCCCAAAAATGTGGAACTAATTATGAATTTTTAAGAAGCTGTTACCACAGTGACAGTTGGATAATTTTAGGGCGGAAAATTGTTTCTTCACAAAATGAGATTTGTATGGAAAATAAAATTGCTATTCTATTAAGAAATCTTATCTTATCTAAATGCTATTATTGGCGTGCTGCTTTATCACGTCTTTTGAAATCCTTAATTTTAAGACTGCTCAAATCATCGACTTTTTTGTTATGAAAATCCCGTAGAATCAATAACTATAAAAGACTTAAAATTACTTTCAAACAAAAATTATTTTAAAAATTATCATGGTTCACAAAAACTTCAACATCAATAACAAATTTATCATCTTTAACCAGCTTTTTAAAAAATCAAAAGATGTCTTACATTATTTATAAATTAAATTGATATAGTTAAATTACAAAATTAACAAATCCAACAATTTTTTGGATATTTTTTAATTTATAAATTAAATTGATTGCTATTCAATTTTGTATTATTCCGGCGATTTATATTTCTTGAAATATTGGGAAAGATGAGGCTAATGCCACTCATCATAGAAAAAAGAAGTTGTGTAGTAATAAAATAATTAAAAAAGATATTGGAGAGATTTGAAAAAACAATGGATAACAATATCTTTAAAATGTATATGTAAAAATATTCTACTCTATTTTTGGGCAAAAATCTATAAATTATTGATCCTATATAACTATAGCAAAAAATAATAATATTAGAGATTTATAAAAGAAATTAAATAGAGTAATAAACAAATAATAAATTAAAAGAAGAAAATATTGGAGAGATTTGGGGAATCAATGAAAGTAATAGTACTTTTTTTAAAATATTAAAAAAAGTATTCTTCTCCATTTTTTAAAAAAAATCTCTAGCGATTGAATTTTAGAATGTATTTAATAATCACACGTGTATCACACGTGCAATATACTGGTTTCAAAATAGGAACAGATTTTATTACAATTTATTTCTACAATCAATGACCTCTATAAATTTCTTAAGTTGGGTTTACTGGATCTTGTTCCTTGTGTATTAATTTGGATCGGCATGGAAATCAAATGGTCGATTTGGAGGGGCAATTCTGAAACCAACCTTTAGTGATTTTTAACCTTAAAGTTACAATGTTAGGATCCGTTTCGGATTACCATGTAATTAGTCACTAATTGAATGTGCGCAAGTCTTTTCGATTTTCTAACACAAAATAAAGATTTTCTTATGCATCGTTGTTGAAAGTACTTTATTGCTCAAAATTCGGATGGAATTGATGAAAACTTAGTGTAGCTTTTAGAAATAAGTTTATATTAATTTTTATGCATGAAAAGAATGCTCTTGTTTTTCTAAATCTTCTAACATAAAAGTTATAAACATGGGCATTGTGTGCACTTTAATCCTTTCATTTGCAAAGGATAGAAAGGAGAGACAAAATTGTAGAATTCATAGATTTAATCATTTAATGCATGAAAGGGGCAATGGGGATAAACACATGTTGACATGTATGAAAGGGACAATAGGCTTATTTTCCAAAGTTAACTATCATGTTTTGCATCGTTTTAATTTTATCGGATGTCTCAGCGGATATAAGTTAACTATCATGCTATAAATAGTTTTTCTTTCGTAACAAGGGTAGACCATGATTTTAATTTTTCCCAATCTCAATCACATAAAATCTTTTAATGTTTTACACTCCAAATATGCAAATAATTCATCTATTTGCAAAAGTCCCCAAAAGACAAAGCACAAATGATTATCTTTTGACCATTTGCCTTATTCTATTAATACTTATCTTCCACAAATCATCAAATGAAGTTATTAGTAGTTCTGACTTGGCCAATATTTATGTACCTACTACGTTTAAAATAGCAACAAAATGATCTTTTTATAATAATATTCACATGAGCCTACAGTGACCTTAGATTTGTTGTCATATAAGATGAAATTAGAGTCAACCCTCTTATTATATAGATAAAATATTGGCGAATTAACTATGTAATCAATAATCATAGGCGTTTCTCGTTATAAAATAAAAGAGGAGGCAGAATATATGGTGCCATTGTAAACAACAACATATTATCAGTTAATCTAATTGGGCATAACTCATAGATATAACTTTCTTTTCCAAAATGAAATATCCCCGGCTTGATTCTTAAAAGGGTATCATCCAAGAAATTTTTTGTAGCTTTAGCTTGTTCATTTTAATCTGACATAATTTTGTATTTGCAAAATGAAGGTGCACGTGGGTCAATGAACCATGTGTCCCACAAATATAAAAAAATTAATGTGGCATATAAAATATAAACTTAGAGTGAACAGTTTGACCAAATACCTTGATTCATTTTTGAAAGTTGACAAGTTAATGATTGAAGAGATAATTAGATTAGAGAATGGATAATATTGTTGTGGTGCAAGTTTAATGTATCTTATCCAATCTCTTAAACCTTAGAAAGATATAAAATTTTATCTTAATTATAACAAATTCCACAATTAGTGGAATAATCATCTGCAAGTCAACAGCTTAAGTTTGCAAAAAGCAAGAAATTAAATTTAAAAATTTAAATATCTAGTTTGTTTCTCCAATCCCAAAATTTATGGAAAAGAAAGAGTACAAATCAATTTTATGAGTCACACAATCCCCATGATACCTTAATTGTTATTCAAATACTAAACTTTTGCACTTGCGCTGCACGTCTATATGAGTTAAATATTCAGGTTTTATAATAAAGTTTATAGATACCCTTTATCAATATGAAAAGGGGTTGCTTGGATGAATACGTAAATATATCGGAGAGCGGGAGGGAGATTTGAATTAAAAAAAGAAATAAAAAAAATTAAATCATGGTGATGATTTGAATATCTTGAATAAGAGTACAGATTAATAGATTTTTCTTATTTTGAGAAGTATTTTACTATATAAAAAGGGCTATCGACTACGTTTTTGGAGTTAATATTAGAGATTATGATATGAGGATAATTAGTAAGTGATGATGCTCAATATCGGCAACCTCTAAGATCGGGAAACGTGGCGGACGGCACGCCCCAGAACTCAGAAAAAAGGGCCTACAAAGGCCGACCATGCCACCCCTGTACCCGACTGGCCAGCACGAGCTAGCCCTCCTCAGGGCTCCCCGCAGATTGGCCTCCTCGGCCCCTCAGTTCGCCCCGAGCTGCCTCTAGACCAAGTCTCTTCGGCCTTTTCGTTCGTCCCCAAGCCCCTTTGCCGAGGACGTCTTCCTCGGTCATCCGCCCAGTTTGTCGCTCACCGGCGTAACCGCAGCTCCGCGAATCTCGCCGTGCGCAGATTCTCCGCCAGCAACATCCCACGTTCCACGGCTTCACGATCCCCCTTCATGGACGATCCGCTCCCTACGCGGGCGTGATGTCGGGAGCATAACTGCCGGCGAGATTCTCGTGCCTGCTGCCGCGTGCCTCCGCCGCTATATAAACCCCCATCACAGAGGGGTCAAGTAAGCGATATTTTACACTTTATGTCGTTACTCTGCTCGGATCTCATCACTGACTTGAGCGTCGGAGGGTCCTCAGTGGTACCAAACCACCTCGGGACTTCTTTGCAGGTACTCGGTAATAGCCTCCTCACCCAACCTTCTCCTCTCAAAACCCATTGAGACCCACACGCAACGAAGGACAATCAACCAAGTTCACCTCGAGATCAACGGAAGACAACATCTGACGGAGGCCCGAAAAGGAGCTCCATCAGTTGGCGCCGTCTGTGGAAAGCTAAGTTCCACAAAATACAAAGTTGACCTTCCTATCTCCTCTCTCATGGCAGACGACCATCATGGGGATCCCGGTACCAGCCGCCGCCTCCCGCTCACCGAAGGCGGGGATGAACCTCCCCCCATGACCGTCATCAACGCCTTCGCAGGCCGGATAGATCGCTTGCAATCCCTCGTGGAGGCCCTCGACCGCGTCCAAACGACCGCGCCTGGGCCCCAGATCGCTGCTCCTCCGCCTCCAGAAGACTCTGTCCCTGTCTGGACGGCCAACCACCAGCAGGCTGCATCCCCTCGCCACCGGTCCCTTGAACCGGCGCCCTGAGGCCCGCTGGGCGCCCCAGGGCTCCACGCCGGGATCCGCCGCCGGGGAGCCTCGCCCCGAGCCTCCTCGCGACCCTTACCCCCCTGAGGAAATGTCGGTCACCTCCCCTATACGCGAGCGTGGCCACCCCCACCATAGTCGGCGCGAACGCACAGAAGGGGTCCACCCAGGCGACTCAAGAGCTACCCCATCCCGGGACCTGAGGCACCTTATCGAGAGAAACCGGGGCCGCTCCCAGATGCAGTCCATCCGCACCGGGGCCCGGGAAACCCGAGGCGCCGATTCCTCGAGATACCACGGTCGGCTCGACGCCCTCGAGAAGAAGATCGAGGTCATGCACCGAGAAGCTCACCTCTCGAGCGACGGGGCTAAGTACGCCTCCGACTCGCTCACGAAGCCATTCACCGAGGAACTGCTCGCCATGCGCGTCTCCTCGCGTAATAAGCCCTCGAAGGTCTCCCTGTTCGACGGGAAAACCGACCCGAAGGACCACTTGGACGCTTTCACCGCGGGAATGAGCTTCCAAGATCACTCCGATGCCGCCCAGTGCAGGGCCTTCCCGGCCACCCTCATCCGCACGGGTCGGGACTAGTTCCGGGGGCTCGAGCCCCGCTCAATTTCAACATTCGACGAGCTGGCCACCCAGTTCCTCGGTCATTTCGTGGGGAACCGTCGACAGAAGCGCACGGTCGACTACCTCTTCATGGTTAAAAGCGAGGACAAGGAAACGTTCAAGGCCTACATTACCCGCTTCTACAACGCCCTCCTCGAGGTGCCCGAGCACCGGGACGAGACCGTCATAACGGCACTCAGATCTGGTTTGAGGCACAAAGAATGGTTGCGTTCCTTCGCGCTGGCTCAACCTAAGACCATGGCCGAAGTCAAGGCGTAGACCGAGCGCGAGGTCCAGCTGGAATCCGAAGTGAACGCCAATCTTCCCCGGGCGGATCGGCCCGACCAGAAGAAAAGGACTCGGGAGGACGGGCCGGAGCGTCAGCAGCCCTACCACCCGAAGTTCCAAGAGTATACCCCCCTCAACGTCTCCCTCGCGGTGTTGCTGGAGGAGGCCCAGAGTGAGGGGTTCTTCAAGTTCCCCCCGGTCCCGCGTCAGGCCGCTAAGCAAACCCGGGGCCCCTACTGCACTTTCCACCGGGTACTCGGCCACGCCACGGAGGACTGCAAACAATTGAGGGACTATGTCGAGGAGCTCATCCGGTCTGGACACTTCACCACCTACCTAAGGGATAAACGGCAGGCCGACCGCGAGCAAGAGCAGCCTCGCCCTCCTACCGACCTGACCATCGGCCAGATCATGCTTGTTTCAGCAGACAGCTGGCCCGGGGCTCAGGGAGCCCCATGCCCTATGCTAACCACTGGGGCCGACAGCCCTTCAGGGAGCTCGGTCCAAGCCGATCAAGTCATCCTTTAACCTGTACCTGTCCTTTTTCTTTCTTTTCTTCTAAAAGCAATGTAAATTCTTCCTAGGATCTACTGTTGACTAAATAAAGATCAATGGAACATTGCGAAAAAGAAAGGAAATCTTTGTTCATTCAAAGGGTATTATGGGCTCCTCAGCCATACATGCAAAAAAAAAAGAAAAAAAAGGGGGTTACAATAGTGGGGGTAAAGGGTGCACCGAGCACTGCTCGTGGTAATCGGCGAAGATCTCCGCCAACCGGGGCCGCGCGAGTTCCAGCCTCCGTTCTCGGTTTCCCCCACGGGCGTCAACCCCGAGCCTTAGCTCGTAGCATTCCCGGACGAGCGCCTCCGAGCGCGCCAGCCGGCTCGCGGAGATCAAGCCGAAGCGCCTCAAGGTCCGCAGCTTGCCCACGGCCTCGTCGAAGAGCTGCTCTGACAGGGGGTTGTAAAGCCCCGGCAATGCCCTCCAGATGGAGTACATCAACAGCTGCAGCAGGGAGGAGCGCCTAGAGAGCAGCTGACCGAAGTGCTCCTCAATGCGAGCAACCACCAACTGCACCGTGCCCTCGGTGCGGTCGCAGTCATAGAGGTACACATCTGCAGAACTGATGATCTCGGCGATGGTGAATGGGAAATCCTCCATCTTTGATGGCCTATCTGTGAAGGGGGAGGAACCAGCGCCCCTAATATAGCTCACTGCGCAGCCCAACAGTCGCCTGTTTTCACCCAGGAGGACGCCGCCACACGGCAGTCATCGAGCCTTCTACGGTGGAGTCGAAGCGGCGCACCCTTAGCGCTTCGCCTCCCCCCGCATTCAATGCACTGGCTATGATCGCTCCCATTCCCCACGCCTTCAGCTGGACGAGCAAGCCGTACCTCGTCAAAGATTCAACCCAGCAGCTACCCTGCTCGGTCGTCCCCAGCGGGCAGTTTCCCTGCCGCAACGCTGGGGACCAAAGAGCCATCCCAGAGGCAGTCGAGCCCGAGCTTCCCTCGCTCGGCTATCCCCTGCGGGCAGCTTCCCTGCCTCAACACCGGGGATCAAAGAAGCCCTCCCAGAGGCAGTCGAGGCCCGAGGCTCCCTCACTCTGCTATCCTTCAGGACAAAATCCCTCGCCAAGAGGCACCGGGCAGCAACCCTACCCAGCCAAGGGTCCTTGGTAGGCTTCTTACAGCCCTATAGCTTTTTCTCGCGCCAGGGACCAAAGTCCTCCCAGAGGCAGTCGGGTCTTTGCCCGGCTATCCCCGGCTGGTAGCTTCCTACCACAACCGACAGGGATCAAAGTCCTCGCCAAGAGGCACTGGGCAGTAACCCCGTTCAGTCCCCGTCCTGAAGGATCAAAAGCCCTCGCAAGAGGCAAACCAAGCAGCTACCCTGCTCGCTCATCTCCAATTGGTATTTGCTTACCCAAGACGCCATAGAAAAAAGCCCTCGCCAAGAGGGGACCGCGTAGCTTCACTACCCGGTCATCCTTTGCAGGCCTCTCACAGCCCCTCCGGCGTCAAGGATCAAGGCCCTCGCCAAGAGGCACCAAGCAGCTACCCTGCTCGGCCATCCTTCGCAGGCCTCTCCCGACCCTTCCAGCACTAAAAGTCATAACCATCGTCACAAGGCCGGCGAGTCCCTTCCTACTCGGCGCATCCCGGCAAGTAGCTTCCTACCCAACAAGAGACATAAGGTCTGTCCAAGCCTAAACGATCTCCCCTCGACTCCGGGGCCCAGCGAGTACCTCCTCGAAAACGTTCGTCGGCAAGCGATTGCAGTCAACTCGACGGGCGATCGTTAGACAGAAGGCCAACCTAACATTAAAACACAAACACAACGGTGCGGGCAAGAAAATAACATTCTTCACAGACAGGAAGAACGCGGGAGCTAAAGAAAAACTTTATCACTACCAACAAAAACAGTTTTTGTTTACAAAAGGTATTTTCTGGCTCCTCAGCCTTACAAAAATTCAAAAGGAAAACAAAATGAAGATAGGGGAGCGGAGGCTCTACGCCTCAGGCCCGGGCACGACCTCGAGGTCCTCAACCTCCACCACTGGGGGCGCCGGGTCCTCGGCCCCCACCTCGCCGGGAACCTCTCCCCCTTGCTCGTCGGCGCCCATGAGGGGGAACTCGGCCCGGAGATCCGCGTCGTCGAATTCCGGCATCTTCGACTTCACGGCATCAAGGGCGTCGTGACAGATGCGGGTCGTGGCCACGGCCAGGTCGTCGTAAAAATCCATCGACCTCTTATAGCTCGCTACGGCCCTCGGTCCAGCCGACTCTAAGGCCTCGACCGACGCCCCCAGCTCCTTTCGGAGGGTCTTCACCATTTTCTTCAGGTTGCCGGCGAGCACCTGGGAGTCCCCGAGCTTACCCTCGGCGATCGCGGCAGCCTCGCGATGCCGAGCGGCCTCCTTTTTCCCGGCTGCCACCTCACCCTCCAGGGCGGCAATCCTTGCCGACATCGCTGTTCCCCTCCGAATGACGGCGCGACGTAGAGACGTCTTGCCTGAGATTCGAGGCAGATGCTATTTGGTTTTATCCGTCCACCTCTCCAAAGATGCCAAGTTGATTTATGGCACCGGGTATCGGAGGTTTAGACTGATGCGGCCGATGTAGCAGACTTCGTCAGATTCCCCCTCGTTAGAGGGGTTTTTGATTGTGGGGACGCTCTTCCCTGCAGGCGCGAGCCCCTGAAGTTAATTACGCTACCGCATCGTGGTAACAACTTTCTCCTTCTCCAGATGTTCACTTCGTGTCGTGGGTGTTTGTTTTGTTTGTGGTTGCCTGTGGATTGTATACGGAGACTAATTTATGTCGTCGCCCGTAGGACGTGGATTGGTCCAAATCCGTATTTTCTTAGATTTGGGTTTGGGGTTTTGGTTTAAGGATACGTTAACCATATTTGAGGCTAAGATCAACTTAAACGTTTGTTAAGGATACATTAGTCCAATTTGAGACTAAGATCAACTTAACGGGACCATTTAGATCCAACAAAAGAGCATTTGGGGGCTCTATTGTTCAGTTTAGGGATTGTTTCCTGATTTAAAATCAGAAAAAAACTTACGGAGGAGGCATCACGTGGTAGCACGTGACCAGCAGTCACGTGTTGGCACGTGACATTCAAAAGCAGCGGCGAAGGCACATCAGTTCCATGATCAAATCAAAGAAAAGGCTCCAGAAAGGATCACGTGCTCACACGTGACCAGGGGTCACGTGTTGGCACGTGACGGTTGAACAGCAGCTAGAAAACAGAGCGCAGAAAGCAGAAGAAGGCTCGTACCGGGGGGTCACGTGCCTACACGTGACCGGCTTGCAAAGCCTCTCTATTTAACAGAATTAAATTCTGAAAAGCATTCAAATCTTTCCAAACGAGAATGATTATTTGGAACCGATTGGATTAAAGATTTAAAGGTGATTAAATATCACCTATTTATGGAAAAATCTTGAACTTGGAAAGATTTCCCCTTAAAATCTAACCGAAATAACAAAAGAATATCTTTGGATTTAAAATCCAATGGTGAATAAAATTCACCTAACAATCCAAAGGTCCAAATGAATGATGAATGCAAATCAAATCTCTAATGAATACAAATCAAATCTCTCAATGAAAGATTCACTAAAACTAATTGATTCTGCTCCTTCTCCTATAAATAGGAGCCAAGAGGGACAGAGACAGGGAGATAGAGAGAGAGAAATATAGAGCCTCGAGACTTTGGAAGAATTTGATCTTCTGCAGAAGAAAACCTTAGGTAAGAAAAAAGAGAATTTAATTCTCAAAAGAGTTTAACTCTTATATTAAAAAGAAGAACTTGGTTCTCTCTTTAGTAGAGGATCTGCAAAGTGCACATCTCCCCATGAATTGAGAATTTAATTCTCATTGGGTTGAGATCCTGCCATGCAGATCCAAAGCATAGAGAGGGAACGGAAGTTTGAGAATTTAATTCTCATAGAATTATAGGAATTTAATTCCTTTGAAATAAAATTAGGGTTTAATCCTATGTTGTAGGAATTTAATTCCTTCAAAATGAACAGAACCAGGGTTTAACCCTAGTTAAGAACTTAATTCTGTCAAAATAACAGGAATTTAATTCCCTTAAAAAAGAAGAAATTAGGGTTTAACCCTATGAAAGAATTCAGTTCTTCACATACATCAGGAATTTAATTCCTACGGAAGAAAAGCCGGGGTTTAACTCCATCTAAGAATATAATTCTTCAAAAAGAAAGTGGGAATTTAATTCCTCTAAAGTTATAGCTAGGGTTTAACCCTATGAAGAATTTAATTCTTAAAAGATAAACAAACATGCAAAGAAGCAGGGT
Organism: Agapanthus africanus; assembly: GCA_030015575.1. Taxonomy (NCBI): domain Eukaryota; kingdom Viridiplantae; phylum Streptophyta; class Magnoliopsida; order Asparagales; family Amaryllidaceae; genus Agapanthus; species Agapanthus africanus. Next base: position 353,361,423 of record CM057351.1, read on the forward strand.
CACGTGCTACCACGTGACCCCTGAAAAGTTCCACAGAGAAGGGCTTTGAGGCAATGCCTCACGTGCCCCATGTGACCCCTTGGCAGAAGCTCTAACAGACAAACATCTAAATGCCCATCACGTGACAGCACGTGATGCTCCAAAGTATTCAATACTTTTGGCAGAATAAAATGAATTGAGGGCGCTCTCACGTGCTACCACGTGACCCCTCTTGCCTTAGTGTTTAACACTAAAGTTGAAACCTCTATATCCAGTGTTCAACACTGATTTTCTTAGTGTTTAAACACTAATTTGGAAAACTCTATTTACAGTGTTTAACACTGACTTTCTTAGTGTTGAACACCAACTTGGAAAACCCTGTTTCCAGTGTTTAACACTGATCTGCCTTAGTGTTAAACACTAAATTGAAATCTCCACTACTAGTGTCTAACATTGATTTGCTTTAGTGTATAAACACTAATTTGAAAGCCTCTGTTGCTGGTGTTTAACACCAACTATCTTTTAGTGTTAAACACTAACTTGTTAATCTCATTCCCAGTGTTCAACACTGATTGGTCTTTAGTGTTTAACACTAGCTTCAGCCCAATTGGCTAAGTTCTAGAGGCAAAGCCTCTCCTTCAATGGACTAACAGAAAGCCAATATTCCAAACATGATTGGACTTAGCCCAAGATGGCCATAAGTCCTCAATTCAAATTCAACTGGGCTAATGGGCTCATAACATAATTAATTGGTCTTGGTCCTAAACTGGGTCCTAAACTGGGTCAAAGACTGTTTAATCTACCTTGGTTCAAGGGTACATCTCTTCACTCCTTTGATACTTGGCGTTGTAATTCCTCAACGTCTTCAAAGAGGTGACGGGTCCCTATGACCACACATTGATAAGGACTGTGGGGTCCTTAAACCCATGGACTATGATGTCCTTAACCTTGACCGGGATGTCTTAAAACTAACATCGGACTGTGGGGTCCTTAAACCCATGGACTATGATGTCCTTAACCTTGACCGGGATGTCTTAAAACTAACATCGGACTGTGGGGTCCTTAAACCCATGGACTATGACGTCCTTAACCTTGACCGGAATGTCTTAAAACTAACAACGGACTATGACGTCCTTAACCTTGACCGTGATGTCTTAAAACTAACATTGGACTGTGGAGTCCTTAAACCCACGGACTACGACGTCCTTAACCTTGACCGCAACGTCTTAAAACTAACATTGGACCGCAATGTCCTTAAACTACCTATTGACCGCAATGTCACTAAACTAAACAACAGGGCTCCCTTAATTGCTCTATTTTTGGATCTAAATGATCCCGTTAAGTCGATCTTAGTCTAAAAACTAGGCTAACGTATCCTTAATAAACGTTTAAGTTGATCTTAGTCCTCAATGAGGCTAACGTATCCTTAAACCCAAAACCCCAAACCCAAATCTAAGATAATACGGATTTGGACTAGTCCACGCCCTACGGGCGATGACATAACTCAGTCTCCGTACACAATCCACGGGCAACTAAACACAAAATAAACACACACGACACGAAGTGACCATCTGGAGAAGGAGAAAGTGGTTACCGCGATGCGGTAGCGTAATTAACTGCAGGGGCTTGCGCCTGCAGGGAAGAGCGTCCCCACAATCAAAAACCCCTCAAGCGAGGGGGAATCTGACGAAGTCTGCTACATCGGACTCATCCGTTTAAACCTTCGATACACGGTGCCATAAATCAACTTGGCATCTTCGGAGAGGTGGACGGATAGCACCAATTAGCATCTGCCCCGAATCTCAGGCAAGACGTCCCTGTCGCGCCGTCATTCGGAGAGGAACAGATTCTGGCACGCCCGGTGGGACCTTTTCCTCTTTCCACTCCACACTTCGTGTGTCGTGTTCGCGAACCAAACACGGCACGCTAATGGTTGCCCTTGGGTTTCAAGGTACTAAGATTTCGCTTTTTGCTTATTGCAGAAAGCAAAGAGTCAATGGCCTCCACTTGTGCGAAATGCTCCAACTGCAACTGCAACCGGCGCTCCGCCTCGCTAGGAGGTATAGCCTACGGGCCCCAAGCTGCTTCTCTGTTCACAATGCCTGTGGAACAGGTCACTCAAGCCACCACAGGATTGTTTTTCGGGACCATGCTCCCGCCAATGAGCTTCACCACTCCTGTGCCAACACCGGAAGCTCCTAAGAAGTCGGTCTTCGATCGGCTTACAGCTAATGCGGCCCCTCTCAACGGGTCGTCCAACCCCAGCTCCTCGGTCTTCCCCAGACTGGGCCAAAATTCCTGTGGGCCCACAATGAAGCTTGCAATCCCAGAGAAGGTTATTCCGAAGAGGATAACCATCCCTGCTCCTGAAGTCGTTAAGGCGGCTTCTCCTACCAAAGGGTCAGTCTTTACAAGATTAACGGTTCTGGCTCCCGCTACGGTTCCTGTCCCTGCTCAGAAAACTGTTTTCAACCGATTGGATACTGCTGCTCAAAGGACATCAGTATTCAACAGGCTGACACCAACAGCCACCCCCCACCTACACAGGGGGCAAGACGAGGCTATCGCCCTCACCAAACCGATCCCATCAGCACGACACGCTCGACGTCGCTACTGGCGCCGAGTGAGGAAGGCCGGAGGCAACTCCCCTTCTGGGCTAACTCCTCCAGCCCCGACGACAGAAGTTAATGTTGCTGTTCCAACTAAGAACAGCTTTGAGATGCTGAATAAGACGCGTAGGAATTCTCCTATCGCGGCGCTAAAAAGGTCTTCCCCTCCGCTAAAAAAGGCCACGGAAATAAAGCCAGAACAGCCCCAATCTCCTCAACGGCTGTCTTCCAAAATCTATAAAGTCTGGCGGCAGACCCAAGACTCGATGATCGATCCAAATTTCTCCCGCCAGCACAAGAAGCTGAAAATTCAACAGGAAGTCAGTCATCACGTTAAGCCACGAAAAGCTATCTGGGTGCCCACCTCAACGGTCCCCTCAACTTCTACTGCTCATAAAAAGAGGAGGCCGGAGAAGATCCCCGGGCCGGCGACGAGAGCTAAAGGCGCTGAGCCCAGACACCCTAAGTCTGGGGGCACAATGGTCCATACTGTATGAATGGCGTCGGGGAAGGAAGATAGCCGTGCGTCTACAGGGCATAGACCGCTCACACGGTCGGTGACCAAAGCTCAGGAGCAACAGCAGAAGCTCCAAGAAATGATGACCGCGATGGCCGCACTTGCTGGGCCGAAAGAAAGCCCCGAAGCGCCATCCGATCAACGCCAGGAGGAAGAAACTGACGTTGAGTTCCTTCGTAGGGTACTGGAGAAGAAGGATAAAGAGGCTGCTGAACAAGCAGCCAATATACAACGAATGGCCCTTCTGTTTCAGGACATGGTGGGGATGATGATCCAACAAGAACCCTCTACTGAAGATCTTCCAATCATTCTTGAAGACGACAGGGGAGAAACGTCAAATCCCCCACCCGTCTGTCAACGGCTAAGGAGGAGACAATCTCTAAGGCTAACCTAGACGAATACATAGCCCAACAGATACGCGTTCACCAGGCGGCTGAGGCAGCTGGTCAAGTTGGCAGGACAGGAAGACCATATCCGAACTGGTATGACCAGATCAAATACCCGCCGGGCTACACAATACCAAAATTCCATGTCTATAAGGGGACAGGCAATCCCCATCAGCATGTGGCCCAGTTCAGGGCGCTTTGTGGCAACACTGGTGGCGACGATAAACTGTTGCTTCGCCAGTTCGTGGGCAGCTTATCAGAAACGACGTTCGAATAGTGTTCCCCTCCGAACGGCGGCCGAGACTTTGGGCGTCTTGCCTGAAATTCGGGGCAGATGCTAATTGGTTTTATTCGTCCACCTCTCCGAAGATGCCAAGTTGATTTATGGCACCGTGTATCGAAGGTTTAGACGGATGCGGCCGATGTAGCAGACTTCGTCAGATTCCCCCTCGCTTGAGGGGTTTTTGATTGTGAGGACGCTCTTCCCTGCAGGCGCAAGCCCCTGCAGTTAATTACGCTACCGCATCGCTGTAACAACTTTCTCCTTCTCCAGAATTTCACTTCGTGTCGTGGGTGTTTGTTTTGTTTGTGGTTGCCCGTGGATTGTATACGGAGACTAATTTATGTCGTCGCCCGTAGGACGTGGATTAATCCAAATCCGTATTTTCTTAGATTTGAGTTTGGGGTTTTGGTTTAAGGATACGTCAGCCATATTTGAGGCTAAGATCAACTTAAAAAGTTGTTAAGGATGCGTTAGTCCAATTTGAGACTAAGATCAACTTAACGGGATCGTTTAGATCCGACAAAAGAGCATTTGGGGGCTCTATTGTTCCAGCTTAGGGACATGGTGGTCCATTGCATGTATGGTCGTCGCGACCCGTCACCTCTCTGACGACGTTGAAGGATTACAACGACAGGTGTCAGAGGAGTTTAGAGATGTACCCTTGAACCAAAGTTGATTGGGGGGATTTATAGTCCAATTTGGGACTAAAGTCTGTTTGAAGGTTTAAGGATACGTTAGCCATATTTGAGGCTAAGATCAACTTAAACAGTTGTTAAGGACACGTTAGTCCAGTTTAGGACTAAGATCGACTTAACGGGATCGTTTAGAACCAACAAAAGAGCATTTGGGGGCTCTATTGTTCCAGTTTAGAGACACGGTGGTCCATTGCCAGTTTAAGGACATGGTGGTCCAATACCAGTTTAAGGACATAGTGGTCCATGTTCCAGTTTAGGGACATAGTGGTCCATAGGTAGTTTAAGGACGCATAAGTCCGTGGGTTTAAGGATCCCACGGTCCGTATTTTAGTTTAAGGACGCATAAGTCCGTGGGTTTAAGGACCCCACAGTCCGTCTTGATGTGTGGTCGTCGGGACCCGTCACCTCTTTGAAAACGTTGAGGAATTACAACGCCAAGTATCAAAGGAATGAAGAGATGTACCCTTGAACCAAGGTAGATTAAATAGTCTTTGGCCCAATTTGGGACCAAGACCAATCAATTATGTTATGAGCCCATTAGCCTAGTTAAGTTTGAATTGAGGACTTATGGCCATCTCGGGATAAGTCCAATCATGTTTGGAATATTGGCTTTCTGTTGGTCCATTGAAGGAGAGGCTTTGCCTCTAGAACTTAGCCAATTGGGCTGAAGCCAGTGTTAGACACTAAAGACCAACCAGTGTTGAACACTGGGAATGAGATTGACAAGTTAGTGTTTAGCACTAAAAGATAGTTGGTGTTAAACACCAGCAACAGGGGCTTTCAAATTAGTGTTAAACACTAAAACAAATCAGTGTTAAACACTGGTAACAGAGATCTCAAATTAGTGTTGAACACTAAAGTAAATCAGTGTTAAACACTGGGAACAGAGTTTCAATTTAGTGTTAAACACTAAGGCAAGAGGGGTCACGTGGTAACACGTGAGGGCGCCCAGCTCCCTTTATTTTATTCGGTCAAAAGTCTTGAATACTTTGAAGTATCACGTGATATCACGTGATGGGCATTTTGATGTTTGTCTGTTAAAGCTTCGGCCAAGGGGTCACGTGGTAGCACGTGAGAGCGCCCTAGAGCTCTTTATTTTTGTTCTGCAGATAAGTGTTTAACACTTTTAATTCTGAAAGCCATCACGTGTAGGCACGTGATGGGGGCTCATGCTTTGATCTGTTAAAATGTCCATTGGGGATCACGTGGTGACACGTGAGGGTGCCCCAGAGCTTCTTTTTTATGGATCTTTTCAGGGGTCACGTGGTAGCATGTGGCCCTGTTTCTCTGCCTGTTTGAAGATGTGTTTATCTTTTTTAAGAATTAAATTCTTCATAGGGTTAAACCCTAGCAATAACTTTAGAGGAATTAAATTCCTAGTTTCTTCTGAAGAATTATATTCTTAGATAGAGTTATACTCTAGTTTCTTTTCTGTAGGAATTAAATTCCTCATGTATGTGAAGAAATTCTGGATTAGGGTTAAACCCTGGTTCAGCCCATTTTGAAGGAATTAAATTCCTATAACATAGGGTTAAACCCTAATTTTATCTCAAAGGAATTAAATTCCTATAATTTTATGAGAATTAAATTCTCCAACTTCCATTCCCTCTCTATGTTTTGGATCTGCATGGCAGGATCTCAACCCAATGAGAATTAAATTCTCAATTCATGGGGAGATGTGCACTTTGCAGATCCTCTACTAAAGAGAGAACTAAGTTCTTCTTTTTAATATAAGAGTTAAACTCTTTTGAGAATTAAATTCTCTTTTTAGAAGCCTTCCCTTTCTTACCTAGGGTTTTTCTTTTGCAGAGAATTAAATTCTCCCCTCTTTTCTTTTTTCTCTTGAGAATTAAATTCTCCTCCCTCTGTTTCTTCTCCCCAAAAAAAGTAGATCCCCCTCTCTTCTCTTCTTGGCTCCTATTTATAGGAGAAGGAAGAGAACCAATTTGTTTAGCAAATCTCTCATTGAGAGATTTGATTTGTATGTTGAGAGATTTGATTTATATTTATCATTAATCTGGGCCTTTAAATTGTTAAGTGAATTTTATTCACCATTGGATTTTAAATCCAAAGATATCCCTTTGTTATCTCGGTTAGATTTAGGGGGGAAATCTTTCCAAGTCCAAGATTTTTCCGTAAATTGGTGATATTTAATCACCCTTGGATCTTTAATCCAACGGTCCCCATAATCCTTTTCCATTTGGAAAGATTTGGAAGCTTTTAGAATTTAATTCTATTAACTGTAAGGCTTTCGAAGCCAGTCACGTGCTGACACGTGACCCTTGGTCACGTGTGAGCACGTGACCCCCAATTGGTTCTTTTCTCAGCGTTTACATATGCTTCAATTGTAACCGTCACGTGTCAACACGTGACCATTGGTCACGTGTGAGCACGTGACACCTCATTGAGGTAATCCCTCCAGCCATTTGTTATTTTATTTCTGTTTTAACTATCACGTGTCAACACGTGACCATTGGTCACGTGTGAGTACGTGACCCCTAATTGGGTCCTTCTTCAACCATTTGTTTTATTTTGTTGTTTTAACCATCACGTATCAACACGTGACCATTGGTCACGTGTAAGCACGTGATACCTCGTTGAGGTATTTTCTGACTTTTAGAATTAAATTCTATTCATTATTTTAGAGGCTTTAAAAGCCCATCACGTGTCTGCACGTGACCCATGGTCACGTGTGAGCACGTGATGCCCCATTGGGGTCTTTTCTGAGTTTTTATTATATCTTTTAACTCCTCCAGCGGGTTCTTAAAGGTCCATCACGTGTGGAGACGTGATGCCTCATAACTTTTGATCCCGGATGAATTATGAGGCCCATAATATATCAAATCGAAGGGTTTTTCGAGATTCTTCCAATACCATCAGAATTTAATAGTTTCTCATTCGAGAACTTATCAAAATACAGGCCGGAAGATATTGGTTCGCATTTCCTTAAGCGTATCGCTTCCATTTGATACCTTGGACTCTTCTGCGCAGAAATTTTCGGCGGGAACAAATGCCCCCCACTACTTTGCCCACGTAAGTATATACGTGGGTGAAATAGTGCAAAATAATGCATCGCGTATGACCAATTTCGGGTTGGTATATTACTTTCAGAATCTTGATCTGAGAAGATAACGAGCGGACACAAGCGTCGTTATTTATCATTGACTCAAATCTCGACTCTTAAGAGATATAGTTCCAAACCCTCATCCCCATGAGCCGCATCCTTCCATTTTTTTTGTCTTACTCTGGCATGAAGTAGTTTATATGCTCATGAGTAGCTTCTCCATTTCAGTGGCATGTATCTTTGGCAAGTATGGCTCATAAATGGTCCATCTTGACCTCTTTGCAGGGCGGTGATGGCTTAGGAGACAGGGTTAGGATCTGCCACCTAAGACTTTTCAACTTTATGAGTCGAGAGGATCTCGCAGGTGTATTTTCTCCTTAGGGGTCATGAGGACTCCTAAGTGTGTTTTCTCTTGAAAGTCGTAAGGATCTCACAAGAGAATTTTCCCGCTTATAAGTCGAGAGGACTTGTAAGTGGTTGTTTCCCTCCTTGTCGAGATTCGAATTTGGAGAGTGTGACCCGTGAATAGTATGCAAGAGACCGTTTTGGGCCGATTTGCAGGGTCCCAGTGCTTAGGAAACAGGTTTTTTAATCCCTACTGCCTAAGGCTTTATCTCACGAGTCGAGACGAATCGAGAAGTTCTCGCAAAGACATCAATTTCCTCACGAGTCAAAACGAATCGAGCAGATCTCGCAAGAATATCCTAACGTCACAGTTAACCTCTGCTCTTTACGACAGAAGTCCGTTAGGGTCTGTGGTACTTAGGGTTTTGGCCGTCGTACCGTCGCATGAGCTGATATATTCCTCGATAGGCAATCGTGCTGTTCGAGTAGCCCTGCGACTTCCGTGTCTCTGATCCCTTCGGGGGCTGGACAAGACGTCTTCAAGCAATCCTCCTTGGCAGTTTGACCGTCGGAAGAGCAAGCGTTAGGAATTTGCCATGCCGCTTTTTACTTGAGGTTAGGCTCATTTTGGAGAGCCCCGATGAGTCATAACCACTCCGCGCTGGTGTGGGATGATCTCCGATAGTCTTTCAGGCTTTATATGACTTGCCGTTAAGACCCTGAAGCTAAGAATTTGGCCTTTGCTTCGTTTGCTGGCATTGCGTCCTCTGTATCGAGACGAATGTCGTGGTTGTCTCTAGGTTGCTGGTGAACCATCGAGATTTGGAACTAGGGATTTTGCCGTGGCTCCTTTTGGTGATGTTGCGTCTGCTGTATCGAGACGAACGTCGAGGTGGTGACCACTCCATGTGGGATGATCTCCGGTGGTCTTTCAGGCTTTATATGACTTGCCGTTAAGACCTTGAAGCTAGGAATTTGGCCTTCGCTTCGTTTGCTGGCATTGCGTCCTCTGTATCGAGACGAATGTCGTGGTTGTCTCTAGGTTGCTGGTGAACCGTCGAGGTTTGGAACTAGGGATTTTGCCGTGTCTCCTTTTGGTGATGTTTCGTCTGCTGTATCGAGACGAATGTCGAAGTGCTGACCACTCCATGTGGGATGATCTCCGGTGGTCTTTCAGGCTTTATATGACTTATCGTTAAGACCTTGAAGCTAGGAATTTGGCCTTCGCTTCGTTTGCTTTGGCGCGTCCGAATCCTGCTGGGGGAAGAACGCTGGGGTGACATTTCATCTGCTGTATCGAGACGATCGTCGAGGTGGTGACCACTCCGCGCTGGTGCGAGATGATCTCCGATTGTCTTTCAGGCTTTATATGACTTGCCGTCAAGACCCTGAAGCTAGGAATTTGGCCTTTGCTTCATTTGCTTTGGCGCGTCCGAATCCTGTTGGGGGAAGAACGCTGGGGTGACATTTCATCTGCTGTATTGAGACGATCGTCGAGGTGGTGACCACTCTGCGCTGGTGCGAGATGATCTCCGATTGTCTTTCAGGCTTTATATGACTTGCCGTCAAGACCCTGAAGCTAGGAATTTGGCCTTTGCTTCATCTGCTTTGGTTTGTCCGGATACTGTTGGAGGAAGGACGCCGTAGTGACATCTCGTCTGCTGTATCGAGACGAACGTCGAGGTGGTGATCACTCTATGCTGGTGTGAGATGATCTCCGATTGTCTTTCAGGCCTTATATGACTTGCCGTCAAGACCCTGAAGCTAGGAATTTGGCCTTTGCTTCATCTGCTTTGGTGTGTCCGGATCCTGTTGGAGGAAGGACGCTGTAGTGACACCTCGTCTGCGGTATCGAGACGAACGTCGAGGTGATGACCACTCCATCTGGGATGATCTCCGATAGTCTTTCAGATTTTATATGAGTTACCGTCAAGACCCTGAAGATAGGAATTTGGCCTTTGCTTCGTCTGTTTCGACCGTAAGGTCTTTTGTTGACGCTGTGTCTGTATCCTGCTGGACCGCGAAAGAACGCTGCTGTTGACATTGCATCTGCTGTAACGAGACGAATGCTGAGGTGGAGCGAGGATTTTGCCGTCACTCCGATTTGCTGACCATGGGGACTTTCGTTGATGTTGCGTCTGCATCCTGCTGGACCTGCGGAGGAACACCGTCGTTGACATCTCGTCTGCTGTATCGAGACGAATGCTGAGGTGGAGCTGGGATTTTGCCGTCGCTCCATTTGATGGTGTAACATCTGTGTCATGTTGGAATGAGGAGGCCTACCGTCGTTGGTCTCCAGGCTGCAGATGTGCCCATTTGAGATTTGGAACTAGGGCCTTTGCCATGGCTCCGTTTCGTTGCGACTCTGAGGTCGGTTGTTGACGTCACATCTGCAACAGGTTGGAGGGACAAAGCACGCCGGTGTTGATCTCTAAGTTGTCGGTGTTGACGTCGAGACCCTGAAGCTAGGGATCTTCCTTTGCTTCATTTGCTGACATTGTGTCTGCAATATTGCGACAAATGTCGAGCTTGTCTCTAGGTTGTCTATGAACCGTCGAGATTTGGCTTCGTTTTCTATGGAGCCTGTTGGGAAGGTATGGTTCCCTCTTTGTTTATGCCCCTGGATTGTATACAGGGATCGATGTGATCTCACCTGTAGGGCAAAAAGTTTCATTCTTTCATCATTTTTTTATTCTTTCCGCGATGCTCTATCATTTCAGCTTTTATATCGCGAATGTCGCGATTGCCCAATCATTTCGGCTATTTTTCGCGGTGCCCAATCATTTCGGCTATTTTTCTTTTTACTCGCTGCTTTTTATTGCGAGTTGCCCAATCATTTCGGCTGTTTTTGTATGCATATATTTTTACTTGCTGATTTTGTTGCAAGTTGCCCCATCATTTCGGCTATTTCATATGCATTTTTTTTGGCTCGCTGATTTTTTTTCGCGAGTAGGGGATTTGGGATCTGATCCCAATCTTGGCATCAGCATCGCTGCGACTGGAATATTGCCAGGAGCGAATCATCATTTGCCATGAAAGGACTTGGAATTTGATACAGCATCAGCATCGCTGCAACTGGGATATTGCCAGGAGCGAATCGTCATTTGCCTTGAAAGGGCTTGGAATTTGATACGGGTTTAGGCATCAGCATCACTACAACTAGGATATTGCCAGCGAATCATCATTTGTGTAACAACTCCAATTTTGTATACCAAAAATTTGCTTTAAATATAGTGTATACTTGGAGTATTAATGTTGCTGGAAATAATTTAAGTATCGAATTCCTTACAATAATTACAAGAAAGAGCTTGTAGCTCATTGGTAATACCTTGCACTGCTAAACCAAGCCACCGGAGTTTAAATCCCATGCCCCACATTATTTTTGTATTTATTTTGTTTTATTTTTTTTGGAAGTCAACGGTAAAAAGGCCACAACTCCCAAAATATGTACTGGACAACAAAAAGTAAAAATACCAAGTTGTTCCTCAGGAAAACCCCCGGCCATTGGACCCTTGACTCGGCACGACTCGGCGCCGCCGGCCGGCGACTCGGCCGACTCGGTCCGGCGCCGCCGGCCGGACTTGGCCGGACGGCCGAGTCACCAACTGAGAAAAGTTGGCTCTTGACTTGGTCAACCCTCTTGAACACTTATTATACCTGGATCGGTTTTGATTTGGCCAATAAATCCCTTTTACTCCTAGGTTTAATGATTTTTAATGAATTTTTAATGTTTTTTTTTATATTTTCTTTTAATATTTTTATCCTAACCCTAACCCTAGCCTAGCCCTATATAAAGACCCCTACCCTCTACCATTTCACCTCACCACTCTAAGTCTACTCTCCTAAATTCTCGAGAACTCGGTACGAAGAGCGAGAAGCGAAGCGCTGCCGAAATCAACGACGGATTCCGGCGACCGGATCAGAACCTTCGCGACGTTTTCGACGAATCGACAACCACCGCATCCCTTAGCTTCCTTAGCTTGTCCAAACCGTAAGTCCCACCTTCTTCTATCTCTCTTTTCTTTAAGGTAAAAATACGACTTTTTGGAACCCGACGGAAATCGGACAAACCGATTTCCGATTCGGTTTTTCTATAAATTTCCACTTGTCACCTAATACATAATATCTACCCGTATTCATGTTGACTATTAATCACCCATAAACCAATTTAATCAAACTTTTTCACATGAAATGATAACTTCTTTGCAAAACCGTATTTTTTCATAAAAATACCATGAAGTTCATTTTTCTTAGTTTAATAAATTCTCTCACTCCTAAATAGGTTTATCTTGATCACTAAACTTGTAGAACCCAATTTGAATGAAATTTCACACATAAAATGATAACGTTTTCAAATACCGTATTCTTACGCTATAATACCTTTAAGTTTAATATGTCATGTTTTACCTTTAAATTTCACTAAAACTTAAAATAAGTCACGAGGTAATGACCTACCTCTACACACACTCAATATAACCCTAATTGATAAATATCAAAACACAGAATACGAAATTACAGGACTTTTCACTAAAATACCCTAATCTTTATAATCTTTATTGAAAGCTTTAAGTTGTAAACATTTCTAAATAAATTTTTTTAATAAAATGAAAGCACGATTGGTCATGGACATCGATCATTTATCTAAACTGTCTTGTGGTGCCTAGGCAAGTGTGTCTAAGGCTAGTGGTTTTTAATTAGGCCCACGACTGTGGTTCCTTCCCACTTACCTGCCACTTACCTGGCCGCAATTGACGGTGAAGAGACGATTTGAGACTTCTAATGACTCATCGTTTAGACCTTAGAAGTAGGCTAGTTGGCTTAGGAAACCCTAACAACTAAAATACGGAAAACTATACTTTTTGCAAATAAATACCTTATATTTATAAAACCGTTTTCCCAAATGAAAAGTATTTGTTAAACCTAAGCAAAGCGCCGCTACAACCCACTTTTAGGGAACCTGTTAGGGATAGTACGGTTCATCGTGCACCCGCAGGCTAGTAGTGCGAGATTCAGACCTCCGCAAGGAGCATTCGGTCTCGAAAGGTTTAAAATACGATATTTAAGGAAAAATAAGATTTTTGAAAATAAAATATTCATTTAAAATTTATTCATGTGTTAATATATATATAATTATCATTTAAACACCTATCTTGTTATAATATAAAGTTTCCACTTTTTCCTAAAATTCCAAGATTAAAAGTTACATTAAAATACCTCTTGAATTTCAAATAAAATAATTAATACTTTTATTAGGATATATATTCACTAGAATAACACAAATAAAATTCACATTCATTATAACAATAAAGACGATTATTAAATACTTGAGGTGTATTTTGAAAACTATACAAAAGTACTTTTTACATAAACCCCCTCAAGTTTTACAAATTACAATAAGGCCCCTAACTAATATTGAACTTCAAATTATTTTTCTTTTAGTCTGACTCGGGTTAGAGTCTGACTATTCCTGACTAGAATATGATTCAAGTCAATCTATATTCTTTTATATTCCAATACAATTTGAATACATGAAACCCTGAATCCAGTTAACAATATATTCTTTTTGACTGAATCAAACCATGGATATTCATCCATTATCCTGATATTCCATTTTCTTGATTACACAGTTACAACATGTTTACTGATATCATGGTTTTGGTCAGTCACTCAATTTACATATTCCAATACTACAATACTGTTAAAACACTACGGGGTTTAAGGGGTAGATTGGTACGGAAGGTGTTAAAGGTGGCACGAGATGGTCAGATTAAGACACCTAACCTGAATCCTATTGCTGTTGTACCGTGGCATAACGGTTCCTTGTACTTTCCTTTTGCTCTGATCTCTAGCATATAGAGATCCCCCTCGTATACACTGGCATCCTTCTGTACCAAGCTACAAACAACAGCGTTAACTCAATATCCCATAATATTCAACAATGTAATACTTTAGAAAATACTGTTACTCTGTCATTCTCATTCTTCTTATTCTTTGGGACTTACCAAGCGACCTGTTCGCTGACGACATTCTATTTCCTTCTTCTTTGAATGTCGTAAGGTGCGTTGGACCAAGCTGTGATCGAGCCCACCGGTGAAGATTTGGAGCAGTTCCAGGAAGACCCAGGGCTCTAGATATTGTACCTTGTTCTTTCCAGTATTTTTTTTCTTTTCTGTTATGCTACTGTCTAGGCATTGCTTTTCATTTCAGTTGTATTTTCATTTCATGCATTGTACAAAGAATGTTATTAATAAAAGTTGCTGTTATTTCAATATCATTTGTCTCTTGTGATTATTTTATATTGCTTAGCTACGCTTAGCGTATGTACTTCTGAGTACGTACGTAGCGGACCTCGTCACGTCCACTTCGCCGTACATTGGGAAGCGGGGCGTGACAATTTTCCTTGAAAGGGCTTGGAATCTGATACCGGTTTAGGCATCAGCATCGCTACAACTGGGATATTTCCAGGAGCGAATCATCATTTGCCTCTGTCGATGTTGAACAAAGGTGGCTTAGTAAACAGGGTTAAGGGTCCTGTCGGCTAAGGCTTTTGACTTCATGAGCCGTAAGGGTCTCACAAAGGTATTTCTCCCTACAAGTCGTGAGGATCTTGTAGGTGTGTTTTCTCCTTGGGAATCATGAGGATTCCTAAGTGCATGTTCTCTTGTAAGTCGTAAGGATCTTACAAAAGGGTTTTCTCCTTATAAGTCAAGAGGACTTATAAGTGTTGTTTGTTGTACAAGCATATCCCTAGTCACGGATGAGACTTTGTTAGGGAAATGTTTATTCGTGCCCGTGGATTGTATACAAGGGTCAATATGAGCCGCTTGTAGGGCAATATTGAAGGTTGTGGGGGTTGCTTAAGAACAGGTTAAGGTTTCTGTAACTTAAGACTTTCAAATCTTATGAGCCGTGAGGGTCCCATAAGAGAGTTTTCCTTACGAGTCGTGAGGATCTCGCAAGTGTATTTTCTCCTTAGGGATCGTGAGGATCCCTAAGTGTGTTGCTTCTTTGTGAGTCGTAAGGATCCCACACGGGTGGTTTCTCCTTATAAGGTCGAGAGGACCCTGTAAGTGTCTTTTAACGAGGTTGCACCCTTTCAGGTTTTCACAAACACTCGCCGGTAGACCTGCTGTTTTTACTCACGGAGCCCTTTCGGTTTTCATCCGTGCCCATTTTGCTTATGGGCATACCGTTTTCATCATCATTTTTTTTGATTTTGTTTATT
Source organism: Agapanthus africanus (assembly GCA_030015575.1). NCBI lineage: Eukaryota > Viridiplantae > Streptophyta > Magnoliopsida > Asparagales > Amaryllidaceae > Agapanthus > Agapanthus africanus. Next base: position 353,376,526 of record CM057351.1, read on the forward strand.
CTCTTTTTTTTATTCTAACGAGGTTGCGCCCTTTCGGGTTTTCACAAGACTCGCCGGTAGCCCTGCTATTTTTACTCACGGAGCCCTTTTGGGTTTTCATCCGTGCCCATTTTGCTTGTGGACATACCCCCTTTTTTTTTTAACCACGCCGGCCTGAGGATGCCGCGGGTTAATAGTAGTTTAACGACGTTTCGGTCATTTGCAAGTTTTAGGACATTGCGGTCCGTCGTTAGTTTAGGGACGTTTCGGTCCGACGCCAGTTTTAGGACATAGTGGTCCACCGTCGCCATATTTGAGGCGAATCTCTAGTTTACTGACTTTTCGGTCTATAGCCAGTTTTAGGACATAGTGGTCCATCGTTAGTTTAACGACGTTTCGGTCTATGGGGCTTTCCCTATGAATGAGCATGATGCCCCCGGAATATCCATCTTTCTCGAGGCATGTGGTTGTGGCGGGCTCACCTTCCAGTTTTCGGACAGCGCGAGTTTGCCTTATTGGTATTGGTCTTCAACCCAGTTTTTGAAGACGTAGCAATTTTCGAGTGGATGACCCATTACTCTGTGGTAGGGACAATAGTTAGGATTGTTAACGTCATCTGGCTGCAACGGACGTTTTGGATCTGGCAGAGTGATGAGCCCGCTGCGCACTGCTAGCTCGAACAATCTCTTTGTTTTATCTTTGAGAAACGAGTAAGGACGTTTCAACTTCTCATTGAGGTATCGCGGCTTATTGTTTTGACAACAAAACGATCTCAGGTTACTCGGCTGTTGTTGAGCTTTGGCGACAAAGGTCGCTTTTCCATTCCCCTTATCCTTTTTGTTCGATCCCTTGTTCGCGTGTCCGAGATTCTTTCCGGGTAGCGTGCAATTGCACGGCTGAATGTTCTCGCAGCTCCTCAATTCTTTCGTTTCAGAGATGGATTCCTTGAAGAGAGGACCGTGGGCTACTTTTTCGTCGGAGTCGCTCCCGAAGGTGAGAACTCGCGATCCCCCGGGATCAACCCTATGACAATCGCCAGCAATTCTTTTATGCTCATCTGTCGCATTCTTCTGCTGTCTACGAGCTTCACGCTTTGTCCTGTTGAAGTGTTGCCTGTGAGCGACATACCCTTGCCATCAACACTTAACGGAGTTGCAGTCCTCAGTAGGATGTGCGATCTTCTGATGATATAAGCAGAAGTTAGGATGTACTTCCGCTTCATCAAGATGTATGCCACCAGGAGACTTTTCTCCGAAAGAGGGCAGCCTCATCCCCATCGATATCGCTTTGGCGAATCGTTTCCTTGTCTTGATCCTGCTTTCATTTGCGTCGGATGTACTTTGATCCGGTGGGAGTGTTTCGACCCTTTTGTCCAGTCGCCGGCGTTTAGCTTTCTCGAATATGGCCATCTCGCGCTCTCGATCGGTTTTGCTTTTAAGACGGGCTTCGTTCAGGAAGGCATCGATCATCTCGTCTGACGGCCACAGAAGTTCTGGTTCAGGATCTGCCCCCAGCTTCTCTGTGTAAGGAGCTTCTTCGTCATTTATTGACGAGTGAGAGATCACATGGGAGGTTGCCACATAATCTTCAGATTCATCCAACGAGTCTTCTCCATTGTCATCATCTCCGTCCTCAAGGACGTGGCTGAGAAATTCTTGGAGTGTGACTGGGGTCCGCCCCTTCTGATTATATTCTACCAACGCGTCAATCTGTTTTTGCAGGTCCGTACGCTTGTCACCAGGCTGCATGGGCTTTTCGGTCTTCTTCTTCTTCGAAGAATTTGACGGCTGGGTGTGAGCACTCTGACCATCACCACTCGTTTTTGGAGTTGGGCACGGTTTCAGCATTCCCTCGATGATCTCGGGTTCCAGTGGATTTTTCCACCTGATTGCCGGGCACGTTTGGAGATCCTTTAGCATTCTTTTAGTTTTGGTCGAAAGAGTCACCTCCCATGGAGCTTCCTCAACAAAAGAGCATGTTGCCCCCGGTGTATTTGTCTTCTTAGGAGTGTGAGGCTGTGGCGGGTTCACCTTCCAGTTTTCGGATAACGCGAACTTGCCTTGTTGGTACTGATCCTCGATCCATCCCTTAAAGACGAAACAATCTTCGATTGGATGGCTTACCGCTTGGTGGTAAGGGCAGTAATTTGGATCGTTGACATCGCCTGGCTGTAACGGACGTTTTGGATCCGGCAAATTTATAAGCTTGTTGCGCACTGCCAGCTCGAACAGTCTCCTCGTTTTATCCTGAGGAAACGAGTAAGGACGTCCTAGTCTCTCCTCGAGGGATGTGCGTGGACGCACGTTGTTTTGGCGAACAACCGGCTTTAAGTTGCTCGGCCGTTGCTGAGTATTGGCAACGAAGATTGCCTTCCCTTTCCCCTTTTCATTCCGAGGCTCTGTCTTTGAAGAAGAAGGTTTATGGCCCATCTGGTCCATTTGGGCCAGCTTGTCAATCAAGGCCTGGAAGGTAGTCGGCTTGAAAAATATCATGAACTGGGAGATGGCCGCTTCAGGGTCAAGAGTGCCCACGAACATGCCTACTGCAGGAGCCTCTTCTATGCGTTGTTCGCATTTCGACCATAGGTGCCGCCATCGTGTTGCGTATTAGACCCACGTTTCGCCTGGCCTTATCCTGGCATTAATCAGTGCTGTTATCGGGGTGCGTCCACTAGCATTCGCGAATCTCTTTGTAAACAGCAGCTCCATCTCCGTAAATATCTTGATAGAGTCATTTGGGAGTTCAGAGTACCACTCAAATGCCGTTTCTGACAGGCTGCCAACAAATTGGCGGAGCAGCAATTTATCATCACCTCCAGTGTTGCCGCACATGGCTCTAAATTGAGCGACGTGTTGTTGCGGATTTCCCGTCCCCTTATATATGTGGAACTTAGGGATCGTATATCCCGGCGGGTAACTAATTTGGTCATACCAGCCTGGGTAGGGTCGTCCGGTTCTAGCAATTTGCCCAGCCGCTTCATTTGCCTGGTGAGCTCGTATTTGCTGAGCTATATGGTCATCCAGTGCGGCCTTGGAAATGGTTTCTTCCTTGGCTGCTGAAAGAGCCGGAGGAGGATTCGATGTCTCTCCTTTGTCATCTTCAAGGACAATCGGAGGATCTTCAGCAGGAGGATCCGGCTGTAACCTCATCCCTACCATATCTTGGAAAAGGAGCGTCATTTGTTTTATGTTAGCCGCTTGCTCTGCGGCTTCTTTGTCCTTCTTTTCGAGGACTCTGCGTAAGAAGTCAGCGTCAGTTTCTTGTTCGTAACGTTGTTCTGATGACGATTTCGAGCTTTCTTTTGGCCCAGTAAGTGCAGCCATTGCAGTCATCATTTCCTGAAGCTTCTGTTGCTGCTCCGGGGATTTTTTCACTGATCGGGTGAGCGGTCGGTGGCCCGTAGAGGCACGGCTTTCCTCCATTCCGGAAGCCATAAAAACAGTGTGCACCACCATGCCCCCAGACTTGGGGCGTTTGTGTTCAGCGTCTTTGTGATCTGCCACGTTTACTGGGGCTTTCTCTGGCCGCCTTCTTTTCTGAGTGGTTGACGTTGAGGGGGCCGCTGTCGTGAGCATCCAAGTAGTCATCATCTTTTGCGGCTTAACAGGACGGTTTTCTTCCTGCCGGACCTTCAGTTTCTTGTGCCGGCGAGAGAAATTTGGATCGATCACTGACTCTCGGACTTGTCGCCGGATTTTGTAAACTTTGGAAAACAGCCGTTGAGGGGACTGCTTCGGCTTTATTTCCGTGACAGTCTCTACCGGTGGCGGAGATCTTTTCAGTACGGCAGTGGGCGAATTCCTGCGTATTCTGTTCAGCAGCTCAAAACTGTTCCCGGTTGGGACAGCAGCATTAACTTCCACTGTTGGAGCTGGTGGCGTTAGCCCAGAGGGGGAGTTGCCCCCGGCCTTCCTTACTCGGCGCCAGTGGCGACGTCGAGCGTGTCGAGCTGATGGAGTTGGTTCGGTGATGGGGATGGCTTTGTCTTGCCCCCTGTCCAGGTGAGGGGCTGCTGCTGGTGTCAGCCTGTTGAATACTGATGTCCTTTGAGAAGCAGTATCCAATCGGTTGAAAACAGTCTTCTGAGCAGGGACAGAAACCGTAGCGGGAGCCGGAACAGTCAATCTTGTAAAGACCGACCTTTGGTAGGAGAAGCCGCCTTGACGACTCCAGGAGTAGGGATGGCTATCCTCTTTGGAATAACCTTCTCTGGGATTGCAAGCTTCATTGTGGACCCACAGGAATTTTGGCCCAGTCTGGCGAAGACCGAGGAGCTGGAGTTGGACGACCCGTTGAGAGGGGTCGCGGCAGTGGCAAGTCGATCGAAGAACGACTTCTTTGGAGCTTCTTGCAATGTCATTGGGGCATTGAAGCTCATCGGCAGGAGCATGATCCCGAAGAATAGTCCAGTGGTGGCTTGAGTTACTTGCTCCACTGGCATCTTGAAAATGGAGGCCGCTTGGGGCCCATAAGTCACTCCTCCAGCAATGACGGAGCGAGAGTTGCAGCTGCAGGCGGTGCAGTTCGAAGCGATCGATCTTCGGTTTTCTGCACGGAGCAAGACACCAAATCTTAGTACCTTGAATCCACAGGCAACCACAGCAAACCGCGATTTGCTCGCGAACACGACACACGAAGTATGGAGTGGAAAGAGGAAAAGGTCCCACCGGGCGTGCCAGAATCTGTTCCCCTCCGAACGGCGGCCGAGACTTTGGGCGTCTTGCCTGAAATTCGGAGCAGATGCTAATTGGTTTTATCCGTCCACCTCTCCGAAGATGCCAAATTGATTTATGGCACCGTGTATCGAAGGTTTAGACGAATGCGGCCGATGTAGCAGACTTCGTCAGATTCCCCCTCGCTTGAGGGGTTTTTGATTGTGGGGACGCTCTTCCCTGCAGGCGCAAGCCTCTGCAGTTAATTACGCTACCGCGTCGCGGTAACAACTTTCTCCTTCTCCAGAATATCACTTCGTGTCGTGGGTGTTTGTTTTGTTTGTGGTTGCCCGTGGATTGTATACGGAGACTAATTTATGTCGTCGCCTGTAGGACGTGGATTAATCCAAATCCGTATTTTCTTAGATTTGGGTTTGGGGTTTTGGTTTAAGGATACGTCAGCCATATTTGAGGCTAAGATCAACTTAAACAGTTGTTAAGGATGCGTTAGTCCAATTTGAGACTAAGATCAACTTAACGGGATCGTTTAGATCCGACAAAAGAGCATTTGGAGGCTCTATTGTTCCAGTTTAGGGACATAGTGGTCCATTGCACGTATGGTCGTCGGGACCCGTCACCTCTCTGACGACGTTGAAGGATTACAACGACAGGTGTCAGAGGAGTTTAGAGATGTACCCTTGAACCAAAGTTGATTGGGGGGATTTATAGTCCAATTTGGGACTAAAGTCTGTTTGAAGGTTTAAGGATACGTTAGCCATATTTGAGGCTAAGATCAACTTAAACAGTTGTTAAGGACACGTTAGTCCAGTTTGGGACTAAGATCGACTTAACGGGATCGTTTAGATCCGACAAAAGAGCATTTGGGGGCTCTATTGTTCCAGTTTAGAGACATGGTGGTCCATTGCCAGTTTAAGGACATGGTGGTCCAATACCAGTTTAAGGACATAGTGGTCCATGTTCCAGTTTAGGGACATAGTGGTCCATAGGTAGTTTAAGGACGCATAAGTCCGTGGTTTTAAGGATCCCACAGTCCGTATTTTAGTTTAAGGACGCATAAGTCCGTGGGTTTAAGGACCCCACAGTCCGTCTTGATGTGTGGTCGTCGGGACCCGTCACCTCTTTGAAGACGTTGAGGAATTACAACGCCAAGTATCAAAGGAATGAAGAGATGTACCCTTGAACCAAGGTAGATTAAATAGTCTTTGGCCCAATTTGGGACCAAGACCAATCAATTATGTTATGAGCCCATTAGCCCAGTTAAGTTTGAATTGAGGACTTATGGCCATCTCGGGCTAAGTCCAATCATGTTTGGAATATTGGCTTTCTGTTGGTCCATTGAAGGAGAGGCTTTGCCTCTAGAACTTAGCCAATTGGGCTGAAGCCAGTGTTAGACACTAAAGACCAACCAGTGTTGAACACTGGGAATGAGATTGACAAGTTAGTGTTTAGCACTAAAAGATAGTTGGTGTTAAACACCAGCAACAGGGGCTTTCAAATTAGTGTTAAATACTAAAACAAATCAGTGTTAAACACTGGTAACAGAGATCTCAAATTAGTGTTGAACACTAAAGTAAATCAGTGTTAAACACTGGGAACAGAGTTTCAATTTAGTGTTAAACACTAAGGAAAGAGGGGTCACGTGGTAACACGTGAGGGCGCCCTGATCCCTTTATTTTATTCGGTCAAAAGTCTTGAATACTTTGAAGTATCACGTGATATCACGTGATGGGCATTTTGATGTTTGTCTGTTAAAGCTTCGGCCAAGGGGTCACGTGGTAGCACGTGAGAGCGCCCTAGAGCTCTTTATTTTTGTTCTGCAGATAAGTGTTTAACACTTTTAATTCTGAAAGCCATCACGTGTAGGCACGTGATGGGGGCTCATGCTTTGATCTGTTAAAATGTCCATTGGGGATCACGTGGTGACACGTGAGGGTGCCCCAGAGCTTCTTTTTTGTGGATCTTTTCAGGGGTCACGTGATAGCATGTGACCCTGTTTCTCTGCCTGTTTGAAGATGTGTTTATCTTTTTTAAGAATTAAATTCTTCATAGGGTTAAACCCTAGCAATAACTTTAGAGGAATTAAATTTCTAGTTTCTTCTGAAGAATTATATTCTTAGATAGAGTTATACTCTAGTTTCTTTTCTGTAGGAATTAAATTCCTCATGTATGTGAAGAAATTCTGGATTAGGGTTAAACCCTGGTTCAGCCCATTTTGAAGGAATTAAATTCCTATAACATAGGGTTAAACCCTAATTTTATCTCAAAGGAATTAAATTCCTATAATTTTATGAGAATTAAATTCTCCAACTTCCATTCCCTCTCTATGTTTTGGATCTGCATGGCAGGATCTCAACCCAATGAGAATTAAATTCTCAATTCATGGAGAGATATGCACTTTGCAGATCCTCTACTAAAGAGAGAACTAAGTTCTTCTTTTTAATATAAGAGTTAAACTCTTTTGAGAATTAAATTCTCTTTTTAGAAGCCTTCCCTTTCTTACCTAGGGTTTTTCTTTTGCAGAGAATTAAATTCTCCCCTCTTTTCTTTTTTCTCTTGAGAATTAAATTCTCCTCCCTCTGTTTCTTCTCCCAAAAAAAAAGTAGATCCCCCTCTCTTCTCTTCTTGGCTCCTATTTATAGGAGAAGGAAGAGAACCAATTTGTTTAGCAAATCTCTCATTGAGAGATTTGATTTATATTTATCATTAATCTGGGCTTTTAGATTGTTAAGTGAATTTTATTCACCATTGGATTTTAAATCCAAAGATATCCCTTTGTTATCTCAGTTAGATTTAGGGGGGAAATCTTTCCAAGTCCAAGATTTTTCCGTAAATTGGTGATATTTAATCACCCTTGGATCTTTAATCCAACGGTCCCCATAATCCTTTTCCATTTGGAAAGATTTGGAAGCTTTTAGAATTTAATTCTATTAACTGTAAGGCTTTCGAAGCCAGTCACGTGCTGACACGTGACCCTTGGTCACGTGTGAGCACGTGACCCCCAATTGGTTCTTTTATCAGCGTTTACATATGCTTCAATTGTAACCGTCACGTGTCAACACGTGACCATTGGTCACGTGTGAGCACGTGACACCTCATTGAGGTAATCCCTCCAGCCATTTGTTATTTTATTTTTGTTTTAACTATCACGTGTCAACACGTGACCATTGGTCACGTGTGAGCACGTGACCCCTAATTGGGTCCTTCTTCAGCCATTTGTTTTATTTTGTTGTTTTAACCATCACGTATCAACACGTGACCATTGGTCACATGTAAGCACGTGATACCTCGTTGAGGTATTTTCTGACTTTTAGAATTAAATTCTATTCATTATTTTAGAGGCTTTAAAAGCCCATCACGTGTCTGCACGTGACCCATGGTCACGTGTGAGCACGTGATGCCCCATTGGGGTCTTTTCTGAGTTTTTATTATATCTTTTAACTCTTCCAGCGGGTTCTTAAAGGTCCATCACGTGTGGACACGTGATGCCTCATAACTTTTGATCCCGGATGAATTATGAGGCCCATAATATATCAAATCGAAGGGTTTTTCGAGATGCTTCCAATACCATCAGAATTTATAGTTCCTCCTTCGAGAACTTATCAAAATACAGGCCGAAAGATATTGGTTCGCATTTCCTTAAGCGTATCGCTTCCATTTGATACCTTGGACTCTTCTGCGCAGAAATTTTCGGCGGGAACAAATGGTATTCAGAACTCCCGAACGATTCCATCAAGACGTTCGCTGAAATGGAATTGCTATTCACTCAGCGATTCGCAAGCGCCAGCGAACGCACTCCGATAACAGCATTAATTAATGCCAGGGTGAAACCAAGCGAAACGTGGGTGCAGTACGCTATACGATGGCGAAATTTGTGGTCGAAATGCGAACAACGCATTGAGGAAGCGCCCGCGGTGGGCATATTCGTGGGTACACTAGATCCTCATGCAACCATCTCACAGTTCATGATGTTCTTTAAACCAACCACGTTCCAGGCTCTGATCGACAAGTTGGCCCAGATGGACCAGATGGGTCACAGACCACCTCCCCCGAAGCCAGAACCTCGGAATGACAAGGGTAAAGGGAAGGCAACCTTCGTTGCGAACGCACAGCAGCAACCCAGTACCCCAAAGCTGGCGGATCAGCTGGAAGAAAGACGGCGGTATTACAACGAGAAAATGAAGCGCCCCTACTCATTCCCGCGGGATAAGACAAAGAGGCTATTTGAGCGGCAATATGCAACAAGCTTATCAACTTGCCAAACCCGAGGCGGCCGCTGCAACCCACTGAGGTGAATAACCCCAATTATTGCCCGTACCATCAAACGGTAAGCCATCCAATTGAGGATTGCTTCGTCTTCAAAGGATGGATTGAGGATCAATACCTCCAGGGAAAGTTTGCGCCGTCCGAAAAATGGAAGGTGAACCCGCCACAGCCGCATACTCCCAAGAAAGCAGATACACCGGGGGCAACTTGTTCCTTTATTGAAGAAGCTCCATGGGAGGTCGTGCTATCAGCTAAAACCAAAAGGATGCTGAGTGATCTTCACGCGTGCCCGGCGGTCGATTGGAAGAACCCGCTTGAACCTCAAATTATCGGAGGGATGCTGAAGCCGCGTCCAACTACAAAGAGCGGTGGTGATGGCCTAAGTACTCACGTCCAACCGTCAAAATATTCGAAGAAAAAGAAGAAGAAAACCAAAAAGCCCGTGAAGCCTGGAGACAAGCGCACGGATTTGCAGAAACAGATTGACGCGCTGGAGGAGTACAATCAAAAGGCGCGGACTCCCGTCACACTGCAAGAGTTCCTCGACCACATCTTTCAAGAGGAAGATGATGGAGAAAGCTCGTCGGATGAGTCCGAGAGATATGTAGCGAGTTGTCATGTGATTTCCCACTCACCTACTAACGATGAGAAAATTCCTGGCACTGAGAAACTTGGGGCACAGTCTGAACCAGGACTTGTATGGCCAACAGATGAAATGATTGACACCTTTCTAGACGAGATTCGTTTGAAAAGTAAAGCCGATCAGGAGCGTGAGATGGCTGCATCGGAAGGAGCGAAACGCAAGCGGCTAAACGAAAGAGTCAAAGCACTCCCGCCAGATCAAAAGACACCCGATGTGGATAAAAATATATTCAAGACGAGGAAAAGGTTTGCCAAAGCCATGTCGATTGGAATGAAGCTGCCACCCTCGGAAGAAAACACGTTCGATGGGGCGGAGAGGCACCCTAATTATTGCGCATATCATCGGAAGATTTTGCACCCCACTGAAGAGTGCGACACTTTTAAAATGTGGTGGCAGGGATATGTTGCTCACCGACAACGTTTTAAGCGCATGAAACGCAAAACTCGTCAGGAACGAAGAAGTACGGCCGAAGGACACAAAAGAACTGCCGGCAATTGTTACATGATCAACACCGGGGGATCACAAGTTCTCACCTTTGGGAGCGACTCTGATGAGGAAATGGCTCTGGGCCCTCTCTTTAAAGAATCCATTTTAGGGAAAGAAGAAGAATCGGAGGCCTGCGAAAACATTCAGCTGCGCAACCGCACGCTCTCGGAAAAGAATCTCGGCCCCGCGAATAGAAAAGATAAGGGAAAGGAAAAGGTCACTGAGGATATCGCCTTAGATGACCAAGTCATTAAAGAGTTGACTGCCAAGGACCCTCCCAGGAAGGGTAAGGTGGACTACAACATCCTAGCACACCTAAGAAAGCTACCTTCGCAGCTCAGCATTCTCGACGCCCTTCTATTATCAAAAGAAGCAAGAGATTCATTAATCAAGGCGTTATAAGAACCCGAGCAGTTCCAAGCTTTCCTGGCTGAAGAAAAGATGAAAGATGAATTGGACGAAGTGCACACGGCCGATGTCACTTTCGGTGACGAAGACCTTCTCCTCGGGACGTGCGACCACAACCGTCCCCTATACGTCTCCGGATATTGCCACGATATCAAGATAGGCAAGATTCTCGTGGATAATGGATCCTCCGTCAATCTCCTTAATGTTCGGGTGTTGAAGGAAATCTACATAAGCGTGCAGCACCTCGCTCGTGACAAAATTACCATCTCCGGTTTCGACTCCCAGTCATCACGGACTCTCGGATCTGTGATATTAACACTACGCTTCGGGCTGCTTGTCACGGACATCAAGTTTCACGTCATTGACGCCAAGACCTGCTACAACGCCTTGCTCGGTCGCCCTTGGTTACACGAGTACAACATCATCTCTTCTACGCAGCATCAGTGTATGAAGTACTTTAAGGATGGTTTCGAGTATACCGTAACAGGTGAGCTGAACCCATTTTCCGTGAACGAAGTCCGCAAGTACGAAGATGCAAAATACTTTTTGCCAGATTTCGAGGATACAGAAAGGTGTCGCAAGCCGGAGGACAAAGCCGCCGCCACCATCCCTGTTTTCGGGAGCGATACCGAAGAAGAAGAAGAGATAGTTTACGCTGGTCCGTCCCGACACAACAACCCGGGACCGTCCGCCCCTATGTTGATCTTCGGAAGTGACTCGGAAGATGAGGTTAATGCCGTGTTCTCCAATCGGCCGTCAATACAAGCATCCCCTGGCGATGATCAGAGTTTGCAAATCACCATGGTGCCGCGGGAACACTGCAAGGATCTCGACACACTTCAAGCTTACAATGTGCAGGACCTACAGACGTTTTACGTCCCTCCTAGGCGAAAGGGTGAGAAGGTGATCCTATTCTATCGATCCTCCGAAACGAGAGTAGAGAAAGAGATCTGGCATGGCGCGGATTCTACACTCGACAGGCTCCAACCCATCCGATTGCCCAGATATTACACAAACGGACTAAAGAGGCTATTGAAGCGCCAAGGGGTACCCTTAAAACAGACTGTTCGACAAGCTCGATTCTACAACAGGATTTGGGATGTCCCTGGAACTCAGCGCAAATTGCCCAACGGGAGAATGGAAACGCTCGGGCTTGGATATGCGAGATCCGGGGAACGGAGACGAGTCCACGGTATATAACTTCGATGAGGAAGAGGACGCCCTGTCGAGAGATGCTAACCCCTCGTCAAAACTGGATCCCGCGAGCGAAGTGCCGAGTCCGTCGTTTGAAGAGCGAATGGACAAGCTTATCAGGAAAGCGGGTCAGAAAGCTCGGGAAGACCATAATCACGAGATGGCCATCTACGAGAGGGCCAGGATGCAACGTCTGTTTCAACAGACCACAAAAGACGAAGATGCTCCTCTCTGTCAACCCGTTGTGCAAAAGGCCCGACACAGAGGCAGAAGTAAGTCAAGAAGCGGAAAAAGGAGTCGACAACAATGATGCAGGATTAGAGAGTCATGTGATCGGGCATTACGCGGTCCGGATTTGTCCCTCATGAAGAAGATGAGTCGAGCGTATTCCTTCCCTCGAGACAAGACGAAGAAGTTACTCGAGCTCGCTATAAAACATCAAATGATCGCACTTCCGGAGTCTAAGCACCCTGAGCAAGCTAACAAAGTTTCTCATCCGGGCTATTGCTCTTATCACCGAGCCATAGGACACCCCCTCGAAGACTGTTTTACCTTCAAGAACTGGGTCGAAAACCAGTACTAGCGGGGTAGATTTGCTTTATTCAGCAGCTGGAAGGTAACGCCGCCACAAAAGCACGAACCCAAGGCCACAAGAGCAGAACCAGATCCACATCGGTCTTAGAAGCGGATTCGCACTTGTCACATGATAACAATATTAAAAGAAGAGCCCGAGAACATGGATGACCTTCCCTGGTGCTTTGAGAACAGCAATGACGAGGTGATCTCAGAATTTCCACCAGCTCCGATAGAACTAGAAGATGGCATACATACTACTGCAGATAACCTCAAGAAAATTGAGTTGGGGTCGGCAGATGATCCGCGACCGACATTCGTTAGTAAGCTGCTGTCTGAAGAAAGGGTGGCTGCGTTAAAGGACGTGCTTCTACAGCACAGAGACTGCTTCGCATGGAACTATTCCGAAATGCCGGGATTAGATCCAGAGATTGCTGTGCATAAATTAGCAATATCCCCGGATATCAAGCCGGTCAAACAGGCGCCAAGAAGGATGCGGCCCGAGCTTGAGATGAGCATTAATGCCGAAGTCAAGAAGCTGATCGATTCTGGGTTTGTCCAGGAAGTACAGTATCCTGACTGGGTCGCCAACATCGTCCCGGTGATGAAGAAAAATGGAACAGTACGCATATGTGTGGACTTCCGAGATCTCAACAAAGCCTGCCCGAAAGACGATTTCCCAGTGCCGGTCACCGAACTAATGATAGACAATACGTCCACTCATGAGGTTTTCTCCTTTATGGACGGTTCATCAGGGTACAATCAGATAAAGATGCATCCCGAAGATCAGAAGCACACCGCTTTCCGGACTCCTTTGGGTATATTCTGCTACAAAGTTATGCCCTTCGGTTTAAAGAATGCCGGTGCTACCTATCAAAGGGCCATGACAAAAATCTTCGATGATCTCATACATGAAATCGTCAAGTGCTATATCGACGACCTCGTAGTAAAGAGCATATCATATGAAGAGCATTTAGAGCATCTGAGGACCGTATTTCAACGCCTTCGGCAATATAATTTGAAGATGAATCCCCTCAAATGCGCGTTCGGAGTCTCCTTGGGTAAATTCCTGGGATTCATCATCCGACACTGAGGTATCGAAATAGATCCATCTAAGATCAAGGCGATCATGGAAATGCCACCGCCGAGAACTCTCAAACAATTGCGGTCTCTCCAAAGGAAGCTCGCGTACGTCCGGCGGTTTATCGCCAACCTGTCAGGCAAGTGCCGTCCTTACAGCCACCTGATGAAGAAGGGAACCCCGTTCGTCTGGGACCAAAAATGCCAGAGCGCGCTAGATGAGATCAAGCAGTACCTGCAGAACCCGCCGGTGTTAGCTGCTCCAGTCAAGGGAAAGCCCCTTATTCTTTATACAACAGCCCTTGAGAATTCCTTAGGCGCATTATGGGCACAAGAAAACGACCAAGGGAAGGAGAGAGCGCTCTACTATTTAAGCCGAGTTCTTCTGGGGGCAGAAAGCAATTACTCCCCTATTGAAAAATATTGCCTGGCGTTAATCTTTGCGATAACAAAACTCCGGCACTATGCATTGGCACATGAAGTCCGTCTTATATCAAAGGTGGACCCTCTAAAATATCTAATGTCAAAGGCCATATTGACAGGGAGACTCGCTAAATGGGCCCTGCTCTTGATGGAGTTTTCAATAACCTATCAGCCTCTTAAGGCAGTGAAAGGCCAAGCCATCGCCGACTTCCTTGCTGAGCATCCAGTACCTGCCGGTTCTCTTCTAAATTGCTATTTGCCGGACGAACATGCGTTTGACGCGATCGACGGTAGTGATACCCGATGGGAACTTTATTTCAATGGAGCGTCCTCCGTAAAGAAGCGCAAACAAAGTACCCCAATGATCAAATCGGGGGTAGGCCTAATCTTCGTAACTCCACAGGGAGGGATAATGCGCTTCGCTTTCTCCTTAACGGAGTCGAGGACGAATAACGAAGCTGAATACGAAGCTTTGATAGCAGGCCTCGAGATCACCATTGACATGGGAATTGAAAACCTCCTCATATACGGGGATTCTCAACTGGTCGTTAGTCAAGTAAACGGCAACTACCAAACGTGCAAACCGGAGTTGGTAAAGTACGGTGAAAAGGTGCAACAACTGTTGACCCAAATTCCCTCCTACACTTTGGAAAGCATACCACGCGCGGAAAATAACAAAGCGGACGCGTTAGCTAAGCTCGCTAAAGAACTAGCTGACAAGAACCTCGATGACGTCAGAATCGTGGTACAAAGCCGTCGAGTGCTCGCCCCAGCAGAACTATCTCCGGAATCATCCAAAGAAAAGGGGGAGACTAAGCAGACGGCCCTACAAATAAAAGACCGTTAGAAGGCCGAGGACTGGAGGGAAGTCTTCATAGACTACTTTAAGTCCCACCGAATGCCCGAAGAAGCGTCCTCAAGACATCAGCTCATGAAACGAGCTCTATCTTTCGCTTTCGTCAACGATACTCTATACAAGAGATCGTTTAATTCTCTATGGCTGAGATGCTTAGGACCTGACGAAGCAGAAAGAGTCGTTCAGGAAGTTCATGACGGAATCTGTGGTTCTCATCAAGCAGGCCCGAATATGAAGTTAAAAATTAAACGGACGGGTTACTACTGGCCCACGATGATCCAGGACTGCCTCGAATATGCGAAGCAATGCCACTCATGCCAAATCCATGGGGATTTCATCCACCAGCATCCGAATCCACTACATCCAACGGTGGCTAGCTGGCCGTTCGAAATGTGGGGAACTGACATAGTCGGCCCCATCGAACCGGCATCGTCCAGGGGACATCGTTTCATCTTGGCGACGACTGATTACTTCTCCAAATGGGCAGAAGCAGTACCGTTGAGGGAAGTGAAGACGGAGAATATCCTCCACTTTTTCAAGACGCACGTCATTTATCGGTTTGGAACGCCAAGACAGATCATCTCTGATAACGGGCCAGCCTACAGAAGCCACAAGATCAGCCGCTTCGCGCAACAACACAATATAGACTGGAGATATTCCTCAGTTTATAATCCCCGGGCTAACGGTCTAGCTGAGGCCTTCAACAAGACCTTGACAAAGATCATGAAGAAGACGGTGTCCCGAAATAAGAAAAACTGGCATAAGAGACTGCAAGAAGCTCTTTGGGCGTATCGAACTACGTTCAAGACGGCCACGAGCGCGACGCCATACGCATTGGTATTCGGTACGGAAGCAGTACTCCCCCTCGAGATAGAGCTACATTCTCTACGAATGGCAGTCCAACACGAGTTGACAAACGAAGAAAATGCTCACCTTCGGCTTGAGGAGTTTGACGCCCTTGATGAAACCCGGCTCATAGCGCAACAAAATCTGGAGGCTTACAAAGAGAAAATGACGTGCTCGTATGAAAGATCGACCAGGCCGAGGACATTCCGTCAAGGCGAACTCGTGTTAGTGGTCAAAAGGCCTATGATCCCTAATCGCGCCAAGCGGGGAAAGTTCGAGCCGAACTATGAAGGCCCGTACATCATAGACAAGGTCTATCAGGGTGGAGCCTATCTACTCATGGATATGCACGGTGAAAGGCCTTTCAGGCTAATAAACGGCCGCTTTCTCAAGAAATACTACGCTTAATGGGCCACAACCTAGGTCAATGGTAGATGACGACGACTATGTCCGCTCGCTATCTTCCTAGACTAAAGCTCTATAAGTAGTAGCCGGCCCTCTCCATGTCGGACCGAAACGTCCTTAAACTAACGACGGACCGAAACGTCCTTAAACTAAAGACGGACCGAAACGTCCTTAAACTAACGTCGGACCGAAACGTCCTTAAAACTACTACCGCAGCATTCTTAGGCTGATGAGATGAATAAAAAAAATAATAAAAAAAAATAAAAAACGGTATGTCCATAAGCAAAAAGGGCACGGATGAAAACCCGAAAGGGCTCCATGAGTAAAAACAGCAGGGCTACCGGCGAGTGTTCGTGAAAACCCGAAAGGGCGCGACCTCGTAAAAAAAATAAAAAATAAAATATATAAATAATAAAGGTATGTCCATAAGCAAAATGGGCACGGATGAAAACCCGAAAGGGCTCCGTGAGTAAAAACAGCAGGACTACCGGCGAGCGATCCTTACGACTCACAAGGGAGCAACACACTTGCAGGGTCCTCACGACCTTGTAAGGAGAAACCACCCGCGTGAGATCCTTACGACTCACAAGGGAGCAACACACTTAGGGATCCTCACGATTCCTAAGGAAAAAATACACTTGCGAGATCGTCACGACTCGCAAGGAGAACTCTCTTATGGGACCCTCACGGCTCATAAGACTTGAAAGTCTTAAGTCACAGAGACCTAAACCTGTGCTTAAGCAAAATCCCCCATAACCTTCGACAATGCCCTACAAGCAGCTCATACTGACCCTTGTATACAATCCACGGGCACGAATAAACATTTCCCCAGCAAAGTCCCATCCGTGACTAGGGGTATGTCCCTATGGTGAACAACCCTTATAAGTCCTCTCGACTTATAAGGATAAAGCCCTCTTGCAGGATCCTTACGACTTACAGAGGAATATACACTTAGGAATCCTCACGATTCCTAAGGAGAAAATACACCTACAAGATCCTCACGACTTGTAGGGAGAGATACCTTTGTGAGACCTTTACGGCTCATGAAGTCAAAAGCCTTAGTCGACAGGACCCTAACCCTGGTTTGCTAAGCCACCTTTGTTCAACATCGACAGAGACAGATGATGATTCGCTCCTGGCCATATCCCAGTTGTAGCGGTGCTGATGCCGAAATCGGTGTCTAATTTCAGGTTTATGGCGAAAAGCCAGTAGGCCGCACGTGCATACGAGATAGCCGAAATGATGGGGCAACTTGCAATAAAAAGCAGCAAGTAAAAATGTATGCACGCAAAATAGCCGAAATGATGGGGCAACTCGCAATAAAAAGCAGCGAGTAAAAATGAAATAAATAGCCGAAATGATTGGGCACCGCGAAAAATAGCCGAAATGATAGGGCAATCGCGACCTCCGCGATATAAAAGCTGAAATGATAGAGCATCGCGAAAAAAGAAATAAAATAAAATAAAAAGTTTTAATTTATGCCCTACAGGTGATGTTACATCACACCCTGTATACAATCTAAGGACGTAAACAAAGAAGTGATCATACTCCTCCCCCAGGTCTCATCATAAGAAGAAGCCAAAATCTAGACGGGCCGCGAATGACTTAGAGATCATCTCAGCACTCGTCTCGTAACAACGAACACAACTTCAAGCGAAACGGAACAGCGGCAACCCCTAGTTCCATGGCTCGGCGATATACATGTCACCAACAGCCAAACCTCCATTCCGTGAAATGCGGATACAATCAGCAAAATTCCTGGTTACGTGGAACGCGGATAACGTCACTCTTTGACCCCGTGGAAGACGTCCAGAGCGGATCCTGGCCCTCGCAGAGCACGGCAGTGAACCCATGTGAAGCATCCAGAGCGGAGCCTAGTCCTCACCGAACACGGCAGTGAACCCGTCTGAAGAATCTAGTGCAAAATTCCTGGTTACGTGGAACGGGGATAACGTCACTCTTTGACCCCGTGGAAAACGTCCAGAGCGGATCCTGGTCCTCGCAGAGCACGGCAGTGAACCCGTGTGAAGCAACCAGAGCGGAGCCTAGTCCTCGCCGAACACGGCAGTGAACCCGTGTGAGGCATCTAGTGCAAAATTCCTGGTTACGTGGAACGCGGATAACGTCACTCTTTGACCCCGTGGAAAACGTCCAGAGCGGATCCTAGTCCTCGCAGAGCACGGCAGTGAACCCGTGTGAAGCATCCAGAGCGGAGCCTGGTCCTCGCCGAACACGGCAGTGAACCCGTGTGAGGCATCTAGTGCAAAATTTCTGGTTACGTGGAACGCGGATAACGTCACTCTTTGACCCCGTGGAAAATGTCCAGAGCGGATCCTGGTCCTCGCAGAGCACGGCAGTGAACCCGTGTGAAGCATCCAGAGTGGAGCCTAGTCCTCGCCGAACACGGCAGTGAACCCGTGTGAGGCATCTAGTGCAAAATTCCTGGTTACGTGGAACGCGGATAACGTCACTCTTTGACCCCGTGGAAAACGTCCAGAGCGGATCCTGGTCCTCGCAGAGCACGGCAGTGAACCCGTGTGAAGCATCCAGAGCGGAGCCTAGTCCTCGCCGAACACGGCAGTGAACCCGTGTGAGGCATCTAGTGCAAAATTCCTGGTCACGTGGAACGCGGATAATGTCACTCTTTGACCCCGCGGAAAACGCCCAGAGCGGAGCCTGGTCCTCGCCAAGCACGGCAGTGAACCCGTGTGAAGCATCCAGAGCAAACACCGGACTGTGGAGTCCTTAAAATCCACGGACTATGATGTCCTTAACCTCGACCGTAATGTCTTAAAACTAACAATCAACCACCCTGATTCTATATTGATTCCACCTTGGTTTAGGGGTACATCTCTTCATTCCTTTGATACCTGGCGTTGTAATTCCTCAACGTCTTCAAAGAGGTGACGGGTCCCCACAACCACACATATCGGACTGTGGAGTCCTTAGATCCACGGACTATGACGTCCTTAACCTTGATCGTATGTCTTAAAACTAATATCGAACTGTGGAGTCCTTAAATCCACGGACTATGACGTCCTTAACCTTGACCGTGATATCTTAAAACTAATATCGGACTGTGAAGTCCTTAAATCCACAGACTATGACGTCCTTAACCTTGACCGCGACGTCTTTAAACTATGATACTTTGAGCAACCCCTGACCCCGTGAAACACGGATAAGGGCGACTACATCCAGCACTTGCGGGTCTTCACGACCTGTAAGGAATAAAACTCTCTTGTGAGATCCTTACGACTCTCAAGGAAAAACCCGCTTAAGAATCCTCACGATTCTTAAGAAGAACTTACACCTATGGGATCCTCTCGACCTGTAGGGAGAAAAACTCTTTATGAGACCCTCGTGGCTCATAAAGCGCAAAAGTCTTAGGAAGCAAATCTTAACCCTGAATCCTAAGCCATCGCTACCCTGCAAGGAGATCAAGATAAATTGTCCGCAAAACTCATTCATAGAAAGGAGACACACCATTGAGAAGAAAAATGTATCTTTTATTCATAAAACAAAATGGATACAAAGTACAATTCATGAAAGGACAAAAAGAAGATACTCTCATCCATGAGTATGTACAAAAACATAAAAGAAGGAAAAGATACAAGTCTTCAAGCCGGCGGGCGATGTAGCAATTTTACCAGCTCATCTTTCTGTTGCTGAGTCACGGCTTCATGATTCAGGATCTCCAGAAGACGAGCCTCCGCCTGAGCCTGCTGGGCCTGATACGAAGCAAGCCGAACTTCAAGCTCTTTCTCGGTGGCTTTATGGGCCTCGACCCTTTCACGAGTGAACGTGGCAGCTTTATCGAGAGCCACCGCCTCTTTGATGGACTCCTGAAGCACCCGCCAGAGTTCATATGCTTTGTTGGCCTTGGCGGTAAGATTAGCGTGAAGCTCGCTCAGCGCCTTGGAAGCTAGCTCCCTCTCCGAGAATTTGCGACTGAGCCTCTTCTCGCATGACACCATCGCTCTATCAGATTACGCAGGCCCACTTTCACGGCTTCAGCCTCTGAAGCAGGACGGGTACGTTCAAGACGATGTAAACAAACCCTGGTCGATAATAGTAGTCGGTCTGAAACACGTGCACGTCATCTGGTATGGGAAGCAACAAGAAAGATTTCCGACGTATTTCAAGCATGCATTCGCAATCATATGAGTATTCAAAAAAATAATAATAATAGCATTTGCAATCATATGAATATTCATAATGCCCAAAAAAAAAGGGTCTGATACGCATGAGAATGATAATAGCATTTGCAACTAAAGAAAGTTCTCATGGGAAGAACACAAAGTTCATTTATGCAAGCAAAAACATACATGCGGATACCCAGCACACATGAAAGTTCAACATAAAGCAGGCGAAGACTAATTTGAAAATACTACACTAGC
Source organism: Agapanthus africanus (assembly GCA_030015575.1). Classification (NCBI taxonomy): domain Eukaryota; kingdom Viridiplantae; phylum Streptophyta; class Magnoliopsida; order Asparagales; family Amaryllidaceae; genus Agapanthus; species Agapanthus africanus. The sequence goes on from CM057351.1 coordinate 353,396,752, forward strand.
GGGAAAAGGTCGCCGAACAAAGGATCGGTAGCGCAAGGGTTGACAAAACAAAAAACAAAATTCTCCATCTCTCTCTCCGCTCTCTCTAACACGTCAAAACGCTGGTTCTCGCAAGGAGTCGCTCCCCACCGATTAGCGCCATGTTCGTCCGCAAAAGCAGACATAACGGCCCGACGAGCTCTTATTTCGCTCAAAAGGTGAACCGAGCGATCTTTCAAAGCTTGAGTAATTAGGCACGCTTCGTGAAAGCCCTCGAGCTTTTCTTCGGCCGCGTCAAGTATCGCCAGGGTCATCTCCGCCGGGTGAGGAAGGACGTCAGCAAGCACGGCGGCAAGAATTATCCGGAGCCAGAGGGAACCCATTGGGAGGGGAGACCCTCTGCGGATCGAGAGTTCATACGCCGCTGAGTCGCATTCGTCGTCGGTAAGAAGGGGATCCACCAATCGGGCGGCAAAGCGGGGGATCATCTCCTCGATAGGAACTTCCCAAGACGGTCGACGAGCATGAGGGCGATTTCAGGCCATGGCGCTCGGTTGTCTCTCAAGACAAATCACACCAAAATGAGAATAAACTTCTCTGTGAAGAGGAAGGAAGGCTATGGCCTCAGATATAAAGAGGTGCATTAAGTGTTGAGCGCGGAAAATCTTGCATGATGAAGCTATTTCCAAGGCCTAGAAAAGGAAAAGCATCGGAAATCAAGGAGATGAAACTATTTCCAAGGCTCCTTTTCTGCATCTGATATTGTGCGCTAAAAATATGGAATGGGAAAATTTTTGAACAGTCCCCTCAAAGGAAAGGACCCCACGTGCGGAGCATGTGAGCCCCAAACTTGACGTGCACTAAAAAATGGAATAGCACCCTGCATATTAGAAGCATCAACAACAACAATAGCAAAATAATAAAATCCCACAGAGAAGCATGCAGACATAGAAAGACATAATAAAAATTATCACTCATGCTTTAAGAAGTTCATACAAAATAAAGAGAACATGATTACAACGGCAAGACCTCAGACGCGGGGCACGGATTGAGAAACTCGAACTTGGCTTTGTCCAAGATCCTCCAAGCATTTCGAACCATCCGAGTATGTTTTCTCTCGCGGTCACAAGCGTCAGGGTCCTCACGAATGTCTTCTACCCTCCGATAGGCAGCAAGTATGGCCGACTGCTGAAAAGCCTGGTGCAAGAGATCAATGAGGTTGTCGCGCCTTCTCTTTGAGATTAGGCTCATCAGATATACCGAATGTATCTTATCCTCGGCAGCGTCCAATGCCCTGAGCGGTACACCAGTGCAGAAGAGAGGAAGCGCCTCCCAGATCGCCAGCACGATGAGTCTCAGAAGAGAAGAGCGACGGGAAAGTAGCCGATGGTTGTACTCGTCAAAGCGGCTCATAATCTCGGCACATTGAGCGTTGGTGAACTCCTGGTTCTGGCTGCGGCCAAGTGCACGAATATTCCCGTAAGAGATGATTTCGTCAAGATCATACAAATGAGCATCCATGCCACCTGAAATAACGATCATGAAAAATTCATTACAAACTTTTTCCTCTCGGATGTGAAGGACAACCTAGGGCAAAGAGACCCTAAGAAGCCTCCATGCGAAGAAACTGGGTTCTTCATAGGAATTAAATTCCTTATTGAGAAAAAGGGAATTAAATTCCCAGAAACATGTTTTCTATGAACGGGGTTAAACTTCATGGATTATCACCATCATTCCCTAAAAGATCATCTAAACCCTAAGAGATTTACTGTTGGAGGTTAAGTGGTTTCATATTTTGGTTAAAGAACTTGAAGAAAAATGGGTTCTCTGTTAAAAAAGGAGTGAAGCCCTTGATGTGGATTTAAAATCCAGCGAGTTTTGTCAAAATGAAGGTGCATCGATCACCATTACCTGAGGAAAAAGAGACTTTTTAAACAGAGTTAAACTCTGAAAATGTTTCAAGGCAGAGAACTGAGCTCTGGAAGAAGAGAATTAAATTCTCAGAAAAAGTTCTCAAAGGAAGAAGATGAGCAAAGTGGAGGCTCTTCTGAAGGGACATGAACATTTATAGGATGTGATGGAGACGCTTCATCTCCCCAAATCCCTAGAGGAATCCAACGGTCACAAAAAATGACAACGTTGCACTCACGTGCAGACACGTGAGAACAACGCTGTGGGGGCATTTGTTTCCTGATTTAAAATCAGAAAAAAACTTACGGAGGAGGCATCACGTGGTAGCACGTGACCAGCAGTCACGTGTTGGCACGTGACATTCAAAAGCAGCGGCGAAGGCACATCAGTTCCATGATCAAATCAAAGAAAAGGCTCCAGAAAGGGTCACGTGCTCACACGTGACCAGAGGTCACGTGTTGGCACGCGACGGTTGAACAGCGGCTAGAAAACAGAGCGCAGAAAGCAGAAGAAGGCTCGTTCCGGAGGGTCACGTGCCTACACGTGACCAAGGGTCACGTGGTCACACGTGACCGGCTTGCAAAGCCTCTCTATTTAACAGAATTAAATTCTGAAAAGCATTCAAATCTTTCCAAATAAGAATGATTATTTGGAACCGATTGGATTAAAGATTTAAAGGTGATTAAATATCACCTATTTATGGAAAAATCTTGAACTTGGAAAGATTTCCCCTTAAAATCTAACCGAAATAATAAAGGAATCTCTTTGGATTTAAAATCCAATGGTGAATAAAACTCACATAATAATCCAAAGGTCCAAATGAATGATGAATGCAAATCAAATCTCTCAATGAAAGATTCACTAAAACTAATTGATTCTGCTCCTTCTCCTATAAATAGGAGCCAAGAGGGACAGAGACAGGGAGATAGAGAGAGAAATATAGAGCCTCGAGACTTTGGAAGAATTTGATCTTCTGCAGAAGAAAACCTTAGGTAAGAAAAAAGAGAATTTAATTTTCAAAAGAGTTTAACTCTTATATTAAAAAGAAGAACTTGGTTCTCTCTTTAGTAGAGGATCTGCAAAGTGCACATCTCCTCATGAATTGAGAATTTAATTCTCATTGGGTTGAGATCCTGCCATACAGATCTAAAGTATAGAGAGGGAATGGAAGTTTGAGAATTTAGTTCTCATAGAATTATAGGAATTTAATTCCTTTGAAATAAAATTAGGGTTTAATCCTATGTTGTAGGAATTTAATTCCTTCAAAATGAACAGAACCAGGGTTTAACCCTAGTTAAGAACTTAATTCTGTCAAAATAACAGGAATTTAATTCCCTTAAGAAAGAAGAAATTAGGGTTTAACCCTATGATAGAATTCAGTTCTTCACATACATCAGGAATTTAATTCCTACAGAAGAAAAGACGGGGTTTAACTCCATCTAAGAATATAATTCTTCAAAAAGAAGTGGGAATTTAATTCCTCTAAAGTTATAGCTAGGGTTTAACCCTATGAAGAATTTAATTCTTAAAAGATAAACAAACATGCAAAGAAGCAGGGTCACGTGCTACCACGTGACCCCTGAAAAGTTCCACAGAGAAGGGCTTTGAGGCAATGCCTCACGTGCCCCACGTGACCCCTTGGCAGAAGCTCTAACAGACAAACATCTAAATGCCCATCACGTGGCAGCACGTGATGCTCCAAAGTATTCAATACTTTTGGCAGAATAAAATGAATTGAGGGCGCTCTCACGTGCTACCACGTGACCCCTCTTGTCTTAGTGTTTAACACTAAAGTTGAAACCTCTATATCCAGTGTTCAACACTGATTTTCTTAGTGTTTAAACACTAATTTGGAAAACTCTATTTACAGTGTTTAACACTGACTTTCTTAGTGTTGAACACCAACTTGGAAAACCCTGTTTCCAGTGTTTAACACTGATCTGCCTTAGTGTTAAACACTAAATTGAAATCTCCACTGCCAGTGTCTAACACTGATTTGCTTTAGTGTATAAACACTAATTTGAAAGCATCTGTTGCTGGTGTTTAACACCAACTATCTTTTAGTGTTAAACACTAACTTGTTAATCTCATTCCCAGTGTTCAACACTGGTTGGTCTTTAGTGTTTAACACTAGCTTCAGCCCAATTGGCTAAGTTCTAGAGGCAAAGCCTCTCCATCAATGGACTAACAGAAAGCCAATATTCCAAACATGATTGGACTTAGCCCAAGATGGCCATAAGTCCTCAACTCAAATTCAACTGGGCTAATGGGCTCATAACATAATTAATTGGTCTTGGTCCTAAACTGGGTCAAAGACTGTTTAATCTACCTTGGTTCAAGGGTACATGTCACGCCCCGCTTCCCAAAATACGGAATACGAGGGGTAGACAAGGCCAGCCATGCTCCTACGGTCAAGGAAATGTCCTGCCGTAGTCACACTTCGGCTTCTAGTTTTTCATGGTAAACAGTAAATAATGCGCAGGTAATAAGAAATGCAGTAACTAAAAGAAACAATGTAAAGAACTGACCTGAGGGGGAACAAATATTGATATAACTCTGGATATCAAATCGAGGTGTCCGTGATGTACGTCTAGTCCTGGTCCAGACTAAATCTTCTCCTCACACTGAGCATGCATACTCAGGTCGTCAGAGCGACACGATAGCAATATAATATATATAAAATCATGTGACAACTCTAACAGTGGTAATAGATATGTATAACAGTAAATCAATGACAACATGAATATGAATGTGCAGTAATCAATGCAGCGGAACAGTAAAAGCAGTAGAACGATATGCCATGTATGTCAACACAGTAAGTAAGATATATCAATGCCAGTATCCCTATCAGTCTCTAAGTCTCACTGTACAGGTCACTAAGCCTATCGTCAGTCCAAGTGTGAGAGTCAACCACTCGCGAGTGTCCTCTACCCAAGGGTAGAACCCAAGGGTAAGGGACCACGGGCCCAACATGTATATCACGGTGATAATCACATACCCTGTAAATCTCCATATATCTCCCTAAATATATAAGCCGGCATGGGACTCCCGAGATTCTGTTGAACTCACACTTAAACTACCCCACACCCCGTGGTCTACATCAAACGCTAACCATAACCCTAAATACTAATCGATCCGTGATAAGTCTGCGCGAGAACTGGAGGCAGGACCTCCATCAAGCACGTCCCGACTAATACCTAAGATAAATGGCAGTGTCTGGTGCCTTATCTGTGACACTCGTGCAAGAGCTTCCATAAGTGTCCCATACCACTTATAGTCACACGTACACGTGTCCCACAGACGTTGACAATGCAATATAATGATAAGGTTCACTGATTGTGTACAAGTACGTATCACTTTCACTTATTCACTGATACACGAACACTGACGTACTTGCCACAATCATCACTAATACATAACACTGGGTAATGCACGTTATCACTAGGTTATCAATGCAATGACATGTGTATGATATGATGCGTGAACAGTATATAAGCATGATTAGGATGTTATGAAACAGTATTCTACCACTTGCACGATTTATCATAAGTCATATTTTTACAGTTTAATGAAACAATGAATGGGGAATAAATAGTATGTTCAGTTATCTATCCATTGAATTTAGTTTCATGCCAATCGGGTTCCAGGATCATTAATTATAACCATTTCATTTTAAGCGCTCGCGGCTGGAAATCCGGTTTCAGAATCAGAAGTCCGTTTCGCAACGCATTTTAATCCCAGTTAGGATCAGATTTTAGCGACGCTACAGTTTGATGAAATCTAGGATTTTTAGTAAGGTTTTCAACGCAATAGACGGATCTTCAATCGCATCTGTACGTCAGGAGATATACACTATTCAATACCAATATGTCAGTTCTGATTCTGTTGGGACTGTTATGCGTCCCGATCTATTAAATTACAGATTAAATACCAAACGATAACGAAACAGAATGAAACCACTTGTGTTGTCTAGCTAACAGGTTTACCTACAATAAACAGTGGAGTTCCGCAACCTAAGAGTTAAGGAAATCCTGTGGTACCAATTGGAGTCGCTCTGGACTGCAGTCCAGAGTCGCACTCCGATCCAAATATTAACACAGTTTGAGTACAGGAATATCTGGAAACTAGTATAGGGTTATAGTTCGTCGAGTTGGCTTCGATTTGATCCCTCAAACGCATCATTCCATTGTGTATATAATTTATGGTAATTTTAACGGTTTCCAGGTACAGTAAAATTCCAGTTTTACGGTTAAACTTGGGGGTAGTTGTTTAAGTCGTTAACGGTCATATTTTCCAGCGAAACTTGCAAAAGGTGTTCATCACAGCAAGGGCCAATGTAAGTAATCCAGTTCCGTCAATTTAGAAAAGTATTTTCTTTGGGAACACGCGTCGAACAGGTATGGCACATAATTGGTTTAAACTTGTAACTTTATAATCTATGTACTTAACGATTGTAACTTAAGTAAATAGTATGTAAGCAAGTAAAATACTTGCCTACAGGCGCACGGCAGCGAGGTACAGTACGGGTGCGCGACGATCTAGCACCGCGACGGCAACGTCTCCGGGTGAGCTCGGGTCTGTTCACGGCCAGTGGGGGCTCGGGGCGTCGTCGGGGTGTCTGCGGTGGTCGCAGCTCTTGATGGTGGGGCTGCAGTAGGTTGGGTGAGAAGAGGGATCAAGAGAGAGAGTGTGTAGAGTGAGGGGGAGAGAAACAAAGAGAGGTTAGATAGAGAGAGGGTACTGAGAAGAGAGAGAGAGAGAAATGAGATATGAGTAAAAAGATAGAGTGAGGAGGAGAGAGAGAGAGGACACAGATAGAGAGAGAGACAAGGAGAGAGTGAGAAAACAGAGAGAGAGAAAGAAAGCAGAGGGAGAGAGAAAAAACAGAGGGTTTGCGAGAGGGAAAGAGAGGGGATGATGGAGACGGAGAGAGTGATGAGAAGGTTCGAGAGGGAAAGAGAGAGAGACGAGAGAGACGAGGGCGACGATGATGATGATGATGGGGTCGACGAAATACGATGGGTGTCGACGACGAGACGAGGAGCTCACCGGTCGTCGGCGCAGGGGTGGCCGAGCTCGGGTGCAGGGTTTAGGGGTGTTGGGTGATGGTGGCAGGGGAGAGTGAGGAAAGGTGGCGAGGAGATGAGGGCGGTGATGAGGGCCCGACGAGATGTCTGGCGGAGGCGACGTAGGCGTGAGATGGCTGCAGTCGTCGATGCCGTCGTCGGGAAAAAAATGGTTGCAGAAGAGTTTGAGGAGGAAAATGGGAACGAGGGAGAGAGCGAGCGAGGAAGAGGGAGTAGTGGGTAGAGGAGAGAGGTGGAGGGCGCGCGTCGTGGTAACGTTCGCGAGCGGGGCGCGTGACGAGCAGCGACGTGGGCACAGGCGTGGGGTGCGGCGGAGGAAACGCGCGCGGAAATGAGGAACTAGCCGTTGGAAGACGACACTGTAGGTGGCGGTTCGGGTAGTGAAGCGGCACGGGTTGAGTGAGGTGGTTGGGCTTGGAGAGGGGCTGGCGGGCTTGGGCCAGAGAGAAAATTAGATGTTTAAATCCTTGGGGAAAATGTTGGGCGCGGGCTGGGCTTAAGCTGCGGGCCAAGGGAGTTTAATTAATTAACAAAATAGAAAAAGAGTGGGCTGAGAGCTGGGCTCGGCCAAAAATAAAAAGAAGAAATTGTAATAGGAAAAGAATGAAATAAGCTGGGGAAAGAGTGGGTTGAGGCAGAATTGAAGTGTGCTGGGCCAGGTGGGCTGCAGAAATAAAAAGAATTATAAAGGAAAAGGTTACTGGGCTGGGTTCTTTAAAAAGAAAAGGGGTTTAATTTTTGGGTTTAAATTTTCAAATAAAGAATTGGCTGTGGTTTTGGTTTATATATATCTATATGGAACTAGGGTTTTAGATTGGAATTATAAAACGACTAGAGTTAGAAACTAGAAGTACAGTAATATAGGGAAATGTATTTTGATGAAGAATAAATCTATAGCTTGGGTTTGGGCTAAAAAGGTTATTAGAATTAGGGTTTGGGTTCAAATGGGGTTTTGAAAAATAAAATAAAATATAATAATAAATTTATAAATAAAATAAATAAAATTAAAAATAAATAATTCATAATTAAGAATAAATAGAATTCTAAGGTAACAGAATACAAATTTTGGTATAAAAGGGCTGGGTATTACAGTACATCTCTTCACTCCTTTGATACTTGGCGTTGTAATTCCTCAACGTCTTCAAAGAGGTGACGGGTCCCTATGACCACACATTGATACGGACTGTGGGGTCCTTAAACCCATGGACAATTCTGGCCGTAAGTCTCTGAATATCAGAGGAGTTCAGAGACGAATATCAGTCGTGCTCAGTTCAATTTAATTTGAGGACTTACGGCCAGAATTGGGTTAAGTTCATTTGGAAATGTTTAACATGTTGTTCATGATTGGCCTGTTTAGGCCTTTGCTTGGGCTCTGCCCCCTTTTTAAAATAATGCACAGCATTGGGCTTTTTAATTAAATGCATAGCATTTATTTTGGTCTGTTAGGCCTTTTTAATTGGGCTCTGTCCATTTTCTTTAATAATGCAGAGCATTCAATGGTCTGACAGCGCGCCACGTGGCCTGTCAGGCGCTTTGCGCTGATTGAGGAGCGCAAGACGCAAACTGATGTGGAGGTGACACGTGTCACACTCTGGTGAGCGCAAGTCTGTTAGCGCAGTGCGCTGCGCCAGTACGCTACGCTAGTGCGCTGCTGACACGTGGCGCGCTCTGGTGACTTGCGCCAAACCAAGAGAGCAATGCTATGTTTTTAGAAGCGCAAGGCGCAGTTGTTCTGTGATTGACACGTGGCGCTCTCTGGTGGCTTACGCCAATCCAAGGAGCGCAACAATGCAAATTTCAAAAGTGCAAGACACTGTTTAATATCTTGATCAAATTTAGATCAAAGAAAACAACTTTTTTCTTTTTCCAGAGAGGTTCTACCTCAAATTTCAAGAACCAGTGGTTCATCAAAAGGCAATACCTTTATATAGATCAAAAGATCTAAAAAAAAAAAGTAAAATTACTTCTTTTTTATTATTATTTTTTTATTAAAGATCTTGATCTTGTTCTTGTTTTTAGATCTTTGATCTTTTTATTAGAAGAAATTCTTCTTTTTTCTAAAGGTTTTACCTTTTTCTTTTCTTCGAGTTCTTCTCAAAGTTTTAGAGGAGTTCTGTATCTCTATCTCTGTGTGTATATTAGACTTGGAGTCTAGGGGCCTTTATATAGTGCCAATTGATTTTTTAAATCAGTTAAAGAGATCTTTCTCTGATTGATTTAGGGATGTTTCCCTACCGCTGGATCTTTGATCTTAGGACTTCTGTTTTACAGAAGATAGTCTTCTTGTTTTAACAAGATTAGAAATATCTTTCCAAAATTTTATTGTTTAAATTCTAGCACAGTTGGCGCAAGCGCACCTGCGCTTGACACGTGTCGCGCAGCGCAGCGCGCAGCGCAACTGCGCTGACACGTGTCGCGCAGCGCAGAGCGCAAGTCAGCTGAAGCGTTGCTTCCTTTATCAAAATTTAAATTTTAAAATAGAGCCTTGCGCTGATTGGGGGTGCGCTGTCTTGGGCGCAAAGCTCCTTGCGCTGGCGTATCTGCTTTTGACACATGGCGTGCTGCGCGCAGCGCAAGGAATATGAAGCGTTGCTTCAATTATTGAATTTTTGAAATCCAAACAGAGCTTTGCTCTGATTGGGGGAAACAGAAGCGTTGCTTCATTTCCCGCCTTGGAATTTGAACAGAGTTTTGCTCTGATTGGGTAAACAATTGCCTCCTGCTCCTGCCTGGAGCTTTCTTGCAACGCGGCGAGCTGGCCCGCGGCCTCCACCGCCGGGGCTATCACCTCGGTTTTCATGCAGAAGGCGAGGGCCATGTGCTGGAGAGTCTGGGAAGGAGCAAAAAGAAAAAGGATCAGAAACACGAAGGAAAACACTAAATCTCACAGCGCAATGTGGGCTTACCTGCACGGCTTCCTGGGCGATCGATGCCAGCTGAGCCTTGAAGGTTCCCCCGGGAACCCGACCCCCGGCCGAGGTCTCTATCTCGTGGAGGAAACTGTCCGCGACCGACAGCCCGGACGGCACCGCGAACCGGAGCCCACCTTCCTCCACCACGGTCGGCGAAGACCGGCCCCGGGAAGGTCTCCGGGAACTTCTCTTGAGCGTCTCTGAGGGGGAGCCGATCTCCTCCTCCGAGGCCGTGTCCTCCACAATTAGGGCCCGCTTCCGACCTGACACTCTGCTGGGACCCGGGGCGGGGTCCACCGCCGGGTGTCCTCGGGGTACCGCCGCTGGGGCGGTAGGAGTAGGGGCAGCCTGCGCCCGGGAAGAGCTGGCGCCCCCAGCCCTAGTAGGCTGCCTCGGTTGGCGCATAGCATCTCGGAGAACGCCGAAATCCATGGATCCTGCACAAAACAAACACCCCACTTATCAGCAACACGAGTAAAACATAAACCCAGAAAGCAAGCCTAACGTACCAACGAACTCGACGGGGCTAAGCCCGGCCCAGTTCAAAACCCTCTCGGACAGCAGCACGTCGTATTGAGGGATGGGTTCCCACAACGCCACTCTCACTGCGGTGGGGTCACCGGAAAGGTCCCCCGGCAGACTCTTCTCCCTCGACCACTTGGTAGGCACCGGCCAGTTCTCGCCCTCGGGAGGGGAGACGAAGAAAAACTTCTTCTTCCAGTCGTGGATGGAGGAGGGCAAGGCCACGACCCCCGCCCGGCGGCGACCCCAGGCCGCTTCCTAAAAGAAAGATAAACCCACCTCGGGTCGCCAGCTCGACCGCCGGGATGACTCTTAAAAGTAAGGGAGGAATCGAGAAGGGAAAGGCTGAAAGGAATCGCCTGCAGCTTCAGGCAGATCAGGAACCCAAGGAGGATCCTCCACGCGTTCGGCACCAGCTAGCCAGGAGCCAAGCCGAAGAAATTCAGAGCGGCGATGACCTCGGGAGAGAAGGGCAAGCGCATTCCGCCCCAAAAGGCTTCCAAGTACAGGGCGATCTCCCTGCCCCGGACCTGGTCCGCCCTCTCTCCTTCCTCGGCCAGACGAAGAGTGTAGCGCAGGGGAATATGGAAGCGAGCTCGAGCATTGGCGAGCTCGTCCTCATGCCTCACCCAGCACGAGGTGCTGGGGGCTACATCTACCGCCTCCTCCACGGAGGCGGCCCCCGCCTCACGGCCGCGGGAAGGGGGCCCAGCCCCTGCTCCCCGAGGAGACTCGGACACATCTAAAGGGACCCTATCATCTACTCCTACGACGTGAACTGATCCTACAGGGGAAGACATCTAACATGGGAAGGAAACTCTTCAAAGGTTGGGAACAAGAGAAGGGGGACGAGCGCCGAGCAGCTGGGGCTTGAGAGTGAGGAATATGAAAGAGTAAGGGCCCTAGTGCGGGCCCCGTCCGTATTTATTTCCGCAAGCGGCCTCATCCAATGGCGCCCATCGTCTCCCGCCAATACGGCTCCTCGCGACCAGCGTCTCCAATCGCTCCATGTGGCAGCACAACGATTGGCTGCGTCCCGACAGACGCCGCAGACCTGCGCACATCACATCAGCCATTAGGCGCTCGACACATGGACCGTCGATTCAACTGCAGAGCGAACCAACCGGCGCACCCTCCATAAATGCAAGGATCTCGCCTCGATTCGCTAGCGGAAAAGACAACCGACGGTTCAAGGACCCAGCCCTGAGGAGGGGCTCACCTCGGGGGGCCCGGCAGTCCACTCCTGACCCGATCGCTGGCTGGTCGGGGCAAGAGTAGGGGGCTAATGATGATGCTCGATATCGGCAACCTCTAAGATCGGGACACGTGGCGGACGGCACGCCTCAGAACTCAGAAGAAAGGGCCCACAAAGGCCAACCATGCCACCCCTGTATCCGACTGGCCAGCACGAGCTAGCCCTCCTCAGGGCTCCCCGCAGATTGGCCTCCTCGGCCCCTCAATTCGCCCCGAGCTGCCTCTAGACCAAGTCTTCTCGGCCTTTTCGCTCGTTCCCGAGCCCCTTTGCCGAGGACGTCTTCCTCGGTCATCCGCCCAGTTTGCCGCTCATCGGCGTAACCGTAGCTCCGCGAATCTCGCCGTGCGCGGATTCTCCGCCAGCAACATCCCACGTTCCACGCCTTCACGATCCCTCTTCATGGGCGATCCGCTCCCTACGCGGGCATGACGTCGGGAGCGTAACTGCCGGCCAGATTCTCGCGCCTGCTGCTGTGTGCCTCCGCCGCTATATAAACCCCCATCACAGAGGGGTCAAGTAAGCGATTTTTTACACTTTACGCCGTTATTCTGCTCGGATCTCATCACTAACTTGAGCGTCGGAGGGTCCTCGGTGGTACCAAACCACCGCGGGATTTCTTTGCAGGTACTCGGCAACAGCCTCCTCACCCAACATTCTCCTCTCAAAACCCATTGAAACCCACACGCAACGAAGGACAATCAACCAAGTTCATCTCGAGATCAACGGAAGACAACATCTGACGGAGGCCCGAAAAGGAGCTCCATCAGTAAGAGTTAGGCATTCATTTTTTTTCTAAATCGTATCTTATTTCATTCTGCAGATGATAGATTGAAAATTCCTCGGTGAAAGTAAATTAATAAATAAAAGTGCGGGCTTCAAATCAAATGGAAACTAGCTAGTAGTTGGATATTGAATTCAGTTGGCATGCATATATGTGAATTCGTTTAAATATTCCGTTACTATGTTTCAAGCTCCTGTAATATCCTATCAATAGTACCACTGCAACAACAACCACCCCTTGGGTATTATAGTCTTAGGAATTTTCTCTCCGAAATGAAAGATTGCCGGTAGGATTCTTTTTTCCCTGGAATTTCCTCTCAAAAGGGTTGCATCCAAAAAAAAACAAACAACAAGCTCTTTATATACCATTTTTTTTGGGACAGAGCTACGTGAATTCATTTCTTTCATTTTGTTCCGTTAAGGATTATCTTCTCGGTAAAATTAACATTTAGCATATCATTTTTTATTCCATATGTCCATGTTCTTTTAAGCCTACCTCTGGCTTTATTGGGCCATTAAATTCATTGCATCAGCATGTCGGCGATGCATGATGTCCCCACTGAAATCATTTTAGGAATTGTTTTATAGAGATCCGACCGTGCTTTACATTGGCTGTCGGCCACTTAACTCAACTCTCCTCCTCCATCTCGGTTCAAGACATGCAGCAACAGCATAAGACATATAAGCACATCACCGGCGGAGTTTTAATGTCCCACCAAGCAACTTGCATATAAAATTTCAAAACCTGCAGGCTTGTTTATATGTGAGCGTGGCAAGTTGATGTTTTTATAAATTTTATGTTAGATATAATAGATATCCAACAAAGCATGACAGGTGAACCAATGTATGGGAGATGGACTTTTGTTGTTAATCTCAAAAATCCTGTCTCTATTAACATAATAACAAACAAAACACATGAATTTTTGGCGGGAGATAAACCCAAAGATCACTACTCCTAGTTCCCTTCACCTCTTTCTTTTTTTAAAAAAATATATCACTGCTAACTCTCTCTCTCTTTCCTTTTGTTTTGTGATCACCAATGGCTTCTCCAGCTCCAATTCAGCCTCATGGGTCTCTTCAGCTCATCTCAAATAGCAGGTAAATGTTGTGCTCTTTAATTTCTGATGGGTATTTTGAAAAATTATATGTTGATGTGTTCGTCGTGGGTAAAGTTTGGTTACATTGGATGCACATAAGCTGTTTGTGGAATTGCGTGACATGTAGATTATCAGTGAACGGGCATAGTCAAAGCTGAAAATTTATATAATTGCAAGTTTGGGACTTTTTCCTTGAAATTCTTTAATATAAAATGCAATTCTAATGCTGCTCCCAGAGTCCCAGTGCATTTAAATTGCTAGCTGAGTGAACATCAGATCCTTAGTTGCTTTGTTATTGGCTTTTCTATGTGCTAGCTTATTTTGGGTCGGCTAGCTTAATCCGTTTCTTCCATACTGCTATGTTGAAGGCCGTTTTCTCGGTTAAATGAACACATCATTCTTGATTTATCTCTATCCATGTTCGTCTAGCGCTATCCCTACTCCTAGTTACAAGATTAACTACAATTTTGCCATTTCTTCTGACTGGGTCATTTATTGGGTTCAGTTGCATATGTCCAAACAATCTCAATTGGTTCTATCTTATGCTTTGTGGCAATGATCTCCAACCTATTATGAACACACTTATTCCTAACGTTTTTGCATAATGTAAATTTTGACCTATTCAATACATATTCTTATGTCGGCATTCCTTCTTTCTTTTCCTTACACTTTTAGTATTATTTGCACGCTCTAAGATGCGATATCTCGGTGTAACTTTAGTATTATTTGCACGCTCTAAGATGCGATATCTCGGTGTAACTACAACTCAATTTTAATCCATAATGTATTAAAGGGATGAAATAGAGTACTGAATTCTGATATGTGTAATCCCTTACTGTAGAAACTCCTTTAGCACTTGGTGTACAAGGAAATCCTTGATATGTTCAGCATATATTTCCCTAAGGTGTCAGCCACAACATTTGGTTTATTACGGAAGCAGATCTGATAATTTAAGACGAAAAGAACCCGTATACAGATTTATACCTCTGATATATTCATGGAGACGACCATCTTCTACCGTACCGTCTGCGATTCCTTTGGATTGTGATTCTGGAATATGCACGATTCCGTTAGACCTCTATCATGACATTCAAACAGATCCCAACTACATAGACTATTTAATGAACATATTGCATGAATTTGCAAGGCAAATTTCTGTTGGCGTAAAGAACCATGAATCATCTAGAATTTATCCGAAACTTGCTAAAGCATGGGTTGGCGTCGATGCTGATGCATGGCAAGGACGCGTTGCTTATCAGGTATCGAATTCAAACAGGATTTTTAATTCACACTCTGCGCTTGGTGTTTCTTTGAACTTTTCCTAATTAAGTTTATTCTAAGTTTTTTCAGGCAGCAGCGTATGCTTTGCTTAAAGCTGTATTTGTGATAGGAGAACCATTTGATAACGTCGATCCAGTATTCAATATGTGAGATTTGTGAAACTTTGCTAGAATTTTGATTTTAACCCAAAAAAAGACTAATAAAGAGATAATTCATACTTTCTTTTCTTCAGTCTTTCACCCAAAATACAGCTACTACTTGATTCTCTCGACGGCGAGCTGAGCAAGAGAGACCCGGATATGGCGTATTGGTTTAGAATGGAACAACTTCCTGCTTTAACAAAATGTGTAACTCTTGTACTGGATAGGACTGTTTCACAATATGTAACAAGGTTTGTACATGAAACTCGATTTTTTTAATTAAGGGCAAATTTTATTAAATATTCATGAACTTATTGTTGTTTCCAAGACAACAACATCAAACTTTATTAGTTATAGATACCACCATTCAACTTTATAAATTATAATTACCTCCATCGAACTTCACTGTGACGTTTGCAAACAGATGTTTAAAGGAACAAATTACATAAATAAAAAAGGATGCCCGTAAGAAATAAAATAGTGTTAGCAATAGTCTATATCTGTTATTTGTAAATTATAAAGTTTAATGGCGTATATGATTTATAATATCAATGGCTTTATCAGAAAAAAGAGAAAATTTAGGCGGGATGGTTAATCAAATGATATGCATATCCTTTTTTATGTGGTATGGATATGTAATAC
This sequence comes from Agapanthus africanus, assembly GCA_030015575.1. Taxonomy (NCBI): domain Eukaryota; kingdom Viridiplantae; phylum Streptophyta; class Magnoliopsida; order Asparagales; family Amaryllidaceae; genus Agapanthus; species Agapanthus africanus. The sequence goes on from CM057351.1 coordinate 353,412,358, forward strand.
TCCATGTTTACTAATTACTAAAGCGTCAGTAGCAGTGCAGTGATCACTCTTGCAATCAGTTGCTGTGTTGCTATCAAATGGATCCATGCTTCGCGTATTTCTTGCCCAGCTTTCAGAATGTCGCTCCCAGATACAATATGGGAGCTTGTGGAATTGGTGCCTGAGTTTGCTTCTCTAGAGAGAGTGCACTATTCAGCAGCTACGTCAGGGGTTGAACATGAATTTTTAACGTATTTTGGCCCAAAGGTTCTGCATCACAATGCGAGGGGGAATATAATCTTTTGGATGACTTTGCTTCAAGAAAAGCTCGTTGCTGCACTTTATAGAGAAAGTGTTGTAACAATCTTGCAACTATTTTGCCGTTGTGAGGTCAGCATTTTGAATCTTGAATATGCATTCTAACTTTAAAGGTTTTCCCTTTTATAAATTTCTGTATATTACAACCAACCACAACGTAGAACAAAACCGGTAACAAGAAAAACAGAGCAAAACACACAGATTTAACGAGATTTGGCCAATCAACCTACGTCTTCGGGCTTAGGAGAAGCAATTCACTATTATCAGAAATTGTGAGGTTACGATGATGGTGGATGGAATCTCAAACACTAATCCCAAAATAGACCCAAATCTCACCAAAAGACGGTTGCTCAACTCTTTCAGAAATTCCACATGAAACCTACCATATAGAAATATATAGTCTTCAGGTTCCTGCCTCTCAAGGTTCGAACATGTGGGCATTCCTGAGCTGAGGGCTTTGCGCATGGCCAATTCCTATGGGTGCGAGTCCTCAGTCCACGGCCGACTACTGGTTTCTCCCTATGGGCTTGCTATCTATGAGGGCTCGAATATACTTATTAGCTCGTCTCTAAAGCTCTCGAGCAAGTAATGTGGATCCGGGTCTCTAAATTCAAGGCGCACACAACACAGTAGAAGTTATTGAAATTTTATATTAATAGGGGCCTATATTAATTGCTGTTTTGAATTCACAGGTTGTAGCAAAGGATATTGCAGTGATAGGACTTCTTGCATTTCTGGGAAGAAAGACCAGACTGTTCTTAGGGGAAATGGGTATAAACGACATCGACGAGCCTATCAAGGATTTTATATGGTGATTCTCTTCATTTTCTGGTTTAGATATATACCGTTGCTTCGTAAATTGTTTTAATAAAATTTTCTTCTAATTAATTGCAGCTACTTAGAGTGCGGCATCATTTTCTTATATCCCGAGCTATCTTCGATAAGTGCCTATCAGATGTTCATGGATGTAAGTGTACTTCATATGTGATAAATGCTAAAGGATGTAGCATGAAAGGTGTTATCGGCTGTTAAACCTTTTAATTTCAAATAGAGCAGTTCTATTCTAGATTCAAATTGTGCTCATACTTAATGATTTTTTCAATAGGTGGTTACCGACGAAATTGCATGGCTCGACTTCTATGCTGCAGAGTCATCCACAAATCACCAGGAACGAAAGCGGTTAAAGCATCATACGATCCAAGCAGAAAAAGAAATTATTCTGTCCACTGTTTTTGGTGTTTGTTTAGATATGTTCTCGAGCTTTGCTCACTACAGCGAGAAAACCGAACAATCTCCTAACCCTAATTTACAGGCATACTTAAATGTTAGGTTAGTGACCAATCCGACATCTCTTTTCATTATCTTTGCCTTTTTTCACTGATTTTTGATGATGAAGACTTCTATTGCCATATTTTGCAGCAAGTGTCTTTTAACATTTTGCCTTGAAGATTACTGGGCTGCTTTTGATAGATTACGGTACGACATTTTGGGAATTTTTGCTCTCTAGATAAATCATCAATAATACATATCATTCTTTTACCAAGCATGAAGTTTGTGTTGATCAGAGAGTTGGGGAAAATTATGCAAATCCAATTTCCTGAGCCAGTGATGCATACAGCGATCCTGCCATTGGCGATTCCATCTTTCCCAAGGAAACAGAGTTACGCGAGAAATGAGCAACTCAAATCCGATGTTTCCTATGATTGCTCATCTGAAAAACATAAAGGGAAGGTAATATTTTATACTTATTTTATGTACAAATGACACCGTTTTCGAATATAAAGTTAAAAATTGCAAATTAAATTGAAAAAAGGAGAAGGACAAAAAGGTTCGTTCTCTATAATGCACAAAGCAGCCACTAGTGCTTTTCTCCAATAGGTATAAGAGTTGTTTCACATGATGATTAATGTGAGATTCAGCCGTGGATTAATTGTACGAATTTGTAAAAACATAAAGAGGCGGAGTTGAAAAATGAAATAAAATATAAACAGTTGATAGCTCTGGTAAATTTATCTTTCATTTTCCTATATAAAATACTCTGATGATTACATTTACCAAAATATTGCAGCTTGGTTGGTCAGATAAGATCCTTGAAATGCTTCCAGAAGCTTCAGAGACAAAGCCTCACCAGAGTTTTTTCGCTAAATCTAGCAGCTCTTTCTTGTCTACGGCCTATGTAAAATCAAAGCCTTTTTCTGAAAAAATATATCAAAAAATTTGAATCGCGATTTTAATTTCATTGTTGCTTGACATGTACTATATTTATCTCAGGACATTTACATGGGAACTCAGTTGCTTTTTCTCGACTTCAAAGTCGCAATTGGATTTATTCAGAAGCGAATTTTCGGGCAGGCACTGACTAAAAAGGAGAGGAAAAAGATTGTGAGAACAGCAATTGATGTCTTGTGTGTAATTCCAATTACAATACTGATGCTTTTACCTGTGAGATACACCCTTTATTATATTTTTCTACTTTCCCCTCCGGAAAAAACAAAACTTCTTACTCTTTTCGCAAATATACGATTAGGTAACCGTGATCGGTCATGCAGTGATGTTGACAGCGATAAAAAGATACATCCCGGGCCTGGTGCATTTCATTATATTTTTTGTAATAAATTTTCGTTATAAACATACCGTTTCGAACTGTTTCTTGACCATTTTCGTCTTTTTCGTTTTGTTGGATGCAGATTCCATCTCCATATTCTAAACAGAGGCTGGATGTGATAAAGCAACTGAAGAGAGCAAAGAAGATGAAGGTGGAGTCCTGCAGTAACCAAAATGCAGTTTCTTTGGCATTCTAGGAAAATTTCTTGTAATGAATTTATGTGAATATATGTACCACCTTGATAATGCCAGTTATAATCAATGATGAATTAACATGTCACTTGGATCTCTCAGTAACATAAGATGAGTTCTATTTTTGGGTATACTCTAATTTAGTTGACGATTTCGGTTTGCCGCATGAGAAATTTTATGGTGCTTGCAGCACAATAATAGCAGACGGAAAATTTCTCAACTCCCATGTCTACTAATGAGGTTCGGATATATGCCGGGTGAAAACAATGACACCGTTTTGAACAGGTATGGCTTCGATTTGGATGCAAAAGCGAGAGCTAAACTTCATATCATGGAGGGAAGGACGGATACGACATGGCTATGTGATGACATTGTAGTGGAGGAGGACCAAGGGCGACATCGAGGAGAGGACAAGTAGAGTTGCTTGGTGTGGGCCTAGGTGGTCAGCGGGACAAGGACAGTGTAGGCCGTCTTCTTTTGGTTAGTTTTATGTACGAGGTTTGTTCCCCGGGTTTTTAGTGGTTGTATGCATGGGGTTTGATCTTTGGGATTTTATGGCTGTATTTTCTTTCTGATTTGCTTTGTTTTGCGGTTTCGTTAAATCGTGTTTAATAAATTACGGGGCTCTTGCTTTTATTCAATTAATTTAAGAAAAATTATATAACCATCCTCCTACAGCCTTAATTTAGGCAAGAAAACCTTTACTTATCGACCCGGTAAATTCCACTGATGTTACTGCATTGATGATTAGCTACAAAAGTAGGAACAAAAGTGCAGCATTTGGGCCGAACATGTTGATATCCGGCTGCACCTCTAAATAAATGTGTGGGTCTTTTTTCACATGTCATAAAAAATCATCTATCACGATTGAGTAAAGATGGTACAAAAACCATGTTTAATTTAAACTTGTCACCCAAAAAATAAATTTTATATATCTGATTTTTGTCAATGACTCACAAAACTCTTGCTTCATATAAAAGTAATCAAAACATGTAGGATACAGCAACAAATGTTTCATCATCCATTACGCAAACAAAACCAAACACCACATACATTAATCTTTTACACTAAGCAACATATAAATAAATAATATACTCATGTAGCTCATTTTTATATAATTAGTGTTAATGAGAATTTAACGACTTAAGACAAGTTTGGATCATGTAATGTAAACACATGGGCACCTACCCCATTTACACCATTATTTATTTGTAGATTGCATATATCTTTTTTTAAAAATTATTATAGGGGCTTATCTTATTATAAATCATATCCAAACATACATGTGATATGGTTGCGTATATTTGGCTCCGTTGGGAACTACGGGTGCCATCAGATTACATTCACATGTGTCCATAACACCATGAAAGATCATAGTTGGTAGTTGGTAATAAGATTTTTAAAATTATTCCCGGAGTTTTCTTTTTGTATTATAATTTGTCATTTTACTCAATAACAAGATTCACAGCAATATAATCCACACAAAATGTCACTTTAAGGATCATGATACAAAACTAAATGCTTGTACAAATTTGGAATTTTTGTGTGTGTGGTGTTTATGCATTTGTAATCTTTGATTTGGACTTAGAAAAGTCAAAGAGAATATTGAGGACCCAGTTGCAGTTGCGTAATATAAAAACAAAGGGAACATTCATAAAACACATAAACGAGATGAGCAAGAAACCAAAAAAGAGTTGCCAAAACAATATACAATTGAGATTCCTTTTTGGTACGCTATATAAAAAACAAAATTGAAAAGAGAATAATGCAGGAAAGAGGCCGTAATTTCCTTGCGTCGAAAAAATATATCCTCCATCGTGTTTTCCGACGATCGGAATCCATCATCTTCATCATTATCATCTAAGATGTGGGTACGCCAAATTTCATGTGATTTTACAACCTTTTCACCGTTGATTTAGTAATGTAAAAAGTTCTATTGTCGGTAAACCGTTAATTTTGAATCCACTAATTCAACGGTGAAAAGATTGTAGAATCACATGAAATTTGGTGTACTCATATCTTAGATGATAACGATGAAGATGATGGATGCCGATCGTCGGAAAACACGATGGAAATTGTATTTTTTCGATGCCATGGGAGGAAATTCCCTCCCATGGCATCTTTTCTAAATCGAAAAAGGTTATTTCTATATATATCCCCAAAACTTACCTAATTCTAAATATCACCCCCAAAACTTCGTATTTCCATATATCTTCCCGAAAACTATGATACTCTTCAAAGAGCACACATTTAACCATTTCAATAATTTTTTAAAATTAAAATTGAGTTAACTTGAGCCTTTCTCTCCCCTCTTTCCCTTTTTAAATCCATAAACCTAACAAATATCTGTTTAATTCTATAATACCATAATCAATTCTTCAAATACATCCAAAAAAAAAAAATCCATCTCATCTGTTCCTTTAAACTCCTCCAAAACAATTAAAAATTTCATTGGATTAAAAGAAAGAGACAGAGATGGTATTTGGTTTTAAAAAAGTGGTTAAAGGGAACCGATGAAAGTTCATGGTATTTTAGTGAATTTATTCGGGAAAAAAAACAGGAAAAAGACATAAATTAATTAAACTCATCAACGTAAAATATTTGCCAATTGCACATTAAACCCTTTAATTTGTATTAATTCTATCTGTCTTAATCTAATCACATAAAATTAGATCAATTAATTTACCATTGCGGTCAATCTCTCACAGATTCGAACTCTCCCCATTCTGCTGCAGCCCAGCTCTCCTCTCCCTCCCTGCAAACCACTGCACTGTTCGCCGCGCTATGGGCAGCCAAACCCTCCTCACTTTCTCATCTTCGATCCCCGGATTAACCAAAGATTTATTCTTCGACCGCTGCACGTTGGTGATCTCCGACATGCACCTGTTCCCAGGCGAAATCAACGCCCTCGACGGATCCATGCTGATCGAATACTCTCCTGACGTGTCCAAACTATCCAAGACTAGATTATCTGTAACCCGCTTGCTGCTGGATACAGGATTCAACATTTCTGAATTGAGCGCGGCGAAATCCGACGAGCCGACATCGCTCCACCGGCTCTTGAACACTACATTATCCGACAACACCCTGATCCTATGCTCAAACTTGTGCCACAACCGGTCGTCGCCGTCGTTGCTGTTCTGTTGCTCTCGCTCCACGAATATCTCAATCTCCACCCCGACCACCTCATTGACGCTATCCAAACGAGCGGAAGCGAATCTGGAGGAGTTATGCGGGAACAGGCTGGCGTCGGCGTCAGGGTCCACGCGGCAGCGGCATAAAGGGCAGGTGGAGTGCGACTCGAGCCAGCGGTCGACGCAGGCGAGGTGGAACGCATGGTTGCACTTGGGAAGCAGGCGCAGGGATTCGGAGTCTCTGAACCGGGAGATGCAGACGGCGCACTCGAGGCCGGCGCGGGCGCCCTTCAGGGCAGAGAACCGGAAGAAAGGGAGGGACTCGATGGCGGCCTTGTCGATGCCGGAGAAGTTCCGAGGGTTCTGGAGGGGGAAGAGGAAGGTGGGGTGGGGACCCCGGCGGGTGTTGGGGTGGTGGTTGAAGAACTCGTAGGCGGTCGAGTGGCAGAACTTCGCGTACATGAGGAGGAGGAAGGTCAGGGAGAAGAGGATGGAGAATATTCCGATCACCACGGCCACGCCCGGCCGGAACGAGCTGGCAGAGCCCACGGCATCGGCCGGCTGGGCCCACGCCGTGGCTATGAGGAAGAAGAAGATCATGACAGATTGAGGATTCATAGAGATGGTGTTTTTTTTCCCCCTTCTTTTTTCGTTGTTATGTTTGACTTGAGGACGTATATTTTGGGCATGAAGGAGTATATTGGAGGAGAAATGGGTGTTTATAGATGGATGATTGGTGTGTGATCGAGCAAGAGTGACTTCTGGTGGCTTGTTACATACGCACACGCGCACGCGAGGTTAACGGAGTAAACCTGCCCCTTGGAGGGAATTTCCTTCTATCTTGTCGGAAAAATACATCCTCCAAGATTTTTTTCGACAATCGGTATATATAATCTCCATCTTTATCATCTAAGATGTGGATACACCAGATTTCATATGATTATACCATTCTTTCACCGTTGATTTTGTTGGTGCAAAATTAATGGTTTACCGACAATAGAAGTTTTTACACTGCTAATTCAACGGTGAAAAACTTGTGGAATCACGTGAAATTTTGTGTATGCACGTCTTAGATGATGACGATGATGATGATGGATGCCAATCGTCGGAAAAAATGGTGGAGGTTGTATATTTTCGACGTCATAAGAGGAAATCCCGTCCTATGGCCTCTTTCGTCCATTATTCGGAGGGGGTTTCCTGCTATGGCGTCGAAAAAATACTATCTCCGCAATTTTTTCCGACGATCGGTATCCATTATCATCTAAGATGTGCATATACCAAATTTCATATGATTCCACCACTTTTTCACTGTTGAATTAGCAATGTAAAAAGTTCTATTGTCGGTAAGCCATTAATTTTGCACCAACTAAATCAACGGTGAAAAAATGGTATAATCACATGAAATTTGGTATATCTAGATCTTAGATGATAAAAATGATGTAATGTATGCCGATCATCGAAAAAAATCATGGAGGGTGTATTTTTCCAACGTGAGGAAACTCCCTCCTATGACACCTTTCCTCTATTAACCTTGTGTGTATCATAATAATGGAAACTCCCTCCTATGACACCATTTCTCATTTTTTCCGACGATCGGCACCCATTATCTTCATCGTTATCATCTAAGACATGGATACACCAAATTTTATATGATTTTACAACTTTTTTTATCATTGATTTAGTGGGTTCAAAATTAACGGTTTACCGACAACATAACATTTTATATTGCTAAATCAAAGATGAAAAAGTTGTAGAATCACATGAAATTTGGTAAACCCACATCTTAGATAATAACGATGAATATGATGGACGCCGATCGTCGGAAAAAATGATGTCATCGGAGAGAATTTTTTCCTATGGCGTCAAAAAAATATATCATCCACGATTTTTTTAGACGATCGACACTCATCATCATCTAAGATATGGATACGCTAAATTTCATATGATTCCACCACTTTTCACAATTGATTTAGTTGGTGCAAAATCAATGGTTTACCGACAACAGAACTTTTTACATTGCTAATTCAACGGTGAAAAAGTGGTAGAATTACATGAAATTTGGTGTATTCACATCTTACATGATAAAGATGATGATGATGTGTACCGATCGTCGAACAAATGGTGGAGAACACAGATTTTTGACACCACCTAACGAAATTCCCTCTTATATATATATATATATATATATATATATATATATATAATGGAGGAAAGAGGTCAGGAAAGGATTTCTTCCTTTGGCGTCGAAAAAATACAAGCTCCACCATTTTTTCCGACGATCGACATCCATCATTATCATCGTTATCAGCTAAGATGTGCATACACCAAATTTCAAGTGATTCCACCACTTTTTCACCGTTGAATTAGCAATGTAAAAAGTTCTATTGTCGGTAAACCATTAATTTTGCACCAATTAAATCAACGGTGAAAAAATGGTATATTTGGTTTTATCATATAAGATATAGATACGCTAAATTTCATATGGTTTTATCACTTTTTCACCTTTGATTTAGTGCGTACAAAATTAATAGTTTACCGACTATAGAACTTTTTACATTGCTAATTCAACAGTTGAAAAGTGATAGAATCACATGAAATTTGGTGTATCCATATCTTAGATGATGAAGATGATGAATGCTAATCATCAAGAAAACGGTAGAGGATATAGATTTTTGACGCCACCAAATGAAAACGCATTCCAGGGCCTCTTTTTTTCATTATTCTCTCTTTTTTTCATTATTCTCTCATATGAGGGAATTTCCTCACGTCGAAAAAATACATTCTCTATGATTTTTTTCAACGATCGGCACCCATCATTATCATCTTTATAATGTAAGATGTGGATACACAAAATTTAATGTAATTCCACCATTTTTTTACTATGGATTTAGTGGGTGCAAAATTAACGGTTTACCGACAATAAAACTTTTTACATTGATAATTCAACGGTGAAAAGTGGCGGAATCACATGAAATTTGGTGTATCCATATCTTACGTGATAAAGATGATGAAGATATGTGCCGATCGTCGAATAAAATAGTTGAGGATATAAATTTTTGACGCCACCGAACGAAAAAAGTCTCCTGAGGTTTCTTTTCTTCGTTATTCTCATATATATATATATATATATATATAAGCTTATGTGTTTTCATACTTAATTTCTACATGCGTTGCATAGGGGTTATTGTTAATCTTAGAGTTCAACCTTGATCTTATGACTAAGCAAAAACACAATAAAACAATATAAAAGAGAAGAAAACTTTTAAAATGTCAGACATTTTTTTTCTAAAATGATGGTCAGAAGATCTAGCTATTTTGCAGGACTTCAAAGGCTATGTTAGTTGGCTTTGCTATGATAGTATGATTTTTTAAAAGTAATCTACAACTAATGTTTCCTTGATTTTATCAGAATAATTGATGAATGCTAAAGAAACTGAAATTTGAATCAGAGAATGCTCAATTGAGGGGCAAAGAAGGCTTGCTGAGATGTCCATCCCCGCACCATCTTTTAAGCACACAAGATAGCAATCGCACGATAACAGGAAAAAACACCGTATTTGTATTGTTCAACCAAACTCGGTCAATACCCAATACACAAGATAGCAATTGCACCATAGCAGAAAGAAAACCCGAACCCATCTTCCACTATTACAAGGATAGCCTGCACTACTCTAATCTATCGGTAGCCCACACCAATTGACGGTCCAAGTCCACTCTCAACTTCCCACATTTAGCGGACTAGAAATGCAAGCAGATATGAGACATGACCTTAAGATAATATTTTAAAAAATGGTTAAATTTTAAAATTATCACTAAACTTACAAAACAAAGAGTTACTAATAAAGAGTAGATAGACCTGAATATGAACCTAAATGGTAAACTAAGGTAGGATTAGCCATCCCTGACATCATTCTGACCATAAAATAACGCAATAATGAAATTTGCAATTCAAAACTAAAAAAAATTATAGACTTGGTATCCCAAGTGTGGGTCATGTGTCCTGGTTATCAAGATTACATCACTATTTACTTAATTTTAGTTTAATGAGGTTAATTATTTGGCATTTGGACTGTTTAGGGTGGTGAGCTTAGGACCTTTGGATTTTTGCAGTTTAACTACTGCTCCAAAACTATTATTAAAATGTGAGTGAGAGAGACAATTCATATTTGCTTAAAATAAAGACAATAACCAGGGGCATTATTTAAGCCAATATAAACTATAGACTGCAAGGTATCAATAAGAAGGGTGTTGATTATATAGTTTTAATAAGTTTGATATTCAACCATCTGAGCCCAGCTCAACAACAGTATTCAAATTTCTAATGTTAATACCTCACATTTATGTTTAATGTGCCTAAAGGAACAAAACCACTTATGTAAAAAATGAATTGTGAAACAATTCCACAGAAAATATATTTAAAGCATAATAAATTAAAAGATCACATCAAATGACAATTTAGCACTGATATTAAGCTGTATTATATGAAGGACAACAAAAGGACCTCAAAGTGAGTAGAATCCGCTGAAAAAAGACCGACTATTACTCCCAACTCTTTCGCAAAATCTATATTGTCGACAAAAACCTACAAACAGAAAGAAATTTAAACATATCGGCATTAGATTTCGCCTAGTGGCAAACGTAAGACATAAGTTTGGTGATTATACCGATTTCCAGCCATCAGGATCGACGCAAACAGTGATCTTGGTATTGATGCCAGGTAAACGGCCTGGCTCACGAGTAATCTCTCCACCATAGAGTTTGATGGCTTCTGTGGTTTTGTAAACATCATCTGTGCCTATCGCAATCTGGTACAACCCAATAGCAAAGGTGCGATAACAGTTGAAAAAGATTTGTGTAGAATCACTGAACCTGGAGTATTTTTATGATTTTTTTTTTAATCTTTTTACCTGGGCGTAATCATTTCCCTTGTCGTATTCTTTAACTCCATAGTTGCATGTCAACTCCAAAACTGTATTTTGGTCTTCAGGACCATAGCCCATCATCGCTATCGTATACTGAAGTCATTATACAACATCAGTTTCGGAAAATGCGAGTTACATATAAGTAATGACTAGATGAAGAGAGATTAGGATAATGTGCCAAGGTTTTAAATGGAGTCATGATATTGGTAGCACATTAATTTCCTGCTTTCACTTTCAGCTACTCTTGTGTTTGAAGGCTATAAGGAAAATACTGTGGCATCTCCAACATGATATCGTGACTTTTTAAGGTATACTTTCAGCTGCTCTTGTGTTCATGCATGGTATACTTAATACATCATGTGATGTGAAATCTGAAAACCAATAGGACACATTCAAATGACATTTATGCATAGACAGTTTACCTTATACTCAGGATTATCTCCTTTGCGCAGAAGCTTCATGCCAAAAGCCTTGCAATTTTGAAAACGAGCATATTAAAATCTTGTAATTAGAAAAAAGTTTTGTCGTAGGATTTAATGGAGCGAAAAGAAAATATATGTAAATATGTCACACGCAAAAAAACAAAAATAAGATAATTCCCGATACTCATTCAAACGCTCGCAAAGAGGGAATGCATTAAAATGTGACGGGTCTTAGTTAGTCAGCCAAGGAGATCTTTGTGGAGTAAAGATTATTTATAAGTTTTGATCAATTCTAGCAAATTTAAAGATCATGAGTAACAACGGTATACTATTGTGCAAACCCTCTCATATTCTCTGCAAAGGAAAGGGCACTCACATCCTCAGTTGCAATACCAAAATGACCAAATCCACTTCCAATTTCGTACTTGTCGACCCCATAATCTACCAAATATTAACATAATATCGATCAGATGCGGTCTGAAACATATTAAAAAAATATAAAGAAAATTGATAAAGGAAAATGACATGCACAATGAACCCATAGGAATTCAGTAGATTGTCCACAATCAATCGTCCAAAAGATCGAGGTGGATAACAATGCGTAAAGCAACTTAAATAGCTTACTGTAAGTGAGTTCAACAGCAAAATTTGAGTCTTCAGGCCCATATCCAAGGAAAGCATCCAAGTATTTTTCCTCAGGTATATCTCTTTTTCGCAACAACTTCATACCCAAGCATTCCGTGTAGAATCTGAACTTATCAGATGAAAATAAACCTCAAAGGAAGAAACATCAACATAAATAGTAGCTTTAAATCAAAGCAGAGAAAGCTTAGATTATTTAAAGAAAACAAGTGAGGGATTACTTTATTGTCTTGTCCAAATTGCCAACACGATAGACAACTTGTAGGAGCCTCCGCTTGTCCTTGTTCGCCCACTCTAGGGCACCTTCTTGGGTTACATTGGTGCTTGCTTGAATGATCTCTGTACTCTTGCCATCTGCTCTTATCAAGGTTGAGGCTTTTCCTTGGAGCAATTTTGCTTGAGGTATGGCTGAATGATCACATTGAAAAATTTCAATCATGTGAGAAAAGGTGGGAAGTGAACACAGATTTTCAAAAAAAAAAAAAAAAAAAAAAACGAGGACCAATGACCCCACCAGAAAACACTTTTGAAAACCAAAAGAAAGATAAAACAATGATTTTTTTTTTTCAGAATTCATTTCAGTGAGTTCAAGCTCCAGTTTATGTTGGCTGCTGTCTACTTGACGCAACCCTCCTCATTTATCCTGGCTTGGGACAAGCACCGAAAGAATAAGACGGTTAAAGCACACCACCAGCTTAATTGCTTTGAGTCAAAAAGCAAAAGCTAAAGGTCATTTAAAGCAGAGTGTATACTGAGAAGTGTATAAAGATGAAAAAAACGAGGTAAGATAGCGTATCATTCAAAATTTTCAAGAAATTTTGAATTGCATGACTTGGAATTTTCAGAATGAAGTCCAAACCAATTTAGTTGAAGTCTATCCTCTATCTTTGTTTCCAACAAATAATGATTCCATCAGTGTTGCCCCATAGAAGAATATTTTACGTTTTTTCAACAAGTATTGCTTAAGAAATTTTTTTACACTAATCATATAAGGTAGACTTTGTAAGATTTTCTTTCTTATTCTATCTTTTTCTAAGATTTAGGAATAGTGTTTCTCTCTGCAGTAGTCCTCTTCTTTATAAAACTTTGAGTTGGAGACTACATGGTGTTCTCTTCTTCGGTTCTTTCTTCATGGGATCCTAATGGTTTCTGCTAGTGAGATTCTGCGCAGGAAATGTAATGCATAGAGATAGTTGATATCGGTAACATCATAACGCTCCTCTTTCAATCTTTTTAGATAATCCTACTTGGGAGAGTCTGTATTTGGGGGTTATTATGGTGTATGTGTAATCAACCTTTTTTGCTTAAAAATGAGGAAATAGATGGCCTGGTATCTACAATAATGGGACAAGATTAAAATGTAGGAGGAAGGGATCTTTTAATCACTTGTCTTCTTCATGTTTGCTGTTTGCTATCCCAGAGTATGTCACAACCCAAAATTTAGCACGTGACCGGCACTTAAATCACGCAACGTCCAAAGGTGTAACCTAATTCAAGTAAACCGAAACCCAAAAAATCTAAACATTTTACGGAAAATAGTGGGGGCGCAGTTTTGAAATAAAGGTATAATGAAATAAAGTTTATCTATAATTGCATAACTAAGGATATAAGAAAACGCAAGTAGAATGTACTAAAGTTGAGAACATTGTTCGTCTTTAAAATTTGGGCAGCACCTCCCTTGTATATTTTGAACCGAAACCACACATACATAACAATATAAAAGGCATCCCCAAGCGGGAGCTAGCTCTTCGCCAAATGGCGGAATCACAATCATGCAAATAAGCAATATATATACGACACCCAACGGTGAAGATCAGCACAAAAAGAATTATAAATAAAACGAGACATCAACCCCCAAGAAGCGAACATACAACCATCGCTCTAAATCTCGCAACCACACAAGTCTTCCTAATATACTAATATACAAAGTCTAGTTTCTGATTGATGGAGTTTATCTAGATACAACAGGAAATAATAAATACAAGAGTGAACACGATCCAATGTGTCCCATCTACCATAGCAAAACACCCGAATGCAAGCTGCGTGCCAGCGATACCACTACTGATCCCGAGCGGTCAAACCTGCAAGAACTGTGGCACAACGGGGGTGAGTTGCCAACTCGTGGGTAGAAAACATCAGCAGGTAGAAATCGAATAAAACAACGATTTTCTATGTCACTATATCAAGAAGGTAATAATATGATATCTAGAGTGACCATGTATGCATATATGTCAACAATATAATCCATGCCAATGACATATACAAATAAACATCTGAATCATATGCCTATATGCAGGTGGATATCATCCACGTGTCCATCAATGACACAATCAACATCATGGAACCTGAATGTCCAATATCGACACTCGCAACATCATGAAGGAATATGCATGTATGTATGAGGATACCAACCAACGTGTGTTCATCAACGACACATCAAAATCATGGAACCTGAGTGCCCAACACCGACACTCGAAATATCATGAAACCCGTGTCCAGTATCGACACGTAAATCCTCATATCTCGGGCTCCGTTGGTCCGGATCAGCCCATAACCATCTCACGACTCCGGTCGGTGTCCTCCGGATAACCGCCGGGTCCAAACTATCACCGGTAGATAGTAGTCCCTCTGCCAGGCCCATCGTCCACTGCACAACATACCTTTCTTGCTCCGGGACACCATACCGGGTCAACCATGTACCCGCAAACGGTTCATCCACCTCCTCGAATCGGGTATCACATAGCTCATAACGCCTCGAAATATCATATCAAGAGAAACCGGGTTTTTAAAGCAATACATAATTTTTCCTTTGAAATATAACCCCGGTTCTCAAAATCCAGAATCTCATGAAAACAGCATCTCAATGCGTATAATCGTAAAGCATGACGTATGTAAATATAGAACAGAAATGTGAGCATATTAGTATATCATGCAACATAAAATAATGACGTGAGCATATCAGTATATCATGCAAACGAGTCATGTGACAATACTAAGCAATTAAGAGTAACAACATGATATAACAATTTGACTGTGTAAGTGACATATCAATTACTGATGATGATTGTGTGAGCCGGCAATCTGTGTAAGTGTGACATACGCATCATCGATAATTGTGCAGATATACTATCCGACGATATCATAACAAATAATGGAAGCACAGGTATACGTAATGCAATGAGAAAATCGTAAACGTAGCAGGAAGTAAATCGTAAGCGCACTATTATAAGGTATATGTATCTAATCTAACATCTACATAAGGGCTAAACTAAGTAGTGTAGACAGTGATTCACAATATCTATAACATATCCGAATCGATGAATCTATCAATCGGCAGTCCAGCCTTACAGCACCACGTACGGTATAATCCATCATACGACATTCTCGAGTCAAGGGTATGGACCAATCATCAGGTAAAACTCATCGCGTATGGTAATCTATCGTACGGCGACATTAAACAATTAGGGATTCTATCAACCTATATAACAATGAGGGTACGGATCTAACGTCTCGTACAATATATCACTCATTATTCTCATAAATATATATATATATATATATATATATATCTTAAGTCACATCCGTATCAATCTTATATCATGTCTTGGCAACAATATCTATATTCTCATATCGCCTATCATCTGTATATCGACATATTAAGCCAAGACATCTTATCTCGTCATATTCTCTTTTCATCACATCAACATCTCACATCAAGTAATCTTATATATATTTATCATATTTTACCGATCCCATAATACATCTATCTTCATCTTATCATATTCATCGATCTCATGTCATATCCTTATAGCTTTCATATCATATCTCGATATATGTCTCCAACTAACTTTTTGATCATATCCGTAGTTTCCTAATATAGGTTTCTCCGACTATATTCTATATATCGGTTTCCATTTTATAATTGCGGGGGTGCTATACGCCATTCACCCGACTTTCCCCATAGATATAAATCTACCCACTTGCTAAACTCCTCGCTTAGCCGAAGTCGATGTGCTTCGTCGTCTTGGAAGTCCACGCGAAAGTACCTACATATCAACACACAATCGAAATGCTATTAAAATCAAGTCCGAAATCCGATACGACACACAAATTGCTTATAGGTTAGAACCTATAGCCTACGCATACAAAACAACCAAATAACTCTCGTCGTTGACGTACAAACGTCCAACGACCAAATACAATACCAAATACTAAAACCCAAGTTCAGAAATCACAAATACCAAATTCAGCAATATAGGAAATTGCTCCCAGATTTCTTCCTAGATCAAACCAAGACATTTTGCATATGGGATTGCTCTAGATATCACATAACCAAGTCATGGTCCAAACATCAACACTTTTTACCTCGACTTGGCCGCAATTTGCGGCCTCATACATTAAATCTGCGGCCTGGCAAAGGGTTTTGGGTCTCGAGTTTCTAGTGGTGCTTCTAGATTGCCTGCATGTCTCTCTGTCATGGGAACTTATTTTATAGTTGTCTCGGGTCATCCCAGATTCCCATATACCATCACAAACTGTCAAATAATCGATGTCGGCCAATTCTAAGTTTTGGTTTTGGGTTATAGTGTTCTAGTCTTGACCATAAAACCATCACTAGGGTTTGCAAACACTCACTACTTTTCAATAACCACATCACAAGTCCACACAATCATCTAAACATCAACTTGGAAAATTCCAAGATCACTAAACATGCTAAATCAAGTTCTAAGCTAAACTAGAATAGATTAACACAATGACTTAGCTAAAGGAATGGAAATAATACTTCATTTGGCAACTCAAAAATTTTCTTGAGTTGCTCAAAGTCTTCAAAATCCAAACTTGGTTGATCCATAGGGTTTAGGATGAGGTGGGGGTCATTTTTAATGAAGGGGTATAAGGTTTAGGATGAGGTGGGGGTCATTTTTAGTGAAGGGGTATGGGGTTTTGGTGAAGGATTGGAGATGCTTTCTTAGGATAGAGGAGATGATGGAGGAGATGAAGGAGAAGTTGCGGAAATATAATGATGAAGGAAAGAAATGAAGAAGGGTCAAGGGGGTAGCATGCCATCCTCTCTCTCTTGAGCCCATGCCCCATGTCATGACTTTTGTCCCTCTCTCTTCTCAATCATTTGTTCTCTTTTTCTTTTTTCTCTTTATCCTTTCTCACTCACAATTAAATCACAAATGCAATGAAAACATGTAACAAAATGCAACATGTCATGGTGCGCTAGCCATGATTAATTAAAATACGGATTTAGCATAATCGTGATTAGTAGTGCACTAATCGAGTTTAATTTAAACTTGCATATAATTAATTATAAAAATGCCAAAATCCGATAAATATATTTTTAAATGAATAAATCATTTTAATCTCCAATTATTTTCCAAATATTGGTATATATTTATACCATTTTGCGAAAACCCCAAATTCGCAAATCGAATAATTTTCGCGAAATATATTATTTTAATATTAAATTCCAAAAATAATATTTCATATTTCTGAAATGTTACACAGAGTAATATGGTTTGCGGTGATACTTAGAAATCATTCTCTATGGTTCAGTGCACATTTATGTCTCTCTTAGCATTATATTATCATTGGTATTGATGACATATTTTGGCTAACTCTTATTTTCATTACAAAATACATGGAATCTGATTAGAAAGTGCATTCATCTTATAGCCTATACTATGATATCTGTCCCCCACTCAAAATCTTTTGTGTGGCTCATTTTTGTAAAGCTGAGGGACAAAAATTCACTTTCTCCACACACACTGTGCTATTGTAATGGATAAAACTTGTTCACACTTCTGGCTTGATTATCCCTTTAGGGTTTTTGGTAGCAATTTTACCCTTAATTATACAACAGAAGCAGAAAAATACTTTCTTATCCGCTTATATCCCTATCCACATGCTACCGAAGAGGTAAACATCACAAGCATCAATGTTATGGTACCAATTTTTTAAATGACATGAGCCTCGTCCTTTTATCTCTTGGACAACCATACTATTAGTTGCTACCCATTGAATGTATTTACCCATTTTGATCAGGAACATTTAATCGGGTATGTAGGAACTATGACTAATATGAGTCACTCGCTTATAAATGGTTAGTGACCACTTTCCAAGCAAAGACGGAATCGAGATTGTGTATGATAAAGGGGATTTATGCTCTTCATGGCCATGGTGGACCAATGTCTGACAAATGAAATCTTCGGAGGACCTGGCCTACAATGAGGATTAATTCTGGGCCTCGTAACACAAATAGAAGATCAACTTTGTCGAGTGACTCCACCCTCCTTCTCTACTCTCTTCATCACTGTGATTCATTCAGTTGTTGGAGCCATAACAACACAAATAGATAATCATTCTTTCTGTGATTCATTCTGCTTCCGTTACATAATGAATGGTATTTTTCTCATTTGGAAAATACAAAATAAACTTGTACTAATTCTCTTTTATTCTGTTGTTAGAACTCTTTGATTGATAATGCGACTGAGAAAAACAAAAGGCGAAAAGATGGTGAGTGGCAGGGGCAAACGCAGGAATTTTCGTCAGAGGGGGCACCAAACAAAGTAAAATACGTTAAGAAATTAAAAGTAAATATTATATAAAATTGTCGGATAATTTGCAAAGCAGTAACAAAAGTTTTAAAAAGTTAACTATAACAAAGGAAAAAGAACTTTTCAATATGAAGATAAACCTTAATGAAATCCATAGTCTCTTGAATAAAATAAAAAATAATTCAAAAAATATTGTGGGTGGTGGGAATTGAATCCAAGACCTTTTCTTCGAAAACAAAATCAATTACCAACTGAGCTAAAATCCCACATTTATTAGTTTATGCCACGAATGTATATATGATACATGTCTAAAATATCCCAACTCATGTGTATAATCGATCTAGTCTCTTTTCTTTCAAAATTTCAGCGGGAGCACGTGTCCCCTCTCGATGCTTACTAGAGCTGCCCCTGGTGAGTGGCCAAGATTGGTGGAAAGATGATTTGAAATACTAGAGGCTCTCTTGAAGGCTGAAATCCTGCTATTAAAGGCTTCAAAGCTGGTCTCAAAAGAGAATGGAAGAAAGTTGTTGCAAACGTCTTCTCTTTCTCTTTGTTGTTATTCACTCTTTCATCAGGTGTTTCTCTTTCTCTTTCCTTTTGTTGCAAAACTAGCTTCTCGATTTACCGAGTGTTTTATTACTGGATACTTCTATTCTGTTAATATATTTATATGAGACGGGCTTTTTCAGCCCTGCTCAGTTGGGCAATTTTTTTTTTAATGTCAACGCTCCTTTAGGCTTCCACTTGGGACAGTATTCCGTACCAGTTTTGCTAGTTATCTTTTCTATAATCATTTATTTAACTCTGGTTTGGCTGTATATGGGTTTTGGAGTCAATCGCTCAGGTAAGATGACTGACATTTTCTGAAGTTAACTAAACCTAACACCGAACACCCTAACTAGACCTTGTTTAGGCTTAGAAAGTTAAGATAACTGTATTTATCTCGACTACGAAATCAAGATAACTACAATAATCCCCCCTAGTGTTTTACAAAGGGTACGCTTAAGCGCTTAAGCGGACCCTTAGGCGGCGGAGCGTCTCCACTGTGGTTTTTTTACCGCTTAAGCAGGGTGATATTCCCATCCCTTTGATCGGATAACCATTCTCTATTTCTTATTCATTTGGGGTGTATTTAAAGGTGCTGTAGTAGCTCTTCATGAAACGAAGTTCAACTCCGACACGTCGCCTTTGACTTGGAGGCTTCAAGGTTTCGACTTCGAACAGCTAGGATTTTTGGCTTGGAAACTTCGACTCCAAGATTGGAGGTTACATTTTGGCTTCGAAGTAAGGGATCGAGCAACTAGGGTTATGAGTTTTGATTTTGATTCCAAAGCTAAGATTTTTGAGCAGCTTCAGCTTTGAGCTCCGAGTTGCTTAAACTTTAAGTTTGCATTTTTTGACATAACAATATCGATTCTCACTTCGAAACTTGACCTAGGAAGGGCTCTGGTATTTAAAAGTAGTTAGAAAGCCTATTAGAATCAATGTTTAACAAACAATTTATAATAAATAACAAAACAAAACTAAAATAAGATTTGCTGATTTCTCGGTGCCGATGTGGCAATCAGGCACTCCGGCCGCTCTACTTTTTTCTTTGTCGCTTTTTAAACATTAAACCCTATCCTATCCCCTATTGGTTATCTCTCTTAACCCTAGATTAAGTTTCACACTGTCTGTCTTTTGAAGCAGAGCCTTCCAACCTTGGGTCTGCATAACCTATACCTCCAGTAAAAAATAAACCCCGAAATATCCTAACTCCAAAACCAGACAGAACCTTTTCATATTATAGTGCATTCATCGTCTATCAAATTATTGGATAGCATACACAAAAAAAAAAAAGGAAAAAGAAATTATCGATGTTGCACATTTGTTACCACAAAAAGCATGTAAGCTCATCGAAGCATCATTGAATCATCATATAAGAAAAGGGGAAAACCTCATGAATGGAAATGGAGTAGATTGCTAGTAATCGATAAATTAGGAAAATAAATTAGGTACCGGTGCCGAGGTGGAGGAGAGCGAGCCTGCGAGATGGGTTATGAGATGCGAGGGAGGATGGGAGTTTGTGGGGGGAGCTGTTGATGAAGAGAGGAGGAAGAGAACGCAATGGAGCGAGGCCGATCCTTCCTGTTGCAGCCAATTTTTCTAACCGGAAATGCTTGTCCTGATCAAGGCATAAGGGTAGCGGCAGTGGTTTGAGTAAACCACATCAGCGCGGTGTTATGTTTTACCAAGCTCTATCAAACCATAAATTTTTCTTTTTGTATCTTGTTTTTCCTTTTCTTTTGTGATTTAAAAGAAATCTAACAATTACAGATTATAATATACAAAATTTAAGAAGCGGAAGGAAAAAAAAGGAGAGCAGCGGTAGATAGAAGCAGCACTATAGGAGTTGGTATGGAGGTCAAGGAAAAGACTGTTCGAGGGATAATCCAATCATCTTAAATTCCCAACGGCTATATTAAACCGGAGCTGATCCAAATAATGGAAGTTAACCAGAACATCCTTACAGTGTGATTTTTAAAACTTAGGTGTTTTTTTGAAATGCCAAGATGTTAGGGTCCGTTTTTGAGAAACACCAAAGTATTTTTGGGTTGAATGGAAAAGGAAAGGGTAAATTGTCAAAAAGCCCTAGTCAGCTCCGGAGTTATCTACGAACCTTGTAATTTTCGAAATCGTTGGGAAGGATCTACTGTTGAAATTCTCAGTGAAAAAACTCCTGCGTTGTATTTCATTTAGGTCGCTTAGATACTACAGGCTGGTAACTGATATACAAGCGGTTTTGATTCGACCTAGGGTTTTAACAAGACAAAAAGTCTAGGTTTTTTTACACAAGTCTGAAGCGGGCCGGGGGCTTTTTGATAATTTACCCAAAAAGAAACGTCCCGGGCTTTAGGGTTTAGACTTGGACTCCGAGTTAAGTTTGTCAGGCCCAGCAAATTCTGTGCTGTAATCAGCCTATAAAACATTTTGTCCACCTTTATACCTTCTTTCTTGTGCTCTCTTCCCTTTTGCCGCCACTGAGAATGGTGGAAGAGGAATCGAAGAGAGAGAAAGTCGATAAAAGCAGCAGCAGCAACAAGAAGAGCAACAAGAAGAAGAAGGCCTTCATCTATGGCAACTACAACAGCTACTATGGCTATCGAGTACCTCTCTCTCTCTCTCTCTCTCTCAGTTTTTTACACTTTTTCTTTATTGAGTCATTTTGTCGAACACCTTTCGCTCATTCCTAAACAACCCTAATTCCCGAACATGATCGTGATTTTGGTACTTTTAGATGAAACCCACTTTAGTATTTGATGAGGGGTTTAGGGTTTAATGCTAGGAATTTCGGGATATCACTTCTTTTCATTTCAGTTGTTGATGATGCAGATCGATCGTAATCAAGAGGAAGATCCTCGGCTTGCGGCCTTCAAGAAGGAGTGGTTCGAGGGCAAGGACTGCCTCGACATCGGCTGCAACCAAGGGATTGTGACTATAAATATCGGTAATTTTCCGTGCTTTTCCTTTTCGTTTTATCTCAAACCCTAGCATGCAATTATTATAAATTTGTCGAGGGTTTTGCATGCTTCACTAAAAAATGATCCATTTTCAAAGCAATTTATCAATTTGATATTAAGTGTTTCAATTGGCCCAAAATTCATGACTATTGAGAACAATGAACGGAAATGGCATGTCATGAATGCTAGAAGGCCAAATGGTGGGTAGAGAAGGATAAACAACTACCCGGAAGTATGAGCGAAGGAAGTTGCTTTTCGACTGACTTTAGAAGGCCAGCGTATCTAAGGAAGTTGGTATAGGGTGATGACTTTTACTTTCAACCCGATTCACTACCCGCCCGACCTATACGCGGAACAAAAGACTTTCACGCAAGCACTCCCACCAAAAACCTACCTTACTGGTTTCATTTAGTTTAAACCCATGCAGTTATTGGCTAATCTACAAGCACTCCTAGGCTAGGAAATTAAAAAGGTACAATTTTGCTTTAGGGAATTGCGTATCTCTTAGGCACAACATGAAGCCGAAATTTAATATTTATTTGGCTTTGCCATCATATAGCCCTCTGCAATAATCTCTTGATTGCTGGTTTGTTGGGCTATATTTTTATGTTATTTCGAGTTAAATTATTGCAATATAATATGTTTTAGGAACTAGAGAACTAGCTAACGTCACATTAATGTCCATGTCAGCAGTCAAGAGTTACTGGTGTTTAGCTTCATGAGTTCTTCGTGGCATGCTATTGAAAATCCATGCTAGAATGAGAGTGCAAAGTATATTGAATTGCTTCCCGCTCTATGTTATTTAGATGTTTGATTAGGTATTCACTTAACTCCCATTTCTTGTTACACATAAAATCTTGATTTTTATTTTTGATGTACCGAAAAGCCACATATTATATTGGTTGAATTGGAGCATGGTTTCTTTCCCAGTTGTAGTCAACAAAACAGGTCAAACCTATGTCAAAGATTATATTTTTGTTGAGACAGTATTTCTATACTGTGTGGTTCTATTGGTCTTTCCTCTGATGGATTCTCTACATTGATTTGTATGCAGCTAAGAAATTTCTTTGTAAAAGCATACTTGGAATAGATATAGATGCAGGTGCGTTACCTTGTTCTGTTTATTTTTGGTTTATTTATTTGATTTAATTTGTGATTTGGACAATGTTTAGGCTTCAATTTTGTTTGGTGTCCTCCAAAGTAATTTAACCTCTCTCTGCATGCTGAAGCTTCATTTCATACTCTTTATAGAAAATAAGGATAATTTTGTCTAAATACTTTTTTCTTGGATTACAAAACCAGATATTTTTTCAGGCCCGATGTATGTACTGTTTTCATTCACACCTAGAGAAGAAAAAGTATCCAGAATAATCATACTTCTGTTTCTGACCCATCAAGGCGAGGTAATTTAAATATCATGTAGAGTCGATTTAATAAAGAGTGTGGATTTGAGTTCAACTGTATCTTTCCTTTCATCCGGGACAGAACCAAGAATGCTATGGAGAGAGGGCGGTAAAGTGTTTTTTGTCACCCTATTGAGATAGGAATGCGCACGCTTGTCAAGCGTATACAGATTTCCTCTGCCTGGGGCAGGCTGAGGTTAATTGATTGTGGGGATCCGAATTTCCGGCAGTTGCGGACTAAACTGCGGTTAATTACCTTCCTCTTGGGCGTGAGAGAACCTCTGATTAATAGGTCAAGCAGATTATGCGAACTCAATGTGCATTTATGTGTGTGTGTTTGAGGGTGTTTTGGGCGTATCGGGGGCCTCATAGAGTTTACGGGGGGCTTGCTATCCGGATAGCGGGCTGAGAGTCAAGGGGGCCAACATGCCTCTTGCGGGGCGCGGAGGAGCATCCCGTTAGAAATTTTTTCTAACGGGAGAAGTGTTTATTATATACTTTCTTTTTTTAAAAGAAAGCATGGGAGACAAGGAGTGAAGGGCGTCCATAGGACGCAAGAGGGGTTACGTGCGCGGCACGCTGCAGCCGGGCGCTAGCGGGTCCCGTGAGTGGAACCCACCCGCCGGCGGAAGAGGGGCTAAGCCCCCGAGCTTGGAGTTGAACTCCTAAATGGATATGGAGTTAGACTCCTAAATGGATATGGATTTGGAGTTAAACTCACAAAAGATTTTCGATTTTGAGTTAAACTCCAAAAATGATCTTTATCCGGAGTTAAACTCCTAAAAAAAGATTTTTATTTAGAAAACCAAAAGGGGTCTCTTGAAACTTCAAGATCTATATCTTGGATGACGAAAGGGATCCCTTTATTCTCTTTTGAGTCATTGATCCTCCTAAAGTGAGATTTTCGAAGATGTGTCTTCTTCTTTCTTTTTTTTTAATCTTGGAGAAGATGGGTGTTGAGGATTTAAAATCTCGCCGTTTAGAGATTTGATTGAAGATTTGAACTCTCCTTCAATGATTTATGGTAAAATCTATTTATTTTTTAGAAAAGAAGAGTGAAACTCTTTATTTAGTTCAAAAAGAGAAGGAAGAAGGTTTAAAATCTTGAAAGAGGCACAGAACCCTAGAAAGATGAGGGAATAGAAGTTATTTGTTTCTTGTTATGTTTGCTTTTTATAGGCTACATTTTACATATAACCCATTGGGCTTTACAAAATGCCACTTGTGTTTTTTCCCATGCCATGTGCTAATTTCTTTTTGCACATAAGTCATGAGATTTTACAAAATTGGTTTCTTGCCTATTAGTTACATTTATTTCCTAAAAATTACATTTATATTTAATCATTACATAATTTTGTTCCTTCATGGCTTGGACCGGCCCCTTCCATGCTTGGGCTTGGGTCCGCTTGCTTGGGTTGACTTCTGACTTTGACTTTGAATTTTTGGACAAAAGGCGTGTAAATTTTTACTCTAACAAAGTGCCTCAATCAATAAATGCACATCACGTATATGGGTTGTGCATGAAATTGATGGTTTTTGTTTCATATAGAGATTGATTTGATTTGGTTCCCTTTTGACGACGTGGAGGTCGATACTGCTTTTTTTGCGAGTTGGACGGTCGATACGGGCCTTTTAGCTAATTGGACGGTCGATGCTGTCCTTTTAGCGACGTGGACGGTCAATACTTGATTTGACTTGTCCTGTTTCTTACGGTGTCAGGGTTGAGGTTGACTTGCTTCATTTTCTGCGGTGTCGGGATTTGATTTGACTTGCTCCGCCTTTTACGGTGTCGGAATTTGATTTGTTTTGGAGTTTCTTACCCGTTCCGCATGACTTTTTGAGTTTGGAAGCACTGCCGGGTGGGATGTTGATTTGATTTGTTTGATTTTTGTCTTATTTGGCGGGACTTTTGAACTTGAGTGGGATTTGGGATTTGGATTTTGTTTGGTATCAGCATCTCTATAATGGAATAGCGCCAGCAGTGACTCATCATTTGCTCCGGAGGATTTGGAATCTTGATTTTGGTTCAACATCAGTATCGCTACACGGAATAGCGTCAGGAGTGACTCATCATTTGCCGTGGGAGGACTTAGGATTTGGGTTTCAGGACGGCATCAGTGCAGCTATTACTGGAGCGTAGCGTCAAAAGAGACCCATCATTTTCCTTGGGAAGATTTGAGTTTTGGGTCGGCATTAGCACCGCTAACACTGAAGCGTAGTGCCAGGAGCGACTCATCATTTGCCGTTGCCCGTTGGAGAGCGATGACTTAGGAAACATGTTTAAGTTCCCGTCACCTAAGGCTTTAAATTTCATGAGCCGTAAAGGTCTCATAAAAGCATTTTCTTTCTACGAGTTGAGAGAATCTCGTAGGTGTATTTTCTTCTTATCAGTCGTGAGGACCCCCAGATGTGTTTTGTCCCTTATGAGTCGTAAGTATATCACGAAGGTGTGTTTTCTTACGAGTCGAGAGGATCTCATAAGCTTTGTTCTCCTCATGTATCGTGAGGACACATGAGTTTTTTTGTTGCAGCCGTAGGGCTGTTGATCACGGTGGGACCTAGGAGTGATTTAGCTTGTTTATGCCCGTGGATTGTATACGGCATGCACAAAGCGTCGGACCTGTAGGGCAGGTGTGCTCAATTCGTCTGCGATTTGGAGCATTCATGCGTAGTATTTCTTGAGATATCGGCTATTGATGGGTGACATGGACCTTTCTCTCTCGGCACTTATTAGGTGATAGGATTCTCCGTCAAACACTTTCTTGATGACGTACGACCCTTTCCAATGTGACTCGAATTTTTCCTTGACATGTCGATTGGGGATGATCGGTCTTTTGAGGACCAACACCAATTCGTCTTTCTTGAAAGTACGAAAACGGGTTATCTTGTCATAGACCCGTGACATTTGGGCTCGGTACAGCTCTATATTTTGCTGTACCGCGAGTCTCTTTTCTTCGAGAGTTTCGAGCTCTTCGATCCGAAGGAGAGCGGACGACCATCCTTAAGCTTGGAATTACGACTTCGAGAGGGAGGATCGCCTCCACTCCGAAGATTAGTGAGTATGGAGTGGACTGAGTTGGAGTGCGGTGCGTGGTACGATATGCCCACAACGCCTTGTAGAGTTTGAGATCCCGGTCTTTTTTGTTGGCTGAAGCATTTTTCCTCATGAGCTTGTTAGAGTTTTATTGAAGGTTTCGGCTAGCCTATTGGCTTTTGGATTATAAATGGAGGAATATCTTCAGTCTATCTTGTACTGGGTAGCGAATCTCGAGACGAAGCTCTTGAAAGAATGCTCGTTGTCAGAAATGATTCTTCTTGGTATACCGAAATGATACAACACGTTATGTCAGAAGAATATCAGAATATCTTTTGTTTTAACTTCCTTTAGCGGGACAGTTTCGGCCCATCCGGAGAAGTAGTTAATTGCGGCCAATATGAACTGGTGGCCTTTGGATGACGGAGAATCGATTAGGCCAACTATGTCGGTGCCTTAAATTTCAAAAAGATATGATGCTACGGTAGGATGCAACGGGATTGGAATGCTAGTAAATGAAGCCACCGTGAATTTGGCAGAGATGACATTTCTTCGTATGCTCTTCGCAATCCCCTATCATGGTAGGCCAGTAATATCCAAGCCGTTTGATTTGAAGCCGCATTTTGGGGTTGGATTGGTGAGCTCCGCAGACGCCTGAATAAACTTTCATGATTTTTTGGGTTTCGGCCGAGAACACACACCTAAGCTAAGGCTGGTCATATGATTTACGGTATAACGTATTATTTACGAACATATATCAGAGAGCTCTTTTCTTCGACTGAACCTTCACGGATTTTTCTTCGGGCAGCTTGTCATATCGGAGGTACTCTATGAAGGGTTCTTTCCAATCAAGCTCGTTTTGAATGATCAGAGTTTTTTCGACAGGATTGTTCTCCTGTTCTACGCTTTTTTCTTCTCCTAAAGAGACCAGAGGCAGAATTTTCCGGTTTCTGATTGTAATCAGAATTTTATCCATGTCAGGATCAGCTAGTTCTTTGACTAGGTGAGCGAATACGTCGGTTTTTCCGTTCAACGCCTTAGGAACTCTCATCAGCTTAATATGAGTGAACTGTTTCATGAGTTCTACTACCCGGCTTCTGTATCGAGCTAATTCGGGATTATATATTTTGTAGTCGCTACTCACTTGGTTGACGACCAGCTGGGAATCACCGTGGACCCGTAGCCGAAGGATCTTCATTTCCATAGCGAGCTCCAGACCAGCTATCAGAGCTTCATACCTAGTCTCGTTGTTTGTGCGAGTCTCTATAAGAGCGAAAGAACGTCGTAGGGGTTCTCCCGATGGTGTGATGAACACCACTCCTATTCTTGCTTTTATCCACGGGATGCTTTATTTGGTGAAGGGCCTTATTGATGATGCTCCATCGAATTAGAGCTTCCAGCATGGCTCGTTATCTTCGAAGTGCAACACTTGTTCGTCGGATAACTCACAATTTAGCGGTGACCCTTCAGGTATGGGATGGGCAGCGATGAAGTCGGCGATGACTTGCTCTTTTACTGCTTTATGAGGAGTGTAGACTATATCAAAATCAAGCAACATGATAGCTCATCTTGCCATTCAGCCGGCTAGGCTTGCTTTAGTCATTAAGTATTTAAGCGGGTCGACCTTAGAGATCGGCATAACCCGAGCGAGCAGATAGTGCCTTAGCTTCTTCACTATGAATATCAGGGCCAAGCATTGCTTTTCGATCGAGAAATAATTATGTTCCGTCCCGACTAATGTTCGACTCAGGTAGTAGAGGACATTTTATTTTCCCTCCTCGTTGTTCTGGGTAAGGAGCGCGCCGAATGATTCATCTAACGCAGCAGTGTAGAGAATTAACGGTTTATTTGAAATGGGAGCAGCAATCACCGGAGGGTGTAGAAGGTACTGTTTGATACTTTCGAACACTTCTTGACATTCGGTGTCCCAAACAAAAGAAGCTTCTTTCTTCATGAGCTTCGAGAAAGACCGTTCCTGATAGCTTCGAGATGAACCTTTGTATGTAAGTGAGCTTGCCTTTAAAGGATCTTAGCTGCGTCAGATTCTTTGGAGGGGCATCTTCATGATGGTCTTTATCTTTGATGGGTCAAGTTCAATCCGTCGATATCGGACTATGAAGCTCAAGAATTTTTCCGATAACACGCCAAAAGCGCACTTTAGATGATTCATTTTAATGTCATATTCTCTCAATCTGGTGAAAACGGTCCTGAGATTTTGGATGTGATTGGTTTTGGCTTTAGTCTTGACGACCAAATCATTAATTTAACATTTGACAACCTTATGGATTAAGTCGTCAAAGATCTTGGTCATTGCCCTTTAATATGTGGTGTCTGTGTTCTTCAGTCCAAATTGCATCACCTTGTAACAGTAGATGCTGATCGGGGTTCAAAATGCTGTGTGCTTCTCATCCTCAGATGACATTTTTATCTGATTGTATACAGACGAATCATCTATGAAGGTGAGCAGCTCGTAATTTCAGATATCGTCGACAATCATTTCCATGATCAAAAGCGGAAAATCGTCTTTAGGGCATGCTTTGTTAAGGTTCTAAAATCGACACAAACCCGGATCTATTCATTTTTCTTCTTTACTGGGATGATGTATGCGATTTAGTTCGCATATTTCTCTTCTCTGATGAAACCAGTATCGATGAGTGACCGGACCTGAGATGGATGCCATAGCCATTCATAAAACTTTGCTTCGGAGTCTGTTTTATATAGCCGATATCTGCACTTTTTAAAATATTCCCGCATCTCGGATGCATGATATCAGGGGTTTATGACGGCTCTTATGTCTCTTTCATAGGGAAGGCACGTTACGGATAAATCGTCCGAGTGTACGACAGGGTTTGACCCATAAAATAAGATGCCCTTTTGTCCGCTTTTTCTTTCGAGAACGTAGAAGGTTTTCAGCTGGTCCATGGTGAAGGCTGACAATACGCCAAGCTCTTTGCACATCTACTCCGACACCCTTGTGATAGATAGGGACCCTTCTGGAACTTCGAAAGTTTCTCTTAGTTTTGCTTTTTGCATGAAAGCCCAATCTGTGCAGCTGTTGCAAGACAGGTCCTCTTCCCCGTTGGGGTCAAAAGTTACATCCTGATCGACCAGGTCTAAGTCAATCAACCTTCAAGCCAAGTGGGCCCAAGCCCAAGTCAGGACCAAGCATGGAAGGGTCCGGCTCCATGCTAAGAATGAAGCACTAAATTAGTTTAATGTATTTTTAAGAAATAAACGTATGAAAAATGGGCAGAAAGTCAAAATTTTGTAAACCCCATGACTTATTTGTAAAAAGAAATAATTATATAAGGCATGAGGTGGCACAAGTGCCATTTGGTAAAGCACAAGGGGCTATATGTAAAGTGTGTAGCCTATAAAAACAAACATGATAGAAAAAATCAAGGAGGACTTTTTTTCACTCTCTCAAAAATTAGGGTTATGTGCCTTCTTCTTCCTTAAGATTCTAAACCTTCTTTCTTTTTTTAAATTAAATCAAGAGTTTAACTTTTTTTTCCAAATAGAAACAGTTTTTCACCATAAAACCCTTGAAGGCGAGCTCGGATCTTCCATCAAATCCCCAAAAGAGGAGATTTTTAAGTCTCACCCTATTTTCTCCAAGATATAGCCAACAGAGAGGAGGAAGGAGACCCATCTCCAAAACCTCCACTTCGGGAAGATCCAAGGCTCAAAAGAAAATCCAGGGTTAAAGGGAAGAAGGCAGGGCCCCCCTTGAGCAATCTCCAAAGATTTATGGGAGTTCACTACATATTGAGTTCGCATGACTAGTGACTCGTCAATCGGAGGTTTTTTCGCTTCAAAGGCGATGGGTAATTAACGGCAACTTAGTCCGCGGCTGCCGGAGATTCGGATCCCCACAATCAATAAACCAAAGTCTATCCTAAGCAGAGGGAATCTGTATACGCCTGACAAGCACCGTGTATTCTCATCTCAATAAGGTGAAGAAAAACACCCTACATTCCCCTGACTCTTCAGTGTCGCTGCCCAAACGAGAGCGAATTTTTCTGCCGGATGAGCCTTCAATATCGGACTCGTTAGTATTATTACCGAAATGAGGGCGAGTTTTACGGAAGGACGGACTTCCAGCGTTGGACTTATCAGTGTCACTGCCGAAACGTGCGCGTACTTGGGGGTTTTTACTTTTGAAGGAGACGGCCGGTTCGGATTTACCTTTGAATCTTTGGTCCCTTTTGTCTTTAGTCGGCTATGGCTCAGTGTCTTGGGGGTTTGATTGATTCTGTGTGTGTATTAACCGCAATCAATAACGGTGTCACGTGTAGCTAGCAGAGATGAGTACGGGTCGTCCTCAGGGATACGTGGAATCTTTCAATTTTACTTTAGACGTGTTGAAAAGAGGAAGAATAGAAAAATAAAGAATAGTGAAGAATAGTTTCTAGATCTACGTCAAACACGGATGTAGAATACAGATCTAGTTTAAATACGGATGTAGATTTTATAAGAAGAGGGCTTGTAGGGTTCGTTAGGATTTAGTAGTTATGGATGACTAATAAAGATTACTCTTTTTATGTATTGACAGATTTAAAACTAGATTGATAGTGATGAATGAGAATTAGGGTTCTTGGAAGAAACTAAGGTTTCCACACTATTGACTCTTGTCCTTTCTTTGATCTCTATTCATGTCTAGCCCTTAACAAAACAATTGTTAATCTAATCTCAAATCGCGGTCGAGACTAGCAATAAATTGGTAGCGCACCCGATTTGGATGTTAACGATTCTTTTACTAAAGTTTATAAACTTCATAAGACTTAAAAGAAGTTAAAATATTTTCTCATCTATTGTTTTACTCTAATCTTACGAACCCTATCAAGCGGAGGATTACTCACGCATAATGGAGATAGAAGAAGAACGGATAGAGAAAGAGATCATAATGCAGAAATTAAATGCTAAATAATTAATGTAATGATCTACCTTTATTAATCAACTTCACAATTACAAAACTTTCGAGTTTAGATTACAAGAGGAAGAAGAATTTGCTCTCGATCTCTGCTTCGTAGGAAGTAGATGCTCTGTCGAATCTCACATCGTCTTATCACGTCAAATCGCGGACCTGTTGTGGATCACTTGTTCTTTGACGGAGATTTGCTTCGTGTAAAAAATTGATGGTTTCTAAATTTAGCCCTCGGTCTTTTATATAGCTCCAAAACCATAAACTATAAATCCCCAGAATTAGGATTTGTTGTTGCAAATCACAACTAAAAATCTCATATCCTGACTCAGTGAGTCGGCCACGGATCCGTTGCATTGATGCTAGTTTGGCCACGGAAGCGCGGTTTGTTGATGAGATCTTGGCTTCAGAATTCTGGAGCTGCTTCGTTGTGACACATGGAGATTTATTTGATATCTGGAATCTTCATATTCTTTCCGAGTCTCTGCCAGTATTGATTCTTCGATTTTATTTAATTTTATCGGCAGATTTTTGATTCCCGACATCTCAACATTCCGATCTTCTGACCTGAACTAAATCTTGCACAATATCTCAATGAATAATGTTAGTAATATTTGGTATTTTTGAGATATTATCCTAATCAATTTGATATGATATTATATTTTAAGAATATTGATTAAGGATATTTGATATATGCATATTTAAATTATCAAAATATTATATAAATATTATATGCATACATTTTCCTTCATAATGTTAATTATAATATATAAATATATGGTAAATAGTATTTTTACAGATAAACCCAAATATGTTCTATATTTATAATAAACACTTTTAGATTTTTAAGAAAAGTAAGGAAAATGTTATATTAAATGTGCGATATTTTCGACTGAACATGGTTCACAAAGTACCGAGAATCTTCATATCGGATTTCATGCATGCCAAACGGCTGTATATCTTCGTCAATGCGTCTTTCTTCGCTGTTTTTGGTATACTTCATTCATTGATAGAGTGTTGACGGAACGATACTGTAATCTTGAAGCTTCGGCCGTCACAGGAGAATCTTATAGGACGTGTCGGCATCGATTGCGTATATCTTAGTTTCAGTTGGTAGATCTCCAAATCTGATTGGTAGAGTTATAGACCCCAGAACTTGCTAACAGTTTTGATTGAAGTCTTGAATGACAATCCTTTCCCTTGACAGGTGTCGGATGTCTATTAATAAACTCTTTAGAGCCTGCAAGTTTATGATGTTCACTGAGAAGCTCGAATAAATCAATATGCGATTAATTCGGTCTCCATCACTGTACCCTGTCACGTAAAGCGGTCAATTATGCTCAGTTGTTCGTAGTAGCAGGTCTTCATCCTTAAATGTGACCGCAGCTGTATGCAGAGTGTACTGGATTTCTTTCATATTGATTCCGCAAAGCGAGCCTGGTACCGCTCGGAGTTTTGTAGAGCGTGAATGAGGGCGTCTCTAAGCTCCTTAGATAGAACTGGGACATCATAGATGTTTAGGAGAGACGGAAGCTTCCGGAGATGAGCCAAGACATTGTAGTCTACCGGAAAAGAACTCGAGTCTTCATGAGCCGGCTTTCCGCCGTCCTCTTCATTAACGACTTGTTTTTCTTTCTCTTTTGAGGCATTGCTATGCTTTTACGGTAGAGTCTTGCCGTTTATGAGCTGGATTTGGTTGGCCTTTGTGGCTAGCTCCTTATCTTCTTCGGAAAAATAGAGTTCTTTCTCAGAGTCGCTGCTAAGATAGATGGCGTAGCAGGTCATAACAAAGACCTCATCACCAGACTCTTCATCTAGCTCTTTCAGAATCTTAGTCGTTTCTTCGAGGAAGAACTCCTTCAAATGGATAAGAGTTTTTTTTCTTTTGTTCATAGTTTTCGAGGGAATCGATATACTTTTGAATGGTCGATCTCCTTGCAGACTCTTTTTCGCGTTGAGCCGCACTTTTCCTTTTCTTCTTCTTAAGCTTTTTGGACTTTGAGCTCAATCGAACTGAATTGGTAGCCGGAATGGTAGGCTCTTTCTGTCCCTCCTATTAAATTCTGGGTTTTTTTTGAAGCAGCTTTAATATCTTCTTCGTATTCTTAGATATGTGTACGCTCCACGGAAGCTGCGGCGAGTCAGATTCATTACTCGGGGTAGCGGATTTAGCTGTCTGCTTCCAGAAGGTTTCAGTTTCTGTCTGTATAAAGTTGGTGGTGACGGCTTGATTGTTCACCAACACGCTTTTGGACAGTTCAATCTCTCCGGTCTTGTATTGCTTCTCGATCCAGTCTTTGAAAATATAACAATCCTTGATCACATGACTTACTATTTTGTGGTATGGGAAATATAAAGGATTGCCGGTCATTTTTTCTTCGTGAGGTCTCTTCGACTCCGGCAATTATAGACCGTTGTTCAGGGTATCTTTGAATATTTTACGGATTTTGTCCCTTCGGAAAATGTAGACCTTGTTATTTTTCTCCTCTAGGAAAGGCCCTTCTTCTTCTAGCACTGGATTTCGAGACCGGTTTGTTTTTGATCCACGCACCTTATGCTTGCCTTCATTGTCAGACGCGTTGAAGGCGTTGGTGTTGTTGGAACTCCCGCTTTTACGGTCGTCGTCCGTTCGGCTCTTCCAAGACTTGTCATTCCGAGAGTCCGGGATAGACTCATGTCTCGAGCATTCCAACATTTGAACTCTCTTGGTTAGCTTCTGAAACGTTTTGAGGTCCGCAGTATATATGAATGAGACTGTCTAATTGCTGAGGTTCCTAATGAGGAGGCTGACGGATTGGTTCTGTAAAGCGGCGGTTCGCACTTGACAGTGAGATTATGTCATCGGGCAATAAAGTCCGTGTTGCTTTCGTATTTTCCCCGTTTGGTTCTCAGAAGATCAGCAATGGAGATTTTGTCGTTGATACTCATGAATATTTGCCAAAACATATACTCCATTTGAGCGAAAGTAGTGACGGAACCGTCTGGTATGCTCGCGTA
Organism: Agapanthus africanus; assembly: GCA_030015575.1. NCBI lineage: Eukaryota > Viridiplantae > Streptophyta > Magnoliopsida > Asparagales > Amaryllidaceae > Agapanthus > Agapanthus africanus. The sequence continues at coordinate 353,446,992 of CM057351.1, forward strand.
CCAGTCGAAAGCAACATCAATTAGGCTGTTAACAAACCGACGGAGAAAAAATGCATCATTGCCCTATGTATTTCCGCATTATGCTTTAAAGTACGCAATGCGCTGATTCACATTTTCTGTTGCATCGAATCTTCTGAACTTAGAAATGGCGTAGCTGTTGGGAAACTCAATAAGGTCATATTGTGCGGGATATGACCTCCCACTGCTGCCAACATCTTTTCGTGTCTCGGTTTCGGCTACTAATGTTTTAATTTTGCTGGTGCACAAATCCATTATCCGATCTTGTGTTAGCGGAATACTGCCATCAAGGGCCAAGATGTCCCCAGAAGTGGAATGCAGTCAGATTTCGAGTAGCTTGCCTATATTTGGACCAAAAAGGATAGGCATTGGCTGCTTTGGGTTATCACATGGTTCATGACTTGCGCTCGATTGTAGGGTGCTCGAGCAACTTGAGTCGTGAACTGTATCACGACATTCGTCAAGTCGTTAATTTTGGAGTAAAGTTTAATCATCTCCTTGTCTTTACTTCTGAGTTGTTTTCGTAGCTCTTGAAGCAGTTCATGTTCTGCGGTCCTGGGGCGGAAAGTTGGATCTTCTTCGCGGTCCGAACTTGATTCCATATGGACCGAGAGATCTTTTTGTTTATCAGCCTTATCGACAGGGTTTTCATTATCCTGCGGAGGAGGCTGATCTTGGAAAGGGGCAGCCACATTCAAGCCAGATTGGGCTTGGGATGTGGTGGTCCCATCCTTACTTTTGCTGCGAAAGTTGTCACCGGGACGCGTGACCGCTATGTAGACCGTGTGGATAACATATCCGGCCATCTTTTTATCACCGACAGCTGATTTCGCAGACCGTTGTCCTAGCCCTTCCGCTTCGGGAAAGGACAATTAATTAAAGACGGTTGGTCTGGCCGGTTCTTAAGTGGCGCTGGCGTTTCTTTTCTGGATTTGTCCCGCTACTTTCTAGCGGAACGAAGTGCTTGGTAGACTCCTAACGAGAGGGTATCCCGCCTTTTGTGTTGGGGCTTGGACACATCCCTTCGTAGCACAGTTCAAATAGTCGTCTTCTTGATTTTGGCGGACATGGTATTCTTCTGAACCCACTTTAAGGGTTCAAAAGAGTTGCGGATCTCTACGACCGAGATGGATGTCCTCGCTGGATAATTCGGTTCTTGGAATTTTACAAAATCCAACCTAGCCGGAGCCCACGCCCTTTTGTTGGCTCTATACCTGAGTTGTTTCTGTCTTAGCTTTTCTATTTTGAGCACCTGACGGGCTTCTGCTCTTCAGGAAGCCACTGTAGGTCGGTTGGAAGACAGTCTCGAAAAGACATCCATTCGCACATTCGTCGAAAGTGTCGCCTGAGTTTGCTCGCGTCCAGTGATCTTTTTCGTTTCGACGGTCTTGCCCCCAGCTAGAGCAACGGATAGTCGTTCAAACACCGACTTGTGCTTGAGTTGTAGTGTCTTTGCGATCACCACATTTGGCCTCCTGCCTTTTGAGGTTGGTTTGGCCATTTTCTCTTATAAGGGCTTCGCAATAGGAGTGTTGTCGGCTGGGTAGATCATGACTGAACCGAACTGGCGTGGAGGTTCCTCATATTGCCTCATGAGACTCGCCGGGAGGATTACATGTGCGTTCGTTTTGACTATGTAGGTCATCGAAGTCGCGTTAGAAACAAAGTTCGTCTTGGGAGACATGGTTGTTGAATTTGAGATTGCGATTGAAAGTTGTTAACCTGCGCAAAGAAACATGATTTTAGTACAGACAATCAATATATATATATATATATATATATATATATATTAATTGAGTTCGCATGAACGCTTGACCCGAAATATGGGAGAGGAGACAAAGGCCCATTAGGCGTGCCAAAATCTGTAGAATGTTGGGGATTTGTTGATTATAAGGATCCGAATTTCCGGCAGTCGCAGACTAAGCTACTGGGAGCGTGAACCTCTGATTAACAGGTCAAGCAGATCATGCGAACTCAATGTGCATGTATTTGCGTGTCTTTTGAGGGTGTTTTGGGCGTGTCGGGGTCTCGCAGAGTTTACTGGGGTTATGCCTACTTGGATAGCGGGCTGTGGTCAAGAGGTTTAGCAGCCCTTTGCAGGGTGCGGGGCAGCGTCCTGTTAGAATTTTTTATAACGGGAGAAGTGTTTATTATATATTTTCTCTTTTTAAAAGAAAGCGTGGGGGACAAGGATTGAAGGTCGTCCTCAGGACGCGTGAGGGGCACGCGGCCGCTGGCGCCAGCGGGTCACGTGCTAAGACCCTGAGCTTAGAGTTGAACTCCTGAACGGATATGGAGTTTGACTCCCAAATGGATCTGAATTTGGAGTTAAACTCCTAAAAGATTTTCGATTTGGAGTTAAAACTTTAAAAAAAAAAAAATTATTCGGAGTTAAACTTCTAAAAAAAGTTTTTTATTTGGAGCTAAACTTCTAAAAAAAGTTTTCTATTTGGAGCTAAACTTCTAAAAATATTTTTATTTAGAAAACCAAAAGGAGTCTCTTGAAACTTCAAGATCTATATTTTGGATGATGAAAGAGGATCCCTTTATTCCATTTTGAGCCTTAGATCCTCCTAAAGCGAGATTTTCGGGGATAAATCTCTTTCTTCCTTTTATTTGGATCTTGGAGAAGATGGGTGATGAGATTTATATTCTCCCCTTTAGAGATTTGATGGGAGATTTGAACCCCTCTTCAATGATTTTATGGTGAAAAACTATTTCTTTTTGAGAAAAGAAGAGTTAAACTCTTTATTTAATTCAAAAATGGAAGGAAGGTTTAAAATCTTGAAGAAGGAAGTAGAACCTTAGAAAGGTCGAGGGAATAAAAGCCGTTATTCATTTCTTGTTATGTTTGCCTTTTAAATGCTACACACTTTACATATAGCTTCTTGGACTTTACAAAATGGCATTTGTGTCTTTTCCTATGTCATGTACTAATTTCTTTTTGCACATAAGCCCTGTGCTTTTACAAAATTGGCTTCTTGCCCATTAGTTACATTTATTTCCTAAAAATTACATTTATATTTAATCATTACATAATTTTGAGCCTTCATGGCTTGGACCGGCCCTTTCCATGTTTGGGCTTGACTTGGGCTTTAGGCCCATTTGGCTTGGGCTTGGGTCTGCTTACTTGGGCTCGGACCCACTTAACTTGGGGTTGACTTTTGACTTTGAATTTGAATTTTTGGACATGAGGCGTGTAAATTTTTACCCCAACAGGGGCGAGATATTAACCTTCCTTTTAAAACATCTTTTGAGCTTAATAGCGATTGTACATTATAGGCAAATCAACGCATCTAGAAGTTCTTTTTTCCTCTCTTTCTAGAAAACTTATTTTAGTGCCCTAACAATATTTACAATATAGATGAATTTAAATGAGCAGCAATACATAAAAAAATTTCTTTCCTTGTATAATGTTAAATGAGCAATATAAATGAATTTAAACAAGCTATAATATTTCATTTAAATTCATTCCTGGCATAATGTTTAAAGCAAAATAAATACAAATCGAAGCAGATAGGCAAAATGCAAATATTGTTCCAATCTAATTTTTCGATAATACAAGTCCTAAAGCATAGTTAATAGTTTCGATATATTGGATACTAATAGTTTCCTTGATTGTAAGGGATTATGGCTTGCTCGTGGAGGAATTTAGGTGTGCTTGTGTAATAAATAGAAAGTGAATGCAGCCAATTACCTTTTTCTTAAATGCGGCCCCTTGGGGGATCGAATCCGTGACCTCTCACTTTGGAGAATAAAGTTTTACCTCATGAGCTATGCCCAATTGGTAATGCAGCCATTTACCTTGATTTATGGAGTTGTGGTCTCTTTCTATTTATTTAGACATGCATTTGCTTAGCAAAGTAATTTATGAATAATAAGAGAGGGTGCATAAGGGCATCCTAACAAAATCAGTAGACAAGTACTATCAATGCAGGGTGATGTGAGAATTTTGGGAGGGGATCGACCCCCCCCCTCCCCCCCCAAGTGAGTATATAGTTCCATCCCTGCCTGCCATGTATTATAATTTCAACCTAGCAATTTATCCAAGTTCAAAGAAAATTGCCCAAATAATTGACTGATGACACCCAGATAATATGTGAATAAATGCAGAATTTGTAACTTGAACAATACATGATATCTCTAGCTGTGAAAGAAAACAGGCAGTCCTATATGGTTCTTAAGTGAAAAGATGGAATCTTTATTGTTCAATAAATTAGGTTTAGAACAGAAGGATTTAACTAGGTAATCAGATTGATTGAAGGGTTGGTTGTTGTTGATAATTTTCTCTCCGGAGGGCATTAGAATTTAGATTTTGCAAAGATATAGCATTTGCTGACTTGAAAGAGAATATCAAAAGGAATAAATACCATCAATTCAGTAAATAGCAGCAAACGACCTTTATAGTCAATCCAAGGAACACTAAATTCGCCCCCAAAAGAACAAATTTGTGCTGGGAAAGTAGAATAGGGTCAGATGGAGTCTTGAGGCATGGGAGGAAATTGAGTGGGAAATAAAGTTAAGAAAGTTAGGGTTTAGAAAAGATTGGAAGAAAAGTGAGGCTACCCGAATTTACTTTAAAGTACTAACATCTCGTATAAACCTTCAATTTTTATTCGTGTCTATCAATCTCGGCGGTAACTTTTGATGTTTTTTGTTTGACAGGTTTAATTGAATGTGCTAATTGGAACCTGCAGAAGTTAACTAGAAAGGGTAATGCTCAAAACAGACGTGACAAGACTTCTAAATCAAATGTTTCTAGTACCGCAGATTGTTCGAATCAGGCAGTCTCACAAGTTTCAAATGGGGAATCATGCAACTCTGTCAGTGATTCTTCAACTTCCAAAGAAGACAGTTTACTAGACAGGGTTTCATTCAAAAAAGGAAATTTTATCGACAGTTTGGATGGATGCACTGAGAAGTATGACACAATTCTGTGGTAAGTTTTTATAGCTATTCTAAAATACAGTCAGTTCTACATAAATCCATGGCTACCCTTTACTATGAGTGTATTTCACTTGCCTTAAAGTTTTTTAATTACAGTAATCTTCCTTGAAGTGCTGCCGTTTTTTAAAAAATAATTACTCCTTAAATGCAAAGTTTAAGGGACTTTACTCTAATAAAGAACCTTTAAGGTAGTTTAGTAGAAAACGAGGAAAGTTAATGGCAGTGTAGTGTAATTTAGCTTAATTCCATTGATATCTTTTGCATAGGCCCCTTCTTGATGGCAGTGATCATGCCAACTTTTTTGTACATGTTCTCACTCTCTTAGAATCTTCGACTTCCGATTCTAGCTAAATTTGATTCATGTCTCATTTTGCAGCTTGAGCGTAACAAAGTGGATCCATTTAAACTGGGGTGATGATGGATTGATTAAATTGTTTGTGAAGATCTGGAAACTTCTGCGACCGGTATTACTCTGAAATTTTATATTTGTGAAATATGCATATTTAAATATAATCTTGTGGTACATGACTTTCTTCTGCTAGGGTGGAGTTTTTGTGCTGGAGCCTCAGCCCTGGTCCTCATATAGAAGAAATCGATTAGTGTCTGAGGTACCAGCTTCTTCATTTCAGTGGACTTGTTAAATTAGACTGAGCACTGCTGTTTACATCTTACCTTTTCATATAATCTTTTCGATACTTAGATTATTTGCTATATGGTGGTTCCTTTTTACTAGAATCATAAACTCCTCGTCATGTTTCCTAAAAAATTCAGCATTAGATCATAATCTTAAGATGTTTGTATGCAAATGGATGTTTAAAAAATAGGCCCGTTGCAAGAAATAGGATGTCCATTTTTCCCCCTTCTAGAGGAATCTGACGTGTGATGAAATTTTGGTCAGCCTAATGCAATTCACTCTTTATATAATCATTTTATACGGTCAGTCTAAAGCATTTATGTTGAGTTTCTCTGGCAGTTAATCTTCTTTGTTCACTACTATTATATTCGTGCCAATATTTTAATTGCTTGGCTATCCTTATTCTCTAGAAAATAAATATGAAAATGGATAAGGACTTGTTTGCACGGTTACACCCCTACAAAACAGTCTTTGAACTTCTACAAGATCTACCAACTGAGGAGTATATTTAACTTTCATTAGATATTTTGAAGACATCTTTTCATGGGGATTTTCTTTTGACGTAAACTAGCTCTTAAGCTGGACATGCCATGCTAGAAATTTGATTGACCCTACAAGGGGCAGTGATGGTCATTATTGATATATTCCCATAACTACTTGTCCACCTTAATTGGTTGTGGGAAAGTCTGTTTGAAGTACTTGCCAGTTGGTTGCATAGAACCTGATTAGGTGATGCACATAACTCTGGAACTGTGATTACAGTTTAACCATTAGTTCTAGCAGTTGAATTAGATTGCTGCTGGCTACTCAATGTTCATTTTGGTCCCCCACAACAGATTATCTAAGTCAGCATTTTCTGATTTTTGGCAGACTGCTACAATGAATTTCAGTGGTATTCAAATATACCCACATCTCTTTCGAGAGATACTTCTAGACAAGGTAAAAATAATTTCTGTAATGTTCATGAACTTATTCCACTTCGCTAGCGCATTTCGCAACAACTTTTTATTGTTTACTTAAGAATACTTGACCGACAGTTTAGTGTTTATAGATTGGCTTTAGGTTGGTGGAGACTGTTACCGACAGCTTATCTGGTACTGTTGCTGGTTTCAACAGGGCAATCATGATCTTTGTCAAGTGAAGTGTTCGGAGAAAAGGTATCTTTATCCTCAATTTCATTTCAATACTTAAAAGTGTTTTTCATTGCAAATCTACGATTTGGTACTGGCACCTTTCTTTTATTTCTGTTAAACCTTTACTCTATCCTTAATACATGCATTTCCCATAATATATGTATATTTTCTACTCTTTATGTTTTGTATTATGAGCTCTTCCTTGCATCCAATTTCTTTTTTCCTTCTTCGGAGATTTTTCTCTTTTCTCCAAAAGTTAAATTTTCCATACACAATTGTCTTCTTCTTAAAGTGAAATTTTGCACGTGGCACAAAAATTACACGGCAATCATGGAGTGTTAGAACTTCTCTTTGCCATGTAATCATACTTTACTCATATGATACAATCAAGACAATGGTTTATCTTTCGTCCCAAACTTTTGGTCGCAATCTCATTTCCATCTTCAAACAATTCTAGGGAAGCTGTATTCGTTTCTTTACCATTTTCCCCTTTTATTTCCTTTTCTTTTTTGGTTTAAACAGGTTATAAGCATACTCTGGAAACAAATTTTCTCTTCGCAGCTGGTAACTAAATTCTCAGCAATGAAATGAAAAGAGAAGACTATCAGTAGTGGAATAGGCTCCACATTTTTGTACCCCGAGTTTCTCACGGGCTTGTGTCATGGCACGGTAGGGTTCTCTTGTAAAGCTCGTTTTTCAAATCTGCTTGTATATCTGATGTCGTCGTCATCTTGTACACAAGGAATTATGGCCAGAAGTATAAAATATAGTACTATCTGTGCTTTTCAGTGGCAAAGAATGTCTTATTTTCTACTTTGTTTTTATGATGAAAAAGTAATGTATTTTTTTTGTGTACTAACATAACTAGTTATGATGTTATGCATTCTCTTTGTGAACAAATTGCGATAAGGACCAGCTTTGATATTTCATGTGCAGGCACTGAAATGTATTGATAATTTTTTTTGTCTTAATTCTGCTCTGTTTCTTTTCATTGCAAAAAAACAGTTAATTACATTGTGTCCTGATAATATTGCTTTCTGATGTATTGATATTAGGCAGTTACTGAAATGTATTGCATGGATATTGTTACTACTAAAATATTGTTTATTTCAAGGTTGACATAAATAAATACAACATTTTATGGACGTTTGTTTTAATGGCCCTTATGCTTAGATGCATAATATTGGTTTTTTATAGGCAAATCTTGAAAAATAATAGAGCTAACCATGTGCATGGTTATTGTTGCTATTATGAAAATATGGTTGATATACCTCATTGAGCCATGAGGTTCAACTATATATAAATTCCAAAGAATGTAAAGCATCATGCACAAAAAAGGACTTCAAATAATTTATTTGGATGGTATACTGTTTGCTTGATTTTCATGTCCTGAAACCTAGGCTCCTAGGCACAACAAAGATATCGTGATCTCATAGACCCATACGTTTGATTTTTCAATTGGTTGCGAATGTTTTGGAGTATTTTTATAAGATGTTTTCCATTCTAAGATATATTGTCATTAGCTATTTCAAGAATGAAGAAATTTTAACAGATTCGAATGAGATTTTTTTAACAGGTTTTAGCTGTTAGAATATTTCATTAGAGATTTTCATGTGCATCTCATGTAAGGTTTTTCATATGGTTTTTGTTCTAGCTGGCAGATAAAAAAAGTGTTATGTTAAGGAAGAATTAGTCACCATGCTAGTCATCATACCCTAAAATATAAACTTTAGGCATTTATGTGGCAGCAGCATGGGTGAAAGTCAGGTTGGATCTGATCCGATCCCGATCTGACTCAATCCGTTTTTTCCGGATTTTTGGACATTCTATATCTGTCCAAACCCGATCGAGATTAGATAAAAAAATACGGGTTCGGTATGGGTTTAGTGTTAAACCCGTCCGTCCGAATCATAAACCCAGCCCGAACCAAACTCGCTTCTTATATCCGATCCAACTCGATATATTGCATAGAAATTATATTCTAAATTTTATAAAATACCTATCGTGATTTATTGTAGATATGTAGCTTCAAGTGCAATTAAAATTTATATAGTTTTATCAAAATATAAATTTTGTGCAGTAGAACATTCTCAGTATTATACTTTAAATTTTTTTAATAAATTATAATGGCCAACGCTCAATAATCCTATCCAAACCTGTCTGAAATTCGAGGCAGTGGGTTTGGGTTTAGCTCATTATAAACCCATTGGGTTCTGAAGGACTTTGGGCCGAGGTCTTAATTTTCTGCTCTGGTGATAAACTTATAAAAAAAAACCCTGCACTCCAGCCCGGTTTCACCACTAGGCAGCAGCTACTAACACAAGCGAGGAGAGAGAGGGAGAGGATGAGCAGCAAGCCCGGCGGCGGCGTTGGGGGTGGCACCGGAAGCGGCCCGACTGCGGCGGCGGCGGCGGCGGCAGCAGCACAGAAGCAGAAGTCCCTTCTCCAGCGACTCGACACCGAGATCGGCCACATCGTCGAGCAATTCACCCAACTCGTCTCCGTTTCTAGGGTTTGCTCCCTTTCTCCATTATCATCTCATCAAAATCCCTCAAACTTTTCCTTTCAATGGAATCATTGATTCCCTCATCAGGTTAATGACCCTCCCGTTCGCAACTCCCAAGATTCGTTCCAAATGGAAGTTCGCGCTGCAAGAATTGTAAAAAAAAGTCATCTTTTTTTTTTCTCTTTTAGTGTAACCAAGATGTGAAATTGATTGTTTGCTTTTGTGTTTTGTTGGGATCAGACTCAGGCTGCAGACTCTCTATTGAAGCTGGTTTCGGAGCTGAAGCAGACTGCAATGTTCTCGGGTTTTGCATCTTTGAATGAGAATGTGGAGCGGCGAATCTCGGTGTTCAATCATGAGGCGGAGAGTGCGATAGGGTTGCTGGAGAAGATCGGGGAGCAGGCGGCGGCGAGCCTTAAAGAGTTGGAGACCCATTACTATTCGTCGGTTGTGAGGACGGGCGAGAATGATGAATGATTTAGATGGTAAAATAAAACACACCTTTAAGTAGTTTACTGTTTATCTTCAAACTTTACCCTGTGCATTTTGTTCTACTGGATACAATATAGGGTAAATTTTACTAAACCCATCCACTGTTTGGGTTTTTTGAGATATCCCCATTGAACTTTAAAAATGTTATAAACCCCCATTGAACTACCAATATTGTATGAAATTTTTAGTTTGATTAACTCGTGCAAACCATTATTGGACCGAATAATCCCAAAATGTCTTACGGATATATTGAATAGACTCAAAATGAGCGGAATATGATATTTTTTGACAAAAATACTGTCACGCCCCACTTCCCAAAAGACTAGGAGCGAGAGCGGACGAGACCCGCATGTATCCACAACGAGAAGCACCCCTTCTCGTAATGAATACGCTAAGTGTAATTGCAAGCAGAATAAAGACAAAAATTATAAGAATTTCAAAATAAATAATTAGATTCCAGCAGTTATTAAATCAACAATATAGCCTTGAACAAGTAAGACAATTATTAATGATCAAAGAAAACAAGTTTAACGAAACTAATATCAAGAACTAGAAGTCGGCTTGGCCTAAGAGTTTCTTCAAGTCCTCCTCAGTTAGTACCACATCTTACCTAGTTTCTTCTCATGTCCCACTGTCGTCTGACGGCATTCCTCAGAAAAGAAAGCAGAAAATATGAATGACATCGGCGAACTAAAGTTCGGTAAATCCCCATTTTAAAGAAAATAATTTAAACATGATATAAGAATGGAAAAAGAAACAATCAAACATATATAAATATCAATATGTCTATAGCAACAATATCATAATGTTTATTTCTAAAACGGTTTTATTATGTTTTAAGTTTATAAACTCGACGAATGAGGGTTTTACACGTAACGAAGATGTTCTGTATCCTCTCGTAACAACAGAAACACGGATTCAAGAGATTCATGAGTTAGTAATGCACCGTCTCATAATATCCGGGACCACGGCGATCATGTATGACCCTCGTTCACGTAAGTACCCCCGTTCATCGAACTGCCCCATCCCATGATATTCTTGATTAAGAAGTTAACACAAATACTGGGATGAATTTATGAATGCTTGAAAACTATAAATGCATGTCAGATTCACGAGTTCACGGATTCATAGATTCACTGATTCATGTTTTCACGGAGTTATGTCAAATTCAAAATGAACTGCAGAATATATATATATATATATATATATATATATATATATAGCATTAACTTGCAATCAGTTATAGGTTTGACTCATAAGGGTTCTACGTGTTATGAAAATATTCCGTTTCCCCTCGGAACAATAGAAACACGGATTCAAGAGATTCATGAGTTAGTAATATATTATCCCGTAATACCCGGGACCACAACACTCATGATCTCCATTACATGTACTTACCCGTATTCGTCGAACTTCCCATCACCATGATATATATATCCAATAAATAGTGTCTATTATACATGTCATGTTCACGAGATTCAAGAGTTTCAAGTATTCAAGTGGTTCATATCAGGTTCATGGATCAAGTATTTAAGTGGTTCATGGATCAAGTATTTAAGTGGTTCATGCCAGGTTCATGAATTCAAGTATTCAAGTGGTTCATGTCAGGTTTTGTCGAGTTTAGGTCAAGATAGTATAAGCCAACGCCAGTTCGATTGTGAGCGTCAACCACTGCAGAAGTATTCACCGACCCAAGGCTATCATCCAGGGGTAAGGAAACACCAGCCCATTCATAAGTTAGTAATGGGACTCCCGAGATTCCGTTGATCGAATTCACAACTCAAACCACCCTAATGTCCCCCGCAAGAGTATTCATAAACCTAAGGCTATCATCCAGAAATAAGAAAACATGAGCCCATTCATGAGTTAGTAATGAGACTCCTGTTATTCCGTTGATCGAACTCAACTCAAACTATCCCAATATTCCATACGTACTTAATTTGCTATATCATCCCCTTCAACTTTTGCAAGTTACAAAACCGGGAAAGAAATATAGAGCCTAATTAATGCGGTAAAGAATGTCGACAAATTTTCAAATGAAACTAACTATAACAATCAAGTATAAGCAGAAGAATTTTTTACCGCTTTGTAATCACTATAACGACATTATCATTTTATTGCTTGCTTATAATAACTTTGATTGAAATCACTGCCATGACATCATGACCATAAAATATATTAATAAATATGTCTGCATTAATGATGTTTTTTACAAATTACTACTGTTATTATTTAGTTTATCTTGATATCTAAATTTTGAACTAATAAATATTACATTTAAATTTTCCTCTGATCTCATGTTTGAACCATACTATATAATGTTGATAAACTATCTTCATTAATTAGATGTGCGTCAATCTATATTGTTAGCTTTACTATCAACATACAACTTGCATATGCCGCTATATATATTTAAACATGATTTTATTTACTGCAACCATGCTGATACTTAACATGCACACTTAATTATTAACTCTAGCATTTTATCCAACTACTATCTATTTGACGTATCACTACACTGAATATCACAAAATTTAAATTACGTATTCATAACAAAATATGTATCATTGATTTCATACATAGACTTATTCTAATAGAGGCAATACACTATCAGAAGGCCAATAACGAACAATAGCGAGCAATTAGTTAACAAAAGATACCGAATTAATGTATTAAAGTTAAAGAAGATTAAGTCGTCAATCACAAACTAAAGATCTAGCGATTTACAAACTATTAGGATCTATATAATAAGAAACCAAGTAAGAGTGGTAAAACTAAGTTACTGTTACAAGAGTAAAAAAGTAACACAACAATAAATAAATTTATAATAACTCTATAAATGAATCATATAATAATGCTAAAGTGAATATTACTAAATAAATTAACAATGTCCGCTAATAAAATCGATTAAACACAAATGTAAAAACTAACCAAAATATATTGAATTTTAAAAATAAATAAATATACAATGCTACCAAAATAAAACACTTGTATACTGAATATAAGAAATATAATAAACTATATAACCTGCAATATGAAAACATGACAAATAAAACTCTTATAAATATAATATGAGTAATCTAACATAATCACCCCTGTTGAAAAAATTATATATTATAATAACCTGTACTTGATACAAATAATAACACATTTGAAGAAACAAAAACAAACGATAATAAACAAAATAATACTTATCAAATAGTAATAAAATATTCATAACCATCATAATATAATATAATAAATACGAATGCAAATAAGAAATAAAAAAGAATATAACATTGAAAGATGTTCCATTAATATCACTATAATAATAAACTAATAAATGTGATGACAAATTCATGACTAACATATACAATATTTTAAATTCGACAATAAAGATCAATGGGGAAAAAGAAGAGAGAACTTGCAAATAGCAACTTGATCTCAATATCAAGTTGCTAAAAAACGTGTAGAGTTAGTCTCGAATTGATTTTGAGACTTCTAACGATGGGTTGATGGCTCCTCCTTTTCTTAGTTCCTCATGCTATGGTTTTGAAAATATGAGAGATAAAAATATAGAGGATGAGAAGAACAGATGCAGAGAAAAAATGAAGGAAAATTAGGATTTGAGAAGGTCTAAGGTTTATATATAGAACTAGCGATTTGGGTTTTAAAGATCAAGGGTCAGGATTTAATTGAGTTAGATCAAACGGTGTAGAAAGTGTTTTGAGTTTAGGTTAAAATTTAAATTATAAAAAAATTAAAATAAACATTCACATTAAAATAAAATTTTAAATTTTAAAATAATTTCATAAAATAAATTAGACCCTTTTTTCATAAAAAAATCTATTAAATAAATAAAAATTTGCAACATCAAAGGCCCAAATCTGTGACCCATGGGATAGTAACGCAATGTGATAATCAAGATGTACAAAAATGAACCATGTATATAATTTGAACGGAAATAAATATATATACAAGTGAAAGGACATTTCTTGAAGAAAAGAAAATACAAGAAAAGTACTAAAGATTTGGTGGTCGTTACATTCTACCCTTTTAAAAATAATTTCGTGCTCGAAATTACACAAGGGCCTGGCACTATGGACAAGGTAAAGGTAACGTTGTCGTTTGTCGCTTTCGCACTCCATCACTCGAGTAAGAAGGGATACGATGAGATAGAAAGACATGAGATGCTTCCGAACCGGAAGTTCCAAAACTGGAACATAGGATATAAAAGATGATCTAAGAAATGTAAGAAGAAACATACATGAATTTTTGGATTCAAGAAGTCGAGAAGTGATTGTATGGTGTTTTTCGTCATCCCATTGAGATAGGAATGCGCGCGCTTGTCAGGTGTATACAGATTCCCTCTGTTTATGGTAGGCCGGGATTTATTGATTATGAGGATCTGAATCTCCGGCAGTTGCGGACTAAACTGCCGTTAATTACCCCTTGCATTTGGAGGAAGAGAACCTACAATTGATGGGTCAAACTGGTCACGCGAACCCAATGTGCAGTGTGCGTGTTGTGTTTTGAAGAGGACTTGGACGTATCGGGGGATTCGCAGAGTTTATGGGGGTCCCGCACTCGGATAGCGGGCTGGGGGTCAAGAAGGCTAGCAGCCCTTTTGTAGGGTGCGGGGCAGCGCCCTGTTGGAAATTTTTTTAACTGGGGAGGTATTTTTAGTGGGGAATGTTTAAGAAAAAGAGGGGTGAGGCGCGTCCTAAGGACGTGTGAGACAACACGTGACCGCTGGACGCCAGCGGGTCACTCGTGCGGCCGCTGGATGCTAGAAGGGTCACTCACGCGGCTGCTGGAAACACCAGCGGAAGAAGGTGCTTAGCCCCTGGGTTAGGAGTTGAACTCTCAGGGAATTTTGGAGTTAAACTCCTAGGGAAGAAATTGGATATGGGTCTGAAGTTAAACTCCTAAGAGCCTTGGATTTGGAGTCAAACTCCTGAAAGGTCTGGATTTGGAGTTAAAACTCTTTTGAGGATTTGGATTTTGAAGTTGAACTCGTCAAAAATTGATTTGGAGTTAAACTCCTAAAGAATTTAGATCTTGGATGGTGAAAGGAGCTCTCTTTTCGTCTTTTTCGAGCCTTGGACTTTCTTAAAATGGGTTTTTTTGAGATGGGTTCCTTCCTCTTCTCTTTTTGTTGGATCTTAGAGATAACAACAACAACAACAACAACTGAGCCTTGAAATTAAAAGTCACTTTTAAAGATTTGATGGAAGATCTGAGCTACCCTTAAAGGGTTTTACGGTGAGAAACTATTCCTTTTTGGGAAAGAAGAGTTAAACTCTTGATTTAATTCAAAAAAAAGAAGGTTTAGAACCTTGAGGAAGGAGAAGGAGGCACAGAATGCTAATTTTTGAGGGGAATGAATTATCTTTTTGATTTCATTATCATGTTGATTTATATAGGTTTACAAGTTTACACATATCCTCTGGGCTTTACAAAATGGCATTTTGCTCATCCCATCCCTCATGTGCTTATTTTTTTTGCACATGAGCCATGGGCTTTACAAAAATTTTGCTCTTTGCTCATTTATTTTACATTCATGCATGAAAATTATATCAAAATTATTTATTACATAATTTTTTTTGGCATAGGGGAAGCCGGCTTCATGTTTGGGCTCGACTTGGGCATGAGCCTATTTGGCTTGGGCTTGGGCCTACTTGACTTGGAGTTGACTTTGACTTTGACTTGGTCAACCGGGATGTAATTTTTGACCCCAACAGTGATCTTTAAGAAAATCGAAAGGGAAATCAAGATGGATTCAATGAATGGGATTCAAGAAGATTATAAGATAAGATCAAACGAAAATGAAGAGTCCGCAATTTCGTTTCCTTTTCGTCAAGATATGATTGTCAGAGAAAATAAGAAATAATTCAAGAGAATAGGATTCAAGGATGAAACCGTGTTGCAATCGTTACAATCTACCCTCCTTAAAAGAATTTCGTCCCCGAAATTCTTATAAGGAGTATCTTGCAACAGAGTATGAAAAACAAGTCGATGAAAAGTTTTTGGTTGTTCTTAGCGTTTGAGCTAATTAGTCATGATCACTTATGTCTATCCTTACTGCTAGTAGGTAGCAGTCTGTTGCCGTTAGTTCTTCTATATATCTTGCATAAGCTCCAATAAAGCCGTCTAATCGGACGAAAAAAGTTTCGCATCGAAACAAGACATTCGAGGAAGACAAGCAAGGATCAGAATTGATTTAAAGAGCATGAAATAAAAACGGAAGTTAAATGTTGGATTTTAAATTCTTATATTATCTGCTTTCAATGGTCATGCAGAAATGACCTGCATGGGCCACCAATAAAACCCGTCACGCCCCGCTTCCTAAACGATTTGGAGCAAGAGTGGACGAGGCCCGCACGTATCTATAACGAGAAGCACCCATTCTTGTAATGAATACGCTAAGCGTAATTGTAAGCAGTATAAAAACAAAAATTACAAGAATTTCAAAATAAATAAATAGATTCCAACAGTTATTAAATCAACTAGAAAGCCTTGAACAAGTAAGGCAATTATTAATAATCAAGAAAAACAAGTCTAATGAAACTAACATCAAGAATTAGAAGTCGGCTTGGTCCGAGAGTTGCTTCAATTCCTTCTCAGTTAGTACCACCTCATAACTAGCTTCTTCTCTTGCCCTACTGTCGTTTGACGACATTTCTCAGAAAAGAAAATAGAAAACAGGAATACCATCAGCGAGCTAAAGTTAGGTAAGTTCCCATTTTAAAGAAAATAATTTAAACGTGATATTAGAACGGAAAAAGAAACAATCAAACATATATAAATGCAATAGGTATTTAGCAACGATATCATAATGTTTATTCTCTAAACGGTTTTATTATATTTTAAGTTTATAAGCTCGACTGGTGAGGGTTTTACACGTAACGAAGATATTCTGTTTCCCCTTGGAGCAACAGAAACACGAATTCAAAAGATTCACGAGTTAGTAATGTATTGTCCCGTAGGACCCGGGACCACTGCGATCATGTATGACCCCCGTAATACGTAGATACCCCCATTCGTAAACTACCCCATCCCATAATATTCTTGATTAAGAAGTTAATACAAGTACTAGCATAAATTTATGATGCTTGAAAACTATAGAGGCATGCTATGTTAGCTGGAACGCGGAACGTTCCGGTACATTGAACGAAAACAGGAACGAGAAACGCTACTTGTCATGGAACGTGGTACGTTGGGGATAGTTATCTTCGATACATTTATACTTAATGGTAAACATAGATTTAGAACATAGAGTGTATTTTTGGACCGTTTGTATATGTATGTGTATATGTATGCATCGTATACATACATATTTATATATAATTTAATTTCTTCGATACACTTATACAAAACGAAAAACGCAGCTCTATGAATGCAAAGCCGACTTTATGTCCATTTTTTATCAGACCGACGATTCTTCCAATTTGGATAGCTAATGTTCTCCGATTGGGATTGCTAATGGTTTAGCGATTTATGGTAATACATGATGCATGTCAGATTAACGAGTTCACGGATTCATATTTTCACGGAGTCATGTCAAATTCAAGATGAAGTGCAAAACACACACATATGTAACATGAACTTGCAATCAGTTATAGGTTCGATTCATAAGGATTCTACGTGTAATGAAGATATTCCGTTTTCCCTCGGAACAACAGAAACACGAATTCAAGAGATTCATGAGTTAGTAATACATTGTCCCGTAATACCCGGGACCACAACAATCATGTATGATCTCCATTACATGTACTTACCTCTATTCGTCGAACTTCCCATCACCATGATATATATATCCAATAAATAGTGTCTATTATACATGTCATGTTCATGAGATTCAAGAGTTTCAAGTGGTTCATGTCAGGTTCATGGATCAAGTATTTAAGTGGTTCATGTCATGTTTATGTTTTCAAGTGGTTCATATAAGGTTTATGTTTTCAAGTGCATGTCAAGATGGTATGAGGTAACGCCAGTTTGAGTGTGAGCGTTAACCACCGCAGGGGTATTCACAGACCCAAAGCTATCATTCAGGAGCAAGAAAATACGGTCCCATTTATGAGTTAGTAATGAGACTTCTGAGATTCTGTTGATCGAACCGACAACTCAAACTATCCCAATATCCCTTGCAAGAGTATTCACAGACCCAATGCTATCATTCAGGAGCAAGGAAACATGGGTACATTCATGAGTTAGTAACGGGACTCCTGAAATTCCATTGATCGAACTCATAACACAAATTACCCCAATATCCCCTACATACTTAATTTGTTATATCATCCCCTTCAACTTTTGCAGGTTACAAAAACGTGGAAGAAATATAGAGCCTAATTAATGCGGTAAAGAATGTCAACAAATTGTCAAATAAAACTAATTATAACGATCAAATATAAGCAGAAGAATTTTCTACTGCTTTGTAACTACTATAACAACACTATCATTTTATTGCTTGTTTATAATAATTTTGATTGAAATCACTTTCATGACATCATGACCATAAAATATATTAATAAATACGTCTGTTGTTAATGATGTTTTTACATATTACTACTGTCATTATTTAGTTTATCTTGATATCTAAATTTTGAACTGATAAATATTATGTTTATATTTTCCTTTAATCTTATGTTAGAACCATACTATATAATGTTGATAGACTATCTTCATTAATTAGATATGCATAAATCTATATTTTTATCATTACTATCAACATACAACTTGCACACGCGGATATATATTTAAACCTGATTTTATTTACTTCATCCTTGCTGATACATAACGTGTAAACTTAATTATTAATTCTAGCATTTTATCAAACTACTATCTATTTGACGTACCACTACACTGAATATCAAAAAAATTTAAATTACGTATTCATGACAAAATATATATCATTGATTTCATACATAGATTTATGCTAATAGAGGCAATAAATTATCGGATGGCCAATAACAAACAACAGTGAGCAACTAGTTAACAAAAGATGCTGAATTAATGTATTAGAGTTAAAGAAGATTATGTCATTAACCACAAACTAAAGATCTAGCGATCAACAAACTATTAGGATCTATAATAATGAACAAAGTAACAGTAGTAAAGCTAAGTTACAGTTATAAGAGTAAAAAAGTCGCACAACAATAAATAACTCTATAATAACTCTATAAACGAATCATATAATAATGCTAAAGTGTATATTACAAAATAAATTAATAATGTTCACCAATAAAATCGATTAAACACGAACATAAAAACTAACCAAAATATATTGAATTATAAAAATAAATAAATATACAATGCTGCTAAAGCAAAACACTTGTATACTGAATATAAGAAATATAATAAACTATATAACCTCTAATATGAAAAACATGACAAATAAACTCTTACAAATATAATACGAGTAACTTAACATAATCACTCCGGTTGAAAAAATATATATACTATAATAACAACCTGTACTCAATACAAATAATAACCATTTGAAGAAACAAAAACTAATGATAATAAACAAAATAATACTTATCAAAGAGTAATAAAATACTCATAACCATCATAATATAATATATTAAATATGAATGCAAATAAGAAATCAAAAAGAATATTACATTGAAAGATATTCCATTAACACTACTATAATAATAAACTAACAAATGTGATGACAAATTCATGACTAACATATATAATATCTTAAATTTGACAATAAGGATTGATGGGGAAAAGGAAGATGAAACTTACAAATAGCAATTTGATCTCAACACCAAGTTGCTAAAAAAAACGTGTAGAGTTGGCCTTGAATTGATTTCGAGGTTTCCGATGATGGGTTGATGGCTCCTTTTCCTTCTCATAGGCTAAGGTTTTGAAAATATGAGATATAAAAAAATAAAGGATGGAAAGAATAGAGGCAAAGAAAATATGAAAGAAAAATTAGGGTTTGAGGATGTGTATGTTTATATATATAAAACTAGGGATTAATGTTTTAAAGATCAAGGGTTAGGATTTAATAGGGTTAGATCAAATGGTTTAGAGTGTGTTTTGACTTTAGGTAAAATTTTAAATTATATAAAAAAAATATTCATATTAAAATAAAATTTTAAATTTCAAAATAATTTCTTAAAATAAATTAGACCCTTTTTTCATACAAAAATCTATTATATAAATAAAAACTTGCAATATCAGGAGACTCGAACATGTGACATATGAGATAGCAACACAATGTGATAACCAAGATGTACAAGAATGGACCATGTATATAATTTAAACGGAAATAAATATATATACAAGTGTTTCAAAGAAAAAGACATTTCTTGAAGAAAAGAAAATACAAGGATAGTACTAAAATTTTGTGGTCGTTACAAATACCTTTCAATTGTTTTTAATGAAAATACCTTTCAATGGAGTTTTGTAGAATTTTTAAAGCTCAATGGGGTTATCTCAAAATCCTCAAAAGGTGGATAGGGTTTAGTAAAATTTACCTTACAATATATGAAGCATTGGATTTGTGGTAGGCCTATGTGTTTTCCATAAATTCCATTTGGTAGTAGGAAATTAGCTCTAGTACAGAGGTTTTGTATTAGAGCCCCATAGTTCAAATATTAGTTAATTGTTTAGCTTACAAAATTGATTTTGATGTTTATGTTATTCAGCAAAGAATCCACTTGTATAATATAAAAGAATATCTTGAATCTATATGTTGATTTTACAATGACCCAATCATTCGTAGTTTAGTCGAGCACCGCAAAATTTACAAGTGCGACTCGTCATTAAATTGTAATTTATAATGTTCAGGTGACACTTTGTGACCAGGCATGAGTTGTACATTGTGGATGCTAAAACTAATGTTCTTTCTTAGGAGAAGTAATTAGCTTTTCCATAAAATTAATAAATTTAGAGGAAAAAATCGGATACATAGTCGGTCGGATTAAGAATAAAAAGAAAGATCTCGAGAATAAGCAATCAAGTTTCCATATACAGAGAAAGACTGCATGCTGAGCGAATCTACTTCTTGGCTGTTCCGCTTAAACATGAGCCTACCAAAGAGTTGGATGCTTAACCCTTGATGTTAAGATGCTCTCAACTTCAATATACAAAAATCTTGCATTTATTGAAATCTACGACTGCCTGAGAACTTAATTTTTGATGCCGAACAATTAATTTGCAAACTTATTTCTTTCTATAAGTAATCACTTCTAGAGTACAATTCTTCTATCTGTCTATCCCTATAACTTCCCTGATTGATCGATTCTCCTTGTGACATTTGAATTTCTATACTAAAATTCATACCCTTTTTATGCTCATCGACAATAATGCTACTTTTGTTAGTTTGTTTCAGTTTGGAGATCAGTTTGTATGCCTGCCGTAGGAAACTAATTTCTTGTATTCATTGATTTGTTTGGTTCGCCACTTTTTTCGCTAAATTATCAGTGTGGAATACTTGGATCAATTTAAGCCGAGACAATGTAGAACAATGAAACTTTATTTAATAGGCTTATTGATATTGATCAAACTAAGGCATGAATGGTTTGATTTTTTTTAAAAAATCATCATCATCATCATAATAAAAATAATGATTATTATTGTTGTTGAAAACAGGAAGTATGCCTGATTTTCCTATCTTCCTAATTAATGCATTGCTTGTCATGCAGGCTTTTCAGATTGATGGTCGATGTTTCGATGACTTCTTGATTTTAATTATGATATTCCCTAGCCCCTAATTGTAATATCCAGCAATTGAGATCAGCTGGTTCCATTTTCTATGTCGTGGATCATCATGTATCATATCATATGCAACAAGTAAGCATTTGCATCCTTATTATCATTTTTTTGGTTGAATATCCAACATTATTGCAAGATTAGATAGAGTAACGTGGTTCTGTTCTTTCATTATATGTGCTTTGTGACATAGAACCAGTCTATGTAGAAAAGCCAAATTGAAATGGATTAAACACTTCTTAGTTGTTATGTAAATCCTCTGCAGAATATTGCACCTGCGTTGTTAACTAGTGCCTACTTATTAAATGTTGTGAATTATCGAAAATTGACAGGGCGAATTTTTAGAACATGGAAGTGTGTATATACATCAAAACCTTCGGTCCCTCTATTTCACTGACTTTAGGAAAGTCCCTCAGTTCAGTGACCCAATGATGATGAAAAGGAAAGAGTGTGTTTCAATATCCATAATAAAGTTTGATAGAAAATCCAATTGGTATATAACAATCTATCTTATAATAATTTAGAGTCTAGCCCCGAGCCAACAGATAATTCACACATGCACATTTCATTGTATGTACTCATTGGCCTCGTATAATTTATAGAGCTGATTTCTAGATTTTATTTTCAGCGTCAGTGAACAAAGAATCAAATCACTACACGATTTATCACTTCATTTAAAGAAAACTAACCAGAAAATCTACAAACCCTTGCTTCTTGATAAACAAGCCCTGGCTTACACAAATACCCATCTTTAGGACTGCAGTGCCGATCTTCGGAACAAACGCATTCTCCTTCCAATGCACAGCCGTCGCCTTTACTTCTACTTTCCTTCCCCGAAACAATCTCATCTGTCGACGAGCTCGAAAACATCCCATTCGGATCCATCACCTTCTTCGCCTCCGCAAACTTGCCACCTAAATCCGGGTACTTTTCCTGCATCCCTAAAATCTCAACTTTCCGATTCTTCCCCATTGCGGCCTCGCTCCATGCTTGAAAAACGCCATTTGCTCAACTTCTTCCATTATATCCTCATTCAATCTTGGCGTTAAAGGATCATCTGCTCTATAGTAATTGAAATCGACCGCTGCAGAGTCCTCGGGTTGGCCAAGATAAGCCGTTGACTCTTTGATGAATCGGATTAAAAATCCGTTGTAAGAATCAATCCCGCAGAATTTTTCTGGGTTCAAGTCGCGGAGCATTTTGACATCGAGGATGAAGTTTTTGAAGCTTGGAGCGGGGAAAAAGGTGGTGGATTCGAAGAAGAAGAGGCCTTTGAATCGTGGGTCCCATGCGCAAGAGCTTAGTATGTCAGATGGTGGTGAGTGTTGGCAGGAGCCGGAAGTTTGCATTTTGCCTTGGTGGCCAATGACTGGTTACCCGGTGAAAAGGAGTTTGTTTTTTAGGCCGTTGGCTACGAGCTTTTTGTATCCGAGTTCGAAGGAGGCGGTCATGCATTTTCCTTTCGTGTTCTGAGATCTCTCAAATCCTTTTACTGCAAGCTTGAGTCGAGACGGGTGTTCTTACTTGGCTAAATTAGAGAAAACTCACTTTCACTTGATGGATTAGTATAAACCATAATCTTTGGTTCACTAATTTTCCCTACTTTTTATATTTTCACCATCTCAAGAGCACACATTTGTGGATTATTTTGATAAAATAGCTGGGAAAATATGTTTGACTGTGGATTTTTTCGTTAACGGTTTCATTCTTCTTGATTTGTACCATTAATAAATACAGGCCAACGCAATACTGTCATACATACCTGTAGCCCTCAGGGTGTTTGTTGCTAACATAGGAGTTGACTGGCAGCCGAGGAAGTCATTGACACCGCCGCCAGAAGTGTTCAAAGGGACCTGATCGTCCAACCTGTACACGGCTGTGGGCTGCGACGCGTACCAAGTAATGTCGGCAAACTCATGCTTGGTAGCAAAATCCATGAAGTTATCTTGAAACAGGCTATCGTTTTTGAAAGAGTAGGTTATGCTTCTCTTGAATGCCGGTTCCAGTGAGAACGTTACCTGTAATCATATGTGTTCGGTTATACTTTAGAGTCAATACATCACTGAGCCAGCTTGATGTTCATTGTCTAAAATCATTGTCTAAAACAAGGACATGTTATAAATTACATGCATGATTTGGAAAATAACTATTTGTCCACAATTGAACATTTTCTAACTTGGTGCCCCCGTTTGTGCCCCCGTTTTTAGAAACACGTCGGAGTCAAACAGGTCTTCCTTTTGTGGGCTTAGGAATTGGAGTTTTAATTATATCTTTCTCTCCTTTTCTATTCTTTATTTTCAAATTGAAAAGTCGTCTCTTTAATAATGGAGACTCTGGCTTCACCTTTCGTCACGTCTGCTGTAACATTTCAAAAAAAAATAAATATTATTTTTAGGAATTTTTATAATTAAATAATAAAATATTGAATATTTTAATAAGGCGATATAATTAAATACCGATAAATTGGGAAATAATTTGGAAAATTATGGAAATTACTAAAAAGAGAGTGTTTAATGTGAATTATGCAAATTATAAGTTTTTAGGATTAATTATAAGCTAATTTAGTGCCAATCGTGATTAAAAATCGCAAATCGGGCTTTAAGCTTGTTTTGTACAAAACATGCACCATATCTTTTTTTCACTTGTTACCTTTTTCCTACTTGATTTTGGGTGTATGGTTTGTTTTGGGTTTACTATTGAGGAGAGAAGAAAAACAAAAGGAAAAGAAAAGAAAAGATAAAGGAATAGAATATAGAAGTATGAGCAAAAGAGAGAAAGAGAGGATGAGGGGTCAACCTTGGTCTTGAGCCATTCCCTCTTTATTCTTTCACTCATTTCTTCTCCCCTCCCTCTCATTGCTGCTGCTGCTGCCGCCCTAACTCCTTCCCCATCTTCACCTCCTCAAAACACCATAAAAAACACCTCAAAACCCAATACCCATTTCAATAAAAAAGATGCACAAGCTTACTAGCTACACCATGGACCAAGAAAGCTTGCATTTTGGACACTTGGGGCAATTAAAGAAAATTCTTGAGTTGCCAAATGAGGTACTCTCTTAACCTTTAGCTTAGTATTTCCATTGCTTTTACATCCATATTAGATTAGAACCGATATTGTGTGGTTTGGGTGAACTTTGAAAATTCGAGTTAGGATTTATGGAAATTTTGAGTTGTGATGTGTAATTGAGCTCAGTAGAGGCTACACAAACCCCCTAGTGCTAGAATTCAGACCTAAACCAGAGACTAGAAACCCGGATTACGGATTTAGAAAACCCGATATCGGAAAATTGTGGACTCTGTAAGTGTAAAATGAAATCTGCTATCACCCGGAGCCTCTGAAAATTATTTAGCAAGTACAGAGGAGTATGCAGGCACCTAGGAAGCTAACCCCAAGACCTCAGCCCCTGAATCCATTCCCTTGCCGCAAATAAAAGCTTTCTGGCCGCAAATTGCGGCCAGACCTGGGTCATTGGGTCTCGTTCTTGTTCTGTAGTTCCTACATCTGTAAACTAGACCCTTGGCATATGCAGAATTGACCAATTTGACGTAGGGTAAAATCTGGGACTTTTTCAAGAGTTGCTGTTTTGATTCGGGGTTTTGTTTTGCGTATTTTATATTCTGGATTTTTGTGATTTGTGACGTATTCGATCATTTGACGTTTGTACATCGAAATCGAGTGTTAATTGGTGGTTTTGAAGGCGTGGTCCATAGGTTCTAACCTATAGGCCTTAGCGTGTCGTTT
The DNA here is from genome assembly GCA_030015575.1 of Agapanthus africanus. Taxonomy (NCBI): domain Eukaryota; kingdom Viridiplantae; phylum Streptophyta; class Magnoliopsida; order Asparagales; family Amaryllidaceae; genus Agapanthus; species Agapanthus africanus. Next base: position 353,472,172 of record CM057351.1, read on the forward strand.
TGGTTTTCCGATGTGATTTTAATACGCATTTGCGATTGTATTATCTATGTAGGTACCTTCACTTGGGTTCATACGATGAAGAAGATGAAGGCGATATCGACACCGACACGCAAGATGCAATGTGAGTAGATTATATTTACGGAGGAAGTCGGGTGGATGGCGTATAGCACCCCCGCAGTTTGATATTTAGTATACTATATATATACTATATATATATGATAGCTTTATGCGTGACATGGATATTCAAGATTTGATTAGGTATTCAATAGTTAGATTAGGGTTATTAGAAGTGAACTAGTATAGCTTTTCAGTTGCGAACTCTAGAATAGGTTTACACCCACATGCACACACATGCTTACGTTGTTATACGTATATGAGGATACGTGTATACACACACACACACACACACCCCCACCCCTAGGTATGGGACGACGTATATATATACACGTATACCTACACATGGATGATGAGGATAGTGGATGATATTTGGAGATGAGTCGATGAGCTTGGGTATGGCGCCATGAGATCGGTGATATGATGTGGTTCGTATTATGGGATACGACGTGAGATGTTAGCGGGCCTTTAGGCATGTTTTCATACACGCACATATATCTATATAGATGGTATCGGTTTGTACTAGACTTAGATCAGTACCCCAGTTCATGAGATATGATGATAAGGATACCAGATAAATGATGATATAAATGTGATATTTGACCCGTATCAAGATTTGGGATGCCGTACGACGGATTTACGTACGAGTTTTATATTGATGATAGATCCGCACTCTTGACTCGAGAACGTCATATTGTATATTGCATCGTATGTGATACTATTGAGGCGGAATCACCGACTATTATATTTATATATATATATCGACTCAGATTTAGGTGGTTTCCATACCCTTTCGATTAGCTTGTTATTTAGATCTGTAGTTTACTTAGTAGATGTTGGACTAGACCCGAGTCATACCTATTTCAAAACTAACGAATCGTGAGTATTTTAAAGACAGGCAAAGGGATTCTTCGGATATTTTCAAAAGACGCATTTTTTCTTAAAAACATCATAGCCCTTATTTTTCTAAAAACCCCGATTCGTCTTATTTCAAATGGAAAAACTGTATGATATTTATATATTGATGTAGATTCTTCACTGTTGCGTTTATTATTCGATTTTTGCATATTCTTGCTATTCGCATCGCATTGCAGGTGTAAATGTGTTATTGTTATAGTAAACCCATAATGTTAGGACACCAGCACCATTATCGATGATGCGTATGTTCCACGTACACCTGCTTGCCGGCTCATACACTTCATCATCGATAATTGCCATGTCACTACACAGTAGAATTGTTGCATCAGGATATGACTACTTGTATATCCATATTGGCGCACATGCATATTGTACACACATACTTGCGTACATACATATTGTACACCCATACTTGCATACATACGTATTTGCACATACATAGATCATTCTGTCTTGATTTTGAGATTTGGGAACCGCAAGATATATTTTAAAACTGGATTCATTTAAAAGAGCGGTTTCCCTCAATGTGTGCATATTACTGTTTTATGTTGCATGATATACAGATATGCTTACATTTCTATCATATGTCACATACATCATGCTTTATGATTTTACGCATTGAGATATGTCGTTTTCATGAGATTTCTGGATTTGAGAAACGTGGTCATTTTAAAAGAAAGTATGCATTGTTTAAAAACCAGATTTCTCTTGATATGATATTTCAGTGCGTCCACCATTTGTTTTCTCGGTTCTGAGAGCGACATATGAACCCGATTCGAGAAGGCGGATGAGGCCGATTGTGGGTACATGGTGGACCCGATATGGTACCCCGGAGCAAGAAAGGGATGCTGTGTATACAGACGGTGAGCCTGACAGAGGGACTACTACCTACCGGTGAGTATTTGGGCTCGGCGGATATCCGGAGGATACCGACCGGAGTCGAGAGATGATACAGGCCGATCCGGACTGACGGAGCCCGTGGGCCGATCCGGACTGACGGAACCCTATATATATATGAGGATTTACGTGCCGATGCTGGGCACAGGTTTCATGATATTTTCGAGTGTCGATGCTGGAAACTCAGGTTCCATGATTTCGATGTGTCGCGAGGGACACACGTTGATTTATATTCTCATACTTTCATGCATATGCTGATGATGTTTACATGCATGATGTTTTGTGTCATTGGGTGACGCGTAGACGAGATCCACATGCATACAGACATTGATTATATAATGGATGATATCCACATACTTTTAGACGTCATGATATAGTTGACATTGATTCATGTTGATTACATTGATCATACTGCATATTTATGATATGTTGCTACCTGAGGCACTGGCACGGGCACTTGGTACCACACTTATGTATAGATGTTTACTCTTGCCATCTTATCATGCTTCAGACTTATTCATTTGAGGTTTATATATATTACTAATCGTATTGACCTAGGATTGAGTCATACATACGATTTCTGCTCTGTGATGTTTTCTACTCACGAGTTGGCAACTCACCCCCGTTGTGCCACAGTTTTTGCAGGTTTTTGCCGTACAGGTTTCATTGTGGCTTTCTGGCACACTGCTTCCTTTCTGGGTGATCGCTTTGGTAGGTGGGTTCACTCGCATCGTGACCACCATTGTACTTATTTATTTTCAGTTGTATCTAATAAAAATTCCATCAACCAAACTTGTATATTTATTCAGACTTAGGAAACCAGTTGTGTATTATTTCGACCTTAGAGTCGTGCGTTGTAGTATTATGGTTTTCTTGATATTTCGAGTTTCTTTTGAGTTTTGATTCTCGCCCTTCGGCGTTGTATATTATATTGCTTGCGTGGTTGTGACCGTCGATTGACGAAGAGTTAGCTCCCGCTTGAGATGCCTTTTACCATTATGCATATGTTATTCTTGTTGTACCCCGTTTGGGACCAGTATTTACAAAGGAAACTCTACTAAAATTTTCAGAAAAGACTTGAGAATTTAAAAATGTAGATTCGGCTTATTTAAAAACCTTGTTTTTAAAATATGTTTTCTTTACTTCTTTAAAACTAGTTTTCCTTCATTTATTATTTAAAATGGTTTTAGATTTATGGGCTTTTGGCTTACTTGAATTAGATGAGGTCCTATAGACTTTATATGATTCAAGGACCAGTCACGTGCTATTTCGGGCCGTGACACCTACCTCCACTTCTTCTTGTCGAAAACAAGGTTAAGGATAATATTATTCATTTTCCTATTCATTTAGTTAGAGGACACGCCAAGCTACTATTATAATTATGTTTGATATTAACCTATTGGCTCAAGAAGATACTTGTTGAGTTTGCCTCGTATTCTCATCAATAGAAGTTGAGACGGCTTATAACAATCTTGAGCCGGCTCGATCTTATTCTGAGACGGTTCACATGTCTTGGATTACCTATTTCTCTCGTTTGTATGAGATGGCTAGAGCTAATTTTGAGCCGGCTCAAACGTCTGTTGAGAGTCTTTTTAAATTTTTGGTTTTGGTAAAGATTTGTTATGGAGATTAATTAGGAAAGCTTGTTGGAGGGTTATTTGAAAATTTGTTAGGAGATTGTGAAGAGATTTGTTAGGGATTGTTTTGAGATTTGATGAGATCTTAATTGGAATAGGTTTAGAGATTCTAGGTCTATAAATACATATTGATTAGCGTATTTTGTTTAGGAGGAGAAGAACAGAAGTAGAAGATTTTGTAATTCGTATTAAGTTAAATAAAAGTAGGGAAGTTGGAAGAATTTTTTATGCTAAGTTGTGTTTTTCATATTATCCTTTCTTCTCAAATATTCTGTGTTTGCTTTCTGAATTATTTAGGATCTAAAAATCCTTATAAATTGGTATCAGAGATTAGTAGAGAGAAGAACGACGAAGATATAGACGACTCAAATCAAAACAAGTATGGTGTGCTTAAATAGCATAAACTGGTCGATATGGAAGTCAAGGATGGAGGACGTGTTGTGCCTCAACGATTTAGATGCACCCCTTGCTTGGATTACGTCAAACCAGAAGAAATCTGATGAAAATTGGGTAAGGATGGATCGGAAGGCGAAGAGCCTTATTCGAGTATGGATAGAAGATTCGATATTCCACTATGTGTCGTTGGAGAAGACAACATTATGGAAGAAGTTGACAGATTTCTACGAAAGAAAAATGGCTACGGACAAGACTTTTCTAATGAGAGAATTGATGAATTTGAAGTTTCAGGAAGATTCCTCGATAGCTAAGTACTTGAACAAAGTTCAGAATATTGTGAATCAACTAGCGGCCACGATGATGCCGATTGAAGATGAGATGTAAACGCTTATAGTGTCGAGTTCCCTTCCGAATAGTTGGAAAACTCCGGTAGTTTTCTTGAGCAACTCGTCTCCTGATGGAGTTATTTCGATGAACGCGGTAACAAATTATCTCTTGAATGAAGAACTAAGAAGGAAACTATCAAGTAGAGTATCTGATTCATCTGCACTTATTGTAAGAGAGGGTCCGAAGAGGAAGAAGGAACAAAGCAATGATGGAAGAAATCGAAGATTGTGGCATGTAAGAGATATTTCGAAGATAAGGTGTCGTCACTGCAGTGAGATGGATCACTTTAAATCCGATTGCCCCAAGTTGAAGGAGAACTTAGATAATCTAAAAAGACTTAGAGAGGTAGAGCAAGCGAATGTAGCCCACGATACCGAAATAAAGTATGATATGCTTATGACTAGTAATATAGAAGTTAAAAAGGAAGATATGTAGTACATGAATTCGAGAGCATCCTTTCACGTATGTTGAAATAAGAAGTGGTTTGATGAGATTGAGGGGGAAAAAAGACAATGATGTTAGCGGATAATTCTGAAGTACAGGTGGAAGGTGTGGACACCGTAAAGATGGAGATGTTCGATGGGAAGCAGAGTGTTCTTGGAGACGTCAGGTATGTCCCAAAATTGAGGAGGAATCTAATTTCGCTTTGGAGATTAGATACAAAAGGTGACACAATTATTTCTCAAGGTGGAATAAGAAGGCATACCAGAAGACCTGTGTCGTGATGAAAGAAGTCAAAATCCCAAGCGATACATATCAACTTATGAGAAAGCTTGTGCCTAGAAGAGCAATTTTGGAGCAAGGTGGAGAAAACTTAAGTCAAGATGGAGCTTTGTGCAGAATTCAGAAGATATTGCAGGTAGAAGTTGTGAAGAGAAGATAGAAAATAGTTCATTGAATATAGGGCAAGGTGGAGATTTGTTGAGTTTGTATCGTATTCTCATCGATAGAAATTGAGACGGCTCACAACATTTCTGTAATTATATATTTCTCTCTGTTTGTATGAGACGGTTCAAGATAATTTTGAGCCGGCTCAAACATCTGTCGACGAGTCCTTCTAGATTTTTGGTTTTGGTGAAGATTCATTTTAGAGATTAATTAGGAAAGTTTGTAGGAGGGTTATTTGAAGATTTGTGAAGAGATTTGTTAGAGATTGTTTTGAGATTTGATGAGATCCTAATTGGAATAGATTTAGGGATACTATGCCTATAAATATAGATTGATTAGGGTATTTTGTTTAGGAGAAGAAGAAGAAGAGAAATAGAAGATTTTGTAGAATTTTCTATGTTTGGTTGTGTTTTTCATATTATCCTTTCTTCTCAAACATTCTGTATTTGTTTTTTGAATTGTTTAAGACCTAAAAATCTGGAACTTCCATGTACATATGAATTGATGATGACAACTTTGGACAAAATAGTAATTAGAAAAGGGTTGCTCAGCGAGTGGCGATCTTTTTGTGGTGCAACGCACACAACAACAACGGGTCCCGCATGTAATAAGTATATGGGTTCCACATTCCACCGTTTGAGTGTGTTGCGTAGCTGTTACTTAATGGAGGGTAGCAACCATTTCCCCAATATTGATATATGGTTGAAAACCAAGGATTACTGATTGATCTAAAAGTTATAGTAGAAGTAATTAGATGAAACTGATTCTAAGAGAAAAAGCATACAGAGGTGTGAAAAAGAGTTTTTAAATAAATATGCTAAATGAATGCAAAAATCAGGAGCAATTTTACACCAATGCAAATAGAATGACTAATATACACATTTTTAATTTCTCATTAGCCTTTTGCTTTAACAAATTCAAGTGTGAAGTCATGTTCTCATATTGAAAATAAAAATCGAGGCCAATTATATCTGTTTATCATCTAACTTTTTATTCAATTTATATATATGGATATTCATTATGCATTATAGCGAACCCGTCTCCTATTAGTATGTATATTTTTATGAGAAGGTTCTAGGTTTAATTGAAACTGTGTTGAGACCACAAATTAAAAGAGGGATTCCACTGTACATGTTTTTATACCTCATTTTTATTGTAGTGAGAATCAATCATCAAGCACAAAATAGAAAAAAATGCCCGATAGTTTTCTAAAAAATAGAAAAAAAAGAAGCGAAATTACTACTGAACTTAGAAATAACTCCCAACAATCCAAGAGAAACCCTAGCAGCAGCAAACAAAGGAGGACCTTGGTATCGGCACAAAACACTTGAGATGCTGCTCTCGGCTAAAAAGATAGAAATTTCCACTCCTGCTATGCACCCTTAGTGGTTCAAATTAAATGTGTAGTTATTAGCGCTTGTTTAAGAGCATGGCTATTTGGATCAAACATCAGTTTAGCTTGCCATTTTTGTTTATGCTATATTCTTTTATCTATATAATATATATACAACTTTATAGGAGGATATTCTTGAAATATTTCCTTCTTTAGTGGAAAAATTGACGATATCTAGATTTTATTTAATTCTCTTATTATATTTGGATCTTTGAAAAAATGTTATTGGCTCTGTGCTAAATATTTATTATTCTTTTATCATGTACAATTACACTTATATGGTTAAAAAATTCTGATTAGCCCCTTCTTTAAAATCTCTCTATATTTTCTTCACTACTTAGGTTATTTTGGTAAAATATTGAAAATTTTCACTATTTTTGTACAGCGGTATGCAAAATATTGAAAAATCGGAAGAAATTGTTTTGAGAGTTAATTTTTTTGTGATTTTCGTTTGGTATAGCAGAAAAGTTAGAAAAATAGAAAATAAAAGAAAATTTTTGACATTTTTCTAGAAGTCGCTATTTTGATGTGCTATATAATATGTAAAATATTAAAAATATTAAAATTTTGAAGGAAATATATATCAGGCATGATATTGGAAAAACGAAAACAAATTTATTTTTAGATATTTGAAAATTTTACGATTCAAAATAAAGAAAGAAAACAGAAAATTTTGAAAATCATATGCTATATAAATAACAAAAAATATAAAGAAAATTTTGAAGATTTTTCCATTTCCGTATACAAAGAAAATTTTGTGATTTTCGAAAATTTCACAATTTTTCGTATGCCACAACATGCAAAATATTAAGAATTTGAAGAAAACAAAAAATTTAAGCAATTTAAAATTTTCGTGATTTTCGTGTTGCCAGGAATTTCAGTCATCCGAAATCTCAATCACTCGAACCAGATTTTTTTGTCATGTTAGTTTCATATTAGCAATGGAGGATTTTTTTCTTTTTTTTTCACATTGTTTTTTTTTCTTTATACCCGTAAGTTCCCAAAAATATGAGCACTTATAAAATTGAGATCTTTTTTCGAGATTTTGAAATTTTATGATTTTTGTGCATGTAAAGTTTGGAAAAAAGGAAGAAAGCAGAATTGATTTGAGATTTTTGAAATTTGCATGTTCTATATCATGCAATATACAGAAAAAGTAAAGAAACAAAATTATTTATAGATTTTTGAGAGTTTTACGATTTCATTTGTTATAGCAAACAAAATGTTGAAAACGGAATTTTTTTTTGGGATTTTTCAAAATATTACAATTTTCATGCTTTATATAGCAACCAAAATAATTTAAGATCCAAGAAGACAAAATTTTTAAATTTTTTATGATTTTTATGTCTTATGCACACAAAAAAATTGGAAAACCAAAGAAAACAAAAATATCGAGATTTTTTAAAATTTAGCGATTTTCTTATGTTGCAAAAAGCCATATATTGAAAACGGAAGAAAACAGAAAATGTTGATATTTTTGAAAAATTCATGATTTTTGTGTGTTATATAACAAGGAAAATATTGAAAACCTAAACAAAACAGAAAATTTTGAGATTTTTCAGAATTTCTTGATTTTCGTGTGCTATAGCCTGAAAAATGTCAAAATTTTAAAGTAAACAGATTTTTTTTGAATTTATCACAACTTTCGTGTGTTGCAGGCATAATATTGGAAATTTGAAGGAATATAAAATTTTGGGATTTTGAAGATATCACGATTTTCTTTTGTAGCAAGCAAAATGTTGAAAAACCGAAGAGCATAGAAAATATCACGATTTTCGTATGTTTATATTGTAAGTCTACGGTAGCGCCCCGGCCGTCTGTCCGAGGCCAAAATGCGGAAAACAAAACCTTTTCATAACTTGAAACCGGTGCTACCGCGGACATAAAACCCGGATCGGACCATTAACCTAATGCTAGCTAACTAGAGAAAGGGATAGAATGCTATACCGAGCGATCCGTGTCCTTCGGTTTTCGGCCACCATCCTAAGCTCCCCGCGGCAACTTCGGTCTTCATCTCCTCGTCGGAAAGGGCACCACATCGAGAAGTCTTTTTACGGGCTCCCGCTTCGTCCGAACCAACTCGGGCACGAAGTGTGCTAGCCGACGTGCCCAAGGTGAAATAGAGAATGTTGTGATCAGTTTGTCTCTTGCATCCATGACTTTGGATGGAGGTTAAAATGTTGCCCTTGATGGAAGCAATGAGCTAGAGGAAGAAGAAGAAGAACAAGAGCTTTTCTTTTTCTTTTCTTTTCTTTTGTTGGAATGAGAGTGAGAGAGTGAGTTCAAGGAAAAATACAAGACCAAAGAATCTTCACCATGGCAGCACCTCTCTCTCTCCGTCTCATTTCAACACATTAAACAAAACACTAATGTGACATATTTGCTAAAAAAGAGACCATGAGTCATCTAAATGTCCATGTCACATTTAATGCAATGCATGATGAATTTCTAGCTCATTATTTCCATTAACAAACATTAATACAAATGTTTGCAACAATAAAAAGATACGGCAACATCTAAAGTAAACTCGTGACGGATCACAAGGATACCCCTCACCTGTATATACATACCTGCATCCGCATTCCGACTGAATGCGAATGCGACGAGACTAAAGTAATCCAACAAATCTAATACTAGGATCCGGCTTAAACCAAAGCCCACTAGTATGATCCGTCCAATCATGATCCGTGCAATACCGCACGTATATGATCGGACCCTGCCATATATCATACGGCCTCTACAATGTTTCGCCCGAAACTTGAGAAACTGTCTGTGGGGGACTCTAAAGACTCGTCAATACTTTAGCTGTGGATTTAACCACTAGCACGTCAGAGGTATTAGCCATACGTAACGGGCTAGCAGGTATTGACCAAAAGGGACGTCGATGAGCGAACTCATCCTGATACCTTACTGAGCCTGTCAGTGACAATATCCGTATAGTCCGGTCCGTTCGTCTATGAGCATCGCATGGCGGGCCTAGGGGGTTGGTAAAAGTCAGACCCCCAAAAGCGGTACAAGTCGTGTCGGAGTGTAGTCCAGAACACCCTGAGATACTACTGGAATACCTACCAGTAAATCTTCTGCCTTGGCCAAGGACTTCGTGTAATGGCTCTCCTAGACACAGCGCGACCTCACCCCTAATACCGGGAGAGACGAACCCCTGCCGATCCGCTCACTGCCTCCATGTGGCTCGGGAATGTACCCAACTAAAACCTGTTTGCACGACTCCTTTGAGCCGTGGTAGGGTAGTAATCAAAGCACAGTGGGAACTCACACGAGACAAATGATGATCTCAGGTCGATGAACTAACCTGTACACATGTCACCAGGGAACTGCTATCTGACGCTAGGTATAATACCAACTAGCATGTTCCCGGCGAGTCCTGTCCGGTGTACTCATAACCCAATGAGCACCTGTATATATCTTAGGTGAACCAACTGACACCAGTGGCTTGTGAGACCGACCACCGCCCCTCGTCGGGGTCTCGACTGTATACACTAGTCTACTCTGGAGTATCGATGCCCTGTCTCGAAACTCCCACGACTAGGGACCTTTGAAGGATGTGTTTACAGACCCCAGCTCCCACGTATATGATCGCCATCATACTGCTGGCAGTCAAGAAAGAATCCTAGGGGCTCTATCAACGTGCAATAGTGATCAGTAATGTCACCTAAACCAGTATACGATGATAAAGATAAACCGGATAGCATACTATCTTCTTGAGTAAGACTGTCCTACCGGCATAGGTCCTCCCTCAATCATTGCAATCACGTGCTTGTGATCCAATAATTGACTCTGAGGGCACTATATCCAACAATCTCCCACTTGCACTCAAGGCTAATTATTGCGATGTCGCATACTCACAGCCCGTGTGATACCGAACACCCAACTCCTCTACTAATCAGTCTCATAAAGCTCGTTTGAGAAATTATTGCGTTCGAGGAATAGCCTCAGTGAGTGGATCCGCCCTGATGTTTCTTTCTATGTCTCTCTTTATCTCAAGTTCGCGGAGAAATCCATCTCCCGAAATGAGCAATACCTGTCTTAGAATATGTCTGGATATCTGATGGGACCTAGTTCATAAATGAACTCCAAATCCAAACTTCTTAGACTGTATCGTCAACTGAACTTAATCAGTATCCTGTGCCATGCCTCCCTCAGTATCCGCCTGGACCACCTATCCAAAATACTGCCCCTCGTCAGAGGGAAAACTATAACTCTGACAGTCACTCTGTCATCCAGGTCACCTTGAAAGCCTGGAATGATAACCGTCTCCCGAATGAGGCTGTCGTTATCATATCCCTAGAACACTCACTTATGTTCTAAAACTGCTTCCGAATGTTTCTCCAGGATTGGATCAATATCAACTTATTGCATCTACTGCAAAAACAATATCTGGTGTGGTACTTGACATCTCATGATTGACTCAATTGCCTAAGCAAGTGATCTGCCAATCATGCACATCCTTCTCCCCTTTAGTCTGTAAGACTCCTTTAGAGAGGGTGACTCCATTACCTGCAGGTACATTACCGTGCCAGGAGTCGTCCATTCTAAATACCTTTAGAATGATTTCTAAGTACCCTGATTGGGTCACTTCCTAAATTTAGATCTAAAACCATAGATTTAGTAACCAGAATGTCTGATATAATATCCAAGTCCCATGTGGAGAAACCACTGTGTGACAACCAAAGTATAACCGATCGTAGTATATGAATTTCACTTCCTACTCTGTGTATGTCATCCAAATACCAGGACATCACACCCTACTACCTTCTTAACAGATCCATCCCCTATTCTGATGAAATCAAACCTATGACCGTCACATCAGAAATAGATGATCTATCTCCGCTATATCTGCTTTAGTCTATAAATAGACATAAGCCACTTGTCCACCAATGCTTCCGCTGCTCCCACTGACTACGACAACCCTCTGGCAGAATAATATACACGTACACTTCTAAAGCTAGTTTAGAAAGACGCTATACTCATCCTCCTGCCGGGTCCCATAGCCTGGAACAACAGCAATGGAAAGTCTGGGTAAACAAGAACCTCCCTGTCACCGTCCTTGAGGCTACCGGAGTACCTCTCGGGTGCTTGAGGTTACCCATCATGTCTGCAGAGTGGTCAATGGAATGTCAAACCAGATTGAATCTTTAGATTCTTATCAAATCTTCAGTAATCATTTGCGGTTCTGGAATCACTTCCAGTTCTGCCATACTCCCACTACTGTTTTCTGAAAAAATCCATTTTTATTAAAACTGCGGCGAGTCTAGAACAATATCACTATTGATCTTCCAGATAGTAGAAAGTCAACCCTCGTCATAGCCCGGGTCAACCCACAAACAGCCATTAAAGAAACGTGCTTTGAGTTATCCAGAGTCTGGTTTTAAGCATAAGCCGGACAACTCCCCGTACCTTAACATCGTTAAGATATGAACCGTTCTATATCCAATATAGAAACAGAGTCACTGATTTAATTATAACCAGATTCAAATCATGCAGCTGTCTCCAGTGCATGTCATCTAAATGGAGAGAGGCCGCTCGGCATTACTCAACTTAGGAGTGCTTCCAATTATGAGTAACCTGAAAGAGAAGCAAGTTCTCTTAAAACCATTACTATTAACTGAATACCATACACAAGTATCTACATCTTCGATCACCTTGAAGAATCCCAATACTTGCAACACCTGGTTCTCTACTTTATTCTTATACCTATAACTTCTCAAAACTCAGACCCTGCATTTGTACGAAACACATGTCTAAGAACTAGAGAAGTCATAAGTGAACAGAATATAGTACGAGTACCAACCCGTCTGTCCTAATGGACACTGGACAACATACAATACTCTGTATAAGTCCCCTGAGTCTAATAACTCATTCCCTGTGTGTCGTAGGTTGAAAACTGTACTTATGGTTATGAAGAATTACACCGCTGTTTAATGCTTCTTACCTAACCATCCACTGATATAGGTAAATGTCATAGACATAATTTCAAAAAGGTATATCTCACTCTATAAAAATAGACGTACAGAAATATCAATTTGAAATTGGTGCATAACAGCGGATATTCAAAACCAAATATCTGCCGTCCGGCAAACAACCCAGGCGATTTCCTCAAATATCACCAATTATAACGAATCCCGATATAATGAGGATAATCACCCAATTCCCAATAACTTACTCCCACTCATCATTTGTAAAACCATACAGATGTGATAATCAAACCTGGTAAATACATACCCTGGAGTAAGGACTAATTGGGAAATCAGTTTTCTTTTAACAATACATAGTGAAACTGAAATATTGAAATGTTTCGTAGGGGTATCCGGGTATTCCTAGTAATGCCTCTTCCATTATCAGATTCACAACTGTAACCGTATATTTCTTTGCCATCTCTCCAAATCCCTTTATATGTCTTTAGTCATTACCTTCTGTACACCCCTTTAGGCCAAATGGTTTTCTTCCTTCCATACCGTTCGGCACCAGCCTATGGTTTGGAAGAAGACTATCCAATAAGCGTAATGGGTGTACTGTCCTAATCCTAGGAACACTCGCAACACGAGAGAAGGTAAAGTTAAAAGACAACTGAATAAAGCTTATTCCTATTTCTCTTGAACCGGAATCCATCCCCGAACTGGAACAAGTTCCTTTCGAGTTCGTATATAACCATACGATGGAGTATCCAAATAACTGTGGATTTTCGTAGTGATACGGTCTGTTCTGGAGAAATACAAAGGTGAGATAGGAGTGGCGATGAAATACTTGGTTTGGTCGTGAATAGCAGTCGCAATTTACTTTGCCCTCTTACTAATCCCTTTATTTGTCTTTACTTAATACCTTCTGTACACCGTTTAGGCTAATTGGTTTTCTTCATTCCCTACCGTTCGGCACCAGCTTAAGGTTTGGAAGAAGACTATCCAATAGGCGTAACGGGTGTACTATCCCCTAATCCAAGGAGCATTCGCAACCTGAGAGAAGGTAAAAGGAAAAGACAACTGAATAGTCCTATTCGTTTTCTCCAGAACCGGAAACCATCCTCGAATAAATTCCTTCGAGTTCGTATATAACCATCGATAGTTTTATCCAATGGAAGTGGACGTTCGTAGTAATACGGGGTGTCCTGGAGAAAAGGGTAAAAGTAGGAGTGGCAATGAGGTATGCAACTCAGACAATCCAAAAGTCAGTGTTTAAGAAGGTTCGGTTAATTTTGGTCACTGAGTCATAGTCAAGGGTCGGGTCATGGTCGCTGCCAAAGAGAGAGAGAAAAGAAATACTCAGCGCGCACTCTAACTTAGATCAGAATGGTTATCAATTTATCTAATCAGGAAACCTCCCACTGTAATCTCAAATTCTCCTCCAAACCTGAAAGAAGAATTAGTCGGGATCACCCGAAGAGTAAACCAACTCATCAGTGGGAATCGGGATCCAACTATCATCGCATGATAACGTGATGGAATCCACTCACGTTATCACACTCCAGAGGGTATGCGCATATCTGGCAAGTTTCAGTTTCTTTAGAAACTCCCGATGTGATTTTTACCCCATGCTCTTATGACCTTGACGAAGGTCAACAAATCATAAGTCACATGTCAAGTTCTACCCGTCATTGTCCAGGTTAATTTGAACACACCCGTACAAGTCCTTGACGAAGGTCAACAAGGCTATACGACTGTCCCAAACCAACGCATCTATCTATGCAGCAGAAAGGTAACAAGCAGCTACCATTCACTATGCCTTGCGAAGGTCAACAAACATAGCATGAATACTACGTGCTACCCGTCTGAAATGACGGAGGGCTACGAATGTTTTTTGGCGAAAAACCTTTAACGTAATGAACTTGATATCGTTGAAGGAACATGATAGCTTTAATAAAAATATAGTGGCGAAAACCTTTGCTAAAGAGGTCACTCCCGGTGAAGGGATCTCGGCTCTTTCCCCGTAGAATGAGGTGCAGGATATTTCAACCGAATACCACGATGCAAAGCAAAAGTAATCGACTATAGTGAAGTTATTGCCCTGACGCAAACTTCTGTTCAAGGGGTCACTCCCGGTGAAGGGATCTCGGCCCTTGCCTCGTCGACTGAGGTGCTGGATATTCATAACCGAATACCACTGTGCAAAACAAAAGTGAACGTCCTTGCAATAACAGCTTTTTGAAAAATTGTTCCAACAACATCAGAATAGGTTTGTTTAGCTTGCATTGATCCGAATCAATGCAGTCCCATCAATTGATCACACCAATAAAGAACGAAAATAATGATGTACGTATATGCCATCCGCATTCGCCACTGGGTCCCGTCATCACCCGTTAGGTTACTTAACTAACGACAGAGTGGGGACTGGACTAGCGCGGATGCAAAACATATACAACATCTACTAGTATATATATCACTATATAATATTCGCTCAAGGCGTGATAAAATGCAACATCACAGAAATGTAATAAGCATCACAGAACAATACAGATATCTGGGATCCCCGGGTCTCATAGAGCCGCTACTGAAACCCGACGTTCCCCTTGTCGTGTGAATAGCCTGTGCAATGAAATCCTAGACCCCTACGGGCGCGGCAAGTTACCCGCCAAAACCTGAAGCGAGGCAGCAACCTTCAACAACGTGAATGGACCACCCAGCACTTCACGGAATCCGGTAACTTGAGCACCCCTCCTTGGGTCAACCTGTACCCCCTACGAGTGCGGCGAATAGCCCGCCAATTCTAGAGTGAAGCCCCCTCCGTCTCAACGCCATGAGATGGGGGCCCGTTGCCCTCTAGAACCCGGCTACCCGTGCACCCCACCGCGGGGTAATCCTAGTACATAAAGTAAAATATACAACGGGTACATCGACCTCAGCCCGGTTGTGCCCCAAAAGAATAATATACAAATAGGCAGTGGCGGCAGTCCACATGTCGGACGCTCGCCCCACAATATCAAATGTACATATATAACCAAACTGTACTAACATTGTATCCAGGCTATCCACCACGACAAATCCGCAATATCACAGCACAACACAGAACATCAACGTGAATGTCACGTTCGCAAATCCGTCTAAAAGGGCTATAACAGTTAGACAGGATTTACCGATCAAATGACATTCACGGTCGCAGATATAATGTAATTACTGTGAACTAACATGTTTAAAATTTTCGATCGACAAAATTTCCCGAAGTGGGCCACAAGTACAATACTCAGTACACA
Organism: Agapanthus africanus; assembly: GCA_030015575.1. Classification (NCBI taxonomy): domain Eukaryota; kingdom Viridiplantae; phylum Streptophyta; class Magnoliopsida; order Asparagales; family Amaryllidaceae; genus Agapanthus; species Agapanthus africanus. The sequence continues at coordinate 353,488,001 of CM057351.1, forward strand.
AAATAAATCTGGGCCCAAACAGAATATACCATAAACCCCAATTCCAAGTTAGAGACCTACTGAAGAAATTTGGTGCACTGTGGCTACAGTACGGCCGCTGATCCGCCGCCAAAACGTGGTTTTGGCCGCGGATCCACCGCGCTACAGTAAAATCAGCGAACCAAATTTTTCCAGAATTCTCAAAAAAAATCCTGCACGATTTTCTGAGATGATCAAAAATATTTTTAGGGCAGTTTAAAAAATCGACAGAAACACAGAGCTTGGAAATGCAGTTTTCGGAATTTTCGTTCGATCGAAGTTCTAAACACGTTAGAGCAAGCTAGATTAGGTTAATGACGTGACTCTGATACCATGTAAGTCTACGGTAGCGCCCCGGCCGTTTGTCCGAGGCCAAAATGCGGAAAACAAAAACTTTTCATAACTTGAAACCGGCGCTACCGCGGACATAAAACCCGGATCGGACCATTAACCTAATGCTAGCTAACTAGAGAAAGGGATAGAATGCTATACCGAGCGATCCATGTCCTTCGGTCTTCGGCCACCATCCCAAGCTCCCCGCGGCAACTCTGATCTTCATCTCCTCGTCGGAAAGGGCACCACATCGAGAAGTCTTTTTACGGGCTCCCGCTTCGTCTGAAGCAACTCGGGCACGAAGTATGCTAGCCGACGCGCCCAAGGTGAAGTAGAGAATGTTGTGATCAGTTTGTCTCTTGCATCCATGGCTTTGGATGGAGGTTAAAATGTTGCCGTTGATGGAAGCAATGAGCTAGAGGAAGAAGAAGAAGAACAAGAGCTTTCCTTTTTCTTTTCTTTTCTTTTGTTGGAATGAGAGTGAGAGAGTGAGTTCAAGGAAAAATACAAGACCAAAGAATCCTCACCATGGCAGCCCCTCTCTCTCTCCATCTCATTTTAACACATTAAACAAAACACTAATGTGACATATTTGCTAAAAAAGAGACCATGAGTCATCTAAATGTTCATGTCACATTTAATGCAATGCATGATGAATTTCTAGCTCATTATTTCCATTAACAAACATTAATACAAATGTTTGCAACAATAAAAAGATACGGCAATATCTAAAGTAAACTCGTGACGGATCACAAGGATACCCCTCACCTGTATATACATACCTGCATCCGCATTCCGACTGAATGCGAATGCGACGAGACTAAAGTAATCCAACAAATCTAATACTAGGATCCGGCTTAAACCAAAGCCTACTAGTATGATCCGTCCGATCATGATCCGTGCAATACCGCATGTATATGATCGGACCCTGCCATATATCATACGGCCTCTACAACTTTTCGCCCGAAACTTGAGAAACTGTCTGTGGGGGACTCTAAAGACTCGTCAATACTTTGGCTGTGGATTTAACCACTAGCACGTCAGAGGTATTAACCATACGTAACGGTCTACCAGGTATTGACCAAAAGGGACGTCGATAAGCGAACTCATCCTGACACCCTATTGAGCCTGTCAGTGACAATATCCGTACAGTCCGGTCCGTTCGTCTATGAGCATCGCATGGCGGGCCTAGGGGGTTGGTAAAAGTCAGACCCCCAAAAGCGGTACAAGTCGTGTCGGAGTGTAGTCCAGAACACCCTGAGATACTACTGGAATACCTACCAGTAAATCTCCTGCCTTGGCCAAGGAATTCGTGTAATGGCTCTCCTAGACACAGCGCGACCTCACCCCTAATACCGGGAGAGACGAACCCCTGCCGATCCGCTCACTGCCTCCATGTGGCTCGGGACTGTACCCAACTAAAACCTGTTTGCATGACTCATTTGAGCCGTGGTAGGGTAGTAATCAAAGTACAGTGGGAACACACACGAGACAAATGACGATCTCAGGTCGATGAACTAATCTGTACACATGTCACCAGGGAACTGCTATCTGACGCTAGGTATAATACCAACTAGCATGTTCCCGGCGAGTCCTGTCCGGTGTACTCATAACCCAATGAGCACCTGTATACATCTTAGGTGAACCAACTGACACCAGTGGCTTGTGAGACCGACCACCGCCCCTCGTCAGGGTCTCGACTGTATACACTAGTCTACTCTGGAGTATCGATGCCCTGTCTCGAAACCCCCACTACTAGGGACCTTTGAAGGATGTGCTTATAGACCCCAGCTCCCATGTATATGATCGCCATCATACTGCTGGCAGTCAAGCAAGAATCCTAGGGGCTCTATCAACGTGCAATAGTGATCAGTAATGTCATCTAAAGCAGTACACGATAATAAAGATAAACCGGATAGCATACTATCATCTTGAGTAAGACTGTCCTACCGGCATAGGTCCTCTCTCAATCATTGCAATCACGTGCCTGTGATCCAATAATTGACTCTGAGGGCACTATATCCAACATATATCATGTAGACTATTGAAAAACCAAAGATAACTTATTTTTAAAAAAAATTCGCGATTTTTGTAGCTGGTAAGCAAGATATTGAAAATTTTCTAGAATTTTTTATAAAAATTATGCAATTTTAGCATGCCAACGTGCAAAATATTGTAAATTTTAGAATTTCGCCATTATCACGTGCTATAACATGTAAAATATTAAAAAACCGAAGAAAATTTAGAAAATTTTAGATTTTTGAAAATTTCGTGTGTTATAGCATTCAAAATATTGAAAAAGAAATAAAACAAAAAAAATTAAAATTTTTGAAAATTTTGAGATTTTTCGTCTCATGGAAAATATTAAAATGCCGAAGAAATAAAATAAATTTATTTATAAAAAATGATAATTTTTTTTGCTAAAAGCATAGTATTAGAAAACCAAAAAAAACATAGACTTTGAGATTTCAAAATATGTCATATTTATGTATGCAAAATGTTGAAAATTCAAGGTGTCAAAAAAATTTAGAATTTTTCAACATTTTGTATTTCTCATGTTCTATAAAAAGCAATATATTGAAAAATCGAAAAAAAAGAAATTTATAGTTTTAATTTTTTTTACGATTTTCATATGCTACAACAAAGTAAATATTGAAAATCTGAAGAAAAATACCGAAATATTTACGTTAATATTTCATATATTTTACATATAAAATTCATAAATATGAGATATGGCAATTTAAAAACCATATAACAATAAACTTTTTAAATCAATATGATTTTTTTGAATTTTCGACTTCGTACCTCCCTTGGTAGTCTTTGCATATAGAGATAATTAGGGATGTAAACGGATCAGATACGGATCGAATATAAGTGTAACCACATCCGTATCCGGTAATCGTTGGCGGTGGATACGGATACGTATACGGATAGTGAACACAACTATCCGTATTTGAAAAAAATCGGATTTGGAGAATGATGGAGGTCGGCATCTCCCTCGGATGTTGTCCTCCATCGATCTTGCTGCCGGCGGGGCTGAACGGTTGAGATTTGAGATGAGAGTTGAGCTTGTGGATCTCAATGGGTTGTTGGATATTGTTTACGCCGAGCTACCTGCAAGTAAAGCCCCGGGGTTGGAAACCACCGTAGGACCCTCCGACGATCAAGTAAGTACTGAGAAATATTGAGGCAGAGTAGCGGCGTATTGGATTGAGTTCAAGTTACCAGAGTCGTCTGGAAGAGAGGTTTGTATAGCAGTCGTATGAAGTGAGCTGATGCAAGATTCTCGCCGTCTGTTACGTATTTGCGTCACGTTCGCGTTGGTGGAGGGATATGCCCATTAATGACAAGATACGCTAGCGTGGGATACGGGACGTGGAGCGGTGAAGATCTCATTGTGGCGATATACACGGAGCCGTTGCGGGGACGCTCGGGCTCTGTGCTCCCAGCCAAACGGGGAAGCTGAGGAAGCTCAGCTCGGTGACAACTCCGAGACGAGCGAGGAGACTGAGGAAGCTCCGCTTTATGACAGCTCGGAGGCGAGCTGTTGGCTAGTTGCTAGGCGAATAAGGAATGTACTTTGGAAAGGTTTCTAAAAGGTTGGATAAAACCTCGGAGATATGGCGCCGAGGAACGTCCCTAATGCATCGTATTTATTCCAGCCCCGTAACCCCCAGGATTCTAACGGGCTTATGTGAATGACACGTCATCCGTTACGCATCGGGATATAGGGAACTCCCATTTATGAGTATCATCATTGGCCCCCACTCTCGTTCCGACCTATTTATAGGTCGGCTTGAGAGTGGTATTCTCGGTTTTCTCTGTTCAGCTTGGTGCCGAGAATTCTTCGTAGTGGGTTATCTGGGAACGACGTAGCATTTGGCGGCCGTGTCTTTTCGATCTCCGAATCTATGCGGCGATTCGGGGTGCGTCTAAATTTCCGCGTGTATCCTTGACGATGTCAGCGGATCAGCGAAATGATTGCACCATAAAGGAGACGTCGCTTCGCTCGCTCAGGCAATTGGTCTTTGTTCCATATGGCCACCATTGGGTGGCAGACTGCGAGACGTCACCAATTAGATCTGCTCAAGGGGGAAACGTCCAATGGTCGGTTGCCGTGTGGCGTCATCGGGGCCATGGGGTGCGACGCTTAGTTTTGGCGGGAGCGGATTTGGGCGGTCGGATGGATTTTACTGGGCGTATAAATAGGGGAGGCCTTTCCTTAGGAAGCACTTTTACTTTAGTTGCCTTCCGTTATCAGAAGATTGCTCGGCGCTCCATCACTTAGGTCGGATCTTCAGCCAAAATCCATTTTCAGCCGCTCTTTCCTTGAATCCGGTTAGATGTCTTCTTCCAAAGTTTACGTTGCTGTAGTTAGGGTTGAGTCGGGTGATTCGGCTTCAGCTTCTGAAGCCGAATTCAGTGGGTCGTCTTCTTCCTCAGCTTCCGATAGCCGAGCAAGTTCTTCTTCTTCCTCCACGTCGGGCTCGCTCCCAGAAAGTGGCGATGCCTTTATTCTTGTCGTCAGGTGGCAAAAAGGGCTCTCAAGGCGCGCATCGAGAATACTTGCAGTGCGCCGTTGATGTTGAATCGATTGGACGAGCTTTTCGATATCCAGGCTTGTTTTTATATCCCCCTGGCTATTCGCTCTGTCTGGCTAGGAAGGGTGAACGGGCTGACCGGGTATTCCCCTAATATTTAAACGTAATAAAAAAGAGCTAAGCTCTGTTAAATTTTAATGAGGCAGCGCCTTACGTGCTCCCCATAAGGGCGCCGAGCCAACACTAACCCCTTAGGATCAAATCCTATGGTGGTGCCGCACGTGAAGCTCACGTAGGCGCCAATGTGCAATGCACACGAGCGCCTATCATATATACGAATTAAATTCTTAAGTCGCGTCCACATGCATAACACGTGAGCGCCGGCGTCCAAGTTAAAATCAGGTAGAATTAAATTCTACATGAGGATATTTCTCTAAAAAAATTGGGATACTCTCTGTTAAACAGAGCCGTTGGATCAAAGATCCAATGGTGATGATAAATCATCAAACAATAGAATTAAATTATATCAGGAGAAAATATCTCCCAAATCTTTCTAAGTGAGAAAAATATTCTCGGTTGGATCAAAAATCCAATAATAGAATTAAATTCTATTTTTGGGAATATATTTCCCTAATCTTTCTAAATAAAGAAAGATTTATCTCTGTAAAATAGGGAGTCCTTAGATTAAAAATCCAATAATGATTAAAAATCATCGTTTGACAGAATAAAATTCAGTATATGGGAAAATATTTCCCTAATCTTGTTAAAAACAAGAAAATATATTCTGTAAAACAAAAATCACTGAATCAAAAATCCAACGGTGGATAAAATCTTCTGAACAATTTTGAGACCAATTAAATCAATTGGAATCTCTCAATAAGAGATATTCTCAAACTAATTAACAATTTGCCTCTATTATATAAAGGACCCGAGACTTCAAGTCTCAGGAGGAGAGAGGGATAGAGAGGAAACCCCCCATAAGCTTTTGTAAAAATACAAAAGGCTCTAAAAAACAACAGAAAATTTAATTCTCAATAGAGAAAAAGATTTTCCTCCTCTCAAACCCTAGGTAACGAAACCACAGAGATCAAAACATCTCATTTACCTATCATAGCATATCTATGGGTTTAACCTTTCTCAAAAACTTAGTTCTATCTCTGGATCTGAGATCTACAAGACAAGTCTCTCACAAGTTGAGAATTCAATTCTCATCGGGAAGATCTTATTCTTGAGAATCAAAGATTCAGAAAAGAACTAGGAAAAAAAGAACCTATCCTATAGGAATTCAATTCCTCTGAAAATAGGGTTTAACCTTAAAAAGAAACCTAGTTCTTATAAAATAAAATAAAAACATAAAAACTTAGTTCTTAAAGAAAACTTGATCTCAGATCTTCAAAACAAAGATCTTGGTGATCACTAATGGTCAAAAAGCCATTAACATATATTCAATCTCTGAAAAATAAAAGAAATAAGCGCCTCACGTGCTTCCCACGTGGGTGCCCCCACCAGCGCCCAGTGCCTCACGTGAAAACACGCGAGTGCCCAAAACAGAGGGCCGGCGTCTCACGTGAAACACATGTGAACGCTGAGTAAAGTGCTTAGCACTTCATACGCAGCCAAAACGGCTGAGTGCTTAACACTGATTGGGCAACGCCCGACGCCTCACGTGAAACACACGTGGGCGCTCGACAAAGTAAATGATATAGCGCCGCACGTGCTCCTCATGTGGACACCATATAAAAAGTGCTTAGCACTTCATACGCAGCCAAAACGGCCGAGTGCTTAACACTGATTGGGCAGCGCCCGGCGCCTCACGTGAAACACACGTGGGTGCTTAACAAAATAAATAATATAGCACCGCACGTGCTCCTCATGTGGACGCCATATAAAAAGTGCTTAGCACTATACATATATTCAACCAAAATGACTGAGTGCTTAACACTGATTGGGTAGCGCTCATAACTGAAGGCTTCACATGATACCCATGTGAGTGCCAGAGTTTCAAACAAGTGCTTAGCAGTTTTGCATTAAAAAGGGGGGCTGAACAAATGGAGCCCAAATAAGTGATTAAAACTTTTGAATAAAAGAAAAAGAAAGAAGAAATGATCGAGTAAACTAAACCCAAATTTGCTAAGTCTCTCTGAAAATTTTTCTTGAAGCTGAGCCCAAATGCTCTGTTGTTTGGATCTCATATAAAATTTAATGATCCTTAAAATATTGCTAAGTTGATCTTAGTCTCAAATATGGCTAACGCATCCTTAGTTAAAAATAAATTGAGCCCAAATGCTTATATATTTAAGTTGATCTTAATCTTAAACTAGATTAACGGTCCTTAAATAAAACCAAACCTTTTTGAACTAGAGGAATATATAACCTAAGTTTAAAACCCAAATAAAAATCTAAAATATATGGATTTGGACTGATCCGCGCCCTACGGGCGACAACATAAAATAGTTTCTGTATACAATCCACGGGCAACATTAACAAACAAAATAACATACGACATGAAGTGAACTACTGGAAAAGGAGAAAGTGATTATTGCAACGTAATAACGTATTTAACTACGGGGGCTTGCGCTTGCAGCGAAGAGTGTCCCCACAATAAAAACCCCTCACAAATGAATGAGAATCTGATAAAGTCTGCTACAACGGCCCCATCTGTCCAAACCTCCGATATATGGTGCCATAAATTAACTTGGTATCTTCAGAGAAGTGGATGGATATGTATAAATAGCATCTGCCCCTAAATTCATGCCAGATGTCCCCACGTCTCGGTTCGGTCTTTCGGCGATGAACAAATTCTGGCACGCACGGTGAGACCTTTTCCTCTTTCCACTCCACACTTTGTTTGTTGTGTTTCACGAACAAAATCGCGGATCGCTATGGTTGTCCTTAGATTCGAGATACTAAAACTTGGTGTTTTGCTCCTGTATAGAAAATCAGTGGCTTCTCAATGCACTGCATGCAACAGCAACTCCCACTCCACCTCAACCGATGTGGCCTCTATTTTCTCAATGCCAGTGGGGAAAGTCATACAAGTCACTACTGGATTGTTCTTTGGGACCATGCTCCCACCCGTGAGCTTCGGTGCCTCAGCGCCGTAAGAAGAAGCTCCTAAAAGGTCGGTTTTCGATCGACCGGCAACCACAACGGCCCCTTTCAACGGGTCGTTTAAATCCGGCGTCTCAGTTTTCAACAGGTTGAGTAAAAACTCAATTGGGCCCGCAAAGAAGCTCATGATACCTGAAGGGGCTACCCCAAAATGGATAGCCCACCCAGCTCCTGCTACAGGTGAAGCCGTCAAAAGCGCTTCCCCACTCAGACGGTCGGTCTTCGAAAGACTGGCCAGCCCTCCTCAAACTTTAACAAGGACGTCGGTCTTCAACAGGCTGACGCCGATTGAAACTCCTCAGCAAAATCAGGGGCGTGATGAAGCCTCTTTCAAAACTAAGGCGGACCCTTCAACAAGGCACGCTCGACGTCGCCACTGGCGGCGAGTGAGAGAAGCCGGGGGCAACCCTCCCTCCGAACTTACCCCACCAGCTCTATTAGTGGAGGTTGACACTGCTGTTACAACTGGGAACAGTTTTGAACTGCTTAGGAGGGTATGTAACAACTCCCCAACGGCGGTGTTAAAGAAATCATCCCGACCTGCAAAAGTTACAGTGCTGGCAAAGCCGGAGCAGTCTTATCAGCAGCTTTCCTCGCAAATTCATAAAGTATGGTGGAAAGTCTAAGACTCAGTTCTTGATGAAAATCACTCTCGTCGACCAAAAAAATTGAAGGCTTGGCAAAAAAAAAGACCACTCCTCCGCCATACAACGGGGGCCTTCTTCTAAACAGGTGCCTATTACAGCGGCCCCTTGAACTTCAACCTCCTATAAAAGAACAAGGCTGGAGAAAATTATACCGCCCGCGGCAAATTCCAAAGGCGATGGATCCAAATGCTCCAAGTCTGGGGGCTTTATCGTCCGTACGATTTATATGACCAATGGGCAAGAAGGGAGCCATGCTTCAGTAAGTCGACGACCGTAAACTCAGTAGCTAACAAAGGATCATGAGCAAGAACAAAAGCTCCAGGAAATACTGAACAAAATGACAGCACTCACTGAACAAAAAACATGTCCGGACAAAGAGGCCCAACAGCGCCGAGAGCAAGAGACCGATACAGAGTTTCTGCGAAGGGTGCTTAAGAGAAAGGACAAAGAGGCCGCTGAGCAAGCTGCTAACATGAAGCAAATGGCTCTCTTGTTCCAAGACATAGTTGGAATGATGATCCAGCCAGAACCCTCAGCGGAAGATACGCCGATAATCATCGACGATGACAGAATGGAAACATCAAACCCTCCTTTGGCCTTATCAGTGGCCAAAGAAGAAACGATCTCCAAAGCCGCCCTTGACGATTACATTGCTCAAAAAATAAGAGCTCATCAATTGAATGAAGCTGCTGGCCAAATTGTCAGAACCGGGTGTCCATATCCACGCTAGTATGATCAAATTAATAAAAGTGTATGTTAGCACCACCACTGGGTTTTACTAGCATCAAACATGCCATTTTAAAAATTTTCGGGGTGCTAATCAACACTAATCAAGATCTTAAACTAGATGATTAGGGTTTAACTATGATATCACTAAAACATTATAAAGAAAAGGAGGCTACAACCTTTGTAGACTGTGTCCTTCTCATCTAAAGCTCCGGGTTGTAGTCCCTACGACTCCACTAGGCTTCACTTGAAGGTTGAACGAACTTGCTTCAATGACCTTCGTGCCGAAGATGATCCACCCGAAGTCCGCTAATCCAAGCTATCTCTTCATTAAACTCTTTAGTGAAGTAAACACACTACACCAAAGTGCTAATCTAGTGTAGGATGGTGAAATAAGGGTTTTGTTTGCTCACTAGGGTTCTCACAAGCTCAAGGTTTCACAACTCATGTGAGGGATTGAGCTTGGAGGAGGATGTGAAGAAAATGGAGAGAGCTAGAGAGCAAGGAGCTCAAGTGAAGAAAATAACTCAAGTGAAGAATGAAGTGTAGAATGGCTCTTCAAAACTCACACATTATTGAAGTATACAATTTTTAACCATTAAAAATTATAACCATACTTCAATAGTGCAAGCAAATGAATAAAATAAATAACAAAGCCCGCTTGCCCATTCCACAAAAAAGTCTCCCCATTTTCCTTCTCATTTTCTAAAAATAGAAATCCATGCCATGCTTCATATATATATATATATATCATATATATATATATATTATAAAGAATAATTAGTGAGCTAATAATATTAGTTAATATATAATTATATCAAATATAAAAATATATCATATTATTAAATCAACACTTGATTTAATAATCCGGTTATATCATATATAATCGACTAAAATCATTTATCTGTATATCACATTATCAAATCAACACTTGATTCAATAATCTGCTTATATCACATATAACCTAACTGATATCAAATAACCGCCAGATTATAATACGGTATCTCATACTCGTATTTAATCAGGCCCCGCACATATCAGCATATGCGCCCAGTTTGTTTCGCTTGAACCAGAAAACTTCTATGTGGGACTCTAAAGACTCGTCAATATGCCAGTAGTAGGTGATGATCATATCAGTCACCTACAAGCCGTCAACGGTATTAGCTGGACGTAATGGCTACCCAGGTATTGAGCGATTAGAAGATCAACAAGCAAGCTTGTCCAAACTCCCATGAAGCCTATAGGTAACACTTACCGTACAATCCGGTCTCTTCGTCTGATATGTCACATATCGAGTCTGGGGTTGGAATCGTCAGACCCCAATAACTTGATAAGTCATGCTGATGTAAGGCCTATAATGGTACGAGAAACTTCTGATAACACTTACCAGTAAATCTCATCAACAGCCCTGGCCAGGGACTTCTTGTTATAGCCAATCGAACATAGCACAACATCAACTCCTTATATCGGGAGAGACGAAACCCCTCCTATCGCTCATTGCCTCCATGTGACTCGGGATTGTACCCAAAATCCGCCTGTTTGCACGACTCCTTTAAGCCGTGGTAGGGAGGAAATCAAAGCACAGTGGGAACCACACAAGACTCTATGACGATCTCGGGTCTATAGACTAACCTGTACCAGTGTCATCAGAGAACTGCTATCTAATGATAGGTATAGTACCATATAGGAGTTCTCAGTGAGTCATATTCGGTGTACCCATTCTCTAATGAGTACATGTGGACAATCTTTGATGTCAAACACCAATAGATATGTGATCAACCATCGCCCTATACGGGGTCAAGAAATGTATACACTAATCTACTCTGAAATATCGATGCCCTGTCTCGATATTCCCTCGACTAGAAACAATTGAAGGATGTGCTTGTGGACTACCCAGGTCCCAGTAGTATGATCCGCATCATAGTCCCGGTAGTCAAGCCAACATCCTAAGGGCTTTATCAACATGTATATGAGAGACGGTATAATAATACCAGTGGACATGTTAAGATAAAGGCAACCACATAGTATACTATTATGTCGAGAAAGAAAGTCCTCCATATATATATCCAAGCATCCACTATATCATATAATAATAGCCTCTAGGGCATACATATCACTAACAATCTCCCACTTGCACTAAGGCCAGTTGTTGTAATTTCTCATACCCAACATCCCAAAAAATCTCTTGAATAGTATCTGGGGGAGGGCCTTCGTGAGTAGATCCGCCGTGTTATCTTTTGTGACAACTCTCCTGACCTCGATCTCCCGGCGATCTGCTATCCCCCTGATCAGGTGATACCGTCTAAGAATATGTATGGATCTCTAATGAGACTGGAGTTCCTTGACCAAAGACACAGTTCCATTGTTATCACAATACACAGGTATTGGATGCTCAATGGATGGAACCACACCAAGTTCAGCTATAAACTTGTTCATCCAGACAGTCTCTTTGGCAGCATCATTGGTAGCGATGTATTCAGCCTTCATAGTCGAGTCTGCTACGGTATCTAGTTTGGAACTCTTCCAACATACCGCCTCTCCATTGAGAGTGAAGACAAAACCTGAGACCAACTTACTGTCGTCCTTATCACTCTAGAAGCTCGAATCAGTAAAGAACTCATGTTCCCCGCCGAAACACAGAGACGCGACCGCGTGGGTCCGTCTTGCCTGAATTTCGAGGGCAGATGCTAATTGGTGCTATCCGTCCACCTCTCCGAAGATGCCAAGTTTATTTATGACACTGTATATCAAAGGTTTAAATGGATGCGTCCGATGTAGCAGACTTCGTCAGATTCCCCCTCATTTGAGGGGGTTTTGATTGTGGGGATGCTCTTCCCTGCAGGCGCAAGCCTCTGCAGTTAATTACGCTACCATATCGCGGTAACCACTTTCTCCTTCTCTAGATGGTCACTTCGTGTCGTGTGTGTTTGTTTTGTTTTTTGGTTGCCCATGGATTGTATATGGAGACTAATTTATGTTGTCGCTTGTAAGGCGTGGATTAGTCCAAATCCGTATTTTCTTAGATTTGGGTTTGGGTTTGGGTTTAAGGATACGTTAGTCTCATTTGAGACTAAAATCAACTTATTTGTTAATGATACGTTAGTCTATTTTTAGACTAAGATCAACTTAACTGTTTGTTAAGAATACGTTAGTCTAATTTTAGACTAAGATCAACTTAACGGGATCGTTTAGATCCAACAAAAGAGCATTTGGGCTCTATTGTTTAATTTAGGGACATAGCGGTCGATTACCAGTTTAAGGACATAGTGGTCCAGTTTAAAGACGTCATAGTCTGTAAAGGTTAAGGACATCATAGTCCATGGGCTTAAGGATCCCACAGTCCGAGGTTAAGGACATCATAGTCCATGGGCTTAAAGACCCCACAGTCCGAAATTAAGGACATCATAGTCCATGAGTTTAAGGACCCCACAGTCTAGTTTAAAGACATCATAGTCTACGGAATGTATGGTTGTCGGAACCCGTCACCTCTCTGAAGACGTTGAAGGATTACACAAATATCAGAGGAGTAAAGAGATGTACCCTTGAACCAATTTTGGTTGAGAGATCTGTAGTCCAATTTGAGACTAAGATCAAAAGATTTCTGAGCATATAGGCCCAGTTAATCTGAATGAGGGTTTTGTGGCCACTTTGGGCTCGGCCCATTCAGTTAGAATGTTAAACAGTTGACAATGCTGAGCATTGATTTGAATTCTGACAATATTTTTGTCTTTTATTGAATGCTGAGCATTCATCATAGCTCTGGGGCTTTATTAAAGAACAATTTATGTTCTATCAGAGCACACGTGAGAAACACATGGCGCTCTTGGCGCTTTGCGCCAGTCAAAGAGCGCAGCGCGCTTCTGCTGGGTAGCGCACACGTGAGGAGCACGTGGTGCGCTTGGCGCTTTGTGCTATTCTGTGAGCGCATTGCGCTATTCTGTGAGCGCATTGCGCTAATTTATGAGCGCAAAGCGCTATTAGTTCAGTGCCGCACACGTGAGGAGCACGTGGTGCGCTTGGCGTTGAGCGCCATTCCATGAGCGCCAAGCGCTATTCCAAGAGCGCAGAGCGCTAACTGTTAAGTGGCGCACATGTAAGGAGCACGTGGTGCGCTTGGTGCTGTGCGCCATTCCATGAGCGCAAAGCGTTGGTCCAAGAGCGCGGAGTGCTAATTTATGAGCGCAAAGCGCTATCTGATCAATTTTATGGTCTGAGAAATAAATTCTTGTTTATCAGAGACTTTGTCTCAAGGTTCCAAGAACAAAATTCTGATTTTGTAGGAGATGTTTCAATCTCTTATATTGATGAAAGGGTTTGCCTTTATGGATCTGTGATCCTTAAGAGAATTGAATTATTCTCCCCCCTTTCTTTTTAATGAGATGTTCATGATCTCTTTGTATAAAAGACCTTTGTCTTGTAGATCTATGATTTGTAAGAAGAATTATGTTCTTCCTTTTATTTTATGATGAGATCCTTTGATCTCTTTGTGAAAGACCTTGGTCTTGTAGATCTATGATCTTTAAAGAAGTAAATTCTTCTTTTTAATTATGAGATGATTTCATCTCTCTGTTCATTTTTTTACCTTGAAGAAACTCTTCTTTTTCTGAGAACTTGGCTCTTTTTTTTGAGATCTCTCAAAGCTTATGGGGGGGGGGGTTCCTCTCTTTGTTTTTGTCTAACTTGAGACTTGAAGTCTTGAGGCCTTTATATAGGGTGAGTTGATTTGTTCAATCAGTTAAGGAGATTTTTTCTCTAATTGATTTGGGGATTTCCCCACCGTTGGATCTTTGATCCAAGGGTTTCTGATTTACAGAAGGCAATCTTCTTTTTTTTAACAAGATTGGGAAATCTTTTCCATACAGAATTTATTCTGTATTTTGGTGATTTTTAATCACCATTGGATCATTGATCCAACGGTGCTCTGATTTACAGAGCACCATCTTATTGTTTGGAAAGATTTTGAAGAATCTTTCCTTAACAGAATTTTGTTTCTGATTAATTAATGATTTATCATTATTATTAGATCTTTGATCTGACGGTGGGGAGCTTTTAGTTCCAGCGCTAGTGCACCCGTGCTTTGCACGTGGTGCGCTGCTTAGAGCGCAACGCACCTAGCGCTAGCGCACACGTGCTTTGCGCATGGTGCGCTGCTTCTGAAGCATTGCTTCATTTCAAAATTTGAATTTTAAACAGAGTTTTGCACTGATTGGGGGAAACAAATGCCCCCCCACTGTTGCGCTCACGTGGCTCACACGTGAGTGCAGCAGTGACAACATCTCCACCATTAGATCAACTTAGAAGTTGAAACGGCTCTCAGTGTCTATAAATAGGACCCTTGGCCCTTGAGATGATTTCTATTCATCTTCTTCCTTCTGAGAATTTTTATTCTCTTGCAGAGCATAGCTCTTTGTCTTAAGAACTTCCTTAAGGAAAGAACTCTGTCAAAATTTTTAGGTAAAGATTAAATATTTTAAAGAACCTTTTAATAATCTAGGGTCTCATCCATTAACAGAGCTTTGCTCTTCATAGATCTTTGATCTAAAGAAAACCCTTTTAGGGTTTCATCAACGGAGCTTTGCTCTCTTGAACCAATGATCTAAAGTGATCTTTTCTTGAAGTTTCTTAGCCCATGAACAGAGCTTTGCTCATAAAGAACTCTTAGAGTTTGTTCATAGATCTTGAAGATCTCAGAATTTTTCATTCATTAAAACTCTTATTTTAAATTTCCTGATGGTTATTCCATCGTTTTTACAGAGCAAGGCTCTTGAGGAATTTTTATTCCTTCATCATTAGAGTTTGACAGATGTCACTCTGTCACAGAGCACTGCTATCAAGGGGAGATTTACTCCCTGGCCCAATGAATTCTCATTAAATGAGAATCAACTGAGGATTTCCTCATTTAATTGACAGCCTCATCAAATGATGAGGCTGTTTTATTAATGATGCAATGCCATCTGGATTATGCGGGTCCTCTTTGATCCCTCTCTACTGCATTGCAGTGCGGTACGAATTTTAAAGTACAAAGTGTCAGAATTTAAATTATAGCACCGACGGTTGACTTTTGTTCTTTTTTGCGCAGGTGACATGTCTTTCGACACTTCCTTCCCGTTCGTCCGCTCAGAAGGCGGATTCCCTGAAGCGCCCGTAGACCGAGAGGTTATTGCGCTGATCAAAGACCATGACCCGGAGTACAAGAATCTTCATCTATGGGGTAGATGGTACGATCAAATTATCAGAGGCCGCCGGAGCTTTTCTTGTGCGACACCCTCGGAGCCTATCTCTGCGGTCCCTTATGCAGATGCACCCCCGATAAGCTACACTGTAGAGGAGGTGAATTGGACTTCAGAAGGTCTCCTTCGGCCTTTTATTGCCGCAGTACCCGTGCAGCCGCCGGTGGCTTTGGACACTCTAGGGCGGCGCATATGTCAGGGCGAGTCGCGCTCTTGGGGACAGCCCTACAACATAGAACTAACTCCCCGTCACCCGGCCGGATACCTGCAGTGGGCCCGATATATCTTATCATCAAAGAAATCACAGCTGCTGAAGCTTGGATTGTACCCTGCGATCTACGCTTCCTTGTTCCAGTATTCTGCACCTCCGACATGGTGGATCAAGGCGTTTCTCGAACAATGGAATATCCCGACCCACACCTTCCTCTTATTGGATATAGAAGTCTCCATTTCTCTAGAGGAATTTGCCGAGGTTTCTGGTTTACCCGTTAGGGGAGAGCATTATGAGGAGCTGCTTCCCCCGGATGAGTATATTTTTGCCACCAAATCAGTGGTAATGGGTCTTACCCCAGAGAACGCCAATCAACACCAGTTCCCAAATTCGATAAAGGTGTTGAATATGTATGTGAGCTTCTTTCTCGAATCCGGAGGCCGAGGGTCAGCTTTGCGGACTTCATTGCCCGTTTTCTTCGCCCAGAAGCTTTATCGCGACAAGGTGAAAAGTTTGCCATACTTGATGATCCTTTCGGTTTTGGCTTAGATCGCCGGCCAATCTTGGAAGCCGATTAAAAGGATTTCTTTCTCCCAAACGTCATGATCGTCCCTTTTTCAGAAATTGCCGCTCCGGGCATCGATGAGGAAGCGTTCTTTCTAAGGTTCCTCGGTTTGTGGTTGATCTGGTTTGCGCTTCCCATGCACCCTCGCTACATGAGGCCGTCTGTCTTCTACCCCGCGCATCGAATGGTTGCCGGGATACAGTTGGCCATTGGGATTGCTGGGTTAGCCCACCTGTATCACGGCCTCAGCTTGGCAGCGGATACTACTAAGCCAGGGGTGCAACCTGCTAACTTCTCAATGCATTATTTCACCTCATGGCTCGAGTTGCACGTGCTTGGGGTCCTCGGTATCCACAGAAGACCTTCCTTTTATGACAGATGTAAGTTCCCTCGGATAATGCGGCTGGTCGACGCATCCATCATAAGTCCAACACCGCGGGAAGCTAGGGGTTTACTCCTTCGTCCACGCACGGTTGGAGATGGTATGTCCTTTACCGATAAAATTTTGACCGTCGGCCAGGAATCTACAAAAGCGGTGCTGCCATTGCAAGACATCTTTAAAGACGGGGCCTCTGTGTTGAAAGCTCGGGAAATTCTTCATCTGTATTCCATCAGGCCGGGCTTTCTCGTATTTAGGCAAAATGATGCGGCGTTATTCATGAGATACAACCCGCATCTTTTCGCCCAGCAGCTGAGCTATAATCAGGCCGTCCCTCTTGAGGCTTTCTTGGCAGAACCTACTGCTACCGAAGAGGGTATACGAAGCGCGCTGCATCATTTTATGCGCCTGAACATAGGGTCCAACTTCTTTATCAGCGAACTGAGCTATGTTCCGAAGGCCCTGAATGTGTATGTGACCTGGTATCAACATTCGATGGGCACTGTCATTAGGGAGGAGAAGCGATTGCTGCTTGATCACAAGGGCACCGCTTCGGATGGTAACCCAAATGTTCCTCTGAAGCGACAGACCATTGTCCGTCCTCCCTTAAGAGAAGTTGCTGCGGTCGAGGTTCCGCATGATAGGCCCGAACTGCCGATACCTCGTGCTCCCGTGGAAACGGTGACTGTGGCGTCCCCCGAGTCTGGCGTAGGTTCAGATATCGGGACTCGTCGTCCCAAGGTGCCCACCAAGCGTAAGCTTGTGCTAGCGGCTACAGGTACTCGATCGCAGAAGAAGAAGAAGAAGTCTATTTTTTCTGCCGATGTTGTACTCGGCCAGGAGCCTCATGCTCCTTACAGTGAGGGCCTGAGCGAGTATGGAACCAACAAAGGCCTATTCATAGCGCCGGATGATACTGATCTGGAGGCTGCCATCGCAGCTTCCGAGCGTCTCGCTAGCCGTAAACCAGGACTGATCATCCTTCCCGAGTCAGGTAATCTTCAGTCGCATCTTTTCACTGTTATGTTTTTGTTATCATGTTTTGACTGACGCTCCTTCTTTAACATGCATTTCCACTAAAGTGGCTTTCACGGCTTCTCTCAAGACTTTTGAGGAGGAGGAGAGAATTCGTGCTTCGCTGGGCGTTGGTACATTTCGTCTCATTGTGCCTTCATTCGCTTTTCTTATGGACAATCTAACCCTTTTTTCATCTTATCGCAGGGACTACCTCGACTCAGGTTATGCCCAGTACAGTGCCAATCCCGCAGGGTGATGCGGAGATGCTTTCAGGGACAGCTACCGAAGTCCTGGCCTCCTCAGCATTGACAAAAGAGGCTTTACTTAAGCAACCGATGACGGACGTCATAACGGCTCCAGAGGTAGCTCCTGGTGTGGACGACGACGTCCCGTTGATGGAGGTCTTGAGAAGATCAGCTCTCACGGCCCGGGCGGAAAGGAAGAGCAGAATGCGTGCAGCAAGGGAACGTAACGCTGTCTTGGCCGCGGGTGCAGGCTTGAGCGCTGCTATCCCTGCCCTTGCTCCTTCAGAGGCTGCTTCGACCGCCCTGTCTACCGCTCACAGACAGGCAACACGTGCAGCTCGGGAAGCAATTGAAAGACCGACCCAAGATAACGTAACACTGAGTTCTTTTGTCAAAGTTTTAATTTTCAGATTCTCATATATCCTATCCTGCAGGGCCGAGTCTTGATGAGGAAGTGGTGGGTGAGATGGCGGCAACCACCGAGCCTGAGGTAGCCACTCTTTCTCAAGAGTCTGGAACTGCCCTAATTTCCACTCTTTCACCTTGCGGTTTCTTGCCGTTGCCGGGTGCTGCGAGTGTCACGACAGTTCTCGTGGAATTGGAGGACGAAGCTACGGGCGGCGAAACCATCCCCGCAAATGAGATTGAAGAAGTCATGATGCTTGGCGATGCTCCCGTCGCGGTTCTGGTTGATGACCTGTCTGGTAGGTCTCGGGTCGCTGCACTCTTTTCATTTCGCAGTCCTATCTGATGACATTCCTTTCCTTTCGAATGTAGGTGTGGCAAGCGCTGAGGTTGCGATACCTGAAGAAGCACCACCAGTTGCTGCTTTGACGGTCGTTGCCCCTCCGTCTTCTCTTATATCTTCTCAAATGCTGGAAGTTATGAGTTTGTGATAAATTTAAATCGGGGACAGCATCATTCGTGTACTGACCATGTATCATCGTGATCTCGCAAGAGTTCTTTTTGATCATTTGTATCAGGTGCTGAACCCGTACTTCTCTTTCCAGTCAGAGATTAGTCCGCCCGCTGGTGTCGGTGAGTGTCTTTTCTAACCGACGTCCTTTCTTTTCTTTAACAGGCAGTCACGTTATTGCTAAGTCCTCTTTGCATTGCTCGTAGCCTTACAAATTGAAGGAGGAGTTAAGGGTATCGCCGCACCACCGGAACTCTCAGCTCTGCCCCCTGTTGCAGCCGGTATAATAGACTCTTTTGTTCATGTATTTTTCTTTATTTCTTAAGCCGACATCTGATTGTGATTTGTTTTGCAGCGGTCACATCGACTCCAGCCCCGTTCGAGTCCCGCGTTATAATGTTGGCAGGGCCCTTTTCCAGACGTCCATCTTCAAAAGGCGTTGTGACCAGTCTGCGTATGTTGAGCGATTACATCGAGGAGCTTGACGCGGAGGCCCCTACGTTTGCTGTAGATTTTGCTGCCGAAGTTAATCCAATGCTGGCGACGCTTGTGAACATCCATAACGAAGGCGTCGTTGAGTCTTGGGTTTACCACTGCAGGAAGATTGAGGCCTGCCTACATGAGCTTGAGCTTATGCGTCCTGCTCCTGAGATTCAGGCTTTGAACTCCCAGCGGGCTGCATGGGTCGAGCAGAGTGTGTCCTTCCTCCGCCATTTCTAACAAGGAGCGACTT
Organism: Agapanthus africanus; assembly: GCA_030015575.1. Lineage (NCBI taxonomy): Eukaryota > Viridiplantae > Streptophyta > Magnoliopsida > Asparagales > Amaryllidaceae > Agapanthus > Agapanthus africanus. Next base: position 353,507,673 of record CM057351.1, read on the forward strand.
TGAGGCGGAAGGAACGCGAGGAGGCTTCGGGTGAATCTTCCCGGCTGCGCGCCCAAGTTAAAGCGAACGCCACGCAACTGAGAGCTGCTTTTGACACCTTGCAGCAATGTATCTCGGACGGGCTTGTATTGAGGCGGAAGCTCGATTCTATTGAGCGGTTTATGCAGAGTCGCGAAGCTGCCCAACGGGAAATCGATGAGAAGATTTTATCATGCTTGCAGCAAAGGGCTCGAATTGAAGCGGAGCTGGTCGCGGCGGCTGATCACGAGAAAGCGCTGAAAGGAGTGCGAGAGCAGCTTGCGGACTTGTTGAAAATGCTTCCTTCTCAGTAGCTGTTTTGCTTGTAATCTTTGAATAACATGTATCCATTTTTTATTCTTTCATACGATTCAACTTGTACTCCATTGAATTCATGAATAAAAGATACATTTTTTTTGTTCTATTACTGCTTTCTTCTCTTTTCTTTGTTGCCGGCATGTTACCTTCGTAAGCGTAGCTTGTAGATGATAGAGAGTATTCCGTCTTAAACTCTTCGAGAGGTAGTGATGGCTTAGGAAGCAGGTTAAGATATGCTTCCTAAGACTTTTCAACTTTATGAGCCGTGAGGGTCTCATAAAGAATTTTCTCCCTACAGGTCGAGAGGATCCCGCAGGTGTATTTTTTCCTTAGGAATCGTGAGGATTCCTAAGCGTGCTTTCTCTTGAGAGTCGTAAGGATCTCACAAGAGAACTTTCCCTCTTACAAGTCGAGAGGACTCGTAAGTGGTTGTTTCCCTCCTTGTCGAGATTCGACTTTGGAGAGTGTGGCCCGTGAATAGTATGCAAGAGTCCATTATGGACCGATTTGCAGGGCCCTAGTGCTTAGGAAACAGGTTTTTTAATTCCCACTGCCCAAGGCTTTTCCCTACGAGTCGAGACGAATCGAGAAGTTCTTGCAAGGACACTAATTTCCTCACGAGTCGAGATGAATCGAGAAGTTCTCGCAAGAATGTTCTAACGTTATAGTTAACATTTTCTCTTTACGACAGAGGTCCGTTAGGGTCTGTGGTACTAGGGTTTTTCCCGTCGTGCCGTCGCGTTGGCTGATGTATCCATCGACAAGCAATCTTGCTGTTCGAGTAGCCTTACGACTGTCGTGTCTCTAATCCCTTCGGGGGCTGGACAAGACGTCTTCAAGCAATCTTCCTAGGCAGTTTGACCGTCGGAAGAGCAAATGTTAGGAATTTTGCCATGCCACTTTTTACTTGAGGTTAGGCTCAGTTTGGGGAGCCCCGATGAGTCATAACCACTCCGCGCTGGTGTGGAATGATCTCCGATAGTCTTTCAGGTTTTATATGGGTTGCCGACAAGACCCTGAAGCTAAGAATTTGGCCTTTGCTTCGTTTGCTGGCATTGCGTCTGCTGCATCGAGACGAATGTCGCGGTTGTCTCTAGGTTGTTGGTGAACCGTCGAGGCTTGGAACTAGGGATTTTGCCGTCGCTCCGTTATTTGATTGTCGCGTCTGAATCCTGCTGGAGGAAGAACGCTGAGGTGACATCTCGTCTGCTGTATCGAGACGAACGTCGAGGTGGTGACCACTCCACGCTGGTGTGGGATGATCTCCGATAGTCTTTAAGGTTTTATATGAGTTGCCGTCAAGACCCTGAAGCTAGGAATTTGGCCTTTGCTTCGTTTGCTGGCATTGCGTTTGCTGTATCGAGACGAATGTCGCGGTGGTGACCACTCCACACTGGTGTGGGATGATCTCTGATAGTTTTTCAGGTTTTATATGAGTTGCTGTCAAGATCTTGAAGCTAGGAATATTGCCTTTGCTTCGTTGTTTTGGCGCGTCCGAATCCTGTTGGAGGAAGAACGCTGGGGTGACATCGCATCTGCTGTATCGAGACGAACGTCGAGGTGGTGACCACTCCGCACTGGTGTGGGATGATCTCCGATAGTCTTTCAGGTTTTATATGAGTTGCCGTCAAGACCCTGAAGCTAGGAATATTGCCTTTGCTTCGTTGTTTTGGCGCGTCCAAATCCTGTTGGAGGAAGAACGCTGGGGTGACATCGCATTTGCTGTATCGAGACGAACGTCGATATGGTGACCACTCTGCACTGGTGTGGGATGATCTCCGATAGTCTTTCAGGTTTTATATGAGTTGCCGTCAAGACCCTGAAGCTAGGAATATTGCCTTTGCTTCGTTGTTTTGGCGCGTCGGAATCCTGTTGGAGGAAGAACACTGGGGGGACATCGCATCTGCTGTAATGAGATGAACGTCGAGGTGGAGCTGGGATTTTGCCATCACTCCACTTTGTTTCGACCATGAGGTCTTTCGTTGACGTTGCATCTCCATTCTGCTGAATTGCGAAGGAACGCCGTTGTCGACATTGCGTCTGCTGTAACGAGACGAATGTTGAGGTGGAGCTGGGATTTTGCCGTCACTCCTCTTTGCTTCGACCATGGGGTCTTTCGTTGACGTTGCATCTGCATCCTGCTGGACTACGAAGGAACGCCGTTGTTGACATTGCGTCTGGTGTAACGAGACGAATGTTGATGTGGAGCTGGGATTTTGCCGTCACTCCGCTTTGCTGGCATTGCGTCTGCTGTAACGAGACGAATGTCGAGGCAGTCTCTAGTTTTTCTGTGAACCATCGAGATTTGGAACCAGGGACTATGCCATGGCTCCATTTGGTGATGTTGCGTCTGAGTCCTGCTGGAATGAGGAGGAACGCTGTTGTGGGTCTCCAGGCTGTAGATGTGGCCGTCGAGACTTGGCTCTTTTTCTGATGGAGCCTGGTGGGATGATATGGTTCCCTTTTTTGTTTGCACCCTTGTATTGTATACAGGGATCGATATGATCTCACCTGTAGGGCAAATTTTCATTATATATATTTTTCTTTCCGCGATGCTCTATCATATCAGCTTTTATATCGCGAAAGTCGCGATTGCCCAATCATTTCGGCTCTTTTTCGTGGTGCCCAATCATTTCGACTATTTTTTTATTTACTCGCTGCTTTTTATTACGAGTTGCCCAATCATTTCAGCTGTTTTTGTATGCATACATTTTTACTTGCTGATTTCGTTGTAAGTTGCCCCATCATTTCGGCTATTTCATATGCATTTTTGGCTCACTGATTTTTATCGCGAGTATGGGATTTAGGATCTGATACCGATTTAGGCATCAGCATAGCTACGACTGGTACATTTCCAAGAGAGAATCATCATTTTCCTCTGTCGATGTCGAACAAAGGTGGCTTAGCGAACAGGGTTAGGATTCTGTCGACTAAGGCTTTTAACTTCATGAGCTGTAAGGGTCTCATGAAAGTATTTCTCCCTAAGAATCGTGAGAATCTCGTAAGTGCATTTTCTCCTTAGGAATCGTGAGGATTCCTAAGTGTATGTGTTCTCTTATAAGTCGTAAGGATCTTATAAGAGTGCTTTCTCCTTATAAGTCGAGATGACTTACAAGTGTCTTTTGCCATATTAGCATATCCCCAGTCTCTGGTGGGACTTTTGTTAGGGAAATGTTTACTCGCGCCCGTGGATTGTATACAAGGGTCAATACTGAACCGCTTGTAAGGCAGTATTGGAGATTGTGATGGCTTAAGAACATGTTCAGATCCCTGTATCTTAAGACTTTTGAACCCTGTGAGCCGTGAGGGTCTCAAAGGGGAATTCTCCTTACGAGTCGTGAGGATGTCGTAAGTGTAATTTCTCTCTAGGAATTGTGAGGATACCTAAGTGTGTTGCTCCCTTGTGTGTCGTAAAGATCTCACGCAGGTAATTTCTCTTTACAAGGTCGAGAGGACCTCACAAGTGTCCTTTAACGAGATTGCGCCCTTTCAGGTTTTCACAAAGCTCGTCGGTAATCCTGCTGTTTTTACTCACGGAGCCATTTCGGGTTTTCATCCGTGCCCATCTTGCTTGTGGGCGTACCCTTTTTTTTAGCGTGGCGATGTCGCGGGTTTGTAGTAGTTTAAAGACTTTTCGGTCATAGGTCCGAGGTTTTTCGGGCAATGTACGATTACGCAGCTAGATTTTCTCGCAAATCTTTGTATCTTTTGTGTCGGAGGTGGATTCCTTGAAGAGAGGGCTGAGGGCGATTTCTTCGTCAGAGTCGCTTACAAAGGTGATAACTTGCGATCCCTTGGTGTTTGCTATGTGACAGTTGCCAGCGGCTATTTTGCGCTCATCTGTCGTGCTTTTCTGTTCCTGACGAGCCTTGCACTTCACTCGTTGAACATGTTGTCGGTGGGCAAATATCCCTGCCACCAGTTTTTAAAGGCTATGCACTCCTCGATAGGGTGTGCAATCCTCTGATGGTATAAGCAGAAGTTAGGATGTATGTCCGCTTCATCAAGATGTACACCGCCAGGATAATTTTCTCTGAAAGAGGGCAACTTCATTCCTATTGACAGGGCCCTAGTGAATCGTTTCCTTACTTTAAGCTTGATTTTGCCGGCGATAGGGATGCTTTGATCTGGTGGTAATGTTTCAACTCTTTCGTCTAGTCGCCGGCGTTTGGCCTTTTCAAATATGGCCATCTCACGCTCCCGATCAGTTTTGCTTTTCAGAAGAGCTTCGTTCAGGAATGCGTCAATCATTTCGTCTGATGGTCCTAGAAGTTCTGACTCAGGATCTGCCCCCAATTTCTTTGCGTCAGGAGCTTCTTCACCGTTTATCAACGAATGAGAGATCACATGGCAGCTTGCCACATAATCCTCAGGTTCATCCCACGAGTCTTCTCCATTGTCATCATCTCCGTCCTCAAGGACGTGGCTGAGAAATTCTTGGAGTGTGATTGGGGTCCGTGCCTTTTGATTATATTCTTCCAGCGCGTCAATATGTTTTTGCAGTTCCGTGCGCTTGTCATCAGGCTTCACGGGCTTTTTGGTCTTTTTCTTTTTCTTCGAAGACTTTGACGGCTGGGTGCGAGCGCTTTGACCATCACCACCAATTTTTGGAGTTGGACGCAGCTTCAGCATTCCCTCGATGATCTCGGGTTCTAGCTGATTTTTCTATCTGATCGCCGGGCATGTTTGGATATCCTTCAGCATTCTTTTCATTTTTGTCAAAAGAACAACTTCCCAAGGGGCTTCCCTTATGAATGAGCACGATGCCCCCGGCATGTCCACTTTTTTAGGGGCGTGAGGTTGTGGCGGGTTCACCTTCCAATTTTCGGATAATGCGAACTTGCCTTGGTGGTATTGGTCCTCAATCCATCCTTTGAAGACGAAGCAATCTTCGATTGGATGGCTTACTGCTTGGTGGTAAGGGCAGTAATTAGGATTGTTGACATCGCCTGGCTGCAACGGACGTTTTGGTTCCGGCAGATTGATGAGTCTGTTGCGTACTGCCAACTCGAACATTCTCCTCGTTTTATCCCGGGAAAACGAGTAAGGACGTCCCAGTCTCTCCTCGAGGGATGGGCGTGGACGCACGTTGTTTTGGCGAACAACCGGCTTTATGTTGCTCGGCTGTTATTGAGTGTTGGAGATGAAGGTAGCTTTCCTCTTCCCTTTTTCGTTTCGAGGCTCGGACTTCGAAGAGGAAGGCCTGTGGCCCATCTGGTCCATTTGGGCCACCTTGTCAATCAAGGCCTGGATAGTGGTCGGCTTGAAAAACATCATGAATTGGGAAATGGTCGCCTGAAGGTCGAGAGTACTCACGAACATGCCTACTGCGGGAGCCTCTTCGATGCACTGCTCGCATTTTGACCATAAGTTCTACCACCGTAACGCGTACTGAACCCATGTTTCTCCGGTTTTCACCCTGGTATTAATTAGTGCGGTAATCAGAGTACGCTCGCTAGCGCATGCGAATCTTTGTGTGAACAACAGCTCCATTTCTGCAAATGTCTTGACAGAGTCGTTTGGGAGCTCGGAATACCACTCAAATGCTGTCTCTGACAAGCTGCCAACAAATTGGCGGAGCAGTAATTTATCATCACCTCTCGTGTTGCCACATAGAGCCCTGAACTGGGCGACATGCTGGTGGGGATTGCCCGTCCCTTTATATACATGGAATTTAGGGATCGCATATCCCGGCGGATACCGTATTTGATCATACCAGCCCGGATAGGGTCGTCCAGTCTTAACGATCTGCCCAACCATTTTGCTCGCCTGATGAGCTCGTATTTGCTGAGCGATGTAATCATCCAGAGCGGCCTTGGAGATGGTCTCCTCCTTGGCTGCTGAAAGAGCCGGAGGAGGGTTCGATGTCTCCCCTCTGTCGTCTTTAATGATAATCGGGGGGTCTTCAGCTGGAGGTTCCGGCTGTAACATCATCCCGGCCATGTCTTGGAACAAAAGAGCCATTCGTTTTATGTTGGCCGCCTGTTCCGCGGCCTCTTTTTCCTTCCTCTCGAGCATTCTTCGGAGGAATTCAGCATCAGTTTCTTGTTCCCGACGCTGCTCTGAGGTCTCTGGATTTTCTTTCGGCCCAGTGAGTGCGGCCATTGCAGTCAGCATCTCCTGAAGCTTTTGCTGCTGTTCCTGGGCCTTTGTTACGGATCTGGTGAGTGGTCGATGGCCCGTAGAGATACGGCTATCCTCTTTCCCGGATACAATATAGACAGTATGTACCACCATGCCCCCAGACTTAGGGCGTTTAGGTTCAGTGGTCTTGCGATTCGTCGCAGACTCAGGGATTTTCTCGGGCCTTCTCCTCTTATGAGCGGTTGAAGTTGAGGGGGCCGTTGCAGTGGCACCCAAGTAGCCGTCGCCTTTTGTGGCTTGACAGCATGGTCCTCTTCTCGCTGAACTTTCATCTTTTTCTGTCGGCGAGAGTAATCTTGATCAATCACCGAGTCCTATATCTGTCGCCAAACTTTATAAATTTTAGAGGACAGCCGCTGAGGGGGCTGCTCTAGCTTCACATTTATAGCATTCTCCAAGGGTGGAGGAGATCTCTTCAGCACGGCAGTCGGGGAGTTTTTGCGCACCCTCCTTAGCGGTTCAAAGTTGTTTCCAGTTGGAACAGCAACATCGATTTCCACCATTGGAGCTCGCGGAGTCAGTCCAGAAGGGGAATTGCCCCCAGCTTTCCTTACTCAGCGCCAGTGGCGACGTCGAGTGTGTCGAGCAGTTGGGATTGTGATTGATCTGTATTTATGTGTAGTAGTTAACCGCAATCAATAACGGTGTCGCGTTTAGCTAGACCGAGATGAGTACGGGTCGTCCTCTGAGAAATGTTGAATATTTTATTCTTACTTTAGGCGTGTTGAGAAAGAAAGGAAGAGGAATAAAGAATGATGAAGAATGGTTGTAGGATCTAGATCTACGTTAAACACGGATGCAAAATATAGATCTAGATTAGCTACGGATGTATGTTTATATAAAAAGGGGGCTTGTAGGGTTCATTAGGATTTAGTAGTCATAGATGATCAATTAAATATTACTCTTTTTATCCTTTAATAGATTTAACACTAGAACGACAGTGATGCATGTGGATTAGGGTTTCTGGAGGGAAAAGGGTTTCCACTCTTAACCCCTATCTCGATATGGATCTCCGTTCATATCTAGCCTTTACCAAAACAATTGTTAATCTAATCTCTAATCGCGGTCGAGACTAGCACTGAATTGTTAGCGCGCCCGACTAGGATGTTAACTATTCTTTTGATAAAGTTTATAAACTTTATAGGACTTAAAAAGAGTTTAAGAATCTTCATCATCCATTAATCTACCCTAATCCGACGAACCCTAACAAGCAAAGAATTACTCGCGCATGTTGGGAAAAGAAGAGATAGAAATCATGAAGAAAATAAAATGTAATAGAATAAAACTAGCTTTATTAATCAACAAGATCAATTACATTTTGTTCCCTTAGAAAATGATTACAAAATGCTAGTTTGCTTCTCGATCTCTTCTAAGGAGGTAGATGAACTGTTAATGATCAACCAGGATTCTTGAGCCGTCGTGGACTTCGTGATCGCGTCGGTTTGATGATTTTTCCAAGAGGCTCTCGGTCCTTATTTATAGTCCCAAAGCCAAAACCCTAGTCTCATAATTTGGAAACCAGTAGTTAAGATCCAAAACAGCAAAATCTCAACTCCCAAATCGTCTTAACCGCGGCGGATCCGCGGCCAATAGGTGGGTTTGGCCGCGGATCCGAGGCCTTATAGGGAGATCGTTGCTTTGTTTCTCTGGGGCTTTGTTTATCTGACACGTGGTGATCTTTTAACATCTTTGGAAACTGAAAATCTTCTCTTCGTCACTGCCAGCCTTGATTTCTTTAGTTTAATTTCTTAATTAGGCAGGTTTGTTTTACCGACTTTGATTTCCTTGATTTCAGCCATGCAAATTCTGCACAATAGCTCAACAAATAATATTTAGTAGCATTTGTTTTATTGAGATATTAACTTATCCATTAAGTATTGGTCAAAGGTATAATATGGTAAGCATATTTAAATGGGCCAAATATTACATGGATATTATATGCTTACTTTTTCCCAACAAATATTTAATTATAATATATAAACACATGAAAATAGTATTTTTACAGATAAACCCTCATATGTATCATATATTATAATAAACACCTTTTATTATATAGAAAGAGTAGGAAAAATGTCATATTAAATGTGCAGTTTTATCAACTGAACAGATTATCTCAGCTGTAGGAGTGACTTCCTCATGCCCCCTGTGTTGGTCAGAAGTTGTCGTTGTTATCCTATTGAAGACTGATGTCCGCTGAGTGGGGATAACCAACCTATCGAAGGCAGACTTCCGAGCAGGGGAAGCAGCCTTGACGATTTCGCCTGAAACGGGAGCTGAAACAGTCAGTCTTGTAAAGACCGACCCTTTGGCAGGAGAAACCGCTTTGACAATTTCGAGAGCAGGAATGACTATCCTTTTTGGGATAACCCTTTCTGGTATCGCAGGCTTCTTCATGGGCCCACATGAGTTTTGGCCCAATCTATCAAAGACTGAGGCGTTGGATTTGGGTGACCCGTTGAGAGGGGCCGCGGTAGTGGTAATTCGATCAAAGACCGACTTCTTTGGGGCTTCTTGCGACAACAGCGGGGCATTGAAGCTCATCGGTGGGATCATAGTCCTAAAGAACAGCCCAGTGGTGACCTGAGTTACTTGCTCCACTGGCATCTTGAACAGGGAGGCCGCTTGGGACCCGTAGGTTACACCTCCAGATGAGGTGGAATTGGAGTTGCAGCTGCAGCTGGAGCAATTAGAGGCCATTGATGTTCTTTTTCTGCACGGGAGCAAAACCAAATCTTAGTACCTCGAATCCAAGGGCAACCATATTAAACCGCGATTCGTTTCGCGAAACACGACACACGAAGTGTAGAGTGGAAAGAGGAAAAGGTCCCACCGGGCGTGCCATAATCTGTTCCCCGCCGAAACACTAAGACGTGACCGCGTGGGTCCGTCTTGCCTGAATTTTGAGGGAAGATGCTAATTGGTGCTATCCGTCCATCTCTCCGAAAATTCCAAGTTGATTTATGACACCGTATATCGAAGGTTTAAACGGATGCGGCCGATATAGCAGACTTCGTCAGATTACCCCTCATTTGAGGGATTTTTGATTGTGGGGACGCACTTCCCTGCAGGCGCAATCCCCTGCAGTTAATTACGCTACCGCATCGCTGTAACCACTTTCTCCTTCTCCACATGGTCACTTCGTGTCGTGTGTGTTTGTTTTGGTTTTTGGTTGCCCGTGGATTGTATACGGAGACTAATTTATGTTGTCGCCCGTAGGGCGTGGATTAGTCCAAATCCGTATTTTCTTATATTTGGGTTTGGGGTTGAGTTTAAGGATACGTTAGTCTCATTTGAGACTAAGATCAACTTAAACGTTTGTTAAGGATACGTTGGTCTATTTTTAGACTAAGATCAACTTAATGGTTTGTTAAGAATACGTTAGTCTAATTTTAGACTAATATCTACTTTACGGGATCGTTTAGATCCAACAAAAGAGCATTTGGGCTCTATTGTTTAATTTAGGGACATTGCGGCCGATTACCAGTTTAAGGACATAATGGTCCAGTTTAACGACGTCATAGTCTGTAAAGGTTAAGGACATCATAGTCCATGGGCTTAAGGACCCTACAGTCCGAGGTTAAGGACATCATAGTCCATGGGCTTAAGGACCCCACAGTCCGAGGTTAAGGACATCATAGTCCATGAGTTTAAAGACATCATAGTCTATGGAATGTATGGTTGTCGGGACCCGTCACCTTTCTGAAGTCGTTGAAGGATTACACAAATATCAGAGGAGTAAAGAGATGTACCCTTGAACCAATTTTGGTTGAGAGATGTGTTGTCCAATTTGAGACTAAGATCAAAAGATTTCTGAGCATATGGGCTCAGTTAATCTGAACGAGGGTTTTGTGGCCACTTTGGGCTTGGCCCATTCAGTTAGAATGTTAAACATTTGACAATGCTGAGCATTGATATGAATTATGACAATGTTTTTGTCTTTTATTGAATGCTGAGCATTCATCATAGCTCTGGGGCTTTATTAAAGAACAATTTATGTTCTATCAGCGCACATGTGAGAAAAACGTGGCGCGCTTGGCGCCTTGCACCAGTCAAAGAGCGTGGTGCGCTTCTGCTGGGTAGCGCACACGTGAGGAGCACGTGGTGCATTTGGCGCTTTGCGCCAGTCTGTGAGCACATTGCGCTAATTTATGAGAGCAAAGCGCTATTAGTTCAGTGGCGCACACGTGAGGAGCACGTGGTGCGCTTGGCGCTGAGCGCCATTCCATGAGCGCCAAGCGCTATTCCAAGAGCGCAGAGTGCTAACTGTTAAGTGGCGCACACGTGAGGAGCACGTGGTGCGCTCGGCGCTGAGCGCCATTCCATGAGCGTAAAGCGCTGGTCCAAGAGCGCAGAGCGCTAATTTATGAGAGCAAAGCGCTATCTGATCAACTTTATGATTTGAGACATAAATTCTTATTTATCAGAGCCTTTGTGTCAAGGTTCCAAGAACAAAAATTCTTATTTTGTAGGAGATGTTTCAATCTCTTATATTGATGAAAGGCTTTGCCTTTATGGATCTGTGATCCTTAAGAGAATTGAATTATTCTCCTCCCTTTCTTTTTAATGAGATGTTCATGATCTCTTTGTATAAAAGACCTTTGTCTTGTAGATCTATGATCTGTGAGAAGAATTATGTTCTTCTTTTTATTTTATGATGAGATCCTTTGATCTCTTTGTGAAAGACCTTGGTCTTGTAGATCTATGTTCTTTAAAGAAGTAACTTCTTCTTTTTAATTATGAAATGATTTCGTCTCTTTGTTCATTTTTTTTACCTTGAAGAAACTCTTTTTTTTCTGAGAGCTTGGCTCTTCTTTCTGAGATCTCTCAAAGCTTATGTGGGGGTTCCTCTCTTTGTTTTTGTCTATCTTGAGACTTGAAGTCTTGAGGCCTTTATATAGGGTGAGCTGATTTGTTCAATCAGTTAAGGGGATCTTTTCTCTAATTGATTTGGGGATTTCCCCACCGTTGGATCTTTGATCCAAGGGCTTCTAATTTACAGAAGGCAATCTTCTTGTTTTTAACAAGATTGGGAAATCTTTTCCATACAGAATTTATTCTGTATTTTGGTGATTTTTAATCACCATTGGATCATTGATCCAACGGTGCTCTGATTTACAGAGCACAATCTTGTTGTTTGGAAAGATTTTGAAGAATCTTTCCTTAACAGAATTTTGTTTCTGATTAATTAATGATTTATCATTATTATTAGATCTTTGATCTGACGGTGGGGAGCTTTTAGTTCCAGCGCTAGCGCACCCGTGCTTTGCACATGGTGCGCTGCTTAGAGCGCAGCGCACCTAGCGCTAGCGCACACGTACTTTGCGCGTGGTGCGCTGCTTCTGAAGTATTGCTTCATTTCAAAATTTGAATTTTAAACAGAGCTTTGCTCTGATTGGTGGAAATAACTCCACCTGGAGTTCACCGTTACCATACACCAAGAATATCTTTTTAGTCCTTCTCAAGTACTTAAGAATGTTCTTTATAGAGGCCATTACTGTACACGTGATGTATATTGTAGTGGATGCTTGGAGACATATATAGGGAGGACTTTCTTACTCGACATGATAGTATGCTATCTGGTTGCTCTTTATCTTAACATATAGATTTGTATTATGATACTGTCTTGCTCTCACATGTTGATAAAGCCCTTAGGATATGTACTTGACTATCAGGACTATGATGGAGATCATACTAGTGGGGCCAAGGATAGTCCACAAGTACACCCTATAACTATTCCTAGTCGTGGGAGTATCGAGACAGGGCATCGATACTCCAGAGTAGACTGGCGTATGCGCTTCTCGACCCATATGATGGGCGATGGATGATCCCATATCCATTGGTGTTTGACATCAGAGAAGGTATACGGGTGCTCAGTGGAGACCGGGTATACTAAACGGACTCACCGAGAACTCCTAGATGGTATTATACCTATCGTCAGATATCAGTTCTCTGGTGACACTGGTACAGGTTAGTCTATCGACCCGAGATCGTCATAGAGTCTTGTGTGATTCCCACTGTGCTTTGATTTCCACCTTACCATGGTCAAGAGATCGTGCAAAACGGTGGTTTTTGGGTACAGTCCCGAGTCACATGGAGGTAATAAGCGATAGGAGGGGATTCGTCTCTCCCGGTATTGGGAGTTGATGTTGCGCTATGCTCGATTGGCCATAACAGGAAATCCCTGGCCAGAGTTGCTGAGATCTACTGGTAAGTGCTATCTGTAGTTTCTCAAACCGTTATGGACCTTGTATCGGCATGACTTATCAGGCTATTGGGGTCTGACGTTATACCACCCCCAGGTTGTGATATGCGACATATCAGACAAAGAGACCGGACTGTACGGTAGTGTTATTGATTGGATTCACAGGAGTGTGAGCAAGCTTGCTTGTTGATCTTATGATCGCTCAATACCCGGGTGGCCGTTACACTTAGCAGACCGCTTGCGGCTTGTGGGTGTTTGATATGATCATCACCTACTGCCGGCGTATTGACGAGTCTTTAGAGTCCTACACAGAGGTTTCCTGGTTCATGCGAAACGGAGTAGGAGCACATATGTGATATGTGCAGGACCGAGATTAATATGATATGTGATACCGTATTATATTCTCGCGATATGTGATATCGATCGGTTATATGTGATATAGCCGGGTTATCGAATCAAGTGTTGATTCGATAAGTTGATTCATATGATATTAGTCGGTTGTATGAGATATAGCCGGATTATTAAATCAAATGTTGATTTGATAATTTAATGTATAATTATATATTTGATATATTAACTTACATTGACTAATATTTGCTCACTAAGTATTCTTTTTTCTCACTAGTGTACACTTAGTATATATGTGATATATATTAATGTACATTTTATTGTGTCATGCTTGATGATACATGATACATGGGTGTATGAGATTTACACTATAGTTAGGATAATCCTAGGGTTTTTATTTATCAAAGTAATTCTAAAATGGTGGAATTTTGTCATGGTAGAACCTTTGAGAAAGCTTTGGATAACCATTGACCAAGTCCACTCTTTTTTTTTCCTTGAGATATTTATTAACCCAACCTTTATCCTTACCCTAGTTAAGTCTCTACATGAGTTAGTGCATGACACTAACTTACTCATAGTTTATATTCTCACCTTATGAGTTCATTCTCTCCTTCTTCTTGACTTGAGCTTCTTCTTCCTCATGAAAAGCTTTATAGCTTTTGAAAATGGTGAGAAAATATTGTGAGAAAAAGAAAACTAAAGAGAGCCCATTTCCTACTTCATCATCCTCTACTATTAGCCATTCAGTTTAGAGTGTTTGCTTCACTAAACCTTAATTTAGTGAAGAGGTAGCTTGAGCTTGAGTCTTCTCTACATAGATCATCTTCGGCCTCGAAGACTTCGAGCAAGTTTGCATCTTTCACCTTGTGGATCCTCTCAAGAGTTCGGGAGATTCTTACTCGCAGCGAAGGGACTTCTACACGGAGCATTTGAAGTGAAGGACCGGTTTACAAAGATTGTATTCCGCATTCACTTAGTTTGCAAAGTTGTTTGCATGTTGTTTTGTTTAAAACTCTAGTTAAGATTCTTGGTTAGGGTTGTTTAGAGCGGCAATTTTTTTGAAAACGGCATGGACGATACCACCCGAAACCTTGCTGCCTTGCTATGTAACCCTACACTTCACAGATGTCCAGTATTTCTCCCCTGGATCTGATTGATACCTGCTCACTACACCTAGTGAGTAAGCTACATCCGGTCTGGTATATAACATCGCATACATGATTGACCCGACTGCCGAAGCATAGGGTATCCCTTGCATGCGAGCCCTCTCCAAATCATTCCTGAACAAGCGGGTAAATTACCACGCTTAGAATCTTCCATACTAAACCTCTTTAGTATGGTGTCTATGTACCTAGATTGGGACAATCCTAACAGCCGTTTAAATCTATCTCTATAGATCTTAATCCCCAGGATGTAGGAGGCATCACCAAGATCTTTCATGGAGAACTTGTGTTATAAGAAGAGCTTGACCGAGTGTAGCATAGGAACATCGTTTCCTATCAAGAGTATGTCATCCACGTACAATACGAGGAAGACAAACTTACTCTCTACAACCTTCTTGTATATAAAAGGTTCATCTACGTTTTTGATGAAGTCAAACTCTTTGACAGTTTCATCGAAACAGATGTTCCAACTCCGCGATATCCACTTTAATCAATAGATTGATTTAAGAAGCTTGCACACACTTTCGCTGCTCCCACTGTCTACGAAGCCCTCTGGCTGTGTCATGTATACGCTTTCTTCTAAATCACCATTTAGAAAAACGGTCTTGACGTCCATCTGGCAGATTTCGTAGTTATGGTATGCATCAATGGCAAGTAGGATCCTAATGGACTTAAGCATAGTGACAGGAGAAAAGGTTTCATCATAGTCAATACCAGGTCGTTGACGAAATCCTTTCGCTATAAGTCTAGCTTTGAAAATCTCTACTTTTCCATCTACACCAATTTTCTTCTTAAAAATCCATTTACTCCGGATGGGTTTTACCCCTTCAAGAGCAACTTTCAAAGTACATACTTTGTTGGTGTACATGAATTCCATCTCAGATCTCATAGCATCCAGCCATTTCACAGAGTCCCCACTTGTGATGGCCTGCTCGAAACTAGTTGGGTCATCATCTTCCATGATGCAATCCTCGCTCCCACCGTCTATGTGAAAATCGTAGTATCTCTCAGGTGGATGAGGAACCCTACTAGATCTGCAGAGTGGCTGGGGTTCGTTGGGGACTATCGAATACTCCGGTTCCACCAAATTATCAGTTACAGTTTGTGTAGCTGGAACTTCTTTCATTTCTACCTCATTACCACTAATTTCTTTTACAAGAAATTCCTTTTCTAAAAAGGTGGTATGTTGAGCAACAAACACCTTTTGTTCCTCACAATGGTAGAAGAGATATCCATGCGAGTTCTTTAGATATCCTACAAACCTACATAGAACTGACCTTGCCTCGAGCTTGTCTGGATTTTGCTTTTTGCCATAAGCCGGACAACCCCATATCTTAACTCGTTTAAGATATGGTCTCTTTCCACTACATATATCATATGGTGTTTCTGTAAGTGCACGGCGGCGCCCCGGCCGTCAATCCGACGCCGGAATGCGGAAGCGGTGAAAAACTTTAATTTTGCGGACTTAGCAAACCGGCACCACCGCGCACTAAACACCCGGATCGTAACCATTAACAAGTCTAAGCTAACAAGAAGATGGGTTAGAGATATACCGACGATCCAAGTCCTCCGGTCTTCTCGTCATGGTCCCGATCTCCTGCAGAAAATCCTGCCTCCTCCTCGTCGCCGGAAATGCACCACATCGCCTACTTTGTTTACGGGCTCCCACCTCAATGCCGAGGCAACTCGGGCACGAAGCCGGCTACTCGACGTGCCCAAGGTTCTCTGTAGAATATGTAGTCCTCAAGTCTCACTTTGGGGTTGTAGGAATTGCCATTGGTGGAGGGATTGAACTTGGAGCTTTATGGATTGATCAAGTGGGATTTTTGCAACATGAAATGAGCTAAAAACCCACACCACAAATTTTGGACAGCCCCTTCCTCCTCTATGAGGCCGGCCACTACATGGTGGTGGAGAGAATGAGAGAGTGGAAGTGTATCAAAAAAATGGGAGCCATTCTCATCTAATCCCAAAGAGAGAGAGAGGAAAGCTATCATGCAAAAGGGAATGATCACAAGGCAATGCCAACACTCCACACAACCATCATCAACAACCATGATGCTAACAAAGTCAAGCCATCATGAAGTATGAAGTGAAGCAAGTCAATGGAAGGTGCTCCATCATGATACAAGGAAAAATGCAAAGACCCCCCTCCACAATTGCCTATTTGCAACAATGCAAATAAGCCCTCCTCCACCAATCTTCGGCCAATGAACGGAACAATGGAAATTGGCCGAAACGGAAAGCAAACTGGCAACTCCAGAAAACTGGTCCCGTAATAAATTACAGGAAAACCCCGATACTGTGCATACACACCCGCATCTGTATTTCGACCGAAATACAAATGCAATGAGACAAAATCTCCACTGTACTATACTAGGATCCGGCTTATACCAAAACCGGCTAGTAATATCTGTTCGATCCTGATCCGTCCAATACCGCACGTATCTGATCGAACCCTGCCATATAACCATACGGCCTATAGTACAAACTGTCCGATCCTGATCCGTGCAATACCGCACGTATGTGATCGGACCTTGCCATATCTCCATACGGCCTCTACAACCTTTCGCCCGAAAGCTGAGTAACTGAATGTGGGGGACTCTAAAGACTCGTCAACACCTTGGTTGTGGATTTAACCACTAGCACGTCAGAGGTATAAGCCAATACGTGACGGGCTACCAGGTACTGACCAAATGGGACGTCGATGAGGAAGCTCACCCCGACACCCAACTGAGCCTGTCAGTGACAATATCCGTGCAGTCCGGTCCGTTCGTCTATGAGCATCGCATGGCGGGCCTAGGGGGTTGGTAAAAGTCAGACCCCCAAAAGCGGTACAAGTCGTGTCGGAGTGTAGCCCAGAACACCCTGAGATACTACTGGAATACCTACCAGTAAATCTCCTTGCCTTGGCCAAGGACTTTGTGTAATGGCTCTCCTAGACACAGCACGACCTCACCCCCAATACCGGGAGAGACGAACCCCTGAAGATACGCTCACTGCCTCCATGTGGCTCGGGACTGTACCCAACTAAAACCTGTTTGCACGACTCCTTTGAGCCGTGGTAGGGTAGTAATCAAAGTACAGTGGGAACTCACACGAGACAAATGACGATCCCCAGGTCGATGAACTAACCTGCACACATGTCACCAGGGAACTGCCATCTGACGTCTGGTATATGACCAACTAGCATGTTCCCGGCGAGTCCTGTCCGGTGTACTCATAACCCAATGAGCACCTGTATACATCTTAGGTGATCCAACTGACACCAGTGGCTTGTGAGACCGGCCACCGCCCCTCGTCGGGGTCTCGACTGTATACACTAGTCTACTAATGGAGTATCGATGCCCGGTCTCGAAACTCCCACGACTAGGGACCTTTTAAGGATATGCTTGTAGACCCCCAGCTCCCACTTATATGATCGCCCTCATACTGCTGGTGGTCAAGCAAGAATCCTAGGGGCTCTATCAACGTGTAATAGCGACGTGTCATGTCACCTAAAGCAGTACACGATGATAAAGGTAAACCAGATAGCATACTATCATCTCGAGTAAGACTGTCCTACCGGGATAGGTCCTCCCTCAATCATTACAATCACGTACCTGTGACCTAATAATTGACTCTGAGGGCACTATCTCCAACAATCTCCCACTTGCACTCAAGGCTAATTATTGCGATGTCGCATACTCACAGCCCGTGTGATACCGAACATCCAACTCCTCTACTAGTCAGTCTCACAAAGCTCGTTTGTGGAACTATTGCGTTCGAGGAATAGCCTCAGTGAGTGGATCCGCTTAGTTGTGTCTTTCTATGTCTCTCTACATCTCAAGTTCGCGGAGAAAACCATCTCCCGAAAAGAGCAATACCTGTCTTAGAATGTGTCTGGATGTCTGATGGGACATAGCTCATAAATGAACTCCAAATCCAAACTTCTTAGACTGTATCGTCAACTGAACTTAATCAGTATCCTGCGCGCCATGCCTCCCTCAGTATTGCCTTGGACCACCTGTCCAAAATACTGCCCCTCATCAGAAGGAAAACTATAACTCTGACAACCTCCTTGTCGTCCATGTCACCTTGGAAGCCTGGAATGATAACTGTCTCCTGAATGAGGCTGTCGTTATCATATCCCTAGAACATCCACTTATGTTCTAAAACTGCTTCCGACTGTTTCTCCAGGATTGGATTAATGTCAACTTATTGCATCTAGTGCAAGAACAACATCTGGTGTGGTACTTGACATCTCATGATTGACTCAATTGCCTGAGCAAGTGATCTGCCAATCATGCACATCCCTCTCCCCTTTAGTCTGTAAGACACCTTTGGAGAGGGTGACTCCATTACCTGCAGGTACACTACCATGCCAGGAGTCATCCATCCTAAATACTCTTAGAACGCTGTCAAGTACCCTGATTGGGAAACCACCCAAATCTGGATCTAAAACCATAGATCTAGTAACCAGTATGTCTGATATAAAATCCATTTCCTTTGTGGAGAAACAACTGTGTGACGACCAAAGTATAACCGATCGTAGTGTAGGAGTTTCTTTTCCTACTCTGTGTATATTATCCAAATACCAGGATATCACACCCTACTACCTTCTCAACAGATCCATCCCCTATTCTGATGAAGTCAAACCCATGACTGTCACGTCAGAAATAGATGATCTATCTCCGCTACATCTGCTCTAGTCTATAAACAGACATAAGCAACCTGTCCACCAATGCTTCCGCTGCTCCCACTGACTACGACAACCCTCTGGCAGAGTCATATAGACGTACACTTCTAAAACTGGTTTAGAACGACGCTATACTCATCCTCCCGCCGGGTCTCGTAACCTGGAACAACAGCAATGGCAATTGTGGGTAAACAAGAACTTCCCTGTCACCGTCCTTGAGGCTACCGTAGTGCCTCTCGGATGCCTGAAGTTACCCACCTTATCTGCGGAGTGGCCAATGGAATGTCAATCCAGATTGAATCTTTAGGTTCCTTATCAAATCTTCAGTAATCGTTTGTGGTTCTGGAATCACTTCCAGTTCTACCATACTCCCACTACTGTTTTCCTGAAAAAATCCATTTTTATTAAAACTGTGGCGAGTCTAGAACAATATTGCTATTGTTCATCCAGATGGTAGAAAATCAACCCGCGTCATAGCCTGGGTCAACCCACAAACAGCCATTACAGAAACGTGCCTTGAGTTGTCCAGTGTCTGGTTTTAAGCATAAACCGGACAACTCCCCGTACCTTAACATCGTTAAGATATGAACTGTTCTATATCCAATATAGAAACAGAGGCACTAATTTAGTTGAACCAGATTCAAATCATGCAGCTGTCCCCAGTGCATGTCAACTAAATGGAAGGAGGCCGATCAGCGTTACTCAACTTAGGAATACTTCCAATTATGAGCAACCTGAAAGAGAAGCAAGATCTCTTTATCATTACTATCAACTGAATACCATACACAAGTATTCGATCTCTTTGAAGAATCCCGATACTTGCTATACCTGGTTCTCTACTCTATTCAAATACCTATAACTTCTCCAAATTCGGACCCTGTGTTTCCACGAAACACATGTCTAAGAACTAGAGAAGTTAAAAGTAAACAGAATATAGTATGAGGACCAACCCCTCTGTCCTAATGGACACTGGACAACATACAATACTCTGTATAAGTCCCTTGAGTCTGATAACTCTTTCACTGTGTGTCGTAGGTTGAAAACTGTACTTATGGTTAAGAAGAATTACACCGCTGTTTAATACTCCTTACCTAACCATCCACTGATATAGGTAAATGTCGTAGACATAATTTCAGAAAGGTATATCTCACTCTATGAAAATAGACGTACAGATATATCATTTTGAAATTGGTGCATAACAGCGGATATTCAAAACCAAATATTTGCCGACCGGCAAACAGCCCAGGTGATTTACTCAAATATCACTGATTACAACGAATCCCGATATAATGAGGATAATCACCCAATTCCCAATAACTTACTCCCACTCATCATTTGTAAAACCATACAGATGTGAGAATCGTACCTGGTAAATACATACCCTGGAGTAAGTATCTAATCGGGAAATCAGTTTTCCTTTAACAGTACACAGTGAGACTGAAACATTAAAATGTTCCGATGGGGTATCCTGGTATTCCTAGTAATGCCTCTTCCAGATTCACGACTGTAACCGTATAATTCTTTGCCACCTCTCCAAATCCCTTCATATGTCTTTAGTCTTTACCTTCTGCACACCCTTTTAGGCCAAATGGTTTTCTTCCTTCCCTACCGTTCGGCACCAGCCTATGGTTTGGAAGAAGACTATCCAATAAGCATAATGGGTGTACTGTCCCAATCCTAGGAACACTCGCAATGAGAGAGGGTGAAGATAAAAGACAACCGAATAAACCTTATTCCTATTTCTCCTGAACCAGAATCCATCCCCGAACTGGAACCAGTTCCATTCGAGTTCGTATATAACCATACGATGGAGTATCCAAATAAACTGTGGATCTTCGTAGTGATACGGAGTGTCCTGGAGAAATACAAAGGTGATGTGGGAGTGGTAACGAAATATTTGGTTTGGTCGTGAATATCTGTTGCAATTTACTTTGCCCTCTTACTAATCCCTTGCTTTGTCTGAACTTAATACCTTCTGCACACCATCGTTATGCTAATTGGTTTTCTTCATTCCCTACCGGTCGGCACCAGCCTAAGGTTTGAAAGAAGACAATCCAATTTGCGTAATAGGTGTACTACCCCTAAACCAAGGAGTACTCGTAACCTGAGAAAGGGTAAAAGGAAAAGACAACTGAATAATCCTATCCGTTTTCTCCAGAACCGGAAACCATCCTCGAATAAATTCTTTCGAGTTCGTATCTAACCATACGATGGTTTTGTCCAATGGAAGTGGACGTTCGTAGTAATACGGGGTGTCCTGGAGAAAAAGGGTAAAAGTAGGAGTGGCAATGAGGTCTGCAACTCTGACAATCCAAAAGCCGGTGTTTAAGAAGGTTCGGTCAACTTGGTCACTGAGTCAAAGTCTTAGGGTCGGGTCAATGGTCGCTGCCAAAGAGAGAGAGAAAAGAAACACTCAGCGTGCACTCTAACCTAGATCAGAATGGTTACCAATTTATCTAATCTGGAAACCTCCCACTGTACCTCAAATTCTCCTCCAAACCTGAAAGAAGAATTAGTCGGGGTTACCCGAGGAGTAAACTAACTCATCAGTGGGAATCGGGATCCAACTATCATTGCATGATAACGTGACGGAATCCGCTCACGCTATCACACTCCAGAAGGTATGCGCATATCTGGCAAGTTTCAGTTCTTTTGAAACTCCCAATGTGATTTCTGCCCCATGCTCTTATGACCTTGACGAAGGCCAACAAATCATAAGTCACATGTCAAGTTCTACCCGTCATTCTCCAGGTTGATTTGAACCCACCCGCACAAGCCCTTGACGAAGGCCAACAAGGCTATACGACTGTCCCAAACCAACGCATCTATCTATGCTGCAGAAAGGCAACAAGCAGCTACCATACACTATGCCTTGACGAAGGCCAACAAACATAGCATGAATACTACGTGCTACCCGTCTGAAACGACGGAGGTCTACGAATGGTTTCTGGCGAAAACCTTTAACGTAATGAACTTGATATCATCGAAGGAACGGATAGCTTTTTAAAAATATAGTGACGAAAACCGTTGCTAAAGAGGTCACTCCCGGTGAAGGGATCTCGGCTCTTTCCCCGTAGAATGGGGTGCAGGATATTCCAAATGAATACCACGATGCAAAGCAAAAGTAATCGGCTATAGTGAAGTTAATGCCCTGACGCAAACTTCTGTCCAAGGGGTCACTCCCGGTGAAGGGATCTCGGCCCTTGCCTCGTCGACTGAGGAGCAGGATATTCCAACTGAATACCACGGCTAAACAAAAGTGAACGTCCTTGCAATAACAGCTTTTTAAAAAGTGTTCCAACAACATCAGATTAGGTTTGTTTTAACTTGCATTGATCCGAATCAACGCAGTCCCATCAATTGATCACACCACAAAGAACGAAAATATACTGATGTACGTATATGCCATCCGCATTCGCCACTGGGTCCCGTCATTACCCGTTAGGTTAGCTAACTAACGACAGAGCGGGGACTGGACTAGCGCGGATGCAAAACATATACAACATCTACTAATATATATACCAATATATTATATTCGCTCAAGACGTGAATAAAATGCAACATCACAGAAATGTACAGCATCACAGAAACAATACAGATATCTGGGATCCCCGGGTTTCACAGAGCCTCTGAAACCCGACGTTCCCCTGGTCGTGTGGATAGCCTGTGCAATGAAAACCTAGACCCCTACGGGCGCGGCAAGTTACCCGCCAAAACCTGAAGCGAGGCAGCCCCCTTCAGCGCCGTGAATGGACCACCCAGCACTTCACGGAATCCGGTAACTTGGGTACCCCTCCTGGGTCAACCTGTACCCCCTACGAGTGCGGCGAATAGCCCGCCAATCCTAGAGTGAAGCCCCCTCCGTCTCAATGCCATGAGATGCGGGCTTGTTGCCCTCCAGAACCCGGCTATCCGTGCACCCCTCCGCGGGGCAATCCTAGTACAGAAAGTAAAATATACATACACCGGGTACATCGACCGCAACCAGGTCGTGCCCCAAAATAATAATACAAACAGGCAGTGACGGCAGTCCACATGTCGGACGCTCGCCCCGCAATATCAAATGTACATAATACAACAAAACTGTACTAGCATTGCATCCAGGCTATCCCCCACGACCGATCCGCAACATCACAGCAAATACATAGAACATCAACGTGAAAATCACGTTCGCAAATCCGTCTAACCGGGCTATAGCAGTTAGACCGGATTTACCGATCGAGTGACATTCACGGTCGCAGATATAATGTAAATACTGTGAAAAATGTGTTTAAAATTTTCCGATTGACCAAAAATTAACAAGTGGGCCCCCAATCAAAACTGTAGCACTCACAGAAAACCTGGGCCCAATTTTAATATTCCAAAACCCATATTTTAAGCCCAGAAGGCCTCTGTAAAAAATTGGTGAAGTGATCTCCACAGTGCGCGGCGGAAGGGCGGCGGGAAGGTGGTTTTCGCGGCGGTTCCGCGCTCCCACTGTGGAGTTACTTCGTCGAATTTTTACAGAGATCTTAGATTTTCCAGTACATCAATATTTTACAACCTGAAAATTTTTTCGACACCAAAAATTTCCAACAGAAAACTGATGTGGGCAAATACGGGTTTTTGGACATTTCGATCGATCGGAACTGAAAAACACATTACACAAAGCTAGACTAAGTTAATGGCGAGGCTCTGATACCACTGTAAGTGCACGGCGGCGCCC
Organism: Agapanthus africanus; assembly: GCA_030015575.1. Taxonomy (NCBI): domain Eukaryota; kingdom Viridiplantae; phylum Streptophyta; class Magnoliopsida; order Asparagales; family Amaryllidaceae; genus Agapanthus; species Agapanthus africanus. The sequence goes on from CM057351.1 coordinate 353,531,249, forward strand.
CGGCCGTCAATCCGACGCCGGAATGCGGAAGCGGTGAAAAACTTTAATTTTGCGGACTTAGCAAACCGGCACCACCGCGCACTAAACACCCGGATCGTAACCATTAACAAGTCTAAGCTAACAAGAAGATGGGTTAGAGATATACCGACGATCCAAGTCCTCCGGTCTTCTCGTCATGGTCCCGATCTCCTGCGGAAAATCCTGCCTCCTCCTCGTCGCCGGAAATGCACCACATCGCCTACTTTGTTTACGGGCTCCCACCTCAATGCCGAGGCAACTCGGGCACGAAACCGGCTACTCGACGTGCCCAAGGTTCGCTGTAGAATATGTAGTCCTCAAGTCTCACTTTGGGGTTGTAGGAATTGCCATTGGTGGAGGGATTGAACTTGGAGCTTTATGGATTGATCAAGTGGGATTTTTGCAACATGAAATGAGCTAAAAACCCACACCACAAATTTTGGACAGCCCCTTCCTCCTCTATGAGGCCGGCCACTACATGGTGGTGGAGAGAATGAGAGAGTGGAAGTGTATCAAAAAAATGGGAGCCATTCTCATCTAATCCCAAAGAGAGAGAGAGGAAAGCTATCATGCAAAAGGGAATGATCACAAGGCAATGCCAACACTCCACACAACCATCATCAACAACCATGATGCTAACAAAGTCAAGCCATCATGAAGTATGAAGTGAAGCAAGTCAATGGAAGGTGCTCCATCATGATACAAGGAAAAATGCAAAGACCCCCCTCCACAATTGCCTATTTGCAACAATGCAAATAAGCCCTCCTCCACCAATCTTCGGCCAATGAACGGAACAATGGAAATTGGCCGAAACGGAAAGCAAACTGGCAACTCCAGAAAACTGGTCCCGTAATAAATTACAGGAAAACCCCGATACTGTGCATACACACCCGCATCTGTATTTCGACCGAAATACAAATGCAATGAGACAAAATCTCCACTGTACTATACTAGGATCCGGCTTATACCAAAACCGGCTAGTAATATCTGTTCGATCCTGATCCGTCCAATACCGCACGTATCTGATCGAACCCTGCCATATAACCATACGGCCTATAGTACAAACTGTCCGATCCTGATCCGTGCAATACCGCACGTATGTGATCGGACCTTGCCATATCTCCATACGGCCTCTACAACCTTTCGCCCGAAAGCTGAGTAACTGAATGTGGGGGACTCTAAAGACTCGTCAACACCTTGGTTGTGGATTTAACCACTAGCACGTCAGAGGTATAAGCCAATACGTGACGGGCTACCAGGTACTGACCAAATGGGACGTCGATGAGGAAGCTCACCCCGACACCCAACTGAGCCTGTCAGTGACAATATCCGTGCAGTCCGGTCCGTTCGTCTATGAGCATCGCATGGCGGGCCTAGGGGGTTGGTAAAAGTCAGACCCCCAAAAGCGGTACAAGTCGTGTCGGAGTGTAGCCCAGAACACCCTGAGATACTACTGGAATACCTACCAGTAAATCTCCTTGCCTTGGCCAAGGACTTTGTGTAATGGCTCTCCTAGACACAGCACGACCTCACCCCCAATACCGGGAGAGACGAACCCCTGAAGATACGCTCACTGCCTCCATGTGGCTCGGGACTGTACCCAACTAAAACCTGTTTGCACGACTCCTTTGAGCCGTGGTAGGGTAGTAATCAAAGTACAGTGGGAACTCACACGAGACAAATGACGATCCCCAGGTCGATGAACTAACCTGCACACATGTCACCAGGGAACTGCCATCTGACGTCTGGTATATGACCAACTAGCATGTTCCCGGCGAGTCCTGTCCGGTGTACTCATAACCCAATGAGCACCTGTATACATCTTAGGTGATCCAACTGACACCAGTGGCTTGTGAGACCGGCCACCGCCCCTCGTCGGGGTCTCGACTGTATACACTAGTCTACTAATGGAGTATCGATGCCCGGTCTCGAAACTCCCACGACTAGGGACCTTTTAAGGATATGCTTGTAGACCCCCAGCTCCCACTTATATGATCGCCCTCATACTGCTGGTGGTCAAGCAAGAATCCTAGGGGCTCTATCAACGTGTAATAGCGACGTGTCATGTCACCTAAAGCAGTACACGATGATAAAGGTAAACCAGATAGCATACTATCATCTCGAGTAAGACTGTCCTACCGGGATAGGTCCTCCCTCAATCATTACAATCACGTACCTGTGACCTAATAATTGACTCTGAGGGCACTATCTCCAACAGTTTTAGGCACAGATTTTAATGGAACTTGATTCAATAGGTATGTATCTATCACAAGTGCATAACCCCAAAAAGAAATAGGCAACTCAGCAGTACTCATCATAGAGCGCACCATATCTAATAGGATGCGATTCCTTCGCTCCGATATTCCGTTGTGCTGTGGTGTATACGGAGGAGTAAGCTTGTCACGACCAGAAAATATTAGCTCATGACTGGTACTTAAATCACGCCACGTCTACAGGCGTAACGTAATTCAAGTAAGCCGAAGCCCAGAAATCTAAACCTTTTTAGGAAAATAAAAGAGGTGAAGTTTTGAAATAAAGGTTTGATGAAATCAAAAGTTTTCTTAAATACATAGAAAATGGAACGTGAAAAAAAAACAAGTGGATTATATTAATTGAAAAACATGTTTCGGCTTTTAAAAATTTGGGCAGCACCTGCTTTGTATATTTTGATCCAAAATCACATATACATGATAATATAAAAGGCATCCCCAAGCGGGAGTTAGCTCTTCGCCAATCGGCAGAATCACAACCACACAAGACAGAAATATATGTATACGACGTCCAACGGCGAAGATCAACACAAAAAGGATAATGTAAAGCAAGACATCAACCCACCAAGCGAACATATAACCCATCGCTCCAAGTCTTGCTACCACAAGTCTTTCCAAGTCTTACTATTTATACAAATACTAGTTTTGATTGATGGAGTTGACTAGATACAATAGGAATAATAAATACAATAGTGGCACGATCCAACATGTACCACCTACCAAAGAAAATCACCCGAATACAAGCTGTGTGCCAGCGATGCCGCTACTGACCCATACGGTCAACTTGCAAGAACTGTGGCACAACGGAGGTGAGTTGCCAACTTCTGAGTAGAAAACATCATCAGGTAGAAATCGAATAAAATAACGATTACTAGGTCAACTATATCATAAAAGTAATACTATGATATCTAGGGTGACCGTATCTGCATATATGCCAACAATATAACCAATGCCTATCTGCATATGGATAATATCTACGTGTCCATCAATGACACAACAACATCATGTATGTAAATATCATGAAAGCATATGATATTTCGAGTGTTGATGTTGGACACTCAGGTTTGATTTTGGATTAAAATATACAATGGAGGTGCTGCCCAAATTTTTAAAAGACGAAACATATTTTCAACTAATAATCAACTTGTTTTTTTTTCACGTTCCATTTTCTATGTATTTAAGAAAACTTTTGATTTCATCATACCTTTATTTCAAAACTTCACCTCTTTTATTTTCCTAAAAAGGTTTAGATTTCTGGGCTTCGGCTTACTTGAATTACGTTACGTCTGTAGATGTGGCATGATTTAAATGCCGATCACGAGCTAATATTTTCGGGTCGTGACAAAGTTGGTATCAGAGCGCTAGGTTTAACCTTGATTCGAGTCTTGGTTTGACTATGCGAAGTCTAGAGAGTAAATATTTCGGAACCTAGGCTTGACCTTACGGAACTTAGACTTGAACATGGGGGTATTAGACCCGAACTTTCGTTTCATAGGTTGACCATGATTGATGGAGTAGGTAACTCAAGTAGAGTGACGTATCGTGCGTATGTTCCGCGGCATATTTACGATACGATACTCCGCTTAAGTGACCTTAGGATGTACATATCTTGAGACTTATGATTCTCTTCGTTCCCATGATCATACATCCATTTGAGATCCTTAATTCTATTCGTGTCCATGATCATACTCTCATTGATTCCGTTCCTTCTTATAATCATGTAGCCATTTTGGGATCTATTGATTCCTTTTGTTCATTTGATCTATCTTCATCGATACATGCTTGAAGTTCCTGTCACCATGGTTTGAGCGCAGATTGAGCTGCTGCTAGTGATGCGGTCAGGACGAGCTCGTTATGGACGAGGATTGACCATCGTGTTTTCTGGTGATATGGGAACGTATCGATTTAGTGTTTGTGTTGTGACCTTTCGTTTAAGGTGAGTGTTCGGCTTTGCACCGGATGATCGGGCCATTGTTAGAGGCTGCTTGTGGGAGAGGACTGTTGATGTACAACCTACCTCAGAGATTTGTGATGCCGTCTACCTTACAGACAGATGAACCAGCTGTTGCTAAAATTGATAGGATGTCGCTTCCAGAGCTTATGAGCTGAGATCACTGGAGCTTTCAGTCAGAGATGCGACGATAGATAGCTAGTCTATCTTGAGTAGAGTTGACCGACTGAGATGATTCGTCCGATTTGATGCACCGACGCAGACCCAGTTGAGTTGAAGATTTCCAGTGTGGAGAATCTTACTCAGATCTAGAGTAGATCTATCCAGAGATGACGTTGTTCGTTGGATGATCCGATAGGAGATCAGTAAAATGACCAGCTTTGGATAGAGAACCTCACCCAGATGCGTTGTGAGTGGACCGAGAGCGGATGAATAAAGTATATTCCTCCAATAATTTGGACGAGTTCCCGAGGACGTGTTCGGCTAGATATCTTCTACAGAGTGATGAAGATACCGAGTTCGTAATTTCGAGTCCGTGTGAGCGACTCCGGATTGACTGTAGCCGAGAATAATTGCAGTACGCAGATAGCAAGACGTGACGTCGAAGTGGACGATAATAAAGACGAGTGGAACAAGAAGTTCGTGCGAGATGCTAACGAGCTGTTGTTACTCCCCGTTAAGATTAGAGATCTGATGTGTTTACAGAGGCATTGGGATACGACAAGTTCCTGAGGAAATGCTATGCTTAGTACACAGATGTCCAAAGAACAAGAAAAGATTAGGTAAGAGTACCAGCCTCCGTATAGTTCGGCATAGGCGAGATCGGAAGAGACCTTGAGCAGGTTCCTTCCAGAACACTGCTGCGATAAAATTTGCACCGAGAATCAGTTGAGTCACGTGTATTCAGAGGGCCAGAGGCCAACGCCAGTGACGTGCTGCTTACGAGTGGTCATGCAAATTGGCCGAGAGATGACCAGAGGAGTGTCAGAGCGGAATCGTTTCCGTTAGTACACATGACCGGGCCAACGAGCCGATGGATTGCGAGATTGGTAATCCACAAAGAGATAAGGACCCAGAGACAGAGGACGCCAGACCGTGAGCAGGAGGCAAGCGGATGTTCTTACTCTGCTAGTTTTGGGCGCACCGACAGTTTTCGACATTGTAAGAAGTGTATCTCAATTTCATTTGTTGCGATTTGCGTTTGTGATCCGAGTATCACGCTTATATCGCTTGGATTTGAGTTTCATGATGTTGTTTTCGTGCACCTACTGGGTATTTACATTTTTGTGTATAGTTATTGCACTCGAGATATGCTTTATACACCGTTGTGTTGGGTTATGATTTGTGCATATCTATTGCACTTAATATCGGTTTGTGCCTTGACTGCACATGTTTATGATTTCGTGGATTTCAAACGGTTGATTTGATTTTGTGCATGTGGTACGTACTCGATTTGATTTTTGCACTCGGTATAGCTCACATGTGCTTGCAGTGCATTGATACGTGTTTTGTGCATGCAGTTGCACGCATTTATGATTTCATACACCTTGGTACACTCGGTGTTGCTTTTTATACGTATTTGAGTTATTGATGAGTTTTTGTGCATTTGTTGCACTAGATTGGTATTTCGTGCACTAGATGCACCGGATTTATATTTCGTGCACTGGATGCACCCGATTTGTATTTTGTGCATTTGTTGCACCAGATTTGTATTTAGTGCATTTGTTGCACCAGATTCGTATTTCGTGCATTTATTGCACTAGATTTGCATTTCATGCCTTTGTTGCACCGGATGGGTATTTCATGTATTAGCTGCACTAGATTTATACTCCGTACATCGGTTGCACCCAATTTATATCTTTGAGCATTTGTTTTACCAGATTTATGTTTTGTGCGCGTTTGCACTTGACGTTCGTTTTCGTGCACTTTACCGCACTGGGCATTCATACGGACCTGACGCGCTTGGGTTGGATTTTTGCGCATATTAGGCGCTTGGTATTGGATTTTGTGCATGTCGGATGCACTTGATTTAGATTTATTCATGCATGTCGGATGCACTTGATTTAGATTTCAGTCGTGCATGACGGATGCACTTGATTTGGATTTTCGCACATGATTGAGCGCATGATATTAGATGTGATTTTGTGCACACCAGATGCACTCGATTGGGATTTTCATTCGTGCATGATAGTTGTACTGGATTGAGATTTTCGTGCACTATAGACGCACTAGATATTGTTGTCGTGCACACCCGTTGTACTGAACAGATGCTTTCGTGCACACCCATTGCACTTAGTTTTTGCTTTTGTGCATATTGTGGCACTTGTATTTGGATTTTATTTTCGTGCGCACCAGACGCACGTGATTATTGGATACGCCTTTTGAAGCTGATTTTGCTCTTGAGCACTTTGTTTTCATGATGGACACTATATTATGTAGTAACCGAACAGGATTGATCTGAGGACAGTACCTGAGTACTTTGCATGCATTAAAAGTTTAACAAGAGGTTTTCAAAAAGAAGTTATAGTCTCGCTATTTTCTACGTGTCCACGATCGACACGAACGTTTACGAAGGAAAACCTTTTGGGATATTTCAAAACGGCGGAATGTATAATTTGAGCAGAAATATATATAGATATATTTATTACTTTATAAATGAGCGTCCGTCACTTATGCCGTGAATTACGCATCACACGGTGATTTAGAAAAGATTTTGCATATGTTTTATTCAGTTTTAAGAGCTTTTTCAAGGATGCGTACTATATAAGTATTATAGTATTTGACTAGTGCATATTGGATTTCAGTAGTGGATTTTGAGATCTGTATCTCCAGTGTAACTCCAATGATTGCGTGACGCTTGATGGAGTTTGATTTTGAGTTTTGTACTCGTTTTCAGGCGCACACGATGCACTGTGGTATTTCAATAGTTTCCGTGATTTCGGAGCCCCATCGATTTGAACTGATAAATATATTTTTTATATGAATAAATCATTTTAATCTCTAATTATTTCACAAATATTGGTATATATTTATACCATTTTACGAAAACCCCAAATTCTCAAATCGGGTAGTTTTCGCGAAATATATTATTTTAATATTAAATTCCAAAAATAATATTTTATATTTTCTGAAATGTTACAAAGCTGAGAGAGAATCCCATTCTCTTTTAAATAGTCACGGAGTTCCGTGCTCAAGTATTCTCCTCCCCGATCAGATCGCAGGATTTTAATACTTTTACCTGTTTGGTTCCCCACTTCGCACTTATATTCCTTGAATTTCTCAAAAGATTCAGATTTGTGTTTCATCAGGAACACATGTCCGTATCTTGAAAGATCGTCGGTGAATGTAATTAAATACGAGGAACCATTCCTAGCATGAGTAGACATAGGACCGTATACATCACTATGTATGAGTCCCAAGAGTTCAATAGTTCTTTCTCCGTGTCCAGTAAACGGAGTTTTTGTCATTTTAACTTTGAGACATGACTCGCAAGTTTCATAAGATGTAAATTCGAACGGATTCAAATATCCATCTTTATGTAACTTAGCTAGTCTTGTCGCATTGATATGACCTAGTTTACAATGCTACAAGTAGGCTTCGTTCATTTCTGAACTCTTCCTCTTGTGTGTGTTCTGTATGTTTAGAACTGTCATTTGATTTAGAACATATATACCATTATATAACGTACCAAAACCAATCAACACTTGATTGAGAAAATGTTCATAACATTATCCTCTAATGTGAAATTATATCCTTCTTTAGTTAGCAAAGAAACTGATATAATATTGCACATTATCTTTGGTACGTAGTAACAGTCGTTCAGAATCAATGTATTACTAGTTGGTAACACTAGGTGATATTCGCCAACCGCTTTGGCTGCAACAATTGCACCATTCCCTACTACTAGAGACTTATCACCCTTTTCCAGTTCTCTACCTCTCTTTAGCCCAGTAACAAACTACATACGTGGGATCCTGATCCGGTATCCAATACCCAGGACGTAGAGCAAACTGAGAAACAGTTCTCGGTAATGAACACACCCGAAGAAGATGCATCAATATACTCCTTCTTCGTTCGGGTGGTACGGGAATTCGGGTATTCCCCTATTCCTTGATCAGACTTATGACAATCATAAGATAGAGTGGAACCTAGCCCAGTATAATAAGCGAGTTCAGTCAATACATCCATATTATTATCTTGATTAAGGCGTGTCATTGGTCGCTACCAGGAAAGAGAGAAGGATAATCACTTTTGCGTGCGCTCTTTGCAAGATTAGATTGGTTATTATTTTATCTAATCAGGATGGTTTCCACTGTTTTTATCAAATCTTCCTTCAAATCTTAAAAAGTAAGATTAGCTGGGATTAATTACACCCTACAAGTTCGCCAATTGGTCAGCCAGGCAGGTATTGGTACTCCGAGGGAGTCTCCCCATGCTTTCGCATGGAAATAATTAAATAACCTCATTTCCGCTGGGGCATCACCCCGTTAACACCTTTCTTAGACACCTAATGGATCGGCTAATTGTAAAGTGGAAAACTCTCGCAGGAGTAACACTTACTCGCAGTGGATATCGGGATCCAACTATCATATAGAAGGTATGTAATCTCATTGCAAATTTCAACACTTGAAATTCCCAATATATATTTTTATCCCTAGCGTCCTATGACCTTGATGCAGGCCAACAAACCATAGGCTGCTTGTCAAGTTCAACCCGTTCATTTCGTGATTGAATTAAACCCACCCATACGACCCTTGACGCAGGCCAAACAACGCCGTACGACTATCCTAATCCAATCGCATCATATGCTGCAGATAAGCACTAATCAGCTACCGCACACTACGCCTTGACGCATGCCAACAAACGCAGCACGAATACTAAATAGTACTTATCTGAAATGACGGAGGGCTACGGCTGGATTTTAAGAACACCTTTAACGTAATGAACTTGATATCGTTGCAGAATCTAATGATTTGAAAAGGAGTGTTTTTTTAGCTTTTGCTAGTTTCTCTAAAGAGGTCACTCCCGGTGAAGGGATCTCGACTCTTTCCTCATCGAATGAGGTGCTAGACATTCATCAAGAAATACTACTATGCAAAGCAAGAACTAGAGAAGCTATAAAAACAAAACCGAGTAGCTTGTAGCATTTGCGAGTTTTGCTAAAGAGGTTACTCTCGGTGAAGAGATCTCGGCTCTTTCCTCATCGAATGAGGTACTAGATATTCATCAAGGAATACCACTATGCAAAGTAAGAACTAGAGCTGCCTTTTTAAAAACTATTTTAATTCTACAATATCTTTATGTTTCTTTTCTTTTCATTGATCTCATTAATGAAGTCCCATCATTTAATATTTCCCTGAACATCATAGAAAAAGAAACAAAAATAGAACATACGCTTATGCCATTCGCATTCTCCACGGGCTCCATCATGCACCGTTAGGTTACTTAACTAACAGCAGAGCGGGGGCTGGACTAGCGCGGGGGCTGGACTAGCGCGGGTGCAAAACATAAGCAACGTTTATTATATATATATATATATATATATATATATATATATATATATATCATTCGTCTTACGCAGTTATATGATCACATCATAGAACCAAGCAGCAGAAGTCAACATATGAAATATTGGATATAATAGGAGGTCCGTGTTTTAAATTCAGCCAGTAATGAAAACGCGGATTCCACAGTTATGATAAATAGCCAAACCCACATCCCTAGACCCCTACGAGAGCAGCAAGCAACCCTGCCAATTCTAGAGTTAGGAGACCCGGTCTCGACTCCTCGAGATGGTCTCCCACTGGACTCCAGAACCCGGTTACTTGTGCTCCCCGCCTTGGGTCTATCCTAATGCGGAAAAGTAAATAATATACATCAATGGTGACATCATCGTCAACCCGGAAGTGTCCCAATAAAAGAATATTACATACGCAATTTTACATGAATGAAAATTGAAAAACTCTCTGTCACGACCCAAAAGTGGCACATGACCGATACTTAAATCGCGTGACATCTAAAGACGTCGACGCGGTCCAAGTAAGCCGAAACCCGGAATCTAAATCCTTTTTGAAAATATTGGAGGTAAGGTTTAACATAGTCATCATATGAGATCAGTTTAAATAAACATTTAAATCTAACTAAGTATGTTTGAAAAGCATCTCTGGCGTTTTAAAATTCGACATCACCTCCTTTGTAAATTTTGCATAAAACCCTATACAACATAACAATACAAATAGCATCCCAACGGGAGCTAGCTTCTACGCCCAAATGGCGGAGCAACCAAGCAAACACTATACGACACACAATGGCGAAGAAGAGAAAAGCGAAACAAAATTAACAATATAGAAAGGTCGACTCCAATGAGTACGACCTCCACAAAAATAAAATTCTAAGTCTCGCTTCTAAGTCCATAATATACTAGTTCTAAGTCGATGGAGTTTTACTAGATACAAGAAGATATGAATATACAAGTGTGACTATGATACAACAGTAACCCACCTGCCAAAGTAATCACCGAAAGGAATGTGTGCCCCCAAGCCGCCGATAATCCAAGAGGTAAAACCTGCAAGAAACTGTGGCACGACGGGGGTGAGTTGCCAACTCAGTGAATAAAAGTATATCGCAAGGTAGAAATCGAAATGCACAACGATACCTAGATCATAAATATAATACTCTCATATCCTGTACTAGTGTAATATATGATATGCATGTATCATAAATGCAACTCTATTTATCAAATGAACCCAGAATAGATTATATCAATGCAACTGACATGTATCTAGGTATAAGCCCATAAGTAGCCGAAAATATATATGTACAACCTCTTCTTTAAAATAGCCACGGAATACATATGTCACGGCATAAAAGCAGATGTGGTAGTATAAATATAATAGGTATCTTATTTAAGATATACGTCCTGCTGTTTTGGTGAAGAATGTTAAGAGGTCTACAATTTAAAGATCTTAGTGTCATATCAGACATGTCCGAATAATGAAGCTATAGCTCGTTTTTGAATTCCATTTTATATGCAAATACTCGTAAAAAGATATGCAGGTACTGTCCCTCGGATCAGTCATGATCAGCTACAAGAACTCATAACCTAACCGCATACCTCATATGATAGCAACATATCAACATCTGGATGCCCAGTATCGACACCCGAAATCAGAAATCTCTCGTGTCCATCACCGACACGCAAATCCTCAAATGTCTCGTGTCCATCACCGACACGCAAATGCAGATATCGTCGACACTATCTCAACAGATGATCGCCATCCAATATCCCTGGCCCCGGTCGGTATCCCCTGGATATCCACCGTGCCCAATTGAACCCCGGTCAGTATCCCCTGGATATCTGCCGTGCTCATCTCTAACTCCGGTATCGAGTATCCTCGCTAGGCTCCCCGCCTCTATTGCGGCTATCCTTCCCCTCGGTCTCGACCGGGTCCACCATGTATCCGATTGTATACTCTCCCACTCAGTCCGGATAAATAGCAAGTCCGTAACTGTGTATCTCCCCCACTCGGTTCGGAATAAAGACAATCAGAAAACATCAAGCTCATGGTGGACGTCAACTTATCATATCCAGAAATATCAAGTAAAGAATAAGAATACTTGCATAGATCATTCTGATGATATATTATATATATACATATATAACAACGTCCCATACCACTGATATATATCATCAAAAGTAAAACATCCAGAAACTCATAAGAATCAAATATGAACATCCATAGTACTGGTATTTGCAATGCTTAACAGGTATTACAGGTAAAGTACGTAAATAAAGTTATACAAGCAATAAACATAACAATTCTACTGTGTCATGGTAATACTAATGATGTGTAGTGTAGCATACACGTCTGTGCTCGTGCAACATGGCAATCATCAGTATTTGTGCTAGTGTTCTATAAGTGTATAAATCATACTTATATTGATATCTACGTACGTATCACGTAGTATAGCAGTCCTACAGTGACATGGCAGTACCAATGAGGTGTAGTGTAACATATGCGTATGTGCTTATGCAATATAATACTCATTGGTAGTTGTGCAATGTTGTATCAGAGTGTTCGTATCACGGAAACGTATAACATCGATAAATATATCGCGAACATGCAAAGTAAATCTAAGCGTACTATTAATTGTAACTACTTGCCATGAGCTATATCATTATCTTTGAAAATAAAACGAAACATTGGTTTTGAAATAAGGAGCCGCCTTAGTTTGAAAATGGATATTTGTTTTGGAAATTAGCATCGCACCTTTGTCACTTATCAATAAAAAGGGAAACGAATCGTTAGTTTTTAAAAGAGTATAGCTCACTCAAGTATTACGTTCTAACACGAAATAAAATATTACTTTACGCGTCTAAAGAAAACGTGGCCGTTAATCGGCCTACTAATCTCGTCATCACAAGTACGGCATAATCCTTCTTTCAAATTCACAAACCATGAATAAAACTACATACAAATGAGTATCATACTAGATGCAACTTAACTCCAATATCATTCATTTAAATAAACACTAAAAACTAACTATATATCATACTATCCTATTTATAAGGTTGCGAAGGTGCTATACGCCATCCACCCGACTTCCCCCGTAGATGTAAATCTACTCACCAAGTTGTCGAGCTCGTCAAATCTATAATTGCTATGTCCGTCAACTCCGTCTCGAAAACCTTTGCGATCGTATCTATAATCGTAATTAAATCATATCGATGTAAATATCATATCGAAAATAAATAAAACGGGCTAAGCACCCGTAGGTTAGAAGCTACAGCTCACTTACCCTAAAAACGAACAGACGCCCTTGAAATTAACGTACAAACGTCAACGTTTCAGTTGCAGTATAGAAATACGAAAACCCGTATCGGAATATCGGAAACTTTAATAAAACTCAAACTAAACATTCCCAGATTTCTCTGTATGAATATTGAAACAAATCAAACAATACTATAGATAATAAAATACCCAAACAAAGATACAGAAGAAAAACCAACACCAAATAGCCTAGGGGGGCCGGCGGCGCCGGAAATTTAGTGAATGTTGCCGGGTCAAGTGTGGAGTTTGGGGTTCGGGCTTTAAGTGAAGTCTCCTAGTGGTCTCAGAATACTACTGTCTTATTAGTTTTTCTAGTGGTATTAACTAATAGCTCCAGATTCAATTAAGTAGGCTAAATATTACAAAACTAACAATTTTCCTATACTGCACATAAAAACAGATATCAAACAGAATTTAATTTGAAAAGAAAGTGAGATATACCTATTAGGATGATGCATAAATGATCATCAGCTCAAGAAGTGCTTGTGGAAGCATCAAGGGTTGTAGAGGCTCTAGGTTGATACTGTGAACAAAATTGATGAATGAATGCATTGTTTTTTCTTTTGATATTAGGAACACATAGAAATTTAGTGTTGAAGTTTGAAAAGAGTTCAGTTTAAGGAGACTAAGAATTTCCTATGTGTTTTGTTGTGTAGAGAGAGCATGAGGTGGAGGTTTAAGAGGTGAAGATGTCATGGTGGAAGTAAGAGGTGTAAAATTGTGAAGGAGGAGGTGGAGAATTGTGAGCATGGTTGAGGGTGAGTTGTATATGAGCGTTTAGACTTAGGTTAATATATACCAACCATTAACAAAAGAACTAAAACAAAAAGAAAACCTTTCATGTTACAATTTAAATCCATATAAAATAAAAGATATGAGATAATTAATCTATCACTTAAATATCATTATCTTAATGTAAAATACAATGTCATGTTAAATAATTAAAAATACCACTTTTATGATATCACACACTTTTATTCATATTTATAAAAATAATTACATTTTTCGGATATAATTCCGATACCCAATTTCATAAGCGATACCATTTTTGTAAACTTATTAAATTCATATTTATAATTTTCCAAAATATTACACTCTCATCTCATGCAAAACCCCGGCTATTCAATCACGACGATCCAATATAATATATCACAGCAACACATAACATCACATGTCATCAACGTAAGTAAATACGCGTATCCCGAATATCGTTGACATATAGTAACGAGATTTGGGATACCTCACATATTACACTTACGGTCGGAGAGAAGAAATAAAAACTACAATAATTAGAATCCGCATTTCATTAAACATCATAAACCCGGAATATCTCATATTCCGAATTTCATGTCTAACCTTATAAACCTTGCATTTTAGTCTCATATCGAAAACACTTTTCAATAACTTAGTCGGGTAATTCAATAAGATTCCCGACTACCTGATCGAATATTCGTCGAGAATTTTAGTAGATGGCCGCACCCCCGATACCGTCGACCAAGTGCACTTAGGCGGAACACTGTGGCCGCGAGCACCTGAGTGGATGCTTTTGGCAACGGGGTTCTCCTAAAGTCACTTGGTCGGGGATATGGGGCGTGGCTACCTAGTAAAATTATCTAGCGAATATTCGCGTACGATATGCGATTGCGACAGAGTTTCGATCCAAATCGAAACTTCGTGGCAATCGATCAATAGAGACTAACATGCTAGATTTACAAACAAACCAGTTTTCACAAAACTAATTTAATATGGATTCTAACTACTGCATCACATATCAAACTTAAACCCGAAATGATATTAAAACATGACTACGAAACACTCCGAATAGCCCCAACAGGAAAGTTAACATCACATAAAAACTGGGCTAATCAAACATAAATATGAAACCCTAAACCCAACACCACAGAACAACAAAAAAATTCGAGCCCAAAAAAATGAAGTGGGACCGGCCAGGCCGGCCATTTTGGCCATCCTGCCAGGTCACTGTTAGAGTTAGGGTCTCGAATTCCTCTGGTGTTCAAGTTACGTCAAAAGTAAGCTTCTGCGGCTGTTTAAATTTTTTTCAGAGATCATTTAAAATTCGACAGAAACTAGGTGTTTTGGGTTTCGGTTTCGGAGTTGTTTCATTTTTGTAGTTTTACAAACATCATCTAATCTTCTAGCTTTGGCTCTGATACCTTGAAAGTGTATGTTAGCACCACCACTGGTTTTACTAGCATCAAGCATGCCATTTTTAAAATTTTCGGTATACTAATCAACACTAACCAAGATCTAAAACTAGATGATTAGGATTTAACTATGATTTCACTAAAACATTATAAAGAAAAGGAGGATACAACCTTTGTAGACCGTTTCCTTCTCATCTAAAGCTCCAGGTTGTAGTGTCTACGACTCCACTAGGCTCCACTTGAAGGTTGAACAAACTTGCTTCAATGACATTCGTACTGAAGATGATCCATCCGAAGTCCGCTAATCCAAGCTATCTCTTCACTAAACTTTTTAGTGAAGTAAACACACTACACCAAAGTGCTAATCTAGTGTAGGATGGTGAAGTAGGGGTTTTGTTTGCTCACTAGGGTTCTCACAAGCTAAGGTTTCACAACTCATGTGAGGGATTGAGCTTAGAAGAGGAGGTGAAGAAAATGGAGAGAGCTAGAGAGCAAGGAGCTTAAGTGAAGAATGAAGTGTAGAATGGCTCTACAAAGCTCACACATTATTGAAGCATACAATTTTTAACCATTAAAAATTGTAACCATGCTTCAATAGTGAAAGCAAATGAATAAAATAAATAACAAAGCCATGCTTGCCCATTCCATGAAAAAGTCTCCCCATTTACCACCTCATTTTCTATTTTTTAAAAATAGAAAATCCGTGCCATGCTTCATATAATATATATATATATAATATCATATATATATATTAATATATATTATGAAGAATAATAAGTGAGCTAATAATATTAGTTAATATATAATTATATCAAATATAAATATATATCATATTATTAAATCAACACTTGATTTAATAATCCGGTTATATCACATTTAACCAACTAATATCATTTATCTGTATATCATATTATCAAATCAACACTTGATTCAATAATCCGGTTATATCACATATAACCTAACTGATATCAAATAACTGCTAGATTATAATACGGTATCTCATACTCGTATTTAATCAGGCCCCCGCACATATCAGCATATGCGCTCTACTTCGTTTCGCTTGAACCAGGAAACTTCTATGAGGGACTTTAAAGACTCGTCAATACGCCAGCAGTAGGTGATGATCACATCAGTCGCCCACAAGCCGTCAGCGGTACTAGCTGGACGTAACGGCTACCCAGGTATTGAGCGATTAGAAGATCAATAAACAAGCTTGTCCAAACTCCCATGAAGCTTATAGGTAACACTTACCATACAGTCCGGTCTCTTCGTCTGATATGTCGCATATCGAGTCTGGGGGTGGAATCGTCAGACCCCAATAACTTGATAAGTCATGCAGATGTAAGGCCTATAACTGTACGAGAAACTACTGATAACACTTATCAGTAAATCTCATCAACAACCCTGGCCAGGGACTTCCTGTTATAGCCAATCGAGTATAGCGCAACATCAACTCCCTATACCGGGAGAGACGAAACCCCTCCTATCGCTCATTGCCTCTATGTAACTCGGGACTGTACCCAAAATCCACCTGTTTGCACGGTTCCTTTGAGCCGTGGTAGGAAGAAAATCAAAGCATAGTGGGAACCACACAAGACTCTATGACGATAACAGGTCTACAGACTAACATGTACCAGTGTCACCAGAGAACTGGTATCTGACGATAGGTTTAGTACCATCTAAGAGTTCTCGGTGAGTCCTGTTCGGTGTACTCATTCTCTAATGAGCACCTGTGTACAATCTTTGTTGTCAAACACCAATGGATATGCGATCAACCATCACCCCATACAGGGTCAAGAAACGTACACACTAGTCTAATCTGGAATGTCGATACACTGTCTCGATATTCCCTCGACTAGGAACAATTGAAGTATGTGCTTGTGGACTACCCAGGTCCCAGTAGTATGATCCGCATCATAGTCCTGGTAGTCAAGCCAACATTCTAAGGGATTTATCAACATGTATATGAGAGACAGTATAATAATACCAGTGAACATGTTAAGATAAAGACAACCAGATAGCATACTATCATGTCGAGCAAGAAAGTCCTCCATATATATGTCCAAGCATCCACTATATCATACAATAATGGCCTCTAGGGCATACATATCACTAACAATTAAGTACCCGCTGGGGTATACGATCCCTAAGTTTCGTGTATACAAAGGGGCATGCAACCCTCACCAACATGTCGCGCAATTCAGAGCTCTGTGCGGTAACACCGGAGGCGACGACAAATTGTTGCTTCGCCAGTTTGTCGGCAGCCTGTTAGAAACAGCCTTCGAATAGTATTCGGAGCTCCTAAATGACTCCGTGAAAACATTCGCAGAGATGGAACTGCTGTTCACGATGTGTTTCGCTAGCGCGAGTGAACGCACTCTGATCACGACATTAATCAATGCCGGGGTAAATCCGGGAGAAACATGGGTCCAATACGTGATCCGGTGGCGGAACCTGTAGTCTAAGTGCGAACAACGCATTAAAGAATCCCCTGCCGTAGGCATGTTTATCGGGACCCTTGATTCTCAAACGATTATGTTCCAGTTCATGACATTCTTCAAACCAACTACCTTCTAGGCTCTGATAGATAAACTGGCCCAAATGGACCAGATGGGCCATGGGCCTTCCTCCTCAAATAAAGACCTTCAAAATAACAAGGGTAAAGGGAAAGCGGCCTTCGTTGCCAATACGCAACAACAGCCGAGTGGCCCAAAACCAGATGCTCGCTAAAATAATGCGCGTCCGTGCCCTTCCTTGGAGGAAAGACTAGAAAGTGCTTACTCATTTCCCCGGGACAAGGTGAGGAGATTATTTGAATTGGTAATGCGTAATAAACTCATCACATTACCTGACCTGCGGCGTCCACCACAACCCGGCGACGTCAACAACCCTAATTACTGCTCCTATCACAGAATAATGAGCCACCCAATTGAAGATTGTTACATCTTCAAAAACTAGGTCGAGGACCAGTATCAACAGGGGAAATTCGTACTGTCTGATAACTGGAAGGTAAACCCACCCCAGAAGCACACTCCCAAAAAGGTTGATGCGCAGGGAGCATCATGCTCACTCGTGGAAGAAACTCCATGGGAAATCGTTCTTTCAGCAAAAACCAAAAGAATGCTGAAGGATCTATAAGAATGTCCGACAGTCAGGTGGAAAAGCCCACTTGTACCCGAAATAATCGAAGAGATATTAAAATCTCATCCCGCACCGAAAATTGTTGACGAGGGGAAAACCCCCCAAATCAAGCCTTCGAAGTCTTCGAAGAAAAAGATGAAGACCAAGAAATATGTGCAGCCTGCCGAGTATGACGACAAGCACACAGATCTAAAAAAATACATTGACGCGCTGGAGCAGTACAACCAGAAAGCGCGGACACCAGTCACGTTCAAAGAATTCCTCAAACATATTCTTGAGGGCAAAGATAGTGACAATGATGAGGGAAATGACTCATCAAAAAACACTGAAGTCCGTGTAGCAAGTTGCCATATGGACTCCAATTCGTCGTTATATGACGAAGAGTCTCCCTCAGCGTCAGAAAACAACGCCGAGGAACTGGGGGCAGAATCGGTGCTAAAATCTCTGGAATTGCCAGAAGAAGACCCGAATGAGAGGCTGCTAAACGAAGCCTTTCAAAAAAGCAAAGTTGACCGAGAACGCGAAACAGCCATATATGAAAAGGCTGCTAAAAGAAGCTGCGGCGAAGACGAGTCATAAAGTACTCCAACCAAACCAAAGCACACCTGCAACAAATAAGAGCAGGATCAAAACAGAGAAGCGGTTCGCCAAAGCCCTGACAATGGGGATGAAACTGCAACCTCTCATAAAGAACACTCCCGGGGTCATATGCCTCGATGGAGAAGAATCACATCCAAACTACTGCCTATATCATCGGAGGGTCACCCTCCCCACCGAGGTATGCAGTGCTTTCAAGAAGTGGTGGCAAGGATACGTTGCCTATCAAAAACACTTTAAGAGAATGAAGTGCGGAACTCGTGCTCGTCGACGGAAAAATAGTAGGATGAACACACATAAAGAAACGACTGGCAACTGTCATATAGTTGGTACCGGTTCGGAAGGGGAAAGACCCCAAGTTTTAACCTTCGGGAGCGATTCTGAGGACGAAATATCCCCCATCCCTCTCTTCGAAGACTTCATCTCGGGAAAAGAAGAGGAGAAGAAATGTGCAAACATCCAGCCGTGTAACCGCACGCTTCCTGAGAAGAAATTCGGACCTGCGAACAAAGGTTCGAACAAAAAAGACAAAGGGAAGGGGAAAATCCCTGAGGAAATTGCCCTTGATGAAGAAGCAGTCAAAGGGCTAGCAGCAAGAGACCCGTCTAAGAAAAACAAGGTGGATTATAACGTCCAAGCACATCTGAGGAAAATACCTTCGCAACTGAGCATATTGGATGCTCTCCTCCTGTCCAAAGAGGCACGAGATTCCCTGATCAAGGCATTACAAGAGTCCGATCAGTTCCAAGTTTTCTTCACAGAAGAGAAGATGAAGGATGAGCTGGCAAAGGTCTACACGGCTCACATTACATTCAGCGATGAAGATCTCCTTCTCGGTACGTGCGAACATAATCACCCATTATATGTCACCGGGTTCTCTCACGACATTAAGATAGGAAAAATCCTTATCGACAACGGATCCTCCGTCAACCTTCTCAACGTGAGAGTGCTGAAGGAAATTTGCATGAACGTTCAGTACCTCGCCCGAGATAAAATTACCATCTCCGGATTCGACTCACAGTCATCACGGACGCTTGGGTTCGTAATACTGACACTACGCTTTGAGTTGCTCGTCACTGACATCAAATTTCATGTCATTGATGCCAAGACTTGCTATAACGTTTTGCACGGCAGGCCTTGGTTACACGAGTACAATGTCATTCCTTCTACAAAACATCAGTGTATGAAGTATTTCAAGGATGATTCAGAGTACATCGTCACGGGAGAGCTAAACCCATTCTCGGTAAATGATGTCCGGAAATACGAAGATGCAAAGTACTTCCTACCATACTTCGAGGATACTGAAAGGTATCATAAGCCGGAGAATAAACAGAAGTTCGTCGCCACTATCCCAATCTTTGGGAGTGATACCGAGGAAGATGAAGAAATAGTCTACTCGGGGCAACCCCAAAGGCAGAATAATAATCCCGGACCGTCTACTCCTATTCTGGTCTTTGGCAGCGACTCAGAGGACGAGGCCAATACATTGTTCTCTGTTCGCCTGTCAATGGAAATTTTTACCGAAGTAAATCAGAGTCTACAAATTACAATAGCTCTGTCTTGGCATTACAAGGAACTTGATGCGCTCCATACATACAGCATACAAGAACTGCAAACTTTCTGCATACCTCCCAAGCGAAGAGATGAAAAGGCGGTCCTCTTCTACCAATCTACGAAGACCAAAGTAGAAAAAAAAAGTCTGGCATAGTGCCGATTTTGCACCCGACAAGCTTCAACCCATCCATCTGCCAAGATATTACGCGGAGGGATTAAAATGGCTGTTAAGATACCAAGGTGTAACCTTCGAACAAACTGTTCGACAATCTCGATTCTACAAAAAGATTTGGGATATTCCCGGGACTCAACGAAAGATGTTCAACGGGAAGATGGAGACAACCGGGCTCGGATAGGTTCGGCCCAACAAACGGGAGCAGATCCACAGTTGTCACGTTGTAAACAGCTCAAGTGAAGCAGAAAACGCTCTTCTAAATAGCCGTGACATCAAAT
Organism: Agapanthus africanus; assembly: GCA_030015575.1. Classification (NCBI taxonomy): domain Eukaryota; kingdom Viridiplantae; phylum Streptophyta; class Magnoliopsida; order Asparagales; family Amaryllidaceae; genus Agapanthus; species Agapanthus africanus. The sequence continues at coordinate 353,552,229 of CM057351.1, forward strand.
CGGAGCAAGCTCCTGTTCTAAAAACGTTGAGTCCGTCGCTGGAAGAAAAAATTGACAAGCTAATAAAAAAAGCTTGTCAAACGAGCCGGGACAACCATATCCGCAAAATGGCTATTTATGAAAAGGCCAGGATGCAACGTCTCAACCAACAATCTGCGGAGAAAATAGACCGTAATACTCTTCATCCCTGGCCCAACATATGTTCTCACGAAAGGGGAAAACCCCAAAATGGAGGCAAAAACATGGCCAAGAACGCAAACAACGTTCGAAAATAACAAAACGGATCCAAGACGTCGTGCAATCGAGAAAAACTAAATTGGAGCCTATCTTTTATAAAGAAGATGGGTTGGGAATACTCTTTCCCCCAAGACAAGACGAGAAAAATATTCAACATTATCATGAAGCACCAAATGATGACGGTTCTGGAGTCTCGGCACTCTGAACAAATAAACGAGGTCTATCATCTGGATTATTGCTCCTATTATTGAGTAATAAGTCACCCCTTTGAAGACTGCTTCACCTTCAAAGATTGGGTAGAAGACCGGTATTGATAAGACGAGTTTGCTTTATCCAACAGCTGGAGGATAACCCCCCCAAAAGCATGAGCCAAAGAGGACCTATACCGTCAGGATAGGACCAGCTCAATATCGAGAAGGAAAGCGAAATCGTACTTTCCATATGATAACATTCTCAAAAGAGAGAGTGCACAAGACTATGAATGACCTCTTCAGGTGCTTCGCAAATGAAGACGAGGACGAGGTGATCTCAGAGTTTCCACCAACACCAAAAGAGCTAGAAGATGGGATACACACTACGGCGGACAACCTAAAAAAAATTGACTTGGAGACGAAAAATGATCCGAGGCTAACGTTTGTCAGTGAGCTACTATCTGAAAAACAGGTAGCCACGTTAAAAGACGTGCTCGTGCAGTATAAAAATTGCTTCACCTGAAACTACTTTGAAATGCCGGTTCTAGATCCAAAAGTGGCAGTACATAAACTGACAATATCGCCAGGTATAAAGCCAATCAAACAAGCGCCAAGAAGGATGCGACTCGAACTTGAGATGAGTATCAACGCTGAAGTCAAGAAACTAATCGACTTCGGCTTCATCCAAGAAGTTCAATATCCTGACTGGATCGCTAATATCGTTCCAGTGATGAAAAAATGGGATCGTGCGCATCTGCGTAGACTTTCGGGATCTCAATAAAGCATGCCCGAAAGATGACTTTCCAATACTCGTTACCGAACTGATGATCTACAACACATCCACCCACGAGATTTTCTCCTTCATGGATGGATCTTCAGGATACAACTAAATAAAAATGGATCCTGAGGACCAGAAGCATACCGCTTTCCGGACACCATTAGGCGTATTCTGCTACAAGGAGATGCTCTTCGGCTTAAAGAATGCCTGTGTTACCTACCAGAGGGCCATGAAAAAGATCTTCGATGACCTCATATACGAAATCGTCGAATGCTATATCGACGACCTTATGGTAAAGATAAAATCTCACGAGGAATATTAGGAACATCTAAAAATAGTGTTCCAACGTTTTCGGAAGTATAATCAGAAGATGAACCCTCTAAAATGCGCGTTTGGAGTTTCCTCAGGCAAATTTCTAGGATTCATCATACGTCACCGGGGTATCGAAATCGATCCCTCAAAGATCAAGGCGATTATGAAAATACCCACGCCAAGAACCCTCAAACAATTGGGGTCTCTCTAAAGAAAGCTCGCGTACATCCGACGGTTCATAGCCAATCTCTCCGGAAAATGTCGTCCCTACAGTCATTTGATGAAGAAGGGGACCCCGTTCGTTTGGGATCAAAAGTGTCAAAATACACTGGACGAAATCATGCAATGCCGGTAAAATCCGCCGGTATTGATCGCTCCGGTTAAAGGAAAACCCCTAATCCTATATACAACGGCCCTTGAGGGTTCTCTAGATGCATTGTAGGCACGAGAGAACGATCAGGGAAAGGAGAGAGCTCTATACTGTTTAAGTCGAGTTCTCCTGGGGGCAGAAAACAACTGTTCCCCCATCGAAAAGTATTACCCGGCGCTGATCTTCGCAATAACGAAGCTCAGACATTACACCTTGGCACATGAGGTCCATCTCATATCAAAAGTGGATCTACTGAAATATCTAATGTTAAGAGCCATACTAACAGGAAGGCTTGCCAAATGGGCCCTCCTCCTGATGGAGTTCTCGGTAATGTATCGTCCCCTCAAAACAGTGAAAGGGCGGGCCATCGCCGACTTTCTAGCGGAGCATCCAATACCGAGTTACTAGACGAACATGTTGGGTTACAATAGCGTCCTGGCCATCTACCGTGGCCGGTGCGGAACAAAAATTGGCGTTTAAAACTTTTTGCGCTAACGAACCCGTCAAGATCGAACCATAAAGCTACAATAGCTAACTACAAGAAGTTCTAGCTACTGAGATAGAAGGTTATAACAAATGATCCTTGTCCTTCGGTCTTCTACCATCATCCCTAGCTCCTAGAGGTGTTTTGGATCGAGCTTGATTGTCAGTCTTCCTCCTTCGAAGATGATCCACCCTAGGAAAACGATGCAAGCTCCAGCTTCGTCTAGCGAAGCAACCGACGCTCCATGGTCGCTAGCAATAGAGAGCGGAGATGTAGGAATATTTCACTATCTTTTTCTCTCACACCTCATGCTCAAGTGAGCAATCAAAGAAGAAGAAAGAGGAGGTGAGGAGAACCATGGGCATGAGCAACTCAAGAAAAATGGCTAAGTGTCAAAGAGAATGAATGAATGATCAATCTATGGTTGAATGTCATGTAGAGATTATGGTCCCACATTTTTCAACCATAGAAAAATATCTCATATTATTTTCAATAAACAATCTAAGGCCATACTTCTCTACATACCTCCATCATGCTCATGCTACCTCACCCTCCACCTCATTTACAAATGATTTTCTAAAAAGAAAATCATATAATGAGGTGTCCAACTTCTAGAAGATATTCTGTATAAATACGGAATGCAACCTGGTATACGTATCGAAATACATATACGCATATTTGTATAAAAATACGAATAGCCAATAGAAAAAATGAATAGTGAACAATAATACTAGAATACATATATAAATATATGAGAATAATGGAGGAAATATGTCATAGGAGGGAATTTCCTCCTATGGCGTCGAAAAAATACACCCTCCCTCATTTTTTCCGTCGATTGGCACCCATCATCTTCATCGTTATTATCTAATATGTGGGTACACCAAATTTCATATGACTCTACAACCTTTTCACCATTGATTTAGCAATGTAAGAAGTTCTATTGTCGGTAAACCGTTAATTTTGAAACCACTAAATCAACGGTGAAAAAGTTGTAGAATCACATGAAATTTGGTGTACCCACATCTTAAATGATAATGATGAAGATGGTGGGTGCCGATCGTTGGAAAAAATGAGGGAAGGTGTATTTTTTCGACGCCGTAGGTGGAAATTCCCTCCTATGGTCTCTTTCCTCCATTAACCTATATATATATATATATATAAATTATTAAATCAAAACTTGATTTAATAATCTGGCTCAATCCTAAGCCGCTAGTATTATCAACCGTCCGATAAATGTCTGTATAGCATGTACACATATTTAATCGGACACCTGTATGTCCCAACATACGTCATCTACATTATATTGCCTGAACCGTGAAAACCCTCTGTGTGGGACTCTAAAGGCTCGTCAATACGCCGACAGTGGGTTTAACCACAGACATGTCAGCGGCACTAACTGTACGTAACGGCCACGCATGTATTGAGCGAAAAGAAAGCCGATGAGCAAACTCATCTGAACCCCTACTAAGCCTGTCAGTGACAATCTCCGTACACTCCGGTCTGTTTATCTAAGAGTATCGCATATCGAGTCTGGGGGGGCGATAAAGTCAAAACTCTAATAACACGATATTTTATGTCGGTATGAAGCCCATCACCAACTGAGAAACTACCGATCCAAATTAGTAATTCTCGTCCACCTTGGCCAAGGATTTCTAGTGATGGCCACCCGTGCACTACGCGACATCAACCCCCAATACCGGGAGAGACGAATCCCGACGATCCGCCCACTGCCTCCATGTAGCTCGGGACTGTACCCAACTAAAACCTGTTTGCACAACTTCTTTGAGCCGTGGTAGAGTAGTAATCAAAGCACAGTGGAAACTCACATGCGACGAATGACGATCTCAGGTCGACAGACTAATTTGTACTCATGTCACCTGGGAACTGCTATCTGACAATAGGTATAATACTAACTAGCATGTTCCCGGCGAGTCCGTCCAGTGTACTCATAACCCAATGAGCATCCGCATACTATCTTAGATGACTAACTGACATCAATAGCTTGTGAGACCGGCCACCGTCCCTCGTCGGGGTCTCGATAAGTACACACTAGTCTACTCTGAAGTATCGATGCCCAGTCTCGATACTCCCTCGACTATGGATATTTAAGGATGTTCTTATAGATCACCCAGCTCCCACGTATATAATCATCATCATAATGCTGGTAGTCAAGCAAGAATCCTATGGGCTCTATCAACATGTAATAATGATCTGTAATACTACATAATGCATGTATATGATGATAAAGGCAAAACAGATAGCATACTATCATTTTGAGTAAGACCGTTCTATCCGTATAGGTCCTCCCTCAATCATCATAATCGCGTGCCTGCGATTACAATAATTGACTTGAGGGCACTATAGCCAACAGAACATGCGTTCGATGCAATCGAAGAAAAAATGATTCCCAATGGGAACTCAACTTCGATGGAGCATCTTCCGTGAAGTGGCGAAAGCAAAACGTCCCTATAATCAAAGCTGGGGTGGGTTTCATCTTCGTGACCCCGCAAGAAGGGATATTGCGTCACGCCCTCTCCTTAACGGAGCCAAGGACTAACAACAAAACTGAATACGAAGCTTTAATAGCAGGTCTTGAGATCACTATCGACATGGGAATTAAAAACCTCCTCATATATGGAGACTCCCAGCTGATCGTTAGCCAAGTAAATGGTGACTATCAGACATGCAAGCCAGAGCTGGTAAAGTATGGCGAAAGAGTGCAGCAACTGCTAACACAAATCCCTACCTATATCCTGGAAAGCATACCGCGTGCGGAAAACAACAAGGCAGATGCATTGGCCAAATTGGCTAAGGAATTGGCCATGAAGACCTCGATGACGTGAGGATCATTGTACAAAACCGCAAGGTTCTCGCATCAACAGATATATCTTCGAGAGACCTGATAGAGCCATCTGAAAGAAAAGAAACGACCAAACAAGTAACCCTTCAACTAGAGGACGAAGATGTAACATTTCAGAAAAATAAAATATTATTTTTGGGGATTTTTTTATAATTAAATAATATTATATTGAATATTTTAATAAGGCGGTATAATTAAATACTGATAAATGGGGAAAATTTTGGAAAATTATAGAAATTTCTAAAAAGAGGGTGCTTTATATGCTTTATGCAAATTATGAAATTTTATGATTTATTATACACTATTTTAATGCTAATCGCGATTAAATATCGCTAATCGGGCATTAAGCGTGTTTTGTGCACATGACATGCACATGTCATTTTTAACACTTGCTACATTTTTATCATACAGCTTTGTCACGATCCGAAATGGCACGTGACTGGTACTTGAATCATATGAAGTCTATAAAACCCCATCTAATTCAAGTAAGCCAATAAATCCCAGAAATCTAAACCATTTTAAGAAAGAAGTGAAGACAACGTGTTTTCAAAACAAGTGGTTTTAAATAACATAAGCCGAATATGCATTTTAAAATTTCAAGTCTTTTCTAAAAATTTCGGCAGAGTTTCCTTGTAAATACTGGCCCCAAACGGGGTACAACATAAATAATATATGCACAATGGTAAAAGGCATCCCCAAGCGGGAGCTATCTCTTCGTCAATCAACAGTCACAACCACGCAAGCAATATGATATACAACGCCGAAGGGCGAGGATCAAAACTCAAAGGAAACTCAAAATCATCAAGAAAACCATAATAATACAGCGTGCGACTCTAAGGTCGAAAGAATAGCAACTGGTTTTCTAAGTCTGTAATAATATACAAGTCTGGTTGATGGAATTTTACTAGATACAACAGAAAATAAATGTACAATGGTGGTCACGATACAAGTGAGTCCACCTACCCAAGCAATCACCCAGAATGAAAGCAGTGTGCCAAAAAACCGCAATAAAACCTGTACGGCAAAACCTGCAAGAAACTGTGGCACAACGGGGGTGAGTTACCAACTCGTGAGTATAAAACATCACAGAGCAGAAATCGTATGTATGACTCAATCCTAAGTCAATACGATCAGTAATATATTTCCTCAATATGATAAAGTCTGAAGCATGATAAGGTGGCAAGGGTAAACATCTATACCAAGTGTAATACCAAGTGCTCGTGTCAGTGCCTCAGATAGCAACATATCATAAATATGAGGTATCATCAATGAAATTAGTGTCAACTATAGCATGAAGTCTATGAGTATGTGGATATCATCCAACTATGTAATCAATGCCTGCATGAATGTAGATCTCGTCCACGTGTCAACCAATGACATAACAACATCATGAATGTAAAAGTCATAAAAGCATATGCATGAAAGTATGAGGATATAAATCAACGTGTGTCTCTCGCGACACATCAAAATCATGGAACCTGAGTGTCCAGCACGACACTCGAAAACATCATGAAACCTGTGCCCAGCATCGACACGTAAATCCTCATATATATAGGGTTCCATCAGTCCGGATCGGCCCGTATCATCTCTCAACTCCGGTCGGTATCCTCCGGAAATCCGCCGAGCCTAAATACAATCACCGGTAGGTAGTAGTCCCTCTGCCAGGCTCACCGTCTGTATACACAGCATCCCTTTCTTGCCCCGGGGTACCATACCGGGCCCCACCATTTACCCGCACATGGCCCACGACTACTCCTCGCATGGGGTGTATATATATATATATATATCAGAACCGATAAAACTCATGGTGGCTGCTGAAATATCATATCAAGAGAAACCGGGTTTTTAAAACAGTACATACTTCTTTTGAAATATCCACGGTCCTCAAATTCAGAAATATCATGGAAACAACATATCTTAATGCGGATAATCATAAAGCATGATGTATGCGACATGTAATAGAAATGTAAGCATATCAGTATATCATGCAACATAAAACAGTAATATGCACATATCGAGGGAAAACCGCTCCTTTAAAATGAATCCAGTTTTAAGTTATATCTTGCGGTTCTCAAATCTCCAAAATCAAGCCATAATCATCTATGTATGTGCAAATATGTATGTACGCAAGTAAGGGTGTACAATATGTATGTACGCAAGTATGGATGTACAATATGTATGTACGCAAGTATGTATGTACGCAAGTATGGGTGTACAATATGTATATACGCAAGTATGGGTGCAAGTATGTCATGCAAGGAGTCATATCCTGATGCAACAGTCCTACTGTGTAGTGACATGGCAATTATCGATGATGAAGTATGTGAGCCGACAAGTAAGTGTACGTGGAACATACGCATCATCGATAATGGTGCTGGTGTCCTGACAGCATGGGTTTAATATAACAATAAACACATTTAAACATGCAATGCGATGCGAATAGCAAGAATATATGGAAAATGAATAATAAACACAAAAGTGAAGAATCTACATCAATATATATATGTCATACTGTTTTGCCTTTTGAAATAACACGAATCGTGGTGTTTAGAAAAAATAAGGGCTACAGTATTTTTAGGAAAAGATGCGTCTTTTAGAAATATCCGTAGAATCACTTGACCTGTCTTTAAAATACTCATGATTCGTTAGTTTTGAAATAGGTATGACTCGGGTCTAGTCTAATAACTACTAAGTAAACTATAGATCTAATTAACAAGCTAATCGAAAGGGTATGGAAACCACCTAAATCTGAGTCGATATATATATATACATATATAATAGTCGGTGATCTCGCCTCAATAGTATCACATACGATACAATAAATAACATGACATCCTCGAGTCAAGAGTGCGGATCAATCATCAATATATAGCTCTTACGTAAATCCGTCGTACGGCATCCCAATCTGGGTACGGGTCAAATATCACATTCATCTCATCATTTATCTGGTATCCTTATCATCATATCTCATGAACTGGGGTACTGATCTAAGTCTAGTACAAACTGATACCATCTGCATATATATACGTGTATGAAAACACACGCCTAAAGGCCCGCTAAAATCTCATGTCGTATCTTCTAATACGAACCACATCATATCACCGATCTCGTGACACCATGCCCAATCTCATCGACTCATCTCCAAATACCATGTACAATCCTCATCATCCATGTGTAGGTATACATACACACACACACACAGTCCCATACCTATGTGTGTGTGTATATATATACATATTCCCATATACGCACAAGTATAACAAGTAAGCATGTGTGAGCGTGTGGGTGTAAACCTTATTCTAGGGCTCGCGACTAAACTAACTAGCGACACCATCATCCAATTACACTAAAGTTATCCACGACTCCCAAAGTCTAGATAATCATAACCTCACAATACCATATAAATATATCCATATAATATATATATACCATACACTATGCGACGAACTGCGGGGGTGCTATACGCCATCCACCCGACTTCCCCTGTAGATATAATATACTCACCTTGCTCTACGCTTGCCGTTGCCGACGTCGCCATGCGCTTGCTTGTCGTCTCAAAGTCCTCGCGGGGGTACCTACACATCATAATGTATCGTGCCGCATTAAAACCCAATTCAAAATCAAAACGACACGCTAAAAGCCTATAGCTTAGAACCTATGGACTACGCCCTTCAAACCATCAAACAACACTCGATATAGACGTACAAACGTCAAGTGATCGAGGTAAAACACAAATACTAAAATCCAGAATTCACAATATGTAAAACGAAACCCCGAATCAAAACAGCAACTCTTAAAAATAGCCCCAGATTCTACCCTAGGTGAAATTAGCCAATTTTGCATATATGGAGGGTCTAATTTACTGGAGATAAAGCCACAGAACAAATGCGAACACCAATGGTCCCAACCTGGCCGCAATTTTCGGACAGATTGATTAAAATTGCGGCCAGAACATGGAAGGGGTGGCTCAGGTTTTGGGGTTAGCATCTAGGTTGCCTGCATGCATCACTGTCTTCGCTAAATATTTTTCAGGTCACCCGGGTGTTAGCAGATTTCATTATACTTTCACAGAATCCATAATTTTTCCGATATCGGGTTTCTAAGTTTGTAATCTGGGGTTTAAGTCTCGGGTTAAGTCCACTAAATCATCACAACAGAGGTTGTAGTCCCTAATTACACCTCAATTTGACCTTTGGAATCAATTCAACCCTAATCCCTAACTTGAAATTTTCAAAATTCACATAAACACACTAAATCGGTTCTAAACATTCAAGGATACAAAAGTGAATGAAATTCTATACTAGTGATAAAGTGATTACCTCCATTGGCAACTCAAGAAAATTCTTGAGTTGCCCCAAGTGTCCAAAATCCGATTTTTTCTTGGTCCAAAGTGAAGCTTGTGAGCTTATGCATGCTTTTTGTGAAAATGGGGATGAACGTTTGATGAATTTTTCATGGAGTTGTGAGGGTTTTGAGGTGGGGGAGGAAGAGGGCAGCCAACTTCTGAAATGAGAAGGAAAATGGTGAAGAAAATGAAGGATGAAGCCAAGTCAAAGAAGACCCCTCACTCTCTCTCATGCCCATACTTCATATAATATTGTTTTCCTTTTCCTTTTCTTTTCTATTCTTTTTATTTAAAACCCAAAATGAAATGATCATGAAGGAAAACCATGATAAAAATGTAACAAGTGTTAAAAATGACATGTGCATGTCATGTGCACAAAACACGCTTAATACCCGATTAGCGATATTTAATCGCTATTAGCATTAAAATAGTGTATAATAAATCATAAAATTTTATAATTTGCATAAATCACATAAAGAACCCTCTTTTAAGAAATTTCTACAATTTTCTAAATTTTTCACCATTTATCGGTATTTAATTATACCGCCTTATTAAAATATTCAATATAATATTATTTAATTATAAAAAAAATTCCCAAAAATAATATTTTATTTTTCTGAAATTTTACAATCTTCCCCCTTTAAAGAAATTCGGTCCCCGAATTTAAATTTAACCCCTCAAATACTAAAACATTTCGGTAAAAAGTCCAAGTCGTCGGGGCTCCGAAATCAACAATACATAAGACGCATCATAGGGCAATGCATGCTAATGAACAATGAGCAGATAACTCTAAAACAAAACTCCGTCAAGAATCTCGCAATTATCGGAGTGATGGTGAAGACACAAATGTCAAATCCAAAACGAAACCAATATGGTATACATCAAAACTATACATGTAACCATCAAATCTGTACATGTAAACATTTGAAGGAAATGCATGCCAAACCTTTCATGTTGTTGTGCGATGCGCGTATCGCGGCACAGTGGCGGACGTCTATGGTAAGAAAATAACTATTATATATACCCTTTGTTTAACACATACGTCTCGCCGTTTTGAAAATAATTTAGAAGGGTTTTCTTGTTTTGAACGTTTCGTGTCATATCAGGCACGTAGGTAAATACTGAGACTATAGCTCCCTTTTTGGAAATCCTTTCGATAGCTATCAATGCATGCAAAATATATCCATGTATTGTCCTCTGACTAGTCCTACTCAGTACGAAAACAAATAGTAAATATCACAAAAACGCACTGCTCCATAAGAAATCAATCCCAAAATGTGCATAAGAATACCGCGTGCGTCTGGTGCGCACGAAAATCAAAATCCATAAATGTGCCATACATGTGCACAGAACAAATCTAAGTACAACGGGTGTGCACAAAATGCGTGTCAAAGGCAACGGTGTGCCTGACAGCAATATCAGTTGCATCTAATATGCACAAAGAAAGTCCCGATTTAGTGCATCTGGTGTGCACCAAAATCGCATCCCATATCATGCGCCCAACATGAGCGAAAATCCAAATCAGGTACATCCATCATGCACGAATAAAATCTAAATCATGTGCATCCAACATGCACGAAATCACGAAATCCAATATTAAGCACCGAACATGCGCAAAATCCAATCCAAGCGCGTCAAATATGCGCAAGAATCCAATCAGGTGCACAAGGTGCACAAAACAAATATCGGGTATCACAATCGAATAGACGGTATACAACACATTTCACTCCAAATCCAAATCAGGTATACCGTGGTATATAATCTCACAACCATGTGCATCAGCGTGCACAAAAGCAAATCAAAATACTAAAAGTGCATGAAAATTATACCGAAAGCATAAGTCAAATCATATGCATGCCCTAGGCATGAAATCACAATCAATATCTCAAATGACATCAAAACGAATTCAGGTGCAACTGTAGTGCACAAAATACGTATCACTGCACTGCAAGCATATGTGAACTATACCGAGTGCATAAACCAAATCGTGTGCATACCATATGCACAAAACCAACCCAACTGTATAAAATCTATGAAATCATAAACAGGTGCAGCCAAGACACAAAACGATATCAAGTGCGATACTGTACATAAATCATAAATCAACACAACGGCGTATAAAGCATATCTCAAGTGTAATAACTATGCACAAAATATGAATACCCAGTAGGTGCAGCCATGGTGCACGAAAACCATATCACGAAACTCAATCATCAAAACTCAAATCCAAACGATATAAGCGTGATACTCGGATCACAAACGCAAATCGCAATAAATGACATTGAGGTACACCTCCTACAATGTCGAAAAAAGTGTCGGCGCGCCCAAAATTGGCAAAGCATGAACATCCGCTTGCCTCCTGCTCACAGTCTGGCGTCTTCTGTCTCTAGGTCCTCATTTTCTCTATGGATTACCAATCTCGTAATCCATTGGCTCGTCGGCCCGGTTTGGTGTGCTAACGGAAACGATTCCGCTCTGGCACTCCTCTGGTCATCTCTCGGCCGATTTTCACGACCACTCGTAAAGCAGCACGTCTCTGGCGTCGGCCTCTGGCCCTCTGAACACACGTCACACATCTGATCCTCGGTGCAAATCTTATTGCAGCAGTGTCCTGGAAGAACCTGCTCAGGGTCTCTTCCGATCTCGCCTGTGCCGAACTGTACGGAGGCTAGTACTCTTGCATAATCTTCTCTCGTTCTCTGGATATCTGTATTCTCAGCACAGCATTTCCTCGGGAACTAACCGTATCCCAACGCCTCTGTAAGCATAGCAGCTCTCTAATCTCGTCGGGTAGTAGCAACAGCACGTCAGCATCTTGCATGAACCTCTTGCTCCACTCGTCTTCATTATCGTCCGCTTTTGGTGTCACGTCATGCTATCTGCGTACTGCAAAGGCTCTCGGCTACAGTCAATCCGGAGTCTCTCACACGGATTCGAAATCACGAACTCGGTATCTTCATCGCTCTGTAGAAGATATTTAGCCGAACACGTCCTCGGGAACTCGCCCCAACCTTCGGAGGTATACTCAATACTCGTCCATTCTTGATCAACTCACAACGCATCTGGGTGAGGTCCTCTATCCGAAGCCGGTCATCTTATTGGTCTCCTATCACATGGTAGCTGGACGACGTCAAACTTTTTGATCGAGTCATCAAAGTCCCAAAATTTCCCGAAAGCTCAACACCTAAGCACAGTCTACTAATATCTGGTACATACCACAGTACCTACGGACCAGCCGTACAATGGCAAACCCAACCCTCACTGATGGCACCGCTAAACTGCCTCAAACCCTAAGGTTCAAAAGCGGTTACATGGTCATCATGTCGAGTTAGGGTTTCATTCTTCTAGAGGGTCCACAGAATTATTTGCATGTTCCTCCGAATACTTAAAAATTGGGAAAATGGGTATCTGACATTCGCTCGAACCTTTTAACTTCGCCTAGACCACGCGCGAATACCCTTCGCCCGCATGCTAAACAATGCCTCAATTCTCCAGGAAAGGCGATACATCACGGTCATCTCTGGATCGGTCTATTCTAGATCTGAGTAAGACCCTTCATACTGGAAATCTTCAACTCAACTGGGCCTGCGTCGGCGCATCAATCTGGCGAATCACCTTCGTCTCTCAACTCGGGATAGACTAGCTATCATATATCGTATCTCTGCCTGAAAGCTCCAGCGATCTCAGCTCGTAAAGTCTGGAGGCGACATCCTATCAATCTCAGCTACAGCTTGGTCATCTATCTGCATGGTAGACGGCATCACAATCTCTGAGGTATGTTGTACATCCACAGTCCTCTCACAATAGGTAGCCTCTATCAATGGCCCGATCATCCGGTGCCAAACCCAACACTCGCCTCAACAAGAGGTCACATCACAACACTACATCGAGACGTTCCCATGTCACTAAAAAAACACAATGGTCAGCCCTCGTACCAAACGAGCTCGCCCTGACCGCAACACTAGCAGCAGCTCAATCTGCGCTCAAACAAGGTGACAGGAACCTCAATCGTGTATCGATAAAAACATATCAAGGGCATGAAAGGAACGACAGACCCAGAATGGATACATGATCATAAGAAGAAACAACATTAATGAGAGTATGATCATGGAAACAAATAGAATCAAGGATCTCAAATGGATGTATAATCATGGGTACGAAGATAATCACAGATCACAAAATATGTATATCCTAAGGTTTCTTAAGTGGAGTATCGTATCGTAAATATGTCGCGGAACATACGTACGGTACGTCACTCTACCCAAGCTACCTACTCCATCAATCATGGTCAACCTATGAAACGAAAGTTCGGGTCTAATACCCATCCCCCCTCCCCCGTTCAAGTCAAAGTTCCGTAAGGTCAAGCATAGGTTCCGAAATACATACCCGCCCTAGACTCCGTATAGTCAAACATAGACTCGAACCAAGGTTAACCTAGCGCTCTGATACCAACTTTGTTACGACCCGAAATGGCACGTGACTGGCACTTGAATCATATGAAGTCTATAGAACCCCATCTAATTCAAGTAAGCCAAGAAATCCCAGAAATCTAAACCATTTTAAGAAAGAAGTGAAGACAACGTGTTTTTAAAACAAGTGGTTATAAATAACATAAGCCGAATATGCATTTTAAAATCTCAAGTCTTTTCTAAAAATTTCAGCAGAGTTTTCTTGTAAATACTGGCCCCAAACGGGGTACAACATAAATAATATATGCACAATGGTAAAAGGAATCCCTAAGAGGGAGCTAGTTCTTCGTCAATCGATGGTCACAACCACGCAAGCAATATGATATACAACGCCGAAGGGCGAGGATCAAAACTCAAAGGAAATTCAAAATCATCAAGAAAACCATAATAATACAGTGCGCGACTCTAAGGTCGAAAGAATAGCAACTGGTTTTCTAAGTCTGAAATAGTATACAAGTCTGGTTGATGGAATTTTACTAGATACAACAGAAAATAAATGTACAATGGTGGTCATGATACAAGTGAGTCCACCTACCCAAGCAATCACCCAGAATGGAAGCAGTGTACCAGAAAACCGTAATGAAATCTGTACGGAAAAACCTGCAAGAAACTGTGGCACAACGGGGGTGAGTTGCCAACTCGTGAGTAGAAAACATCACAGAGCAGAAATCGTATGTATGACTCAATCCTAGGTCAATATTATCAGTAGTATATATCCTCAATATGATAAAGTCTGAAGCATGATAAGGTGGCAAGGGTAAACATCTATACCAAGTGAAATACCAAGTGCTCGTGTCAGTGCCTCAGGTAGCAACATATCATAAATAGGAGGTACCATCAATGAAATCAGTGTCAACTATAGCATGAAGTCTATGAGTATGTGGATATCATCCAACTATGTAATCAATGCCTGCATGCATGTGGATCTCATCCACGTGTCAACCAATGAAATAACAACATCATGCATGTAAAAGTCATAAAAGTATATGCATGAAAGTATGAGGATATAAATCAACGTGTGTCTCTCGCGACACATCAAAATCATGGAACCTGAGTGTCCAGCATCGACGCTAGAAAACATCATGAAACCTGTGCCCGGCATCGGCACGTAAATCCTCATATATATAGGGCTCCGTCAGTCCGGATCGGCCCACGGGCTCCGTCGGTCCGGATCGGCCTGTATCATCTCTCAACTCCGGTCGGTATCCTCCGGATATCCGCCGAGCCTAAATACAATCACCGGTAGGTAGTAGTCTCTCTGCCAGGCTCACCGTCTGTATACACATCATCCCTTTCTTACCCCGGGGTACCATACCGAGCCCCACCATATACCCGCATACGGCCCACGACTCCTCCTCGCATGGGGTATATATATATATCAGAACCGATAAAACTCATGCTGGCTGCTGAAATATCATATCAAGAGAAACCGGGTTTTTAAAATAGTACATACTTTCTTTTGAAATACCCACGGTCCTCAAATCCAAAAATATCATGGAAACAACATATCTTAATACGGATAATCATAGAGCATGATGTATGCGACATGTAATACAAATGTAAGCATATCAGTATATCATGCAACATAAAACAGTAATATGCACATATCGAGGGAAAACCGCTCCTTTAAAATGAATCCAGTTTTAAGTTATATCTTGCGGTTCCCAAATCTCCAAAATCAAGCCATAATCATCTCTATATGTGCAAGTACGTATGTACGCAAGTATGGGTGTACAATATGTATGTACGCAAGTATGGGTGTACAATATGTATGTACGCAAGTATGTCATGCAAGGAGTCATATCCTGATGCAACAGTCCTGTGTAGTGACATGGCAATTATCGATGATGAAGTGTGTGAGCCGGTAAGCAAGTGTATGTGGAACATACGCATCATCGATAATGGTGCTGGTGTCCTGACAGCATGGGTTTAATATAACAATAAACACATTTAAACATGCAATGCGATGCAAATAGAAAGAATATGCGGAAAATGAATAATAAACACAACAGTGAAGAATCTACATCAATATATATATGTCATACAGTTTTGCCTTTTGAAATAACACGAATCGTGGTGTTTAGAAAAAATAAGAGCTACGGTATTTTTAGGAAAAGATGCGTCTTTTGGAAATATCCATAGAATCCCTTGACCTGTCTTTAAAATACTCATGATTCATTAGTTTTGAAATAGGTATGACTCGGGTTTAGTCTAACATCTACTAAGTAAACTACAGATCTAACTAACAAGCTAATCGAAAGGGTATGGAAACCACCTAAATCTGAGTCGATATATATATACATATATAATAGTCGGTGATCTCGCCTCAATAGTATCATATACGATACAATAAATAACATGACATTCTCGAGTCAAGAGTGCGGATCAATCATCAATATATAGCTCGTACGTAAATCCGTCGTACGGAATCCCAATCTGGGTACGGGTCAAATATCACATTCATCTCATCATTTATCTGGTATCCTTATCATCATATCTCATGAACTGGGGTACTGATCTAAGTCTAGTACAAACTGATACCATCTGCATATATATGCGTGTATGAAAACACACGCCTAAAGGCCCGCTAAAATCTCATGTCGTATCTCCTAATATAAACCACATCATATCACCGATCTCGTGGCACCATGCCCAATCTCATCGACTCATCTCCAAATACCATGTACAATCCTCATCATCCATGTGTAGGTATACGCATACACACACACACACACAGTCCCATACCTATGTGTGTGTGTATATATACATATCCCCATACACGCACAAGTATAACAAGT
This sequence comes from Agapanthus africanus, assembly GCA_030015575.1. NCBI lineage: Eukaryota > Viridiplantae > Streptophyta > Magnoliopsida > Asparagales > Amaryllidaceae > Agapanthus > Agapanthus africanus. The sequence continues at coordinate 353,569,076 of CM057351.1, forward strand.
AAGCATGTGTAAGCGTGTGGGTGTAAACCTTATTCTAGGGCTCGCGACTAAACTAACTAGCGACACCATCATCCAATTACACTAAAATTATCCATGACTCCCAAAGTCTATCTTGATAATCATAACCTCACAATACCACATAAATATATCCATATAATATATATATACCATACACTATGCTACGAACTGCGGGGGTGCTATACGCCATCCACCCGACTTCTCCCGTAGATATAATATACTCACTTTGCTCTACGCTTGTCGTTGCCGACGTCTCCACGCTTGCTTGTCGTCTCGAAGTCCTTGCGGGGGTACCTACACATCATAACGTATCGTGCCGCATTAAAACCCAATTCAAAACCAAAACGACACGCTAAAAGTCTATAGGTTAGAACCTATGGACTACGCCCTTCAAACCATCAAACAACACTCGATATAGACGTACAAACGTCAAGTGATCGAGGTAAAACACAAATACTAAAATCCAGAATTCACAATACGTAAAACGAAACCCCAAATCAAAACAACAACTCTTGAAAATAGCCCCAGATTCTACCCTAGGTGAAATTAGCCAATTTTGCATATATGGAGGGTCTAATTTACTGGAGATAAAGCCACAGAACAAATGCGAACACCAATGGTCCCACCCTGGCCGCAATTTGCGGCCAGATTGATTAAAATTGCGGCCAGAACATGGAAGGGGTGGCTCAGGTTTTGGGGTTAGCATCTAGGTTGCCTGCATGCATCACTGTCTTCGCTAAATATTTTTCAGGTCACCCGGGTGTTAGCAGATTTCATTATACTCTCACAGAATCCACAATTTTTCCGATATTGGGTTTCTAAGTTCTTAATCCGGGGTTTAAGTCTCGGGTTCAGTCTACTAAATCATCACAACAGGGGTTGTAGTCCCTAATTACACCTCAATTTCACCTTTGGAATCAATTCAACCCTAATCCCTAACTTGAAATTTTCAAAGTTCCCATAAACACACTAAATCGGTTCTAAACATTCAAGGATATAAAAGTGAATGAAATTCTATACTAGTGGTAAAGTGATTACCTCAATTGGCAACTCAAGAAAATTCTTGAGTTGCCCCAAGTGTCCAAAATCCGATATTTTCTTGGTCCAAAGTGAAACTTGTAAGCTTGTGCATACTTTTTGTGAAATGAGGATGAACTTTTGATGAATTTTTTATGGAGTTGTGAGGGTTTTGAGATGGGGGAGGAAGAGGGCAGCCAACTTCTGGAATGAGAAGGAAAATGGTGAAGAAAATGAAGGATGAAGCCAAGTCATAGAAGACCCCTCACTCTCTCTCATGCCCATGCTTCATATAATATTGTTTTCCTTTTCCTTTTCTTTTCTTTTCATTTAAAACCCAAAATGAAATGATCATGAAGGAAAACCATGATAAAAATGTAACAAGTGTTAAAAATGACATGTGCATGTCATGTGCATAAAACACGCTTAATGCCCGATTAGCGATATTTAATCGCGATTAGCATTAAAATAGTGTATAATAAATCATAAAATTTCATAATTTGCATAAATCACATAAAGCACCCTCTTTTTAGAAATTTCTATAATTTTCCAAATTTTCCCCCATTTATCGGTATTTAATTATACCGCCTTATTAAAATATTCAATATAATATTATTTAATTATAAAAAAAATCCCCAAAAATAATATTTTATTTTTCTGAAATATTACAGAAGAAAAGGTCAAGAACTGGAGGGAAGTTTTCATAGACTACTTTAAGTCCCAACGAACGCCCGAAAATGCATCGTTTAGACATCAGCTCATGAAACGAGCTTTGTCTTTCGCCTTCGACGCTTATGTCCGCTCGCTATCTTCCTAAGTCAGAACCCTGAAAGTAGTATCCAAAAGCTCCGTCGCCTCAAAATGGTGATAATGTTGGACCGAGATGTCCCTAAACTAACAATGGACTGAGATGTCTCTAACCTAATATTCGTCCCAAAAACGGGAATGTTAGAACGAATCGCCCTTAAACTAATACTCGCATAAAAAATGGTGATAATGGACCGAAATGTCCTTAAACTAATGCTGGACTAAAACGTCCCTAAACTAATATTCATCCCCAAAACGAAAATGTTGGACCGGAACATCCCTAAACTAGAATTTTGCCCAAAAATATGGCGATAAAGGACCGTCATGTCCTTAAACTCACATGTTTAGCCCTACGATAAATCCCCATATCGATTACCGTATACAATCCATGGGCATAAACGATTCATAACTCTCCCAGGTCCCACGTGATGTAGTCTTTTGAACAAGGCCGGGACCTACAGCTAGTGGTGCGTTACCATACGGACCGCCTAAAAAAAGGTATGACCACAAGAAAAATGGGCACGGATGAAAACCCAAAAGGGCGCGGTGAGTAAAAACAACAGGACTACCAGCGAGCTTGTGAAAATCTGGAAGGACGCAATCTCGTAAAAAAGGGTATGTCCAAAAGCAAAACGGACACAGATGAAAACCCGAAAGGGCGCCGTGAGTAAAAACGTCAGGACTACCAGCGAGCTTGTGAAAACCTGGAAGGGCGCAATCTCGTAAAAGAAAATTACCTGCATGAGATCCTATGACTCACAAAGAAGCAACACACTTAGGAATTCTTACGATTCCTAAGGAGAAAATACACTTACGAGATCCTCACGACCCGTAAAGAGAATTCCCCCTATGAGACCCTCACGGCTCATAAAGTTGAAAGGACTTAAGTTGCAGGGATCCAAACCTGTTCTTAAGCCGTCATATTCCCCAAGATGCCCTACAAGTGGTCCGATATTGACCTTAGTATACAATCCACGGGCATGAATAAATATTCTCCCACCATGTTCCACCAATGACGAGAAATGTCCCCATATGGTGAACGACACTCGTAGGTTCTCTCGACTTATAAAGAGAAAACACTCTTGGAAGATCCTTATGACTTACAAGAGAAAATACACTTAGAAATCCCCACGATTCCTACGGAGAAATACACCTACGAGATCATCACGACTCATAGGGAGAAATACCTTTATGAGACCCTTACGACTCATGAAGTCAAAAGCCTTAGTCGACAGGATTCTAACCCTGTCTACTAAGCCATCTTTGTTCAAATCGAAAAAGGCAAATGATAATTTGCTCCTGGTAACATTCCAGTTGAAGCGATGCTGATGCCTAAACAGGTGTCAAACTCTAAGTCCTCTCATGACAAATGATGATTCGCTCATGACAATATTCCAGTTGTAGCGATACTGATGACACAATGGATATCAGGACCAAGTCCCCAACCCGCGATAAAAATCAGCGAGCAAGAAATAAGCATATAAAAACAGCCGAAATATTTGGGCAACTCGCAATAAAAGCAATGAGTAAAAAAAAAAAAAAGTAGCCGAAATGATTGGGCACCGCGGATAAAAAGCCAAAATGATTGGGCTATCGCGACTTTCGCGACATAAAAAAGCTGAAAAAATCGAGCATCACGGAAAGAAAAAAATGAAATAAAAAAATGATGAAATAAATATGTAACTTTTCTGCTCTACAAGTATGTCCATATTGACTCTCGGACACAATTCATAAGCACAAATAAAAGAAAAAGGACCATAATCTCCCACCATGCTTCGTCAAAAGGAGAACCAAGTCCTGACGGTTCATATACAATCTAGAGACTATCCAGACGTTCCTTCTCATTCAGGCAGAATGCAGACGCAACGTCACCATCAAACAAGAAAGTCCCAAGGGTCGAAACAAAAATGGAGTAATAGCAAAATCCTAACTTCAAGTCTTGACAGTTCATATACAACCTAGAGACTATCCAGGCGTTCCTTCTCATGCCAGCAGGATGCAGACGCAACGTCAATACAAGACCCAAGGGTCAAAGCAAAAATAGAGCCATGGCAAAATCCTAGCTCCAAGTCTTGACGGTACATATACAACTTAGAGACTATCCATGTGTTCCCCCTCCTCTTTCCAGCAGGGGCAGACACAACAATCAAATAAAAGTGAAGTGACGACAAAATCTGAGCTTCAGGTCTTAATAGCAACATCTAAATAAAAAAATGTATATTCTTTATTCATGAATCAAAATATTTGAAAGATACAATTTATATAAAAAAAAGAAAGATACAATTCTAACCTCTAAGAGGGCGGGGCTTTCAGTAAAGTAGCGACCCGTTCATTCTTTTCCCGTAGCTCATTTTCACGCTCCTCTATTGCGGCTAGCATTGGTTCGACTTGAGCTCGTTGTTACAAGCACGAAGAAAGCTTCTTAGAAATCTCCTGCTTAGCAGCTTCAGAGTCCCGCATTCTTCACTCAGCAGAGTCAAGGTCCCGTTTCAACGCCACTCCTTTGGAAACACGTCGTTGAAGATTTTCAAAGATAACTCGGAGCCGCGCATCATTTGCTTTTACCAAGCCACATAATTGGCTTGATTCGCTAAAAGCCGTCTCATGCTCCTTCTGCTTCAGGATCAGCTTCTGCTCGAAGTATTGAACGGAAACGGCACTTTGCTCGATCCATGCGACCAATTTAGTCATCAAACATAATTCTTTAGGCATAAGACGTTTGCGCTCGAACTTATGAAGGCAAGCCTCAATTCGCTTACAATAATCAACCCAGATGCTAACGAAATCTCATTATGGAAAGTCACAAGAGTCGCCAGCATAGGGTTGATTTCATTCGCAAAGTCCGCGGCAGAAGTGAGAGCCTCGACATTAACATCTTCGATAAATTTGCTTAGCATACGCCTGCTATTTGCTGCACCTCTGGAAGATTGGCGTTTAGCGAAGGGCCCTGCGGGCATAGAGATGCGAGACTCGAAAGGAAGCAAAACCGGTGGAACTGCTACGGAATAAGACACATATAAAGAAGGGTCAGATTGCAACCTAAAAACACTACCAATAGTTGAAAGCAGCAAATCGGGGAGCATAGAGGGCTCAGCTATTTCTTCATGTTCTCTTTTGAGCCGTAAGATTGTGATCAGTACAGGGAAAAGCCTATTAGAAAAGTGTTACTCGTAGAAAGATGAAATAAGAAATGAAAAATATACTAACCAACGCCAGAAGGAGAGACGGGTCCTGATTAGAAGGTGAAGTGCGAGGTATAAGTGGTTGAAAAGCACTCCTATAAGATAGCAATCATATATGTAAGAAATTAACCTAAGGAGTACTATCAATGCTAAAGCGAGGGAATAAAGGAGTTTTACCTTCCGTCGTTGGGCCCAAGAAAACTCAGGGAGGTGCTAAAAAGATGTATGGAACAGTAACGGTCATGGTACCAGCTGACGGGGGTTCTTCAATCAGCACAGCGCTAGGGTTTACTGCGTCTATGTTCGAAATAAAGAAGACATTAGCAAATGTGTCTAGCAAGATTGAGAATCCAAAAGTAACAGCATGGAAGATACCTGATGCTGCCGAAATCATATTTGTATCTAGAGCGTCACTAGTTGCGATAGCTTCTTCGACGTCCACCACCATTAAGAAGACAAATTCAACATCTGCACCTTCATCTCCGGAATCAATAAGGGTCGTCGTTATGCTAGCATCACCCGCCGATGTCGGGGATCCATAAGGAGAGGAAGTGGCAGCTAGAACAGTCTCGGACTCAAAATGAAAGCCTAGCGTCCCAAAGTCCCCAGATGCTGGCACTTCATCCGCAGCGCTGACACCTAAACTTGGCTCTGTTGGAGATAGTGCCCTCAAAGTCAATTATTGGATCACAGGTACGTGATTGCAATGATTGAAGCAGGACCTATACCGATATGACAGTCTTGCTCGAGATGATAGTATGCTATCTGGTTTGTCTTTATCATCGTATACATGCTTTAGTTCACTATTGCATGATGATAGAGCCCATAGGATTCTTGCTTGACTACCAGCAGTATGATGGCGATCATATACGTGGGAGCTGGGGTCTATAAGCACATCCTTAAAGTGTCCCTAGTCGTGGGAGTTTCGAGACAGGGCATCGATACTCCAGAGTAGACTAGTGTATACAGTCGAGACCCCGACGAGGGGCGATGGCCGGTCTCACAAGCCATTGGTGTCAGTTGGATCACCTAAGATGTATACAGGTGCTCATTGGGTTATGAGTACACCGGACAGGACTCGCCGGGAACCTGCTAGTTGGTATTATACCTATCGTCAGATAGCAGTTCCCCGGTGACATGTGTACAGGTTAGTTCATCGACCTGAGGTCGTCATTTGTTTCGTGTGAGTTCCCACTGTGCTTTGATTTCTACCCTACCACGGCTCAAAGGAGTCGTGCAAACAGGTCTTTTTTGGATACAGTCTCGAGCCACATGGAGGCATGTGAGCGGATCGGCAGGGGATTTGTCTCTCCCGGTATTAGGGGTGAGATCGCGCTGTGTCTAGGAGAGCCATTACACAAAGCCCTCGGCCGAGGCAGGAGATTTACTGGTAGGTACTCCAGTAGTATCTCAGGGTGATCTGGGCTACTCTCTGACACGACTTATACCGCTATTGGGGGTCTGACGTCACCAGCCCCTAGGCCGATATACGATACTTATAGACAAACGGACCGGACTGTATATATATTGTCACTGTTAGGCTCAGTAGGGTTTCTGGATGAGTTCGCTCGTCAGCTTCCCTTCCAATCTATACATAGGCAACCGTTACGTACAGCTCGTACCTCTGACGTGCTAGTGGTTATACCCAGTGCCAGTGTGTTGATGAGTCATTAGAGTTCCCCACAGACAGTTTCCCAAGTTCGGGCGAAACGTTGTAGAGGCCGTATGGTTTTATGGCAGGGTTCGAAAAATGCACGTGCGTTTTCGCACGTGTCATTTTTCGGGCAGATAATACTGGTCGGCTTTGGTTTAAGCCGGATCCGAGTATTATACTGTGTAGATAAAATATCTTTGTCTCAGTTGCATTTGTATTCGGTCGTAATACAAACGCGGGTATGTTTATACTGATACGGGGTTATCCTGAAATTCGTTTCAGGATCACTTTTGGAAGTTGCCAGTTTCCAGTTTTCTATCAGCCGTATTTGACATTCGGTTAAATGCGGATTTATCTTTTCTTCTCTTGGGTGAGTCATGAGGGTGATGTGTGTGGAAGCTTCTAGAGTTTGTGAGGTGTTCTTTGTTCATTGGTAGCATTTAATGAAAGGGTGACTAAGGTTAATGAGTCATTCTTTACATTAATGTGTTTTGTTATACCTTTGATATTTTCTCTTGATATTTATCTTATGGTCACCCTCATTCCTTGCTCCTACACTCACCCCCCCCCCCCCCCACTCTATATATGGCCGGTCCCTCCCCTCCTCTTCACTCACTCTCTCACTTGATTAAAAAGATTATGATAGTTTGGGATTCATGAAATTAGATAGCTACAATTCTCATTTCACCCGATTCAAAAGGCAACTTCCATAACCGTTCGTCCATAACGAGACAAAGTGTTCTACTCATTCTCTACATCAATCTTGGTCATCTCTTTTAGCAAACTTGATGATCGAGTTGCCTCGGTTCAGAGGTGGGATCCCGTTTAAAGATCCGTCGACGTGGTGCCACCTGGACGAGAAGACTGGAGATTATGGAGATCGGAGCAGCCGCAACAAAGTGTGGGATGATGGTTGAAGACCGAAAGACTCGGATCGTTCGGTATAATATTTCTACCCACTTTGTAGTTTGTTAGTTTAGCTTTAATGGCAGATTCGGGTTATAGTACGCGATAACGCCAGTTTGTAAAAAGTTTTTGTTCCGCATTTGGCGTCTGTTAGACGGCCGGGGCGCTACCGTGGACTTACAGGCTCTGCTGTATCATTCGAGGAAAAATGTGTTATAATTCAAGAAAAAAACTTCTATGGAAAGAAACTCGGGAAAGAAAATAAGTCCTACCAGGTTTCATTAAAATATCGTGTGCTATCTCACCTTGAAGTAACCGCTCAGCCTCTTCACGAGCTGCACGTGCGATCTGCCTATGAGTGGTTGATAAGGAAGAAGGAATGTCTTCTATGGGAACATCAGAAGGTCGTATCTCACTCGAATACGCACCTGTGGCCAAGTTAGCCTGACGCTCCCTCGCTGCATGCTTCTGATGCTTCTTCTCGTCTTTAGCTGTGTGATGAGATCTCTCCAGAACCACAGACAGAGGAACATCCTTATCTGAATCAGACTCAGCCCCCGGATCTACTACAGTGTTCGTCATCGGCTGCTTTAGCGACGCTTCCCGTAGCGGCCGTAGGATAGCCTCAACGATAGCCAGTAGCTCTGAAGGTTCCGTAGGTGCCATCGAAGGAGGAACATCCTCCGCATCACCACCTAAAGATGACATCGCACTCGGAACGACACAAGCTGTGGTGGTTCCTACAATAAAAAAAGGAGAGTCGGGTATGAATAAAATGAGCTAAATATTTTAAAGGCGTCATAAAAAGAATCATACCGAGGCCCACGGAAGCACGAAGCCTCTCCTCTTCCTCAAATGTTTTGAGGAACGCCAAAAGAGCCTTTTCAGTGGAGATGCCTATTAAGAAAAGAGCGTTAATAAAGCGTAACAAACTCTAAGATATACAAAAGAGTATGAATAAGATATGCCTGATGCCGCAAAAGAAGCAAACGGTGCTTGCTCGTGGGCTAATCACTCAAAAGCCTTAATAGCAGCTTGAAAATTAGTTGCAACGTTCTTATCAGTAAAAGCTTCAAACAGATTGTCATTGGTGCCGTATTTGGACAAGCCTTCGCTATATGGAGCATGAGGATCCTGGCCAAATACAACGTCCGCCGAAAACATGGATTTTTTCTTCTTTTGAGAGCCGACAGCAACACTTGACGATAGGAGCTTGCGCTTTACAGGCCTCTTGGGACGTCGAGTCCTGATTTCTGAGCTAATACCTGACTCAGGAGACGCTGTAGCCATCACATCACCAGAAGCACTTACGTCCGGTCGTGGCTTAGCCGCCGACACTATTGGAAAGGCTCGCGGAACTACAACCGCGTCGCTCTCTCTCAAGGAAGGATGAACAACTGCTCGCCGTTTCAGTGGAATCGTGGGGTTACTAGCCAAAACAGAATCCTTATGATCAAGGAGCATCCGCCCTTCTTCTTTGATAATGGCACCCGTAGCATGCTGGTACCGGGCTATGTAGACGTTTGAGGACTTCGGAATATGACTTGGCTCAGAAATCAGAAAATGAGACCTCGTGTTCAGCCGCATAAAATGGTGCACTGCGCTGTGAACGCTCTCCTCTGAAGCAACCGGATCAACAAGAAATGCTTCGAGAGGAACGCCTTGGTTATAACAGATTGCTAAGCAAAGCGATGCGGGTTATACCTCATGAATAACACCGAGGTATTTTTCCTGAATACTAGGAAACCCGGCCTGATGGAATAAGATGCAGGATCCCCCGGGCCCTCAAAACAGAAACCCCATCCTTAAAGACATCGTGAAGCAGCTGGACCACTTTGGAGGGTTCTTTACCAATGGTCAAGACTCTATTAACAAAAGTCATGCTGTCCCTGACCATGCGCGGACGCAGGAGCAATCGCCGAGACTCTCGCAGTGTTGGGTCCAGAGAAAAAGCATCGACCAGTTACATGACCTGGGGGAAATTGTACCCTTCATAAAATCTAGGTCTTTATGCACACCAAAGGCACCCAACACGTCCATCTTAATGCATGAGGTGAAGTAATGCAAAGAGAGATTTACGGGCTTCAAACCGGGATGGGTGGTGTCAGCCGCTATACTTAGGCCATGATATAAATAGGCCAATCCTGCAACCCTAACAGCCATATGCGTCCCCGCCGCAACACGATGAGCTGGATAGAAAATAGATGGTCTCATTTGGCGAGGATGCATTGGGAGTGCAAACCAGCTCAGCCACAAACCAATGAAGCACATAAAAAATGTTTCCTCGTCAATCTCCGGAGCGACAATTTATGCAAAATGGGCGCTGGGTGTATCCGGAATAAAGAACTGCTTTAAATCCACATCTGCAATCGGCAATTTGTCCAAGCCAAATCCGAACGGATCATCAAGCTTAGAAAATTTCGCTGCCTTCTTCGATAAAACCTCCGGATGAAGGAAACGGCCAACAAAGTCCGTAAAGCTTACACCATGCCCCTCGGACTCCAAAAACAAGCTTTTATAGATATTTAACACTTTGGTCAGGCTCGGGAACTTGTGTTGGATAGAGTTTTCCGGAGTGAGACCCATGACTACCAATTCGGTAGCAAAGATATACTCGTCGGGAGGAAGTATCTCTTCATAATGCTCCCCTCTGACAGTTAACATAGAAATATCTGCGAACTCTTCCAGCGAAATCGATACCTCCCGATCCGATAATAGAAACGTGTGGGTCGACATATTACACCGTTCCAAGAAGTATTTAACTCACCACACATGAGGAGTGTGGTAATAGAAGAGAGACGCGTAGACCGCTGGGTATAACTCGGTATTCAGCAGTAGTGATTTCTTTGCTGATAAAATGTAACGGGCCCACTGGAGGTAACCAGCCGGATTTCGAGGGGTCACTTCTATTGTGTAAACCTGACCCCAAGGACGCACTTCCCCTTGACACATGCGACACCCCAAAATATGTAGGGCCATCGGCTGCTGGACTGGTATCGACGCCATGGAAGGTTGGAGACGACCCTCCGTGGTCCAATTGACCTCTTCCACAGCGTAAGCGACCTGCGGAGGGTCAGCATAATGAATCGAAGGGATCGGTTCTGATGGCGCCGCACAAGTAAAGCTGCGCCGATCCCCATTAATATAGCTATACCACGCAACCCATAAATGAAAGGATTTCCGTTCCGAATCGTAGTCCCGAATTAAAGCAAGGACTTCACGATCAGTAGGGGTGTCGGCAAAAGCACTCTTTGAACGAACATAAGGGAAAAAAGAACCGGAAGCCATGGTACCTGAAAAGAAAAACCAGTGGAGGGTTAGCGATTAAAATACTAAAATCACTACAGTCTAAAAGAAATTCAGTGGGCCCTACAAAATCTAGGTGATATCTCATCAATGATGAACATGCGCCCATTGTGAGAATCCAAAATGATTCTCATTACGTGAATAGTCCCATTAAACAGTGGAGTTAAAAACTCCCAATGTTCTCGAAAAGCGGTTTCTGTTAAGAATAACAACAGATTCAAATCTATAAAGAGGGTATTAAAACCCTAAAAAGGAAAATGCTCAAGAAAAGGAAGGGGAATAAAATTCCCAAAAAGTCAAAAAAAATTTCAGAGTTAAGCTCTGCAAGACAAGAGGGAATTGAATTCCTCCAATAATGGGTTTAAATCCCAGAAATCCCCATGATGAGAAATAGATGGGAAACACAATGGAATTAAATTCCAAAGACTCTCAAAGATCAGAATCAATGAAAGGGTAAAACCCTAAGAAAAGAACTAGAGATTCTCGAGGATGTCCATCGACTCAAGACCCACGGTCTACTAAAAAAAGGTTTTTTTAAAGATTTCTAAGAGATCAATTCAAGAAAAGAGCTAAGATCTGTTAATGGATTAAAAATCCAAAACAAAATAAAAAGTCTTTTAAGAGCCGAGCTCTGTTCATAATCCTTACCATAATTTTTGGTAAAGTTTAACTCTGATCAGAAGCAGTTATGTGGGCAGAGATCTAAACTCTGAAATGAGAATTAAATTCTCAACAGAGAAAAATTCAAAGAGGAATATAATGAGACAGCAATCATCTCAAAGGCCAAAGGCCCTATTTATAGGACGTGGGAAGGGCAATTCAACTTCCTAGAAAATCCTACGGTGGTAAAAGTGATATCGTTGCACTCACGTGTGAGCCACGTGAGAACAACGGTGGGGGGGCATCTGTTCCCCTAATATTTAAACATAATAAAAAAAGATAGGCTCTGTTAAATTTTAATGAGGAAGCGCCTCACGTACTCCCCACAAGGGCGCCAGTGGCAGCACTAACCCCTTAGGATCAAATCCTATTGTGGCATCGCACGTAAAGCTCACGTAGGCGCCAATGTGCAAAGCACAGGAGCGCCTACCATATATAAGAATTAAATTCTTAAGTGGCGTTCACGTGCATAACACGTGAGCGCTGGCACCCAAGTTAAAATCAGGTAGAATTAAATTCTACATGAGGATATTTCCCTGAAAAATTGGGATACTTTCTGTTAAAAAGAGCCGTTGGATCAAAAATCCAATGGTGATGATAAATCATCAAACAATAGAATTAAATTCTATCAGGAGAAAATATCTCCCAAATCTTTCTATGTGAGAAAAATATTCTCGGTTGGATCAAAAATTCAATGATAGAATTAAATTCTATATTTGCGAATATATTTCCCCAATTTTTCTAAATAAAGAAAAATTGCTCTCTGTAAAACAGAGAGCTCTTAGATTAAAGATCCAATGGTGATTGAAAATCATCCTTTGACAAAATAAAATTTTGTATATAAGAAAATATTTCCCTGATCTTGTTAAAAACAAGAAAATATATTATATGAAACAAAAATCATTGGATCAAAGATCCAACGGTGGATAAAATCCTTTGAACAATTTTAAGACCAATTAAATTAATTGGAATCTCTAAATGAGAGATTTTATCAAACTAATTAACAATTTGCCTCTATTATATAAAAGACCCGAGACTTCAAGTCTCAGGAGGAGAGAGAGATATAGAGGGAACCCCCCATAAGCTTCTGCAAAAATATAGAAGGCTCTAAAAAACAACAGAGAATTTAATTCTCAATAGAGAAGGAGATCTTCCTCCTCTCAAATCTTAGGTAAAGAAACCACAGAGATCAAAATATCTTCTTTACCTATCATAGCATATCTAAGGGTTTAACCCTTCTTAAAAACTTAGTTCTTTCTCTGTTTCTGAAATCCACAAGACAAGTCTCTCATAAGTTGAGAATTTAATTCTCTTCGAGAAGATCTTGTTCTTGAGAATCAAACATTCAGAAAAGACTAGGAAAAAAAGAACATATCCTATAGGAATTCAATTTCTCTGAAAATAGGGTTTAACCCTAAAAAGAAACTTAGTTCTTATAAAAGAAAAAAAGAACTTAGTTCTTAAAGAAAACTTGATCTCAGATCTTCAAAACAAAAATCTTGGTGATCATTAATGGTAAAAATGCCATTAACAGAGATTCAATCTCTGAAAAAGAAAAGGAATTAGCGCATCAAGTGCTTCCCACGTGGGCACCTCCAACAGCGCCCAGTGCCTCAAGTGAAAAACACACGAGTGCCCAAAACAGAGGGCCAGCGTCTCATGTGAAGCACACGTGAGCGCTGAGTAAAGTGTTTAGAACTTCATACGCAGCCAAAACGGCTAATTGCTTAACACTGACTGGGCAGCGCCCGACGCCACACGTGAAACACATGTAGGCGCTCGACAAAATAAATGATATATCACCGCACGTGCTCCTCACGTGAACGCCATATAAAAAGTTCTTAGCACTTCATACGCAGCCAAAACGGCTGAGTGCTTAACACTGATTGGGCAGCGCTCGGCGCCTCACCTGAAACACACGTGGGCGCTCAACAAAATAAATGATTTAGCGCTGCACGTGCTCCTCACGTGGACGCCATATAAAAAGCGCTTAGCACTATATATATTCAGCCAAAATGACTGAGTGCTTAACACTGATTGGGCAACGCCCATAACTGAAGGCTTCACATGACATCCATGTGAGTGCCAGAGCTTCAAATAAGTGCTTAGCACTTTTGCATAAAAAAAGGGGATGAACAAACAGAGCCCAAATAAGTGATTAGCACTTTTGAATAAAAGAAAGAAAAAGAAAAGACTGAGTAGACTAAGCCCAAATTAGCTAAGTCTCTCTGAAAAGTTTTCTTGCAGCTGAGCCCAAATGCTCTGTTATTCGGATCTCATCTAAAATTTAATGATCCTTAAAAATATTGCTAAGTTGATCTTAGTCTCAAATATGGCTAACGTATCCTTAATTAAAAATAAATTGAGCCCAAATGCTTATATATTTAAGTTGATCTTAATCTCAAACTAGATTAACGGTCCTTAAATAAAACCAAACCTTTTTGAACTAGAGGAATATATAACCTAAGTTCAAAACCCAAACCCAAATCTAAAATATACAGATTTGGACCGATCCGTGCCCTACGGGCGACAACAAAAAATAGTCTTTGTATACAATCCACGGGCAACTTTAACAAACAAAATAACACACGACACGAAGTGAACTACTGGAGAAGGAGAAAGTGGTTATCGCACGTAATTAACTGCAGGGGCTTACGCCTGTAGGAAAGAGCGTCCCCACAATTAAAAACCCCTCACAAATGAGGGGGAACCTGATAAAGTCTGCTACAATGGTCGCATCTGTCCAAACCTCCGATATATGGTGCCATAAATCAACTTGATATCTTCGAAGAGGTGGATGGATATGTCCAAATAGTATCTGCCCCCAAATTCAGGCCAGACGTTCCCGCGTCTCGGTCCGGTCTTTCGGCGGTGAACACCAGGTACAGGGTAATGAGATTGCTTTGTAATTAGAAGCGTTCCGAGCGGGGATGTGTCTACTCTTCTCGCCTGAGGTTTGTGGTATCCTATATTGCTTCCGACTTGCCCCAGGATAGCTAGCATTGAATTCGTGGACGATTCTCTTCGGATTCCTGGTTTGGCTGAAAATTGACCGTATTCCCTTCGACTTGAGTCTTCTCTTCTCATTCCTTTGCTACAAAAATCACCCCAGTACTCGCAAGGACGATCCGAGCTGGGTTTATCTTTCTTTTTAAAAGCACAAAAGTAGGGCGATCGGGTCAGGGATAGTGGTTGTCCATTTTTCATCCATGAGTAGAAGGAGAAGTTTGTGTTCGTTAATCCTCCGAAAGTAAAGGATTGGCCGGTGCCCACCAAATGGCACAGGATAGATTGCCCAAGGGTCAAGCAGTCAAACGCCCCAGAGGCAGGGGTAGCGTCGCAGTGGGAGCTGATCCAGCGGGCCGATGTCCTACTTTCCGAGCAGGCTTTGAGCTAGGCGGGACTCAGTCCCGCGCGTTTTAGAGGCTTAGTGTAGTTTGTCGTCCTCGTTGCCGATCTTTTATTTTATTTTATTTCGCAGACCCTATAGACCATTGAACATCATGGCCGCCCTGACCGCCAAAGTAAAAAGAAGAAAGAGCGAAGACGCTAGTTCGTCCAAGCCCGCGCCGAGGGACGGAGCCCCAGAAGGTCCCCCCTAAAGTCTTCGCCGCTCCTCCTATCCTGGAGGAGCGCAGGAGCGGAAGGCAAAAGCATGCTCAGGAACAGGCTCCTGGGGCCAGACCGGAGGCTCCCTCCTCCGCTGAGTCTCCGGCCAAGAGACTTAAGAAAGTGGTTTTCCGGCCGTCCCTGGCCGGGATACAGGTGCAGGAGGGCGACTTCTGCATAGAGATGTCGTCGGGGGTTTCCATGGCCGACAGTTTGCTGGCGTACATGGAGAAGGTAGAGGGGACCAGGATTCCCCGGGGTACTATGAAGGCCCAGGTCGCGGCGATTGCCCAGGAGGCCATCCAGGTCGGTAATCCTCAAGAAAAACAAAATTTTCCAAGTGATTTTTCCTCTACTTAGTTTCTGACAAATATTGTTCGTGTTTTTCTGTAGGTCCTGTAACACCCTGGTACATTTATACTATATATTTTGGGTGTTTTAGATCTTGTGGTAAAATTCTTTACAATGGTTGTTTTTGACTTGTGAATGATGCAATTAGTAGCTATGGTTATTATCAGAGTCGACTCGCATGTTTGAATATGGCGCGAGGTTATATCAAATATTTGCCAGTACAGTGTATCAATGTGAATCGAGTGTTGAATATATATATATAATATATTTTAAGCTCTACATATCTCTTTATAATACAATATAAAAACAAATAATATTCTTTTCTTATCCAGCCTTGCATGACAAACTACCCCATATCAGGTGGTTGCACCCATATATTATGTTCATATCCTAAGAGTTAGACAGACAAATAATTTAAGATTTCTACGTATATTTACATAGATTTTTATTGGGGCTATATTATTTAATTACAGAATATTGCATTATGGTTAAAATCCTTACGCATATTCTTTATATTTAAAAACTATATTTTTAAAGGGATACAGGTAATATTCGGAGCAATCTAGTATTATTTGTAAAATCCTACAATATATATATATATATATATATATATATATAATATATTATATAACAGTTTATATATATAAATATATATTATATTAATTTTTTAATAAAAAATCTCTCTGTCTTTATCTCTCTCCGTCCCTACCTCTCTCTCCCTATATATATATATATATATATATATATATATATATATATATATATATATATATATATATATATTATTAATAATAATATATCATTTTTGTTATAAACTCTCTCTCTCTTCCCCTCGTATTCATCTCCCTCTCTCCCTCTCGAAGAACCCTAACCCACGCCGTCGCCGCCTCCTTCTCGTCGCCATCCCCCTCTTGTCGTCGTCGCACTTTCTCGTCTTCTCTTCTTTCTCGCCGTCAGCACCTCCTTCCTCCGCTTTCCCCATAGGCTCGCCGAGCCGACCCCGATGCCAAAACCCACCTCTTTCTTCCTCCTCTCTCGCCGTCGCCTGAATGCGACCACCTCCATCACCTTCCTCGTTTCGTCAGCAACACTAGAGCACCCACAGCACACCGCATCATCTTCTTCTTTCCTTCTTCTCCTTCTTTTTCCCCGATCATTATTAACCTTATCGGCCACAACGCCTTGCCGTCGACTGCGTCTCCCCGTCACCTAGTCGCCGACCGCCCCTTTCCTCTCTTTACCCTCGCTAACCCCAGAACCCAGCAACCCCGCCATCTTCTTCTTTTTCTTCTTTTCTTCTTTTCCTCTCTTTTCCGACTAGTTCGCTGGAGTTGTTCACCGCCGACGAGCATGATCTAGACAACCCAGTCGCCGTCGTCGTCTAGTCCAGTTACCACGTCACGCAGTTGCTCGGCCAGGTTAAGTTTTACGTACGTGAGTTTGGCATCGTGACATTATTCGATTTTCGGAATGTGATATCCGTATACTCGTCGTGAGATTTCGATCAGGCAAGTTCTAAACTTGCAACATGCTATTTTCTTTATATCAATATTTATATGAGTGATTATAGTACATGTGTTTTACTATTCAGCAAATATTACCGATTTACAGTTTTATATTATCAGTTTGTATCCGTACCAATAATGGGTTATCTAGTTGCATGCCGGATCATCACAATATTATCATACTACTATATCAGTTCAGTAATCTTTATCTAGATTGCCATACACCTAGTAACAGACGTAAAACGGTTATTACAGATAGATACATATGCATCCTGGCATTAGTTATGTTTACCGTGTTTAGATATTGGTTATAGTTTTACATTTGGTGTCTATTTTGATTAAAATATATTGCATAATTTGTACACGAGACATTACTGACCTGTTACATAGATCATCTTCTAATGCCGACAATCCTGACTTATTGTCCTGATGGACGCAACTTGTTGTCTACATAGACAAGACCTGTACCTGCTTGATCCTGTGTTGGCATTGATTTATATCATCAATACCCGACTTGAACACAAAACCTAGAGGGAAAAGGGGAAATCAATAATGAAACCTGACTTATAACTCAACAGTTCGATACTTTCCAGAGACTGATCAGTTGATATGGGCTTCGGCCGGTCCCGGAATAATGCTGACATTATTCGTCTATACATGATACCTGTTTTTACTGCTTAGCGGCACTTCTCGGATTCAGCCCCGAGAGTCTTGACCGTGGTCCCGGGCACGCACGGGATACTATTGAGTTACATCGACGATTCCATTTTATTGATTTCAAAGACTTGTAGAATAGATAACTTAAAAGAACAGACTTTAGGATACACATCACATACATATAGCTCACTATTTTATACTTGTGTTTATTATTTATACGTATATTTAATCATAGCATCCTATCCTGGTTATTACTATTATTTTGATATTTATGATGCACGAACGTCTGGGTTTTGCATGGCCTAATTCCTATGACTTTGTCGCAGGAAGATCAGGAGTATTTTAGCAAGCAAGCCGAGCTATGAGGAGCTAGATGTTTAGTTTTAGAGGATTGGTTTATTTATTTCCGTAATTTTATTTTGTCAATGTGATCCCATAAGGAACGTGATTCAGATATTATTTTTATTGGATCTTAATTCGTTTCCACTATATGCATTTCTCGACTTTTATCTACTGTGGCAGATGGACATGTGTTAGTTAGATTTTATATACTGTTCTTTATATCTGATTGACAGCCGTAATGTGACTATGGAGGGATTATTCCTAGCCATAGGTACCATGGTCGGCTCTGTCACGTGACGTATTTATGTATTTTGGGAAGCGGGGCGTGACAGCCCTTCAATGTTGCACCCTTCTAGCTGCCTTGGAGGCCGAGGAGGTTGCCCCGGCAATGAAAAAGGCCGGAGAGTCATCCTTGTTGGATATATGTATGCCCTAGAGGCCATTATATGATAGTGGATGTATTTGTACATATATATATATATATATATTCAGTGCACATTCTTGCTCGACATGATAGTATGCTATCTGGTTCTTCTTTATCTGACATGCTCATTTGATCATGCTTTTATTCATTCACACATGTTGATAAAGCCCTGAGGATATTGGCTTGACTACTGTGATTATGATAGAGATCATACTAGTGGGACATCTGTAGTTTGTAAGCATATCCTGAAATGTCCCTAGTCGTAGGTATATCGAGACGGGGCATCGATATACCAGAGTAGACTAGCGTATATGATACTAGACCCATATGATGGGCGATGAATGTTCCCACATTCATCGATGTTTGACATCGAGATCATATACGGGTGCTCAGTGGTGACTGGGTACACTGGACGGACTCACCGAGAACTCCTATATGGAATAATATCTATCGTCGGATAGCAGTTCTCAGGTGACACTGGTGCAGGTTAGTCTGTAGACCCGAGATCGTCATAGAGTCTTGTATGTTCTCCCACTGTACTTTGATTACCACCCTACCACGGCTCTACTGAGTCGTGCAAACAGGTGGCCGTTGGGTACAGTCCCGAGACACACGAAGGCGATGAGCGATAGGAGGGGTTTCGTCTCTCCCGGTATTGGGAGTTGATGTTGTGCTGTGCTCGACTGGTTATATCAGTAAGTCCCTGGCCAGGGCTGCTGAGATTTACTGATAAGTGTTATCAGTAGTTTCTCGATCTGTTATAGACCATTCACCGGCACGACTTATCGAGTTATTGGGGTCGACGTGACCATCCCTAGGCTCGATATGCAGCATATCTGACGAAGAGACCGGACTGTACGGTAGTGTCGCCGGTTGGCTCGACAAGAGTTGTAGCAGGTTCGCTTGTTTTCTTCTGATCGCTCAATACCCGGGTGGCCGTTACGTTTAGCTGACTGCTTGCGGCTTGGGGGTGCTTGATATGATCATCACCCACTGCCGGCGTATTGACGAATCTTAGAGTCCCACAAAGGAGTTACCTAGTCCAGGCGAAACGTTGTGGTGCGCGTATGCGATATACGCATGGACCCGGTTAAAATGCGCGTATAAGATACCGTATATTAATCGGACGGCTTGCTTTTAGTAGGGTCGTATGTGATATGGCCGGATTGATAAATCAAGTGTTGATTTATCATTTAACCATTAGTTTCTCACTAGAAATCCTTTCTTGTATTTTTGGATGTATGCATGCATGTATGCATTCTTTCTTGTTCATGCACATTTGGATGTGCATGCACACATACATACATACATACATACATACATCATCTTTCATGGTTGTATATACGTAGAAAATGGTGGCAATATAAGACTCACACCATGGTTTTATATATATGTATTATTATTGCATTTGTTTTAAAACAAAAGAAAAAGAAAAGGATAATTCATGGTTTAGATTCTACACTCTTCTTCAACTAACCATGCTCACCTACTTTTAACCATGGATTAACTTTTCTTTTGTGTTTTAACTCAAATTCAATAATATCTTTATGATTTAACCATGGTTTGAGATGAGAAGTGGAAAATATATATACATATATTTTCTATTTTTTGATAAGAGATTATCTTTTCTCTTGTTCTCAAAAGGCCATCATCTTCTTCCTCCTTCTTCTTTTGCTCTCTAGATTTCTCTAGTGAGCAAAACACTCACCAAGTTAGGTTTTTGAAGTGAGAAAAGCCACCACAACATCATTCTACACAAGTCTTTCCCACTTGTTTAGAGTGTTAGCTTCATTCTCTTCTCTTGATCAAGTGAAGTTGCAAGCTTGGCACAAAGGAGCTTCGGGTGGATCGTTGTGGACACTAGAAGACCTCAAACGAACCCTTCTCCAACCCTCAAGTGGCCAAGGAGTCTAGCATAGGGAGCTACAAAGGTTGTACTCTCAAAACCCTAGCCTTTGTTGCTTGTGATGTTGTTTAAAGTTATGAAACCCTAATTTTCTAGGATTGATTCTTTGTGTGTTCACTTAGCACTCTAAAAAATTAATCTTTGAGACATATGATGCTTCCAAACCTTTCATAGGGTGCTAGATAAACTTAACATTGGTATCAGAGCCGACCTAGAACATTAGGCGATAATTTAGCGAAGTAAAAACTCCGATCGAACCGAAATACGGTTTTTTGGGACACTCTCTGGACAATTTTTCAAAACTGTTATTTTCCAAAATTAAAAATATATAAAAAATTCAGCAGGTAAATCTAAGAAACACTGTAAAAAATGATGCAGTGAACAGTAATTTCCGCCGCGGAAAAGCGGCCAAAGCTTGCTTGGGCCGCGGTTCCGCGGCCGTACAGGTGAGTCAATGCATGGTTTTTATACAGTAATACTTATAACTGCTTGTTGATATTTTTGGGTATTTTTAATCTGGTCTAAGTGTTATTTGTTCTGGATATTGTTTTGAGTTCTATGATTCGATCGGAATTTTAACTTCATGTTTTTCCGGATAATTAGAAAGTATTGAATTGTTCGAACGAGGGTCATTTGCTCACTTTTCACGGGGTTTAAATCTTTCGGAAATACGTGCAAGTTTTGTGGTGGACCCTCTAGAAGACAACAAACTTTAACTCGATTATGTGACCGTCTTAAACTGCCTTTTGAACCTTAGGGTTTGGGGCAGTACGGCGTACCACATGTGAGGCGTTGGCTTGACCCTTCTACGGCTGGACCGCTACTACTGTGACACACTCCGGGTTTTTGAACTCCGCTCAAGTGTTGAGCTTTAGGGAATTTTGGGTATTTGATCATTCGTTCGAAAACTTTAATACTGTCTATTTATCTGGAATGTGATGCAATGTGTGGAATTCATATAGCTAGACATAAAATACGAAGTATGTGATATTTCGCATTTACGATGTCTAAAGAGAATGTGGATTCCAGATATTGCAGTTTTACACTTTCTTTTCTGTGACCGTAAGTGTAGTATGTCGGTATCGCCGGTTTCGTTGCTATACATCAACGACAATCGGGGTACGCATATTTACTTACGTTGATGATATATGATATTATGTGTTGCTGAGATATGATGTGCAGGATTGTCGCGATTGAATAGCCGGGGGGGTTTATGTGAGATGAGAGTTTTATATTTTCATTCATGTAAATTCAAATGTAATGTAATATTCTTTTATTTGGGACACTTCCAGGTTGAGGTTGATGTCACCAGTGTTGTATATTATTTACTTTTCCGCATTAGGATAGACCCAAGGAGGGGAGCACAAGTGACCGGGTTCTGGGGTTCAGTGGGAGGCCATCTCGAGGAGTCGAGACCAGGTCTCCTAAACTCCAGGATTGGTAGGGTCGCTTGCCGCTCTCGTAGGGGTCTAGGGTATGGGCTTGGCTATTCATCACGACTGTGGAATCCGTATTTTCTATTGTTGGCTAAATACTAAATACGGACGTTCTAGTATATCCCACATTATATATATGTTTCTGCTACCTGTGTTCTGAGATATCTGAGACGAATGATATATTATATATGAAATATATAGTAGACGTTGCTTATGTTTTACACCCGCGCTAGTCCCGTCCCGGTATGCCGTTAGTTAAGTAACCTAACGGTGCATAACGGAACATTGCGGCGAATGCGGATGGCATAAGCGTACATGTTATTTTCGTTTCTTTTCTGTGATTGGCTTAAGGACTTAAATGATGGGATTACATTAATATGATTAATGTAAAGAAAATAAACCTAAAAAGATGTTGTAGAATCGGATTTTTAAACCACTCGGCTCTTTATGAAAAAGCTACATTTCAAAACTGCGGAGCTTAAGCCACTCCTTTTGAAAACCATTTGATTCTGCAACGATATCAAGTTCAAAGCGTTAAAGATTTTCTTAAAAATCATCCGCAACCCTCCGTCATTTTAGGAAGTAGAGTACTTAATATTCGTGCTACGTTTGTTGACTTTAGTTAAGGCGTAGTGTACGGTAGCTAAGTGATGTCTTCCTACATTGCATATGATGCAGATTAATTAGGACATTCATGCGACTTTGTTGACCATAGTTAAGGGTCATGTGAGTGGGTCTAATTAATCAAGAAATGACGGGTAGAACTTGACTGGTACTTATGATTTGTTGACCTTAGTTAAGGTCATAAGTACTAGGGGTAAAAACCACATCGGGAATTTCAATAGTTGAAATTTGCAATGAGATTGCATACCTTCCATATGATGGTTGGATCCCGATCCCACTGTGGGCAATAGTTGCTCCTAGGAGAGTTTTGCAGTTTACAATTAGCTAACTCATTAGGTGTCTAGAAAGGTGTTAACGGGGCTACGCCTCTGGGAAAACGAGGTTTACTTTAATTAGGTCCGTGCGAAAGCACGGGGAACCTCTCTCAAGTACCGACACTGGCCTGGCTGAACGGTTAGCGAAGTTGTAGACTGTAATTAATCCTGGCTAGTTTTTCTTTTTAAGGTTTGAAAGAAAAACTCGATTAAAGCAGTGGGAAACATCGATTAGACAAGATAATAACCAATCTGATCTATGCAAGAGCTTTCGCTGAGTGTATTCTTTTCTCTCTCTTAATGGCAGATACCCATGACTGGACTCAAGCTTCTACTAGATAAAAACAAACTGAATGGGACCAATTATAAAGACTGGCTGAGGAATTTGAAAATAGCCTTGACTTATGATAAAGTATCATATGTCCTCACAGCTTTAGCCCCGCCCGTCCCAGGTCCAAAATCCTCAGTTGCGGACATTGAAGTCCGCAAGACATGGGACGCTGACTGTGCCACGGCCAAATGCCTCGTGCATGTATCGATGGATAACACACATCAAAAGCAGCACGAGAATATGGACATCCACGCCATATTGCTCCATACAAAGGAGTTGTATAGAGAGCAATCCCGTGTATTACGATACGAAACATCAAAGAAATTGTTTCAGATGTGAATGGCCCCTGGCACACCAGTAGGAGACCATGTTCTAAAGATGATAGCTCTTATAGAAGAGCTTGAGGACCTTGGATGGACGATGAACAATGAACAATATACAGATATTATTCTGCAGTCCCTCCCCTCCACCTTTGCTCAATTCATAGTGAACTTCAACATGCACAACATGGAGAAGGAACTCCCTGAACTCCTTAATATGTTAAGGAGTGCAGAGAGCACTATGAAATCAGCAAAAACTCCCGTTATGACTGTTGGACAGTCTTCCTCTTCTCGCCCAAAAGCTAAGGCCAAGGGAAATAAAAAGAAGAAGCCCACCAATCCTAAGGGAGGAGTTAAAAATGTGAAGGGAAAGGAAAAGTCCAAAGCTGGAGACTCGGGGAAAGGGGAATGTTTTCATTGCCACAAGACAGGACATTGGAAGCGCAACTGCACGGAGTATTTAAATCTCAAGAAGAAGCATGGGGATGCTTCTGCTTCAGGTGCGTTTGTAACAGAAAACTGTTTTTCAATAAACTCTGCTTCCTGGGTATTAGATACCGGTTCAGGTTCTCACATTTGCAATTCTATGCAGGGGCTGAGAAATAGCAAGGTTTTGAAGACAGATGACCATACTCTCCGCGTTGGAAATGGTTCCAATGTACATACAGTCGCAGTGGGAGAGTATCACTTGGGGTTGCCATCTGGATGTATATTGGTTTTGAACCCATGTTATTTTGTACCAAGTATGCTTTGTAATATAATATCTGTTTCTTTGTTAGACAATGAAGGATATAATTTTGTATTGCAGAACAATGTTATGAACATTCACTTGAATCAAATGTTGGTTGGGTATGGTACGCTTAATAACGGGATATGCGTCCTAAATCAACACACAGTTTTCAGTATACAACACACTAATAAAAGAAAACTTTCAGAATTAAATGAAGCTTTTCTTTGGCACTGTAGACTTGGTCATATTAACGAAACAAGACTAAATAAGTTACACAAAGATGGATATTTAAACCCTTTTGAATATAAATCTTATGCGACTTGCCAGTCTTGTATCAAGGGTAAAATGACCAAAACTCCGTTTACCGGACACGGAGAAAAAGCTACTGAGCTCCTAGGCCTCATACATAGTGATGTATGCGGGCCAATGTCTACACAGGCTAGAGGCGGTTTTTCATACTTCATTACGTACACTGACGATTTCTCAAGATTCTGTCATGTATTTTTATTAAAGCACAGGTCCGAAGCTTTCGAGAAATTCATTGAATATAAACAAGAAGTAGAAAAACAAACCGGCTTGAGTATCAAGATGCTTCGATCAGATCGAGGTAGAGAGTATCTCAGTATGGAATTTGCAAACTTCCTAAAAGAAAATGGGATTCTCTCTCAGCTCACTCCTCCTTACACACCACAGCACAACGGTGTGTCAGAACGACGGAATCGGACCCTATTAGATATGGTCCGTTCCATGATGAGTGATGTTGAGTTACCCGTCTCATTTTGGAGGCATGCATTAGAGACTGCAGCGTTTCTTTTGAACAGGGTTCCAACCAAAACCGTGTCTACCACGCCATATGAGATATGGCATGGGAAGAGACCATCTCTTAAGAGAAGATTTGGGGTTGCCCGGCCTATGTTAAAAAGCAGAATCCGGACAAACTCGAGACACGGTCAGTCATGTGTAACTTTGTGGGTATCCAAGGAACTCTTATGGATATCTATTCTACCACAAGGAGGAACAAAAGGTGTTTGTTTCTCAGTATGCCACATTCTTAGAAAAAGAGTTTTTCACAGATAAAGATGATGGCAAGGTGGTGGATCTAGAAGAGGTTCTAGAGACACAAACTACAAATGACGATTTGGTTGAACCGGCTGTTGCAATAGAAACTGAGGAACCTCGGCCATTCCGTAGGTCTGGTAGGACTTCTCGCCCACCGGAGAGGTACTACGGTTTCCTCATTTATGGTGACGGAGAAGACTGCATCATGGATGATGATGATCCTACCAGTTTTCAGCAAGCTATCACGAGTGGAGACTCTGTGAAGTGGCTGGATGCCATGAGATCCGAAATGGAGTCTATGTACACCAACAAAGTATGGACTTTAGACGTTGTACCCCCTGGGGTAAAACCTGTGGGGTGCAAATGGATCTTTAAAAGAAAGATTGGTGTAGATGGGCAGGTGGAGACCTATAAGGCAAGACTTGTGGCGAAGGGTTTTCGTCAAAGACCAGGTTTGGACTATGACGAGACTTTTTCTCCCGTAGCCATGCTTAAATCCATTCGGATCCTACTTGCTATTGCTGCTCACTACGACTATGAAATCTGGCAGATGGACGTTAAAATAGCATTTCTAAATGGAAATTTAGAAGAATGCGTTTATATGGATCAGCCAGAGGGCTTCATTGACAGTGGGAGCAGCGGGAAAGCATGTAAATTGCTTAAATCCATATATGGGTTAAAGCAGGCATCACGGAGTTGGAACATCTGTTTCGATGATGTCATCAAAGAGTTTGATTTCATCAAAAATCCAGATGAACCTTGTGTTTATAAGAAGGCTGTAGGGAGAGCTGTCACATTCCTCGTATTGTACGTGGACGACATTCTTCTGATAGGAAATGATATTCCTATGCTACAGTCGGTCAAATCTTTCTTATCACTAAGGTTCTCCATGAAGGACCTGGGTGATGCCACATACATTCTGGGTATAAGGATCTATAGGGATAGATCCAAGAGGTTATTGGGACTGTCCCAAACCAAGTACATTAACACCATCCTAAAAAGATTTAGTATGGAAGACTCCAAGCAGGGTGCCTTACCCGCTTGCCATGGGGTCACTCTCTCTAAGGACTCTTGCCCGAAGACCGATGAAGAGAGAGCTCGCATGAGCATTATACCCTATGCTTCGGCAGTAGGATCTATAATGTATGCAATGTTATGTACACGCCCAGATGTAGCTTATGCACTTAGTGTTGTAAGCCGGTATCAATCCAACCCAGGGGAGAATCACTGGATAGCTGTGAAGAACATTCTTAAGTACTTACGAAGGACTAAAGAATTGTTCTTGGTGTATGGTAATGGAGACCTCCAAATGGAGGCATTTACCGATTCGAGCTTCCAGAGCGATAAGGACGCCAGCAAATCTATCTCTGGGTTTGTATTTACCCTCAATGGAGGGGCGGTAAGTTGGAAGAGTTCCAAACAGGATACCGTTGCAGACTCTACGATGGAGGCTGAGTACATTGCTGCAAATGATGCCGCTAAGGAAGCCGTCTGGATGAAGAAGTTCGTCTCGGAGCTAGGAGTAGTTCCAACCATTATTGATCCAATACCATTTTATTGTGATAATAATGGGGCTATGGCGTTAGCCAAGGAGCCCAGGTCCCATCAGCGGTCCAGACACATCCTGAGGCGCTTTCATTTGATCCGGGAGATTGTAGATCGCCGCGAGATCGAGATTAGGAGAGTAGACACAAAGAATAACACCGCGGATCCACTCACCAAGGCCCTCCCTCAGCCGCAGCATGAGCGACTTTTTGAGATGTTGGGTATGAGATACGCCAATAACTGGCCTTAGTGCAAGTGGGAGATTGTTGGATATATGTATGCCCTAGAGGCCATTATATGATAGTGGATGTATTTGTACATATATATATATATATATATATATATATATATTCAGTGCACATTCTTGCTCGACATGATAGTATGCTATCTGGTTCTTCTTTATCTGACATGTTCATTTGATCATGCTTTTATTCATTCACACATGTTGATAAAGCCCTGAGGATATTGGCTTGACTACTGTGATTATGATAGAGATCATACTAGTGGGACATCTGTAGTTTGTAAGCATATCCTGAAATGTCCCTAGTCGTAGGTATATCGAGACGGGGCATCGATATACCAGAGTAGACTAGCGTATATGATACTAGACCCATATGATGGGCGATGAATGTTCCCACATTCATCGATGTTTGACATCGAGATCATATACGGGTGCTCAGTGGTGACTGGGTACACTGGACGGACTCACCGAGAACTCCTATATGGAATAATATCTATCGTCGGATAGCAGTTCTCAGGTGACACTGGTGCAGGTTAGTCTGTAGACCCGAGATCGTCATAGAGTCTTGTATGTTCTCCCACTGTACTTTGATTACCACCCTACCACGGCTCTACTGAGTCGTGCAAACAGGTGGCCGTTGGGTATAGTCCCGAGACACACGAAGGCGATGAACGATAGGAGGGGTTTCGTCTCTCCCGGTATTGGGAGTTGATGCTGTGCTGTGCTCGACTGGTTATATCAGTAAGTCCCTGGCCAGGGCTGCTGAGATTTACCGATAAGTGTTATCAGTAGTTTCTCGATCTGTTATAGACCATTCACCGGCACGACTTATCGAGTTATTGGGGTCGATGTGACCATCCCTAGGCTCGATATGCAGCATATCTGACGAAGAGAACGAAATGTACGGTAGTGTCGCCGGTTGGCTCGACGGGAGTTGTAGCAGGTTCGCTTGTTTTCTTCTGATCGCTCAATACCCGGGTGGCCGTTGCGTTTAGCTGACCGTTTGCGGCTTGGGGGTGCTTGATATGATCATCACCCACTGCCGGCGTATTGACGAGTCTTAGAGTCCCATAAAGGAGTTACCTAGTCCAGGCGAAACGTTGTGGTGCGCGTATGCGATATACGCATGAACCCGGTTAAAATGCGCGTATAAGATACCGTATATTAATCGGGCGGCTTGCTTTTGGTAGGGTCGTATGTGATATGGCCGGATTGATAAATCAAGTGTTGATTTATCATTTAACCATTAGTTTCTCACTAGAAATCCTTTCTTGTATTTTTGGATGCATGCATGCATGTATCCATTCTTTCTTGTTCATGCACATTTGGATGTGCATGCACACATACATACATACATCATCCTTCATGGTTGTATATACATAGAAAATGGTGGCAATATAAGACTCACGCCATGGTTTTATATATATGTATTATTATTGCATTTGTTTTAAAACAAAAGAAAAAGAAAAGGATAATTCATGGTTTAGATTCTACACTCTTCTTCAACTAACCATGCTCACCTACTTTTAACCATAGATTAACTTTCCTTTTGTGTTTTAACTCAAATTCAATAATATCTTTATGATTTAACCATGGTTTGAGATGAGAAGTGGAAAATATATATATATATATATATATATATATATATATATATATATTTTCTATTTTTTGATAAGAGATTGTCTTTTCTCTTGTTCTCAAAAGGCCATCATCTTCTTCCTCCTTCTTCTTTTGCTCTCTAGATTTCTCTAGTGAGCAAAACACTCACCAAGTTAGGTTTTTGAAGTGAGAAAAGCCACCACAACATCATTCTACACAAGTCTTGCCCACTTGTTTAGAGTGTTAGCTTCATTCTCTTCTCTTGATCAAGTGAAGTTGCAACTTTGACAAAGGAGCTTCGGGTGGATCGTCGTGGACACTAGAAGACCTCAAGCGAACCCTTCTCCAACCCTCAAGTGGCCAAGGAGTCTAGCGTAGGGAGCTACAAAGGTTGTACTCTCAAAACCCTAGCCTTTGTTGCTTGTGATGTTGTTTAAAGTTATGAAACCCTAATTTTCTAGGATTGATTCTTTGTGTGTTCACTTAGCACTCTAAAAATTTAATCTTTGAGACATGTGATGCTTCCAAACCTTTCATAGGGTACTAGGTAAACCTAACAATCCTCGCATGAGGAAGAGCTCCTCGCCAAACTAAAGGAGGTTGAGGAAGATGATTCTTTGTGTGTTCACTTAGCACTCTAATTTCCTTTGAGTCGAGGCTGGTATCAGATGGCTTGAAGGCCACGAGGGTGAACGAGTCTCACCGGGCCTTGACCGAGTCTAACCGGGCTCTTCTGGCCTTGGCCGGCGAGGTCAACGAGCTTTTCGAGGCCATGAGAAAACAAAGGGACCTCTGTAAAGGGGATGTCCAGACGGCTCACAAGGCGGCGAAGCAGGCCGAGGATAGGGCAGAGAAGGCCGTAGAAGACCACAAAGCGTTAGACCAATTCTACGTTGACCTTGCAGATTCCATGGCCGTCGGGTGGCACAACGTTCTCGACGCTGTCAAGGAGATGGCATCCGGGTTCGACAACCGGGAGCTTCGTGCGAGGTATTCCCTTACGGAGGAAGGGCCCCAGGTAGAGTGGGGTAGAAGTTGGGCCAGCTATCGACAGAGCCCGGGCTTTGTTTACTTGGGCCATGTTAGGAGTTTGCCTATTTCGTGTACGTGCGCCTAGTAGAGGTCGGCCTATGGGTTTCAGTGCGAGGCCTTAAGTTCCACTGTTGGCGCCAGGCAGGAAGCTACCTAGCGGCCCCTTAGAGGAGGAATTTAGATCCACGGCGTCGTTGGGCCGGAAGCTACCCGTCGTGGATGGGACGAGCAGTAAATTGCTCAGCGGCCTCATGATGAGGGCTTTGGATCTACAGCGTCATCGGGCAGGAAGCTATCCGGCCACTTCGTGATGAGGGCTTTTGATCCACAGCGTTGTTGGGCAGGAAGCTACCGCTGCGGATGGACCGAGCAGGAAGTTACCCGGTAGCCTCATGATGAGAGCTTTAGATCCATAGCGTTGTTGGGTAGGAAGCTACCCACTATGGATGGGCCGAGCAAGAAGCTACCCGGCAGTCTCATGATGAGGGGTTTGGATCTACAGCGTTTTTGGGCTGAACCTACCCGCCGCGGATGGGCCGAGCAGTAATCTGCCCCGTGGCCTTATGATCCGGGCTTTGGATCCACGGCATCGTCGGGCAGGAAGCTACCCGCTGCTGATGGGCCGAGCAGGAAACTACCCGGCCGTCTCGTGATGAAGGCTTTGAATCCACAGTATTGTTAGGCAGGAAGCTACCCGCTGCGTATGGGCCTAGCAGGAAACTACCCGGCGGTCTCGTGACGAGGGCTTTAGATCCACAGCGTTGTTGGGCAGGAAGCTACCCGCTGCGGATGGACCGAGCAGGAAGCTACCCGGAGGCCTCATGATGAGGGCTTTGGATCCACGGTGTTGTTGGGCAGGAAGCTACCCACTGTGGATGGACCGAGCAGGAAGCTACCCGGCTGCAACGTGATGAGGGCTTTAAATCTACGGCGTTGTTGGGCAGGAAGCTACCCGCAGTGGATAGGACGAGAAGGAAAGTACCCAGCCGCCTTGTGATGAGGGCTTTGGTCGGCTACCTATAGGCACATCCGAGCTTCATTTACTTGAGTGAAGGGCCGGTCTTTGCTTGACGGGACAAGAAGCTACCTGCCGGCCCTACGGGGTGTTTTAGCATGGAAACAAAAAGAAACAGTTCAAATTGCAGAGAAGAGAGAATTTTTATTATTAAAGAAAATACAGATTCAATGATACAGTTTAAACTCTCTTGCATTGAATGACCGGATTCGGTGGGTGTCTTTGTTGCTCAGATTCGTGTCAGTCGGTGACGACCATGACCTTCCCGATCGTCAGCTCTCCGGCTTCAAGTTGGTCAGCTTGCCCCCTATCTGCATGAAGTTTGTTTCGTAGGTATTTTTCCAAGTGACCGGAGTGGATTAGCTCCTCGAGTAATCATATAGCTGTTTATAATCCTCGGTCGGGTGCCCTTGCGTCCGATGATAGGAACAATACGGGCCGCGGAGTCGCTTGCCCGGCTTTCGTGTCATCGGTGGTAGCTTAAAGAATCTTTCGCTCCTTACCTCCTCTAGCAGCTCGGCCTGCGAGACATTGAGAGGCGTGTACTCACAAAACCTCGGTGTATAAGGTTTCGACTGATCAGCCTTCTTCTTGTCTTCTTCCAGATCTATTTTCTTTTGGTTTGTCTAGTATCCTCGGAAAATATGAGCGTTAACCTCGGATTCGAGTTGGATTTCCCGCTGGGTCCAGACCTTTACCTTGGTCAGGGTCTTAGGTTGTGCCAATGCAAAAGAGTGAAGCCACTCTTTGTGCCTAAGACCAGACATCAGGGCGTTTATGACCGTCTCGTCCCGGTGCTCGGGTACCTCCAGAAAGGCATTGTAGAAACGGGCAATATAGTATTTGAAAGAATTCCTGTCCTCGCACTTGATGGTGAACAGGTAGTCAACCGATTTTTT
Organism: Agapanthus africanus; assembly: GCA_030015575.1. Lineage (NCBI taxonomy): Eukaryota > Viridiplantae > Streptophyta > Magnoliopsida > Asparagales > Amaryllidaceae > Agapanthus > Agapanthus africanus. Next base: position 353,600,565 of record CM057351.1, read on the forward strand.
TTGTCGTCGGTTGCCGACGAAGTGGATGAGGAACTGCGTGGCCAATTCTTCAAAGGTCGAGATCGAGTGTGGAGTCAGGCCACAGAACCAGTCTCGACCTGCTCGAATGAGGATGGTGGGGAATACTCGACACTTGGTGGCGTCCGAGTTATCCTGATAGCTCATGCTCGCAGAGAACGCGTCTAAGTAGTCTTTTAGGTTAGATTTCCCGTTGAAAAGAGCAAATTTTGGCGGCTTGTTCCGGGAAGAGACCCGCTCTTTTAGTAATTGCTCTGTGAAGAGCCTGATGACAGAATCCACCGAGTATTTGTCGATCCTCCGGACGTACGGGTGGACAGCCGCACGTCCTCGATCTTCTTCTCAAGGACCTCGATTCACTGTTGGTACCCTGAGGATTCTCCATAGTCGGAGTGCCTGCTGTCTCTGCTCTTGGCTTGCACGATGGAGCGGTTTCGGCTTTTCTCTATCACGTTCCTCAGATCCTCGGGATGGATCCTTCGTGGTTGTCCCCGACGTTCACTATGTGCGTGATCTTGATAATGTGGTGATGTCGGTTTAGCTTGAAATCAGGTGACCTGACCGACGCCTCTTTAGGGAGCGAGAGAGCGCGGCGAGCGTTGGGACTATAATCTGGTCCCTCCTGAGATCTCGGTGTCGAACTGTCCGGTGCCCAACGAGTCATGGAATCATTTCTCGCATGGGGATTGCGACTGCCATCGGCACACCGAAGTTCTGTTACATCGAGATTGGCACAAGCGAGGTCGAAGGCCTGAACGCGCCGCTCCGCCGCAGAGCATACGCCGTCGTTCCGGGGAATGGGAGCGGCGGTTTGGAGGAGATGGCTGGCCGTTTGAACACGAGCGAGCGCATCCACCATCGTCATGAGCCTGTCGATCCATGCAGATAAGGCTTCGACGATGTTGGGAGGCGGAGTAGAACCGCCCCCGCCTCCGTTGTGGAGGGCGGGGCGGCTGGTGCTGGGATCTTCGTTGTGATGATCGTTGGCCTTCAAATCGAAAACGAAAAATCAATTTTTTTGGGTGGGGAAAGCGAGGTTTCCCACGGACGGCGCCAACTGACGGAGGTCAGAATCTCCATCAAATGTTGTCCTCCGTCGATCTTGCTGTCGGCGGGGCTGATCGGTTGAGATTTGTGATAGGAGTAGATCATGCAGATCTCAATGGGTTGTTGGATATTGTTGACGCCGAGCTACCTGCAAAGGAAGTCCCGGGATGGGAAACCACCGTAGTATCCTTCGACGATCAAGTAAGTATCGAGAAATATTGAGACAGCGTAGCGGCGTATTGGATTGAGTTCGAGTTACCTGAGTCGTCTGGAAGAGGGGTTTATATAACGGTCGTATGGAGTGAGCCGATGCAAGATTCTTGCCGTCCGTTACGCCCATACGTCACGTTCGCGTTGATGGCGAGATACGCCCATTAACGGCAAAATACGCTAGCGTGGGATGCGGGACGTGGAACGGCGGATATCTCATTGTGGTGAGATACACGGATCCATTACAGGGACGCTTGGGCTTCGTGCTCCCGGCCAAACGGGGAAGCTGAGGAAGCTCAGCTTCGTGACAGCTCGGAGACGAGCGACGAGGCAGAGGAAGTTTGGCTCGGTGACAGCTCGGAGATGAGCGAGGAGACTAAGGAAGCTCCGCTCTATGACAGCTCGAAGGCGGGCTATTGGCTGGTTGCTAGGCGAATTGGGAATGTACTCTGGAGAGGTCTCCAAAAGGTTGGATGCAATCTCGGAGATATGGCGCCGAGAAACGTCCCCAATGCATCGTAATTATTCCAGCTCAGTCACCCCCAGGATTCTAACGGGTTTACATAGATGGCACGTCATCCGCTATGTGTCGGGATCAGGGGAACTCCCACTTATGAGTATCATCAGAGAAAACGAATATCGTAAAATTATATTATATAAAAAGTCCGATATTAAATCAGATACAGAAAGGATATATGCGTTATCATATATGTATTTAATTGTCGTTGGTGGATATGAATATATGTACGATAGTAATCGGAAATAAAAATCAATATGCATATTTGATAAAAGTAGGATACGAATATTGATTCCATTCAGATTATCTGTATCCATTTATTTCCCTAGAGATAATGTCTTGGTCCACCTCTAACGAATATAAAAACCCTGGGATGTTTTCATTATTAATTTGGGTATAACGGTAATAATTTTCTTTTCAAAATGAGAGGTTGTCTCTTTCGTTCAATTTCTGAAGAGATCGCATCAGAAAAAAGTTGAAAGAAAAATGATGTTTTCATTGTCAGGTTCTGATTTCTTACAGAACAAAACCAAATTTTGATGAGCCAGCCTAAATGAGTTTCCAAGCCCATCCCTGGACGGGCCATGACTCAGGCTCAAATAGAAAATACATCTAAATCAATTGGAACAGAACACTATGTTCATCCGGAACAAAAGACAAGTAAACATTTTTCTTCTGGGTCTGTTTGGTTGCAGGATTTCTTTGGATTTGGATTTGGATTCTGGAATCCTAGGATTCCATAATTTACTATTTGGTTGGGGGATTTGGATTTCTAGGATTCTTTTGTTTTTTATGGGGGGCCACCACAAAAGATGGATTCCTGAATCCTAAATTTTTTAAAGGATTTTCAAGGATTTGACACTATTCATTGTACTTTTAGATGGGACCCGTGTACTTTATTTATTTAATAATCCTCTCTCTACAATCCTCAAATCCAAATCCCACTTTATTTTCACTTACCAAACAAAGATTACAAGAATCTACAAATCCAACACTAGAAATCCAAAACCAACAAAACAACAAATTACCAAATCTAGAAATTTTCAACCAAACTATTTTGGGTTTTTTTGGAAATAGGGTAGTTTTAAATTAAAATTATTAAAATGGGAGGGTTTGATTTTAATTTGCAGAAATAGGATGGTTTGGGAGGAGCCCAACCCTCCAGTTTAGAGGGCGGGTTCCTAGAAACCCCCCATCCCCCCGACTTTATAGGAGAGGGCGGGTTCTAGGAACCCGCCCTCTCCAATAAATTAAAGAGGGCAGGTTTTTTTTTTAAAAATAAATAACAAAAAAAAGGTAAAAATTCGAATAAAAGAATAAAATTGTATAATATGAATCTGGTGTACACTCTAATAACAAAATAAATCCGTCAAATTTATAATACAAAAAAATCATATCTGTTTGTAAAATGTATATTCTATCTCGACGGTCAAATTTATAATAACAAAATGAATCCGTCAAATTTATAATACAAAAAAATTCTATCTGTTTGTAAAATGTAAATTCTATCTCGACGGTCAAATTTATAATAACAAAATGAATCCGTCAAATTTATTATACAAAAAAATCTTCCGGTGCACTTGTCACGATCTCGAAGGTCCCGCTCCTGATGACTGTCCTGGACATCTTGTCCTATAATGACCTGGTTGTTTGCATAGGTTATATCTGGCGCACCTTCGCTGAGGATCGTCATCTATTGTCATTCGATCTCGACGCACCTTAGGTCTTCCAAGCCCTATATTTTTTTCCGGCGGTAATACAATCGATGTTTGTCTGTTCCCAGTATAATAGTGCCAATAGCGACTGTCCGGTATAGGATGAAATTTTGGATCGTATGCGTCTTGGTAATTGGAAACTGTATAGTAATGGGAAGAAAAATTATAATGTGAGTTATGCATGCTGCTCGCAGCAGCAATTGCGTGGGTACAAGGTAAATGTTGTTGCTGGAAAACACCGCATGTGGACGAAGAGAGCCCTTCATCTCTAAAGTTTATGGTATATTGATTCCCATTACTCGCCGTTACTTGAAACTCCGCCGTGTCAAACCTTTCGGATCTGTAGTGTTGTGCTCTGCACTCTCTTTTCCGGAATATATCTTCGTAATACACGGTCAGCGGAGTCTCCATCACCAATGACTTTTCTCTTCTTTGCAAAAAGTAAGTATTCACCCGGAAAAAGATTCGAACAATCAACCCCTGTATCGGTAAGCCTCTAACACCTTTAAGGACCCCGTTGAAGCTTTCAGACATATTAGTTGTCATTAGTAGATATATGTACCCATTATCATGTGCCTGTGACCATATGTGTACTGGATACTCATCTAACCACGCTTTCGCGGCTTGACTCATCTCTCCAATTTTCATCATGTACATGTTATGAACATTAGGGTCAGACGCTTCACCGGCTTTGTACATAAGCTTATGTAGATCTGAATTTTTAAATTTTCCATCAAAATTTTGCCAGAAGTGCCGCAGGCAAAACCTATGTGGGGTCGTCGAAAATACAGCTCTCATTGCAGCTAGTATTCCTAGATGTCTATCAGATATGATGCATAAATCTGTTTTATCAATAACAGATGGGATACTTTTGAGTTGACGGAAAAACCATGACCAGGATGATGTATTTTCACCCTCGACAATAGAAAATCCCAACAGAAATATACCGTTATTAGCATCAACACCTGTAGCAATTAATATGCAGCCTCTCTACTTACCGTATAGATACGTCCCATCAACGCACAATACCGGCCGACAGTGTGTAAAACCAGCCGCACTTGGAGCAAAGCACCAGAAAATTCTTTGAAACCTGACAGAGCTATCGACATCTGTTTCTGTGGTTTTTAACCGGTATACGGTCCCCGGATTTGTTGCTTTCATGGCTTCCATAAAAGGGACTAGTGAGTTGTACGAGATTTCCCAGTCCCCAAATATCTTGCATAAAGCCTTTCTACGAGCATCCCATGCCTTTACATACGAAATCTGAATTTTGTGCTCTCCGCTAACGTAGAGCCGTATCTCTCGGGGAGTCATCGCCACATCTGTACGGATTAGTGGAATGATTAGTGAGCAAATGTAAGATGAAGTACAATTCCTATGATCTTATAACATAATAGAATTGATGCAAGTATGTTCTTGGTTGTATTTCATGACCTTCCAAGTTTTGGCTCTTTTGGAACAACATGCATGCAATCTCCACTTACATTCAGGAGATTTCGTACATACCACGGTATAGTACGTCTTATTTGACTCTTCGGTTTTAAATGTAACGTTTTGCTGAATAGCTCACGACTTCAGCTTACAAATAAGATCTCCTTTTTCCTAAAACAAATCCCCAACAGTGACGCAATCTTCATTTGCTATTGTCGCTTCCAAATAGGATGCCGTATTTACTTCTGCCACGGCTAAATCTACCCAACTATCATCTTCCAGCGGATCGAGGCCGGGATCTTCTAGTTCGACAAAATCATTATAAGCAATCATACAGTCAAACAATGCTACCTCATTCAATCCAGCGGCATATTCCACGCTATCCTCCCCTTGATGACTTCCATCAGTTTCATCATCATCACTGCCACACATATCAATGTCACTCGTAGCAACATAAGGCTCGGGTGCAATATATGATGGTTGGGGTCGGTGTAATGTGGATGGTTCGGGGTGAAAAGACCGGAAAGATGTGGACGGACATGCTTGGAATGCGCTACTTGGATCGTGTTGGAATGATGCGGAGGTATGGGAAAATCTGCGTTTAGTATATAAATTGTTCTTATACAATTATTCCTTAATATTTTCGTATTTCGAAGAATATAAACATAATCACCACTTATTTCAGATTTATTTACCTTTGGAAGGTTGTATATGGTAATCCTTGTTGTTCTTCTGGGGTGCATGTAACTGCAGCAGTCGATTGGGAGAACCTGTGTTCAATATATAAAATATATTAGTATTTTGGTATTACAAAAGGTAGATTTATAAAATGTTTACCCTTGAGTTTGAAGGTTTGAATAATGTTGTGTATAGTCATATCCACCGAGACTGACGGTATCATCGTTAACCATGTGACCGTACTCCCAGGAACTACCTCCAGCATTACCATCAAAATTACCCGTTGGAGGGACATCAGATACTTCCAATTGTTCCTTCTGAACCAAAAGTTCAAAAGAATGTTGGGTGTTTGACAGACCGAAGTCTATCATCGAAGATATTGATGCATCGTCTATAATTTCAACCAATGCGTTTCCACTAAACATAGGCCATATACAACTTAACTTAAGCTTAATTTCACGAGGATCGTATTTCGTGATTTTGAATACTTTATTCTCGATTTCATTATAAGTCGTTGATGGTTCTAATCGCATGATTCTTGCGGACCCGCCCATATATTCGGGACCTTGTGCACTTGTGATAATCCGGCCATCGTATTTACATACAACAAATAAACTTGAACTTGCCATAATCTGCATCAAACAATATCAAGCCAACAATAAAAAAAAGCGTTAACAACTTCATACAATCACAGTCAAAACATGCACAATCATATCTATAGCTATGGTCTTCAAAGTCCACTAGATTGCTCCTAACTGTTCCAAGTGACAAGTTGTGAGATAACCCTCAAATCGTCTCTTCACTGCCAATTGTGGCCAGGTAAGCACAAGTGAGGAAAGGAGGGTTCCGCTCACGAATCACCATGAGACGGGCCTTTTAAAATTACCTTTCTCACTTATCTAGCGTAGGCACCACAAAGTCAAGTTTAGATAAACGATCGAATGCCCACAACCTTCCTCTGTCCTATTGAGCACGACAGTCCTTAGTTGGCTGAGTCTAGATATTTTTTTTATTAAGCTCAAGGGTAATGCGTATGTTTTTAGTGATTTTTGGGGTTTTAGAAAGGGTGATGAAATCCCCACCCAATCTGAATTGGTGTTATAGCCCCTTAAAGTCCGTATTATTGATGCAAAACAGTAGCAAACAAAAATCAAAAACACTTGCATCATCATTTATTTGGCGGCGGCGCAAAGAATCCTGCACAAAAACAGTTTTATTGGAGAGGGGAAGAGAGTTTGTGCAAAGAATGCTGCAGGAAGAATAGTTCAGAGGAGTTCAGAGAAGGAGAGAAGAGAATTGAAATACTCACAGAGAATTTGAAACTTCAAATGTCTTCCCTGTGCTTGTTTTGGTCTCCTCTTCCTGTTTACAGCCCCTCAACCTTGGTTTGATCACTGAATTTGCTCCAGAATTTTACAGCAAGTCGTGGTTCCATCTTCCTATCCAGCAACTCCCCATGACTATGGCACTGAACTTGACCTTCTTCCTAATCTGCACACTTGCACAAAATAAAGGTAAATGGAGAGTTGCTGGATAGGCGAGAGCTGTATTTATAGGAACACATCATCAAAAGATAAGGGCGGGTTCCTGGAACACGCCCTCATTTAATTATTGAAGAGGGCGCGTTCTAAGAACCGCCCTCTTCGTTTCAGAAGTTTAATTGTCCTGCTTGATTCTGCTTGATTTGACAACACACTGTTAATCCGCCCTCATTTAATTATTGAAGAGGGTGCATTCTAAGAACCAGCCCTCTTCGTTTCAGAATTTTAATTATCGGTCCTGCTTGATTTGACAATGTAATTATTGAAGAGGGCGTCTTCTAAGAACCCGCCCTCCTCGTTTCAGAATTTTAATTTTTGGTCCTGCTTGATTTGACAATACACTGTTAAAAAAATAATAATAAAAGATGAGGGCGGGTTCATGGAATACGCCCTCATTTAATTATTGAAGTGGGCGCATTCTAAGAACCCGCCCTCCTCGTTTCAGAATTTTAATTATTGGTCCTGCTTGATTTGACAACACACTGTCAAAAAAATACTAATAAAAGATGAGGGCGGGTTTCTGGAACACACTCTCCTTTAATTATTGAAGAGGGCGCGTTCTAAGAACCCGCCCTCTTCAATATAATAAAGTCATAAATTAAAAAATTGATGTGACAACACTTAAAAAAACATATCTTTATAATAATAAATTGATAACATATCACTGCAAACATATCCCTGCAAACCAAATCACTTTAATTAAATAATTGATATGACAACACTACAAACATATTGCAAAGATGAGGGAGGGTTCCGAGAACCCGCCCTCCTTTCCCTATAAAACCCCGCCCTCTTCAGTATGGTTTTCGCAACTCACAAGTCAAATTAATTCTGTCCAAATTCCCTTCTCATATCTAAAATATCAAAATTGTCTCAATGGAGAATCAACCATTTGATAAATCTCTGCTCGTAGATCAAAACGAACACAGATCTTTCAATATATTATACGGAGATGAAAGATTAAAAACTTATACAATTTTTTTTAATTCCCCATTTCTTTTAATTCTAATAGTTGAAAATAACATGATTTAATTTTGCAGGGTGGAGAAAATCTCACAGTCGTCACCCATAGTTCTGACAAGTGGCAAGTTACCGACCAGCGAATAATCGAGCAGATTCGAAGGGCCAGATTTTATGAAGCTTCATTGCTTCATCATATCCAAATCGACCACAGTCTCGTTACCTCTCTTGTTGAGCGTTGGAGAAAAGAGACCCACACTTTTCATCTTAGATAGGGTGAGGCCACTATTACACTCCAGGATATTGGTCTCTTACTCGGTTTACGGGTCAATGGGTTTGGATTGGTCGGAGGAAAAATTATTGGTTCAAATACCGACCATCCATACTGGGATACATATGCCGAGTCTGCTCTTGGACAGGTAAAAAAATTAGTGTCAATAAACTCTCAATATCTTTGTTTTTAGCTAAGTAAATTATTTATATTTAATATTCAGATTCAGATTCTCTCTTATTAGTTCCCCTCTTTAGTGTACCTATTACATGGACATTTTGTACATTATTTTTAGTTTTAATATTTCACAAAAAATGCTAATATCGGGCACCAGGAAGCTATAGTAAGGGGTATAAGATCAGTTTAAACTGGCTGAAAGATACATTTACTAATATCCCTGATGAAGCCACCGATGAAGTCTTGGATAGACATGCACGTGCCTACATTCTGTATATGATCGGTTCTTGGTTGATGCCGGACCAATCGGCAACGCATGTCCATCCTTTATACCTTGGGTTTCTTACGGACTTTGATGTGTGTGGCCAATATATTTGGGGAGCAGGGGTCCTGGCCTATCTTTATAAGGAACTCGATAAGGCATGTGCTCCAACGAAGAATAAAATTTGTGACTGCATTACATTACTTCAGGTACATTTCTTGTTTTTAACAGCTAGACATTTGCAAAATTGTAATATTGGTTCTTTCTCTTATCATCTTACACTTTATTTATAGATTTGGTCATGGGAGCACATGTGTATGGGAAGACCGGATCGAGTTCAAATCACTGCCGTGGATACCCCTGAAAAGCCGCTCGGCTCTTGGTGGAATGGTAAGAAAGCTTATAAGGCTCCTCGTCGAGTACTTAGGTACTATAGAGATGAGTTGGATCGCATGGAAGTGACTCAGGTAACCATAACTTAGGTAATTAACTTTGTTTTAAAATTTTGAAATATCTTCATCACAATTTTTGTACTATGTTATTTGCGCAGTTCACGTGGACGCCTTATACAGCACATCGTCTGTAAGGATTACCCGGCATCTGTATCGAAGGAGAGCCGGTTTGGCGGGCTCGATGCCCACTCTTCTACATTAATATCGTTGTCATGCACCTACCGGACCGGGTGTTGCGATAGTTCAGTAGATCGCAAAATATTCATGTCCCGCCGCCTGCGCCTATGACAATAGAGGGAGGCATGCGAGGAGGAAAGGCGGAGCGTGATTGGAGAGAGTATCATCATCAATATTTACTGAGATGGGAGGATGGGCAGCGTAATATTGCCTTACAGTAAATAGGTGACCAAACAACCACCGACGCTACCGAAGCATATCTACAGTGGTATAAGCGTGTCACCATAAGATATCTTTCTGCTCCCCCTAACGACTTCCCAAACATCCAGCGGTACGAGCCTAGAGGCCACGTGGAACGAGATCTGGTAAGTTGAATTTTTTAAATTATATTACTTTTTAACATCCGGCGGTATGAGTCAATACTTATTTCTTATTTCTAATATAACGACAGGCTCGTGGGTTGCATTATATACAATCAATGATGCAGGATCCATATCCGCCTGATGCTGGTCCGGATACTCAGGCTTTACTTTCAAATTGCGACTCATATATTGGTGGTATATTCGGTCAATATAATATGCTTCCACATTTATCGCCGGCACCAGAGCAGTAGCATGAGCCGGCACCGGAGCAGCAGCGTGAACCGGCACCAGAGCCGCAGAATGAGCCGACTGTAAGTCGACGTTAGACACCCCACATGATGCGGGGATGCGGAATAGGTAAAACAATCATTTTGTTTAAACTAACATCGACCAACTTTACGGATCTTTGCTAAACCCTAACTAACAACTATATAGAAGTGATTAGCTACTATGATAGATGATTATACCTAATGAATCAAGTCCTTCTTGTTCTTGTTGATCACCTCCTCGTCGGCCTCCTCGATGTGATAGAAGATCCACACGAGAGCTACTTCTCCAAGCTTTAACCTCTCACTTGAGGTAACTAGGTGACTATGAGTGCTAATCAAGGTAACCTAGAGGATATAGAAGAGGATTAGGGATCTATTAGTCTTGCTAACCCTTGGGATCTCAACACATGAGAGGATTATGGTTAGGGTTGAAGACAGAGAGCTTGAGGAGAGAGAGAGTGTGAGTGAGAATCAATAAATATCTTAAGTCATTTGGATAAATAATGAAGCATCAAAATATATAGAAATAATATCTCAAAATATCAACCATGCTTCATTAATTACTTTGAGGTGAATCACTTCATGACTCCTGATGTAATTAATGCAAATCACACATCATCTCCTCCACCTCATTAAGCTTAATTCATAAATGAATTAAAGCATAATGAGTCATCTTTCTTCTATAAGCTTCTCGAGTAATTACGAGAACGCCCCTCCTATCCGTGAAAACACGGAAAAACTGAGACTGTATAAATCCATTAATCCAATACTAGAACCTATCTTAAACTAAAGCCCGCTAGTAAAAACTGTCCGAACATCGTACGTGCATAAATGCACGTATGTGTCCGAACCCTGTCGTAAAACCATACGACCTCTATATCGTTTCGCCTGAAGTAGGGAAACACTCTGTGTGGGACTCTAAAGACTCGACACTACGCTGGTAGTGGGTTTAACCACAGGCCGCAAGCGGTACTAGCTGTACGTAACGGTCCCCAGGTAGATGTCGATAAGAAGGCCGATGAGGAAACCCATCCGAACTCCTACTGAGCCTGATATGACAATCTCCGTACAGTCCGGTCTGTTCGTCAAGGACTATCGCATATCGGGCCCAGGGGGCGGCAAGCGTCAGTCTCCTAAAAGCGGTATAAGTCGTGTCGGAGTGAAGCCCATTACACCTTGAGAAGCTACTGGAAATCCTACCAGTAAATCTCGTTTGCCCTGGCCAGGGACTTTGCGTAATGGCTCTCCAAACCCAACGTGATATCAACTCCCAATACCGGGAGAGACGAATCCTATCTAACCGCCACTGCCTCCAAGTGCTTCGGGACTGCACCCAACTGCTACCTGTTTGCACGACTCCTTTGAGCCGTGGTAGGGTAGCAATCTAAGAACAGTGGGAACACACTCAAGACGAAGCAGCAGTGTTAAGTCTGCGGACTATGCTGTACTCATGTCACCTGGGAACTGTTAACTGACGACAGGTATAATACCAACCAACAGTTCCCTGCGAGTCCTGTCCGGTGTACCCGTAACCCAACGAGCACCTGTATACTATCTCCAGTACAACGTACTAATGGCTGTGGGACAGACTATTTCCCCTGCTGGGATGAGAAGCGTACACACTAGTCTACTCCGGAGTATCGATGCCCTGTCTCGATAATCCTATGACTAGGGACCTGAAAAAGGATGTGCTTGTAGACCATCCAGCCCCCACTAGTGTGACTGCCATCACAACGCTGGTAGTCAAGAAAGATCCTAAGGGCTCTATCAATATGTATTCGTGATATGCTAATATATACACATATTAAGATAGATATGAACCAAGTAGCATACTACTATGTTGAGCAAGACTGTTAATATAACTGTGAATATCCCAAGCTTCCATTAAGTAATATACAAGCTAGTATGATACAATAATGGCTCCTAGGGTATATACACTAACAATCTCCCACTTGCAGGGCCATGTACTGGCGTATCGAAGACTTATCATCTCGAGTAGCCTCTTAAACTGTATCTGAGGTAAGGCCTTTGTGAATGGATCTACAGTGTTCTCCTCTGTAGCAACTCTCCGGACCTCGATCTCCTGGCGATTTATGATCTCCCTGATCAGCTGATACCGCCTTAAGATGTGTCTGGACTTCTGATGGGACCTGGGTTCCTTTGCTAAAGCTATAGCCCCGTTGTTGTCATAATACAGAGGTATTGGATCAACAATGGATGGAACCACCTGAAGTTCTGTTAGGAACTTCTTCATCCAGACTGCTTCTTTTGCGGAATCGCAAGCAGCGATATACTCCGCTTCTATCGTCGAGTCAGCAACGGTGTCCTGCTTGGAACTCTTCCAGCACACCGCCCCTCCATTGAGGGTAAAGACATAACCTGACATGGACTTGGAGTCATCATTGTCACTCTGGAAGCTGGAGTCGGCAAAAGCCTCGATTTGGAGGTCTTTTCCGCCGTAAACCAAGAACATATCCTTAGTCCTTCTCAGGTACTTGAGAATGTTCTTTACTGGTATCCAGTGCTTCTCCCCTGAGTCTGACTAATACCAGCTTACCACGCTCAGTGCGTAAGCTACATCTGGTCTGGTGCACAACATCGCATACATTATATTGCCTACTGCAGAAGCGTAGGGTATAACTGACATACGATCCCTTTCCAAATCAATCTTGGGAGACATCTCTTTAGATAGGGTGATTCCGTAACAAGCCGGTAAATTACCACGCTTAGAATCTTCCATACTGAATCTTTTCAGCATAGTGTTGATATACCTGGACTGCGAAAGTCCCAACATCCTCTTAGATCTATCACGATAGATCTGGATCCCCAGAATGTAAGAGGCATCACCCAGGTCTTTCATGGAGAACCTGTGTGACAAGAATCTTTTTGAAAGATTGTAGCATAGGAATATCATTTCTTATCAATAGAATATCATCCACATACAAGACGAGAAATACGACAGTTCGTGCTACAATTTTACTATATATACATGGTTCATATGGATTTTTGATAAAGTCATATTCTTTGACCGTTTCATCAAAACAGATGTTCCAACTCCGCGACGCCTGCTTTAGTCCATAAATGGACTTAAGAAACTTGCACACTTTCCCGCTGCTCCCACTCTGATTGAAACCTTCTGGCTGATCCATATAGATGCACTCTTCTAAATTACTATTTAGAAAATCCGTCTTTACGTCCATCTGCCAGATCTCATAATCATGGAAGACGACAATGGCAAGAAGGATCCGAATGGATTTGAGCATAGCCACTGGAGAAAAAGTTTCGTCATAGTCCAAACCAGGTCTTTGACGAAAACCCTTTGCAACAAGTCTAGCCTTATAGGTTTCCACCTGTCCATCTACACCAATCTTTTTCTTGAAGATCCACTTGCATCCTATGGGTTTTACCCCATCTGGAGCAAAGTCCAAAGTCCATACTTTGTTGGTGTACATGGCCTCCATCTCGGTCCGCATTGCATCCAGCTATCTTACTGAGTCGCCGCTCTGGATGGCTTGCTGGAAGCTAGTAGGTTCATCATTATCAATGACGCAATCCTCTATATCCCCGTCTATGAGAAAACCGTAGTATCTCTCAGGCGGATGAGACGGCCTACTACTCCTGCGGAGGGGTGCGTGAATGTCCTGTTCTTCTAAAACTACTGGTTCTACCAAACTTTCAGTAGTAGTTTGTGGTTCTAGAATTTCTTCCAGTTCTATTGCGCTCCCACTTGTTTCCTTTTCTAAAAACTGCTGTTCTAGAAAATGGGCATTACGAGAAACAAAAACCTTTTGTTCCTCTGCGTAATAGAAAAAATACCCCTTGGAGTTCTTTGGATATCCCACAAACTTACACTGTACTGAGCGTGCCTCGAGTTTGTCCGCATGCTGCTTTTTAACAAAAGCTGGACATCCCCATATCTTCAGATACTAAAGATAGGGTTTCTTCCCACTCCACATCTGATATGGTGTGGTAGGCACAGTCTTGGTAGGAATCCTGTTCAAAAGATATGCAGCTGATTCTAGTGCATAACCCCAGAAAGATCGCGGTAACTCAGCATTACTCATCATGGAACGCACCATATCTAATAGGGTTCGGTTCCGTCTTTCCGATACACCATTATGTTGTGGAGTGTATGGAGGAGTAAGCTGAGACAGAATTCCTTTCTCTTTTAGGTAACCCAGGAACTCGGCACTTAAGTATTCATCACCTCGATCAGATCTCAGTGTCTTGATACTTTTGCCGGTTTGGTTTTCTACTTCATTCTTATATTCTTGGAATTTCTCAAAGGCCTCGGATTTATGTTTCATTAAAAAAATGAATCCATACCTAGAGTAATCATCCGTAAAAGTAATGAAATATGAAAAACCGCCTCTTGCATGTGTAGACATTGGACCACATACATCGCTGTGTATGAGTCCTAAGAGCTCGCTCGCTCTTACTCCAGGTCTAGTGAATAGAGTCTTTGTCATCTTTCCTTTGAGACATGATTGACAAGTTACATAAGATTGATATTCGAACGGATCCAAATATCCTTCTCTATGTAACTTAGTTAACCTTGTCTCATTGATGTGACCCAGTCTATAATGCCATAAGAAATCCTGATTTATATCTGGAGACTTTCTTTTTAGTGTGTTCTGGACATTGAAAACCTGAGCTTGATTTAATACGTATATACCGTCATCTAATGTACCGGACCCAATCAGAACTTGATTTAGGTGGATGTTTACTACATCGCTTATGAATGTAAAATCATATCCCTCTCTTGAAAGTGAAGACACTGATATGATATTACAAGTCAAACTAGGTACATACAAACAGTTACTTAGAATCAATATCTGCCCACATGTCAAACCTAGGTGATATTCTCTCACGGATTCAGCGTCCACGCTCATTCCGTTCGCAACTTTGAGAGAAAAATCGCCTACCCTAATAACTCTACGGTTTCTCAAAGCATGTAATGAATTACAGATATGAGATCCTGCTCCGGTCTCTAGTACCCAGGAAGTAGAGTTAATTGACAAACGGTTCTCAATTACCAACACACCCGAGACCGAAGCCACAACATGCTTCGAATCCTGGCTACCGGCTTCCAAAGCCCTGCAATCTTTCTGCCAATTTCCGTTCCCATAACAATAGGAACATCCCTCCTTTCCTAAACTAAATCCCGAAACTTTTGCTCTTCCCTTTCTTTCTACTTTACTGACACCGTATATCGACTTTGTGGAGGTCTTCTTCTTTTCACTCTTTGCTTTCGCCCTGGATGTAGAAGAAGAAGGTCCCCCATTAAGTAGAGCGGGTGTCTCCATGGTTTCTTTCAGGGTGTAAGTAGAGGGTAGGGACTGTGGAAATAAGTCAGTATATGACCCGTTTCCCAATGTGGTCTTCAGATCCGTGAGCTCATTAATATAGCTAGTCATTGTAAGGACGTCGTCCCCTACATATGACCCGACAGCCAACCTCGCTTGAAGCAATTCGTTCAAGGTCTCATATCTTGCGATATGAGATTGCTCTCCATATAAATCTTTGTTATGGAGGAAAATGGAAACTAAGTCCATCTTCTCGTGCTGCTTCTGGTATACACCATCAACTGAAGCCAGAACGAGGCACTTGGCACTCGCACTTTCCTTTTCCCTTGTCTGACGGATATTCATATCCGCGACGGTGGGAACTGGACCTGGGACGGCGGGGGCTTGAGTAGTAATAGGGTGGTCCAGCTTGTCATAGGCAATGGACATCTGGACAGACCTTTGCCAGTCATAAAAGTCAGATTCAGTCAACTTGTTATCTAGATGTAACCTAGTCATGGTCACAAGGTCGCTGCAAATGTGAGAGAGAGGGAACATTTTAGCATGATACTTTTGCAAGTTTAGAGTGGTTTTTAGTTCATCTAAACAGGATGGCTCCCACTGTTTCTCGAATCCCTCCTCAAACCAAAAAGGAAGAACTAGTCAGGACTATTCTCACCGTACAATTCTTGCTTAACCGTTCAGCCAGGCCGGTGTCGATACTTCGAGGGAGGTTTTACGACGCTTTCGCGAAGTTCCTTAATTAAATAACCACTTTTCTCTGGGGGCGTAGCCCCGCTGACACCTTTCTCGACACCTACTTAGTTTATAGCATTGATCGTTAAGTGACGAATCTCCTAATGAGTAGCGGATACTCACAGTAGGATCGGGATCCAAATATCATCGTGTGATAAAGCTGAAGGAATCCTACCAAAATTATCACACTCCAAATGGTATGCAACTCTTAGCAAATTTCAGTTTCTTTAGAAATTCCCGATATCAATTTCTGCCCCATGCTCTTATGACCTTGGTGTTGGTCAAAATGTCATAAGTCACATGTCAAGTTCTACCCATTATTATCTTGTTAATTTGAACCCATCCGTACATACCCCTGACGTTGGCCAAATGATAATACGACTGTCCCAAACTAACTCATCAATTTATGCAACAAATGAATACCCAGCAGCTACCAAACACTATGCCTTGGCGTTGGTCAAAATACATAGCTTGAATACTACTGAATACCCAAATGAAATGACGGAGGGCTACGAATGGTTTTGGCGAAACCGTGAACGTAGTGAACTTGATATGATCGAAGGAACCTCATAGCTTTTAAAAGGAGTGGTTTAAGCTCCGCAATTCAAAAATATCTTCTGTTTTAAAATAACCGAGTGGTTTCTTTTAAGCTGTTCCAACGATTCAACTTTGGTTTATTTTCTTTGCATTAATATAATGTGTCCCATCAATTAACCTATCATTGCAGAAAACAACAAAAATACAACGTCCTCTTATGCCATCTGCATTCGCCACTGGGTCCCGTCATTCACCCGTTAGGTTACTTAACTAACGACAGAGCGGGGGCTGGGCTAGCGCGGGTACAAAACATAAGAGACGCCTAATAGATATCATATATAGATATTGTACATTCATCAGACCCAATAATAAGCATTCCAGATCACAGATGAACATATTGGATTTTCTACGAATCCGCATTCCTTTTGAGCCTGCAAAGAAAGACGGATTACACAGTCGCGATGAATAGCCAAAACCCTACCATAGACCCCTACGGGTACGGCAAACTACCCGTCAAGTACCCGAAGTGAAGCGGTCTCTCTCAACGACGTGAGTAGGCCACTAAACACTTCAAAGTACCCGGTAGTTTGTGCACCCCATCTTGGGTCTATCCTAGGAGCAGAAAACAGTAAATGAAATAATACAACGGTGGCTACAACCTCAACCCGGATGTGCCCCGCAAAAGAATATTACAACAATTTACAAATTACATTTGAATGAAAGAAACACTCATCTCACATCCCCGGCTATCCATTCACGACAATCCAACAAGTCCACATTCACAAACCAGTAAAAACCATTACAGAAATGTGCAACCCCCTGCTAACCGACATACTAGCAGTTCGGGGAGGTTTACGAACACATTAAACACAACACAGATATAATCAAGTTAGCCAAATATCTTAGAATTTCGATCAAGCAAACACAAATGAATCTACTCCAAATAATTCTCTGTGCACCTGAAACCTGAGAAGAAACAAAACATTCCAGAAAACACAACATCAACACAGAAGAATAACTGAGCAAATTTGGGCTGACTCCGAGTCAACTCGGCCGCGGATCCGCGGCGGATCGCTTGGATCGGCGGCGGTTCCTCGGCGCTATGGTCGAAACACAATCCCAAATTTCTTTATAATTCTTAAAATTCCCTGCTTGTATTTTTAAGGGTCCCTGAAAAATTTTTAGACTCCGTTTTAAAATCGGCAGAAACTTGGTTAAAACGTCGTATTTTCGGGTTCGTTTTGCGATCGAATTTCTAACGAATTTTCTAACATGTTAGTTATGGTTTAGCTAGGCTCTGATACCACTGTAAGTCGATGTTAGACACCCCACATGATGCGAGGAGGCGGAATAGGTAAAACAATCATTTTGTTTAAACTAACATCGACTAACTTTACGGATCTTTGCTAAACCCTAACTAACAACTATATAGAAGTGATTAGCTACTATGATAGATGATTATACCTAATGAATCAAGTCCTTCTTGTTCTTGTTGATCACCTCCTCGTCGGCCTCCTCGATGTGATAGAAGATCCACCCGAGAGCTACTTCTCCAAGATTTAACCTCTCACTTAAGGTAACTAGGTGACTATGAGTGCTAATCAAGGTAACCTAGAGCATATAGAAGAGAATTAGGGATCTATTAGTCTTGCTAACCCTTGGGATCTCAACACATGAGAGGATTAGGGTTAGGGTTGAAGAGAGAGAGCTTGAGGAGAGAGAGTGTGTGAGCGAGAATCAATAAATATCTTAAGTCATTTGGATAAATAATAAAGCATCAAAATATCTAGAAATAATATCTCAAAATATCAACCATGCTTCATTAATTACTTTGAGGTGAATCACTTCATGACTCATGATGTAATTAATGCAAATCACATATCATCTCCTCCACCTCATTAAGCTTAATTCATAAATGAATTAAAGCATAATGAGTCACCTTTCTTATAGAAGCTTCTCGAGTAATTACGAGAACGCCCCTTCTATCCATGAAAACACGGAAAAACTGAGACTGTATAAATCCATTAATCCAATAATAGAACCTGGCTTAAACTAAAGCCCGCTAGTAAAAACTGTCCGAACATCGTACGTGCATAAATGCACGTATGTGTCCGAACCCTGTCGTAAAACCATACGACCTCTATATCGTTTCGCCTGAAGTAGGGAAACTCTCTGTGTGGGACTCTAAAGACTCGACACTACGCTGGCAGTGGGTTTAACCACAGGCCGCAAGCTGTACTAGCTGTACGTAACGGTCCCCAGGTAGATGTCGATAAGAAGGCCGATGAGGAAACCCATCCGAACTCCTGCTGAGCCTGATGTGACAATCTCCGTACAGTCCGGTCTGTTCGTCTAGGACTATCTCATGTCAAGCCTGGGGGCGGCAAGCATCAGTTCCCTAAAAGCGGTATAAGTCGTATCGGAGTGAAGCCCATTACATCTTGAGAAGCTACTGGAAATCCTACCAGTAAATCTCGTTTGCCCTGGCCAGGGACTTTGCGTAATGGCTCTCCAAACACAGCGCGATATCAACTCCCAATACAGGTAGAGACGAATCTTATCTAACCGCCACTGCCTCCAAGTGCTTCGGGACTGCACCCAACTGCTACCTGTTTGCATGACTCTTTTGAGCCATGGTAGGGTAGCAATCTAGGAACAGTGGGAACACACTCGAGACAAAACAGCAGTGTCAAGTCTGCGGACTATGCTGTACTCATGTCACCTGGGAACTGTTAACTGACGACGGGTATAATACCAACCAACAGTTCCCTGCGAGTCCTGTCCGGTGTACCCGTAACCCAACGAGCACCTGTATACTATCTCCAGTACAACGTACTAATGGCTGTGGGACAAACCATTTCCCCTGCTGGGATGAGAAGCGTACACACTAGTCTACTCCGGAGTATCGATACCCTGTCTCGATAATCCTACGACTATGGACCTGAAAAAGAATGCGCTTATAGACTACCCAGCCCCCACTAGCGTGACTGCCATCACAACGCTGGTAGTCAAGCAAGATCCTAAGGGGTCTATCAATATGTATTCGTGATATGCTAACATATACACATATTAAGATAGATATGAACCAAGTAGCATACTACTATGTTGAGCAAGACTGTTAATATAACTGTGAATATTTCAAGCTTCCATTAAGTAATATACAAGCTAGTATGATACAATAATGGCTCCTAGGGCATATACACTAACACCGACACCAGACTCGCAGCATCAGGGATATCCAGAGCAGCAGGATCAGTGGTTTGGATCACCATACTGTCAGCAGCAACCCTCGCAAACCGGACAAGCACCACAACCGGAGGAACAACAGCTTTGGGGACCGGTTTTGCGCAACAACCGTCTTGGGGGTCAGGTTTTGCACAACAGCCGTTTTGGGGGTCAGGTTTTGCGCAACAACAGCAATCTTGGGGGTCAGGATTTGCGCAGCCATGGGGCCCAGGTTTTGTGCAACAGCAACCGCATGAAACCGGGACAGGTTCTTCGCAACAACTGCCCAGTTAGGATACTGATATTTCGTCCTACATACAGTTGTTGGGAGGCAGCACATATCCAACACATGTCCCATATTCAGGATTTGCGGAACAACAGCCTGTCCAAGACGCTGCTGAAGACGAAGCTGAAGCCGAAGCAAAAGAGCAGACGCCGCCGCCGTCATATACCCAAGAAACGGGAGGGTCCTCCAGTCATCCCAAGAGACATAGGCTTATGTCAAGCCTCCTCGAATTAGGAAAGGAAAAGGGAAAGGAAAGCGATAGTTATATAATTTTACTAACAGATACGATTTTTTTGTATTATAAATTTGACGGATTCATTTTGTTATTAGAGTGTATACCAGATTCAAACGATTAATATTATACAATTTTTATTGATTTGTTATATATTTAATTGATTTGTATTTTTCATTTAAATTTTTATAAAAAAAAATTGGGGCGGGTTCTAGAAAAACCCGCCCTCCCCCATAATGGGTAGAGGGGGATGGACTCCCCCCAGACCATCCTATTTCTGCAAATTAAAATCAAACCCCTCATTTTAATAATTTTAATATTAAACTAACCTATTTAAAAAAAACCAACTATTTTGGAATCCAAATTTCATAATCTTGCAACCATACAGACCCTCAAAGGAAAAGGTTATCACTTCATTTCCTAAAGAAGTCACATCAAGAAAAAGGAACT
Organism: Agapanthus africanus; assembly: GCA_030015575.1. NCBI lineage: Eukaryota > Viridiplantae > Streptophyta > Magnoliopsida > Asparagales > Amaryllidaceae > Agapanthus > Agapanthus africanus. The sequence goes on from CM057351.1 coordinate 353,621,423, forward strand.
CTTTTCATTACCAATAGTCATTTTCTTGAAGTAACTTCAGTTGCTATTTTTTGACGGAACAAATGATTTTGATATACCGGAACAGGTTTAAGTTGCTTCATTTAAAACAAACATGCTCTAACATTCTGATGTGATCGTTTTATAAAATCTAAAATACAACTTTTGAAGTTGTAAATGCTTTTTTCTGTAAAACATAACACCAAAAAGTTTCCATGTCTTTCTCGCTGTTGTCCGATTGCAATCATCCCCAAACGAAAATAAAATGATTTTAGGGTTTTTTTTTAAATAGGTTGATTTTTATTTAAAATTATTAAAATAGGGGGGTTAGAATTTAAATTGTAAAAATAGGGCGGTTTCTCGCCCCCACCTCCAGTATAGGGGCGGGTTCCCAGAACCCGCCCTCTCTATATTTATATAGGGGGCGGGTTCTAGGAACCCGCCCCCTATTTAAATATAGAATTTTAAATTAAAATTATTTTAAAATTTTTTTAAAATAAATAAACGGAAAGAAATTTGAATAAAATAATAAAATTTTATTATATGAATGTGGTGTACAAAATGAATCCGTCAAATTTACAATACAAAAAAATCCTATCTGTTTGTAAAATGTAAATTCTATCTCGACGGTCAAATTTATAATAACAAAATTAATCTGTCAAATTTATAATACAAAAAAATCCTATATGATTGTAAAATGTAAATAACTATCGTTTTCCTTTTTCCTTTCCCTTATGAAATCCGAGGAGGCTTGACATAAGCCTATGCCTCCTGGGATGACTGGAGGACCCACCCATTTCTTAGGTAGATGGCGGCGGCGTCGTCTTCAGCTTCGGCTTCAGCTTCGGCTTCGGCTTCGGCTTCGTCTTCAGCAGCGTCTTGGGCAGGCTGTTGTTCCGCAAATCCTGAATGTGGGACAGGTGTCGGATATGTGCTGCCTCCCAACAACTGTACGTAGGACGATAAATCTGTGTCCTAACTGGACAGTTGTAGCGAAGAACCTGTCCCTGTTTCATGCGGCTGTTGTTGCACAAAACATGGGCCCCATGGCTGCGCAAATCCTGACCCCCAAGGTTGCTGTTGTTGCGCAAATCCTGACCCCCAAGGTTGCTGTTGTTGCGCAAAACCTGACCCCCAAGACGGCTGTTTTGCAAAACCTGGCCCCCAAGACTGGTGTTGTTGCGCTTGTCCGGTATGCCAGGGTTGCTGCTGACGGTATGGCGATCCAAACCACTGATCCTGCTGCGCTGGATCTCCGTGATGCTGCGGCTCTGGTGCCGGCTTATGCTGCGGCTCTGGTGCCGGTTCATACTGCTGCTCCGGTTCGGCTCATACTGCAGCTCTGGTGCTGGCGATAAATGTGGAAGAATATTATATGAACTGAATACACCACCAATTAATTGGTCTGCACTTGAAAATAGAGCCTGACTTTCCGGACCAGCATCAGTCGGGTATGGATCATGCACCATTGTTTGTATAAGATGCAACCCACGAGCCTGTCGTTACATTAGAAATAAGAAATAAGTATTGACTCATGCCGCCGGATGTTAAAAAGTAATATAATATAAAGAATTCAACTTACCAAATCTCGTTCCACGTGGCCTCTAGGCTCGTACCGCGCGATGTTTGGGAAGTTGTTAGGGGGAGCAGAAAGATATCTTATGGTGACACGCTTATACCACTGTAGATATGCTTCGGTAGCGTCGGTGGCTATTTGGTCACCTATTTGCTGTAAGGCAATATTACGCTGCCTATCCTCCCATCTCAGCAAATATTGATGATGATGCTCCCTCCAATCACACTCCGCCTTTCCTCCTCGCATGTCTCCCTCTATTGTCATAGGCGAAGGCGGCGGGACAGGAATATGTTGCAATCTATTAAACTGTCGCAACACCCGGTCCGGGAGGTGCATGACGACGATATTAATGCAGAGGAGTGGGCATCGAGCCCGCCAAACCGGCTCTCCTTCGATACAGATGCCGGGTAATCTTTGCAGACGATCTGCTGTATAAGGCGTCCACGTGAACTGCGCAAATAACATATTACAAAAATTGTGATGAAGGTATTTCAAAATTTTAAAACAAACTTAATTACCTAAGTTATGATTACCTGAGTCGCCTCCATGTGATCCAACTCATCTCTATAGTACCTAAGTACTCGACGAGGAGCCTTATACGCTTTCTTGCCATTCCACCAAGAGCCGAGCGGCTTTCCAGGGGTATCCAAGGCAGTTATTTTAACTCGATCCGGTCTTCCCATACACATATGCTCCCATGACCAAATCTATAAATAAAGTGTCAGATGATAAGAGAGAAAACCAATATTACAATTTTGCAAATTTCTAGCTGTGAAAAACAAGGAATTTACCTGAAGTAATATAATGCATCCACAAGTTTTATTCTTCGTTGGAGCACATGCCTTATCGAGTTCCTTGTAAAGAAAGGCCAGGACCCCTGCTCCCCAAGCATATTGGCCACACACATCAAAATCCGTAAGGAAGCCAAGGTATAACGGATGGACATGCGTTGCCGATTGGTCCGGCATCAACCAAGAACCGATCATGTACAGAATGTAGGCACGTGCATGTCTATCCAAGACTTCATCGGTGGCTTCATCAGGGATATTAGTAAATGTATCTTTTAGCCAGTTTAAACTGATCTTATACCCCTTATTGTAGCCTCCTGGTGCCTGATATTAGCATTTTTTGTGAAATATTAAAGCTAGAAATAATGTACAATATGCAATAGGTACACTAAAGAGGGGAAACAAAATGAAATTTTTTACCTGTTCGAGAGCAGACTCGGCATATGTATCTCAGTATGGGTGGTCGGTATCTGGACCAACAATTTTTCCTCCGACCAATCCAAGCCCATTGACCTGTAAACCGAGTAAGAGGCCAATATCCTGGAGTGTGATAGTGCTCTCACCCCATCTTAGATGAAAAGTGTGGGTCTCTTTTCTCCAGCGCTCAACTAGAGAGGTAACGAGGGCGTGGTCGATTTGGATATGACGGAGCAGAGAGCTTCATAAAATCCGGCCCTTCGAATCCGCTCGGTTATTCGTTGGTCGGTAACTACCCACTTATCAGAACTATGGGTGACGACGGTCAGATTATCTCCATCCTGTAAAATTAAATAATGTTATTTTTAACTATTAGAATTAAAAGAAATGGGTAATTAAAAAAAATTTAAGGGGTATTGAATCTTTCCTCTCCGTGTAATATATTAAAAGATCTGTGTTCGTTTTGATCAACGAGCAGAGATTTGTCGAATGGTTGATTCTTCATTGAGACGATTTTAGATATGAGAAGGGACAGAGTTAATTTGACGAAAGAGTTAATTTGATGAAAGGCACACTGGAGGCACTGGAGGGTGGGTTTTATAGGGAAAGGAGGGAGGGTTCCAGGAACCCGCCCTCCTCAACGATTAGTGTTGTCACATCAGTTTTTTTATATTGTGTTGTCACATCAGTTTTTGTGTTTGCCGTGTATTTGCAGAACGAAGAGGGCGGGTTATTAGAACCCGCCCTCTTCAATAATTATATGAGGGCGTGTTCCACGAACCCGCCCTCATATATTCTGTTTGTTTGTGGTATCACATCATATATTGTGTTGTTACATCAGTTTTTTTATATTGTGTTGTTACATCAGTTTTTGTGTCTGTTGTGTGTTTGCAGAAGGAAGAGGGAGGGTTATTAGAACCCGCCCTCTTCGATAATTATATGAGGCCATCATATATTCCATTTGTTTGTGGTGTCACATCAGTTTTTTTTGTGTTTGTCGTGTGTTTGCAGAAGGAAGAGGGCGGGTTATTAGAACCCGCCCTCTTCAATAATTATATGAGGCCATCATATATTCCGTTTGTTTGTGGTGTCACATCAGTTTTTTTTGTTTGTCGTGTGTTTGCAGAAGGAAGAGGACGGCTTATTAGAACCCGCCCTCTTCAATAATTATATGAGGCAATCATATATTCCGTTTGTTTGTGGTGTCACATCAGTTTTTTTTGCTATTTTGTCGTGTGTTTGCAGAACGAAGAGGGCGGGTTCTAATAACCCGCCCTCTTCAATAATTATATGAGGGCGTGTTCCAGGAACCCGCCCTCATATTTTTAATGGAATGCACCGTGTTCCTATAAATAGCTCTCTGCAACTATCCATTTACGCTCTCTGCTATACACAACTATCCATTTACCCTTATTTTGTGCAAGTGTGGAGTTTAGGAAGAAGGTCAAGTTCAGTACCATAGTCGTGAGGAGCTGCTGGATAGGATCAAGACGGAACCACGGCTTGATGTAAATTTCTGGAGCAAATTCAGTGACCAAAACAAGCACAGGGAAGAAATTTGAAGGTTCATTTTTTAAATTTATTTTCTAAATATTATTATTATCTTAATTTCAGTTAACATTTAATTATTATTCATTATTTTTTCACTTTATAATTACAATTTGGAAATGGAAGTATTAGTAATTTTAATTCCTGTTCATAGAAATGACTTGTAACTCAAATATCACTATTAAAAAAATTTCATATATGCTTAAAAGTCGTATGTTGTAATCAACAAATATGTACATGCACAAACATGTGAGTGTGTGTAACTTAAATGTAATCGAAAAATGTTTACCTAACGACTTTCCTAATTATATTTTTAGCAAGTATTAAATTGATATTAAAAACATGTATAGAGTTGAAATATCAATTTTTGCCTCGAAATGATTCTTCTTCTCGTATATATGATTTACAATAACAAAATTTTACCTGAACAATTTTTGTTCTCTATAATGGACTCCAATTACATTTAACAGGGCGCAAGGTTGTAAGTCTTATGAATTATATTTTCTATATGTACTAATATCTTGTTCAGTTTGATATTTATTATTTTGTATTATAAAATGGTTGTTTCAACACAACATAAAAAATATAGTTCGTCAAACTGAATATAGATAAGTCAATGCAAGCTTATTGCAAATTTCTTCTTTGCACAAACTCTCTTCCTCTCTCCAATAAAACTGTTTTTGTGCAGGATTCTTTGCGCCGCCGCCAAATAAGTTGTTTGCAAGTGTTTTCGATTTATATTTGTTACTGTTTTGCATAAATAATACGGACTTTAAGGGGCTATAACACCAATTCAGATTGGGTGGGGATTTCATCACCCTTCCTAAGACCCCAAAAATTACTAAAAGCATATGCATTACCCTCGAGTTTAATTAAAAAATATCCAGACTCAGCCAACTAAGGACTGTCGTGCTCAATAGGACAGAGGAAGGTTGTGGGCATTCGATCGTTTATCTAAACTTGACTTTGTGGTGCCTAAGCTAGACAAGTGAGAAAGGTAATTTTAAAAGGCTTGTCTCACGGTGATTCGTAAGCGGATCCTTCCTTTCCTTATTTGTGCTTACCTGGCCACAATTGGCAGTGAAGAAGCGATTTGAGGGTTATCTCACAACTTGTCACTTTGGAACAGTTTGGAGCAGTCTAGTGAACTTTAAAGACCATAGCTCTAGGTATGATTGTGCATGTTTTGACTGTGATTGTATGAAGTTGTTAACGTTTTTTTTATTGTTGGCTTGATATTGTTTGATGCAGATTATGGCAAGTTCAAGTTTATTTGTTGTATGTAAATACGATGTTCGGATTATCACAAGTGCACAAGGTCCCGAGTATATTGGCGGGTCCGTAAGAATCATGCGATTAGAACCATCAACGACTTATAATGAACTCGAGAATACAGTGTTCAAAATCACGAAATACGATCCCCGTGAAATTAGGCTTAAGTTAAGTTGTATATGGGCTATGTTTAGTGGAAATGCATTGGTTGAAATTATAGACGATGCATCAATATCTTCAATGATAGACTTCGGTCTGTCAAACACCCAGCATTCTTTTGAACTTTTGATTCAGAAGGAACAATTGGAACTATCAGATGTCCCTCCAACGGGTAATTTTGATGGTAATGCTGGAGGTAGTTCCTGGGGGTATGGTCACATGGTTAACGATGATACCGTCAGTCTCGGTGGATATGACTATTGTTCAGTTGATAAAACTGCACATTTAATATGACATTTTTCCTACTATTTCTATATTAGAAAAGGTGTTTATTATAATATATGATACATATGAGGGTTTATTTGTAAAAATATTATTTTCATGTGTTTATATATTATAATTAACATTTGGTAGGAAAATGTAAGCATATAATATCCATGTAACATTTGGCCCATTTAAAATATGCTTACTTTATTAAATACCTTTGACCAAAGTCTTAATGGTTAAGTTAATATCTCAATATAACAAACTCTATTAAATATTATATGAGTTATTGTGCAGAATTTGCAGGGCTAAAATCAAGAGAATCAAAGTTGTTAAAGCAAACCTGCCTAATTAAGAAAGCAAACTAAAGAAATCAAATCTGGTAGCAACAAAGAAAGGATTTCCAGTTTACAAAGATTCCATTGATCACCACATGTCATGAAGATGCAAGGCCAGAAACATAAACATGAGATCTCACTTTTTGGCCGCGGATCCGCGGCCAAACCCCCCTTTTGGCCGCGGATCCGCCGCGGAAAAGAGGAGTTAGGAGCTGAGATTTTTTGGGGTGAATGTTTACTGTTTGCTTCCAAATTAGGAAGCTAAGTTTCTGGCTTTTGGAGTAAAAATAAGGACCGAGAGCCTCTTAGAAAAATTATCAAGTCGACGCGATCACGAAGTCCAAGACGGCTCACGCATCCAGGCTGATCATCAACGGTTCATCTACCTCCTTGGAAGAGATCGAGAAGCAACTAAAAATTGTAATCATTTTCTAAGGATTCAAGTGTAATGAATATTGTTGATTAATAAAGGTAGTTTCTTTTTCTTATTCTATTTCTTCGTAGTTTAATTATGCAATTTCTTTCCATCTCTTTTTCTCCCAACATGCGCGAGTAATTCTCCGCTTGTTAGGATTCGTAGGATTAGGGTAGGCTAATGGATGATGAACATCCCTAAACCCTTTTTAAGTCCTATAAAGTTTATGAACTTTATCAAAAGAATCATTAAAATCCTAATCGGGCGCGCTAACAATTCTTTGTTAGTCCCGACCGCGATTAGAGATTAGATTAATGATTGTTTTAGTAAAGGCTAGATATGAACGGAGTTCCGTGTCGAGATAAGGGTTAAGAGTGGGATTCCTTTTCCCTCCAGAAACCCTAATCTACACGCATCACCGTCGTTCTAGTTTTAAATCTATTAAAGGATAAAAATGGTAACTTTTAATTAATCGTTCATAACTACTAAATCCTAACGAACCCTAGAAGCCCCCTTATTATATTAACTACATCCCTAAAATAATCTAGATCTATATTTTTGCATTAGTGCTTAATGTAGATCTAGAAACCATTCTACAATATTCTTTATCCCTCCTCTCTTTTTCAACACATCTAAAGTAAGAGTAAAAGGTTCAACGTTTCCCAGAGGACGACCCGTACTCATCTCGGTCTAGCTACACGCGACACCGTTATTGATTGCGGTTAACTACAAACACACACTTTTTCGAACCAATCAAATGGCGCCGTTGCAGGGGATCCGTGCATAATTTTTTATTCTTACTATTTGTGTTGAATTCTTATACGATCTATATCATAAATAAAACAAAACTGCAAATTGTATATTTAACGATTATTGTGTGAATTTTGCGAGGGAATCTGGAGTCACATAATTGAGGAAACAGGAGACAGATACATTCATTGAGATCCAAAGAAGTAGAGAAGGCCACAGAAAAAAATTCATCAATTGATCTCTCCCTCTTGCAGCGGAACCGCGGCCGGTTAGGAGATCTAGGGCTTCAGTCTTCTCTGGTAAGATTCTAACCTCCTTCTCTCTCCTCTGAAATCCAATAAAATATCTTTTCTGCAGGTTTCTTTGCAAAATATCGCCGCTAAAAAATCTTTTTGCAAAGTTTTGTTTTGCGGTTTGTTTTTGCATATTTTAATACGGATTTTTAAAGGGGCAAAGACCAAATCCAGATTAGGTGGGGATTTCATCACCCTTCCTAAGCCCCACAAATCACAAACCGAGCATCTAGATCAACCCTTCATTAATTTAAAAAATATCTAGACCAGACTCTAAGGACTGTCGCGCTCAATAAGGACAGAGGAAGGTCGTGGGTAATCTATCGCTTATCCGCATTACTTTTGTAGTGCCTAGGCAAGTGTGACAAAGGCTATTGGTTTTTAATTAGGCGCACTACTGTGGTTCCTTCCCACTTACCTGGCACTTACCTGGCTACACGGGTAGTAAAGAGGCGGTAGAGGATATCCTGTGGCTTGTCCTTTGGAAGTTTAGGAGCGGTCTAGAGACTGGACCTAGGTAACCATAGTTCTAGGGTTGTTTGTGCATTTTTGTGTGATTTGTCTAAATCCGTCATTTTTCAAAACAAACCAATTATTTTCTCCCCTTTTTACCCCTTCCCCCTTTTTCTCTTCTTATAATGGGTGACCTAAACAGAAGAACACTTGCCGAGCTTTGCTGTCCACAACCAGATATCTCTTGTTTTCGTAATCCCTTCGGTATACCGTCCGGCTCTTCCATGTCCTTAAGAGATCATATAGAACAAGCAGGAAGAAACAGTTGGCCACCTCAGTCTAGGTCTTATCAACCGTATCCTAATCCTACACCTGTTTCAGTTCATACCCAGAGTGAGGAAGGCCCTAGACGAATGTCCGTTGCTGAGCATATAGCTAGGGCTAGATGCCAAAGTTTCAACCGGGACCAATATCAACCATCACCACCACTGTCCAGAGAAGAGTTTGATAGGCGGTTTGTGGCATATAAGATGTCTATTGAAAATAGCCAACCAACCAACCCATATCAATATTCTTCTTATCATAATATTGATCCTACTCCTACCCAAGTTCCGCAACCATTCTATTCCTATCAATTCAATCCGACTTTTCCACCTTCTCTAGACAGTTCTTCTAATCAGTCATTTGGGAGTTTTAATTATCCACAGGAATTTCAATCTTATACTGAAATCCCTTATCAACCCAAGACTAGTCTGGAGCAGACATTAGAAAAATTTCTGGAATTGTCGAACCAAATTAGGAAGGAAACAACAGAGTGGATGCAAGCAAAGAATTTCAAACCTGCCCAAAAAAATTCAGTATATGATTCGGGCATAGGACAAAATGAGAATTTGGGTAGTGAGACAGAATTGTACACCCTTCCTAATCAAACCTCCACATTCCAAACTGAAATCCACAATTCCAGTTTCATAGATTCATCAAGTACACCAAATAGAATGTCTGATAAGTTGTGTGACTTTGTAGTTTTGATTTACCCGACTGTGAAGGGTCCATTTCAAGTGAAACCATACCCAACCCTTGTGATCTCTACACCTCCACTCTTGAATCAAAACTGATTGAAAACCATACTTTTGATGAGGTATTTGAGAATTTTAACCTTCACTTGAATGAGGTGATTGACGTTGGGGATATATTGATTGATGAACCCGAAATTTTGGATGATTTTGTCCCACCAATTCATCAGATCTTTTCACTTCCTTGTGGTCATCATCTTGAGCCTTTAATTCTTCCCGAACCCCAAATACGTCTTGAAGTTGATGATAAAGGTATACCCGAAGAAATACAGCCCCCATCTTCTACATCTGGTTCAGCAACACTCGACACACCAATTTGTTTACCCATTTCACCTTTTATTTTCTCCGGTTCTTCTTCTATTCCTATAGTTTCTGTGAGTTTTGATGAATCACAATCCGTTAATTCAAGATCAATAATACCATAAATTCAACTTGATTTGGATATTTTTGAAAATGAGGTAGATGAGTTTTTCGAGTCCTCAACCTCAATGATTTTTGATGAATCAAGTAGGATAAAATCTGGCGCAAAACTTTTTGACAGCAAAATGTTCAATCACACCATTGATAAAAGTTTTGAAGAACTTTTTGCTGACGAACTTGAATTTTTAAACAATACTGATTTTGTGATTGATCAATCTCCACCTATAGAGGTTAAACCGTCACAATTCCTTCTTCCAATCATTCACATTCATCCTCATTCTTTCTTTTCTCTAATTTCAAACCCTTTCCAGACCACCTCTTATCCCTTCCCCATTTTTTCTTCACTTGATACAACACATTCTTCCACCGACCTATATGCTATACTGATAAAATCTTTGAATGGTTGGTGTTAACTTTTGGTCTTTGTAAAATCTTACTTTGACCAAATAACTCACCCCCTCTTAAAATGCTTCATATTGTCTAACCCATGTTTGAGGGAGGGGGTATATTTTTGGCTCTTGAACATAACTTTTGTCCTCAAATTTGTGAGCCAAAAATAAGTTTGGGGGAGGATTTTCACTTTCATATATTCTTGCCCCCATTAATAATGTCCTCCCAAGCTTACAGGTTTTTGTGATCCAGCAGATGGCAACAGTGAGGACACTGTTGAAAACAAGTTTGGGGGAGGTTTGTGCTTATTTACACATCAATTTGCATCATATTTTGCATAAGCACAACATTTTCAAAAATTTCAAAAATTTCAAAAAAAAATTCTTTTATAACAAAAGAGTAGAAAGTGAAAAATTACATCCAAAAGATAGGAATAGTTTAAGAAAACCAAGAAAATTAGAAGTTTTCTTAAACGAACTAGTAATAAGTAGTTATGAGCTGTTGTCCCAAGGGTTAATAAGATGAAGGAAGTCACTAATCTGAGGATAAAAATAATTCTGAAAAATAGTTTCTATTCTGGAAGCCAAACATTTGAATGTTGATACCCTACTATATGCACTTACACACGTCTTGAAACTCGGGATAGTAGAGGATACCTTGAAATGCTCTTGTCTAAAAGCCAAAGTATGAAGGAAATAAAAGAATGAAGAAAATATAAAAATGGTGAAAAGAAAAAAAATGAACACTGGTTTTGTTATCACCAAGGAAGCAATAAAAAAATATAGCGAGGGTGCTTCATCACCTAGTGCCTTAGAACAACTGGTCTGGGAGTCACTGCTAAGCCTTAGGTGGTGCAAGACGAGAAAAATATTATCACCTAATCAGCAAGCACATGAGTAATCGGTCGGTTAGTACCTCAAGAAGTATTAATGGTCGTATGAAAATGTGTGAGCAAATCTAAATATTCATCAAATTAAAAAGTACTGAGGCAGATGGACAAGAGTATGATAGCTTGAATTGAATTCTCCGAGTGTAGGGATGTCCATTACACACACGTAGGGTTATATGATCAATGTTTGGATGAAAGGTAGGAATGACGAATTAAGACGATGTTTTATTGAGGGATCATGTGATTTCTAATATCTTTTCATGACTATTAAGATAGGGCTCATGACAACTGAAAAGCTAGTGTAGTTGGAAACTCTAAATTTTCAAAGTATTTCTTTTATGGTTCTTATCTTTATATGTAAATTTCACCATCTCTCCTTTATTATAGGATTTTGTGGGTGTAATCCGCTGAAAACCCTCAGGAGACAACACTCCTCCTACTAGGGACACCTAGAGGTTTAACGGCTTGTTGCACGTACTCAGTGCAATCGTGTTTGCCTACGAAAATGTGCTTAGTTTTCTCCTTTCTTTTTCTCTTTCTCTTGAATAAACTAGTTTGCTCGGGACGATCAAAGATAAGTTTGGGGGTAAACATTTTATAAATTCATATTCAAACATTTTAGTAATACCAAGATACTAATATATTTTATATATTGAATACAGGTTCTCCCAGTCGACTGCTGCAGTTACATGCACCCCAGAAGAACTACAAGGATTACCATACACAATCTTCCACAAGTAAATAAATCTGAAACAAGTGGTGATTTATTTACGAAAATATTAAGGAATAATAGTATAATAACAATTTATATACTAAACGCATATTTTCCCATACCTCCGCATCATTCCAACACGATCCAAGTAGCGCATTCCAAGCATGTCCGTCCATATCTTTCCGGTCTTCTCACCCCGAACCATCCACATTACACCGACCACAACCATCATATATTGCACCCAAGCCTTATTTTGCTACGGGTGACATTGATATGTGTGGCAGTGATGATGATGAAATCGGTGAAGGTCATCAAGGGGAGGATAGCGTGGAATATGCCGTTGGATTGAATGAGGTAGCATTGTTTGATGGTATGGTTGCGGATAATGATTTTGTCGAACTAGAAGATCCCGGCCTCGATCCGCTGGAAGATGATAGTTGGGTAGATTTAGCCATGGCAGAAGTACATACGGCACCCTATTTGGAAGCGACAGCAGCAAGCGAAGATTGCGTCAGTGTCGGGGATTTGTTTCAGAAAAAAGGAGATCTTATTTGTAAGCTGAAGTCGTGGGCTATTCAGCAAAACGTTACATTTAAAACCGAAGAGTCAAATAAGACATACTATACCGTGGTATGTACGAAAGCTTCTGAATGTAAGTGGAGATTGCATGCATGTTGTTCCAAAAGAGCCAAAGCTTGGAAGGTCACGAAATACAACCAAGAACATACTTGCATCAATTCTATTATGTTACAAGATCACCGGAATTGCACTTCATCTTACATTTGCTCACTAATTATGCCACTAATCCGTACAGATATGGCGATGACTCCCCGAGAGATACGGCTCTACGTTAGCGGAGAGCACAAAATTCAGATTTTGTATGTGAAGGCATGGGATGCTCGTAGAAAGGCTTTATATAAGATATTTGGGGACTGGGAAAGCTCGTACAACTCACTAGTCTCTTTTATGGAAGCCATGAAAGCATCAAATCCGAGAACCGTATACCGGTTAAAAACCACAGAAACAAATGTCGATGGCTCTGTCAGGTTTCAAAGAATTTTCTGGTGCTTTGGTCCATGTGCGGCTGGTTTCACACGTTGTCAGCCGGTATTGTGCGTTGATGGGACGTATCTATACGGTAAGTACAGAGGCTGCATGTTAATTGCTACAGGTATTGATGCTAATAACGGTATATTTCCGTTGGGATTTTCTATTGTCAATGGTGAAAATATATCATCCTGGTCATGGTTTTTCCGTCAACTCAAAAATATCCCATCTGTTATTGATAAAACAGATTTATGTATCATATCTGATAGACATCTAGGAATACTAGCTGCAATGAGATCTGTATTTCCGACGACCCCACATAGGTTTTGCCTACGGCACTTCAGGCAAAATTTTAATAGAAAATTTAAAAATTCGGATCTACATAAGCTTATGTACAAAGCCGGTGAAACGCCTGACCCTAATGTTCATGACATGTACATGACGAAAATTGGGGAGATGAGTCAAGCCGCGAAATCGTGGTTAGATGAGTATCCAGTACGCATGTGGTCACAAGCACATGATAATGGGTGCAGATATCTACTAATGACCACTAATATGTCTGAAACCTTCAACGGGGTCCTTAAAGATATTAGAGGCTTACCGATACAGGGGTTGATTGTTCGAACCTTTTTCCGGATGAATACTTACTTTGTGCAAAGAAGAGAAAAGTCCTTGACCATGGAGACTCCGCTCACCGCGTATTACGAAAATATATTCCGGAAAAGAGAGCGCAGAGCACAATACTACAGATCCGAAAGGTTTGACACGGCGGAGTTTCAAGTAACGGGGAGTAATGGGAATCAATATACCGTGAACTTTAGAGATGAAGGGCCCTCTTCGTGTACATGCGGTGTTTTCCAGCAACAACATTTATCTTGTGCCCACGTAATTGCTGCTGCGAGCAGCATGCATAACTCACATTATAATTTTGCTTTCCATTACTATACAGTTTCTAATTACCAAGGCGCATACGATCCGAAATTTCATCCTATACCGAACAGTCGCTATTGACAGTATTATACTGGGAACAGACAAACACCGACTGTATTACCGCCGGAAAAAAATATAAGGCCCGGAAGACCTAAGGTGCGTCGAGATCGAATGACAATGGATGCTGATCCTCAGCAAAGGCACGCCAGATGTTGCCTATGCAAACAACCATGCCATTATAGGACCAGATGTCCAGGACAGTCATCAGGGACGGGACCTTCGAGATCGTGACAAATGCACCGGAAGATTTTTTTGTATTATAAATTTGACGGATTCATTTTGTTATTATAAATTTGACCGTCGAGATAGAATTTACATTTTACAAACAGATAGGATTTTTTTGTATTGTAAATTTGACGGATTCATTTTGTACACCACAATCATGTAATAAAATTTTATTATTTTATTCAAATTTTTTTTCCGTTTATTTATTTTTAAAAAATATTAAAATAATTTTAATTTAAAATTCTATATTTATATAGGGGGCAGGTTCCTATAACCCGCTCCCTATATAAATATAGAGAGGGCGGGTTTATAGAGAGGGCGGGTTCCCAGAACCCGCCCGCTCTCTCTATTATTATATAGGGGGCGGGTTCTAGGAACCCGCCCCCTATACTGGAGTGGGGGTGGGATGGGAGGTGAGGGCGAGAAACCGTCCTATATTTACAATTTAAATTCTAACCCCTTATTTTAATAATTTTAAATAAAAATCAACCTATTTCAAAAAAAAACCATGATTTTATTCATAAGATACAATCCTAAATGCACCAAATCCCCCACCCATCCATCACTAATAACATCATCCGCATAAACATTAACAGAAATCAAGCCACCAAATCATAATACAACGATGTTAGAATCATCCAGCAAAATTAAGATCCAAATCCAATCTTCCACATTCCTGCAGAGCTCTCAGCAGCATCGCCCCCTTCCTCGTCCCTCTCGTGCTGCACTCCCCCTGCATCGCCAGCATCACGGCCCTCACCACCTCCTCCGGCGCCTCCTTGGCTCTCTCCCCTCCGCTCCCGTAAACCGCCGCCAACACTCCAATGGCGCATTCCCTTCCCCTTCCTTGCATGCCTTCGACCGCCCCTGCCATTGCAGGCGCGGCTAGGGCGTGGCTGCGTATCTCCGACGACCCCTTGTCGATCGTGCACATTAGCTCAAGGGCCGCGAGGGCACGCTCTGCGGTTGAATTGGTGGCGGTGGAGCCTCCTGCTGCTGCTGCGGACGAGGCTATGGCTTCTACGGCTGCTGCCACTGCCCCTGCTTCTACTGCTACAAGTCTGTTTGCTTCTACTAGTAACATAGCTAGTAGTACCTGTATATAAATTTGATTATTAGGAATAAAAATAATTTATAATTTATTCACAGGCAAGGAAATAAGGAGGCAAAAAACAGACATAAAAAAATCTTCATTAAAATACCATGACCTTTTGGCATTTTACAGATAAATGTCATAAACATATTTATGAAGATTTAGCAGTCTTAATTTGCCTAGGAGCAGGATATGTTCTACTTCACTAAATCTATGCCTTAAAGGCCTTGTTATTGTTAGTCCGTCTACATCTTATACCCATGTAAGTACATCTCTTATTTCTTCTTCTTCTTCTTCTTATTATTATTTTCCAATGTGGGATGATTCCAACAAAATGATTTACCTTGGCAGCGGGGCGAGCGGAGGCGGGATCCCGGAGCGCGGAGACCACTCCGGCCATGACATCCTTGGGGCAAACCTTGGATCCAAGATCCGAAGCGGAAGCTGCTGCAAGTGATTTCTCCAAAAGGCGAAGAGCGACTAAAGGCGCATCAGATCTGAACTGCGCATCCGCCGCTCCAAATACATCGCCCGCCGCCGCCGCCGCAGCAGCAGCAGCAGCACCAACAGATTCGTTGTGGTTGTTGGCAGTGGCAGCAGCAGCAACACTGGCACTGGCACTGGCACTAGTACTAGTGTTGGAGGGATGGTGAAGGGGGAACCGCCACTGAGTGAAACTCGGAGACGTGCTGCTGGATGAGGAAGAGGAGGAAGACGGCGGTGGGCGTTGATCTGAAGGAGCAGGCGGAGGAGGAGGAGGCGGAGGCGGAGGAGGAGAAGGAGGAGGAGGAGAGGCCGTGGCGGCGGCGGCGGCGGCGGCGGCAGTTTGGGGAGGAGCCGTGGCGGAGGTGGGGCTGAGGACGGACTGGGTGCAGTTGCGGAAGATGCCGCAGGAGAAGAGAGGGCGAGGGAGGGGCTTCAGCTTCGGGCTGCTCTTTGAGCTCATCCTCCTCCTCCTCCTCCTCTTCTTCTTCTTCTTCAATGCCGCCGTGGATGAAAATTTAGATTAGATGAAGCGGGGGGGAGAGAGAGAGAGAGAGATGGAGAGATTTTGGGAGATTGTTATGATTGTGGAGACAATTGCAGCAGAGAGGAAAAGGAAAAAAAGGAGGATCAGTGACGAAATTGACAGTGGCTGAGAGGATATGGCAGGGGACCACGAACTCCTCTCTCTCTCTCTGTGTGTGTTTTTTAAATTTTTATTTATTTATTTATATGAATTATTACCAAAATAGATTTTGTTACTGAGATGAGAGATCAGAGAGGGGTTTAGTTTCCTGTTGTGGGTGCCGGAACCATGGATCGCAATGAACTTCATTAGTGAATCTGACTCTAGGTTTAAATGTGCTCTCTACGCACTGGCTGATGCTAGTCTTTTCAATCTCTCAAGTTTCATGGCAGTTAGGTATTAAAGACTCTCCCAGCGGAATAAGAGGAATCAGATTCGAATCCCGCTTAATTAAGCGTGTTAAAAGTTTATTAATATGAAAACAGGTATCATTGTGATTCATGAGGAAAAGGACAATTTTCCTTACAATTCCGAGTCAATTCTCAAAGAAGGGAAATAAATTGCTTTTATACCCTTTACCAGTTAATTTGAAGATTGAGAAATGGTACAATATATTATACCGTTAAATTTACATATATCCAAGATATCCAAGGTTATGGAAAAATAAATATTAAAGTCTGCTTAACTTTATCTTATCTCTGCATATTAGAACATGAAAATCAAGATGAATGATTTCGAACACCAGTTGATTCGGCCTTCTTCTTCTTTTTCATGTATGATGAGAGTAATATAAGGCTTGGGTCAACCGTACCGAACTCGCTATAGTAGTGTAACCTGGCCTAGGGATGTTGGTCCCACCCTAGGTTTAACCGCGTCTCCAGTCCTACTCTTTCGGTGTTGTGGCGCCCGTAAAGAGTTCGCTGTGATCGATTGTAACACTGTTAACATCATACGACAAATCACTGTTTCATTTACTAAAAGTTACCATATACCTTGGTCTTACTGGGTAGTTTCCCGTTTTCCACCTCTTTGGCGATTCTATTACTAAGCTGCAGACTGGTTGCTGCTTTGTATTTGTTCTCTGCTGCTGGTAGAATCTTTGTATACTCCTATGTTATTTTTAACATTGCCAAAATTGTGAAAGAATACTCCTTTGCCTTCCATTAAAACATACTGAACTTTGGTGCATGAAAAATGCTAAAAACCCATATGTGCTTTCAATCCAAAGCTGACACGTTTGTTTCAAGGAATTTATAGCAATACTGCTATAAGCTGATGATAGCTGTCATAATTTTTACTTTCTTTTTCTGAATGATATACTTAAGCTAAATGACACTCATAGTATTTCATGAATAAGACCCACATAATCTTAGGGGTTCATTAGATTTCCACCTCTACTTTTCTCAACGTAAAACACTGTGCCTAACTTGAACCCCAATTTCTATGCCCATTATATATGAGAATAATGAAAAAATAGGCTTTAGCAAGGATTTTTCTTTAGATGAGATGGAGGTCCTTTTCGGGTCTCCTTCAGTTGTCGTCTTCCGTCGATCTCCCGGTGGATTCTAATGGGGATCCCCTGTTATGTGTGGGTTTCAATGGGTTTTGAGGAGATTGGTGATTGGAGAAGTTTAGCGCCGAGTACCTGTAAAGAAGTCCCGGGGTGATTTGATACCACCGAGGTCCTTCTGACGATCAAGTTAGTACAAGATCCGAGCAGCGTAACGGCTAAGTGGAGTAAAAGATGGCTTACTTGATCCTTCTGTGATGGGGGTGTATACAGCGGCGGCGGCACGCAAGCAGCAGGCGCGAGAATCTCGCCGGCAGTTACGCTCTCGATGTCACGCCCGCGTAAAGAGCGGATCGCCCATTAATGGGGATCGTGAGGACGTGAAACGTGGGACGTTGCTGACGGAGAATCTGCTCATGGCGAGATTTGCAGAGCGGCGGTTACGCCTGTGAGTGGTGGAGTTGGCGGTCGGAAGGACCGAGGAAGACAGCCTCGGCTGGAGAGCTCGGAGACGAGCAAGAGGGCCAAGGTGTCTTGGTCTTGTGGCAGCTCAGGGCGAGCTGAGGGACCGAGGAGGCCAATTTGCAGGGGGGCCCCGAGGAGGGCCAGCTTGTGCTTGCAGGTCGGGTACAAGGGTGGCCTGGTCGGCCTCTGTGGGCCCTTTCTTCTGGGTCTCGGGACATGTCATCTGCCACGTGTCCTGATCTTTCAAATCGCCAATATTGAGCATCATCATTAGCCCCCCACTCTTGTCCCGACCAGCTAGCGGGTCGGGTCAGGAGTGGAATGCCAGGCCGCCCGGGATAAGCTTCCTCCTAAGGTTTCGTCGGGACGCGTCCCAGGGATGTTAGCTGTCTTTTCTGCCAGCGAATTAGGGCGAGATCTCTGCATTTAAGGAAGGTGCGCCGATTCGTGTATCCTGCCACTGAAGCGACGGTCCACGTGTCAAGCGTCGGTTGGCCGACGCGACGTGTGCAGACCTGTGGCGTCTGATGGGGCGCGGTCTTGTGCGGGAACGACAAGTGGAGCAATCGGCCGTCGAGTTGACTTCGATCACTTGATGTCTTTTGTTGGGGCTTCGGGTCCGCTGCATGTGATGGGCTCAGTGGCCTCGTTATGAGGGCTACAAACCTCTAGCGTCTGTTGGGCAGGAGGATGCCTGCTGGGGATGACCGAGCAGGAAAGCTGCTCGGTTGATCTTGGCGAGGGCCTTAATCCCTGGCGTTGCGAGTAGGGAAGCTACCAGCCAAGGATAGCCGAGCTGGGAAGCCGCTCGGCTGCCTCTAAGGAGGAATTCAATCTCTGTCTTTGTTAGGTAGGAAGCTACCCGTGGGGATGCGCCGAGCAGAAGGAACTCGGCGGCCTCGCGGTGAAGGCTTGAGATTCTCAGCGTCTGATGGGCAGGAGGACGCCCGCCGGGGATGCGCCGAGCAGAGGGAATTCGGCGGCTTCGCGGTGAGGGCTTGAGATCCTCAGCGTTTGATGGGCAGGAGGATGCCCGCTGGGGATATGCCGAGCGAGAAGGATCTCGGCGGCCTCAGGTGAGGGCTTCTATCCTCAGCGTGAGAGGGGCTGTGAGAGGCCTGCTGAGGATGGCCGAACAGGGTAGCTGCTCGGTGCCTTTTGGCGAGGGTTTGGATCCCTGGCATCGTGGGTAAGGACCTACCAGCCGGGGATGACCGAGAAGGGTAGCTGCTCAGTGCCTCTTGGCGAGGGCTTTGATCCTTAGCGTTGGAGGGGCTGTAAGAAGCCCACTAAGGATGACCGGGCAGTGAAGCTGCGTGGTTGCCTCTTGGCGAGGGCTTTGATCTCTAGCGTCGTGGGTAGGAAACAACCAGCCTGGGATGACCGAGCGGGGTAGCCGTCCGGATGCCTCTTGCGAGGGCTTCGATCCCTGGCGTCATGGGCAGGGAGCTACCAGCCGGAGATGACCGAGCAGAGTAGCTGCTCGGTTGCCTCTTGCGAGGTCTTTGATCCTTAGCGTTGAAGGGGCTGTAAGAAGCCCACTAAGGATGACCGGGCAGTGAAGCTGCACGGTTGCCTCTTGGCGAGGGCTTTGATCTCTGGCGTCGTGGGTAGGCAACTACCAGCCTGGGATGACCGAGCGGGGTAGCCGCCCGGATGCCTCTTGCAAGGGCTTCGATCCCTAGCGTCATGGGTAGGGAGCTACCAGCCGGAGATGACCGAGCAGGGTAGCTGCTCGGTTGCCTCTTGCGAGGGCTTTGATTCTTCAGGACGGGGACCGAGTAGGGTTACTGCCCAGTGCCTCTTGGCAAGGACTTTGATCCCTGTCGGTTGTAGTAGGAAGCTACCAGCCGGGGATAGCCGAGCAAGGACTCGACCGTCTCTGGGAGGACTTTGGTCCTTGGCGCGGGAGGGGCTGTAAGAAGCCTACCAAGGACCCTTGGCCGGGCAGGGTTACTGCCCGGTGCCTCTTGGCGAGGGCTTTTGTCCTGAAGGATAGCCGAGCGAGAGATCCTCGGGCTCGACTGCCTCTGGGAGGGCTTTCTGATCCCTGGCGTTGCGGTAGGGAAGCTACCCGCCAGGGATAGCCGAGCGAGGGTCGGGTTCGACCGCCCCTGGAAGGACTTTCTGATCCCCGGCGTTGCGGTAGGGAAGCTACCCGCCAGGGATAACCGAGCAGGGTAGCTGCTGGGTTGCCTCTTGGCGAGGGCTTTCTGATCCCTGGCGTTGCGGTAGGGAAGTTACCCGCTAGGGATAGTCGAGCGAGGGTCGGGCTCGACTGCCTCTGGAAGGACTTTCTGATCCCTGGCGTTGCGGTAGGGAAGCTACCCACCAGGGATAACCGAGCAGGGTAGCTGCTGGGTTGCCTCTTGGCGAGGGCTTTCTGATCTCTGGCGTTGCGGTAGGGAAGCTACCCGCCAGGGACAGCCGAGGAGGGTAGCTGCTGGGTTGCCTCTTGGCGAGGGCTTTCATCCCTGGCGTTGCGAGTAGGGAAGCTACCGGCCAGGGGTAGCCGAGCAGAGAAGTTGCTCGGCTGCCTCTACGGAGGACTTTGATCCCTGGCGTTGCGAGTAGGGAAGCGACCGGCCTGGGATAACCGAGCACGGTAGCTGCTCGGTCGATTCTTCATAAGGTTTCGCCCGACCATCCATTTGCAGGTATGGGGAACAAGAACGGTCGCGGTGAATGTGCGCGTAGCACGCGCATCGATTGTGCGGGGAGGTGAAGCGCCAGAGTCGCGTCGTTTCGATTCCACGATAGGAGGCTCAATGATCACCTAGCAGATGAGTATCGGCCCGTGAGATCTGTAGCCATGGGACGTAGCCTGCCGGTGGTCAGCCGTGACGACGAGGGAAAAGTCTTCTGGAGGCGGGAGAGCGGCGATCTTGGGCCCTGGCCTGGCCGTTTGGATTTTAGTCGGTCTATCGGCCGGCGAGGGCGTTGGTGACGGTCGCCGGAGGAGGTTCATCCGCGCCTTCAATGAGGGGGAGGCGGCGGCTGGTACCTGGATCTTCAGGATAATCGCACACCATATGGACGGAGATCGAAAGGCCAACTTTTGTTTTTGTGGATTTTTGTTTTCCCACACACGGCGCCAACTGATGGAGGTCCTTTTCGGGTCTCCTTCAGATGTTGTCTTCCGTCGATCTCCCGGTGGATTCTGGTAGGGATCCCCTATTATGTGTGGGTCTCAATGGGTTTTGAGGAGATTGGTGATTGGAGGAGTTTAGCACCGAGTACATGCAAAGAAGTCCCGGGGTGGTTTGGTACCACCGAGGACCCTCCGACAATCAAGTTAGTACTAGATCCGAGCAGCGTAACGGCTAAGTGGAGTAAAAGATGGCTTACTTGGGGGTGTATATAGCGGCGGCGGCACGCAGCAGCAGGTGCGAGAATTTCGCCGGCAGTTACGCTCCCGACGTCACGCCCGCGTAAAGAGCGGATCACCCATTAATAGGGATCGTGATGGCGTGGAACGCGGGACGTTGCTGGCGGAGAATCTGCGCGTGGCGATATTTGCGGAGCGGTGGTTACGCCTGTGAGTGGTGGAGTTGGCGGTCGGAAGGACCGAGGAAGACAGGCTCGGCTGGAGAGCTCGGAGACAAGCAAGAGGGCTGAGGAGTCTTGGTCCTGTGGCAGCTCGGGGTAAGTTGAGGGACCGAGGAGGCCAATTTGCAGGGGTCCCCGATGAGGGCCAGCTTGTGCTTACAGGTCGGGTACAAGGGTGGCCTGATCGGCCTCTGTGGGCCCTTTTTTCTAGGTCTCGGGACATGTCATCTGCCACGTGTCCTGATCTTTCAAATCGCCAA
Organism: Agapanthus africanus; assembly: GCA_030015575.1. Lineage (NCBI taxonomy): Eukaryota > Viridiplantae > Streptophyta > Magnoliopsida > Asparagales > Amaryllidaceae > Agapanthus > Agapanthus africanus. The sequence continues at coordinate 353,643,325 of CM057351.1, forward strand.
TATTGAGCATCATCAAGATGACAGTCATAAAAATACACCATCCATGATTTTTTCCGACAATCCGCACACACCATCATCTTTATCATCTAAAATTTGCATACACCAAATTGCATGTGATTTCATCGCTTTTTCACCATTGAATTAGCAATATAAAAAATTCTATTTTCGATAGACCATTAATTTTGCAACCCACTAAATCAAAGGTGCAAAAGTGATGGAATCATATGGAATTTGGTGTATCTGCATTTTATATGATATAAATGGAGGTGATGGATGACGATCGTCGAAAAAAATCATGAAGTATGTATTTTTTCGACACCTTTCCTCCATTATTCCCTCTCCCCCCCTCCCTCTCTCTCTCTCTCTCTCTCTCTCTCTCTATATATATATATATATATATATATATATATATATATATATTTCGACTAAAATTCTATTGGAAGTATTTGGAAATAAATTCTTTTCATTTTTTCACCATTAAATTAATTTTGGGATATGTGATAACAATCGAATAAAATCTTTATATATAAAAAGCCATCAGCGGAGCATGATAGAGCAGAGTTTTAGCATTTTCCCATGAAATTTGAACTCCGCCCCTTGGTTTTCAAGAAAATTCTCATTTCACCCCTTTTATGTTTATCCATAATTGATAGTTCTATACAGAGGTAAAAATTTTGGCATTGTTGCGGAACTTTATCTTCTGCCCCCTACCTTTTAAGAAACTTTGTGTTCAGCCTCTTCTATATATGTTTATTTAGAGAGCTAAATTGCACTCTCTTTTTTGCTGCAATTTACATTCGGACCGGTGTGTCCTTTGATCTTCCTGAGTTTATCCATATAGAACTAAAAGATTGAAAAGTTCATTTCGTTTTCTCATGTTTTCTTCTTTTCGTTTGAAATTTAATTTAATTTTAGAGTCGTTATTTAAGCCGATACATATTTTGGAATCATATTTTAGAATTATATGAAGTTGCGGTCAATATCAGTAAATTCGCTATGTTCCGCTGCTTTTGAAAAAGAAAAGAGATATGAACAATTTGTTTTTAGGGTTTTTTTTGAAATAAGATGGTTTGAATTTAAAATTATAAAAATATGGTAGTTTGATTTTTATTTGTGATAATAGGACGGTTTGGTGGACCCCATCCCCCTCTCCATTAGAGGACGGGTTCCTAGAACCCGAACCCGTCCTCCCCTCAATTTTGAAGAGAGAACCCGTCCTCTATTATAAAAAAAAATTAAATTATGGGGGGTCCACAAACCATCCTATTATTATAAATATAAACAAACTACCCTATTTTTATAATTTTAAAATCAATATAATCTATTTCAAAAAAAAAAACCTTTGTTTTTATGGTTTATCATGACCATGAGTCATCATGACCATCCCATGTATGATGGCAAATTTTTCAAAAGGTTGTACTTTTCATACCCACTGGCTAGGTTATAATTCTTTTTTTTTTTATATAAATCCACTCATACCATAATATATCAGCCATTTATTAAATGAGTAGATGACAATTGAAAGAAATATTCAAGACAATAAAAACATTATGTGCCCTAGAAATGGAAATGAGTATGATGATAGGCGAGACAAAACGAGCATAAGAAAGAACATCTCCTATTTCCGATAGCCGCTTCTATTTAACCCAGCTGATGATGCTCATAAGTGGATCCTGACCTCCATCACTAACATTGCAGTAGATACGAAAATTGGATCATAAACATGATACTACCTTTAAATTGTTTTTATTGTAAACGAACTTTCTCAAATAATTACAAAAAAACATATGAAAGATATACCGGCCGATGACCCAAACAAACATGTATTGATGACTCATGTCAAAATAGAGCAATACATTTCGTACATTGCCGTGTTGTGATGCATTTCTATTTAAAAGACAAACAGATGAAAACGAAAGAAAGTAAACTTGACACTCTTCGTGATGTAAGGGAAGGACCTTGAATCCACAGCACAACCACAGGGGGCAGACAGCTAGTACAGTTTTTCCTTCCCCCACTTCAATTATATGCTTCTACAGCTGGGTGTGGGGGCAAGATATCACACTAGCATGTCTCAAACTTTTCCTATATCATTGACCCTAGAATTCCAGAAAATCGAGATCATCACCTAAAGGACTTCGCCTAAGAGAAAGCTCACATGCCATCATCTTCATCATCATCATCTTCACAATGAACCCTTCTCCCTAAAAATCGGATCGGATATTGCCACAACCCACATGCTATTTACACATGCGCAGTAATAATGACAGGTTCAAGATCGGAGATCCGAAAGCCGAACAATCTAATTATAAACTTTTTTATGTCCCTAAGAAATAGTTGGAAGCTAAGGCTAAGTTTAAGGTTTCAATTGCCGAAAAGAGAGATGATCATATATGGTGTATAAGACATACTAAGAACTTTAAATGACCTTTGGTTTCGCAAAGGGTGCTTTTAAACACTCGGTTGCTTGTGCTTGTTCTTTCGGTTGGAATCGATTAGTTTAGGTGCTTGCTCTTCTTTGTGACCCTTGGAGCTGAAAGAAAACAGATTGGACTGCTCGTTACAATGGGTAACATATATACTACTACATAATTGTCAAGGTGCATATATCAAGGAGTGTGCACTATATATGTACCCGATTATATCATCTTATGAAAGCATCACACAAGAGAAATGTATGTTGCAATTCACTAGACTGCATGATATAATTAGGGGGGAAGAAAATAAATAAGTTCATACATTGGAACAAGCTACATGAGGATGAACTCGAAGATGTACATACCATGACCAATTGAATCTGAACCCTTCATGATTTTAAACCTCTTACAGGTTTCAGTGAACATGCTGCAATTTATGTCAAAAATGTTATTAAAATGAGTTGAAGAAAAAGTATATTGATCGGGTCTCATAAAACAGAACAAGCTATAAACTCCGGGAAGAAAGAAACAATCGAACAACTGCTTACAAATAGCAATCTGCCACAGGACCAAAGTGTATGTTTGGATGCGACCTATTAAGAATCGAACTGGTGACCTCAATCTCACATTAAAGGGAAGATTCTTTCTGCATGAGCTATGCCTAATTGGTCACGGCACCAAATCGGGATGCTACTCAAGTCGATACAAAATAAGTCATGGACACATTACGGGATATTATTAATGACTTTAGAAGGTCCTGCCACCGAAGAGTAAAAGGCAGAGTCGATTGATCTAGACTGGTTATGACCATTGCCCAGCCCTTAGCCAGCATTGAGGCCCTAGCGAATGGATCAACTCCAGCGAACTTTAGTCCAAATCTCAATTAGCATAAATAAAAGGAATTTTTGTTACAAAGTTACCATAAACAAATTAATCATTTCCAAGGTCACGTCATTTAGTACAATGTAAGCAAGTGTATATGTTTAGAGGAAGTTATCGGTTATTTTATGATGAATAATTGACTATTATATCAAATATTGCTTCTTATCCTCCTACATTACAAAGTCCTACTCAAAATATATCCCAATATACTATCAAATATTTTGGTAAGCTTTGCTGATTCCATTATAATGTATTGTTGGGGATTCCTATCCCCTCATCATATACTGCACACCAAGCTCACAAGATGACATAGCCACACCAACGAAGAAGAACATCGGATTCAAAGTGGTTCGACCAATCGGCTTATACCCACGGAGCAAAACATGAGCACAAGAATTCAATTGATATGAGCAAATTATAAGATCTCATGCATCGGAGCGCAACCCTCATGCATGCTCACAACACGCCACCTCAAGCAGGGAGATATTTATAGCGATACAATCTTAAAACTATTAATCATCTATTGGTAGCCCACAAGAATATTAGACGACCGTTATAGGTCATAGATGTGTAAACGGATACGAGACACAAATCCTGTATGTAGTATGATTAAAAATAAAAAAAATGGCTGGGCAAAATTTTGTACATGAAACTGCGCGCTGACCCTGAATTTCACTAATTCTTTCGGTCACGGAGATAGAAACCCGAAGAAAACAATTTTTTTTCCTCTTTTCCATGTTTTGAGAGAGAGAGAGAGAAGAGAGAGAGAGAGAGAGATTACCTGCTTGCAGTCGAAAGTCCCATCGAGAAGGAGCCGTTGTGGGAAACCGTGGGTTTCCCTTTGGGGATTTAGGCATTTCCTTTGGGAATATATGCAATCAAAAAAATAGGGTTTTCAAGAAACTAGAATTTACCAATGAGCAGCATGGTATGGCACATTTTGGCACTTACTCTTAGGAGAGCGCGGGGTTCAATCCGAAAACGAGTAACAAATTTTTATTCCCAAAAGGAATTTTCATTAGAGTGGACACCAAACAAAGTCAGTGCACGTTAGGAAATTAATAATAAATATTATATAAAATTGTCAGACAATTTGTAAAGTGGTAAAAAAATTTTTAGTAATTCAATTATAACATAGGAGGAGGGGGGATTGCGATATGAAGATGAAGCCTCATGAAATCCATAGTCTCTTTAACAAAATCCAATCCAAAATAATCATGGAGAGTGAGAATTGAACCCAAGACCATTTGTTGGGAAACAAAATTGATTACCAACTAAACTAAACTATTACACAAACACATGTCCAAAATCTCCTAACTAATATTTATAATCGATATATACAGTCTTTCTTTTTCCTCCAAATTTTCAGTGGGGCACGGGCCCCTCCTCCTCCGGTATTACTAAAACCGTCCCTGAATATGAGGAATTAATTATTAGACGTGCATAGATAATAAAAATTACGGAGAGTAAGAAAGTATTCGTTTATTTATTTTCTCTAGAGAAAGAGAGCTCGCTAAAGAGAATATGATGTGGATACCTGTGAGAAATTTTCTTCCTTTTCTTGAATTTTTTTTGGAAAATGAGATGAAAACAATGGGCACCCTAAAGCCTCCGGCTCAAGAATGTTAAAAAAACCAGGTGATTTTTGAAACGGTTGGGAATAGGCTACTGTTTAAAATCTTTGTAAAAAAATCTCTGGACCAAATTTCATTTAGGTCTTATATTCTCTCAACTGTTTGGATATTTTAGACAACTCCAACTTCTTAGACTTTACAAGCATCCACCTGGATATCACAAGCAACTAGGGTTTTGATTGGGCCCATGGTTTTTTAACAAAAGAATAAAACCTAAGGATTTTACACAAGTTTGGAGCGGGCCGGGGGCATTTTGACAATTTATCCTAATATGAGAGTAAGCCCGGATAATGAAGCGGGCCGGGGACATTTTGACAATTTACCCTAATATGAGAGTAAGCCCGGATAATGAAGCGGGCCGGGGGCATTTTGATTCGCTTCGCTTCGTAGTGACGTGGACGAATTCGGCGAGACGATTCGCCTCGCCCGCCACGAATTGGCGAAGCGAGCAGATTCCCAACTTTTTCGGCGGTGTTTCGTCGTAGTTCGCAACGCCTTACTCGCCAACTCGTCTCACTTCGTCTCGGGAATCGCCACGATTCGCTACGAATCGGAAAGATTCGCTGATTCGTCTCACCTCTTCTCGTTGACCGATCCGCCACGAATTCGTCTCGAACTCGCCGTCCAATGGTTACAAACGGCCGTTTGCTCGACGATTCACCTTGCCTCGTCTTGGAATTCCCATCCAACGGCTCTTAATGGTCAGATGAAGCAAGACGAATTTCGATTCGCCTTGTCTCATAACGGCTGGAAATGGGCAAAAAATTCAAAACCCCCCCAAAAACCTATAAATACCCCCTAACCCCATTTCTTCTAATTCAAACTCTTTTCTCTTCCAAAAAAAATTTCTCATCTTTCTAAGAAAAATTAATCTAAATCTGTAATACTATTGTGGCAATTTCCATCTCTCTAAATAATAGAAACTCCGATCCGATCTTCCGACGGTCCAATTCCGAGTTTTCGAAGTTCCGATCCTCCGATCGACCCATTCTTCTCTCTTTCTTATTTCATGTTTTTAATTTATTATTGCTAATTTTCTACTCTAACACTCTTTTTTTAACATTTACTTAAAATATTGATATGAAGGATTCATCCGATACGTATCAAACATAAATTCTTCATCCCGAACAACAAGCGGAAGGATCCACCCATATATCAAGAGAAACTAAAAAACGTGCGACTACTATTAATGTTTAGGATCACTATAAAATTGAATTTAGGGACGGTGTTAGATATGTCGTTTGAAAATATTGTGTCAATGCATATAAACACAATAATAGTGTCGGCACCGGTAGTTTGAATAAACATGCAAAAAAAAATTAAAAGCCCTAGCCAGTTTCTCCACTACACAAACACATTGGTTTCGCCGGTCAAGATCTTTTTCAATATAATCATGATTTAAATATTTTAGAAATGGCAGGATATGTTATTGCAGATAAACATGTTCTCGGATTCAGAGAAAGCGAGGATTTTGAGCGTTACGTTCAAACGGCGTTGCAACCGGTATTCAAAAGGGTTCTGAGGATTATGCTTAAAAGTCGTTGTTTTAGCCTTTAAAACGACGGTAAACATGTATTAATTACTACTCTTGCTTCTTTAGATACCGGTATTTCATTAACTTCTGATATTTGGACGAATAGAAAGGAATTTTCCTGGATCTGTGTTACTGCACATTGGATAGATTCCGACTGGCTTTTGCAAAAAAGAATTATTGCTTTTAGACGATTTCCATACCTGCAAAGTGCTTTTCATATAACTTTTGAAATTAGATCTATTTTAGAAGAACATCATTGTGCAAATCAAATATTTTCTATTTCTTTCGATAATTCTAGCAACAATAATTCTGCTATTGCTGAACTCATTAGGCTATGCAAACCAATTTGCAGTGGTCTTTTTTTTATATTCGTTGTGCATGTCATATACTTAACCTTACTGTACATGATACATATACCGTATGTAATACAAATATTCAAACAATTAAAGATGCATATAAATTTATTAAAAGTTCTGGAAAAAAACTGAATACAAAACTAGATTCCTAGTTGCAGGTGTAAGGCCGTCTCTTAAAAAATATGTGGCCACTAGATGGAATAGTACATATGACATACTTCATACTGCATTAAAAACTGTCGGAATTATCAGTAATATGTGGAATGAACAAATGCTTATAGAAAACCACTTAACACCCGATCATTGGACGGCTGCAGATCTTTTTAAAGGTTTTCTTATGACTTTTAAAATAGCAACCAAACAATTTTCTGCTACTTATACCCCCACTTCTCATATTTTTGTTTCTGAAATGTATAATATAGCTAATTGTTTCTCCCAATCAGAGCAAAACTCTGTTCAAAATTCAAATTTTGAAATGAAGCAATGCTTCAGATGCAGCGCCAAGTGTGCTGCGCTCTAAGCAGCGCACCACGTGCAAAGCATGGATGCGCTAGCGTTAGGTGCGCCGCACTCTAAGCAGCACACCACGTGTGCGCTAGGTGCGCTGCGCTCTGAACAGCGCACCACGTGCAAAGCACGGACGCGCTAGCGTGCTAAATGCGCTGCGCTCTGAGCAGCACACCACGTGCAAAGCACGGGTGCGCTAGCGTTAAGTGCGCTGCACTCTAAGCAGCGCACCACGTGCAAAATATGGGTGCACTAGCGCTGGAATTAAAAACTCCCCACCGTTAGATCAAAAATCTAATAATAATGATAAATCATTAATTGATCAGAATTAAATTCTGTTAAGAAAAGATTTCTCAAAATCTTTCCAAATAACAAAATTGTGCTCTATAAATCAGAGCACCGTTGGATCAATAATCCAATAGTGATTAAAAATCACTAAAAATACATAATAAATTCTGTTTAGAAGATTTCCCAATCTTTGTTAAAAAAACAAGAAGATTAGCTTCTGTAAATCAGAAGCCCTTGGATCAATAATCCAACGATGGGAAATTCCCTAAATCAATTGGAGAAAAGATCTTCTTAACTGATTGAACAAATTAGCTTGCCCTATATAAAGGCCCCTAGACTTCAAGTCTTAGAGAAATAGAAGCATAGAGAGAAACCTCCTGATAAACTTTGAGAAATTCAAAGAAAAAGAGCAAACTCTCAGAAGAAGATTTTTCTTCAAGGTAAAAAAGAATGATGATGAACAGAGAGATGAAATTATCTCGTAATTAATTTCAAAAGAAGGATTCACTTTTTAAAAAGATTATAGATCTACAAAGACAAAAAGCCTTTCACCAAGAGATCAAAAGACCCCATCATAAAATAAAAGAAGAATTTACTTCTTCCTCAACAGATCATAGATCCATAAAGGCAAAGGCTTTCATCAACATAAGAGATTGAAGAACTTTTGTTCTTAGAATCTTGACACAAAGTCTCTTCTTAGATCACAAAATTGATCATATGCGCTTTGCGCTCTTGAACTGTGCTTCTGCGCTCTTAGACTGGCGCTCAGCGCCAAGCGCGACACGTGTCCTTCATGTATGCGCTCTTAACAGCTAGCGTTTTGTGCTCTTAAACCAGCGCACTGCGCTCATGGGCTAGCGCTCAGCGCCAGACGCACCATGTGTCAATTATGTGTGCGCCACTAAACTACTAGCGCAATACGCTCATAAACTGGCGCAATACGCCCATCATCTGGCGTTCAGCGCTAAGCGCAACACGTATCCCTCACGTGTGCGCTACTCGGCAGAAGCGCACTGCGCTCTGTGACTGGCGCAAGCGCCAAACGCGCCACGTGTCGCGCTGATAGAACATAAATTGTTCTTTAATAAGCCCAGAGCTATGATGAATGCCTAGCATTCAATAAAAGACAAAATATTGTCAGAATTCAAGTCAATGGTCAGCATTGTTAACAGGGCCAAGCCCAAGCAAATGCTCAGCAGCCCAAAATAAATGATAAACATTTTAACTTGATTGGACTTAGCCCAAAATTGGTCATAAGTTCTCAACTCATATTAATTGAGCCCATCTGTTCATAAATATTTTAACAGATCTTAGCCCCAAATTGGACTACAGATCTTTCAACCAACTCACATTGGTTCAAGGGTATATCTCTGAACCCCTCTGATATATGTCGTTGTAATCCTTCAACGTTTTTAGAGAGGTGACGGGTCCCGGAAACCATACATTTCATAGACTACGACGTCTTTAAATTGGACTGTGGGGTCCTTAAGCCCATGGACTATGATGTCTTTAACCTCGGACTGTAGGGTCCTCTAAAAACCTATGGACTATGATGTCCTTAACCTCGGACCGAGATGTCCTTAAACTAACATTGGACTGAGATGTCCTTAAACTAACATTGAACCACCATGTCCTTAAATTGGTAACCGACCGCAATGTCCCTAAACTAAACAATAGAGCATAAATACTCTTTTGTTGGATCTAAATGATCCTGTTAAGTTGACCTTAGTTTAAAATTAGACTAACATATCCTTAACTAACGTTTAAGTTGATCTTAGTCTCAAATGAGACTAACGTATCCTTAAACCCAACCCCCAAACCCAAATCTAAGAAAATACGGATTTGGACTAATCCACGCCCTACGGGCGACAACATATAGTCTCCGTATAGAATCCACGAGCAACCAAAAACAAAACAAACACCCACGACACGAAGTGACCATCTGGAGAAGGAGAAAGTAGTTACCGTGATACGGTAGCGTAATTAACTGCAGGGGCTTGCGCCTGCAGGGAAGAGCGTCCCCACAATCAAAAACCCCTCAGATGAGGGGGAATCTGACGAAGTCTGCTATATCGGCCGCATCCGTTTAAACCTTCGATACACGGTGTCATAAATCAACTTGGCATCTTCGGAGAGGTGGACGGATAGCACCAATTAGCATCTGCCCCGAAATTCAGGCAAGACGGACCTGCGTGGTCGCGTCTCCGTGTTTCGGCGGGGAACCGATTCTGGTACGCCCGATGGGACCTTTTCCTCTTTCCACTCCACACTTCATGTGTCGTGTTTCGCGAACGAATCGCGGTTTGCTATGGTTGCCCCTGGATTCGAGGTACTAAGATTTGGTGTCTTGCTCCGTGCAGAATTCAGAAGATCAATGGCTTTCAACTGCACTAACTGCAACTGCAACTGCAACTGCAACTGCAACTTTCGCTCCATCCCGTCCGGAGGAGTGACTTACGGGCCCCAAGCGGCCTCCCTATTCAAGATGCCAGTGGAGCAAGTAACTGAGGCCACCACTGAATTTTTCTTCGGGACCATGCTCCCACCCATGAACTTCAATGCCCTAATGCCATTGCAGGAGGCTTCAAAGAAGTCGGTCTTTGATCGTCTTACAACTACTACGGCCCCTCTCAACGGGTCGCCCAACTCCACTGCCTCAGTTTGCAACAGACTGGGCCAGAACGTCAACAAGCCCGCGATACCTAAAGCAGCCATCCCAAAGCGGATAGCCATCCCGGCTCAAGCAGACGAAATTATCAGAGAGGCTTCTTCTGCCAAGAAGTCAGTCTTCACAAGGCTGGCCGTTCCGGCTCCAGCTCCAGGCGTAGTCCTCAGAGCTGCTTCCCATGCCCAGAGGTCTGTCTTTGACATATTGGACATTGCTTCTCAACGGACATCGGTCTTAAAGAGGCTGACAACGGCGACAACCCTTTGCTAAAACAGGGGACATGAGGAAGTCACCCCTACAGCTGAGGCAATCCCAACGGCTCGACACGCTCGACATCGCCACTGGCGCCGAGTAAGGAAGGCTGGGGGAAGCTCCCCTTCTGGACTGACTCCGCCAGCTCCCATTATGGAAATCGATGCTGCTGTTCCAACTGGGAACAACTTTGAACCGCTGAGGAGAGTGCGCAAAAACTCTCCGACTGCCGTGCTGAAAAGATCTCCTCCACCTGTGGAGAATGCTACAGAAAATAAGCCGGAACAGCCCCTTCAGCGGCTGTCCTCCAAAATTTACAAAGTCTGGCGACAGGTCCAGGAGTCGGTGATTGACCAGGACTACTCTCGCCGACCAAAGAAGATTAAAGCTCGGCAAGAAAAAAGCCATCCTGTGGTACCACAGAAGATGCCATCCGTCTGGGTGCCCGCTGCAACGGCTCCCTCAACTTCAACCGCTCACAAGAGAAGGAGGACGGAGAAAGCCTCTATGACCGCGGCGAACCACAAGGACGCTGAACCTAAACTCCCCAAGTCTGGGGGCATGGTGACACATACCGTTTATATGGCTTCCGAAAAAGAGGAAAGCCGTGCTTCCACGGGTCATCGACCGCTTACTCGATCGATAACAAAGGCTTAGGAGCAACAACAGCATAAACTTTAGGAGATGCTGACTGCAATGGCCGCACTCTCTGGACCGAAAGACAATCCGGAGACCTCAGAACAGCGTCGGGAACAAGAAACTGATGCTGATTTCCTCCGAAGAATGCTCGAGAGGAAAGAAAAAGAGGCCGCGGAACAGACAGCCAACATAAAACGAATAGATCTTTTGTTCCAAGACATGGCCGGGATGATGTTACAGCCGGAACCTCCGGCTGAAGACCCCCCGATCATCATTGAGGATGACAGAGGAGAGACATCAAACCCTCCTCCGGCTCTTTCAGCAGCCAAGGAGGAGACCATCTCCAAGGCCGCTCTGGATGATTACATTGCTCAGCAAATACGAGTTCACCAGGAGAACGAAGCAGCTGGGCAAATTGTTAAGACTGGACGACCCTATCTAGGCTGGTATGATCAAATAAGGTAACCGCCGGGATACACGGTCCCCAAATTCCACGTGTATAAGGGAACGGGAAATCCGCATCAGCATGTCGCTCAGTTCAGGGCTCTTTGCGGCAACACTGGAGGGGATGATAAACTGCTACTTCACCAGTTCATCGGCAGCTTGTTGGAAACAGCGTTCGAATGGTACTCTGAACTTCCGAACGACTCTGTCAAGACATTTGCAGAGATGGAACTGCTGTTTACCCAGCGTTTCGCAAGTGCTAGCGTGTAACACCCGAGCCCAATGCTACTATTTTCAGTTACTGTTTGAGCAAAATGTGGTACTCATTTCATTTAACTTGCTTGTTTGTTGCTTACTGTAAAATTTACCCGGCAAAGTCATTTCTACATATAACAAATTTTGGCATCTAAAATAAAATTGAAAATATTCATCTTGGCCTACTTGACACCCCTAGCCTCGTGGTAGCGTCCGTGCATTGTGTTCTCGTCCCGTTCAGTAAAACGGGCGAGTTTGGACGGCTACGCGCGCGTACATGTGTCCGTTTTGGGGGTATGCTTTTTAATCATAAAACACTTAATTTTAAAATTTGGATCCCGCTTAAAATCCTATTATTTCAATTTCAAATTTTTGGACTCGACCCGGGCGCGATTTGGAAATGTTTTATTTGGCACCAAAATCCCAAATTTTAATATTATTAAAACCACCGCATATATTTTTCTAACTAACCTGATATCTTACTGTTCATTACCTATCTTTTAAATCTTTACATTAACCTATATATATATCCTACTGTTCCTTAAAATGTTTTGAATCTTTAATTAATATTTATCCCTAACTAACGATTCCCCTTTAGCCAATCGCGTTCCTTTTAATTCCGTGGGCCCCCACCTGCAGCTCTCTCTCTCTCTCTCCACTTTTTCTCTCTCTCTCTCTCATATATTCTCTCGTACTTCTCTTTATCATTCTTTCTCTTCTTGCTTCATGTCTCGTTTCTCATTTTTTTAACTGTTCTTTTGTTGCCGGAATTCCATCGTGCCGGTGATGCTTCTCGACGTTCCAGCGAGGTACCCCGACCCGTGTGGTTCCTTTGTTCATCGTTTGGGTTCATTCCGTGAACCGTGCGCCCGTCGCGAGTTTTCCCCGCCGACGGTTAACGTTCCGTTTTCCCGATTCGCGACCTATCGAGGCAAGTTAATCTTACTACATGCTATATAATTCATTTTATACCTATTTAAATATATACCATACCTATAGTTTAAATCTAGTACCCCATGTTTAATTTTATAACGTTTCGATGTTCCGTTTGCATCCGTTTATATCATATTAAATCTAGATCATGAAAACTTATCTTGTGACATACTAGATTACATTATACTGCAACCATATCATTTAAAATATATATCGTCGTAATATTTATTATTATTATCTTTAATTAGTTTATAATTTTCATTTTATAATGTTATACATTTGAAAATCTTATAGTTTACACATGAAACGTCGTTGAAAAATCGGATATGACAAATCTGAAATTTACTGTACACCTTATCTTATAAAATTCATTATAAATCATAGAAAAATCAGTAGTATACGTTCTTTAGTTCGTCACGAAGCTAACTAAGAATACTATAACTCTATGAAATATTTACTTGCAAAATAAATTGTTTAAATAACGTAAAATGCAAATGAAAATGTTTCCAAACTGCTGTCTAGGGAAATTCCAGCAGCAAACTTTCAATTTCGAATGTTCATAACTTTTTGTAGGGACAAGCTGAGATGCTTATACTTATAAAACTGAAAACCTTATTGAATTATCTTTGTTTTGGTATAAGACACGTCCCTTTTGGAGAACGTTTGTTATTTTTAAGCTATTTTACAAATTAGGGTGACGCTGAATTTCTGAACGGAACCTTCTTGTGCATGGTTAATCAATACCACTTCTATAGTTATTAATCGCTTTGAATATGCTATCCATATTAATATTATTATATCAATATTTATATCACATATTGCTTAGTTGTACATCCCACATTACCATTTTATAGTTTTATAACTTTTCGGATACCCGTTTGCATCCATCGCATTTAAGATACATATAATTGCATCCATAGATCACATTACTACATAATAATATGATATTAACACTCCATGTTTAATAAATTGCATCCTAATTAATATTGGAACTATAAATGTAACCCTAATCGATAACTGTGCATCTATATCCTTAAAATTATATCTATTTGCATATCATATTATATGTTCCAGTTTATTGTTCTGATAGTACTCATGCTTGTTTATTTATACACATGCTTATGTTAGTTTGATTATGAGCACCCACATGACATCTTGTGCTTCCTGACATGACCTGTTACACTTCCTACTTGACATGATATGGTACCGTACACTCTTGACATGATATGACACTTTTATACATTACCTGGCTGGACCTGATGTACCATGGCTTTACCTGTTACCTGATCTTGTGTCTAATACCAATAAACATAACATGTAGTCCTCATGGACCGTTCCTGTTGTCTATCCAGACAAACCTGCTTTTACCTGATCCTGTGTTGGCATTAGTTCTTGATTACTGAATACCTGACTCGACATACATAACTTGGGGGTATGAGGAAATCAAAAGTGTAAACTAAAGTGTAACTTAAAAGGGTATTACTTGATCCGTGGTCCCGGGGGGTAACGGGACAGAGCCATTCGTGACTCTTACATTTTCCTGATCCGTGGTCCCGGGGGGTAACGGGACAGAACCACTATTGGTTCACATATTCCTGATCCGTGGTCCCGGGGGGTAACGGGACATATCCTTTGAGTTACATGGAGGATTACTCAATTGATTTCAAAGACTTTAGAATAGAAAACCTGATAGAACAGTTTAGTTTACCCACTGCACGCTACCCTGTACTGGTATGATTCATATTATTGTTATTCTTGCTGTATTCATGTTTATATTATCTTGCCTGCTACACTGTTCATATTATATTACTTGATGACATGACGCGCTGACGTCTGGGTTTTGCATGGCCCAGATTCCGTACCGCTGTTGCAGTCCGAGCAGGAGTACTTCAGCCAGCAGGCTGAGCTGTGAGTTCAGTAGTAGTTAGTTTTATTTCCTGCATTTATTTCCTGATGTGAGCCCGCATTATGGGATACACTTTTCAGTTATTTGTATTGGATCATTTGCTTCCGCATTTATTTATTATTGACTCCTGTTATTCTGGATTATGGACATGTTTTAGATAGTTTTATCTTGTTCTTGATATCTCTACAGCCGTAATGTGACTGTGGATGGATACTTCCTACCCACAGGTAGCATGGTTGGCTATGTCACGTGCCCAATCTAGCGTACTCTGGGAAGCGGGGCGTGACATGGTTCTTTTGGTATCAGAGCCATAGGATAGTCGGGTTGATTCTTTTGTAGTTGGGTATTGTACCCAATACACGAATCAGAATACCCGTGTTTAGGAAACATGTCCTGCCACCTTGACCGTTTTACCATTCTTGAATCACATTCTTCCTGATTATATCTTTTACGATGTGCAAACTTCCTTTGCATATCGATTCGAAAACCTGATTCCTTGTTATCTCTAGGACTAGGCGACTTGGATGGAGTTATGTAATTGTGGCTATGATACCGCGGCATAGTTACAATGCGGTAATCTATTTAAGTATCTTGGAGTTCTAGCCTTGATCTATATTCAAAATCTATCATCATGCTAATGTTGGGTATTTTGAGTTCAGGATTATGGCCGGTAAGAAATTGAAGACATACCAGAGGCGTGTGGACGAAGCCGCCATGCTTGGAGTGATAAGAGGAATGCTGGAGAATCAAAGAAACAGACCGAGCTGATCCAGCAGCAAGCGGACTCGTTTCGGGAAGGTTTGCAGATCGTTCAGCAGTCTGTGAACAATGTTGGAGCTAGACCAGTTGACCGAGTAGGGACCATAGCAGATTTCAGGCGGTTGGGTCCGTCTACATTTACTGGTTTAAAGGAGCCGTTGCCAGTGGAGCAGTGGCTAGTTGACACAGAGAACTTGCTTTTTGCGGCACAGATTCCAGATGACAAAAAAAGTTGTTGTGGTACGTATTCAGCTAGTGGATTACGCCCGAGAATGGTGGCTTGTAGAAGAGAACCGTTTGCCCAAGCCGATCAAGTGGGCGTATTTTTCGAAGAGTTTCCTGGAGAAGTTCTTCCCGCGGACTGCACGGGAGGAAATGGAAGAGAAGTTCATCGGACTAAAGCAGAAGGGAGCACCCGTAGATGTGCATGTAGCAGAATGGACGAGACTCGGTAGTTTCACTGGACCTTTAGTTGCCAACGATGCAGACAGGGCACGGAGGTTCATGCGCAGACTGGACGTGGACATCCAGAGGCAGATTGGCTCCCTGGGTTTGACCACTTTCTCACAAATACTTGCAGCAGCCAAGAGCAGCATTGTTTATCTGGGATGAAAGGGAGTTTGCAGCAGACAACAGTTGCATTAAGGAAGCAGTTCGGTCGGGCCGGTCTAGTTTAGGGCTAGGCCGACAAACAATATTCTTGCATCAATGGAAGTGATGAAAGTAAAGAGCCGGTTGTTGTTCGTGATTCTATGGACGTGTTTGAAGATATATCGGGTTTACCGCCGAGGAGAGACGTGAAGTTCGCAATTGATCTTATTCCTGGTGCAGCGCCAGTATCTAAAGCGTATTATCCAATGGCGCCAGTAGAGTTGGAAGAAGTAAAGAAACAGGTTGTTGAATTACTTGAAAAGGGTTGGATTCGAAGCAGTAACTCGCCTTGGGAAGCTCCAGTTCTTCTAGTAAAGAAGAAGGATGGCACAAGAAGGATGTGCATCGACCATCGAGAATTAAACCGGGTGGCTATCAAGAACAAGTAGCCGATCCCTCGCATTGGAGAACTTTTTGAGCAGCTTAGTGGCGCGAGGATATTCTCGAAGTTGGATTTACGATCCGGATATCATCAGGTCCGAGTGAAAATAGAAGATATTTGCAAGACGGCGTTCCGAACTCGGTATGGACATTACGAGTACTTAGTGATGCCCTTCGGAGTAACGAATGCGCCGGCAGTATTCATGGACTTGATGAACCGAATCTTTTCACCGTTCTTGGATCAGTTCATTGTGGTATTCATTGACGATATTCTGGTTTACTCGAAGAGTTTTGAGGAGCATGCTGAGCATTTGAAGATCGCACTGCAGACGTTGAGACAGGAGAAGCTTTATGCGAAGATGAGTAAGTGCGAGTTTTGGCTGGAGGAAGTGAAGTTTTTGGGACATGTTGTGTCTGGCGATGGCATTGCCGTCGATCCAGAAAAGATTGCAGCAGTTCGAGATTGGCCTATTCCAAAGAATGTTGCTGAGATAAGAAGTTTTCTTGGATTAGCCGGATACTACAGAAGATTTGTGGAGAACTTTGCTCGTCTGGCAGAGCCGTTGACCAAGCTTACGCGCAAGGAAGTACCTTTTATATGGACGGATAAGTGTGCGTTAGCTTTTGAGACGTTGAAGCAGAATTTGATAACCGCCCCTATTCTGACCGTGCCAGACAATTCCGGAGGATTGGTGATTCACAGCGACGCATTTGGGAAAGGATTGGGATGTGTTTTGATGCAGCATGGGAAGGTTGTAGCGTATGCATCGAGACAACTGAAGACCCATGAGAAGAATTATCCAACTCATGACTTGGAGCTTGCGGCTGTGATTTTCGCTTTGAAGATTTGGAGACACTACCTTTTAGGCGAAAGGGTTGAAGTTTTTACAGATCATAAGAGCTTGAAGTACGTGTTCACACAGAAGGAGCTTAACATGAGGCAGCGTAGATGGTTGGAGCTGATGGCTGACTACGATCTTGATCTTAAGTACCATCCGGGAAAGGTTAATGTTGTGCCGGATGCGCTTAGTCGGTTACCAGTAATTCAGGTGTTAACTACGCAGAAGGAGATCGTCGCAGATTTTCGAAGATTTGACTTGGAGGTTGTGCTACCACGTTCTACGGGACAGTTGTTGCAGCTGCAAGTACATTCGTCTTTGATCGAGAATATTAAAGCAGCTCAATCGCAGAATCCTAGACTGCAAAAGTTTCGAGAGCAGGTTGAAGTCGGGCTACGAACAGATTTATTGATCCACGAAGATGGTTCGTTGAGGTATGGTAGCCGTTTGTGTGTGCCAAAGGGTGATGTTCGTGAAGAGCTTATGAAGGAGGCACACAGTTCAGCTTATTCTGTACATCCAGGAGGCACAAAGATGTACCGAGATATTCGACAGCATTTCTGGTGGGAGGGCATGAAGCGGGAGATTGCTCGCTTTGTGGCGAAGTGCTTGGTGTGTCAGCAAGTTAAGGTTGAAGATCAAAGGGTTGCTGGTTTATTGCAACCACTTCCGATTCCTCAGTGGAAGTGGGAACATATAACCATGGATTTCGTGACGGCTTTACCGCGGAGTCCAAAAGGCAACAATGCAGTATGGGTAATTGTTGACCGATTGACCAAGGCAGCTCACTTTATTCCTTTTCGGGTTGGTCAATCAACAGAGACTTTGGCAGAGCGGTACATGCAGGAGATTGTAAGATTGCATGGAGTACCGGTGAGCATCGTGTCCGATCGGGACACTCGGTTCTTATCACACTTCTGGATGAGTTTACAGGAAAGTTTGGGGACTCGATTGAAGTTTAGCACAGCTTATTATCCTCAAACTGATGGTCAGTCGGAGAGAACGATCCAAACTCTTGAGGATATGTTGAGAGCATGCATGTTGGACTTCAAGGGGTCTTGGGAGGATCATCTACTTTTGGTGGAGTTGTCTAACAACAACAGTTTTCAGGCAACTATTCAGATGGCTCCATTTGAAGCTTTGTATGGTCGTAAATGCCGTTCACCTGTTTGTTGGGACGATGTCGGTGAACGAAGATTATTGGGACCAGATTTGGTTGTGCAGACAGTTGAGAAGGTTAACACTATCAGAAATCATATGAAGACAGCACAGGACAGACAGAAGAGTTGGGCAGATATGTCAAGAAGACCTCTAGAGTTCACCGTGGGTGATTTGGTATTCTTGAAGATATCACCGACTAGAGGGGTGATTCGTTTTGGAAGTCGAGGAAAGCTTAGTCCTCGATTCGTTGGACCCTTGAGATCGTGGAGCGTGTTGGTGAGGTAGCGTATCGTTTGGCGTTACCGCAGTCCTTGGCAAATGTGCACGATGTGTTTCACGTATCTCAACTACGAAGGTATGTTCGAGATGAAACACACGTTTTGGATCATTCGGAGCTAACAGTACGAGAAGACTTGACTTTTGAGGAGCGACCGATTGAAATCGTGTATCGAAAGGAAAAGGTTCTTAAGAACAAGGTTATCCCCCTTGTGCTTGTTTCTTGGGGTAATCGCTCGCATGGAGAGTCCACTTGGGAACGAGAAGATGAAATCCGGCAGAAGCTTCCTCACCTTTTCTTGTAGTTATCTATCTTTGTATTCTTGGAATTTCGAGGACGAAATTCTTTTTGTAGTTGGGTATAATGTAACACCCGAGCCCAATGCTACTATTTTCAGTTACTGTTTGAGCATAATGTGGTACTCATTTCATTTAACTTGCTTGTTTGTTGCTTACTGTAAAATTTACCCGGCAAAGTCATTTCTACATATAACAAATTTTGGCATCTAAAATAAAATTGAAAATATTCATCTTGGCCTACTTGACACCCCTAGCCTCGTGGTAACGTCCGTGCATTGTGTTCTCGTCCCGTTCAGTAAAACGGGCGAGTTTGGACGGCTACGCGCACGTACATGTGTCCGTTTTGGGGGTATGCTTTTTAATCATAAAACACTTAATTTTAAAATTTGGATCCCGCTTAAAATCCTATTATTTCAATTTCAAATTTTTGGACTCGACCCGGGCGCGATTTGGAAATGTTTTATTTGGCGCCAAAATCCCAAATTTTAATATTATTAAAACCACCGCATATATTTTTCTAACTAACCTGATATCTTACTGTTCATTACCTATCTTTTAAATCTTTACATTAACCTATATATATATCCTACTGTTCCTTAAAATGTTTTGAATCTTTAATTAATATTTATCCCTAACTAACGATTCCCCTTTAGCCAATCGCGTTCCTTTTAATTCCGTGGGCCCCCACCTGCAGCTCTCTCTCTCTCTCTCTCCACTTTTTCTCTCTCTCTCTCATATATTCTCTCGTACTTCTCTTTATCATTCTTTCTCTTCTTGCTTCATGTCTCGTTTCTCATTTTTTTAACTGTTCTTTTGTTGCCGGAATTCCGTCGT
Source organism: Agapanthus africanus (assembly GCA_030015575.1). Taxonomy (NCBI): domain Eukaryota; kingdom Viridiplantae; phylum Streptophyta; class Magnoliopsida; order Asparagales; family Amaryllidaceae; genus Agapanthus; species Agapanthus africanus. Next base: position 353,663,241 of record CM057351.1, read on the forward strand.
GCCGGTGACGCTTCTCGACGTTCCAGTGAGGTACCCCGACCCGTGTGGTTCCTTTATTCATCGTTTGGGTTCATTCCGTGAACCGTGCGCCCGTCGCGAGTTTTCCCCGCCGACGGTTAACGTTCCGTTTTCCCGATTCGCGACCTATCGAGGCAAGTTAATCTTGCTACATGCTATATAATTCATTTTATACCTATTTAAATAAATACCATACCTATAGTTTAAATCTAGTACCCCATGTTTAATTTTATAACGTTTCGATGTTCCGTTTGCATCCGTTTATATCATATTAAATCTAGATCATGAAAACTTATCTTGTGACATACTAGATTACATTATACTGCAACATATCATTTAAAATATATATCGTCATAATATTTATTATTATTATCTTTAATTAGTTTATAATCTTCATTTTATAATGTTATACATTTGAAAATCTTATAGTTTACACATGAAACGTCGTTGAAAAATCGGATATGACAAATCTGAAATTTACTGTACACCTTATCTTATAAAATTCATTATAAATCATAGAAAAATCAGTAGTATACGTTCTTTAGTTCGTTACGAAGCTAACTCAGAATACTATAACTCTATGAAATATTTACTTGCAAAATAAATTGTTTAAATAACATAAAATGCAAATGAAAATGTCTCCAAACTGCTGTCTAGGGAAATTCCAGCAGCAAACTTTCAATTTCGAATGTTCATAACTTTTTGTAGGGACAAGCTAAGATGCTTATACTTATAAAACTGAAAACCTTATTGAATATCTTTGTTTTGGTATAAGACACGTCCCTTTTGGAGAACGTTTGTTATTTTTAAGCTATTTTACAAATTAGGGTGACGCTGAATTTCTGAACGGAACCTTCTTGTGCATGGTTAATCAATACCACTTCTATAGTTATTAATCGCTTTGAATATGCTATCCATATTAATATTATTATATCAATATTTATATCACATATTGCTTAGTTGTACATCCCACATTACCATTTTATAGTTTTATAACTTTTCGGATACCCGTTTGCATCCATCGCATTTAAGATACATATAATTGCATCCATAGATCACATTACTACATAATAATGTGATATTAACACTCCATGTTTAATAAATTGCATCCTAATTAATATTGGAACTATAAATGTAACCCTAATCGATAACTGTGCATCCATATCCTTAAAATTATATCTATTTGCATATCATATTATATGTTCCAGTTTATTGTTCTGATAGTACTCATGCTTGTTTATTTATATACATGCTTATGTTAGTTTGATTATGAGCACCCACATGACATCTTGTGCTTCCTGACATGACCTGTTACACTTCCTACTTGACATGACATGGTACCGTACACTCTTGACATGATATGACACTTTTATACATTACCTGGCTGGACCTGATGTACCATGGCTTTACCTGTTATCTGATCTTGTGTCTAATACCAATAAACATAACATGTAGTCCTCATGGACCGTTCCTGTTGTCTATCCAGACAAACCTGCTTTTACCTGATCCTGTGTTGGCATTAGTTCTTGATTACTGAATACCTGACTCGACATACATAACTTGGGGGTATGGGGAAATCAAAAGTGTAAACTAAAGTGTAACTTAAAAGGGTATTACTTGATCCGTGGTCCCGGGGGGTAACGGGACAGAGCCATTCGTGACTCTTACATTTTCCTGATCCGTGGTCCCGGGGGGTAACGGGACAGAACCACTATTGGTTCACATATTCCTGATCCGTGGTCCCGGGGGGTAACGGGACATATCCTTTGAGTTACATGGAGGATTACTCAATTGATTTCAAAGACTTTAGAATAGAAAACCTGATAGAACAGTTTAGTTTACCCACTGCACGCTACCCTGGACTGGTATGATTCATATTATTGTTATTCTTGCTGTATTCATGTTTATATTACATTGCCTGCTACACTGTTCATATTATATTACTTGATGACATGACGCGCTGACGTCTGGCTTTTGCATGGCCCAGATTCCGTACCGCTGTTGCAGTCCGAGCAGGAGTACTTCAGCCAGCAGGCTGAGCTGTGAGTTCAGTAGTAGTTAGTTTTATTTCCTGCATTTATTTCCTGATGTGAGCCCGCATTATGGGATACACTTTTCAGTTATTTGTATTGGATCATTTGCTTCCGCATTTATTTATTATTGACTCCTGTTATTCTGGATTATGGACATGTTTTAGATAGTTTTATCTTGTTCTTGATATCTCTACAGCCGTAATGTGACTGTGGATGGATACTTCCTACCCACAGATAGCATGGTTGGCTATGTCACATGCCCAATCTAGCGTACTCTGGGAAGCGGGGCGTGACATAGCGAGCGCACTCCGATCACAGCATTGATTAACGCCAGGGTAAAGCCAGGTGAAACGTGGGTGCAATACGCAATACGATGGCGGAATCTATGGTCAAAGTGCGAACAACGTATCGAAGAAGCGCCGGCAGTGGGTATGTTCGTGGGCACTGTTGACCCTCAAGAGACCATCTCTCAATTCATAATGTTCTTCAAGCCGACCACGTTCCAGGCCTTGATTAACAAACTGGCCCAAATGGACCAGAGGGGTCATAGACCGTCTCCTTCAAAGCCGGAGCCACGGAATGAAAAGGGCAAAGGGAAAGCGACCTTCGTCGCAAATTCTCAACAGCAGCCCAGTTGCCCAAAACTAACGGATCGACTAGACGAGAGATGACGATACTATAATGAGAAAATGAAGCGCCCTTACTCGTTTCTCCGGGACAAAACGAGGAGATTGTTTGAGCTAGCTGTGCGCAACAGGCTTATTAATTTTCCGAATCCAAAACGCCCATTGCAACCTGGTGAAGCTAATAGTCCCAATTATTGCCCCTACCATCAAGCGGTAAGCCATCCAATTGAATATTGCTTCGTCTTTAAAGGCTGGATCGAAGACCAATACCAACAAGGCAAATTCGCACTGTCCGAGAATTGGAAAGTAAGCCCGCCACAGCCGCATGCTCTCAAAAAGGCGGACACGCTGGGGGCATCATGCTCTTTTGTAGAAGAAGCCCCATGGGAGGTCGTTCTTTCAGCCAAGACTAAAAGAATGCTGAAGGATCTCCTAACATGCCCGGCGATTAGGTGGGAAAATCCACTGGAACCCGAGATCATCGAGGGAATGTTGAAACCGTGTCCAACTTCAAAGATTGGTGGTGATAGCCAAAGCGCCCACACCCAGCCGTCAAAGTCTTCGAAGAAGAAGAAGAAGACCAAAAAGCCCGTGAAGCCTGGTGACAAGCGAACGGACCTGCAAAAGCAGATTGACGCGCTGGAAGAGTATAATCAGAAGGCGTGGACCCCAGTCACGCTCCAAGAATTTCTAAGCCACGTCCTTGAGAACGGAGATAGTGACGACGACGAATCTGAGCATTATGTGGCAAGCTGTCATATGATTTCTCACTCATTGATAGACGATGAAGAAACTCCTTACGCAGATAAACTGGGGGCAGAACCTGAGCCGAAACTTCTAGGACCATCAGACGAAATGATTGATGCATTCCTGAATGAAGCCCTTCTTAAAAGCAAAGCTGATCGAAAGCGCGAGATGGCCATATTTGAAAAGGCCAAACGCCGGCAACTGGACGAAAGGGTCGAAACACTCCTGCCAGATCAAAGTACATCCACCGCAAATAAAAACAGGTTCAAGACGAGGAAAAGGTTCGCTAAAGCCATATCGATGGGAATGAAGTTGCCCCCCTCTGAAGGAAACACTCCTGAAGAAGCGGATATACATCCTATCTACTGCTCATATCATCGAAAGAATGCGCACCCCACCGAAGAATGCAACGCTTTTAAAAGCTGGTGGCATAGATATGTTGCTTACCGACAACATTTCAAGCGGATGAAACGCAAAACTCGTCGGGAGCAAAGAAATACGACCGAGGAGCGTAAAAGAACTACCGGCAACTGTCACATAGTCGACGCTGGGGGATCGCAAGTTCTCACCTTTGGGAGCGATTCTGAGGAAGAAATAGCTCTTGGCCCTCTCTTCAAAGAATCCACCTCGGTAAAAGAGGAAGAACCGAAGAACTGCGAGAACATTCAGCTGCGCAATCGCACATTACCTGAAAAGAATCTCGGACCCGTGAACAAGGGGTCGAACAAAAAGGATAAGGGAAAAGAAAAGGTCCCTGAGGATATCATCCTCGATGATCGATTCGTCGAAGAACTGGCAGCCAAAGACCTGCCCAAGAAAAGTAAGGTGGATTACAACGTTCTGGCACACCTGAGGAAGATGCCCTCATAGCTCAGCATTCTCGATGCCCTTCTGCTATCCAAAGATGCGAGAGATTCGCTGATCAAGGCGTTGCAGGAGCCTGAACAATTCCAAGCTTTCCTCACCGAAGAAAAGATAAAGGACAAGCTGGAAGAAGTGTACACAGCCGATATCACTTTCGTCGATGAAGATCTTCTCCTCGGGACGTGTGAGCATAACCACCCTCTTTATGTCTCCGGATACTGTCATGATATCAAAATAGGCAAAATCCTGGTGGACAATGGGTCCTCCGTTAATCTCCTCAATGTAAGAGTGTTGAAGGAAATCTGCATAAGCGTTCAACACCCCGCTCGTGACAAAATCACCATCTCCGGTTTTGACTCCCAGTCGTCACGGACGCTCGGGTCTGTGATACTAACGTTGCGCTTTGGGCTGCTCGTCACGGACATTAAATTTCACGTCATTGATGCTAAGACCTGCTATAACGCTTTACTCGGACGGCCTTGGTTACATGAGTACAACATTATCCCTTCTACACAATATCAGTGTATGAAATACTTCAAAGATGGTCTTGAGTACACTGTGACAAGGGAACTGTTCCCCTCCGGAAGACGCGATAAAGACGCGGCGAACGTCCTGCCTGAAATTCGGGGCAGATGCTAATTGGTGTTATCCGTCCACTTCTCCGAAGATGCCAAGTTGATTTATGGCACCATGTATCGAAGGTTTAAACGGATGCGGCTGATGTAGCAGACTTCGTCAGATTCCCCCTCGTTTGAGGGGTTTTTGATTATGGGGACACTCTTCCCTGCAGGCGCAAGCCCCTGCAGTTAATTACGCTACCGCATCGCGGTAACAACTTTTTCCTTCTCCATATGGTCACTTCGTGTCGTGGGTGTTTGTTTTGTGTTCGGTTGCCCGTGGATTGTATACGGAGACTAAGTTATGTTGTCGCCCGTAGGACGTCGATTAGTCCAAATCCGTATCTTTCTTAGATTTGGGTTTGGGGGTTGTGTTTAAGGATACGTTAGCCTTATTTGAGGTTAAGATCAACTTAAACGTTCGTTAAGGACACGTCAGTCTAATTTTAGACTAAGATCGACTTAACGGGATCGTTTAGATCCGACAAGAGAGCAATTGGGCTCTATTGTTTTGTTTAGCGACATTGCGGTCGATAAGTAGTTTAAGGACATTGCAGTCCAATGTTAGTTTTAAGACATTGCGGTCAAGGTTAAGGACATCATAGTCCGTGAGTTTAAGGACCTCACAGTCCGGTGTTAGTTTTAAGACGTCACGGTCGAGGTTAAGGACGTCATAGTCCATGGATTTAAGGACTCCACAGTCCGGCGTTAGTTTTAAGACATCACGATCAAGGTTAAGGACATCATAGTCCGGTATTAGTTTTAAGACATCACGGTCGAGGTTAAGGACGTCATAGTCCATGAGTTTAAGGACCCCACAGTCCGTAGCAGTGTGTGGTCGTCGGGACCCATCACCTTTCTGACGACGTTGAAGGATTACAACGACGGATGCCAGAGGAGTAAAGAGATGTACCCTTGAACCGGGAGTAAATTGATTGAAAGAGCAGTTGGGTTCAGTTCAATTTATATTGAGAACTTATGGCTAAAATTGGGCTAAGTCCAGTTAAAAATGTTTGACATTTTATTCATGTTCTGCCTATCAGGCTTTTACTTGGGCTCTGCCCTTTTATAATGCATAGCATTGGGCTCTATAATTAAATGCATAGCATTTATCAGGAGCAAAATAGTGGTCTTATAATGCGCCACGTGGCTTGTCAGGCGCTTTGCGCCAAGCAAAGAGCGCAAAGCGCTAGCGCATGCGGAGGTAACACGTGCCACGCTCTGCGCTAAGCGCAAGTCTGTTAGCGCACTGCGCTTTCTGAGTACGCTGCGCCAGTGAATGACACGTAGCGCGCTCTGGCGCTATGCGCCAGTCCAAGAGCGTAATGTGCAGACTATTCTGTGGTTGACATGTGGCGCGCTCTGGCACTATGCGCCAGTCCAAGAGCGCAAAGGCGCAATTCAAGAGTGTAAGGCAGTGTCCAATAGCGTAGAGCGCATTTTGATCAATTTAAGATCAAAGAACAAGTTTTCTTGTTCTTCAAAAGAGACACTGCCTCAAGATTCAAGAACCAAGGTTCTTATTCTCATCAAAAGGCCGTGCCTTTATAGATCAAATGATCTGTTAATGAAGTAAAGTACTTTTTTTTAATCTTTTATAATTAGATCTTTTTGATCTTTTTCTTTTTATTGAAGATCTTGATCTTGTTCTTAGATCTTTGATCTTTTTAGAAGATGGTTCTTTTTTTTTTTTAATGAGATGATTTCATCTCTGTACTTCCAAGAATTTAATTCTTTACCTTTAAAGATGAAGAAAATGATCTTCTTCCTTCAAAGGCTTGCCTTTCTTTCTCTTTGAGTTTTTTCTCAAAGTTTGCAGAGGGTTCTCTCTATTTGAGACTTGAAATCTTGAGGCATTTATATAGGGCCAATTGATTTGTTAAGTTAGTTACAGAGATCTTTCTCTGATTGATCCGGGGATATTTCCCCACCGTTGGATCTTTGATCCCGAGGGCTCTGTTTTACAGAAGATAATCTTCTTGTTTTCAACAAGATTGGAAATATCTTTCCAGAACAGAATTTTAATTCTGATTAATTAATAATTTATTATTTAAATTCCAGTGCTGGCGCAATTGGCGCTAGCGCACCTGCGTTTGATACGTGGCGCGCAGCGTGGAGCGCAGCGCAACTGCGCTAGCGCGCCTGTGTTTGACACGTGGCGCGCAGCGCAGCGCAACTGCGCTAGCGCTCCTGTGTTTGACACGTGGCGCGCAGCGCAGAGCGTAGCGCAGCTGCGCTAGTGCATCACTGTTTGACACATGGCGCGCAGCGCAGAGCGCAAGAGATCTGAAGCGTTGCTTCATTTTAAAATTTGAATTTTGAAACAGAGCTTTGCTCTGATTGGGGGTGCGCTGCCTAGGGTGCAGCGCTCCTGGCCCTGACATGTCTGCTTTTGACACGTGGCGCTCAGCGTAAGGGATCTGAAGCGTTGCTTCAATTTTTGAATTTTAAAATTCAAATAGAGTTTTGCTCTAATTGGGGGAAACAAATGCCCCCCACCGTTGCGCTCACGTGGCGCACACGTGAGTGCAGCGGTGGCAACATCTGAGCCATTGGATCGGTTCAGAAGTTGAGGAGGCGCTTCAGCGCCTATAAATAGGACCCTTGGTTCTTAGATGATTATCATCTTCAAGAATTTTTATCTCAGAGCCTTGCTCTCATATCCAAGAACTTCAAGAGTTAAAACTCTAGAAAATTTTTAAGTAAAAATTAAATTAAATTAAATTAATTTTAATTAACAGAGCCTTGCTCTCATAGATCTTTTGATATAAAGAAAACCCCTTTAGGGTTTTATAAACAGAGCTTTGCTCTCAAGAACCCATAGATCTAAATAGATCTTTCCTTAGGGTTTCTTAGCCCATGGGTCAGAGCTCTGCTCTTTTGACAATGTATAGATCTTTTGATCTTTTGATGAAGAACTCTTAAGAGTTTTTTCATGGATCTTTAAGATCCCAGCACTTTAATTCTTAGGAATTATTTTTCATTAACTTTTGATGGATTTTCCATCATCATTACAGAGCTAGGCTCTTTAAGGAATTTTATTCCCTCGTGACCAGAATTTGACAAGTGTCACTCTGTTATAGGGCTTTGCTCTGAAAGGGAGATTTTCTCCTTGTCTCGAGGGATTTCTTATTTAATGAGAATATTCTTTGAGGATTCTCTCATTAATTGACAGTCTTATCCAATGATGAGGCTGTCTTATTAACTGATGCATTGTCATCTGGATTTTGTGGGTCCCCCTTTGGTCCCCTCTCCACTTGTCACGCCCCGCTTCTCGGTGTACGGCGAAGGAGACGCGATGAGGTCCGCTACGTATGTACTCAGAAGTACATACGCTAAGCGTATCTAAGCAATATAAAAGTAAATCACAAGAGACAAGAGATATAGAAATAACAACTTTATTAATAACATTCTTTTGTACAATGCATGAAAAGTAAATACAACTGAAATGAAAAGCGATGCCTAAACAGTGGCATAACAGGAAATGAAAATACTGAATAGAACAAGGTACAATATCTAGAGCTCGGGGTCTTTGTGGAACTGCTCCAAGTCTTCACCGGTAGGCTCGATCTCTGCTGGGTCCAAAGCACCTGACGACATTCAAAGAAGAAAGAAATAAAATGTCGTCAGCGAACAGGTCGCTCGGTAAGTCCCAAAGATAAGGAAGAATTAGAAAGACAACATAAGAGTATTTTCTAAAGTATTATGTTGTAGAATATTATGGAATATTGTGTTAACGCTGTTGTTTGTAGCTTGGTACAGAAGGATGCCAGTGTATACGAGAGGGGTCTCTATATGCTAGAGACCAGGGCAACATGAATATGTTTAAGCATTATGGAATTAGTGACAAGTGAGTTTTGACAGAAAAACCGAATCGGAAATCGGTTTGTTCCGATTTCCGTCGGGTTTGAAAAATCGTATTTTAATGGAAGTAAGAAAAGTGGAAAAAGATGGACTTACGGGTTTGGACAACGCTAGAGAGTGCTAAGAAGGTAGTGGGTTTGTCGGTGCGTCGAAACGTCGTGAAGAGTCCTAGAACGATCGCCGGGATTTCGCCGTCGATTTCGGCAGCGCTTCGCCTTTCGCTCGTTTTCTAACGTACCGAGTTCTCTTGAAATTTTTAGAGAGTGGACTTAGGAATGTAGGGTGAGAGGGTAGAGGGTATGGGGGTTTATACAGGGTTAGGCTAGGGTTAGGGTTTTAATTAAAAAATATAAAAAATATATAAAAATTCATTAAAACTCATTAAAGCTAGGATTAAAAGGGATTTATTGGCCAAATGATAACCGATCCAAGCATTTAGAGTATGCAGGAGGGTGGACCAGGTCAAGACCCAACTTTTATCTGTTGGTGACTCGGCCGTCCGGCCAAGTCCGGCCGGCGGCGCCGGACCGAGTCGGCCGAGTCGCCGGCCGGCGGCGCCGAGTCGGGCCGAGTCATGGGTCTAATGGCCGGGGATTCTTTGGGGGTACAATTTAGTATATTTACTTTTTGTTGTCCAATATATATTTTGGGAGTTATGGCCTTTTTACCGTTGACTTCCAAAAAAAATTAAAACAAAATAAATACAAAAATAATGTGGGGCATGGGATTTGAACTCCGGTGGCTTGGTTCAGCAGTGCAAGGTATTACCAATGAGCTACAAGCTCCTTCTTGTAATTATGGAGTGAAATAAATACTTAAAGAGATATCAGCTGCAATAAATACTCCAAGTATACATTGAATTTAAATCAATTCTTTGTACATTAAAAATGAAGTTGTTACAGTTTACCCTCCTTACAAAATATTTCGTCCTCGAAATTTACAACTTTTATTTGAGGACTAGTTTACAAAGAGGTGTGGATATCTAGTACGCATTTCATCCTCCCTTTCCCAAGTGGACTCTCCTGGAGTGTCTTTCCTCCACATCACTCGAACCAAGTTAACTTCCTTGTTCCGAAGTGTCTTCACTTTCCTGTCCAGGATCTCCACGGGCTGTTGCTCACAAGACAAGTCGGGTTGTATAGTGAGCTCGGAATGATCGAGAACATGGCTGGGGTCACTCACATACTTTCTGAGTTGGGATATATGGAACACATTATGCACTCCTTCCAATGAAGGTGGAAGCGCTAAGCGGCATGCCACTTCACCGACTCGTTCGAGTATGTCGAACGGTCCAATATATCTCGGACTCAACTTACCCCGTCTTCCAAATCGGATCACTCCGCGGTTCGGAGATATTTTTAGGAATACGTGATCTCCTGGCTGGAACTCCAAGTGTCGCCTCTTTGCATCAGCCCAGTGCTTCTGTGATCTTGGGCTATGCGCATCCTTTCCCTGATAGTACGAACCACATCAACAGTTGCTACTATCATCTCCGGTCCAAGAAGTTCTCTATCTCCGATGTCGTCCCAACTTAATGGCGATCGACACTTCCTTCCATACAATGCTGCAAAAGGTGCCATTCCTATGCTTGCTTGGTAGCTGTTGTTGTACGAAAACTCCACAAGATGTAGGTGATCTTCCCACGATCCTTTGAAGTCTAACATACACGCTCTGAGCATATCCTCCAAGATCTGAATAGTTCATTCTGACTGACCATCTGTTTGTGGATGATAAGCCGTGCTGAAGTCCAGACTTGTTCCCAAGCTTGCTTGCAGACTCTGCCAAAATTGCGATCGGAATCTGGTGTCACGATCGGAGACAATGCAGACCGGTACTCCATGAAGTCTCACAATTTTCTGTATGAGTTCATGGGTATCAGAGATAGTACATTATGAAGAGTTTTAGATCTAAATTAGATTATTACCTTCATGTACTTCTTTGCTAGTGTCTCAGTTGATTGGCCAACTCGAAATGGGATGAAGTGAGCCGACTTTGTGAGTCGATCCACAATGACCCATATGGCATCGTTACCCTTTGTGCTGCGAGGAAGAGCAGTCACAAAGTCCATCGTGATGTGTTGCCACTTCCATTCTGGGATTGGTAACGGTTGAAGTAATCCAGCATTCCTGTGATGTTCAATCTTTACTTGCTGACACGCCAAGCATTTTGCGACGCTTCTGGCTACTTCACGCTTCATTCCATGCCACCAATAATTCTGACGTAGATCTTTGTACATTTTGGTACCTCCAGGATGTACTGAGTAGGGAGAGTTGTGGGCTTCTTTTATTAACTCTTTCCGAACAGGACCTTTTGGTACACACAATCTGCTGCCGTATCTCAAAGATCCGTCTTCATGGATGATGAAGTCTGTTCTGAGTCCATTCTCCACTTGTTCTCTGATCTTTTGCAACTTAGCATCGCTGGCTTGAGCTGCTTTGATCTGATTGACAATGGTTGATTGAACTTGTAAATTCATCAAACTTGAAGCATTACCTAGCATGACTACTTCAATCTCCATCTGATGCAAGTCTTGTTGAAGCTTCCACTGAGCGGTGAGATTCATTGTTAATGGTTGGCGACTAAGAGCATCAGGTACTACATTCACCTTCCCTGGGTGATATTGCAAGTTGATGTCAAAGTCCGCCATGAGTTTTAACCATCTTCTCTGCCGCATATTCAACTCCTTCTGAGTAAACACATACTTTAAGCTCTTATGATCTGTGTAGACGTTCACTCGTTCACCAAGTAGATAATGACGCCAAATCTTGAGAGCAAAGATGACGGCTGCCAACTCCAAATCATGCGTCGGATAATTGCGCTCGTGAATCTTCAGCTGTCTTGAAGCATAAGCCACAACCTTACCGTGCTGATGTAGAACACAGCCTAATCCCTTACCGGATGCATCGCAATGCACTTCGAATCCTCCAGATTGATCCGGTATGACGAGAATAGGTGCTGATGTCAACCTTGACTTGAGTTCTACGAAAGCTTGTTCGCATGCTTCTGACCACACAAATTCTTCATCTTTACATGTGAGCTTGGTCGGGGGCGTTGCTATCTTCGAAAAGCCTTCAATAAACCTTCTGTAATATCCAGCTAAACCCAAGAAACTTCGAATATCCTTCACTGACTTTGGTGTAGGCCATTCGCTAACTGCCGAAACTTTCGCTGGATCTACAGAGATTCCTTCTCCTGATACGATATGTCCAAGAAAACCAACTTGATTTAGCTAAAACTCGCACTTGCTGTACTTGGCATAAAGCTGATGTTGTCGAAGAGTTTCTAGGACAATTCGTAGATGTTCTGCATGCTCTTTCCGACTCTTAGAATACACCAGAATGTTGTCAATGAAGATGACAACAAACCTGTCTAAGTACTCCCGAAAAACTTGATTCATAAGGTTCATGAATATTGCGGGTGCGTTGGTCACTCCAAATGGCATCACTAGAAATTCGTAATGTCCATAGCGAGTTCTGAAAGCTGTTTTGTGAATATCAGCTTCCTTGACCTTCACTTGATGATAACCTGAATGAAGATCTAGTTTAGAGAAAACACAAGATCCACTTAACTGATCGAATAAATCATCGATGCGCGGAAGTGGATACTTGTTCTTTATAGTGACTTCGTTCAAGGCTCTGTAATCGATGCACATTCTGTATGAACCTTCCTTCTTCTTCACAAGTAATACAGGTGATCCCCAACTTGAAGTGCTGGGACGAATCCATCCTTTCGCCAGTAATTCGTCCAACTGTGTTCGGACTTCCTTCAAACCTTCCGGACTTAAACGATAGGGTGCTTTGATTACCGGTTGTGCTCCTGGTACTAAATCAATACTGAATTCAAGAACTTGATCGGGAGGCAAACCTGATATATCGTCAGGAAATACATCGTCGAACTCTCGAACCACATCTGGTCTTGATTCTTCCTCCGCCTGAGCTGCTGTAATTACTGCTTCTCTTGGCTTCGTTTTGTAGGTACTTGGCTCCAGTGTACGGTCTCCGCTTTTGAAATAGAAGACCGGATGGTGTGGGATCTCGAATACTACCCTCCTTTGACGACGGTCTATGGTAGCATAAAAAGTTCCAAGCCAATCCATTCCTAGAACCACATCGAAGTTCGGTATGTCCAACACTTTGAAGTCAGCATAAAACTCTCGACTGCAGACGACGACTGGACACAAGCTGTATCCCATAGTTGCCTTTAGAACGCCATTTCCTGAACTGACATTCCAGCTGGATACAAGCGGTGAGACTGGAATCGCATGGATTCGGACAAACCGTTGCGACATAAAGCAGTGTGATGCTCCAGTATCAAACAGTGCAAGTGCAGGGATTGAGGATACTAAGATTGTACCTAAGGTATGTGGGATTTGTTTTAGGTATAGAAAATATTTAACTAAGTAGTAGAATAGAAAAGCAAAGTTTGAAAAGAAAAATTTACCAGTGATGACTTGGCCAGTGGCCTCAGCTTCTTCCACGGACATCGTGAAAGCCTGGCGCCTTGGTACATTCCTCCTGGCCTGAGGAGCATTCCTCTGAACGTTCCTTTGAGCTTGATGGAACTGACGAGGAGGTGGTGCAGCTTGTGGTCCTTTGGGTCGTGCAGGTAGTGCAGGTCTGGGAGCAGGTGCCTGAAGAGCTGGTCGCTGCGGATAAGTAATTGCTGGCCTGGGTGCAGCAACTGGGTTCTGTCTTTGGGGACAAGACCCAATATCGTGAGTAGCTGAGCCGCAGACTAAACAAAGGCGGTTGGTTCGACGGCAGTCCTTCATCATATGTCCAGTTCTCTTGCAGTAGGTGCAAAAGGCTGGGCTGGGACGATGGGTTGGTACTCCGGGTCGCCTTGGCACGAAAGGTGCCCTGGACGAGGCTCCACCTGCCATCTGGTTGGCAGGGCGCTTGACTCCTGCAGACTGAGGTCTGCCCCTTGCTTTTATCACTGCCTCATAGCTGCGGGCAGCTTCTAGAGCATCCTCATGAGTCAAAAATTTTCCCGTGGCTAGAGCAGCCTGAATCTCTGTGTCCAGTCCTTGTTGGAAGCGACGGGCTCTGATATCGTCCGTCGGTATCAAGTGTGCCGCGAATCTGTTTAAAGATTGTGTTAGCTGTGTAGTATGTGATTATAAAAAAATTGAACTATTGTGACATATCTTACCGGCTTAACATGGTGAATTCAGCGTCGTATTCATCTACTGATTTGTCCCACATTGAACCCTGTTGTAGATGAATGAACCGCTGCTCCATAGCAAACTTGGTAGTCACAGGGAAGTATTTCGTATCGAACTTCTCGCGAAAAGTCTTCCATTCAATCGGCTGTACCAGACGGCTTTCTTCCGCCTTCCACCAGTTGCGAGCATTATCCGTGAGTTGTAGTTTCGCCACACGGATCCAAGCGATGTCTGGCACTAGAGCTGCTGCCAGATCGTCTTCGATACTTTGTGCCCATTCTTCAGCTTCAAGAGGGCTTCCTTTACCAGAGAACTGCTTGGGGTGTAAAGCCCTGAATTGCTTTACCCCTGGTGCATCGGTCTCAGGACGGTTCAGGAGTTGTTGTTGTCTCTCGAGAAGGCTGCGAATCGCCTCAGGTAGCACTGTTTGCTCAGTGGGTGGTGCAGGAACAGCTGGTGCGAGAGGTAGTGCTGGAGGTGTGTTGTTGACATTGGTGCTGGTGTTGTTCGGGGAATCCATAATCTTGAAGAAAAATTTGGGTCAGGACAGATTCAAATACATGAAATGATAAGATTCAAGAAATAGAAATTTGTAAGATTCAAGAAACATGAATTGTAACGAATGTTTTAATTGCTGGTTCTTGTGTTATATTGCTTAGGTTGTTCACGCAGACCAGAACTGCATGATAGGGATTCATACAGCTCTGACCTGCATGGGCCACCAACAAAACCTGTCACGCCCCGCTTCCCGGTGTACGGCGAAGGAGACGCGATGAGGTCCGCTACGTATGTACTCAGAAGTACATACGCTAAGTGTATCTAAGCAATATAAAAGTAAATCACAAGAGACAAGAGATATAGAAATAACAGCAACTTTATTAATAACATTCTTTTGTACAATGCATGAAAAGTAAATACAACTGAAATGAAAAGCGATGCCTAAACAGTGGCATAACAGGAAATGAAAATACTGAATAGAACAAGGTACAATATCTAGAGCTCGGGGTCTTCGTAGAACTGCTCCAAGTCTTCACCGGTGGGCTCGATCTCTGCTGGGTCCAAAGCACCTGACGACATTCAAAGAAGAAAGAAATAGAATGTCGTCAGCGAACATGTCGCTCGGTAAGTCCCAAAGATAAGGAAGAATTAGAAAGACAGCATAAGAGTATTTTCTAAAGTATTATGTTGTAGAATATTATGGAATATTGTGTTAACGCTGTTGTTCGTAGCTTGGTACAGAAGGATGCCAGTGTATACGAGAGGGGTCTCTATATGCTAGAGACCACGGCAAACGGAATGTACAAGGAACCGTTAAGCCACGGTACAACAGCAACGGAATATAGGTTATGTGTCTTAATCTGACCACCTCGTACCACCTTTAACACCTTCCGTACTAATCTACCCCTTAAACCCCGTAGTGTTTTGATAGTATTGTTGTATTGTATTGTGTAAGTTGGATGACTGACCAAAACCATGATATCAGTAAACAGATTGTAACTGCATAATCAGGTAAATGGAATAACGGAATAATGGATGTATATCTATGGTTTGGTTCAGTCAAGTTGTATAGGTTGTTAACTGGATTCTGGGATTCATGTGTTCATATTTGTAGGGTTCCTAGGCACGCTAATGAGGTCTCACAAGGCATCAACCATGCCAATTTCTAATTTTACAAGTGCCGAGAAACCCTAATACGGATCGTTAAATAGAATTTTAGGCGAAACATGCAACTAGTTAACAACTTAACTAAGTGATCGGAAATACAACCTTTGTAGATCCGGTTCTCCACCTCCATAGCTCCAAGATGAAGTCACCTTGCTGTCCAAATCAAATCCCGGGCTCTAGCGTCGGCTTCATCGGAGAAATGGACGGGCTAGGTCATCGACTACGATGCCGAAGATGATCTACGTTGAGGCATCACAAGATCAAGCTCCCACTTCACCAAGTCATGAAACTTGTGAAGAAAACACCCTATACTACTTGGCAAGAGGTAGAGGATGAAGAAATAGGAGGTGGGTTCACTTTAGAATTGGATTTCTCACTCTATTCATCAAATCACCATTGATGGTTGCTAGCTTTTTCTTCTTGAAGAAGAAGAAGAAGAAGATGATTATTATGATAAGTTCATTAAAAATAGAAAAGAAAATGAATACTTATCATAATATCAACCATGGTTAGGTGTAGAGAATTGACTAAGGTTAGATGAATGGTTAGGGTTAAGCATGAAGACAAAACGGTCACTTTAGTCAAACCTTCATGAAGCTTCAACAAGCTTCATCTTTGAAAGCAACCATTTTCTCTTTTGTCATTTCTTTTTTAATCCAAATTAAAAAGATAATAGAATGAATAAATAAAAACCCTAACCATTTACTTAACCAAGGTTTAATTCTTTACACAAACCCTAGCATTCATGTATCATCAAACATGATACAATCAAGTGCACAAAAGTATATCACATATACAACTTGTGTACATCTAGTGAGAAAATCCAATTTAAATGAACCAATACTAGTTAATGCAAAGTAATATATCAAATATATAATTATGCATTAAATCATTAAATCAACGCTTGATTTAACGATCCGGTCATATCGTATATAACTGACTAATATCCAATGTATCGGCTTATCGAATCAATCGTTGATTCGATAACTAGGTTATATCACATACAACCATTCGATACATTCATCGTGAGAATGGAATATGGTATCACATACACGCATTATTCTCGGTCCCGCACATATCTCATATGCGCTCCTATTTCGTTTCGCTTGAGCCAGGAAACCTCTGTGTAGGACTCTAAAGACTCGTCAATACGCCGGCAGCAGATGATGATCATATCAAGAACCCACAAGCCGCAAGCGGTCTGCTAAACGTAACGGCCACCCGGGTATTGAGCGATCAGAAGATCGACGAGCAAGCCCGCTCATACTCCTGTGAATCCAACCAGTAACACTTACCGTACAGTCCGGTCTCGTCGTCTGATATGTCGCATATCTCGCCTAGGGGTGGTAAACGTCAGACCCCAACAGCTCGATAAGTCGTGTCGATATGAGGTCTATAACAGTTCGAGAAACTACTGGTAACACTTACCAGTAAATCTCTGCAACCCTGGCCAGGGATTTCCGGTTATAGCCAATCGAACACAGTGCAACATCAACCCCCTATACCGGGAGAGACGAATCCCCTCCTATCGCTCATTGCCTCCATGTGACTCGGGACTGTACCCAAAAACCACCGTTTTGCACGCCCTCTTGGACGTGGTAAGGTGGAAATCAAAGCACAGTGGGAACCACACAAGACTCTATGACGATCTCGGGTCAACAGACTACTTTGTACCAGTGTCACCAGAGAACTGCCATCTGACGTAAGGTATAATACCATCTGGGAGTTCTCGGTGAGTCCGTCCAGTGTACCCAGTTTCCACTGAGCACCCGTATATCATCTCTGATGTCAAACACCAATGGATATGGGATCATCCATCGCCCATCTGTATGGGTCGAGAAGGTATACGCTAGTCTACTCTGGTATATCGATGCCCCCGTCTCGATACACCCACGACTAGGGACTTTGAAGGATGTACTTATGGACTACCATGTCCCCACTAGTATGATCCGCATCATAGTCCAGGTAGTCAAGTACACATCCTAAGGGCTTTACCAACATGTAACAGAGAGACAATCAGTGTACACGTTAAGGTAAAGAGCAACCAGATAGCATACTATCATGTCGAGCAAGAAAGTCCTCCCTATATATGTCCCAGCATCCACTACAATATACATCCTATGTATAGCAATGGCCTCTAGGGCATACATATAACTAACAATCTCCCACTTGCACTAGGGCCATCTGATAGCAGTGGTTGTAGTATCTCATACTCAACCATCCCATAAAAGTCTCTCTCTGGGAAAAGGCCTTTGTGAGTGGATCCGCCGTGTTGTCCTCTGAGTTTACTCTCCTAACCTCGATCACCTTAGAGATCAAGCATCTCCATGATCAGGTGATACTGCCTTAGAATATGTCTAGATCACTGATGGGACGGACGCTCCTTGGCATAAGCCACAACTCCATTATCACACAATGGGAGGAACTAAGTTCATCTCATGAACTAATATACACCCAGACAGCCTCTTTGGTAGCATCTTAAGTAGCGATGTATCTTGCCTTTAATCGTCTAGTATGCCACGGTATCTATCTTGGAACTCTTCCAATATACCGTCCCTTTACTGAGGGTAAAGACAATGCCTGTGACTGACTTTCAGTCGTCCTTATCACCCTGGAACCCTTCCAGTGATTCAACCCAGGATCGGTTGATACCATCTCACTACAACTAGTGAGGATCCTAACATCCAATTAGATCTATCTCATAAATCCAAAACCCAGGATTTAGGAGGTATCACTTTGATCCTATATGGAGAATCATTGTGATAAGCGGAGCTTGACCGAGCGTAGCATAGGAAACTCCTTCCCTATCAAGAGTATGTCATCCACGTACTCTACGAGGATCATCATTATACTCCCTACTACCTTTTTGTTTATACAAGGTTCATCTACCATTTTGATGATGTCAAACTCTTTGACTAACACATCAAAACAGATGTTCCAACTCCGCGATACCTGCTTTATCCTATAAAGCATCTTGTACACGTTTCCGCTGCTCCCACTGTCTACGAAGCCCTCTGGCTGTGTACTTATAGACGTTCTCTTCTAAAACATCATTTAGAAAAGCAGTCATGACACCCAACCGCCAGATATCGTAGTCATGGTATGTAGCCGTGGCAAGTAGGATCTGGATGGACTTAAGCATAGCCACTTGAAAAGGTTTCATCATTATCCACGCCTGGTCGATGACGAAAAGCTTTAACAAGTCTAGCTTTGAAAGTCTCAACTTTTCCATCTATACCAAGTAATCTTCTCAAGATATACTTGCTCCTGATGGGGATTTAACCCTTCAGATATAGCAACCTAGTCCATACTTTGTTGGTGTACATGGATTCCATCTCAGATCGCTAAGCATCCAGCCATTCTTACAGAGTCCCTACTCTCGATGGCCTGCTCGAAGCTAGTTGGGTCATCATCTTATGATGCAATCCTCGCTCCCACTGTCATAGAGTAACCGTAGTATCTCTCAGGTGGGTGAGAACCCTACTAGATCGGCGGAGAGGCTGAGGTTCGTTGGTAACTATTGAATCCTTTGGTTTTACCAAATCATCTGCTGTATTTTGTATAGCTGGAACCTTTCCAGTTCTACATTACAGACCTTACCTCGAGCTTGTCCGGATTTTGCTTTTAGACATAGGCCGGTCAACCCCCAATCTTAACTAGCTTAAGACATGGGCTCTACCCTTTCCATATCACATATGAAGTGGTAGGCAACTGATTTGAATTTGAACCTTATTCAATAGGTATGCAGCTTCTTAAGCGCATAACTCCCAAAAAGGAAACAGGTAACTCAGTATTACTCATCATAGAGCACACCTTATCACATAGGGTGTGATTGCTCCGCCCCGATATACCATCGTGCTATGGTGTATACGGAGGAGTAATGCTGAGAGAGAATCTCATTCTCCTTTAGAAAAGTCCAAGAATTTCGTGCTCAAGTATTCTCCTCCTTGATCTCATCAAAGGACATAATACTTATACCCGTATTGGTTCTCTACTTCTAACTTATATTCTGTGAATATCTCAAAAGGTTCTGACTTGTGTTTCAACAGGAACATATGTTTGAATCAAAAGAGATCATCAGAGAATTTAATGAAGTATAAAGAACCGGTCTTGGCAAGTGTAGACAGAGGACCTACATACATCAACATGTATCATCCCAAGAGTTCACTAACTCTTTCTCTGTTTCCAGTGAATGGAGCTATGGTCATCTTATCTCTGTGACATGACTGGCAAGTTTCACAAGATGTAAATTCAAACTGATTTAAATATGCATCTAAAATGTAACTTCAGCCAGTCGGATCGCATTGATATGACCTTGTCTACAATGTCTCAAGAAGGATTCGTTCATTTCTGAACTCTTCCTCTTGTGTGTGTTCCGTATACTAAAGAACTGTAGTTTGATTTAGAACATCAATGCTTTTAGATAACGTGCCTGAACCGATCAACTTTTGATATAGGAAATGTTCAAAACATAATCCAACTATACAAAATTTTATCATTTCTTTACTAATAAAGAGATTGATATGATTTTGTATATCAGGTTCGGTATCTAATAACATTCGTTCAGAATCAATGTATTTGTAATACAGGGTGACAGTGACCAACAGACTTGGCTGCAACACTTGCCCCGTTTTCTGCCTCATGAAACTTATCACCCGTTCTGAGTTCTCTACCTAGCTGTAGCCCTATGTAACAGATTACATATCTGGGATCCTGATCTGGTATCATATACCCAGGATGCGGAGGATACTGAGAAACAGTTCTTTGTAACGAACAGACCCGAAGATGATGCATCAGCATGCACTCTCTTCGTTTGGGCGGCACGGGAATTCTGGTAATCCCCAATTTCCTACTCTGTCTTATAACAATTATAAGTTGGAGCGGGACCAACGTTCCCCAGCTCAGTATAACAAGCGGGTTCGGTCAATATTCCGTATTATTATCTTGATTAAGGCGTGATATGGTCGCTACCTGGAGAGAGAGAGAAGAAAACACTCAGCGTGCGCTCTTGCAAGAATAGATTGGTTATTATTTTATCTAATCAGGATGGCTCCCACTGTTTTAATCAAATCTTCCTTCAAACCCTAAAAGGAAAGACTAGCCGGGATTAATTACACACTACAAGTTCGCCAATCTTTCAGCCAGGCTAGTGTCGGTACTTTGAGGGAGGTCCCCCGTGCTTTCGCACGAACCTAATTAATGTAAACCTCGTTTTCCCAGAGGCGTAACCCCATTGACACCTTTCTAGACACCTACTTGATCGGCTAATTGTAATGTGTAAAACTCTCCCAGGAGTAACTCTTACTCGCAGCGGGTATCAGGATCCAACTATCTCATTGAAGGTATGCAATCTCATTGCAAATTTCAACACTTAAAATTCCCGATAATTTTGCCCCTAACCTCCTATGACCTTGACAAAGGCCAACAAACCATAGGATGCTAGTCAAGTTCAACCCGTCATTTCCTGATTGAATTAAACCCACCCGCACGGCCCTTGACAAAGGCCAACAAGGTCGCACGACTACCCTAATCCAATCTGCATCATATGCATAAGCAGATAAGCACCAGTCAGCTACCGCACACTACGCCTTGACAAAGGCCAACAAACGTAGCACGAATACTAACTACTACTTATCTGAAATGACGGAGGGCTACGACAGGTTTTTCTGAAAACCTATTGCGTAATGAACTTGATATCGTTGTAGAATCAAATGATTTTAAAATGGAATGTTTTTGAGGCTTTTCTAGTTTTGCTAAAGGGGTCACTCCCGGTGAAGGGATCGTCGGCCCTTTCCTCGTCGAATGAGGTGCGGGATATATCATATATTTCACTGTGCAAAGCAGAAACTATAGAAGCTATCAAAAGACAAACCGAGTGTGTAGCATCTGCTAGTTATTGCTAAAGGAGTCACTCCCTGTGAAGGGATCTCGGTCCTTTCCTTATCGAATAAGGTGCAGGATATATCATATATACCGCTGTGCAAAGCAAGAACTGTAGCTACCTGTTTTATTTTTGAAATTCGATTCTACAACATCTTTAGGTTTCTTTTATTTCATTAATCACATTAATGAAGTCCCATCATTTAAGTACCTAAACATCACAGATAAATATGACATACACTTATGCCATCCGCATTCGCCTCGATGTCCCCTCGTGCACCGTTAGGTTAGGTAACTAACGACAGAGCGGGGCAGGGCTAGCGCGGGTGTAAAACATAAGTAACATCTATATAATATATCATATATACTATATACAGTATCTATCACAGAACATATCACATGATCACATCACAGATATCGCAGCAGAAGAAACATATGAAATATTAGATATACTAGGACGTCCGTGTTTTTAATACGAGCCAGTATAAAACACGGATTCCACGGTCGCGATGAATAGCCAAACCCACACCCCTAGACCCCTACGAGAGCGGCAAGCAACCCTACCAATTCTAGAGTTAGGAGACCCGGACTCGACTCCTCGAGTTGGTCTCCCACTGGACTCCAGAACCCGGTTACTTGTGCTCCCCTCCTTGGGTTTATCCTAGTGCGGAAAAGTAAATAATATACAAAGGGTGACATCTTCAGCAACTTGGAAGTGTCCCAATGAAAGAATATTACATACAAGTTTTTACATGAATGAAAATGAAAAACACTCATCTCACATAAAAACCCCTCGGCTATTCAAACACGACGATCCAATATAACATATCCAGCAACACATAACATCACATGTCATCAACGTAAGTAAATATGCGCATCCCAATTGTCGTTGACATATAGCAACGAAACCGGCGATATCACATATTACACTTACGGTCACAGAAAAGAAAGTGTAAAACTACAATAGTTGGAATCCGCAACCTGCATAGACATCGCATGCCTAATCAAATGAATTTCTTAGACATCACATGCCTAACAATTATAAACCCCGCATTTTAGTCTCATTATCGAAAACACTTTTCAATATCAAGTTGGGCAATTCAACAAGATTCCCGACATCCTGATCGAATGCTCGTCGCAAACTTTAGTAGGCAGCCGCACCCCCGATGCCGTCGACAAAGTGCACCAAGGCGGAACACCGCTACCGCGAGCACCCGAACGGATGCTTTCGGCGACGGGGTTCTCCTACAGTCACTTGGTCGGGGCTATGGGGTGTAGCTGTCTATTAAGTTTATCCGGCGAGTATCCGCGTACGCTACGTGATTGCGACGGACTTTTGATCACATCAAAATTCCGTGGCAACCGATCAAGTGAGACTAAACTGCTATGTTTATAACATTCATTCAGTTATCTCATAACTTCTTGTGAATTCCAATTATTGTATCACATTCCGAATAAGATAGAAAATGTTAAACTTTCCGATCGAACAATCGAACACCCAAGTTTTCCCGAAACAGCTCAACTCATGAAATAAGTTCAAACACATTCACTTCGTGCCTCAGTACCAACGGTCCAGCCGTAGAAAGGTCAAGCCAATGCCTCACATGTGGCACGCCGTACTGCCCCAAACCCGAAGGTTCAAAGGGCAGTTCAAGACGGTCACATAATCGAGTTAAGGTTTGTTGTCTTCTAGAGGGTCCATCGCGTTACTTGCACTACTTAGAATGTCTTTAAACTACGGAAAAATCCAACACTTGGAAATTTCCGGACAGGGGAAAAGATGGGTATTTATATCCGGTCGAACTTTTTTAACATATTCTAAAAATTCTCGGAAAGCCACATAGACAAAGTCTGATAATCCGATCGAAACTACGAAATCCCAATACAACCCAGAAAACTCAACTCTTGAGTTCAGATTAAAAATTCCCAGGAAAACCAGCACTGCAAAATAGGAATTACTGTGTAAAATTCATTTAACAAGGAGACCGTACGGCCGCGGAACCGCCGCACGAGCCATGCTCGTGCCGCGGAACCGCGGCGGTTTGATTGAATTGGGCGATCGAATTTCACAGTAACTCTTACAAACTCCTGCTGATTTTTCTGCATATTTTTAATTCACAAAAATCCACATTTTTGAAAATTGTCCAGAGAGCAATTTGAGTTAGGGTTTCGATGTTCATTCGGATTTCAAACGTCGTCTACACTTCGCCTAAGGCTCTAGCTAGGCTCTGATACCACTGTAGGGTTCCTAGGCACGCTAATGAGGTCTCACAAGGCATCAACCATGCCAATTTCTAATTTTACAAGTGCCGAGAAACCCTAATACGAATCGTTAACTAGAATTTTAGGCGAAACATGTAACTAGTTAACAACTTAACTAAGTGATCGGAAATACAACCTTTGTAGATCCGGTTCTCCACCTCCATAGCTCCAAGATGAAGTCACCTTGCTGTCCAAATCAAATCCCGGGCTCTAGCGTCGGCTTCATCGGAGAAATGGGCGGGCTAGGTCATCGACTACGATGCCGAAGATGATCTACATCGAGGCATCACAAGATCAAGCTCCCACTTCACCAAGTCATGAAACTTGTGAAGAAAACACCCTATACTAATTGGCAAGAGGTAGAGGATGAAGAAATAGAAGGTGGGTTCACTTTAGAATTGGATTTCTCACTCTATTCATCAAATCACCATTGATGGTTGCTAGCTTTTTCTTCTTGAAGAAGAAGAAGAAGATTATTATGATAAGTTCATTAAAAATAGAAAAGAAAATGAATACTTATCATAATATCAACCATGGTTAGGTGTAGAGAATTGACTAAGGTTAGATGAATGGTTAGGGTTAAGCATGAAGACAAAATGGTCACTTTAGTCAAACCTTCATGAAGCTTCAATAAGCTTCATCTTTGAAAGCAACCATTTTCTCTTTTGTCATTTCTTTTTTAATCCAAATTAAAAAGATAATAGAATGAATAAATAAAAACCCTAACCATTTACTTAACCAAGGTTTAATTCTTTACACAAACCCTAGCATTCATGTATCATCAAACATGATACAATCAAGTGCACAAAAGTATATCACATATACAACTTGTGTACATCTAGTGAGAAAATCCAATTTAAATGAACCAATACTAGTTAATGCAAAGTAATATATGAAATATATAATTATGCATTAAATCATTAAATCAACGCTTGATTTAACGATCCGGTCATATCGCATATAACCGACTAATATCCAATGTATCGGCTTATCGAATCAATCATTGATTCGATAACTAGGTTATATCACATACAACCATTCGATACATTCATCGCGAGAATGGAATACGGTATCACATACACGCATTATTCTCGGTCCCGCACATATCTCATATGCGCTCCTATTTCGTTTCGCTTGAGCCAGGAAACCTCTGTGTAGGACTCTAAAGACTCGTCAATACGCCGGCAGCAGATGATGATCATATCAAGCACCCACAAGCCGCAAGCGGTCTGCTAAACGTAACGGCCACCCGGGTATTGAGCGATCAGAAGATCGACGAGCAAGCCCGCTCATACTCCTGTGAATCCAACCAGTAACACTTACCGTACAGTCCGGTCTCGTCGTCTGATATGTCGCATATCTCGCCTAGGGGTGGTAAACGTCAGACCCCAACAGCTCGATAAGTCGTGTCGATATGAGGTCTATAACAGTTCGAGAAACTACTGGTAACACTTACCAGTAAATCTCTGCAACCCTGGCCAGGGATTTCCGGTTATAGCCAATCGAACACAGCGCAACATCAACCCCCTATACCGGGAGAGACGAATCCCCTCCTATCGCTCATTGCCTCCATGTGACTCGGGACTGTACCCAAAAACCACCGTTTTGCACGCCCTCTTGGACGTGGTAAGGTGGAAATCAAAGCACAGTGGGAACCACACAAGACTCTATGACGATCTCGGGTCAACAGACTACTCTGTACCAGTGTCACCAGAGAACTGCCATCTGACGTAAGGTATAATACCATCTGGGAGTTCTCGGCGAGTCCGTCCAGTGTACCCAGTCTCCACTGAGCACCCGTATATCATCTCTGATGTCAAACACCAATGGATATGGGATCATCCATCGCCCATCTGTATGGGTCGAGAAGGTATACGCTAGTCTACTCTGGTATATCGATGCCCCCGTCTCGATACACCCACGACTAGGGACTTTGAAGGATGTACTTATGGACTACCATGTCCCTACTAGTATGATCCGCATCATAGTCCAGGTAGTCAAGTACACATACTAAGGGCTTTACCAACATGTAACAGAGAGACAATCAGTGTACACGTTAAGGTAAAGAGCAACCGGATAGCATACTATCATGTCGAGCAAGAAAGTCCTCCCTATATATGTCCCAGCATCCACTACAATATACATCCTATGTATAGCAATGGCCTATAGGGCATACATATAACTAACAATATTGAGTTGGAATATTAAAGAATATAGATTGACTTGAATCATATTCAAGTCAGAAATAATCAGACTCAAACCCGAGTCAGACTAAAGAAATGTAAGTCGAAGTATTATATTTGTTAGGGTCATTATTGTAATTTATAAAACTTGAGGGGGTTTTATGTAAAAATACTTTTGTATAGTTTTTAAGACACACCCCAAGTAATTATTATTCGTCTTTATAGTTATAATGAGTGTAAATATTATTTTGTGTTATTTCTAGTGAAAATATCCTAATTTCATAAATAAAGGTATTAATCTGTAATATTGATTTATTTGAAATTCATGGTATTTTAATGTAACTTTTAATCTTGTAATTTTTAGGAAAAGGTGGAAACTTTATCTTATAATAAAATAGGTGTTCAAATGATAAATATACATATGTTTATACAAGAATAATTTTTAATAAATATTTTATTTTCCAAAAAATCTCATTTTTCTTAAATGTCGTATTTTAAACCTTTCGAGACCGAATGCTCCTTGCGGAGGTCTGGATCTCGCACTACTAAGCCCGAGGGTGCACGATAAACCGTACAATCCCTAACGAGTTCCCCAAATGTGGGTTGTAGTGGCGCTTTGCAAAGATTTAATAAATACTAATCATTTAGAAAACGGTTTTATAAAGATAAGGTATTTATTTGTAAAAGGGTGTAAATTTCCGTATTTTAGATTCTAGGGTTTCCTAAGCCAACTAGCCTATTTCTAAATGGTCTAAACGACACGTCATTAGAAGCCTCAAATCGCCTCTTCATCGCCAATTGTGGCCAGGTAAGTACAAGTGAGGAAGGAGGGATCCGCTCACGATTCGTGAGACGGGCCTTTTAAAGTTACCTAAGCTCACTTGCCTAGCCTAGATACCACAAAGTCAGGTTTAGATAAACGATCGATGTCCATGACATATCGTATTTTCCTATTAAAAGATTTTGTTTTAAAAATTTTATACAACTTAGAACTTTCAGAAAAGGTTTATAAAGAAAATGGTATTTTAATGTAAAATCTTTTATTATCGTATTCTAAGTTTTGATGATATCAATTAGGGTTGTATTTGCGTGTGTGTGGAGGTAGGTCATTACCTCGTGATCTATTTTAAGGTATAGCAATGTTAAAGGGTTAAATGAGATAAACTAAACATGGTGGTATTTAAGTGCGAAAATACGGTATTTTGTAAAAGTTATCATTTCATGTGAGAAACTTTATCCAAATTGATTTTTAAGTGATTATTACTCAACATGAATATGTTTAAGCATTATGGAATTAGTGACAAGTGAGTTTTGACAGAAAAACCGAATCGGAAATCGGTTTGTTCCGATTTCCGTCGGGTTTGAAAAATCATATTTTAATGGAAGTAAGAAAGGTGGAAAAAGAGGGACTTACGGGGTTTGGACAACGCTAGAGATTGCTAGGAAGGTAGTGGGTTTGTCGGTGCGTCGAAACATCGTGAAGAGTCCTAGTACGATCGTCGGGATTTCGCCGTCGATTTCGGCAGCGCTTCGCCTTTCGCTCGTTTTCTAACGTACCGAGTTCTCTTGAAATTTTTAGAGAGTGGACTTAGGAATGTAGGGTGAGAGGGTAGAGAGTATGGGGGTTTATATAGGGTTAGGCTAGGGTTAGGGTTTTAATTAAAAAAAATATAAAAAATATATAAAAATTCATTAAAACTCATTAAACCTAGGATTAAAAGGGATTTATTGGCCAAATGATAACCGATCCAAGCATTTAGAGTATGCAGGAGGGTGGACCAGGTCAAGACCCAACTTTTATCTGTTGGTGACTCGGCCGTCCGGCCAAGTCCGGCCGGCGGCGCCGGACCGAGTCGGCCGAGTCGCCGGCCGGCGGCGCCGAGTTGGGCCGAGTCATGGGTCCAATGGCCGGGGATTCTTTGGGGTTATAATTTGGTATATTTACTTTTTGTTGTCCAGTACATATTTTGGGAGTTATGGCCTTTTTACCGTTGACTTCCAAAAAAAATTAAAACAAAATAAATACAAAAATAATGTGGGGCATGGGATTTGAACTCCGGTGGCTTGGTTCAACAGTGCAAGGTATTACCAATGAGCTACAAGCTCCTTCTTGTAATTATGGAGTGAAATAAATACTTAAAGAGATATCAGCTGCAATAAATACTCCAAGTATACATTGAATTTAAATCAATTCTTTGTACATTAAAAATGGAGTTGTTACACCACTGCATTGCAGTGTGGTACAAATTTTTAAAGTACCGAGCGTCGGGATTAAATTATAATACTGATAATTGAATTTCGCTTTTTCTTGCAGGCGACATGTCTTCTGGTCTTTCGTTCCCGTTTTTCCGTTCAGAGGGAGGATTCCCTGAGACACCGGTAGACCGGGAGGTTCTTGCTCTCATTAAGGACTACGATCCGGAGTACAAGAACCTTCACCTGTAGGGTAGGTGGTACAAAGAAATTATCAAAGGTCGCCGAAGCTTCTCTTGTGCGACGCCGTCAGAGCCGATCTCATCGATCTCATATGCAGATGTACCCCCGGTGAACTATGCCGTGGAGGTCGTAAACTGGAATTCGGAGGATCTTCTTCAACCTTCGATTGCTGCCATACCCATGCAGCTGCCGGCAGCCTTGGATATTTTGGGACGGCGCATATGCCAGGGTGAGTCGCGCCCTTGGGGACAACCCTACAACATCGGGTTGACCCCTCGACACTCGGCAGGGTATCTGCAGTGGGCTAGATACATTTTGTCAGCGAAGAAGGCCCATCTGCTGAAGATCGGCTTATACCCTGCAGTTTACGCCTCGCTGTTCGAGTACTCTGCTCCTCCGACATGGTGGGTTAAGGCGTTCGTGGAACAATGGAACATCCCCACGCATACCTTTCTTCTAATGGACAGGGAAGTTTCCATCCCCCTAGAAGAATTTGCTGAGATTTCCGGTCTGCCGGTGAGGGGGGAGCACTATGAGGAGCTACTTCTTCCAGACGAATACGTTTTTGCCACCAAGTCGTTGGTGATGGACTTAACGCCGGAGAACGCTATCCAGCACCAGTTTCCGAGTCTGGTAAAGGTGCTGAATATGTATAAATGTCTTCACTCGGAATCGGGAGGCCGGGGAGTTAGTTTTGCAGACTTCATCGACCGGAGATTCTATCGCAACGGGGCGAAAAATTTGCCAAGCTTGACGACCCCTTCGGCCTTGGCCTAGATCGTCGACCAGCACTGGAAGCCGATCAAATGGGTTTTTACCTCCCTGATGCTGCAATCATCCCCTTATCGGAAATCGCCGCTCCGGGCATCGACGAGGAGACTTTCTTTCTCGGGTTTCTGGGGCTATGGTTGTGCTGGTTCGCACTCCCCATGCACCCTCGCTACATGAGTCCGTCCGTCTTCTACCCAACACATCGAATGGTGGCCGGCATACAATTGTCCATTGGAATTGCCGGGTTGGCCCACCTGTACCATGGTCTCAGCGTGGCGGCGGACGCAACTGAACCGGGGGTGCAACCCGCTAATTTCCCGATGCACTACTTTACTTCATGGATGGAAATGCACGTGCTCGGGGTATTTGGTATTCATAAAAGACCCTCGTTTTACGAGAAGTGCAGACTCCCGAGAGTTATGCGGCTGATCGGCGCTTCTATCGTGAATCCGTCTCCGCGGGAGGCTAGGGGGCTGCTTCTTCGTCCGCGCACGGTCGGAGCGGGTATTTCTTTCACGGACAAGGTCCTGATAATCGGCCCGGAGACCTCCAAGGCGGTGTTGGCGTTGCGCGATAATTTCAAGGACGGGGCCTCCGTATTGAAAGCCCGGGAGATTCTACATCTATACTCCATTAGGCCGGGCTTCCTCGTGTTTAGGCAGAATGAGGCGGCGCTTTTCATGAGGTACAATCCCCATCGTTTCGCTCAGCAACTAAGTTATAACCAGGGGGTCCCACTGGAGGCGTTTTTGGAAGAGCCTGCGGCCACCTGGGAGGGAATACGGAGCGCACTGCATCACTTTATGCGGTTAAACACGGGCTCCCACTGTTTATTAGCGAGCCGAGTTGCATTCCAAGGGCCCTCAACATATATGGGGCTTGGTATCAGCACGCGATGGGTGCTGTTATCCGGGAAGAGAAGCGGCCGCTGCTTGATCGCAAGGATGCGCCCCCCGCCAGCGATCGCAACATCCCCCTAAGGCGAAGGACCCCTGTCCCTCCTCCACTAAGAGGAGATGATGGAGATGAGCTTCCACGTGTGCTAAGCCCCCCGCGTGGATTGCCCCGCGATCCTGTGGACGTGCCATCAGCGTCCCGTGCTCCCGTGGAGACGGTAAACGTGGTTTCACCCGAATCCGGCGTGGGCTCGGATATTGGGACTCGCCGTCCCAAGGTGCCCACGAAGCGTAAGCTGATTTTGGGTGCGACCGGAGTTCGCGCGCAGAAGAGGAAGAGGAAGTCGATCCTTTCTGCTGATGTTGTATTTGGCCAGGAACCTCATGCTCCTTACAGCGAGGGCTTGAGTGAGTACGGGACCAACGATGGCTTATTTATGCCGCCAGATGACACTGATCTGACGGCCGCCATCGCAGCTTCTGAGCGATTGGCAAGGTGCGACGAGTGGTTGGCTAAACTCGCGCAATCAGGTAATCACTAGTTGTGTTTTCTTTTGTCATTGCATCGTACTTCTACCGTTGTTTTTGACTAACGCTTTTCCTTCTTTAATAGGAATTTCTACCGAAGAAGCTATTGCTGCTTCTCTTAAGACTTTCGAGGAAGAGGAACGACTTAGAGTGTCCTTAGGCCTTGGTACATTTCGGTTCGCTATTTTTCTCCTTCCATTTCTTATGAGTAATCTGACCCTCTCTTTGTCTCGTCACAGGGACCACAAGACCTACCTCGCAAGCTGATGCGGGAATTCCCCCTGGGCCAGCTACCGAAGTTCCGGCCTCTTCAGGATTGCCGCAAGAGTCCCCTCTTAAAAAGCCGATGATGGAAGCCTTGACGGCTCTGGAGGCAACCCTGAACGCGGACGACTACGCCTTGCTAAAGGAGGCTTCAAAAAGGTCTGTAGCAACGGCTCGGGAGGAAAGGAAGCGTCTGAGGCGTGCAGCAAGGGAGCGTAGCGCTGCTTTGGCTGCGGGAGCAGGCTCAAGCGCCGTTACACCCGCCGCTACTCCTTCAGAGGAGCTCCCGGTCGCCTTGTCTATTGCTCATAGACGGGCGGCACGTGCAGCTCGGGAAGCCAACGGTAAATCCGCCTCAGGTAATGTGTTTTTGAGGCTTTGTTTTCAAAGTTTTAGACTATCAGTTCTTATATATCTTGTCCTGTAGGGCCGAGTCTTACTGAAGGAGTGGAGGCGACCGTCGAGCCTGAGGGGACGGTAGAGGAGGTAGCCGCTGAACCCGAGGCGACGGTAGGCGATGTAACCGTAATTGCCGGGCCCGAGATAGTGGCTGACAAAACAGTCACGACTGCTATGCCCGAGATGGCTACCAATGCCGGGCCTGAGGCGGCGGCGGGTGAGACGGCTGCTACGGCCGAGCCTGAGGCAGCAGTGGACGAAACGGCTGCTACGGACAAGCCTAAGGCAGCGATGGACGAGACAGCTGCGACCACTGAGCCCGAGGTGGTAGCGGATAAAATGGGTATGATCGCTGAGCACGAGATGGCCGCTCTTTCTCAAGAGTCGGGCACTGCTCCGATCATCGCTCTCCCTGCTTACGGTTCCTTGTCGTCTCCCGGCGTCGCGAGCGTGACGACGACTCCTGTAGAGTCGGGCGATGAGGCAACGGGAGGTGGGACCGTCCTAATGGAGGAGGGAGACGCCACCGTTGCATCAAGTGACGCCCTCGTTAGGGCTCCGGCCGGCGACTCTTCAGGTAAATCTTGGGTTATCACCCTTCTTTCTTTATTCTGCAATTGTTCCTGACAGGGTTTATCTTGTTTCTAACGCAGGTGCGGCTAGTGCTGGTGCCGCGTTATCCTAGGGAACGCCGTTAGTTACCACTCTGACGGTGACCATTTCTCTTCCTTCTCTCGCACCGTTACAAATGCTGGAAGGTATGGATTTGTGATCCACCAGTCTTATCTTAGCTGCATAATTTATGTACTGACGTTGTACTATTGCATCTTTGCAGGAGTCCTTTTTGACCACCTGTACCGGTGCTGCATCCCCACTTCTCCTCCCCGTTGGAGATGGCTTCATCTAGCGGCGCTGGTGAATATAGCTTCCAATTAATGCTCTTTCTTTTACCGATAATGAACTTATTTCTGATTCTTCTTTGCCCTGATTGCAGTGCTACAGATTGAAGGAGGAGATGTAAAATCAGTTGCGCCACCGGTCCTCCCGGCTTTGCCACCTGCTGCAGCCGGTATAGTAGACTCTACTTTTTGCTTGTTTTCTTTATTTCTTGAGCCGACACTTGATTATGATCTATTTTGCAGCAATCACATCGACTCCAACCCCGTTCGAGTCTCGTATTATAATGTCGGCCGGGCCCTTTTTAAGGCGTCCATCATCCAAAGGTGCTGCGACCAGCCTACGCATGCTAGGTGAGTATATCGAGGAGTTCGACGCAGAGGCTCCCACGTCTGCCGCGGATTTTGCCACAGAGATTAACCCTATGCTGGTGATGCTCATGAACTTTCACGGTGAGGGCGTCGTTGAGTTTTGGGTTAATCGCTGCCGGGAGGTCGAGGCTTGCTTGTATGAGCTTGAGCTTAAGCGTCCGGCACCTGAGATTCTGGCCACGAGCACTCAACGGGCGGCATGGATCGAGCAGAGCGCTTCTTACTTCCGCCATCTCGAACAAGAAGTGGCTTTAAAGCTAAGAGAATGCAAAGAAACTTCAAGCGAGTCTACTCGACTGCGTGCTGAGGTCGACGCGAACGCTGCCCAGGTGAAGGTTATCTTCGAGGGCCTTCTGCGATGTATCTCTAATGGGCTAACATTGAAGCAGAAGCTCGATGTTGTTGAGCGTGATGCACAAGGTCGTGAAGCAGCTCAGCGAGCCGTCGAGGACTCATCTTACTTGCAGCAGCGAGCCCAGGTCGAAGCAGAGTTGGCCACGACAGCCGATCAAGAAGAGGGGCTGAGGGAATGCGCGAGCGGCTGGTCGGACTATTGAAAGCGCTTTCCTCTCAATAAAAATTTTGTATCATTTGTAATTGTGAATAAAATGTATTCGTTCTTTTATTCTTTAACACGACGTATTTTGTACTCAATCGAATTCATGAATAAAAGATACACGTTCTTCATAATGTCTTGTGTCATTTCTCTGCTTTCTTCTTTCTTGCTGTGTTGTTTGTCATGTGATTTTAGCAAGTGCGGTCTGTAGATAGCATATAGCTGTCAGTCTTAGGCTCTTTGTAGAGTGGTGATGGCTTAGAAAACAGGGTTAAGGTCTGTCACTTAAGACTTTTCAATTTTATGAGCCGTGAGGGTCTCATAAAGAATTTTCTCCCTACGGGTCGAGAGGATCCCGTAGGTGTAATTTTCTTCTTAAGAATCGTGAGGATTCCTAAGTGTGTTTTCTCTTGAGAGTCGTAAGGATCTCACAAGAGAATTTACTCCCTTACGAGTCGTGAGAACCCGCAAGTGATGGGTGAAGTTGCCCTTATCCGCATTTCACGGAGTCAGGGATTGTTCTGGATGCTTCCTACGATTTCACTGCCGTGTTTGGCGAGGACCAGGCTCCGTTGTGGACATTTTCCAGGATACCGTAGTTTAAAAACATCGCGGTCGAGGTTAAGGACATCATAGTCCGTGGATTTAAGGACTCCATAGTCCGTTGTTAGTTTTAAGACATTACGGTCGAGATTAACGACATCATAGTCCATGAGTTTAAGGACCTCACAGTCCAATGTTAGTTTTAAGACATCACGGTCGAGGTTAAGGACATCATAGTCCGTGAGTTTAAGGACTTCACAGTCCAATGTTAGTTTTAAGACATCACGGTCGAGGTTAAGGACATCATAGTCCGTGGATTTAAGGACTCCACAGTCCAATGTTAGTTTTAAGACATCACGTTTGAGGTTAAGGACATCATAGTCCGTGAGTTTAAGGACCTCACAGTCCGCGAAATACGTGGTTGTTGGGACCCGTCACCTCTTTGAAGACGTTGAAGAATTACAACGATAAATATCAAAGGAGTGAAGAGATGTACCCTTGAACCAAGGTAAAATCAGTCTAAAATCATTTTGGTTGATTGTTAGTTTTAAGACATCACGGTCAAGGTTAAGGACATCATAGTCCGTGAGTTTAAGGACCTCACAGTCCGATGTTTGCTCTGGATGCTTCCCACGGGTTCACTGCCGTGTTTGGCGAGGACCAGGCTCCGCTCTGGATGCTTCACACGGGTTCATTGCCGTGCTCTGCAAGGACCAGGATCCACTCTGGACTTTTTTCACGGGGTCAGAAGTGACGTTATCCGTGTTCCACGTGACCAGGAATTTTGTTCTAGATGCTTCCCACGGGTTCACTGCCGTGTTCGGCGAGTACTAGGCTCCGCTCTGGATACTTCACACGGGTTCACTGCCGTGCTCTGCGAGGACCAGGATCCGCTCTGGACGTTTTCCACGGGGTCAGAAGTGACGTTATCCGCGTTCCACGTAACCAGGAATTTTTCTCTAGATGCTTCCCACGGGTTCACTGCCGTGTTCGGCGAGGACTAGGCTCCACTCTGGATGCTTCACACGGGTTCACTGCCGTGCTCTGCGAGGACCAGGATCCGCTCTGGACGTTTTCCACGGGGTCAGAAGTGACGTTATCCGCGTTCCACGTAACCAGGAATTTTGCTCTAGATGCTTCCCACGGGTTCACTGCCGTGTTCGGCGAGGACTAGGCTCTGCTCTTGATGCTTCACACGGGTTCACTGTCGTGCTCTACGAGGACCAGGATCCGCTCTGGACGTTTTCCACGGGGTCAGAAGTGACGTTATCCGCGTTCCACGTAACCAAGAATTTTTTTGATTGTATCCGCATTTCACGGAGTTGGGATTTGACTCTCGGTCATCTGTACACCGTCGAGTCATGGAACCGGGAATTGCCGATGTTCCGCTTTGCTTGATATTGTGTCTGCTGAGACAAATGTTGAGATGATTCCCAGGCTATCTGTGACTCGTCGAGATTTGGTTTCTTCTTCTGATGAAACCTGGGGGAGGAGGAATGTGATTCCTTCTTTGTTTGCGTCCCTGGATTGTATACAGGGATTGATGTGATATCACCTGTAGGGCATAAATTTCATTTTTATTTTTATTTTATTTCTTTCCGCGGTGCTCTATCATTTCAGCTTTTATATCGCGAAGGTCGCGATTGCCCCATCATTTCGGCTATTTTTCGCGGTGCCCAATCATTTCAGCTATTTATTTTATTTTTACTTGTTGTTTTTTATTGCGAGTTTCCCAATCATTTCGGCTATTTTGCATGCATACATTTTTTTTACTTGCTGCTTCTATTGCAAGTTGCCCCATCATTTCGGCTATTTCGTATGCATGTGTGGCTTGCCAGCTTTTCGCTGCAAGCTTGGGATTAGACACCGATTTCGGCATCAGCACCGCTACAACTGGGATATTGCCAGGAGCGAATCATCATTTGCCTCTGTCGATATCAAACAAAGGTGGCTTAGCAAACAGGGTTAGGGTCCTGTCGACTAAGGCTTTTGACTTCATGAGCCGTAAGGGTCTCACAAAGGTATTTCTCCCTGCGAGTCGTGAGGATCTCGTAGGTGCGTTTTCTCCTTAGGAATCGTGAGGACTCCTAAGTGTATGGCTTCTCGTAAGTCGTAAGGATCTTACAAGAGAGTTTTCTCCTTATAAGTCGAGAGGACTTACAAGGGTTGTTCACCGTGCGAACATATCCCTAGTCACGGATGGGACTCGGTTAGGGAAATGTTTATTCGCGCCCGTGGATTGTATACAAGGGTCAGTATTGAGCCGCTTGTAGGGAAATATCGGAGGTTGTGGGGGTTGCTTAAGAACAGGTTCAGGTCTCTGTAACTTAAGACTTTCGAATCTCATGAGCCGTGAGGGTCTCATAAGAGGATTCTCCTTACGAGTCGTGAGGATCTCGCAAGTGTAATTTCTCCTCAGGAATCGTGGGGATCCCTAAGTGTGTTGTTCCCTTGTGAGTCGTAAGGATCTCACGCGGGTGGTTTCTCCTTACAAAGTCGAGAGGACCCTGTAAGTGTCTTTTAACGAGGTTGCGCCCTTTAGGGTTTTCATAAACACTCGCCGGTATCCCTGCTGTTTTTACTCACGGAGCCCTTTCGGGTTTTCATCCGTGCCCATTTTGCTTATGGACATACCGTTTTCTTTTTTCTTCTTCTTTTTTTTTCTTTTTTTTTTATTCTAACGAGGTTGCGCCTTTTCGGGTTTTCACAAAACTCGCCGGTAGCCCTGCTGTTTTTACTCACGGAGCCCTCTCGGGTTTTCATCCGTGCCCATTTTGCTCATGGACATACCATTTTCTTTTTTTTTATTCTTTCTTTTTTTTTCAGCTTTTGGGATACTGCAATCTACCATAGTTTCTCGACGTCTCGGTCAACAGCTAGTTTTAGGACGTAGTGGTCCGTCGTTAGTTCAAGGACGTTTCGGTCCGCTGTTAGTTTAGGG
Source organism: Agapanthus africanus (assembly GCA_030015575.1). Lineage (NCBI taxonomy): Eukaryota > Viridiplantae > Streptophyta > Magnoliopsida > Asparagales > Amaryllidaceae > Agapanthus > Agapanthus africanus. The sequence goes on from CM057351.1 coordinate 353,699,769, forward strand.
ACGTTTCTGTCCGTTGTAAAGTAAGCCGGTTACTACTTGTAGAGTTTGGGCTTAGGAAGATAGCGAGCGGACATAGTCGTCGTCATCTATCATTGACTTAGGCCGTGACTCGTCAAGCATAGTACTTTTTCAGGAAGCGACCGTTTATTGGCCTGAAAGGTCTTTCACCGTGCATGTCCATGAGTAGATAGGCTCCACCCAGGTAGACCTTGTCTATAATGTACGGGCCTTCATAATTCGGCTCGAATTTTCCCCGCTTGGCGCGATTGGGGATCATAGGTCTTTTGACCATTAGCACGAGTTCGCCTTGGCGGAATGTCCTTGGCCTGGTCAATCTTTCATATGAGCGCGTCATCTTTGCTCTATGAGCTTCCAGATTTTACTGCGCCAGGAGCCGGGTTTCATCAAGGGCGTCGAGCTCCTCAAGCCGAAGGTGAGCTTTCTCTTCGTCCGTCAGCTCGTAATGGACTGCCACTCGTAGAGAAGATAGCTCTATCTCGAGAGGAAGTACCGCTTCTGTACCGAATAGCAATGCGTACGACGTTGTGTTTGTGGACGTCTTGAACGTAGTTCGATACGCCCAGAGAGCTTCTTGCAGTCTCTCGTGCCAGTCCTTCTTATTTCAGGACACCGTCTTTTTCACGATCTTTGTCAAGGTTTTGTTGAAAGCCTCAGCTAGACCGTTAGCTCGGGGATTATAAACTGAGGAGTATCTCCAGTCTATGTTGTGCTGTTGTGCGAAGCGGCTGATTTTGTGGCTTCTGTAGGCTGGCCCGATATCGGAGATGATCCGTCGCAGAGTTCCAAACCGATAAATAACATGCGTTTTGAAGAAGTGAAGGATATTCTCCTTCTTCACTTCCCTCAGCGGTACTGCTTCTGCCTATTTGGAGAAGTAATCAGTTGTCGCCAAAATGAATCGGTGTCCTCTAGACGATGCTGGTTCGATGGGGCCGATTATGTCAGTTCCCCACATTTCGAACGGCCAGCTAGCCACTGTCGGGTGTAGTGGGTTTGGATATTGATGAATAAAGTCCCCATGAATCTGGCATGAGTGGCATTTCTTCGCGTATTCGAGGCAGTCCTGAATCATCGTGGACCAGTAGTAGCCCATCCGTTTAATCTTCAACTTCATCTTCGGGCCTGCTTGGTGAGAACCGCAAAGGCCGTTGTGAACTTCTTGGATGACTCTTTTTGCTTCGTCAGGTCCCAGGCATCTTAACCACAGAGAATCAAACGACCTCTTGTACAGAGTATCATTGACGAAGGCGAAAGATAGGGCTCGCTTCATAAGCTGGTGTTTTGAAGACGCATCTTCAGGTGTTCGACGGGATTTGAAGTAGTCTACAAAGACCTCTCTCCAATCCTCAACCGTTTCTTTGTCTTTTATTTGTAGGGCCGTCTGCTCAGTCGTTTCCTTTTCCTCGGTTGATTCCGGAGATATCTCTGCCGGTGCAAGAACACGACGGCTTTGTACCACGATTCTTACGTCATCGAGGTTCTCATCGGCCAATTTTTTTAGCAAGCTTAGCTTATGCATCCGCTTTGCTATTTTCCGCACGCGGTATACTTTCCAAGGTGTAGGAAGGTATTTGGGTCAGCAGTTGCTGTACCCTCTCGCCGTACTTTACCAACTCTGGTTTGCACGTCTGATAGTCACCATTTACTTGACTGACGACCAGCTGGGAGTCTCTATATATGAGGAGGTTTTCAATTCCCATGTCGATGGCGATCTCGAGGCTTGCTATCAAAGCTTCGTATTCAGCTTCATTGTTCGTCCTCGGCTTTGTCAAGGAGAAGGCGAAGCGCATTATCTCTCCTTGTGGGGTCATGAAGATAAGGCCTACCCCTGATTTGATTATAGGGGTGTTCTGTTTTCGCTTCTTTATAGAGGACGCTCCATCAAAATAAAGTTCCCATCGGGCATTACTACCATCGATCGTGTCAAACGCATGCTCATCCGGCAGTTCGCAATTTAAAGGAGAATCGGCCGGTATCGGATGTTCTGCGAGGAAATCGACGATGGCCTGACCTTTCACTGCCTTAAGAGACTGATAGGTTATTGAGAACTCCATCAAAAGCAGGGCCCATTTAGCGAGTCGCCCCGTCAATATGGCTTTTGACATCAAATACTTGAGAGGATCCACCTTCGATATGAGACGTACTTCATGCGCCAATGCATAGTGCTAGAGTTTCGATATCGCGAAGATCAACGCCAGGCAGTGTTTTTCGATGGGGGAGTAGTTACTTTCTTCCCCCAGGAGAACTCTACTCAAGTAGAAGAGAGCTCTTTCTCTCCCTTGGTCGTTCTCTTGTGCCCATAACGCGCCTAAGGAACCTTCAAGGGCGGTTGTATAAAGAATAAGGGGCCTTCCCTGTACCGGAGCCGCCAACACTGGCGGGTTCTGCAGATATTGCTTGATTTCGTCCAGCGCGCTTTGGCATTTATGATCCCAGACGAACGGGGTTCCCTTCTTCATCAAGTGACTGTAGGGGCGGCACTTGCCAGAGAGATTGGCTATAAATCGCCGGATATACACGAGTTTCCCTTGGAGAGACCGCAATTGCTTAAGAGTCCTTGGCGGGGGCATCTCCATGATCGCCTTGATCTTTGACGGATCTATCTCGATACCCCGATGTCGGACGATGAATCCTAGGAATTTACCTAAGGATACCCCGAACGCGCATTTGAGAGGGTTCATCTTCAAGTTGTATTACCGAAGACGTCGAAACACGATCTTCAGATGCTCGAGATGTTCCTCGTATGATTTGCTTTTCACCACGAGGTCGTCAATATAGCATTCGACGATTTCATGTATAAGGTCATCGAAGATCTTTGTCATGGCCCTCTGGTAGGTGGCACCGGCGTTCTTTAGACCGAAGGGCATCACTCTATAGCAGAATATACCCAAAGGGGTCCGGAAAGCGGTGTGCTTCTGGTCTTTAGGATGCATCTTTATCTGATTATATCCTGATGAGCCGTCCATGAAGGAGAAGACCTCGTGAGTGGACGTATTGTCTATCATCAGCTCAGTGACCGGTACTGGGAAATCGTCCTTCGGGCAGGCCTTATTGAGATCCCGGAAGTCCATGCATATGCGTACTATCCCATTTTTCTTCATCACCGGGACGATGTTGGCGATCCAATCAGGGTACTGAACCTCTTGGATGAAGCCAGAGTCAATCATCTTCTTGACCTCGGCGTTGATGCTTATCTCAAACTCGAGCCGCATTCTTCTCGATGCTTATTTGATTGTCTTGACGTCCGGGGATATTGCCAGTTTGTGGACAGCAATCTCTGGGTCTAGTCCTGGCATTTCGGAATAGTTCCACGCGAAGCAATCTCTATGCTGCATAAGCACGTCTTTTAACGCAGCCACCCTTTCTTCAGATAACAGCTCACTGACGAATGTAGATCGCGGGTCACCTGCCATTCCCAAATCAATCTTCTTGAGGTTATCTGCGGTAGTGTGTATTCCATCTTCCAGCTCTTTTGGCGCCGGTGGAAACTCTGAGATCACCTCGTCATCATTGTTTTCGAAGCACCAGGGGAGATCGTCCATATTCTCAAACTCTTCTTTTGATAGCGTTATCATATGACAAGTACGAGCCCGCTTCCAAGACCGATGTGGATCTGGTTCTACTCTCGTAGCTTTGGGTTTATGTTTCTGCGGCGGTGTTACCCTCCAATTGTCAGATAGAGCGAACTTGCCGAGCTGATACTGATCTTCGACCCAGTTCTTGAAGGTGAAGCAGTCTTCGAGAGGATGTCCTATTGCCCTATGATATGAGCAATAGTTCAGGTGAGAGACTTCGCCTGTTTGTTCAGGGTGCTTGGACTCCGGGAGGATAATCATTTGATGTCTTATGGCAAGATCAAGTATCTTCTTTGTTTTGTCTTGAGGAAAAGGGTATGCTCGACTCATCTTCTTCATAAGGGATAAATCTGGACCGCTCGATTCCCGTTCGTGTGACTTCTTGGTCCCGCTTTGTCGTTGCTGAATGCCTTTTCCGCTTTTTGACTTGTTTCTGCCTCTGCGTCAGGCCTTTTTTACAACAGGTTGACAGGGAGGGGCATTTTCATCTTTCGCAGCCTGTTGAAGAAGGCGTTGCGTTCTGGCTTTCTTGTAGATGGCCATTTCGCGATTATGGTCGTCTCGAACTTTTTGACCAGCTTCCCTTATAAGCTTGTCCATTTGTTCTTCGAACGACGGACTGGGCATTTTCACGTCGGGGACTTTTTCTGGTTCGGGATTAGCACTCTCCCATTGAGCATCTCCTTCTTCATTAAAGTCATGTACGACGTAGCAGTCTCGGAGTAGCTCCCGTTTCTTGGACCGAACATATCCAAGCCCGATTGCTTCCATTCTCCCGTTGGGCAACTTGCGCTGAGTTCCGAGAACGTTCCAGATTCTGTCATAGAACTTAGCTTTTCGAGTGGTCTATTTGATGGGCATCCCTTGGCGCTTCAACAGCCTTTTCAAGCCTTCTGTATAATATCTAGGCAGACGGATGGGCTGGAGCCTGTCAAGTGTAGAATCCGCGCCGTGCCAGATTTCTTTTTCCACTTTAGTTTCCCCGGAGCGGTAGAATAGGATCGCCTTTTCGCCTTCTTGCCTGGAAGGGACATAGAACGTCTGCAGCTCTTCTACACTGTAGGTATCAAGTGCGTCTAGTTCTTTATGATGTTTGGGCAGAACCATGGCAACTTGCAAACTTTGCTCTGCATCAGCGAATGTTTGTATTGAAGGCCGAGCGGAGAATATAGCATGGACCTCATCTTCTGAGTCACTGCCAAAGATCAACATGGGAGCGGACGTTCTTGGCTTGTTGTACTGGGGTGGGCCTGAATAAACCATCTCTTCCTCTTCCTCAGTATCACTTCGAAGACGGGTGATAGCTTTGTTCTCCGGTTTGTGACATCTCTCCGTGTCTTCAAAATCTGGCAAGAAATATTTTGCATCTTCATACTTGCGGACTTCGTTCACGGAGAATGGATTCAGCTCTCCTGTTACGGTATACTCGAGACCATCCTTAAAGTATTTCATACACTGGTGTTGTGTCGAAGGGATGATGTTGTACTCGTGTAACCAAGGCCGGCCGAGCAAAGCGTTATAGCATGTCTTGGCGTCAATGACATGAAATTTAATATCCGTGACAAGTAGCCCGAATCGTAATGTCAATATCACAGACCCGAGAGTCCGCGATGACTGGGAGTCAAAACCAGAGATGGTGATCTTATCACGAGCGAGATGCTGGACGCTCAAGCAGATTTCCTTCAAAACTCGCACGTTGAGAAGATTGACGGAGGAACCATTGTCGACCAGGATTTTGCCGATCTTTATATCGTGGCAGTATCCCAAGACATAAAGGGGACGGTTGTGCTCGCACGTCCCAAGGAGGAGGGCTTCGTCGCCGAAGGTGATATCGGTTGTGTGTGTTTCCTCCAGCTCGTCCTTCATCTTTTCTTCGGCGAGAAAAGCTTGGAATTGCTCTGGTTCCTGTAGCGCCTTGATCAATGAATCTCTCGCTTCTTTGGATAGTAAAAGGACGTCGAGAATACTGAGCTGCGAGGGTAACTTCCTCAAATACGCCAGAACGTTATAGTCTACCTTACTCTTCTTTGGCGGGTCCTTGGCTGTCAGTTCTTTCATGACTTGGTCGTCCAGGGTGATATCCTCGGAGACCTTTTCTTTTCCCTTATCTTTTCTACTCGTGGATCCGAGATTCTTTTCCGGAAGCGTGCGATTGCGCAGTTGGATGTTTTCACAGGCCTTCGGTTCTTCCTCCTTCCCCAATGCGGATTCTTTAAAGAGGGGACCAAGAGCCATTTCTTCTTCAGAGTCGCTTCCGAAAGTGAGAATTTGCGATCCCCCGGTGTTGACCATGCGACAGTTACCGGTATCTCTTTTATGCTCCTCATTCGCACTTCTTTGCTCCCGCTGAGTTTTGCGTTTCATCCGCTTAAAATTTTGCCGGTGAGCAACATATCCCTGCCACCATCTTTTAAAAGTATTGCACTCCTCGGTGGGGTGCGAAATCTTTCAATGATATGAGCAGTAGCTAGGATGCATCTTTGCTTCACCGGGAGTGTTTCTTTCGGAGGGTGGTAGCTTCATTCCCATTGATATGGCTTTAGCAAACCTTTTCCTCGTCTTGAACTTGTTTTTATCCGTGACGGAAGTTCCTTGATTCGGCGGGAGTGTCTCGACTCTTTCGTCTAGTCGCCGGCGTTTGGCTCTTTCAAATATGGCCGTCTCGCGCTCCCGATCAGCTTTACTTTTCAGGAGAGCTTCGTTGAGGAACGTGTCAATCATTTCATCTGACGGCCCCAGAAGTTCTGGTTCAGGGTCTGCCCCCAGTTTCTTTGTGCAAGGAGCCTCTTCATCGTCTATAGACGAGCGAGAAATCACATGACAACTTGCTACGTAATCCTCAGATCCATCTGATGAGTTTTCTCCATCATCTTCGTCCTCAAGAACGTGGCTGAGGAATTCTTGGAGCGTGATTGGAGTCCGCGCCTTCTGGTTATAATCTTCCAGCGCGTCAATTTTTTTTTGTAGGCCCGTGCGCTTGTCGCCAGGCTTCACAGGCTTTTTGGATCTCTTCTTCTTCTTCTTTGAAGATTTTAACGGCTGGGTGTGGGTGCTTGGGCCATCACCACCAATCTTTGGAGTTGGGCGCGGCTTAAGCATTCCTTCGATTATCGGGGGTTCTAGCGGGTTCTTCCACTTGATCGCCGGGCATGTATGAAGATCATTCAGCATCCTTTTGGTTTTGGCTGACAGCATGACCTCCTATGGAGCTTCTTCAACAAAAGAACACGTTGCCCCCGGTGTGTCCGTCTTCTTAGGAGTGTGCGGTTGTGGTGGGTTTACTTTCCACTTCTCAGACAACGCAAACTTGCCTTGCAGGTATTGATCCTCAATCCATTCCTTAAAGACGAAGCAATCCTCGATCGGGTGACTTACCGTTTGGTGGTAAAGGCAATAATTGGGATTATTCACTTCGCTGGGTTGCGGCGGTCGCCTGGGATTCGGCAAATTGATAAGCCTGTTGCGCATAGCCAGCTCGAACAGCCTCTTCGTTTTGTCCCGTGGGAATGAGTAAGGACGCTTCATTTTCTCATTGTAATAGCGTCGTCTCTCCTCCAGTTGATCCGCTAGCTTTGAGGCACTGGGCTGCTGTTGGGTGTTCGCAACGAAGGTCGCCTTCCCTTTACCCTTGTCGTTCCGCGGTTCCGGCTTCGGGGGAGACGGTCTGTGACCCATTTGATCCATCTGGGCTAGCTTATCAATTAAATCCTGGAACGTGGTCGGTTTAAAAAACAGCATGAACTGTGAAATAGTTGCATGAGGGTCTAGGGTGCCCACGAACATGCCCACCGCTGGTGCTTCTTCGATGCGCTGTTCGCACTTTGACCACAGATTTCTCCATCGGATGGCGTATTGAACCCAAGTTTCGCTCGGCTTCACCCTGGCATTGATTAACGCTGTTATCGGGGTGCGTTCGCTGGCGCTCGCGAATCACTGAGTGAATAGCAACTCCATCTCTGCGAAAGTTTTGACGGAGTCGTTTGGAAGCTCGGAGTACCACTCAAACGCCGTTTCTGATAAGCTGCCGACGAATTGGCGGAGCAAAAGCTTATCATCGCCGCCGGTGTAGCCACAAAGATCCCTGAACTGGGCGACATGTTGTGGGGATTGCCTGTCCCCTTGTAGACATGGAATTTCGGGATCGTGTAGCCCGGCGGGTATTTTATCTGATCATACCAGCTCGGATATGGTCGCCCCGTTTTGACGACCTGGCCGGCCGCTTCATTTGCCTGATGAACTCGTATTTGTTAAGCAATATAATCATCCAGGGCAGCTTTGGAGATAGTTTCCTCTTTGGCTGTTGAAAGAGCCGGAGGTGGATTTGACGTTTCTCCTCTGTCGTCTTCAAGGGTAATCAGAGGATTTTTGGCTGGAGGATCCGGCTGTATCATCATGCCCACCATGTCTTGGAACAGAAAAGCCATTTGCTTTATATTGGCCGCTTGTTCCGCAGCCTCCATGTCCTTCTTTTCGAGCATTCTGCGAAGGAATTCAGCATCAGTCTCGTGTTCGTGACGTTGTTCCGATGACGCCTCTGGGCTTTCTTTTGGCCCGGTGAGTGCGGCCATCACAGTCAGCATCTCTTGGAGCTTCTGCTGCTGTTGTTCCTGGGCCCTTGTGATGCATCGGGTGAGTGGTCGGTGGCCCGTAGAAGCGCAGCTATCCTCCTTCCCGGATGCCATGTAGATAGTATGCACCACTATGCCCCCACACTTAGGGCGTTTGGGCTCAGTGCCTTTGACATTTGTTGCAGGCATGGGGATCTTCTCCGGCCTTCTTTTCTTATGAGCGGTCGAAATTGAGGGGGCCGTTGCGGTAGGCACCCAGATAGGTTTCCGCGACTTGGCAGGATGGCTTTCCTCCTGTCGGACCTTCAGCTTTTTCTGCCGGCGGGAATATTCTTGATCCACCACCGAGTTCTGGACCTGCCGTCAGACTTTGTAGATCTTGGAGGACAGCCGCTGAGGGGACTGTTATGGCTTGGCTTCCGCAACATTTTCCACCAGAGGAGGAGACCTTTTCAGTACAGCGGTAGGAGAATTCCTGCGCACCTTATTTAGCAGTTCAAAGCTGTTCCCAGTTGGAACAGCAGCATTAATTTCCGCCGTCGGGGCTGGTGGAGTTAGCCCAGAAGAGGAGTTACCTCCGGACTTCCTCACTCGGCGCCAGTGGCGACGTCGAGCATGTCGAGCTGATGGAGTTGGCTCGGTGATGGGGATGGCCTTGTCTTTCCCCCTGTTCAGGTGAGGGGCCGCTGCCGGTGTCAGCCTATTAAAGACTGATGTTCTTTGAATAGCAGGAGCAGGAGTTGGAGTTGGGACGGTCAATCTTGTAAAGACCGACCCCTTGGCAGGAGAAGCCGCCTTGACGACTTCGGGAGCAGGGTTGGTTACCCTCTTCGGAATAACCTTCTCTGGGACTGCAAGCTTCATTGTGGGCCTGCAGGAATTTTGGCTCAGTCTGGAGAAGACCGAGGCGCTAGTGCTGGACGACCCGCTGAGAGGGGCCGCAGTAGCTGTAAGTCGATCGAAGACCGACTTCTTGGGAGCTTCTAGTACGGGCACTGGGGTGCTGAAGCTTGTCGGCGGAAGCATGGTTCCGAAAAACAGCCCTGTGGTGGCTTGGGTAATCTGCTCCATGGGCATCGTGAACAGAGAGGCCGCTTGGGGCCCGTAGGTTATGCCCCCAGTTGAGGCAGGACGCGAGTTGCAGCTGCAATTGGAGCACTTCGAGCAGGTGAATGCCATTGCTGTTTTGCTTTCTGCGCCAAGCAAGAAACTAAATCTTAGTAACTTGAAACCCAAGGGCAACCATTAAAAAACAGCTATTCGTTCGCGAACACGGCACACGAAGTGTGGAGTGGAAATAGGAAAAGGTCCCACCGGGCGTGCCAGAATCTATTCCCCTCCGGAAGACGTGACAAAGATGCGGCGAACGTCCTGCCTGAAATTCGGGGCAGATGCTAATTGGTGCTATCCGTCCACCTCTCCGAAGATGCCAAGTTGATTTATGGCACCATGTATCGAAAGTTTAAACGGATGCGGCCGATGTAGCAGACTTTGTCAGATTCACCCTCGTTTGAGGGGTTTTTAATTGTGGGGACGCTCTTCCCTGCAGGCGCAAGCCCCTGCAGTTAATTACGCTACCGCATCGCGGTAACAACTTTCTCCTTCTCCATATGGTCACTTCGTGTCGTGGGTGTTTGTTTTGTGTTCGGTTGCCCGTGGATTGTATACGGAGACTAAATTATGTTGTCGCCCGTTGGATGTGGATTAGTTCAAATCCGTATCTTTCTTAGATTTGGGTTTGGGGAGTTATGTTTAAGGATACGTTAGCCTTATTTGAGGCTAAGATCAACTTAAACGTTCGTTAGGACACGTCAGTCTAATTTTAGACTAAGATCGACTTAACGGGATCGTTTAGATCCGACAAGAAAGCAATTGGGCTCTATTGTTTAGTTTAGCGACATTGCGGTCGATAAGTAGTTTAAGGACATTGCGGTCCAATGTTAGTTTTAAGACATTGCGGTCAAGGTTAAGGACATCATAGTCCGTGAGTTTAAGGACCTCACAGTCCGGTGTTAGTTTTAAGACGTCACGGTCGAGGTTAAGGACGTCATAGTCCGTGGATTTAAGGACTCCACAGTCCGGCGTTAGTTTTAAGACATCACGGTCAAGATTAAGGACATCATAGTCCGGTATTAGTTTTAAGACATCACGGTCGAGGTTAAGGACGTCATAGTCCATGAGTTTAAGGACCCCACAGTCCGTAGCAGTGTGTGGTCGTTGGGACCCGTCACCTCTCTGACGATGTTGAAGGATTAAAACGACGGATGCCAGAGGAGTAAAGAGATGTACCCTCGAACCGGGTGTAAATTGATTGGAAGAGCAGTTGGGCTCAGTTCAATTTATATTGAGGACATATGGCCAAAATTAGGCTAAGTCCAGTTAAAAATGTTTGACATTTTATTCATGTTCTGCCTATCAGGCTTTTACTTATGTCACGCCCCGCTTCCCGGTATACGGAGAAGGGGACGCGACGAGGTCCGCTACGTATGTACTCAGAAGTACATACGCTAAGCGTAGCTAAGCAATATAAAATAAATACACAAGAGACAAGAGATAAAAAGAACAACAACTTTTATTTATTAACATTCTTTGTACAATGCATGAAAGGAAATACAACTGAAATAAAGAGATGCCTAAACAGTGGCATAACAGGAAATGAAAAATACACAAAGGAAAAGTGTACAATGAACCTAAAGTGCAGGGTCTTCGGCAAACTGCTCCAAGTCTTCTTGAGATGGATCGATTTCCGCCGGGTCCAAACCACCTGACGACATTCAAAGAAGAAAGAAATAGAATGTCGTCAGCGAACAGGTCGCTCGGTAAGTCCCAAAGATAAGGGAGAAATAGACAGAGAGTAAGAGAGAGAGAGAGTAGCTTTTAATGTTGTATTATAATATTGTAATGTTGTATTAACGCTGTTGTTTGTAGCCTGATACAGAAGATGTCAGTGTATACGAGGGGAGTCCCACTTACACCGGGGACTTTGGTATCCTGTAGTACAAGGCTCCGTCGATAATACCACGGAACAACGGCATGGATGTAATTACGTCTTAAGTGTCCACCTCGTGCCACCTTTAACATATTCCGTACCAGTCTACCCCTTAAACCCCGCGATATCTTGTTTGTATTGTTATCTTGTAAATTGTATTGATTGTAAGATTGATTGACTGACTGACCGAAACCATGATATCAGGAAACGGTTATAACCGTAGAGTCATGTAAATGGAATACTGAGAATCATGTAAAAGGAATATATATCCATGGTTCGGTTCAGTCAAGTTGTATAAATTGATAATTGTATTCATGGATTCATGTGTTCATATTGAATTGGAATATTGTAGATTATAGATTGACTTGAATCATATTCAAGTCAGATTAATCAGAAATGTGAATCGAAGTCTTATAATTGCTAGGGTCCTTAGGGTAATTTATAAAACTTGAGGGGGTTTTATGTAAAAAATAATTTTGTATGGTTTTCAAAATACAACTCAAATATTTAATTATCGTATTTATGTACAAATAACAATTTAATGATCAAGATAAATATGTATACATGTTCGAATAGTATGAAATGAGTCAAGTATATTATACGAGTAACTACCAAAAACAATGCTATAAAGAAATATTATGTACGACTAATTAATCAAGTCGAATGAATGCGGAACATAAAAAAAAATATGTCTCTAAGTGTTTTGCATCCGTGAGTTCCAGTTTCACCCAAATACGACTACCGGTTTGAGAGATATATATGTTTTCGTATCGTCGCGCAAAACAGATCAGAATCTATCCGGCACCGTCACATATTTTTAAAATGCAGTTTGAGTTAATTTACATCGGTTTTCAGGTTATGAAAAGTATTAGAAAATTGTAGGTATTTCAATGAACTTATCGAAAACACCAAGATTCACATGATTTGGATTTCTGAAGCTCTAGTTATGATCATTTTAATATCAGCGTTTAAAACAGAAATTCAGATTTCTGGACAGCAACTATATATTCTATTGCAAAGCCTATATCAGGTTGTTTCATGCATTCCTAAGTAATATGATATACAGAAAATTATAGTTCTATCAATGGTGCATCTACACATCTAAATTTTGTCACAAACGGACATCGGGTGTTCGAGTTATGTACAATTTGAAAACAGTGTGCGAATCGGAACAGATTCTGTCCAGATCCATCACTTAATATTGTAACACCGTTTTCTTTATCTTAGATGGGTTTTTAGTAAAACTATAAAAATAAGAAAATCTAGATCATTCGATGTAGATATCAAAAACACCTGAGTTTGCTCAATTTGGATACCGGTATACCAAGTTATATGTCCTAAAAGTTGACCAATAACCGCAGTTTTCTATTTTACGATCAGTGAATAAAAACGTTGTAATTCCTAAACCGTTATGCGGTTCGATCTAAAATTTTTACAGCGTGTACAAAATAATATATTCTATCATTTGTAAATTTTCTGAAATTTTCAGAATTAAAAATTAATTTCTAAAAATTATTTTAAAACTAAAGGTATTGATATGTCATAGGTGAGAAATGAGAAAAACATGGTATTTATTCGTAACTTTATTTTCTTTTACAAAATATAAATAAAGTAATTTAAAATATACCGACAAATGATATATCCTAATTGTTCTCCGCAATTTTAATATATGAATTTCTAATAGCGACAAAACTGATACAATACTTATTTTTCTAAGAACTTATATGTGAATGTATATCATGCCATACCATTTTCCTCTAGATTTATTCCATTATTAATTATGTTAAATCTAAATGCAAGACATGAAGGAAAGTTATAATTCAATTAAACGACAACGTAACTTGAATAAAAGGCAATCATTAATCTAATCGAAATTATATAAGTATATATGTGTGTTTTGATGTGTTACCAATATTTATATATATAATAATTCTTTTATCCATTTAAGTACTATGATATGATACGAGAGGCGGTTCATGATAATATGACAAGAGAAACATAAAAAGAAAGAGATGGAGGTAGAGAAAGATAGAAGGGACTTACATACACAAGCCGGTATTGTCACCGGGCTTGTCTATCCGCCGACAGCCTCGCGTTACTAGCGAGACCTTCTTGAAGAGTTCTTCATGTTCTTCTTCTTGGACTTTAGATGAAGAGGGAGAAATGAGAGATAGAAAAATATGAGGAAGGAAAAGATGGAGGAGGACAATTAAGATGGTGTAATGGTGAATTATGTATAATAATATATGCATTTAACATAAGAATTAAAAGAGAAATGAAAGGTCACCATTTGTAGGTTATGAGAAGAATAAAAAAAATGATAAAAATAATTGCAAGAATGGGGATTTGAACATGTGACTTATGGAATAACAATGCAAGGACTTGACCAATGTGGTACAAGGTTGTTCATGTATATATTTAATTAGAATTAAATATATTATATTGCTTAAAAAGAAAATGGGCTTTTTAGATGGGCTGTAGAGAATGTGAATGAAAAGAAAGGAATTGGGCTTAAAGAATAAGTTTGGGTAAAAAGAAATGAGTTTTAGAAAATACTTAGATGAGAAAAATAGATGAAGGGATTAAATATAACTAATAACATGGAAATAAAAATATACCAAATGTACAAATACAGAATTTTATTAATACGAAGATATAGGAATTTTAGAGTCGTTACAACTTGGGCTCTGCCCTTTTAGAATGCATAGTATTGGGCTCTGTAATTAAATGCATAGCATTTATCAGGAGCAAAATAGTGGTCTTATAATGCGCCACGTGGCTTGTCAGGCGCTTTGCACCAAGCAAAGAGCGCAATATGCTAGGGCATGCGGAGGTGACACGTGTCACGCTCTGCGCTAAGCGCAAGTCTGTTAGCACACTGCGCTTTCTGAGTGCGCTGCGCCAGTGAATGACACGTGGCGCGCTTTGGCACTATGCGCCAGTCCAAGAGTGCAATGCGCTATTTTTAGAAGCGCAAAGCGCAGACTGTTCGGTGGTTGATACGTGGCGCGCTCTGGCACTATGCGCCAGTCCAAGAGCGCAAATGCGCAATTCAAGAGTGCAAGGCACTGTCCAATAGCGCAGAGCGCATTTTGATCAATTTAAGATCAAAGAACAAGTTTTCTTGTTCTTCAAAAGAGACATTGCCTCAAGATTCAAGAACCAAGGTTCTTATTCTCATCAAAAGGCTGTGCCTTTATAGATCAAATGATCTGTTAATGAAGTAAAGTACTTCTTTTTAATCTTTTATAATTAAATCTTTTTGATCTTTTTCTTTTTATTGAAGATCTTGATCTTGTTCTTAGATCTTTGCTCTTTTTAGAAGATGGTTCTTCTTTTTTTTAATGAGATGATTTCATCTCTGTTCTTCCAAGAATTTAATTCTTTACCTTTAAAGATGAAGAAAATGATCTTCTTTCTTCAAAGGCTTGCCTTTCTTTCTCTTTGAGTTTTTTCTCAAAGTTTGCAGAGGGTTCTCTCTATCTGAGACTTGAAGTCTTGAGGCCTTTATATAGGGCCAATTGATTTGTTAAGTTAGTTACAGAGATCTTTCTCTGATTGATCTGGGGATATTTCCCCACCGTTGGATCTTTGATCCTAAGGCCTCTGTTTTACAGAAGATAATCTTCTTATTTTCAACAAGATTGGAAAGATCTTTCCAGAACAGAATTTTAATTCTGATTAATTGATAATTTATTATTTAAATTCCAGCGCGGAGCGCAACGGAACTGCGCTAGCGCGCCTGCGTTTGACACGTGGCGCGCAGCGCGGAGCGCAGCGCAACTGCGCTAGCGCGCCTGTATTTGACACGTGGCGCGCAGCGCAGCGCTACTGCGCTTGCACACCTATGTTTGACACGTGGCGCGCAGCGCAACTGCGTTTGCGCACCTATGTTTGACACGTGGCGCGCAGCCAAGGGATCTGAAGCGTTGCTTCATTTTAAAATTTGAATTTTGAAACAGAGCTTTGCTCTGATTGGGGGTGTGCTGCCTAGGGCGCAGCGCTCCTGGCGCTGGCGTGTCTGCTTTTGACACGTGACGCTCAGCGGGCAGCGCAAGAGATCTGAAGCGTTGCTTCAATTTTTGAATTTTGAAATTCAAATAGAGCTTTGCTCTGATTGGGGGAAACATGAACTAAACCCATTCTCCGTGAACGAAGTCCGCAAATATGAGGATGCCAAGCACTTCTTGCCAGATTTCGAAGGCACGGAAAGATGTCACAAACCGAAGAACAAAGCTATCACCGCTATTCCGGTTTTCGGGAGTGACACCAAGGAGAAAGAAGAAATAGTTTATTCAGGGCTACCCCAACGCAACAAGCCGGGATCAACCACCCCTATGTTGATCTTCGGCTGCGATTCGGAAGACGAAGTCAATGCCGTATTTTCCGTTCGGCCATCAATACAAGCCTTTGCTGGCAATGATCAGAGCTTGCAAATTGCCATGATTTCGCAAGAGCATTACAAAGAGCTCGATGCACTTGATATGTATAACGTGCAGGAACTGTAGACATTCTACGTCCCTCCCAGACGAAGAGATGAAAAGGCGATCCTCTTTTATCGATCAATGGAGACCAGAGTGGAAAAAGAAGTTTGGCACGTGCCCATTCTACACTTGACAGGCTCCAGCCCATCCGTCTGCCCAGATATTATACAGAAGGATTAAGAAGGCTGTTGAGGCGCCAAGGCGTACCCCTTAAACAAACTGCTCGACAAGCACAGTTCTATAACAGGATCTGGAACATCCCCGGAACTCAACGAAAGTTGCCCAATGGGAGAATGGAAATGATCGGGCTTGGATATGTTCAATCCAAGAAACGGGAGCTATTCTGCGACTGCTATGTCATACATGACTTCGATGAGGAAGGAGATGCTCTGTGGGAAGATGCCAACCCTGAACCAAAACGAGGTCCCGACGTGAAAATGCCAAGTCCATCGTTCGAAGAATAAATGGACAAGCTTATAAGGGAAGCGGGTCAAAAGGTTCGAGACGACCATAATCGCGAAATGGCCATCTACGAAAAAGCCAGAACGCAGCGCCTCCTTCAACAGGCTGCAGAAAGTGAAAATGCCCTTCATCGCCGGCCCGTCATACAAAAGACCCGGCGCAGAGGCAAAAATAAACCAAAGAACGGAAAAAGCGTTCGACAGCGACAAAACGAGTCCAAGAAACCCTGCGATCGAGATCGAGCAGCCTGGATTCGTCTCTTGTAAAGAAGATGGGCCGAGCGTATTCTTTTTCCCAAGACAAGACAAGGAAGATACTTGATCTTGTCATAAAACATCAGATGATTACCCTCCCGGAGTCCAAGCACCCCGAGCAAGCAGGCGAGGTCTCTCACCCGGATTATTGCTCTTATCACCGAGCGATAGGACATCCTCTCGAAGACTGCTTCACATTCAAAGACTGGGTGGATGACCAGTATCAACAGGGCAGGTTCACTCTATCTAGAAGTTGGAAAGTAAGCCCGCCACAGAAGCATGAACCGAAAGTGACACGTATAGCGAGAGTAGAACCAGATCAACATCGGTCTTGGAAACGATCTCGTACCTGTCACGTGATAACACTATCAAAAGAAGAGCCCGAGAATATGGATGACCTCCCCTGGTGCTTCGAAAACGATAGTGACGAAGTGATCTCAGAGTTTCCATCAGCGCCAAAAGAGCTAGAAGACGGGATACATACTACTGCAGATAACCTCACAAAAATTGACTTGGGAACGGCAAACGACCCACGGCCGACGTTCGTCAGTGAGCTGTTGTCTGAAGAAAAAGTGGCTACGCTCAAAGATGTGCTCATGCAGTATAAAGATTGCTTCGCATGGAACTATTCCGAGATGCCGGGACTAGATCTAGAAATTTCTGTGCACAAATTGGCGATATCTCCGGACATCAAGCCGATTAAACAAGCACCGAGAAGAATGCGACTCAAGATTGAGATGAGCATCAACGCCGAGGTCAAGAAGCTAATCGACTCCGGTTTCATCCAAGAGGTTTAGTATCCTGACTGGATCGCCAACATTATCCTAGTAATGAAGAAAATGGGACGGTGCGCATATGCGTAGACTTCCGGGATCTCAACAGAGCTTGCCCGAAGGACGATTTTCCTATACCGGTTACCGAGCTAATGATATACAACACCTCCACTCACGAGGTCTTCTTCTTCATGGACGGCTCGTCAGGATACAATCAGATAAAGATGCATCCCGAGGACCAGAAGCATACCACTTTCCGGACCCCTTTGGGAATATTCTGCTACAAGGTGATGCCTTTCGGTTTAAAGAACGTCGGTGCCACCTATCAGAGGGCCATGACGAAGATTTTCGATGACCTCATACATGAAATCGTCGAATGCTATATTGACGACCTCGTAGTTAAAAGCAAATCATACGAGGAACATTTAGAGCATCTGAAGATCGTGTTTCAATGCCTTCGGAAATACAATTTGAAGATAAATCCTCTCAAATGCGCGTTCGGAGTTTCCTCCTAGGATTCGTCGTCTGATATCGAGGCATCGAGATAGACCCGTCGAAGATCAAGGCGATCATGGAAATGCCTCCGCCAAAACTCTCAAGCAACTGCGGTCCCTCCAAGGGAAGTTCACGTATATCCGGCAATTTATAGCCAATCTCTCCGGTAAGTGCCGTCCTTACAGTCACCTAATGAAGAAGGGAACCCGGTTCGTCTGGGATCGCAAATGCCAAAGCGCATTGGACGAAATCAAGCAATACTTGCAAAATCCGCCAGTACTGGCCGCTCCCGTTAAAGGAAAACCCCTCGTCCTGTATACAACAGCCCTTGAAGGTTCCTTAGGCGCGCTGTGGGCACAAGAGAATGACCAAGGGAAGAGGAGAACCCTCTACTATTTGAGTCGAGTTCTACTGGGGGTAGAAAGCAATTATTCTCCCATCGAAAAACACTGCCTGGCGTTGATCTTCGCGATAATGAAGTTCAGACACTACACGTTGGCACATGAGGTCCATTTCATATCGAAGGTGGATCCTGTCAAATATTTAATTTCAAAGGTTATATTAACGGGACTACTCACTAAATGGGCCCTGCTCTTGATGGAGTTCTCAATAACTTATCGACCTTTCAAGGCAGTGAAAGGCCAGGCCATCGCCGACTTCCTCGCTGAGCATCTGATACCTGCCAATTCTCCCTTGAATTGCGACTTTCCAGACGAGCACGCGTTTGACACGATCGACGGTGAGAGAAGAGAGAGTGACACCCGATGGGAACTCTACTTCGATGGGGCATCTTCCATGAAGAAGCGCAAACAAAGCACCCACATAATCAAATCAGGGGTGGGTCTCATCTTCGTGACTCAACAAGGAGGGATAATGCGCTTTGCCTTCTCCTTAACAGAGCCAAGGATGAACAATGAAGCTGAATACGAAGCTTTGATAGCAGGTCTTGAGATTGCTGTCGACATGGGAATTGAAAACCTCCTCATATACGGAGACTCCCAGCTGGTCGTTAGTCAAGTAAACGACGACTATCAAACGTGCAAACCAGAGTTGGTAAAGTACGGCGAGAGAGTGCAGCAACTGCTGACTCAAATTCCTTCCTACACCCTGAAAAGCATACCGCGTGCGGAAAATAGCAAAGCGGATGCATTAGCCAAGCTCACTAAAGAACTGGCCGACGAGAACCTCGATGACGTGAGGATCGTTGTGCAATGCCGTCGGATTCTTGCACCGGCAGAAATATGTCCGGAGTCGTTCGAAGAAAAGGAAGCGACCGAGCAAATGGCTCTGCAAATAAAAGACCAGGAAAAGGCTATGGATTGGAAGGAAGTCTTTATAGACTACTTCAAATCCGGTCGAACACCTCAAGATGCATCCTCGAGACATCAGCTCATGAAACGAGCTCTTTCTTTTGCATTCGTCAATGATACTCTGTATAAGAGATCGTTTGACTCTTTATGGTTAAGATACCTGGGACCTGAAGAGGCAAAGAGAGTCGTCCAAGAAACTCACGACGGACACTGCGGTTCTCACCAAGCCGGCCCGAAGATGAAGCTGAAGATCAAAAGGATGGGCTACTATTGGCCCACAATGATCCAGGACTGCCTCGAATACGCGAAGCAGTGCCACTCGTGCCAGGTTCACGGAGACTTTATCCATCAGCATCCAAATCCACTACACCCGACGGTGGCTAGCTGGCCATTCGAAATGTGGGGAACTGACATAATCGGGCCCATCGAACCAGCATCATCCAGAGGACATCGGTTCATTTTGGCAACAACTGATTACTTCTCTAAATGGGCGGAAGCAGTACCGCTGAGGGAAGTGAAGACGGAGAATATCCTCCATTTCTTCAAAACACACGTCATTTATCGGTTTGGCACTCCGCGACGGATTATCTCCGATAACGGGCCAGTCTATAGAAGCCACAAGATTAGCTGTTTCGCACAACAGCATAACATAGACTGGAGATATTCATCAGTCTATAATCCCCGAGCTAACGGTCTAGCTGAGGCTTTTAACAAGACCTTGATGAAGATCGTGAAAAAGATGGTGTCTCGAAACAAGAGGGACTGGCACGAAAGACTTCATGAAGCTCTCTGGGCATATCGAACTACGTTCAAAACTGCCACAAACACAACGCCGTATGCATTAGTATTCGGTACAGAAGCGGTACCCCCTCGAGATAGAGTTACCCTCTCTACGAGTGGCGGTTCACTATGAGCTAACAGACGAAGAAAATCCTCACCTTCGATTTGAGGAGCTCGATGACCTTGATGAAACCAGGCTCATGGCGCGCAAAATCTGGAGGCTTATAAAGCAAAGATGACGCGCTCATATGAGAAATTGACTAGGCCGAGAACATTCCGCCAAGGTGAACTCATACTAGTGGTCAAAAGACTTATGATCCCCAATCGCGCCAAGCGAGGGAAATTCGAGTCGAACTATGAAGGCCCATATATCATAGACAAAGATTACCAGGGCGGTGCCTACCTACTCATGGACATGCATGGTGAAAGACCTTTTAGGCCAATAAACGGTCGCTTCCTAAAAAAAATACTACGCCTGACGAGTCACGGCTTAGGTTAACGATAGATGACGACGCCTATGTCCGCTCGCTATCTTCCTATGCCCAAACTCTATAAGTAGTAGCCGGCTACGGACTGAAACGTCTATAAACTAACGATAGACCACTATGTCCTAAAACTGGCGATGGACCGAAACGTTTTTAAACTAACAATAGACCACTATGTCCTAAAACTGGCTGTTGACCGAGACGTCGATAAACTACTACGGACTGCAGCATCCCAAGGCTGACACAAAAAAAAAAGAAAAAGAAAAAGAAAGAAAACGGTACGTCCATAAGCAAAATGGGCACGGATGAAAACCCGAAAGGGCTCCGTGAGTAAAAACAGCAGGGCTACCGGTGAGTTTTTATGAAAACCTGAAAGGGCGCAACTTCGTTAAAAGACACTTGCAAGGTCCTCTCGATCTTGTGAGGAGAAACCACCTGCGTGAGATCCTTACGACTCAAAAGGGAGCAACACACTTAGGGATCCCCATGATCCCTAAGGAGAAATTACTCTTGCGAGATCCTCACGACTTGTAAGGAGAACCCTCTTATGAGACCCTCACGGCTCATAAGATTCAAAATTCTTAAGCTACAGGGATCTAAACCTGTTCTTAAGCCATCACAACCTCCAATTCTGCCCTACAAGCATCTCGACCCTTGTATACAATCCATGGGCGCGAATAAGCATTTCCCTAACAAAGTCCCACCAGAGACTGGGGATATGCTCATATGACAAAAGACACTTATAAGTCCTCTCGACTTATAAGGAGAAAATTCTCTTGTGAGATCCTTACGACTCTCAAGAGAAAATGCACTTAGGAATTCTCACGATTCTTAAGGAGAAACGCACTTACGAGATCCTCACGACTCGTAGGGAGAAATACCTTTATGAGACCCTTACGGCTCGTAAAGTTAAAAGCCTTAGTCGACAAGATCCTAACCCTGTTTACTAAGCCACCTTTATTCGACATCGTCAAAGGCAAGTGATGATTCGCTCCTGGCAATATCCCAGTTGTAGCAATGCTGATGCCTAAATCGGTATCAAATTCCAAACTCGCAACGAAAAGTCAGCGAGCCACAAATGCATACAAAATAGCCGAAATGATGGGGCAACTTGCAACAAAATCAGCAAGTAAAAATGTATGCATACAAAATAGCCGAAATAGTTGGACAACTTGCAATAAAAAGCAGCGAGTAAATAAAAACAAATAGCCGAAATGATTGGGCACTGCGAGAAATAGCCGAAATGATTGGGCAATCGCGACTTTCGTGATATAAAAGATGAAATGATAGAGCATCGCGGAAAGGAAAAAAATATATAATGAAACTTTTGCCCTACATGTGAGATCACATCGATCCCTGTATACAATTCAGGGGCACAAACAAAGAGGGAACCATACCTTCCCCCTAGGCATCATCCGAAAGAGATCCAAGTCTCGACTACTCACAGACAGCCTGGAGATCATCTCAACATTCGTCTCACTACCACAGACGCAACATCAGCAAAGCGGAACCGCGGCAACTCTCAATTCCATGACTCAGAGGTGCACAGACAACCGAGAGTCAATCCCCGACTCTATGAAATGCGGATAAAGTCAACCCTTCGTGGTCACGTGGAACACGGCCTATGTCAATCCTGACCCCATGGGAAACGTCCAGAGCGGATCCTGGTCCTTGCAAAACACGGCTATGTCAATCCTGACCCCGTGGGAAGCATCCAGAGCAAATCCTGGTCTCGTGGAACACGGCCTATGTCAATCCTGACCCCGTGGGAAACGTCCAGAGCGGATCCTGGTCCTCGCAGAACACGGCTATATCAATCCTGACCCGTGGGAAGCATCCAGAGCAAATCCTGGTCACATGGAACACGGCCTATGTCAATCCTGACCCTGTGGGAAACGTCCAGAGCGGATCCTGGTCCTCGCAGAACACGGCTATGTCAATCCTGACCCCGTGGGAAGCATCCAGAGCAAATCCTGGTCTCGTGGAACACGACTTATGTCAATCCTGACCCCGTGGGAAACGTCCTGAGCGGATCCTGGTCCTCGCAGAACATGGCTATGTCAATCCTGACCCGTGGGAAGCGTCCAGAGCGGAGCCTGGTCCTCGCAGAACAGGGCTATGTCAATCCTGACCCGTGGGAAGCATCCAGAGCAAATCCTAGTCACGCAGAACACGGCTATATCAATCCTGACGCCGTGGGAAGCATCCAGAGCAAACCCTGGTCTCGTGGAACATGGCCTATGTCAATCCTGACCTCGTGGGAAACATCCAGAGCGGATCCTGGTCCTCGCAGAACACGGCTATGTCAATCATGACCCCGTGGGAAGCATCCAGAGCAAATCCTGGTTTCGTGGAACACGGTTATGTCAATCCTGGACCCGTGGGAAGCATCCAAAGCAAATCCTGGTTTCGTGGAACACGGCTATGTCAATCCTGACCCCGTGGGAAGCATCCAGAGCAAATCCTGGTCACGTAGAACACGACCTATGTCAATCCTGACCCCGTGGGAAACGTCCAGAGCGGATCCTGGTCCTCGCAGAACACGGCTATGTCAATCCTGACCCCGTGGGAAGCATCCAGAGCAAATCCTGGTTTCGTGGAACGCGGCCTATGTCAACCCTGACCTCGTGGGAAGTGTCCAGAGTGGAGCCTGGTCCTCGCAGAACACGGCTATGTCAATCCTGACCCCATGGGAAGCATCCAGAGCAAATCCTGGTTTCGTGGAACACGTCCTATGTCAATCCTGGCCCCGTGGGAAACGTCCAGAGCGGATCCTGGTCCTCGCAGAACACGGCTATGTCAATCCTGACCCCGTGGGAAGCATCCAGAGAAAATTCTGGTTTCGTGGAACACGGCCTATGTCAACCCTGACCCCGTGAGAAGCGTCCAGAGCGGAGCCTGGTCCTCACAGAACATGGCTATGTCAATCCTGACCCCGTGGGAAGCAACCAGAGCAAATCCTGGTTTCGTGGAACACGGCCTATGTCAATCCTGACCCTGTGGGAAATGTCCAGAGCGGATCCTGGTCCTTGCAGAACACGGTTATGTCAATCCTGACCCCATGGGAAGCATCCAGAGCAAATCCTGGTCATGTGGAACACGGCCTATGTCAATCCTGACCCCGTGGGAAGCGTCCAGAGCGGAACCTGGTCCTTGCGGAACACGGATATGTCAATCCTGACCCCGTAGGAAGCATCCAGAGCAAATGCTGACTCCGTGAAATGCGGATGATGTCAATCTCATCAAACACTTATGGGTCCTCTCGACCCGTAAGGAAGAAAGCTCTCTTGTGAGATCCTTACGACTTATAAGAGAAAACACACTTAGGAATCCTCACGATTCCTAAGGAGAAAATACACCCACGAGATCCTCATGACTCGTAGGGAGAAAAATCTTTATGAGACCCTCACGGCTCATAAAGTTGAAAAGCCTTAGGCAGCAGATCTGAACCTGCTTCCTAAGCCATCACTACCTTTCAAAGAATTCAAGACGGAATGTTCTCTATCATCTACAGGCTACGCTTACTAAAGTAACTTGCCGGTAATAAAGAAAAAAGAAGAAAGTAAGAGATGACACAAGATAGTGCGAAAGAAATGTATCTTTTATTCATAAATTCAATTGGGTACAAAATACATCATATGAAAGAATAAAAGGTGGATACATATTATTCAAAATTTACAAATTGGTACAAGAACGACTATTGGGAGGGAAGCATTTTCAATAGGCCAATCAGTTGCTCGCGCACTCCCCTCAGTCTCTTTTCACGGTCGGCTGCCGCGGCCAACTCTGCTTCAACCTGAGCTCGTTGTTGAAAGTAAGATGAAAGTTGCTCATCAACGACCCGTTCAGCTGCCACACGACTTTGCGCATCCCGTTCAATGAGGTCGAGTTTCTACCTCAGCGTTAGCCCGTCGGAAATACATCGTAGAAGGCCCTCAAACATAGCTTTCAGCTGTGCAGCGTTTGCATCAACTTGAGCATGCAATCTAGCAGATTCGCTTGAAGTCTCTTCGCACTCCTTAGGCTTTAAGGCCACTTCTTATTCAAGATGGCGGAAGTAGGGAGTGCTCTGCTCGACCCATGCGGCCCGCTGGGAGTTCACAGCCAGGACCTCGGGAGAAGGACGTCCGACCTCAAGCTTATGCAGACAAGCCTCAATTTTCCTGCAGTGATTAACCCAAGACTCAACGACGCCCTCACTATGAAAGTTCACGAGCATCGCCAGCATAGGATTAACCTCGGCAACAAAATCTGCAGCAAGGGCAGGGGTCTCTGCGTCAAGCTCCTCGATGTAATCGCTCAACATGCGCAGATTATTCACAGCGCCTTTTGAAGAGAGACGTCGAGAAAAAGGACCCGCTGGCATTATGATTCTAGACTCGAATGAAGCTGAAGTCGGTGTCACTGCTGCAAAATAAATCATAGTCAAATAATGGTTCAAGAGATAGATAAGCTATATGAACAATAGAGTTTATTATACCAGCTGCGGCAGGAGGCAAGGCTGGGAGTACCGATGGCGCAACTATTCTTTCATCTCTTCCTTCAATCTGTAGGGCTACAGCCAAAACAAAGAAGAATTAGCAAAGACTTGGCTGCCCGTAAAAGAAAAGAGAATACATCAGCTAGGTTGTACTCACCAACGCCACTGGATGAAGCCATCTCCGGCTGGAAGAAGAAATGTGGGTGCAGCACCTGATACAGATGATAAAAAAGAACTCCTGAAAGGGTGTAATAATGCAATGTCAGTACTTAAAGTATACCGCCTACAATGAAACTGATGGGTCACAAATCCGTACCTTCCTGCATTTGAGAGGATGCGAGAGAAGGCAAAGGGGCGGCCACCGTCAAAGCAGCAACTGGAGATACTTCCTCGGGTGGCACAACCTCAACACTCACCACACCTATATCCGAAATAAGAGAAGTACTGTCAAAGGAGATTGAAAAGGGATTGCAGAATGAAATGGAAAGCAATGACCCAAAAGCTACCTGGTGAGTCGCCGGTTGAAACCGCAACAAGGGCGTCACTAGATGCAGCGACTGCTTCACCCTCCTCCACTGGAATGATTTCGCCACTCGTAGCCTCATCCCCCGACTCCAAGAGAATCGTCGTGACACTCGCAGCGCCCGGCAACGGCAAGGAGCCGCAAGGGGAAAGAGTGGCGATTGGGGCAGTGCCAGACTCTTGAGAAAAAGTGGCTACCTCAGGCTCGGCGATTGCAGCTATCTCACCTACCGCTACCTCAGGCTCGGTGATTGCAGCCATCTCACCTACCGCTACCTCAGGCTCGGCAATTACAGCCATCTCACCTACTGCTACCTCATCAAGACTCGGCCCTGCAGGATAGGATATATGAGAATCTGAAAATTAAAACTTTGACAAAAAGAACTCAATGTCACGTTACCTTGGGTCGGTCTTTCGACTGCTTCCCGAGCCGTACGTGCTGCCTGTCTATGGGCGGTTGATTGATCTAGATTTATGTATAGTAGTTTAACCGCAATCAGAACGGTGTCGCGTGTAGCTAGACCGAGGTGAGTACGGGTCGTCCTCAGGGAAACGTTGAATATTTTATTCTTATTTTAGGCGTGTTGAGAAAGAAAGGAGGAAGAATAAAGAATGGTTGTAGAATCTAGATCTACGTTAAACACGGATGCAAAATATAGATCTAGATTAACTACGGATGTAGGTTTTATAGTAGAAGGGGGCTTGTAGGGTTCATTAGGATTTAGTAGTTATGGATGATTAATTAAAGATTACTCTTTTTATCCTTTAATAGATTTAAAACTAGAATGACAGTGATGCATGTAGATTAGGGTTTCTGGAGGGAAAAAGGGTTCCCACTCTTAACCCCTATCTCGACATGGAACTTCGTTCATGTCTAGCCTTTATCAAAATAATCGTTAATCTAATCTCTAATCGCGGTCGAGGCTAGCAATGAATTGGTAGAGCGCCCGATTAGGATATTAACTATTCTTTGGGTAAAGTTTATAAACTTTATAGGACATAAAAAGAGTTTAAGGATCTCCATCATCCATTAACCTACCATAATCCTACGAACCCTAACAAGCGAAGAATTACTCGCGCATGTTGGGAGAAGAAGAGATGGAGAGGGAAATCATATTAAAACTATAAAGAGATAGAATAAGAAAACAACTACCTTTATTAATCAACAAAATTCATTTACACTTTGTTCCGTTAGAAAATGATTACAAAATGCTAGTTTGCTTCTCGATCTCTTTTAAGGAGATATATGAACCGTTGATGATCAGCCTGGATGCGTGAGCCTGTCGTGGACTTCATGATCTCTTCAGCTTGATAATTTTTCCAAGAGGCTCTCGGTCCTTATTTATAGTCCCAAAGCCAGAACCTTAGCTTCCTAATTTGGAAACCAGTAGTTACGATCTCAACAACAAAATCCCAACTCCCAATACATCTAGACCGCGGCGGATCCGCGGCCAATAGGTAGGTTTGGCCGTGGATCCGCGGCCTTATAGGGAGATCGCTTGATTTGGTCTTCTGGAGCTTTATCTTTATGACACGTGGTGATCTTTTAAATCTCTGGAAACTGAAAATCTTTTCTACGTCACTGCCATACTTGATTTCTTTATTTCACTTTCTTAATTAGGCAGGTTTGTTCTAACAACTTTGATTTCCTTGATTTCAGTCCTGAAAATTCTGCACAATAAACTCAACAAATAATATTAGTAGAGTTTGTTTTATTGAGATATTAACTTAACCATTTAATAAGGTAAGCATATTTTAAATGGGCCAAATGTTACATGAATATTATATGCTTATTTTTTCCTACCAAATGTTAATTATAATATATAAACACATGAAAATAATATTTTTATAGATAAACCCTCACATGTATCATATATTATAATAAACACCTTTTATTATATAGAAATGGTAGGAAAAATGTCATATTAAATGTGCAGTTTTATCAACTGAACAAATACCCCCAAACTTATCTTTGATCGTCCCGAGCAAACTAGTTTATTCAAAAGAAGGAGAAAAAGAAAGGAGAAAGCTAAGCACACTTTCGTAGGTAACACGATTGCACTGAGCACGTGCAACAAGCCGTTAAACCTCTAGGTGTCCCTAGTAGGAGGAGTGTTGTCTCCTAAGGGTTTTCAGCGGATTACACCCACAAAATCCAATAATAAAAGGAAGACCGTGAATGTTACATATAAAGATAAGAATTATAAAAGAAACACTTTGAAAATTAAAGTTTCCAACTACACTAGTTTTTCAGTTGCTATGAGCCCTATCTTAATAGTCATGAAAAGATATTAGGAATCACATCATCTCTCAATAAAACACCGTCTTTATTCTTCATTCCTACCTTTCATCCAAACATCGATCATATACCCCTACGTGTGTGTAAAAGACATCCCTGCACTCGGAGAATTCAATTCAAGCTATCATACTCTTGTCCATCATCTCAGTACTTTTTAATCAATGAATATTTAGATTGATTTGCTTACACATTTTTCATGCGACCGTTAATACTTCTTGAGGTACTAACCGACCGATTACTCATGTACTTGCTTACTAGGCATATTAGTATTTTCCTCGTCTTGCAACACCTAAGGCTTAGCAGTGACTCCCAAACCAGTTGGTCTAAGGCACTAGGTGATGAAGCACCCTCGCTATATTTTTTTATTGCTGCCTTGGTGGTTACAAAAACCAGTGTTCATTTTTCTTCACCATTTTATATTTTCTTCATTTATTATTTCCTTCATACTTTAGCTTTTAGACAAGATCATTTCAAGGTATCCTCTACTATCCCGAGTTTCAAGATGTGTGTAAGTGCGTATAGTAGGGTATCAACGTTCAAATGTTTGGCTTCCGGAATATGAACTATTTTTCAGACTTATTTTTATCCTCAGATTAGTGATTTCTTTCATCTTACTAACCTTTGGGACAACGGCTCATAACTACTTATTACTAGTTTCGTTTAAGAAAACTTCTAATTTTCTAGGTTTTCTTAAATTTTTCCAATCTTTTGGATGTAATTTTTCACTATCTAATCTTTTATTATCACAAAAAAAAATTTGAATGCCCAGTGTCAAAGATAATTCAGTGAATACAAACCTCCCCCCAAACCTGTTTTCAGCAGTGTTCTCACTGATGTTGTCTTTTGAGAACATGGACCTGTATATTTGGGGAGAGACAAAAGGGGTAAAATAATAATTAAATGAAAACTACCCCCAAACTTGTTCTTTGGCACGCACAGATATTCAGTTAAGTCCATTTTCACTCACCTCCATTCTTAAAATGAGAAAATGTAACCAAAACATGGAGGTGAGGCGGAGGAAATTCAGTTTTGATAAAGCGGCTCCTGTAAGAACAGGAGCTCCTTCGCTGGGTCAGCAGAGAAATACGGTTTTAATCTATGCCCATTTACTTTAAAAATTGAACCATTTTTCAAATTTTCAACTTCTACTGCCCCGTGCGGGTGTACATACCGCACCACAAAAGGTCATTTCCAACGAGATTTAAGCTTACCCGGATGAAGATGGAGACAGGAATCGTAAAGAAGGACTTGCTGCCCCGATGTGAAAGTTTTTCTAAAAAGTTTTTTTATCGTGGAACACTTAAGTCCGGTTCTTTACTATCACCGCATTATCGTAAGCTTCATCGCGGAGTTCGCTTAGCTCATTCAATTGCAGCTTCCGATAGCTGCTCGCTTGATCAAAATCGAAGTTAAGCTCTTTAATAGCCCACATTGCTTTATGTTCGATCTCGACAGGAAGGTGGCATGCCTTCCCAAACACAAGGCGGTATGGAGACATACCAAGATCGGTCTTATAAGCGGTGCGAAATGCCCAAAGAGCATCTGTCAATTTGGTTGACCAATCTTTACGGTTTTTAGAAACCGTCTTTTCCAAAATTTGTTTGATCTGCCTATTTGAGATCTCAGCCTGCCCGCTTGTTTGGGGATGATAGGGCGTAGAAAGTTTGTGAGTGATTGAATATTTCCGCATCAAGGCCTCGAAAGACCGATTACAGAAATGTGTCCCATTGTCGCTAATTATAGCGCGAGGGTGTCCGAATCGCGAAAAGATGTTTTCTTTAAGGAACTTAATGACAACTTTGTTGTCATTAGTGCGACACGGTATTGCTTCCACCCATTTCAAGACGTAATCAACCGCTAACAAGATATATAAATTCCTAAAAGAATTGGGAAAAGGGCCCATAAAATCAATACCCCAAATATCGAATATTTCCACAACCAATATAGGTTGGAGCGGCATCTCGTTTCTTCGTGAAATCCGACTTAAGTGCTGACATCGCGGACAAGTTTTGCAATGTTCATATGCATCTTTAAATAATGTTGGCCAATAAAAGCCACATTGCAAAACTTTCTCCGCCGTTTTTCGAGGACCAAAATGACCGCCGCATGCCTGATCATGACAAAATGATAACACACTCCTGAATTCATCGTTAGGGACACACCTGCGAATGATTTGATTGGAACAATACTTAAACAGATAAGGTTCATCCCAGTAAAAGTATTTTACTTGGGATAGAAATCGAAGTCTGTCTTGTTTCGACCAATCGCTAGGAATAAGTCCCGTCGCTAGATAATTCACAATATCCACGAACCAAGGTTCGTAGGATACAGTCAAGAGCTGTTCGTCAGAGAATGAGTCATTTATCGGCACGGTCAATGTTGGTGAAGAAGTGATGCGTGAAAGATGGTCGGCTACAACGTTTTCACATCCACTCTTGTCTCGGATGACAAGATCAAATTCTTGTAACAATAGAATCCAACGTATTAGCCTGGCCTTAGCTTCCTTCTTCGATAAAAGGTGTCGTAAGGCGGAGTGATCAGTGTAAACCACAATTGGCGAGCCAATCAAGTAGGGCCTGAATTTTTCTAATGCAAATACAACTGCCAAGAGTTCTTTCTCAGTAGTTGTGTAATTTATTTGTGCATCATTCAAGGTCCTACTTGCATAGTAAATTACATGTGGCATCTTATCAATGTGTTGTCCTAAGACCGCACCAATAGCAAAATCTGATGTATCACACAAAAGCTCGAACGGGTGGTTCCAATCCGGAGATGATAGAATGGGGGCTGTAGTGAGTGATCCTTTAAGAGATTCAAAAGCAGCCTCACAATCCGAATCGAAGTGAAATGTAGTATCCTTGGCCAATAGAAGGGTTAAGGGTCTAGCAATTTTGCCAAAATCCTTAATGAATCTCCTATAAAATCCTGCATGACCAAGGAAGGATCGTATATCTTTGACGCATTTGGGATGAGGAAGGTTATGGATAACATCAATTTTAGCTCTGTCAACCTCAATTCTTTTTCGTGAAATTATATGTCCAAGGACAATACCTTCTTGGACCATAAAATGGCATTTTCCCCAATTCAAAGTTAAGTTCTTATCCTTACAGCGGGTAAGAACCGCGTCAAGATTACGAAGGCAGTCCTTAAAGGAGTCCCCAAAAATGGAGAAATCATCCATAAAAATTTTCAGAAAATTCTCAACCATGTATGAGAATATCCCCATCATACACCGCTGAAATGTAGCGGGAGCGTTGCATAACCCAAAGGGCATGCGTCTATAAGCAAAAGTACTGAAAGGACAAGTAAATGTGGTTTTATCTTGATCCTTTTCGGCGATGGGGACCTGGTTATAGCCAGAGTATCCGTCCAAGAAACAATAGTATTCGTGTCCAGCTAATTGTTCTAACATCTGGTCAATGAAAGGTAGAGGGAAGTGATCTTTCCTCGTCGCGGCATTGAGTTTTCTGTAATCAATACATACGCGCCACCCAGTTTGGGTGCGTGTTTGGATTAACTCATTAGCCTCATTAGTTATGTCCGTGATGCCAGACTTTTTAGGGACTACGTGAATCGGACTTACCCATTGGCTATCAGATATAGGGTAAATTATACCACTATCAAGGCACTTGACGATTTCTTTCTTTACCGCCTCCTTCATAACGGGATTTAACCGTCATTATAGGTCTCGGGTTGGTTTGGCTTCATCCATGTATATAATGTTCAACAATTAAAGGACTAATCCCTTTGATGTCAGCTATTGTCCAACCAAATGCTTGCCGATTTGATCTCAACGCTGCCAAAAGTGCGTTCTCTTACTCTAAGGCTAGAGAAACGGATATAATCACTGGAAAAGTCTCATTCTCACCTAAATATGCATATTTAAGATGAGAAGGTAGTGGTTTGAGATCAAGTATTGGCGGAGAGACAATAGAAGATGGGGTAAGGGAATGATATTCGGACTCCCTAAGAGGTTCAAAACTTGCATAGGATAATGACTCGGAAAGTGCTACTGACTTTTGCGATGAGTCAACGGATTCAAACTCAGGGGTGGACTCATCGAACATATCCTCACTATGAAATTGTGCAAGATCAAACGATGTCTCACTAATATTGTCGAGATCATCGAAGCAAAGTTCCTCATCTATGCAGCTTTCGGGAGCTATCTCGTGGATGGAATAAACATCAAGCAAATAAGCAGAAGGTTCAGATGGTTGACTTCCTAGCCTGTAAATATTAAGCTCAATTGTCATTTTCCCGAAGGATAAGTTCATAGAACCGTTACGACAATTAATTACAGTGTTGGAAGTTGCTAGGAAGGGTCGACCGAGTATCACCGGGATTTGATTGCGTGGGTTTGCCTCAGGCTGTGTATCTAAAACAATAAAGTCCACAGGAAATATGAATTCCCCGACTTTAATTAACACATCCTCTAGTACACCTCGTGGTTTAGTGATTGATCGGTTTGCCCAATGGGCTGGTTTCAACTCTCCAATCCCTAACTGCTCGTATACTGAATAAGGTAGCAAGTTAACGCTAGCGCCAAGATCGAGTAAAGCACGATTAATATTTTTACCCCCAATAGAAATAGAGATAGTAGGACAGCCAGGGTCCATACGTTTGGTATTTGCTGGGTAAAAGCTGTGCTAACATTACTCGTCATGAAAACTGTAATACCCGGTTCTTTTATATACGCCTAAATTCGTATTTCTCTTTAAACTATAAATTTTGTTATTCTTAAGTATTTAATTATTTTAAAGAAACTCCATCAAACCCAATACCACTTTTCCCTTTTATTTATAAATTCACTCAGCCCATTTCTTTTATTAAAATTTAACCCAGCCCATTCCCTATCTAATAAACTTAATATTCTTTATTATACTTAAATTTTCCCAAACCCTACCAATCCCAAGCCCGTTCCTTTATTTTCATAAACCTAATCTTTTTTTTAAACCCACCGGCCCGTTCCCACTTCAATTTATTTTCCCCAGCTTTTCCCTGCGGCCCAGTGCTTCAGCCCACTCCCTTTTTCATTGTTAATTAATTAAATTTTATCCCCAGGCCCGGCCCATTCACTTCAGCCCACGCCCACGCCGCTTCCCCGACCCGACCCGCTTCGCCCCATCTTCTCCCCAACGGCTCTTTTTCCCGCCCACGCCACCGTTTCCTCGACCCGCCTCCTCCGCCTGCGCCCTTGCCCACGACGCGTACGTTTCCCCTGCGACCCGCTCCCCCAACGTTCACTCCTCCTTACTCCCATCACTTTCCCTCATTCCTCACTCAACCCATCACGAAACCCACTGCACACCCATTCCCGATCACCGAGCACCCAACGCCGCTCGACGACGGCGACGACCCCCACCACCTCGTACAACCCCTCGACCTCCTCCACGTCGCCAACAACCCCCTCTACCAAGCACCTCCTTCCCTCCCTCTGATCTCCCTCACCCGACTTCTCTCTCTCTTTCTCACCCTGCACCCACTCTCTCTCTGTTCTCCCCCTCTCTGCTTTGTTTTCTCACTCCGTCTCTCTCTCTCTCTCTCCTCACCAACCTCGACTCGAACAGCACCTCATCACCATCACCCTTGCACCCATCGCCGCCGGCACCTCTCTGAACCCACCATCAACACCCTCTACAACTCCGACCACCGCGATACCACCACCGAGCCCCCTCTGTCTCTGTTCCCTTCAATCTCACCCTCACCTGCACCCCCTCACCAGAGCCTACCTCGCCAAAACCCCAACCCCTGCACACCCGAGCTCAGCCACCCATACCCCGACGCCGGCGAGCCTGAACCGCCTCGGTCGGCTCCCTTCATCCCCATCATCATCATCATCCCATCTATCACTCTCTCTCTCTTTCTCACTCCCTCTCTCTGTCACCTTCTCTCTCTCTCTTCCTCTACTCTCTCTCTTGATCTCTAACTCTCTGTATCTCTCTCTCTCTACACTTCTCACTCTCTCTCTCTTTCTCTATATCACTGCCCCCTCTCAATCTTCCCATCTCTCTACAACTCCACCTCTCTCTCTCTCACTCTCCTATCAACAGGCCAACACCACAAACAACCACTGTACCGATCCGTCAAGCGAAGCTCGAGCCGAGGCCAATCTTTGTCGTATTCGCGTCGTGATCGCGTCGGGCCATTACAATAGACCGTGTCACTGCCGTGCATCCCCGAGACGTTTCCAGGCAAGTTCTCTACTTGCTTCATGCTAATATATTTATGTTACAAACCCAAATCGTATATATTGCAATGTTACTGTTCGGTATAGCCTATACTATTTACCTGTTCGATGCATGATCCCAAAGAAAATACTTTTCTAATTTGACGGAACTGGATTGTTTATATTGGTTCTTGTAGTGATGAATACCTTGTACAAATTTCGCTGGAAAATATGACCGTTAACGACTAAAACGACTACCCCCAAGTTTACTCGTAAAACTGGAATTTTCTTGTACCTGAAAACCGTTAAAATCTTCATAAATTATATACACACTGGAATGATGCGTTCGAGGTCTTAAATCGAAGACGACTCGACGAACTATAACCCTAGGTAAATTTCTAATTGTTTCTGTACTTAAACTGTGACGATATTTGGATCGGAGTGCGACTCTGGACTGCAGTCCAGAGCGACTCTGTTTACTGTGTGCTGTCCCGTAATGGGTACCACCAGTTTTCCTTAACTCGTAGGTTGCGGAACTCCACTGTTTATTAAAGTTGAATCCGTTATATAGACAACACAAGTGGTTTCATCCTGTTTCGTTATCGTTTGTTATTTAATCTGTAATTTAATAAATGTGGACGTATAACAGTCCCAACAGAATCAGAATTGACATACTAGTATTGAACAGTGTATATCTCCTGACGTACAGACGCGATTGAAGATCCGTCTGTTGCGTTGAAAACCTTATTGGAAAACCTAGATTTCATTCAACTGTAGAGTTGCTAAATTCTGATCGCAACTGGGATTAAAATGCGTTGCGAAACGGACTTCCGATTCTGAAACCGGATTTCCAGCCGTGAATGCTTAAAATGAAATGGCTATAATTAGTGATCCTGGAACCCGATTGGCGTGGAACTAAATTCGCTGAATAGATAACTGAACATACTATTTATTCCATGTTTATCATTTTGCTAAACTGTACACGTCTGATTTATGATAAATATTGCAAGTGGTAGATTATTGATTCACGACACCCTAATCATGCATTACAAACTGTTTACGCATCATATCTTACACATGTCACTGCAGTGATAATCTAGTGATAACGTGCATTACCCAGTGTTAGGTATTAGTGATGATTGTGGCAAGTACGTTAGTGATCGTGTATAAGTAAATAAGTGAAAGTGATACGTACTTGTACACAATCAGTGAATCTTATGATTCTTTTGCATTGTCGACGTCTGTGGGACGCGTGTACGTGTGACTATAAGTGGTATGGGACACTTATGGATGCTCTTGCACGGGTATCACAGATAAGACACCAGACACTGCCATTTATCTTAGGTATTAGTCGGGACGTGCTTGATGGAGGTCCTGCCTCCAGTTCTCGCGCAGACTTGTCACAGACCGATTGGTATTTGAGGTTATGGTTAGCGTTTGATGTAGACCTCGGGGTGTGGGGTAGTTTGAGTGTGAGTTCAACAGAATCTCAGGAGTTCCATGCCGGCTTATATATTTAGGGAGATATATGGAGATTTACAGGGTACATGATTATTACCGTGATTTACATGTTGGGCCCGTGGTCCCTTGCCCTTGGGTTCTACCCTTGGGTGGAGGACACTCGCGAGTGGTTGACTCTCACACTTGGACTGACGATAGGTTTAGTGACCTGTACAGTGAGACTTAGAGACTAATAGGGATGATAGCATTGATATACATACTTACTGTGTTGACATACGTGGCATATCATTCTACTGCTTTTACTGTTCCGCTGCATTGATTACTGCATGTTCATACCTATACCGTCATTGATTTACTGTTATATATATCTATTATCACTGTTAGAATTGTCACATGAATTTATATATTATATTGCTATTGTGTCGCTCTGACGACCTGAGTATGCATGCTCAGTGTGAGGAGAAGATTTAGCCTGGACCAGGACTAGACGTACATCACGGACATATTGATTAGCTATCCAGGGTTATACCTTTTGTTTCCCATCAGGTCAGTTCTTTATACTATTTTGTTCCAGTACTGCATTTCTCATTACCTGCGCATTATTTACTGATTATCATGTAAAGCTAGAAGCCGAAGTGTGACTATGGCAGGATGTTTCCTTGACCGTAGGAGCATGGCTGGCCTTGTTAACCCCTCGTATTCCGTATTTTGGGAAGCGGGGCGTGACATAGTTTAGTTGGTATCAGAGCCCAGGTTTTGCTTCGATTGGGATTGCAGTTTTCCATGTATAGCTTGGCAATCTAAGACATCCCTCAGTCTTGGTTGTAAACTTGTTATTCTTGATCCATATCCACATTGTGTGTTCCGCTATCCATTCGCTAGGGTTTCAGGTGACTTGGCAGAAGTTTCGTGGTTGTAATTGTGAACTACATCACGGTTACACTACCATACTCTGTTTAAGTGACTTAAAGTCATACAGTTGATTTTCCACTTGTAATAAATTTCATCACCTCTGATATTCTTGAATCTTTGTCCTATCCATATTATATTGTGATTCGTATAGCTTGTGCCTTATATCATCCTCAAAATCATTATTTCAGGATCATGTCTTCCAACGACTCTTCCTCTATCTCCACTCCCCAGAATCAGACCATTGAGATTCTGAGTGTACTGCAAAGTCTGAAGGAAGCCCAGGAGCGAGCGAACGACTTGTTAGCTGAAGGACTAAGAAGGCAGGTGAATCAGGCACCAGCGGGAGACTCAAATTCTAAAGGGATCTCCGCTAGACGAGGAAAAGAGAAGAAGATGAAGCGCCAATTTGTTTCCTCTCGACAGAAGCAGCAGAAGACCCCATGTTGTGGGTACTGTAAGAGGCCAGGACATCTTCAGAGGGATTGTCGCCGCGCTCAAGGGAAATGTCTGATTTGTGGATCCAGCGAACATCTCATCAACGGTTGCCCAAAAAGGAAAGAGCTACAAGGAGGAGACTCATCCACACTCTCCACTTCTGCCAAGTGATGATTATTGCGTAGTTCAAACATCGAGGATAAGGCGGACCCAGTGCAGGATTCAACTCACGTGACGAGAATGCAACATTCTAGTAGTCAAAGAAGAATTTTCATGTTTTCTACTTTCAGTAATAATGTTGTCATCCTCTTATAAATATTTCTTTCCGTTTGAAATCTTGTATCCGTCGAACTTTTAGTTGAATGCAATAAAAACTTTGAATCGTAGCATGTGTAGCATTCTATTGCTTTCCCCTTATTTATACTATTCTTTACCACAACATTTTAACACTGATCTCCGGTTCCTGCCCACCGCATATTTTTCCCATACTCCGTACCCTTATCCATTTTCTTGATGTATTCCATTGCCTAATCATGACTCTTACTTTTCAGGCCATGGCGCACCCTGGAGCAGCGCCGTATCTAGATGAGGATGCACAGTCATGCGTTTCCTTAGACCGCACACTGATGAGTTCTGACAATGAGATCAACGGTCCCCAGGTCTTCTTCGGAAACAGCGATTTCGAGGAAGAAGGAGCAGCCGCCCCGAGTTTAACATGATAGACGATTCCGACGAAGAGGAAGGAGACCCTGAAAAGAACCCGATAGAGGAAGATTCCGAGGAAGACCCGATAGAAGAAAATCCAGTTGAGGAAAATCCCGTGGAAGAAATCCAGAAGAAGAGAATCACATGGAATCAGACCTCGATGATGAAGCTCCAGCCGAGGAAGAAGGACCAGAAGGACAAGACCCTGCTGTGGAAGAACTCCCAATGGCTGTCCCCGCGAGGCGCTATGGAAATGGACGTCCCTACCTGAGTGCGCGAGCCTACCGCAAGCTGCTGAACCTCCACAGCCACGACTGACGGGATTTTAAATGTTGTCTTATCTGGCCAAATAAATCTGTGTATAGTTTAGGGCCACCTTTCGTCTTTGAGAATGCTTTGTTTAAAATCTTCTGGAATGAAATAAATTGCTGAGTTCGCTAATCTTTCGATCTCCTTAGTTCACTTGCTGCTTGATTATTTCTCCTATACAATTATTTTCCTACAGAGATCTATTCACCCCTACTCCTTACATTGTTCTGACCCTCACCAAGATTAACTAGTACCACACCCGATCTTTTAGAGGTCCACCCTTCATCCTTCGTCAGTGCCTCGTTTGAGATCCTTCTGGGAGGAAAATTTTTGTGAAATTTCCGAGTTCGCTAACCCTTCAAACTTTTGATTCATATGATGTACCGACCGTTATCCTCCCCATACTTTCCCCTTGTAGTCCTTTGTTGCTCACCTCTACTTCCTGTACTGACCCGATCCCAATCTCCTTGACCTTCAGTCTAAAGCCACCACACTACGACCTTCTGAATAAGCCACACTTCCTTGTAATCCCTACCCTAGCTAGCCCTACACATTTTGTGTTTTTTCTATTACCCTAACTATATTTAGGGACAGTGTATTCGAAATTTGGTTTTCATTATTTTATACTTGTCGAAGAGTGCGTGTTATTGACTACTTAGTTTTATGCATTTTAAAGCACACTACTATTATCCTTATTTTTTCAGTAGCGCAACCTTACACCGCGCATATTTTTGTTCCATTTTTCTTATTTTCACTATATGAGTTTTCTAAGTTATTTTAAAACTATTTGATCGATACATTATCCTAAAATTTTTTAACCTACCGACAAATGTTTCACTACTTTATTATCATTACTTTATTTTCGGGTGTTGTGCTTAGGTTTACTATTATAAACGATTGTGCCTTATACTTATGATTTCTGCCGTGCTACCTTTGATATACTTATACGTGCACATATTTGAGTTTCGATTTTATCGAGTACGCCTCGAATATCATTGTTCGTTATTGTTGTTATTGCTATTCTCGCGTACATATAGGTTGCCTTTGTAGTGTTCCTGTCTTATACTTATTTAAACCTATATTTTTGTATGTTGTTCTTACATATTTAAACCTTCAAATTTCTTCATCCGTCTATTTCAAGTAAATCTTTATGTGTTAGTTTGCAAGATAATAGCTTTCGCCTATGTTTGTATTACTTATTGTTTATTTTAAATTTCGAGGACGAAATTTTTGTAAGGGTGGTATGATATAATA
The DNA here is from genome assembly GCA_030015575.1 of Agapanthus africanus. NCBI lineage: Eukaryota > Viridiplantae > Streptophyta > Magnoliopsida > Asparagales > Amaryllidaceae > Agapanthus > Agapanthus africanus. Next base: position 353,738,508 of record CM057351.1, read on the forward strand.
CCCGGTTCTTTTATATACGCCTAAATCAGTATTTCTCTTTAAACTATAAATTTTGTTATTTTTAAGTATTTAATTATTTTAAAGAAACTCCATCAAACCCAATACCACTTTTCCATTTTATTTATAAATTCACTCAGCCTATTTCTTTTATTAAAATTTAACCCAGCCCATTCCCTATCTAATAAACTTAATATTCTTTATTATACTTAAATTTTCCCAAACCCTACCAATCCCAAGCCCGTTCCTTTATTTTCATAAACCTAATCTTTTTTTTAAACCCACCGGCCCGTTCCCACTTCAATTTATTTTCCCCCAGCTTTTCCCTGCGGCCCAGTGCCTCAGCCCACTCCCTTTTTCATTGTTAATTAATTAAATTTTATCCCCAGGCCCGGCCCATTCACTTCAGCCCACGCCCGCGCCGCTTCCCCGACCCGACCCGCTTCGCCCCATCTTCTCCCCAACGGCTCTTTTTCCCGTCCACGCCACCGTTTCCTCGACCCGCCTCCTCCGCACGCGCCCTTGCCCATGACGCGTACGTTTCCCCTGCGACCCGCTTCCCCAACGTTCACTCCTCCTTACTCCCATCACTTTCCCTCATTCCTCACTCAACCCATCACGAAACCCACTGCACACCCATCCCCGATCAGCGAGCACCCAACACCGCTCGATGACGGCGACGACCCCCACCACCTCGTACAACCCCTCGACCTCCTCCACGTCGCCAACAACCCCCTCTACCAAGCACCTCCTTCCCTCCCTCTGATCTCCCTCACCCGACTTCTCTCTCTCTCTTTCTCACCCTGCACCCACTCTCTCTGTTCTCCCTCTCTCTGCCTCGTTTTCTCACTCCGTCTCTCTCTCTCCTCACCAACCTCGACTCGAACAGCACCTCATCACCATCACCCTTGCACCCATCGCCGCCGGCACCTCTCTGAACCCACCATCAACACCCTCTACAACTCCGACCACCGCGATACCACCACCGAGCCCCCTCTGTCTCCGTTCCCTTCAATCTCACCCTCACCTGCACCCCCTCACCAGAGCCTACCTCGCCAGAACCCCAACCCCTGCACACCCGAGCTCAGCCAACCATACCCCGACGCCGGCGAGCCTGAACCGCCTCGGTCGGCTCCCTTCATCCCCATCATCATCATCATCCCCTCTATCACTCTCTCTCTCTTTCTCACTCCCTCTCTCTATCACCTTCTCTCTCTCTCTCTTCCTCTACTCTCTCTCTTGATCTCTAACTCTCTGTATCTCTCTCTCTCTACACTTCTCACTCTCTCTCTCTCTATATATCACCGCCCCCTCTCAATCATCCCATCTCTCTACAACTCCACCTCTCTCTCTCTCACTCTCCTATCAACCGGCCAACACCACAAACAACTACTGTACCGAGCCGTCAAGCGAAGCTCGAGCCGAGGCCAATCTTTGTCGTATTCGCGTCGTGATCGCGTCGGGCCATTACAATAGACCGCGTCGCTGCCGTGCATCCCCGAGACATTTCCAGGCAAGTTCTCTACTTGCTTCATGATAATATATTTATGTTACAAACCCAAATCGTATATATTGCAATGTTACTGTTCGGTATAGCCTATACTATTTACCTGTTCGATGCATGATCCCAAAAAAAATACTTTTCTAATTTGACGGAACTGGATTGTTTATATTGGCCCTTGTAGTGATGAATACCTTGTACAAATTTCGCTGGAAAATATGACCGTTAACGACTAAAACGACTACCCCCAAGTTTACTCGTAAAACTGGAATTTTCTTGTACCTGAAAACCGTTAAAATCGTCATAAATTATATACACACTGGAATGATACGTTCAAGGGCTTAAATCGAAGCCGACTCGACGAACTATAACCCTAGGTAAATTTCTAATTGTTTCTGTACTTAAACTGTGACGATATTTGGATCGGAGTGCGACTCTGGACTGCAGTCCAGAGCGACTCTGTTTACTGTGTGCTGTCCCGTAATGGGTACCACCAGTTTTCCTTAACTCGTAGGTTGCGGAACTCTGCTGTTTATTAAAGATGAATCCGTTATCTAGACAACACAAGTGGTTTCATCCTGTTTCGTTATCGTTTGTTATTTAATCTGTAATTTAATAGATGTGGACGTATAACAGTCCCAACAGAATCAGAATTGACATACTAGTATTGAACAGTGTATATCTCCTGATGTACAGATGCGATTGAAGATCTGTCTATTGCTTTGAAAACCTTATTGGAAAACCTAGATTTTATTCAACTGTAGAGTCGCTAAATTCTGATCATAACTTGGATTAAAATGCGTTGCGAAACGGACTTCCGATTCTGAAACCGGATTTCCAGCCGTGAACGCTTAAAATGAAATGGCTATAATTAGTGATCCTGGAACCCGATTGGCGTGAAACTAAATTCGCTGAATAGATAACTGAACATACTATTTATTCCATGTTTATCGTTTCGCTAAACTATACACGTCTGATTTATGATAAATATTGCAAGTGGTAGATTATTGATTCACGACACCCTAATCATGCTTTACAAACTGTTTACGCATCATATCTTACACATGTCACTGCATTGATAATCTAGTGATAACGTGCATTACCCAGTGTTAGGTATTAGTGATGATTGTAGCAAGTACGTTAGTGATCGTGTATAAGTAAATAAGTGAAAGTGATACGTACTTGTACACAATCAGTGAACCTTATGATTCTATTGTATTGTCGACGTCTGTGGGATGCGTGTACGTGTGACTATAAGTGGTATGGGACACTTATGGAAGCTCTTGCATGGGTGTCATAGATAAGGCACCAGACACTGCCATTTATCTTAGGTATTAGTCGGGACGTGCTTGATGGAGGCCCTGCCTCCAGTTCTCGCGCAGACTTGTCACAGACCGATTGGTATTTGAGATTATGGTTAGCGTTTGATGTAGACCTCGGGGTGTGGGGTAGTTTGAGTGTGTGTTCAACAGAATCTCGGGAGTCCCATGCCGACTTATATATTTAGGGAGATATGTGTAGATTTACAGGGTACATGATTATTACCGTGATTTACATGTTGGGTCCGTGGTCCCTTGCCCTTGGGTTCTACCCTTGGGTGGAGGACACTCGCGAGTGGTTGACTCTCACACTTGGACTGACGATAGGTTTAGTGACCTGTACAGTGAGACTTAGAGACTAATAGGGATGATAGCATCGATATACATACTTACTGTGTTGACATACGTGGCATATCATTCTACTGCTTTTACTGTTCCGCTGCATTGATTACTGCATGTTCATCCCTATACCGTCATTGATTTACTGTTATATATATCTATTATCACTGTTAGAATTGTCACATGAATTTATATATTATATTGCTATTGTGTCGCTCTGACGACCTGAGTATGCATGCTCAGTGTGAGGAGAAGATTTAGCCTGGACCAGGACTAGACGTACATCACGGACATCTTGATTAGCTATCCAGGGTTATACCTTATTTTTCCCATCAGATCAGTTCTTTATACTGTTTTGTTCCAGTACTGCATTTCTCATTACCTGCGCATTATTTACTGATTACCATGTAAATCTAGAAGCCGAAGTGTGACTACGGCAGGATGTTTTCTTGACCGTAGGAGCATGGCTGGCCTTGTCAACCCCTCGTATTCCGTATTTTGGGAAGCGGGGCGTGACAAAAACTTTTTTTGGCACCTGAATTTTTCTCTCCCTAGTGCACAAGTCTTTAAGGATTCTTGCATAAGATGGGACTTGTTGAATAGCATCTAGGAGAGGAATATTTACGTTAACTTGCTTAAACATTTCCATAATCTTCTTCATTTGTGGGTTAGGTCTGTTGGCCCTTAATCTGTTTTGAAACGAAGCTTGATCAATAAGTTTTGGGTCCAACATTTGTGGAGAAGATTGTGGGGTTGGATTCGATCCCAAAATTGGAGTGGGAATCGTCTTAGATAGATTGGGCGAAGTGTTCGAGCCTTGGGGAAAACGGAGAATAGGCTCGGATGAAGGTGGGAGACTAGACGAATTAGGGGAAGAAGTATAAGCTCGGGTATTAATGGTATCACTAACATCATCAAATTGCTCACCCACTCGGTTATTCAGCACTTTTTCCGATCTCAATGTAGTAACGACATTCACATTATGATTTTGTGAGTGGCCGGGATTCGGTAGGGGTTGAGATGGGAGTTTCCCTTTTTCTCTCGCACTCATTGCGGCGTTCGACTGTGCAATTTAGTTTTCTATTGATTTAATACTCTCACCGTGGGAGGCGGAGTCTTTCTTTATGGTATCAATAGAAGACTTCATATCAGCCGACATTTGAATAGAATGTTTCATAAACAAATCCAAAGTTTGTGCGAGTGAAGAGTTATCAGTACCGGCCAGTTGCGGTGAGGAAGTGTTGGCCAGATTTTGAAAATTTTGTGACTGAAAGGGGTGCTGACTTTGTGGTTGTGGTTGCTGTAGAGGAGGTCTTTGATAATTGCTTTGGAACTGGTTTTGATTTTGGGGTTGGTTTTGGTTCCAAGCAAAGTTAGGATGATTCCTCCATCCTTGATTATACGTGGAAGAATAAGGATCGTTTCTAGGTCGCTGCTGAAAAGCAGCATTAGTTTGCTCGTGACCTTGAAATGGTGCATTCATAGGACATTCTTCTGTCAAGTGTGAAGGATCAGAACAGCAACTACACACGGTCTTGGGAAGCGTTGCCTGATTTAGGGAGACTGATGAGAATTTGTTCTCAATAGTGTCGAGTTTCTTCTGTATTGCCGCCATTTCGGATTTTACTGTGATGGAAACATCGAGCTGATGAATACCTCTCCTAGATGAAGGTGGTCTTACGCTTTCCCACTGCAAAGTGTTTTTAGCGAGGTCTTCCAGATATTTCCAAGCTTCACCATCATCTTTGGACATGAAATTGCATTGACACATTGTTTCAAGCATCTGCTTTGTTGCTGGATTAATGCCCTCATATATAATTCAGCACAAATCCCATCTTTGTATTCCATGAAGAGGACATTGGACAAGCAGATCCTTGAAACGTTCAAAGTACTTCCAAAATGGTTCATTGGGAAGCTGGGTGAACTGGTTGATCTCGCTCCTAACATGGGCTGTCTTATGATTTGGGTAAAATTTCTTAAGGAATGCTATCACGAATTCATTCCGATTGGCAATAGAGTGTGCGGCAGTATTATAAAACCATTTTTCTGCCAAGTCGCACAAGGTGAATGGGAGAAGACGCAAGCGCATAGCATCCACAGACAGTTGTGACGTACCCATCATTGCGCATACGTTTTCGAATTTAGTGATGAAAACGTACGCGTCTTCAGACTCAAGCCCGTGAAATTTGGGCAACAGATTGATGTAGTGGGGTTTAATTTCAAAATTATCCCCGTTGGTTGGTGGAATAGATAAGCAAGTGGGAAGTGGACCACGGATAGGATAGCATCTCTCTTGGAGAGAGATGCGCGGTGGATTCTGCTCACCTACGGGCGGTGGCAGCATGGTGTTATAATTAGATGGAGCACCGTCCATCTCGGTTGATGTGGTGTGTGGTGGGGGAAAAGAAGATGAAGAAGCACCGACTTCGGAGTCGATAGCAGGAACGCGGACAAGACGGGAACTAGAATCCCGTGTCCAGCCGAGCATGCACTAAACGGTTTAGCGCAAGTGGCAGTGTGTGTGTTATTTAAAAATTGGTTTGTTTTGAAAATTGTCGGACGTGAGACAAATCACACAAAAATGCACAAATAACCCTAGAACTAAGGTTACCTAGGTTAAGTCTCTAGACTGCTCCTAGACTTCCAAAGGACAAGCCGTAGGATCAATCCTCTACCACCTCTTTACTACTCTTGTGGCCAGGTAAGTGCCAGGTAAGTGGGGGGTATCCGCTATACGAATCACCGAAAATAGCGGGCCTAATTAAGTAACCACTTGCCTTAGACACACTTACCTAGACACCACAAAAGTAATGCGGATAAGCGATAAATTACCCACGACCTTCCTCTGTCCTTAATGAGCGCGACAGTCCTTAGAGTCTTGTCTAGATATTTTTTAAATTAATGTAAGGTTGATGCGGATGCTCGGTTTGTGATTTGTGGGGCTTAGGAAGGGTGATAAAATCCCCACCTAATCTGAATTTTGGTCTTGCCCCTTAAAATCCGTATTAAAATATGAAATAACAAACCAATAACAAAACTTTGCAAAAAGATTTTTGAGCGGCGATATTTTTGCAAAGAATTCTGCAGAAAAGATATTTTATTGGATTTCAGAGGAGAGAGAATGAGTTGAAAATTTCACCAGAGAAGTTTGGAACCCTAATTCCTCAATCCCTCCGCGCTTCCACCGCGAATGTAGCTTATTTGCCGTGGTTCCGCCGCAAGGAAGAGAGATCAGTTTATGAAATTTTTCTCTGTGGCCTTCTGTACTCCTCTGGATCTCGATGAATGTCTCTGTCTTTCTGTTTCCTCAAGTCTGTGACTCCAGATCTCCTTGCAAAATTCACACAATTCGTTAAATATACAATTTGCAATTATGATATAGATCGAATAAGAATTCAACACAAATAGTAAGAATAAAAAATTACGCACGTATCCCCGGCAATGGCGCCATTTGATTGATCTTGATTTATGTGTAGTAGTTTAACCGTAATCAGAATGGTGTCGTGTGTAGCTAGACCGAGGTGAGTACGGGTCGTCCTCAGGGAAACCTTGAATATTTTATTCTTACTTTAGGCGTGTTGAGAAAGAAAGGAGGAAGAATAAAGAATGGTTGTAGAATCTAGATCTACGTTAAACACGGATGCAAAATATAGATCTCGATTAACTACGGATGTAGGTTTTATAGTAGAAGGGGGCTTGTAGGGTTCATTAGGATTTAGTAGTTATGGATGATTAATTAAAGATTACTCTTTTTATCCTTTAATAGATTTAAAACTAGAATGACAGTGATGCATGTAGATTAGGGTTTCTGAAGGGAAAAAGGGTTCCCACTCTTAACCCATATCTCGACATGGAACTCCGTTCATGTCTAGCCTTTATCAAAACAATCGTTAATCTAATCTCTAATCGCGGTCGAGGCTAGCAATGAATTGGTAGCGCGCCCGATTAGGATGTTAACTATTCTTTTGGTAAAATTTATAAACTTTATAGGACGTAAAAAGAGTTTAAGGATCTTCATCATCCATTAACCTACCCTAATCCTACGAACCCTAACAAGCGAAGAATTACTCGCGCATGTTGGGAGAAGAAGAGATGGAGAGGGAAATCATATTAAAACTACAAAGAGATAGAATAAGAAAACAACTATCTTTATTAATCAACAAAATTCATTTACACTTTGTTCCTTTAGAAAATGATTACAAAATGCTAGTTTGCTTCTCGATCTCTTCTAAAGAGGTAGATGAACCGTTGATGATCAGCCTGGATGCGTGAGCCTGTCGTGGACTTCGTGATCTCTTCAACTTGATGATTTTTCCAAGAGGCTCTCGGTCCTTATTTATAGTCCTAAAGCCAAAACCCTAGCTTCCTAATTTGGAAACCAGTAGTTACGATCTCAACAACAAAATCCCAACTCCCAATACATATAGACCGCGGCGGATCCGCGGCCAATAAGTGGGTTTGGCCGCGGATCCGCGGCCTTATAGGGAGATCGCTTGATTTGGCCTTATGGAGCTTTATCTTTATGACACGTGGTGATCTTTTTAATCTCTGGAAACTGAAAATCTTTTCTACGTCACTGCCAGACTTGATTTCTTTAGTTTACTTTCTTAATTAGGCAGGTTTGTTCTAACAACTTTGATTTCCTTGATTTCAGCCCTGAAAATTCTGCATAACAAACTCAACAAATAATATTAGTAGATTTTGTTTTATTGAGATATTAACTTAACCATTTAATAAGGTAAGCATATTTTAAATGGGCCAAATGTTACATGGATATTATATGCTTACTTTTTCCTACCAAATGTTAATTATAATATATAAACACATGAAAATAGTATTTTTACAGATAAACCCTCACATGTATCATATATTATAATAAACACCTTTTATTATATAGAAATAGTAGGAAAAATGTCATATTAAATATGCATTTTTATCAACTGAACAGCGGTAGACAAGACGACCGAAGTATCCTCTGAAGGAGTAGGGGCAGGGGTAGCAGCGCTCGAACCTGCACCCACGGCGAAGGCGGCGCTACGCTCCGTTGCTGCGCGCATTCTACGCTTCCTTTCCGCCCGGGCCGTGAGAGCGGATCTTCTCAAGACCTCCGTCAACGATACGTCATCGTCCGCGCCAAGGGTTACCTCTGGAGCCGTTATGGCATCCGTCATCGGTTGCTTAAGTGAAGCTTCTTTCGGCAATACCGGCGGAACTGAGACTTCAATATCTGACCTTGGAAACGTCTCCGCACCGCCCTGCGAAGTCGGTACCACACCTGAAATAACCTGAGTAAAGGTAGTTCTTGTAATAAGATGAAAAGGAAGGGTCAGATTACCCAAAAGAAACGGGAGTGGAGACGTGGTTGTTTCCCCCAATCAGAGCAAAGCTCTATTTAAAATTCAAATTTTTGAAATGAAGCAACGCTTCAGATGCAGTGCCAAGTGCGCTGCGCCCTAAGCAGCGCACCACGTGCAAAGCACGTGGGCGCTAGCGCTAGGTGCGCTGCGCTCTAAGCAGCACGCCACGTGTGCGCTAGCGCTAGGTGCGCTGCGCTCCAAGCAGCGCACTACGTGTCAAACACAGGTGCGCTAGCGCAATGTGCGTTGCCCTTCAAGCAGCGCACCACGTGCAGAGCACGAGTGCGCTAGCGCTGGAACTAAAAGCTCCCCACCGTTAGATCAAAAATCTAATAATAATGATAAATCATTAATTAATCAGAGTTAATGTCACGCCCCGCTTCCCAGAGTACGCAAGATTGGGCACGTGACATAGCCAACCATGCTACCTGTGGGTAGGATGTATCCATCCACAGTCACATTACGGTTGTAGAGATATCAAGAACAATAAAATAAACTAATCTAATACATGTCCAAATCCATAATAACAAGAATCAATAAACAGTAAGTGCGGAAGCAAATGATCCAATACAATAAATAAACAGTACGTCCCATAATGCGGGCTCACATCTGGAAATGAAATAAAAATAAATAAACTAAACCCTAAGGAACTCACCGTTCAGCCTGCTGGCTGAAGTACTCCTGCTCGGTCGTCGACAGTGGTACGGAATCTGGGCCATGCAAAACCCAGACGTCAGCGCGTCATGATATCAAGTATATAGTATAGACATGGTAATAAACAATGCAGGTATGAACATGAATAAAACAGCACCAAGAAATAGCAGAACAGGGTAGTGTGCATTGGTGACTAAACTGTCCTATCAGGTTTCTACTCTACAGTCTTTGAAATCAATTGATGAATCGTCGATGTAACTCAATAGTATCCCGTGCGTGCCCGGGACCACGGTCAAGGTCCTCGGGGCTGAATCCGAGACGTGCCGCTAAGCAGTAATAAGTAGCTGGATGGATGAGTGATGTCAGCATCATCACTCCGGGGCCGGCCAAGCCCGTAAGACTGATCAGAACATGTATCGAACTGTTGAGTTACAAGTCGGTTTCACCTTTGATTTCCCCATACCCCCAAGCTATGTATGTCAGGTCAGGTATTCAGTAGTCAAGGACTAATGCCAACACAAAATCAGGTAAAATAGGTCTGTCTGGATAGACGGCAGGAATGGTCAGGTTTGTCGGCATTAGGCATGAAATCAGGTAACAGGTCAGGTCACGTTTTAACAGGTTGAGTCGATATGTATAGGGTGTCATGTCCGGTGTATCAGTACATGTGTCAGATGTATCAAGATCGGTCGATAAGTAACGCAATCAAATGTATGCTGATAACAGGTATAGTAACGAATAAAGAACAACAGTAGGAACGACAATAACAATATTATTCCATGTAAACACCGTGATGCTTTGTATTCTCTTATCAACAGGTTCAAGCACCCTTGGGGTGCAATAGTCACAAAGTGAAACAATATCAACAACATACGTAATGAAGCTACATGAATTTAAACTGAAGCATAATAATTGTCTCATGGGTGATTTAACAAATGAAGTGAGGACGATCTACTTGGTTTAGTTAGTTAATGTGTGAATTAATAGCAGACCGGTTAATTACAAGCAACTACTATATTTATTTAATGTTACGGATAATTGTGACCATCAATTCTAAGTTATAAAAAGATATCGATGTTACTAATAGCTGTGTGGTTATAATATGATGATTAAGTTTGTAGCAAGACTTGATCTTGTGTACTAGCATGTTAAAGCAAGTATTCGGATACTTGCCTCGACGGTTTCGCAAACCGGAAAGCACGGATGCAAAGTCGGCAGAAAACACGAGACGGGTGCACGGGCCACGGATCGAGTCCCAACAGAGAACAACGGGATCACACGGACCAGGGTACTTCGCTGGAGCGTCGGGTTCAAAAGACGGCACGGTCGGATTCCGGCAAAAGTCATCGGCAACGAGTTAGCAACATGATATACGTAATAAGATCAGCGGGGGGGGGGGGATTTTGCACAAAAGGAAAGATGAGGAAGGCTTACCGGGAGACACCAGGGGTAACCCCGGCGGGCTCGACGGCGCTGGAACGCCGGCGAGGCAGCGACGGCGGCTGCGAAGGCCTGAACAGCCACTGGGTTCGCTGGAGAGGGGGTGCGACGAGTAGAGGAGGGTGGTGGTCGGCTCTGGTGATCGAGGGGGGAAAGGAGGTGGCGCGGGTGACGTCGACGAGGGTCGACGGCGCGGTTCCCGGCGACCCGGGATTGGTGCTAGGGTCGGCTCGGGTCTGGTGGCGTCGGGGTTGGGTGCAGGCGCGGGACGAGACGAAGGAAGGAGGTAGGAGGGTGCGGCTAGGCTCGTGGTGGCGAGGGCGGCGACGGCGAGGTCGCGGGGAGGTCAACGGCGATGTCCGGAGGTGGCTAGGGTTAGGGTTCGGGGTTCGCTGGGTTTTCTCGTGATGGGGAGGAAGGTGAACAGGGGCGGCTGCATGAGGGAATTATATAGGAGGAGAGAGGGAGAGATTGGAGAGAGAGAGGGAGAAAGATTTGATGAGGAGAGAGATAGGGAGTGTTTGTTAGAGAGAGAGAGAGAAAGAGAATGGAGAGAGACAGAGAGAGGCGGAGAGAGATAGAGAGTGGAAGGGGGCCCACGAGGGATTTAAATCCCTCGTGATTGGCTGCCCAAGATAAAGTAAATGATTTTGAAAGGATTTTAACTGTTAAGGATATATATTCGTATAATTTTTAGTTTATGATATTTAATTAAATGGGCCTTTTTGGCGCTAAATGAAACATCTCCAAATCGCGCCCGGGTTGCGCCCAAATGTTCCAAATTCAAATTATAGGATTTTAAGCGGTTTCCAAATTTTGAAAAGAGGTGTTTTGTAATTAAAATGCATGCCCCCAAGTCGGACACTTGCACGCGCACGTAGTCGTCCAAACTTGCCCGTTTCACCGAACAGAACGGAATCTCGACACGCGGACGCTACCACGCGACTAGTGGCGACGAGTAGGCCAATATGGATATTTTTAATTTCATTTTAGGAGTTAAAATTTGTTATGTGCCAAAATGACTTAGCCGGTTAAAATTTAGCAAAAAACACCAGAAAATCAGGATAATTGGAAATGAGCAATATATAACCCTCAACTAGTAATAGAGATAGTATTATTGGGCTCGAGTGTTACATCATACCCAACTACAAAAGAATTTCGTCCTCGAAATTCCAAGAATACAAGATAGCTAACTACGGGAAAAGGTGGGGAAATTTCTGCCGGATCTCGTCTTCTCGCTCCCAAGTGGATTCTCCGTGCGGTCGGTTACCCTAAGAAATTAGTACAAGAGGGATAACCTTGTTCTTAAGAACCTTTTCTCTTCGATCCTTGATTTCGACTGGTCGCTCCTCAAAAGTTAGGTCCTCCCGTACGGTCAACTCCGAATGATCCAAGACGTGGGTCTCATCTCGGACATACCTCCGTAGTTGAGATACATGAAACACATCGTGCACTCCTGCCAATGACTGTGGTAACGCCAAACGGTACGCTACCTCTCCAACACGCTCCAATATCTCGAAGGGTCCAACGAATCGAGGACTAAGCTTTCCCCGACTTCCAAAGCGAATCACCCCTCTAGTCGGTGATATCTTCAGGAAAACCAAATCACCCACGGCGAACTCTAGAGGTCTTCTTGACGTGTCGGCCCAACTTTTCTGTCTGTCTTGAGCTGCCTTCATATGCTTCCTGATTGTATTCACCTTCTCGACTGTCTGTACCACCAAATCTGGTCCTAGTAACCTTCGTTCACCAACATCGTCCCAACAAACAGGTGAACGGCACTTACGACCATACAGTGCTTCAAACGGAGCCATCTGAATTGTCGCTTGGAAGCTATTGTTGTACGAGAGCTCCACCAGGTGTAGATGATCCTCCCAAGAACCTTTGAAGTCTAACATGCAAGCCCTCAACATATCTTCAAGGGTCTGGATCGTTCTCTCCGATTGTCCATCAGTCTGAGGATGATAAGCTGTGCTGAACTTCAATCGAGTCCCCAAACTTTCTTGTAAACTCCTCCAAAAGTGCGACAAGAATCGAGTGTCCCGATCGGACACGATGCTTACCGGCACTCCATGCAATCTGACAATCTCCTGCATGTATCGCTCTGCCAAAGTCTCCGTCGATTGACCAACCCGAAAAGGAATAAAGTGAGCTGCCTTGGTCAAACGATCAACAATCACCCATACGGCATTGTTGCCCTTTGGACTCCGCGGTAAAGCCGTCACGAAATCCATGGTTATATGTTCCCACTTCCACCGAGGAATCGGAAGTGGTTGCAACAAACCAGCAACCCTTTGGTGTTCAGCCTTGACTTGCTGACACACTAAGCACTTAGCCACGAAGCGAGCAATTTCCCGTTTCATACCTTCCCACCAGAAATGCTGTCGAATATCTCGGTACCTCTTTGTCCCTCCTGGATGTACAGAGTAAGCTGAACTGTGTGCCTCCTTCATAAGCTCTTCACGCATATCTCCTTTTGGCACACACACACAGCTACCATATCTCAACGAACCATCTTCGTGGATCAGTAAATCGGTTCGTAGTCCGGCTTCAACCTGCTCTCGAAACTTTTGTAGCCTAGGATCCTGCGATTGCGCCACTTTAATCTTCTTAACTAAGGACGGCTGTACTTGCAACTGCATCAACTGTCCCGTAGCATGTGGTAGCACAACCTCCAAGTCAAATCTCCGAAAATCCGCAATGATCTCTCTTTGTGCGGTCAATACCTGAATTGCTGGTAACCGACTCAGCGCATCCGGCACGACGTTGACTTTTCCCGGATGGTACTTAAGATCAAGGTCATAGTCGGCCATCAGCTCCAACCATCTGCGTTGCCTCATGTTCAACTCCTTCTGAGTGAACACATACTTTAAACTCTTGTGATCAGTAAAGACTTCAACTCTCTCGCCCAAAAGGTAGTGTCTCCAAATCTTCAGGGCGAAGATCACGGCTGGAAGCTCTAAGTCATGAGTCGGATAGTTCTTCTCATGAGTCTTCAGTTGTCTCGATGCGTAAGCGACGACTTTCCCATTCTGCATCAAAACACATCCCAATCCTTTTCCAGATGCGTCGCTGTGAATCACCAGCCCTCCTGAATCATCCGGTACGGTTAGGATAGGAGCGGTTATCAACTTCTGCTTCAACGTCTCGAAGGCCAATGCACATCCATCCGTCCAAACAAACGGTACCTCCTTGCGCGTAAGCTTGGTTAACGGCTCAGCCAAACGAGCGAAGTTCTCCACAAATCTCCTGTAGTATCCGGCGAGTCCAAGAAAACTTCTTATCTCCGCAACATTCTTTGGAATAGGCCAATCTCGAACTGCTGTAATCTTCTCGGGATCAACGACGATTCCATTGCCCGACACAACATGCCCCAGAAACTTCACTTCTTCCAGCCAGAATTCGCACTTACTCACTTTCGCGAATAACTTCTCTTGTCTCAGCGTCTGCAGTGCGATCCTTAAATGCTCAGCGTGCTCCTCCGGACTCTTCGAGTACACCAGAATATCGTCAATGAATACCACAATAAACTGGTCCAAGAATGGTGAAAAGATCCTGTTCATCAAATCCATGAATATTGCCGGCGCATTCGTCACCCCGAAGGGCATCACTAGATATTCGAAATGTCCATATCGAGTTCGAAACGCCGTCTTGCAAATGTCTTCTGCTTTCACTCGGACCTGATGATATCCTGATCGCAAATCCAGTTTCGAGAATACCCTCGCGCCACTAAGCTGCTCAAAAAGTTCTCCAATGCGAGGGATCGGGTACTTGTTCTTAATAGTCACCCGGTTCAATTCTCGATAATCAAAGCACATCCTTCTCGTGCCATCCTTCTTCTTTACTAAAAGAACTGGAGCTCCCCAAGGTGAGTTGCTGCTTCGAATCCAACCCTTCTCGAGTAATTCACCAACTTGTTTCTTAACTTCTTCCAATTCCACCGGTGCCATCGGATAATAAGATTTTGATACTGGCGCTGCACCAGCAATAAGGTCAATCACAAACTCCACATCTCGCTTCGGCGGTAAGCCTGATATATCTTCAAACACATCCATAAAATCGCGAACAACTGACGGCTCTTCATTACTATCCACTACCATTGCTGCAAGAACACTGTTTGTCGGCCTAGCCCTAAACTCGACTGGCCCGACGGAACTGCTTCCTCCAGTGAAAGTAAACTTAGGATGTCCGGGAATCTGGAAAATTACTTTCCTTGCCCTACAATCGATGTGTGCGTGGAAGGTGCCAAGAAAATCCATTCCCAAGACTACTTCATAACTGCCCGTATCTATCACCAAGAAATCTGCAAAAAGCTCCCGTCCGCAAACAACAACTGTACAATCTTTACATTCCTTACTAGCTATGATTTTCCCATTCCCAGTGTGTATGTCCCAGAAACTAGACAGGGTCGTGCAGGTAATCGAGTGTGTAGTTATAAATTTGGATGACATAAAACAGTGGGATGCTCCGAAATTAAATAATGCCAATGTGGAAAACCATGAACGAGTAAATTACCTGAAACCCCTTCTCCTGATGCCTTAGCTTCCTCAGCTGTCGGCATGAAAGCTCGAGCCTGATTAGATCCTTGATTCAACTGTCTCTGCCCTTGGAACGGTCTCTGCGGAGGCTTCTGAACATCATCCCTTGTACGAAGCTTCGACGGACAAGCACTAACGGCGTGATCTGCCGCTCCACATCTAAAACAGAGTCCCAGCCTCTTACGACACTCCTTTCGCACATGTCCGGGTATATGGCAGTAGTTACAAACCACGCTCCCTTTCCGATCACCCACAATCGTTTTCTTCATTGGTGCTATGCTGCGCCTGTTCACCGGAATACTTCTACGTACAGACGTTTGGTTCAGTGCAAAAGCCGGTTCCAGCTCGGTCTGTTCCTTTAGATTCTCCAGCAATCCCCTTATCACTCTACGCCTGGCGGCTAAGACCGCACGTCTTTGGTCCATCTTCAAATTCTGACCGGCCATATTCCTGGAAATCAAAGTACCCAACATTAGCATGATGATAGATTCTGGGTATAGATCAAGGCTAGAACTCCAAGATACTTAAATAGAGTACTGCATTGTAGCTATGCCGCGGTATCATAGCCGCAATTACTTAACTCCACCCAAGTCGCCTAAGTCCTAGAGATAACAAGGAATTAGGTTTTCGAATTGACAATGCAAAGTAAGTTTGCATGTCGACATGATCCGGAAGAATGATTCAAGGATGGTAAAACGGTCAAAGTGGCAGGACATGTTTCCTAAACACGGGTATTCTGATTCGTGTATCGGGTGCAATACCCAACTACAAGGAATCAACCCAATTAACCTATGGCTCTGATACCAAAAGAACCATGTCACGCCCCGCTTTCCAGAGTACGCAAGATTGGGCACGTGACATAGCCAACCATGCTACCTGTGGGTAGGATGTATCCATCCACAGTCACATTACGGTTGCAGAGATATCAAGAACAATAAAATAAACTAATCTAATACATGTCCAAATCCATAATAACAAGAATCAATAAACAGTAAGTGCGGAAGCAAATGATCCAATACAATAAATAAACAGTACGTCCCATAATGCGGGCTCACATCTGGAAATGAAATGAAAATAAATAAACTAAACCCTAAGGAACTCACCGTTCAGCCTGCTGGCTGAAGTACTCCTGCTCGGTCGTCGACAGTGGTACGGAATCTGGGCCATGCAAAACCCAGACGTCAGCGCGTCATGACATCAAGTATATAGTATAGACATGGTAATAAACAATGCAGGTATGAACATGAATAAAACAGCACCAAGAAATAGCAGAACAGGGTAGTGTGCATTGGTGACTAAACTGTCCTATCAGGTTTCTACTCTACAGTCTTTGAAATCAATTGATGAATCGTCGATGTAACTCAATAGTATCCCGTGCGTGCCCGGGACCACGGTCAAGGTCCTCGGGGCTGAATCCGAGACGTGCCGCTAAGCAGTAATATGTAGCTGGATGGATGAGTGATGTCAGCATCATCACTCCGGGACCGGCCAAGCCCGTAAGACTGATCAGAACATGTATCGAACTGTTGAGTTACAAGTCGGTTTCACCTTTGATTTCCCCATACCCCCAAGCTATGTATGTCAGGTCAGGTATTCAGTAGTCAAGGACTAATGCCAACACAAAATCAGGTAAAATAGGTCTGTCTGGATAGACGGCAGGAATGGTCAGGTTTGTCGGCATTAGGCATGAAATCAGGTAACAGGTCAGGTCACGTTTTAACAGGTTGAGTCGATATGTATAGGGTGTCATGTCCGGTGTATCAGTACATGTGTCAGATGTATCAAGATCGGTCGATAAGTAACGCAATCAAATGTATGCTGATAACAGGTATAGTAACGAATAAAGAACAACAGTAGGAACGACAATAACAATATTATTCCATGTAAACACCGTGATGCTTTGTATTCTCTTATCAACAGGTTCAAGCACCCTTGGGGTGCAATAGTCACAAAGTGAAACAATATCAACAACATACGTAATGAAGCTACATGAATTTAAACTGAAGCATAATAATTGTCTCATGGGTGATTTAACAAATGAAGTGAGGACGATCTACTTGGTTTAGTTAGTTAATGTGTGAATTAATAGCAGACCGGTTAATTACAAGCAACTACTATATTTATTTAATGTTACGGATAATTGTGACCATCAATTCTAAGTTATAAAAAGATATCGATGTTACTAATAGCTGTGTGGTTATAATATGATGATTAAGTTTGTAGCAAGACTTGATCTTGTGTACTAGCATGTTAAAGCAAGTATTCGGATACTTGCCTCGACGGTTTCGCAAACCGGAAAGCACGGATGCAAAGTCGGCAGAAAACACGAGACGGGTGCACGGGCCACGGATCGAGTCCCAACAGAGAACAACGGGATCACACGGACCAGGGTACTTCGCTGGAGCGTCGGGTTCAAAAGACGGCACGGTCGGATTCCGGCAAAAGTCATCGGCAACGAGTTAGCAACATGATATACGTAATAAGATCAGCGGGGGGGGATTTTGCACAAAAGGAAAGATGAGGAAGGCTTACCGGGAGACACCAGGGGTAACCCCGGCGGACTCGACGGCGCTGGAACGCCGGCGAGGCAGCGACGGCGGCTGCGAAGGCCTGAACAGCCACTGGGTTCGCTGGAGAGGGGGTGCGACGAGTAGAGGAGGGTGGTGGTCGGCTCTGGTGATCGAGGGGGGAAAGGAGGTGGCGCGGGTGACGTCGACGAGGGTCGACGGCGCGGTTCCCGGCGACCCGGGATTGGTGCTAGGGTCGGCTCGGGTCTGGTGGCGTCGGGGTTGGGTGCAGGCGCGGGACGAGACGAAGGAAGGAGGTAGGAGGGTGCGGCTAGGCTCGTGGTGGCGAGGGCGGCGACGGCGAGGTCGCGTGGAGGTCGACGGCGATGTCCGGAGGTGGCTAGGGTTAGGGTTCGGGGTTCGCTGGGTTTTCTCGTGATGGGGAGGAAGGTGAACAGGGGCGGCTGCATGAGGGAATTATATAGGAGGAGAGAGGGAGAGATTGGAGAGAGAGAGGGAGAAAGATTTGATGAGGAGAGAGATAGGGAGTGTTTGTTAGAGAGAGAGAGAGAAAGAGAATGGAGAGAGACAGAGAGAGGCGGAGAGAGATAGAGAGTGGAAGGGGGCCCACGAGGGATTTAAATCCCTCATGATTGGCTGCCCAAGATAAAGTAAATGATTTTGAAAGGATTTTAACTGTTAAGGATATATATTCGTATAATTTTTAGTTTATGATATTTAATTAAATGGGCCTTTTTGGCGCTAAATGAAACATCTCCAAATCGCGCCCGGGTTGCGCCCAAATGTTCCAAATTCAAATTATAGGATTTTAAGCGGTTTCCAAATTTTGAAAAGAGGTGTTTTGTAATTAAAATGCATGCCCCCAAGTCGGACACTTGCACGCGCACGTAGTCGTCCAAACTTGCCCGTTTCACCGAACAGAACGGAATCTCGACACGCGGACGCTACCACGCGACTAGTGGCGACGAGTAGGCCAATATGGATATTTTTAATTTCATTTTAGGAGTTAAAATTTGTTATGTGCCAAAATGACTTAGCCGGTTAAAATTTAGCAAAAAACACCAGAAAATCAGGATAATTGGAAATGAGCAATATATAACCCTCAACTAGTAATAGAGATAGTATTATTGGGCTCGGGTGTTACAGTTAAATTCTGTTAAGGAAAGATTCCTTAATAATCTTTCCAAATAACAAGATTGTGCTCTGTAAATCAGAGCACCGTTGGATCAATGATCCAATGGTAAATAAAAATTACCAAAAGACAGAATAAATTCTGTATGGAAAGATTTTCCAATCTTGTTAAAAACAAGAAGATTGCCTTCTGTAAAACAGAAACCCTAGGATCAAAGATCCAATGGTGGGGAAACATCCCCAAATCAATCAGAGAAAGATCTCTTTAACCGATTCAACAAATCAGCCACCCTATAAAAAGGCCCCTAGACTTCAAGTCTGAGAGATAGAAAAAGAGAGAGAAACCTCCCCAAAAACTTTGAGAAAATTCAAAGAGCAAGCTCATGCAAGAAGATCTTTCTTCAAGGTAAAAATGATGATGATGAACATAGAGATGAAATCATCTCATAAAAAGAAGAATTCATTTCTTTAAAAAGATCATAGATCTACAAAGACAAAAAGTCTTTCATAAAGAGATCAAAAGATCTCATCATGAAATAAAAGAAGAACTTACTTCTCACGGATCATAGATCTATAAGACTAAAGTCTTTCTAAAAGAGATCATGAACATCTCATTATAAAAAGTAGGATAATTCAATTCTCTTAAGGATCATAGATCCATAAAGGCAAAGCCTTTCATCAATATAAGAGATTGAAACAAAATAAGAACGGTTTTTCTTAGATCTTGAGACAAAGTCACTTTTAAAAAGCTCAGATCATAAAATTGATCAAATGCGCTTTGCGCTCTTGAACTGCGCTTTTGCGCTCTCTGGACTGGCGCTCAGCGCCAAATGCGCCACGTGTCAATCACGTATGCGCCAATTAACCACTAGCGCTTTGCGCTCTTGAAATAGCACACTGCGCTCATGGGCTGGCGTTCAGCGCCAAGCGCACCACGTGTCACTCACGTGTGCGCCACTAAACTGAAAGCGCAATGCACTCATAGATTAGCGCTCAGCGCTCATAAACTGGCATCACGCGCTCATCATCTGGCTCCAAGTGCGACACGTGTCCCTTACATGTGTGCCATGTGGCAGAAGTGCACTGCGCTTTTTGACTGGCGCAAAGCGCCTAGCGCGCCACGTGTTGCGCTGACAGAACATAAATTGTTCTTTAATAAGCCCAGAGCTCTGATGAATGCTCAGCATTCAATAAAGGACAAAAACATTGTCAAGAAATAAATCAATGCTCAACATTGTTAAAAGGGCCAAGCCCAAATAAAGGCTCAACAGCCCAAAATAAAATGTTTAACATTTATTAGACTTAGCCCAAGATTGGCCATAAGTCCTCAACTCATAATAATTGAGCTCATCTGCTCATAAATATGTTAACAGATCTTACCCCAAATCTGACTACAGATCTTTCAACCAACTCACGTCGATTCGAGGGTACATCTCTTTACTCCTCTGATATTTGTCGTTGTAATCCTTCAACGTCTTCAGAGAGGTGACAGGTCCCGACAACCAAACATTCTACGGACTGTGGGGTCCTTTAAAACCCATGGACTTTGATGTCCTTAATCTTGACTGTGAGGTCTTTAAACTCACGGACTATGATGTCCTTAACCTTGACTGTGAGGTTTTTAAACTCACGGACTATGATGTCCTTAACCTCGGACTGTATGACGTCCTTAACCTCGGACCGAGATGTCCTTAAACTAACAGTGGGCCGTAATGTCCTTAAACTAATCGACCGCAATGTCCCTAAACTAACAATAGAGCCCAAATGCTCTTTTGTTGGATCTAAATGATCTCGTTAAGTTGATCTTAGTCTAAAATGAGACTCACGTATCCTTAACAAACGTTTAAGTTGATCTTAGTCTCAAATGAGGCTAACGTATCCTTAAACCCAACCCCCAAACCCAAATCTAAGAAGATACGGATTTGGACTAATCCACGCCCTACGGGCGACAACATAAATTAGTCTCCATATACAATCCACGGGCAACCAAAAACACACGAAACGAAGTGACCATCTGGAGAAGGAGAAAGTGGTTACCGTGATGCGGTAGCGTAATTAACTGCAGGGGCTTGCGCCTGCAGGGAAGAGCGTCCCCACAATCAAAAACCCCTCATCAACGGGGGGAATCTGACGAAGTCTGCTATATCGGCCGCATCCGTTTAAACCTTCGATACATGGTGCCATAAATCAACTTGGCATCTTCGAAGAGGTGGACGGATAGCACCAGTTAGCATCTGCTCTGAAATTCAGGCAAGACGGACCCGCGCGGTCGCGTCCCTGTGTTTCGGCGGGGAACAAATTCTGGCACGCCCGGTGGGACCTTTTCCTCTTTCCACTCCACACTTCGTGTGTCGTGTTCGCGAACGAATCGCGGTTTGCTATGGTTGCCCTTGTGTTCGAGGTACTAAGATTTGGTGTCTTACTCGGTGCAGAAAATGAATGATCAATAGCGTCTACCTGCACAAAATGTTCCAGCTGCAACTGCAACTCCCGTTCCGCCTCATCTGGAGGTGTAACTTACGGGGACCAGGCGGCCTCCCTGTTCACAATGCCGGTGAACCAAGTAACTCAGGCCACCACTGGGCTGTTCTTTGGGACTATGATCCCATCCATGAGCTTCAATGCCCCGATGCTGCCGCAAGAAGCCCCAAAGAAGTCGGTCTTTGATCGACTTACCACTGTCGCGGCCCCTCTCAACGGGTCCCCCAAGTCTAACACCTCATTTTTCAACAGACTGGGCCAGAATGCCAACAAGCCCGCAATACCTGAAGCAGCCATCCCAAAGCGGATAGCCATCCCGGCTCAAGCGGACGAAATCAGTGGAAAGGCTTCTCCTGACAAGAAGTCAGTCTTCACAAGGCTGGCCACTCCGGCTCCCGCTCCAGGCGAAGTAACCTCTGCCCAAAGGTCTGTATTCCATAGGTTGGACATTACTTCTCGGCGAACGTCAGTCTTCAAAAGGCTGGCACCGGTGACAACTCTCCGTCAAGACAGGGGGCATGACGAAGTCACCCCTACAACTGAGACAATCCCATCCGCACGACATGCTCAACATCGCCACTGGCGCCGAGTAAGGAAGGCCGGGGGCAACTCCTCCTATGGGCTAACTCTGCCAGCTCCCATGGTGGAAATCAATGCTGCTGTTCCAACTGGGAACAGCTTTGAACCGCTTAGGAGGGTTTGCAAGAACTCTCCGACCGCTGTGCTGAAGAGATCTCCTCTACCTATGGAGATTACTACAGAAAAAAAGCCGGAGCGGCACCCTCAGCGGCTATCCTCCAAAATTTATAAAGTCTGGCGACAGGTCCAGGAATCGGTGATTAACCAGGACTACTCTCGCCGGCCAAAGAAGCTTAAAGCTCAGCAAGAAAAGAGCCATCCCGTGGTACCATAGAAGATGTCATATGTCTGTGTGCCCGCTGTAACGGCTCCCTCAACATCAACCGCTCAAAAAAGAAGGAGGCTGTAGAAAGCCCCCGTGTCCGCGACGAACCGCAAAGACACCGAACCTAAACGCCCCAAGTTCGGGGGCATGGTAATACATACCGTTTATATGTGTAGGGTTCCTAGGCACGCTAATGAGGTCTCACAAGGCATCAACCATGCCAATTTCAAATTTTACGGTGCCGAGAAACCCTAGACTACGGATCGTTAACTAGATGTCTAGGCGAAAATGAAACTAGTTAACAACTTAACTAAAGTGTAACGGAAATACAACCTTTGTAGATCCGGTCCTCCACCTCCATAGCTCCGCAATGAAGTCTCCTCGCTGTCCAAATGAAATCCCGGGCTCTGGCGTCGGCTTCATCGGAGACATGGGCGGGCAATCTCGTCGGCTTCGTGCCGAAGATGATCTACGTCGAGGCATCGCAAGATCAAGCTCCCACTTCACCAAGTCATGAAACTTGTGAAGAAAACACCCTATACTACTTGGCAAGAGGTAGAGGATGAAGAAATAGGAAGTGGGTTCACTTTAGAATTGGATTTCTCACTCATTTCATCAAGTCACCATTGATGAAGTCTAGGTTTTCTTCTTGAAGAAGAAGAAGAAGAAGATGAAGATAATATGATAAGTCTCTTTAAAATGAAAAAGAAAATGAAAACTTATCATAATCTTAACCATAGTTAAGTGTAGAGAATGAACTAGGGTTAGTTCAAATGGTTAGGGTTAAGCATGAAACAAGAATGGTGACTAAGTCAAAGCTTCATGAAGCTTCAATAAGAAACAAAGAAAGCCACCATTCTCATCTTTATCTTTTCCAAATAAATAAATAAACAAAAAAATAAATAAATGAAAAAGAAAAACCCTAATCATCAACTTAACCATAGTTTAATTATATACACTTAACCATATGAGCAAGCATCATCAAACATGATACAAACTTGTGTACAAAAGTATATCACATATACAATGTGCACAATCCAAGTGAGAAAATCCATTTAAAGTGAACCAATACTAGTTAATGCAAAGTAATATATCAAATATATAATTATACATTAAATCATTAAATCAACACTTGATTTAACGATCCGGTCATATCGCATATAACCGACTAGTTTGCTATGTATCGGCTTATCGAACCAATCCTTGATTCGATAACTAGGTTATATCGCATATAACCATTCGATACATTCATCGCGAGAATGAAATACGGTATCACATACACGCATTATTCTCGGTCCCGCACATATCTCATATGCGCTCCTATTTCGTTTCGCTTGAACCAGGAAACCTCTGTGTAGGACTCTAAAGACTCGTCAATACGCCGGCAGCAGATGATGATCATATCAAACACCCACAAGCCGCAAGCGGTCTGCTAAACGTAACGGCCACCCGGGTATTGAGCGATCAGAAGATCGACGAGCAAGCCCGCTCACACTCCTGTGAATCCAACCAGTAACACTTACCGTACAGTCCGGTCTGATCGTCTGATATGTCGCATATCTTGCCTAGGGGTGGTAAACGTCAGACCCCAATAGCTCGATAAGTCGTGTCGATATGAGGTCTATAACAATTCGAGAAACTACTGGTAACACTTACCAGTAAATCTCAGCAACCCTGGCCAGGGATTTCCTGTTATAGCCAATCGAACACAGCGCAACATCAACTCCCTATACCGGGAGAGACGAATCCCCTCCTATCGCTCATTGCCTCCATGTGACTCGGGACTGTACCCAAAAACCACCGTTTTGCACGCCCTCTTGGACGTGGTAAGATGGAAATCAAAGCACAGTGGGAACCACACAAGACTCTATGACGATCTCGGGTCAACAGACTACTTTGTACCAGTGTCACCAGAGAACTGCCATCTGACGTAAGGTATAATACCATCTGGGAGTTCTCGGCGAGTCCGTCCAGTGTACCCAGTCTCTACTGAGCACCCGTATATCATCTCTGATGTCAAACACCAATGGATATGGGATCATCCATCGCCCATCCGTATGGGTCGAGAAGGTATACGCTAGTCTACTCTAGTATATCGATGCCCCGTCTCGATATACCCACGACTAGGGACTTTGAAGTTTGTACTTATGGACTACCATGTCCCTACTAGTATGATCCGCATCATAGTCCAGGTAGTCAAGTACACATCCTAAGGGCTTTACCAACATGTAACAGAGAGACAAACAGTATACACGTTAAGGTAAAGATCAACCAGATAGCATACTATCATGTCGAGCAAGAAAGTCCTCCCTATATATGTCCAAGCATCCACTACAATATACATCCTATGTATAGTAATGGCCTCTAGGGCATACATATAACTAACAATCTCCCACTTGCACTAGGGCCATATGTAGCAGTGGTTGTAGTATCTCATACTCAACCATCCCATAAAAGTCTCTTTCTGGGAATAGGCCTTCGTGAGTGGATCCGCCGTGCTGTCCTCTGAGTCTACTCTCCTAACCTCGATCACCCTGGAGATCAACTATCTCCATGATCAGGTGATACTGCCATAGAATATGTCTGGATCACTGATGGGACGGACGTTCCTTGGCATAAGCCACAACTCCATTGTCTCACAATGGTAGGAACTAAGTTCATCTCATGAACAAATATACATCCAGACTGCCTCTTTGGTAGCATCTTAAGTAGCGATGTATCGAGCCTTTATCGTCTAGTATGCCACGGTATCGAGCTTGGAACTCTTCCAACATACCGTCCCTTTACTGAGGGTAAAGACAATGCCTGTGACTGACTTTCAGTCGTTCTTATCACCCTGGAACCCTTCCAGTGATTCTCCCCGGGATCGGTTGATACCATCTCACTACATCTAGTGAGTATCCTAACATCCAATTACATCTATCTCATAGATGAAAACTCAGGATTTAGAAGGTATCACTTTGATCCTATGTGGAGAATCCTTGTGATAAGCGGAGATTGACTGAGCGTAGCATAGGAAACTCCTTCCCTGTCAAGAGTATGTCATCCACGTACTCTATGAGGATCGTCACCATACTCCCTACTACCTTTTTGTTTATACAAGATTCATCTACCATTTTGATGATGTCAAACTCTTTGACTAAATCATCAAAACAGATGTTCCAACTCCGCGATGTCTGCTTTATCCTATAAAGTATCTTGCACACGTTTCCGCTGCTCCCACTGTCTACGAAGCCCTCTGGCTGTGTACTTATAGACGCTCTCTTCCAAAACATCATTTAGAAAAGCAGTCATGGCACCCAACCGCCAGATATCGTAGTCATGGTATGTAGCCGTAGAAAGTAGGATCTGGATGGACTTAAGCATAGCCACTTGAAAAGGTTTCATCATTATCCGGGCCTGGTCGATGACGAAAAGCTTTAACAAGTCTAGCTTTGAAAGTCTCAAATTCTCCATCTACACCAAGTAATCTTCTCAAGATATACTTGCTCCTGATGGGGATTTAACCCTTCAGATATAGCAACCAAAGTCCATACTTTGTTGGTGTACATGGATTCCATCTCAGATCGCTAAGCATCCAGCCATTCTTACAGAGTCCCACTCCTGATGGCCAGCTCGAAACTAGTTGGGTCATCATCTTATGATGCAATCCTCGCTCCCACTATCATAGAGAAACCGAAGTATCTCTCAGGTGGGTGAGGAACCCTACTAGATCGGCGGAGAGGCTGAGGTTCATTGGTAACTATTGAATCCTTTGGTTCTTTCAAATCATCAGCTGCAGTTTGTATAGCTGGAACATTTCCAGTTCTACATAACAGACCTTGCCTCGAGCTTGTCCGGATTTTGCTTTTAGACATAGGCCGGACAACCCCAAATTTTAACTAACCTAAGATATGGGCTCTTCCCTTTCCATATCACATAGGAAGTGGTAGGCAACTGATTTGATTTGAACCCTATTCAATAGGTATGCAGCTTCTCAAGTGCATAACCCCCAAATGGAAAAAGGTAACTCAGTAGCACTCATCATAGAGCACACCTTATCATATAGGGTGTGATTGCTCCGCCCCGATATACCATCGTACTATGGTGTATACGGAGAAGTAATGCTGAGAGAGAATCTCATTCTCCTTTAGAATAGTCCAGGAATTCCGTGCTCAAGTATTCTCATCCCTGATCGCATCAAAGGACATAATACTTTTACCCGTATTTTGGATCTCTACTTCTAACTTATATTCTGTGAGTTTCTCAAAAGGTTCAGACTTGTGTTTCAACAGGAACATAGGTCTGAATCTTGAGAGATTATCAGAGAACGTAATGAAGTATAAAGAACCGGTCTTGGCATTTGTAGACAGGGGACCTACATACATCAACATGTATCATCCCAAGAGTTTACTAACTCTTTCTCCGTTTCCAATAAACGGAGCTATGGTCATCTTATCTCTGTGACATGATTGGCGAGCACAAGATGTAAATTCAAACTAATTTAAATATGCATCTTTATGTAACTCTAGCTAGTCGGGTCACATTGATCTGACCTAGTCTACAATACCTCAAGAAGGAATCGTTCAATTCTGAACTCTTTCTCTTGTGTGTGATCTATATACTAAGAACTGTAGTTTGATTTAGAACATTAATGCTTTTAGATAACGTGCCTGAACCGATCAACTTTTGATATAGGAAATGCTCAAAACATTATCCAACAATACAAAATTTTATCATTTCTTTACTTATAAAGAGACTGATATGATTTTGTATATCAGGTTCGGTATCTAATAACATTCGTTCAGAATCAATTTATTAGTAATACAGGGTGACAGTGACCAACAGACTTGGCTGCAACACTTGCCCCGTTTTCTGCCTCATGAAACTTATCACCCGTTCTCAGTTCTCTACCTTTCTGTAGCCCTATGTAACAGATTACATATCTGGGATCCTGATCCGGTATCAAATACCCAGGACGTAGAGGACATTTGAGAAACAGTTCTTTGTAATGAACACACCCGAAGGAGATGCATCATATGCACTTTCTTCGTTTGGGCGGCACGGGAATTCTGGTAATCCCCAATTTCCTGCTCTGTCTTATAACAATTATAAGTTGGAGCGTGACCAACGTTCCCCAGCTCAGTATAACAAGCGGGTTCGGTCAATATTCCGTATTATTATCTTGATTAAGGCGTGATATGGTCGCTACCTGGAGAGAGAGAGAAGAAAACACTCAGCGTGCGCTCTTGCAAGAATAGATTGGTTATGTTTTATCTAATCAGGACGGCTCCCACTGCTTTTTATCAAATCTTCCTTCAAACCCTAAAAGGAAAGACTAGCCGGGATTAATTACACACTACAAGTTCGCCAATCTTTCAGCCAGGCCAGTGTCGGTACTTTGAGGGAGGTCCCCCGTGCTTTCGCACGAACCTAATTAATGTAAACCTCGTTTTCCCAGAGGCGTAACCCCGTTGACACCTTTCTAGACACCTACTTGATCGGCTAATTGTAATGTATAAAACTCTCCCAGGAGTAACTCTTACTCGCAGCGGGTATCGGGATCCAACTATCTCATAGAAGGTATGCAATCTCATTGCAAATTTCAACACTTGAAATTCCCGATAATTTTGCCCCTAGCGTGCTATGACCTTGACGCATGCCAAACAACCCATAGTCCGCTAGTCAAGTTCAACCCGTACATTTCTTGATTGAATTAAACCCACCCGCACGACCCTTGACGCATGCCAAACAACGCCGTACGAATACCCTAATCCAATCGTATCATATGCTAGCAGATAAGCACTAGTTAGATACCGTACACTACGCCTTGACGCATGCCAAACAACCGCAGCACGAATACTAACTAGTACTTATCTGAAATGACGGAGGGCTACGACAGGTTTTTCTGAAAACCTATTGCGTAATGAACATGAAATCGTTGTAGAATCAAATGATTTTAAAAATGGAGTGCTTTTGAGGCTTTTCTAGTTTTGCTAAAGGAGTCACTCCCGATGAAGGGATCGTCGGTCCTTTCCTCGTCGAATGAGGTGCGGGATATATCATATATATCACTGTGCAAAGCAAAAACTCTTAAAAGCAATCAAAAGACAAACCGAGTGTGTAGCATCTGCCAGTTATTGCTAAAGGAGTCACTCCCGGTGAAGGGATCTCGGTCCTTTCCTCATCGAATAAGGTGCAGGATATATCATATATACCGCTGTGCAAAGCAAGAACTGTAGCTACCTGTTTTATTTTGAAATTCGATTCTACAACATCTTAGGTTTCTTTTATTTCATTAATCTCATTAATGAAGTCCCATCATTTAAGTACCTAAACATCACAAATAAATACGACGTACATTTATGCCATCCGCATTCGCCTCGATGTCCCCTCGTGCACCGTTAGGTTAGGTAACTAACGGCAGAGCAGGGCAGGGCTAGCGCGGGTGTAAAACATAAGTAACATCTATATAATATATCATATATACTATATACAGTATCTATCACAGAACATCACATGATCACATGACAGATATCGCAGCAGAAGAATCATATGAAATATTGGATATACTAGGACGTCCGTGTTTTCAATACGAGCCAGTATAAAACACGGATTCCACGGTCGTGATGAATAGCCAAACCCACACCCCTAGACCCCTACGAGAGCGGCAAGCAACCCTACCAATTCTAGAGTTAGGAGACCTGGACTCGACTCCTCGAGTTGGTCTCCCACTGGACTCCAGAACCCGGTTACTTGTGCTCCCCTCCTTAGGTCTATCCTAGTGCGGAAAAGTAAATAATATACAAAAGGTGACATCTTCCGCAACCTGGAAGTGCCCCAATAAAAGAATATTACATACAAGTTTTTACATGAATGAAAATGAAAAACACTCATCTCACATAAAAACCCCCGGCTATTCAAACACGACGATCCAATATAACATATCCAGCAACACATAACATCACATGTCATCAACGTAAGTAAATATGTACATCCCAATTGTCGTTGACATATAGCAACGAAACCGGCGATATCACATATTACACTTACGGTCACAGAAAAGAAAGTGTAAAACTACAACAGTTGGAATCCGCAATCTCTTTAGACATCACATGCCTAATCAAATGAATTCTTTAGACATCGCATGCCTAACAATTATAAACCCCGCATTTTAGTCTCATAATCGAAAACTCTTTTCAATATCAAGTCGGGTAATTCAACAAGATTCCCGACATCCTGATCGAATGCTCGTCGCAAACTTTAGTAGGCGGCCGCACCCCCGACGCCGTCGACAAAGTGCACCAAGGCGTAACACCGCTGCCGCGAGCACCCGAACGGATGCTTTCGGCGATGGGGTTCTCCTACAGTCACTTGGTCGGGGCTATGGAGCGAGGCTGTCTATTAAGTTTACCCGGCGAGTATCCGCGTACGCTACGTGATTGCGACGGACTTTTGATCACATCAAAATTCCGTGGCAACCGATCAAGTGAGACTAAACTGCTATGTTTATAACATTCATTCAGTTATCTCATAACATATTGTGAATTCCAATTATTGTATCACATTCCGAATAAAATAGAAAATGTTAAACTTTCCGATCGAACAATCGAACACCCAAGTTTTCCCTAAACAGCTCAACTCATGAAACAAGTCTAAAAACATTCAGTTCGTGCCTCGGTACCAACGGTGCAGCCGTAGAAGGGTCAAGCCAACGCCTCACATGTGGCACGCCGTACTGCCCCAAACCCGAAGGTTCAAAGGGCAGTTCAAGACGGTCACATAATCGAGTTATGGTTTGTTGTCTTCTAGAGGGACCATCGCGTTACTTGCACTACTTAGAACGTCTTTAAACCTCAGAAAAATCCAACACTTGGAAATTTTCCAACAAGGGAAAAGTTGGGTATTTATATCCGGTCGAACTTTTTAACATATTCTAAAATTATCCGGAAAGCCACATAGACAAAACTTGATAATCCGATCGAACTGTCGAATCCCCAAAACAACCCCAGAAAATTCAACTCTTGAATAAATATTAAAAATACCCATAAAACTCAGCACTGTTAAATAGGAGTTACTGTGCAAATTTGGGAGGGTGACGTCATACTTTTGCCGCGGAACCGCCGCATAAGCTAGGCTTATGCCGCGGTTCCGCCGCCATCTTGAAGCAACTTTTGTCAAATTTTGCACCGTAATTCTTATAATTCCCTGCTAAATTTTTTAAGCATTTTTAATCTGGAAAAAACCCAGTTTTTGAAAAAAGTCCAGAGAGCGGGTCGGATTAGGGTTTCGGGGTTTGTTCGGATTTGAAATTCCGTCTATGGATCGCCTAAGGCTCTAGCTAGGCTCTGATACCACTGTAGGGTTTCTAGGCACGCTAATGAGGTCTCACAAGGCATCAACCATGCCAATTTCAAATTTTACGGTGCCGAGAAACCCTAGACTACGGATCGTTAACTAGATGTCTAGGCGAAAATGAAACTAGTTAACAACTTAACTAAAGTGTAACGGAAATACAACCTTTGTAGATCCGGTCCTCCACCTCCATAGCTCCGCAATGAAGTCTCCTCGCTGTCCAAATGAAATCCCGGGCTCTGGCGTCGGCTTCATCGGAGACATGGGCGGGCAAGCTCATCGGCTTCATGCCGAAGATGATCTACGTCGAGGCATCGCAAGATCAAGCTCCCACTTCACCAAGTCATGAAACTTGTGAAGAAAACACCCTATACTACTTGGCAAGAGGTAGAGGATGAAGAAATAGGAAGTGGGTTCACTTTAGAATTGGATTTCTCACTCATTTCATCAAGTCACCATTGATGAAGTCTAGGTTTTCTTCTTGAAGAAGAAGAAGAAGAAGATGAAGATAATATGATAAGTCTCTTTAAAATGAAAAAGAAAATGAAAACTTATCATAATCTTAACCATAGTTAAGTGTAGAGAATGAACTAGGGTTAGTTTAAATGGTTAGGGTTAAGCATGAGACAAGAATGGTGACTAAGTCAAAGCTTCATGAAGCTTCAATAAGAAACAAAGAAAGCCACCATTCTCATCTTTATCTTTTCCAAATAAATAAATAAACAAATAAATAAATAAATGAAAAAGAAAAACCCTTATCATCAACTTAACCATGGTTTAATTCTATACACTTAACCATATGAGCAAGCATCATCAAACATGATACAAACTTGTGTACAAAAGTATATCACATATACAATGTGCACAATCCAAGTGAGAAAATCTATTTAAAGTGAACCAATACTAGTTAATGCAAAGTAATTTATCAAATATATAATTATACATTAAATCATTAAATCAACACTTGATTTAACGATCCGGTCATATCGCATATAACCGACTAGTATGCTATGTACGGCTTATCGAACCAATCCTTGATTCGATAACTAGGTTATATCGCATATAACCATTCGATACATTCATCGCGAGAATGAAATACGGTATCACATACACGCATTATTCTCGGTCCCTCACATATCTCATATGCGCTCCTATTTCGTTTCGCTTGAACCAGGAAACCTCTGTGTAGGACTCTAAAGACTCGTCAATACGCCGGCAGCAGATGATGATCATATCAAACACCCACAAGCCGCAAGCAGTCTGCTAAACGTAACGGCCACCCGGGTATTGAGCGATCAGAAGATCGACGAGCAAGCCCGCTCACACTCCTGTGAATCCAACCAGTAACACTTACCGTACAGTCCGGTCTGATCGTCTGATATGTCGCATATCTCGCCTAGGGGTGGTAAACGTCAGACCCCAATAGCTCGATAAGTCGTGTCGATATGAGGTCTATAACAATTCGAGAAACTACTGGTAACACTTACCAGTAAATCTCAGCAACCCTGGCCAGGGATTTCCTGTTATAGCCAATCGAACACAGCGCAACATCAACTCCCTATACCGGGAGAGACGAATCCCCTCCTATCGCTCATTGCCTCCATGTGACTCGGGACTGTACCCAAAAACCACCGTTTTGCACGCCTTCTTGGACATGGTAAGATGGAAATCAAAGCACAGTGGGAACCACACAAGACTCTATGACGATCTCGGGTCAACAGACTACTCTGTACCAGTGTCACCAGAGAACTGCCATCTGACGTAAGGTATAATACCATCTGGGAGTTCTCGGCGAGTCCGTCCAGTGTACCCAGTCTCTACTGAGCACCCGTATATCATCTCTGATGTCAAACACCAATGGATATGGGATCATCCATCGCCCATCCGTATGGGTCGAGAAGGTATACGCTAGTCTACTCTGGTATATCGATGCCCCGTCTCGATATACCCACGACTAGGGACTTTGAAGGATGTACTTATGGACTACCATGTCCCCACTAGTATGATCCGCATCATAGTCCAGGTAGTCAAGTACACATCCTAAGGGCTTTACCAACATGTAACAGAGAGACAAACAGTATACACGTTAAGGTAAAGATCAACCAGATAGCATACTATCATGTCGAGCAAGAAAGTCCTCCCTATATATGTCAAAGCATCCACTACAATATACATCCTATGTATAGTAATGGCCTCTAGGGCATACATATAACTAACAATATGGATTCCGGAAAAGAAGAAAGCCGTGCTTCTACGGGTCATCGACCGCTTACCCGATCGATAACGAAGGCTCAGGAACAACAACAGCAGAAAATTCAGGAGATGCTGACTGCAATGGCCGCACTCACTGGGCCAAAAGAAAATCCAGAGACCTCAGAGCAGCGTCGGGAACAAGAAACTGATACCGAGTTCCTTCGAAGAATGCTCGAGAGGAAAGAAAAAGAGGCTGCGGAGCAGGCGGCCAATATAAAACGAATGGCTCTTTTGTTCCAAGACATGGCTGGGATGATGTTACTGCCAGAACCTCCGGTTGAAGACCCCCCGATTATCATTGAAGACGACAGAGGGGAGACATCGAACCCCCCTCCGGCCCTTTCAGCAGCCAAAGAAGAGACAATCTCTAAGGCCGCCTTGGACGACTACATTGCTCAGTAAATATGAGTTCACCAGGCGAACGAAGCTGCCAAGCAGATCGTTAAGACTGGACGACCCTATCCAGGCTGGGATGACCAAATAAGGTACCCGCCGGGATATACAATCCCTAAATTTCATGTATATAAGGGGACGGGGAATCCGCATCAGCACGTTGCTCAATTCAGGGCTCTATGTGGCAACACTAGAGGTGATGATAAACTTCTGCTCCGCTAGTTTGTTAGTAGCTTGTCGAAAACGGCGTTCGAGTGGTATTCTGAACTTCTAAATGACTCTATCAAGACATTTGCGGAGATGGAGCTACTATTCACCCAGCGTTTCGCGAGTGTTAGTGAACGCACCCCTATAACGACATTGATCAATGCCAGGGTGAAGCCAGGCGAGACATGGGTTCAATACGCAATACGATGGCGGAACCTGTAGTCAAAGTGCGAACATCGCATAGAGGAAGCTCCAGCCGTAGGCATGTTCGTAGGAACCCTCGACCCTCCGGCGACCATTTCTCAATTCATGATGTTCTTCAAGCCGACCACTTTCTAGGCCTTGATCGACAAGCTGGCCTAAATGGACCAGATGGGCCATAGACCGCTCTCTTCAAAGACGGAGCTTCGAAATGAAAAAGGGAAAGGAAAAGCAACTTTCATCGCCAATACTCAACAACAGCTGAGCAACTTAAAGCCGGTTGTTCGCCAAAACAACATGCGTCTATGCCCATCCCTCGAGGAGAGACTGGGACATCCTTACTCGTTTCCCCAGGATAAAACGAGGAGACTGTTCGAGCTGGCAGTGCGCAACGGACTCATCAATCTGCCGGATCCAAAATGTTCGTTGCAGCCAGGCGATGTCAACAATCCTAATTACTGCCCTTACCACCAAGCAGTAAGCCATCCAATCGAAAATTACTTCGTCTTCAAAGGCTGGATTGAGAACCAATACCAACAAGGCAAGTTCGCATTATCCGAAAACTGGAAGGTGAACCCGCCACAGCTTCATGCCCCTAAAAAGGTGGACATGCCGGGGGCATCGTGCTCATTCATAGAGAAAGCCCCATGACCGAAAAGTCCGTAAACTAGAAATTCACCTCAAATACGGCAACGACGGACCGAAATGTCCTAAAACTAACATCGGACCAAAACGTCCTTAAAACTAACAATGGACCACTATGTCCTAAAACTGGCGTCGGACTGAAAAGTCCTTAAACTAACGATGGACCACTATGTCCTAAAACTGGCTGTTGACCGAGACGTCGATAAACTACTGTGGACTGCAGCATCCCAAGACTGACACAAAAAAGATAAAATATAAAAAAAAGGAAGAAAAAAAACGGTATGTCCATAAACAAAATGGGCACGGATGAAAACCCGAAAGGGCTCCGTGAGTAAAAACAGCAGGGCTACCGGCGAGTTTTTATGAAAACCCGAAAGGGCGCAACCTCGTTAAAAGACACTTGCAAGGTCTTCTCGACCTAGTGAGGAGAAACCACCTGCGTGAGATCCTTACGACTCACAAGGGAGAAACACACTTAGGAATCCTCATGATTCTTAAGGAGAAATTACACTTACGAGGTCCTCACGACTCGTAAGGAGAACCCTCTTATGAGACCCTCACGGCTCATAAGATTCAAAAGCCTTAAGTTACAGGGATCTGAACCTGTTCTTAAGCCATCACAATCTCCAGCATTGCCCTACAAGCGGTTCAATGCTGACCCTTGTATACAATCCACGGGCGCGAATAAACATTTCCCTAACAAAGTCCTACCCACGACTGGGGATATGTTTACACAGTGGACAACCCTTATAAGTCCTCTCGACTTATGAGGAGAAAATACTCTTGTAAGATCCTTACGACTTATAAGAGACCATACACTTAAGAATCCTCACGATTCTTAAGAAGAAAAACGCACATACGAGATCCTCACGACTCATAGGGAGATATACCTTTATGAGACCCTTACGGCTCATGAAGTCAAAAGTCTTAGTCGACAGGATCCTAACCCTGTCTACTAAGCCACCTTTGTTCGAATCGACGAAGGCAAATGATGATTCGCTCCTGGCAATATCCCAGTTGTAGCGATACTGATGCCGAAATCGGTGTCAAATCCCAAACTCGCAGCGAAAAGCCAGCGAGCCACAAATGCATATGAAATAGCCGAAATGATGGGGCAACTTGCAACAAAATCGGCAAGTAAAATATATGCATATGAAATAGCCGAAATGATGAGGCAACTTGCAACAAAATCAGCAAGTAAAATATATGCATATGAAATAGCCGAAATGATGGGGAAACTTGCAACAAAATCAACAAGTAAAATATATGCATATGAAATAGCCGAAATGGTTGGGAAACTCGCAATAGAAAAGCAGCGAGTAAAAATAAAACAAAAAATAGCCGAAATGATTGGGCACCGCGAAAAATAGCCGAAATGATTGGGTAATCGCGACTTTCGCGATATAAAAGCTGAAATGATAGAGCATCGCGGAAAGACAACAAAAAATACATATGAAATAAAAAAATTTGCCCTATAGGTAAGATCACATCGATCCTTGTATACAATCCAGGGGCACAAACAAAAAGGGAATCACACCTTCCCCCCAGGCTCCATCCGAAAGAGAGCCAAGTCTCGACGGTTCGCAGACAACCTAGAGACCACCTCAACATTCGTCCCGTTACAGCAGACGCAACGGCAACAAAACGGAGTGACGGAAAAATCCCAACTCCACCTCAGCATTCGTCTCGTCACACCAGACGCAATGTCAATGACGGCCTTCCTTCACAGTCCAGCAGGATGCAGATGCAATGTCAACGAAAGACCTCATGGTCGAAACAAAGCGGAGTGACGGCAAAATTCCAACTCCACCTCAGCATTCGTCTCGTTACACCAGACGCAATGTCAACAACGGCGTTCTTTCGCAGTCCAGCAGGATGCAGATGCAACGTCAACGAAAGACCTTACGGTCGAAACAAAGCAGAGTGATGGAAAAATACCAGCTCCACCTCAGCATTCGTCTCGATGCAACAGACGAGATGTCACTACAGCGTCCTTCCTCCAACATGATTCGGACACGCCAAAGCAAACGAAGCGAAGGCCAAATTCCTAGCTTCAGAGTCTTGACGGCAACTTATATAAAACCTGAAAGACTATCAGAGATCATCCCACACCAGTGCGGAGTGGTCACCACCTCGACGTTCGTCTCGATACAGCAGACGAGATGTCACTATAGCGTCCTTCCTCCAACAGGATTCGGACACGCCAAAGAAAACGAAGCGAAGGCCAAATTTCTAGCTTCAGGGTCTTGACGACAACTTATATAAAACCTGAAAGACTGTCGGAGATCATCCCACACCAGCGCGGAGTGGTCACCACCTCGACATTCGTCTCGATACAGCAGACGAGATGTCACTACAGCGTCCTTCCTCCAACAGGATTCGGACACGCCAAAGCAAACGAAGCGAAGGCTAAATTCCTAGCTTCAGGGTCTTGACGGTAACTTATATAAAACCTGAAAGACTACCGGAGATCATCCCACATGGAGTGGTCACCACCTCGACGTTCGTCTCGATACAGCAGACGAGATGTCACTACAGCGTCCTTCCTCCAATAGGATTCGGACACGCCAAAGCAAACGAAGCGACGGCTAAATTCCTAGCTTCAGGGTCTTGACGGTAACTCATATAAAACCTGAAAGACT
This sequence comes from Agapanthus africanus, assembly GCA_030015575.1. Classification (NCBI taxonomy): domain Eukaryota; kingdom Viridiplantae; phylum Streptophyta; class Magnoliopsida; order Asparagales; family Amaryllidaceae; genus Agapanthus; species Agapanthus africanus. Next base: position 353,775,372 of record CM057351.1, read on the forward strand.
ACCGGAGATCATCCCGCATGGAGTGGTCACCACCTCGACGTTCGTCTCGATACAGCAGACGAGATGTCACCACAGCATTCTTCCTCCAGCAGGATTCAGACGCGACAATCAAACAACGGAGCCACGGCAAAGTCGCTAGTTCCAAGCCTCGACGGTTCACACGCAACCTATAGACAACCGCGACATTCGTCTCGATACAGCAGACGCAATGCCAGCAAACGAAGCGAAGGCCAAATTCCTAGATTCAGGGTCTTGACGGTAACTCATATAAAACCTGAAAGACTACCGGAGATCATCCCGCATGGAGTGGTCACCACCTCGACGTTCGTCTCGATACAGTAGACGAGATATCACCACAGCATTCTTCCTCCAGCAGGATTCAGATGCGACAATCAAACAACGGAGCCACGGCAAAGTCCCTAGTTCCAAGCCTCGATGGTTCACATGCAACCTAGAGACAACCGTGACATTCGTCTCGATACAGCAGACGCAATGCCAGCAAATGAAGCGAAGGACAAATTCCTTGCTTCAGGATCTTGACGATAACTCATATAAAACCTGAAAGACTACCGGAGATCATCCCGCATGGAGTGGTCACCACCTCGACGTTCGTCTCGATACAGCAGACGAGATGTCACCACAGCATTCTTCCTCCAGCAGGATTCAGACGCGACAATCAAACAACAGAGCCACGGCAAAATCCCTAGTTCCAAACCTCGACGGTTCACCAACAACCTAGAGACAACCGCGACATTCGTCTTGATACAGTAGACGCAATACCAGCAAACGAAGCAAAGGCTAAATTCCTAGCTTCACGGTCTTGACGGCAACTCAAATAAAACCTGAAAGACTATCGGAGATTATCCCACACCAGCGCGGAGTGGTTATGACTCATCGGGGCTCCCCAAAATGAGCCTAATCTCAAGTAAAAAGCGGCATGGAAAAATTCCTAACGCTTGCTCTTCAGACGGTCAAACTGCTTAGGAGGATTGCTTGAAGACGTCTTGTCCAGCCCTCGAAGGGATCAGAGACACGACAGTCGCAAGGCTACTCGAACAGCAAGATTGCCTATCGAGGAATACATCAGCCAACGCGACGGTACGACGGACAAAACCCAAGTACCACAGACCCTAACGGACCTCTGTCGTAAAGAGCAGAGGTTAACTGTGACGTTAGAATATTCTTGCGAAAACTGCTCGATTCGTCTCGACTCGTGAGGAAATTAGTGTCTTTGCGAGAACTTCTCAAATCGTCTCGACTCATAAGGAAAAGCCTTAGGCAGCAGGGATTAAAAAACCTGTTTCCTAAGCACTGGGGCCCTGCAAGTCGGTCTAAAATGGACTCTTGCATACTATTCACGGGCCATACTCTCCAAAGTCGAATCTCGACAAGGAGGGAAACAACCACTTACGAGTCCTCTCGACTTGTAAGAGGGAAAATTCTCTTGTGAGATCCTTACGACTTATAAGAGAAAAACACACTTAGGAATCCTCACGATTCCTAAGGAGAAAATACACCTACAAGATCCTCTCGACTCGTAGGGAGAAAAGTCTTTATGAGACCCTCACGGCTCATGAAGTTGAAAAGCCTTAGGCAACATATCTGAACCTACTTCCTAAGCCATCGCTACCTTTCGAAGAATTCAAAACGGAATGCTCTCTCTATCATCTGCAGGCTAGGCTTACTAAAGTGACATGCCGATAACAAAGAAAAGAAGAAAGCAAGAAATGACGCAAGATAGTACGAAAGAAGTGTATCTTTTATTCATAAATTCAATTGAGTACAATTTACATCATATGAAAGGATAAAAAGGGGGGATACATTTTATTCAAAAGTTACAAGTGGTGCAAAAACAACTATTGGGAGGGAAGCATTTTCAATAGACCATTCAGCCGCTCGCGCATTCCCCTCAGCCTCTTTTCACGGTCAGCTGCCACGACCAACTCTGCTTCAACCTGAGCTCGTTGATGCAAATAGGATGAAAGTTGCTCTTCGACGACCCGCTGAGCTACCCTATGATTCTGTGCATTTCGCTCGATCAGGTCGAGCTTCCGCCTCAGCGTCAACCCGTCAAAAATACATCGTAGAAGGATTTCGAAGATAACTTTCAACTGTGCAGCGTTTGCGTCAACTTGAGCATGCAATCGAGCAGATTCTCTTGAAACTTCTTCACACTCCTTACGCTTTAAGGCCACTTCCAGTTCAAGATGGCGGAAGTAGGGAGTGCTCTCCTCGACCCACGCAGCCTGTTGAGAGTTCATAGCCAAGACCTCGGGAGCAGGACGTCCGATCTCGAGCTCATGCAGACAAGCCTCAATTTACCTAAAGTGATTAACCCAAGACTCAACGACGCCCTCGCTGTAAAAGTGCACGAGCGTCGCCAGCATGGGATTAACCTCAGCAGCAAAATCTGTAGCAAGGGCAGGAGTCTCCGCGTCAAGCTCCTCGAGATGATCACTTAGCATACGCAGACTATTCACAGCGCCTTTTGAAGATAGACGTCTGGAAAAAGGGCCCGCTGGCATTATGATTCTAGACTCGAATGAAGCTGAAGTCGGTGTTAGCTGCAAAGCAAATCACAGTCAAATAACGGTTCAGGAAATAAAGGAGGTTCATGAACAACGGAGTTTACTATACGGGCTGCAGCAGGTGGCAAAACCGGGAGTACCGGTGGTGCAACTGTTCTTTCGTCTCCTCCTTCGATCTGTAGGGCTACAATTAAAACAAAGTAGAGTTAGAAATGATTTTACTACCCGTAAAAGAAAAGAAGAGACATTAGCTAAAGGCTGTACTCACCAGCTCCGCTAGAAGAGGCAATCTCTGACTAAAAGGAGAAGTGTGGGTGTAGCACCTGATACATGTGATCAAAAAGGACTTCTGCAAGGATATAGTAATGTGATGTCAGTGCATAAAGTATATTTCCCACAATGAAACCGATGGGTCAAAAGTCCGTACCTTCCAGCATTTGAGAGGATACGAGAGAAAGCAAAGAGGCGGCCACCGTCAAAGTAGCAACTAGCGATACTTCCTCGGGTGGCACAATCTCAACGCTCGCCACGCCTGCATTAGAAGCGAAAGAAATACTGTCAGGAGAGATCGAAAGGGATTGCAAAACGAAAAGGAAAGCAATAACCCAAAATCTACCTGGTAGGTCGCCGGTCGAGACCGCAACAAAGGCATCACTGGATGCAGCGACTGCCTCACCCTCCTCCAACAGAATGGTCTCGCCTCCCGTCACCTCATCCCCTGACTCTACAAGAGCCGTCGTAACGCTCGCGACGCCAGGAGATGGCAGAGAACCACAGGAGGAAAGAATGGCGATTGGGGCAGTGCCAGACTCCTGAGAAAGAGTGGCTACCTCAGGCTCGACAATTGCAGCCATCTCGCCTACCGCTACCTCAGGCTCGACGATTGCAGCCACCTCACCTACCGCTACCTCGGGCTCGGCGATTGCAGCCACCTCACCTACCGCTACCTCGGGCTCGGCGATTGCAGCTACCTCACCTACCGCTACCTCATCAAGACTCGTCCTTGCAGGATAGGATATATAAAAATCTGAAAATTAAAACTTTGACAAAAAGAACCCAATGTCACGTTACCTTGGGTCAGTTTTTCAATTGCTTCCCGAGCTGCACGTGCTGCCTGTCTGTGGGTGGTAGACAAGGCAGCCGCAACATCCTCTGAAGGAGTAGAGGCAGGGGTAGCAGCGCTTGGACCTGCACCCGCGGCCAAGGCAGCGTTACGCTCCCTTGCCGCGCGCATTCTACGCTTCCTTTCTGCCCGGGCCGTGAGGGAAGATCTTCTCAAGACCTCCGTCAACGGGACGTTATCGTCCGCGCCAATAGTTACCTCTGGAGCCATTATGGCATCCGTCATCAGTCGTTTGAGTAAAGCCTCTTTCGGCAGTGCTGAGGAGGCCGGGACTTCGATGGCTGGCCCTGGAAGTATCTCCGCATCACCCTGCGGGATTGGTATTGTAGTCCCTGCGATAAGATAAGAAGGGGTCAGATTGTCCATAAGAAAGGCAAATGAAGGTGCAATGAGCCGAAATATACCAACGCCCAGCGAAGCGTGAATCCTCTCCTCCTCCTCGAAAGTCTTGAGGGAAGCCGCTAGAGCCTCTTCAGTGGAAATGCCTGTTGAAGATGAGGTGTTAGTCAAGGCATGATAATAGAAAAATATGTAACAGCAAAAAAGATGCAACTAAAGATTACCTGACTCAGCAAGGATGATCATTCATGTTTTGTGGCTTGCTGATCGTACAGAAGCTGCAATAGCAGCCTCCAGATCCGTATCATCCGGCGCTACGAATAGGACCTCGTTGGTCCCATATTCGCCCAAGCCCTCACTATAAGGAGCATGGGGCTCCTGACCAAATACAACGTCGGCAGAGAGAATTGACTTCTTCTTCCTCTTCTGCGAGCGAGCGCCGGTCGCCGCTAGCACAAACTTATGCTTGGTGGGCACCTTGGGACGACGAATCCTGATATCTGAACCCACGCCAGACTCGGGAGACGCTACGTTCACCGCTTTCACTGGAGCACGGGATATCGGCAGCTCAGGCCTGTCATGCGGGACTTCGATCGCGGCAGCTTCTCTTAAGGGAGGTTGGACAATGGTTCGTCGCTTCAGAGGGACGTTTGGATCACCGGCAGGGGGTGCACCCTTGCGATCGAGCAATAATCTCTTTTCCTCCCTGATGACGGCACCCATTGTGTGTTGATACCACGCCACATATACGTTTAGGGCCCTAGGAACACAGCTTAGTTCACTAATAAAGAAATTGGACCCTGTGTTTAGGCGCATGAAGTGGTGCAAAGTGCTCCGGATACCCTCCTCAGTATAAACTGGTTCCGCCAGGAATGTCTCGAGCGGGACGCCCTGATTATAACTTGATTACTGAGCAAAACGGTGGGGATTATATCTCATGAACAGAGCCGAATCGTTCTGCCTGAACACCAAATACCCCGGCCTGATGGAATATAGATGGAGAATTTCCCAAGCTTTCAGGGTAGAAGCTCCATCCTTAAAAGTGTCCCGCAACGGCTGCACCGTCTTAGCAGACTCCTTACCAATGGTCATGACCTTATCAACAAAGGTCATGCCGTCACCGACGGTACGTGGGCGAAGGATTACACCTCGAGCCTCTCGCTGACTTGGCTCCACAATGGAAGCGTTGACCAGCCGCATGATCCGGGGAAAATTGCAAGTTTCATAGAAATGAGGCTGCTTGTGCATTCCAAAGGCACCAAGCACATGCAATTCAAGCCATGAGGTAAAATAATGTATCGGGAAGTTCACGGGCTGCACCCCCGGCTGAGCGGTATCGACTGCCAAACTAAGGCCGTGATACAAATGAGCCAGCCCGACAATACCAATGGCAACTTGTCTCCCTTCAACCATCCGATGAGCTGGGTAGAAGACTGACGGCCTCATATAGCGAGGGTGCATGGGAAGCGCGAACCAGCTTAACCACAAACCAAGGAACCCTAAAAAGAATGATTCCTCATCAATGCCCAGAGCAGCAATTTCTGAAAAAGGGACGATCGTAACGTTTGGAAGAAAGAATCCCTTTTGGTCAACTTCCAGTATTGGTCGGCAATCCAATCCAAAGACGAAGGGTTCATCGAGTGTAGCAAACTTTTCGCCTTGTCTTGAAAGAACTTCTGAACGAAGAAAACGGGCGATGAAATCCGCAAATCTAACTCCATGGCTTCCAGATTCAAGAAATAGGCCTTCGTAAATGTTTAGCACCTTGATTAAGCTAGGGAATCGGTGCTGAATGGCATTCTCTGGTTTTAAACCCGTCATCACCAGTCGGGTAGCGAAAACATATTCATCAGGGGGCAAAATCTCCTCATAATGCTCCCCTCTGACAGACAAGCCAGAGATGTCCGCAAACTCTTCCAGAGAGATGGAAACTTCCCGATCTAGCATAAGGAAAGTATGAGTTGGAACGTTCCATTGTTCCAAGAAGGCTTTAACCCACCATACGGAAGGTGTGGAGTACTGGAACAGAGAAGCATAAATCGCAGGATACAACCCAAGCTTCAGCAGTTCTGACTTCTTTGCCGATAGGATATATCGGGCCAACTACAGGTACCCAGCCGAGTGACGGGGAGTCAGACCTATATTGTAGGGCTGTCCCCAAGGGCGCGACTCACCTTGGCATATACGCCGCCCTAATATGTCCAAAGCCATCGGCGGTTGTACAGGTATTGCAGCCATAGAGGGCTGAAGACAACCCTCTGAAGTCCAGTTAACCACCTCCACAGCATAGTTTACCGGAGGTGCGTCAGCATAGTGGATTGCCGAGATAGCCTCTGAAGGTGTTGCGCAAGAGAAGCTGCGTCGACCCATGATGATCCGGTTATACCATGTTCCCCACAAATGAAGATTCTTGTGTTCTGGGTCATGGTCTTTGATCAGCGCAATAACCTCCCGCTCTACAGGCGCCTCAGGAAATCCGCCTTCTGAGCGGACGAACGGAAAAGAAGTGTCGAAAGACATGTCACTTGCGCGAAAAAGAACAAAAGTTAACCCTCAGTGCTATAATTTAAATGCTGATACTTGGTACTTTAAAATTCGTACCGCACTGCAATGCAGTAGAGAGGGACCAAAGGGGGCCCATAAAATCTAGATGACAGTTCATCAATTAATAAAACAGCCTCATCATTTGATGAGACTGTTAATTAAATGAGGAAATCCTCAAGTGATTCTCATTTAATGAGAAATCCCTCGGGCTAAGGAGTAAATCTCCCCTTGAGAGCAGTGCTCTGTAACAGAGTGACACTTGTCAAACTTTAATCATGAAGGAATAAAAATTCCTCAAGAGCCTTGCTCTGGAAGAAAATGATGGAATAATCCATCAAGAAAATTAAAAAGAAAATTATATACGAATTAAAAAATTCTGAGATCTTCAAGATCCATGAACAAACTCTTAAGAGTTCTTCATGATTTGAAGAGAGCAAAAGCTCTGTTAATGAAACCCTAAAAGGGTTTTCTTTAGATCAAAAATCTATGAAGAGTAAGGCTCTGTTAATGGGTAAAACCCTAGATTATTAAAAGATTTAATCTTTACCTAAATTTTGACAGAGTTTTTGTCCTTAAGAAAATTCTTAAGATGGAGAGCTATGCTCTGTGAGAGAATAAAAATTCACAGAAAATAAGGAAGAAGATGAACAGAAATTATCCTAAGGACCAAAGGTCCTATTTATAGGCACTGAGTGCCGTTTCAACTTCTCAGTTGATCCAAGGGCGCAGATGCTGCCACCGCTGCACTCACATGTTGGCCACGTGAGCGCAACGGTGGGTGGGCATTTGTTTCCCCCAATCAGAGCAAAGTTCTGTTTAAAATTCAAATTTTTGAAATGAAGCAACGCTTCAGATGCAGCGCCAAGTGCGCTGCGCCCTAAGCAGCGCACCACGTGCAAAGCACGTGGGCGCTAGCGCTAGGTGCGCTGCGCTCTAAGCAGCACGCCACGTGTGCACTAGCGCTAGGTGTGCTGCGCTCCAAGCAGCACACTACGTGTCAAACACAGGTACGCTAGCCCAATATGCGCTGCCCTTCAAGCAGCGCACCACGTGCAGAGCACGGGTGTGCTAGCGCTGGAACTAAAAGCTCCCCACCGTTAGATAAAAAATCTAATAATAATGATAAATCATTAATTAATCAGAGTTAAATTCTGTTAAGGAAAGATTCCTCAAAAATCTTTCCAAATAACAAGATTGTGCTCTGTAAATCAGAGCACCGTTGGATCAATGATCCAATGGTAAATAAAAATTACCAAAAGACAAAATAAATTCTGTATGGAAAGATTTTCCAATCTTGTTAAAAACAAGAAGATTGCCTTCTGTAAAACAGAAGCCCTAGGATCAAAGATCCAATGGTGGGGAAACATCCCCAAATCAATCAGAGAAAGATCTCTTTAACTGATTCAAAAAATTAGCCTACCCTATAAAAAGGCCCCTAGACTTCAAGTCTGAGAGATAGAAAAAGAGAGAAAAACCTCCCTAAAAACTTTAAGAAAATTCAAAGAGCAAGCTCTTGCAAGAAGATCTTTCTTCAAGGTAAAAATGATGATGATGAACATAGAGTTGAAATCATCTCATAAAAAGAAGAATTCATTTCTTTAAAAAGATCATAAATCTACAAAGACAAAAAGTCTTTCACAAAGAGATCAAAAGATCTCATCATGAAATAAAAGAAGAACTTACTTCTCACGGATCATAGATCTATAAGACTAAAGTCTTTCTCAAAGAGATCATGAACATCTCATTATAAAAAGTAGAATAATTCAATTCTCTTAAGGATCATAGGCAAAGCCTTTCATCAATATAAGAGATTGAAACAAAATAAGTACGGTTGTTCTTAGATCTTGAGACAAAATCTCTTTTAAAAAGCTCAGATCATAAAATTGATCAAATGCGCTTTGCGCTCTTGAACTGCGCTTCTGCGCTCTCTGGACTGGCGCTCAGCGCCAAATGCGCCATGTGTCAATCACGTATGCGCCAATTAACCACTAGCGCTTTGCGCTCTTGAAATAGCGCACTGCGCCCATGGGCTGGCGCTCAGCGCCAAGCGCACCACGTGTCACTCACGTGTGCGCCACTAAACTGAAAGCGCAATGTGCTTATGGATTAACGCTCAGCGCTCATAAACTGGCATCATGCGCTGATCATCTGGCGCCTAGCGCCAAGTGCGACACGTGTCCCTTACATGTGCGCCACGTGGCAGAAGCGCACTACGCTTTTTGACTGGCGCAAAGCGCCTAGCGCGCCACGTGTTGCGCTGACATAACATAAATTGTTCTTTAATAAGCCCAGAGCTCTGATGAATGCTCAGCATTCAATAAAAGACAAAAACATTGTCAAGATATAAATCAATGCTCAGCATTGTTAAAAGGGCCAAGCCCAAATAAAGGCTCAACAGCCCAAAATAAAATGTTAAACATTTATTGGACTTAGCCCAAGATTGGCCATAAGTCCTTAACTCATATTAATTGAGCTCATCTGCTCATAAATATGTTAACAGATCTTAGCCCCAAATTGGACTACAGATCTTTCAACCAATTCATGTCGGTTCGAGGGTACATCTCTTTACTCCTCTGATATTTGTCGTTGTAATCCTTCAACGTCTTCAGAGAGGTGACGGGTCCTGACAACCAAACATTCTACGGACTGTGGGGTCCTTTAAAACCCATGGACTATGATGTCCTTAACCTTGACTGTGAGGTCTTTAATGTCACGCCTCGCTTCCCAGAGTACGCTAAGATAGGCACGTGACAGAGCCAACCATGCTACCTGTGGATAGGAAATATCCCTCCACAATCATATTACGGCTGTAGAGATATCAAGAACAATAATAAACAACTATCTAATACATGTCCATGAGCCAGAATAACGAGTCAAGAAAAAAATAATGCGGAAGCTAAAAGATCCAATAAACAATAATAATCTGGAATGTACGTCCCAAAATACGGGCTCACATCGGGAAATAAAATAATACTGAAAGGAAACTATACTAGAATACTAACAAGTCTTCAATGATCGGCCTGTTGACTGAGATACTCCTGAACGGCTTGTGACAGAGAAAGAGGATCTGGGTCATGCAAAACCCAGACGTCAGTACGTCATAATATCAACAATAATATAGTCAGGAGGTAACAGGATATGCAGGCATGAATATAAACAGTAACAAGAGTATAACAAGAATATATAACAGTGAGTATGTCAGTACAAGTGACGTGCAATGGTATCTAAACTGTGCTACGGGGTTATCTATTCTACAGTCTTCGAAACCAATTAATGTAATCCTCATCGTAACCCATCGGTGATTATTCCATATCGCCCGGAAAAATGGCAAACAATAGGTATTCCGTAACGCCCGGAAAAATACGCCCGGAAAAACGGCAAACAATAGGTATTCCGTAACGCCCGGAAAAACGGCAAACAATAAAATGGCCCTTTGAGTTACGTTCGGTTACATTCTTGATTTCCCCATACCCCCAAGTTATGTGTTCAAGTCAGGTATTGATAAGTCTGAAGCTAATGCCAACACAAGATCAAGCACGAACAGGTTTGTCTATACAGACAACAGGATGTGTCCATCGGGACAACATGTCAGGCTTCTCAGCATTAGAAACAGGATCAGGTAACATGTCAAGTAGTGTACATGTATCAAGTCATGTCAAGTAGTGCACAAGTATCAAGTCATGCTAAGTAGTAGTGTATCAGGTCATGTCAGGTAGTGTACAAGTATCAAGTCAGGTCAAGTAATGGTGTATCAGGTCATGTTAGGTAGTACACAAGTATCAGGTCATGTCAAGTAATGCACAGGTATCAAGCGGAAGCTCATAATAAAACTGTAACAGGTATGGATGCACAACAAAGCATGGATGCACAAATATTTATCAGGGATTACTATATTACTATGTAGGGTACACAATATCAAGTATAGAGTACTAATATAACAATAAAATGATATAATGCAACATGGTATGCGAATAGATATGAAATTAATGGTATGGATGCATAATTATCGATTAGGGTTACAATTACAGTTCCAATACTAATTAGGATGTACTTTATTAAACATGGGGTGTTCTAACAATAATAACATGGACTAATATGATAGGTAGATGCAGCTACATGTATATTAAATGTTATAGTTACAAACAGGTATCCGAAAACTGTAAGACTTTCATATGGATGTGTAATGGGATAAACGGTTAATATTTTATTAGTATGGATGCATGATACTATACCTAGTATGTAGCAAGATGATTTAGCATGCGACTAGATGTGTAAATACTAATATGGATGCGTACGGATGTCGTATAACAGTAAAATGATAAACTAGTAAGTGCGGGACATATAACTCAACAATATGAGGTGTAACTATTCAATTTGATGCGGTATATGGTAGTATAGTATGTAACAAGATCGGTTTTCATGCACTAGATCTGAAATGATATATACGGATATATACGGATGCCGAATAAATCGATAAAACTGAAAAACAATAATGTGGATTGCACAATTAATCATTTTGAAATATTATAATTCAAACAGATATAGATTATAGTATTATAGCATGTAGCAAGATTAACTTGCCTCGATGGAACACGATACGGATACGTACGGTACGCCGGATGTCGGTAAAAGTTGTGATGCACACACGCATGCCCGGAACGGACCAGCCAATGCAATAAGTGACCACGCTGCACGAGAACGTCTTCTGGGTCGCCCGGATCGTCGGCGACGAGCACGGCTCCGGCGACGGTCGGAAACCGAGAAGCCAAGAGAGAAAGAAGAAGAGAAAGAGAAGAGAAGAAGAAGATAGAGAGAGAGAGGTTGCTTCTGGGTTGTGCTCTGGGGTCAGGGGAGTTGACAGGGATGGCCTACGAGGGTGGTCGACGGTGAGGGTTTTCCGGCGAAGTTCACGGCCAAGGCAGCTGTGGGTTTCAAGAAGTCGGGTGAGGGTTTCTTGGTGGCAGTAGGGTGAGGGTGGTGGTGATGGTGTCAAGAGTCGAAGGTGGTGATGAGGACAACGGGGTCGAGGGTGAGGCCGACGAGGTCGACGGTGATGACGACGACGAGGGATGGGTGTCGTGGTCGTGGGGTTTCTCGGGTTCTTGCAGGGAAGAGGTCGGGTATTGGGGAGACGAAGAGAGGAGATTGGAGGAGAAAGTGGTGGTGACGGATGGAGTCGACGACGAGTTCGTCGGCGGCGATGGGAAAAGATGGCGACGAGCGTGGGTTCGAAGGTTATGGGGTTGCTCAGAGTTGGGTCGTCTGGGATGAGGGTGATGAGGAGAGGTGAGGAGATGGACGAGGGTGAGGTTAAGATGAAGGCGAGGGTGTCTGCAGCGAGAGGCGAGGCTCGGGCATGGGTTCGATGAGGCGGGAAAACAAAAAAAAGAAAAGGAGAAGATCATGAGAGAGGAGAGAGAGACATGGGGAACGGTGGTTAATTGGAAAAGGAATATGATTAATATATATATATACTCCTGCAGAGAGAGAGATAGAGAGAGCTGAGAGGAGGAGAGAGAGAGAGAGAGAGGAGAGAGACAGAGAGAGGAGAGAGATCGAGATGAGAGAGAGGGGGGAGGAGAAAGAAAATCGTCTCGTAGTGAAGAGAGAGAAAGAGAGAGAGGGAGAAGGAAAGAGAAAGGAGAGAGGCTGAGAGAGAGTGTGTGATGGTGGAGGCCACGAGAGAGAAGAAAGTGAAGGAGAGAGAGAAGTTGTTAATAGGTTAGGATTTTAATTTAAAAAGATTTAGGTTAGTTAAATAAATTTTAATCAGTTGATTTTAAAAATAAATATTATATTAAGTAAAATTGGATTTTCAGGTAAATACAAATTTAGTCCAAAATACGCCCGGGTCGGGTCTAAAAATTCAGATTTAAAATATGAAAAATATATGCGACGTCCAAATTTCAAAATGAATGCTCAGGTAACGAAAATGCATACCCCCAAGAACGGATGCACGTACGTGCGCGTAGCCATCCAAACACGTCAGTTTCACTGAACGAGATGAGAACAAGATGCGCGGATGCTACCACGAGATTAGGGGTATCATGCAGGCCATGTTATGTGATTTTAAATTATTTTACGTGACTTAAAATGTTATATGGTAAAAGATGCAATGCCAGATAAAATATCAATATGCAGTATACATGAAATGCACATGTCTATGTATCAAGTCAAGGTAATTCATAAATATGAATCAAACAGGTTCAAGCAAGCGGGTCGGGTCGAATGCAATATAAAATGTAAAATACTATTCGCCCCCAAAACACGATAAATCAGGAAAATACCACAATTAAGGAAATACGAGAACTGGAAATAGGTATAAATGAACTAGGTTGTTACATTATACCCAACTACAAAAAGAATTTCGTCCTCGAAATTCCAAGAACAAGAAAGGATAAACAATCAAGAAACTACAAGAATAGAAGTGGAAACTTCTGTCGGATTTCATCTTCTCGTTCCCAAGTTGATTCTCCATGCTAGCGATTTCCCCAAGAAACAAGTACGAAAGGGATGGCATCGTTCTTAAGGACCTTTTCCCTTCGATCCACAATCGACATCGGTCGTTCCTCAAAAGTTAAATCTTCTCTTACAGTCAGCTCTGAATGATCCGGCACGTGTGTTTCATCTCGAACATACTTACGGAGTTGAGATATATGAAACACGTCATGAACATTCGCCAAAGATTGCGGTAAAGCCAATCGATACGCCACTTCTCCAACACGCTCCAAAATCTCGAAAGACCCAACGAATCGAGGACTAAGCTTGCCTCGACTTCCGAAATGAATCACCCCTCTAGTCGGTGATATCTTCAAGAATACCAAATCACCAACAGCGAACTCTAGAGGTCTTCTCGATGTATCGGCCCAACTCTTCTGTCGATCTTGTGCTGCCTTCATATGATTCCGGATAGTATTAACTTTCTCCACTGTTTGCACGATCAAATCCGGTCCCAACAATCTTCGTTCTCCAATATCGTCCCAACAAACTGGTGAACGACACTTGCGACCATACAATGCTTCGAATGGAGCCATTTGAATAGTCGCCTGAAAACTGTTATTGTAAGAAAACTCCACCAAGTGTAGATGATCCTCCCAAGAACCCTTAAAGTCTAATATGCAAGCTCTCAACATGTCTTCAAGAGTTTGGATCGTTCTCTCCGACTGGCCATCATTTTGAGGATGATAAGCTGTGCTAAATTTCAATCGAGTCTCCAAACTTTCCTGTAAGCTCCTCCAGAAGTGTGATAAGAAACGGGTGTCACGGTCGGACACGATGCTCACCGGTACTCCATGCAATCTTAAAATCTCCTGCATGTACCGTTCTGCCAATGCTTCCGTTGATTGACCAACTCGAAATGGGATGAAATGAGCTGCCTTGATCAATCGATCAACAATCACCCAAACAACATTGTTGCCCTTTGGACTCCACGGTAAAGCTGTCACGAAATTCATGGTTATATGTTCCCACTTCCATTGAGGAATCGAAAGTGGTTGCAATAAACCAACAACCCTTTGATGTTCAGCCTTAACTTGCTGACACACCAACCACTTTGCTACAAAGCGGGCAATCTCCCGTTTCATGCCTTCCCACCAGAAATGTTGTCGTAGATCTCGGTACATCTTCGTGCCTCCTGGATGTACGGAATATGCGGAACTGTGCGCCTCCCTCATAACTTCTTCGCGAATATCTCCTTTTGGCACACACAAACGGCTACCATAACGCAACGAACCATCTTCATGAATCAACAAGTCCGTTCGAAGTCCAGCTTCAACCTGTTCTCGAAACTTCTACAATCTAGGGTCCTGTAACTGCGCTGCTTTAATATTCTCGATCAACGACGACTGTACTTGCAGCTGCATCAACTGTCCCGAAGAATGCGGTAGCACAATCTCCAAATCGAATCTTCGAAAGTCTTCAATAAGTTCCTTCTGTGCAGTCAACATCTGAATTGCTGGTAACCGACTAAGCGCATCCGGCAGAACATTAACTTTCCCCGGATGGTACTTAAGATCAAGATCGTAGTCGGCCATCAGCTCCAACCATCTACGCTGCCTCATATTAAGCTCCTTCTGTGTGAACACATACTTCAGGCTTTTGTGATCGGTGAATACTTCGACCCTTTCGCCCAATAAGTAGTGTCTCCAAATCTTCAAAGCGAAAATCACAGCTGCTAGCTCCAAGTCATGAGTTGGGTAATTCTTCTCGTGGGTCTTCAACTATTTCGATGCGTAAGCTATAACCTTCCCATGCTGCATCAAAACACATCCCAATCCCTTCCCCGATGCGTCGCTGTGAATCACCAATCCTCCGGAACTGTCTGGTACGATCAAAATAGGAGCGGTTATCAATCTCTACTTCAACGCCTCAAAAGCTAACGCACACTTATCCGTCCACACAAATGGTACTTCCTTGCGCGTAAGCTTGGTCAAAGGGTCGGCCAAATGAGCAAAATTCTCCACAAACCTTCTGTAATACCCGGCAAGTCCAAGAAAGCTTCTGATTTCAGCAACGTTCTTCGGAATCGGCCAATCTCGAACTACTACAATCTTTTCGGAATCAACGGCGATTCCATCTCCGGACACGACATGCCCTAAAAACTTCACTTCTTCAAGCCAAAACTCGCACTTGCTCATCTTTGCATACAATCTTTCTTGCCTCAATGTCTGCAGTGCGACCTTCAAGTGTTCTGCATGCTCTTCTATGCTCCTCGAGTAAACCAGAATATCATCAATGAACACCACTATAAACTGTTCCAAGAATGGTGAAAAGATTCGGTTCATCAAGTCCATAAATATCGCCGGTGCATTCGTTACTCCGTAGGGCATCACTAAATACTCGTAATGTCCATACCGAGTTCGGAATGCCGTCTTGCAAATATCTTCTGATTTAACTCGGACCTGATGATATCCGGATTGCAAATCCAGCTTCGAGAATACCCTCGCGCCACTAAGCTGCTCGAATAATTCGCCAATGCGAGGGATTGGGTACTTGTTCTTAATAGTCATCCGGTTTAATTCTCGATAATCGATGCACATCCTCCTTGTGCCATCTTTCTTCTTGACTATAAGAACTGGAGCTCCCCAAGGTGAGTTACTGCTGCGAATCCAACCCTTCTCAAGTAATTCGGTAACCTGCTTCTTGACTTCTTCCAATTCCACTGGTGCCATTGGATAGTACGCCTTTGAGACTGGCGCTGCACCAGGAACAAGATCGATCGCGAACTCTACGTCCCGTTTCGGCGGTAAACCTGAGATGTCCTCGAACACCTCCATGAAATATCGAACTATCGCTGGCGCTTCTTCTTTTTCAACTTCCATCGATGAAAGAACATTGTTTATCGGCCTAGCCCTAAACTCGACTGGCCCGACAGAACTGCTACCTCCAGCAAAACAAACTCCGGATGTCCGGGAATCTGGAAAATCACTTTCCTGGCCCTATACTAAATGTGAGCATGGAAAGTGCCGAGAAAATCCATTCCCAAGACAACATCACAACTACCGGTATCGATCACCAAGAAATCTACAACAACTACTGAACAATCCTTACACTCACTACTAGCTATGATCTTCCCATTCCCAGTGTGTATGTGTTAGTTATATGTATGCCCTAGAGGCCATTACTATACATAGGATGTATATTGTAGTGGATGCTTGGACATATATAGGGAGAACTTTCTTGCTCGACATGATAGTATGCTATCTGGTTACACTTTACCTTAACGTGTATAATGATTGTCTCTCTGTTACATGTTGGTAAAGACCTTAGGATGTGTACTTGACTACCTGGACTATGATGCGGATCATACTAGTGGGGACATGGTAGTCCATAAGTACATCCTTCAAGGTCCCTAGTCGTGGGTGTATCGAGATAGGGCATCGATATACCAGAGTAGACTAGCGTATACCTTCTCGACCCATACAGATGGGCGATGGATGATCCCATATCCATTGGTGTTTGACATCGGAGATGATATACGGGTGCTCAGTGGAGACTGGGTACACTGGACGGACTCACCGAGAACTCCCAGATGGTATTATACCTTACGTCAGATGGCAGTTCTCTGGTGACACTGGTACAGAGTAGTCTGTTGACCCGAGATCGTCATAGAGTCTTGTGTGGTTCCCACTGTGCTTTGATTTCCATCTTACCACATCCAAGAGGGCATGCAAAACGGTGGCTTTTGGGTACAGTCCCGAATCACATGGAGGCAATGAGCGATAGGAGGGGATTCGTCTCTCCCGGTATTGGGAGTTGATGTTGCGCTGTGTTCGATTGGCTATAACCGGAAATCCCTGGCCAGGGTTGCTGAGATTTACTGGTAAGTGTTACCAGTAGTTTCTCGAATGTTATAGACCTCATATCGACACGACTTATCAAGCTATTGGGGTCTGACGTTTACCACCCCTAGGCAAGATATGCGACATATCAGACGATCAGACCGGACTGTACGGTAGTGTTACTGGTTGGATTCACAGGAGTGTGAGCGGGCTTGCTCGTCGATCTTCTGATCGCTCAATACCCGGATGGCCGTTACGTTTAGCAGACCGCTTGCGGCTTGTGGGTGTTTGATATGATCATCATCTGCTGCCGGCGTATTGACGAGTCTTTAGAGTCCTACACAGAGGTTTCCTGGCTCAAGCGAAACGAAATAGGAGCGCATATGAGATATGTGCGGGACCGAGAATAATGCGTGTATGTGATACCGTATTTCATTCTCGCGAACAATGTGTCGAATGGTTGTATGCGATATAACCTAGTTATCGAATCGAAGATTGATTCGATCAGCCGATACATTTGATACTGGTCGGTTATATGCGATATGGACGGATCGTTAAATCAAGTGTTGATTTAATGATTTAATGTATAATTATATATTTGATATATTACTTTGCATTAACTAGTATCGGTTCACTTTAAATGGATTTTCTCGCTCGGATGTGCGCATTATATATGTGATATGATTTTGTGCACATGCTTGTATCATGTTTGATGGTGCATGTAAAATTGGTTAAGTATAAAGAATTAAACCTTGGTTAATGAAATGGTTAGGGTTTATTATTTGCTTATTCATTTTATTCATTTATTTATTCTTTTGGAAAAAGAAAAGGAAATGATAAAATGGTGGCATTCTTTGTTCTTTCATGAAGCTTCATGAATACTTTGACTTTGTGACCACTTTGTCTCATCCTTAACCCTAACCATTCCACTTAACCCTAATTAATTCTCTACACCTAACCATGGTTCTATTATGATAAGAATTCATTATTCTTTTCATTTTAGGATTAACTTATCATAACACTTTCTTCTTCTTCTTCATCTTCTTCAATGAAGAAAACCTTTCTTCATCAATGGTGATTGATGAAAATGAGTGAGAAATCCAATTCTAAAGTCTACCCACTTCCTATTTCTTCATCCTCTACCTCTTGCCAAGTAGTAGAGTGTGTTTTCTTCACAAGTTTTCTTGACTTGGTGAAGTTGGAGCTTGATCTAGCGATGCCTCGACGTAGATCATCTTCGGCACGTCGTCGATGACCTAGCCCGCTCTTTCTCCGATGAAGCCGACGCTAGAGCCCGGATTTTGATTTGGACAGCGAGGAGACCTCATCGTGGAGCTATGGAGGTGGAGCACCGGATCTACAAAGGTTGTATTTCCGTATTCTTGTAGTTAAAGTAGTTAACTAGTTGCTTTGTCGCCTAAACTTCTAGCCAACGATCCGTATAAGTTGATCCGATAAGTTGTTACTTTTGATACTAGTCGGTTATATGCGACATGACCGGATCATTGAATCAATTGTTGATTTAATGATTTAATGTATAATTATATATTTGATATATTACTTCGCATTAACTAGTATTGGTTCACTTTAAATGGATTTTCTCACTTCATGTGCACATTGTATATGTGATATAGTTTTGTGCACTTGTATGTATCATGTTTGATGATACATGTTTACTTGAGTTTGTGTAAAGATTGAACCATGGTTATTTAAATGGTTAGGGTTTTGTTTTTCATACTTATTTATTTATTTATTTATTTTGGAAAAGATTAAAGAGAAGAATGGTGGCTTTCTTTGTTTGTAATTGAAGCTTCATGAAGGTTTGACCAAAGCTACCATTCTTGTCTTCTTCTCATAACCCTAACCATTCAACTAACTTTGGTTAATTCTCTACACATTACCATGGTTAATCTTATGATAAGAATGGTTTTATTATTCTTTTGAAAAAGAACTTATCATAATATATTCATCTTCTTCTTCTTCTTCTTCACAAGAAGAAGCTGTAGGGTTCCTAGGCACCCTAGTGAGGTCTCACAAGGCATCAATCATGCCAATTTCAAATTTTAACGGTGCCGAGAAACCCTAATACGGATCGTTGGCTAGAATTTTAGGCGACAAAGCAACTAGTAAACTATTTTACTAAGAGAATGGATATACAACCTTTGTAGATCCGGTGCTCCACCTCCATAGCTCCGTGATGATGTGTCCTCGCTGTCCAAAACGGATCCCGGGCTCTAGCATCGGCTTCATCGGAGAAAGAGCGGGCTAGGTCATCGACGACGATGCCGAAGATGATCTACGTCGAGGCATCGCTAGATCAAGCTCCAACTTCACCAAGCCATGAAAACTTGTGAAGGAAACACACTCTACTACTTGGCAAGAGGTAGAGGATGAAGAAATAGGAAGTGGGTAGACTTTAGAATTGGATTTCTCACTTGTTTTCATCAATCACCATTGATGAAGCAAGCTTCTTCATGTGATGAAGAAGAAGAAGAAGAAAGAAATGAATATGATAAGTTAATTTAAATCCAAAAGAAAAATGAATACTTATCATATTCAAACCATGGTAATGTGTAGAGAGTTAATCATAGTTAAATGGAATGGTTAGGGTTAAGCATGAGACAAAATGGTCACTTGGTCAAAGTCTTCAAGAAGCTTCAACAACAAACAAAGTTAGCCACCATTTTCTCTTCATGCTTATCATTTCCAAAAATGAATAAATAGATAAATAAATAAGAAAAGGAAATAAAACCCTAATCATAAGTTTAACCATGGTTTAATTCTTTACACTTAACCAAGTAAACATGTATCATCAAACATGATACAATAATATGCACAAAAAGTATATCACATATACAACTTGTACATCCAAGTGAGAAAATCCTTTAAAGTGAACCAATACTAGTTAATGCAAAGTAATATATCTAATATATAATTATACATTGAATCATTAAATCAACACTTGATTCAATGATCCGGTCATATCGCATATAACCAACTAGTATCCAATGTATCGGCTTATCGAATCAATCCTTGAATCGATAACTAGGTCATATCGCATACAACCAGTCGATACATTCATCGCGAGAATGGAATACGGTATCACATACACGCATTATTCTCGGTCCCGCACATATCTCATATGCGCTCCTATTTCGTTTCGCTTGAGCCAGGAAACCTCTGTGTAGGACTCTAAAGACTTGTCAATACGCCGGCAGCAGATGATGATCATATCAAACACCCACAAGCCGCAAGCGGTCTGCTAAACGTAACGGCCACCCGGGTATTGAGCGATCAGAAGATCGACGAGCAAACCCGCTCACACTCCAGTGAATCCAACCAGTAACACTACCGTACAGTCCGGTCTGATCGTCTGATATGTCGCATATCTCGCCTAGGGGTGGTAAACGTCAGACCCCAATAGCTCGATAAGTCGTGTCGATATGAGGTCTATAACAACTCGAGAAACTACTGGTAACACTTACCAGTATATCTCAGCAACCCTGGCCAGGGATTTCCTGTTATAGCCAATCAAACACAGCGCAACATCAACTCCCTATACCGGGAGAGACGAATCCCCTCCTATCGCTCATTGCCTCCATATGACTCGGGACTGTACCCAAAAGCCACCGTTTTGCACGCCCTCTTGGACGTGGTAAGATGGAAATCAAAGCACAGTGGGAACCACACAAGACTCTATGACGATCTCGGGTCAACAGACTACTCTGTACCAGTATCACCAGAGAACTGCCATCTGACGTAAGGTATAATACCATCTGGGAGTTCTCGGCGAGTCCGTCCAGTGTACCCAGTCTCCACTGAGCACCCGTATATCATCTCTGATGTCAAACACCAATGGATATGGGATCATCCATCGCCCATCTGTATGGGTCGAGAAGGTATACGCTAGTCTAGTCTGGTATATCGATGCCCCATCTCGATACACCCACGACTAGGGACTTTCAAGGATGTACTTATGGACTACCATGTCCCCACTAGTATGATCCGCATCATAGTCCAGGTAGTCAAGTACACATCCTAAGGTCTTTACCAACATGTAATAGAGAGACAATCTGTGTACACGTTAAGGTAAAGAGCAACCAGATAGCATACTATCATGTCGAGCAAGAAAGTCCTCCCTATATATGTCCCAGCATCCACTACAATATACATCCAATGTACAGTAATGGCCTCTAAGGCATACATATAACTAACAATCTCCCACTTGCACTAGGGCCATCTGTAGCAGTGGTTGTAGTATCTCATACTCAACCATCCCATAAAAGTCTCTCTCTGGGAATAGGCCTTCGTGAGTGGATCCGCCGTGTTGTCCTCTGAGTCTACTCTCCTAACCTCGATCCCTTGGAGATCAAGCATCTCCATGATCAGGTGACACTGCCTTAGAATATGTCCGGATCACTGATGGGACCGGCGTTCCTCGGCATAAGCCACAACTCCATTGTCTCACAATGGTAGGAACGTAGTTCATCTCATGAACCAATATACACCCAGACTGCCTCTTTGGTAGCATCTTAAGTAGCGATGTATCCAGCCTTTATCGTCTAGTATGCCACGGTATCTAGCTTGGAACTCTTCCAACATACCGTCCCTTTACTGAGGGTAAAGACAATGCCTGCGACTGACATTCAGTCTTCTTTATCACCCTGGAACCCTTCCAGTGATTCTCCCCAGGATCAACTGATACCATCTCACTACAATTAGTGAGTATGCTGATATCTAATTAGATCTATCTCATAGATCCAAATACCAGGATTTAGGAGATATCATTTTGATCCTACACGGAGAATCTTTGTGATAAACGGAGATTGATCGAGCGTAGCATAAGAAACTCCTTTCTTATCAAGAGCATGACATCCACGTACTCTACGAGGATCATCACCATACTCCCTACTACCTTTTTGTATATACAAGGTTCATCTACCATTTTGATGATGTCAAACTCTTTGACTATTTCATCAAAACAGATGTTCCAACTCCGCGATGCCTGCTTTATCCTATAAAGCATCTTGCACACGTTTCCGCTGCTCCCACTGTTTACGAAGCCCTCTGGCTGTGTACTTATAGACGCTTTCTTCTAAAACATCATTTAGAAAAGCTGTCATGACACCCAACCACCAGATATCGTAGTCATGGTATGTAGCCGTGGCAAGTAGGATCTGGATGGACTTAAGCATAGCCACTTGAAAAGGTTTCATCATTATCCATACCTGGTCAATGATGTAGACCTTTAACAAGTCTAGCTTTGAAAGTCTCAACTTTTCCATGTACACCAAGTAATCTTCTCAAGATATACTTGCTCCTGATGGGGATTTAACCCTTCAGATATAGCAACTAAAGTCCATACTTTGTTGGTGTATAAGGATTCCATCTCAGATCACTAAGCATCCAGCCATTCTTACAGAGTCTTACTCCTGATGGCCAGCTCGAAACAAGTTGGGTCATCATCTCATGATGCAATTCTCGCTCCCACTGTCATAGAGAAACAGAAGTATCTCTCAGGTGGGTGAGGATCCCTACTAGATCGGCGGAGAGGCTGAGGTTCGTTGGTATCTACTGAATCCTTTTGGTTGTATCAAATCATCTGCTGTAGTTTGTATAGCTGGAACCTTTCCAGTTCTACATAACTTACCTTGCCTCGAGCTTATCCGGATTATGCTTTTAGACATAGCCCGGACAACCCCAAATCTTAACCATCTCAAGATATGGGCTCTTCCCTTTCCATATCACATATGTAAAGGTAGGCAACAGATTTGATTTGAACCCTATTCAATAGGTATGCAGCTTCTCAAGTGCATAACTCCCAAAAAGGAAATAGGTAACTCAGTAGTACTCATCATAGAGCACACCATATCAAATAGGGTGTATCTGCTCCACCCCGATATACCATCGTGCAATGGTGTATACGGAGGAGTAATGCTGAGAGAGAATCTCATTCTCCTTTAGAATAATCCAGGAATTCCGTGCTCAAGTATTCTCCTCCTTGATCACATCAAAGGACATAATACTTATACCCTTATTTTGGTTCTCTACTTCTAACTTATATTCTGTGAATATCTCAAAAGGTTCGGACTTGTGTTTCAACAGGAACATATGTCTGAATCTTGAGAGATTATCAGAGAACGTAATGAAGTATAAAGAACCGGTCTTGGCATTTATAGACAGGGGACCTACATATATCAACATGTATCATCCCAAGAGTTCACTAACTCTTTCTCTGTTTCCAATAAACAGGGCTATGGTCATCTTATCTCTGTGACATGACTGGCAAGTTTCATAAGATGTAAATTCAAACTGATTTAAATATGCATCTATATGTAACTTCAGCTAATCTGGTCGCATTGATATGACCTAGTCTACAATGTCTCAAGAAGGATTCGTTCATTTCTGAACTCTTCCTCTTGTGTGTGTTCCGTATACTAAAGAACTGTAGTTTGATTTAGAACGTCAATGCTTTTAGATAACGTGCCTGAACCGATCAACTTTTGATATAGGAAATATTCAAAACATTATCCAACAATACAAAATTATATCCTTTCTTTATTAATAAAGAGACTGATATGATTTTGTATATCAGGTTCGGTATTTAATAACATTCATTCAGAATCAATGTATTGGTAATACAGGGTGACAGTGACCAACAGATTTGGCTGCAACACTTGCCCCGTTTTCTGCCTCATGAAACTTATCACCCGTTCTCAGTTCTCTACCTTGTTGTAGCCCTATGTAACAGATTACATATGTGGGATCCTGATCTGGTATCGCATACCCAGGACGTAGAGTATACAGAGAAACAGTTCTGTGTAACGAACACACCCGAAGGAGATGCATCATATGCACTTTCTTCGTTTGGGCGGCACGGGAAATTTGGTATTCCCGAATTTCCTGCTCTGTCTTATAACAATTATAAGTTGGAGCGGGACCAACGTTCCCCAGCTCAGTATAACAAGCGGGTTCGGTAAATAATCCGTATTATTATCTTGATTAAGGCGTGATATGATCGCTACCTGGAGAGAGAGAGAAGAAAACACTCAGCATGCGCTCTGTCAAGAATAGATTGGTTATTATTTTATCTAATCAGGATGGCTCCCACTGCTTTTTATCAAATCTTCCTTCAAACCCTAAAAGGAAAGACTAGCCGGGATTAATTACACACTACAAGTTCGCCAATCTTTCAGCCAGGCCAGTGTCGGTACTTTGAGGGAGGTCCCCCGTGCTTTCGCACGAACCTAATTAATGTAAACCTCGTTTTCCCAGAGGCGTAACCCCGTTAACACCTTTCTAGACACCTACTTGATCGGCTAATTGTAATGTGTAAAACTCTCCCAGGAGTAACAATTACTCGCAGCGGGTATCGGGATCCAACTATCTCATAGAAGGTATGCAATCTCATTGCAAATTTCAACACTTGAAATTCCCGATAATATTTTGCCCCTAGCGTCCTATGACCTTGACGGAGGCCAAACAACCCATAGTCCGCTAGTCAAGTTCAACCCGTTATTTCCTGATTGAATTAAACCCACCCGCACGACCCTTGACGGAGGCCAAACAACGCCATACGAATACCCTAATCCAATCGCATCATATGCTAGCAGATAAGCACTAGTTAGCTACCGTACACTACGCCTTGACGGAGGCCAAACAACCGCAGCACGAATACTAACTAGTACGTATCTGAAATGACGGAGGGCTACGACAGGTTTTTCTGAAAACCTATTGCGTAATGAACTTGATATCGCTGTAGAATCAAATGATTTTAAAATGGAGTGCTTTTGAGGCTTTTCTAGTTTTGCTAAAGGAGTCACTCCCGGTGAAGGGATCGTCGGTCCTTTCCTCGTCGAATGAGGTGCGGGATATATCATATATATCACTGTGCAAAGCAAAAACTCTTAAAAGCAATCAAAAGACAAACCGAGTGTGTAGCATCTGCCAGTTATTGCTAAAGGAGTCACTCCCGGTGAAGGGATCTCGGTCCTTTCCTCATCGAATAAGGTGCAGGATATATCACATATACCGCTGTGCAAAGCAAGAACTGTAGCTACCTGTTTTAATTTTGAAATTCGATTCTACAACATCTTAGGTTTCTTTTATTTCATTAATCACATTAATGAAGTCCCATCATTTATATACCTAAACATCACAGATAAATACGACGTACACTTATGCCATCCGCATTCGCCTCGATGTCCCCTCGTGCACCGTTAGGTTAGGTAACTAACGGCAGAGCAGGGCAGGGCTAGCACGGGTGTAAAACATAAGTAACATCTATATAATATATCATATATACTATATACTGTATCTATCACAGAACATCACATGATCACATCACAGATATCGCAGCAGAAGAAACATATGAAATATTGGATATACTAGGATGTCCGTGTTTTCAATACGAGCCAGTATAAAACACGGATTCCACGGTCGTGATGAATAGCCAAACCCACACCCCTAGACCCCTACGAGAGCGGCAAGCAACCCTACCAATTCTAGAGTTAGGAGACCCGGACTCGACTCCTCGAGTTGGTCTCCCACTGGACCCCAGAACCCGGTTACTTGTGCTCCCCTCCTTGGGTCTATCCTAGTGCAGAAAAGTAAATAATATACAAAGGGTGACATCTTCCGCAACCTGGAAGTGCCCCAATAAAAGAATATTACATACAAGTTTTTACATGAATGAAAATGAAAAACACTCATCTCACATAAAAACCCCCGGCTATTCAAACACGACGATCCAATATAACATATCCAGCAACACATAACATCACATGTCATCAACGTAAGTAAATATGCGCATCCCAATTGTCGTTGACATATAGCAACGAAACCGGCGATATCACATATTACACTTACGGTCACAGAAAAGAAAGTGTAAAACTACAACAGTTGGAATCCGCAACCTCCTCAGACATCGCATGCCTGACCAAATGAATTACTTAGACATCGCATGCCTAACAATTATAAACCCCGCATTTTAGTCTCAAAATCGAAAACACTTTTCAATATCAAGTCGGGTAATTCAACAAGATTCCCGACATCCTGATCGAATGCTCGTCCCAAACTTCAGTAGGCGGCCGCACCCCTGATGCCGTCGACGAAGTGCACCAAGGCGGAACACCGCTGCCGCGAGCACCCGAACGGATACTTTCGGCGACGGGGTTCTCCTACAGTCACTTGGTCGGGGCTATGGAGTGAGGCTGTCTATTAAGTTTACCCGGCGAGTATCCGCGTACGCTACGTGATTGCGATGGACTTTTGATCACATCAAAATTCCGTAGCAACCGATCAAGTGAGACTAAACTGCTACGTTTATAATATTCATTCCGTTATCACATAACTTCTTGTGAATTCCAATTATTGTATCCCATTTCGGATAAATAGAAAATGTCAAACTTTCCGATCGAACAATCGAACACCCAAGTTTTCCCGATACAGATCAACACATGAAATAAGTCTAACAACATTCAGTTCGTGCCTCAGTACCAACGGTCCAGCCGTAGAAGGGTCAAGCCAACGCCTCACATGTGGCACGCCGTGCTGTCCCAAACCCGAAGGTTCAAAGGGCAGTTCAAGACGGTCACATAATCGAGTTAAGGTTTGTTGTCTTCTAGAGGGTCCATCGCGTTACTTGCACTACTTATAATGTCTTTAAACTACGGAAAAATCCAACACTTGGAAATTTCCCGACAGGGGGAAAATTGGGTATTTATATCCGGTCGAACTTTTTAACATATTCTAAAATTATCCGGAAAGCCACACAGACAAAATTTGATAATCCGATCGAACATTCGAATCCCCAAAACAACCCCAGAAAATTCAACTCTTGAATAAATTTTAAAAATACCCAGAGAACTCTGCACTGTTAAATAGGAATTACAGTACAAAATGTTAGGGCTGACGTCACAAATTTGCCGCGGAACCGCCGCATAAGCTAGGCTTATGCCGCGGTTCCGCCGCCGATATCACTGTTCATGAAATAAATTTTGCGCCGTAATTCTTAGAATTCCCTGCTGAGTTTTCTGCATATTTTTAATTTGGAAAAAACCCAGTTTTTAAAAAATGTACAGAGAGCCGTTTTGAAAATGGGTTTCGGGTTCGTTCGGATTTCAAACGTCGTCTGGACTTCGCCTAAGGCTCTAGCTAGGCTCTGATACCACTGTAGGTGTTGAATTGCCCGACTAGGTATTGAAAAGTGTTTTCGATTTTGAGACTAAAATGCGGGGTTTATAATTATTAGGCATGCGATGTCTAAGTAATTCATTTGGTCAGGCATGCGATGTCTGAGGTGGTTGCGGATTCCAACTGTTGTAGTTTTACACTTTTTTTTCTGTGACCGTAAGTGTAATATGTGATATCGCCGGTTTCGTTGCTATATGTCAACGACAATTGGGATGGACATATTTACTTACGTTGATGACATGTGATGTTATGTGTTGCTGGATATGTTATATTGGATCGTCGTGTTTGAATAGCCGGGGGGTTTTTATGTGAGATGAGTGTTTTTCATTTTCATTCATGTAAAAACTTGTATGTAATATTCTTTTATTGGGGCACTTCCAGGTTGCGGAAGTTGTCACCTTATGTATATTATTTACTTTTCCGCACTAGGATAGACCCAAGGAGGGGAGCACAAGTAACCGGGTTCTGGAGTCCAGTGGGAGACCCACTCGAGGAGTCGAGTCCGGGTCTCCTAACTCTAGAATTGGTAGGGTTGCTTGCCGCTCTCGTAGGGGTCTAGGGGTGTGGGTTTGTCTATTCATCACGACCGTGGAATCCGTGTTTTATACTGGCTCGTATAGAAAACACGGACGTCCTAGTATATCCAATATTTCATATGATTCTTCTGCTGCGATATCTGTGATGTAATCATGTGATGTTCTGTGATGGATAATTTATATAGTATATATGATATATTATATAGGCGTTACTTATGTTTTACACCCGCGCTAGCCCTGCCCCGCTCTGCCGTTAGTTACCTAACCTAACGGTGCACGAGGGGACATCGAGGCGAATGCGGATGGCATAAGTGTACGTCGTATTTATCTGTGATGTTTAGGTAACTTAAATGATGGGACTTCATTAATGAGTTTAATGAAATAAAAGAAACCTAAGATGTTGTAGAATCGAATTTCAAAATAAAACAGGTAGCTACAGTTCTTGCTTTGCACAGTGGTATATATGATATATCCTGCACCTTATTCGATAAGGAAAGGACCGAGATCCCTTCACCGGGAGTGACTCCTTTAGCAATAACTGGCAGATGCTACACACTCGGTTTGTCTTTTGATTGCTTTTAAGAGTTTTTGCTTTGCACAGTGATATATATGATATATCCCGCACCTCATTCGACGAGGAAAGGACCGACGATCCCTTCACCGGGACTGACTCCTTTAGCAAAACTAGAAAAGCCTCAAAAGCACTCCATTTTAAAATCATTTGATTCTACAACGATATCAAGTTCATTACGCAATAGGTTTTCAGAAAAACCTGTCGTAGCCCTCCGTCATTTCAGATAAGTTGTATATAGTATTCGTGCTGCATTTGTTGGCTTTCGTCAAGGTGCAGTGTGCGGTAGCTATATGCTGCTTATCTGCTGCATACGATGCGATTGGATTAGGGTAGTCGTGCGGCTTTGTTGGCTTTCGTCAAGGGTCGTGCGGGTGGGTTTAATTCGATCAAGAAATGTACGGGTTGAACTTGACTAGCGGGCTATGGTTTGTTGGCTTTCGTCAAGGTCATAGCACGTTATGGGCAAAATATTATCGGGAATTTCAAGTGTTGAAATTTGCAATGAGATTGCATACCTTCTATGAGATAGTTGGATCCTGATACCCGCTGCGAGTAAGAGTTACTCCTGGGAGAGTTTTACACATTACAATTAGCCGATCAAGTAGGTGTCTAGAAAGGTGTCAACGGGGTTACGCCTCTGGGAAAACGAGATTTACATTAATTAGGTTCGTGCGAAAGCACGGGGGACCTCCCTCAAAGTACCGACACTGGCCTGGCTGAAAGATTGGCGAACTTGTAGTGTGTAATTAATCCCGGCTAGTCTTTCCTTTTAGGGTTTGAAGGAAGATTTGATAAAAAGCAGTGGGAGCCATCCTGATTAGATAAAATAATAACCAATCTATTCTTGCAAGAGCACACGCTGAGTGTTTTCTTCTCTCTCTCTCCAGGTAGCGACCATATCACGCCTTAATCAAGATAATAATACGGAATATTGACCGAACCCGCTTGTTATACTGAGCTGGGGAACGTTGGTCCCGCTCCAACTTATAATTGTTATAAGACAGAGCAGGAAATTGGGGAATACCAGATTTCCCGTGCCGCCCAAACGAAGAGAGTGCATGCTGATGCATCATCTTCGAGTGTGTTCATTACAAAGAACTGTTTCTCAGTATACTTTACGTCCTGGGTATGTGATACCAGATCAGGATCCCAGATATGTAATATGTTACATAGGGCTACAGAAAGGTAGAGAACTGAGAACGGGTGATAAGTTTCATGAGGCAGAAAACGGGGCAAGTGTTGCAGCCAAGTCTGTTGGTCACTGTCACCCTGTATTCCAAATACATTGATTCTGAACGAATGTTATTAGATACCGAACCTGATATACAAAATCATATCAGTCTCTTTATTAGTAAAGAAAGGATATAATTTTGTATTGTTGGATTATGTTTTGAACATTTCCTATATCAAAAGTTGATAGGTTCAGGCACGTTATCTAAAAGCATTGAAGTTCTAAATCAAAATACAGTTCTTAGTATATAGAACACACACAAGAGGAAGAGTTTAGAAATGAACAATTCCATCTTGAGGCATTGTAGACTAGGTCATATCAATGCGACCCGACTAGCTGAAGTTACATGTAGATGCATATTTAAATCAGTTTGAATCTACATCTTGTGAAACTTGCCAGTCATGTCACAGAGATAAGATGACCATAGCTCCGTTTAATGGAAACAGAGAAAGAGTTAGTGAACTCTTGGGATGATACATGTTGATGTATGAAGGTCCCCTGTCTACACATGCCAGGACTGGTTCTTTGTACTTCGTTACATTCTCTGATGATCTTTGGAGATTCAGACCTATGTTCCTGTTGAAACACAAGTCCGAACCTTTTGAGATATTCACAGAATATAAGTTAGAAGTAGAAAACCAAAACACGGGTAAAAGTATTATGTCCTTTGATGAGATCAAGGAGGAGAATACTTGAGCACGGAATTCTTGGACTATTCTAAAGGAGAATGAGATTCTCTCTCAGCATTACTCCTCTGTATACACCATAGCACGATGGTATATCGGGGCGGAGCCATAACACCCTATTTGATTAGGTGTGCTCTATGATGAGTACTACTGAGTTACCTATTTCTTTTTGGGAGTTATGCACTTGAGAAGCTGCATACCTATTGAATAGGGTTCAAATCAAATCAGTTGCCTACCGCTTCATATGTGATATGGATATGGGAAGAGCCCATGTCTTAAGCTAGTTAAGATCTGGGGTTGTCCGGCCTATGTCTAAAATCAAAATCCGGACAAGCTCGAGGCAAGGTCTGTTATGTAGAACTGGAAATGTTCCAGCTATACAAACTGCAGCTGATGATTTGAAAGAACCAAAGGATTCAATAGATACCAACGAACCTCAGCCTCTCCGCCGATCTAGTAAGGTTCCTCACCCACCTGAGAGATACTTCGGTTACTCTATGACAGTGGGAGCGAGGATTGCATCATAAGATGATGACCCAACTAGTTTCGAGCTGGCCATCAGGAGTGGGACTCTGTAAGAATGGCTGGATGCTTAGCGATCTGAGATGGAATCCATGTACACCAACAAAGTATGGACTTTGGTTGCTATATCTGAAGGGTTAAATCCCCATCAGGAGCAAGTATATCTTGAGAAGATTACTTGGTGTAGATGGAAAAGTTGAGACTTTCAAAGCTAGACTTGTTAAAGCTTTTCGTCATCGACCAGGCGTGGATAATGATGAAACCTTTTCAAGTGGCTATGCTTAAGTCCATCCAGATCCTACTTGCCACGGCTACATACCATGACTACGATATCTGGCGGTTGGGTGTCATGACTGCTTTTCTAAATGATGTTTTAGAAGAGAGAGTCTATAAGTACACAGCCAGAGGGCTTCGTAGACAGTGGGAGCAGCGGAAACGTGTACAAGATGCTTTATAGGTTAAAGCAAGCATCGCGGAGTTGGAACATCTGTTTTGATGTGGAAGACAAATAGTTTGACTTCATCAAAATTGTAGATGAACCTTGTATAAACAAAAAGGTAGTAGGGAGTATGGTGACGATCCTCGTAGAGTACGTGGATGACATACTCTTGATAGGGAAGGAGTTTTCTATGCTACGCTCAGTCAATCTCCGTTTATCACAAGGATTCTCCACATAGGATCAAAGTGATACCTCCTAAATCCTGAGTTTTCATCTATGAGATAGATGTAATTGGATGTTAGGATACTCACTAGATGTAGTGAGATGGTATCAACCGATCCTGGGGAGAATCACTGGAAGGGTTCCACGGTGATAAAGACGACTGAAAGTCAGTCACAGGCATTGTCTTTACCCTCAGTAAAGGAACGGTATGTTGGAAGAGTTCCAAGCTAGATACCGTGACATACTAGACGATAAAGGCAGGATGCATCGCTACTTAAGATGCTACCAAAGAGGCTGTTTGGGTGTATATAGGTTCATGAGATGAACTATGTTCCTCCCATTGTGAGACAATGGAGTTGTGGCTTATGCCAAGGAATGCAGGTCCCATCAGTGATCCAGACATATTCTAAGGCAGTATCACTTGATCATGGAGATGGTTGATCTCTAAGGGATCGAGGTTGGGAGAGTAGACTCAGAGGACAACACGGCGGATCCACTCACGAAGGCCTATTCCCAGAGAGAGACTTTTATGGGATGTATGAGTATGAGATACTACAACCACTGCTACAGATGGCCCTAGTGCAAGTGGGAGATTGTTAGTTATATGTATGCCCTAGAGGCCATTACTATACATAGGATGTATATTGTAGTGGATGCTTGGACATATATAGGGAGGACTTTCTTGCTCGACATGATAGTATGCTATCTGGTTACACTTTACCTTAACGTGTATAATGATTGTCTCTCTGTTACATGTTGGTAAAGCCCTTAGGATGTGTACTTGACTACCTGGACTATGATGCGGATCATACTAGTGGGGACATGGTAGTCCATAAGTATATCCTTCAAGGTCCCTAGTCGTGGGTGTATCGAGACAGGGCATCGATATACCAGAGTAGACTAGCGTATACCTTCTCGACCCATACAGATGGGCGATGGATGATCCCATATCCATTGGTGTTTGACATCGGAGATGATATACGGGTGCTCAGTGGAGACTGGGTACACTGGACGGACTCGCCGAGAACTCCCAGATGGTATTATACCTTACGTCAGATGGCAGTTCTCTGGTGACACTGGTACAGAGTAGTCCGTTGACCCGAGATCGTCATAGAGTCTTGTGTGGTTCCCACTGTGCTTTGATTTCCATCTTACCACGTCCAAGAGGGCGTGCAAAACGGTGGCTTTTGGGTACAGTCCCGAATCACATGGAGGCAATGAGCGATAGGAGGGGATTCGTCTCTCCCGGTATTGGGAGTTGATGTTGCGCTGTGTTCGATTGGCTATAACCGGAAATCCCTGGCCAGGGTTGCTGAGATTTACTGGTAAGTGTTACCAGTAGTTTCTCGAATGTTATAGATCTCATATCGACACGACTTATCGAGCTATTGGGGTCTGACGTTTACCACCCCTAGGCAAGATATGCGACATATCAGACGATCAGACCGGACTGTACGGTAGTGTTACTGGTTGGATTCACAGGAGTGTGAGCGGGCTTGCTCGTCGATCTTCTGATCGCTCAATACCCGGGTGGCCGTTACGTTTAGCAGACCGCTTGCGGCTTGTGGGTGTTTGATATGATCATCATCTGCTGCCGGCGTATTGACGAGTCTTTAGAGTCCTACACAGAGGTTTCCTGGCTCAAGCGAAACGAAATAGGAGCGCATATGAGATATGTGCGGGACCGAGAATAATGCGTGTATGTGATACCGTATTTCATTCTCGCGAACAATGTGTCGAATGGTTGTATGCGATATAACCTAGTTATCGAATCGAAAATTGATTCGATCAGCCGATACATTTGATACTAGTCGGTTATATGCGATATGGCCGGATCGTTAAATCAAGTGTTGATTTAATGATTTAATGTATAATTATATATTTGATATATTACTTTGCATTAACTAGTATCGGTTCACTTTAAATGGATATTCTCGCTCGGATGTGCGCATTATATATGTGATATGATTTTGTGCACATGCTTGTATCATGTTTGATGGTGCATGTAAAATTGGTTAAGTATAAAGAATTAAACCTTGGTTAATGAAATGGTTAGGGTTTATTATTCATTTATTCATTTTATTCATTTATTTATTCTTTTGGAAAAAGAAAAGGAAATGATAAAATGGTGGCATTCTTTGTTCTTTCATGAAGCTTCATGAATACTTTGACTTTGTGACCACTTTGTCTCATCCTTAACCCTAACCATTCCACTTAACCCTAATTAATTCTCTACACCTAACCATGGTTCTATTATGATAAGAATCCATTATTCTTTTCATTTTAGGATTAACTTATCATAACACTTTCTTCTTCTTCTTCATCTTCTTCAATGAAGAAAACCTTTCTTCATCAATGGTGATTGATGAAAATGAGTGAGAAATCCAATTCTAAAGTCTACCCACTTCCTATTTCTTCATCCTCTACCTCTTGCCAAGTAGTAGAGTGTGTTTCCTTCACAAGTTTTCTTGACTTGGTGAAGTTGGAGCTTGATCTAGCGATGCCTCGACGTAGATCATCTTCGGCACGTCGTCGATGACCTAGCCCTCTCTTTCTCCGATGAAGCCGACGCTAGAGCCCGGATTTTGATTTGGACAGCGAGGAGACCTCATCGTGGAGCTATGGAGGTGGAGCACCGGATCTACAAAGGTTGTATTTCCGTATTCTTGTAGTTAAAGTAGTTAACTAGTTGCTTTGTCGCCTAAACTTCTAGCCAACGATCCGTATTAGGGTTTCTCGGCACCGTTATGCCTTGTGAGACCTCTTGAGAGTGCCTAGGAACCCTACAGTATGTCCCAACAACTAGACAGGGTCGTGCAATAAATTGAATGTGCAGTATTAAACTTGGACGACATAAAACAATAGGATACACCAGAATCGAATAATGCTAATGAGGGAAAATCATGAACAAGTAGGGTACCTGAAACGACTTCCTCTGAAGCCTTGGCCTCTTCAGCCGTCAGGGTAAAGGCTCGAGCTTGATTAGGTCCCTGAGTTATCAGAATCTGCTCCCGAAACTGCTTCTGCGGTGGCTTCTGAGTATCTTCCTTCAAACGTAGCTTCGACGGACAAGTATCAATGGTGTGATCAGCTGATCCGCAAATAAGACAAAGTCCAAGCCTCTTACGACAATCTCTTCGATAGTGACCCGGTCGTTGGCAGTAATCGCACAACACCCTTCCTTTTTGCTCGAGCAAAACTGGTTTCTTCATTGGTACAACTCCACGCCTGTCCACCGGAATACTTCTGCGTATAGGTGCTCGATTCACCGTAAACGCCGGCCTCTGTACCACAACTGCCGTATACTGCGTACCCTCAGTCTTCAAAGATAAACTCTGCTGCTCCATGGCTTCTTTTAGTACTTGAGAGAAAGTGGTCAAACCCAGAGATATAATATGCCTCTGGATGTCCACGTCCAAACTGCGCATGAACCTCCGTGCCCTATCAGCATCGTTGGCAACCAAAGGTCCAACGAATCTACTGAGTCGTGTCCACTCAGCTGCATGTACATCCACGAGTGCTCCGTTCTGCTTCAAGCTGATGAACTTTTCTTCTATTTCCTCCCGTGCAGTCTGCGGGAAGAACTTCTACAAGAAACTCTGCGAGAACGTCGCCCAACTGATCGGCTGGGCAAACGAGTCTCTTCCACAAGCCACCATTCATGGGCATAGTCCACCAATTGGATGCGCACGACATCCACTCTCTTATCTTCCGGAATTTGAGCCGCGATAAGCAAATTCTCCGTATCAACCAGCCACTGCTCCGCTGGCAATGGCTCCTCCAAACCGGTGAAGATGGACGGACCCGGTCTCCTGAAATCCGCCACGGTACCGACACGCTCAACTGGTTTGGCCGCAACATTGTTCATGGACTGCTGGACGGTCCACAAACCTTCCTGAAAAACTTCAGCCTGCTGCTAGTTTAACTCGGTCTGCCGCTTCTGGTTCTCCAGCAAACCATGAATTACTCCAAGTAAGGCGGCGTCATCCACACGCCTCTGGTACGTTTTCAGGTTTCTGTCTGCCATGATCCTGCAACCAATACACCAAAGAGGATTAGTATGATAGACAAGATTCAAAAACTTGTAATGAATGATGACCATGAATCAAGAATATGAATCAAAACTAGAACTCCAAGTTACTTAAATAGAGCACTGCGTTGTAACCATGTCGCGGTACATAGTTACAATCACATAATTCCACCCAAGTCGCCCAAATTCTAGAGATAACCAATAGGAAACCAAAGTTTCAAATCGAGATGCAAAGAGCTTTGCATATCGTCAAGGTAAGAATCAGGAGGAAGTTAAGATTCAAACAAATGGCAAGATGGTAAAGTGGCAGGACATGTTCCTAATCACGAGTATTCTGATTCGTGTATTGGGTCCGATACCCAACTACAAAAGAATCAAACCCGATTAACCTAGATCCTATGGCTCTGATACCAAACAAACCATGTCACGCCTCGGTTCCCAGAGTACGCTAAGATAGGCACGTGACAGAGCCAACCATGCAACCTGTGGATAGGAAATATCCCTCCACAGTCACATTACGGCTGTAGAGATATCAAGAACAATAATAAACAACTATCTAATACATGTCCATGAGCCAGAATAACGAGTCAAGAATAAAATAATGCGGAAGCTAAAAGATCCAATAAACAATAATAATCTGGAATGTACGTCCCAAAATACGGGCTCACATCAGGAAATAAAATAATGCTGAAAGGAAACTAAACTAGAATACTAACAAGTCTTCAATGCTCGGCCTGTTGACTGAGATACTCCTGAACGGCTTGTGACAGAGAAAGAGGATCTGGGCCATGCAAAACCCAGACGTCAGTGCGTCATAATATCAACAATAATATAGTCAGGAGGTAACAGGATATGCAGGCATGAATATAAACAGTAACAAGAGTATAACAAGAATATATAACAGTGAGTATGTCAGTACAAGTAACGTGCAGTGGTATCTAAACTGTGCTACGGGGTTATCTATTCTACAGTCTTCGAAACCAATTAATGTAATCCTCATCGTAACCCATCGGTGATTATTCCGTAACGCCCGGAAAAACGGCAAACAATAGGTATTCCGTAACGCCCGGAAAAACGGCAAACAATAGGTATTCCGTAACGCCAGGAAAAATGGCAAACAATAAGATGGCCCTTTGAGTTACGTTCGGTTACATTCTTGATTTCCCCATACCCCAAAGTTATGTGTTCAAGTCAGGTATTGATAAGTCTGAAGCTAATACCAACATAAGATCAAGCACGAACAGGTTTGTCTATACAGACAACAGGATATGTCCATCGGGACAACATGTCAGGGTTGTCGGCATTAGAAACAGGATCAGGTAACATGTCAAGTAGTGTACATGTATCAAGTCATGTCAAGTAGTGCACAGGTATCAAGTCATGCTAAGTAGTAGTGTATCAGGTCATGTCACGTAGTGTACAAGTATCAAGTCAGGTAAGTAATGGTGTATCAGGTCATGTTAGGTAGTACACAAGTATCAGGTCATATCAAGTAATGCACAGGTATCAAGCGGAAGCTCATAATAAAACTGTTACAGGTACGGATGCACAACAAAGCATGGATGCATAAATATTTATCAGGAATTACTATATTACTTTGTAGGGTACACAATATCATGTATGGAGTACTAAAATAAAAATAAAATGATATAATGCAACATGGTATGAGAATAGATATGAAATCAATGGTATGGATGCACAATTATCGATTAGGGTTACAATTACAGTTCCAATACTAATTAGGATGCACTTTATTAAACATGGGGTGTTCTAACAATAATAACATGGACTAATATGATAGGTAGATGCAGCTACATGTATATTAAATGTTATAGTTGCAAACAGGTATCCGAAAACTGTAAAACTTTCATATGGATGTGTAATGGGATAAACGGTTAATATTTTATTAGTATGGATGCATGATACTATACCTAACATGTAGCAAGAGATTTAGCATGCGACTAGATGTGTAAATACTAATATGGATGCGTACGGATGTCGTATAACAGTAAAATGATAAACTAGCAAGTGCAGGACATAACTCAACAATATGAGGTGTAACTATTCAATTTGATGCGGTATATGGTAGTATAGTATGTAACAAGATCGGTTTTCATGCACTAGATCTGAAATGATATATACAGATATATACGGATGCCGAATAAATCGATAAAACCGAAAAACAATAATATGGATTGCATAATTAATCATTTTGGAATATTATAATTCAAACAGATATAGATTATAGTATTATAGCATGTAGCAAGATTAACTTGCCTCGATGGAACACGAAACGGATACGTACGGCTCGCCGGATGTCGGTAAAAGTTGCGATGCACACACGCGTGCCCGGAACGGACCAGCCAATGCAATAAGTGACCACGCTGCACGAGAACGTCTTCTGGGTCGCCCGGATCGTCGGCGACGAGCACGGCTCCGGTGACGGTCGGAAACCGAGAAGCCAAGAGAGAAAGAAGAAGAGAAAGAGAAGAGAAGAAGAAGAAGAGAGAGAGGTTGCTTCTGGGTTGGTGCTCTGGGGTCAGGGGAGTTGACAGGGACGGCCGACGAGGGTGGTCGACGGTGAGGGTTTTCCGGCGAAGTTCACGGCCAAGGCAGCTGTGGGTTTTAAGAAGTCGGGTGAGGGTTTCTTGGTGGCAGTAGGGTGAGGGTGGTGGTGATGGTGTCAAGAGTCGAAGGTGGTGATAAGGACAACGGAGTCGAGGGTGAGGCCGACGAGGTCGACGGTGATGACGACGACGAGGGATGGGTGTCGTGGTCGTGGGGTTTCTCGGGTTCTTGCAGGGAAGAGGCCGGGTATTGGGGAGACGAAGAGAGGAGATTGGAGGAGAAAGTGGTGGTGACAGGTGGAGTCAACGACGAGTTCGTCGGCGGCGATGGGAAAAGATGGCGACGAGTGTGGGTTCGAAGGTTGTGGGGTTGCTCGGAGTTGGGTCGTCGGGGACGAGGGCGATGAGGAGAGGTGAGGAGATGGACGAGGGTGAGGTTAGGATGAAGGCGAGGGTGTCTGCGGCGAGAGGCGAGGCTCGGGCGTGGGTTCGATGAGGCAGGAAAACAAAAAAAAAGAAAAGAAGAAGATGACGAGAGAGGAGAGAGAGGCGTGGGGAATGGTGGTTAATAGGAAAAGGAATATGATTAATATATATATATACTCCTGCAGAGAGAGAGATAGAGAGAGCTGAGAGAGGGGGAGAGAAAGAGAGAAGAGGAGAGAGATCGAGATGAGAGAGAGAGGGGAGGAGAAAGAAAATCGTCTCGTAGTGAAGAGAGAGAGAGAGAGAAAGAAGGAAAGAGAAAGGAGAGAGGCTGAGAGAGAGAGTGTGTGATGGTGGGGGCCACGAGAGAGAAGAAAGAGAAGGAGAGAGAGAAGTTGTTAATAGGTTAGGATTTTAATTTAAAAAGATTTAGGTTAGTTAAATAAATTTTAATCGGTTGATTTTAAAAATAAATATTATATTAATTAAAATTGGATTTTCAGGTAAATACAAATTTAGTCCAAAATACGCCAGAGTCGGGTCTAAAATTTCATATTTAAAATATGAAAAATATATGCGACGTCCAAATTTCAAAATGAATGCTCAGGTAACGAAAATGCATACCCCCAAGAACGAATGCACGTACGTGCGCGTAGCCATCCAAACACGTCCGTTTCACTGAACGAGACGAGAATAAGATGCGCGGATGCTACCATGGGGTTAGGGGTATCATGCAGGCCATGTTATGTAATTTTAAATTATTTTACGTGACTTAAAATGTTATGTGGTAAAAGATGCAATGCCAGATAAAATGCCAGTATGCAGTATACATGAAATGCACATGTCTATGTATCAAGTCAAGGTAATTCATAAATATGAATCAAACAGGTTCAAGCAAACGGGTCGGGTCGAATGCAATATAAAATGTAAAATACTATTCGCCCCCAAAACACGATAAATCAGGAAAATACCACAATTAAGGAAATACGAGAACTGGAAATAGGTATAAATGAACTAGGTTGTTACATTTAAACTCACGGACTATAATGTCCTTAACCTTGACTGTGAGGTCTTTAAACTCACGGACTATGATGTCCTTAACCTCGGACTGTGGGGTCCTTAAGCCCATAGACTATGACGTCCTTAACCTCGGACTGAGATGTCCTTAAACTAACACTGGACCGTAATGTCCTTAAACTAATCGACCGCAATGTCCCTAAACTAACAATAGAGCCCAAATGCTCTTTTGTTGGATCTAAATGATCCCGTTAAGTTGATCTTAGTCTAAAATGAGATCCTTGACTAACGTTTAAGTTGATCTTAGTCTCAAATGAGGCTAACGTATCCTTAAACGCAACCCCCAAACCCAAATCTAAGAAGATATGGATTTGGACTAATCCACGCCCTACGGGCGACAACATAAATTAGTCTCCGTATACAATCCACGGGCAACCAAAAACAAAACAAAAACGCACGACAAGAAATGACCATCTGGAGAAGGAGAAAGTGGTTACCGCGATGTTGTAGGGTAATTAACTGCAAGGGCTTGCGCCTGTAGGGAAGAGCGTCCCCATAATCAAAAACCCCTCATCAACGAGGGGGAATCTGACGAAATTTGCTACATCGGCCGCATCCGTTTAAACCTTCGATACATGGTGCCATAAATCAACTTGGCATCTTCGAAGAAGTGGACGGATAGCACCAATTAGCATCTACCTCGAAATTCAGGCAAGACGGACCCGCGCGGTCGCGTCCCCATGTTTCGGCGGTGACCTTGGAAACGTCTTCGCACCGCCCTGCGAAGTCGGTACCACACCTGGAATAAC
Source organism: Agapanthus africanus (assembly GCA_030015575.1). Classification (NCBI taxonomy): domain Eukaryota; kingdom Viridiplantae; phylum Streptophyta; class Magnoliopsida; order Asparagales; family Amaryllidaceae; genus Agapanthus; species Agapanthus africanus. The sequence continues at coordinate 353,815,439 of CM057351.1, forward strand.
CTGAGTAGAGGTTGTTAGTGTATATGCCCTAGAGGCCATTACTGTATCATACTGGATTGTATATTACTTGATGGAAGCTTGGGATATTCACCTTGTATTGACATTTTTGCTCAAAATGGTAGTATGCTACTTGGTTTATTTCTGCTTTAATATGTGCATGTGTTTCTTTTAGCATATCGCCTTTACACATTAGTGGAGCCCTTAGGATCTTTGCTTGATTACCAGCGTTGTGATGGCAGTCACACTCGTGGGGGCTGGGTAGTCTACAAGCACATCCTTATGCAGGTCCCTAGTCGCAGGACTATCGAGACAGGGCATCGATACTCCGGAGTAGACTAGCGCATGCGCTTCTTATCCCAGCTTGGGAGACAGTCTGTCCCACAGCCGTCAGTACGTCGTACTTGAGATAGTATGCGGGTGCTCGTTAGGTTACGAGTACACTGGACAGGACTCATCGGGAACTGTTGGTTGGTATTATACCTATCGTCAGTTATCAGTTCCCAGGTGACATGAGTACAGCTTAGTCTGTTGACTTGATACTGTCACTTCGCCTCGAGTGTGTTCCCACTGTACTTTGATTACTACCCTACCACGGCTCAAAGGAGTCGTGCAAACAGGTAGTTTTTGGGTGCAGTCCCGAAGCACTTGGAGGCAGTGACGGTTAGACAGGATTCGTCTCTCCCGGTATTGGGGGTTGATATCGCGCTGTGTCTAGGAGAGCCATTACACAAAGTCCCTGGCCAGGGCAAGCGAGATAAACTGGTAGGTTTCCAGTGTTATCTCAGGTGTTCTGGGCTACACTCTGACACGACTTGTACCGCTAGTAGGGGACTGACGTTTACCACCCCCCTAGGCCCGCCATGCGATGTTCTTAGACGAACAGACCGGACTGTACGGAGATTGTCACATATAGGCTCAGTAGGAGTTCAGATGGGTTTACCTCGTCAGTCTTCTTATCGGCATCTACCTGGGGACCGTTACGTACAGCTAGTGCCGCTTGCGGTCTGTGGTTAAACCCACTGCCAGGGTAGTGTCGAGTCTTTAGAGTCCCACACAGAGGGTTATTCGCCTTTGGGCAAAACAGAGTAGAGGTCGCATGGTTTTGCGACAGAGTTCGTTCACATCCGCGCACTTGTGCACGTTTGGCGTCCGGACAGACATTACTAGCGGGCTCTGGTTTGAGCCAGATCTTAGTATATGTTTTGGGGTTTGTTTTATCTCATAGTATTCATGTTCCTCGGAACACGAATGCGGGTGTGTATGCACAGTTGATTGAGGCGGAGGAAGAGGTTTTTCATTAGGGTTTTGGAACGGGTGCGTATGCACAGTTGACAGTCGTCTTTTTCCAAACCCTAATAAATTTGTGATATATCAATTAATAATATTAATTAAATGAAATTGTGTCATGGTTGGGTTTGTTGACTTGTTGACCAAGGTTGACTAGTTGACCATGGTTGAAACATTGACTATCATCATTACACATCAAAGATGCTCTTTGATTCTAGCAAAAACCATTTAATGTGAAATGATAATAGTCTCATCAAACCTTCCATCAACTTTTTCATTTTGATTAATTTTATTAATTTGATAAATCACTTATATTGTTATGGTTGTAAAAAACCATCTCATTCTATCATAACCACTCTCTCTCCTCCTTTCATCTTCCTCCTCCTCTAGTTCAAGGAGAATCATTCTCATGAGTTGAGAAACCTCTCCTTGAAGATAAAACACCCAAAGCCACTCTCTACTCACCCTAAGGTTGAAGGTCTAGCAAGCCGGAGACTTTAGTTTTCTCAAAGTTCGAGGAAGAAGCTCAAGGTAGAGACCCTCAGGTGGATCCATCTTCGACAAGAGAAGGCAACGAGGAAAGCACCATCCGACCACTACAAAGAGTCTAAGAAGAAGGAGTTCAAGTTTAGGTATAACCCCTAACCGAGTAGATAACTCTCTTGTTAGTTGCTAGTGTGTAGTTTAGCCAAGATCCGTTTTTGTAGTCCATGTTACCTAAACCCTAAAAATCGTTTTTTACCATTTCCGCAAGCCCGAAAGAACCAGGAGAGGTAACGTGGACTTACAGAGGTAGTTCCTGTAATAAAATGAAAAGGAAGAGTCAGATTACCCATAAGAAACGGGAGTGGAGACGCGGTAAACCGAAATGTACCGATGCCTAAGGATGCTCGAAGTCTCTCATCCTCCTCAAAAGTCTTGAGAGAAGCTGCGAGAGCTTCTTTGGTGGAAATGCATGTTAAAGAAGGAAAAGTGTCAGTCAAAACATGATGATAGAAATATGATGCAATGACAAAAGGTACGGCTGATGTTTACTTGATTGCGCGAGGATGGCCACTCCCGCTTTGTGGCTTGCTAGTCACTCAGAAACTGCAATGGCAGTCTCGAGGTCGGTATCGTCCGGCGCCATGAATAGACCCCCGTTGGTCCCATATTCACTCAAGCCCTCACTATAAGGAGCATGAGGCTCCTGGCCGAATGCAACATCGGTAGAGAGAATTGACTTCTTCTTCCTCTTCTGTGAGCGAGCACCGGTCGCCGCTAGCATAAGCTTACGCTTGATGGTCACCTTGGGACGACAAGTCCCGATATCTGAACCCACGCCAAACTCGAGGGACGCCACGGTCACCGCTTCCACAGGAGCACGGGGTATCGGTAGTTCGGGCTTATCATGCGGGACTTCGACCGCAGCAACTTCTCTTAAGGGAGGACGGATAATGGTCCGTTGCTTTAGAGGAACATTTGGATTACCGGCAGGAGCGGTACCCTTGCGATCAAGAAGCAATCGCTTCTCCTCCCTGATGACGGCGCCCATTGAATGTTGATACCAGGCCACATACATATTGAGGGCCTTCGGAACACAGCTAGGTTCACTAATAAAGAAGTTGGACCACGTGTTCAGGCGCATGAAATGATGCAGCGCGCTTCGCATCCCCTCTTCGGTAGCAGCGGGTTCTGCCAAGAAGGCTTCAAGCGGAACGCCCTGATTATAGCCCAGCTGCTGGGCAAAACGATGCGGATTGTATCTCATGAATAGCGCTGCATCATTTTGCCTAAATACGAGAAAGCCCGGCCTGATGGAGTACAGATGAAGAATCTCCCGAGCTTTCAATACAGAGGCCCCGTCTTTAAAAATGTCTTGCAATGGCAGCACCGCTGTTGAAGATTCCTGGCCGACCGTCAAGATTTTGTCAGTGAAAGACATACCATCTCCAACCGTGCGTGGATAAAGGAGTAAACCCCTAGCTTCCCGCGGTGTCGGACTTACGATGGAAGCGTCGACCAGCCGCATTATCCGAAGGAATTTACATCTGTCGTAAAAAGAAGGTCTTTTGTGGATACCGAAGACCCCAAGCACGTGCAACTCTAGCCATGAGGTGAAGTAATGCATTGAGAAGTTGGCGGGCTGCACCCCTGGTTCAGTGGTATCCGCTGCCAAGTTGAGGCCGTGATATAGGTGGGCTAATCCGGCGATCCCGATGGCCACTTGTATTCCGGCAACTATTCGATGCACAGGGTAGAAGACAGAAAGCCTCATGTAGCGAGGGTGCATAGGAAGTGCGAACCAGCTTAGCCATACACCGAGGAACCCGAGAAAGAACGCTTCCTCGTCAATGCCCAGAGCAGCAATTTCTGACAGGGGGACGATCGCGACGTCGGGAAGAAAGAAATCCTTTTGATCGGCTTCCAATTTTGGCCGACGATCCAAGCCAAAGCCGAAAAGATCATCAAGTTTAGCAAACTTTTCACCTTGTCGCGACAAAATTTCTGGGCGAAGAAAATGGGCAATGAAGTCCGCAAAGCTAACCCCCCGGCCTCCGGATTCAAGAAAGAGACTCTCATACATATTCAACACCTTTATCAGACTTGGGAACTGGTGTTGAATGGCATTCTCTAGGGTAAGACCCATTACCACTGACTTGGTGGCGAAAACATACTCATCCGGAGGAAGCAGCTGCTCGTAGTACTCTCCGCTAACTGGTAAACCAGAGACCTCGGCAAATTCATCCAAGGAAATGGAGACCTCTCGATCCAATAGGAGGAAGGTGTGGGTCGGAATGTTCCATTGCTCTAAAAATGCCTTGATCCACCATGTGGGAGGTGCAGAATACTGGAACAAGGAAGTGTAGATCGCAGGGTATAAGCCAAGCCTCAGCAGCTGCGATTTCTTTGCCGATAAGATATATCGGGCCCACTGTAAGTATCCGGCCGGATGACGGGGAGTTAGTACGATGTTGTAGGGCTGTCCCTAAGGGCACGACTCGCCCTGACATATGCGCCGCCCTAGGGTGTCCAAAGCAATTGGCGGCTGCACAGGTACTGCGGCGATAGAAGGCCGAAGGAGACCTTCTGAAGTCCAATTTACCTCTTCCACGGTATAATTGATCATGGGTGCATCTGCATAAGGGATCGCAGAGATAGGCTCCGAGGGTGTCGCACAAGAAAAGCTCCAGCTACCTCTGATAATTTGATCATACCATCTACCCGATAGGTGAAGATTCTTGTGCTCTGGGTCATGGTCCTTGATCAGCGCTAGAACCTCTCGGTCTACGGGCGCCTCAGGAAATCCGCCTTCTGAACGAACGAACGGAAAAGAAGTGTCGAAAGACATGTCACCTGCGCAAAAAAGAACAAAAGTCAACCGTCAGTGCTATAATTTAAACTCTGACACCTGGTACTTTAAAATTCGTACCGCATTGCAATGCAGTAAAAAGGGGACCAAAGGGGAACCCACAAAATCTAGATGACAGTTCATCATTAATAAAACAGCCTCATCATTTGATGAGACTGTCAATTAAATGAGGAAATCCTCAATTGATTCTCATTTAATGAGAAATCCCTCGGGCTAAGGAGTAAATCTCCCCTTGAGAGCAGTGCTCTGTGACAGAATGACACCTGTCAAGTTCTAATGATGAAGGAATAAAAATTCCTCAAGAGCCTGGCTCTGTAAAAATGATGGAAAAACCCATCAGAAAAATTGAAATCAATTTTTTATATATGAATTAAAATTCTGAGATCACCAAGATCTATGAACAAACTCTGTGAGTTCTTCATAAGTGATTAACAAACCTTCGTTATTCAAAAGAGCAAAGCTCTGTTAATGGGTCAAGAAACCCTCAAAAGGTTTTCTTTAGATCTAAGATCTATGAAGAGCAAGGCTCTCTTAATGGGTAAAACCCTTATAACATTTTTTTAGATCTAAGATCTATGAAGAGAAAAGCTCTGTTAATGGGTAAAACCCTAGATTATTAAAAGGTCTTTTGGAAAGATTTAATTTTTACCTAAGTTTGGCAGAGTTCTGTCCTTAAGAAAGTTCTTAAAATGAAGAGCTATGCTCTATCAAAGAATAAAAATTCTCAGAAAACAAGAAAGAAGATGAACAGAAATCATCCTGAGGGCCAAGAGTCCTATTTATAGGCACTGAGATGCCTTTTCAACTTCTGGGTTGATCCAAGGGCGCAGATGCTGCCACCGTCGCACTCACATGTGGGCCACGTGAGTGTAACTGTGGGGGGGCATTCGTTTCCCCCAATCAGAGCAAAGCTCTATTCAAAATTCAAATTTTGAAATGAAACAACGTTTCAGATGCAGTGCCAAGTACGCTGCGCTCTAAGCAGCGCACCACGTGCAAAGCACGGATGTGCTAGCACTAGGTGCACCGCACTCTAAACAGCACACCACGTGTGCGCTAGCGCTAGGTGTGCTGCACTCTAAACTGCGCACCACGTGTAAGACACGGACGCGCTAGCGCTAAGTGCGCTGCACTCTGAGCAGCGCACCACGTGCAAAGCATGGGTGCGCTAGCGCTGGAACTAAAAGCTCCCCACCATTAGATCAAAGATCTAAAAATAATGATAAATCATTAATTGATCAAAATTAAATTCTGTTAAGAAAAGATTTCTCAAAAACTTTCCAAATAACAAAATTGTGCTCTGTAAATCAGAGCGCCGTTGGATCAATGATCCAATGGTGATTAAAAATCACTAAAAATACAGAATAAATTCTGTTTAGAAGATTTCCCAATCTTTGTTAAAAAACAAGAAGATTAGCTTCTGTAAATCAGAAGCCCTTGGATCAAAAATCCAACGACGGGAAATTCTCCAAATCAATTGGAGAAAAGATCTCCTTAACTGATTGAACAAATCAGTTTGCCCTATATAAAGGCCCCTAGACTTCAAGTCTCAGAGAGACAGAAGCATAGAGAGAAACCTCTTGATAAACTTTGAGAAATTCAAAGAAAAAGAGCAAGCTCTCAGAAGAAGATTTTTCTTCAAGGTAAAAAAGAATGATGATGAACAGAGAGATGAAATCATCTCGTAATTAATTTCAAAAGAAAGATTCACTTCTTTAAAAGATCATAGATCTATAAAGACAAAAAGTCTTTCACCAAGAGATCAAAAGACCTCATCATAAAATAAAAAAAGAATTTACTTCTTCCTCACAGATCATAGATCCATAAAGGCAAAGCCTTTCATCAACATAAGAGATTGAAGAACTTTTGTTCTTGGAATTTTGAGACATGGTCTCTTCCTAGATCACAAAATTGATCATATGCGCTTTGCGCTCTGGAACTGCGCTTTGCGCTCTTGAACTGTGTTCAAACCAGAATATTGCATTTTAATACCGCCCATTCATTATCTATTTTTTGTATATATCGGTACTATTAACCGGTGTTTGCTCAGTAATACAGATTACAGGTATCCGTGACAAAATACTTGAAATACATTCAGAATCATGGATATATCATTTGTGAGCCGACACTGCAATCAGAACGGAGAACCGACCGATATCCCAAGAGTTATTTTGCAAATAAAGTGTGTGCGTATACTTTTGGTCCAACACAATACATGTTGCACACAAATCTTGGACCATGGACCATGATGGAGCAGCCATGAATCATGGTGCAAGTGGCATGGAGGTGATGTGCATTAATGGTGCATTTAATGCATAAAAGTGTGATGTGATTTGTATCTTCTTATTTCCCTCCAAAACCTGGGTGCAGACCAAGCCTAATTTGAGAAATCAAACAGCACCAAAGTCATATTGGAGACAACCCCAGCACACCACTGGAGCACGACCCCATGTGCTCGGATTTGACCTGAGCACATGTCCTTAAAAACCGAGGTCGCCGGCCTAGTCTCCTCCTCTGGCCTGCATCTTACTGTGGGCCCCTCCTTGCTGCCACGTAGCCCTATTTTTATTGTTTATTTTCTTTTCTTTTATGCCTATATATAGCAGGCAGTGGACAAGGGTTAAGGGGTCTCACATTGTAATTCATTTTCCAAGCTTTACACTTTGGTTTTTGTTTTCTTTTTGGTTCTCTTGTACATAGCTTAGCCTTCCCTTGAGTTCATGCCCTTCTCTTGATCTTGCAACTTCTTTAGTGAGCTTGCAACTTTAAGTTTAGGGTATTGATCTCAAGGTTGTATCTTGGACATAATAGAACTTTCATTTGCACACTTGGGTTCCTAATATTCTTGCTCTTTTTATTCTTGCTCTTTTCTTTCTTGCACTTTAATACATGCTTTACTTACTTGCTCTTTAAATTCCATGCACTTTCTTTCTTGTAATGTTTTCTTTTCTTTGTTTATCTTCTCTTTTGTTCTCTATTTTTGGTTTGTTTTGTGAATGGTTGTTAATATGGTGTTGTTAGGAATAAATACGATATTGTAAGTTAAGGTTTCTTTGCTCATTTCCTTTTCCCGTATTATCCATTGAACTCCGTCCGAACGTTACGCAAGCGCTCCGTTAGGCATCCTACCCTACCAAGGTAACGGTGATTCCTAACCGCGACCGGTTGCGTTTGGTTTGGCCGATGGCGAAAGTAAGAGACAAGAACGGAAGGACAAGGGTCAATAAGCCGGATTCCACGAATACTATGCTTAAGTACCCTAATCCACGTTGTTGCCAATTGCTCTAGCTTCAATCATTAAGTTCGGCTCAAAGGATTTAGTGCGGATTTCCTTAGCTTACACTATTGTATATTTTCCTAACAACTTTATACTTGCACATAACACATAGGGTAGATAAAGAACTTTCCGCCCTCGCGCATTAACTCGTAACGATAAGAACGTAAGACGCCCCGTCTCCCTGTGGATCGACCCGTGCTCAACCGGCTAGCTGCAAAGCGACACAGTCTTGATTGCGGTTAAACTTAAATTCTTCCAATCAAATGGCGCCGTTGCCGGGGAGACGGTAACGTTTTTAGTTTTTGTTATTTCGGGTTAATCATTGTACATCTCATTTATACTTCTAACACTATTTTTCAAAAACAAACTAAAAATTTCAAAATTTCAAAACCAAAACAAAAAACTAACATTCTTAACTCATTTTGCTCTCTGGATTTTGTACCTGCAAGAACTCTGGATTTGAACTGAAAAGGTAAACAATATCAGTAAGATACTAGTAGAACATTGTATTCACAGAAGAAAGTTGGATCCCATCCTCCACAAGAAATCCGGCGAGACAACAGGAAAATCCGGCGACGCCGGCCTGTCTGCCTCCTTTTGCCTCCAAATTTCTCCTCTGTGCTCCACTGTTCTGTTTCTGTCCCATTTTTATTGTTTGTTTTTTATAATTTTGGTGTGCAGGTATTTGGGCATTCATATCGCTTTTTCGCACTAATATCCATTTTTCCGACATTTCAGATTTTTGCGGACTTGCGAACTGCGATTGTGGGGAGCAAAGTGTACGTTCAAGGCCAAGGTGATTGCGAAGTACAGTGCCAAAGATCCGGGTAGTTTGACCCGTGCAAGCGAACTTTTCAAGCTTACCGGATTGGATTCAACGGGGGTTTTCTAACCCAAAAACTTAAGGGTACGTACTTTACTAACAACTTCTTCTCAAATCCGACGCATCCAATATACTATTCTTTGCAGGATTCTTTGCAAGTTCGCTAGCAAACGCTAAAACTTGACTAACCCGTATTTGTTGCAGTGCCGTGCTTAATATAAAAAACGATTGTTTGATTCTTTATAGAATTTGTATTTGATTGCGCATTGCATACATTAATACGGACTTAAGGGCAAGCGAACCCCACGACATATGGTAAAGGATTTCATCACCTTTTCCGTGGCCCATAAATCCCGAACTTGAACATAACGCTTACCCGCACAAATTTTTAAAAGAAACTAGACTTTAAACCTTAAGAACTTCGCGCTCACTAGGAGAAGTTAACTGTGTTTAGAACACCGCTTAACGGTATATTGTTTACGGGGTGTCTAGGAAAGTGTTAACGGCGAAACCGCCAAAAGAGAAAGGGTTATTTAATTAAGGACCTTCGCGAAAGCGTCGGAAAACCTCCCCTTATCTCTGCACTTACCTGGCCTCGTGATCAGTATATCTTGAGCCCGTTTCTCGACACAGTTTTACTTCGACAATCAAGTTCTTGAGCAGGTCTAGTTGACCTAGGTGAACCCTAGACCGATTAGGTGTGTGGTATTTTTGTGTCGTGATTATTTTTGTCCAGATTCTTTTTGTGTGTATATATCATTCTTTTGTTAATAACTAACTTAAATAAAATAAAAATATAAAAAAAAAATCCACATTCTTTTTCCCCTTCTTTTCCGCTTCTTCTCCTCATATCATGGGTACTCCACCTAGAAAAACTCTTTCCGAACTTTGGGACCCACAACCAGACATCACTTCTTACGGTTCTTGCTTTGGTCGAATTTCGAACGACCCCTCCATACCCAAAATTTCATTGAAAGGTCGCATAGACGCGTCTAGGACAAACACTTGCACTCCGCAATCCACTTTGTATCAACCTTTCCAACTTCCCCCGCCCTCTTATGTTGATACCCTTTTTGCAAGTCGTCCTTTGTTCATCGCCGAACATATTGAACAATCCCGTAGCCGATCTTTCACTCCTTTCTCCACTACAAATTCTTTGGATCAACAATTCCATTCACCTTCTTATTCGTATGTTCATCCTACTCCTGTCCAGCCATTCAATTCCTACCAGTCCTACCCGACTTTTGAAACTTCCCTAGACATTTCTTCTGAACAGCCTTTTGGGAGTTTCCAGTATCCAACAAACTTTCAATCTTTTACTGAAACTCCTTCACAACCCATGTCTAGTCTGGAACAGTCATTGGAAGACTTTAGGGTAGCGTCGTACCAACAAATGATAGATTTGAATGCATCCATGGCCGCCCTCATACAACCTAGTGACCCGGCAGCTAGTTTCCAACTAGCTCCACATTTTTCAATGTATGATGAGGAGGTTGAACAGGTTGAGAATTTGAGTGGAGAGAGTGAGCTGTATACCCTTCCAAATCAAACCTACCCGTTTCAACTTGAATCCCACAACTCCGGTTTTGAATGTCTATCTAGTGTTCCAAACGATTCATCGATTGAAGATAGAACAGATAATGAGTTATGCGACTTTGTAGTGTTTGATTTATCCGATTGTGAAGTGTCCCTTTTGAGTGAAACCACACCCAATCCTTTTGACCTCTACACCTCCATCTTAGAACCTGAATTGATTAACATCCATGCTTTTGATGAGGTGTCTGAGAATATTAATTTTCACTTGATTGAGGATATTGACGTTGGGGATATTTGAGATGATGAACCCACGGTTTTGGATGAGTTTTTCTCTCCAATTCATCATCCCGAGTCTTTAACCGTTTTTCCCGAACTTCATATGCGTCTTGATATTGATGAAATTTGCATGGATGAAATAATTTTTGAGGAAAATATTGAGGATATTCTTGAGGATGAACCAGTTTTACTTGATGAGTCGGATTTTCCAATTCATCCTATCCTTTTCATTGACTGTGTACACCCTCCTGAACCTTTAACTGTTACCCTTCCTCAAACACTTCCCTCCATTCTTTCCATCGTTCCGACCTTACAAGAAACCGTATCATTTTCATTTACTATGTCTGGTTTACTAAGTTCGGCTTACCCATGGTTTCTCACGAATCTTAAGGGATTTGACCCCATTTGTCGATGGGTTAATAGATTAGCACAATCGCTTCTTACACATCAGTCATCACAAATTGTGCTAATTTATTCACTCCATTTTCACCCTCAAGATCGTACTCCGTTTCTTTTTCCCTTCCGCCATTCTCCTCATATACCGAGACCGTATACCACTTCTATCTCCAAACGGTCTCGCGTATTCTCCATTTCTTACCTCTTCACATTCTTTCACCAACCGCCGCTTTATAATGATAAAATCTTTGAATGGTTGGTGCTCACTTTTGGCCTTTGTAAGGCCTTGTATAGCTTGATATTGTCCCTTTTCTCCCTAATCCTGAACTTCAACGCTTAACGGTGGAAACACTGTTTCACTTAAGTTTCGGGGGGACCCTTTTTGTGTATATATTTTTGTTTTGCTTTTTTTTGTATATAATTTGTTTTTTTTTTTGGAGCGCCGACAATTTTGACCCTCTTGGTGTAGCCTGACAGTGAGGGCACTATCAAGTTTAAGTTTGGGGGTGTGCTCGGTAAGCTTTCTTGCTTCGCATTCATTTGTATATTTTGCATTTGCATCCTTATTAAAAACCCACAAAAATAAAAAAAATCTCAAAAATATAAAATCTTTGTCGTCAAGTTAGATAATAGGGTAACTTAGATTTTTATTCCGAAAGTTTAGTTGATACGTTAGAAATAACTAAATTCTAGGCTTAGGAATTGAAAACCCTAAAAATAACCCTCCTTCTGTTTAAACTTTGTAAGTATACGTCCTTACAGTTTTTTTTCAGAAATAGGTAATTTTGAGTTAAGTCAAGATGAAGAGAGAGTATTGAAGCTTTATTGAAGGATAAGTTTGAAAAATAGTTTATATTCTTGAGTCCAAAATTAGAAAGTATATACCCTACAAACTGCACTTACACGAACCTTGAAATTTGGGATAGTAGAGGATACCTAGAAATACTCTTGCCTGAAAGCCTGGTATGAAAGAAAAAACGGTACTTAAAGCTAAACACCTAAAGAGCATCATTGAAAAATATATCCGGTCTTGAAAAGAAAAGAAAAAAGAAAAAAGAAAAAGAAAAATAAATAAAGTCAAGACCTGGAAACTGTTAATTACGCTTTAAGCTCACACATTCAGTAATCGGCCGTTAGTGCCTCAAGAAGCATTAATAGTCGCATGAAAGGTGTGTGAGCAACACCGTCCATCATTAATGAAAAGAAGTAGTATTAGCTATTAGGGCAAGCGTACTATAGCTTGAATTGAATTCTTGAGTGTAGGGGTGCAAATATACACACACGTAGGAGTATACAATCGATGTTTGGAAAAAAGATAAAAATGAAGAATAAGACTTATGTTTTCTGTAAAGTTTATAAAAATCCCTGATTTGAGACCGCGCTTCAGAAGGAAAACTCAGGAGAACTAACATCTTTCTAAACTTTTTTGGAACGTATAGGATCTGGGGTTAAATAGATTAGAGGCGTGAAACATAAGGGTTGAATATTTCTAATTTAGGATGATAGAATTTCTAACGTAGATACTAAACTGTAGGAGTAGAATCGATGTTAACTTATGAAACTAACTTGACCGGATTTTGTGGGTAGTATCCGCTGAAAACCCTCAGGAGACAACACTCCTCCTACTAGGGACACCTAGAGGTTTAACAGCTTGTTGCACGCGCTCGGTGCAATCGCGTTCCCTGCGAAAGTGAGGCTAGGATTTTGTTTTGCTCGGGACGAGCAAAAGATAAGTTTGGGGGTATTTGTTCAGACCAGAATATTGCATTTTAATACCACCCATTCATTATCTATTTTTTGTATATATCGGTACTATTAACTGGTGTTTGCTCAGTAATACAGATTACAGGTATCCGTGACAAAATACTTGAAATACATTCAAAATCACGGATATATCATTTGTGAGCCGACACTGCAATTAGAACGGAGAACCGACCGATATCCCAAGAGTTATTTTGCAAATAAAGTGTGTGCACATACTTTTGGTCCAACATAATACATGTTGCACACAACTCTTGGACCATGGACCATGATGGAGCAGCCATGAATCATGGTGCAAGTGGCATGGAGGTGATGTGCATTAATGGTGCATTCAATGCATAAAGGTGTGATGTGATTTGTATCTTCTTATTTCCCTCCAAAACCTGGGTGCAGACCAAGCCTAATTTAAGAAATCAAACAGCACCAAATTCATATTGGAGACAACCCCAGCACACCACTGGAGCACGACCCCATATGCTCGGATTTGACCGGAGCACATGTCCTTAAAAACCGGGGTCGCCGGCCTAGTCTCCTCCTCTGGCCTGCAGCTTGCAGTGGGCCCCTCCTTGCTGCCACGTAGCCCTATTTTTATTGTTTATTTTCTTTTCTTTTGTGCCTATATATAGCAAGCAGTAGACAAGGGTTAAGGGGTCTCACATTGTAATTCATTTTCCAAGCTTTACACTTTTGTTTTTGTTTTCTTTTTGGTTCTCTTGTAAATAGCTTAGCCTTCCCTTGAGTTCATGCCCTTCTCTTGATCTTGCAACTTCTTTAGTGAGCTTGCAACTTTAAGTTTAGGGTATTGATCTCAAGGTTGTATCTTGGACATCATAGAACTTTCATTTGCACACTTGGGTTCCTAGTATTCTTGCTCTTTTTATTCTTGCTCTTTTCTTTCTTGCAATTTAATACATGCTTTACTTACTTGCTCTTTAAATTCCATGCACTTTCTTTCTTGTAATGTTTTGTTTTCTTTGTTTATCTTCTCTTTTGTTCTCTCTTTTTGGTTTGTTTTGTGAATTGTTGTTAATATGGTGTTGTTAGGAATAAATATGATAGTGTAAGTTAAGGTTTCTTTGCTCATTTTCTTTTCTCGTATTTTCCATTGAACTCCGTCCGAACGTTACCCAAGCGCTCCGTTAGGCACCTTACCCTACCAAGGTAACGGTGATTCCTAACCGCGACCGGTTGCGTTCGGTTTGGCCGGAGGCGAAAGCAAGAGACAAGAACGGAAGGACAAGGGTCAATAAGCCGGATTCCACAAATACCGTGCTTAAGTACCCTAATCCACGTTGTTACCAATTACTCTAGCTTCAATCATTAAGTTCGGCTCAAAGGATTTAGTGCGGATTTCCTTAGCTTACACTATTGTATATTTTCCTAATAACTTTATACTTGCACATAACACATAGGGTAGATAAAGAACTTTCCGCCCTCGCGCATTAACTCGTAACGACAAGAACGTAAAACGTCCCGTCTCCCTGTGGATCGACCTGTGCTCAACCGGCTAGCTGCAAAGTGATACCGTCTTGATTGCGGTTAAACTTAAATTCTTCCAATCAAACTGGGCTTCTGCGCTCTTAGACCGGCGCTCAGCGCCAAGCGCGACACGTGTCCTTCATGTATGTGCTCTTAACAGCTAGCGCTTTGCGCTCTTAAACCAGCACACTGCGCTCATGGGCTGGCACTCAGCGCCAGACGCACCATGTGTTAATTACGTGTGCGCCACTAAACTACTAGCGCAATGCGCTCATAAACTGGTGCAATGCGCCCATCATCTGGCGCTCAGTGCCAAGCGCAACACGTGTCCCTCACGTGTGCGCTACTCGGCAGAAGCGCACTGCGCTCTGTGACTGGCGCAAAGCGCCAAGCGCGCCACGTGTCGTGCTGATAGAACATAAATTGTTCTTTAATAAGCCCAGAGCTATGATGAATGCCCAGCATTCAATAAAAGATAAAATATTGTCAGAATTCAACTCAATACTCAGCATTGTTAACAGGGCCAAGTCCAAGCAAATGCTGAGCAGCCCAAAATAAATGATAAACATTTTAACTTGATTGGAGTTAGTCCAGGATTGGCCATAAGTCCTCAACTTATATTAATTGAGCCCATCTACTCATAAATATTTTAACAGATCTTAGCCCCAAATTGGACTACAGATCTTTCAACCAACCCATATTGGCTCAAGGGTACATCTCTGAACCCTTCTGATATATGTCGTTGTAATCCTTCAACGTCTTCAGAGAGCTGACAGGTCCCGGCAACCATACATTTCATAGACTACGACGTCTTTAAACTGGACTGTGGGGTCCTTAAGCCCATGGACTATGATGTCCTTAACCTCGGACTGTAGGGTCCTTTAAAACCCATGGACTATGATGTCCTTAACCTTGGACCGAGATGTCCTTAAACTAACATTGGACCGAGATGTCCTTAAACTAACATTGGACCACTATGTCCTTAAACTGGTAACCGACCGCAATGTCACTAAACTAAACAATAGAGCCTAAATGCTCTTTTGTTGGATCTAAACGATCCTGTTAAGTTGATCTTATTCTAAAATTAGACTAACGTATCCTTAACTAACGTTTAAGTTGATCTTAGTCTCAAATGAGACTAAGGTATCCTTAAACCCAACCCCCAAACCCAAATCTAAGAAAATACGGATTTGGACTAATATACGCTCTACGGGCGACAACATAAATTAGTCTCCGTATATAATCCACGGGCAACTAAAAACAAAACAAACACCCATGACACAAAGTGACCATCTGGAGAAGGAGAAAGTGGTTACCGCGATGCGGTAGCGTAATTAACTGCAAGGGCTTGAGCCTGCAGGGAAGAGCATCCCCACAATCAAAAACCTCTCAAATGAGTGGGGAATCTGACGAAGTCCGCTACATCGTCCGCATCCGTTTAAACCTTCGATACACGGTGTCATAAATCAACTTGGCATCTTCGGAGAGGTGGACGGATAACACCAATTAGCATCTGCCCCGAAATTCAGGCAAGACGGACCTGTGCGGTCGCGTCTCCGTGTTTCGGCGGGGAACACTAATTTTTTTGCTTGTCACGTCGAAAATCCAGTACTTCAGAATCCGATACTTACTATGCTAACTAAGATTTCTAAATATTTCTCTAAAATTCCAATTATTTATTGTTTATGTTAGATAATGGACCTTAAATTTAAATTAGAAGGTTTGGAGGCTCTTTTAACCGGGTTCCACACGGCCATGGGACATAGTATAGATATTGATGCCTATGGTAGTATCGTTAAAAGTAATTTAGATAAAATGTTTGATTTGTATGTTGCACGATCTTCTTATAGTAGAACTAATAGATCACCGGTCTCAACCAGTTCGCGTGCTTCGACTCCAGCTTTAGTACTTATTCAACAGAAGAAAAGGACAAAAGGCCCGGTAGCGTCATCATCGTCATCCTTAAATGAGTTATCAATATTTTTACAAACTGAGTCAGATATAAATTTAACTATAGATGATTTTGATATTTTAGCCTGGTGGAAAGCCCACGGACATTTATATCCAGTGCTTTCTACTATGACCCGTGATTTACTAACCGTTCCGGTGTGGAGTAGCACCAGAAAGTGCTTTTAGTACAAATGGCAAGATATTAAGTGGGAAGAGATGCAGCTTAGCGCACGACACAATGAAGTGCATGATTTGCTCGCAAGATGGGGAAGCAGAGCCGTTAGGAAACAAAATGCAATCATTTTGGACTTGGATTATTTACCTGAAAAGCTTACAGGATCGGATGAGAGCAACACCGAAAAAGGAGGAACCACAACCAGCGTCGACGAGCAGTGAGTACGATCTGTAATAGTAGAAAAAAAACTACGTAGACCTGATTCTCTCTCATTGAGATCAATGTTTGGGAGGGATACGTAAGCAGCCCGAGTGGGTTCGGTCTTTAATGTAAAAAAGCAACAAATTGTATTATGAAATTGTAATTTGATTAAGATTTTTTTAATATAAAAACATGTTTAAATTTCAAAATTTTAAGCCTAATTTTAAATTTTAAATTTTTATATAAAAAAATAGCAACCGAGCCAGGCGAAAAATTCGCCTGGCTCGACGAATTTGCCTCGCCTCGTCTCGCGAACCAGCGAGACGAAGCGAGCGTGTTCTGGCTTCGTTACTATTGCCGTCGCCTCGCCTAGCCGGCGAAGCGAGAAAAATTCGCTTCGCCGGCTAGGCGAAGCAAACGAATTCCAAAGTGAGTTGCTTCGGCTTGCTTCATTAGCCATGCCTGTACGAGAGGTATAAATATATGATTTTGGGCTTTTGGACAAATTTTGTACCATTGGTTAGTGGGTTTGGCATATTGCACAATTTCATTGGGCTTGGACAATAGAATGTTCAACTTTATTGGTTTTATACATGTTCTTAAAAGGTTGGCTAACGAACCTGACACGACATTGTTTAATTACCAGGTCGGGGCAAATTGACTGGTTTAATAATTTTCAGGTTAGGGTAATATTCAACCCGAAAATGTGTCAGATCACCTGTTTTGAGGTCCATGGTATTTTAGTATACAGTATAATTTAAAGTACATGGTCCAAAAAATCTCACGTATAGAAGACAAAAGAAATATATACTTCTCTTCATTCACAAGTTATGCGACTTCTAGTTCTCTTTTTGATGAACATCAAGTATCCTTTTTCTTATGGTGTCATGCCCCACTTCCTAGAAGATGGTAGCAGGGACGCGACACAGCCCACAACAAATCTATACCGAGAAACATATTTTCTCGATATAGACAACCCAGGGTTATGTGAAGGAAGGACTCCCCAAGCGAGTCTACATTGAAGATTAAAGATGAGATGAGAGAACGATATCCCCATTTTTTTGTAACCCCTTCTATATAAACTTTTTCTTCTTGCTACCCCTGTAATTTCGAGATCGAAATTATTTTAAGAAGGGTTGATTGTAACATCTGTATTTCGTTTGTGCCTTAATAAAGTCTTTGTATAATTTTTCCTTCGTGTCGTTGTATTCAATTTGATGGAAAAATAATTTAGAAAGATTGTTTACATTTAAAACTAATTTTTAGCGATTTTTTAAGAATTTAAATATAATTTTTTGTAATTACTGAATTTTTCTAGAAGGGGTTTACGGAGAAAAAGAATTATTTTTTAGTTGAAAATGGTTGGAAATTAGTAAATATTGATTTAGAATTTTTTATAAAATTTCCATATTTTTATGGTAATTAAAAGCATCTTAAAATATTTTTTATAAAAGAAAATCAGTTTTTATAAAATGTTTTTAAAAAATATTTAAAAAACCGGGCCCAGAGCCAAGCCCAAAAGCCCAAGCCTAAGACCTGGCCCGCTCTGGCAGCAGCAACCGCCGCCGCTGACTCATGGGCCCCGCCCACGAGCACACTCGAGCGCGTGTGCGCTCGGGCGGCGGGCGGCCACACGGCTTGTCACGCCCCGCTTCCCAGTGTACTGAGAAATAAACGTGACGGGCCGCGACGTATTTACTCAGAAGTAAACACGTTAAGCTAAATAAGCAATATAAATGAATACACAAAATTAACAAGAGATGTAATAATAAACAACAACTTTTATTAATATTCTTTCTTTACATTACAACTAATTTGAAAAGAAAATGCATAATGATAAAAGCAATGCCTAAATAGTGGCATACAAATGAAAATGTAAGTACAAGTATAAGCTAGAAGTCTGGCTCCTCTGTGAACAGATCCAAGTCGTCCTGGCTAGACTCGATCTCCTAAGAGTCGGGTCCTCCTGACGAACATTCTAAAGAAAAAAAGAAACATGAATGTCGTTAGCGAACTAGCGCTTGGTAAGTCCCAAAAGAGAGATAAGAATAGTTCAAGTAAAGGGAACAGAACTGGTAATTGGTACAAGGATATATTTGTTATGCTAACGTAGTTGTTTGTAACTTGGTACAGAAGATATCAGTGTATACGAGAGGAATCCAACTTTCCCCATGGAATATGGTAACCCGTAGTACAAGGCTCTGTCATAACCCACGGGACAACAACAATGGATGTTAATCTACATCTTTTAGTGTCCATCATCGTGGCACTTTTAATACATTTCATACCAATCTACCCCGTTAAAACCCCATAATGTATATTGTATAGATTGTAGTTATCAGACTTGCCAAAACCATGGATATAAGTTGTTCATGTAAACGGTTTCAGGATTGTATCAAGTAGTCATGTAGTCAAGTCATGGCCATGGTTCGGTCAAGTCAGGTCATGTTTGCATATTGATATTGTTCTGGTATTCAGGGTCAGATTCAAGTATACATGTTGGATTCATGTTAGATTTGGATTCATGTTTGGATTGGATTCATTTTTGGATTGGATTCAGATTAGACTTAGACTTAAGTCAGACACTTTAAACAGATTTGGATCCTGAATTAAGTTCGGGAGTCATCGGTAACTGCTGCACATAGACGGCAGGATTTGTGTCTTTTTCCAAGACAATTACCATTGATAACTCCGTTAAGTTTTTCTACCTTAAATAGGCAAGCACTCACTTTCTCCGGCTGCCTAAGGCTCAAGAGAATTGATCCCGCTTAAACCTATATTTACTAAAGTCCTTAAATGCAATTTATATAACTCGAGTGGGTTTTATGAAAAATATTTTATATACTTTCAAAATAAACCTCTAGTATTTATTTATATTATTTAAGGTTTCATGGATGTAACTTTTAAGATGAGGTATTTTTGTGAATATTAACTTAGCTTGAATAGTTCATGGTATTTAAGTGAAATACTTGTCTTGTATTGATATTTGATGGTATTTTGGTGAAACTTGTCATTCTTTTATCTTTTTAGAAAATATAGAATTTTATTATAACTTGAAAATATATGGTTTGATAATATTTATATAATTATTAAAAATTAAAATTAAATTTTATTAATGTAGAAAATTACGTTTTTCTTTACAATCATATTAAAATTCTTTCGAGACCGAATGCTCCGTGAGGAAGTCTGCATCTCGCTCTACTAGACTGAGAATGTGCGATAATCCACACTATCCAATAGCGGGTTCCCTAAATGGGTTGTAGAGTCATAATCGCAAAGAGTTTGAAATACAATTCTAAAGAAAACTGGGTTTTTTTACTTTATGGTAGTTTGATGAAAAGTTGTAATCGCCACAAAAATAGATTTCCAAGATATCGTGCTATGTCAATATGTGTGTATGTGAAGGGAAGGTCATTACCCCGTGAAGTTTTCTAGAGGTAATAGCAAGCAAAACAAATAAATATGGTTGATACAAAGTTCATGGTATTTAAAAATAAAACTCAATTTAAAGTTGTTTAGCTTGATAATTTAGGGCGAAAGTTGTTCTAAACTTTAGTTTTATGATTAACAAGCAATGTATAGGAATATGAATGAGCAATTCTTAAGAAAAATTATAGTTTTCAAAGATTTTAAAATCAAATGTCGGTATAACTCCACTTACCGGCATGTTTTATAAAAAGAAACTTTTTATGTAGAAAGAGAAGAAGATGGTGGGACTTACTAGCTAGAACGGTGAAGATAATGTATAAGAAGATTGTGCAGTCGCCGTGGCATCGCGGGGTCGCTGGAATTGCTTCGTTTCCTTGCTGGAAGTTGATCTTGGGCTAACTCCATTTCTACTCCACTTATACTTAGAAAAATTTGATAATTTTGGCTAAGGATTTCAGAATGAGGAGAGGCTAGGGTATAGGGTTGTATTTATACTGTGGAATTAGGGTTTTGGAATTTAAAATGCATTAAAAATTGGATTAATTGGGAAAATTGAATTCTCTGTTAAATTGCAGAGAAAACAAATAGTGCAGGGGTAAAGGGGGTAGGCCAAAGGTTTTGTGTGTAGAGAACGGGGACTTTTCCCTTACGGATGCATGCCGTCGTGGCCTTATTGAGATGAGCCGTCGGATCTTTACCACGTGTCCATGTCGCTGTATATAACATTTTACACATGTTTGTTTTTCTGTCTTTTCATTTCTTATGTGCAGTGCATGTGTAAACTTTTTGGCTTCCAAAAAGTTTACAAGAAAAATCAGAAAAAAAATAATATGTGGCTGATGGGATTCAAATACAGGGGTTACGTCACAGCAGTGCAAGGCTTTACCAATGAGCTACAAGTGCTTTCTTGCTGTTCTTAAACAAGAATAACTTTTAAATTGTGCTCAGGCTAAGAAACTCCTTTCTGTACTTTAAGAAGAAAAATTTTGTACAGAAAATGCAGGGTCGTTACATAGCTGCATCCTAGCCGTCTGTGCTGTGATCCAAAGGCCAGATAGATACACATGTAGGCAGACATCACTCAAATGGCAATTGGCGGTGTGATTTGGGGGGGGGGGTTGTCGGCTTGAGTTTAGGGTTTTTGAACCCTATATAAACCCCCTCACTCCTTTAGCTTTTTCTCCTTCAATTATCCTCACAAAATTCCCAGAAAAATATCAGCGTCTTCATTTTCTCGACCCCGGCGCGGTGGTACTTCCCGTTTGTCCAACAAAAATTTGATGAGAGAGGGGCTCGCGTTACAGTACGACTCGATGATTCTCGATCCGTCTCGTTCAGAGGTAGGATCTATCTCTCCCCCTCTCGACCTTGTCGCCTTCTATGATTTAGTTCATCCTAATTTTTTTCCCGCATCTTAAAAACCCTAAATTGATATTCAAATTAATATTGGTAGTCTTGTTAGATAAATGTAACAACACCATGACAAATGCACACTTGATCAATATCATACACAACCTTTTTACATACTATAAGCACAGGGTAATGTCTTACCCCCTTATTACTTATTTTCCATGAAACCCATCTACGTCATTGTGTTGCCCAAATTGAGACCAATAAAACACAGTTTTATAAGTCCTTATGCTGTTCAAATTGAAACTAAAAAAACACCGTTTTACAAGCCGAAATGCTGCCTGAATTGAGAGTGAACTTTTAGTACCCTAAACTAATTTTTTCATGAAAAATATTCTAAAATACTTTGTTACACTTAAACACCCCAAGTTCACCAAAACCCGTATTTTCAAATAAATATCTCGACTTTTCTAAAAGTCGTATTTTTAAATAAATATCTCGACTTTTCTAAAAGTCGTATTTTCAAATAAATATCTCGACTTTATCTAAAGTCGCATTTTTGAATAAATACCACAAACTTCCCTAACTTATAATTTCACCAAAATACCATGAACTACTATGGAAATCTAATCACATGAGTATTATCCTATACTTAACCCAACTCATAATATACCATATGACATGTCATCTGGTATAGCTAGAGTTAGACGCGAGCACCAAGGCCTGGGGGTTCATGTAGGTTCCATCTTCATGGATGACCAAGAAGATTACTTCTTTATGGATGACCGATTCCGTCATTAGGGATGATAGAAGATTTCATTTTTATGGATGACCAAGAAGATTCCATCTTTACGGATGACTTATTCCGTCTTTACGGATGATAGAAGATTCCGTCTTTACGAATGGCCAAAATGGAACCTCTCTTTGTGACACCGCCTAGTATTATTGTGTGCTAATACCAACATATACTTCTATATCATTATATAAGACTGAGGCCGAGTAGTTTGATTAGGCAAGGTTGTATTAAGGGTCTCGGATTCCCCTATTGATTAACCATGGTTCGGGGAGTAAAACGAGTAGTATTCACTCCCAATTGCTGTTGTTCCATGGCCCCAACGGAATAATCATGAGAGCCTGGTACCCTTATCTACCAAACTGATACGTGCATAACACATGGTAGATACCTGATATTTCTTACCACTACACATATGACATCAAGCACCGCACACACATCCTTATGAGACATCCTACCCGAGTATAACTCGCTGACGGACTTCCTTTCTTCCTATTTCTTCTCGGAACGTCCATTAGATAAGGACGGAGCACCTGATGGAGATACAGGAGTGGAACCCACTGAAGAGGACTACGCGGACTTGTCAACCTACTATTAGGAATATTATTTTTTTCCTTTGCAGTTGTTGTCACGCCCCGCTTCCCAAAAGACAAGAAGTGAGAGCTAACAAGCCCGCGACATATTCATACTGAGAATCACTCCTTCTCGATATGAATACGTTGAGCGTCTGCATAAGCAGTAATAGAAAATAATACAAGAATTTAATGCATAACCAAAAAGGAAACTTGAAAACAAATAAATCCAATAATAATTATTACAAGATTAGTACAAAAGGACACAAGTTTGTACAGATAAATAAAATACATGAATATTGTGAAGATCCTTGAAATGAAGTATACTGGAAGGGGGCCAAGATTGACTGTGTAATTAACTGAACGAACTACTCTCACTCGACTCGATCATGTACTGAGCCTCATCATCTGCACCTCCTGACAGGCATCTCCAAGAAGAAACAAAACAAGAAAAAAGAATGTATATCGGCGAACTTACGCCTGGTAAGTTCCTCATTAATAAGCATTTTATTTTAAAAACAATGAATAATAAGTAAAACATATTAAAAGACGGTAGTCAAGTATATACAAACTAGCAGTTGTATCAGATTAATAACAAAAGATACGAAAATCACTCAATACATACAAGAGAAACATTTAATACAAGCACATGGTATATGGAATGCATGGTGTAACGACTCTGAATTTACTGCACGGAATTTTCTAGTTTAATTACAAAAATGAGTTATACTGCTTGAAATTGGGTTATAAGTTAATTTTATTAAATAACAGCAAGAAATAACTTGTAGCTCACTGGTAAATCTTTGCACTACTGTGACGTAGCCCCTGTGTTCGAATTCCATCAGACACATTATTTTTTTCTAATTTTCTTTTTTACTTTTTGGAAGCCCAAAAGTTTACACGTGCAATAAAAACAAAAATGAAAATTCAAAAAAAATATGTGCAAAAGAGTTTAAACACTGACTCGAACACGTAGCTCCAATCCAACGGCCCCACCCCCTAAATCGACCGGCTAAAACCTTCCTTAGGCCGGCACCGACGGTTGGCCTGAGGCCCAAGCTTTGCACACTTTCCCCTTCCCCTACCCCTAAGTCCCCTGCACTGTTTGATTGTCCTACAACCAAACAGAGACCCTTCAATTCACCATTTATCATCATTTTAATGCATTTTAATTCACCATTTTAATTCCAAAATCATAATTCTATACTATAAATACTATCCCATGCTCTAGCCCTATCATATGCCCTAACCCTTCATCATTCTGAAAGATCCTAATTCTACACTATAAATACTATCTCATGCCCTAACCCTTCATCATTCTGAAAATTCTAGCCAAAAACTCTAAAAATTTCTTAAGTACAATTGGAGTAAAAGAAGAATTAGTAAGAGATCAACTTACGGCGAGGATCGAAGCAAATTCTGGCAACCCCGCGACGCCACGACGACAACCCTCTCTTCCTACACCTTTCTTTAAGCCTCCTAAATCGTAAGCCCCTCCCAATCTTCCTTTCTATTTCTTGAATTTTTTAATCAAAATAGGTAAAAAGTAGAGTTATTACCGATATTCCTATTTCTAAAGCATATAACTCTATTTTTCTTTACCTTTTGATCAAACAAATTGTACCACTTCACTTATAAACTTAATACTCATGTCTAGAATAAATTTTATCCAAGAATCTTTTGTAAAACTGTAACACCCTAGTTCATTTATACCAGTTCTAATTCAAGTATTTCTTTATTTATAGTATTTTCCTGATTATTTATGTTTTTGGTGCGAATAGTATATTTGATATCTGTATTTGCATCTGACCCGACCTGCTTGTTGGAAACCTGTCTTGATTCCTGTTTATGATTTATCCTGACTTGTTATAAGGATCCGTGCACTTTCATGTTGTTTATTTTGCATACTTGCATTATATCAAGCATCTGCATTTTTTTATATAACATTTAAAATCACATAAAATATTTTAAAAATACATTGCATGGCCTGCATGATACCCCTAACCCTGTCGTAGCATCCGCGCATCTTGTTTTCGTCCCGTTCAGTGAAAAGGATTTATTTTGATGGCTACGTGCACGTGCGTGCATCCGTTCTTGGGGGCATGCATTTCCGTTACCCGGATGTCCTATTTTAGTTTTGGTCGACACGTATATTTTTCGCATTTTAAAACTGGATTTTTAGACCCGACCCGGGCGTGTTTTGGACTGTTTTTGTATCCCACCTAAAATTCAAAGTTACTAATATTATATTCTAATAAGTTTTTTTTTTTTAAAAACTGTTACTAAAATAAATACGATTTAAAATTGTTTTAACTAAAAGATTTTTTAAAAATATAATTTAACAATCTCTCTCTTTCTCTCTCTCTCTCTTCCTTTCTCTCCCCTCTCGAGCGCCTTCTCTCTCCTCTCGCGATCCCTGTACACTTCTCGAGTCGCGTCGCCCCCTCTCCCTTACATTCACCTCCCTTCACACTTCTTCTTCTTTCTTTCCTTATTTAAACCCACCGCCCCCATGAGAAACCCTAACCCTAACTCCTCTGCCTCCTCTTCTCTCAACCTCGCTCCTCAACCATCATCATCATCTTCATTCTCTCCTCCTCCTTCATTTCTTTCTTCTTCTGTTTAAAACCCTGCACACCCCAACACCTTCTCTTCCTCCTGCACCCGAAACCCTAACCGAGCCCGAGCACCCTGCACACCTTACCTCGCCGGAGCTCCGTTAACCCGACGACCTCACACCATCGTCACCCTCTCGCCTCCTCTGTCCCATATCCAGTGAGCGCATCCCCTCTCTTCTTCTTCCTCTTCTTATTTTTCTTTTTCTTTTTCTTGATTCTTGATTTTTCCAGCCATCGCCGGAGTCGTGTCGCCGCTGCCGATCCAGTGAACGTCCCTTGATTGCGTGATTACCCTCTTGTCTTGCCTGGACCCGACCCGCGTGCCGTGTGTGCGTTGCGATGTTTACCCGACATCGGACGTGCCGTACATACCCGTCGCGTGATCCATCGAGCCAAGTTTATCTTGCTACATGCTATAATACTTATCTTGCATACATATGAATAAAAATATTACATGTCAATTGAATTGTACATCCATATTAAGGTTTTACTGTTTTTCGGATACCCATATGCATCCATATCGTTTATTATACATGTAACTGCATCTACAGATCTTATTAAATCCATGTTATTTTTGTAGTAATACCCCATGCTTAATAATGTGCATCCCACTTAGACTTGGAACTATAAATGTAACTCCTGATCGATATTTGTGCATCATACCATTAATCATATATCTAGTTGCATGCCATGTCACATTATTTCATATTAATGTTATACTGATACCCCATACTAGATAATGTGCATCCCATCTAGTCTTGGAGCTGTAGTTGTAACCCATGATGGTTATTTATGCATCCATACTTTATTGTGTATCCATACCATTAATCATTTATATCTAGTTGCATGCCATGTCGTATTAATCCATATTATTGTTTTATTAGCACCCCATACTTGATAATGTGCACCTTACATAGTCATGATGTAACCCCTGATAAATATTTGTGCATCCATGCTTTTATTGTGCATCCGTATCTGCTACAGTTTTATTGTGAGCACCCGCTTGATACCTGTGCACTACCTGTTATAACCTGATATACCACTGCTTGACTTGATTCCTGATCTTGTTACTAATGCCGACAATCTTGACCTGTTGTCCCTACGGACATATCCTGTTGTCTACATAGACAAACCTGTACCTGCTTGATCCTGTGTTGGCATTAATTCCAGATTATCAATACCTGACTTGAACACATAACCTTGGGGGTATGGGAAAATCAAAAGTGTAACTGAAGTGTAGCTTAAAAGGGTATTATTTTATCTGTGGTCCCGGGGGATAACGGGACAGAATCATTCATGATTCTTACTTGATCCGTGGTCCCGGGGGATAACGGGACAGAGTCATTCATGACTCCCACTACCTGATCCGTGGTCCCGGAGGATAACGGGACATATCCTTTAGGTTACATGGATAATTACTCTAATTGATTTCAAACAAACTTTATAATAGATAACCCAGTAGCACAGTTTAGACTACTCACTGCACGTCACTTATACTGATACACTTCACTGTTATATATTTCTGTTGACTTGTTACTATTTATAATTCATGCCTACATGCCTTGTTACCTCCTGATTTTATTATTGTTGATATTATGACGCACTAACGTCTGAGATTTGAATGGCCCAGATCCTTTATCTCTGTCACAGGTCGTTCAGGAGTATTTCAGCCAACAGGCCGAGCAGTGAGGACCTGTTAGTATTTTTTTAGTTTAGTTTTCTTTCAGCATTTTCATTCCTGATGTAAGCCCGTATTTTGGGACGTACTTTCCAGATGTTATTGTTATTTGGATCTTTTGCTTCCGCATATTATTTCTTGACTCGTTCATTCTGGCTTACAGACATGTACTAGATAGTTTATTTTATTTCTACTATTCTTGATATCTTATAGACAACCTTAATGTGACTGTGGAAGGATATTTCCTAGCCACAGGTAGCATGGTTGGCTCTGTCACGTGCCGATCTTAACGCACTCTGGGAAGCGGTGCGTGACAGGGTTTGTTTGGTATCAGAGCCATAGGATTTGGGTTAATCGGGTTTGATTCTTTTGTAGTTGGGTATTGGACCCAATACACGAATCAGAAAACCTGTAATTAGGAACATGTCCTGCCACATTGTTATCGTGATTCTTGAATCATATCTTTCTCTTGACCCCTGTCTTGACGATATGCAAACAACTTTGCATCTCGGCTTGAAATCTTTTTGGTTCTCTATTGGGTATCCTTTCCTATTTCTTTGATTCTGATACTAGGATTTGGGCAACTTGAACGGAGTTATGTGATTGTACCTATGAACTGCAGCATGGTTACAATGCGGTACTCTATTTAAGTAACTTGGAGTCCTAGTCTTGTTTCATTTCCTTGTTTTATGGTCGTGATATTACCTTGCTTCTCTCGGTTTCATTACTTACCAGTTCATGTTTTATCGTCAGTTTGAATCCTGTTTACCATGCTTATCTTCTTCAGTGTTTGGCTTCAGGTGAAGTTGTTTCAGGTATCCTACTTGTTCATGATTTTCCCGCATTAGCATTATTCGATTCTGGTGCATCCCATTATTTTATGTCGTCCAAGTTTATTGCTGCACACTCGATTTCTTGCACGACCCTGTCTAGTTGTTGGGATATACACACTGGGAACGGGAAAATCATATCTAGTAGTAAGTGCAAAGATTGTTCTGTTGTTATTTGCGGACGGGAGTTATTTGCAGATTTCTTAGTGATCGATATTGGCAGCTATGACGTTGTCTTGGGAATGGACTTTCTCGGCACTTTCCACGCTCACATTGATTGTAGGGAAAAGAAAGTGATTTTCCAGATTCCCGAACATCCGGAGTTTGTTTTCACTGGAGGAAGCAGTTCTGTCGGGCCAGTCGAGTTTAGGGCTAGGCCGACAAACAATGTTTTTTCGTCGATGGAAGTTGATAAGGAGGAAGCGCCAGCTGTAGTTCGAGAGTTCATGGACGTGTTCGAGGATATCTTGGGTTTACCGCCAAAGCGAGATGTGGAGTTCGCGATTGATCTTGTTCCTGGTGTAGCGCCAATCTCAAAGGCGTACTATCCGATGGCACCAGTGGAGTTGGAAGAAGTCAAGAAGCAGGTTACTGAATTACTAGAGAAGGGTTGGATTCGTAGCAGTAATTCACCTTGGGGAGCTCCAGTTCTTCTAGTAAAGAAGAAAGATGGCACAAGGAGGATGTGCATCGATTATCGAGAGTTAAACCGGGTGACTATTAAGAACAAGTACCCGATCCCTCGCATTGGCGAATTATTCGAGCAACTTAGTGGCGTGAGGGTATTCTCGAAACTGGATTTGCGGTTCGGATATCATCAGGTCCGAGTTAAATCAGAGGATATTTGCAAGACTGCGTTCTGAACTCGGTATGGACATTACGAGTATTTAGTGATGCCATTCGGAGTCACGAATGCACCGGCGATATTTATGGACTTGATGAACTGAATCTTTTCACCGTTCTTGGACCAGTTTATAGTAGTGTTCATCGATGATATTCTAGTCTACTCGAGGAGCCTTGAAGAGCATGCAGAACACTTGAAAATCGCACTGCAGACATTGAGGCAAGAAAGATTATATGCGAAGATGAGCAAGTGCTAGTTTTGGCTTGAAGAAGTGAAGTTTTGAGGCATGTTGTATCCGGAGATGGAATCGCCGTTGATCCCGAGAAGATTTCAGCAGTTCAAGATTGGCATATTCCGAGGAGTGTAGCGGAGATCAGAAGTTTTCTTGGACTTGCAGGATACTGCAGAAGATTCGTGGAGAATTTTGCTCGCTTAGTTGAGCCTTTGACCAAGCTTACGCGTAAGGAAGTGCCGTTCATATGGACGGATAGTTGTGCGTTAGCTTTTGAGGCGTTGAAGTAAAGGTTTATAATTTTATGTTAGCAAGACTCTGTTGCTATTGGACCGCTCCTATTTTGACCATACCAGACGGTTCCGGAGGATTGGTGATTCACAACGACGCATCCGGGAAAGGTTTGGGATGTGTTTTGATGCAGCATGGGAAGCTTATAGCTTACGCATCGAGACAGTTGAAGACCCATGACAAGAATTACCCAACTCATGATTTGGAGCTTACAGCAGTAATTTTCGCTTTGAAGATTTGGAGACACTACTTACTAGGAGAAAGGGTCGACTACGATCTTGATCTCAAGTATCATCCGGGGAAAGTTAATGTAGTGTCGGATGCACTTAGTCAGTTGCCAGCAATACGGATGTTGACTGCATGGAAGGAGCTTATTGAAGATTTTCAGAGATTCGAGTTGGAGTTTGTGCTACCGCATTCTTCGGGATAGTTGATGCAGCTGCAAGTACAGTCGTCATTGATCGATAATATTAAAGCAGCGCAGTCACAGGACCCAAAATTGCAAAAGTTTCGAGAACAGGTAGAAGCGGGACTTCGAACGGACTTGTTGATTCATGAAGATGGTTCATTGCGTTCATTCGTGAAGAAGTTATGAAAGAGGTGCACAGTTCCGCATATTCCGTACATCCAGGAGGCACGAAGATGTACCATGATCTACGACAGCATTTCTGGTGGGAAGGTATGAAAAGGGAGATTGCTTGCTTTGTAGCGAAGTGCTTAGTGTGTCAGCAAGTTAAGACTGAATATCAAAGGGTAGCTGGTTTATTGCAATCACTTCCGATTCCTCAGTTGAAGTGGGAACATATAACCATGGATTTCGTGACAGCTTTACCGCGTAGTCCAAAGGGCATTAATGCAGTTTGGGTGATTGTTGATCGATTGACCAAGGCAGCTCATTTCATACCATTTCGAGTTGGTCAATCAACGAAAGCGTCAGCGGAACGGTACATGCAGGAGATTGTGAGATTGCATGGAGTACCTGTGAGAATCATTTCCGACCGTGATACCCGATTCTTATCGCACTTCTGGAGGAGTTTACAGGAAAGTTTGGGGACGCAATTGAAGTTTAGCACTACTTATCATCCCCAGACAGATGGTCAGTCGGAGAGAACGATCCAAACTCTTGAAGGCATGTTGAGAGCTTACATGTTAGACTTCAAGGGTTCCTAGGAGGATCATCTACACTTGGTGGAGTTTTCTTACAATTACAACTTTCAGGCGACTATTCAGATGGCTCCATTCGAAGTATTGTATGGTCGCAAATGTCGGTCACCCGTTTGTTGGGACGATATTGGAGAACGAATATTGTTGGGACCGGATTTGATCGTGCAAACAGTAGAGAAGATTAATACTATCTGAAATCATATGAAGGCAGCACAAGATCGGCAGAAGAGTTGGGCCGATACATCGAGAAGACCTTTAGATTTCGATATTGGTGATCTGGTATTCTTAAAGATATCACCGACTAGAGGAGTGATTTGTTTTGGGAGTCGAGGAAAGCTTAGTCCTCGATTTGTGGGGCCTTTCGAGATTTTGGAGCGGGTTGGAGAAGTGGCTTATCGATTGGCTTTACCACCATTTTTGGCGAATGTTCATGACGTGTTTCAAGTATCTCAACTCCATAAGTATGTTCGAAATGAGACACACGTGCTAGATCATTCGGAGCTGACTGTAAGGGAGGATTTGACCTTTGAGAAACGACCGATGTCGATCGTTGATCGAAGAGAAAAGGTCCTTAAAAACAAGGTTATCCCTCTCGTACTTGTTTCTTGGGGAAATCACTCGCACGGAGAATCGACTTGGGAACGAGAAGACGAGATTCGACAGAAGTTTTCAGATCTCTTCCTGTAGTTTCATGTCTGTTTATTTTTTCTTGTTTTGGGAATTTCGAGGACGAAATTCTTTTTGTAGTTGGGTATAATGTAACACCCTAGTTCATTTATATCAGTTCTAATTCAAGTATTTCTTTATTTATGTTATTTTCCTGATTATTTGTGTTTTGGGTGCGAATAGTGTATTTGACATCTGTATTTGCATCCGACCCGACCCGCTTGCTGAAAACCTGTCTTGATTCCTGTTTATGATTTATCCCGACTTGTTATAAGGATCCGTGCACTTTCATGTTGTTTATTTTGCATACTTGCATTATATCAAGCGTCTGCATTTTTTTATATAACATTTAAAATCACATAAAATATTTTAAAAATACATTGCATGGCCTGCATGATACCCCTAACCCTGTCGTAGCATCCGCGCATCTTGTTCTCGTCCCGTTCAGTGAAACGGACTTGTTTGGATGGCTGCGTGCATGTGCGTGCATCCGTTCTTGAGGGCATGCATTTCCATTACCCGGATATCCTATTTTAGTTTTGGTCGACACGTATATTTTTCGTATTTTAAAACTGGATTTTTAGACTCGACCCGGGCGTGTTTTGGACTGTTTTTGTATCCCGCCTAAAATTCAAAGTCACTAATATTATATTCTAATAAGTTTTTTTTTTTTAAAACTGTTACTAAAATAAATACGATTTAAAATTGTTTTAACTAAAAGATTTTTTAATAATATAATTTAACAATCTCTCTCTCTCTCTCTCTCTCTCTCTCTCTCTCTCTTCCTTTCTCTCTCCTCTCGAGCGCCTTCTTTCTCCTCTTGCAATCCCTGTACACTTCTCGAGTCGTGTCACCCCCTCTCCCTTACGCTCACCTCCCTTCACACTTCTTCTTCTTTCTTTCCTTATTTAAACCCACTGCCGCCACGAGAAACCTTAACCCTAACTCCTCTGCCTCCTCATCCCTCGACCTCGCTCCTCAACCATCATCATCATCTTCATTCTCTCCTCCTCCTTCATTTCTTTCTTCTTCTGTTTAAAACCCTGCCCACCCCAACACCTTCTCTTCCTCCTGCACCCGAAACCCTAACCGAGCCCGAGCACCCTACACACCTTACCTCGCCGGAGCTCCGTTAACCCGACGACCTCACACCATCGTCACCCTCTCGTCTCCTCTGTCCCATATCCAGTGAGCACATCCCCCTCTTCTTCTTCCTCTTCTTCTTTTTCTTTTTCTTTTTCTTGATTCTTGATTTTTTCAGCCATCACCGGAGTCGTGTCGCCGCTGCCGATCCAGGCGATCCAGTGAAAGTCCCTTACTTGCGTGATTACCCTCTTGCCTTGCCTGGACCCATCCCGCGTGCCGTGTGTGCGTTGTGACGTTTGCCCGACATCGGACGTGCCGTACGTACCCGTCGCGTGATCCATCGAGGCAAGTTTATCTTGATACATGCTATAATACTTATCTTGCATACATATGAATAAAAATATTACATGTCAATTGAATTGTACATCCATATTAAGGTTTTACTGTTTTTCGGATACTCATATGCATCCATATCGTTTATTATACATGTAGCTGCATCTACAGATCTTATTAAATCCATTTTATTGTTGTAGTAACACCCCATGCTTAATAATGTGCATCTCAATTAGACTTGGAACTGTAAATGTAACTCCTGATCGATATTTGTGCATCCATACCATTAATCATATATCTAGTTGCATACCATGTTACATTATTTCATATTACTGTTATACTGATACCCCATACTAGATAATGTGCATCCCACCTAGTCTTGGAGCTGTAGTTGTAACCCCTGATGGTTATTTATGCATCCATGCTTTATTGTGTATCCATACCATTAATCCTTTATATCTAGTTGCATGCCATGTCGTATTAATCCATATTATTGTTTTATTAGCACCCCATACTTGATAATGTGCACCTTACATAGTCATGATGTAACCCCTGATAAATATTTGTGCATCCATACTTTTATTGTACATCTGTACCTGCTACAGTTTTATTGTGAGCACCCGCTTGATACATGTGCACTACCTGTTATAACCTGATATACCGCTGCTTGACTTGATACCTGATCTTGTTACTAATGCCGAAAATCTTGACCTGTTGTCCCTACGGACATATCCTGTTTTCTACATAGACAAACCGGTACCTGCTTGATCATGTGTTGGAATTAACTCCAGATTATTAATACCTGGCTTGAACACATAACCTTGGGGGTATGGGGAAATCAAAAGTGTAACTGAAGTGTAGCTTAAAAGGGTATTACTTGATCCGTGGTCCCAGGGGATAACGGGACAGAATCATTCGTGACTCGCACTACCGGATCCGTGGTCCCGGGGGATAACGGGACAGAGTCATTCATGACTCCCACTAGCTGATCCGTGGTCCCGGGGGATAACGGGACATATCCTTTGGGTTACATGGAGGATTACTCTAATTGATTTCAAACAAACTTTATAATAGATAACCCAGTAGCACGGTTTAGACTACTCACTGCACGTCACTTATACTGATACACTTCACTATTATATATTTCTATTGACTTGTTACTATTTATAATTCATGCCTACATGACTTGTTACCTCCTGATTTTATTATTGTTGATATTATGACGCACTGACGTCTGGGTTTTGCATGGCCCAGATCCTTTATCTCTGTCACAGGCTGTTCATGAGTATTTCAGTCAACAGGCCGAGCAGTGAGGACCTGTTAGTATTTTTTTAGTTTAGCTTCTTTCAGCATTTTCATTCCTGATGTGAGCCCGTATTTTGGGACGTACTTTCCAGATGTTATTGTTATTTGGATCTTTTGCTTCCGCATATTATTTCTTGACTCGTTCATTCTGGCTTATAGACATGTACTAGATAGTTTATTTTATTTCTATTGTTCTTGATATCTTATAGACAGCCTTAATGTGACTGTGGAGGGATGTTTCCTAGCCACAGGTAGCATGGTTGGCTCTGTCACGTGCCGATCTTAGCGCACTCTGGGAAGCGGGGCGTGACAAAAACAATCATAATTTAACATTTTCATTAAAATACCATGAACTTTAGATAACACCTCTTTTCGTATTTTGTTAAAATATACCTTTAGAAAACTTCACGGGGTAACGACCTACCCCTCACATACACACATGGTTCCATAGCACGATATATCCTTGTATGAATTTTTTGTTAAGAATACAATATTACAAGAAAATACCATTTACTATAAAAACCGGTTTTCTTTTGAAGTGTATTTTAAATTCCTTTGCAAATATGCCTTTGCAAATATGCCTTTGCAACCCATTTTAGGGGACCCGCTGTTGAATGGTGCGAATTATCGCACATCTTTGGGTTAGTAGAGCGAGATGCATAACTCCTCACGGAGCATTCGATTTCGAAAAGTTTTAAATACGGTTTTTAAGAAAAACGCATTTTTCTACTTAATTAAAATTTTAATTTTTAATAATTATATAAATATTAAAAATCCATATATTTTCAAAATATAATAAACTTACATTTTGTACAATGAAAGAATTACAAGTTTTCACCAAAATACCATCAAGATACCAACAAAAGTCAAGCTTTACAGTAAAATACCATGAACTTTCCATGCTATATGATTATCACTAAAATACCTCTAATCCTTAAAATTCGCGTCCATGAAAACCCTAAATAATATTAATAACTTCTCAAGGTTTATTTGTAATTTTACTAAAAATATTTTTTCATAAAACCCCCTCGAGTTATATAACACAATATTTAAGGACTTTAGTAAATATAGATTTAAGCGGGATCAATTCTCTTGAGCCCCAGAGAGCCGGAGAAAGTGAGTGCTTGCCTATTTAAGGTAGAAAACTTAACAGAATTATCAATGGTAATTGTCTTGGAAAAATACACAAATCCTGCCGTTCATGTGCAGTAGTTACTGATGACTCCCGAACCTAATTCAGGATCTAAATCAGTTACAAGTGTCTGACTCAAATCTGAGTCGATCTCAAACCTGAATCCAAACTCAAGTCTGAGTCTATCTAAACCTGAATCTAAAATCAAACCTGAATACTTGAACATGAACATGAATTCTTGAATTCAAACACTAATATCAAACCTGAATACATGACTTGACTTGACCGAACCATGGCTATAACTTGACATGACTATAAAATTACATTCTGAACCTGACTACTTGAACAACTTGTATACATGGCTTCGGCAAGACTTGTAAATATAACCTATACAACACATTAAGCGGGGATAACGGGGTAGACTGGTACGGAACGTATTAACGTGGTACGAGATGGTCACTAAAAGACACCTATATAAACTCTCGTACCGTTGTCCCGTGGGTTTTGATGGGGCCTTGTACTACATGTTACCATAGTCCATGTGGTAAGATGGACTCCTCTCGTATACACAAATATCTTCTGTACCAAACTACAAACAACTACGTTAGAATAACAAGTATATACCTGTACAACTTACCAGTTCCATTTCACATTACTTGTTCTATTCCATTCTTTCTTTTGGGACTTACCGAGCGCTAGTTCGCTGACTACATTCCTGTCTATTTATTTCTTTGGAATGTTTGTCAGGAGGACCAGACTCTCAGGTGATTGAGCCGAGCCAGGAAGACTTGGACCAGTTCACTGCCCAGCCGGACTTCTTGCTCATTTTGTACTTATTTCAGTTTGTATGCCACTGTTTAGGCATTGCTTTATATCTTTGTATCTTTCCTTTTCAAAGCAGTTGTATTGTAAAGATGAATGTTAATAAAAGTTGCTGTTTATTTTATATCTCTTGTCATTCTTATGCATTTTATATATATTGCTTAATTACGCTTAACGTATTTATTTCTTAGTAAATACGTTGCGGCCCGTCACGTCACCGGTTCCGTACACTGGGAAGCGGGACGCGACACATGACAGTCAAATATATGATATTAACATACACAAGATAGTACATGTCAGGGATTTAACATATTATCATGGAAAGGAAAACAGATCATAACAAATAAGAAAAGACATGGTGATGGTACATGTAAACAACGATATTAGGGGTACGGAAATTTATATGCAAGTATAGAGTGAACATATCAGGAATACAGGAATATGGTAGTATCGTTAATATATAGATTTCCTATCCTAATGCAAGTTAATGCATGGCGTCTGTTGGGGTCAAAATTTACACCCCGGTTGACCAAGTCAAAAATTAAAGTCAACCCCAAGCCAAGTGGGCCCAAGCCCAGATCAAGTGGGCCCATGTCCGAGTCGAGCCCGAACATGAAGCGGCCGGCCTCCCCCATGCTAAAATAAAAAAAATTGTAATAAATAATTTTGGTATATTTTTTTATGAATAAATGTAAGAAAAATGGGCATAAAACCAAATTTTTGTAAAACCCATGGCTCATGTGCAAAAGAAATGAGCACATGAGGCATGGGATGGGTAAAATGCCATTTTGTAAAGCCCAATGGGCTATATGTAAAGTGTGTAGCCTATAATGGAAAAGATGATGAAAATATCTCAACAACTTTTCTCTCTCTAAAAAATTAGGGTATGTGTCTCCTTGTCCTTCCTCAAGGTTCTAAAACCTTCTTCCCCTTTTGAATTAAATCAAGAGTTTTACTCTTCTTTTTCCAAAAAGAAATAGTTTTTCACCACAAAACCCTTGAAGGGGAACGCGGATCTTCCATCAAATCTCCAAAAGGGGAGATTTTTAAAATCTCACCCTCTTTTCTCCAAAATCCAGCAAATAGAGAGGCGGAAGAAGGAGAGTCGCCTCCTAAAACCCCACTTTAGGGAAGATCCAGGGCCCAAGGGAGAAGAAAAGGGTCCCCTTTCATCAGCTCCGAAAATATCTTAGGAGTTTAACTCCTCAAAAATAATATATATATATATATAATAAATCTTTCTTTTTGGGAGTACAACTCCCAGTGCAGGGGCTAAGCCGCTTTGTCCTCTTTGACAGGAATTCAACTCCAAAAGTCAATCGGGAGCACAGCTCCCAGTGCAGGGACCAAGTCCTTTTTCATGCGGACGCCCAGCGCCCGCGTGCCAAGCACGTGGGGCTCTGGTGCTCGGCGCCCAATGCCCAGCGCCCGCGTGCCAAGAACATGGGTCGCTCGGCGCCCGGCACCCGCGCGCCAAGCACGTGAGGCGCCCGGCGCCCGCGTGCCAAGTATGTGAGGCGCTGAAGCTCGGCCAGTGCCCGGCGCCCACGTGCCAAGCACGTAAGGCACCGGCGCCCGACACCCGCGTGCTAGGCACGTAAGGCGCTAGCACCCAAGCGTCCTTTGGACCCTACTCTTCTCTTTTTTTTATACACACACACACACACTCTACAACACTATCCCCGTTAGAAAAAATTTCTAACGTGGTGCTGCCCCGCACCCCGCAAGAGGGCTGCTAGCCCCCTTGACCCCCAGCATAAGGGGCTGCTAGCCCCCTTGACCCCCGTTCGATATATTCAAAACCCCTCAAGACACACATACGTACACAAAACATTGAGTTCGCATGGCCAGTTTGACCCGTCAATCGTAGGATCCCTCGCTCCAAAGACGAGGGGTAACTAACGGCAACTTAGTCCGCGGCTGCCGGAGATTCGGATCCCCACAATCAATAAACCCCAGCCTACCCTAGGCAGGGGTAATTTATAGTACGCCCGGTGGGACCTTTCTCTCCTCCCATATCTTGGGTCAAGTGTTCATGCGAACTCATTTAACATATATACCGATGTTTGTACTGAAATAATGTTTTTTCGTGCAGCAATCAACTTTGAACAACGATGTCAACTTCCGATGCGACCCCGATCTAGTACATGGTCAAGATCAATGCCCGCGTGGTTCTCCCTGCAAGTCTCAGCCGGCAATGGGAGGAGCCATCCCGTCAATTTGGTTCTGTCATCATCTACCCTGCCAGAAGCGCTCATCTGGCGGAGGTCATGACAAACCAAGCAGCCAAACCGATCTCAAGGGGA
Organism: Agapanthus africanus; assembly: GCA_030015575.1. NCBI lineage: Eukaryota > Viridiplantae > Streptophyta > Magnoliopsida > Asparagales > Amaryllidaceae > Agapanthus > Agapanthus africanus. The sequence goes on from CM057351.1 coordinate 353,853,403, forward strand.
AGGAGACCGAACGTTGTGGTCGCCAAAGCATCCGCCCCAAATGCAAATCTGTATTCGAACGACTCTCCACTGTTCCGACTGGGGGCAACGCCGTCAACACCAATGGGGCCACAAAGTAGCTCCAGCAAGCTCAGATGGTGCCCTTGACAATCACGCGAGCAGGCACCTTCTCTGGGCTCTCGGTCAATCGGTCAACGGCGTCTTCCCGAAGAGCCAAAGTCTGTCAAGTGCTTAAGACAGAAAAGTTGAGGCAGAAGAGGCTTAGGTATCGAGCCAATAAGAGGGCAAGGACTTCGGCCATGTGGAATCTTGTGAAGTTCCAAGAGCAGGGTTACTCCGTGACGACGGCTGAGTCGACCGTAAAGGTCAGCAATTCTTTCGAACCTCTGAAGTGGGTTCAGAAAAATGCCATGACCGCCAGAATCAAGAAGACAGCGGTTCGAACAATGCTATAAATGGACGTGCCCCAGCCCCAAAAGAGAAAGCATGACACCGTCTCTTCAGGTGTCTATCAGGCGCTCTGTGTTGTGCAAAAGCAGCGGGGAAAACCCAGAAAAGAAGCGTCAGCGCCATTCAAGAACCCGGTCAGACCAGCCGCTTTCAGGCGATTGCCCGTTACAGAAACAGGAGGGCCACGACAACAATCCGTGAAATCAGCTGCCGATAATAAAAATACAGTTGGGTATGTTATCCATACGGTCTATATGACGGGCGGGCGTCCCAGCGACAACCTGTGCAGCAAAAGAAAGGATGGGGCCACCACATCTCAAGCCTAATCTGGCTTGAATGTAGTTGCCGCTTCCCAAGAACATCCGCCTCCGCTGGATGATGAAAACCCTATCGATGAGGATGATAGGCAGAAAGACCCCTCAGTCTATGTAGAGTCAAGCTCGGACAGCGAGGAAGAGATGACTTTCCGCCCCAAGACCGCAGAGCAAGAGCTGCTTCAAGAGCTTCGAAAATAGCTCAGGAGCAAAGATAAAGAGATGGCCAAGCTCTATTCAAAAATTGACGACCTAACGAATGTTGTGATGCAGGTTATGGCTTAAATTGCTCGAGCGCCTCCCAATCAAGTACAAGTCTCTACTCATGAGCCGGGTGACGACAACCCAAAGCAGCCGATGCCTGTCCCTTTGGGTCCAAGATTGGTCGAGCCGCACGAAAGCCGGCAACATTCTGCTTCTGGGGACGCCTTGGCCCCAGATAGAACTATCCCTCTAACATAATCTCGGATAATGGTTTTGGTCACCAGCAAGGTTAAAACATTGGTGGCCGATGCCGAAGCTCAGAAAGAAATTGGCAGTAGTGGGCGGCCATATCCCGCACAGTACGATCTAATCGAGTTCCCGAGTGGCTACGTCATTCCTAAGTTCGGAAGATTTGACGGGACGGGAAACACAAATCAGCACGTCGCCCACTTTAAAGCGTCGTGCGGAAATATAGGGGGCAATGATGCACTCCTTCTTTGTCAGTTTGTCAATAGGGGCAATGATGCACTCCTTCTTCGTCAGTTTGTCAATAGCCTGACTGGTGTCGCTTTCGACTGGCACGCGTGTATACCAGACGGGTCTGTCACTACTTTCGCCCAAATGGAGTCTCTGTTTCGGCAAAGATTCATGAGTGTTAGTGACAAAATCTCTATTGCTGACCTCATGAGAACCAAGCCGGGGAAATACGAAAGCAACACAAACTTTATCGTCCGATGGCGCAACCTCACCGTTAAGTGCGAACCGCCGCTAGAGCAGGACCAGTCCGTCAGCCTCCTCATTGGGAATCTCAGCAATTGGATCATCCCATTCTTGTGTACAGCAGGCCTCAAGACGTTTTAGGAGCTAATCAAGAAAGTCCAAATGCTAGAACGCTCGAACCAAGAATCTACCCCGGACTCTCAAAGAGAAAAGACTTGGGAAAACAAGAGAGATGACAACCGTAGAAGCGGGAATTCCAGCAGTACCAATGTCTTCAATGCGCCCGACAATGAAGACAAGCGAAAGGCAGGCGATTCCAAAACCAACCGGTCTCGAAAGCCATTGCTGGGAGGAGAAGAGCCTTCCCTAGAGGAGAAAAATAACAAGGTTTACTCTTTCAGAAGGGACAAGGTCCGCAAGATATTTCAAGATGCCTTGAACAACGGTCTACAATTGCCGAAGTCGAAAAGACCTCAAGAGGCAAAAATGACCGACAATCCCCTGTATTGCCCGTACCACCGAGTAGTGAGCCATGCGATTAAGGATTGCTATATCTTCAAAGACTAGGTCGAGAAGCAGTACAAGGCTGGAGAGATCGAGCTGTCCAAGAGTGTGTTGGTGAACAATCAAGTTGCAACCACCAACTTTATACAAACAGAAGTTGAAGCCTTCTGGGAGCAGACAGCTGAACCCGCTGCCCTGAGAAATGAAACTGACTCACCGCAGCCTCCGTAGAGTACGCACATATCTAATAAGACGAAAAAGATGCTAAAGTTACTTCGGAAAGAATCCAGAACAGAATGGGAATGGCAGAAGAAGCCCACCATTCCAGCTGCCAATTCGGCTGCAGGCTCAAAATCCAAAAAGCTCAAGAAGAAGAAAAGTGCAGCTCGACGCGAAAAGGAGTCTGCAGGGAGATTGACCATTCAAAAATATATCGATTTCCTCAAAAACTATGAACAAAAAGAAAGAACTCTAATTCAATTGAAAGAGTTCTTCCCTGTAGAAGTAGCTGAGATTCCGAAGGAGCTAGAAGAAGACTCCAATGAAGAGATCCCTATAGTGACTTGCTACGCCATCCATCTGGGCAGTGACTCTGAGGAGGAGCTCTGTTTTCCCGAAAAGGACTTGGAGCTCGCCACAAAGGCCAACCAAATCCAGCTCAGAAGTGGCAGGGCTCTACCGCCAAATCAGGGCAACGCCCTAAAAGGAAAGGAAAAACAAGTCGCCAATGAAGAAGATAGCAGAGAACTTGCTCATGAAGATTCAAGTCCTTCCCTAGTGAACTATAATGGCCGTCTCTCCTAAGCATCTATGATGCCTTGGTCTTATCTAAGGAGCTTAGGGATGTTCTCATTCACGCTTTACAAAATCTCGAGCGGTACCAGGCTCCCTTTGTGGAAATTAATATGAAAGAAACCCAGTACACTCTGCATGCCGCCGCAGTCACGTTTAAGGACGAAGACTTACTACTGAGAACGGTTGAGCATAATCAGCCGCTTTACTTGACTGAGTACAGTGGCAGAAATCGGATTAATCGCATATTGATTATTCGGGATCCTCAGTAAACATCATGAACTTGCGAACTCTGAAGAGTTTGTCAATGGACGTCCAACACCCGTCAAGGGAAAGGATTGTCATTCAAGGCTTCAATCAAAACTGCCAGCAAGTTCTGGACTCTATAGCTCTGCCAATCAAATTTGGGTATCTGCAAACCGAAGCTAAGATATACGTGATCGACGCTGACACGTCTTATAAAATTCTTTTGGGACGGCCGTGGCTCCACGATTACGGCATCGTTCCGTCAACTCTCCATCAATGCATATACTAAAAATGGCGAAGAAAGACGCATTGACGGAGACATCCAGCCGTTCGGTGTGCATGAAGTCCGATATGATGATTCTGGGTACTTTGTGAACCTCCAAAGTGCTGAGCCACAGCTGACCAACGACAGAACGGCCCCGAAGCTCAAAAGCAAGTCTGAGCCAGCTGTCACTTTCAAAAGCAGAAACCCCCATGTGCGTCCGCATTTCGGTAGTGACACTGATGAGTTCGACGCTGGAAGTCCATCCTTCCGTAAAACTCGCCCTCATTTCGGTAGCGATACGGACGAGTCCGATATTGAAGGCTCACTCAGCAGTAAAATTCGCCCTCGTATAGGCAGTGACACTGAAGAATCAGAAGAGGAGGATCCGTCTTGCAGCAGCTGTGCAAATCGGGGCCCCACACAACAAGCAAAGCTACGAGAGACCTTCGAAGTTACAGAAGGGTCCCTAGCCGTCATAAGGGTGCCGGAGCAGATGTGCAAAGAGATCGATGCATTGTCAGTCTCTACTGTAGACCAGCTGAAAACTTTCTACATTCCCGGAAGGAAAAATGGACAGAAGGACATCCTGTTTTATGGGTCAAATCCTGTTGTGCACCCGGACGATTTGTCTGTCGCGTGCCTTCCCTATGAGGGAGGCATAAGAGCCGTCCTCAATCCCAGATACTATGCGCCCGAGATGCGGGAATATTTCAAAAGGTGCGGATGCCGGTTATATCAAACAGAGTCCGAAGTAAAGTTTTATGAAGGGCTATGGCATCCGCCTCAAGTCCGAGCACTCATCGATGGACGAATTCCAGATAGACGGGGCATAGGTTTAATCCAGCTTGATTCTAAGGCATGCTACATGATCCATATTGGGGAAGCTAGCAAAGAGTCAAATGATGATGACAAGATAGCCGAACCAGAAGAAGCTCCTCAAGAGCTTGAAGATGGCGGACAAGCAACCTTCGATGAGCTAACCGAGATCGATTTAGGGACGCCTGATAATCCAAGGCCGACCTACATCAGTTCACTCTTGTTATAGAAAATGAAAGAGTAGATAATTGCCCTGCTGCATGAGTTCGCCGATTGCTTCGCATGGACGTACAAAGAAATGCCTGGCCTCTCCCCTGAGGTGGTCGTGCATAAGCTGGCTATATCTCCTAATGCCAAGCCTGTCAAACAAGCTCCTCGAAGAATGAGAAGGGAGCTGGAAGAAAAGGTCATTGAGGAAACTAAGAAACTTATCGATGCTGGCTTCATCGGGAAAGAGAAATACGCAGAGTGGATTGCGTGCGTCGTCTCAGTGAAAAAGAAGAACGGGCAGATACAAGTTTGTGTCGATTCAGGAACCTTAACAAGGTAACGATTTCCCACTTTCGGTCATGGAAATGATGGTCGATGACACCTCAAATTATGAGCTGTTCACCTTCATGGACGGTTCGTCTGGGTACAATCATATAAAAATGTCGCCTGAGGATGAGAAGCATACAACATTTCGAACCCCGATCGGCATATACTATTATAAAGTGATGCCGTTTGGACTGAAGAACGTAGGCGCTACATATCAAAGGGCAATGACCAATATCTTTGATGACCTAATCCATAAAGTCGTCGAATGTTATGTTGATGATCTGGTCGATAAGACTAAAGCCAAGGCCGATCACATCAATGATCTTAGGACCGTTCTCACTAGACTGAGGGAATATGATCTGAAGATGAATCCTCTGAAGTGCGCTTTTGGCGTGTCATCGGGAAAATTCCTGGGCTTCATAGTCCGAAATCGAAGGATCGATGTTGACCCATCCAAGATAAAGGTCATCATGGAGATGCCCCCTCCGAAGAATCTGACGCAGCTAAAATCTTTTCAAGGCAGGCTTGCTTATATATAAAGGTTTATCTCAAATTTATCGGGGAGATGTAGGCCCTTCTCAAAGCTCATGAAGAAAGGAGCTCCTTTTGTCTGGGATGCCGAATGTCAAGAAGCGTTCGAAAGAATCAAACGGTACCTATTGCACCCTCCAGTGCTTGCTGCTCCTATTTCAAATAAACCGTTGATTCTTTATACTGCCGCGCTAGATGGGTCACTCGGTGCTCTCTTTGCCCAGAACAATGAGGAGGGAAAAGAAAATGCCCTCTTCTACCTCAGTCGAACTTTAGTCAGGGCGGAACACAACTATTCCCCGATTAAAAAGCAATGCCTGGCTCTAATGTTCGCTGTGAAGAAGCTGAGACACTATCTGCTCGCTCATCGGGTTATGCTGATCTCCAAGGTCGACCCGCTTAAATACTTAATGGCCAAAGCAAACCTAGCCGGTAGAATGGCAAGATGGGTTGTCATGCTACTTGAGTTTGACATAGTTTATACTCCTAAGAAAGCAGTAAAAGGGCAAGCTCTTGCAGAGTTCCTTGTTGCTCATCTCGTACCAAAAAGGTCACTGATCAATTGCGAGTTACTCAACGAACAAGTGCTGCACCTCGAGGAAGATGAGCCGTGTTGGGAGCTCTATTTCGATGGAGCCTCATCAATGAGGAGCTCCGGCAAATCAAGCATCCCGCAGATAAAAGCAGGGATAGGATTGGTGTTCATCACGCCATCGATAGGAACCCTACGACATTCTTTTGCTCTCACCGAGCCTCGCACAAACAACGATGCTGAGTACGAAGCTCTGATAGCTGGTTTTGAGCTCGCCATAGAAATGGAAATCCTTCGACTACGAGTCTACGGTGATTCCCAGCTTGTCATCAACCAAGTAAGCGGCAACTATAAGATATACAAACCCGAGTTAGCTCGATATAGAAGTCGAGTGGTGGAACTCATAAAACGGTTCACTCACATTGAACTAATGAGAGTCCCTACAGCGTTGAACGGAAAAGCCGACATACTCGCTCGCCTAGCTAAAGAGCTAGTTGATCCTAACATGGAAGAAATTATAATCACAGTTAGAAGCCGGCAAATTCTGCCTCCAGTCTCTTTGCGTGAAGAAGAAAGCGTAGAACAAGAGAACAATCCTGCCGAAGAAGCTTCGATCATTCAAGACGAGCCCAATTGAAGAGAACCCTTTATAGAGTACCTCCGATACGACAAGCCGTCCGAAGAAAAATCCGTGAGGATTCAACTGAAGAAGAGAGCTCTCCGATACGTGTTTGTAAATAATACGCTATACCACAGATCATATGACCAACTTTGGCTCAGGTGCCTATCATCAGCCGAAGCCGAGAAAGTCATGAAAGAAGTTCACTCAGGCGTCTGCGGGGCTCACCAGTCCGGCCCCAAAATGCGGCTTCAGATCAAACGGCTTGGATATTACTAGCCCACCATGATAAGGGATTGTGAAAAGCATGCAAAGAAATGCCATCTCTGCCAAATTCACGGTGATTTCATTCACAAGTATCCCAATCCGTTGCATCCTACGGTGGCGTCGTGGCCTTTCGATGTTTGGGGCACCGACATAGTTGGCCCAATTGATCCTCCATCATCCAAAGGCCACCGGTTCATATTGGCTGCGACAGACTACTTCTCCAGATAGGCTGAAGCTGTCCCGCTAAAAGAAGTCAAAACAGAAGATATTCCGACATTCTTCAGACATAATATTCTATACCGCTTCGGTACACCAAGAAGGATCATTTCTGACAACGGGCCTTCTTTCTAGAGCTTCAAAATCTCAAGGTTCGCTACTCATCACAAGATAGACTGGAGATATTCCTCCATCTATAATCCCATAGCCAATGGGCTAGCCGAAGCCTTCAATAACTCTATGCAATCTTCTGAGGAAAAATACTTCAGCCAACAAGAGAGACTGGAATCTCAAGCTCCACGAGGCGTTGTGGGCATATCGTACCACACACCGCACTCCAACTCAGTCCACTCCATACTCACTACTCTTCGGAGTGGAAGCAATCCTCCCGCTCGAAGTCGAAGTTCCAAGCTTAAGAATGGCCATTCAGCATGAGTTGACGGAGGAGGAAAACGTGCTCCTTCGGCTCGAAGAGCTCAACGCCCTCAAAGAAAAGAGGCTCGCGGTGCAGCAAAATCTGAAGCTATACCGAGCCCAAATGTCACGGGCCTATGACAAGATGACCCGTCTTCGCGCTTTCAAGAAAGGAAAATTAGTGTTGGTCCTCAAAAGGCCGATCATCTCCAATCGACATGCCAAAGAGAAATTCGAGCCAAACTAGGAAGGACCATACGTCATCGAGAAAGAGTTCGACGGAGGATCCTACCAACTAATAAGTGCCAAGGAAGAAAGGCCCATGCCACCCATCAATGGCTGATATCTCAAGAAATACTATGCGTGAATGCTCCAAGTCGCAGAAGAATTAAGCACACCAGCCCTACGGTCTGGATCATACATGCTGTAAAACTGTATACAATCCACGGGCATAAACGACCCCTATCTCTCCCATGTCCTACCTGCGAGACTACATTTAAAGTCCCACCAGCAAAGGAGATTCACCGCCAAAAAAAAAGGTATGTCCATAAGCAAAACGGACACGGATGAAAACCCGAAAGGGCTCCGTGAGTAAAAACAGCAGGACTGCCGATGAGTTTGTGAAAACCCAAAAGGGCGCAAAATCGTAAAAAAGAGATGAAATACACTCGCAAAGTCCTCTCGACCTTGTGAGGAGAAAATCCCTGCGTGAGATCCTTACGACTCACAAAGGAGCAACGCACTTAGGAATCCTTACGATTCCTAAGAAGAACATACACCTGCGAGATCCTCTCGACTCGTAGGGAGAAAATGCTTTTATGAGACCTTTACGGCTCATAAAATTGAAAAACCTTAGGTGATAAAGATCTAAACCTGTGTCCTAAGCCATCGCTCCCCAACAGGCAACGGCAAATGATGAGTTGCTCCTGGCATTGCTTCAGTGTTAGCGGTGCTGATGCCGACCCAGATCCTAAATCCCAAGTCTTCCCAAAGGCAAATGATGAGTTGCTCCTGGCATTATTCCAGTGCAGCAATGCTGATGCCGACCCAAAAACCAAATCCTAAGTCCTCCCGGGGTAAATGGTGAGTTGCTCCTGGCATTATTCCAGTGCAGCAATGTTGATGCCAAATAAAATCCAAATTCTAAGTTCCTCTCAAATTCAAAAATCCCGCCAAATAAGACAGAAATGAAACATATCAATTCAATGTCCCACCCGGCAGCACTTCTAAGCTCAAAAGTCTCGCTAGACGGATAGGGAACTCCCAAAACAAATCAAATCAAACAAATCAACCCCGACACCGCAGGAAGCGGAGCAAGTCAAATCAAGCACCGACCGTTCACGTCACAAAAATGGCAGAATCGACCGTCCAAGTCACAAAAAGGGCCGAACCGACCGTCCACGTCACAAAAATGGCAGAACCGACCGTCCACGTCGCAAAAATGGCAGAACCGACCGTCCAAGTCGCAAAAATAGCATAACCGACCGTCCAAGTCGCAAAAAGGGCAGAACCGACCGTCCACGTCGCTAAAATGGCAGAACCGACCGTCCAAGTCGCAAAAAGGGCAGCACCGACCGTCCACATCGCTAAAATGGCAGAACCGACCGTCCAAGTCGCAAAAAGGGCAGCACCGACCGTCCATGTCGTAAAAAGGGCAGAACCGACCGTCCAAGTCGCTAAAAGGGCAGCACCGACCGTTCACGTCGCTAAAATGGCAGCACCGACCGTACACGTCGCAAAAAGGGCAGAACCGACTGTCCAAGTTGCAAAAAGGGCAGAACCGACCGTCCAAATCGCAAAAATGGCAGAACCGACCGTCCACGTCGCTAAAATGGCAGAACTGACCGTCCAAGTCGCAAAAAGGGCAGCACCGACTGTCCAAGTCGCAAAAATGGCAGAACCGACCGTCCAAGTCGCTAAAAGGGCAGCACCGACCGTCCAAGTCGCAAAAAGGGCAGAACCTCCAAGTCGCAAAAAGGGCAGAACCGACTGTCCACGTCGCTAAAATGGCAGAAACGACATCCACATTGTCAAAACGGGAACCAAATTAAATCAACCTCCACGCGAAAGAAAATCCATCAATTTCATGCACACAACCCGCATATGTGGTGTGTATTTATTGATGGGGGGCAATTTGTTGGGGTCAAAATTTACACTCCGGTTGATCAAGTCAAAAATCAAAGTCAAGCCCAAGCCAAGTGGGCCCATATCCGAGTCGAACCCGAACATGAAGCGGCCGGCCTCCCCCATGCCAAAATAAAAAAATTTGTAATAAATAATTTTGGTGTATTTTTTTATGAATAAATGTAAGAAAAATGGTCATAAAGCCATTTTTTTGTAAAACGCATGGCTCATGTGCAAAAGAAATGAGCACATGAGGCATGGGATGGGCAAAATGCCATTTTGTAAAGCCCAAGAGACTATATGTAAAGTGTGTAGCCTATAAAGGAAAAGATGATGAAAATATCTCAATAACTTTTCTCTCTCTCAAAAATTAAGGTTTGTGCATCTTTCTCCTTCCTCAAGGTTCTAAAACCTTCTTCCCCTTTTGAATTAAATCAAGAGTTTTACTCTTCTTTTTCCAAAAGGAAATAGTTTTTCACCACAAAACCTTTGAATGAGAACGCGGATCTTCCATCCAATCTCCAAAAGGGGAGATTTTTAAAATCTCACCCTCTTTTCTCCAAGATCCAGCCAATAGAGAGGCGGAAGAAGGAGACCCACCTCCAAAAACTCCACTTTAAGGAAAGATCCATGGCCCAAGGAAGAAGAAAGGGGTCCCCTTTCATCAGCTCCGAAAATATCTTAGGAGTTTAACTCCTCAAAAATAATATATATATATATAATAATAATAATAAATCTTTCTTTTTGGAAGTACAACTCCCAGTGCAGGGGCTAAGCCCCTTTGTCCTCTTTGTCAGGAATTCAACTCCAAAAGTCAATCGGGAGCACAGCTCTCAGTGCAGGGACCAAGTCCCTTTTTCCTGCTGACGCCCAGCGCCCGCGTGCCAAGAACATGGGGCGCCCGGCGCCCGCGTGCCAAGCACGCGCCCGGCGCCCGCGTGCCAAGCACGTGAGGCGCTGGCGTACCGGCGCCCGCGTGCTAGGCACGTGAGGTGCTGGCACCCACACGTCCTTTGAACGCTACTGTTCTTTTTTTATATATACACACACTCCACAACACTATCCCCGTTAGAAAAAATTTCTAACGAGACGCTGCCCTGCACCCCGTAAGAGGGCTGCTAGCCCCCTTGACCCCCAACCCGCTATCCGGGTAGCAGGACCCCCGTAAACTTTGCGAGGCTCTAGATATATCCAAAACCCCTTAAGACACACATACGCACACAGCACATTGAGTTTGCATTACCAGTTTGACCCATCAAGCGAAGGTTCTCTCGCTCCAAAGGCTAGGGGTAATTAACGGCAGTTTAGTCCGCGGCTGCCGAAGATTCGGATCCCCACAATCAATAAATCCCAGCCTATCCTCGACAGGGGGAATCTGTAGTACGCCCGACAAGCGCGCGCGTATTCCCATCTTAATATGGTGACAAAAAACACCCTACAGCGTCCAACCGCTTCATGAGGTTTTTTTTATATATAATGGAAGAGTACATGCAAATGGAAACTCCGAAGCAATTGGACAACGCATTCTCAACTCCCAACACCTTCGGTAAATATCGGTCATGACCATTTCTAATGTAAATTAAGGTATGGTGTTCCACCACTTCATAAGGTTTTATATAAGATTACAGGGGTATAAGATTATAGGCAGAGGACTCCGAAGCAGCTGAACCATTCTTCCTTAACTACCCCAAAAACCCCGGTAAGCATTGGTCAAGCTATTTATAAGTTAATACAGGTTCAAGTACAGGATAGCATAATACAATAATACAGAAGTACGGGAATACATGAATACATATAGTCAACCCATTTATAAGTTGACTCATGTTCATGGGTACATGTGCAAAGGAAGTCGGGTCAGGTCTTAGATATAACACCAAGTATCTATATACACACAAAGTATAGTTAAGTTTCAGAATAGAAAACAACCATAAGTTCGCATGGAGAAAATAGTAGTTTTGGTATGGAATTTGGAAATGTTGCACAGAGAATAAGTTGCAGTTCGGCATGTCATGTAAATTACGAAACTGGGTTTGTCTCAATCAGGTTCCTAGTGAGAGGGTTGCGGGACTTTTCGTAACGCTGTGCAGAGCAGACCAGTGCAGATTTCAGAATACATGTGCTGGTGGTATTTTGCATTTTCGAGAAGCTTATGTTCAGTTTATGGTTTCCAAAATTATATAAGAAATGAGCGTCTGTGAGTTGTGAACGATTACCCATAAAAAAATCCAGGTTACGATAACCGAAAAGGGAGTTATGGCTGTTTTATTACAGGTACGCAGATAATTCCTGCTGCTGTCCAGATTCGACATATATTTTTAAAACGTGTTTTAATATAGTTTCCGTCAGTTTTCAGTAAAATTAACCTAGAATAAAATTATATCTATTTCTCTGTAGATATCCCGGAAACTTGATTTTGCTCAATTTGGATATCATAACTAGAAATTATGTCTATTTTAAGGCAAGTGTAAAATAATTTTCAGCATACAAGAAAAACAGATTTCACATGTAAAAGAAAACAACATATAAATCCGACTTAACTTGAATTATGAGTTTCATACTGACCACGAAGAGACGTCATGCACCGTAGGTTAATTTACTACGACAGCGCGGTCACTGGATCATTACGAAACATAATTATAGTTAAGCATTCCCTATATGGAAATATAAGGTCTGTATATATGTATATAATTTCTTTTATATTTACACACACACATTTACCAACAAGTCATACCTATGAACATAGTCATCCACAGCGCATCCGCAATATTAACTCACCCATAACATAAGGTGATAACACACATATCCATATACAACTATCTTTAAACAATTAAAAAATCAATAGAGTGCATCTGTGACATGAGATGCGTCGAAAAGTAATTAACAAGGCAGTGATGCATCCATGACATGAGGTGCATCAACAATGAAATATAGCATAACAAGACACTCATTACCTAGGGCGTTAAACAACCAAAATTTATAACAAACTTCATTGGAGCAAACGCTCACGAGTTAAGGTTTTAGATTTAAACATATGAAAGAATTTTAAATACTATATTAGAATTATTACGATAATCTAGGATTCTAATAAAAATATTTCTTTTAATAATAGTAACTTAGATTTACGTTTTCTATCACTTTCATAAAAAATATCTCTTTTTTTGCTAGATAATACAAACTGGGGTTTGTGTTCATTATCAAAAGATGTCCTTTTTCTTTTATATATATATATATATATATATATAACAAAACAAATAATAGATAGAGAAAAATAAGTAGGACTTACATATATCACATAACTATAAACAAATACAATGATCCAACTAGATGACAACATAACCCATACATATTTAATATTCCAACATGTAAACTATGAACTTGTGAAAATAAAAGGACTTCTTTTATTTAAAACAAATTAAGGGTTGATTAAAAATAGTTCCTTTTGTTTAAATTCCAAAGTTTTAACATGTTAAAAAGGTAAAAGGTGAGGGAGGACTTACAATTAAGAAAGATCAATGATCTTCCTTAGACGATGAAGAAGATGTCTCGATCTGATCGAGATGATGAAGAAAATGCTTGGAGAAGCTCCTTCCTTGCGCTAGCTAGCACTCATAGGGTTTGAGAAATGAGCAGCAGGAAGAGGGGAGAAATCAAAGGATAGAGAAGAAAGTTTGGATTACAAAAGGACGGGTCATAAGAAAAATAGAATTAGGGGTTTCAGAGGTTTATATAGGCTTCTGGCCTCTCAGGTCAATTTACAAAAATTAGGGTATAAAAATATAGTACTCATGAAGAAACAAGACCACATGAGAAAGATAGTGTGGATTGGGGCCTATAGAACCGCCTGGGGCGGCCCTATAGTGGTCGATGGCCTCGAGTCTCCTCTAATGGGTCCCACTTAGTCTTATTAAGCCTAAAACACACTTTATATTTAATATTATCGCTTTGGGGTTTGTGTGGCATGCACGTAAAGCAGTAGATCTGAAAAAAGAAATAAAGACAAAAATAAACAAGATATTGCAAAAACCGGGAATCAAACTCGCAACTCATGAGATGGTAATGCAAGCAGGTAACTAGTAGAGACTATTAATAATCTTCCATATAAACGCAAGAATATCAGCATATACCTACTTGATTCAAATAAAAAATTATTAATGAAAGGGATTTTAAAAGGAAAGTATACGAAATTTGCGGTTGTTACAGTTGCCTACCTGTTTAAGGCTTGTCTTCTTCTTTGGATGTAATAAACAATAAGTTTTATTTTGGTGCCCCTGCGATGTAATAAATGTTTTAGTTAATGAGAATAAATACTTTTGTCTCTATTTGTTATTTTGGGTACATTGTCTGCATATTCTTTTTACATTTAACATAACTCTATCAATTTAGACCACTCTCGGTATAGTTAGGTTGTGGAACAAGCCATGTCACTGCTTCAATACTACGGGAAGCGTGGTGTGACCAAACAGAGGCTACCGATATCATGGAAGTCTAGACGAAGGGAAATGGAAAGATAAAGAGAGGTGTAGAGTGTTTTTCGTCACCCTATTGAGATAGGAATACACGTCACTTGTCAGGCGTTTTACAGATTCCCCCTGCCTAGAGTAGGCTATAGGGTTTATTGATTGTGGGGATCCGAATCTCCGGCAGCCGCGGACTAAACTGCCATTAATTATCTCTCGCTTTTGGATCGAGAGAACCTCTAATTGACGGGTAAAACTAGTCATGCGAACTCAATGTGCGGTGTGCGTATGTTGTGTTTTGGACGTATTGGGGATCTCGCAGAGTTTACGGGGGTCCCGCTACCTGAATAGCGGACTGAGGGTCAAAGGGCTAGCAGCCTCCTTACGGGGTGCGGGGCAGCGTCCCATTAGAATTTTTTTCTAACGGGGAATGTGTTTTGAGTGTGGAGCGTGTGAGAAAAAAGGGTTAAGGAGCGTACTAAGGATGCATAATACAACACGTGACCGCTGAGGCCAGCGGGTCACGTGCGCGGCGCATGGGCGTTAGGCGCTAGCTGGTCGCGTGCCCTGCGCGTGGGCGCCAGCGGGTCGCATGGACGGCACGAGACCGCTGGAAATACCAGCAAAAGAAGGGGCTAAGTTCTCGGGCTTGAAGTAGAACTCTCGAACAGGAATTGGGTGTAGACTTAGAGTAAACTCCCAAAAGAGATGAAGTTAAACTCCTTAAACATCTGGATTTGGAGTTAAACTCCTTTGAGAATTTGGATCTTGGAGTTGAACTCATCAAAGGTCTTCGGAGATGATCAAATGGGACCCATTTCTTCTCTCTTGAGTCTTGGATCCTCCTAAAGTGGGATTTTTGGAGGCGGGTCTTCTTCATCCTCCTCTTTTTTTGCTAGATCTTAGGGAAAAGAGGAGGTGAGATAGAATTGATAAAAATAATTACAAGATCAAAGGTTTGATCTTGCAACCTCTAAATAACACCACAATGTCTCAACCAACGGAAAACTTATGCATATTCTTTTAAAAGACCGAAAGTAAATAACTTAAAAGGTAAACAAAAAAATCAATTACTTAAAGCATTTAAAAAAAACAAATTCTCTTTTCAAAAATCTAATAAAATAAATATTAAAAAATTTATTTTTCCTTCTCTTAAAAAACAAGATTATATAATGCAAAATGATTAAAATAAAGAAATAAATAATTTGGAAAGTATAGGATTTGAAATGGAAACTTGTGGAATAAACATGCAAGGACTTAACCAGTAAGATAGAAGCTTAATCTTAAATATAATCAACAGGATTTAAATATACCAGTGATCGAGAAAATGTCTTTTATTAAAGAAAAAAATACAACGGTACAAGAATTTTGGGATTGTTACATTATAATACAAGATAACTATGAAATTTTCAGAAAAGTAAAATATTTTCTATTTTATTTGGTTTTTCAATATTTTCACTAATATAACACACGGAAATCTCAAATTTTTCTATTTTCTTTCGATTTTCAATATTATGCATGTTATAATACACGAGAATTATGAATTTTTCAAAATTCTTAAATTTTTATATTTTCTTTCGATTGTTTAATATTTTGCATGCTTTATCATAAGACAATTGCGAAATTTAAAAAAATCTTAAAATTATTTGATTTCTTCAATTCTACGATATTTTGTATACAACCACACAAAAATGTTGTTCAAAAATCTCAGTCCTTTCTAATTTTTTCGGTTTTTCAATATTTTGATTGATATAGCAAACAAAAATCATGTAATTTCAAAAATCCAAAAAATCATTTTTCATCGATTCTTCAATTTATTACCTGCTATCTAACACTTGGAAATAGCGAAATTTTCAAAAATCCCAAAAATTTTGTGCTGTTGGGTTTTTCAATATTTTGCTTATTATTATAGCACACGAAAATCACGAACTTTTTATAAATCTCAAAAAATCTGATTTTATAATATTTTGCTAGTTATAGCATAAGAATCATGAAATTTACAAACAAAAACACTTAAATTGATGGTTTCTTAAAATTTAGAACAATTTGCATACTATATATAAAGCACACGAATTTGGCCAAAAAATTAAAATATCAAAAAATTTGTTTTCGTCGGTTTACCAATATTTTGCTTGTTATATAACAAAAGAAAATTATGAAATTTTCAAAGGTAAAATAATTTTGTTTTATTTGGTTTTTCAATAATTTACCTTACACGGAAATCTCAAAATTTTCTATTTTCTTCTGACTTTCAATATTATGCACATACGAAAATCATGAAATTTTCAAAAAACTTATGTCTCCTTCAATTTTTAAAAAAATTTCAAGCTATATCACATGACAATCACGAAATTTATAAAAATCCTAAAATTATTGCTTTCTTCAAATCCACAATATTTTGCATAGGAACAACACAAAAATGGTATAATTTTCAAAAATCCCAATCTTTTTTAATTTTTTCGGGTTTTCAATATTTTGTTTGCTACACGAAAATCGTGAAATTTCAAAAATCTCAAAAAACCACTCTTTTTTGAATTTTCAATTTATTGTAAGCTACATGGAAATAGCTAAAAAAAAAATTGTGCTATTGTTCTTAATAAATTGCTTGTTTAGCACACGAAAATCATGAAATTTTTATAAAACTCAAACTTTTCTTCAAGTTTAATATTTGTTATAGCATATGACAATCATGAAATATACAAAATATAATTAAATTTTTTGTTTCTTTAAATTTTCAACACTTTGCATGTTGTATATAGCATCTGGATTTGGCAAAAATTTTAAAATATCAAAATTTCTGTTTTTTCGGTTTTTCAATATTTTCTTGTTAAAACACAAGAAAATTATGAAATTTTCAAAAAGTAAATACTTTTTGTTTTATTCAGTTTCTTTAATATTTTCCCTGATACACAACACACGAAAATCTTAAAATTTTCTATTTTCTTCTGATTTTCAATAATATGCATGCTCACAGGATAATCTTCAAATTTTCAAAATTCTTAAATTTTTATGTTTTATTTGATTTTTTAATATTTTGTATGTTATATCACATGACAATAGCGAAATTTAAAAAATCCCAAAATCATTTGCTTTCTCCAAATCTGCTATATTTTTCATACGACCGCTCAAAAATGGTGTAATATTCAAAAATCTCAATCTTTTCTAATTTTTTCGGTTATTCAATATTTTACACATGAAAATCATGAAATTTCAAAAAAAAAAAAAAACTTCGGTTCTTCAATTAATTGTATGGAAATAGCGAATTTTTCAAAAATCTCAAAATTTTCTGTGCTATCAAGTTTTTCAACATTTTGTTTGTTATAACATATGAAAATCACAAAAATATTAAAAATCTCAAATTTTTCTTCGATTTTACAATATTTTGCTTGTTATGGCATACGAGAATCATAAAATATCCAAAAAGCCACATTTAAATTGTTTGTTTCATAAAAATTTCAACATTTTGCATGCAATATATATATGAGAATAATGGAGAAAATATGCCATAGGAGAGAATTTCCTCCTATGGCGTCGAAAAAATACGCCCTCCGTCTTGTTTTCCGACGATCGGAACCCATCATGTTCATCTTTATCATCTAAGATGTGGGTATGCCAAATTTCATGTGATTCTACAACTTTTTCACCGTTGAATTAGTGGGTTCAAAATTAACGGTTTACCGACAATAGAACTTTTTACATTGCTAAATCAACGGTGAAAAGGTTGTAGAATCATATGAAATTTGGCGTACCCACATCTTAGATGATAACGGTGAAAATGATGGATTCCGATCGTCAGAAAACACGGTGGGAGGCGTATTTTTTCGTCGCCATAGGAGGAAATTCCCTCCTATGGCCTCTTTCCTCCATTATTCTCTCTCTCTCTCTCTCTATATATATATATATATAACTTAAATTTGGCTAAATATTAAAATTTATATTATCGCTGGTTTACCAATATTTTGCTTGTTATATCATAAGACAATTATGAAATTTTCAAAAAGTAAAATCTTTTTTGTTTTATTCGGTTTTACATTATTTTCTCTAATATAGCACAAGGAAATCTCAAAATTTTCTATTTTCTTCCGATTTTCAATATTATGCATGCAATAACACACGTGAATTATGAAGTTTTCAAAATTCTTAAATATTTATGTTTTCTTCGATTGTTTAAAATTTTGCATTTTATAGCTCATGACAATCGCGAAATTTACAAATAACCCAAAATTATTTGCTTTCTTCAAATCTACAATATTTTGCCTACGACCACACCAAAATGATGTAATTTTCAAAAATCTCTGTCTTTTCTAATTTTTCAATCTTTAAATATTTTGGATCTTATAGCATACTAAAATCGTGAAATTTCAAAAATCCTAAAAAACCACTTTACTTCGATTCTTCAATTTATTGCATGCTATAGGGTTTTTCAATATTATAGCACACGAAAATCGCGAAATTTTTAAAAATCTTAAATTTTTCTTCGATTTTACAATATTTTGCTTGTAGCATACGAGAATCATGAAATATACAAAAAAAAACACTTAAATTGTTTGTTTTTTAAAATTTTCAACATTTTGCATGCTATATATACAGCACATGAATTTGGCAAAAATTTTAAAATATCAAAATTTTTGTTTTCCCCGATTTACCAAATACTTTGCTTGTTATAACACAAGAAAATTATAAAATTTACAAAAAGAAAAAAAAATTATTTGGTTTTTCAATATTTTCCCTGATATAGCACACGGAAATCTAAAAAAACTATTTTCTTCCGATTTTCAATATTTATGCATACACGAAAATCATAAAATTTTCAAAATATTTATGGTTTTTTCGATTTTTTAATATTTTGCATGGTATATAGCACACGACAATCACGAAATTTATAAAAATCCCAAAATTATTTGATTTCTTCAAACCTGCAATATTTTTCATACGACCACACAAAAATGGTGTAATTTTCAAAAATTCCAATATTTTCTAATCTTTTCGGTTATTCAATAGTTTGTTCGCTACGTAAGAAAGTAAGAAAATAGTGAAATTTCAAAAATATCAAAATATCACTTTTCTTTGATTCTTCATTTCAGCATTACAAAATCTTTTAAAATCTCAAAAAAAATTGTGCTATTGATTTCGATATTTTGTTTGTTACACATGAAAATCGTGAAATTTTTAAAAATCTCAAAATTTTCTTCAATTTTACAATATTTGCATGTATCATACAAGAATCATGAAATATACAAAATATATTTAAATTGTTTATTTCTTCGAATTTTCAACATTCTGCATGTTATATATAACATCTGGATTTAGCAAAAATTTAAAAATATCAAAATTTATGTTTTCTCCGGTTTTCCCATATTTTGGTTGTTAAAGCACATGAAAATTATGAAATTTTCAAAATGTAAATATTTTTTGTTTTATTCTGTTTTTCAATATTTTTCCTGATATAGCATACGAAACTTTCAAAATTTTCTATTTTATTCTGATTTTCAATATTATACATGCTCACACAAACATCTTGAAATTTTCAAAACTCTTAAATTTTTAACTTTTTATATTTTGCATGCTATATCACGTGACTATCGCGAAATTTATAAAAAATCCAAAAATTATTTGTTTTCTTCAAATTTACAATATTTTGAATACCCGCCACACAAAAATGGTGTAATTTTCAAAAATCTCAATCTTTTCTAATCTTTTCGGTTTTTCAAACCTTTGCTTGCTATAAGATACGAAAATTGTGAAATTTCATAAATCACTTTTCTTCGATTCTTCAATTTATTGCATTACTATAGCATACGGAAATAGCGAAATTTTCAACAATTTCAAAATTTTCTGTGCTATTGGGTTTTCAATATTTTGCTTATTAGCACATGAGAATCGTGAAATTTTAAAAATCTCACTTTTTATCGATTTTTCAATATATAGCTCATGAAAATAGCGAAATTTTCAAAAATCTCAAAAAAAAATGTGCTATCGGGTTTTTCAATATTTTGTTTGTCATAGCAAACGAAAATCGCTATATCTTCAAAAATTCCATAATTTTCTCTCCTTCAAAATTTAAATATTTTGCGTGTTCTAGCGTATGAAAATTGTGAATTTTAAAAATTAAAAAAAAAACTCTTTTCTTCAAATTTTCAATATTTTGCATGTTATACAGTATATGAAAATCGTGAAATTTTTAAATATTCGATTATGTTTTATTTAATTTAGTTATTCAATATTTTGCTTGTGAAATTTTCAAAAATATTAAAGCTTTCTATTTTCTTCCGATTTTCAATATTTTATTTCTTATAACGTACGAAAATCGCTAAATTTTAAAAACCCTCAAATTTTATTGTTTTTCTTCAGTTTGACACACACGAAAAATCGTGCTAATTTCAGAAATACCAAAATTTTATGTTCTTTTTGGTTTTCAATATTTCCAAACAAAAATAGAAAAATTTTCAAAAATCTCAAAAAAAAAAACATTGTTTTCTTCATCGTTGCCAATATTTTGTATGATACAACAAGCGAATATTTCTACAAAAAAAATTTGTTTTCTTTATTTTTTCATTATTTTGCATGTTGTACTTATGGCACATGAAAATCATGAAATTTTAAAAATCCTATAATCTTTTGTTTTCTTTGATTTCAAATATTGTACTTGCTCATGCTTTTGAAGATCTTCCGGATATCAAGGAGACAAAAGGCTATATAAAATAAACGAAGAAAAGGTTTTCAATTGCTATTTAGAAACTAACAGAGGAATTAAAAATTCGTTCCGAGTGACTTAGACTCTGGACGACTGGAAACCCCTTGGCAACACAAGAAAATCACAAAATTTTTATAAAAAATCCATTTTTTTTGTTTTTTTTTTCAAATATCTAATATTTTGCCCGATGTATAATACACGAAAATCACGAAATTTCCAAAACCCTCAAATTTGGTTTTTCAATATTTTTTTTATTGTTTTTTATTGTTATATCGCAAGAAAATTATGAAATTTTCTCTTTCCTTCCATTCTCCTAATTTTACATTCTAAATCTAAGAAAATCGTAAAATCTTCAAAATTCTCAGAGATTTTATTTTCTTCCGTTTTTGATATTACGCATATTCTATAGCATACGAAAATTACGAAATTTTTCGTTTCCTTCATAATTTTAATGTTATGCATGTTATATAGCACATGAAAGTAGCAAATTTATCAAAAATGACAAAATTATCTGTTTACTTTGGTTTTTCTATATTTTTCTGCAATCCCAAACGAAAATCGTGAAATTTTTCAAGTCTCAATTTTTTCTTTTGATTTTTCAATATTTTGCATAATATAGCACCCAACAAATAGAAAGAGGTTTTAAAGAAAGACGCCGATAAGAATTTTCCATCATTAAAGCCTAGTTGTATGAGATAGAAGAGTGACAAATATCGCATAAGGAGCCAATAAAAAAATTCCAGGAGCCAAATATATAGGAGAATTAAATAACATTTTTTACCTAAAATCCAACCTAGATAAGAAAATATTCTAAGAAATATTCTCAAATATTGCTTTTACATGTATTATATAAATTATATATATGCTGAAAAAGAAAATATCCCTGTTATCTTTTATTATGCTATAATCCTAAAAATCAATTTCTTAATTACGGCTCACACAAATTTGATATACCAAAATCTTTATTTAATTTAATATTTTTAATCTGTTTGTTCCTCAATTGTAACCAGATGTTTAGGACTTGACCAAGAACTGGGTTCCTCCTGCACATTTGTATTCCTATGGTCAGTTGCCATTCTAGGACCCTCCCCATTATTTTCGCTTTCACTTTCTCTTTGTCTTGTCATTTTGCCTTCTTTCATTCCCTTTGCCATATCTTTTGTCTCACTGCTTTGGATTTTATTAAAAAAGCATGAGTTGTCTTTTCTTAATTCACGTTTCCATAATAAAATCTCAAACCCTAAGATATCTAGGAAACACTGCGCACTGTTGAGAATTACTCCAACACAAGATCAAGACATGCTTCTTAAGTCATTGGATATTCCAACATATAACACATACAAGTATCTTGGTAATCAGAATTAAATACAAATTGAAACACTGCCTTCCATTGTCCTCAAGGACGCATATAACAGATATATTCGGTGTAGATGGAAAGCCAAAGGCATCCAAATTATGCCCAAATAATTTCACATCTTAATGAAACTACTACTATTAGTCAATGTACATGAGGGAAAACAATGATTTCTTCTTTCATCTGGTGTGAGGTTTTGTTATAGTAAATGAATGTATGCCACCTTGGGCATGTTTTATACACAAAATAGCTACTACCATATCATGGCTTAATTTTCTACAACAAAGGGGACTCAACTGCTTGATGTTTTAGGCTGAGGCGGTCCATGCCGCTGGATAGCAGTAACAGGTTCGTTGCAACGTGTACACCGATATGAACTAGTTGCTGTACACCGAGTACGAAGGCAGTAGTAGCAGTACCTGCAGTGCAAATGAAGCTTCAGTTTATTAGTTTGTGATGGTGTGCATGTACAATAATGGATGTATACTTCCATATATCAAATATCATTATACTATGAACGCTTGTCTTGGGGTTAATTATACCAAAAAATTAAAAATAACTTAGTTTACCCTCTACAAGCACTTATACCCCCCCCCCCCACCCACCACCACCACCACCACCACCACCACCCCACGGTGATTTATTAGCACAACCACCCCTATGTTCATCGACCAAACCCTAAAACACTAAAATTCTTCTCTAAACTACACAAATGGGTTATAAAGGTTTGAGTTGTCTAGAGTTGAATTTTTGTGTTTCTAAGGGTATTGGTTGATGAGCAGAGACGGTGTTCGCACTAGTGATACATTAAGGGGTTACAAGTGCTATACGAGGTGACTACATACTGGTTTTGTGCAATTAACCCTGATTCTTATCACCACCATTCATCAACAAAAATTTCTCTTTCATATTCACATGCCAGCTCTGCTACAACAATTCTAACTAATGATGATTGATGAACTGATTCGCATGCCAGCTTTACAAATTTGAATTTGAATCTAGGCCTAGATTAATAATTCTACAGACCAAATGATGTACTGTTGTAATTTTAAGAACACACAAAGTGTAACAACTTGCACACGTGGTCCAATGATGTTACAAAATGTATGAGACTTGCTGGCTGCCTACTCTCGAGACAAAATTCATCAGGAACACAATTCCACTTCAGCTAACAACAAGGTAAACAGGTGAATTCACCCCACGACCCCTCACTCCTTTGAATATAAATTTCACATTATGCCAAAAGTAGATATTGCACTTGTACCTGTGTTGGCAAGGAAGAGCCACAAACGAGATGGTAGGATTTGCATGGCATATAGGGCACAAAGTTTCATCGCTAGAAGAGCCATTCGATTTATCCTTAGAGAATGGAAGAAGGAATTTTTTAATTGAGGATGAGTTCAGTAGTGGTAGAAGTAACAGCAACATCTCCTGCACATTCATAGCAACAACAGTAGGTCTCAAAGTGCACCACTATCAACATTTATTCAACAATAAGCAAAGACTACGACCAAGAGAAATAAGCCAAGTAAGAAGGCGAACACACACAAAAAAAAAGTGAATGGGAAAAGTTAGGTCAATCCGTAGACTCATTTGATTGTCATGCAAGTGAGTCAATAGATATCTTGCTCTTGTTAGGCTTACTGAAAGACTGTGCAATTGAAAATCAATACGAGGGGATTGAAAGCATTATTCAAACCAATGACTTGCATCTTCATTAGATTTCATCCAAATCTGAACTTTATGGTCAAGTCTCAATTAAAATATTGGTCCAAAGACTATGGGACTTTGATCATTCCAGGGATCCTCTGAACCTACAACATGAACCCAAATCTGATGTTTGAAAAATGACATCTCCATGAAAATGTTAGATTCCTTAGAGCATCAGCCTTGAAAAACATTGGATATAGCAATTTTATTTCACCAACGTTTGCATTTAGAAAAAGCTGTGCTGGTATGCTTACTGCAAGTTTTTATTAAATCGTTTAGCTGCTCATTCTACGTTATCTCCAGTATGGTTCATGATTCATATTTCCACTTATATTTAAAAAAGAAAAAAAAAGTGTCATAGGCTACAAACTTTAAATGCTTACAAGAATAAGATTATGGCAACATTGTAATCATGAAGATTTCTTATGAAGAAAACAAACAAAATGGCCGGCATAAAACGAAATGGGCCAATGCAATCCCAAACTAGCAGCATACTCTGACATGCATGCGAGCGCGGATGTCATAACTTGATATAGACTCCGCAAACAAGATCCAAGAACCCTTGCAATAGGCAGTATGAAAAATTTTCATTAACAGTTAATACCTCAACAACAAAGTCCATCATGTAATCAAAAGAAAATTCAAAATTTCTAACAAATGTAAATCCAAGTTCAAAGTGCACATCAAATTCTTTTTGCAAAATATATGATCATGCAGATTTATCAAATTCTTATTGCAAAATATATGATCATGCAGATTTAACAGTAAACTCTTTACTGAGATCTACGGAGACTATTTACCGAGAACTCATTCCACACCAGCTGCCGATTCATATACTCAAAACTAACAGCACGATTCATGTTGGGGCTTCCATAGACAAGCCTCGCTTTAAGCAGTCTTTCAATAATGCTCCTATACCTGCGGAACTATAAAATTTGAAATTAGAGCCCACAACAATAGCATCAAGCTATCAAGTAATAAGGCTGAACAAAAATATTAAATTCAAAATTGTTAGACTGTTGATAAATTATAGTGGATCAGCCAATTATACTTACTATCCAAACATTTCTAATAATTGAAAATTATAATAAACATAAGAGTACCTTCCAGTATATAGAAATATGAGCAGGTTACTAAGAGCAGCAGCTTTATAGAACCCCTCTATTCGTTGTGTTACAGCCCAAACACGTCGTGCCAATGATCTCTAATAGAAAAGATAGATCAGAATAAATTCAAACAGTGAGTGCATACCTAAAATATTACTAGTTTATACCAGGAAATAATAAGTGGAGAAATAAGAAACTGAATTTTAACAGTCACCTGTTCAGAGTCGCCCCATCTGCGGAAAGCAGAAAATGACTGTAAGCGGGCCCATAGATACTGCCCCCCGACAGTAGTCAGACAATACCAAACCTTTTGAGAAGCGGAAAGCCCTGGTCCTTCCAGACCGGTTCTCACTGAACAAGAGATGCAATGAGTTAGCCCATGTTGAAATAGAAACCTCATTATATGAAAATGCAAACAAGCAGTAATTTGTTAGAAGACAAAGTAGATATCGTTCAGCTTTTTGACTCAAATGAATGGAATGCATATAAAATGACACAATATTGTGCTCGTTGATAACTTAACCTTGTTTAATGATTTGAGACTATGATCCACAGAAAAAGAAAAAAGAAAAGGTTACTTCCAGTAGATAACCTGCCCGCAAGAAAATATTCCCTATTCCTGCAAACGAGGGTACCTGCTCAAAGCCATATTCTCCATTTGAGGAAGGGAAAAAACAAGCAAACCAATGGCTTCCCCTTTGTATTCCAGCCCTATTTCTATCATCATAACTTCATCTGCAAGGTCTGACATTCCTCCATTCCCACACAGTGATACCCCCTTCATATAAGTTATTGTTCTTTTGCATCTGTTTACTAAAAGTTTACTAAACGCTAAAACCATACATCATTAGTTTCTAAGAATGCTTCCGAAGTTATGATCTTCCCAACACAACCCCCCCCCCCCAAATAAAAATAAAAATTATCGTATATTTCCGTCTCCAAGGAGCAAAATTGTTACAAATTATATACTTTTCTATCCAAGACCAGGAAGCATTAAGTCACCATGGACCAAATTGGAAATTATAAGTTCGTAGGTGCCATGATATGTTCAGGAAAATCAGTGCATGATATCCTATTCTAGACTCTGCAAAGTGAAAAGTTTAAAGCATTGAATTCCAATCAAGACCAACCAGTTCAATCCTGCACGTTGATGCTTCATTTGGTTGGCGTTGGTGTTGGCGATGGATAGGCGTTTACAAGAACTGATCAACTGAAGCCTCCTAATTCATTGCTCTCTCCCTTTCTCATATTTGATGACCTACCATCTTTCTGATCAAAAATATTTGTCTCAACAATCATATTTTCAAGTTGATTATTGAGATAGCATCGCAACACTTTCTTCTGAGACCTCAACATTGGGGCTGTGGGCTCAACGTTGTGAACTGCCTTGTTAGAGGAAGGGAACTAAAAGCAAGGAGTAGAAAAGGTAAGTGGAGATGATGATGAGTGACATGAGAGAGAGAGGGAGAGGGAGGAGGAGGAGGAGGATATACTCTTGGTGCTGAACAAAGGGAGTTTGGGAGTTTGGACTGGATAGAGGAGAAAGAAAGAGAAATGTGACGGTATCACCGTGTTAAGGAGGGGGCAGATGGGCATTTCTCCTCAGCAGTTGGTGGATAATCATGGTTATATCAAGAATAGAGATAGCATATATGTTATCAAAAAATAGGGATAGCATATAAAGATGATGGCACATAATAGGTGGTTATGGGAACATACATGTTATATGTTATGTCTGTGAAGGATTGATACCAAAGATGGAAATTTGAAAGGGGCTTGTATACTAAAAAAATTACAATAATATATAGTAATTCCCTAACTAGTTGAAAATACTGATTCAAAATAATGATTTGATGGTACATGCTGCTTTCTATTACCCTCTCACAAGCTGAGGTGCAACTTATTAAAGCTTTTTAGCTTAAAAATTTTCACTGGAAATCTAGCTCGAATTCACCTTGAATCAAAAGATTGATTCATGCTAAACTTGTATAGCAGTTTAAGGAGTTCAACCTTTGCTTGGATATACAATAACATGCCAATCATCATATTTTTCGTAAATATCCACTGATATTTGACGTATTTTAAGACGCATAAAATGGAAGCGATCATAATCCAATTTGACGATAACATGTGGCAGAACTGATTTTGAAATGGTATGAAATGGAATCAAATAACTATTAGGAGTGATATAATCATAGGTAATGAAACTGCAATGCATAGAGGCAGCACTAATCTAAATGAATGAAGGCAGCTAAATAGAATATGAAATATTTCAATTTAACAAACAAAAGGAGCCAATCAAGATGAATGGAAAGAATCCATGAAGCTGACCCCAAAAGTTTGGAGTAAAGCCTTTGTTGTTGGTGATGTTGTTGTTGCTGTTCTCTTCATTAATCATGTTTTTTGTTATTTGTGCGAACATATTAAGTTATATTAAACTTAACTGCTTGACAAGATCTAAATTCAATATCCATCGATACCATTCAAATTCTAGCAAATAAGGAGGCATGCTACTATACAAAATTTCCACAAATAGTGAATGATATACAAGATAATGTTGGGAAATTAGCCCGTCGCAAGCGAGAAATAAATACAAAACGGAACGATAAAATTAAATAATTGGCACAACAAATCAAGACACGGAAGATTTGTTCTCGCAGTTCACCCAACACTGGCTACTCTGCATCGTAAAGGTTCTCTACGATATTCATTATATTTTTTGCACGGTTACAAAATTACTCTCAACAAGAAATCTTACGATCTCTCTATAATCTCACGATTACAATATATTATAATTGGATAATAATTGGATTTGATACTTTTGCCTTAGCCTATCTATTAATTTCTTGGCTCTCTTTAATTTCTTGGCTTTCTGCGTTGGCCTTAGATGAGAAAGGGAATGAGCAATGATTTATAAGACGATGGGAGAAGGAAAAAGTCAAAAGAAGAAGCTCCACATGCAGCCTCTCCCCCCACTTCTCAAAACAAAAACAGCTCATATTTATTATGCCTCCATCATGCATGCACGAACCAAAGTGATCTTTATACATTAATGAGGAGGTTAGTGGTCCTCCTTTTATAATTCATGCACCATGCATGAATATACAGCCGCTCATGCAAGTGTTGACCACGCATGCGTCGGCGCGCGTGTCAGCTCCTTGCACCTGGTTGGGTTTCATTATTGGGCTGTTTAAATAGAATTTTTTGGCCGTCTTTTCTTTAGTATAGGCTCAACAATCTCCCACTTGGAGACAATGCTCAAGTTCTTCACCAATTTTTCATCTTTTCATTTTACCGAGAAATTTAGTGGATAAGCATATCACGTGCACGAATCTCTACGAATCTCGCCTTGTTCATCTTGAACCAAGGCCAACAAAACTTGAGCAAAATACAAGGTTTGTCGTATCTACCACCTTCGTCAACATATCCGCGGGATTTTTGGTTCCATCGATCTTTTCCAGTTTCAGTTGTTTCTTTTTCAATAATCCCCGCACAAAGTAATACTTCTTGTTGATATGCCGAGTTCTAACATGAAACGCGGCGTTTTTGGCCAATTGTATCGCACTCTGATGGTCGCTTTGAAGTGTCCCCGGCTCTTCTCACAAAATTCAATCATGAGATCTTGCAACCACATCTCTTTGGACACTTCCGTTATTGCTACATACTCTGACTCTGTAGTAGATAATGCGACTATTGATTGGAGCGTTGATAACCAACTTACCGTTGTTCCTCCAATAGTTACCGTTGTTCCTCCAATAGTGAGTACATATCCGGTTGTACTTCTACATGTGTCTCGATCTCCTGCTAGATCAGCATCCACATAACCATTCATCTCAAGTGAATCTCTTTCATAAATAAGGTATAATTAAAAATACCAACTAAATATTGAAAAATCCATTTTACTGCTTCCCAATATGTCTTACCTGGATTTTGCATATAGCGGCTCACTGCTCCCACTGCTTGAGCAATATTTGGTCTTGTGCAAACCATGGCATACGTTAAACTACCCACTGCCGACACATAAGGAGTTTTCTGCATCATATCAATTTCACCTTATGTCTTGGGAATGTGCTCCTTTGATGGTTTAAAATTACTTGCAAGAGGGGTCATCACTGATTTTGCTTGCTCCATGTTGAATCACTTTAACACCTTCTCGACATAGTTTTCTTAAGAAAGCCACAACTTCCTCTCCTTTCTATCTATGGCGATCTTCATACCGACAATTTGCTTTGCCGTACCCAAATCTTTCATAGAAAATTATGACACCAAAACACGTATCACCACATTAATTTTCTCCATACTCCTACATGCTAAAAGCATATCATATACATAACATCGCTATCATTGAACTTCTTCACGTAGACACGATGATCCGACTCGCAATGTGTAAAGCCTTTTTCCCTCACGGATCCATCATACTTGAGATACCATTGACGAGGAGCTTACTTCAAATCATACAAGCTCTTCCTCAATCTGCATATCATATCATCTTTGCCTTTAGCTTCAAAACCTTTAGGTTGCACCATGTATAGTTTTTCTTCGAGATCACCATGTAAAAACGCCGTTCTCACATCTAATTCTCAAGATTAAGATCTTGTACCGCTACTATGCTTAGCAAAACTCTTATAGAAGGCATTTTCACAACTAGGGAAAATATCTCATTCTAGTCAATCCCCTCTTTTTGAGAATACCTTGGACAACAAGCCTCGCCTTGTGTCGCTTTGTTTCATCTGCCTCATCCTTGACTTGGTATACGCACTTATTCAACAAGACTTTCTTTCCAGCGGGTAGCTTGGTTAACTCCAAAGTCTTGTTGAGCATCAGCGAATTCATTTCTTCCTTCATGGCATACTCTCACTCACTGCGAGCACCATCTTGCAATGCTTCTTCAGGAGTCTCCGGCTCGTCCAAATCTGTATACAAGATGTGATGATAAACACTATTCGCTGATGGATCAAAAATGACTTTGGGTCTTCACATGAGTACTTCTCACTCTGCAATCTCTGCAGGTGTTGGGGAAGGCAGCCAAAAAAAGCCATATTTAAAGAGCCCAATAATGAAGCCTAACCCTGTCTAGAGAGCTGACGCACGCGCAGTCAACACCCGTATGGATGGCTGCATATTCATGCATGGTGCATGAATTATAAGAGGAGAACCACTAACCTCCTCATTAATGCATATGGACCATTTGGTACATGCATACATGATGGAGGCATAATAATGTGGACTGTTTTTTTAAGCATAGGTTACATAATCAACAGACAAGTCATACAACTTCATCATTTAAAACACATGGGATTACCAATAGGCAAGTCAGCTCTTGAACATCGATTTATTCACATTTAAAAAAAACAATCCAATTCTTGAATCTGAATTGATGAATTGCACATCCTTGTAGATAACTGCTACATGACACTTTTCAAAGCAACCATAATAATACACCTTAATCAAATCCAATTCAACAGTACAATCACATCCAATTCAATAGCACAATCACATCACGAACATGATTCAATAAACTAAAAAAAAGCAACAAGTACCTTCTTTTCCTCTACCGATCACTGTGCCCTCATCCCTATACCTCAAATTCATCAGCGCATTCCCAGGAGTGGGCTTATCAACCCATATCGAAAACCTCCATATAAGGAACTCAAGAAACGCGTCAAGCTCCGCCTCGTATTGAAATAAGAATCCTGGCTAATTCCCAAACAAACAAATAACTACATAAACCCTAGCAAATCACATTTAAAAAAACCCAAAACTTTTTTTAAAAAAAATCAAGACAAATACCTTCATCAAAGAAAAGACCTTTAGCAACTGCTCCTTCAACATGCCCGACATCTCGACATCCAATCTCGCCGCGTCGAATTGGTTAACCCTAGATATCGAAATTTGTATAGGCGGCTGCAACCACCAACAAGTAAACTGTGAGCAAAGCAAAACCCTAGGTCATGAATGAAGCGACGGAAAAGGGAGGAAATTTTGAGACCTGAGATGAGTTGTGGAGGGAATTCCATTGAGGGAGGAATCGGTGGTGGGCTTCGATCCATGAATCTGAGGGCGGTGGATTCATGTCTAAAGAGGATGAGGAGGAAGAAGAGGGGGCTGCTACGGTTTCTATCGCCATTAATGTTGCGTCTTTATTTATTTTATTTATTTATTTTGCTCCAGAGCGAGCTCACAAAGACTTCAGTGGTTAAAAGAGGGGCTGTAAATTTTGTTGGAAGTGGAGGGTAGTTTGGTCATGATGAGGATAAAGGGCACTTTCGTTATTTCCTTTGCACGGCTCCCCACTCCCCTCCGAAGGCGCAACTACTTTCTCGGCGCAATTTCCCCCACCAAAAAAAATTGAAAAATGTTTTTATTTTCTATAATGTTTTTCTTGCTTGATTTTTGAACATTGTGATAAAGAAAAATGAGATGAGCACAAGGCTCATATTCTCGTCCAGTTAAACAAAGTCGAACGGACAAGTAAAAATGAAAGGTAAGCTGAACATCCAAAATCGATTTTGAACTCTTTTTGCTCGGATTTTAGAATTCCCTAAGGGCCTGTTTGATTGCAGGATTATGGATTTGGATTTGGATTTTGGATTTTGGATTGTGGAATCCTGAGATTCCATAATTTTGTGTTTGGTTGGTGGATTTGGATTTCTAGGGTTCCTTTATTTTTTATGGGGGGGGCCACCACAAAACAAGGATTCTTGAATCCTAAAAGATTTCAAGGATTTTCAAGGATTTGGCACTATTCATTCTACTTTTAAATGGGACCCGTGTACTTTATTTATTTAATAATACTCTATCTATCTATCTCTAAAATCCTTAAATCCAAATTCCACTTTTCTTCACCAACCAAACAAAAATTACAAGAATCTACAAATCCAATACTAGGAATCCAAAACCAACCAAACAACAAATTACCAAATCCAGAAATTTCAACTGTACTATTTTGGAATCCAAATTCCATTATCCTGCAACCAAACAGGCCCTAATAATAATGGTGACATTTGATGCTTTGGATTGAGGGATAATTTTTTTGAATATCATGCAATCCAACAGTCTATTCAGTAACATAGAAAATTTGTAAAGCGCTTAGGTTTAACCTTCACATCGAGAGTTCAAAATTCCCACACCAAATTCAAAGTTTTATAGATAAATCTGCATTGAAATAACATTTTTCTGAATCATTTCAAGCAGCGTCAGACTCTGCTATACTGCATAATCAATCTCCTGCATCTGCAAGCCTGCCCGTTCCCCTCCAAAACCACAAAATCAATCAGAGGTGTCAGGGCAAAGAAGGCAATGAGTGCTCGTCTCATCACCATAAAGACAATAAACACACAAACTAACTTGGCATTCGGTGCCAATGAATCAAGCAGCCATGACAGTGAATATATAATCTCACTGGCGTCAAGCAATGTAATCACAAAGAGAACAAAGAGAAGCAGAAACAAGGAAGCGTATCATCACAAGACGAATAATCAGCACCAGATTGCAAGAGATTAGAGAGCCATAGATAAGGGACAGAAGGAGAAGGTCTAGACTTGGCACCATGATCGACCAAAATAATCAAAATTGGTTCAAAGAGTGCAAGAACAAAGGCATTGGTGCTCATGGCTTAGAATCTTGTATCTAATGCATCTCTTCTGAAAAAATTATATCCTTGAAAATGTTGGTAGATAAAAATATATCTAAAGCATCTCTTCTGATAGATGAAAGAGCGCAGGAATTAAGGAACTGATTCTAAGCATATGCATTGGTGATCATGGCTTAGAATCTTGTACTAAATTAATCCGGCAGAAAACGATACCACAATCAAATAGGAATCAACGATACAAAAATAAATCCTGATATTACCAAAACTTCAAAACTGTATTATTCTCCAAACAAATCGAGGCACGATGCCAATATCGCTATCCACGCATCTAAAAACACACGAATTAAAGCCTGCCTAACATTGAGATGGCTCAGTAGTACTCTCGACCAACATGTCCCTAAAATTAAAGTGTATCAACTTGACAAAATGTATTCCTTTTTGAACTTTACTCAGAAATGCCAACAGCAGAAGTGTCGAGATCCACTTCGCCCATTCCTGTATCTTCCTCTTCCTCAGAACCATCATCGCCGTCAACTTCTTCATTTGCTGATTTTAGTTTGCCCATATGCTCTGCAAGTAGCTTATCATCCCGTTCACTCACCTGGAAAAATCCCCACAATGTCAATATGTATATATAGGAAAAATATAGGAAATAGGGTGAGGACAGAAACACGAGTGGTTTTAAAAACACAACTATATATGAAACAGGAAACGGTTATGTCATAAAAAAAACATTTGAAACCTGCACATTGAAGCAAGTGAAAATTGACACAACGAGCAAAAGTAAAAGGAAACTAGAACTCACCGCTCTTGGTGCCTCCTTCACTACCAGTTTCCCCTTGTGAGAGTCTATAGCTTCAGAGCAAGCCTTGATAGCATTGTTCAGAACTGCTATCCCTTGTTCCTGTCATGAAGAAGCACAATTAGACCCAACAAACAAAAATCAAAATGTAAAATGACTATAATGTTAGCGTATGCAGAGTTGGCCTATAATGCATCTGTCAATGAAAAGAAAAGCTGTAAATTCTGAATCAGTTTAGGTCCCTCACGAACATTGGATCAAGAAACAACCAACTAGAACCAAGTGTAGCTTTGGAGCAGCATACGCCAATCAAATCAAGCATTGACCAAATGAAGATACCAATTAGGGGGATCATTAATGAATATTGATTTACCGGAAGCCAAATAACTTAGAAGCAAGATCACCTTGTTCACATGTGTTAGACTCCTGGATATGCCATTCCAGAACCAGCAACTAGAGGTTATGTTATTCAAACCGCATGATGTAGGGAAATTGATTAAACTAGCCACTCGCATAACCTTAAAATTGTGTGCCACATCCTACTAAATTTGAATGTTTTCACAAATATATCAAGAAAAATCGAAGAAAATGCATCTAAAAAGAGTGACATGCTTAGGACGTAGACTAAATCATCAAATGAAAGTCGATCATTAATTCATGAATTTCTTGAATTTACCACTAACAAGGACATGAAAATTTGGAGGTTAGAGTGGGTTTGTAATTAGTGAGTCCTGCTAATTCTAGGAAGCTTTAAAGCATCATTCCATTGCAAATGGCTATAATTACAAAACAATATAGAATGAGAATGCAAAAGGTCATAGTCGCAAAACAATTTCAAAAGAGAATGCAAGTGTGTCAGCCATTTGTGCTGCTAACAGTGGTTAGAGGACTCATGTTTTATCCATTGGTATACGTATGGAGAGGTACTTCAAATGAAGAAATTCATTTCTTGCAGAAGTGCTATAAGGCACGGAAGCTAAATGCTGATTCAACACTTCAATCAAGCAAATATATATAAGTTGTCAAAGATGACCCAGCTATTAATACTAAAACTTTATAAAGACTAGAAACTGGTGTAACAGACGTTCCTAAGTCAATGTTGCAGACCAAGAGAAACGCACTGATGCAAAATCAGCGTATAGAAAATGAACAATATCTTATCATTAAACGATATTGTAAAATGGCTAGGATTCCCAATCGTGATATTTTGTCAAGTGGATGAAGGGTGTACGCTTTGGGAGACTTTCTATTAACTTAAAAGCTTTGAGAGATGGCCTCAAAATCGTTTTGCAAACCAATCATTGATTTGCACGATTGTCACACTAGGCATGTTGAGTGGATGTTGCTATCGGCAGGAACTCAATAATCAATTTTCCAAATGCTTGGTCCCTGATAGAAGCTGAATGCAGAGACTCTTAGGTTAGCTGATCCATTATTTACTGAAGTCCATTGCCACTGTTTAGTTCATTGCTGACAAACAGAAGGAAAATTTTCAAGCTTGCTCAGCTCTTTATAGTTTGCTAATAAGACTCACTCTTGACTATTTGTTGCTTGCTGGTGCATATGTAAGTGTAGGGCTTGCTGGAAATATTTAATGACAATGCCTACAGCAAATCCCACATTTTAAGGAAGATATTTGTCTGCAAATTTCAAAAAATAAATTTAGAAGAGGAGAAATTCAAAATATAGGTTGGTAAAGACCACATGTACTTTCAAGAATGTTATTCAAAAGATAGGTAAAGAAACAAGTCGGTAATTGAGTGGTTAATGGGACAGGCTAGGAATTAGTGGAGTAGACAAGCCTTGGTGGAGGAGATGTGAGTCCAAAGTGGGTGAAATGTGATGTGATCTGCAATAACTGATATCAATCCACTATTGACTCCTACAGGAATCCCCTCATTTCTGCCTGTTGAATCTGCACGCCTTTCATTCTCAGGTCCTCCAATCTAACAGCCATGTGCATGTGCTGTCCAACACAGGCACAAACCGTGCCTTTTACAACAATGAAGATCAACTTTGATCATCACGTGTTATATTTCATAATATATAACATGTTCAAGAGGCTTCTTATTTCACGAAAGATATGGTCGATTAACTTAAATCAATCAAGATGGTGGATAAATTTTATTAGAACTATTATGCTTATAACTTCAAATAGAAAATTATCAAAGACAGAATTTTCAGGGACCTTCTTTTTCCAGGCTAGGATATGGTGAATAAACTTAAATCAGTCAAGACGTGGTTAATATGTCTTAAGTACAAGGATTTACAGAACATTTCATAGCAATATCTATCAGCCTTCTCTTTCATCACCCTTCTTCATCCTTTCTTTTCTTTTACCGCCTCTCTTTCGCCGTACTTCCCATTGCTTCCTATCCACTTCTACCCATACTATCTGTTAACGCATGAAATTATTCATGAACTTCCCCTTGTGCTTTTTAAAACCATGTACTTTTATGCATTCCATCTCACTTTCATGTATATCTACTATATAATGCTAACCACTACTAAAATTCAAATTAGATCTCAATCTATTTCAAGGCAAATAGCTAAAAATCTGTCAAGTGGCCATGTGGCATTACTGAAAAAGAGGAAAGGATAACTATAAATACATTATGAAGTTGAGGAAAAGAGTGGTTGGGAGGGGGGCGGAGCATGAAACTTTCACCTAATTTTTATGTACTCTAAATGTTGTACAGCGGTATGAATGAAATGGACCTCAATTTGGTTTTACTGTGATAGGATTTTGAATAGAAAAAATCTACTTTCGCGTCCTTTAAAAAAGGAATCTCAACTTCTAGTTTTCTACACACATTTACATGCAGGGGGGTGGTGAGATCTTGATAGAATCAAGCGAGTTTCATGAAATTAACTTGATTCCTAACACTCTGTACAC
Organism: Agapanthus africanus; assembly: GCA_030015575.1. Taxonomy (NCBI): domain Eukaryota; kingdom Viridiplantae; phylum Streptophyta; class Magnoliopsida; order Asparagales; family Amaryllidaceae; genus Agapanthus; species Agapanthus africanus. The sequence continues at coordinate 353,889,567 of CM057351.1, forward strand.
CTCTTACTCTCTACCTACAATTGCTCTCGCTTGCAATCTACTACAAAATCATATGTAGCCTTCTTATGCGTGGAACCAGTACTGTAGCCCTGACTCGGGTATTCTCTCACCAAAGTATCTACTTTACTATTAACAAGACAAACCATTATGTTATGTCTCAAGTCCAAAAGGCCCTATATAATCTCCTAAGGTATATCAAAATTTTGCGGATATCATCTATGTATTTCCCCATTTAAGCAATTCTTTCAATAAGATTTTTAACAGAACACCCTTTCTCCCAAGTGCAAAAGTTTTCATTATTACTTTTTTATATATCTATTTTTGGTAATGGTATATGTTACAAACTTTTGTCTATTGAAACCTTGTGTTGGCTTGTCCTCATTTACTACGTTCATACTGTTCTTTTTCTTTCATTCTAACTATTCCCATTGGTGCATCATCGTATTCATTTAAGCATCTTGAAAACGGTATTATATGTCTATCTAAAGATGAAATTATAAAAAAACTAACAAAATGTGATATCATCTAAGAAAAGACTTCCAGCCATCAAGCCTAAACCCGGAAAACCTTACTGCCTTTATATATCTTGTACTGTAGTATAACAACCATTATGCTCATCAATAGAAAGGGAAAAAAAACCTATAGTTTCTTGAAATTGGTAACATACTTATACCATCCATGTTATCCTTAAAGTGTAATTCTAACATTCAGGTTATATTGCTTTAACACAAGTAGAAAAGAATGCTAATGTTTCAGAACTCCAAGCAGCCATTTCATGTTTCAATTAACTAACATGGTTATCCATGTTTCTTAGAACACTCATCTAATCCTTTGAACACATGTCATCCCCATCAATCTTGTTGCACCGGTATAAAGGAAAATTCCCCTTGAGGCACCCCTCAACCATTGGTAAGGGATGATCCGAATTCAAGACCGTTTACTTTATGAAGTGTAATACCTTCTTATCCCATCCTTCTTTTTAAGGTATCAAGTTTTGAATTGAGACCTGCGAAGAACAAAATTGATACATCTCTAAAATGGATGAAGTGTGAAACTTAACATTTGAGAATGGTAACTAATATCACCATTCAAAAGATGATCCTATAAATCAAGAAGATAAGACACGCATGATACATATCTAAAATGGAAAAGTCCATTCAGCTTTCCTTGCTTTCTATATGTATTTTACGAGGAACGAACTTAATTCTACATTCTAACCCAGATTATTATTAGCAAGGACCACAACATGCAAGCAACAATATAAAGCAACATCACCACATGAAGAAAAAAAGAGCTAAATGAATAATTTGTCTTGACCAAACCAAACCTTGTCAAGCGTCTGAGTAGTAAGAACATAAAGAGGCGGCGCAACCAGCTTTATCTTCACCGGGCATTCCTCATTGCCAGCCGCTTCCGCTTTCCTCATCGCCTCCTGCAAAACCAAACCAAAACAAAAACAAATCCATAACATCTTCAATACAGACACAACACGACACCCAAGAAACAAACTTTCCGACCCTCAACCTTAATGTGCAGAACCCCATCAAACTGAAAGCACTTCATCTCGACATCGGCCCTAATCTTCAACGGCTGCAGGGTCATCCTCCTCCTGATATTCTTCACCAGCTCGTCCTTCACCTCTGCCGTCATAGCGGGCACCACCTTCTTTGCTTCCGACCCATCGGGCCCGACCTCCTTCACCTCCTTCGTCAGCCCATCAAGCACCATGTCTGGATCCGTCACGATCACCTTAAAGGCCTCAAACGCATGCCCATACTTCCTATACAGCGGCCACCCGACATTCACATAAAGCTCCTCGAGGTCAAGCCCCAGCGTCTCGGCGACATGGCGCATGATGGAGTGCACCAGCTTGCTCTTGTTGTACCGCTCCTCGCAGGCCTGGATGTCCTCCTCGGAGACGCGGCGCTTGGAGAGGTCGATGTAGCCCTTCTCCTTGTCTACGCGGAGGACCATGACGGGCTCCTGGCGGCCGACCTTGATGAGGCTGCTGACGCTGCGGATGCGGCGGCGGGAGAGCTCGGAGAAGAGGATCATGCCCTCGATGTTGTTGTACTCGAGGAGGGACACGTAGGCGCCCATGTCAGCGATGTTCTTCACTTGGATCATCACCGCCATGTCCACCTCCGGGTACCTGGTCTCGTACATGCGGCACTCCAGGTTGGGGCCGTTCGTGGTCGTCATCTTGATTGCGGGATTAGGGTTAGGGTTTTGGGGGGATTAGTGTTAGGGTTTTTGAGATTGGGGGGATTAGGGTTGGGGTTTTGAGAGGAAGGGAGGGGATTAGGGTTGGGGTTTTGAGATGAAGGGAGAGGATTAGGGTTAGGGTTTGGGGAAGGAGACGGAGAAAGATGGGAATTTTAGAAAAGATAATTGACAAAGAGAAAGCGAGAGACCTAACGGGCTGTTTGGTTGCAGGATTATGGAATTTGGATTCCAAAAATAGTACGGTTGAAATTTCTTGATTTGGTAATTTGTTGTTTGGTTGGTTTTGGATTTGTAGATCTGGATTTGCAGATCCTTGTAATCTTTGTTTGGTTGTTGGAAAAAAAATAAGATTTGGATTTGAGGATTTTAGAGAGAGATAGAGAGAGAGGATTGTTAAATAAATAAAGTGCATGGGCCCCATCTAAAAGTACAATGAATAGTGCCAAATCCTTAAGAATCCTTGAAAATTTTTAGGATTCATGAATCTTTGTTTTGTGGTGGGCCCCCCATATAAAACAAAGGAATCCAAGAAATCCTAATCCTGCAACCAAACACAAAATTGTGGAATCCTAGGATTCCACAATCCAAAATCCAAATCCAAACCCATAATCCTGCAACCAAACAGGCCCTTTTAACTCCCTCAAATCATAGTGATTTAGATACTAAGTCTTTGAAGTCTTGCTATTTGCGTTAAGCCGGGTAGAATACTATAATGCAATTTGTATATTTTGACATCATAAACAAAAATTTAAGAAAACTTTTAAAAAATCTTCATTGATGTTTTTCAGGTGATTCTTACCCCTCTCCTTTAGCATTACAATGGTAGTGGTTATTTTTAAAATCCGCCAATCTTTAAAAATCTTTTGATTTTTTATTCACTTTTGGGCACGATCTTTTCAAATGTTTGTAAATCTTTCCATTTTAGTTTCAAATGTTAAAAATCAAAATAAACCATTTTCATTTTAACTGTATTTATTGTTTTTTTCCAAATCCATCTCCTTATAATTTCTATTGTGACATTTCTAAATCTTGCAAATCTTTTAGTTAGTTTGGATTTCTAAGTATTGCAAAAATTTCTAGATTATTATATTTTTCAAATCTTTGTAAACCTTTTTTATATTTCTGAATTTATTTTTTGTTAAAACGTTAAAATATTTTAACATTTTTGTTTAGTTTTGGACTTTTTATACACATTATTGTTATTTTAATAAATTTTAGAGAGTTTTATTCTCATAATTATATTTTAAAAAGAGATCTAAAACTATCCTAAAATCTTTGCATGCTTTTTAAATATAGTTTATAAGAAAGGTAATAAATAAAAAAAAATCATATTTTCAAATCCTTTCAGATTTTTATAATTTTTAAGTAGTTGTAAAACCTTCTTAGTTTTTATTTTTAAATCATTTGAAATATTGCAATTTTTTCTTTTGGTTTTAGACTTATAAAAAATGTTTTTCAAGAGTTTGTAACTATTTTTATATTTTTATTTAGATGTGTTAGAAATAAAAAAAATCTTTTTCAAATGTTTTGAGCTTTTATTTATTACTTTTTTTTGTATTCCTTCTCTTTGCTTTTTTATATTTGGATTTTTTTATCTATAAAAATCTTATAATTTTTCTTTATTTTTAGACTTAACAACCTCTTCAAGCTCTAGTATATCTTTGAAAATCAGCATCAAATCGTATTTGCTTTCATTTATTATTTTTAAATCTATCCTTTTTATTTTTATTTTTGCATTTTATATTCTTTAAAAAAATAAATGTTTTCAAATCTTGGTAAATCATTTCAGGTTTTTATTTTTGAATCTGTTTTTTATATTTAAAAATATTTTTATTGTTCTTCTATTTTCGGATTTTGCCATGCATACAATTTTCGCTTATGCGGAATGGAACATGTAATTTCATAAAAAAATTTTTAGAGAGGATTACTCTCTTAATTAATTTTTAAAAGAAATATGTCTTTTTTATAAAAAAAAAAAGATACTTAATACCTTGCTTTCTTCTTATATGTAGTTCATAGTTTACAAGGGAAAAAATCATATCTTGATAATCTATTTAGTTTCTTTTATTTTACATATATTTATAAATCCTTTTTTCCTTGCATTTTCATAACAAATATAACATAAAAAAAACAAGAAGATTCAAGAGTTAGGAATTTTAACAAATTGACATGATGAACCAAAATCGGAATATCAATTTATTTTAAAGAATGTTATTGATATATATAGATATAAATAGATAGACCACGATTAATTAGCTACGGCTACGAAAACCATATCATAGTGTCACGCTCTGCTTTCCAAAATACATAAACGTAACAAAACCAACCGTGCTATCTACGGTAAGAAAATATCCTCTTATAGTCACATTACGATTATCAATCAGTAATCAAGAACAACAATATAACTATCTATTTCTAAACATGTCCAAATAGTCGCAAAAGCCAAAAGAAAATAGTAACGGAAGCAATAAAGATTTAAGAAATTACTAACCATCAATAAGAGTTGTATCGGTGAGACGGTCCTCACTGATCGGTAGTCCTGTCGAATTACTCATGTGCTAATTGGACCATGCAAAACCCAGACGTCAATATGTCATAAATATCATAATCATAATAATAATAATAATAATAATAATAATAATAATAATAACCGAGCAATATACTATATAGAGTGTTATGTGCAAAATAAGGTATAATTATTGTTGGATATGTATGCCCTAGAGGTCATTATTGTATATGTATACATGTGGATGCTGGGGATATATATGTACAGGACATTCTTGCTCGGTTATATAGTATATTATTTGAGTTGTTTTTATCAGGATATGTGTATTTGTTTCTATTGATATTTTATCCAGCTTGCACATATTGATAAAGACTTGATACAGTAGTATACTATCAAGGTTTGACTTTATCTTAACATATGCATATGTTATACTCGGTATTACATATAGCGGTTACATGTTGATAAAGCCCATAGGATCTTGCTTGTCTACCTGCGTTGTGATGGCGATCATACTTGTGGGAACATGGTAGTCCATAAGCACATTCTTAAATGGTCTCTAGTCGCGTAAGTATCGAGACTAGGCATTGATACTCCAGAATAGAGTAGTGTATGCGTTTCTAGCCCCGACGAGGGGCAATGGTTGTTCCCGCAGCCATTGGTCTGATGCACCAAAGATCGTATACATGTGCTCACTGGGTGTGGGTACACTGGACGGACTCGTCGAGAACCTCTAGATGATACTATACCTATCGTTAGATGGAAGTTCGCAGGTGACATGTGTACAGGTTGGTCTTCGGACCTGAGATCGTCATTTGTCTCGTGTAAGTTCCCACTGTGCTTTGATCACTACCCTGCCACGGCTCTACTGAGTCATGCAACAGGTTTTGGTTGGGTACAGTCCCGAGCCACATGGAGGCAGTGAGTGATTGCTGAGGATTCGTCTCTCCCGGTATAGGGAATCGATATTGCACTGTGTTCGATTGGTCAGGACCATAAGACCTTGGCCAAGGCAATTGGGATTTACTGATAGGTTGATCAGTAGTTTCCCGGATTGGTCCTAAGACGCATCAGCACGAATTATCGGGTTATTAGGGTCTGACGTTCACCATCCCCTCGACCCGGGATGCGATACTCTTAGACAAAAAGACCGGACTGTACGGAGATTGTCACGGATAGGCTCGGTAGGAGTTCGGATGAGTTTGCTCGTGGACTTTCCTTTTCGACAGGTAGTTGGGTAGCCGTTATGTGCAGCTAGTACCGCTGACGTGCTTGTAGTTAAACCCACTGCCAGCGTACTGTTGAGTCTTTAAAGTCCCACACAGAGAGTTTCCCTACTTTTGGCGAAACGATGTAGAGACCGTATGGTTTTACGGCAGAGTTCGATCACATACGTGTACTTGTGCACGTATAATATTCGGATGGATAATACCAGCGGGCTTTGGTTTAAGCTGAATCCTAGTATTATATTCTTGGATTAGTTTTGTCTCTTTATATTCGTATTTTTCGGAATACGGATACGGGTATGTATATACTGTGAGGGGTATTCTTGTAATTGTGCAAGATACTTCTAGAAGAAGACACCTCATTATTGTTATAACCATCTAGGTTGAATGATTAATGAGGTGGAGGTATGAGGTGCTCATTTATCATTAAATGAAGCATGGCTACCCGGTGACTCATGGGGTAACTCGTGGTTTACTATTTAGGTATATTTGATATTTTATGTTGTGAATTATTGGTTTGCATTATTAGTTTACAACACTTGGCCATTTTCATTTTATGCTCACTTCTACACTCTCATCTCCTCCAAGCTTTGCTTCTTCTACCTTAAACCCTAATAGTCTCATGTGTTGAGAAACTTAGGTTTCTTAAGACAAACTAATCCATCATCACTCTCTATATCATCTAGGTCACTTAGATTAGCATACTAAGTAACCTAGTTACCTCAGTTTAGAGGTAGGAGCTCAAAGTAGACACTCTCGGGTAGATCATCTTTGACGTGAGGAGACCGACGATCAAGCATGATCCGTACATCCTTTGAGAAGATAAAGGAGAGGAGGGAAGACCTAAAGGACTTGATTCTTTATGTATAAATTTCGATCATAATAGATAGCTTCTCTAGTTGCTAGTTAGGTTTATGGTAGATCCGGGTGTTAGGTTATTCTAGCGCCAGTTTTGAATCGTTGTAAAATTTTTGTTTCCCAAACGGCCACGGATGATGGTCAGGGCGTTAATGTAACCCAATATGGTATCAGAGCCGGCCCATAAACCATATACTAACAGTTTTAAACAATGTTAAAGTAACGAAACCGAAACAACTCCGAAATACGAAATCCAAATATTCAAGTTTCTGTCAAATTTAAAAAGTCTTCAAATTTTTTTTAAAACAATTGCGGAAGGGTTCTCATATTGTAACTAGAACACCAGTAAAAAACGAGATCCAAACTCCAAGACTTGGCCGGAGAGAATGCTAAATTTCCAGTGTCACCGGCCTTGTAGAGATTTTGGGTGTTGGAATTTTTTGGGTGTTTTGTACTCTTAAATATTGGTTCTCTGGTATTGTTTGTTTTTGCTCAGGTTGGATCTGTTATCTTAAGTATTTGGCCAATACGGGATATTTCGAAGTCGTTATTTTAACATCGTTTATAAGTTTCAGTACATACATTTCTATCTGCGACCGTGAATGTCATTAGAGCGGTATAACCCGTCTAACTGCTATATGTTCTATTAGACGGGTTTGCGAACATGGCATTCACGTTGATGTTCTGTATTTGTGCTGAGGTTGTGGTTGGATTGTCTTGGTGGATAGCTTGTGGTGTAATGGTAGTACTACAGTTATGATTCATTTGTTTATTTGTTATTACGGGGCGAGCGTCCGACATGTAGACCATCGTTTCTGCCGTGTTGTATATTTTTTGATTGGGGTACGACCAGGTTGAGGTCGATGTCACCATTGTACATATTATTTTTCTTTTCCGTACTAGGTTTACCCTACGGAGGAGTGCTCGAATAGTCGGGTTCTAGAGGGCAACAAGCCTGCATCTTATGGAATTCAGATGGAGAGGGCTTCACTCTAGAATTGGCGGACTATTCGCTGCACTCATAGAGGGTATAGCATGACCCACAGTGGGGCGCTCAAGTTACCGGATCCCATGAAATGCTTGGTGGCCCATTCACTTTGTTGATTGGGGTTGCTTCACTTCTGGGATTGGCGGGTAACCTGTCGCGCTCGTAGGGATCCAGGTTTTCATTGCGCGGGCTATCCTCATGACCGGGAACGTAGGGTTTTATTTGCGGCTCAAATAAAATCCGAGGCTCCAAGATTATCCACCATTCTGTGTTGCTTGCTGAGATTCTGTGATGTAGCTTATTATCATGCCTGAGACGAATGTTATATATATTTATATATATACTAGTAGATATTGTATATGTTTTGCACCCACGCTAGTCCAGCCCCCGTTCTGCCGTTAGTTAAGTAACCTAACGGTGTATGACGGGACCCTGTGGCGAATGCGAATGGCATAAACGTATATTGTATTTTCGTTCTTTTCTGGTGTGATAGGTTTAATTGATGGGGCCGCATTAATTTTGATTAATGCAAGAATATAAACCTAAAAGATGTTGGAACAAATTTCGAAAAACTACAGTTATATTCTTTCGCTTTGCATAGTGGTATTCGGTCATGAATATCCAGCACCTTATTCCAGGAGGCAAGAGCCGAGATCCTTTCGCAGGGAGTGAGCACTTGAGCAAAAGTTTATACTGTAGATTACTCGGTTTTTCCAAAACCAGAAGTTTTCAAAAGCGGGGCCTAAACCACTCCTTTTCAAAACTGCTCAGGTTCCTTCAACTATATCAAGTTCATTACGTTAAAGGGTTTTTCGCCAAAACCCAGCCTGTCATGACCCAAAATTTGGCCCGTAACCGGCACTTAAACTACGTAACGTCTACAGGCGTACGCAACTCAAGTAAGCCGAAACCCAGAAATCTAAACCACCCAAATCTGGTCAACGGAGAAAAACATAGTTTTTAACATTTGGAAAATCACAAATAAAATCTCTGACTATAGTTTTCCTTCTTGAAAATTTCGGCAGCACCTCCTTTGTAAAAACTAGCCCCGAAAACGGGTACAACACAGATAATATATAAAGCATCCCAAATGGGAGCAAAATCACGCCCAACGGCGGAGACAATCACCACAACAAGTATACGACGCCGAAGCGAAGAATATAAAAGGAAACAGTAATAAGAAGTAACTTTCCAACATAACCGGCTCCCACGAGCACGGCACCCAAAATCACTAAAATAATACAACACTGAATCCTCACAAGTCGTCTCTAAGTCATATACAACAGTGGTAGATGGAGAATACTAGATCCGAAAAAAAAATATACAATGTGTAACAACTCCATTTTTAATGTACAAAGAATTGATTTAAATTCAATGTATACTTGGAGTATTTATTGTTGCTGATATCTCTTTAAATATTTATTTCACTCCATAATTACAAGAAGGAGCTTGTAGCTCATTGGTAATACCTTGCACTGCTGAACCAAGCCACCAGAGTTCAAATCCCATACCCCACATTATTTTTAATATTATTTTGTTGTTTGAATTTTTAGAATACCAACCGTCACACGTGCGTTTCTCACAAATTTCCCTCTACACATAAAAAGTTAGATACACCATTAATCATCCCAGGAGACCCCCCACCCCCCGACCCTCCGACTCGGCCCGACTCGGCCGAGTCGGCCGGCGGACCGGCCGACTTGGTCAGGCGCCGCCGACCGGACTCGGCCGGACGGCCGAGTCCCCAACATAGAAGGTGAGCATCTTTGCTTGGTCAACCCCACTGCACACACTAAATTTTTAGATCGGTTACAGAGAGCCCATTAACCCCCATTTACTCTATTTTTTAATGATTTTTATATAAATTTTACATTTTTTTAATTAAAAACCCTAACCCTATAAATACACCCCTACCCTCTACCCTCTCATCCTAAATTTCTGAGTCCACTCTCTCAAAATTCCAAGAGAACTTTGGTACGTTGGAAACGAGCGAAAGACGAAGCGCTGACGAAATCGACGGCGAAATTCCGGTGATCGTGCTAGGAACTCTCAAGGACGAATCGACGCACCGGCAAACCCTCTACTTCCCTCTCACTCTCTAGTGTTGTCCAAACCCGTAAGTCCCCCTTTTCTATCTTTCTTTTCTTCCATAAAAATACGAATTTACAAACCCGATAGAATCGGAACAAATCCGATTTCCGATTCGGTTTTCTATAAAATCTCACTTCTCACCAATTCATTCATGCTTAAACATCTCTATATTGAATATTAATCACTTAACAAATAATTTGAACAAGTTTCCTCACATGAAATGATAGCTTTCGCGATATATCGTATTTTTTTCACTTAAATACCACAATATTTAGTTTTCACATTTAACCCCTTAACATTGCTATACCTTAAAGTAGATCACGAGGTAATGACCTACCTCCACACATACGCAAATACAACCCTAAATGATATCATCAAAACTTAGAATACGATAATACAAGATTTTACATTTAAATACCATTTTCTTAATAAAACCTTTTCTAAAAGTTTTTTAAGTCTGATACACTTTCAAAACAAATATCTTTTAATAGGAAATACGATATGTAGTGGACATCGATCGTTTATCTAAACCCGACTTTGTGGTGTCTAGGCTAGGCAAGTGAGAAAAGGTAACTTTAAAAGGCTCGTCTCACGATTCGTGAGCGGATCCCTCCTTTTCTCATTTGTACTTACCTGGCCACAATTGGCGGTGAAGAGGCGATTTGAGACTTCTAACGACTTGTCGTTTAGACCATTTAGAAATAGTCTAGTTGAAATAGAAAACCCTAGAATCTAAAAATACGGAAAATTGACTTTTGCAAATAAATACCTTTTACTTTATAAAACCGTTTTCTAAACGATTAGTATTTATAAAATCTTTGCAAAGCACCACTACAACCCACCTTTAGGTAACCCGTTAGGGATAGTACGGTTTATCGTGCACCCTCAGCGTAGTAGTGCGAGATTCAGACCTCCGCAAGGAGCATTCGGTCTCGAAAGGTTTAAAATACGACATCTTAAGAAAATGAGATTTTTAGAATATAAAATATTTATTGAAATTATTTTTGTATAAATATATGTATATCATTAAAATATCTATTTTGTTAAAATCACAAGAACAAGTTTTACATTAAATTACCATGAATTTCAAATAAATCAATATTACAGATAAATACCTTTATTTATGTAATTAGGATATTTTCACTAGAAATATCACAAAATAAAATTACACTCATTATAACTATAAAGATGAATAATAAATACTTGGGGTGTATCTTGAAAACTATACACAAGTATTTTTACATAAAACCCCCTCAAGTTTTATAAATTACCATAAGGACCCTAGCAATTATAGAACTTCGATTTACATTTATTTTGTCTGACTCGGGTTTGAGTCTGATTATTTCTGACTTGAATATAATTCAAGTCAATCTACATTCTTTAATAGTCCAATTCAATATGAACACATGAATCCAAGAATCCAGTTATCAATCTATACAACTTGACTGAATCAAACCATGGATATACATCCATTATCACGTTATTTCATTTACCTGATTATGCAGTTACAATCTGTTTACTGATATCATGGTTTTGGTCAGTCATCCAACTATACAATACAATACAACAATACAATCAAAACACTACGGGGTTGAAGGGGTAGATTGGTGCGGAAGGTGTTAGAAGTGGCACGAGACGGTAAGATTAAGACACCTAACCTATATTCCGTTGCTGTTGTACCGTGGCTTAACGGTTCCTTGTACATTTCGTTTGCCCTGGTCTCTAGCATACTGAGATCCCTCTCGTATACACTGGCATCCTTCCGTACCAAGCTACAAACAACAGCGTAAACACAATATTCTACAATATTATACAACTTTTTAGAAGATACCTCTTATTCTGTCTTTTCTAATTCTTCTTTATCTTTAGGACTTACCGAGCAACCTGTTCGCTGACGACATTCTATTTCTTTCTTCTTTGAATGTCGTCAGGTGTTTTGGACCCGTCAGAGATCGAGCCCACCGGTGAAGACTTGGATCAGTTTCACGAGGACCCCGAGCTCTAGACATTGTACCTTGTTCTATTCGGTATTTTTTATTTCCTGTTATGCCATTGTTTAGGCATCGCTTTTATTTCAGATGTATTTACTTTTTATGCATTGTACAAAAGAATGTTATTAATAAAGTAGCTGTTATTTTTATATATCTTGTCTCTTGTGCATTACCTTTATATTGCTTAGATACGCTTAGCGTATTTACTTCACAGTAAATACGTAGCGGACCTCGTCGCGTCCCCTTCGCCATATACCGGGAAGCGGGGCGTGACAGGTCTTGTTGGTGGCCCATGCAGCTGGCGTAACAACTCCATTTTTAATATACAAAGAATTGATTTAAATTCAATGTATACTTGGAGTATTTATTGTTACTGATATCTCTTTAAGTATTTATTTCACTCCATAATTACAAGAAGGAGCTTGTAGCTCATTGGTAATACCTTGCATTGCTGAACCAAGCCACCAGAGTTCAAATCCCATACCCCACATTATTTTTAATATTATTTTGTTTTTGATTTTTTAGAATACCAACCGTTACACGTGCGTTTCTCACAAATTTCCTTCTACACATAAAAAGTTAGATACACCATAAATCACCCCAGGAGACCCCCCACCCCCCGAGCCTCCGACTCGGTCCGGCGCCGCCGTCCGGACTCGGCCGGACGGCCGAGTCCCCAACATAGATGTTGAGCATCTTTGCTTGGTCAACCCCCTGCACACGCTAAATTTTTAGATCGGTTACAGAGAGCACATTAAACCTCTTTTACTCCAAATTTTAATGATTTTTATATAATTTTTACATTTTTTAAATTAAAAACCCTAACCCAAGCCTAACCCTATAAATACACATCCTACCCTCTACCCTCTCATCCTAAATTTCTGAGTCCACTCTCTCAAAATTCCAAGAGAACTTTGGTACGTTGGAAAACGAGCGAAAGGCGAAGCGCTGACGAAATCGACGGCGAAATTCCGGTGATCGTGCAAGGAACTCTCAACGATGATTCGACGCACCGGCAAACCCTCTACTTCCCTCTCACTCTCTAGTGTTGTCTAAACCCGTAAGTCCCCCTTTTCTATCTTTCTTCTCTTTCATAAAAATACGAATTTACAAACCCGACGGAATCGGAACAAATCCGATTTCCGATTCGGTTTTCTATAAAATCTCACTTCTCACCAATACATTCATGCTTAAATATCTTTATGTTGACTATTAATCGCTTAACAAATAATTTGAACAAGTTTCCTCACATGAAATGATAGCTTTCGCGATATATCGTATTTTTTCCACTTAAATACCACAATGTTTAGTTTTCACATTTAACCCCTTAACATTGCTATACCTTAAAGTAGATCACGAGATAATGACCTACCTCCACACACACGCAAATACAACCCTAATGATATCATCAAAACTTAGAATACGATAATACAAAATTTTACATTTAAATACCATTTTCTTAATAAAACATTTTCTAAAATTTTTAAGTCTGATACACTTTCAAAACAAATATCTTTTAATAGGAAATACGATATGTTGTGGACATCGATCGTTTTTCTAAACCTGATTTTGTGGTGTCTAGGCTAGGCAAGTGAGAAAAGGTAACTTTAAAAGACCCGTCTCACGATTCGTGAGCGGATCCCTCCTTTTCTCATTTGTACTTACCTGGCCACAATTGGCGGTGAAGAGGCGATTTGAGCCTTCTAACGACTTGTCGTTTAGACCATTTAGAAATAATCTAGTTGAAATAGAAAACCCTAGAATCTAAAAATACGGAAAATTGACTTTTGCAAATAAATACCTTTTACTTTATAAAACCGTTTTCTAAAGGATTAGTATTTATAAAATCTTTACAAAGCGCCACTACAAATCACCTTTGGGGAACCCGTTAGGGAAAGTACGGTTTATCATGCACCCTCGGCCTAGTAGTGCGAGATTCAGACCTCCGCAAGGAGCATTCGGTCTTGAAAGGTTTAAAATACGACATCTTAAGAAAATGAGATTTTTAGAATATAAAATATTTATTGAAATTATTTTTGTATAAATATATGTATATCATTAAAATATCTATTTTGTTAAAATCACAAGAACAAGTTTTACATTAAAATACCATGAATTTCAAATAAATCAATATTACAGATAAATACCTTTATTTATATAATTAGGATATTTTCACTAGAAATATCACAAAATAAAATTACATTCATTATAACTATAAAGACGAATAATAAATACTTGAGGTGTATCTTGAAAAGTATACAAAAGTATTTTTATATAAAACCCTCTCAAGTTTTATAAATTACCCTAAGGACCCTAGCAATTATAGAACTTCGATTTACATTTCTTTTGTCTGACTCGGGTTTGAGTCTGATTATTTCTGACTTGAATATGATTCAAGTCAATCTACATTCTTTAATAGTCCAATTCAATATGAACACATGAATCCAAGAATCCAGTTACCAATCTATACAACCTGACTGAATCAAACCATGGATATACATCCATTATCCCGTTATTTCATTTACCTGATTATGCAGTTACACTCTGTTTACTGATATCATGGTTTTGGTCAGTTATCCAACTTATACAATACAATACAACAATACAATCAAAACACTACGGGGTTTAAGGGGTAGATTGGTGCGGAAGGTGTTAGAAGTGGCACGAGACGGTAAGATTAAGACACCTAATCTATATTCCGTTGCTGTTGTACCGTGGCTTAACGGTTCCTTGTACATTCCGTTTGCCCTGGTCTCTAGCATACTGAGACCCCTCTCGTATACACCGGCATCCTTCCGTACCAAGCTACAAACAACAGCGTAAACACAATATTCTACAATATTATACAACATTTTAGAAGATACCTCTTATTCTGTCTTTTCGAATTCTTCCTTATCTTTGGGACTTACCGAGCGACCTGTTTGCTGACGACATTCTATTTCTTTCTTCTTTGAATGTCGTCAGGTGTTTTGGACCCGTCAGAGATCGAGCCCACCGGTGAAGACTTGGATCAGTTTCATGAGGACCCCGAGCTCTAGATATTGTACCTTGTTCTATTCAGTATTTTTCATTTCCTGTTATGCCATTGTTTAGGCATCGCTTTTATTTCAGATGTATTTACTTTTCATGCATTGTACAAAAGAATGTTATTAATAAAGTTGCTGTTATTTTTATATATCTTGTCTCTTGTGATTTACCTTTATATTTCTTAGATACGCTTAGCGTATTTACTTTACAGTAAATACGTAGCGGACCTCGTCGCGTCCCCTTCGCCGTATACCGGGAAGCGGGGCGTGACAGGTTTTGTTGGTGGCCCATGCTGGTCAGAACTGTATAGAACCATACTATGCAGTTCTGTTCTGCGTGAACAACCTAAGCAATATAACATAAGAACCAGCAACTAAAACATTCTTTACAATTCAAGTTTCTTGAATTTTACAAATTTCTATTCCTTGAATCTTATCATTTCATGTACCTGAATCTGTCCTAACCCAAATTTTTCTTCAAGGTTATGGATTCCCCGAACAACACCAGCACCAACGTCAACAACACACCTCCAGCACTACCTCTCATACCAGCTGGTCTTGCGCCACCCACCGAGCAAACAGTGCTACTTGAGGCGATCCGTAGCCTTCTTGAGGGACAACAACAACTCCTAAACCATCCTGAGACCGACGCACCGGGAGTAAAGCAATTCAGGGCTTTACATCCCAAGCAGTTCTCCGGAAAAGGAAGCCCTCTTGAAGCTGAAGAATGGGCACAAAGCATAGAAGATGATCTGGCAGCAGCACAAGTGCCAGACATAGCTTGGGTCCGTGTGGCGAAACTACAGCTCACGGATAATGCTCGCAACTGGTGGAAGGCGGAAGAAAGCCGTCTGGTACAGCCTATTGAATGGAAGACTTTTCGCGAGAAGTTCGACGCGAAATACTTCTCTGTGACTGCCAGGTTTGCCATGGAGCAACAGTTCATTCATCTACAACAGGGTTCGATGTGGGAAAAATCAGTAGATGAGTACGACGCTGAATTCATCATGCTAAACAGGTAATATATGCCACACCAGTTCAATTTTTAAATCTCATATACTACACAGCTAACACAATCCTTAAACAGATTCGCGGCACACTTGATACTGACGGACGAGATCAGAGCCCGTCGCTTTCAACAAGGTCTGGACACGGAAATTCAAGCTGCTCTAGCCAAAAAAAAATTTCTGACTCATGAGGATGCTCTGGAAGCTGCCCGCGGTTATGAGGCAGTGATAAAAGCAAGGGGCAGACCTCAGTCTGCAGGAGTCAAACGCCCTGCCAACCAGATGGCAGGTGGAGCCTCGTCCAGGCCACCTTTCGTGCCAAGGCGACCCGGAGTACCGAACCATCGTCCCAGCCCAGCCTTTTGCACCTACTGCAAGAGAACTGGACATATGATGAAAGACTGCCGTCGAGCCAACAGTCTTTGCTTAGTCTGCGGCTCAGCTACTCATGATATTGGGTCTTGTCCCCAAAGACAAAACCCAGTTGCTGCACCCAGGTCAGCAATTACCTATCCGCAGCGACCAGCACTTCAGGCACCTGCTCCAAGACCTGCACTACCTGCACCACCCAGAGGACCACAAGCTGCACCACCTCCTCGTCAGTTCCATCAAGCTCAAAGGAACGTTCCGAGGAATGCACCTCAGGCCAGGAGGAATGTGCCAAGGCGCCAGGCTTTCACGATGTCCGTGGAAGAAGCTGAGGCCACTGGCCAAGTCATCACTGGTAAACTTTTCTTTTCAAACTTTGCTTTTCTATCCTGCTACTTAGCTACATATTTTCCTATACCTAAAACATATCCCATATACCTTAGGTACAATCTTAGTATCCTCAATCCCTGCACTAGCACTGTTTGATACTGGAGCATCACACTGCTTTATGTCGCAACGGTTTGTTCGAACCCATGCGATTCCAATCTCACCGCTTGTATCCAGCTGGAATGTCAGTTCAGGAAATGGCGTTCTAAAGGCAACTATGGGATACAGCTTGTGTCCAGTCGTCGTCTGCAGCAGAGAGTTTTATGCTGACTTCAAAGTGCTGGACATACCGAACTTCGATGTGGTTCTAGGAATGGATTGGCTTGGAACTTTTTATGCTACCATAGACTGTCGTCAAAGAAGGGTAGTATTCGAGATTCCAGACCATCCGGTCTTCTATTTCAAAAGCGAAGACCGTACACTGGAGCCAAGTACCTACAAAGCGAAGCCAAAAGAAGCAGTAGTTGCAGCAGCTCAAGCGGAGGAAGAATCAAGGATAGATGTGGTTTGAGAGTTCAACGATGTATTTCCTGACGATATATCAGGTTTGCCTCCCGATCGAGCTCTTAAATTCAGTATTGATTTAGTACCAGGAGCACAACCGGTGATCAAAGCACCCTATCGTTTAAGTCCGGAAGGTTTGAAGGAAGTCCGAACACAGTTGGACGAATTACTGGCGAAATGATGGATTCGTCCCAACACTTCAAATTGGGGATCACCTGTACTACTTGTGAAGAAGAAGGAAGGTTCATACAGAATTTGCATCGATTACAGAGCCTTGAACGAAATCACTATAAAGAACAAGTATCCACTCCCGCACATCGATGATTTATTCTATCAGCTAAGTGGATCTTGTGTTTTCTCTAAATTGGATCTTCGTTCAGGTTATCATCAAGTGAAGGTCAAGGAAGCTGATATTCACAAAACAGCTTTCAGAACTCGCTATGGACATTACGAATTTCTAGTGATGCCATTTGGAGTGATCAACGCACCCGCAATATTTATGAACCTAATGAATCAAGTTTTCCGGGAGTACTTAGACAGGTTTGTTGTCATCTTCATCGACGACATCCTGGTGTATTCTAAGAGTCGGAAAGAACATGCAGAGCACCTACGAATTGTCCTAGAAACACTTCGACAACATCAGCTTTATGCCAAGTACAGCAAGTGCGAGTTTTGGTTAAAGTAAGTTGGTTTTCTTGGACATATCGTATCAGGAGAAGAAATCTCTGTGGATCCAGCGAAAGTTTCAGCAGTTAGCGAATGGCCTACACCAAAGTCTGTGAAGTATATTCGAAGTTTCTTGGGTTTAGCTGGATATCACAGAAGGTTTATTGAAGGCTTTTCAAAGATAGCAATGCCCCTGACCAAGCTCACACGTAAAGATGAAGAATTTGTGTGGTCAGAAGCATGCGAACAAGCTTTCGTAGAACTCAAGTCAAGGTTGACATCAGCACCTATTCTCGTCATACCGGATCAATCTGGAGGATTCGAAGTGCATTGCGATGCATCCGGTAAGGGATTAGGATGTGTTCTACATCAGCACGGTAAGGTTGTGGCTTATGCTTCAAGAAAGCTGAAGATTCATGAGCGCAATTATCCGACGCATGATATGGAGTTGGCAGCCGTCATCTTTGCTCTCAAGATTTGGCGTCATTATCTACTTGGTGAACGAGTGAACATCTACACAGATTATAAGAGCCTGAAGTATGTGTTTACTCAGAAGGAGCTGAATATGCGGCAGAGAAGATGATTAGAACTCATGGCGGACTTTGACATCAACTTGCAATATCACCCAGGGAAGGTGGTGTAAGTGCACGGCGGCGTCCCGATCATCTGAACGAGGCCAAAATGGGGAAACGATACTTTTACAAAACTTGTAAACCGGCACCACCGCGCACTATAAAACCCGGATCGGGCCATTAACCTACTCCTAGCTAACAAGAGAAGGGGTAAAGAGATATACCGAGCGATCCGTGTCCTTCGGTCTTCTCGTCATCGTCCCGATCTCCCCGCGGAATCTCCGGTCTTCATCTCCTCGTCGGAAGGGCACCATATCGCCGGGTTCTTTTACGGGCTCCCATATCTGGACCGAGGCAACTCGGACACGAAGTTGGCGAGTCGACGTGTCCAAGAATACTGTAGATGAAGTGTAGAAGCTTTTGTTTCAAAGGGGTTATGAAGTTGCCATTTTTGGTGGAGGAATGAGATGAACTTTTGGAGATAGAGCTATGGAATTTTTCCAAGCCAAATGAGAGCAAAATGCTCTCTACAAATTTTTGGACAGCCCCCCTCTCTTGGAATGGCCGGCCAAAATCAAAGATGAGAGGAGAGAGTGAGTGGGGAAAAAATAATACAAGAGAGAGAAAGTGTGATGATGAGAAAAAATGATCACTACACAAGTCTCCACTCAATCACCTAATCATAACCCAAAAGTCAAGTAATGATGATCCAATGAAGTCAATAGATGGTGCACAATGATGAAGCAACCATGTGCCACAAAAAGTCTTCTCCTTTGTCAAATGCACAATTGCAAATAACCCCCTCCACCAAATTTCAACCAAAGAAAGGAAACAAAGGAAAATGGCCGAAACGGAATGCAAACTGGCAACTTCAGAAAAACGATCCCGTAATAAATTACAGGAAAAACCCGCGACTGTATATACATACCCGCATTTGTATTCCGACCGAATACAAATGCAATGAGACAAACTCTACACTGTACAATATTAGGATCCGGCTTAAACCAAAGCCCGCTAGTATTATCCGTCCGATCATGATCCGTGCAATACCGCACGTACATCATCGAACCCTGCTATATCTCCATACGGCCTCTACAGCGTTTCGCCCGAAACTTGAGAAACGGTCTGTGGGGAACTCTAAAGACTCGTCAATCCCTTGGCTGCGGATTTAACCACCAGCACGTCAGAGGTATTAGCCATACGTAACGGGCTACCAGGTATTGACCAAAAGGGACGTCGATGAGCGAACTCATCCTGACACCCTACTGAGCCTGTCAGTGACAATATCCGTACAGTCTGGTCCGTTCGTCTATGAGCATCGCATGGCGGGCCTAGTGGGTTGGTAAAAGTCAGACCCCCAAAAGCGGTATAAGTCGTGTCGGAGTGTAGCCCAGAACACTCTCAGATACTACTGGAATACCTACCAGTAAATCTCCTGCCTTGGCCAAGGACTTCGTGTAATGGCTCTCCTAGACACAGCGCGACCTCACCTCCAATACCGGGAGAGACGAACCCCTGAAGATCCGCTCACTGCCTCCATGTGGCTCGGGACTGTACCCAACTAAAACCTGTTTGCACGTCTCCTTTGAGCGTGGTAGGGTAGTAATCAAAGTACAGTGGGAACTCACACGAGAAAAATGACGATCTCAGGTCGATGAACTAACCTGTACACATGTCACCAGGGAACTGCTATCTGACGTCGGTATAAGACCAACTAGCATGTTCCCGGCGAGTCCTGTCCGGTGTACTCATAACCCAATGAGCACCTGTATACATCTTAGGTGAACCAACTGACACCAGTGGCTTGTGAGACCGGCCACCGCCCCTCGTCGGGGTCTCGACTGTATACACTAGTCTACTCTGGAGTATCGATGCCATGTTTCGAAAACTCCCACGACTAGGGACCTTTTAAGGATGTGCTTATAGACCCTAGCTCCCACGTATATGATCGCCATCATACTGCTGGCCATCAAGCAAGAATCCTAAGGGCTCTATCAACGCGCAATAGTGACTTGTAAGGTCACCTAAAGCAGTACACGATGATAAAGATAAACCAGATATCATACTATCATCTTGAGTAAGACTGTTCTAACGGTATAGGTCCTTCCTCAATCATTGCAATCACATACCTGTGATCCAATAATTGACTCTGAGGGCACTATCTCCAACAATCTCCCACTTGCACTCAAGGCTAATTATTGCGATGTCGCATACTCACAGCCCGTGTGATACCGAACACCCAACTCCTCTACTAATCAGTCTCACAAAACCCGCTTGCGAAACTAATGCGTTCGAGGAATAGCCTCAGTGAGTAGATCCGCTCTAATGTTTCTTTCTATGTCTCTCTTTATCTCAAGTTCGCGGAGAAAGCCATCTCCCGAAATGAGTAATACCTGTCTCAGAATATGTATGGATATCTGATGGGACCTAGCTCATAAATGAACTCCAAATCCAAACTTCTTGGACTGTATCGTCAACTGAACTTAATCAGTATCCTGCGCCATGCCTCCCTCAGTATCCTCCTGGACCACCTGTCCAAAATACTGCCCCTCGTCAGAGGGAAAACTATAACTCTGACAACCTCTCTGTCATCCAGGTCACTTTGGAAGCCTGGAATGATAACTGTCTCCCGAAGGAGGATACCGTTATCATATTCCTAGAACATCCACTTATGTTCTAAAACTGCTTCCGATTGGTTTTCTAGGATTGGATTATTATTAACTTATTGCATCTACTGCAAAAACAATATCTGGTGTGGTACTTGACATCTCATGATTGACTCAATTGCCTAAGCAAGTGATCTGCCAATCATCCACATCCCTCTTCACTTTAGTCTGTAAGATACCTTTAGAGAGGGTGACTCCATCACCTGCAGGTATACTACCGTGTCAGGAGTCGTCCATTCTAAATACTCTTAGAATGCTATCTAAGTACCCAGATTAGGACACTTCCCAAATCTAGATCTAAAACCATAGATCTAGTAACCAGAATATCTGATATAATATCCAAGTCCTATGTGGAGAAACCACTGTGTGACGACCAAAGTATAACCGACCGTAGTATAGGAATTTCACTTCCTACTCTGTGTGTGTCATCCAAATACCAGGACATCACACCCTACTACCTTCTTAACAGATCCATCCCCTATTCTGATGAAGTCAAACCTATGACCGTCACATCAGAAATAGATGATCTATCTCCGCTATATCTGCTTTAGTCTATAAATAGACATAAGCCACTTGTCTACTATGCTTCCGCTGCTCCCACTGACCACGACAACCCTCTGGCAGAGTCATATACACGTACGCTTCTAAAGCCAGTTCAGAACGACGCTATACTCATCCTCCTGCCGGGTCTCATAGTCTGGAATAACAGCAATGGCAAGTCTAGGTAAACAAGAACCTCCCTGCCACCGTCCTTGAGTCTACCGGAGTACCTCTCGGGTGCCTGAGATTACCCACCATATCTGCGGAGTGGCCAATGGAATGTCAAACCAGATTGAATCTTTAGGTTCTTATCAAATTTTCAGTAATCGTTTGCGGTTCTGGAATCACTTCCAGTTCTACCATACTCCCACTACTGTTTTCTGAAAAAATCCATTTTTATTAAAACTGTGGCGAGTCTAGAACAATATCACTATTGATCTTCCAGATGGTAGAAAGTCAACCCTCGTCATAGCCCGGGTCAACCCATAAACAGCCATTACAGAAACGTGCCTTGAGTTATCCGGAGTCTGGTTTTAAGCATAAGCCAGAAAACTCCCCGTACCTTAACATCGTTAAAATATGAACTGTTCTATATCCAATATAGAAACAAAGGCACTAATTTAATTGAACCAGATTCAAATCATGCAGCTGTCTCCAGTGCATGTCAACTAAATGGAGAGAAGCCGATCAGCATTACTCAACTTAGGAGTACTTCCAATTATGAGTAACCTGAAAGAGAAGCAACTTCTCTTAATCATTACTATCAACTGAATACCCTACACAAGTATCTACATCTTCGATCACCTTGAAGAATCCCGATACTTGCAACACCTGGTTCTCTACTTTATTCATATACCTATAACTTCTCAAAACTCAGACCTTGTGTTTCTACGAAACACTTATCTAAGAACTAGAGAAGTCATAAGTAAACCGAATATAGTACGAGGACCAACCCTTCTATCCTAATGGACACTGGACAACATACAATACTCTGTATAAGTCCCTTGAGTCTGATAACTCATTCCCTGTGTGTCGTAGGTTGAAAACTGTATTTATGGTTAAGAAGAATTACACCGCTGTTTAATGCTCCTTACCTAACCATCCACTGATATAGGTAAATGTCATGAACATAATTTCAAAAAGGTATATCTCACTCTATAAAAAATAGGCGTACAGATGCATCAATTTGAAATTGGTGCATAACAGCGGATATTCAAAACCAAATATTTGCCGTCCGGCAAACTACCCAGGCGATTTCCTCAAATATCACCAATTACAACGAATTCCGATATAATGAGGATGATCACCTAATTTCCAATAACTTACTCTCACTCATCATCTGTAAAACCATACAGATGTGAGAATCATATCTGGTAAATACATACCCTGGAGCAAGTGTCTAATTGGGAAATCAGTTTTCTTTTAACAGTACACAGCGAAACTGAAACATGTAAATGTTTCGAAGGGGTATCCGGTATTCCTAGTAATGCCTCTTCCATTATCCAGATTCACAACTGTAACCGTATACTTCTTTGCCATCTCGCCAAATCCCTTCATATGTCTTTAGTCATTACCTTCTGTACACCCTCTTAGGCTAAATGGTTTTCTTACTTCCCTACCGTTCGGCACCAGCCTATGGTTTGGAAGAAGACTATCCAATAAGCGTAATGGGTGTACTGTCCTAATCCTAGGAGCACTCGCAACCCGAGAGAAGGTAAAAATAAAAGATAACTGAATAAACCTTATTCCTATTTCTTCTGAACCAGAATCCATCCCCGAACTGGAACAAGTTCCTTTCGAGTTCGTATATAACCATACGATGGAGTATCCAATAAACTGTGGATCTTCGTAGTGATACGGAGTGTTCTGGAGAAATATAAAGGTGATGTAGGATCGGCGAAGAAATACTTGGTTTGGTCGTGAATAACAGTCGCAATTTACTTTGCCCTCTTACTAATCCCTTTATTTGTCTTTACTTAATACCTTCTGCACACCTTCGTTAGGCTAATTGGTTTTCTTCATTCCCTACCGTTCGACACCTACCTATGGTTTGGAAGAAGACTATCCAATTTGCGTAATAGGTGTACTGTCCTAATCCAAGGAACACTCGCAACCTGAGAGAAGGTAAAAGGAAAAGACAACTGAATAGTCCTAATCGTTTTCTCCAGAACCAGAAACCATTCTCGAATAAATTCCTCCGAGTTCGTATATAACCATACGATGGTTTTATCCAATGAAAGTGGGCGTTCGTAGTAATACGGGGTGTTCTGGAGAAAAGGGTAAAAGTAGGAGTGGCAAAGAGGTTTGCAACTCTGACAATCCAAAAGCCAGTGTTTAAGAAGGTTCGGTTAATTTGGTCACTGAGTCATAGTCTTAGGGTCGGGCCATGGTCGCTGCCAAAGAGAGAGAGAAAAGAAACACTCAGCATGCACTCTAACCTAGATCAGAATGGTTACCAATTTATCTAATCAGGAAACCTCCCACTGTACCATCAAATTCTCCTCCAAACCTGAAAAAAGAATTAGTCGGGATCACCTGAGGAGTAAACCAACTCATCAGTGGGAATCGGGATCCAACTATCATCGCATGATAACGTGACGGAATCCGCTCACGTTATCACACTCCAGAAGGTATGCGCATATCTGGCAAGTTTCAGTTTCTTTAGAAACTCCCGATGTGATTTTTGCCCCATGCTCTTATGACCTTGACTAAGGCCAACAAATCATAAGTCACATGTCAAGTTCTACCCCTCATTTTCCAGGTTAATTTGAACCTACCCATACAAGCCCTTGACTAGGGCCAACAAGGCTATACGACTATCCCAAACCTACGCATCTTCTATGCAGCAGAAAGGTAACAAGCAGCTACCATACACTATGCCTTGACTAAGGCCAACAAACATAGCATGTATACTACGTGCTACCCGTCTGAAATGACGGAGGGCTACGAATGGTTTTTGGCGAAAAACCTTTAACGTAATGAACTTGATATCGTTGAAGGAACCGGATAGCTTTTATAAAAATATAGTAGCGAAAACCTTTGCTAAAGAGGTCACTCCCGGTGAAGGGAACTCGGCTCTTTCCCCGTAGAATGAGGTGCAGGATATTCCAACTGAATACCACGTTGCAAAGCAAAAGTAATCGACTACAGTGAAGTTATTGCCCTGACGCATACTTCTGTCCAAGGGGTCACTCCCGGTGAAGGGATCTCGGCCCTTGCCTCGTCGACTGAGGTGCAGGATATTCTAACTGAATACCACTGTGCAAAACAAAAGAGAACGTCCTTACAATAATAGCTTTTTGAAAATTGTTCCAACAACATCAGAATAGGTTTGTTTTAGCTTGCATTGATCCGAATCAATGCAGTCCCATCAATTGATCACACCAATAAAGAATGAAAATAATGATGTACGTATATGCCATCCACATTCACCACTGGGTCCCGTCATCACTCGTTAGGTTACTTAACTAACGACAGAGCGGGGACTGGACTAGCGCGGATGCAAAACATATACAACATCTACTAGTGTATATATCAATATATAATAATCGCTCAAGGCGTGATAAAATGCAACATCACAGAAATGTAATAAGCATCACAGAACAATACAGATATCTGGGATCCCCGGGTTTCATAGAGCCGCTACTGAAACCCGACGTTCCGCTGGTTGTGTGGATAGCCCGTGCAATGAAATCCTAGACCCCTACGGGCACGGCAAGTTACCCGCCAAAACCTGAAGCGAGGCAGCCCCCTTCAACAACGCGAATGGACCACCCAGCACTTCACGGAATCCGGTAACTTGGGCACCCCTCCTGGGTCAACCTGTACCCCCTACGAGTGCGGCGAATAGCCCGCCAATTCTAGAGTAAATCCCCCTCCGTCTCAATGCCTTGAGATGCGGGCCCGTTGCCCTCTAGAACCCGGCTATCCGTGCACCCCTCCGCGGGATAATCCTAGTACAGAAAATAAAATATACATACAACGGGTGCATCGACCTCAGCCCGGTCGTGCCCCAAAAGAATAATATACAAACAGGCAGTGACGGCAGTCCACATGTCGGACGCTCGCCCCGCAATATCAAATGTACAAATACAACCAAACTGTACTACCGTTGCATCCAGACTATCCCCCACGACCAATCCGCAACATCACAGCACAACACAGAACATCAACGTGAATGTCACGTTCGCAAATCCGTCTAAAAGGGCTATAGCAGTTAGACAGGATTTACCGATCAAGTGACATTCACGGTCGCAGATATAATGTAAATACTGTGAACTAATATGTTTAAAATTTTCGATCGACTGAATTTTCCGAAGTAGGCCCCAAGCACTACTGTAGCACTCAAAAACATCTGGGCCCAAAAAGAATATACCAGAAACCCTATTTCCATGTCAGAGAACCACTGTAAAAATTTGATGCAGTGAAGCCAAAATTCGGTGGCGGATCCACGGCCAAAACGTGGTTTTGGCCGCAGATCCGCCGCTCTACAGTAACTTCAGCCTACCAAATTTTCACAGAATGCATAAAAAAACCCTGCACGTATTTTTACAATGTACCAAATAATTTTTAAAGCACCGGAAAAATTCGACAGAAACTTGACATGGAAACGCGGTTTTTTGAAAATCCGTTCGATCGAACTTGTAAACACGTTAGAGCAAGCTAGACTAGGTTAATGGCGTGGCTCTGATACCAGTGTAAGTGCATGGCGGCGCCCCGGCCGTCTGAACGAGGCCAAAATGCGGAAACGATACTTTTACAAAACTTGTAAACCGGCGCCACCACGCACTATAAAACCCGGATCAGGCCATTAACATACTCCTAGCTAACAAGAGAAGGGGTAGAGAGATATACCGAGCGATCCGTGTCCTTCGGTCTTCTCGTCGTCGTCCCGATCTCCCCGCGGAATCTCCGGTCTTCATCTCCTCGTCGGAAGGGCACCACATCGCCGGGTTCTTTTACGGGCTCCCACCTCTGGACCGAGGTAACTCGGGCACGAAGTTGGCGAGTCGACGTATCCAAGAATACTGTAGATGAAGTGTAGAAGCTTTTGTCTCAAAGGGGTTGTAAAGTTGCCATTTTTGGTGGAGGAATGAGATGAACTTTTGGAGATGGAGTTATGGAATTTTTCCAAGCCAAATGAGAGCAAAATGCTCTCTACAAATTTTTGGACAGCCCCCCTCTCTTGGAATGGCCGGCCAAAATCAAAGATGAGAGGAGAGAGTGAGTGGGGAAAAAATAATACAAGAGAGAGAAAGTGTGATGATGAGAAAAAATGATCACTGCACAAGTCTCCACTCCATCACCTAATCATAACCCAAAAGTCAAGCAATGATGATCCAATGAAGTCAATGGATGATGCACAATGATGAAGCAACCATGTGCCACAAAAAGTCTTCTCCTTTGTCAAATGCACAATTGCAAATAATCCCCTCCACCAAATTTCAGCCAAAGAAAGGAAACAAAGGAAAATGGCCGAAACGGAATGCAAACTGGCAACTTCAGAAAAACGATCCTATAATAAATTACAGGAAAACCCCGCGACTGTATATACATACCCGCATTTGTATTCCGACCGAATACAAATGCAATGAGACAAACTCTACACTGTACAATACTAGGATCCGGCTTAAACCAAAGCCCGCTAGTATTATCCGTCCGATCATGATCCGTGCAATACCGCACGTACATGATCGAACCCTGCCATATCTCCATACGGCCTCTACAGCGTTTCGCCCGAAGCTTGAGAAACGGTCTATGGGGGACTCTAAAGACTCGTCAATCCTTTGGCTGTGGATTTAACCACCAGCACGTCAGAGCTATTAGCCATACGTAACGGGCTACCAGGTATTGACCAAAAGGGACGTCGATGAGCGAACTCATCCTGACACCCTACTGAGCCTGTCAGTGACAATATCCGTACAGTCCGGTCCGTTAGTCTATGAGTATCGCATGGCGGGCCTAGGGGGTTGGTAAATGTCAGACCCCCAAAAGCGGTATAAGTCGTGTCGGAGTGTAGCCCAGAACACCCTCAGATACTACAGGAATACCTACCAGTAAATCTCCTGTCTTGGCTAAGGACTTCGTGTAATGGCTCTCCTAGACACAGCGCGACCTCACCCCCAATACCGGGAGAGACGAACCCCTGAAGATCCGCTCACTGCCTCCATGTGGCTCGGGACTGTACCCAACTAAAACCTGTTTACACGTCTCCCTTGAGCATGGTAGGGTAGTAATCAAAGTACAGTGGGAACTCACACGAGACAAATGACGATCTCAGCTCGATGAACTAACTTGTACACATGTCATCAGGGAACTGCTATCTGACGTCAGGTATAAGACCAACTAGCATGTTCCCGGCGAGTCCTGTCCGGTGTACTCATAACCCAATGAGCACCTGTATATATCTTAGGTGAACCAACTGACACCAGTGGCTTGTGAGACCGGCCGCCGCCCCTCGTCGGGGTCTCGACTGTATACACTAGTCTACTCTGGAGTATCGATGCCCTGCCTCGAAAACTCCCACGACTAGGGACCTTTTAAGGATGTGCTTATAGACCCCAGCTCCCACGTATATGATCGCCATCATACTGCTGGCTGTCAAGCAAGGATCCTAAGGGCTCTATCAACGCGCAATAGTGACTTATAAGGTCACCTAAAGCAGTACACGATGATAAAGATAAATCAGATAGTATACTATCATCTTGAGTAAGACTGTTCTAACGGTATAGGTCCTCCCTCAATCATTGCAATCACGTGCCTGTGATCCAATAATTGACTCTGAGGGCACTATCTCCAACAGGTGAATGTAGTACCTGATGCTCTTAGTCGCCAACCATTAGCAATGAATCTCACCGCTAAGTGGAAGCTTCAACAAGATTTGCATCAGATGGAGATTGAAGTAATCATGCCAGGTAATGCTTCAAGTTTGATGAGTTTACAAATTCAATCAACCATTGTCAATCAGATCAAAGCAGCTCAAGCAAGCGATGCTAAGTTGCAAAAGATCAGAGAACAAGTGGAGAATGGACTCAGAACAGACTTCATCATCCATGAAGACGGATCTTTGAAATACGGCAGCAGATTGTGTGTACCAAAAGGTCCGGTTCGGGAAGAGTTAATGAAAGAAGCTCACAGCTCTCCCTATTCAGTACACCATGGAGGTACCAAAATGTACAAAGATCTACGTCAGAATTATTGGTGGCATGGAATGAAGCGTGAAGTAGCCAGAAGCGTTGCAAAATGCTTGGTGTGTCAGCAAGTAAAGGCTGAACATCACAGGACTACTGGATTACTTCAACCGTTACCAATTCCAGAATGGAAGTGGCAACACATCACGATGGATTTTGTGACTGCTCTTCCTCGCAGCACAAAGGGTAACGATGCGGTATGGGTCATTGTGGATCGACTCACAAAGTCGGCTCATTTCATCCGATTTCGAGTTGGCCAATCAACTGAGACACTAGCAAAGAAGTACATGGAGGTAATAATCTAATTAAGATTTAAACTCTTCATAATGTACTATCTCTGATACCCATGAACTCATACAGGAAATTGTGAGACTTCATGGAGTACCGGTCTGCATTGTCTCCGATCGTGACACCAGGTTCCGATCGCAATTTTGGCAGAGTCTGCAAGCAAGCTTGGGAACAAGTCTGAACTTCAGCACGGCTTATCATCCACAAACAGATGGTCAGTCGGAACGAACTATTCATATCTTGGAGGATATGCTCAGAGCGTGTATATTAGACTTCAAAGGATCGTGGGAAGATCACCTACATCTTGTGGAGTTCGCGTACAACAACAGCTACCAAGCAAGCATAGGAATGGCACCTTTTGCAGCACTGTATGGAAGGAAGTGTCGATCGCCATTAAGTTGGGATGACATCGGAGATAGGGAACTTCTTGGACCAGAGATGATAGTAGCGACTGTTGAGGTGGTTCGTACTATCAGGGAAAGGATGCGCATAGCCCAAGATCGACAGAAGCACTGGGCTGATGCAAAAAGACGACACTTGGAGTTCCAGCCAGGAGATCACGTATTCTTGAAGATATCTCCGAACCGCGGAGTGATCCGATTTGGAAGACGGGGCAAGCTAAGTCCGAGATATATTGGACCGTTCGACATACTCGAACGAGTCGGTGAAGTGGCATACCGCTTAGCACTTCCACTTTCATTGGAAGGAGTGCATAATGTGTTCCACATATCCCAACTCAGAAGGTATGTGAGTGACCCCAGCCATGTTCTCGATCATTCCGAGCTCACTATACAGTCCGATTGTCTTGTGAGCAACAGCCTGTGGAGTTCCTGGACAGGAAGGTGAAGACACTTCGGAACAAGGAAGTTAACTTGGTTCGAGTGATGTGGAGGAAAGACACTCCAGGAGAGTCCACTTGGGAAAGGGAGGATGAAATGCGTACTAGATATCCACACCTCTTTGTAAACTAGTTCTCAAATAAAAGTTGTAAATTTCGAGGACGAAATTTTTGTAAGGAGGGTAGACTGTAACAACTCCATTTTTAATGTACAAAGAATTGATTTAAATTCAATGTATACTTGGAGTATTTATTGTTACTGATATCTCTTTAAGTATTTATTTCACTCCATAATTACAAGAAGGAGCTTGTAGCTCATTGGTAATACCTTGCATTGCTGAACCAAGCCATCAGAGTTCAAATCCCATACCTCACATTATTTTTAATATTATTTTGTTTTTGATTTTTTAGAATACCAACCGTTACACGTACGTTTCTCACAAATTTCCTTCTATACATAAAAAGTTAGATACACCATAAATCACCCCAGGAGACCCTCCACCCCCTAGCCTTCGACTCGGCCGGCGGACCGGCCGACTCGGTCAGGCGCCGCCGGCCGGACTCGGCCGGACGGCCGAGTTCCCAACATAGATGTTGAGCATCTTTGCTTAGTCTGTTAGTTATATGTATGCCCTAGAGGCCATTACTGTACATAGGATGTATATTGTAGTGGATGCTGGGACATATATAGGGAGGACTCTCTTGCTCGACATGATAGTATGCTATCTGGTTGCTCTTTACCTTAACGCGTATACTGATTGTCTCTCTGTTACATGTTGGTAAAGCCCTTAGGATGTGTACTTGACTACCTGGACTATGATGCAGATCATACTAGTGGGGACAGATAGTCTATAAGTACATCCTTCAAAGTCCCTAGTCGTGGGTGTATCGAGACGGGGCATCGATATACCAGAGTAGACTAGCGTATACCTTCTCGACCCATATAGATGGGCGATGGATGATCCCATATCCATTGGTGTTTGACATCAGAGATGATATACGGGTGCTCAGTGGAGACTGGGTACACTGGACGGACTCGCCGAGAACTCCCAGATGGTATTATACCTTACGTCAGATGGCAGTTCTCTGGTGACACTGGTACAGAGTAGTCTGTTGACCCGAGATCGTCATAGAGTCTTGTGTGGTTCCCACTGTGCTTTGATTTCCATCTTACCACGTCCAAGAAGGCATGCAAAACGGTGGTTTTTGGGTACAATCCCGAGTCACATGGAGGCAATGAGCGATAGGAGGGGATTCGTCTCTCCCGGTATAGGGGGTTGATGTTGCGCTGTGTTCGATTGGCTATAACCGGAAATCCCTGGCCAGGGTTGCTGAGATTTACTGGTAAGTGTTACCTGTAGTTTCTCAAACTGTTATAGACCTCATATCGACACGACTTATCGAGCTATTGGGGTCTGACGTTTACCACCCCTAGACGAGATATGCGACATATCAGACGACGAGACCGGACTGTACGGTAAGTGTTACTGGTTGGATTCACAGGAGTGTGAGCAGGCTTGCTCGTCGATCTTCTGATCGCTTAACACCCGGGTGGCCGTTACGTTTAGCAGACCGCTTGCGGCTTGTGGGTGCTTGATATGATCATCATCTGCTACCGGCGTATTGACGAGTCTTTAGAGTCCTACAAAGAGGTTTCCTGGCTCAAGCGAATCGAAATAGGAGCGCATATAAGATATGTGCAGGACCGAGAATAATGCGTGTATGTGATACCGTATTCCATTCTCGCGATGAATGTATCGATTGGTTATATTCGATATAACCTAGATATCGAATCAACGATTGATTCGATAAGCCGATACATAGGATACTAGTCGGTTATAACCGATATGACCGGATCGTTAAGTCAAGTGTTGATTTAATGATTTAATATATAATTATATATTTGATATATTATTTTGCATTAACTAGTATTGGTTCACTTTAAATGGATTTTCTCACTTGATGTGCAAGTTGTATATGTGATATACTTTTGTGCACATCTTTGTATCATGTTTGATGATGCTTGCTCATTTGGTTAAGTGTAAAGAATTAAACCTAGGTTAAGAAAGTGATTAGGGTTTTAATTATCCATTCTTTTATTTATTGATTTTGGAAAAAGAATGGGATAAGAATACAAAATGGTTGCTTTCATTTTTGAACCTTTGTGAAGCTTCATGAAGCTTTGACCAAAGTGACCAATTTGTCTTCATGCTTAACCCTAACCACTCTTCTAACCTTGGTCAATTCTCTACACCTAACCATGGTTCCTATTATGATAAGTATTCATTTCTTTTTCTTTTTTGATGGACTTATCATTATATTTCCTTCTTCTTGATCTTCTTCTTCAAGAAAGAAAGCTTGATGCCATCAATGGCAACTTGAGTTCTAAAGTGAGAAATCCAATTCTAAAGTGAACCCACCTCCTATTTCTTCACCCTCTACCTCTTGCCAAGTTGTTTTGGGTGTTTTCTTCACAAGTTTCACAAATTTGTGAAGTCGGAGCTTGAACTTGTGATGCCTCGACGTAGATCATCTTCGGCACGAAGCCGACGACCTAGTCCGCCCATTTCTCCGATCAAGCCGACGATTGAGTCCGGGATTCGAGATGGACAGCGAGAGGACGCCTACGTGGAGCCAAGGAAGTGGATATCCGGATCTACAAAGGTTGTAGCTTCTTATCTTTAGTTAAGTTGTTAACTAGATTCGTATATCGCCTAAAATTCTAGTTAACGATCCGTATTAGGGTTTCTCGGCACCCGTAAAATTTGAAATTGGCATGGTTGATGCCTTGTGAGACCTCCTTAGTGTGCCTAGGAACCCTACAGTGGTATCAGAGCCTAGATAGAGCCTTAGGCGATGCGTAGACGGAATTGGAAGTCCGATCGAACCAAAACCCAAACCCTAAAATGCTCTCTGTACATTTTTGTAATTCGTGGATTTTTCAGAATTAAAAATATGCAGAAAAAGCAGCAGGGAATCCTAAGAATTACTGTTCAACACGTGTCCATGATTCAACAAGAGTGCGGCGGAACCGCGGCAGAAGCAAGGCTTCGGCGGCGGTTCCGCGGCCGTAATGTCTCATTGTTCAATGAATTTTGCACAGTAACTCCTACTTTGCAGTGCTGGTTTTTATGGGAATTTTTAAAATTTATTCAAGAGTTGAATTTTCTGGGGTGTATTGGGAGTTCGTAGATTCGATCGGATTATCAGATTTTGTCTATGTGGCTTTCCGGATATATTGAATATGTTAAAAAGTTCGACCGGATATAAATACCCACCTTTTCCCCTGTCGGGAAATTTCCAAGTGTTGGATTTTTCTGTGGTTTAAGGACGTTCTAAGTAGTGCAAGTAACGCGATGGTCCCTCTAGAAGACAACAAACCTTAACTCGATTATGTGACCGTCTTGAACTGCCCTTTGAACATTCGGGTTTGGGGCAGTACGGCGTGCCACATGTGAGGCGTTGGCTTGACCCTTCTATGGCTGGAACTTTGGTACTGAGGCATGAAGTGAATGTCTTTGAACTTATTTCATGAGTTGAGCTGTTTCGGGAAAACTTGGGTGTTCGACTGTTCGATCGGAAAGTTTAACATTTTCTGTTTATCTGGAATGTGATACAACAATTGGAATTCACAATAAGTTATGAGATAACTGAATGAATGTTATAAACATAGCAGTTTAGTCTCACTTGATCGGTTGCCACGGAATTTTGATGTGATCAAAAATCCGTCGCAATCACGTAGCGTACGCGGATATTCGCCGATAAACTTAATAGACAGCTACACCCCTTAGCCCCGACCAAGTGACTGTAGGAGAACCCCGTCGCCGAAAGCATCCGTCCGGGTGCTCGCGGTAGCGGTGTTCCGCCTTGGTGCACTTCGTCGACGGTATCGGGGGTGCGGCCGCCTACTAAAGTTTGCGATGAGCATTCGATCAGGATGTCGGGAATCTTGTTGAATTTCCCGACTTGATATTGAAAAGTGTTTTCGATAATGAGACTAAAATGCGGGGTTTATAATTGTTAGGCATGTGATGTCTAAGGAATTCATTGGTTTAGGCATGCGATGTCTATGTAGGTTGCGGATTCCAACTGTTGTAGTTTTACACTTTCTTTTTTGTGACCGTAAGTGTAATATGTGATATCGCCGGTTTCGTTGCTATATGTCAACGACAATTGGGATGCGCATATTTATTTACGTTGATGACATGTGATGTTATGTGTTGCTAAATATGTTATATTGGATTGTCCTGATTGAATAGCCGGGGGTTTTATGTGAGATGAGTGTTTTTTTCATTTTCATTCATGTAAAAACTTGTATGTAATATTCTTTTATTGGGGCACTTCCAGGTTGCGGAAGTTGTCACCCTCTGTATATTATTTACTTTTCCGCACTAGGATAGACCCAAGGAGAGGAGCACAAGTAACCGGGTTCTGGAGTCCAGTGGGAGACCAACTCGAGGAGTCGAGTCCGGGTCTCCTAACTCTAGAATTGGTAGGGTTACTTGCCGCTCTCGTAGGGGTCTAGGGGTGTGGGTTTGGCTATTCATCGCGACCGTGGAATCCGTGTTTTATACTGGCTCGTATTGAAAACACGGACGTCCTAGTATATCCAATATTTCATATGATTCTTCTGCTGCGATATCTGTGATGTGATCATGTGATGTTCTATGATAGATACAGTATATAGTATATATGATATATTATATAGACGTTACTTATGTTTTGCACCCGCACTAGCCCTGCCCTGCTCTGTCGTTAGTTACCTAACCTAACGGTGCATGAGGGGACATCGAGGCGAATGCGGATGGCATAAGTGTACGTCGTATTTATCTGTGATGTTTAGGTATTTAAATGATGGGACTTCATTAATGTGATTAATGAAAGAAAAGAAACCTAAGATGTTGTAGAATCAAATTTTAAACAAAACAGGTAGCTACAGTTCTTGCTTTGCATAGCGGTATATATGATATACCCTGCACCTTATTCGATGAGGAAAGGACCGAGATCCCTTCACCGGGAGTGACTCCTTTAGCAATAACTGGCAGATGCTACACACTCGGTTTGACTTTTGATTGCTTCTATAGTTTCTGCTTTGCACAGTGATATATATGATATATCCCGCACCTCATTCGACGAGGAAAGGGCCGACGATCCCTTCACCGGGAGTGACCCCTTTAGCAAAACTGGAAAAGCCTCAAAATCACTCCATTTCACAACTTCATTTGATTCTACAACGATATCAAGTTCATTACGCAATAGGTTTTCAGAAAAACCAGTCGTAGCCCTCCGTCATTTCAGATAAGTAGTAGTTAGTATTCGTGCTGCGTTTGTTGGCCTGCGTCAAGGCGTAGTGTGCGGTAGCTAACTAGTATTTATCTGCTTATGCATATGATGCAGATTGGATTAGGGTAGTCGTACGACCTTGTTGACCTCCGTCAAGGGTCGTGCGGGTGGGTTTGATTCAATCAAGAAATGACGGGTTGAACTTGACTTGCACCCTGTGGTTTGTTGACCTCCGTCAAGGTCATAGGATACTTGGGGCAAAATATTATCGGGAATTTCAAGTGTTGAAATTTGCAATGAGATTGCATACCTTCTATGAGATAGTTGGATCCCGATACCCACTGCGAGTAAGAGTTACTCCTGGGAGAGTTTTGCACACTACAATTAGCCGATCAAGTAGGTGTCTAGAAAGGTGTCAACGGGGTTACGCCTCTGGGAAAACGAGGTTTACATTAATTAGGTCCGTGCGAAAGCACGGGGAACCTCCCTCAAAGTACCGACACTGGCCTGGCTGAAAGATCGACGAAGTTGTAGGGTGTAATTAATCCCGGCTAGTCTTTCCTTTTAGGGTTTGAAGGAAGATTTGATAAAAACCAATGGGAGCCATCCTGATTAGATAAGATAATAACCAATCTGATCTTGCACGAGCATACGCTAAAGTGTTTTCTTCTCTCTCTCTCCAGGTAGCGACCATTTCATGCCTTAATCAAGATAATAATATGGATGTATTGACCGAACCCGCATGTTATACTGTGCTGGGGAACGTTGGTTCCGTTCTTTCTTATAAGAGTTATAGGAATGAACAGGATATAGGGGAATACCAGGATTCCCATGCCACCCGATTGAAGAAAGTACATATTGATGCATTTTCTTCGGGTGTGTTCGTTACAGAGAACTGTTTCTCCATTTGCTCTACGTCCTGGGTATTAGATACCGGGTCGGGATCCCATATATGTAATCAGTTACATGGGCTTAGGAAAGGTAGAGAACTTGGAGAAGGTGATAAAGACATTAGAGTTGGAAATGGTGCAATTGTTGCAGCTAAGACTGTCGGGGAATATCACCTTGTATTACCAACTGGTAATACATTGGTTCTGAACAAATGCTATTACATGCCGAACTTGATATGCAACATTATATCGGTTTCTTTGTTGAGTAAAGAGGGATATAATTTTGTATTACAGGACAATGTTATGAACATTTTTTGTAACCAAAAGTTGGTTGGATCAGGCACGTTGTGCAATGGTATTTATGTTCTAAATCAATCAACAGTTCTGAGCATAACAAACACACACAAGAGGAAGAGTTCTGAACTGAACGAATCCTTCTTGTGGCATTGTAGACTGGGTCACATCAATGCGACACGACTAGCTAAGTTGCATAAAGATGGATATTTAAATCCGTTTGAATTTTCATCTTATGACACTTGCCAGTCATGTCTCAAAGGCAAGATGACCAAAACTCCGTTTACGGGACACGGAGAAAGAGTTACCGAACTCTTGGGACTGATACATAGTGATGTATGCGGTCCCATGTCTACACATGCCAGGGATGGTTCTTTTTACTTCATTACATTCTCTGATGATCTTTCGAGATTCAGACATATGTTCCTGTTGAAACACAAGTCCGAACCTTTTGAGATATTCACAGAATATAAGTTAGAAGTAGAGAACCAAAATGGGTAAAAGTATTATGTCCTTTGATGTGATCAAGGAGGAGAATACTTGAGCACGGAATTCCTGGACTATTCTAAAGGAGAATGAGATTCTCTCTCAGCATTACTCCTCCGTATACACCATAGCACGATGGTATATCGGGGTGGAGCAATCACACCCTATATAATAAGGTGTGCTCTATGATGAGTACTGCTGAGTTACCTATTTCCTTTTGGGAGTTATGCACTTGAGAAGCTGCATACCTATTGAATAGGGTTCGAATCAAATCAGGTGCCTACCATTTCATATGTGATATGGAAAGGGAAGAGCCCATATCTTAAGCTGGTTAAGATTTGGGGTTGTCCGGGCTATGTCTAAAAGCAAAATCCGGACAAGCTCGAGGCAAAGTCAGTTATGTAGAACTGGAAAGGTTCCAGCTATACAAACTACAGCAGATGATTTGATAAAACCAAAGGATTCAATAGTTACCAACGAACCTCAGCCTCTCCGCCGATCTAGTAGGGTTCCTCACCCGCCTGAGAGATACTTCGGTTTCTCTATGACAGTGGGAGCGAGGATTGCATCATGAGATGATGACCCAACTAGTTTCGACCTGGCCATCAGGAGTGAGACTCTGTAAGAATGGCTGGATGCTTAGTGATCTGAGATGGAATCCTTATACACCAACAAAGTATGGACTTTGGTTGCTATATCTGAAGGGTTAAATCCCCATCAGGAGCAAGTATATCTTGAGAAGATTACTTGGTGTACTTGGAAAGGTTGAGACTTTTAAAGATAGACATGTTAAAGGTTTTCATCATCGACCAGGCGTGGATAATGATGAATCCTTTTTCAGTGGCTATGCTTAAGTCCATCCAGATCCTACTTGCCACGCTACATACCATGACTACGATATCTGGTGGTTGGGTGTCATGACTGCTTTTCTAAATGATGTTTTGGAAGAGAGCGTCTATAAGTACACAGCCAGAGGGCTTCATAGACAGTGGGAGCAGCGGAAACGTGTGCAAGATGTTTTATGTGATAAAGCAGGTATCGCGGAGTTGGAACATCTGTTTTGATGTGTTAGTCAAAGAGTTTGACATCATCAAAATGGTAGATGAACCTTGTATAAACAAAAAGGTAGTAGGGAGTATAGTGACGATCCTCGTAGAGTACGTGGATGACATACTCTTGATAAGAAAGGAGTTTCCTATGCTACGCCCGGTCAATCTCCGCTTATCACAAGGATTCTCCATATAGGATCAAAGTAATACCTCCTAAATCCTGGGTTTTGGATCTATGAGATAGATCTAATTGGATGTTAGAATTCTCACTAGTTGTAGTGAGATGGTATCAATCGATCCTGGGGTGAATCACTGGAAGGGTTCCAGGGTGATAAGGACGACTGAAAGTCAGTCACAGGCATTGTCTTTACCTTCAGTAAAGGGGCGGTATGTTGGAAGAGTTCCAAGCTAGATACCGTAGCTAACTAGACGATAAAGGCTGGATACATCGCTACTTAAGATGCTACCAAAGAGGCAGTCTGGATGTATATTTGTTCATGAGATGAACTTAGTTCCTCCCATTGTGTGACAATGGAGTTGTGGCTTATGCCAAGGAACGTCCGTCCCATCAGTGATCCAGACATATTCTAAGGCAGTATCACCTGATCATGGAGATGGTTGATCTCCAGGGTGATCGAGGTTAGGAGAGTAGACTCAGAGGACAACACGGCGGATCCACTCACGAAGGCCTATTCCCAGAGAGAGATTTTTATGGGATGGTTGAGTATGAGATACTGCAACCACTGCTACAGATGGCCCTAGTGCAAGTGGGAGATTGTTAGTTATATGTATGCCCTAGAGGCCATTACTGTACATAGGATGTATATTGTAGTGGATGCTGGGACATATATAGGGAGGACTCTCTTGCTCGACATGATAGTATGCTATCTGGTTGCTCTTTACCTTAACGCGTATACTGATTGTCTCTCTATTACATGTTGGTAAAGCCCTTAGGATGTGTACTTGACTACCTGGACTATGATGCAGATCATACTAGTGGGGACAGATAGTCTATAAGTACATCCTTCAAAGTCCCTAGTCGTGGGTGTATCGAGACGGGGCATCGATATACCAGAGTAGACTAGCGTATACCTTCTCGACCCATATAGATGGGCGATGGATGATCCCATATCCATTGGTGTTTGACATCAGAGATGATATACGGGTGCTCAGTGGAGACTGGGTACACTGGACGGACTCGCCGAGAACTCCCAGATGGTATTATACTTTACGTCAGATGGCAGTTCTCTGGTGACACTGGTACAGAGTAGTCTGTTGACCCGAGATCATCATAGAGTCTTGTGTGGTTCCCACTGTGCTTTGATTTCCATCTTACCACGTCCAAGAGGGCGTGCAAAACGGTGGTTTTTGGGTACAGTCCCGAGTCACATGGAGGCAATGAGCGATAGGAGGGGATTCGTCTCTCCCGGTATAAGGGGTTGATGTTGCGCTGTGTTCGATTGGCTATAACCGGAAATCCCTGGCCAGGGTTGCTGAGATTTACTGGTAAGTGTTACCTGTAGTTTCTCAAACTGTTATAGACCTCATATTGACACGACTTATCGAGCTATTGGGGTCTGACGTTTACCATCCCTAGGCGAGATATGCGACATATCAGACGACGAGACCGGACTGTACGGTAAGTGTTACTGGTTGGATTCACAGGAGTGTGAGCAGGCTAGCTCGTCGATCTTCTGATCGCTTAATACTCGGGTGGCCGTTACGTTTAGCAGACCGCTTGCGGCTTGTGGGTGCTTGATATGATCATCATCTGCTACCGGCGTATTGACGAGTCTTTAGAGTCCTACAAAGAGGTTTCCTGGCTCAAGCGAATCGAAATAGGAGCGCATATGAGATATGTGCAGGACCGAGAATAATGCGTGTATGTGATACCGTATTCCATTCTCGCGATGAATGTATCGATTGGTTATATTCGATATAACCTAGATATCGAATCAACGATTGATTCGATAAGCCGATACATAGGATACTAGTCGGTTATATGCGATATGACCGGATCGTTAAGTCAAGTGTTGATTTAATGATTTAATGTATAATTATATATTTGATATATTATTTTGCATTAACTAGTATTGGTTCACTTTAAATGGATTTTCTCACTTGATGTGCAAGTTGTATATGTGATATACTTTTGTGCACATCTTTGTATCATGTTTGATGATGCTTGCTCATTTGGTTAAGTGTAAAGAATTAAACCTAGGTTAAGAAAGTGATTAGGGTTTTAATTATCCATTCTTTTATTTATTGATTTTGGAAAAAGAATGGGATAAGAATACAAAATGGTTGCTTTCATTCTTGAACCTTTGTGAAGCTTCATGAAGTTTTGACCAAAGTGACCAATTTGTCTTCATGCTTAACCCTAACCACTCTTCTAACCTTGGTCAATTCTCTACACCTAACCATGGTTCCTATTATGATAAGTATTCATTTTTTTTTCTTTTTTGATGGACTTATCATTATATTTCCTTCTTCTTGATCTTCTTCTTCAAGAAAGAAATCTTGATGCCATCAATGGCAACTTGAGTTCTAAAGTGAGAAATCCAATTCTAAAGTGACCCACCTCCTATTTCTTCACCCTCTGCCTCTTGCCAAGTTGTTTTGGGTGTTTTCTTCACAAGTTTCACAAATTTTTGAAATCGGAGCTTGAACTTGTGATGCCTCGACGTAGATCATCTTCGGCACGAAGCCGACGACCTAGTCCGCCCATTTCTCCGATCAAGCCGACGATTGAGTCCGGGATTCGAGATGGACAGCGAGAGGACGCCTACGTGGAGCCAAGGAAGTGGATATCCGGATCTACAAAGGTTGTAGCTTCTTATCTTTAGTTAAGTTGTTAACTAGATTCGTATATCGCCTAAAATTCTAGTTAACGATCCGTATTAGGGTTTCTCGGCACCCGTAAAATTTGAAATTGGCATGGTTGATGCCTTGTGAGACCTCCTTAGTGTGCCTAGGAACCCTACATAGTCAACCCCCCTGCACACACTAAATTTTTAGATCAGTTAAATAGAGCACATTAAACCTCTTTTACTCCAAATTTTAATGATTTTTATATAAATTTTACATTTTTTTAATTAAAAACCCTAACCCTAGCCTAACCCTATAAATACACCCCCTACCCTCTTCCCTCTCATCCTAAATTTCTGAGTCCACTCTCTCAAAATTCCAAGAGAACTTTGGTACGTTGGAAAACGAGCGAAAGGCGAAGCGCTGACGAAATCGACGGCGAAATTCCGGTGATAGTGCTAGGAACTCTCAACGACGATTCGACGCACCGGAAAACCCTCTACTTCCCTCTCACTCTCTAGTGTTGTCCAAACCCGTAAGTCCCCCTTTCTATCTTTCTTTTCTTTCATAAAAATACGAATTTACAAACCCGACGGAATCGGAACAAATCCGATTTCCGATTCGGTTTTCTATAAAATCTAACTTCTCACCAATACATTCATGCTTAAATATCTTTATGTTGACTATTAATCACTTAACAAATAATTTGAACAAGTTTCCTCACATGAAATGATAGCTTTCGCGATATATCGTATTTTTTCACTTAAATACCACAATATTTATTTTTCACAATTAACCCCTTAATATTGCTATACCTTAAAGTAGATCACGAGGTAATGACCTACCTCCACACACACGCAAATACAACCCTAAATGATATCATCAAAACTTAGAATAAGATAATACAAGATTTTACATTTAAATACCATTTTCTTAATAAAACCTTTTCTAAAAGTTTTAAGTCTGATACACTTTCAAAACAAATATCTTTTAATAGGAAATACGATATGTTGTGGACATCGATCGTTTATCTAAACCTGACTTTGTGGTGTCTAGGCTAGGCAAGTGAGAAAAGGTAACTTTAAAAGTCCCGTCTCACGATTCGTGAGCGGATCCCTCCTTTTCTCATTTGTACTTACCTGACTACAATTGGCGGTGAAGAGGTGATTTGAGACTTCTAACGACTTGTCGTTTAGACCATTTAGAAACAGTCTAGTTGAAATAGAAAACCCTAGAATCTAAAAATACGGAAAATTGACTTTTGCAAATAAATACCTTTTACTTTATAAAACCGTTTTCTGAAGGATTGGTATTTATAAAATCTTTGCAAAGCGCCACTACAACCCACCTTTGGGGAACCCGTTAGGGATAGTACGGTTTATCGTGCACCCTCGGCCTAGTAGTGCGAGATTCAGACCTCTGCAAGGAGCATTCAGACCTCCAGCACTACCTCTCACACCAGCCGTTCCTGCACCAAGGTACAATGTCTAGAGCTCGGGGTCTTCGTGAAACTGATCCAAGTCTTTCCCGGTGGGCTCGATCTCTGACGGGTCCAAAACACCTGACGACATTCAAAGAAGAAAGAAATAGAATGTCGTCAGCGAACAGGTCGCTCGGTAAGTCCCAATGATAATGAAGAATTAGAAAAGGCAGAATAAGAGGTATCTTTTAAAGTTGTATATTATTGTAGAATATTGTGTTCACGCTGTTGTTTGTAGCTTGGTACGGAAGGATGCCAGTGTATACGAGAGGGGTCTCAGTATGCTAGAGACCAGGGCAAACGGAATGTACAAGGAACCGTTAATCCATGGTACAACAGCAACGGAATATAGGTTAGGTGTCTTAATCTTACCGTCTCGTGCCACTTCTAACACCTTCCGCACCAATCTACCCCTTAAACCCCGTAGTGTTTTGATTGTATTGTTGTATTGTATTGTATAAGTTGGATGACTGACCAAAACAATGATATCAGTAAACAGATTGTAACTGCATAATCATGTAGACGGAAAGACTGGATAAAAGATGTATATCCATGGTTTGATTCAGTCAAGTTGTATAGATTGGTAACTGGATTCTTGGATTCATGTGTTCATATTGAATTGGACTATTGAAGAATGTAGATTAACTTGAATCATATTCAAGTTAGAAATAATCAGACTCAAATCCGAGTCAGACAGAAGAAATGTAAATCGAAGTCTTATAATTGCTAGGGTCCTTACGGTAATTTATAAATCTTGAGAGGGTTTTATATAAAAATACTTTTGTATAGTTTTTAAGATACACCCCAAGTATTTATTATTCGTTTTTGTAGTTATAATGAGTGTAATTTTATTTTGTGATATTTCTAGTGAAAATATTCTAATTACATAAATAAAGGTATTTATCTGTAATATTGATTTATTTGAAATTCATGGTATTTTAATGTAAAATTTATTCTTGTGATTTTGGAAAAAGGTGAAATATTTATATTATAACAAAATAGATATTTTAATGATAAATATACATATATTTAAACAAAAATAATTTCAATAAATATTTTATATTCTAAAAATCTCATTTTCTTAAGATGCCGTATTTTAAACCTTTCGAGACCGAATGCTCCTTGCGGAGGTCTGAATCTCGCACTACTAAGCTCGAGGGTGCACGATAAACCGTACTATCCCAAATGGGTTCCCCAAAGATGGGTTATAGTGGCGCTTTACAAAGATTTTATAAATACTAATTCTTTAGAAAACGGTTTTATAAAATAAAAGGTATTTATTTGCAAAAGTCAATTTTCCGTATTTTAGATTCTAGGGTTTTCTATTTCAACTAGATTATTTCTAAATGGTCTAAACGACAAGTCGTTAGAAACCTCAAATCGCCGCTTCACCGCCAATTGTGACCAGGTAAGTACAAATGAGAAAAGGAGGGATCCGCTCACGAATTGTGAGACGGGCCTTTTAAAGTTACCTTTTCTCACTTGCCTAGCCTAGACACCACAAAATTAGGTTTAGATAAACGATCGATGTTCACAACATATCGTATTTCCTATTAAAAGATATTTGTTTTGAAAGTGTATCAACCCTAAAACTTTTAGAAAATGTTTTATTAAGAAAATGGTATTTAAATGTAAAATCTTATTTTATCGTATTCTAAGTTTTGATGATATCATTTAGGGTTGTATTTGCGTGTATGTGGACGTAGGTCATTATCTCGTGATCTACTTTAAGGTATAGCAATGTAAAGGGGTTAAATGTGAAAACTAAATATTGTGGTATTTAAGTGAAAAAAATACGATATATCGCAAAAGCTATCATTTCATGTGAGGAAACTTGTTCAAATTATTTGTTAAGTGATTAATAGTCAACATAAAGATGTTTAAGTATTAATGTATTGGTGAGAAGTGAGATTTTATAGAAAACCGAATCGGAAATCG
The DNA here is from genome assembly GCA_030015575.1 of Agapanthus africanus. Lineage (NCBI taxonomy): Eukaryota > Viridiplantae > Streptophyta > Magnoliopsida > Asparagales > Amaryllidaceae > Agapanthus > Agapanthus africanus. The sequence continues at coordinate 353,933,731 of CM057351.1, forward strand.
GATTTGTTCCGATTCCGTCGGGTTTGTAAATTCGTATTTTTATGAAAGAAAAGAAAGATAGAAAATGGGGACTTACAAGTTTGGACAACAATAGAGAGTGAGAGGGAAGTAGAGGGTTTGCCGGTGCGTCGAATCATCGTTGAGAGTTCCTAGCACGATCACCGGAATTTCGCCGTCGATTTCGTCAGCATTTCACCTTTCGCTCGTTTTCCAACGTGCTAATTGCGCTCATGAATCTTCAGCTGTCTTGAAGCATAAGCCACAACCTTACCGTGCTAATGTAGAACACATCCTAATCCCTTACCGGATGCATCGCAATGCACTTCGAATCCTCCAGATTGATCCGGTATGACGAGTATAGGTGCTGATGTCAACCTTGACTTGAGTTCTACGAAACCTTGTTCGCATGCTTCTGACCACACAAATTCTTCATCTTTACGTGTGAGCTTGGTCAGGGGCGTTGCTATCTTTGAAAAGCCTTCAATAAACCTTCTGTAATATCCAGCTAAACCCAAGAAATTTCGAATAACCTTCACTGACTTTGGTGTAGGCCATTCGCTAACTGCAGAAATTTTTGTTGGATCCACAGAGATTCCTTCTCCTGATACGATATGTCCAAGAAAACCAACTTACTTTAACCAAAACTGGCACTTGCTGTACTTGGCATAAAGCTGATGTTGTCGAAGAGTTTCTAGGACAATTCATAGGTGCTCTGCATGTTCTTTCCGACTCTTAGAATACACCAGGATGTCGTCGATGAAGATGACAACAAACCTGTCTAAGTACTCCCGGAAAACTTGATTCATTAGGTTCATGAATATTGCGGGTGCGTTGGTCACTCCAAATGGCATCACTAGAAATTTGTAATGTCCATAGCGAGTTCTGAAAGCTGTTTTGTGAATATCAGCTTTCTTGACCATCACATGATGATAACCTGAACGAAGATCCAATTTAGAGAAAACACAAGATCCACTTAGCTGATCGAATAAATCATCGATGCGCGGGAGTGGATACTTGTTCTTTATAGTGACTTCGTTCAAGGCTCTGTTGTCGATGCACATTCTGTATGAACCTTCCTTCTACTTCACAAGTAGTACAGGTGATCCCCAACTTGAAGTGCTGGGACGAATCCATCCTTTCGCCAGTAATTCGTCCAACTGTGTTCGGATTTCCTTCAAACCTTCCGGACTTAAACGATCGGGTGCTTTGATCACCGGTTGTGCTCCTGGTACTAAATCAATACTGAATTCAAGAGCTCGATCGGGAGGCAAACCTAATATATCGTCAGGAAATACATCGTCGAACTCTCGAACCACATCTGGCCTTGATTCTTCCTCCGCTTGAGCTGCTGCAACTACTGCTTCACTTGGCTTCGCTTTGTAGGTATTTGGCTCCAGTGTATGGTCTCCGCTTTTGAAATAGAAGACCGGATGGTCTGGAATCTCGAATACTACCCTCCTTTGACGATAGTCTATGGTAACATAAAAAGTTCCAAGCCAATCCATTCCTAGAACCACATCGAAGTTCGGTATGTCCAGCACTTTGAAGTCAGCATAAAACTCTCTGCTGCAGACGACAACTGGACACAAGTTGTATCCCATAGTTTCTTTTAGAACGCCATTTCCGGAACTGACATTCCAGCTGGATACAAGCGGTGAGACTGGAATCGCATGGGTTCGAACAAACCGTTGCGACATAAAGCAGTGTGATGCTCCAGTATCAAACAGTGCTAGTGCAGGGATTGAGGATACTAAGATTGTACCTAAGGTATGTGGGATATGTTTTAGGTATAGGAAAATATGTAGCTAAGTAGCAGGATAGAAAAGCAAAGTTTGAAAAGAAAAGTTTACCAGTGATGACTTGGCCAGTGGCCTCAGCTCCTTCCACGGACATTGTGAAAGCGTGGCGCCTTGGTACATTCCTCCTGGCCTGAGGAGCATTCCTCGGAACGTTCCTTTGAGCTTGATGGAACTGACGAGGAGGTGGTGCAGCTTGTGGTCCTCTGGATGGTGCAGGTAGTGCAGGTCTTGGAGCAGGTGCCTGAAGAGCTGGTCGCTGCGAATAGGTAATTGCTGACCTGGGTGCAGCAACTGGGTTTTGTCTTTGGGGACAAGACCCAATATCATGAGTAGCTGAGCCACAGACTAAGCAAAAATGGTTGGCTCGACGGCAATCTTTCATCATATGTCCAGTTCTCTTGCAGTAGGTGCAAAACGCTGGGCTGGGACGATGGTTCGGTACTCCGGGTCGCCTTGGCATGAAAGGTGGCCTAGACGAGGCTCCACCTGCCATCTGGTTGGCAGGACGCTTGACTCCTGTAGACTGAGGTCTGCCCCTTGCTTTTATCACTGCCTCATAACTGCGGGCAGCTTCCAGAGCATCCTCATGAGTCAGAAATTTTCCCGTGGCTAGAGCAGCCTGAATCTCCGTGTCCAAACCTTGTTGAAAGCGACGGCTCTGATCTCGTCCGTCGGTATCAAGTGTGCCGCGAATCTGTTTAAGGATTGTGTTAGCTGTGTAGTATGTGAGATTTAAAAATTGAACTGTTGTGACATATCTTACCGGCTTAGCATAGTGAATTCAGCGTCGTACTCATCTACTGATTTGTCCTACATCGAACTCTGTTATAGATGAATGAACTGCTGCTCCATAGCAAACCTGGCAGTCACAGGGATGTATTTCGCGTCGAACTTCTCGCGAAAGGTCTTCCATTCAATAGGCTGTACCAGACGGCTTTCTTCCGCCTTCCACCAGTTGCGAGCATTTTCCGTGAGCTGTAGTTTCGCCACACGGATCCAAGCTATGTCTGACACTTGTGCTGCTGCCAGATCATCTTCTATGCTTTGTGCTCATTCTTCAGCTTCAAGAGGGCTTCCTTTTCCGGAGAACTGCTTGGGATGTAAAGCCCTAAATTGCTTTACTCCCGGTGTGTCGGTCTCAGGACGGTTCAGGAGTTGTTGCTGTCCCTCAAAAAGGCTGCGGATCGCCTTAAGTAGCACAGTTTGCTCGGTGGGTGGCGCAGGAACAGCTGGTGTGAGAGGTAGTGCTGGAGGTGTGTTGTTGACGTTGGTGCCGGTGTTGTTCGGGAAATCCATAACCTTGAAGAAAAATTTGGGTTAGGACAGATTCAAGTACATGAAATGATAAGATTCAAGGAATAGAAAATTGTAAGATTCAAGAAACATGAATTGTAAAGAATGTTTTAGTTGCTGGTTCTTGTGTTATCTTGCTTAGATTGTTCACGCAGAACAGAACTGCATAGTATGGTTATATACAGCTCTGACCTGCATGGGCCACCAACAAAACCTGTCACGCCCCGCTTCCCGGTGTACGGTGAAGGGGACGTGACGAGGTCCACTACGTATTTACTGTGAAGTAATTATGCTAAGCGTATCTAAGCAATATAAAGGTAATTCATAAGAGACAAGAAATATAAAAATATCAGCAACTTTATTAATAACATTCTTTTGTACAATGCATGAAAAGTAAATACATCTGAAATAAAAGCGATGCCTAAACAATGACATAACAGGAAATGAAAAATACTGAATAGAACAAGGTACAATGTCTAGAGCTCGGGGTCTTCGTGGAACTGATCCAAGTCTTCACCGGTGGGCTCGATCTCTGACGGGTCCAAAACACCTGACGACATTCAAAGAAGAAAGAAATAGAATGTCGTCAGCGAACAGGTCGCTCGGTAAGTCCCAAAGATAATGAAGAATTAGAAAAGACGGAATAAGAGGTATCTTTTAAAGTTGTATATTATTGTAGAATATTGTGTTCACGCTGTTGTTTGTAGCTTGGTACGGAAGGATGCCAGTGTATACGAGAGGGGCCTCAGTATGCTAGAGACCAGGGCAAACGGAATGTACAAGGAACCGTTAAGCCACGGTACAACAACAACGGAATATAGGTTAAGTGTCTTAATCTTACCGTCCCGTGCCACTTCTAACACCTTCCGCACCAATCTACCCCTTAAACCCCGTAGTGTTTTTATTGTATTGTTGTATTGTATTGTATAAGTTGGATGACTTATCAAAACCATGATATCAGTAAACAGATTGTAACTGCATAATCATGTAGACGGAAAGACTGGATAAAGGATGTATATCCATGGTTTGATTTAGTCAGGTTGTATAGATTGGTAACTGGATTCTTGGATTCATGTGTTCATATTGAATTGGACTATTAAAGAATGTAGATTGACTTGAATTATATTCAAGTCAGAAATAATCAGACTCAAACCCGAATCGGACAGAAGAAATGTAAATCGAAATCTTATAATTGCTAGGGTCCCTACGGTAATTTATAAAGCTTGAGGGGGTTTTATATAAAAATACTTTTGTATAGTTTTCAAGATACACCCCAAGTATTTATTATTCGTCTTTATAGTTATAATGAATGTAATTTTATTTTGTGATATTTCTAGTGAAAATATCCTAATTACATAAATAAAGGTATTTATCTGTAATATTGATTTATTTGAAATTCATGGTATTTTAATGTAAAATTTATTATTGTGATTTTGGAAAAAGTGGAATATTTATATTATAACAAAATAGATATTTTAATGATAAATATACATATATTTAAACAAAAATAATTTCAATAAATATTTTATATTCTAAAAATCTCATTTTCTTAAGATATCGTATTTTAAACCTTTCGAGACCGAATGCTCCTTGTGGTGGTCTGAATCTCGCACTACTAAGCCCGAGGGTGCATGATAAACCGTACTATCCCTAACGGGTTCCCCAAAGGTGGGTTGTAGTGGTGCTTTGCAAAGATTTTATAAATACTAATCCTTTAGAAAACGGTTTTATAAAATAAAAGGTATTTATTTGCAAAAGTTAATTTTCCGTATTTTAGATTCTAGGGTTTTCTATTTCAACTAGACTATTTCTAAATGGTATAAATGATAAGTCGTTAGAAGGCTCAAATCGCCTCTTCACCGCCAATTGTGGCCAGGTAAGTACAAATGAGAAAAGGAGGGATCCACTCACGAATCGTGAGACGGGCCTTTTAAACTTATCTTTTCTCACTTGCCTAGCCTAGACACCACAAAGTCAGGTTTAGATAAACGATCGATGTCCACAACATATCGTATTTCCTATTAAAAGATATTTGTTTTGAAAGTGTATCAAACCTAAAACTTTTAGAAAAGGTTTTATTAAGAAAATGGTATTTAAATGTAAAATCTTGTTTTATCGTATTCTAAGTTTTGATGATATCATTTAGGGTTGTATTTGCGTGTGTGTGGAGGTAGGTCATTACCTCGTGATCTACTTTAAGGTATAGCAATATTAAGGGGTTAAATGTGAAAACTAAATATTATGGTATTTAAGTGGAAAAAATATGATATATCGCGAAAGCTATCATTTCATATGAGGAAACTTGTTCAAATTATTTGTTAAGTGATTAATAGTCAACATAAAGATATTTAAGCATGAATGTATTGGTGAGAAGTGAGATTTTATAGAAAACCGAATCGGAAATCGGATTTGTTCCGATTCCGTCGGGTTTGTAAATTCGTATTTTTATGAAAGAAAAGAAAGATAGAAAAGAGAGACTTACGGGTTTGGACAACACTAGAGAGTGAGAGGGAAGTAGAGGGTCTGCCTGTGCGTCGAATCGTCGTTGAGAGTTCCTAGCACGATCACCGGAATTTCGCCGTCGATTTCGTCAGCGCTTCGCCTTTCGCTCGTTTTCCAACGTACCAAAATTCTCTTGGAATTTTGAGAGAGTGGACTCAGAAATTTAGGATGAGAGGGTAAAGGGTAGGGGGTGTATTTATAGGGTTAGGCTAGTGTTAGGGTTTTTAATTAAAAATGTAAAAATTATATAAAAATCATTACAATTTGGAGTAAAAGAGGTTTAATGTGCTCTCTGTAACCGATCTAAAAATTTAGTGTGTGCAGGGGGGTTGACCAAGCAAAGATGCTCAACATCTATGTTGGGGTCTTGGCCGTCCGGTTGAGTCCGGCCGGCGGCGCCGGACCGAGTCGGCCGGTCCGCCGGCCGACTCGGTCGAATCGGGCCGAGTCGGAGGCTCGGGGGTTGGGGGGTCTCTTGGGGTGATTTATGGTGTATCTAACTTTTTATGTGTAGAAGGAAATTTGTGAGAAACGCATGTGTAACGGTTGGTATTCTAAAAAATCAACAACAAAATAATATTAAAAATAATGTGGGGTATGGGATTTGAACTCTGGTGGCTTGGTTCAGCAGTGTAAGGTATTACCAATAAGCTACAAGCTCTTTCTTGTAATTATGGAGTGAAATAAATACTTAAAGAGATATCAGCAACAATAAATACCCTCGGCGCCGCCGGACGGCCGAGTCCCCAACATCGAAGTTGGGCATCTTTGCTTGGTCAACTCCCCTGCACACTTTAAATTCTTAGATCGGTTACAGAGAGCACATTGAAACTTTTTTACTCCATATTTTAATGATTTTTATATAATTTTTACATTTTTTTAATTAAAAAGCCTAACCCTAGCCTAACCCTATAAATACACCCCCTACCCTCTACCCTCTCATCCTAAATTTCTGAGTCCACTCTCTCAAAATTCCAAGAGAACTTTGGTACGTTGAAAAACGAGCGAAAGGCGAAGCGCTGACGAAATCGACGGCGAAATTCTGATGATCGTGCTAGGAACTCTCAACGACGAGTCGACGCACCGGCAAACCCTCTACTTCACTCTCGCTCTCTAGTGTTGTCCAAACCCGTAAGTCCCCCTTTTCTATTTTTCTTTTCTTTCATAAAAATACGAATTTACAAACCCGACGGAGTCGGAACAAATTCGATTTCCGATTCGGTTTTCTATAAAATCTCACTTCTCATCAATACATTCATGCTTAAACATCTTTATGTTGACTATTAATCACTTAACAAATAAGTTGAACAAGTTTCCTCACATGAAATGATAGTTTTTGCGATATATCATATTTTTTTCACTTAAATACCACAATGTTTAGTTTTCACATTTAACCCCTTAACATTGCTATACCTTAAACTAGATCACGAGGTAATGACCTACCTTCACACACACGCAAATACAACCCTAAATGATATCATCAAAACTTAGAATACGATAAAACAAGATTTTACATTTAAATACCATTTTCTTAATAAAACCTTTTCTAAAAGTTTTAGGTTTGATACAGTTTCAAAACAACTATATTTTAATAGGAAAATACGATATGTTGTGGACATCGATCGTTTATCTAAACCTGATTTTGTGGTGTCTAGGCTAGGCAAGTGAGAAAAGGTAACTTTAAAAGGCCCGTCTCACGATTCGTGAGCGGATCCCTCCTTTCCTCATTTGTACTTACCTGGCCACAATTGGCGGTGAAGAGGCGATTTGAGGCTTCTAACAACTTGTCGTTTAAACCATTTAAAAATAGTTTAATTGAAATAGAAAACCCTAGAATCTAAAAATACGGAAAATTGACTTTTGCAAATAAATACCTTTTACTTTATAAAACCGTTTTCTAAAGGATTAGTATTTATAAAATATTTGCAAAGCGCCACTACAACCCACCTTTGGGGAACCCGTTAGGGATAGTACGGTTTATCGTGCACCCTCGGCCTAGTAGTGCGAGATTCAGACCTTCGCAAGGAGCATTCGGTCTCGAAAGGTTTAAAATACGACACCTTAAGAAAATAAGATTTTTAGAATATAAAATATTTATTGAAATTATTTTTGTATAAATATATGTATATTATTAAAATATCTATTTTTTTATAATATAAATATTTCACCTTTCTCCAAAATCACAAGAATAAATTTTACATTAAAATACCATGAATTTCAAATAAATCAATATTACAGATAAATACCTTTATTTATGTAATTAGGATATTTTCACTAGAAATATCACAAAATAAAATTACACTCATTATAACTATAAAAACGAATAATAAATACTTGGGGTGTATCTTGAAAACTATACAAAAGTATTTTACATAAAACCCCTCAAGTTTTATAAATTACCCTGAGGACCCTAGCAATTATAAGATTTCGATTTACATTTCTTTTGTCTGACTCGGGTTTGAGTCTGATTATTTCTGACTTGAATATGATTCAAGTCAATCTACATTCTTTAATAGTCCAATTCAATATGAACACATGAATCCAAGAATCCAGTTACCAATCTATACAACCTGACTGAATCAAACCATTGATATACATCCTTTATCCAGTCTTTCCGTCTACATGATTATGCAGTTACAATCTGTTTACTGATATCATGGTTTTGGTCAGTCATCCAACTTATACAATACAATACAACAATACAATCAAAACACTACGGGGTTTAAGGGGTAGATTGGTGCGGAAGGTGTTAGAAGTGGCACGAGACGGTAAGATTAAGACACCTAACCTATATTCCGTTGCTATTGTACTGTGGCTTAACGGTTTCTTGTACATTCCGTTTGCCCTGGTCTCTAGCATACTGAGACCCCTCTCGTATACACCGGCATCCTTCTGTACCAAGTTACAAACAACAGCGTAAACACAATATTCTACAATATTATACAACTTTTTAGAAGATAACTCTTATTCTGTCTTTTCTAATTCTTCCTTATCTTTGGGACTTACCGAGCGACTTGTTTGCTGACGACATTTTATTTCTTTCTTCTTTGAATGTCGTCAGGTGTTTTGGACCCATCAGAGATCGAGCCCACCGGTGAAGACTTGGATCAGTTTCATGAGGACCCCGAGCTCTAGACAGTGTACCTTGTTCTATTCAGTATTTTTCATTTCCTGTTATGCCATTGTTTAGGCATCGCTTTTATTTCAGATGTATTTACTTTTCATGCATTGTATAAAAGAATGTTATTAATAAAATTGCTGTTATTTTTATATCTCTTGTCTTTTGTGAATTACCTTTATATTGCTTAGATAAGCTTAGCGTATTTACTTCATAGTAAATACGTAACGGACCTCGTCGCGTCCCCTTCGACGTACACCGGGAAGCGAGGCGTGACAGGTTTTGTTGGTAGCCCATGCAGGTCAGAGCTGTATAGAACCATACTATGCAATTCTGTTCTGTGTGAACAACCTAAGCAATATAAGATAAGAACCAGCAACTAAAATATTCTTTACAATTCATGTTTCTTGAATCTTACAATTTTCTATTCCTTGAATCTTATCATTTAATGTACTTGAATCTGTCCTAACCCAAATTTTTCTTCAAGATTATGGATTCCCCGAACAACACCAGCACCAATGTCTACAACACACCTCCAGCACTACCTTTCACACCAGCTGTTCCTGCGCCACCTACCGAGCAAACAGTGCTACTTGAGGCTATCCGCAGCCTTCTTGAGGGACAGCAACAACTCCTGAACCGTCCTGAGACCGACGCACCGGGGGTAAAGCAATTCAGGGCTTTACATCCCAAGCAGTTCTCCGGAAAAGGAATCCCTCTTGAAGCTGAAGAATGGGCACAAAGCATAGAAGATGATCTGGCAACAGCACAAGTGCCAGACATAGCTTGGGTCCGTGTGGCGAAACTACAGCTCACGGACAATACTCGCAACTGGTGGAAGGCGGAAGAAAGTCGTCTGATACAGACTATTGAATGGAAGACTTTTCGCGAGAAGTTCGACGCGAAATACTTCCCTGTGATTGCCAGGTTTGCCATGGAGCAGCAGTTCATTCATCTACAACAGGGTTCGATGTGGGACAAATCAGAAGATGAGTACGACACTGAATTCACCATGCTAAGCCGGTAAGATATGCCACAACAGTTCAATTTTTAAATCTCATATACTACACAGCTAACACAATCCTTAAACAGATTCACGGCACACTTGATACCGACGGACGAGATCAGAGCCCATCGCTTTCAACAAGGTCTGGACACGGAGATTCAGGCTGCTCTAGCCACAGGAAAATTTCTTACTCATGAGGATGCTCTGGAAGCTGCCCGCAGTTATGAGGCGGTGATAAAAGCAAGGAGCAGACTTCAGTCTGAAGGTGTCAAACGCCCTGCCAACCAGATGGCAGGTGGAGCCTCATCCTGGCCACCTTTCGTGCCAAGGCGACCCAGAGTACCGAACCATCGTCCCAGCCCAGCCTTTTGCACTTACTGCAAGAGAACATGGCATATGATGAAAGACTGCCGTCGAGCCAACCGTTTTTGTTTAGTCTGCGGCTCAGCTACTCATGATATTGGGTCTTGTCCCCAAAGACAAAACCCAGTTGCTGCACCCAGGTCAGCAATTACCTATCCGCAGCTACCAGCTCTTCAGGCACCTGCTCCAAGACCTGCACTACCTGCACCACCCAGAGGACCACAAGCTGCACCACCTCCTCGTCAGTTCCATCAAGCTCAAAGGAACGTTCCGAGGTGTCACGCCCCGCTTCCCAGAGTACGCAAGATTGGGCACGTGGCATAGCCAACCATGCTACCTGTGGGTAGGAAATATCCATCCACAGTCACATTTCGGTTGTGGAGATATCAAGAACAAAATAATAAACTAATCTAATACATGTCCAAATCCATAATAACAAGAATCAATAAACAATAAGTGCGGAAGCAAATGATCCAATACAATAAATAAACAGTACGTCCCATAATGCGGGCTAACATCTGGAAATGAAATGAAATAAATAAACTAAACCCTAAGGAACTCACAGTTCAGCCTGCTGGCTGAAGTACCCCTGCTCGGTCGACGATAGTGGTAAGGAATCTGGGCCATGCAAAACCCAGACGTCAGCGCGTCATGTCAACCAATTAATATAATATAAACATGGTAATAAGCAATATTATGAAACAACAGTGCAGGGTAATGTGCCATGGGTAACTAAACTGTTCTATCAGGTTTCTACTCTAAAGTCTTTGAAATCAATTGATGAATCGTCGATGTAACTCAATAGTATCCCGTGCGTGCCCGGAACCACGGTCAAGGTTCTTGAGGCTGAATCCGAGACGTGCCGCTAGGCAGTAAAGATAGGTAGTAGGATGGACGAGTGATGTCAGCATCATCACTTCCGGACTGGCCAAGCCCGTAAGACTGATCAGAACAAGTATCGAACTGTTGAGTTACAAGTCGGTTTCACCTTTGATTTCCCCATACCCCCAAGTTATGTATGTCAGGTCAGGTATTCAGTAGTCCAGGATTAATGTCAATCCAGAATCAGGTAAAAACAGGTATGTCTGGATAGACAGCAGGAATGGTCCATGAGGACCCCAAGTCAGGTTGTAGTCCAATAGGTTGAGTCAGTATGTATAGGGTGTCATGTCCGGTGTATCAGTACATGTGTCAGGTGTATCAAGATCGGTCAATATGTAATGCAATCAAATGTATGCTGATAACAGGTATAGTAACGAATAAGGAACAACAGCAGGAACAGTAAATAACAATATTATTCCATGTAAACACAGTGATGCTTTGTATTCTCTTATTAACAGGTTCAAGCACCCTTGGGGTGCAATAATTCCAGTGTAGCGCAAAATTAATAACAGCAGACAATAAAGATATAAGTGTGCGACTATTATCCTCTAAGTAGTAAAATGATTAGCAGGTAGTTGTTATTAAGGTTACGGTGGCAAAATACGATTTAGGTGGCAGTATTATAATGTACATCATATTTCGTCCAATGAGACAAGTAGCAATACTTAGTTAATATAGCAAGTTTGTGAGTCAAACATTTAATTAGTTTAACGTAGCATGTAGCAAGAAATCTTGCCTCGACGGTTTCGCAAACCGGAAAGCACGGATGCAATGTCGGCAGAAAACACGAGACGGGTGCACGGGCTACGGATCGAGTCCCAACAGCGAACAGCGGGACCACACGGACCAGGGTACTTCGCTGGAGCGTCGGGTCAAAACGACGGTACGGTCGGAATCCGGCAAAAGTTATCGGCAACGAAGTTAGCAACACGATATACGTAATAAGATCAGCGGGGGGGGTTTAACATGAATGGAAAGCTAAAAGGATGCTTACAGGGAAGAACCAGGGCAACCACGACGGGTTCGACGGCGAGGGGCGCCGGCGGCGAACAGGGAACGCGGCTGCAGTGCTGGAGGCGGTTGGGTCGGGTCGTGCTGTGAGTAGGGGGGAGGTAGAGGCCTGGTTTGGGTTGCAGGGGGAGAGGAAGTGGTCGGCGGTGGCGCAGGCAACGACGACGAGGGTCGACGGGGCTTTCTCCGGCGAACTAGAGGGTTAAGCGATGGGGTTGGGCTCGGGTTCTGATGTAGCACCGGCGAGGGAAGGAGGAGGGAGGTCGGGGCTGATGCGCAGGTGATGAGGAGGACGAGCGGGGGCCGACGAGGAAGTGGGGTCGCCGGCGGTGGGCGGTGCAAGTGACGGTGGCGCTGGCCGAGCGCTGGAAAGAGAACGGAGGAAGGAGGGGTGCGCGGTCGAGGTTGCGGAGGCAGGGTGATGGCGGTGGTGGTCTCGTCGGCGCGGTGACTGCGGCGGCGACGGCGACGGGATGGCTAGGGTTAGGGTTTGGGTTCTCGTGGTGGGTTTCTCATGGGGATGAGGAGGAACAGAGGGCTGCGTAAAATATATATGAAGAGAGAGAGAGAGAAGATTATTAGAGAGAGGGAGAGAGATTTTAGAGATAGAGAGAGAAGGAGATTAGAGAGAGATAGAGAGAGACGGAGAGAGAGAGAGATTGGATCGGGGGGCCCACGAGGTGATTTAGGCGCTCGTGATAGGCTGAGGAGGTACGGAAATCTCTAAAAGGCAAAATTTTAAGGGATTAAGAGATTTACGTTATATATATAGTAACAGGAAAAATCTTATATAGTTATAATAATATTAAATTAAAATGGGTAAATCGGCGCTAAATGAAACATTTCCAAATCGCGCCCGGGTCGCGCCCAATTGTTTCAAATTCAAATTATAGGATTTTAAGCGGGTTCCAAATTTTGAAAAGAGGTGTTTTATGATAAAAATGCATGCCCCTAAGTCGGACACTTGCACGCGCGCGTAGTCGTCCAAACTTGCCCGTTTCACCGAACGGGACGGAATCTCGACACGCGGACGCTACCACGCGACTAGTGGCGACGAGTAGGCCAACACGGATATTTTTAATTTCATTTTAGGTGTTAAAATTTGTTATGTGCCAAAATGACTTAACCGGTTAAAATTTAGCAATAAACACCAAACGATCAGGATAATTGGAATGAGCAATGTATAACACCTCAACTAGCAATAGAAATAGTATTATCTGGGCTCGGGTGTTACACGAGGAATGCTCCTCAGGCCAGGAGGAATGTGCCAAGGCGCCAGGCTTTCACGATGTCCGTGGAAGATGCTGAGGCCACTGGCCAAGTCATAACTGGTAAACTTTTCTTTTCAAACTTTGCTTTTCTATCCTGCTACTTAGCTATATATTTTTCTATACCTAAAACATATCCCACATACCTTAGGTACAATCTTAGTATCCCCAATCCCTGCACTAGCACTGTTTGATACTGGAGCATCACACTGCTTTATGTCGCAACAGTTTGTTCGAACCCATGTGATTCCAGTCTCACCGCTTGTATCAAGCTGGAATGTCAGTTCAGGAAATGGCGTTCTAAAGGCAACTATGGGATACAGCTTGTGTCCAGTCGTCGTCTGCAGCAGAGAGTTTTATGCTGGCTTCAAAGTACTGGACATACCGAACTTCGATGTGGTTCTAGGAATGGATTGGCTTGGAACTTTTTATGCTACCATAGACTGTCGTCAAAAGAGGGTAGTATTCGAGATTCCATACCATCCGGTCTTCTATTTCAAAAGCGGAGACCGTACACTGGAGCCAAGTACCTACAAAGCGAAGCCAAGAGAAGCAGTAGTTGCAGTAGCTCAAGCGGAGGAAGAATCAAGGCCAGATGTCGTTCGAGAGTTCGACGATGTATTTCCTGACGATATATCAGGTTTGCTTCCTGATCGAGCTTTTGAATTCAGTATTGATTTACTACCAGGAGCACAACCGGTGATCAAAGCACCCTATCGTTTAAGTCCGGAAGGTTTGAAAGAAGTCCGAACACAGTTGGACAATTACTAGCGAAAGGATGGATTCGTCCCAGCACTTCAAGTTGGGGATCACCTGTACTACTTGTGAAGTAAAAGGAAGGTTCATACAGAATGTGCATCGATTATAGAGCCTTGAACGAAGTCACCATAAAGAACAAGTATCCACTCCCGCGCATCGATGATTTATTCGATCAGCTAAGTGGATCTTGTGTTTTCTCTAAATTGGATCTTCGTTCAGGTTATCATCAGGTGAAGGTCAAGGAAGCTGATATTCACAAAACAGCTATCAGAACTCGCTATGGACATTACGAATTTCTACTGATGCCATTTGGAGTGACCAACGCACCCGCAATATTCATGAACCTAATGAATCAAGTTTTCTGGGAGTACTTAGACAGCTTTGTTGTCATCTTCATCGACGACATCCTGGTGTATTCTAAGAGTCGGAAAGAACATGCAGAGCACCTACGAATTGTCCTAGAAACTCTTCGACAACATCAGCTTTATGCCAAGTACAGCAAGTGAGAGTTTTGGTTAAAGCAAGTTGGTTTTCTTGGACATATCGTATCAGGAGAAGGAATTTCTGTGGATCCAGCGAAAGTTTCAGCAGTTAGCGAATGGCCTACACCAAAGTCAGTGAAAGATATTCGAAATTTCTTGGGTTTAGCTGGATATTACAGAAGCTTTATTGAAGGCTTTTCAAAGATAGCAACGCCCCTGACCAAGCTCACACGTAAAGATGAAGAATTTGTGTGGTCAGAAACATGCGAACAAGCTTTCGTAGAACTCAAGTCAAGATTGACATCAGCACCTATTCTCGTCATACTGGATCAATCTGGAGGATTCGAAGTGCATTGCGATGCATCCGGTAAGGGATTAGGATGTGTTCTACATCAGCACGGTAAGGTTGTGGCTTATGCTTCAAGACAGCTGAAGATTCATGAGCGCAATTATCCGACGCATGATCTGGAGTTGGCAGTCGTCATCTTTGCTCTCAAGATTTGGCATCATTATCTACTTGGTGAACGAGTGAACATCTACACAGATCATAAGAGCCTGAAGTATGTGTTTACTCAGAAGGAGTTGAATATGCGGCAGAGAAGATGGTTAGAACTCATGGCGGACTTTGACATCAACTTGCAATATCACCTGGGAAGGTGAATGTAGTACCTGATGCTCTTAGTCGCCAACTATTAGCAATGAATCTCACCGCTCAGTGGAAGATTCAACAAGACTTGCATCAGATGGAGATTGAAGTAGTCATGCCTGGTAATGCTTCAAGTTTGATTAATTTACAAGTTCAATCAACCATTGTCAATCAGATCAAAGCAGCTCAAGCAAGCGATGCTAAGTTGCAAAAGATCAGAGAACAAGTGGAGAATGGACTCAGAACAGACTTCATCATCCATGAAGACGGATCTTTGAGATACGGCAGCAGATTGTGTGTACCAAAAGGTCCTGTTCAAGAAGAGTTAATGAAAGAAGCTCACAGCTCTCCCTATTCAGTACACCCTGGAGGTACCAAAATGTACAAAGATCTACGTCAGAATTATTGGTGGCATGGAATGAAGCGTGAAGTAGCCTGAAGCATCGCAAAATGCTTGGTGTGTCAGCAAGTAAAGGCTGAACATCACAGGACTGCTGGATTACTTCAACCGTTACCAATCCCAGAATGGAAGTGGCAACACATCATGATGGATTTTGTGACTGCTCTTCCTTGCAGCACAAAAGGTAATGATGCGGTATGGGTCATTGTGGATCGACTCACAAAGTCGGCTCATTTCATCCTATTTCGAGTTAGCCAATCAACTGAGACACTTGCAAAGAAGTACATGGAGGTAATAATCTAATTAAAATTTAAACTCTTCATAATGTACTATCTCTGATACCCATGAACTCATACAGGAAATTGTGAGACTTCATGGAGTACCGGTCTGCATTGTCTCCGATCATGACACCAGGTTCCGATCGCAATTTTGGCAGAGTCTGCAAGCAAGCTTGGGAACAAGTCTGAACTTCAGCACGGCTTATCATCCACAAACAGATGGTCAGTCGAAATGAACTATTCAGATCTTGGAGGATTTGCTCAGAGCGTGTATGCTAGACTTCAAAGGATCGTGGGAAGATCACCTTCACCTTGTGGAGTTCGCGTACAACAACAGCTACCAAGCAAGCATAGGAATGGCACCTTTTGCAGCACTGTATGGAAGGAAGTGTCGATCGCCATTAAGTTAGGACGACATCGGAGATAGGGAACTTTTTGGACCAGAGATGATAGTAGCGACTGTTGATGTGGTTCGTACTATCAGGGAAAGGATGCGCATAGCCCAAGATTGACAGAAGCACTGGGCTGATGCAAAGAGACGACACTTGGAGTTCCAGCCAGGAGATCACGTATTCTTGAAGATATCTCCGAACCGCGGAGTGATCCGATTTGGAAGACGGGGAAGCTAAGTCTGAGATATATTGAACCGTTCGACATACCCGAACGAGTCGGTGAAGTGGCATACCGCTTAGCGCTTCCACCTTCATTGGAAGGAGTGCATAATGTGTTCCACATATCCCAACTCAGAAGGTATGTGAGTTACCCCAGCCATGTTCTCGATCATTCCGAGCTCACTATAGAGCCCGATTTGTCTTGTGAGCAACAGCCTGTGGAGATTCTGGACAGGAAGGTGAAGACACTTCGGAACAAGGAAATTAACTTGGTTCGAGTGATGTGGAGGAAAGACACACCAGGAGAGTCCACTTGGGAAAGGGAGCATGAAATGCGTACTAGATATCCACACCTCTTTGTAAACTAGTCCTCAAATAAAAGTTGTAAATTTCGAGGACGAAATTTTTGTAAGGAGGGTAGGCTGTAACAACTCCATTTTTAATGTACAAAGAATTGATTTAAATTCAATGTATACTTGGAGTATTTATTGTTGCTGATATCTCTTTAAGTATTTATTTCACTCCATAATTATAAGAAGGAGCTTGTAGCTCATTGGTAATACCTTGCACTGCTGAACCAAGCCACCAGAGTTAAAATCCCATGCCCCACATTATTTTTAATATTATTTTGTTTTTGATTTTTTAAAATACCAACTGTTACACGTGCGTTTCTCACAAATTTCCTTCTACACATAAAAAGTTAGATACACCATTAATCACCCAAGGAGACCCCCTACCCCGCGAGCCTCCGACATAGAAGATGAGCATCTTTCCTTGGTCAACCCCCCTGCACACACTAAATTTTTAGATCGGTTACAGAGAGCCCATTAACCCCCATTTACTCCATTTTTTAATGATTTTTATATAATTTTTACATTTTTTAAATTAAAACCCTAACCCTAGCCTAACCCTATAAATACACCCCCTACCCTCTACCCTCTCATCCTAAATTTCTGAATCCACTCTCTCAAAATTCCAAGAGAACTTTGGTACGTTGGAAACTAGCGAAAGGCGAAGCGCTGACGAAATCGACGGCGAAATTCCGGTTATCGTGCTAGGAACTCTCAACGACGAATTGACACACCGGCAAACCCTCTACTTCCCTCTCACTCTCTAGTGTTGTCCAAACCCATAAGTCCCCATTTTCTATATTTCTTTTCTTCCATAAAAATACGAATTTACAAACCCGATGGAATCGGAGCAAATCCGATTACCGATTCGGTTTTCTATAAAATCTCACTTCTCACCAATTCATTCATGCTTAAACATCTCTATGTTGACTATTAATTACTTAACAAATAATTTGAACAAGTTTCCTCACATGAAATGATAGCTTTCGCGATATATCGTATTTTTTCACTTAAATACCACAATATTTAGTTTTCACATTTAACCCTTTAACATTGCTATACCTTAAAGTAGATCACGAGATAATGACCTACCTCCACACACACGCAAATACAGCCCTAAATGATATCATCAAAACTTAGAATACGATAATACAAGATTTTACATTTAAATACCATTTTCTTAATAAAACCTTTTCTAAAAGTTTTAAGTCTGATACATTTTCAAAACAAATATCTTTTAATAAGAAATACGATATGTTGTGGACATCGATCGTTTATCTAAACCTGACTTTGTGGTGTCTAGGCTAGGCAAGTGAGAAAAGGTAACTTTAAAAGGCCCGTCTCATGATTCGTGAGCGGATCCATCCTTTTCTCATTTGTACTTATCTGGCCACAATTGGCGGTGAAGAGGCGATTTGAGGCTTCTAACGACTTGTCCTTTAGACCATTTAGAAATAGTCTAGTTGAAATAGAAAACCTTAGAATCTAAAAATACGGAAAATTGACTTTTGCAAATAAATACCTTTTACTTTGCAAAACCGTTTTCTAAAGGATTAGTATTTATAAAATCTTTGTAAAGCGCCACTACAACCCACCTTTGGGGAACCCGTTAGGGATAGTACGGTTTATCGTGCACCCTCGGCCTAATAGTGCGAGATTCAGACCTCCGCAAGGAGCATTCGGTCTCGAAAGGTTTAAAATACGACATCTTAAGAAAATGAGATTTTTAGAATATAAAATATTTATTGAAATTATTTTTGTATAGATATATGTATATCATTAAAATATCTATTTTTTTATAATATAAATATTCCATTTTTTCTAAAAATCACAAGAATATATTTTACATTAAAATACCATGAATTTCAAATAAATCAATATTACAGATAAATACCTTTATTTATGTAATTAGGATATTTTCACTAGAAATATCACAAAATAAAATTACACTCATTAAAATTATAAAGACGAATAATAAATACTTGGGGTGTATCTTGAAAACTATACAAAAGTATTTTTACATAAACCCCCCTCAAATTTTATAAATTACCCTAAGGACCCTACCAATTATAGAACTTCGATTTACATTTCTTTTGTCTGACTCGGGTTTGAGTCTGATTATTTCTGACTTGAATATGATTCAAGTCAATCTACATTCTTTAATAGTCCAATTCAATATGAACACATGAATCCAAGAATCTAGTTATCAATCTATACAACTTGACTGAATCAAACCATGGATATACATCCATTATCCCGTTATTCCATTTACCTGATTATGCAGTTACAATCTGTTTACTGATATCATGGTTTTGGTCAGTCATCCAACTACACAATACAATACAACAATACAATCAAAACACTACGGGGTTTAAGAGGTAGATTTGTGCGGAAGGTGTTAGAAGTGACACGAGACGGTAAGATTAAGACACCTAACCTATATTCCGTTGCTGTTGTACCGTGGCTTAACGGTTCCTTGTACATTCCGTTTGCCCTGGTCTCTAGCATACTGAGACCCCTCTCGTATACACCGGCATCCTTCTGTACCAAGCTACAAACAACAGCGTAAACACAATATTCTACAATATTATACAACTTTTTAGAAGATATCTCTTATTCTGTCTTTTCTAATTCTTCCTTATCTTTGGGACTTACCGAGCGACTTGTTTGCTGACGACATTCTATTTCTTTCTTCTTTGAATGTCGTCAGGTGTTTTGGACCCGTCAGAGATCGAGCCCACCGGTGAAGACTTGGATCAGTTTCATGAGGACCCCGAGCTCTAGACAGTGTACCTTGTTTTATTCAGTATTTTTCATTTCCTGTTATGCCATTGTTTAGGCATCGCTTTTATTTCAGATGTATTTACTTTTCATGCATTATACAAAAGAATGTTATTAATAAAGTTGCTGTTATTTTTATATATCTTGTCTCTTGTGATTTACCTTTATATTGCTTAGATACGCTTAGCGTATTTACTTCACAGTAAATACGTAGCGGACCTCGTCGCATCCCCTTCGTCGTATACCGGAAAGCGGGACGTGACACAATGTACAAGCAGATAACCGCAAACCCACCTAAAAGCAAAGGTCTCACTGCCTAACGTAGCGGTATCCGCAAAAGTAGAGATAATAAGACACCCTGCCGCGACTACTCTGAGGGAAAGTCCTGCAAAACACTGTGGCACAACGGGGGTGAGTTGCCAACTCGTGAATAGTAAATAATATCATACTGTAATCGCAGGTATGCACGAACAACGATCTATCTATCATATGTAATCCGATAGCATAAGTATGATAAGTGAATATGCAACAATCATGTAAAGGTACATTATCAGGGTACTAAAACTACATGAAACAATGCATAACAACAATAATCCTGAGTGTGTGGGATGATACAATAAAATCTCATGCAAAATCATCAGCATGGGAAAACACCAGTGTCCCTCACTGACACATCAAATCCCAAATCCTCAGGCACCGCATCCTCAGATTGGCCCTCACATCCTGTAAGTCTCATGGAACCTGAGTGTCTATCATCGACACCCGAAATATCATGAAAACATATACCTGTAAGTATATATAAGGATATCAACCCCGTATCTCCACCGACGATACGTAAAAATCATGAAAACCTGAGTATCTAACACCGACACTCGAAACATCATGAAACCCGTGTCTAACATCGAGACGTAAATCCTCATAACTCAGGCGCTGTCACCATGACTGGCCCTGACGATATGTCATACCTCACTCCGGTCGGTATCCTTATGATAACCGTCGAGTCCAAATACAATCACCGGTAGGTAGTGGTCCCACCGCCAGGCTTATCGTCTACACCATGAAATCACTACTCGCCCTGGGGTACCATACCGGGTCTACCATGTACCCGCAGACGTTGCCTCCCGCTCCTCGAATTGGGTATCACAAGCCAAATCTCAGGACCGAGAAATCACATGGTGGACGCACTGAAATATCATATCAAGAGAAACCGGGTTTTCAAACAATACATAATTTTCTTGAAATACCCCCACAGTTCTCAAATCCATAAATCATATGAAATCCATATCTCAATGCGTAAAACCATGAAAAAACCGATATATGCAACATAAGACAACAATATAAGCATATCAAGGGAAAACCGCTCTTTAATTTGAATCTTGCTTTAAAACATATCATGCGGTTCCCAAATCCTCCGAAAACAAATGCAGCATCATATAATGTGTACATGTAATTGTAGCAAGGTTTAAGTATCTACATGTAAGCAAGTGGGTATGATGCATTTTATAAGCGCAATGATCAAGAACTCAATATCACATATAAAAACAATACCTCTTAGGGTATATACAACTATAGCAAGCATACGTGGTATACATGTCAGTATGTGTGCATGATGTACATGTAGCTGTAATAGACTATGTGGGTGTACATATCAATATGTATGCATGATGTACAAGTAACTGAAATCGAGTATGTGGTGTACATGTCAATATGTATGCATGATGTACAAGTAAATGAAATCGAGTATGTGGTGTACATGTCAATATGTATGCATGATGTACAAGTAGCTGTAATAGACTATGTGGTGTACATGTCAATATGTGTGCAAGATATACATGTAGCTGTAATAGACTATGTGGGTGTACATGTCAATATGTGTGCAAGATATACATGTAACTATAGTAAGATATACGTGAAGTGGAATAAGGGCCACTACCTCAACTATTCCTGCCCAATGCAATATCACGTATGTATGTACCCATAATATTTCATATGCTCAATGGAATAAGAGTTACTACTCCAATCATTCCTATCCACTACCATATCACGTATGTAGGTGTTTGTGCGTGTCATGGCAATTACAGACGGTGTGGGTATAGCATACAATTTAGTGCTCGTGCAACATGAACCGTCAGTAATGTGTCATATCTAAAGGTACGAGTCAAGTACAACAGATAATGTTATGCAATGACATTCATATGAAAGTAACTAATATGCAAATACATGCAGCTATCATATTATATTCGCCCCGACGCATAACTCCATACGGGCGATTTCCCCATAGATGTTAAACCTACCCACCAAAAGGTCTCCAGCTATGAAAATCCGACCACCTGCTTCTCCTTGTTCACAGCGTCCGCAGTCCCCGCTTGCGACGCTATATTTCCACAAACACAAGAAATAATGCGAACATGTCACGACCCGCAGGGTACGGAACGTGACTGGCACTTAAGTTACGAAACGTCTCAAGGCATCCGTAACATAAGTAAGCCAAAGCCCAGAAATCAAAACCAAATAAGCAGAAGAGTGAAGGAAAACCAATCCATTGAAAGCGAGTTTAACAAATGAGTCATATAAAGCCTTTTTAAAAACAATACCAATTTTTCCGAAAATTTCGGCAGAGTCTCCTTTGTAAATACTGGGCCCCAAAATGGGTACAACAAGAATATATATAAATACAACAAAAAGGGCATCTCCAAGCGGGAGCTAGCTCTTCGCCACAAGGCGGTCACAAATCACACGCAATATAAATCAGCAATATGCAAAATAAGCATAAAAAGGCATAAGTAAGAAGCAAGATGTCGGCTCAAGTGAGCTCGACCCCAAAATACAGCATAAAAAGCCCACAAATCTCACACTCTAGTCTCTAGGTCAATATACAACAATACAGATAGATACAGTAGATGGAGTACTCTAGATACAAATAATATACAAGGTGGTACAAAATAATAATACAACCCACCTACGAGCAAAAGTCTCGAGTCCAGGCAAAAGAGGCAAAAGAAACAAGTGTGCCCGCCGCTACTGTACTGATGGAGCGGACCTGCAAAAGGCTGTGGCACAACGGGGTGAGTTGCCAACTTGTGAGTAATAAATAACATCTATATAGGCTATCGCAAGCATGCACACAAGTATCCTAGCATCTATAATACAGATATGGCAGGATATACTAGCAGGTATGTATACAACATGAATATACTAGCTGGTATGTATGCAATATGAATCACCTCGTGATCTGCATGTGTAAGTATAAGAAATCATATTTTTCCTTTAGGAATCACTTTTGAAATATCAGCACAATACCAATAGAATCAACAAGAATCTGTGTCCAGCAACGACACCTCAAAACTGTCTCAAATCTCATATATCCATATCGTAGTATCTCTGGCCTCAGCCGTCCGGCTGACCCATCTCAAATATCAATATCTCATCATCTCGCGGCCATGGTCAGTATCCTCTGGATATCCGCCGTGCCAAAACAGTCACCGGTAGGTAATCCATCCCCTGCCAGGCTCAACGTCAACAACACGACCTTCTCGCCCCGGGGTACCTTACCGGGCCCACCATGTACCCGAGACGGTTCATCCAACTCCTCGAAACGGGTCTCGAAAACCACAGCAAAACTCATGGTGGACGACACTTACATCACTAGAAAACCGCAATTTGCATGTTTTAAAAAGTAGTAAGTTTTAGAAATTCTGCGGCTTTCCCCCGAAATCCAGAAATATCATAAATCTCAAGCAATCCTCATAAGTGCATATGTCAATGATAATGAATGCATATGGTATCAATGATCAAGTTGTGATGTATGATTAATAGACTAGGCATGAACATATGATATGATGAGGTACATGCACATGAATAGCAATCCTACGATTTCATTTTAAGGATTTAAAGGCAATAGCACAGGTTTAAGCATCAATTATAGTAAAAAGGTTTCAGATTTTAGGTTATCTAGTGTGGTGACATGGCAATTACCAGGGCGTGTGTGTATGCATGAATAGTGCTCGTGCTGCATATAAAAAAAACCCTGGCAATAGTGCAGGTGTTCTACAGAATGGATTCGCATATGTATGACAATATAAAGTATGGATGTAGCAAGATGTTACACAAGCATTTACTCCTAATTATTAATATCACTAGAAATCTTTAAACTACTTAAACTATCGGGCGACTTGCGCCATCCGAACGATAGTCCCCCGTAGATGTTACATCTACTCACCGGAATCCCTAGCTAGCTATGTCCAATCACCGTCTTTCCTTTTCATGCCGCGTCCGAAGTCTCCACGACCGAACCTGGAATTTGCACCAATACAAAACATAACGTTACATATCATGGAACGACGCAAATCCCAAACGAAAATATCCATGTTCACAAGCTAGGCACAACGTGCACAAGGTGCGCGGAACACACACGAAAATCGCAAAACTAACTAGAATCGTCGATTTGGTCGCCCGGCAAAGCTAAAACCCGATCACTCAAAAATCCGCGCTCACACATCCTAAATGTCATAGAATATGCTAAAAATATCATCAAGATATCGCAAATACATCACCACAATAATTTAATAAAAACTAGTAAGCACAAAAGACTTCCAAATTCGTGCAACTTCGCGGATTTGCGACAAAAAGACTCCAATCTAGCATAATCACCCAAGTCACACCATCAGATAGCCACTACACTAAATTTCAACACATTAACCATGCTTCAAAATCTAATTTCCATAAGCAAACCCTTTCTTGATTTTTCTATATTGCAATAGCAATCCAAATTTCACACTAGATTAACTTAGATTAGCATAATTTGAAACCACTTAAGCAAAATAACTCCATTAATTAGGTTAGTGTAAAACACTAGAAAGAAAAATAACTTAACTAACCTATTAATGGTTTCTAAAACCCTAGTTAAAATTCAAACCACGAACTAAAAAAAACTAGATTAGAAATTAGCTATAATTTTAACACTAAAACAATTTTCAAGTTCTAATTAGCACACTTTAAACTACAAATTAGCCAAAGATTGAAATTATACCTCACAAGTCCAAACCCTATGTTGCTATAGCCTCCCAAGATGCCATCTTTCTCCAAGATTTAAACCAATTTGGGCTTGAGAAGAGATAGAATAAGGTTTTGTGTTGAATTTGTGAAGAAAATTAGGGATTTCGGTGGATTTTTGGATGAAATTGAAGCAAAAGGAGATGGAGAATTTGGGGAAAAAGAAAAGGGGGGCTGCTGCTGGTTGCTCTCGGCCAAGTGGGAAGGGAGTGGGGGAGAATGGTGTGGGATTGTGGAATTTTCTCCAAGTCAAAGCCCATTCCATTCACAAGTACACCATATTCTAATTAATATATTTTATTCCTTTTCATACCAATTCTTTCACATGAGTCAAAGAAAATTTTTGAGGGGATTTCCAGCAGTGAGGCTCGGCCAAGATGGAGGGGTGAGGATGTGAGTGATTGCACAAAAAAAATTCTATGCAAAAAGACCTCCCACAAGTCCAAAATTGCAAGTTTTAGTTCAAAATAATTATTTTTTTGTTTCCCATAATAAAAACCCATTAAAATTTGAAATCAAATGCTAAAAATTTATATTACAACTAGATTTTAATTAACATGATTTTAAAGATTAAAATTAGCCCAAAGAAATTTGTATTTATCGCTAATTTAATGTATTTTTACCGGCTTAAAATAATATTAAAAAAATTGAAAAATTAGGAAATTTTTTTAAATGACCAGAAATTTATAAATAACTAATTAGCTACTAAAAACTAGCAATTACCTATCCAAATTGGGTATAATTAGGCCTAAACTGCAAAATAACAAAAAAGACGATTTACGGAAAAATACCAAATTTTCACCGATTTTCGGGAAAACACCAAAATGGCTTTTCAAGGCGCTACAATATTCCCCCCTTAAAGAAATTCGGTCCCCGAATTTAAAAATATAGCTATGCGTACCTTCAAAGAGATGGGGATATTTCTTCCTCATCTCGCCCTCGGTCTCCCAGGTAACCTCCTCGCTGCTCGAGCTACGCCAAAGGACCATGACGGTTGGTATAACTTTCGATCTCAACTTCTTCACCAGCCAATCCAGGATGATCACCGGCTGCTCTGCAAAAGAAAGGTCGCGCTCTAGCAGGACTGTCAGGTGCTGAATCGCATGCGAAGGGTCGTGAAGGTACTTGCGGAGCATCGAAACATGGAAGATGGGGTGAACATCGGGAAAGCTGGGTGGAAGAGCTAAACGATACGCAGCTGTGCCGACACGCTCGAGGATCTCGAAGGGACCCACAAATCTGGGACTAAGCTTTCCTTTTCGCCCAAATCGCATCACGCCCTTCATCGGAGAGACCCTTAGAAAAACATGATCGCCAACTGCGAACTCTAGCCTGCGACGGCGCCTGTCTGCATATGATTTCTGCCTGCTCTGAGCAGCTCTCATCCGGTCCTGAATCAACTGTATCTTCGCGGTCGTCTCCTCAACAAGCTGCGGCCCCAAAATACCGCTCTCGCTGAGCTCTGTCCAACAGACGGACGATCTGCATCTCCTCCCATACAATGCCTCGAAAGGTGCCATCTGAATAGTATCCTGGAAGCTGTTGTTGTAGGAGAACTCCACTAAGGGTAAATGATGATCCCAGCTACCTCCGAAGTCTAAAACGCACGCTCAGAGCATGTCCTCAAGAGTCTGAATGGTCCGCTCTGACTGGCCGTCGATCTGCGGATGAAATGCTGTGCTGAAACTCAAACGGGTGCCCAATGCCTCCTGAAGTCGCCGCCAAAGTCGGCTGGTAAACTGGGTGCCTCGGTTGGACACGATACACGTCGGGACTCCATGCAGTCGTACAATCTCGTCGATGTATATCTGGGCATACTGAGCAAAACCGAAAGTCGTCTTCACTGGCAGGAAGTGAGCCGCTTTAGTAAATCGATCCACGATCACCCAAATGGAGTCATACCCTCGACCGGTCCTGGGTAGACCCACAATGAAGTCCATAGAAATCTGCTCCCATTTCCACTCCGGAATGGGCAAGGGCTGCAACTCTCCCGCTGGCCTCTGGTGCTCGGCCTTGACTTGCTGACAAGTCAGGCATCTCGACACGAAATCAGTGATGTCCCTCTTCATTCCGTCCCACCAGTAAACATCTCGCAAATCGTGGTACATCTTGGTGGAACCCGGATGAACGCTGTATGTCGATCTATGCGCCTCCTCAAGAATCTCACGCCGCAGTCCCTCAGAATCTGGTACGCACAGTCGAGTCCCAAATCGCAGTACTCCCTGATCATCGATCACGAACTCGGAATCTCTGCCCTGCCTAATCTGCTCCACGATCTCTGAAATACGGTCATCGCTGGGCTGTGCCTCTCGAATACGGTCAAGTAACTGCGGACGTGCACGAACATGCGCAAGCTGTCCCCCTGTCAGAGTGAACTCGAACTCAACTCGGCTGTCGCATAAAATCTGCCAATATATCGACGACTGCCTCTGTACTGCATGTAAACAAGATAGACTACCCCCGGGCCTCCTGCTCAAAGCATCCGCCACTATATTAGCTTTGCCCGGGTGATACAAAATCTCGCAATCGTAGTCCTTCACCAGCTCCATCCAACGGCGCTGTCTGAGATTCAGGTCTCGCTGCTGAAATATATACTTTAAGCTCTTGTGATCAATGAATATCTGGCACGACTCGCCGTATAGGTAATGTCGCCAGATCTTAAGTGCAAAGACCACTGCAGCCATCTCCAAATCGTGAGTGGGGTAGTTCTGTTCATGTTTCTTCAACTGCCGTGAAGCATACGCGATCACCCTGTCATGCTGCATCAATACGCACCCTAGCCCCACTCGTGAAGCGTCACAATAGACCACAAATCCGCCTGATCCTGACGGCAAAGATAATACCGGCGCCGTAGTCAAACAAGTCCGTAGCTGCTGAAAACTGTGCTCGCACTCCTCCGTCCAAACGAAAGGGACTCCCTTCCGGGTCAATCCGGTCAAAGGTGCAGCAATACGGGAGAAATCCTGAACGAATCGCCTGTAGTAGCCAGCCAGGCCTAGGAAACTGCGGATCTCCGTAACTGATGTCGGTCTGGGCCACTGCTGAACAGCCTTGATCTTCTTCGGGTCCACACATATGTCGTCTCTCGTAATCACGTGACCCAAGAAACCAACGCTATCCAGCCAGAATGCACACTTGGAGAACTTTGCGAACAGCTGGTACTCCTTCAAAGTCTGCAACGTAATCCGCAAGTGCTGCTCGTGCTCCTCTCGGCTCCGGGAATACACCAAAATATCATCAATGAACACTATGATGAACAAGTCGAGATACGGCCGGAATATACGGTTCATCAATTCCATGAATGCTGCTGGGGCGTTGGTGAGTCCGAACGATATCACCAAAAACTCATAGTGGCCGTAGCGCGTGCGGAAAGCTGTCCTCGGTATATCCTCCTGTCGAACTCGCAGCTAATGGTATCCTGATCGCAAGTCGATCCTCGAAAAATATCCCACACCCTGAAGCTGGTCGAACAAATCATCAATGCGTGGCAAAGGATATCTGTTCCGCACGGTAACTTTGTTCAGCTGGCGGTAGTCGATACACAAACGCAAACTGCCGTCCTTCTTCTTGACAAACAGGACCGGAGCACCCCACAGAGAAACTCTAGGTCGAACAAGCCCTTTATCTAGCAAATCCTGCAACTGATTCTTCAGCTCTCTAAGCTCTGCCGGGGCCATCCGATAAGGCGGTATGGAAATAGGCCCCGAGCCGGGAATCAAGTCAATGCAGAACTCAACGTCGCGCTCAGGCGGTAACCCAGGCAGCTCGTCAGGGAAAATATCAGGGAACTCACAAACAATCGGAACCCGGTCCAAAGGAACCTCTGCAGCTCGAGTATCACAAATATACGCTAAGAATCCCTGACATCCCTTCCGCAAGAGCTAACCAGCGCGAAGAGACGAAATCAAGCTGGGAAGGGTGACGCTGCGGTCTCCCTGAATAACAAGGACTGGCTCTCCTGGAAAGCTAAATCTGACTGCTTTCTCACGGCAGTCCACCGAAGCATAACAAGTGGCCAGCCAATCCATGCCTAGAAGCACATCAAAGTCCAACATATCGAGGAGAATCAAATCAACCGACGAATCCCTCTCCCCGATACGAACGGAACACAATCGAAACACAAAACGAGCGACAAACGACTCGCCTACCGGGGTAATAACAACAAGCGGGTGATCTAACGACGATGACTCACAGCCCAACATCGGTACAAAGTGTGTAGATACGTATGAATGTGTGGAACCTGGGTCGAATAATACTCGCGCATCGAAAGAACAAACTGGCAAGGTACCTGTCACAACGGCGTTGGATGCCTGTGCATCCTGCGGTGTCAAAGCGAAAACTCGGGCCTGACCCCCCCAATAACTGGCTGTCCTCATCCTCGACCTCCTCGTCCTCTATGAATAGGACCGCCACGTCCACGGCCTCTGGGTGCACCTAATTGACGTGGAGCATCGCCTGGGGTAGGAAGTAGAGCTCTCTGGGGAGGAGGTGGTGATGGTAGTAGGGTCACATGTGGAACTGTCGCTGCTCCCTGTCGTCTTACCGGACAGTCTATGATACGGTGGTGCGGACTCCCGCACCCAAAACATCCTGGCGACGGCTGCTGTCCCTGTGGATATGAACCATATAACTGACCCCGTCCAATTCCTCTGCCAGGCCCATCTCTCGGAAAGAATCTGGCGCGCTGCCTCTGCGACGGCACATCGGTGCGAATCCTCTTCGGCCCAGAAACGACCGAAGTCTGTGATATGCGTGCCTCCATCCGTAATGCCGTATCCATAGCAGCTGAATAAGTGTCGAAGTGCTGGGCGCCAATAGCAAGAAATAGCTGGGTGTCAAGTCCCTGCATGAACCTCTTCACCATCTTTTCTTCAGTATCCACCAGATACGGAGCATATCTGGACAATTGCGTAAACTGGACATCGTACTCAGACACCGTCATCCCTGGAGTCTTGATCAAGGCCTCAAAACTATGAGCTCTGGCGTCACGAACGCTCTCTGGGAGGAAACGAGCTAGAAAGACTGTTGTAAACTCGGCCCAAGTCATAGGCGGTAGACCTGCAGCTCGACCTCTCAAGACTGACTCCCACCATGTCTGCGCGAGACCCTATAGACGGAAACTCGCAAGCTTCACCCATCGATCGTCAGAACATCTGAGCGAATGGAAGATCCTGGCTAAACTGTTAAGGAATGTCTGCGGATCCTCTGCTGCATCGGTGCCCGTAAAGACTGGAGGTCTCAGCCTCATGAAATCCTGTAGCGATACTGGGATAGCCACAGTAGTAGTAGTAGCAACTGTCTGGGCAGCAGGTACCATGGTAGTCTGTGATGTGGTAGGTACATCCTCCGATCTCGGTGCACGACTGGCCGCTACTAAGGATCCTACCATCTGTCGTAGCTCCTGCATACTCCCATCATCTGTCGTAGCTCCTCCATACCAGACTCAAGCCTATCCATGCGGCCTGGGGAAGGCGGATCAGTCTGTCCCTGAGGCGTAGGTATACCACCCTGCTCGGTCCTCGTCTCGGACGAGCCTGCTCGGATCTCGTCTCGGGCGGCAGCCCTCTGCGCTCTCATAGCCTTCGGCGGCATAGTGGCTGGTACAGGAAACAGGATGATAAGAACAGTGCAATAGAATCATAGGATACACGGAATTGAAGAAGGAATTTAAAGCAAGTATATCCTAAAGTCACCTAGGCGGAGTACCGTATCGCAAGTATGCCGCGGACATACGCACGCTACGTTACCCTGCTTAAGTCACTTACTCCATCTACCAAGGGTCATCCTACACTCAAAAAGGTAAAATCTATCACTTTGATACCAACTTTGTTACGACCCGCAGGGTACGGAACGTGACTGGCACTTAAGTTACGAAACATCTCAAGGCGTCCGTAACATAAGTAAGCCAAAGCCCAGAAATCAAAACCAAATAAGCAGAAGAGTGAAGGAAAACCAATCCATTGAAAGCGAGTTTAACAAATGAGTCATATCAAGCCTTTTTAAAAACAATATCAATTTTTCCGAAAATTTCGGCAGAGTCTCCTTTGTAAATACTGGCCCCCAAAATAGGTACAACAAGAATATATATAAATACAACAAAAAGGGCACCCCCAAGCGGGAGCTAGCTCTTCGCCATAAGGCGGTCACAAATCACACACAATATAAATCAGCAATATGCAAAATAAGCATAAAAAGGCATAAGTAAGAAGCAACATGTCGGCTCAAGTGAGCTCGACCCCAAAATACAGCAAAAAAAGCCCACAAATCTCACAATCTAGTCTCTAGGTCAATATACAACAATACAGGTAGATACAGTAGATGGAGTACTATAGATACAAATAATATACAAGGTGGTACAAAATAATAATACAACCCACCTACGAGCAAAAGCCTCGAGTCCAGGCAAAAGAGGCAAAAGAAGCAAGTGCGCCCGCCGCTACTGTACTGACGGAGCGGACCTGCAAAAGGCTGTGGCACAACGGGGGTGAGTTGCCAACTCGTGAGTAATAAATAACATCTATATAGGCTATCGCAAGCATGCACACAAGCATCCTAGCATCTATAATACAGGTATGGCAGGATATACTAGCAGGTATGTATGCAACATGAATATACTAGCAGGTATGTATACAATATGAATCACCTCGTGATCTGCATGTGTAAGTATAAGAAATCATATTTTTCCTTTAGGAATCTCTTTTGAAATATCAGCACAATACCAATAGAATCAACAAGAATCTGTGTCCAGCAACGACACCTCAAAACTGTCTCAAATCTCATATATCCATATCGTAGTATCTCTGGCCTCAGCCGTCCGGCTGACCCATCTCAAATATCAATATCTCATCATCTCGCAGCCATGGTCGGTATTGTTCCCCTCCGAATGGCGGCGGAGACGTGAGGACGTCTAGCCTGAGATTCGGGGCAGATGCTATATGGTTTTATCCGACCACATCTCCGAAGATGCCAAGTTGATTTATGGCACCATGTATCGGAGGTTTAGACGGATGCAGCCGATGTAGCAGACTTCGTCAGATTCCCCCTCGCTTGAGGGGTTTTTGATTGTGGGAACGCTTTTCCCTGCAGCCGCAAGCCCCTGCAGTTAATTACGCTACCGCATCGCGGTAGCCACTTTCTCCTTCTCTAGAATTTCACTTCGTGTCGTGTGTGTTTGTTTTGTTTATGGTTGCCCGTGGATTGTATACGGAGACTAAGTGATGCCGTCGCCCGTAGGACGTGAATTAGTCCAAATCCGTATTTACTTAGATTTGGGTTTGGTGTTTTTAGTTTAAGGATATGTTAGCCGTGTTGAGGCTAAGATCAACTTAAACGTTCATTAAGGATACGTTAGTCCTGTTTAAGACTAAGATCTACTTAACGTGGTGATTCATTTAATATATGGCCGTCGGGACTCGTCACCTCTCTGACGTCGTTGAAGGATTACAACGATAAGTGTCAGAGGAGTTCGGAGATGTACCCTTGAACCAAAGTCGATTTGGAGTTTTATAGTCCATTTGAATATTTTAAGGATGCGTTAGCCGTGTTTGGGGCTAACATCAACTTAAACGGGACCGTTTATATCCGGTAAAAGAGCATTTGAAGGCTCTATTGTTTCAGTTTAAGGACGTGGTGGTCCATATTCCAGTTTAGGGACGTGATGGTCCATCGCCAGTTTAAGGACGTGGTGGTCCATCATTAGTTTAAGGACGTTTCGGTCCATTGCCAGTTTAAGGACGTAGTGGTTCATCATTAGTTTAAGGACGTTTCGGTCCAATATTAGTTTAAGGACGTTTCGGTCCGCTATCAGTTTAAGGACGTAGTGGTCCATCATTAGTTTAAGGACGTTTCGGTCCGATATTAGTTTAAGGACGTTTCGGTCCAATATTATTTTAAGGACGTTTCGGTCCGCTATCAGTTTAAGGACGTAGTGATCTATCATTAGTTTAAGGACGTTTCGGTCCGATATTAGTTTAAGGACGTTTCGGTCCACGACTTTAGGGACCCCACAGTCCATATCGATGTGTGGTCGTCGGGACCCGTCACCTCTCTGACGTCGTTGAAGGATTATAACGATAGGTGTCAGAGGAGTTCGGCGATGTACCCTCGAACCGGTTGTAAATTGATTTAGGAGAGCAATCTTGCTCAGTCCATTTAATTTGAGGAATTACGGCCATGATTGGGCTAAGTCCAGTTGAAAAATGTTCAACACTTTTATTTGTTTTTGTTTGGGCTCTGCCCATAAAGGATGCAGAGCATCAATTTATTTTGGTCTCTGCTCATTTATGAATGATCAATTTTACTTGAGCTCTGCCCTTCTATAGAAGATGCAGAGCATCAATTTTACTTGGGCTCTCCCCTTTTTATTGCTTTGCAATTTATTTTGGCCTGTTAGGTCTTTTTGACTTGGGCCTGGCCCTTTAGCAAAAGAAATGCACTGCATCCTTTATGTCACGCCCCGCTTCCTAGAGTACGCAAGATTGGGCACGTGACATAGCCAACCATGCTACCTGTGGGTAGGAAGTATCCATCCACAGTCATATTACGGCTGTAGAGATATCAAGAACAAGATAAATAAACTAATCTAACACATGTCCAAATCCATAATAATAAGAGTCAATGAACAATAAGTGCGGAAGCAAATGATCCAATACAATAAATAAATAGTACGTCCCATAATGTGGGCTCACATCTGGAAATGAGATGAAATAAATAAACTAATCACTATGGAACTCACAGATCAGCCTGCTGGCTGAAGTACTCCTGCTCGGTCGTCGACAGTGGTAAAGAATCTGGGCCATGCAAAACCCAGACGTCAGCGCATCATGTCAACCAATAATATAATATGAACATGGTAATAAGCAATGCAGGGATGAACATGAATAAAGCAGTACTATGAAATAACAGTGCAGGGTGATGTGCAGTGGGTAACTAAACTGTCCTATCAGGTTTCTACTCTAAAGTCTTTGAAATCAATCGATGACTCGTCGATGTAACTCAATAGTATCCCGTGCATGCCCGGGACCACGGTCAAGACCCTCGGGGCTGAATCCGAGACGTGCCGCTAGGCAGTAATAGGTAGCAGGATGGACGAGTGATGTCAGCATCATCACTCCCGGACTGGCCAAGCCCGTAAGACTGATCAGAACAGGTATCGAACTGTTGAGTTACAAGTCGGTTTCACCTTTGATTTCCCCATACCCCCAAGTTATGTATGTCAGGTCAGGTATTCAGTAATCAAAAACTAATGCCAACACAGGATCAGGTAAAAGCAGGTTTGTCTGGATAGACAACAGGAATGGTCCATGAGGACCCCAAGTCAGGTTTGTTGGCATTAGGCATGAGATCAGGTAACAAGTCAGGTCATGGTACAACAGGTTGAGTCGGTATGTATAGGGTACCATGTCCGGTGCATCGATATGTAAATATATGTCATGTGTAGCAAGGTCAGGTCAATATGTAGTGCAATCGAATGTATGTTCATAACAGGTATAGAAGCGAATAAGGAACAACAGCAGGAAATAAAGTAAATAACAATAACAGTTCATTTAATCACAATGGTGCATGAATATGGTGCAGTTGTATTATATTAACAGGTTCGAGCACCCTTGGGTGCAATAATCACAAGGTAGTGCAATATTAATAACAGCAAGTAATGAAGATATATGAAATTAAAACTAAAGCATAAATAATTGTCACATGGATGATCTAACAAATAAAGCAAGGACGATCTAATTGGTTTAGTTAGTTAAAGCATGGATTAATAGCAGACCAATTAATTACATGAAGCTACTATAATGATTCAATGTTAATGATAATTGCAACCGTCAATTCTAAGTTATACTATAATATCGATATTACTATCAACTGTGTGATTATATTAAATAATATGATAATTAAATGTATAGCAAGACTTGATCTTGTATATTAGCATGTTAGAGCAAGTATTCGGATACTTGCCTCAACGGTTTCGCAAACCGGAAAACACGAACGTAGCGTCGGCGGAAAACACGCGACGGATGCACGGGTCGCGGATCGAGTCCAAACAACGAACAGCGGGACCACACGGACTGGAGTACTTCGCTGGAGAGTCGGGTCAAGACATCGGCACGGCCGGAATCCGGCGAAAAGTCAAAATGGCGACGATGTTAGCAAAATACAAATCAAAGCGAGAATCGACCAGAGAAGGGATACATGAAGGGAGATGGTGAAGGGAGGCTTACAGGGGTAGCAAGGGTGCAAACGCGACGGGTTCGACGGCGATGGGGCGCCGGCGGCGAGGAACAGTGGGCGCGGCAAGGGTTGGAGGTGGTTGGATCGGGGTGCAGTGAGTAGGGGAGAGGTACTGGCCTGGTCTGGGTTGCAGGGGGGAGAGAAGGTGGTCGGCGGTGCACTGGCGACGACGAGGAGGGTCGACGGTGTCTTTTCCGGCGAACTAGGGTTTGGTGCTAGGGTTAGGCTCGGGTTCAGTTGCAGTCCGGCGAGGGAAGGAGAAGGACGGTGAAGAGGTCGGGACGAGGGTGAAGGGAGGAAGTCGACGTCGTCGGCGATGGGAGGCGGCGGCGACGGCAGCACAGCGTGCAGGTGGCTGTGGCGTTGGGTGCAGGCGTTTGAAGGAGGGAGAAGAGGAGGAAGGGGGGTGCGGTCGAGGCTGTGGAGGCGAGGATGATGGTGGCGAGGTCGCGGGGAGGTCGACGACGAGGCTGCGGCGGCTAGGGCAAGGCTAGGGTTGGGGTTCGTGGGTTCTGCGATGAGTTTCTCGTGGGAGGTGTCTCATGAGGACGAAGGATTAGGGAACAGTGGAAATTATATGATAGAGAGAGAGAGATTTTAGGAGAGAGAGAGAGATTTTAGGATGAGAGAGAGAGTGGGTTGGTGGGGCCCACGAGGGATTTAGCCCCTCGTGATTGGCTGGGAGGTGTACGGAAAATTCTAAAATAAAATTTAAAAGATTTTAAAAAGGATTTATACGTTATATATGTAACAGTAATATATATTATGTAGTTTTAATATATTTAATTAAATGGGCATTTCGGCGCTAAATGAAACATTTCCAAATCGCGTCCGGGTTGCGCCCAAATGTTTCAAATTCAAATAATAGGATTTTAAGCGGGTTCCAAATTTTAAAATGAGATGTTTTATGATTAAAATGCATGCCCCCAAGTCGGACACTTACACGCGCGCGTAGTCGTCCAAACTTGCCCGTTTCACCGAACGGGACGAAATCTCGACGCGCGGATGCTACCACGCGACTAGTGGCGACGAGTAGGCCAATATGGATATTTTTAATTTCATTTTAGGTGTTAAAATTTGTTATAGGCAAAATGACTTAGCCGGTTAAAATTTAGCAACAAGCACCAAACAAACAAGATAATTGAAATGAGCAATGTCTAACACTCAACCAGTAACAGAAATAGTATTATTGGGCTCGGGTGTTACAATTGGGCTAAGTCCAGTTGAAAAATGTTCAACACTTTTATTTGTTTTTGTTTGGGCTCTGCCCATAAAGGATGCAGAGCATCAATTTATTTTGGGCTCTGCTCATTTATGAATGATCAATTTTACTTGAGCTCTGCCCTTCTATAGAAGATGCAGAGCATCAATTTTACTTGGGCTCTCCCCTTTTTATTGCTTTGCAATTTATTTTGGCCTGTTAGGTCTTTTTGACTTGGGCCTGGCCCTTTAGCAAAAGAAATGCACTGCATTCTTAGGCGCTTTGCGCCAATCAGAGAGCGCAAGCGCTTGTGGTGACGACACGTGTCGTGCAAGCGCAGTGCGCTGCGCTAGTGCGCTGCGCTTGCGCTGCTGACACATGGCGCACTCTGGTGAGTTGCGCCAATTACAGAGAGCAAAGCTCTATCTTAAAGCGCATAGCGCAAGTAGTTCAGATGCTGACACGTAGCGCTCTCCCAAGAGCGTAACAGCGCAGTTTGCAAGTGCAAGACACTATAAATTTGAGAATCTTTTAGATTCAAGAACCAAAGGTTCATAACAGAAGTGCAAAGCACTGTTTGCTTTCTTGATCTAATTTAGATCAAAGAAAACAAGTTTCTCTTGTTTTTTTTCTTATCTCAGATAACCAAAGGTTCATAAAAAGTGCAAAGCACTGTTTTTATTTGTTTTTTTTATTGAAGATCATTTATCTTGTTCTTAGATCAATGATCTATTAGAAGAAATTCTTCTCTTTTAAAGGTTTTTACCTTTTTTTCTCTTGAGAATTTTTGATTTCTCACCAAATGTTGATCATTTGAATTGAGGTCTAGGGTCCTTTTTATAGTGCTCATAAATTAGTTAAATTTGTTAAAGAGATCTTTGTCTTAGTGATCTGGGGAATTTTCCCCACCGTTGGATCTTTGATCTAAGGGCTTCTGTTTTACAGAAGAAAATCTTCTTGTTTTAACAAGAACAGAAAAGATTTCTTTAGAATTTTAATTTTTTTGGCGCAAATGCTCCAGAGCGTGACACGTGTCGCGCAGCGCAGTGCTTGCGCAACTGAAGCATTGCTTCCTTTAATTTTGCTTAAAATAGAGCTTTGCTCTGATTGGGCGCGTCTTCTTGGGCGCTGTGCTGACGTATCAGCGCCTGACATGTGGCGCGTTGCGCCCGAGATTTGAAGCGTTGCTTAAAATTTGAATTTTGAATTTCCAACAGAGTTTTGCTCTGATTGGGGGAAACAAATGCCCCCCTCACCGTTGCACTTACGTGGCGCGCACGTGAGTGCAGCGGTGGCAAGCTCCTGACCGTTGGATCAAGGGGTGAACTGAAGGGGCGCAAGCGCCTTATAAATAGGACCTCTGGCCCTTAGAAAAATCTCACCATTTCAAGATTTTTGATTTTCTAGAGCTTTGCTCTTGCTTAAGAACTTCAGAGCTTTGCTCATTTCCAGAGTTAGAAACTTTAGGTAAAAATTAATTTAAATCAAATTAATTTAAATTAATCTTAACCAAAGAGCTTTGCTCTCACAGATCTTTTGATCTAAAGGGATCCCCATTAGGGTTTCACCAACAAAGCTTTGCTCTTAGGAATTTGTTTCAGGGTTTCTTAACCCATGAACAGAACCTTGCATCTTTGGAAAAACACAGATCTCTTTGATCTAAAAAAAAGATGAACTCTTAAGAGTTTGGATAATGAAAATTAAAAAATGGAGTTTCGTATTAAATGGATTATATCATCAATAGTAATGATCTCAGAGTTCTCGGGGGATTTCTTTAAATTCTCCCTATTAGGATTTTGGTAGTCAGTCCTGTTTGCAGAGCACTGCTCTCGAGGAGTTTAACTCTCTGTGTATATATATATATATATATTTTATTTTTTTTATCTTTTTTTATCGCTAATCTTCCTGTGGTATTTCCTTTAGGCGTTATGGCGGTGCGTCTATACAGTCTGCATGAATTCATCACCTACGAGGATATCCGTGTACAGGGCCGCCAACAAGACCAGAAGTTTACGGATGCCCAGTGTGCGGAAGTCATGGGTCGTTTGAACACACGTGTTGGTTGGCTGCTCCCCCGCCACTCTGCTCTCCTGAAAGTTGTGCTGGGAGCGATTTGGAGAGCACTCCCGGGGTTCTACGAGGCCTTACCGCTCAATGCGCTGGATGATGCCGAAGGCAAGGTGCATTCAGTGTACCTGTCGGGGCTGATCTCGAAGAAACTGCGGGATAGCCTCATCGACATCCTACATCAAATTTTCCAGCAGACGACGATAGTCGCTGCTTATCGAAGGCTGGGGGGTTTGCCGAGGATCTTGACACACAAGAGCGCGAGAGACTGTGCACAAGAATAATCAGAAAGGCCAGAAGAACTCTGGATGGCCTTACTTTTGAATTCCTCAATCCGTGCCCTGGATCTGAGGTTATTCCATTGTAATAATATTTCTCGTTTATTGCTTTATGATTGTAAGAATTTTTGGCAATATAAATGAAATTTTTTTATCCCAACTTGTCTTATTTCTCGTACTGAGTCTTTTGCACATGCGTGAATGAGTGTGTCTCGAATGCTTGATTAAACGCCAATCAGGTGTTCTTTCTGTCGATTTCTTCTTTCTTTTATTATCAGCATGTTGACTTGATAATCATAATTGGCAGATAACTTAGTTTCTTCCAAAAGATAGCGATGGCTTAGGCCGCAGGTTCAGATCTGCCGCCTAAGACCTTTCAACTCTATGAGCCGTGAGGGTCTCGTAGAGACTTTTCTCCCTACGGATCGAGAGGATCTCGTAGGTGGATTTTCTCCTTAGGAATCGTGAGAATTCCTAAGTGTATTTTCTCTTATAAGTCGTAAGGATCTTATAAGAGAATTTTCCCCCTTACAAATCGAAAGAATTCGTAAGTGGTTGGTGAGTTAACTTGTTTCTAAGTCGAATTATAGCTCCGCCGGGGAGGTCGTCGGTTGACTTGTTTTCGAGGCGGAGGTCGCTGATTGACTTGTTTCCGAGGCAGAGGTTGCTGATAACTTGTTTTCGAGACGGAGGTCTTTGATTGATTTGTTTCCGGGTCGGAGGTCGTTGTTGACTTGTTTCCGAGTCGGAGGTCGTTGTTGACTTGTTTCTGAGTCGGAGGTCGTTGTTGACTTGTTTCCGAGACGGAGGTCTTTGATTGACTTGTTTCCGGGTCGGAGGTCGTTGTTGACTTGTTTCCGAGACGGAGGTCTTTGATTGACTTGTTTCCGGGTCGGAGGTCGTTGTTGACTTGTTTCCGAGACGGAGGTCGTTGTTGACTTGTTCCAGGTCGGAGGTCGTTGTTGACTTGTTTCCGAGACGGAGGTCTTTGATTGACTTGTTTCCGGGTCGGAGGTCTTTGATTGACTTGTTTCCGGGTTGGAGGTCGTTGTTGACTTGTTTCCGAGACGGAGGTCTTTGATTGACTTGTTTCCGGGTCGGAGGTCGTTGTTGACTTATTTCCGAGACGGAGGTCTTTGATTGACTTGTTTCCGGGTCGGAGGTCGCTGTTGACTTGTTTCCGAGACGGAGGTCTTTGATTGACTTGTTTCCGGGTCGGAGGTCGTTGTTGACTTATTTCCGAGACGGAGGTCGTTGTTGACTTGTTTCCAGGTCGGAGGTTGTTGTTGACTTGTTTCCGGGTCGGAGGTCTTTGATTGACTTGTTTCCGGGTCGGAGGTCGTTGTTGACTTGTTTCCGAGTCGGAGGTCGTTGTTGACTTGTTTCCGAGTCGGAGGTCCTTGTTGACTTGTTTCCGAGACGGAGGTCTTTGATTGACTTGTTTCCGGGTCGGAGGTCGTTGTTGACTTGTTTCCGAGACGGAGGTCTTTGATTGACTTGTTTCCGGGTCGGAGGTCGTTGTTGACTTGTTTCCGAGACGGAGCTCGTTGTTAACTTGTTTCCAGGTCGGAGGTCGTTGTTGACTTGTTTCCGAGACGGAGGTCTTTGATTGACTTGTTTCCGGGTCGGAGGTCGTTGTTGACTTGTTTCCGAGATGGAGGTCTTTGATTGACTTGTTTCCGGGTCGGAGGTCTTTGATTGATTTGTTTCCGAGACGGAGGTCTTTGATTGACTTGTTTCCAGGTCGGAGGTGGCTGTTGACTTGTTTCCGAGACGGAGGTCTTTGATTGACTTGTTTCCGGGTCGGAGGTCGTTGTTGACTTGTTTTCGAGTCGGAGGTCGTTGTTGACTTGTTTCCGAGACGGAGGTCTTTGATTGACTTGTTTCCGGGTCGGAGGTCGTTGTTGACTTATTTCCGAGACAGAGGTCTTTGATTGACTTGTTTCCGGGTCGGAGGTCGTTGTTGACTTGTTTCCGAGACGGAGGTCTTTGATTGACTTGTTTCCGGGTCGGAGGTCGTTGTTGACTTGTTTCTAAGACGGAGGTCGTTGTTGACTTGTTTCCAGGTCGGAGGTCGTTGTTGACTTGTTTCCGAGACGGAAGTCTTTGATTGACTTGTTTCCGGGTCGGAGGTCTTTGATTGACTTGTTTCCGAGACGGAGGTCTTTGATTGACTTGTTTCCGGGTCGGAGGTCGCTGTTGACTTGTTTCCGAGACGGAGGTCTTTGATTGACTTGTTTCCGGGTCGGAGGTCGTTGTTGACTTGTTTCCAAGACGGAGGTCGTTGTTGACTTGTTTCCAGGTCGGAGGTCATTGTTGACTTGTTTCCGAGACGGAGGTCTTTGATTGACTTGTTTCCGGGTCGGAGGTCTTTGATTGACATGTTTCGGGGTCGGAGGTCGTTGTTGACTTGTTTCCGAGACGGAGGTCTTTGATTGACTTGTTTCCGGGTCGGAGGTCGTTGTTGACTTGTTTCCGAGTCGGAGGTCGTTGTTGACTTGTTTCCGAGTCGGAGGTCGTTGATTGACTTGTTTCCGGGTCGGAGGTCGTTGTTGACTTGTTTCCGAGACGGAGGTCGTTGTTGACTTGTTTCCGGGTCGGAGGTCGTTGTTGACTTGTTTCCGAGACGGAGGTCTTTGATTGACTTGTTTCCGGGTCGGAGGTCTTTGATTGACTTGTTTCCGGGTCGGAGGTCGTTGTTGACTTATTTCCGAAACGGAGGTCTTGTTTCCGGGTCGGAGGTCGCTGTTGACTTGTTTCCGAGACGGAGGTCTTTGATTGACTTGTTTCCGGGTCGGAGGTCGCGGTTGACTTGTTTCCGAGACGGAGGTCTTTGATTGACTTTAGGTTGTCTGTGAACCGTAGAGTCTTGGAACTGGGGACTTTGTTGTGGCTCCGATTGGTGATGTCACGTCCGTGTCCTGCTCGAATGAGGGGGAAAGCTGCTGTTGGTCTCCAGGCTGTTGGTGAATCGTCGAGATTTGGCTTAGCTTTATGGCGGAGTCTGTTGGGAAGGTGTGGTTCCCTCTTTGTTTGTGCCCTTAGATTGTGTACAGGGATCGATGTGATCTCAACTGTAGGGCAAAAGGTTTCATATATTTCTTTTTATTGTTTTATTTCCGCGATGCTCTATCATTTCAGCTTTTATATCGCGAAAGTCGCGATTGCCCAATCATTTCGGCTATTTTTCGCGGTGCCCAATCATTTCGGCCGTTTATTTTTATTTTTACTCTCTGCTTTTTATTGCGAGTTGCCCAATCATTTCGGCTGTTTATTTTTATTTTTACTCGCTGCTTTTTATTGTGAGTTGCCCAATCATTTCGGCTGTTTATTTTTATTTTTACTCGCTGCTTTTTATTGCGAGTTGCCCAATCATTTCGGCTATTTTGTGTGCATACGTTTTTACTTGCTGCTTTTTATTGCAAGTTGCCCCATCATTTCGGCTATTTCGTATGCATGTGCGGCCCACTGGCTTTTCGCTGTAAGCCTGGAATTAGATACCGATTTCGGCATCAGCACCGCTACAACTGGGATATTACCAGGAGCGAATCATCATTTGCTTCTGCCGATGTTGACCAAAGGTGGCTTAGCGACCAGGGTTAGAGTCCTGTCGACTAAGGCTTTTGACTTCGTGAGCCGTAAGGGTCTCATAAAGTTATTTCTCCCTACAAGTCGTGAGGATCTTGTAGGTGTATTTTCTCCTTGGGAATCGTAAGGATTCCTAAGTGTTTGTTCCTCTGTAAGTCGTAACGATCCTACAAGAGAATTTTCTCCTTGTAAGTCGAGAGGATTTACAAGGGTTGTTCACCATGCGAACATATCCCTAGTCTCGGATGGGACTTGATTAGGGAAATGTTTATTCGCGCCCGTGGATTGTATACAAAGGCCAGTATTGAGCCACTTGTAGGGCAATATCGGAAGTTGTGGGGGTTGCTTAAGCACAGATTTAGGTCTCTGTAACTTAAGACTTTCAAATCTTATGAGCCGTGAGGGTCTCATAAGAGAGTTCTCCTTACGAGTCGTGAGGATCTCACAAGTGTATTTTCTCCTTAGGAATCGTGGGGATCCCTAAGTGTGTTGCTCCCTTGTGAGTCGTAAGGATCTCACACGGGTGGTTTCTCCTTACAAGGTCGAGAGGATCTTGTAAGTGTCCTTTAACGAGGTTGCGCCTTTTTGG
The DNA here is from genome assembly GCA_030015575.1 of Agapanthus africanus. Lineage (NCBI taxonomy): Eukaryota > Viridiplantae > Streptophyta > Magnoliopsida > Asparagales > Amaryllidaceae > Agapanthus > Agapanthus africanus. The sequence continues at coordinate 353,976,285 of CM057351.1, forward strand.
GTTTTCACAAACACTCGCCGGTAGTCCTGCTGTTTTTACTCACGGAGCCCTTTCGGGTTTTCATCCGTGCCCGTTTTGCTTATGGACATACCGTTTTTTTTTGTTTTTTTTTTTAAACGAGGTCGCGCCCTTTCGGGTTTTCACGAACACTCGCCGGTAGTCCTGCTGTTTTTACTCACGGAGCCCTTTCGGGTCTTCATCCGTGCCCATTTTGCTCATGGACATACCATTTTTTTTTATCAGCCTGAGGATGTTGCTGTAGTAGTTTAGAGACGTTTCGGTCGTTTGCAAGTTTTAGGACATTGTGGTCCACCGTTAGTTTAAAGACGTTGCGGTCCGCCGTTAGTTTAAGGACGTTGCGGTCCGCCGTTAGTTTAAGGACGTTGCGGTCCGCTGTCGCCGTATTCGAGGTGAATCTCTAGTTTACTGACTTTTCGGTCCATGGGGCTTTCTCTATGACTGTACATGATGCCCCCGGCATATTCAACCTCTTAGAGGCGTGAGGTTGCGGCGGATTCACATTCCACCTATCAGATAGCGCGAACTTGCCCTGTTGGTACTGGTCTTCGAGCCAATTTTTGAAGACGTAGCAATCTTCGATCGGATGACCCAGTACTCGGTGATAGGGACAGTAGTTGGGATCATTGACATCATTTGGTTGCGACGGACGTTTTGGATCCGGCAGATTTATGAGTCGGTTACGCAACGCCAGCTCGAATAATCTTCACGCCTTATCTCGGGGAAACGAGTAAGGACGTCCTAGTCTCTCCCCAAGGGGTACCTGCGAACGCATATTATTCTGAAGAACAACCGGCTTCGAGTTACTCGGCTGTTGTTGAGTATTAGCGACAACAATCGCTTTTCCCTTCCTTTTTTCATTTCGGGAGTCCATCTTTGGAAGAGGGGGTCTATGGCCCATCTGATCCATTTGCGCTAGCTTGTCAATCAAGGCCTGGAAGGTAGTCGGATTGAAGAACATCATAAATTGCAAGATGGTTGCTTGCGGATCAAGGGTTCCCACAAACATACCCACTGCAGGAGCTTCTTCAATGCGTTGCTCGCACTTTGACCATAAGTTCCGCCACCGTATAGCATATTGAACCCATGTCTCGCCTGGCCTTACCCTGGCATTAATCAGTGTCGTCATCGGGGTGCGTTCACTGGCGCTTGCAAAACGCTGGGTAAACAACAGCTCCATCTCCGCGAAGGTCTTGATAGAGTCGTTCGGGAGCTCAGAGTACCACTCGAACGCTGTGTCTGATAAGCTTCCAACGAACTGGCGAAGCAACAGTTTATCATCGCCGCCAGTGTTGCCGCAGAGTGCCCTGAACTGGGCAACATGCTGGTGGGGATTGCCAGTCCCTTTATACACATGAAATTTTGGTATCGTATAACCTGGCGGGTACCTGATCTGGTCGTATCAGCCTGGATACGGTCACCCCGTTTTTACGACCTGTCCTGCTGCTTCAGTCGCTTGATGAACCCGGATCTGCTGAGCTATATATTCGTCCAGGTCGGCTTTGGAGATCGCCTCCTCCTTGGCTGTTGACAGAGCCGGTGGAGGATTCGACGTTTCTCCCCTATCGTCTTCAAGGATGATCGGGGGATCTTCGGCCGGAGGATCCTGCTGGATCATCATCCCTACCATGTCTTGGAACAGGAGGCCCATACGCTTTATGTTGGCTGCTTGTTCAGCAGCCTCTTTATCCTTCTTCTCCAATATTCGTCGAAGGAATTCGGCGTCGTTTTCTTGTTTTTGGCGTTCATCTGAAGACGTTTCAGGGCTTTCTTTTGGCCCAGTAAGTGCGGCCATTGCGTTCATCATCTCCTAGAGCTTTTGCTGTTGCTCCTGAGCCTTGGTCATTGACCGTGTGAGCGGCCTATGACCCGTGGATGCACGGCTGTCCTCCTTTCCTGACGCCATGTATACTGTATGAACTGTTATGCCCCCGGACTTAGGGCGTTTAGGTTCACCATCTTTGGCATTTGCCACGGGCATGGGGGTTTTCTCCGGCCTTCTTCTTTTGTGGGCCGTTGAAGTTGAAGGGGCCGTTGCAGTGAGCACCCTAGTGATTGTCGTCCTTTGCTATTTAATAGGACGGTCTTTTTCTTTTTGTACTTTCGCCTTCTTCTGTTGACGAGAGTGATCTGGGTCGATCACGGAGTCTTGAATTCTTCGCCAAACCCTGTATATTTTTTAGGACAGCCGTTGAGGGGGCTATTCTTGCTTTGTTTCCGGAACTCTCTCCGCGGGCGGAGGAGATCTTTTCAATGTAGCGGTTGGAGAGTTCTTATGTACCCTCCTCAGCAGTTCAAAGCTGTTCCCAGTTGGAACAGCAGTGTTGACCTCTACCACTGGAGCAGGTGGAGTTAGCCCTGAGGGGGAGTTGCCCCCTGTCTTCCTTACTCGCCGCCAATGGCGACGTCGAGCCTGACGAGCCGTTGGGACTGGCTCGGAGATAGAGACAGCCTCTTTTTGCCCCCTGTCTGAATGTGGCGCCGCTGGTGTTAACCTCTCAAAGACTGAGGCTGTCCTTTGAGGGGTGATATTCAACCTGTCGAAGACAGATCCTCGAGCAGGGGCAGGGGCAGGAATAGTCAGTCTTGAAAAGACTGACTCTTTGACAGGGGAAGCCGCCTTGACGACTTCTGGAGCAGCGGCTATTGCCTTCCTTAGGACAGCCACCTTGGGATTCACAGGCTTCTTGGTGGGCCCCTCAGAGTTTTGATCCAGCCTAGCAAAGACAGAGGCTGTTGGCTTGGTAATGGACAACCCGTTGACAGGGGCCGTCGTAGCAATGAGCCGGTCGAAAACCGACTTCTTGTTCACTTCCGGTGCAGATATTGGCATAGAGAAGCTTGCAGGTGGGATCATAGTCCCGAAAAACAGGCTGGTGGTCGCCTGGGTCACCTGTTCTACCGGCAGAGCGAGGAAGGAGGCCGCTTGAGGCCCATATGCCACACCTCCAGGTGAGGTGGAGCGTCCGTTGCAGTGGCACTTCGAGCAGTTCATGCAGTTAGAGGCCATCGATGCTTGACTTCTCTTCTGCACCAAGCAAGAGATCAAATCTTAGTAAACTTGAAATCCAAAGGCAACCGTTAACAAACCGCGATTGGTTCGCGAAGACGACACACGAAGTGTGGAGTGGAAAGAGGAAAAGGTCCCACCGGGCGTGCCAGAATCTGTTCCCCTCCGAATGGCGGCGGAGACGTGAGGACGTCTAGCCTGAGATTCGGGGCAGATGCCTTATGGTTTTATCCGTCCACCTCTCCGAAGATGCCAAGTTGATTTATGGCACCATGTATCGGAGGTTTAGACGGATGCGGCCGATGTAGCAGACTTCGTCAGATTCCCCCTCGCTTGAGGGGTTTTTGATTGTGGGAACGCTTTTCCCTACAGGCGCAAGCCCCTGCAGTTAATTACGCTACCGCATTACGGTAGCCACTTTCTCCTTCTCCAGAATTTCACTTCGTGTCGTGTGTTTTTGTTTTGTTTGTGGTTGTCCGTGGATTGTATACGGAGACTAAGTGATGTCGTCGCCCGTAGGACGTGGATTAGTCCAAATCCGTATTTACTTAGATTTGGGTTTGGTGTTTTTAGTTTAAGGATACGTTAGCCGTGTTGAGGCTAAGATCAACTTAAACGTTCGTTAAGGATACGTTAGTCCTGTTAAAGACTAAGATCTACTTAACGTGGTGATTCATTTAATATATGGCCGTCGGGACTCATCACCTCTCTGACGTCGTTGAAGGATTACAACGATAGGTGTCAGAGGAGTTCGGAGATGTACCCTTGAACCAAAGTCGATTTGGAGTTTTATAGTCCATTTGAATATTTTAAGGATGCGTTAGCCGTGTTTGGGGCTAAGATCAACTTAAACGGGACCGTTTAGATCCGGTAAAAGAGCATTTGAAGACTCTATTGTTCCAGTTTAGGGACGTGGTGGTCCATATTCCAGTTTAGGGACGTGATGGTCCATTGCCAGTTTAAGGACGTGGTGGTCCATCATTAGTTTAAGGACGTTTCGGTCCATCATTAGTTTAAAGACGTTTCGGTCCATCATTAGTTTAAGGACGTTTCGGTCCACTATCAGTTTAAGGACGTAGTGGTCCATCATTAGTTTAAGGACGTTTCGGTCCGATATTAGTTTAAGGACGTTTCGGTCCGCTATGAGTTTAAGGACGTTTCGGTCCGCTATCAGTTTAAGGACGTTTCGGTCCATCATTAGTTTAAGGACGTTTCGGTCCGATATTAGTTTAAAGACGTTTCGGTCCACGAGTTTAGGGACCCCGCAGTCCATATCGATGTGTGGTCGTCGGGACCCGTCACCTCTCTGACGTCGTTGAAGGATTACAACGATAGGTGTCAGAGGAGTTCGGAGATGTACCCTCGAACCGGTTGTAAATTGATTTAGGAGAGCAATCTTGCTCAGTCCATTTAATTTGAGGACTTACGGCCACGATTGGGCTAAGTCCAGTTGAAAAATGTTCAACACTTTTATTTGTTTTTGTTTGGGCTCTGCCCATAAAGGATGCAGAGCATCAATTTATTTTGGGCGCTGCTCATTTATGAATGATCAATTTTACTTGAGCTCTGCCCTTCTATAAAAGATGCAGAGCATCAATTTTACTTGGGCTCTCCCCTTTTTATTGCTTTGCAATTTATTTTGGCCTGTTAGGTCTTTTTGACTTGGGCGTGGCCCTTTAACAAAAGAAATGCATTGCATTCTTAGGCGCTTTGCGTCAATCAGAGAGCGCAAGCGCTTGTGGTGACGACACGTGTCGTGCAAGCGCAGTGCGCTGTGCTAGTGCGCTGCGCTTGCGCTGCTGACACGTGGCACACTCTGGTGAGTTGCGCCAATTACAGAGAGCAAAGCTCTATCTTAAAGCGCATAGCGCAAGTAGTTCAGATGCTGACACGTGGCGCTCTCCCAAGAGCGCAACAGCGCAGTTTGCAAGTGTAAGGCACTATAAATTTGAGAATCTTTTAGATTCAAGAACCAAAGGTTCATAACAGAAGTGCAAAGCACTATTTGCTTTCTTGATCTAATTTAGATCAAAGAAAACTAGTTTCTCTTGTTTTTTTTCTTATCTCAGAGAACCAAAGGTTCATAAAAAGTGCAAAGCACTGTTTTTATTTGTTGTTTATTGAAGATCATTGATCTTGTTCTTAGATCAATGATCTATTAGAAGAAATTCTTCTCTTTTAAAGGTTTTTACCTTTTTCTCTTGAGAATTTTTGATTTCTCACCAAATGTTGATCATTTGAATTGAGGTCTAAGGTCCTTTTTATAGTGCTCATAAATTAGTTAAATTTGTTAAAGAGATCTTTCTCTGAGTGATCTGGGGAATTTTCCCCACCGTTGGATCTTTGATCCAAGGGCTTCTGTTTTACAGAAGAAAATCTTCTTGTTTTAACAAGAACAGAAAAGATTTCTTTAGAATTTTAATTCTTTTTTGCGCAAATGCTCCAGAGCGTGACACGTGTCGCGCAGCGCAACTGCGCTAGCGCATCTGCGCTGACACGTTTCGCGCAGCACAACTGAAGCGTTGCTTCCTTTAATTTTGTTTAAAATAGAGATTTGCTCTGATTGGACGCGCCTTCTTGGGCGCTGTGCTGACGTATCAGCGCCTGACATGTGGCACGTTGCGCCCGAGATTTGAAGCGTTGCTTAAAATTTGAATTTTGAATTTCCAACAGAGCTTTGCTCTGATTGGGGGAAACAGGTATCCTCTGGATATCCGCCGTGCCAAAACAGTCACCGGTAGGTAATCCATTCCCTGCCAGGCTCAACGTCAACAACACGACCTTCTCGCCCCGGGGTACCTTAGCGGGCCCACCATGTACCCGAGACGATTCATCCAACTCCTCAAAACGGGTCTCGAAAACTACAGCAAAACTCATGGTGGACGACACTTACATCACTAGAAAACCGCAATTTGCATATTTTAAAAAGTAGTAAGTTTTAGAAATTCTGCGGCTTTCCCCCGAAATCCAGAAATATCATAAATCTCAAGAAATCCTCATAAGTGCATATGTCAATGATAATGAATGCATATGGTATCAATGATCAAGTTGTGATGTATGATTAATAGACTAGGCATGAACATATGATATGATGAGGTACATGCACATGAATAGCAATCCTACGATTTCATTTTAAGGATTTAAAGGCAATAGCACAGGTTTAAGCATCAATTATAGTAAAAAGGTTTCAGATTTTAGGTTATCTAGTATGGTGACATGGCAATTACCAGGGCATGTGTGTATGCATGAATAGTGCTCGTGCTGCATATAAAAAAAACCCTGGCAATAGTGCAGGTGTTCTATAGAATGGATTCGCATATGTATGACAATATAAAGTATGGATGTAGCAAGATATTACGCAAGCATTTACTCCTAATTACTAATATCACTAGAAATCTTTAAACTACTTAAACTATCGGGCGATTTGCGCCATCCAAACGATAGTCCCCCGTAGATGTTACATCTACTCACCGGAATCCCTAGCTAGCTATGTCCAATCACCGCCTTTCCTTTTCGTGCCGCATCCGAAGTCTCCACGACCGAACCTGGAATTTGCACCAATACAAAACATAAGGTTACATATCATGGAACGACGCAAATCCCAAACGAAAATATCCATGTTCACAAGCTAAGCACAACGTGCACAAGGTGCGCGGAACACACACGAAAATCGCAAAACTAACTAGAATAGTCGATTTGGTCGCCCGGCAAAGCTAAAACCCGATCACTCAAAAATCCACGCTCACGCATCCTAAATGTCATAGGATATGCTAAAAATATCATCAAGATATCGCAAATACATCACCACAATAATTTAATAAAAACTAGTAAGCACAAAAGACTTCCAAATTCATGCAACTTCGCGGATTTGCGACAAAAAAACTCCAATCTAGCATAATCACCCAAGTCACACCATCAGATAGCCACTACACTAAATTTCAACACATTAACCATACTTCAAAACCTAATTTCCATAAGCAAACCCTTTCTTGATTTTTCTAAATAGCAATAGCAATCCAAATTTCACACTAGATTAACTTAGATTAGCATAATTTGAATCCACTTAAGCAAAGTAACTCCATTAATTAGGTTAGTGTAAAACACTAGAAAGCAAAATAACTTAATTAACCTATTAATGGTTGCTAAAACCCTAGTTAAAATTCAAACCATGAACTAAAAAAAACTAGATTAGAAATTAGCTATAATTTTAACACTAAAACAATTTTCAAGTTCTAATTAGCACACTTTAAACTTCAAATTAGCCAAAGATTGAAATTATACCTCACAAGCCCAAACCCTATGTTGCTATAGCCTCCCAAGATGCCATCTTTCTCCAAGATTTAAACCAATTTGGGCTTGAGAAGAGATAGAATAAGGTTTTGTGTTGAATTTGTGAAGAAAATTAGGGATTTCGGTGGATTTTTGGATGAAATTGAAGCAAGAGGAGATGGAGAATTTGGGGGAAAAGAAAAGGGGGGCTGCTGCTGGTTGCTCTCGGCCAAGTGGGAAGGGAGTGGGGGAGAATGGTGTGGGATTGTGGAATTTTCTCCAAGTCAAAGCCCATTCCATTCACAAGTACACCATACTCTAATTAATATATTTTATTCCTTTTCATACCAATTCTTTCACATGAGTCAAAGAAAATTTTTGAGAGGATTTCTAGCAGTGAGGCTCGGCCAAGATGGTGGGGTGAGGATGTGAGTGATTGCAAAAAAAAAATTCTATGCAAAAAGACCCCCCACAAGTCCAAAATTGCAAGTTTTAGTTCAAAATAATTATTTTTTTGTTTCCCATAATAAAAACCCATTAAAATTTGAAATAAAATACTAAAAATTTATATTACAACTAGATTTTAATTAACATGATTTTAAAGATTAAAATTAGCCCAAAGAAATTTATATTTATCGCTAATTTAATGTATTTTTACCGGCTTAAAATAATATTAAAAAAATTGAAAAATTAGGGAAAAATTTTAAATGACCAGAAATTTATAAGTAACTAATTAGCTACTAAAAACTAGCAATTATCTATCCAAATTAGGTATAATTAGGCCTAAACTGCAAAATAACAAAAAAGACGATTTACGGAAAAATACCAAATTTTCACCGATTTTCGGGAAAACACCAAAACGACTTTTCAAGGCGCTATAGAATATCTCAGAATCAATCAATATAACATAAAACTACGTATTAAATAACGCACCAACACTAAACTAACTCGCGAGTGTGCGTCTAGTGGCTGACGTGCGTCACGATACTACCAAACCAATCTACGCACAGCAGCTACACCAGATCACGATTCGTGTCGGATTACGTAACACGCGGATTCAAAACACTAGATTATAGGTAAACGATCCCAGATTTTGTATACTGCAATTACTAAAAAAGTAAACAATACCAAACACCCCTAACCAACAGCAGACAACTACCCACAGAACCCAAACCCCAACCCCTCCTACAAAACCAGCGTCGCCGGAATTCGCTAAAGGAGTCGCCGGCCCCGGCCGGTGGGGTGGTCCTCGTGTCTCAGGTTCACTAGTATATCACTATAATTTTGTTTGGTCACTCACTAACTTTTCCAGGTCACAGCAGATATAAAAGCTCCAAAAAGACACTAAAAACCTGATATTGCACAAATCGATATAAAAAGCGTTCTACGCTACAACCAACGAGCAAAACAACATACGAACTTCTAAATAACAGGGTAGGGATTATACCTAACAATCTTGCTCACAAGATCCAAGATTTTCCTAGCTCCAAGTGATCCAAGAAGGCAAAAACAAGACTTGGTGTATATTTTGTGATTTATTTGGGAATTTTGGAGATTTTTGAGTTTGGATTGATGCAAAATGAGAAGGAAAAGAGCAAGAGCAGTAAAGAGAGAGAGGGATTCGGCCAAGTGAAGAGGGGAGGGTTTTGTGAGGAATTATCTAGCAATTTCCAACATTAAATGCAATTAAATGCATTCACACTACACATGCACACATGCATGCACCTCTTCTTTTCTTTTCTTTTCTTTAATCCAATAAAACCTAACCTCCATACAAATATCTAGATACCAAGTGAAGGGTACTCAATCTTAATTTATGAAAAGATCGCTTTATAGAAATTTCCCAAAATGTGAATACCGCATTAAAATAATATTAAGATTGGGAAAAATTCTAATTGAACCAGAACGTCCCATATACCCCCAAAGCTTGCGCACTAGCTTTATTTTTACTAAACTAGGTGCTGGCAAGTCTATATGGTCGTTTGATCATAGTCGGGTCAAAACGGGAAAAACCGACAATTTTACCCTAAAACGGAAAAATTCGCATAACGATTTCTAAAACGTTACAGTAGCCCTCCGTCATTTCAGATAAATAGTATTTAGTATTCATGTTGTGTTTGTTGGCATCCATCAAGGCATAGTATACAGTAGCTGAATAATACTTATTTGCTGCATTGAGATGCATTAATTTAGGACAGCCGTACATCTTTGTTGGCATCCGTCAAGGGCGAGTACGGGTGGATCTAAATTGATCAAGACAATGACGGGTAGAACTTGACTTGCACTTTATGGTTTTTTAGCACCCGTCAAGGTCATAAGATGCGTGGGGAAAAAACCACATCGGGAGTTTCAAACATACAGGAAATTTGCAGGTTTAGCTTACCTTCTGGAGTATGGTGACTAGAGTGGATTCCATCTAGGTCATTACACAATGATAGTTGGATCCCGATCCCACTGATGAATAGGATTACTCTTGGAAGATTATTTCACTTAACAATCAATGCTATAAACCAAGTAGGAATCTAAAATGGTGTTAGCGGGGCTACGCCTTCAGAGAAAAGAGGTTACATAATTAAGGAACTTCACGAAAGCGTTGGAAAACTTCTCTCGAAGTACTAACACTAGCATGGCCGAAAGGTTAAGCAAGTATTATAACGTGCGATTAATCCTGATTAGTTCTCCTTTTAAGATTTGATGGATAATTTGAGGAAACAGTGGAAGCCATTCTGATTAGATAAACTAATAACCAATCTAATCTTACAAGAGCGCATGCTAAGTGTTTCTTCTCTCTCTCTCTCTCTCTCTCTCTCTCTCCACGTAGCAACCATTTCACGCCCTAATCAAGATAATAAAACATACCGCTTGACCGATCCGAATTCTTATTCGGGGCTGGGGAATATCGGTTCGGCTCTAACTTATGACAGCAGTCATGAGTATGAGCAAGAGAAAGAGGATTGCATGAATTTCTTGACGACCCCAACGAAGTTGAAGCACACTATTGCGTCTTCTTCAGGTGTTTTTGTTATTGAGAACTGTTTTTCGGTTAGTCCTACCTCTTTGGTACTAGATACCGGATCAGAATCTCATATCTGTAATTTATTGCAAGGACTGAGAAAAAGTATGATGGTTGGACATGATGATATGTCCCTCAGAGTAGGGAACGGAGCACAAGTTGATGCTGCAGCCGTCGGTGAATATCACCTAGTGTTGCCTAATGGCAATACTATGATTTTGAACAATTGCTGCTATGTACCTTACATGGTTTGCAACATCATATCAGTCTCTTTACTTGATAAAGATGGATATAAGTTTGTTCTTGATAGAAATATCATGAATATTTACCTTAATCAGGTATTGGTTGCAGAAGGTACACTGTGTAATGGTATCTATGTTCTTAATCAAAACACTATTTTCAATATACAAGACACACGCAAGAGGAAAAGTCCAGAAATGAACGAATCCTACTTGTGATATTGTAGACTTGGTCATATTGGAGAGAAAAGACTAAGTAAGCTGCATAAAGATGGATATTTGAATCCGTTCGAATTTTCATCTTATGAAACTTGTCAGTCCTGTCTCAAGGGAAAGATGACCAAATCTCCGTTCACTGGACACGGAGAAAGAGCAGTAGAGCTCTTGGGACTCATACACAGCGATGTGTGTGGTCTAATGTCTATACATGCAAGGGGTAGGTTCTCATACTTCATCATATTCACTGACGATCTCTCTAGGTTCGGATATGTGTATCTCATGAAACAAAAATCTGAAACTTTTAAGAAATTCAAGGAATACAGAAACGAAGTAGAGAACCAGACTGGCAAAAGTATCAAGATCCTCCGATCTGATAGGGGAGGGGAGTACTTAAGTACGAAATTCCGGGATTTTCTGAAAGAGAACGGCATTCTCTCTCAGCTTACTCCTCCGTATACACCACAGCACAACGGTGTATCGGAGCGGAGGAAGCGTACCCTATTGGACATGGTTCACTCCATGATGAGTAACACCGAGTTACCTCTTTCATTCTGGGGACTTGTGCTTGAAACAACAGCATACCTATTGAATCGGGTTTCGTCTAAATCAGTGCCCAAGACTCCATATAAAATATGGAGTGGTAAAAAACCATGTCTTAAAAGGGTTAAGATATGGGGTTGTCCGGCCTATGTGAAAAACCAGAATCCGGAAAAATTTCAGGCACGGTCAGTTTTATGTAAGTTAGTAGGATATCCCAGACATTCATATGGATATCTATTCTACCATGTCGAAGAACAAAAGGTATTTGTTTCTCGACGCGCCACCTTTCTTGAAAGATTGTTTCTTGAAAAAGAATCAAGTAGGAGCGCGGTAAAACTGGAAGAAATTCCAGAGGAACAAACTATAATTGAAGATTTGGTAGAACCAGAGAATTCAATAGTCCCAAACGAACCTCAGACACTCCGAAGATCTGGTAGGATTTCTCATCCCCCCGAGAGATACTACGGTTTTCTTATAGATGGGGATCGAGAGGATTGCATCTTGGAAGAAAATGATCCTACTAATTTCAGACAGGCCATTATCAGTAGGGTCTCTGATAAGTTGCTGGATGCTATGCGATCCGAAATGGAGTCCATGTACACCAATAAAGTGTGGACCTTGGATATTGCTTCACCTGGGGTAAAACCCGTTGGATGCAAATGGATCTACAAGAGGAAATTTGGTATAGATGGGCAGGTGGAAACCTATAAGGCTAGACTCGTTGCAAAAGGTTTTCGTCAAAGACCAGGAGTGGACTATGACAAAACTTTTCTCCAGTGGTTATACTCAAATCCATTCGGATACTACTTGCCATTGCTGCCTTCCATGACTATGAAATCCGGCAGATGGACATAAAAACGGCTTTTCTAAACGAAAGTTTAGAAGAGTGTGTTTATATGGGTCAGCCAGAAGGTTTTGTAGACAGTGGGAGCAGCGGGAAGGTGTGCAAGTTTCTTAAATTCATTTATGAATTAAAGCAGGTATCGCGGAGCTGGAACATCTGTTTTGAGAAACAGTCAAGGACTTTGACTTCATCAAGAACGAGGATGAGCCATGCATTTATAAGAAAATTGTAGGACGAACTGTCGTATTCCTAGTCCTGTACGTGGACGGCATTCTTTTGATAGGAAACGATATTCTTATGCTACAATCGGTCAAGCCGTTCTTGTCACAAAGGTTCTCCATGAAGGATCTGGGTGATGCCTCGTACATTCTGGGGATTAAAATCTACAGAGATAAATCTAAAAGATTATTAGGACTTTCACAGTCCAGGTACATAGAAACCGTACTAAAAAGATTTAGTATAGAAGATTCCAAGTGCGGTAACATACCCGCTTTGTACGGAATCACCCTCTCCAAAGAGATATCTCCTAAGACTGATGAGGAGAGCGTTCGCATGAGCATTATTGTAACATTTCAGAAAATATAAAATATCAACGACAGGGATTGAGGATGGTCGGCCAATCTTTCAAAGGTCAACTTTCTGGTAGAGGAAGCACCTTTGACGACTTCGCCCGTAGCAGGAGTTGGAAGGGATATTCGTTTTGGGGTAGCCCCTTTAGGTGTGACGAGCCTCTTTGCAAGCCCGTTTTGGTTCTGGCTCAGCCTGTTGAAGACCGAGACGTCTGATCTTTGACTCAGCCTGTTGAAGACTGAGGCATTGAATTTGGACGGTCCGTTGAGTAGGGCCGTTGTGGTTGCAAGTCGATCGAAGACCGACTTCTTGGGAGCTTCGTCTTGCGGCGCAGGGGCGCTGAAACTCGTTGGTGGGATCATAGTCCCGAAGAACAATCCGGTAGTGGCTTGAGTTACTTGCCCCACTGGCATTGAAAAGATGGAGGTCACATTGGGCCCGTAAAGTCACTCCTCCAGTTGGGGCGGAGCGGGAGTTGCTGTTGCAAGTTGTGCGGCTGGAAGCCATTGATGTTCTCTTCTTCTGCACAGAAACAAGACACCAAATCTTAGTATCTCAAATCCGAAGGCAACCATAGCAAACCGCGATTTTGTTCGTGAAAATGACACACGAAGTGTGGAGTGGAAAGAGAAAAATGTCCCACCAGACGTACCAGAATCTGTTCACCACCAGAAGATGGATCGGGACGTCCGACCTGAATCCTAAGGGCAGATCCTATTTGGATTTATTCGTCCACCTCTCTGAAAATGCCAAGTTGATTTATGGCACCGTACATCGGAGGTTTGGACAGACGCGACCGTTATAGAACACTTCATCAGATTCCCCCTCGTTTGCGAGGGGGTTTTGATTATGGGGACGCTCTTCCCTGCAGGCGCAAGCCCCTGCAGTTAATTATGTTACCGTATCGCGATAACCACTTTCTCCTGCTCCGGAAGTTCACTTTGTGTCGTGTGTGTTTTTGTTTGTTTAGGTTGCCCGTTGATTGTATACGGAGACTAATTTATGTTGTCACCCGTAGAGCGTGGATTAGTCCAAATCCGTATATTTTAGATTTGGGGTTTTTATTTAAGGACCGTTAATCTATTTTGAGATTTAGATCGACTTAAATGTATGTGAGCATTTGGGGCTTGATTTGTTTTTGTTAAGGATACATTAGTCCAATTTGAGACTAAGATCCACTTAACAAGGTTTTAGGATCATTTTTATTTAGGATCCAACAAAATAGCGTTTGGGCTCTATTATTTTAGTTTAAGGACGTTTCGGTCCATTGTCGCCATTTTGGAGGCGGATATTAGTTTAAAGACATTTTGGTCCGATATCGCCATTTTGGAGGCGAATATTAGTTTAGGGACATTTCGGTCTGTTGTTAGTTTAGGGACATCTCGGTCCATTATCGCCATTTTGGAGGCGAATATTAGTTTAGGGACTTCTCGGTCCTTTATCCATCTTGCGCACATGTGTATTTGTTACGTGAAGAAGCGAATAATGGTGATATGGAATGCATCCAATTTAGGGTGCGATCCGATTTGAGGTGTGCACGTCAATTTGGAAGTGCGTCAACGTGAAATATACCATTCCCAGTCTTGATGAAGTTTTATATCAAGTTGGGAAAAGAAAGGAGTTATTGGTTGTCGGGACCCACCACCTCTCCGAAGACGTTGAAGAATTACAACGACATATATCAAAGGTGTGGAGAGATGTACTCTTAAACCAAATCCGTGTTTGAGGAAAAATAGGGTTATTATGGCCTTAAGAATTTTTGTTAAGGATACGTTAGTCCAATTTGAGACTAAGATCTACTTAACAACATTTTAAAATCTTCTTTATTTAAGACCCAGCAACAGAGCATTTGGACTCAGTGACAAGACTTTAGCAACTTAGCCAATTTGGGCTTTAGTCTGCTTAGTCTCCCCTCTTTTCTGAAAAAGTGTTAAACACTTGTTTGGGCTCTGTTTGATCAGTCTCCTTTTTTTTATGCAAAAAGTGTTGAGCACATATATGAGTTCTGACGCCCACATATGATCATGTGGGACTTTCAGTCATGGGGATTGCCCAATAAGTGTTGAACTTTTTACTCCTTTTGTCTTTATATGGAGTGTTAGGCACTCTTTATAGTATCCATGTGGGGAGCGCGTGAGGCGCTGGGCGCTGCCCAATGAGTGTTGAACACTCAGCCGTTTTGGGCTGCTTGTGGAGTGCTAAGCACTTTTTTCTTTTGCGGCGCACACATTGGGAGAAAGTGAGGCGCTAGGCGCTACCTAGTGAGTGCTAAATACTCTTCCCTTCTCTGGCGCCCACGTAGGGAACACGTGCGGTGCTGGGCGCTGCCCAGTAAGTGCTAAGCACTCTTCTCTTCTATGGCGCCCACATGAGGAACACGTGCGACGATGGGCGCTGCCTAGTGAGTGCTAAGCACTCTTCTCTTCTGTGGCGCCCACGTGAGGAACACGTGCGGCGCTGGGCGCTTTTCTCCTCTGCTGATAGTATTTTTGCCCATTAATGATCAATAGGATCTTTGTTTTGTAGATTTAGGATCAAGCTTCATTTTTAAGAACCAAGTTCTTTTACGAGAACTAGGTTTCTCTTATAATCTTTGTTTTGAGGAATTCGATTCCTAGTTCTTTTCTAAATTTTTTATTCTCAAGGACAAATTCCTCCCGGTGAGAATTAAATTCTCAACTTGTGGGAGACTTATCTTGTGGATCTCAGATCTAGATAAATAACTAAGTTCTTTAAAAAGGGTTAAACCCTTTAGATATGTAAATGAGATGTTTTTATCTCTATATATATTTTCGTTAACCTAGAGTTTTTAAGGAGGGAGATCTTTTTCCTTGAGAATTTAATTCTCTGTTCCTTTTTGAAGCTTTCTATTTTTTTCTGGAAGCTTAGGGGGGGTTCCTCTTTATCAGACTTGAAGTCTTCGGTCCTTTATATAGTGGAGGCAAGTTTGTTAATTAGTTTTGAAGAAATCTCTCATTAAGAGATCCCAATTGATTTGGGGAATTTTACCCACCATTGGATCTTTGATCCAAGGGTTTCTGTTTTTACAGAACATATTTTCTTGTTTTTAATAAGATTGAGGAAATATTTTTCATATGCGGAGTTTTACTCTGTGAAATAGTGATTTTTAATCACCATTGGATTTTCAATCCAAGGGTTCTCTGTTTTACAGAGGGCATAGAATTTTATTCTATGATCCAACCGATGGTATCTTTCTTATTTTAGAATGATTTGGGGAATGTTTTCTCCCCAACAGAATTTAATTTTGTATCTTGATGATTTATCATCTCCGTTAGATATTTGATCCAGCGGCTCTATTTAACAGAGAGTGGAATTTAATTCTACCTGGGCGCCGGTGTTCACGTGTTCCTCATGTGGACGCCACTTAAGAATTTGGTCCTTAGGTAGGCATTCTGCGCTTTGGACACTAGCGTCTGCGTGAAGAGCACGTGCGGTGCTATATGAGAGTTTTAACTCTTATTTAATCTAATAGATTCTTTTATGCCTTACATACTAGCGCCCGCGTGAGGAGCACGTGAGACACCACCATAGGATTTAATCCTATCTCCGCTGGCGCCATTGTGGAAGGAACGCGAGGCGCTACCTCATTAATTTTGAACAGAGCTTTACTCTTTTATTGGGGAAACAACAAACAGTTCCCTTCACCATGATTACAGGTCTGTTCTACGACTCGTGGGTTAACAGCCAACCACACTTCCGTTGCGCTACTATGATAAACTGAGGCGGGTTCGTTAGAGCTTGTTTAATCAAAACATCTTACATCTGATCGGTCTTGAAGCAGTCTGTACTACTGCAATCATCATATACTCTCCCGTGTTTCTTCTTGTTCTTCGAAATGCAGACAGACTGGTCACTACGGGACAAGGGGAAAGATATATCGTGGTCGTTGGATTCAAGTTCGCGATAAGGCATAAACTCGTAAGCAATGAAACCGAAAGAAGACGAGATAGTACCACGAAACATAAGTCACGAAAATGAATCAATATAAGACTCCAGGTTATCTAAATAGAGTACCATATTGTAATCATGCCGCAGTATATAACTACAATCATATAACTCCATTCAAGTCATCCAAATCCTACTATCAGAATCAAAAGAGTAAGAAGAGAGAAATAATAAGAAATCAGGAGGATTACAAACTAAGATGCAAAGTCATTTCCAACTCGTCGAGATAAAAGAGTTTAAGGGTAAAATAGGATTCTAGAATTTGAATGACAAGATAATAATGTGGCAGAGCATTTTCCTAAAATTGTGGGTCTTAAGGACAATATATTGGGTACCATACCCAACTACAAATTGAACCAGGCCTAGCTAACCTAAATGCTAGGCTCTGATACCAACAAAACCTTATCACGTCCCGCTTTCCAAAATACATAAAATGGGGAACGTGATAAAGCCAACCATGCTATCTACGGTAAGAAAATATCCTCCCATAATCACATTACGGCTGTCAATCAGTAATCAAGAACAGCAATATAACTATCTATCTCTAAACATGTCCAAATAGCCACAAACGACAACAGAAAATAGTAGCGAGCAATAAAAATTCAAGAAACAACTAACCATCAATAAGAGTTGTATCAGTGAGATGGTCCTCACTGATCGGTAGTCCTGTTGAAGTATTCACATGCTAAGTCAAGTATCTGGGCCATGTAAAACCCTGACGTCGGTGTGTCATAAATATCATAATAATAATAACTGAGCAATGTACTATATAGGATGTTATGTGCAAAATAAGGTATAATTATAAACAAACAATCACAGATGATATAACGGCAGCCTATAGGTATCTCACGTGCATCCTAAAGTCTGTTTTTCTAAGTTATCTATCCTAACGGTATTTGAACCAATTAATGTAATTCTCTTCGTAACTCAATAGTATCCCGTGCGTGCCCAGGACCACAGTCATGATTCTCGGGGCTGAATCCGAGACGTGCCGTTAGGCCGTAAAACAATGTCATGTACAGATGAATGATGTCAGTATCATCATTCCGGGGCCCGAAACCCGTATCGACTTATTAGTCTCTGGAAAGTAGTGAACTGTTGAGCTACAAACCGGGTTTCATTATTAATTTCCTCTTTTCTCTCAGGTTTCATGTTCAAGTCAGGTATCACTAGAATTTCTATCTAATGCCAACACAGGAATAATCGTGAGCAGGTCTTGTCCAGCAAGATTACAAGTCAGGTCAATCGGAATAACATGTCAATATTGTTGGTATCGGTAAGTATTACAGGCAGCAGGTATTAATATGATAACAAAAACAGTACAGTCTGGCAGATTACAAGTATGTAAGGGATAATATAATCATATCATGTACAAGACCAAGATAATAGTATTAACATGGATAGCATATTCAATCCGATTAATAACTATAAAAGTGGTGTTAATTAACCATAAATAAAAAAGTTCTGTTCAGAAATTCAACGTTATCCTGATTTGTAAAATATTTTTAAAATAACAAACGTTCTCCAAAAGAACGTGTCATATACCAAAACAAAACTAATTCAATAAGATTTTCATTTTTATAAGTTAAACTATCTCAGGTTGTTCTTAAAAAAGTTATGAATATTCGAAATTGAAAGTTTGCTATTGGAATTTCCATGGACAGCAGTTCAGAGGTATTTTCATTTACAGTTTACGTTATTTAAACAATTTATTTTGCAAGTAAATATTTCACAGGGATATAAAATTCTAAGTCAGCTTCGTAACGAACTAAAGAACATGTGCTACTGATTTTTCTATGATTCATAATGAATTTTATAAGATAAGGTGTACCGTAAATTTCAGATTTGTCGTATCCGCTTGGCGACGACGTTTCAATTGTAAATTATAATATTTTTAAACTATATTTTGTATAACGTTATAAAATGCAGATTATAAACTAATTAATGATATACGGATTATATAGATATAAACGGTATAATGATAATAATAAGAAATATTACGACGATATATGTATTTATAGATATAATTATAGCATGGCGCAAGTTGTAAACTTGCATACACTGTATATATTAAACTGATTAAAATTAAATAACTATGGTGTATAAATTATATAAATATAGTTGGATGATAATAATAATAATAATAGTACGACAACATATAAGTAAATCGCATAAACCATAGCACGTAGTAAGTTATAAACTTGGCTCAAAACAAACGCGCTGAGTAGAAATTGTCACGCCCCGCTTCTCGGTGTATGGCGAAGGGGACGCGACGAGGTTCGCTACGTATATACTCAGAAATACATACGCTAAGCGTATCTAAGCAATATAAAAAGAATACACAAGAAACAAGAGATAATAAAAACAACAACTTTTATTTATTAACATTCTTTTGTACAATGCATAAAAAGGAAATACAACTGAAATAAAAAGATGCCTAAACAGTGACATAACAGGAAATGAAAAGTACAGAAAGGAAAAGCGTACAATGAAACTAAAGTGCAGGGTCTTCGGCAAACTGCTCCAAGTCTTCTTGAGATGGCTCGATCTCTGCCGGGTCCAAATCACCTGACGACATTCAAAGAAGAAAGAAACAGAATGTCGTCAGCGAACAGGTCGCTCGGTAAGTCCCAAAGGTAAGAGGAAAGTAGAATAGACAGAATAAGAAGATATTGTTCCCCTCCGAAAGACGGCCGAGACATGGGTTCTCGCCTGAGATTCGGGGCAGATGCTAATTGGTGCTATCCGTCCACCTCTCCGAAGATGCCAAGTTGATTTATGGCACCATGTATCGAAGGTTTAGACGGATGCGTCCGATGTAGCAGACTTCGTCAGATTCCCCCTCGTTTGAGGGGTTTTTTGATTGTGGGGACGCTCTTCCCTGCAGGCGCAAGCCCCTGCAGTTAATTACGCTACCGCATTGCGGTAACAACTTTCTCCTTCTCCAGATGGTCACTTCGTGTCGTGGGTGTTTGTTTTGTTGCCCGTGGATTGTTTACGGGGACTGAGTTATGTCGTCGCCCGTAGGGCGTGGACTAGTCCAAATCCGTATTATCTTAGATTTGGATTTAGGGGTTTGGTTTGAGGATACGTCAGTCCTACTTGAGGCTAAGATCAACTCAAACGTTTGTTAAGGATACGTTAGTCCGGTTTGAGACTAAGATCAACTTAACGGGATCGTTTAGATCCGACAAAAGAGCGTTTGGGCTCTAATGTTCCAGTTTAGGGACCTAGTGGTCCATTAAATGTATAGCCGTCGGGACCCGTCACCTCTCTGACGACGTTGAAGGATTACAACGACAGATGTCAGAGGAGTTCAGAGATGTACCCTCGAGCCAGAGTTAATTAGGGGGATTCATAGTCCAGTCTGTTTGAAGGTTTAAGGATACGTTAGCCATCTTTGAGGCTAAGATCAACTTAAACGGGACCGTTTAGATCCAACAAAAGAGCATACGGGGCTCTATTGTTCTAGTTTAAGGACATTGCGGTCCATGGGTAGTTTAAGGACATTGCGGTCCATTGTTAGTTTTAAGACATCTCGGTCAAGGTTAAGGACATCGTAGTCCATGGGTTTAAGGACCCCACAGTCCATTGTTAGTTTTAAGACATCTCGGTCAAGGTTAAGGACGTCGTAGTCCATGGGTTTAAGGACCCCACAGTCCGATATGTGCTCTGGATGCTTCACACGGGTTCACTGTCGTGCTCTGCGAGGACCAGGCTCCGCTCTGGACGTTTTCCACGGGGTCAAAGAGTGACATTATCCGCGTTCCACGTAACCAGGAATTTTGCATTAAACACGGGTTTAAGGACCCCACAGTCCGTGTTGATGTGTGGTCGTCGGGACCCGTCACCTCTTTGAAGACATTGAGGGATTACAACGCCAAGTATCAAAGGAATGAAGAGATGTACCCTAGAACCGGAGTGGATTAAATAGTCCTTGGCCCAATTTGGGATCAAGACCGATTAATTATGTTATGAGCCCATTGGCCCAGTTAATCACAAATTGAGGACTTATGGCCATCTTGGGCTAAGTCCAATCAGGAGAGGCTTTGCCTCTATCCATTTAGGCCAATTGGGCCAAAGCCTAGTGTTAAACACTACAGAGCAGTCAGTGTTGAACACTGGGGATGAGGTTGACAAGTTAGTGTTTAACACTAAGAGATAATTGGTGTTAAACACCAGCAACAAGGCTTTTCAAATTAGTGTTAAACACTAAAACAGATCAGTGTTGAACACTGCAGATAAAGCTTTTTAATTAGTGTTGAACACTAAGGCCCAACAATGTTTTAACACTGGGTTCGAGAGTTTTAACTTAGTGTTAAACACTAAGGCAAGAGGGGTCACGTGGCAACACGTGAGAGCGCCCTCCCTTTATGTATTCTGCTGAGATTATCGCGTCTTTCAGAGCGTCACGTGCCATCACGTGATGGGCATTCAAATGCCTATGTATTAGAGCTTCTGCCGAGGGTCACGTGGGTCACGTGGGGTGCTGCCTCAAAGGGGCTTTCTGTAGATCTCTTAGGGGGTCACGTGGTAACACGTGACCCTGCCTCTATGTATTTTGTTTAGAGGCTTTGTTAATCTTTTTTCAGGAATTAAATTCCTTGAGCTTTAAATTTCAGAGGAATTAAATTCCTACTTCCTTTTGAAGGTTTATATTCTGAATAGAGTTGGACTCTGAATCTTCCGTAGGAATTAAATTCCTCGTATATGTGAAGGACTGAATAGGGTTAAACCCTAATAAAAGCTTTTTTAAGGAATTGAATTCCCATTCCCTGTTAAATGATGATTAAGGGAATTAAATTCCCGTTGTTTCAACAGAACTAAGTTCTTAATTAGGGTTAAACCCTATTTCTTTTTGTTCTGAAGAAATTAAATTCCCATGATACAGGGTCAAGCCCTAATTTTATTTGAAAGGAATTAAATTCCTATAGTTCTGTGAGAATTAAATTCTCGTGCTTGCATTCCCTCTCTATGTTTTGGATCTGCATGGCAGGATCTCAACCCATTGAGAATTAAATTCTCAACCTCAAGGGGAGATGTGCACTTTGCAGATCCTCTATCAAAGAGAGAAGAAATATGTTCTTCTATTTTATATATCAGAGTTAAACTCTGTTGAGAATTAAATTCTCTTTTTCTTTCAAGGAGCTTTTCCCTTTCTTACCTAGGGTTTTTTGCAGAAGATCCAAGTTTCTCCAAGTATCGAAGCTCTCTTTTTTTTTCTTTTTCTCTCCTTGTCTCTGTATATATATTTCTCTGTGTCTCTTGGCTCCTATTTATAGGAGAAGCAGCCGAATCAATCAGTTTTTGACGAATCTTCATGAGAGATTTGATTTGCATCCATCATTCGTTTTGGACCTTTGGATTATTAGGTGAATTTTATTCACCATTGGATTTCAAATCCAGGGATTTTTCCTTTGTTGTTTCGGTTAGATTTAAAGGGGAAATCTTTCCAAACCCGAGATTTTCCCATAGATAGATGATATTTCATCACCTCTGAATCTTTAATTCGATCTGCTCCAGATAATCACTTTCCTTTGGAAAGATTTGATTCTCCTTCAGAATTTAATTCTGTTGACAAAATGGGCTTTGAAAGCCGGTCACGTGTGACCACGTGACCCATGGTCACGTGTGGGCACGTGACCCCCTTGGAGCGAGCCTTCCTCTTTCTTTTGCGCTCTGTCTTCTGATTGCTGCTTAAACGTCACGTGCCACCACGTGACCCCTGGTCACGTGTGAGCACGTGACCCTTGTTTGAACTCTCTTTCCTTGGTTCATCTGGAGAACGAGTCTGCTGTTTTGAACGTCACGTGCCAACACGTGACCCTGGTCACGTGGGAGCACGTGACCTCTTCTGAAGCCTTTTCCTTGACTTGATCAGGGAACCGGTGTGCCTTTGACGCTTGCATTTAAATGTCACGTGCCGACACGTGACCCTTTCTGAAGCCCTTTCTTTGATATAGTTGGAAAACTGAACCTGACTTGATGATGCTTTTAGGTGTCACGTGCCAACACGTGACCGCTAGTCACGTGTAAGCACGTGACCCTCTTCTGAAGCTTTTCCCAGAAGCTTTCCTGATTTTAAATCAGGAAACAGATATCTTTTAAAGTTGTATAATATTGTTGTAATGTTGTGTTAACGCTGTTGTTTGTAGCTTGGTACAGAAGGATGCCAGTGTATACGAGATGGGTCTCTATATGCTAGAGATCAGGGCAAACGGAATGTACAAATAACCGTTAAGCCATGGTATAACAGCAGCGGAATATAGGTTAGGTGTCTTAATCTGACCAGCTCGTTCCACCTTTAACACCTTCCGTACCAATCTACCCCTTAAACCCAGCGATATCTTGTTTGTATTGTTGTCTTGTAAATTGTATTGGTTGTATGATTGGTTGACTGACCGAAACCATGATATCAGTAAACGGTTGTAACCGTAGAGTCATGTAAATGGAATAACTGAGAATCATGTAAAAGGAATATATCTATGGTTCGGTTCAGTCAAGTTGTATAAATTGATAATTGGATTCATGGATTCATGTGTTCATATTGAATTGGAATCTTGTAGATTATAGATTGACTTGAATCATATTCAAATTAGATTAATCAGACTCAAACCCGAGTCAGACAATCAGAAATGTGAATTGAAGTCTTATAATTGCTAGGGTCCTTAGGGTAATTTATAAAACTTGAGAGAGTTTTATGTAAAAATACTTTTATATACTTTTCAAAATACACCTCAAGTATTCATTATTCTCCTTTAGAGTTATAATGAATGTGTATTTTATATTGTGACATTTCTAGTGAAAATATCCTAGTTTTATAAATAAAGGTATTTATCTGTAATATTGATTTATTTGAAGTTCATGGTATTTTAGTGTAAAATTTATTCTTGTGATTTTTTTAGAAAAAGGTGGAATATTTATATTTAAATGATAAATATACATATAATTATACAAAAGTAGTTTTAATAAATATTTTATATTCTAAAAATCTCATTATCTTAAGATGTCGTATTTTAAACCTTTCGAGACCGAATGCTTCTTGCGGAGGTCTGAATCCCGCACTACTAAGCCTGAGGATGTGCAATAATTCGCACCATCCCGAACGGGTTCCCCAAAAATGGGTTGTAGCGGCGCTTTGCAAAGATTGTAAAATACTAAATCCTTTAGAAAACGGTTTTATAAAGTAAAAGGTATTTATTTGTAAAAATATCAATTTTCCGTATTCTAGATTCTAGGGTTTCCTAAGTCAACTAGCCTATTTCTAAATGGTCTAAACGATAAGTTGTTAGATGCCTCAAATCGCCTCTTCACCGCCAATTGTGGCCAGGTAAGTACAAATGAGGAAAGGAGGGATCCGCTCACGAATTACCGTAAGACGGGCCTTTTAAAGTTACCTTTCTCACTTGCCTAGCCTAGACACCATAAAGTCTGGTTTAGATAAACGACCGATGTCCACAACTTATCGTATTTTCCTAATGAGAGGTATTTGTTTTGAAAGTATATCAAAGCTAAAACTTTTATTAATGGATTTATTAAGAATATGGTATTTAAATGAAAGTATTGTTTTATCGTATTCTAAGTTTTATTTTGATATCGTTTTAGGTTGTTTATGCATGTGTGTGGAGGTAGGTCATTACCTCGTGCTCTACTTTAAATGTATAGCAAGGTTAAGGGGGTTAAATGTGAAATCGAAACATTGTGGTATTTAAGTGAAAAATACGATAAATTGAAAAGGCTATCATTTCATGTGATGAAACTTGTTCAAATTATTTGTTAAATGTTTAATAGTCAACAATAAGAAGTTTAAGCATGATTGAATTTGGTGAGAAGTGAAATTTTATAGAAAACCGAATCAGAAATCGGATTTGTTCCAATTCCGTCGGGTTTTGTAATTTTGTATTTTAGAGAATAAGAAAGAGGGATAGAATGGGACTTACGGGTTTCGATTAAGCAAGGGAGTGAGGGGGTACTAAAGGGGTTGCCGAGGCGTTGCCGAGGCGCCGGTTGTTCCTAAAAACGTCGCCGGAATTTCCGCCGGAATTTTGTCGGAGCTTCGCCGCGAACTTGTTTTCAAAGTACACAACTCTTGAGAAGGTTTTGAGAGAGTGGGCTCAGGATTTTGGGATGAGAGGGTAAAGGGTAGGGGGTGTATTTATAGTGTAGGTTAGGGGTAGGGTAGGTGAAGGGTTTTTGATAAAAAAAAATTATAAAAATGTGAGAAAATCATTAAAAATCATAGTAAATAGGGTATATTGAAGTCTCGGGAACCGATCCATTAATTTGGAGTATACAGGGGGTAGGGTAGGTGAAGAGCCCCAACTTTCATGTTGGGGACTCGGTCGTCCTGCCGAGTCCGGCCGGCGGCGCCGGCCCAAGTCGGGCTGAGTCAGGTGGTCGGGGGGTGGGGGGTCGTCAGGTGAAGGCTTTGATGCTTTTACTTTTTCAGGTGAAGTTCATGTTTTGGAAGTTACGGTGTATGGACTGTTGGGCTTCCTAAGAATTTAAAACAAAAACAATATAAAAATAATGTGGGGCAGGGGATTTGAATTCTGGTGGCTTGGTTCAGCAGTGCAAGGTGTTACCAATGAGCTACAAGCTCCTTCTTGTAATTATTGTGGGAAAATAAATACTTAAAGTGGTAACAGCAATATTAAATACCCCAAGTATACTTCAAATTTAAATCAATTTTATGTATACAAAAATTGGAGTTGTTACAATCTACCTTTCTTACAAAAATTTCGTCCTCGAAATTTATAACTTTTATTTGAGGACTAGTTTACAAAGAGGTGAGTATATCTTGCACGCATTTCATCTTCCCTTTCTCAAGTGGATTCTCTTGGAGTGTCTTTCCTCCACATTAGCCGGACCAAATTAACTTCTTTGTTCCGAAGTGTCTTCACTTTCCTGTCCAGGATCTCCACAGGCTGTTGCTAACAAGACAAGTCGGGCTGTATAGTGAGCTCGGAATGATCAAGAACATGGCTGGGGTTACTAACATACTTTCTGAGTTGGGATATGTGGAACACGTTATGCACTCCTTCCAATGAGGGTGGAAGCGCTAAGCGGTATGCCACTTCACCGACTCGTTCGAGTATGTCGAACGGTCCAATGTATCTCGGACTTAATTTACCCCGTCTTCCAAATCGGATTACTCCGCGGTTCGGAGATATCTTCAAGAATACATGATCTCCTGGCTGGAACTTCAAGTGTCGTCTCTTTGCATCAGCCCAGTGCTTCTGTCTATCTTGGGCTATGCGCATCCTTTCCCTGATAGTACGAACCACATCAACGGTCGCTACTATCATCTCTGGTCCAAGAAGTTCCCTATCTCCGATGTCGTCTTAATTTAATGGTGATCGACACTTCCTTCCATACAATGTTGTAAAAGGTGTCATTCCTATGCTTACTTGGTAGCTGTTATTGTATGCGAACTTCACAAGATGCAGGTGATCTTCCCACAATCCTTTGAAGTCTAGCAAACACGCTCTGAGCATATCCTCCAAGATCTGAATAGTTCGTTCCGACTGACCATCTGTTTGTGGATGATAAGCCGTGTTGAAGTTCAGACGTGTTCCCAACCTTGCTTGCAGACTCTGCCAAAATTGCGATCGGAACCTGGTGTCACGATCGGAGACAATGCAGACCGGTACTCCATGAAATCTCACAATTTCCTGTATGAGTTCATGGGTATCAGAGATAGTACATTATGAAGAGTTTAAATATTAAATAAATTATTACCTCCATGTATTTCTTTGCTAGTGTCTCAGTTAATTGGCCAACCCGAAATGGGATGAAGTGAGCCGACTTTGTGAGTCAATCCATAATGACCCATATAGCATCGTTACCCTTTGTGCTGCGAGGAAGAGCAGTCACAAAAGCCATCGTGATGTGTTGCCACTTCCATTCTGGGATTGGTAACGGTTGAAGTAGTCCAGCTGTCCTGTGATGTTCAGCCTTTACTTGCCGACACACCAAACATTTTGCGACACTTCTGGCTACTTCACGCTTCATTCCATGCCACCAATAATTTTGACGTAGATCTTTGTACATTTTGGTACCTCCAGGATGTACTGAGTAGGGAGAGCTGTGAGCTTCTTTCATTAACTCTTCCCGAATAGGACCTTTTGGTACACACAATCTGCTGCCGTATCTCAAAAATCCATCTTCATGGATGATGAAGTCTGTTCTGAGTCCATTCTCCACTTGTTCTCTGATCCTTTGCAACTTAGCATCACTTGCTTGAGCTGCTTTGATCTGATTGACAATGGTTGATTGAACTTGTAGATTCATCAAACTTGAAGCATTACCTGGTATGACTACTTCAATCTCCATCTGATGCAAGTCTTGCTGAAGCCTCCACTGAGCGGTGAGATTCATCGATAATGGTTGGTGACTAAGAGTATCAGGTACTACGTTCACCTTCCCTGGGTGATATTGCAAGTTGATGTCAAAATCCGCCATGAGTTCTAACCATCTTCTCTGCCGCATATTCAACTCCTTCTGAGTAAACACGTACTTCAGACTTTTATGATCTGTGTAGATGTTCACTCGTTCACCAAGTAGATAATGGCGCCAAATCTTGAGAGTAAAGATGACGGCTGCCAACTCCAGATCATGCGTCGGATAATTGCGCTCATGAGTCTTCAGTTGTCTTGAAGCATAAGCCACAACCTTACCGTGCTGATGTAGAACACATCCTAATCTCTTACCGGATGCATCACAATGCATTTCGAATCCTCCAGATTGATCCCGTATTACGAGAATAGGTGCAGATGTCAACCTTGACTTGAGTTCTACGAAAGCTTGTTCGCATGCTTCTGACCACACAAATTCTTCATCTTTACGTGTGAGCTTGGTCAGGGGTGTTGCTATCTTCGAAAATCCTTCAATGAACCTTCTGTAATATCCAGCTAAACCCAAGAAGCTCTGAATATCCTTCACTGACTTTGGTGTAGGCCATTCGCTAACTGCTGAAACTTTTGCTGGATCCACAGAAATTCCTTCTCCTGATACGATGTGTCCAAGAAAACCAACTTGCTTTAGCCAAAACTCGCACTTGCTGTACTTGGCATAGAGCTTATGTTTTCGAAGAGTTTCCAGGACAATTCGTAAGTGCCTTGCATGCTCTTTCCGACTCTTAGAATACACCAGGATGTCGTCGATGAAGATGACAACAAATCTGTCTAAGTACTCCCGGAAAACCTGATTCATTAGGTTCATGAATATTGCTGGTGCATTGGTCACTCCAAATGGCATCACTAGAAATTCGTAATGTGCATAGCAAGTTCTGAAAGCTGTTTTGTGAATATCAGCTTCCTTGACCTTCACTTGATGATAACCTGAACGAAGATCTAATTTAGAGAAAACACAAGATCCACTTAGCTGATCGAATAAATCATCGATGCGCGGGAGTGGATACTTGTTCTTTATAGTGACTTCGTTCAATGCTCTATAATCAATACACATTCTGTATGAACCTTCCTTCTTCTTCACCAGTAGTACAGGTGCTCCCCAACTTGAAGTGCTGGGACGAATCCATCCTTTCGCCAATAATTCGTCCAACTGTATTCGAACTTCCTTCAAACCTTCCGGACTTAATCTATAAGGTGCTTTGATCACCGGTTGTGCTTCTGGTACTAAATCAATACTGAATTCAAGAGCTCGATCGGGAGGCAAACCTGATATATCGTCAGGAAATACATCGTCGAACTCTCGAACTACCTCTGGTCTTAATTCTTCTTCCGCTTGAGCTGCTGCAACTACTGCTTCTCTTGGCTTTGCTTTGTAGGTACTTGGCTCCAGGGTACGGTCTCCGCTCTTGAAATAGAAGACCGGATGGTCTGGAATCTCGAATACTACCCTCCTTTGACGACAGTCGATGGTTGCATAAAAAGTTCCAAGCTAATCCATTCCTAGAACCACATCGAAGTTCGGTATGTCCAGTACTTTGAAGTCGGCATAAAACTCTCTGCTGCAAACGACGACTGGACACAAGCTGTATCCCATAGTTGCCTTTAGAACGCCATTTCCGGAACTGACATTCCAGCTGGATACAAGCGGTGAGACTGGAATCGCATGGGTTCGGACGAACCGTTGCGACATAAAGCAGTGGGATGCTCCAGTATCAAACAGTGCAAGTGCAGGTAGTGAGGCTACTAGGATTGTACCTAAGGTATGTGGGATATGTTTTAGGTATAGGGAAAGTGTGTAGATAACCAAGACTAAGAGATAAGTTTGAGAAGGAAAGTTTACCAGTGATGACTTGGCCAGTGGCCTCAGCTTCTTCCACGGACATCGTGAAAGCCTGGCGCTTTGGTACATTCCTCCTGGCCTGAGGAGCATTCCTTGGAACGTTCCTTTGAGCTTGATGGAACCGACGAGGAGGTGGTGCAGCTTGTGGTCCTCTGGATGGTGTAGGTAGTGCAAGTCTTGGAGCACGGGCTTGGATGGCTGGGCGCTGTGGGTAATTGTTTGCTGGCTTGGGTGCAGCAACTGGGTTTTGCCTTTGGGGGCAAGACCCAATATCATGAGTAGCTGAGCCGCAGACTAAGCAAAGACGATGGGCTCGCCGGCAGTCTTTCATCATATGTCCAGCTCTCTTGCAGTAGGTACAAAAGGCTGGGCTGGGACGATGGTTCGGTACTCCGGTCGCCTTGGCACAAAAGGTGGTCTGGACGAGGCTCCACCTGTCATCTGGTTGGCAGGGCGTTGACTCCTGCAGACTGAGGTCTGCCCCTTGCTTTTATCACTGCCTCATAACTGCGGGCAGCTTACAGAGCATCCTCATGAGTCAGAAATTTTCCTGTGGCTAGAGCAGCCTGAATCTCCGTGTCCAGACCTTGTTGAAAGCGACGGGCTCTGATCTCGTCCGTCGGTATCAAGTGTGCCGCGAATCTGTTTAAGGATTGTGTTAGTTGTGTAGTATGTGATATTTAAAAATTGAACTATTGTGACATATCTTACCATCTTAGCATGGTGAATTCAGCGTCATATCCATCCACTGATTTGTCCCACATCGAACCTTGTTGTAGATGAATGAACTGCTGCTCCATGGCAAACCTGGCAGTCACAGGGAAGTACTTCGCGTCGAACTTCTCGCGAAAAGTCTTCCATTCAATAGGCTGTACAAGACGGCTTTCTTCCGCCTTCCACCAGTTGTGAGTATTGTCCGTGAGCTGTAGTTTCGCCACACGGACCCAAGCTATGTCTGGCACTTGTGCTGCTGCCAGATCATCTTCTATGCTTTGTGCCCATTCTTCAGCTTCAAGAGGGCTTCCTTTTCCGGAGAACTACCTGGGATGTAAAGCCCTAAATTGCTTTACCTCCGGTGCGTCGGTCTCGGGACGGTTCAGGAGTTGTTGCTGTCCCTCAAGAAGGTTGCGGATCGCCTCAAGTAGCACTGTTTGCTCGGTGGGTGGCGCAGGAACAGCTGGTGTGAGAGGTAGTGCTGGAGGTGGAGGTGTGCTGTTGACGTTAGTGCTGGTGTTGTTCGGGGAATCCATAACCCTGGAGAAATTTTTTAGGTTAGGACAGATTCAAGGTACATGAAATGATAAGATTCAAGGAATATGAAATTGTAAGATTCAAGGAACATGAATTGTAAAGAATGTTTTAGTTGCTGTTTCTTGTGTTATATTGTTTAGGTTGTTCACGTAGAACAGAACTGCATGATATGGTTTCATACAGCTCTGACCTGCATGGGCCACCAACAAAACCTGTCACGCCCTACTTCCCGGTGTACGGCGAAGGGGACGCGACGAGATCCGCTACGTATATACTCAGAAGTACATACGCTAAGCGTATCTAAGCAAAAAAAAAAGATACACAAGAGGCAAGAGGTAATAAAAACAACAACTTTTATTTATTAACATTCTTTTGTACAATGCATGAAAAGGAAATACAACTGAATTAAAAAGATGCCTAAACAGTGGCATAACAGGAAATGAAAAGTACAGAAAGGAAAAGTGTACAATGAAACTAAAGTGCAGGGTCTTCGGCAAATTGCTCCAAGTCTTCTTGAGATGGCTCGATCTCTGCCGGGTCCAAATCACCTGACGACATTCAAAGAAGAAAGAAACAGAATGTCGTCAGCGAACAGGTCGCTCGGTAAGTCCCAAAGGTAAGAGGAAAGTAGAATAGATAGAATAAAAAGATATCTTTTAAAGTTGTATAATATTGTTGTAATGTTGTGTTAACGCTGTTGTTTGTAGCTTGGTACACAAGAATGTCAGTGTATACGAGATGGGTCTCTATATGCTAGAGACCAGGGCAAACGGAATGTACAAATAACCATTAAGCCACGGTACAACAGCAGCGGAATATAGGTTAGGTGTCTTAATCTGACCACCTCGTTCCACCTTTAACACCTTCCGTACCAATCTACTCCTTAAACCCCGCGATATCTTGTTTGTATTGTTGTCTTGTAAATTGTATTGGTTGTATGATTGGTTGACTGACCGAAACCATGATATCAGTAAACGGTTGTAACCGTAGAGTCATGTAAATGGAATAACTGAGAATCATGTAAAAGGAATATATCCATGGTTCGGTTCAGTCAAGTTGTATAAATTGATAATTGGATTCATGGATTCATGTGTTCATATTGAATTGGAATCTTGTAGATTATAGATTGACTTGAATCATATTCAAGTCAGATTAATCAGACTCAAACCCGAGTCAGACAATCAGAAATGTGAATCGAAGTCTTATAATTGCTAGGGTCCTTAGGGTAATTTATAAAACTTGAGGGAGTTTTATGTAAAAATACTTTTATATACTTTTCAAAATACACTTCAAGTATTCATTATTCTCCTTTAGAGTTATAATGAATGTGTATTTTATATTGTGACATTTCTAGTGAAAATATCCTAGTTTTATAAATAAAGATATTTATCTGTAATATTGATTTATTTGAAGTTCATGGTATTTTAGTGTAAAATTTATTCTTGTGAATTTTTTAGAAAAAGGTGGAATATTTATATTTAAATGATAAATATACATATAATTATACAAAAGTAGTTTTAATAAATATTTTATATTCTAAAAATCTCATTTTCTTAAGATGTCGTATTTTAAACCTTTCGAGACCGAATGCTCCTTGCGGAGGTCTGAATCCCGCACTACTAAGCCCGAGAATGTGCGATAATCCGCACCATCCGAACGGCTTCCCCAAAAATGGATTGTAGTGGCACTTTGCAAAGATTGTAAAATACTAAATTCTTTAGAAAACGGTTTTATAAAGTAAAAGGTATTTATTTGTAAAAATGTCAATTTTCCGTATTCTAGATTCTAGGGTTTCCTAAGTCAACTAGCCTATTTCTAAATGGTCTAAACGACAAGTTGTTAGATGTCTCAAATCGCCTCTTCACCGTCAATTGTGGCCAGGTAAGTACAAATGAGGAAAGGAAGGATCCGCTCACGAATCACCGTGAGACGGGCCTTTTAAAGTTACCTTTCTCACTTGCCTAGCCTAGACACCATAAAATCAGGTTTAGATAAACGACCGATGTCCACAACTTATCGTATTTTCTTAATGAGAGGTATTTGTTTTGAAAGCGTATCAAAGCTAAAACTTTTAGGAATGGATTTATTAAGAATACGGTATTTAAATGAAAGTATTGTTTTATCGTATTCTAAGTTTTTTTTTGATATCGTTTTAGATTGTATATGCGTATGTGTGAAGGTAGGTCATTACCTCGTGCTCTACTTTAAATGTATAGCAAGGTTAAGGTGGTTAAATGTGAAATCGAAACATTATGGTATTTAAGTGAAAAATACGATAAATTGAAAAGGCCATCATTTCATGTGATGAAACTTGTTCAAATTATTTGTTAAATGTTTAATAGTCAACAATAAGATGTTTAAGCATGATTGAATTTGGTGAGAAGTGAAATTTTATAGAAAACCGAATCGGAAATCGGATTTGTTTCGATTCCGTCGGGTTTTGTAATTTCGTATTTTAGAGAATAAGAAAGAGGGATAGAATGGGACTTACGGGTTTCGATTAAGCAAGGGAGTGAGGGGGACTAAAAGGGTTGCCGAGGCGTTGCTTCGTCGCCGGTTGTTTCTAAAAACGCCGCCGGAATTTCGTCGGAGTTTCGCCGCGAACTTGTTTTCAAAGTACACAACTCTTGAGAAGGTTTTGAGAGAGTGGGCTCAGGATTTTGGGATGAGAGGGTAGAGGATAGGGGGTGTATTTATAGGGTAGGCTAGGGGTAGGGTAGGTGAATGTTTTTTGATAAAAATTTTTTAAAAAATGTGAGAAAATCATTAAAAATCGTAGTAAATAGGGTATATTGAAGTCTCGGGAACCGATCCATTAATTTGGAGTATACAGGGGGGTAGGGTAGGTGAAGAGCCCCAACTTTCATGTTGGGGACTCGGCCGTCCGGCCGGCGGCGCCGGCCCGCGTCAGGTGGTCGGGGGTGGGGGGTCGTCAGGTAAAGGCTCTGGTGCTTTTACTTTTTTAGGTGAAGTTCAAGTTTTGGAAGTTACGGTGTGTGGACCGTTGGGCTTCCTAAGAATTTAAAACAAAAACAATATAAAAATAATGTGGGGCAGGAATTTGAACTCTGGTGGCTTGGTTCAGCAGTGCAAGGTGTTACCAACGAGCTACAAGCTCCTTCTTATAATTATTGTGGGAAAATAAATATTTAAAGTGGTAACAACAACATTAAATATCCCAAATATACCTCAAATTTAAATCAATTTTATGTATACAAAAATTGGAGTTGTTACAGAAATAACACGACACTATACAAATTATTATCAAGTTTTGATGACTAGGTTAAGATTCTAGGATGCGGCTGGAATTGCGTCGGCGAGAATGGGTGTGGGCTTGAAAATCGAAGAAGGAGAATATATAAATTGATGAGGGAGAGATTTAGTTAGAGAAGAGAGAGAAAGAGATATGTTATATATATATATAGAGAGAGAGAGAGAAAGTTTTCTGTTTTATAAAATGTAAAGTATATAATAGTGTGTGTGTGTGTGTATAGTTTATATATATATATATATATATATATATATATATATATATATATATAATTGTGTGTGTGTGTGTAGTTTATATTAGGTTATATATATAATAGTGTGTGTATGTATAGTTTATATTTGGTTATAAATATATATATATATATATATTATAGTTTAATACTACTAAAGATAATCTCAAACTACACTCTGTCTCTACCAAAATCTCACAAAAATATATTTTGTAAGTAAATATTTCACAGGGTTATAGTATTCTGAGTTAGCTTCGTAACGAACTAAAAAAACATGTGCTTATGATTTTTCTATAATTTATAATGAATTTTATAAGGTAAGGTGTAAAGTAAATTCCAGATTTGTCGTATCCGCTTGGCGACGACATTTCATGTGTAAACTATAATATTTTCAAACTATATTTTGCACAACGTTATAAAATGCAGATTATAAACTAATTAATGATAATAAGAAGAAATATTACGACGATGTATATATTTATAGATATAATTATAGCATGTCGCAAGTTGTAAACTTGCATACACTGTATATTATAAAACTGATTAACGTTAAATAACTACGGTGTATAAATTATATAGATATAGTTGTATGATGATAATAATGATGATGATGATGATACGACAACATATAGGTAAATGGCGTAAACCATAGCATGTAGTAAGTTGTAAACTTGTCTCAAAATAAACGCGGTGAACGAAAGCAACACGACGTTATACAGATCAACACCGAGTTTTGATGGCTCGGTTAAGGTTCTAAGATGCGGCTGGAGTTGCGTCGGCGAGAATGGGTGTGGGCTTGAAGATCGAAAAAGGAGAATATATAAATTGATGATGAGGGATTTAATTAGAGAAGAGAGAGAAAGAGATATGTTATGTGGAGAGAGAGAGAGAGCGCTTTCTGTTTTATAAAATGTAAAGTATATAATAGTGTGTGTGTGTGTGTGTATAGTTTATATTAGATTATAAATATATATATAGTTTAATACTACTAAAGATAATATCAAACTATACCCCATCTCCATCAAAATCTCACAAAAATATATTTTGGAAAAATGATATATATACGTAACCTTTTTAACCATAATATAAGAATATTATTTAAATATCTCATACTCCTTATTTAAGATTTTAAAAGGATTTAAATATGTTTGAATTTAAAAAATATTTTGTATCTAGATTCTATTAGATTTAAGTATAATAGATAAAAGTCAAAATAAAATATGAGATATTTAACCATATGATGGCAGTTAACAAATATAAATTATTCTTAATGTGTGGCTACCAGAAGATATAAGCATATGATTTATATATATATATATATACACACACACACACACACACACACTAGATTCAAATGGATTTAGTTTACAGATAAATATTAATAAAATATAACCATAATGGGTCTCACACATGCGGGTCGGGTCGGATAACCATTTCTACTATTCAAATCAATCGCAACCAAAATAAATAAATAAATAAATAAATAAAATACAAAGTAAGATTTAAAATACCAATTAATGTCGTATGAACGTGCTAGAGTATTACACATAGACTGGGGGGGTAGGAGGGTGATCGCATCCTATAAAATCAACTCCATTTTAAGCCTCGCCTCTCGGGCTTAGTCCGTATAAGCTACATACACCGTGTCATCCTCACACTATCAGCCCCCCTCCCCCCTTCCAATTGGAAATTTATTAATATCGGTAATAGAAACTATGCAGAGAATGAGTGGCTTGGAGTAACCCATTGGTGGGGTTTGGAGTAACCTATCCAGGGAGACTCGGGATGGAGGCCGGGATCTCCCATTTATGAAGGAATGGCTAGTTTATTCCACCTATTGTCTTAAAAACTATGTAGATAAGTTCTATATATGTCATAAAACATAACAGAGCTAGAAAAAAGAGAGCAAGTAATAATAAATATTAAAAGACATAAATAATTGAGCACTAATCAAGACGATTGTACCAAGTTTGTGATCGTAAGTTCTGATACCAATTTGTTATTGATTCAGGAGGGTTATTCTTTTACCCAGATAGGCCTAGCCTATTAATACTCTATAGGCCCTGCCTAATAATTTACAACTCTATTGTTAGCACCTTATTGATCAGATCCATATTTGCCACCAAAGATCTTGTGTGCAGAGCATGTTGTGTTTTCATGTGACATAAGAAATCAATGCACCGTTGATGTGAGTAATGCAACTAGGAAAGTTTGATGAGAATCGAGATTCATGAGCTGTGCAATTAAGGCATTCAGAATGTCTGTTATTATCACCTTTCTGCTTTCGGAAACCAATTAGATCCAACCATGAAGGAAGTCCATAGGTTTGTGTATTTTTTATTTTCGGCGTATGATTGAGTTTGTGTATTTTGATATGTGATGTGTGGTCAAGGTCTGATAATAACAAGGAAATAACGGACAGCAGCAACAGATGTTTCTTGTTCTGAACTGATTACAATATCCTTTTCTTTTTACTTTATGCTTGTAAACCCATTTTACAAGTTATATAACCAAATGTAGCCTAGTTAGGAGAACAAATGAAGTTCATAATAAGGTTAAATTAGTTTTTTCATATTTACTAGGATTTACATTTTAGAATAGCTTTACATATCAGAATTGCAATTTAAAACAAGAAAAGAAAAAAACAGTAAAAAACAGAGGGAGAAACACGTTTGAGATGTAGCAATGAGCAATAGCTCGGCTAGTATGTCACTTTCCTCATGGAGAGAACGTGCGGTTCGATACAGAGAAGAGAAGCGACAGCAAATTAACGCTTTCAGAGCAAATTCATTGGTCTTCTGGATATGTGTTTTGTGTGCCTGCGTGTAAGTGGATGTCCTGTGTGTTCGGGTTAGGCTAAGGGGCCAGTTAAAAAAAAATTGAGATGCAAAATGGACACAAAAGAAAACAAGCCTCCCTTGACAAATGCTATGATGCATGACTTTCTTAATTGTTAACCGTTGCTAACCGAAGGCCCAAAAAGCTATCTTTTCATTTAATATTAGGGAATTTTATATATGAATTCTGTAATCAAGAGAGCATTTATGCGAAAGAGTTGGAAGCTGTTGTTTAGGATGACTTTTTGCAGTTGAAGCAGTTATATCTCAGTCAAGGGTAATAATTAAGAAACATGGATTTCAATGTTTTAATGACAACCACTACTCGACACAATACCTCTTTTGATCTCTGACCAATGCTAATTACCAAATATAAAGGGGAAAAAAAACTATTCCAGGTTAACGCTCTAAAATCCAGTCAGAGTCTTATTTTCGACGTAACACAATTTCTTAATTTTTTTGACCCTTAAAATTGAATTGTGTCGGAAAACATTTTTAATAGAACAAAAAAATAATACTATAGACGGATTAACCATACTTATATTTCATCGTTTTAGGATATGATAGACGATGCATCAATGATTTCCTATATCTAAATACAGCCCATCACTGACATGTGGATAATTACGCGAGTTGACCTGTATTGATTTGTCAAAACTTGATACGTTCATGGGCAACTCAAAACGGCAAGATGATCATTTTCTACTTTTACTGTCAACTCTGAAAACCCTAATCACCGCAATTTCGGACGACCTCCGCAGCGGCCGAAAATCAGCCCCGCTTCGTCCTTCGTCAAAAAGGGCAGCAAACAAATAGATTGCTTTCCACACACCAATCAACCCCAAGCCAAAACGACCACTCATCCGACGTGTCACGTCATTATTGGCGGCCACAGAGAGGGTCACATTAATTTTGGTGCACAGACAAATTAGGCCGACCGGTGTAAGACCCATTTCTTTCTTTTCTCACATTTTTTAACCCTCCCTCCCTCTCTCTCTCTCTCTCTCTCCGCTTCTTTCTCTTCTCTTGCTCTCACTCCGACACCAGCCTCGTTCCTTTGACCCGATATTTCGGAACCGATACAGATCTCCATTCATCGAGGTGAAGATCGTCCGAACTTTCATTTTAGGGCATTTTTATTTGATTATTGAAGTGATTCGGTGCTTTGGTTCTTAGTGTTACTTTGAGATCTGAAATCAATTTATTGCTTTATGTTTTTAGATGCTGAGATTTTGAATGAGCTTGCTGCTGTAGATGTCTATAAGATATTTGAGTTTGAGATTCAAAGTTTGGGATGTGAAAAGATTTGCTGCAGAGTCCATTCATCAACTTTTGCAACCAGTGAATCTTTGGTGCTGCTTAAAATTGGAGAATTTTTGTTATTTTTATTGGTTCATTGATTCTTAGATGAGGAGTGACTTCATCTTTTCACGGCGAGGCCATTTTGATTAAGGGGATTTGGATCTCTATATATATATACAAAAGATTGCAGCTTGCTTCTTTGGTTGGCATGTCGCTGTCTCATGGTGTACAAAATTGGAGCGTTTAGCTTTTATGAGTGCCTGTTTTTTGATTGGCATGCTGGGGTTTGTTTGGCAATTTGGTATGTATTAGTGCTGTTGCTGGGATTAGCTCAGAATTTGGGCGATATTCGGCATTTTAGGGTTTCTTTTTGGTGATGTTTTGTTGTGAATAGAAGATGACTTCATTTAGGAGAAGTATGTCGATGATGCAGCGAGATGGAGCTGTGCAAAATGGTGAAGCAACCCTGGATATTACTTCTCCTCCTAAATTGGCGCATAGTCAGACTTACCTGACGGCATTTGGGAGATTGGTCAATTCGTTGTCGAACTCGTTGGATTTGCCTGTAGCTATCTTGCAAAGAACTGGCCGGCCTTTAGAGAGATCGAAGCCGAAAGGGCTTCACATGAGGCGTTCCTT
This sequence comes from Agapanthus africanus, assembly GCA_030015575.1. NCBI lineage: Eukaryota > Viridiplantae > Streptophyta > Magnoliopsida > Asparagales > Amaryllidaceae > Agapanthus > Agapanthus africanus. The sequence continues at coordinate 354,014,757 of CM057351.1, forward strand.
TTTCCATTACCTTATCTGTTTCATGTTAGGATTTTTTGTAAGTTTCACACCTTTCTTCTCCATGGATGTCTCCAAGAATTTGGCATCTAAGAAACAAGAAGCGTTTTCCTTTGAAAATGATGCTATCGTTGATCATGCTCAGCGAAAGATTGGTTCAACGGAAAAAGGGTCATCTCTATTTGGTAGCAAACCGCTTTCCATTGAGAATCGTAGCTTGGAAACAATAGACATAAGCGAGGTGAAAAGTGAAGCTATTGATGATCCCCCCTTACTGCCTCAAAAGCTTTTGATAATAGTGACTCCTACATATGAGAGGCCCTTTCAAGCGTATTATTTAAACCGATTGGCTCATACGTTGAGTGTTGTTGAGCCTCCGCTTCTTTGGATAGTTGTGGAGATGCCTTCACAGTCAACTGAAACGGCAAAGATCTTGAGGGGGACTGGGGTCATGTACAGACATCTTGTGTGCAATGACAATGTCACTAGCATAAGAAATATAGAGGTTCATCAAAGGAACGTGGCACTTTCTCACATTGAGAAGCATCAGCTCGATGGAATTGTGCATTTTGCAGATGATGATAGAATCTATTCGGTTGAACTCTTTAACCAAATGCGGCAAATCAGGTACTCCGATTTTTCTACCTTTTTATTATTATGATTCTATAAATTTTCCCAGGGATGCGGATTATTATTGATGTATGTATTTTGGCTAATTTTGCAACTTAATTTGTTGATTCAGTCGACATCTCAACTGAAACTACCAAAGTCATAGTTTCATGAATTCAACGGGGATAACTTCTGATAGTGCTTGCCTCTAGAACCACTTTATATATAGCATGATTGTGTGTATTCTATTTTTTTATATTGCATTTGCAGATTAATTGTATATGGTTAGATTTAGTGTAATATCTCCATGGAGTTCATCCTTTTGTATACTTTAAAGTTTTTGTTTGGGGCCTGGACCATGAGAAAAAGTGAATGTCCTGATGACATATTGAGAAGTTTAGCCATCAAGCCTAATGTCATACTAGTGGAAACAGCCCTGAAATTTACCTATTACAATAATATGCAGATTAATTGAAGAAAACATTCAAAGTAACAAAAGACATCATCAAAGTTACAGAATATTCTGGTGTGAACTTGTTGTTTGATCTTTTATGGCTGATATTTAGCCTTTTCTTTTGGCTGTAATATTTTCTAGGACCTCGGTTGTCATTTAGTCATTTTGCAGGACAATAGAACTCAGAAGCACAACCCATGTACTTGGTCTGAAAAATACAGTCCAATATAGAGTTTCTAGATAACAATTTCCATTCAAATTTAAATCTGCTAGTTGTTGAAAAGTCCTCCAAACTTCTTACTCCAAGCCCACCTTCAACTATACATCTCTAAGAACTCCAAGGATGATAAGTTATTTGCGATGGCCGCTCCAAAAGAAGTTTGCAAGATAGTCTTAGTTTTGTGCAAGATAGTGGATGACGTTGTAAGGGGGCATACTTAACATTTTAATGACAGTGAGCTTCTTGACCGGTGGCGGACCTAGGAATCTTAGTCAATGGAGGCACACCTCACACGATAATTACAATTGAGAATTCCAACTTGATTATATATAAAGACCATCATACTATTTGAAAAGTGGACATCGGAATTTTAAGGTAAGCATAGCCATTAAAATTAAAATATAATTTACCGTCGATAACATTCTTTGAAACTTCACATCTTTTACAAGCTTCATGGTAGTTTTAAATCAATCGAGATAGTGCCAACGTACAATTTGGAATTCAGTTTTTATTCGAAAAAGCTTTTCGTAAGCGATAAAGAAAGACAGAGTTGGGAATCGAGTTATCAGTTGAGAGAGGCGGAAGGACGAAGTAGGGATTTGAGATTGGATGTTTAAAAATATAAGAGATGGTGGGTAATGAAAGTGAAGAGAAGAGTATAATCATTTGATTAGCTAACTAATAAAGCAAAAATAATTAATTGTGAAATATTAATCATAATAAACTAGAAAATTACTGATATGAAGGATTGAAGGAATAGATGAGTTGGCTAAATTTAGAATAGAAATGGGTTTCTAATTCAAAAAGGAGATGGATCATGTGGTTAATGGATGTGGCCAAGGGTTCATAACCTGGATTCAATAACTTAAGATTGTCATTTAGCCAAGGGGTTTTAACTTGGATATATATACCTACTATTCTTTTCATGGATTCAGTGGGGGCACGTGCCCCCACACCTTTGCACTTGGGTGCGCCACTGTTCTTGCCTATGATCAGAGTAGCTTTCCAAACTGATATTTTGCTTTTGTTTTCTCGAATCATGGTTTAGATTTTCTAGATTTTTAAAGAGTTTTTCAGAGTACAATGGTGCATACATATATGAATTATGAGATATTTAATATAAAGACATCCCTTAGCGTGAAGGCGCCGCTATGCCCCGCTGCTCTAATTCTAAGTTTTCTTGATTACAATGTCAGGTTTTGAGTATGAATAGCCAGCCGATGTAAACAACTGACTGTTGGCTTTGTTAATCCTATGGTCCGAAGAAATCTCGTAAAACTCTAATAATAAATAACTAAATTTTTCTTACTCCCATTGGTGAGTATGATGGTGTCATCAACAAACAAATGCTTGGTCCTGATTGAGAGTGATAGTTGAGAACAGTGGTGGACACAGAAATTTTGAACAGTGGGACACAAAAAACTTTCAGGATTCATTTAAAAATCCAAACTAAATAATGTATAAGAACCATCATACAAATTAGAAACAAGAAAAAAATTTAAACTATTTTGATCATACGTATCAAAATAATATGGAATTGGGAGCACGATGAGAGAGTGCAATCACATATGCAGTCTTGAAGATGACAAATGAAGCTATGAGCATTTGGGAATTGAAGCAGCAAATGGCGGGTTGTCGGATTGCATCCATTGCCAGGGTTATTCCGTGAATCACAATAGAGGAAAAAACACATAAGGGAAAATATAGACATTTTCCCTTCTGTGTATTCTGGGTTACAGTGTCAGGTTTTGAGCATGTATAGCCAGCCGACGTAAACAACTCGCTGCTGACTTTATTAATCATATGGCCAGAAGAAATCTCATAAAGCTCTAATAATAAGTAACTAAATTCCTCTTACTTCCACAAGTGAGTATAATATTGTCATCAATAATCAAATCCTTGGTCTTGATCAAGAGTGATAATTGAGAATAGTGGCGGATGCATGAATTTTGAACAGTGGGGGCACAAAAAACTTTTAGGATCTATTAAAAAACCCAAACTAAATAACGTATAAGAACCATCATACAAAATTAGAAACAAGACTAAAATTTAAACTATTTCGATCACACATCAAAATAATATGGAGTTGAGAACGCGACGGGAGAGGGCAATCATATATGCAGTCTTGATGATGACAAATGAAGCTGTAAGCACTTGGAAATTGAAGCAACAAATGATGGGTCGTCGGATTGCCGCCATTGCTAGGGTTATTCCGTGAATCGCAATAGAGAGAAAAAAACACGGAAGGGAACATATAGATATTTTTTTGGATATAATATTGAATATTGGGTGTTAAGATTTGTAATGGGATAGTTATTGTTCTTTTAATAATGGAAATATAAGTTATCTTGGGGCGGTGTGAAGCTAGGATTAATATCCAGCATCAATTTCTTCTCGTAAAATTAAGAGACAATGGTCGCATGTGCCATAGCCAATAAGATGATAGGGGAAATGTTTAGGATTATTACTAGAATATTTTTTTCACATACATTGAATGGGGGCACGTGTCCCCATTGCTCACTACTAAGGTCCGCCACTGATTGAGAATCAATCAAACTTGTAAAGTCCACTACATAAATTTTTTGACTCAACGATGAATAGATATCCAGATCTTCTTCAAAACAAAAAAAAAAAGATGAATAGACTTTGGAATTAATGGATCTTGTTTTCTGTTTCTTCTTGTTTCATGTAAATATATATAGTATCAATATCCTTAACGGACACACCTTGATTTAAAGAGATAATATCAGGGGATAATACGAGAGAAGCTTAATGAGCATTATTTATAAAAAGTTACACGAACAAATAGGCCCGAATTCAGTTATAAAAGATGCATCATTTTCTTCGAATGTGACAGATAAATGTAGAAAACCTACTGCAAGATCTTAGGCTTATGGCGAAACATGTATATATACCTGATTATATATTGATGTTAGTCAAGTCGAACGGTTAGGAACCGTTCGAAGGATTTGTGTCTCACCTACATTGCTTGAAATTTGAAATCTTTAAGCGCAGAATTGATTTTTCCCCCTCCCCCCAACAAGAATTGGGATATGATCTGATCATGCCCTGAGGAGTACATGAATAGAGTTGAAAGTTGAACACCGAAGAGAATAAAAAACTCATACTATCCTGACTTACCCATATTCTGTTAACCCCATGGACTGGTACAATAAGTGAACTTGGTTCCTCCAATATCGGTCTATAATCTTTCAATCAAATCATGAACAACATTGAGATTAGAATCAGACTATTCAATGTAACTTGAAACAGACCAGTGGAGAACTTCATTGTAAATAAGCTTAGATTTTGCCATAGGAGTTTGAAATACAATAGTTGAAGGCCAACCTGGCAGTAACAAAGAAGCTTATTATGAATCAAGCATAAATAAAACAAAATAGGCACGTCATAGTTTTAGTAAAAACCTTGACCTTCTTCTCTGAATGGGGCTTTCTACCCTTTTTTTCATTCCAAAAACATAGATTAATCATTAAGGGGATTTATAATATGTTCCTCAAACCTTTCTTGAGACTAACAACTAGTAATTTTCCTCGGCCAGGTATAGTAAGATATAGGAAATATCCTGTGCCATGTGAAACTTCTTTGAGAAACAAAGTCAGTTTGCACAATCAATGCTCATTCTTCATATATGGATTTTCCCTTTTTAGCAAACATCTCTGTAAAGAGGAGAATGACAGACAAGTCATTTATTAGACTTTGAAATCAGAGACAAGAATGTGTTCCTTGGACTTCACTTCTAGGGCAGGAATGCAGGATTATCTTTGTTATCAAAATGAGTGTCTGTGTATATCATTAGAGACCGACAACAAAGCTTCTTCTTTTTTGTGCTGTAAATTTTCTGACCTCAGTCCTTGGGTTTAATAAGGAACGTCATATTGGTGAACACCATCTCTAGTAACAGGGATGCCGTGCACATAATTAAAGACGTGCTCACAATTAAGGATGTGCACATAGGATTCAATAACAGAGTCAAAAGGATCTCGGGTATCAATTGGCATAGGTGTACTTTATTGTTGATAGGATTTGTCTCACATGGTGATTGTATTACCAACACATATATTGATGATCATAATATTATTGCACAGATAAAAATAGTTTCATGCGATTCGATTTGGATAAAGAGCTGGGTCTAATTGAATCAGTTGCCTGTTTTGTTTTCCATAAATGCTCGTGTATTAGCAATTTTCTTATTTTGTTCTGAAAGCTGAGAGCTTGACATTGGTGATCTCTTCTTCATTTTTTATTAGCATTACGACTATAGATAAGTTCTCATATCATGTTTTTGCTTAATGTTGCAGCCGTTTTGGAGCATGGCCAGTTGCAATACTTAGCGAAAGCAAGAACAAAGTGTTATTGGAAGGTCCTGTTTGCAATGGCAGCCAAGTTATCGGATGGCACACAAACCAAAGGACCAAGCTATCTCGAAGATTCCATGTTGATATGTCAGGATTTGCATTCAATAGTACCATGCTATGGGATGGAAAACGATGGCATCGCCCAACTCTTGAACCTATTAGGCAACTTGACAAAGCCAAAGAAGGTTACCAGGTGAGTCCTCTTCTTCTTAAGGTACACAGACACCAATTATCAAACATTTTCTTTCATTAAGATTATCCATTGGATTAGTTACACATATCACCATGCCCTTTCAGCTAAATACCATATACTTTATAAAGCAAGTTGATACCTTGAACTTGGTGGTTTTCAAAAAAAAATTCATAATCATTTGTGTGTGGTTTTTCAGTTTACTGCCATATAATATTTTTTAGTGTAATAACAAAGAGGCATATAAAGGTTATAAAACAGTTCTCACAGTAAAAATGTATGGTATTAAATTGAAGAATGCTGAAAGGTCATGGTAAATATCTGAAATCATTATGTTAATCTTAAGTATCAACTTGCAGATAATAAAGTGTATATGGTATTTATATGAAATCCAATCAAAGACCATGGTGTTCTAATGTTTAGCTTTATATCTATAATCTATTACAGGGTGGCAGACAAAAGTTACCTTTGATTCAGTTATTTTCCATTACCGGTTCAGTTAGTACGAGACACAAGCTAATGTTGTGATTTATAACTGTCAGGAAACCACATTTATCGAGCAATTGGTTGAGGATGAAAGTCAAATGGAAGGATTTCCAAGCAACTGCTCTGGAATCATGGTGTGGCATCTGCATTTAGAAGCTCCCGAAATTTTGTATCCTAAAGGGTGGTTGAACGAAAAGTCTTTGGAACTTGTGGCGCCGCTAACATGACCCAAATGTATGCACAATGAGATTCTTCTTATAATCATCTTCCTCATATTTCATACGAAATAATTTGGACTTGGATAATTTCTTTCCTTCTAAATCTAAAATTTTTATTGTAGTGCAGGAAGTTGCCTTACGGATAGATATCAGAGCAAAATGTTTGTAGCGGCTACTGTCAGTATATGCATTGCTTCGGGATGAATTTCGACAGCTATTTGAAGCAAAGATATTCGTCACTGGTGTTTTCTTAATGACTTTTCAATTTTATTCCTTCTCTCTTTCCTTATAATTATCCCCTTTTCCATCTTGGCCTGTCAAAAAGAACATACTCATGTACAGTATTTAGTTCTTGAGCTGATTGAATTTTGGGATGTGCAATTTTTTTTATTTGTTTTTTTTTTGGGGTCTGATCTCTGTTTTCCTCAGTTCTTTTTAATGGGCAATTAGCATAAGTCTTTCTTCGAGTGGTTCTTAATTATAGACTTAACCCTTTGTGTAATTTCCAAATCTGTGCATATTTTGTCAGGAACATATAAATATTATTGAAGTTTATAACTCTGTGTGGTTATATTGTTTATGCATTTTTCACAAAATCCACAATCTCATGAGCACGCTATGTCTCTGCTAAATTAATAGAAAAATGTGAATTTCTTTATTATTAGTCCAGTGTTCAGCTTATCAAATCATAATTTTGAGAAAAAATGTTTTAAATAAATAACAAAGTTTTAGAATTTTATCAAAATTGTTAAAAATCTTTATTATCTTAAATAAATTTCTCAAAACTATTTATTATCAGAACTGCAATTCTCTCAACATCTTCACTAATCTCTTGACTATTATGCTTAAACAATGCTTTGCATATGCCTAACACTAGCTAGTATTATACACGGTGGATAATGCGATTTTGTTATTTAATGAGGTTTCTTAAAATCGAAAACAAAAACTATTTTGTAGAAAAAACAGACAAATATCTATCCCTCTTGGGGGACATAAACTTACACGTACATCTAAACAAAAGAAAACTCGTACAACTTTTGCACGTTTGGCTCGTGGATTAAAAAATTGGGAATTGGGTATTTTGTCAACATTCCAGCTTTTTTATTTGCAAGAATTTATCTTTTCCATAAAGTATGTATATGGATGATTAGGCTGAGCTCGCCATATGAAATAGAAGATTATGGGCATCCAATTTCAAAGAATCTTGTATTATCGTGCTTGATATATTTTAATCATCCAAGTAATATATGTATGTGCTAATGTACAACTGTGGATCGGCGGCTTACGACGGATGGCGAGGCCGGTGGCGATTGGTCGACAAACGACTAGCGGCGAGCGGCGAGGGAGGACATCGACGGACAGCCGGCGGCTAGCGGTGAGGAAGGCCGGCGGCGAACGATGGACGGCGAGGGAGGTAGGCGGTAAGGGCCGACAGACGGCGGGCTGCAAGGGAGGCCGGTGGTGAAGGGCCGACCGGCAGCGGGGCCGGCCGGTCCGCAAGCGGCTAGGGAGGCCAGGGACGGGTGGCGGACTGTCATTGTACATGACATGTTAGGTGAGAATATTTCATCGTAGTCTATAATAGACACCCGTTTTTGGGGGAATAGGATTCAAAATTAAATGGGGGTCGATTACTATGATAATCCTATATTCTTAGAAATATTTTTTACATCTAAATAAGTATGTTAATATATTATGAAAATTTAGGATTACCACTTATATTACCCACCAGCTAGCACCTACTAGCAAGCACGCACGTGCCCGATGCCCTCCTCCCTCCCAAAAAATAACCCGCCAAACAAAAAGGAAAAAAGGAAAAACCAAATGCTGACATGGAAATGTAAATGACCCATTCCAAAGGTTTTAGCTGGGATTCTGGAATTCTAAACGTGATGATGATGTGGGCTTACATCAAATGCCAAAAATACATTTCTCCCAAATAAACATGGAAATGATAACTCCATCAAACAACACTCCCGTGGGCGCCTGTTTGGCAGCTAGGAAATGGAGACATAAACAACATTTGTTGTAAAATATCTTCATTTTCTCCTTAACAACAAACTTGAGTTGGAAATGAGTTGGAAATAAAAACGGAGAATCATTAAATTCTTGCAATATTTTTTGCACTCATTTTGGGGAATTTTTTTCCATGTGCTGGACATATACATCCGGACAGGACAGAAAGCGATGGAGAATTCTGGGCACCTTTCGGGCAGTTTGGTGGGATCCACATTCTTCTTTCTTTCTCTTCTGTCCGGATGTATACGGTCGGCACATGGAAAAATTTCTCCTCGGTTTGGTTGTAACAAGAATTGCAACTTTGGAAATGATGAGTATATTAATTATTATGGGGTGTCACATAAGCTTTCTATATGTCGCATGCCATGCCCCGCTTTCCAAAATACAGAAATACGGAGAGTAACAAAGACGTGTCATGCTACTTATGGTAAGAAAAGATACTTCCATAGTCACATAAAGCCTGTCAAGTTATTGTGAAGATAATGTCCAAAACAGAATAGATAACACCGATAATCATACTGCAACGAAACCACAAGGAATATTAGCAATATGTTCATAAGATAAAAAGAAGCAAAAATAAGTTTATAATACAGCAGGTCCGAAATAATACAAAAATCCGAAAAGACACATGAATCCTAATGTCCCGTAAGGACGCACATGCTAAATACTAACTGAAAAGAAATAAACTTACGGATTACTGGTCTTCTACAAACTCCTGATAATCGCTCCGATCCTGCTCGGCATGAAAATCCGTCTCTAAATCTGAGATGGCGGGTCTCAGGGACGTCAGAACATCCCAACAAGTACTCAACGTAAAAGTGTGTGTATGTGATGTGCTAATATGAATATGTGAGTGTAGTGAAGCCCGTGTGCACATGTTTATACAAATATGGATATAGTAATAATATGAAACAGACATGTAAACAGGTCAAGTCACATCCTAACTGGTCACTAAAAGGTAATCTATCATATCAAGAGTTCGAGTGTATGCGTTAATCTCTGCAGGAGTATTCCTAATCTAAGGATAGGGCCCCAGGGGCTAAGAAACACGGACCTAACTGTGCAATGAACAAGCAACCGATATAGCCCGGTACGAGCTGTAGCAACAAGCGACCGATATAGCCCGGTACGAGCTGCCGACATGGGACTCCTGAAATTTTATTGTACGAACGCACACTCAAACTACCCCAAACCCCCGGTATCTATAGCCAACATGGTAATAAATTCAATCACAATATATAATGCTGGCTGGACAGGAAAACATGACAAATCACGATGATGGTACAGTATGGTAAATATATAAGTATGAGTGATTGGTTCATGACATGAATGTTCAGCATTCTAATTAGTGATGTTGTTTTAATGTAAGGAAACGGTAATCATGAACAGACATGTCATGTCAAGTATATCGATGATAATAGTCTCAAGTAGCATGTCAAATACAGTCGATATAATATGATAGTATCAATAATATAAATAAGAATCTATATGAATTTGTAAGTATCTCCATTTAATATTCAGATTTATTATTGGGAAGAATAATAAACTAAAATATAGTTTTAAAGGATTAATATAATTAATGGGTGTTCTAGAAATAATAGGGTTTTCATTTCATACATGATGAACATAAGATTTCATTTAATAGCATATGATTTGATTGTTAATAAAAACACAAAGCTAAATATATAAAATTAATACCATGGGTATTAAAACATAATCAGTACAATTATCTTATATAAATGAACTTAAACGTTCTGTTTCATACTATTAGTAACAATGAGTAATTTCTTGATTTTATTATATATTATATATTTATTTTCTTATTGTTACAATGATCATATATATATATATATATATATATATATATATATATATATATATATATATATAATTTAATTATCCTGAACTACTATTCACTAAACACTATATTATGTAAGCTATATTCTATAAAGATTCAACAAAAAATAAAACTGCATTGATTATTTAACTTAATGAAATGATAACCCATATCTACTAATTAAAATTTATATCGCCTATGCAAATAAGTCTACATACAAGCTATATATATGTGAACAGAATGCAGACTTATATGAGCAGTATAAAACTAAGGTTTTCATCATGTATATAATAATTATGTGGTATTTTAGTAAAATTGCACAATAATACAATTTTCATTCAAATATTATAGATTAAGAATTTATCGCAATATTTGCCGATATTGTATCGGCTAAAAAAGGCAAGAGTACTTGCCTCGGAGACGGATAAATATGGCGAAACGAAACACAGCTCCAAACTTTGATGGCTCGGCTAATTTTGAAGAAAAAGAAAATACTGTAATGGAAAAAAGAGAAAGTTGATTTATATGAGAAGGAGAGAGATGATAATAATGAATATATATAAAGTTTTTATAAGGTAGGAGAATAAAATATTAAGAAGAGAAATATATCTGAAGAGATCCAAATACTGTTAAGGAGGTTAAATTACGTGGGAGTTTGTAAAGATTGTTTGGTGTGTGTAGTTAAAATAGGTGTAGCATTTGTTATTATATAAGATAATAGGAAATATTTTTATAAATATATATAAGGTTTTAAATATTTATGATGTATATAGATTAGTTTAAATGTGTATGATTAAAATAAGTATAAATTTATTTGGGGAGATAAAATATATTTGGAGAGAGAATATAAGAAAATATATATAAATTTAGGAAAATAATTCTCATAACCCCTAATAGTTTAATTTGAAAGATTTAAAATAAGATTTAAAGATTAAAAGATTATTAATAATATATCACGGTAGACAAAATATTGTACTAGAATCTAAATAAGATATTATTAGATTTAGCAAAACAAAACCTTAAAATTTATATACCACATACTTAACTAACTTAGATAAGCATAATATATTTGTTAAAATATCTAGCATTTGAAAATATATTAAATTCAAATTCAAATAAGTTAATAAATTATCAAATAAGCTTAAATACTAAATATTTTTTGTTAAAACAACCATACTAATATCATCTATTTAGTTGCGAAACTAATGTTAGACAAATAAATATTATATGTATAGAAATTTAAGATATTAATCAAATAGTAAACAAACATAAATACTAATAATATATTTATTTAACAAACTTGGAAAACCATAACCATAACCATAACAAATTTAAAACAATCATAATAATATCTTAATTAGAAATTATTAAACTTCAATTTAAAATAATAATAATAATAATATAACAAAACCCAATATATTCAAAAGAAAAAAAACAAAAACTTACGATGTTACATCACATGTGCAAATTTGCAACAAATGTTGCATTTTCTTTAGTTTTTTTTAACCAAACATAGAAAACGGGTTTGATTTGGAAATCCATTTACATTTACAAAACTCGAGGTTAATCAAACAATGGATTTGGACCATTTGGGCCATTGTTTTAACGATAAAATGATGCATGCAACAAATGTTGTAATTCTGTTTTGTTGCTCGCCAAACATGCATGAACAACGCTTGTCCCTTTCATGTTCAAAGCCAATTTTCCTTAATAGGGCAACCAAGGATAGGAATTGACCAAAACAGACAAGAATAAAATTGATTAAAAACAATATACAAATTATTAATTTAACTGAAGATACGGGGTTTTACAGAACAGAATTTATATAGTTGCTGGGGTCAAAATGACAAGTGACCCATTTACCCGACCCAAACTCGATATTTTACGAACACCTGAACCTGATCCGACCCGATAATTAAACATATAGGTGTAGGGTTCATTAGCCCAACCAACCCATACCTGACCCATTTAATTTCTCAGAGGGTATACAAACATTTCCCCCAAACTTTAACTAGAAGGGTCGTACATAAAAAAAAAAAATCAAAAACATCAAACAAACTGTTCACAAGATAACTGAAAGCTGTGGGGATTTGTTCAACATCTCATCTCCTAACACACTCTCATCATCATCACCTTCTTCCTCCTCTGCATCAACTCTGTTCTTCCCCTCTTCTCCATACATCCAGCTACATACCAGGAAGTAAAAAAAGTTCACCCCACACAACACGGTAAGCAACCAGTAATAGTAATCATAATGCCCCTTGTTCAAATTATCTGAAAGCCAGTTCTCACCTCCATTCCGTCCCGTAGCCCTATGAATCACCGAAACGATCAAACTCCCCACCAAGTTCCCAACCCCGAACCCGAATGCAAGCAGCGCGATCCCGATGCTGGCCATACACCTTGGAAACTCCGAATAGTAAAACTCAATTTGCCCTATAATGTTAAAAGCCTCTGAAAGCCCGGTAAGGCAATGCTGCGGCACAAGCCACATGGCCGACATGTCGATAACAGCCTTTGCATCGTTCTGGAAACCCTGCTCGATAGCTTTGTTTCTTCGTTTGGTTTCGATGAGGGCGGCAGTGGCAGTGGCGATGATGGATATTGCGAGTCCGATGCCCATGCGCTGCTGCAGGCTGAGGCCGCGTGGCCTGCCCGTGATCTTGGAGATGTGAGGGACGATGATACGGTCGTAGAGGGTGACCCAGATGGTGAGGGTGAGGATGCCAAAGACGGCAAAGGATGCTGCAGGGATCTGGAAGGCGGGGCTCATGTGTCGGTTCATGGTGGCGGCCTGCAGGACGGGGAAGGAGTGCTGGCTGATGATTACAGCCGGAATTATGCCTGTTGACCAGATGGGGAGCACACGGAGAACGGATTTTAAGGATTCGACTTTCCGGATGGTGCATTGAGTCCATGGGTTTAGGTCTGGGTTTTGGCTGTTTTGGATAATGCATGCTTTGTTCAGGAACCTGTGATGGTGTTCGATAAGGAATCAGAGGCTCTTCTATAATGAAGACGAAAGGGTAGATTATACTAGAATATACCGAACTTTCACCTTTTTTTTTACATAATTACCACAAAAATTATAACATTTCATTAAAACAGCATGAGCTATCGTTACGGTTGCACTAAAATATCATCCGTTTGTTATCTTTGCGGCATTGTTGTTGTAGCGGTCACATGAGTATCATATGAAATGTATCCTCATTTTACCGTTGAAACCACTTTACAACATCAATTTCCTTATTCACTTTTCCAATTTTTTCTCTCTGTAAATACAAATTTATTGCTTCACCTGTGTGTGTGTGTGTGAGAGAGAGAGAGAGAGTGCGCGCTACAAATATAAATAGTATCAGCGATCTCTTTACTTCTACGTTAGTGGTTTCAGAAAGATAGCAAGGGATGGTATTTTAGTGCAACAAGCTCAGTTACTTCATTGTAGTATAATGTGATTTATAAAGGGCAACTATCTCAAAAATGTTGAAAGCTCATGGAATTTTAGTACAATTACCCGGCTATCCTAAGAGATAGACATAGCAGTGATTGGAACTCTAGTATATATATAAAAAAGGAGAATAATGGAGGAAAGAGGCCATAGGAGGGGATTTACTACTATGGCGTCGAAAAGTATGCCCTCCGTCATGTTTTCCGATGATCGGAATCCATCATCTTCATCGTTATCATCTAAGATGTGGGTACGCCAAATTTCATGTGATTCTACAACTTTTTCACCGTTGATTTAGCAATGTAAAAAGATCTATTGTCGGTAAACCATTAATTTTGAGCCCACTAATTCAACGGTGAAAAAGTTGTAGAATCACATGAAATTTGGCGTACCCATATCTTAGACGATAACGATGAAGATGATGGGTGTCGATCATCGGAAAACACTACGGAGGACGTATTTTTTCGACGCTATAGGAGGAAATTTCCTCCTATGGCATCTTTCCTCCATTATTCTCATAAAAAAGAGTGGTAATTACCTCAAGTTGTCCGAGGGAACAGTGAGATTAGAACCCTTCTTATGATAATACCATCCATCTGCAGTCCTCACAGGCAATTCAATATGGCGATTCTTCACAGCCCCCACAATCACTTGAGCAAGACCCGACAAAACGCTCCTCTTTGCTTTAACCAATTTATACAAAACCGATCCAGCCAAGAACAAGCCCGCAGAAAATATCATAAGCACCACCGGAACACCAAAACCAACATCAAATCCCTTGTGATCTTGTATGTAGACAATGACAGTGACCGCGACAATAATGGAGAAGCCAACAGATGTGTAGTAGAAGTTGAAGTAGGTTTGCAGTCTTCTCTCATTCTGCGATGGATTTTCTTTGTTTTCCAATTGATCAGCGCCAAAGGTTAAGGAACAGGGCCTGATGCCACCGGATCCAATGGACATGAGAACGAACGATGAGAAGAGGAGCGCAAGCTGAGATGAAGTTGCAGTGTTGCAGTTTTTGGGAGAATATTGGCAGTTTGCGGGCCTGGCTCCTGGGAGCACAGCGCTCATCCATAGAAGAAGCATTCCCTTTTACCCACAAGACAAAGACATCATTCTTAAGCTTGAATTCATTGAGAAGACGAGCATGCATAATTTTATACGGAATTTCTTTTATATCGGATATAAATATTGGCTAAATTGCACGAAGGAAGGTTTCCTGCACTTTAGCGACAAGTAATCATAAAGTTTGAAATTTTTACTTACAAGTAAGCTTACTACAGATCCAAGTGCAATCACCCGAAAGCGACCCAAATAGGAATCAGAAAGAAAAGCACCGAAAATGGGTACGAAATTGCTCAACGCCGACCATAAGAATATAACATTCGTACCGGTTGCATTGCTCATATGGTACTCTGTCGTGAGGTAGATAATCATGTTTGCAAGAAGCCCTTGGGTTGCCACCTTCTCAAAGATTTCATTTCCTACAAAAAATAAAAAAACATTGAAGATGCAGGCCAGTATCAGTTATTTCTAAATCTTAAATTTGAAATAAATAAGAAAAATATCATAATATAGTTGGGAAAAAAATATCATCACCCATGATGAACGGAATGGTCTTGAGACCACCCTTCTTCGTTTGTCGCCGATTTTTTTCCTTTCCATCTTCAATGAATTCCTCCATCTTTTCCTGCCTGTCAAAGATGATTAAGAGAAAGAAGAAGAAGATGAAGATATGTAATTTGAAGTGTGGAGAACGAGAGGAAGAGTACCAAATATTCCATTCATCAGCCTAAGGATAATTGGCTGCTAGCAGCATTCACAAAGCTGATGTCGTAAATTCTTATGCCTACCGTACTTAGTAGAAGCATCTAAAGGATATTAATAAATGGTAATTGACGTAGGTCCTTTTCAGATCTCCTTCAGATGTTGTCTTCCGTCGATCTCCCGGTGGATTCTGGAGGGGTCCCTGTTGTGTGTGGGTTTTTAGAAGGTTTGGTGATTGGAGGAGTTTGACGCAAGTACCTGCAAAGAAGTCCCGGAGTGGTTTGATACCACCAACGACCCTCCGACGATCAAATTAGTACTAGATCCGAGCAGCGTAACAGCTAGGTGGAGTCAAAAAAAGCTTACTTGACCCCTCTGTGATGGGGGGTTTATATAGCGGTGGAGACGCGCAGCAGCAGGCGTGAGAATCTCGCCGGCAGTTACGCTCCCGACGTCACGCCCGCGTAGAGAGCAGATCGCCCATTAATGGGGACCGTGAAGGCGTGGGACGTGGGATGTTGCTGGCGGAGAATCCGCGCATGGCGAGATTCACGGAGCGGCGGCTACGCCTGCAAGCAGTGAAGCTGGTCGGAGGACCGAGAAAGACGGCCTCGGCCGAGGGGCTCGGGGACGAGCGAGAAGGCCGAGAAGTCTTGGTCCTATGGTAGCTCAGGACGAGCTGAGGGGCCGAG
Organism: Agapanthus africanus; assembly: GCA_030015575.1. Taxonomy (NCBI): domain Eukaryota; kingdom Viridiplantae; phylum Streptophyta; class Magnoliopsida; order Asparagales; family Amaryllidaceae; genus Agapanthus; species Agapanthus africanus. The sequence continues at coordinate 354,031,073 of CM057351.1, forward strand.
GAGGCCAATCCGCAGGGAGCCCCGAGGAGGCCTAGCTTGTGATTGCAGGTCGGGTTCAGGGGAGGCCTGGTCGGTCTCTGTGGGCCCTTTCTTCTGAGTTCTGGGACATGCCATCCGCCACGTGTCCTGATCTTGGGGGTCCTCAATATTGAGCATCATCATTAGCCCCCCACTCTTGTCCCGACCAGCTAGCTGGTCGGGTCAGGAGTGGACTGCCGGGCCTCCCGGGGTGAGCTCCCTCCTAAGGTTTCGTCGGGACGCGTCCCCGGGCCGCGAGCTGTCTTTTCTGCCAACGAATCAGGGCGAGATCTCTGCATTTAAGGAGGGTGCGCCGGTTCATGTATCTTGCCTTCGAAGTGACGGCCCACGTGTCAGGCATCGGTTGGATGACGCGACGTGCGCAGGCCTGCGACGCCTGAAAGGGTGCGGTCCAGTGCGGGGACGACGTGGAGCAATCGAAGCCGTTGGACGCGAGGAGGCGTTTTGGCGGGGGATAAGGGCACCGTTGGATGAGGCCGCTCGTGGTGATAAATAGGGGTGGTGCCTGTTCCAAGGCCCCCACTCCTTCATATTTCTCGTTCTAGGTCTCGGTTGCTCGGCGCTCATCTCCTTCCTTCCACTTTCGTTCCCCGAGGATCACTCTTCCCAAGGTTAAATGTCTTCTCTTGTCGAGTCAGTAGATGTAGTTGAGGTAGGTTCTAGGAACCATTTAGGTGAGTCTGAGTCCTCCCGGCGGGCAGGGGTCGGCCCCTCTTCCCGGGATCGCGCGGCAGGGGCAGCCCCCAGGGAGGAGGCGGTAGATGCTGCCCCTGGCGCCTCGTGTTGGATAAAGCATGAGGACGAGCTCGCCAATGCTCGGGCTCGCTTCCACATCCCCCCATGCTATACGCTCCGTCTGGCCAAGGAGGGAGAGAGGGCAGACCAAGTACGGGACAGGGAGATCGTCCTGTATTTGGAAGCATTTTGGGGTGGAATGCGCCTGCCCTTCTCTCCTGAGGTCGTAGGAACGTTGAACTTCTTCGGGCTAGCTCCCGGTCAGTTGTGCCGAACTCGTGGAGGATTCTCCTCGGGGTCCTGATCCGCCTGAAGTTACAGGCGATCCCCTTCAGCCTTTCCTTCCTTAATTCGTCCCTCGTCTTCAAAAGTCACCCCGGTGGTCGAGCGGGCGACCCGAGGTGGGTTATCTCTCTTTCAGAAAGCGACCAGGGGGCGCCGTCGGGACGGGGGTTGTGGCCCTGCCTTCTTCCATTCACGACTGGAAGAAGAAGTTCTTTTTCGTTTCCCCTCCCGAGGGCGAGGACTGGCCCGTGTCTACAGAGTGGTCGAGAGAGAAGCACTTGCCGGGGAAACAGTCGAGTGACCCCGCCGCGGTGAGAGTGGCGTCGTAGGAGCCCATCCCCTGTTACGACGTGCTGTTGTCTGAGAGGGTTCTGAGTTGGGCCGGGCTCAGCCCCGTTGAGTTCGTCGGTAAGTTTAGGTTTGCTTTTTTTTGGCTCGTATATTGCCTGTGTCGCTGACTCCTTTGCATTCGGTTTTGTGTAGGACCCATGGATATGGACTCGCTCAGAAAGTCCATGCGCCAACCGAGGCCGGTTGCGAAGGTGGGGGGCGCCGGCTCTTCCCGTTCACAGCCCGCCCCGGCTCCTTCTCCCCTGGCGGTAGCGCCCTGCGAGCGCTCGGAGGCGGATCCCGCCCCGGGGCCCAGCAAAACGTCGGGTCGGAAGCGGGCTCGGATTCTGGAGGACCCGGCCTCGGAGGAGGAGGCCGGCTCTCCCGCAAGGCCGCTCAAGAGGAGATCTGCCCGGGGATCGTCTTCGCCGATCACGGTGGAGGAAGGCGGTCTCTAGTTCGCCGTGCCTTCGGGGCTATCCGTCGCGGATAGCCTGCTGCATGAGATAGAGGCATCGGCCGGGGGTAGAGTCTCCAGGGGTATCTTTAGGGCTCAGCTGGCGTCCATCGCCCAGGAGTCCGTGCAGGTAAGCGTTTGTCTTTTATTATTATTATTTTCGAGGTTCGATGTGTTACGCCCCGCTTCCCAGAGTACGCTAAAGTGGGCACGTGACATAGCCAACCATGCTACCTGTGGGTAGGAAGTATCCATCCACAGTCACATTACGGCTGTAGAGATATCAAGAACAAAATAAAACCATCTAAAACATGTCCATAATCCAAGATAGCATGAGTCAAGAATAATAAAATGCGGAAGCGAAAGATCCAATACAAAATAACTGGAATGTATGTCCCATAATGCGGGCTCACATCAGGAAATAAATGCAGGAAAGAAAACTAACTACTGCTGACACTCACAGCTCAGCCTGTCGGCTGAAGTACTCCTGCTCGGACTGCGACAGCGGTACAGAATCTGGGCCATGCAAAACCCAGACGTCAGCGCGTCAAGTCATCAAGCAATAAAATGTAAACAGGGTAACAGGCAATGCAAATATAATCATGAATGAAAAGCAGATGTAACAGGAATGTAAATCAGGCAGTGAAGGGTAGTGTGCAGTGAGTAAACTAAACTGTTCTATTGGGTTATCCACTCTCAAGTCTTTGAAACCAAATTGATGAATCATCGATGTAACTCAATAGTATCCCGTACATACCCGGGACCACGGCCCCAGATTCTCGGGCTGAAACCGAGACATGCAGCTAGGCACTAAACAGGAATGTGTACAGATGAATGATGTCAGCAGCATCATTCCAAGGCTGGCCTAACCTCTAAAACTGATCAGAACAGGTAGCGAACTGTTGAGTTACAAGTCAGGTTTCACCTTTGATTTCCCCATACCCCCAAGTTATATGCGTATGTCAAGTCAGGTATCCCGTAATCAAGAACTAATGCCAACACAGGATCAGGTAAACAGGTTTGTCTGGATAGACAACAGGAACGGTCCATGAGGACTACATGTCAGGTTTGTTGGCATTAGACACAAGATCAGGTAACGGGTCAGGTCATGGTACATCAGGTCAAGTCAAGCAGTATACGGTACCATGTCGGGTCAATCAATATGTATGTAGCAAGTCAGGTCAAGATGTAAACGATATCATAGGTGTGCTCATACTTAGTTACATAATCAAGCATGGTCATCAACAACATAGATTTAAGCAACGAGTTAAACAATAAAGAAGTATCGATTAATTAGCAGCACAGTTATCAATTGTGTGTCCGAGGTGTTATCAACATTATAAGAATACAACATGATAGTTAGGGCCGTTAAATCATGTTAACCAGTTTAAGAATTTTATGAATGCAATGATATATATGTATATAAGTTCCATGGATGAAATCACCGTTTATGCAGGTTAAATGTACACGAGTGTCCGAATGAAGTAAAACGATAGAGAAGATGCCATAGGCTACGTCAATAGTGAAAGTGTGATTAAAACATGCAAATGTGATTATTAGGTGTAATACAGTAATTGCAAACGGTAGATTTCAAGTGTGGAAGATAAAATGATGTAATATGAAATTGAACACGAAAAATGGGAAATTATAGTACTAAAGTTAAATTGCAGGTTTTAGGATGTCATCAATGTATATGTAAATATTGTTTAGCATGTAGCAAGGGGTACTTGCCTCGACGGGTCGCGAATCGGGAAAACGGAACGTTAAACGTCGGCGGGGAAAACTCGCGACGGGCGCGCGGTTCACGGAATGAACCCAAACGACGAACAGTGGAACCACACGGGTCGGGGTACCACGCTGGATCGTCGGGACACGTCGCCGGCACGGCCGGATTCCGGCGAACCCAAAACAGCAACTATTGGAATTGACATGAGATGCATGGAAATGAAGCAAGGAAAACACAAGAGAATGGATGGGATTCATGATGGAGACTTACTCACTGGATTGCAGGGGATGGCAGCGTCGTCGGCGCGTCGTCAACGGAGTTCCGGCGACCTACAGGGAATTCAAATTTTTAACAGAAAAGCAATCCTTGAGATGAACAGAAGATAGAGAGGGGGAAGAGAAGAAGAAAGTTGCTTACGGGGTCGCTAAGCTGAGGTTGCAGGGTTCGAAGTTGTCAGCCACGGATCTCCGACGAGAAAGTCGGCAAGGCGACAATGTTCATGTTGTGGGGTGGCTCGGCTAGAGTTCCTGCTAGGGTTGCAGGGTTGGACGAGGGAGAAGAGGACAGAGGAGAGGGAGAGAAGATGCGGGAGGAGGTGGAGACGGTGACGAAGGATGGTCGGCGGCTACGGGAAGGTGGTGATGGGTCCTCGGTGGGGATCAAGCGCAGGGTACTCGGGAAGGAGGGGAAAGGAGGAAGGAGATGCAGTGGGGATGACGAGGGTGAGGAGGCGAGAAGGCCGGCGATGCTGGCGTCGGCGTTGGGGCAAAGGCGAGGGAGGACGAGGCGGCTAGGGTTCACCGGGGTTTGGGTTTCTGTTGCGTGAAAAAGAAAAAGAAAGAGGAGGAAGAGAATATATATAGAGGAGAGAGATAGAGAAAGATAGAGAGAGAGAGACGGGGGGAGAGAGAGGAGAGAGATAGAGAAAGAGACGGGGAGAGAGAGAAGGATTGCGAGAGGAGAGAGAGAGGAGAGAGATAGAGAGAGGAGAGAGAAAATACATGGGGAGAGAGAAAACTGGATTGTAGCTTGAGGGAAAGGGGAGAGAGAGAGAGTGTTGCGCTCGTGGGGCCTAAGGGAAAAAGAAAACGTTTGATTTGCTGGGGAATAAAATTTTGGTTAGGAAAAGATTTCATAAAAGATTTAGGAATGGTAAAAATATTATATGGTTAAATTAAATATATTCGACGGTTTAACAAAATTAGAAATTGGGATTTGGTGCAAAGTAAAATATTTCCAAATTGCGTCCGGGTCGGATCCAAAAATTCGAAATTGAAATAAGAAAATTTTAGGCGGGATCCAAAATTTAAAATGAAGTATTTTACAATCATAAAGCATACCCCCAAAACGGACACACGTACGTACACGTAGCCGTCCAAACTTGCCCGTTTCACTGAACGGGACGAGAACACGATGCACGGACGCTACAACAGGGCTAGGGGTGTCAAGCATGCAATGACGAATATTTTTAATTTTATTTTAGATGCCTTAAATTGTTATATGCAGAAATGAATTGACGGGGTAAAAATTACAATAAGTAATAATCAAGCAAGATAAATGAAATAAAGGCCACACTCCAATCATAAGGTAACAGAAATTAGTAGTATTGGGCTCGGTTGTTACATTATACCCAACTACAAAAGAATTTCGTCCTTGAAATTCCAAGACTACAAAGATAGACAACAAAAACTACAAGAAAAGATGAGGAAATTTCTGCCGGATTTCATCTTCTCGTTCCTAAGTGGACTCCCCATGCGAGCGATTACCCCAAGAAACAAGCACAAGAGGAATCACCTTGTTCTTAAGAACTTTTTCCCTTCGATCCACAATTTCAATCGGTCGCTCCTCAAAAGTCAAGTCTTCTCGTACTGTTAACTCCGAATGATCCAATACATGCGTTTCATCACGAACATACTTACGGAGTTGAGATACGTGAAACACATCGTGCACATTCGCCAAGGACTGCGGTAACGCCAAACGATACGCTACCTTACCAACACGCTCCAAGATCTCAAAAGGTCCAACGAATCGAGGACTAAGCTTTCCTCGACTTCCAAAACGAATCACCCCTCTAGTCGGTGATATCTTCAAGAATACCAAATCACCCACGGTGAACTCTAGAGGTCTTCTTGACGTGTCTGCCCAACTCTTCTATCGGTCTTGTGCTGCCTTCATATGATTTCTGATAGTGTTAACCTTTTCAACTGTCTGCACAACCAAATCTGGTCCCAATAATCTTCGTTCACCGACATCGTCCCAACAAACAGGTGAACGGCATTTACGACCATACAAAGCTTCAAACGGAGCCATCTGGATAGTTGCCTGAAAACTGTTGTTGTAAAAAAACTCCACCAAATGTAGATGATCCTCCCATGAACCCTTGTAGTCCAACATGCAATGCTCTCAACATATCTTCAAGAGTTTGGATTGTTCTCTCGGACTGACCATCAGTTTGAGGATGATAAGCTGTGCTAAACTTCAATCGAGTCCCCAAACTTTCCTGTAAACTCCGCCAAAAGTGTGATAAGAACCGAGTGTCCCGATCGGACACGATGCTCACCGGTACTCCATGCAATCTTACAATCTCTTGCATGTACCGCTCTGCCAAAGTCTCTGTTGATTGACCAACCCGAAAAGGGATAAAGTGAGCTGTCTTGGTCAAACGATCAACAATCACCCATACAGCATTGTTGCCTTTTGGACTTCGCGGTAAAGCCGTCACGAAATCCATGGTTATATGTTCCCACTTCCACTGAGGAATCGGAAGTGGTTGCAATAAACCAGCAACCCTTTGATGTTCAGCCTTAACTTGCTGACACACCAAGCACTTTGCCACAAAGCGAGCAATCTCACATTTCATGCCTTCCCACCAAAAATGCTGTCGAATATCTTGGTACATCTTTGTGCCTCCTGGATGTACAGAATAAGCTGAACTGTGTACCTCCTTCATAAGCTCTTCACGAATATCTCCCTTTGGCACACATAAACGGCTACCATACCTCAACGAACCATCTTCGTGGATTAATAAATCCGTTCGTAGTCCGGCTTCAACCTGTTCTCGAAAATTTTGCAGTCTAGGATCCTGCGATTGTGCTGCTTTAATATTCTCGATCAACGATGAATGTACTTGCAGCTGCATCAACTGTCCCGTAGAATGCGGTAGCACAACCTCCAAGTCAAATCTTCGAAAATCTTCAACGATCTCCTTCTGCGTAGTTAACACCTGAATTGCTGGTAACCGACTAAGCGCATCCGGCACGACATTAACCTTCCCCGGATGGTACTTAAGATCAAGATCGTAGTCAGCCATCAGCTCCAACCATCTACGCTGCCTCATATTAAGCTCTTTCTGCGTGAACACATATTTCAAGCTCTTATGATCAGTAAAAACTTCGACCCTTTCGCCTAAAAGGTTGTGTCTCCAAATCTTCAACGCGAAAATCACAGCCGCAAGCTCCAAGTCATGCGTTGGGTAATTCTTCTCATGGGTCTTCAACTATCTCGATACGTACGCTACAACCTTCCCATGCTGCATCAAAACACATCCCAATCCTTTCCCAGATGTGTCGCTGTGAATCACTAATCCTCCGGAATTGTCTGGCACGGTTAGAATAGGGGCGGTTATCAACTTCTGCTTCAACGTCTCAAAAGCTGACGCACATCTATCCGTCCACACAAAAGGTACCTCCTTGCGCGTAAACTTGGTCAACGGCTCCGCCAGCGAGCAAAGTTCTCCACAATTGTCCTGTAATATCCGGCGAGTCCAAGAAAGCTTCTTATCTCCGCACATTCTTTGGAATCGGCCAATCTCGAACTGCTGCAATCTTTCTGGATCGACGACAATTCCATCGCCAGACACAACATGCCCCAAAAACATTACTTCCTCCAGCCAAAACTCGCACTTACTCATCTTCGCATATAGCTTCTCTTGTCTCAACGTTTGCAGTGCGATCTTCAAATGTTCCGCATGCTCTTCAAAACTCTTCGAGTAAACCAGAATATCGTCAATGAATACCACAATAAACTGGTCCAAAAATGGTGAAAAGATTCGGTTCATCAAGTCCATGAATACTGCCGGCGCATTCGTTACTCCGAAGGGCATCACTAAGTACTCGTAATGTCCATACCGAGTTCGAAACGCCGTCTTGCAAATATCTTCTGCTTTCATTCGGACCTGATGATATCCGGATCGCAAATCCAGTTTCGAGAATACCCTCGCGCCACTAAGCTGCTCGAAAAGTTCGCCAATGCGAGGGATCGGGTACTTGTTCTTAATAGTCACCTGGTTTAATTCTCGATAGTCGATGTACATCCTTTTTGTGCCATCCTTCTTTTTTACTAGAAGAACTGGAGCTCCCCAAGGCGAGTTACTGCTTCGAATCCAACCTTTTTCAAGCAATTCAGCAACATGTTTCTTGACTTCTTCCAACTCTACTGGTGTCATTGGATAATACGCTTTGGATACTGGCACTGCACCAGGAATAAGATCAATTGCGAACTCCACGTCTCGCTTCGGCGGTAAACCCGATATATCTTCAAACACGTCCATAAAATCACGAACAACAGCCGGCTCTTCACTTTTATCAACTTCCATTGCTGCAAGAATATTGTTTGTCGGCCTAGCCCTAAACTCGACTGGCCCGACAGAACTGATTCCTCCAGTGAAGCTAAATTCGGGATGTCCGGGAATCTGGAAAATTACCTTCCTTGCCCTACAATCAATGTGAGCGTGGAAAGTGCCAAGAAAATCCATTCCCAAGACGACTTCTCTTTCATTTCTTCCCGTGCGGTCCGAGGGAAAAACTTCTCTAGGAAACTCTTTGAAAAAAATCCGCCCACTTGATCGGCTTGGGCAAACGGTTCTCCTCCACAAGCCACCATTCTCGGGCGTAGTCCACTAACTGAATGCGTACCACCTCAACTCTTTTCTCATCTGGAATCTGTGCCGCAAAAAACAAGTTCTCCGTGTCAACTAGCCACTGCTCCGCTGGCAACGGCTCCTCCAAACCAGTAAATGTAGACGGACCCAAACGCCTGAAATCTGCTACGGTTCCTACTCGGTCAACTGGTTTAGCTCCAACATCGTTCACAGACTGCTGAACGATCGGCAAACCTTCCTGAAACGATTCCGCTTGCTGCTGGATCAGCTCGGTCTGTCTCTTTTGATTCTCCAGCATTCCCCTTATCACTCCAAGCATGGCGGCTTCGTCCACACGCCTTTGGTATGTCTTCAAATTCTTACCTGCTATATTCCTGAAATCAAAACACCCAACATTAGCATGATGATGGATTCAAAATATAGATCAAGGCTAGAACTCCAAGTTACTTAAATAAAGTGCCGCATTGTAACTATGCCGCGGTATCATAGCCACAATTACATAACTCCACCCAAGTCGCCTAAGTCCTAGAGATAACAAGGAATCAGGTTTCGAGTCGATATGCAAAGGAAGTTTGCACATCGTAAAAGATATAATCAGGAAGAATGTGATTCGAGAATGGTAAATCGGCAAGGTGGCAGGACATGTTTCCTAAACATGGCTATTCTGATTCGTGTATTGGGTACAATACCCAACTACAAAAGAATCAACCCGACTAACCTATGGCTCTGATACCAAAAGAACCATGTTACGCCCCGCTTCCCAGAGTACGCTAAAGTGGGCATGTGACATAGCCAACCATGCTACCTGTGGGTAGGAAGTATCCATCCACAGTCACATTACGGCTGTAGAGATATCAAGAACAAAATAAAACCATCTAAAACATGTCCATAATCCAAGATAGCATGAGTCAAGAATAATAAAATGCGGAAGCGAAAGATCCAATACAAAATAACTGGAATGTATGTCCCATAATGCGGGCTCACATCAGGAAATAAATGCAGGAAAGAAAACTAACTACTGCTGACACTCACAGCCCAGCCTGTCGGCTGAAATACTCCTGCTCGGACTGCGACAGCGGTACAGAATCTGGGCCATGCAAAACCCAGACGTCAGCGCGTCAAGTCATCAAGCAATAAAATGTAAACAGGGTAACAGGCAATGCAAATATAATCATGAATGAAAAGCAGATGTAACAGGAATGTAAATCAGGCAGTGAAGGGTAGTGTGCAGTGAGTAAACTAAACTGTTCTATTGGGTTATCCACTCTCAAGTCTTTGAAACCAAATTGATGAATCATCAATATAACTCAATAGTATCCCGTACATACCCAGGACCACGGCCCCAGATTCTCGGGCTGAAACCGAGACATGCCGCTAGGCACTAAACAGGAATGTGTATAGATGAATGATGTCAGCAGCATCATTCCAAGGCCGGCCTATCCTCTAAAACTGATCAGAACAGGTAGCGAACTGTTGAGTTACAAGTCAGGTTTCACCTTTGATTTCCCCATACCCCCAAGTTATATGGGTATGTCAAGTCAGGTATCCCGTAATCAAGAACTAATGCCAACACAGGATCAGGTAAACAGGTTTGTCTGGATAGACAACAGGAACGGTCCATGAGAACTACATGTCAGGTTTGTTGGCATTAGACACAAGATCAGGTAACGGGTCAGGTCATGGTATATCAGGTCAAGTCAACCAGTATACGGTATCATGTCGGGTCAATCAATATGTATGTAGCAAGTCAGGTCAAGATATAAACGATATCATGGGTGTGCTCATACTCAGTTACATAATCAAGCATGGTCATCAACAACATAGATTTAAGCAACGAATTAAACAATAAAGAAGCATCGATTAATTAGCAGCACAGTTATCAATTGTGTGTCCGAGGTGTTATCAACATTATAAGAATACAACATGACAGTTAGGGCCGTTAAATCATGTTAACCAGTTTAAGAATTTTATGAATGCAATGATATATATGTATATAAGTTCCATGGATGAAATCACCGTTTATGCAGGTTAAATGTACACGAGTGTCCGAATGAAGTAAAACGATAGAAAAGATGCCATAGACTACGTCAATAGTGAAAGTGTGATTAAAACATGCAAATGTGATTATTAGGTGTAATACAGTAATTGCAAACGGTAGATTTCAAGTGTGGAAGATAAAATGATGTAATATGAAATTGAACACGAAAAATGGGAAATTATAGTACTAAAGTTAAATTGCAGGTTTTAGGGTGTCATCAATGTATATGTAAATATTGTTTAACATGTAGTAAGGGGTACTTGCCTCGACGGGTCGCGAATCGGGAAAACGGAACGTTAAACGTCGGCGGGGAAAACTCGCGACGGGCGCACGGTTCACGGAATGAACCCAAACGACGAACAGTGGAACCACACGGGTTGGGGTACCACGCTGGATCGTCGGGACACGTCGCCGGCACGGCCGGATTCCGGCGAACCCAAAACAGCAACTATTGGAATTGACATGAGATGCATGGAAATGAAGCAAGGAAAATGCAAGAGAATGGAGGGGATTCATGATGGAGACTTCCTCACTGGATTGCAGGGGATGGCAGCGTCGTCGGCGCGTCGTCAACGGAGTTCCGGCGAGCTACAGGGAATTCAAATTTTTAACAGAAAAGCAATCCTTGAGATGAACAGAAGATAGAGAGGGGGAAGAGAAGAAGAAAGTTGCTTATGGGGTCGCTAAGCTGAGGTTGCAGGGTTCGAAGTTGTCGGCCACGGATCTCCGGCGAGAAAGTCGACAAGGCGACAAGGTTCACGTTGTGGGGTGGCTCGGCTAGAGTTCCTGCTAGGGTTGCAGGGTTGGACGAGGGAGAAGAGGACAGAGGAGAGGGAGAGAAGATGCGGGAGGAGGTGGAGACGGCGACGAAGGATGGTCGGCGGCTACGGGAAGGTAGTGATGGGTCCTCGATGGGGATCAAGCGCAGGGTGCTCGGGAAGGAGGGGAAAGGAGGAAGGAGATGCAGTAAGGATGACGAGGGCGAGGAGGCGAGAAGGCCGGCGATGCTGGCGTCGGCGTTGGGGCAAAGGCGAGGGAGGACGAGGCGGCTAGGGTTCACTGGGGTTTGGATTTCTGTTGCGTGAAAAAGAAAAAGAAAGAGGAGGAAGAGAATATATATAGAGGAGAGAGATAGAGAAAGATATAGAGAGAGATAGACGGGGGGAGAGAGAGGAGAGAGATAGAGAGAGAGACGGGGAGAGAGAGAGGGATTGCGAGAGGAGAGAGAGAGGAGAGAGATAGAGAGGGGAGAGAGATCGAGAGGAGAGAGAAAATTGGATTGTAGCTTGAGGGAAAGAAGAGAGAGAGTGTGTTGCGCTCGTGGGGCCCCAGGGAAAAAGAAAACGTTTGATTGGCTGGGGAATAAAATTTTGGTTAGGAAAAGATGTCATAAAAGATTTAGGAATGGTAAAAATATTATACGGTTAAATTAAATATATTCGACGGTTTAACAAAATTAGAAATTGGGATTTGGCGCAAAGTAAAATATTTCCAAATTGCGCCCGGGTTAGGTCCAAAAATTCGAAATTGAAATAAGAAAATTTTAGGCGGGATCCAAAATTTAAAATGAAGTATTTTACAATAAAAAAGCATACCCCCAAAACAGACACACGTACGTGCACGTAGCCGTCCAAACTTGCCCGTTTCACTGAACGGGACGAGAACACGATACATGGACGCTACAACAGGGCTAGGGTGTCAAGCATGCCATGACGAATATTTTTAATTTTATTTTAGATACCTTAAATTGTTATATGCAGAAATGAATTGACGGTGTAAAAATTACAATAAGTAATAATCAAGCAAGATAAATGAAATAAAGGCCACACTCCAATCATAAGGTAACAGAAATTAGTAGCATTGGGCTCGGTTGTTACACGATGCCTCTCTCATCTTCCTGATCTCTCTTCTGCTTTTCAGGTCCTTCAGCACATCGCCCTAGCCTTGCACATGGAAGCCGAGGTGGTACCCCCGGCGATGAAAGCCGCGGGCCAGCTCGCCTTGCTAGAAGAGAGCTCCAAGCGGGAGCTGGAGGCGATGAAGGCGAGGGTTGTCTCCTTGGAGGGCGAGGTGGAGGCCAGGAAGCGGGAGGTTGCCCGGCACCGCGAGGCCGCCGCGGTTGCTGAGGCCAAGCTTGAGAATGCTCAGGTGCTGTCCGGCAAACTGAAGAAGACAGTAAAAACTCTTCGGAAGGAGCTGGGGGCAGCGGCTGAGTGGGCAAAGTCGGCTGACCTGAGGGCGGCCAAGTTGGCCGACCTCTCGGCGGCGAAAGCGGTGGAGGGCTACAAGAAGTCGAAAGACTACTATGATGACCTGGCCGTCGCCACGACCCTCATCTGGCACGAGGCCCTCGACGCTGTTAAGGCCCGGGTACCGGGTTTCGCCGATGAAGATGTCACGACCCGAAAGTACGGAACGTGACTGACACTTAGATTACGAGACGTCTAAAGGCGTAACGCAAACTAAGTCAGCCAAAACCCAGAAAATCTAAACCAAAACCAAAGAGAGTGAAGGAAACCTTTCATGAAAACGACTTGAAATCAATTTAGTTGCATTGAACCCCTTAAAAAAGCATAAAAAATTTCCGAAAATTTCGGCAGAGTCTCCTCTGTAAATTCTATCCCCCAAAATGGGTACAATAAGATATATAAACCTGTAATAACAAAATGGCATCCCCAAGCGGGTGCTAGCTCTTCGCCTAAGGCGGATCACAACCACACGTAATATATATATGTAATATGAAGAAAAAGAGCATAAAAAATGCAAAATATAAGAAAACACAATGTCGGCTCAAGTGGATTCGACCCAAAAGAAACCACATATACACAAATCTCTCAGTCTCATCACTAGGTCTCATATACAAATAAGAGGTGGTAGATGGAGAATACTAGATACAAAAATAGTACAAAAAGAGATAAAAGTGCTCTCGCAACCCACCTACGAGCAATGTCGCGAGTCTGAGCAAAAGAAATCGATAATAAGATAAGCCGCCGCTACAAGGCTAATGAGTCCAACCTGCAAGACACTGTGGCACGACAGGGGTGAGTTGCCAGCTCGTGAGTAGAATATAACATCTAGTAAGGCTATCGTAAGAATGCACGCAAATGCGTCACAGCATGTATGTCCAGATGCGATGTAATATCTCTAGTATGCATGCACATGTATGCAATGTCAATACTAAATCTTTAAGTGTTTTAAATGCTATGAGTTCTGCATTCTTAACTTTAGAAAAAGAATATCTGTATAATAGCTAAATACCATCAAGAAATTATCTGAAACCCGTGTCAAGCATCGACACCAAATATGAAAACACATCTGTCTCAATGTCACACTGTATCAATGTCTCAATACATCGGGCTCCGTCAGTACGGATCGGTCCATATCATCAAATCTCACGACAACGGTCGGTATCCTCCGGATATCCGCCGCGCCAGACATCACCGGTAGGTAGTCTTCCCCTGCCAGGCTCATCGTCTACAAGTCGATCTTCTTGCCCCGGGGTACCATACCGGGCCCACCATGTACCCGAGACGGTTCATCCACTCCTCGAATTGGGTCTCGAAATCCAACAGAAAACATGAAAACTTATGGTGGACGACACATACATCACGAAAAAACCGCAACTTTGTTTTAAAAATGATAATAATAAGCTTTTGTTAAATTCTTGCGGTTTTCCCTAAAATCCAGAAATCGCAGCAATACTGAAATCCTCAAGAAAATCATAATACCCAACATGTTGAATATGATAAATGTCTATGATATCAAGGTATGCGATGTGATTTGAGGCTAGAAATCTATGTAAGTATGATGATGATGTGAGGTATATACATGCTATGCGATTTCATATATCGTGTATAATGCTAGTGGTGATACTAAACTAAACAGGTCCTACAGTGCTCGTGGTATGGCAATTACCAAAGACGTGTGTGTCACATGAAAAGTGCGTGTGCAAAAGGAGCCAATGGTAATGGTGTACGTGTCCTACGAGGTGATATCACACATGTGTATATGGATATTCATGCAAATCTAGCAGACGAATAGCTATAAAGGTATGCAATGTGAATGAGAGGGTTAGCTAACTAACAATGCATATTGTTGTAAGTAATAAGGTAATCCTAACTATGGGGTGCCTCGCGCCATCCAGACGATTCCCCCATAGATGAATACATCTACTCACCTGAATGCCTCGCTAATCCGATCCAACAACCGTTCTGCCTTTGCGCGCCGCGTCCAATGTTTCTGCGACCGATCCTAAAATTGCATAACACACGATATAAGATTACATATTCCTAAAATGACGCAAGTCACAATATAAAAAGATCGACACTTTTGAATTAATCACAACGTGCACTCGGTGCGCGGAAAAACACACGAAAATCGCTAAAACCTTAACTAAAATCGTCATTTCGGGGCAACCGACAAAACTAAAACCCGACTAGACAAAACCCCGCATTCGCACACACTAATAGTCGTATGAGATGCCAATTGTATCGCCAAAATATCTCAATTAGATCACTTCCTAATTTTTAGGAAAATCTGGTAAACATTGACATAGCATTTTCGATGCAAATATCGCGATTTAACGATATAGTGATCGCTACATCACACAAACAACCACTCTAACCAACTAGATGGCCAAAACACTAATTTTAACCCATCAACCATGCTACAAACCCTAATTACAACACCAATTCTTTACTAGAATTTCCTAAACAAGAATTCATAACCAAATTACATACTAAAACTTTTTAATCTAGCAATTTAAACTACAATTAAACAACTAGATTAGGATTATACCTTACAAGTGTTGATTCTCTTGCACTAAACCTCCAAAGTGGCCTCTTTTCCCCTTGCTTTAGACCAACTAGGGTTTGAGAAGGGATGGTTTAGGATTTTGGTTTGAATTTGTGAAGAAAAATTGTGAATTTTTGTGGATTTCGGAGGATTTTTGCAAGAATTTTGATGCAAGAATTTGGAGGAAATGGGGCTGTTTTTCTGCAACAATTTCGACCAGAGGAGACCAAGGGAGAGATGTGAGGGAAAGGTATAGAATTTTCTACACAAAAGTCCTTCACAAGATCAATAAATGACCGTCACATCAAATTTTACAAAAAAACCCCTTTTTAATTCATTTTCAAACCATTTTAAACCACAAAACAAATAAACTTGAAATGTTTTGATAAAATTTTTGTTACACTATATTTTAGTTTATAATGATTCCTAATTATGTAATTTACCCAATTAAATTTGTATTTATCGCTAATTTAATGTATTTTTAAAAGCTTAAAATAATATTAAAAATAATTAATTAAGGAATTTTTTTTTATTAACTAGAAAATTTTAAGTGACAATTAGTGACCAAATTTTAGCAATATCTTATCTAAATTTTGTATAATTAGGCCTATAGTGAAAAATACCTATTTTGACTTTTTACGGAAAAGACTGCTAATTTTTGCCGATTACCGAAAAACTGCCTAAACGATTTTTCGAAGCGTTACAATCTTCCCCCCTTAAAGAAATTCGGTCCTCGAATTTAGAATTTAACTACGCGTACCTTCAAAAAGATGGGGATATCTCTTCCTCATCTCGACCTCGGTCTCCCAGGTGACTTCCTCGCTGTTCGGGCCACGCCAAAGGACCTTGACGGACGGTATAACCTTCGACCTCAATTTCTTCACCTGCCGATCCAAAATGACCACCGGCTGCTCGGTGAATGAAAGATCACGCTCTAACTGGATCGTCTGGTGCTGAATCGTATGGGAAGGATCATGAAGGTACTTGCGGAGCATCGAAACATGGAACACGGGGTGAACATCGGGGAAGCTGGGCGGAAGAGCTAACCGATAAGCGACTGGACCAACACGCTCTAGGATCTCGAAGGGACCAACATATCTAGGACTAAGTTTCCCTTTCCGCCCAAATCTCATCACACCCTTCATCGGAGAGACCTTCAGGAAAACATGATCGCCAACAGCGAACTCGAGTCGGCGACGACGCCTGTCAGCATATGATTTCTGCCTACTCTGTGCTGCTCTCATCCTGTCCCGAATCAGCTGTATCTTTTCGGTCGTCTCCTGTACGATCTGCGGTCCTAAAATACTGCTCTCCCTGAGCTCTGTCCAACATACAGGCGATCGACATCTCCTCCCATATAAAGCCTCGAAAGGTGCCATCTGAATCGTCTCCTGGAAGCTATTATTGTAGGAGAAATCGATCAAAGGCAAATGACGATCCCAGCTACCACCGAAATCTAAAACACAAGCTCTGAGCATGTCCTCAAGAGTCTGAATAGTACGCTCCGACTGACCGCCAGTCTGTGGATGAAAGGCTGTGCTAAAACTCAATCGGGTGCCCAAAACTTCCTGAAGTTTCTGCCACAATCGGCAGGTAAACTGGGTGCCCCGGTAGGACACGATGCAAGTCGGAACGCCATGCAGTCGCACGATCTCATCAATATAAACCTGGGCATACTGAACAAATCCATAAGTGGTTTTCACTGGCAGGAAGTGAGCCGCTTTCGTCAGTCGATCCACAATCACCCAAATAGAGTCATACCCTCGACTGGTCCTGGGTAGACCCATAATGAAGTCCATGGAGACCTGTTCCCACTTCAACTCAGAGATGGGCAATGGCTGTAACTCGCCGGCTGGTCTCTGGTGCTCAGCCTTGACTTGCTGACAAGTCAGGCATCTCGACACGAAGTCTGTAACATCCTTTTTCATCCCGTCCCACCAGTAAACCTCTCTCAAATCACGGTACATTTTAGTGGAACCTGGATGCACACTGTATACGGATCTATGGGCCTCCTCAAGAATATCACGCCTCAGTCCCTCAGAATCTGGTACGCACAGTCGAGTCCCAAATCGAAGTATCCCGTGATCATCAATCACGAACTCAGAAACTCTGCCCTGCCAAATCTGCTCGATAATCTCTAAAATACGAACATCGCCGGACTGTGCCTCATGGATACGGTCAAGTAACTGTGGGCGTGCTCTGAAATGGGCCAGCTGTCCCCTTGTAGGAGTAAACTCGAACTGCACTCTGCTGTCACATAACACCTGCCAATCCGCCGTCGACTGCATCTGTACTGCGCTCAAACAGGATAAGCTACCTCCGGGCCTCCTACTCAAGGCATCTGCCACCACATTCGTCTTGCCCGGATGGTATAAAATCTCGCGGTCATAGTCTTTCACCAACTCCATCCAATGGCGTTGTCTCAAATTCAGATCTCGCTGCTGAAAAATATGCTTCAAACTCTTGTGGTCAGTGAATATCTGGCACGACTCGCCGTATAGGTAATGTCTCCAGATCTTAAGTGCAAATACCACTGCAGCCATCTCTAAATCATGAGTGGGGTAGTTCTGTTCGTGTTTTCTCAACTGCAGAGAAGCATACACGATAACTCTGTCGTGCTGCATCAATACACAGCCCAGACCCACTCGAGAAGCATCACAATATACCACGAACCCGTCTGATCCTGAAGGCAAAGCTAACACCGGTGCAGTAGTCAGACGAGTCTTCAACTGCTGGAAACTATCCTCACATGCCTGGGTCTAATCGAAAGGAACCCCCTTCCGGGTCAACCCGGTCAACGGTGCAGCAATACGGGAGAAATCCTGGACAAAACGTCGATAATAGCCGGCCAGACCTAGAAAGCTGCGAACCTCTGTAACTGATACCGGTCTAGGCCAACGCTGAACTGCATCGATCTTCTTCGGGTCCACACAAATACCATCTTTCATCACCACATGACCCAAGAAGTTGACACTGTCAAACCAGAATGCGCACTTGGAAAATTTGGCGAACAGCTGATGCTCCCTCAAAGTCTGCAATGTGATACGCAAGTGCTACTCATGCTCCTCCCGGCTCTGAGAATAAACCAAGATGTCCTCAATGAACACAATGATGAACTGATCGAGATACGACCTGAATACATGGTTCATCAAGTCCATAAATATTGCCGGGGCATTGGTGAGCCCGAACGACATCACCAAGAACCCATAATGACCATATCGAGTACGGAAAGCGGTCTTCGGAATATCCTCCTTCTGAACCCGCAACTGGTGATAACCTGACCGTAAATCAACCTTCGAGAAAAACCCTGCACCCTGGAGCTGATCGAATAAGTCATCAATGCGGGGTAGGGATATCTGTTTCGCACAGTAACCCGGTTCAGCTGACGATAATCAATGCATAAGCGCATACTTCCGCCTTTCTTAACAAACAGGACGGGAGCACCCCAAGGTGACATACTCGGTCGGATAAGCCCTTTGTCCAACAAGTCCTGTAACTAATCCTTCAGCTCTCTCAGCTCCGCCGGGGCCATCCGATAAGGCGGTATAGAGATAGGCCCCGTGCCGGGGATCAAGTCGATGCAGAACTCAATCTCGCGCTCTGGTGACAGACCAGGCAGCTCGTCAGGGAATACATCAGGGAACTCTCTCACAACAGGGACCTGGTCCAACGGAACCTCTGCGGCGCTAGTATCATAAATATAGGCTAAGAATCCCTGACACCCTTTCCTCAAGAGCTGACCAGCGCGAAGAGAAGAAATCAAGCTGGGAAAGGTAGCGCTACGATCTCCCTGAATAACAAGAACCGGCTCACCAGGAAAACTAAATCTGACTGCTTTCTCACGGCAGTCCACGGATGCATAACAGGTGGCTAGCCAGTCCATACCAAGAAGAACGTCAAAGTCTAGCATATCGAGGAGAATCAAATCAACTGAAGAATCTCTCTCCCCGATACGAACGGAACATGATCGGTACACGAAACGGGAAACAAAAGACTCGCCTACCGGTGTAATAACGACAAGCGGCTGATCTAACAGAGAAGACTCTCGGCCCAACCTCGGTGCAAAGTACGTGGATACATAGGAATGTGTGGAGCCTGGATCAAATAATACCCGTGCATCAAAAGAATATACTGGCAGAGTACCTGTCACGACGGCATTGGATGCCTGTGCATCCTGAGGAGTCAACGCGAACACTCGGGCCTGTCCACCACTAGTAGCTGGCTGTCCTCTGCCTCTACCTCGGCCTCTGCCTCTACCTCGGCCTCTGCCTCTGTCCTCTCTGGACCGGACCGCCATGCCCACGACCTCTAGGAGTATCTGGCTGGCGTGGAGCATCCTCAGGAGTAGGAAGTAGAGCTCTCTGAGGAGGTGGTGATGGTGGTAAGGTCACATGCGGAACTGTCGCCGCGCCCTGGCGCCCTATGGTACAGTCTCTGATACGGTGGTACTGGCTCCCGCACCGAAAACATCCTGGCGACGACTGCTGTGCCTGTGGATATGAACCAAATAACCGACCTCGTCTCAATCCTCTGCCGCCACCATCTCCCAGAAATAATCTATCGCGGTGTCTAGCCATCTGCCGCTGAGCTGGCGTATCAGTACGGATCCTCTTCAGCCCAGAAACGACCGGAGTCTCAGAAATACGCTCCTCCAAAAGTAAGGCTGCGTCCATCGCGGCTGCGTATGTATCAAAGTGCTGGGTGCTGATGGCAAGGAATAGCTGTGTGTCAAGCCCTCGCACAAATCTCTTTATTCTCTTCTCTTCCGTGTCTACTAGGTACGGAGCATATCGAGACAACTGGGTAAACTGTATATCATACTCCGACACTGTCATCCCAGGAGTTTTGCGCAGAGACTCAAAAATACGGGCTCGAGCATCTCGGACACTCTCCGGAAGAAAACAGGCAAGAAATGCAGCTGTAAACTCATCTCAGGTCATAGAAAGTAGACCTGCAGTTCGGCCTCTCTCTACTGAATCGTACCATATCTGAGCAAGGCCCTCCAGACGGAAACTCGCGAACTCCACCCATCTATCATCAGAACACCTCAACGAACGGCAAATCCTAGCCATCCAATCAAGAAATGCTTGTGGGTCCTCTGTCGCATCCGTACCGGTATAAGCTGGAGGTCTCAATCTCATAAACTCCTGTAGTGAAACAGGGATAGTCTCCGTAGTAGCAGGAGCAACCATCTGTGCAGCAGGTACAATCGTGGTCTGTGCGGTGGAAGGAACGTCCTCGGATTTCTGTGCCCGACTGGACTCAACTAAAGATCCCATCATCTGTCGCAACTCCTGCATACCGGCCTCTAATCTGGCAATACGGTCTGGAGAAAGCGGATCAATATGACCCTGAGGGGTATGTTGGGGTAAAAATTTACACCCCGGTTGACCGAGTCAAAGTCAAGGTCAACCCCTAAGCTAGGTGGGCCGAAGCCCAGGTCAAGCGGGCCCATGCCCAAGTCGAGCCCGCAGCTAGCCTCCCCATGCCAACAACAAAATCATGTGATAAATAATTTTTATGTAATTTTTTATACATGAATGTATGCAAAATGGGCATAAAGCCAATATTTTGTAAGCCCATGGCTTATGTGCAAAAAAGAAATGGCACATGAGCCATGGGATGGGCAAAATGCCATTTTGCAAAGCCCAAGGGGCTATATGTAAATATGTAAGCCTATATAAGGCAACATGATGAATAAAAAAAGGGACAACTTTTCATTCTCTCCACAAAAATTTTAGATCTGAGATCTTTTGTGCCTCCTGCTCCTTCTCCAAGGTTCTAAACCTTCTCATTTCATTTGAATTAAATCAAGAGTTTTACTCTTTCTTTTCAAAAACTAAGAAGTCTTCCACCACAAAACCCACAAAGGGGAACTTGGATCTACCATTAGATCTCAGAAAGGAGAGATGTTTAGATCTCACATCTCTTGATCATCAAGATCCAGCCAACAGAGGAGGAAGAGGAAGAATCCCTTTCATCAACCAAAACATTTTAGGAGTTTAACTCCATATATTTACATATATATATATAATAAATATTTCCTTTCTGAAGCATAGCTTCTGTTTCTTAGGCTAAAAGCCTCTTTTTCTCGCCAGCGCTCAAGCGCAGAGCGCCCGCGTGTCGACACGTGGCGCACTTGCGCTCAAGCGCAAGCGCCCGAGCGCAAGTCGCCCACGTGCCGACACATGGCGCGCTTGCGTTCAAGCGCAGGCGCCCGAGCGCAAGTCGCCCCGGTGCCGACACGTGGCGCGCTTGCGCTCAAGCGCAGGCGCTCGGGCGCAAGTCTCCCCCGTGCCGACACGTGGCGCGCTTGCGCTCAAGCGCAGGCGCTCGGGCGCAAGTCTCCCCCGTGCCGACACATGGCGCGCTTGCGCTCAAGCGCCCAGCGCTCAAGCGCAGAGCGCCCACGTGCCGACACGTGGCACTCTAGCGCCTGAGCGCACAGCACCTAGGCGCACAGCGCCCAAGGTGCTGCCCCCACGCATCCTTTGGATGCTTCTCCCCCCTCATTTTTTTTATATGTATATACATATCTATATATATATACATATGTACACATATGCATACATATGTGTACACACAGATACACCACGACACTGTCCCTGTTAGAAAAAAAATTTCTAACGGGGCGCTGCCCCGCACCCCGTAAGGGGGCTGCTAGCCTCCTTGACCCCAAGCCCGCTATCCGGGTAGCGGGACCCCCGTAAAAACTCTGCGTGGCTCCCGATATATCCAAACCTCCCCTTTCAAAACACAACACACGTACATTGCACGTTGAGTTCGCATGGCCAGTTTAACCCGTTAATCGGAGGTTCCCTCGCCCCAAAGGCGAGGGGTAATTAACGGCAGCTTAGTTCGCGGCTGCCGGAGATTCGGATCCCCACAATCAATAAACCCCGGCCTACCCTAGGCAGGGGGAATCTGTAGTACGCCTGACAAGCGCGCGCGTATTCCCCTCTCAATGGGGTGACGAAAAACACCCTACAGATTCTGGCACGCCCGGTGGGACTAATCTCTCCTCCCATATTTCGGGTTAAGCGTTCATGCGAACTCAATCAATATACATGTCTATATTCAAACTAAAATAATGCCTTTTCATGCAGGTTTTCAAACTCTCCAACAATGTCTCCAAGGACGATCTCAGCTCTCAGCACGACTCCTGTCTCCTACACGATGAGGATAGACTCTAGGACGGTCCTTCCGGCCAGTCTCGGACGACAATGGGAGGAGCCGCTGCTACCATTCGGCTCTATTATGTTCATGCCAGTTGGCGCCATCCCAGCTCCTCAAGCCCCGGTGGCAGACAAACCGGTCTCGAAAGACAGGAGACCAAATGTAGTGATCTCAAGGGTGCCCCAACCCAAACGCAAGTCGGTTTCTGAACGACTTTTCTTGGCCCCAGCTGGGGGCAAGGCCATCAACACCAACAAATCTACAACGCGTCCCGAGCAAGCTCCAGCAGTGTCCTTGACCACTGCTCGATCGGGTGTCTTCTCTAAGCTCCCCTCTGATCAACTCACAATGGCTTCCAGGGTAGCGGATGCCCGCCAAGCCTTCAAAATCAAGAAGCTGAGGGAGAAAAGGCTCAGATATAGAGCCAACAAAAGGGCCAGGGCTCCTGCCAGGCTAAACCTCATGAGATTCGAAGAACAGGGTTACCCCGCCAAAGATGAGGGGATGGCTGAATGTGTTATCCATACTGTCTACGTGGTGGGCACGCGTAGCAAGAGCAAGGACGGGGCCACCACATCTCAAATCCAATCTGGCTTGAATGTGGTTGCCACTTCCCAAGAACAGCCGCCTCCGCTGGATGATGAAAACCCTCTCGATGAGGCTGATAGGCAGAGAGAGCCCTCAATTCATGAGGAGTCAGGCTCGGAAAGCGAAGATGAGCCAACTTTCCGTCCTAAGACCGCAGAGCAGCAACTTCTCCAAGAGCTCCGAAAACAGCTCAGAAGCAAGGATAAGGAGATGGCCAAGCTCTACTCAAAGATCGACGACTTGACAAATGTCGTCTTACGGCTTACGGCCCAACTTGCCTCTCAGCCGCCCAATCAAGCACAGGGCTCAGCTCATGAACCGGGAAATGGTGTCCCGAGACAGCCGATGCCCGTTCCCTCAAATCCAAAAGTGGGCGGACCGCATGAAAATCAGTCGCATCCTATCTCAGCAAATGTCTTGGCTACCGATGACAGTAGCCCGTTAACTCAAGATCAAATCATGGATTTGGTTGCCAACAAAGTCAAAACCTTGGTAGCTGAAGCCGAAGCGCAAAAAGATATTAGCAGTAGTGGAAGGCCATATCCTGCTCAGTATGATTTGGTAGAATTTCCTAGCGGCTATGTCATCCCTAAATTCGGAAGATTCGATGGGATAGGAAATGCGAATCAGCACATCGCCCACTTCAAAGCCTCATGCGGGAATACTGGGGGTAATGATGCGCTTCTCCTCCGCCAGTTCGTTAATAGCTTGACCGATGTTGCTTTCGACTGGTACGCGAGCATACCGGATGGCTCCGTTACTACTTTCGTCCAAATGGAGTCTTTGTTTCGACAAAAATTCATGAGCATCAGCGATAAGATCACCATTGCTGAGCTCGTAAGGACCAAGCCCAAGAACAACGAAAGCAGTACGGATTTTATAACCCGATGGCGCAATCTCTCCGTCAAATGCGAACCGCCGATAGAGCAGGACCAATCTGTCAGTCTCCTCGTCGGAAATCTCAACAATTGGATGGCCCCGTTTCTATGCACCGCGGGTCTCAAAACATTCCAAGAGCTGACCAGGAAAGTTCAGATGCTGGAGCGCTCAAAACAGGAGTCCTCCTCGGATTCCCAAAATAACAATAGGTCCTGGAGAAACCGAAAGGACGATAATCGCAAAGGCGGAAACTCCGATGATTCTGAATCTTTCAACATTTCGGCTAACCGAAATAAGCAAGGGATGAACGGGCCTAGTGCCAACCAGCCTCGGAAGCCAGTGTTCGGAGAGGGAGGAGAATCTCCATTGAAAGAGAAGCTGGATAAGGTCTATTCCTTCAGAAGAGACAAAATCCGTAAAATATTCAAAGACGCACTGAAGAACGGTCTACAACTGCCAGAGTCAAAAAGACCGCAGGAAGCGAATAGGACCGACGACCCCAAATACTGCCCCTATCACAGAGTGATAGGTCATGCCATTGAGGACTGCTTCGTCTTCAAAGATTGGGTCGAAAAGCAATATAAGGCAGGAGAGATAGAACTGTCCAAAGGCGTGTTAGTAAACAGTCAAGATGCGACCGCCAATTTCATACAAACGGAGACTGAAGTTCTTCGTGAAACGGATTCTCTCAGACATCTGCCTTTCTCTGAAAACAATCGACCACCACATCATTAAACTGGGAATAATCGACCTCTAAGTCGTTAAACTGGGAATGTAAATATATATGTGTAAATAAAAAATGTGTAAATAAAAGAAAAATAAAGAAAAGCCGAAATGATGGGGCAACTCGCAATAAAAATCTGCGAGTAAAATAAAGATGAAAATAAAGCCGAAATGATGGGGCGACCGCGAATAAAAGCCGAAATGATAGGGCAATCGCGATCTTCGCGACAAGAAAAGCTGAAATGATGGAGCAATCGCGGTAAAACAAAAAAAAAACGGCGAATGATGAGTCGCTCCTGGTACCATATTCCAGTGCAGCGATGCAGACGCCGACAAAAATTCAAATTTCCAAAATTCGCCAGCCCTACGGCCAGTCCCCAAATTGACTACCGTATACAATCCACGGGCTCAAATAATTCTCATCATACTCATATCCCACCGTAATCACCAGTTACGCGGCTGGTCTCCGCCTTTGGAATTATGCTCCATTAAGAAGACCCACTCATGTGTCCTTACGATGCATGAGGAGAACAAACCTTCGTGGGATCCTTACGACTCACGAAGGAAAAACACACTTAGGAGTCCCCACGACTCCTAAGGAGAACATACACCTGCGGGATCCTTACGACTCGCAGGGAGAAAATACCTTTATGGGACCCTCACGGCCCATAAAATTGAAAAACCTTAGGCGATAGGGATCTAAACCTGTCTCCTAAGCTATCGCTCCCCAATCCCCAAGTGGCGAATGATGAGTCGCTCCTGGTACCATATTCCAGTGTAGCGATGCAGACGCCAACCAAATTCCAAATCCCATACCCCAACGGCGAATGATGAGTCGCTCCTGGTACCATATTCCAGTGCAGCGATGCAGACGCCAACAAAGTCCCAAAATTTTTTATGGCCCTATGGTCTGGATCATACATCCTGCAAAACCGTATACAATCCACGGGCGTAAAACAATCCCAATCTCTCCAAAAAAAAATAATAAAATAAAAATAAAAAAAGGTATGTCCACAAGCAAAATGGGCACGGATGAAAACCTGAAAGGGCTCCGTGAGTAAAAACAGCAGGACTGCCGGCGAGTTTGTGAAAACCCGAAAGGGCGCAAACTCATGAGAAAAAGATGAAATGCACTCGCAATGTCCTCTCGACTTTGTGAGGAGAAAATTCTCGCGTGAGATCCTTACGACTCACAAAGGAGCGACACACTTGGGAGTCCCCACGACTCCCAAGGAGAAAATACACTTACGGGATCCTTACGACCTGTAGGGAGAAAATGCTTTATGAGACCCTTACGGCTCACAAAATTGAAAAGTCTTAGGTGATAGGGACCTAAAACCTGTCTCCTAAGCCATCGTTTCCTAATAAGCAAACGCAAATGATGATTCGCTCCTGGTACCATATTCCAGTGTAGCGATGCTGATGCCAAACAAAAAAAAATCCAATTCCCAAATCCTCTCATGACAAATGATGATTCGCTCCTGGTACCATATTCCAGTGTAGCGATGCTGATGTCAACCTAAATCAAATCAAACCAACAACCACTACGGCGGAATCATGCTCCGTTCCAGAATTTACCCCGTGTCGAAATCATGTTTCGCCTCGGGATATCTACCTTCCCTGCCGGAATTATGCTCCGCCTCGGAATTAAATCAACCAACCAGCTCTACGTCGGAGTCATGATCCGTCTCAGAGTGTACCCCGCGTCGAAATCATGCTTTGCCTCGGAGTATTTGCCTTCCCTGTCGGAATTATGCTTCGCTTGGGAATCAACCCCTGCATCGAATTATGCTTGGGTCAGAATGTATACCGCTCATCGGAATGATGCTCCGATCCCCTGGAATCATGCTCCGCTCATCGGAATGATGCTCCGATCCTTGGAATTATGCTCCGCAAATCGGAATGATGCTCCGCTCATCGGAATGATGCTCCGATCCCTGGAATCATGCTCCGCACTTTGGAATGATGCTCCGAACCCTGGAATCATGCTCCGCTCATCGGAATGATGCTCCAATCCTTGGAATGATGCTCCGCTCATCGGAATGATGCTCCGATCCCTGGAATCATGCTCCGCCCTTCGGAATGATGCTCCGATCCCATGGAATCATGCTCCGCTCATCGGAATGATGCTCCGATCCTTGGAATTATGCTCCGCAAATTGGAATGATGCTCCGCTCATCGGAATGATGCTCCGATCCCTTGGATCATGCTCCGCACTTTGGAATGATGCTCCGAACCCTGGAATCATGCTCCGCTCATCGGAATGATGCTCCAATCCTTAGAATGATGCTCCGCTCATCGGAATGATGCTCCGATCCCTGGAATCATGCTCCGCCCTTCGGAATGATGCTCCGATCCCCTGGAATCATGCTCCGCTCATCGGAATGATGCTCCGATCCTTGGAATTATGCTCCGCAAATTGGAATGATGCTCCGCTCATCGGAATGATGCTCCGATCCCTGGGATCATGCTCCGCACTTTGGAATGATGCTCCGAACCCCGGAATCATGCTCCGCTCATCGGAATGATGCTCAAATCCTTGGAATGATGCTCCGCTCATCGGAATGATGCTCCGATCCCTGGAATCATGCTCCGCCCTTCGGAATGATGCTCCGATCCCCTGGAATCATGCTCCGCTTATCGGAATGATGCTCCGATCCCTGGAATTATGCTCCGCACTTCGGAATGATGCTCTGATCCCTGGAACCATACTCCGCTCATCGGAATGATGCTCCGATCCTTGGAATTATGCTCCGCAAATTGGAATGATACTCCGCTCATCGGAATGATTCTCCGATCCTTGGAATTATGCTCCGCTCTTCGGAAAGATGCTCTGAACTCTGGAATCATACTCCGCTCTTCGGAAAGATGCTCCGAACTCTGGAATCATGCTCCGCCCTTCGGAACGATGCTCCGATCTCTGGAATTATGCTCCGCCCTTCGGAACGATGCTCCGAACCCTGGAATTATGCTCCCCCCTTCGGAACGATGCTCTGATCTATGGAATTATACTCCGCGAATCAGAATGATGCTCCGATCCCCGGGAATCATGCTCCCCGGGATGATGCTCCGCCCCTGGAATGATGTTCTACCTCGAAGTCCAACTTCAAGATCCATCAATTTCATGTACACAACTCAAATGTGCGGTGTGCATTTATTGATGGGGGGGCACTTTGTTGGGGTAAAAATTTACACCCCGGTTGACCGAGTCAAAGTCAAGGTCAACCCCGAAGCTAGGTGGGCCGAAGCCCAGGTCAAGCGGGCCCATGCCCAAGTCGAGCCCGCAGCTAGCCTCCCCATGCCAACAACAAAATCATGTGATAAATAATTTTTATGTAATTTTTTATACATGAATGTATGCAAAATGGGAATAAAGCCAATATTTTGTAAGCCCATGGCTTATGTGCAAAAAATAAATGGCACATGAGCCATGGTGTCACGACCCGCAGGGTACGGACGTGACTGGCACTTAAGTTTACGAAGCGTCTCAAGGCGTCCGTAAAATAAGTAAGCCAAAGCCCAGAACCAAAACCAAATAAGCAGAAGAGTGAAGAAAACCCAATCAATTGAAAGCGAGTTTATCAAATAAGTCATATAAAACCCTTTTTAAAAACAATATCAATTTTTCCGAAAATTTCGGCAGAGTCTCCTTTGTAAATACTGGCCCCCAAAATGGGTACAACAAGAATATATATGAATCCAACAAATAAGGCATCCCCAAGCGGGAGCTAGCTCTTTGCCACAAGGCGGTCACAAATCCCACGCAATATAAAACAACAACATACGAAATAATCATAAAGAAGCATGAGAAAAACAGCATGTCGACTCAAGTGAGCTCGACCCCAAAATACAGCATAAAAGTCCACAAACCTCACAGTCTCATCTCTAGGTCAATATACAATAATACTGGTAGATACAGTAGATGGAGTACTCTAGATACAAGGAATATACAAGGTGGTGCAAAAATAATAATATAACCCACCTAAGAGCAAAATCTCGAGTCCAGGCAAAAGAAGCAAGTACGCCTGCCGCTACTGTACTGACGGAGCGGACCTGAAAAAGGCTATGGCACAACGGGGGTGAGTTGCCAACTCGTGAGTAATAAATAACATCTACACAGGCTATCGAATGCATGCACACAAGCATCCTAGCATCTCAAATACAGGTAAGGCAGGACATAATAGCAGGTATGTATGCAATATGAATCTACTAGCAGGTATGAATGCAATGCGAATCAACTCGTGATCTGAATGTGTAAGTATAAGAAATCATGTTTTTCGCTTTAAGAATCTCTTTTGAAATACCAGCACAATACCAATAGAATCAACAAGAATCTGTGTCCAGCATCGACACCTCAAAACTATCACAAATCTCATATATCCATGTCATAGTATCTCTGGCCTCAGCCATCCGGCTGACCCAGCTCAATATCAAAATCTCATCATCTCGCGGCCACGGTCGGTATCCTCTAGATATCCGCCGTGCCAAACAGTCACCGGTAGGTAATCCGTCCCCTGCCAGGCTCAACGTCAACACCACATTCATCTTGCCCCGGGGTACCATACCGGGCCCACCATGTACCCGTGACGGTTCCTCCACTCCTCGACACGGATCTCGAAAACTACAGCAAACTCATGGTGGACGACACTTTACATCACTAGAAAACCGCAATTACATATTTTAAAAACATAATAAGTTTAGAAATTTTGCGGCTTTCCCCCGAAATCCAGAAATATCATAAAATCTCAAGAAATCCTCATAAGTGCATATGTCAATGATAATGAATGCATATGGTATCAATGATCAAGTTGCGATGTGTGAATAATAGATTAGGCATGAACAAATAATATGATGAAGCACATGCACATGAATAGCAATCCTACGATTTCATTTTAAGGAATTAAAGCAATAGCGCGAGTTTAAGTATCAATTATAGTAAAAGGTTTCAATTTAAAGGTTATCTAGTATGGTGGCATGGCAATTACCAGGGCGTGTGTGTAAGCATGAATAGTGCTCGTGCTGCATATAAAAACCCTGGCAATGGTGCAGGTGTCCTATAAAATGGTTTCGCATATGAATGTCAATATAAGGCATGGATGCAGCAAATAATCATATAAGTATTACACCCCTAATTACTAACATCACTAAGAATCTTTTAAGTTACTAAAACTATCGGGCGGCTTGCGCCATCCAACGATAGTCCCCCGTAGATGTTACATCTACTCACCGGAATCCCTAGCTAGCTGTGTCCAATCACCGCTTTCCCCTTTCGAGCCGCGTCTGACGTCTCCGCGACCGAACCTGGAATTTACATCAATACCAAACATAAGGTTACATATCGAGAATGACGCAAAAACCCAAACGAAAATACTAACGTTCACAAGCTAGGTACAACGTGCACAAAGTGCGCGGAACACACGCGAAAATCGCAAAAACTGCAAAAAAACGCCGATTTGGTCGCCCGGCAAAACTAAAACCCGACTACTCAAAAATCCGCACTCACGCATCCTAAATGTCATAGGATAAGCCAACAATATAATCTAGATATCGCAACTAAATCGCCACAATAATATAATAAAAACCTAGTAAGCTAGAAGTTTGCAAATTTGGTGCAAACATTGACAATTTGCGACAAAGTGCACACATTATCACACAAATATCCAAATTAAACCATTAGAAAGCCACTACAATTAAATTAACCCCTTTACCATGCATCAAAACCCACATTCCATACACAAACCTTTTCTTGATTTTGGTAATTAGCAATCTTAATGAAAATTTCACACAAGTTTAACATAGATTAGCCTAATATGAAGCCACTGAAGCAAAGTAACCATATAAATTGGTTAAGTAAACAACTAGGTTAATTAAAAGATTTAATTAACCAAAACATGGTTTCAAGAAACCCTAGTTAACTCAACCATTAACTTTAAACAAAAGTAGAATGAAAATAGCACTAAATTAACACTAAAACAATTTAATTAAAGGATTCTAACCATAAGAAATTAAAAGAGTAGAAATTATACCTCAAATCTATGGATTTAGCAAGAAGAAATTTGCCTCAATGATGGCCTCCTAGCACCATGATTCCAAGCAAGAGAGGTGAAGGAAAAAGGGATGAAGAATGGGGTTTAATTTGTGAGTTTTTGCTTGAAATTTGGAGCAAACTTAATGAATTTTTTTGAAGAAAATGAAAAGAACAAAGAGATGAAGGGGGCTGCTGGAATTTCGGCCAGAAATGAGGGAGAGGGGATGGTGTGGGGTGTGGGAAAGAGGTCTTGGTCAACTCCTACCAACCACAAAAGACTATACCCAAAAACAAATTCAAACCTTTCTCAAAACAACCATCATTTCCACACAATAAAACAAGTCAAGGAACATGGAATTTTTCTGGACCTGATGGTGGTGGGGCTGGCCTAGGGCTGAGGGATGAGTAAGAGAGAGTGCACAAAAATTTTTTATGCAAAAAGACACCCTACAAGTCCAAAATTGCAAGTTTAAGCTTAAATTCAATAAATTTCGTTTCCTATAATAAAAATTAGTTAAAAATCAAAATAAAATACTAAAAATTTATGTTACAACTAGATTTTAATTATCATAATTTTAAAGATTAAAATTAGCCCAGAAAAATTTGTATTTATCGCTAATTTAATGTATTTTCTTACCGGCTTAAAATAATATTAAAAAATTGAAAAATAGGGAAATTTTTTTAAATGACCAAAATTTAATAAGTAACTCATTAGCTACTAAAAACAAGCAATTAGCTATCCATTTTAGGTATAACTAGTCCTAAACTGCAAAATAACAAAAAGGACGGTTTTCGGAAAAATACCGAATTTTCACCGATTTTCAGGAAAACTCCAAAACGACATTTCAAGACGCTACAATCTTCCCCCCCTTAAGGAAATTCGGTCCCCGAATTTAAAAATATAACTACGCGTACCTCCAAACAGATGGGGATATTTCTTCCTCATCTCGCCCTCGGTCTCCCAGGTAACCTCCTCGCTGCTCGGGCTACGCCAAAAAACCTTGACGGTTGGTATAATCTTCGATCTCAACTTCTTCACCTGCCGATCCAGGATGGCCACCGGCTGCTCTGTAAAAGAAAGGTCGCGCTCTAGCTGGACTGTCGGGTGCTGAATCGCATTCGAAGGGTCGTGAAGGTACTTGCGGAGCATCGAAACATGGAAGACGGGGTGAACATCGGGAAAGCTGGGTGGAAGGGCCAAACGATATGCAACAGCGCCGACACGCTCGAGGATCTCGAAGGGACCTATAAATCTAGGGCTAAGCTTCCCCTTTTGCCCAAAACGCATCACGCCCTTCATCGGAGAGACCCTCAGAAAAACATGGTCGCCAACTGCGAACTCTAATCTGCGACGGCGCCTGTCTGCATACGATTTCTGTCTGCTCTGAGCTGCCCTCATACGGTCTCGAATCAACTGTATCTTCGCTGTCGTCTTCTCAACAAGCTGCGGCCCCAGTATACTGCTCTCGCTGAGCTCTGTCCAACAAACGGGCGATCTGCATCTCCTCCCATACAATGCCTCGAAAGGTGCCATCTGAATAGTATCCTGGAAGCTGTTGTTGTAGGAGAACTCCACTAACGGTAAATGACGATCCCAGCTACCGCCGAAGTCTAAAACGCACGCTCTGAGCATGTCCTCGAGAGTCTGAATGGTCCGCTCTGACTGTCCGTCGGTCTGTGGATGAAATGCTGTGCTGAAGCTCAAACGAGTGCCCAAAGCCTCCTGGAGTCTCTGCCATAGTCGGCTGGTGAACTGGGTGCCTCGACCTGACACAATACAAGTCGGTACGCCATGTAGTCGCACGATCTCGTCAATGTAGAGCTGAGCATACTGAGCGAAGCTGAAAGTCGTCTTCACTGGCAGGAAGTGAGCCGCTTTCGTCAATCGATCTACGATCACCCAGATGGAGTCGTACCCTCGACTGGTCCTGGGTAGACCCATAACGAAGTCCATCGAAATCTGCTCCCATTTCCACTCCGGAATGGGTAACGGCTGTAGCTCTCCCGCGGGCCTCTGGTGCTCGGCCTTGACTTGGTGAGAAATCAGGCATCTCGAAACGAACTCTGCAATATCCCTCTTCATCCCGTCCCACCAGTAGGTCTCTCTCATATCATGGTACATCTTGGTGGAACCGGGGTGGACACTATACACTGATCGGTGTGCCTCCTCAAGAATGTCGCGCCGCAATCCATCAGCATCTGGTACGCACAGTCTAGATCCATAGCGTAAAATCCTCTGATCGTCAATCACGAACTCGGAAAATCTGCCATGTCCCATCTGTGCCATGATCTCTGAGCAACGATCGTCACTGCGCTGTGCCTCATATATACGGTCAAGCAACTGTGGGCGTGCACGAACATGCGCGAGCTGTCCCCCTGTCTGGGTGAACTCGAACTCCACTCGGCTGTCGCATAAAATCTGCCAATCTGCTGACGACTGCCTCTGCACTGCGCGCAAAAGGATAGACTACCCCCGGGCCTCCTACTCAACGTATCTGCCACTACATTCGCCTTGCCTAGGCGATATAAGATCTCGCAGTCGTAGTCTTTCACCAACTCCATCCAACGACGCTGTCTGAGGTTCAGGCCTCGCTGCTGAAATATGTACTTTAAGCTCTTGTGATCGGTGAATATCTGACACGACTCGCCGTATAGGTAATGTCGCCAAATCTTCAGTGCAAAGACCACTGCAGCCATCTCCAAATCATGAGTAGGGTAGTTCTGTTCATGCTTCTTCAGCTGCCGAGAAGCATAAGCGATCAACCGGCCATGCTGCATCAATACGCATCCTAATCCCACTCGCGAAGCATCATAGTAGACCATAAATCCGCCTGATCCCGAAGGCAAAGATAATACCGGCGCCGTAGTCAAACATGTCCGCAGCTGCTGAAAACTGCGCTCGCACTCCTCCGTCCAGACGAAAGGAACTCCCTTCCGGGTCAAACCGGTCAAAGGTGCAGCTATACGGGAGAAGTCCTGAACAAAACGCCTGTAGTAGCCCGCCAGGCCTAGAAAACTACGGATCTCAGTAACCGATGTAGGTCAGGGCCACTGCTGAACGGCCTCAATCTTTTTCGGGTCCACACATATGCCGTCTCTCGTAACCACGTGACCCAAGAATCCGACGCTGTCCAGCCAGAATGCACACTTGGAGAACTTTGCGAACAGCTGGTGCTCTCTCAGAGTCTGTAACGTAATCCGCAAGTGCTGCTCGTGCTCCTCTCTGCTCCGGGAGTACACCAAGATATCGTCGATAAACACGATGATGAACAAGTCAAGATACGGCCTGAATGTACGGTTCATCAAATCCATGAATGCTGCTGGGGCGTTGGTGAGTCCGAACGACATCACCAAAAACTCGTAGTGGCCGTAGCGCGTGCGGAAAGCTGTCCTCGGTATATCCTCCTGTCGAACTCGCAGCTGATGGTATCCTGATCGCAAGTCGATCCTCGAAAAATATCCCGCACCCCTGAAGCTGGTCGAACAAATCATCAATGCGTGGCAACGGATATCTGTTCCGAACGGTAACTTTGTTCAGCTGGCGGTAGTCGATACATAAGCGCAAACTTCCATCCTTCTTCTTGACAAACAGGACCGGAGCACCCCATGGAGAAACACTAGGTCGAATAAGCCCCTTCTCTAACAAATCCTGCAACTGATCCTTCAGCTCTCGAAGCTCTGCCGGGGCCATCCGATAAGGCGGTTTAGAAAAAGGCCCCGAGACGGGAATCAAATCAATGCAGAACTCAGCATCGCGCTCAGGTGGTAGCCCAGGTAGCTCATCAGGGAAAACATCAGGGAACTCACAAACAACCGGGACCCGGTCCAACGGAACCTCTGCAGCTCGAGTATCACAAATATACGCTAAGAATCCCTGACATCCCTTCCGCAAGAGCTGACCAGCGCGAAGAGACAAAAACAAGCTGGGAAGGGTGATGCTGCGGTCTCCCTGAATAACAAGGACTGGCTCCCCCGGAAAGCTAAATCTAACTGCCATCTCACTGCAGTCCACCGAAGCATAACAGGTGGGTAGCCAATCCATGCCCAGAAGCACATTAAAGTCCAACATATCGAGGAGAATCAAATCAACCGATGAATCCCTCTCCCTGATACGAACGGAACACAATCAAAAACAAAACGAGCGACAAACGACTCGCCTACCGGAGTACTAACAACAAGCGGAAGATCTAACGACGATGACTCACGGCCCAACATCGGTGCAAAGTGTGTAGAGACGTACGAATGTGTGGAACCTGGGTCAAATAATACCCGTGCGTCGAAAGAGCAAACTGGCAAGGTACCTGTCACAACGGCATTGGATGCCTGCGCATCCTGCGGTGTCAAAGCAAATACTCGGGCCTGTCCTCCACCGATAGCGGGCTGACCTCGACCTCGGCCTCTGCCTCCTCGTCCTCTCTGAACAGGACCGCCGCGTCCACGGCCTCTGGGTGCACCTAACTGGCGTGAAACATCTCCAGTGGTAGGAAGTAGAGCTCTCTGAGGAGGGGGTGGTGATGGTGGTAAGGTAACATGTGGCACTGTCGCCGCTCCCTGTCGTCTCACCGGACAATCTCTGACAAGATGGTGTGGACTCCCGCACCCAAAACACCCTGGCGACGGCTGCTGTCCCTGGGGATAAGAACCATATAACTGTCCCCGACCAAATCCTCTGCCAGGCCTATCTCTCGGAAAAAATCTGGCGCGCTGCCTCTGAGACGGTACATCGGTGCGAATCCTCTTCGGCCCAGAAACGGCCGAAGTCTGTGATATGCGTGCCTCCATCCGCAATGCCGTATCCATAGCAGCTGAATAAGTGTCGTAGTGCTGGGCGCCAATGGCAAGATATAGCTGGGCATCAAGTCCCTGTACGAACCTCTTCACCATCTTCTCTTCGGTATCCACCAAATACTGAGCATATCAGGATAACTGTGTAAACTGGATGTCATACTCAGACACCGTCATCCCAGGTGTCTTGACTAAGGCCTCGAAGCTACGAGCTCTGGCGTCACGAACGCTCTCTGGGAGGAAACGAGCTAGAAAGACCGCTGTAAACTCGGCCCAAGTCATAGGCGGCAGACCTGCAGCTCGACCTCTCAAGACTGACTCCCACCATGTCTGCGCGAGACCCTCTAGTCGGAAACTCGCAAGCTCTACCCATCGATCATCCGAACATCTCAGCGAACGGCAGATCCTGGCTAAACTGTCAAGGAACGTCTGTGGGTCCTCCGCTGCCTCGGTGCCGGTGAATACTGGAGGTCTCAGCCTCATGAAATCCTGTAGCGAAACCGGAATGGCCACGGTGGTAGTAGTAGGAGCAGGTATCATGGTCGTCTGGGATGTAGTAGGTACGTCATCCGGCCTCGGTGTACGACTGGCTGCAACTAGGGATCCTACCATCTGACGTAGCTCCTGCATACCCCCCATCATCTGTCGCAACTCCTCCATACCAGTCTCGAGCCTATCCATACGGCCTGGGGAAGGTGGATCGGTCTGTCCCTGCGGCGTAGGCATACCACCCTGCTCAGTCCTAGTCTCGGACGAGCCAGCTCGAATCTCGTCTCGGGCGGCAGCCCTCTGTGCCCTCGTAGCCTTCGACGGCATAATGGCCGTTACAGGAAAACGGATAGTAAGAACAGTGCAATAGGATCATAGGATACACGGAATTGAAGAAGGAATTTTCAAGCAAGTATATCCTAAAGTCACTTAGGCGGAGTACCGTATCGCAAGTATGCCGCGGACATACGCACGCTACGTTACCCTGCTTAAGTCACTTACTCCATCTACCAAGGGTCATCCTACACTCAAAAAGGTAAAACCTATCGCTCTGATACCAACTTTGTCACGACCCGCAGGGTACGGACGTGACTGGCACTTAAGTTTACGAAGCGTCTCAAGGCGTCCGTAAAATAAGTAAGCCAAAGCCCAGAACCAAAACCAAATAAGCAGAAGAGTGAAGAAAACCCAATCAATTGAAAGCGAGTTTATCAAATAAGTCATATAAAACCCTTTTTAAAAACAATATCAATTTTTCCGAAAATTTCGGCAGAGTCTCCTTTGTAAATACTGGCCCCCAAAATGGGTACAACAAGAATATATATGAATCCAACAAATAAGGCATCCCCAAGCGGGAGCTAGCTCTTCGCCATAAGGCGGTCACAAATCCCACGCAATATAAAACAACAACATACGAAATAATCATAAAGAAGCATGAGAAAAACAGCATGTCGACTCAAGTGAGCTCGACCCCAAAATACAGCATAAAAGTCCACAAACCTCACAGTCTCATCTCTAGGTCAATATACAATAATACTGGTAGATACAGTAGATGGAGTACTCTAGATACAAGGAATATACAAGGTGGTGCAAAAATAATAATATAACCCACCTAAGAGCAAAATCTCGAGTCCGGGCAAAAGAAGCAAGTACGCCTGCCGCTACTGTACTGACGGAGCGGACCTGAAAAAGGCTATGGCACAACGGGGGTGAGTTGCCAACTCGTGAGTAATAAATAACATCTACACAGGCTATCGAATGCATGCACACAAGCATCCTAGCATCTCAAATACAGGTAAGGCAGGACATAATAGCAGGTATGTATGCAATATGAATCTACTAGCAGGTATGAATGCAATGCGAATCAACTCGTGATCTGAATGTGTAAGTATAAGAAATCATGTTTTTCGCTTTAAGAATCTCTTTTGAAATACCAGCACAATACCAATAGAATCAACAAGAATCTGTGTCCAGCATCGACACCTCAAAACTATCACAAATCTCATATATCCATGTCATAGTATCTCTGGCCTCAGCCATCCGGCTGACCCAGCTCAATATCAAAATCTCATCATCTCGCGGCCACGGTCGGTATCCTCTAGATATCCGCCGTGCCAAACAGTCACCGGTAGGTAATCCGTCCCCTGCCAGGCTCAACGTCAACACCACATTCATCTTGCCCCGGGGTACCATACCGGGCCCACCATGTACCCGTGACGGTTCCTCCACTCCTCGACACGGATCTCGAAAACTACAGCAAACTCATGGTGGACGACACTTTACATCACTAGAAAACCGCAATTACATATTTTAAAAACATAATAAGTTTAGAAATTTTGCGGCTTTCCCCGAAATCCAGAAATATCATAAAATCTCAAGAAATCCTCATAAGTGCATATGTCAATGATAATGAATGCATATGGTATCAATGATCAAGTTGCGATGTGTGAATAATAGATTAGGCATGAACAAATAATATGATGAAGCACATGCACATGAATAGCAATCCTACGATTTCATTTTAAGGAATTAAAGCAATAGCGCGAGTTTAAGTATCAATTATAGTAAAAGGTTTCAATTTAAAGGTTATCTAGTGTGGTGGCATGGCAATTACCAGGGCGTGTGTGTAAGCATGAATAGTGCTCGTGCTGCATATAAAAACCCTGGCAATGGTGCAGGTGTCCTATAAAATGGTTTCGCATATGAATGTCAATATAAGGCATGGATGCAGCAAATAATCATATAAGTATTACACCCCTAATTACTAACATCACTAAGAATCTTTTAAGTTACTAAAACTATCGGGCGGCTTGCGCCATCCAACGATAGTCCCCCGTAGATGTTACATCTACTCACCGGAATCCCTAGCTAGCTGTGTCCAATCACCGCTTTCCCCTTTCGAGCCGCGTCTGACGTCTCCGCGACCGAACCTGGAATTTACATCAATACCAAACATAAGGTTACATATCGAGAATGACGCAAAAACCCAAACGAAAATACTAACGTTCACAAGCTAGGTACAACGTGCACAAAGTGCGCGGAACACACGCGAAAATCGCAAAAACTGCAAAAAAACGCCGATTTGGTCGCCCGGCAAAACTAAAACCCGACTACTCAAAAATCCGCACTCACGCATCCTAAATGTCATAGGATAAGCCAACAATATAATCTAGATATCGCAACTAAATCGCCACAATAATATAATAAAAACCTAGTAAGCTAGAAGTTTGCAAATTTGGTGCAAACATTGACAATTTGCGACAAAGTGCACACATTATCACACAAATATCCAAATTAAACCATTAGAAAGCCACTACAATTAAATTAACCCCTTTACCATGCATCAAAACCCACATTCCATACACAAACCTTTTCTTGATTTTGGTAATTAGCAATCTTAATGAAAATTTCACACAAGTTTAACATAGATTAGCCTAATATGAAGCCACTGAAGCAAAGTAACCATATAAATTGGTTAAGTAAACAACTAGGTTAATTAAAAGATTTAATTAACCAAAACATGGTTTCAAGAAACCCTAGTTAACTCAACCATTAACTTTAAACAAAAGTAGAATGAAAATAGCACTAAATTAATACTAAAACAATTTAATTAAAGGATTCTAACCATAAGAAATTAAAAGAGTAGAAATTATACCTCAAATCTATGGATTTAGCAAGAAGAAATTTGCCTCAATGATGGCCTCCTAGCACCATGATTCCAAGCAAGAGAGGTGAAGGAAAAAGGGATGAAGAATGGGGTTTAATTTGTGAGTTTTTGCTTGAAATTTGGAGCAAACTTAATGAATTTTTTTGAAGAAAATGAAAAGAACAAAGAGATGAAGGGGGCTGCTGGAATTTCGGCCAGAAATGAGGGAGAGGGGATGGTGTGGGGTGTGGGAAAGAGGTCTTGGTCAACTCCTACCAACCACAAAAGACTATACCCAAAAACAAATTCAAACCTTTCTCAAAACAACCATCATTTCCACACAATAAAACAAGTCAAGGAGCATGGAATTTTTCTGGACCTGATGGTGGTGGGGCTGGCCTAGGGCTGAGGGATGAGTGAGAGAGAGTGCACAAAAATTTTTTATGCAAAAAGACCCCCTACAAGTCCAAAATTGCAAGTTTAAGCTTAAATTCAATAAATTTCGTTTCCTATAATAAAAATTAGTTAAAAATCAAAATAAAATACTAAAAATTTATGTTACAACTAGATTTTAATTATCATAATTTTAAAGATTAAAATTAGCCCAGAAAAATTTGTATTTATCGCTAATTTAATGTATTTTCTTACCGGCTTAAAATAATATTAAAAAATTGAAAAATAGGGAAATTTTTTTAAATGACCAAAATTTAATAAGTAACTCATTAGCTACTAAAAACAAGCAATTAGCTATCCATTTTAGGTATAACTAGTCCTAAACTGCAAAATAACAAAAAGGACGGTTTTCGGAAAAATACCGAATTTTCACCGATTTTCAGGAAAACTCCAAAACGACATTTCAAGACGCTACACATGGGATGGGCAAAATGCCATTTTGCAAAGCCCAAGGGGCTATATGTAAATATGTAAGCCTATATAAGGCAACATGATGAATAAAAAAAGGGACAACTTTTCATTCTCTCCACAAAAATTTTAGATCTGAGATCTTTTGTGCCTCCTGCTCCTTCTCCAAGGTTCTAAACCTTCTCATTTCATTTGAATTAAATCAAGAGTTTTACTCTTTTTTTTCAAAAACTAAGAAGTCTTCCACCACAAAACCCACAAAGGGAAACTTGGATCTACCATTAGATCTCAGAAAGAAGAGATTTTTAGATCTCACATCTCTTGATCATCAAGATCCAGCCAACATAGGAGGAAGAGGAAGAATCCCTTTCATCAACCAAAACATTTTAGGAGTTTAACTCCATATATTTACATATATATATATATAATAAATATTTCCTTTCAGAAGCATAGCTTCTGTTTCTTAGGCTAAAAGCCTCTTTTTCTCGTCCGCGCTCAAGCGCAGAGCGCCCGCGTGTCGACACGTGGCGCACTTGCGCTCAAGCGCAAGCGCCCGAGCGCAAGTCGCCCACGTGCCGACACGTGGCGCGTTTGCGCTCAAGCGCAGGCGCCCGAGCGCAAGTCGTCCCGGTGCCGACACGTGGCGCGCTTGCGCTCAAGCGCAGGCGCTCGGGCGCAAGTCTCCCCCGTGCCGACACATGGCGCGCATGCGCTCAAGCGCAGGCGCTCGGGCGCAAGTCTCCCCCGTGCCGACACGTGGCGTGCTTGCGCTCAAGCGCAGAGCGCCCACGTGCCGACACGTGGCACTCTAGCGCCTGAGCGCACAGCACCTAGGCGCACAGCGCCCAAGGTGCTGCCCCCATGCATCCTTTGGATGCTTCTCCCCCCCTCTTTTTTTTATATGTATATACATATACATATATATATATATATACATATGTACACATATGCATACATATGTGCACACACAGATACACCACGACACTGTCCCTGTTAGAAAAAAAATTTCTAACGGGGCGCTGCCCCGCACCCCGCAAGGGGGCTGCTAGCCCCCTTGACCCCCAGCCCGCTATCCGGGTAGCGGGACCCCCGTAAAAACTCTGCGTGGCTCCCGATATATCCAAACCTCCCCTTTCAAAACACAACACACGTACACTGCACGTTGAGTTCGCATGACCAGTTTAACCCGTTAATCGGAGGTTCCCTCGCCCCAAAGGCGAGGGGTAATTAACGACAGCTTAGTCCGCGGCTGCCGGAGATTCGGATCCCTGCAATCAATAAACCCCGGCCTACCCTAGGCAGGGGGAATCTGTAGTACACCTGACAAGCGCGCGCGTATTCCCCTCTCAATGGGGTGACGAAAAACACCCTACAGGGTAGGCGTATCATCCCGCTTGATCCTCGCCTCAGACGAGCCCGCTCGAATCTCATCCCCAGCGGCAGCCCGCTGAGCTCTCGTAGTCTTTGGCGGCATCGAAGCTGGAATAAGAAACAGGACCGATAAGAACATTGCAATTGAATCAAGGAATGCAAGGAATCAAGAAAGGAAATACAAGCAATTATATCCTAAGGTCACTTAGGCGGAGTACCGTATCGTAAGTATGCCGAGGAACATACCCACGCTACGCCACTCTGCTTAAGTCACCTACTCCATTTGCCAATGTCGTCCTACACTCAGAAAGGTAAAATCTACGCTCTGATACCAACTTTGTCACGACCCGAAAGTGCGGAACGTGACTGGCACTTAGATTACGAGACGTCTAAAGGTGTAACGCAAACTAAGTCAGCCAAAGCCCAGAAAATCTAAACCAAAACCAAAGAGAGTGAAGGAAACCTTTCATGAAAACGACTTGAAATCAATTTAGTTGCATTGAACCCCTTTTAAAAAAACATCAAAAATTTCCGAAAATTTCGGCAGAGTCTCCTCTGTAAATTCTATCCCCCCAAAATGGGTACAACAAGATATATAAACCTGTAATAACAAAATGGCATCCCCAAGCGGGAGCTAGCTCTTCGTCTAAGGCGGATCACAACCACACGCAATATATATATGTAATATGAAGAAAAAGAGCATAAAGAAATGCAAAATATAAGAAAATACAACGTCGGCTCAAGTGAGCTCGACCCAAAAGAAACCACATATACACAAATCTCTCAGTCTCATCACTAGGTCGCATATACAAATAAGAGGTGGTAGATGGAGAATACTATATACAAAAATAGTACAAAAAGAGATAAAAGTGCTCTCGCAACCCACCTACGAGCAATGTCGCGAGTCTGAGCAAAAGAAGTCGATAAAAAGATAAGCCGCCGCTACAAGGCTAATGAGTCCAACCTGTAAGACACTGTGGCACAACGGGGGTGAGTTGCCAGCTCGTGAGTAGAATATAACATGTAGTAAGG
Source organism: Agapanthus africanus (assembly GCA_030015575.1). Classification (NCBI taxonomy): domain Eukaryota; kingdom Viridiplantae; phylum Streptophyta; class Magnoliopsida; order Asparagales; family Amaryllidaceae; genus Agapanthus; species Agapanthus africanus. Next base: position 354,073,433 of record CM057351.1, read on the forward strand.
CTATCATAAGAATGCACGCAAATGCGTCACAGCATGTATGTCCAGATGCGATGTAATGCCTCTAGTATGCATGCACATGTATGCAATGTCAATACTAAATTTTTAAGTGTTTTAAATGCTATGACTTCTGCATTCTTAACTTTAGAAAAAGAATATCTGTATAATAGCTAAATACCATCAAGAAATTCTGAAACCCGTGTCAAGCATCGACACCAAATATGAAAACACATCTGTTTCAATGTCTCAATACATCGGGCTCCGTCAGTCCGGATTGGCCCATTTCATCAAATCTCACGACAACGGTCGGTATCCTCCGGATATCCGCTGCGCCAGACGTCACCGGTAGGTAGTCTTCCCCTGCCAGGCTCATCGTCTACAACTCGATCTTCTTGCCCCGAGGTACCATACCGGGCCCACCATGTACCCGAGACGGTTCATCCACTCCTCGAATCGGGTCTCGAAATCCAACAGAAAACATGAAAACTCATGGTGGACGACACATACATCACGAGAAAACCGCAACTTTGTTTTAAAAATGATAATAATAAGCTTTTGTTAAATTCTTGCGGTTTTCCCCAAAATCCAGAAATTGCAGCAATACTGAAATCCTCAAGAAAATCATAATACCCAACATGTTGAATATGATAAAAGTCTATGATATCAAGGTATGCGATGTGATTTGAGGCTAGAAATCTATGTAAGTATGATGATGATGTGAGGTATATACATGCTATGCGATTTCATATATCGTGTATAATGCTAGTGGTGACACTAAACTAAACAGGTCCTACAGTGCTCGTGGCATGGCAATTACCAAAGGCGTGTGTGTCACATGAAAAGTGCGTGTGCAACAGGAGCCAATGGTAATGGTGTACGTGTCCTACGAGGTGATATCACACATGTGTATATGGATATTCATGCAAATCTAGCAGACGAATAGCTATAAAGGTATGCAATGTGAATGAGAGGGTTAGCTAACTAACAATGCATATTGTTGTAAGTAATAAGGTAATCCTAACTATGGGGCGCCTCGCGCCATCCAAACGATTCCCCCATAGATGAATATATCTACTCACCTGAATGCCTCGCTAATCCGATCCAACCACCGCTTTGCCTTTGCGCGCCGCGTCCAATGTTTCTGCGACCGATCCTAGAATTGCATAACACACGATATAAGATTACATATTCCTAAAACGACGCAAGTCACAATATAAAAAGATCGACGCTCTTGAATTAATCACAACGTGCACTCGGTGCGAGGAAAAACACATGAAAATCGCTAAAACCTTAACTAAAATCGTCATTTCGGGGCAACCGCCAAAACTAAAACCCGACTAGACAAAACCCCGCATTCGCACACACTAATGCCAATTGTATCGCCAAAATATCGCAATTAGATCACTTCCTAATTTTTAGGAAAATCTAGTAAACATTGACATAGCATTTTTGATGCAAATATCGCGATTTAACGATATAGCGATCGCTACATCGCACAAACAACCACTCTAACCAACTAGATGGCCAAAACACTAACTTTAACCCATCAACCATGCTACAAAACCCTAATTACAACACCAACCCTTTACTAGAATTTCCTAAACAAGAATTCATAACCAAATTACATACTAAAACTTTTTAATCTAGCAATTTAAACTACAATTAAACAACTAGATTAGGATTATACCTTACAAGTGTTGATTCTCTTGCACTAAACCTCCAAAGTGGCCTCTTTTCCCCTTGCTTTAGACCAACTAGGGTTTGAGAAGGGATGGCTTAGGGTTTTGGTTTGAATTTGTGAAGAAAAATTATGAATTTTTGTGGATTTCGGAGGATTTTTGCAAGAATTTTGATGCAAGAATTTGGAGGAAATGGGGCTGTTTTTCTGCAACAATTTCGACCAGAGGAGAGCAAGGGAGAGATGTGAGGGAAAGGTGTAGAATTTTCTACACAAAAGTCCTTCACAAGATCAATAAATGACCATCACATCAAATTTTATAAAAAAACCCCTTTTTAATTCATTTTCAAACCATTTTAAACCACAAAACAACTAAACTTGAAATGTTTTGATAAAATTTTTGTTACACTATATTTTAGTTTATAATGATTCCTAATTATGTAATTTACCCAATTAAATTTGTATTTATCGCTAATTTAATGTATTTTTAAAAGTTTAAAATAATATTAAAAATAATTAATTAAGCAATTTTTTTTTATTAATTAGAAAATTTTAAGTGACAATTAGTGACCAAATTTTAGAAATATCTTATCTAAATTTTGTATAATTAGGCCTATAGTGAAAAATACCTATTTTGACTTTTTACGGAAAAGACTACTAATTTTTGCCTATTACCGAAAAACTGCCTAAACGATTTTTTAAAACGTTACAGAAGAGCTCCGGGCCCAGTACCCCCTCGCGGACACCAGCGGGCAGGGACAGGAGATTAATGACGAGGAAGTCGCCGAGGGACCAGCTCGCCTCGTGGTGGATGCCGAGGGCCCCGAGGTCGCTACTGGCCCCGAGATCTAAAGCCCCCGTCTTCCTCCTCCTTTTTATTTTGCTGCGTCAGGAACTTTGTAAGCCTCCGAGCATTTTGTTAGGCTGGGGAGCCAAAAATACCCTCTGTAAAGACCGCCTTTCAGTAATAAAACTTTTTCTTTCTTTGGTTTCATTGATTTGCGCTGTTGGGCCTTCATGTCAGGTCGGCTATCTGCCTAACTATCGTCCGTCGAGTTGATCCAAGCGTTGCTGAGGAGAAGGCGTCTCCATGGCCCCGAAGTCGAGGGGAGATCGCTCGAGACTTGGATAGACCTGATGCCCCTAGTTGGCAGCTCGGGCCGTTTGCGTGTGGTGGACGGAGGGCTGTCCGCCTTATTTGGGCCGAGGATGGATGGAGGCTGCTCCGTTGCTCGATAGCTTCGATTTCTGGAGTCATGGGTAGGGAGATACCAGCCGAAGATGACCGTGCAGGGTAGCTGCCCGGTTGCTTCTTGCGAGGGCTTTTGATCCTTCAGGACGGGTGTAAATCCCCGTTTCCTTCCTAAATGAATTTTCCTATTTTCTGAGTTCTAGAGATTACCTTATTCTGGTCCTCGTATATTTTCTATTTGGTTGTTAGGCTTAATATTTATATTTTCCAAACCCTAAAAGCCAAAACCCAAGATTTAAAACCAAAATTTTATCAATAAAATCCTAACCCTATATTTTAAAACCCTAAGCTTCAGCCCACAGGCACTTTACTTAATAAAATTTCTTAATAAATTTAACCCTTAGCCCATTCCCTTTTCCCTCAGCCCACTCTCGATTTTTTAATAAATCCCTCATATTTTTCCCGGCCTGTTTATCTCAGCCCACTCAGAAATTCTTATATAAAATCACTAAATCCTTTTGCCCCAAGCCCGTTACTTTAGCCTCAGGCCGTTCCTTTTTCCAAGCCCACACTTTTCTTTTAAAACAAAAATTTCCTTATAAATCCCCGGCCCAAATCTATTATCAGCCCACACAGTTTTTAAATCCCTATATAAAATTCAACCTTCAGCCATTAGTATTTCCTCAGCCCATTAGTATTTCCTCAGCCCGTTAGCATTTCCTCAGCCCACTTCATTTTTGGGAATCAATTGTTTTTAAAACGGCCTGTTTCTCACCTACAGCCCACGATTTTATTAAAGGAAATTGTTATTAAAATAAACCAAGCCCAATTTCCCTTTTCCCTCACTCACCCATACACTGTTCATCTTCTCCTTCAAATATTTCCCAACGGTAACCTCCGTGACTCGCGCGCGCGACCCGCCTCCTCCGCCGTCGCCCACGCCCTCGCCCTGCCGTTGCCCCCACGTTGTCAACAGTGTCGCCCTCATCTCTCTCTTACTCACCTCGTCTCCTCATCTCCCACCTCTACTCTCACCGAGCCCAAAAACGCGAGCACCCAAAAACCTCCATCGAAACCACTTTATCTCACCGACGGCGATCACCCATCTTTTCGACAACCCCGCTCACTCCTCCTCTGCCAACCTTCTCCTCCACTACTCCTCCCTTCATCACCCGAGCACCCACCAACTCGAGACCCGACCCACTGCGACCAATCTCGACCACCTCACCCCATCGACGCCGGTGAACCCCCATCTCATCTGAACCATCCATCGACCTTCCACACCCTCAGCAGCACTCTCATCTCTTCAGACCCGACCCCCACTACTCCCCATCTCTCTCCAAAACCTTTCTTCCCAAACAATTTTCCCCACTGTGAAACTGCCCTATACACGCCGCCGGAGCGACGCCGTCGACCGTCGGCAACTCCAATACACTCGCTGTGGATCATCAAACATCCATCAACGTCTAGTGGCTGTGCAAACGACTCCGGACAACCCCGACGCGAGATCCACATCTAGATCGAGGCTCACGGGAATCCGATACGTGGCGTATATCGCGCGTTCGCGACGACACGGTGGTCGTACGACCCCGAGGCGTTCTCCAGGCAAGTGTTTACTTGCTTCATGCTATTATAGTCGTGTTACACACCTAGATCACATAGTTTACGAACTTAATGATTATATATATAGATATTGACCAAGGTGTTCGATGCTAGCTTTTCATGGATATAGCTGTTTAATTTGACGGAAACCGATACCATCTGTTGGCCCATATAATGTTAAATATAGTGTATGAATTTCACTGGAAAATACGAATGTTTGTAACGAAAACTGATACCCCCAAATATGCCGTTAAAACTGGAATTTTCTCGTGCCTGAAAACGAATAAAATCACCATAAATCATATGTATACTGGATTGAGACGTTCGAGGGCTTAAATCGAAGCCGACTCGATGAACTTTAACCCTATGGAAAATCCTAATGATTCCTGTTCTGTAATCATGATGATAACTGGGTCAGAACACGACTCTGGACTGCAGTCCAGAGCGTTTCTGATTGGTGTGTTCTGTCTAAAGTCCTGCGTCCCCGTGTTTCCTGAAATCGCATGATACGGAACTTTACAGTAGTTATAATATATTTCCGTTAGTGAAAGAAAACAAGTGGTTTCATTCCGATTCATCGCAGTTTGTTATTTTAAACTTATTTTAAAAGGGCAGAACGTAAAGCTGTTCAGAACACTTTCTGAAATGACATTTGAGATTAAACTGTGTATAACTTTCAACGTACAGATGCGATTGAGAATCCGTCTGTTTCGTTGAATACTTTATCGAAAACCCTAAATTTCATCTAACTGTGACATCGCTAAATTCTGAGCCCAACTGGGCGCAATTCGTGTCGCGAAACAGGCGTTCAGTTCTGAAATTGAAATTCCAGCCGCGAACACTTAAACTGGAACAGTTATATCTTGAAAACCGAAACTCCGATTGAACTGAAACAAATTTTGATGAATTACTGACTGATTGTTCTATATATCTTACCTACACCATTTTCGCTGAATTCGTAATATATTATTTGTGCAATTTATTTTAGTTCATGACATGCATGCTAATTCATAACATACAGAGCTTATTGGTAGCATACAATACATATATCATAACCCTTGTCAGATACATAGGGTTAGTGCGTGTGGACATTGCATTATCGTGCGTGATAGATGTTGGTTTAGGAGTGACGAGTACACCAATGGAAAGTGAATATTCGTGACAGTGATTGATACAGTGGATAGTGATGAAACCGTGCCATTGGTATACTCGTACACAACTAGATCAATATCTTAAATAGTGTAACCTGGGGAAAAAGGGGAAATCAAAGTGGAAAGAGTATCGTATTTAGCGGGACCGTGTTTAGAGGATGATCATTCGAACCGTGATACTTATACGTGTAGGACAGGATCTAGCGATCCGGCTGACAGGGTTATGTCCCGGGCATGTGGGCCGTTGTCTCGGGTATGTACGAGACTCCTGTTAAACATGATCCTCCTTCCACTATGTGATTTCAAACATGACCTAGAGACCGATAGGGACACATAACATATTCTGCATCATATTGTGACATAGTGATTACTTGCATTATTTCTCATACCAGTATTACTTCATTTACCTGTTTCATCTGATTATAATAATATTATTATTTGTGTCGCTCTGACGACCTGAGTATGCATGCTCAGATTCCGCGGGAGGACCAGCACAGGAGACGGAGCTACCCTTCGAGTTCACAGAGATATAGTCTGGTGTACTCCCTATCTTTATTGTTTTCTTAGAGTGAACGTGATATAGAACTTGGTTAGTTATCGTTCTTATTATCTGTAATTTGTGAACAATGGGATTTTAATGTAATAAATTAGTGATGTGATTCCTTTAATACTGTGCTTTATTTACTGATTACCATGTAGTGCTAGAAGCCGAAGTGTGACTACGGCAGGATGATTCCTTGACCGTAGGAGCATGGCTGGCCTAGTCATCCCTCGTTTTCCGTATTTTGGGAAGCGGGGCGTGACATGGTTTAGTTGGTATCAGAGCCTGTGTTGGGTATCAAGGAATAACATTAACTATGCAATATTACGTTATTCTTGTTTCACTACTCTTAATTTCCATCCTTGAATCTGATCCTATCCTTTTGAATCTTCCAGTGATATGACGTCCCCGAACGACCCCTCCTCGGACTCCAGCTCTCAGGACCGCACGAAAAGAATACTCAGTGCACTGACCACTCTCGCGGAAGCTCAGGAGAGGAAGACAGATTTGCTTACTGAGGGACTCAGGGCGATTACCGCCGCAGGAGGACCCTCCGCACTTATTACCGCCCCCGAGGGCGCTACTCCACCAGCTTATCAGGCTAGGGCTGGTACTGTGTCAGACTTCCGACGGTTACACCCAGCTGCGTTCACAGGGCTAGCTGAACCCCTTGAGGCTGAACAATGGCTAGTGAACATGGAGAATTTATTGACAGCTGCCAGGGTTCCAGAGGAAGACACAGTGGATGTGATAAAGATACAATTAGAAGACGAGGCCCGTACATGGTGGTCAGTAGAAGAAAGCAGACTTGAAGGGCCGATCGAATGGAGCAAGTTTAAGGAGTGCTTCTTAGATCATTATTTTCCTCCCACAGCCAAGGCAGAAATGGAGGAAAAGTTTATCCTTTTAAAGCAGAATGGACGCCCAGTGGACATTTATGCGGCAGAGTTCAACCGTCTGAGCCGCTTTGCTCCATACATGGTCAAATCAGAAGTCACCAGGGCCAGACGTTTCCTTCAGGGGTTAGATTTTGAGTTGCAGCAGCTGATTGCGTCGTTGGATCTACAGACTTTCGCACAGGTACTCAACGCGGCGAGAGTTCAGGAGCAATTGATTAACAAGTTCAGGAGACCGCCAGTCGTCCCAGCACGTACCCACGCGCCTTCTCGGGGAACTATACCGGTTCACAGAGCAGGGACGACGCAAATGAAGCGCCCGTTTGTACCACAGCATCGCCCCCAGAGACAGGGCGTAACTTGCGGCTATTGCGGTAGAGGAGGGCATATCCAGAAGGACTGTCGCCGTGCTAAGGGACAGTGTTTGATTTGCGGCTCCAGTCAGCACAGGATTAACAGTTGTCCTGAGCGAGCAGAGATACAAGGAAGTTCTGGACCGCCACAGCAGAGACCGCAGGAACAGAGACAGCCATTTACAGGTCGCGGTCAGGGACGGGCTTTCACCTTGACCGCTGAGCAGGCAGAGGCATCAGGAGACGTGGTCACAGGTACTCTACTTGTACATTCCTTGCCAGCTAGAGTACTTTTTGATTCAGGAGCATCGCATTGTTTCTTGTCTGAGCATTTCATAAATACACACTCAATACCACATGAACCACTAACCAAGGGATGGGAAATTCATACGGGTAATGGCATTATTATCTCTAGTCGAGAATGTAGATTATGCCCGGTTGTAGTGTGTGGCAGGGAATTCTATGCGAATTTTCTCCTAATTGGGACAGGCAGTTACGACGCAATTCTCGGGATGGATTGGATGAGCACTTTCCATGCAGTTATCGATTGTCGTGCAAGGAAGGTGATCTTCCGCATCCCTAATCACCCGGAGTTCATTTTCGAGGGCGGAAGCGAATCTTTGGAGCCAGCTAAGTATAGAGCCAAGCCCAAGGAACTGACAGCTATGGAGGTTGATAAGAGCCCGACCCCAGAAATTGTTCGGGACTTTCTAGACGTATTTCCTGAAGATCTACCAGGTCTACCACCTCCTCGAATTTTGGAGTTCTCAATCGATTTGATTCCAGGTACAGCCCCAGTATCCAGAGCCCCATACAGAATGGCACCAGTTGAGTTGGCGGAATTAAAGAAGTAGGTTGAAGAACTGTTGGAGAAGGGATTTATTCGGCCAAGCGCTTCACCGTGGGGTGCACCAGTTCTATTGGTAAAGAAGAAGGATGGATCGCTGCGAATGTGCATAGATTACCGGGAGCTGAACAAGGTCACAATAAAGAACAAGTACCCAATCCCGCGTATCGATGACCTATTCGATCAGCTAAGTGGAGCCAAGGTTTTCTCGAAGTTGGACCTCCGTTCTGGATATCATCAAATCAGAGTAGCAGCCGAGGATGTATGCAAGACGGCTTTCAGGACCCGATACGGGCATTACGAGTTCCTTGTGATGCCGTTCGGTGTTACCAATGCCCCAGCAATATTCATGGATTTAATGAACAGGGTGTTCGCAAAATACTTAGACACGTTCGTCGTTGTGTTTATCGACGACATACTTGTCTACTCGAAGACCTGGGAAGAGCATGCTGAACATTTGCGCACGGTTCTACAAATTCTTCGGGAAGAGAAGCTGTATGCGAAGCTGAGCAAGTGTGAATTTTGGCTTGACAAGGTACAGTTTTTGGGACATATTGTTTCGGGCGAAGGCATCTCGGTGGACCCGGCAAAGATAGAATCTGTCAGAGATTGGCCGACGTCGAAGTCTGTAGCAGAGATCGGGAGTTTTCTGGGATTGGCAGGTTATTATCGGAGGTTCGTCCAAGATTTCTCAAGGATCGCAGAACCATTGACGCGGCTGACACGGAAGGACGTGCCGTTTACATGGACAGAGGAGTGCACTCAGGCATTCGACACACTAAAGCAGAAATTAACCACGGCGCCTATTCTTACTGTACCAGATAATTCAGGTGGTTTAGTGATACACAGTGATGCCTCAGGGAAGGGTTTAGGCTGTGTTTTGATGCAGCACGGCCGAGTGGTTGCTTACGCCTCTCGACAACTGAGAAACCACGAGAAGAACTACCCTACGCACGACTTGGAGTTAGCTGCGGTAGTTTTTGCATTAAAGATTTGGAGGCACTATCTTTTGGGTGAGAAAGTGGAGGTATACACGGATCATAAGAGCTTGAAATATGTATTCACTCAGAAGGAACTGAACATGAGGCAGCGCCGATGGCTAGAGCTAATGGCAGATTATGATCTGGACCTTCAGTATCACCCGGGGAAGGCCAATGTTGTACCAGATACGCTCAGTCGCAAACCAGCGGTCATGATGTTGACCGATCAGAGGAGCATTATTGAGGATTTCCAGAGACTTGGACTTGAGGTCGTTACGCCGAACGCACTAAGTCAATTTTGGCAACTACAGGTGCAATCTTCTCTAGTGGATCGTATCAAGATTGCACAAGCGGGTGATCCTCGATTGCAAAAGTTCAGAGTGCAAGTGGAAGCTGGATTGAGAACGGATTTGATTATACATGATGATGGCTCTCTGAGATTCGGTAGCAGACTCTGCGTACCTAAAGGTGATGTACGAGAAGAAGTGCTGACTGAAGCACACAGTTCAGCTTATTCTGTGCATTCAGGAGGTACAAAAATGTATCAGGACCTAAAGCAGCACTTTTGGTGGAACGGAATGAAGCGGGAAATTGCGAGGTTTGTATCCAGATGCTTGGTATGTCAGCAGGTGAAGGCGGAACATCAGAGAACAGCAGGATTGTTACAACCATTACCGATACCTGAATGGAAGTGGGAGCACATTACTATGGATTTTGTGACAGCCTTACCACGGAGCCCTAGAGGCAATAACGCTATTTGGGTTATCGTCGATCGTCTCACAAAAGCTGCACACTTTCTACCTTTCCGAGTGGGACAGTCAACAGAATCACTGGCAGAAAGATATATGCAGGAGATTGTGCGACTTCACGGTGTTCCAGTCAGCATTGTGTCAGACCGGGACACGAGATTCTTGTCACACTTTTGGAAGAGCTTACAGGAGAGTTTGGGAACCCGCCTCAAATTCAGCACAGCTTATCACCCACAGACGGATGGACAATCCGAGCGTACAATTCAGACGCTCGAGGATATGTTGAGAGCCTGTATGTTGGACTTTCAGGGTTCCTGGGAGGACCATCTGCACCTAGTCGAGTTTTCTTACAACAATAGTTATCAGGCTAGTATTCAGATGGCTCCTTTTGAAGCGCTATATGGGCGGAAGTGTCGATCCCCAGTATGTTGGGATGACGTGGGAGAACGAAGATTACTGGGCCCCGAACTCATCGTTCAGACAGTTGACAAGGTCCAAATGATCAGGCAGCGTATTAAGACGGCTCAGGATCGACAAAAGAGTTGGGCAGATACCAGCAGAAGGGCACTTGAGTTCGAAGTCGGAGATCATGTGTTCTTGAAGATTTCCCCTACTCGTGGAGTTATCAGATTCGGAAGTCGGGGAAAACTTAGTCCACGTTTTATCGGACCTTTTGAGGTGCTAGAGCGAGTAGAAGAGGTGGCCTATCGACTGGCCTTACCTCCATCGCTAGCTGGTGTGCACAATACCTTCCACGTGTCACAGTTGCGGCGTTACGTTCGAGATGAGAGCCATGTCCTGGACCATTCGGAGCTAGTTTTGGGAACCGATCTGTCATACGAGGAGCAACCTACTACCATTCTCGACCGCAGAGAGAAAGTGCTGAAGAATAAGGTCATTCCGTTAGTCCGAGTGTCTTGGGGCGGTCGTTCCCCAGGAGAATCCACCTGGGAGCGGGAGGAAGATATCCGTGATCGTTATCCACATCTTTTTGTTTAGCTCGTTGTATTCTTATATCCTTGTTAAATTTCGAGGACGAAATTTTTGTTAAGGGGTATGATGTAAATCCCCGTTTCCTTCCTAAATGAATTTTCCTATTTTCTGAGTTCTAGAGATTACCTTATTCTGGTCCTCGTATATTTTCTATTTGGTTGTTAGGCTTAATATTTATATTTTCCAAACCCTAAAAGCCAAAACCCAAGATTTAAAACCAAAATTTTATCAATAAAATCCTAACCCTATATTTTAAAACCCTAAGCTTCAGCCCACAGGCACTTTACTTAATAAAATTTCTTAATAAATTTAACCCTTAGCCCATTCCCTTTTCCCTCAGCCCACTCTCGATTTTTTAATAAATCCCTCATATTTTTCCCGGCCTGTTTATCTCAGCCCACTCAGAAATTCTTATATAAAATCACTAAATCCTTTTGCCCCAAGCCCGTTACTTTAGCCTCAGGCCGTTCCTTTTTCCAAGCCCACACTTTTCTTTTAAAACAAAAATTTCCTTATAAATCCCCGGCCCAAATCTATTATCAGCCCACACAGTTTTTAAATCCCTATATAAAATTCAACCTTCAGCCATTAGTATTTCCTCAGCCCATTAGTATTTCCTCAGCCCGTTAGCATTTCCTCAGCCCACTTCATTTTTGGGAATCAATTGTTTTTAAAACGGCCTGTTTCTCACCTACAGCCCACGATTTTATTAAAGGAAATTGTTATTAAAATAAACCAAGCCCAATTTCCCTTTTCCCTCACTCACCCATACACTGTTCATCTTCTCCTTCAAATATTTCCCAACGGTAACCTCCGTGACTCGCGCGCGCGACCCGCCTCCTCCGCCGTCGCCCACGCCCTCGCCCTGCCGTTGCCCCTACGTTGTCAACAGTGTCGCCCTCATCTCTCTCTTACTCACCTCGTCTCCTCATCTCCCACCTCTACTCTCACCGAGCCCAAAAACGCGAGCACCCAAAAACCTCCATCGAAACCACTTTATCTCACCGACGGCGATCACCCATCTTTTCGACAACCCCGCTCACTCCTCCTCTGCCAACCTTCTCCTCCACTACTCCTCCCTTCATCACCCGAGCACCCACCAACTCGAGACCCGACCCACTGCGACCAATCTCGACCACCTCACCCCATCGACGCCGGTGAACCCCCATCTCATCTGAACCATCCATCGACCTTCCACACCCTCAGCAGCACTCTCATCTCTTCAGACCCGACCCCCACTACTCCCCATCTCTCTCCAAAACCTTTCTTCCCAAACAATTTTCCCCACTGTGAAACTGCCCTATACACGCCGCCGGAGCGACGCCGTCGACCGTCGGCAACTCCAATACACTCGCTGTGGATCATCAAACATCCATCAACGTCTAGTGGCTGTGCAAACGACTCCGGACAACCCCGACGCGAGATCCACATCTAGATCGAGGCTCACGGGAATCCGATACGTGGCGTATATCGCGCGTTCGCGACGACACGGTGGTCGTACGACCCCGAGGCGTTCTCCAGGCAAGTGTTTACTTGCTTCATGCTATTATAGTCGTGTTACACACCTAGATCACATAGTTTACGAACTTAATGATTATATATATAGATATTGACCAAGGTGTTCGATGCTAGCTTTTCATGGATATAGCTGTTTAATTTGACGGAAACCGATACCATCTGTTGGCCCATATAATGTTAAATATAGTGTATGAATTTCACTGGAAAATACGAATGTTTGTAACGAAAACTGATACCCCCAAATATGCCGTTAAAACTGGAATTTTCTCGTGCCTGAAAACGAATAAAATCACCATAAATCATATGTATACTGGATTGAGACGTTCGAGGGTTTAAATCGAAGCCGACTCGATGAACTTTAACCCTATGGAAAATCCTAATGATTCCTGTTCTGTAATCATGATGATAACTGGGTCAGAACACGACTCTGGACTGCAGTCCAGAGCGTTTCTGATTGGTGTGTTCTGTCTAAAGTCCTGCGTCCCCGTGTTTCCTGAAATCGCATGATACGGAACTTTACAGTAGTTATAATATATTTCCGTTAGTGAAAGAAAACAAGTGGTTTCATTCCGATTCATCGCAGTTTGTTATTTTAAACTTATTTTAAAAGGGCAGAACGTAAAGCTGTTCAGAACACTTTCTGAAATGACATTTGAGATTAAACTGTGTATAACTTTCAACGTACAGATGCGATTGAGAATCCGTCTGTTTCGTTGAATACTTTATCGAAAACCCTAAATTTCATCTAACTGTGACATCGCTAAATTCTGAGCCCAACTGGGCGCAATTCGTGTCGCGAAACAGGCGTTCAGTTCTGAAATTGAAATTCCAGCCGCGAACACTTAAACTGGAACAGTTATATCTTGAAAACCGAAACTCCGATTGAACTGAAACAAATTTTGATGAATTACTGACTGATTGTTCTATATATCTTACCTACACCATTTTCGCTGAATTCGTAATATATTATTTGTGCAATTTATTTTAGTTCATGACATGCATGCTAATTCATAACATACAGAGCTTATTGGTAGCATACAATACATATATCATAACCCTTGTCAGATACATAGGGTTAGTGCGTGTGGACATTGCATTATCGTGCGTGATAGATGTTGGTTTAGGAGTGACGAGTACACCAATGGAAAGTGAATATTCGTGACAGTGATTGATACAGTGGACAGTGATGAAACCGTGCCATTGGTATACTCGTACACAACTAGATCAATATCTTAAATAGTGTAACCTGGGGAAAAAGGGGAAATCAAAGTGGAAAGAGTATCGTATTTAGCGGGACCGTGTTTAGAGGATGATCATTCGAACCGTGATACTTATACGTGTAGGACAGGATCTAGCGATCCGGCTGACAGGGTTATGTCCCGGGCATGTGGGCCGTTGTCTCGGGTATGTACGAGACTCCTGTTAAACATGATCCTCCTTCCACTATGTGATTTCAAACATGACCTAGAGACCGATAGGGACACATAACATATTCTGCATCATATTGTGACATAGTGATTACTTGCATTATTTCTCATACCAGTATTACTTCATTTACCTGTTTCATCTGATTATAACAATATTATTATTTGTGTCGCTCTGACGACCTGAGTATGCATGCTCAGATTCCGCGGGAGGACCAGCACAGGAGACGGAGCTACCCTTCGAGTTCACAGAGATATAGTCTGGTGTACTCCCTATCTTTATTGTTTTCTTAGAGTGAACGTGATATAGAACTTGGTTAGTTATCGTTCTTATTATCTGTAATTTGTGAACAATGGGATTTTAATGTAATAAATTAGTGATGTGATTCCTTTAATACTGTGCTTTATTTACTGATTACCATGTAGTGCTAGAAGCCGAAGTGTGACTACGGCAGGATGATTCCTTGACCGTAGGAGCATGGCTGGCCTAGTCATCCCTCGTTTTCCGTATTTTGGGAAGCGGGGCGTGACAACGGGGACCGAGCAGGGTTACTGCCCAGTGCCTCTTGGCGAGGACTTTGATCCCTGTCGGTTGTGGTAGGAAGCTACCAGCCGGGGATTGCCGAGCAAGGACTCGACTGCCTCTAGGAAGACTTTGTTCCTTGGCGCGGGAGGGGCTGTAGAAGCCTACCAAGGACCCTTGGTCGGGTAGGGTTACTGCCCGGTGCCCTTTGGCGAGGGCTTTTGTCCTGAAGGATAGCCGAGCGAGGGATCCTCGGGCTCGACTGCCTCTGGGAGGGCTTTCTGATCCTTGGCGTTGAGGCATGGAAGCTACCCGCCAGGGATAGCCGAGCGATGGTTGGGCTCGACTGCCTCTGTGAGGACTTTCTGATCCCCGACGTTGCGGTAGGGGAGCTACCCGTCAGGGATAACTGAGCAGGGCAGCTGCTAGGTTGCCTTTTGGTGAGGGCTTTGGCCCTTAGCGTTGCGGCAGGGAGGCTACCCGCCAGGGATAATTGAGCAGGGCAGCTGCTGGGTTGCCTCATGGTGAGGGCTTTTGGTCCTGGAAGCTCATTCCCGCGGTGAAAAGCATCCAAATGGTCTTTGGGGTTGGTTTTCCCGTCGAACGGAGAGACCTTCGGGGGTTTGTTGCGCGAGGAGACGTGGACAGCGAGCAGTTCCTCGATGAACGGTTTGGTGAGTGAGTCAGCGGCGTACTTGGCCCTGTCGGCCGAGAGGTGACCTTCCCGGCGCATGCCCTCGATTTTCTTCTCGAGGGCGTCGAGTCGGCCGTGGTACCCCGAGGACTCGGCGCCTCGTGATCCCTGGCCTCTGCTGTGGGAGACCTGCGTCTGGGCACGGCTCCGATTCCTCTCAATGAGGTTCCTCAGATCCCTGGGCGCGGAGGCTCTCGAGCCTTCGTGACGAGCCCCTTCTGTGCGACCCCGTCAGGGAAGAGGGTACCGGTCATGCCTGTGGGCAAGCGAGGTGACCGACATCTCCTCAAGGGGCACGGGTCGTGAGGAGGTTCGAGGCATGGTACTCCGGCGGCGGACCTCGGGGTGGAGCCACGAGGCGCCCAACGGGCCTCAGAGAGTATCGGTCCATGAGATTCGTGGTCAGGAGTCGCGGCCCGCCGGTGGTCGGCCGTGCCAACGGGGACAGGGCCTTCGGGAGGTGGAGGAGTGGCGATCCGAGGCCCAGGTCCGACCGTTTGGGCGCGGACGAGCGCCTCCACGAGGGACTGTAGCCGATCTATTCGGCTGGTGAGGGCGTGGACGGTGGTCGCGAAGGGGGTTCATCCGCGCCTCCGGTGAGAGGGAGGCAGTGGCTGGCACCCGAATTTTCAGGATGGTCGCTTGTCATGTGGACGGAGATCGGAAAGCCAACTTTGTTTTTGTGGAGCTTGCGGCTCCCACAGACGGCGCCAACTGATGGAGGTCCTTTTCAGATCTCCTTCAGATGTTGTCTTCCGCCGATCTCCCGGTGGATTCTGGAGGGGATCCCGTGTTGTGTATGGGTTTCAATGGGTTTTTAGGAGGTTTGGCGATTGGAGGAGTTTGACGCCAAATACCGGCAAAGAAGTCCCGGGGTGGTTTGATACCACCGAGGACCCTCAGACGATCAAGTTAGTACTAGATCCGAGCAGCGTAACAGCTAGGTGGAGTCAAAAAAAGCTTACTTGACTCTTCTGTGATGGGGGTTTATATAGCGGTGGAGGCGCGCAGCAGCAGGCGCGAGAATCTCGTCGGCAGCTAAGCTCCCGACGTCACGCCCGCGTAGAGAGCGGATCACCCATTAATGGGGACCGTGAAGACGCGGAACGTGGGATGTTGCTGGCGGAGAATTCGCGCATGGCGAGATTCGCGGAATGGCGGTTACGCCTGCGAGCGGTGGAGCTGGTCGGAGGACCGAGGAAGACGGCCTCGGCCGAGAGGCTCAGGGACGAGCGAGAAGGCCGAGGAGTCTTGGTCCTGTGGTAGCTCAGGGCGAGCTGAGGGGCCGAGGAGGCCAATCCGTAGGGAGCCCCGAGGAGGGCTAGCTTGTGATTGCAGGTCGGGTTGAGGGAAGGCCTGGTCGGCCTCTGTGGGCTCTTTCTTCTAAGTTCTGGGACATGTCATCCGCCACGTGTCCTGATCTTGGGGGTCCTCAATATTGAGCATCATGAGTAATAATTTGTTTTAAGCAAAATGGTCTATAATGCTATGTAGTCTTATCCTTCAAGTGCCTCATTGTCAAAATGAATCAGTAACGGCAATTAAAATTATTTTTTGCTAAGCAGTGATTATTGATAAAATAAACTCCGCAGAGAGTTTTGGCTTGTTTAATGGAAAAGAAGACGGAGAGGATAAGTAACATCTAAATGAACACCTTTGTGCAAAACTAGTTTAATGAATTTCATGCAGGATCTTCTGGACTTGATACAACTTTAGCAGTGACATCCATAAAACAAAACATAAGGATGCATAATTAGCGGCAAACTACAGATTTTGCATATGTTTGGGTTCAATGACACTTTATATATATATATATATATATATATATATATATATATATACAGAAAATGGAAATAAACCTACTGAAAATTCCTGTAAATATTCACTTTTATACTTATGGCCTCTAAATACTCTTCTTGCCCATACTCAACTACACAACATGCTTATACTCGAGAATAAGAAAAACCATATCCACCTCAGTCAGCACGAATTACCAGAAGAAACTTTCAAACCTGAGAAAACTACAAGTCTACAATGAGCCAATCCATTAAAATTAAGGCCTTCCCATTCTATTTTCACCAGTAATCTCCACATGAGCATTCCCCACCCTCGAAATGATGAAACCTCCGCGCATCTCTTACAACAATCTTCCTGTTTGTGATTTTCGAAATGACCTTTGTCGCACGGTGGCAATCCACACACACGCGTAAGTTCTTGTTCACTCTGATAGTTTCGCCGTGCCTACTGTTTATCAAAGCAAAAGCAATAGCCAATCTTTCACTATGACTCTCTAACTTTTCTACCTTCACCTCATCATCCACGTCATGAAGAACCAAATTTGTGTCCGGAACATACCCAAACTCTCTCATTCTATCTCTCAATTCATCCAGCTTTGCATAAATCTTATTTGACTGAGGATGTGATTTGTCACCCACGTAAAATTCATGAATACGGCCATCAAAATCGACCCAACTGCACCCTGGGGGTTTCTGAACCCCTCTTGATTTCATTTGCTCTCGTACTTTCTTGACATCGGTCCATCTACCCGTTGCTGCATATAGATTTGAAAGCAGTGTATAGTAGCCAGCATCTTTTGTGTTTAATTCAAATATTTTCTCTGCTGCGTAGATTCCCAAGTTTACATCGTTGTGGATTCTGCAAGCGCCAAGCAACGCACCCCACACAGAGACATCAGGCTCTATCGGCATCTTGTTGATGAACTCTAAGGCATCGTTGAGCTTCCCTGCTCGACCTAATAAATCGACCATGCACGCATATTGCTCATTTTTGGGTTCGAGCCCATAAACCCTTTTCATTGCATTGAAATAGTCTTTACCTTCTTTTAACATTCCGGTATGGCTACAAGCCGAGAGAAGCGATGTGAACGTTACATTGTCGGACTTGAGCTTATAAACTTTGATCATTTTATCAAAAAGTTTGATTGCTTCTTTGGCTTGTCCATTCGCTCCATAGCCAGAAATCATCACGCTCCATGACACAAGATCCTTATTCCTCGTTTTCTCGAAGATCTCTCGAGCAGTCTCCATGTTTCCACATTTAGAGTACATGTTGATTAACGAAGTATTTACGATCAGATCAACCTTGATCCCAGAATTTACAATGTAATTGTGAATTGCTTTTCCCTCTGCGACTACCCCAAGTGAGGCACATGCGCTCAAAGCTCCAACTAAGGCGATGGAATTTGGGCTAAGGTTCGTGTGGTTTCTAAGCCTGTAAAAGAGGTTCAATGCTTCCCTTGGTTCCTCACTTCTTGAATAGCCAAATATTAAGGAATTCCATGAGCCCATCTCATTACTTGGCATCTCATCAAACAACATTCTGGCATCAACCAAACTATTCACTCGTACATACATTTCTACAAGAGCGGCACGAATTATCTCATCCTTGATCAAGCCAACTTTAACCACAAACCCATGCATCATCTTCCCTTGTATCAACTCATGTGACACAGAGGCCATTGATGATAGGGTCATTTCATTAACCTCAAAACCCTGTACCAACATTTGAGAAAACAAACTCCATGCCTCTTTTATGTTGCCGCCCTGAACATGGGCACTTATCATAGAATTCCATGAAACCACATTAGATTCAGGCATGGTCCGAAAAATGAATTCAGCTGCGTCCAAGTCCCCAAACCTGCACAGAAAATTTTAAGAATTCAGAAATCTTGTTAATGGTGAAATAAACAATAGCGCAGAATTCAACAATTTAATACAAATCAGGACCACAACGAACCGCGGGTACATAAACAATAGCGCAGAATTCACCGACACGTCATCTCTAACCTCCTCCCCCACTTTAATTACATACCCATGAACCGCCCGCCCAAGCTTCTGATCAGCCACTCGCCCACAAGCTGTGATTGCACTAGAAAGCGTGGTCCGGTTCGGATCCAAACCTGCAACCCACATCCTAAGAAAGACCTTCAATGCAGCTTCATACTCCCCCTGTCTCGACAACCCAGTAATGGCAGCGTTATAAGTGGGCAAGTCCGGCTCAGAAAGTTCATCAAGCAGTTCGAGAGCACAGCCACTTTGGCCGCATTTCGCATACGCATTAATAAGTGCAGAAGCAACAAATGGGTCAAGGTAAAGATCAGATTTTACAGAGAAAGCGTGGATGGAGAGGATAAGAGGAAGGGAACTGAGAGAAACGCAGGCGTTTAGAATCGGAGGGAGCGTGAATTGATCGGGGAACAAGTTTGAGCTGAGCATTTGGGAGAATAGGTGAAGGGAAAGAGATGGGTTTGTCGAGGAGAAGTGTTTGATGAGGAGGTTGAAAGTGAGGAGACCTGGGTTGTGGAGGAGAGAGGAGAAGAGGGTAGAGGAAGAAGAAGAAGAGGGCGAGAGGGAGGAGTAGAGGGTATGAAGGTGAAGGGTGAGATTAACATTGAGGTGAAGGTTGTGTTTGAAGATTTGGGCATGGATGGACTTTGTTTGGGGCAGGGTTAGATGGGGTTGAGAGAGGAGAGAGAGGAAGAATGAATAGGGATTGGTTGTGGTTGTAGAGAGAGAAAGTGAAGGGAGTTGTAGGGTTGTGAGGGGAAGAGGAAGAAACATGGCTTAGAGTTCGGGAGTGGATGAGCTTGGGTATTGTAGTGGCTCTTTCTTTATCTTGTCTTTAGGTTAAATTTTTGTCTTTCTTTTTTCCTTGCACAATTTTCTCTAAACTTGCTCAAATTTTCTATATTGCTGTCTATATTTTGAACACAAAGGTAAAAGATAATGAACAAGAGGTGAGAAGGGGGTCTACCTCCATTAGAATTCAAGCTTCGCTTTCATCTGGCTTTAGACTATTAGCCTTCCTCATTCTATCAAACAACTCCATTGCTTCTTTCAATTGCCCATTCATTTCATATCCAGAAACCATTACTCTCCAAGCCACAAGATCCTTATCCCTCATACCCTCGAAGATATCCCTTGCAGTCTTCATGTTCCCGCATTTACAATACATATCTATCAACGAAGTATTCACCATCAAATCAACCTCGACCCCTGAACTAACAATATAATCATGGATTGCTTTTCCCTCTTCAATTAATCCAAGTGCACCGCATGCCCTCAAAGCCCCAACTAAAGTGATGGAATTCGGATGAAGATTTGTTCGGTCTCTTAGCCTGCAAAAGAGTTTCAATGCTTCCTTTGGTTGCCCGTTTTTGGTGTAGCCCGATATCAAGGAATTCCACGCGCCCATCTCGCTACTAGGCATTTCATCGAACAATTTACGAGCATCTACCAGATTATTCACTCTCGTGTACATGTCAATAAGTGTAGCTCCTATGATCTCATTCTTTACAGAGCCGACTTTGATAGCAAATCCGTGCATCATTCTACCTTCGATCAATGTATGTGATACAGAAACCATGCATGCAAGGGTTACCTCGCTTGCCTTTAACCCTTTTGCCTGCATTTCGAAGAATAAACCCCATGCTTTGTCTACGTTACCACCTTGAGCGTGTGCATTTATCATGGCGTTCCAAGAAACTACGTTTCGGTCAGGCATGGAGTTGAAAACAAGCTCAGCCGATTCCAAGTTCCCAAACCTGTAATTAGATATATACAAAAGCCTAAATTAGATCACAAAAAACCACTTTAAATTTGGGGAAACTAAGAAAAATCAAAGTTCATTTATAGTTTGATCACTCAACTTTCCAAATTTGGAAATAGCTAACATAAAGTTATAACCTCATAAAGCATTGATCTTTAAATTTAAAATTTCGATAAATATATGATGAACATGCAGACCTGTGGTACATAAACACAAGCGCAGAATTCACGGACACGTCATCTCTCACCTCCTCCCCTGCCTTAACCACATGACCATGCACCGCCTGCCCAAGATTCCTATCACCCACTCGCCCACAAGCTGTAATCGCACCAGAGAGCGTAATCTGATTCGGATCCAAACCCGCAACCCTCGACCTACCAAAAACCCGCAGCGCGGATTCAAACACCCCCTGATTCGACAACCCCGTGATGGCGGAGTTAAAAGTGGGCAAGTCCGGGTTAGATATCTCATCAAGGAGTTTGATAGCGTATTGAGGATGGCCGCATTTGCAATATGCACTGATGAGCGCGGAGACGATGAAGGGGTCAGGTGAGAGATTGGATTTGGCGGCGAAGGCGTGGATGGAGAGGATAAGATGAAGGGAACGGAGGGAGGCGCAGGCGATGAGAGCCGAAGGGAGGGTGAACTTGTCGGGGAGGATGTTTGAGTGAAGCATTTGGTAGAATAGGTGCAGGGCATGGGAGGGGTTGGTTTGTGAGAAGGATTTGATGAGGAGGTTGAATTTGAGGAGGTTGTGTTTGAGGATTTGGGAATGGATGGAATTGCTTTGGGAAATGGTTAGGGTTTTGGGTTTGGGTTTGGAATTGGTTAGGGCTTGAAGATGGGGCGGTGAGGGTGGAGTTGTGAGGAGGGGAAGTTGGAGCATGGTTTGAACTTGGGAGGGAGGGAGGGACATGAGGTTTTGGAAATTTATTTTTCCTTTTAACTTACCGTCACCTTTTGTTTTCCAGATAAATTCCGAAAAATGAGTGTTGCTCCCTGTGCTTTGAGGGTGCGGGGTGTAATGCATCCGGGAAGAGGGGAGAGAGAGGAGTAGAATTTAGGACAGCCTTAGACAGCGTGTAGAGTCCACACTTCTATTTCTTCTCTCTTGTCCGGATGTATAAGACCGGCACATGTAATAATTTTCTCCCGTAAAGCAGTAGGAAAAATCCTTAGCCTCAAAATATTTATCAAAAGCTTTCTAATACAGAGATTTCATCTATTGAGATCTCTAAAGTAAAATTTTCTTGTAGTTTGTATTAGATATTTTCTAAATAGCCATAATACGCTCATCTCTATCATCTGCTTCACTTCATCTTCGTCCTCTCAAACTCTTTTGAGAACACAAAAAATTCCCACTAGCCACCGATAAAAAATTTCTTCATATTCTCTCTTAGAGATCTTGGTTTTTTAGTATGATTCAAACACCAATATCCTTATATGATCAAAGTCCTAGAAGTCCAATTAAGCGTGCAGAAAGCCTTAATTTTGCATTTTGAATAGTTTGCAATTCTTAACTTATTTTTATAATAAAAAGAGAGATTTTGATGTGGGTTTTTGCATTAATGACCAATAATTGAGATAGGCTTGTTTGAAGGAGAGATTTTTAATGTGATTTCGATGTCAATAGCAGGATGTTAAACATGGGTTAACTTGTAAATGTAGTGCGATCACTAACATCTATATATACATGTTAACTTTGCGTTTATTAGTTAACACTACATTCAACAAATAAATACCACATATGCCGGTTAACATCAATATATACCAGTTAAGCAATACATTTATCAATTAACTAATACATATAAGAGTCAACTTATACATATAACGACCAACTGCTATATTTACCAATTAAATATCACACTAATGTTAACTATTACATTTACCAATTAACTACTACATCTGTATATAACAGTTGAATAATACATCACCTATTCACCCACATACAACAAATCATCCAACTCCCAAAAAGAAAATAACAGCTACTAACTCGATTTAGGACAGTGGTGAAAATCTTTATCAGCATCTTTGAAATTGATACCCTCGAGTTTTGCATGAAAAACCAATTGAACATAGCTCATGCAGAAGAATTTCCGCTGTTCGATTCCTAAAAGGGTGGCATAAAATAATAAAATAAGAAGTTTTGCCTGAATAGAAAATAAATCTAACCAAACACATAAGCTTAGTAACGCAAATCTTCTCAACTTACAAGACAAGAATTCAACCATTAATCATTAATCAATTTTATCATCAACGAACAGCCTATTTCTCACATATTATTAATTAATAAATCGAGAATCTAGGTACATTTAACTGTAATTTTACATACAAAACCTTGTATGGTAGTTTTAATTATTATGCTAAAGTTTACACACCAAAATATATGGATAGTAGGCTTCTTATTACAGTCGCCAAGCTACATGCTTCTCGCAACATCATCTTAAGAAATGCAAATATGTCAATTAGAGCGAGCAAGCAAAATATTCAAATGGAGAGAGAGAGAGAGAAATATAAATGGGTTCAAAAATCTCTTACGTCCCAGAATTACGTAGTACCCATCTTCATCCACTGTAACTGTATCTCCAGTCATGAAGAACCCGCCATCAAAAAACGAGTCCTTTGTTACCTGGGATAGTCAGAAAAGAAAAGAAAAATTGTCACTAAATAAGGAAAAGTCAAAGTAAGAAAGAACAGAAACCATCTATTATAAGCTAGATAATCTTGCTTAAGAATCTTTTGTTCTTCAATCTGGCTACTTGTCTAATCAAACTTAAAATTTGGAAAGTTAGCTATATATTTCCTAAGCGGCAACCTGTGACCCTCATGAGTAGGTTCAAGTTCATCCATACTGTAAAATATATAGACATTAGAGGTGCTTGCGAAAAGCTTTGATGTCACTTCTCGTTTCTCCGATCACCAGCAACACCAATGAAAAACACTAGATTCTATTTGCAGATAATCCCGTTATATTGTATCTTTCTAGCATGTAGATTAGATCCATGTTGGTTCGTAGTTCAAATAAAAATTGTTTCTTATCTGTTATATGTACAAGCGCACATTTTTAGGGAAAAGAAATTATTTGGTTTATCTATTTTTGAGAAATAGATTAACGAGGTGGAAATTGGAGACACCCATGCTATGGGGTGAAACATGGCTCTTTGTATTTGTTTATTAGTTTGGACTCACTATTCAAGTATGACTGCTATTTTCTATTGGAAAATATTGCATGCTTGAATGAATGAAGTGAGATTCTTCACTTGCCATAACCTTTGCTCATTTGCACACTCTCTTTCTCTCTCCATTTTCTCCTCCTCCTTCTTTCTCAAAGACCCCAACCCTCACATGAGTTGTGAACCGTAGGGTTTCATGAGATAAATACTCCATTAGATACTCTACATTTTCTAGGCTATCTAGCTTAGCAAACTAGGTACCCTAGTTACCTCGGTTTAGAGATTGGCGTTTGAAGTATAAACTCTCGGGTGGATCATTTTCGACACGAGAAGGCCGACGTTTCAAGCACGATCTGCTTTTTGAGGAGCTAAAAAAGAGAAGGAGAAGACCAATACCCGAAGAACTTGTTAACAAGGAGGTATAAAATCCTAACCGAGTAGTTAGAACCTCGTAGTAGTTTCAGCTAGTTAAGGTTTATGTTAAGATCATGGAGTTAAAATCGGTGTTGCGAAATAAGAAAATCGTTTTTTGTAAATTCTGCCTCCCCACGAACCGGCAGGGCACGCGACATCAACTTTCAATAGTAGTACAAAAAGAAGCAAACCGGTCAATATTCTATAAATGCTGACTCCTGGAATATCAAGATACCATTTATGTAGGGCACACATCAGTTTTATACACTCCTGGGTTATTGTGATTAGAGGGAATTAGCAGCGGAAAATAAATATTAGGCTTGTTTATTGAAAACTCTATACAGGTTTGGCTTGTGACACCAAACTACTATTTCTTTCAAAACTACAAAAACTACCCTATTTAATAATGTCATATCAGTCCTAACCGCGTCACATAATCTCCACACCGGCAACTTTTTTTTCCTTCAAAAACCCAAAATTACCATTCCTCTGAGCATAACCTTAATTTCTTACCAAAAAACAAAAACAAAAACCTTAAACCTACTCTAATCCCCACCATCGTCGACCGCGGCGCTGGTAGCGAGCTCATCCCCACCGCACTCGACCATTCCTTCCGCCCTTCATTTTCTTTCTTCTCCATCCTAATCCCAACCCTAAATCCAACTTCATCTTCTTCTTCCTACACCCTAATCCTATCCCCTACCCCGCCGCTCCTCACAGCACTGTGCTCCACCCCTCTCCCCCACTCGAACCCCCACCATCTTTGCCGCCCACCCCTTCTCTCCTACTTGATCTCCCCCAACCGCTTTGTCATCCGCCCTCTCTCCTACTCGACCTTTTTCAACTGTCTCTGTCGTCCTCCTTCCTTACTCGACCTCCCTTACCTCTTTCCGACCCTCCCCTCCCCTCCCTCCTCCACCTCATTCATTCCCCCATGTCTCTCTTTTTCCTTCCTCATACCTCCATCTTCTTCACCGTCGTTTCCATATATTCTCGCCGTCGGTGACGACCTTCATCCGTCACGGTGCCCATTGATCTTCTCCTCCATCCAACCATTATTAATTATCAAATTAATATTTAATAATAATTTACAATTTTTAATAATGTATTAATAAGTAATTAATTGTATTATGAAATGGAAAAAAAATCATTTGATATGAAATTTTAACACATCAAACGTAAGATGGTTAGTTTTATGTGATTTTAAAAGGAAACCAAACCTAAATAACAACTACAATCTTTTTATATAAAATTTGTCCTTATTTACTAATTATGGAATGCTCTCCACAGGCAACAAGCCATGATACCACCGAGGCTTTGTTTGGATATGGAGTTGGGATAACCGCATTTTATTTTTAAGCGGGGTTAGAGGGATGTAAGCTATGCTTTGCAAGTCCCAAACTTCATTTTTAGAGTTTACAAAACTTTGATCAGATCGGAGTTGAGATGACTGTATGTTTAGGTTGAGATAACCACAGTTATTTCAACTCCAAAATGGGAGCCAAACAAGTTTTGGAGCTTGGCTTCGATAACTTTATGGAACTGCAGTTTAGAAAACTCAACTCTATTCCCAAACAGGGCCTAAAATTCAGATTAATTACCTCAAAAAACTCTGATTTTAAAGAGGGGACATGAGCTAAACCTAAATCTCCCCTCTTTTTGCTCGATTGGAAACCCTAGGGTTTTCCCCCGTCCCCAAAATGTCGGGGATGGAGATGATCAGCGCGTTGCTGGAGAAGTGCAAGGAGCTTGATCAGCCGAGGAAAGACCAAGAGGAAGTCCTTCCCGAGATCAATAACATCCACAAAAAGCTGCAATCTCGTGAAATTTCTCTACGAATTCAAACAATTTAATGCTTTATTTTTCAGTTTATAATTGAGTTTTATTACGAGGCAAGCAAGAAATTTGAGAACTTTGTAGAGAATAGGCATTGAAGGATCGCGGAGTATTCATGTGCTGGACCCGGCGTGATTCTCATGTTGGTTCATGTAGCCTACCCCATATGCTTGGGATAAAAGGCTCAGTTGTTGCTGCTGCTGCTGTAGGCATTGAAGGATCGCCTCATCCCATCTAAGCACTACTTTATTTTATTTCAATTTCCATTTTATAAAATTTCAATTTTTGAACTTTTTTCCTTCGTCTTTTGCGATGTCATTATAGCTCCAGAAATGGTCGAGAAATCAATTGATGCAACATTGCATAGGCTTCGCATCATTATATTCTCATGCAAAAGAGCTCTTTGAAAATGAAGTGAGGTATGATTTTGTTGCTTTGCTTATGCTGTCTCTGGTTTGTAAATGTTCATAGAGATTTTGCGGATTTTTATTTCTTATTGTTATACCGAGTCTACGAAATGCATATACTAAACAAGTACTAAAATTTATGTAGATCACAATGATATTGTGAAAATTGCTATATCTTATTACTTTGTGCGGTGTCTAATAGTTGTCATTCAAAATTTCCACTGTTTTTTCTTTCTTTCTTTCTTTCTGTATAGTTCATTTATTGAAACAATTCTTTCTTTACTTTGCTGATATAACACAGCAATAAGCATGTTTCATATCAACTTTGCGGTGAAGGAATGAAAGTAAAGGATGACATGACGAGCTCTTAGTGTGTAGATGTAATTTGATTTATCCTTTTTTTAATATATAAAAACATTAAGACCAATGCTTTCTCTTCCTTGTGATCATAATTATAACTGAACCTTAACTCTTAAATCTACATACTAAAGTCTGTTGGCTAAATTATATTGATAGAGATGTAAACTTCGCTTCTAAATTCCTAGTGAATCGATCAAAGATAACAATTTTTTTCTGCCCCAGTAGAAATCTTTGATTATTTTTACTACCAAGATGCTTGCAGCGGGGTCCACCATCACAAGCATGTGTGCTTAGGTTGGCGGTTGCATGCTTGCTCCGGACTCCCTACAAGATTTTGATATGTTAGCACTTTTCCCTACCAGAAAAAGATGATACGCCTGTCTGTGTCCGATATTCGGACATCATACACATGTTCTTATGTGTCCAAGACTTGTAAATGCCGGATCTTTTGTAACTTAGAGTAAGAAGAAATTATCTTATAGTCATTTCATATTTTAAGGTTTTTTCATAAATAAATAACAACCAAATATACATAATTCTTTATTCTAAATGCAAATGTTCTTAAAAAAGCAGACATGCATACAGCTCGGTTCTTGTCTCTGATTTTGGAGGAGTTCCATGTTTGGAACCGTATCCGTGGCATAGTATGACACGTGTGTCTATGTCTATAAATCATAGCTTCATTGCTGAAGGTGCCAATAAGCTGTAAATTAGAATATTATAGATAATATTTATCAGCCACTCAGTTGCGTTTGTAGGTTCAGGCAGCTATAGTTGTTTGAAGGAATCAAGGTTTACACATTTCCTCAAAACTTTTTTGCGCCCTAAGCACAACAAGATGAAGTGTGTAATGGTAAACGGTCACCACAATAAATTGTCTCATAGTAGAAACATTTAATTCCTCATCCAAACAGTAAAATGAATAAGGGTTTAGAAATAACACGAGTTTGAAAAGTTTACGGTTGTAAATGGTGGCACATGTCACTTTCCATGACATTTTAACTTCTTTAGAAGTGGATGGATTCATCTTCAGTGCTTTGTAGAAGACGCTAATAAGTGAATTCAGCATATCAGTCAGTCTTGCTAAGTCCCGATTGCTGATATGTGCGTTTAGACCTTATTTCAGTTCTATTTAGGATTAATTGGACACTTAGAGTTGACTAGTTGTACTATACATCCACTTGAAATTTGATGGTTTGTGCAGCTGTGCAGGATACCAAGGACTCAGTAACTTTACGGTCAGTAGACACTTCCTCATGCTAACCAATCTCTTGAACTTCCAT
This sequence comes from Agapanthus africanus, assembly GCA_030015575.1. NCBI lineage: Eukaryota > Viridiplantae > Streptophyta > Magnoliopsida > Asparagales > Amaryllidaceae > Agapanthus > Agapanthus africanus. Next base: position 354,101,612 of record CM057351.1, read on the forward strand.
ATTTTAGCAAAAACTTAGTTTCGGCATCCCAAAACCTTTATTTGATTTTGCCTTGAATTTGTGTGTGATATATCATCATCGCGTCCACAGAATATATGTATCCTAATATTCAGGAACTTCATTCCCTTTCATGTCATATCTGACTGTATCACTTTGTCAGATCTTATTAATAATCGATGATTCAACATCATGAGTCATTATAAATATTAAAATGTTCCAAGTATCCAAGTAAGCAACTGTATACTTTATTACATTGCTAGTTGGAAAGCTGGTTGTGCCTCTCAAATGTGCCCTATCTTGTGCCCTTAGCTCCTGGCAATACTATTCTTATCCTTCAGAGATTCACCAGAGTACTTATGATTTTGTCCTACCTTTTGCTTTTATTGATTATAAATTTGCATCTGGGGGCTTGGTTTACAGTCTTATTATAGTTGCATATCATGCTTGCTTGTAAGATTTGTAGTCAATTAGTCATTCTGCATATTGGATTCTGCACAATAATTGAATTCGATTTTTTTAACGATTTCCCCTTGTTGTAATGACGAAGGACGATTTTGGCATCATAAGTTCTTTTATTTCTATTTGTTTTGAATTTTGCAGCAGAACTATGTCATGGTATTGACAAACTTGCCTTTAAACTTAATTGTTTTTGAGATCTGGAGATCCATTTGCATGGCAGTTCCCTTTTTTTAATCAAACCCCCCAATAAATTTAATAACACAATATTCTTTTCTCCTGAAACTATGTGATGATTTATAGTACTGCAAATCAATTGGTGCTTCAGCTGGATGCTTTACTACAATCAGGATTTTCAGCAGCACAACGGAAAAAGTTAGGTGAGCCTCTCAGCCTAGAAGTCATGTTTGTTGCCGGTAAAATCAATACCAGATGATTTTGCGTTTGATACTGATAGGTTCCTTGTATCAGTTGCCATCATGGATCAAACATAAGTAGATGACACATAATTCTTAACTGTTATGTATGAAAAGTTCAGCTTGTATGGAACTTTTGATGTTATGCATTATTATATCAAACATAAGTAGATGACACATAGTTCTTAACTTTAGGTTGAATTTGTTCTCTAGTATAAGAAATGGATTCCTAGTTTATTCATTATATCAGTTACTCTGTCATATCCTAAAACCAGTTCTATTTAATTTCAAGAATCAAGATAAGTAATTCTTATATTTATGGTTGTATCAAGTGGTCTATAGTCTGTCCTTTCAATATTTTTCATGATGCAAATGTTAAAGATTCACAGTTGGGAAAGCAACCCGCATCTGTAGCAATTTGGAAATTATTTTAATAGACTATGACATGTTTAAGGAGACAATTAATTATTTCAGTTAACTGTTAAAGTTGTATAGAGTAATATGTCTTCCTTCTAAGAATGAAATTAATTAGATTTGATGATTAATTTTCTTCACATGCTTTCTCTGTGATTATTGGCATTCTTCCTGAAGTTAACGAGCATAAAAAGAAGCGGTTGAAGTCCGATGCAGATATTCTTAGATTTTCTCCTACAGCATCAATAAGAAGCCAACTCGAGCAACTTGCCAGTCTGAAGGGAGAGCAGGTTCCACTGCTATATCTTTAGTGGTACTTGTATGCTTGGATGGTTCATCTCTGTGGGAACTAATGATTTTTTTTATAGTAGAGATTCTATGATTTAATATTTCATCAGTATTTTACTTTATTTCTACTAAAACAGTCCCTTGAATGGCATAAAACATAATAGGTCTTCGTAAATTTTTGCAACATCTCATTTACCTTATAAATCTGATAGTGATCCTTTAAAGGTTTATCAAGTCTATTCATTTTCAGGTGGCAGCTAGGGTCACAAATGATGATGCTGAGAAGGATGAATGGTTTGTTGTGAAAGCTATTCATTTCGACAAGGATGCAAAAGAGTAAGTCTCAACATATTACAATTGACATTTTCTCTCACATTTTGATAGATATGTTTTCAGTAGATTTGCTATGATCTAGATGGAATAATTTCTTTCTTTTAGTTCCACATTACCAGTGGAGGTAATTTAATGCATGTTTAGGTCAAAATTCATCCTATTTTATTTCATGAAAATGCAGATTTGAAGTGCTTGATGAAGAAAGTGTTCAAAGGTAGTTCTGCCAAAATATAATGTTGTTCTAATAGAATTTCAACAATTCGATTATCCCATATGCAATTATATTAATGTTTTCTTTTTTCATTTATGGTAATTTTGATGCACCGTATTCCTGGTATTATCTCAGTGTGAATTGTATTTACTCTCAAACAACCTGATTTTAGAATAGCTGAACTGCGAGTGCTCTACTCTCTCTATTGGTTGAACCTGAACCAATATAACCTTGACAACTAGCTGACTTCCTTACAAAAGTATATAGTAGATTGAATGCATTTCAGCGTCTAATTTTTCCCATTCATGATTCCAGCGTTGTAGATTACCTTTATCTCCGGAGGAGGTAACCGCATCAACAGTTCTGCATTGCCTCCTAATGGAGTTAAAACCGATGCACGATCTCACACTTCATAATGAATTGCTTCTCACCCCCAGGAATTTGGTTCCATCTGCACCCACGAGTACTTAACTATTGAGTATAAAACTTTAATTAATATTTATTCAGTGATACTATTAAATTAAGCGGTATTCATATCTTTAATCATTCACTTTGTAATTTTATCTATCTACAGTAGAGGGTCTTAGCACTAGGATTGTAGTAATGTGATGGAAACATAGTTGTAATAAGATTATGGATATCAATTTGTCTGGTATTTTGAAATTCATTTCTTAAAAAAAAAATTCAGGCCTCGAAGATATTTGTGTTATTTTTTTTATTATTACAGAAAGTACAAGCTGCCCATGACGCGCATTATACCATTTCCTAAGAAAGGAGAACCTTTGAGTGCTCCAGATTTCCCCCCTGGCAAGCATGTTTTAGCTGTCTATCCTGGAACCACGGCCTTGTATAAAGCAACAGTTGTTAATCATCGCAAGGTAATATTTAATAGTTTGGATGAAGTATTATATGATAGCTAAATATATAGTTGATTTAATCGAAGGGAAGACCATTGGAAAGAAGAACTAAACATAAGAAAATGACTAGCAACTTAGTATAGCCAATCCTGATATTTGGTATTAAGGTTTGTTGTATTCTATGAATATTATATCGAACATCATTTGGGTTTATTATGTTGAGCAAAGCACATAATACAATGATAGTTCTAGAGCTTTGGAATGTGTCAGAGTTGCAAACTAATACTCAAACTGTCTATTATTATATATAATATAATTATTATATATAATATAAAGCTCTTAAAAGCTTGATTCAAGCTTTTCTTTTCCCCATTTTGCCCCTTGCATTCACTTTAATTACTATTTTGTCCTAAATATCTTCAAGCCTTTCCCCATTTTGCCCCTTGCATTCAATTTAATTACTATTTTGTCTTAAATATCTTCAAGCTTTTCTTTTGTCTTCATGCATGGAAAATTAGATTCCACCCCTTTAGTTTAAGAAAATAGGCTTTTAGCCCCTTATTGCAAGAAATTAATCCTCCGCCCCAATAATTTATAGTTAATATGCATTTGACCCATTCTAAGTTTATCTTCATATTCATGTAATATATTTTCTGATGAATTATCCTTATTTATTTTCATACAAGTTTCCACTATTCAACCTAAATTGTACTATAACATTTATGGAAAGCATTTTCGCTATGGACACGTATGGATGGAAAATTAAATAAGATCTTTTGAAAATTGCAATCAACCAGACCTTTATTAATTTGTATATGTACATGCATGGAAAATTAGATGAGGTTCAGATGCATTTTGAAAAATTGCCGTCAACACTTTCATTATTATTTTGTATACGTTCTCATTGATCGGATACGTTTGTCCATTATTACTTTGCATAAGTACATGGATGAAAAATTATATGAGGCTCATATGTTTTTAAAAAAATGCAATCAACACTTTCACTGTTAATTTTTATACGTACTCATCGTTCGGATACAAATCGGATGTAGATGTTATCATATTCGTATCATGTAATCATTGACAGATGCAAATGTGGATATGAATACTTATAAGAAATGAAAATCTGTACATTACAGATCGACTACCAATAAGATTATGAAATATATATTAAAAGTTATATACACTTATGAAATATATATTAAAAGCGGTAAGTTGAATTATAAAATATAAAAATTAACAAGAGAAGAGTTCATAATGAGTGAAGATAAACCCTCGTATGAAAGAGGACGAAGGTTGAGAGCAATTGGTGATGATGGTAGGAAGATTGTGGAGCAAATCTTTTAAAATTTCAAATGCGGTCAGTAATGATTGCATGAATTTTTTAATGCAATTTGTCATCCGTTGAATACATGCAATAGACAGAAATGTGTAAAGACGGATACTTTTCTGGAATTATATTGAGAGAAAATGAAGAAATTTTCGAAATTATTTTGAAAGGGACTCGATTTATGTTAGATTTGAACGATTAACTTGCAATAAAATATAGTTAAAATTCAGTCATTTATGCGATTTCATTTTCTTGGGCAACTCCTCGAGCCCGTGCATAGCACGGGGACATTTGCTAGTAACTTAAATACAGCCATATATTTTCTCCCACATGCAAGGTGTGCACGCTCACACATGCGTGCACACACACACGATGCAACAGTATAAGTCCTAAACATAGTTGAGATAAATCTTATAATAAATTAATATATGACTGACATTTCTTGTCATGTATATCTAACATAACTGCAAATTATGGGAACCCTGTACGCACACTAAATTACAGTTCCCGCTTAGTTTAAGCACAGATAACTGCTTTCGCGATTTGTTATACGTCTTATACTCGGTTTCTGTTGGCTATATGCTATTTGAGCATTTAGTATGATTACTGCCTTTCATGCGTCAAAAATGTAACTTTACTAAAATCTTATGTCTAAATGTCAAGTATTGAGTAATTTTCTCAGAGTACAATCTGTTGCTTCCGTTGATTAACAATGAATTCAGTCTGACTAAGCTTCTCCTTTCATACGGCGGCGGCGGCGGCGGCTCCTCTCAACTGATTCACATTTCCAGAGGAAACCTGATGAGTAGGTCGTCTGATTGCACGTAGTTCTCTCATATATGTAATCGGTGAATTACACTAACATACCACAAACTATCACATTCTTCACCAAAATACCTTAAAAGTTTTTTTATTACAGAAAACAACTTAAACTATGGTTTTCAAGAGAATTCTTTTGACTAAAATACCTCAAAAGAAGCACTTGCGTTATTTTACAGTAATAAATATTTTAGGTGTTTTAGTGAAAAACCATGATGGTTAAGGGTATTTTTAATGTAATTTACCCATCTGTATACAAAGGCCTTCTCATAGCACGGTTCATAAGTTTATACTATGTTTGTAACTAAACTCATGAGGATTGAATCTCGCCTCAAAAACTGAAATGTTCCCAATTGCTGATCTCTAGCTCCAAGCTGTTTCTTTGTTTATTTCGTGGCTCAGCCGTACTTTGATTTCTAGTTTTTGTTATGAACATTTATTTGGCTGGAGACATACTCCATAGCTTGTTATTAAAATTGATACCAATCTGCTGTGTTTCTCCTTCTGTGTCAGTTATGTACTTGAGTATGACGACGACGAAGAAGACGGGTCGTTGCCTCAGAGAAATGTTCTGTTCTGCAAGGTCGTTCCACTCCCAGAGGGACACTGCCAGTGAAAACTCTACGGCTTCTCACTTGTATGGCCAACTAAGTTATGTGTTGTATCTCTTTATGTATTTATTAGTGTTATTCATATCAAGGCCCTCAGGGCAACAAGAGCAGCTATAATTCTAGTACTTGTGAGTGCCCAGAATGCAGGCTTTTGTCTGAAGATTTTACTGTAAAAGAAAAAGAGAGAAAAACCATTGCTCCCATATGTGCGAAATTGCAAAATAGCAGGAAATCATGTATTATGCCATCGGGTCTGCTGGCACGTTTCCTGCGAAATGAGGGACAAACTTTGGGAGAGGGCAGGCCCCCACCGGCCTGCTTGTGTCTGCTTTCTCAGGAAATGGGCCTGAGGAGTGCAGGCCCGTCTTTTCTATCCAATCCAATATATATAGCAAAAGAAAGTCCTCTCGTCTCTCTGCTTTTAACATATGATGATGGAGATGATGGAAGGGTGGGTGGAAAATAAGAATTTCGAGGAAAAGGTTAGGATTGGATTATATGCAATTTACAAAAAATAAATATAAGCATACGATAATTGTTTTCTTGGGCAAAATCTGTAAGAAATGCTGCACTTATGGTTGTGTACTTCTCTTATCTCGGCTAAAGCAACTATCCTTTCCCAACTTATGCTTTTACTCTTTAGAAGCCGAAAGCTTTTCTTCTTTGTAAATCCTATGTGAACATAGCTTTCTTTTTATCAGAGAAAAGCTAAATTCGGAAATAAACCATGAATTTCTTCGAAGAAATTCACTAAAATTAATGTTAATTGGGACAACTTCTTCAAAGAAACTCATAGTGCACCCAATCTAGACAAATCTCATTTTGTATAACTTTTCTTCCAAATCGAGAAATCGCGGGTTCAATTCTAGAGGGTTGCATGAAAAAAGAAAAGCAAGGGGATAAATATGGTAATTTTCCAACTGCTCTTTAGTGAGGCAAATGTTCCAACGGTTGGTAAATTCCCAAAGAATCTCAGATTCTCAGGGGCATTTTTGGCAAGGAAAACCCACATCCCCTCCTTCCTCTATTTGAATCATCGAAACGAGAGCAGCATATTCAAACAAAAACGGCTCTCTTTTTCATAACATTATTTTATCTCCTGCCAACTCTCAAACATGAAACTCTCTAAAAATGAATAAATTAATCTCTGCATGTCCCAGATTTCAAAACACACGTGCCGGTCAAACATGGGCTGCATCTTAGCCATGCTGTTTTGGATCTTTTCTTTGAGTTTAAGAGAGAACACAAAATAAGACAGTGAGAGGCCTGCTGTCACTCCCTTGGGCTCCTCTCCTCTCTCTCTGTCTCTCTCGCTGGTATATATGTTGTCCTTTTGTTGCCATATGTGCTTCTCTAATTACTTCCTTTGAGCCCAACAAAAACAAAACACCAGCAGCTTCCTCTCTCTTTCTTCTTCTTCTTCTTCTTCTTCTTCTTCTGGGGTTTTCAAGTTTCTTGTACTTATTTTCTTCTTGAATCTTTGTTGGTTGAGTTTGCTGAAAGGATGAGTAGTGCCCCAAAGTTCATTAAATGTGTGGCTATTGGGGATGGGGCTGTGGGCAAAACCTGCATGCTCATCTGCTACACCAGCAACAAATTCCCAACTGTAAGTTCAAAAATCACAAAAAACCCAATTTTATTTATTTTTTTTTATTTTTTTATGTAATACCCACATTATTCTAAAATCGTCTGTTTCTAATATAATTCTCATTAAATATTTTTAATGGGCAGGATTACATCCCAACTGTGTTTGATAACTTCAGTGCCAATGTCTCTGTGGATGGAAGCATCGTCAACTTAGGGTTGTGGGATACTGCTGGTATTGCTGCAACACCCCCCCCCCCCCCCCCCCCCCCGTTGTTGTGATTTTTAACTGCTTGATTTGTTGGTATTAGGATTTTAAGGCCTAATGTTTGCTTATTTTGTTCATAGGGCAAGAGGACTACAGCAGATTGAGGCCCCTGAGCTATAGAGGAGCAGACATTTTTGTTCTTGCTTTCTCCTTAATCAGCAGGGCAAGTTATGAGAATGTGCTCAAGAAGGTGCTCATTACTTTTCTAATCTTTATTTTATTCATTATGTTTGAGGTAAAAGGGGTTAGCCGAAAAAAATGGGAAAGCTTAAATACCTCTGGCTAGCTATCTTTACCTGATTTCAGACTCCAAACACTTTACCTGGTTCTTAATTACACTAGTTTGACCAACTAGCCTTCTCTACTTTATTAGTTATGCTACTTAACTCTAATAAAGTTAAAAATAGCTTTGATTTCAAAATTAAGATATATATAGAGAGAGGGCATAAAGAAATACTGAGCTCTATATTCATAAAAGCCACAAGACTGATTTTTATATAACCTATGTTATTACCAATCTAAAGATTTGGTATCTGAGAAAAAGCAATCATAAGATAATATCACGCCTCATTTCTTAGCTCCTTTATCTGCTTTTGGTAGACGCTAACATATTTGTTAAACAGTGGATGCCAGAACTCCGACGCTTTGCCCCAAATGTTCCAATTGTTCTTGTTGGAACAAAGCTAGGTGTGTTATTAGTTCAAAAGTCTAGCATTACGGCTTATTGTACAATTTAACAATTCGGTTTTTCATTAGCTTCTGCATATTTAACTTCTTTCAGGATTCTGATGGTCTTAATTTTCATTATTTCAGATCTTCGTGATGACAAAGGATACCTCTCTGATCATCCAGGCGCTTCTCCTATTACTTCTGCACAGGTGAGTTTATAATGAAAATGGTAAATATGGTTTGAACTCGTCTACTATATTTTATAATGAAAATTGCAAATATAGTTTGAACGCGTCTACCATATGTTTATTTTTTTAGGGTGAGGAACTAAGGAAGCAAATTGGGGCTGCAGCATATATTGAATGTAGTTCTAAGACACAACAGGTTTGTGATCTAGACTCTACTGCAAAGTGAATGAAGAGATAAAGAAATATTCTGCGTATCTATGAGAAGGTTTTATACAATTGGGATTTTGACCTATTCTTATTGTTTGTGTTCGGTTTCATAGAACATCAAAGCTGTTTTTGATACTTGCATCAAAGTAGTGCTTCAACCTCCTCGAAGGAAGGAAGTGACCAAGAAGAAAACTAGTAGAAGAAGCTCTGGCTGCCTAATGATGTACGTAACCAACCTTCATTTGTCTTTTAAATTCAACATATGTACTGGTGCTTATTTGCAGAATTCTCTTCTATATCACTATTTTTTTTGGGGTTTCGTTGTCAAAATGACACTTCCCATTGTTGCGGCTAGTAAAGGCAAATCGGTTTTTCTGCCAAGTATAACATGATTTACAAATAAATTATTACTATATCAATATGAGCATGATTTGAAGTTTTGAACATGATGTCATGTCCCCAAAGGAGCTAACAATTAATCTATGAATCTGTATGAAGCGATAGTAGCAGTGTTCTATTAAAGAATCAAGCTGGTCATTTACTATAAACTTAGCACAAGTAAGGGCATTTAGGAAAGTTTTAGTTGAATGATTTCATTCAATGTGTCATTGCAGTATTTGTAAATTGGCTATTTTTCCGCTCTAATTACGACATGTCTATAATAAAGCATCCTAGTTTTTTTGTTAGTTATTTCTATTTATCTTGTCACTTTTTTCATGTTTATCCCCTTTAGATGTTCTTCTACTTTAGTCATTGACGGTTTTTAACTGCAGTCTCAAGGTTTATTGTGTTGTCTATTAGTTTTCTGTCATATCCTATTTGAAAAATTACTCTTAGATCATTATGTTTTTACCGTGTTCTTAGGATACTACTAATTCTAAGAATCAAATTTTTGTTAATTTTTTTTTAATTATCATGTAAAACATCAAAGTATATATTCACAAGTATATCACTTTTACCTTTTAAAAAGCAAACCCATGACTGATATTGAGCAACTAAGATGCATAATCGTTCATGTACTTGGCATAGCTTGGAAGTAACTCTATGAATGGCATGTTTTTCTGTTCGCATAGGACGCCATCAATTTTCAGATAATTAGTGGCACATTATTTCTCTTCATCATCTGAAATATATAATTTTCCATGAACTTCACGATGATTGTGTTCTTAAAACAGATTGCTTGGATACATTAGTGGTACTTGACCAGTTAATATAACAACTTCATGACATTACTAGTCATCCAAGGTTCTTTTTCTTAGGTTAGTTCCTACAAGTTTCTTGGGAAACTGATTTTTATTGGCAGAAATATATTCAAATTGCTTGATATAATTTCTTGAATGTAATGGTATTTGATGTTGTAGAGTGCATCTTATGTTGACCAGACCGATAATACAGTTATTAGCTCAGTTGGTACCAATTTCAATTGCTTCTACCAACAGGGCTTAGCTTAGCTCAGTTGGTACCAATTTCCTCTCCAACCCTGAAGTAGGTTGATTCCCAACAACAACAGAAAAAAGTTCAACTGCTTCTCAATATCTGATACCTTAGTCTACTTATGAACAGATCCCCTATGTTGTACCGAATATACAACTAAATAATTTCAGACATTTATATTTTCCTAAAAGAAATAACAGAAGATACGAGATCTAGTTATGAAGCTTTATTATGTATGATCCAACAAGGCTATGGATCCAAGTTGGTGTTCCATTTTCTGAATGAAATTAAATGTTCAACTCTCCTCGCTTTGTTTTTCTTCTCGTCTTTACATATTTTTGCATTGCTTCATGTCGTCGAATTAAACTATGTTTATATATCATGCAGGAATTGGGCATGCGGAGGCACCTGCGTTGCATAAAATGAATCGTCGTGCTCGTGCTCGTGCTCGTCCTAACTTGTGCTAGTCTTGATCCTTTTTTTTTTTTGGGGTCTGTCCACGTCCACTTCTGACAGGCATTTTTCTTGGTTAAGAAAGTGTGACTTTTCGTTCACTGATGCTGTTGAGAGAAATACCTTTTGTTGTTTGATGCAAGAAGCTGATATCTCTTTACCTGAAGTATGTTCCAAGTTCTAGTATTGTAGAACTGAAGTTTATCTATGATATGGGCAGGGAAGGGACGGATCCTTATAGAGGCGAGATTAGACATCCGCCTTATTTGGATCCAATGTAGATGGTGTAGTATGCGCAATTAGTGATTTAGATAAAAATAATAAAAGTACTATAAAAGGATAACGCTATAAGTAGCCATTTGGTTGGGGCATTGAAAACTCTTGCGGATGGTCCAGGTTTGAGGTCCTTGTCATCAAAATTTTAGTTAATATTGTTTTTATATATTTAGTTTTCCAAAAATCAAAATTTTTGAAATAAAACCCACTAATGTAATTATTGGATTGAATTTTTCTTATGATTAATATTTTCCATATTAAAAATTTTTTTCTCAACATTCTCTACTATTATAACCGGAAAAGAAGGGACCGGAAAAGAAGGGATGGTCAACGACATCGATATCTTTTTGTTAAGAATATCCAATAGAATTAATAGCTATAAAAAGGTTGAAAAAATATTTTTTATACAATAAAATATTTGAAAAGATTATTATTGTTAACAAAAAATGTTCAACGTTAAAACAAATTTAATCAAATCTTTAATCAAATTCATCATCAACTAGCTTATTAAAAATAAATAAATTAAACCAACTACATTAACAATAAGTCAAGGTAATGGTAATACAACATAGATATAGTCAAATTAAAAAATTAAAAAATTCATCTATTCTTAAAATAATTCCCAACATAATCAAGTGCATCTCATGGCCAAAACGCTTTGTATGTGTTAGTGCAACCTTCCGTCCCATCTGAAAGAAGTCTTAGCATCCGCCACTAGATACAGGCTAATGATGATAGAGGAATTGCTTAGCATTTTGTAATTTTGTACATCTGTTAGGGAAAAAAGCTACTCTACAGAGGCTTGCATGGTGTAAGCTCCTTTAGAGCCCTTAGATGGGCTCCCCTTGCATGTGGGGGAAGATAATTTTACAATCCAGAATTTGTAAATGAAATGATTATCATTTGGATAAAATTCTTTTCTATTAAAAATCTCATTCATTTGATTTCAAAATCCATATGTAATTTAGTACAATACATTTAATAGTAGACGTTAACCGGCACTCAACTGACGGACGATGATCGATGGTGGATGATGACCGGTGGCGGAGAAGGCAGCCTTTAGCCTGTGATTGAGGATGGTCAGTCGGAGGCGGCGATTGGACGCAGCGACGAGCAACGGTTGGCAGCGATGGCGGAGGCGAACGGGAATGGTGACAGTCGGCGGCGTCCTACCGATGATAGAGGTAAGCACGGTTGGCCGACAGGAGTCGGTCGGCGACGGTGGTGGTCGGCCCGTGACAATGAAGGGGACGGTCGACCGGCGGCGGTTGGCCGGCAGTGGTGGGGACGGCCGTCCGGCGGTGGCTGTGTGGATGGTCGGCCGGCAGCGGCAGGGATGATCGGCCGACGGCGGCAATGGAGTGTAAGTCGATGTCGTGCACCCTGCAGGTTTCCGGGGAAGCGGAATTTTCAAAAAACGATTTTCTTAAAGCTCGCAACACCGACTAAACTGTGAGATCTATTCGAAAACCTTAACTAACAATTAATTATTGTTGGCTATAGTGTCCTCAAGACAATTATCATAACCGCAGGTATGTGATCATGATGATTGAACGAGGACCTATACCGATAAAACAGTCTTACTCGAGATGATAGTATGCTATCTGGTTTGTCTTTATCATCATATGTTGATAAAGCCCATAGGATTCTTGCTTAACTGCCAGCATTGTGATGGCGATCACATACGTGGGAGCTGGGGGTCTATAAGCACATCCTTAAATGTCCCTAGTCGTGGGAGTATCGAGACTGGACATCGATACTCCAGTGTAGACTGGTGTATACTTATCTAGACCCTGACGAGGGGCGGTGGCCGGTCTCACAAGCCATTGGTGTTAGTTGTTCACCTAAGATAGTATACAGGTGCTCATTGGGTTATGAGTACACTGGACGGACTCGCCGGGAACATACTAGTTGGTATTATACCTATAGTCAGATAGCAGTTCCCTGGTGACATGTGTACAGGTTAGTCTGTCGACCTGAGATCGTCATTTGTCTCGTGTGAGTTCCCACTGTGCTTTGATTACTACCCTACCATGGCTCAAAGGAGTCGTGCAAACAGGTTTTAGTTGGGTACAGTCCCGAGCCACATGGAGGCAGTGAGCGGATCGTCGGGGATTCGTCTCTCCCGGTATTGGGGGTTGATGTCGCACAGTGCACGGGTGGCCATCACTAGAAATTCTCAGCCGGGGTATGTGAGAATTACCGATCCAGGATCGATAGTTTCTCAGGTAGTGATGGGTTTCATACCGACACGAATTATCGCGTTGTTAGGGGGTTTGACTTTATCCACCCCCCTAGACTCGATATGCGATACTCTTAGACGAACAGACCGAACTGTACGGATATTGTCACTGACAGGCTCAGTAGGGGTTCGGATGAGTTTGCTCGTCGGCCTTCCTTTCGCTCAATACCCGGATAGCCGTTACGTACAGCTAGTGCCGCTGACGTGCTTGTGGTTAAACCCACTGCCAGCGTATTGACGAGTCTTTAGAGTCCCACACAGAGGGTTTTCTCGGTTCAGGCGATATGGTTTAGGTGACGTATGTTGATACATACAGGTGTCCGATTAAATATGTGCACAGACTGCACAGACTTTAATCGGACGGTTGATAATACTAGCGGCTTAGGATTAAGCCAGATTGTTAAATCAAGTTTTGATTTAATAATTTACATATGTATTTATATATATGTATTCTAGTATTATTGCTCACTATTTGTTTTCTCTCTTTGGCTATTCGTATTTTCGTACGAATACGCGTATGTGTATTTCGATACATGTACCGGGAAGCATTTCGTATTTATACGGAATGGCTTCTAGAAGGTGCCATCTCATTATTGATTTTCATTAGAAAATCATTTGTTTAAGGTGAGGTGGAAATGGTGACTTGGCATGGGTATGGTTTTTTTGGTCAAAGCATGGTCTTTGGACATGTTGTGATTGGTATGGTTGTTGATAAATTATTGTTAATTGGAAAAGGGTTTTTTGGTGTGTGCTTTATTTTTGGAGGAGGAGAGAGGGGCCGGCCACAATTTTGGTGAAGTGGGGGCTTGCTCATTTGTATTACACTCTCATTCACATACCAAAAAAACCCTTAGCCAATTTTGCTCATGCCACTAGTTTAGATCACCTCTTCTTCATCTTCACTTGATGCTTACTTAAGCTCATGGTTGAGAGAAAATATAGTGAGACCATCATACACCCCCCACCCTTCACTACTAGCGATCTTGGAGGGTCGGTTGGTCCGCTTGGCGAACCTGAAGCTTGCGCCGTTTCCCTCGGATGAATCATCGGAGATGAAGGAAGACCGGCGACCAAAGTCGATCCGCATCACTAGGAGCTTGGAAATGGTTGAAGACCCGAAGGACATGATCCGTTAGGTATAACCATTCTATCTTCTTTTGTTAGATTGATAGTTTTAGGGTTGATGGTTTCGATCTTGCAAAACGGGTAATGGTAGTGCCGGGTTTTAAGAAAATTTTGTTCCGTATTTGGCCACGGTTCCATGGCCGGGGCGCTCCCACTACCCAACAATTAGGAGGTTCTAACTACTCGGTAGGAAGTTATACCTCCAAGGACCAGTCCTTCGGGTCTTGTTTGCCTCCTCTCCATGAGCTCCTCGGAGAGCGGATGAAGATTGCAATGTCTGCCTCCTTGCGTCAAAGATGATCCACCCGAGAGTATGTGCTTCAAGCTTCAACTTTAAAACCAAAGTAACTAGGGTACTTAGTTCGCTAATCTAGATAGCTTAGATGATGTAGAGTAGCTAATAGTAAGGATTACTTGAGGAAGAATGAGAGAAAATGAAGAGAGAGAATGAAAACTTGCAAATGAGCTAGGTTCTCTGAGTGAAGAATGGTTCAAGACTTTTTCTCATTAAAGCATGGAAATAAATCACAATATTAAATCCCCACCATGCTTCAATAGTAATGCCAAACCAATAAATAAATACCTTATCCATTCCTCACACCATACCACAAAAATCTTCTCCAATTTCCACCTCATTAATCCATTTAACAAAATAGATAAATCAATAATGAGGTGTCCCCTTCTAGAAGCATGTATTTCCAAATTACAAGAATGCCCTCACCGTATATACATACCCGTATTCGTATTCCGAAAAATACGAATACAATGAGATGATAACAATCCAATAATACAATACTAGGATCCGGCTTAAACCAAAACCCACTAGTATTATCCGCCTGAACAGCATCCGTGTAGCCAGTACACGTATGTGATCGGAACCCTGCCGTAAAACTATACAGGCTCTACATATTTTTGCCCAAAGCAGAGAAACTCTCTGTGTGGGACTCTAAAGACTCGATAGTACGCTGGCAGTGGGTTTAACCACAAGCGCGCCAGCGGTACTAGCTGCACATAACGGCTACCCAAGTATCTGTCGATAAGAAGGCCGATGAGCAAACTCATCCGAACTCCTGCTGAGCCTATCTGTGACAATCTCCGTACAGTCCGGTCTGTTCGTCTGAGATACTCGCATATCGTGCTTAGGGGCATGGTAAACGTCAGACCCCTAATAGCGCAATAAGTCGTACCGGAGTAGAGCCCAATACACCTTGAGAAACTACTGGAGTACCTACCAGTAAATTTTGCTTGCCCTGGTCAGAGACTTTGTGTAATAACTTTCCGAACACAGTGCGATATCAACCCTCAATACCGGGAGAGACGAATCCTATCTAACCGCTTCGAGACTGCACCCAACTACTACCTATTTGCATGACTCCTTTGAGTCGTGGTAGGGTAGTAATCAAAGAACAATGGGAACACACTCGAGGCGAAGTGCGATGTCAAGTCAACGGACTAAGCTGTACTCATGTCACTTAGGAACTGCTACCTGACGATAGGTATAATACCAACTAGCAGTTTCCGACGAGTTCTGTTCAGTGTAACTCATAATCTAATGAGCACCTGCATACTATCTCCAGTACGACGTACTAATGGCTGTGGGACAAACCATCTCCCCTGCTGGGATGAGAAGCGTATACATTAGTCTACTCTGGAGTATCGATACCCCGTCTCGATAATCCTGCGACTAGGGACCTGTATAAGGATGTGCTTATAGACTACCCAGCCCCCACTAGTGTGACTGCCCTCACAACGCTGGTAGTCAAGCAAAGATCTTAAGGGCTCTACCAATATGTATAAGTGATATGCTAAAAGAAACACATGCACATATTAAGGTAGAATCAAACCAAGTAGCATACTACCATTTCGAGCAAGACTGTTATTATAACCGTGAATATCCCAAACTTCCAATATGTAATATACAATCCAGTATGATACAATAATGGCCTCTAGAGCATATCTCGCTAACAATCTCCCACTTGCACTAAGGCCATGTATTGGCATATCGCAGACCTATCATCTCGATTAGCCTCTCGAACTGCGTCTGAGGGATGGCCTTTGTGAGTGGATCTGCAGTGTTGTTCTCCGTATCTACTCTCCGCACTTCGATCTCCCGGCGATCAACGATCTCCCTAATCAGGTGGTACGCCTCAAGATGTGTCTGGACTTCTGATGGGACCTGGGTTCCTTTGGTAAAGCTATAGCCCCGTTGTTGTCACAATACAGAGGTATTGGATCAATAATGGATGGAACCACCTGAAGTTCTGTCATGAACTTCCTGATCCATACTGCTTCTTTCACGGCGTCACATGCAGCGATATACTTCGCTTCCATAGTCGAGTCAGCAACGGTGTCCTGCTTGGAGCTCTTCCAACAGACCGCCCCTCCATTGAGGGTAAATACATAACCCGATATGGACCTGGAGTCATCTTTGTCACTCTGGAAGCTGGAGTCGGCGATGGCCTCGACTTGGAGGTCTTCTCTGTCGTACACCAAGAATATCTTCTTAGTCATTCTCAAGTACTTGAAAATGTTCTTTACTGCTGTTCAGTGCTTCTCATATGGGTTTGACTGATACCTGCTTACAACGCTCAGTGCGTAAACTACATTTGGTCTGGTACACAATATCGCATACATTATAGAGCCTACCGCTGAAGCGTAGGGTATAGCAGACATGGGATCCCTTTCCAAATCAGTCTTGGGAGACATCTCTTTGGAGATGGTGATTCTTTGACAAGCCGGTAGATTACCGCGCTTTGAATCTTCCATACTGAATCTTTTTAGTATGGTGTCGCTATACCTCGACTGTGAAAGTCCCAATATCCTCTTAGATCTATCACGATAGATCTGGATCTCCAGAATGTAGGAGGCATCACCCAGGTCCTTCATGGAGAACTTTTGTGATAAGAATCCTTTGATTGATTGTAGCATAGGAATGCCATTTCATATCAAGAGAATGTCATCCACGTATAAGACGGGGAATACCACACTGCTCACTACAATCTTACTATAGATGCATGGTTCATTTGGATTTTTGATAAAATCAAATTTCTTGACTATCTCATCAAAATAGATGTTCCAACTCCGCGATACCTACTTTAATCCATAAATAGATTTAAGCAACATGCACACTCTTCCGCTGCTCCCACTCTCTATGAAACCTTCCGGCTGATTCATATAGACACACTCTTCCAAATTTCCATTCAGAAAAGCGGTCTTTACGTCCATCTGCCAAATTTCATAATCGTGGAAGGCAACAATGGCAAGGATCCGAATGGATTTGAGTATAGCCACTGGAGAAAAGGTTTCATCATAATCCAAACCAGGTCTTTGACGAAAACCTTTTGCAACAAGTCTAGCCTTATAGGTTTCAATTTGTCTATCTACACCAATCTTCTTTCTGAAGATCCATTTGCAGCCTACGGGTTTTACCCCTTCTGGAGTAATGTCCAAAGTCCTTACTTTGTTGGTGTGTATGGACTCTATTTCGGTCCGCATTGCATCTAGTCATTTTACCAAGTCTCTGCTCTGAATGACTTGCTGGAAGCTAGTTGGCTCATCATCATCGATGATATAATCATCTCTATCCTCGTCTATGAGAAAACCGTAAAATCTCTCGGGCGGATGAGACCGCCTTCTAGTCCTGCGGAGTGGCGCGGGGATGTCCGGTTCTTTCAAAACTTATGGTTCCACCATGCTTTTAATAATAGCTTGTGGTTCTGGAATTTCTTCCAGTTCTATTGCACTCCCACTTATCTCTTTTTCTAAAAATTGAGTTTCTAAAATATGGGCATGACGAGAAACAAAAACCTTTTGTTCCTCTGCGTAATAGAAAAGATACCCCCTAGAGTTCTATGAGTATCCCACAAACTTACACAGTACTGAGCGTGCCTCGAGCTTGTCCACATTCTGCTTTTTTACAAAAGCTGGACATCCCCATATCTTAAGATAATGAAGATAGGGTTTCTTCCCACTCCACATTTGATATGGTGTGGTAGGCACGGTCTTGGTAGGAACCTTGTTCAAAACATATGCAGCCGATTCTAGTGCATAACCCCAGAAGGATTGCAATAACTCAGCATTACTCATCATGGAATATACCATATCCAATAGGGTTCTGTTCCGCCTTTTCAATATATTGTTGTGTTGAGGTGTGTATGGAGGAGTAAGCTGAGAGAGAATTCCATTCTCTTTTAAATAATCCAGGAACTCAGCACTTAAGTATTCTCCTGCTCGATCAGATCTAAGTGTCTTGATACGTTTGCCGGTTTATTTTTCCACTTCATTCTTATATTCCCGGAATTTCTCAAAGGTCTCGGATTTATGTTTCATCAAGAATACATGTCCATATCTTGAGAAATCATCTGTAAAAGTAATGAAATAGGAATAATCACTTCCTGCATGTGTAGATATTGAACCACATACGTCGCTGTGTATAAGTCCCAAGAGCTCGCTCGCTCTTTCTCCGTGTCCAGTGAACGGAGTCTTTGTCATCTTTCATTTGGGACATGATTGACAAGTTGCATAGGACTGATATTCGAACAGATCCAAATATCCCTCTTTATGTAATTTCGTCAACCTTGTTTCATTGATGCGACTCAATTTACAATGCCATAAGAAAGCCTGATTTAATTCTGAAAACTTTCTTTTGAGTGTGTTCTGGACATTGAAAACCTGAGCTTGATTTAATACGTATATACTGTTATCTAGTGTACCTGACCCAATCAAATTTTGATTTAGGTGGATGTGTACTACATCGCTTACAAATATAAAATCATAATCTTTTTAGAAAGTAAAAATACAGATATGATATTACAAGCTAGACTAGGTACACACAAACAGTTACGCAAAATCAACATCTGCCCACTTGTCAATCCTAGGTGATATTCCCCTACGGATATAGCGTCCATGCTCATTCAATTAGCAACTCCGAGAGTCATATCACCTGCCTTGATAACTCTACGGTTTCTCAAAACCTGTAATGAATTACAGATATGAGATCCTGATCCGGTATCTAATACCCATGAAGTAAAGTTAATTGACATACAGTTTTCAATCATAAACACACCCGAAACCGAAGCCACGACTTGCTTTGAATCCTGGTTTCTGTCTTTCTAAGCCTTGCAGTCCTTCTGAAAGTGCGCTTTTCTGTGACAACAGAAACATCCTTCCTTCCTTACTGTCAGCCCCGAAACTTTTGCCCTGCCCTTTCCCTCTACCTTACTGACACTGCTATCGACTTGGTGGAGGCCTTCTTCTTCTCTCCCTTAGCTTTCACCTTAGATCTAGAAGAGAAAGATTCCGCAATAAGTAGAGCGGATTTCTCCCTGGATTCCTGCAGAGTGCTATCATCGCTCCTCAATATGTTGAGGAGTCCTGAAAGTGTAACTTCCTTCCCTTGAATTTTGAAGTTCAAGATAAACTGGACATAGGTGGAGGGAAGGGACTGTAGAATCAAGTCAATACATAACTTGTTCTCCAACGTGGTCCCATGGTCCGTGAGCTGTGCAATATAGCTAATCATCGTAAGGACGTGGTCCCCTACAGATGACCCAACAGCCAACCTCGCCTAAAGCAATATCTTCGAGGTCTCATATCTTGCGATACGAGATTGCTCTCCATATAAAACTTTGTATGGAGGAAGATGGAAGCTAAGTCCATCTTCTCGTGTTGCCTCTGGTGTTCACTATCCATTGAGGCTAACACGAGACACTTGGCTCTCGCATAATCCTTTTCCCATGTCTTACGAATATCAACATCCGCGACGGTGGAATCTGGACCTGTGACGGCGGGGGCTTTGGTAGTAAGGAGGTAGTCCAGTCTATCATGGGTAAGTGTCATTTGGACATTCCTTAGCCAATCATTATAGTTTGGCCCAGTCAATTTATTATTGTAACCTAAGTCTGGTCATTGTGGTCGCTGCAATTAGGAGAGAGAGAGAAAAAACACTCAGCATGATACTCTTGCAAATTTAGATTGGTTATTAGTTTATCTAAACAGGATGGCTCCCACCGTTTCTCGAATCTTTCCTCAAATCATAAAAGAAGAATTAGTCAGGATTAATCTCACTTTTATAATTCTTGCTTAACCTTTCAGCTAGGCTAGTGTCGGTACTTTGAGGGAGGTTTTTCAACGCTTTCACGAAGTTCCTTAATTACATAACCTCTTTTCCCTGGAGGTGTAGTCCCGCTAACACCGTTCTAGACACCTACTTGGTTTATAGCATTGATTGTTTAGTGAAAAAAATCTCCCGAGGAGTAGCGGATACTCACAGTAGGATCGGGATCCAAATATCATCGCGTGATAACCTTGAAGGAATCCTACCAAAATCATCACACTCCAAATAGTATACAACACCAGTAAATTTCAATTTTCTTAGAAACTCCCGATGTGGATTTTTGCCCCAAGCTCTTATGATCTTGACGAAGGCCAACATATCATAAGTCGCAAGTCAAGTTCTACCCGTCATTATCCAGATTAATCTGAACCCACCCGTACATACCCTTGACGAAGGCCAACATAGTAGTACGACTGTCCCAAACCAACGCATCTATCTTTGCTACAGATGAATACCCAGCAGCTACCAATCACTATGTCTTGGCAAAGGTTAAAATGCATAGCTTGAATACTACTGAATACTCATCTGAAATGACGGAGGGCTACGAATGGTTTTGGCGAAACCGTGAACATAATGAACATGATATAGTCGAAGAAATCATGATAGATTTTAAAAGGAGTGGTTTATGCTCCACATTTAAAAGTTTGCTTTTTGAAGAAAACTGAGTGGTTTTGAAACTATTCTAACGATTTAAGCTTTGGTTTGTTTTGCTTGCATTAATCAATGTTAATGCGGTCCCATCATTTAATCCTATCATTGCAGAAAAGAAACGAAAATACAACGTACGCTTATGCCATCCGCATTCGCCACGGGGCCCCGTCATGCACCGTTAGGTTACTTAACTAACGGCAGAGCGGGGACTGGACTGGCGCGGGTGCAAAACATAAGCAACGCCTACTATATATATCCATTCGTCTCACGCAATAATAGGCATTCCAGATCACAGATGAATATATTAGATATACTAGGAATTTCGCGTTTCGTTTAAGCCTATAACGAAAGACGAATTCTACGGTCGCGATGAATAGCCAAACCCCACCCTAGACCCCTACGGGTGCGGCATACTACCCGCCAAATTTCCGAAGTGAAGCAATCTCTATCAGTAAAATAAGTAGGCCACTCGGCACTTCAAGAACCCTGTAGTTTGTGCACCCCACCTTGGGTCTGTCCTAAGAGCAAAAACAGTAAATGAAATAATACAACGGTGGTTACAAACTCAACCCAGATATTCCCCGCAAAATAATATTACATCACATTTACAAATTACATGAATGAAAGAAATTTAAACACTCTTCTCACATCCCAGACTATTCATCCACGACGATCTAATACTCCATATACACAAACCATCATAGCACCACAAATATGTGCAACCCCCAATAATCGACATATAGCAATTAGCAGACGTTTCGAAACACATATATAAACTGAAACATATAAACGACGTTAAAACCACGACTTCGAAACACTCCGAAATTGCCCCAAGAGAAAGATAATTAAATATGCAACCTGGGAAAAATCAAACATATCCAGAAACCTTAAATCCAAGTTTCCAGAACACCAAACAAAACTCAAGTCAAAACCTCACTTTAGAACCGGCCAGGCCGTTTTTTCTCACTACTTTGCCCGGTCAAAACTTTGAGGATTTGTCTTGTTTTTGTGTGGTGTTCATCTCACAACTAAAGGAGCACACTGTAATTGTTTAAAAAAATTTTAGAGGCTCTAAAAATTTTGACAGAAACTTGGATTCTTGGCTTCGTGTTTCAGAGTTATTTCGGTTTCGGAGTTCTACTTATCGTCTAATATGTTAGTTAAGGTTTACTACGCTATGATACCATTGTAAGTCGATGTCGCGCACTTCCGCGGATTCTTGGGGGAGGCGGAATTTAAAAAAAAAAACGATTTTCATAAAGCTCGCAACACCAACTAAACTCCAGGATCTATTCAAAAACCTTAACTAACAATTAACTAGGAGGTTCTAACTAGGAGGTTCTAACTACTCGGTAGAAAGTGATACCTCCAAGAACCAGTCCTTCGGGTCTTCTTTGCCTCCTCTCCTTGAGCTACTTGGAGAGTGGATGAAGGTTGCACGTTGGCTTCCTCGCGTCAAAGATGATCCATCCGAGAGTATGTGCTTCAAGCTTCAGCTTCAAAACTGAAGTAACTAGGGTACTTAGTTTGCTAATCTAAGTAGCCTAGGTGATATAGAGTAGCTAATAAATTGTTTTATCTCATTAGATCCTTTGTTTCACAACACATATGAGGGTAAGGATCACTTGAGGAAGAAGGAGAGAAAATGAAGAGAGAGAATGAAAACTTGCAAATGAGCTAGGTTCTCTGAGCGAAGAATGGCTCAAGACTTTTTCTCATTGAAGCATAGAAATAAATCATAATATTAAATCCCCACCATGCTTCAATAGTAATGCCAAACCAATAAATAAATACCTAAGCTATTCCTCACACCATACCACAAAAATCTCCTCCAATTTCTACCTTATTAATCCATTTAAGAAATAGATAAATCAATAATGAGGTGTCCCCTTCTAGAAGCATGTCTTGCCAAATTACAAGAATGCCCTCACCGTATATACATACCCGTATTCATATTCCAAAAAATACGAATACAATGAGATGATAACAATCCAATAATATAATCCTAGGATCCGGCTTAAACCAAAACCCACTAGTATTATCCGCCCGAACAGCATCCGTGTAGCCAGTACACGTATGTGATCGGAACCCTGCCGTAAAACTATACAGGCTCTACATCTTTTTGCCCGAAGCAGAGAAACTCTCTGTGTGGGACTCTAAAGACTCGACAGTACGCTGGCAGTGGGTTTAACCACAAGCACGTCAGCGGTACTAGCTGCACGTAACGGCTACCCAGGTATCTGTCGATAAGAAGGTCGATGAGCAAACTCATCTGAACGCCTACTGAGCCTATCTATGTCAATCTCCGTACAGTCTGGTCTGTTCGTCTAAGATACTCGCATATCGTGCCTAGGGGGCTGATAAACGTCAGACCCCTAATAGCGTAATAAGTCGTACCGGAGTAGAGCCCAATATACCTTGAGAAACTACTGGAGTACCTACCAGTAAATCTCGCTTCCCCTGGCCAGAGACTTTGTGTAATGGCTTTCCGAACACAGCGCGATATCAACCCTCAATACCGGGAGAGACGAATCATATCTAATCGCTACTGCCTCCAAGTACTTCAGGATAGCACCCAACTACTACCTATTTGCACGACTCCTTTGAGCCGTGGTAGGTTAGTAATCAAATAACAGTGGGAACACACTCGAGGCGAAGTGCGATGTCAAGTCAACGGACTAAGCTGTACTCATATCACCTAGGAACTGCTGCCTGACGATAGGTATAATACCAACCAGCAGTTCCCAACGAGTCCTGTCCAGTGTAACTCATAACCTAGTGAGCACCTACATACTATCTCTAGTATAATGTACTAATGGCTGTGGGATAGACCATCTCCCCTGCTGGGATGCGAAGCGTATATACACTAGTCTACTCTGGAGTATTGATACCCTGTCTTGATAATCCTGTGACTAGGGACTTGTTTAAGGATGTGCTTATAGACTACCCAGCCCCCACTAGTGTGACTGCCGTCACAACGCTGGTAGTCAAGCAAAGATCCTAAGGCCTCTACCAATATGTATAAGCGACATGCTAAAAGAAACACATGCACATATTGAGGTAGAATCAAACCAAGTAGCAGACTACCATTTTGAGCAGGACTGTTATTATAACTGTGAATATTTCAAGCTTTCAATATATAATATACAAACCAGTATGATACAATAATGGCCTCTAAGACATATCTCACTAACATGGAGACGTTCGCCCGGATGCGGGCGATGACAGTGGTGGGGAAGGTCGGCCGAAGGTGGCAATGGAGACGGTTGGCCGGCGGCGGTTGGCGACGGTGGTGGGGATGGAGGCGTTAGTCCTAAGTCATTTGAAAATACAATTCCAGAATTTGAAAATTCATGTTAGAGCCAAGTCATTTAAAATTGGAATTTGCTTAATAGTGTTGGTCGAAACCAGCATTTAGAATATGGGAATTTGGATTTTAGAATTCACCATTCAACTTATAACACAAAAATGAGAAAACCAATCAATCTTCAAATCATTATGTACCCCTAGGTTTTCTAAAATGCCATAGTATACATAATAGATAAAAATTTAAATAAACCTTCCTACCTGG
This sequence comes from Agapanthus africanus, assembly GCA_030015575.1. Lineage (NCBI taxonomy): Eukaryota > Viridiplantae > Streptophyta > Magnoliopsida > Asparagales > Amaryllidaceae > Agapanthus > Agapanthus africanus. The sequence continues at coordinate 354,126,130 of CM057351.1, forward strand.
GATAGCCACCACCAGCTGCTGCTACCATTAACTGAACATCACTGCCACCGCCGGCCGGCCGGCCGCCGTCGCCGCCGTCGCCAGACGACTGCCCCCACCACCGTCGCCGGACGATTGCCGCTGCCAGTCGACCGTTGTTGCCACCGGCAGACCGTCTTCATCCTGTTTGTTACCACCATTGCCGCTGCCATCGACGGACACCGCCGCCTATCACCGGTCGTCGTCGTCCCTGTTCGTCGCCACCGCCGCCGCCCCGTTGCCGTCCCCTATCGCTCCGTTGCCGACCCCGATCGTCGCCACCATCGCCGCCTCCGACCGCCGGTCTACCATCCTCGTCGTCGGCCGACGGTCGCCTTCGTCGCCACCGGTAATCCTCCACCGCTCGTCTGTTTGCCTGTGATTGATTATCGGAGATCGCTGGTGATCGACCACTTGCCGATAATCGACCGTTTGTTGGTGATCGACCGTCGGAGATCACCCTTTTGCCAGTGATCGATCGCTCGACTGTCTGCTAGCAACCGCCGTCTCGACCGACCGAAAACTGGCGAACCATCACCGGTGACTGCCGCCCGATCAACCGCTAATGATCGAACGTGTCTGATTGTCCGCTGGCAACTGCCCGCCGTCCGACCAACCACCGGCGACCGCGGTAGGTACCGTCCGCCGGCGACAACCAACCATTCGCAATATCCGCAACCGATAAATCGCTGATAGACCACCGACGACGGACCAAAAACCAACGACTTGAGGTCAGTGGCATGGATGGCTGCCGACGACCGAACATAGACCGACGATCGATAACTGACTGCCGCTGTTACCATCCCCCGGCGACCGCCGCTCGACTGTCCGCTGACGACAACCAACAATTGGCGATATCTGCAACTGATAAATCTCCAATAGATCGCCGGCGACCGACCAAAAACCAACAACTGGAGACCGGTGGCATGACCAACCGCCGACAGTCGAGCATCGACCGACGATCGACAACCGATCGAACGCCGCAGCCGATCCGTCTCGATGATGACTCTCTCTTACTGTCATCAATTATTTTCGAGTCTTTATATACTAATTATAATATTATTTATTTCAAGTTCTACGATTTAGAAATTAAATGACTGGCAATTGATTTGGAAACGGAGTATTTTTAAATGATTTGGGCCCAATCTTGACATTTCTATTAACTCACCTTGAAAAAAAAGTTTTCTAGTTAAAACAGAGGCAAATATGTCCCCAATCATCCGGATATGTTAATCCTGTACACATGATACAAACTTGGGATTCTTCTCAGAGCCCAATGTTTTTGTTGCTGGAAGCATACAAGTTGTTTGCTGTCAACGCACGGCAAAGGAAAACAGGGTCCACATGCATGTGGGACCCACCCACGCCCCATCCCCCGCCCCCAAAAAAATCCAAATCCAAAACCAAAACAAAAACAAGCCTCATTTTAACCTTGTTGACAACTAGAGATCGAGTAATTTCCATTTATGCTGGTGCTACATGCAAGTGCTACTGCTTGATGCTACTACCTAAAGGGCTGACGTCCTAAGATCTTGATTTTTCAAGAACAACTGACACTTTGAGTAAGTAAACTGAGTGAGAGAGTGTAGATCCCTTTACAAGCGAACGGAGCGAGTAATATCGACAAGCACTTCTTCCAGGACTGGTCTCAACATTTATATTCGACTGGGTCGAGAACTACATATTCTTTTCCCCCTCAAACCACTTGGACAAATATTATAGACATATATATAAAACGGGAAGTGATCCGTTGCAACCGGTTTGCATAATAAAAAAAAACGTGAACTCTTAAACGACGTAAGATTTGAACGATTCAAACCGTTTGTAACAACCGCAAAATCCATGTATTTTCTTTATAATTTTCTTTTTTTAATAGAACCCTTTTCATTGAATTGGGTGTGTATAAATTTTTTTCCTCCAATTTAGGTGCATGATCAATTCTTGTATATCATAGGACCAAGCTCCTGTTGTTGTAAAGTATTTTCCATTTTAAAGTGTAGTATGCATGTGTATTGTGTATTTTTGAATTGTTTTGATCCATTCTATATATTATTAGGAGCAGTTACGAATTTATTTACTTTGATTTTGTTGATGTGTTGTATAACATATTGTCATTAAATTATAGATTACGGATTCTATTTATATTTAAATCATAATAAGTATTACATTCTAACACATTAGTTTTATACAGTTATCTATACGAAGATTATAATAAATATTAAATATTACAATTTTTTTTAAAAGTACCTATTGTTATTAGAATAAAATATTATTAAGATTAAGTTGGTTGTAAGTTGTTTATTCTTAAATATTGTTTACATGTCTACAGCATTAAATATTTTGTATATGTTATTTATGTTTTAGTATCAAGAATTTATGAATATGTATAAATATTATATTAATTAATATTATTTTTAGATTATATTTATGATACACATGTACAATTAGTTGATTAGATCTTATCTCTTTGTTGGGATTCAAAATCAGATCCTTGAACTTTCTCATTGGAATCTCACTATCTATTCTTTTTATACGAGAAGAAAAAACCATTTTCTTTTATTCTGTCGTAACTCAAAAACACCTCAATCTTGAGAAGAACGATCCCCTCTGCATCTTCCTCATCTTCAACATTTCATCTCTTTAATATTTAGGAGATCAACACCTAAGGAGAATGGAAGGCCACCGATCTTGAAATTCAGTTTCGAAGCTATCTCTATCGGTTTGTGACTCGATATTTAGATATCAAGTTCGCTAATAGTAATCCCCCATCTCCTCCTTTTTCTCTCTCGTCGTCTTGTTCTTCAAGTAACTGTCTTTGCACGATCTTGTATTAGTAGTCTCTAGATTTTTCTTTTTCTAAATTATAATAAATTTTATATATTTCATATTATATGTATATCATTAATTTTTATGGTTGTATGTTTTTATGAATTTTAATTAACATGCAAATAAAGAGAATGCAAAGCATATTGTATTAGATATTAATGTTATTTAATATAATTGATATTTTAGAATTTGGAAAACATATAAAAGGAATTTTTTTAGAATAAACCTATTTAAAAAAATATTATTAAAAAAAGGAACTTTCAAAAAAATTTACAAAAATAGGCTAGTTTCACTGGGCGCCACGTTGCTGGCAGTTTTTTTAAATTTTTTTTAAATGGACGCATTTTGGAAGTGTCCCCTTACAAATGTATGGATCGTACTTCCAAACCACGCCCCATACATTTATGTTGCAGCTTGAGATGAAATGTATGGACGCAGTTTGTAATCGCACCCCATACATTTTGGATCCCCTCTCTTGCTCTCTCCTCTCTCCTCTCGATCCTATCTCTCTCTCTCTCTCTTAGACCCCACTCTCTCCTATCGATCTTATCTCTCTTTCTCTCACATACTTCTTTCTCTCCCGATCTTTCTCGCTCAGCCACACAAATGTAATGTATTGGGCGCACTTCCAAAGTGCGCCCCATATAAATTTTTGTAAAAAACCCGTCAGCTCCAACACTGTTGGAGCTGACGTGGCCAAAAGTGACCTACTTTGTAAAAAATTTTGAAAGTGACTTTTTTTAATAATATTTTTAAATTGGTTTATTTTAAAAAATTATCCAATATAAAATATTATTAAGATTATTAGTTGTTGACATGTCATTACTAAAATAGGGGGTTGCCCCTACGGATAACGAAATCCGTAGGGGCAGATTTCTTTTGGCCCTATGGATTAGCCCGTAGGGCCAAAAGGTTGCCCTTACGGTCCTTACATATTAAATTAAAAAATATTAAATCGTAAATTGTTGTTTGCACCCACGGAGCCGCAAACCAAGAACTTACGGACTAATCCGTAGGGGCATCTAAATATGGATTTAATTAAAAAGGCACAGATCGATCCTACGCTGATTATCTTATCGACTCTCGCGCGCGAACCCGAAATCCCCAAATCATCGTTCCCGCCGATCGCCAAATCTCTCGTCGCCGTTCTCGTCGTCGCCAGCGCAGGCCGTTTCGTCGTCACCACCGCCTGGTTCTTCCTCGTCGCCGTTTTCGTCGTCGCCTCCGTTTCGTCATCGCCACCGATCGATCTCTCCTCCACTGCACAGGTTAGGAAGTCTTCAATTAAACAGATTTTTGATTATTTTAGGGCTAGGGTTCATGGTTTGGGTACCGATGAGGCATCGGTAAGGGTTAGCATTAGGGTTAGGGTTGCGGTTGGGGCTGGGGCTGGGGCTGGGGCTGCGGTTGGGGCTGGGGCTGGGGCTGGGGCTGCGGTTGGGGTTGGGGTTAGGGTTGGGGTTGGGGTTCGGCTGGGGCTGGGGCTGGGGTTAGGGTTAGGGTTAGGGTTGGGGTTTGGCTGGGGCTGGGGCTGTGGTTGTGGTTAGGGTTGGGGTTGGGGTTCTTAAATTTTAGAGTATGATAGGTGTGCTACTAATTTTTGTGGGGAAAAGTGTGTGAGAGCATGAACTGCAGATCGGTTCAAATTAGAGCTGAAAATTGAAAATGTTGCTTGCATTTTACTCAGGCGTAACTCTTGAACGAATAGATTCTGATGGTGCAGTGCATGTTAAGATACGGACTGCTTTTTTTTTGTGGGAAAACTGGTTTCAAGGGACGGAGATTTTATTTATGATCTGCTGAGTGCAACTGCATATACAACAGAGACAGCAAAGCTGAATACACTTTTATTTTTAGCAAAAGTAATTAAAAATTTAGAGCTTGGAATTGAATTCCTTGAATGTAACTTTGATGTATGGTAAATTTGTTATACTTGATTTTGCACCATCTACATTCAATTCGTGCCTATCTTTGTGAGGTTTTACCCAGCGGGTATATCCAATCAGGTTAAATTTGTTAACTCGATAGATAATATTCAGTATACAGGCTAGTTGAGGATAAGGATTGCTTCCTGTGTGTCAGGACCGGGTTTCTGATACCAGTTATATTTTATTTAAATACTTCGTATAGTCTATATGACGAGAATATTCAATCGTATGATAACCGATAGAAGCCTTACCCCCAACATCCGAAACACACACACACAACAAGAATACACAACAAACGCATCATTAGAGAGTGATTCAAGATGTTCAAGTTAAAACCAATATATGATACTCGATGACAATATGAAACTTTCATATTCTCTTCGATACTCATATATGAAACTAAAAGCGCCACTTAGTCCCCGTCTATCGGTTAACATACGTTCGATATTCGTCGTGACATAGAACTATACGATGGTTGTTAAATATCGGACGGTATAGCTCGATACTAACAACCGTCGTATAGTCTATATGATGAGAAGATTCAATCGTATGATAACCGATAGATTTGTCCCGTGTGGACAAGTTAGGAATATATAAAGCAACTACCTTCATTCACTTGTGTTTTCATCCGTTTCGAGATATTTCGTCGGTATCTTTCCGCTGGTTCTCCGTGTACAAAAATAGATTAGATGTTCATTTCAACGTTGTTTCACAGCTTTGAAATGATTATCTATTCTATTACAGTTTACTCGGAGAACAGCGGGGAGGTGCTGCTGAAATTTACTCGAAACGGTTGAAAGCACAAGCGAATGGGTGTTCGCTCTATACATTCTTAATAGGATAGAAGCCTTACCCCCGACAGCCGAAACACACACACACAACAAGAATACACAACAAACGCATCATTAGAGAATGATTCAAGATGTTCAAGTTAAAACTAATATATGATACTCGATGATAATATGAAACTTTCATATTCTCATCGATACTCATATATGAAACTAAAAGCGCCACTTAGTCCCCGTCTATCGGTTAACATACGTTCGATGTTCGTCGTGACATAGAACTATACGATGGTTTTTAAATATCGAACGGTATAGCTCGATACTAACAACCGTCGTATAGTCTATGTGACGAGAAGATTCAATCGTATGATAACCGATAGATTTGTCCCTTGTGAACAAGTTAGGAATGTATAAAGCAAACACGTTCATTCACTTGTGTTTTCATCCGTTTCGAGATATTTCATCAGTATCTTTCCGTTTGTTCTCCGTGTACAAAGATAGATTAGATGTTCATTTTAACGTTGTTTCACAGCTTTGAAATGATTATCTATTCTAATACAGTGTACTCGGAGAACAGCGGGGAGGTGCTGCCGAAATTTACTCGAAACGGTAGCGAATGGGTGTTCGCTCTATACATTCTTAATGGGATAGAAGCCTTACCCCCGACAGCCGAAACACACACACATACAACAAGAATACACAAGAAACGCATCATTAGAGAGTGATTCAAGATGTTCAAGTTAAAAACAATATATAATACTCGATGACAATATGAAACTTTCATATTCTCATCGATACTCATATATGAAACTAAAAGCGCCACTTAGTCCCCGTCTATCGGTTAACATACGTTCGATATTTGTCGTGACATAGAACTATACGAAGGTTGTTAAATATCGGACGGTATAGCTCGATACTAACAACCGTCGTATAGTCTATGTGACGAGAAGATTCAATCGTATGATAACCGATAGATTTGTCCCGTGTGGACAAATTAGGAATGTATAAAGCGAACACCTTCATTCACTTGTGTTTTCATCCGTTTCGAGATATTTCGTCGGTACCTTTCCGCTGGTTCTCCGTGTACAAAGATAGATTAGATGTTCATTTCAACGTTGTTTCACAGTTTTGAAATGATTATCTATTCTATTACAGTGTACTCGGAGAACAGCGGGGAGGTGCTGCCAAAATTTACTCGAAACGGTTGAAAGCACAAGCGAATGGGTGCTCGCTCTATACATTCTTAATGGGATAGAAGCCTTACCCTCGACAGCCGAAACACACACACATAAAATAAGAATACACAACAAACACATCATTAGAGAGTGATTCAAGATGTTCAAGTTAAAACCAATATATGATACTCGATGATAATATGAAACTTTCATATTCTCATCGATACTCATATATGAAACTAAAAGCGCCACTTAGTCCCCGTCTATCGGTTAACATACGTTCGATATTCGTCGTGACATAGAACTATACGAAGGTTATTAAATATCGGACGGTATAGCTTGATACTAACAACCGTCGTATAGTCTATGTGATGAGAAGATTCAATCGTATGATAACTGATAGATTTGTCCCGTGTGGACAAGTTAGGAATGTATAAAGCAAACACCTTCATTCATTTGTGTTTTCATCCGTTTCGAGATATTTCGTCGGTACTTTTCCGCTGGTTCTCCGTGTACAAAGATAGATTAGATGTTCATTTCAACGTTGTTTCATAGTTTTGAAATGATTATCTATTCTATTACAGTGTACTCGGAGAACAGCGGGGAGGTGCTGCCGAAATTTACTTGAAACGGTTGAAAGCACAAGTGAATGGGTGTTCGCTCTATACATTCTTAATGGGATAGAAGCCTTACCCCCGACAGCCGAAACACACACACACAATAAGAATACACAACAAACGCATCATTAGAGAGTGATTCAAGATGTTCAAGTTAAAACCAATATATGATACTCGATGATAATATGAAACTTTCATATTCTCATCGATACTCATATATGAAACTAAAAGCGCCACTTAGCCCCCGTCTATCGGTTAACATACGTTTGATATTCGTCGTGACATAGAACTATACGATGGTTTTTAAATATCGAACGGTATAGCTCGATACTAACAACCGTCGTATAGTCTATGTGACGAGAAGATTCAATCATATGATAACCGATAGATTTATCCCGTGTGGACAAGTTAGGAATGTATAAAGTAAACACCTTCATTCACTTGTGTTTTCATCCGTTTCGAGATATTTCGTCGGTAGCTTTCCGCTGGTTCTCCGTGTACAAAGATAGATTAGATGTTCATTTCAACGTTGTTTCACAGCTTTGAAATGATTATCTATTCTATTACAGTGTACTCGGAGAACAGCGGGGAGGTGCTGCCGAAATTTACTCGAAACGGTTGAAAGCACAAGCGAATGGGTGTTCGCTCTATACATTCTTAATGGGATAGAAGCCTTACCCCCGACAGCCGAAACACATACATACAATAAGAATACACAACAAACGCATCATTAGAGAGTGATTCAAGATGTTCAAGTTAAAACCAATATATGATACTCGATGATAATATGAAACTTTCATATTCTCATCGATACTCATATATGAAAGTAAAAGCTCCAATTAGTCCCAGTCTATCGGTTAATATACGTTCGATAATTTATTCTTTTCAACGACAAATGCACACACAAAGTATATACACGGATTTTCTCCTTTGTCAGTAACTATCCCGTTCTTAGATTTCTCAATATAGTCACCATAACCTACAATTTATATGTTATACGGTCTAACATGGCCCATGAGTACGTCAGAGTTAAGGACTGGATGTATGTGGATTGGTAACAACGTATGCAACCTAAGTTTGTCGCAGGAGTTGCCCCTACGGATATTGGAATCCGTAGGGGCATATTTAACTTGGCCCTACGGATTAATCCGTAGGGCTAAAAGGTTGCCCCTACGGGCACAGACGTCCAAGAATAAAAATATTAATTCTTAATTTGGTGTTTGCCCCTACGGAGCCGCAAACAAAGGACCTACGGGTATATCCGTAGGGGCAAGTAAATATCGATTTAACAAAAACCCAGATCGATCGCCTACGCTCGATCACTTTCTCTCTCTCTCGATCGCGCGCAAAAAAATTCCCTAATTCGCCACGCCGTCGTCGCCAACGTCGTTCTCCTCGTCGCCACCGCCGGTTTCGTCGCCACCTCAGCTCTCGTCGCCACCGCGGTTCAGGTCGTCGCCCCAGCCCCAGCGCAGCAGCGGTTCAGGTGAGTAAATCTTTGGATTACTTTGGGCTTAGGGTTCAGGTGAGGTAAATTAAAGAATTTTGGGATTATTTTGGGCTTAGGGTTCATGGCGCGCGAGTTGGGGTTGGGCAGGGGTCGCGGTCGCAGTCGGGGTCAGGGTCGGGGTAGGGTTAGGGTTGGGGTTCGGCTGCTGTGGGGTGGGGCTGGGGTTAGGGTTTGCCTTAGGGTTGGTGTTGGGGTTTAGCTGGCCGCACTGGGTTTAGGGTTAGGTTGGGGCTGGGCTGGGGCTGGGGCTGGGGGCGGGGGCTGGGGCTGGGTTGGGGTTAAGTGGTGGGGAGTTGGAAAAAAACAAGAAAATGAAAGAGGGTTGCATGCATATACACATTCTCACATATTGGCCATTTATGTAGTTATTTCAATGACGACTGTGATCTTGATTTATGTTGTCACACTACACTTTTGGATTACAAGCGGCATTGTAGTGTTCCTCAATGTGGGCAGCCATACAACCCTGAGGATATGGATAATGCTCTCCTTCAAATTGTTCGGCTAAGGGAGAGGCTGTACCATCTGCAAGACCTAGTGTGCCTTGGATGCAGACAAGTTAATGTCGTGCATTTGGCTGAGCAATGTGTATGCGGTGGCTTATTCAAGTGCAAAGAACCTTTGTCTGAATTTCTAAGCAAAATGCAGGTGTTTTAGGATATAGCCGTTCGCCAAAACTTTCGATTGTTACAGGATTGTACATCATGGATTTTAGAAGTGAGGTGATGATCAATTTATTGGCGCATTATCATTATTTGTACATAAGTGGGAGGTGTGATTATACATGTTTATAATTATTGAACGGTTGTAATTGTAGTATCCCCCAGTTAACGAATTCTTGTGTATGAGTTAGAGAAGAGTGTACATATGTTATAACATACCTTGACTGTAGTGAACTGTGAGGATCATGCCTCCGAAGAATTTTTTTTTCTCAAAATTTAAATTTTTAGTTTGGACGAGTATTGCTGCCGAAGGCTAGTGATTTGGTACTAAATGCTGTTGAATTGCTTGAATTATTAAGCAACTTGGGGTTAGGGTTAGGTGGATTGATGACAACAAAATACCATAATTTATAACTATATTACTCATATAATGTGTATGTCATGTGAAAGGTAGATGAAGGTCGAGGCAAGCACAACAAATTTGTTGGATGGGACAATGTCAATAGGAGATTAATGCTATTTGGAAAAATAATAATTCAAAAACATAGTGGAGTTTCCGATTGGTGGCATGGACTAGTTTGATATATGTAGTTGGTTTGATTTATGAAAAAATAGGGAGACAACATCCATGTATGCATATAGGTAACATCTGCCAATATGCCATATCCAGACCGCAATCTATTTTTGCCTATTGGCTAATATGAAAATATCGGCCCGCGTATATGACATAATCAATCTATTTGTAGTTTTAATTGTTGATTGTTATAGATGAATACCATTGCAATAATAGTTTTTGGTTGATGAATGCTATTGCAATGTAGGATGATCAGTTCTATCAATCTTGATCTCGATGGTTTAAAATCATGTTACACATACAACACGAATGCACAACAAACGCATAATTAGAGAGCGACTCGAGATATTCAGGTTAAAACCAATATATGATACTCGATGATAATATGAAACCTTCATATTCCCATCGATACTCATATATGAAACTAAAAGCGCCACTTAGTCCCCGTCTATCGGTTAACATACGTGCGATGCTTGTCGTGACCTAGAACTATACGAAGGTTGTTAAATATCGGACAGTATAGCTCGATACTAACAACCGTCGTATAGTCTACGCGACGAGAAAATTCAATCGTATGGTAACCCATAGATTTGTCCCGTGTGGACAAGTTAAGAATGTATAAAGCAAACGTCTTCATTCACTTGTGTTTTCATCCGTTTCGAGATATTTCGTCGGTACCTTTCCGCTGGTTCTCCGTGTACAAAGATAGATTAGATGTTCATTTCAACGTTGTTTCACAGTTTTGAAATGATTATCTATTCTATTACAGTGTACTCGGAGAACAGCGGGGAGGTGCTGCCGAAATTTACTCGAAACGGTTGAAAGCACAAGTGATGGGCGTTCGCTCTATACATTCTTAATGGGATAGAAGCCTGCCCCCGACAGCCGGAACACACACATACAACAAGAATACACAACAAACGCATAATTAGAGAGCGACTCGAGATGTTCGGGTTAAAACCAATATATGATACTCGATGATAATATGAAACCTTCATATTCCCATCGATACTCATATATGAAACTAAAAGCGCCACTTAGTCCCCGTCTATCGGTTAACATACGTGCGATACTCGTCGTGACCTAGAACTATACGAAGGTTGTTAAATATAGGACAGTATGGCTCGATACTAACAACCGTCGTATAGTCTACGCGACGAGAAAATTCAATCGTATGGTAACCCATAGATTTGTCCCGTGTGGACAAGTTAAGAATGTATAAAGCAAACGCCTTCATTCACTTGTGTTTTCATCCGTTTCGAGATATTTCGTCGGTACCTTTCCGCTGGTTCTCCGTGTACAAAGATAGATTAGATGTTTATTTCAACATTGTTTCACAGCTTTGAAATGATTATCTATTCTATTACAGTGTACTCGGAGAACAGCGGGGAGGTGCTGCCGAAATTTACTTGAAACAGTTGAAAGCACAAGTGATGGGCGTTCGCTCTATACATTCTTAATGGGATAGAAGCCTACCCCGACAGCCGGAACACACACATACAACAAGAATACACAACAAACGCATAATTAGAGAGCGACTCGAGATGTTCGGGTTAAAACCAATATATGATACTCGATGATAATATGAAACCTTCATATTCCCATCGATACTCGTATATGAAACTAAAAGCGCCACTTAGTCCCCGTCTATCGGTTAACATACGTGCGATGCTCGTCGTGACCTAGAACTATACGAAGGTTGTTAAATATTGGACAATATAGCTCGATACTAACAACCGTCGTATAGTCTACGCGACGAGAAAATTCAATCGTATGGTAACCCATAGATTTGTCCCGTGTGGACAAGTTAAGAATGTATAAAGCAAACGCCTTCATTTACTTGTGTTTTCATCCGTTTCGAGATATTTCGTCGGTACCTTTCCGCTGGTTCTCCGTGTACAAAGATAGATTAGATGTTCATTTCAACGTTGTTTCACAGCTTTGAAATGATTATCTATTCTATTACAGTGTACTCGGAGAACAACGGGGAGGTGCTGTCGAAATTTACTCGAAACGGTTGAAAGCACAAGTGATGGGCGTTCGCTCTATACATTCTTAATGGGATAGAAGCCTACCCCAGACAGCCGGAACACACACATACAAACGCATAATTAGAGAGTGATTCGAGATGTTCGGGTTAAAACCAATATATAATAATATGAAATCTTCATATTCCCATCGATACTCAGATATGAAACTAAAAGCGCCACTTAGTCCCCGTCTATCGGTTAACATAACGTGCGATAATTTATTCTTTTCAACGACAAACGCACACACAAAGCATATACACGAATTTTCTCCTTTGTCAGTAACTATCCCGTTCTTATATTTCTCAATATAGTCAGCATAACCTACAATTTATATGTTATTCAGTCTAACATGGCCCATGAGTACGTCAGAGTTAAGGACTGGATGTATGTGGATTGGAAACAACGTATGCAACCTAAGTTTGTCGCAGGAGTTGCTGCTTTCCTTGAATTTGCACGCACACATAATAAGATCATAATAGAGAAGATTCTCTGTCCGTGCGATAGATGTGGCAATAAGTACTGGCAGAAGGTAGAATTGGCAGAGCTTCATATTGTAAAATATGGGTTTACTAGACTTTATTCAAGTTGGAAATATCACGGGGAAGGAGAAGAATGCAGTACTGCGGTAGAAGAAGAAGGAGAACACGATAATGCGGCAGGAGAAGAAGAATTCGGTAATACTGCAGGAGACGGAAATTTATTTCCATCAGAAGAAATGGAGGATATGGTAGAGGCTGCCCTAGGTGAATCTATTCGTACCGAAGATGACATTCCTTCAGGTCAAGGACCGCGTGCGGATAAATATGAAAATTTCATGAATGATGCTAGGAAACCAATTTATGAGAATGCGAAGTATTCCACCCTCTCATGGTTCGTCCAACTTTTTCAGATTAAGTGCCTAAATGGATGGAGCAATAAGTCATTCACAATGCTTCTTTCGTTCTTGAAAGATTCTATGCCTCCGGGAAATAATGTGCCCGAAAGCTGGTACGAAGCCCAGAAAATGATGTCTGATTTGGGTCTAAAGTGTGAGAAGATTCAAGCATGTCCTAAAAATTGCGTGTTGTACCGGAAAGAGAATTCAGATTTGAAAGAGTGTCCAACATGCGGAGAGGCCAGGTATAAGCCGAAAGATTCTGATAAGAAGCCTGATATACCTGTGAAGATAGCACGATATTTTCCCATAACACAGAGGCTACAGAGGCTATTCAGGTGCAAGAAAACAGCCGAGGCAATGATTTGGCATCACCGTGCTCCTCCAAGCGAAAATGGAAAAATGAGCCATCCAAGAGATTCACCGGCATGGAAGGATTTCGATAGGAGGCACGCAATATTCAGTAGCGATCCTCGCAATGTCCGGCTCGGACTGGCTACCGATGGCTTCTGCCCATTCAACTATATGGCTGGAAGTCACAGTACATGGCCCGTTGTAATGATAATTTATAATCTGTCGCCTTGGTTGGCTATGGACCAATCATACTTTATGATGCCTCTTCTTATCGACGGACCAAACTCACCGGGGAACAATATCGACGTCTATCTCCGACCTCTGATCGAGGAGCTGAAAACTTTGTTCATTGATGGTGTAGAGACATATGATTCAAACACAAATACAACCTTCATACTGCGTGCGGCTTTAATGTGGACAATTAATGACTTTCCTGCATATGGAATGCTATCAGGTTGGTCCGTACATGGTCACAAAGCATGTCCTCATTGCCATGAACACACAGCATCAAAATTTTTGAATTTTAGCAGGAAGGTTTGTTATTGCGGCCATCGACGTTTTCTACCTCCAGACCACCCCTATAGGTTAGACACGGTTCACTTTGATAGTCATCAGGAGCTTCTTGAACCTCCATCCCCATTATCCGGAGAGGACGTGACTGATAAATGGGATGGTTACAATAACGTGACCTTCGGGATGGATCCGACGAAACAGGTCAAACCACAATATTGGAACAAGTTAAGCATTTTCTTCGAGCTTCCGTACTGGTCTACAAATTCAGCGCGTCATTGTCTGGACGTCATGCATATAGAGAAGGGAGTATCAGAGCACATACTTAACTTGCTTCTGTGTAAAGACGGGAAATCGAAAGACAACATGAATGCTCGGATGGATCTACAAGAGTGGGGAATAAGAAGTGAATTGCACCCTAGACCGGTAGCGGGTAAACCGGGCAAGTTTGTACTTCCCAATGCCGCTTATCATATGTCACAACCGGAGAAGAAAAGATTCCTGCAGGTGTTGCATGATTTGAAAGTGCCCACAGGTTTCTCAGGATCATTCAGTAAGAAAATAAAAATTGTGAAGGGCAAGATCGATGGGCTGAAAAGTCATGATCACCATGTTATCGTGGAGCATCTTCTTCCATTAGCCCTCAGAACTTCTCTCCCCGACTCGGTTGGTCTAGTAATCAACGACCTATGTTGTTTTTTCAGGGAGTTGTGTGCTAAAACACTGGAGGTTGCGACGCTGGATAAACTAGAAAATTCTATTGCGTTGATACTTTGCAAGTTTGAGCGTATTTTCCCACCGTCATTTTTCGATATCATAATACACTTGACGGTTCATCTTGCAACTGAGGCGAAGTTAGCCGGACCAGTACAATATCGATGGATGTATCCCGTCGAGAGGTACGTGTAATTTTTCGTTTCGCGCAATTTATAAATTTATTGTTGTCATGTATGCCCGTATTTATTTATTCAACATATTCTCATTAGGTACCTCTACACTCTTAAGAAGTATATACGTAATAAAAATCGACCAGAGGGTTCTATCATGCAAGGTTATCTTCTTGATGAAGCAACCACATTTTGTTCCCGCTATCTGGACGAGAATATTGAGACAAGGCTTAACCGACCACGAAGAATTCAAGACGGGCCATATGGTAAAGCCGAGTATAAGAGGGTAGACACTATGTTTATCAACAAGGTATACCGGTTTATCTTGCTTAATTGCGCACATCTTGAACAAATTAGAGAGTAAGTTCTTTTGGATTAATTATTATATCTGTGTTTGTGTGTGTATGAAATGACATAATATTAATGTCACAATTACTTGTCGAAAACAGAACTCATTTTAACGAGGCTCGTGAGGGGCATCCTGATTGGAACGAAGAACGTTTAGAAAAATACCATCAGGATAATTTTTGTGATTGGGTCACAGATCATGTAAGTTATTCGAATAACATTTTATTGCTATCAGTTTTAATCTAAACTTGTATCGTTATGTATTTTGTCGTAAAATTTGTTCTGTTAGATCCACGATCCGAACTTGTCTGCATCATTTGAGAGTGATTCAAGATGTTTAGCTCAATTTCCTAGTATGGAGGTTGCATATTACAAAGGATTTGGTGTCCTTGGATACAAATTCGAAGTTAAGGACATAGAAACATCTAGAACCACTCAGAATAGTAGGATTGCGACGGTAGGATCGGACGGTGTGATTTACTATGGGTACTTAAATTGTATACTCGGCATTCACTATCCCGGACGATCAGAACCCTTTTATATATTCCAGTGTACTTGGTACGATCCGCGAACCGATACGGACAGGTGGAGAAGCAGTCTTGGGACTTGGAAAGATGAATATGGATTGACCAGTGTGAACACACTTCGATTTTACGGTCAGGACGATCCGTTTATCTTTCCGAACCAAGCGTTCCAAGTATACTACTCACAGTGTTTGAAGCATCCGGGGTGGAATGTTGTATGCCGATGGAAACCTAGAGATGTCTACGATGTCCCAGAATACGAGGACAGCGATGAGGACGAAGAAGAGAGAAGGCTTAAAGTGCTCCGACCGTCTGTTTCGAAGGACGGGTTGTCTTCGACCGATCATGAAGTTACGTGGGTTAGAAATGACATCGACGATGAAATCCAAGTAGATATGTATGATGCGCCCACGAAACGAAAAAGGTTATCAGTAATGTTATATTATTACTTCACATTTTACGCTTTAGATCATATATAATCAATACTTTTAATGATTGTCTAATGCGTCCACGAACCGTTTATCTAGATTTGATGAAGATGTCGGGAGCAGCGAGGGGCGGCAGGAGCTCCAGCCGCGGCAGAGGCAGAGGCAGGGGCAGAGCGGTTCTGCCGCCCGGAGAGCTCCGTAGGGAGCTTCAGAGGGCCGGTCTTGCACCCAGATCGGAGACCCTTTCGGATGCCTCCTTCCGTGTTGATTTGGCCACACCTCCAGGTATACTGCACGCATATCCATTTTGAATGTAATATTACAGATATTCATGCATGTTTATGTCAAAATTACTTATATTGTCAATGTTTGATTGTCTAGTTGTTGGTGATGCGTCCATATCTGGGACAGAGGCCACCCCCGCTCCTCCAGGTATGTTTATATATCATATAGTGTATGTATATTGATTTAGAATGCTATATCATAAATACACACATTCCTTTTGCTCTTACTTAACAATTTTTATTATTGTCTAGCTGTAGGTGGTGACACCACCGCACCTGCGGGTATGTTTATATATCCTATAGTGCATGCATATTGATTTAGAACGTTATATTATTGATCTACACATTCTTTTTGCAATTACTTATAAAATCTATTTTTAATTGTCTAATTATAGGTGGTGCGTCCACACCTTCCACAGGGGCCACTCCTGCCGCTTCCATACCCTCCGCATCGTCTGCAGGTTAGTATGAATAAATTTAAAATATTTATTCATTTTACATATGCTCTATAGAATAAATATGAACTTCATGGAAATTTAGCGTCGATATTTATTTTATAGTTGGAGGGGATGCGTCCGGGTCCGGGACCCCGGTTGTTCCTCACCGGAGGAACTATCGTCCCGCTCGTGCCGCTGCTCGGGCCTAAGCTCGTGCGCTAGTCACCGAAGGTATATATCACACTTGAATTTTTGTTTAACCTTGATTTCTTAATACAACTTTGTCTTATTATTGATTGTCTTGATATTTCATGCAGACGCAGGGCCTCTCCATCCCCAGAGGGGGACTCGAGGCCCGAATCAGTCCCATAGGCTGAGGCCTGATAGAGCTAGGGGGGAGGCAGCATTCCCTCTATTTTTTACCCTTGACTATCGCTATACCGGTCCTCATGCCGAGAGGTTCGGCCGGTATTTGGGGGACGAGAGCCGGATCGTGAAGAACTACCCACTTCACGTTGAGTGGGGCGAGCAGCACCAGCGCTCATTCGCCCTCTTCTTTGATCAGGCTCGGGTATGTATTAATATATATTTTCATTTGATCTATCCAATATATTTATTATTAACACTTGCAATCTAATAACAATGTTTTTTTTTTGTATTTTCAGTTGGATTACGATTTTCAGCCTGTAGCTGACCCTGATTACCCGGGGAGGGTGCTCGACCTTCATGCTCTGTACAATGGCCTGATGAAGAACATGCAGGCCAAGGTCCGATATAACAGGAATGAGCTGAAGGCCGACTGCTACTCCCTGTGGATGGCGACTCCCGAGGCAGAGAGAGCGGCCCTCCTATCTACTCCGGCGTTTGCGAGAGTCGACGTAGAGACATGGCCTCTATTGTGCGCTTATTTCGACTCCCAACGCAAACAGGTATGTATTTTAAATTTAATTCATTATTTATGATATAATTTATTTCTTTGTGTTTCTTAATTAGAAAACTAAATGTTAATGCGTTGTGCAGAAACAGGCCGCTCAGAATACGGAGAACAGGAGTCGGCGAAGAGGGGTCGCCCCACTTACACAGGTGGCTCGAGAAACATTACTCGAGCCATGGAGTTATCGGTAAATTAAGAGTTATTCTCTAATATTCTGCAATATTAAGAGTTATTCTCTAATATTTCTAATATTAAGAGTTACTTTCTAATATTGTAGATATCTCGGACCGTGGCGTCAGGTGGTACACCGAGCGTGCTGTCCGCATATCTTGCCGTCCACGGCACCTCGACAGATCCCGCCACGGGCGAGCTTCGATATCCCGACGTCGCTACCCAGGAGTACTGCGTAAGTGTTCATATTTTTTCTACCCAAATTTGAAATTTTAGTTTTGGAAGGTTCAAGTTTAAATTTTATACTTATACTTTACTGCTTAATGTGGGTGTAGGAGCGAGTGGTTGAGCAGGCCCAGGCCTCGGGGATCGATTTTACCGGACAGAACGATCCGAGACTGCTGACCCCAGTTCTGGACGCCGCACACGGAGGGCACCACGGAGGTTGGGAGAGAGGCCGGGGACTGGGCCCTAGCAGGGCCCATATGAGGTTGGACTCCACCCCGGCGGTTACTTCCTCCGTCTCCAGTGACCGGCATGTCCATCAGGAACTGGATAGCTTGAGGGCCACCGTTCAGGAGTTGAAGGAGATGCTGGTATGTATACTATTTTATAGTAAAATATCATGTTATATTATACATATCAACATATCCATAATTAGTACGTAGCTTGAGCTTATTTGATTTTAGAGTTAGGTTTGATTAATCATACATACATATGTAATTAAAATAAACAACGCTTTTCCAAACTAGATATCCAAACAGGGTTTCGAAATAACTTAATAATGATACGAATTCGAATAATACACAGTTCTTACACGCTTCTTACACACGTTATGTCCAGACACGACAGCGTAGATCGGCCGAGCCTCCACATGCATCTCCTTCGGCTGCGGCTCCGCAAGCCACTACATCGGCTGCGGTTCCGCAGACAGCTCCTGTAGCTCCACCGCCCACTCAGACTCCCGCAGCCGCGGCTCCGCAAGCGACTACCTCGACGGCGGCTGCGCAGACCACATCGCCAGCTCCACATGCCGCTCAGACTCCCGCTCGCGCCGAATTGCAGAGTTTATTGACCGAGGAGCTGGCGCGCGTTATTATATCGTTATTCAAAGGTGGAGCTGGACCGAGCTAGGGTAGATTTTTTGTTCTTATTTTTTGAAACATGTATTTATTTATATCATACACATTGTACTACATTTTGAAACGATATTGATATTGGTTTGTATTTATATCATATTCAGTTTTTGGGTTTCTTTTGTATATTATATATATGCGTGAGATGTGATTATGAATACTGCAATATATGATTTGATTGATGTATATATTATTGTGCACAGGGCGGGAAAAAATCAAGCAGCCCATTTTTTAAAAAAAAATACAGACAATATGTACCTACGGATTAATCCGTTGGGGCACCATGTGTACTTACGGTTTTATCCGTAGGGGCAAAATATCAGCAGTAACTGATATTTCCCCCCTGATCTCAGTGCCAGGGGGTTGGGAATGCCCCTACGGACATATCCGTAGGGGCCACTGCCTCTCCCCTACGGCGTTATCCGTAGGGGCCAAATATCAGGAATCCTGATATTTTGTCCCTACGGAAACGTACCTACGCATATATCCGAAGGGGGTATTACATGGACCTACGGATATGTCCGTAGGTACAAGTAATATATTAAAAAAAACCGCAAATAATATAAAATCTTATACCCTACGGCTTAATCCGTAGGGGCAACAGGACCTACACAGAAATCCGTAGGGGCAATATTTTGCCCGTAGGGGCAAGTTCAGGGTCTCAACTTGCACCTGCGGCCTTTGCACCTACGGGGTATTTTTTCGTCCCCACGTATATATCCGTAGGGGCAGTGGATTGCCTCTATGGATAAATCCGTAAGGGCAACCCATATTTTTAGTAGTGGTACACGATCGCCGTAGTTCGAATATTACAGAACAATTGCAGTACTAACTTACGAATCCAATAAACCATTTTTCTGTTGTTTCAAGGGAAAACAAAATATCTTCGTTGCGTGTAAAACCTTCATGAGTCAAACTTATAATTTTAAAATATGAAAATACTATTTAGATGACAAACATGTGTCTCATGATATTTATATATGTTGATGATGCCTCTTATTATCCATTGCATTCATACGAGCATGATTGTTTTTATCTCTCTCTCTCTCTATATATATATATATAATGTTTCATTTTAAATTCTTCATTGATCATTATTTTCTCTTAAAAATGGGGCTTACCGACTATGAAGCACGGATTCCTGTATATGCCTCACGTGTCGTACCCGATTACGTATCGGAGTCCGAAACTCTCGGATTCACTCAGTCTTGTAAATGTCTCATCAACCTTTCTTGAATCGCCGCATCTTATCTTTCTCTCGAAAATTAAAGCACTAGTTTGAAAGTGCATTTTATATCTAACATAATATCATTATTTTATTTATATTATCATATATTGGTATGCATACGTTAATATATATTTATATTTAGTTAATTTAAAATCCATATAAAAACGTTTCCGTATTCTAGGTTTTTAGAAAATTGTGAATCCGTATCGTATCGTATCCGAACCCGTGCTACGTAGTTTACCGAACTCTAATTCACTGACGGACATTTCATTTTTTGTTTGTGTTTTCCTTTCTTTTGGGGAATATCCGTTAGATGACGTTGAAACAAGAGGAGCGGATCATCAAGAAGTGGAGCCCAGCGAGCAGGATAGCAGTTACCTTTCCGCACAGACCAACTATTAGTTTTCTTCCCTCTGTCATATGTACGTTGATACAATCTTTATTTTATTTCTATGGATGTTTATTGGTGGTTTTGGTTTAATTTGATAATTCGAACTTTGTAATAAATGTTATTGGGCATTATTATTATTTTGAAATTCCTGTATTTATTAAGCTGAGCGTATTCATGTCGAGAAGGATTTCTCGTTGTGGATACGTGCTGGCCTAGTCCGCTCTCGTTTTCCGGCTTTTAGGAAACGGGGTGTGACACCGTTCGTCGTCTAATCCATACTCCAAAATGTTTATATCTATGAAAAATCAAAGATGTTGGATTTCAAGGGGACAGACTTCGAGTTTTTGCTGTCCGGATCAGAAAGGATACGTCCAGGGATGCTGTTTGGGCTTGGCTAATGTGGAATTTCCTCTTGCTCAGCTGCTATACTACTTTGATTGGGAGTTTCCCTTTGGAATAAAAAGCCTTGGCATGTCAGATTCATCGGGGATCACTGCATATAGGAAGTTTGACCTGTTGTTAGATGCCAAAGTTTTTCATATTCCACATCATGTATTTTAATTATGTCAAAATGAAAACTTTGTATATGTATGATATAGACTAATGATGGCATCTTGATGCAAAACAAGAAATGCATTAAGAATTGTATATTCTCTTAGTAGTATGATTCTTAAAGTTTGTACCAATGTTCCAAAACTCTAAACTTATATTTTGAGTCTCCCCATAGGCAGTTCATTGTTCATGAAATTTACACCTTGGTTCACTTTGATATACCATCTTATTCAAAAAGTACAAAGAAATCCTTCAAGAAGTTATAGACTCTTAAGGTTTTTATGTGATATATGAGTGTCGACGGATGGCTGATGGATTAATTGTGTTTCTGTTCATGAGGACATGTCTGCAGGTGGAAGCGAAACCTCGTCAAATATCTTGGGATGAGTTAATGAAGAATCCACAGGGTAATGAAAAGGGCACAAGCGAAAAATAAGAGATGCCCTCGGAGGAAAGTCTGAAGTGACGGAGTCAGACATTAAGGACCTCTTACAAAATATGTGATCAGAGAAACTCTGAGGCTACACCCTCCAATCCTGTTATCACTACCACGAGAGTGCTGACAGAAATGTGAAGTCATGGGATACGAGATACCGGAAAGACAAGAGTGGTCGTGAACCATTAACTTATTAAGAGTAGCCTGTGAAATCAAGGATATACAATTTCCATTCATGTGAACAGAAAATAGGTTAATGGTTCTCGGTTCTCATAGCCTTAGTTGGAATTATGGTTAATGCATCAGAAAAACAATTAATTTTTTTTCCTTTTATATGTAAGCTTATATGATCATGGTGACACAATGTGAGGCCTGCAATTTTTTCTTTATTCAGGTTGGCAACCTACTGAATTAAACTGTAATTGATTGTAACCAATCCTAGCTCCAAAGGCATAATACAGACATAAAGAAATGATGATGAGTGCAACAACAAGAATTAGATACATAAAGTCAAT
The DNA here is from genome assembly GCA_030015575.1 of Agapanthus africanus. Lineage (NCBI taxonomy): Eukaryota > Viridiplantae > Streptophyta > Magnoliopsida > Asparagales > Amaryllidaceae > Agapanthus > Agapanthus africanus. The sequence goes on from CM057351.1 coordinate 354,148,264, forward strand.
ACACAAGTGTCTTCATTTGCAAAGGATCTTCAATATCCTCAGATACTTTTTGGTATTTTGTTAATGACTTCACATCTATCTCAGTATCTAATATATAACGGCTATATATATGCTCTTCTCGATACTTAGTATCACTCATCTCTGATCATGGAATTTATATACACTACTAGTTTCTTCATTCTCATAGTTACTATCTTTCTCTTCTTTAAACTAATTAAAAGCAAATGTGTAAACTCAAAGCTGCCGCCAGGGCCATGGCAGCTCCCGCTCATCGGCAGCATCCATCACTTAATCCTCGGCTCTCAGCTGCCTCATCGCTGCTTTCGAGACCTCGCCACCTCATTGGGTCTTCGAGACCTCATGTACTTGAGGCTCGGCAAGGTCTCCATGGTCGTGGTGTCGTCGGCCGAAGCGGCGAAAGAGATCATGAAGACGCATGACATCACTTTCGCCACTCGGCCCCTGTTTCCAGCTGTCAAAGCCTTGTCGTACGATGGCAAGACCCTCACGTTCGCGCCGTACGGAGACTACTGGAGAAACATAAGAAAACTGTGTGTGTTGGAGATGTTGAGCGTGAAGCGAGTTCAGTCTTATCGGAGCATCCGGGATGAAGAAACTCAAAATCTCATCCAATCCATTTGCTCAGCATCGCAGGATGCAGGTACCGTAAACCTCACCAAGATGCTGGCTCAGTTGGCCAACAACATAACAGCTAGAGCAGCCATGGGGAAAAAATACAAGGATCAAGATGGTTTCATAGAAAACTTGCACGAAGCATGTGAACTAGCGGGAGGTTTCGATCCGACCGACTTGTTTCCATCCTTGACGTGGATAGTGAGCCTGGTCAGTTCGTCCAAATCCAAGATAGAGGGATGCCATCGGAAGCAAGACCGAGTAGTTGAGAGCATCGTCCAAGAACACAGAGAGAGGAGAAAGATCGCGAGCGAAGCTGGTAGCGGAAACGAAGAACCTGCAGTGGAGGATTTTGTGGACATGCTGCTGAGGCTTCAAGAACAAGGAGATCTTCAATTTGAGCTCACAAACGACGGCATCAAGGCCCTCGTTGTGGTAACAAACTAACCATTTTTAAGAATTAAGATTATCCTTAGCAAACTAATTAATAAGCCACAACTGCGAAGTTATAATAATAGTTTGAGGGTTATTATTTTATATTGCACTCGCTGGTCTTGGGAGAGAAGGATATTCAATATGCTTAAGAAATTTTCTACTATATAAAAAAAAGAAGAAGAAGAGAGGATGTGATAGCCATCCAATGAATTCATTCAATCACATATCAATGAGATGAACCCAACACATCATTAATATTTATATCCTCTTATATATAGATGCATCGATTATGCTTTGTCTTCATCAGGACATGTTTGGAGCTGGAAGCGAGACCTCATCTTCGACTTTGGAATGGGCAATGTCTGAATTAATGAGAAATCCTAGAGTAATGAAAAAGGCACAAGAAGAAATAAGAAACGCACTGAGAGGAAAGTCTAAAGTGTCCGAGTCCGACATCAAAGACCTCAAGTACTTCCAACATGTAGTCAAAGAAACTCTAAGGTTGCACCCGCCGGTTCCGTTGTTGCTGCCACGAGAGTGCCGACAAGAATGTGAAATCATGGGATACGATATACCGGCCAAGACGAGAGTGTTGGTGAATGCGTGGTCGATTGGAAGGGATCCCAGATACTGGAAAGAAGCGGAGGAGTTCAAGCCGGAAAGGTACGAAGAAAAGCAAGTCGATTTGAAAGGGACGGACTTTGAGCTATTACCGTTTGGAGCAGGAAGAAGGATGTGTCCAGGTATGCTATTTGGGCTGGCAACTGTGGAGCTTCCTCTTGCTCAGTTGCTCTACCTCTTCAACTGGGAGTTGCCCGCTGCAACAAAAAGTCTCGACATGTCAGAGACATTCGGGATTTCTGCCCATAGGAAGTTTGACCTCCTGCTCAACGCTACTTCTCATATTCCACATCATGTACTCTAACTCATGAAGAAACTTCGTTTCTAGATATGTATTACCTTGTGAGAAACATATATACAAATAATAAGCCATAATTATATAAACGAGTGAGTTTGATGTGCGTGTGTGTATCGGTTGCTTAACGTATATGGTGCTGTATAGAATCTGAAGAACACTGGAGTAGCTCTGGAAATGGGCTAAGCCAATAGTAGTTCGGGAACACGGTTTAAGCAACTAATTATATATATTTTTTAATCAACTAGACACGGTTTAAGCCAATAGTTCGGGAACACGGTTTAAGCAACTAGACACATTATGGAGGAAACTTAACCATTACATGCATCCAACACATCATTGCCACTGCTCAACTACTATTGAGGAAAATCAACAGTGGATGAGTTCAAATCGGAGAAACTTTGAAGAAAAAGGTATCGACTTTGATATGTTCTGATATGTTCGAGAGATTTGAGATGCCCGCACGTAAGAAGTTTGACCTGGTTACTGTTAAATGCACGTCAAGTGCTCATATGGTAAGCGAAGTTTTCCCACTTACAGAGGACCCTGCCAGCGAAAGATGCACATAATAGCATTCACCATATACTTCTACACATGTAACTGTAGGTATCAATGTTCAAAATATTATTTGACACACATATTTTTTCTACATGCATAAATATAGTGTCAACATAGCTCAAGCTAATACATACGAAACAATTAGTCATATGGTAATTAATAAGAATTTCTTTTGTAATTCCATGTTCAAGGAAAGCGTATGGTCCCGTGTTGGGTTATATGCAGAAAACTGACGGCCAATAAAAAACCACTTCATAGCATTTCGATAGTAAATGTATTGAAGTGAGCACCACATCAAAGAAGTTTAAAACATGTTAGGAGTTGTTTTTCATGCAGGAGACGCATGCAAGGCAGGTGAAGAAAAGTTGAAAAGTTATCAAGTGATTAAAACATGCTAGATAAAAGTAAGGAAATGGAATTTGCCTTTGTACTCTTATGTACATCGGAACCTCTATATATAGAGATGATTGGAGCAATGAAGTATCATGTGCAAGTGAAAGAAAAATAAGAGAGTAGAGAAAAATAAAGCCTTTAAGGCTAGTGTCTTTTATAAGGTTGTATTAAAAATATAGTAGTTGCGTTGTGTTGTAAAAGAAAAGGTCTTGTGTGTTGTTGTAAAAGAGGTGTGTATGGGAATAAAGTTTAAAGTTTTGTAATTATTGTCTATTTTACTTTACAAGTGGTATCAGAGCGAAGCGGTCAAGGACTGGTTCAGAATTGCGCGGTGTTATCGGCGATCTTGGTGTTGCTCGTGAAGCCTAAGAACTTGCACAGTTCGGAACTGTGAAGTTGGCTTTAGCGACCAAACTTGCTAGAAAAGTACATCACGTCAAAATGACGGATTTGGCGAATGCGGCCGGTGCGATCAAGAAACTGAACGGGCACAACTACAACAATTGGAAGACTTGCATTGCGTCCTATTTGCAAGGACAGGACCAGAGGTCTTCGGAGGTGGCGAGACTACGACACACCAGGAAGAAGGTGATGCGTTGAGAAAATGGAAGATAAAAGTTGCTAAGGCAATGCATGTACTAAAAACAACAATCAAGGAGGATCTAATTGAAAATATTCGAGATACCGACACACCAAAAGCGGCATGAGGTGCTTTCACAACACTATTTTCAAAAACAAACGACACACAACTCCAATTTCTCAAAAATCAGTTGATGGGAGTTGCCCAAGAAGAAATGATGACCATTCTATATTTTATGAAGATAAAAACTCTTTATTGAGAAATTGTTCGATTGGATCCTGACTCTAAAATCACCGAGTCTAGGATGAGAAGGATTATTATTCATGGTCTCAGACTAAAATATAGCAGGTTTGTCGCGGCTATTCAAGATTGGCTAACTCAACCAACTCTTTTAGAGTTGGAGAGCTTATTAGCCACTCAGGAAACTCTCGCCAAACAGATGGCTGATGTTTCAATTAAAATGAAGATGACGCTCTTTTCAATCGAAACCAATTAAGAAATCAAATAAATGTGCAAATCAAAAGAGATGACCCACAAAGGTGGCTAGAAAGAAGTTCAAACGCTAGCGGATCATGGTAAAACAAAAAACCAAAGAGATCGGCTGGCTAATAGGCGAAACATTGGAGAATGTTTCAAATGCGACAAAAATAGCATTTTGCCCGAGATTGTCGTTCTAAACGGAGGATGAAGCAAGTCGAGAGCAACACAGCAACATCCAACGGTATCAAAGAAGATAGCGAAGATGAGTGAGATTTCCATGTATCTTTTGCTGTCGAGGAGGAAGCTTGTATAATACAAGAGGACGTCGATGAAGTGTCTTGGTTCACTTGTCATCGAAGAAGAATCAGCACTTGCAGTTGTGGCTGATCGGGAAGTCAACTATAGTGAAGAATGGATCATTGACTCCGGATGTTCCAACCATATGACTAGTGATATAGGAAAGCTTGGGAACATGTCATAGTACAAAGGAAGACGGGTGGTAGTGATTGCAGATAATTCAAAATTGCCAATCACACGTATCGGCAAGACGACGATTGTTCCTCGCTTCAACTCTCAGCAGGTACAATTAAAAAATGTTTATCATGTTTCGAAAATGAAGAAAAATCTTCTGTCTGTATCATAACTTACCGTCACTGGTAAATATATGGTATTTGGACCAGAAGATATAAGGGTGTATAAGAACTTGAAGCCTGAGGATGAGCTAATCATGAGGAGGTGGAAGCTAGAATCCATTTATGTAATGTCAGATGAGTAGGCATATGTAGAGAAAACTTGGAAGAATGGGACGACGGATATGTGATATGCAAGACTTGGGCATGTGAGCTATCACAAGCTTAAGGTTATGATGGAGCAATCAATATTAAAAGGACTTCCATTGTTAGATGTTTGAGAGGATATAATATGTGCGAGATGTCAATACGGTAAGGCCCATCAACTGCCCTACCAAGAATCTAATTTCAAAGCTAAAGAACCATTGGAGCTTGTTCACTCTGATGTGTTCGGGCCCGTAAAGCAAGAATCCATCGGCGGGATGCGCTATATAGTAACGTTTATCGATGACTTCTCAAGATATATGTGGGTCTAATTTCTTAAAGAGAAGTCAGAAGTTCTTTCCAAGTTTAAGGAGTTCCAGAAAAAATAGGAGAGGTTGGCAAAAATATCCGCTGCCTGTGCAGTGATAATGGAGGAGAATATACCTCCAAGGAGTTCTCCGACTATCTGCATTAACACAAGATTCGTCGATAACTAACTTATCCCAATACTCCACAAAAGAACGATATTGCCGAAATAGAATCGGCATCTGGGAGAGATATGCCGAAGTATGTTGCATGCTAAGAATGTTCAGGACGTTTCTAGGCGGAATGCATGAAGACTGCAACACACGTGATCAACTGATTACCACAGCTAAAACTGGGGTTTGTCTCACCATTCCATAAGTTGTAGAATATCAAGCCAACAATAAGCCATTTTTGAGTTTTTGGCTGCGTGTGCCATGTCTTCGTACCAGATCACATGCGTAGCAAGTTTGATAAGAAGGCAATTCGGTTTATTTTCATTGGGTACGATAACGAAGGTAAATGATGGAGATGTTGTGATCCCACTACTACTGGAAGATGCCGCACCTCAAGAAATGTAGTATTTGATGAAATGTCTTCCTGGTGGTTGTTGGATATAGTGTCCTTAAGGCAATTATTGTAATTGCAAGTAGGGGCGCATGATAATTGAACGAAGAGCTATACATGTAGAACAGTCTTAGTCAAGATGGTAGTATGCTATCTGGTTTGTCTTTATCATTATGTGTATACGTTTTGATAAAGCCCGTAAGATTATTGTTTGACAACCAATATTATGATGGCGATCATATACATGGGAGCTGGGTGGTCCATAGGTATATCCTTAAATGTCCTTAGTTGAGAGAGTATCGAGACTGGGTATCGATACTTCGGAGTAGACTAGTGCATACTTTTCGAGATCCCAACGAGGGGCGGTGGCCGGTCTCACAAGCCATTGGTGATGAATTACCTAAGATAGTATACAGGTGCTCATTGAAAATGAGTACGCCGGACGGACCCGCCGAGAACTTCTACATGGTATTATACATATCGTCAGATGGAAGTTCTCTTGTGGCATGAGCACAGATTAGTCTTTTGACCTGAGATTTTCATTTGTCTCGTGTGAGTTTCCACTGTATTTAGATTACTACTCTACCACGGCTCAAAGGAGTCGTGCAAATATGTTTTAGTTGGATACAGTCTCGAGCCACATGGAGGCAGTGAACAATCGTTAGGGATTCGTCTCTTCCGGTATTGGGAGTCGATATCGCGATGTGTTGGATCAGCCATCACCAGAAATCTTTGGCCAAGGTGTATGAGATTTACTGATATAATATCAGTAATTTCTCAGTGGATGATGAACTTCAGACCGGCACGACTTATTGGGTTAGTAGGGGTCTGACGTTATCCACCTCCTAAACCCGGTATGCGATTATCTCAGACGAAGAGCTCAGACTGTACGAAAATTGTCACAGACAGGCTCAGTAGGGATACGGATGAGTTGCTCGTCGGTCTTCTTTTCGCTCAATACCTGGGTGGCCGTTACATACAGCTAGTGCCACTGACGTGCTTGTGGTTAAACCCACTGCCAGCGTATTGACGAGTCTTTAGAGTCCCACACAGAGGGTTGTCCCAGTTCAGGCAAAATGATGTAGTGGTCGTATATTGATACGTGCAGGGTTCCGATTAGGCATGCGTGCTAGCCACACAGATTTTAATCGGACGGATGATAATACTGGCCGGTTTAGGATTAAGTCGGATTATTAAATCAAGTTTTGATTTAATAATGTTCATATATATATATTTCAATATGTATATTCTAGTATTATGTTCATTGTATTTTTCTATCTCTTGGGTATTCGTATTTTGATACGAACACATGCATGTATTTGCGGGGACGTATTCTTGTATTTATACAAGAATACTTCTAGAAGAAGGACGGCTCATTTCAAGGTTTTTCTTTTTAAGAAATTAAGAAATGAGATGGAAAAGAGAAATGGTGGAGGGTATGGGCAAATGAATTTATAATTTATTTGCAAATACTATTCAAGCATAGTTGTGGTTTTAAAATGGAAAAATTCTTTTAACAAAAGAAAATAAGCATGCTTGAATGAGAAAAAGTTTTATTCATTCTGCCATTTAACTTCTCTCTTTTTCTTGGCTCCTTTTTCTTCTTTCTCTACCTTCTCATGAGTTGAGATTCAAGAGGATTAAAAGAAAGAGAAATCATTAGAACATTCACACACATCACTAAGTATCCTAGGATCTTTAGTTACTTCATGGATGAAGTTGAAGCTTGAACTTGATTCTCTCGGGCCGATCATTTTCGGCGAAGGAAGACCGGCTTGCAAGCGCGATCCGGAGCTTTTGAGAGCATGCTAAATGAAGACGCTGCAAAGGTTGTTATTTTCTATCTTGTTGTAGTGCTAGTTTAGGTGTTTGGTTTAGATTCTTGGTTACAAGTTTTTAGTGCCATCAAAATTTTCGTTTTCGTATTCCGTATTAGCCGCGGGTTAGCGGCGAGAGCACTAGGAACTTTCAGCGGTCATCACAAGAAGTTGTTCTGCCAGATTCGAATGATCTGGAAATAAAGCTGTAAGAGATTGGGGAGACAAAAAAAAATGAAGAACCACGACAACCAAAAAATGCAGAATCAACCTTTTCGAGTTCTTCGAAGGAGTAAAGCTCTTGGCATACTGGTGTTCACCACAAAGCGTCAAAAAAGAAGATCATCCAAGTCAATTAGAAGATACTGCTGAAAATACGACACTTTTTTGGAGGTCCATAAGACAAAGAAAACCAAATCGAAAATACGCTAATGCAGGTATTGTGGAAGAGGTTAAAGAGAAGAAGCCATCCGCATTTGACGAAGCTCATCAAAGTGATAACTGGCGAAAGGCGATGGAAGAAAAAATTCTGGACTTGCAGCAAAACCGGACTTGAGAGTTGGTGTTGAAGCCCGAAAATGTTAAACCCATATCATGCAAATGGGTTTACAAACTCAAGACTCGATCAGATTGGTCGATCGAAAGGTACAAGGCGCATTTGGTGGTTCGAGGGGTTTCTCAGCAATATGCACTAGATTATGATGAAACGTTTAGTCTAGTTGCTAAGATTATAACTATATGAGTTCTTATAGCTCTTGCGGCAAGTAAACTATGGAAACTCTGGCAGATGGACATGAAGAATGCTTTCTTACACGGCGAGTTCGATCGACAGATATTCACGGAGCAGCCTAGGGGATTCGAAAGTAAAGAAAGGCACAGGTGCGTATGCAAGTTAAGAAAAACTTTGTATGGATTAAACCAAGTTTCAAGGGCATGATATGAAAAGATAGCAGAGTTCCTTGTACAAAGTGGATACTCTGTCACTTCTGTAGATTCCAACTTGTTTATTAAGCAACAAGAAGGTAAGCTAACCGCGGTACTAGTTTATGTCGACGATTTGATCTTGACTGGAGATGACGAGGTTGAAATTAAAAGAACAAGAGAAAATATCTCAGTTCACTTTCAGATGAAAGAGCTCGGACAGCTAAAACATTTCCTAGGACTCGAAGTTGATCAAAGAAAAGAATGAATGCTTCTCTGGCAGCAAAAGTACTCGAATGACCTACTACTCAAGTAAGGCATGATAAATTGCAAGCTGACATCTACACCAATAGAGACGAATGTCAAGATATGTGCAGAAGATGGGAAAGACCTTGAAGATGCGCCTATGTATCGACAACTAGTTAGAAACTTGATTATCTAACGATAACGAGACCAAATAGCTCATTTGCGGTTTGAGTGGTGAGTCACTACATATAGAAACCAAAGAAGCCTCATCTGGAAGCTGTTCGTCGAATTCTAATATATGAAACGAAATTATTGACTATGGTCTTTTATACAAGAAAGATAAGGAGTGCAAACTACTTGGTTACTGTGATGCTGATTATGCCGGAGATCATAACACTCGAAGCCGGATGTGTTCAGTCTAAGCTCTGTAGCTATCTCATGGTGTAGCAAAAGACAGCCGACCGTGTCATTGTCAACAACAGAGGCAGAATATAGATTAGCGACAACGGCAGCTCAAGAAAGTACATGGCTTTTATAGCTGATGGAAGATATACACCAGCTAATGGATTTTGCAGTGGACCTATGTCGTGACAACCAATCAGCCATCAGACTCGCAGAGAATCCTATATTTCATGCACGAACAAAACATGTAGAGGTACATTATCATTTTCTTAGAGAGAAGTACCGCGAGAAGAGATTGCAATGCAACCGATACGAACAGAAGATCAGGTGACAGACATTTTTACTAAAGGATTGAGCCCATCGAAGTTTGAGGAATTCAGAAGGAACCTCGTACTAATGTCCAGAGAAGTTGATACTGAGGGGGTGTTGAAGTCAGCACCACATCAAAGGAGTTTAAAACATGTTAGGAGGTGTTTTCACATGCAGGGGACACGTGCAAGGTAGGTGCAGAAAAGTTATAAAGTGATTAAAACATGCTAGATGTTGGAGGCATTTGGAATCACCACACCCCGAAAGTTTGACCTGCTGTTACATGCCAATATTGTTCATAGCCCACCTCCTCTACTTTAACCATGCATGTCAACACTTGATACCTATAAAATAATGATGTACTTGAGTGTTAAAAATCTTCTTAATGAACCTAGGAAACGGCTTTGGCAAAAAAAGAAAGGAAAAATAGAGCGGGTCAGGAAATGGGCCGATGAATAACACTAGTTTCTGCATATGCGAGGCAATAGAAACAATGCGAGAAAATATTCATCACATAAGCTCAAAGTATTCACTCTTGTGAAAGGCTTTTTTTAAAAAAAAGTTTTAATAATAGATCATAACCTAATGCAAGCGTGGTTTTAACTCCAAACATCTTCTCAATTGCAAGAGAATCTACCATTAGGCTACGATGACACTCATTTTTAAAAGGCTTATGCACCTGCACACAAGGTTTAAAAACTCGGTATGAGGAGCACTATCGGAAGGTTGCTTTTGGGATCGGAATCAGAGATGTCGGCCGTATGATCAAAATATCTCTATATTGTTTGAGAAGAGGTTTTAAAAATTAAGACAATTTTTAAATAAAAGTTAAAGTAACTATTAACAGTTTGGAAAATTCTTTAGAAGGTAATAACGGTCTAATATCATATTCATGATGTCAAACTAACCATACTAACTCAATAACCTATAAGAAATCCATTAATCTATTAATGAACTTGTCAACGCATTGATAAGCTTACTAACCATTAATAACCTTAATACTAAAACCCGGCTATTCAAATGGTAAACCCAGCATACCTTGGTATCGGACAGAATCGGTCTCGGACTCAGACAGTCATATTTGGGATCTACTTGGCCATCTTGGATCGAGATCGGTTGAGATTTCAATCAATGCCTGCACAAAATGTGAATAGAAGTGGGCAAAACCTTGAGATAAGTCAATTTATCTTTATTTGACAGATCTATTGTGCAAAAATACCCTAAACTGAAAGGAGTTGCTAATTGTGGAAAAAAGGACAAACAATATCGACCATGCGAAAAGCAAAATATATAATATTGATAAGTATCTCAAATTGTCAGAACAGTTTTTCCCCTACGGTTTTACTTAATATTAATTTTCATTTTACTTAAATGCATAACTATACCAAAAAAATTTCTTTCATCCGTCGTCGTTTTGATATATTCGGTGGAAATATTCCTAACAACCGATATCAGAGCGTGGTTAGAGAACCAAAGGGTCTTTCGATTCTACGATCTAGATTAACGGTGGGTAACGACGTTTTTGTCCTTTTCCCCATCTTCTTAGATTGTAGTTTTGAAGGTATTGGTTCAGATCCAAAGGAGACGTTGAGTTTGCTACGACTGCAGATGAAAGATGACGTCGGATGAAGAAAAGTGAAGATCGATAAATTTGATGGGAAGGAATTTGGGTTCTGGAAGATGCAAATCGAAAATTACTTATATCAAAAAAGCTTCACGAACCTTTGTTGGGTACGAAACCAGCAGATACAAAAAAAGAAAATTGGGATCTATTAGATCGCCAGAGCTTGGGTGTGATCCGTCTGACGTTGGCAAAGAATGTTGCATTCAACATTATCAACGAGAAAACTACAGTGGATCTGATGAAGGCACTATCAAATATGTATGAAAAACCATCTGTCTCTAACAAAGTACATTTGATGCGGTGTCTATTTAATCTCAAAATGAGAGAAGGTGCATCTATTGCGGATCACATTATGATTTTAATGTGATTACAACTCAATTGAGTTATGTGGAAATAGATTTCGATGACGAGATCAAAACTTTGATCCTGTTATCCTCCTTACTTAAAAACTGGGCCGCAACTGTGACCACGGTGAGCAGTTTTTCAGTGAGTAAGAAGTTAAAACTCGATGAAGTTCGAGATTTGATTCTCAGCGAGGATGTTCGTAGGAGAGAGTTAGGAGAATTTTCGGGATCTGCTTTGAGTACCCAAAGCAGAGAAAGGAGTTTTCAACTAGGGTATAGACCGAGCAATGCCAGATCTAAGTCCAAAAGGAGGAGTAAATCAAAACCTCGCAAATATATCACCTGTTGGAATTGCGGTATTCAGGTCCGCTTCTCCAATGATTGTACTAAACCAAAAAAGAATAAGAAGTTTCAAAAATATCAGAAGAATGATCATCAGGAAGAAGCGTCTTCTTCTGCAAATATTGCTACTGAAAAGATCCATGATGCTCTTATTTGTAGCGTTGACAGTCCTATTGAGTCCTGGATTCTGGACTCTGGTGCTTCGTTCTATTCAACTCCATGCAAAGACTTATTCAACTCTGGTGCCATAATGTCAGATATGTTCCTAACCTGAAAAGAAATCTGATCTCCATGAGTCAGCTAGAAAGCATGGGATATACAACAATTTTTGGAGGTGGTGCTTGGTAGATCCCCAAAGGTGCTATGGTTGTAGCAAGAGATATTAAGTTGGGAACATTGTATATGACTGCAGAATGCAAAAATAAAGTGGCGGTGGTCAAAGGTGGCGGCGATTCTAAATTATGGCACCAAAGGCTCGAGCACATGAGCGAGAAAGAAATGAAGTTGCTAGTATCAAAGGGACGATTACCTAAAATAAAGACCGTAGATATCGGCTTGTGTCTATGACATGCAGAAAAGAGTTGGCTTTCCAAAAGTTGGAAGGTCACTAAAGAAAGAGAAGTTGGAGCTGGTGCATACAGATGTATAGGGGCCATGCAGCACCGGTTCAGTTCCTTGAAGGCTCTTGCTACTATGTCACCTTCATTGACGATTCCATTAAAAAGGTATGGGTTTATTTTTTGAAAAATAATTCTGATGTGCTTGCTACTTTTAAAAGGTGGAAAACTGAAGTTGAAAATCGGACTGGTCTAAAAATCAAGTGTCTGAAATCTGACAATGGTGGTGAGTATGACCGTACAAAGTTAAAGGTATTTTGTGCAGAAAACGGAATCATGATGATAAAAACAATTCCGGAAACTCCAGAACAGAATGGTGTCGCTGAACGAATGAACAGAATCTTAAACGAGCGTGCTAGAAGTATGAGACTATATTCAGGGTTGTCAAAACATTTTTGGGCAAACGCAGTCAACACAACACCTGACTTAATAAATTGGGGACCTTCAGTTCCGTTGGGTTTTCAGATACTAGAAGAGGTATGGACTGGGAATGAGGTAGATCTTTCTCATTTGAGAGTTTTTGGCTGTGTTTCATATGTATAAATTGATTCTGATAAAATAAACAAGTTTGATCCTAAGGCTAGAAAATGTTATTTCATTAGTTATGATTATGCCTATTTTGGTAATCAGTTTTGGGATGATCAAAATAGAAAAATCATAAGACACAAGGATGTAACTTTTAATGAAAATATACTGTATAAGGATATATTTGTAGCAAGATCAGATAGTACATGAAAGTAGACAGAAGAATGTGAAAAAGCTGTGTTAGAAGAGATCACAGATAATGATATAGCTATAAGATCTCAAAGAAATCCTGAAAACACTACAGCAGAACATGAAGTAGAACAGGAACAAACCACTCCTTAAGTGGTGGTAAGAAGATCAAAAATGGTGTCTAGACCCACACAGCGGTATTCTCCTTCTTTACATTATTTACTGTTGACTGATGCTGGTGAACCAGAATATTTTGATGAAGCGATGCAGGTGAAGGATTCTGTCAAGTGGGAGTTAGCTATGAAAGATGAAATGGATTCTCTAGAGAAGATCAGAACATGGGTACTAACTCAGTTGCCAGAAGGAAAGAAAGTTTTGCAGAACAAATAGGTTTACCGGATCAAAGAAGAGAATGACGGCAACACGAGATACAAAGTAAGGTCAGTAGTGAAGGGTTTTCAGCAGAAAAATGGTATTGACTATACCGAATTTTTTCTCTCTTGTAGTCAAATTAACTACTATCAGATTGGTGCTTTGTATTGTTACAGCTGAGGATTTGCATCTTGATGTGAAAACGGCTTTTCTCCATGGTGATTTAGATGAAGACATATACATGGCACAACAAAAAAGTTTTTAAGTTCTTAATAAAGAAAATCTTGAGTGTAGTTTAAAGAAGAGCTTGTATGGCTTGAAACAAGCTTCCAAGCAGTGGTACAAGAAGTTTGATAACTTTATGTGTGACAATGGTTTCATAAGAAATGAAATGGACCATTGTTGTTACTTCAAGAATTTTGATGACTCTTATATTATTTTGCTTTTGTATGTGGATGGCATACTTGTTGCAGGATCTAGCATGAAGGAAATCAACAAACTAAAACTACAATTGTCAAAAGAATTTGAGATGGATGACTTAGGACCATCAAAGCAAATACTTGGGACGAGAATCATCAGAGATGTAGTAGAAGGAAATCTGGAGTTATCTCAAGAGAAGTACATAGAGAAGGTGCTGAAAAAGATCAATTTTCATGACGTATAGCCTAGAAGCACTCTTTTGGGAAGTCAATTCAAACTTACCAAGAAACAGTCGTCCAAGACAGCTGAGGAGCGGAAACATATGGAAAAAGTTCCATATGCCTCAGCGGTTGGGAGTTTAATGTATACTATGGTTTGTACCAGACCTGATATAGCACATGCAGTGGGAGTACTAAGCAGATACATGGCAAATCCTGGACGGATACATTGGGAAGCTGTGAAGTGGCTGCTATAATATCTCAAAGACACCTCAGGTATGGCACTTCAGTTCAAGAAAAGCAGTGTGATTTTGCAGGGATTCACCGATGCAGATTTAGATGGTGACTTAGATGGACGGAAGAGTACAACAGGTTATGTGTTCACTTTGGGTGGTACGACTGCGAGTTGGATGTCTAAATTCCAGAAAAGTGTTGCTTTATCAACCACTAAAGTAAAGTATATAGCTATATCTGAAGCCGCAAAGAAGATGATTTGGTTGAAAAAATTTCTGAAGGAGCTGAGCAAAGAGCAAGACAATAATGCTCATTTCAGTGACAGTCAGAGTGTTATTCATCCTGCAATGAATCCAATATTTCATTCAAGAACAAAACACATCCAGTTAAGATATCATTTTATCCGTGAGCTTGTAAATGGTGGAACATTGTCATTAGAGAAGATTTTTGGATCAAAAAATCCGGCAGATATATTTACCAAGATTACTATTGAGAAACTGAGGCCTCAGTTGGCCTCCACGATTAATGATGAGAAGGTGCCGCGTTAGGAAGCAATTTTTGGATTATAAGAAGGTAACAAGATTATGGTAAAAATTATTTTGACTTGATTTGCCTAATAGATTGTTGAAGTCCATGGAAACGAAAACATCATTTCAAGATTTCAAGAAAGTGTCGAGATTTACGAGTTATTAAGTCAAGATGGTGATTGTTGAAAGTGACTTAAAACTATTGAGCAGCCCAAAAAATGTTCTATTTAAATGAAAAAGTCTGTCCTGGCCCAGGAAACTGACGCATGCGATGACGTACGTATAATCAGCGCACGCGGACAGCAAGACGGCCGCATGTAGAGAAATTTACGAAAGGGACGTTTGTATGAAATTAATGGGAAAGGACAATGGTTGGTTGCATGAATTCATTGACTGAGAAAATGGTTGGTTGTAAGTGACAATGAAAGTGATAAACCATACATGAATTAATTGAGATGGACCACAATCAAGTGCATGAATCATAGCCATGAAAGTTGATGTCCCTTTCAAAGAGGGATTAAACGTGAGAATGTTTCTCAATCTCCTCTGCTATATATTCATAAAATATGAATATTACACTCTCACAACGAAACAAGGCCAAAGAAAATCACTCACATATAAAGAGAGTGATTACTGCAAGTTTGCAGTGAGAGAAAAATTTGTAATCTTGTAAAGAAAAAAGAAAACAATCGCACAAATAAAATGGAGACACGGTGAGAGCAATTTTCTTTCTTCTTTACAAGATACAAGATTATAAATTTTTCTCTCATTGCAAACTTACAATAATCACGATCTCTCTAATATCTGAATGATTTTCTTTGGCTTTGTTTCATTGTGAGAGTGTAATATCAATATTCATATCCTATGAATATATAGCAGAGGAGAGAGAAACACTCTCACGTTTAATCTCTCTCTGAAAGGGACATCAACTTTCATGGTTATAATTCGTGCACTTAATTGTGGTCCCTCTCAATTAATTCATGCGTGGTCTATCACTTTTATTGTCCTATGCAACCAACCATTTTCTCAGTCAATGAATTTCTCTGTCAATGCAACCAACCATTGTCTTTTCCTATTAATTTCATACAAACGTCCCTTTCACAAATCTCTCTGCATGCGGCTGCCTTGCCGTTTGTGTGTGCTGATTATACGTATGTCAGCGCATGCGTCGGTTTTTTGGGTCATGACGAACTTTTTCTGGACTGATTTAAATAGGACATTTTTTGGGCTGCTCAATAGTTTCAAGTCATTTTCAACAACTGGTATCAGAGCACACGGGCGAGCAAGGAGGGACTGCATGCTGAGAGATTTGCGATTGAGACGTTTGTATGAAATTAATGGGAAAGGACAATGGTTGGTTGCATGAATTCATTGACCGAGAAAATGGTTGGTTGCAAGGGGCAATGAAAGTGATAGACCATGCATAAATTAATTGTGAGGGACCACAATTAAGTGCATGAATCATAGCCATGAAAGTTGATGTCCCTTTTCAAAGAGAAGATTAAACATGAGGGTGTTTCTCTCTCTCTCCTCTTCTATATATTCATAAGATAAGAATATAGACATTACACTCTCACAACCAAACAAGGCCAAAGAAAATCACTCAGATATAGAGAGAGTGATCACTGCAAGTTTGCAGTGAAAGAAAAATTTGTAATCCTGTATCTTGTAAAGAAAAAAGAAGAAGAAAAACTAGTGCAGCAAAAGTGGACTAGCCAAATTGATGAACCACTCCAAAAATCCCGTGTCTCCATTTCATTTGTGCGATTGTTTTCTTTTTATCGGTCGTCGTTCTCACATATTCGGTGGAAATATTCCTAACTAGTTTATTCATTTGCATGATTACTTTCTTTCACTTCTTCTTCAAGCTGCTAATTACAAGCAAGTGTATAAACTCAAAGTCGCCACCAAGGCCATGGCAGCTCCCACTCATCGGGAGCATCCATCACTTGATGGTGGTCCCATAGCTAGGTGCCCCACCGTCGCTTCGACTTGAGCGATCAAGACAGGTTCATAGAAGCCTTGTATGAATCAATTAAGTTACCGGCTTCGATTTGAACAATTACTTCTCGTCGTTGTTGTAGATAGTGAGTCTGGTAAGTCAATTCAAATCCAAATTACAGACACGCCACCAGAAACTTTATAACCTGTCTCGATTGTTGATCTGTTGATGACTGGATGTCTGGGATGACTAGATGTCTGGGATGGCTGATGTGCCTTTGATGTATGGATATGGATGATTGGGGCTGTGTTTGTTTTCATTGGAATTTTTTGATTGAACTTGGGTGGTTCTTTTGTGAGAGAAAACTAATACAGTAAAACCTCCGTATAGGAATACTCTATATAGGAATAACCTCCCTATAGTGATAAAAAGTCCCGGTCCCGACTCGGGACCAGTTATAAATAAGAATAACCTCCACAGTGTGATATTCCATACTTTTTCCAAGTCCCGCCTGTACTAATTTACCTCTATATAGTAATAAATTGGCATTAAATTTTAAATAATTTTTTATATATATAAAAAATACATAAAATTACTTGGCTATTACAATTGAACTTAAGATGACATAAATTACTTAACTACACAATTGAACTTAAGATGACATAAAGTACTTATTCAAAGTTGTTTGGGACAATGACTTAATTTTTTGAGTTACTACCATATCCTTTAACTTGCGAGTTCGTAGTAACTCGTCACCACAATCACCTTCTTGTTGAATCCAAAACATTTCTAACTTATCCAACATGTTTGAAGCTTCTCGACATGACACCTTTTCTATTTCCACACTATCGTCTTCCGGATTATCACCTTGCGCTTCTTGCCTTATTGCCGCCATGATTTCTTTTATATATAAAACTCTACTTAAGAATAACCCCCCTATAGTAATATTTTTCCCCGGTCCCAAGGATATTACTGTATAGAGGTTTTACTGTAGATAGGTTTCTGCTACGAAGCAATTAGTTTTATGATAATTAATAATAAGTTCTTTTGTGAGTAGAGAAGTGTTTCATATCCAATCTATATATCTAATATAAACCCATACACGATGGTGGCAGAATTTTCTATATACCGATCTTACACTCCTTTCACTATTTAATTGAAATAAAAACAATCAAATCTATGCTCATCATCAATTCTCAACCACTGTGGCAGTATGGCCGTGAACCAACCATTTAGCTAAAAGGACATTATTCTTTTAAAGTTTTGTACCTTCAATAGCTTTTGAAGTGAAAGAACATTGTAAATTATCTCAATTTTTCAATAGTAGGCTATCAAATAGTATCTTCAGCACATGCTCTTCAATGAGCCATTGAAAAGAGAATGCTATTTCATCCAACATTACTCGATCAGTATTATTGCATCCAACGCCTGCTCCTCCTTCTTTTCTACTCTAATATACAGCCCTTAAACTTTCTATCCATTACAACAATCAAACTGAGGAGATCATGTCGGCTAACAAAGAGATTGTAAGTTATTTTTTTCTTATAATATTTGGATGAATATTAATAGAAGTCTTGCTATTTATGTTGTAAAATTCTAAGGAGACTTTTAAATGTTAACAATTACAAATGAGCTATAGACTTTTTTTTTTGTAGTATTATAGTAGATGGGCGCAGCCGTGCACTCAACATATCATGCTGAACAATATTATCGACTATGAATTAGCCCATCGGTTATTTGCCAAATTTTGATATAATTAGTCAATGACTATGAATTAGCCCTGTCTCATAAATTCTTAGCGTTTACAACACTAATATACTTTTGGGTTAATTGCAAAAAATAACCCTATAGATTACCCTATGCGGCACTTATATACCCTCAAGTAATTTATTGGCACAAACACCCTCTCTGTGCTCATCCAACAAAACCTTAAAAAAATGCTCAAATTTAACTTTATACAGCAATAACAGGTTCTGAAGAAAAATTAGATGACCATTTGAAGCATTTAGGATTGACTCTGACTATTTTTTCCGTTTTTTTTTTCCTGGTTTCAGCAGAGAGGGGATGTTTATGCCAAATTATTAGTTAAGGGGGTATAAATACCGCAAAGGGTAAACTACAGGATGATCTGTGCTATTAACCCTAAAAAAAATTTATGAGACAGGGCCACAGCTATTTATCCTATCGGCGAAGTTACTATATCGATAGAGGATAATGGAGCTGCGGTATGGTTGGTGGCAGCAACATAAGGGAAGAATAGAGGTGGGTTCCACGTGGAAAAGTAAAGGTGGGACACACGTCAACTACATCCCTCATTTTGGCCATATAAGCTTACAAAACTAAAATATATCAGTCCATAATATCATAGTTAGTGAGAACCAATGAATGCAATAGGGGGATTTAGAAAAAGAAAGTAAACTTAATTAGAGAGAGATGCGATCTTAAAAGCTTGTCAGACATAGGAAGGGTTTGCCTCCTCTCTTCTCGGTCTCTAGACAATCCAAGAAAGATCATCATGGAAATTCTATCAGCCACCTGTTTGTTCCTTGTCATAATAGCTACTGCCCGTGTCCATCCTAGTGATCTTCAACCTTATTTCAGGCAAGAGAAACAGACTGCCGCCAGGGCCATGGCAGCTCCCACTCATCGGCAGCATCCATCACTTAATCCTCGGCTCACACCTGTCTCATCACTGCTTTCGAGACCTCGCCGCCTCATTGGGTCTTCGGGACCTCATGTACTTGAAGCTCGGCGAGGTCTCTATGATCGTGCTGTCGTCGGCCGAAGCGGGCCAAAGGGATCATGAAGACCCACGACATCACCTTCGCCACACTTATTTATTTCTAATGGAATACTTGTTTGAAGTGCTTCTACACACACGTAACAGTAACTTGTTGCCCATTAAAGGAAAATTGCTTGACTGTTACGAGGAGAGGTTGATCAAGTTCTTAATGGAGTTTCAAGTCTGAAGTAACATGGACAGAAGAAAACTCCACCTATATGAATACGAAGTGGTGCCGCTTCAGCAAAGATCTTTAAGAGTTTTGATTCTTGTAAGTATTCATAGAAAACAGGATAGCACATGACCATAACGGTGATAAAAGCGGTTTAAAGCCACTAAGAAAAACTTGGACGAATCCATACGTGTGGTATCTCGAACGTTAACATAAGGAGCTGAGCTTTAATCTACGGACTCCATTAACTGTTAATATCCTAGATACTCATACTAATTGAAGGTTTAAGTCTTTTTAAAGACATCATTCTTGTATTCCTAGACTTTGTCACAAAGGATGAGGTTCAAATTTTAAATCTAGTGGGGTAATTGAATTGAAGGCATAGATTGGAAAATAGTTCAATCTAGTGGGGGATTGAAAGGATAGATTGAATATTTTCAATCTAATTAGTTTGTTTTTTCAAACTGTGTAAAAGTGTCTATTTGTGGTTGTGGCTCTTGAACTTGAATCATGACTTTTAGACATTATTAGTTGTTAACTCAGTCACAATGATTCATTAAAATTCACAAATCACAATATAAATAGATAACTTTGGAAAAAAGAAAAAGCAGCTTGAAGATTCTAATCTCTAACCCTCTAATTCACAATCCAAGAATCTCAAATAGTTTCCTTAGCGAGTTTAGTATTTTCTTGTATCCTGAAGGTGTCTTGTTCTTCTATAGGGAGATCGATAATACCTTATAGATAGCATTCCTAGAATACGCCTCACAACATTAGAAAAATTAAAATTATCTAACAATTTTAAGGTATTATTACTCAAAAGAAATGGAAGCAAGTTCTGGTATGAAAATATTGAATCATCAAGATGTAATCAAACTTGATCGTTTTAATGGAACAAACATCACAAGGTGGAAAGACAAGATGGTCTTCTTTTGACGACCCTCAAGATGTTCTACATTCTACATCCTGATAGTTCTCCAATGTTGGAACCAAAAGCAGATGATTCTGGAAAAATAAAAACACAACGGAAGAAACATGAAGAAGATGAATTGGTTTGCAGAGGGTATATACTCAACTCATTGAACTACTCCAACATGAAGTCGTTGAAGAAAGTATTGGAAGAATTGGAAATCAAATATAAGAACGAAAAAAGAAATATGGATAAATTTTTGGCATTGAATTATTTTTAATTTGAGATATCCGATGATAAACAACTCATGGATCAAATTTATGAGTTGCAAATTCTTGTTAGTAAATTAAGTGATCTTGAAACTAAAATTCTGGATGTTATTCAAGTCGGGGCTATTTTATCTAAGTTACGTCCTTCTTGGAATGAATACCGGAAGAAAATTTTGCATAGTTCTGAAACTTTTATATGGAGAAACTTCAAATGCATCTCCAAATTGAAACTGAAACTCATGCTAGGGATGCATTGAATGTTGACTCAAAGATGCAAAGAGTTCACTTGGTTAATGATAAGAATAATGCAACGAGCCGATACAATCTCAAAGTTAAAAGAAAGGAAAGATCTTCAAGAAAGGAAGCAAAGGAAGACCTTGTTTTCATTATGGAAAGAAAGACCATTTTATTAGAGATTGCCGCTATAGAAACACGGGCAAATTCAAGCCTAAGGGAGAAGCAAATGCAAAAATGATTGAGAATGATGCAAAAGAGTCGGTTGCAATGGTTTCCAAAATGGAAATAGACACGGTAACCGAACTCAACATGGCCGAAGCAAACAAGACTACAGACTGTTTATTGATTCACGAGCAACAATTCATGTTTGCAACAACAAAGTATTGTTCAAGAAATGTGAAGATCTAAAGGAACCGGAAGAGGTGCTTATCGGAAATCATAACTCCGTCAAAGTGTATGGAAAGGGGACAATTGAGATAATGTTTACCTCGGGAAAAAAATTGACTTTGGTGAATGTCTTCCATGTTCCGGACATTAGAAAGAACCTTGTATCAGCTAGTTTATTCTGTAAGAGAAGTTTCAAAATTATACTAGAATCCGACAAAGTTATAATATTCAAAAATGGAGGTTTTGTCGGTAAGGCATATGCTTGTAACGGAATGTTCAATCTCAATATTAATAAAGTTAATGTTTCTGCTTGTATTGTTGAGTCTCCTTTACTTTGGCATGCTAGATTAGGGCATTTGAATTATAAGTCTTTAAATTACATGTCTAAGAATGACTACATAGCATGTTCAAATGAAATTTATGATAAGTGTGAAATATGTGTAGAAGCAAAAATGACAAAAAGACCTTTTTCTAGAGTTGAAAGAGAAACTCAAGTTCTTAATTTAATTCATTCACACATATATGAATTAAATGGACAATTAACTAGATGAGGGGAAATGTATTTTATAATTTTTATTGATGATGCATCTAGATTCACTTTTGTATATCTTCTTAGAGCCAAGAGTGAAGCTTTTGAAAGATTTAAAGAATATAAATTCTTAGTAAAAAATCAAAAGGATAAGAAGATTAAAATTTTGAGAAGTGACGGAGAAGGGTAGTACTTCTCGAATTAGTTTGATTCTTTTTGTGAAGAGTATGGAATAACTCATCAAAAAACGGCTTCTTATACACCTCAATAAAATGGATTAGCGGAAAGAAAAAATAGAACTTTGATTAACATGGTTAATGCTATGCTTTTGAATGCTAAATCACCATTTAACTTGTGGGGAGAAGTTTTGTTAAGTGCATATCATATTCATAATAGAATTCCTTCTAAAGTAACCATGGTGTCTCCTTATTAAATTTGGAATAGTATTAAGCTAAACTTAACATATTTTAGAGTGTGAGGGTGTGTTACTTATTATAAAACCCTTGAGCCTCATAGTTCCAAATTAGGTTCAAGAGGCATTAAGAGTATTTTTGTTGGTTATGGAGACAATTCTAAGGCATACAGATTATTGAACTTAGAATCAAATATGATAGTTGGATCTACTCATGTTGAATTCTTTGAGAATACTTTTGCTATTTCTGAAAATGTGAATAATCAACAAAATGTTTCAATTTCGAATTCTCAGTCAAGTGAGAAAAGGAAAGAAATTGAACAAATTCCTGAAATAAGAAAGTGTCAACGAGCAAGGAAAGAAAAAGTGATTGATTCAGGATTCATTAATTCCCAAGTGATCGTGTTTCTCGTTGAAGGTGATAGAACAAATATTATAAAGAAAATGCCCATCTTGTTAAATGTGGAAAAAGACCCTAAAACATTCTCTGAAGCAATGACTTCAAGAGATTCCGCCTTTTGGAAAGATGCAATAAATGATGAGATAGACACAATAATGTCCAATGACACATGGGTCTTGGTTGATTTACCTTCGGGATCAAAACCGATTGATTGTAAGTGGGTATTCCGAAAGAAGTATAACATGGATGGTTCTATCCAAACCTTTAAAGCAAGGTTAGTTGCAAAGAGATTTACTCAAAAAGAAGGTATCGATTATTTCAGTACATATGCTCCGGTAGCCCGGATTACATCCATTAGAATATTGATAGTATTGGCATCAATATATAAGTTGCATATACATCAAATGAATGTAAAGATGGCATTTCTGGATGGGGACTTGAAAGAGGAAGTTAATATGAAACAACCCGAAAGGTTTATACTTCCTGGAAACGAAACAAAAGTTTGTAAATTAGTAAAATCCCTTTATGGTTTGAAACAACCCCCTAAACATCGGCACAAGAAGTTTGATAAGGCTATCTTGTCTTTTGGATTTAAACATAATAATGCTGATAAGTGCATTTATTCTAAATTTACAAGTGAATATGGAATTATTAGTTGTTTATATGTGGATGACATGCTCATATTTGATACTAACATAGCTGGAATAAATGATACCAAAAAGTATCTAACTTCGGTCTTCAAAATGAAGGACTTAAATGAAGTAGCTATTATTTGGGTTATCAGGATAGAAAGGCATGACAAGGGATTTTCTCTAAGTCAATCTCACTATATTGAAAAGGTTATTAATAAGTTCCAATATCTTGGTATCAAAGAAATGAATACTCCATATGATTCTAGTATCAAACTTCCGGAAAAATAGTGAAAGACCTATTGCACAATTTGAATATGCAAGCGCTATTGGTAACTTTATGTATGCCACGAGTTGCACAAGACTAGATATTGCCCTTGCTGTTGGAAAACTTTCTTAGTATATAAGCAAACCTGGTAAAGAACATTGGAAAGCTATTGGAAGAGTTCTTGGATATCTTAAGAAGACTAAGAACTTGAAATTGATTTATTCGGATTCTCCAAATGTACTTGAAGGATTTACTGATGCAAGTTGGATAACTAGTACACATGATAATAAATCCACATATGGATGGATTTTCACACTTGGTGGCGGTGCGATTAGTTGGGCATCCAAGAAACAAACTTACATCACACATTCAATAATGGAATCTGAGTTTATTGCATTACCTGCTGCAGGAAAAGAAACGAAATGGCTAAGAAATATGTTACTAAAAATAAAGTTGTGGCCACAACCTAGCCAGCCGTTTTTATAAACTGTGATAATCAGGCGAGATGTCCAACGCTTATAGCAACATATATAACGGAAAGTCTATACACATAAGCTTGAGACATATGTATGTTAGAGAATTACTTGAGTCCGGAGTTATTACTATGATATTTGTAAAGTCGTGTGATAACGTAGTGGGTCCTCTAACAAAGCCATTGTCAAGAGACATGGTGATTAAAACAATTTCGGAAATGAGACTTAAATAGAAACTCAATTGACACCGGTAATGGGAACCCAACTTCAGACTACCAAAAGTAATTCTAGAAGTTTAATGGGTAATAACAAGTTACTGTTATATGTCTGTAGAAGCACTTCAAACAAATATCCCATTAGAAATAAATAAATAAAAGGAAAATTGCTTGACTGTTACAAGGAGAGGTTGATCAAGTTCTTAATGGAGTTTCAAGTCTGAAGTAACATGGACAAAAAAAACTCTACCTATATGAATACAAAGTGGTGCCACTTCAGCAAAGATCTTTATGAGTTTTGATTCTTGTAAGTATTCATAGAAAACAGGATAGCACATGGCCATAACAGTGCTAAAAACGGTTTAAACCCACTAAGTAAAACTTGGACGAATCCATGTGTGTGGTATCTAGAACGTTAACACAAGGAGTTGATGTTTAATCTACGGACACCATTAGCTTTGTTAATATCCTAGATACTTATCCTAATTGAAGGTTTAAGTATTTTTAAAGACACCATTCTTGTATTCATGGACTTGGTCACAAAGGATGAGGTTCAAATTTTAAATCTAATGGAAGATAATTGAATTGAAGGTATAGATTGGAAAATAGTTCAATCTAGTGAGGGATTGAAAGGATAGATTGAATATTTTCAATCTAATTAGTTTGTTTTTTCAAACTGTGTAAAGGTGTTTATTTGTGGTTGTGACTCCTGAACTTAAATCATGACTTTTGGACATTATTAGTTGTTAGCTAATAGTCACAACCATTCATTAAAAGTCACGAATCACTATATAAATAGATAACCTTGGTAAAGAGAAAAGGCAACTTGAAGATTCTAATTTCTAGCCCTCTAATCCACAATCCAAGAATCTCAAATAGTTTCCTTAGCGAGTTTAGTGCTTTGTTGTATCGTGGAGGTGTCTTGTTCTTCTATAGGGAGAGCAATAATAGCTTAAAGATAGTATTCCTAGAATACGCCTCAAAGCATTAAAAAAAATTAAAATTATCTACCAGTGGTGTCGTCGGCCGAAGCGGCCAAAGGGATCATGAAGACCCACGATGTCACCTTCGCCACACGTAGGGCCCTTGTTTCCCGCCGTCAAAGCCATAACATACGACGGCAAGAGCCTCACCTTCGCTCCCTACAGCGACTACTGGAGACAGCTGAGAAAAAACATATGTGCCTTGGAGATGTTGACTGTGAAGCGGGTTCAATCTTTACCGCCGCATCAGAGAGGAAGAAGCTCATGATCTCATCCAATCTAGCTATTTTATCAAAGTCACATGCAGGACGCAGGTATCGTAAACCTTAGCAGATCCTAATGCGGCTGACCAACAACGTAACTGCTAGAGCAGCCATGGGGAAGAAGAGCGACATCCAAGATAGATTCATAGAAAGCTTGCAGAAAGTAATCAAACTAGTGGCAGGAATTGATCTGAACGACTTGTTTCCGTCCTTGTCGTCGATAGTGAGCCTGGTCAGTTCGTCCAAATCCAAGTTAGAGAGATGCCATCAGGAGCAAGACCAGATACTAGAGAGCATCGTCCAAGAACACAGATCGAGAAGAGAATGATGGCCAGTAAAGCTGATAGTGGAGTCGAA
Source organism: Agapanthus africanus (assembly GCA_030015575.1). Taxonomy (NCBI): domain Eukaryota; kingdom Viridiplantae; phylum Streptophyta; class Magnoliopsida; order Asparagales; family Amaryllidaceae; genus Agapanthus; species Agapanthus africanus. The sequence continues at coordinate 354,174,237 of CM057351.1, forward strand.
GAACAAGCAACTGAGGACTTTGTGGATATATATGCTGTTGAGGCTATTACCATTTGAGCAGGGTAAGAGATGTTCTCAGAGGAAAGTCTAAAGTGACAGAGTCCGACATAAAGGACCTCGAGTACTTCCACAACGTAATCAGAGAAACTCTGAGGCTGCACCCTCCAGTTCCGTTACTGTTGCCACGAGAGCGCCGACAGAATTGCAAGGTCATGGGATACGAGATACCGGCCAAGACGAGGGCAGTCGTGAATGCATGGTTGATTGGAAGGGATCCTAAATACTGGAAAGAAGCAGAGGAGTTCAAGCCAGAGAGGTATGAAGAAAGCTCAGTAGATTTCAAGTGAACCGATTTCGAGCTATTACCATTTGAGCAGGCAGAAGGATATGTCCAGGAATGCTATTTGGGTTGGCCACCGTGGAGCTTCCCCTTGCTTAGTTGCTCTACTACTTCAACTGGGAGATGCCCGCTACAACAAAAACACTTGACATATATGTCAGAAGCATTTGGGATCACGGCCCATAGAAAGTTTGATCTGTTGTTACATGCATCTAGTTTTCATATTCCATATCCTGCTTTCTAACTGATGTGGAAACTTGCAGCAGGGTATAAAATAGCTTGTGAGATACAGCTATATATACACATGCCTTTAGGTCAAATAATAATGAATGAAACTGGATGCTATTCATATGCATTTGTCACCTTATGGGCCATATCAATTTTCGGTAACAAAATCTTCATCTAGGTTTTTGTTGATCTCTTCATCACTTTGCCGGACCTACTCTGATCTGGAATCAACTGCAACGTTGTAAATTACCGATGGGAACAAAAGTTTGGGGAGAGTATGAATGTCTAAAAGGAACCTCAACATTGTAAATTATCTAACGAGTTGATTGATTTTTCTTTTTCCCAATTTGCAATCCTTAAGCATAATTTCCCACAACATGTAGCAATCATAATTATAATTATCTCTCTTGAATTCAATATTTACATTTAATTCCATAGGCTAAAAGATAAGGAGAAACAAGCCTAAAGCCAGTACCTTTCTCAGAAGAAAGACAATGTCAGCTTGTGATTCTTCAATGTGATTGGTTCCCGCTTCCCACACTCGGTGCATCGATCACTGTGGCTAATGCTTCTCGCTCGTGCTTCACTCTCGCTTATTTAAGTTGCAAGCTTGCTAGTTGCTTGCGTCAATGGTACAACACTGCAATAACCAGAATTCTCAGAACTCTAATAAAATCATCTTGAGCTGCAGAAATACAGAAACTTTCGATTCGCGGAATAACATTTCAGTTCAGTTACACATTTTATCAAGCGGGGTACAAAACAAATGTTTTTAGTATATGTGTTCAAGTTTGAACACTTCATCTCTTATAGACATCTGGTCAAACATGCCGGTACTATAAAAACTTGGAAGCAGCATAGCAATAAAATCTTTAGTTGCCAAAAGTAAAGAAACTTTCAATTCGCAAAACAAACATTTCAAAAATCAACAAAGGATGTTCAGTGCCACATTTTATCAAGCAGGTCGCATACAAAACAATTTTTTGAGTAGATGTGTTCAAGTTTGGATACTTTATCTAAGCGATTAATAAGCGACACATCCAGGCCCGGCGGTGGGTGTCAGCCCCATTAATTTACCGATTATGAAACCGACAATGTAAATAAAAGGAGCTTAATTATTAAATTTTTTTCTCATACTTCTGTGATAAAATTCCAACAGATCTAACTTGTGCAACCATATCATATGGAAGAAATTAATTTTATGTATTTTGACTTAGTGAGTCGTGACAACAATCAAATCAAATCAGAGCAAGAGAGACCAGACAAGCTTTCAGACTATATAATCTTTCAAAAGCTTCGTAGCGTTTACAACACTAATATACTTTTGGGTTAATCGCAACAAACACCCCTATAGTTTAGTTTACCCTATATGTCACTTAGGGCCTCTTTGGTTGCAAGATTATGAAATTTGGATTCCAAAATAGTACGGTTGAAAATTTCTGAATTTGGTAATTTGTTGTTTGGTTAGTTTTTGATTTCTAGTATTGGATTTGTAGATTCTTGTAATCTTTGTTTGGTTGGTGAAAATAAAGTGGGATTTGGATTTGAGGATTTTAGAGAGAGATAGATAGAGAGAGAATTATTAAATAAATAAAGTATACGGGCTCATCTGAAAGTACAATGAGTAGTGCCAAATCCTTGAAATCCTTAAAAAAATTTAGGATTCAGGAATCAATGTTTTGTGGTGGGCCCTCCATGAAAAACAAAGGAATCATAGAAATCCAAAACGCCCAACAAAACACAAAATTATGGAATCCTAAGATTCCACAATCCAAATCCAAAGAAATCCTGCAACCAAACAGGCCCTTATATACCATAATTTATTGGCAGAAACACGCTCTCTGCTCAATCTTAAAAAATGCTCAAATTTAACTCTATACAACAAAACAAGTTCTAAAAAATCCTAGATGATAGTATGACTCATTTAGAATTGAATCTGAGCATTTTTTAGTATTTTTTAGGGTTTCAATAGAGTGGGTGTTTGGGGTACAAGTGCCAAAAGGGTAACCTACAGGGATGATTTGTGCTATTAACCATTTTTCTTTGGGTAAATTGAAATAAAAAAAAACCAAGCATTTTTTCCCGCTGTCAAAAACCGCCGGCCTCGAAACGGTAGTCAAAATCTTTTATAAATTTTTCCTGCAGTATCTACACAGTAACTTGCTAACCAATTCAAACAAAATATTTAGATATCGCAAGAAACGGCTTAGATATCACAGGCAACTGTTTAGATATCGCTGATTACTGCTTAGATATCGCAGGAAATCGGTTATAGCAGGCAACTACCGGATATCACCGGTAAGGGATACATAATAATAGAGGATAATGGAGGTGCGGTACGGTTGGTGGCAGCAAAGAATTAGAGGCGGGGTCGACGTGGAAAAGTAAAGGTGCATGGGACCCGGCGTCTATAGTCTATTTTTTCCCTATATGTGGCCGTTCTTAGCTGCGGTACATTTTGGCCAAATAAGCATACAAAACTAAAAAATATTTTTAGTCCTCCATAATGACCCAATTATAGTCCTTCATAATGTCCCATGTCTCCATAAGGCGTATGGGACCCAGCGTCTATAGTCTATTTTTTCTTGTTTATCGGAGAGGGACACAACTATCTATTTTCTCAAAGTCGCAGGACGGAGGTATCGTAAACCTCGGCAAGATGTTGATTCGGCTGACCAACAACATTACTGCTAGAGCAGCCATCGGGAAGAAGAGTAACATTCAAGATAGATTCATAGAAAGCTCAAACTTGTAATCGAACTAGGGTGACAGGATTTGATCTGAACGACTTGTTTCCGTCCTTGTCCCGGATAATGAGCCTGGTCACTTGGTCCAAATCCAAGTTAGAGGGATGCCATCAGAAGCCACACCGGATACTAGAGAGCATCCTCCAAGAACACAGAGAGAAGAGAATGATATATGGCCGGTAAAGCTGACAGTCGAGTCGAAGAACAACCGACTGAGGACTTTGTGGATATGCTGTTGAGGCTTCAGGAGTAAAGTGGCCTTCAGTGTGAGCTCACCAATGACGGCGTCAAGGCCCTCGTTATGGTAATAATAAGCCGACTATTTTATCCTATTTTTAATATAAGTTTATGTACTAAAAACTCCCAACAGGATTGAGCCATTTTAACAAAACTACCATTACCTTTAAAACTATCAAAAAACTACTAAAGTTAACGGTGCCACGTTAGTACTATCTGTGCCACGTCTTACGTTGCCACGTTAGCATTTTTTTAAAACCCCAAATTACCCCTATTCTAATACAAACCCTACTTTCAAAAAATAAAATGAAAATACACAAATAAAAAAATTCCCAGCCATCACCGTCGGCAATTAAGGCATCTCGCCGCCGCCGCCGCCATCATCATCAACAACAACAACGCCACTACCACCACCATCAACAACACCGTCACTACCTCCTTCCTCTTCTTTCCACTGCCACCGCCATCATCACCACCACCATCATCAACAACAACAACAACAGCAGCAGCAACATCACCGTCTTCCTCCTCTTCTTCAACACACCCCCCCCACCGCCGCCATCAACATCATCATCATCATCCACAATACCACCAACTTCTTCTTCCTCATCCTATTCACACCACCACCATCATATTCCCGCCGGCATCCACCCCCTTCCCCTTCCCCACTCCGGTCCTGACGAGGCTCATAAACAAGTATTCCCCAGATCACGACACGTGGTGGATGACGTGTCATCCGCTAAGCCTGCTAGACTCCTGAGGGCTGCGGAGCTGGAACAAGTATGATGCATCGGAGACATTCTTCGGCACCTCGTCTCCGAGATTGCATCCGACCTTTCGAGGACCTCTCCGGAGTGCATTTTCTATTTCGCCTAAACAACCAACCGACAGCTCTCTTCCGAGCAATCCTATAGCCGAGCTATCCACTCTGTTCAACCGAGAGCACGGAGCCTAAACGCCCCCGTAACGGCTCTGTGTATCTCGCCACGACGAGATCTCCGCCGCTCCATGACCCGCATCTCACGCTAGCGTATCTCGTCATTAACGAGCGCGCCTCTCCATTAATGAGCACGTCCCACCATCAGTGCAAACATGATGCAGAGGCGTAACGGGCGTCGAGAATCTCGCACTGGTCCACTTCATGCGACCACTATATAAACCCCTTCCACCAGATGATCCATGTAAGCAGAATCAACTCCAATACGCCGCTACGCTGCTTTTATTCTCCGTTACTTACTTGATCGTCGGAGGGTCCTACGGTGGTTTTCCATCCCGGGACTTCCCTTGCAGATAGCCTGGCGTCAACAACATCCAACAACCCATTGAGATCCACACGTCCAATTTTCACCCTCAATCACAACCGTTCAGAACCGCTTGCAGCAGGATCGACAGAGGACAACATCTAGGGGAGATTTCTACTTCCACCAGTTGGCGCCGTCTGTGGGAACTGATTCTTCCGCACCCGAAAAGTTGATCTTCCGCCTCCAATTCAATGATAAGGGATAATCGCGACGATCCCAGCATGAGCCGTCCCGTCCTCCACAGCGGGGACGGAAACGGCCTTACTCCTCCTCCAAATGTCATCAACGCTTTATCCGCTCGAATCGACAGGCTCACGGCGATGGTGGACGCACTCGCCCGTGTCCAAGCGGCCGGCCATACCCACCAGACCATAGCGTCCCCTTCCCGGGGCGACGACGTTCACAAGGAGATAGAAGGACACACTCAGGCTCTCAACCTCACTCGCGCTCATCTTGATGTGACCGAACACCGACGTGTTGATTCCGGTGGTCATGGCCTGCGTCCAGGAAATGATTCCTTGACCCGCTGGGCGCCGGACAGCTCAACACCCCGATCACAGGGGTACCGGGCTATCCCTTCAACGCGTGCCGTGCTTTCTCCCCTCCGAGGAAGTGTCGGTCCAATCGCCTGATTCCAGGCTAAACCCGCGTCGCCGCCGCCGTCAAGGTCACGCATATAACGAAAACCTGATGCTATCCACGAAGGGTCCTCCCCGGAGATTTAAGGAACGTGATAGAGAAAAACCGAAACCGCTCTGTCCCACAAGCCGGGAGTAGAAGGAGCGGGCGCTCCGACTGTGAAGATTCTTCGGGGTACCAACAACAAATAGGGGCCCTCGAAAGGAAAATTGAAGATATACGACAGGATGGCCGTACGGCTTGCGAAGGCGCGAAGTACTCCGTTGACTCACTCACAAGGCCCTTCACTGAACAGCTACTAGCTGAGCGTGTCTCATCCAGAAACAAACCGCCAAAGGTGTCCCTCTTCGACAGAAAGTCCGACCCAAAGGATCACTTGGACGCATCGGCAGACATGAGTTTCCAAGACAACTCAGACAAGGCTCAATGCTGGGCTTTCCCCACCACCCTCATCCGGGCTGGCCGAGATTGGTTCTGAGGGCTCGCGTCACGCTCAATCTCGATCTTTGAAGAGCTAGCTACCTAATTCCTCGGTCATTTCGTCGGTAACCGTCGGCAGAAAAAGACAGTCGACTATCCGTTCACCATCAAAAGCGGGGACAAGGAATCCTTTAAGGGGTACGCCACCCGCTTCTACAATGCCCTTCTCGAGGTACCCGAGCATCGTGGCGAGACGGTTATCACCGCCTTGAGGTCAGGTCTTAGGCACAAAGTGTGGCTCCGCTCTTTCGCATTGGCACAACCTAGGACCATGTCCGAAGTAAAAGCGTGGACCGAGCGAGAGATTCAACTCGAGTCAGAGGTGAACGACAATCTGTCCCGAGGTGACCAAGCAGACCGAAAGAAACGGGACATGGAGGACAAAAAGAAAGCCGACCGCCCAAAACCCTATGCCCCGAGATTTCAGGAGTACACTCCTTTGAACATCTCCCAGACGGAACTGCTAGAAGATGCTAAAGGCGAGAGGTTTTACAGGCTCCCGCCGGCAACCCAAAGGGCGGGCAAACAGCTCCGGGGCCCGTATTGTGCTTACCACAGGTCGTAGGGGCACCCGACCGAGAGTTGTAAGAAACTCCATGACTATATTAAGGAACTGATTCACTCAGGTCACCTGGCGAAATACCTACGAGACAAGCGGCAGACGGAACAAGAGTAGAAAGACTAACCCCCTTTCGGGGAGTTAACGATCGACCAGATCATGGTCATCTCGATGCATCCGACTCTGGACAGTGAGGGGGACCGCCGTCCTGTACCAGTCATGTCTATAAATGATCCGCCACATAAAAAGCACAGGAAGGATGACCCGATCACCTTCACCGAGGAAGATCTTCACGGCATATCACTCCCTCACAAAGACCCGCTTGTGATAGAGCCCGAGTTCACCATCACGAGGTCCGGAGAATATTGGTCGATTCAGGGAGCTCAGCGGATCTCTTATTCTACGACTGTTTCCAGCGTATGGAATTAGGTTCCTCCGATCTCCGACCAACCTCTCATGTCCTCTCCGGATTCACCAACCATTCCATCCCGGTCGAAGGTTCGATCACCCTCCTACTCAGCATTGGGAACGCTGGCAAAACGCGACCATACCGGTAAACTTCCTCGTTGCCAAAATTTCGTCGACCTATAACATTCTCCTGGGACACCCTATCTTGAACGCCCTTCGCGCTCAGATCTCAACTTACCACCTCGCGCTCAAATTCCTTTTAGATAACGGGGGATAGGCCATGCCTATGGAGATCAGCAAACTGCCAGGATCTGCCTCGCTTCTACATCGCCCACCAGGGAGCAGGACGACGACTTTGAAGATACTCATGATCCCCAGGACGCCTTGGACACACACGACGACCGAAAGGAATCCGCGGCACACCGGTGGAAGCGTTAGCAGAGATTCCTCTCATAGAAGGGGTCGACGGCCGGACTGTCCAGATCGGTTCTCTCTTGACAGGGAGCGTCCGCGATGACCTGATCCGATTCTTCCGGAACAACTCGGATGTGTTCGCCTGGGCTCCGGCAGACATGCCCGGAATCGATCCCAAGATGATCTCCTATAAGCTCGGGGTCGACCCAAAAGCCAAGCCAATCCGACAAAAGAAGAGAAGTTTCGCACCAATGAAACAAAAGGCGATAGAGGAGGAAGTGGACCAATTGCTCGCTGCCGACTTCATCAGGAACTTGAACTACTCGGATTGGCTGGAGAACGTAGTTATGGTCACAAATGCGAATGGGAAATGGCACATGTGCGTCGATTCCACCGACCTGAACAAGGCTTGCCCCAAAACAACTACCCACTTCCTTCGGACTCAAGAACGCCGGAGACACATACCAGTGACTGGTCAACAAACTATTCAGACCACAAATTAGGAGAAATATGGAAGTCTACGTCGACGACATGCTCGTGAAATCCGCCTTATTGGCCGGACACACAACAGACCTCGCCGAAACATTCGACATCCTGCGAAAATACAAGATGAAGTTGAATCCAGCCAAATGCGTGTTCGGCATCACAAGCGGAAGTGAAAACTGAACATCACAGGACTGCTGGTTTACTTCAATCGTTACCTATTCCAGAATGGAAGTGGCAACACATCACCATGGACTTCATGACTGCTATTCAAAGTCAGCTCACTTTATTCCCTTTCGAGTTGGCCAATCTACCGAGACACTAGCAAAGAAGTATATGGAGGTAAGTTTAAATCTAAGTAACATTTAACTCTTCAATGTATACTATCTTTGATATCTATAAACTCATGCAGGAGATCGTGAGATTACATGGACTACCGGTTTGCATTGTCTCCGATCGTGATACCAGATTCCGATCGCAATTTTGGCAGAGTCTGCAAGCTAGATTGGGAACAAGTCTGAACTTTAGCACAGCTTATCATTCACAAACAGATGGACAGTCTGAGCAAACGATTCAGATACTTGAAGATATGCTAAGAGCTTGTATGCTAGATTTCGGAGGATCGTGGGAAGATCACCTACATCTTGTGGAGTTTTCATACAACAACAGCTACCAAGCAAGTATTGGAATGACACTGTTTGCAGCGCTCTATGGAAGGAAGTTGTAGGGTGTTTTTCGTCACCCCATTGAGATGGGAATACGCGCACGCTTGTCAGGCGTACTACAGATTCCCCCTGCCTAGGGTAGGCGGGGTTTAATGATTGTGGGGATCCGAATCTCCGGCAGCCGCGAACTAAGCTGCCGTTAATTACCCCCTGCCTTTGGGGCGAGGGAACCTCCGATTGACGGGTCAAACTGGTCATGCGAACTCAATGTGCAGTGTACGTGTGTTGTTGTTTTGGAGGCGGGGTATAAATATATCGGGAGCCACGCAGAGATTTTACGGGGGTCCCGCTACCCGGATAGCGGGCTGGGGGTCAAGGGGGCTAGCAGCCCCCTTGCGGGGTGCGGGGCAGCGCCCCGTTAGAAATTTTTTCTAACAGAGACAGTGTCGTGGAGTATGTGTATGTGTACATTTGTATACATATGTATATATATACATGCATATATAAATAAAGGGGAAAGGACATCCAAAGGATGCGTGGGGCCAGCGCCTAGGCGCTTGAGCACGAGCGCGCCACGTGTCGGCACGTGGGCACTTTGCGCTCGAGCGCAGAGTGCTGGAGCGCAACGCGCCACGTGTCGGCACGTGGACGCTTTGCGCTCGGACGCTGAGCGCTTGGGCGCAAGCGCGCCACGTGTCGGCACGTGGGCGACTTGCGCTTGAGCGCTTGCGCTGGAGCGCAGGAGCGCCGCGTGTCGGCACGAGGGCGACTTGCGCTCGAGCGCTTGCGCTGGAGCGCAGGAGCGCCGCGTGTCGGCACGGGGGCGACTTGCGCTCGAGCGCTTGCGCTTGAGCGCAGGAGCGCCGCGTGTCGGCACGGGGGCGACTTGCGCTCGAGCGCTTGCGCTGGAGTGCAAGCGCGCCACGTGTCGACACGCGGGCGCTCTGCGCTTGAGCGCCGGCGAGAAAAAGAGGCTTTTAGCCTAAAAAAATTTCTCAGAAGAGAAATCAGAGAGGAGTTGGACTCCTGAGTGTGTTTTTCTTCTTTTTTTTGGGGGTTTAGTGAAAGATGTTCTTCTTCTTCCTCCTCGGTTAGCTGGATCTTGAAGATCAAGAGATGTGGGATTTTCTAAAAATCTCTTCTTTTTGAGATCTAATGGAAGATCTGAGTTCCCCTCTATGGGTTTTGTGGTGAAAACCTATTTTGTTTTATAAAAAGAAGAGTAAAACTCTTGATTTAATTCAAGAGAAAGAAGAAGGTTTTGGAACCTTGAAGAAGGAGAAAGATCTCAGATCTGGGGAATTTTTTTTCTGGAGAGAGAAAAAAGTTTTTTTTTGATATTTCATTATCTTTGCCTTTATAGGCCATACACTTTACACATAGCCCCTTGGGCTTCACAAAATGGCATTTTGCCCATCCCATGGCTCATGTGCCATTTCTTTTTGCACATAAGCCATGAGCTTTACAAAAAATTGGCTTTATGCCTATTTTTCTTACATTTGTCCATAAAATAAAAATAAAAGAAATACAACAAAATTGTTTATTACAAAATTTTTATCTTGGCGTGGTGGGAGGCCGCCCGCTTCATGTTCGGGCTCGACCCGGGCGTGGGCCCACTGGATCTGGGCTTGGGCCCACTTGGCTTGGGGTTGACTTTGATTTTGACTTGGTCAACCGGGGTGTAAGTTTTTACCCCAACAAATTGCCCCCCATCAATAAATGCACACCACATATGTGGGTCGTGTGCATGAAATTGATGGATCTTCTTTCACGTGGAGGCGACTTGATTCGGTTCCCACCTTTTGGGAAACTGACACTGCCCTTTTTACGACATGGACGGTCGATGCGGCCCTTTTTGCGACTTAGACGGTCGATGCTGCCCTTTTTGCGACTTGGACGGTCGGTTCTGCCCTTTTTGCGACGTGGACGGTCGATGCTGCCCTTTTTGCGAGTTGGACGGTCGATGCTGCCCTTTTAGCGACTTGGACGGTCGGTGCTGCCCTTTTAGCGATTTGGACGGTCGGTTCTGCCCTTTTTGCGACTTGGACGGTCGATGCTGCCCTTTTAGCGACTTGGACGGTCGGTGCTGCCCTTTTAGCGACGTGGGCAGTCGGTTCTGCCCTTTTTGCGACGTGGACGGTCGATGCTTCCCTTTTTGCGACTTGGACGATCGATACTGCCCTTTTAGCGACTTGGACGGTCGGTTCTGCCCTTTTGGCGACGTGAACGGTCGATGCTGCCCTTTTTGCGACTTGGACGGTCATTGCTGCCCTTTTAGCGACTTGGACGGTCGGTACTGCCCTTTTAGCCACTTGGACGGTCGATGTTGCCATTTTAGCGACGTGGACGGTCGATGCTGCCATTTTAGCGACTTGGACGGTCGTGGCTGCCCTTTTAGCGACTTGGACGGTCGGTGCTGCCCTTTTAGCGACGTGGACGGTCGGTTCTGCCCTTTTAGCGACGTGGACGGTCGGTTCTGCCCTTTTCGCGACTTGGACGGTCGATGCTGCCCTTTTTGCGACTTGGACGGTCGGTTCTTGATTTGACTTGCTCTGCTTCTTGCAGTGTCAGGGGTAGACTTGACTTGCTCCGCCTCTTGCGGTGTCGAGATTGGATTCTGACTTGCTCCGCTTTCTGCGGTGTCGGAGTGGAAGTTGACTTGTTGATTTTGATTTGGGTTGACATCAGCATCGCTATACTGGAATATGGTACCAGGAGCGAATCATCTGTCATTGAGAGGATTTTGGGATTGTTTTACACCCGTGGATTGTATACGGTTTTGCAGGATGTATGATCCAGACCGTAGGGCCGGAAAAAATTTCGGGATTTTGTCGGCGTCTGCATCGCTGCACTGGAATATGGTACCAGGAGCGACTCATCATTCGCCGTTGGAGTATGAGATTTGGAATTTAGTTGGCGTCTGCATCGCTGCACTGGAATATGGTACCAGGAGCGACTCATCATTCGCCATTTGGGGATTGGGGAGAGATGGCTTAGGAGACAGGTTTAGATCCCTATCGCCTAAGACTTTTCAATTTTATGGGCCGTGAGGGTCCCATAAAAGCATTTTCTCCCTACGAGTCGTAAGGATCCCGCAGGTGTATTTTCTCCTTAGGAGTCGTGAGGACTCCTAAGTGTGTTTTTCCTTTATGAGTCGTAAGGATCCCACAAAGGTTTGTTCTCCTCATATATCGTGAGGACACATGAGTGGGTCTTATCAATGGAGCATCATTCCCAAAGCGGAGACCGGCCGCGTAACTGGTGATTACGGTGGGGCATGAGTATGATGAAAATTATTTGAGCCCGTGGATTGTATACGATGGTCAATTTGGGGACCCACCGTAGGGCCGGAGAATTTTGAGAAATTAGATTTTGGTTGGCGTCTGCATCGCTACACTGGAATATGGTATCAGGAGCGACTCATCATTCGCCGTTTGGGGACTTGGAATTTGGATCCTGTTTAGCATCAGCATTGCTGCACTGGAATAATGCCAGAAGCAACTCATCATTTGCTTTGGGAGGACTTGGGATTTGGGTTTTTGGTCGGCATCAGCACCGCTAACACTGAAGCGAAATGCCAGGAGCGACTCATCATTTGCCATTGCCCGTTGGGGAACGATGGCTTAGGAGACAGGTTTGGGTCCCTGTCACCTAAGGCTTTTCAATTTTATGGGCCGTGAGGGTCCCATAAAAGCATTTTCTCCCAACGAGTCGTAAGGATCCCGCAGGTGTATTTTCTCCTTAGAAATCGTGAGGATTCCTAAGTGTGTTACTCCTTTGTGAGTCGTAAGGATCTCACGCAGGGTTTTCTCCTCACAAGGTCGAGAGGACTTTGCGAGTGTATTTCATCTCTTTTCACGAGTTTGCGCCCTTTCGGGTTTTCACAAACTCGCCGGTAGTCCTGCTGTTTTTACTCACGGAGCCCTTTCGGGTTTTCATCCGTGCCCGTTTTGCTTGTGGACATACCTTTTTATTTTTCTTTATTTTTCTCTTTTTTTTTTCTTTTTTTTTCTTTTTTTTTGTTCTCTTTTTTTTGCCGCTGGTGGGACTTTAAAAGTAGTCTCACCAGCAGAATTTGGGAGAGAATTGGGAGAGATAGGGGTCATTTACGCCCGTAGATTGTATACGGTTTTGCAGGATGTGTGATCCAGACCGTAGGGCTGATGTGCTCAATTCGCCTGCGACTTGGAGCATTCACATGTAGTATTTCTTGAGATATCGGCCATTGATGGGTGGCATGGGCCTTTCACCCTCGGCACTTATTAGTTGGTAGGATCCTCCGTCGAACACTTTCTCGATGACGTATGGTCCTTCCCAGTTTGGCTCGAATTTTCCCTTGGCATGTCGATTGGGGATGATCGGTCTTTTGAGGACCAACACCAATTCACCTTTCTTGAAAGCGCGGAGACGGGTTATCTTGTCATAGGCCCGTGACATTTGGGCTCGGTATAGCTCCAGATTTTGCTGCACCGCGAGCCTCTCTTCTTCTAGGGCATCGAGTTCTTCAAGTCGAAGGAGCACGTTTTCCTCCTCCGTCAACTCATGCTGAACGGCCATTCTTAAGCTTGGAACTTCGACTTCGAGGGGGAGGACCGCCTCCACTCCGAAGAGCAATGAGTATGGAGTGGACTGAGTTGGAGTACGGTGCGTGGTACGATATGCCCACAATGCCTCGTGAAGCTTGAGATTCCAGTCTCTCTTGTTGGCTGAAGCATTTTTCCTGAGGAGCTTGCATAGAGTCTTATTGAAGGCTTCGGCTAGCCCATTGGCCCTTGGATTATAGATGGAGGAATATCTCCAGTCTATCTTGTGCTGAGTAGCGAACCTTGGGACATTGAAGCTCTTGAAAGAAGGCCCGTTGTCAGAAATGATTCTTCTTGGTGTACCGAAGCGGTATAGAATATTATGCTGGAAGAATGTCAGAATATCTTTTGTCTTGACTTCTTTTAGCGGGACAGCTTCAGCCCATCTGGAGAAGTAATCAGTTGCGGCCAGTATGAACCGGTGGCCTTTGGATGACGGAGGATCAATTGGGCCAACAATGTCGGTGCCCCAGACTTCGAAGGGCCACGACGCCACCGTAGGATGCAATGGATTGGGATGCTTGTGAATAAAATCACCGTGAATTTGGCAGATATAACATTTCTTTGCATGCTCTCCGCAGTCCCGTATCATGGTGGGCTAATAATACCCAAGCCGTTTGATTTGCAGTCGCATCTTGAGGCCAGATTGGTGAGCACCGCAAACGCCTGAGTGAACTTCTTTCATGACTTTTTGGGCTTCGGCCGATGACAGGCACCTGAGCCAGAGTTGGTTATGACCTGCGGTATAGCGTGTCATTTACAAACACGTATCGGAGAGCTCTCTTCTTCAGCTGAATCCTCGCAGATTTTTCTTCGGGCAGCTTGTCGTATCGGAGGTACTCTATGAAGGGTTCTCTCCAATCGGGCTCGTCTTGGATGATTGAAGATTCTTCCGCTGGACTGCTCTTCTGTTCCGCGCTTTCCTCTTCTCGTAGAGAGGCTGGGGGTAGAATTTGCCGGCTCCTGACTGTGATCAGAATTTCGTCCATGTCAGGATCAGCCAGCTCCTTGGCCAAGCGAGCGAGTACATCGGCCTTTCCGTTCAACGCTCTGGGGATTCTCATTAGTTCAATGTGAGTGAACCGTTTCATGAGTTCCACTGCTCGGCCTCTGTACCGAGCTAACTCGGGTTTGTATATCTTATAGTCGCCGCTTACTTGGTTGACAACAAGCTGGGAGTCACCGTAAACCCGTAGCCGAAGAATTTTCATTTCTATGGCGAGCTCCAAACCAGCTATCAGGGCTTCATACTCAGCTTCATTGTTTGTCCGAGGCTCGGTGAGAGCAAAAGAACGCCGTAGGGTTCCCATTGATGGCGTGATGAACACCAATCCTATCCCCGCTTTTACCTCCGGGATGCTTGATCGGCCGGAGCTTCTTATTGATGAGGCCCCATCGAAGTAGAGCTCCCAACATGGCTCGTCATTCTCTAGGTGCAGCACTTGTTCGTCGGGCAACTCGCAATTGAGTGGTGACCCCTCTGGTATAGGATGAGCAGCGAGGAAGTCTGCAAGAGCTTGACCTTTTACTGCTTTTTGAGGAGTATATACTATGTCAAACTCAAGTAGCATGACGGCCCATCTTGCCATTCTGCCGGCTAGGCTTGCTCTGGTCATCAAGTGTTTGAGCGGGTCGACCTTGGAGATTAGCATAACCCGATGAGCAAGCAGATAGTGCCTCAGCTTCTTCACAGCAAATATCAGAGCCAGGCATTGCTTCTCGATTGGGGAATAGTTGTGTTTCGCCCCGACTAGAGTTCGACTGAGATAGTAGAGGGCATTTTCTTTTCCCTCCTCGTTATTCTGGGCAAGGAGCGCACCGAGTGACTCATCCAGCGCGGCAGTGTAGAGAATCAGCGGTTTATTTGGAATGGGAGCGGCCAGCACTGGAGGGTGCAACAAGTACTGTTTGATGCTTTCGAACGCTGCTTGACATTCAGCATCCCAGATAAAAGGAGCTCCTTTCTTCATGAGCTTCGAGAAGGGCCTACATCTCCCCGATAAATTTGAGATAAACCTCCGTATATAAGCAAGCTTGCCTTGAAAAGATCTTAGCTGCGTCAGACTCTTCGGAGGGGGCATCTCCATGATGGCCTTTATCTTTGATGGGTCAACTTCGATCCCTCGATGTCGGACTATGAAGCCCTGGAATTTTCCCGACGACACGCCAAAAGCGCATTTCAGAGGATTCATCTTTAGGTCATATTCCCTCAGTCTGGTGAGAACGGTCCTAAGATCTTGGATATGATCGGCCTTGGCTTTAGTCTTGACGACCAGATCATCAACATAGCATTCGACGACTTTATGGATTAGGTCATCAAAGATATTAGTAATTGCCCTTTGATATGTAGCACTTGCGTTCTTCAGTCCGAATGACATTACCTTGTAGCAATATATTCCGATCGGGGTTCGAAATGCTGTGTGCTTCTCATCCTCAGGCGACATCTTGATCTGATTATATCCAGACGAGCCATCCATAAAGGTGAACAGCTCGTAATTTGAGGTGTCATCGACCATCATTTCCATGACTGGTAGCGGGAAGTCGTCTTTAGGACATGCCTTGTTGAGGTCCCTGAAATCGACACAAACTCGGATCTGCCCATTTTTCTTCTTCACTGGGACTATGCATGCGATCCAGTCTGCATATTTCTCTTCCCTGATGAAGCCGGCACGATGAGTTTCTTGGTTTCCTCGATGACCTTTTCTTCCAACTCCCTTCTCATTCTTCGAGGAGCTTGTTTGACTGGCTTAGCATCAGGAGATATAGCCAACTTATGTACGGCCACTTCAGGGGAAAGGCCAGGCATTTCTTTGTATGTCCACGCGAAGCAGTCGACGAACTCATGCAGCAGGGCAATTATCTGCGCTTTCATTTCCTTTGACAAGAGCGAGCTGATGTAGGTCGGCCTTGGATTATCGGGCGTTCCTAAGTCAATCTCGGTTAGCTCATCAAAGGTTGCTTGTCCGCCATCTTCGAGCTCTTGAGGAGCTTCTTCTGGCTCGGCTATCTCGTCATCATCATTTGATCTTTCGCTGGCCTCACCAACATGGATCATGTAGCACGCTTTGGAATCAGGTTGAATGTAGCCTATGCCCCGTCTATCTGGAATTCGTCCATCGATGAGTGCTCGGACCTGGGGTGGATGCCATAGCCCTTCGTAAAACTTTGCTTCGGACTCCGTCTGATATAACCGGCATCCGCACTTTTTAAAGTATTCCCGCATCTCGGGTGCATAGTATCTGGGATTGAGGACGGCTCTTATGCCTCTCTCATAGGGAAGGCACGCGATGGAAAGATCGTCCGGGTGCACAACGGGGGTTGACCCATAAAACAGGATGCCCTTCTGTCCATTTTTCCTCCCGGGGACATAGAAAGTTTTCAGCTGGTCTACGGTGGAGACTGACAATGCATCGAGCTCTTTGCACATCCGCTCCGGCGCCCTTGTGACGGCTAGGGACCCTTCTGCAATTTCGAGGGTCTCTCGTAGTTTCGCTTGCT
Organism: Agapanthus africanus; assembly: GCA_030015575.1. NCBI lineage: Eukaryota > Viridiplantae > Streptophyta > Magnoliopsida > Asparagales > Amaryllidaceae > Agapanthus > Agapanthus africanus. Next base: position 354,190,819 of record CM057351.1, read on the forward strand.
GCATGGAGGGCCGATCTGCACAGCTGTTGCACGGCAGGTCCTCTTCTTCTGACTCTTCAGTGTCACTGCCAAGATGAGGGCGGACTTTGCTGCTAGATGGGCCTTCAGTAACAGATTCGTCCGTATTGCTGCCGAAACGAGAGCGGGTTTTACGGAAGGACGGGCTTCCAGCGTCGGACTCATCAGTGTCGCTACCGAAATGTGGGCGCACTTGGGCGTTTTTACTTTTGAAAGTGACAACCGGCGCAGATTTGCTTTTGGGTCTTGGGGCCGGTCTATCCTCAGTCAGTTGTGGCTTAGCATTTTGGTGGTTCATAAAGTACCGAGAATCTTCATAGCGGACTTCATGCACACCGAACGGCTGGATGTCTCCGTCAATGCGTCTTTCTTCACCATTTTTAGTATACTTCATGCATTGATGGAGAGTTGACGGAATGATGCCATAATCGTGGAGCCATGGCCGCCCCAAGAGAATCTTATAAGATGTGTCGGCGTCGATCACGTAAATCTTAGCTTCGGTCTGCAGATCCCCGAATTTGATTGGCAGAGCTATGGACCCCAGAACTTGCTGGCAATTTTGGTTGAAGCCTTGAATGACAATCCTTTCCCTTGACAGGTGTCGGACGTCCATTGACAAACTCTTCAGAGTTCGCAAGTTCATGATGTTCACTGAGGACCCCGGATCAATCAATATGCGATTAATTCGATCTCCGTCGCTGTACCCGGTCACGTAAAGCGGCCGATTATGCTCAGCCGTTCCCAGTAGCAAGTCTTCATCCTTAAATGTGACTGCGGCGGCATGCAAAGCGTGCTGGGCTTCTTTCATATTAATTTCCGCAAAGTGAGCCTGATACCGCTCGGGGTTTTGTAGAGCGTGAATGAGAACATCTCTAAGCTCCTTAGATAGGACCAAGGCATCGTAGATGCTCAGGAGAGACGGAAGCTTCCGGAGATGTGCCAAGACATTATAGTCTACCGAGGAAGGACTTATGTTTTCATCAGCCGGTTCTCTGCCATCTTCTTCATTAGCGACTTGTTTTTCCTTCCCTTTTGGGGCGTTGTCCTGATTTTACGGTAGAGCCCTGCCGCTTCTGAGCTGGATTTGATTGGCCTTTGTGGTGAGCTCCTTGTCCTCTTCGGGAAAACAGAGCTCATCCTCGGAGTCGTTGCCAAGATGGATGGCGTAGCAGGTCACTACTGGGACCTCTTCATTGGAGTCTTCTTCTAACTCCTCCAGAATTTCAGCCGCTTGTACAGGGAAGAACTCCTTCAATTGAATCAATGTTCTTTCCTTTCGTTCATATTCTTCGAGGGAATCGATATATTTTTGAATGGTCGATCTCCCTGCAGACACTTTTTCGCGCCGAGTTGAACTTTTCTTCTTCTTGAGCTTCTTGGATTTTGAGCCTGATGGAGCCGCATTGGCAGCTGGACTGGTAGGTTTCTTCTGCCCTTCCCATTCCATCGTGGGTTCCTTCCGAAGTAGCTTTATCATCTTCTTCGTCTTATTAGATATGTGCGTACTCCACGGAGGCCGTGATGAGCCCGTTTCATTTCTCGGGGCAGCGGGTTCGGCTGTCTGCTCCCAGAAGGCTTCAGCTTTTGTCTGTATAAAGTTGGCGGTTGCCACTTGATTGTTCACCAACACGCTTTTGGACAGCTCAATCTCTCCAGCCTTGTACTGCTTCTCGACCCAGTCCTTGAAGATATAGCAATCCTCGATCGCATGGCTCACTACTCGGTGGTACGGGCAATAGAGAGGATTGTCGGTCATTTTTGCTTCTTGGGGTCTTTTCGACTCCGGCAATTGTAGGCCGTTGTTCAAGGCATCTTTAAATATCTTACGGACCTTGTCCCTTCTGAAAGAGTAAACCTTGTTCTTCTTCTCCTCTAGGGAAGGCCCATCTCCTCCCAGCAATGGCTTTCGAGACCGGTTGGTTTTGGATTCGCCCGCCCTTCGCTTTTCTTCATTGTCGGAGGCATTGAAGACATTGGTACTGCTGGAACTCCCGCTTCTACGGTTGTCGTCCCGCTTGCTTTTCCAGGTTTTGTCTCTCTGAGAGTCCGGCGGGGACTCTTGTTTCGAGCGTTCCAGCATTTGGACCTTCTTGGTTAGTTCCTGAAATGTCTTGAGGCCCGCTGTACACAAGAATGGGACCATCCAATTGCTGAGGTTCCCAATGAGAAGACTGACGGACTGGTCCTGCTCCAGCGGCGGTTCACATTTGACTGTGAGATTACGCCATCGAGCGATAAAGTCGGTGTTGCTTTCATTCTTTCCCGGCTTGGTCCTCATAAGGTCGGCAATGGAGATTTTATCATTGACACTCATGAACCTTTACCGAAACAGGGACTCCATTTGGGCAAAGGTAATGACGGACCCATCCGGTATACTCGCATACCAGTCGAAGGCGACGCCGGTCAGGCTGTTGACAAACTGACGAAGAAGGAGCGCATCATTGCCCCCTGTATTCCCGCACGATGCTTTGAAGTGGGCGACGTGCTGGTTTGCATTCCCCGTTCCATCAAATCTTCCGAACTTAGGAATGACGTAGCCGCTTGGGAACTCAATCAGATCGTACTGCGCGGGATATGGCCGCCCACTACTGCCGATTTCTTTCTGAGCTTCAGCTTCGGCCACCAATGTTTTAACCTTGCTGGTGATCAAATCCATTATCCGATCCTGTGTTAGCGGGATAGTGCTATCTGGGGCCAAGGCGTCCCCAGAAGCGGAGTGTGGCCGACTTTCATGCGGCTCGACCAGTCTTGGACCCAAAGGAACAGGCATTGGCTGCCTCGGATTGTCATCACCCGGCTGATTAGTAGCGGCTTGTGCTTGATTAGGAAGCGCTCGAGCAATTTGAGCCGTAAGCTGCATCACCACGTTCGTTAAGTCGTCAATCTTCGAATAGAGCTTGGCCATCTCTTTATCTTTGCTCCTGAGCTGTTTTCGAAGCTCTTGAAGCAGCTCTTGCTCCGCAGTCCTGGGGCGGAAAGTCGGCTCTTTCTCGCTGTCCGAGCTTGACTCTGCATGGACCGAGGGGTCTTTCTGCCTATCATCCTCATCGAGAGGGTTTTCTTCATCTAGCGGGGGCGGCTGTTCTTGGGCAGCGGCAACCACATTCAGGCTAGATTGGGCTTGGGATGTGGTGGCCCCATCCTTGCTTTTGCTGCGAAGGTTGTCGCTGGGGCGCCCGCCCGCCATATAGACCGTATGTATGATATATCCGGCCGTCTTTCTATCATTGGCAGCTGATTTCACGGATCGCTGTCTTGACCCCCTTGTTTTGGTAGCTGGTAGTCGATTGAAGGCGGCTGGCCTAACCAGGTTCTTGAATGGTGCTGGCGCTTCTTTTCTGGGTTTGCCCCACTGCTTTCGTGCGACACAGAGTGCTTGATAGACTCTTGAAGAGACAGTGTCATACTTCTTCTGTTGGGGCCGGGACACGTCTCTTTGTGGCACTGTTCGGACCGCTGTCTTCTTGATTCTGGCGGTCATGGCATTTTTCTGAACCCACTTCAGAGGCTCGAAGGAATTGCTGATTCTTACGTCCGACTCAGCCGTCGTCGCGGGGCAACCCTGCACTTGGAACTTCACACGATTCCATTTGGCTGAAGCCTTGGCCCTCTTACTGGCTCGATACCTGAGCCGCTTTTGCCTTAACTTTTCTGTTCTAAGCACCTGGCAGACTTCAACTCTTTGGGAAGACGTCGCAGACCGGGCGGTGGAGGGCCTTGGAGATACGCTCGACTGTGCATTTGTTGGAGTAATTGCCTGAGCTCGTCCGCAACATTGGATGTTGCCCTTTGTACCGGAGTTCTTGCCCCCCGCTGGAGCACCAGAGAATCGTTCACACACCGTCTTGAGTTTCGGTTGTGGTGCCTTGGCGATCACGACATTCGGCCTCTTGCCCCTCGAGACCGGCTTGGCTGCCTGTTTCGTCGGGATTTCTGCCAGATGAGTGCTTCCGGCAGGGTAGATGATGACGGAGCCAAACTGGCGGGGCGGTTCCTCCCACTGTCGACTGAGGCTTGCGGGGAGAACCACACGAGCGTTGATCTTGACCACGTACGGAATCGGGGTCACGTTGGAAGCTGAATTCGTCTGGGGAGACATTGTCGTCGAAGGTTGATTGCTGCACAGAGAGAAAAAAACATCATTTCAGTATAGACAATCGACATGTATATTTATTGAGTTCGCATGAAGGCTTAACCCGAAATATGGGAGGAGAGATTGGTCCCACCGGGCGTGCCAGAATCTGTAGGGTGTTTTTCGTCACCCCATTGAGATGGGAATACGCGCACGCTTGTCAGGCGTACTACAGATTCCCCCTGCCTAGGATAGGCGGGGTTTAATGATTGTGGGGATCCGAATCTCCGGCAGCCGCGAACTAAGCTGCCGTTAATTACCCCCCGCCTTTGGGGCGAGGGAACCTCCGATTGACGGGTCAAACTGGTCATGCGAACTCAATGTGCAGTGTACTTGTGTTGTTGTTTTGGAGGCGGGGTATAAATATATCGGGAGACACGCAGAGTTTTTACGGGGGTCCCGCTACCCGGATAGCGGGCTGGGGGTCAAGGGGGCTAGCAGCCCCCTTGCGGGGTGCAGGGCAGCGCCCCGTTAGAAATTTTTTCTAACAGAGACAGTGTTGTGGAGTATGTGTATGTGTACATTTGTATACATATGTATATATATACATGCATATATAAATAAAGGGGAAAGGACATCCAAAGGATGCGTGGGGCCAGCGCCTAGGCGCTTGAGCGCGAGCGCGCCACGTGGGCGCTTTGCGCTCGAGCGCAGAGTGCTGGAGCGCAACGCGCCACGTGTCGGCACGTGGGCGCTTTGCGCTCGGACGCTGAGCGCTTGGGCGCAAGCGCGCCACGTGGGCGACTTGCGCTCGAGCGCTTGCGCTGGAGCGCAGGAGCGCCACGTGTCGGCACGAGGGCGACTTGCGCTCGAGCGCTTGCGCTGGAGCGCAGGAGCGCCGCGTGTCGGCACGGGGGCGACTTGCGCTCGAGCGCTTGCGCTAGAGTGCAAGCGCGCCACGTGTCGACATGCGGGCGCTCTGCGCTTGAGCGCCGGCGAGAAAAAGAGGCTTTTATCCTAAAAAAATTTCTCAGAAGAGAAATCAGAGAGGAGTTGGACTCCTGAGTGTGTTTTTCTTCTTTTTTTTGGGGGTTTAGTGAAAGATGTTCTTCTTCTTCCTCCTCGGTTAGCTGGATCTTGAAGATTAAGAGATGTGGGATTTTCTAAAAATCTCTTCTTTTTGAGATCTAATGGAAGATCTGAGTTCCCCTCTATGGGTTTTGTGGTGAAAAACTATTTTGTTTTATAAAAAGAAGAGTAAAACTCTTGATTTAATTCAAGAGAAAGAAGAAGGTTTTGGAACCTTGAAGAAGGAGAAAGATCTCAGATCTGGGGAATTTTTTTTTTGGAGAGAGAAAAAAGTTTTTTTTGATATTTCATTATCTTTGCCTTTATAGGCCATACATTTTACACATAGCCCCTTGGGCTTCACAAAATGGCATTTTTCCCATCCCATGGCTCATGTGCCATTTTTTTTTGCACATAAGCCACGGGCTTTACAAAAAATTGGCTTTATGCCTATTTTTCTTACATTTGTCCATAAAATAAAAATAAAAGAAATACAACAAAATTGTTTATTACAAAAATTTTATCTTGGCGTGGTGGGAGGCCGCCCGCTTCATGTTCGGGCTCGACTCGGGCGTGGGCCCACTGGATTTGGGCTTGGGCCCACTTGGCTTGGGCTTGACTTTGATTTTGACTTGGTCAACCGGGGTGTAAGTTTTTACCCCAACAGAAGTGTCGATCACCATTAAGTTGGGACGATATCGGAGATAGAGAACTTCTTAGATCTTAGATGATAGTAGCAACTGTAGATATAGTTCGTACTATCAGGGAAAGAATGCGCATAGCCCAAGATCGACAGAAGCACTGGGATGATGCAAATTTCCGTCACTTGGAGTTCCAACCGGGAGATCGTGTCTTTTTAAAGATCTCACCAAATCGTGGAGTGATTCGCTTTGGAAGGCGGGGTAAGCTAAGTCCGAAGTATATTGGACCGTTCGACATACTCGAACCAGTCGGAGAAATGGCATATCGTTTGGCACTTCCACCCTCATTAGAAAGAGTGCATAATGTGTTCCACATATCCCAACTCAGAAGGTATGTGAGCGGCCCCAGTGATATCCTTGATCGCTCTGAGCTCACTGTACAGACGGACCTATCTTGTGAGCAACAACCCGTTGAAATCCTGGACAGAAAGGTAAAGTCACTTCGGAACAAGGAAGTAAACTTAGTCCGGGTGATGTGGAGAAAAGACAGACCAGGAGAATCAATGTGGGAAAGAGAAGATGACATGCGTGCGAGATACCCTCACTTGTTTGTAAATTAGTCCTTAAATAATTGTAAATTTCGAGGACGAAATTTTTATAAGGAGGGTAGAATGTAATGACTCTGTTTCAGTGTATAGAAAATTTGTTTAAAAGTTAACGTACAAATGGAGTATTTGCAATCATGTGTATGCAATAAGTATTTAATTTGCTTTTTAACAGCAAGAAGCAACTTGTACCTCATTGGTAAAGTCTTGCACTGCTGTGACATACTCTCTGTGTTCGAATCCCATCAGCCACATATATTTTTGCTGATTTTTTTAAAAACTTTTTGGAAGCCCAAAAGTTTACACGTGCAATACACGTAAAAATGAAAAGTCTCAGAAATCAAACATGTTCAAAATAGTATTTATACAGCCTAGGACACGTGTTAAAGATCCAGAGCCCCACACCCCTACATCGACCGGCGAGAATGAGGAAGAGGCCGGCGGCGCCGGTTTAGCCCGTCGCTATTGCCTCCAAAATTTGAACCTAACCCCTTGGCCTTCCCCCCACTACTCCTATTCTGTTTGATTTTTCTGCACATTAACAGATAGTGTTAATTCACCTCTTTAATCCAAGTTTTAATACATTTTTTCTCTATGCATACCCAAAACCCTAATTCTATCCTATAAATTCCACACCATATTTTAGCCTTCTCTATTCTGAAATCTAGTATCAAAACTCTCAAAAAATATCTAAGTCCAAAAGTTGTACAAGTGAAGTTAGCCAAGGTCAAAGTTCCAGCGACATTTCGGGACAAATCCGGCGACGACGCGACTCCACGATGCCTTCAAAATCTTTCTCTACCTCCCCCCTCTATTCTCAAACTGTAAGTCCCCTCTCCCCTCTTCTCTTTCTATTAAAAAGACTTCTCTTTTTAAAACTAGTCGGAAGCAGAGTTATTCCGACTTCCGATTCTAATTTCTTTAAAAACTCAACTTTTCTTAGACAACAAATTAAACATCTCTTCTTATATTATTTAACAAACATAAAACAACATTTACAATAAGTTTCAATTCAAAATAATATGTATTGCAACTTTTATTTCATTTTTACGGTAAAATACCATCAAGTTTACATACGACATTGCTTTATCGTTTTGCTCATATTACCTTTAGAAAACTCACAAGGTAATGACCTACCTTATAACAACATTCATCTTGATATAGCACGATGGCTTTTGTAACAATTTTTGTGGGACAAAATACAATATTTTACATTAAAATACCCTAAACTAATAAAACCGTATTTCTTTTAATTATTTTAATCAAATTCCATACGATTAAGTCCTTACAACCCATTTTGGGGAATCCGATTTGGTTGGTGCGGGTTATCGCACACCCATCGGACTAATAGGGCGAGATGCAGACCTCCTCACGGAGCATACGATCTCGATGGAATTTTATTACAATTTTTAAGAAAACGTGATTTCTATTAATAAATAAATTCTATTTTTAATAAATAAATATATAAAAATATTATCAAAATATCTATTTTAAAAATATAATATATTCCATGTTTACTAAATCAAAAGAAAAGAATCAAAAATTTCATGAAAATACCATCAAGAATCAATACAAGTCAAATTACATGAAAATACCATATACTATTCAAATTAAGTTTATATCCACTAGACTATCTCATCACTCTTAAAAATTACATCTATGAAAACCCTAAAGACGATAATTAAATACTTGAGGTGTATTTTGAAAATATATCAATTTTTTTTCCATAAAACCCTCTCAAGTTATATTAAATTACAATAAGGACCCTAGTAAATATAGATTTAAGAGGGACCAGTTCTCTTGAGCCTCAGGGAGAGGAGAATTTGGGTGCTTGTCTATTTAATGTAGACAACTAAAAACGGGATTATCAATACGGTAATTGGCTTGGAAAAAGTCACAAATCCTGCAGTCCATGTGCAACAGTTACCGATACTCCAAAACTAATTCAGGACTTCAATTCGTTTTAAAGTGTCTGACTCAGACAGAGTCTCAGTCTAATCTGAAATCAATCCATTCTTGAATATAATTCAAGTATAACTCCAATTCAACATGAATCCATTTATACCAGATACAATCTATATCAACATGAATTGATTTGACCGAACCATGGATATACATTGTTACATGACTAGCCGTTTATATCCTTTCTGTTTAAATGAACTACTGATATCATGGTTTCGGCAAGTCTTACATCTATTAAACAAAACAATACACATCAATACAAAATACATTACGGGGTTTTAAAGGGATAGACGGGTACGGAATGTGTTAGAAGTGGCACGAGACGGTCACTTTAATACACCTAATCTGAATATCCGTTGCTCTTATATATACTTTACTTTCAGTTCATGCCATTGTTTAGGCATTTTCTTGTATTTACATTTTCAGTTGTATTGTAAAGAAATGTTTAATGAATAAAAGTTGCTGTTCAATTACATCACTTGTCATTTTTCTTATATACTTTATTATATTGCTTATTTATGCTTAGCGTGTTTACTTCTGAGTAAATACGTCGCGTGACCCGCCATGTCCCTTTGTTCGTACACCGGGAAGCGGGGCGTGATAAAGACACCATGATGGTGTTTGCAAGTTGATGTCTCATGATGGTTCATGCCCACTTGATCCATGATGGCTCATGCCCACTTGGTCCATGATGGCTCACACTTGGTTATGTTGGATCAAAAATCATATTTATTTGTACACAATATTATTTTGTTTGCAAAACTCAATGTCTTGAACTGTTATTTGTCCCGTTTGCAGTTCCAGCTGAAAACCGTCATTTTTGTGCATGCTGTATACTGTCTCCAGTGTTTTTGCCTGTGTACATGTAATCTGTACTAATGAGCAGATACAGATTAAATATCACTATTTATTGACAAAATGATAGAAAATGTGTGGTATAAAAATGTAATAAATCGTGCCGAACAGTTAGAAACCATTGAATTTGAGATAGGAAAAATATTATTAACGATTGATCAAAATACAATATACAATATGTCTCTCTCTATATATAGCTCACAAGATAAAATCCTAATACGTAATATACTTATAATACATGTAAATCCCAATACAAAAAGATAAATACAAAATGTTATAAAAGATATGATAAAAGATATGCATATCATAACAACCCCCTCAAACTTTCGATGGATCATACACCGAAAGTTTGGACAAGAAATGCAAAAGTTGGGTACGCTTTTTTGGTATCATAAAGAGATCGGCCACTTGATCCATGGAATGGATGTAGGTAGAGTCGCTCCATCTGCTTGACGAAACTTCAGATGAAGCTCTATCAGCGTAGCTTTAGAAGTATTGTCAGTAATAGTAGAATCGTCAACCATGGCTAGTGCAAGAAGATCATATATGTACTTCTCCTGTAACAGAAGATAGTCACGGGTAGGGCTGGTAATCAAATGAGCCATCTCGTGTTCGGCTCGCTAAGAGCTCGTTCAAGCTTGGCTCGTTTATTAATGAACCGAACATGAGCCATAACCTTAGCTTGTTTATTTAACGAGCCGGATATGAGTTGGCCCTGGCTCGTTCGGTAACAGCTCGAGTATATCTGCATATACCCAAATACAATTGCATCCATGATTCATTAACCCAAAATCTATAATATAAGTCTAGTGAGTAGTGACTAGCAAGTAACTTAGTAGTTAGTAGCTACACATTAGACCCAATACCCATTACCCATTAACTTATAGTACATTCTTATATAAAAAAAAAGTGAAAAAACCCTAGAGGCTAGAGTTCAAATCCACTCCAGACTCTAGAGACTTCTCTTCTACCCCAAATGTCTCACATCTCTCTCTCTCACTTTTTTTTCTCCGTCTCTAAATTTCTTTAAAGTTTCGATTTTTAAGCAAAAAGGTCTCACTTTTGAAGACCAGGATTCGATTGAGCAATGTATTTTGAAGAACCCCTCTCAATTTCTTCGTTTTAGGTGTCGTTTTTTGCGATTTCTGCATGGTTTAATGATGATGATGAGAATTTGTAATATATAGAGATGATTTCTTATTGTATTTGAGAATTTAATTGTTAGGTCTTGGTTAAATATTTCGAGATCTATGTTAAGTGAAGCCTTTGAATTGTTTGATTTCTGTTTTGTTCTATCATTTGTATAAAGGAAAAGATTTGATTGTAGAAAAGATGTTTTTTAAAAATAAATTTGATTAATTGAGCTTGACCTGAGCCGAATACGAGCTGGGCATGTTTAATCGAGTCGGACCTGAGCTGAGCATCTCTAGCTCGATTTGGACTCGAGCCGGACTGGGGCTGACCAAAAAAACCCCGAGCTGAGCTCGGCTCGCTCAAACTCGGCTCGTTTACACCCTTAGTCACAGGAAGAGTAAGAAATTTCGATCCCCAAGAAATAGTGCAAATGTCCATAATAACTAATACAATTATATTCAAATATCTTATAATCTAACAGTCCCTCTCAAACTCACGGTGGATAACCGAAAGTTTGGATAACATCTTGAACCAAAATATACAACCTATGAAACAATGGAGAAGAACAGCAGATCTAAAGTATCGAGTATGAAAGACTAATATCCTTTGGTTTCTTTCACGGATTGCAAGATGGACCGAATAACCTGCCGTATTTTTCACTGGAAATGCTTAAAGGAAGAAGATCATGTTGCTAGAAGATGTCATAAAAAATAGTTGCTTGGACTTGATATGGTATTGAGCCAATATCAAGAAGAAATTTCACAAAGAAATAAAAATGATCAAAAGATCAAGAAAATGTTCCACGAAGGAATAAAAATGATCAAAAGATCAAGAAGAGTTCCTAGCAAGAAAATAAGAAAAAAAGAATCAAGAATAAATTATTTCAAAATTAAGAGATCAAGATGAAATTATATCAAGGAAAAAAAGACAAGAAGAAGGATAAAAATAAAATCAATAGAAGAACAAAGAAGAAGATGATATCACCAACAAAATAGAAGAACAAAGTAAAGCAATTGCCTACGTTGTAGTAGCAGAAGAGAAAGAAGAAGAAACAGAAGATGACACGATATATAAAGTAGTAAAAGAAGAAGAAGAAGAACCACCAAAAAGAGGAATTGATCGTAACCATAAAGATATAGAGGCAGATGAAGAAGATGAAAAAGAAGAAATAAGAGATGGCGCCATTAATATAGAAGTAGAAGCACTGGAAGAAAGAGAAGAAGAAAATCGAGAAGATGGTATCACGCATAGAGAAGTTGAAGTAGTACAAGAAGAAGAAGAAGAAGAAGAAGAAAGAGTAGATGACATTGTCCAAATAGAAATAGAAACAGCGAAAGATATAGAAGACGGCGATATTAGCGAAGATGACATCACTTTTTTTTATAAAAATTTAGAAGAATGTGACTTCGACGAGATTGGGGGTGATGAAGTTGAAGGTTTTGACGAGTTCGGAAAGAAGGTGACTTCTACGGTGGAGATATGCCTTGTTGTTATTGAGAGAATCTAGAAATCGCCGACGGAGGTTTCGAAAAACGAGGATGGTGATGATGGATGTGGAGTATCATGTTGTTATAGATAAGCGAGAAAAGAAAACTAAGAAGATGAGAATGAGTAGATCTTTGGACGTCTATAATGATGATTTTATTGAGGAGGATTTTGTTGTTATTTATAATCGCGGAAAAGAAAGAAAGAAGGTGAATAAGACGGGAAAATCGAAGGCAAGGAGGAGAAGAAGAACAGAAGAGGATTCAGATTAATCAGATTCTGATTTTGCGATTTCAGATGACGATCATGATTTTGATGTGAAGTATCAAATTGCGGTAAATAAGCAAGAAACGAAGAGTAAGAGAGAAATTTAGGTTCGAATAAGAGGAGAAGGAGAAATAGATCGACGATGACGTCAGAGTCATCAGATGGAGAGGGATTCGATGATGAGAAGATGTGGCGATCGAGGAGATGAGAAGAGGTGTGTGTTAAAGCAAAAATCTACGAATGTTATCAACCTGGTTTTGATACTATATTAAATTTAAATATTCACGAACGAGTCGGGATGAGAATACGATGAGACGAGATGGTGGAGAAGACCAATCATCGATGACGGAAGCAATCAATGGTAGGATAAACTCTGATACCATGTTAGAAACCATTGAATTTGAAAGAGGAAAAATATTATTAAGAATTGATCAAAATACAATGTACAATATATCTCTCTTTATATAGCCCATAAGATGAAACCCTAATACGTAATATACGTATAATACACGTAAACCTAAATACAAAAAAATAAATACAAAATGATACAAAAGATATGATAAAAGATATGCATATCTGAACAGACACTGTTAAGGAATTCTCTATTACCAGAGCATGTGTTCTCTTCCGCGACGAACGAGATCATTTTCTACAAGCTAAGGGATGAAAACTTGTGAGTCTCACGGTTCCACTAGTCGAACTATCTGCGGCTAGAGAGACTGTGTGCATAGCTGTATTTTAGCTACACGCATCCAAGGTTTGATTAGAAGGTGTTTCAGTCTTGATTATAGGTTGGATTAATCATGAAGGTTCTCCTTCTGGTATAGCCAAGCTGATGTTTAATGATATTTGGAATTGAATTGAGTTACTTGATGGTTTTCGAGCGTCTCATATTTTCCGTGAAGGAAATGCAGGTGCCGACTATTAGGCGCAGATGCTGGAGTGCTGGATGGTGGTCGGATTTGTAGAGATGATCCTTTCACGGGTTTTATTGCAGTTGGTCCAGAAGAATCACCAGGGTTACTTCTTTATCAGTTCTTAAGAAGCGTTTTGCATCAACAAAAAAATGGAATCGGCATATTGACTCCGTGGATTAGGCCGAGTTCGGTTGAACCATGTCCCTGCATTTCCTTCTTCTTATGGATTGCTGTATTGTGTGCTCGACATTAAAGAATGAGAATTTTCCGTCGACAATCGGTATCAAAGGGAAAATTCCTAACAGTAAGACGGATACATCTGCTGGAACAGTGTGGTACCAACAAAGGATCCACCGTAGTAGTCCTACCTGTGCCAGAGTTCATGTGTTACGAACCATAACTATTGTATGGAGAACACATTGAGAAACAAAAAACAAAAATATATATATAAATAAAATAATAAAAAGAACAAATTGGATAGATTATTTCAAACTTGTCCTCATATATAAAAAAAACATGAAGAGCACATAAAATTAAACCTCGCCCATAAATATACATTTATACCAAAATCAGCAAATTGAACTATATTTCTTTAGTTGTTCAAAGAGATATAGGGACTTTTGCTTGATAAAAGAGTCTATTACTCATAATCACTCAAGATTATTATCACATCAGATAATTTATTTTCTCTACAGGGAAGGCACACAGGTGTAATTATGTAAGTTATTGCTGTAATTTTATTTGGCCTGTTACTCCAAGCCTGCAACAAGTCTAGCATTTACTTTGGCACTTGAGGGATATTTGCCACCTGCAACAATATAAGCATAATTAACATGTATCGGAAAATTTAACAGCTACACAAATCAAAAGGAAAGAACTTAACTCGTCTTCGACCGCTTTATATCGCTGAGGTTCCTCATTTTCTTCCCCTTCTGTCTGCTTCCAGAGTTACAAAATTCTTTCGCTTTCGTTTCTGGAAACCCAATCATATACTCGCTTTCTTCGTCATGCATTGTAAAATCAGCAGGATTCCTATTAACAACGCATTCTTCCAGTTTATAGTTAGTGCCGACATTCCTACTGTCACTCACGCCTCGACCCGTCTTCCCATTTTCCGGATACCCGATCGAAAAATCTATCCTTTGAGGGATCTCATTTTCGGATACGAAAGCTTGCGCTTCAGATTTCTCTTTCTCGATAGTCTTGTGATTATTGGAAGAATTTGTAGCTACAAAACTACTTCTGTGAAATGTCAAGGGGCGGGCACCGAAATTTAGTGTGGTTGGTCTGCTATTGTTCCAAGTGGTGATGATATCATTCTGCAACTGAGGGCCGAGGATTCCAATTCTAGCGACTGGACGATGAGGCTTGCACGAATTCTCACTTCCATGACCATTAAGTGCCTCAATATATCCCGTATTATCATTGTTGCAATGCATTGAGGACTGACATGGTTCAGCTGGATAAGTCGATCGATGCATGAGCCTGAGCAAATTTGAGGCAGAAATAGAATCATTACCGTGCAAGTCCATTGACCCCCTCACATTTGAATTATTTGAGGTAAAACTTGCTGACTGGAAATTACCATTTAATAGTCCAAATGGCCCGTCATGGTTGCTACCGAACAAATTCTGAGGTGAAACTTGCTGATTCATATGGTTTGCAAAACAGGGCAGCATCTTGTTTCCGTTTGTGCACAAGTTCTGTGGAGAATAACTTCTATTGGAGTCGATAATAGAAAGTTGGGCCCCGCTCATAGAAAGACCGATATATGGTGACGGCGATTGCAACTCTGTTGAGGCACAGGTTGGTGCTTCTTGGTTCAGATCAAATTGATGATACAACTTGCCTTTGCTACAAGAATTGCGAGCTTCAGATCTAAATTCAGTGTCTTCATTATTTCTTCCACAGGTCGAAATACCATATCCATTGCTATCCTTCATTCTTTCACTAGTTTCTGAAAATTTAATCGTATTTGCACTCTCGTCTTTGGCATCAGTAAGGTTTCTCTCTTGTTGCTTCTTAGCTAAGTGCTGAATGATATCCACAGGAATGTCATCTACTGGTTCTTTTCCACTCGTCATAGTTCTTCCTTTCGTTTTCTTCGTTTCATTCTGTACAGCCTGATTCTGTGCACGAAAAGAATCCTGAATTCATTTTTGTGATTCTGTTAATGATGATTACGCAAGAGTACGTAAATAGCGAGACTAATGTAGAATTGAAAAACAAGATGTTTACAAATTTACTATGTAAATAGCGGTATCTCTTTATAGATTTATAATTTTTGTGTTACTCGGACTAATCCCTGATAGAATCAACCACAGACATCCAGTATTAGTTATATAAAAAAAAAAGGTCAACTATGTAGCCGATATAAAAACATGTGAATTAACAGTTGATGTCGAATTAAGGTTCTAAGTTAACAGTAACAGGATTCATAGAAGGTAAACCTCTGTTTCCTAGGGCAATTAAACCGCTGAAAATGAAAGACAAATGCCATACCTTTGAAAATTGTATCAGTGAAGACTTCTCTTCGACAAGTAGAGGTCTCTTATTCTTCTTGTTACTTAACAGGCATTGCTTACGTATTTTTTCTTGAGCTCCTATTTTCCAATGCACTTCTTTCTCCGATATCAAAATCCCCGCTGCTTGCAAATGTGATTTTTCGGTCCCTAGATCTTCAGTCATGATACGACCCTTTCGAGCTATGATATCTTTTTGCGGCCTTGAAGACTTCATGACTTCAAATTCAGGCATCATCGTTCGCTTCTTTTCCCCAATCGTTTCCAGCTTATTTTCTCTATGTCCATAGTAATCATGATTAAGATCTAGGCCATTGAAAGAAGTATCGATTTCTCTATATTTCTCCTCCCCTCTGTGCATTCTAGATTTTTTAGGAACTTTCTTTAACCACTGAATCAGGCAAGCCCCATCACCATCATTTGCAAGTCCTTCTTCCCTATTCTTCCGTTTTATCGCTGTTGCTTCGGTATTCTGAGTCAGATGACATCTTTGAATTTGGTCTT
Organism: Agapanthus africanus; assembly: GCA_030015575.1. Lineage (NCBI taxonomy): Eukaryota > Viridiplantae > Streptophyta > Magnoliopsida > Asparagales > Amaryllidaceae > Agapanthus > Agapanthus africanus. Next base: position 354,206,869 of record CM057351.1, read on the forward strand.
CGTCTTTATGTTTTGATGCATCCGGTGTTTGGATTCTACCTGCATTTCCACTGGAAATGCATTTCTTTTCATCTTTATGCAGCTTTTTCTCACTTTTTATGATCTCATCCAACATGCGGATTTTGAGAGCCCTTTTGGGGCGCGCCTTCTCTGTTGGATGAACTGATACAGTTCCAGCTGTAACGTTTCCTTCTCCGTTTTCTTGTGCTGCTACAGCGTTTGGCTTGCTCATTAGATTCCGATCTTCTTCTGATCTAGTATTATTTCCTGTTAGGGGGGAAACATATTATGTGAGTGGTTCAAATTTTGAACAGGGAACCAAAATCGCGGTATCTCTAAGCAGTGAATTTTACCATTTTCCTTCACCTCATTATCTGCTCCAACTTCGATAATAGGATCCACAGCAGTATTCTCCCTTAGACAACTTTGGCAAGTCCATAGTTTAAAGTTTTTCACGGGTAAAGGAGGCAGCTTGCTATGTTCATCTGACGTATTGTTTTGCATACGAAATGGCCAACAAAATTTGGCATTTCTCTTTCTGACCTCAGAGACGTAACCACTGCTCGCAAGATGAATATAATTAACTCATTAAAGAAATTGGTGTCTCCAAATTTTTACTTTCATTTGTAGCTCGAAACTTAATATAGATGAAACTAAAGCATTCAAAATTGTAGCTTTTATAACTTGAAAGTAAACAGGTATACCTGTAACATGTGTGTAGATGGGTATAGGTGGTGTGCATGTATTGAAGAAGTAAATATATAGAAGGAGAAAGACGAGTTATTGCATTCATCCATACACACACACACACACACACACACACTCTCGTAACATTCTACAAATTAATATGGTCCCCAGACCTCTTGCTCCGAGACCAAAGACTCTACCACCATGACATAGTAGCACTCATATACAGCATAAAGAAAATGAAAAGGTAACCACAAAAATTTAACTGTCCGTCACATTTTTTGAAGAACATTTAAAGTTGAAAAAAGGTGCTATTAATAAGAAATATCTTATACTGAATTGTAGTATGTAAGCCGTTGTAATCAACATGTCACTACATTTTATATGATCACTAATAGAGAAACTTTATCTAATATGTACCTATAAAGTTTCCAAAAACTTATTCTAAGACTTGGCTATGATCAACAATACTAAAGCGTTTGTTTTCATCAAAAAGAAAAAGGTTATAACAAATCACAGTTCAGTATTACAAGCTAACGGAACAGTGAACTTACCGAATAGAAAAATGCTCGCACTTGTCTAACTCTTCCTCAGCCAAAACTTGCTTACCAACTCTTGATATTATTGGTGAGCCGCTAGAGTTAGAGACGGGAACTGCAGGTTTCTTACCAATGTTGTTCGCCTCCATTAGCAAACTTAATTCCATCCCATGAAACAATACAGCAATCCCTGCATGGATGAAGAAAAGTTTAGCCTCTGATTAGAACAAATTCAGTAGTAGAGTCTGGAAGAAAAATATCTATTTACCAAGAAATATCACATACTAACAAACATGAAGATCATGTAGGTTGACGTGGGGTGTTGAAGGTATTTGAAGTTTACTAACTTCTTTCTCACAAATATAATGTTGTGAAAATCGGCACCGAAGTACGCAGCGGGTGATAGATACGCATGAATTGTAACTAATGAAAAGATTAAACGCAGCAACTACGCAAAACCAATAAGTAATAAAAAAAAAACACACCAAGTGTTGACTCAAGATATTACTCAGGTTCGGTATGCACTTGCAACTAATCCTGCAAACCGACAACGAATTGCTTCTACCATTCAACGAAAAATTACAAGAGATTTTTTCTGCCATCTCGATCTCACTTAAATACAAAGAAAATCTTTCTAAATCTCTCTTTCTCTCAATTTTTTCTCTCTCGGCTAAACTGCAGAGAAGAAAAAAAAAACCTCTGGATTTTCTTTTTATGCCGCAGCACCCACCTTTAGCTCTCTGTGGATTTTATATTTAGCCGCAGACTTTGATAGATTAATCCATTACCCTTGGCATTAATTAATCATAGTAGATATAGGACGGGGCTTAGAGATAATTCTTAGAAATTAAACTAGAGATTAGTTTAAAATAGAGATAAGTTTGAGAATTTAATTAATTGGATTAATTAAATCTTGTCCAAACATATTCCTACCCAAAACTCCATAGCTGCCTCTTGCGCACGTCTGGCCGCACATATCGCGTTCCGCACATGCTGCATTTGTATTCATTATGCACGTGCTTTCGAGTCTTGTACTTTTGGGCTCTTGATCTCGGACTCCGAATTTGCAATCAATTTCAATAATCTCCATCTTAATTCAAATTCGCAAAATCTCTACACTTCCATGAAAAAACTTGGAATTCTGCAATTCGCCGTCTCTAGCCTTTATCAAAATCAAGTCCAAACAAAACTTGAACTTAGAAATTGGAACCACATTTATAAGTGCATCCGCTGGATTTTTATGTGTACCAATCTTCGTAAGCGAAATAACTTTTTTCTCGTTCTTCAAAAATAAATCTTTCACCTCAATATGTTTAATTCTCGAACTATAAGCTTGATGCTCCGCCAAGTGAATCGCGCTCTGACTGTCGCAAAACACCTCAGAGAAATCCCGCGGAACACCCAGCCTCCGTACCAACTATCAACTCTGCCTCTGTGGTCGATAATATGACAATGGGCTGTAACGACGATTTCCATGACACTACGCATGTGCCCAACGTGAATACATAACCCGTCATCGATCTTCATCTGTCCCTATCACCAGTAAAATCTGAGCCACGATACCCCGTCACAATACAATCATCCGTACTGCCTCTGTTGAATAACAAGCCGAATCCCCCAGTACTCCTCAAGTACCTCAGAATCCACTTTACATCATGTCAATGCTCCTTGTCCGGATTAGCCATGTATCGGCTGACCATCCCTACTACATGTGCAATGTATGAACGCGTGCAAACCATTGCATATATCAAACCGCCTACCGCGCTCGCATATGGCACTCTAGACATATACTCCATGCCCGTATCCGACCTTGATGATAACTTCGCCGAAAGCATGAAATGCGTCCCTAAAGTAGCAGACATGGGTTTTGCCTTCTCTATCCCATATCGAGCAAGAACTTTCTCGATATACTGTTTCTGTCGCAGACGCAACTCACCATACTTTCTCTCTCTGACAATCTCCATGCCAAATATTTTCTTCGCAGTCCCCAAACTTTCATCTTGAACTCCTGACTCAACTGCCGTTTCAATCTGTTGACATCTGACATGCTGCGCAATGCCACCAACATATCGTCCGCGTATAATAAAATATAAATCCGGGACCCATCGTCTAGCATCTTTATATAAACACACCGATCCTTAATATTCCTTATGTACCCAATCGCCAACGTAAACTGATCAAATCACTTGTACCACTGTCTTGGAGATTGCTTTAAATCATAAAACGACCTTTTCAATTTGCAAACATAGCCATCCTTACCATCGACTATGGACCTTTCTGGCTGATGCATATAAATATCCTCCTCTAGATCACCGTACAAGAAATCAGTCTTGACATCAAGCTGGTCTAGCTTCATATTTTACTGGAAATTCCCGACGTAGCTATTTTTAGTCAAGAACTCCCATTTTTACTAGGAATCCTTGTTTGTTGGAATGAATTAGTTTAGTTAGAATCACGAACTTATAATAAAGTCTTTAATTTTAATAAAGACTTCTTATTTTATTAGATTAGAAGGATAGAAGGCATATAAGGATGGAAGAATAATAAAATTTCTTAAACTTAAAGCAGATTATTATATTATCATACATATTCGTTTAGAAAGATGAATAGGTACACTTCATTTAGTTCTCATTCCTTGCACTTATTAACTACTTAATACCGTTTTATTCAATTACTCTTTTACGCGCAAAAAAATACAACTTGAACAATGAATTGATAAGTCGAATAAAAATTATAGAAAAAGAGAGGGGAGCTCTTCCTTTAGATATACTAGAAAAAAGGACCAGATTATGCGATGATGAGAATGAACAAGAATACTTGCCAAAAAATGGTTGCGCTCTAGCTCATTCAAGAATGGGATGGCAGTAGTCCGCCGGCAAGCTCGTTCTGATCTTGGACGCAGTACATTGGAATCCTGAAGCACCACCACGAATGCTACCGCACGTAACAAAAAACGAATCGAAGTAAGTCGAACCAACGGAGAAAAGATCTCGTTGTAGTTTTTACCCTTCCTCTGTGCAAAATCCTTAGCCACCGATCTTGCCTTGTATCAATAACATCTTCCTCTGACGGACCCTCCTTGACTTTAAAGATCCACTTGCGGTCGATCGCGTGCTTGCCCTCTGGTAGAACAATTAAATCCCACGTATCGTTCTGATGAAGAGATTCCATCTCTTCCTCAATCACAATTCTCAAACTAGGAAAATCAGTACACTGCAGTGCTTCTCTATAACTGAACGGTTTTTTATGCTCAACAGTCAATGCATATGATGCCACGTCGCCGAACCAACTGTGGTCGTGTCCTCAAAACCAAGTCTGACCGGCATATGCCTAACTCGTGTAGATCTCCGCCCCTTGGTCTGTACTAGACCATCTGACTTTGTCGGACTCTCTGCCTGAATCTGAGTATCAATCACTTCATCTCTCCTCTTATCCTGAACCGAAACGTCCATCTCCACTTCGCTTGGTGGCGCAACCATTCTCACTTCACCATCTGATTGAGTCTATTTTCTACGAACCATCGCAGACTCATTGAATGTAACATGCTGGCTAATTACTATCTTCTGGGCCTCAGGACACCATATCCTGTACCCTTTGGCTTCACTCCCGTAGCCGAGTAGGACACACTTCCTAACTCTCGGCTCTATGTTATCGCTCCTTTGGTAAACATAAGTCGGGCATCCAAATATACAAAACCGCATGTAATCTCCAGCCTTCCCGGTCCACACTTCCTTAGAAATTTTCTTATCTATCGCCGCCAATGGTAATCTGTTGATGAGGTACATGGCAATATATAGGGATTTAGCTCAAAACTCCTTAGGAAGCCTAGCTGTATACAACAAATATCTGATCTTCTCCAGTAGTGTCTGATTCATCCGCTCTGCAACGCCATTTGACTGAGGGTCTCATAAAGTGATGTAATGGCGCACAATCCGCTCTGACTTGCAGAACTCTACAAACGCATTCGAAATAAACTCTCCGCTGTTATCGGACCGAAGAACCTTTACGTGCCTACCGGTCTGTTTCTCCACCCTGGTTTTCCATGTCTTAAACTTCTCGAAAGTCTCGACCTTAAACTTGAGAACATACATCCAGACTTTTTCTCGAAAAGTCATCAATGAAAGAAACGAAGTATTTGGATCCATCCCGTGAAAGAACCGGTGCTGGACCCCAAACATCAGTGTTGACATAATCAAGAATACCCTTCATATCATGTTCCGCTGTCCCGATCTTCACCTTTGTCTGCCTTTCTAGGACACACTCCTCATAGAAATCAAGACTGCCAAAATCTCCATTCTCAAGTAGATGCCTCTTACGAAGCACCTCCAAACCCGACTCCCCAATATGGCCCAACCATAAGTGCCACAATTTAACCGAATCCGAATCATCTGAATGAGTAAATACCGCAACAATATCATCTGTAAATGACCGCCTATCTAAAAAGTACAAGTTCCTCACTTTCTTTCCTTTCATGACAATAAAAGACCCCTTGAAAATTTTCATGGAATATCCATCGACTACGCACTTGCAGCTGATTCTCGCCAAAGCTCATACAAAAATCAAACTCTTCTTCAAATCCGACACATATCTAACATGCATTAAAGTCTACACCACCCCATCAAACATGCGTATCCGAGCAGAACCAATCCCCTCGATTTTGCACGCCGCATTATTCCCCATCAAGACTGAACCTCCATCAAGAGAACGAAACGCCGCAAACTAACTCCAATATGGTGTCATGTGGAAAGAGCTCCCCGAATCTAGCATTCATAGATCATGTACGTCGCCGACTACACAAACTGATAATAAAGAACAATCGCTACCATCATCTGAATTATCTATAACAACTGCACAACTAGAAAACTCCTTCTTAGTATCCGCTTTGAAATTCTGACAGTCTCTCTTCCAATGGCCTTTCACCTTACAATAATTGCACATGTCATTAGTGCAATTCCTCGATTTGAATCTCGCTCTATTTTTGGAACCACCATGTGACCGCTTCTCAAAACGGTCTCTAGAAACCAGTGTATCGTTTTGACCATCCTTATCACCCGATACCTTCTCCCTTAACACCTCGATCTCACCCAAATCCAAAGATAATCTATCTAAATCTCACTTTCTCTCAATTTTTTCTCTCTCGGCTAAACTGCAAAGAAGAAGAAGAAAAACCCTCTGGATTTTCTTTTTATGCCCCAACACCCGCCTTTTGCAATCTGTGGATTTTATATTAGCTGTAGACTTTAATAGATTAATCCACTACCCTTGGCATTAAATTAATCATAGTAGATATAGGATGAGGCTTAGAGATAATACTTAGAAATTTATAGATTAGTTTAAAATATATATAAGTGTGAGAATTTAATTAATTGGATTAATTAAATCTTGTCCAAATATATTCCTACTCAAAACTTCATAGCTGCCTTTTGCGCATTCCTAGCCGTGCATATCGTATTCCGCACGTGCTGCACTTGCACGCACTGTGCACGTACCTCCTAGCCTTAGGCTTTTGGGCTCTTGATCCTGGGCTCTTGATTTGCAATCAATTTCAACATTTAGTTTATCATACAACAATTAGTTGCTGCTGTTGTTATACAAAAGAGAGGTTTTTGTATTGGTTTCAAATGGCTTGATTTCATTTTCAAAGGCCTTGCATCCATAGATGTTACAATAGAATTTAACTTCATGAGTTGCAATAATTAATGAAAACAAGTAACCTAAGCTTAGTAGCATGTAACTAGTAATTTATTATCTTTTAGGTTTGTGGTTTTATTACCATAACTCTTGTAACTCCAAGAGTTATTCAGCATAACTCCAACACGCCCCCTCAAACTTAATGCATCTTCATACCGAGCATATCTCATAACCTTTTGAAAGTATCAGTTGGTAGTGGCTTAGTTAAAATATCAACGACTTGCTCCGTAGTACTGCAGTACTTGAGTAGGATCGTCTTTTGCTTCATGTGGTCCTTTAGAAAGCGAAACCTCGTATCAATGTGCTTACTTCTTCCGTGTTGCACCGAGTTCTTTGCTAGCTTGATAGTTGATTTATTGTTTACAAATATCACAGCTGGCTCTTCCTCTGGATTTTTTAGCTCTTGCAAAAGATTTCATAGCCATATCGCTTCACAGACAGTAGATGATGTGATTACATACTCAGCCTCACATGTCGATAACGCGACAACTCCCTACTTCTTTGAGGTCCAAGTAAAAGATGTCGGGCCGAGATAAAAGACATACCATATGGTGCTCTTCCTCTCGTCTTGATCATCTCTCCAATCACTATCAAAGTAGCAGACTAGCTTTGCATCTTCTCCATAAGCATAAAAGAGACCAAGGTTGATGGTGCCTTTGATATGCCTTAGGATCCTCTTTGCTACCACCCAGTGCGATTCTTTTGGCATCTCCATGTACCTACTAACAAATCCGACAGAAGAGACTATGTCCGGCCTTGTGATAGTTAGATATCTCAGGCTTCCAACCAAGCTCTTGTATCGAGTTGCTTCAACAACTCTGCCATCCTCTTCTTTGAATAGTTTGCATCCTAGCATGATAGGTGTGTTGACAGGGTTGCAACTATCCATATCAAACTTCTCAAGAATCTCCTTCGCATATTTCTGCTGGGAAATAAAAATCCCATCAGGCTGCTGGTGTACTTATATGCCCAGAAAGTAGGATATAAGTCCATAATCTGTCATTTCGAACTCATCAAACATAGCTTGTTTGAACTCCAGAAACATTGGCTCATTGTTTCCTGTCCATATCAAGTCATCGACATAAAGGTATATAATAAGGATACGCCCATCATCACCTTTCTTCATATAGAGTGCATGCTCAAATGGGTATTTAGTAAACCCATTCAAACGCAGATAGTTGTCGATGCGTGTATTCCATACTCGTGGTGCCTGGTTTAAGCCGTACAGTGCCTATTTCAAATGGTACACCTTATTTTTTTTACCTTCAACCTTGAAGCCATCGGGTTGTTCAACGTACACTTCTTCTTCAAGCACACCATTGAGGAAAGCGGACTTAACATCTAGTTGGTATATCTTCCAACTATAATGTGCAGCAAGTGAGATTAGCATTCTTACAGTGTCAAGATGAGCAACTGGGGCAAAAACTTCTTCATAGCCAATCCCGTACTTCTGCTTGTAACCTTTCGCTACTATCCTTGCTTTATATCGATCAAACTCTCTATCGGCTGTATGCTTGACTTGTACACCTATTTGACACCAATTGCATGCTGTCCAGAAAGAAATGGAATTAGCTCCCAGATCTCATTCTTCTGAATTGCAAGAATCTCTTCTTCCATAGCGGATCTCCAGCAGTCTTGTTCTATTGTTTCTTGATATGTGAGAGATTCATGAGCGGCAAAAAGACAAAAGAGGTTTATCTCTCCATCTTCTTCAGTCTGCCTGTAAATCTTCCTCAAACTCCTCAACTTAATTAGGGTTTGTCTTGTAGTTGATCCGCTGCTGCTGCTACCTTTTCTTGCTGAGGAATTTTGCTGAGGTGATGGTGTTTGTACGATTGGAGGTGTGTCTTCCTGTTGCTGGTTTCGTCCATCTGGAATAGTTTGGTGCTCTTTCTCAGGTTCATCTCTAAAAGCCATTTGGCCTTTGCTCGTCATTATCATCCCACGTCCATACTCCTCCTTCACTAAATATTACATCTCTACTCACCACAATTTTCTTGGAATATAGATTATAGAGTTTGTAAGCTTTGGATTCTCCGCTATAGCCGATAAAGATGCACTTTTCACCACAATCATCGAGCTTCTTCTGCTTTGCTTCTGGTACTTGGGCGTATGCTATACACCCAAAAATGCGTAGGTACTCCACGTTTGGTTTTTCTCCACTCCATGCTTTTTGAGGAGTCATATTTTCACTCTTTGGTCATACAGCGGTTGAGTAAATAGGCCGTGCATGCGACAGCTTCGGCCCAAAAATTCTTCGGCAGGTTTTTCTCTTTGAGCATGGTCCTCGTCATATCGAGAATGTTAGTGTTATATGCCCTAGAGACCATTATTGTATAGTACTAGTTTGCATATTATATTTTGGAAGCTTGGGATATATACACGGATTTATAACAGTCTTGCTCAATATAGTAGTATGCTACTTGGTTTGTATCCATCTTAATATGTGTATATGTTTCTTTTAACGTATCGCTAATACATATTGATAAAGCCCTTAGGATCTTTGCTTGACTACCAGCGTTGTGATGGCAGTCACACTAATGGAGGCTGGATAGTCTGTAAGCACATCCTTATACAGGTCCCTAGTCATAGGATTATCGAGATAGGGCATCGATACTCCAGAGTAGACTAGTGTATACGCTTCTCATCCCAGCAGGGGAGATGGTCTGTCCCACAGCCATCAGTACGTCGTACTGGAGATAGTATGCAGGTGCTCATTGGGTTATGAGTTACACTGGACGGACTCGTGGGGTACTGCTAGTTGGTAATATACCTATCGTCAGGTAGCAGTTTCCAGATGACATGAGTACAGCTTAGTCCGTTGACTTGACACTGCTACTTCACCACAAGTGTGTTCCCACTGTTCTTAGATTGATACCCTACCACGGCTCTATTGAATCGTGCAAACAGATAGTAGTTGGGTGCAGTCCCGAAGCACTTGGAGGCAGTGGCAATTAGATAGGATTCGTCTCTCCCGGTATTGGGGGTTGATGTCGCGCTGTGTTCGGAAAGCTATTACACAAAGTCCCTGACCAGGGCAAGCGAGATTTACTGGTAGGTACTCCAGTAGTTTTTTAGGGTGTTTTTGGCTGTACTCTGATACGAATTATTGCTCTATTAGGGGTCTGACGTTTACCGCCCCTCTAGGCCCGATATGCGATAATCTTAGACGAACAGACCAGACTGTATGGAGATTGCCACAGACAGGCTCAGTAGGAGTTTGGATGAGTTTGCTCGTTGGCCTTCTTATCGATAGATACTTGGGTAGCCATTACATGCAGCTAGTACCGCTGACGTTCTTGTGGTTAAACCTACTGCCAGCGTACTGTCGAGTCTTTAGAGTCCCACACAGAGGGTTTCCCTGCTTCGGGCGAAACGATATAGAGGTCGTATGGTTTTATGACAGGGTTCGATCACATACGTGTACTTTTGCGTATGTGATATTCGAGCGGACAATACTAGTGGGCTTTGGTTTAAACCGGATCCTAGTATTTGATTGTTGGATTAGTTTCGTCTCTTTGTATTCGTGTTTCTCGGAACATGGATGCGGGTATGTATATACGGATGAGAGGGGTATAGAAGGAGACACCTCATTAGGTTTTTGACCATTGACTTGATTAAAACAATTATGAGGTGGAGGAAAGTATTTGTTATTTTTTGTAAATGATAATTGTGGCATGGCTACTTGGATTGACCACTTGATTTGGATTGACTCTTTGACTTAGATATTTCTTATGAGATATTTTTGTGGCACTAGATATTTTTGGATGAGATATTTTCTTGCCATGCTTGTGGTCATGTCAAGTTAGCCATTCTATTTTTTATAATCATTATCAAAAATCATTTCTCTTTCCTTAAGTTCACTCTCTCCTTCTTCCTCTCAAAACCCTAGTATCTCATGTGTTGAGAATCAAGAGTTAGTGAGACTTAGCTACCCAAAATCACACTCTACTCATTCTAGGTTACTTAATTTAGCACACCAAGTGACCTATTTGACTCAACTTGAAGGTTAAGCTCAAGGTTGGAACTCTCGGGTGGATCTTCTTCGACTTCGGGAAGCCGACGAGGAGGCGCTATCCATTTCCACTCCAAGGAGCCCACGAAGTGAAGGAGGACAGCGAGAAGAGAAGAAAGACACGATACTATGAGGTATAACATTCATCCGAGTAGTTAAACCTAATATAGATTGCTAGCTAGGGTTTTATGTTCGATCCTTGCTTCAAGTCGGTGTTGTGAAGCCCGTAAAAATCATTTTTTGCTAATTCCGCCTCCCCACGAACACGGGTGCGCGACATCGACTTACAGTGGTATCAGAGCCTCTCATAAACCCTAGATATATTGTAGCTATGTTAGAATTCCTCCATTTTTTGTCGCGCAAAAACTGCTGAAAAACAGTTTTCAAAAGTGAAGTTTTGAGTTGTTTGCACACCCCGCGGGCTCACGGTTTGAACCGAGAAACCGCGGGGTGAAGCGTGCGCACCCCGGGGATACCCCGGGGGGACCAATGGCCGGGACCACCCCCTAAGACCACCACTTGGTGGCCTTAGGGGCTGGTGACCCGATAGCACCAAGAATTGGTGCTCTCGGGTCTGCTTCCCTTTGGGGGCCACCTCGTGGTGGCCCCCAGGGGTGGGTACCCTCCCTAGGCCCCCCATTCGACGGTAATTCTTTTTTCTTTGCCTCCACAAAAATTCGGACGAGTTTCGAGTTCGTTTCGACTCCCGGATTGGCTCAAAACTATCGGTTTTGGAACTTTAGCTCGCTGGATTTTCATGTCTTGGAAAATTGTTTAAGTTTGCTAATTGCGTGCGGAATTCTAATGTCGTAGTTACTTTACAAGCTTTGTGATGTATATATATGTTTGGAAACGTCGACTAATTGCTATACGTCGATTAGTCGGGGTTGCACACATCTGTGATGATGTTATGTTGGTTTGTGTATATGAACTTGTTGGATCGTCGTGGATGGATAGCCGGGGATGTGAGATGATGGTTTTCATTCTTTCATTCGATATAAATTTGTAAAGTGATGTAATATTATTTTTGCGGGGCACATCCGGGTTGAGGTTGTAGCCACCGTTGTATTATTTTTTTTTACTGTTTTTGCTCCTAGGATGGACCCAAGATGGGGTGCACAAACTATCGGGTAATTTGAAGTGCCGAGTGGCCTACTCACTTTGTTGAGAGAGGTTGCTTCACTTCGAGTATTTGGCGGGTAGTTTTCCGCACCCGTAGGGGTCTAGGGTGGGGTTTGGCTATTCATCACGACCGTGGAATCTGTCTTTCGTTACAGGCTCAAATGAAACGCGGAATTCCTAATATATCCAATATGTTCATCTGTGATCTGGAGTGCCTATTATTGCATGAGACGAATGTATATATCTATATAAGATATCTAGTAGATGTTACTTATGTTTTGCATCCGTGCTAGTCCAGTCCCCGCTCTATCGTTAGTTAAGTAACCTAACGGGTAATGACGGGGCCCCATGGTGAATGCGGATGGCATAAGCGTACGTTGTATTTTCGTTCTTTTTCTGCAATAGTAGGTTAATTGATATGACTGCATTACATTAATGCAAAGCAAACAAACCAAAGTTGAATCGTTGGAACAATTTTAAAACTACTGGGTTTTTTCAAAACAGCAAAACTTTTAAAATGCGGAGCTTAAACCGCTCCTTTTAAAAGCTATCAGGTTCCTTCGATTATATCAAGTTCACTACGTTCACAGTTTTGCCAAAACCATTCGTAGCCCTCTGTCATTTCAGTTGGATATTCAGTAATATTCAAGCTATGTATTTTGACCTTCGCCAAGGCATAGTGATTGGTAGCTGCTGAATATTCATCTGTAGCATAGATAGATGCGTTGGTTTGGGACAGTCGTACTGCTATTTTGGCCTTCGTCAAGGGTATGTACGGATGAGTTCAAATTAACCTGGACAATGACGGGTAGAACTTGACATGTGACTTGTGATATGTTGATTTTCGTTAAGATCATAAGAGCATGGTGCAAAAATCCACATCGGGAGTTTCTAAAGAAACTGAAACTTGCTAGTGTTGCATACCATTTGGAGTGTGATAATTTTGGTAGGGTTCCTTCGACTTTATCACACGATGATATTTGGATCCCGATCCTACTGTGAGTATATGCTACTTCTCGGGAGATTTTTTCACTTAACGTTCAATACTATAAACCAAGTAGGTGTCTAGAAAAGTGTTAGCGGGGCTACGCCCCTAGGGAAAAGAGGTTATTTAATTAAGGAACTTCGCGAAAGTATCGTAAAACCTCCCTCGAAGTACCGACACTGGCCTGGCTGAACGGTTAAGCAAGTATTGTACGGTGAGATTAATCCTGACTAATTCTTTTTTTATGCTTTGAGGAAGGATTTGAGAAACAGTGGGAGCCATCCTGTTTAGATAAACTAAAAACCAATCTAAATTTACAAGAGTATCATGCTAAAGTGTTTCTTCTCTCTCTCCTAATTGCAGCGACCAAACATGACCGGCCTTAAGTTACTATTAGATAAAAATATATTGACAGGGCCAAAGTATAAAGATTGGTTCAGGAATGTCAAGATGGTAATCACTTATGACAAATTGGGCTATGTTCTTACTACTAAAGCCCCCGTCGTCCCAGGTCCAGATTCAGCGTCGCGGATAAGGAAATCCGTAAGACCTGGAAAATTGATTGCGCGAAAACCAAGTGCCTCGTGCTGGCCTCCATGGACAATGAACACCAGAGGCGGCACGAGAATATGGATCTTGAATCCATATTCCTCCATACCAAGGAATTATATGGAGAGCAATCTTGTATCGCAAGATACGAGACCTCGAAGAAGCTATTTCAGGCGAGATTGGTTTTCGGGTCATCTGTAGGGGAACACGTCCTTAAGATGATCGGCTACATTGAGGAGCTCGCAGATCTTAGGACCACGTTAGAAAATGAGCTGTATACAGACTTGATTCTCCAGTCCCTTCCTTCCACCTACGCCCAGTTTATCTTGAATTTTAATATTCAAGGTAAAGAAGTTGAACTTCCGGAACTCCTCAACATGTTGAGGAGTGCTGAGGGCACCCTGAAGAAATCCAAGGAAACACCCGCTCTGCTTGTTGGTGGAGCTTTCTATTCTAGATCCAAGGCGAAAGCCAAAGGAAAGAAGAAGAAGGCCCCCACCAAGCCGAGAGGCGGTGTTAGTAAGGTGGAAGCAAAGGGCAAGGCAAAAGTGGTGGGGCCGACAGTAAGGAAGGAAGAATGCTTCTACTGTCATAAAAAGGGCCATTGGAAGAAAGATTGCAGGGCTTGGAGAGCCAAGAATCAGGACCCGAAGCAAGTTGTGGCTTCGGCTTCAGGTGTGTTTGTAATTGAAAAATGTCTGTCAATCAACTCTACTTCCTGGGTATTGGATACTGGATCAGAATCTCATATCTGTAATTCTTTGCAGGCACTGAAAAACTGTAGAGTTCTGAAGACCGGTGATATGACCCTCAGGATTGCTAACGGAGCGAGCGTGGATGCTGTGTCCGTAGGAGAATATCACCTAGGATTGACGAGTGGACATATTTTGGTTTTGCACAACTGTTTTTATGTACCTAGTTTGACTTGTAATATCATTTCTGTATCTTTGTTATCAAAAGAAGGTTATGATCTTACATTTGTAAGCGATATTGTAAACGTCCACTTTAATCATAGTCTGATTAGGTGGGGTACACTAAACAACGGTATATACGTATTAAACCAACTACAAGTTTTCAATGTGCAGAACACACATAAAAGAAAGACTCCAGAATTAAATCAAGCTTTCTTATAGTATTGTAGACTGGGTCACATCAACGAAACAAGATTGACCAAGTTACATAAAGAAGGATATTTGGATCCGTTCGAATATCAATCTTATGCAACTTGTCAATCATGTCTCAAAAGAAAGATGACAAAAACTCCGTTCACTGGACACGGAGTAAGAACAAGTGAGCTCTTAGGACTCATACACAGCGACGTGTGTGGTCCAATATCTACACATGCAAGAAGTGGTTATTCCCATTTCATTACTTTTTCGGATGATTTCTCTTGATATGGACATGTCTTCTTGATGAAACATAAATTCGAGGCCTTTGAGAAATTCCGAGAATATAAGAATGAAGTGGAAAAACAAACCGGCAAAAGTATCAAGATACTAAGATCTGATCGAGGTGGTGAATACTTGAGTGCCGAGTTCCTGGATTACCTAAAAGAGAATGGAATTCTCTCTCAGCTTACTCCTCCATACACACCACAACATAACGGTGTATCGGAGAGACGGAACCGAACCTTATTGGATATGGTACGTTCCATGATGAGTAACGTTGAGTTACCGCGATCATTCTGGGGCTATGCACTAGAATCAGCTGCATATCTTTTGAACAAGATTCCTACCAAGACCGTGCCTACCACACCATATCAGATGTGGAGTGGGAAGAAACCCTATCTTCAGTATCTGAAGATATGGGGATGTCCAGCTTTTGTCAAAAAGCAGCATGCGGACAAACTCGAGGCATGCTCAGTACTGTGTAAGTTTGTGGGATACCTAAAGAACTCCAGGGGTATCTTTTCTATTACGCAGAGGAACAAAAGGTTTTTATTTCTCGTCATGCCCACTTTTTAGAACATCAATTTTTAGAAAAAGAAACTAGTGGAAGCGCAATAGAACTGGAAGAAATTCCAGAACCACAAGCTATTACTGAAAGCTTGGTGGAACCAGAAGTTTCAAAAGAACAGGATATTCCCGCACCACTCCACAGGAGTAGTAGGCTGTCTCATCCGCCCGAGAGATATTACGGTTTTCTCGTAGACGGGGATAGAGAGGATTGCATCATTGATAATGATGAGCCAACTAACTTCCAGCAAGCCATTCAGAGCACAGACTCGGTAAAATGGCTGGATGTAATGCGGACCGAGATGAAGTCCATGTACACCAACAAAGTGTGGACTTTGGAAATTGCTCCAAAAGGGGTAAAAACCGTAGGCTGCAAATGGATCTTCAGAAAGAAGATTGGTGTAGATGGACAGGTTGAAACCTATAAGGCTAGACTTGTTGCAAAAGGATTTCGTCAAAGACCAGGTTTGGACAATGATGAAACCTTTTCTCCAGTGGCTATGCTCAAATCCATTCGGATCCTTCTTGCCATTGCTGCCTTCTACGATTATGAGATTTGGCAGATGGACGTAAAGACCGCTTTTCTAAATGGACATTTGGAAGAGTGCGTCTATATGGACCAACCAGAGGGTTTCATTCAGAGTGGGAGCAGCGGGAAAGTGTGCAAGTTGCTTAAGTCCATTTATGGACTAAAGCAGGTATCGCGGAGTTGGAACATCTATTTTGATGAGACGGTCAAATAATTTGACTTTATTAAAAATCCAGATGAGCCATGCATTTACAGTAAGATTGTAGAAAGAACTGTAGTATTTCTCGTCTTGTACATGGATGACATTCTCTTGATATGAAATGACATTCTTATGCTACAATCTGTCAAAAGATTCTTGTCACACAGGTTCTCCATGAAAGACATGGGTGATGCCTCTTACATTCTAGGGATCCAGATCTATCGTGATAGATCTAAGAGAATGTTAGGACTTTCACAGTCTAGGTACATCGACACCATACTCAAGAGATTCAATATGGAAAATTCTAAGCGCGGTAATTTACCGGCTTATCACGGAATCACCCTCTCCAAAGAGATATCTCGTAAGACTGATTTGGAAAGGGATCGCATGTCTATTATACCCTACGCTTCTGCGGTAGGCTCTATAATGTATGCGATGTTGTGTACCAGACCAAATGTTGCTTACGTACTGAGCATGATAAGCCGGTATCAGTCAAACCCTGGGGAGAAGCACCGGATAGCAGTAAAGAACATTCTCAAGTATCTGAGAAGGACTAAGGAGATGTTCTTGGTGTATGGCGGAAAAGACCTCCAGATCGAGGCCTTTGCTGACTCCAAGTTCTAGAGTGACAAGGATGACTCCTAGTCCATGTCGGGATATGTCTTTACTCTCAATGGAGGGACGGTCTGTTGGAAGAGTTCCAAGCAAGACACCGTTGCTGACTCGACGATGGAAGCGGAGTATATCGCAGCTTCTGATGCCGTAAAAGAAGCAGTCTGGATGAGGAAGTTCTTAACAGAACTTCAGGTGGTTATGTCCATTTTTGATCCAATAGCTCTGTATTGTGACAACAACGGGGCTATAGCTTTAGCAAAGGAACCCAGGTCCCATCAGAAGTCCAAACACTTCTTAAGGCGGTATCACCTAATCAGGAAGATCGTGGATCGCCGGGAGATCGAGGTGAGGAGAGTTGCTACGGAGGACAACACTGCAGATCCATTCACAAAGGCCATCTCTCAGACGCAGTTCGAGAGGCTATTCGAGATGATAGGTCTGCGATATGCCAACATATAGCCTTAGTGCAAGTGGGTGATTGTTAGTGTTATATGCCCTAGATGCCATTATTGTATAGTACTAGTTTGTATATTACATTTTGGAAGCTTGGGATATATACACGGATTTATAACAAATTTGCTCAATACAGTAGTATGCTACTTGGTTTGTATATATCTTAATATGTGTATATGTTTCTTTTAACGTATCGCTAATACATATTGATAGAGCCCTTATGATCTTTGCTTGACTACCGACGTTGTGATGGCAGTCACACTAGTGGGGCTGGGTGTTGGATATAGTGCCCTCAAGGTCAATTATTGGATCGCAGGTACGTGATTGCAATGATTGCGGAGGACCTATACCGGTAGGACAGTCTTACTCGAGATGATAGTATGCTATCTGATTTGCCTTTATCAGTCGTGTATAGGTTCAGGTGACTGATCACGATTACACTTTGATAGAGCCCTTAGGATCTTGCTTGACTACCAACAGTATGAGGGCGATCATATACGTGAGAGTTGGGTGGTCTATAAGCATATCATTAATAGTAGTCCCTAGTCGTGGGAGTTTCGAGACAGGACATCGATACTCCGGAGTAGACTAGTGTATACAGTCGAGACCCCGACGAGGGGCGGTGGCCGGTCTCACAAGCCACTGGTGTCAGTTGGATCACCTAAGATGTATACAGGTGCTCATTGGGTTATGAGTACACCGGACAGGACTCGCCGGGAACCTGCTAGTTGGTATTATACATATCGTCAGATAGCAGTTCCCTGGTGACATGTGTACAGGTTAGTTCATCGACCTGAGGTCGTCATTTGTCTCGTGTGAGTTCCCACTGTGCTTTGATTTCTACCCTACCACGGCTCAAAGGAGTCGTGCAAACAGGTAGTTTTTGGGTACAGTCCCGAGCCACATGGAGGCACGTGAGCGGATCGGCAGGGGATTCGTCTCTCCCGGTATTGGGGGTAGAGGTCGCGCTGTGTCTAGGAAAGCCATTACACCAAGTCCTTGGCCAAGGCAGGTGAGATTTACTGGTAGGTACTCCAGTAGTATCTCAGGGTGTTCAGGGCTTGTCGCCGACACGACTTATACAGCTATTGGGGGTCTGACGTTACTAGCCCCCTAGGCCGCATATGCGATACTCATAGACGAACGGACCAGACTGTATATACATTGTCACTGTTAGGCTCAGTAGGGTTTCTGGATGAGTTCGCTCATCAGCCTCCCTTGAGGTCGGTCCATGGGCAGCCGTTACGCATAGCTAGTGCCGCTGACGGCTTGTGGTTAAACCCACTGCCAGGGTACTGACGAGTCATTAGAGTCCCCCACAGATAGTTTCCCAAGTTCGGGCGAAACGTTGTAGAGGCCGTATGGTTTTATGGCAGGGTTCGGAAAATGCACGTGCGTTTACCACGTGTCATCTTTCGGGCAGATAATACTGGTGGGCTTTGTTTTAAGCCGGATCCATGTATTATACAGAGCAGATATAATATCTTTGTCTCAGTTGCATTTGTGTTCGGTCGTAATACAAATGCGAGTATATTTATACAGTTACGGGGTTATCCTGAAATTCGTTTCGGGATCACTTTTGGAAGTTGCCAGTTTCCAGTTTTCTATCAGCCGTCTTTTAACATTCGGTTAAAGACGGATTTATCTTTTCTTGAGATGAGTGTGGAAGGTTCTAGAAGTTTCTAGAAGAGGTGACTAGGTTAGAATGGTGTTGAGTTTTCATTGGTTGCTTTCTTTGTGTTCACACTTTGTATTCACACTATGTGTTCACACTTTGTGTTCACACTTGAGATATTTTCTTATTGTCACCTCCCCCTCTCCTACACTCATCCCCCACCTCTATATATGTGGCCGGCCCTCCTCTCTCTCTCACTCACTTCATTTTGGTTAAAAAGATTATGATAGTTTCGGTGTATGGAATTTCACAGCTCATTTCATTCCATTACCCGATTCCCATGGCAACTTCATTAACCATTCGTCCATGGTTTTTGATGAAGCGAGACAAAGTATTCCACTCATTCTCTACATCAATCTTGGCCGTCTCTTTTAGCAAACTTGACAACCGAGTTGCCTCGAGTCAGAGGCGGGAGCCCGTTTAAAGATCCGATGATGTGGTGCCACCTGGATGAGGAGATCGGAGATCGACGAGATCGGAGCAGCCGCAACGGAGCGTGGGATGATGGTTAAAGAACGAAGAACTCGGATCGTTCGGTATAACCTTTCTTCCCTCTTTGTAGATTGTTAGTTTAGCGTTAATGGCAGATCCGGGTTATAGTATGCGATAGCGCCAGTTATAAAAGTTTTTGTTCCGCATTTTGGCGTCTGAAAGACGGCCGGGGCGCTACCGTAGACTTACATGGTATTAGAGCCACGCCATTAAGCTTTACTAACTTGTGCTAACACGTTTAAAAGATCGATCGAACGGATTTTCAAAAACTACAATTTTCAAGTCTAAAGTTTCTGTTGAATTTAAATCTGGTCTAAAAATTTTTTTGAGCATCTCAGAAAGTCAAGCAGGCTTTTTAAAGAACACAGAAGAAATTCGACCCACTGATCCGACCGTACGGCCGCGGAACCGCCGCCAAAGCCATGCTTTGGCCGCGGAACCGCGGCCGTCTAGGTGAATCAGTGGACCATCTTTCTTCTGTGGATTCTACTTGGGAAATTGTGGTTTCTAGAACTGTTCATTTGGGCCCAATATTTTTTACTGTACAGCAGATTTGCGTGGGGCCCACTTCGGGAAATTTAGTCGATCGGAATTTAAACATGTTAGTTTACAGTGCTTACATTATATCTCCGACTGGGAATGTCATTTGATCGGTAAACCGCGTCTGATTGCTATAGTTCTTTTAGACGGGTTTGCGAATGTGACATTCGCGTTGATGTTCTGTGTTGTGCTGTGATGTTGCGGATTTGTCGTGGTGGATAGCAGTGTGCAATGATAGTGCAGTTTGGTTTTATTTGTACATTTTATATTGCGGGGCGAGCGTCCAACATGTGGACTGTCGTCACTGCCTGTTGTATAATATTCTTTTGGGGCACGACCAGGTTGCGGTCGATGTACCTGTTGTACTATTTTTCATTACTGTACTAGGTTTTGCCCCGCGACGGAGTGCACGGATAGCCGGGTTCTGAGGGGCAACGGGTCCGCATCTCATGGCTTTGAGAGGCAGAGGGGCCTCACTCTAGAATTGGCAGACTATTCGCCGCACTCGTAGGGGGTACATGTTGACCCAAGGAGGGGTGCCCAAGATTACCGGATTCCGTGAAGTGCTGAGTGGTCCATTCACTATGCTGTAAAGGGCTGCCTCGCTTCAGGTTTTGGCGAGAAACTTGCCGCACCCGTAGGGGTCTAGGTTTCATTGCACAAGCTATCCACACGACAGGGGAACGTCGGGTTTCAGCAGCGGCTCTGTGAAACTCGGGGATCCCAGATTATCTGTATTGTTCTGTGATGCTTATTACTTTTCTGTAATGTTGCATATTATCACGCCTGGAGCGATTATTGTATATTGGTTTATATACTATTAGATGTTGTATATGTTTTACACCCGCGCTAGTTCAGTCCCCGCTCTGTCGTTAGTTAAGTAACCTAACGGGTGATGACGGGACCCAGTGACGAATGCGGATGGCATATAGGTACATTTTATTTTCGTTCTTTTCTGGTGTGATTATTGATGGGACTGCGTTGATTCTGATCAATGCAAAGTAAAACAAACCTGTTTGGATGTTGTTGGAACAATTTAAAAAGTGTTATTATAAAGACGTTTCCTTTTGTTTTGCATAGTGATATTCGGTTGGAATATCCTGCACCTCATTCGACGGGGCAAGGGCCGATATCCCTTCACCGGGACTGACCCCTTGGGCAGAAGTTTGCGTCAGGGTAATAACTTCACTATAGTTGATTACATGTTGCTTTGCATCGCGGTATTCAGTGGAATATCCTGCACCTCATTCCACGAGGAAAGAGCCGAGATCCCTTCACCGGGAGTGACCTCTTTAGCAAAGGTTTTCGCCACTATATTTTTATAAAAAGCTATCAGGTTCCTTCAACGAGATCAAGTTCATTACGTTAAAGGTTTTTTCGCCAAAAACAGCCGCAGCCCTCCGTCATTTCTTATGGATAGTCAGTAATATTCAAGCTATGTTTGTTGGCTTTCGTCAAGGCATAGTGTTTGGTAGTTGCTGGGGTATTCATTTGTTGCATAGATAGATGAGTTGGTTTGGGACAGTCGTATTACCTTGTTGGCTTTCGTCAAGGGTATGCACGGGTGGGTTCGAATTAACAAGATAATGACGGGCAGAACTTGACATGTGACTTATGATTTGTTGGCTTTCGTCAAGGTCATAAGAACATGGGGTAAAAATCACACCGGGAGTTTCTAAAGAAACTGAAACTTGCCTGGCATGCGCATACCTTCTGGAGTGTGATAACGTGAGTGGATTCCGTCACGTTATCATGCGATGAGAGTTGGATCCCGATTCCCACTGATGAGTTGGTTTACTCTTCGGGTGATCCCGATTGATTCTTCTTTCAGGTTTGGGGGAGAATTTGACAGTACAGTGGGAGGTTTCCGGATTAGATAAAGTGATAACCATTCTGATCTAGGTTAGAGTGCACGCAGAGTGTTTCTTTTCTCTCTCTCTCTTTGGCAGCGACCTTTGACTGACCCTAGACTATGACTCAGTGACCAAGTTGACCGAACCTTCTTAAAATACTGACTTTTGGATTGTCTATGTTGCATAAGTCATTGCCACTCTTTCTTCTACCCTTTGCATTTCTCAACACCCGTATTACTACGGACATCCACTTCCATTGGATAGATCCATCGTATGGTTATATACGAACTCGAAGGGACTTCTTCGAGGATGGATCAAGGTTCAGGAGAAATAGAATTGGTTTATTCAGTTGTCTTTTATTATCACCTTCTCTCAGGTTGCGAGGGCTCCTTGGTTTAGGAGAGTACACCTATTACGCTTATTGGATAGTCTTCTTCCAAACCATAGGCAGGTGCCGAAAGGTAGGGAATGAAGAAAACCAATCAGCCTAACTAGGATGTACAGAAGGTAATATGTAAAGACAAAATAAAGGGATTAGGAAGAGGGCAAAGTAAGTTGCGACTGTTATCATTCACGACCAAACCGCGTACTTCATCGCCACTCCTATTTCACCTTTGCAAGAATAAGGTATTATTTAGTTGTCTTTTATCATCACCTTCTCTCAAGATGTGAGTACTCCTTGGTTTAGGAGAGTACACCTATTATGCTTACTGGATAGTCTTCTTCCAAACCATAGGCCGATGCCGAACGGTAGGGAAGGAAGAAAACCATTTAGCCTAACGATGGTGTACAGAAGGTAACGACTAAAGACAAATAAAGGGATTTGGAGAGATGGCAAAGAAATATACGGTTAAAGTCATGAATTGGATTATGGAAGAGGCATTACTATGATTACCAGGATACCCCTACGAAACATTTTCATGTTTCAGTGCATTGTTAATGAAAAACTGTTTTCTCGATTAGATACTTACTCCAGGGTGTGTATTCACCAGGTTTCATTCTCATATCTGTATGGTTTTACAGATGATGAGTGGGAGGAAGTTATTGGGAATTAGGTGATCATCCTCTTTATATCGGAATTCGTTGTAATTGGTGATATTTGAGGAAATCGCCAGGGTACAGTTTTCAACCTACGACGCACAGGTTTTGAGTTATTCAACTCAGCGGACTTATACAGAGTATTGTATGTTGTCCAGTGTCCATCAGGACAAAGGGGTAGGTCCTCGTACTATGTTCTGTTTATTTATGACTTCTCTAGTTTTTAGACAAGTGTTTCGTAGAAATACAAAGTCTATATTTTGAGAAGTTGTGGGTATAAGAATAAAGTAGAGAACCAGATGTCGCAAGTATCGGGATTCTTCAAAGAGATCGAAGATGTAGATACTTATGATCGGTATTCAGATGACAGTAAAAGTTTTGAGAAACTTGTTTCTCTTTCAGGTTACTCATAATTGGATGGATTTCTAAGTTGAGTAATGCCGATTAGCCTCTCTCCATTAAAGTTGATATGCACTGGAGACAGCTGCATGATTAGAATCTGGTTCCAATTAAATAAGTGCCAAAGTTTCTATATTGGATATAGAATGGTTCGTATCTTAACGATATTAAGGTACGGGGAGTTGTCCGGCTTATGCTTAAAACCAGACTCTAGATAACTCAGGGCACGTTTCTGTAATGGCAGTTTGTGGGTTGGCCCAGGCTATGACGGGGGTTGACTTTCTACCATTTGGAAGATCAATAGTTCTTGACTCGCCACAGTTTTAGCAAAATGGATTTTTTCAGAAAACAGTAGTGGGAGTATGGTAGAACTGGAAGTGATTCCAGAACCACAAACGATTACGAAAAATTTGATAGGACTTAAAGATTCAATCAGGTTTGACATTCCATTAGCCACTCCGCAGATTTGGTGGGTAACCTCAGACACCCGAGAGGTACTCCGGTATTCTCAAGGACGGTGATAGGGAGGTTCTTATCTACCCAGACTTGACACTACTGTTGTTCCAGGCTATGAGACCCGGTAGGAGGGTTGTTGTGGTCAGTGGGAGCAGCGGAAGCATAGTGGGCAAGTAGCTTATGTCTATTTATAGACTAGAGCAGTTATAGCGGAGATTGATCATCTAATTTTGATGTGACAGTCATGGGTTTGACTTCATCAGAATAGGGGATGGATCTGTTAAGAAGGTAGTAGGGTGTGTTGTCCTGGTATTTGGATGACATACATAGAGTAGGAAGTAAAATTCCTATACTACGATCGGTTGTACTGTGGTCGTCACACAGTTGTTTCTCCAGACAGGATATGGATATAATATTTGACATTCTGGTTTCTAGATCTATGGTTTTAGATCTGGATTTGGGTAGTTTCCCAATGTGGGTGCTTTGACAGTATTCTAATGGTTTTTAGAATAGATGACTCCTGGCATGGTGGTGTACCTGCAGGTGATGGAGTCACCCTCTCTAAAGATGTCTTACAGACTAAAGGGGAGAGGGATGTGCATGATTGGCAGATCACTTGCTTAGGCAATTGAGTCAATCATGAGATGTCAAGTACCACACCAAATGTTGTTTTTGCACTAGATGCAATAAGTTTGTATTAATCCAATCCTGGAGAAACATAAGGAAGCAGTTTTAGAACATAAGTGCATGTTCTAAGGATTTGATGACGGCAGCCTCCTTCGGGAGACAGTTATCATTCCAGGTTTTAAAGGTGACATGGATGACAGAGTGATTGTCAGAGTTATAGTTTTCCCTCTGACGAAGAGGGGCAGTATTATGGACAGGTGGTCCAAGAGGATACTGTGGGAGGCATGGTGCCGGATACTGATTAGGTTCAGTTATCGATACAGTCTAAGAAGTTTGGATTTGGAGTTCATTTATGAACTAGGTCCCATCAGATATCCAGACATATTCTAAGACAGGTATTACTCAATTCGGGAGATGGCTTTCTCCGCGAACTTGAGATTAAGAGAGACACAGAAAGAAACATCCGGGCGGATCCACTCACTGAGGCTATTTCCCGAACACAATAGTTTTACAAACGGGCTTTGTGAAACTGATTAGTAGAGGAGTTGGGTGTTGGTTTCACACAAGCTGTGAGTACGCAACATCGCAATAATTAGCCTTAAGTGCAAGTGGGAGATTGTTGGATATAGTGCCCTCAAGGTCAATTATTGGATCGCAGGTACGTGATTGCAATGATTGCGGAGGACCTATACCGGTAGGACAGTCTAACTCGAGATGATAGTATGTTATCTGGTTTGCCTTTATCAGTCGTGTATAGGTTCAGGTGACTGATCACGATTACACTTTGATAGAGCCCTTAGGATCTTGCTTGACTACCAACAGTATGAGGGCGATCATATACGTGAGAGTTGGGTGGTCTATAAGCATATCCTTAATAGTGGTCCCTAGTCGTGGGAGTTTCGAGACAGGGCATCGATACTCCGGAGTAGACTAGTGTATACAGTCGAGACCCCAACGAGGGGCGGTGGCCGGTCTCACAAGCCACTGGTGTCAGTTGGATCACCTAAGATGTATACAGGTGCTCATTGGGTTATGAGTACACCGGACAGGACTCGCCGGGAACTTGCTAGTTGGTATTATACATATCGTCAGATAGCAGTTCCCTGGTGACATGTGTACAGGTTAGTTCATCGACCTGAGGTCGTCATTTGTCTCGTGTGAGTTCCCACTGTGCTTTGATTTCTACTCTACCACCGCTCAAAGGAGTCGTGCAAACAGGTAATTTTTGGGTACAGTCTCGAGCCACATGGAGGCACGTGAGCGGATCGGCAGGGGATTCGTCTCTCCCGGTATTAGGGGTAGAGGTCGCGCTGTGTCTAGGAAAGCCATTACACCAAGTCCTTGGCCAAGGCAGGTGAGATTTACTGGTAGGTAATCCAGTAGTATCTCAGGGTGTTCAGGGCTTGTCTCCGACACGACTTATACAGCTATTGGGGGTCTGACGTTACTAGCCCCCTAGGCCGCATATGCGATACTCATAGACGAACGGACCGGACTGTATATACATTGTCACTGTTAGGCTCAGTAGGGTTTCTGGATGAGTTCGCTCATCAGCCTCCCTTGAGGTCAGTCCATGGGCAGCCGTTACGCATAGCTAGTGCCGCTGACGACTTGTGGTTAAACCCACTGCCAGGGTACTGACGAGTCATTAGAGTCCCCCACAGATAGTTTCCCAAGTTCGGGCGAAACGTTGTAGAGGCCGTATGGTTTTATGGCAGGGTTCGGAAAATGCACGTGCGTTTACGCACGTGTCATCTTTCGGGCAGATAATACTGGTGGGCTTTGTTTTAAGCCGGATCCATGTATTATACAGAGTAGATATAATATCTTTGTCTCAGTTGCATTTGTGTTCGGTCGTAATACAAATACGGGTATATTTATACAGTTACGGGGTTATCCTGAAATTCGTTTCGGGATCACTTTTGGAAGTTGCCAGTTTCCAGTTTTCTATCAGCCGTCTTTTAACATTCGGTTAAAGACGGATTTATCTTTTCTTGAGATGAGTGTGGAAGGTTCTAGAAGTTTCTAGAAGAGGTGACTAGGTTAGAATGGTGTTGAGTTTTCATTGGTTGCTTTCTTTGTGTTCACACTATGTGTTCACACTTGAGATATTTTCTTATTGTCACCTCCCCCTCTCCTACACTCACCCCCCCACCTCTATATATGTGGCTGGCCCTCCTCTCTCTCTCACTCACTTCATTTTGGTTAAAAAGATTATGATAGTTTCGGTGTATGGAATTTCACAGCTCATTTCATTCCATTACCCGATTCCCATGGCAACTTCATTAACCGTTCGTCCATGGTTTTTGACGAAGCGAGACAAAGTATTCCACTCATTCTCTATATCAATCTTGGTCGTCTCTTTTAGCAAACTTGACGACCGAGTTGCCTCGAGTCAGAGGCGGGAGCCCGTTTAAAGATCCGATGATATGGTGCCACCTGGACAAGGAGATCGGAGATCGACGAGATCGGAGCAGCCGCAACGGAGCGTGGGATGATGGTTAAAGAACGAAGGACTCGGATCGTTCGGTATAACCTTTCTTCCCTCTTTGTAGATTGTTAGTTTAGCGTTAATGGCAGATCCGGGTTATAGTATGCGATAGCGCCAGTTATAAAAGTTTTTGTTCCGCATTTTGGCATCTGAAAGACGGCCGGGGCGCTACCGTAGACTTACACTGGGTAGTCTATAAGCACATTCTTATACAGGTCTCTAATCGTAGGATTATCGAGACAGGGCATCGATACTCAAGTGTAGACTAGTGTATACGCTTCTCATCTCAGCAGGGAAGATGATCTGTCCCACAGCCATCAGTACGTCATACTGGAGATAATATGTAGGTGCTCATTGGGTTATGAGTTACACTGGACGGACTCGTGGGGTACTGCTGGTTGGTACTATACCTATCGTCAGGTAGCAGTTCCCAGGTGAATGAGTACAGCTTAGTCCGTTGACTTGACACTGCTATTTCGCCTCAAGTGTGTTCCTACTGTTCTTAAATTGCTACCTTACCACGGCTCTATTGAGTCGTGCAAAAAGGTAGTAGTTGGGTGCAATCCCGAAGCACTTGGAGGCAGTGACGGTTATATAGGATTCGTCTCTCCCGGTATTGGGGTTTGATGTCGCGCTGTGTTCGGATACACAAAGTCCCTGGCCAGGGCAAGCGAGATTTACTGGTAGGTACTCCAATAGTTTCTTAGGGTGTTTTGGGCTGTACTCTGACACGACTTATTGCTCTATTAAGGGTCTAACGTTTACCTCCCCTTAGGCCCGATATGCGATAATCTTAGACGAACAGACCGGACTGTACGGAGATTGCCACAGACATGCTCAGTAGGAGTTTGGATGAGTTTGCTTGTTAGCCTTCTTATCGACAGATACCTGGGTAGCCGTTACGTGCAGCTAGTACCGCTAACGTGCTTGTGGTTAAACCCACTGCCAGTGTACTGTCGAGTCTTTAGAGTCCCACACAGAGGGTTTCCCTGCTTCGGGCGAAACGATGTAGAGGTCGTATGGTTTTATGACAGGGTTCGATCACATACGTATACTTGTGCACGTGTGATGTTCGAGCAGACAATGCTAGTGGGCTTTGGTTTAAGCTGAATCCTAGTATTTGATTGTTGGATTAGTTTCGTCTCTTTGTATTCGTGTTTCTCGGAACACGGATGTGGGTATGTATATACGGATGAGAGGGGTATAGAAAGAGACACCTCATTAGGGTTTTGACCATTGACTTGATTAAAACAATTATGAGGTGGAGGAAAGTATTTGTTATTTTTTGTAAATGATAATTGTGGCATGGCTACTTGGATTGACCACTTGACTTGGATTGACTCTTTGACTTAGATATTTCTTGTGAGATATTTTTGTGGCACTAGATATTTTTAGATGGGATATTTTCTTGTCATGCTTGTGGTCATGTCAAGTTAGCCATTCTATTTTCTATAATCATTATAAAAAATCATTTCTCTTTCCTCAAGTTCACTCTCTCCTTCTTCCTCTCAAAACCCTAGTGTCTCATGTGTTGAGAATCAAGGGTTAGTGAGACTTAGCTATCTAAAATCACACTATACTCATTCTAGGTTACTTAGTTTAGCTCACCAAGTGACCTAGTTGCCTCAACTTAGAGGTTAAGCTCAAGGTTGGAACTCTCGGGTGGATCTTCGTCGACTTCGAGAAGCCGACGAGGAGGCGCTATCCATTTCCACTCCAAGGAGCTCACGAAGTGAAGGAGGACAGTGAGAAGACAAGAAGGACACGATACTACGAGGTATAACATTCATCCGAGTAGTTAAACCTCATATAGATTGCTAGCTAGGGTTTTATGTTCGATCATTGCTTCAAGTCGGTGTTGCAAAGCCCGTAAAAATCATTTTTTTGCTAATTCCTCCTCCCTGCGAACACGTGGGGTGCGCGACATCGACTTACAGAGAATGGTATAGTTCTTTCTTTTGACGACTCCATTTTGTTACAGTGTAGGAGACCGTGAACTGCTGCCAGATGCCAACCTGTTTACTATAGTTTATAAATACATTTGAGGTGTGCTCTCCACCTCGGTCAGACCAAAGTGTTTGTAGTTTACAACCGCTCTGTGTTTCTACATGAGCTTTAAATTCTTTGAATACATCAAATGCAGCTGATTTTTCTTTTAATAAATACACCCATAACTTCCTACTAAAGTCATCGATAAATGAAATAAAATAACGATTACCTCCGAGAGAAGTTGATTGTAGTGGCCTGCAAATATCAGTATGTACCAGCTGTAATGGTACTTTCGTTCTCCATGATCCACCTTTGGGAAATGGTAGCCTTTGTTGCTTTCCGATTGCGCATACCTCGTAGACATGGTTCGAATGCTCAATAGCTGGTAAGCCATCTACCATCTTTACTTTGGACAAGAGATTCAGAGCGTTGAAGTTTAAATGCCCGAAGCGAAGGTGCCACTTCTATGACTCATTGCTGACGCGTCCATAGAAGCAATTCTGAACTTGCGTACTGAGGTAGAGTGGGAACATGCGATTCTTTGCTATCTTCACCTTTGTAACTAACCATCCAGTTTCATCTTTTAAATCAAGAAAATTATTCTCCATATGTATTACATAACCCTTTTCAAGGAGTTGCCCAAGAATAATTTTCATTTTAGGCACGTAATAGACATTGGACATATAATTTGGCTGGCCATTGTAGAGTGTTTCTCGTCACCCTATTGAGATAGAAATGCGCGTCGTTTGTCAGGCATATTACATATTTTCCTTGCCTGGGGTAGGCAGGGGTTTAATGATTGTGGGGATCCAAATCTTTGGCAGCCGCGGACTAAGCTGCCGTTAATTACCCTTCGCTTTTGGAGCGAGAGAACCTCCGATCGACGGGTCAAACTGGTCATGCGAACTCAATATGAAATATATGTGTGTTGTGTTTGGGAACAAGTCTGAAGATGCTTCAAGCATATTAGGGGCTTCACAGTGTTTTTACGGGGGTCCCGTTACCCGGATAGCGGGCTGGGGGTCAAGGAGGCTAACAGCTCCCTTGCAAGATGCGGGGCAGCGCCCCGTTAGATATTTTTTTCTAATGGAAGTGGTGATAAATGTATAGGTGCTACGTGCACACTTAATAAAGTGAACACGTGGCAAGATCCGCATGTGACAAGTGCGCCCCTGCCGAGGCGCGCACCCAATAAGGCGCGCATTTAGCAAAGTGCAAACCTGCCAAGGTATGCACCCAGCAAGGTGCACAACCGACGAGGTGCGCACCTAGCGAGGTGCACACAACTGACGAGGTGTGCACCTAGAGAGGTGTGTGCACCTAGCGAGGTGCGCACCTAGTAAGGTGCGCAACTGACGAGGTGGGAGAGAGTGAAGGGGGCCAAAGGGTCCTGAATGGGCCAAAAGGTCAAGTAAGGTGCGTATTTAGGGAAGTGCGCACCTAGCGAGGTGCACACTTAGGCCGGTGCGCACTTGGTTCGATGTGCACCCAATGGGATACACACCTAACCAAATAGGCACCTGACACGGTGCGCACTTTGCATGGTGCAAGTAGGGTTGAAACCCAATAGAGCAACAGTCCAAAAACACAAAGATTTTGACTTTTGAAGATTAAAAATGGGCTCTTTTTCCTTTTTTTGAAGCCTCTTGACGTGCGCACTTAAAACAAAGAAGGAAGGAAATAAAGACTTGCATAATAAAGAGCGGCTCAAAACTCTTTTTTGTGGGAAATAAAGATTAGTTCTTATTATCATCAAATCTTCATGGGGGGCCTTTTATAGGCTTACATTTTTTCATTTAGCCCCATGGCTTGTACAAAATTGGTATTTTACCTATCCCATGCCCATGTGCTTATTTTTTTTGCATATGAGCTATGGGCTTTACAAAATTTGGTTTTTTGCCCGTTTATTTTACATTTATTCATGCAAATTAAATCAAACCTATTTATTGCTTAATGATTATTCCTTTAGAATGGGGCCAGTTTGGGCTTGGGCCCACCTGCTTAGACTTGGGTTCGGATGTGGGCCCTGTGTTCGGGCGTGGGCCTGACTTGAATTCAACAATAGGGTCCGTTTGCTTTGGCTTGAGCCTACTTGTTTGCCGTTTGACTTTGATTTTGACTTTTGGTCAATGAGGTCTAAATTTTAACCCCAATAAATAGCCTCCATCAATGAATGCATACTGTATGTATGGATTGTGTGCATAAAATTGATGGATCTTCTATCACGTGGGGGTTGAGTTGATTTTGTTCCCGCTTTTGGGAGGTTGGTACTGCCTTTTTTATGACATGGACGGTCGGTGCTTAATGTATCTCTGAGACAGAGTGTCTGTGTATGACGTATCCCCGGCACTGAGTGTCGCTGGTTGACGTATCCCCGGCACGGAATGTCGCTGGTTGACGTTTCCCCAAGACGGAGTGTCTGTTTGACATTTCTCCGGCACGGAGTGTCGCTGGTTGATGTTTTCCCAAAATGGAGTGTCAGTTTGATATTTCCCCGAGATGGAGTGTCGTTGGTTGACGTTTCCCCGAGACAGAGTGTCGATGTATGAAGTATCCCCAAAATGGACTGTTGCTGGTTGACGTTTCCCCGAGATGAAGTGTCGGTGTATGACGTATCCCCGAGACGGAGTGTCGCTGGTTGACGTTTCCCCAAGACGGAGTGTCACTGTCTGATGTTTCCCCAAGACGGAGTGTCTGTACGTGACGTATCCCGAGCACGGAGTATCGCTGGTTGACGTTTCCCAGACATGGAGTGCCGCTGTCTAACGTTTCCCCAGCATGGAGTGTCACTGTCTAACGTTTCCCCGAGATAGAGTGTATGTTTGACGTATCCATGAGACGGTGTGTCGTTGCTTGATGTGTCCCCAAAACAGGGTGTCTGTTTGATGTTTCCCCGAGGCAGAGTGTCACTGTTTGACGTCTCCCCTATACAAAGTGTTTGTTTGACGCCTCCCCTTGCACGGAGTGTCTGTTTGATGTCTCCCCGAGACGGAGTGTCTGTTTGACGTTTCCCCTTGTACGGAATGTCTGTTTGATGTTTCCCCTTATTCGGAGTGTCACTGTTAGACGTTTATCCGAGGCATAGTGTCTATTTGACGTTTCCGCAAAACAGAGTGTTTGTTTGATGTTTCGCCGAGACGGAGTGTCGCTGGTTGACGTTTCCCCGAGACGGAGTGTTAGTGTATGACGTATCCCCAAAATGGAGTGTCGCTGGTTGACATTTCCCCAAGACGGAGTGTCGGTGTATGACATATCCTCGAGATGGAGTGTCGGTATATGACGTATCCCTGAGACGAAGTGTCGCTGGTTGACGTTTCCCCAAGATGGAGTGTCACTGTCTGACGTTTCCCCGAGATAGAGTGTTTGTATGTGACGTATCCCTAGCACGGGGTGTCGCTAGTTGATGTATCCTGGCACGGAGTGTCGCTTTCTGACATTTTTCCGAGACGGAGTGTCACTGTCTTACGCATCCCCCAGACGGAGTGTCGCTGGTTGACGTGTTCCCGAGACGGAGTGTCTGTTTGACGTTTCCCCGAGACAGAGTGTCTGTTTGATGTCTCCCCTTGCATGGAGTGTTTGTTTGACGTCTCCCCTTGCATGGAGTGTCTGTTTGACGTTTCCTCTTACGCGGAGTGTCACTGTTTGACGTTTGCTTAAGACGGAGTGTCTGTTTGACGTATTCCCTTGTACGGAGTGTCTGTTTGACGTGTCTCCTTGCACGGAGCGTCTGTTTGACGTGACCCCTTGCCTGGAGTGTCACTGTTTGAAGTTTCCCCGAGACGGAGTGTCTGTTTGGCGTCTCACTTTGCACGGAGTGTCACTGTTTGACGTTTCCCAGAGGCGGAGTGTCTGTTTGATGTCTCTCCTTTCACGGAGTGTCTTCTTGATGTTTCCCTTTGCCCGAAGTGTCACTGTTAGACGTTTCCCCGAGACGGAGTGTCTGTTTGACATTTCTCCTTGCACGGAGTGTCTGTTTGACGTTTCCCTTATCCGTGTAGGATATATATATCCTAGAGGCCATTATTTGTAATGGGTACTATGGATATGTGTATATCAGGAGATATATATATATATATATAGAGAGAGAGAGAGAGAGGCCATTGTTTGTAATGGATACTATGGATATGTATATATATAGGACAATCTTGATCGAAATGGTAGTATGCTATCAGATTTGACTTTATCTTAACATGTACATATGTTCTACCTATACATGTTGATAAAGCCCATAGGATATGCTTGACTACCAGCGTTGTGATGGCGGTCATACTTGTGAGGGCTGGGTAGCCTATAAGCATACCCTTAAAAATATCCCCAGTCGTAGGAATATCAAGACAGGGCATCGATATTCCAGAGTAGACTGGTGTATACATTTCTAGACTCCGATGAGGGGCAATGGTTAGTCTCACAGCCTTTAATGTGTTTCACCTAAGATTGTATACATATGCTCACTGTGGGTGGATACATTAGACGGACTCGCCGAGAACTGCTGGATGGTATTATACCTAACGTCAGATGGCAGTTCTCATGTGGCATGTGTACAGGTAGTCTGTAGACCTAAGATTATCATTTGTCTTGTATGATTTCCTACTGTACTTTGATTACTACCCTACCACGGCTCAA
Organism: Agapanthus africanus; assembly: GCA_030015575.1. Classification (NCBI taxonomy): domain Eukaryota; kingdom Viridiplantae; phylum Streptophyta; class Magnoliopsida; order Asparagales; family Amaryllidaceae; genus Agapanthus; species Agapanthus africanus. The sequence continues at coordinate 354,240,391 of CM057351.1, forward strand.
AGGAGTCGTGCAAACAGGTTTTAATTGGGTACAATCCCGAGCCACATGGAGGCAGTAAGTGATTGTTAGGCATTCGTCTCTCCCGATATTGGGAGTCGATGTTGCACTGTATTTGATTGGTCAACGTCATAAGCCCCTGGACAGGGCAGTTGAGAATTACTAATAGTTAGATCAGTAATTTCTCAGATGGACTTGAGCCACATGAGCATGACTTATCAGGGTTAGTGGGGGTCTGACGTTAACCGCCTCTAGACCCGATATACGATACTCTCAGACGAACAGACCGGACTATACGGATATTGTCACGGACAGGCTCAGTAAGGGTCCGGATGAGTTTGCTCGTCGGTCTTCTTTTCGACAGGTACCTGGATAGCTGTTTCGTACAACTAGTACCACTGACGCGCTTGTGGTTAAAGTCTCACACAATGAGTTTTCCTGGTTCAGGCGAAACGATATAAAGGACGTATAGTTTTACATGCAGGGTTCCGATCATATACGTGTACTAGCTACACAGATTTTGTTCGGACGAATAACACTAGTAGGTTTAGGATTAAGCCGCATTCTGGTATTATAATATTGGATTATATTTATCTCTTGGTATTCATATTTTTTGCAGTACGAATACGTGTGTGTATATACGGTAGGGGCATTCTTGTAATTTTGCAAGAAGTGCTTTTAGAAGGAGACACCTCATTTTGCATATATCTATTTTTGGAAAATAGATAATAAGGTGGAGAAATGGAGATATTTGAGGCATGGGATGAAGCATGGCTAATTCTTTTGTTTATTCATTTGCTCTTACTATTCAAGCATAGTTGCATTTTTCTATGGAAAAAATAATGCATGCTTGATGATTGGTAAAAAGACTTAGCCATTCTTCACTTGCCATTCTAGACTACATTCAACATTTTGCATTCTCTCTCCATTGCTCTCCTTCTTCTTCCTCAAACCCTAACCCTCACATGTGTTGTGAAAGCTAGGGTTCTTTGAAATAAATTAGTCCAATTAACTCTCTACATCTCCTAAGGTACCTAAATTAGTAAACTATGTACTTTAGTTACCTCATTCTTGAGATTAGAGGTTGAACCATAGATTCTCGGGTGGATCATCTTCAACACGAGGAAGCCGACGACCAAGCTTGTTCCGTACTATCTTGGAGCTTAAGAAGGGGACAAGAAGACCCAAAAGACAAGAATCATCAAGGTATAAACCACTAACATAGTAGTTTAGAACCTTTATAAGTTTAGTTAGTTAAGCTTTATGAATGATCTTGGTAGTTTTGTCGATATTACTTGCATAAAAATCGTTTTTTTGTAAATTCTGCCTCTCCACAAGCCTTGTGGAGTGTATGACATCAACTTACATGGTATCAGAGCCGGTCAATAAACCTTAACTAGATAGTTGGCACGTATTTAGAATTTCGATCGACAAGAATTATCCGAATTGCATCTCCATTACAAGCTTGCTGTTCGATTTTTAAAGTTGTTCAAAAAATATTTTCAATGGCCTTAAAATTATATGCAGGCTTTTCTAGAATCAAGAAAAAAATTTGAGCACTTGAGCTCCTAATTAGACCGCTAATCCGCGGCCAAATAGGTCATTTGACCGCAGATCCGCGACATAATTATGGCTAAGGTGCTCCAAAGTTTTTCTGGGGTTTAGGTTTATGGAAATGTGATTTTTGATACATTTTGTTTTTGCCCAGATTTTTTTGTGTACTGGTTTGTACATGGGGTAAATGCGGAAAGTTTTAATCGATCGAAATTCTAAATTCTTGCTTGTCTATGTATTTGTTTCTGCGACTGTGAATATCATTAAGCGGTATAACCCGACTGATTACTATATGTACAATTTGACAGATTTACGAACATGATATTCACGTTGATATTTTGTGTTGCATTGTTGTTATGGATAATTTGTCGTGGTGGATGGCCTATTGTGCAATGGTTGTAGTACAGTGTTGATTCATTTATATATTCATTATTGCGGGATGAACGTCCGACATGTGGACTGCCGTTTCCGCCCGTTTGTATATTCTTTTATCGGGGCACGGCCGGGTTAAGGTCGATGTCACCGTTGTATATATTTTTCTTTTTCTATAATAGGATTACCCCACATAAGATTACTCGAGTAGATGGATTATAGAGGGCAACGGGGCCCCATCTCATAGCGTTGAGACCGGGTGCCTTACTTTAGAATTGGCGGGCTACTCGCCGCACTCGTAGGGGGTATAGGATGACCCATGGTAGGGTGCACAAGTTACCGGATTCCGTGAAGCACTGGGTGGCCCATTCACTTTGTTGATTGGGGTTGCCTCGCTTCCGGGATTGGCGGGTAGCTTGCCGCGCTCGTAGGGGTCTAGGTTCTTCATTGCACAGGCTATCCACACGACAGGGAACATCGAGTTTCATTTATTGCTCAAATGAAACTCGGGGCTCCAAAATTATCCACTATTCTTGTTGCTTATTAGTTTTCTGTGATGTTGCTTATATCATGCCTGGGACGAATGATTATACACACACACAAGTAAATGTTATATATGTTTTGCATCTGTGCTAGTCTTGCCCCCTCTCTACCATTAGTTAAATAACCTAACGGTGCATGATGGGGCCCCGTGGCAAATGTGGATGGCATATTCGTACATTTTATTTTCGTTCTTTTTTGGTGTGATAGGAATTAAATGATGGGACCGCTTAATCCTCATTAATGCAAGATACGAAACCTAAAAAAATGTTGTTGAAACATTTTGAAAACCCACTCGGTTCTTTTCAAAACACTCGTTTAAAAAGCGGAGTTTGAACCACTCCTTTTCAAAGCTATCGTTCCTTCAACGATATCAAGTTCATTACGTTCAAGGTTTTTGCCAAAAACAGCCGTAGTCTTCCGTCATTTCAAATGAGTAGCACATCGTATTCATGCTATGTTTGTTGGCTTTTGTCAATGTATAGTGAATGGTAGCGGAGTGTTGCTTGTTTGTAGCATAGATAGATGCATTAATTTAGGACAGTCGTACAGCTTTGTTGGGCTTCGTCAAGGGCGAGTGCGGGCAGGTCTAAATTAATCAGGACAACGACGGGAAGAACTTGACTTGTATCTTTTGATTTGTTGGCCTTCATCAAGATCCTAAGAGCTTTGGGCAAAAATCATATCGGGAGTTTCAAACACAAAGGAAACTTTCAAATTTAGCATACCTTCTGAAGTGTGATGACTAGAGTGGCTTCTATCTAGGTCATCACACAATGATAGTTAGATCCCGATCCCACTGATGAGTAGGATTACTCTTAGGAGATACTTTTCACTTCATAATTAATTGACCTATTAGGTGTCTAGAAAGTGTTAACGGGGCTACGCCTCTGCGGAAATGAGGTTTATTTTAATTAGGTCCGTGCGAGAGCACGGGAAACCTCCCTCGGAGTACCAACACCCACCTGGCTGAACGGTTAGCGAATTTGTAAAGTGTAAATAATCCCGACTAGTTCTCCTTTTAAGGTTTGATGGAGAATTCGAGAAAACAGTGGGAGCCATCCTGGTTAGATAAGATAATAAACCAATCTAATTTTGTAAGAGCATACACTGAGTGTTTCTTTTCTCTCTCTCTCTGGCAGCAACCATGAAGGGACTTAAACTACTACTTGAAAAAAATACGCTGACTGGGCCAAACTATAAAGATTGGCTGAGCAACGTCAACATTACACTTACTTATGACAAAGTAGCATACGTCCTCACCAGTACTGCTCCCCCTGTCTCAGGACCAGACTCCTCAGTTGCGGACATCGAGGTCCGCAAAACGTAGGACCTGAATTGCGAGAAAGCTAAGTGCATTATGCTGCCGTCAATGAATAATGAACTCCAGAAGCAGCACGAGAATATGGACATCAAATCCATTTTTCTCTATTGCACGGATTTGTATGGAGAGCACTCTCGTATCGCAAGGTACGAGACCTCAAGGAAATTATTCCAGATGAGATTAGCTCCTGAATCACTGTAGGAGAGCACGTCCTAAAGATGATCAGTCTCACTGAGGAACTTGCAAATCTGGGAAGCGTGTTAGAGAACGAGTTATACATTAACTTAATTCTACAGTCTCTTCCTCACACCTTCTCTCAATTCGTGTTGAACTTTAATATGCACGGAATGGAAGCTGATCTTCCAAATCTCCTCAACATGTTGAGGGTAGCAGAGAGCTCCTTGAAAAAGGAGAAGACACCTGTTCTTATTGTTGGGGAATCTCCTCTTTTAAATCCAAAGCGAAAGCTAAGAGAAAGAAGAAGAAGACCGCCACCAAGCCGAAAGGAGGTGTCAAAAAGGTGCAAGGAATGAAAAAATCGGGGAGAGTAAAAGCAGAAAAGGATGATTGCTACTACTGTCATAAGAAGGGGCATTGGAAGAAGGATTGCAAGGCTTTCAAAGCCAAGGGTAAGGACACAAACCAAGCTGATGTTTCTGCTTCAGGTGTGTTCGTAATCGAAAACTGTTTTTTAGTGAACTCTACATCATGGGTACTAGATACTGGTTCTGGTTCTCACATATGTAATTCTTTGCAGGCTTTGAGAAACCGTAAAGTACTGAAGGCAGGTGATATGACTCTCAGGGTTGGCAACAGAGCAAACATGGATGCTATTGCGGTAGGGGATTATCACCTGGGGTTGACAAGTTGACACATTTTGGTGCTGTATAGCTGTTTTTGTGTACCCAGTATGCTATGTAATATTATATCAGTATCTTTATTATCTAATGAAGGATATAATTTTACACTTGAAAGAAATATTATGAACATTCACCTAAATCAAAAACTGATTGGGTCTGGCACACTGGAAAACGGCATATACGTACTCAATCAACATTAAGTTTTCAATATCTAAAACACACTCAAAAGAAAGGCTCTAGATTCAAATCAAACCTTCTTATGGTATTGTAGATTTGGTCATATTAATGAAATAAGGTTGACTAAGTTGTATAAAGATGGATATTTAGATCCGTTTGAATATATATCATATGCAACTTGTCAATCATGTATCAAAGAAAAGATGACCAAATCTCCGTTCACAGGATACGGAGAAAGAGCCATTGAGCTCTTGGGACTCATACACAGCGATATATGTGGTCCGATGTCTACACATACACGAAACGGTTACTCTTACTTTATCACTTTTACTGATGATTTATCAAGGTATAGACATGTGTTCTTAATGAAACATAAATCCAAGGCCTTTGAGAAATTCAAGGAGTATAAAAATGAAGTGGAGAAACAAACGGGTAAAAGTATCAAGATATTTCGATCTGATCAGGGTGGAAAATACTTAAGTACAAGTTTCCTTGAATGCTTACAAGAGAATGGAATTCTCTCTCAGCTTACTCCTCCGTATACACCATAGCATAACAGTGTAACAGAAAGAAGTAATAGCGCGCTACTCGATATGGTGCGTTCCATGATGAGTAGTGCTGAGTTACCACTTTCCTTCTGGGGTTTTGCGTTGGAATCAGCAGCACACCTATTGAATAGGGTTCCAACTAAGTCTATGCCTACTACTCTATATAAAATGTGAAGTGGGAAGAGACTATGTCTCAAGTATCTTAAGATATGGGGGTGTCCAGTTTTTGTCAAAAAGCAGAATCCGGACAAACTCGAGGCACGATCAGTTTTATGCAAGTTTGTGGGATACCAAAAGAATTCAAGGGGATATCTTGTCTACCACACTGAAGAACAAAAGGTGTTTGTCACTCGCCATATAGTCTTTTTAGAGAGCGAATTTCTTGTAAAAGAAATTAGTGGGAGTGCGGTAGAACTGGAAGAAATTCCAGAACCACAAACTACTGCTGAGGACTTAGTAGAATCTCAGGTTTCAATAGTGCCCGACGAACCGACGCCGCTCTGCAGATCTATTAGGCATTCTCATCCTCCTGAGAGTTACTATGGGTTTCTCGTAGACGGAGATCGAGTGGATTGCATTATCAATGATGATGAGCCTACTAATTTTCAGCAGGCTATCACGAGTAAAGACTCGGTGAAGTGGCTGGATCCTATGAGATCTGAAATGGAATCTATGTATACCAACAAAGTATGGACTTTGGAAGTTGCTTCTCCTGGGGTAAAACCCGTTGGATGCAAATGGATCTTCAAGAAGAAGATTGGTGCAGATGGACAAGTGGAAACCTACAAAGCTAGACTTGTTGCAAACGGTTTTCGTCAAAGACCAGGATTGGACTATGATGAAACCTTTTCTCCAGTGGCTATGTTTAAATCCATTCGGATCCTGCTTGTCATTGCTGCCTTCCATGACTATGACATCTGATAGGTGGACGTGAAAACGGCTTTTCTAAATGGAAATTTAGAAGAGAGTGTTTGCATGAATCAGCCAGAGGGTTCTTAGACAGTGGGAGCAGCAGAAAAGTGTGCAAGTTGCTTAAATCCATTTATAAATTAAAACAAGCGTCGCGGAGTTGGAATATCTGCTTTGATAAGACGGTCAAACAATTTGACTTTATCAAAAATGTAGATGAACCATGCATTTATAGGAAGATTGTAGGAGGAGCAGTAGTCTTCCTCGTACTATACTTGGATGACATACTTCTGATAGGGAATGGCATCCCAATAGTACAATCAGTCAAGCTCTTCTTGTTACAGAAGTTCTCCATGAAATACTTGGGTGATGTCTCCAACATTCTGGAGATTAAGATCTATCCTGATAGGTCTAAAAGATTGTTGGGACTTTCACAGTTCAGGTATATTGACACCATACTGAAGAGCTTTAGTATGGAAGATTCCAAGCGTGGTAATTTACCCGCTTGTCACGGGATCACCCTCTCCAAAGAGATGTATTCAAAGACTGATAAAGAGAGGGCTCTCATGAGCATTATACCCTATGCTTCGGCGGTAGGATCTATAATATATGTGATATTATGTATCAGACCAGACGTGGCTTACGCACTTAGTGTGGTAAGCAGGTATCAGTCAAACCCGGATGTGAAGTATTGGATAGCAGTAAAGAACATTCTCAAGTACCTGAGAAGGACTAAGAAGATGTTCATGGTATACGGTAATAGGGACCTCCAGATCGAGGTTTTTACCGACTCAAACTTCTAAAGTGACAAGGATGACTCTAAATCCGCCTCGGATTATGCGTTTACCCTCAATGGAGGGGCGGTGTGTTGGAAGAGTTCCAAACAAGACACCATCGCAGACTTAATGATGGAAGCTGAGTATATAACTGCTAACGATGCCGCAAAAAAGGCAGTCTGGATGAGAAAGTTTATTTCTGAACATCAGATGGTTCCATCCATTGCCAATCCAATACCTTTGTATTGCGATAACAATGGGGCTGCAGCCTTAGCGAAGGAACCAACGTCTCATTAGAAATCCAGACATATCTTGAGGTGGTATCACCTGATTAGGAGATTGTGGATCGCAAGGAGATCGAGATTCGGAGAGTGGATACAAAAGACAACACAGCGGATCCATTCACGAAGGCCTTACCTCAAGCACAGTTCGAGCGGCTATTCGAGATGTTGGGGATGCGTTATGCAAATAACTGGCCCTAGTGCCGGTGGGAGATTGTAGGATATATATTCTCTAGAGGCTATTATTTGTAATGGGTACTATGGATATGTGTATATCAGGATATATATATATATATATATATATATATATATATGCTTTAGAGGCCGTTGTAATGGATACTATGGATATGTATGTGTGTATGTGTGTGTGGGGGGGGACAATCTTGCCTGAAATGATAGTATGCTATCAGGTTTGACTTTATCTTAACATGTACGTATGTTCTATTTATACATGTTGATAAAGCCCGTAGGATATGCTTGACTACCAGCGTTGTGATGGCGGTCATATTTGTGAAGGCTCGGTAGTCTATAAGCATATCCTTAAAAGTGTCTCCAGTCGAAGGAATATCGAGACAGGGTATCGATATTCCAGAGTAGATTGGTGTATACATTTCTAAACCCTAACGACGGATGATGGTTAATCTCATAGCCATTGGTGTGTTTCACCTAAAATTGTATACAGGTGCTCACTGTGGGTGGGTACACTGACGGACTCGCCGAGAACTGCTGGATAGTATTATACCTAACGTCAGATGGCAGTTCTCATGTGGCATGTGTATAGGTAGCCTGTAGACCTAAGATCATCATTTGTCTCGTGTGAGTTCCCACTGTGTTTTGATTACTACTCTACCACGGCTAAAAGAAGTCGTGCAAACAGGTTTTAATTGGGTACAGTCCCGAGACACATGGAGGCGGTGAGTGATTGTTAGGGATTCGTCTCTCTCGGTATTGGGAGTTGATGCCGTACTGTGTTTGGTTGGTCAATGCCATAGGCCCCTGGCCAGGGCAATTGAGAATTATTGATAGTTAGATCGGTAATTTCTCGGATGGTCTTGAGCCACACCAGCACGACTTATCAGGATTAGTAGGGGTCTGACGTTAACCGCCCTCTAGACTCGATATGCGATACTCTCAGACAAATAGACCGGAATGTATGGATATTGTCACGGACAGGCTCAGTAGGGGTCCAGATGAGTTTGCTCATCGGCCTTCTTTTCCACAAGTACCTGGGTAGACGTTTCGTACAGCTAGTACCGCTGACACGCTTGTGGTTAAACCCACTGCCAGCGTACTGTCGAGTCTTTAGAGTCTCACACAGAGGGTTTTTCTGGTTCAGGAGAAACGATATAGAGTCCGTATGGTTTTACGTGCAGGGTTCTTATCATATATGTGTGCCAGCTACATGGATTTTGTTCGGACGGATAATACTAGTGGGCTTAAGATTAAGCCGCATTCTGGTATTATATTATTGGATTATATTTATCTCTTGGTATTCGTATTTTTTATAGTACGAATACATGTATGTATATACGGTAAGGGCATTCTTGTAATTTTGCAAGAAGTGCTTCTAGAAGGAGACACCTCATTTTGCATATATCTATTTTTGGAAAATAGATAATGAGGTGGAGGAATGGAGATATTTGAGGCATGGGATGAAACATGGATAATTATTTTGTTTATTCATTTGCTCTTACTATTCAAGCATGGTTGCATTTTTCTATGGAAAAAATAATGCATGCTTGATGATTGGTAAAAAGACTTAGCCATTCTTCACTTGCCATTCTAGACTTCATTCAACACTTTAAATTCTCTTTCTATTGGTCTCCTTCTTCTTCCTAAAACTCTAACCCTCACATGTATTGTGAAACCTGGGGTTCTTTGAGATAAATTAGTCCAATTAACTCTTTATATCTCCTAAGCTATCTGGATTAGCAAATTAGGTACTTTAGTTACCTCATTCTTGAGGTTAGAGGTTGAACCATAGACTTTCTGGTGGATCGTCTTCGACACGAGAAAGCCGACGACCAAGCTTATTCCGTACCATCTTAGAGCTTAAGAAGGGGATAAGAAGACCCAAAAAACTAGAATCATCAAGGTATAAACCACTAACATAGTAGTTTAGAAGCTTTTTGAGTTTAGTTAGTTAAGCTTTATGAATGATCTTAGTAGTTTTGTCGATGTTACTTGCATAAAAATTATTTTTTGTAAATTCGGCCTCTCCACAAACCTTGTGAAGTGTGTGACATCGACTTACAGCCCGGAGTGTCACTGTTTCTGATGTAGAGGTCGTTGTTGGAATTGGTTGGTTTGATTTGTTTTGGGAGGTTCCAATCTGTCCGGCGGGACTTTTGAGCATGGAAGCACTCTCGGGTAAGACGTTGATTTGATTTATTTGATTTCCGTCTTATTTGTCGGGACCTTTGAATTTGAGACATTGCAGTGTGGGACTTAGAGTTTGGATTTTTGTTTGGCATCAGCATCACGATACTGGAATATGGTACCGGGAGTGAATCATCATTTGCTTTGAGAGGATTTGGGGATTTTGGTTTTATTTTGGCATGAGCATCGCTACATTGAAATATGGTATCAGGAGAGAATCATCATTTGCCATGAGAGAATTTGGGGATTTTGGTTTTGGTTTAGTATCAACATCGCTACACCAGAATATGGTACCAGCAGCGAATCATCAATTTCCACGAGAGGATTTGTAGATTTTGGTTTTGGTTTGGCATAAGCATCGCTACACTGGAATATGATATCATGAGCGAATTATCATTTTCCATGAGAAGATTGGGGGATTTTGGTTTTGATTTGGTATCAACATCGCTACACTGGAATATAGTACCAGGAGCGAATCATCATTTGCCATGAGAGAATTTAGGGATTTTGGTTTTGGTTTGGCACCAATATCGCTACACTGGAATATGGTACCAGGAGCGAATCATCATTTTCCATGAGAGAATTTGGGGATTTTGGTTTTGGTTTAGCATCAGCATCACTATACTGAAATATGGTATCAGGAGCGACTCATCATTCACCGTTTAGGATTTTTTTAACGAGTTTGTGCCCTTGCGGGTTTTCACAAGCTCGCGGGCAATCCTACTGTTTTTACTTACGAAATCTTTTTAGTTTTCATTCGTGCCCCTTTTGCCTGTGGACTGACCCTTTATTTCTTTTCTTTTCTCTCTTTTTTTGTTTCCCAGTTTAACGACTTAGAGGTCGATTATTCGCAGTTTAACGACTTAGGGGTCAATGTTGTATTTATTCTTTGTCTGGCCTTATTGGTGCCTTTACCATCATCCGAACTGAACCGGGATTGGGCAGCGGCAACCATATCTTTATCATAGCTGTAAAGCGTAGGAGAAATTTTTCTTTTCCGGGTCCCACCATATAGAATGTATGGATTGTGTATACGTCCGTTGCCTCCTTGTTGGCGATGTCATTCGCTGGGCTTTTTTTATTGTTGCCGTGGTCCGCTCCTTTAGGGAATGACAATCGACCAAGGATAGCCGGTTCAACCTTGGTCTTGGTGTAACGACTCTGTTTTAATGTACAAAATTTTCTTAAAGTTAATATACTGAATGGATTATTTGCAAGCCTGAGTATACTTTAAGTTTTATTTTGTTTGAAAAACAACAACAAAGCACTTGTAGCTCATTGGTAAAGCCTTACACTGTTGTGACGTAGCCCCTGTGTTCGAACCCCCTGGCACATATTATTTTTAATGATTTTTCTTTTAAACTTTTTGGAAGCCTAAAAGTTTACATGTGCTATACACATAAAAATGAAAAGTCATAAAAAACAAATATGTGGAAAATTGTATTAGCAGCGACCTAGACACGTGGCACAAATCCTAGCACCCAAAGCCCTAGCACGACCGGCGGGATCCCCCTCTGGGCCGGCGTCGCCGGGACCCCTGTCGGGAATGCTTCCATGTTTTGAACCCTAGTCCTTTGGCCTATCCCCACTACTCCCATGCAGTTTGATTTCTCTGTAAATTAACAGAGAGTGTAAATTCGCTCATAAATTCAATTTTAAATGTATTTTTAATTCTCTTTTCAATTCTTAAAACCCTAATTCTACCCTATAAATACAATCCCACACCCTAGCCTCTTCATTCTGAAATCCATTATAAAAAATTCTCAAATTTTTCCAAGTCAAAGAAGTGTACAAGTGGAGTTAGCCTAAGATCAAGTTCCGGCGACAATTCAAGAAAATTCCGGCGACCCCGCTACTCCACGAAGCTCTCAACTTGTTTCTCAACCTCCCCTCTCTCATTTCATCTTGTAAGTCCTCTCTCTTCTCCTTTCTTCCTAAATTAAAAATTTCTCTTTTCAAAAATCGTCGGATGTGGAGTTATTCCGACTCCGTTTCTAAACTCGTTAATAACACAACTTTTCTTAATAACCATTCATCCATGTTATTACAACTTACTTAGTAATCATGAAAAAAAATTTGAGAATAAGTTTCATCTCAAAATATTATGATATGTAACTTTTATTTGAAATTTTCGTTTAAATACCGCAAACTTACATATGACATATTTTAATACCTTGCTTATACCACCTTTAGGAAACTCTCACGAGGTAATGACCTAACTCTCCCAACACGCATCATGACATAGCACAATTTCCTTTTAACAATATTTTGGGGACAAATACGACTTTTACATCAAAATACCATAAACTATTAAAAACCGTATTCTTTAAATTTGTATTATTCACATTCCTTGCGATTAAGCCTCTACAACCCATTTTGGGGAACCCGATTGGGATGGCATGGGTTATCGCACATTCTCGGGATTACTAGAGCGAGATGCAGACCTCCTCACGGAGCATCCGATCTCGATGGAATTTTTAATGCAATTTTTTAAAGAAAAACGTGATTTTCTATTTAATAAATAAATTTTATTTTTAATAATTATATATAAATATTATCAAATCATCTATTTTAAATATATAATAAATTCTATGTTTTTTCAAACAAATGAAAAGAATCACAAATTTCATGAAAATACCATCAAGAATGCATACAAGTCAAATTATACAAAAATACCATATATTATTCAAACTACGTATTTATTCACTAGAATACCCCACTTTTAAAAGTTACATTCATGAAAACCTTAAATACGATAAATAAATACTTGAGGTTTATTTTGAAAGTATACTAAAAATATTTTTCATAAAACCCCCTCAAGTTATATTAATTTACATTAAGGACCCTAATAAATATAGGTTTAAGCGGGACCAATTCTCTTGAGCCTCGGAGAGCCGGAGAAAATGGGTGCTTGCTTATTTAAGGTAGAAAACTAAAACGGAGTTATCAATGGTAATTGGCTAGGAAAAATTCACAAATCCTGCCGTCCATGTGCAGCAATTACCGATAACTCCAAAAGCTAATTCAGGAATTCAATTCTGTTTAAGTGTCTGACTCAATCTGAGCCTCAGTCTAATCTGAATAAATCTAAGCATGAACTCAATTCAAATATAACTCCAATACAATATGAATCCATATATACTGGAACTTGAATATGAATATCAGAATACTATCAAATATCAGCATGACTTGATTTGACCGAACCATGGATATATATTGACTTGACCATATGACTATCCTTTTATATCCTTATCCGTTTACATGAACAATTTATACCATGGTTTCGGCAAGTCTTATTCAACAAATCATTATAATCAATACAATATTCATTTACGGGGTTTTTAAGGGGTAGACCGGTACGGAATGTGCTAAAAGTGGCACGATGATGGTCACTATACACCTAACATGAACATCCATTGATGTTGTCCTGTGGGTTTTGACGGGGCCTTGTACTCCATATACCTTACTCCACGGAGCAAGTTGGACTCCTCTCGCATAGACTGGCACATTCTGTACCAAACTACAAACAACTACGTTAGCATAACAAACATACATTATACAGTTATATTTTCTTTAATTGTCCATTCTATTTTGTCTCTCTTTTGGGACTTACCGAGCGATTGTTCGTCGATGACATTCTTTTTCTCTTCTTTCTTGGAATGTTGTCAGGAGGACCCGACTCTCTGGAGATCGAGCCCAGCCAGGACAATTTGGAGCAGTTCACTGAGGACCCAGAGCTCTAGTTTACTTGTATATACTTTTACTTTCAGTTTATGCCATTGTTTAGGAATAGCTTTCCAGCATTGTATTTACTTTCCAGTTGTATTGTAAAGAATGTTTAATCAATAAAAAGTTGATGTTTATTTATATCTCCTGTCATTTCTTGTGTACATTTATTATATTCCTTATTTACTCTTAACGTGTTTACTTCTGAGTAAATACGTCGCGTCCCTGCCATGTCTGCTTGCCCGTACTTTGGGAAGCGGGGCGTGCCAGGTTTTGTTGGCGGCCTATGCAGGTCAGTTCTGCATGAAGTCATACCATGCAGGATCAGTTCTGCATGAAATTCTGAGCAATATAAGTCATAAGAATTATAAGAATCAGCAACTAAAGATTCTTTACATTTCATATTCCTTGAATTTATCCTAACCCTACTTATTCTTTCAAGGTTATGGATTCACTAAACAATACGAGCACGAACGTCAACGGCAACACCCCATCACCTCCTCTACCACTTATATCTACCGTAGCAGCACCTATCAATGAGCAGACGGTATTGCTTGAGGCAATTAAGAGCCTCTTGGAAGGACAGCAGTAGCAGACTGCTGTACTCCTGAACTTTCCAGAAGCTGAGGCACCCGGTGTGAATCAATTCCGGGTATTGCACCCTAAACAATTCTCTGGGAAAGAGAGCCCTTTGGAAGTAGAGGAATGGGCGCAGTCGATCAAAGACGATCTGGCGGTAGCACAAGTTGCAGATATTGCTTGGGTAAGGGTTGCAAAGCTGCAACTTACAGACAATGCTAGAGTATGGTGGAAGGCGGAAGAAAGCCGACTTACCCAGCCGATCGAATGGAAGACTTTTCGCGAGATATTCGACGCGAAATATTTTCCCGAGACTGCCCGATTCGACATGGAGCAGCAATTCATCCACTTGCAACAAGGCTCTATGGAGAGAAAATCTGTGAATGAGTATGATGTTGAGTTCACCATGTTGAGCAGGTAATATATGTCTTAAATATTCAAATTTCCTTATCACATACTACACTGCTAACACGAGACCTTAACAGGTACGCCACACATCTCATACCGACTGCTGAGATCATGGCTAGACGATTTCAGAAAAGGTTGGACCAGGAGATCCAAGCTACTCTATCTACAGGGGATTTCTCAACCCATGACCTAGCTCTGAAGGCTGCCCGTCGATACGAGGCAGTAGTAAAGAAGAAGGGCAGACCTCAATCTGCCGGTGTGAAGTGCCCTGCTACTCAGATAGTAGGAGGAGCCTCTTTCAGGCCACCATTTGTACCCAGGAGACCGGGAATACCTTTTAATCGGCCCAGTCCAGATTTTTGTTTTTATTGCAAAAGAAATGGACACCTGTCGAAGGATTGCAGGCGTGCTAATCGCCTTTGCTTAGTCTGTGGCTCATCCACACACGATATTGGATCTTGTCTTTATAGATTCACTCCAAACCCTGCACCCATACCAGCAATCACCTATCCACAGCGGCCAGCTATCCAGGCACCTGCTCCTCGACTTGCTCTCCCAGCTCCACTTCCTCGTGGACCACCTACTGCACCTCCTCCTCGTCAGTTCCGTCATGCACAAAGGAACTTACCTCAAGGACAGAGGAACGGACAGAGGAATGCGCCTCCAGCAAGGAAGAATGTACCTAGGCGTCAGTTTTTCACAATGACTGTGGAAGAACTGAAGCAACTGGCCAAGTTATCACTGGTAACTTCCATATTTCAAATCTGTTCAATACTTTTTTACATCCATATATATCTTTTCCTATACCTAAACATATTCCATACAACTTAGGTATAATCTTAGTAGCCTCACTTCCTGCACTAGCACTCTTCGATACTGGAGCATCACATTGCTTTATGTCGCAATGGTTCGTTCGAACTCATGCGATTCTAGTTAAACCCCTCGTATCCATCTGGAATGTCAGTTCAGAGAATGACGTTCTAAAGGTAACTTTGGGATACGGCCTGTGTCCAGTGGTTGTCTGCAGCAGAGAATTTTATGCTGATTTCAAAGTGCTGGACATACCGAACTTCGACGTAGTCGTGGGTATAGATTGGCTAGGAACTTTCTACGCTACCATCGACTGTCGTCAAAGGAGGGCAGTGTTCGAAATACCAGACCATCCGGTCTTTTATTTCAAAAGTTGAGACCACACTCTGGAACCTAGTACCTATAAGGCTAACCCAAAGAAGGCAGTAGTTGCTACACTTCAGGCGAAAGAAGACAAGCCAGAGGTTGTTCAAGAGTTCGAAGATGTATTTCCTGAAGATATATCAGGTTTGCCTCTCGATCGAGCTCTTGAATTCAGTATTGACTTAGTACCTGGTGCACAACCGGTGATCAAAGTACCATATCGCTTAAGTCCAGAAGGTTTGAAGGAGATCCGTACTCAGCGGGACGAACTTCTGTAGAAAGGATGGATTCGTCCCAGTACTTCAAGTTGGGGATCTCCAGTTTTGTTTGTGAAGAAGAAGGAAGGTTCATACAGAATGTGCATTAACTACCGAGCTCTGAACGAAGTCACGATAAAGAACAAGTATCCACTACCGCGCATCGACGATCTGTTCGATCAGCTAAGTGGGTCTTGTGTTTTCTCAAAACTAGATATTCGTTCGGGTTATCATCAGGTGAAGGACAAAGAGTCTGATATTTCGAAGACGACATTCAGGACTCGTTATGGTCATTATGAGTTTTTTGTGATGCCATTTGGAGTGACCAATATACTAGCCATATTCATAAATCTGATGAACCAAGTTTTCCGAAAGTACCTAGACAGGTTCGTTGTCATATTCATCGACGACGTCCTGGTATATTCGAAGAATTGGAAAGAGCATGCTGAACATTTAAGAATTGTCCTGGAGACTTTGCGACAGCATCAACTCTATGCCAAGTTCATCAAGTGCGAGTTTTGGCTAAATCAAGTCGGATTTCTTGGGCATATAGTTTCAGGGGAAGGAATCTCTATGGATCCAGCTAAAATATCTGCAGTAAGCGAATGGCCGACACCAAAGACAGTGAAAAACATTCAAAGTTTTTTGGGATTAGCGGGATACTATCGAAAATTCATAGAAGGATTTTCGAAGATTGCAACACCCCTGACCAAGCTCACACGTAAAGATAAAGCATTCGTGTGGTCAGAAGTATGTGAACAAGCTTTTGTAGAACTCAAGCCAAGATTGACGTCAGCGCCTATTCTCATAATACCGGACCGATCAGGAGGTTTTGTTGTACATTGCGATGCATCCGGTAAGAGATTAGGATGTGTTTTACACCAGCATGGAAAATTTTTAGCTTATGCATCAAGACAGTTGAAGATTCATGAGTGCAATTATCCAATGCATGACTTAGAGTTGGCAGCAGTTGTATTTGCACTAAAGATGTGGTGTCACTATTTTCTTGGAGAACGGGTAGATATACACAGACCACAAAAGTCTGAAATATGTATTACTCAGAAAGAGTTAAATATGCGGTAGAGAAGATGGCTAGAACTTATGGCGGACTTCAAAATCAACCTACAATATCATCTGGGGAAGATGAATGTAGTTCCTGATGTACTTAGTTGCCAACCATTATCAATGAATCTCACCGCACAGTGGAAGCTACAGCAAAATTTGCACAAGATGGAGATTGAAGTGGTTATACCGGTAATACTTCATAATTGATGAATTTACAAGTTCAATCTACTATTGTCAATCAGATCAAAGCAGCTCAAGTAAGTGATGCCAAGTTGCAAAAGATCAGAGAACAAGTAGAAAGTGGACTTAGAACATACTTCATCATCCACGAAGACGGATCTTTGAGATACGGAAGCAGATTGTGTGTACCACAAGGTCCTGCTCGGGAAGAGTTGATGAAAGAAACTCACAGCTCTCCATACTCAGTACACCCTGGTGGTACAAAGATATACAAAGATCTGCGACAACATTACTGGTGGTATAGAATGAAGCGTGAAGTAGCCAGAAGCGTAGCTAAATGCTTGGTGTGTCAGTAAGTAAAAACTGAACATCACAGGACTGCTGGTTTACTTCAATTGTTAGCTATTCCAGAATGGAAGTGGCAACACATCACCATAGACTTCGTGACTGCATTTCCTCGCAGGACGAAAGGTAACGATGCGGTATGGGTTATTGTGGATCGACTCACAAAATCGGCTCACTTCATCCCATTTCGAGTTGGCCAATCTACTGAGACACTAGCAAAGAAGTACATGGAAGTAAGTCCGAATCTAAGTAAGATTTAACTCTTCATAGTATACTATTTCTGATACCCATGAACTCATGCAGGAGATTGTGAGATTAAATGGAGTACTGGTTTGCATTGTCTCCGATTGTGACACCAGATTCCGATCGCAATTTTGGCCGAGTCAGTAAGCTAGCTTGGGAACGAGTCTGAACTTCAACACAGTTTATCATCCACAAACAGATGGTCAGTCTTAGCGAACGATTCAGATCCTTGAAGATATGCTGAGAGCGTGTATGTTAGACTTCGGAGGATCGTGGGAAGATCACCTACATCATGTAGAGTTTTCTTACAACAACAGCTACCAGGCAAGTATTGGTATGACACCGTTTACAGCTCTTTATGGAAGGAAGTGTTGTTCACCATTAAGTTGGGACGACATCGAAAATAGGGAACTCCTTGGACCTGAGATGATTGTGGCGACTGTGGATATAGTTCGCACGATCAGAGAAAGAATGCGCATAGCCCAAGACCGACAGAAGTACTGGGCTGATGCAAAACGCCGACACTTAGAGTTCCAACCGGGAGATCATGTGTTCTTAAAGATCTCTCCAAACCGTGGAGTGGTTCGCTTTGGAAATAAGCTCAGTCCTAGATTTATTGGACCGTTCGACATATTCGAACGAGTCGGATAAGTGGCATATCGTTTGGCCCTTCTACCCTCATTGGAAGGAGTGCACAATGTGTTCCACATATCCCAGCTTCGAAGATATGTGAGCGACCCCAGCCGCATCCTTGATCACTCCGAGCTCACTGTATAGACAGACTTATCTTGTGAGCAGCAACCCGTTGAAATCCTGAACAGAAAAGTAAAGTCACTTAGGCACAAGGAAGTAAACTTGTTCTGAGTGATATGGAGAAAGGATTCGCTAGGAGAATCAACGTGGGAAAGAGAATACGACATGCGTACAAGATACCCTTACTTTTTTGTAAATTAGTTCTTAAATAATTATAAATTTCGAGAACGAAATTTTTATAAGGAGGGTAGAATGCAACGACTCTATTTTAATAAATAAAATTTTCTTAAAGTTAATGTACCGAATGGAGTATTTGCAAGTCTGAGTATACTTTAAGTATTATTTTGTTTGAAAAACAACAAGAAAGCACTTGTAGCTCATTTGTAAAGCCTTGTACTGCTGTGACATGGCTCATGTGTTCGAATCCCCCTATCATATATTATTTTTAATGATTTTTCTTTTAAACTTTTTGGAAGCCCAAAAGTTTACATGTGCTATACACGTAAAAATGAAAAGTCATAGAAAACAAGCATGTGGAAAATTGTATTAACAGCGGCCTAGACACGTGGCACAAATACTAGCACCCAAAGCCCTAGCACGATCGGAGAGATCCCTCTCTAGGCCGGCGCCGCCGAGCCCCCCCTTCGGGAATGCTTCCATGTTTTGAACCCCATTCCTTTGGCCTACCCCCACTATTCCGATACTGTTTGATTTCTCTGTAAATTAATAGAGAGTGTAAATTCACTCATAAATTCAATTTTAAATGCATTTTTAATTCTCTTTTCAATTCTCAAAACCCTAATTCTACCCTATAAATACAATCCGACACGCTAGCCTCTTCATTCTAAAATCCATTATAAAAAATTCTCAAATTTTTCCAATTCAAAGAAGTGTACAAGTGGAGTTAGCACAAGGTCAAGTTCCGGTGACAATTCAAGAAGATTCCGGCGACCTCGTGACTCCACGAATCTCACAAACTTGTTCATCAACCTCCCCTCTCTCATTTCATCTTATAAGTCCCCTCTCTTCTCCTCTCTTCTTAAATTAAAAAGCCCTCTTTTCAAAAATCATCGGAAGTGGAGTTATTCCGACATCCATTTCCAAACTCGTTAATAACACAACTTTTCTTAATAACCATTTATCCATATTATTACAACTTGCTTAGTAATCATGAAACAACCTTTAAGAATAAATTTTATCTCAAAATACTATGATATGTAACTTTTATTTGAAATTTTTGTTTAAATACCACAAACTTACATATGACATATTTTAATACCTTTGCTTATACTACCTTTAGGAAAATCTCACGAGGTAATGACCCATCTCTCACAACACGCATCATGACATAGCATGATTTCCTTTTAACAATATTTTCGGGACAAATATAACTTTTACATCAAAATACCATAAACTATTAAAAACAGTATTCTTTAAATTTGTATTATTCACATTCCTTGCGATTAAGTCTCTACAGCCCATTTTGGGGAACCCGATTGGGATGGTGGGGGTTATCGCACATCCTTAGGACTAGTAGAGCGAGATATAGACCTCCTCACGGAGCATCCGATCTCGATGGAATTTTTAATGCAATTTTTTAAAGAAAAACGTGATTTTCTATTTAATAAATAAATTTTATTTTTAATAATTATATATAAATATTATCAAATCATCTATTTTAAATATATAATAAATTCTATGTTTTTCCAAACAAAAGAAAAGAATCACAAGTTTCATGAAATTACCATCAAGAATCCATACAAGTCAAATTTACACAAAAATACCATATATTATTCAAATTAGGTATTTATTCACTAGAATACCTCACTTTTAAAAGTTACATTCATGAAAACATTAAATACGATAAATAAATACTTGAGCTTTATTTTGAAAGTATATTAAAAATATTTTTCATAAAATCCCCTCAAGTTATATTAATTTACATTAAGGACCCTAGTAAATATAGATTTAAGCGGGACCAATTCTCTTGAGCCTTAGGGAGCTGGAGAAAGTGGGTTCTTGTCTATTTAAGATAGAAAACTAAAATGGGGTTATCAATGATAATTGGCTTGGAAAAAGTCACAAATCCTGCCATCCATGTACAACAGTTATCGATAACTTCAAAACCTAATTTAGGAATCCAATTCTGTTTAAGTGTCTGACTCAATCTGAGTCTCAGTCTAATCCGAATACAATCTAAGCATGAACTCAATTCAAATATAACTCCAATACAATATGAATCCATATATACTGGAACTTGAACATGAATACTAGAATACTATCAAATATCAACATAAATTGATTTGACCGAACCATGAATATATATCGACTTGACCATATGACTATCCATTTATATCCTTATCCATTTACATGAAAAATTTATACCATGGTTTCGGAAAGTCTTATATAACAAATCATTACAATCAATACAATATTCATTTACGGGGTTTTTAAAGAATAGACTAGTACGGAATGTGTTAAAGTGACACGATGATGGTCACTATAATACACCTAACCTGAACATCTGTTGCCGTTGTCCTGTGGGTTTTGACGAGACCTTGTACTCCATATATCTTAGTCCACAGAGCAAGTTGGACTCCTCTCGTAAACACTAGCACATTCTGTACCAAACTACAAATAACTACGTTAGCATAACAAACATACATTATACAGTTATATTCTCTTTAATTGTCCATTCTATTTTCTCTCTCTCTTTTGGGATTTACTGAGCGATTGTTCGCTGACGACATTCCTTTTCTCCTCTTTCTTGGAATGTTTTCAGGAGAACCCGACTCTCTGGAGATCGAGCCCAGCCAGGACGATTTGAAGCAGTTCACTGAGGACCCAGAGCTCTAGTTTACTTGTATATACTTTTACTTTCAGTTCATGCCATTGTTTAGGCATTACTTTCCAGCATTGTATTTACTTTCCAGTTATATTGTAAAGAATGTTTAATCAATAAAAAGTTGATGTTTATTTATATCTCTTGTCATTTCTTGTATACATTTATTATGTTGCTTATTTACGCTTAACGTGTTTATTTCGGAGTAAATACGCCACGTCCCTGCCACGTCTCCTTACCCGTACTCTTGGAAGCGGGGCGTGACACTTGGATATAGCCGGTACCTTCTGTTTGAGTTCTTTCTTTTGATTTTGCACGACGGATATGGCTTTTGTTGCGGCGTAGCCACGTTCTTTAAACCCGACGAACTCCGATTTAGCGGGTACCTTAGCTCTTTTATTGGCTCTATATCTGAGCCGTTTCTGCTTCAACTCTTCGTTTTTTTAAAGGCTTGGCAGGCATCTACTTCCTTGGCGGCCGTTTTGTCTAGAGAAGACACTTGTATTTGCGGTCGTCATGGGCCTTGCCTGGGCTGGTCTAGGACGTTTTGTTGCCCTCTATAAGTTGACGACTTCACCCCCATATGGAGAGATACGAAACTGCTCAAATCCCGATTTGTGCTTTAGTTCGGGAACCCTCGCGATTTTGACATTCGACTCGAATTGGATTGGATGTCCTTCCCCCTGCTGCATGAAGGTTGATGGGAGAATTACTTTGGCGGTAGCTTTAATTATGTATGCGACGATGGTCGCGATAGAAGCTGAACTGTTTTCCCGTAAATTTAACATACATTAGTTTGAAGTCATTTCAGACATAGGCAGTAGTTAAAAGTTGTTTTGGACAAGAGCAGTAGTTTAAATTCGTTTCGGACATGAGCAGTAGTTTAAAGTCATTTCGGACATGAACTTATAGAGCAGATATGCAAAGCGGTTCTTTGTTGGTATTCGAACATAAGATAGAAGCGAAAAACGGCGAGCGGACCCTGATCGTCAGCCGTTACTTGCGGCTAACAAGGATTCAAAATGCCATCATTATTGATTATTGTTGAAAGTTGATTATCTGAATGAAGAAGCATGGTTCCGTACAGACAACGTGTGTCTTGATTGAGTTTGCTTGATCTGAGAGATGGGAGGAGAGATAAGTCCCACCGGGTATGCCAGAATCTATAGTGTTTTTCGTCACTCCATTGAGATAGGAATGCGCGTCACTTGTCAGGCATATTACAGATTCCCCCTACCTGGGGTAGGCAGGGGCTTAATAATTGTGGGGATCCAAATCTCCGACAGCCGCTGACTAAGCTGCCGTTAATTACCCCTCGCTTTTAGAGCGAGAGAATCTCCTATTGACGGGTCAAACTGGTCATGCGAACTCAATATGCAATATGTGCGTGTTGTGTTTGGGAACAAGTTTGAGGGTGTTTTGGGCATATCGGGGGCCTCGCAGAGTTTTTACGGGGGTCCCGCTAACATCGGTTTGAATATTTTTTTAATGGGATAGATGATGAGTGTATAGGTGCCACATGCGCACTTAGTAAAGTGAGCACATGGTAAGGAGCGCACGTGACAAGTGCGCATCTTCCGAGGCGCGCACTTAGAAAAGTGCGCACCGCCCAGGTGCGCACCTAGTAAGCTGCACACCTGACGAGGTGCGAAAGAGTGAAGGGGGCCAATGGGTCCTGAATAGGCCAAAAAGTCTAATAAGGTGCGTATCTAGCAAGGTGTGCAACTGGACCGGTGCGCACTTGGCTCGATGTGCACCCAATGGTGTGCGCATAACCAAATGGGTACCTAGCAAGGTGCAAATAGTGTTAAAATCCAATGAAGTAACAATCTAAAAACACAAAGATTTTGACTTTTGAAAATCAAAAGGGGCTCTTTTCCCTTTTTTTGAGGCATCTTGACGTGCGCACTTGAAAAAAAGAAGTAAGGAAAGAGAGACTTGTGTAATAAAGAACGACTCAAAACTCTTTTTTTGGGGAATCAAGATTAGTTCTTATTATTATCAAACTATTATGGGGGGCCTTTTATAGGCTTACATCTTTTCATTTAGCCTTATGGTTTGTACAAAATTGTCATTTTGCCCATCTTATGCCCATGTGCTTATTTCTTTTTGCATATGAGCCATGGGTTTTATAAAATTTGGCTTTTTATCTGATTATTTTACATGTATTCATGAAAGTTACATCAAACCTATTTATTGCTTGATGATTATTCCTTTGGCATGAGAGCCGGTTTCGGCCTGGGCCCACCTGCTTGGACTTGGGTTCGGGCATGGGCTCGGCTTGTGTTCGAGCGTGGGATCGACTTGGATTCTATAGTAGAGTCCATTTTCTTTGGTTTGAGCCTATTTGTTCACGGTTTGATTTTGAGTTTGACTTTTGGTCAATGGGGGGTAAATTTTAACCCCGACAGCTATATTTTTGAAAAATTTTAATCTTTCCTTTACCTTGCACTTGAAGTTTGGATGAATCTCCCAAGGTAATAATAGTTTGAATATTTTTGACAAGATCTACAAAGATATCTTTCTTTCCACACATGTGATTGCTTGTTCCTGAATCAAGAAACCACAAATCTTGACCGTCAGATGCCTTTTCTCACGTCAGAAGAGGAGTGGGTGCCTCGTGTTCAACATCTGCATAATTAGATTGTTGATCGTTATTTGCTTGCTTATCCCGACATTCTGATTTGAAGTGCCTGACTTTGTTACTATTGTAATATTGAACACCACTTCGATTGCTTCGACCTCGAAAGGATCATCCTCGGATACCTCTACCAGGGTTGCCACTGGTGTTTTCACCTTGATTTTGTTGGTGTTTGCGACCTCCTTGACCTCGGTCTCTGCCACGATCATTACGATGTTGAGATGGATGCCCGTGACCACCTCTTTGATCTCTTAGAGTTAGTCTTGACTCTAATACTTGCTCTATGCTCGAGGATTGAGTATTCTTCTGCATGCGATGTTCGTAGCTTTGTAGAGAGCTCATTAGCTCATCTACTGATATCGTCTCAAAGTTGTTTAACTCTTCGATTACTGGAACCACGCAATCAAATTTTGAAGGTAGATAGCGCATTATCTTCTCCATCACACGAACATTGGTTTCTTTTTCATCATTTCTTCTAAGTTGATTTTCAACCACCATAGCTCGAGAAAATAGTCATGGATAAATTTGGATTCTTTCATTTGCAAAGATTCAAACTTACTTCATAAATTTTGGAAGCGAACTTTCTTTACATTTTTAGCGCTTTTATATGATTTAAAATGAATCGCCCACGCATCTTTTGATGTCGTCGCTGCTGCAATCATCTTGAATACTGATGGATCTCTGGATCTTCTTCAGATGTTATCTTCCATTGATCTGCTGCGAGCACTGATGGATGGATGAGATTGAGTTGGAGGGTTGCCTCCTGGAGCGTGCGGATCTCAATGGGTTTTATGTGGTTGAGGCCGAGCTACCTGCAAAGAAGTCCCGGGGTGGTTGTGCCACCAAGGACCCTCCGACGATCAAGTTAGACGGGGTATTTTGGCAGAGTAATGGTCTATTGGGGTAAAATTGGCTTACCTGAGTCGTCTAAAAGAGGGGTTTATATAGCGGCAGCCATGGGCAGGCGGGCGCGAGATTCATGCCGGCCGTTATGCCCCTGGCGTCACTCTCGCGTGATAGGCAGGATCCCCCATTAATGATGAGATATACTCTTTAATGGGGGATCGTGATGGTGTGGAACACGGTATCATGGGCGGCGGATATCTCGCGCTTGGCGAGATTCGCGGAGCCATGGAGAAGGCGCCTGTGATCAGTACTGTGGATCGGTTGGTGAGACCGAGGAAGATAAGCTCGGCAGGTGGCTCGGGAACGAGCGGATAGCCGAGGCATCTTGGTTCTGTGATAGCTCGGAGGCGAGTCGGGGGTGGTCTGGAAGGCCACCGAAGGTAGGGAACATCCTCGGGTCGGAGGCTCGGGGTATGATTCCAACGTAACATTCTTAATCCTTTCTTGTAAGCTCTGGGACACGTCATCTGCCACGTGTCATGATCTGGGGAGTCACCGATATCGAGCATCATCATTAGTCCCCTACTCTCATCTCGACCCGTTCTTGGGTCGGGTCGAGAGTGGTCTGACCGGTTACCCGGGGCGAGCTCTTACTTGAAGATATCGTCGGTGCGTATTCCCGGGCAATTATTCGTATTTTCTTGATGACGTCAGCGGATCAAGGGAGAGATCTCGCATTAAAGAGGAACCGTCGGTTTGTGCGTACGTTTGTTGAAACGCCAGCCCACGTGTCTAGCGCTGGTTGGCTAACAAGACGGGCCGCAGGTGTTCCCGCGCCCGATGGGATGCGCCCAATGTGAGTGCGATAGGTGGAATGTTGTCGACCGTTGGTTGCGAAGCGTCGTTTTGGCGGAAGGCGATCGGAGCTGTAGGATGTGTACACCGGTAGCTATAAGTAGAGGTGGGATCCCCATCAGGGCCCATACCTCACCACAATTTCCTCGTTCCTAGTCGTGTTAGCTCGGTGCTCTTTTCCTCAGGTCGGAAGCTTCGTTTTCTTTTCCGAGGACTCATTCCTTCTATTAGGTTAAATGTCTTCTACCGAGGAGTCTGAAGAAATAGTCCGGGTAGAGTCTAGGGAGTTTTCTGCAGCTTCCTCTTCTACTTCTTCCTTTTTCTCTTCCTCTTCTGAGTCGGAGTCCTCCCGGGAAGTTAGGGTTAGTCATGCTCCCCGGGGTCGTGCGGCGGGGCGGTCCCCAGAGCGCAGGTTATGGATGCTCTTGGAGTGTCATCCGTGCTGAGGCATGTGGATAAGCTCGCCACCATCTGGACTCGTTTCCACATTCCTGTCGGCTACTCGCTTCGTCTAGCCGAGGAGGGGGAGAGGGCAGACCAGGTACGGGGCAAGGAGATTGCCTTATACCTGGAAGCCTTTTGGGCCGGTATGCGCCTGCCCTTCTCCACCGAGGTGAGTGCGGCGTTGAATTGTTTTGGGTTAGCCCCGGGCCAGTTAGTGCCAAACTCTTGGAGGATTCTCATTGGGTTCCTGGTCCGGTTGAAATTGCGTCTGATCCCTTTCAGCCGGAGCCTTCTCGTTTCTTCTCTTTGCTACAAAAACCACTCGGGAGCTCGCAGGGGTGAGCCGAGCTGGGTATACATCTCTTTTAGAAATCATTGGGGAGGTGCTGCCGGATCAGAAGTCGTCGTAGTACCCTCTTCTATTCATGAATGGAAGAAGAAGTTTTTGTTTGTTGGGCTATCCGAGGGTGAGGATTGGCCTTTGCCCATCCAGTGGCATAGGGCCAACTGCCCGCGGGTGGGGCGGTTGAATGATCTCGATGCGGTGGTGGTGTCGGAGTGGGAGCCCCTCCCTTGGGCTGATGTGTTGCTGTCTAAGTGGACCCTCAATTGGGCCGGGCTCAGCCCCGCCTAGTTCGAGGATAAGTTAGGAGTTCTCAGGCGACCTGTTTAGACTTGTGTATTCTTTCACTTTTCTGGAATTGCTGACTCCTCTGTATTTTTGTCTTATGCAGAACCCATGGACCTAGGTAAATTTCGGGCAGCCCTGGTCTAACAGAAGAAGGGGAAGAAGGCCGTAGGCGCCAGCCCTTCTCGCCCGTCGTCGGCTCTGGCTCCACCGGCGACCGCTCCATCCAGGCGCTCAAGCACGCCCCGAGCCCCAGAGTCTAGCCAAGCACCGAGCTGAAAACGTGCTCGGGAGCAAGAGCCCCGGGCTCTAGAGGTGGGGGTGAGACTGGTTCCCCTGCATTGCTCCTCAAGAGGTTTCATAGGACGGCGCCCCGCTCCTCGGCTTCCCCGATCATCATGGACGATGGGGTGCTTTGCTTCGAGGTGCCCTCGGGGCTTTCTGTCGCTGACAGCCTGCTCTCGGAGATGGAAAGGTCGGCCGGGGGCAAAATACCTCGGGGGACCCTCCGGGCCCAAATGACGGCCATAGCTCAAGAGGCCGTGCATGTTGGTGTTCACACCCCCACTCGGTTCTTCATTCAGTATTTTTGCTCGCGAGATTGGGTACCCTCCTTTTCTTTTTAACCTTCCTCTATTTTCTTCAGGTCTTCCAGCACGCCGCCCTCGTTGTCAACATGGAGGACGAGGAAATTGCCCCGGCAATACGGGCCGCGGGCTAGTTCTCCTCGCGAGAGGAGAGCTCAAGGCTGGAGCTGGAGGTGGCGATAGAGAGGGCCGCTGCCCTCGAAGACCGGATGGCGGCCAGGGATTAGGACATCGCCAAGTACCGAGAGGCCGCCCGAGCCGCCGAAGCCAAGTTAGAAGACTCCAGGGTGCTTGTCGCCACCCTGAAGAAGACGGCGAGCACCCTCCGGAGGGAGAACGAGGCGGCGAAGGAGGGAACGAGGCGTGCCGAGCTCCGAGCTTCGAAGGCGGTGGAGAGCTACAAGAAGTCGGATCAGTACTACACCGACCTCGCCGAAGTCGCTACCGTCGTTTGGCAAGACGCCCTCGACGCCGTCAAGGCCTTGATGCCGGAGTTTCCTGACGGCGAGCTCCGGGGTAAGTACCCCCTTGGGGATGAGGTGCAGGGGAATGCCCCCGGAAGCGCTGCGCGGGAAGAGGCCCCTTGTGGGAGTGTTGGGGATAAGTTGGTCGCCCCGGCCACCGGTGCCGAGGCTCCCGCTGTGGGTGTCGACCTTCAAGATACCACCCCGGTTGTCGCAGTGGAAGCGCAGCTCATCGAGGTTCTCCTCGGCCCCCAGGCCTGAAATTCCTCGCCTCCTTATTTTCTTTGCGCTAAAATTTTGTAAGCCTCCGGGCGTTTTTGTAAGGCTGGGGAGCCCATAATAACTCTGTAAAGACTTCCGATTTTTTATGAATAAAATTTTTTTTTGCAGTGTTCTTTGCGTGCGCATTTTCTCTTTGTTTGTGGTAAACATTTTTATTTGCCTGCTTTCATGTTAGGTCAGTTTTTCGTCTAGCGATTGCACGTCGAGTTGAATTCGACCATTTTCCAAGTGTGCAAAGACCGGTGAAAGGTCGGTATCTCCATGGCCCCGAAGTCGAGGTGGAGATCGCTTAGTAAATTGAGCAGGGAAGCTGCTCGGCGGCCTCTTGATGAGGGCTTTGATCCTTGGCGTCGTGGGGTAAGAAATTACCAGCCGAGAATGGACCGAGCAGGGTACTTGCTCGGTGGCCTCTTGATGAGGGCTTTGATCTTTGGCGTCGGTGGGTAGTGAACTACCAGCCATGGATGGACCGAGCAGGGTTGCTTCCCGGTGGCCTCTTGATGAGGGCTTAGATCCTTGGCGTCATGGGGTAAGAAATTACTAGCCAAGAATGGACCGAGCAGGGTAGCTGCTCGGTGACCTCTTAATGAGGGCTTTGATCCTTGGCATCGGTGGGTAGTGAACCACCGGCCATGGATGGACCGAGCATGGTTGCTGCCCGGTGGCCTCTTGATGAGGGCTTTGATCCTTGGCGTCGTGGGTAGTGAACTACCAGCCACAGATGGACCGAGCAGGGTTGCTGCCCAGTGGCCTCTTGATGAGGGCTTTGATCCTTGGCGTCGGTGGGTAGTAAACTACCAGCCATGGATGGACCGAGCAGGGTTGTTGCCCGATGGCCTCTTGATGAGGGCTTATATCCTTGGCGTCGGTGGGTAGTGAACTACCAGCCAAGGATGGCCGAGCAGGGTAGCTGCTTGGTTTTGTGAGGTTCTGTCCGACCTTCCCTGGTTCATGAACATTGGGAAGAGCAACCGTCTCGGTGACACGTGTTATGAACGCATGGAGGGAGGCGAAGCGTAAGAGCCACGTCGTTCCGATTTCGGTTCACCGAAAAAGGCGGAATATCCGCCGCGTGGCGGTACGGTATTAGAAGAAACGAGCGAATATTGGACTCTTGGGGGCGCTGTGGGGCTATAAAACAGGGAGGCGTGTTGATCACTCCCTTTTCTATCTTCAAAACATCAGAATGGATCAATTCCCTTTCTCCATCCCCGAGATCATCTCTTTCGAGGACGTATACTTGTACGACCAGCTGTGCTCCGAGGAGACGCGGCAGGCGGTGATCCGGCGCATTGAGGATCATTTTGGCCGACCGCCTCCCCGGCGATCGCCCCTGCTTCAGCTGCTGATGTACTTAATCTGGAGGGCGTTGCCGGGGCTGCACAACCTCTTATCCGAGCAACTGAAGGACAAGGCGGTTGGTAAGATGAGATCTTTATGCCGCTTCGGCCTGATCTCGATGAGTCGGCGGGATTGATCGGTGGCACTCGTCCTCGAGTGTTACCAATTGAAGCATCTCGCCGATGGGTGCCTGCCCGCGGAGCTTTCTGGCCCGTCCGTGGCCATGAGGGTTCGCGGATAGCATCAGAGGCAGAGGTCCGAGACGGCAAAGGCTCGGCTGGCGGAAATATCCTCGGAGTACCACGAGCAATGTTTCCTGCACCCCCTTCCCCCGCTGCTGTAATATTTTTTTTAATATAATGTAAGACTGAGGAGCCCACAATATCTTTTGAATGAATAAAATTCTCCCTTTTGCAATGCTCTATCGTGTCCTTCTTATTGTTTAAATAAAAAGAACTTAGAAAAATTTACATCGCTTTGTTGAAGAACCCAAGTAGTGGTCTGCTAAGGATGGACCGAGCAGGGTAGCTGCTCGGTGGATCTGGAGGTTTAATCTAACCTTCCTTGGTTCTTGAATATTGGGAGGAGCGACCGTCGCAGGTGGCACGTGTCAGGAATGCTTAGGGGAGGCGTAACGTTTTGGGGAGCCGCGTCAATTCTGCCACATGGCGGCGCGGTATTGGAGTAATCTTGGTGGATCCCAGGATTCACGCCCATGCGCGAGCGAATCTGGGTCCTTAAGGATTCTGTTTGAGGTTATAAATAGAGAAGGAGAAGGAAACTTCTTCGGCATCGCTTTTGAGATGACTGGACGCATGTATTCGATCGAAGAGATCATCACCTTTGACGATGTCTCCGTGTATGACCAATCCCTGCCTGAGGATGGGTACCGGGGAGTGGTTCAGTGCCTCGAGGGCCACGTTGGCCGGCTTCTCCCTCGGCGGTCGTCCCTTCTACAGCTGCTGATGTACGCAATTTGGAGGAGGTCCCCGGGATTGTACAACCCCTTCTCTGAGGAGTTGCTGGACGAGGCGCTCGACAAGGTGCGCTCGATCTACCTGCTCGGCCTCATCTCGAAGGCCAGGCACGACTGATCCTTGGCTCTCATTTTGGAGTGCTTCAAAAAGAGGTACATCGTAAGCCAACGGGTAGAGGGCGGAGTGCCGGGTTCTTCCGTGGCGTCCCGGGTTCGCGTGCAGCATCGGCGGGAGCGAGCCGCAGAGGCTAGGGCCTGGCTCGCGGAAATCTACTCTGAGTATCACCAGGAGTACTTCCTCGATCCCATTCCCCCTCTGCTGTAAATTTTTCCTTTTTATTTTTCTGTAAGGCTGAGGAGCCCATAATACCTTTTGAATAAATAAAATTCTCCTTTTTGCGATGCCCCATTGTTCCCTTCTTATTATTTAAATAGAAAGAACTTTAGAAAGGTTTACATCGCTTTTGTGAAAGAAGAAATATACACTTGTAGATATTCTTTTCATAGGGACAGCTTGAGCTTCTCAGCGTTGTAAGGCCGTGGAAACTTGCGACCATCCGCGTCTTGTAAGCGGTAGGCTCCGCCGGGCAGGACCTCGGAGACGAGGAAATGACCATCCCATTTTGGGGAAAACTTATGCAGCTTGCCTTTATCGACGAACTCATTCCGCCTTAGGACTAAATCTCCGGTCTTGAAGAAGCGATGCTTGACTAGCGCGTTGTAGTAGCAGGCAGTTTGTTGTTGATAGACGGCAGCTCTGATCTGAGCCCGGTCCCATTTCTCTAACAAGATGTTCAGGTTAGTTCGGAGAGCTGAGGTGTTCGCTTCGTCGTCGAAATGCTCGATCCGGTGACTGGGGAGCCTGATCTCCACTGGGACCATTGCCTCAGTACCGTAGTAGAGGCTGAAAGGGGTCTCCCCGGTGGGGATTTTCTTTGACGTGCGCAAGGCCCATAATACCCGGGGTAATTCCTCGACCCAGCTGCCTTGGCGTCCTTTTAGGCATGTCCGAAGACCTCGGAGGACGTCCCGATTAGCGACCTCATCTTGCCCGTTGCATTGGGGATGTGCGACCGCGGCAAACTTCATGAGAATACGATATTCGCTGCAGAATTCCTTAACTTTTTTGTTTTCGAAATTTTTCCATGGTCGGTGATGATACACCTCGGGATGCCGAACCGAAGTATCACATTGTTCTGCAGGAACTTGATAGTTGTGGTGGCGTCCGGTTTCCTGATGGGAATGGCCTCGATCCACTTCGTGAAGTAGTCCACTGCGATGAGGACGTACTTGTGCCCGCCCGTACCGGTAGGGAACTGGCGTATCATGTCCATTTCCCACTGGGCAAACGGCCACGGGGAGGTTAGGGCGGTTAGCTCGGTAGCCGGAAGGCGAGGTATGCTTCCATGGAGTTGGCAGCTCTTGCATCTCCTGACGAGCTTCTGGGCATCCTGATGAATTGTCGGCCAGTAGTACCCCTGGAGTAATACCTTCTGGATTAAGGTGCGGCCCCCTTGGTGTGCACCTCCGACCCCTTCGTGGCTCTCACGGAGGACATAGTCGGCTTCGTGGGGGTCGACACACCGGAGCAGGGGCTGAGTGAAGGACTTCTTGTAGAGGTTCCTATTGCTCCAGACGAAATGGCGAGCTTTGGCTCGGAGACGACGAGCTTTTCCCCGATCTTCTGGGAGCGTACCTTCCCTCAGGAATTCCACGAGGGGCTTTCTCCAATCCCGGTCTTCTTCCCGGGCTGTGTACACTTGAAGTGGCGTTGCCCCGTATTCTATGCTGGGCCGTGGCAAGATCTCGAAGAGAATGTTCCTCTTGTTGTTGGCCGAATAAGATGAAGCCGGCTTACTCAAGGTATCGGCCTGGGCGTTTAGCTGTCTGGGGATCTGCTCCACCTGGACTTCGTGGAAGTCCTTTCACAGTCTTCTTACCTTGGCCAGATACTTCACAATCAGAGGCTCCCGCGCTTCAATCGGCCGGTCACTTGGCCAACGACTAGGGTGTAGTCGCTGTGGATCCGAATCGTTTTCAGCCCCAGTCAGAAGGATATGCGCAGTCCGGCCTCGTATTCCGCCGCGTTATTTGAGTCTTTGAACCCGAGCTTCAGAGAATACTCCATTTCTGCCTCGTTCGGGCCTTGAATGATGAGGCCGGCACCACAGCCTTCCTCAGTCGAGGACCCGTCGACGTAGAGGATCCAATCAGAGACGAAGTCGGGCTTCCCATCAACTGAGTGTTGAGCTGCGGGGGCCGGCGTGGACTCCGGCTCTTTGCTGGGGATGGTGCACTCGACAACAAAATCGACCAGGGCTTGTGCTTTGATAGCCTGCTTCGGATAATATTTTATGTCGAACTGGGACAACTCCCACTTCCATTTCTCCAAGCGGCCAGAGGACTCGGGGGAGGCGAGGATAGCCCCCAAAGGCCGCTCGGTAAGAACGAGGATGGTGTGCGCCTGGAAATAGTGCCGTAGTTTCCTTGAGGCCACGATGAGTGCCAATGTGATCTTCTCTATGGCTGGTTATCTCGTTTCTGCGTCCTTGAAGACGTGGCTCACATAGTATACCGTCTTCTGGACTCCCTCGACCTCTCGGACGAGCACCGAGCTTGCAGCTTGGTCGGATACCGCTAGATATAGCGATAGCTTGTCCCCTTCAACTGGCCGGGTGAGCAGCGGGGGAGTCTCAAGGTGCCTCTTTAATTGTTCAAAGGCGGTCTGGCACTCCTCTGACCACTCGAATCTTGGAATCTTCCTTAGAGCTTTGAAGAACGAGCGGCACTTCTCCCCAGACCTCGACATGAAACGACTCAGAGCGGTTACCCGCCCTGTCAGCTGCATGATTTCGATGTTAGTCTTGGGCGCGGCCATGTTGATGATGCGTTGATTTTCTCCGGGTTAGCTTCGATCCCACGGTGGGTGACCATGAAACCGAGGAACTTTCCACCAGTGATCCCGAATGCGCACTTGGCGGGGCTCAGTTTCATCTTGTATTTGCGGAGGACGTCGAAGGCCTCACCCAGATCCTTAGGTTGTTCGTCCAATGAGACCGATTTGACGAGCATGTCGTCGACGTAAACTTCTATGTTCCTACCGATCTGCGTCTTGAACATGCGATTGACCAAGCGTTGGTACGTTGCTCCGGCGTTTTTGAGGCCGAAAGGCATCACCTTGTAGCAGTATACCCCCGGGTCCGTTATGAATGCGGTGAGATCCTTGTCTGCCGGATTCATATGGATCTGGTTGTAGCCGGAGAAAGCATCCATGAAGCTAAGTAGCTCGTGGCCTACCGAGCTGTCGACGAGCTGATCTATCCGAGGGAGGGGATAGTTGTCTTTCGAGCAGGCCTTTTTGAGGTCGGTGAAGTCGACGCACATGAGCCACTTCCCGGTTGATTTTTTAACCATGACTACGTTCGCCAACCATTCCGAGTAAAGCACGTTCCGAATGAAGTTTGCGGCGAGAAGCCTGTCTACCTCGTCCTCGATCGCCGTTTGCTTGATCGGGGCAAAACTTCGTTTTTTCTGCTGGACGGGTCGAACCGTAGGGTCCACCCCGAGCTTGTGAGATATGATTTTAGGGTCAATCCCGGGTATGTCGGCAGGCGCCCAGGTGAACACGTCAGAGTTATTTCTAAGGAAGTGAACCGGGTTGTCTCGCTGAGTCCCCATCAAAAGCGACCCGATCTGAACGGTTCGTTCATCATCCCCTTCCATGAGGGGGACCTCTGTTAGTGGCTCCACCGAGGCCCTTCGGACCTCTTTTTACTCGTCTCGAGTGTCCAGAGAACCCCTGATGTCACCTTCGCCCTCAACATCGTTGTTTGGCTGCTCAGACGTAGATGTTGCGGTGAAGCAAACCTTTGATGTTCGTTGGTCCCCGTAGGCCCGACCTATCCCACCTTGGTCGAGCGGGAATTTCATCGCTAGGTGGTAGGTCGATATCTGGGACCGGAGGGAGTTCAGTGTCGGGCGACCGAAAAGGACGTTGTAGGCCGATGGGATTCTCGCGACGATAAACTCCACAGGCATGGTGCGCGTACGGACCGCCTCCCTGATGTTAAATTGGAGGGTGATTACCCCTTCCGCCGGGATGGAGTGGTTAGTGAACCCTGACAGGACGTGGGTGGTCAGCCTTAGGTCCGACGGGGTGAGTCCCATACACAGAAAGCGGTCATAAAAGAGAATGTCCGCCGAGCTTCCTGAGTCGATCAGTATTCTATGCACTTCGTAGCGGTGGACCCGGGCTGTGATCACCAGCGGGTCGTTGTGAGGCAGGGATATACCGTGGAGGTCCTCGTCGGTAAATATGATCGGCTCGGCTGCTTTGGCCTTCTTCCTCGGATGGCTGCCAGTCCCTTCAATCGGTGAGGGACGCTGAGTCTCGTCGGTCTTCGTCGTACCCCCTGCTGATATGGCCATGATTTGGCCAATTGTCAATTCGCTGGGAGGGGGACGTTGCTTTTGCTCACGGTCGGCTTGTCGCTTGTCTCGGAAGTACATTGTCAGGTGCCCCGAGCGGATTAGCTCCTCGATGTAGTCTCGAAGCTGCTTGCAGTTCTCAGTGGAGTGGCCCTGCGACCTGTGGAAACCGCAGTAGGGGCCTCTGGTGCACTTCGCCGTCCTATTCGAGACCGGGAGGAGTTTGAAGAACCTCTCGCCCTTTACCTCCTCCAACAGTACTATCTGGGAGACATTGAGCAGGGTGTACTTATGGAATTTCGGAGAGTAGGGCTTTGGCCGCTCAATCTTCTTTTTCTCCTCCCGGTCCCTTTTCTTCTGATCAGCTTGTTCTGTCCGGGGTAGGTTGGCGTTCACCTGGGACTCAAGCTGGATCTCACATTCAGTCCAGGCTTTTAGCTCGGTCATGGTCTTAGATTGCGCTAATGCAAAGGAGCGTAGCCACATCTTGTGCCCAAGACCCGACCTAAGGGCCGTAATGACTGTTTCGTCCTGGTGTTCTGGGACCTCAAGGAGGGTGTTGTAGAAGCGGGTGACGTATCCTTTGAAAGATTCTTTGTCCCCGCTCTTTATGGTGAAGAGATTGTCGACGGTTCGCTTCTGTCGTCTGTTTCCGACGAAGTGGTCGAAGAATTGGGTGGCCAACTCATCGAATGTAGAGATCGAGCGCGGCACGAGTCCTCGGAATCAGTCTCGTCCGGAGCGGATGAGAGTGGCAGGGAAAGCGCGGCATTGTGCGGCGTCGAAACAGTCCTGAAAACTCATCCCGGCCGTGAACGCGTCCAAATGGTCCTTCGGGTCGGACTTCCCGTCGAAGAGGGCGACCTTTGGGGGCTTGTTCTGAGAGGAGACGTGGACGGAGAGTAGTTCTTTGGTGAAGGGCTTCGTGAGCGAGTCGGCGACATATTTAGCCCCGTCGCTTGAAGGACGATTTTCCCGATGCATGCCTTCGATCTTCTTTTCGAGGGCGTCGAATTGGCCGTGGTATCCTGATGATTCGACACATTCTGATTTTTGGCCTCTGTTGCCGGAGACCTCTGTCTGGCCATGGCCCCGGTTCCGTTCGATGAGGTTCCTCAGGTCCCCTGGCGAGATCGTTTTCGAGCTGCCGTGGCGAGTCCCGTGCGCGCGACCCCGTCGAGGGAGGGGGTGCCGGTCATGCCTGGGCGCAGGAGAGCTGACCGACACCTCCTCGGGAGGGACATAGTTACGATGGGGCTCGGGGCGAGGCGCTCTGGCGAAAGACCTCGGTGTTGAGCTGTGCGGCGCCCATCGGATCATGGAATACGTTGGCCCGGGGGATCTGTGGCCTCCGGAGACAGTGAGGAGGTGTTCGGTTGTGCTAACGCGGGCAGAGTCTTCTCTCCCTCTGTAGGGGTCCCGGTCCCGAGGTGGGGGAGCGGCGACCTGGGGAGCTTGCCCGGCCGTTTGGACACGGACGAGTGCATCCATGACAGACGCTAGTCGATCTATCCGAGCGGATAGGGGGTGAATGGCGTTCGGGGAAGGAGGGGATTCTCCCTCGTCTCCACTGCGGGAAGGCCGATGGTTGGTGCTTGGATCGTCACGGTGACCGCTCGCCATGAAGTCGAGATCGGAAGATGAACTTTCGTTGAATAGAACTAGCTATTCCCACAGACGGCGCCAACTGATGGATCTCTGGATCTCCTTCAGATGTTATCTTCCGTTGATCTACTGCGAGCGCTGATGGATGGCTAAGATTGAGTTGGAGGGTTGCCTCCTGGAACGTGTGGATCTCAATGGTTTTATATGGTTGAGACCGAGTTACCTGCAAAGAAGTCCCGGGGTGGTTGTGCCACCGAGGACCCTCCGACGATCAAGTTAGACGGGGTATTTTGGCAGAGTAACGACTTATTGGGGTAAAATTGGCTTACCTGAGTTGTCTGAGAGAGGGGTTTATATAGTGGCAGCCATAGACAGGCGGGCGCGAGATTCACGCCGGCCGTTACGCCCCTGGCGTCACGTCCGCGTGATAGGCGTGATCTCCCATTAATGACGAGATATGCTCGTTAATGGGAGATCGTGATGGCGTGGAACGCGGGATCATGGGCGGTAGATATCTCGCGCATGGCGAGATTCGTGGAGCCGTAGCGGAGGCGTCTGTGATCAGTGTTGTGG
This sequence comes from Agapanthus africanus, assembly GCA_030015575.1. Lineage (NCBI taxonomy): Eukaryota > Viridiplantae > Streptophyta > Magnoliopsida > Asparagales > Amaryllidaceae > Agapanthus > Agapanthus africanus. The sequence continues at coordinate 354,277,349 of CM057351.1, forward strand.
GTCGGTCGGTGAGACCGAGGAAGATAAGCTCGGCGGGTGGCTTGGGAACGAGCGGGAGGCCGAGGCATCTTGGTTCTGTGATAGCTCGGAGGTGAGTGGGGGGTGGTCTAGAAGGCTACCGAAGGTCGGGAACATCCTCGGGTCGGAAGCCCGGGGTGTGATTCCAACGTAACGTTCTTGATCCTTTCTTGTAAGCTCTGGGACCGTCATCTGCCATGTGTCATGATCTGGAGAGTCACCGATATCGAGCATCATCAAATACGTTCTCATCTATGCCTTGATAAATGGTGAAGAGGGCTTTCTTGTCTTTTTTGTGCGAACTTCTAAGTTGATCCTTCAATTCCTTTGACTAGCCAGCTTTCGCTTCTGTAGATTCGGGTTTGTTGTAACCATTCTGTACAACATTCCACGCATCTATCGAGGCGAGTGATGCCTTCATCAGGATGCACCAATTATCAAAATTATCTTTGCGTAATTTTGGAACTTGCGGCTGATATGTGCTGGAGAAGGCCATTTGAGTGGAGGATCGTTCAAGTTTTGATACCAATTTATAAGTGGATGTAGGGTGTTGTAGGTATTTGAAGTTTACTAACTTCTTTCTCACAAATATAATTTATCACATAAACAATTAGTTGTTGCTATTGTTAGATAAAATAGAGGCTTTTGTATTGGTTTCAAATGGTTTGATTTCATTCTCAAAAGAGGAGGCACTATATATAGGCCTTGCATGCATAGATGTTACAATAGAATTTAACTTCATGAGTTACAATAATTAATGAACACAAGTAATCTAAGCTTTATTTTATATGTTATATGTAGCTATAGTAATTTATTAGCTTTTAGGTTTGTGATTTTATTACCATAACTCTTGTAATTCCAAGAGTTATTCGGCACTACTCCAACAGATCATACCATTAATTTATCTGTAGTAAATAAACAAATTTGTAAATTGAAACCACATCTTTATTGACATGATTATGTTCATAAAACATCTAGGGGCACATAATATGATCATGTGATCATAGATCACTTAGTTGAAGGTCACTAAAAGGATCTATATACCTAGCACGTCATTGAACCAATTTACATCAAACCTGACGCATATGGTCTACGTTAAAAACTAGTTGGAACTTTTCATGAAGAGTGGTGAGCTTGTGTTGCTCGTAGTTGTTATGATAAATGAACAATGAGTGGGCAACATTGAGCTTCGGATCGATTCAAACTATAATGAAGAACATACATACCATACACATCAATTCTAACAGAATGTTTATTAACGAAATGACATGTTAATTTCATCAGCCAAATGATAAAAGCTAGTATTCATTTGAGCACAACATATAGTATAACTATGTAACATACGTTGATGATGAAAAGTAATAAGAACATGATTTACCGAAGGAATACACAAAGATAAGTTGAATAACAAAGAGTAAATATATCAAAGCTTTTAAGGACATGAAAAATATCAAGAGAACATACCACCAACAGTCTCCAAACATCTAAAACATTACAAAGCCCTAAAGGTAGTGATATATAGTTTGAGCATAAAATCAAACTCAAAAGAGTGTAACTACCACATCAATCCACACCCAACGAATTATATATAAGACTAAAAATGAATTACTATATAGAAAAAAGTAGGGTTTGTCGCATAAAATATAAGTAGTGAACGAAGTGTTTCCATGTCTCATAGGTTGATGAAGCTTGAAAGTAGTTTCCAACTCAATGAAAAGGAAAAGCTCAGAAAAAAAATGAAAGAACTATTAACATGAAGCCAAAACAACTATTAAGCCTTCAAGTTCAACAAACAAATGCATCAACAAATCCAATCAACATCATGAAATCACACATCTACAGTGAAGAGCTAAGTAAATATCTAGGGTTTACATATAGAAAGGAGAGAGAAAATACTAGAAAACAGATACGAGATTCGTGTAACCTAATTTCTGAAACCAAAGCAACTCAAGCTCAATTTTTCATTAAAAGAAATACCCATTTCTGGAAATAATGACTTTATTAATACTAAAACTCAACCAAAAAAAAAACATATGTAGCTAATTATAAATTGTGAAAAAATAATAATGATAAACTCCTCTCTAAAGATATTCAACACCCATCAACCCTTCATCTAACCAAACAATAAAAAACCCCAAAAATATGGGGGAAAGTCTAGTTAAAGACAATAAAGCCCCCGTTTCGATTCAAAAATTAATTTGCAAAACTTCTCGATCACAACCAGTTCGTAATCAATCAAGAACCAAGAAGGAAAAATTAACAAATTCAATATTCAATCAAAATAAATACCTCAGCTGGGCCAAAACACAAAGCAGCTCCAATCTTTGATTCCTACTTTTGATATTGAGGAGAGTATTAGAGATAGCTTAGGGTTTGGGGAAAACCCTAACCTTTTCTTTCCTTCTTCTTCTTCTTTAATTTCCTTTCTTTTTTTAGGGTTTTGATTGGGGTGAGTGGGTGGGTGGGTGGGCGGGCGGGGGGCAGCGAGAGAGGGAGGGAGAGAGAGAGGGAGGAGGAGAGAGCATCTATGGGCAATGCGTGGATATCTCCTTTTGCGATAACATCTCACCTTTTCTCCATCCACCCACTATACACCCACACCCACACCTTCCTCTCCAATGGGCCCCACAGAGATAAAAGGTCATAGGTGCAGAAGTGTGTGTGGCAGAATAGAAGTACCCGTCATTGTGACACGTCATCACACGCATGTCTTGTGCAGGAGAGGAGTAGAGATAGGGAAGGGGAGGCGAATAGGATGCCTCCACCCAAAGCGGGGCCCACCTGCTGCTTCAGCTTGCAAACTTCTCCCTCACAACGGCAAACCCTAACCCTAGCCCTGGGTAAATCTAACTAAGGTTAAGAGGAAAAGAGAAAGTAAAAAACCCTAACCCTAACATTCCTAACATTAGGGCAACCGACTAAGATAGTGTGTATAATAATAAACAAGTGGGGGCATTTGGACAACTGACATTCTATTGTCGTTGCTAAGAGACAAGGGGTGGTGGAGCCCACAACAGAGATGGAAAGAATCATAAAGGACACACTATAAAGAAATATTAGGGCAAGGTTGGAGAAATCTTAGCCGTCCATTATTTATTTATATTGGAAAAAAGCATCAAAAGTCAAAAATGCTATAAAGAAAGGGGGGGGGGGGATCCCATATATGAGGAATTCATAGCTTTAGAAGCTAATTTCGGATTTTTGATTGTGGTTTTTAATTATCGATGTTGGTAAATATCATCAGCATTTACTGGTATCCGGTCCTTAAACAGTAGCGCAAGCTAGCGTACGTCGTTGTACCGGTGGCTTGCATGCAATATTCCAGTAGGATACTGAATAAAATTGAAAATGAAAAAAAAATTATTTTATTAATTAATATTTAAGTTTCTACTAGTTAAATATATATATAAAGTAATATCGATACATCATGCATAAGTAGGAAACGAGACATTTACATCTAAATCGACTGGTATACCGGTATTTTGTAGTGTACCGGTTGGTAGACGGCCAGTATATCGGGTTACTTCAAAAGGCGGGTTACTTCAATTTGTTGGTAACACATAGGTTAATTAATTAATGAGAGAGATCTCAAATTAAGAGGTACAAGTGAAACTGAGCACAACTGCTTATGTGAGTGGTAGTAAATGGCGCGCTGCACAGCTAACATTGTATATAACTACACAAGGAAAAGGAATTCATGCATCCATGCACAGTACTGGAGGCTACGTAAGCAATCTAAAGTAATGAAGTAGAGTATAAATTTTATAGCTAGTCTCAGCTAAGTGTGTAAAGCAAATTACATTAATTATTATGTATCTAGCTAGATCAGTTTCATTGGTTGAACTATTATCATTATTCTATATCATCCATAACCAAAATTCATTATGTTTGTGCAAACTTAATATATTTAGATAATTTAAATATTATAAAGCTTTTGAATGATGACACATAACATATGGAAAACAATGCAGGAAAAGTTGCATTTCTATGTTTGGTTGGAATGAAATTATAACTCGTGGGCATATTTTACAAACGGGTGTGTGTGTGAGATCTTAATAATTTACTACGTACTTCAACATTCCACTTGCTAACACATTATATTGAAAGAGCTAGCTTAGGGGACCTAAGCAACTCACGTAAGCAATTTTCTATGCAGTAGAGAGAATGGGTGGGTACCACTCAAGAGATGAGCTCCACAATCTTCAGTCACATTGTATAGTAAGTTGCTTAATTAGAAAGAGTTACTTAGAAACTCTGTTCTCATATTGAAAAGCTCTAAATTTGAGTGCAGTTTCAATTACAGCTTTTCCATCTTAGAATGTTGTTCCAAAACAATGTTGATACAACAGTTAATACTTGAAATTTAAATTTAAAAACAGTTCTAGATTATAAAAAATCCCCTTCATCTTTTATCCTTTCCGTTTTTTTTTTACCTTTCTATTATAATGAATTAGACTTTGACCTCATGCGTAACACGTGAGATAAAAAACAATCCAATATATTCATAGATGAATTTATATGATTCACAAATTAAGTTGTTACAATTTGAGTTGTAAGTAATACATGATAAAAGAAAGTACATAACCATCTTCTTCTAACTCAAAATAATCGTCATTAATTGGACTTTTTTTTATATAAATTGTGATATTTCTTCATAAACGTTATAGTTCTTACAAAAATAAATACATTTATCATTTATTTTTAGTTTTGTATGAATTATAAGCATGTAATACATTATTAGATGTGATGGAACTATAATTTTTTAATGTAATTTATTAAAAAACGATAATTAGATACTTTAGATTTTTAATGATAAATAATCTAGTTATAATTTTAATTTTTTTTCTAAATAGTATGTATCTTTATTTGAATATCAAGATAATATTTGATTTCTCTATAAAAAATATTATATAACAACTTAGATCTTAGTTTAATATTTCATGACTGTAAAAGGCTAAATTTTTTCCAAAACCTTTTGGTAAATTTTTAATATAAATATTATATACTTTGTGACTTGTGAGTAGATACCAGGAATAATATCATATCTAAATAAATACCATGTTTTGGTATTTTCGATTTACAATCTACAAATAGAACATTTATTGTGGTTATAAATCAATGCAAAAATAATAAATCATGTCAATATTTTAGCAAAAAATATTTTTTCAGTTAATACCTAGTAAAATTTTAAATAGTTATAGTTATTTGAGTCGTGAAAGTTTAGCATAAACTTTAAAGCAATTATAGTTTCTATAAATAAATGTAAAACATCTTTTGTTATTTGAAACATTATTGTTTCACCACATTTGAAAAAAAGATATAGGATATTCTTAGTGACTATATATTTTACTATAAATATTATTACTTCTCTTTTTTTAAAATTCTTATAAATTCCTATCAAATATTATGAACTATAAAACCAAAAGATAATGAAGGGAATAAGAAAAAGCCAATAGCAAAAGAGGGAAATGGAAAAATTATTGTTTTCACCATATTTGGAAAAAATATATAGGATATTTTCAATGACCGTTTCATTATGAATATTACTATTTCTCTTTTTCTTAAAATTCTTCTAAATTCCTATTAAATATTATTAACTATAAACTCAAGGCTAATTAAGAGAATATGAAAAGGACAAGGGCAAAAGAGAAAAAATGAAAAAATAGTGCACTGACCAAAAAGATGTCTTGACCATGCAAAAGATTCCATTACCAACCCAAATTTGTGTGTTTGTGTGTGTGATAGAGAGAATAATGTAGGAGAGAGGCCTTAGGAAGAAATTTCCTCTTATGACGTCGAAAAGAAACATCCTCCAACATTTTTTCTGACGATCGGCATCCATCATTTTCATCATTACCATCTAAGATGTGGATATACTAAATTTCATGCGATTCTACCGCTTTTTCACCGATGATTTTGTGGGTGCAAAATTAACGGTTTATCGATAATAGAACTTTTTACATTGCTAATTCAACGATGAAAAAATGATAGAATTACATGAAATTTGGTGTATCCACGTCTTAGATGATAAGGATGAAAATGAAGAGTGTCAATCGTCGGTTAAAATCATGGAGGATGTATTGTTTTGACGCCATAGGAAGAAATTCCCTCCTATGGTCTCTCTCTCTCTTTGTGTGTGTGTGTAGAGAGAGAGAGAGAGAGAGAGAGAGGTGCCATAGGAGGGAATTTCCACTTATAGAGTCGAAAAATACACTTTTCATGAATTTTTTTTGACGATCGGTATCCATCACCTCTGTTTTTATAATCTAAGATATGGATACACCAAATTTCATGTGGTTCTATCACTTTTTCACCGTTGATTTAATGGGTGCAAAATTAATGTTTTACCGACAATAGAACTTCTTACATTGCTGATTCAACGGTGAAAAAATGATGGATTTAATCACGTGAAATTTGGCGTTCCACATCTTAGATGATAAAGATGAAGATGATGAATACCAATTGTCGACAAAATGGTGGAGGATATATACTTTTGCCGCCGCCTAACGAAAAAGTCTCCTAAGGCCATTTTCCTCTATTATTCTAGAGAGAGAGAGAGGTCTTGGGAGTCTTTTTTTTGTTAGACGGCGGCGAAAAAATACACCTTCCAACATTTTATTCAACTATTGGCATCCATCATTATCATCTTTATCATCAAGACGTCGATACACAGAATTTCGTGTGATTATACCACTTTTTCATCGTTGAATTAGCAATGTAAAAAGTTCAATTGTCGGTAAACTGTTAATTTTGCACCCACTAAATCAACGGTGAAAAAGTTGTAGAATCACCACATCTTAGATGGTATAGATGGAGCTGGTAGATGCCGATCGTCGAGGAAAATCATGGAGGGTGTATTTTTTCGATGTCATAGGAAGAAGGTACCTTTCCTCCATTACACACACGAGAATGGAATAAGGAGGTCTTAGGAGGCTTTTTTTTGATAAGTGACGTAAAAAAACTACACCCTCCACCATATTATTCGATGACCGACAGCGGCCATCTAGATCTTCATCATTTAATATGTTGATACACCAAATTTCTTATGAATTTAACACATTTTCACCGTTGATTTAGCGATGTCAAAAGTTATATTATCGGTAAACCGTTAATTTTTCACTTACTAAATCAACGGTGAAAAGGTGTTAGAATCATATGAAATTTGGTGTATCGGCATATTAGAGTAAATCATGATGGCCGGAGCCGATCGTCAAATAAAATGATATAGGTTTAGGATTTTGAAGCCACCTGACGACTACGGCCTTTCCAGAGACACAGGTAGAGAGAGAGAGCGCGAGCGAGCGTAAGTAATGTTACGCTAAGTAATTAATAAAGTAAAATTGCACTGGTGCGGTTGTCTCATCATGAAGAGAGATAAAATGGATGGTAGTGTGGGTGATGGGAGATAACTGGCTTCATGTAAAGCATGCAGGAGTGAGGAGCAGTTGTGGGGGCCTTGTTTACAGACCACCCCCTTTTAATTTGCTTCATAGGTTTCTCTCTTTCAAATCCTTAATGATTGAGACAAATAATAATAGAGAATAGTAGTTAAAGAAATGAGAGTATATATATATAATTGGTATCACATGTCAAATCTCTATTAACTAATGTTTAAAGCACTAATTATTTAGCTTATACTACCAAAGTGCATGTATTTTAAATACTTTTCCATCTTCTTAATTGGTAAAATGTTGTTCTCAATTATCACAATTTCAAGTTCATGGGCCAGATGACAAATTAATTAAGGTTAAGAAGATTATATAACCATTATTGGTAATGCTGATCCCTCAGCTAGCTTCCACTAATTAGTGTACATGTGGATACTTCTCAGGGCGGACCCAAGATTTTCTATCAGAGAAGGCACAACGACAACCTCACATAATATTTATATAGACGTTTAACTTGAACCACATCATACATATTTTGGACATTTTATGAGTATACAAAACAATACTTTATTTAAAAGTTTATAGCCTTCTTCAGCCCAAGGGGAGAGTTAGATTTTCTTGTTAAGGAAAAAAAAGGCAAAAGCTAAAAGCAAATTTAATGATGGGTTTGTTGAGATTTGAACACATGGCCTTTGGCCTTTTATTATTTAATGCAGTGTACTGCACCTTAAGTTGTACACTCTTAATGTTTATTTCTAAGGAAGCAAACATTCATATATAAAATACATATTAAAATATCGGAATCGAATCATATTAATACTTATTTTTTCCCTAAGTTTCGGAGGGAGCAACTGTCCCTCTGGGTAAGCTTTGGATCTGCATGCTTCTCATGCAATTCATCATCATAAGTTTTTTTTAGAGTTGTTTAATTATGTGCTTAACATTGCTTTAAATAAGGAATTTATGAAAGTATTTTATAATTTTTTTTAGTGCTCCTGGTTTGTTGACTAGGCTCTCTGTATATTGAAAAACAAAGTTTTCCGACCATGCAGCCTCTGAAATTTGTAATATATATATATATATATAGAGAGAGAGAGAGAGAGAGAGTAATGGAGGAAAGAGGCCATAGGAGGGGATTTCCTTCTATGGCGTCGAAAAAATACAACCTCCATCATTTTTTCCGACGATCGGCACCCATCATCATCGTTATCATCTAAGATGTGCATACACCAAATATCATGTGATTCCACCAATTTTCACCGTTGAATTAACAATGTAAAAAAGTTCTATTGTCGGTAAACCATTAATTTTGCACCAGCTAAATCAACGGTGAAAAAATGGTATAATCATATGAAATTTGGTATATCCATATCTTAGATGATAAAGATGGATGTGACGTATGCCGATCGTCGAAAAAATCATGGAGGGTGTATTTTTCCGACGCCATAGAAGGGTTTCCTCCTATGGCATTTTTCCGACGCCATAGAAGGGTTTCCTCCTATGGCATCTTTCCTCCATTAACCTTGGCATTTTTCCGACGCCATAGGAGGGTTTCCTTCTATGGCACCTTTCCTCCATTAACCTCATATATATATATATATAGAGAGAGAGAGAGAGGGGGGAGGGGGAGGGAGAGAGAGAGGGGGGGAGGGAGGCCTTAGGAGGCTTTTTGCGTTAGGTGAAGGTAAAAAGTATGCCCTTCATCATTTTATTCGTCGATCGGCACCGTCCATATGCTTATCTTCATCGTCTAATATGTCGATAAACCAAATTTCATGTGATCCTAACACATTTTCACCATTGATTTAGCAATGTAAAAAATTCTACCGTCGGTAAATCGTTAATTTTATACCCACTAAATCAACGGTGAAAAATTGTTAGGATCACATGAAATTTGGTGTATCGACATATTAGACGATGAAGTTCAAGATGGACGGTGCCGATCGTCAAATAAAACGGTGGAGGGTGTACTTTTTGACGCTACCTAACAAAAAAACGCCTCCTAAAACCTCTTTTCTCCATTATATATATATATATATATATATATATATATATATATATAGAGAGAGAGAGAGAGAGAGAGAGAGAGAGAATAATGAAGAAATTAAAGAGGGTCCTGGAGGATTTTTTGTCAGATGGCGTCAAAATAATATATCCTCCACCATTTTATCCGACGATCAACATTCATCATCATCATCTTTATCATGTAAGACGTGGATACACAAAATTTCATGTAATTCCACCACTTTTTCACCGTTGAATTAGAAAGTTCTATTGTCGGTAAACCGTTAATTTTGCACCCACTAAATCAACGGTGAAAAAATTATAGAATCACATGAAATTTGGTGTATCCACATCTTAGGTGATGAAGATGACTATGCTGGAGGGTGTAATTTTCCGACGTCAAAGGAGGTTTTATATATATATATATATATATATATATATATATATGATTTCCCGCAGGAAATATTTTTTCCTTTTTGAAGTTGGAGCTTTAATTAAGAATGCATGGAAAAGTAATATTTTTTTCCTTTTTGAAGTTGGAGCTTTAATTAAGAATGCATGTAACTTGCTAGGTATGATAGTCATTTATAACTTGCTAGGTATGATAGTCATTTATAACTTGCTAGTAATAAACTCTTAGTGGAAATTTGGCTTTCCTCTTGATTAAACCTAGATAATGACTTCGTACAAATGGTTGAATGTTTGATAAATATAATGCAAGAAATAATTGCACCTGAGGATTAATAGTTCATTTCTGTCAGCATCATTGTGGGGGAGTATATCTACACAGTACTGTTCATCATTATAATTTTGGTAAAACCAAATATAAATTGTGGTTGGTTGACATCCATTGGCAACATACAAATTGGGGGTTTGGAATATAGTTTAAAGCTACGCCAGTACAAATAAATTGCTTTAAGGTTGCCTTGGATTTCATGCATTTGAAATTCTAAGTTTTTTTTTGGCACTGACCCGTAAGCTCTAACCTATGCACACAACATACACTAGAACGAATAGGGGATATCCCTAATGTCAGGACTATAGGGGTAATGTATTGCTCCTACGATCAGGACCACACTACTACAATAGAGGGCTACAACAATGAGAAATTGGTCACGATTTAAACCGTGACCAATATTTCGTAATGGTTTTGTTTGTTTTCGTCACGGTTATAACCGTGACAAAATCCTATAAGTGGCGGGGCCCACTCCCCACTCGTGATAAACCCCAATCTTCCCCTTTTTCCTCCAAGCCATAATTTTTCCCTCCCCAAAAAAAATCTCTCGTCGCCTCCTCAATCGCTCACCGCCGCTGTCTTGCCCGTCGCCGGAGCTGCCTGCCGTCGCCGCCGTGGCCTTCCCCTTCGAAGCCCTCGCCTCCTCTCCTCCGTTGTCAAGCCCGACGTCGTGGATCGAAACTATAAGCCGCGATTGAAGCCTAAGCTGTCGCTGGAGCTCGCTAGAGTGAGGTTGTCGTCGTCGTTGAAGGTTGTAGCCTCCTTCGTCGAGCCTCCGTCGAAGACCTCGCCATTGATCGTCAAAAGGTAAGTATTAATTTAATTTTTTTTGATTTAATTAAATTTTCCCCAAAATTTAATTAAATTTTCTCGTGTTGAATTGTTGCTGCTTCTGTTTTTAATGTTGTTCCTGGTGTAGTTAGTGTTGGTGTAGGTGGTGTTGATGTTGGTGTTGGTGGAGTTGTTGTAGCCAGGGGAAAGTTAGGGTTTTGGTTGAGGATTAGAGCCGAGAGAGGTTTAAGGTTAGGACGAGGGTTTTTTTAGGGTTTAGGGTTAGGACTTAGTTTTAGGGTATTTTAGAGTAAAATTGCAACAATAGTAGTTAAGAGTATTTTAGTGTAATTGCAACAATAGTTAAGGGTATTTTAGTGTAAAAAAGGTAAAATTGAGTAAAAGAGGTTTTTAGTAAAATTTTAAGGTAGTTTAGTGGAAAACCAACAATAGCTAAGGGTATTTTAGTGAAATTTATAGTAATTTAGTTAATTTAAGAAGATGATTGTTTAGAAGGTTAGGGTTAATTAGGGTTAGGGTTATGATTAGGGTTAGGGTTAGGGTTCGGATTAGGGCTATAACTGTTACTGAATATATACTCTGTATGTGTGTGCGTGCGCGCGCACGTGTGCATACATACACACACACAAGCGCGCGCGCGCGCGCACACACACACACAGAGAGAGAGAGAGAGAGAGAGAGAGAGAGAGAGAGACGCGCGCGCGCACACACACATAAGCAGACATGCACACGCGCGCGCGCACAGTGACACACACACACAAACAAGGGTAAAGCTTGATTCATCATCATTCTTCTCTACATTGAACTCTTTTCAAATCCCACCAACCCTAAATCCAAAATCTTAAACCCGATTAAGAAAACCCTTAATTTTAAAGAATTTGACCCTAAAGTAAAAACTTCAAAACCTTAAAATTGAAACGTAAACGTAAAACCAATCCAAATTATATCTTAAAGTAGGTGTATGGCACTCGATGATAATATAAAATTTTCATATTTTCATCGATAATCATATGCGAAAATCAAAACGCGACTCAGTTCCCGTCTATCGGTTAATATACGTTCGATATCCGTCGTGACATAAAACTACACGAAGGTTGTTAAATATCGGACGATATCGTTCGGTTCTAACAACCGTTGTGTAGTCATGTGACTAGAAAATTCAATCGTATGATAACCGATAGACTTTTGCATGTATTTTCGCTGTTGTGTTCAAAAAATGTGGACGTCAATGAGATAGCAGAGCTTGAAAAAGATATTCCTTTGATCCTCTACAAACTCGAAACTATCTTTCCACCTTCTTTTTTCGATATTTTTGTTCATCTGTCCGTCCATTTGGCAACCGAGGTCAAGATTGGCAGTCCGGTGCATTACTGTTGGATATATCCCATCGAGAGGCATGAAAATGTTTATTATTAATCATTTAAATTGCAAAACATTATCGTGAATTATTAGTATCTATTATTTTCAACATATATCCATTAATTTTAAAAAACTATATCCGCAACAAGTATCGTCTTGAAGGTTCGATTGCAGAAGGTTATCTTTTGGATGAAGTCACGTCTTTCTGTGCTTGTTTCCTGAACAACAATGTCAAGACAAAGCCGAACAAACCGCCGCGTGTTCCTGACGGTCCAATTGGAGCAGGAAGGCTAAAAAACATGTCTTACCATCTCATTGGCGGTTTACACGCGTTCATCTTGCTAAATAACGAATGTTTTGCTAAATATGTGGAGTAAGTTTTTCTAATTTCATCCATTTAAACAGTTTGAAATTAAATATAACCTAACCGATATAACTGTAAATTAACGAACAGAGCGCACAAAACTATATTTAAAAGATCGAATCCTAATGCGTGGTCGGATGATAGAATCAAAGAAGAATAGAGGCGCACTTTCGTCGCTTAGTGTAGAGAAGAAGTCGATTGACAAATGAATTATGGAGAGCAGATTGATAGAGAGGTTCGTGACCTTTTAATCGGTCCATCGATTGCATCTACGTTTTACAACGGGTATGTGGTTTCCGGTTACAAATTTGAGATCGAAAGGATGGAACGTATTAGAGCTACGCAAAATATCTGGGTCGCAACCTTCGATGACATAAGAAATCCCTGTTAGTGATATATGCCATAGAAGCCATTATTGTATGGTTTTGGATTGTATATTACAGTTTGGAAGCTTGGAATATACACAGATATAATAACAGTCTTTCTCAACATGATAGTATGCAATTTGGTTTGATTCTATCTTAACATGTGTATATGTTTCTTTTAACGTATCGCTAATACATGTTGATAGAGCCCTTAGGATCTTTGCTTGACTACCAGCGTTGTGATGGCAGTCACACTCGTGGGAGCTGGGTAGTCTATAAGCACATCCTTAAACTTGTCCCTAGTCGTAGGATTATCGAGACTGGACATCGATACTCTAGAGTAGTCTAGTGTATACGCTTCTTATCCCCGTCAGGAGAGATGGCCTGTCCCGCAACCATTGGTATACGGTACAAAAGATAGTATACAGGTGATCATTAGGTTATGAGTTACACTGGACGAACTCCCTGGGAACTTCTAGTTGGTATTATACCTATCGTCAGTTAGCTGTTCCTCGGTGACATGAGTACAGGTTAGTTCGTTGACTTGACATCACTATTCGTCTCGAGTGTGTTCCTACTGTACTTAGATTACTACCCTACCATGGCTCAATTGAGTCGTGCAAACAGGTATTAGTTGGGTGCAGTCTGGAAGCACTTGTTGGTAGTAGTGGATAGAAGGGATTCGTCTCTCCCGGTATTGGGAGTTGATATTGCGCTGTGTACGGTTGGTTAATACACAAAGTCCCTGGCCAGGACAAGTGAGATTTACTGGTAGGTACACCAGAAGTTTCTCAGGGTGTATTTGGGTTCTACACCGACACAACTTATTGCGCTATTAGGGGTCTGATGTTTACCACCCCCTAGGCCCGATATGCGATACTCTTAGATGAACAGACCGGAATGTACGGAGAATGTCACCTATAGGCTCAGTAGGGTTTTCAGACAAGTTATCGTATCGATCTTCCCTTCGACTGATACCTGGGCAGCCGTTACGTACAGATAGTGCTATTGACGTGCTTGTGGTTAAACCCACTGCCAGCGTATTGTCGAATCTTTAGAGTCCCATACAGAGGGTTTCCCGGTTCAGGCGAAACAGTGTAGTTTGCGTATTGTTTTACGCTGGGGTGTTCGATTTAACACGTGCGTTTATGCATCTGCTTTAATTGGACGATTTAGTAGTACTAGCAGGTTTGAAAGACAGCCAGTTTTGATGCTAGTATCATATTTCTCTCTTTTGGGTATTTGTATTTTAACACGAATGCGGTATTTATACGAATATGTGTATTTGTATAAATACAAATATTTGTGCTTTGATACAAATACATATATTTATTTCTAAATATGAATACGCGTATTTTGTATTTTTGGTACAAATACGATATTCGTATTTTGGTAGAAATACGGTATACGTATTTATACGGGTATGAGTATATTTGTTTATATACTTACATTTATATTATAAATGTTTGTATATGTGTACCTAGTGAGGTGGCTACACTTTTTCACTTTTCTCTCCACCATTTAAACCTTGGAAGTGTGTAGGCTTGTGACTCACCCTAGTGAGTCACCAAGCCTACCCACTCTTTTGTTTGAGAGGTGTAGAGATAAGAGTGAAGTGTATGAGATATTTTTATAGTATGGTTCATTTTCTTCATTTGAGATTTTTTCTCTAATTGCCACCATCTTCATCTTCTTCCTCAATTCTCTTTCTTGAGTTGTGAGGATTAAAAGAGAGCATTTGTTTTCACAAACTACACCAGTCTAAGTATCTTGTCTTAGCAAGGCTCGATCTTTAGTTGCTTCCGACGAAGCTATCGCTTGAATCGGCATTCTCGGATGGATCGTCTTTGACACGGAAGATCGGCTTCGAAAGCTCGTACCATCAACCTAAGAAGCTTGAGGAGTAAACTTTCAAGACCCGAAAGACTGTCTACAAATGTTGTAATTTCAACCGAGTAGTTAAAACTCTAGTTAGGGTTAGTTTAGTTTAGTGTTTGGGCTTGAATCTTGGGATTTAGTGTTATGTGCTCAAGATTTTTAAAGTTTTTGATTCCGCATAGCCGTAGTTGACACGGCAAGGAGCACACATACAGTTACACTGGTATCAAAGCCTACCCAAACACTTAACTAACGGAATAGACAAGGTTTAGAGTTTCGAAACCGAAACGACTCCGAAACGATAAAATCTAAATCCAAGTTTCTGTCGATTTTAAAAAGTCTTTTAAAATTTTTTTAAACAAGTGCAGAACGCTATTCATGATGTAACTAGAACACCAAAGAAAAATGGGGCCAAAACTCCAAGAAAAAACCGACGGAAATGCCCATTTTCCCGCTATGGCCGGTTCACTGTAGCAGTTTGGTCTTGGAATTTTTGTGGTGTTCTGTACTCTTGGATTTAGGATTTATGGTATTGTTTGATTTTGCCCAGATTTCATATTGTGTTATCTTTGTGCTTGGGAAATACGGAGTGTTTCTAAATCGAAATTTTAACATCGTTTATTCGCTTTAAGTTTGAATATGTGTTTCGAAACGTTAACTAATTGCTATATGTCGATTAGTGGGGGTTGCACATATTTAGTATCTTGTGTTTGTGGTTTATGGATATGAAGTATTGGATCGTCGTGATTGAATAGCCGGGGATGTGAGAAGAGTGTTCTTTTCTTTCATTCATATAATTTGTATTGTGATATAATATTATTTTGCGGGGCACATCCGGGTTGAGGTTGTAGCCACCGTTGTATTATTTCATTTACTTTTTCTTGCATCTAGGATAGACCCTGTTAGTTATATGTATGCCCTAGAGGCCATTATTGTACATATGATGTATATTATAGTGGATGCTTGGACATACATAAGGAGGACTTTCTTGCTCGACATGATAGTATGCTATCTGGTTACTCTTTATCTTAACATGTACACTGATTGTATCTATGTTACATGTTGATAAAGCCCTTAGGATGAGTACTTGACTACCAGGATTATGATGCATATCATACTAGTGGGGACAGAGTAGTCGGTAAGTACATCCTTCAAACATTCCTAGTCGTGGGTGTATCGAGACAGGGCATCGATATACCAGAGTAGACTAGCGTATAGCTTCTCGACCCATGTAGATGGGCGATGGATGATCCCATATCCATTGGTTTTTGACATCATAGATGGTATACGGGTGCTCAGTAGAGATTGGGTACACTGAACGGACTCGCCGAAAACTCCTAAATGGTATTATACCTATCGTCAGATAGCAGTTCTCTGGTGACACTGGTACAGGTTAGTCTGTAGACCCGAGATCGTCATAGAGTCTTATATGATTCCCACTGTTCTTTGATTTCCACCTTACCACGTTAAAGAGAACATGCAAAATGGTGGCTTTTGGGTGCAGTCCCGAATCACATGGAGTCAATGAGCGAAAGGAGGGGTTTCGTCTCTCCCGGTATTGGGGGTTGATGTTGCGCTGTGCTCGATTGGGTATAACAGGAAGTCCCTGGCCAGGGCTGCTTCAGAGATATACTGGTAAGTATTATCAGTAGTTTCTCGACCCGTTATGAACCTCACATCGGCACGACTTATCGAGTTACTGGGGTCTGACGTTTACCATCCCTAGACTGGATATGCGACATATCAGACGAAGAGACCAGACTGTATGGTAGTGTTACTGATTGGATTCGCAGGAGTATGAGCAGGCTTACTTGTTGATCTTCTGATCGCTCAATACCCGGGTGGCCGTTACGTTTAGCAGACCGCTTGCGGCTTGTGGGTGTTTTATATAATCATCACCTACTGCCGGCGTATTAACGAGTCTTTAGAGTCCTACACAGAGGTTTCCTGGCTTAAGAGAAACGGAGTAGGAGCACATATGTGATATGTTCGGGACCAAGATTAATGCGTGTATGTGATACCACATTCTATTCTCGCGATTTGTGACATCGGTCTGTTATATGTGATATAGCCGGGTTATCGGATCAAGTGTTGATTCGATAAGTTGTTACATATGATATTAGTTGGTTATATGTGATATAGCCGGATTATTAAATCATGAGTTGATTTGATAATCTAATGTATAATTATATATTTGATATATTAATTAACATTAACTAGTATTAGCTCACTTAAGATTTCTTTTCTCACTAGTTTTGTGCACATTGTATATATGTGATATATATTAGTGTACAAGTTTTTGTGTCATGTTTGATGATAAAAGCAAGATGGGTGTATGAGACACACACATGATAATGATGATAATTAGGGTTTTTATTTATTTTGGTAATTACAAAATGGTGGGATTTTGTCATGGCTAGTAGCTTGTAGAAGCTTGTAATGTTCATTGACCAAGTCCACTCTTTTGTTTAGCCTAAGATATTTATCAACCCAACCAATTATCCTAACCATGGTTATGGCTCTACAAAGGTTAGTATATGATACTAACTCACCTATCGTTGCCATTCTTGACTTGATAATTTATCATGAGAGATTTCTTCATCTTCTTCCTCTCAAGCTTTCTAGCTTCAATGGAAAATGAAGAAAATATGTGAGAAAATTATTTCTAAAGTGAGTAAAATTCCTACTTCATCATCCTCTACTGCTAGCCATTTAGTATAGGGTGTTTGCTTCACTAATTCCATAATTAGTGAAGAGGTAGCTTGAGTTAGTGTCTCCTCGACGTAGATCATCTTCGGCCTCGAAGACTTCATGCAAGCTTGCTCATTTCTTCAGGAGAACCCTTTCAAGAGTTCGGGCGTTCATGATTCACAGCGAAGGGACTACTACACAGAGCATTAGAAGTGAAGGACCGGTCTACAAAGGTTGTATTCCTTGTTCACTTCTTTGCGAAGTTGTTTGCATATCGATTCGTCGCATTTTCTAGTAACGATTCTAGGGTTAGGGTTAGCTAGAACGGCAATTTTTGAAATTGGCATGGACGATTCCTCCCGAAACCTTGCTGCCGTGCTAGAAAACCCTGCAGTGGTATCAGAGCCATGCTAGAAAATTATACGATGTTTGTTAGATTACGAAACCGAAATGACTCCGAAACTTGAAACACGAAAACTTGGTTTCTGTCGATTTTAAAAAGTCTTCAAATTTTTTTTAAACAACTGCAGAATGTTGTATGAAATGCAACATGAACACACAAGAAATTTGAACCCCTGTATCCGGAATTTGGCCGAGCACATTGTGCTTTTTCCCGAGGAGGCCGGCCCTGGTACCCAGTTTTGGGTTGAAATTTTTTGTGTGTTCCAGTCTTTGGGTTTTGGTGTTTCAGGTGTTGTTTGTTTTTTCTAAGTTTGCATGTAATGTGATCTTACACTATAAGCAATTCAGAGTGTTTCGTATTCGTAGTTTTAACATTGTTTCGAGGATTCACATGTGTTCCCCGCCGAACACGGAGACGCGACCGCGCAGGTCCGTCTTGCCTGAATTTCGGGGCAGATGCTAATTGGTGCCATCCGTCCACCTCTCCGAAGATGCCAAGTTGATTTATGGCACCGTGTATCGAAGGTTTAAACGGATGCGGCCGATGTAGCAGACTTCGTCAGATTCCCCCTCGTTTGAGGGGTTTTTGATTGTGGGGACGCTCTTCCCTGCAGGCGCAAGCCCCTACAGTTAATTATGCTACCGCATTGCGGTAACAACTTTCTCCTTCTCCAGATGGTCACTTCGTGTCGTGGGTGTTTGTTTTGTTTGTGGTTGCCCGTGGATTGTGTACGGAGACTAATGTATGTCGTTGCCCGTAGGGCGTGGATTAGTCCAAATCCGTATTTTCTTAGATTTGGGTTTTGGCTTGGGTTTAAGGATACGTTAGTCTCATTTGAGACTAAGATCGACTTAAACGTTTGTTAAGGACACATTAGTCTAATTTTAGACTAAGATCGACTCAACGTTTGTTAAGGACACATTAGTCTAAATTTAGACTAAGATCAACTTAACAGGATCATTTAGATCCAACAAAAGAACATTTGAACTTTATTGTTTAGTTTAGGGGCATTGCGGTCGATTACCAGTTTAAGGACATGGTGGTCCAAGGTTAAGGACATCATAGTCCATGGGCTTAAGGACCCCACAGTCGGAGGTTAAGGACATCGTAGTCCATGGGCTTAAGGACCCCACAGTCCAGGTTAAGGACATCATAGTCCATGGGTTTAAAGGGACCCCATAGTCCGAGGTTAAGGACATCGTAGTCCATGGGTTTAGGGACCCCACAGTCCAGGTTAAGGACATCGTAGTCCATGGGCTTATAGACCCCACAGTCCAGGTTAAGGACATCATAGTCCATGGGTTTAAAGGGACCCCACAGTCCGAGGTTAAGGACATCGTAGTCCATGGGTTTAGGGACCCCACAGTCCGGTTTAAAGACATTATAGTCTGTGGAATGTATGGCCGTCGGGACCCGTCACCTCTCTGAAGACGTTGAAGGATTACAATGACAAGTATCAGAGGAGTTCAGAGATGTACCCTTGAACCAATTTTGGTTGGGAGATTTATAATCCAATTTAGGACTAAAGTCTGTTAAAAGGTTTATGAGAATATGGGATCAGTTGATATGAGTTGAGGACTTACGGCCAAACTTGGGCTAAGTCCAATTAAAATGTTCAACATTTTTTTATCTGGCTATTGAGCCTTTACTTGGGCTTGGCCCTTTTAATAATGGTAAGCATTAGGTCCTTACATTTTTTGTCTTGTGTTGAATGCATAGCATTCATCAGAGCCTTGGCTCTTTAAAGAACAATTTGTGTTTACTGAGCGCAACATATGGTGCTCTAGACGCTTTACGCCAATCAAAAAAAATGCAGTGCGCTTCTTCCATGTGGCGCGCATGTAAGTGTTGCGCTCTGCGCTAAGCGCAAATGCCAGTGAGCGCTAAGCGCTAGTCCATGAGCGCATTGCGCTGGCGCACATGTGAATGACACGTGTTGCGCTTGGCGCCGAGCGCCAGCCCATGAGCGCAGTGCGCTGTTTCAGAAGCGCAAAGCGCAAGTTGTATCTGTGGTTGACACGTGGCATGTCTTGGCGCTGAGCGCCGGTCCAAGGAGCGCAAAAGCGCAGTTCATGAGTGCAAGGCACTTTTCAGTAGCGCAAAGCGCATTTGATCAAATTTATGATCAGAGAACAAGTTTATGTTCCTTTTAGAGGAGGCTTTGCCTCAAGTTTCAAGAACAATAGTTCTTATTTTTGAAAGGGCTTTGCCTTTGTAGATCAATGATCTGTGAATGAAGTAAATACTTCTTTTGTTTCTATGATGAGATCTTTTGATCTCTTTTTATAAAAGACCTTGGTCTTTTGTAGATCTATAATCTTTTAAGAAGATAGTTCTTCTTGTGGTGAGATGATTTCATCTCTGTGTTCAAGAATCATGTTCTTTACCTTGAAGAAATGATTTTCTTTTTGCTAGAAGCTTGCTTTTCTTTCTTTGAGTTTTCTCAAAGTTTGTAGGGGGGTTTCTCTATCCCTGACTTGAAGTCTTGGGGCCTTTATACAGGGCAAATTGATTTGTTAAATCAGTTAAAAAGATCTTTCTCTGATTGATTTGGGGATGTTTCCCTACCGTTGGATATTTGATCCTAGGGCTTTTGTTTCGCAGAAAATAATCTTCTTGTTTTTAAAAAGATTGGAAAGATCTTTCCATAACAGAATTTTAATTCTGATTAATTAATAATTTATTATTAGATCTTTTGATCTAACGGTGGGGAATTCTTAATTCCAGCGCTGGCGCACTTTGCGTTAGCGCACCTACGTTTGACACGTGGCCCGCAGCGCAGGGCGCAGCGCAGCCTGCGCTAGCGCACCTGTGTTTGACACGTGGCGCGCAGCGCGCCTAGCGCTGAATCTGAAGCGTTGCTTCAATTGAGGTGTCTTTTTACCTTCTTTTTAAGTCAAACTTGTATCCCCCAGAACTTTCATTCCCAAAGTCTTGGAAATAGTTCCACTGTGCACACAAAATTTTCTGTGCTTAGTCTTTATAATCTGAAGCAAAGCTTTTTTCTTTTCCTGCCTCCAATGAGTCCTTTCAGTTATGGCTTGTAATCATCCACATGCTCGCCGACAACCATGGGAAGTGCCCATCTAGGACGTTGTTCCTCGTTTTGCTGCGCGCTTGGTGGATCCTTTTCTTATGGATCACCAATGCGACACAGCGCTGTACGAGCTCTTAACTCGTGTGGGGTCTCATCTCCCCGCACTCTATTTGGTTTCGGATGATCCTTGCGTCTGTGCTCGCTGATATTCCCCCTCCTCCAGCAGAGATGTCCTTGGCAATGCTCGATGCTGCTGAAGACAAGATCGAGTGCTTCTTCGAGGCGCATTTGATCACTAAAGCCCTGAGGGATTGCTCTGTCCACTTGCTGAGCCAGATACGGGCTCGTCGGGTTGTTATCTCCACTTTCTTTGGGGAGTGTGGCGTTGATCGATGGATGGCTACTCCTCGAGAGGATCGCCGTTTTGACATGGTGGAGAAGATGGAGAGGGAACTGGACAATCTCATTCTTAGCTTTGCTAACCCCTGTCCTTTTGATCCCATGTTTGGTGATCTGTTTGCATTGTAATAATAAAAAGATTTCTAATCAAGTATTTTATTATCCGCCGAGTGCTCTTTGATTCTTTGTTATTTCTTTGTAAGGCGCTTATGCGCTACATAATTTGATTTGCTATCATCAGGTGCAAGTAATTCTTGTAAGGGTGAAGCGCTTCTGGCGCTTGGCGCTCTCGTGCTTTGCACGTGAGCGCCGTTTCAGAGTCTTTGACTCTTATTGCAGGCGCATTTGATGTTAGCACTTTTCATGAAGCGTTGCTTCGCTTTCCAATCTTGGCAACAGAGCTTTGCTCTAATTTAGGGTGCACAGCGCAGAGCGCAGCGCAGCCTGCGCTAGCGCACCCGTGTTTGACACGTGGCGCGCGGCGCGCCTAGCTCTAGCGTATTCACGGTGCGCTGCCTAGGGCGCAGCGCACTTGGCGCTAACACATCCGTGTTTGACACGTGGCGTGCCTAGCGTAGAGCGTTGGATCTGAAGCGTTGCTTCAATTTTTGACTTTTGAATTTCAATACAGAGCTTTTGCTCTGATTGGGGGAAACAGAAGCGTCGCTCCATTTCAAATCTTGGAATTTGAACAGAGTTTTGCTCTGATTGGGGAAACAAATAGCCTCCCCATCGTTGCGCTTACGTAGCCCATACGTGAGTGCGGCGGTGGTAGTATCTCAGTCGTTGGATCAACTTTTGGAATTTGAAACGGCTCTCAACGCCTATAAATAGGACCTTTGGTCCCTTAGATGACTTTCATCTTCTTCTTGAGAATTATCTCTTCTTCAGAGCATTGCTCTCCTGTTTAAGAACCTTCTAAGAGTCAAAATTCTGTTGAAGTTTAGGTAAAGTTTAGAACTTTCACTAAATTAGGGTTTTACCCATTAACAAAGCCTTGCTATTCATAGATCTCTGATCTAAAGAAAAACCCTTTTAGGGTTTCATTAATAGAGCTTTGCTCTCTTGAACCCATAGATCTAAAGAGATCTTTTCTTGGGGTTTCTTAGCCCATGAACAGAGCTCTGCTCTTTTGGTAACGTGTAGATCTTTTAGTCTCTTGAGAGGAACTCTTAAGAGTTTTGTTCATGGATCTTGAAGATCCCAGAATTTTTGATTCATAAAAATTGATTTTAATTAATTTTCTAATAGGTTTTTCATCATCTTTACAGAGCCAGGCTCTTAGCATTCTCGGGGAATTTCTTTAAATTCCTTTCATCTTTGACAGGTGTCACTTCCGTCTGTAGAGCATTGCTCTCAAAGAGTTTAACTCCTTGACCCGAGGGGTCGCTCATTAAACGAGATTCACCCTTTTTTAGGGTTTCTCCCAAATTCAAATTTGTTAGGTGTCATAATTAGAATTTGTTCTCTACGGGGATATCAAGAGTCGTTTAAATTCCTATGCCTGTTTTTAATAAGAATTTGCTTAATCAGTCTGTCCGCTAATTCTTGTTGATTTTCTTTTTCAGGAGTTATGGATGCTCATATGTATGACCTTGATGAGATTATCTCTTACGGAGACATCCGCTCACTCGGCCGTTCTCAAAACCGAGAATTCACAGACGACCAGTGTGCCGAAATCATGAGTCGCTTTGACGCATACAATGGTCGACTGCTTTCTCGACGTTCCTCTCTCTTGAAACTTATTGTGGGAGCGATCTGGGGAGCACTTCCTCTATTCTGTGCCGGTATGCCGCTTAAGGCATTGGATGCTGCCGAGGATAAGGTGCACTCGGTGTATCTGATGGGCCTAATCTCAAAGAGAAGGTAAGACAATCTTGTTGATCTTCTGCATCAGGCTTTTCAACAGGCGGCAATACTTGCTGCCTATCGGAGGGTGGAGGACATCCGTGATGATCCCGACGCTTGTGATCGCGAAAGAAAGCATACTAAGATGGTTCAAAAGGCCTGGAAGATTCTGGACAACCTCGCTTTTGAATTCCTTAATTCATGCCCTGGATCTGAGATTTTACCATTGTAATCATTTTGATAATGTTTTTGTTTACCGCTTTCATAATTGTAAGAACTTTTTCGAAGTATGAATGGCAAATTCCTCATTCCAGCATGTTTTATTTTATGTACTGAATCTTTTGCATATTTGTGAATGGGTATGCTTCGCGCGCTTAACTAAATGCGAATCAAATGTTCTCCTTGTCGCTTTCCTCTTTTTTTCTTTGTTGCCGGCATGTTATCTTAGTTAGCGTGGCCTGTAGATGGTATATAGCTGTCCATCTTAGACTCTTTGTAGGGTGGTGTGATGGCTTAAGAAACAGGGTTAGGATCTGTCACCTAAGACTTTTCAATGTTATGAGCCGTGAGGGTCTCATAAAGATTTTTCTCCCTACGAGTCGTGAGGATCTCGTAGGTGTATTTTCTCCTTAGGAATCGTGAGGATTCCTAAGTGCATTTTCCCTTATAAGTCGTAAGGATCTTATAAGAGAGTTTTCTTCCTTACGAATCGAGAGGACCCGTAAGTGTTTAGTGGGATTGACATGTAGATGGCGTATTTCCGAAACGGGGTCATGTGGATGACGTATTTCCGGACGGGGTCATGTGGATGACGTATTTCCGAGCGGGGTCATGTGGATGACGTATTTCCGAACGGGGTCATGTGGATGACGTCTTTCCGAGTGGGGTCATGTGGATGACGTGTTTCCGAGCGGGGTCATGTTGATGACGTGTTTTCGAGCGGGGTCATGTGGATGACGTGTTTCCGAACGGGGTCATGCGGATGACGTATTTCCGAACGGGGTCTTGTGGATGACGTATTTCAGAGCGGGGTCATGTGGATGACGTTTTTCAAGCGGGGTCATGTGGATGACGTGTTTTCGAGCGGGGTCATGTGGATGACATATTTCCGAACGGGGTCATTTGGATGACGTATTTCATAACGGGGTCATGTTGATGACGTGTTTCTGAGCGGGGTCATATGGATGACGTATTTCCGAATGGGGTCATGTGGATAACGTATTTCCAAACGGGGTCATGTTGATGACGTATTTCCGAACGGGGTCATGTTGATGACGTATTTCCGAACGGGGTCATATTGATGACGTGTTTCCGAGCGGGGTCATGTGGATGACGTATTGTCTGTTGTAATGAGATGAATATTGAAGTGGTCTCCAGGTTGTCTGGGAACCATCGAGATTTGGAGTAGAGACTTTGCCGTAGCTCCAGGGTTGATTGCAGCGTCTGAATCCTACCGGAATGGGGAAGAACGCTGTTGATGATCTCCAGGCTATCCCTGAACCGTCGAGATTTGGCTTCGTTTTCTGATGGAGCCTGGGGAGAGAAGGTGTGATTCCTTCTTTGTTTGTGCCCCTGGATTGTATACAGGGATTGATGTGACATCACCTGTAGGGCATAAATTTCATTTTATTTTATTTCTTTCCGCAATGCTCTATCATTTCAGCTTTTATATCGCGAAGGTCACGATTGCCCAATCATTTCGGCTATTTTTCGCGGTGCCCAATCATTTCGGCTATTTATTTATTTTTACTCGCTGCTTTTTATTGCGAGTTGGCCAATCATTTCGGCTATTTTGCATGCATATATTTTTTTACCTGCTGATTTTTTTGCAAGTTGCCCCATCATTTCGGCTGTTTCGTATGCATGTGTGGCTTGCTAGCTTCTTGCTGCAAACTTGGAATTAGACACCGATTTCGGCATCAGCACCGCTACAACTGGGATATTGCCAGGTGCGAATCATCATTTGCCTCTGTCGATGTCGAACAAAGGTGGCTTAGTAGACAGGGTTAGGATCCTGTCGACTAAGGCTTTTGACTTCATGAGCCGTAAGGGTCTCATAAAGGTTTTTTCTCCCTACGAGTCGTGAGGATCTCGTAGGTGCGTTTTCTCCTTAGGAATCGTGAGGACTCCTAAGTGTATGGCTTCTTGAAAGTCGTAAGGATCTTACAAGAGTATTTTCTCCTTATAAGTCGAGAGGACTTACAAGGGTTGTTCACTGTACAAACATATCCCTAGTCACGGATAGGACTTTGTTAGGGAAATGTTTATTCGCGCCCGTGGATTGTATACAAGGGTCTGCATTGAGCTGCTTGTAGGGCAGCATTGGAGGTTGTGATGGCTGCTTAAGAATAGGTTCAGATCCCTATAGCTTAAGGCTTTTGAATCCTATGAGCCGTGAGGGTCTCATAGGAGGGTTCTCCTTACGAGTCGTGAGGATCTCGCAAGTGTAATTTCTCCTTAGGAATCGTAAGGATCCCTAAGTGTGTTGTTCCCTTGTGAGTCGTAAGGATCTCACGCAGGTGGTTTCTCCTCACAAGGTCGAGAGAACCTTGCAAGTGTCTTTTAACGAGGTTGCGCCCTTTCGGGTTTTCACAAACTCGCCGGTTGCCCTGCTGTTTTTACTCACGGAGCCCTTTTGGGTTTTCATCCGTGCCCATTTTGCTTATGGACATACCTTTTTTTTTATTCTCTTTTTTTTGTATCAGCTTTGGGACGCTGCAATCCACCGTAGTTTATCGACGTCTCGGTTAACAGCTAGTTTTTAGGACATAATGGTCCATTGTTAGTTTAAGGACGTTTCGGTCCGTTGTTAGCTTTAGGACGTTTCGGTCCGTTGTTAGTTTAAGAACGTTTCGGTCCGTTGTTCGGCTACTACTTATAGAGTTTGGGCTTAGGAAGATAGCGAGCGGACATAGTCGTCGTCATCTATCATTGACCTAGGCCGTGACTCGTCAGGCGTAG
The DNA here is from genome assembly GCA_030015575.1 of Agapanthus africanus. Taxonomy (NCBI): domain Eukaryota; kingdom Viridiplantae; phylum Streptophyta; class Magnoliopsida; order Asparagales; family Amaryllidaceae; genus Agapanthus; species Agapanthus africanus. The sequence goes on from CM057351.1 coordinate 354,303,592, forward strand.
TATTTCTTTAGGAAGTGACCGTTTATTGGCCTGAAAGGTCTTTCACCATGCATGTCCATGAGTAGATAGGCCCCACCCTAGTAGACCTTGTCTATGATATACGGGCCTTCATAGTTCGGCTCGAATTTCCCCCGTTTGGCACGATTGGGGATCATAGGTCTTTTAACCACTAGCACGAGTTCGCCTTGGCGGAATGTTCTCGGCCTAGTCAATCTTTCGTATCAGCGCGTCATCTTTGCTTTATAAGCCTCCAGACTTTGTTGCGCCATGAGCCGTGTTTCATCAAGGGCATCGAGCTCCTCAAGCCGAAGGTGATCATTCTCTTCATCCTTTAGCTCGTAATGAATTGCTACTCGTAGAGAGGGTAGCTCTATTTCAAGAGGGAGTACCGCCTCCGTACCAAATACCAATGCGTACGGCATTGTGTTAGTGGTTGTTTTGAATGTAGTTCGATACGCCTAAAGAGCTTCATGCAGTCTCTCATGCCAGTCCTTCTTATTTCGAGACACCGTCTTTTTTACGATCTTTGTCAAGGTCTTGTTGAAAGCGTCAGCTAGACCGTTAGCCCAGAGATTATAGACTGAGGAGTATCTCCAGTCTATGTTATACTGTTGTGCGAAGCGGCTGATCTTGTGGCTTCTGTAGGCTGGCCCGTTATCGGAGATAATCCGTCGCAGAATACCGAACCGATAAATGACATGTGTCTTGAAGAAATGGAGGATATTCTCCGTCTTCACTTCCCTCAGCGGTACTGCTTCTGCCCATTTGGAGAAGTAATCAGTTGTCGCCAAAATAAATTGGTGTCCTCTGGACGATGCTGGTTCGATGGGGCCGATTATGTCAGTCCCCCACATTTCGAACGGCCAGCTAGCCACTGTTAGATGTAGTGGATTCGGATGCTGATGGATAAATTCCTCATGGATCTGGCACGAGTGGAATTGCTTCGCGTACTCGATGCAGTCTTGGATCATCATGGGCCAATAGTAGCCCATCCTTTTAATCTTCAGTTTCATCTTCGACCCGGCTTGGTGAGAACCGCAGAGTCCGTCGTGAGTTTCTTGGACTACTCTCCTTGCCTCTTCAAGTCCTAGGCATCTTAGCCATAGAGAATCAAATGATCTCTTATATAGAGTATCATTGACGAAGGCGAAAGACAGAGCTCGTTTCATAAGCTGGTGTCTTGAGGACGCATCTTCAGGTGTTCGACGGGATTTGAAGTAGACTATAAAGACTTCTCTCCAATTCTCAACCTTTTCCTGGTCTTTTATTTGCAGAGTCATTTGCTCAGTCGCTTCCTTTTCTTCGGACGACACCGGAGATATTTCTGCCGGTGCAAGAACCCGACGGCTTTGCACAACGATCCTCACGTCATCGAGGTTTTCGTCAGCCAATTCTTTAGCGAGCTTGGCTAATGCATCTGCTTTGCTATTTTCCGCGTGCGGTATGCTTTCCAGGGTATAGAAAGGAATTTGGGTCAGCAGTTGCTGCACCCTCTCGCCGTACTTCACCAACTCTAGTTTGCACGTTTGATAGTCGCCATTTACTCAACTAATGACCGGCTGGGAGTCTCCGTATAAGAGGAGGTTTTCAATTCCCATGTCGATAGCGATCTCAAGACCTGCTATCAAAGCTTCGTATTCGGCCTCATTATTTGTCCTCGGTTCTGTTAAGGAGAAGGCAAAGCGCATTATTCCTCCTTGGGGAGTTATGAAGATGAGGGCTACCCCGGATTTGATTATGGGGGTGCTTTGTTTGTGCTTCTTCATGGAAGATGCCCTATCGAAGTAGAGTTCCCATCGGGTGTCACTTTCTCTTCTCTCTCCGTCGATCATGTCAAACGCGTGCTCGTCGGGAAATTCGCAGTTCAAAGGAGAATCGGCAGGTATCGGATGTTCAGTGAGGAAGTCGGCGATAGCCTGGCCTTTTACCGCCTTGAGGGGACGATAAGTTATCGAGAACTCCATCAAGAGCAGGGCCCATTTAGCGAGTCGTCCCGTTAATATAGCCTTTGACATCAAATACTTGAGAGGATCCACCTTTGATATGAGATGGACCTCATGTGCCAACGCATAGTGTCTGAGCTTTGTTATCGCGAAGATCAACGCCAGGCAGTGTTTTTCAATGAGAGAGTAATTGTTATCTGCCCCCAGGAGAACTCGACTCAAATAGTAGAGGGCTCCCTCCTTCCCTTGGTCGTTCTCTTGTGCCCATAGCGCGCCTAAAGAACCTTCGAGGGCAGTTGTATACAGAATGAGGGGTTTTCCCTTGACTGGAGCGGTTAGCACCGGAGGATTCTGTAGGTATTGCTTGATTTCGTCCAGTGCGCCTTGGCATTTGCGATCCCAGACGAGCAGGGTTCCCTTCTTCATCAAGTGACTGTAGGGGCGGCACTTTCCGGAGAGGTTGGCTATAAATCGCCGGATATACACGAGCTTCCCTTGGAGAGACCGCAGTTGCTTGAGAGTCTTTGGTGGAGGCATTTCCATGATCGCCTTGATCTTCGACGGGTCTATTTCGATATCTCGGTGTCGGACGACGAATCCCAGGAACTTGCCTGAGGACACCCCGAATGCGCATTTGAGAGGGTTTATCTTCAAGTTGTATTTCCGAAGGCGTTGAAACACGATCTTCAGATGCTCTAGATGTTCCTCATATGATTTGCTTTTCACCACAAGATCGTCAATATAGCATTCGACGATTTCATGTATGAGGTCGTCGAAAATCTTCGTCATGGCCCTCTGATAGGTGGCACCGGCGTTCTTTAGACCGAAAGGCATCACCTTGTAGCAGAATATGCCCAAAGGGGTCCGGTAAGCGGTATACTTTTGGTCCTCGGGATGCATCTTTATCTGATTGTATCCTGACGAGCCGTCCATGAAGGAGAAAACTTCGTGAGTGGACATGTTATCTATCATCAGCTCAGTGACCGGTACTGGAAAGTCGTCCTTTGGACAAGCTTTGTTGAGATCCCGAAAGTCCACACATATGCGCACCGTCTCATTTTTCTGCATCACCGGGACAATGTTGGCGATCCATTCAGGATACTGAACTTCTTGGATGAAGCCGGAGTCGATTAGCTTCTTGACCTCGGTGTTGATGCTCATATTAAGTTCGAGCCTCATTCTTCTCGGTGCTTGTTTAATCGGCTTGATGTCCGGGGAAATCGCCAATTTGTGGACAACAATCTCTGGATCGAGTCCCGGCATCTCTGAATAGTTCCATGCAAAACAATCTTTATACTGCATGAGCACGTCTTTAAGCGTAACCACCTTTTCTTCAGACAATATCTCACTGACGAATGTCGGCCGCGGGTCGCTTGCCGTCCCCAAGTTGATCTTCTTGAGGTTATCTGCAGTAGTATGTATCCCATCTTCCAGTTCTTTTGACGCCGGTGGAAACTCTGAGATCACCTTGTCATCATCGTTTTTGAAGCACCAGGGGAGGTCATCCATATTCTCGGGTCCTTCTTCTGATAGCGTTATCATATGAAAAGTACGAGATCGCTTCCAAGACCGATGTTGATCTGGTTCTGCTCTCATGGTTTTCGGTTCATGCTTCTGCGGCGGGGTTATTCTCCAGCTGCTGGATAGAGCGAACCTGCCGAGTTGATATTGGTCTTCGACCCAGTTCTTGAAGGTGAAGCAGTCTTCGAGAGGATGCCCTTTTGCTTGGTGATAGGAACAATAGCCTGGGTGAGAGACCTCGTATGCTTGCTCGGGGTGCTTAGACTCCGGGAGTGTCATCATCTGGTGCTTCATGACAAGATCGAATATCTTCTTTGTCTTGTCTTGAGGAAAAGAATATTCTCGACCCATCTTCTTTATAAGAGACGAATCTTGGTTGCTCGATTCTTGATCGCGTGGCTTCTTTTCCCCGCTTTGTCGCTGTCTAACGCTTTTCCCGTTCTTTGGTTTATTTTTGCCTCTACGTCAGGTCTTCTGTATGACGGGTTGGCGACGAAGGGTATCGTCACTTTCTACAGCCCGCTGAAGGAGGCGCTGCGTCTTGGCTTTCTCGTAGATGGCCATTTTGCGATTATGATCGTCTCGAACCTTTTGACCCGCTTCCCTTATAAGCTTGTCCATCTGCTCTTCGAACGACGGACTTGGTATTTTCACGACGGGACCTCGTTTTGGTTCAGGGTTAGCATCGTCCCATAGAGCATCTCCTTCTTCATCAAAGTCATGTATGACGTAGCAGTCACGGAATGGCTCCCGTTTCTTGGATTGAACATATCCAAGCCTGATCGTTTCCATTCTCCCGTTGGGCAACTTTCGTTGAGTTCCGGGGACGTTCTAGATCCTGTTATAGAACCGTGCTTGTCGAGCAGTTTGCTTAAGAGGTACACCTTGGCGTCTCAAGAGCCTCTTCAGTCCTTCTGTGTAGTATCTGGACAGACGGATGGGCTGGAGCCTGTCAAGTGTAGAATCCGCACCATTCCAAATTTCCTTCTCCACTTTGGTTTCCGTGGATCGATAAAAGAGGATCGCCTTTTCATCATTTCTCCTGGGCGGAATGTAGAATGTCTGCAGTTCCTGCACACTATAAGTTTCAAGTGTGTCGAGATCTTTGTAATGCTCCCGTGGAACCATGGCGACTGGCAAATTTTGATCTTCATCAGTGAATGCTTGTATCGATGGTCGGGCAGAGAATACGGCATTGACCTCATCTTCCGAGTCGCTGGCAAAGATCAACATAGGGATGGACGGTCCCGGCTTGTTGCATTGGGGCGGCCCTGAATAAACTATCTCTTCTTCCTCCTCGGTATCACTCCTGAAAACCGGAATAGTAGTGATGGCTTTGTTCTTCGGTTTGTGACATCTTTCCGTGTCCTCAAAATCTGGTAAGAAGTATTTTGCATCTTCGTACTTTCGGACTTCGTTCACGGAGAATGGATTCAGCTCTCCGATTACGGTATACTCGAGACCATCCTTGAAATACTTCATACACTGATGTTGTGTAGAAGGGATAATGTTGTACTCGTGTAACTAAGGCCTGCTGTAACACCCGAGCCCAATAATACTATTTCTGATACTAGTTGAGCGTTATACATTGCTCATTTCAATTATCTTGCTTGTTTGGTGATTTTGCTAAATTTTAACCGGCTAAGTCATTTTTCGCCTATAACAAATTTAACACCTAAAATGAAATTAAAAATATCCATACTGGCCTACTCGTCGCCACTAGTCGTGTGGTAGCGTCCGCGCGTCGAGATTTCGTCCCGTTCGATGAAACGGGCAAGTTTGGACGACTACGCACGCGTGCAAGTGTCCGACTTGGGGGCATGCATTTTAATCATAAGACACCTCATTTTAAAATTTGGAACCCGCTTAAAATCCTATTATTTGAATTTGAAACATTTGGGCGCAACCCGGGCGCGATTTGGAAATGTTTCATTTAGCGCCGAAAAGCCCATTTAATTAAATAATCTAAAACGATATAAAATATATTACTGTTTCTAAATAACGTTTCAAATCCTTTAAAATCTTTTTAAAATTTTCCTTTTAAAACTTCCCAGCCAATCACGAGGGATTAAATCCCTCGTGGGCCCCACCAACCCACTCTCTCTCTCTCTTCGTCTCTCTATCTCTCTCTAATCTCACACTCTCTCTCTCTCCTAAAATCTTTCTCTCCCTCTCTCCTATAACTCTCTTTCTCTCTCTATTTTATATATGGGCAACTGTTCACTCATCTCCCCAGAGAGAGAACTCGCGAGAACCCTAAACCCACAGAACCCTTCTCGTCGCCGTCGCCGCCGCAGTCCCCGCGCCGACAACACCACCACCACCGTCTTCCTCGCCTCCTCGGCCTCGACAGCACCCCTTCCTCCTCTCCTCCCTCCTTCCAGAGCCTGCAGCTGCACCCGACGCCACCACCTGCACGCAGTGCTCGCCGTCGCCGCCGCCGCCCATCGCCGACGACGCCAGAGTCTTCCTCCCTTCACCCTCGTCCCGACCTCCTCATCTTCCTCCTCCTTCCCTCGCCGGCGCTGCCACAAACCCGAGCCTAACCCTAGCACCTAACCACTGTCACCGGGAAAGTCGCCGTCGACCCTCGCCGTCGTTGCCAGAGCCACCGCCGACCACCTCCTTCTCCCCCTGAACACCAGATCAGGCCAGCACCCCCTCTACTCACCGCACCATCCCTTTCCAGCGACCCCAGCAACTTTCAGCCTTGGCTGCCGCCGTCGCTGCTTCGCCGGCGCCCCATCGCCGTTGAACCCGTCGTGGTTGCCCCCTGGTTATCCCTGTAAGCCTCTTCACCATCTCCCTTCGCGTATCCCTTCGCTGATCGTTTTATCGCTTTGATTTGCATTTGCTAACATAGTCGCCGTTTTGACATTTCGCCGGATTCCGGCCGTGCCGACGACTGGACCCGACTCTCCAGCGAAGTACTCTGGTCCGTGTGGTCCCGCTATTCGCTGTTTGGACTCGATCCGTGGTCCGTGCATCCGTCGCGTGTTTTCCGCCGACGCTACGTTCGTGTTTTCCGGTTTGCGAAACCGTCGAGGCAAGTATCCGAATACTTGCTCTAACATGCTAATATACAAGATCAAGTCTTGCTATACATTTAATTATCATATTATTAACCACACAGTTGATGGTAATATCGTTATTATTGTATAACTTAGAATTGACGGTTGCAATTATCATTAACATTGAATCATTATAGTAGCTTCATGTAATTAATTGGTCTGCTATTAATCCATGCCTTAACTAACTAAACCAATTAGATCGTCCTTGCTTTATTTGTTAGATCATCCATGTGACAATTATTTATGCTTTAGTTTTAATTTCATATAGCTCCATTACTTTATGTTATTGATATTGCTTTACCTTGTGATTATTGCACCCCAAGGGTGCTCGAACCTGTTAATATTATACAACTGCACCAGATTAATGCGCCATTGTGATTAAATGAACTATTATTGCTGTTTACTTTAAATTCCTGCTGCTGTTCCTTATTCGATTGTATACCTGTTGTGAGCACACCTTCGATTACATTACATATTGACTCGACCTTGCTACACATGACATATATATATACATACCGACTCAACCTGTTGTACCACGACCTGACTTGTTACCTGATCTCATGCCTAATGCCAACAAACCTGACTTGGGGTCCTCATGGACCATTCCCGTTGTCTATCCAGACAAACTTGCTTTTACCTGATCCTGTGTTGGCATTAGTTCTTGATTACTGAATACCTGACCTGACATACATAACTTGGGGGTATGGGGAAATCAAAGTTGAAACCGACTTGTAACTCAACAGTTCGATACCTGTTCTGATCAGTCTTACGGGCTTGGCCAGCCCCGGAGTGATGATGCTGACATCACTCGCCCATCCTGCTACCTATTACTGCCTAGCGGCACGTCTCGGATTCAGCCCCGAGAATCTTGACCGTGGTCCCGGGCACGCATGGGATACTATTGAGTTACATCGACGAGTCACCAATTGATTTCAAAGACTTTAGAGTAGAAACCGGATAGGACAGTTTAGTTACCACTGCACATTACCCTGCACTGTTATTTCATAGTACTGCTTTATTCATGTTCATCCCTGCATTGCTTATTACCATGTTCATATTATATTATTGGTTGACATGACGCGCTGACGTCTGGGTTTTGCATGGCCTAGATTCTTTGCCACTGTCGACGACCGAGCAGGAGTACTTCAGCCAGCAGGCTGATCTGTGAGTTCCATAGTGATTAGTTTATTTATTTCATTTCATTTCCAGATGTGAGCCCGCATTATGGGACGTACTATTTATTTATTGTATTGGATCATTTGCTTCCGCACTTATTGTTTATTGACTCTTGTTATTATGGATTTGGACATGTGTTAGATTAGTTTATTTATCTTGTTCTTGATGTCTCTACAACCGTAATGTGACTGTGGATGGATACTTCCTACCCACAGGTAGTATGGTTGGCTATGTCACGTGCCCAATCTTGCGTACTCTGGGAAGCGGGGCGTGACATGGTTCTTTTGGTATCAGAGCCATAGGTTAGTTGGGTTGATTCTTTTGTAGTTGGGTATTGTACCCGATACACGAATCAGAATACCCGTGCTTAGGAAACATGTCCTGCCACCTTGACCGTTTTACCATCCTTGAATCATTCTTCCGGATCATGTCGACATGCAAACTTACTTTGCATTTGTCAACTCGAAAACCTAATTTCTTGTTATCTCTAGGACTTAGGCGACTTGGGTGGAGTTAAGTAATTGCGGCTATGATACCGCGGCATAGCTACAATGCGGTACTCTATTTAAGTATCTTGGAGTTCTAGCCTTGATCCACATTCAGAATCTATCATCATGCTAATGTTGGGTGTTTTGAGTTCAGGATTATGACAGGTAAGAGGTTGAAGACGTACCGGAGGCGTGTGAACGAAGCCGCCATGCTTGGAGTGATAAGAGGAATGCTGGAAATCAAAGAGACAGACTGAACTGATCCAGCAACAGCAGATTCGTTTCAGGAAGGTTTGCAGATCGTTCAGCAGTCTGTAAACAACGATGGAACTGGACCAGTCGAACGAGTAAGGACCGTAGCAGATTTCAGACTTTGGGTCCGTCTACATTTACTGGTTTAAAGGAGCTGTTACCAGCCGAGCAGAGGCTAGTGACACGGAGAATTTGCTGATTGCGGCACAGATCCCAGAGGACAAGAGAGTTGTTGTGGTGCGCTTTCAGCTAGTGGTTTACGCCGAGAGTGATGGCTTGTGGAGGAGACCCGTTTGCCCAAGCCAAATCAGTTGGGCTGTTTTCTCTAAAAGTTTCCTGGAGAAATTCTTCCCGCGGACTGCACGGGAGGAAATGAAAGAGAAGTTCATCGGACCAAGGCAGAATGGAGCGCCATGGACGCGCATGCAGCAGAATGGACGAGACTCAAAAGTCTCGCTGGACCTTTCGCAGCCAACGATGCAGACAGCAGTTGCGGTAAGGAAGCAATTCTGTCGGGCCAGTCGAGTTTAGGGCTAGGCCGACAAACAGTGTTCTTGCGGCAATGGAAGTTGATAGTAATGAAGAGCCGGTAGTTGTTCGCGACTTTATAGATGTATTTGAGGATATATCGGGCTTACCGCCGACGCGAGACGTGGAGTTCGCGATTGACCTTATTCTTGGTGCATCGCCAGTATCAAAATCTTATTATCCGATGGCACCAGTGGAATTGGAAGAAGTTAAGAAACAGGTTGGTGAATTACTCGAGAAGGGTTGGATTCGAAGCAGCAACTCGCCTTGGGGAGCTCCAGTTCTTTTAGTAAAGAAGAAGGATGGCACGAGAAGGATGTGCATTGATTATCGAGAATTGAACCGGGTGACTATTAAGAACAAGTACCCGATCCCTCGCATTGGAGAATTTTTGAGCAGCTTAGTGGCGCGAGAGTATTCTCGAAACTGGATTTACGATCCGGATATCATCAGGTCCGAGTGAAAGCAGAAGACATTTGCAAGACGGCTTTTCGAACTCGATATGGACATTTCGAGTATCTGGTGATGCCGTTCGGAGTGACGAATGCGCCGACAATATTCATGGATTTAATGAACAGAATCTTTTCACCATTCTTGGACCAGTTTATTGTGGTATTCATTGACGATATTCTGGTATACTCGAAGAGTCCGGAGGAACATGCTGAGCATTTAAAGATCGCACTGCAGACGCTGAGACAGGAGAAATTGTATGCGAAGATGAGTAAGTGCGAATTCTGGCTGGAAGAAGTGAAGTTTCTGGGACATGTCGTGTCGGGCGATGGAATCGCCGTCGATCCCGAGAAGATTGCAGCGGTTCGAGTTTGGCCTATTCCAAGAAGCGTGGCTGAGATAAGAAGTTTCCTTGGTTTGGCCGGATACTACAGGAGATTTGTGGAGAACTTCGCTCGTTTGGCAGAGCCGTTAACCAAGCTTACGCGCAAGGAGGTACCTTTTGTTTGGACGGATGGATGTGCATTGGCCTTCGAGACATTGAAGCAGAAGTTGATAATCGCCCCTATCCTGACCGTACCCGATAATTCAGGAGGACTGGTGTTTCACAACGACGCATCTGGAAAGGGATTGGGATGTGTTTTGATACAGAATGGGAAGGTCGTAGCTTACGCATCGAGACAACTGAAGACTCATGAGAAGAATTATCCGACTCATGACTTGGAGCTTGCGGCCGTGATCTTCGCCTTGAAGATTTGGAGACACTATCTTTTGGGCGAGAGAGTCGAAGTCTTTACAGATCACAAGAGTTTGAAGTATGTGTTCACTCAGAAGGAGTTGAACATGAAGCAACGCAGATGGTTGGAGCTGATGACCGGCTACGACCTTGATCTTAAGTACCATCCGGAAAAAGTTAACGTCGTACCGGATGCGCTTAGTCGGTTACCAGCGATTCAGGTATTGACCGCGCAGAGGGAGATCATTGCGGATTTTCGGAGATTTGACTTGGAGGTTGTGCTACCACATGCTATGGGACAGTTGATGCAGTTGCAAGTACAGTCGTCCTTAGTTGAGAAGAGTAAAGCGGCACAATCGCAGGATCCTAGGCTGCAAAAGTTTCGAGAGCAGGTTGAAGCCGGACTGCGAACCGATTTACTGATCCACGAAGATGGTTCGTTGAGGTATGGTAGCCGTGTGTGTGCCAAAAGGGGATGTGCGTGAAGAGCTTATGAAGGAGGCACACAGTTCAGCTTACTCTGTACATCCAGGAGGGACAAAGATGTACCGAGATATTCGACGGCACTTCTGGTGGGAAGGTATGAAACGGGAGATTGCTCGCTTCGTGGCGAAGTGCTTGGTGTGTCAGCAAGTCACGGCTGAACACCAAAGGGTTGCTGGTTTGTTGCAACCACTTCCGATTCCTCAGTGGAAGTGGGAACATATCACCATGGATTTCGTGACGGCTTTACCGCGGAGTCCAAAGGGCAACAATGCAGTATGGGTGATTGTCGATCGGTTGACCAAGGCAGCTCACTTTATTCCTTTTCGGGTTGGTCAATCGACGGAGACTTTGGCAGAGCGGTACATGCAGGAGATTGTAAGATTGCATGGAGTACCGGTGAGCATCGTGTCCGACCGGGACACTCGGTTCTTGTCGCACTTCTGGAGGAGTTTACAAGAAAGTTTGGGGACTCGATTGAAGTTTAGCACAGCTTATCATCCTCAAACTGATGGACAATCGGAGAGAACGATCCAGACCCTTGAAGATATGTTGAGGGCTTGCATGTTGGACTTCAAAGGTTCTTGGGAGGATCATCTACACCTGGTGGAGTTTTCGTACAACAATAGCTTCCAAGCGACTATTCAGATGGCTCCGTTTGAAGCGTTGTATGGTCGTAAGTGCCGTTCACCTGTTTGTTGGGATGATGTTGGTGAACGAAGGTTACTAGGACCAGATTTGGTGGTACAGACAGTCGAGAAGGTGAATACAATCAGGAAGCATATGAAGGTAGCTCAAGACAGACAGAAAAGTTGGGCTGACACGTCAAGAAGACCTCTAGAGTTCGCCGTGGGTGATTTGGTATTTCTGAAGATATCACCGACTAGAGGGGTGATTCGCTTTGGGAGTCGGGGAAAGCTTAGTCCTCGATTCGTTGGACCCTTCGAGATATTGGAGCGTGTTGGAGAGGTAGCGTACCGTTTGGCGTTACCACAGTCATTGGCAGGAGTGCACGATGTGTTTCATGTATCTCAACTACGGAGGTATGTTCGCGATGAAACTCACGTCTTGGATCATTCGGAGTTGACTGTACGGGAGGACCTAACTTTTGAGGAGCGACCGGTTGAAATCAAGGATCGAAGAGAAAAGGTTCTTAAGAACAAGGTTATCCCTCTTGTGCTAGTTTCTTGGGGTAATCGATTGCATGGAGAATCCACTTGGGAGCGAGAAGACGAGATCCGGCAGAAGTTTCCTTACCTTTTCCTGTAGTTAGCTATCTTGTATTCTTGGAATTTCGAGGACGAAATTCTTTTTGTAGTAGGGTATGATGTAACACCCGAGCCCAATAATACTATTTCTGATACTAGTTGAGCGTTATACATTGCTCATTTCAATTATCTTGCTTGTTTGGTGATTTTGCTAAATTTTAACCGGCTAAGTCATTTTTCGCCTATAACAAATTTAACACCTAAAATGAAATTAAAAATATCCATACTGGCCTACTCGTCGCCACTAGTCGCGTGGTAGCGTCCGCGCGTCGAGATTTCGTCCCGTTCGATGAAACGGGCAAGTTTGGACGACTACGCGCGCGTGCAAGTGTCCGACTTGGGGGCATGCATTTTAATTATAAGACACCTCATTTTAAAATTTGGAACCCGCTTAAAATCCTATTATTTGAATTTGAAACATTTGGGCGCAACCCGGGCGCGATTTGGAAATGTTTCATTTAGCGCCGAAAAGCCCATTTAATTAAATAATCTAAAACGATATAAAATATATTACTGTTTCTAAATAACGTTTCAAATCCTTTAAAATCTTTTTAAAATTTTCCTTTTAAAACTTCCCAGCCAATCACGAGGGATTAAATCCCTCGTGGGCCCCACCAACCCACTCTCTCTCTCTCTTCGTCTCTCTATCTCTCTCTAATCTCACTCTCTCTCTCTCTCCTAAAATCTCTCTCTCCCTCTCTCCTATAACTCTCTCTCTCTCTCTATTTTATATATGGGCAACTGTTCACTCATCTCCCCAGAGAGAGAACTCACGAGAACCCTAAACCCACAGAACCCTTCTCGTCGCCGTCGCCGCCGCAGTCCCCGCGCCGACAACACCACCACCACCGTCTTCCTCGCCTCCTCGGCCTCGACAGCACCCCTTCCTCCTCTCCTCCCTCCTTCCAGAGCCTGCAGCTGCACCCGACGCCACCACCTGCACGCAATGCTCGCCGTCGCCGCCGCCTCCCATCGCCGACGACGCCAGAGTCTTCCTCCCTTCACCCTCGTCCCGACCTCCTCATCTTCCTCCTCCTTCCCTCGCCGGCGCTGCCACAAACCCGAGCCTAACCCTAGCACCTAACCACTGTCACCGGGAAAGTCGCCGTCGACCCTCGCCGTCGTTGCCAGAGCCACCGCCGACCACCTCCTTCTCCCCCTGAACACCAGATCAGGCCAGCACCCCTTCTACTCACCGCACCATCCCTTTCCAGCGACCCCAGCAACTTTCAGCCTTGGCTGCCGCCGTCGCTGCCTCGCCGGCGCCCCATCGCCGTCGAACCCGTCGTGGTTGCCCCCTGGTTATCCCTGTAAGCCTCTTCACCATCTCCCTTCGCGTATCCCTTCGCTGATCGTTTTCTCGCTTTGATTTGCATTTGCTAACATAGTCGCCATTTTGACATTTCGCCGGATTCCGGCCGTGCCGACGACTGGACCCGACTCTCCAGCGAAGTACTCTGGTCCGTGTGGTCCCGCTGTTCGCTGTTTGGACTCGATCCGTGGCCTGTGCATCCGTCGCGTGTTTTCCGCCGACGCTACGTTCGTGTTTTCCGGTTTGCGAAACAGTCGAGGCAAGTATCCGAATACTTGCTCTAACATGCTAATATACAAGATCAAGTCTTGCTATACATTTAATTATCATATTATTAACCACACAGTTGATGGTAATATCGTTATTATTGTATAACTTAGAATTGACGGTTGCAATTATCATTAACATTGAATCATTATAGTAGCTTCATGTAATTAATTGGTCTGCTATTAATCCATGCCTTAACTAACTAAACCAATTAGATCGTCCTTGCTTTATTTGTTAGATCATCCATGTGACAATTATTTATGCTTTAGTTTTAATTTCATATAGCTCCATTACTTTATGTTATTGATATTGCTTTACCTTGTGATTATTGCACCCCAAGGGTGCTCGAACCTGTTAATATTATACAACTGCACCAGATTAATGCGCCATTGTGATTAAATGAACTATTATTGCTGTTTACTTTAAATTCCTGCTGCTGTTCCTTATTCGATTGTATACCTGTTGTGAGCACACCTTCGATTACATTACATATTGACCCGACCTTGCTACACATGACATATATATATACATACCGACTCAACCTGTTGTACCACGACCTGACTTGTTACCTGATCTCATGCCTAATGCCAACAAACCTGACTTGGGGTCCTCATGGACCATTCCCGTTGTCTATCCAGACAAACTTGCTTTTACCTGATCCTGTGTTGGCATTAGTTCTTGATTACTGAATACCTGGCCTGACATACATAACTTGGGGGTATAGGGAAATCAAAGGTGAAACCGACTTGTAACTCAACAGTTCGATACCTGTTCTGATCAGTCTTACGGGCTTGGCCAGCCCCGGAGTGATGATGCTGACATCACTCGCCCATCCTGCTACCTATTACTGCCTAGCGGCACGTCTCGGATTCAGCCCCGAGAATCTTGACCGTGGTCCCGGGCACGCACGGGATACTATTGAGTTACATCGACGAGTCACCAATTGATTTCAAAGACTTTAGAGTAGAAACCGGATAGGACAGTTTAGTTACCACTGCACATTACCCTGCACTGTTATTTCATAGTACTGCTTTATTCATGTTCATCCCTGCATTGCTTATTACCATGTTCATATTATATTATTGGTTGACATGACGCGCTGACGTCTGGGTTTTGCATGGCCCAGATTCTTTGCCATTGTCGACGACCGAGCAGGAGTACTTCAGCCAGCAGGCTGATCTGTGAGTTCCATAGTGATTAGTTTATTTATTTCATTTCATTTCCAGATGTGAGCCCGCATTATGGGACGTACTATTTATTTATTGTATTGGATCATTTGCTTCCGCACTTATTGTTTATTGACTCTTGTTATTATGGATTTGGACATGTGTTAGATTAGTTTATTTATCTTGTTCTTGATATCTCTACAACCGTAATGTGACTGTGGATGGATACTTCCTACCCACAGGTAGCATGGTTGGCTATGTCACGTGCCCAATCTTGCGTACTCTGGGAAGCGGGGCGTGACACCTGCCGAGCAAAGCATTGTAGCACGTCTTGGCGTCAATGACATGAAACTTAATGTCCGTGACAAGCAGCCCAAAGCGTAATGTCAATATTACAGCCCAAGCGTTCGTGATGACTGGGAGTCAAATCTGGAGATGGTGATTTTATCATGAGCGAGGTGCTGAATGCTCATGCAGATTTCCTTCAACACTCTCACGTTGAGGAGATTGACGGAAAACCCATTGTCAACCAGGATTTTGGCTATCTTGATATCATGACAGTATCCGGAGACATAAAGGGGACGGTTATGCTCGCATGTCCCAAGGAGGAGATCTTCATCGCTGAAGGTGATATCGGCTGTGTGCACTTCTTCCAGCCTGTCCTTCGTCTTTTCTTCGGGGAGGAAACCTTGGAATTGTTCAGGCTCCTGCAACGCCTTGATCAGCGAATCTCTTGCCTCTTTGGATAGCAGACGGGCGTCGAGAATGCTGAGCTGCGAGGGTATCTTCGTCAGGTATGCCAGAACGTTGTAATCCACCTTACTTTTCTTGGGTGGGTCCTTGGCTGCCAGCTCTTCGACGACTCGATCATCAAGGGCGATATCCTCAGGGACTTTTTCTTTCCCTTTATTCTTTTTGTTCGACCCCTCGTTTACGGGCCCGAGATTCTTTTCGGGCAGCGTACGATTGCGCAGCTGGATATTTTCATAGCTCTTCGGTTCTTCCTCTTTTCCCGACGTGGATTCTTTGAAGAGAGGGCCAAGAGTCATTTCTTCGTCAGAGTCGCTCCTGAAGGTAAGAACTTGCGATCCCTCGCAGTCAACCATATGACAGTTGCCGGTAGTTCCTTTACGCTCCTCGGTCGTATTTCTTTGCTTCCGATGAGTTTTGCGTTTCATTCGCTTGAAATGTTGCCGGTGAGCAACATATCCCTGCCACCATCTTTTAAAAGCGTTGCACTCTTCAGTGGGGTACGCAATCTTTCGATGATATAAGCAGTAGCTAGGATGTGTTTCCACTTCACCAAGAATGTTTCCTTCGGAGGGTGGCAGCTTCATTCCCATCGATATGGCTTTGTCGAACCTCTTCCTCGTCTTGAACCTGCTTTTATTTGCGGCGGATGTACTTTGATCTGTCGGGGGTGTTTCAACCCTTTCGTCCAGTTGCCGGCGTATGGATTTTTCGAATATGGCCATCTCACGCTCTCGATCGGCTTTGCTTTTCAGAAGAGCTTCATTTAGGAACGCATCAATCATTTCGTCTGATGGCCCTAGAAGTTCCGGCTCAGGATTTGCTCCCAATATCTTTGTGTAAGGAGCTTCTTCATCGTCTATCGACGAGTGAGAGATCACATGGCAATTTGCCACATAATCTTCAGGTTCATCCGACGAGTCTTCTCCATTGTCATCATCTCCGTCCTCAAGGACGTGTTTGAGAAATTCTTGGAGCATGACTAGAGCCCGCGCTTTTTGATTATATTCTTCCAACGCATCAATATGTTTTTGCAGGTCCGTGCGCTTGTCACCAGGATTCACGGGCTTCTTGGAGTTCTTCTTCTTTTTCGAAGACTTTGACGGCTGGGTGTAGGCGCTTTGACTATCACCACCAATTTTTGGAGTTGGGCGTGGCTTCAGCATTCCCTCGATAATCTCGGGTTCCAGCGGATTCTTCCACCTGATTGCCGGCCACGTTTGAAGATCCTTCAGCATTCTTTTAGTTTTTACTGAAAGAGCGACCTCCCATGGAGCTTCTTCTATGAAAGTGCATGATGCCCCCGGTGTGTCCGTCTTCTTGGGAGCGTGTGGCTGTGGTGGGTTCACCTTCCAATTCTCAGACAGCGCAAACTTGCCCTGTTGGTATTGGTCTTCGATCCAGCCTTTAAAGATGAAGCAATTTTCAATTGGATGGCTTACCATTTGATGGTAGGGGCAATAATTGGGGCCATTAGCCTCGCCGGGTTGCAACGGTCGTTTTGGATTCGGCAGATTGATAAGCCTGTTGCGCACCGCTAGCTTGAACAATATCTTCGTTTTGTCCTGGGGAAATGAATAAGGGCGCTTCATCTTCTCATTATAGAATTTCCGCCTCTCGTCTAGTCGATCCGCTAATTTTGGACCACTGTGCTGCTGTTGAGTATTCGCAACGAATGTCGCCTTCCCTTTATCCTTTTCATTCCGCGGCTCCGTCTTTGAAGGGGATGGTCAATGACCTATCTGGTCCATTTGGGCCAGTTTGTCGATCAAGGCCTGGAAGGTGGTGGGCTTGAAAAACATCATAAATTGCGAGATGGTTGCATGAGGGTCCAGAGTGCCCATGAACATACCCACCGCCGGTGCTTCTTCAATGCGCTGTTCGCATTTCTACCACAGATTCCGCCATCGGATTGCGTATTGAACCCACGTCTCACCTGGCTTCACCCTGGCATTGATCAATGCCGTTATTGGGGTGCGTTCACTAGCACCCGCGAATCGCTGGGTGAATAACAACTCCATTTCCGCAAATGTCTTGACGGAGTCGTTTGGAAGTTCGGAGTACCATTCGAACGCCGTCTCCGACAAGCTGCCAACAAACTGACGGAGCAAAAGTTTATCATCACCCCCAGTGTTGCCGCAAAGAGCCCTGAACTGGGCGACATGTTGATGGGGATTTCCTGTCCTCTTGTACACATGGAATTTAGGGATCGTATATCCCGGCGGATACTTTATTTGATCATACCAGCTTGGGTATGGTCGTCCAGTTTTAACGACTTGGCCGGTCGCTTCATTCGCCTGGTGAGCTCGTATTTGCTGGGCTATATAGTCATCCAGAGCAGCCTTGGAGATGGTTTCCTCTTTGGCTGCTGAAAGAGCCGGAGGAGGGTTTGATATCTCCCCTCTGTCGTCTTTAATAATGATCGGAGGGTGTTCAGCTGGAGGATCTGGCTATAACATCATCCTGACCATGTCTTGGAAGAGAAGCGCCATTCGTTTTATATTGGCAGCTTGTTCTGCTGCTTCTCTGTCCTTCTTTTTGAGGACTCTGCGGAGGAAGTCAGCATCAGTTTCCTGTTCGTGACGCTGCTCTAATGATGCCTCTGGGCTTTCTTTTGGCCCGGTGAGTGCGGCCATTTGCGTCAGCATTTCCTGAAGCTTCTGTTGCTGCTCCTGGGCTTTTGTCACGGATCGGGTGAGTGGTCGGTGACCCGTCGAAGCGCGACTTTCCTCTTTTCTGGAAGCCATGTAAACAGTATGCACCATTATGCCCCCAGACTTGGGGCGTTTAGGCTCAGCGTCTTTGTGGTCTGCCGTAGTCACAGGGGCTTTCTCCGGCCTCCTTCTCTTTTGAGTGGTTGATGTTGAGGGGGCCGTTGCAGCGGGCACCCAGGTAGTTGTTGTCCTTTGCGGCTTGACAGGACGGTTCTCTTCCAGCTGAACCTTCATCTTCTTCTATCGGCGAGGATAATCTTGATCAATCACCGACTCCTGGACCCGTCGCCAGACTTTGTAAACCTTGGAGAACAGCCGCTGAGGGGGCTGCTTCGGCTTTTTCTGTAACACTCTCCACGGGTGGAGGATATCTTTTCAGTACGGCGGTAGGAGAGTTCCTATGCACCTTGTTCAGCAATTCAAAGCTGTTCCCAGTTGGAACAGCAGCATTGACTTCCACCGTTGGGGCTGGTGGAGTTAGCCCAGAGGGGGAGTTGCCCCCAGCCTTCCTTACTCGGCGCCAGTGGCGACGTCGAGCGCGTCGAGCTGTTGGGATTGTTTCAGCTTGAGGGGTGACTTCGTCTTGCTCCCTGTTCAGGTGAGGCGCTGCTGGTACCAGCCTCTTGAAGACCGAGGTCTGTCCAGTAGCAGTGTCTAGCCTGTCAAATACAGACTTTTGAGCAGGAGCGGGAGCCGGAGTGAGAGCCGGAACAGTCGGTCTTGTGAAGACCGACCCTTTAGCAGGAGAACCCGCCTTGATGACTTCGGAAGCAGGGATGGCTATCCTCTTCGGAACAACCTTTTCTAGTACTGCAGGCTTCATCATGGGCCTACATGAACTTTGGCTCAGTCTGGCGAAGACTGAGGCGCTGGAGCTGGACGACCCGTTGAGAGGGGCCGCGGTAGTAGCAAGACGATCAAAGACTGACTTCTTAAGAGCTTCTGGTGTTGGTACAGGGGTGCTGAATCTCATCGGTGGGAGCATGGTCCCAAAGAACAATCCGGTGGTGTCCTGAGTCACCTGGTCCACCGGCATCGTGAACAAGGAGGCCGCTTGGGGCCCGTAGGCTATGCCTCCAGATGAGGCGGAGCGCGAGTTGCAATTGCAGTTGGAACACTTCACGCAAGTAGACGCCATTGTTTTCTGCAACCAGCAAGACACCAAATCTTAGTACCTTAAACCCAAGGGCAACCATTAACAAACCATGATTCGTTCGCGAATGCGACACACGAAGTGTGGAGTGGAAAGAGGAAAAGGTCCCACCGGGCGTGCCAGAATCTGTTCCCCGCCGAACATGGAGACGCGACCGCGCAGGTCCGTCTTGCCTGAATTTCAGGGCAGATGCTAATTGGTGCTATCCGTCCACCTCTCCAAAGATGCCAAGTTGATTTATGGCACCGTGTATCGAAGGTTTAAACGGATGCGGCCGATGTAGCAGACTTCGTCAGATTCCCCATCGTTTGAGGGTTTTTTGATTGTGGGGACGCACTTCCCTGCAAGCGCAAGCCCCTACAGTTAATTATGCTACCGCATTGCGGTAACAACTTTCTCCTTCTCCATATGGTCACTTCGTGTCGTGGGTGTTTGTTTTGTTTGTGGTTGCCCGTGGATTGTGTACGCAGACTAATGTATGTCGTCGCCCGTAGGGCGTGGATTAGTCCAAATCCGTATTTTCTTAGATTTGGGTTTTGGCTTGGGTTTAAGGATACGTTAGTCTCATTTGAGACTAAGATCGACTTAAACGTTTGTTAAGGACACATTAGTCTAATTTTAGACTAAGATCGACTCAACGTTTGTTAAGGACACATTAGTCTAAATTTAGACTAAGATCAACTTAACAGGATCATTTAGATCCAACAAAAGAACATTTGAACTCTATTGTTTAGTTTAGGGGCATTGCGGTCGATTACCAGTTTAAGGACATGGTGGTCCAAGGTTAAGGACATCATAGTCCATGGGCTTAAGGACCCCACAGTCGGAGGTTAAGGACATCGTAGTCCATGGGCTTAAGGACCCCACAGTCCAGGTTAAGGACATCATAGTCCATGGGTTTAAAGGGACCCCACAGTCCGAGGTTAAGGACATCGTAGTCCATGGGTTTAGGGACCCCACAGTCCAGGTTAAGGACATCGTAGTCCATGGGCTTATAGACCCCACAGTCCAGGTTAAGGACATCATAGTCCATGGGTTTAAAGGGACCCCACAGTCCGAGGTTAAGGACATCGTAGTCCATGGGTTTAGGGACCCCACAGTCCGGTTTAAAGACATAATAGTCTGTGGAATGTATGGCCGTCGGGACCCGTCACCTCTCTGAAGACGTTGAAGGATTACAACGACAAGTATCAGAGGAGTTCAGAGATGTACCCTTGAACCAATTTTGGTTGGGAGATTTATAATCCAATTTGGGACTAAAGTCTGTTAAAAGGTTTATGAGAATATGGGCTCAGTTGATATGAGTTGAGGACTTACGGCCAAACTTGGGCTAAGTCCAATTAAAATGTTCAACATTTTTTTATCTGGCTATTGAGCCTTTACTTGGGCTTGGCCCTTTTAATAATGGTAAGCATTAGGTCCTTACATTTTTTGTCTTGTGTTGAATGCATAGCATTCATCAGAGCCGTGGCTCTTTAAAGAACAATTTGTGTTTACTGAGAGCAACATATGGTGCTCTAGGCGCTTTACGCCAATCAAAAAAAATGCAGTGCGCTTCTTCCATGTGGCGCGTATGTAAGTGTTGCGCTCTGCGCTAAGCGCAGATGCCAGTGAGCGCTAAGCGCTAGTCCATGAGCGCATTGCGCTGGCGCACATGTGAATGACACGTGTTGCGCTTGGCGCCGAGCGCCAGCCCATGAGCGCAGTGCGCTGTTTCAGAAGCGCAAAGCGCAAGTTGTATCTGTGGTTGACACGTGGCACGTCTTGGCGCTGAGCGCCGGTCCAAGGAGCGCAAAAGCGCAGTTCATGAGTTCAAGGCACTTTTCAGTAGCGCAAAGCGCATTTGATCAAATTTATGATCAGAGAACAAGTTTATGTTCCTTTTAGAGGAGGCTTTGCCTCAAGTTTCAAGAACAATAGTTCTTATTTTTGAAAGGGCTTTGCCTTTGTAGATCAATGATCTGTGAATGAAGTAAATACTTCTTTTGTTTCTATGATGAGATCTTTTGATCTCTTTTTATAAAAGACCTTGGTCTTTTGTAGATCTATGATCTTTTAAGAAGATAGTTCTTCTTGTGGTGAGATAATTTCATCTCTGTGTTCAAGAATCATGTTCTTTACCTTGAAGAAATGATTTTCTTTTTGCTAGAAACTTGCTTTTCTTTCTTTGAGTTTTCTCAAAGTTTGTAGGGGGGTTTCTCTATCCCTGACTTGAAGTCTTGGGGCCTTTATACAGGGCAAATTGATTTGTTAAATCAGTTAAAGAGATCTTTCTCTGATTGATTTGGGGATGTTTCCCTACCGTTGGATATTTGATCCTATGGCTTTTGTTTCGCAGAAAATAATCTTCTTGTTTTTAAAAAGATTGGAAAGATCTTTCCATAACAGAATTTTAATTCTGATTAATTAATAATTTATTATTAGATCTTTTGATCTAACGGTGGGGAATTCTTAATTCCAGCGCTGGCGCACCTTGCGTTAGCGCACCTACGTTTGACACGTGGCCCGCAGCGCAGGGCGCAGCGCAGCCTGCGCTAGCGCACCTGTGTTTGACACGTAGCGCGCAGCGCGCCTAGCGCTGAATCTGAAGCGTTGCTTCAATTGAGGTGTCTTTTTAACTTCTTTTTAAGTCAAACTTGTATCCCCCAGAACTTTCATTCCCCAAGTCTTGGAAATAGTTCCACTGTGCACACAAAATTTTCTGTGCTTAGTCTTTATAATCTGAAGCAAAGTTTCTTTCTTTTCCCGCCTCCAAAGAGTCCTTTCAGTTATGGCTTGTAATCGTCCACATGCTCGCCGACAACCATGGGAAGTGCCCATCCAGGCCATTATTCCTCGTTTTGCTGCGCGCTTGGTGGATCCATCTCTTACGGATGACCAATGCGACGCAGCGCTGTACGAGCTCTTGACTCGTGTGGGGTCTCATCTCCCCCACACTCTATTTGGTTTCGGATGATCCTTGCGTCTGTGCTCGCTGATATTCCCCCTCCTCCAGCAGAGATGTCCTCGGCAATGCTCGATGCTGCTGAAGACAAGATCGAGTGCTTCTTCGAGGCGCATTTGATCACTAAAGCCCTGAGGGATTGCTCTATCCACTTGCTGAGCCAGATACGGGCTCGTCGGGTCGTTATCTCCACTTTCTCTGGGGAGTGTGGCGTTGATCGATGGATAGCTACTCCTCGAGAGGATCGCCGTTTTGACATGGTGGAGAAGACGGAGAGGGAACTGGACAATCTCATTCTTAGCTTTGCTAACCCCTGTCCTTTTGATCCCATGTTTGGTGATCTGTTTGCATTGTAATAATAAAAAGATTTCTAATCAAGTATTTTATTATCCGCCGAGTGCTCTTTGATTCTTTGTTATTTCTTTGTAAGGAGCTTATGTGCTGCATAATTTGATTTGCTATCATCAAGTGCAAGTAATTCTTGTACGGGTGAAGCGCTTCTGGTGCTTGGCACTCCTGGCACTCAGCGCTCTCGTGCTTTGCACGTGAGCGCCGTTTCAGAGTCTTTGACTCTTATTGCAGGCTCATTTGATGTTAGCAATTTTCATGAAGCGTTGCTTCGCTTTCCAATCTTGGAAACAGAGCTTTGCTCTAATTTAGGGTGCACAGCGTAGAGCGCAGCTCAGCCTGCGCTAGCGCACTTGTGTTTGACACGTGGCGCGCGGCGCGCCTAGCGCTAGAGCATTCATGGTGCGCTGCCTAGGGCGCAGCGCACCTGGCGCTAGCGCATCCATGTTTGACACGTGGCGCGCCTAGCGCTGTATCTGAAGTGTTGCTTCAATTTTTGACTTTTAAATTTCAATACAGAGCTTTTGCTCTGATTGGGGAAAACAGAAGCGTCGCTCCATTTCAAATCTTGGAATTTGAACAGAGCTTTGCTTTGATTGGGGAAACAACATGTTGTCTAGGCGAAGTCAAAAAGTTCGAACGATTATCAAAAACCCATTTCCCCAAGTTTAACGTATTCGGAAAATCATGCAAGTAATTCCGTGAACCCTCTAGAAGAATGAAACCCTAACTCGACATAATGACCATGGAACCATTTTCGAACCTTAGGGTTTGCGGCAATTCCGCGGTGCCATTAATGAGGCTTGGGTTTGCCCTTCTACGGCTGGTGCATAGGTACCGTGGCATGTTCTGGGTATTATTAAACTGTGCTCAAGTGTTGAGCTCACGGGAAATTGTGGGACTTTGATTAATCGATCGAAAAGTTTAACGTTGTCCGTATATCATGTGATGTGATATAATATTTGGAATCTACAAAAGTAGTTATGAGATAACTAGTTTGAATTTTATAAATCTAGCAGTTTAGTCTCATTTGATCGGTTGCCATGGGATTTTGATGTGATCAAAAGTCCGTCGCAATTACGTAGTGTACGCGGATACTCGCCGGGTAACCTTATTAGATTGCCACACCCATAGCCCCGACCAAGTGACTGTAGGAGAATCCCGTCGCCAAAAGCATCCTTCGAGTGCTCGCGGCCGCGGTGTTTCGCCTTAGTGCACTTCATCGACGGTATCGGGGGGTGTGGCCGTCTACTAAAGTTTTCGACGAGCATTCGATCAGGATGTCGGGAATCTTGTTAAATTGCCCGACTTGATATTGAAAAGCATTTTCGAGATCGAGGCTAAAATGCGGGGTTTATAATTGTTAGGCATGTGATGTCTAAGGAATTCATCTGGTTGGGCATGAAATCCAAAGTATGTGATACATTGGGTTTATGATGTCTAAGGTGGTTGCGGATTCCAATTGTTGTAGTTTTCATTTTCTTTTTTGCGACCGTAAGTGTAATATGTGGTGTATCGCCGGTTTCGTTGCTATACGTTAACGACAATTAGGATACACATATTTACTTACGTTGATGACATGCGATGTTATGTGTTGCTGTGATATGTTATATTGGATTGTCGTGTTTGAATAGCCGAGGGTTTTTATGTGAGATGAGAGTTTTTCATTTTCATTCATGTAAAAACTTATATGTAATATTCTTTTATTAGGGCACTTCCGGGTTGAGGATGATGTCACCATTGTATATTATTTACTTTTCCGCATTAGGATAGACCCAAGGAGGGGAGCATAAGTAACCGGGTTCTAGTGGGGGACCATCTCGAAGCGTCGAGACTGGGTCTCCTAACTCTAGAATTGGTAGGGTTGCTTGACGCTCTTGTAGGGGTCTAGGGATGTGGGTTTGGCTATTCATCATGACCGTGGAATCCGTGTTTTATACTGGCTTAAGTTAAAACTCGGAAATCCTAGTATATCCAATATTTCATATGTTGATTTCTGCTGCGATATTCTGTGATGTGATCACTGTATATGATGAGATGGATACTGTATATAGTATATGCGATATATTATATAGACGTTGCTTATGTTTTACACCCGCGCTAGCCCTGCCCCGCTCTGCCGTTAGTTACCTAACCTAACGGTGCATGACGGGACATCGAAGCGAATGCGGATGGCATAAGCGTACGTTGTATTTATCTGTGATGCTTAGGTAACTTAAATGATGAGACTTCATTAATGAGATTAATGAAAGAAAATAAACCTAAAGATGCTGTGGAATCGAATTTTCAAAAACAGGTAGCTCTAGTTCTTGCTTTGCATAGCGGTATTCCTTGTAGAATATCCAGCACCTTATTCGATAAGGAAAGAGCTGAGATCCCTTCATCGGGAGTGACCTCTTTAGCAATAACTGACAGATGCTACAACCCTCGGTTTCATCTTTTGATTGCTTTTCTAGTTCTTGCTTTGCATAGTGGTATTGTGAATATCTTGCACCTTATTCGATGAGGAAAGAGCCGAGATCCCTTCACCGGGAGCGACCTCTTTAGCGAAACTAGCAAAAGCCTAAAAAACACTCCATTTAAATCATTTGATTCTACAACGATATCAAGTTCATTACGCAAAACTTAAAAACCTGTCGCAGCCCTCCGTCATTTCAGATAAGTACTTCATAGTATTCGTGCTACGTTTGTTGGCTTACGTCAAGGCGTAGTGTGCGGTAGCTATTTATGCTTATCTGCAAAAGCATATGATGCGATTGAGTTAGGGTAGTCGTGCGACTTTGTTGGCTTTCGTCAAGGGTCGTGCGGGTCGGTTTAATTCAATCATGAAATGTACGGGTTGAACTTGACTAGAGCCTTATGGTTTGTTGGCTTTCGTCAAGGTCATAGGACGCTTGGGGCAGAATTATCGGGAATTTGAAGTGTTGAAATTTACAATGAAATTGCATACCTTCTATGAGATATTTGGATCCCGATACCCACTGTGAGTAATAGTTATTCCTGGGAGAGTTTTACACATTACAATTAGCCGATCAAGTAGGTGTCTAGAAAGGTGTCAACGGGGTTACGCCCATGAGAAACCGAGGTTTATTTTAATTAGGTCCATGCGAAAGCACGGGGAACCTCCCTCAAAGTACCGGCACTGGCCTGGCTGAAAGATTGGCGAACTTGTAGGGTGTAATTAATCCCGGTTAGTCTTTCCTTTTAGGGTTTGAAGGAAGATTTGATAAAAACAGTGGGAGCCATCCTGATTAGATAAAATAATAACCAATCTAATCTTGCAAGAGTATATGCTGAGTGTTTTCTTCTCTCTCTCTCCAGGTAGCGATCATGTCACGTCTTAATCAAGATAATAATATGGATGTATTGACCGAATCCACTTGTTATACTGGGCTGGGGAACGTTGGTCCCGCTCCAACTTATAATTGTTATAATACCGAGCAGGAAATAGGGGATTACCAGGATTCCCATGCCGCCCAAACGAACAAAGTACATGATGATGCATCTTCTTCGGGTGTGTTCATTACCGAGAACTGTTTCTCAGTTTCCTTTATGTCCTGGGTATGAGATACCGGATCAGGATCCCACATATGTAATCTGTTACATGGGCTACAGATAGGTAGAGAACTGAGAATGGGTGATAAGTTTTAAGAGTTAGAAACGGTGCAATTGTTGCAGCCAAGGTGTTGGCAGTTATCACCCTGTATTACCAAAATACATTGATTCTGAACGAATGTTATTAGATACCGAACCTGATATACAATATCATATCAGTCTATTTATTTAGTAAAGAAGGATATAATTTTGTATTGTTGGATAATGTTTTGAACATTTCCTATATCAAGAGTTGATCGGTTCAGGCACGTTATCTAATGGCATAAACGTTCTAAATCAAACTACAGTTCTTAACGTACAGAACACACATAAGAGGAAGAGTTCAGAAATGAACGAATTCTTCTTGAGGCATTGTAGACTAGGTTATATCAATGCAACCCAACTAGCCAAGTTACATAAAGATGCATATTTAAATCAGTTTGAATTTGCATCTTGTGAAACTTGCCAGTCATGTCACAAAGATAAGATGACCATAGCTCCGTTTATTGGAAACAAAGAAAGAGTTAGTGAACTCTTGAGATTGATACATGATGATGTATGTAGGTCCCCTGTCTACACATGCCAGAACCGGTTCTTTGTACTTCATTACATTCACTGATGATCTCTCAAGATTCGGACATATGTTCTTGTTGAAACACAAGTCTGAACCTTTTGAGAAATTCAAAGAATATAAGTTAGAAGTAGAGAACCAAAATGGGTATAAGTATTATTTCCTTTGATGAGATCAGGGAGGAGAATACTTGAGCACGGAATTCCTGGACTATTCTAAAGGAGAATGAGATTCTCTCTCAGCATTACTCCTCCGTATACACCACAGCATGTTTATGTATTGGGGCGGAGCAATCACACCCTATTAGATATGGCGCGCTCTATGATGAGTACTACTGAGTTGCCTATTTCCTTTTGGGGGTTATGCACTTGAGAAGCTGCATACTTATTGAATTGGGTTCCAACCAAATCAGGTGCCAACCACTCCATATGCGATATAGTAAGGGAAGAGCCCATCTCTTAAGTAAGTTAAGATTTGTGGTTGTTCGGCCTATGTCAAAAGCAAGATCCAGACAAGCTCGAGGCAAGGTCAGTTCTGTGGAAGTTTGTTGGATATCCCAGCATTCGCAAGGGAATATCTTCTACCGCACCGAGGAACAAAAGGTGTTTTATTTCTCGGCATAACCACATTTTTAGAAAAGGAATTTATTTTGGAAAGAAATTTGTGGTCATGAGGTAGAACAGGAAAGAGTTCCAGCTTTGCAAACTACAGCTGATGATTTGGTAGAACCGGAGGATTCAGTAGTTCCCGACGAACCTCAGCCTCTCCGCCGATCTGGTAGGGTTCCTCACACACCTGAGAGATACTTCGGTTTTCTCTATGACAGTAGGAGCGAGGATTACATCATGAGATGATGACCCAACTAGTTTCGAGCAGACCATCAAGAGTGGGGACTCTGTAAGAATGGCTGCATGCTAAGCGATCTGAGATGGAATCTATGTACACCAACAAAGTATGGACTTTGGTTGCTTTATCTGAAGAGTTAAATTCCCATCAGGTGCAAGTATATCTTGAGAAGATTACTTGATGTAGATGGAAAAGTTGAGGCTTTAAAAGCTAAGACTTGTTGTAAAAGGTTCTCGTCGTCAACCAGGTGTGGATAATGATGAAATCTTTTCTCCAGTGGCTATACTTAAGTCCATCCGGATCCTACTTGCCATTGCTACATACCATAACTACGATATCTGGCGGTTGGGTGTCATGACTGCTTTTCTAGATAGTGATTTAGAAGAGAGCGTCTATGTAACATTTCAGAAAATATAAAATATTATTTTTGGAATTTAATATTAAAATAATATATTTTGCGAAAACTACCCGATTTGCGAAATTGGGGTTTTCGTAAAATGGTATAAATATATACCAATATTTGTGAAATATTTGGAAATTAAAACGATTTATTCACTTAAAAATATATTTATCGGATTTTTCATTTTTATAATTAATTATACGCAAGTTTAAAATTAAACCCGATTAGTGCACTACTAATCGCGATTAATCCAAATCTGTTTTTCTATATTTTTCCATGGTTAGTGCACCATATCATGTTGCATTTTGGTTACATCTTGTGTTCTTGTGTTGTTTTTGGAGTATTATGTGGTTTGGGTTTTAAAAAGAAAAGAAAAAGAGAAAAGGGTATTATTGAGAGGGTGAGAATAAGAGAGAGTGAGGGTAAGGAAAAGAGTTAGAATGAGAGAGAGAGAGAGGGCAGCCACCATTCATTCCTTCCGATTTGTTTTCTCATCATCTTCCTCCACCTTCACCCCCAAGATTCATCTCCAAATCTTCATCAAAACCCTACCACCTCTTCATTAAAGTTGATCCCTTCCTCACCCTCAACACAATGGACCCATCAAAGTTGGATTTTGGAGACTTTGGACAAGCTAGGGTTTTTCTTGAGTTGCCAAATGAGGTATAATTTCTTCCATTTAGTTTAGTTTTTAGTCCTTTATATCCTAGTTTAGTTAGAAGTTGATTTGGTTTGGTTATGCGATGTTTGGAAATTCCTAGAGAGGGTTTGGGTGAATTGTGGACTTGTGATCTGTAGTGAGAGTGTACAAGACCCTAGAGATTGATTTGTGGACCTAGAACAGAGAATACGGACTTAGAATTTACCAATGTCGGTTTTGTGACATTTAGAGGCCTACAGGGAATTTGGGATGACCCGGCGAGTTTCTGAGAAAAACAAACAATACCAGAGACATAATTAAGACACTAGGAGACCACCATGCAAGTATGAATCCCATTTGAGCACTCAGGGCCGAGAAGGCCGGAATTTCAGGCAGTGTGGCCGGCTAAAGTTGGGAATTTGGGGTCCAGGTTGTTTCAGTAGCTCACTCACTCCTTATATAACACCCTATACTTGCTAGTTTTGCTCCAATTGACCTGAGTCAAAATCTGGGAGCAAATTTAAGTGTTTTTGGTTATGTTTTCCGTATTTTGGAATGCTTGGTTTTGGTATTTGGTATTGTATTTGGTTGTTGGGCGTTTGTACATCAACAACAAGGGTTGTTTGATTGTTTTGCATGCGTATGCTATATGTTCTAACCTATGAGCGCACCGTGTGCCGTATTGGTTTTTCGAACTCGATTTTAATAGCATTTGCAATTTGTATTGATTGTAGGTACCTTCGCGTGGATTCTGAGACGACGGAGAATGGCGTCATTGACTTCGGCAAGCAAGGATCAATGTGAGTAGATCTATATCTACGGGGAAAGTCGGGTTGATGGCGTATATCATTCCCGCAAATTATAAATGGAAACCGATCTATAGGATACAGTCGTAGAAACCTAGATTAGAAAACTAGGGATATGGTTAAAAAGATAGTTAGAGATGATATGAGTGATTGTGTATATATATTGAGATATGAGATGAAAGCTTAGGGATATGATAAGTGAATGTGAATCACGACTTATAGATATGTAGTTGCACTAGAATAGGTATGAGTTTTAGAGTAGCATGACATTTGATGTATAAGGTAGAATGCATATATAAAATTGAATTGATGTAAGATGACTTAATGCGATGAAAAGAATATACGATGTGATATGATGACTTGATTGATATGTCGGTATACGGATGCGAGTCAATAAGAGATGATTGATACCTTTGCCGGTCCCCTGATATGAGATTGTTATGGATGCAACCGGGGATATAGGTATATAGATATATATAATGTTGTGAATCATGAGTGATATGCCGTATAATACGTTAGGTCTGTACCCTCAGTGTCATATAGGTTGATAGGATCCCTAATAGTTTAATGCCG
The DNA here is from genome assembly GCA_030015575.1 of Agapanthus africanus. Classification (NCBI taxonomy): domain Eukaryota; kingdom Viridiplantae; phylum Streptophyta; class Magnoliopsida; order Asparagales; family Amaryllidaceae; genus Agapanthus; species Agapanthus africanus. The sequence goes on from CM057351.1 coordinate 354,333,592, forward strand.
CTGTACGATGAATTACCGTACGTGATGAGTTTTATGATGATTGATCCATACCCTTGACTAGAGGATGCTGTACGATGGATTGTACCGTACGTGATGTTATGAGGCTTGATGCCGATTGATAGATTCACCGACTCGGATGTGTGATAGAGAAGTATACCATATAGCATCGCACTCACGAATTACTTTATGCTACGTTTATGTCATTCTCATTACAACATATACCTGTGCTAGTACACCTACACTATTATCGATAATGCGTATGTTACACTTACACAGATTGGCCGGCTCACACACTTCATCATCGATAATTGCTATGTCACTCACACAGTAGAATTGCTACATCATGCTATTATATTGCTATGCTCACATTATATTGATATGCCCATGCTCACATTACTGTTCCATGTTGCATGATATACGGATATGCTTACATTCTGTTATATGTCGCATACATCATGCTTTACGATTATACGCATTGAGATATGCTGTTTTCATGAGATTTCTGGATTTGAGAACCGTGGTTATTTCAAAAGAAAGTATGTATTTTTTTTAAAAACCCGGTTTCTCTTGATATGATATTTTGAGACGTCCACCATGTGTTTTCTCGGTTCTGAGATTGACATATGGAACCCGATTCGAGGAGCGAGAGGCATTTTCTGCAGGTACATGGTGGACCCAGTATGGTTCCCTGGGGCAAGAGGTGATTTTCGTGGTGTAGACGATGATCCTGGCAGAGGGAGTATTGCCTACCGGTGATAGTATTTGGACCTGACGGTTATCTGGAGGATACCGATCGGAGTCATGAGATGGATATGAGGGCCGACCAGATTATGCGGTGCCTGAGGGCCGATCTGAGGATGCGGCGCCTGAGATATGAGGATTTACGTGTCGATGCTGGACACGGGTTTCATGATGTTTCGAGTGTCGATGCTAGACACTCAGGTTCCATGATTTTGATGTGTCGCAAGGGACACACGTTGATTTATATCCTCATACTTTCATGCATATGCTTTTATGATATTTACATGCATGACGTTGTTGTGTCATTGATGGACACGTGGATGATATCCACATGCATATAGGCATTGAGTATACTGTTGGCACATATTTACAGTTACGGTCACCCTAGATATCATAGTATTACCTTTATGATATAGTTGACCTAGGAATCATTGTTTATTCGATTTCTACCTGTCGAGATTTTCTACTCACGAGTTGGCAACTCACCCCCGTTGTGCCACAGTTCTTGCAGATTGACCGCAAGGATCAGTAGCAGCATCGCTGGCACACAGCTTGCATTCGGGTGACATACTTTGGTAGGTGGTACATGTTGGATCGTAGCACTATTGTATTTATTATTCATATTGTATCTAGTCAACTCCATCAATCAAAACTAGTATTTGTATATGTAGTAAGACTTAGAAAGACTTGTAGTTGCGAGACTTGAGCGATGAGTTTTATGTTCGCTTATTGGGTTGATGTCTTACTTTATTTATTATCTTTTGTGTTGATCTTCGCCGTTGGGCGTCGTATACTTGTTTTATGACTTGCGTGATTGTGAATCCGCCGATTGGCGAAGAGCTGGCTCCCGCTTGGGGCTGCCTTTATTATTATCATGTGTATGTGGTTTTGGATCAAAATATACAAAGGAGGTGCTGCCCAAATTTTTAAAAGACGAAACACGTTTTTCAACTAGTAAATTCACTTGCATTTTTCATGTCCCACTATTTATGCATCTAAGGAAATGATTTGATTTTTCATCATACCTTTATTTCAAAACTTCACCTCTTCTATTTTCTTTAAAAAGGTTTAGATTTCTGGATTTCGGCTTACTTGAATTACGTTACGCAGTTAGACGTGGCGTGATTTAAGTGCCGGTCACGAGCTAAATTTCGAGTCATGACAGTCTATAAGTACACAGCCAGAGGGCTTTGTACACAGTGGGAGCAGCAGAAACGTGTGCAAGTTGCTTTACGGGTTAAAGCAGGCATCACGGAGTTGGAACGTCTGTTTTGATGTGGTAGTCAAAGTGTTTGACTTCATCAAAATGATAGATGAACCTTGTATATACAAAAGGATAGTAGAGAGTAAGGTGGTCTTCCTCGTATTGTACGTGGATAACATACTCTTGATAAGAAAGGAGTTTCCGATGCTATACTCGGTCAATCTCCTCTTATCATATTGATTCTCCATATAGGATCAAGGTGATACCTCATAAATCCTGGTTTTTTGGATCTATGCGATAGATCTAAGTGGATGTTAGAATTCTCACTAGGTGTAGTGAGTTGGTATCAATCGATCCTGGGGAGAATCACTGGATAGCTTTCAGGGTGGTAAGCTCGACTGAATGTCAGTCACAGGCATTATCATTACCCTCAGTGGAGGGACAGTATGTTGGAAGAGTTCCAAGCTAGATACCGTGGCAAACTAGACGATAAAGGATGGATACATCGCTACCAACGATGCTACCAAAGAGGCAGTCTGAGTGTATATTAGTTCATGAGATGAACTTCATTCCTACCATTGTATGACAATAGAGTTGTGGCTTATGCGTAGGAACCCCCGTCCCATCAGTAATCCAGACATATTCTTAGGCAGTGTTACCTCATCATGGAGATGGATGATCTCCAGGGAGATCGAGGTTAGGAGAGTAGACTCAGAGGATAACATAGCGGATCCACTCACAAAGGCCTTACCCCTAGAGACTTCTATGGGATGGTTGAGTATGAGATACTACAACCACTGCCGATTGTTGGGTACTGGATACTACAACATATGGCCCTAGTGCAAGTGGGAGATTGTTAGTTATATGTATGTCCTGGAGGCCATTATTATACATATGATGTATATTATAGTGGATGCTTGGACATACATAAGGAGGACTTTCTTGCTCGACATGATAGTATGCTATCTGGTTACTCTTTATCTTAACATGTACACTGATTGTCTCTATGTTACATGTTGATAAAGCCCTTAGGATGAGTATTTGACTACCAGGATTATGGTGCAGATCATACTAATGGGGACAGAGTAGTCGGTAAGTACATCCTTCAAACGTTCCTAGTCGTGGGTGTATCGAGACAAGGCATCGATATATCAGAGTAGACTAGCGTATAGCTTCTCGACCCATGTAGATGGGCGATGGATGATCCCATATACATTGGTGTTTGACATCAGAGATGGTATACGGGTGCTCAGTAGAGACTGGGTACACTGAACGGACTCGCCGAGAACTCTTAGATGGTATTATACCTATCGTCAGATAGCAGTTCCCTAGTGACACTGGTACAGGTTAATCTGTAGACCCGAGATCGTCATAGAGTCTTGTGTGATTCCCACTGTGCTTTGATTTCCACCTTACCACGTTCAAGAGAACGTGCAAATCTGTGGCTTTTGGGTGCAGTCCCGAATCATATGGAGGCAATGAGCGATAGGAGGGGTTTCGTCTCTCCCGGTATTGGGGGCTGATGTTGCGCTGTGCTCGATTGGGTATAACAGGAAATCCCTAGCCAGGGCTGGTTCAGAGATATACTGGTAAGTGTTATCAATAGTTTCTCGACCCGTTATGAGCCTCACATCGGCACGACTTATCGAGTTACTGGGGTCTGACGTTTACCACCCCTAGACTGGATATGCGACATATCAGACGAAGAGACCGGACTGTACGGTAGTGTTACTGATTAGATTCACATAAGTACGAGCAGGCTTGCTTGTTGATCTTATGATCGCTCAATACCCGGGTGGCCGTTACGTTTAGCAGACCGCTTGCGGCTTGTGGGTGTTTAATATGATCATCACCTACTGCCGGCGTATTGACGAGTCTTTAGAGTCCTACACAGAGGTTTCCTGGCTCAAGCAAAACGGAGTAGGAGCGCATATGTGATATGTGTGGGACCGAGATTAATGCACGTATGTGATACCGGATTCTATTCTCACGATTTGTGATATCGGTCGGTTATATGTGATATAGCCGGGTTATCGGATAAAGTGTTGATTCGATAAGTTGTTATATATGATATTAGTCGGTTATATGTGATATAGCCAGATTATTGAATCAAGAGTTGATTTAATAATCTAATGTATAATTATATATTTGATATATTAATTTACATTAACTAGTATTAGCTCACTTAAGATTTCTTTTCTCACTAGTTTTGTGCACATTGTATATATGTGATATATATTAGTGTACAAGTTTTTGTGTCATGTTTGATGATACAAGCAAGATGGGTGTATGAGACACACACATGCTTATGATGATAATTAGGGTTTTTATTTATTTTGGTAATTACAAAATGGTGGGATTTTGTCATGGCTAGTAGCTTGTAGAAGCTTGTAATGTTCATTGACCAAGTCCACTCTTTTGTTTTGCCTAAGATATTTATCAACCCAACCAATTATCCTAACCATAGTTATGTCTCTACAAAGGTTAGTATATGATACTAACTCACCCATGGTTGCCATTCTTGACTTGATAATTTATCATGAGAGATTTTTTCATCTTCTTCCTCTCAAGCTTTCTAGCTTCAATGGAAAATGAAGAAAATATGTGAGAAAATTATTTCTAAAGTGAGTAAAATTCCTACTTCATCATCCTCTACTACTAGCCATTTAGTATAGGGTGTTTGCTTCACTAATTCCATAATTAGTGAAGAGGTAGCTTGGGTTAGTGTCTCCTCGACGTAGATCATCTTCGGCCTCGAAGACTTCGTGCAAGCTTGCTCATTTCTTCAGGAGAACCCTTTCAAGAGTTCGGCCGTTCATGATTCGCAGCGAAGGGACTACTACACGGAGCACTAGAAGTGAAGGACCGGTCTACAAAGGTTGTATTCCTTGTTCACTTCTTTGCGAAGTTGTTTTCATATCGATTCGTCGCATTTTCTAGAAACGATTCTAGGGTTAGGGTTAGCTAGAACGGAAATTTTTGAAATTGGCATGGATGATGCCTCGTGAAACCTTGCTGCCGTGCTAGACAATCCTGCAGACCCAAGGTGGGGTGCAAAAACTACCGGGTTCTTGAAGTGCCGAGTGGTCTACTCATCTCATTGAGGGAGGTTGCTTCATTTCGGGGATTTGGCGGGTGGTTTTCCGCACCCGTATGGGTCTAGGGTGAGGGTTTGGTTATTCATCACGATCGTGGAATCCACTTTTCCTTATAGGCTTAAACGAAACACGGAAATCCTAGTATATCCAATATATTCATCTGTGTTACTTGTGCTGTGCTGTGATCTGGAATGGCTATTATTGCGTGAGACAAATGGGTATATATATAGATTATATATAATAAACGTTGCTTATGTTTTGCACCCGCGCTAGCTGTTAGGTCCACGTTACCTCTCCCGGTACTTTCGGGGTTGCGGAAACGGTAAATCAAAATTTTTCTAAACTTTGTAACATGGACCGTAAAAGCCGGATCTTTGCTAAACTAAACTAGCATACATGCAAAGAAGAATTAACTACTCGGCAAAGTGGTTATACCTCAACTTGAACTCCTTCACTTCTTGTTCTTCTTCTCATCGCTTGCTCAATGGTTGATCCGGACTTCGGTCACCTCCGCGGCCTCCTAGAGTCGAAGACGATCCACCCGAGAGATGTACACCGAGCTCCACCTCAAGCCGAGGTAACTAGGGCAAGGAGATTGCCAATCTAGAAGCCCTAGGTGGTGTAGAGAGGATGTATGGATGTGTTTGTCAAGTAGAATCCTTTTTCTCTCAACACATGAGATCAAAGGAGAAATCAAGAGGAGGAAGAAGAAGAAGATTTTCTAGCAACCATGGAGCTTCTCATTTCAAGAGAGAGAATGAGAATGAGCAAATGAAAAGCTTAACCAAGAGAAAAACTAACCATGGTTGCAATAATGCACAAACATTATCATTACAAATCCAATCAAGATAAAGGTGATGGCTACAAATGACATGACCATTATCATAACTAAATAAAAAGAAAACCAAAGAATACTTTAGATCTTCTAAGAAGATCCAAGTCAACTTTGGTCAAATGGTCAACAAAGTCAAGATGGTCAAACGGTCAATGTAATTAGCCATAACAAAATTATCAATGAAAGGATTAGTAAATAATGTCCCCGGCTCATTATGGTTTTGACCAAACGAACTGTCGAAACCCTAATGAGTCCGCCTCAAAATGGTTTTGACCGAATCAACTGTCAAAACCCTAATGAGCCTGCCACATAGTGGTTTTGGCCGAACCAACTGCCAAAACCCTAATGAGGCACCTCCTCCTTCATCGCTCCAGAAAACTGTGCATACACACCTGCATCCGTATTCCGTAGAATGCGGATGCGCAGAAGACAAAACAAATCCATCCGTGCAATACTAGGATCTGGCTTAAACCAAAGCCCACCAATACTGCCTGCCCGAACATCATACGCACAGAAGTGTACGTAAGTGATCGCAGCCCTGCCGTAAAACCATACGGCCTCTACACGTTTCGCTTAGTGCAGGGAAACTCTCTGTGTGGGACTCTAAAGACTCGACACTACGCTGGCAGTGGGTTTAACCACAGACCGCAAGCGGCACTAGCTGTACGTAACGGTCCCCAGGTAGATGTCGATAAGAAGGCCGATGAGGTAAACCCATCCGAACTCCTACTGAGTCTGTATGTGACAATCTCCGTACAGTCCGGTCTGTTCGTCTGATACATCGCATGTCGGGCCTAGGGGGGCGGCAAGCGTCAGACCCCTAATAGCGGTACAAGTCGTGTCGGAGTGAAGCCCAGAACACCCTGAGATAACACTGGAACCTACCAGTATATCTCGCTTGCCCTGGCCAGGGACTACTCGTGTAATGGCTCTCCTAGACACAGCGCGATGTCAACCCCCAATACCGGGAGAGACGAATCCTGTCTAACCGTCACTGCCTCCAAGTGCTTCGGGACTGCTCCCAACTACTACCTGTTTGCACGACTCAGTAGAGCCGTGGTAGGGTAGTAATCAAAGAACAGTGGGAACACACTCGAGGCGAAGTGACAGTGTCAAGTCAGCGGACTAAGCTGTACTCATGTCACCTGGGAACTGATAACTGACGATAGGTATAATACCAACCATCAGTTCCCGACGAGTCCTGTCCAGTGTACTCGTAACCTAACGAGCACCCGCATACTATCTCAAGTACGACGTACTGACGGCTGTGGGACAGACCGTCTCCCGTGCTGGGAAGAGAAGCGCATACGCCAGTCTACTCCGGAGTATCGATGCCCTATCTCGGTACTCCCACGACTAGGGACGTGTATAAGGATGTGCTTGTAGATTACCCAGCCCCCACGAGTGTGATCGCCATCACAACGCCGGTAATCAAGCAAAGATCCTAAGGGCTCTACTAATGCGTATAGGTGATATAATAAATAAACACACATGTACACATTAAAACAGAGACAAACCAAGTAGCATACTACTATATTGAGCAAGATTGTCTGTACAACTGTGAATATCCCAAGCTTCCATCAAGTAATATACATACTAGTATGATACAGTAATGGCCTCTAGGGCATATACACTAACAATCTCCCACTTGCACTAAGGCCATGTACTGGCGTATCGAAGACCTATCATCTCGATCAGCCGCTCGAACTGAGTCTGGGGTAAGGCCTTCGTGAATGGGTCCGCAGTGTTGTCCTTTGTGTCCACTCTCCGCACCTCGATCTCCTGTCGATCAATGATCTCCCTGATCAGGTGATACCGCCTTAAGATGTGCCTGGATTTCTGATGGGACCTTGGTTCCTTCGCTAAAGCTATAGCCCCATTGTTATCGCAATACAAAGGTATTGGGTCAACAATGGACGGAACCACCTGAAGTTCACTAATGAACTTCTTTATCCAGACCGCCTCTTTTGCGGCATCGCTTGCAGCAATGTATTCAGCCTCCATCGTCGAGTCTGCGACGGTATCCTGCTTGGAACTCCTCCAACATACCGCCCCTCCGTTGAGGGTAAACACAAAACCCGAGACAGACTTGCTGTCATCTTTGTCACTCTGGAAGCTTGAATCGGTAAAGGACTCGACCCTGAGGTCTCCATTACCGTAAACCAGGAACATCTCCTTAGTCCTTCTTAGGTACTTGAGAATGTTCTTCACTGCTGTCCAGTGGTCCTCCCCTGGGTCTGACTGATACCGGCTTACCGTGCTCAACGCGTAAGCTACATCTGGTCTTGTACATAGCATCGCATACATTATAGATCCTACCGCCGAAGCGTAGGGTATAGTGCTCATGCGAACCCTCTCCTCGTCAGTCTTAGGAGACATCTTCTTGGAGAGGGTAATTCCGTGCAATGCGGGTATGTTACCGCGCTTGGAATCCTCCATACTAAATCTCTTTAGTACGGTCTCTATGTACCTGGACTGCGAAAGTCCCAACAGTTTCTTGGATCTATCTCTATAGATCTTGATCCCCAGAATGTACGAGGCATCACCCAGGTCCTTCATGGAGAACCTTTGTGACAAAAATAGCTTGACCGATTGTAGCATAGGAATATCATTTCCTATCAAAAGAATGTCGTCCACGTATAAGACGAGGAATACGACAGTTCGTCCTACAATCTTCTTATATACACAGGGTTCATCTTCGTTCTTGATGAAATCAAATTCCTTGATTGCCTCATCAAAACAGATGTTCCAGCTCCGCGATGCCTGCTTTAATCCATAAATGGATTTAAGCAACTTGCACACCTTTCCGCTGCTCCCACTGTCTATGAAACCTTCTGGTTGATCCATGTAAACGCACTCTTCCAAACTACCGTTTAGGAAAGCCGTTTTAACATCCATCTGCCAGATTTCATAGTCATGGAAGGCAGCAATGGCAAGTAGGATCCGAATGGATTTGAGCATAGCCACCGGAGAAAAAGTTTCATCATAGTCCAAACCAGGTCTTTGACGAAAACCTTTTGCAACGAGTCTAGCTTTATAGGTTTCCACCTGCCCATCTACACCAAGTTTCCTTTTGTAGATCCATTTGCATCCAACGGGTTTTACCCCAGGTGGAGCAATATCCATGGTCCACACTTTATTGGCGTACATGGACTCCATTTCAGATTGCATTGCTTCCTGCCACTTATCAGAGTCCCTACTGATAATGGCCTGCCTGAAACTGGTAGGGTCATCTTCTTCCAAGATGCAATCCTCTCGATCCCCGTCTATGAGAAAACCGTAGTATCTCTCGGGCGGATGAGAAATCCTACCAGATCTGCGGAGTGGCTGAGGTTCGTCTGGGGTTATAGAATCTAGCGGTTCCTCCAAATTTTCAGTTACATTTTGTGGTCGCTGAATTTCTTCCAGTTCTACCGAACTCCCACTAGTTTCTTTTACAAGAAACTCCCTTTCCAAGAAGGTGGCGTGGCGAGATACAAACACCTTCTGTTCCTCAGTGTGGTAGAACAGATATCCTAGTGAGTTTTTAGGATATCCCACAAATTTACAGAGAACTGACCGTGCCTCTAACTTGTCCGGTTTCTGTGTTTTCACATAGGCCGGACAACCCCATATCTTAATAAACTTCAGACATGGTTTCTTACTGCTCCATATTTCATACGGAGTTTTAGGCACAGATTTGGACGGAACTTGATTCAAAAGGTATGCCGCTGTCTGAAGCGCATGTCCCCAGAATGAAAGAGGTAACTCAGCACTACTCATCATGGAGCGAACCATATCCAATAGGGTACGATTCCTCCGCTCCGATACACCGTTGTGCTGTGGTGTATAAGGAGGAGTAAGCTGAGAGAGAATACCATTCTCTTTTAAGTAGTCTAGGAATTCCTTGCTTAAGTACTCCCCTCCCCTGTCAGACCGGAGGATCTTGATACTTTTGCCTGTCTGGTTCTCTACTTCCTTTTTGAATTCCATGAATTTCTCAAAAGCTTCAGATTTGTGTTTCATCAGATACACATATCCGAACCTAGAGAGATCGTCAGTGAATGTGATGAAGTACGAGAACCCACCCCTTTCATGTATAGACATCGGACCACATACATCACTATGTACGAGTCCCAAGAGCTCTGCTGCTCTTTCTCCATGTCCGGTGAACGGAGATTTGGTCATATTCCCTTTGAGACAAGAATGACAAGTTTCATAAGATGAAAACTCGAACGCATCCAAGAGTCCATCTTTATGCAACTTACTCAGTCTTTTCTCTCCGACATGACCAAGTCTACAATGCCACAAGTAGGATTCATTCGTATCTGAATTCTTCCTCTTGCGCGTGTTTTGTATATTGAGAACTGTATTCTGATTTAGAACGTAGATACCATTAAACAGTGTACCCTCTGCAACCAGTACCTTATCAAGGTAAATGTTCATGACATTCTTTTCAAGAACAAACTTATATCTATCTTTATCGAGTAAAGAAACTGATATGATGTTGCAAACCATGGAGGGTACATAGTAGCAATCGTTCAAAATCATAGTCTTGCCATTTGGCAATACTAGGTGATATTCACCGACGGCTGCCGCATTAACTTGTGCTCCGTTCGCTACTCTGAGCGACATATCACCCGGTGCAACTTTCCTACTTTTTCTCAGTCCTTGCAATAAATTACAGATATGAGATCCTGATCTGGTATCAAGTACCCAGGAGGTAGGGCTGACCGTAAAACAGTTCTCAATTACAAGAACACCTGAAGTAGATGCAAAACCATGCTTCTTCTTCGACTGGGTATCCTGGAAATCCATACAATCCCCTTTCCCAATCTCATACTCATGACTGTTGTCACAAGTTAGAGCTGAACCAACTTTCCCCAGTCCCAAATAAGAATTCGGATCGGTCAAGCGATACATTTTATTATCTTGATTAGGGCGTGAAAATGTTGCTGCCTGGAGAGAGAAAAGAAACACTCAGCGTATGCTCTTGCAAGATTAGATTGGTTTATTAATTTATCTAACCAGGATGCCTCCCACTGTTTACTCAAATTCTTCTTAAAACCTTTTTAAAAGAAGAACTAGCCGGGTTTTTAATTCACGTCACAATACTTGCTTAACCTTTCAGCCAGGCTAGTGTCGGTACTTCGAGGGAGGTTTTCCAACGCTTTCGCGAAGTTCCTTAATTAAAGAACCTCTTTTCCCTGGGGGCGTAACCCCGCTAACACCTTTCTAGACACCTACTAGGTTTATAGCATTGATCGTTAAGTGAAATAATCTCCCGAGAGTAAACCAACTCATCAGTGGGATCGGGATCCAACTGTCATTGTGTGATAACCTAGATGGAATCCACTCTAGTCACCACACTCCAGAAGGTATGCTAAATCTGCAAGTTTCAGTTCTTTTGAAACTCCCGATGTGGTTTTTGCCCCTAGGACCCAAGTGACCTTGACGAATAATCAACAAATCAAAAGGTCCTAGTCAAGTTCAACCCGTCGTTATCCAGGATTGCATTAGACCCGCCCGCATGATCCTTGACGAATAATCAACAAAATCATGCGACCGTCCTAACCAATCTATCAGTGCAACAGAGAATTATTACTCAGCTACCATTCACTGTGTCTTGACGAATAATCAACAAACGCAGCACGAATACTAAGTATTAATTATCCGAAACGACGGAGGGCTACGGCTGGGTTTTTGGCGAAAAACCCGTTAACGTAATGAACTTGATATCGTTGAAGGAACATGATTGCACCCTTTTTGAAAATATAGTGGCGAAAAACTTTTGCTAAAGAGGTCACTCCCTGTGAAGGGATCTTGGCTCTTTCCTCGTCGAATGAGGTGCAGGATATTCCAAATTGAATACCTCGATGCAAAGCAAGAATAATCGACTATAGTGAAGTTATTACCCTGACGCAAACTTTTGTCCAAGGGGTCACTCCCGGTGAAGGGATCTCGGCCCTTGCCTCGTCGACTGAGGTGCAGGGCATTCATAACCGAATACCGCGATGCAAAAAAAAACATGAACGTCCTTGTAATAACAGCTTTTTGAAAAATTGTTCCAACAACGTCTTTTAGGTTTATTTTCTTGCATTAGTTCTTTTAATGCGTGATATTCTTGCATTAGTTCTTTTAATGCGTCCCATCATTTAATCCTACCATTGCAGAAAACAACCAAAATATGACGTACGCTTATGCCATTCGCATTCGCCACGGGGTCCCGTCATCACTCGTTAGGTTACTTAACTAACGACAGAGCGGGGGCTGGGCTAGCGCGGCTGTAAAACATAAGCAACGCCTAAATAGTAAAGCAATGATAGACATTACAGATCACAGATGAATACATTGGATATACTAGCAATCCGCAATCCTTTCGAGCCTGGAACGAAAAGCGGATAACACGGTCGCGGTGAATAGCCAAATACCCCACCCAAGACCCCTACGGGTGCGGCAAACTACCCGCCAAGTACTCGGCAGTTTGTGCACCCCCTCCATGGGTCTATCCTAGGAGAAAAAACAGTAAAAAGAATTATACATTGACGGCTACAACCCCGACCCGGTTGTGCGGCCAAACAAATAATAATATTACATCAATTTACATTTACAATGAATGAAAGAAAAACAAAAGCTCATCTCACATCCACCCCGGCTATTCACCCGCGACAGTCCAACACATTCATATACACAAACCAACAAGAACAATCACAGATCACAGATATGTATAACCCCGACTAATCGACATATAGCGATTAGCCGACGTTCAATACATAAGAACATCACAGATATAACCTTTATAGTCAAAGTATATTGAAGTTCGGAAAAATACGGAATTATAGGCCCCCAAAAACAAATTTTTATTCTGGAAAATCTGGGCACATATAATATATCTGAAAAATCCTAAAACCATGTCAGAAACACACTGCACCAAAATCGATGCAGTAACTCATCAACTTGGCCGCGGTTCCTCGGCAAGAGCTTGCTCTTGCCGCGGAAGCGCGGCGCTTTGGTTGAGTCGCTGCATCATTTTTGGTGGTTTTCTTATAAAAACCCTGAGATGATTTTTGGGCTATAACAAAGTTTGTTTTGACCAGAAAAAGTTTTAACAGAAACTCAGATTTTTACAACTTGGTTTTTTCGATTTTTCCGTTTCGAACTTCGACACACTTTACTACCAAGCTAGTTTATGTTTAGTTAGGCTCTGATACCACTGTTAGGTCCACGTTACCTCTCCCGGTACTTTCGGGGTTGCGGAAACGGTAAATCAAAATTTTTCTAAACTTTGTAACATGGACCGTAAAAGCCGGATCTTTGCTAAACTAAACTAGCATACATGCAAAGAAGAATTAACTACTTGGCAAAGTGGTTATACCTCAACTTGAACTCCTTCACTTCTTGTTCTTCTTCTCATCGCTTGCTCAATGGTTGATCCGGACTTCGGTCACCTCCGCGGCCTCCTAGAGTCGAAGACGATCCACCCGAGAGATGTACACCGAGCTCCACCTCAAGCCGAGGTAACTAGGGCAAGGAGATTGCCAATCTAGAAGCCCTAGGTGGTGTAGAGAGGATGTATGGATGTGTTTGTCAAGTAGAATCCTTTTTCTCTCAACACATGAGATCAAAGGAGAAATCAAGAGGAGGAAGAAGAAGGAGATTTTCTAGCAACCATGGAGCTTCTCATTTCAAGAGAGAGAATGAGAATGAGCAAATGAAAAGCTTAACCAAGAGAAAAACTAACCATGGTTGCAATAATGCACAAACATTATCATTACAAATCCAATCAAGATAAAGGTGATGGCTACAAATGACATGACCATTATCATAACTAAATAAAAAGAAAACCAAAGAATACTTTAGATCTTCTAAGAAGATCCAAGTCAACTTTGGTCAAATGGTCAACAAAGTCAAGATGGTCAAATGGTCAATGTAATTAGCCATAACAAAATTATCAATGAAAGGATTAGTAAATAATGTCCCCGGCTCATTATGGTTTTGACCAAACGAACTGTCGAAACCCTAATGAGTCCGCCTCAAAATGGTTTTGACCGAATCAACTGTCAAAACCCTAATGAGCCTGCCACATAGTGGTTTTGGCCAAACCAACTGCCAAAACCCTAATGAGGCACCTCCTCCTTCATCGCTCCAGAAAACTGTGCATACAAACCTGCATCCGTATTCCGTAGAATGCGGATGCGCAGAAGACAAAACAAATCCATCCGTGCAATACTAGGATCTGGCTTAAACCAAAGCCCACCAATACTGCCTGCCCGAACATCATACGCACAGAAGTGTACGTAAGTGATCGCAGCCCTGCCGTAAAACCATACGGCCTCTACACGTTTCGCTTAGTGCAGGGAAACTCTCTGTGTGGGACTTTAAAGACTCGACACTACACTGGCAGTGGGTTTAACCACAGACCGCAAGCGGCACTAGCTGTACGTAACGGTCCCCAGGTAGATGTCGATAAGAAGGCCGATGAGGTAAACCCATCCGAACTCCTACTGAGTCTGTATGTGACAATCTCCGTACAGTCCGGTCTGTTCGTCTGATACATCGCATGTCGGGCCTAGGGGGGCGGCAAGCGTCAGACCCCTAATAGCGGTACAAGTCGTGTCGGAGTGAAGCCCAGAACACCCTGAGATAACACTGGAACCTACCAGTATATCTCGCTTGCCCTGGCCAGGGACTACTCGTGTAATGGCTCTCCTAGACACAGCGCGATGTCAACCCCCAATACCGGGAGAGACGAATCCTGTCTAACCGTCACTGCCTCCAAGTGCTTCGGGACTGCTCCCAACTACTACCTGTTTGCACGACTCAGTAGAGCCGTGGTAGGGTAGTAATCAAAGAACAGTGGGAACACACTCGAGGCGAAGTGACAGTGTCAAGTCAGCGGACTAAGCTGTACTCATGTCACCTGGGAACTGATAACTGACGATAGGTATAATACCAACCATCAGTTCCCGACGAGTCCTGTCCAGTGTACTCGTAACCTAACGAGCACCCGCATACTATCTCAAGTACGACGTACTGACGGCTGTGGGACAGACCATCTCCCGTGCTGGGAAGAGAAGCGCATACGCCAGTCTACTCCGGAGTATCGATGCCCTATCTCGGTACTCCCACGACTAGGGACGTGTATAAGGATGTGCTTGTAGATTACCCAGCCCCCACGAGTGTGATCGCCATCACAACGCCGGTAATCAAGCAAAGATCCTAAGGGCTCTACTAATGCGTATAGGTGATATAATAAATAAACACACATGTACACATTAAAGCAGAGACAAACCAAGTAGCATACTACTATATTGAGCAAGATTGTCTGTACAACTGTGAATATCCCAAGCTTCCATCAAGTAATATACATACTAGTATGATACAGTAATGGGCTCTAGGGCATATACACTAACACTAGCCCTGTCCCCGCTCTTCCGTTAGTTAAGTAACCTAGCGATGCATGATGGGGCACCGTGGCGAATGCGGATGGCATAAGCGTACATTATATTTTCGTTTCTTTCTGCAATGATAAGATTAAATGATGGGAAAGCCTTACTAATGATTAATGTAAAGAAGACAAACTAAAGTTAAATCATTGGAACAATTTCAAAACCACTCGGTTTTCTTTAAAAATAACTTTTTAATGCGGAGCCTAAACCACTCCTTTTAAAAGCTATCATGGTTTCTTCGACTATATCAAGTTCATTACGTTCACGGTTTTGCCAAAACCAGCCGTAGCCTTCCGTCATTTCAGTTGAGTATTCAGTAGTATTCAATCCATGTATTTTGACCTTCGCTAAGGCATAGTGATTGGTAACTGCTGGGTATTCATCTATAGTATAGATAGATGCGTTAATCTGGGACAGGCGTACAACTATTTTGGCCTTTGTCAAGGGTTTGTACGAATGGGTTCAGATTAACCTAAACAATGACATGTAGAACTTGACTTGCGTTTTATGATATTTTGGCCTTCGTCAAGGTCACAAGAGCCTGGGGCAAAATCTACATTGGGAGTTTCAAAGGAAAAGGAAACTTGCTAGTTTTGCATACCATCTTGAGTGTGATGATTTTGGTAGGATTCCTTCAAATTTATCCCATAATGATAGTTGGATCCCGATCCCACCATGAGTTTTGTTACTCCTCGGGAGAATTTTTCACTTTGCAATCAATGCTATAAACCAAGTAGGTGTCTAGAACGGTGTTAGCGGGGCTACGCCTCCAGGGAAAAGAGGTTATTTAATTAAGGAACTTCGCGAAAGCGTTATAAAACCTCCCTCGAAGTACCGACACTAGCCTGGACGAAAGGTTAAGCAAGAATTGTAGGGTGCGATTAATCCTGACTAATTCTTCTTTTATGGTTTAAAGGAGGATTTGAGAAAACAGTGGGAGCCATCCTATTTAGATAAACTAATAACCAATCTAAACTTGCAAGAGAATCATGCTGAGTGTTTTCTCTCTCTCTCATAATTGCAGCGACCAAGATGATCGGGCTTAAGTTACTATTAGATAAAAATATATTGGCGGGGCCAAACTATAAAGATTGGCTAAGGAATGTCTAGATGGCCCTTACCTATGACAAGCTGGGCTACCTCCTTACTACTAAAGCCCCTGCCGTCCTAGGTCTAGATTCCACTGTCATGGATATTGAAATCCGTAAGACATGGGAAATAGACAGTGCGAAAGCTAAGTGCCTCATGCTCGCCTCAATGGATAATGAACACCAGAGACGGCACGAGAAGATAGACTTAGCTTCTATCTTCCTCCATACCAAAGATTTATATGGAGAGCAATCTCGTATCGCAAGATACGAGACCTCGAAGAAATTATTTCAGGCGAGATTGGTTATCGGGTCATCTATAGGGGACCACGTCCTTAAGATGATAAGCTATATTGAAGAGCTCGCGGACCTTGGGACCACGTTGGAGAACGAGTTATACATGAACTTGATTCTACAGTTCCTCCCCTCTACCTATGCCCAGTTTGTATTAAATTTCAATATTCAAGAGAAGAAAGTTACACTTCCAGAACTCTTCAACATGTTGAGAAGTGCAGAGGGCACCCTAAAGAAAACCAGGGAGACACCCACTCTGCTTATTGGGAAATTTTCTTCCTCTAGATCCAAGGCGAAAGCCAAGTGGAAGAAGAAGAAGGCCCCCACAAAGCCGAAAGGTGGTGTCAATAAGGTACAGGGAAAGGGCAAGGCAAAAGTTTGGGGCTGACAGTAAAAAAGGAGGAATGTTTCTATTGTCACAAGAAAGGCCATTGGAAGAAGTACTGCAGGGCTTTGAAAGCCAGGAACCAGGATTTAAAGCAAGTTGTGGCTTCGGCTTCAGGTGTGTTTATGATTGAAAACCGTTTGTCAATCAACTCTACTTCCTGGGTATTGGATACCAGTTCAGGATCTCATATCTGTAATTCATTGCAGGCACTAAGAAGCCGTAGAGTTATAAAGGCATGATATGACCCTCAGGGTTGCTAACGGAGCGAGCGTGGATGCTGTTTCTATAGGGGAATATCACCTAGGGTTGACAAGTGGATACATTTTGGTTTTGTGTAACTGTTTTTGTGTACCTAGTTTGACATGTAATATCATCTCTGTATCTTTACTATCTAAAGAAGGTTATGATTTTACATTTGTAAGCGATATTGTAAACATCCACCTTAATTATGGTTTGATTGGGTCAGGTACACTAGACAACGGTATATATGTATTAAACTAACACAAGGTTTTCAATGTCCAGAACACACTAAAAAGAAAGTCTGCAGGATTAAATCAAGCTTTCTTATGGTATTGTAGACTAGGCCACATCAATGAAACACGGTTGACGAAGTTACAGAGAGAGGGATATTTGGATCCGTTTGAATATCTGTCTTATGCAACCTATCAATCATGTCTCAAAGGAAAGATGACAAAGACTCTGTTCACTGGACACGGAGTGAGAGCCACCGAGCTCTTGGGACTCATACACAGCGACGTGTGTGGTCCAATTTCTACACATGCAATAAATGGTTATTCCTACTTCATTACTTTTACGGATGATTTCTCAAGGTATGGACATGTAATCTTGATGAAATATAAATCCGAAACCTTTGAGAAATTCCAGGAACACAATAATGAAGTGGAAAAACAAACAGGCAAAAATATCAAGATACTTCGATCTGATCGAGGTGGTGAATACTCAAGTGCCGAGTTCATGGATTATTTAAAAGAGAATGGAATTCTCTCTCAGCTTACTCCTCCATACACATCTCAACATAACGGTGTATTGGAAAGGCGGAACCGCACCTTATTGGATATGGTACGTTTTATGATGAGTAACGCTGAGTTACTGAGATCCTTCTGGGGTTATGCACTAGAATCTGCTGCATATCTTTTGAACAAAGTTCCTACTAAGTCAGTGCCTACCACACTATATAAAATGTGGAGTGGAAAGAAACCCTATCTTAAGTATCTAAAGATATGGGGATGTCCAACTTTTGTCAAACAGCAGCATGCGGACAAGCTCGAGGCACGATCAGTACTGTGTAAGTTTGTGGGATACCCAAGGAATTCCAGGGGGTATCTTTTCTATTACGTAGAGGAACAAAAGGTTTTTGTTTCTCGGCATGCCCACTTTCTAAAGACTCAATTTCTTGAAAAAGAAATAAGTGGGAGCGCAATAGAACTGGAAGAAATTCCAGAACCACAAGCTATTACTGAAAGCATGGTGGAACCAGAAGTTTCAGAAGAACCGGACGTCCCTGTGCCACTCCGCAGATCTAGTAGACAGTCTCATCCACCCGAGAGATACTACGGTTTTCTCATAGACGGGGATAGAGAGGATTACATCATCAATGATGATGAGCCGACTAGTTTCCAGCAGGACATTACGAGCAGAGACTCGGTAAAATGGCTGGATGCAATGCGGACCGAAATGGAATCCATGTACACTAATAAAGTTTGGACTTTGGACATTGCACCATAAGGGATAAAACCCGTAGGCTGCAAATGGATCTTCAGAAAGAAGATTAGTGCAGATGGACAGGTTGAAACCTATAAGGCTAGACTTGTAGCAAAAGGTTTTCGTCAAAGACCTGGCTTGGACTATGATGAAACCTTTTCTCCAGTGGCTACGCTTAAATACATTCGGATCCTACCTGCTATTGCTGCCTTCCATGATTATGAAATTTGGCAGATGGATGTAAAGACCGCTTTTTTGAATGGAAATTTTGAAGAGTGTGTTTATATGGATCAGCCAGAGGGTTTCACAGAGAGTGGGAGCAGCGGAAGAGTGTGCAAGTTGCTTAAATCTATTTATGGATTAAAGCAGGCATCGCGGAGTTGGAACATCCGCTTTGATGAGACGGTCAATGAATTTGACTTTATCAAAAATCCAGATGAACCATATATTTATAGTAAGATTGTAGCGAGAACTGTGGTATTCCTTGTCTTGTACGTAGATGACATTCTCCTAATAGGAAATGACATTCTTATGCTACAATCAGTCAAAGGATTCTTGTCACAGAAGTTCCCCATGAAAGACCTGGGTGATGCTTTGTACATTCTGGGGATCCAGATCTATCGTGATAGATCTAAGAGAATGTTGGGACTTTCACAGTCCAGGTACATTGACACCATACTGAAAAGATTCAGTATGGAAGATTCCAAGCGCGGTAATCTACCGGCTTGTCACGGGATCACACTCTCCAAAGAGATATCTTCCAAGACTGATTTGGAAAGGGATCGCATGAGTATTATACCCTACGCTTCTGCGGTAGGATCTATAATTTATGCAATATTATGTAGCAGACCAGATGTTGCTTATGCACTGAGCGTGATAACCAGGTATCGGTCAAACCCCGGGGAGAAGCACTGGATAGCAGTAAAGAACATTCTCAAGTACCTGAGAAGGACTAAGGAGATGTTCTTGGTGTACGGTAGTAAAGACCTCCGTTTCGAGGTATTCGCTGACTCCAGCTTCCAGAGTGACAAGGATGACTCCAAATCCATGTCGGGTTATGTCTTCACCCTCAATGGAGGGATGGTTTGTTGGAAGAGCTCCAAACAGGATACCGTTGGTGACTCGACGATGGAGGCAGAGTATATCGCTGCATGTAACATTGCGAAAGAAGCAGTCTGGATGAAGAACTTCAGGTGGTTCCGTCAATTGTTGACCCAATACCTTTGTATTGTGACAACAACGGGGCTATAGCTTTAGAAAAGGAACCAAAATCCCATCAGAAGTCCAGACATATCTTGATGCGGTATCACCTGATCAGGAAGATCGTGGATCGTCGGGAGATCGAGGTGCGGAGAGTAAAGACGGAGAAAAATACTGCAGATCCACTCATAAAGGCTATCCCTCATATGCAGTTCGAGAGGCTATTTGAGATGTTAGGTCTGCGATATGCCAATACACGGACTTAGTGCAAGTGGGAGATTGTTAGTGATATATGCCCTAGAGGCCATTATTATATAGTACTGGATTGTCTATTACATTTTGGAAGCTTGGGATATACACAGATATAATAACAATCTTGCTCAATATGATAGTATGCTACCTGGTTTGATTCTATCTTAACATGTGTATATGTTTCTTTTAACGTATCGCTAATACATGTTGATAGAGCCCTTAGGGTCTTTGCTTGACTACCAGCGTTGTGATGGCAGTCACACTCGTAGGAGCTGGGTAGTCTATAAGCACATACTTAAACTTGTACCTAGTCATAGGATTATCGAGACTGGGCATCGATACTCCAGAGTAGACTAGTGTATACGCTTCTTATCTCCGTCAGGGAGGTGGCCTGTCCCGCAGCCATTGGTATATGGTACCAAAGATAGTATGCAGGTGCTCATTGGGTTATGAGTTATACTGGACGGACTCACTGGGAATTGCTGGTTGGTATTATACGTATCGTCAGTTAGCAGTTCTCCGGTGATAAGAGTACAGATTAGTCCGTTGACTTGACATCATTATTTGTCTCGAGTGTGTTCCTACTGTACTTAGATTACTACCCTACCATGGCTCAAATAAGTCATGCAAACAGATCGTAGTTGGTTGTAGTCCCGAAGCACTTGGAGGCAGTAGGGGATAGAAGGGATTCGTCTCTCCTGGTATTGGGAGTTGATATTGTGCTGTGTACGGTTGGCCAATACACAAAGTCCCTGGCCAGAGCAAGTGAGATTTACTGGTAGGTACACCAGTAGTTTCTCAGGGTGTATTTGGATTCCACACCGACATGACTTATTGCGCTATTAGGGGTCTGACGTTTACCACCCCCTAGGCCCGATATGCGATAATCTTAGACGAATAGACCGGATTGTACGGAGAATGTCACCTATAGGCTCAGTAGGGTTTTCGGACGAGTTATCGTGTCGATCTTCCCTTCGACAGATACCTGGGTAGCCGTTACGTACAGCTAGAGTTATTGACGTGCTTGTGCTGCCAGCGTATTGTTGAATCTTCAGAGTCCCACACAGAGGGTTTTCCGGTTCAGGCGAAACAGTGTAGTCTGCGTATGGTTTTACAAAGGGGTGTTCGATTGAACACGTGCATTTATGCACGTGCTTTAATTGGACAGTTTAGTAGTACTAGCAGGTTTGAAAGACAACCAGTTTTGATGCTAGTATTATATTGCTTTTTTTATCCATTTGTATTTTAACACGAATACGGTATTTATACGAATACGTATATTTGTATAAATATGAGTATTTGTGCTTTGATACAAATACATGTATTTCTTTCTAAATATGAATACGCATATTTTGTATTTTCGTTACAAATACGGTATTCGTATTTTGGTAGAAATACGGTATACGTATTTATATGGGTATGAGTATACTTGTTTATATACTTACATTTATATTATAAATGTTTGTATATATGTACCTAGTGAGGTGGCTACACACTCTCTCACTTTTCTCTCAACCATTTAAACCTTGGAAGTGTGTAGGCTTGTGACTCACCCTAGTGAGTCACTAAGCCAATCCACTCTTTTGTTTGAGGGATGTAGAGATAAGAGTGAAGTGTATGAGATATTTTCATAATATGGTTCATTTTCTTCACTTGAGATTTTTTCTCTAGTTGCCACCATCTTCATCTTCTTTCTCAATTCTCTTTCTTGAGTTGTGAGGATTAAAAGAGAGCATTTATTTTGACAAACTACACCACTCTAAGCATCTTGTCTTAGCAAGGCTCGATCTTTAGTTGCTTCCAACGAAGCTATCGCTTGAATCGACATTCTCGGGTGGATCGTCATTGACACGGAAGATCGGCTTTAAGAGCTCGTACCATCAACCTAAGGAGCTTGAGGAGTCAACTTTCAAGAACCGAAGGACCGTCTACAAAGGTTGTAATTTCAGCCGAGTAGTTAAAACTCTAGTTAGGGTTAGTTTAGTTTAGTGTTTGGGCTTGAATCCTGGGATTTAGTGTTATGTGCTTAAGATTTTTAAAGTTTTTGATTCCGCATAGCCGTAGTTGACACGACAACGAGCACATGCACACTTACAATCCCTGCTATGGTGTTCTTGAGCAGGTTATAGCAGTCTCATACATGCATAAGTCTGTCCCCTTTTTTATATTCCAATGCAGATGGTGCGATACCAAGTCTGAACGGGGTATGAAGGTCGATGAATAAAAATTCACTTTGCTAAACACTAAACGTATAGCCTATGAATACGATAACTTTATCTTTCCCTCAATGACAACACAAATATATTATTCTCGGGACTTGAAGAAGCTTGAATGGAGAGTTGTTTGTCGTTGGAAACCAAGAGATTATTATAATGTGTTGACGTTGACTGACTCTAAAGATGAGAGTGACGAGGAAGAGGCGATAACACGTCTCAGTCCTTCTATTGAACATACCAACAATCCAAACTATTATGCGCTATTCAATATGTTAGTAAGACGTGATATCGGCCAATTGATTGTCACAGATCAAGATTTCGATAATCCACCTAACGAATCTTCAGCTAATGCGTCGAAAAAACGTGCTAAGTAATGAAATTGAACTAAATGTTTTAAATTTTATGATGATTATATGTAAGTTTTTAATATTTGGATAAATATGTAGGGTCTGATGGGAGGCTGTGGCTCAGGCTCCAAATGTCATAAGAAAAAACATCTAGACTAGATTGGCGGGAGCTCAGTAGCAGCAGTAGCAGCTGTGCCTATCCCTATCCACGCCCCTCGTACTAGCGCCCCAGCAGCTGCAGCAAGCCCGACCAGTGCCCCTCCTATCGGCACCACATGACCCCCAGCACCCCCAACAGCCGCATCGCCATAGGACCCGCTGCCTACCCCTATTAGCGGGGTAGTAGATCCTCCTACCCCAGTCACTTCTCCTGCACATGGTATATAGTTATCTTTTGAACTTTTAGTTATCTATTAAAATAATTCTATCGAATCATCTAACATTTTATTGTTTGCAGGTCCGCATAGTAGTGGCGGGCTGGTGTCTGTCGCCGGTTCTAGCGACACCCCAGGGACAACAGATATAATCGTTATCGCCTAAATCTTTTAAATAACGATTGTAATTTAAATTTGTCAAATGCTATATACATATTTTGAATATTATAATATTGTGTCTGTATATATATATTTTTGCAGGTTCCATTTGTGTTAAGAGGAGGGGTCCTACTACACCAACATGCTCTAGGCCAGCCACAGGCGTTGGTCCATGGACGCTGGAGTAGAACAGCCAGGTGTTCTCACCAATAAAATTGATCAAAATAGACTTAAGATGAAGCGCTAGAATATCCTTGGCACTCCTCCACGTGCAAATCACATGGACATGCACCAAGAAGTTTCCACCAATAAAATTGGTCAAAGCGGACTTAAGTCTAAGCGCCAGAAGACCCTTGGTGCTCCTCCACGTGCAACTCACGTGGACATGGGCCAAGAAGCTTTGGCGCTGATAATGTTCAAAGCTCTTGCATCATATAGCTTATGCTGTATTTAGAAGTTAACTTCCCATATCTTTTCTTAAACAGAAAGATATATCAACAATATGTTCATGAGCATACTCGACAAGAAGCCACAAGTGTTCCCATATCTGGCCTTTCTCAGCCCAACGAATTTCCAAGAAATTATCGACAAGTTGGATCAACTAAATGCGATGAACCAAGGATCTCTCTCTTCCAATGGAGATTCGCGGAACTTCAAAGGAAAGGGTAAGGCAACGTTTGTCTCTAACACGCAACAGCAGCCGAACGGTCTTAATGCGGCTGGTCGTCAAAATAACAACCGCACGGGACGCACTCTTGAAGAAAGAATATGATGGGAATATTCCTTCCCTCATGACAAAATAAGGAAATTATCCGACCTCGCAACAAAGAGCAGCTTTCTGACTTTGCCCGATTCACGGCGACAGGCCTAAGCCCATAACATCAACAACCCAACTTATTGCCCATATTATCCGGTGGTAAGTCATCCGATTGAAGATTGTTACGTCTTCAAGAACTGGGTCGAGGACCAGTATAAATACGACAAGTTCATGTTCTCCGATAAATGGTAGGTGAACCCTCCTCAGAAGCATATCGCTAAATGGACCAACACGCAGGAGGCATCCTGCTCGCTTGTTAAAGAAACCCCATGGGAGGTGATGCTGTCTCCCAAAACAAAGAGAATGTTAAAGGATCTCCAGGAATGCCCTACTATTAGGTAGAAAAGTCTGCTTGAACCGAAGATCATACCAGGAATGTTGAAACCACGTCCCAATCCGAAGGCTATTGATAAAGGGGAAAGCCCTAAGGTCAAGAAGTCTTCCAAAAAGAAAAAAGAAGAAAGCGTACAAGCCTGTACAACCATCAGAGCATGTCGACAGCCATACAGACATCCAAAAATACATTGACGCACTAGAAGAATACAATCAAAAAGCACGCTCGTCCGTCACTCTTGAGGAGTTTATTAAACACATCCTTGAAAATAACAGAGAGGATGAGGACGATGACTCAGAGGGAGAAACAAAAGGCCATGTGGAAAGCTGCTACAGGGTCTCTCACTCTTCCATCTGTGATTATGAGGCTCCACTCGCGTCTAAAAGCGATTCAGATGAGCAGGGGGAAAAATCGATGCCTGAAGCTCCGAGTTCGCCATAACAGGACCCAGCTGAGAAGCTCTTAAGGGAAGCCTTTCAAAGAAGTCGGGAAAATCAAAGGCGTGAGCTGGCTATCTACAAGAAAACCAGACAACAACGTATAAAAAGGAAAGCAGCGGAAGATGCGTGTTATGTAGCTCCCCAACCAAAACCGAACATGCAACCGAAGCAGAAGATACCGCAGAAGAAAGGAAAGGCCGAGAAGCATTTCGCTAAGGCCCTATCCAAAGGGCTGAAATTGCCGCCCTTAAAGATGTATACCCTAGGGATTATGGACTTTGAAGGTGGAGAAGAGCATCCAAAATTTTGCATTTACTACTGGAGGATCTGCCATCCCATCGACGAGTGCAAATCGTTCAGGAAATGGAGGAAAAAATACGTTCTCCACAACAGGCATCTGAAAAAAAAGAAGCGGATGACCAATGCTCACCCGCCCCAACATGTTAGTCCCAAGGCAAACGCCCAACAAAGACGATCGCCGAAAGTTGTTACATGACCAAGGCTCAGACTTCGGAAGGAGGAAGTTTGGTAGTACCGACTTTTGGAAGTGATTCAGAAGATGAACCTCCTGTTGATCTCCCCTATATAACCTTCTCATTAGGAGACGAAGAGAAGGCAGAGGACTGTGGCAACATTCGTCCGCGGAATCGCACTCTCTCGAGAAGAACCTCGGCCCGCAAATAATGCTCCCAAGAATCAAGACAAGGGTAAAGGGAAAATGCCCGAAGAGATCGCCTTTGATGAAGAGGTGGCCAAAAAACTCGCCGCCAAGGATCTCCCCAAGAAAAATAAGGTCGACCACAATGTGTTGGCCCACCTAAAGAAGTTACCCTCACACTTGAGCATATACGATGCTCTGCTCTTGTCTAAGGAACTACGGGAGTCTTTAATTAAAGCTCTCGAAGAACCGGACCTCTTCCAAGCACACTTTGTAGAGGAAGCGATGAAAGATAAAATGGCGGAGGTATACACGGCCGACATCTCCTTCAGCGAAGAAGACCTTCTCTTGGGGACGTTCGAGCACAATCGGCCACTCTACATCATCGAGTGCTGCAATGATTAGAGGATAAATAAAATCCTCGTCGACAACAATTCCTCTGTCAACCTGCTAAATGTTAAAGTGCTCAAGCAGCTGTCCATGGACGTATGATACCTTGGCCGAGAGAAAATCACTATCTTTGGATTCTACTCCTAGTTTTCAAGAATGCTGGGTCCCATAGTGTTGACACTCTGCTTTGGACAACTCGTCACAGACGTCAAATTTCACATCATTGAAGGTAAGACCTGCTATAAAGATTTACTAGGTAGACCTTGGTTATACCAGTATGGCGTCATCCCTTCTACACAACATCAGCGTATGAAATATTTCAAGGATGGCCAGGAGCACATTATCACAGAGGAGCTCAACCCATTCTCGGTAAACGAAGTGCGGAAATATAAAGATGCGAATTACTTCCTGTTGGACTATGATGATATAAAGAAGTGTGACAAGCCTAAGGATAAACAAGTTCAAGCGGCAGTCATCCCGATCTTTGGAAGTGACTCTAAAGAAGAAGAAAAAACAATATTCACGGGTCAACCTCTAAAGGAAACTGACAAACCAAGCTCGTCAGCTCCTATCCCGATCTTCGGCAGCGACTCGGAGGAAGAAGCTGATACGGTTTTCTCTATTCATCCACGGGTGAAGGTCCCCGATGAAGCCGATCGAGCCATGGATATTACAATGGTTCCACCGCATCATTATAAAGAGCTCGATGCACTCGTCACCTATAGTGTGCAAGAGTTAGTAACCTTCCATGTGCCTCCCAGACGTAAAAGAGAAAAGGCGATTCTCTTTTATAAGTCAAAAGGAACCAAGGTGGAGAAAGTAATTTGGCACGGACTCGAGTCGAATCTCGATAGGTTGCAACCGATCCCCATACCAGCATGGAGTACCGTTCGAACAAACTGCCCGTCAGGCCCCAGTATTTCAAAAAGATCTGGGAAGTGCCAGGAACTTGCCAACCCGCGTCCCATAGAAAGTTTGATACTACCGGTTTGCGCTATGTCCGACCGAAGAAGAAGAAGCAAACTCACAGTTGCTATATTTTAAACAAAAGGGACAATGCTTGGATGGCAAACAACTTAGCCGAGCAAGGTGAAGAAACCTCATGAAGTATTCCATTCGGATCATCTGAATTGTCGCTTAGGTCGCTCATGAAAGAAGTGATTCGGGAGTTTGATCTAACGACCCTATGTAAAAGGGTTATGCAATTACCCCTGAGCAGGAGATATAATGAAGCTCTGCAAAACATTGCGACTTTGCTGACAAAGGATTTGACTGAGAAGCTGATGAGAGAAGCTTATCAAATGGGTTAGACAACTTTGTATGAAATAGCCGGAAGATCACACCCAAGCAAGCAGTCTATGGGAGAGACAAGCCATGATCCTTATCCTCGACAGCTACCTATACTTTCCTTCAAAAATAAAGGAGTTCAAGATGGCCACATTGAAGACAGGACGCCATCCACGTCCAAGCTGCAAGGTCGCTCAACCATATCTCTTAAAGAAAGGATGGGACAGAGATATTCCTTTCCTCGGGACAAGGCGAGGAAAATATTTAATCTCGCCATGAAGCATCGGATGTTAACGCTGCCCAAGTTCAAGCGACCTTATGAAGCTAAAGCTTTGGATCATCTTGACTACTGTCCCTACCATCGGGTCATTGGTCATCCAATCGAAAATTGCTTCATCTTTAAGAATTGGGCGGGGGACCAGTATAGGCAGGGAAAGTTCACGCTGAGTGACAACAGTAAAGTGGAACCTCTGCAAAAGCATGAGCCAATGCGAGACAACCCCACCAAGACAAGGGCGTAGCCAGCTTAAGAAGCAGGAGCTCACCCACTCTTGCCAAATGATAAAACTCCTCAATGAAGAAGGGGATGAAGATGCGCTTCAGTGCCTCGATTGCTTCACAAATGAAGAAGAGGAAATCTCGGAGCTCCCGCCAACTCCAAAAGAACCGGAAGATGAGATCCATACCACCGCTGATGAATTGAAAAAGACAAACCTGGGAACTGAAGAAGATCCTCGACCCACGTTCGTCAGTGAGCTGCTGTCAGATGAATAAGTAGCTGGTCTAAAAGTAGTACTCGTGGAGTACAAAGATTGCTTTGCATAGAATTAATCCGAGATGCCAGGTCTTGATCCAGATGTAGCAGTTCACAAATTGGCCATATCACCAGAAACAAAGACCGTCAAGCAAGCGCCAAGAAGGATGCGGCTTGAAATTGAGATGAATATCAATGCCGAAGTCAAGAAGCTCATAAACTCTGGCTTCATTCAGGAGGTCTAGTACCCATGACTGGATCACCAATGTCTTCCTTGTGATGAAGAAGAATGGGACTGTTCGCATCTGTGTGGACTTTCGGGACCTCAATAAGACACGTCCGAAGGATGACTTTCTCATTCTATTCACAGAACTGATGATTGACAATACCTCTACCCATGAGGTCATCTCCTTCATGGACGTATCATGAGGATACAATCAGATAAAGATAGATCCCGAAGATCAGAACTATACGGTCTTCCACACACCGTTAGGCATATATTATTGTGTTGGGTTGCTAGGTTCCTCTAGTAAGGTTTAAAGCATGGCGGAAGCGGTAATATAAAAAATCTAAAGAGCTATAGAAAACCCAAACCAAGAATCAAACCAAAAAGCTAAACTTGTATCAAAACTAGTAAGCTAAAACAAAGAGTTTAGAGGGCTACAACCTTTTTAGCGTGTAAGCCGCCTCTCCTTAGACTCCGGTAAGTCTCCACGAATCCCGGAATAAGCTTGCTCGATGATCTTCTCGCCGAAAATGATCCACCTTGAGATAACTCCAACACAAGCTTTAGCTTCAAATTGATCTCATCAAAATGAATCAACCCACTAATTAAACTTTCTAAGAATGATTAGTAGGAGATGTAGAATTATTAGCTCACTTAATTTTTCTTTTTTCTTTTCCAGTCCTCACTTGAAGAAAAATCAAGAGGAGGAAGAAGCATGGAGGAGATAAGAATAATGAAGAAGATAATCATGAAAAGCATATGAACTAGAAATAAAAATGAGTCATTAAAAGAATCATCTCATGACTTCTACAAACATGACTCATTCTCATTTCTTTCATATAATTCTTATACTCCCATCATCCATGTATCAACATACATGTCTCTTTATTTATATCAAATATAAATATTAATTTAAAGAGAAGAAAATAATTAAGTGAGCATGATATTAGTTAATATATAAATATATCATTATATAAATATATATTTAATTATTAAATCAACACTTGATTTAATAATCCGGCTATATCATATATATATCGGCTAATATCAATATATACCCGATTAAAATACGTGTATCAAATACACGTGTTTAATCGAACTCCTGCGCGTATCCTTATACATGCCATACATCGTTTCGCATATGCTGGGAAATCTCTGCGTGGGACTCTAACGACTCGACAATACGCTGGCAGTAGGTTAGGATCATATCCATAGCCCACAAGCACGTCAGCGGTACTAGCTGCACATAACGGCTACCCAGGTATTGAACGAAAGAAGGTCAACAAGCAAGCTCATCTGAACCCTACAAAGTCTATCAGTGACAATACCGTACAGTCCGGTCTCTTCGTCTAAGAGTATCGTATATTGGGTCTAGGGTTTGGAATCTGTCAGACCCCAATAACTCGATAAGTCGTGCAACAAAGAACTCATAACTATCTGGAGATACAACTAATAACACTTATCAGTTTATCTCCACTGCGATGGCCATCGACTTGTGGCTGTAGTCATGTCATGCACAACGCGACATCATCTCCCTATATCGGGAGAGACGAATTTCTTCGATCGCTCACTTACTCCATGTGCTTCGGGATTATACCCAATAAAAATATGTTTTCACGACTCCTTTGAGCCGTGGTAGGGTAGAAGTCAAAGTATAGTGGGAACACACATAAGACACTGAGGCGATCTCAGGTCCTAGGGACTACCCCGTACCCATGTCACAAAAGAACTGCTACCTGAGATTGGTATATTACCAACTAGGAGTTCCCTGTGAGTTCTTCTAGTGTAACTCATCTTATGAGCACCTGTATACAATCTTCGATGTCAAACACCAATAGCTGTAAGATCAACTATCGCCTTCCAACCGGATCAGGAACGTACGCACTAGTCTAAACTGGAGTACCGATGCTCAGTTTCGATACTACTATGACTAGGGACATTTAAGGATGTGCTTATCGACTACTCAGTCCCTACTAGTATGATCTCCATCATCATCCTGGTAATCAAGCAAAATCCTTGGGCTTTATCTTATGTCTAAACGATACGTGATAGTAAATAAAATGCATCACATGAAAAATAAAGACAAACCAGATAGTATACTATCATCTCGAGTGAGATTGTTCTCTCATATAGGTTCTTCTTCAATTACAATAATTGCCTTGAGGGCATATATATCCAACAATCTCCTACTTGCACTTAAGGCCAATTATTGTGGTATCTCATACCCAACTTCTGTACTAACAGTTTTGCAAATTGTGTTCGAGAACTCAATGAGTGGACCTGGCATAGTGCATCTCTATGTTTCTCCCTGAATCTCAACTTCGCGGAGATCAAATATCTCTCGAACTGAGCGATACCCGTCTTAGTATTTGCCTGGACTGCCGATGGGATCATGTTTATAAACGAGCAATTATATCCAGCGAATTCTCAGGCGATATCCTTTGTTGATTCACAATCAGCATCTAGCGCCATAACTACCTCAGTATCTTACTTAGAACTCTTTTCAATATACTGCTCCTCAAAAGAGTATAAACTTATAACTAGCGATAGATGCTCTGTCTTTCATGCTTCTTGGAAAGCTAGAATCGATAACCACCTCCTTCAGGAGGCTACCATTACCATATTCCAAGAACATTAAATGCTCTTCACTACTACTCTATATTTCTCCAGGATTGGACTGATATCCATATCCTATATGGAGAAATACATGTGATCACCATTATTTTACCGATTTGCAGCATAGGAACATCTCTTCCTATCATAAGTATGTCATCCACATACCATATGAGAAATCTAACAACACTCCCTACTATCTTATTAAAAATACCAGGTTCATCGTTCATTTTGATGAAGTCAATCACTTTGACCGTGACATCAAAACAGATGATCCATTTCCGCTATGTCTGCTTTAGTCTAGAAATAGACTTAAGCAACTTGCATACTTACCGCTGCTCCCACTGACTACGATAACCCTCTGGCAGAGTCATATACATGTACACTTATAAATCCAATTTAGAAAGATGTTATAGTCATCCACATGTTAGATATCATAGTCATGAAAGACAACAATGGCAAGTTATATCCGTATGGACTTCAGCGCAGACACTGAAATAATAGTTCATTACAATCCACAACGGGTATTTAATGAAAACTTTTTATTACAAGTCTAACCTTATTAGGTAAGTACCTTTCCATTTGCACCGATCTCGTAAGATCTACTTGCTCCCAATAGGTTTTACCCCTTCAAGAGCACCCAACAAAGTCCTCGCTTTATTGTAGTGCATGGAGTCCAACTAGGATAACTTGGCATCCAGCCATCAATCGGAAGTCACCACTTCTCATGGCCTACTGATAAATAGTAGGGTCATCATCACATGATGCAAGCCTCCTTGTCACTGTTAACAAGGAAACCGTAGTACCTCTCAGGTGTCTGAGGTCACCTACCAAATCTGCGTAGTAGGCTAAGGTTTGTCAAAGCCAATTGAATCTTCAGGTTCTACTTAAATCTTCAGTAACCGTTTGTGGTTCTGGAATCACTTCCAGTTCTACCATTCTCCCACTAATTTTTTCTGCAAGAAATTCCTTTTCTAAAAAGGTGGCGTGTCGAGAACAAAACAACTTTTGATCCCGAAAATGGTACAAAATTAAACCCTTGTCAATGCCTGGGATAACCCACAAACTGCCATTACTGAAACGTGCCTAGAGTTAATCCGGATTCTGGTTTTAAGCATAAGACGGAAAACTCAACATCTTAACAATCTTAAGATGATAACCCAATCTATATCAGATATAGAATATGAGGCACTTATTTAGGTAGAACCAATATCAATTGATATGCATCTATTTCTAGTGCATCCCTTAATCAAAAAAGGCAATTCAGCATTACTCATCATGGAGCGCACCCACGGATGAGCAATTTGAGAGAGAATCAAATTCTCAATTACTACGGACTACCTAGCATAAGTATCCACATCTTCAAACACTTCGAAAAATCTTGATACTTCCAACGTTTGGTTCTCTACTTTATTCCTTTATCTTATGAATTTCTCAAAATCTTTGGACTCTGCATTTCAACAAGAATGCATGTCTACAAACAAAGAACTCATAGTACAATGGAACGAAGTATGAGTACCAATCCCTTGTCCATATGGACACCGGACAACATACATCATTATGTATAAGTCCTATGAGTTCATTAACTCATACTCTGTGTGTTATAATATGAAAACTGTATTTTGGTTAAGAATGTATATCCTGTTTTTCAATGCACCTTATCCAATCATCAAATGATAAAGGCAAATGTTCATAACATAATTTTTGAAAATTTATATCCCACTTTATCAAATAAAGAGACAGATATATCAGTTTTTAGAAGTTGGTGCAAAATAACAGATATTCAAAACTAAAAGTTTGCCGAAAGGTAAAACCAGGTGATTTCCCCAATAGCTACTCCAAATTCCGACATTGAGGATCAAATCACCTTTCCAATAATCTAATCCTACTTAGTATCTGTAATAACTTACAGATGTGGGATGTTAATCCGATATCTATATACCCAGGAGTTAGAATTAAGTGGAAAACAGTTTTCGATTACAATCACATAGAAAACATGAAATATCAAAAATTTTCAAGGGATGGCCGGGTATTCCAAGTAATGCCTCTTTCATTGCTCAGAGTTCTAACAGTAGTTGCATCTTCTTTTACTCTCACTTCGTCCCCTATTATTGTCTCTTTTTCTTACCTTGTCTATACCTAACTTATGCTAGTTGGTTTTAATCTTGCCCTTCCTTTCAGCTCCAGTATCGGGATTGGAAGAAGACTATCCAACAAGCGTAACCGGTATATTCTCCTTATTTAAGGAGCTCTCAAACTTAAGATAAGGTAAAGAGGAGAGAAAATTGAATTGTATCATATACAATTCACTTTCTTCAAACCCAGCGGCCATCCTTGACTGAAACACTTTCTTCGAGTTCGTATATAGCTAAATGATGGCCTTCCAAACATTATGCATCTCTGTATCAGATACAGAGTGTTCTGGTGGAAGAAAAAGGGGAAGTGGGATGTGTAAGGGCATATGAGACTATGTCGTGAAATAGAGCAATCATGACATTCTAAAACCATTGATTGTAAAAAGTTTCGGTCAACTTGGTTTATGAGTTTTTAGTTTAGAGTCAGTCTTAGGTCGCTGCCAGAGAGAGAAAAGAAACACTCGTCGTGCACTCTAATCGAGATTAGATTGGTATATTTATCTAATCAGGATGGCACCTATTGTTCCTTCAAATCCTTCTTCAAACCTTAAAAAGAGAATTAGCCGGGATCATATCCCGAGAATAACTATTACCTACAGTAGGAATAGGGATCCAACCTATCATGGCGTGGCAACCTTGACGAATGATCAAGAAATTACCCCTCTATAGAAGGTATGCAATCTCATTGCAATTTTCAACACTTGAAACTCCCGATATCGGTTTTTACCCCTAGGACCTTGACGAATGATCAACAAATCAAAGAGTCGTAGTCAAGTTCAACTTGTCATTTCTTGATTAGTCTAGATCCACCCGTACAGGCCCTTGACGAATAATCAGCATAGCCATACGACCGTTCTAACCAATCGCAACCTGTATTAATACAACGACGATAACGATCGCAACCTGATCATGTCCCGACAAATAATAATACATCAAACGGTGACTACGGCCACATGTGAACCGCTAAGTCCCGAAACAAAGAATATACATTAGGTAGAAATGGCGGCCACAAGTTGGAGCTCGTCCCGAACAAATAAATATACAAGATAGCTACAATCATGAATGGAAATAATACTTATTGCAACATCACACTTCTCCACAGGGCCTATTCATTTTGTGATAATCCAACGCATTCCAACAAACCAACATCTCAGACCCACTTGTGCAACCCCGTCAAATTGAACACTTCAATTCGTCGGCGTTAAGCACTGCGTATCGCATACGCCGACAAGTTATATCAATTAAACACTTTAAACTATATAACTCACCACCCATGGCTAACAAATCACAAAAATCATCGAGGCAAAACCGTTAATTCAACGTTTGAAAAAACATTATTCATTCCGACTTAGAAAACCGTTAATTCACGTGTATCGCATACGCCGACGATAAAACTAAATTAAACACTTTAATCTAGTTCATACCATCATAAATGACTAATGAATCATGCAACTTTCTAAGTCGAAGCGAAGATTTCGAAAATTGAAAACACTATTCATCTCGACACTGAATCGGCACTTTTGTCTTGGAAACGCGTCGAAACGAACTCGAAACGCACCGAAACTTCACGTGGACCTCGGGGAAAAAATTAAATACCATTTTGAAATGTTCCTAGGGGTGGCATGACCTTTGGCCACCTTTATGTAAGTCCATGTCGCGCACCCCACGTGTCCGCGGGGAGGCGGAATTTGCAAAAAACGATTTTTCAAAGCTCGCAACACGGACTTAAACTCCAGGATTGATGCTAAACCCTAGCTAACAAAATACTGTGTGAGGTTTAACTACTTGGATGAAAGTTATACCTCACGAAACCAAGTCTTTCGGGTCTTCTAGTCGCTGTCCTCCTCCTCGTCATCATAAGCTCCAAGGATCATTTGGATCGGGCAACCTCGCCGGCCTCCTCGAGTCGAAGATGATCCACCCGAAAGTCTATAGTCCGAGCTCAAACCTCAAATCTGAGGTAACTAGGGCAACTAGCTTGCTAGACTAGATGGCCTGGGTGATGTAGAGAGTGAAGATGGAATAGTTTGTCTCTTGGAACCCTAGGTTTCTCAACTCATGAGACAATTAGGGTTCATGAGAAAGAAGTAGAAGACTTGAGAAATGAGAGTGAAGTTGTGAACAATGAATGAAGTGTGGCTGTCTCTTTAGATGAATGTGAAACATATCAATAATTGAGGAGAGTAGATACAGAGAATAACACTACAGATCTACTCATGAAGGCCATTCCTCAGACACAGTTCGAGAGGATGATCGAGATGATAGGTCTGCGATATGCCAATACATGGCCATAGTGCAAGTGGGAGATTGTTAGTGATTTATGTCCTAGAGGCCATTATTGTATCATACTGGTTTGTATATTACTTAATGGAAGCTTGGGATATTCACAGCTGTATTGACTGTCTTGCTCAAAATGGTAGTATGCTACTTGATTTGTTTCTACCTCAACATGTGCATGTGTTTCTTTTAGCATATCGCTTAAACATATTGGTATAGCCCTTATGATCTTTGCTTGATTACCAGCGTTGTGATGGCAGTCACACTAGTGGGGGCTGGATAGTCTATAAGCACATCCTATACAGGTCCCTAGTCATAGGATTATCGAGACGGGGCATCGATACTCCAGAGCAGACTAGCGTATACGCTTCTCATCCCAGCAGGGGAGATGGTCTATCCCACAGCTATTAGTACGTCGTACTGGAGATAGTATGCAGGTGCTCATTAGGTTATGAGTACACTGGACAAGACTCGTCGGGAACTGTTGGTGGGTATTATACCTATCGTCGGGTAGCAGTTCCCAGGTGACATGAGTACAGCTTAGTCCATCGACTTGACACTGCTACTTCGCCTCGAGTGTGTTCCTACTGTACTTTGATTACTACCCTACCACGGCTCAAAGGAGTCGTGCAAACAGGTAGTAGTTGGATGCAATCCCGAAGCACTTAGAGGCAGTGGCAGTTAGATATGATTCGTTTCTCCCGGTATTGGGGGTTGATATCGCGCTGTGTTTGGAGAACCATTACACAAAGTCCCTGGTCAGGGCAAGCGAGATTTACTGGTAGGTATTCCATTAGTTTCTTAGGGTGTTTTGGGCTACACTCCGGCACGACTTATTGCGCTATTAGGGGTTTGACGATTATCGCCCCATAGGCCCGATATGTGATACTCTTAGATGAACAGACCGGACTGTACAGAGATTGTCACATACAGGCTGAGTAGGAGTTCGGATGAGTTTGCTCATCGGCCTTCTCATCGATAGATACCTTGCGCTCCCACCAGTTTCTTTTTCAAAAATTGATTTTTGCAAATTCTTCCTCCTCGCAGACACGTGGGTTGCGCGACATGGACTTACAGTGGCATCAGAGCCTGCTAAACCATAGCTAACAGTTTAAACGAAGTGTAAAACTACGAAACCGAAATAACTCCGAAATATCGAGACAAAGATCCAAGTTTCTATCAATTTTTCTCGAGTCTCTAAATTTTTTTAAACAATTGCAGAGTGCTCTACTTGTTGTGATATGAACGCACACAAAAATGAAGAAATTTCACCGGAATTGGGCCGGCCACATTCTCAAAAAAACCGACACCACCTTTTTAGTTGTGGTGAAATTCTTTGAATTTTGGTCCGTGTTCTAGTTGCTTGGATCTAAAGTCTCAGGTGTTGTTTGTTTTTTCCAATTTTGGATATACTATTATCTTTCTATGATGGCAATACGGGGTGTTTTGAAGTCGTAGTTTTAACGTCGTTTAAAGTTTCAAGTTGTGATATATGTGTTTGGAAACGTCGACTAATTGCTATACGTCGGTTAGTCGGGGTTGCACATATCTGTGTTGCTATTCTTGTGGTTTGTGTATATGAACTTATTGGATCGTCGTGGATGAATAGCCGGAGGATGTGAGATGAGAGTTTTCTTTTCTTTCATTCGATGTAAAATTGTAAAGTGATGTAATATTATTTTGCGGGGCACATCGGGGTTGAGGTTGTAGCCACCATTGTATATTATTTCTTTTACTGTTTTCTACTCCTAGGATAGACCCAAGGTGGGGTGCACAAACTACCGGGTACTTTGAAGTGCCGACTGGCCTACTCAC
This sequence comes from Agapanthus africanus, assembly GCA_030015575.1. Taxonomy (NCBI): domain Eukaryota; kingdom Viridiplantae; phylum Streptophyta; class Magnoliopsida; order Asparagales; family Amaryllidaceae; genus Agapanthus; species Agapanthus africanus. The sequence continues at coordinate 354,370,684 of CM057351.1, forward strand.
ATTGATGAGTGAGGTTGCTTCACTTTAGGTATTTGGCGGGTAGTTTTCCCCACTCGTAGGGGTCTGGGATGGGGTTTGGCTATTCATCATGACCGTGGAATCCGTCTTTCGTTATAAGCTCAAACGAAATGCGGAATACCTAGTATATCTAATATGTTCATCTGTGATCTGGAATGCCTATTATTGCGTGAGACGAATGATTATTATATATATATTATATAATAGACGTTGCTTATATTTTGCACCCTCGCTAGTCCAGCCCCCGCTCTGGCGTTAGTTAAGTAACCTAATGGTGTTAGACGGGGCCCGGTGGAGAATGCGGATGGCATAAGAGGACGTGGTATTTTCGTCTTTTTCTGTGATGATAGGTGTAAATGATGGGACTGCATTATATTAATGCAAAGCAAACAAACCAAAGCCGAACCGTTGGAACACTTTTAAAACCACTCGGTTTTTTCAAAACAGCTGACTTATAAATGCGGAGTTTAAACCACTCCTTTTAAAAGCTATCAGGTTCCTTCGATTATATCAAGTTCACTACGTTCACGGTTTCGCCAAAACCATTCGTATCCCTCCATCATTTCATATGAATGTTCAGTAGTATTCAAGCTATGTTTGTTGACCTTCGCCAATGCATAGTGATTGGTAGCTGCTGAATATTCATATGTAGCATAGATAGATGCGTTGGTTTGGGACAGTCGTATTACTTTGACAATGATGGGTAGAACTTGACATGTAACTTATGATTTATTGGCCTTCGTCAAGGTCATAAGAGCATGGGGCAAAAATCTACATCGGGAGTTTCTAAGAAAACTGAAACTTGCTAGTGCTGTGTACCATTTGGAGTGTGATAATATTGGTAGGATTCCTTAAGGATTATCACACAATGATATTTGGATCCCGATCCTACTGTGAGTATATGCTACTCCTCGGGAGATTTTTCACTTAACGATCAATGCTATAAACCAAGTAGGTGTCTAGAACGGTGTTTGCGGGGCTACGCCTCCAGGGAAAAGAGGTTATTTAATTAAGGAACTTCGCGAAAGCGTCGTAAAACCTCTCTCGAAGTACCGACACTAGCCTGGCTGAACGGTTAAACAAGAATTGTACGGTGAGATTAATCCTGACTAATTCTTCTTTTATGCTTTGAGGAAGGATTCGAGAGACAGTGGGAGCCATCCTGTTTAGATAAATTAAAAACCAATCTAAACTTGCAAGAGCATCATGCTAAAATGTTTCTTCTCTTTCTCCTAATTGCACCGACCAGTTGACCGCGCTTAGGTCACATTTAGCTAATAAATTGACTGGGCCAGACTATATTGACTGGCAAGGGTTTGTCCAGATGTCCATCGCCTGTGAAAAGCTGGACCACCTCATTACTACTCAAGCCCCCACTGTCCCAGGTCCAGTTTCCACCATCGCGGATGTTTATATCCATATGGCAAGGGAAAAGGACAGTGCGAATACCAAGTGCCTTGCGTTGGCCTCAGTAGATGGTAAAAACTAGAGGCAGCACGAGAAGATGGACTTAGCTTCCATCTTCCTCCATATCAAAGTTTTATATGGAGAGCAATCTCGTATTGCAAGATATGAGACCTCGAAGGAATTGCTTCAAGCGAGGTTGGCTATCGGGTCATCTGTAGGGGATAACGTCCTTAAAATGACTAGCTATATTGATGAGCTCACAGACCTGGAGACCACGTTGGAGAACCAGCCATATGCTGACTTGATTCTACAGTCCTTATCTTCTACTTACACCCTGAAGGAAACTAGGGAGACACCCGCTCTGTTTATTGGGGAATCTTCCTCTTCTGCATCCAAGGCGAAAGCAAGGGGTGAGAAGAAGAAGACCTCCACAAAGCCGATATGAGATGTCCGTAAGGTAGAGGGACAGGGAAGGGCAAAAGTTTCAGGGCTGATAGTAGGGAAGGAGGGTTGTTCCTATTGTCACAGGAAAGTGCATTGGAAGAGAGATTGTAGGGCTTTGAAAGCCAGAATCCAGGATTCGAAGCATGTTGTAGCTTCGACTTCGGGTGTATTTGTAACAGAAAACTGTATGTCAATTAACTTTACTTCCTGGGTACTAGATACCGGATCAGGATCTCATATCTGTAATTCATTACAGGCTTTGAAAAACCGTAGAGTTATCAAGGTAGGTGATATAACTCTCAGGGTTGCTAACGGAATGAGCGTGGACGCTGAATCTGTAGGGGAATATCACCTAGGATTGACAAGTGGGCAGATATTGATTCTACGTAACTGTTTGTATGTAGCTAGTTTAGCTTGTAATATCATATCTGTATCCTTACTTTCTAAATAAGGATATGATTTTACATTTGTAAGCGATGTGGTCCACATCCACCTAAATCAAGCTTTGATTGGGTCAGATACATTAGATAATGGTATATACGTATTAAATCAAGCTCAGGTTTTCAGTGTCCAGAACACACTTAAAAGAAAGTCTCTGAAACTAAATCAGGCTTTCTTATGGAATTGTAGACTGGGTCACATCAATGAAACACGGTTGACGAAGCTACATAAAGAGGGATATTTGGATCCGTTTGAATATCAGTATTATGCAACTTGTCAATCTTGTCTCATGGGAAAGATGACAAAGACTCTGTTCACTGGACACGGAGTAAGAGCGAGCGAGCTCTTGGAACTCATACACAGCGATGTGTGTGGTCCAATGTCTACATATCCGCGAAGTGGTTATTCCTACTTCATTACTTTTACGGATGATTTCTCGAGGTATGGACATGTCTTCTTGATGAAGCATAAATCCGAGGCCTTTGAGAAATTCCGGGAATATAAGAATGAAGTGGAAAAACAAACAGGAAAAAGTATTAAGACACTAAGATCTGATCGAGGTGGTGAATACTTAAGTGCCGAGTTCCTGGATTATCTAAAAGAGAATGGTATTCTCTTTCAGATTACTCTTCCATACACGCCACAACACAATGGTGTATCGGAGAGACGGAACCAAACCCTATTGGATATGGTTCGTTCCATGATGAGTAACGCTGAGTTGCCGCGATCCTTCTGGGGTTATGCACTAGAATCAGCTGCATATCTTCTGAATAAGGTTCCTACTAAGTCAGTGCCTACCACACCATATCCGATGTGGAGTGGGAAGAAACCCTATCTTAAGTACCTTAAGACATGGGGATGTCCAGCTTTTGTAAAAAAGCAGCATGCGGACAACCTCGAGGCACGCTCAGTACTGTGTAAGTTTGTGGGATACCCAAAGAACTCCACGGGGTATTATTTCTATTGCGCGGAGGAACAAAAGGTCTTTGTTTCTTTTTATGCCCACTTCTTGGAATCTGAATTTTTAGAAAATCAGAAAAGTGGGAGCGAAATAGAACTGGAAGAAATTCCAGAACCACAAGCTATTACTAAAAATTTGGTAGAACCAGAGGTTTCAGAAGAACTGAACATCCCCGCGCCACTTCGCAGAACTAGTAGACAGTCTCATCCGCCTGAGAGATACTACGGTTTTCTCATAGACGGGAATAGAGAGGATTGAATCATTAACAATGATGAGCCAACTAGCTTCCAACAAGCCATTCAAAGCGGCGACTCGGTAAAATGGCTAGATGCAATGCGGGCCGAAATGGAGTCCATGTACACCAACAAAGTATGGACTTTGGACATTGCTCCAGAAGGGGTAAAACCCGTAGGCTGCAAATGGATCTTCAGAAAGAAGATTGGTGTAGATGGACAGGTTGAAACCTATAAGGCTAGACTTGTTACAAAAGGTTTTCGTTAAAGATCTGGTTTGGACTATGACGAAACTTTTTCTCCAGTGGCTATGCTCAAATCTATTCGGATTTTTCTTGCCATTGCTGCCTTCCACTATTATGAGATCTGGCAGATGGACGTAAAGACGGCTTTTCTAAATGGGAATTTGGAAGAGTGCGTATATATGGATCAGCCAGAAGGTTTCATTCAGAGTGGGAGCAGCGGGAAAGTGTGCAAGTTGCTTAAGTCCATTTATAGACTTAAGCAGGCATCGCGGAGTTGGAACATCTGTTTTGATGATACAGTCAAAGAATTCGACTTTATCAAAAATCCAGATGAACCATGCATATATAGTAAGATTGTAGGGAGAACTGTGGTATTCCTCGTCTTGTACGTGGATGACATTCTCTTATTAGGAAATGACATTCCTATGCTACAATCAGTCAAAGGATTTTGTCACAGAGGTTCTCCATGAAAGACTTGGGTGATGCCTCCTACATTCTGGGGATCCAGATCTATCGTGATAGATCTAAGAGGATGTTGGGACTTTCGCAGTCCAGGTACATCAACACCATACTAAAAAGCTTCAGTAAGGAAGATTCCAAGCGTGGTAATCTACCGGCTTGTCACTGAATCATCCTCTCCAAAGAGATGTCTTCCAAGACTGATTTGGAAAGGGCTCACATGACATCTATACCCTATGCATCTGCGGTAGGCTCTATAATGTATGCGATATTGTGTACCAGACCAGATGTTGCTTACGCACTAAGCGTGGTAAGCTGGTATCAGTCAAACCCAGGGGAGAAGCACTGGATAGCGGTAAAGAACATTCTTAAGTACCTAAGAAGGACTAAGGAGATGTTCTTGGTGTATGGCGGAACAGACCTATAAATCGAGGCCTTTGCTGACTCCAGCTTCCAGAGTGACAAGAATGACTCCAAGTCCATATCGGGTTATGTTTTTACCCTCAATGGAGGGGCGGTCTGTTGGAAGAGCGCCAAACAGGACACCGTTGCTGACTCGATGATGGAAGCGGAGTACATAGCTGCTTGTGACACCGCGAAGGAAGCAGTCTAGATGAAGAAGTTCCTACAAGAACTTCAGGTGGTTCCAACCATTGTAGATCCAGTACCTCTGTATTGTGACAACAACGGCACTATAGCCTTAGCGAAGGAACCAAGGTCCCATCAAAAGTCCAGACACATTTTGAGGCGTTACCACCTGATCAGGGAGATTGTTGATCGCCGGGAGATCGAGGTGAGGAGAGTAGATACAGAGAATAACACTGCAGATCCACTCACGAAGGCCATTCCTCAGACACAGTTCGAGAGGCTAATCGAGATGATAAGTTTGCGATATGCCAATACATGGCCCCAGTGCAAGTGATACCAGGTATTTATCGATAAGAAGGCCGATGAGAAAACTCATCCGAACTCCTACTGAGCTTGTATGTGACAATCTCCGTACAGTCCGGTCTGTTCGTCTAAGAGTATCACATATCGGGCCTAGGGGGCGGTAATCGTCAGACCCCTAATAGCGCAATAAGTCGTGCCGGAGTGTAGCCCAAAACACCCTGAGAAACTTGTTGGGAACTCTCCCACGCGCGCAAACGCGTATGTTATGGAAACGGATATGAAATGAAGGAAAAAGATTGCACACGCGAGATCCTTCTCGTTTTAAATATTTATAAACCGCAAGTGCACGGCGCGTTGTAGCAAGCTGGCAAGTACGGGTCGATCCGCAGGGAATTGTGTATTGGGACTTGTTGTTTAAGGTTCAACAAATTAACGAATTGGGTTGGTTTTTACAAGAAAATAGAAAGAATACGAAAATAAGAAAACAAAGAAAACGAGTTAAGAAAGAATGGTTGTGGCTTTGGCTCGGAAGATCCAATCGCGACGATTCCTTCGATGCTCCCTTTGATCATGAGTTGTCCGTCCTTACGTTGATCCCGGCATGAAGCATGACTTGTCAACGCGGTTGTGGAGCATAAATCATCAAATTCCGATATTCGCCGCAAAGCACGAAACGAGTCCGTTTTGTGCACTTACCGTTTGTATGTCCAAGCTTGGGGTATCAAAACTAAACACAAGGGTTAGCAAGCATACCACAACATCAAAAATACAAAGTAGTGAGTGAGAACAAATGATTTTAGTGTTGAGTTTGCTAAGTGTTTGTGATAGTATAACGTATATGAAACCAAGAGATTTTCAAGAACTTGATCACAAAATACGATATCTAAACCTAGCAACCTTAACACTAAATTCATTTTAACTTAAACATTGAAATGAGGAAAGGGAGTGAATATGGTGTATGAGGAGGTTACAAAGTAACCATGTTTCAAAACACCATATCACATCAATACATAAGCAATCTTTAAGTTAGAATCATATAATTAAGCACATTAAACGTTAATAAGAGGAGGAGGAGGCAAGGCCTTTCATCTCACTTCCTTACCATTACCACAACCAAAGAAATATTAGTTAAGCATAATAAAAGAAAAGCAAATAAGAAAAAAGAGCAAGTAATAAAAGAAACAATAATATTATTAACACTTGAGAAAAGAGATACAAGATTTTGGTTACTTGTTCAACCTCCTTAATGAAGCTCTCCAAAGAAAGCATCAAGAGAGAAGAAAAAGAAGAAACCAATTGAAGCCCACTCAACTCTCAAGCTAAATCAAAAACAAAGAAACTAAGAAAATGTATGCAAGTATGTGAGAATGAGAGAGAACCCTTCCCTTGCTCACTGGTATGCATTTATAGGCACAAAAGAAAAATAAATGTAACGTTTTGAAAATCGTTTCGGTGAAATTTCAGAAAATCGGTAAAATAAGGGGGTTTTCTGTAAAAAGTCAAAATACAAATATCTTTATTATAAAATTAAATATACATATTCTAGCTATGAAATTGCTAGTATTTGGTATTTATTGAGCCACTGGTGAAATTTCAAATTTTCTGAAAATTTTCCGAAATTAATTATTTTAATATTATTTTAAGCCGTCGGTAATACATTTAATTAGGGAAAATTACAAATTGGAATGGGTTGATACAAATTTTATAATTCTTGGAACATTAAACAAAATTTAAAAATATTGTTTCTGAAACGAAATCGTTTGCCAAAACGGTTTAGAAATTATTGAAGAAAAAGGCTTTTTTAGTGAATTTAGTGTAAATGGATGTTTGGGGTATAGTATTTATCATTTTTCATCACCCCACACCCATACCCACACTCACACACCCCCATTTTTCCTTTCCCATGGCTGAATTCAGTAGCCCCCCCTCAATTGTCCCCACTTGTGTTGCAAAATAAAAGAAAGAAAAAAAAAGAAAAGAAAAGAGAATGATAGAAATAAAAGGTGGACTTTTGACCCCATTCTCTCTCCAATCACCTCACACTCTCTTCTCCCCCCTCATTGGCCGAGCCATTTCTGAATTCCTGCAGCCCCTCCCCTCTCTTTCCCTCATCTCATCTCTTCTCCAAAAATCCTACCCTTTTTACCTTCAAAAATTCATCAAATTCCATCCAAAATCAAAACAAAATAAAAATCCAACTCCTACCCATTTTTCATTTGCCTATCTAGCATGGATCTATGGAATAAGATTTCAATTTGGGAGGCTATGGGTGCTTATGGATCTTCAAATGTTTTTGGGTATAATTTCTAAACCTTTTGCTTAATTTGTTAGTTAATTTCTTAAAGCTAATTTATTTAAGTGTTAATTAGGCTTTAGTTGCAAGTTTGGAAATTCTAGAATTAGGTATGGATCAAGTTAGGCTTTTATATCATTTGATTATGGTTTAAGTGTATAATTTAACATATTATGGCATGTAAAATCTTACCTACTAACTAGTTTGCTAATTGTTATTTTAAAATTTGTCTAATTAAGCTATTTTGCTAACTAGGGTTTTTGGAAAATTATTAAATGCTTTAGATTAAATATAATTATGGTTTCATATCATTATTAATATTATATTGAGTGGTTTAATGCCTTTAGTTCATGAAAATCCAAGCTAAATTGTTGTTTGTGTATTTTTGCTATAAAATTGTTAAAATTTAGGTATTTTGTAAACTAGAATTTTAGGGTTTTTGGAATTTAACGAGATTAAATTATGGAAATTGTTTTTATGACTTATTTAAGATATTTAATAAGTATTATGGCCGCTAGATTTGTTTAAACGTCGAGTTTTATACTAAAACGGGTAACTTTTGCTTGCTAGATTTTCGGAAAAATGGCTTTTAAGGTGAATTTGGGGTTTTTGTGAATTTTAACCTATTTTATATTATAGTTAGTGTTCGTGGATGCGCAAATGAGTGTGTTGGGAGTTTTCTCGATGGTTTGGCTTTTGTACGCCGACGTCGAGGGTTTTTGGGTTGATTTGTGAAAGCAACCATAGGTTTTGACCTATGTGGGATTCACGTGTCGTTTTGGGTCATGAGTCGGATTTTAATACGACACGGTGCATTATGATATGTAGGTACCTCATGTGGACTTCGAGACGAAAAGCAAGCACGTGGCGACGTCGGCACCGGCTAGCGAGGACCAGGTGAGTAGATTTATATCGACGGGGAGAAGTCGGGTGGATGGCGTATAGCACCCCCGCAGTCCGTAGTGTAGCTTTTATATATATGTTTATATAGGTGTTTTATGATACGAGAATGTTTATTCATGTTATGTTTATGTGTTCATGGTTTACCTTTGGGTTAGTTGCGAAACCCTAGAGTAGTTGTTATACCCACATACGCACACACAGACTTGCATACTTTACTTTCTTGTGCGCAGATTGGGATGTGTATATATGTATATATGCGTGGGTATGGGACTATGCATATGTACATTCATATACGCATGCATGGATAATGAGGATAGTACTTGGGATTTAAGATGAGTCGATGAGATTTGATTTGAGGCCGTGAGATCGGTGATATAGCAGGGTTCGTATTTGAGATACGACATGACGTTGTAGCGGGTCCTTGACGTAGTGTTTCACACACGTGCATGCATTCTTAGGCGGTATCAGTATTGTACTAGACGTAGATCAGTACCCCGATCATGATATTTGATAAAGAGAATACCAGGTGAATAGTATGATGAATGTGATATTGACCCGTACCCAGATTTGGGATGCCGTACGACGGATTTACGTACGATCTATATTGATGATTGATCCGCACTCTTGACTTGGGATGCCTGATTATAGATATGGTATCGGATGTGATATTATTGAGGCAGGATCACCGACTATACATATACATGTATGTATATGTATCGACTCAGATGATAGGCGGTTTCCTTACCTGTAGTTCAGCTTGTTAGTTCAGCCGTATAGTTTAGTGTAGTTGTTAGATTAGATTAGACTCCTACTTATTTCAAAACTAGCGGATCGTGGGTATTTTAAAAGATAGGTCAAGAGATCTACGGATATTTCAAAAGACGTATCCTTTCTTAAAAAAAAAACCACCGTAGCCCCTATTTTCAAAACCCCGCGATTCGTGTTATTTCAAATGGCACCATTGTTTACTATTTAGCTCCCGCTCATTTTGGTTGCTCGCTCCGCATCGCATACTTACATTGTTATTTCATATTGCATTGTTGACATTATGCTGTTAGGACACCAGCACCATTACGGATGATGCGTATGTACCACATACACTTACTTGCCGGCTCACACACATCTTCATCGGTAATTGCCATGTCACGTACACCTTAGAAAATATTATTGCTTAACTTAGCTTGATAGCCAGTAGTTTGACATAATATTAGTGTACATACCTTATATGCCAGCTTAGATATTGTAGTTATTACTTGTCGCTTCATGCATACCGTTATTCATTGTTATGTCGTATTCATGGATTCTCATGCTTATATTCATGGTTTTACATGCTATTGATGATTCGGATTTCCCTGATATTTTTTGGATTTGGAGGAAAACCACAAAACATATATAAACTGCTTTCACTCTTTTTAAATAAAAATGCGGTTTTCCTATGATGTATGAGTCGACCACCATGAGTTTGCTGATGGATTTCGAGACCCGATTCGAGGAGTTGGATGAACCGTTTCGGGTACATGGTGGGCCCGGTGCAGTACCCCGGGGCGAGAAGGCCGTGTTGTTGACGTTGAGCCTGGCAGGGGAGCACTACCGACCGGTGATATTACCCGACGCGTCGGATATCCGGAGGATACCGTCGTGGTCTTGAGATGGATGGTACAGGCCGGTCTGGACTGACGGCGCCCTAGATATTGTGATTGAAACATTGAGATTTCGAGATATTGAGGTACAGAGACTGTGATACAGAGATATCGAGATATTGGGATTACGTTTTGTGCCGATGCTAGGCACTGTTTTATGCTGATTTCATTATGATACCTCATTTTAAAAATACAAAGGAAATCTCACTAAATTATGAAAACAGTTTCTTCATTTACATGTATTCTGTCTTCATGCATTCATACATCATTCATATGATATATTGCTACCTGAGGCACTGACACGGGCACATGAGATTACACTCGGGTTAGATATTTACCTTAGCCTTGTTATAGGCTGCATGTTATATACATATTTGAGGATATATATTGATCGTATGACCTAGGATTGCGTCATGCATGCGATTCCTGTTCGTAGATGTATTCTATTCACGAGTTGGCAACTCACCCCCGTTGTGCCCAGTTTCTTGCAGGTTTTGCCGTACAGGTTCATTACGGCTTTGCTGGCACTGCTTCTTTCGGGTGATTTGCTAGTAGGTGGGTTTATTGTATCATACCCATCAGTATACATTGTATATTATTATTCAGTTGTATCTAGAAATTCCATCAACCAAACATGTATTTATTTTTGAGATAGAGACCAGTGGTGTTATTCTTTCGACCTTAGAGTCGCGCGTTATATTTCTGTGGATTTCTTGTGGTTTTGAGTTTCCTTTTGAGTTTTGATCCTCGCCGTTGGCGTTGTATATTATATTGCTTGTGTGGTTGTGGCCGTCGATTGACGAAGAGCTAGCTCCCGCTTGGGGATGCCTTTTTATTAATTTCGTATACTATTCATGTTGTATCCCGTTTGGGGGCCAGTATTTACAAAGGAGACTCTGCCGAAATTTTCAGAAATTTTTTGATGTTTTTAAAAAACCGCATAATTCGGCTTATTCTATTGAAACTACTTGCTTTAAGTTGGTTTTTCCTGTACTCTATATCTTTTCTTGGTTTGGATTTCTGGGTTTTTGGTTTACTTAGATTACGTACGCCTCGAGACGTTCGTAGTTTAAGTGCGGGTCATGTTCCGTACTTTCGGGTCGTGACAAAGTTGGTATCAGAGCGTTAGGATTTACTTTCGGAGCGTAGGATGACCCTTGGTTGATGGAATAGGTGACTAAAGTAGAGTGACGTACCGTAGGTATGTTCCGCGGCATATTTACGATACGCTACTCCACTTAAGAAGCCTTATGATGTACATTTCTTTGCTCAGTATTATATTCATTCCGATCTAGCCTCATCAGTACCAGTTATGGTTTTGCTGCCACGATTACGGGCAGGGAGAGCTACAGCTAGAGTTGCGATCAGCACGAGCTCGTCACGAACGAGGACTGACCAGGGCGAAATTCCGGCGACACACGATTGCAAAGATGTGTCTTTTTACTGTGTTTCCGCGCCACGAGCGTTTGGCGGATCGCCTTTATAAGGTTACTCGGATGTGCTGATCGACACTAGAGAATTGAGCCAATGATAGAGGCCAGCCAGATTTTGATGACCGTTGGTGTATTGCTTACTCATGATGATTGAGGCACTGTTAAGCGTGCAGACGAGTGAGCCAGTTATTGCTGCGAGCGATGAGATATCGCCCCATATGTTGGAGCTATTGCAGTACAGGTTGTACTAAGAGATGATCGAAGGTCGCTAGTCACCCGAGGATGAATGACTAGGACATGTGGTTCGTTCGCCTACCCGATGAGAGGTCATCAGATAGATTGATTCCAGCTAGAGACGACTTCACGCAGAGACGTTGGGAGTCGACAGAGACGATCGAATGTCAGAAACCTATTATTCCAAGTTTAAAGTATTCGGAAAGGCATGCAGGAAATTCTATGGACCCTCTAGAAGAATGAAACCCTAACTCGACTTAATGACCGTGTGAAAGCCTTTGAACCTTCGGGTTTGCGGCAGTTCTACGGCGCCATTAGTGAGGCTTGGGTTTGCCCTTCTACGGCTGGACCACCGATGCTGTGGTATGTGTTCGATACTATTAAACTGTGCCCAAGATGTTGAGCTATTGGGGGATTATGAGGTTTTGACGAATCGATCGAATGGTTCGACTTCATTCGGATGCTAGGTGGTGAGATGCATTCTTGGGAGACTCCAGATACGAGGATAGTCGTTGGAGCTCAGTCCATGCAGCCACGACGAGACGAGTCCAGAGCAGTCGACATTAGAAAAGTGGAGTAAGAGGTTCATACGAGATCTTGATGAAATGACGTTCCACTCCGCCGACATCAGAGATGCGATGCGCATGCCGAGGCATGGTACTTGGATTTACCTTCCAGAAGGAGTCGCGAGGAGTATGCAGTCATTCCAGAGCAAGATGCAGATATAAGAAAGGACGATGACTTCCGGACAGTTGGCAGAGACGAGACATGGAAGAGACCGTGAGCAGGATTCCTTCCAGGACACTGCTGCAATGATACTTGCACCCAGGATCAGATGTGTCACGTACATTCAGAGAGCCAGAGACCGACGCCAGTGATATACTGTCTTACGAGTGGTCGCGATGATTGACCGAGAGATGACCAGAGAAGTGCCAGAACGGAATCATCCCCGTTAGCACATCTGACCGGGCCGATGAACCGATGGACCGAGAGATTGGTAATTCACAGTAAAGACCTTGACCCAGGAGTGGTCATTGTTACGCACACCAGCAGGCCAGAGTTCATGATCATCGACGAGACATCCCACTAGTGACCGCGACAGTTGGCCCGAGATTCTTAGAGGATGCACTTGAGCGGTACTATTCCGCCATTATTGATTTCGATGTTTTGGGTGATTTATTCACATGATTGATTTTGATGATTGAGGATTTACGATCTTTGCACAGTGTTGCACTTGATATCGTTTTCGTGCTTTGGTTTCACATGTTTGTGATTTTACGGTTTTAGACATTTGAGTTGATTTTGTGCGTATGCACGCACACGATTTGGTTCCTGCACTCTATATAGTTTACATATGCTTGTAGTGCAGTGATACGACTTTTGTGCACTTAGATGCACTGGACTTCGATTTCGATTGTGATACTCGATATTTGTTTTGTGCACCTTGTGCACCTGATTTGATTTTGCGCATGTTCGGCGCTTGATATTGGATTTCATGATTTCGTTCATGATGGATGCACCTGCCTTGGATTTTCGCACATGTTGAGCGCATGTTTTGAGATGTGATTTTGGTGCACACCGGATGCACTAAATCGAGATTTTTCGTGCATGTTAGATGCACCTGATTTTGCTGTCAGGCACACACGTTGCCTACGACAGATGCTTCGTGCGCACCCGATGCACTTAGATCTTGTTTCTGCACACTTGTATGGCACGTATATGGATTTGATTTCCGTGCGCACCAGACGCACGTAGTATTCATATGCGTATTTTGGGATTAATTTCTTATAGAGCAGTACGTTTTTATGATATTTATATATATAGATTTGATATTTACGTGTATAGTTTCGAGTTATATCATATTGGTGTTGTATTGGATTTGACATTTGTGTCTTTACCATGATTCCGATGATTGCGAGATACTTGACGGAGTTTTGATTTTGAGTTATATGCTCATTTGTCTTGCGCATGCGCTGCGCTACGATTTGTTTTATGTATTTATGATTTCGGACCCCCGACAACTTAATAGTTTTGCTTAGGTGTTTTAGTAATTGGGGGGAGTTTTAATTTAAATTCGGGGACCGAATTTCTTTAAGTGGGGAAGATTATAACGTTTTGAAAATCGTTTCGGTGAAATTTCAGAAAATCGGTAAAATAAGGGGGTTTTCTGTAAAAAGTCAAAATACAAATATTTTTATTATAAAATTAAATATACATATTCTATCTATGAAATTGCTAGTATTTGGTGTTTATTGAGCCACTGGTGAAATTTCAAATTTTCTGAAAATTTTCCGAAATTAATTATTTTAATATTATTTTAAGCCGTCGGTAATACATTTAATTAGGGAAAATTACAAATTGGAATGGGTTGATACAAATTTTATAATTCTTGGCACATTAAACAAAATTTTAAAATATTGTTTCTGAAACGAAATCGTTTGCCAAAACGGTTTAGAAATTATTGAAGAAAAAAGGCTTTTTTAGTGAATTTAGTGTAAATGGATGTTTGGGGTATAGTATTTATCATTTTTCATCACCCCACACCCATACCCACACTCACACACCCCCATTTTTCCTTCCCCATGGCTGAATTCAGCAGCCTCCCCCTCAATTGTCCCCACTTGTGTTGCAAAATAAAAGAAAGAAAAAAAAGAAAAGAAAAGAGAATGATAGAAATAAAAGGTGGACTTTTGACCCCATTCTCTCTCCAATCACCTCACACTCTCTTCTCCCCCCTCATTGGCCGAGCCATTTCTGAATTCCTGCAGCCCCTCCCCTCTCTTTCCCTCATCTCATCTCTTCTCCAAAAATCCTACCCTTTTTACCTTCAAAAATTCATCAAATTCTATCCAAAATCAAAACAAAATAAAAATCCAACTCCTACCCATTTTTCATTTGCCTATCTAGCATGGATCTATGGAATAAGATTTCAATTTGGGAGGCTATGGTTGCTTGTGGATCTTCAAATGTTTTTGGGTATAATTTCTAAACCTTTTGCTTAATTTGTTAGTTAATTTCTTAAAGCTAATTTATTTAAGTGTTAATTAGGCTTTAGTTGCAAGTTTGGAAATTCTAGAATTAGGTATGGATCAAGTTAGGCTTTTATATCATTTTATCATGGTTTAAGTGTATAATTTAACATATTATGGCATGTAAAATCTTACCTACTAACTAGTTTGCTAATTGTTATTTTAAAATTTGTCTAATTAAGCTATTTTGCTAATTAGGGTTTTTGGAAAATTATTAAATGCTTTATATTAAATATAATTATGGTTTCATATCATTATTAATATTATATTGAGTGGTTTAATGCCTTTAGTTCATGAAAATCCAAGCTAAATTGTTGTTTGTGTATTTTTGCTATAAAATTGTTAAAATTTAGGTATTTTGTAAACTAGAATTTTAGGGTTTTTGGAATTTAACGAGATTAAATTATGGAAATTGTTTTTATGACTTATTTAAAATATTTAATAAGTATTATGGCCGCTAGATTTGTTTAAACGTCGAGTTTTATACTAAAACGGGTAACTTTTGCTTGCTAGATTTTCGGAAAAATGGCTTTTAAGGTGAATTTGGGGTTTTTGTGAATTTTAACCTATTTTATATTATAGTTAGTGTTCGTGGATGCGCAAATGAGTATGTTGGGAGTTTTCTCGATGGTTTGGCGTTTGTACGCCGACGTCGAGGGTTTTTGGGTTGATTTGTGAAAGCAACCATAGGTTTTGACCTATGTGGGATTCACGTGTCGTTTTGGGTCATGAGTCGGATTTTAATACGACACGGTGCATTATGATATGTAGGTACCCCATGTGGACTTCGAGACGAAAAGCAAGCACGTGGCGACGTCGGCACCGGCTAGCGAGGACCAGGTGAGTAGATTTATATCTACGGGGAGAAGTCGGGTGGATGGCGTATAGCACCCCCGCAGTCCGTAGTGTAGCTTTTATATATATGTTTATATAGGTGTTTTATGATACGAGAATGTTTATTCATGTTATGTTTATGTGTTCATGGTTTACCTTTGGGTTAGTTGCGAAACCCTAGAGTAGTTGTTATATCCACATACGCACACACAGACTTGCATACTTTACTTTCTTGTGCGCAGATTGGGATGTGTATATATGTATATATGCGTGGGTATGGGACTATGCATATGTACATTCATATACGCATGCATGGATAATGAGGATAGTACTTGGGATTTAAGATGAGTCGATGATATTTGATTTGAGGCCGTGAGATCGGTGATATAGCAGGGTTCGTATTTGAGATACGACATGACGTTGTAGCGGGTCCTTGACGTAGTGTTTCACACACGTGCATGCATTCTTAGGCGGTATCAGTATTGTACTTGACGTAGATCAGTACCCCGATCATGATATTTGATAAAGAGGATACCAGGTGAATAGTATGATGAATGTGATATTGACCCGTACCCAGATTTGGGATGCCGTACGACGGATTTACGTACGAGCTATATTGATGATTGATCCGCACTCTTGACTTGGGATGCCCGATTATAGATATGGTATCGGATGTGATATTATTGAGGCAGGATCACCGACTATACATATACAGGTATGTATATGTATCGACTCAGATGATAGGCGGTTTCCTTACCTGTAGTTCAGCTTGTTAGTTCAGCCGTATAGTTTAGTGTAGTTGTTAGATTAGATTAGACTCCTACCTATTTCAAAACTAGCGGATCGTGGGTATTTTAAAAGATAGGTCAAGGGATCTACGGATATTTCAAAAGACGTATCCTTTCTTAAAAAAAAAACCACCGTAGCCCCTATTTTCAAAACCCCGCGATTCGTGTTATTTCAAATGGCACCATTGTTTACTATTTAGCTCCCGCTCATTTTGGTTGCTCGCTCCGCATCGCACACTTACATTGTTATTTCATATTGCATTGTTGACATTATGCTGTTAGGACACCAGCACCATTACCGATGATGCGTATGTACCACATACACTTACTTGCCGGCTCACACACATCTTCATCGGTAATTGCCATGTCACGTACATCTTAGAAAATATTATTGCTTAACTTAGCTTGATAGCCAGTAGTTTGATATAATATTAGTGTACATACCTTATATGCCAGCTTAGATATTGTAGTTATTACTTGTCGCTTCATGCATACCGTTATTCATTGTTATGTCGTATTCTTGGATTCTCATGCTTATATTCATGGTTTTACATGCTATTGATGATTCGGATTTCCCTGATATTTTCTGGATTTGGAGGAAAACCGCAAAACATATATAAACTGCTTTCTCTCTTTTTAAATAAAAATGCGGTTTTCCCATGATGTATGAGTCGTCCACCATGAGTTTGCTGATGGATTTCGAGACCCGATTCGAGGAGTTAGATGAACCGTTTCGGGTACATGGTGGGCCCGGTGCGGTACCCCGGGACGAGAAGGCCGTGTTGTTGACGTTGAGCCTGGCAGGGGAGCACTACCGACCGGTGATATTACCCGACGCGTCGGATATCCGGAGGGTACCGTCGTGGTCTTGAGATGGATGGTAGGGGCCGGTCTGGACTGACGGCGCCCTAGATATTGTGATTGAGACATTGAGATTTCGAGATATTGAGGTACAGAGACTGTGATACAGAGATATCGAGATATTGGGATTACGTTTTGTGCCGATGCTAGGCACTGTTTTATGCTGATTTCATTATGATACCTCATTTTAAAAATACAAAGGAAATCTCACTAAATTATGAAAACAGTTTCTTCATTTACATGTATTCTGTCTTCATGCATTCATACCTCATTCATATGATATATTGCTACCTGAGGCACTGACACGGGCACATGAGATTACACTCGGATTAGATATTTACCCTAGCCTTGTTATAGGCTGCATGTTATATACATATTTGAGGTTATATATTGATCGTATGACCTAGGATTGCGTCATGCATGCGATTCCTGTTCGTAGATGTATTCTATTCACGAGTTGGCAACTCACCCCCGTTGTGCCCAGTTTCTTGCAGGTTTTGCCGTACAGGTTCATTACGGCTTTGCTGGCACTGCTTCTTTCGGGTGATTTGCTAGTAGGTGGGTTTATTGTATCATACCCATCAGTATACATTGTATATTATTATTCAGTTGTATCTAGAAATTCCATCAACCAAACATGTATTTATTTTTGAGATAGAGACCAGTGGTGTTATTCTTTCGAGTTTAGAGTCGCGCGTTATATTTCTGTGGATTTCTTGTGGTTTTGAGTTTCCTTTTGAGTTTTGATCCTCGCCGTTGGCGTTGTATATTATATTGCTTGTGTGGTTGTGGCCGTCGATTGACGAAGAGCTAGCTCCCGCTTGGGGATGCCTTTTTATTGATTTCGTATACTATTCATATTGTATCCCGTTTGGGGGCCAGTATTTACAAAGGAGACTCTGCCGAAATTTTCAGGAAATTTTTGATGTTTTTAAAAAACCGCATAATTCGGCTTATTCTATTGAAACTACTTGCTTTAAGTTGGTTTTTCCTGCACTCTACATCTTTTCTTGGTTTGGATTTCTGGGTTTTTGGTTTACTTAGATTACGTACGCCTCGAGACGTTCGTAGTTTAAGTGCCGGTCATGTTCCGTACTTTCGGGTCGTGACAATAAACCAGCAATAAAAATAAGGTGACGTGGCAGCAAGGGAGGGGCTGAAGAAAACTGGGGTTTATTGGATCAATGGGGGCCGGCCTGCTCGGTTTTTCATGGAGTGTGGCCGGTCCAAAACCGAGCTCCAAGGCTCGTATTGATGTGGTAGGTTAGTGTCAACTCCAATATCATCCTGGTGCTGTTCGATTGGTCTAAAATAGACTGGTTTGCATGCAGAGATTTGAAGGGAACTTGAAGCAATGCATCACTTCAAAACTTTATGCATTTCTTAGCCATGTCCCCCCATGTACCCAGTTCATTATGTCATGTGTGCCATGGGCACCCCCACCATGGTCCTGGTGCCAAAGAGCTAGTGTCACACATGTATTGTGTTGGACCAAAAATTATGTGCACACTTGTTTATTGCAAAAGCTCTTTGGATATCGGTCGTTTTTCTGTTCTGTCTGCAGTGTCAGCTCCCAAACATTATATCCATGATTTTGAGTGTGTTTTCAGTCTTTTATCACGAATACTTATAATCCTTAATTCTGAGCAGACACTGGTTAATAGTATTGATATATACAAAATAGATAACGAATGAGGGTATTAAAATGCAGTTTTCTGAGATGAACAAATACCCCCAAACTTATCTTTTGCTCGTCCCGAGCAAAACAAAAAATCCCAGCCTCACTTTCGCAGGGAACGCGATTGCACTGAGCATGTGCAACAAGCCGTTAAACCTCTAGGTGTCTCCAGTAGGAGGAGTGTTGTCTCCTGAGGGTTTTCAGCGGATTACACCCACAAAATCCAGTCAAGTTAGCATCGTGGAAAAAACTGTTGATTCTAATCTTAAGGTTAGAGATCAAAGTTAGAAGTTCTATTACCCAAGTCAGAAACGTTAAACCCTATTTTTCACACCTCGCAATTTGTTTAACATATGCTCATATGCGTTTTTACGTGATTGTGCGGATAGTGTCCATAAGGCTTTAAGAACTTGATTAGGATCATCATGTCATAATTACAGACCAGGATAAACTTCTGAAGGATCACACGAGTTTGAAAGGAGTTAAGATTTTCTTAAGTTTTATTCTCCAGTTAGGTTTCTAGTCAGAATATATATCAATTTTAACAGAGAACCTAAGTCTTATACTTCACTCCACCCTTTCACCTGTTTTTGTTCATACACACCTTTCGTTATCGTGCAAAACGTCTTATATAAATATACCTTCATATCTCCATAAAAAAATGTTTTATAATTTGAAAACTTGTCTCCGCCAAGATTATTCTCCCACAAAGAACCGTTAGGATTTTTAACTCGGAGAGAACACTTGCTTAGCTTGTTTTATCTGGCGATTGGAAACTTAGCGAGCTTTGGGACAATGACTCCCAAACCAGATGATTTTAGGGCATTAGGTGTGGAGACACCCTAAGAACTTAATTACCCAAGTTACCAAGGCCACAAAACAAAAGACTTATTTTATTTTAAATAATTCTGCACTCAGTGAAAACGGAGATATAACCAGCTTTTTCTTTTAAATCCGAAGAAGTTATATGTGGATAAGGTGTGTAATTACTCCAACAAGGTTTCAGATGGGTTATTTTTCGGACTTATAGCTTTTGTTAAAACCTTTATAAAATTCTTCATATCTACTTCACTGTATGAACTATTCTTGATATTACTTAACTCAGACAAACCTGTTTGATCCTAAAGATATTTATGAATTTTAAAAGTTTTACAGACATGTCAGACTTTCATCAAATTCTCAAAAACATACGGCACGTGTAAAGTGTTTAAAAATACGCATATCAGCAATGGTTAAACACAAGGGAGGGTTATCTTTCGGGTTTTCAGACTCACAAAAAGTATTTAGTTATTTCTAACTTATCAACCGAACCGTCAGACTTCGAATCTAAGTTCCCCCACTAGCTAACATGGCAAAGTTTTTATATTTTTGGGATTTTTTTTTCAATTTTTATGGGTTTTTTAATATGTATGCAATGCAGAATATACAATATACACATGATGCAGCAAAATAAATGCAGTGCTCACCCCCAAACCTAAGTTTTACGATGTCCTCATCGTTGCCCCCGTCTTCGGTAGCTAGACTTAGAGATCAGGGTGAGAATTTTATTCAAAGAAAAAGAAAAAAACCTAAGACTAATTACAATATTTACATGTTAAAAGACTGGGTTAGTCCAGAAATTAATACCGGCCATTTAAAGATTTTGTCTATATAGTGCAATGGCTGGTAAAAGAATATGTATATAAAAAAGAAAAAGAAAAAGAAAAGGTATATGTTAGATATTAGTGAAGGGAATGGGCGTGTAAAAGTAAGGATCGGAAGATATTGAAAGTGAAAATGAAGTTTTGAAGAGGTCAACAAATTGTTGCCCGGATGAATTGAGTGTTCAAAAAGCACGTGTTGAGTTCCAAAGTCAAGTTTGTGTAAAAACCGGAGTTCATCCGCAAAGAGTTCGGCAAAAGAAAGGTTCCTAAGATGTTCCCAAATTGATCCTGACTCAAAATCACCTAAAATATCAAGTTCATCCGCAAAAATTTCCTCAAAACTCGACATGAAAGAATATTTTTCAATGCTGTCTTCCTCCCTATAATTTTTCACAATCATATTCGTATCATTATAGCTCACAGACTCTCCCAATAAAATTTCTCCCTCATCACATTCACAAATGGGTAGGTACATGTCATCCAAAAAAGTAGGTTCCCACACTAACATTTCTTTCGAAACAATATCACCAGGTGATACAAAAATTATGGGTTCCTGATCATTGATCTCTTCTGACAATCCATCCAAACCATACCCGTCAAAATCACAAGATTCCTCCTCAAAAATTGGAATGCAAAAATCAGTCGGAGGTGTTTCTTGTGTGTCCTGATAACACTTAGTCAATTCATTTGTATCATCATCTATGAAATCATCAAAATTTGTTTGATCATTTATCTCACTCGGGCGACTTCCTAGATGACAGGTACTAACATTATTGGGTTCCGATTGACTGTGTTCACTCCCTAGAATCCTCACAGCTAAATGTTTCGCGTGTTCCTCTATTCTAGCCAATGATTGAGCTTGAGCAAGAAACAATTGCTCAGACTGCTGTATGCACAGGGCTAGCATAGAAGCTGTTTGATTCTCGACCGCAGTCATTACTTCAATACCCTTCTCTAAAGCGGTCAACTTAGCATCCATCTCACCATCATTCCCTAAGGATGGGTCAGTTGTTGCAGGTAAAAAGGGTTGCGACGGTGGTGATGCTAAAGCAGTTAATATGTCGACCTCTTTCTCTAAATCTTCAATCATTAGGTCTCTAATTGAAGTAGGACTGGGTTCAAGAGTGTTAGGTGGGTAACCATTATAAAAAAATCTGGGACGGTTGGTCACCCCCTAAGAAAGGACAGTTGTCATGAATGTGGGAAGAATTTTGGCAATTTGAACAAGTGAATTGAGATTGAGTATAAACAAAAGAATAAGAGTCGTGAAAAATTGAATTAAATCGTGTATCACCCATATTAACAAGAATTCACAAATATCACAAAAACAAAGAATATCACACCCCTAGCAGTCTATGGTATGCTGGTCAACTAGACCTGCTCAAGAACCTGATTGTTGAAATAAAACTGTGTCGAGAAACGGGCTCAAGATATACGGATCACGAAGCCAGGTAAGTGCAAGAGAGAAGGGGAGGTTTTCCAACGCTTTCGCGAAGTTCCTTAATTAGATAACCCTTTCTCTTGAACGCTTGTCTAGACACCCCGTGAACGATATACCGTTAAGCGGTGTTCTAAACACAATTAACTTCTCCTAATGAGCGCGATGTCCTTAAAGTCAAAATCTAGTTGATTTTAAATTACTGTGGGTATGCAAGAATGCAGTTTTGTGATTTGTGGGCTACGGAAAAAGGTGATGAAATCCTTTACCGTATCTTGTTTGGCCTTTTTGCCCTTAAAGACGTATTAAGATGCAAATGCGCAATCAATAAAAGAATTCAAGAAATCAAGCAATTTAAGCAATTCTTTTTCGTTTTAATTTAAGCGCTGCATAAAAATACGGTTAGTTCTCTGTGCAATCGGTGGCAAAATTGTGCGAAGAATCCTGCATAAGATAGAAATATTGGAATGCATCGGATTCGAGAGGAATGTGTTAGGAAATACGTACCGATGTGATTTGGTTTAAGAAAACCCCTTTGAAAGAGATCCGAGTCTTTGATTGTTCTCTTGCGTGGGTCAAACTACCCGGATCATTGGCACTATACTTCACTAACGTCTTGAAATTGAGTTTGAATCTCACTCCGCACGATCGCTGGTCGTAATTCCGTAAAAAACCTGAAATGTCAGAAAATACGATATTTAGTGTCAAAAGTGATATTTATGCCCCAATTCTTGCACACTCAAAATTGTAAAAATCAAACAATACCACTAGAGTACCGACAACACACTGGAGACCATACAAAAAGAAAAAATCACAAAAACCCCTATTGGGCCGGCGAGCTCGGATTCCTCACTGATGTCGTCGGCCACATGATGAGTGTTTGTGCTGGAATTTTGTGTGGCACCTCCAAACTATATTATTATTCTAATGGTATAACTTGAATTTCCAGTTGTATCACAGAGTGCTAGCAGGTTGCAAAGACAGAGAACAAAATGAAAGAATTATTAGTTTGTGTTAGTTTTGAAAAAATTGAGTTAGTAGTTAGTTTGTTAATAAGAACCAGAAATAACAATACCCAATACTACCAACTCCCCGGCAACGGCGCCAAAAACTTATTGGGAACTCTCCAGCGTGTGCAAACGCGTATGTTATAGAAACGGATATGAAATGAAGGAAACGGATTGTGCACGCGAGATCGTTCTCGTTTTAAATATTTATAAACCGCAAGTGCACGGCGCGTTGTAGCAAGCCGGCAAGTACGGGTCGATCCGCAGGGAATTGTGTATTGTGACTTGTTGTTTAAGATTCAACAAATTAACGAATTGGGTTCGTTGTCACAAAAAAATAGAAAGAATATGAAAACAAGAAAACAAAGAAAACGAGTTAAGAAAGAATGGTTGTGGCTTTGGCTCGGAAGATCGAATCGCGACGATTCCTTTGACGCTCCCTTTGATCATGAGTTTTCCGTCCTTACGTCGATCCCGGCATGAAGTATGACTTGTCAACGCGGTTGCGGAGCACAAATCATCAAGTTCCGATATTCGCCGCAAAGCACGAAAAAAGTACGTTTTGTTCACTTACCGTTTGTATGTCTATGCTTGGGGTATCAAAACTAAACACAAGGGTTAGCAAGCATACCACAACATCAAAAATACAAAGTAGTGAGTGAGAGCAAATGATTTTAGTGCTGAGTTTGCTAAGTGTTTGTGATAGTATATCGTATATGAAACCAAGAGATTGTCAAGCACTTGATCACAAAATACGATATCTAAACCTAGCAATCTTAACACTAAATTGATTTTAATTTAAACATTGAAATAGGGAAAGGGAGTGAATATGGTGTATGAGGACGTTACAAAGTAACCATGTTTCAAAACACCATATCACATCAATACATAAGCAATCTTTAAGTTAGAATCATATAATTAAGCACATTAAACATTAACAAGAGGAGGAGGATGCAAGGCCTTTCATCTCACTTCCTTACCATTACCACAACCAAAGAAATATTAGTTAAGCATAACAACAGAAAAGCAAATAAGAAAAAAGAGCAAGTAATAAAAGAAACAATAATATTATTAACACTTGAGAAAAGAGATACAAGATTTTGGTTACTTGTTCAACCTCCTTAATGAAGCTCGCCAAAGAAAGCTTCAAGAGGGAAGAAGAAGAAGAAACCAATTGAAGCCCACTCAACACTCAAGCTAAATCAAAAACAAAGAAACTTAGAAAATGTATGCAAGTATGTGAGAATGAGAGAGAACCCTTCCCTTGCTCACTGGTCTGCTTTTATAGGCACAAAAGAAAAATAAACCAGCAATAAAAATAAGGTGACGTGGCAGCAAGGGAGGGGTTATAGAAAACTGGGGTTTATTGGATCATTGGGGGCCGGCCGGAACGGTTTTTCATGGAGTGTGGCCGGTCCAAAACCGAGCTCCGAGGCTTGTATTGATGTGGTGGGTTAGTGTCAACTCCAATATCATCCTGGTGCTATTTGATTGGTCTAAAATATCCTTGTTTGCATGCAGAGAATTGGAGGGAACTTGAAGTAATGCATCACATCAAAACTTTATGCATTTATTAGCCATGTCCCCCCATGTGCCCACTTCATCATGTCATGTGTGCCTGGGCAGCCCCACCATGGTCCTAGTGCGAAAGAGCTAGTGTCACACACGTATTGTGTTGGACCAAAAATTATGTGCACACTTTTTTATTGCAAAAGCATTTTGGATATCGGTCGTTTTTCTTTTCCGTCCGCGGTGTCAGCTCCCAAACATTTTATCCATGATTTTGAGTGTGTTTCCAGTCTTTTATCACGAACACTTGTAATCCGTAATTCTGAGCAGACACTGGTTAATAGTACCGATATATACAAAATAGATAAGGAATGAGGGTATTAAAATGCAGTTTTCTGAGATGAACAAAACTACTGGAATACCTACCAGTAAATCTCGCTTGCCCTGACTAGGGACTTTGTGTAATGAATCTCCAAACACAGCGCGATATCAACTCCCAATACCGGGAGAGACAAATCCTATCTAACTGCCACCGTCTCTAAGTGCTTCGGGACTGCACCCAACTACTATCTATTTGCACGACTCCTTTAAGCCATGGTAGGGTAGTAATCAAAGTACAGTGGGAACAAACTCGAGGCGAAGTAGCAGTGTCAAGTCGACGGACTAAGCTGTACTCATGTCACTTGGGAACTGCTACCCGACGATAAGTATAATACCCACCAACAGTTCCCGATGAGTCCTGTCTAGTTTACTCATAACCTAATGAGCACCTGCATACTATCTCCAGTATGACGTTCTAATGGCTGTGGGACAGACCACTGGGATGAGAAACGTATACACTAGTCTACTCTGGAGTATCGATGCCCCGTCTTGATAATCCTACAACTAGGGACATGTATAGGATGTGCTTATAGACTACCCAATCCCCACTAGTGTAACTGCCATCACAACGCTGATAATCAAGCAAAGATCCTAAGGGCTCTAACAATATGTTTAAGCGATATGCTAAAAGAAACACATGCACATCTTGAAGTAGAAACAAACCAAGTAGCATACTACCATTTTGAGAAAGACTGTCAATACAACTGTGAATATCCCAAGCTTCCATTAAGTAATATATAAACCAGTATGATACAATAATGGTCTCTAGGACATAAATCACTAACACTTTACGGTGGCCAGATGCCATGCCAGACCAGAGTCATCCACCCCCTGAGAGCACTCTAAAGTGCTCCCGGGTGTGGTTGACCCCCTCCGTAGTGTTCCATAACGGTATAAGATAATATAAATCACATCTACAATGTCCGAGTGTGACAAATAGAGCTGAAAAGAATCGATTTAAGTTCAAGTTTGAAAACAAGTGAACACTTCACTTTGATCCAGAGGTTTTGGATTTCAAATTGGCCAAATACAAGTTGTAGTCTTTTGGTATGGCTCAGATACCACTGTTGGGTTTCTAAACTTCTCTAGTTGGGTTTAAAGCACGGCATAAGCTGTAATATAAAAAATCTAGAGCGCTATAGTAAACCCAAACCAAGAATCAAACCAAAAAGCTAAACTTGTATCAAAACTAGTAAGCTAAAACAAAGAGTTTAGAGGGCTACAAGCTTTGTAGCGTGTTAGCCACCTCTCTATGGATTCCGGATAGTCTCCACGAAGTTCAGAACAAGGTTGCTCGATGATCTCATCGCCGAAGATGATCCACCTTGAGATAACTCTAACACAAGCATTAGCTTCAAATTGATCTCATAAAAATGAAGTAACCCACTAATTAAACTTGCTAAGAATGATTAGTAGGATATGTAGAATTATTAGCTCACTTAATTTTTCTCTTTTCTTTTCCATTTTTCACTTGAAGAAAAATCAAGAGGAGGAGGAAGAAGCATGGAGGAGATAAGAATAATGAAGAAGATAAGCATGAAAAGCATATGAAATAGAAACAAAAATTAGTCATTAAAAGAATCATCTCATGACTTCTACAACCATGAATCATTCTCATTTCATTCATATAATTCTTATACTCCCATCATCCATGTATCAACATACATGTCTTTTTATTTATATCAAATACAAATATTAATTTAAGGAGAAGAAAATAATTAAGTGATCATGATATTAGTTAATATATAAATATATAATTATATAAATATACATTTAATTATTAAATCAACACTTGATTTAATAATCCGGCTATATCATATTTATACGGGCTAATATCAATATACACCTGTTTAAAATACGTGTATCAAATACACGTGTTTAATTGAACTCTTGCACGTATCTCTATACATACCCTACATCGCTTCGCATGTGCTGGGAAATCTCTGCGTGAGACTCTAAAGACTCGACAATATGTTGGCAGTAGGTTAGGATCATATCCATAGCCCATAAGCATGCCAGTGGTACTAGCTGCACATAACGGCTACCCAGGTATTGAACGAAAAAAGGTCAACGAGCAAGCTTATCTGAACCCTGTAAAGTCTATCAGTGATATTACCGTACAGTCTGGTATCTTCGTCTAAGAGTATTGCATATCGGGTCTAGAGTTTGGAATATATCAGACCCTAATAACTCGATAAGTCGTGCGACAAATGACTCGTAACCATTTGGAGATACAACTAATAACACTTATCAGTTTATCTCCACTGTGATGGCCATCAACTTGTGGCTGTAGTCATGTCATGCACAGCGCAACATCAAATCCCTATACTGGGAGAGACGAATACCTTCGACCACTCACTGCCTCCACATGCTTCGGGACTATACCCAACAAAAACCTGTTTGCATGACTCCTTTGAGCCGTGGTAGGGTAGAAGTCAAAGTATAGTAGGAACACATATAAGACATCGTAGAGATCTCAGGTCTCAGGGACTACCTTGTACCCATGTCACAAGAGAACTGCTACCTGATAATGGTATATTACCAACTAGGAGTTCTCGGTGAGTCCGTCTAGTGTAACTCATCCAATGAGCACCTGTATACAATCCTCGATGCCAAACACCAATAACTGTAGGATCAACTATCACCCTCCAACCGGGTCAGGAAACATACACATTAGTCTCAACTGGAGTACCGATGCCCGGTCTCGATACTCTTACGACTAAAGACATTTAAGAATGTGCTTATCGACTACTCAAGCTCTACTAGTATGATCTCCATCATCATTCTGGTAGTCAAGAAAAATCCTGGGGCTTTATCTCAAATCTAAACGATGCGTGATAGTAGATAAAACACATCACATAAAAGATAAAGACAAACTAGATAACATACTATCATCTTGAGTGAGATTGTTCTCTCATATAGGTCCTCCTTCAATTACAATAATTGCCTGGAGGGCACCTATATCCAACATGTTATAAATTCATGCTTTTCAGACTAAAGAATGTCGGGGTGATATATCAAAGATCAATGACTAAGATATTCGATGACATGATACATGACATCGTTGAATGCTACCTCGAAGATCTCGTAGTCAAGAGCATGTCGTATGAAGAACACTTGGAGCATCTGAGGAAAGTCTTCGAGCGCCTTTGAAAATACAACCTGAAAATGAATCTGCTGAATTGTACCTTTGGAGTCTCATTAGGAAAGTTTCTGGGTTTTATAATCCACCACCGAGGGATTGAAATCGACCCCTCTAAGATCAGGGCAATTATGGAAATGCCCCTCCAAAGAATCTTAAACAACTACGGTCTCTCCAAGGAAAGCTTGCCTATATCCAACAGTTCATCGCCAACCTCTCTGGGAAATTCTGTCCATACAACCATCTGATGAAGAAAGGTACCCCATTCTTATGTAATCAGAAATATCAGCAGGCGCTAGAGAAAATCAAGCAATATCTGAAGAATCCCCCAGTCTTGGCCACTCTGGTTAAGGGAAAGCACTTTATCCTCTATACAACCGCCCTAGGTGGTTCTCTAGACGCGCTGTGGGCACAAGAGAATGACCAAGGAAAGGAGAGGGCTCTATACTACTTAAGTCGAGTCCTGCTAGGTGCAGAAAGCAATTACCCTCCTATCGAAAAGCATTTTCTGGTGTTGATCTTTGCAGTCACAAAGTTCAGACACTACGCCCTGGCTCATGAAGTCCATCTCATATTGAAGGTGGATCCCCTCCAGTACCTCATATTTAAAGCTATGCTGACCGGGAGGTGTTAGTGTGTTGTGCTCGCGCCTTGGAAGCCGCGGCAAAGGCAGAAGTGAAAACAATGATTTTAAGCAATCACAAAACCCATATCCCTTGGAAATCATTCCAAACACCAAAACTAGAAACCAAACATGCAATTTTAGGGAGTACAACCTTTGACGTGTGTCCATCCAATTGTGGAAGACCCCTCTAAACTCGTAGCCGTCGGGAACACGCTTGAGAGGCGACCGCCCTTGCCGAAGATGATCCACCCGAGGGAAACCAATCCATGCTCCGACCGACGCTCCAAACTCGCTAGGAATGGATTGTGGGTGATGTAAGGATTTTTCCACTATCTTTTTATCTCATTTTCTTCACTCAAGAGAGAGCAAGAGGAAGAAGGAGGAGGAGAGAGTATCCATCCATGGCTAAGTGTTGAGAATGGAATGAATTATTGCATGTAGAAAAGAATGGCTTCATTTTTACAACCATACAAGAATAGTGAACATAAATGGTTTTTTTTTCAATATAAAATCAAAGCCATGCCTCTCTACATGTCTACAACCATGCTCCATGCCATCTCACCCTCCACCTCATTTCAATTTGATTTTCTAAAAAGAAAATCAGATATGAGGTGTCCTTCTTCTAGAAGCATTCCCGTATAAATACGGAATACTTCATCCGGTATATGTATCACTAAATATACACATATCCGTATAAAAATACGGATAACACCAAAGAGAGAAAATGAATAGTGAACAATAATACTAAAATATATATAAATTATTAAATCAAAACCTTATTTAATAATCCGGTTTAATCCTAAGCCGGCTAGTATTATCAACCGTCCGATTAAAATTTATGTATCCGGTATACGTATTTAATCAGACCCCTGCTCGTACCAACGTACGGCCTCTACATCTATTGCCTGAACTGGGAAAACCTTATGTTTGGGACTCTAAAGACTCGACAATATGCTGGCAGTGGGTTTAACCACAAGCACGTTAGCGACACTAGCTGTATGTAATGGCAACCCAGATACTTTCCGAAAGGGGGTCGACAATCAAGTACGTCCTTACCCTACTGAGCTTGAATATGACAATCTCCCTACAATCCGGTCTCTTTGTCTAAAAGTATCACATACTGGGTCTAGGGGGTGGATAACGTCAGACCCCTAATAACCCAATAAGTCGAGCCGGAGTCAAACACATCACCAACAGAGAATCTACTGAACTACTATCAGTAAATCTCATCCACCATGGTCATGGATTTAGGGTGATGGCCAACCGAACACAGCACAACATCAACTCCTAATACCAGGAGAGACGAATCCCTGACAATCGATCACTGCTTCCATGTGGCGCAGGACTATACCCTGTTAGTTATATGTATGCCCTAGAGGCCATTACTGTACATACGATGTATATTGTAGTGGATGCTTGGACATATATAGGGAGGACTTTCTTGCTCGACATGATAGTACGCTATCTGGTTGCTCTTTATCTTAACATATACTCTGATTGTCTCTATGTTATATGTTGATAAAGCCCTTAGGATGAGTACTTAACTACCAGGACTATGATGCGGATTATACTAGTGGGGACAGTGTAGTCGCCAAGTACACCCTTCAAAAGTTCCTAGTCGTGGGAGTACCGAGACAGGGCATCGATACTCCAGAGTAGACTAGCGTATGCGCTTCCTGACCTATATGATGGGCGATGGATGATCTCATATCCATTGGTGTTTGACATCAGAGAAGGTATACGGGTGCTCAGTGGAGACTGGGTACACTGGACGGACTAGTCGAGAACTCCCAGATGGTATTATACCTCACGTCAGATGGCAGTTCTCTGGTGACACTGGTATAGGTTAGTCTGTAGACCCGAGATCGTCATAGAGTCTTGTGTGATTCCCACTGTGCTTTGATTTCCATCATACCATGTCCAAGCGGGCGTGCAAAAAGGTGGCTTTTGGGTACAGTCCCGAATCACATGGAGGCAATGAGCGATAGGAGGGGATTCGTCTCTCCCGGTATAGGGAGTTGATGTTGCACTGTGTTCGATTGGCTATAACTGAAAATCCCTGGTCAGGGTTGCTGAGATTTACTGGTAAGTGTTATCAATAGTTTCTTGAACTGTTATAGACCTCATATCGACACGACTTATCAAGCTACTGGGGTCTGACGTTTACCACCCCTAGGCGAGATATGCGACATATCAGACGAAGAGACCGGACTGTACGGGAGTGTTACCGACTGGATTCACAGGAGAATGTACAGGATTGCTTGTTGATCTTCTGAGCGCTCAATACCTGGGTGGCTGTTACATTTAGCTGACCGCTTGCAGCTTGTGGGTGTTTGATATGATCATCACCTACTGCCGGCGTATTGACGATTCTTTGGAGTCCTACACAGAGGTTTCTTGACTCAGGCAAAATGGAGTAGGAGCACATATATGATATGTGCGGGACCGAGAACAATACGTGTATGTGATACCGTATTAGATTCTCGCGATATGAGATATCGGCCGGGTATATGTGATATAGCCAGGTCATCGGATCAAGAGTTGATTCGATGAACTGATACAGATTATATTAGTCGGTTATTTGTGAAATAGCCGGATTATCGGATCAAGTGTTGATTCGATAATTTAATGTATAATTATATATTTGATATATTAAATTACATTAACTAATATAAGCTCAC
Source organism: Agapanthus africanus (assembly GCA_030015575.1). Taxonomy (NCBI): domain Eukaryota; kingdom Viridiplantae; phylum Streptophyta; class Magnoliopsida; order Asparagales; family Amaryllidaceae; genus Agapanthus; species Agapanthus africanus. The sequence continues at coordinate 354,401,902 of CM057351.1, forward strand.
TAAAAGATTCTTTTTCTCACTCGGGTAATACAATGATATATATGCGATATATGTTAATTATATTATTTTATTTTGTTACAATAAATATTGTATATGTGATATATAATATTGTAACATGTTATGGTTATAAATGCAACATGTTTTGTGGAGTTTAATTGAGGTTAGGGTTTGGATTAGGGTTAAGTCTTCATGAAGCTTTCAAGAAGCTTCTTGAAGTTTTGACTTTGACTTGGATATTTTGCATAGATATTTCCTTAACCCAACCCAAGCCTTTACCCTAGTTAAATCTCTACATGGGTTAAGTCTTCATACTTAACCCATGGTTGCAATTCTAACCATGGACTAGAGATTCATTATTCATCACAAAAGGATTACTATTCTTCTTCTTCTTCCTTGAGCTTGAAAAGCTTTCTAGCTTTTTCAAAAGTGATGAAAATGAGTGAGATTAAGAAAACAAATGAGAGATAAAATCCTACTTCATCATCCTAATCTATCCTAGCTATTTAGATTAGGGTGTTCACTTCATTCAGTGAGTGAGAGCTTGTGTTATAGAAACTTCAAGGTAGATCATCTTAGTTATCGAAGATCGGAAACAAGCTTGCATCTTTCTCTTCGTGGAGCCTATCTAGAGTTCGGGAACTTGATGATCGCAGCGAAGGGACCACAACACGGAGCTTTAGAAGTGAAGGAACGGACTATAAAGGTTGTAATCCCTATCTCTTAGATGTAAAGTTGTTTACATGCTTTGTTTCGCCTAATCTCTAGTTTAAAGATCTTGGTTAGGGTTGTTCGACACGTCTAAATTTTAAATCGGGCATGGTTGATACCTTATAGACCCTTGTGACAGTGCCTACTAACCCTACATACCCAACTATAACCTGTTTGCATGACTCGTTTGAGCCGTGGTAGGGTACTAATCTATGTACAGTGGGAACTCATACGAGATAAATGACGATCTCAGGTCAAAAGATTAATCTGTACTCATGCCACCTGAGAACTTCCATCTGACGATAGATATAATACCATCTAGAAGTTCTCGGCGAGTCCGTCCGGTGTACACACCTCCAGTGAGCACCTGTATACTATTTTAGGTGACACAACACCAATGGATTGTGAGACCGGCCACCGCTCCTCGTCGGGGTCTAGAAACGTATACACTAATGTACTTTGGAATTCGATTCTCAGTCTCGATACTCCCACGACTAGGGACATTTAAAGATATGCTTATGGACTACTAAGCTCCCACGTATATGATCGCCATCATAATGCTGTTAGTCAAGCACGAATCCTACGGGCTTCATCAACGATGAAGACAAACCGGATAGTATACTATTATTTCGAGCAAAACTGTTCTACCTGTATAGATCCTCCCATAATTATCATAATCTCCTACTTGCAATCACAATAATTGCCTTGAGGACACTATATGCAACAGGAGGCTCCCCAAGTGGGCCCTTCTATTGATGGAGTTCACAATTATTTATCGTCCCCTCAAGACAGTAAAAGGACATGCCATTGCTGACTTCCTCGCGGAACATCCGATTCCGGCCGACTCTCCGTTAAATAGCGAGCTGCTAGATGAATATGCATTTATCACAAATGAAGAAATAAAAGAAATCGGAAAATACCGTTGGGAAATATACTTCGATGGAGCATCTTTAATGAAGGCACGGATGAGGAACACCCCAATAATTAAAGCCGGGGTAGGTCTTATTTTCGTGACTCCGCAATGCCTTCTCGTTGATGGAACCAAGAACCAAGAACTGTTGGGTTATGCTAGCGACCTGTCCATCTACCGTGACCGTTTGCGGAACAAAAATTTTCAAAACCGGCGCTAGAACAACCCGATAACTCGGATCTACCATAAAACTAAAGCTAGCAAACTATAAAGGAGTTTAGAATGGTTATACCGAATGATCCGAGTCCTTCAGTCTTCTACCATCTTCCTAAGCTCCTAGAGGTCACCATGATCAAGCTTGATCGCCAGTCTCCCTCCATCGAAGATGATCCACCTGAGGATTTGTAGTTCGAGATCCAACCTTATAGCCGAGGTAACTAGGGTACCTAGTTCGCTAAACTAGATAGCCTGGAGGATGTAGAATCTAATGATAGATTAATTTGTCTCCAAACACCCTAGGTTTCTCAACACATGAGACTTTTAGGGTAGAGGTATAAGAAGAAGCTTGAGGATGAGACGAGAGTGTGAAGCATTTTTCCAACCAAAGAAAATGGCTAAGTGTTGTGAACTACAGAAAAGCTCAAGCCACACAAAAATATCTCACAACAAGAAATATCAAGCATGCCACAATAGTAACTCATGAGTCACCCCCATGAGTCACCCCATGAGCCATGCTTCCATAAATGCCATGAACACCTCATCCTCCACCTCATTTAACCATTTAACAAAATTGTTAAAACAAAAATGAGGTGGCATCTTCTAGAAGTATCTTGTAATGAATTATAAGAATACCCCTCATCCGTATATACATACCCATATTCGTATTCCGAAAAATACGAATACAAAGAGACGAAAATAATCCAATAATATAATACTAGAATCCGGCTTAAACCAAATCCTACTAGTATTATCCATCCGAATCATGATACGTGCACAAGTGCACGTATATGATCGAACCTTACCGTAAAACCATACGGCCTCTACATCGTTTCGCCCGAAGCAGGGAAACCCTCTGTGTGGGACTCTAAAGACTCGTCAATACGCTGGCAATGGGTTTAACCACAAGCACGTCAGCGGCACTAGCAGTACGTAACGGCTACCCAGGTATTGAGCGAAAGGAAGGCCGACGAACAAATTCATCCGAAACTCTACTGAGCCTATCCGTGACAATCTCCGTACAATCCGGTCTGTTCGTCTAAGAGTATCGCATATCGATTCTAGGGGGTGGATAAAACCAGACCCCTAATAATATGATATTTCGGATCGGTATGAAGACCATCACCAACTGAGAAACTACTGATCCAAATCAGTAATTCTCGACTACCTTGGCTAAGTATTTCTGGTGATGGCCACCCGTGCACCTCGCGACATCAACCCCCAATACCGGGAGAGACGAATCCCCGACGATCCGCTCACTGCCTCCATGTGGCTCGGGACTGTACCCAACTAAAACCTGTTTGCACGATTCCTTTGAGCCATGGTAGGGTAGTAATCAAAGCACAGTGGGAACTCACACGAGACAAATGACGATATCAGGTCGGCAGACTAACCTGTACACATGTCACCTAGGAACTGCTATCTGACAATAGGTATAATATTAACTAGCATGTTCCCGGCGAGTCCGTCCGATATACTCATAACCCAATGAGCACCTGCATACTATATTAGGTGACTAACTGACATCAATGGCTTGTGAGACCGGCCACCGCCGCTCGTCGGGGTCTCGATAAATATACACTAGTCTACTCTGGAGTATCAATGCCCAGTCTCGATACCCCCACAACTAAGGTCGGAGATAATATGCCGTGGAACATCAAAGCGATATATCACATTTTGCTTAAAGAAGCGCAAGATGCTTTTTGTCTTCACTTCCTTAAGTGCTACAGGTTCGACCCACTTAGAAAAGTAGTCGGTGGTAGTCAGGATGAACCTATGACCCCTAGATGATTGCGAATCAATAGGTCTGTTTCCGCTAATAAAATTGGTCAAAATGACTTAAGACCAAGCCTAAAATACCCTTGGCGCTCCTCCACATGCAAATCACATAGACATGCACCAAGAAGTTACCACCAATAAAATTGGTCAAAATGGACTTAAGTCCAAGCACCAGAAGACCCTTGGCTACGAACAGATTTATTGATCCATGAAGATGGTTCGTTGAGATATGGTAGCCTTTTGTGTGTGCCAAAGGGTGATGTTCGTGAAGAGCTTATGAAGGAGGCACACAATTCAACTTATTCTGTACATCCAGGAGGCACAAAGATGTACCGAGATATTCGACAGCATTTCTGGTGGGAGGGCATGAAGCGGGAGATTGCTCACTTTGTGGCGAAGTGCTTGGTGTGTCAGCAAGTTAAGGCTGAACATCAAAGGGTTGCTGGTTTATTGCAACCACTTCCGATTCCTCAGTGGAAGTGGGAACATATAACCATGGATTTCGTGACGGCTTTACCGCGGAGTCCAAAAGGCAACAATGCAGTATGGATAATTGTTGACCGATTGACCAAGGCAGCTCACTTTATTCCTTTTCCGGTTGGTCAATCAACAGAGACTTTGGCAGAGCGGTACATGCTGGAGATTGTAAGATTGCATGGAGTACCGGTGAGCATCGTGTCCGATCGGGACACTCGGTTCTTATCACACTTCTGGAGGAGTTTACAGGAAAGTTTGGGGACTCGATTGAAGTTTAGCACAGCTTATCATCCTCAAACTGATGGTCAGTCGGAGAGAACGATCCAAACTCTTGAGGATATGTTGAGAGCATGCATGTTGGACTTCAAGGGATCTTGGGAGGATCATCTACTTTTGGTGGAGTTGTCTTACAACAACAGTTTTCAGGCAACTATTCAGATGGCTCCATTTGAAGCTTTGTATGGTCGTAAATGCCGTTCACCTGTTTGTTGGGACGATGTCGGTGAACGAAGATTATTGGGACCAGATTTGGTTGTGCAGACAGTTGAGAAGGTTAACCCTATCAGAAATCATATGAAGGCAGCACAGGACCGACAGAAGAGTTGGGCAGATATGTCAAGAAGACCTCTAGAGTTTACCGTGGGTGATTTGGTATTCTTGAAGATATCACCGACTAGAGGGGTGATTCGTTTTGGAAGTCGAGGAAAGCTTAGTCCTCGATTCGTTGGACCCTTGAGATCGTGGAGCGTGTTGGTGAGGTAGCGTATCGTTTGGCGTTACCGCAGTCCTTGACAAATGTGCACGATGTGTTTCACGTATCTCAACTCCGTAAGTATGTTCGAGATGAAACACACGTTTTGGATCATTCGAAGCTAACAGTACGAGAAGACTTGACTTTTAAGGAGCGACCGATTGAAATCGTGGATCGAAGGGAAAAGGTTCTTAAGAACAAGGTTATCCCCCTTGTGCTTGTTTCTTGGGGTAATCGCTCGCATGGAGAGTCCACTTGGGAACGAGAAGATGAAATCCGGCAGAAGTTTCCTCACCTTTTCTTGTAGTTATCTATCTTTGTATTCTTAGGAATTTCGAGGACGAAATTCGTTTTGTAGTTGGGTATAATGTAACACCCGAGCCCAATGCTACTATTTTCAGTTACTGTTTGAGCATAATGTGGTACTCATTTCATTTAACTTGCTTGTTTGTTGCTTACTGTAAAATTTACCCGGCAAAGTCATTTCTACATATAACAAATTTTGGCATCTAAAATGAAATTAAAAATATCTATCTTGGCCTACTCGACACCCCGAGCCTTGTTGTAGCGTCCGTGCATCGTGTTCTCATCCCGTTCGGTGAAACGGGCGAGTTTGGACGGCTACGCGCGCGTACAGGTGTCCGTCTTGGGGGTATGCTTTTTAATCATAAAACACCTCATTTTAAAATTTGGAACCCGCTTAAAATCCTATTATTTAAATTTCGAATTTTTGGACCCAACCCGGGCGCGTTTTGGAAATGTTTTGTTTAGCGCCAAAATCCCAAATTAATATATATATTAAAACCATCGCATATATTTTTCTAACTAACCTGATATCTTACTGTTCATTACCTATCTTTTAAATCTTTAAATTAACCTATATATATATCCTACTGTTCCTTAAAATGTTTTGAATCTTTAATTAATATTTATCCCTAACTAACGATTCCCCTTTAGCCAATCGCGTTCCTTTTAATTCCGTGGGCCCCCACCTGCAGCTCTCTCTCTCTCTCCATTTTTTCTCTCTCTCTCTCATATATTCTCTCGTACTTCTCTTTATTATTCTTTCTCTTCTTGCTTCATGTCTCGTTTCTCATTTTTTTAACTGTTCTTTTGTTGCCGGAATTCCGTCGTGCTGGTGACGCTTCTCGACGTTCCAGCGAGGTACCCCGACCCGTGTGGTTCCTTTGTTCATCGTTTGGGTTCATTCCGTGAACCGTGCGCCCGTCGCGAGTTTTCCCCGCCGACGGTTAACGTTCCGTTTTCCCGATTCGCGACCCATCGAGGCAAGTTAATCTTGCTACATGCTATATAATTCATTTTATACCTATTTAAATAAATACCATACCTATAGTTTAAATCTAGTGCCCCATGTTTAATTTTATAACGTTTCGATGTTCCGTTTGCATCCGTTTATATCATATTAAATCTAGATCATGAAAACTTATCTTGTGACATACTAGATTACATTATACTGCAACCATATCATTTAAAATATATATCGTCGTAATATTTATTATTATTATCTTTAATTAGTTTATAATCTTCATTTTATAATTTTATACATTTGAAAATCTTATAGTTTACACATGAAAAGTCGTTGAAAAATCGGATATGACAAATCTGAAATTTACTGTACACCTTATCTTATAAAATTCATTATAAATCATAGAAAAATCATTAGTATACATTCTTTAGTTCGTTACGAAGATAACTCAGAATACTATAACTCTATGAAATATTTACTTGCAAAATAAATTGTTTAAATAAAGTAAAATGCAAATGAAAATGTCTCCAAACTGCTGTCCAGGGAAATTCCAGCAGCAAACTTTCAACTTCGAATGTTTATAACTTTTTGTAGGGACAACCTGAGATGCTTATACTTATAAAACTGAAAACCTTATTGAATTATCTTTGTTTTGGTATAAGACACGTCCCTTTTGGAGAATGTTTGTTATTTTTAAGCTATTTTACAAATTAGGGTGACGCTGAATTTCTGAACGGAACCTTCTTGTGCATGGTTAATCAATACCACTTTTATAGTTATTAATCGCTTTGAATATGCTATCCATATTAATATTATTATATCAATATTTATATCACATATTGCTTAGTTGTACATCCCACATTACCATTTTATAGTTTTATAACTTTTCGGATACCCGTTTGCATCCATCGCATTTAAGATACATATAATTGCATCCATAGATCACATTACTGCATAATAATGTGATATTAACACTCCATGTTTAATAAATTGCATCCTAATTAATATTAGAACTATAAATGTAACCCTAATCGATAACTGTGCATCCATATCCTTGAAATTATATCTATTTGCATATCATATTACATGTTCCAGTTTATTGTTCTGATAGTACTCATGCTTGTTTATTTATACACATGCTTATGTTAGTTTGATTATGAGCACCCACATGACATCTTATGCTTCCTGACATGACCTGTTACACTTCCTACTTGACATGATATGGTACCGTACACTGCTTGACTTGACCTGATGTACCATGACCTGACCCGTTACCTGATCCTGCGTCTAATGCCAACAAACCTGACATGTAGTCCTCATGGACCGTTCCTGTTGTCTATCCAGACAAACCTGTTTACCTGATCCTGTGTTGGCATTAGTTTCTTGATTTCGGAATACCTGACTTGACATACACATATAACTTGGGGGTATGGGGAAATCAAAGGTGAAACCTGACCTGTAACTCGGCAGTTCACTACCTGTTCTGAGTGTACACATTCCTGTTTTGTGCCTAGCGGCATGTCTTGGCTTCGGCCGAGAATATTGTGGCCGTGGTCCCGGGTATGTACGGGATACTATCGAGTGTACACATTCCTGTTTTGTGCCTAGCGGCATGTCTCGGCTGCAGCCGAGAATATTGTGGCCGTGGTCCCGGGTATGTACGGGATACTATTGAGTTACATCGATGGTTCATCAATTGATTTCAAAGACTTTAGAATAGAAAACCTGATAGAACAGTTTAGTTTACCCACTGCACGCTACCCTGTACTGGTATGATTCATATTATTGTTATTCTTGCTGTATTCATGTTTATATTACATTGCCTGCTACACTGTTCATATTATATTACTTGATGACATGACGCGCTGACGTCTGGGTTTTGCATGGCCCAGATTCCGTACCGCTGTTGCAGTCCGAGCAGGAGTACTTCAGCCAGCAGGCTGAGCTGTGAGTTCAGTAGTAGTTAGTTTTATTTCCTGCATTTATTTCCTGATGTGAGCCCGCATTATGGGACACACTTTTCAGTTATTTGTATTGGATCATTTGCTTCCGCATTTATTTATTATTGACTCCTGTTATTCTGGATTATGGACATGTTTTAGATAGTTTTATCTTGTTCTTGATATCTCTACAGTCGTAATGTGACTGTGGATGGATACTTCCTACCCACAGGTAGCATGGTTGGCTATGTCACGTGTCCAATCTAGCGTACTCTGGGAAGCGGGGCGTGATACACTAGCTCATGCTATCTCTTCACTAATGGTGAGATTAGTGAAGAAAACACCCTAAACTAAATGGCAAGTAGTAGAGGATGATGAAGTAGGAAGTGGGCTCACTTTAGTTTTATTTTTCTTACTTGAAGAAAAGCTAGCAAGCTTTTTCAATGAAGAAGAAGATGAAGAAAAAATCATGAGAGAAGGAACTCATGAGGTGAGAGTGAGGTTAGAATTGTAACCATGGTGAGTTAGTGTCATGCCTAACTCATGTAGAAAATCAACCATAGTCTAAGGTTAAGGGTTGGGTTAACAAATATCTTAAGCAATGACAAAAGAGTGGACTTGGTCAATGTTTTCTACAAGCTTCTCCAAGCTTCAACAATGACTCATTCTCAATCTTTTGTGAATTACTTTGTCACGCCCCGCTTCCCAGAGTGTGTTAGTGTATATGCCCTAGGGGCCATTATTGTATCATACTAGGTTGTATATTACTTAATGGAAGCTTGGGATATTCACAGTTGTATATAACAGTCTTGCTAAAAATGGTAGTATGCTACTTGGTTTGTGTCTACTTTAATATGTGCATATGTTTCTTATAACGTATCACTTATACAAATTAGTAGAGCCCATAGGATCTTTGCTTGATTACCAGCGTTGTGATGGCAGTCACACTAGTGGGGGCTGGGTAGTCAGTAAGCAACATCCTATACAGGTCCCTGGTCGTTGAATTATCGAGACAGGGCATCGATACTCCGGAGTAGACTAGTGTGTACGCTTCTCGTCCCAGTTGAGGAGATGGTCTGTCCCACAGCCATCAGTACGTCGTACTGGAGATAGTATACAGGTGCTCGTTAAGGTTACGGGTACACCGGATAGGACTCGCAGGGGAACTGTTGGTTGGTATTATACCCATCGTCAGTTAACAGTTCCCAGGTGACATGAGTACGGCATAGTCCGCAGACTTGACACTGCTACTTCGCCTCGAGTGTGTCCCACTGTTCTTAGATTGCTACCCTACCATGGCTCAAAGGAATCGTGCAAACAGGTAGCACTTGGGTGCAGTCCCGAGCACTTGGAGGCAATAGCGGTTAGACATGATTCGTCTCTCCCGGTATTGGGAGTTGATATCGCGCTGTGTCAGAGAGCCATTACGCAAAGTCCCTGGCCAGGGCAAGCGAGATTTACTGGTAGGTTCCAGTAGTTTCTCAGGGTGTAATGGGCTACGCTCCGACATGACTTATACCGCTATTAGGGGACTGACGCTTGCCTCCCCCTAGGCTCGATATGCGATAGTCTTAGACGAACAGACCAGACTGTACGGAGATTGTCACATCAGGCTCAGTAGGAGTTCGGATGGTTTTCCTCATCGGCCTTCTTATCGACATCTACCTGGGGACCGTTACATACAGCTAGTGCCGCTTGCGGTCTGTGGTTAAAGCCACTGCCAGCGTAGTGTCGAGTCTTTAGAGTCCCACACAGAGAGTTTCCCTGCTCCAGGAAAAATGATATAGAGGTCGTATGGTTTTACGACAAGGGTTCGGACGCATACGTGTGTTTACGCACGTACGACGTTTGGACAGTTTTTACTAGTCGGCTTTGGTTTAAGCCAGATTCTAGTATCAGGTTATTGGATTTATACAGTCTAAAGTTTTTCCGTGTTTTCACGGATAGGAGGGGCATTCTTGTAATTTGTCGGGAAGCTTCTAGAAAGATGATGACATGGAGGGTAAGGTGGCATTAGCATTTAATGCATTAGTGACTCACTTAGATGAATCATTCAAGTGAGTTAATGAAGCATTTATTGCTCAATGACTCACTTGATGATTCATTGCATATATTTAATGAAGCATGATGATAATGCATTTTGATTTATTCATTTTGATTTTCTTATGCTTCATAATATATTAGAAGTGAGAAGCTTTTTCATTCATTCGTATGCTCATCTTCTCTTTCCTCAAGCTCTCTCTTGAAACCCTAATCCTCCCCTCTCATGTGTTGAGATCAAGGATTAGCTAGACTAATACATCTATAACCTCACTCTATATCCCCTAGGTAGTTTAGATTAGCACTTTGAGCAACCTAGTTATCTCAAGTTAGAGATCAAGCTTGGTGTAGGAGCTCTCGGGTGGATCATCTTTGACTCAAGGAAACCGTTGAGGTGCCGATGTTCCAAGGAGCCTACGAGGAGTGGAGGACAGCGATGAAGACCCGAAGGACAAGTAACATGAGATATAACTTCGAATCCGAGTAGTTAAACCTCTCGTAGTTTGCCAGTAACGGTTTACATACGATTCATGCGCTCAAGTCCGTGTTACGAAGCTTTGATAATCGTTTTTCATATATTCCGCCTCCCCGCAAGTTCGTGGGGTGCGTGACATGGACTTACAGTGGTATCAGAGCCAACTAAACCATTACTAGCTTGTTAGCAACTAATTAGAACTTCGATCGTCGGAAAACACGAAAACGAAACCCTGGAAACCCCTAAGTTTCTGTTAATTTTAAACATGTCTAAAAAATTATATGATATGCCTTAAAATTCACAGCAGGGAAATATAAGAAAACTGGGAAAATACGAGCCCCTAACTCGGCAAGACGGCCGCGGATCCGCGGCAAGATGGTGCTTTTGGCCGCGGATCCGCCGCCGAGTCAACCCCGAGTTGACTCGGATTTGCACAGTAAATCATATTTTTTGAAGTTTTGTTTTCCTGTATATTCTGTTTCTGCCCAGGTTACTTCTGTGCTGGCATGCAATTGGGGTAGACACGGAAAATGGTTGTCGATCGATGTTCTAAGATATTTGCTAATTGGGTTTTTATCTGTAATTTTTAATGTGTTCGTAAACCTCCCCTAACTGCTAGTATGTCGGTTGGCAGGGGGTTGCACATTTCGGTAATGTTTACTGTTTGTGTATATGGACTTGATTGGAGTGTTGTGATGATTAGCCGGGGTTTGAGATGGGTTTAATATTCATTCATTCGATGTAAATGTAATATGATGTAATATTCTTTTGCGGGGAGCATCCAGGTTGCGGTTGTAGCCACCGTTGTATTATTTCTTTTTACTGTTTTTTGCTCCTAGGATAGACCCAAGGTGGGGTGCACAAACTACCGGGTACTTTGAAGTGTTTAGTGGCCTACTCATGTGATTGTATCTCAAAAACTATCTATTACCGCAATCAAGAACGGCGTCGCTTTGCAGCTAGCCGGTGAGTACGGGTCGGTCCACAGGGATGTTGTGAATCTCCTAATCGTGCTAACGAGTTAATTCCGAAGGGTGTTCGGATTGATTATTAAATCTAAAATCTAAAATCTATCTATCTAAGATTATGTAGATCTAGTCTTGCTAGGGTTAGCTTTAGGGATGGTTTGGAAATGCAAGTAAATCTCAACGCTTCCTATACCCAAATAAAGATCTATGAGGAGTTATGGTAATTATCAATAAAGGGGATTAGATCCATTCGGGAAGGTGTTCCTTTCTCTAGGTTCTTGTCCTTCCTTTAGAGATCCTTACCCTAACCTCCATGGAAAACACGCGCAACCGGGCCTTTATACTACGGTGTCATCGTTACCTCGAGGGGTGGATGCCGTAGGGCGCGGTGTGTGCGTGTATGCATGGAGTCCTATTGTAAATATATAATGGGTAAGAAAGGGATGAGAGATCTCATCTCTCAAAAGCCTTCCCCAAATCTAACTCTAAACAATTTTCTACGGCAATGAATTAAATCTACCTAGGGCAAAGAATTAAAATCTAAACTAGAGCAATTAAATAAATCTATTTACAGATGGCTCTCTCCAATCATCAACGCAGGTTTGTCAGATCTGAATTTTTGAATTGAAAAGAGACACCGATGCTCTCCATAAAGAATTCTGAAATTTATTATTAAAAGGAGGCATAAGAATTACAATGTTTAGAGTTCCTATTTATAAAGAATAGGAAACCCTAGGGTTACAATGACTCGCATGTCTGAATTTACAAAAATAACCCTCTAGGTTGACTAGTCAGCGCAGAATCCAAATTACTGTAAAAACACTTTTTCCTCCGGGCTTCTTATGGCCGCGGAACCGCGGCAATGGCAGGCTTGGGCCGCGGTTCCGCGGCCCAATAATGAGATCACTGTTTGAGTTTTTGTGGGCTTGTTCTGAGGTTTTCAATCTTTCTGATTCTTTGGTTCTTTTCTCCATTTGGATTCTGGATCTTCTCCAGATCTTTCAGTGAATACTTGTAGTGGTCTTTTAACCATTCGCCTTGACATTTTGGACCTTGCGTTGCCTTGTACATTGTAAATTTTATTTTTGATGTAGGCTTGATCAAGAGTCTTCTGTTTGTTGGTCAAAGTCCACTTTTGCATCGTCTTTTCATCGTTTTCACTGTTTTCTGTCCAAGAACCTGTAACCTGTAACATGTAGCAGACATGCGTCAAAAGCACCTGTTTATTTATAAAAAGAATAAGAACGGGGAATATAATAATACAATATTATGGTATGAACAAATACCCCCAAACTTATCTTTTGCTCGTCCTCGAGGAAACTTATTTTTATTCACTAAAATCCTAACCGCACTTTCGCAGGGAAACGCGATTGCACTGAGCACGTGCAACAAGCCGTTAAACCTCTAGGTGTCCCTAGTAGGAGGAGTGTTGTCTCCTGAGGGTTTTCAGCGGATACTACCCACAAAATCCTATCAATTCGGTCCATTAACTTTAATTCTCCAATTTGGTCTTCTAACAAGGAATTCTATTATCGTCGACTTGCAAATTATCCATCCACATTCTTCACACTACCTTATTATTTAACTTAAGATTATATATGTTCTATAGACTTACTTAGCTTTCGGCATTTCTTAAGTTTTCCTTCTAGGGTTCCATCTCCACTCGGGAATTGTTATCACTCTATTAAAGATACAAGTTTTATTCTTCACTCCTTTCTCTCATCTAAATCCCAATCACATACCCCTACGTGTGTATAAATCACCCGTACACTTGGAAATTCAAATCAAGCAATCATGTCCTTGTCCGTTGTCCAAAGTACTTATTAGTTGGTGAATTTAAATGAATCTTGCTTACACATCCTTCATGCGACCGTTAATACTTCTTGAGGTACCAACAACCGATTTCAAGATGTGTTTGCACTTTAAAGCGTAAATCCTAGTCTTGTAACACCCAAGGCTTTAGCAGTGACTCCCAAACCAGTTGGTCTAAAGCACTAGGTGATGAAGCACCCTCGCTAAATATTTTTCTATTTTTACAACCTTAAGTAATCACAAAAACCAGTGTTCATTTTTTTTCTTTATTCACACTTGTATTTTTTTTTTCATTTTCATTGTACTAAGGACTTTTAGACAAGAGCATTTCAAGGTCTCTTCTACTATTCCAAGTTTCAAGGTGCGTGATAGTGCAAATTGTAGGGTATACATTTTCAGAATCTAGACTTAAGCTCGGAATTATTTTTCAAACTTATACTCTAATAAGAAGATCAATACTCTTCCCTTATTTTGACTTAGCCCAAGAAGTGAATTCAAAATTTGCCTATTTCTAAATAAACTACAAAGACATATACTTTCTACTGTTAAACTTTAAGGAAGGTTATTTTTAGAGCCAGTTGTTCCTAGCCAGTTAACCTATTTGTCAAACTCAAGTCAATTACCCAAAATTGAATACATTAATTTTTATAAATTTTGAAAATTTTCAATTTTTATGGGTTTTCAAATAAATATGCAAATGCAAAAATATGTACAAATGAATGCGAAGGAAGAAGACGTACCGAGCATACCCCCAAACTTGAACTTGACAGTGTACTCACTGTCATGCTAAACCAAAAGGGTCAAAATTATCGGCACTCCCATGTTTATTTATTTATTTATTTTTTTTTGAATTTTTTTTTTATTTTTTATGGAAAAAGAAAACAAAAATATATATACATATATACAACAAGGTTCCCCCCAAACTTAAGCTTGGCCTTACACAAGCCAAAGGTTAGCACCAACCATTCAAAGATCTTATCGTGGTAATGGTCGAGTTGGTGAAATAATGGGGTGTAGAAGAAAGAAATGAGAAACACGCGAGACCGTGTGGAAAGAAGAATGGTAGAATATGGTCTCGGTGGGGGAAAAGAATGGCGGAAAGGAGAAAGAAGGGTCGCGCGATCTTGAGGGTGTAAATCGAGTGAATAAATTAGCGCAATTTGTGATGACCGATGTGTTAAAAGCGATTGCGCTAACCTGTCAACCCGTCGAGAAATGGGATCAAATCCCTCGAGATTCGCAAGAAAACATGGGTACGCCGAACTTGGTATTGGAGATGAAAGCGTAACGGTCTCTTGTACGGTCGGAACAATTGGAAAGACGAAAGGAAGTGAGCTAGGGATAGTATCATTCTCACCGTAGTAAACTGTCTCGAACTTGAAAGATTCCATTAATGGTTCGAAACTACTGTAAGCACCCGAGTCTGATAGTTCAATTAACTCATCTGAAAATGTAAAGGACTCAAACTCGGGCGGTGAGTCATCAACATCGTCCAAAAAAGTGAAACACTCGTACGTGTTATCGGCTGTGAGAACTGTATCAGAATCAAAGGAAAATTTTTCAAGCTCACAGTCTTCAAGCGTGGTCGGAACGATGGAAAGGAGGGAGGGTGATATAACATTCAAAGGTTCAGGAGGCTGAATTGGAAAATCAGACATATCAAACAAAAATAGTTCAACCTCAATATGATCCTCAAAACTCTCCTCAATACTATCCTTATAATTATCCTCAAGATTCAACTCATCCATGCCATTATCATCAAAGTAAAGACGCATATGAGATTCAGGAGAAACATTTAATAACCCGGGATGATGATTTGAATATAAAATCTCGATTAAATCGACAGGTTCATCATCCGAAATATTCCCGGCGTCTATATCCTCAATCAAGTGAAAATCAATTTTCTTAAACACCTCATCAAAAGCATGGATATCTATCGATTTAGGTTCTAGATGGGAGGTGTAAAGATCGAAAGGATTAGGTGCGGTTTCACTCGAAAGGGTTTCCTCACAATTTGGCAAATCAAACACTACAAAATCACACAACTCGTTTTTATTTTGAACTTGTGAATCATTTAGGACATTCGATGGAAAACTGGAGTTGTGGGCTTCAATCGGGTAAGGGTAGGATTGATTTTGAAATCCTCTCTCATTCTCACTCAGTCCAACCGCCTCCTCATACATTGAAAATTTTGGAGCTAGCGGAAAACTAGCTACCGATTCAGCAGGTTGCATAAGGGCGGCCACGGACGCTTCCACATTCCTAACCGTTTTGTTTGTTGCTGCGATATACGCCTCCAACGACTCTTCCAAACTAGACTTGGATGGTAAGGGGGTTTCGGTAAAAGATTTAAAATCGTGTGGATATGCAAAACTCCCAACAGGCTGTGTTGACACAGTGTCTAGTGAAGGTGGGAAGGTCGGATAGGACTGGTAGGAAGTGGGTGGTTGGACAGGGGTAGGGTCAACATGTGGATAAAAAGGTGAATAATCATGCGGATCCCTAGAACTAGATGAGTGGAGAGGGGTGAAAGATCGGCTGCGAGATTGAGCAATATGCTCAGCAATGGACATCGGCTTAGGAGTGACAGAAGGACTTGAAAAAGTAGTATCAACATATGGAGGTAGTGAAGGTTGACTTGGTTGACACAAAGTGGGTTGAAAAGTCGAACTGTTTCTCCTAGACGCCTCTATTTGATCTTTCAAAGATATTTTAGGCAAGGAAGGATCATCTTTAAATTGACCGAACAAATTGACGTACGACGCAAAATTAGGTTCGGGATACCAAAGTTCGGCAAGTGATTTATTATGTGGGGTACCCATGTTAGAAGAAGGGGAAAAGAAAGAAGGTTGGTTGGTGCAAGGATTTATTTGCGGCCAAAAATTTGCAAGTTTTCTATAAAAGATTTGTCCTTTCTCCTTTTTCCTTTATTTGGAAATTGTTGCAAAAAGATTGTTGATAAAAGATATGCAACAGAAAAAATATTACTTGCAATCAATTCTATTTTAAGCGTGGCCCAAAAATCCTGCACAAGATTGTTATTTGGAAAGGAGAATATTTTTATAGTGCACAGAATTTTGCAGGAATATTTCAGAAAATATATTGAAATTTGCAGAGGAGAAATAACAGGAAGCTTACAGTGCAAATTCCACGAACTGAGGACACCAAAAAGCCGCGTTTCCGCGGTTTGAATAGGTATTGTGCGGCGGATCCGCGGTGAGGGAGTCGACACGAGTCCCAAGATTTTTTTCAGCAGACGACTCCACAGGAAGGCCGCGGTTCCGCGGTCCGAGACAGGGTTCAGCCGCATTTTCGCGGTCGGATGGCGGCTACAGATCCCAAAAATTTTGCTGTCTCTCTGTTTTGATTTTCTCTTATTTTCCAGATCTGTATTTTTCTGTTTCGCTCTCTGGATTTTTCCAGATCCGAAGTTGTTTGTAGATCCTGCAAAATTCAAACAACAAAGTATCCCTTCCAAAAATAACAGATGAAATATTTTTATATTTTTTTATGATTTTTCAGATTTTTATGATTTTTTTTTTATGATTAACCCGAAATTGCAAAAAGGAAATTTCTACGCCATCCCCGGCAACGGCGCCATTTGATTGTATCTCAAAAACTATCTATTACAGCAATCAAGAACGGCGTCGCTTTGCAGCTAGCCGGTGAGTACGGGTCGGTCCACAGGGATGTTGTGAATCTCCTAATCGCGCTAACGAGTTAATTCCGAAGGGTGTTCGGATTGATTATTAAATCTAAACTCTAAAATCTATCTATCTAAGATTATCTAGATCTAGTCTTGCTAGAGTTAGCTTTAGGGATGGTTTGGAAATGCAAGTAAATCTCAACGCTTTCTATACACAAATGAAGATCTATGAGGAGTTATGGTAATTATCAATAAAGGGGATTAGATCCATTCGGGAAGGTGTTCCTTCCTCTAGGTTCTTGTCCTTCCTTTAGAGATCCTTACTCTAACCTCCATGGAAAATACGCGCAACCGGGCCTTTATACTACGGTGTCATCGTTACCTCGAGGGGTAGGATGCCGTAGGACGTGGTGTGTGCGTGTATGCATGGAGTCCTATTGTAAATATATAATGGGTAAGAAAGGGATGAGAGATCTCATCTCTCAAAAGCCTTCCCCAAAGCTAACTCTAAACAATTTTCTACGGCAATGAATTAAATCTACCTAGGGCAAAGAATTAAAATCTAAACTAGAGCAATTAAATAAATCTACTTACAGATGGCTCTCTCCAATCATCAACGCAAGTTTGTCAGATCTGAATTTTTGAATTGAAAAGAGGCACCGATGCTCTCCATAAAGAATTCTGAAATTTATTATTAAAAGGAGGCATAAGAATTACAATCTTTAGAGTTCCTATTTATAAAGAATAGGAAACCCTAGGGTTACAATGACTCGCATGTCTGAATTTACAAAAATAGCCCTCTAGGTTGACTAGTCAGCGCAGAATCCAAATTACTGTAAAAACACTTTTTCCTCCGGGCTTCTTATGGCCGCGGAACCGCGGTAATAGCATGCTTGTGCCGCGGTTCTGCGGCCCAATAATGAGATCACTGTTTGAGTTTTTGTGGGCTTGTTATGAGGTTTTCAATCTTTCTGATTCTTTGGTTCTTTTCTCTATTTGGATTCTGGATCTTCTCCAGATCTTTCAGTGAATACTTGTAGTGGTCTTTTAACCATTCGTCTTGACATTTTGGACCTTGCGTTGTCTTGTACATTGTAAATTTTTTCTTTGATGTAGGCTTGATCAAGAGTCTTCTGTTTGTTGGTCAAAGTCCACTTTTGCATCGTCTTTTCATCGTTTTCACTGTTTTCTGTCCAAGAACCTGTAACCTGTAACATGTAGCAGACATGCGTCAAAAGCACCTGTTTATTTATAAAAAGAATAAGAATGGGGAATATAATAATACAATATTATGGTATGAACATCACGTTGTTGAGGGAGACCGCTTCACTTCGGGCACTTGGCGGGTAGTTTGTCGTACCCGTAGGGGTTTAGGATGGGGTAATGGCTATTCATCACAACTGTGTAATCCGTCTTTTGTTGCAGGCTCAAAGCAAACGCGGATTGCTAATATATCCAATAAAGTTCATCAGTGATCTGGAATGCCTATTATTGCGTCTGACGAATGTACAATATCTATTTATGATAGCTATTAGACGTCACTTATGTTTTACACCTGCGCTAGCCCCGCCCCCGCTCTGTCATTAGTTAAGTAACCTAACGGGTGATGACGGGACCCCGTGGCGAATGCGGATGGCATAAGAGGACGTGGTATTTTCGTTGTTTTTTGCAATGATAAGATAAATGATGGGACGCATTATAATAATGCAAAGAAAATAAACCAAAGTTTAATCGTTGGAACAAATTTAAAAGAAACCACTCGGTTATTTTAAAAGATCAGAATTTTTTAATTGCGGAGCTTTAACCACTCCTTTTTTTAAAAAAGTATCAGGTTCCTTCGATTATATCAAGTTCGCTATGTTCACGGTTTTGCCAAAACCATTCGTAGCCCTCCGTCATTTCATTTGGGTATTCAGTAGTATTCAAGCTATGTATATTTGGCCCTTAGTCAAAACATAGTGTTTGGTAGCTGCTGGGGTATTCATTTGTTGCATAGATAGATGCGTTGGTTTGGGACAGTCATATTACTTTTCTTGGCCCTTAGTCAAGAGTATATACGGGTGGGTTCAAATTAACCTGGATAATGACGGGTAGAACTTGACATGTGACTTATGACATATTTGGCCCTTAGTCAAAGTCATAAGAGCATGGGGCAAAAATCCATATCGGGAGTTTCTAAAGAAACTGAAATTTGCAGAGAGATGCATACCATTTTGGAGTTTGATGAATGTTGGTAGGATTCCTTCAACATTATCATACGATATTTTGGATCCCGATCCTACTGTGAGTACATGCTACCTATCAGGAGATTCGTCACTTAACGATCAATGCTATAAACCAAGTAGGTGCCTAGAAAGGTGTCAGCGGGGCTACACCCCCAGAGAAAAGAGGTTATTTAATTAAGGAACTTCGCGAAAGCGTTGGAAAACCTCCCTCGAAGTATCGACACTGACCTGGCTGAACGGTTAAGCAAGAATTGTACGGTGAGAATAGTCCTGGCTAGTTCTTCCTTTTTGGTTTGAGGAGGGATTTGAGAAACAGTGGGAGCCATCCTGTTTAGATAAATTAAAAACCACTCTAAACTTGCAAGAGCATCATGCTAAAGTGTTTTCTTCTCTTTCTCTCATTGCAGCGACCTTGTGACCACGCATAGGTTACATCTAGATAACAATTTGACTGAATCTGACTTATATGACTGGCAAAGGTCTGTCCAGATGTCCATTGCCTATAACAAGCTCGACCACCCTATTACTACTCAAGATCCCGCCGTCCCAGGTCCAGTTTCCACCGTCGCGGATATGGATATCCGTCAGACAAGGGAAAAGGATAAAACGAAAGCCAAGTGCCTCATGTTAGCTTTAGTTGATGGTGTATACCAGAAGCAGCACGAGAAGATGGACTCAGTTTCCATCTTTCTCCATAACAAAGATTTATATGGAGAGCAATCTCATATCGCAAGATATGAGACCTCGACTGAATTAATTCAAGCGAGGTTGGCCGTCGGGTCATCTGTAGGGGACAACGTCCTTACAATGACTAGCTATATTAATGAGCTCCAGGACCTAGAGACCACGTTGGGAAACGGGTCAGATACTGACTTGATTCTACAGTCTCTACCTTCTACCCTGAAGGAAACCAGGGAAGTAGAAGGAAAGAGAAGGGCAAAAGTTTCGGGACTGAATGTAGGAAAAGAGGGACATTCCTATTGTTATGGGATTGAGCATTGGCAGAAGGATTGTAGGGCTTTGGAAACCAGTAGCCAGGATACGAAGCATGTTGTGGTTTCGGCCTCAAGTTTGTTTGTAATTGAGAACTGTTTGTCAATTAACTCTACTTCCTGGGTACTAGATACCGGAGCAGGATCACATATCTGTAATTCATTACATGTTTTGAGAAACCGTAGAGTTATAAAGATAGGTGATTGGTCTCTCACAGTTGCAAATGGAATGACTGTGAACGCTGAATCCGTGGGAGAATATCGCCTAGGTTTGACAGGTGGGCATATATTGATTCTACGTAACTGTTTGTATGTACCTAGTATGACTTGTAATATCATATCAGTGTCCTCACTTTCGAGAGAGGGATATGATTTTACATTCGTAAGCGATGTAGTTAACATCCACCTAAATCAAGTTATGATTGGGTCCGGTACATTAGATAACGGTATATACATATTGAGTCAAGCTCAGGTTTTCAATGTCCAGAACACACTTAAAAGAAAGTCTCCAGAAATAAATCAGGCTTTCTTATGGCATTGTAGACTAGGTCACATCAATGAGAGAAGGTTAACTAAGTTACATAGAGAAGGATATTTGAATCCGTTCGAATATCAATCTTATGCTGCTTGTGAATCTTGTCTCAAAGGAAAGATGACAAAGACTCCGTTCACTAGACACGGAGTAAGAGCAAGCGAGCTCTTGGGACTCGTACACAGTGACGTGTGCGGTCCAATGTCTACACATGCGCGAGGTGGTTATTCCTACTTCATTACTTTTACGGATGATTTCTCTAGGTATGGATATGTCTTCTTAATGAAGCATAAATCCGAGGCCTTTGAGAAATTCCAAGAATACAAGAATGAAGTAGAAAAACAAACAGGCAAGAGTATAAAGACACTGAGATCTGATCGAGGTGGTGAATATTTAAGTGTCGAGTTCCTGGGTTACTTAAAAGAGAATGGAATTCTCTCTCAGCTTACTCCTCCATACACACCACAACATAACGGTGTATCGGAAAGGAGGAATCGAACCCTATTGGATATGGTTCGTTCCATGATGAGTAACGCTGAGTTACCGCGATCATTCTGGGGATATGCACTAGAATCAGCTGCATATCTTTTGAACCAGGTTCCCACCAAGACTGTGCCTACCACACCATATCAGATGTGGAGTGGGAAGAAACCCTATCTTCAGTATCTAAAGATTTGGGGATGTCCGGCTTTTGTTAAAAAGCAGCATGCGGACAAACTTGAGGCACGATCAGTACTATGTAAGTTTGTGGGATATCTAAAGAACTCCAGGGGGTATCTATTCTATTACGCAGAGGAACAAAAGGTTTTTGTTTCTCGTAATACCCATTTTCTAGAATATCAGTTTTTAGAAAAGGAAACAAGTTGGAGCAAAATAGAACTGGAAGAAATTCCAGAACCACAAACTACTACTGAAAGTTTGGTAGAACCAGAAGTTCAAGAAGAACAGGACATTCCCGCACCCCTCCGCAGGAGTAGTAGGCCGTCTCATCCGCCTGAGAGATACTATGGTTTTCTCATAGATGGGGATAGAGAGGATTGCGTCATTGATGATGATGACCCTACTAGTTTCCAGCAAGCCATTCAGAGCGCCGACTCGGTAAAATGGCTAGATGCAATGCGGACCGAAATGGAGTCCATGTACACTAACAAAGTATGGACTTTGGACATTGCTCCAGATGGGGTAAAACCCGTAGGATGCAAATGGATCTTCAAAAAGAAGATTGGTGTAGATAGACAGGTTGAAACCTATAAGGCTAGACTTGTTGCAAAGGGTTTTCGTCAAAGACCTGGTTTGGACTATGACGAAACTTTTTCTCCAGTGGCTATGCTCAAATCCATTCGGGTCCTTCTTGCTATTGCTGCCTTCCACGATTATGAAATCTGGCAGATGGACGTAAAGACAGCCTTTCTAAATGGTAATTTGGAAGAGTGCGTCTATATGGATCAGCCAGAGGGATTCATTCAGAATGGGAGCAGCGGTAAAATATGCAAGTTGCTTAAGTCTATTTATGGACTAAAGCAAGTATCGCGGAGTTGAAACATCTGTTTTGATGATGCTGTCAAAGAATTCAACTTTATCAAAAATCCAGATGAACCATGCATATACAGTAAGATTGTAGGGAGATCTGTAGTATTTCTCGTCTTGTACGTGGATGACATTCTCCTAATAGGAAATGATATTCCTATGTTACAGTCAGTCAAAAGATTCTTATCATATAAATTCTCCATGAAAGACCTGGGTGATGCCACCTGCATTCTGGAGATCCGGATCTATCGTGATAGATCAAAAAGGATGTTGGGACTTTCGCAGTCCAGGTACATAGACACCATAGTAAAGAGATTCAGTATGGATGATTCTAAGCACGGTAACCTACCGGCTTGTCACGGAATCACCCTCTCCAAAAAGATGTCTCCCAAGACTGATTTAGAAAGGGATCGCATGTCGATTATACCCTACGCTTCTACAGTAGGCTCTATAATGTATGCGATGTTATGTACCAGATCAGATGTAGCATACGCATTGAGCGTTGTAAGCCGGTATCAAGAAAACCCAGGGGAGAAGCACTGGATAGCCGTAAAGAACATTCTCAAGTACCTGAGGAGGACTAAGGAGATGTTCTTGGTGTATGGCGGAAAAGAACTCCAGATTGAGGCCTTTGCCGACTCCGGCTTCCAGAGTGACAAGGATGACTCCAAATCCATGTCGGGTTATGTATTTACCCTCAATGGAGGGGCGATCTGTTGGAAGAGTTCCAAGTAGGAGACCGTTGCTGACTCAACAATGAAAGCGGAGTACATAGTTGCTTGCGATGCCGCAAAAGAAGCTGTCTGGATGAAGAAGTTTCTCACAGAACTTCAGATGGTTCCTACCAGTGTTGATCCAATACCTCTGTATTATGACAACAACGGCGCTAAAGCTTTAGCGAAGGAACCCAGGTCCCATCAGAAGTCCAGACACATCTTCAGGCGGTATCACCTGATCAGGGAGATCGTAGATCGCCGGGAGATCGAGATAAAGAGAGTAGAGACGGAGAATAACATTGTTGATCCATTCACAAAGGCCATTCCTCAGACGCAGTTCGAGAGGCTATTCGAGAAGATAGGTCTTCGATATGCCAGCTCATGGCCCTAGTGCAAGTGGGAGATTGTTAGTGTATATGCCCTAGGGGCCATTATTGTATCATACTAGGTTGTATATTACTTAATGGAAGCTTGGGATATTCACAGTTGTATATAACGGTCTTGTTAAAAATGGTAGTATGCTACTTGGTTTGTGTCTACTTTAATATGTGCATATGTTTCTTGTAACGTATCACTTATACATATTAGTAGAGCCCATAGGATCTTTGCTTGATTACCAGCGTTGTGATGGCAGTCACACTAGTGGGGGCTGGGTAGTCTGTAAGCAACATCCTATACAGGTCCCTGGTCATTGGATTATCGAGATAAGGCATCGATACTCCGGAGTAGACTAGTGTGTACGCTTCTTATCCCAGTTGGGGAGATGGTCTGTCCCACAGCCATCAGTACGTCGTACTGGAGATAGTATACAGGTGCTCGTTAAGGTTATGGGTACACCGGACAGGACTCGCAGGGGAACTGTTGGTTGGTATTATACCTATCGTCAGTTAACAGTTCCCAGGTGACATGAGTACAGCATAGTCCGCAGACTTGACACTGCTACTTCGCCTCGAGTGTGTCCCACTGTTCTTAGATTGCTACCCTACCACGGCTCAAAGGAATCGTGCAAACAGGTAGCACTTGGGTGCAGTCCCGAGCACTTGGAGGCAGTAGCGGTTAGACAGGATTCGTCTCTCCCGGTATTGGGAGTTGATATCGCGCTGTGTCAGAGAGCCATTACGCAAAGTCCCTGGCCAGGGCAAGCGAGATTTACTGGTAGGTTCCAGTAGTTTCTCAGGGTGTAATGGGCTACGCTCCGACATGACTTATACCGCTATTAGGGGACTGACGCTTGCCGCCCCCTAGGCTCGATATGCGATAGTCTTAGACGAACAGACCGGACTGTACGGAGATTGTCACATCAGGCTCAGTAGGAGTTCGGATGGGTTTCCTCATCGGCCTTCTTATCGACATCTACCTGGGGACCGTTACGTACAGCTAGTGCCGCTTGCGGTCTGTGGTTAAACCCACTGCCAGCGTAGTGTCGAGTCTTTAGAGTCCCACACAGAGAGTTTCCCTGCTCCAGGAAAAATGATATAGAGGTCGTATGGTTTTACGACAAGGGTTCGGACGCATACGTGTGTTTACGCACGTACGACGTTCGGACAGTTTTTACTAGTCGGCTTTGGTTTAAGCCAGATTCTAGTATCGGGTTATTGGATTTATACAGTCTAAAGTTTTTCCGTGTTTTCACGGATAGGAGGGGCGTTCTCGTAATTTGTCGGGAAGCTTCTAGAAAGATGATGACATGGAGGGTAAGGTGACATTAGCATTTAATGCACTAGTGACTCACTTAGATGAATCATTCAAGTGAGTTAATGAAGCATTTATTACTTAATGACTCACTTGATGATTCATTGCATATATTTAATGAAGCATGATGATAATGCATTTTGATTATTCATTTTTATTTTCTTATGCTTCATAATATATTAGAAGTGAGAAGCTTTTTCATTCATTCTTATGCTCATCTTCTCTCTCCTCAAGCTCTCTCTTGAAACCCTAATCCTCCCCTCTCATGTGTTGAGATCAAGGATTAGCTAGACTAATACATCCATAACCTCACTCTATATCCCCTAGGTGTAGGGTGTTTTTCGTCACCCCATTGAAATGGGAATACGCACGCGCTTGTCAGGCGTATACTACAGATTCCCCCTGCCTAGGGTAGGCGGGGGTTTATTGATTGTGGGGATCCAAATCTCCGGCAGCCGCGGACTAAGCTGCCGTTAATTACCCCTCGCCTTTGGGGCGAGGGAACCTCCGATTAACGGGTTAAAATGGTCATGCGAACTCAATGTGCAGTGTACGTGTGTTGTGTTTTGAAAGGGGGGTTTTGGATATATCGGGAGCCACGCAGAGTTTTTACGGGGGTCCCGCTATCCGGATAGCGGGCTGGGGGCACCGCCATTGTAAGTTGATCAGCGGGGAGTTTAGAGAAGACACCCGATCGAGCAGTTATCAGGGGCACCGCCGGAGCTTGCGCAAGACGCCCTGTCGCTTTGTTGGTGCTGATGGCCTTGCCCCCAGCTGGGGCCATGGAGAGTCGCTCGGAAACGGACTTGCGCTTGGGGTGAGGTGCCCTCACGACCACCACATTTGGCCTCTTGCCTTTCGAGACCGGTCTGTCTGTCACTTGGGCTTGAGGAGCCGGGATGGCGCCAAATGGCATGAACATGATAGAGCCGAATGGTAGCAGCGGCTCCTCCCATTGTCGCCCGAGACTGGCCGGAAGGACCATCCTAGAGTCTATCCTCATCGTGTAGGAGACGAGAGCTGAATTCATCATCGAAGACATCGTTGAAAGGTGATTGCCTGAAAATCTGCATGAAAAGAGCATTATTTTAGTATAAGTACAGATATGTACATTGATTGAGCTCGCATGAATGCTTAACCCGAAATATAGGAGGAGAGATTGGTCCCACCGGGCGTGCCAGAATCTGTAGGGTGTTTTTCGTCACCCCATTAAGATGGGAATACGCACGCGCTTGTCAGGCGTATACTACAGATTCCCCCTGCCTAGGGTAGGCGGGGGTTTATTGATTGTGGGGATCCCAATCTCCGGCAGCCGCGGACTAAGCTGCCGTTAATTACCCCTCGCCTTTGGGGCGAGGGAACCTCCGATTAACGGGTTAAAATGGTCATGCGAACTCAATGTGCAGTGTACGTGTGTTGAGTTTTGAAAGGGGGGTTTGGATATATCGGGAGCCACGCAGAGTTTTTACGGGGGTCCCGCTACCCGGATAGCGGGCTGGGGGTCAAGGGGGCTAGCAGCCCCCTTGCGGGGTGCGGGGCAGCGCCCCGTTAGAATTTTTTTCTAACAGGGACAGTGTCGCGGAGTATGTGTGTGTGTAAATATTTATACATATGTGTGTATATATATATATGTATATATATATAAAGGAAAGAGGGGGGAAAAGGCATCCAAAGGATGCGTGGGGCCAGCGCCTTGAGCGCTGTGCGCTTAGGTGCTGTGCGCTCAGACGCAAGCAAGCCACGTGTCGGCACGTGGGCGTTTTGCGCTTGAGCGCAGTGCGCTACGTGTCGGCACGTGGACGCTTTGCGCTCGAGCGCGGTGCGCCTGAGCGCAGCACGCCACGTGTCGGCACGTGGGCGCTTTGCGCTCGAGCGCAGTGCGCCTGAGCGCAAGCGCGCCACGTGTCGGTACGTGGGCGCTTTGCGCTCGAGCGCAGTGCGCCTGAGCGCAAGCGCGCCACGTGTCGGTACGTGGGCGCTTTGCGCTCGAGCGCAGTGCGCCTGAGCGCAAGCTCGCCACGTGTCGGCATATGGGCGCTTTGCGCTCGAGCGCAGTGCGCCTGAGCGCAAGCGCGCCACGTGTCGGCACGTGGGTGCATTGCGCTCGAGCGCAGTGCGCCTGAGCGCAAGCGCGCCACGTGTCGGCACGTGGGCGTTTTGCGCTCGAGCTCTGGGCGCTGGCGAGACAAAGGGACTTTTAGTCCCAGAATCAGAAGCTATGCTTCAGAAAGGAGATACTTATTATTATATATATATATATATATATATCTATGTAAATATATGGAGTTTATAATATATATATATATATATATATATATATATCTATGTAAATATATGGAGTTTATAATATATATATATATATATATATATATATATATATATATATATATCTATGTAAATATATGGAGTTCAACTCCTAAAATGTTTTGGTTGATGAAAGGGATTCTTCCTCTTCCTCCTCTGTTGGTTGGATCTTGATGATCAAGAGATGTGAGATCTAAAAATCTCTCCTTTCTGAGATCTAATGGGAGATCTGAGTTCCCCTTTGTGGGTTTTGTGGTGGAAAACTACTTAGTTTTTGAAAAAAAGAGAGTAAAACTCTTGATTTAATTCAAAAGAAATGAGAAGGTTTAGAACCTTGGAGAAGGAGCAGGAGGCACAAAGAACCCTAGATTTTGGGGGAATGAAAAGTTGTCTCCTTTTTTTTTATTCATCATGTTGCCTTATATAGGCTTACATATTTACATATAGCCCCTTGGGCTTTGCAAAATGGCATTTTGCCCATCCCATGGCTCATGTGCCATTTCTTTTTTGCACATAAGCCATGGGTTTACAAAATATTGGCTTTATGCCCATTTTGCATACATTCATGTATAAAAAATTACATAAAAATTATTTATTACATGATCTGCATTTTGGCATGGAGGAGGCTGGCCGCGGGCTCGACTTGGGCATGGGTCCGCTTGACCTGGGCTTGGGCCCACCTGGCTTGGGGTTGACCTTGACTTTGACTCGGTCAACGGGGGTGTAAATTTTTACCCCAACAAAGTGCCCCCCATCAATAAATGCACACCGCACATTTGAGTTGTGTGCATGAAATTGATGGATCTTGAAGCTGAACTTCGAGGTGGAACATCATTCCGAAGGCGAAGCATCATCCCGGGGAGCATGATTCCCGAGGAGCGGAGCATCATTCCGATTCGCGGAGCATAATTCCAACGTCAGAGTATCATTCCGAAGCGCGGAGCATAATTCCAGGGTCGGAGCATCTTTCCGAAGAGCGGAGCATAATTCCAGAGATCGGAGCATCGTTCCGATGGGCAGAGCATAATTCCAGAGATCGGAGCATCATTCCGATGATCGGAGCATAATTCCAAGGTTCGGAGTATCTTTTCGAAGAGCGGAGCATAATTCCAGGATTCGGAGCATCATTCCGAAGGGCGGAGCATGATTCCAGGGTCGGAGCATCTTTTCGAAGAGCGGAGCATAATTCCAGAGATCGGAGCATCGTTCCGATGGGCAGAGCATAATTCCAGAGATCGGAGCATCATTCCGATGATCAGAGCATAACTCCAAGGTTCGGAGTATCTTTCCGAAGAGCGGAGCATAATTCCAGGATTCGGAGCATCATTCCGAAGGGCGGAGCATGATTCTAGAGTTCGGAACATCTTTCCGAAGGGTGGAGCATAATTCCAGGGTCGAAGCATCATTCCGATTTGCGGAGCATAATTCCAAGGGATCGGAGCATCATTCCGATGAGCGGAGCATAATTCCAGGGGTTCGGAGCATCATTCCGAAGGGCGGGGCATGATTCCAGAGTTCGGAACATCTTTCCGAAGGGTGGAGCATAATTCCAGGGTCGAAGCATCATTCCGATTTGCGGAGCATAATTCCAAGGGATCGGAGCATCATTCCGATTTGCGGAGCATAATTCCAAGGGATCGGAGCATCATTCCGATGAGCGGAGCATAATTCCAGGGGTTCGGAGCATCATTCCGAAGGGCGGAGCATGATTCCAGAGTTCGGAACATCTTTCCGAAGGGTGGAGCATGGTTCCAAGGGTTCGGAGCATCTTTCCGAAGAGCGGCAGACATTCTGACCGAAGCATGATTTCGATGCAGAGGTAGATTCCTAGGCGAAGTATAATTCCGACAAGGAAGGAAAATATTCCGAGGCGAAGCATGATTTCGACACGGGGTACATTCTGAGACGGAGCATGATTCCGGCGCAGAGCTTGTTGGTTGACTTGATTCTGAGGCGGAGCATAATTCCAGCAGGGAAGGTAGATATCCCGAGGCGAAGCATGGTTTCGACACGGGGTACGTCCTAAGACGGAGCATGATTCCGGCACAGAGCTTGTTGGCTGACTTGATTCCGAGACGAAGCATAATTTCGACAGGGAAGGAAGGTACACCGTGGCGAAGCATCATTTCGACACGGGGTGCACATTCTGAGACGAAGCTTGATTCCGACGCAGAGCTGGTTAGTTGATTTGATTCCGAGGCGGAGCATAATTCCGTCAGGGAAGGTAGATATCCCGAGGTGAAGCGTGATTTCGACACGGGGTAAATTCTGGGACGGAGCATGATTCCGCCGCAGAGGTTGTTGGTTTGATTTGATTTGGGTTGACATCAGCATCGCTACACTGGAATATGGTACCAGGAGCGAATCATCATTTGTCATGAGAGGATTTGGGGATTAGTTTTTTTTTTTGTTTGGCATCAGCATCGCTACACTGGAATATAGTACCAGGAGCGAATCATCATTTGCATTTGCTTATTAGGAAACGATGGCTTAGGAGATAGGTTTAGATCCCTATCACCCAAGACTTTTCAATTTTGTGAGCCGTAAGGGTCTCACAAAGCATTTTCTCCTTACGGGTCGTAAGGATCCCGTAAGTGTATTTTCTCCTTGGGAGTCGTGGGGACTCCCAAGTGTGTTGCTCCTTTGTGAGTCGTAAGGATCTCACGCGGGAATTTTTTCCTCACAAAGTCGAGAGGACTTTGTGAGTACATTTCATCTCTTTCTCACGAGTTTGCGCCCTTTCGGGTTTTCACAAACTCGCCGGCAGTCCTGCTGTTTTTACTCACGGAGCCCTTTCGGGTTTTCATCCGTGCCCATTTTGCTTGTGGACATACCTTTTTTTTTATTATTATTTTTTTTTTCGGAGAGATTGGGATTGTTTTACGCCCATGGATTGTATACGGTTTTGCAGGATGTATGATCCAGACCGTAGGGCCATAAAAAATTTTGGGACTTTGTTGGTGTCTGCATCGCTGCACTGGAATATGGTACCAGGAGTGACTCATCATTCGCCGTTGGGGTATGGGATTTGGAATTTGGTTGGCGTCTGCATCGCTGCACTGGAATATGGTACCAGGAGCGACTCATCATTCGCCACTTGGGGATTGGGGAGCGATGGCTTAGAAGACAGGTTTAGGTCCCTGTCACCTAAGGCTTTTCAATTTTATGGGCCGTGAGGGTCCCATAAAAGCATTTTCTCCCTACGAGTCGTAAGGATCCCGCAGGTGTATATTCTCCTTAGGAGTCGTGAGGACTCCTAAGTGTGTTTTTTCTTCGTGAGTCGTAAGGATCCCATAAAGATTTGTTCTCCTCACGTATCGTGAGGACACATGAGTGGGTCTTCTCAATGGAGCATAATTCCAAAGGCGGAGACCAGCCGCGCAACTGGTGGTTGCGGCGGGGCATGGGTATGATGAGAATTATTTGAGCCCGTGGATTGTATACGGTAGTCAATTTGGGGACTGGCCGTAGGGCGGGGAGAGTTTTGGAAAATTGGATTTTTGTTGGCGTCTGCATCGCTGCACTGGAATATGGTACCAGGAGCGACTCATCATTCGCCGTTTTTTTTTGTTTTACCGTGATTGCTCTATCATTTCAGCTTTTCTTGTCGCGAAGGTCGTGATTGCCCTATCATTTCGGCTATTTATTCGCGGTTGCCCCATCATTTCGGCTTTATTTTCATTTTTACTCGCTGGTTTTTATTGCAAGTTGCCCCATCATTTCGGCTTTTCTTTATTTTTCTTTTATTTACACATTTTTTTTATATACACATTTTTTTTTACATTCCCAGTTTAACGACTTAGAGGTCGACTGTTCCCAGTTTAATGACGTGGTGGTCGACTATTCCCAGTTTAATGACGTGGTGGTCGATTGTTTTCAGAGAAAGGCAGATGTCTGAGAGAATCGGTTTCACGAAGAACTTCGGTCTCCGTTTGTATGAAATTGGCGGTTGCAGCTTGACTGTTTGTTAACACGCCTTTGGACAGTTCTATCTCTCCTGCCTTGTATTGCTTTTCGACCCAATCTTTGAAGACGAAGCAGTCCTCAATGGCATGACCTATCACTCTGTGATAGGGGCAATATTTGGGGTCGTCGGTCCTATTTGCTTCCTGCGGTCTTTTTGACTCTGGCAGTTGTAAACCGTTCTTCAGGGCGTCTTTGAATATTTTATGGATTTTGTCCCTTCTGAAGGAATAGACCTTATCCAGCTTCTCTTTCAGTGGAGATTCTCCTCCCTCTCCGAACAATGGCTTCCGAGGCTGGTTGGCGCTTGGCCCGCTCATCCCTTGCTTATTTCGGTTAGCCGAAGTGTTGAAAGATTCAGAATCATCGGAGTTTCCGCCTTTGCGATTATCGTCCTTTCGGTTTCTCCTAGACCTATTGTTATTTTGGGAATCCGAGGAGGACTCCTGATTTGAGCGCTCCAGCATCTGAACTTTCCTGGTCAGCTCTTGGAACGTTTTGAGATCCGCGGTGCATAGAAACGGGGCCATCCAATTGTTGAGATTTCCGACGAGGAGACTGACAGATTGGTCCTGCTCTATCGGCGGTTCGCATTTGACGGAGAGATTGCACCATCGGGTTATAAAATCCGTGCTGCTTTTATTGTTCTTGGGCTTGGTCCTTACGAGCTCGGAAATGGTAATCTTATCGCTGACGCTCATGAACCTCTGCCGAAACAGAGACTCCATTTGGACAAAAGTTGTGACGGAGCCATCCGGTAGGCTCGCGTACCAGTCGAAAGCAACATCGGTCAAGCTATTAACGAACTGGCGGAGGAGAAGCGCATCATTGCCCCCAGTATTCCCGCATGAGGCTTTGAAGTGGGCGATGTGCTGATTCGCATTTCCCGTCCCATCGAATCTTCCGAATTTGGGGATGACATAGCCGCTAGGAAATTCTACCAGATCATACTGAGCAGGATATGGTCTCCCACTACTGCTGATATCTTTTTGCGCTTCGGCTTCGGCTACCAAGGTTTTGACTTTGTTGGCAACCAAATCCATGATTTGATCTTGAGTTAGCGGGCTACTGTCATCGGTAGCCAAGAGATTTGCTGAGATAGGATGCGACTGATTTTCATGCGGTCCGCCCACTTTTGGATTTGAGGGAACGGGCGTCGGCTGTCTCGGGACACCATTTCCCGGTTTATGAGCTGAGCCCTGTGCTTGATTGGGCGGCTGAGAGGCAAGTTGGACCGTAAGCCGTAAGACGACATTTGTCAAGTCGTCGATCTTTGAGTAGAGCTTGGCCATCTCCTTATCTTTGCTTCTGAGCTGTTTTCGGAGTTCTTGGAGAAGTTGCTGCTCTGCGGTCTTAGGACGGAAAGTTGGCTCATCTTCGCTTTCCGAGCCTGACTCCTCATGAATTGAGGGCTCTCTCTGCCTATCAGCCTCATCGAGAGGGTTTTCATCATCCAGCGGAGGCGGCTGTTCTTGGGAAGTGGCAACCACATTCAAGCCAGATTGGATTTGAGATGTGGTGGCCCCGTCCTTGCTCTTGCTGCGCGTGCCCACCACGTAGACAGTGTGGACCACATACTCAGCCATTTCCTCATCTTCGACGGGGTAACCTTGTTCTTCGAACCTCATGAGGTTCAACCTGGCAGGAGCCCTAGCCCTTTTATTGGCTCTATATCTGAGCCTTTTCTCCCTCAGCTTCTCGATTTTGAAGGCTTGGCGGGCATCCACTATCCGGGAAGCCATTGTAAGTTGATCAGCGGGGAGTTTAGAGAAGACACCCGATCGAGCAGTTATCAGGGGCACCGCCGGAGCTTGCGCAAGACGCCCTGTCGCTTTGTTGGTGCTGATGGCCTTGCCCCCAGCTGGGGCCATGGAGAGTCGCTCGGAAACGGACTTGCGCTTGGGGTGAGGTGCCCTCACGACCACCACATTTGGCCTCTTGCCTTTCGAGACCGGTCTGTCTGTCACTTGGGCTTGAGGAGCCGGGATGGCGCCAAATGGCATGAACATGATAGAGCCGAATGGTAGCAGCGGCTCCTCCCATTGTCGCCCGAGACTGGCCGGAAGGACCATCCTAGAGTCTATCCTCATCGTGTAGGAGACGAGAGCTGAATTCATCATCGAAGACATCGTTGAAAGGTGATTGCCTGAAAATCTGCATGAAAAGAGCATTATTTTAGTATAAGTACAGATATGTACATTGATTGAGCTCGCATGAATGCTTAACCCGAAATATAGGAGGAGAGATTGGTCCCACCGGGCGTGCCAGAATCTGTAGGGTGTTTTTCGTCACCCCATTGAGATGGGAATACGCACGCGCTTGTCAGGCGTATACTACAGATTCCCCCTGCCTAGGGTAGGCGGGGGTTTATTGATTGTGGGGATCCCAATCTCCGGCAGCCGCGGACTAAGCTGCCGTTAATTACCCCTCGCCTTTGGGGCGAGGGAACCTCCGATTAACGGGTTAAAATGGTCATGCGAACTCAATGTGCAGTGTACGTGTGTTGAGTTTTGAAAGGGGGGTTTGGATATATCGGGAGCCACGCAGAGTTTTTACGGGGGTCCCGCTACCCGGATAGCGGGCTGGGGGTCAAGGGGGCTAGCAGCCCCCTTGCGGGGTGCGGGGCAGCGCCCCGTTAGAAATTTTTTCTAACAGGGACAGTGTCGCGGAGTATGTGTGTGTGTAAATATTTATACATATGTGTGTATATATATATATGTATATATATATAAAGGAAAGAGGGGGGAAAAGGCATCCAAAGGATGCGTGGGGCCAGCGCCTTGAGCGCTGTGCGCTTAGGTGCTGTGCGCTCAGACGCAAGCACGCCACGTGTCGGCACGTGGGCGTTTTGCGCTTGAGCGCAGTGCGCTTGAGCGCAAGTGCGCTACGTGTCGGCACGTGGACGCTTTGCGCTCGAGCGCGGTGCGCTTGAGCGCAGCACGCCACGTGTCGGCACGTGGGCGCTTTGCGCTCGAGCGCAGTGCGCCTGAGCGCAAGCGCGCCACGTGTCGGCACGTGGGCGCTTTGCGCTCGAGCGCAGTGCGCCTGAGCGCAAACGCGCCACGTGTCGGTACGTGGGCGCTTTGCGCTCGAGCGCAAGCTCGCCACGTGTCGGCATATGGGCGCTTTGCGCTCGAGCGCAGTGGGCCTGAGCGCAAGCGCGCCACGTGTCGGCACGTGGGTGCGTTGCGCTCGAGCGCAGTGCGCCTGAGCGCAAGCGCGCCACGTGTCGGCACGTGGGCGTTTTGCGCTCGAGCGCTGGGCGCTGGCGAGACAAAGGGACTTTTAGTCCCAGAATCAGAAGCTATGCTTCAGAAAGGAGATACTTATTATTATATATATATATATATATGTAAATATATGGAGTTAAACTCCTAAAATGTTTTGGTTGATGAAAGGGATTCTTCCTCTTCCTCCTCTGTTGGTTGGATCTTGATGATCAAGAGATGTGAGATATAAAAATCTCTCCTTTCTGAGATCTAATGGGAGATCTGAGTTCCCCTTTGTGGGTTTTGTGGTGGAAAACTACTTAGTTTTTGAAAAAAAAAGAGTAAAACTCTTGATTTAATTCAAAAGAAATGAGAAGGTTTAGAACCTTGGAGAAGGAGCAGGAGGCACAAAGAACCCTAGATTTTGGGGGAATGAAAAGTTGTCTCCTTTTTTTTTATTCATCATGTTGCCTTATATAGGCTTACATATTTACATATAGCCCCTTGGGCTTTGCAAAATGGCATTTTGCCCATCCCATGGCTCATGTGCCATTTCTTTTTTGCACATAAGCCATGGGTTTACAAAATATTGGCTTTATGCCCATTTTGCATACATTCATGTATAAAAAATTACATAAAAATTATTTATTACATGATCTGCATTTTGGCATGGAGGAGGCTGGCCGCGGGCTCGACTTGGACATGGGCCCGCTTGACCTGGGCTTGGGCCCACCTGGCTTGGGGTTGACCTTGACTTTGACTCGGTCAACGGGGGTGTAAATTTTTACCCCAACACTAGGTAGCTTAGATTAGCACTTTGAGAAACCTAGTTATCTCAAGTTAGAGATCAAGCTTGGCGTAGAAGCTCTCGGGTGGATCGTCTTTGACTCGAGGAGGCCGTTGAGATGCCGATGTTCCAAGGAGCTTACGAGGAGTGGAGGACAGTGATGAAGACCCGAAGGACAAGTAACGTGAGGTATAACTTTGAATCCGAGTAGTTAAACCTCTCGTAGTTTGCTAGTAACGGTTTAGATATGATTCATGCGCTCAAGTCCGTGTTACGAAGCTTTGATAATCGTTTTTCATATATTCCGCCTCCCCGCAAGTTCGTGGGGTGCGTGACATGGACTTACAGAGTGCGCTTAGATCGGTACGTGACAGAGCCAACCATGCTACCTGTGGCTAGGAAACATCCCTCCATAGTCATATTACGGCTGTCTAGAAGATATCAAGAACAGTAGAAATAAAATAAACTATCTAGTACATGTTCATGAGCCAGAATAAACGAGTCAAGAAATAATATGCGGAAGCAATAGATCCAATAAACAATAACATCTGGAAAGTAACATAACTAAACTGGATACTAACTGGATCCTCACTGCTCGGCCTGACAGCGGAAATACTCCTGATCAGCCTGTGACAAAGGTAGAGGATCTGGGCCATGCAAAACCCAGACGTCAGTGCGTCATAATATCAATAATTCTAAGCAAGCAGGATGTGATGAAATATGCAGGCATGAAGCATGAACAGTAATAAGTCAACAGTAACAAGTAAACAGTAACATGAATATAGATCAGTGAACAGGATATAAACAGGTGAAGTGCAGTGAGTAGTCTAAACTGTGCTATAGGGTTATCTACTCTAAAGTTATTCGAAATCAATTAATGTAATCTTCATCGTAACCCATCGGTCTATGCCCCATTCAACCCCACGAGACCACGGTAACAAGATATGGTAGACAGTAAGTCTATGTCCCATTCAACCCCACGGGACCACGGTAACACGATGTAATAGACTGTGAGTCTATGTCCCGTTCAACCCCACGGGACCACGGTAACAAGATATAATAGCCCTTTGAGTTATGTTCGGATACATTCTTGATTTCCCCATACCCCCAAGGTTATGTGTGTAAGTCAGGTATTGATAAATCTGAGACTAATGCCAACACAAGATCAAGCAGGTACATGTTTGTCTGTATAGACAACAGAAAATGTCTGTAGGGACAACAGGTCAAGATTGTCGGCATTAGTAACAAGAACAAGTAATATGTCACGCTGTGGTACATCAGGTCATGTTAGGTGGTGTACAAGTATCAAGTCATGTCAAGTAGTGCACAGGTATCAAGTCATGTCAATAGTAGTGTATCAGGTCATGTCAGGTAGTGCACAAGTGTCGAGTGGGTGCTCATAATCAAATTGTAATAAGTATGGGTACACAAAATCAAGTATGGGGTACTAATATAACAATAAAATGGAATAATGTGATATGGTATGCAAATAGATACAAATTCAAATATATGGATGCACAATTATCGATTAGGGTTATATTTATAGTTCCAATACTAATTAGGATGTACTTTACTAAACATGGGGTGTCAATATTATAGTGTTATGTATTAATATGATCAATGGATGCAGTTATATATATTTTAAATGAGATGCATGCAAACGGGTATCCGAAAAGTTATAAAACTATAAAATGGTAATGTGGGACGTACAACTAAGCAATATGTGATGTAAATATTGATATGGATGCAATATATTATAATCTAGTATGTAACAAGATAGGTTTTCATGACCTATATCTGAAATGACATGAATGGATGCAAACGGAACATCGAAAAGCAGTAATATGAAACATGGGATGCTAGATTTAAAATACCGGTATGATATTTATTTAAATAGGTATAAAATGAGTTATATAGCATGTAGCAAGATTAACTTGCCTCGAGGATCCACAGATGCATGGCACGCAGCAAGAATGCGAGAAAACGACGGAAAATCTCCATTGGGGCATTTCATCGAACACTTTGCGCGCACAATCGAACATTGACGGAATGGAGATCTAGAGGCATAGAAATGATCATTTCGTTCACGTAAATGCAGGCCAATCTTTGGAGCCTCGGTTCTCGTCTCGGAGTCGCGTCGAATGGGCTGTCGAATGTCAAGGGTTTGGCGTTGTCAATTTTGACCAAGAGGGGGAGATGATCTCAGTTGGTAGAGGGGCTCGACTATGGTCTTGGTCGAGGTTGGGCCCGTCTAAGATTTGGGTCTCGGTTAAGATCAAGTCGCCAGGACGACGAAGCGATGGCAACGATGATGGCTGCCCTGTCGACGGCGATAGTGTGCTCCGGCCTTGCAGTTGGGCTCGGTGAAAGGAGGGAGGAAATGAGGAGAGGAAGAGGAGATGCAGACGAGGGTGTCGATGAGGTTGGGATGGTCGGCAAGGTGGTCGGGGCTCCGGCGATGGGACATAAAGATGGCTGCAGTGGGTTGCAGGCATAGGTTCTGTGCAGGGAAGAGCTCGAGGATGAAAATGGGGAGAGAGGAGAAGGAGGAGGCCATGGTGATGACGAGGGGTCGCCGGCGCGATGACGACGACGGAAAAGGTGGTGATGGCAGTAGTGAATATGGGTTCTTGGTTGAGTTTTCACGGGTGTGCGGCGGGAAAGAAGAGAGAGAGGTGAGCTGGGAGAGGAGGCGAGGTCGAGGGTTGTGGCCGAAGGTGAGGTCGGCGACGAGGGTTGAGACGGTACTGGCAAGAGCAGAGGCGAGGATGGGTGCAGGGAACGCAAGCGAAGGTGGAGGTGGAGGAGAAATCGGGCAGAGGTGTTCGGCGGCGAGAGGTGGCGAAGGCAACGCAGGCGAGGCGAGGGCATGGGTAGTATCTCGCGGCGAAGGAAAAATGAATTGAGGAAGGAAGAAGAAGACGAGGGAGAAGACGTGCATGATAATTATTTGAGAGGAGGAGAGAGAGATCACGAGAGAGAGAGAGACAGATTGAGAGGAGAGAGAGAGGGAGAGAGAAAGAGATAGTGAGAGATCGAGATGAGAGAGAGAGAGAGAGATGAGAGAGAGAGAAAGAGATAAAGAGAGATCGAGATGAGAGAGAGGGGGAGGAGAAAGAAATTCGTCTCGTAGTGAAGAGAGAGAGAGAGAAAGCAGGGAGAGAGAGGGAAGGAAAGAGATAGGAGTGTTTGTTTATTTAGGTTAGATTTTAATTTAGGAAAATATTTTAGTTAGGTAAAAAAAAATATTCTGGAACTGTTAAACGAAATTTAGAAATTTAAATAATTTGAATTTTGGCGGAATACAAAAATATTTCAAAACACGCCCAGGTCGGGTCTAATATTTTAGTTTTAAAATATGAAAAATATATGCGACGACCAAATTTCAAAATGAATGCTCGGATAACTAAAATGCATACCCCCAAGAACGGATGCACGTACGTGCGCGTAGCCATCCAAACATGTCCGTTTCACTGAACGGGACGAGAACAAGATGCGCGGATACTACCACAGGGTTAGGGGTATCATTCAGGCTATGAAATGTATTTTTAAAAAAATATTTTACATGACTTAAAATATTATATGGTAAAAGATGCCATGCCAGATAAAATGCCAGTATGCGATAAAGTTGAAAATGCACAAGTCTACGTAACAAGTCAGGGCGATTCATAAATATGAATCAAACAAGTTTCAAGCAAGCGGGTCGGGTCGAATGCAATGTAAAATGTAAAATACCATTCGCACCCAAAATACGGTAAATCAAGAAAATACCACGAATAAAGAAATACGAGAACTGGAATTGGTATAAATGAACTAGGGTGTTACATACTTAATGATAAATAAAACCCAAACATAAACCCTAGCATGGTATAAGTCTCTTACATATATGTTGCAAGTGTAACCTAGCATGACACAACAATATATATCACACATATATTTTATATACAAAAAGAAAATAATACAATTAACATATATCACATATATATTAATGTATCATCAAGTGAGAAAAAGTAATACTTAAGTGAGCTAATATTAGTTAATGTAATTTAATATATCAAATATATAATTCTACATTAAATTATTAAATCAACATTTGATTTAATAATCCGGCTATATTACATATAACCAACTAATATCAAATGTAACAACTTATCGAATCAACACCTGATCCGATAACCCGGCTATAACTCATATAACCTTTGATGTTACATATCACGATAATAGACTACGGTATCACATACGCGCATTAACCTCGGTCCCGCACATATCACATATGTGCTCCTACTCCGTTTCGCATGAACCAGGAAAGCTCTGTGTAGGACTCTAAAGATTCATCAATACGCCGGCAGTAGGTGATGATCATATCAAACACCCACAAGCCGCAAGCGGTCTGCCAAACGTAACGGCCACCCGGGTATTGAGCGATCAGAAGATCAACAAGCAAGCCAGCTCGTACTCCTGTGAATCCAATCAGTAACACTACCGTACAGTCCGGTCTCTTCGTCTGATATGTCGCATATCACAGCCTGGGGTGGTATAACGTCAGACCCCAAAAGCCTGATAAGTCATGCCGATGCAAGGTCCATAACTGTTCGAGAATCTACTGGTAACACTTACCAGTAAATCTCAAAAACCCTGGCCAGGGAATTTCTGTTATGGCCAATCAAGCATAGCGCAACATCAACTCCCAATACCGGGAGAGACAAAACCCCTCCTATCGCTCATTGCCTCAATGTGACTCGGGATTGTACCCAAAAGCCACCGTTTTGCACAATCTCTTGACCGTGGTAAGGTGGAAATCAAAGCATAGTGGGAATCACACAAGACTCTATGACGATCTCGGGTGTACAGACTAACCTGTACCAGTGTCACCAGAGAACTACTATCCGACGATAGGTATAATACCAGTTAGGAGTTCTCGGCGAGTCCGTCCAGTGTACCCAGTCTCCACTGAGCACCTGTATACCTTCTCTGATGTCAAACACCAATGGATATGGGATCATCCATCGCCCATCATATGGGTCGAGAAGCGCATACACTGGTCTACTCTGGAGTATCAATGCCCTGTCTCGATACTCCCACGACTAGGAACATTTGAAGGATGTACTTATCGACTACCCTGTCCCCACTAGTATGATCTGCATCATAATCCTGGTAGTCAAGTAATCATCCTAAGGGCTTTATCAACATGTGATCACAAAACAATATTTGTTAACATGTTAAGATAAAGTGCAACCAGATAGCATACTATCATGTCGAGCAAGAAAGTCCTCCCTATATATGTCCAAGCATCCACTACAATATACATCGCATGTACAGTAATGGACTCTAGGGCATACATATAACTAACAAATAACTCAAACCTTGTGCGTCGTAGGTTGAAAACTGTACTATGGTTAAGAAGAATTACACCGCTGTTGAATGCTTCTTACCTAACCATCAACTGATATAGGTAAATGCCACAGACATAATTTCAAAAAGTTATATCTCACTTTATAAAATAAACATACAGATATATCAGTTTGAAATTGGTGCATAACAACGAATATTCAAAACCAAATATTTGCCGTCCGGCAAAAACCCAGGCGATTTCCTCAAATATCACCAATTACAACGAATTCCGATATAATGAGGATCTAATCACCAAATTCCCAATATCTTACTCCCACTCACCATCTGTAACACTATACAGATGTGAGAAACTGATCTGGTAAATACATACCCTGGAATTAGATTCCAATTGGGAAAACGGTTTTCAATTAACATCGCACAGTAAATCTGAAGCATGAAAATGTTTCGAAGGGGTATCTGGGTATTCCTAGTAATGACTCTTCCACTATCCTGATTCATGACTATAACTGTATAGTTCCATGCCCTCACTCCAATCCCTTTATTATGTCTTTACTTATTACCTTATGTACACCTTCTTTAGGTTAATTGGTTTTCTTCCTTCCCTACCTTTCGGCACCAGCCTAAGGTTTGGAAGAAGACTATCCAATAAGCATAATAGGTGTATACTTCTTATGCCAGGAGCCCTCGCAACCTGAGAGAAGGTGATGGGAAATGACATCTGAATAATGCTATTCTATTTCTCCTGAAACGGAAACTATCCTCGAATCTGGAACGAATTCCTTCGAGTTCTTATGTAACTATTCGATGGCATGTCCAAGCATTATGGAAGTTCGTAGTGATATGAAGTGTTCTGGAGAAATCCAAAGTGGATGTGGGAGTGGCAGGGGTATACACGGTTTTGTCGTGAATGGTAGCAGTCACAATTTTCTTTGCCCTTATTCTAATCCCTTTATATGTCTTTACTTGTTACCTTCTGTACACCACACTTAGGCTAATTGGTTTTCTTCCTTCCCTACCTTTCGGCACATGCCTATGGTTTAGAAGAAGACTATCCAATAAGCTCAATAGGTGTACCCTCGCCTAATCTTAGGAGCCCTCGCAACCTGAGAGAAGGTAAGGAGAAAAGACAGCCGAATAATCCTATTCAATTTCTCCAGAACCAGAAACCATCCTCAAATCTGGAACAAGTTCCTTCGAGTTCGTATATAACTATACGATGGATTATCCAATAAGTGCGGATCTTCGTAGTGATACGGGGTGTTCTGGAGAAACGCAAAGGTGATATAGAGGTGGCAATGATATATGCGACACCGTGACATTTCAAAAGCCAAAGTGTTTTAAGAAGGTTCGGTTAACTTGGTTCATGAGTTTTAGTCTAGGGTCGGGCCATGGTCGCTGCCAAAGAGAGAGAGAAAGAGAAAAGAAACACTCAGCGTGCACTCTAACCTAGATCAGAATGGTTAATCACTTTATCTAATCAGGATGGCTCCAACTGTTTTCTCGAATTCATCTCCAAACCCAAAAGGAGAATTATTCGGGATCATCTAAAATCATCCAAGGAGTAAACCTACTCATCAGTGGGAATCGGGATCCAACTATCATCGCATGATAACTTGATGGAATCCACTCTAGTTATCACACTCCAGAAGGTATGCTCATGCCTGGTAAGTTTCCTGTATGTTTAAAACTCCCGATGTGATTTTTACCCCAAGTGGTTCATGACCTTGACAAAGGCCAACAAATTATAAACCACAAGTCAAGTTCAACCCGTCATTATCCAAGATTAATCTAGACCCACCCGTACTAACCCTTGACAAAGGCC
This sequence comes from Agapanthus africanus, assembly GCA_030015575.1. NCBI lineage: Eukaryota > Viridiplantae > Streptophyta > Magnoliopsida > Asparagales > Amaryllidaceae > Agapanthus > Agapanthus africanus. The sequence goes on from CM057351.1 coordinate 354,444,012, forward strand.
AACAAGGTTATATGACTGTCCTAGATAATCGCAACACTATGCAACAGACATGCAATATCTAGCTACCGTACACTACGCCTTGACAAAGGCCAACAAACGCAGCACGAATACTAGGTACTACTAGAAAGAAATGACGGAGGGCTACTGCTGGTTTTTGGCGAAAAATCTTTAACGTAATGAACTTGATATCGTTGAAGTAATCCAAGTGGTTTTAAAAATATATAGTGGTGAAAACTTTTGCTAAAGAAGTCATTCCCGGTGAAGAGATCTCGGCTCTTTCCTCGTAGAATGAGGTGCAGGATATTCTTAACTGAATACCACGATGCAAAGCAAAAGAATCGACTATAGTAAAGTTATTATGTTGACACAAACTTTTATCCAAGGGGTCACTCCCGATGAAGGGATCTCGGCCCTTGCCTCGTCGAATGAGGTGCAGGATATTCCCAATCGAATACCACTGTGCAAAGCAAAAGAGAACGTCTGTAATGTCAGTTTTCTAATAAAACTTAGTTCCAACAACATCAAATATAGGTTTGTTTTATCCTTACATTGATAAGAATCAACGCAGTCCCATCAATTAACATATCACACAAGAAAAGAACGAAAAATAAAATGTACGTATATGCTATCCGCATTCGCCACTGGGTCCCGTCATCACCCGTTATGTTACTTAACTAACGACAAAGCGGGGACTGGACTTGCGCGGGTGCAAAACATATACAACATCTACTAGTATATATATATATATATATATATATATATATATATATATATATATATAACAATCGTCCCAGGCATGATATAAAGCAACATCACAGAATCTCAGCCAAGCAACACAGAGTGGTGGATAATCTTGGAGCCCCAGGTTTCATTTGAGCCGCAAATGAGACCCGACGTTTCCCTGGTCGTGTGGATAGCCTGTGCAATGAAAACGTAGACCCCTACAAGCACGGCAAGTTACCCGCCAAAACCAGAAGTGAGGCAACCCCCTTCATCAAAATGAATGGGCCACCCGGCACTTCACGGAATCCGGTAATTTGAGCGCCCCTCCGTGGGTCAACCTATACCCCCTACGAGTGCAGCGAATAACCCGCCAATTCTAGAGTAAGGTCCCCTCCGTCTCAATGCCATGAGATGCGGACATGTTGCCCTCTAGAACCCAGCTATTCGTGCACTCCACCGCGGGGTAATCCTAGTACAGAAAAGAAAATAATATGTACAACGGTGACATCGACCTCAACCCGGTCGTGCCCCAAACAAATAATATACAAACGGGCAGTGACGTCAATCCACATGTCGGACGCTCGTCCCACAATATCAAATGTATAAATGAAACTAAACTGTACTAACATTGCACCCAAGCTATCCACCACGACGATCCAACCACAACACAGAATATCAACGTAAATGTCACATTCGCAAACTCGTTTAAAAGAACATATAGCAGTTAGACGGGTTATACCGCTCTAATGACATTCACGGTCGCAAATAGTAATGTATGTACTGATAAACATTTAAACAGTGCTAAAATATCGACTTCGAAACACCCCGAATTGCCCCTGAACAATAGATAACAAAATATCCAAATTGGGCTAAACAAGCAATACCACTGAACCAATATTCCAGAGACCAGACCACACACAAAATACGAAGTCCTAAGTCCTTACTAGATCGGCCGGCTCGGAATTTATGCACATGTGGCCGGTTCAATTAGGGTGGAAGTGGCTCGTATTTGGGGTGTAGTCTAGTGGTCACAATAGTAGTCTTCTGCAGTTACTTAAAATTTTTTTTGAAGGCTCTGAAAATTCGACAGCAACTGGAATATTCAGGTATTGATTTGGAGTTGTTTCGGTTTTGATACTTTAACATTGTCTAAAACTGCTAATAAGGGGTTTACGGGTTGGCTCTGATACCATGTTGGGTTACGGCAGCGCCCCGACCATCAAACCGTGGCCAAATGCGGAACAAAAGTTTTCTAAACGGGCGCTACCACAACCCGATTCCCGGATCTACCCTAAACCCTATACTAGCAAGCTATAAAAAAAAGTTAGGAACGGTTATACCGAGTTGATCCGTGTCCTTCGGTCTTCAACCTTCATCCCAAACTCCTAGTGGTTGCGGATCGAGTTTGGTTGCCGGTCTTCCTCCATCTACGATGATCCACCAGAGAGAAATGGCGCAAGCTCCAACCTCACCAAGCGAGGCAACCGACGCTCTAAGGTTGCTAGCAATGGAGAGTGGAGGTGTAGGAATGTGTCACTATAATTTTTCTCTCATCACAATTGCTCTATGAGCAACCATAGAAGATCAAGAGGAGGTGAGGAAACATGTGGCATGAGCAACTAAAGAAATGTGCTAAGTATTTTCTCCAAGTGAGAATAGAATGAGTAAGTGAAGTAAAGAAAATGAGCAAGCCCATATCAAAAATGTGGCTGCCACTCTCTCTTTCTCTCATACACACAAAATATCTCTTTTTTAATTTCATTAAACAAAACAATGCCCATACTTCTCTACATGCCTCACCATGCTCATGCCAACTCACCTTCCACCTCATTTCCAAATTGATTTTCTAAAAAGAAAATCAATTAATGAGGTGGACATCTTCTAGAAACCATTCCGTATAAATACAGAATACAACCCGGTACACGTATCGAAATACATATACGCGTATTCGTACCAAAATACGAATAGCCAAGAGAGAAAATGAATAGTGAACAATAATACTAGAATACATATATATAAATACATATATATAAATTATTAAATCAAAACCCGATTTAATAATCCGGCTTGATCCTAAGCCACTAGTATTATCAACCGTCCGATTAAAATCTGTGCAGCCTGTACACATATTTAATCGGATACTTGTATGTACCAACATACGTCATTTACACCATATCGCCTGAACCGTGAAAACCCTCTGTGTGGGACTCTAAAGACTCGTCAATACGCTGGCAGTGGGTTTAACTACAAGCACGTAGGGGCACTAGCTGTACGTAACGGCTACCCAGGTATTAAGCGAAAGGAAGGCCGACGAGCAAACTCATCCAAACCCCTACTGAGCCTGACAGTGACAATATCCGTACAGTCCGGTCTGTTTGTCTAAGAGTATCGCATATCGAGTTTAGGGGGTGGATAAAGTCAGACCCCTAATAACGCGATAATTCGTGTCGGTATGAAACCCATCACCATATGAGAAACTACCGATCCTAGATCAGTAATTCTCGACTACCTTGGCCAAGAATTTCTGGTGATGGCCATCCGTGCACTGCGCGACATCAACCCCAAATACCGGGAGAGACGAATCCCCGACAATCCGCTCACTGCCTCCATGTGGCTCGGGACTGTACCCAACTAAAACCTGTTTGCACGACTCCTTTGAGCCGTGGTAGGGTAGTAATCAAAGCACAGTAGGAACTCACACGAGACAAATGATGATCTCAGGTCGACAGACTAACCTGTACACATGTCACCTGGGAATTGCTATCTGACAATAGGTATAGTACCAACTAGCAGGTTCCCTGCGAGTCCGTCCAGTGTACTCATAACCTAATGAGCACCTGTAAACTATCTTAGGTGAACAAACTAACACCAATGGCTTGTGAGACCTAGTCACCGCCCCTCGTCGGGGTCTTGATCAGTATACACTAGTCTACTCTGGAATATCGATGCCTAGTCTTGAAACTCCCACGACTAGGGACATTTAAGGATGTGCTTATAGACCACCAGCTCCCACGTATATGATCGCCATCATAATGCTGGTAGTCAAGCAAGAATTCTATGGGCTCTATCAACATGTAATAGTGATGATAAAGGCAAACCAGATAGCATACTATCATCTCGAGTAAGACTGTTTTACCGGTATAGGTCCTCCTTCAATCATCATAATCACCTGCATGCGACTACGATAATTGCTTTGAGGGCGCTATAACCAACACATGGGTCACACGGCAAGCACCCTATGTTTATTTATTAACCTAATGGGCATGCACCAAAGGTAGATGCACCAATGGGCAAGCGCCAGTGGCTGAAGTGCCAACGGCATATGTAATAAAAGAACTTAAGTTATAAGCACCAGCGGCCCAAATACAAGTGAGCCAATGGCAAAGCGCCACCCCTATAAGCGCCAATGGTCATGCAGACCCTATATACATGTGCCCAATCCATATATGCATGTTTCTTAGTTCCATATTGCCTAAGTTATCTCTCTGAAGCTTAAGTTTCTGGGCCCAGTGCTTAGCACTGTTGGGTTATGTAAAGTACAAAACATAATGTGGCCTAGTGCTTAGAACTGTTGGATAATACTGAGCCCGACATTTAGTCTAAAATTAGACTAACTTCCTGAAGTTTCAAATTTCTTTGATTATCAAAGGAAAATCAATCATGATCATACATATTTTAAGTCAACTTTAATGTAAAACAAGATTAATGGTCATTAATCACATTTTAAGTCGATCTTAATCTAAAATTAGATTAACGATCCTTAAACCCTTCGAACTGATGGTAGAAATTATCTAAGTTCATTCCAGATCTGAGATTTATGGATTTGGACTAATCCGTGCCCTACGGGAACGACAAAATTAGTCTTCGTATACAATCCAAGGGAAAGCCCATAATAAACAATATATAACACGACACGAGGTGACATACTGGAGAAGGATAAAAATTTTATCGCGCTGTGATAACGTAATTAACTGCGTGGGCTTGCGCCTGCAGGAAAATGCTTCCCTACAATCAAAAACCCCTCAAATGAGGGGGAATCTGATAAGTCTGCTAAAACAGTCGTATCTATCCAAACCTCCGATTAACGGTGCCATAATTCAACTTGGTATCTTCGGAGAGGTGGATGGATATGTTCCATGTAGCATCTTCCTCCAAATTCAGACAAGACATTTGCCTTCCCAATTTTTTGTGGTAAACAGATTCTGGAACGCTCGGTGAGACCTTTTTATCTTTACACTCCATACTTCGTGTGTTTTGTTTCGCGAACCAATCGCGTTCTATCATGTTTATAGTTGCCCTTGGGTTTCGGGATACTAAAACCGGTGTTCTCCTCCCTATGCAGATCAATGGCCTCATCCAGCAACATCAAAAGCAACGCTAGCTCCAATGCCACTCTGGCCGGAATAACTTGGTCAGGGCAAGCCATGGCCCTGTGTTTTGCATCCCTATGGCCTAAGTAGCCCAGCAAATGGACGGAATTTTCTATGGAACAATGCTTCCGCCTCCATCCCTCGGCTTTCCAGCACCTGAGGATACTCAAAAGAAGTCGGTCTTCAATCGGCTTGCTACTACTTCAGGCTCTGCGGATAAGCCTAAAGACTCCATCTTCCAGAGATTGGGAACAAACTCCATGGGCTCCTCTGAAAAGCCATGATTCCGAAGAAAGATATCGTCAAGTGATTGTCCTTCGACACGTCTGCTGCTCCTGAGGCACCGAAGAGTGCTTCGCCTCCATGCCGATCTGTATTTAATAAGCTTGCATCCCATGCTCATGCTCCGGTCCAGCCAAGAACATTGGTCTTTCAGCGACTAGCTCATGCTCCAATCTCGAAGCCCCACAGGGGGCAAGATGTCCCAGCTCCGAAAGAACACAAAGGGTAGGATATTCCGGCTCAGAAGCTATAAGGGGGCAAGTCCATGAAGCCACTAAGACTGAAGAAACTCTAACTTTAAGACACTCTAGACGTCGTCACTGGCGTCGAACAAGACTGGCTGGGGCAGCTCCCCATCAGGGTTTACTCTGCCGGCTCCAATGATGTATGTTGCTGTTCCAACCAGGAACAGCTTCTAGGTGCTAAACATGGTGAAGCGCAACTCTCCAACTCCTGTATTGAAGAAAACTCCACCTCCAACAGAGAGGAATGATGAGCCAAAACTGGTTTGATCGATGAAGAGACTTTCCTCGACCATTCACAGGGTCTGGAAGGAAGTACAGGGGCCAGTGATCGATAAAGACTACTCTCCCTGATCCAAGAAGCTGAAAAGTCATGACAAACGCTCTTCCTATCAACCAAAGGAGGCTCCTTCTATGATGGTTCCTCCGAGCCGGCCTCTCACAAAAAAGAGAGGTCAGACAAGATGCAAAGGACTAAGGAAAACTCCATGGGTTAACACAACAAATGCTCCAAATCTGGAGGCTTGGTAGTTCACACTGTCTATATGGTAAACTCCAAGAATGAAAGCAAGACTTCCGTCTCCCACAGACCGATCACACGGTCTATAACAAAGGATCCCCAGAAGCTGTAGAAGTTGATGGCTCAGGTGGCTAAAATAATGAGCCCTCCCTCGAGTACAAATCTAAACGACTCTCCCAAAGAAAGAGCGGAGAAGGAGTCTGATACGGACTACCTGAAATGCATGCTCCAAAAGAAGGACAAAAAAGCTGCAGAAATGGAGGCCTGAATGGACAAGATAGCCTATTTGTTCCAAAGTATGCTCGGGATGATGGTTCACCCGAGCCACTAGCAGATGAACTGACGGTGGTCGTCGTTGAACACAAAGGAGATACCTCCAACCTCCTCCATGCCTCATCAGGGAAAAGGAGGAAGTAATCTCCAAGTCCCAGCTGGACGAATACATCTCCCAGAAGTTCAAGGCTCACCTAGCCAGTGAAGCCACCGGCAAGTTGAAAAAGATTGGACGACCCTACCTGGCATGTTACAATCAAATTCAGTACTTTCCAAGATATACAATCCCGACGTTCCCCCACATACAAAGGAATCGGGAATCCGAAGCAACACATCACCCAGTTCCGGTCCAAATGCGGCAATACTGGGAGTAACGACATATTGCTCCTGTGACAGTTCGTTAGCAGTCTAGCGGACATAGCATTCGAATGGTACTCAGATATTCCTAACGACTCGATCAAAACCTTTGACGAGATAGAACTCCTCTTATGCCAGCGATTCGCTAGTGCAAGCGAGCACACTACTGTGACCGTCTTGGTCAACAAGAGGCTCAGATCAAACGAAACATAGGACCAATACACGATGAGATAGAGGAACCTTTGGTCCAAATGCGAACAAAGGATCGCTGAAGCTCCGGCCATAAGTATGTTCATGAGCACTTTCGACAGGAAGGCGCAAGTGTTCCCATATCTAGCCCTTCTCAGCCCATTGACTTTCCAAGAACTCATCGAAAAGTTGGGTCAGCTGGATGCGATGAACCAAGGATCTCCCTTTTCCAATGGGCATTCGTGGAATTTCAAATACAAAGGTAAGGCGGAATTTTTCGCTAACACACAACAGCAGAAGAACAATCCAAAGACGGCAGGTGTAACAACTCCAATTTTTGTATACCAAAATTTGCTTTAAATATGATGTATACTTGGAGTATTGATGTTGCTGGAAACAATTTAAGTATCTATTTCCTTACAATAATTACAAGAAGGAGCTTGTAGCTCATTGGTAATACCTTGCACTGCTGAACCAAGCCACCAGAGTTCGAATCCCATGCCCCACATAATTTTTATTATCGTTTTGTTTTAAATTTTTGTGAAGTCAAACGGTCAAACAGCCATAACTCACAATTTATTACAATTTATAAAAAATAAAGTATACCAAAATCTCCCCCAGACAAAACCCTACCCAACGACACCCGACTCGGCCCTGACTCGGCCAAGTCGGCCGGTCGGCCGAGTCGTCAACACAAAAAAGTTTCGTGTTGACTTGGTCAACCTCCCTGCATGGTCTATTTTCCCAGTACTGTTACTGTCACGTCCCGAAAGTACGGAACATGACCGGCACTTAAACTACGAAACGTCTCGAGGCGTACGTAATCTAAGTAAACCGAAAACCCAGAAATCCAAACCAAGAAAAGAAGTAGAGTGAAGGAAAACCAATTTAAAACAAGTAGTTTTAATAGCATAAGCCGAATTATGCGGTTTTTAAAACATCAAAAATTTACTGAAAATTTCGGCAGAGTCTCCTTTGTAAATACAGGCCCCCAAACGGGATACAACATGAATAGTATACGAAAACAAGAAAAGGGCATCCCCAAGCGGGAGCTACCTCTTCGTCAATCGACGGTCACAACCACACAAACAATATAATACACAACGCCAACGGCGAGGATCAAAACTCAAAAGGAAACTCAAAACCACCAGAAATATAACGAGCAACTCTAAGGTCGAAAGAATAAACAACACTGGTCTCTATCTCAAAAAATACATGTTTGGTTGATGGAATTTACTAGATACAACGGAATAATATTATACAAGGTAATATGATGGGTACGATACAAGAAAAACCCACCTACTAGCAAGTCACCCGAATGAAACTGAGCCCGCAAAGCCGTAATGAAACCTGTACGGCAACCTGCAAGAAACTGGGGCACAACGGGGGTGAGTTGCCAACTCGTGAATAGAAAAATATCTACGCACAGAAATCGCATAAATAACGCAACCTAGGTCAATGATCATAATATATCCTCCAATATATGAATAACACGTAGCCTATAACAAGGCTAGGATAAATATCTAACCCGAGTGTAATCTCATGTGCCCGTGTCAGTGCCCAAGGGTAGCAATATATCATATGAATGAGGTATGAATGCATGAAAACAGAATACATGTAAATGAAGAACTGTTTCCATAATTTAGTGAGATTTCCTTTGTATTTTTAAAATGAGGTATCATAATGAAATCAGCATAAAACAGTGCCTAGCATCGGCACAAAACGTAATCCCAATATCTCGATATCTCTGTATCACAGTCTCTGTACCTCAAGATCTAGGGCGCCGTCAGTCCAGACCGGCCCCTACCATCCATCTCAAGACCACGACGGTATCCTCCGGATATCCGACGCGTCGGGTAAAATCACCGGTAGGTAGTGCTCCCCTGCCAGGCTCACATCGTCATCATCACGCGCTTCTTGCCCCGGGGTACCTTACCGGGTCCACCATGTACCCGAAACGGTTCATCCGTCTCCTCGAATCGGGTCTCGAAATCCATCAGCAAACTCATGGTGGACGACTCATACATCATGGGAAAATCGCACTTTTTATTTTAAAAAGAGAGAAATCAGTTCATATAAGTTTTTGCGGTTTTCCTCCAAATCCAGAAAATCTCATGGAAATCCGAGTCCAAAACCTCAATAACACGTAAAATAGTGAATATATGCATGAGAATCCATGAATGCGGCATAACAATGAATAACAGTATGCATGAAGTAGCAGGTAATAACTACAATGTCTAAACTAACATATAAGGCAAGTACACTAATATCATGTCTAACTATTAGCTAACAGGCTATGTCAAGCAATAACATTTTCTAAGGTGTACGTGACATGGCAATTACCGATGAAGATGTGTGTGAGCCGGCAATTAAGTGTACGTGGTACATACGCATCATCGGTAATGGTGCTGGTGTCCTAACAGCATGATATCAATAATGGAGTATGAAACATAAAATAAGCATGCGATGCGAAGCGGACCACAAAAATGAGCGGGAGCTGAAAACTAGACGCAACTATAACTAATCTGCATTAATCTAATATCAGTCCTACAAATGGTGCCTTTTGAAATAACACGAATCATGGGGTTTTAAAAATAGGGGCTACGGTGTTTTTATGAAAAGATACGTCTTTTGAATTATCCGTAGGATCCCTTGGGCTGTCTTTAAAAATGCCCACGATTCGTTAGTTTTTAAAATAGGTAAGAAGTCTAATCTAATCTAACAACTACACTAAACTATACGGCTGAACTAACAAGCTGAACTACAGGTAAGGAAACCGCCTATCATCTGAGTCGATACATATACATACCTGTATATGTATAGTCGGTGATCCCGTCTCAATAATATCATATCCGATACCGTATCTATAATCAGGCATCCCAAGTCAAGAGTGCGGATCAATCATCAATATAGCTCGTACGTAAATCCGTCGTACGGCATCCCCAAATCTGGGTACGGGTTAATATCACATTCAATCACACTATTCATCTGGTATCTTCTTTATCAAATATCATGATCCGGGACAATGTCCTACGTCTAGTACAATACTGATACCGCCTAAGCATGCATACAGGTGTAAGAATTCCTACGTCAAAAGACCCGCTAAAACATCATGTCGTATCTCAATACGAACCAAATCACATCACCGATCTTCTGGCCTCAGGCCCAATATCATCAACTCATCTCAAATTTCAAATACTATCCTCAAATCCAGTATATGAACACATAGTCACATACCCATGTGAACACATAAATATATACTCCCATATACGCACATATAAAAGAAGAATGTATGCAAGTATGTGTGTGTGTGCGTGTGTGAGTGCGACCACTACTCTAGGGTTTCGCAACTACACTAAACCAATCGAAAAATACCAAATATCCATCTTATCATCAATAATCTTAACAACATATAATCAATATCTGTGTGTATACGTATTCGTATACATCACCACGAACTGCGGGGGTGCTATACGCCATCCACCCGACTTCTCCCCGTAGATATAAATCTACTCACCTGGTCCTCGTTCGCCGGTGCCGACGTCGCCACGCGCTTGCTTGTCGTCTCGAAGTCCACATGGGATACCTACATATCATAACGCACCGTATCGTATTAAAATCCGACTCATGACCAAAACGACACACGAATCCCACATAGGTCAAAACCTATGGTTGCTTTCACAAATCAACCCAAAAACCCTCGACGTCGGCGTACAAACGCCAAATCATCGAAAAAAACCCAAATACACTCATTTGCACATTCACGAACACTAATTTTAATATAAAATAGGTTAAAATTCACAAAAACCCCAATTTCACATAAAAAGTCATTTTTCCGAAAATCTAGCAAGCACAATTCGCCGTTTTTGTACAAAACATGATGTTTAAACAAATCTAGTGGCCATAATACTTATTAAATATCTTAAATAAGTCATAAAAACAATTTCCATAATTTAATCTCATTAAATTCCATTAACCCCAAAATTCTAGTTTACAAAATACCCAATTTTTTTTTACAATTTATAGCAAAAATGCACAAACAACAATTTAGCTAGGATTTTCATGAACTAAAAGCATTAACCCACTCAATATATTATCTATAATGACATGAAACCATAATTATAATTTAATCTAAGGCATTTAATAATTTTCCAAAACTCTAGTTAGCAAAATAACTTAATTAGGGCATTTTATAAGTAATGGTTTGGAATTAACAACTAAATTAGCTTTCTATAAAACTTAAGATGTTAATCCACAACACAAAACCATGCACAATTTATCATAACCCATTTCCACAACAAAACCCTAATTCAACTCAAGCCATAAACTTTTTAAAAAAAACTAGTATGCAAATAGCACTAAAATTAACACTAAAACAACTCAATTAAATAAATCTAAACATAAGAATTTAAATGGGTAGAAATTATACCTTAAAATCTAGTGATCTAGCAAGAAGAATTTGCCTCCAATGATGGCTTCATAACACCATGATCCAAGTGATAAAAGCTAAGGAGAATGGGATGAAGAATGGAAATCAATTTGTGAGATTTAAATTGGATTTTGGAGCAATTTTTTGATTTAAATTGAAGGAAATGAAAAGAGGGAAAATGAAGGGGGAAGGGCTGCAGAATTTCGGCCATGGGGTGATGGGGGGAATGGTGTGGGTGTTGTGCACAATTGGTCAAGTCAACCCCCCTCAAATCAAGGTACAATGAGCCTCCAAAACAATACATCTTAACCTACACCTATAAACTCTATTTCACCCATACAAATGAGATGGAGAAATTTTTGAGGGGGAGAAGTGGGCTGCTGAATTCTTCAATTGGAGAAGTAAATGGGAGTGTGTGGATGTGGGTACGGGTGTGGGGTGATGAAAAATGATAAATATAATACCCCAAACATCCATTTACGCTAAAAAAAAGCCTTTTTTCTTCAATAATTTCTAAACCGTTTTGGCAAATGATTTCGTTCCAAAAACCACATGATAAAATTTTATTTAATGTTTTATGATGCACAAAATTTGTTTCAACTCATTCCAATTTGTAATTTTCCCTAATTAAATGTATTAGTGACGGCTTAAATAATAATAAAATAATATTTTTTTCAGAAAATTTGAAATTTCACCAGCGGCTCAATAAACACCAAATAATAGCAATTACATAGCTAGAATATGTATATTTAATTTTTATAATAAGATATTTGTATTTTGACTTTTTACAGAAAACCCCCTTATTTTACCGATTTTTCGAAATTTCACCGAAACGATTTTCAAAACGTTACAATCTTCCCCCCTTAAAGAAATTCGGTCCCCGAATTTAAATTCAAACTCCCCCAAATACTAAAATATCTAAGAAAAACCATCAAGTCGTCGGGGCTCCGAAATTGTAACTACATAAAACAAATCGTAGCGCAGCGCATGCGCTTGAAAAATGAGTATATAACTCAAATCAAAACTCCGTTAAGCATCCCGCAATCATCGGAGTCATGGAGAAGACATCAATGCCAAATCTAAATCAAACCAATATGATATAACTCGAAACTATACATGTAAACATCGAATCTATATCTGTAAGTATCTGAAGGAAATGCGTGCCAAATCTCTTTAAGTCGCTGTGCAACACGTATAACACTGCACAGTGGCGGACGTCTATCATAAGAAAATAACTATATACATATATACCTTTGTTTGAAATGTACGTTCCGCCGTTTTGGAAACAATTTAGAAGGGTCTCCTTGTTTTAAACATTTCTTGTCATATCAGACACGTAGGTAAATACTGAGGCTATAGCTCGCTTTTTGGAAATCCCTTCAATAACTATCAATGCATGCAAAATATATTCAGGTACTGTCTTCTGACTAGTCCTGCTCAGTACGAAAATACATAGCAATATCATAAAAACGTACTGCTCTATACGAAATCAATCCCAAAATATGCACATGAATGCTACGTGCGTCTGGTGTGCACGGAAATCAAAATCCATGAATGTGCCATACATGCGCACAGAAACAACATCTAAGTGCATCGGGTGTGCACGAAATATCTGTCGTAGGCAACATGTGTGCCTGACAGCAAAATCAGGTGCATCTATCGTGCACGAAATCATGAAATCCAATATCAAGCGCCGAACGTGCGCAAAATCAATCAGGTGCACAAAACAAATATCGGGTATCACAATCGAAATCGAAGTCCAGTGCATCTAAGTGCACAAAAGGCGTATCACTGCACTGCAAGCATATATAAACTATACCGAGTGCAGGGACGAAATCGTGTGCATGCATACACACAAAACCAACTCAACTGTTTAAAATCGTAAAATCACAAACATGTGAAACTGAAGCACGAAAACGATATCAAGTGCAACACTGTGCAAAGATCGTAAATCCTCAATCATCAAAATCAAATCATACGAATAAATCACCCAAAACATTGTAATCAATAATGGCAGAATAGTACTGCTCAAGCGCATTCTCTAAGAATCTCGGCCAACTGTCGCGGTCACTAGTGGGACGTCTCGTCGATGATCATGAACTCTGTCCTGCTGGCGTGCGTAACCATGACCACTCCTGGGTCAAGGTCTTCACTGTGAATTACCAATCTTTCGGTCCATCGGCTCATCGGCCCTGTCAGGTATGCTAACGGGGACGATTCCGTTTTGGCACTTCTCTGGTCATCTCTCGGTCAATCCGCACGACCACTCGTAAAGCAACATGTCACTGGAGTCGGCCTCTGGCTCTCTAAATGCACGTGACACATCTGATCCTGGGTGCAAATATCATTGCAGCATTGTCCTGAAAGGAATCCTACTCAAGGTCTCTTCCAGTCTCATCTCTGCCAACTGTCCGGGAGTCATCGTCCTTTACTATATCTGCTCCTTGTTCCGGAACGGCTGCATACTCATCGCGACTCCTTCTGGAAGGTATATCCAAGTACAATGCCTCGGCATGCGTATCGCATCTATGATGTCGGCGGAGTAGAACTTATCAAGATCTCGTACGCACCGCTTACTCCACTTTTCTCCAAGGTCGACCATTTCGGACTCGTCTCGTCGTGGCTGCATGGACTGAGCTCCAACGGCTATCCTCGTATCGGGAGTCTCCCAAGAAATGCATCTCACCACCTAGCATCCGAATTAAGTCGAGCCATCCAATCGAGTCGTCAAAACCTCATAATCCCCCAAGAGCTCAACATCTTGGGTACAGTATAATAGTATCGAGTACGTACCACAGCATCGGTGGTCCAGCCGTAGAAGGGCAAACCCAAGCCTCACTAATGGCGCCGTAGAACTGCCGCAAACCCGAAGGTTCAAAGGCTTTCACACGGTCATTAAGTCGAGTTAGGGTTTCATTCTTCTAGAGGGACCATAGAATTGCCTGCATGTCTTTCCGACTACTTTAAACTTGGAATAATAGGTTTCTGACATTCGATCGTCTCTGTCGACTCCCAACGTCTCCGCGTGAAGTCGTCTCTAGCTGGAATCAATCTATCTGATGACCTCGCATCGGGGTAGGCGAACGATCCACATGTCCTAGTCATTCATCCTCGATGACTAGCGACCTTCTATCATCTCTTAGTACAACTTATACTGCAATAGCTCCAACATCTGGGGCGATATCTCGTCGTTCGCAGCAATAACTGGCTCACTCGTCTGCATGCTGAACCGTGCCTCAATCATCAGGAGTAAGCAACACACCAACGGTCATCAAAATCTGGCTGGCCTCCATCATTGGCTCAATTCTCTAGTGTCGATCAGCACCTCCGAGTAACCTCATAAAGGCGATCCGCCAAACGCTCGTGGCGCGGAAACACAATAAAAAGACACATCTCTGCAATTGGGTATCGCCGGAATCACGCCCTGGTCAGTCCTCATTTGTGACGAGCTCCTGTTGACCGCAACTCTAGCCGTATCTCTCCCTGCCCGAAATCGTGGCAGCAAAACCAAACTGGTAACGATGAGGCTAGATCAGGAAGGAATATAATACTGAACAAGAAAATTACATTCTAAGGCTTCTTAAGTGGAGTGGCGTGTCGTAAATATGCCGCGGAACATACCAACGGTACGTCACTCTACTTTAGTCACCTATTCCATCAACCAAGGGTCATCCTACGCTCCGAAGGTTAAAACCTAACGCTCTGATACCAACTTTGTCACGTCCCGAAAGTACGGAACATGACCGGCACTTAAACTACGAAACGTCTCGAGGCGTACGTAATCTAAGTAAACCGAAAACCCAGAAATCCAAACCAAGAAAAGAAGTAGAGTGAAGGAAAACCAATTTAAAACAAGTAGTTTTAATAGCATAAGCCGAATTATGCGGTTTTTAAAACATCAAAAATTTACTGAAAATTTCGGCAGAGTCTCCTTTGTAAATACAGGCCCCCAAACGGGATACAACATGAATAGTATACGAAAACAAGAAAAGGGCATCCCCAAGCGGGAGCTACCTCTTCGTCAATCGACGGTCACAACCACACAAACAATATAATATACAACGCCAACGGCGAGGATCAAAACTCAAAAGGAAACTCAAAACCACCAGAAATATAACGAGCAACTCTAAGGTCGAAAGAATAAACAACACTGGTCTCTATCTCAAAAAATACATGTTTGGTTGATGGAATTTACTAGATACAACAGAATAATATTATACAAGGTAATATGATGGGTACGATACAAGACAAACCCACCTACTAGCAAGTCACCCGAATGAAACTGAGCCCGCAAAGCCGTAAGGAAACCTGTACGGCAACCTGCAAGAAACTGGGGCACAACGGGGGTGAGTTGCCAACTCGTGAATAGAAAAATATCTACGCACAGAAATCGCATAAATAACGCAACCTAGGTCAATGATCATAATATATCCTCCAATATATGAATAACACGTAGCCTATAACAAGGCTAGGGTAAATATCTAACCCGAGTGTAATCTCATGTGCCCGTGTCAGTGCCCAAGGGTAGCAATATATCATATGAATGAGGTATGAATGCATAAAAACAGAATACATGTAAATGAAGAACTGTTTCCATAATTTAGTGAGATTTCCTTTGTATTTTTAAAATGAGGTATCATAATGAAATCAGCATAAAACAGTGCCTAGCATCGGCACAAAACGTAATCCCAATATCTCGATATCTCTGTATCACAGTCTCTGTACCTCAATATCTAGGGCGCCGTCAGTCCAGACCGGCCCCTACCATCCATCTCAAGACCACGACGGTATCCTCCGGATATCCGACGCGTCGGGTAAAATCACCGGTAGGTAGTGCTCCCCTGCCAGGCTCACATCGTCATCATCACGCGCTTCTTGCCCCGGGGTACCTTACCGGGCCACCATGTACCCGAAACGGTTCATCCGTCTCCTCGAATCGGGTCTCGAAATCCATCAGCAAACTCATGGTGGACGACTCATACATCATGGGAAAACCGCACTTTTTATTTTAAAAAGAGAGAAATCAGTTCATATAAGTTTTTGCGGTTTTCCTCCAAATCCAGAAAATCTCATGGAAATCCGAGTCCAAAACCTCAATAACACGTAAAATAGTGAATATATGCATGAGAATCCATGAATGCGGCATAACAATGAATAACAGTATGCATGAAGTAGCAGGTAATAACTACAATGTCTAAACTAACATATAAGGCAAGTACACTAATATCATGTCTAACTATTAGCTAACAGGCTATGTCAAGCAATAACATTTTCTAAGGTGTACGTGACATGGCAATTACCGATGAAGATGTGTGTGAGCCGGCAATTAAGTGTACGTGGTACATACGCATCAACGGTAATGGTGCTGGTGTCCTAACAGCATGATATCAATAATGGAGTATGAAACATAAAATAAGCATGCGATGCGAAGCGGACCACAAAAATGAGCGGGAGCTGAAAACTAGACGCAACTATAACTAATCTGCATTAATCTAATATCAGTCCTACAAATGGTGCCTTTTGAAATAACACGAATCATGGGGTTTTGAAAATAGGGGCTACGGTGTTTTTATGAAAAGATACGTCTTTTGAAATATCCGTAGGATCCCTTGGGCTGTCTTTAAAAATGCCCACGATTCGTTAGTTTTTGAAATAGGTAAGAAGTCTAATCTAATCTAACAACTACACTAAACTATACGGCTGAACTAACAAGCTGAACTACAGGTAAGGAAACCGCCTATCATCTGAGTCGATACATATACATACCTGTATATGTATAGTCGGTGATCCCGCCTCAATAATATCATATCCGATACCGTATCTATAATCAGGCATCCCAAGTCAAGAGTGCGGATCAATCATCAATATAGCTCGTACGTAAATCCGTCGTACGGCAACCCCAAATCTGGGTACGGGTTAATATCACATTCAATCACACTATTCATCTGGTATCTTCTTTATCAAATATCATGATCCGGGACAATGTCCTACGTCTAGTACAATACTGATACCGTCTAAGCATGCATACAGGTGTAAGAATTGCTACGTCAAAAGACCCGCTAAAACATCATGTCGTATCTCAATACGAACCAAATCACATCACCGATCTTCTGGCCTCAGGCCCAATATCATCAACTCATCTCAAATTCCAAATACTATCCTCAAATCCAGTATATGAACACATAGTCACATACCCATGTGAACACATAAATATATACTCCCATATACGCACATATAAAAGAAGAATGTATGCAAGTATGTGTGTGTGTGCGTGTGTGAGTGCGACCACTACTCTAGGGTTTCGCAACTACACTAAACCAATCCAAAAATACCAAATATCCATCTTATCATCAATAATCTCAACAACATATAATCAATATCTGTGTGTATACGTATTCGTATACATCACTACGAACTGCGGGGGTGCTATACGCCATCCACCCGACTTCTCCCCGTAGATATAAATCTACTCACCTGGTCCTCGTTCGCCGGTGCCGACGTCGCCACGCGCTTGCTTGTCGTCTCGAAGTCCACATGGGGTACCTACATATCATAACGCACCGTATCGTATTAAAATCCGACTCATGACCAAAACGACACACGAATCCCACATAGGTCAAAACCTATGGTTGCTTTCACAAATCAACCCAAAAACCCTCGACGTCGGCGTACAAACGCCAAATCATCGAGAAAAACCCAAATACACTCATTTGCACATTCACGAACACTAATTTTAATATAAAATAGGTTAAAATTCACAAAAACCCCAATTTCACTTAAAAAGTCATTTTTCCGAAAATCTAGCAAGCACAATTCGCCGTTTTTGTACAAAACATGATGTTTAAACAAATCTAGTGGCCATAATACTTATTAAATATCTTAAATAAGTCATAAAAACAATTTCCATAATTTAATCTCATTAAATTCCATTAACCCCAAAATTCTAGTTTACAAAATACCCAATTTTTTTTTACAATTTATAGCAAAAATGCACAAACAACAATTTAGCTAGGATTTTCATGAACTAAAAGCATTAACCCACTCAATATATTATCTATAATGACATGAAACCATAATTATAATTTAATCTAAGGCATTTAATAATTTTCCAAAACTCTAGTTAGCAAAATAACTTAATTAGGGCATTTTATAAGTAATGGTTTGGAATTAACAACTAAATTAGCTTTCTATAAAACTTAAGATGTTAATCCACAACACAAAACCATGCACAATTTATCATAACCCATTTCCACAACAAAACCCTAATTCAACTCAAGCCATAAACTTTTTAAAAAAAACTAGTATGCAAATAGCACTAAAATTAACACTAAAACAACTCAATTAAATAAATCTAAACATAAGAATTTAAATGGGTAGAAATTATACCTTAAAATCTAGTGATCTAGCAAGAATAATTTGCCTCCAATGATGGCTTCATAACACCATGATCCAAGTGATAAAAGCTAAGGAGAATGGGATGAAGAATGGAAATCAATTTGTGAGATTTAAATTGGATTTTGGAGCAATTTTTTGATTTAAATTGAAGGAAATGAAAAGAGGGAAAATGAAGGGGGAAGGGCTGCAGAATTTCAGCCATGGGGTGATGGGGGGAATGGTGTGGGTGTTGTGCACAATTGGTCAAGTCAACACCCCTCAAATCAAGGTACAATGAGCCTCCAAAACAATACATCTTAACCTACACCTATAAACTCTATTTCACCCATACAAATGAGATGGAGAAATTTTTGAGGGGGAGAAGTGGGCTGCTGAATTCTTCAATTGGAGAAGTAAATGGGAGTGTGTGGATGTGGGTACAGGTGTGGGGTGATGAAAAATGATAAATATAATACCCCAAACATCCATTTACGCTAAAAAAAAGCTTTTTTTCTTCAATAATTTCTAAACCGTTTTGGCAAATGATTTCGTTCCAAAAACCGCATGATAAAATTTTATTTAATGTTTTATGATGCACAAAATTTGTTTCAACTCATTCCAATTTGTAATTTTCCCTAATTAAATGTATTAGTGACGGCTTAAATAATAATAAAATAATATTTTTTTCAGAAAATTTGAAATTTCACCAGCGGCTCAATAAACACCAAATAATAGCAATTACATAGCTAGAATATGTATATTTAATTTTTATAATAAGATATTTGTATTTTGACTTTTTACAGAAAACCCCCTTATTTTACCGATTTTTCGAAATTTCACCGAAACGATTTTCAAAACGTTACAGTTACAGATATTTCATTAAACCTCTTTTAAGTCCAAATTGAATGAATTTTTAATGATTTTTATATATTTTTTAAATATTTTTAATCCTAACCCTAACACTAGCCTAGCCCTATATAAAGACCCCTACCCTCTATTATTTCACCTCACCACTCTAAGTCCACTCTCCCAAATTCTCAAGAACTCGGTACGAAGTGCGAGAAGCGAAGCGCTGCCGAAACCGACGACGGATTTCCGGCGACCGGATCAGAACCTTCGCGACGTTTTCAACGCATCGACCACCACCACCTTCCCTAGCCCCCTTAGTTTGTCCAAACCCGTAAGTCCCATCTCTTCTATCTCTCTTTTCTTTAATATAAAAATACGACTTTTTGGAACCCGACGGAAATCGGAACAAAACGATTTCCGATCCGATTTTTCTGCAAATTTCCACTTGTCACCGAATACATAATACCTACCTATATTCATGTTGACTATTAATCACCCATAAACCAATTTAAACAAACTTTCTCACATGAAATGATAGCTTCTTTGCAAAACCGTATTCTTTTCATAAAAATACCATGAAGTTCAGTTTTCTTCGTTAAATCAATTCCCTCACTCCTAAATATGTTTATCTTGATCACTAAACTTGTGGAAACCAATTTGAATGAAATTTCACACATGAAATGATAACGTTTTCAAATACCGTATTCTTGCGTTTTAATACCTTCAAGTTTAACATATCATGATTAACCTCTAAACTTCACTAAAACTTAAAATAAGTCTCGGGGTAATGACCTACCTCTACACACACATAAATATAACCCTAATTGATATATGTCAAAACATAGAATACGAAAATACAGGACTTTTCACTAAAATACCATATTCTTTATAATATTTTTCTTGAAAGCTTTAAGTTGTATAAAATTTTAAATAAAAGGAAAATACGATATGTCATGGACATCGATCGTTTATCTAAACTGACTTTGTGGTGTCTAGGCTAGGCAAGTGAGCTTGGGTAACTTTAAAAGGCCCGTCTCACGATTCGTGAGCGGATCCCTCCCTCCTCACTTGTACTTACCTGGCCACAATTGACGGTGAAGAGGCGATTTGAGGCTTCTAATGACTTGTCGTTTAGACCCTTTGAAATAGGTCAGTTGGCTTAGGAAACCCTAGAGACTAAAATACAGAAAACTATACTCTTTTACAAATAAATACCTTTTATTTATAAAACCGTTTTCTAAATGTATAGTATTTGTTAAACCTAAGCAAAGTGCCACTAAAACCCACTTTTGGGGAACCCGTTAGGGATAGTACGGTTCATCGTGCACCCGCGGGCTAGTAGTGCGAGATTCAGACCTCCGCAAGGAGCATTCGGTCTCGAAAGGTTTAAAATACGACATTTGAGAAAAATGAGATTTTGGAGATTAAAATATTTATTTAAAATTATTCTTGTGCTAATATATATATAATTATCATTTAAACACCTATTTTATTATAATATAAAGTTTCCACTTTTTCCTAAAATTACAAGATTTAAAAGTTACATTAAAATACCATGAATTTCAGATAAATCCATTAATACTGTTATTAGGATATATTCACTAGAATAACACAAATAAAATTCACACTCATTATAACTATAAAGACGATTATTAAATACTTGAGGTGCATTTTGAAAACTATACAAAAGTACTTTTTACATAAAACCCCCTCAAGTTTTATAAATTACAATAAGGCCCCTACAATTATTGAACTTCAAATTACCTTTCTTTTAGTCTGACTCGGGTTAGAGTCTGACTATTTCTGGCTTGAATATGATTCAAGTTAATCTATATTCTTTTATATTCCAACACAATTTGAATACATGAATTCCTGAATCCAGTTAACAATCTATTCATTTTTGACTGAATCAAACCATGGATATTCATCCATTATTCTGATATTCCATTTACCTGATTATACAGTTACAACATGGTTACTGATATCATGGTTTTGGTCAGTCACCCTACTTACATATTCCAATACAACAATACTGTTAAAACACAACGGGGTTTAAGGGGTAGATTGGTACGGAAGGTGTTAAAGGTGGCACGAGGTGGTCAGATTAAGACACCTAACCTGAATCCTATTGCTGTTGTACCGTGGCATAACGGTTCCTTGTACTTTCCTTTTGCCCTGATCTCTAGCATATAGAGATCCCCCCGTATATACTGGCATCCTTCTGTACCAAGCTACAAACAACAGCGTTAAACAATGTTCCATAATATTCAACAATATAATACTTTAGAAAATACTTTTACACTGTCTTTCTAATTCCTCCTTATCTTTGGGACTTACCGAGCGACCTGTTCGCTGACGACATTCTATTTCTTTCTTCTTTGAATGTCGTCAGGTGCGTTGGACCAAGCTGAGATCGAGCCCACCGGTGAAGATTTGGAGCAGTTCCAAGAAGATCCCGAGCTTTAGATATTGTACTTTGTTCTTTCCAGTATTTTCATTTTCTGTTATGCCACTGTTTAGGCACTGCTTTTCATTTCAGATGTATTTTCCTTTCATGTATTGTACAAAGAATGTTATTAATAAAAGTTGCTGTTATTTCTATATCTTTCGTCTCTTGTGATTTATTTTATATTGCTTGGCTACGCTTAGCGTATGTACTTCTGAGTACATATGTAGCGGACCTTGTCGCGTCCACTTCGCCGTACACTGGGAAGCGGGGCGTGACAGCAGGTCATCAAAATAACAACCGTACGGAACCCACTCTTGAAGAAAGAATAGGATGAGAATATTCATTCTCTCGTGAAAAAATGAGTAAATTATTCGACCTCTCATTGAAGAGCGGCTTTCTGACTTTGCCTGAGTCACGGCGACATGCCCAAGCCTATGACATCAACAACCCAACTTATTGCCCATATCATCAGGTGGTAAGTCATCCGATTGAAAATTGTTATGTCTTCAAGAACTGGGTCGAGGGCCAGTACAAATACAACAAGTTCATGCTCTCCGATAAATGGAAGATGAACCCTCCTCAGAAACATATCGCTAAAGGTACCAACATACAAGGGGCATCCTGCTCGCTCGTTGAAGAAACCCCATGGGAGGTGATGTTGTCTCCCAAAACAAAGAGTCTGTTAAAGGAGCTCCAGGAATGCCCTGGGATCAGGTAGAAAAGTCCGCTTGAACCGGAGATCATACCAGGGATGTTGAAGCCACGTCCCACTCCGAAGGCTATTGATAAAGGAAAAGGCCCCGAGGTCAAGAATTCTTCCAAAAAGAAAAATAAGAAGAAACCGAACAAGCCTGTACAGCCAGCCGAGCATGTCGACAGCCGTACGGACATCCAAAATTACATTGATGTGCTAGAAGAATACAATCAGAAAGCACGGTCGCCCGTCACTCTTTAGGAGTTTATCAAACACATCCTCGAAAATAATAGAGAGGATTAGGACGATGACTCTGAGGGAGAAATAGAAGGCCGTGTGGAAAGATGTCGCATGATCTCTCACTCCTCCATCTGTGATGATGAGGCTCAACCCGCGTCCGCGTCCGAAAGCGATTCTGACGAGCAAGGGGCAGAATCGATTCCTGAAGCTCTAAGTTCGCCAAAACAAGACCCAGTTGAGAAGCTCCTAAGGGAAGCCTTTCAAAGAAGCCGGAAAAATCAAAGGCGTGAGCTAGCTATCTAAAAGAAAGCCATAAAATGTCTAAAAGGTAAGCAGCGGAAGAGGCGAGTTATGTAGCTCCTAAACCAAAGCCGAATATGCAACCGAAGCAGAAGATACTGCTGAAGAAAGGCAAAGCTGAGAAGCATTTCGCTAAGGCCTTTTCCAAAGGGATGAAATCGTCGCCCTTAAAGATGTATACCTCAGGGGTTGTAGACTTTGAAGGTGGAGAAGAGCATCCAAAATATTTTCTCTACCACCGGAAGGTCCCCATCCCATCGACGAGTGCAAATCGTTCAGGAAATGGTGGCAAAAATACTTCTCCACAACAGGTATCTAAAAACAAATAAGCGGATGGCCAATGCTCACCCGACCCAATATGATGGTCCCAAGGAAAACGGACAAACAAGGATGACCGCCGAAAGTTGTTACATGACCGAGGCTCAGACTTTGGAAGGAGGAAGTTTGGTAGTACCGACTTTCGGAAGTGATTCAGAAAATGAACCTCCCATTGATCTCCCCTATATAAGCTTTTCATCAGGAGATGAAGAGAAGGCAGAGGACCGCGGCAACATTCATCTGCAGAATCGCACACTCCTTAAGAAGAATTTTGGGCCCACAAATAATGCTCCTAAGAATCAAGATAAGGGTAAAGGGAAAATGCCCGAAGAGATCGCCCTTGATGAAGAGGTGGCCAAAGAACTTGCCGCCAAGGATCTCCCCAAGAAAAATAAGGTGGACTACAATGTGTTAGCCCACCTGAATAAGTTATCCTCGCACTTGAGCATATACGATACTCAGCACTTGTCTAAAGAACTGCGGGAGTCTTTAATTAAAGCCTTCAAAGAACCAGATCTCTTCCAAGCACACTTTGCAAAGGATGCGATGAAGGATAAAATAGCGGAAGTATACATGGCTGACATCTCCTTCAGCGAAGAATATCTTCTCCTTGGGACATTCGAGCACAATCGGCCGCTCTACATTGTAGGGTGTTTTTCGTCACCCCATTGAGATGGAAATACGCGCGCGCTGGTCAGGCGCATTACAGATTCCCCCTGTCTAGTGTAGGCTGGGGTTTATTGATTGTGGGGATCCGAATCTCCGTCAGCCGCGGACTAAGCTGTCGTTAATTACCCCTCGCCTTTGGAGCGAGAGAACCTCCGATTGATGGGTCAAACAGGTCTTGCGAACTCAATATGCAGTGTTGTGTTTCGAAAGGGTTTTGGATATATCGGAGGCCCCGCGGATTTTTTTTTCGAACGGGGGAGGTATTTTTAGTGTAGAGTACATGTAAAATGAAGGGAAAATAGTGTCCAACGGACGCGTGAGCGCCAGCGCCTCACGTGCCTAGCACGCTGGCGCTGTACGATGGCGCTAGCGCTTGGGCGCTTGAGGTAGCGCTAGGCGCTGGCGCTGGCGCTTTAGGCGCAGCGCCTCACGTGCTCGGCAAGTGGGCGCTCGGGCGCTAGCGCCTCACGTGCCCGGCACGTGGGCGCTCGCTCGCTAGGGCTTTGGGTGCTAGCGCCTCACGTGCCCAGCACATGGGCGCTCGGGTGCTAGCGCTTTGGGCTACCGCATCACGTGCCCAGCACATGGGCGCTCGGGCGCTAGCGGTTTGGGCGCGAGCGCCTCACATGCCCGGCACGTGGGCGCGGGCGCTAGCACTAGTGCTTTGGGCGCTAGCGCCTCACATGCCCGGCACGTGGGCGCTTGGGCGCCGGTGCTAGCGCTTTGGGCGCTAGCAAAAGGAAGGGTTTTTACCTCCAGAAATAGGAGTTAAACTCCAAAAGAGGGTTTTGAGTGGAGTTAAACTCCAAAATATCTGGATTAGGAGTTAAACTCCTTTGAGAATTTGGGCCTTGGAGTTGAACTCCCTAAAAATCTTCAGAGGTTCTTCTCTCTTAAGCCTGGGATCTTCTCTTGAGCCTTGGATCTTTTCCAATGTGGGATTTTCAGAGATGGGTCTCCTTCTTCCTCCTCTTTGTTGGCCAGATCTTGGAGAACAAGAGGGGTGAGATTTTAAAAATCTCCCCTTTTTGAGATCTAATGGAAGATCTGAGCTCCCCTTTGTGGGTTTTGTGGTGAAAAACTATTTAGTTTTGGAAAAGGAAAAGTAAAACTCTTGATTTAATTCAAAAGAAAGAAGAAGGTTTAGAACCTTGAGGAAGGAGAAGGAGGCACAAACCTTGATTTTTTTTAGAGAGAGATAAAGATCTTTAGATATTTTCATCATGTTTGCCTTTATAGGCAACACACTTTACATATAGCCCCTTGGGATTTACAAAATGGCATTTTGCCCATCCCATGCCTCATGTGCTCATTTCTTTTGCACATGAGCCATGGGTTTTACAAAAATTTGGCTTTATGCTCATTTTTCTTACATTTATTCATAAAATAAAAAAAGGAAATACACCAAAATTATTTATTACAAAATTTTTATTTTGGTATGGGGGAGGTCGGCGGCTTCATGTTCGGGCTCGACCCGGGCATTGGCCCACTTGACCTGGGCTTGGGCCCATTTGGCTTGGGGTTGACTTTGATTTTGACTTGGTCAACCGGGGTGTAAATTTTGACCCCAACAAATTGCCCCCATCAATAAGTGCACACCACATATGTGGGTTGTGTGCACGAAATTGATGGATCTTCTTTCGCATGGAGGTCGACTTGATCTGATTCCCGTTTTAACGACGTTGAAGTCAATGCTGCTATTTTAGCGACTTGGACGGTCGGCGCTGCCCTTTTTGCGACTTGGACGGTCAGTGCTGCCCTTTTTATGACTTGGACGGTCGGTGCTTCCATTTTTACGACTTGGATGGTCGGTGCTGCCATTTTCACGACTTGGACTGTTGATTCTGCCATTTTAGCAACGTGGACGGTCGGTGCTGTCCATTTAGCGACTTGGACAGTCGGTGCTACCCTTTTAGCGACGTGGATGGTCGACTTGATCTTGTTCCAGTTTTAACGACGTGGAGGTCGATGCTGCCATTTTAGCGACTTGGACGGTCGGCGCTGCCCTTTTTGTGACTTGGACGGTCGGTGCTGCGGTGCTGCCATTTTTGTGACTTGGACGGTCGGTGCTGCCATTTTCACGACTTGGATGGTCGATTCTGCCATTTTAGCGACTTGGATGGTCGGTGCTGCCCTTTTAGCGACTTGGAAGGTCGGTGCTGCCCTTTTAGTGACGTGGAAGGTCGATTCTGCCCTTTTTGCGACTTAGACGGTCGGTGCTGCCCTTTTTGCGACGTGGACGGTCGGTGCTGCCCTTTTAGCGACTTGGACGGTCGGTGCCGCCCTTTTAGCGACGTGGACAGTCGATTCTGCCCTTTTTGCGACTTGGACGGTCGGTGCTGCCCTTTTTGCGACGTGGACGGTCGGTGCTGCCCTTTTAGCGACGTGGACAGTCGGTGCTGCCCTTTTAGCGACTTGGACAGTCGGTGCTGCCCTTTTTGTGACTTAGACGGTCGGTTCTGCCCTTTTTGCGACGTAGATGGTCGGTGCTGCCTTTTTGCGATGTGGACGGTCGATGCTTGATTTGACTTTCTCCGCTTCTTGCGGTGTGAGGGATTGAATTTGATTCACTCCGCTTCCTGCGGTGTCAGGATTTGACTTATTTCCGAGGTGGAGCTTGATTCCGCCAGGGAGGTCGTTGGTTGTTTTGCTGATTTAATATGATTTGGGTTGACATCAGCATCGCTACACTGGAATATGACACCAGGAGCGAATCATCATTTGCCATGAGTGGACTTGGGGATTTTCGTTTTGGTTTGGCATCAGCACCGCTTACACTGGACTATGGTACCATGAGCGAATCATCATTTGCCATCAGGGGATCTCCCTCGTTTCCAGTTTAACGACTTAGGGGTCATCTGTTCTCAGTTTAACGACTTAGAGGTCATCTGTTCCCAGTTTAAAGACTTAGGGGTCTTCTGTTCCCAGTTTAACGACTTAGAGGTCATCTGTTCCCAGTTTAAAGAATTAGGGGTCTATTAGATTGGAGTTTAGAATTTTGGGGTTAGGGTAGGCATCAGTGTTGCTAACACTGAAGCACATGTGCCAGGAGCAATTCATCATTTGCCTTTTCCTGTTGGGGAGTGATGGCTTAGGAGACAAGTTTAGGTCCCTATCACCTAAGGCTTTTTAATTTTTTGAGCCGTAAGGGTTCCATAAAAGCATTTCCTCCCTACGAGTCAAAAGGATCTCGTAGGTGTACTTTCTCCTTAGGGGTCGTGGGGACTCCCAAGTGTGTTTTTCCTTTGTGAGTCGTAAGGATCCCACGAAGGTGTTTTCTTACGAGTCGTGAAGATCCTGTAAGTTTGTTCTCTTCATGTATCGTGAGGACACATGAGTGGGTCTTTCCAAATGGAGCATAATTCCAAGGGCGGAGACCAGCCGCGTAACTGGTGATTGCGGTGGGGCATGGGTATGATGAGAATTATTTGAGCCCGTGGATTGTATACGGTAGTCAACTGGAGGGCCAACCGTAGGGCTGAGAGAATTTTGGGAGATTGGATTTTGGTTGGCGTCTGCATCGCTGCACTAGAATATGATATCAGGAGCGACTCATCATTCGCCGTTTGGGGACTTGGATCTTGTTTGGCATCAGCATTGCTGCACTGGAATAATGCCAGGAGCAACTCATCATTTGCCTCGGGAGGACTTGGGATTTGGGTTTTTGGTCGGCATCAACACCGCTAACACTGAAACGAAATGCCAGGAGGGACTCATCATTTGTCTTTTCTCGTTGGGGAGCGATGGCTCAAGAGACAGGTTTAGATACCTATCACCTAAGGCTTTTCAATTTTATGAGCCGTAAGGGTCTCATAAAAATATTTTCTCCCTACGAGTCGAGAGGATCTAGCAGGTGTATGTTGTCCTTAGGAATCGTAGGGATTCCTAAGTGTGTTGCTCCTTTGTGAGTCGTAAGGATCTCACGCAGGGATTTTCTCCTCACAAGGTCGAGAGGACTTTGCGAGTGTATTTTATCTCTTTTCACGAGTTTGCGCCCTTTCGGGTTTTCACAAACTCGCCGGCAGTCCTACCGTTTTTACTCACGGAGCCTTTTCGGGTTTTCATCCGTGCCTGTTTTGCTTATGGACATAACTTTTTTTTTGGTCGCTGGTGGGACTTTAAAAGTAATCTCACCGGAAGGACTTAGGAGAGATAGGGGTCGTTTACGCCCGTGGATTGTATACGGTTTTGCAGGATGTATGATCCAGACCGTAGGGCCGGTGTGCTCAATTCGCCTGCGACTTGGAGCATTCACGCGTAGTATTTTTTGAGATATCGGCCATTGATGGGTGGCATGTGCCTTTCTCCTTCGGCACTTATTAGTTGGTAGGATCCTCCATCGAACACTTTCTCGATGACGTATGGTCCTTCCCAATTTTGCTCGAATTTTCCCTTGGCATGTCGATTGGGGATGATCGGTCTTTTGAGGACCAACACCAATTCACCTTTCTTGAAAGCGCGGAGACAAGTCATCTTGTCATTGGCCCGTGACATTTGGGCTCGGTACAGCTCCATATTTTGCTGTACTGCAAGCCTCTTTTCTTCGAGGGCGTCGAGCTCTTCAAGCCGAAGGAGAACGTTTTCCTCCTCCGTCAACTCGTGCTGAACGACCATTCTTAAGATTGGAACTTAGACTTCGAGGGGGAGGACTGCTTCCACTCCGAAGAGCAATGAGTACGGAGTGGACTGAGTTGGAGTACAGTGCGTGGTACGATATGCCCACAACGCCTTGTGAAGTTTGAGATTCCAGTCTCTCTTGTTGGTTGAAGCATTTTTCCTCAGGAGATTGCATAGAGTCTTATTGAAGGCTTTGGTTAGCCCATTGGCTCTTGGATTATAGATGGAGGAATATCTCCAGTCTATCTTATACCGAGTAGTGAACCTTGAGACTTTGAAACTCTTTAAAGAAGGCCCGTTGTCGGAAATGATTCTTCTTGGTGTACCGAAGCGGTATAGAATATTATGCTGGAAGAACGTCAGAATATTTTCTGTCTTGACTTCTTTTAGCGGGACAGCTTCAGCCTATCTGGAGAAATAGTCAGTTGCGGACAATATGAACCGGTGGCCTTTGGATGACGAAGGATCAATTGGGCTGACAATGTCGGTGCCCCAAACTTTGAAAGGCCACGATGCCACCGTAGGATGCAACGGATTGGGATGCTTGTGAATGAAATCACCGTGAATTTGGCAGACATGACATTTCTTTGCATGCTCTCCGTAATCCCGTATCATGGTGGGCCAGTAATACCCAAGTCGTTTAATTTGAAGTCGCATCTTGGAGCCAGATTGGTGGGCACCACAAATGCCCGAGTAAACTTCTTTCATGACCTTTTGGGCTTCGGCCATTGACAGACACCTTAGCCAGAGTTGGTCATATGACCTGCGGTATAGCGTGTCATTTACAAACATGTATCGGAGAGCTCTCTTCTTCAGCTGAATCCTCGCAGATTTTCCCTCGGGCAGCTTGTCGTATCGGAAGTGCTCTATGAAGGGTTCTCTCCAATCGGGCTCGTCTTGGATGATCGAAGCTTATTCGGCAGGATTGTTCTCTTGTTCTACGCTTTCTTCTTCATGCAAAGAAACTGGAGGCAGAATTTGCCGGCTTCTGACTGTGATTAGAATTTCGTCCATGTTAGGATCAGCTAGTTCTTTAGCTAGGAGAGCGAGTATGTCGGCATTTCCGTTCAACCCTCTAGGGACTCTCATTAGCTCAATGTGAGTGAACTGTTTCATGAGTTCCACCACTCGGCTTCTGTACCGAGCTAACTCGGGTTTTTATATCTTATAGTCGCCGCTTACTTGGTTGACGACAAGCCGGGAGTCACCGTAAACCCGTAGCCAAAGGATTTCCATTTCTATGGCGAGTTCCAGACCAGCTATCAGAGCTTCATACTCAGCCTCATTGTTTGTGCGAGGCTCGGTGAGAGCAAAAGAACGTCGTAGGGTTCCCATCGATGGCGTGATGAACACCAATCCTATCCCCGCTTTTATCTGCGGGATACTTGATTTGCCGGAGCTCCTCATTGATGAGGCTCCATCGAAGTAAAGCTCCCAACATGGCTCATCATCCTCGAGGTGCAGCACTTGTTTGTCGGGTAACTCGCAATTGAGCGGTGACCCTTCTGGAACGGGATGAGCAGCGAGAAAGTCCGCAAGAGCTTGCCCTTTTACTGCTTCCTGGGGAGTATAGATTATGTCAAATTCAAGCAGTATGACAGCCCATCTCGCCATTCTACCGGCTATGCTTGCTTTGGTCATCAAGTGTTTGAGCGGGACGACCCTGTAGATCAGCATAACCCGATGAGCGAGCAGATAGTGCCTCAGCTTCTTCACAGCGAATATTAGAGCCAGGCATTGCTTTTCGATCGGGGAATAGTTGTGTTCCGCCCCGACTAGAATTCGACTGAGGTAGTAGAGGGCATTTTCTTTTCCTTCCTCGTTGTTCTGGGCAAGGAGCGCACCGAGTGATTCATCTAGCGCGGCAGTGTAGAGAATTAGCGGTTTATTTGGAATGCAAGTGGCCAGCACTAGAGGGTGCAACAAGTACTGTTTGATGCTTTCGAACGCTTCTTGACATTCGGCATCCCAGACAAAAGGAGCTCCTTTCTTCATGAGCTTTGAGAAGGACCTACATCTCCCCGATAAATTTGAGATAAACCTTCGTATATAAGCAAGCTTGCCTTGAAAAGATCTTAGCTGTGTCAAACTCTTTGGATGGGGCATCTCCATGATGGCCTTTATCTTTGATGGGTCAACTTCGATCCCCCGATGTCGGACTATAAAGCCCAGGAATTTTTCCGATGACACGCCAAAAGCGCACTTCAGAGGATTCGTCTTCAGATTGTATTCCCCCAGTCTAGTGAAAACGGTCCTGAGATCTTGGATGTGATCAGCCTTGGTTTTAGTCTTGACGACCAAATCATCAACATAGAATTCGACGACTTTATGGATTAGGTCATCAAAAATATTGGTCATTGCCCTTTGATATGTAGCACCTGCGTTCTTCAGTCCGAACGGCATCACTTTGTAACAGTATATGCCGATCGGGGTTCGAAATGCTGTATTCTTCTCATCCTTAGGCGACATTTTTATCTGATTATATCCAGACGAGCCATCCATGAGGTGAACAGCTCGTAATTTGAGGTGTCATCGACCATCATTTCCATGACCGGAAGCGGGAAATCGTCTTTAGGGCATGCCTTGTTAAGGTCCCTGAAATCGACACAAATCCGGATTTGCCCATTTTTCTTCTTTACTAGGACAATACATGCGATCTAGTTTGCATATTTCTCTTCCCTGATGAAGCCGGCATCGATGAGTTTCTTGGTTTCCTCGATGACCTTTTCTTCCAATTCTCTTCTCATTCTTCGAGGAGCTTGTTTGACTGGCTTAGCATCAGGAGATATAGCCAGCTTATGCACGGCCACTTCAGGGGAGAGGCCAGGCATTTCTTTATACGTCCACGCGAAGCAGTCGGCGAACTCATGCAGCAGGGCAATTATCCGCTCCTTCATTTCCTCTGACAGGAGTGAGCTGATGTAGGTCGGCCTTGGATTATTAGCCGTTCCCAAATTGATCTCGGTTAGTTCATCGAAGGTTGCTTGTCCGCCATCTTCGAGCTCTTGAGGAGCTTCTTCTGGCTCGGCTATCTCGTCATCATCATTTGATCTTTCGCTGGGTTCACCAACATAGATCATGTAGCATTCTTTGGAATCAGGTTGACTGAAACCTATGCCCCGTTATCTGGAATTCGTCCATCGATGAGTGCTCGGACCTGAGGCGGATGTCATAGCCCTTCATAAAACCTTGCTTCGGGCTCTGTTTGATATAACTGACATCCACATCTTTTGAAGTATTCCTGCATCTCAGGCGCATAATATCTGGGATTGAAGACAACCCTTATGCCTCTCTCATAGAGAAGGCATGCAACAGACAAATCGTCCAGGTGCACAACAAGATTTGACCCATAAAACGGGATGCCCTTCTGTCCACTTTTCCTCCCGGAAACGTAGAAAGTTTTCAGCTGGTCCACGGTAGAGACTGACAATGCATCGAGCTCTTTGCACATCCGCTCCAGCACCCTTTTGATGGCTAGGGACCCTTCTGCAACTTCGAAGGTCTCTCGTAGCTTCGTTGTTCGCACGATAGCCCGATTTGCACAGCTGTTGCAAGACGGATCCTCTTCTTCTGATTCTTCAGTGTCACTGCCTAAACGAGGGCGGATTTTGCTATCGGATGAGCCTCCAGAATCAGATTCATCCGTATCGCTACCGAAATGAGGGCGGGTTTTACGGAAGGACGGACTTCCAGCGTCGGACTCTTTTACTGTCACTGCCGAAACGCGGACGCACATGGGGGTTTCTGCTTTTGAATGTGACAGCCGGCTCAGACTTGCTTTTGAGTTTCGGGACTATTCTGTCTTTGGTCAGCTGTGGCTCAGCACTTTGGAGGTTCACAAAGTACCGTGAATCTTCATATCGGACTTCATGCACACCGAACGGCTGGATGTCTCCGTCAATGCATCTTTCTTCACCATTTTTAGTATACTTCACGCATTGATGGAGAGTTGACGGAACGATGCCATAATTGTGGAGCCACGGCTGTCCCAAGAGAATTTTATAAGACGTGTCAGCGTCGATCACGTATATCTTAGCTTCGGTTTGCAGATCCCCAAATTTTATTGGCAAAGTTATAGACCCCAGAACTTGCTGGGAGTTTTGATTGAAGCCTTGAATGACAATCCTTTCCCTTGATAGGTGTCGGACGTCCATTGACAAACTCTTCAGAGTCCGCAAGTTCATAATGTTCACTGAGGATCCCGGATCAATCAATATGCGATTAATCCGATCTCCGTCGCTGTACCCGGTCACGTAAAGCGGTCGATTATGCTCAGCTGTTCCCAGTAGCAAGTCTTCGTCCTTAAACGTAACTGCAGCGGCATGCAGAGCGTACTGGGCTTCTTTCACATTAATTTCCGCAAAGCGAGCTTGATACCGCTCAGGGTGTTGTAGAGCGTGAATGAGAACATCTTTAAGCTCTATAGCTAAGACCAAGGTATCGTAGATGCTCAGGAGAGACGGAAGCTTTCAGAGAGGAGCCAAAACATTATAGTCTACCAAGGAAGGACTTGAGGTTTCATTAGCCGGTTCTCTGCCATCTTCCTCATTAGCCACTTGTTTTTCCTTCCCTTTTGGGGTATTGCCCTGATTCGGCGGTAGAGCCCTGCCGCTTCTGAGCTGGATTTGGTTGGCCCTTGTGGCGAGCTCCTCGTCCTCTTCGGGAAAACAGAGCTCCTCCTCAGAGTCGCTGCCAAGATGGATGGCATATCAGGTCACTATAGGGATCTCTTCATTGGAGTCTTCTTCTAACTCCTCCAGAATTTCAGCCGCTTCTATAGAGAGGAACTCCTTCAATTGAATCAGAGTTCTTTCCTTCTGTTCACAGTCTTCGAGGGAATCGATATATTTTTGAATGGTCGATCTCCCTGCAGACTCTTTTTCGTGCCGAGCTGCAATTTTCTTCTTCTTGAGCTTTTTGGATTTTGAGCCTGATGGAGCCGCATTGGCAGCTGAAATGGTAGGCTTCTTCTGCCTTTCCCATTCCGTCCTGCACTCTTTCTGAAGTAGGTTTAGCATCTTCTTCGTCTTATTAGATATGTGCTTACTCCATGGAGGCCGCGGTGAGTCCGTTTCATTTCTCAGGGCAGCGGGTTCGGCTGTCTCCTCCTAGAAGGCTTCAGCTTCTGTCTGTATAAACTTGGTGGTTGCAACTTGATTGTTCACCAACACACTTTTGGACAGCTCGATCTCTCCAACCTTGTACTGCTTCTCGACCCAGTCTTTGAAAATATAGCAATTCTCAATCGCATGGCTCACTAATCGGTGGTACGGGCAATATAGAGGATTGTCGGTCATTTTTGCTTCATGAGGTCTTTTCGACTCCGGCAATTGTAGACCGTTGTTCAGGGTATCTTTGAATATCTTTCGGACCTTGTCCCTCCTGAAAGAGTAAACCTTGTTCTTTTTCCCCTCTAGGGAAGGCCCTTCTCCTCCCGGCACTGGCTTTCGAGACCGGTTGGTTTTGGATTCGCCTGCCCTTCTCTTTTCCTAATTGTCAGACGCATTGAGGACATTGGTATTGCTGGAATTACCGCTTCTACGGTTGTCGTCCCTCTTGCTTTTCCAAGTCTTGTCTTTCTGAGAGTCCGGGGGGGGGGGGGGGGACTCTTGCTTCGAGCGTTCCAGCATTTGGACTTTCTTGGTTAGCTCCTGAAATGTCTTGAGGCCTGCTGTACATAAGAACGGGACCATCCAATTGCTGAGATTCCTAACGAGGAAGCTGACGGACTGGTCCTGCTCCAGCGGTGGTTCGCACTTGACCATGAGATTACGCCATCGGGCGATAAAGTCGGTGTTGCTTTCATTCTTCCCCGGCTTGGTCCTCACAATGTCAGCAATGGAGATTTTATCACTGACACTAATGAACGTTTGCCGAAACAGAGATTCCATTTGGGCAAAGGTAACGACGGACCCGTCTGGTATACTCGCGTACCATTCGAAAGCGACACCGGTCAGGCTGTCTACAAATTGACGAAGTAGGAACACATCATTGCCCCATTGTATTTCCGCTCGATGCCTTAAAGTGGGTGACGTGCTGATTTGCATTTCCTGTCTCGTCAAATCTTCCGAACTTAGGAATGACGTAGCCGCTCGGGAACTCGATCAGATCGTACTGTGCGGGAAATGGCCGTCCACTACTGCCAATTTCTTTCTGAGGTTCAGCTTCAGCCACCAATGTTTTAACCTTGCTGGTGACAAAATCCATTATCCGATCTTGTGTTAGCGGGATAGTGCTATCTGGGGCCAAGCCATCCCTAGAAGCGGAATGTGGCCGACTTTCGTACGGCTCGACCACTCTTGGACCCAAAGGGACAGGCATCGGCTGCTTCGGATTGCCATCACCCGGCTCATGAATGGAGACTTGTGCTTGATTGGGAGGCGCTCGTGCAATTTGAGCCGTAAGCTGCATCACAACATTCGTTCGGTCGTCAATTTTCGAATGGAGCTTGGTCATCTCTTTATCTTTGCTCCCGAGCTGTTTTCGAAGCTCTTGAAGCAGCTCTTGCTCCGCGGTCCTGGGGCGGAAAGTCGGCTCTTCCTCGATGTCCGAGCTTGACTCTATATAGACTGAGGGGTCTTTCTGCCTATCATCCTCATCGAGAGGGTTTTCATCATCCAGCGGAGGCGGCTGTTCTTGGAAAGCAGCAACCACATTCAAGCCAGATTAGGCTTGGGATGTGGTGGCCCCATCCTTGCTTTTGCTGCGAAGGTTGTCGCTGGGGCGCCCACCCGCCATATAGACCATATGGATAACATATCCAGCCATCTTTTTATTATCGTCGGCTGATTTCACGGATCGCTGTCTTGACCCTTCTGTTCCGGTAACGGGAAGTCGACTGAAGGCGGCTAGCCTGGCCGAATTCTTGAATGGTGCTGACGCTTTCTTTTTGGTTTTGCCCCGCTGTTTTCATGCGGCACAGAGCGCCTGGTAAACTCTTGAAAAGATAGTGTCATATTTTTTCTGTTGAGGCCGGGACATGTCTCTTTGTAGCAACGTTCGGACCGCTGTCTTCTTGACTCTGGCGGTCATAGCATTTCTCTGAACCCACTTCAGAGGTTCGAAGGAATTGCTGATTTTTACGGCCAACTCAGCCGTCGTCGCAGGATGACTCTACACTTAGAATTTCACAAGATTCAACTTGGCCGAAGCCCTGGCCCTCTTGTTGGCTCGATACCTGAGCCGCTTCTGTCTCAGCCTTTTTGTTTTGAGCACTTGGCGGGTTACGGCTCTTCGGGAAGCTGCCGTAGACCGGGCGATGGATTTCTTTGGAGATATGCCTGATTGTGCATTTGTTGGGGTCATCGCCTGAGCTCGTCCGCAACGTTTGATGTTGCCCTTTGTACCGGAAGTCTTACCCCCAGCTGGAGCACCAAAAAGTTGTTCAGACACCGTCTTAAGTTTCGGTCGTGGTGCCTTAGCGATCACAACATTCGGCCTCTTGCCCCTTGAGACTGGCTTGGCTACCTATTTTGCCGGGATTTTTGTCAAATGAGCGCTTCCGGCAGGGTAGATGATGACGGAACCAAACTGGGGGGCAGTTCCTCCTACTGTCGACTGAGGCTTGCGTGGAGAACCACACGAGCATTGATCTTGATCACGTACGAGATCGGGGTCGCGTTGGAAGCTGAATTCGTCTTAGGAGACATTGTCGTTGAAAGTTGATTGTTGTATAAAACGAATATTATTTCAATACAAACATCGGTGTATATGTTAAATGAGTTCGAATGAACGCTTGACCCGAGATATAGGAGGAGAGAAAGGTCCCACCGGGCGTGCCAGAATCTGTAGGGTGTTTTTCGTCACCCCATTGAGATGGAAATACGCACGTGCTGGTTAGGCGCATTACAGATTCCCCCTGCCTAGGGTAGTCTGGGGTTTATTGATTGTGGCGATCCGAATCTCCGGCAGCCGCGGACTAAGCTGCCGTTAATTACCCCTCGCCTTTGGAGCGAAGGAACCTCCGATTGACGGGTCAAACAGGTCATGCAAACTCAATGTGCAGTGTTGTGTTTTGAAAGCGTTTTTAATATATCGGGGGCCCCGCGGTGTTTTTTACGGGGGTCCCGCTACCCGGATAGCGGGCTGGGGGTCAAGGGGGCTAGCAGCCCCCTTGCGGGGTACGGGGCATGTATTTTTAGTATGGAGTACATGTAAAATGAGGGGGAAATGGCGTCCAAAGGATGCGTGAGCGCCAGCGCCTCAAGTGCCTAGTACACCGGCGCTGGGCGATGGCGCTAGCGCTTGGGCGCTTGGGTTAGCGCTAGGCGCTTGGGCGCTGGCGCTAGCGTGTTGGGCGCTGGCGCCTCACATGCCCGGCACTTGGGCGCTCGGGCGCCAGCGCCTGACGTGCCCAGCACGTGGGCGCTCGGGCACTAGCGCTTTGGGTGCTAGTGCCTCACGTACCCGGCACATGGGCGCTCGGGTGCTAGCACTTTGGGCGCTAGCGCATCACGTGCCCGGCACGTGGGCGCTTGGGCGCCGGCGCTAGCGCTTTGGGCGCTAGCGCTTTGGGCACTAGCGCCTCAAGTGCCCGGCACGTGGGCGCTTGGACGCCAGCGTTAGCGCTTTGGACGCTAGCGAAAGGAAGGGGTCTTTACCTCCAGAAATAGGAGTTAAACTCCAAAAAAGGGTTTTGAGTGGAGTTAAACTCCAAAAGATCTGGATTAGGAGTTAAACTACTTTGAGGATTTGGGTCTTGGAGTTGAACTCCCTAAAAATCTTCAGAGGTTCTTCTCTCTTAAGCCTGGGATCTTCTCTTGAGCCTTGGATCTTTTCCAAAGTGGGATTTTCGGAGATGGATCTCCTTCTTCCTCCTCTTTGTAGGCCGGATCTTGGAGAACAAGAGGGGTGAGATTTTAAAAATCTCCCCTTTTTGAGATCTAATGGAAGATCTGAGCTCCCCTTTATGGGTTTTGTGGTGAAAAACTATTTATTTTTGGAAAAGGAAGAGTAAAACTCTTGATTTAATTCAAAAGAAAGAAGAAGGTTTAGAACCTTGAGGAAGGAGAAGGAGACACATATCTTGATTTTTTTTAGAGAGGGAAAAAGGTCTTTAGATATTTTCATCATGTTTGCCTTTATAGGCTACACACTTTACATATAGCCCCTTGAGCTTTACAAAATGATATTTTGCCCATCTCATGACTCATGTGCTCATTTTTTTTGCACATAAGCCATGAATTTTACAAAAATTTGGCTTTATGCCCATTTTTCTTACATTTATTCATAAAATAAAAAAAAGGAAATACACCAAAATTATTTATTACAAAATTTTTATTTTGGTATGGGGGAGGCCGGTGGCTTCATGTTTGGGCTCGACCCGGGCATTAGCCCACTTGACCTTGGCTTGGGCCCACTTGGCTTAGGGTTGTCTTTGACTTTGAATTGGTCAACCGGGGTGTAAATTTTGACCCCAACATACATCACCGGGTACTGCGATGATCAGAGGATAAATAGAATCCTCATCGACAACAGTTCCTCGATCAACCTGCTAAACGTTAAAGTGCTCAAGTGGCTGTCTATGGACGTACGATACCTTCGACAAGAGAAAATCACTATCTCCGGATTCGAATCCCAATCTTCAAGAACGCTGGGGTCCATAGTGTTGACATTCCGCTTTGGAAAACCCGTCATAGACGTCAAATTTCACGTCATTGAAGCAAGACCTGCTATAAAGCTTTACTGGGTAGACCTTGGTCACAACAGTATGGCGTCATCCCTTCTACATAACATCAGTGTATGAATTATTTCAAGGATAGCTATGAGCACACCATCACAGGGGAGCTTAACCCGTTCTCGGTAAACGAAGTGCAGAAATATAAAGATGCAAAGTACATCTTGTTGGACTATGAAGATACAGAGAAGTGCGACGATCCCAAGGACAAACAAGTTCAAGTGGCGATCATCCCGATCTTTAGAAGTGACTCTAAAGAAGAAGAAAAAACAATATTCGTGGGACATCCTCCCAAGGAATCTGACAAACTAAGCTCGTCGGCTCCTATCCCGATCTTCAGCAGCGAATCGGAGGAAGACGATGATATGGTTTTCTCCATTCATCCGTGGGTGAAGGTCCCCGATGAAGCCGATCGAGCCCTGCATATTACAATGGCTCTGTCGCATCATTATAAAGAGCTCGATGCACTCGGTACCTACAGCGTGCAAGAGTTAGTAACCTTCCACGTGCCTCCCAGACGTAAAAGAGAAAAGGCGATTCTCTTTTATAAGTCAAAAGGAACCAAAGTGGAGAAAAAAATTTGGCACGGACTCGAGCCAAATCTCGATAGGTTGCAACCGATCTCTATATCAAGATACTATATAAAGAGCTTGAAGGAACTCCTTCATCAGCAGGGAGTACCGTTCGAACAGACCGCCCGTCAGGCCCAGTATTTCAAGAAGATCTGGTAAGTGCCAGGGACTCACTAACCAGTGTCCCATGGAAAGTTTGATACTACGGGTTTGGACTATGTCCGACCGAAGAAGAAGAAGCGAGCTCACGGTTGCTATGTTTTAAAGAAAATGGAGGAAGCTTGGATAGCAAACAACTCAGCTGAGCAAGGTGAAGAAACCTCGCAAAGTACTATATCCGGATCATCTGAATTGCCACTCGGGTCGCTGATGAAAGAAGTGATTCGGGAGTTTGATGTAACGGCCCTATACAAAGGGTTATTCAATTACCCCTGAGCAGGCGATATAATGAAGCTCCGCAAAATATTGCGACTCTGCCGACAGGGGACCTCACTGAGAAGCTGATGAGAGAAACTTATCAAATGGGTCAGACAGCTTTGTATGAAATAGCCAGAAGATCGCACCCAAGTAGGCAGTCTTTAGGAGAGACGAGCCATGATCCTCATCCTCGATAGATACCCATACCTTCCTCTAAAAATAAAGGAGTTCAAGGTGGCTACATTGAAGACAGGACGCCATCCATGTTCAAGCCGCAAGGTCGCTCAACCATATCTCTTAAAGAAAGAATGGGACAGGGGTATTCCTTTTCCCGGGTTAAGACGAGGAAAATATTTAACCTCACCATAAAGCACCAGATGTTAACGCTGCCTCATGAAGCTAATGCTTTAGATCATCCTGACTATTGTCCCTACCATTGGGTCATTGGTCATCCGATCGAAAATTGCTTCATCTTCAAGAATTGGGCGGAAGACCAGTATAGGAAAGGCAAGTTCACGCTGAGTGACAACTAGAAAGTGGAAGCTCCATAAAAGCATGAGCCAATGCGAGACAACCCTACCAAGTAAAGGCGTAGCCAGCCTAAAAAGCGGGAGCTCACCCACTCTTGCCACATGATAAGACTCCTTAATGAAAAGGAGGATGAAGATACACTTCAGTGCCTTGACTGCTTCACAAATGAAGAAGAGGAAATCTCGTAGCTGCAGCCAGCGCCAAGAGAGCTAGAAGACGGGATCCATACTACTGCTGAAGAATTGAAAAAGATAAACTTGAGAACCGAAGAAGATACTCGACCCACGTTCATCAGCGAGCTACTGTCGGATGAACAAGTAGCTTGTCTAAAAGTAGTACTCATGGAGTACAAAAGCTGCTTCGCATAGAATTACTCCGAGATGCCAAGTCTCGATCCAGATGTAGCAGTTCATAAATTGGTCATATCACCAGAAATAAAGTCTGTCAAGCAAGCGCCAAGAAGGATGTGGCTTGAACTTGAGATGAATATCAACACCAAATTCAAGAAACTCATAGACTTCGGCTTCATCCAGGAGGTCCAATACCCCGACTGGATCACCAATAACGTCCTTGTAATGAAGAATAATTGGATTGTTCGCATCTGCGTAGACTTTCGAGACCTCAATAAGGCGTGCCCGAAGGATGACTTCCCCATGCCAGTCACAGAACTGATGATCGACAACACGTCTACCCATGAGGTCTTCTCCTTCAAGGACGGATCGTCAGGATACAATCAGATAAAGATGGATCCCGAAGATCAGAAGCATACGACTTTCCGCACACCGTTAGGTATATACTGTTATAAAGTCATGCCTTTCAGACTAAAGAATGCTGGGGCGACATATCAAAGAGAAATGACTAATATATTCAACGACTTGATACATGACATCGCTGAATGCTACATCGACGATCTCGTAGTCAAGAGCATATCGTATGAAGAACACTTGGAGCATTTAAGGACGGTCTTCGAGTGCCTTCGAAAATACAACCCGAAGATGAATCCGCTGAAATGTGCCTTCGGAGTCTCATCTGGAAAGTTTCTGGGTTTTATAATCCACCACCAAGGGATAGAAATTGACCCCTCTAAGATCAGGGCAATTATAGAAATGCCCCATCTAAGGAATATCAAACAACTACGATCTCTCCAAAGAAAACTCTCCTATATCCGACGGTTCATCGTCAACCTCTCTTGAAATGCCGTCCATACAGCCATCTGATAAAGAAAAGCATCCCATTCATATGGGATCAGAAATGTCAACAAGAACTGGAGGAAATCAAGCAATATTTGCAGAATCCCCCAGTCTTGGCCGCTCCAGTTAAGGAAAATCCTCTTATCCTCTATACAACCGCCCTTGGTAGTTCTCTAAGCACGCTGTAGGCACAAGAGAACGATTAAGGAAAGGAGAGGGAACTATACTACTTAAGTTGAGTCCTGATAGGAGCAGAAAGCAATTACTCTCCTATCGAAAAGTATTTCTTGGCGTTGATCTTTGCAGTCATAAAGCTCAGACACTACGCCCTGGCGCATGAAGTCTATCTCATATTGAAGGTGGATCCCCTCAAGTACCTTGTGTCTAAATTTATAGTGACCAGGAGGCTCGCTAAGTGGGCCCTTCTGCTGTTGAAGTTCATGATTATTTATTGTCCCCTCAAGGCGATAAAAGGACAGGCCATCGCTGACTTCCTTACAGAACATCCGATTCCGGCCGACTCTCCGTTAAATAGTGAGCTACTGGATGAATATGCATTCAACATAAATGAAGAGATAGAAGAAATCGAAAAACATCGTTGGGAACTATACTTCGACGAACGATCTTCAATGAAGGCATGGAAGAGGAACACCACAATAATCAAAGCCGGGTAGGTCATATCTTCGTGACTCCGCAAGGTGGGATACTCGACTATGCCTTCTCGTTGACGAAACCAAGAACCAACAACGAGGCTGAATATGAAGCTCTCATTGCCGGTCTCAAAATCTTGATCGACATGCGCATCGAGGATCTCGTCGTATACGGAGACTCGCAGTTAGTCGTCAATCAAGTGAATGGAGACTACAAGAAATGCAAGCCGAAGCTAATAAGATACAACAAAAGGGTACAACAACTGCTAACACGGATTCCTTTTTGTGTCCTGGAAAGTGTGTCATGAGCGGAAAACAGCAAAGCAGATGCATTAGCAAAACTTTCCAAAGAAATGGCAGATGAAAATCTCGACAATGTAAGGATCACTGTCCGAAGCCGCAAGATCCTATCGCCAGCCGAATTTCCTTCGGAGTCTCCAATGGAAACGCCTGAAGAAGAAAAAAAGATAGTTGGAGAAAAGGTCTCCAAGTCGAAAAAGAAGAAGATGATGAGGATTGGAGGCAAGTCTTTATAGACTACTTCAAGTCCCAACGGATGCCTGAGGATGCATCGCAAATGCACCATCTCATCTAACGAGAATTTTCTTTTTCCCTAATCGATGGAACTTTATACAAAAGGTCCTTCAATCATATATGGCTGAGGTATCTAGGTCCACAGGAAACCAAAAAGGTCATCCAGAAAATCCACGACGGCCTTTGTGGGTCCCATCAAGCGGGCCCTATGATGCAATTAAAAGTCAAAAGGAAGGGTTACTACTATCCCGCGATGATTCGAGATTTCAACGAATATGCGAAGCGATATCATTCATGCCAAATACAAGAGGATTTTATACATCAGCATCCCAATCCGCTGCAACCGACCATAGTTAGCTGGCTGTTCGAGATGTGGGGAACCGATATCATCGGCCCCATTGAACCGGCGTCATCAAGAGGGCATCGCTTCATCTTGGCGACAACTGACTACTTCTCCAAATGAGCATAGGCGATTCCGTTGAGAGAAGTAAAAACGGAGAATATCCTCCACTTCTTCAAAATACATGTGATATACCGGTTCGGAGTTCCATAGCGCATAATCTCGGAAAATGAACCAGCTTATAGAAGCCACAAAATAAGCCGCTTCGCCAAGCAACATAAGATAGACTAGAGATATTCCTCTGTTTATAACTCTCGAGCCAACGGTCTAACTGAAGCCTTCAACAAGACGTTGACAAAACTCATAAAGAAGATGGTGTCCAATAATAAAAAGGACTGGCACGAAAGGCTGCATGAAGCTCTTTGGGCATACCGAACAACATTCCAGACAGCCACAAAGACAACACCTTATGCCTTGGTGTTCAGAGCCGAAGCAGTGCTCTCGCTGGAAATAGAATTTCCCTCGCTAAGGATAGAAGTTCACCATGAGCT
This sequence comes from Agapanthus africanus, assembly GCA_030015575.1. Classification (NCBI taxonomy): domain Eukaryota; kingdom Viridiplantae; phylum Streptophyta; class Magnoliopsida; order Asparagales; family Amaryllidaceae; genus Agapanthus; species Agapanthus africanus. Next base: position 354,487,368 of record CM057351.1, read on the forward strand.
TATGGATGAAGATAACGCTCACCTCCTGCTCGAAGAACTTGATGCACTTAACAAAACCCGTCTCGCAGCACAGTAAAGCCTGGAAGCCTATTGAGCAAGGATAAGCCAAGCATGTGAAAAATTGACCAGACCGAGGACATTCCGCCAAGGTAACTCGTACTGGTTATCGAAAGACCTATGATCCCCAACCACGCAAAGCGTAGGAAGTTCGAGCTGAATTACGAGGGCCCGTATGTTATAGAGGATCTCTACCAAGGTGGAGCTTACAAACTCATGGATATGTATGGAGAAAGAATATATCGACCGATAAACGGTCGATTTCTCAAGAAGTATTATGCATAAGGGGTTACGACTTAGGTCAATGATAAATGATGACGCCTATGTCTACTCCTTATTTTCCTAAGTCAAAACTCCGAGAGCCAACCACTTCGCCCCAAACACGGAGATGTTGAACCGAGATGTCCTTAAACTAATACGTTGTACCATGCTTAAGAATATTGGACCGAAATGTCCTTAAACTAGTATATCATCCCTAACACGGGAATAGTGGACCGAGATGTCCCTAAATTAATATGTTCCCCTATGTATGATGATGTTGGATCTGAAAGTGTGTCTAAGCACCTCTACTAGGTTTCCACATGTATCAAGTATGCAATTTTAAAAATCTAGAGGTCTAAGCAACACTAACCTAGAATCGAACAAGAAAATTAGGGTTTGATAGCAAGTAAACAAGCTTTATACTAAGTGAATAGAGAATACAACCTTTGTAGACCGGTCCTTCACTTCTAAAGCTCCAAGTAGTAGTCCCTTAGCTCTAAGTAATGGTCTCTAGAACTCTTTTTAGGCTCCACTTGGTGAAAGGAACGAGCTTGCTTCGTCGTCTTCGTGGCTGAAGATGATCCACCTTGAGTTACTCTAACTCAAACTACCTCTACACTAATGAAAGAACTAGTGAAACAAACAACCTAATCTAATAGGCTAGATGAGATATGGTTGATGAAGTGGGAATTTTGCTCACTTTAGAATTCTTTTTCTCTTTTTCCTTTTCCACTCAAGAAAATCTAGAGAAGGAAGAAAATGAACTTGGGTGAGGAAAATATCTCAAGTGAGTAATGAGAGAGTTAACCATGGGATAAAGATAATGGTTGGGTGATCAAAATATCTAGAGTACAAACAAAATAAGTAGGATGAGTCATGGCTTCTACATTCTTCTACAAGCATCTAAGCCATGCTCATTTCCAACTCATTTCTTATTTTCCTCTTAATAAATAATCACCCAAATAATGTTTAGTCTTGGTGTGAGTCTCATACACCCATGTTCTATGTATAATCCACCATGACACAATATATAAATACATATATTAATATATATCACATATATATTAAATGTGTTTCAAAGAGAAGAAAATCTTTGGTGAGCTAATATTAGTTAATATATATTTATATATCAAATATATTAATATATATCAAATTATTAAATCTACACTTGATTCAATAATCCGGTTATATCATATATAACTGACAGATATCATTTATATGTATATCACATTATCGAATCAACACTTGATTCAATAACCCGGTCATATCACATATAACCGACAAATATTCAATACTTAAATCAACACTTGATTCAATAATCCGGTCATATCATATATAACCGGCCAGTATCAAATATATATACATATAACATATCATTGGATCAACACTTGATTCAAAAATCCGGTTATATCACATATAACCTAATCGATATCTCATATCGCGAGATTAGAATACGGTATCACATACTTATATTTAATCAAGCTCCCGCACATATCACCATATGTGCCCTACTTCGTTTTGCTTGAGCTAGGAAAGCTCTGTGTGGGACTCTAAAGACTCGTCAATATGTCAGCAGCAGGTAATGATCACATCAGTCACCCACAAGCCGTCAGCGGTACTAGCTGGACGTAACGGCTACACAGGTATTAAGAGAATAGAAGATCAACAAGCAAGCTTGTCCAAACTCCCGCAAAGCCTATAAGCAACACTTACCGTACAGTCTGGTCTCTTCGTCTGATATGTCGCATATCAAGTCTATGGGTGGAATCGTCAGACCCCGGTAACTTGATAAGTCATTCCTATGTGTCGCTTATAACCGTTCGAGAAACTACTAGTAACACTTACCAGTAAATCTCATCAACCCTGGCCAGGGACTTGCTGTTATAGCCAATCGAGCATAGCGCAACATCAATTCCCTATACCGGAAGAGACGAAACCCCTCCTATCGCTCATTGCCTCCATGTGACTTGGGAATGTACCCAAAATCCACCTATTTGCATGACTCCTTTGAGCCGTGGTAGGGAGGAAATCAAAGCACAGTGGGAACCACATAAGACTCTATGACGATCTCGGGCCTATAGACTAACCTGTACCAGTGTCACCAGAGAACTTCTATCTGATGATAGGTATGGTACCAACTAGGAGATCTCACCGAGTCATGTTCGGTGTACCTATTCTCTAATGAGCACATGTGTACAATCTTTGATGTCAAACATCAATGGTTGTGGGATCAACTATCGCTCCCATACAGGGTCAAGAAACGTACACACTAGTCTACTGTGGAATATCGATACCCTGTCTCGATATCCCCTCAACTAGGAACTGTTAAAGGATGTGCTTGTGGACTACTCAAGCCCCACTGGTATGATCTGCATCATAGTCCTGGTAGTCAAGCAAACATCCTAAGGTCTTTATCAACATGTATCAGAGAGACAGTATAATAATACTAGTGTACATGTTAAGATAAAAAGCAACCAGATAGTATATTATCATGTCGAGCAAGAAAGTCCTTTATATATATGTCCAAGTATCCACTATATCATATAATAATGGCCTCTATGACATACATATTCCTAACAGGGTCGAAATGTCCCTAAACTAGTATATCGTCCCTAGCACGGGAATGGTGAACCGAGATGTTCCTAAACTAATAAGCTCCCCTATGCACGATAATATTGGACCGAAATGTCCCTAAACTAGTATATCGTCTCTAACACGGGAATGTTGGACCGAAATGTCCTTAAACTAGCTCATCGCCCTGAAAAAGGGGATGTTGGACCAAAATGCCTATATCGTCCCTAACACTAGAATGTTGGACCGAAATGCCTTTAAACTAGCTCATCGCCCCGGATAAGGAGATGTTGGACCGAAATGTCCCTAAACTATTGCATCGTCCATAACATAGGAATGTCGGACCGAAATGTCCTCAAATTAGCTGATCGCCCCGAACAAGGAGACGTTGGACCGAAATGTTCCTAAACTAGCTCGTCGTCCCGAACACGGGAATGTTGGACCGCGATGTCCCTAAACTAATATGCTCCTTAAGATCGACATTGCAACTTAAGTCCCACTGGCAAAAATTGCAACTCAAGTCTTACCTACAAGGCTGCACCTGAAGTCCCACTGGCTATGAAGCTCCACCAATGATGCATGGTATGTCCATAAGCAAAAGGGTCACGAATGAAAACCCGAAAGGACCCCGTGAGTAAAAACTGCAGGACTGCTAGTGAGCTTGTGAAAACCCAAAAAGGCGCAAACTCATAAAAATAATAATAACACACTTGAAAAATGCTCTCAACTTGCAAGGAGAACACAAAGTGAGATCCTTACGACTCACAAAGGTGAAAGACACTTGGGAATGTTAGGAATATGTATGCCCTAGAGGCCATTATTGTATGATATAGTGGATGCTTGGTCACACACACACACACACACACACACACATATATATAGGACTTTCTTTCTCGACATGATAGTATGTTATATGGTTGCTCTTTATCTTAACATGTACACTTGTATTATTATACTGTCTCTCTGATACATGTTGATAAAGCCCTTAGGATGTTTGCTTGACTACCAGGACTATGATGCGGATCATACTACTGGGACTTGTGTAGTCCACAAGCACATCCTTTAATTGTTCTTAGTCGAGGGAGTATCGAGACAGGGCATCGATATTCCAGAGTAGACTAGTGTGTACGTTTCTTGACCCTGTAGGGGGCGATGGTTGATCCCATAACCATTGGTGTTTGACATCAAAGATTGTATACAGGTGCTCATTAGAGAATGGGTACACCGAACAGGACTCGCCGAGAACTCCTAGATGGTACCATACCTATCGTCAGATAGAAGTTCTCTGGTGATAATGGTACAGGTTAGTTGACCCGAGATCGTCATAGAGTCTTGTGTGGTTCCTACTGTGCTTTGATTTCCTCCCTACCACGGCTCAAAGGAGACGTGCAAACAGGTGGATTTTGGGTACAATCCCGAGTCACATGGAGGCAATGAGCGATAGGAGGGGTTTCGTCTCTCTCGGTATAGGGAGTTAATGTTGTGCTATGCTCGATTGGCTATAACAGTAAGTCTCTGGCCAGGGCTGATGAGATTTACTGGTAAGAGTTATCAGTAATTTCTCGAACCGTTATGAGCCATACATCGGCACGACTTATCAAGTTACTGGGGTCTGACGATTCCACCCTAAGACTTGATATGCGACATATCAGACGAAGAGACCGGACTGTACGGTAAGTGTTACTTATAGGTTTCATGGGAGTTTGGACAGGCTTGCTTGTTGATCTTCTATTCGCTCAATACCTGGGTAGCCGTTACGTCCATCTAGTACCGCTGATGGATTGTGGGTAACTGATGTGATCATTACCTACTGCTGGCGTATTGACGAGTCTTTAGAGTCTCACATAGAAGTTTTCTAGTTTAAGCGAAACGAAGTAGGGCACATATGCTGATATGTGCAGGGGACTTGATTAAATACGAGTATGTGATACCGTATTCTAATCTGGCAATAATCTGATATCGATTAGGTTATATATGATATGACCGGATTATTGAATCAAGTGTTGATTTGATAATGTGATATACAGATAAATGATATTAGTAGGTTATATGTGATATAACCGGATTATTGAATCAAGTGTTGATTTAATAATATGATATATATTTATATTTGATATAATTATATATTAACTAATATTATTGCTCACTAATTATTTGCTTATCTTTATATATATATATATATATATATATATATATATATTGAATCATGGTTGATTTTCTCTTTTGAGAAAATAGAAAATGAGGTGGAAAATGGGGAGACTTTTGAAAGGAATGGGGTGAAGTATGGCTAGATGAATATTTTATTCATCTTACTTCACTATTGAAGCATGGCTTCATTTTATTATTGAGAAAAAATTGATGCTTCAATAAGGGTGAGTTTGTAAAAGCCATTCTAGACTTGCATTTTCTACACTTGTTCTTTTTCTTACTTGAGCTCATTTGCTCTCTAGCTCTCACCATCTTCTTCACCTCCACCTCCAAACTCAATCCCTCACATGAGTTGTGATCCCTTAAGCTTGTGAGAACCCTAGTGAGCAAAAAACACCCATATTTCACCATCCTACACTAGATTAGCACTTTGGTGTAGTTTGTTTCCTTCACTAAAGAGTTTAATGAAGAGGTAGCTTGGATTAGTGGAGCTTCGGGTGGATTATCTTTGGCACGAAGATCGTAAAGGAAGCTCGATCCAACTTCAAGTGGAGTCGCGTGGACTACTACACGGAGCTTGTGAAGTGAAGGACTCGATCTACTAGGTTGTAATTTCTTTCACTTACTTTAGTTTAGTTGATATCAAACCATAAACCCTAATCATCTAGTTTAACTTGTTTAGTGTTAATTAGCACCCCGAAATTTTTTTAATTAGCATGCTTGATGCTAGTAAAACCCAGTGGTGGTAATAAACACTTTCATGGTATCAGAGCCAAAGCAAGAAGATTATATGATGTACTTAAAACAAAACAACTCCGAAACTGTAACCCTAGAAACCAAGTTTCTGTCGATTTCAAAACGGTCTCTGAAATTTTTTTAAACAGTTGCAGAATGTTATATATGATATAACTAGAATACAAAAGAAACGTGAAACCAAGACTCCAAAATTCAACCAGCCAAAACCCATGAAATACCGGCCTCGCCGGCCGAACGTTTAAATTTTGGTCTCGTATTTTTCCTGTGGTCTGTTCACTTGTTTTGGGGTCTCATGTTACGGTTTGATTTATCCAAGATTGCATATGATGTTATCTTTCTGTTAGGGCTAATCGGAGTGTTTCGTAGTCGTAATTTAACATCGTTTCTTGAATACTCGCCGGATAACTGTACCAGGTAGCCACACCCCATAGCCCCGACCAAGTGACTTTAGGAGAACCCCGTTGCCAAAAGCATCCACTCGGGTGCTCGCGGCCACGGTGTTCCGCCTAAGTGCACTTGGTCGACGGCATCGGGGGTGCGGCCATCTACTAAAATTCCCGACGAGTATTCGATCGAGTAGTCGGGAATCTTGTTGAATTACCCTACTAAATTATTGAAAAGTGTTTTCGAATTGAGACTAAAATGCAAGGTTTATAAGTTAGGCATGAAATTCGAAATATGAGATATTCCGGGTTTATGATGTCTAAGGAAATGCGGATTCTAATTATTATAGTTTTTCATTTCTTTTCTGCGACCGTAAGTGTAATATGTGGGGTATCCTAAATCTCGTTGCTATATGTCAACGACTTCGGGATACGCATATTTACTTACGTTGATGACATGCGATGTTATGTGTTGCTGTAATATGTTATATTGTATCGTCGTGATTGAATAGCCAGGGTTTTTTATGTAAGATGGGAGTTTTTCAATTTTCATTCATGTAAAATTTATATGTAATATTCTTTTATTGGGACACTTCCGGGTTGAGGATGATGTCACCATTGATGTATATTATTTACTTTTCCGCATTAGGATAGACCCAAGGCGGGAAGCACAAGTAACCGGGTTCTAGAGTCCAGTGGGAGACCATCTCGAGGAATCGAGACAAGGTCTCCTAACTCTAGAATTGGCAAGGTTTCTTGCCGCTCTCGTAGGGGTCTAGGGATATGGGTTTGGCTATTCATCACGGCTGTGGAATCCGTGTTTTTCATTATTGGATTAATTTAAAACACGGACCTCCTAGTATATCCAATATTTCATATGTTGACTTCTGCTGCTTGGTTCTGTGATGTGATCATATAACTATGTGAGACGAATGCTATATTATATATATGATATATAATAAATGTTTCTTATGTTTTGCACCCGCGCTAGTCGAACTCCCGCTCTGCCGTTAGTTAAGTAACCTAACGGTGCATGACAGGGCCCTGTGGCGAATGCGAATGGCATAAGCGTACATTCTATTTTCGTTTCTTTTCTGTGAATGTTTAGGAAACATTAAATGATGGGATTTCATTAATGAGATTAATGAAAAGATAAGAAACCTAAAGATGTTGTAGAATCAAATTTTTCAAAAAGGTAGCACTAGTTCTTGCTTTGCATTGTGGTATTCCTTGATGGATATCCAGCACCTCACTCGATGAGGAAAGAGCTGAGATCCCTTCACCGGGAGTGACCTCTTTAGCAAAACTAGCAAATGCTACAACCCACTTGGTTTAGTTTGATAGCTTCTCTAGTTCTTGCTTTGCATGGTGGTATTCCTTTATGAATATCCAGCACCTCATTCGATGAGGAAAGAGCCGAGATCCCTTCACCAGGAGTAACCTCTTTAGCAAATCTAGCGAATACTACCACTTACTCGGTTTGTTTTGAAAACTACTCGATTTTAAAAGCGGAGCTTAAACCACTCCTTTTCAAAATCACTAGATTCTACAACGATATTAAGTTCATTACGCTAAAGGTTTTCTTAAAAACCAACGTAACCCTATGTCATTTCAGATAAGTGCTATTTAGTGTTCGTGCTACGTTTGTTGGCCTTCATCAAGGCGTAGTGTGGGTAGCTGATTAGTGCTTATCTGCAGCATGTGATGCGGTTGGATTAGGGTAATCGTGCAACTTTGTTGGCCTTTGTCAAGGGTCGTGCGGGTGGGTTTAATTCAATCAAGAAATGAACGGGTTGAACTTGACTAGCGGCCTATGGTTTGTTGGCCTTCGTCAAGGTCATAGGACGCTAGGGGTAAAGGCAATTATCGAGAATTTCAAGTGTTGAAATTTGCAATGAGATTGCATACCATCTATATGATAGTTGGATCCCGATACCCACTGCGAGTAAGAGTTACTTCTGGGAGAGTTTTCCACTTTACAATTAGCCGATAAAGTAGGTGTCTAAGAAAGGTGTTAACGGGGTTATGCCCCTACGGAAACGAGGTTATTTAATTAGTTCCATGCGAAAGTATGGGGAGACTCCCTCGGAGTACCAATACCTAACTGGCCGAACGATTGTCAAACTTGTAGGGTGTAATTAATCCCGGCTAATCTTACCTTTTAGGGTTTGAAGTAAGATTTGATAAAAAACAGTGGGAGCCATCCTGATTAGATAAGATAATAACCAATCTAATCTTGCAAGAGCGCACGCTAAAGTGTTTCTTCTCTCTCTCTCCAGGTAGTGACCATGACACGCCTTAATCAAGATAATAATATTGATGTATTGACCGAACCCACATATTATACTGGGCTAGAAAACATTGGTTCTGATCTATCTTATAAAAGTCATAAGTCTGAGCAAGGAATAGGGGAATACCAGGATTCCCACGCCACCCGTACGAAGAATGAGCATGCTGATGCATCGTCTTCGGGTGTGTTCATTACCGAGAACTGTTTCTCAGTTTGCTCTACGTCCTGGGTATTAGATACCGGATCAGTATCCCACGTATGTAATTTGTTACATGGGCTAAGAAGAGGTAGAGAACTGGGAAAAGGTGATATGTCTCTAAAAGTAGGGAATAGAGCAATTGTTGCAGCCAAAGCAGTTGGCGAATATCACCTTGTATTACCAAGTGGTATTACAGTGATTCTGAACAACTATTATTACGTACCAAAAATGATGTGCAACATTATATCAGTATCTTTATTACATAAAGAAGGATATAATTTTGTATTGGAGGATAATGTTATGAACATTTCCTAAATTAAGTGTTGATTGGGTTTGGTACGTTATGCAACAGTATATACGTTTTAAATCAAATCATAGTTCTAAACATACAGAACAACACAAGAAGAAAAGTTCAGAAATGAACGAAGCCTTCTTGTGGCACTGTAGACTAGGTCATATCAATGCGATAATGCTAGCTAAGTTGCATAAAATGGATATTTGAATCCGTTCGAATTTACATCTTATGAAACTTGCGAGTCATGTCTAAAAGGTAAGATGACCAAAACTCCGTTTACTGGACACGGAGAAAGAACTACTGAACTCTTGGGACTGATACATAGTGATGTATGTGGTCCTATGTCTACACATGCCAGGAATGGTTCCTCGTACTTTATTATATTCACCAATGATCTCTCAAGATACGGACATGTGTTCCTGTTGAAACATAAGTCTAAAACTTTTGAGAAATTCAAGGAGTATAAGTGCGAAGTAGAGAACCAAACGGGTAAAAGTATTAAAATCCTTCGATCTGATTGGAGAGGAGAATACTTAAGCACGGAGTTCCTGGATTATTTAAAAGAGAATGGGATTCTCTCTCAGCTTACTCCTCCGTATACACCACAGCACAATGGTGTATCGGAGCGTAGGAATCGCACCCGATTAGATATGGAGCACTCTATGATGAGTACTGCTGAGTTACCTATTTCTTTTTAGGGTTATGCGCTTGAGACAACCGCACACCTATTGAATATGGTTCCCAACAAATCTGTACCTACCACTCCATATGAGATATGGATAAGGAAGAGACCATGTCTTAATTTTATTAAGACATAGGGTTGTCCGGCTTATGTTAAAACGCAAAATCCAGACAAGCTCGAGGCAAGGTCGGTTCTGTGAAAGTTTGTAGGATATCCCAAAAATTCGCGAGGGTATATCTTTTACCACACCGAGGAACAAAAAGTGTTTGTTTCTCGACATGCCGCCTTTTTAGAAAATGAATTTTTTGTGAAAGAAATTAGTGGAAATGAGGTAGAACCGGAAGAAGTTCCGGCTACACAAAATGTTACTGACGATTTGGTAGAACCGGAGGATCCAATAGTACCCAACGAACCATAGCCACTCCGCAGATCTAGTAGGATTCCTCATCCACCTGAGAGATACTATGGTTTTCTCATAGACGGTGGGAGCGAGGATTGCATCATGGAAGATGATGACCCAACTAATTTCGAACAGGCCATCACAAGAAGAGACTATATGAAATGGCTGGATGCTATGCGATCCGAGATGGAATCCATGTACACCAACAAAGTATGGACTTTGGAAGTTGCTCCTGAAGGGGTAAAACCCATCGGGAGCAAGTCGATTTTTAAGAAGAAAATTGGTGTAGATGGAAAAGTTGAGACTTTCAAAGATAGACTTGTAGCAAAAGGTTTTCGTCAATGGCCTGGTGTCGATTATGATGAAACCTTTTCTCCAGTAGCTATGCTTAAGTCCATCAGAATCTTACTTGCCATTGCTGCATACCATGACTATGAAATCTGGCAAATGGACGTCAAGACCGCTTTTCTAAATGGTGATTTAGAAGAGAGCATGTACATGACACAGCCAGAGGGCTTCATAGACAGTGGGAGCAGCGGAAGCGTGTGTAAGCTTCTTAAATCAATCTACGGATTAAAGAAGGCATCGCGGATATGGAACATCTATTTCGATGAAGCTATCAAAGAGTTTGACCTCATCAAAAACATAGATGAACCTTGTATATACAAAAAGGTTGTAGAAAGTAAGGTTGTCTTCCTCGTATTGTATGTGGATGACATACTCTTGATAGGAAACGATGTTCTTATGCTACACTCGGTCAAGCTCTTCTTATCACACAAGTTCTCCATGAAAGATCTTGGTGATGCCTCCTACATCCTGAGGATTAAGATCTATAGAGATAAATCTAAACGAATGTTGGGATTATCCCAATCTAGGTGCATAGACACCATACTAAAGAGGCTTAGTATGGAAGATTCTAAGCGTGGTAATTTACCCGCTTTCTCAGGAATCACTCTCTCCAAAGAGATGTCTTCCAAGACTGATTTGGAAAGGGCTCGCATACAAGGGATACCCTATTCTTCTGCAGTTGGATCAATCATGTATGCGATGTTATGTACCAGACCGGATGTAGCTTACTCACTAGGAGTAGTGAGTAGGTATCAATCAGATCCTGGGGAGAAGCACCGGATAGCTGTGAAGAACATTCTTAAGTACTTGAGAAAGACTAAAGAATTGTTCTTGGTGTATGGTAACAGAGAACTCCAGGTGGAGTCCTTTACCGATTCGAGCTACCAGAGTGATAAGGAAGACAATAAGTCAGTCTCGGGTTTTGTCTTCACCCTCAACGGAGGGGCAGTATGTTGGAAGAGTTCCAATCAAGATACCGTAGCAGACTCGACGATGGAGGCTGAATACATCGCTGCCAACGATGCTGCCAAAGAGGCTGTCTGGATGAAGAAGTTCATAGCTGAACCTGGTGTGGTTCCAACCATTGAGCATTCAATACCTGTGTATTGTGATAACCATATAGCTGTAGCTTTAGCCAAGGAACCCCGGTCCCATCAGAGATCCAGACATATTCTTAGGCGGTATCACCTGATCTGGGAGATAGTAAATCGACGGGAGATCGAGCTCAGGAGAGTTGACATGAAGGACAACGTTGTTGGCTATAGTGCCCTCAAGTCAATTATTGAATCGCAGGCACGCGATTGCGATGATTGAGGGAGGACCTATACGGATAGAACAGTCTTACTCAAAATGATAATATGCTATCTGGTTTATCTTTATCATCATGTACATGATTTAGGTGGTATTACAAATCGCTATTACATATTGATAGAGCCCATAGGATTCTTGCTTGACTACCAGTATTATGATGGCGATCATATACGTAGAAACTGGGTGGTCTATAAGCACATCCTTAAATGTCCCTAGTCATGGGATTATCGAGACTGGGCATCGATACTCAAGAGTAGACTGGTGTAAACTGACCGAGACCCCGATAAGGGGCGGTGGCCGGTCTCACAAGCTATTGGTGTTAGTTTGTTCATCTAACATAGTATACAGGTGCTCATTGGGTTATGAGTACACTGGAAGACTCGCCGGGAACATGTTAGTTGGTATTATACCTATTGTCAGATAGCAGTTTCCAAGTGACATGTGTACAGATTAGTCTGTTGACCTGAGATCGTCATTTGTCTCGTGTGAGTTTCCACTGTGCTTTGATTACTACCCTACCACGGCTCAAAGGAGTCATGCAAACAGATTTTAGTTGGGTACTGTCCCGAGCCACATGGAGGTAGTGAGCGGATCATCGGGGATTCGTCTCTCCCAGTATTGGGGGTTGATGTCGCGTAGTGCACGGGTGGCCATCACCAGAAATCCTTGATCAAGGTAGTCGAGAATTACTGATTTGGATCAGTAGTTTCTCAGGTCGTGATAGGCTTCATACCGACACGAAATGTCGTGTTATTAGGCGTCTGACTATATCCACCCCCTAGACTCAATATGCAATGCTCTTAGACGAAGAGACCGTACTGTACGGAGATTGTCATGGACATACTCATTAGAGGCCAAGATGAGTTTGCTCGTCGTTCTTCCTTTCACTCAATACCTGGGTACCGTTACGCACAGCTAGTGCCGCTGACGTGCTTGTGGTTAAACCTACTGCCAGCGTATTGACGAGTCTTTAGAGTCCCACACAGAGGGTTTCCCTGCTTCGGGCGAAACGATGTATAGGCTGTATGGTTTTTACGGCAGGGTTCGATCATATACGTGCACTTGTGCACGTATCATGATTCGGACGGATTTTACTAGTGGCTTTGGCTTAAGCCGGATACTAGTGTTATATTGCTGGATTATTTTCGTCTCTTGTGTATTCGTATTTTTCGGAATACGGATACGGGTATGTATATACGGATGAGGGGTATTCTTGTAATTTATTACAAGATAGGTTCTAGAAGTTAACACCTCATTTTAGTTTTGATCATTTAGTTAAATGATTTATTGAGGTGGAGGGATGAGTGTGCATTGGCATTTATGATGTTACTTATATGTATGCCCTAGAGGCCATTATTGTACATATAATGTATATAATAGTGGATGCTTGGACATATATAGGGAGGACTTTCTTGCTCGACATGATAGTATGCTATCTGGTTGCTCTTTATCTTAACATGTATACTTGATGTCTCTATGTTACATGTTAATAAAGACCTTAGGATGTGTACTTGACTATCAGGATTATGATGCAGATCATACTAGTGGGGGCCTGGGCAGTCCATGAGTTCATCCTTCAATTGTTCCTAGTCGAGGGAATATCGAGACAGGGCATCGATATTCCAGAGTAGACTAGCGTATAGCTTCTCGACCTATGTGATGGGCGATGGATGATCCCATATCCATTGGTGTTTGAAATCAGAGATGGTATACGGGTGCTCAGTGCAGACTGGGTACACTGAACGGACTCCCCAAGAACTCCTAGATGGTATTATACCTCACGTCAGATAGCAGTTCTCGGGTGACACTGGTACAGGTTAGTCTGTAGACCTGAGATCGTCATAGAGTCTTGTGTGTCTCCCACTGTGCTTTGATTTCCACCCTACCACAGCTCTACTGAGTCGTGCAAACAGGTGGTTTTTGGGTACAGTCCCGAGTCACATGGAGGCAATGAGCGATAGGAGGGGATTCATCTCTCCCGGTATTGGGGGTTGATGTTGCGCTATGCTCGATTGGCCATAATAGGAAATCCCTGGCCAGGGTTGCTGAGACCTACTGGTAAGTATTATCAGTAGTTCCTCGAACCGTTATGGACCTTAAATCGGCATGACTTATCAAGTTACTGGGGTCTGACGTTTACCACCCTTAGACGAGATATACGACACATCAAACGAAGAGACCAGACTGTACGGTAGTGTTACTGATTGGATTCGCATACGGTAGTGTTACTGATTGGATTCGCAGGAGTGTGGGCAGGCTTGCTTGTTGATCTTCTGATCGCTCAATACCCAGGTGGCCGTTACGTTTAGCAGACCGCTTGCGGCTTGTGGGTGACTGATATGATCACCACCTACTTCCGGCGTATTGACGAGTCTTTAGAGTCCTACACAGAGGTTTCCTGGCTCAAGAAAAATGGAGTAGGAGCACATATGTGATATGTATGAGACCCAGATTGATACGAGTATGTGATACCGTATTGCATTCTCACGATATGTAATATCGGCCGGGTATATGTGATATAGCCGGGTTATCAAATCAAGTGTTGATTCGGTAAGTTGATATTAGTCGGTTGTATGTAATATAGCCAGATTATTAAATCAAGTATTGATTTAATGTATAATTATATATTTGATATATAAATTTACATTAACTAATATTGCTCACTTGACTATTTCTTTTTCTCATTTGGTATACATAATATATATATGATATATATTAAAGTATCATGCAAGGTTATATATTCAACATGTGTGTATATGACTTACACCATAACCATGATACAATTAGGGTTTTAATTTATCTTAGTAATTAAAAAAATTGTTGGAAATTGTCATGGCTAGAAGCTTGGAGAAGCATGCTAACCATTGACTTAGTCCACAATATTTGTTTTTACTTAAGATATTTAGTTAACCCAACCAATTATCATAGCCCATGGTCAAGTCTCTATAAGGGTTAAGTGTATGACACTAACTCACTTATGGTTGCAAATCTAACCTCATTCTATTCTCTCTCTTGTTATTTTCATCTTCATCTTCTTCCTCATCTCCTCAAGCTCTCTAGGGTTTTTGGAGATAGAGATTTCTAGTGAGAAAATCAAATCTACAGTGAGCAAAATTCCTACTTCCTCATCCTCTACTACTTGCCATTTGGTTTAGGGTGTTTGCTTCACAAAGTTCATCACTTTGTGAAGAGGTAGCTTGTGCTTGAGTCCCCTCGACGTAGATCATCTTCGGCCTCGAAGACTTCTAGCATGCTTGCTCACTACACTTTGTGGAGTCCAACTTGCGTCCGGGAGATCGATACTTGGAGCGAAGGGATGACTACACAGAGCTTTAGAAGTGAAGGACCGATCTACAAAGGTTGTATTTCTTATTCACTTCTTATTGTAATGTTTGATTACAAGTTTTGTTACCCTAGTTTTCTAGTTTGATTCCTAAGATGATTGTTTAGCACCTCCTAAATTTTTTTTGTTGTGGCATGTGTGATGCTTGCAAACCCTAGGCATGGTGCTAAGGAATCCCAACATGGTATCAGAGCCTAACTAGAAACCTAGACGATATTAGATTAATACGAAAATGAAACAACTCCGAAATACGATTTTTGAAACCCTACAGAATTTGCTCTCTGTCGAATATTTAAAGGTCTGTATTAATTTTTCAAACAACTGCAGAAGCATATATATGATACAACAAGTGCACAAAAAAATTTGAGAGCATTTGCTCAGAAATGACCCGAGCACCAACCCCTTGTGGCCAGCCACTTTGACTCAAAACTGTCTCGTTTTTGTTCTGTGCACTGTACTGTAGATTGTGGGATTTCAGGTATTATTTGTTTAGTCCAAAATTGCATGTGATGAAAATTTTGATATAGGTCTAAAACGGAGTGTTTTGTAGTCGTATAATTTAACATTGTAATGGTAACCTAGGCTATGTTTAACAGTTCGAACGAACTTCAAACATCACCCCATGACCCCCTCTCAAATTTTCCAAGAGTTGGAATTTTCTTAAGTTAATTATATTCAATAGTCGTGCAAGTAACTCTATGGACCTTCTAGAAGAAAAAAAACATTAACTCGATTCTATGCCCTCAGAACCGCGACTTGAACCCTAGGGTTTGCCGTAGTTCCACGGTGTCATAGGTGAGGCGTTGGTTTGACCCTTCTATGGCTGGATCATAGGTACTGTGGCATGTTTTGGGTACTTTAACTTCGCTCAAGTGTTGAGCTCATAGGGAGATGTAGGTGTTGATTGATTCGGATCGAAACGTTTAACATAGTCTAGTATATTGTGATGGGATACAATACTTGGAATCCACAATAATTGAAATTCATAAATCTAGCAATTTAATCTCAATTGATCGGTTGCTACGGGATTTTTATATGATCAAAAGTCCGTCGCAATCACGTAGTGTACGTGGATACTCGCCGGGTAACGTTACTAGATAGCCATGCCCCATAGCCCCGACCAAGTGACTGTAGGAGAACCCCGTCATTAAAAGCATCCGTTCGGGTGCTCGCGGCAGCGATGTTCCTCCTTAGTGCACTTCGTCGACGGCATTGGGGGTACGGCCGTCTACTAAAGTTTCCGACGAGCATTCGATCGGGATGTCGGGAATCTTGTTGAATTACCCGACTTGTTATTGGAAAGTGTTTTCAATATAATGCGGGGTTTATAATTTTTAGGCATGCGATGTCTAAGGAATTCTTTTTATTAAGCATGAAATCCGCAATATGAGATATTTCGGGTTTATAATGTCTAAGGTGGTTGCAGATTCCAACTGTTATAGTTTTCATTTTCTTTTCTACGACTGTAAGTGTAATATATGGTGTATCGCCGGTTTCGTTGCTATACGTCAACGACAATTGGGATGCACATATTTACTTACGTTGATGATATGTGATGTTATGTGTTGTTGTGATATGTTATATTGGATCGTCGTGTTTGAATAGCCGGGGGTTTTTATGTGACATGAGAGTTTTTCATTTTCATTCATGTAAAAACTTGTATGTAATATTCTTTTATTGGGGCACTTCTGGGTTGAGGATGAGTCACCATTGATGTATATTATTTACTTTTCCCCATTAGGATAGACCCAAGAAGGGGAGCACAAGTAGCCGGGTTCTGGGGTCCAGTGGTAGACCATCTCGAGGAGTCGAGACCGGGTCTCCTGACCCTGGAATTGGCAGGGTTGCTTGCTGCTCTCGTAGGGGTCTAGGGATGTGGCTTTGGCTATTCATCAAGAACGTGGAATCCGTATTTTTTATTGTTGGCTAAATACAAAATACGGACAACCTAGTATATCTAATATTTCATATGTTGTCTTCTGCTGCTGATATTCTGTGATGTGATCATTTTATATTCTGAGATAGATACTATAAAATATATAATATATATGATATATTATAGACGTTGCTTATGTTTTTCACCCGCGCTAGCCCTACCCCGCCCTGCCGTTAGTTACCTAACCTAACGGTGCATGGCGGGATTTCGAGGCGAATGCGGATGGCATAAGCGTACATTGTATTTATCTGTGATGTTCAGGTAACTTTTTTGATGGGACCTTCATTAATGAGATTAATGAAAGAAAATAAACCTAAAAATGTTGTGGAATCGAATTTTCTAAAACTGGTAGCTCTAGTTGTTTCTTTGCATAGCGGTATTTCTTGTAGAATATCCAGCACCTTATTCAATAAGGAAAGAGCCGAGATCCTTTCACCAGGAGTGACCTCTTTAGCAGGAACCGGCAGATGCTACAACCCTCGGTTTTGTCTTTTGATTGTTTTTCTAGTTCTTGCTTTGCATAGTGGTATTGTGAATATCCTGCACCTCATTCGACAAGGAAAGAGCCGAGATCCCTTCACCAGGAGTGACCTCTTTAGCGAAACTAGTAAAAACCTCAAAAACACTCCATTTTAAACCATTTTGATTCTGCAACGATTTCAAGTTCAAAGAGTTAAAGGTTTTCTTAAAAACCATCAGCAACCCTCCATCATTTTAGGAAGTAGAGTACTTAGTATTCGTGTTGCGTATGTCGACCATAGCCGAGGCATAGTGTACGGTAGCTAAGTGATGTCTTCCTATAAAGCATATGATGTGATTAGTTAGGACAGTCACATGATTATGTCGACCAAAGCCGAGGGTCATGTGGCTGGGTCTAATTAATCAAGAAATGACGGGTAGAACTTGACTAGAACTTATGATATGTTAACCATAGCCAAGGTCATAAGTACTAGGGGTAAAAACCATTATCAGGAATTTCAAGTGTTGAAATTTGCAATGAGATTGCATACCTTCTATGAGATAGTTGGATCCCGATACCCACTGCGAGTAATTGTTACTCCTGGGAGAATTTTGCACTTTACCATTAGCCGATCAAGTAGGTGTCTAGAAAGGTGTCAATGGGGTTACGCCCCTGGGAAAACGAGGTTTATTTTAATTAGATCTGTGCGAAAGCACAGGGAACCTCTCTCAAAATACCGGCACTGGCCTGGCTGAAAGATTGGCGAACTTGCAGGGTGTAATTAATCCCAACTATTCTTTCCTTTTAGGGTTTGAAGGAAGAATTGATAAAAACAGTGGGAGCCATCCTGATTAGATAAAATATATAACCAATCTAATCTTATAAGAGCGCACACAGAGTGTTTTCTTCTCTCTCTCTCTCCAGGTAGCGACCATGTCACGCCTTAATCAAGATAATAATATGGATATATTGACCGAACCCGCTTATTATACTGAGCTGGGGAACGTTGGTCCCACTCCAACTTATAATTGTTATAAGATCGAGAAGGAAACAGGGGATTACCAGAATTCCCGTACTGCCCAAACGAAGAAAGTGCATGTTGATGCATCTTCTTCGGGTGTGGTCATTACTAAGAACCGTTTCTCAGTATCCTCTACGTCCTAGGTATGAGATACCGGACCAGGATCCCATATATGTAAACTGTTACATGGGCTATAGAATGGTAGAGAACTGGGAATGGGTGATAAGTTTCAAGAGTTGGAAACGGTGCAATTGTTGCAGCCAAGTTGTTGGCGATTATCACCTTGTATTACCAAATACATTGATTCTGAACAAATATTATTAGATACCGAACCTGATATACAACGTCATATCAGTCTCTTTATTAAGTAAAGAAGGATATAATTTTGTATTGCTGGATAATGTTTTGAACATTTCCTATATCGATTGTTGATCGGTTCAGGCACGTTATCAAATAGCATATACGTTCTAAATCAAACTACAATTCTTAACGTACAGAACACACACAAGAGGAAGAGTTCAGAAATGAACGGAACCTTCTTGAGGCATTGTAGACTAGATCATATCAATGCGACCTGACTGGCTAAGTTACATTAAGATGCATATTTAAATCAGTTTGAATTTGTATCTTGTGAAACTTGCCAGTCATGTCACAAAGATAAAATGACCATAGCTCCGTTTACTTGAAACAGAGAAAGAGTTAGTGAACTCTTGGGACTAATACATGATGATGTATGTGGTCCCCTGTCTACACATGCCAAGACTGGTTCTTTGTACTTCATTGCATTCACTGATGATCTCTCAAGATTCGCACATGTGTTCCTGTTGAAACACAAGTCTGAGGCTTTTGAGAAATTCAATGAATATAAGTCCGAAGTAGAGAACCAATACGGGTATAAGTATTATGTCCTTTGATGTGATCGGGGAGGAGAATACTTGAGCATGGAGATCCTGGACTATTCTAAAGGAGAATGAGATTCTCTCTCAGCATTACTCCTCCGTGTACACCACAGCACAATGGTGTATCGGGGCAGAGCAATCGCACCCTATTAGATATGGTGCGCTCTATGATGAGTACTACTGAGTTGCCTATTTCCTTTGGGTGTTATGCACTTGTGAAGCTGCATACCTATTGAATTCGGTTCCAACCAAATCAGGTGCCTACCACTCTATATGAGATATGGAATGGGATGAGCCCATGTCTTAAGCAAGTTAAGATTTGGGTTGTCCGGCCTATGTGAAAAGCAAAATCCGGACAAGCTCGAGGCAAGATCAGTTCTGTGGAAGTTTGTTAGATATCCCAAGCATTCGCAAGGGAATATCTTCTACCGCACCGAGGAACAAAAAGTATTTTATTTCTCGGCATGCCACCTTTTTAGAAAAAAAAAGGAATTTTTATGGAAAGAAATTAGTAGTCATGGGGTAAAACTGGAATATGTTCCAGCTATACAAACTGCAGCTGATGATTTGATAGAACTGGAGGATTCAATAGCTCCCGACGAACCTCAGCCTCTCCGACGATCTGGTAGGGTTCCTCATCCGCTTGAGAGATACTTCGGTTTCTCGATGACAGTGGGAGCGAGGATTGCATCATGAGATGATGACCCAACTAGTTTCGAGCAGGCCATCAAGAGTGGTGACTCTGTAAGAATGGCTGGATGCTAGGCGATCTGAGATGGAATGCATATACACCAACAAAGTATGGACTTTGGTTGCTTTATCTGAAGGGTTAAATCCCCATCAGGAGAAAGTATATCTTGAGAAGATTACTTGGTGTAGATGAAAAAGTTGAGACTTTCAAAGATAGACTTGTTGTAAAAGGTTCTCGTCATTGATCAGGTATGGATTATGATGAAACCTTTTTCTCCAATTTCTATGCTTAAGTCTGTCCGGATCCTACTTGCCATTGCTACATACCATGACTACGATATCTGGCGGTTGGGTGTCATGACTGCTTTTCTAAATATTGATTCGGAAGATAGCGTCTATAAGTACACAGCCAGAGGGCTTCGTAGACAGTGGGAGCAGCGGAAACATGTGCAAGTTGCTTTACAGAATAAAGAAGGCATCGCGGAGTTGGAACATCTGTTTTTGATGTGGTAGTCAAAGCATTTGACTTAATCAAAATGGTGGATGAACCTTGTATATACAAAAAAGGTAGTAGAGAGTAAGGTGATCTTCCTCGTATAGTACGTGGATGCCATACTCTTGATAGGGAAGGTATTTCCTATGCTACACTCGGTCAATCTCCTCTTATCACAAGGATTCTCCATATAGGATCAAGGTGATACCTCCTAAATCCTGGATTTTGGATCTATGAGATAGATCTAAGTGGATTTTAGGATTCTCAGTAGGTGTAGTGAAAAGGTATCAATCAATCCTGGGGAGAATCACTGGATAGATTCCAGGGTGATAAGGTTGACTGAAAGTCAGTCACAGGCACTGTCTTTACCCTCAGTGGAGGGACAGTATGTTGGAAGAGTTCCAAGCTAGATACCGTGGCAAACTAGACGATAAAGGCTGAATGAATCGCTACTAGCGGTGCTACCAAAGAGGTAGTCTGGGTATATATTTGTTCATGAGATGAACTTGGTTCCTACCATTGTGTGACAATGGAGCTGTGGCTTTGGCCTAGAAACCGCAGTCCCGTCAGTGACCCAGACATATTCTAAGGCTGTATCACCAGATCATGGAGATGGTTGATCTCCAAGGGATCGAGATTAGGAGAGTAGACTCAGAGGACAACACGGCGGATCCACTTCTTTTCCCAAAAGTGACTATTATGGGATGGTTGAGTATGAGATACTACAACCAATGCTAATTGTTGGGTATTGGATACTACAACATATGGCCCTAGTGCAAGTGGGAGATTGTTAGTTATATGTATGCCCTAGAGGCCATTATTGTACATATGATGTATATAATAGTGGATGCTTGGACATACATAGGGAGGACCTTCTTACTCGACATGATAGTATGCTATCTGGTTGCTCTTTATCTTAACATATATACTTGATGTCTCTATGTTACATGTTGATAAAGCCCTTAGGATGTGTACTTGACTACCAGGATTATGATGCAGATCATACTAGTGGGGGCCTGGGCAGTCCATGAGTTCATCCTTCAATTGTTCCTAGTCGAGAGAATATCGAGACAGGGCATCGATATTCCAGAGACTAGCGTATAGCTTCTCGACCTATGTGATGGGCGATGGATGATCCCATATCCATTGGTGTTTGAAATCAGAGATGGTATACGGGTGCTCAGTGCAGACTGGGTACACTGAACGGACTCCCCAAGAACTCCTAGATGGTATTATACCTCACGTCAGATAGTAGTTCTCGGGTGACACTGGTACAGGTTAGTCTGTAGACCCAAGATCGTCATAGAGACTTGTGTGTCTCCCACTGTGCTTTGATTTCTACCCTACCACAGCTCTACTGAGTCGTGAAAAAAGGTGGTTTTTGGGTACAGTCACGAGTCATATGGAGGCAATCAGCGATAGGAGGGGATTTGTCTTTCCCGGTATTGGGGGTTGATGTTGCACTATACTCGATTGGCCATAACAGGAAATCCCTGGCCAGGGTTGCTGAGATCTACTGGTAAGTGTTATCAGTAGTTCCTCGAACCGTTATGGACCTTAAATCGGCATGACTTATCAAGTTACTGGGGTCTGATGTTTACCACCCCAAGACGAGATATGCGACATATCAGACGAAGAGACCGGACTGTACGGTAGTTTTACTGATTGGATTCACAGGAGTACGAGCTGGCTTTCTTGTTGATCTTCTGATATCTCAATACCCGGATAGCCGTTACGTTTAGCAGACCGCTTGCGGCTTGTGGGTGACTGATATGATCACCACCTACTGCCGGCGTATTGACGAATCTTTAGAGTTCTACACAGAGGTTTCCTGGCTCAAGCAAAACGGAGTAGAAGCACATATGTGATATGTGCGGGACCGAGATTGATACGAGTATGTGATACCGTATTGCATTCTCGCGATATGTAATATCGGCCGGGTATATGTGATATAGCCGGGTTATCGAATCAAGTGTTGATTCGGTAAGTTGATATTACTGATATTAGTCGGTTGTATGTAATATAGCCGGATTATTAAATCAAGTATTGATTTAATGATTTAATGTATAATTATATATTTGATATATAAATTTGCATTAACTAATATTGCTCATTGGACTATTTCTTTTTCTCATTTGGTATACATAATATATATATATATGATATATATTAAAGTATCATGCAAGGTTATATATGCAACATGTGTGTGTAGGACTTACACCATAACCATGATACAATTAGGGTTTTAATTTATCTTAGTAATTAGCAAAATTGTTGGAAATTGTCATGGCTAGAAGCTTGGAGAAGCTTGCTAACCATTGACTTAGTCCACAATATTTGTTTTTACTTAAGATATTTAGTTAACCCAACCAATTATCATATCCCATGGTCAAGTCTCTACAAGGGTTAAGTGTATGACACTAACTCACTTATGGTTGCAAATCTAACCTCATTCTATTCTCTCTCTTGTTGATTTCATCTGCATCTTCTTCCTCATCTCCTCAAGCTCTCTAGGGTTTTTGGAGATGGAGATTTCTAGTGAGAAAATAAAATCTAAAGTGAGCAAAATTCCTACTTCATCATCCTCTACTACTTGCCATTTGGTTTAGGTTGTTTGCTTCACAAAGTTCATCACTTTGTGAAGAGGTAGCTTGTGCTTGAGTTCTCTCGACGTAGATCATCTTCGGCCTCGAAGACTTCTAGCATGCTTGCTCACTACACTTTATGGAGTCCAACTTGAGTCCGGGAGATCGATGCATGGAGCGAAGGGACGACTACATGGAGCTTTAGAAGTGAAGGACCGATCTACAAATGTTGTATTTCTTATTCACTTCTTATTGTAATGTTTGATTACAAGTTTTGTTACCCTAGTTTCTAGTTTGATTCCTAGGATGATTGTTTAGCACCCCCTAAATTTTTGTTGTTGTGCCATGTGTGATGCTTGCAAACCTTAAGCGTGGTGCTGAGGAATCCCAACATATGAAGCATGGCACACTTGCTGACTCATGTGGTGACTCATGGGATGACTCATGTGGTGACTCTTGGGGTGACTCATGAAACATTACTGTGGCATGCGTGATATTTGTTGGGGTTGTGAGATATTTCCTTACTTGATGATTTTTTTCTCTTGCTCACAACACTTAGCTTTTTTCATGAGTTGCTTTGCTTCATGCTTACACTCTCATCTCTCAAGCTTCTTCTTCTACCTCCACCCTTAATGTCTCATGTGTTGAGAAACCTAGGGTGTTTAGAGACAAATCAATCCATCATTAGACTCTACATCTTCCAGGTTATCTAATTTAATGAACTAGGTACCTTAGTTACCTCGGTTATGAGGTAGGAGCTTGATTCATAGACTCTCAAGTGGATCATCTTCGATGGAGGAAGACCGGAGATCAAACTTGATCATGGTGGCCACTAGGAGCTTGGGAAGGAGGTTAAAGACCGAAGGACACAGATCATTCGGTATAACCATCTCAACTCTTTATATAGCTTGCTAGGTTTAGGGTTAATAGTAGATCCGTATTCGTGGGTTGTTCTAGCTTCAGTTTGTAAAATTTTTGTTCCTCAATCGACCACGGTTTGATGGCCAGGGCGCTGGCATAACCCAACATGGTATCAGAGCCAACCCATAAACCCTAAACTAGCGTTTTTAGATGATGTTAAAGTATTGAAACCGAAACAACTCCGAAACAATACCCGTATTATTCCAGTTTCTGTACTAGTCTTCAAAAAAAAAATTAAACAATTGTAGAAGGCTATTTATGTAGTATCTAGAACACCTTCAAAACACGAGCCCAAAAATCAAAAACTTAGCCTGCGAGATCATGGAAAATCCAGGCCTGGCCGGTCTGTTTTGAAACTTTGGTCTTGAATTTTTTAGGTTTTCTGTTCTCTAGAATATTGATTTTAGGTATTGTTTGTTTTTGCCCAGATTGCATATTTTGTTATCCTTGGTTTGGGGGCAATTCGGAGTATTTTGAAGTCGCTATTTTTAACACTGTTTTAAAGTTTTCAGTACATACATTACTATCTGCGACCGTGAATATCATTAGAGCGGTACAACTCGTCTAATTGTTATATGTCTTTTAGACGGGTTTGCGAACATGACATTCACGTTGATATTCTGTGTTGTGTTGTGGTTGTGGCTGGATTATCATGGTAGGTAGCCAGTAGTGCAATGGTAGTATAGTTTAGATTCATTTGTACATTTGATATTGCGAGGCGAGCGTCCGACATGTGGATTGTCATCTCTACCAGTTTGTATATTATCTGTTTGGGGCACGACCGGGTTGAGGTCGAAGCCACCGTTGTATAGATGTTTTTCTTTTCTGTATTGGGATTACCCCAAGGCAGAGTGCATGAATAGCCCGGTTCTAGAGGTCAACGGGTCCGTATCTCATGGCGTTGAGATAGAGGGGACCTTACTTTAGAATTGGCGGGTTATTCGCCGCATTCGTAGAGGGTAAAAGTTGACCCACGGAGGGGTGCTCAAGTTACCGGATTCTGTGAAGTGCTGGGTGGCCCATTCACGTTGTTGATTGGGGTTGCCTCACTTCTGGGATCGGTGGGTAACTTACCGCACTCGTAAGGGTCTAAGTTTTCATTGCATAGGTTATCCACACGACAGGGAACGTCGGGTCTCATTTACGGCTCAAACGAAACCCGAGGCTCCAGGATTATCCACCCCTCTGTGTTGCTTGGCTGAGATTCTGTGATGTTACTTTATATCATGCATAGGACGGTTGTTATATATATTATATATATTAGTAGATGTTGTATATGTTTTGCTCCCGCGCTAGTCCAGTCCCCGCTCTGCCGTTAGTTAAGTAACCTAATGGGTAATGACGGGGCTCAGTGGCAAATGCGGATGGCATATACGTACATTATATTTTCGTTCCTTTATCTAGTGTGATATGTTTTAATTGATGGGACTGCGTTGATTATGATCAATGCAAGGAAAAACAAATCTATATGATGTTGTTGGAACTAAGTTTTAAAAACAGACATTACGGATGTTTGCTTTTTCTTTGCACAATGGTATTCAATTGGGAATATCCTGCACCTCATTCGACAAGGCAAGGGCCGAGATCGCTTCATCGGGAGTGACCCCTTAGGCAGAAGTTTGCGTCAACGTAATAACTTTACTATATTCGATTATTTTGCTTTGCACAGTGGTATTCGATTTGGAATATCCTGCACCTCATTCGACGAGGCAAGGGCCGAGATCCCTTCATCGGGAGTGACCCCTTGGGCAGAAGTTTGCATCAACGTAATAACTTTACAATAGTCGATTCATTTTCTTTGCATCGTGGTATTCGATTGGGAATATCCTGCAACTCATTCTACGACAAAAGAGCCGAGATCCCTTCACAGGGAGTGACCTCTTTAGCAAAAGTTTTCGCCACTATATATTTGTAAAACCACTCGGTTCCTTCAACGATATCAAGTTCATTAAGTTAAAGGTTTTTCACCAAAAACCAGTCGTAGCCCTCCGTCATTTCAGATTAGTATTGCTTAGTATTCGTGCTACGTTTGTCGTTGCTATTCGCCGAGACATAATGTGCGGTAGCTCTGTAATGCTTTTCTGTCGCATGGATATGTGGATTGGTTAGGACAGTCGTACAACTTTTTTGATTATTCGTCAAGGGTCGTGCGGGTGGGTTTAACGCAATCAAGATAATGACGGGTTGAACTTGACTAGGACCTTTTGATTTGTTGATTATTCGTCAAAGTCACTTGGGTCCTAGGAGTAAAAATCATATCGGAAGTTTCAAACATACAGGAAACTTGTCAGGCATGCACATACCTTCTGGAGTGTAGCGACTTGAGTGGCTTTCATCAAGTTTTCATGCAATGATAATTGGATCACGATTCCCACTGATGAGTAGGTATTACTACTCGGGTGTTTTTTTTATGATCCCGACTAATTCTCCCTTTAGGGTTTGAAGGAGAATTCGAGGAAACAGTGGGAGCCATACTGATTAGATAAAATAATTAACCAATCTAATCTAGGTTAGAGTGCACGCTGAGTGTTTCTTTTCTCTCTCTCTCTTTCTTTGGCAGCGACCATGGTCCGACTCTAAACTAAAACTCATGAACTAAGTTAACCGAACCTTCTTAAAACACTTTGGCTTTTGAATTGTCATAGTCGCATATATCATTGCCGCTCATACTTTTACCCTTTGCATTTCTCCGGAACATTCCGTATCACTACGAAGATCCATATTGATTAGATATGCCATCGTATAGTTACATACGAACTCGAAGGAACTTGTTCCAGTTCGAGAATGGATTCTGGTTCTGGAGAAATAGATTAGGATTTTTTGGTTGTCTTTTCCCTTTACCTTCTCTCAGGTTGTGAGGGCTCCTGGTATTTAGGAGAGTACACCTATTGCGCTTATTGGATAGTCTTCTTCCAAACCATAGGTAGGTGCCGAAGGGTAGGGAAGGAAGAAAACCAATTAGCCTAAGTGTGGTGTACAGAAGGTAATAAGTAAAGACATATAAAGGGATTTGAAAGAGAGTTGCGACTGCCATCATTCACGACGAAGCCTCGTATATTATCGCCACTCCTACTTCACCTTTGCATTTCTCCGGAACATTCCGTATCACTACGAAGATCCACATTTATTGGATACGCCATCGTATAGTTATATACGAACTCGAAGGAACTTGTTCCAGTTCGAGAATGGTTTCTGGTTCAGGAGAAATCGAATAGGATTATTCGGGTTGTCTTTTATCTTTACCTTCTCTCAGGTTGCGAGGGCTCCTAGGATTAGGAGAGTACACCTATTACGCTTATTGGATAGTCTTCTTCCAAACCATAGGCTGGTGCCGAAAGGTATGGAAGGAAGAAAACCATTTAGCCTAATTGCGGTATACAGAAAGTAATAAGTAAAGACATGTAAGGGGATTGGAGTGATGGCAAGGAAATATATGGTTATGGTCATGAATCTAGATAGTGGAAAAGGCATTACTAGGAATACCCGGATACCCCTTCGAAACATTTTCATGTTTTAGTTTCACTGTGCAGTGTTAATTGAAAACTGTTTTCCCGATTAGATTCTAACTCCGGGGTATGTATTTACCAGATTTGATTCTCACATCTGTAAGGTGTTATAGATGGTGAGTGGGAGTAAGATATTAGGAATTAGGTGATTAGATCCTCAATACATATCAGAATTCTTTGTAATTGGTGATATTTGAGGAAATCACCTGGGTTTTGCCTGACGGCAAATATTTGGTTTTGAATATCCGTTGTTATGCACCAATTTCAAACCGATATATCTGTACGTTTATTTTATAAAGTAAGATATAACTTTTTGAAATTATGTCTATGACATTTATCTATATCAGTTGGTGATTAGGTAAGGAGCATTCAACAGCTGTGTAATTCTTCTTAACCATAGTACAGTTTTCAACCTACGACGCACAGGGTACGAGTTATGTTGTCCGGTGACCATTAGGACAAAGGGGATAGTACTCGTACTATATTCTGTTTACTTGTGACTTCTCCAGTTTTAGACAAATATTTCATTGAAATACAGGGTCCAGATATTGAGAAGTTATAGGTATAAGAATAAAGTAGAGAACCAGATGCGGGAAGTATCAGGATTCTTCGAGGTGATCGAAGATATAGATACTTATGCGAGGTATTCCGTCGTAAGTAATGGTTTTGAGAACTTTCTTCTCTTTCAGATTACTCATATGTGGATGCACTCCTAAATGAGTAATGCTGATTGTCCTCCTTCCATTTGGTTGATATGCACTGGAAACAGCTGCATGATTTTTGAATCTGGTTCTAATTAAATTTGTGCCTTTATTTCTACAGTAGATATAGAATGGATTCATATCTTAACGATGTTAAGGTATATGGAGTTGTCCGGCTTATACTTAAAACCAGAATCCGGATAAACTCAAGGCACGTTTCAGTAATGGCAGTTTGTGGGTTATCCCAAGCATTGACGAGGGTTAACTTTCTACCATCTGGAAGATCAATAGTTATATTGTTCTTGACTCGCCACTAGTTTTAATAAAATGGATTCTTTTCAGAAAACATTAGTGGGAGTATGGTAGAACTGGAAGTGATTCCAGAACCATAAACGATTACTGAAAATTAAGTAGGACCTAAAGATTCAATTGGATTCGACATTCTATTAGCCACTCTGCAGATTTGGTAGGTAACCACAGGCACCCTAGAGGTACTTCGGTCTCCTTAAAGACGGTGACAGGAAGGTTCTTATTTACCCAAACTTGCCAATACTGCTATTCTAGACTATGAGATCTGGCAGGAGGATGAGTATAACGTCGTTCTAAACTAGCTTTAGAAGTGCACGTGTATATGACTGTGCTAGAGGGTTGTTGTAGTCAGTGGGAGCAGCGGAAGCATAGTAGGCAAGTAGCTTATGTCTATTTATAGACTAAAGCAGGTATAGCGGAGATAGATCATCTATTTTTGATGTGACAGTCATAGAGTTTGACTTCATCAGAATAAGAGATAGATATGATAAGAAGGTTGTAGGGTGTGATGTCCTGGTATGTGGATGACATGCACTAAATAGGAAGAGATCTTCCTATACTACTATCGGTTATACTGTGGTTATCATAAGGTGGTTTCTCCACATAGGATATGGATATAATATCAGGGATTCTGGTGACTAGATCTATGGTTTTAGATCTAGATTTGGGAAGTGTCCCAATTCGGGTACTTAAAACTATTCTAAAGGTGTTTTAGAATGGTTGACTCCTGGTATGGTGGTGTACCTGCAGTTGATGGAGTTACCCTCTCTAAAGGATGTCTTACAGACTAAAGGGGAGAGAGATTTGCATGATTGGCATATCACTTGCTTAGGCAATTGAGTCAAACATGAGATGTCAAGTACAACACCAGATATTGATTTTGCACTAGCTGTAATATATATATATATATATATATATATATATATATTAATCCAATCCTGAAGAAACGTTGGGAAGAAGTTATGAACATAAGTGGATGTTTTTAGAATATAGTAACGGTAGCCTCCTTCGGGAGGCGGTTATCATTTCAGACTTCCAAGATGACCTGGATGATAGAGAGACTGTCTGAGTTATAGTTTTCCATCTTTTGAGGGGCGGTATGTTGGACAGATAGTCCAAGCGGATACTGAGGAATACATGGCGCAGGATACTGATTAAATTCAGTTGATCATACAGTCTAAGAAATTTGTTGGATTTGGAGTTCATTTTTGAACTGGGTCCCATCAGTTATCCAGACAAATTCTAAGACAGGTATTGCTCATTTCAGGAGATAGTCTTTCTTCGCGAAATTGAGCTATAGAAAGAAATATTGGAGCGGATCCACTCATTGAGGCTATTTCTCGAACGCAATAGTTTCACAAACAGATTTTGTAAGACTAATTAGTAGAGAAGTTCGGTGTTCGGTATCATACGGGCTGTGAGTATGCGACACCGCAATAATTAGCCTTAAGTGCAAGTAGGAGATTGTTGGCTATAGTGCCATCAAGTCAATTATTGAACGCATGCACACGATTGCGATGATTTAGGGAGGACCTATATGGATAGAACTGTCTTACTCAAAATGATAGTATGCTATCTGGTTTATCTTTATCATCATGTACATGCTTTAGGTGGTATTACAGATCACTATTACATGTTGATAGAGTACATAGGATTCTTGCTTGACTACCAGCATTATGATGGTGATCATATATGTGAGAGCTGGGTGTTCTATAAGCACATCCTTAAATGTCCCTAGTCATGGGAGTATCGAGACTGGGTATCGATACTCCAGAGTAGACTAGTGTATACTGATCGAGATCCCGATGAGCGGCGGTTTCCAGTCTCACAAGCCATTGGTATTAGTTTGTTCACCTAAGATAGTATGCAGGTGCTCATTGGGTTATGAGTACACTGGACAGACTCATAGGGAACATGCTAGTTGGTATTATACCTATTATCAGATAGCAGTTCCAAGGTGATATGTGTACAGATTAGTCTGTTGCCCAGAGAACATCATTTGTCTCATGTGATTTCCCACTGTGCTTTGATTACTACCCTACCATGGCTTAAAGGAGTCATGTAAACAGGTTTTAGTTGGGTATAGTCCCTAGCCATATGAAGGCAGTGAGCGGATCGTTGGGGATTCATCCCTCCCGATATTGGGGGTTGATGTCGTGTAGTACACGGATGGCTATCTCCAGAAATCCTTGATCAAGGTAGTTGAGAATTACTGATTTGGATCAGTAGTTTCTCAGGTTGTGATGGGCTTCATACCGACATGAAATGTCGCGTTATTAGGGGTATGATTTTATCCACCCCCCTAGAATCGATATGCATTGCTCTAAGACGAAAAGACCGTACTGTACGGAGATTGTCACGGACAGACTCAGTAGGGGTCAGGATGAGTTTGCTCATCGGCCTTCCTTTTGCTCAATACCTGGGTAGCCGTTACATACAGCTAGTGCCGCTGACATGCGTGTGGTTAAACCCACTGCCAGCGTATTGATGAGTCTTTAGAGTCCCACACAGAGGGTTTCCATGCTTCGGGCGAAACGATGTAGAGGCCGTATTGTTTTTACGGCAGGGTTCGATCATATACGTGCACTTGTGCACGTATCATGATTCGGACGAATTTTACTAGTGGCTTTGGTTTAAGCCGGATACTAGTATTATATTGTTGGATTATTTTCGTCTCTTTTGTATTCATATTTTTTGGAATACGGATACGGGTATGCATATACGGATGAGGGGTATTCTTGTAATTTATTACAAGATAGGTTCTAGAAGTTAACACCACTTTTTAGTTTTGATCATTTAGTTAAATGATTTAATGAGGTGGAGGGATGAGTGTGCATTGGCATTTATGAAGCATGGCACACTTGGTGACTCATGTGGTGACTCATGGGATGACTCATAGGGTGACTCATGAAACACTATTGTGGCATGCTTGATATTTGTTTGGGCTGTGAGACATTTCCTTACTTGATGATTCTTTTCTCTTGCTCACAATAGTTAGCTTTTTTCAAGTGTTGCTTTGCTTCATGCTTACACTGTCATCTCTCAAGCTTCTTCTTCTACCTCCACCCTGTAAGCCGATGTCGCGCACCCCGCGGTTCGCGGGGAGGCGGAATTTTCAAAAACGATGATATTTGACTATGCAACACAGGATAAACTCCAGGATCTTTACTAAAACCTTAACTAGCTAATCTATCTAGAGGTTTAACTACTCTGTTAGAATGTTATACCTCCAAGATACGGTCCTTCGGGTCTTCTAGTGCTCCTCTCCAAGGTTCCTCGGTGATCGGAGCGGGCTAGCTCCATCGGCCTTCTTGCGTCAAAGACGATCCACCCGCGAGAGAATGTGCTCTAAACTCCAACCTCTAAATGAGGTAACTAGGGTAGATGGTTCGCTAATCCAACTAGCCTAGGAGATATAGAAAGTATAATGATTATTTTTCTCACTAAACCCTTGGCTCACAACACATGTGAAGGCTAGGGTTTAGTCTAGAGAAAGAAGGAGATGAAGAAACTCAAGAGAGTATGAGAGGAGAGCAACTCAAGAAAATAATACCAAGTCTAGAATGAATAAGTGAGAGGAGCGAAATGGATAATCTCTTCTACTCACTTATTGAGCCATGGAATTAAAATCCATAGAATAATGCACCCGTGCCTCAATAGTGAGTCAAGATGAATAAACTAATCACAATAGCCATTCCTCACCATGCTACCAAAGTCTCCTCCATTTCCACCTCATTAATCCATTTAAGTAAATGGATAAAACCAATAATGAGGTGGCTCCATCTAGAAGCATGCATTGCCATATTACAAGAATGCCCCTCACCGTATATACATACTCGTATCCGTATTTCGAAAAATACGGATACACTGAGACGATAACAATCCAATAATACAATACTAGGATCCGGCTTAAACCAAAGCCCACTAGTATTGTTCGCCCGATCAGCATCCATGTATAAGTATACGTATGTGATCGAAGCCCTGTTGTAAAACCATACAGCGTCTACATCAATTGCCTGAAGCAAGGAAGCCCTCTGTGTGGGACTCTAAAAACTCGACAGTTGTCACGCCCCGCTTCCCGGTATACGGCGAAGGGGACACGACCGGTCCGCTACGTATTTACTGTGAAGTAAATACGCTAAGCGTATCTAAGCAATATAAAGATAATACAAGAGACAAGAGATATAAAAATAACAATTTTATTTATTAACATTCTTTTGTACAATGCATGAAAAGGAAATACAACTGAAGTAAAAACGAAGCCTAAACAATGGCATAACAGGAAATTAAAGGTACTGAATGGAAATGTACAATGTCTAGAGCTCGGGGTCTTCGAGGAACTGATCCAAGTCTTCAC
Organism: Agapanthus africanus; assembly: GCA_030015575.1. Taxonomy (NCBI): domain Eukaryota; kingdom Viridiplantae; phylum Streptophyta; class Magnoliopsida; order Asparagales; family Amaryllidaceae; genus Agapanthus; species Agapanthus africanus. The sequence continues at coordinate 354,520,290 of CM057351.1, forward strand.
TGGCGGGCTCGATCTCTGCTGTGTCCAGATCACCTGACAACATTCAAAGAAGAAAAAAATAGAATGTCGTCAGCGAACAGGTCGCTCGGTAAGTCCCAAAGTTAAGGGAGAAATAGAAAAGACAGAATAAGAATGTATCTTTTAAAGTTGTATAATATTGTAGAATATTGTGTTAACGCTGTTGTTTGTAGCTTGGTACAGAAGGATGCCAGTGTATACGAGAGGGGTCTCTATATGCTAGAGACCAGGGCAAACTGAAAGTACAAGGAACCGTTATACCACGGTACAACAGCAACAGGATTCATGTTAGGTGTCTTAATCTTACTGTCTCGTGCCACTTTTAACACCTTCCGTACAAATCTACCCCTTAAACCCCAAAGTGTTTTGATTGTATTGTTATATTGTATTATATAAGTTGTATAGTTGGATGACTGACCGAAACCATGATATCAGTAACGGATGTAATGGGTGTAAACTGGAATCATGTAAATGGAAAGTATATCCATAGCTTGGTTCAATCAAGTTGAATAGATTGATAACTGGATTCATGGATTCGTGTGTTCATGTTGAATTGTAATATTTTAGATTTATATGGTACTTGAATCATATTCAAGTCAGATTATAATCAGACTCAAACCCGAGTCAGACAGTAGAGATGTAAATCGAACTCCTATAATTGCTAGGGTCCTTAGGGTAATTTATAAAACTTGAGGGGTTTTATGTAAAAATACTTTTATATACTTTTCAAAATACACCTCAAGTATTCATTATTCGTCTTTATGTACATACAACAATTTAATGATCAAGATAAATATGTATACATGTTCGAATAGCATGAAATGAGTCAAGTATATTATACGAGTAACTACCAAAAACAATGCTATAAAGAAATATTATGTACGACTAATTAATCAAGCCGAACGAATGCGGAACATAAACAAAAATATGGCTCTAAGTATTTTGCATGCGTGAGTTCCAGTTTCACCTAAATACAACTACCGGTTTGAGTGATATATCTGTTTTCGTATCGTTGCGCAAAACAGATCAGAATCTGTTCAGCACCGTCACATATTTTTAAAACACAGTTTGATTTAATTTCCATCAGGTTTCAGGTTACGAAGATTATTAGAAAATTATAGGTATTTTGAATTAATTATCTAAAACACCAAGATTCATACGATTTGGATTCCTGAAACTCTAGTTATGATCATTTTAACATCAGCATTTAAAACAAAAATTCAGATTTCTGGACAGCAACTATATGTTATATTTCAAAGCCTATATTGGGTTTTTTCATGTGTTTCTAAGTAATCTATTATACATAAAATTGTATTTATATCAATTGTGCATCTACACATCTAAATTTGGTCACAAACGGACATCGGGTGTTCGAGTTATGTCCAATTTAAAAACAGTGTGCGAATCAGGACAGATTCTGTCCAGATCCGTCACTTAATATTGTAACGCGGTTTTCTATATTTTACGTCGGTTTTTAGTAAAAAATTAAAACTAATAAAATCTATATATTTCGATGTAGATATCAAAAACACCTGAGTTTACTCAATTTGGATAACGTTATACCAAGTTATGTGTCTTAGAAGTTGACTGCTAACTGCAGTTTTCTGTTTTACGATTAGCGAATAAAAATGATGTAATTCCTAAACCGTTATGCGGATCGATCTAAAAATTTTACAGCATGAAAAAAAAAATATTCTATCATATGTAAATTTCATGAAATTTCCAGAAGTAAAAATTAATTTCTAAAAATTATTTTAAAGGTAAAGATATTGATATGTAAACTAAAATCGGCAAAAAGATTAACTAGTATTTTTATGCAAGCTTCATCTTTTCTTTTAATAACCAACCGATTCCATGAGATATCGTAAATATATTGTGGCATGAAATCTATGTTCTCACTACTCATAATAAACATTTATAGTAATGAACAAAGAATTTAAAACACTTTAATTTGAACAAGAGGCAATAAGGTATTATTAAACCATATATAACCATATGTATCTAGACTTATATATATGTTTATGTTTATCTTCTCCTATGGATTACGATATAAAAAGAATTGGGGCTTTACGAGGTATGACAAGAGGAAAATAAGAGATGGGGGGAAGGAGACAGAAGGGACTTACATACACAAGCCGGTATTGTCACCGGGCTTGTCTATCCGCCGATAGTCTCGCGTTACTAGCGAGACCTTCTTGAAGAGTTCTTCATATTCTTCTTCTTGGACTCTAAGTGAAGAGGGAGAAGTGAGAGATAGAAAAATGTGAGGAAGGAAAAGATAGAGGAGGACAATAAAGATGGTGTAATGGTGAATTATGTATAATAATATATGCATTCAACATGAGAATTAAAAGAGAAATGAAATGTCACCATTCATTTTGGAAATGAAATGTCTCGTTTGTAGGTTATGAGAAGAATAAAAAATGATAAAAAATAATTGCAAGAATGGGGATTTGAACATGTGACCTATGGAATAACACTGCAAAGACTTAACCAATGAGCTACAAGATTGTTCATGCACATATTTAATTAGAATTAAATATATGATGTTGCTTAAAAAGAAAGTGGGCTTTTTAGATGGGCTGTAGAGAATAAGAATAATGGATTTGGGTTAAATATTTATGAAAGAAAAAATAAGAATGAGAAGTTAAAAACTTAAATATAAGAAAAAGAAATTGTACACAGAAAAATACATAATAGATTGAGGAATAAAATAGTAATAAATTTAATAGAAAAAGGAAAATACCAAGTACAAATAAATATGGTATATTATTGAAGAAGGATAATACAAATGTATAAAGATTTTGGGGTCATTACAACAGTACGCTGGCAGTGGGTTTAACCACAAGCCGTCAGCGGTACTAGCTGCACGTAACGGCTACCCAGATATCTGTCGATAAGAAGGACGATGAGCAAGCTCACCCGAACTCCTACTAAGCCTATCTGTGACAATCTCCATACAGTCCGGTCTGTTCGTCTGAGATACTCGCATATCCTCCTAAGGGGATGGTAAACGTCAGACCCCTAACAACGTGATAATTCGTGCCGGAGGAGAGCCCAATACACCATGAGAAACCACTGGAGTACCTTACCAGTATTTCTCGACTGCCCTGGCCAGGGACTTTGTGTAATGGCTTTCCGAACACTGCGTGATATCAACCCCCAATACCGGAAGAGACGAATCCTATCTGGTCGCTATTGTCTCCAAGTGCTTCGGGACTACACCCAACTACTACCTGTTTGCATGACTCCTTTAAGTGTGGTAGGGTAGTAATTAAAGTGCAGTGGGAACACACTCGAGACGAAGTAGCGATGGCAAGTCAACGGACTAAGCTGTACTCAAACCACCTGTGAACTGCTACCTGACTGTAGGAAGTTTTTCGTCACCCCATTGAGATGGGAATACGAACGCGCTTGTCAGGCACATTACAGATTCCCCCTGCCTAGGATAGGCTGGGGTTTATTGATTGTGGGGATCCGAATCTCTGGCAGCCGCGGACTAAGCTGTCGTTAATTACCCCTCGCATTTGGATCGAGAGAACCTCCGATTGACGGGTTAAACCGGTCATACAAACTCAACGTGCAGTGTTGTGTTTTGAAGGGGTTTTGGATATATCAGGGGCCCGCAAAGTTTTTACGGGGGTCCCGCTACCCGGATAGCGGGCTGGGATCAAAGGGGCTAGCAGCCCCCTTGCGGGGTGCGGGGCAGCGTCCGGTTAGAAATTTTTTCTAACAGGGACAGTGTCGTGGAGTGTTTTTTTTTTGTTTTTTTTTTAATGTGGAGTTCAACTCCAAAAAGATTTTATTGTGGAGATAAACTCCAAAAGAATTTTAAATGGGGTTGAACTCCTAAAAAGATTTAATGTGGAGTTAAACTCCAAAAGAGTTTTAAAGGGAGTTTAATACCAAAAGGAATTTTATTGTGGAGTTAAACTCCAAAAAAGTTTTTAAATGGAGTTGAACTTCTAAAAAGATTTAATGTGGAGTTGAACTCCCAAAAAGAAATTTATTGTAGAGTTAAACTCCAAAAGAATTTTATATGGGCTTTTCCCCACTCACGACAGGGGAAGGAGAGAGGCTCCCATTTAATGGGAGCCTCACACACCCTCACGTGAAGGATGCAAAAGAGCTCCTATTAAATGGGAGCCTTTCCCCATCATGTGCCCTCACGTGAGGAAGGGGCCAAAGGGCTCCCATTAAATGGGAGCCTTCCCCCTCACGTGTCCTCACGTGAGGGGGACGGAGGGGCTCCCATTAAAAGGGAGCCTTCCCCTTCACGTGTCCCCACGTGAGGGGGCAAAGGGGGCTCCCTTTTAATGGGAGCTTTTTCCCTCACGTGGCACCACGTGAGGGGGGGCCGAGGGGCTCCTATTAAAAGGGAGCCTTCCCCCTCACGTGTCCACACGTGAGGGGGGGCAAAAGGGGGCTCCCTTTTAATGGGAGCCTTTTCCCTCACGTGGTTCCACGTAAGGGGGGCAAAAGGGGGCTCCCATTTAAATGGGAGACTTTTCCCTCACGTGGCACTATGTGAGGGGCAGAAGGGAGGCTCCCATTTTTCTTTCTTCTTCTTTTCTTTTCTTTTTTTTTTGAACTTTAAATATGGAGTTCAACTCAAAAAGGATTTTTATTGTGAAGTTAAACTCCAGAAGAATTTTAAATGAGAGTTGAACTCCGAAAGGAATTTTTATTATGGAGTTGACCTCCAAAAGAATTTTAAATGGAGTTAAACTCCCAGAAAGATTTTTATTGTGGAGTTAAACTCCAGAAGAATTTTAGAGGGAGTTTAACTCCAAAAGGAATTTTATTATGGAGTTGAACTCCAAAAGAATTTTAAATGGAGCTAAACTCCAAAAATATTTAATGTGGAGTTAAACTCCCCAAAAAGAATTTTACTGTGGAGTTAAACTCCAAAAGATTTTCTCCTTTCTCTTTTGAGAAGAAACCCAAAATGGGTTCTCTTGAAACTCCAAGATCTAGATCTTGGATGATAAAAAAAGAGACCATTTTTCTTCTCTTGATGGAGTCTTGAGAGGTGGGTTTATGGTAAAACTTTATTTAGTTTAAAAAAAGGAAGAGCTAAGCTCTTGATTTAATTTGAAAATGAAAAGGAAGAGGAAGAACTTGAGAGAGTGAGGATGGAGGCACAAACCCTAGAGATTTGAGGAGAATGAATTGTTGTCTTTTTTTATTCATCATCATGTTTCCTTATATAGGTTTACACATTTACATATAGCCCCTTGGGCTTTACAAAATGGCATTTTGCCCATCCCATGCCTCATGTGCTCATTTCTTTTGCATATAAGCCATGAGCTTTACAAAAATTTGGCTTTATGCCTATTTTGCTTACATTCATGCATAAAAATTTATATCAAAATTATTTATTACATGATTTTTATTTTGGTATGGGGAAGGCCGGCCTCGGGGCTCGACTTGGGCCTGGGCCCACTTTCTTGGGCTTGGGCCCGCTTACTTGGGGTTGACCTTGACTTTGACCCGGTCAACTGGGAAGCAAATTTTGACCCCAACAAAGTGCCCTCCATCAATAAATGCACACCACATATGTGGGTCGTGTGCATGAAATTGATGGATCTTCTTTCGCGTGGAGGAGACTTGCTTTGATTCCCACTTTTTGGGATGCGCTGCCCTTTTTACGACATAGACGGTCGACGCTTGACGCGTCTCCGAGACGGAGTGTGTCACGACCCAAAGTTAGGCACGTGACTGGCACTCAAACCATGTGACGTCAACAGGCGTACGCAATTTAAGTGAGCCGAAACCCAGAAATCTAAACCACCCCAAATAGGGATAAGTGGAGAAAACAAGTTAAAAACCTTCGGAAATCTCAAGCAAAAATCTTTAAACATAAGTTTACTCTATTAAAAATTTCGGCAGCACCTCTTTGTAAAAACTAGCCCCGAAAATGGGTACAACATAGAATATAAATAAAGCATCCTAAACGGGAGCAAATCACGCCCAACGGCGGAAACAACCACCACAAACATATATACGATGCCGTAGCGAAGAAAAATAAATGAAAACAAGATAAGGAGGTAAAACTTTATAACAAGGCCGATTCCTACGAGCACGTCACCCAAAGCCACAAAATAATACAACATCGATCCTCACAACTCGTCTCTAAGTCAAATACATGAAGATGGTAGATGGAGAGTACTAGATACAAAAGATAAATAATGAACATCGTCGGATAACCACAAACCCACCTATAGCAAAAGGCCTCACAGCCAAACATAGCGATATCCGCAAAAGTAGAGAAAAAAGGAAGCCATGCCGCGACTACTCTGAGTGTAAGTCCTGCAAAACACTACGGCACAAAGGGGGTGAGTTGCCAACTCGTGAATAGTAAATAACATCATACTGTAATCGCAAGTATGCACGAACATCGATAAATCTATCACACGAAATATGATAGCATAAGTATGGCAATATGTATATGCAACAATCATGTAAAGGTACATCATCAGTGTACTACAACTACATGAGGCAATGCATATCAGAATAATCCTGAGTGTGGGATGATATAATAAAATCTCATGCAAAATCATCAGCATGGAAAAACCCAAGTGTCCCTCTCTGACACATCAAATCCCAAAATCCTCAGGCGCCGTCACCAAGACTGGCCCTCATATCCTGTAAATCTCATGGAACCTGAGTGCCCAACATTGGCACTCGAAAACATCATGAAATACTCGTGTCTAACATCGACAAGTAAATCCACATATCGTATCAGTACATCTCATGGAACCTGAGTGTCCAACCCAACACTCACAATCCACGGAACCTGAGTGTCCAAATCTCGACACTCGCAATTCACATATCCATACATCTCACAGAACCTGAGTGTCCAACATCGACACTCGCAATCCACGGAACCTGAGTGTCCAATCTCGACACTCGCAATCCATATATCTATAGAATCCGGGTTTTCAAAACAATATACATTTCTTGAAATATCCCCGCGGTTCTCAAATCCAGAAAATCACATGAAATTCATATCTCAATGTGTAAATCCATGAAATCTGATATATGCAACATAAAACAACAATATGAGCATATTAAGGGAAAACCGCTCTTTTAAATGATTCCAGTTTTAAAATATATCATTCGGTTCCAAATCCCTCCGAAATCAAGTGCAACATCATATGGGGTGTACATGTAACTATAGCAAGGTATGTGGGTGTACATGTAAGTATGTATACATGATATACATGTAGCTATAGCAATATATGTGTTGCGTGTGTCATGCCAGTTACCAACGGTGTGGGTGTAGCATACAGTTTAGTGCTCGTGCAATATGAACCGTCAATAATGGTGCAGTGTCTAATAGGTACCAAGTCAGGGCACAACAGGTAATAATATGCAATGATGCTCATGTGCAATTAACTCATATGCGTATAAACCTGCAGATATGATATCTTATCCAGCCCTGACGAATAACGCCATACGAGCGATTTCCTCGTAGATGTTAAATCCACTCACCAATGATCTCGAGCTAAGAAAATCCGACCACCTGCTTCCCTTTCTTCCCAGCGTCCGAAGTCCCCGCTTGCGATCCTAAAATTTCACAAAGACGACACATAATACTAAATATCATGTGCCGACACAAAGAAAATGAAACGCAGGGATAACGTCCACAAGATAAACACAGTGCACCCAGTGCACAAAACATGTACGACATCGGCACAACCCTATCTAGGATTGCTAAACTACGCAACCACCAAGCCTAGACCCCGATCATACCGATCGCGCATTCAAAAAAATATATATATCGTGGAAGATAATATATATAATATCGCAATATCAATTGAAACCCACGCCTAATTTAACCGAAAACCTAGTAAGCAACTTTTCATCATTTTAGCTCAAGTCTAGAAGTTTAAAAAATTCTAGCGATCACAATCATCGCAAAGTAGCTTAACTAAGTCATGCAAACCTTTAATATAATTTTAATCTCACCCATAAAAGATTTAGTAAAAGTTAGTTTGCTATTAAGCTTGATTAGACAATTAGAAAAATAACAAATAACATTCTCACAACTAGTTTAGTTTTTTCCAAGTCTACACTTCTCCATTAACCATTTCAACCAATCAAACCCTAACTTGATCTTCACAACTCTTTCATAAATTCCTAAACACGCCAATTAAAGCTATATTAAATATCTAATAAGCTAGCTTAAAGTATTTAAACAACAATTAAAGTTTAGGGTTAGGATTTTATACCTCCACTAGATTCATAAACTAGCAACTAAACTCCAAATTAGCCTCCAAAATGATAACTTTCATGAAAATCCAAGCTTGTTTAGGGTTGAAGAATAATGGGTAGGGATTTATTTGTGATTTTGTGGGATTATTTGATGATTTTTGATGATTTATTTGAGCTTGAACAAGTGAAAATGGGGTGAGAAGAGAGAGGGGGCATCGGGAGGGGCTCGGCCAAGCTATGGAGAATGAGGAGGTTAGGAAATTGTGTGGAAATTTCTAGTCTAAAACCATCATTAAAGCTCATTAATACCTCTCCCATCCATTCCACCTCTTAAACCTTTTCTTTTCTAATTAAAGTTTTCTTTTAATTCACCAAATATCTAGATATTTTGGAGAGAAGGTTTAAAGCTTAAATCTTGTGATTAAATTAGCATAGATTCACTTTAGCATAATTAACCCAATCAAATTTGTAATTACCACTAATTAAGTGTATAATTAAAAGCTTATAATAATATTTTAATTAAGGAAAAATATTTAAGTGGACTAAAGTTTTCAAGTGACAACTAAAAACCGCAAACTAGCAATTTACTAGTTAAACTAGGTGCAGTTAAGTCTATACCTAAAAATGATCACTTCTGGGTTTTTACGGAAAAACACCGCTTATTTTACCTTTTAACGGAAAAATTCGCATAACGATTTCTAAAGCATTACAATCTTCCCCCCTTAAAGAAATTCGATCCCCGAATTAAAATTTTAACTACGCGTACCTTCGAAGAGATGAGGGAATTTCTTCCGCATCTCACTCTCGGCCTCCCAAGTGATCTCTTCACTAGTAGGCCCACGCCAAAGAACCTTCACAGATGGCAAGACCTTTGACCAAAGTTTCTTCACCTGCCGGTCCAATATAACTACCGGCTGCTCGGTGAACGAAAGATCGCGTTCAAGCTGAACGGTCTGGTGCCGAATCATGTGAGAAGGATCATGAAGGTATCTGCGAAGCATCGACATATGGAATACGGGGTGAACATCCGGAAAACTGGGCGGAAGTGCCAAACGATAGGCAACGGCACCAACTCGCTCAAGGATCTCGAAAGGACCCACAAATCTTGGACTGAGCTTCCCCTTCTTCCCAAATCTCATCACCCCCTTCATCGGAGAAATCCGAAGGAATACATGATCCCCTACTGCGAACTCAAGTATGCGACGACGACGGTCGGCATAAGATTTTTGTCTGCACTAGGCTGCTCTCATCCTGTCCTGAATCAGCTGGATCTTCTCCGTAGTTTTCTGAACTAACTGTAGTCCCAACACCCTACTCTCGCTGGGTTCGGTCCAACAGACTGGCGATCGACACTTCCTACCATAAAAAGCATCAAAAGGCGCCATCTGAATCGTCTCGTGATAACTGTTATTGTAGGAGAATTCAATCAACGGCAAGTGACGATCCCAACTGCCACCAAAATCAAGCACGCACGCACGAAGCATATCCTCTAGAGTCTATATAGTCCGCTCCGACTGACCATCAGCCTGCGGATGAAAAGCGGTGCTAAAACTTAAGCGGGTACCCAAAACTTCCTGAAGTTTCTGCCAAAGACGGCTAGTAAACTGGGTGCCCCTGTCGGATACGATACATGTAGGAACGCCGTGCAAATGCACAATCTTATCTATATACAACTGAGCATACTGAGCATAACCGAAAGTGGTCCTCATTGTAAGGAAGTGAGCTGTTTTCGTCAACCGGTCAACAACCACCCAAATGGAGTCCTACCCACAACTGGCCCTGGAAAGACCCACAACGAAGTCCATAGAAATCTGCTCCCATTTCCACTCAGGAATGGGTAAAGGCTGCAACTCTCCAGCCGATCTCTGATGCTCAGCCTTGACTTGCTGACAAGTCAGGCACCTCGAAATGAAGTCTGAAACATCACGCTTCATCCCTTCCCACCAGTAAATTTCTCTCAAGTCACGGTACATCTTGGTGGAACCTGGATGAACGCTAAAGGCTGACTGATGTGCCTGCTCTAGGATCTCGCGTCTTAACCCATCAATATCTGGTACACACAAGCGAGTCCCGTAACGTAGCACACCCTGGTCATCAATCAAGAACTCCGAATCTATACCCTGCCGAACAAGCTCAAGAATCTCAGACAAAAGGGCATCACTGAGCTGCACCTCACGGATACGATCAAGTAGAAGTGGAAAGGCGCGGACATGAGCAAGCTGTCCCCCAGTGGAAGTGAACTCAAACTGTACTCTACCGTCGCACAAGATTTGCCAATCTGTAGAAGACTGTCGCTGAATTGTGCTCATCTGAGACAAGCTACCCCCGGGCCTACGACTCAAAGTATCAGCTACCAAATTCGCCTTGCCCAGGTGATAAAGGATCTCACAATCATAATCCTTCACAAGCTCCATCCAACGGCGCTGTCTCAGATTCAGATCCCGCTGCTGGAAGATATACTTCAAGCTCTTATGATACGTGAAAATCTGACACGACTCTCTATACAAGTAGTGTCTCCAAATCTTCAACGCAAAGACCACCGCGGCCATCTCAAGATCGTGAGTGGGGTAATTCTGCTCGTGCTTCTTCAACTGCCGAGAAGCGTAAGCGATAACTCTATCATGCTGCATCAATACACACCCGAGCCCCACTCGAGAAGCATCACAGTAAACAAAATAGCTGCCCGATCCAGAAGGGAAAAATAGAACTGGTGCAGTTGTCAACCGAGTCTTCAACTGCTAAAATCTCTGCTCGCACGTATCAGTCCAAAGAAAAGAAACCCCCTTCCGGGTCAGTCCGGTCTGTGGTGCAGCGATACTCGAAAAATCCTGCACGAAACGGCGATAATAACCAGCTAAGCCCAAAAAGCTGCGGACCTCTGTCACAGATACAGGTCTGGGCCAAAGATGAACAGCCTCGATCTTCCTCGAGTCCACAAGAATACCGTCTCCCGTCACCACATGACCCAGGAAGTCAACTCTATCAAGCCAAAATGCACGCTTTGAGAATTTAGCATACAACTGGTGCTCTCTCAATGTCTGCAAAGCAATCCTCAAGTGTTGCTCATACTCCTCTCGACTCCTAGAGTAGTGTTCATCACAGAAAACTGCATTTTATACCACCCATTCTTATGCTCGTTTGTTTATAGATAGGTGCTTTTAATCCGTGTTTCCTACATATTTACAGCTTACAGGTTCCCAGTCTAAATTAATACAAATCAGACAAAATCTCTACAGTTATGCCAATATCCAGAACATCTGTCAAAGACAGATAAAAGCCGGGATTCCAGTCATCCGTATCCGTCCAGTGATGCGTACCAGCTCCAGAGACAAGACATATGACAGTGGTCATTCGTGTCTCAGAAAAGCACAAAGCACGAGAGGGACAAGCACAAAACACGAGAGGGTATGGTGCATTCAATGCATAAAGTGTTGATGTGATTCAAAAATTCAAAGATTCAAACTTCCCTCCAAACTTTGGATGCATTCAAATTCAAATTAAAGGAAATATCTTGTTTTGCCTATAAAAGGAAACCATTGGGTAAGTGAGAAGTAGTCCAATTTTTTCATACATTTTGTCATTCTTTGTTGTTTTGCTTCTCTTTGTAGTTCTTGAGCTCTTGCCCCTTTGTCTTGACCTTACAACTTCTTCATAGAACTTGCAAGCTTAAGGCTTAGGTTCTTGACTTCAAGATTAATTGTAACTTGTTTGGAATTCAATAAAAGTTCTCATTTTTATTACCATGTCTTGTTCTATCTTTCATATTTGAACTTGTGAAATTCTTGCTTTAGTTTGATCTTGGAACCTCATAAGTGAGCTTGCAACCTTAAAGTTTGGTATTTGGATTTCACAGTGCACCGGCCTTAAGAACACTTGGAGATATTCGCACTTGGATTCATTGGTTCTCTCTTTATCTTTCTTTTCTCATATTTTCATTATGTTTCTTACTCTTGTCTCTTTTCTTTATTTTTACTTTGCGAATATGTGTGAGTAATCTTTTTACTTGTTAAGGGTGGAATATGGTTAGACTGTATTTGAAAATGATCTTTGTCAAAACTTTATAAACCTTAAACTTTGCATTTGAAACTCCGTGCAAATCGCTTGCAATTCCGCCCCTCTAGGAATCCTATCCTACCACGATAGTGATGATTCCTAATCGTGACCGGATTGCTAGAGGTTTGCCGGAGGCTAAAATCAAGAGATAACAACGGAAGGACAAGGGACAAGGAAGACGGATTTAGCAAAATACCGCAAATACCGTATTTCAAGTTCCCTAATCCGCGTTGTTACCTATTGCTTTAGTGTCAATACCAAAGTTGGGGCTATAAGGAATCGGCAAACATCACTTTCATACAATCTAACCTATTACTACCCTTAACAAGTCTTTTTATTATACATATCTTTGTTACGACATTTAGCTTAACCAACAAATCATAACACGTTGTTAACTCGTTAAAACAAGCTTAAAAACCTACCATCTCCCTGGGGACGACCCGTACTCATCGCGGCTCGCTACACGCGACACCGTTTTGATTGCGGTAATTTCATAACTCTTTTTAAATATGACACGGCAAAAACGCAACAATCAAGTAGAACGGAATGTCATCAAAAAACACAATAATAAACTGGTCGAGGAACGACCTGAAAATCCGGTTCATCAGATCCATGAATGCTGCTGGCGCATTGGTGAGTCCGAACGACATCACCAAAAACTCATAATGCCCGTAGCGTGTACGAAAAGCAGTCTTTGGAATGTCATCATTCCGAACCCGCAACTGATGATAACCCGAATGCAAATCAATCTTAGAAAAATGTTTCGCACCCTGGAGCTGATCAAACAAATCGTCAATGAGAGGTAAAGAATATCTATCCGCACCGTAACTCGGTTCAATTGACGATAATCCATACACAACCTCAAACTGCCGTCCTTCTTCTTGACGAACAGAACAGGAGCTCCCCAAGATGAAACACTCGAACGCACAAGTCCCCTATCAAGCAATCCTTGCAATTGATCTTTAAGCTCTCTAAGCTCCACCGGGGTCATCCGGTAAGGCGGTATAGAAATAGGTCCCGTGCCGGGAATCAGATCAATGCAAAACTCAATATCGTGTTCTGGCGGCAAACCAGGTAACTCATCGGGGAAAACATCGAAAAACTCTCGCACGATAGGAACCCGGTCCAACGACTCTACTGTGGCTCCAATATCATGAATGATAGCCAAGAATCCCCGACATCCCCTCCTCAAAAGCCGACTAGCACAAAGGGCTGAAATCAAACTGTGAGGGGCGGCAACACGGTCGCCCTGCACAACAAGAACTGACTCGCCGGGAAAACAAAACCTCATTGTCTTCTCGTGGCAGTCCATGGACGCGTAGCAAGTAGCTAACTAGTCCATGTCCAGGAGAACGTCGAAGTCCAACATCTCAAGAAGGATCAAGTCGACAGACAAATCTCTATCTCCTATACAAACGGTACATGACCGAAACACGTGTCGCGCAACAAACGACTCCCTAACAGGAGTAGTCACGACAAGCGGCTGATCTAGCAAACACGACTCTCGGCCTAACCTCGGCACGAAGTGCGTAGAAACATACGAATGCGTAGATCCCGGATCAAATAAAACATGTGCATCAAAAGAACATACAGGAAGAGTACCTAAAACCACTGCATTAGACGCATTCGCTTTCTGATGAGTCAAAGCAAACACTCGAGCCTGCCCCTCTACCGGCAACTGGCTGTCCTCCGCCTCTACTACCCCGTCCTCCCTGAACAAACCCTCCACGACCCTGACCTATCTGAACATGAGTCTGACGCGGAGCACCAACAGGCATAAGAGGCAATGCCCTCTGTGGTGGAAAAGGTGGTAGGGTAACATGTGGTACAGCTGCTCCATCCTCACGTGGTTCAGTACAATCTCGAACGCGATGACACAAACTCCCGCACCGGTAACAACCAGATGAAAACTGCGGACTCTCCTTGGAATAAAAGCAAAATAATGGGCCTCATCCCGAGTCTCCACTACCCCCAGCATCTGAACGGGATTTGTCACGGCGTCTAAACACCTATCTCCGTGCTGATACACCAGTACGAACCCTCTTCGGTTCCGAAACAACCGACGTCTCGGAAAGACACTCCTCAACCAATAGGGCTGCATCCACCGCTGCTGCATACGTGTCACAATGTTGTATGCTGATAGAAAGGAACAACTGGGTAAGCAGGCCTCGAACAAACCTCTTTACCCTCATCTTCTCAGTAGCTACCAAATACGGAGCATACATAGACAGCTCGATAAACTGCACATCGTACTCAGCCACCGTCATACCTGGAGTCTGGCGCAACGACTCGAAACTGGGTGCTCGAGCATCTCTGAAGCTCAGCGGAAGAAAACGCATAAGAAACACCGTCACGAACTCAGTCCAAGTCATACGAGCAAGACCTATGGCTCTGCCATTCTCTAACGACTTGCACCACTTCTGGGCTAGACCCTCCAGAGGAAAACTCGCGAACTCTACCCATCTCGCGTCGGAGCATCTCAACGAACGACATATCCTGGCTATCCGGTCGATAAACAACTGCAAATCCTCAGCTGTATCAGTGCCAGTGAAAACCGGAGGCCTCAGCCTCATGAACTCCGATAACGATACGGTGATCACCTCTGTAGCTGCAGCTGCGACTGCCGGAATAGTAGGCACCATCAAGGTCCCCACAACAGGTGGAACAACCTCCTGTTTCTGCGCTCGAATGGCCTCAACTAACGACCCCATCATCTAGCGCAAATCCTGCATACTGGCCCCTAGCATAGCAATATGGTCCATCGAAGGTAGATCAATCTGCTCCTGCACAATGGGCGTACCGCCCTGGTCAGTTCTCGTCTCAGACGAGTCAACTCTGACCTCGGCCCTCGCGATCACTCTCTGCGCCCTTGTAGTCTTTGGCGGCATAAAAGCTGAAAATGGAAACAGGATTCAATAAGGACACAGAAATCGAATCACAAGGATGTATACAATCATGGAAGGAATTTCAATCAATAAGTCCAATGGTCACTTAGGCGGAGTATCGTGTCATAAGTATGCCACGGAACATACACACGCTACGTTACTCTGCTTAAGCTACCTACTCTATCATACCAAGGTTATGCTACACTCCGAAAGGTAAAATCTAGCGCTCTGATACCAACTTTGTCACGACCCAAAGTTAGGCACGTGACCGGCACTCAAACCACGTGATGTCAACAGGCGTACGCAATTTAAGTAAGCCGAAACCCAGAAATCTAAACCATCCCAAATAGGGATAAGTGGAGAAAATAAGTTAAAAACCTTTGGAAATCTTGAGCAAAAATCTTTAAACTTAAGTTTACTTTCTTAAAAATTTCGGCAGCACCTCCTTTGTAAAATCTAGCCCCGAAAACGGGTACAACATAGAATATAAATAAAGCATCCCAAACGGGAGCAAATCACGCCCAACGGCGGAAAAAATGACCAAAAACATATATACGACGCCATAGCGAAGAAATATAAATGAAAACAGCATAAGAAGGTAAAACTTTATAACAAGACCGGCTCCCACGAGCACGGCACCCAAAGTCACAAAATAATACAACATCAATCATCACAACTCGTCTCTAAGTCAAATACATGAAGATGGTAGATGGAGAGTACTAGATACAAAAGATAAATAATGAACATCGTCAGAAAACCGCAAACCCATCTATAGCAAAAGGCCTCACAGCCAAACGTAGCGGTATCCGCAAAAGTAGAGAAAAAAGGAAGCCCTGCCGCGACTACTCTGAGTGTAAGTCCTGCAAAACACTACGGCACAAAGGGGGTGAGTTGCTAACTCGTGAATAGTAAATAACATCATACTGTAATCGCAAGTATGCACGAACAGCGATAAATCTATCACACGAAATATGATAGCATAAGTATGGCAATATGTATATGCAACAATCATGTAAAGGTACATCATCAGGGTACTGCAACTACATGAGGCAATGCATATCAAAATAATCCTCAGTGTGGGATGATATAATAAAATCTCATGCAAAATCATCAGCATGAAAAAACCCCAATGTCCCTCACTGACACATCAAATCCCAAAATCCTCAGACGCCGTCACCAGGACAGGCCCTCATATCCTGTAAATCTCATGGAACCTAAGTGCCCAACATCAGCACTCGAAAACATCATGAAATACTCGTGTCCAACATCGACACGTAAATCCACATATCGTATCTGTACATCTCACGGAACCTGAGTGTCTAACCCGACACTCGCAATCCACGGAACCTGAGTGTCCAAATCTCGACACTCGCAATCCACATATCCATACATCTCACGGAACCTGAGTGTTCAACATCGACACTCGCAATCCACGGAACCTGAGTGTCCAATCTCGACACTCGCAATCCACATATCCATAGAAACTGGGTTTTCAAAACAATATACATTTCTTGAAATATCCCCGCGGTTCTCAAATCCAAAAAATCACATGAAATCCATATCTCAATGCGTAAATCCATGAAATCTGATATATGCAACATAAAACAACAATATGAGCATATTAAGGGATAGCCGCTCTTTTAAATGATTCCAGTTTTAAAATATATCATGCGGTTCCCAATCCCTCCGAAATCAAGTGCAGTATCATATGAGGTGTACATATAACTATAGCAAGGTATGTGGGTGTACATGTAAGTATGTATGCATGATATACATGTAGCTATAGCAATATATGTGTTGCATGTGTCATGGCAATTACCAACGGTGTGGGTGTAGCATACAGTTTAGTGCTCGTGCAACATGAACCGTCAGTAATGGTGCAGTGTCCAATAGGTACCAAGTCAAGGCACAACAGGTAATAATATGCAATGATGCTCATGTGTAATCAACTCATATGCGTATAAACCTGCAGCTATGATATCTTATCTAGCCCAGACGCATAATACCATACGGGCGATTTCCCGTAGATGTTAAATCTACTCACCGATGATCTCGAGCTAAGAAAATCCGACCACCTGTTTCCCTTTCTTCACAGCGTCCGAAGTCCCCGCTTGTAATCCTCAAATTTCACAAACACAACACATAAGGCTAAATATCCTGCGCCGATACAAAGACAACAAAACGCAAGGATAAGGTCCACAAGATAAACACACTGTGCACCTAGTGCACAAAACACGTACGATATCGGCACAACCTAAGCTAGGATCGCTAAACTACGCAACCATCAAGCCTAGACCCCGATCGTACCGATCGCGCATTCACAACACAATATATATCGTGGAAGATAATATATATAATATCGCAACGTCAATTGAAACCCATGCCTAATTTAACCGAAAACCTAGTAAGCAACTTTTCATCATTTTAGCTCAAGTCTAGAAGTTTAAACAATTCTAGCGATCACAATCATCGCAAAGTAGCTTAACTAAGTCACGCAAACCTTTACTACAATTTTAATCTCACCCATAAAAGATTTAGTAAAAGTTAGTTTGCTATTAAGCTTGATTAGACAATTAGGAAAATAACAAATAACATTCTCACAAGTAGGTTAAGTTTTTTTCAAGTCTACACTTCTCTATTAACCATTTCAACCAATCAAACCCTAACTTGATCTTCACAACTCTTTTATAAATTCCTAAACATGCCAATTAAAGCTATATTAAATATCTAATAAGATAGCTTAAAGTATTTAAACAACAATTAAAGTTTAGGGTTATGATTTTATACCTCCACTAGATTCACAAACTAGCAACTAAACTCTAAATTAGTCTCCAAAATGATAACTTTCGTGAAGATCCAAGCTTGTTTAGGGTTGAAGAATAATGGGTAGAGATTTATTTGTGAGTTTGTGGGATTATTTGATGATTTGTGATGATTTATTTGAGATTGAACAAGTGAAAATGGGGTGAGAAGAGAGAGAAGGCAGCAGGGGGGATCGGCCAAGCTATGGAGAATAAGGAGGTTAGAAAATTGTGTGGAAATTTCTAGTCTAAAACCATCATTAAAACTCATTAATACCTCTCCCATCCATTCCACCTCTTAAACCTTTTCTTTTCTAATTAAAGTTTTCTTTTAATTCACCAAATATCTAGATATTTTGGAGAGAAGGTTTAAAGCTTAAATCTTATGATTAAATTAGCATATATTCACTTTAGCATAATTAACCCAATCAAATTTGTAATTACCACTAATTAAGTGTATAATTAAAATCTTATAATAATATTTTAATTAAGAAAAAATATTTAAGTGAACTAAAGTTTTAAAGTGACAACTAAAAACCGCAAACTAGCAATTTCCTAGTTAAAGTAGGTGCAAGTAAGTCTATACCTAAAAATGATCACTTCTGGGTTTTTACGGAAAAACACCGCTTATTTTACATTTTAACGGAAAAATTCGCATAACGATTTCTAAAGCGTTACAGAGTGTCCATGGTAGACTTTTCCCTGGCCCGGAGTGATTTGGTTCTCGGTTTGTAGGAAGCCTGCACGGCCCTTTTTACGACATGGACGGTCGACGCTTGACGCGTCTCCGAGACGGAGTGTGCATGGTAGACTTTTCCCTGGCCCGGAGTGATTTGGTTCCCACTTTGTAGGAAGCCTGCACTGCCCATTTTACTACATGGATGGTCGACGTGCCCCCGGCACGGAGTGTCGCTGGTCGACGTTTTCCCGAGGCGGAGTGCATGTAGTTGACATGCCCCCGGCATGGAGTGTTTGCTTGACGCTTCCCCGTTACGGAGTGTCGGCGGTCGACGTTTCCCCGAGGCGGAGTGTCTGCTTGACGTGTCCCCGAGACGGAGTGTCGCTGGTTGTTCGACTTATCACCGGCACGGAGTATCGCTGGTTGTTCGACTTTTCCCCGGCATGGAGTGTCGCTATTCGACTTGTCCCCCCTCGGAGTGTCGCTGGTCGACTTTTCCACGGCACGGAGTGTCGCTGATCGACTTGTCCCCGACACGGAGTGTCGCTGGCTGTTCGACTTGTCCCCGACACGGAGTGTCACTGATCGACTTGTCCGCGGCATGGAGTTTCACTAATCGACTTGTCCGCGGCATGGAGTTTCGCTGATCAACTTGTCCTCGGCGCGGAGTGTCACTGGCTGTTCGACTTGTCCCTGGCATAGAGTGTCGCTGATCGACTTGTCCCCGGCACAGAGTGTCGCTGGTTGTTCGACTTGTCCCCGGCATGGAGTGTCGTTGTTCAACTTGTCCCCGGCACGGAGTGTCACTGATCGACTTGTCCCCGTCACGGAGTGTTGCCGATCGAATTTTCACCGGCACAGAGTGTCGCTGGTTATTTGAATTGTCCCCGGCACGGAGTGTCGCTGATCGACTTGTCCCCGGCACGGAGTGTCACTGGCTATTCGACTTGTCCCAAGCATGGAGTGTCGCTGATCGACTTGTCCCCGTCACGGAGTGTCGCTGGCTATTCGACTTGTCCCCGGCATGGAGTGTCGCTGATCGACTTGTCCCCGTCACAGAGTATCACTGGCTGTTCGACTTGTCCCCAGCACGGAGTGTCGCTGGTTGACTTGATCCCGAGGCGGAGCATAATTCCGGCAGGGAAGGTAGATATCCTGAGGCGAAGCATGATTTCGACACGGGGTAAATTCTGGAACGAAGAATGATTCCGCCGCAGAGGTTGTTGGTTTGATTTGATTTGGGTTGACATCAGCATCGGTACACTGGAATATGATACCAGGAGCGAATCATTATCTGTCATGAGAGGATTTGGGGATTTGGTTTTGGTTTGGCATCTGCATTGCTGCACTAGAATAATACCAGGAGCAACTCATCATTTGCCCAGGGAGGATTTAGGGATTTTGGTTTTCGTTTGGCATCAGCACCGCTTACACTGGAATATGGTACCAGGAGCGAATCATCATTTGCCCTTGCCCGTTGGGGAGCGGTGGCTTAGGAGACGGGTTTAGGTCCTTATCACCTAAGACTTTTTAATTTTATGCGCCGTAAGAGTCCCATAAAGCATTTTCTCCCTACGAGTCGAAAGGATCTCGTATGTGTAATTTCTCCCTAGGAGTCGTGGGGACTCCTAAGTGTGTTTTTCCTTTGTAAGTCGTAAGGATCTCACGCGGGAATTTTCTCCTCACAAAGTCAAGAGGACTTTGCGAGTGCATTTCATCTCTTTTTCACGAGTTTGCGCCCTTTTGGGTTGTCACAAACTCGTGGGCAGTCTTGCCATTTTTACTCACGGAGCCCTATCAGGTTTCATCCGTTCCCATTTTACTTGTGGACATACCCTTTTTTTATATCTTCATCACTGGTGGGACTTTGAATGTGGTCTTGCCGGTAGGACTCGGGAGAGATTGGGATCGTTTTACGCCCGAGGATTGTATACGGTTTTGCAGGATGTATGATCCAGACCGTAGGGCCGGAAGAATTTCGGAACATTGTTGGCGTCTGCATCGCTGCACTGGAATATGGTACCAGGAGCGACTCATCATTCGCCGTGAGGGGATCTCCCTCGTTCCAGTTTAACGACTTATAGGTCATCCGTTCCCAGTTTAAAGACTTAGGGGTCTATTGTTCCCAGTTTAACGACTTAGAGGTCATCTGTTTCCAGTTTAACGACTTAGAGGTCATCTGTTCCCATTTTAACGACTTAGAGGTCATCTGTTCCCAATTTAAAGACTTAGGGGTCTATTGGATTGGAGTTTGGAATTTTGGGGTTAGGGTAGGCATCAGCGTTGCTAACACAGAAGCACATGTGCCAGGAGCAATTCATCATTTGCCTTTCCCTGTTGGGGAGAGATGGATTAGGAGACAGGTTTAGATCCCTATCACTTAAGTCTTTTCAATTTTATTAGCCGTAAGGGTCCCATAAAAGTATTCTCCCTACGAGCCGAAAGGATCTCGTAGGTGTACTTTCTCCTTAGGAGTCGTGGGGACTCCTAAGTGTGTTTTTCCTTTGTGAGCCGTAAGGATCCCACGAAGGTGTTTTCTTACGAGTCGGGAGGATCTCGTAAGTTTGTTCTCCTCATGTATCGTGAGGACACATGAGTGGGTCTTCCCAAATGGAGCATAATTCCAAGGACGGGGACTGTCACGCCCCGCTTCCCAGTATACGGGGAAGGGGACGCGACGAGGCCCGCTACGTATGTACTCAGAAGTACATACGCTAAGCGTAGCTAAGCAATATAAAGTAAATCACAAGAGACGAAAGATAAAAAGAACAGCAACTTTTATTAATAACATTCTTTGTACAATACATGAAAAGGAAATACAACTGAAATGAAAAGCGATGCCTAAACAGTGGCATAACAGGAAATGAAAATACTGGAAAGAACAAGGTACAATATCTAGAGCTCGGGGTCTTCGTGGAACTGCTCCAAATCTTCACCGGTGGGCTCGATCTCAGCTTGGTCCAACGCATCTGACGACATTCAAAGAAGAGAGAAACAGAATGTCGTCAGCGAACAGGTCGCTCGGTAAGTCCGAGAAATAGACAAGAGTAGGAGAGAGAGAGTAGCTTTTAATGTTGTATTGTATTGTCATATTATAGTAGTATGGTGTTAACGCTGTTGTTGTAGCTTGGTACAGAAAGATGCCACTGTATACGAGAGGGGTCTCAGTATGCTAGAGACCAGGGCAAATGGAAGTACAAGGTTCCATTATATAACCCGGAACAACGGCAATTGGATTCAGGTTAGGTGTCTTAATCTTACCGTCTCGTGCCACCTTTAACACCTTCCGTACCAATCTACCCCTTAAACCCCGCGATGTCTTGTTTGTATTGTTATCTTGTAAAATTGTATTGATTGCATGATTGACTGACTGACTGACCGAAACCATGATATCAGGAAACGGTTATAACCGTAAAGTCATGTAAATGGAATACTGGGAAAACATGTAAAAGGAATATATCCATGGTTCGGTTCAGTCAAGTGATATAGATTGTTATCTGGATTCTGGGATTCCTGTGTTCATTTTGATTTGGAATATTAAAGAATATATATTGACTTGAATCATATTCAAGTCAGAATTAGTCAGACTCTAACCCGAGTCAGACTAAAAGAAAGGTAATTTGAAGTTCTGTACTTATTAGGGGCCTTATTGTAATTTATAAAACTTGAGGGGGGTTTATGTAAAAAGTACTTTTGTATAGTTTTCAAAATACACCTCAAGTATTTATTATTCGTCTTTATAGTTATAATGAGTGTGGATTTTATTTGTGTTATTCTAGTGAATATATCCTAATAAAAGTATTAATTGATTTATTTGAAACTCATGGTATTTTAATGTAACTTTTAATCTTGTAATTTTAGAAAAAGTGGAAACTTTATCTTATAATAAAATAGGTGTTTAAATGATAATTATATATATATTAATCCAAGAATAATTTTAAATAAATATTTTATTTTCCAAAATCTTATTTTTCTTAAATGTCGTATTTTAAACCTTTCGAGACCGAATGCTCCTTGCGGAGGTCTGAATCTCGCACTACTAGTCCGCGGGTGCACGATGAACCGTACTATCCCTAACGGGTTCCCCAAAGGTGGGTTGTAGTGGCGCTTTGCTTAGATTTAATAAATACTATTCATTTAGAAAAACGGTTTCATAAGTATAAGGTATTTATTGTAAAAGGATGTAATTTCCGTATTTTAGTTTCTAGGGTTTCCTAAGCCAACTAGCCTATTTCTAAGGTCTAAACGATAAGTCATTAGAAGCCTCAAATCGCCTCTTCACCGCCAATTGCGGCCAGGTAAGTGCCAGGTAAGTGGGAAGGAACCACAGTAGTGGGCCTAATTAAAAACCACTAGTCTAGACACACTTGCCTAAACACCACAAAGTCAGTTTAGATAAACGATCGATGTCCATGACATATCGTGCTTTTATTTTAAAAGGATTTATTTAGAATTGTGTACAACTTAAAGCTTTTAGAAAAGGTTTATAAAGAAAAGGGTATTTTAGTGAAAAGTCCTGTATTTTCGTATTCTATGTTTTGACATTTATCAATTAGGGTTATATTTGTGTGTGTGTAGAGGTAGGTCATTACCTCGTGACTTATTTTAGGGTTTAATGAAGTTTTAGAGGTTAAATATGATGTATTAAGCTTGAAGGTATTAAAGCGCAATAATACGGTATCTGAAAACGTTATCATTTCATGTGTGAAAACTCATTCAAATTGATTTCTACAAGTTTATTTATCAAGATGAACATGTTTAGGAGTGAGGGAATTGATTAAACGAAGAAAAATAAACTTCATGGAATTTTTATGAAAAGAATACGGTTTTACAAGAAAGCTATCATTTCATGTGAGAAACATTATTTAAATTGGTTTCTAGGTGATTAATAGTCATCATAGATAGGTTTAGGTATTATGTATTAGGTGACAAGTGGAAATTTGTAGAAAAACCGAATCGGAAATCGGTTTGTTCCGATTTCCGTCGGGTTCCAAAAAGTCGTATTTTCTATTAAAAGAAAAGAGAGATAGAAGGGATGGGACTTACGGGTTTGGACAAACTAAGGAGGCTAAGGAAAGTGGTGGTTGTCGGTGCGTCGAAAACGTCGCGAAGGTTCAAGTACGATCGCCGGAATCCGTCATCGGTTTCTGCAGCGCTTCGCTTCTCGCTCTTTGTACCGAGTTCTCGAGAATTTGGGAGAGTGGACTTAGAGTTGTGAGGTGAAATGATAGAGGGTAGGGGTGTTTATTTAGGGCTACGCTAGGGTTAGGGTTTGGATTAAAAAAATATTAAAAAATGTAAAAATTCATTAAAATTTCATTAAATTTAGGATTAAAAGAGGTGTAATGGGAATTTGGTAACAGTTCTGGAAATTTAGTGTATGCAGGGGTATTGACCAAGTCAACACGAATTTTTTTCGTGTTGACGACTCGGCCGACCGGCAGAGTCCGGCCGGCGGCGCCGGCCGACTTGGCCGAGTCGGGGCCGAGTCGGGTCTCGTTGGGTGTGGTTTCGCCTGGGGGGAATTTTGGTGTACTTCATTTTTTATATAATGTATTAAATTGTGAGTTATGGCTGTTTGACCGTTTGACTTCCCAAAAAATTTAAAACAAAAAGATATAAAAAATATGTGGGGCATGGGATTCGAACTCTGGTGGCTTGGTTCAACAGTGCAAGGTATTACCAATGAGCTACAAGCTCTTGCTTGTAATTATTGTGTTATTTAATTACTTAAAATGATAGCAGCAAGAGTAAATACTCCAAGTATACATTAAATTTTAAAGTGATTTCTTGTACACTAAAAATGGAGTTATTTCATTCTTGTAGCTTGTAATTAAAAACAAAAATAATTACCTAAATCTTGTGCTCAGGCTAAAATACCCCTTTGTGGATTTTAAAAATATTTTGAAAAAAATTTGTATAGGAAAAAGTGTATAAAAAATTATGGTTGTTACAGAGACCAGCCGCGTAACTGGTGGTTGCGGTGGGGCATGGGTATGATGAGAATTATTTGAGCCCGTGGATTGTGTAACGACCGTGTTTTCTAATACCTAATAAAATATATTTTATTTAAATTTCTACTATCAAATAATTATTTACGTGTTTCTTTTATAGAATAATAGTTTTTAAAGTAGTGTTAATAATTTTCAAAGCATTGAATATGATTAAAGGAATTTTCTAAATTCTACTTATTGTTTTTATAGGCTTAAAATGTTTTAGTAAGATTTTATAACGCCCTAAAATAATCTACATATTTTTCTTATCAATAAAAGTAATTAATTCGTAATTAAAAATATTTTAAAGGATAAACTAGATATTATATAATTTTAATAACTAGCTAAAACCATAGGAATGAATATATCATTTAGTTTTAGCCCAAAATTATTTTTATACTAAAGATAACAATAAAACATAATTTCTAAAATTTTCCCATAATTTTTCCGTATTTTTAAAACATTTTTACCAAATTTTTCAAAACCAAATCAATATTTTTAAATAATCTGCTGATTTTTATTTTTATTAATTTTTATTTTTAATTTTTTTTAAAACCTTTTAACCTGGACCGTTGGATCACAAGATCCAATGGCCCAGAAGCCGCGACGGCGCCCACGTGGTGGGGACCACGCGAAAACGCGTGGTCTCCACACGCGCGACACGTGGCAGGCGGTGGCATTCTTGGCGGCGCGATCTCTGCCGTTGGATCTCAATCCAACGGCTGAGGTGAAGAGGTGGCGGGCATAATTATTGACTTATTATTCGAAAATGATTGAATGTGTGGATTTTGATTGGATTTTAACGGAAATTTTGGATTTTTATGGTTGGTGAAAACGCTATAAATAGGCACCTTCAAACACTGATTTCTCACACCTCATAACTCCAAAAATTCTGGAAAAAAATACCGGTGCCTTCGTATCAATGACGCCGACGCTACGGCTCCACCCAATCGCCGAGGAAATATCGGGACGCGGAGCTATTGAGAATTTAGTACGAGCCTACGTTTTCAACCCTTCGACATCCGAATCAAGCACAAGGTAGGATCCGCCTTTCTCCTCTTTTCCTGTCACCTTCTTTCTCAATAACCTAGTTTCAACTTATATTCATCAACCCCTATTTAAAATGTTGTTATAAAATTTGTGCATACCTATTCCTTATACCCTCAATATTGATAATGTTAATCCAATTTTTTTTTAAAACGGTGTTTAAATTTCCTCTGTACACAAAAGTATATTACACACCTATAATACCTGGAATCTGATACACTTAATGCCATAACCCATGAATTGTCATTTTACCTCTGACATACCCATACGACATAAATGATCTAGAAATAGGTTACTTCCACAAGATACCCTCGTTTAATTAAAATATTATATTTGTTTAAATAACCATAAGAAATAAAGATATGTGAAATAAATATTTTAGATACCGCATACGTATATTTTACTTACAAATATTTTTAAACCCCTTCAACCTTTTTGAAGAAGAAAATACTAAATTAAAATAACGATATCTTTTCAAAAGGAATATTTAGTATCTTATAAAAAGGTAATTTTAAAATAACACCAATCTAGGACAAAGAAAAGGTTGTAGGCATCGGTCGTTTATCTAAACCAGACTTTGTGGTGCCTAGGCTAGACAAGTGGGAAAGGTAATTTTAAAAGGCCCGTCTCACGGTGATTCGTGAGCGGATCCCTCCTTTCCTTATTTGTGCTTACCTGGCCACAATTGGCGGTGAAGAGGCGATTTGAGGACCTCATAACTTGTCCTTTTGGAACATTAGGAGCAACTAGATTTTCAAATAAAAACCCCTTGCAAAAGATTTTCAAATAAACACCACAACCTTTTATCGAAAGGATATTTTCTGTAAAACATTATGCTTTTCCAAAATAATAAATATCTCAAATATCATGGTTTTTGTTAGAAGTAATAAAAGATAATTAAACACTATTATTTCTTTTTAACTAAGCTTTCCCTAAAATGAGACGAAGTACTTTACGAACCCTAGAAAATAAAACGAGTGGTTGTGGAAGGCCATATTAAATGAGATCAATACACTTTTTAAATTTCCAGTTTATGACAACATGACATATACAAAACATGATACGGTTAGG
Source organism: Agapanthus africanus (assembly GCA_030015575.1). Lineage (NCBI taxonomy): Eukaryota > Viridiplantae > Streptophyta > Magnoliopsida > Asparagales > Amaryllidaceae > Agapanthus > Agapanthus africanus. Next base: position 354,547,057 of record CM057351.1, read on the forward strand.
GTTAGAATACGCGGACCTAGGTATGGAATACTTTATGAAGATCCCTGCAGGTAGGGTGAACAGTCCAATATATGGGCGACTATACAAATATGAAGATCCCGATATTCCGGGTGAACAGTCCAATATATGGGAGACTATACAAATATGAAGATCCCGATATTCTGGGTGAACAGTCCAATATATGGGCGACTATATATATATGAAGATCTCGATATTCCGGGTGAACAGTCCAATATATGGGCGACTATACAATGTGGAAATTCCATGCCTAGAAGTATACGCACTAACTCTAATTCGTCCGAACCTTTATACTGAACCACGGGGATGGGTAGTTTGATTAGGCAAGGATAATTCGGAACTCGGATTCCCCTACTACTCAATCATGATCCCGGGAAGTGAAACGGTACATTTCACTTCCCCAGTTATTGTTCCGTGGCCACAACGGAATAATCGCGAGTATCCGAACCCTTGTTTAACAAACTAATACGAACTTTTACCTTCACCTATACTTCTTACTACTTATCTACATACAACTTACAATATACTCATGCTCATATATACCTCTCTTCAAAACGTCTTAAGTTTGTGCATTTCAAACATTTACACCCCTTACTTTATGTCTGCATGCATACATCATACTCTTATATACACCTGTTCATTTTATACTCCTACTTCCTTATGAGGCAATCCTACCTAAGTATAACTCGCTGACGGACCTTCCTTCTCTTCCTCCATCTTTGGAATGTCCGTCAGATAAGAATGAGTATTATAGCGAAGATCAAGGTGTGAAGCCAACTTATGAAGATTATGCAGACTGGACGATGGAAGATTAGCTAGATTTAATTTTTGTTGTTGCCTACATGTTTAGGGCTTTTGTTTCTCCTCGATATAATTAAACTACTTAGTTTATTTTACTTTCTTTTGGGATGTAATAAAGTTTGGTTAATGGAAATAAATGCCTTTAGCTTTTATTATTTTTGTTTTGGTACACATCCTGCATGTTATATATTCATACGCTTAACGTAACTGTATTGAATAGACCACCTTCAATACAGTTAGGTTGCGGACTTTGCCACGTCATCCTTCACCTTCTTTTGGGAAGCGGGGCGTGACAGGTTTTTGTGGTGGCCCATGCAGGTCCTCTTGTGTAATAAAATGAAACGCTTAACTGACTTATTATATTTGTGAATCTCATCCATCTATACCGATATCATAGTTTTCCTATGTCCCTTGTCCCTTCCTTGACATTCTGTATCCTGACCATGACCTTTCCTTCTGGTCATGGCAAATCTTTCCAACGAGGATTACATGTCCTATATTACTTTTGAAGCTACATCTGGAGATTCAGACGATGAAGTCGTAGACTCTCAAGCGGTTTTCTGACAGCGACTCGGAAGACGAAGAAGTCGATGCTGCAACTCCGGAGCCTATGATGGCTAATGACTCCGAAGACGAAGAAGAAGATCCTGTGGAAGGGGAGCATATAAAGGATGGGCCAGAAAAAGAGGCTCCTGCGACGGGAGAGAATCCCATAGAATATGATCCGGATGAGGATGTTCCTGCAAAGGAACAAAACCCTATATAGAGGGTGAATCGGAGGGCGAGGCTCCTGCCGAGGATGAGTCGAAGGACGAAGTTTCGAGTGAGGAGGAACTCGAGACCGAAGAAACTCAGGCAGTTGTTCTGTAAGACACCATAGAAACGACAATACCTTTCTTAATGCGAGGGCCTATCACCACTTGTTGAACTCCCGTAATCGAGACTAATAAGTCTTTTTTTCCTTTCTTTGGCCGAATAAAACGATATAAGAACATTAAGGGCATGTCCTTACTTTTCGGTTGTACTCTCCATATTGAAGTCGGATAATAAAATCTTAGTTTCAAGCAAAAATCTCTCTTGTGTCTCTTGCTCTTCTTATTAGTTTCTCTCTTGCATTGATTGTTGTTCTTCCATGCAAACTATTATCTTGTCTCGTCACTCAGCCTGTTTGTAACCTAACCTATTCTGATCATCAATGGCCGGACGACACCATCACCGCAACCGAAGGGGAAACGGAGACAATAAAGTCACCGCTCAACACGCAGCAATACTACAAATGATACAAGGACTACTGGAGCAACAGTAGCAACAGACAGCTGCCCTTCATCAGGAGCTACGAGAAAGTAGGCAGCAACAAGCAGAGATATTAAGTAAGGTACTAACCCCAGTTTCTTAAGGTTTGGAGGGAGTGAAGTAGTTCTGATCACTCCACCCCAAGACTTTTTTGGGGAAGGAAACTCCTTTAGAAGCTGAAGAATGGCTCAAGGGAACAGTCAATGATCTCAGTGCCGCTCAAATTCCGAAGGACGCGTGGGTGAACATCGCTAAGCTACAACTTACGAATAATGCCAGGATATGGTGGGAGGCAGAGGAAAGTAGATCGAAGGAGCCCATCGACTAGGAAAGGTTCAAACAGCGTTTTGATAACCAGTACTTTTCAGTCGTGGCACACTTAAGAATGGAACGGGAGTTTATACAGTTCCAACAAGGGAGCATGTGGGATAAGTCGGTGGACGAGTACGCTTCGGAGTTCGCAAGGTTAAGTCGGTTCGCGCATCATCTGGTGGCAACCCCAGAACTTTATGCTAAGAGATTCCGATAAGGATTGGACCTGAAGACGCAGTCCTCCATGTCTTCTGCTACCTTATCAACTTATGATGAAATCTTAGAGGCGGCACGAAACTTTGAAGACCTTCAGAGACGCATAAGGAAGGATGACCGTTTATCTGGCATTAAGCAACCGGCCAATCAAATTCTTGAAGGATCATCTTCCAGATTCAACGGGAGACAACAACCTAAGAGACCAGCAGGACCAACTATCTTCGGAAAACCAGTCGTTGTATGCAACCATTGTGGTAGGACCGGACACTACATGAGAGACTGTCGCATTTTGAACAAACTTTGCATAGTCTGTATGTCTCCGGATCATGTTATTGGCGACTGTCCTCAGAAAGGGAGACAATCAGGCCCCGTCAACAAGCCGGTTAATTATGTGGCACCATGACAGGGAAACCAGCCACCTTCCGCCACTCAACCAACCGGACAAGGGGCATCACTAAAAAGACCACCCTTACCATCACAGGAGCGTGTTTTTCAGCAAGCACAGAGGAATGGACCCAAACGCCAGACCTTCACCATGACGGCCGAGAAGGCTGATGCCACGTGGAAAGACAACAGAGGTACTCTTTCTTTTTTTCAATCTTTCTTTGATACTATGCTTAACCATCCTTCGATGCAAATCTTAGTTAAACTCACTATAATTCCTCTAGTTTTTGTAATTTCGACTAGTTGTCTTTATGTTATATCTCTCAAGTCTTCCATCAATTCACAACCTTCCTTCAATTTCCAAACTTTTCTATTTGAAAGCAACTACTGATTTTACATTTCCAATTCCTTGTACCTAAACCCTTCAGAGACTTTACATGCATCAAGTGATACACCAACTCGCGGGAGCGACATATGCGGCAAAGAGGATTCCTGACAGCGTTACTGATTTCTGTGCCTAGTAGTGGCCACTCCTTTGAAAATTTCAAGTATGAAATTATTCTAAGGTGGGTAGATCGTAACTATCACAACCATTCTTGCCATTCGTAGCAAACCCTGAAGTTTTAAACATCCACAACGATTTTTTCGGAGAAAGGACTTGGTGATGTGATGTATCAGCGCGGCAATATAGTCGCATATGCGTCAAGACAACTAACGACTTGTGGACGCAACTATCATGTTCAGATTTAGAACTGGCGATGGTAATTTTCATCTTGAAGATATAGAAACACTACTCTAAGGAGAACATGGGAACACGGATGGTTGAAACACATGAAGCGGATGAGAGGGGTCAAGTTTTATATAGGAGAAGTGCCAATCGATTGGGATGACCCTGAAGATGGAGAATTATAAGATTGACATAATTGTAGGGAAAAAAAGTGGAGATGATGATACAATGCAGCGAGCACGAAAAGCTCAGCCCACGACTCATCGGCCGTTTAACATCTTGGAAGGAGACGGTGGGTTTATGTATAACCTACTTTTGCTACTTTCCTTGGAGGGTATGCTGGCAACCCTAGTCATATTTTTGATCGTTCCAAGATCACGAAAAGGTTAGCATAACCTACGAGCAGCAGCCGGTCGGAATACTGGAAGGATGAAATCTTGAGCGACAAGACAATCCAGCTGGCTAGAGCTGTATGAAGGAAGAACTACTAGGCAGACATACACGGAAGTGAGGAAACGGGACGAGAGAGCGGGACCCAAAATATTTAACCGCGATAATCCCTTCTTAGTGTTTTCTTCCTTTCCTTGACCTACCTTCTTAAATTTCGAGGATGAAATTATTTTAAGGAAGGTAGATTTTAACGACCTTGTTTTCTAATACCTAATAAAATATATTTTATTTAAATGTCTACTATCAAATAATTATTTACGTGTTTCTTTTATAGAATAATAGTTTTTAAAGTAGTGTTAATAATTTTCAAAGCATTGAATATGATTAAAGGAATTTTCTAAATTCTACTTATTGTTTTTATAGGCTTAAAATGTTTTAGTAAGATTTTATAACGCCCTAAAATAATCTACATATTTTTCTTATCAATAAAAGTAATTTATTCGTAATTAAAAATATTTTAAAGGATAAACTAGATATTATATAATTTTAATAACTAGCTAAAACCATAGGAATGAATATATCATTTAGTTTTAGCCCAAAATTATTTTTATACTAAAGATAACAATAAAACATAATTTCTGAAATTTTCCCATAATTTTTCCGTATTTTAAAAACATTTTTACCAAATTTTTCAAAGCCAAATCAATATTTTTAAATAATCTGCTGATTTTTATTTTTATTAATTTTTATTTTTAATTTTTTTTAAAACCTTTTAACCTGGACCGTTGGATCACAAGATCCAACGGCCCAGAAGCCCCGACGGCGACCACGTGGTGGGGACCACGCGAAAACGCGTGGTCTCCACACGCGCGACACGTGGCAGGCGGCGGGAATCTTGGCGGCGCGATCCCAGCAGTTCCAACGGCTGAGATGAAGAGGCGGCGGGCGCAATTATTGACTGATGATTCGAAAATGATTGAATGCACGGATTTTGATGGGATTTTAAAGGAAATTTTGGATTTTTATTGTTGGTGAAAACGTTATAAATAGGCACCTTCAAACACTGATTTCTCACACCTCAGAACTCCAAAAATTCTGGAAAAAAATACCGGTGCCTTCGTATCGACGACGCCGACGCTACGGCTCCACCCAATTGCCGAGGAAAAATCGGGACGCGGAGCTATTAAGGATTTAGTACGAGCCTACGTTTTCAACCCTTCGGCATCCGACTCAAGCACAAGGTAGGATCCGCCTCTCTCCTCTTTTCCTGTCACCTTCTTTCTCAATAACCTAGTTTCAACTTATAATCATCAACCCCTATTTAAAATGTGGTTATAAAATTTGTGCATACCTATTCCTTGTACCCTCAATATGGATAATGTTAATCCAATTTTTTTTTAAAAACGGTGTTTAAATTTCCTTTGTACACAAGAGTATATTACACACCTATAATACCTGGAATCTGATACACTTAATTCCATAACCCATGAATTGTCATTTTACCTCTGACATACCCATACCACATAAATGATCTCGAAATAGGTTACTTCCACAAGATACCCTCGTTTAATTAAAATATTATATTTGTTTAAATAACCATAAAAAAATAAAGATATATGAAATAAATATTTAGATACAGCATACGTATATTTTACTTACAAATATTTTTAAACCCTTTCAACCTTTTTGAAGAAGAAAATACTAAATTTAAATAACGATATCTTTTCAAAAGGAATATTTAGTATCTTATAAAAATGTAATTTTAAAATAACACCAATATAGGACAAAGGAAAGGTTGTAGGCATCGGTCGTTTATCTAAACCAGACTTTGTGGTGCCTAGGCTAGACAAGTGGGAAAGGTAATTTTAAAAGGCCCGTCTCACGGTGATTCGTGAGCGGATCCCTCCTTTCCTTACTTGTGCTTACCTGGCCACAATTGGCGGTGAAGAGGCGATTTGAGGACCTCATAACTTGTCCTTTTGGAACATTAGGAGCAACTAGATTTTCAAATAAAAATCTCTTGCAAAAGATTTTCAAATAAACACCACAACCTTTTATCGAAAGGATATTTTCTGTAAAACATTATGCTTTTCCAAAATAATAAATATCTCAAATATCATGGTTTTTGTTAGAAGTAATAAAAGATAATTAAACACTATTATTTCTTTTTAACTAAGCTTTCCCTAAGATGAGACGAAGTACTTTACGAACCCTAGAAAATAAAACGAGTGGTTGTGGAAGGCCATATTAAACGAGATCAATACACTTTTTAAATTTCCAGTTTATGACAACATGACATATACAAAACATGATACGGTTAGGGTTAGAATACGCGGATCTAGGTATGGAATACTTTATGAAGATCTCTGCAGGCAGGATGAACAGTCCAATATATGGGCGACTATACAAATATGAAGATCCCGATATTCTGGGTGAACAGTCCAATATATGGGCGACTATACAAATATGAAGATCCGGATATTCCGGGTGAACGGTCCAATATATGGGCGACTATACAAATATGAAGATCCCGATATTCCGGATGAACAGTCCAATATATGAGCGACTGTATAAATATGAAGATCCTGATATTCCGGGTGAACAGTCCAATATATGGGCGACTATACAATGTGAAAATTCCATGCCTAGAAGTATACGCTTAATTCGTCTGAACCTTTATACTGAACCACGGGGATGGGTGGTTTGATTAGGCAAGGATAATTCGGAACTCGGATTCCCCTACTACTCGATCATGATCCCGAGAAGTGAAACGGTACATTTCACTTCCCCAATTGTTATTCCGTGGCCACAACGGAATAATCGCGAGTATCCGGACCCTTGTTTAACAAACTAATACGAACTTTTACCTTCACCTATACTTCCTACTACTTATCTACATACAACTTACAATATACTCATGCTCATATATACCTCTCTTCAAAACGTCTTAAGTTTGTGCATTTCAAACATTTACACCCCTTACTTTATGTCTGCATGCATACATCATACTCTTATATACACCTGTTCATTTTATACTCCTACTTCCTTATGAGGCAATCCTACCCGAGTATAACTCGCTGACAGACCTTCCTTCTCTTCCTCTATCTTTGGAATGTCCGTCAGATAAGAATGAGTATTATAGCGAAGATCAAGGTGTGAAGCCAACTTATGAAGATTATGCAGACTGGACGATGGAAGATTAGCGAGATTTAATTTTTGTTGTTGCCCACATGTTTAGGGCTTTTGTTTCTCCTCGATGTAATTAAACTACTTAGTTTATTTTACTCTTTCTTTTGGGATGTAATAAAGTTTGGTTCATGGAAATAAATGCCTTTCGCTTTTATTATTTTTGTTTTGGTACAAATCCTGCATGTTATATATTCATACGCTTAACGTAACTGTATTGAATAGACCACCTTCAATACAGTTAGGTTGCGGACTTTGCCACGTCATACTTCACCTTTTTTTGGGAAGCGGGGCGTGACAGATTGAATACGGTAGTCAGCTTGGGGACCAACCGTAGGGCTGGAAGAATTATGGGAAATTGGATTTTGGTTGGCGTCTGCATCGCTGCACTGGAATATGGTACCAGGAGCGACTCATCATTCTCCGTTTGAGAGTTTGGATTTTGGTTGGCGTCTACATCGCTGTACTGGAATATGGTACCAGGAGCGACTCATCATTCACCGTTTAAGAGTTTGGGTTTTGGACGGCGTCTGCATCGCTGCACTGGAATATGGTACCAGGAGCGACTCATCATTCGCCGTCGGGACATTCAGAGTTTGGTTGGCGTCTGCATCGCTGCCCTGGAATATGGTATCAGGAGCAACTCATCATTCGCCGTTGGAAATTTAGAGATTTGGGATTTGGTTGGCGTCTGCATCGCTGCACTGGAATATGGTACAGAGAGCAACTCATCAGTCGCCATTTGGAAGGTTTTTTTTACCGCAATTGCTCTATCATTTCAGCTTTTCTTATCACGAAGGTCGCGATTGCCCTATCATTTCGGTTATTTATTCGCGGTTGCCCCATCATTTCGGCTGTTTATTTTCATCTTTATTTTTACTCGCTTATTTTTATTGCGAGTTGCCCCATCATTTCGGCTTTTCCTTTGTTTTTTATTCACACTCTTTTTTTCTTTTCTTTTTTTTATATACATTCCCAGTTTAACGACTTAGAGGTCGATTATTCCTAGTTTAATGACATAGTGGTCAACGGTTCCCCAGTTTAACGACGTGGTGGTCATCGGTTCCCCAGTTTAACGACGTAGTGGTCGACTATTTCCAGTTTAACGACTTAGAGGTCATCTGTTTCTGGTTTAAAGACGTGGAGGTCTACTGTTTCCAGTTTAATGACTTAGTGGTCATCTGTTTCCGGTTTAAATACTTAAAGGTCTACAGTTTCCAGTTTAACGACTTAGAGGTCATCTGTTTCCAGTTTAACGACGTGGTGGTCATCTATTTCCAGTTTAACGGCTTTGAGGTCGTCTGTGCCCAGTTTAACGACTTAGAGGTCGTCTGTTTCCAGTTTAACGACTTAGAGGCCATCTGTTTCCAGTTTAACGACTTAGAGGTCATCTGTGACAAGGAGCTTAGAGAAGATACCCGATTGAGCAGTTGTCAGGGGCACCGCTGGAGCTTACCCGAGATGCCTTATTACTTTGTCGGTGTTGATGGCCTTGCCCCCAGCTGGGGCCAAGGAAAGTCGTTCAAATACCGACTTGCATTCGAAGATGGCAATTTGAAATTTGTTAACCCGGCATAAAGAAGCATGATTTCAGTACAGGCAATTGATATGCATATTAATTGAGTTCGCATGAATGCTTAACCCAAAAGATGGGAGGAAAGATAAGTCCCACCGGGCGTGCCAGAATCTGTAAGGTGTTTTTCGTCACCCCATTGAGATGGGAATACGCACGCGCTTGTCAGGAGCATTACGGATTCCCCCTGCCTAGGGTAGGCTGGGGTTTATTGATTATGGGGATCCGAATCTCCGGCAGTCGCAGACTAAGCTGCCGTTAATTACCCCTCGCATTTGGAACGAGAGAACTTTCGATTGACGGGTTAAACTGGTCATGCAAACTCAATGTGCAGTGTTGTGTTTTGAAGGGGTTTTGGATATATCGGGGGCCCCGCAGAGTTTTTATGGGGGTCCCGCTACCCGGATAGCGGGCTGGGGTCAAGGGGCTAGCAACCCCTTGTGGGGTGCGGGGCAGCGCCCCGTTAGAAATTTTTTCTAACATGGACAGTGTCGTGGAGTGTGTTTTTTTTTGAATGTGGAGTTCAACTACAAAAAGATTTTATTGTGGAGTTAAACTCCAAAAGAATTTTAAATAGGGTTGAACTCCTAAAAAGATTTAATGTGGAATTAAACTCCAAAAGAGTTTTAAAGGGAGTTTAACTCCAAAAGGAATTTTATTGTGGAGTTAAACTCCAAAAAAGTTTTTAAATGGAGTTGAACTCCTAAATAGATTTAATGTGGAGTTGAACTCCCAAAAAGAATTTTTTGTGGAGTTAAACTCTAAAAGAATTTTAAATGGGCTTTTCCCTAATCACGTCATACCCTCACGTGAGGGAGGCAAAAGGGCTCCCATTAAATGGGATCCTTTCCCCCTCACGTGCCTGTTGGGGTAAAAATTTGCACCCCGGTTGACCGAGTCAAAGTCAAGGTCAACCCCCAAGCTAGGTGGGCCCAAGCCCAGGTCAAGCAGGCCCATACCCAAGTCGAGCCCGCGGCCAGCCTCCCCATGCCAACAACAAAATCATGTAATAAATAATTTTTATGTAATTTTTTATACATGAATGTATGCAAAATGGGCATAAAGCCAATATTTTGTAAGCCCATGGCTTATGTGCAAAAATGAAATGGCACATGAGCCATGGGATGAGCAAAATGCCATTTTGCAATGCCCAAGGGGCTATATGTAAATATGTAAGCCTATATAAAGCAACATGATGAATAAAAAAAGAGACAACTTTTCATTCTCACAAAAATCCTAGGGTTTGTATCTCTTTCCCCTTTCTGAAGGTCTCAAACCTTCTTCTTTCTTTTGAATTAAATTAAGAGTATTACTCTTCCTTTTCAAAAACAAAGCAGTTTTCCACAACAAAACCCACAAAGGGGAACTTGGATCTGTCATCAGATCTCAAAAATGAGAGATTTTGAGATCTCACATCTCTTGATCTTCAAGATCCAGCTAACGGAGGAGGAAGAAGAAGAACCCCTTCCATTAACCCCAAAAACACACTCAGGAGTCCAACTCCTCTCTGATTTCTCTTTTGAGAAATCTTTTTTAGGCTAAAAGCCTCTTTTTCTCGCCGGCGCTCAAGCGCAGAGCGTCCGCGTGCCGACACGTGGCGCGCTTGCGCTCCAGCGCAAAGCGCCCATGTGCCGACACGTGGCGCGCTTGCGCTCCAGCGCAAGCGCTCGAGCGCAAGTCGTCCCGGTGCCGACACGTGGCGCGCTTGCGCTCAAGCGCAAGTCTCCCCGGTGCCGACACGTGGCGCGCTTGCGCTCCAGCGCAAGTCGCCCCTGTGTTGACACGTGGCGCGCTTGCGCTCCAGCGCAAGCGCTCAAGCGCAAATCGCCCCCGTGCCGACACGTGGCGTACTTGCGCTCAAGCGCCCAGCGCCTACGTGCCGACACGTGGCACTCTAGCACCTGAGCGCACAGCACCTAGGCACACAGTGCCCAAGGTACTGCCCCACGCATCCTTTGGATGTCTTTCCCCCCTCTTTCTTTTATATATATATATATATATACATATATACATATATATATATATACACATATGCATATATATGTGCACACACACATACACCACGACACTGTCCCTGTGACCCCCAGCCCGCTATCTCGGTCGCGGGACCCCCGTAAAAACTCTGCGGGGCCCCCGATATATCCAAAACCCATTCAAAACACAACACTGCACATTGAGTTCGCATGACCAGTTTAACCCGTCAATCGGAGGTTCCCTCGCTCCAAAGGCGAGGGGTAATTAACGGAAGCTTAGTCCGCGGCTGCCGGAGATTCGGATCCCCACAATCATTAAACCCCGGCCTACCTTAGGCAGGGGGAATCTGTAGTACGCCTGACAAGCGCGCGTATTCCCATCTCAATGGGGTGACGAAAAACACCCTACAGATTCTGGCACGCCCGGTGGGACCAATCTCTCCTCCCATATTTCGGGTTAAGCATTCATGCGAGCTCAATCAATGTACATACCTGTATTTATACTAAAATAATGCTCTTTCATGCAGATTTTCAAGCAATCACTTTTCAACGATGTCTTCAATAATGAACTCAGCTCCCGTCTCCTACACGATGAAGATAGACTCCAGGACGGTCCTTCCGGCCAGTCTCGGGCGACAATGGGAGGAGCCGCTGCTACCATTCGGCTCTATTATGTTCATGCCTGTTGGCGCCATCCCGTCTCCTCAAGCCCCGGTGGCAGACAAACCGGTCTCGAAAGGCAGGAGACCAAATGTGGTGATCTCAAGGGCGTCCCAACCCAAACGCAAGTCGGTGTCTGAACGACTTTCCTTGGCCCCAGCTGGGGGCAAGGCCATCAACACCAACAAAGCTACAACGCGTCCCGAGCAAGCTCCAGCGGTGTCCTTGACCACTGCTCGATCGGGTGTCTTCTTTAAGCTCCCCTCTGATCAACTCACAATGGCTTCCTGGGTAGCGGATGCCCGCCAAGCCTTCAAAATTGAGAAGCTGAGGGAGAAAAAGCTCAGACATAGAGCCAACAAAAGCGCTAGGGCTCCTGCCAGGCTAAACCTCGTGAGGTTCGAAGAACAGGGTTACCCCACCAAAGATGAGGGGATGGCTGAATGTGTTATCCACACTGTCTACATGGTCGGCACGCGCAGCAAGAGCAAGGACGGGGCTACCACATCTCAAATCCAATCTGGCTTGAATGTGGTTGCCACTTCCCAAGAACAGCCGCCTCCGCTGGATGATGAAAACCCTCTGGACGAGGCTGATAGGCAGAGAGAGCCCTCAATTCATGAGGAGTCAGGCTCGGAAAGCGAAGATGAGCCAACTTTCCATCCTAAGACCGCAGAGCAGCAACTTCTCCAAGAGCTCCGAAAGCAGCTCAGAAGCAAAGACAAGGAGATGGCCAAGCTCTACTCAAAGATCGACGACTTGACAAATGTCGTCTTACAGCTTACGGCCCAACTTGCCTCTCAGCCGCCCAATCAGGCGCAAGGCTCTCATGAACCGGGAAATGGTGTCCCAAAGCAGCCGACGCCTATTCCCTCTAATCCAAAAGTGGGCGAACCGCATGAAAATCAGTCGCATCCTATCTCGGGAAATGTCTTGGCTACCGATGACAGTAGCCCGCTAACTCAAGATCAAATTATGGATTTGGTTGCCAGCAAAGTCAAAACATTGATGGTCGAAGCCGAAGCGCAAAAAGATATCAGCAGTAGTGGGAGACCATATCCTGCTCAGTATGATCTGGTAGAATTTCCTAGCGGCTATGTCATCCCTAGATTCGGAAGATTCGATGGGACGGGAAATCCGAATCAACACATCGCCCACTTCAAAGCCTCATGCGGGAATACTGGGGGCAACGATACGCTTCTCCTCCGCCAGTTCATTAATAGCTTGACCGATGTTGCTTTCGACTGGTACGCGAGCATACCGGATGGCTCCGTTGCTACTTTCGTCCAAATGGAATCTTTGTTTCGACAAAGGTTCATGAGCGTCAGCGATAAGATCACCGTTGCCGAGCCTGTAAGGACCAAGCCCAAGAATAACGAAAGCAGCACGGATTTTATAACCCGATGGCGCAATATCTCCGTCAAATGCGAACCGCCGATAGAGCAGGACCAATCTGTCAGTCTCCTTGTCGGAAATCTCAACAACTGGATGGCCCCGTTTCTATGTACCGCGGGTCTCAAAACATTCCAAGAGCTGACCAGAAAAGTCCAGATGTTGGAACGCTCAAAGCAGGAGTCCTCCTCTGACTCCCAAAATAACAATAGGTCCTGGAGAAACCGAAAGGACGAAAATCGCAAAGGCGAAGGTTCTGACGATACTGGATCTTTCAACATTTCGGCTAACCGAAATAAGCAAGGGATGACCGGGCCTAGCGCCAACCAGCCTCGGAAGCCAGTGTTCGGAGAGGGAGGAGAATCTCCACTGAAAGAGAAGCTGGATAAGGTCTATTCCTTCAGAAGGGACAAGATCCGTAAAATATTCAAAGACGCCCTGAAGAACGGTCTACAACTGCCAGAGTCAAAAAGACCGCAGGAAGCGAATAGGACCGACGACCCCAAATACTGCCCCTATCACAGAGTGATAGGTCATGCCATTGAGGACTGCTTCGTCTTCAAAGATTGGGTTGAAAAGCAATACAAGGCAGGAGAGATAGAACTGTCCAAAGGCGTGTTAGTAAACAGTCAAGATGCGACCGCCAATTTCATACAAATGGAGAACGAAGTTCTTCGTGAAACTGATTCTCTCAGACATCTACCTTTCTCTGAAAACAATCGACCACCACGTCATTAAACTGGGAACAGTCGACCTCTAAGTCGTTAAACTGGGAATGTAAAAAAAAATTGTGTATATAAAAAAAATGTGTAAATAAAAGAAAAATAAAGAAAAGCCGAAATGATGGGGCGACTCGCAATAAAAACCAGCGAGTAAAAATGAAAATGAAAATAAAGCCGAATTGGGGCAACCGCGAATAAAAGCCGAAATGATAGGGCAATCGCGATTTTCACGATAAGAAAAGCTGAAATGATAGAGCAATCGCGGTCAAACGAAAAAAAACAACAACAAAACAACAAAAAAAACAGTGGCGAATGATGAGTCGCTCCTGGTACCATATTCCAGTGCAGCGATGCAGACGCCAACCAAAATCCAATTTTTCAAAATTCTCCCGGCCCTACGGCCAGTCCCCAAATTGACTGCCGTATACAATCCACGGGCTCAAATAATTCTCAGCATACCCATGCCCCCACCGCAATCACCAGTTACGCGGCTGGTCTCCGCCTGTGGAATTATGCTCCATTGAGAAGACCCACTCATGTGTCCTCACGATACATGAGGAGAACAAACCTTTGTGGGATCCTTACGACTCACGAAGGAAAAACACACTTAGGAGTCCTCACGACTCCTAAGGAGAAAATACACTTACGGGATCCTTACGACCCGTAGGGAGAAAATGCTTTTATGGGACCCTCACGGCCTATAAAATTGAAAAGCCTTAGGCGACAGGGATCTAAACCTGTCTCCTAAGCCATCGCTCCCTAATCCCCAAGTGGCGAATGATGAGTCGCTCCTGGTACCATATTCCAGTGCAGCGATGCAGACGCCAACCAAATTCCAAATTCCAATCCCTAAGTGGCGAATGATGAGTCGCTTCTGGTACCATATTCCAGTGCAGCGATGCAGACGCTAACCAAATTCCACGCCCCATACCCCAAAACGGCGAATGATGAGTCGCTCCTGGTACCATATTCCAGTGCAGCGATGCAGACGCCAACCAAATTCCAAACTCAAATTCCCAAGCGGCAAATGATGAGTCGCTCCTGGTACCATATTCCAGTGCAGCGATGCAGACGCCAACCAAATTCCACTCCCCATACCCCAAGCAGCGAATGATGAGTCGCTCCTGGTACCATATTCCAGTGCAGCGATGCAGACGCCAACAAAGTCCCAAAATTTTATGGCCCTACGGTCTTGATCATACATCCTGCAAAACCGTATACAATCCACGGGCGTAAAACAATCCCAATCTCTCCAAAAAAAATTAATAATAATAAAATAAAATAAAAATAAAAAAGGTATGTCCACAAGCAAAATGGGCACGGATGAAAACCCGAAAGGGCTCCGTGAGTATAAACAGCAGGACTGCCGGCGACTTTGTGAAAACCCGAAAGGGCGCAAACTCGTAAAAAAGAGATGAAATGCACTCACAAAGTCCTCTCGACTTTGTGAGGAGAAAATTCCCGCGTGAGATCCTTACGACTAACAAAGGAGCAACACACTTAGGAGTCCCCACGACTCCTAAGGAGAAATACTCCTACGGGATCCTTACGACCTGTAGGGAGAAAATGCTTTGTGAGACCCTTACGGCTCAAAAAGTTGAAAAGACTTAGGTGATAGGGATCTAAAACCTGTCTCCTAAGCCATCGTTTCCTAATAAGCAAACGCAAATGATGATTCGCTCCTGGTACCATATTTCAGTGTAGCGATGCTGATGCCAAACAAAAAAACCAATTCCCAAATCCTCTCATGACAAGTGATGATTCGCTCCTGGTACTATATTCCAGTGTAGCGATGCTGATGTCAACCCAAATCAAATCAAACCAACAACCTCTGCGGCGGAATCATGCTCCGTCCCAGAATTTACCCCGTGACGAAATCATGCTTCGCCTCGGGATATCTACCTTCCCTGCCGGAATTATGCTCCGCCTCGGAATCAAATCAACCAACCAGCTCTGCGTCGGAATCAAGCTTCGTCTCAGAATGTGCACCCCGTGTCGAAATGATGCTTCGCCTAGGTGTACCTTCCTTCCCTGTCGAAATTATGCTTCGTCTCGAAATCAAGTCAGCCAACAAGCTCTGCACCGGAATCATGCTCCGTCTTAGAATGTACCCCGTGTCGAAATCATGCTTCGCCTCGGGATATCTACCTTCCCTGCCGGAATTATGCTCCGCCTTGGAATCAAGTCAACTAACAAGCTCTGCGCCGGAATCATGCTCCGTCTCAGAATGTACCCCGTGTCGAAATCATGCTTCGTCTCGGAGTATTTGCCTTCTCTGTCGGAATTATGCTTCGCCTGGGAATCAACCTCCGCATCGAAATTATGCTTCGGTTAGAATGTCTGTCGCTCATTGGAATAATGCTCCGATCCTTGGAATTATGCTCCGCAAATTGGAATGATGCTCCGCTCATCGGAATGATACTCCAATCCTTGGAATTATGCTCCGCAAATCGGAATGATGCTCCGCTCATCGGAATGATGCTCCGATCCCTGGAATCATGCTCCGCCCTTCGGAATGATGCTCCGATCCCTGGAATGATGCTCCGCTCATCGGAATGATGCTCCGATCCTTGGAATTATGCTCCGCTCTTCGGAAAGAGGCTCCGAACTCTGGAATCATGCTCCGCTCTTCGGAAAGATGCTCCGAACTCTGGAATCATGCTCCGCCCTTCGAAACGATGCTCCGATCTCTGGAATTATGCTCCGCCCATCGGAATGATGCTCCGAACCCTGGAATCATGCTCCGCCCTTCGGAATGATGCTCCGATCCCCTGGAATCATGCTCCGCTCATCGGAATGATGCTCCGATCCTTGGAATTATGCTCCGCAAATTGGAATGATGCTCCGCTCATCGGAATGATGCTCCGATCCCTGGAATCATGCTCCGCTCTTCGGAATGATGCTCCGATCCCTGGAACCATGCTCCGCTCATCGGAATGATGCTCCGATCCTTGGAATTATGCTCCGCTCATCGGAATGATGCTCCGATCCCTGGAATCATGCTCCGCCCTTCGGAATGATGCTCCGATCCCTTGAATCATGCTCCGCCCTTCGGAATGATGCTCCGATCCCTGGAATCATGCTCCGCTCATCGGAATCATGCTCCGATCCTTGGAATTATGCTCCGCAAATTGGAATGATGCTCCGCTCATCGGAATGACGCTCCAATGCTTGGAATTATGCTCCGCTCTTCGGAAAGATGCTCCGAACTCTGGAATCATGCTCCGCTCTTCGGAAAGATGCTCCGAACTCTGGAATCATGCTCCGCCCTTCGGAACGATGCTCCGATCTCTGGAATTATGCTCTGCCCTTCGGAACGATGCTCCGAACCCTGGAATTATGCTCCCCCCTTCGGAATGATGCTCCGATCCCCAGGAATCACGCTTCCCGAGGGATACTCCGACCTTGGAATTATGCTCCACGAATCAGAATGATGCTCCGATTCCCGGGAATCATGCTCCCCGGGATGATGCTCCGCCCCCGGGATGATGTTCCACCTCGAAGTCCAGCTTTAAGATGCATCAATTTCATGCACACAACTCAAATATGCGGTGTGCATTTATTGATGGGGGGCAATTTGTTGGGGTAAAAATTTGCACCCCGGTTGACCGAGTCAAAGTCAAGGTCAACCCCCAAGCTAGGTGGGCCCAAGCCCAGGTCAAGCAGGCCCATGCCCAAGTCGAGCCCGAGGCCAGCCTCCCCATGCCAACAACAAAATCATGTAATAAATAATTTTTATGTAATTTTTTATACATGAATGTATGCAAAATGGGCATAAAGCCAATATTTTGTAAGCCCATGGCTTATGTGCAAAAATGAAATGGCACATGAGCCATAAGATTTGCAAAATGCCATTTTGCAAAGCCCAAGGGGCTATATGTAAATATGTAAGCCTATATAAGGCAACATGATGAATAAAAAAAGAGACAACTTTTCATTCTCACAAAAATCCTAGGGTTTGTATCTCTTTCCCCTTTCTGAAGGTCTCAAACCTTCTTCTTTCTTTTGAATTAAATTAAGAGTTTTACTCTTCCTTTTCAAAAACAAAGCAGTTTTCCACAACAAAACCTACAAAGGGAAACTTGGATCTGTCATCAGATCTCAAAAATGAGAGATTTTGAGATCTCACGTCTCTTGATATTCAAGATCCAGCTAACAGAGGAGGAAGAAGAAGAACCCCTTCCATTAACCCCAAAAACACACCCAGGAGTCCAACTCCTCTCTGATTTCTCCTTCGAGAAATCTTTTTTAGGCTAAAAGCCTCTTTTTCTCGCCGGCGCTCAAGCGCAGAGCACCCGCATGCCGACACGTGGCGCGCTTGCGCTCCAGCGCAAGCGTTCGAGCGCAAGTCGCCCCGGTGCCGACACGTACCGCGCTTGCGCTCAAGCGCAAGTCGCCCCGGTGCCGACACGTGGCGCGCTTGCGCTCAAGCGCAAGCGCTCGAGTGCAAATCACCCCCGTGCCGACACGTAGCGTACTTGCGCTCCAGCGCCCAGCGCTCAAGCGCAGAGCGCCTACGTGCCGACACGTGGCACTCTAGCACCTGAGCGCACAGCACCTAGGCGCACAGTGCCCAAGGTGCTGCCCCACGCATCCTTTGGATGTCTTCTCCCCCTCTTTCTTTTATATATATATATACATATATATATATACACATATGCATACATATGTGCACACACACATACACCACGACACTGTCCCTGTTAGAAAAAAAATTTCTAACGGGGCGCTGCCCCGCACCCCGCAAGGGGGCTCCTAGCCCCCTTGACCCCCAGCCCGCTATCCGGATAGCGGGACCCCCGTAAAAACTCTGCGTGGCTCCCAATATATCCAAAACCCCCCTTTCAAAACACAACACACGCACACTGCACATTGAGTTCGCATGACCAGTTTAACCCGTCTATCGGAGGTTCCCACGCTCCAAAGGCGAGGGGTAATTAACGGCAGCTTAGTCCGCGGCTGCCGGAGATTCGGATCCCCACAATCATTAAACCCCGGCCTACCTTAAGCAGGGGGAATCTGTAGTACGCCTGACAAGCGCGCGCGTATTCCCATCTCAATGGGGTGACGAAAAACACCCTACAGTGCCCTCACGGGAGGGAGGGGCCAAAGGGCTCCCATTAAATGGGAGCATTCCCCCTCACGTGTCCTCACGTGAGGGGGACGGAGGGGCTCCTATTAAAAGGGAGCCTTCCCCCTCACGTGTCCCCACGTGAGGGGGGCAAAGGGGGCTCCCTTTTAATGGGAGCCTATTCTCTCACGTGTCACCACGTAAGGGGGCCGAAGGGCTCCCATTAAAAGGGAGCCTTCCCCCTCATCTGTCCTCACGTGAGGGGGGGCAAAAGGGGGCTCCCTTTTAATGGGAGCCTTTTCCCTCACGTGGCACCACTTGAGGGGGGCAAAAGGGGGGCTCTCTTTTAAATGGGAGACTTTTCCCTCACGTGGCACTATGTGAGGAGGCAGAAGGGGGGCTCCCATTTTTCTTTCTTCTTCTTTTCTCTTCTTTTTTTTTTGAACTTTAAATGTGGAGTTCAACTCAAAAAGGATTTTTATTGTGGAGTTAAACTCTAGAAGAATTTTAAAAGAGAGTTGAACTCCGAAAGGAATTTTTATTATAGAGTTGACCTCCAAAAGATTTTTAAATGGAGTCAAACTCCCAGAAAGATTTTTATTGTGGAGTTAAACTCCAGAAGAATTTTAAAGGGAGTTTAACTCCAAAAGGAATTTTATTGTGGAGTTGAACTCCAAAAGAATTTTAAATGGAGCTAAACTCCAAAAATATTTAATGTGTAGTTAAACTCCCCAAAAAGAATTTTACTGTGGAGTTAAACTCCAAAAGATTTTCTCCTTTCTCTTTTGAGAAGAAACCCAAAATGGTTCTCTTGAAACTCCAAGATCTAGATCTTGGATGATAAAAAAAAGACCATTTTTCTTCTCTTAATGGAGTCTTGAGAGGTGGGTTTATGGTAAAACTTTATTTAGTTTGAAAAAAGGAAGAGCTAAGCTCTTGATTTAATTGGAAAATGAAAAGGAAGAGGAAGAACTTGAGAGAGTGAGGATGGAGGCACAAACCCTAGAGATTTGAGGAGATTAAATTGTTGTCTTTTTTTATTCATCATCATGTTGCCATATATAGGCTTACACATTTACATATAGCCCCTTGGGCTTTACAAAATGGCATTTTGCCCATCCCATGCCTCATGTGCTCATTTCTTTTGCACATAAGCCATGGGCTTTACAAAAATTTGGCTTTATGCCCATTTTGCTTACATTCATGCATAAAAAATTATATCAAAATTATTTATTACATGATTTTTATTTTGGCATGGGGAAGGCCGGCCGCGGGGCTCGACTTGAGCATGGGCCCACTTTCTTAGGCTTGGGCCCGCTTACTTGGGGTTGACCTTGACTTTGACCCGGTCAACTAGGGTGCAAATTTTGACCCCAACACTGACGATGGGTATAATACCAACCAGCAGTTCCTGACGAGTCCTGTCCTGGGTAACTCATAACCTAATGAGCACCTGCATACCATCTCCGGTACATCGTACAAATGGCTATAGGGCAGACCATATCCCCTGCTGGGATGAGAAGCGTATACACTAGTCTACTACGGAGTATCGATGCCCCGCCTCGATAATCCAACGACTAGGGACATGTATAAGGATGTGCTTAAAGACTACCCAACCCTCACGAGTGTGACTGCCATCACAACGCTGGTAATCAAGCAAAGATCCTAAGGGCTCTACCAATAAGTATAAGCGATATGCTAAAAGAAACACATGCACATATTGAGGTAGAATCAAACTAGGTAGTATACTACCATATCGAGCAAGACTGTTATTATAACTGTGAAATAACCCAAGCATCCAATATGTAATATACAATCTAGTATGATACAATAATGGCCTCTGGGGCATATATCACTAACACACCCTTAATGTCTAATGTATTGAGAAACCTAGGGTGTTTAGAGACAAATCAATCCATCATTAGACTCTACATATTCTAGGCTATCTAGTTTAGTGAACTAGGTACCCTAGTTACCTCGATTATGAGGTAGGATCTTGATTCATAGACTCTCAGGTGGATTATCTTCGATGGAGGGAGACCGGAGATCAAACTTGATCATGGTGGCCACTAGGAGCTTGGGAAGGAAGTTAAAGACCGAACGACACGGATCATTTGGTATAACCATCTCAACTCTTTATATAGCTTGCTAGGTTTAGGGTTAATGATAGATCCGTATTCGTGGGTTGTTCTAGCGCCAGTTTGTATAATTTTTGTTCCGCAATCGGCCACAGTTTGATGGCCAGGGCACTGGCATAACCAACAAACGTAGCGGATCCACTCACGAAAGCCCTCCCCCAGACACAATTTGAGTGACTTTTTAGGATGTAGGGTATGAGATACTACAACGCATGGCCTTAGTGCAAGTAGGAGATTGTTATGAATATGTATGCCCTAGAGGACATTATTGTATGATATAGTGGATGCTTGGACATATATAGAGAGAACTTCTTGCTCGACATGATAGTATGCAATCTGGTTGCTCTTTATCTTAATATGTACACTTGTATTATTATACTGTCTCTCTATTACATGTTGATAAACCCCTTAGGATGTTTGCTTGACTACCAGGACTATGATGCGGATCATACTACTGGGACTTGTGTAGTCCACAAGCACATAATTTAATTGTTCCTAGTCGAGGGAGTATCGAGACAGGGCATAGATATTCCAGAGTAGACTAGTGTGTACGTTTCTTGACCCTGTAGGGGGCGATGGTTGATCCCATAACCATTGTTGTTTGACATCAAAGATTGTACACAGGTGCTCATTAGAGAATGGGTACACCGAACAGGACTCGCCGAGAACTCCTAGATGGTACCATACCTATCGTTAAATAGCAGTTCTCTGGTGACACTAGTGCAGGTTAGTTTGTAGACCCGAGATCGTCATAGAGCCTTGTGTGGTTCCCACTGTGCTTTGATTTCCTCCCTACCACGGCTCAAAGGAGTCGTGCAAACAGGTGGATTTTGGGTACAATCCCGAGTCACATGGAAGCAATAAGCGATAGGAGGGGTTTCGTCTCTCTCGGTATAGGGAGTTAATGTTGCGCTATACTCGATTAGCTATAACAGTAAGTCCCTGGCCATGGCTGATGAGATTTACTGGTAAGAGTTATCAGTAGTTTCTCGAACCGTTATGAGCCATACATCGGCATGACTTATCAAGTTACTGGGGTCTGACGATTCCACCCTTAGACTTGATATGCGACATATCAGACAAAGAGACCGGACTGTATGGTAAGTGTTACCTATAGGCTTCATGGGAGTTTGGACAAGCTTGCTTGTTGATCTTCTATTCGCTCAATACCTGGATAGCCGTTACGTCCATCTAGTACCACTGACGGCTTGTGGGTAACTGATATGATCATTACCTACTACTGGCGTATTGATGAGTCTTTAGAGTCTCACACAGAAGTTTCCTAGTTCAAGCGAAACAAAGTAGGGCACATATGCTGATATGTGCAGGGGGCCTGATTAAATACGAGTATATGATACCATATTCTAATCTGGCAATAATCTGATATCGATTAGGTTATATGTGATATGACCGGATTATTGAATCAAGTGTTGATTTGATAATGTGATATAAAGATAAATGATATTAGTAGGTTATATGTGATATAACCGGATTATTGAATCAAGTGTTGATTTAATAATATGATATATATATTTATATTTGATATAATTATACATTAACTAATATTATTGCTCACTAATTATTTGCTTATCTTATATATATATATATATATATATATGAAGCATGGTTGATTTTCTGTTTTGAGAAAATAGAAAATGAGGTGGAAATGGGGAGACTTTTGAAAGGAATGGGGTGAAGCATGGCTAGATGAATATTTTATTCATCTTACTTCACTATTGAAGCATGGCTTCATTTTATTATTGAGAAAAATTGATGCTTCAATAAGTGTGAGTTTGTAAAAGCCATTCTAGACTTGCATTTTCTACACTTGTTCTTTTTCTTACTTGAGCTCATTTGCTCTCTAGCTCTCACCATCTTCTTCACCTCCACCTCCAAGCTCAATCCCTCACATGAGTTTTGAACCTTTGAGCTTGTGAGAACCCTAGTGGGAAAACAACACCCCTACTTCACCATCTTACACTAGATTAGTACTTTAGTGTAGTGTGTTTCCTTCACTAAAGAGTTTAATGAAGAGGTAGCTTGGATTAGCGGAGTTTCGGGTAGATCATCTTCGGCACGAAGATCGCAAAGGAAGCTCGAACCAACTTCAAGTGGAGTCGCGTGGACTATTACATGGAGCTTGTGAAGTGAAGGACTCGATCTACTAGGTTGTAATTTCTTTCACTTGCTTTAGTTTAGTTGATATCAAACCATAAACCCTAATCATCTAGTTTAAGATCTCGTTTAGTGTTAATTAGCACCCCGAAATTTTTTAAATTAGCATGCTTGATGCTAGTAAAACCCAGTGGTGGTGGTAATAAACAATTTCAGGGAATCCGCATGATTTCTAAGGAGAATATATGCTTACGACCTTTCGACTCATAAAAAGAAAATACCCCTCTATGAGACCATCAGGGCTTATAGAATTCAAAAGCCTTCGGTTACAAATCTGAACCTGTTACTAAGCCATCATATACCCCTCTAAAATAGCCTTATAAGTAGTTCGACCTTGACTCTTATATACAATCCACGGGCATAAATAAACATAAACAAATTCAAGTTCCACATAGTGGACGATACTTGTAAGTCCTCACGACTTACAAGGAGAAAAATACTCTTGTAGGATCCTTACGACTTACAAAATTCACTTAGGAGTCCTCATGATTCCTAGAGAGGAAATGTACCTATGAGATCCTCTCAATTCATAGGGAGAAGATAACTTTACGAGACTCTTACAGCTCGTAAACATTGAATGCCTTAGTTGACGGAATCCTAACCCCATCTTCTAAGGCACCTTTGTCCATAGAAGACAATAGTAAATGATGAGTCGCTCCTGGCAATATTCCAGTTGTTGCGATACTGATGCTAAAATGGGTATTAGACTCAAAAAAAAATGCATATGAAATAGCCGAAATGATTGGGCAACTCGTAATAAAAATCAGTGAGTAAAAATAAAAAATATATAACCCAAATGATTGGGCACCACGAAAAATAGCCGAAATGATTGGGCAATCGTGACTTTCACGATTAGGAAAGATGAAATGATAGAGTATCGTGGAGAATAAAAAATGAATGATAGAAAAGACGATAAAATTAAATTTTTTGCCCTGCAGATGGTTCAAATCTCTACTTCTGTAGGCGGTTCAAATCTCTACTTCTGTAGACGTCCGACTCACTCTGGTGAAGTACGATTACGACATCAGGAAAGACCAAAGGGTCAAATCAAAGTGAAGTGGTGGCAAAATCCAAGCTCTAGGTATCAATGGCAATAGAGACGGCCTAAAGACCAATTCGACGTTCCTTCTCATTCTAATAGGGTGCAGATGCGACGTCAGTAAAGACCAAAGGGTCAAATCAAAATGGTGTGATGGCAAAATTCTAGCTCCAGGCCTCGATGGCAACATCTACAGCCTAGAAATTATCTCGATGTCCCTCCAGTAGAGTGGAGACACGACATCATGAAAGCTCTAAGGAGCCGAAGCTAAAGCGAAGTAATGGAAAAATCCTAGCTCCATGTCTCGATGGCAACCTATGCGGCCTAAAGACCAATACGATGTCCTTCTCATTCCAGCAGGGTGTAGACACAAAATCGACAAGGACCGAAGGATCCAAATGAAGCTAAGTGACAGAATATTCCTAGCTTCAAGTCTCGATAGCAATACATGCGAAACCTAAAGACCATTGGATGTTAACCCATCTCGGACGGATGCAACTCTGACTCCTTGGGACTCCTCAAAGAAAGGAGTCTGACCTCAAGGTAAAGCGCCATGGTGCGCCAAACGCTGAACCATCTGACGGCAATACGGACATACCGGCCTAAGAAGGTTACTTGAGATGTTTTATCCTGCAGCGGTAGGGTTGGGTGATACAACAAGTACACGGCTACTCGAAACCAGCGATCCAAGTGGACGTGGATCGAGATGATATCTGCTGACGTAATGGTCGGATGGACTTAACCCAGCTCCATAAACCTAACGAACGCCTATATCGATAGAGGTTATGCATGTTTGTCGTTAGGACGAGTTTATCCACGTGCCTAAAGGAAGGATAAATTGAATGCTCCGGAATGAGTAAATAAACTAAGCTAAGCCATTTCAGGGCAAACAGCGAGGAAAAGAAGCCTCTTACGGGTCCTCTCGACCCGTAAAAAAAATACACTTGTGAGATCCTTATGACTCTCAAGAGAAAAGACACTTAGGAGTCCTCACGACTTCTAAGGAGAAAATGCACATACGAGATTTCTTCGACTCGTAAGGATAAATACCTTTATGAGACCCTCACGGCTCATAAAATTGAAAACCCTTAGGTAACCGGGATCTAAGCTTGTTTCCTGACCCATCGCTGCACTGCGGACTGTCAATACCGACTACCGTATACTATCTATGGGCCACTTTCTGCAAAGCCACTTACGTGTCCTTTCGACCCATAAGGAGAAAATACCCGAATGAGATCCTTACGACTCACAAAGGCAAAATCCACTTAGGAATCGCCATGATTTCTAAGGAGAAAACACATCTATGAGATCCTCTCGACTCATAGGGAGAAATGTCTTTATGAGACCCTCATGGCTCATAAAGTTAAATAGCCTTAGGTGACAGAGACCTAAACTTGTCTTTTAATCCATCGCTCACTGAATAAAAGGTTCAATGGTACACGGTCTTACAACACTTCACCCACATGCAATGCATATGAGTAAAGTGGTGGGGGCATTTATTCCCGCCAATAAAATTGGTCAAAATGAACTTAAGACCAAGCGCCAGAATACCCTTGGTGCTCCTCCACGTGCAAATCATGTGGACATGCAACAAGAAGTTCCCACTAATAAAATTGGTCAAAGCGGACTTAAGTTCAAGAGCCAGAAGACCCTTGGCGCTCCTCCACATGCAAATCACGTGGACATGTACCAAGAAGTTCCCACTAATAAAATTGGTCAAAGTGGACTTAAGTCCAAGTGCCAGAAAATCTTGGCACTCCTCCACTTGCAACTCACGTGGACATGTGCCAAGAAGCTCTAGCGCTGATAATGTTCGAAGCTCTTGCTTCATATAGCTTATGCTATATTTAGAAGTTAACTTCCTATGTCTTTTCTTAAACATAAAGATATATCAACAGAAACTTAAGCTTCGAAAATCTTTCTTAAAACAAAAAAATATCATTGTTAATTGATAAAACCAAGTAGCTTAAGCTATTTTGAGAAAATATTTTCAATATTTTTCTAAAATAAGATCAAAATCAACAATAATAAATTGATTTCATAAAATAATACTGGTTAATATTAACCCTTAGATCTAAAATCCAATGGTGCTTAAGCACTGTTCAACACAGAAAACTGCATTTTAATACCGCTCATTCATTATCTATTTTGTTGTATATCGGTGCTATTAACCAGTGTCTGCTTAGTAAATACATATTACAAGTGTTCGTGACAAAATACTGGAAAACACACTCAAAATCACGGATATAACATTTGAGAGCCGACATTGCAAACAGAACAGAAAACCAATCGATACCCCAAGAGCTCTTTTACAAACAATAATGTGTACACAATTTTGGTCCAACACAATGCAAGTGTATACTAGCTCTTTGAGACTTGGACCATGATGGGGGCTGCCTTGGCACAACAAATTGTGCAAGTGGGCACAAGTGAGTGTGATGTGTAATAAATGCTATAAAGATATGATGTGATTTAAAGTATCAAGTTTCCTTCCAAGACTACTGAGTATAACCCGAGCTGATATGAAGAAATCAAACAATACCAGTGGACTTGTTGAGCGCACTCGAATTCATCACACCACTACGAGCCCCATTGCTCGGACCCTAACCGGTGAGACTTGTGAACTGACCGGCGCCGCCGGGTCTCCCAAGGCCTTTTCGCTTCAAATTTTGTCTGGTCACTCATTTTTGACCCATCTTCCTGTTTTTATTATTTGTTTATTTTTGTTTTGAGCCTATAAATACCAGACTAGTGGGCAAGTGAGGATATACTTTTTGAGAGAGAAAACTTTGTATACATTGTAGCTAGTTGATCTTGTAACTTTTAATGTGAGTTATTTGCCTTCCTCTGGTCTTGCAACCTCTTTCTTGAGCTTGCAAGATTAGATTTTGGTATTTTGAATTCATTTGTTTGTACTTGGAACCATTGCAATAAAAGCTTCATTCATCTCAAGTTGATTCTTGTATCTTTTCTCTTTTGCATCTTATTGTATATTTATTTAGTTGTGATTTCATTTTATGATGTGTGAGTAGTTTTGTGCTTGGGCTATGGTGAGGTAGGTTGTGGAATGGCTTGCCTTCCAACCCCTCCTTCTTGATTCTTGCATTTTACTTTTCTTTTCTTAATATATGCAATTTTATTATATTTTGCTTGATAGGATATATTGGTTTGAATGGTTGAAAATCAACCTTTAACATATATCATATTCCTTCTTTAAATTTTATTATTGTTATATTATGAATCGAAGTTGAAAGGAATATGAAATTAAGTTAAGTGTCGGATATTAGCTAGATAGAATATGTAGCATACTTGCATATGTTCTATGCTTGCTAACTTCACTTAACTAATTCTATACTCATTTCACTCTAAAACACTTAAATTTTTAGTTTCTTTTTAATCTAACATTGATATCGTATTCTAAACCGACACTTGTTTCAGATAGATGCGGCATGCTTTCTTAAGTCAATTAGAAACTAAAAATAGACTTTGAATCAAGATTGAGAGTTGGGGGGTTGAATCATATTTCAATTTACTAAACCCTAGCCTAAGTTTTCCCTAATTATCACTTTATC
Source organism: Agapanthus africanus (assembly GCA_030015575.1). NCBI lineage: Eukaryota > Viridiplantae > Streptophyta > Magnoliopsida > Asparagales > Amaryllidaceae > Agapanthus > Agapanthus africanus. The sequence goes on from CM057351.1 coordinate 354,574,699, forward strand.
CGTTCTTTGTTTTATTTCTATAAAAAAACGTGACAACTCCACTTTCAAACCATTGTTTTATAACTCAAAATGATGTCGTGATATCCACTCCGTGTGAATCGACCCGTACTTGCCAGCTTGCATCAGCGCACCGTGCACTTGCGGTATTTTTATAACTCGAGACTCAAGTCGTGAACTATTTCCATCAAGAAACCAACATATCCTCATTTGACAAAACCCTTTTCAAAAGCACGACATTCTGAGTTTCCAACAAGTTTTTGGAACCGTTCCGGGGAGTGGCAACATCACTAAGCTATTTTGAGTTAACTTTGTGTATAATTTCAGAAAACTAAAACAAAAATTTAACTTTGTAAATGTTTTTGACATTTTGTTCTCTGTTCTTTAGACCTGCTGACACTCGGAGAATAATTAAAAAAGTTAAACTTTAAAATTGAGACAGTAGTAGAACAATAAGATCACACAAGGAAATTGGAGCCTAAATTCTACAAACGGTCCGGTGAAACCCTTGATTAAACCAGCGTCGCCGGCTTTTTTCACTTCTCTGCCTCCAAAATTTTCTCCTGTGCTCTATTGTTAAATTATTTTCTCAATTGTATTGTTTGATTTTAATAATTTTTAGTATGCAGGGGTTTGGCCACATATATCGCTTTTCGTACTAAAATAGCTGTCTTTGCGACATTTTCAGATTCGAGGGAATTGATAATTGCGATTGTGCGAAGCAAAGGATATGCTCACGGCCAAGGTGATAACGAAGTACAGTGCCAAAGATCCGGGTAGATTGACCCGCGCAAGTGAATTTTCAAGCCAATCGGATTCAAGTCAACGGGGGTTTCTTAACCCAAAAATCCATCGGTACATATTCCTTAACACCTTCTTCTCAAATCCGACGCGTCCACTACTCTATCTTTGCAGGATTATTTGCAAGTACATTGCCTAACGCTAAAAGAACTAACCCGTATTTATTGCAGCGTTGCGCTTAAACATAAAAAAACATAAAAATTTGATTGTTTGATGTTTTGAGCAAATTTTTCATTGAATTGCGCATTGCATGAATTTAATACGGAATTAAGGGAAAAAGAACCCCAACAAGATACGGTATGGGATTTCATCACCCTTCTCCGTAGCCCACAAACCACAAAGAACGAGCATTGGTCACACCCTCATTAACATTAAAAGAAATTAGACTTTCAGCCTCTAAGGACTTCGCGCTCAATAGGGAAAGTTAAGTGTATTTCGAACACTACCCATCGTTATATTGTTCAAGAAGTGTCAGGAAAGTGTGAAAGGCGCAACCGCCGAAAGAGAGAAGATTATTCTAATTAAGAAACCTTGCAAAAGCGAAGGAAAACTTCCCTTCCTTTCTGCACTTACCTGGCTTCTCGATCAGTTTATCTTGGGCCCGTTTCGCGATATACTTTTACTTCACAAATCAAGTTTTTTGAGCAGGTCTGGTTGATCTAGGCAACCCCTAGATTGTTTAGGTGTGTGCAGTGTGTCGTGGTTGTGTTCTTGTTGTGCCTTTTTGTGTGGTATTTGTCGTTTGTGAATACATTAAAAAAATAATTAAAAAAATTAGGATTTGTAAGCAACACTTTTTTCTCCATTTCCTTAGACTTCCCCTACCACTTCCGGATAGTGCATGACATCTTGGACTAGAGATTCACAATCTCGATTAGTCCGGTTCGTGACTGTATCTTCCGACTCTTCTATACCTTCTGATTCCTCGAAACCATCTGAGGCCCTCTTACCTTCTGCTTTATCGGAGCCGTCCGATTCTACACTTCGTTCGCATTCACCTTCTTCTCCCACATCACCGAAGATGACGGAACAAACAATCATAGGGCAGCAGGAGGCGGCGTTGCAAGACAGATGCTACCCACACCGTTCATCATTACCTTCGTGCATAGTATTGCCTACCATTGCGGCAATCAACTATGAAATCAAACCGCAATTCATACCACTGCTCCCAAAATTCCACGGACTCGAGTCCGAGGATGCTTACCTGTTAATCAGTGAATTTGAGGGAGTATGTGCTATGAGGAAAATTCACTGTAACATTTCAGAAAATATAAAATATTATTTTTGGAATTTAATATTAAAATAATATATTTCGCGAAAACTACCCGATTTGCGAAATTGGAGTTTTCGTAAAATGGTATAAATATATACCAATATTTGTGAAATGATTGGAGATTAAAATGATTTATTCATTTAATAATATATTTATTGGATTTGACATTTTTATAATTTATTATATGCAGTTTGGATAAAAATTGATTAGTGCACTGCTAATCGCGATTAAGCCAAATCCGTGTTTCTACAGTTTTTCATGGTTAGTGCACCATGTCATGTTACATTTTAGTTACATGTTTTAATGGTGTTTGGTTTTATTAGTGAGAAAGGAAAAGAAAAGAAAAATGAGAAGAGAAAAAGGGAATTATTGGAGAAAGATTGTGACATGGCATGAGTGTGAGAGGGTGAGGATAAGAAAGAGAGAGGGGGGGCTACCCATTCATTTCCTCCCCTTTGTTTCTTCATCTCCTTCAACCTCATCTCCTTCCACCTCCACCTCCATTTCTCATCTCAAAAACCTTGCTAAAACCCTACACCCTCTTCATTAAAAATGATCCCCATTTCATCCTATACACATTGAACCTTGCAAGTTTGGATTTTGAAGACTTTGGGAAGGTAGGGTTTTTCTTGAGTTGCCCAAATGAGGTATATCTTCTTTCATTTATGTTAGTTTAAGTTTCTTTGTATCCTAGTTTAGTTAGAAGTTGTTTTGGTTAGGGTATGTGATGTATGGAAAATTCTAGAGAAGGGTTTAGGTGATTGTGTGGACTTGGGTTATTTAGTGGCTGTTCTAAGGCCTTAAAGATCGATTCCCTAACCTGGAAATGAGAATAGAAACCAAAATACGAACTTAGATATAGTCCTGTGTCGGTTTTGTGAGGTATTGTGTGCCTACAGGGAATTTGGAGCAACCCGGGAAGTTTCTGAGAAAAACAAACAATACCAGAGACTTATTTAAGACACTAGGAGACCACCCTGAGAAGACGAACCCCAACGGAGCAGAATGGGCCGAGGTGGCCGGATTTTTAGGGAATGTGGCCGGCCCCATTGTAGTGTTTGGTGTTGAAATTGGTTCTGTAGCTCACTTATCTCATATACAACACCCTATACTTGCTAGTTTTGTTCCAATTGATCTGAACAAAAATCTGGGAGCACCTTGGAGTGTTTTTGGTTATGTTTTCCGTATTTTGGAATGCTTGGTTTGATGTTTGGATTTTTATTTGGTTGTTGGGCGTTTGTACGTCAACAATAAGGGTTGTTTGATTGTTTTGCATGCGTAAGCTTTAGGTTCTAACCTATGAGCGCACCGTGTGCCGTATTGGTTTTCCAGACTTGATGTTAATAGCGATTGCGATGGTGTATTATTGTAGGTACCTTCACGTGGATTCCGAGGCGACGGAGCATGGCGTCATCGACTTCGGCTAGTAAGGATCAAGGTGAGTAGATTTATATCTACGGAGGAAGTCGGGTGGATGGCGTATAGCACCCCCGTAAATTTTGATGGAAACCGATATATAGAATATGGTTAGAGAAACCTATTCTAGGAATCTATGGATGTGATTAAAGGTTTAGTGTGATATGATATGAAAGAAATGATGTCTCGGATTGATACATATATAAGGATATGATAAGTGAACGTGAATCATGATATATAGATAGGTAGTGCACAAGAATAAGTATGAGATTTTGAGTAGCATGACATGAGATTTATAAGATAGGATATGTATATGTAAATGACTTGATGTGGGATATAAATATGATGAAAAGAATGTACGATGTGATACGATGACTTGATTGATATGTCGGTATACGGATGCGAGTCGATATGAGAGGATTGATACCTTTGCCGGTCCCCTGATATGAGATTGTTATGGATACGACCTGGGATATAGGTATATAGATATATATAATGTTGTGAATCATGAGTGATATGCCGTACGAGACATTAGGTCCGTACCCTTAGAGTCATATAGGTTGATAGGATCCCTAATGGTTTAATACCGTCGTACCGTACGTGATGAGTTTTATGATGATTGATCCATACCCTTGACTAGAGGATGACGTACGATGATTTACCGTACGTGATGAGTTTTATGATGATTGATCCATACCCTTGACTAGAGGATACCGTACGATAGATTATACCGTACATGATGTTGTGAGGCTGGATGCCGATTGATATATTCATCGACTCGGTCATATTAGTTACATATACCTTATAGCATTTAGCTGACGATGTACTTTATGCTACGTTCATGTCATTCTCATTGCATTACATATACATGTGCTAGTACACCTACACCATTATAGATGATGCGTATGTTACACTTACACAGATTGGCCGGCTCACACACTTCCATAATCGATAATTGCTATGTCACTACACAGTAGAATTGATGTATCATGATATGACTCCTTGCATGATTTACTTGCTATGTTCATATCACTGCTTCATGTTGCATGATATACGGATATACTTACATTTCTGTTATAGGTCGCATACATCATGCTTTACGATCATACCCATTGAGATATGCTGTTTTCATGAAATTTCTGGATTTGAGAACCGTGGTTATGTTTCAAAAGAAAGTATGTATTATTTTAAAAATCCGGTTTCTCTTGATATGATATTACAGGCGTCCACCATGCATTTTCTCGGTTCTGAGACGTGTGATATGTGAAACCCGATTTGAGGAGTTGGATGATCCATTTGCGGGTTCATGGTGGACCCGGTATGGTACCCCGGGACGAGAATGGATTGTTGTGCAGTAGACGATAAGCCTGGCAGAGAGACTACTACCTACCGGTGATTGGTTGGACCTGGCGGTTATCCAGAGGATACCGACCGGAGTCGAGAGATGGATATGGGCCGATCCGTTCTGCCGGAGCCCGAGGGCCGATCCGGACAGACGGAACCCGTGGGCCGATCCGGACTGACGGAGCCCGATATATGAGGATTTACGTGTCGATACTGGACACGGGTTTCATGATGTTTCGAGTGTCGATGTTGGACACTCAGGTTCCATGATTTGATGTGTCATTGATGGACACACGTTAATTTATATCCTCATATTCTCATGCATATGTTTTCATGATTTTACATGCATGATATTGTTGTGTCATTGACGGACACGTAGATGTTAGCCTCATGCTGATAGGCATTGATTATATTATTGGTACATATGCAGATACGATCACCCTAGATATCATAGTATTACCTTTATGATATAGTTGACCTAGGAGTCGTTGTTTATTCGATTTCTACTTAATGATATTTTCTACTCACGAGTTGGCAACTCACCCCCGTTGTACCACAGTTCTTGCAGATTGACCGCATGGATCAGTAGTGGCATCGCTGGCATATAGATGCATTCGGGTGTTTTGTCTTGGTAGGTGGTACATATTGGATCGTACCCCTCTTGTATTTATTATTCCTGTTGTATCTAGTTAACTCCATCAAATCAGAAACTAGTATTTGTATAGGGAGTAAGACTTAGTAAGACTTGTGGTTGCGAGACTTGAGCGATGGGTTATATGTTCGCTTGGTGGGTTGATGTCTTGCTTTATTCTTTATCCTTTTGTGTGGATCTTCGCCGTTGGGCATCGTATACATATATATTGTCTTACGTGGTTGTAATTCCGCCGATTGGCAAAGAGCTAGCTCCCGTTTGGGGATGCCTTTATCATTATTATGTATATGTGGTTTTGGATCAAAATATACAAAGGAGGTGCTGCCCAAATTTTTAAAAGACGAAACATGTTTTTCAACTAGTAAATCCACTTGCATTTTTCATGTTCCTTTATCTATGCATTTAAGAAAACATTTGATTTCATTATACCTTTATTTCAAAACTTCACCTCTTTTATTTTCTTAAAAAGGTTTAGATTTCTGGGCTTCAGCTTACTTGAATAACGTTACGCCTTTAGACGTGGCGTGGTTTAAGTGCCAGTCACGAACAATATTTTCGGGTCGTGACAAAGTTGGTATCAGAGCGCTAGGTTTAACCTTGGTTCGAGTCTAGGTTTGACTCTGTGGAGTCTGGGGCGTAATTTATTTCGGAACCTAGGCTTGACCTTACAGAACTTAGACTTGAACATGGGGTATTAGACCCGAACTTTCGTTACATAGGTTGACCCTGATTGATGGAGTAGGTAGCTTGAGTAGAGTGACGTATCGTACGTATATTCCGCGGCATATTTACGATACAATACTCCACTTAAGAAACCTTAGGATGTACATATTTTGAGATCTGTGATTCTCTTCGTTCTTTTGATCATACATCCATTTGAGATCCTTGATTCTATTTGTTTCCGTGATCATACTCTCATTGATTCTGTTTTTCCTTATGATCATGTATCCATTTTGGGATATGTTGTTCTTTTCATTCCTTTGATCTATTTCGTCGATACTTGATTGAGGTTCCTGTCACCATGGTTTGAGCGCAGATTGAGCTGCTGCTAGTGATGCGGTCAGGGCGAGCTCGTCCTGGATGAGGACTGACCATCGTGTTTTATGGTGACATGGGAACGCCTCGATTTAGTATTTGTGTTGTGACCTCTTGTTTAAGGCGAGTGCTCGGGTTTGCACCGTGTGATCGGGCCACTGATAGAGGCTGCCTGTTGTGAGAGGACTGTTGATGTACAGCCTAACTCAGAGTTGTGATGTCGTCTACCTTGCAGACAGATGACCCAGCTGTAGCTGAGATTGATAGGATGTCTCTTCCAGAGCTTACGAGCTGAGATCGCTAGAGCTTTCAGACAGAGATACGACAAATGATAGCTAGTCTATCTTGAGTTGAGAGGCGAAGGTGATTCGTTAGATTTGGTGCGCCGACGCAGGCCCAGTTGAGTTGAAGATTTCCAGTGTGGAGAATCTTACTCAGATTTAGAGTAGATCGATCCAGAGATGATATTGTTCGTTTGATGATCCGATAGGAGATCAACAAGTTGACCAGCTTCGGATAGAGGACCTCACCCAGATGTGTTGTGAGTTGATCGAGAACGGACGAGTTTTGAGTATTCCTCCGATGGTTGGGACGAGTTCCTGAGAACGTGTTCGGCTAGAGATCTTCTACAGAGTGATGAAGATGCCGAGTTTGCGATTTCGAGTCCGTGTGAGAGATTCCGGATTGATTGTAGCCGAGAACAATTGCAATACGCAGATAGCATAACGTGACGTCAAAGCGGACGATTATAAAGACGAGTGGAACAAGAGGTTCGTGCGAGATGTTAACGAGTTGTTGTTACTCCCCGTTGATGCCAGAGGATCTGATATATATACAGAGGTGTTGGGATACGGCCAGTTCCTGAGAAAATGTTGTGCTGAGAACGCAGATGTCCAGAAAACGAGAAAAGATTATTTAAGAGTACCAGCCTCCATATAGTTCGGCATAGGCGAAATCGAAAGAGACCCTGAGCAGGTTCCTTCTAGGACACTGCTGCGATAAGATTTGCACCCAGGGTCGGTTGTGTCGCGTGTATTCAGAGGGCCAGAGGCCGACGCTAGTGACGTGCTGCTTTACGGGTGGTCATGCTAATTGGCTGAGAGATGACCAAAGAAGTATCAGAGCGGAATAGTTTTCGTTAGTAAACCGGACCGGGCTGATGAGCCGATGGATTGCGAGATTGGTAATCCACAGAGAAAATGAGGATCCAGAGACAGAGAACGCCAGACCGTGAGCAGGAGGCAAGCAGATGTTCTTGCTCTACTAGTTTTGGGCGCACCGATATTTTTCGACATTGTAAGAGGTGTACCTCAATGTCATTTGTTGCGATTTGCGTTTGTGATCCGAGTATCACGCTTATATCGCTTGGATTTGAGTTTTGATGATTGAGTTTCATGATATTGATTTCGTGCACCATGGCTGCACCTACTGGGTATTTACCTTTTTGTGCATAGTTATTGCACTTGATTTGTGTTTATACACCGCTACATCGGTTTGCGACTTGTGCATATCTATTGCACTGGATATTCATTTTGTGCCTTGGCTGCACGTGTTTATGATTTCGTGGATTTCTTACGGTCGATTTGATTTTGTGCATGTGGTACGCACTTGATTTGATTTTTGCACTCGGTATAGCTTACATGTGCTTGCAGTGCATTGATACGTGTTTTGTGCATGCAGTTGCACGCGGTTATGATTTTATACACCTTGGTACACTCGGTGTTACTTTTTATACGCATTTGAGTTATTGATGGATTTCCGTGCACTTGTTGCACCCGATTTATATTTTGTGCAATTGTTGCACTAGGTTTTACGCCGTGCATTTGTTGCACTGTATTTGTATTTCGTGCACTGGATGCACCGGATTTGTATTTCGTGCACTGGATGCACCGGATTTGTATTTCGTGCACTGGATGCACCGGATTTTCATTTCGTGCATTTGTCGCACCAGATTTATATTTCGTGTATTTGTTGCACTGGATTTATATTTTGTCATTGGTTGCACCAGATCGGTATTTCGTGCATTGGTTGCACTAGATTTATACTCTGTACATTGGTTGCACAGATTTTTGTCTTTGAGCATTCGTTTTACCAGATTTATGTTTTTGTGCGCGTTGCACTTGACGTTCGTTTTTCATGCGCTTTACCGCACTGGGCATTTATATGGACCTGACGCACTTGGGTTCGATTTTTGTGCATATTAGGCTCTTGGTATTGGATTTCATGCGCATCGGATGCACTTGATTGAGATTTCATTCGTGCATGTTGAATTCCCTTGATTTAGATTTTTTCCGTGCATATTGGATGCAATTTCATTCGTGCATGTTGGATGCACTTGACTTAGATTTTATTCGTGCATGTCGGATGCACTTGATTTAGATTTCGTTTGTACATGACGGATGCACTTGATTTGGATTTTCGCGTATGTTGGGCGCATGATATGAGATGTGATTTTGTGCACACCGGATGCACTCGATTGGGATTTTCATTCGTGCATGTTAGTTGCACTGGATTGAGATTTTCGTGCACTATAGATGCGCTGGATATTGTTGTCATGCACACCGGTTGCACTGGACAGATGCCTTCATGGACATCCGTTGCACTTAGTTTTGCTTTTGTGCATATTGTGGCACTTGTATTCGGATTTGATTTCCGTGCGCACCAGACGCACGTGATTGTTGGATACGCCTTTCGAGGCTGATTTTGCTCTTGAGCACCTTGTTTTCATGATAGGCACTATATTATGTAGTAGCCGAACATGACTAATCTGAGGACAGTACCTGAGTACTTTGCATGCATAAAAAGTTTACCAAGAGGTTTTCGAAAAGAAGCTATAGTCTCGCTATTTCCTACGTGTCCGTGAGCGACACGAACGTTTACAAAGGAAAACATTTTGGGAAATTTTAAAAGGACGGAACGTATATTTTAGCAAAACCTATATGAACATATGTTTATTAATTTACAAATGAGCGTCCGTCACTTGTGCCATGAGTTACGCATCACACGGCGATTCAGAAAAGATTTTGCATGTATTTTATTCAGTTTTTGAAGGTTTTTCCAAGAATGCGTACTATACACGTATTATAGTATTTGACTTGTGCATATTGGATTTCAGTAGTGGATTTCGAGATCTGTATCTTCATTGTAACTCCGATGATATGCGTGCAAATCTGATTATTTGCGTGACGCTTGACGGAGTTCGATTTTGAGTTTCATACTTGTGTTCAGGCGCACACGATGCGCTGTGGTATTTCTATATCTTCCGTAATTTCGGAGCCCCGTTGATTTGAGTTGATTATTGAAATGTTTTAGTATTTAGGGGTTTAAATTTAAATACGGGGACCGAATTTATTTAAGGGGGGAGATTGTAATATTTCAGAAAATATAAAATATTATTTTTGGAATTTAATATTAAAATAATATATTTCGCGAAAACTACCCGATTTGCGAAATTGGGGTTTTCGTAAAATGATATAAATATATACCAAAGTTTATGAAATAATTGGAGATTAAAATGATTTATTCATTTAATAATATATTTATTGGATTTGGCATTTTTATAATTTATTATATGCAGTTTGGATAAAAATTGATAAGTGCACTGCTAATCGCGATTAAGCCAAATCCGTATTTCTACAGTTTTCCATGGTTAGTGCACCATGTCATATTACAGTTTAGTTACATGTTGTTTTAATTGTGTTTGGTGTTATTTGTGAGAAGGGAAAAGAAAAGAAAAATGAGAAGGGAAAAAGGGAATTATTGGAAAGAGAGTGTGACATGGCATGAGTGTGAGAGGGTGAGAATAAGAAAGAGAGAGAGAGAGAGAGAGGGATGCCCATTCATTTCCTCCCCTTTGTTTCTTCTTCTCCTTCAATCTCATCTCCCTCCACCTCCACCTCCATTTCTCATCTCAAAAACCTTGCTAAAACCCTACACCCTCTTCATTAAAAATGATCCCCACTTCATCCTCTACACATTAGACCTTGCAAGTTTGGATTTTGAAGACTTTAGGAAGCTAGGGTTTTTCTTAAGTTGCCCAAATGAGAATATCTTATTTCATTTAGGTTAGTTTAAGTTTCTTTATATCCTAGTTTAGTTAGAAATTGTTTTGGTTAGGATAGGTGATGTATGGAAAATTCTAGGGAAGGGTTTAGGTGATTGTGTGGACTTGGGTTATTTAGTGGCTGTTCTAAGGCCTTAGAGATCGATTCCCTAACCTGGAAATGAGAATATAAACCAAAATACGAATTTAGATGTAGTCCCGTGTCGGTTTTGTAAGGTATTGTGTGCCTACAAGGAATCTGGAGCAACCCGGGAAGTTTCTGAGAAAAACAAACAATACCAGATATCTATTTAAGACACTAGAAGACCACCCTGAGAAGACGAACCCCAACGGAGCAGAATGGGCCGAGGTGGCCGGGGTTTTAGGGAATGTGGCCGGCCCCATTGTAGTGTTTGGTACTGAAATTGGTTCTGTAGCTCACTTATCTCATATACAACACCTTATACTTGCTAGTTTTGTTCCAATTGACCTGAACCAAAATCTGGGAGCACCTTGGAGTGTTTTTGGTTATGTTTTCCGTATTTTGGAATGCTTGGTTTTGATGTTTGGATTTGTATCTGGTTGTTGGGCGTTTGTACGTCAACAACAAGGGTTGTTTGAGTGTTTTGCATGCGTAGGCTATAGGTTCTAACCTATGAGAGCACCGTGTGCCGTATTGGTTTTCCGGACTTGATGTTAATAGCGATTGCGATGGTGTATTATTGCAGGTACCTTCGTATGGATTCCAAGGAGACAGAGCATGGCTTCTTCGACTTCGGCAAGTAAGGATCAAGGTGAGTAGATTTGTATCTACGAGGGAAGTCGGGTGGATGGCGTATAGCACCCCCGAAAATTTTGATGGAAACCGATATATAGGATATGGTTAGAGAAACCTATTCTAGGAATCTATGAATGTGATTAAAGGTTTAGTGTGACATGATATGAAAGAAATGTTGTCTCGGATTGATACATATATAAGGATATGATAAGTGAACGTGAATCACGATATATAGATAGGTAGTGCACGAGAATAAGTATGAGATTTAGAGTAGCATGACACGAGATTTATAAGATAGGATATGTATATGTAAATGACTTGATGTGGGATATAAATATGATGAAAAGAATGTACGATGTGATACGATGACTTGATTGATATGTCGGTATACGGATGCGAGTCGATATGAGAGGATTGATACCTTTGCCGGTCCCCTGATATAAGATTGTTATGAATGCGACCTGGGATATAGGTATATAGATATATATAATGTTGTGAATCATGAGTGATATGTCGTACGAGACGTTAGGTCCGTACCCTCAGATTCATATAGGTTGATAGGATCCCTAATGGTTTAATGCCGCCGTACGATGATTTACCGTACGTGATGAGTTTTATGATGATTGATCCATACCCTTGACTAGAGGATGTCGTACGATGGTTTACCGTACGTGATGAGTTTTATGATGATTGATCCATACCCTTGACTAGAGAATGCCGTACGATGGATTATACCGTACGTGATGTTGTGAGGCTGGATGCCGATTGATAGATTCACCGACTCGGTCATGTTAGATACATATACCTTATAGCATTTAGCTGACGATGTACTTTATGCTACGTTCATTTCATTCTCATTGCATTACGTATACCTGTGCTAGTACACCTATACCATTATCGATGATGCATATGTTACACTTACACAGATTGGCCGGCTCATACACTTTCATCATCGATAATTGCTATGTCACTACACAGTAGAATTGCTGCATCATGATATGACTCCTTGCATGATTTACTTGCTATTTTCACATCACTGTTTCATGTTGCATGATATAGGGATATGCTTATATTTCTGTTATAGGTCGCATACGTCATGCTTTACGATCATACGCATTGAGATATACTGTTTTCATGAGATTTCTGGATTTGAGAACCGTGGTTATGTTTCAAAAGAAAGTATGTATTGTTTTAAAAATCCGGTTTCTCTTGATATGATATTTCAGTGCGTCCACCATGTGTTTTCTCGGTTCTGAGACGTGTGATATGTGAAACTCGATTCGAGGAGTTGGATGATCCGTTTATGGGTTCATGGTGGACCCGGAATGGTACTCCGGGGCGAGAATGGATAGTTGTGCAGTAGACGATGAGCCTGGCAGAGGAATACTACCTACCGGTGATTGGTTGGACCTGGAGATTATCTGTAGGATACCGACCGGAGTCGAGATATGGATATGGGCTGATCTGTTCTGCCGGAGCCCGAGGGCCGATCCGGACAGGCGGAGCCCGTGGACCGATCCGGACTGACGGTGCCCGATATATGAAGATTTACGTGTCAATGCAGGACATGGGTTTCATGATGTTTCGAGTGTCGATGTTGGACACTCAGGTTCCATGATTTGATGTGTCATTGATGGACACACGTTAATTTATATCCTCATATTCTCATGCATATGCTTTCATGATTTTACATGCATGATGCTGTTGTGTCATTGACGGACACGTAGATGTTAGCCTCATGCTGATAGGCATTGATTATATTGTTGGTACATATGCAGATACGGTCACCCTAGATATCATAGTATTACCTTTATGATAGAGTTGACCTAGGAGTCGTTGTTTATTCGATTTCTACCTGATGATGTTTTCTACTCATGAGTTGGAAACTCACTCCCGTTGTGCCACAGTTCTTGCAGGTTGACCGCATGGATCAGCAGCGGCATCGCTGGCACATAACTGCATTCGTGTGTTTTGCTTTGGTAGGTGGTACATGTTGGATCGTACCCGTCTTGTATTTATTATTCCTGTTGTATCTAGTTAACTCCATCAAATTAGAAACTAGTATTTGTATAAGTAGTAAGACTTAGCAAGACTTGTAGTTGCAAGACTTGAGCGATGAGTTATATGTTCTCTTGGTGGGTTGATGTCTTGCTTTATTCTTTATCCTTTTGTGTGGATTTTCATCGTTGGGCGTCGTATACATATATATTGTCTTGTGTGGTTATGATTCCGCCGATTGGCGAACAGCTAGCTCCTGTTTAGGGATGCCTTTATCATTATTATGTATATGTGGTTTTGGATCAAAATATACAAAGGAGGTGCTGCCTAAATTTTTAAAAGACGAAACATGTTTTTCAACTAGTAAATCCACTTGCATTTTTCATGTTCCTTTATCTATGCATTTAAGAAAACATTTGATTTCATTATACCTTTATTTCAAAACTTCACATCTTTTATTTTTTTAAAAAGTTTTAGATTTCTGGGCTTCGGCTTACTTGAATTACGTTACGCCTTTAGACGTGGTGTGGTTTAAGTGCCGGTCACGAACAATATTTTCGGGTCGTGACATTCACGGAGTGGGTGAGGATGTCGTTAACCTCAAATTCATTCCTTTTGCGCTTAAAGACAATGCGAAAAGTTGGTTAAATAGTTTACCAGCTCGATCGATCATGACATGGGACGACTTTGTTAAAGTATTTCTAAAGAAATTTTACCCTATTCACAAAACCGTGCGTATTCGGAATGAAATCCACAATTTTAAACAAAAGGAGGGTGAAATTTTTTGGAAGTGCTTAAAAATATTTAAAGACATCTTAATCAAATGTCCCCATCACGGGTTAGAACAGTGGAAGTTGTGTCAGATTGTTTAAGAAGGTTTAGACTCCAGTTCGCGCATGATGTTATAGTCCATGTATCAGTGCAAATTTCTGAGTTATGGTGCTAAGGACACATGGAACTTTTTAGAAGAACCGGCTGACAAAACCATTCAGTGGGAGAGTGTGAGTGAGAAACCATCTGTGACTAGGAGCGGTGCATACATCGTTGACACCTCTATAGCTAATGGAAGCTTCAGAGAGCAAAAAATTACCGCTACCGGTCAACCAAGTTTCTCAAACCATGTGTGCTAATTGTCAGCATCCTAGCCACATAACGGAAGAATGTCCATTTCTCGTCGGGTCCCAGGGACACGAAAACGTTAATGCTCTATTTCAGAACCAGCTTCCCAGGAACGACCCTTTCGCACAGACGTACAATCCTGGTTGGAAGAATCATCCCAATTTCGCTTGGAATCAAGCACCTTTTCAAAACAATAATTCAAACCCGCCTTTCCAACAATTTCAAAATTCAAATTTTCAAAACCAGAAATTGGGATACTCAAACAGCCAGCCCCAACAGCCGAATCAGCCTAACCCAACCTTTACACCCCCTGGGTTCGTCCAAGACGACAAGAGGGTGTTATCCATTGAAAAAATGTTGGAAGCTTTGATTAAAACTTCTGCGCAGACTTCGTCTAGTCTGGCTACTTTTATGCAAACATCTGGTCAGTTGCATAGTGCTAACACACAGGCGATAGCCAGACTAGAAATCCAAATCAGTCAACTAGCTGCTGTAGTTAACGAACGCGAAAAAGGAACATTCCCTTCCCAACCTGTGACAAATCCAAGAGAGCAGAGAAACAACAACGCTCCTGTTGTTCAGCAGAACAACATTGAGAATGCGAATGCCGTCACCGTCCTCAGATCAGGACGCACGATTGACAACAAGGCTGTCAACACCAACGACTCATCCAAACATACGGTTGTCAGTTTACTGGCACGTATCCCATCCTCTGTTCCTCCTTCCGGTCCGTCGTTATCTTCATTACCTTCTTCTTTTTCTTCTTCTTCTTCTTCGTCGTCAACTGCACATCCTTCAAAGCAACCTGAGAATTCGCCGCAAATCCGTCCCGATGTTCCAGCGAGAACACTCCCACCTTCTACACCTGTTCCATCTGCAACTTCTTCAAACCTCGTGTTTGGGCCCAAGGCTCCCTATCTCAATAGGTTGAAATCAAAGAAGCCTTCTACAAGTATGGAAAAGGTGTTAGAAGTATTCAAGCGCTGTGAGGTCAGCATTCCGTTGTTGGACGTGGTCCAACAAGTTCCGGCGTATGCAAAATTCCTGAAGGATTTGTGCATGCAAAAACGACGCACGAATGTTGTCACGCCCCGCTTCCCGGTGTACGGCGAAGGGGACGCGACGAGGCCCGCTACGTATATACTCAGAAGTACATACGCTAAGCGTATCTAAGCAATATATAATAAATACACAAGAGACAAGATATAAAGGAACAGCAACTTTTATTTATTAACATTCTTTTGTATAATACATGAAAAGGAAATACAACTGAAATAAAAAGATGCCTAAACAGTGGCATAACAGGAAATGTAAAATACCGAATGGAAAAGTGTACAATGAAGTAAAGTGCTGGATCTTCGGCAAACTGCTCCAAGTCTTCTTGAGATGGCTCGATCTCCGCCGGGTCCAAACTACCTGACGACATTCAAAAAAGAAAGAAATAGAATGTCGTCAGTGAACAGGTCGCTCGGTAAGTCCCAAAGATAAGGGAGAAATAGACCGAGAGTAAGAGGGAGAGGGTAGCTTTTAATGTTGTATTATAATATTGTAATGTTGTATTAACGCTGTTGTTTGTAGGCTGGTACAGAAGATGCCAGTGTATACGAGGGGAGTCCCACTTACACCGGGGACCTTGGTAACCTGTAGTACAAAGCTCCGTCGATAATACCACGGAACAACGGCATGGAAGTAATTACGTCTTAAGTGACCACCTCGTGCCACCTTTAACATATTCCGTACCAGTCTACCCCTTAAACCCCACGATATCTTGTTTGTATTGTTATCTTGTAAATTGTATTGATTGTAAGATTGATTGACTGACCGAAATCATGATATCAGTAAGCGGTTGTAACCATAGAGTCATGTAAATGGAATAACTGAGAATCATGTAAAAGGAATAGGTATATCCATGGTTCGGTTCAGTCAAGATGTATAGATTGATATTGGATTCATGAATTCATGAGTTCATATTGAAGTGGAAACTTGTAGAATATAGATTGACTTGAATCATATTCAAGTCAGATTAATCAGACTCAAATCCGAGTCAGACAATCAGAAATGTGAATCGAAGTCTTATAATTGCTAAGGTCCTTAGGGTAATTTATAAAACTTGAGTGGGTTTATGTAAAAATACTTTTATATACTTTTCAAAATACACCTCAAGTATTTATTGTTCGTCTTTAGAGTTATAATGAGGGTGGATTTTATGTTGTGATATTTCTAGTGAAAATATCCTAGTTATAGGTATTTATCTGTAATATTGATTTATTTGAAGTTCATGGTATTTTAGTGTAAAATCTATTCTTGTGATTTTTAGAAAAAGGTGGAAAATTTATATTATAATAAAATAGATATTTAAATGATAAATATACATATGTTTATACAAAAATAATTTTAATAAATATTTTATATTCTAAAAATCTCATTTTCTTAAAATGTCGTATTTTAAACCTTTCGAGACCGAATGCTCCTTGCGGAGGTATGAATCTCACACTACTAGCCCGAGGGTGCGCGATAAACCGCACGATCCCGAACGGGTTCCCCAAAGATGGGTTGTAGCGGCGCTTTGCAAAGATTGTAAAATACTAATCTTTTAGAAAACGGTTTTATAAAGTAAAAGGTATTTATTTGCAAAGTGTAATTTTCCGTATTTTAGATTCTAGGGTTTCCTAAGCCAACTAGCCTATTTCTAAATGGTCTAAACGATAAGTCGTTAGAAGTCTCAAATTGCCTCTTCACCGCCAATTGCAGCCAGGTAAGTGCCAGGTGAGTGGGAGGCTCTCTACTACAAGTAGTGGCCCTAATTAAGTAACCACTCGCCTTAGACACACTTGCCTAGACACCACAAAGTCAGGTTTAGATAAACGATCGATGTCCACAACTTATCGTGTTTTTCCTATTAAAGATATTGTTTAAACAAATGTATCAAACCTAAACTTTTATAAAAGATTTTATTAAGGAAATGGTATTTTAATGTAAAATCTTATTTTATCGTATTAGGAGTTTTCAAGATAGCGTATTATGGTTGCATATGTGTGTGTAAGGAGGTAGGTCATTACCTCGTGATCTATTTTAAATGTATAGCAAAGTTAAGGGTTGAATGTGAAATAGAAACATGATGGTATTAAAGTGAAAAAATACGATAAATTGAAAAGGTTATCATTTCATGTGAGAAAACTTGTTCAAATTGATTTTTAAAAGTTTAATAGTCAAGATAAAGATGTTTAGACATGAATGTATAGGTTAGAAATGAAATTTTATAGAAAACCGAATCGGAAATCGGATTTGTTCCGATTCCGTCGGGTTTCGTAATTTCGTATTTTAGAGGAATAGAAAGAAGGATAGAAAGGGACTTACGGGTTTCGATCTATACAAAGGAGTGTAAGGGAACTAAAGAAGTTGCCGAGGCGTTGCTTCGTCGCCGGTTGTTTCTAAAAACGTCGCCGGAATTCCCGCCGGAATCTCGTCGGAGCTTCGCCGCGAACTTGTTTTCAAAGCACACACTTCTTTGGAAACTTTTGAGAGAGTGGCTCAAGATTTTGGGGGGTGAGAGGGTAGTGTGTAGGGTTAGTATTTATAGGGTTAGGCTAGAGTTAGGGTAGATGATAAGTTAAAAATAAAAATGTGATAAAATGTAATAAAAATGTATTAAAAGTGGAGTAATTGGGGTTTTTAAGAGCTCTGGAAGTGGTATGAGGCTGAAACTTTGCAGGTGCATAGGGAATATGAAAAGACACAACTTTCATGTTGTGACCATCGCCGGAATCGGCCGAATCGGGTGTGACTCGGCCGTGACTCGGTCGGAGCACTGAGTCGGCCGGGTCAAGGCCGAGTTAGCCGATTCCCGGCCGAGTCCGGTTGCCTGGATCCCCCCCGACAGTTCATCTAACTCTTGCAAGTGTTACATGTTTGGGTGTAGTGGGGTTTTTGTGAGATATGCACGTGTAAACTCTTGGTATTCTAAAGGTTTTATAAAAAATCAATATTAAAAATAATATGGGGTATGAGATTTGAACTCTGGTGGCTTGGTTCAGCAGTGCAAAGTATTACCAATGAGCTACAAGCTCCTTCTTGTAATTATGGAGTTATTTAATTACTTAAAATGATAGCAGCAAGAGTAAATACTCCAAGTATACATTAAATTTAAAGTAATTTCTTGTACACTAAAAATGGAGTTATTACATTCTTGTAACTTGTAATTAAAAACAAAATAATTACTTATATCTTGTGCTCAGTCTAAAATACCCCTTTATGATTTTGAAAAAAAATTTAAAATTTTATGTAGAAAAGTGAATAGGAAAATTATGGTTGTTACAAATGTACCCAAAACTGTCTTCTTGGCCACCACTCTAAGCGATGTCTTGTCCAAATCCATTACGGTAAAATATAATGACCCTGGCTGTCCTACTATTGCACTATCGGGGACAAGCAAATCAACTGTACCTTGTTAGATTTAGGGGAAAGCGTGAACCTTCTCCCGTACTCAGTTTACGAACAACTGGGATTGGGAGAACTAAAGCCGATCAAAGTAACTCTGCGACTGGAAGATCGATCAACGAAGGTACCTAGGGGAGAAATCGATGATGTTCTAATCAAGGTTGGGGAATTCATATTCCCCGTCGATTTCATTGTGTTGGAGACTGAACCCGTCGCCAATCCCAGCGGTCGGATTCCAGTCATACTGGGACGGCCTTTCCTAGCCACATCCAACGCGTTGATCAATTGTCGTAATGGATCTATGAAACTCTCATTTGGAAACATGACAATTGACTTCAACATCTTCACGCTATGAAACTAAAAGAGCGAGAAACACGACGACGCATTTGAAGTCAACACTGTACACGATATGTTTGAGGAGGGGACATTTGACTTCAAAAATGAGTGTCTTGCTGAAACGTTTGAAGAACTGTTTTCTGATGAGCTTCTTTTCCTTGAGAAGCTAAGTCTTGAACAGGCTTCCTACGCACATTGGGGGCACCAATTTGAACCACTTCGTAATGAACCGGCCCCTGAAGTGCGACCATCTGTGGAGGAGCCACCCAAACTTGACCTCAAAGTTCTTCCTGACCACCTCAAGTATGCGTACTTGGGAAATAATGAAACGCTTCCAGTTATAATCGCAACTGACCTTGCGCTTGAGCAAGAGTCGGCCCTCATGGACGTTCTGAAAAAGAACATGGAAGGAATTGGGTGGTCAATGGCTGATATCAAAGGAATCAGCCCTGCTATCTGTCAGCATAGGATCCACATGACTGATGATTCTAAACCCTTCAAAGATCCTCAACGCCGGCTTAACTCGGTAATGAAAGAAGCGGTGCGGAATGAAATACTGAAGTGTCTTGACAATGGGATCATTTATCCCATATCTGATAGCAAATGGGTAAGCCCCATTCATGTTGTACCAAAAAAATTGGGTATCACTGTAATCACAAATGAAGCAAACGAGCTAGTCCCAACCCGCACACAAACGGGTTGGAGATTCTGTATTGATTACAGAAAGCTCAACGCAGCCACTCATAAGGATCATTTCCCGCTGCCCTTCATTGATCAAATGCTTGAACGCCTAGCCGGACATGCCTACTATTGTTTCTTAGATGGGTATTCCGGCTATAATCAAATCCTGATCGATCTGGAGGATCAGGACAAGACGACCTTCACTTGACTTTTCGGCATCATGCCCGTTGGGCTGTGCAATGCACTTGTAATATTTCAGCGGTGTATGATGAGCATCTTCTCTGACATGGTAGAGCGATTCTTGGAAGTGTTTATGGATGATTTCTCCGTCTTCGGAGATTCATTTTCTGAGTGTTTGAGGCATCTTGAACTGGTCATGTTACGATGCAAGGAAAAACACCTCACACTCAATTGGGAGAAGTGTCATTTCATGGTCAAACACGGCATTTTGTTAGGCCATATCATTTCTAACAATGGCATTAAAGTCGATAAAGCGAAGATCGATGTCATTTCAAGCCTCCCACCTCCACGGACTGTCCGTGACATCAGGGCATTCTTAGGCCACGTCGGTTTTTACAGGCGTTTCATCAAGGATTTTAGCAAACTGGCTAGATCCTTGACTTCCTTGCTGGCTAAGGATATTCCTTTTGATTTCAATTCTGAGTGCTTCATGCATTCAAGCTTCTGAAATCGGAACTCACTTCCGCTCCGATCTTAAGTGCACCAGACTGGAATGAACCTTTCGAGCTAATGTGTGATGCTTCTGACTTTGCGATAGGTGCTATCTTAGGACAGCGATTTGAAAAGAAGCCACATGTTATCCACTACGCGAGCAGGACGCTGAATGACGAACAGCTGAATTACACAACCACGGAAAAAGAATTCTTAGTTGTTGTGTACGCACTTGAAAAATTCCGTCCTTACCTGATCGGAACCCACAACACAATTTACACTGATCATTCTACACTTAGGCACCTCTTTGCAAAAAAGGATGGCAAAGCCAGATTGATACGTTGGATTCTCCTTCTGCAAGAATTTAACCTGACCATCAAGGATAAGAAGGGAACCTACAATGTTGTTGCCGATCACTTGTCTCGCTTACCAAATGCACCAATTGAGGAAATTCCAATCAACGAGCAATTCCCAGACGAAAAACTTCTCTCCGTATCAGTCGAACCCTGATTCGCTGATATCGTGAATTTTCTGGTCACCGGAGAAACACCTTCTTTTTGGTCGAATCAGGACAAGTCTAAATTTCTCTCCCAAGCAAATTCTTTTATTGGGATGAACCATACATGTTCAAGTACTGCCCTGATCAGATTATTAGAAGGTGCATCTCTAACTCTGAAACGAGAAGTGTTCTGTCCCTCTGTCATGATCAAGCTTGTGGGGGCCATTTTGGACCTAGAAAGACGGCTGAAAAGGTTTTGCAAAGCAGTTTCTACTGGCCGACGCTTTTCAAGGATGCTTTCGAATATTGCAAAACCTGTAGCCGATGCCAACACATGGGAAAGATTGGAAAACGGAACCAAATGCCCCTACAGTCCATTCTGATTGTTGAAATTTTCGACGTCTGGGGTAGCGATTTCATGCTGCCATTCCCAAACTCTTTTGGGAATTTGTATATTTTGCTGGCTGTGAACTATGTGTCCAAATAGGTGGAGGCTATCCCATGTCGAACCAACGATAACAAAGTTGTCATAAAATTCTTAAAAGAAAACATCTTTTCTCGGTTCGGTACGCCTTGCACCATCATCAGTGATAATAGAACTCATTTTTGCAACCGATCTTTTGAAGCACTGATGAAGAAATACTCCATTAGCCAAAAACTATCAACGCCCCTACATCCTCAGACTTGCGGTCAGGTCGAAGTCTCCAATACACAGATTAAACAAATTCTGAAAAAGACTGTTAGCCAACACCGTAAGGATTGGTCATTGAAGTTAAATGACGCGCTTTGGGCATTTCGCACCGCCTTCAAAACAAATTTAGGTATGTCCCCATACCGAATAATCTTTGGAAAAGCATGTCATTTGCCTATTGAATTGGAACACCGCGCATTCTGGGCAATCAAACAGCTCAATGTCGACCTAGAAAAGGCCGGTGAGGCTCGAAAACTTCAATTGAATGAGCTCGACGATATACGCAATGACGCGTATGAAAATGCCAAACTATACAAAGAAAAAACAAAAGTTTTTCACGACAAAGCGATTCTCCGAAAGACATTCACTGTGGGACAAAAGGTTCTGCTTTACGACTCCAGGCTTCATCTGTTCCCTGGGAAATTGAAGGTACGTTGGACATGTCCGTTTCTTGTGCACACCGTCTTTCCGCACGGTGCAGTCAACATTGAAGATCTGAACTCGGGCAATACTTTCAAAGCAAATGGCCAACGTCTGAAGCCATTCTTAGAATTGCCTGCGGAAACAAGGGAGCTCATGTTTTTACATGAGCCATGTTATCTTGATTAAATCACTTCCCCTAAAATCTTGTATATACATTTTGGTTTTCTTTTTGTAATTATTGTTTATTATTTTTACCCCTCAACAATTTTGACTCTTATTGTATAGTATGACAATGAGGACACTATCAAGTTTAAGTTTGGGGGTATTTATGCTCGGTAAGCTTTCTACCTTCGCATTCTTGTGTATATTTTGCAATTGCATACTTATTAAAAACCCATAAAAATTGAAAAAAAATTCCAAAAACATAAAAACTTGTTCGTCATGTTAGCTAGCGTGGGAACTTAGATTCGAAGTCTGGCGGTTCGGGTGAAAAGATAGAAATAACTAAATCATTTTTAAGAGATTGGCAACCCGAAAGATAACCCTCCTTTGAGTTTAACCGGAGCTGATATACGTCTTTTATAAACACTTTACACATGTCATATGTTTTTGAGAATTTAATGAATGTCTGACATGTCTTTAACCTTTTTTTGAAAATTGATAAATATCTTTAGGATCAAACAGGTTTGTTCTGAGTTAAGTAATATCAAGAATAGTTCATGAAGTAAAGTGAATATGAAGGATATTATTGAGATTTTAATAGAATCTTAAAGTCTGAAAAATAACCCATCTGAAACCTAGTTGAAGTAATTACACACCTTATCCACATGTATGCGTCTTCGGAATTAAAAAGAAAAAGCTGGTTATATCTCCATCTGCACTGCTTTAAGAATATTTTAATGAAACAAAATGAGTCTTTTTTTTTGTGGCCTTGGTAACTTGGGTAATTAAGTCCTTGGTGTGTCTCCACACATAATGCCCTAAAACCATCTGGTTTGGGAGTCATTGACCCAAAGCACGCTAAGTTTCCAATCGCCAAATAAAACAAGCTAAGCAAGTGTTCTCCCCGAGTTAAAATTCCTCACGGTTCTTTGTGGGAGAATAATCTTGGCGGAGACAAGTTTTCTATTAAAACATTTTTTTCACAGAGATATGAAGGTTTACATTTATAAAGACATTTTGCACAATCACGAAGGGTGTGTATGAACAACAACGGGTGGAAGATAGGAGTGAAGAATAAGACTTAGTTCTCTGTTAAAAATGATATAAATTCTGACTTGCAACCTAACTGGAGAACGAAACTTGAGAAAATCTTAAGTCTTTTCAAACTCGTGTGATCCTTTAAAAGTCTATTCTGGTCCGTATTTTTGACATAATGACCCTAATCAAGTTCTTAAAAGCTCGTTGACACTATTCGCACAACCACGTAAAGACATGTATTTGCTTACGTTAAATAAATTGAAAGGAGTGAAAAATAGGGTTTGATGTTTCTGACTAGGATGATAGAACTTCTAGTTTTGATCCTTAACTTAAGATTAGAATCAGCAGTTTCCTCACAACACTAACTTGACTGGATTTTATGGATACAATCCGCTAAAAACCCTCAGGAGACAACACTCCTCCTACTAGGGACACCTAGAGGTTTAACGGCTTGCTGCACGTGCTCAGTGCAATCGCGTTTCCTGTGAAAGTGAGGCTGGGATTTTTTTTTTGCTCGGGACGATCAAAATTTGGGGGTATTTGTTCAACACAGAAAACTGCATTTTAATACCGCTCATTCATTATCTATTTTGCTGTATATCGGTGTTCTTAACCAGTGTCTGCTTAGTAAATACATATTACAGGTGTTCGTGACAAAATACTGGAAAACACACTCAAAATCAAGAATATAACATTTGGGAGCCGACACTGCAAATAGAACAGAAAACCAATCGATACCCCAAGAGTTCTTTTGCAAACAATAATGTGTACACAATTTTGGTCCAACACAATGCAAGTGCATACAAGCTCTTTGAGACTTAGACCATGATGGGGGCTGCCTTGGCATAACAAATTGTGCAAGTGGGCACAAGTGAGTGTGATGTGTAATAAATGCTATAAAGATATGATGTGATTTAAAGTATCAAGTTTCCCTCCAAAACTACTGAGTATAACCCGAGCTGATATGAAGAAATCAGACAATACCAGTGGACTTGTTGAGTGCACTCGAATTCACCACACCACTACGAGCCCTATTGCTCGGAGCCCAACCGGTGAGACTTGTGAACTGACCGGCGCCGCCGGGTCTCCCAAGGCCTTTTCGCTTCAAATTTTGTCTGGTCACTCATTTTTGTCCCATCATCCTGTTTTTATTATTTGTTTATTTTTGTTTTGAGCCTATAAATACCAGACCAGTGGGCAAGTGAGGATATACTTTTTAAGAGAGAAAACTTTGTATACATTGTAGCTAGTTGATCTTGTAACTTTTAGTGTGAGTTCTTTGCCTTTCTCTGGTCTTGCAACCTCTTTCTTGAGCTTGCAAGATTAGATTTTGGTATTTTGAATTCATTTGTTTGTACTTGGAACCATTGCAATCAAAGCTTCATTCATCTCAAGTTGATTCTTGTATGTTTTCTCTTTTGCATCTTATTGTATATTTATTTAGTTATGATTTCATTTTATGATGTGTGAGTAGTTTTATGCTTGGGCTATAGTAAAGTAGGTTGTGGAATGGCTTGTCTTCCAACCCCTCCTTCTTGATTCTTGCATTTTACTTTTCTTTTCTTAATATATTCAATTTTATTATGTTTTGCTTGATAGGATATATTGTTTTGAATGGTTGCAAATCAACCTTTAACATATATCCTATTCCTTCTTTACATTTTATTATTGTTATATTATGAATCGAAGTTGAAATGAATATGAAATTAAATTAAGTGTCGGATATTAGCTAGATAGAATATGTAGCATACTTGCATATGTTCTAAGCTTGCTAACTTCACTTAACTAATTCCATACTCATTTCACTCTAAACCCTTAAATTTTTAGTTTCTTTTTAATCTAACCTTGATATCGTATTCTAAACCGACACTTGTTTCGGATTGATGCGGCATGCTTTCTTAAGTCAATTAGAAACTAAAAATAGACTTCAAATCAAGATTGAGAGTTGGGGGTAGAACCATATTTCAATTTACTAAACCCTAGCCTAAGTTTTCCCTAATTATCACTTTATCCGTTCTTTGTTTTATTTCTGTAAAAAACATGACAACTCCACTTTCAAACCATTGTTTTATAACTCAAAATGATGTCGTGATATCCACTCCCTGTGGATCGACCCGTACTTGCCGGCTTGCATCAATGCACCATGTGCAGGGTTGCCTAGCACGGCAGCAAGGATTCGGGAGGCATAGTCCATACGAAATTCAAATTTTGTCGTTCTAAATAACCCTAAACATAGAGTCGTCTACTAGAAATAATACGAAAAACATATGCAAACACTTTGCAAGTTATAGTGAGAAAGGAATACAACCTTTGTAGACCGGTCCTTCACTTCAAATAACTCCATGTAATAGTCCTCTTCGCCGTGATTGCAAACTCCGGACTCTAGAGAGGATCCCTTGAAGAAACAAACGTGCTTGCTTCGATGTCTTCGAGTCCGAAGATGATCTACGTAGTGAAGAAAACACACTCTACTAAATGGCAAGTAGTAGAGGATGATGAAATAGGAAGTGGGCTCACTTTAGATTTCATTTTTCTCATACTTTTTCTCAAAACTCCATTGAAGCTAGAAGCTTTTGATGAAGAAGAAGAAGATGAAGAAAATATCTCATCAATTATTCATCCAAATGAATTATTGCAACCATGGGTGAGTTAAAGCCATCATGCTTAACTCATGTAGACGATAAACCACACACTATGGTTAAGGGTTGGGTTTGATAAATATCTTTTACTAGACAAAAGAGTTGACTTTGTCAAAGCTTATCCAAAAGCTTTTGTCCAAGCTTTACCATGACAAACTCAATTTCTTTTGAATTAGCTTAACATAAATAGAAATCCTAACTTAACCCTGGCATGGTATTAATCTCATACACCCATCTTGTATGTATCATCAAATATGACACAATACATGTACACAAATATACATATCACATATATACAATGTGCACATCTAGTGAGAAAAGAAATCATAAGTGAGCTAATACTAGTTAATGTAATGTAATATATCACATATATAATTATATAATAAATTATCAAATCAACTCTTGATTTAATAATCCGGCTATATCATATACAACCGACTAATACTATATGAATCAACTTATCGAATCAACACTTGATCTGATAACCCGGCTATATCATATATAACCGACCGATATCACATATCGCGAGAATAGAATACGGTATCTCATATCGTATCAATCTCGGTCCCGCACATATCACATATGTGCTCCTACTCCGTTTCGCTTGAGCCAGGAAACCTCTGTGTAGGACTCTAAAGACTCGTCAATACGCCGGCAGTAGGTGATGATCATATCAAACACCCACAAGCCGCAAGCGGTCTGCTGAACGTAACAACCACCCGGGTATTGAGCGATCAGAAGATCAACTAGCAAGCCTGCTCGTACTCCTGTGAATCTAATCAGTAACACTACCGTACAGTCCGGTCTCTTCGTCTGATATATCACACATCACAGCCTAGGGGTGGTGTAACGTCAGACCCCAATAGCCTGATAAGTCATGCCGATGCAAGGTCCATAACGGTCGAGAAACTACTGGTAACACTTACCAGTAAATCTCAGCAACCCTGACCAGGGATTTCATGTTATGGCCAATCGAGCATAGCACAACATCAACTCCCTATACCGGGAGAGACGAAACCCCTCCTATCGCTCATTACCTCCATGTGATCGGGACTGTACCCAAAAGCTACCGTTTTGCATGTTCTCTTGAATGTGGTAAGGTGGAAATCAAAGCACAGTGGGAATCACACAAGACTCTATGACGATCTCGGGTCTACAGACTAACCTGTACTAGTGTCACCAGAGAACTGCCATCTGACGTGAGGTACAATACCATCTGGGAGTTCTCGGCGATTCCGTTCAGTGTACCCAGTCTCCACTGAGCACCCGCATACCTTCTCTGATGTCAAACACCAATGGATATAGGATCATCTATCGCCCATCATATGGGTCAAGAAGCGTATATGCTAGTCTACTCTGGTATATCGATGCCCTGTCTCGATACACCCTCGACTAGGAAATTTGAAGGGTGTACTTTTACGACTACTCTGTCCCCACTAGTATGATCTGCATCATAGTACTGGTAGTCAAGTACTCATCCTAAGGGCTTTATCAACATGTATTATAGAGACAATCAATGTACATGTTAAGATAAAGAGCAACCAGATAGCATACTATCATGTCGAGCAAGAAAGTCATCCCTCTATATGTCCAAGCATCCACTACAATATACATCGTATGTACAGTAATGGCCTCTAGAGCATACATATAACTAACAATCTCCCACTTGCACTAGGGCCATCTGTTGTAGTATCTCATACCCAACAATTAGTAGTGGTTGAAGTATCTCACACTCAACCATCCCATAAAAGTATCTCCTGGGAATAGGCCTTTGTGAGTGGATCCGCCATGTTGTCCTCTATGTCTACTCTCCAAAACCTGGATCTTCCTAGAGATCAACCATCTCCATGATTAGGTGATACTGCCTTAGAATATGTCTGGATCACTGATGGGACGGAAGTTCCTTGGCCAAATCCATAACTCCATTGTCACATAATGGTAGGAACGAAGTTCATCTCATGAACTAGTGTACATCCAGACTACCTCTTTAGTAGCATCCTTGGTAGCAATGATCCAGCCTTTATCGTCTAGTATGTCACGGTATCTAGCTTGGAACTCTTCCAATATACCGTCCCTCCACTGAGGGTAAAGACAATGCCTGTGACTGATATTCAGTCGACCTTATCACCCTAGAAGTTATCCAGTGATTTTCCCCAGGATCGATTGATACCATCTCACTACACCTAGTGAGAATCCTTACATCCACTTAGATCTATCTCATAGATCCAAAATCCAGGATTTATGAGGTATCATGTTGATCCTATATAGAGAATCATTGTGATAAGAGGAGATTGGTCGAGTGTAGCATAGGAAACTCCTTTCTTATCAAGAGTATGTCATCCACGTACAATACGAGGATCACCGCCATACTCCCTACTGCCATTTTTGTATATACAAGGTTCATCTATCATTTTGATGAAGTCAAACTCTTTGACTACCACATCAAAACAGAAGTTCCAACTCCGCGATACCTGCTTTAACTCATAAAGCATCTTGCACACGCTTCCGCTGCTCCCACTGTCTACGAAGCCCTCTGGCTGTGTACTTATAGACGCTCCCTTCTAAATCACTATTTAGAAAAGCAGTCATGACACCCAACCGCCAGATATCGTATTCATGGTATGTAGCAATGGCAAGTAGGATCCGGATGGACTTAAGCATAGCTTTGAAAGTCTCAACTTTTCCATGTACACCAAGTAATCTTCTCAAGATTTACTTGCTTCTGATAGGGATTTAACCCTTCAGATAAAGCAACCAAAGTCCATACTTTGTTGGTGTATATGGATTCCATCTCAGATCACTTAGCACCTAGCCATTCTTACAGAGTCTCCACTCCTGATAGCCTGCTCGAAACTAGTTGGGTCATCATCTCATGATGCAATCCTCGCTCCCACTGTCATAGAGAAAACCGAAGTATCTCTCAGGTGGGTGAGGAACCCTACCAGATCGGCGGAGAGGCTGAGATTCGTTGGGAACTATTGAATTCTCTGGGTCTACCAAATCATCAGCTGTAGTTTGTATAGCTGGAACTCATTCCAGTTTTACCTCATGACCAGTTATTTCTTCACATGAAATTCCCTTTCCGAAAGGTGGTATGCTGAGAAACAAAACACATTTTGCTCATCTGTGTGGTAGAAGATATTCCCTTGCGAATGCTTGGGATATCCAACAAACTTCCACAGAACTGACATTGCCTCAAGCTTGTCCGGATTTTGCTTTTGACATAGGCCGGACAACCCCAAATCTTAACTTACTTAAGAGATGGGCTCTTCTTATACCATATCTCATATGGAGTGGTATGCACCTGATTTGGTTAGAACCTAATTCAATAGGTATGCAGCTTCTCAAGTGCATAACTTCTAAAAGGAAATAGGCAACTCAGTAGTACTCATCATAGAGCACACCTTATCACATAGGGTGCGATTGCTCCTCCCCGATATACCATCGTGCTGTGGTGTATACGGATGAGTAATGCTGAGAGAGAATCGCATTCTCCTTTAGAATAGTCCAGGAATTCCGTGCTCAAGTATTCTCCTCCCTGATCACATCATAGGACATAATACTTATATCCATTTTGGTTCTCTACTTCTAACTTATATTCTTTGAATTTTTCAAAAGCTTCAGACTTGTGTTTCAACAAGAACATATGTCCGAATCTTGAGAGATGGTCAGTGAATGTAATGAAGTATAAAGAACTGGTCCTGGCATGTGTAGACAGGGGACCTACATACATCATCATGTATCAATCCCAAGAGTTCACTAAATCTTTCTCTGTTTCCAATAAACGGAGCTAATGGTCATCTTATCTTTGTGACATGACTGGCAAGTTTCACAAGATGTAAATTCAAAATGATTTGAATATGCATCGAAATATAACTTCAGCTAGTCGGGTCACATTGATATGACCTAGTCTACAATACCTCAAGAAGGATTCGTTCATTTCTGAACTCTTCCTCTTGTGTGTGTTCTGTACTTTAGGAACTATGGTTTGATTTAGAACGTATATGCTTTTAGATAACGTGCCAGAAATGATCAACTTTTGATATAGGAAATGTTCAAAACATTATCCAACAATACAAAATTATATCTTTCTTTACTAAATAAAGAGACTGATATGATGTTGTATATCAGGTTCGGTATCTAATAACATTTGTTCAGAATCAATGTATTTGGTAATACAGGGTGATAATTGCCAACAGCTTGGCTTGCAACAATTGCACCGTTTCCAACTCTTGAAACTTATCACCCGTTCTCAGTTCTCTACCTATCTGTAGCCTATGTAACAGATTACATATCTGGGATCCTGATCCGGTATCTCATACCCAGGATGTAAAAGATACTGAGAAACAGTTCTCTATAATGAACACACCCGAAGAAGATGCATCATCATACACTTTCCTCGTTTGGGCGGCACGGGAATTCTGGTAATCTCTAATTTCCTGCTCGGTCTTATAACAATTATAAGTTGGAGCGGGTCCAACATTCCCCAGCTCAGTATCACAAGCGGGTTCGGTCAATACATCTGTATTATTATCTTGATTAAGGCGTGATATGGTCGCTACCTGAAGAGAGAGAGAGAGAAGAAAACACTCAGCGTATGCTCTTGCAAGATTAGATTGGTTATTAATATATCTAATCAGGATGGCTCCCACTGCTTTAGTCAAATCTTCCTTCAAACCCTAAAAGGTAAGACTAGCTGGGATTAATTACACCCTACAAGTTCGCCAATCTTTCAACCAGGCTAGTGTCGGTACTTTCAGGGAGGTTCCCCGTGCTTTCGTACGGACCTAATTAAAATAAACCTCGTTTTCCCATATGCGTAACCCCGTTGACACCTTTCTAGACACCTACTTGATCGGCTAATTGTAATGTGTAAAACTCTCCCAGGAGTAACTCTTACTCACAGTGGGTATCGGGATCCAACTATCTCATGGAAGGTATGCAATCTCATTGCAAATTTCAACACTTGAAATTCCCGATAATATTTTACCCCTAGCAGCTATATGACCTTAACATAGTCAACAAATCATAAGTGCTAGTCAAGTTCAACCCGTCATTTCCTGATTGAATTAAACCCACCCGCACGACCCTTAACATAGTCAACAAAGTCGCACGACTACCCTAATCCAATCACATCATATGCTTATACAGATAAGCACTAATCAACTACCGCGCACTACGCCTTAACATAGTCAACAAACGTAGCACGAATACTAACTAGTACTTATCTGAAATGACGGAGGGCTACGACAGGTTTTTATAAAAACCTATTGCGTAATGAACTTGATATCGTCGTAGAATCGAGTGATTTAAAATGGAGTGTTTTTTAGTCTTTTACTAGTTTTGCTAAAGAGGTCACTCCCGGTGAAGGGATCGTCGGCTCTTTCCTTATCGAATAAGGTGCAGGATATTTCATAAATACCACTATACAAAGTAAACACTATAGAAGCAATCAAAAAACAAACCGAGTTTGTAGCATCTGCTAGTTTCGCTAAAGAGGTCACTCCCGGTGAAGGGATCTCGGCTCTTTCCTTATCGAATAAGGTGCTGGATGTTCTACAAGGAACACCGCTATGCAAAGCAAAAACTAGAGCTACCAGTTTTTCGAGAAAAGTTTCTACGACATCTTTAGGTTTCTTTTATTTCATTAATCTCATTAATGAAGTCCCATTTATTATGCTTCCCAAGCATCAGATATGAAACGAAAACAGCAATATTAATTATATCTCATATATATAATATAAGCATTCTGTAAGTCCACGTTACCCACCCCGGTACTTGCGGGGAGGCGGAAAACGGAATAAAAATCAAATTTTTATCAACTTAGGCAACATGGACTAGACAAAGAAGGATCTTTGCTAAACAAAAACAAGCTAAAGCTAACTAGAAACTAGCTAAGTGCTAGAAAGGTTATACCTTGGGCTTTATGTCCTTCTCTCCTTGCTCCTTGGAGTGGTGGAAGGAGGTCACCTTAGTCGTCTTCTCACGTCGAAGAAAGATCCACCCGAAAGCCTCGACCTTTGGCTTCAACTCCAAGCTAGAAGTAACTAGGGTGCAAGAAGTGCTAATACTTGAACCCTAAATGAGAGTAGAGATTATCAAGAAAGGGTTTTTCTCAAGCTCAAGTGTTTCTCAACACATGAGAGGAGAGAGCTTGAGGGAGAGGAAGAACAAGAGAGAGAAAGTGAATGATAGAATGAGAATAAAATAAACCATTCTCACATATATGTGTGAATTATTGTAATTAGATAATTAGCTAGATAATTGTCATGGTTAATCAAGACATGACCATTATCATTTTATTTTTAATGCAATTTGCAAGGATCAAAGAGCGTCTTCCAAATGAAATGATGATGGTCAAAGTGTCAACCTAGGTCAACAAGTCAAAGAGGTCAAATGGTCAACAACCATAACCATGCACAATTATTAAACTAATATCAATTAACCATAATACACACATAAGCATTAGGGTTAATAAAATGACAATAGTCATTAACCCTAATCAAAGTCCTCTCCCTCTGTCTCAAGCAACTGTGCATACGCACCCGTATTCGTGATCCGAGGAACACGAATACAAAGAGAAAAAGCCAATCCCAAATCATATACTAGGATCCGGCTTAAACCAAAGCCCGCTAGTATAAGCTGTCCGGACAGCAAACGTGCACAAGTGCACGGATGTGAACGAACCCTGTCGCAAAACCATGCGACCTCTACTCATTTTGCCTAAAGGCGAATAGCTCTCTGTGTGGGACTCTAAAGACTCGACACTACACTGGCAGTGGGTTTAACCACAGACCGCAAGCGGCACTAGCTGTACGTAACGGTCCCCAGGTAGATGTCGATAAGAAGACTGACGAGGTGAACCCATCTGAACTCCTACTGAGCCCGTATGTGACAATCTCCGTACAGTCCAGTCTGTTCGTCTGATACATCGCATGGCGGGCCTAGGGGGGCGGTGAACGTCAGTCCCCTAATAGCGGTACAAGTCGTGTCAGAGTGTAGCCCAGAACACCCTGAGATAACACTGGAAACCTACCAGTATATCTCTCTTGCCCTGGCCAGGGACTACTCGTGTAATGGCTCTCATGGACACAGCGCGATGTCAACCCCCAATACTGGGAGAGACGAATCCTGTCTAACCGTCACTTCCTCCAAGTGCTTCGGGACTGCACCCAAAAACTACCTGTTTGCACGACTCCTTTGAGCCGTGGTAGGGTAGTAATCAAAATGCAGTGGGAACACACTTGAGGCGAAGTGACAGTGTCAAGTCAGCGGACTAAGATGTACTCATGTCACCTGGGAACTGATAACTGACGATAGGTATAATACCAACCAACAGTTCCCGACGAGTCCTGTCCAGTGTACTCGTAACCTAACGAGCACCCGCATACTATCTCAAGTACGACATACTGACGGCTGTGGGACAGACCGTCTCCCACACTGGGATGAGAAGCGCATACGCTAGTCTACTCCGGAGTATCGATGCCCTGTCTCGATAGTCCAACGACCAGGGACCTGTATAAGGATGTGCTTATGGATTACCCAGCTCCCACGAGTGTGAGCGCCATCACAACGCTGGTAATCAAGCAAAGATCCTAAGGGCTCTACTAATATGTATATCAGCGATATGCTAAAATAAACACATGAACATATTAAAGCAGAGACAAACCAAGTAGCATACTACCATTTCGAGCAAGATTGTATATACAACTGTGAATATCCCAAGCTTCCATCAAGTAATATACAAACTAGTATGATACAGTAATGGCCTCTAGGGCATATACACTAACACATTCGTCTTGGAATATAATCAATGATCACATCACAGAATATCGCAGCAGAATTAAAACATATGAAATATTGGATATACTAGGATTTCCGGGTTTTATTTTAAGCCTGTATAAAACACGGATTCCACGGTCGTGATGAATAGCCAATCCCACATCCCTAGACCCCTATGAGAGCGGCAAGCAACCCTTCCAATTCTAGAGTTAGGAGACCCGGTCTCGACTCCTCGATATGGACTCCCACTGGACCCTAGAACCCGGTTACTTATGCTTCCCGCCTTGGGTCTATCCTAATGCGGAAAAGTAAATAATATACAATGGTGACATCATCCTCAACCCGAAAGTGCCCCAATAAAAGAATATTACATACAATGAATTTTACATGAATGAAAATAAAAAACTGTCATCTCACATAAAACCCCCGGCTATTCAAACACGACGATCCAATATAACATATCACAGCAACACATAACATCTCATGTCATCAACGTAAGTAAATATGCGTATCCCAATTGTCGTTGACATATAGCACCGAAACTGGCGATACACCATATATTACACTTACAGTCGCAGAAAAGAAAGTGAAAAACTACAGCAGTTGGAATCCGCAACCACCTTAGACATCACATGCCTAACCAAATGAATTCCTTAGACATCGCATGCCTAACAATTACAAACCCCGCGTTTTAGTCTCGATACCGAAAACACTTTTCAATAACAAGTCGGGCAATTCAACAAGATTCCCGACATCCTGATTGAATGCTCGTCGAAAACTTTAGTAGACGGCCGCACCCCCCGATACCGTCGACGAAGTGCACTAAGGCGGAACACTGCTGCCGCGAGCACCCGAACAGATGCTTTTGGCGACGGGGTTCTCCTACAGTCACTTGGTCGGGGCTATGGGGCATGGCTATCTATTAAGTTTACTCGGCGAGTATCCGCGTACGCTTCATGATTGCGACGGACTTTTGATCACATCAAAATCCCGTGGCAACCGATCAAATGAGACTAAATTGCTAGATTTATAACATTCAAATTAGTTATCTCATAACTACATGTGGATTCCAAATATTGTATCCCATCACATAATATCTGGACGACGTTAAACTCTTCGATCGATTCATCAAAGTCCCACAATTTCACGACAGCTCAACACTTGAGCACAGTTCAATAATACCCAAAATATGCCACAGTACCTATGCACCAGCCGTAGAAGGACAAACCTAAGCCTTACTCATGTTGCTACGGAACTACGGCAAACCCTAGGGTTTGACCGCGGTTCCGCGATCCAAAAAGTCGAGTTAGGGTTTCATTCTTCTAGAGGGTTCATAGACTTACTTACATGATTTTCCGAATAC
The DNA here is from genome assembly GCA_030015575.1 of Agapanthus africanus. Classification (NCBI taxonomy): domain Eukaryota; kingdom Viridiplantae; phylum Streptophyta; class Magnoliopsida; order Asparagales; family Amaryllidaceae; genus Agapanthus; species Agapanthus africanus. The sequence continues at coordinate 354,609,877 of CM057351.1, forward strand.
GTTAAACTTGGAAAAATGGGTTTTTGACATTCGATCGAACTTTTTAACTTCGTCTAGATAACATGCGAATAACCCAAAACAATGTTAAAAATACGAATACGAAACACTCTGAATTGTTTATAGCATAAGATTACATCACATGCAAAATTAGCAAAAACAAACAACACCTGAAACATCAAAACCAAGTCACTGGAACACAGGCAAAATTTCAGGGGGGGTGCTCGGTTTTGGCCGAGATCGTACCTATGGTGGCCGGCCCAATTTTCATGGAATGCCCTGAAATTTTGTGTGTGTTCATGATATATCCCATACATTACTCTGTACTTGTTTGCAAAAATTTTTGATAACATTTTAAAATCGACAGCAAGCAGGTTTTGGCGATGCAAGTTTCGGAGTATTTCGGTTTCGTAATTCTAACAAAATCCGTATAAATTTCTAGCATGGTTCTGATACCACTGCAGGGTTGCCTAGCATGGCAGCAAGGTTTCGGGAGGCATCGTCCATGCCAAATTCAAATTTTGCCGTTCTAGATAACCCTAAACAAAGAATCGTCTACTAGAAATAATACGGAAAACATATGCAAACACTTTGCAAGTTATAGTGAGCAAAGAATACAACCTTTTTAGACCGGTCCTTCACTTCAAATAGCTCCATGTAGTAGTCCCCTTCGCTGCGATTGCAAACTCCGGACTCTAGAGAGGATCCCTTGAAGAAACGAACGTGCTTGCTTCGATGTCTTCGAGGCCGAAGATGATCTACGTCGAGGAGACACTAACCCAAGCTATTTCTTCACTAATCATATAATTAGTGAAGCAAACACACTCTACTAAATGGCAAGTAGTAGAGGATGATGAAGTAGGAAGTGGGCTCACTTTAGATTTCATTTTTCTCATACTTTTTCTCAAAACTCCATTGAAGCTAGAAGCTTTTGATGAAGAAGAAGAAGATGAAGAAAATATCTCATCAATTTTTCATCCAAATGAATTATTGCAACCATGGGTGAGTTAAAGACATCATGCTTAACTCATGTAGAGAATAAACCACACACTATGGTTAAAGGTTGGGTTTGATAAATATCTTTAACTAGACAAAAGAGTTGACTCTGTCAAAGCTTATCCAAAAGCTTTTGTCCAAGCTTTACCATGACAAACTCAATCTCTTTTGAATTATCTTAACATAAATAGAAACCCTAACTTAACCCTGGCATGGTATTAATCTCATACACCCATCTTGTATGTATCATCAAATATGACACAATACATGTACACAAATATACATATCACATATATACAATGTGCACATCTAGTGAGAAAAGAAATCATAAGTGAGCTAATACTAATTAATGTAATGTAATATATCACATATATAATTATACATTAAATTATCAAATCAACTCTTGATTTAATAATCCGGCTATATCATATACAACCGACTAATACTATATGAATCAACTTATCGAATCAACACTTGATCCGATAACCCGGCTATATCATATATAACCGACCGATATCACATATCGCGAGAATAGAATACGGTATCTCATATCGTATCAACCTCGGTCCCGCACATATCACATATGTGCTCCTACTCCGTTTCGCTTGAGCCAGGATACCTCTGTGTAGGACTCTAAAGACTCGTCAATACACCGGCAGTAGGTGATGATCATATCAAACACCCACAAGCCGCAAGCGGTCTACTAAACATAACGGCCACCCGGGTATTGAGTGATCAGATGATCAACAAGCAAGCCTGCTCGTACTCCTGTGAATCCAATCAGTAACACTACCGTACAGTCCGGCCTCTTCGTCTGATATGTCACATATCACAGCCTGGGGGTGGTGTAACGTCAGACCCCAATAGCCTGATAAGTCATGCCGATGCAAGGTCCATAACGGTCGAGAAACTACTGGTAACACTTACCAGTAAATCTCAGCAACCCTGGCCAGGGATTTCATGTTATGGCCAATCGAGCATAACGCAACATCAACTCCCTATACCGGGAGAGACGAAATCCCTCCTATAGCTCATTGCCTCCATGTGACTCGGGACTTTACCCAAAAGCCACCATTTGCACGTTTTATTGAACGTGGTAAGGTGGAAATCAAAGCACAGTAGGAATCACACAAGACTCTATGACGATCTCGGGTCTATAGACTAACCTGTACCAGTGTCATCAGAGAACTGCCATCTGACGTGAGGTACAATACCATCTGGGAGTTCTCGGCGAGTCCGTTCAGTGTACCCAGTCTCTACTGAGCACCCGCATACCTTCTCTGATGTCAAACACCAATAGATATGGGATCATCCATCGCCCATCATATGGGTCGAGAAGCGTATACGCTAGTCTACTCTGGTATATCGATGCCCTGTCTCGATACACCCTCGACTAGGAACATTTGAAGGATGTACTTTACGACTACTCTGTCCCCACTAGTATGATCTGCATCATAGTCCTGGTAGTCAGGTACTCATCCTAAGGGCATTATCAACATGTATTATAGAGACAATCAGTGTACATGTTAAGATAAAGAGCAACCAGATAGCATATTATCATGTCGAACAAGAAAGTAATCCCTCTATATGTCCAAGCATCCACTACAATATACATCATATGTACAGTAATGGCCTCTAGGGCATACATATAACTAACACCATGCACTTGCGGTATTTTTATAACTCGAGACTCAAGTCGTGAACTATTTCCATCAAGAAACCGACATATCCTCATTTGACTAAACCCTTTTCAAAAGCACGACATTCTGAGTTTCCAATAAGCACCCGAGCTGATATTAGCTCTTTTCATATATTCTTTTAAACCAAAAGAATTGATTGCATATCTTATGTGAATAAGAAAGATATTAATTATATCAACAGATAACCTTTAGATTTAAAATCCAACGGTGCTTAAGCACCCGGGCTTGATCTTAAGATCAATCAAAGAAATCTCGAAGAGAGATTGTCTCTACTTGCCCAACAATATTCACACCCTATATAAGGGACCCTAGAGGTCAAAATTTGACATCATATACATATCGCATACATACGATAGGCGATCAATCTCATAAGCTTACATCAAGAACTTAAGTTCTCTGCCTTTGAGTTTCTTCTTCCTCCTCCATGCAACCGAGGTAAATAGGAGATCGATCTCTATTTTAGAAACTTAAGCCTCGTTCATAAGAAGGTTAATCTTCATTGATAGAATTTAAGTTCTTTTCTCAGATCTTATAATCTCTAAGTCAAGATCGTTCATTTTTCATAAGAAATTTAAGTTTCATAAATGAATCATTTTGATATTAAGATCAAGGGTTTGAGAAAAAAATCGAACCCTTCTCATAAATATGGCGCACATATGACGAACAAGAAACCAAAAAGATCGATCCTTTATAGAATACAAGATCCTAGATCATTAAAATAATGATCTTGGTGATCATTAATAGTGATATAACCACTTCCAGAAGCTTAAGCTTCATGAAACTTAAGTTTCAAAAGACGAAGAGATTAAGATTAATCTTTGTTCCCTCATAAAAAAAAGGGGGGTTAGAAAGGGGGAAACTCCCCACTATTCGAGTCTCACGTGTTAAACACGTGAGCGCATATATGCAAAGTATATAGGCGCTGCAATTAAACTACTGATAGGCTAAAAAAAGCCTCACGTGTTAAACACGTGAGCGCCTATATGAAAAGCATATAGGCGCTACAACCAAACAACAATAGGCTAAATAAGTCTCACGTGTTAAATAAGTGAGCACCTATATGCAAAGCATATAGGCGCTGCAATCAAACAACAGATAGGCTAAACAAAGCCTTATATGTTAAACACGTGAGCGCCTATATACAAAGTATATAGGCGCTACAATCAAACAACAGATAGGCTAAACAAAGCCTCACGTGCTAACACGTGAGCACCTGTATGCAAACCATATAGGCGCTACAACTAAACAGCTAAGGGGCTGAACTAAGTCCCACATGCTAAACACGTGAGGACACTTCCTTACGTAGAATTAAATTCTACTTAATGAACCGTTGGATCAAGGATCCAACGATGATTAAACATAGAATTAAATTTTATTGGGAAGAATATTTTCTATTAAACAGAGAGTTAGTGGATCAAAGATCCAAAATATTTTCTATATCTTTCTAAACAAAGAAAGATTATACTCTGTTAAACTGATCATCCTTGAATTAAAAATCCAATGGTGATTAATATTTCACCGCTTGATAGAATTTTATATTGTATATGGGAGAATATCCCCAATCTTGTTAGAAACAAGAACAATATCTTCTGTAAAAAAAACAGAAGTCCTTGGATCAAAGATCCAACGGTGGGTAAAATTCCCCAAATCAATTCTGGGACCAATTAAATCAATTGAGATCTCTCAATAAAATATTTTCTCAGAATTAAACAAACTTCACTCCACTATATAAAGAACCCAAGACTTCAAATCTCAAAAAAAGAAAGGAAGGAGAAAAAAGGAAAAAAAGAGAAGAAGAAGAAGAAGAAGAAGAGAAAGAAGAGAGAGAACTCCCCAGAGGTTTAAAAAAGAATATACAGTGAGCTTTTGAGGAACAGGAGAATTTAATTCTCAAAGAAAAGACTTTCTTCCTTGAAACACTAGGTAAAAAGAAAACACATATCCTTTGCCTCTCTGAGGGTTTAACCCTTCATATAAGAACTCAGTTCTTTTCTCTGGTTGAAATCTGCAGAAGAAAATCTCCCCACAAGTTGAGAATTTAATTCTCATCGGGAAGATTTTGCTCTGCAAGATTCGAAACCTAGGGGAAAAGAACTAAGTTATATAAAAAAAAGAGAAGAAGAATGGGAACATATAGGAATTTAATTCCTCTAAAGAAAAAAAATTAGGGTTTAACCCTATATAAAGAACTTAGTTCTTCAATAAAAAAATAGTTATCCAAGATCTCCAAAGCCAAATCATTGGTGCTCAGCAATATTTCGAAGCCCTCACGTGTTTCACACGTGAGTGCTTCAAACGAACAAGGAAAATAACCAAAACTTCTTCACGTGTTTCCCACGTGATTTGTTTAAGAGGAAAACAAGTAAAAGAAAGAGGAAACTACAGTACTCCAGCATCAATAAAGAAAAGGGGACACCCACGTGCTTTGCACGAGAACTCTAGCCAAGTGCTTAGCACTTATAAAAAGGGGGGAAAATAAAACCCAAAGTCCAGTGCCCGTATTTGGGGTGCCTCACGTGTGTCACGTGAGTGCCATAAAACTCTAGTGTTTAACACTAGTCCAGTGCCCATATTTAGGGTGCCTCACGTGTGTCACGTGAACGCCATAAAACTCTAGTGTTTAATACTAGTCCAGTGCCCATATTTAGGGTGCCTCACGTGTGTCACGTGAGCGCCATAAAACTCTAGTGTTTAACAATAATCCAGTGCCCACGTGAAACGCATATAAGCACTGTATTCCTCAGTGCTTAGCACTGTTGGAGACTCAATCTTAGCCCAAATTGGCTAAGTTTCCTGAGGTTAGACCTATTTGATACTAAAACAACCGAGCCCATATTGCTCATGTTTTTCCAAAGCTGACCTCGGTCTCAAAAATGACTAGTGGTCTCCCATTGATGATATCCCAAATGATATTCATCTTATATCCCCTAAGATAATTTTAGTCTCAAACATGACTAACATTTCTTAGGTCTACAACAGCCCTTTTTCTCCTCAAATACGGGATTTGGTTTAAGGGTACATCTCTCCACACCTCTGATATATGTCGTTGTAATTCTTCAACGTCTTCAGAGACGTGGTGGGTCCCGACAACCAACAACTCTTTGGTGGGCTTCCAAATTGACGTGCAAACCTCAAATTAGACCACACCCCAAACTGGGTGCATTCCATATCACCATTGTTCACTCCGTCACGTAACAAATACACGTGCGCGCAAGATGGACAATAGACCGAAATGTCCCTAAACTAATATTCGCCTCCAAATTGGCGATAGCGGACCGAAACGTTCTTAAACTAATATTCGCCTCCAAAATGGCGATAATGGAACGAAATGTCCTTAAACTAAAATAATAGAGCCCAAACGCTCTTTTGTTGGATCCTAAATAAAAATGATCCTGAAACCTCCTTAAGTGGATTTTAGACTCCAATTGGGCCAATGTATCCTTAACAAAAACAAATCGAGCCCCAAATACTCACATACATTTAAGTCGATCTTAATCTCAAAATAGATTAATGGTCCTTAAATAAAAAACCCAAATCTAAGATATACGGATTTAGACTAATCCACGCCCTACGGGCGACAACATAAATTAGTCTCCGTATACAATCCACGGGCAACCTAAACAAACAAAAACACACACGACACGAAGTGAACTTCCGGAGCAGAAGAAAGTGGTTATCGCGATGCGGTAACGTAATTGTCACGTCCCGCTTCCCAGTATACGGGCAGAGGATGCGATGAGGCCGCTACGTATTTACTCAGAGGTAAACACGCTAAGCGTATCTAAGCAATATAAAAGTAAATGTACACAAGAGATAAGATGTAAATAAATAGCAACTTTATTTATTAACATTCTTTTTACAATACATATGAAAAGTAAATACATGGAATAGAAAGCAATGCCTAAACAGTGGCATAACAGAAATGGAAAGTACTGAAATGAAATATACAAGTAACTAGAGCTCCGGGTCGAAAGCTAGCTGGTCCAAATCCTCGCTGGTGGGCTCGATCTCCAGTGAGTCCAAATCACCTAACGACATTCCAAAGAAGAAGAAAGAGAATGTCGTCAGCGAAAAAATCGCTCGGTAAGTCCCGAAGAGGAGGGAGAAGTAGAATAGACAGAGAGAGAGTATAACTATTATAATGCTGTTTGTTATGTAAACATAGTTGTTTGTAACTTGGTACAGAAGATGCCAGTGTATTGTTCAGTTGATAAAACTGCACTTTAAATATGACATTTTTCCTACTATTTCTATGTAAAAAAAGGTGTTTATTATAATATATGACACATATAAGGGTTTATCTGTAAAAATACTATTTTCATGTGTTTATATATTATAATTAACATTATGAAGGAAAAAGAAAGCATATAATATCCATGTAACATTTGGCCCATTTAATATGCTTACCTTATTAAATACCTTTGACCAATTCTCTTAAAACTAAAATATCATGACAAATGGTTAAAGATAATATCTCAATAAAAACAAATTCTACTAACATTATTTATTGAGATAATTGTGCAGAAATTATTTCAGAACTGGAATCAAGGAAATTCGAGTTATCGAGATCAAATCTGCCGAAATAGTAAAGTAAATTGAACAAATCAATTCTGGCAGAGACGTAGAGAAGATTTTCAGATTCCAGATACCAAAATAGTCTACATGTGTCACCAGAAGAAGCCTCAAGAGAAACGAACCCACGATCCTCCTAATCCACCGCGGATCCGCGGCCAAACCCACCATTACGCCGCGGTTCCGCCGCACTTCTGAGGAGTTAGGGCCCTGGATTTTCTGGTTGGGATCCTAACAACTAGTTACCATATATGGAAAGTCAACATATTAAGAAAGTCACCATATTAAGAAAGTCACCATATATGGAAAGTCACCATATTAGGAAGTCACCATATATTGTAACTAGGTTTTCTTCTTTGAGGGCTATATAAAGGACCAAGGGCTAAAGTTAGAAGGCATCACACCGACGCGATCACGAAGTCCACGACGGCTCAAGAATCCTGGTTGATCATCAACAGTTCATCTACCTCCTTAGAAGAGATCGAGAAGCAAACTAGCATTTTGTAATCATTTTCTAAGGGAATAAAGTGTAATTGATCTTATTGATTAATAAAGGTAGTTTTATTCTATTACATTTTATTTTCTTCATAATTTCTATCTTTTCTTTTCCCAACATGCGCGAGTAATTCTTTGCTTGTTAGGGTTCGTAGGATTATGGTAGATTAATGGATGATGAAGATCCTTAAACTCTTTTTACGTCCTATAAAGTTTATAAACTTTATCAAAAGAATAGTTAACATCCTAATCGGGCGCGCTATCAATTCATTGATATTCATGACCGCGATTAGAGATTAGATTAACAATTGTTTTGGTAAAGGCTAGACATGAACGGAGATCCATGTCAGGATAGGGGTTAAGAGTGGGAACCCTTTTCCCTCCAGAAACCCTAATCTACATGCATCACTGTCGATCTAGTTTTAAATCTATTAAAGGATAAAAAGAGTAATCTTTAATTAATCATCCATGACTACTAAATCTTAATGAAGCTAACAAGCCCCCTTTTAATCTAAACCTACATCCGTAGCTAATCTAGATCTATATTTTGCATCCGTATTTAACGTAGATGTAGGAAAAGTATCCTTGTACCTATCTACAAGAATAAGGGTGACATTCAAAGTTGCTCAAACTACCGTGGAATAAAACTAATGTGTCACACCATGAAACTTTGGGAGAGAGTGATTGAACACAGGCTAAGGAAGGATATTAAGATAACAGAGAACCAATTTGGGTTCATGCCTGGACGATCGACGACAGAGGCGATTCATTTGCTTCGTCAACTTGTCGAGCGCTTTCGAGAGAGGAGAAGAGATTTGCATATGATATTTATTGATTTAGAAAAAGCGTACGACAAGGTACCTAGAGAGGTATTATGGGGGACAATGATGAAAAAGGGGGTCCCCGTCAAGTATATTGACATAATCAAGGATATGTACGACGGAGTAGTGGCAAATGTCAGAACTTGCGGTGGCTTAACAAGTGATTTTCCGATTACTATTGGTTTACATCAAGGATCTGCATTAAGTCCTTTCCTGTTTACCATCGTGATGGATGAGCTTACTAGAACTATCCAAGATGAGGTCCCTTGGTGTATGCTATTCGCTGATGATATTGTTCTAGTAAATGAGACGAAAGCAGGGGTTAATGCCAAATTGGAATTATGGAGACAAACATTGGAATCTCGGGGATTCAGATTGAGCAGGTCCAAGACAGCATATATGCACTGCAAATTTAGTAGCCAGAGAAGTCAAAACCATATTGGTATAACATTGGAAGGGCAAGAGATATCACCGAGCGACCAGTTTAGATATCTAGGTTCCATCATCCAAAGGAATGGGGAGATCGATAGTGATGTTAATCAAAGGATCCAAGCTGGTTGGTTGAAATGGAGGAGTGCAACAGGGATTTTGTGTGATCGTAACTTTCCGTTAAAATTGAAAGGGAAGTTTTATCGGAGCGCTATTCGGCCTGCCTTATTATATGGTACAGAATGCTGGGCTCCTAAGAAGCATCATACACAGAAGATGCACGTAGCGGAGATGCGCATGCTTCGTTGGATGTGCGGTAACACTAGAAAAGACAAGGTGCGAAATGAGGATATTCGTGCAAAAGTTGGTGTAGCACCCGTGGAGGAGATGATGCGGGAAAACCGGCTTAGATGGTTTGGTCATGTGCGACGCAGACCTATGGAAGCACCGGTTCGACGAATAGATACTCTCGATATGGGTAATGGCAAAAGGGCAAAAGGGAGACCGAAGAAAACATGGATGGAGGTGATACGAAACGATATGGTTGCCAAAGGACTCAATGAAAGTATATTGTTCGATAGAAGTGAGTGGAGACAGAGGATTCATGTGCTGGACCCGGCGTGATTCTCATGTTGGTTCATGTAGCCTACCCCATATGCTTGGGATAAAAGGCTCAGTTGTTGTTGTTGTTGTTGTTGTATTTAACGTAGATGTAGAACCTACAACCATTCTTCACCATTCTTTATTCTTCTTCCTTTCCTAATCAACACGCCTAAAGTAAGACTAAAAGGTTCAACGTTTCCTTAAGGACGACCCGTACACATCTCGGTCTAGCTACACGCGACGCCGTTATTTATTGCGGTTATTCTACAAACACTTCTTTAAAATCAATCAATCAAATGGCGTCGTTGCTGGGGATACGTGCGTAATTTTTTTTATTCTTACTATTCGTGTTGAATTCTTATTCGATCCATATCATAAACAAAACAAAACTGCAAATTGTATATTTAACATTTATTGTGTGAATTTTGCAAGGGGATCTAGAGTCACAGACTTGAGGAAACAGAGAAACAGAGACATTCATCAAGATCCAGAGGAGCACAGGAGGCCACGTAGCAAAAATCATCACGGGATCCCTCCACTTCGCGGCGGAACCGCGGCAAATAAGCAAAAGTGCGGCGGAAGTGCGGCGTATTTGAGGGATTAGGGTTTCAAACTTCTCTGGTAAATTTCTCAACTCTTTCTCCCTCCTCTGAAATCCAATAAAATATCTTTTCTACAGGATTCTTTGCAAAATATCGCCGCTCAAAAATCTTTTTGCAAAGTTTTGTACTTGGTTTATTTATTCATATTTTAATACGGATTTTAAGGGGCAAGACCACAATTCAGATTAGGTGGGGATTTTATCACCCTTCCTAAGCCCCACAAATCACAAACCGATCATCTGCATCAACCCTACATTAATTTAAAAAATATCTAGACAAGACTCTAAGGACTGTCGCGCTCAATAAGGACAGAGGAAGGTCATGGGTAATCTATCGCTTATCCGCATTACTTTTGTGGTGTCTAGGCAAGTGTGTCTAAGGCAAGTGGTTACTTAATTAGGCCCGCTATTTTCGATGATTCGTATAGCGGATACCTTCCACTTACCTGGCATTTACCTGGCCACAAGAGTAGTAAAGAGGTGGTAGAGGATTGATCCTACGGTTTGTCCTTTGGAAGTCTAGGAGCGGTCTAAAGACTTGACCTAGGTAACCTTAGTTCTAGGGTTGTTTGTTCATTTTTGTGTGATTTGTCTTAAGTCCCACCTTTTTCAAAACAAACCAATTTTAAATCACACATACGCTGCCACTTGCGCTAAACCCGCTTAGTGCATGCTTGGCTGAACACGGGATTCTAGTGCCCGTCTTGTCCGCATTCCTGCTATCGACTCTGAAGTCGGTGCTTCTTCATCTTCTTTTTCCCCACCACCCACCACATTGATCGAGATGGACGGTACTCCATCAAATTATAACACCACGCTATCACTGCCCGTAGGTGAGCAGAATCCCCCGAGCATCTCTCTCCAAGAGAGATGTTATCTTATTCGTAGTCCCCTTCCTACTTGTCTATCCATTCCACCAGCCAACGGGGATAATTTTGAAATTAAACCCCACTACATCAATCTGTTGCCCAAATTTCACGGGCTTGAGTCTGAAGACGCGTACGTTTTCATCACTAAATTCGAAAATGTATGCGCAATGATGGGTACTTCACAACTGTCTTTGGATGCTATGCGCTTGCGTCTTCTCCCATTCACTTTGTGCGACTTGACGGAGGATCCTACCAACTAATAAGTGCCGAGGGAGAAAGGCCCATGCCACCCATCAATGGCCGAAATCTCAAGAAATACTACGCGTGAATGCTCCAAGTCGCAAGCGAATTGAGCACACCGACCCTACGGTCTGGATCATACATCCTGCAAAACCATATACAATTCACGGGCGTAAACGACCCCTATCTCTCCCAAGTCCTGTCGGTGAGACTACTTTTAAAGTCCCACCAGCGACAAAAAAAATGTTATGTCCATAAGCAAAACGGGCACGGATGAAAATCCGAAACGGCTCCGTGAGTAAAAACAGCAGGACTGCCGATGAGTTTGTGAAAACCCAAAAGGGCGCAAACTCGTGAAAAGAGATAAAATACACTCGCAAAGTCCTCTCGACCTTATGAGGAGAAAATCTCTGCGTGAGATCCTTACGAATCACAAAGGAGCAACACACTTAGGAATCCCTACGATTCCTAAGAAGAACACACACCTGCGAGATCCTCTCGACTCGTAGGGAGAAAATGCTTTTATGAGACCCTTATGGCTCATAAAATTAAAAAGCCTTAGGTGATAGGGATCTAAACCTGTCTCCTGAGCCATCGCTCCCCAACGGGCAACGGCAAATGATGAGTCGCTCCTGGCATTTCGCTTCAGTGTTAGCGGTGCTGATACCGACCACTAACCCAAATCCCAAGTCCTCCCGAGGCAAATGATGAGTTGCTCCTGGCATTATTCCAGTGCAGCAATGCTGATGCCAAACAAGATCCAAATTCCAAGTCCCCAAACGGTGAATGATGAGTCGCTCCTGATATTATATTCCAGTGCAGCGATGCAGACGCCATCCAAAATCCAATCTCTCAAAATTCTCCCAGCCCTACGGTTGGTCCCCAAGTTGACTACCGTATACAATCTACGGGCTCAAATAATTCTCATCATATCCATGCCCCCCCCCGCAATCACCAGTTACGCGGCTGGTCTCCGCCCTTGGAGTTATGCTCCATTTGGGAAGAGCCACTCATGTGTCCTCGCGATACATGAGGAGAACAAACTTAAGGGATCCTCACGACTCGTAAGTAAACACCTTCGTGGTATCCTTACGACTCACAAAGGGATAACACACTTGGAAGTCCCCACGACCCCTAAGGAGAAAGTACACCTACGAGATCCTTTCGACTCGTAGGGAGGAAATGCTTTTATGGAACCCTTACGGCTCATAAAATTGAAAAGCCTTAGGTGATAGGGACCTAAACCTGTCTCCTAAGCCATCACTCCCCAACAGGAAAAGGCAAATGATGAATTGCTCCTGGCACATGTGCTTCAATGTTAGCAACGCTGATGCCTACCCTAACCCCAAAATTCCAAACTCCAATCCAATAGACCCCTAAGTCTTTAAACTGGGAACAGATGACCTCTAAGTCGTTAAACTGGGAACAGAAGACCCCTAAGTCTTTAAACTGGGAACAGATGACCTCTAAGTCGTTAAACTGGGAACAGATGACCCCTAAGTCGTTAAACTGGAAATGAGGGAGATCCCCTCATGGCAAATGATGATTCGCTCCTGGTACCATATTCCAGTGTAAGCGGTGCTTATGCCAAACCAAAACCAAAATCCGCAAGTCTACTCATGGCAAATGATGATTCGCTCCTGGTGTCATATTCCAGTGTAGCGATCCTGATGTCAACCCAAATCACATTAAATCAGCAAAACAACCAACGACCTCCCTGGCGGAAGCAAGCTCCACCTCGGAAATAAGTCAAATCCTGACACCAGAGGAAGCGGAGTTAATCAAATCCAATCCCTGACACCGCAAGAAGCGGAGCAAGTCAAATCAAGCACCGACCGTCCACGTCGTAAAAAGGGCAGCACCAACCGTCCACGTCGCAAAAAGGGCAGAACCGACCGTCCAAGTCGCAAAAAGGGCAACACCGACCGTCCAAGTCGCAAAAAGGGAAGCACCGACCGTCCACATCGCTAAAAGGGCAGCACCGACCGTCCAAGTCACAAAAAGGGAAGAATCGACCGTCCACGTCGCTAAAAGGGTAGCACCGACCGTCCAAGTCGCTAAAAGGGCAGCACCGACCGTCCAAGTCGCTAAAAGGGCAGCACCGACCGTCCACGTCGCTAAAATGGCAGAATCGACCGTCCAAGTCTTGAAAATAGTAGCACCGACCGTCCAAGTCGTGAAAATGGCAGCACCGACCGTCCAAGTCGCAAAAAGGGCAGCACCGACCGTCCAAGTCGCAAAAAGGTCAGCGCCGACCGTCCAAGTCGCAAAAAGGGCAGCGCCGACCGTCCAAATCGCTAAAATGGCAGTATCGACCTCCACGTCGTTAAAACGGGAACCAGATCAAGTCGATCTCCACGCGAAAGAAGATCCATCAATTTCGTGCACACAACCCACATATGTGGTGTGCACTTATTGATGGGGGGCAATTTGTTGGGGTCAAAATTTACACCCCGGTTGACCAAGTCAAAATCAAAGTCAATCCCAAACCAAGTGGGCCCAATCCCAGGTCAAGTGGGTCAATGCTCGGGTCAAGCCCGAACATGAAGCCGCCGGTCTCCCCCATACCAAAATAAAAATTTTGTAATAAATAATTTTGGTGTATTTCCTTTTTTATTTTATGAATAAATATAAGAAAAATGAGCATAAATCCAAATTTTTGTAAAACCCATGGCTCATGTGCTAAAGAAATGAGCACATGATGCATAGGACGGGCAAAATGCCATTTTGTAAAGCCTAATGGGCTATATGTAAAGTGTGTAGCCTATAAAGATAAATATGATGAAAATATCTAAAGATCTTTTTCTCTCTCTAAAATAAATCAAGGTCTGTGCCTCCTTCTCCTTTCTCAAGGTTCTAAACCTTCTTCTTTCTTTTAAATTAAATCAAGAGTTTTACTATTCTTTTTCCAAAATTAAATAGTTTTTCACCACAAAACCCCACAAAGGGGAGCTCAGATCTTCCGTTCGATCTCAAAAATGGGAGATTTTTAAAATCTCACACCACTTGCTCTCCAAGATCCTGCCAACAAAGAGGAGGAAGAAGGAGACCCATCTCCGAAAATCCCACTTTGGAAAAAATCCAAGGCTCAAGAGAAGATCCCAGGCTTAAGAGAGAAGAACCTCCGAAGATTTTTAGGAAGTTCAACTCCAAGACCCAAATCCTCAAAGGAGTTTAACTCCTAATCCAGATCTTTTGGAGTTTAACTCCACTCAAAACCCTCTTTTGCAGTTTAACTCCTATTTCTGGGGGTAAAAACCCTTTCCTTTAGCTAACGCCCAAAGCGCTGGCGCTGGCGCCCACGTGCCGGGCACGTGAAGCGCCTGCGACCAAAGCGCTAGCACCTGCACCCAAGCGCCTGCGTGCCGGGCACGTGAGGCGCTAGCGCCCAAAGCGCTAGCACCCGAGCGCCCATGTGCCGGGCACGTGAGGCACTAGCGCCCGAGCGCCCATGTGCCGGGCACGTGAGGCGCCAACGCCCAAAGCGCTCGCGCCAGCGCCCAAGCGCCTAAGCGCTAGCGCCATCGCCCAGCGCCAGCGTGCTAGGCACGTGAGGCGCTGGCGCTCACGCGTCCTTTGGACGCTATTTTTCCCTCATTTTACATGTACTCCACACTAAAAATACCTCCCCCGTTAGAAAAAATTTCTAACGGGGCGCTGTCCCGCACCCCGCAAGGGGACTGCTAGCCCCCTTGACCCCCAGCCCGCTATCCGGATAGCGGGACCCCGGTAAAAACTCTGCGGGGCCCCCGATATATCCAAAACCCCTTCAAAACACAACACTGTACATTGAGTTCGCATGACCTGTTTGACCCGTCAATCGGAGGTTCCCTCGCTCCAAAGGCGAAGGGTAATTAATGGGAGCTTAGTCCACGGCTTCCGGAGATTCGGATCCCCATAATCAATAAATCCCAGCCTACCCTAGGCAGGAGGAATCAGTAATGCGCCTGACCAGTGCGCGCGTATTCCCATCTCAATGGGGTGACGAAAAACACCCCATCGCGACTTTTGCGATATGAAAATCTGAAAAGATAGAGCATCGCGGAAATCAAAAATAAAATAAAATAAAAGGAAATTTTCTTTGCCCTGCAGGTGAGTCTTCACCGACCCCTGTATACAATCCATGGGCATAAATGAAAAAGGGAACCATATTTTCTAACCAGGCTCCGTCAAAGGGAGAGCCAGATCTTGATGGCAACATCTAAAGCCTAGAAATCAGCCCGACATTCCTTCTCATTCCATCAGGATGCAGACGCAACATCAACAAAGGCCCAAAGGTTGAAACAAAATGGAGCCATAACAAATTCCTAACTATAAGTCTTGACGGTTCACATACAACCTAAAGACTCCTCTGGAATACCTTCTCATTCTATCAGGGTGCAGATGCGACGTCAACAAAGACTCCAATGAGCCAAATCAAAAAGGAGTGACGGTAAAATCCCAGCTCCAGCTCGACATTCTTCTCGTTACAGCAGACACAATGTCAACAAATGCTCCAAATAGCCAAAATCAAAAGGAGTGACGGCAAAATCCCAGCTCCAGCTCGACATTCTTCTCGTTACAGGAGATGCAATGCCAACAAAGGATCCAAATAGCCAAAATCAAAAAGGAGTGACGGCAAAATCCCAGCTCCAGCTCGACATTCTTCTCGTTACAGCAGACGCAATGTCAACAAAGGCTCAAATAGCCAAAATCAAAAAGGAGTGATAGCAAAATCCCAACTCCGGCTCGACATTCTTCTCGTTACAGCAGACGAAATGTCAACAAAGGCTCCAAATAGCCGAATCAAAAAGGAGTGACGACGAAATCCCAGCTCCAGCTCGACATTCTTCTCGTTACAGAAGACACAATGTCAACAAAGGTTCCAAATAGCCAAACCAAACTGGAGCAAAGGCATATTCCTAGCTCCGGACTTCAACTGCAAGACATACAGCATAGAAGTCCCACAGATGTCTACCTTATTTCAGCAAAGAAACGGCACGGCATCGTCAAAACAAAAAATGGAGCAACGGCATATTCCCAGCTTCAGGGTCTCGACGGCAACTCATATAAATCCTAAGAGACTATCGGAGATCATCCCATACCAACGCGGAGTGGTTATGACTCATCGGAGCTCTAAACTGAGCCTAACCTCAAGTAAAAAGCGACATGGAAATTTCCAAACGCTTGCTCTTCCGACGGTCATATAGCTTAAGGAGATTACTTGAAAACGTCGTATCCAACCCCCGAAAGGATCAAAGACACGGCAGTCGGGGGCTACTCGAACAACAGCTTAAAGACTGCATATCGAGGAATATATCAGCCAACGCGACGGTACCACGGACCAAAGCCCTAGTACCACAAAACCTAATGGACCTCTATCGCAAAGAGCAGGGGTTATCTATATATAACGTTAGAATAAGTTTGCCTGTAAACCCAAGGGAGGTAAACTAAACAGACTCCGAAATGAGTCCATAAACTAACAAACTCCGAAATGAGTTCATAAACTAGAGACTCCAAAATGAGTGAATAAACTACAAGCTCCGAAATGAGTTCATAAACTAGAGACCCCGAAATGAATGAATAAACTAAAAGCTCCGAAATGGGTACATAAACTACTTTACGTCAAGTCAAGACATCGAAGGATAGAGAGACACAAGTATGAAATGAAATATGTCTTTTATTCATGAATACAAGATGCTTTTATTCATGAATCAAAATGAATACAAGGTGTAAAAAGTTTTCTTAGCTGGTGGGAGATTCAAAAATCCAACAAGTTCGTCATTTTTCCGCCGGACTTCTGCTTTGAACTCTATCAACGCCGCGAGCTGAATCCCTGCCTGTGTCTATTGGTTCTGGTATGAAGAAAATCGACTCTCAAGCTCTTTCTCGGTAGCCTTATAGGCCTCAACCATCTCAGGTATTAACGGCTTTATCAAGGGCCGCCACCTCTGTAATGGCCTCTTGAAGAACCCGCCAAATTTCATAAGCACGAGTGGTCTTGGCAGTAAGCTGGGCTTAAAGTTCCACTAAAGCCTTTGAAGCCAACTCCCTTGCCGAACGATTGAGCCTTTTCTCGCAAGACTGGAGATTGGCTGCACATAGGTCGATCCATCCACGCAGGCTCGCCTTTACAGACAAGATGTCAGAGGGAAGGCATATGCATTCAATCCCATGTAGGCAGGCCTCCATTCGATGGCAATACTCGACCTAAGTACGCGCCAGTGCCTCATCATAATAAGTGGTAAGAACAGATAAGGAAGCGTTGCTTCAACAGCAAATTCTTTGTCTATGACAGAATTACCAGCGCGAAGATCTTCAAGGAGAGTCGCCAATGAAAGAATGCTCTGTTTTGCCATCCTCTCAGACATGCGCCGGGCGTAAGAGCCTAGCAGCATGGAAATCCGAGACTCTAATGGAGTCAGGACTGGCAAAACTGTGAAGATACATGTGCGGTTAGTTGCCTTCCCAAATATAGAACAAGTAAAAGGATGCCAAGGATAAAGCATCACTTTCCCACGGCCATGCAAGGCGGGTTTGAGAGCTCCCCAGATCCGTCAAGAATTTCGACTTCGTCGTCGGCTTTTAGTACTGTAGTTTAAATAAAAGGGCATATCAGCATCATTGTGAAAATATAAAACAAAAAAAGGCAAAAGAATACCGACCTTGGCCAGAAGAAAGGACTATGCTTTGTGGAGGTATCGCTTGCGGGGCTGCCATATCGAGTAAACGCTGGAAGGTTTTCCTCGGAGAAAGATCCACAATAGAAGACGCCAACTCCCGCAATTCTGAGAGAGAGAAAGGTTCAGATATATGGAGGGGTCGTTAAACAAAATGTATATGTATATAAGATTACCTTCAATATTTCGCCCGCTATAAACCGGAGGGATGGCAGCTTCGGCAACCTCCTTTACACCCTCAGGCACGTCACTGGAAGTATTCGTGAAATCTATGGCCAACGTGGCAGTCTCCAATAGAGGAACAAAAGCCGCCGCTGGAAGCTCCAAAGCAGGGATAGCAGCTTCGACAATCTTTTCTACCCTCTCAGGTGCGTCATTAGAAATATCCATTGAATCTATCACCGATGTGGAAATCTTTGCCAGAGGAACAGAAGTTATCACCGAGGGCTCCAAAGCAGGTATGGCGGCTTCGATAATCTCTTCTACCCCCTCAGGTACGTCATCGAAAATATCCATGGAATCTATTGCCGGTGTGGCAATCTCTGCTGGAGGGACAGAAGCCATCACCGGGAGCTCCACAGTGAGGATAGCAGCTTCAGTAATCTCCTTTACACCCTCCGGTTGGTCACGAGAGATAGTCGTAGAACCTACGTCCATGGCACGATCTGGGCTCAAGACTACACCCCCTGCAGAAGGCCCTACAAAATTTTGTAAAGATGAGATGAGGTGAAAGTAGTACCAATTAATTATCAAAAGAGACGTATATACATACACACGCACACACACACGCACACACACACACATCAGGAAGCTTGAAGTATGGCCTTCTCAAGTCGCTTCTCTTCTCTGATCAGTTGCGCTCGTCGGGCTTCGATCGAAAAAAAATGCCTGCCCGTCTTCAGAGCGGCCTCGTCTTCAGAAACGGCCGAGATGGGCTGTTTCAGAGCCCGTTCTTCTTCCATCATTAGAGGACCCATTAGTAGCCTAGGTGATAACGGATCAACGTCATAGAATACGACAGGGGAAAGCCTCCCTTCTTGGGGCGCACATTCTCACTTTCATCCTGCGATCGTTTCAAGGCCTCGGCCAACTGAGCAGCCTCCTCGACAGAGGAACCGGGGAAGAGAAGACCGTCGTCCGGCTCCTGCATAGATATCGGCTCATCCTGGATAAGGTTCTCGGATTCAAGCAAAGCGTCGAGTAGGCCGGCGACTGATTTCTTTCTCCTTTTGGAGCCCGAGCTAACACCGGTGGAGGGGCGCTTCCTCCCTTTTTGCGCGGCGCTAGCCCAACATTTCCTTCGATATCTTCCTTTGTGGACGCCACGGCTGGTGCTTTATCAGGAGTTGCATTCTCGGTTCTAGTACGCACCGGCATACCAGCAGTACAGGGGTTGATTCAGCTTGTGCGGCTTTGGGAATGAGCATTGAGCCGTTGTCCCTTAGAGGAGGGCAAACAACCAACCGTGGCCGCAACGGGGCACTAACAGCTTGATCTGGAACAGGAGCTCTACATTCAAAGAGTACGCGTCTTTCCTCTGCGATGATGGGACCGACCCGGTAGCGATACCAGCCTTTGAAGGGCCCCACGGACCTTGGAAGATAGTCAGGCTCCGGGATCATGAAAAGAGAACCCATGTTCAACCGCATGAAATGATGGATAACATTGCGGGCTACTTCTAGAGAAGGAGTAGGCTTAACTAAAAAGGCTTCGAGGGAGATGCTCTGGTTGTAGCCTAACTGCTGGGCAAAGCGATGCGGATTATACTGCATGAAGAGGGTAGCGTTGTTAAGTCGGAACACCAAATACCCTGGCCTGATTGAGTATAAGTGCATGATCTCTTTTGGCTTTAAAACTGGAGCCCCATTCTTTGATAAATCAAACAATTGTTGAACGGGTCCCGCAGGAGCAGAAAGGACTTGATCGCTAAAAACCATCCTGCTTTCGTTTGAATACGGATTAAGTAATACTCGCAAAGCCCTTAGCTGGGTCGGGTCAGGAGTGGAAGCATCAACCAGTTTCATAATCCGTGGGAATGTATACGACTTATAGAAAGCAGGCCTCAGGTGCGCGGAAAACGCCCCTAACACGTGAATCTCGATCCACGACGTGAAGTAGTAGAGGGAGAAATTCACGGTATCCGTACCTGGGTTCGAAGTGTTGGCGGCAGTGCTTAACCCGTGGTATAGATGTGACAATCCCGCAACACCAACAGCCAATCGCGCTCCTTCAGCTATGCGATGATCAGGGTAGAAGACGGAGGCTCTCATGAAGCAGCGATGCATCGACATGGCAAACCAACTAAGCCAAAGACTGATAAAGCCGACAAAAAAAGTTTCTTCATCCATCCCAGGAGCAGCGATCGCGTCAAAAGCCACAGCTAACGAGTTCAGAATATAAAACTACGGCAGGTCCTCTTCTTTGGCCGGCAATTTCTTCAAGCCAAATCCGAAAGGATCTTCGACCTTCACGAATTTCGAAGCTTTCTTGGATAAGACATCTTCACGAAGAAAGCAAGCAATGTAAGCATCAAAAGTGACACCTTGTCCTTCTGATGCAACGAATAATTTCTCAAAGATACCCAAGGCTTTGGTCAGACTTGGATGCTTGTGCCGAACAGCATTCTCGATCGTCAAGCCCTCAAGCATAGCTGGCACCGTGGAAAATATGTACTCATCAGGAGGCAGTAATTCTTCGTAATGCTCTCCCCTGATCGGCAACCCTGAAATTTCATGAAACTCCTCCAGCGAGATCGAGACTTCACGATCCCCTAGCAAGAACTTGTTCGTGGGAAGATTCCATTGGTTCAAGAAGGCCTTGACCCACCAGACATAGGGAGCATGATAATAGAATAGTGACGCATATACTGCTTGGTATAACCCAACCTTCTGCAGCCGTGAGCGTTGAGCGGAGAGAATATATCGGGCCTACGGAAGGTAGCTCACTGGATGGCGCGGGGTAACGCCTACCTTATACACCTGCCCCCAGGGTCGAGCTTCACCCTTACATATCCGGCGTCCCAAAATATCAATGGCCATTAGGGGTTGATTGGGTATCCCGGTCGTTGACGGTTCAAGCCGGCCTGTGGGGGTCCAATTAGTTGCCTCCACCGCATAAGCAATCTGCGGGTGCTCCATCAATGACATTGAGCGGATAGGTTCGGTTGTTCGCAAGCTACGGCGGCCCCTGATGATGTGATCGTACCAAACCCCCCATAAGAGAAGGCTTGTATTCTCCTTGTCATGTGCTCTAATAATTTCCATAACTTCCTCGTTTGACGGCGACTGTGGGAAAGCGGCATCCGAGCGTGTGAAAGGGAAGTAGAGAAGTGATGCCATCGTACCTTAAAAAAAAAGGGGAGTGGACCCATTAATGAAAAATATATATATGAGTTTGTTTCAGGGGACCACTAACTACAAAGCCAGTAGGAACCACGAAATTAAAATGACGGCTCACCAATGATGAGGCTAGATAATCATTGTGAGAATCCAAAAGGATTCTCATTAAATAAACAGTGGAGTTTAAACAACTCCTAACATTCTCAAAAAACGAGTTATATTAAAATACCCAACAGATTCAAAATCTGTGAAAAGGGTATTAAAACCCTTAAAAGAAAAATATAATAATAAAAATATATATGCTCAAGAATGCCAGGGAATAAATTTCCCAAAAGCCTCCGAGTCTATCAAAGCTAAGCTCTGTAGTAAGGAATTAAATTCCTTTAATAATGGGATTAAATCCCAGAAACCCTCACGATGGGAAAACGAAGAAAATAGAATTAAATTCTAGAGATACTCAAAGATCAGAGGAGAACTTACAATCCTCAAGACCCTAGGGTTTGCTTAAAAAATGTGTGTTTGGATCTCTAAGAAATCGTTCCAAGAAAAGGAACAACGATATGTTGATGAATTTAAAATCCAAGACAAGAACAAAAAGGGTTTCCTAAGAAATGAATTCCGTTCATAATCCTTACCAGAGAAAGAGTTTTTACAGAGTTTAACTCTAGAGTTCTGCGGACAGAGAACTAAGCTCTGAAAAAGAGAATTAAATTCTCAAAGAAAATAAGCAAGGAAGGAGATGAAAGAACAGTGGTCATCTCAAGGGCCAAGCCCCCATATTTATAAGACATGATGGGGAGCGGTTCATATTCCCGTTCCCCTAGGCAAATCCAACGGCTGTAAGAGTGGACAGCGTTGCACTCACATGCAAGCCACGTGAGAGCAACGCTAGGGGGCATTTGTTCCCTCATAAAAAAGGGAGGAGAGTAAGAAAGAGGGGAACTCCCCACTATTCGAGTCTCACATGTTAAACACGTGAGCGCCTATATGTAAAGAATATAAGCGCCGCAATTAAACTACTGATAGGCTAAAAAAAAAGCCTCACGTGTTAAAACACGTGAGCGCCTATATGAAAAGCATGTAGGCGCTACAACCAAACAACAATAGGCTAAATAAGCCTCACGTGTTAAACACGTGAGTGCGTATATGCAAAGCATATAAGCGCTGCAATCAAACAACTGATAGGCTAAACAAAGCCTCATGTGTTAAACACATGAGCGCCTATATGCCAAGCATATAGGCGCTGCAATCAAACAACAGATAGGCTAAACAAAGCCTTGTTGGATATGTATGCCCTAGAGGCCATTATTGTATATGTATACATGTGGATGCTGGGGATATGTATGTACAGGACATTCTTGCTCAGTTATATAGATATTGTTTCAGTTGTCTTTTATCAGGATATGTGTATTTGTTTTTATTGATGCTTTATCCAGCTTGCACATATTGATAAAGACTTGATACAGTAGTATACTATTATGGTTTGACTTTATCTTAACATGATATATGTTATACACATTATTACATATTGCGGTTACATGATGATAAAGCCCATAGGATCTTGCTTGACTACCTGCGTTGTGATGGCGATCATACTTGTGAGAGCAGGGTAGTCCATAAGCACATCCTTAAATGGTCCTCAGTCGCGTGAGTATCGACTGGGCATTGATACTCCAGAGTAGACTAGTGTATACGTTTCTAGAATCGACAAGGGGCAATGGTTGGTCCCGCAGCCATTGGTCAGATGCACCTAAGATCGTATACAGGTGCTCACTGGATGTGAGTGCACTGGACGGACTCACGGAGAACTTCCAGATGGTACTATACCTATCGTCAGATGGAAGTTCTCAGGTGACATGTGTACAGGTTAGTCTTCGGACCTGAGATCGTCATTTGTCTCGTGTGAGTTCCCACTGTGCTTTGATCACTACCCTACTATGGCTCTACTGAGTCGTGCAAACAGGTTTTGGTTGGGTACAGTCCCGAGCCACATAGAGACAGTGAGTGATTCTTGGGGATTCGTCTCTCCCGGTATTGGAAGTGGATATCGCACAGTGCTCGATTGGTCAGGACCATAAGACCTTAGCCAAGGCAGTTGGGATTTACTGGTAGGTTGATCAGTAGTTTCCCGGATTGGTTCTGAAACACATCAGCATGAATTATCGAGTTATTAGGGTCTGACGTATACCACCCCCTAGACCCGGTATGCGATACTCTTAAACGAAGAGACCGTACTGTACGGATATTGTCACAGATAGGCTCAGTAGGGATCCGGATGAGTTTTCTCGTCGGCTTTACTTTCGACAGGTACCCGGGTAGCCGTTACGTACAGCTAGTGCCGCTGACATGCTTGTGGTTATGGATTTATCCAGTAACACACTGCCGGCATACTGTCGAGTCTTTAGAGTCCCACATAGAGGGTTTCTCTTCTTCGGGCGAAACGATGTTGAGGCCGTATGGTTTTATGGCAGGGTTCGATCACATACGTGTGCTTGTGCATGTATAATGTTCGGGCGGATAATACTAGCGGGTTTTGGTTTAAGCCGGATCCTAGTATTACATTGTTGGAGTATTTTCGTCTCTTTTGTATTCGTGTTTTTAGGAATACGGATACGGGTATGTATATACGGTGAGGGGTATTCATGTAATTTGTTACAATAGTGCTTCTAGAAGAAGAAACCTCATTATTTGTTTTAACTATTTAGTTAAATGGTTAATAAGGTGGAGGTATGAGGTGTTGACTTTTATTAAGTGAAGCATGGCTAGTTATTGACTCACTTGGTGAGTCATGGGTTACTATTGACGCAAGGTGGCATCTAGATATTTTGTAGAAAATATCTAGATACTTTATGGTGAAGATAAGTTTTTATTAATATCTTTGTGTCACGACCCAAGTTTGGATGTGACCGGCACTTAGATTGTATCATATCTAAAGATATGCACACAGTCCAAGTAAGCCGAAAACCAAGATCAAAATCCTTTTTGCGGAATTCCTTATATAAAATTTTAATTTTTAAGTAAAAATCACATGTTATGAAGTTAAAATATTAAACAATTATAAGGTGTTAAGTTTGGTTGCATCCCTAGTTGGGATCAACAATAACAACAACGGAAAATAAAATCTCAGTATATAGGCATCAATACGAATCTCAGACATAAAGAAATGAAACCACAATTTATAGAACTAAACGATCTCAACTGTCAATAATATACATATCATCTCTCACTCTAACTCATATATAGGTCTGATGGAGATTTTCAAGATACAAAATACAATACCAAAATAGAAGGTTACCACATATGTAACCTACCTATCAAAAGATGGAATAAAGCAGCAACCGTAGATCCGCACCGCAGCTAACCGTCCACTCTACCCCTGCAAGGAACTGTGGCACAACGGGGGTGAGTTGCCAGCTCAGTGAATATAACTAACATATGACGGTTAATAATGTAAATATGATGATCATACTAACAGAATTGTGAACAAGTATAATGTATGATTATATGTGAAAATCAAGAATCTTATATTCCAAACTGAAATCTCATCATTTATTCCCAAAAAAATTCATTTCCCTGTGTCCATCATCGACACAAAACTTCCATTTCTCACAGACATCATTCCTCGAATGATCCTGACATCAACAAGGTCCACTATGTATCCGACTGTATTCCCCACCGACTCAGTCTGGATAAAACTGTAAATCCGTAACCGTATATCCACCGACTCGGTTCGGAATAATACTATAAGTCCGTAACCGTATATCCACCGACTCGGTTCGGAATAAAACTAATTCATAAAAACATCTCAGGGTGTACATGTCACATCAATCATGAAAATCACTGGATTTATGTAATAGTATTCAAAAACTCAAAACCATAAATTCTCAATACTGCCATTACCTCTTACATCAACATAGAATACTCAGATATTAAACATGATATTGATGATGCAATTTACCATTATTATTGGGGTGTAAGATATGGTATGAATCATTTTAACAATAAGTTTGCTGAGTGTAAAAGTGACATGGTAATATCGACGAGGTGTGTGTAACATATAGATGTGCACGTGGCATGACTCGTCGATACTTGTGTAGTGTTCTAGCAACTAAACAAGTATATATGAATGAGGAATGCATATGGTCAATTTGGTATAACAAAATAACGCATTGATTTAAATAAAACTACGGGCGTATCACGCCATCTTTACACAATTCCCCGGTAGATGTTTAGTCTACTCACCGGAAACGTCGAATCTATTCAGGAATTGCCAATCATTTCCCTTTCCTCGCTGCCTCCGTAATTCCCGTATTCGAATCTAATATCACAATTTAACATATATAAGAAAACGGCTATTCCAACATGACGGAAATGAAAAACACCCGTTCCTACGTACTAGTTATATAATATACGACTACATCGAGCTATTAAACACTTAACCTTACTGGATTTTAACCCTAACCTGCATCGCTGCAGAATTTAAATCGCGGCGTATTTTAACCGTGTTGTATTTGGTGTTTTATGATATCCTTTCCGATATACGCTTCCAGATTCAATCTGAAGTGAAACTAATTTAATTAAACAACACCAAAATAGCCAAAATTATACACTGGAATCTACCTAACAAAGAAAACCCACCTAGCTCCCTACATGGCCGGCGACGCCGGAATTCCCTTTATGGCCGCCGGCCAAAAACCGGCCCCCTGGTTTCGTGGCACTATGGTTTGTTCTAGGTGTTTCCTACATCATTTTAACACTGTTTTGTTAAGTTAATTATCTTCTAAATAAAAGCAGATTTCAACAGAGCTTAATGTTAACCAAAATACGATATTATGTGACTTGGTTCAAATCAACTTAACTAATCTACAGAATTTAAATTACCTACTGTGTTTAAGAATTTTACCCTCCAATTAGCTGTTGGAAAAACCCTCCAAGATGCTAAGTCCCTCCTAGCTTGATGGTGAGGAAAAACCTAGAACATAGCTTCTTTCCTCTTCTTCTTCTTCTTGTTCTTTCTTTTTCTCTTTTATTTTTATTTTGATTTCAGAAATTTCAGAATTCTAAATTAATTATGACCTGAACATAGTTTATATATGGCAATTGAAGTGATAAGGTGAAGGAGGAGGTGGAATCAAGCTAGGTGTGTTGGTTTCATGCAAGTAGGATGTGTGAGATGAGTGTTGTGCATGCAAGCATGAGGTGTACTAGCCTTATCTTCAAATTTTGCCTTAATTTGAAACTAAATTCTGAACTAAAATGAGTTTCCATCCCATTTTCATTTACCCCCTTAACAATTTTCTATTTGCACAAAACTCCTAAACTTTACCTAAAAACCCCTCACAACTTAGTTTATTATAAAACACACATTTTATTAAAATGAAGCTAAAATAGTCACAAAAACCCTTATAACTTATTTATATTGCATACAAAATTTTTTATTTAAATTGTTTTACATAGAACTTATGAAACTTAACCTATTTGTTTTTAACAACTTTGCGATATATCATATTATTATTAAATTAAATTAATTTTATTTATTTCTAAATTTTCAAAATGCTACAATATCCCCCCTTAAGAAAATTCGGTCCCCGAATTTAAAATAATTAACTAGACATACCTTCGAAAAGATGTGGAAACTTCTTCCGCATCGTATCCTCGGTCTCCCAAGTAATCTCCTCGCGATTCTTTCCTTGCCAAAGAACCTTTACAGACGGAAGTACCCTTGATCGTAATTTCTTTGCCTGCCTGTCAAGAATAGCGACTGGCTGTACTGTATAGGATAAATCCGGCTCAAGCTGTAAGGTCTGATGCTGAATCGCGTGAGAAGGATCGTGAAGATACTTGCGAAGCATGGAAACGTGAAACACCGGATGCACATCGGGAAAACTCGGTGGAAGTGTTAAGCGATAAGCTACAGCACCCACTCTCTCCAGAATCTCGTAAGGTCCGACAAATCTGGGGCTGAGCATCCCCTTCTTCCCGAAACGCATCGCACCTTTCATTGGAGATACCCGAAGGAACACATGATCTCCTACTCCAAACTCGAGTCTACGACGCCGTCGATCTGCATACGATTTCTGTTTGCATTGGGCCGCCTTCATTCTATCCCATATCAACTGAATCTTCTCTGCAGTCTCCTGTACTATCTGCGGTCCCAAGATGCAACTCTCACTCAGTTCCGTCCAGCAAACGGGTGATCGACATTTCCTCCCATACAAAGCTTCAAAGGGTGCCATCTGGATCGTCTCCTGAAAACTGTTGTTGTACGAGAATTCTATCAAAGGTAGATGATGATCCCAACTACCACCGAAATCAAGGCTACAAGCCCGAAGCATATCCTCTAGTGTCTGAATGGTCCGCTCCGACTGACTATCTGTCTGTGGGTGGAAAGCTGTACTAATACTCAACCATGTACCCAAAGCTTCTTGAAGTTTTTGCCATAGCCTGCTAGTAAACTGGGTACCCCTATCTGAAACTATGCACGTCGGAACTCCATGCAGATGTACAATCTCATCGATATAAATCTGAGCATACTGTGCAAAACCATACGTCGTCTTCACTGGGAGAAAATGAGCTACCTTTGTCAATCTATCAACAATCACCCAAATGGAATCGTACCCTTTGCTAGTCCTGGGTAGACCCACCACAAAATCCATGGAAATCTGTTCCCATTTCCACTCTGGAATGGGTAAGGGCTGCAACTCTCCGGCTGGCCTCTGGTGTTCTGCTTTGACTTGCTGACAAGTCAAGCATCTCGACACATATTCCGTAACATCCTTCTTCATTCCTTCCCACCAGTAAACATCCTTCAGATCATGATACATCTTGGTGGAACCAGGATGAATACTGTATGCTGATCTATGGGCCTCCTCTAAAATCTCACGCCTCAATCCGTCAGAATCTGGTACACAGAAACGAGTCCTAAAATGTAATATTCCATGATCATCAATCACAAACTCCGTCTCCCTGCCCTGCCTAACCTGATCCATAATCTCCACCATACGAGTATCTGCGGGCTGTGCCTCTCGAATGCGATCCAATAACTGAGGTCGGGTACGAACATGTGCTAGCTGTCCTCTTGTCGATGTGAACTCAAACTGTATACAACTATCACACAAGATCTTCCAGTCTGTAGAAAACTGCCTCTGCATGACGCGCAAATGAGATAAGCTACCTCCAGGTCTTCGACTCAAAGCATCTGCTACAACATTCGCTTTGCCTGGATGATACAAGATCTCACAATCGTAATCCTTCACCAATTCCATCCATCTACGCTGCCTTAGGTTCAGATCCTTCTGCTGAAAAATATACTTTAAGCTCTTATGATCTGTGAAGATTTGACACGACTCTCCATACAAGTAATGTCTCTAAATCTTCAATGCGAATACCACAGCAGTCATCTCTAGATCATGAGTGGGGTAGTTTTGTTCGTGCCTCTTCAACTGTCGAGAAGCATAAGCTACAACCCTGCCGTGCTGCATCAACACACAGCCTAAACCCACTCTAGAAGCATCACAATACACAACAAAACCACCTGACCCGGAAGCTAAAGATAATACAGGTGCAGTCGTCAAGCGCGTCTTCAACTGCTGGAAACTCTGCTCACACGCATCTGTCCACTGAAATGGAGCCTCCTTCCTAGTCAATCCGGTCAGAGGTGCAGCGATCCATGAAAAATCCTGCACGAAGCGTCGGTAATAACCTGCCAGACCTAAGAAACTCCGAACCTCTGTAACTGACATAGGTCTGGGCCAGTGCTGTACCGCTTCAATCTTCTTTGGGTCCACACATATACCCTCTCTCGTAACTATGTGACCCAAGAACTCTACACTATCGAGCCAAAAAGCACACTTAGAGAATTTTGCAAACGGCTAATGCTCCTTCAAGGTCTGCAACGTAATACGCAAATGTTGTTCGTGCTCCGTCTGACTCCGAGAATAAAAAAGAATGTCATCTATGAACACTATAATAAACCGATCAATGAAGAGTCTAAAGATATGGTTCATCATATCCATAAAAGCTTCCGGAGCGTTGGTGAGTCCGAACGACATCACCAGAAATTCATAGTGCCCATATCTTGTACGAAACGCCGTCTTCGGAATATCGTCTTTCCGAACCTTCAACTGGCGATACCCCGACCTCAAATCAATCTTCGAGAAATAACCAGCTCCCTGCAACTGATCGAATAAGTCATCTATACGTGGTAGTGGATACCTGTTTCGCACAGTGACGCGATTCAGCTGGCGGTAGTCGATACACAGTCTCATACTACCGTCCTTCTTCTTTACAAATAAGACAAGAGCTCCCCACGGTGATACACTGGGACGAACAAGCCCTCTATTTAACAACTCTTGCAACTGGCTTTTGAGTTCCTTCAACTCCGTTGGTGCCATTTGATAGGGTGGTATAGAAATAGGCCCCGCACCCGGAATCAAGTTGATGCAAAATTCAATGTCACGATTCGGTGGCAATCCTGGTAACTCAGCAGGAAACACCTCAGGAAATTCTCGTGCGATCGGCACCTGGTCCAATGGAATCTCAGTGACCCCTAAGTCCTGAACGAATGCTAAGAATCCATGACAACCCTTCTTCAAGAGTCGCCCCGCACAAAGAGAAGAAATCATGTCGGCAGGAGTTAATTTACAATCCCCCTGCACAACGAACACCGGTTCACCTGGAAAACAACATCTAATCGCCTTCCTCCGACAATCAACATAGGCATGACAGGCGGCCAACCAATCCATACCAAGGAGTATATCAAAATCTAACATATCCAGGACAATCAGATCAACTAGCGAATCTCTATCACCAATACGCACAGAACACGATCTGAATACGTGCCGAGCTATAAAAGAATCTCCCACCTGGGTAATCACTACTAATGGTAACTCTAACAATGACGACTCTTTGTAGGGTGTTTTTCGTCACCCCATTGAGATGGGAATACGCGCGCGCTTGTCAGGCGTACTACAGATCCCCCCTGCCTAGGGTAGGCTGGGGTTTAATGATTGTGGGGATCCGAATCTCCGGCAGCCGCGGACTAAGCTGCCGTTAATTACCCCTCGCCTTTGGGGCGAGGGAACCTCCGATTAACGGGTTAAACCGGTCATGCGAACTCAATGTGCGGTGTGCGTGTGTTTTGTTTTAAAAGGGGTTTTGGATATATCGGGAGCCACGCAGAGTTTTTACGGGGAAAGTGTCGCGGAGTATGTGTATGTGTACATTTGTATACATATGTATATATATACATGTATATATAAATAAAGGGGAAAAGGACATCCAAAGGATGCGTGGGGCCAGCGCCTAGGCGCTTGAGCGCAAGCGCGCCACGTGTCGGCACATGGGCGCTCTGCGCTCGAGCGCAGAGTGCTGGAGCGCAACGCGCCACGTGTTGGCACGTGGGCACTTTGCGCTCGGACGCTGAGCCCTTGGGCGCAAGCGCGCCACGTGTCGGCACGTGGACGACTTGCGCTCGAGCGCTTGCGCTGGAGCGCAAGAGCGCCACGTGTCGGCACGGGGGCGATTTGCGCTCGAGCGCTTGCGCTGGAGCGCAAGCGCGCCACGTGTCGGCACGGGGGCGACTTGCGCTCGAGCACTTGCGCTTGAGCGCAAGCGCGCCATGTGTCGGCACGCGGGCGCTCTGCGCTTGAGCGCCGGCGAGAAAAAGAGGCTTTTAGCCTAAAAAATTTCTCGGAAGAGAAATCAGAGAGGAGTTGGACTCCTGAGTGGGTTTTTTTTTTTGGGGTTAATGGGAGGGGTTCTTCTTCTTCCTCCTCTGTTAGCTGGATCTTGAAGATCAAGAGATATGGGATTTTAAAAATCACTCCTTTTTGAGATCTAATGGAAGATCTGAGTTCCCTTTGATGGGTTTTGTGGTGAAAAACTAATTTGTTTTATAAAAAGGAGAGTAGAACTCTTGATTTAATTCAAGAGAAAAAAGAAGTTTTTGGAATCTTGAAGAAGGAGAAAGATCTCAGATCTGAAACTTTTTTCTTTGAGAGAGAAAAAGTTCTTGGGATATTGCATTATCCTTGCCTTTATAGGCTATACACTTTACACATAGCCCTTTGGGTTTCACAAAATGGCATTTTGCCTATCCCGTGGCTCATGTGCTATTTCTTTTTGCACATAAGCCATGGGCTTTACAAAAATTTGGTTTTATGCCTATTTTTCTTACATTTATCCATAAAATAAAATAAAAGAAATACAACAAAATTATTTATTACAAAATTTTTATCTTGGCATGGGGGGAGGCCGGCCGCTTCATGTTCTAGCTCGGCCCGGGCATGGGCCTACTGGATCTGGGCTTGGGCCCACTTGGCTTGTGGTTGACTTTGATTTTGACTTGGTCAACCGGAGTGTAAATTTTTACCCCAACAAATTGCCCCCCATCAATAAATGCACACCACATATGTGGGTCGTGTGCATGAAATTGATGGATTTTCTTTCACGTGGAGGCGACTTGATTTGGTTCCCGCTTTTTGGGAAGCTGGCACTGCCATTTTTACGACATGGACGGTCGGTGCTGCTCTTTTTGTGACTTGGACGGTCGGTGCTGCCATTTTAGCGACTTGGACGGTCTGTGCTGCCATTTTAGCGACTTGGACGGTCGGTACTGCCCTTTTAGCGACGTGGACGGTCGATGCTGCCCTTTTTGCGACTTGGACGGTCGATGCTGCCATTTTAGCGACTTGGACGGTCGGTTCTGCCCTTTTTGCGACATGGACGGTCGGTGCTGCCATTTTAGCGACGTGGACGATCGGTGCTGCCATTTTAACGACTTGGACGGTCGATGCTGCCCTTTTTGCGACTTGGACGGTCGGTGCTGTCCTTTTTGCGACTTGGACGGTTGGTTCTGCCCTTTTTTGCGACTTGGACGGTCAATGCTGCCCTTTTAGCGACGTGGACGGTCGATGCTGCCCTTTTTGCGACTTGGACGGTCGGTGCTGCCCTTTTTGCGACTTGGACGGTCGGTTCTGCCCTTTTTTGCGACTTGGACGGTCGATGCTGCCCTTTTAGCGACTTGGACGGTCGATACTGCCCTTTTTGCGACTTGGACGGTCGATGCTGCCCTTTTTGCGACTTGGACGGTCGGTTCTGCCCTTTTTTGCGACTTGGACGGTCGATGCTGCCCTTTTAGCGACGTGGACGGTCGATGCTGCCCTTTTTGCGACTTGGACGGTCGATGCTGCCCTTTTTGCGACTTGGACGGTCGATGCTTGATTTGACTTGCTCTGCTTCTTGCAGTGTCAGGGGTAGACTTGACTTGCTCCGCTTCTTGTGGTGTCGAGCTTGGATTCTGACTTGCTCCGCTTTTTGCGATGTCGGAGTGAAAGTTGACTTGTTGATTTTGATTTAGGTTGACATCAGCATCGCTATACTGGAATATGGTACCAGGAGCGAATCATCATCTGTCCTTTAGGGGATTTTGGGATTTTGGTTTTTGTTTGCTGCACTGGAATAATGCCAGGAGCAACTTATCATTTGCCCCGGGAGGATTTGGGATTTTTTTTTCTGGGAATTTGAATGTGGTCTCACTGGTAGGACTTAGGAGAGGTTGGGATTGTTTTACGCCCGTGTATTGTATACGGTTTTGCAGGATGTATGATCCAGACCGTAGGGCCGGAAAAATTTCAGGGCTTTGTTGGCGTCTGCATCGTTGGACTGGAATGTGGTACCAGGAGCGACTCATCATTCGCCGTTGGGGTATGGGATTTGGAATTCGGTTGGCGTCTGCATCGCTACACTGGAATATGGTACCAGGAGCAACTCATCATTCGCCACTTTGGGGTTGGGGACTTGGAATTTGGATCTTGTTTGGCATCAACATTGCTGCACTGGAATAATGCCAGGAGCAACACATCATTTGCCTTGGGAGGACTTGGGATTTGGGTTTTTGGTCGGCATCAGCACCGCTAACACTGAAGCGAAATGCCAGGAGCGACTCATCATTTGCCGTTGCCCGTTGGGGAACGATGGCTTAGGAGACAGGTTTGGGTCCCTATCACCTAAGGCTTTTCAATTTTATGGGCCGTGAGGGTCCCATAAAAGCATTTTCTCCCTACGAGTCGTAAGGATCCCGCAGGTGTATTTTGTCCTTAGGAATCGTGAGGATTCCTAAGTGTGTTGCTCCTTTGTGAGTCGTAAGGATCTCACGTAGGGGTTTTCTCCTCACAAGGTCGAGAGGACTTTGCAGTTTATTTCATTTCTTTTCACGAGTTTGCGCCCTTTCGGGTTTTCACAGACTCGCCGGTAGTCCTGCTGTTTTTACTCACGGAGCCCTTTCAGGTTTTCATCCGTGCCCGTTTTGCTTGTGGACATACCGTTTATTTTTTTATTTCTTTTATTTTTATTTTTATATTTTTTTTATATTTTTTTTTTCTTTTTTTTTGCCGCTGGTGGGACTTTAAAAGTAGTCTCACCGGCAGGATTTGGGAAAGATAGGGGTCATTCATGCCCGTGGATTGTATACGGTTTTGCAGGATGTATGATCCAGACAGTAGGGCTGATGTGCTCAATTCGCCTGCGACTTGGATCATTTACGTGTAGTATTTCTTGAGATATCGGCCATTGATGGGTGGCATGGGCCTTTCTCCCTCGGCACTTATTAGTTGGTAGGATCCTCCGTCAAACACTTTCTCGATGACATATGGTCCTTCCCAGTTTGGCTCGAATTTTCCCTTGGCATGTCGATTGGGGATGATCGGTCTTTTGAGGACCAACACCAATTCACCTTTCTTGAAAACGCGGAGACGGGTTATCCTGTCATAGGCCCGTGACATTTGGGCTCGGTATAGCTCCAGATTTTGCGGCACCGCGAGCCTCTTTTCTTCGAGGGCATCGAGCTCTTCAAGCCGAAGGAGCACGTTTTCCTCCTCCGTCAACTCTTGCTGAACGGCCATTCTTAAGCTTGGAACTTCGACTTCGAGGGGGAGGACCGCCTCCACTCCGAAGAGCAATGAGTATGGAGTGGACTGAGTTGGAGTACGGTGCGTGGTACGATATGCCCACAACGCCTCGTGAAGTTTGAGATTCCAGTCTCTCTTGTTGGCTGAAGCAATTTTCCTCAGGAGCTTGCATAGAGTCTTATTGAAGGCTTCGGCTAGCCCATTGCTCTTGGATTATAGATGGAGGAATATCTCCAGTCTATCTTGTGCTGAGTAGCGAACCTTGAGACATTGAAGCTCTTGAAAGAAGGCCCATTGTCAGAAATGATTCTTCTTGGTGTACCGAAGCGGTATAGAATATTATGCTGGAAGAATGTCAGAATATCTTTTGTCTTGACTTCTTTTAGCGGGACAGCTTCAGCCCATCTGGAGAAGTAATCTATCGCGGCCAGTATGAACCGATGGCCTTTGGATGACGGAGGATCAATCAGGCCAACAATGTCGGTGCCCCAGACTTCGAAGGGCCACGACGCCACCGTAGGATGCAATGGATTGGGATGCTTGTGAATAAAATCACCGTGAATTTGGCAGATATAACATTTCTTTCCATGCTCTCCGCAATCTCATATCATGGTGGGCCAGTAATACCCAAGCCGTTTGATTTGAAGTCGCATCTTGGGGCCAGATTGGTGAGCACCGCAAACGCC
Organism: Agapanthus africanus; assembly: GCA_030015575.1. NCBI lineage: Eukaryota > Viridiplantae > Streptophyta > Magnoliopsida > Asparagales > Amaryllidaceae > Agapanthus > Agapanthus africanus. The sequence goes on from CM057351.1 coordinate 354,644,791, forward strand.
CGAGTGAACATCTTTCATGACCTTTTGGGCTTCGGCCAATGACAGACACCTAAGCCAGAGTTGGTCATACGACCTGCGGTATAATGTGTCATTTACAAACACGTATCGGAGAGCTCTTTTCTTCAGCTGAATCCTCGCGGATTTTTCTTCGGGCAGCTTGTCGTATCGGAGGTACTCTATGAAGGGTCCTCTCCAATCGGGCTCGTCTTGGATGATCGAAGCTTCTTCGGCAGGACTGCTCTTCTGTTCTGCGCTTTCCTCTTCTCGTAGAGAGACTGGGGGTAGAATTTGTCGGCTCCTGACTGTGATCAGAATTTCGTCCATGTCAGGATCGGCCAGCTCCTTGGCTAAGCGAGCGAGTACGTCAGCCTTCCCATTCAACGCTCTAGGGACTCTCATTAGTTCAATGTGAGTGAACCGTTTCATGAGTTCCACCACTCGGCCTCTGTACCGAGCTAACTCGGGTTTGTATATTTTATAATCGCCGCTTACTTGGTTGACGACGAGCTGGGAGTCACCGTAAACTCGTAGCCGACGGATTTCCATTTCTATGGCGAGCTCCAGACCAGCTATCAGAGCTTCATACTCAGCTTCATTGTTTGTCCGAGGCTCGGTGAGAGCGAAAGAACGGCGCAGGGTTCCCATTGATGGCGTGGTGAACACCAATCCTATCCCCGCTTTTACCTCCGGTATGCTTGATCTGCCGGAGCTCCTTATTGATGAAGCCCCATCAAAGTAGAGCTCCCAATATGGCTCGTCTTCCTCAAGGTGCAGCACTTGTTCGTCGGGTAACTCACAATTTAGCGGCGATCCTTCTGGTATGGGATGAGCAGCGAGAAAGTCTGCAAGAGCTTGCCCTTTTACTGCTTTCTGGGGAGTATAAACTATGTCAAACTCGAGTAGCATAACAGCCCATCTTGCCATTCTGCCGGCTAGGCTCGCTCTGGTAATCAAGTGTTTGAGCGGGTCGACCTTGGAGATCAGCATAACCCGATGAGCAAGCAGATAGTGCCTCAGCTTCTTCACAGCAAATATCAGAGCCAGGCATTGCTTCTCGATTGGGGAATAGTTGTGTTCCGCCCCGACTAGAGTTTGACTGAGGTAGTAGAGGGCATTTTCTTTTCCCTCCCCGTTATTCTGGGCAAGGAGCGCACCGAGTGACTCATCCAGCGCGGCAGTGTAGAGAATCAGCGGTTTATTTGGAATGGGAGCGGCCAGCACTGGAGGGTGCAACAAGTACTGTTTGATGCTTTCGAACGCTGCTTGACATTCAGCATCCCAGATAAAAGGAGCTCCTTTCTTCATGAGCTTCGAGAAGGGCCTACATCTCCCCGATAAATTTGAGATAAACCTCCGTATATAAGCAAGCTTTCCTTGAAAAGATTTTAGCTGCGTCAGACTCTTCGGAGGGGGCATCTCCATGATGGCCTTTATCTTTGATGGGTCAACTTCGATCCCTCGATGTCGAACTATGAAGCCCAGGAATTTTCCCGATGACACGCCAAAAGCGCATTTCAGAGGATTCATCTTCAGGTCAAATTCCCTCAGTCTGGTGAGAACGGTCCTAAGATCCTGGATATGATCGGCCTTGGTTTCAGTCTTAACGACCAGATCATCAACATAACATTCGACGACTTTATGAATTAGGTCATCGAAGATATTGGTCATTGCCCTTTGATATGTAGCACCTGCGTTCTTCAGTCCGAACGGCATCACCTTGTAGCAATATATTCCGATCGGGGTTCGAAATGCTGTGTGTTTCTCATCCTCAGGCGACATCTTGATCTGATTGTACCCAGACGAGCCATCCATAAAGGTGAACAGCTCGTAATTTGAGGTGTCATCGACCATCATTTCCATGAACGGTAGCGGGAAGTCGTCTTTAGGACATGCCTTGTTGAGGTCCCTGAAATCGACACAAACTCGGATCTGCCCATTTTTCTTCTTCACTGGGACTATGCATGCGATCCAGTCCGCATATTTCTCTTCCCTGATGAAGCCGGCATCGATGAGCTTCTTAGTTTCCTCGATGACCTTTTCTTCTAGTTCCCTTCTCATTCTTCGAGGAGCTTGTTTGACTGGCTTAGCATCAGGAGATATAGCCAGCTTATGTACGGCCACTTCAGGGGAAAGGCCAGGCATTTCTTTGTATGTCCACGCGAAGCAGTCGATGAACTCATGCAGCAGGGCAATTATCTGCTCTTTCATTTCCTCTGACAAGAGCGAGCTGATGTAGGTCGGCCTTGGACTATCGGGCGTTCCTAAGTCAATCTCGGTTAGCTCGTCAAAGGTTGCTTGTCCGCCATCTTCAAGCTCTTGAGGAGCTTCTTCTGGCTCGGCTATCTCATCATCATCATTTGATCTTTCGCCAGCTTCACCAACATGGATCATGTAGCACGCTCTGGAATCAGGTTGAATGTAACCTATTCCCCGTCTGTCTGGAATTCGTCCATAGATGAGTGCTCGGACCTGGGGTGGATGCCATAGCCCTTCGTAAAACTTTGCTTCGGACTCCGTTTGATATAACCGGCATCTGCACTTTTTAAAGTATTCCCGCATCTCGGGCGCATAGTATCTGGGATTGAGGACGGCTCTTATGCCTCTCTCATAGGGAAGGCACGCGACAGAAAGATCGTCTGGGTGCACAACGGGGTTTGACCCGTAAAACAGGATGCCTTTCTGTCCATTTTTCCTCCCGGGGACGTAGAAAGTTTTCAGCTGGTCCACGGTGGAGACTGACAACGCATCGAGCTCTTTGCACATCTGCTCCGGCACCCTTGTGACGGCTAGGGACCCTTCTGCAACTTCGAAGGTCTCTCTTAGTTTCGCTTGCTGCATAAGGGTCCAATCTGCACAGCTGTTGCACGGCAGGTCCTCTTCTTCTGACTCTTCAGTGTCACTGCCAAGATGAGGGCGGACTTTGCTGCTAGATGGACCTTCAGTAACAGATTCGTCCGTATCGCTGCCGAAACGAGGGCGGGTTTTATGGAAGGACAGGCTTCCAGCGTCGAACTCATCAGTGTCGCTACCGAAATGTGGGCGCACTTGGGCATTTTCGCTTTTGAAAGTGATAGCCGGCGCAGATTTGCTTTTGAGTCTTGGGGCCGGTCTATCCTCAGTCAGTTGTGGCTTAGCATTTTGGTGGTTCATAAAGTACCGAGAATCTTCATATCGGACTTCATGCACACCGAACGGCTGGATGTCTCCGTCAATGCGTCTTTCTTCGCCATTTTTAGTATACTTCATGCATTGATGGAGAGTTGACGGAATGATGCCGTAATCGTGGAGCCACGGCCGCCCCAAGAGAATCTTATAAGACGTGTCGGCGTCGATCACGTATATCTTAGCTTCAGTTTGCAGATCCCCGAATTTGATTGGCAAAGTTATAGACCCCAGAACTTGCTGGCAATTTTGGTTGAAGCCTTGAATGACAATCCTTTCCCTTGACAGGTGTCGGACGTCCATTGACAAACTCTTCAGAGTTCGCAAGTTCATGATGTTCACTGAGGACCCCGGATCAATCAATATGCGATTAATTCGATCTCCGTCGCTGTACCCGGTCACGTAAAGCGGTCGATTATGCTCAGCCGTTCCCAGTAGCAAGTCTTCATCCTTAAATGTGACTGCGGCGGCATGCAAAGCGTGCTGGGCTTCTTTCATATTAATTTCCGCAAAGTGAGCCTGATACCGCTCGGGGTTTTGTAGAGCGTGAATGAGAACATCTCTAAGCTCCTTAGATAGGACCAAGGCGTCGTAGATGCTCAGGAGAGACGGAAGCTTCCGGAGATGTGCCAAGACATTATAGTCCACCGAGGAAGGACTTGTGTTTTCATCAGCCGGTTCTCTGCCATCTTCTTCATTAGCGACTTGTTTTTCCTTCCCTTTTGGGGCGTTGCCCTGATTTTGCGGTAGAGCCCTGCCGCTTCTGAGCTGGATTTGATTGGCCTTTGAAGTGAGCTCCTTGTCTTCTTCGGGAAAACAGAGCTCATCCTCGGAGTCGCTGCCAAGATGGATGGCGTAGCAGGTCACCACTGGGATCTCTTCATTGGAGTCTTCTTCTAACTCCTCCAGAATTTCAGCCGCTTGTACAGGGAAGAACTCCTTCAATTGAATCAATGTTCTTTCCTTTTGTTCATATTCTTCGAGGGAATCGATATATTTTTGAATGGTTGATCTCCCTGCAGACTCTTTTTCGCGCCGAGCTGCACTTTTCTTCTTTTTGAGCTTCTTGGATTTTGAGCCTGATGGAGCCGCATTGGCAGCTGGACTGGTAGGCCTCTTCTGCCCTTCCCATTCCGTCCTGGGTTCTTTCCGAAGTAGCTTTATCATCTTCTTCGTCTTATTAGATATGTGCGTACTCCACGGAGACCGCGATGAGTCCATCTCATTTCTCGGGGCAGCGGGTTCGGCTGTCTGCTCCCATAAGGCTTCAACTTCTGTCTGTAAAAAGTTGGTGGTTGCAACTTGATTGTTCACCAACACGCTTTTGGACAGCTCGATCTCTCCAGCTTTGTACTGCTTCTCGACCCAGTCTTTGAAGATATAGCAATCCTCGATCGCATGGCTCACTACTCGGTGGTACGGGCAATACAGGGGATTGTCGGTCATTTTTGCTTCTTGGGGTCTTTTCGACTCTGGCAATTGTAGGCCGTTGTTCAAGGCATCTTTAAATATCTTACGGACCTTGTCCCTTCTGAAAGAGTAAACCTTGTTCTTTTTCTCCTCTAGGGAAGTCCCATCTCCTCCCAGCAATGGCTTTCGAGACCGGTTGGTTTTGGATTCGCCCGCCCTTCGCTTTTCTTCATTGTCGGACGCATTGAAGACATTGGTATGCTCCCCTCCGAAAGACGGCGCACGACGTTAGGACTGTCTATGCCTAAGATTCAGGGCAGATGCTATTTGGTTTTATCCGTCTACCTCTCCGAAGATGCCAAGTTGATTTATGGCGCCGTGTATCGAAGGTTTAGACGGATGCGGCCGATGTAGCAGACTTTGTCAGATTCCCCCTCGCTTGAGGGGTTTTTGATTGTGGGGAAGCTCTTCCCTGCAGGCGCAAGCCCCTGCAGTTAATTACGCTACCGCATCGCGGTAGCCACTTTCTCCTTCTCCAGAATTTCACTTCGTGTCGTGTGTGTTTGTTTTGTTTGTGGTTGCCCATGGATTGTATACGGAGACTGAGTAATGCCGTCGCCCGTAGGACGTGGATTAGTCCAAATCCGTATTTACTTAGATTTGGGTTTGGTGTTTTTAGTTTAAGGATACGTTATCCGCGTTGCGGCTAAGATCAACTTAAACGTTCGTTAAGAATACGTTAGTCCTGTTTGAGACAAAGATCGACTTAACGGGGTGATCCATTTAATATATGGCCGTCGGGACTCGTCGCCTCTCTGACATCGTTGAAGGATTACAACGATAGGTGTCAGAGGAGTTCAGAGATGTACCCTTGAACCAAAGTTGATTTGGAGTTTTATAGTCCATTTGAGTGTTTAAGAATACGTTAGCCGCGTTTGGGGCTAAGATCAACTTAAACGGGATCGTTTAGATCCGGCAAAAGAGCATTAGGAGGCTCTGTCATTCCAGTTTAGGAACATGGTGGTCCATATTCTAGTTTAAGGACATGGTGGTCCAATATTAGTTTAAGGACGTTTCGGTCCATCGTTAGTTTAGGGACGTTTCGGTCCGTTATTAGTTTAGGGACGTTTCAGTCCAACGCCAGTTTAGGGACGTAGTGGTCCGTTATTAGTTTAGGGACGTTTCGGTCCGATATTAGTTTAGGGACGTTTCGGTCCAATATTAGTTTAAGGACGTTTCGGTCCACGAGTTTAAGGACCCCGCAGTCCATATGGGTGTGTGGTCGTTGGGACCCGTCACCTCTTTGACGTCGTTGAGGAATTACAACGATGGATGTCAAAGGAGTTCGGAGATGTACCCTCGAACCGGATGTAGATTGATTTAGGAGAGCCAATTTGCTCAGTCAGTTCAATTTAAGGACTTATGGCCACTATTGGACTAAGTCCAGTTGAAAATGTCCAACATTTATTTGCTTTTGCATTGCATTTCTTTTTATTTGGGCAATTTGTTTTGGGCTCTGCCCTTTATAAATGATGCAAAGCATCAATTTCATTTGGGCTCTGCTTTGCAACTTATTTTGGCCTGCTAGGTCTTTTTGATTTGGGCCTGGCCCTTCAAGTAACGCATTGCATTTGTGCAAAGCACCAAGAACCTTTTAGATTCAAAGCACTTTTTATCCCTTGATCTAAATTTGGATCAAAGAAAAACAAGTTTTTCCTTGTTTCAGAGAACCAAAGGTTCATAGCAAGTGCAAGGCATTATTTTTATTATTTTTATTTCTTTATTTATTTGTTGAAGATCACTGATCTTGTTCTTAGATCAATGATCTATTCCTAAGAGAATTTTCTCTTGTTTTAAAGGTTTTTACCTTCTTTTTTGTGTTCTCAAGGAGTTCTCAAGAGTTCTCTTCTCTCTTTTTTTTTTTTAAAACCAGATGTGTGTTTGAAATGAGGTCTGGGGTCTTTTTTATAGTGCTCAAAAATTAGTTAAATTTGTTAAAAAGATCTTTTTCTGAGTGATTTGGGGAATTTTCCCCACCGTTGGATCTTTGATCCAAAGGCCCCTGTTTTACAGAAGAAATCTTCTTGTTTTAACAAGAACAGAAAAAAAATTTCTTTAAATCTTCATTCTGTTTTTTTTTGCGCAACTCTCCAGCGCGAGACACGTGTCGCGCAGTGAAGCGCTTGCGCAACTGCGCAGACACGTGTTGGGCAGTGAAGCGCTTGCGCAGCTGCGCTTGCGCAGCTGCGCAGACACGTGTCTTGCAGTGAAGCGCTTGCGCAACTGCACAGACACGTGTCGCGCAGTGAAGCGCTTGCGCAACAGCGCTTGCGCAGCTGCGCGGACACGTGTCGCGCAGCTGCGCCCTTGCGCAACAATGCTTGCGCAACTGCGCGGACACGTGTCGCGCAGCTGTGCGCTTGCGCAGTTGTGTTTGCGCAACTGCGCAGACACGTGTCACGCAGCGCAGCGCTTGCGCAACTGAGTGTTGCTTATGTTTTTTTAAAAAGCCTTGCTCTGATTGGACGCACTGCCTTGGGCGTTGTGCTGCCGTGTCAACTTCTGACACGTGGGACGTTGCGCGCAGCGCACGGGATCTGAAGCGTTGCTTCAAAATTTGAATTTTTGAAATTCAAACAGAGCCTTGCTCTGATTGGGGGAACAAATGCCCCCCCACCGTTGCGCTCACGTGGCGCACACGTGAGTGCAGCGGTGGCAAAATCCCGACCGTTGGATCATGGAAGTCAGGTGAAGAGGCGCAGGCGCCTATAAATGGGACCCTTGGTCTTTTAATTTCTTTACCGTTTCAAGAACTTTGATTCAGAGCCTTGCTCTTGCTTAAGAACTCTCAGAGCCTTGCTCTTGCTTCTTCCCAAGAACTTTAAAGTTCATAACTTAGAATCACTCTAGGTAAAAATTAATTTAAATTAAATTTAATTAACAGAGCCTTGCTCTTATAGATCTTTGATCTAAAGAAAACCCCTTTGGGGTTTCATCCACAGAGCCTTGCTCTCAAAAATTTACAGAGATCTTGTTCCTGGGTTTTAACCCATGAACAGAGCCTTGCTCATAGATCAAATGGAGAACTCCTAAAAGTTTTCATGGATCTTTAAGATCCTAAAATTTTTCTTTTAATCCTTAGGAGTTATAGTTTTTCATTACTATTACAGAGCTAGGCCTTTTTTAGGAAGTTTTATTCCCTTGAGACCAGAGTTTGACAAATGTCACTCTGTGACAGAGCTTTGCTCTAAAAGAGGAGATTTTCTCCTTGTCTCTAGGGATTTCCCCCAATGAGGATATTCTCTTGGGGATCTTTCTCATTAACTGACAGTCTCATCCAATGATGGGACTGTCTTATTAAGTGATGTACTATCATTTAGATTTTGTGGGTCTCCCGCCTCGGAATTTGAACAGAAGTTCGCTCCGATTAGGGTAAACTGCCGTGACAACTCTTGGAAGTCGAAGAGGCACTTGATGCCTATAAATAGGACCTTTGGTCCCCCCTAGATACTTATCATCTTTCCGATTTCTATTTTCGAAGACTTCAGAGCTTTGTTCTTGCCTTCAAGAACTCCGGTGCCTTGCTCCTCCCTTTTTTTTTCAAAGTTTTTAGGAAAACTTTAGGTAAAATCGATTCTTAGATTAATCTTAACCAGCAGAGCTTTCATTCAGGGGAATTTATCCTTGAACATAGTTTCGCTCTCTAGGAATTTAGTCCTCTATGTGTATTATTGCTTTTCTATTGCTGATCTTCCTGTAATATTTCCTCCAGGCATAATGGCGGCGGTGCATCTATACAGTTTGCATGAGTTTATTACCTACGACGATATCCGCGCTCAGGGTCGTCAACAAAACCAGGAGTTTACAGACGCTGAATGTGCAGAAGTCATGGGTCGTCTGAACGCAAGCGGTGGTTGGCTGTTGCCTCGTCGTTCGGCCCTTTTGAAAGTCGTGTTGGGAGCCATACGGAGAGCACTTCCGGGTCTTCATGAGGCCTTACCGCTCAACGCGCTGGATGATGCCGAAGACAAGGTGCATTCAGTGTACCTGACAGGGCTGATTTCAAAGAAACGACGGAACAGCCTTATTGACATCCTACACCAAGTCTTCCAGCAGACGACGATAGTTGCTGCTTATCAAAGGCCAGGAGGGCTCGCCGATGATCTCGATACAGAGGAGCGAGAAAGACTGCGCATAAGAATAATTAGAAAGGCCAGAAGAACTCTGGATGGCCTTACTTTTGATTTCCTCAATCCGTGCCCCGGATCTGAGGTTATACCGTTGTAATAATTTGAATAATGTTTATTATGCTTGTAAAAGAAATTTTTTTTTTTAGCAGTATGAATGGAAACCCTTCCCTTTTCTATTTCAGCTTGTCTTATTTCTCGTCCTGAGTCTTCTGCCCATGCATAAATGAATGCGTCACACACGCCAGATCAAACGTAGACCGGATATTCTTTCTGTCATCTTTCTCTTTTTTTTTTATTGTCAGCAGGCTGTCTTAATAACCATGGTTGATGGATGTCGAAAACGAGTATTCCGACTTCCTTAGGAAATAGCGATGGCTTAGGCCGCAGGTTATGGTTTGCTGCCTAAGATTTTTCAACTCTATGAGCCGTGAGGGTCTCATAGAGGCTTTTCTCCCTACGGATCGAGAGGATCTCATAGGCGGATTTTCTCCTTAGGAATCGTGAGGATTCCTAAGTGTGGTTTTCTCTTATAAGTCGTAAGGATCCTATAAGAGAATTTTCCCTCTTACGAGTCGAGAGGATTCGTAAGCGGTTGTTTCCCTCCTCGTCGAAATTCGACTTCGGAGAGTGAGACCCGTGAATAGTATGCAAGAGACCAGTTTGGATTGACTTGCAGGGCCCCATTGCTCAAAAAGCAAGCTTTTCAATCCTTGCTGTCTGAGACTTCTTCTTACAAATTGAGACGAATCGGGAATTTGCTCGCGGAGAGGGTAATGGTTCTACGAGTTGACATGAGTCAAGAGGCTCTCGTCACGGAGTGTTTGTATCCGTGAGTCGAGGAGTTTGCTAGGGATTATTTGTTTCCCAAGCTCCAAGGATTATTTGTTTCCTTGGGGTTTGAAACGAGTCGAGAATTCCCACGGGGGCACTGGTGGCACTGCGGGTCGACGCGGATCAGGAGGCTCTCGTCAAGGAGTGTTTGTATCCGTGAGTCGAGGAGTTTGCTAGGGATTATTTGTTTCCCAAGCGCCAAGGATTATTTGTTTCCTTGGGGTTTGAAACGAGTCGAGAATTCCCACGGGGGCACTGGTGGCTCTGCGGGTCGACGCGGATCAGGAGGCTCTCGTCAAGGAGTGTTTGTATCCGTGAGTCGAGGAGTTTGCTAGGGATTATTTGTTTCCCAAGCGCCAAGGATTATTTGTTTCCTTGGGGTTTGAAACGAGTCGAGAATTCCCACGGGGGCACTGGTGGCTCTGCGGGTCGACGCGGATCAGGAGGCTCTCGTCAAGGAGTGTTTGTATCCGTGAGTCGAGGAGTTTGCTAGGGATTATTTGTTTCCCAAGCGCCAAGGATTATTTGTTTCCTTGGGGTTTGAAATGAGTCGAGAATTCCCACGGGGGCACTGGTGGCTCTGCGGGTCGACGCGGATCAGGAGGCTCTCGTCAAGGAGTGTTTGTATCCGTGAGTCGAGGAGTTTGCTAGGGATTATTTGTTTCCCAAGCGCCAAGGATTATTTGTTTCCTTGGGGTTTGAAACGAGTCGAGAATCCCCACGGGGGCACTGGTGGCTCTGCGGGTCGACGCGGATCAGGAAGCTCTCGTCAAGGAGTGTTTGTATCCGTGAGTTGAGGAGTTTGCTAGGGATTATTTGTTTCCCAAGCTCTAAGGATTATTTGTTTCCTTGGGGTTTGAAACGAGTCGAGAATTCCCACGGGGGCACTGGTGGCTCTGCGGGTCGACGCGGATCAGGAAGCTCTTGTCAAGGAGTGTCTGTATCCGTGAGTCGAGGAGTTTGCTAGGGATTATTTGTTTCCCAAGCGCCAAGGATTATTTGTTTCCTTGGGGTTTGAAACGAGTCGAGAATTCCCACGGGGGCACTGGTGGCTCTGCGGGTCGACGCGGATCAGGAGGCTCTCGTCAAGGAGTGTTTGTATCCGTGAGTCGAGGAGTTTGCTAGGGATTATTTGTTTCCCAAGCGCCAAGGATTATTTGTTTCCTTGGGGTTTGAAACGAGACGAGGATTTCCCACGGAGGCACTGGTGGCTCTACGAGTCGACGCGGATCAGGAGGCTCTCGTCAAGGAGTATTTGTATCCGTGAGTCGAGGAGTTTGCTAGGGATTATTTGTTTCCCAAGCGCCAAGGATTATTTGTTTCCTTGGGGTTTGAAACGAGTCGAGGATTTCCCATGGAGGCATTGGTGGCTCTGCGGGTCGACGCGGATCAGGAAGCTCTCGTCAAGGAGTGTTTGTATCCGTGAGTCGAGGAGTTTGCTAGGGATTATTTGTTTCCCAAGCTCTAAGGATTATTTGTTTCCTTGGGGTTTGAAACGAGTCGAGAATTCCCACGGGGGCACCGGTGGCTCTGCGGGTCGACGCGGATCAGGAAGCTCTCGTCAAGGAGTGTTTGTATCCGTGAGTCGAGGAGTTTGCTGGGAGGGTATGGTTCCCTCTTTGTTTATGCCCTTGGATTGTATACAGGGATCGATGTGATCTTAACTGTAGGGCAAAAAGTTTCATTCTTTCATTTTTTTTTTATTCTTTCCGCGATGCTCTATCATTTCAGCTTTTATATCGCGAAGGTCGCGATTGCCCAATCATTTCGGCTATTTTTCACGGTGCCCAATCATTTCGGCTGTTTATTTTATTTTTACTCGCTGCTTTTTATTGCGAGTTGCCCAATCATTTCGGCTATTTCGCATGCATACATTTTACTTGCTGCTTTTTATTGCAAGTTGCCCTATCATTTCGGCTATTTCATATGCATGTGCGGCTTACTGGCTTTTCACCGTAAACCTGAACTTGGACACTGATTTCGGCATCAGCACCGCTACAACTGGGATATTGCCAGGAGTGAATCATCATTTGCTTCTGTTGTTGTCGAACAAAGGAGGCTTAGCGACCAGGGTTAAGGTCCTGTCGACTAAGGCTTTTGACTTCATGAGCTTTAAGGGTCTCACAAAGCTATTTCTCCCTACAAGTCGTGAGGATCTTATAGGTGTATTTTCTCCTTAGGAATCGTGAGGGTTCCTAAGTGTTTTGTTCCTCTGTAAGTCGTAAGGATCCTACAGGAGGGTTTTCTCTTTGTAAATCGAGAGGATTTACAAGGGTTATGCGAACATATCCCCAGTCACGGATGGACCTTGGTTAGGGAAATGTTTATTCGCGCCCGTGGATTGTATACAAGGGTCAGTATTGAGCCACTTGTAGGGCAATATCGGAAGTTGTGGGGGTTGCTTAAGCACAGGTTTAAGTCTCTGTAACTTAAGACTTTCAACTCTTATGAGCCGTGAGGGTCCCATAAGAGAGTTCTCCTTACGAGTCGTGAGGATCTCGTAAGTGTATTTTCTCCTTAGGAATCGTGGGGATCCCTAAGTGTGTTGCTCCCTTATGAGTCGTAAGGATCTCATGCAGGTGGTTTCTCCTTACAAGGTCAAGAGGACCCTATAAGTGTCTTTTAACGAGGTTGCGCCCTTTCAGGTTTTCACAAACACTCACCGGTAGCCCTGCTGTTTTTACTCACGGAGCCCTTTCGGGTTTTCATCCGTGCCCATTTTGCTTATGGACGTACCGCTTTTATTTTCTTCTTTTTTTTTATTTTCTTTTTCCCTCTTTTTTTTTACGAGGTCGCGCCCTTTCGGGTTTTCACGAACACTCGCCGGTAGCCCTGCTGTTTTTACTCACGGAGCCCTTTCGGGTTTTCATCCGTGCCCCTTTTTTGCTTATGGACATACCATTTTTATTTTATTTTATTTTTATATGTTTTTTTTTATATCTCGTCAGCCTAAAGATGCTGTGGTAGTAGTTTAGAGACGTTTCGGTCTGCTATTATTTTAAGGACATTTCGGTCCGTTGTTAGTTTAAGGACATTTCGGTCCGCTATTAGTTTAAGGACATTTCGGTCCGACATTGGGAAGTTGGCTACTGCTTATAAAACTTGAGCTTAGGAAGATAGCGAGCGGACATGGTCGTCGTCATCTATCATTGACCTAGGCTGTGGCTCATTAAGCGTAGTATTTCTTCAGGAAGCGACCGTTTATCGGCCTGAAAGGCCTTTCACCGTGCATGTCCATGAGTAGATAGGCCCCACCCTGGTAAGCTTTATCTATGATGTACGGGCCTTCATAATTTGGCTCGAATTTTCCCCGCTTGGCGCGATTGGGAATCATAGGCCTTTTGACCACTAGCACGAGTTCGCCTTGGTGGAATGTCCTCGGTCGGGTCAATCTTTCGTATGAGCGTGTCATCTTTGCTTTATAGGCTTCCAGATTTTGTTGCGCTATGAGCCTAGTTTCATCAAGGGCGTCGAGCTCCTCAAGCCGAAGGTGAGCATTTTCTTCGTCCGTTAACTCGTGGTGAACTGCCACTCGTAGAGAGGGTAACTCTATCTCGAGAAGGAGTACTGCTTCCGTACCGAACACCAACGCGTACGGCGTTACGTTCGTGGCCGTCTTGAATGTAGTTCGATATGCCCAAAGAGCTTCTTGCAGTCTTTCGTGCCAATCTTTCTTATTTCGGGACACTGTTTTCTTTATAATTTTCGTCAAGGTCTTGTTGAAGGCCTCGGCGAGACCGTTAGCTCGTGGATTATAGACTGAGGAATATCTCCAGTCTATGTTATGCTGCTGTGCGAAGCGGCTGATTTTATGACTTCGGTAGGCTGGCCCGTTATCGGAGATAATCCGCCTCGGAGTTCCAAACCGATATATGACGTGTGTTTTGAAGAAATGGAGGATATTCTCCGTCTTCACTTCTCTTAATGGTACTGCTTCTGCCCACTTAGAGAAGTAGTCAGTCGTCGCTAGGATGAAACGATGTCCTTTAGACGATGCTGGTTCGATGGGGCCGACTATATCAGTCCCTCACATTTCGAATGGCCAGCTAGCTACCGTTGGATGCAATGGATTTGGGTGCTGGTGGATGAAGTCCCCATGAATCTGGCATGAGTGACATTGCTTCGCATATTCGATGCAGTCTTGAATCATCGTGGGCCAGTAATAGCCCATCCGTTTGATCTTCAACTTCATCTTTGGACCTGCTTGGTGAGAACCGCAGATTCCGTCATGAACCTCCTGAACGACTCTTTCCGATTCGTCCGGTCCTAAGCATCTCAGCCACAGAGAATCGAATGACCTCTTGTATAGAGTATCATTGACGAAGGCGAAAGACAGAGCTCGTTTTATGAGTTGATGTCTTGCAGACGCATCTTCGGGCATTTTGTGGGACTTGAAGTAGTCTATAAAGACTTCCCTCCAATCCTCAACCTTCTCATGATCTTTTATTTGCAAGGTCGCTTGTTCAGTCACTCCCTTTTCTTCGGGCGATCCCGGAGGTATTTCTGCAGGGGCGAGCACCCGACGACTTTGTACCATGATTCTAACGTCATCAAGGTTCTCGTCAGCCATTTCTTTAGCAAGTTTGGCCAACGCGTCCGCTTTGCTGTTATCCGCACGTGGTATGCTCTCCAAAGTATAGGAGGGAATTTGGGTTAGCAGTTGTTGCACCTTTTCACCGTATTTTACCAATTCCGGTTTGCATGTTTGGTAATCGCCGTTTACTTGACTAACGACCAGTTGCGAATCTCCGTATATGAGGAGGTTTTCAATTCCCATGTCAATGGCGATCTCGATGCCTGCTATCAGAGCTTCGTATTCGGCTTCGTTGTTTGTCCTCGGTTCCGTCAGGGAGAACGCGTAGCGCATTATCCCCCCTTGTGGAGTTATAAAGATGAGTCCTACCCCCGATTTGATTATAGGGGTACTTTGTTTGCGCTTCTTCACGGAAGATGCTCCGTCAAAATAAAGCTCCCATCGGGTATTATCACCATCGATCGCATCAAACGCATGTTCGTCTGGAAGATCGCAGTTTAAAGGAGAGTCGGCCGGTATCGGGTGCTCAGCAAGGAAGTCGGCGATGGCCTGGCCTTTTACTGCTTTGAGTGGTCGATATGCTATCGAGAACTCCATTAAGAGCAGGGCCCATTTAGCGAGTCGTCCCGTCAATATGGCCTTTGACATTAGATATTTGAGAGGGTCCACCTTTGAAATGAGATGGACTTCATGCGCTAATGCGTAATGTCTAAGCTTTGTTATTGCGAAGATCAACGCCAGGCAGTGTTTTTCAATGGGGGAGTAATTGCTTTCTGCCCCCAGCAGCACTCGACTTAAGTAGTAAAGTGCTCTTTCTTTCCCCTGGTCATTCTCTTGTGCCCATAATGCGCCCAAAGAACCTTCAAGGGCGGCCGTGTAAAGAATGAGAGGCTTTCCCTTCACTGGGGCAACCAACACTGGAGGGTTTTGCAAATACTTCTTGATCTCATCCAGTGCGCCTTGGCATTTGTGATCCCAAACGAATGGGGTTCCCTTCTTCATCAGGTGACTGTAAGGACGGCACTTTCCTGAAAGATTGGCTATAAATCGCCGTATGTATGCGAGCTTCCCTTGGAGAGACCGCAACTGTTTGAGAGTCCTCGGCGGAGGCATTCCCATGATTGCCTTGATCTTGGACGGATCTATCTCGATACCTCGGTGTCGAACGATGAATCCCAGGAATTTGCCCGAGGAAACCCCGAATGCACACTTCAGAGGGTTCATCTTCAAGTTGTATTGTTGAAGACGTTGAAATACGGTCTTCAGATGCTCGAGATGTTCCTCATATGATTTGCTTTTAACAACGAGGTCGTCGATATAGCATTCAACGATTTCGTGTATAAGGTCATCGAAAATCTTCGTCATGGCCCTTTGGTAGGTTGCACCGGCGTTCTTTAAACCGAAGGGCATCACCTTGTAACAGAATATTCCCAAAGGAGTCCGAAAAGCCGTATGTTTCTGGTCTTCAGGATGCATTTTTATTTGATTATATCCTGATGAGCCGTCCATGAATGAGAAAATCTCATGTGTGGACGTATTGTCTATCATCAGTTCGGTGACTGGTACTGGGAAATCATCCTTCGGACAAGCTTTGTTGAGATCCCGAAAGTCCACGCATATGCGCACCGTCCCATTTTTCTTCATCACTGGGACGATATTAGCAATCCATTCAGGGTATTGAACCTCCTGGATAAAGCCGGAGTCTATCAGCTTTTTGACTTCAGCGTTGATGCTCATCTCGAGCTCAAGCCGCATTCTTCTCGGCGCTTGTTTGACTGGCTTGACACTCGGGGATATTGCCAGTCTATGTACAGCAACTTCTGGATCAAGTCCCGGCATCTCGGAATAGTTCCATGCGAAGCAATCTTTATGCTGTACAAGGACGTCCTTTAACGCAGCCACCTTTTCTTCAGACAGCAGCTCGCTGACGAATGTCGGTAGCGGATCGTTTATCGTCCCCAACTCAATTTTCTTGAGGTTATCTGCAGTGGTATGTATTCCGTCCTCCAGTTCTTTCGGAGCTGGGGGAAATTCTGAGATCACCTCATCATTGCTGTTTTCGAGGCACCAGGGAAGGCTGTCCATGTTCTCGGACTCTTCTTGTAGTATCGTTATCATGTGACAGGTACGAATTCGCTTCCAATCCCAATGTGGAACTGGTCTTTCTTTCGTGGCCTTAGGCTCGTGCTTTTGTGGTGGTGCTACCCTCCAGTTGTTGGACAGAGCGAATTTACCAAGCTGATATTGATCTTCGACCCAATTCTTGAAGGTGAAGCAATCTTCAAGAGGATGACCTACTACTCGATGGTAAGAGCAACAGTCCGGGTGTGAGGCTTCGCCTGCTTGTTCAGGGTGTTTAGACACCGGCAGCGTGAGCATCTGATGTTTTAGAGCAAGCTCAAATATCCTCCTTGTCTTATCCCGAGGAAAAGAGTATGCTCGACTCATTTTCTTCATGAGGGATAGATCAATAACGCTCGACTCCCGTTTGCGTGGCTTCTTAGCCCTGCTTTGTTGTTGTTGAGTGCCTTTTTGGCCTTTCGACTTATTTCTGCTTTTGAGCTGAGCCTTCTTTATAACAGGTTGACAAGGAACGGCATTTTCATCCTTTACAGCCTGTTAGAGAAGGCGTTGCGTCTTGGCTTTCTCGTAGATGGCCGTCTCACGGTTGTGATCACCTCGGACTTTTTGACCAGCTTTCTTTATAAGTCTGTCCATTTGTTCCTCGAACGACGGACTGGGCTCTCTTGCATCTGGAACCTTCACTGGCTTAGGATTAGCATCCTCCCATTGAGCATCCGCTTCTTCATCAAGGTCATACACGACGTAGCAGCCGGGTAGTAACTCTCGTTTCTTTGACCGGATGTATCCAAGCCCTCTCGTTTCCATTCTCCCATTAGGCAGTTTGCGTTGAGTCCCGGGAACATTCCAGACCCTGTTATAGAATTTGGCCTCTCTAACGGTCTGTTTGAAGGATATCCCCTGGCGTTTCAGCAGCTTCTTCAAACCCTCTGTATAATATCTGGGAAGACGGATAGGCTGAAGCCTGTCGAGCGCAGGCTCTGGGCCATACCAGATTTCTTTTTTCACCTTGGTTTCTTCAGAGCGGTAAAATAGGATTACCTTCTCGTTTTCTCGCCTGGGAGGGATATAGAATGTCCGCAGCTCTTCTACACTGTAGATATTAAGTGCGTCCAGTTCTTTATGATGTTTAGGCGGCACCATGGCGACTTGCAAACTTTACCCTTCGTCAGCGGAAGCTTGTATTGAAGGTCGAGCAGAGAATACGACATGGACCTCATCCTCCGAGTCACTACCAAAGACCAATGTAGGAGTGGACGGTCCTGGCTTGTTATGTTGGGGCGGACCCGAATAAACGATCTCCTCTTCCTCCTCGGTATCACTGCCGAAGACAGGGATGGTGGCGTTAGTTTTATTTTTTGGCTTGTGACACTTCTCCGTGTCTTCGAAATCCGGCAAGAAGTATTTGGCATCTTCGTATTTGCGGACCTCGTTCACAGAGAACGGGTTCAGTTCTCCCGTCACGGTATACTCGAAACCATCCTTAAAATACTTCATACACTGATGTTGTGTAGAAGGGATGATGTTGTACTCGTGTAACCATGGTCGGCCGAGCAAAGCGTTGTAGCATGTCTTGGCGTCTATGACGTGGAACTTAATGTCCGTGACGAGTAGCCCGAAGCGCAGCGTCAGTATCACAGATCCAAGAGTCTTTGACGATTGGGAGTCGAACCCGGAGATGGTGATCTTGTCTCGAGCAAGGTGCTGAACGCTCATGCAGATTTCCTTCAACACCCGCACGTTGAGTAGGTTAACAGAAGACCCGTTATCGATGAGGATTTTGCCTATCCTTATATCATGGCAGTATCCCGAGACATAGAGAGGGCGATTGTGTTCGCATGTCCCAAGTAGAAGGTCTTCATCACCAAAAGTAACATCAGCCGTGTGTACTTCCTCTAATTCATCCTTCATCTTTTCCTCGGCCAGGCATGTTTGGAATTGTTCCGGGTTTTGGAGTGCCTTAATCAACGCATCTTTCGCCTCTTTTGATAGCAAAAGGACGTCAAGAATGCTGAGCTGTGAGGGCAGCTTCCTCAGATGTGCCAAGACGTTGTAATCCACCTTATTCTTCTTTGGTGGGTTCTTAGCGGTTAACTCTTCCGCAGCTTGGTCATCGAGAGTAATATCCTCAGAGACCTTTTCTTTCCCTTTATCTTTTCTGTTCAAGGGTCCGAGGTTCTTTTCAGGCAGTGTCCGATTCCGCAGCCGGATATTTTCGCAGACCTTCGGTTCTTCTTCTTTTCCTGAAGCGGACTCTTTAAAGAGAGGGGCAAGTTCTAGCTCTTCATCAGAATCACTCCCGAATGTAGGCACTTGTGATCCACCGGTGTTAACCATGCGACAATCGCCAGCAGTTCTTTTAAGCCCTTCGGTCGTATTTCTCTGCTCCTGACGAGTTTTACGTTTTTCCCGCTTAAAGCGTTGTCGATGAGCAACGTATCCTTGCCACCATCTATCGAAAGCTTTGCACTCTTGAGTGGGGTGCGAAATCCTCTGATGATATAAGCAATACGAGGGGTGCGTTTCTACTTCACCGGCGATGTTTCCTTCAGAGGATGGTAGCTTCATACCCATTGATATGGCTTTAGCGAACTTTTTCCTCATCCTGAGTTGGCTTTTGTCGGCAGTGGAGGTGTTTTGCTCCAGCGGGATCGTCTCAGCTCCTTCATCAAGTCGCTGGCGCTTGGCCCTTTCAAATATAGCCGCCTCGTGCTCCCGATCAGCTTTACTTTTCAACCGAGCTTCATTAAGGAGTGCGTCAATTACTTCATCTGATGGTCCCAGAACTTTTGGTTCAGGATCTGCCCCCAGCTTTTCGGTGCAAGGAGTCTCCTCATCGTTCGTGATCGAATGGGAAATCATATGACATCTCGCCACATATTCCTCGGATTCATCCGATGAACTTTCTCCCTCATCTTCTTCTTGAAAGATGTGATTGAGGAACTCTTGGAGCGTAATGGGAGTCCGTGCCTTTTGGTTGTATTCATCCAACGCGTCAATTTGCCTTTGTAAGTCCGTGCGCTTGTCGTCAGGCTTCACGAGCTTCTTAGATTTCTTCTTCTTCTTTTCCGAAGATTTTGACGGTTGGCTGCAAGTGTTTGAGCCGCCACCATCGGTCTTTGGAGTTGGACGTGGCTTCAACATCCCTTCAATGACCTGCGGTTCCAACGGGTTCTTCCACTTGATCGCTGGACATGTCTGAAGATCGTTTAGCATCCTCTTTGTCTTGGCTGATAATACAACCTCCCAAGGAGCTTTTTCAATGACGGAGCATGTTGCCCCCGGCGTATTCGTCCCCTTAGAGGTGTGGGGCTGCGGGGGATTCACCTTCCATTTGTCAGATAACGCGAACTTGCCCTGTCGATACTGATTTTCAAGCCAATTCTTGAAAACGTAGCAATCTTCGATCGGATGGCCTAGTACTCGATGATAAGGGCAGTAATTAGGCTCGTTGACGTCACTTGGTTGCAACGGTCGTTTTGGATCCGGCAGATTTATGAGTCTGTTGCGTAATGCCAGCTCGAATAACCTCCTCGTTTTATCGCGGGGGAAGGAATAAGGACGTCCCATCCTATCCTCAAGGGGTACGTACGGGCGCGTATTGTTTGGACCAGCAACCGGCTTCGAGTCGCTCGGTTGTTGTTGAGCATTAGCGACAACGATCGCTTTTCCCTTTCCTTTGTCATTTCGGGAGTCCAGCTTTGGGAAAGGGGGTTTATGGCCCATCTGGTCCATTTGCGCTAGTTTGTCAATCAAAGCCTGGAAGATAGTCGGCTTGAAGAACATCATAAACTGTGAGATGGTTGCTTGTGGATCAAGGGTTCCAACAAACATTCCCACCGCAGGGGCTTCTTCTATGCGCTGCTCACACTTCGACCATAGATTACGCCACCGTATAGCGTACTGAACCCATGTCTCGCCGGGTTTTACCCTAGCGTTAATCAGTGCCGTCATCGGGGAACGTTCACTGGAACTTGCAAAGCGTTGGGTAAACAGCAGCTCCATTTCCGCGAAGGTTTTAATAGAATCATTAGGGAGTTCAGAGTACCACTCGAACGCCGTATCTGATAGACTTCCAACGAACTGGCGGAGCAAAAGCTTGTCATCGCCGCCGGTGTTACCGCAAAGCGCCCTGAACTGGGCAACATGCTGATGGGGATTGCCGGTCCCCTTGTAGACATGGAACTTGGGAATTGTGTAACCCGGCGGGTACTTGATTTGGTCATACCAGCCTGGATATGGCCGCCCCGTTTTTACGACGTGGCCGGCTGCTTCGGCCGCATGATGAACCCTTATTTGCTGAGCTATGTATTCGTCCAGATCAGTTTTAGAGATTGTATCCTCTTTAGCCGTCGATAGAATGGGCTGAGGATTCGATGTCTCTCCCCTATCGTCTCCAAGGACGATCGAAGGTTCTTCATTCGGGGGATCTTGTTGTATCATCATCCCTATCATGTCCTGGAAGAGGAGGCCCATACGCTGTATGTTGGCCGCTTGTTCAGCAGCCTCTTTGTCCTTCTTTTCCAATATTCGGCGAAGGAACTCATCGTCGGTCTCTTCGTCTCGGCGCTCATCTAAGGATGCTTCAGGGTTTTCTTTTGGCTCTGTAAGCACGGCCATAGCATTCATCATCTCCTGGAGCTTTTGTTGCTGCTCCTGAGCCTTGGTCACTGATCGGGTGAGCGGTCGGTGACCCGTAGAAATGCGGCTTTCCTCCTTTCCAGAAGCCATATAAACCGTATGAACTGTTATGCCCCCTGACTTGGGGCGTTTAGGTTCACCGCTTTTAGACTTTTGCATTGACGCGGGGGTTTTCTCTGGCCTCCTCCTTTTATGGGCCGTTGAGGTTGAAGGAACCATTGTAGGGGGCACCCTAGCAGCTGCTGTCCCCTGCTGTTTAATGGGACAATCCTTGTCTTTTTCCACCTTTTCCTTTTTCTGGCGACGAAAGTGGTCCGGGTCAATCACGGAGTCTTGAACCCTACGCCAAACCTTGTATATTTTTGACGACAGCCGTTAAGGGGGCTGTTCCATCTTTGTCTCTGGAGCTTTGTCTATAGGCGGAGGAGATCTTTTCAATGTAGCGGTTGGAGAGTTCTTCCGTACCCTTCTCAACAGCTCAAAGCTGTTCCCAGTTGGAACAGCAGCGTTGACTTCCACCACTGGAGCCGGTGGAGTTAGCCCTGAAGGAGAGTTGCCCCCTGCCTTCCTCACTCGTTGCCAATGGCGACGTCGTGCACGAAGAGCCATCGGGATTGGTTCGGAATTTGAGATAGTTTCTTTTTGCCCCCTGTTCGAGTGTGGGGTGACTGCTGATGTCAGCCTATCGAAGACTGATGCCTTTTGACCAGCAAAGGCAGGAATGGGAATCGTCAATCTTGCGAAGACCGACTCTCTGATGGGAGAAGCCGCTTTAACAACTTCCTGAGCAGCGGCCGTTGCCCTCTTTAGGACGGCCACTCTATGATTCTGATCCAGCCTGGCGAAAACGGAGGCTGTTGGTTTGGTAACGGGCGACCCGTTGACAGGGGCCGTCGTAGCAGTGAGCCGGTCGAAGGACGACTTCTTGTTCGCCTCTGGTGCAGGTATCGGCATAGAGAAGTTTGTCGGTGGGATCATGGTCCCGAGGAATAAGCCAGTGGTGGCTTGGGCCACCTGGTCTACTGGCAGAGCGAGGACGGAAGCCGCTCGGGGCCCATATGCTACACCTTCCGGTGAGGTGGAGCGTCCGTTACAGTGGCATTTCGAGCAGTTGGTGCAGTTAAAGGCCATTGAATCTTGAGTTCTTCTGTGCCAGGCAAAAGACCAAATATTAGTAACTTGAAATCCGAAGGCAACCATTTAACAAACCGCGATTGGTTCGCGAAGGCGACACACGAAGTGTGGAGTGGAAAGAGGAAGAGGTCCCACCGGGCGTGCCAGAATCTGTTCCCCTCTGAAAGACGGCGCACGACGTTAGGACTGTCTATGCCTGAGATTCGGGGCAGATGCTATTTGGTTTTATCCGTCTACCTCTCCGAAGATGCCAAGTTGATTTATGGCGCCGTGTATCGAAGGCTTAGACGGATGCGGCCGATGTAGCAGACTTTGTCAGATTCCCCCTCGCTTGAGGGGTTTTTGATTGTGGGGACGCTCTTCCCTGCAGGCGCAAGCCCCTGCAGCTAATTACGCTACCGCATCGCGGTAGCCACTTTCTCCTTCTTCAGAATTTCACTTAGTGTCGTGTGTGTTTGTTTTGTTTGTGGTTGCCCGTGGATTGTATACGGAGACTGAGTAATGCCGTCGCCCGTAGGACGTGGATTAGTCCAAATCCGTATTTACTTAGATTTGGGTTTGGTGTTTTTAGTTTAAGGATACGTTAGCCGCGTTGCGGCTAAGATCAACTTAAACGTTCGTTAAGAATACGTTAGTCCTGTTTGAGACTAAGATCGACTTAACGGGGTGATCCATTTAATATATGGCCGTCGGGACTCGTCGCCTCTCTGACATCGTTGAAGGATTACAACGATAGGTGTCAGAGGAGTTCAGAGATGTACCCTTGAACCAAAGTTGATTTGGAGTTTTATAGTCCATTTGAGTGTTTAAGGATACGTTAGCCGCGTTTGGGGCTAAGATCAACTTAAACGGGATCGTTTAGATCCGGCAAAAGAGCATTAGGAGGCTCTGTTGTTCCAGTTTAGGGACATGGTGGTCCATATTCTAGTTTAAGGACATGGTGGTCCAATATTAGTTTAAGGACGTTTCGGTCCATCGTTAGTTTAGGGACGTTTCGGTCCGTTATTAGTTTAGGGACGTTTCAGTCCAACGCCAGTTTAGGGACGTAGTGGTCCGTTATTAGTTTAGGGACGTTTCTGTCCGATATTAGTTTAGGGACGTTTCGGTCCAATATTAGTTTAAGGACGTTTCGGTCCACGAGTTTAAGGACCCCGCAGTCCATATGGGTATGTGGTCGTTGGGACCCGTCACCTCTTTGACGTCGTTGAGGAATTACAACGATGGATATCAAAGGAGTTCGGAGATGTACCCTCGAACCGGATGTAGATTGATTTAGGAGAGCCAATTTGCTCAGTCAGTTCAATTTAAAGACTTATGGCCACTATTGGACTAAGTCCAGTTGAAAATGTCCAACATTTATTTGCTTTTGCATTGCATTTCTTTTTATTTGGGCAATTTGTTTTGGGCTCTGCCATTTATAAATGATGCAAAGCATCAATTTCATTTGGGCTCTGCTTTGCAACTTATTTTGGCCTGCTAGGTCTTTTTGATTTGGGCCTGGCCCTTCAAGTAATGCATTGCATTTGTGCAAAGCACCAAGAACCTTTTAGATTCAAAGCACTTTTTATCCCTTGATCTAAATTTGGATCAAAGAAAAACAAGTTTTTCCTTGTTTCAGAGAACCAAAGGTTCATAGCAAGTGCAAGGCATTATTTTTATTATTTTTATTTCTTTATTTATTTGTTGAAGATCACTGATCTTGTTCTTAGATCAATGATCTATTCCTAAGAGAATTTTCTCTTGTTTTAAAGGTTTTTACCTTCTTTTTTGTGTTCTCAAGGAGTTCTCAAGAGTTCTCTTCTCTCTTTTTTTTTTTAAACCAGATGTGTGTTTGAAATGAAGTCTGGGGTCCTTTTTATAGTGCTCAAAAATTAGTTAAATTTGTTAAAAAGATCTTTTTCTGAGTGATTTGGGGAATTTTCCCCACCGTTGGATCTTTGATCCAAAGGCCCATGTTTTACAGAAGAAATCTTCTTGTTTTAACAAGAACAGAAAAAAAAAATTCTTTAAATCTTCATTCTGTTTTTTTTTTTTGCGCAACTCTCCAGCGCGAGACACGTGTCGCGCAGTGAAGCGCTTGCGCAATTGCGCTTGCGCAACTGCGCAGACACGTGTCGGGCAGTGAAGCGCTTGCGCAGCTGCACTTGCGCAGCTGCGCTTGCGCAGCTGCGCAGACACGTGTCTTGCAGTGAAGCGCTTGCGCAACTGCACAGACACCTGTCGCGCAGTGAAGCGCTTGCGCAACTGCGCTTGCGCAACTACGCGGACACGTGTCGCGCAGCGGCGCCCTTGCGCAACAGTGCTTGCGCAACTGCGCGGACACGTGTCGAACAGTGAAGCGCTTGCGCAACTGCGCGGATACGTGTCGCGCAGCGGTGCGCTTGCGCAACAGTGGTTGCGCAACTGCGCGGACACGTGTCGCGCAACTGCGCGGACACGTGTCGCGCAGCGTTGCGCTTGCGCAGTTGTGCTTGCGCAACTGCGCGGACACGTGTCGCGCAGCGCAGCGCTTGCGCAACTGAGTGTTGCTTATGTTTTTTTAAAAAGCCTTGCTCTGATTGGACGCACTGCCTTGGGCGTTGTGCTGCCGTGTCAACTTCTGACACGTGGCGCGTTGCGCGCAGCGCACGGGATCTGAAGCGTTGCTTCAAAATTTGAATTTTTGAAATTCAAACAGAGCCTTGCTCTGATTGGGGGAACATGGTACTGCTGGAACTCCCGCTTCTACGGTTGTCGTCCCGCTTGCTTTTCCAAGTTTTGTCTCTCTGAGAATCCGGCGGGGACTCTTGCTTTGAGCGTTCCAGCATTTGGACTTTCTTGGTTAGCTCCTGAAATGTCTTGAGGCCCGCCGTACACAAGAATGGGACCATCCAGTTGCTGAGGTTCCCAATGAGAAGGCTGACGGACTGGTCCTGCTCGAGCGGCGGTTCGCACTTGACTGTGAGATTACGCCATCGAGCGATAAAGTCGGTGTTGCTTTCATTCTTCCCCGGCTTGGTCCTCACAAGGTCGGCAATGGAGATTTTATCACTGACACTCATGAACCTTTGCCGAAACAGGGACTCCATTTGGGCAAAGGTAATGACGGACCCGTCCGGTATACTCGCATACCAGTCGAAGGCAACGCCGGTCAGGCTGTTGACAAACTGACGAAGAAGGAGCGCGTCATTGCCCCCTGTATTTCCGCATGATGCTTTTAAGTGGGCGACGTGCTGATTTGCATTCCCCGTTCCATCAAATCTTCCAAACTTAGGAATGACGTAGCCGCTTGGGAACTCAATCAGATCGTACTGCGCGGGATATGGCCGCCCACTACTGTCGATTTCTTTCTGAGCTTCAGCTTCGGCCACCAATGTTTTAACCTTGCTGGTGACCAAATCCATTATCCGATCCTGTGTTAGCGGGAGAGTGCTATCTGGGGCCAAGGCGTCCCCAGAAGCGGAATGTGGCCGGCTTTCATGCGGCTCGACCAGTCTTGGTCCCAAAGGAACAGGCATTGGTTGCCTCGGATTGTCATCACCCGGCTGATTAGTAGCGGCTTGTGCTTGATTGGGAGGCGCTCGAGCAATTTGAGCCGTAAGCTGCATCACCACGTTCGTTAAGTCGTCAATCATTGAATAGAGCTTGGCCATCTCTTTATCTTTGCTCCTGAGCTGTTTTCGAAGCTCTTGAAGCAGCTCTTGCTCCGCAGTCCTGGGGCGGAAAGTCGGCTCTTCTTCGCTGTCCGAGCTTGACTCTGCATGGACCGAGGGTTCTTTCTGCCTATCGTCTTCATCAAGAGGGTTTTCATCATCCAGCGGAGGCGGCTGTTCTTGGAAAGCGGCAGCCACATTCAAGCCAGATTGGACTTGGGATGTGGTGGCCCCATCCTTGCTTTTGCTGCGAAGGTTGTCACTGGGACGCCCGCCTGCCATATAGACCGTATGGACTACATATCCAGCCGTCTTTTTATTATCGGCAGCTGATTTCACGGATCGCTGTCTTGGCCCTCCTGTTTCGGTAGCGGGCAGTCGATTGAAGGCGGATGGCCTGGCCGGATTCTTGAATGGTGCTGGCGCTTCTTTTCTGGATTTTCCCCGCTGCTTTCGTGCGGCACAGAGCGCCCGATAGACTCTTGAAGAGACAGTGTCATACCTTTTCTGTTGGGGCCGGGACACGTCTCTTTGTAGCATTGTTCGGACCGCTGTCTTCTTGATTCTGGCGGTCATGGCATTTTTCTGAACCCACTTCAGAGGCTTGAAGGAATTGCTGATTCTCACGTCCGACTCAGCCGCCGTCGCGGGGCGACCCTGCACTTGGAACTTCACAAAATTCCATTTGGCCGAAGTCCTGGCCCTCTTGTTGGCTCGATACCTGAGCCGCTTCTGCCTTAACTTTTCTGTTCTAAGCACCTGGCAAACTTCGGCTCTTTGGGAAGACGCCGCAGACCTGGCAATGGGAGGATTTGGAGATACACTCAATTGTGCATTTGTTGGAGTCATCGCCTGAGCTCGTCCGCAACATTTGATGTTGCCCTTTGTACCGAAGTTCTTGGCCCCCGTTGAAGCAACAGAGAATCGTTCAGATACCGTCTTAAGTTTCGGTTGTGGTGCCTTGGCGATCACGACATTCAGCCTCTTACCCCTTGAGACCGGCTTGGCCGTCTGTTCCGCCGGGATCTCCGCCAGATGAGCGCTTCCGGCAGGGTAGATGATGACAGAGCCAAACTGGCGGGGCGGTTCCTCCCACTGTCGACTGAGGCTTGCGGGGAGAACCACACGAGCGTTGATCTTGACCACGTACGGAATCGGGGTCGCTTTGGAAGTTGAATTCGTCTTGGGAGACATCGTCGTTGAAAGTTGATTGCTGCACGAAAAGAAACATCATTTCAGTATAGACAATCAATATGTATATTGATTAAGTTCGCATGAATGCTTAACCCGAAATATGGGAAGAGAGATTGGTCCCACCGGGCGTGCCAGAATCTGTAGGGTGTTTTTCGTCACCCCATTGAGATGGGAATACGCGCGCGCTTGTCAGGCGTACTACAGATTCCCCCTGCCTAGGGTAGACTGAGGTTTAATGATTGTGGGGATCCGAATCTCCGGCAGCCGCGGACTAAGCTGCCGTTAATTACCCCTCGCTTTTGGGGCGAGGGAACCTCCGATTAACGGGTTAAACCGGTCATGCGAACTCAATGTGCGGTGTTCGTGTGTTTTGTTTTAAAAGGGGGTTTTGGATATATCGGGAGCCACGCAGAGTTTTTACGGGGGTCCCGCTACCCGGATAGCGGGCTGGGGGTCAAGGGGGCTAGCAGCCCCCTTGCGGGGTTCGGGGCAGCGCCCCGGCCCAAAAAAATTTTTGAGGGGGAAAGTGTCGCGGAGTATGTGTATGTGTACATTTGTATACATATGTATATATATACATGTATATATAAATAAAGGGGAAAAGGACATCCAAAGGATGCGTAGGGCCAGCGCCTAGGCGCTTGAGCGCAAGCGCGCCACGTGTCGGCACGTGGGCGCTCTGCGCTCGAGCGCAGAGTGCTGGAGCGCAACGCGCCACGTGTCGGCACGTGGGCGCTTTGCGCTCGGACGCTGAGCGCTTGGGCGCAAGCGCGCCACGTGTCGGCACGTGGGCGACTTGCGCTCGAGCGCTTGTGCTGGAGCGCAAGAGCGCCACGTGTCGGCACCAGGGCGACTTGCGCTCGAGCGCTTGCGCTGGAGCGCAAGAGCGCCACGTGTCGGCACGGGGGCGACTTGCGCTCGAGCGCTTGCGCTGGAGCGCAAGCGCGCCACGTGTCGGTACGTGGGCGCTTTGCGCTTGAGCGCTGAGCGCTTGAGCGCAAGCGCGCCACGTGTCGGCACGCGGGCGCTCTGCGCTTGAGCGCCGGCGAGAAAAAGACCTAAAAAATTTCTCGGAAGAGAAATCAGAGAGGAGTTGGACTCCTGAGTGGGTTTTTTTTTTAGGGTTAATGGGAGGGGTTCTTCTTCTTCCTCCTCTGTTAGCTGGATCTTGAAGATCAAGAGATATGGGATTTTAAAAATCACTCCTTTTTGAGATCTAATGGAAGATCTGAGTTCCTCTTAATGGGTTTTGTGGTGAAAAACTAATTTGTTTTATAAAAAGGAGAGTAGAACTCTTGATTTAATTCAAGAGAAAAAAGAAGGTTTTGGAACCTTGAAGAAGGAGAAAGATCTCAAATCTGAAACTTTTTTTTTGGAGAGAGAAAAAGTTCTTGGGATATTGCATTATCCTTGCCTTTATAGGCTATACACTTTACACATAGCCCCTTGGGTTTCACAAAATGGCATTTTGCCTATCCCATGGCTCATGTGCTATTTCTTTTTGCACATAAGCCATGGGCTTTACAAAAATTTGGCTTTATGCCTATTTTTCTTACATTTATCCATAAAATAAAATAAAAGAAATACAACAAAATTATTTATTACAAAATTTTTATCTTGGCATGGGGGGAGGCCGGCCGCTTCATGTTCTGGCTCGGCCCGGGCATGGGCCTACTGGATCTGGGCTTGGGCCCACTTGGCTTGTGGTTGACTTTGATTTTGACTTGGTGAACCGGGGTGTAAATTTTTACCCCAACACTCTTTCCCCAAAGAAAGCGCAAATCGTGACGATACATAAGAATGTGTAGAACCGGGATCAAATAAAATATGTGCCTCTAACAAGCATACTGTAAGAGTACCTGTCACGACTGCATTTGATGTCTGGGCAACCTGTGGAGTCAGCGCAAATACCCGTGCCTGGCCCCTGCCCGCATCCTGTCGTCCTCTACCTCTATCTCCTCGACCTCTCTGAGAACGTCCCGCAAAGCCTCGACCTCGTGGTGCAACTGCCTGGCGTGTAGTGCCAACTGGGGGAGGAAGTAAAGCCATCGGCGTAGAAGGTGGAAGGGGTAAAGCATCCTGTGGAGTAACAGTCCCACTATCACGTGTGCATCCTCTAGCCGTATGCCCTGGACGCCCGCAATTATAACATATAAGTGGGGTCCTCTGATCATCGGGGTATGAACTGAACATCTGGCCCTGAGTCCAACCTCGCCCGAAACTGCGGCCTGGAGTATATCTTCCTCTACCTCCACCAAACTGTCTAGCCAGTAGCCCGGTCGGCCTACTCCTCTTTGGCTCCGGAACAACTACTGCCTCTCTCAACCGCTCCTCTACTCGTATTGCTGCATCTATGGCCTGCGCATACGTATCAAAATGCTGGGAGCCGATCGCCAGATATAACTGTGTATCCAGACTCCTTAGGAACCTCTTCTCCCGAAGCTCCTCCGTAGGTACTAAATATGGAGCATAGCGCGACAATTGGGTGAATCGTAAATCATAATCTGCCACCGACATACTTGCCGATTTCCGCAATGCTTCAAAACTGCTAGCTCTAGCGTCCCTCACACTCTGGGGAAGAAATCTGGCAAGAAAGACCGTGGAAAACTCGGTCCACGACATCGGAGGAAGACTCGTGGCTCACCCTCTCTCCATCGACTCACACCACTCCTGTGCAAGTCCCTCCAAACGAAAGCTAGTCAGCTCAACTGACCTCGCATCAGAACATCGCAATAATCTGCCAATCCTCGCCATCCTATCAAGAAAGGACTGAGGATCTTCCGCTACATCGGTCCCCGTAAACACTGGAGGTCTCAATCTCATAAACTCTGCAAGTGATACCTCCATCACTCTCGTATCTACAAGTGCTACCGTCTGCATAGGCTGTACCTCGGACTCTGCTACGGTCGGTGCTGGATCCTATCTCAGTACTCGAGTGGCCTCAGCTAACTGTCCCACCACTCGCTGCAACCCCAACATGCCCTCCTCAATCCTAATCATGCGATCTGGAGGAGGAGGATCAACATGCTCATGCACTGCCGGAACGTCCGGTGTACCAGTCGTCGTCA
Organism: Agapanthus africanus; assembly: GCA_030015575.1. Taxonomy (NCBI): domain Eukaryota; kingdom Viridiplantae; phylum Streptophyta; class Magnoliopsida; order Asparagales; family Amaryllidaceae; genus Agapanthus; species Agapanthus africanus. The sequence goes on from CM057351.1 coordinate 354,674,669, forward strand.
CAGGCGGACTCGCCCTAGCTGCATCTCTGGCTACGGCTCGCCTAGCCCGCGTAGCCATAGCAACTGGAATAAGAAACGAGAGTTGATAAGACGTAGGAATAGGAACAATTAATAACGGAAAATCAACGGAAGAATAGATTAAGATATACATCCTAAGATTGGTTAGGCTGAATACGATAACATAAATATGCCGCGGAACATACGTACGGTACTGCGTTCATCCTACTTCACCTACTCCATCAAACCAAAGGTCATCCTAACTCACGGACTCACGTCAACTTATTGAAATCTCCTACTCAATTCCGTAAGGTCATTCCTAGGCTCTGATACCAACTTTATCACGACCCAAGTTTGGATGTGACCGGCACTTAGATTGTATCATATCTAAAGATATGCACACAGTCCAAGTAAGCCGAAAACCAAGATCAAAATCCTTTTTGCGGAATTCCTTATATAAAATTTTAATTTTTAAGTAAAAATCACATGTTATGAAGTTAAAATATTAAACAATTATAAGGTGTTAAGTTTGGTTGCATCCCTAGTTGGGATCAACAATAACAACAACGGAAAATAAAATCTCAGTATATAGGCATCAATACGAATCTCAGACATAAAGAAATGAAACCACAATTTATAGAACTAAACGATCTCAACTGTCAATAATATACATATCATCTCTCACTCTAACTCATATACAGGTCTGATGGAGATTTTCAAGATACAAAATACAATACCAAAATAGAAGGTTACCACATATGTAACCTACCTATCAAAAGATGGAATAAAGCTGCAACCGTAGATCCGCACCGCAGCGAACCGTCCACTCTACCCCTGCAAGGAACTGTGGCACAACGGGGGTGAGTTGCCAGCTCAGTGAATATAACTAACATATGACGGTTAATAATGTAAATATGATGATCATACTAACAGAATTGTGAACAAGTATAATGTATGATTATATGTGAAAATCAAGAATCTTATAGTCCAAACTGAAATCTCATCATTTATTCCCAAAAAAATTCATTTCCCCGTGTCCATCATCGACACAAAACTTCCATTTCTCACAGACATCATTCCTCGAATGATCCTGACATCAACAAGGTCCACTATGTATCCGACTGTATTCCCCACCGACTCAGTCTGGATAAAACTGTAAATCCGTAACCGTATATCCACCGACTCGGTTCGGAATAATACTATAAGTCTGTAACCGTATATCCACCGACTCGGTTCGGAATAAAACTAATTCATAAAAACATCTCAGGGTGTACATGTCACATCAATCATGAAAATCACTGGATTTATGTAATAGTATTCAAAAACTCAAAACCATAAATCCTCAATACTGCCATTACCTCTTACATCAACATAGAATACTCAGATATTAAACATGATATTGATGATGCAATTTACCACTATTATTGGGGTGTAAGATATGGTATGAATCATTTTAACAATAAGTTTGCTAAGTGTAAAAGTGACATGGTAATATCGACGAGGTGTGTGTAACATATAGATGTGCACGTGGCATGACTCGTCGATACTTGTGTAGTGTTCTAGCAACTAAACAAGTATATATGAATGAGGAATGCATATGGTCAATTTGGTATAACAAAATAACGCATTGATTTAAATAAAACTACGGGCGTAGCACGCCATCTTTACACAATTCCCCGGTAGATGTTTAGTCTACTCACCGGAAACGTCGAATCTATTCAGGAATTGCCAATCACTTCCCTTTCCTCGCTGCCTCCGTAATTCCCGTATTCGAATCTAATATCATAATTTAACATATATAAGAAAACGGCTATTCCGACATGACGGAAATGAAAAACACCCGTTCCTACGTACTAGTTATATAATATACGACTACATCGAGCTATTAAACACTTAACCTTACTGGATTTTAACCCTAACCTGCATCGCTCCAGAATTTAAATCGCGACGTATTTTAACCGTGTTGTATTTGGTGTTTTATGATATCCTTTCCGATATACGCTTCCAGATTCAATCTGAAGTGAAACTAATTTAATTAAACAACACCAAAATAGCCAAAATTATACACTGGAATCTACCTAACAAAGAAAACCCACCTAGCTCCCTACATGGCCGGCGACGCCGGAATTCCCTTTATGGCCGCCGGCCAAAAACCGGCCCCCTGGTTTCGTGGCACTATGGTTTGTTCTAGGTGTTTCCTACATCATTTTAACACTGTTTTGTTAAGTTGATTATCTTCTAAATAAAAGCAGATTTCAACAGAGCTTAATGTTAACCAAAATACGATATTATGTGACTTGGTTCAATTCAACTTAACTAATCTACAGAATTTAAATTACCTACTGTGTTTAAGAATTTTACCCTCCAATTAGCTGTTGGAAAAACCCTCCAAGATGCTAAGTCCCTCCTAGCTTGATGGTGAGGAAAAACCTAGAACATAGCTTCTTTCCTCTTCTTCTTCTTCTTGTTCTTTCTTTTTCTCTTTTATTTTTATTTTGATTTCAGAAATTTCAGAATTCTAAATTAATTATGACCTGAACATAGTTTATATATGGCAATTGAAGTGATAAGGTGAAGGAGGAGGTGGAATCAAGCTAGGTGTGTTGGTTTCATGCAAGTTGGATGTGTGAGATGAGTGTTGTGCATGCAAGCATGAGGTGTACTAGCCTTATCTTCAAATTTTGCCTTAATTTGAAACTAAATTCTGAACTAAAATGAGTTTCCATCCCATTTTCATTTACCCCCTTAACAATTTTCTATTTGCACAAAACTCCTAAACTTTATCTAAAAACCCCTCACAACTTAGTTTATTATAAAACGCACATTTTATTAAAATGAAGCTAAAATAGTCACAAAAACCCTTATAACTTATTTATATTGCATACAAAAAATTTATTTAAATTGTTTTACATAGAACTTATGAAACTTAACCTATTTGTTTTTAACAACTTTGTGATATATCATATTATTATTAAATTAAATTAATTTTATTTATTTCTAAATTTTCAGAATGCTACACTTTGGCATGCTTATTTTATTAGTCACAAAACTTAACCATTCTTCACTTAAGTTTTCTTATGTTGCTCTCTACAACACTCTCATCTTCTCCAGCTTCTCTTCTTCTACCTCAAACCCTAATAGTCTCATGTGTTGAGAAACCTAGGGTTCTTGAGACCAATTAATCCATTGTCTCTCTCTACATCATCTAGGCTACTTGGATTAGCAAACCAAGTGACCTAGTTACCTTGGTTTAGAGGTAAGAGCTCATAGTAGACACTCTCGGGTGGATCATCTTCGGCGTAAGGAAGCCGTTGATCAAGCTCGATCATGGAAACCACTAGGAGCATGCTAAAGGAGAGGAGTGAAGACCCGAAGGACTTGAGCCTCTTGGTATAAACTCCTTTCACAGTAGATAGTTTCTTTTGTAGCTAGTTAGGTTTATGGTAGATCCGGTATAGGGTTATTCTTGCGCCAAGTTTTGATTCGAAGAAAAAAATTTGTTCTGCAAACAGCCACGGATGATTGCCAGGGCGTTAGCATAACCTTTCAAGCCTTACGTGCTAACACGTGAGTGCCTGTATGAAAACCATATAAGCGCTATAACCAAACAGCTAAGAGGCCGAACTAAGTCCCACATGCTAAACACGTGAGGACACCTCCTTACGTAGAATTAAATTCTACTTAATGAACCGATGGATCAAAGAAAAAAATTTGTTCTGCAAACGGCCACGGATGATAGCCAGGGCGTTAGCATAACCTTTCAAGCCTCACGTGCTAACACATGAGCACCTGTATGCAAACCATATAAGCACTACAACCAAACAGCTAAGGGGCCGAACTAAGTCCCACATGCTAAACACGTGAGGACACCTCCTTACGTAGAATTAAATTCTACTTAATGAACCGTTGGATCAAGGATCCAACGGTGATTAAACATAGAATTAATTCTATTAGGAAGAATATTTTCTGTTAAACAGAGAGTTAGTGGATCAAAGATCCAAAATATTTTCTATATGTTTCTAAACAGAGAAAGATTATACTCTGTTAAACTGAGCACCCTTGAATTAAAAATCCAATGGTGATTAATATGTCACCGCTTAATAGAATTTTATTCTGTATATGGGAGAATATCCCCAATCTTGTTAAAAACAAAAACAATATCTTCTGTAAAAAAACAGAAGTCCTTGGATCAAAGATCCAACGGTAGGTAAAATTCCCCAAATCAATTCTGAGACCAATTAAATCAATTAGGATCTCTCAATGAAAGATTTTATCAGAATTAAACAAACTTCTCTCCACTATATAAAGAACCCAAGACTTCAAGTCTCAAAAAAAGAAAGGAAGGAGAAAAAAAGAGAAAAAGAGAAGAAGAAGAAGAAAAAAAGAGAAAGAGAAAAAAATAAAAAGAAAGAAGAGAGAGAACTCCCCAGAGGTTTAAAAAAGAATATACAATGAGCTTTTGAGGAAGAGGAGAATTTAATTCTCAAAGAAAAGACTTGCTTCCTTAAAATACTAGGTAAAAAGAAAACACCTATCCTTTGCCTCTCTAAGGGTTTAACCCTTCATATAAGAACTCGGTTCTTTCCTCTGGTTGAGATCTGTAGAAGCAAATCTTCCCACAAGTTAAGAATTTAAATCTCATCGGGGAGATTTTGCTCTGCAAGATTCGAAACCTAGAGGAAAAAAACTAAGTTATATAAAAAAAGAGAAGAAAAACGGGAACATATATGAATTTAATTCTTCTAAAGAAAAAAAATTAGGGTTTAACCCTATATAAAGAACTTAGTTCTTCAATAAAAAAACAGTGATCTATGATCTCCAAGGCTCAATCGTTGGTGCTTAGCACTATTTCGAATCCTCACATATTTCCCACATGAGTGCTTCAAACGAACAAGGAAAATAACCAAAAATTCCTCACGTGTTTCCCACGTGATTTGTTTAAGAGGAAAATAAGTAAAAGAAAGAGGAAACTACAGCACTCCAACATCAATAAAGAAAAAGGGGACACCCACGTGCTTTGCAGGAGAACTCTAGCCTAGTGCTTAGCACTTATAAAAATGGAGGAAAATAAAACCCAAAGTCCAGCGCCCGTATTTGGGGTGCCTCACATATGTCACGTGAGCGCCATAAAAATCTAGTGTTTAACACTAGTCCAGTGCCCATATTTAGGGTGCCTCACGTATGTCACGTGAACGCCATAAAACTCTAGTGTTTAACACTAGTCCGGTGCCTATATTTGGGATGCCTCACGTGTGTCACGTGAGCGCCATAAAACTCTAGTGTTTAACACTAATCCAGTGCCCACGTGAAACGCACGTGAGCACTGTATTCCTCAGTGCTTAGCACTGTTGGAGACTCAATCTTAGCCCAAATTGGCAAAGTTTCCTGAAATTAGAATTCTTTCATACTAAAACAACCGAGCCCATATTGCTTATGTTTTTCCCAAGCTGTCCTCAGTCTCAAAAATGACTAGTGGTCTCCCATTGATAATATCCCAAATGATATTCATCTTATATCTCCTAAGATAATTTTAGTCTCAAACATGACTAACATTTCTTAGGTCTACAACAGCCCATTTTCCCCTCAAATACGGGATTTGGTTTAAGAGTACATCTCTCCACACCTCTGATATATGTCGTTGTAATTTCTCAACATCTTCAGAGAGGTGGTGGGTCCCGACAACCGACAACTCTTTGGTGCACTTCCAAATTGGTGTGCACACCTCAAATCAGACCGCACCCCAAACTAGGTGCATTCCATATCACCATTTTTCACTCCGTCACGTAACAAATATACGTGTGTGCAAGATAGACAATGGACCGAAATGTCTCTAAACTAATATTCGCCTCCAAAATGGCGATAGCGGACCGAAACGTTCTTAAACTAATATTCGCCTCCAAAATGGTGATAATGGACCGAAACGTCCTTAAACTAAAATAATAGAGCCCAAACGCTCTTTTGTTGGATCCTAAATAAAAATGATCCCGAAATCTCGTTAAGTGGATCTTAATCTCAAATTGGACTAATGTATCCTTAACAAAAACAAATCGAACCCCAAATGCTCACATACATTTAAATCGATCTTAATCTCAAAATAGATTAACGGCCCATAAATAAAAACCCCAAATCTAAGATATATGGATTTGGACTAATCCACTCCCTACGGGCGACAATATAAATTAGTCACCGTATACAATTCACGGGCAACCTAAACAAACAAAAACACACACGACACGAAGTGAACTTCCGAAGCAGGAGAAAGTGGTTATCACGATGCGGTAACGTAATTAACTGTAAGGGCTTACGCCTGCAGGGAAGAGCGTCCCCACAATCAAAAACCCCTCGCAAACGAGGGGTATCTGATGAATTCATGCTACAATGGCCGCATCCGTCCAAACCCCTGATATACGGTGCCATAAATCAACTTGGTATCTTCTGAGAGATGGACGGATAAATCCAAATAGCATCTGCCCCCAAATTCAGGCAGGACGATCCATCCCGGATCGTCCCTGTTTCCGGCGGTGAACAATCTCTAAAGGAAAGCGCCTGTGGGTATGCGCCAGAGACAGGAGCGCCAATGGGCATGCGCCGTGTGGCAAGCACCAGTGGCAGGAGTGCCAGTAGCTAATACGATGAATCCATAAGCGTTCGTGGACATGAACCAGAGGCAGAAACGCTAATAGGTATATGCCACACAGCAAGCACTTGGTGTTTATTTATTAACCCCATGGGCATGTTCCAGAGGTAGATACGCCAAGGGGCATGTGCCACGCGGCAAGAGCCAGCGGCAGAAGCACCAGTGGAATATGCAATAAAAGAACTTAAGTTGTAAGCACCAGTGGCCCAAATACAGGATCTCTGAGCCAGTGGCAAAGCGCCACATGGAAAACATCACCCTATAAGCGCCAATGGTCATGGAAACCCTATATACATGCGCCCAAGCCATATATGCTTGTTTCTTAGTTCCATATTGCCTAAGTTATCTCTCTAAAGCTTAAGCTTCTGGGTCCAGTGCTTAGCACTGTTAGGTTATGTAAAATCCAAAACAAAATGTGGCCTACTGATTAGCACTGTTGGGTAATACTGAGCCCGACATTTAGTCTAAAATTAGACTAACTCCCTGAAGTTTTAAATTTCTTTGATTTTCAAAGGAAAATCAATCATGATCATACATATTTTAACTCGACCTTAATCTAAAATAAGATTAATAGTCCTTAATCACATTTTAAGTCGATCTTAATCTAAAATTAGATTAACGATGATTAAACCTTTTGAGCTGATGGTAGAAATTACCTAATCTCAACCCAGATCTTAGATTTACGGATTTGGACTAATCTGCGCCCTACGGGCACGAAAAAATTAGTCTTCGTATACAATCCAAGGGCAACCCCATAATAAACAATATATAACACGACACAGGGTGGCATACTGGAGAAGGATAAAGTTGTTGATAACGTAATTAACTGCAGGGGATTACGCCTGCAGGAAAAATCGTCCCCATAATAAAAAAACCTCTCAAATAATGGGAAATCTGATAAGTCTGCAAAAACGATCTCATCAATCCAAACCTCCGATAAACGGTGCCATAAATCAACCTGGTATCTTCGGAAAGGTGGATGGATATGTTCCATATAGCATTTGCCCCCAAATTTCGGCAATTGGATTTACCTTATGCCATACATCCTACTGAATTTAGTTGTCATCCGACTGATGGAATAGAATCCCCTTACTTCCTGGTTTCCCCAGCAGGATATAGAAAGTTCTCAGTTCTTTGATTAAATGAGTCTCAAGTGAGCCGAGCTCTTTGAAGCACTTGGACGGAGTCTTGATGATATGCAGGACTTCCTCAGACTCATCGCTTGAATTGCTGCTTTCCGATTCTTGCTTGGAATTTGAGGCGCATTTTTCTTTGAATTCAACACACAGCTCGTCTTCTTCATCTTCGTTGTCACTTCCCAAGTGAAGTGCTCGGGTGCGAGCGGCGACCATGAATTCTTCAAGTTCAGTGTCACTTCCTATATGGGGTACCCAAAGTTGGGCGATAACCACTGCATACTCTGCTTTAATAGGAATTTTAACAATCTCGGCTTTTGCTTTCGACTATTTAGGTTCTTCTTAAAAGTACCTAGCATTTTCATAGCGCACCTCATGAACATCGAAAGGATGAATGTCACCTTTGATGCAGCGTTCTTCATCGTCTTTGACGTATTTCATGCATTGGTGCAGAGTTGACGGCACCATATTATATTCATGCAGCCAGGATCTTCCCAATAACGCCTTGTAGGATGCATCGATATTCAGCACATGGAACTTCGCTTTAGTCTTTAATTTGTTGAACCTCAGCGGCAATATGATCGATCCCAATGTTTTAGAATTTTAGGAATCAAGACCGGAGATGGTAATCTTTTCCCTGGACAAATCCTTGACATCCAAGGCTAAAGACATGAGAGTTCTTATTGTCATCAGGTTCACTGAGGACCCGGGATCAATAAGGATTCTTTTAACCCTCACACCATCGCAGACACCTGTTACATATAGAAGTCTGTTGTGTTCAGGAGTGCCCAGTAGGAGATCTTCTTCACCAAAGCTCATCTCGGCTACATTTGCTTCATACAAGCCTTCTTTCATATTATCTTCTGCGAAGTGGGCTTAAAAGCGTTCCGGATCCTGTAGAGCCACGATCAGTGACTCTCTCAGGTCCTTTGACATAATTAGTGCCTCATTGATGCTTATGAACGCTGGTAGCTTTTTCAGGTGCGACAGTACATTATTGTCGACCATCGGCTTCGTGGAAACTGACTTGGCAACAAGTTCAGGAATGAACCCTTCTTCAATTTCAATATCTTGATCAACGGGTTTCTTTCCCTTATTGATTTTCTTGCCTTTATTTTTATCTTTTGAATTATAGACAGGCAGAGGGAGCTGCTTGCTCCCTCTCAGTACGATGGCGGCCGCTAAAGGATCTTGGCTCCTTTCTTCATATTCAAAGTCGAAGTCGGATTCACTCGCATTGTGGGGTTGTTCGGCAATGGCCCTACACACTTCTTTATTTTTAGCAGACTTCTTTTTCGCCCAGGCTTTCTTTTTCGTGCCCAATGTCAAGGCTTGATTATTTTCCAAAGTGGAAAAAGGGTTATCCCACTTCTCAATCTCTTCAGTTGCTTTTGGTTCAATTATTGTGATAGGACACGTCGTTTCGATCATCCATTTCATTTTTGCTAAACCCTTCCTTTGATAATAGTGTCTTGCATAGATTTTTCTTTCCGTGTTTAACACCGGAATTTCATTACTTTCTGCAACGATAGCATTATTGTCCGGTTCAGGGACATTTTGCAGTGCTCCATGTCAGCTCTCGCATGTTCATATGCATGGTTTTCTATTTCGCTCCTTAGCTCGTAACCGGGATGCCACAGGATGTTCGTCTCTAGTCGTTCGAGCAGAAATACTAGATTCGATATTTTCCTTCAGACTTTGTCCATAGCCTCCTCCTGCAGGTCGCCGACTCTTCGGACTTCAGTTCTTAAGGCAATGGCTTCCTCCTTGCGCGCCTTCAGAGAATTCACAAAGTCGTGGGCCATGGCGCCCAGATATGTAGCCTATGTTTCTAAATTTCTTTTGCTGGAGGATACTTTTTTTTTGCTTAATTTTCTTAAGCCCCTTCTAGCATTTCTGGCTGCGGATCTTTTGGGTAGAAGATTTTCTTTAGCGGAGTAGAAACCATTGTTGTTATCAGTCATGTATTCGTCATTGCGAGCAAAGACATCATTATATTCAGGCTCGTAATTGTCGCTATATGGGGCAGAGTTGTGAAGAGAAGGCCCTTCAGGGCAATCTTCTGATTCCCTGTCAGAAAAATGAACATTATATATCACTCCGCAGACTTCTACTGGAAGTTCAATTGAGTCGTCGTTTTCTTCATGGACCGGCTCCATATTATTCATTCGCCAATACTCTTTTCTAACTTTCCTGATTATAGATTTTCTCTTTCTCGACCTCCTTCGTTTTGATGTTGAAGCAGAGGCTTCATTCGGTTATGACGCAAGGACACGCGCCGATACTTTGCCTTTATCATCTTTCATTCGGGCAATAAGAGCCATTATCCATTCTTCAAGCATCTTGGCCAGATCATAAATCTGCTCCTGGTTACGCTGTATAGCCTCCATTTGAATGTCCGCTATGTTCGTCAAGTTATTTTTCAGCGCATGAACATGCATGTTTAGCAAGGTCGTTCTTTGTCGCATCTCGCTTCTGAAGAAGGCCATGATTTCTGTATCTTCGACTCTCAATGCACTTGAAATCATATCATTCACCTCTTCCCTTAAAAGCGAGGGCGGAGTATCTGCCTGGGGATGCTGCCCTGTAGGCTCTTGGTTGGACCACATGTTTATAACATCACAGGTTTCCACCAGCAATGTTTCATCATCTGATTCGGAGTTAAATTCTTTGTCTTCGAACAGTTGTCGCTTGTAGTCCTCTAAAGTGATCGGAGAGACTGCCCCCTATTCGTACTCCTCTAAAGAATCTAAATACTGGTATATTTCCGACTTGGTCTCTCCGCTCTTTTTCAGTTTCACCGGCTTCTTTGCCTTCTTCTTATTTTCAAAAGTGAAAGGCACCTACACCTTTGGCTTAGAGGTGGAGGGTGCGCCAGTTGGCATGTTGACTGGGCCTCTTCTGGATTTACTTGAGGGTATAGAGGACCCTTCTAAGTGACACCATGAGCCTTATGAAACTATTTTAGCATCTTCTTTGTTTTATAAGACAAGAATGTCTCCCATCTTTCTTTATTGAGTCCGCTCTCTTCCCAGATTAGGTCAATGATAATGCTCATAAGTGTGGTTCCCCAGATCATGACACGTAGAAAGCGATGTGTCATCCACATAAGCCTACTAGATTCCTAAAGGCTATGGAGCTGGAATAGGTATGATGCAATAGGGACATTCCTCAGCGCCTTACCTCCGAGGTAGCACCCATCCTTTTGGAGGCCTCCCTTGAGTATGTTTCCTCTTCGACCAACCACCGGTTAATAGCTCGTCTCCGAGCTATCCTAGGGCTGAGTTTCCTCGGCTTTCTTTGCCACCCCGACCAGCTCAGGAGCTGTAGCATAAAGCCCAAGCTTTCTCGGATTGAGCTTCCTCAACTTCCCTTTACTAAGCTTACTTGCTCGTCTTCGAGATATCCTATGGCTGAGATTCCCCAGCATCCCTGTTTGGTCGGGAGCATGGAGCACAAGCGCCCCCATAATGGCTCCGTGTATCTCGCCACGATGAGATCTCCGCCGCTCCACGTCCCACATCCTACGCTAGCGTATCTCGCCATTAATGAGCGTATATCGCCATTGATGAGCATATCCTACCATCAACATGAACATAATGCAAGGGCGAAACGAATAGCGAGAATCCCGTACCGGCTCGCTCCAATGCGGCCCCTATATAAACTCCACCTCCAGACGATTCAGGTAACTAAAATTGAATCCAATATGCCTCTACTCTGCCCAATTATTCCTCGGTACTTATTTGATCATCGGAGAGTCCTACGGTGGTTTCCCACCCTGAGACTTCCTTTGCAGGTAGCTCGGCGTTAACAATGACCAACAAACCTATTGAAATCCACACGCTCACCCATCACTACAAATCTCCACCGTTCAACCCCGTTGGCCACAAGATCGATAGAGAACAAAATCTGAGGGAGATCTAGACCTCCATCAATTGGCGTCGTCTATGGGAACGCCATTTTCCACCCGAAAAGTTGATCTTCCTCCTTCAATTCGATGACCGGCGATCATCGCAACGAGGATCCTTGCATAAGCCATCTCGTCCTTCATAACGGAGGTGGGGGTGGTTCCATTCCTCCTCCCAACATCGTCAAAGCCTTATCGGCATGGATCGACCGACTGACAGTGATGGTGGATGCGCTCGCTCGTGTCCAAACTGCCGGCCACGCCCGAAAAACCGCCACCCCTGCTCCCCAGAACAACGGCATGCACGAAGCGGTAGAAGGACAGGTTCAGGTCCTTGATCTCGCTCATGCCAATCTCGACGCCATGGAACACCGGCGTGTCTATTCCGGCAGTCGTGACACCCGTATAAGAAATGATTCCATGACTCGTTGGGCACCAGACAGTCCAACACTGAGGTCTCAGGACCAACTAAATTACCACTTCAACGCTCTCCGCACTCCCTCGCCCTTCGAGGCTATGTCGGTCAGGTCACCTGATTCCAGGGAAGACCAACGTCACCGTAATTATCAAGGTCGTGCCCAGGGCGAACGTCGGGGGGAACCATGAAGGGTTCATCCCGAAGAGCTAAGGAACGTAATAGAGCGAAGCCGAAGTCGCTCCATCGCGCAATCCAGAAGCAGAGACAGCAGGCACTCCGATTACGAAGAATTCTCAAGGTACCAGCAACGAATCAAGGTCTTCGAGAAGAAAATCGAGGACATGCGGTTCGCCACCCGTTCACCCGGCGGATCGGCAAAATACTCCACGGATTCTCTCACGAAGCCCTTCACGGAGCAATTACTGAAGGAGCGGGTCTCATCCCGGAACAAACCTCCCAAGGTGGTCCTTTTCCACTGGAAGTCTGACCCAAAAGACCACTTGGACGTGTTTATGGCGGGCATGAGCTTCCAAGATTACTCGGACGCGGCTCAGTGCTGAGTCATCCCCACTACCCTCATCCAGGCCGGGCGAGATTGGTTCCGCGGCCTGACTCCATGTTCGATCTCAACCTTCGACGAGCTAGCTACTCAGTTCCTCGGCCACTTCATCGACAACCGACGACAGAAGAGGACGGTCGACTACCTGTTCACCATAAAGAGCAAGGAGAGATAATCTTTCAAGGGTTACGTCACCCGGTTCTACAACGCTCTCCTGGAAGTACCCGAGCACCGGGACGAGACGGTCATCACCGCCCTGAGGTCTGGTCTTAGGCATAAAGAGTGGCTCCGCTCTTTTCCAAAAGCACAACTTAAGAACTTGGCCGAGGTAAAAGTCTGGACAGAATAGGAAATCCAGCTCGAATTAGAGGTTAATGCTCATCTTTCCCAGGGAAACAGAACAGGCCAAAAGAAAAGGGACCGAGAAGAAGACAAGAAGAAGGCTGATCGGTCGAAACCTTAGACTCCAAGGTTTCACAAGTACACGCCTCGCAATGTCTCGCAGGCCGAGCTGCTAGAAGAGGCGAAGAGCGAAAGATTCTCCAAGCTACCACCGATGACACGAAAGCCGGTCAAGCGACTCCGCAGCCCGTATTGTGCCTATCATCGGACACAAGGACACCCGACCGAGGATTGTAAACAACCGTGCGATTACATCAAGGAGCTGATCCGCTCCGGCCACTTAGCGAAATACCTGCGAGACAAACGCCAAGAAGATAGGGGGAAAGCCGACCAACTTGAAGCCGGAGAGCTGACGATTGGGCAGATCATGGTCATCACCGACTGACCAAAGTCTAAGCAACAAGGGCACCCGCCGTATCCGGTCATTCAATATAGGAGAGTTTAAACCGAATCAACGAATATGTATTTTCTTTAATAAATAAAGATTTTAGCTTCCTTCCAATCTAAACTGCTTCTTTTTGTTTTCGAGCTAAGACGCCCCGCATGGTCAGCGGGTAGCTTCCTGCCCGTCATACAAAGACCGGCCTTTTACTCAAGTAAATGAAGCATGTATATGCCTATAGGTAGCTGACTAAAGCCCTCATCACGAGGCCGCCAAACATCTTCCTGCTCGGTCCATCTACAGCGGGTAGCTTCCTGTCCAACAACGCCGTGGATCCAAAGCCCTCATCATAAGGCCGTCGGGCAGCTTCCTTCCTGGCCCATTCACCGCGGGTAGATTACTGCCAACAACGTTGTGAATCTAAAGCCATCATCACGAGGTAGCCAGATAGCTTCCTGCCCGGCCCATCTACAACAGGTAGCATCCTGCCTAACAATGTCGTAGATCCAAAACCCTCATCACGAGGCCGCCGGGAAGCTTCCTGCTCGGCCCATCCACAGCGGGTAGCTTCCTACCCAACAATACTGTGGATCTAAAACCCTCATCATGAGGCCGCCGGGGAGCTTCATGCTCGGCCCATCCACAGCGGGTAGCTTCCTGCCCAACAATGTTGTGGATCCAAAACCCTCATCACGAGGCCGCCGGGAAGCTTTCTGCTCAGCCCATCCACAGCGGGTAGCTTCCTGCCCAACAATGTCGTAGATCCAAAGCCCTCATCACGAGGCTGCCGGGCAGCTTCCTGCCCGGCCCATTGACAGCGGGTAGCTTCCTGCCCAACAACGCCGTACATCCAAAGCCCTCATCACGAGGCCGCCGATCAGCTTCCTGCCCGGCCCATCCACAGTGGGTGGCTTTCTACCCAACAACACCGTGGATCCAAAACCCTCATCACGAGGCAGACGGGCAGCTTCCTGTCCGGCCCATCCACAGCGGGTAGCTTTCTGCCCAACAACGTCGTGGATCCAAAGCCCTCATTACGAGGCAGCCGGGTAGCTTCCTGTCCGGACCATCCACAACAGGTAACTTCCTGCCCAACAACGTCGTGGATCCAAAGCCCTCATCACGAAGCTGCCGGACAGCTTTCTGTTCGGCCCATCCACAGCGGGTAGCTTTCTGCCCAACAATGCCGTGGATCTAAAGCCCTCATCATGAGGCCGCTGGGCAGCATCCTGCTCGGCCATCCACAGCGGGTAGCTTCCTGCCCAACAATGCCAGGATCCAAAACCTTCATCATAAGGCCGCCGGGCAGTTTCCTGCTCGGCCCATCCACAGCGGGTAGCTTCCTGCCCAATAATGCCGTGAATATAAAGCCCTTATCATGAGGCAGTCAAGCAGCTTCCTGGTCGGCCTATTCACGCAGGTAGCTTCGTGCCCAACAATGTCGTGAATCAAAACCCCTCATCACAGGGTAGCAGAGCAGCTTCCTGCTCGGCCTAAACGGTGGATCCTAAGGCCTTACATTAAACTAGCAGGCAAATCTCTACCCAGCGCGCATACTCGAAGTAGGCAGACTCCTGCGTGGCCTAAGTAAAGAAAGCTCGCATACGGTCGATAGCCGGCCCGACTCTAATTTCACTCGAATCTGAAAAGGGGATATCACCGAGCTTTGCTAAGGTCAGTCCGAGTTCCTAAGAGTTTCCAAGAGAACACTGGTCTATCTACACTTGGAATAATAAACCTAGTGTTCGCTCATCTCATGTTACCCGTCTCTGGGGTGAGGGGCGACTCTGGCCTATCCACACTTGGAAAGGTAAAAATAAGGCGAGACTTTCCAATCAGAAGCATCACCGACGAGCAAAAATATTTCATTAATTTCAAAATTATGTACAAGGTATTATGAGCTCCTCAGCTGTACAAAATTGCCCGAAGGCTTACAAAAAAAGAGAGCAGGGAGAGCGGTGACTTCAAGTCATCTTTTCGGCCAAGGTCTCCTCGCCGTCCACCAGCTTGACGCCTCCGCCAACCTGCTCGCTTATGCCCGCCTGCTCGGTGCCTCCGTCCTTTGGCTCTTCCTCTATGAAGGGGTACCTCATATGGAGCTCCCAATCATCAAACATGGGCATCGTCTCCTTAATGGCATCGAAAGTGTTATGCCACCCAACGGTCGTAGAGTCAGCAAGGTCGACGTAGAACTGGTTAGACATCTTGTGTTCCTCCACAGCCTTCTCCGCCCACTCTTCGGCCCTTTTCGCTGCCTCGTTGGCCGTCCGGGCATCTCCTTTGAACGAGTCTCTTTGCTTCCTCATGGCATCAAAGAGCTCGTTGACGTCACCAACCTGTACCTGGAGGGCCTGGTTAGACTCGGTCAGGGTCCGGTAGGACTCTTTCAGCCTCGTGTCATTCACACCCTCTGAGACCGGTCTCAACTCGAGGGAGGCGGCGTTATCCACGGCCTCCTAGCAAAGAGCTCTTCCTCATGTGAAGAATTCTCCCTGGCCTTTTCTAGCGTCGGGGAGACTTCCTCAACCTCCATGGAGGCTAAGAGGGCGCAGTGTTGAAGGACCTGAAAAAAGGGGCAAACAACATTCGTCAAGGACAGAACAGGGGAAAAATAACTTGGAAATTTGCGGAAAGATCACCAACCTGGACAGCCTCCTGAGCTATCGACACAACCTGGGCCTTTATGGTGCCCCGAGGTATCTTGGCCCCCGCCGCTTTCTCTATATCCACCAGCAAGCTGTCGGCCACGAAAAGCCCCGACGGCACCTCGATGCAGAAGTCACCGTCCTATACAAGTATCCCGGCCGGAGGCGGTCGGGAAACCACCTTTTTGAGCCTCTTGGTAGGAGACTCGGCGGAGGAAGGCGCCTCCGGCCTCACCCGGGGAACCTGTTCCCGGGCTTATTTCTACCCTCCGCTCCTGCGCTCCTCAGGGGCAGGCGGAGCGGCGACGACCTTTGCTGAGGGACCCTGGTGGGGAGCCACGATCGGCACTAGCTTAGACGAGTTGCCACTGCCGCCCTTCCTTCTCTGTACCTTAGCAGCTAAGGCGGCCATTATTTTCAACCGGTCAATGGGCTCTGCGGAAGGAAACAAAAAGGGTTAGTGACAGAAGTTGCAAAATATACCATGTCTAAATTGATCGACTAAGACCCAACTTACCTATAAAGCATGCGAGACTGAGTCCCGCCCAGCTCAAGGCCTGCTCGGAAAGCAAGGCGTCGGCATACTGGATCGGCTCCCATCGGGATACGACCCCCGCCTACGGGGCATTGGACTGCTTAGCCTTCGGACAATCTGCCTTATGCCATTTAGTGGGCACCGACCACTCCTCTCCCTTCGGAGGACCGACGAAGACGAACTTCTCCTTCTACTCATGGATGGAAGAAGGGACGACCACTACCCCTGACCTGGCCGCCCTATCCTTATACTTTTTAAAGGAGAAGTAGACCCAACTCGGCTCATCCTTACGAGTACCTGGATGGTTCTTATAGCAGAGAAAGGACAGAAGAAGACCTAAGCTAAAGGGGATCTGTTCAATTTTAAGCCGGACCAGGAATTTGAGGAGAATCCTCCACGAGTTCGGTGCTGGCTGGCTCGGGACGAGTTGGAAACAATGAAGGATGGCACAAATCTCGGGTGAAAAGGGTAGATGCATCCCTGCTCGGAACGCTTCCAAGTACAAAGCAATCTCATTACCCTATACCTGGTCTACCCAGTCACCTTTCCTGGCCAAACGGAGCGTGTAACAGAGGGAATATGGAAACGAGCCCGGATGTCGGAAAGCTCGTACGACCTATTCAGCATCAAGGCAGCGTCATGAGTATTCTCGATACGCACCTTGGGGGTTTTCTTGGCCCCTCGATGACGGGGAACAATGGAATCGCCACCCCTTAGGGGCGAACCCGACTCGGAGTAAGAAGAACTTCCTCAGCTATCAGAAGCCGAGGAAGACCCACTAGACTCGGCTTCAGAGACCGAAGTCTCATCGCCTGACTCTACCTTAACTACATCTATTAGAGGATCAGAGGAAGATATCTGACCTGATTCAAGGGAAGAGGAGTTGAAGAAGGATTTAGAATGGGGATCTGACCTAAGAGCGGGAGCGCCGAGCAATCCATAGACGTCAAAAGGCAGACGAAGCAAAGGTGTTTCCTAGGGATAGGTATCCCCTATTTATACACTCAACAAAGGCCATCTAGCAGCCCAAATCTGCTCCCGCCAAAGCGAGGCGTCGCGCCCGATGGTCCCGATGGTGCCATGCGGTAGCCAAACATTAGGCGCTTTCCCCTCGCACGGATCCAACCGGCGGACGCGATGTCTCACAATCCTCCATCCGATTACGGCCACGTGGCATGAAATCAATGGCCCGAACAGGCGAAGTGGCGTCTCCATGATGGCACCGCCCTCTTAGTGATCCACTGACGTCATCAAGGATACGCGTGAAATTAAGGCACACGGTAAAATGACACGTGGACTTAGAGATCGAAAAGACACAACCGCCAAACACCATGTCATTTCTGTACAATCCACCGCAAAGAATCCTCGGAACCAAGTTGAACAAAGAAAATCGAGCAGACCACTCTCGACCCGACCCATAAATAGGTCGGAATGAGAGTGGGGGTTAATGATGATACTCATAAGTAGGAATTCCCCAGATCACGACACGTAGCAGATGATGTGTCGTCCACGTAAGCCCACTAGATTCTTGTAGGCTATGGAGCTGAAATAGGTATGATGCAATGGGGGCATTCCTCGGTGCCTCGCCTCCAAGGTAACACCCGGCCTTTTGGAAGCCTCTCATGAGTACATTCCCTCTTCGCCTAACCACCGGCCTATAGCTCATCTCTGAGCAATCATAAAAGCTAAGCTTCCTCAGCCCTTTGGCCGTCCCGACCAGCTTAAGAGCGATAGCACAAAGCCCGAGCTTTCTCGGATTGAGCTTCCTCAACTTCCCCTTACCAAGCTTCCTCACTCGTCTTTAAGCTACCTTATAGCTGAGATTCCTCAGCATCCCTGTTCGGCCGGGAGCATGGAGCACGAGCACCCCCGTAACGGCTCTGTATATCTCGCCGCGACAAGATCTCCGCCGCTCCACATCCCACATCCCACGCCAGCGTATCTCGCCATTAACGAGCGTATATTGCCATTAACGAGCATATCCCACTATCAACATGAACGTGATGCAGGGGCAAAACGAACGGCGAGAATCTCGCACCGGCTTGCTCCAATGCGACACCTATATAAACCCCTCCTCCGAACGATTCAGGTAACTCGAATTGAATCCAATACACCGCTACACTGCCCAATTATTTCTCGGTACTTGATCGTCGGAGGGTCCTACGGTGGTTTCCCACCCCGGGACTTTTATTGCAGGTAGCTTGGCATCGACAACGACCAACAAACCCATTGAGATCCACACGCTCAACTTTCCACAACTGTAACACCCTAGTACATATATACTATATATTTTGGGTATTTTAAAATCTTGCGGTAAAATTCTTTACTATTGTTGCTATTGGGTTGCGAATGATGCAATTGGTAGCTGTGTTCATTATCCGATCCGGCCCGCATGTTTGAAACCCGATATGGTTCAAGGTTATATCAAATAGTTGCTAGTGCAGTGTATCCATACAAATTTAGAATATATATATACACATATAATATATTTTAAGCTCTACATATCTCTTTATAATACAATATAAAAACAAAATAATATTTTTCCCATCTAGCCTTGCATGGCAAAGTACCCCATATCAGGTGGTTGCGCCCATATATCATGTTCATATTCTAAGAGTTAGAAAGACATATTATTGGACCGCTACGTATATTTATGCAGACTTTATTTGGGGGTATATGTTTTTAATTACAGACATTTGCATTATGGTTAAAATCCTTACATATATTCTTTATATTTAAAAACTAGATTTTTAGAGGGATACAGGTAATATCCGGAGCAATCTGGTATTATTTATAAAATCCTACCACCATATATATATATTGCCATTTATATAATATTTATATATATATATATTGCCATTTATATATATATATATATATATATATAATATTTTCTTATAACTAATATATATATATATATAACAATTCAATGTATATATATAAATTATATTATATATTTAATTTTAATTATTAAAACACTCTCTCTAACTCTCTCTCTCTCTCTGCCTCTCTCTCTTTATCTCCGTCCCCACCTCCCTCCCTATATATATATATATATATATATATATATATATATATATATATATATATATATATATATATATATTATAAAAACGCTCTCGCGCGTTCTCTCTCTCTCTTCCCTCGTTTTCATTCTCGTCTTCTTCACCTCTCGCTCATGCCGAACCCTAAACCCACGCTGCTCCCTCTCGTCACCGCCCCTCTCGTCGTCGCCATCTCTATCTCCTCGCCTCCCCTTCACCGTCAGCACCTCCTCCTCTTTCCCCAAGACCTCGACTGAAGACCACTTAACCCGACCCCGACGCCAGTACCCACCTTCAACCTTCCCTTGTCGTCGACCTCACCGGAACCCGACCACCACCCTCACCCTCCATCACCTCCTCGTCTCGTCGGCAACCCCAGAGCACCCACACCACACCTTCCCCTCCTCCTGCTCATCCCCGATCACATCAACCCCATCGGCTATAACCCCTCGCCAGCCCAAATGCCGACCATCAACGGCGCCGAGTGCTAGAGCTTCTGGAGAGCTTGCACCTACGGAGTCGTCGCCGCTTCCTCTTCTGCTATCTAAGCGCCATTGGAATCGTCGAATTTCGACCGAGCTCGCGTTCACCCGAAGTTTCTGCACTCCAATGCGACGCCGCATAAGTGGGCTTTCGGAGCTTTAGCTGAACTTCTTGACAATGCTGTCAATGAGATTTGTAATGGCGCAACATTTGTAATGGTGGATAAAATCAGCAATCCAAGAGATAATGGCCCTGTGTTACTTTTTCAAGATGACGGTGGAAGAATGGATCCTGAAGGTATACGGTGCTGCATGAGCTTAGGGTTTTCAAACAAGAAGTCAAAGACAACCATAGGACAATGCAGTAATGGCTTCAAGACCGGTACTAGGAGATTAGGTGCCGATGCAATTGTGTTCAGCCGTGCAAATCGTAGAGGTTCGCCGGAGTTGTTCACCACCGACGAGCACGATCCTGACGACCCAGTCACCATCGTCGTGTAGTCCAGTTACCACATCACCCAGTTGCTCAGCCAAGTCAAGTCCTGTGTACGTGAGTTTTGCATCCTAACGTTATTCGGCGTCGAAACGTGATATCTGTATCTCGACGTGAGATTCGATCAGGCAAGTTCTAAACTTGCAACATACTATTTTGTTTATATCAATATTTATATGAGTAATTATAATACATGTGTTTTACTATTCAGCAAATATTATCGATTTACAGTTTTATATTATCAGTTTGTATCCGTACCGATAATGGTTTATCTACGTGCATGCCGGATCATCACAATATTATCATACTACTATATCAGTTTAGTAATATTTATCCAGATTTCCATATACCTGGTAACAGACGTAAAACGGTTATTACAGATAGATACATATGCATCCTGGTATTAGTTATGGTTACCGTGTTTCGATATTGGTTACAGTTTTACACTTGGTATCTATTTTGGTTAAAATATATTGCATGACATGTTCACGACCCATTACCAGACTTGTTGCTTGGATTTTTTACTAGTGCCGACAATCCTGATTTATTGTCCTGACAGACGTGACTTGTTGTCTACATAGACAAGATTTGTACCTGCTTGATCATGTGTTGGCATTAGATTCATTTCATCAATACCCGACTTGAACACAAAATCTGGGGGTAAGGGGAAATCAACAATGAAACCTGACTTGTAACTCAACAGTTTGATACTTTCAGATACTGATCAATCTATACGGGCTTGGTTGGTCCCGGAATGATGTTGCTGACATCATTCGTCTGTACATGTTACCTGCTTTACTGCTTAGCGGCACGTCTCGGATTCAGCCCCGAGAGTCTTGACCGTGGTCCCGGGCACGCACGGGATACTATTGAGTTATATTGATGATTCCATTAAATTGATTTCAAAAACTTGTAGAATAAATAACCTAGAAGCACAGACTCTAGCATTCACATCACATACCTATACATCACTGTTTTATACCTGTGTTTATTATTCATACTCATGTTTAATTATAGCATCATATCTTGGTTATTACTATTATTTTGGTATTTCTGACGCACTGACATCTAGGTTTTGCATGGCCCAGTTCCTCTAACATTGTCGCAGTCAGATCAGGAGTATTTTAGCAAGCAAGCCAAGCAATGAGGAGCTAGATGTTTAGTTTTAGAGATACTTAGTTTATTTATTTCTGTAGTTTTATTTTATCGATGTGAGTCCATAAGGGACGTGATTCAAATATTATTTTTATTGGATCTTGATTCGTTTCCACTATATATATTTCTTGACTTTTATTTACTATGGCAGATGGACATGTGTTAGCAAGATTTTATTTTACTGTTCTTGATATCCGATTGACAGCCGTAATATAACTATGGAGGGATTATTCCTAGCAATAGGTACCATGGTTGGTTCTGTCACGTGTCGTGTTTACGTATTTTGGGAAGCAGGGCGTGACAACAACAAATCTCAACCGTTCCGTCCCACCAGCCACAAGATCGATGAAGAACAACATCTGAGAGAGATTCCGACCTCCATCACCTCTTGATACAGGAGGTCCATTACTTTAGTTGAAATAATGAAAAATCATTTCATTTTCTTAATATAAACCTAGCCTTAGCCATATGGTTTTTCTATAATAATAATATAAAAAAAAGAATACATCGCAAAAAATTATTCCTAAAGTCAAGAACCAGAAGGATTGTGGTTTACATTTATAGCTTTTACGCAATTTTGTCTAGTATATATTTTTCCTAATCTTATATCCAAGGATTAATTATATGTACTTAACAGCTCACGTTAATTACTGAGTTTTTCTCCTCCTCAAATAAAGATCAATAATAAAGGATGGCCTTAATTATAAGAAAGCTTTTCTTTTTCTATATTCAATCTCCAGAACTTAGCAAATTCTAAATACAACTTTTAGAACTTACTATTCCTAAATGGCAAAAAGGGGATGTAGTGTCTCTGCAGCCCCCGTCTACAGTGCCCCCTCACATTGGAAGGGCACTTTTACGGAAAATCCTCTAGAAGTGCCCCCTCAATCCAAGGGATTTTCCGTAAAAGTGCCCCCCAATGTGAGGGGGCACTGTAGGATGTGAGCTGTAGGGACACCGCAGACCCCGCAACCTCTTTCTAAATATAACCTTAAAACTTTCTGGTTAATAAGACCCTCTGTAAGCTTAACCTGAGTTAATTCTCTCAACTAAACTTTCTTTTTAACTCTCTAATTAAGTGTGAAGAATTCTCCTACTTCCTTTAAACACCTTAATTTATTTCTCTGAAATGAATCTCATCCTCGTGATAATGCACTCTCAAAACTTTACAGGCTCGTATAATATAACATTTTGAAAATTAAAAATATTATTTTATAATTTAAGTATGGATATTATGAGTTTTAGAAAATAATATCATGTATGTATTTTGGGTTTTCGGATCGGTATCCGTAAAAATATAATTATTTTAGGAAAAATGAAAAATATGAAATATTCTAAAGATGGCGTGTATTTTGTTTTGAGAAAAGATATGTGATTTAAATGAATTGTGCATGTTTTATATAGTTTTGTGAGAGAGAGGGAGATATGTTAGCTTATCTTATACCCTCATGCACACCACAACACCTCAAAAATATCCTATCATAATATCTAGCATGGATCGTTCTCTCATTACCCTCTCATCTCATTATCTTCATCTCCTTTCATTTTATCTACACAAATATCTCTAATTCCCATAAACCCTCATCCAAACCCTAGCCTTCCTTCAACAAATCACCATGGATCTTGATGGTTCATCCACACAAATGGATCGAGACATCAAGCTAGACCAATAACTTCTCAAAGATCTTCACCTAGTCATCTCTTATGCTTGGATCCCTCTTCTCTTTACAATATGAGGTAAAAAATCCTTTTTTTTTATTCATGTTGTTGTGTCTTGCCTACTGGTTGGGTTTAGTTGTTGATCACTACTTGTTAGAGGGAGAGAGTGGTATTTTGATACTTGGAGATTAAGTTTTGAACGTGTTTTAAGTTTTAAAGTATGGTTTTCATGAAGTTTTTGATGTTAGAATTGAATCTGGAGTAAGTAGGGTTCTCTGAAAATTATTTAGCGGGTACTGTGATATACTAGGACCAGTAGAAGACTATCTTAGAAGCCTGAGCCCCTAACCCCTAGTTCTGGCCATAGATTTAATGCATTCGACCGCAATTTGCAGCCCCACTTTTGAATTAGGTCTTGGTTTTTGGTCTGTAGCTTCATCTTGTGGTAATTAAGCCACTGTATTGGGGTTTTTGTTCCAGATTTCATATAGAGAAATCTGGGAGTGTTTTAATATGGTTTTGGCGATATTTTTCGGTTTTTAAAACTTGGTTTTTGTATTTCTTTATCTCGACTTGATCGTTCGACGTTTATACGTCGACGTCAGGGGTATTTGATCCTTTTTAGCGTAAGTGAGCCATAGGTTCTAACCTATGTGCGTTTCGCTCGTTGTATCGTTTTCGATTTGGATATTTATACCATTGTGTCATGATTTCGATTGTAGGTATGGTCGCGGGAATTTCCGAGACGGTGAGGCGATCGTGGGTTTCGACTAGCTCGAGACGTTGGTGGGTAAATTTATATTTACGGGGGAAGTTGGGTGGATGGCGTACAGTACCCCCGCAACCAATTAACTAAGATATCTATACAATATATCTAGGCTAGTGTTATGTTAGATAACTTAGTTTATAACTAAGTTAGTATATAGTTTGTATCTAGTAGGATATATGTATGCGTGGATATATAGTTATATGTGATTATTGTGATATGCGTACGCAACTATAGATCCGTACGATATCAATTGGGATATTGTTATGATGAGAATAGCTTGCTGGATACGGCCGATATGTATTTGACTCGCAAAGTCCTACTATATCCCGATTGGGATATTATTATATTTGTTGAGCTATACTCTTTTAAAAACTAATGATCCGGTTCCTACTTTTAAATGGTAATATCAAAGATGTACTGCAAATTTCAAAAAACACTGTAGCCTCCTTATTTATAAAACAACATTTCGTTCTATTTTAAACTATAACGGTATAGCTCATAAAATTTAGCTACGTTTAACGATTATTCACGTTACGATTAAGATAACTTTTTTATACGCCCGCGTTTCGATTACCTTTTATATATGCTAGTTGCGTTATTATTCTCATACGAACACACTAATAGAACACTGCACAACTACCAATAATTGCTATGTTGCACAAATCACAGACGTGCATGTTATATTACACCTCATTGGTACTGCCATGACACTGTAGGATTTCCACGCTTGTTATCGTTAATGTTATTATATGAATGCGATAATTGACATATCCATGTGATAGCGCGATGTTCGAACACCTTTGATAGAACACTTGCACAAATACAAATGATTGCCATGTGATACAAGCATGGACATATATGCTACACAACACATCATTAGTGTTGCCATGACACAATAGGACTGCCATATTTACTTGTGTTCTAAATATCCATGATAGATGTGATGATACCTATAATGATTTTGATATATGAATACCATCATTACGGATATTCATATATGATTGTTGCCAATATGACAAAGATGATATATATGTTACATTTTTATGAACTCGAGACAGATTATATATGTGTTCTTCTGAACTTGTTATTTTCTATGGATTTGAAAATCCGCGGTGGGATTTATAAAAATTGTGAATGTTTTTAAATGAGATTTTCTCGTGATATGATAATTTAGCGTCCACCATGAGTTTTGGTTTTTATGATGAGATATCTGAATCGAGAGAGGGGTAAACCGATTACGGATACATGGTGGACCCGATACGACACCAAGGGGCAGGAAGTCCGTAAGAAGGTACGGGGATCCTAGCGAGGTGGATCGATACCGGAGAGAGTATTAGAGCGCGGCGGATATCCGGGAGATACCGACCGAGGCTATTGATATCGGGAGAGGACCGGTCTGACAAGACGGTGTCTATGATATCTGGATTTATGTGTCGATGATAGACACGAGATTTATGACGATTTTGAGTGTCGGTGATGGACACTCGGTGGATGCTGAGTTTGAATATCGATGTTAGACATTCCTATGTTGATATTTGGCGCGATCCGTCGAAATGCGCTGTTATAAATTATGCTATATGGTAGCCGAGCAGGACTGATCCATGGGACAGTACCTGAATACTAGTTCACATATAAATGCACATAAAGAGGTTTCCAATTGAGCTGTAATCTGACTATTTTGACATGTCTGGGACGACATAAGAAACTTTTAAAACGGAAACCCTCTTAAAACTCATTTCTAAAAAAGCGAGACTTATACTTTAAACAAAACACATATAATACTTCATAAAACTACGGCTGTTACTTGTGCCGTGATATACATATCATACGGCTATTATGAAAGAGTTTTACATACAACTTTCGGCTACTTTATAGGCTTGTACATGGATGCATGTTATATATATATATATATATATACACGCTTATAGTACTTGTACATGATACATATTTTAGTTCAGGATATGATAGTATTATACTTTATGATCTTGGTAGATCGTTATGCATTTCGATTTCTATCTTGCGATATACTTTTATTCATTGAGTTGGCAACTCGCCCCCGTTGTGCCCCAGTTTCTTGTAGGATTGACCGCACGGATCAATAGCGGCTTGCCGGCACATTTCTTATTTCGGTGATTGCTTTGATAGGTGGGTTACATGTTGGATGGTAACCACCCATTATATATGTATATTCTTTTGGATCTAATTAAAAAACTATATCGACCTAAACTTGTATATTTGTGGACTTAGAAGCGAGACTTGGATATTATGTGTTTTTGGGCGTCACACTCGTTTGGAATCGACTTTATATTGTTGTTAGTTATATTTCGCTTTCTATTTCTTTACCTTGGGCGTCGTATATTATCTGCGTGGTTGCTCCGCCGTTTGGGTGTGGAAGCTAGCTTCCGTTGGGAATGCTTTATATATATTATGCTTTATATGTGATTTTATTCAAAATTTACAAAGAAGATGCTGCCCAATTTTCAAACGACGTAGGCGTTTTCAAACAAACTTATTTATACCTTAAAAAGAAACTTGATTCTATTTAGTAACTCTTTTTAAAACTTCACCTCCACTATTTCTTTAAAAATGTTTAAATTCCGGGTTTTTGGCTTATTTGAATCGCGTCGACGTCTTTTGACGTCGCGTGATCTAAATGCCGGTCATATGCCGTTTTCGGGTCGTGATATATAAGCTATCAAAAATCACTTGCCCTAACCTTAAGTATGGATTAATGGTATATTTTTAATTTATACAATGTGTTGTTATTTGATATTATATGGTTTTTTATGGTGCACTAACTAGTTTAAGTTAGTATATTTTTATTTTGATTTCACTTAATATCAATGTCTAGGGTTATTTCCTCCCTAGTTTATACAATCTAAATTTTCTTTTTTGACTTAACTATATAACCATCATGTCCAGGGTTTTTCTTTCCTTTGATTTCCATCAAGACAATTTTCATGTTTTTCTTATGATTCATTAAATATAATATTTGAATTTATATTTTCTCAATTCATGCAATCTGACTACAAGAAGAGCATTGGATGAAGGGCTATATATGTCATTGTAACCCTAAATTGCTAGTAGTAATGGTTTGATGGGCTTACGATAATATTTAACCATAGAGGTTTTTCTAGTTTAGTTGTAAGTTTCAGGAGTTGAGTGTAGATATATATAATAAGTTTTATGGATTGTATTTAGAATAAGCTAAGTTTTGGGGATTAAATATAGAGACGGCTATAAATGTGCCTGATGAAGGGTGGAATCTCCTTCAGATGTTGCCTCCCGTTGATCTGCTGATGGCTGCGATGAGTGGTTGGGATTGGATCTGGAGGCTGCCGCTCTTGATGCGTGTGGATCTCAATGGGTTGAGGTTGTGGTTGCCGAGTTACCTGCAAGGAAGTCCCGGAGCGGTTGTACCACCGAGGACCCTCTGACGATCAAGTTAGTCTAGAGATCCGAGCAGAGTAACGGCTTAGTGGAGTAAAAATGGCTTACCTTGACCGTATGAAAGAGGGGTTTAAGTAGCGGTGGCAGCAGGTGCAGCAGGCGCGAGAATCACGCCGGCCGTTATGCTCCCGACGTCGCGCCCGCGTGAATAGCGGGACCTCCCATTAATGGCGAGACAGGCTCGTTAATGGAGGATCGTGGTGGCGTGGGATGTGGCCGACGGAGATCTCGCGCATGGCGAGATTCGCGGGATGGCGGTTACGCCTGCAAGCGGTGTTGTTGGTCGGTCAATGAGACCGAGGAAGATGACCTCGGCGAGAGAGCTCGCGGACGAGCGGAAGGGACGAGGTATCTTGGTTTTGCGGTAGCTCGGAGGCGAGCTGTGAAGCCGAGGAGGCCGGTAATGCAGGGGGGCTCGTAGGTGAGCCAGCGTTTGCTCGGTAGGACGAGCATAAGTGTGGTCTGGTCGGCCGTTGTAGGCCCTTTCTTGCATGCTCTAGGACACGTCATCTACCACGTGTCATGATCTGGGAGATCACTGATATCGAGCATCATCATTAGCCCCCCACTCTGGTCCCGACCAGCTGACAGGTCGGGTCGAAAGTGGTCTGCTGTGTCACCCGAGGTGAGCCCCATTTTCGAAGATATCGTTGGGCGTGTCCCAGGGCCATCCGTTGTATTTTCTGGATGATGTCAGCGAATCAGGATGAGATCTTCTGCATTAAAGAGGGAGCGCCAGATCGTGTGCTCTTTGATGAAGCGACGGGCCACGTGTCGGGTGCCGATTGCTGATGTGACGTGCCGCAGGCTTCTGGCGTCCGATGGGATGCTGCCAATGTGCTGGCGATAGGTGGAGCGATCATGGCCGTCGAGTGCGCTGAAACGTTTTGGTGGGAGTCGACCGTCTCCGTTGGATGAGGACACCGGCTGTATAAGTTGAGGGGAGGCATGTTTAAGGATCTCTCTCTCTTCCCATTTTCCTGATTCTGAGTCTTGTTTGCTCGGCGCTCTCCCCTTTAGGCCGGACCTCAGCGTTTTTCTCTCCTTGAGGATTTCTTCTCATCATGTTAGATGTCTTGTTTTGAGGAGTTTGTAGATGTCGTAGGGGTAGATTCTAGGGATTCTTCCCCCGGGTCGGAGCCCCTTCGGAAAGTTGGGGTCAGATCCTCTTCCCGGGGTCGTGCGTCTGGGGCGATTCCTGGAGCGGTGGCGGCGGACGCCCCTGGTGCGTCGTCCTCAGTAAGATATGAGGACGAGCTTGTCACCGCTCGGGTTCGTTTCCATATTCCCTCCGGCTACACGCTACGATTGGCCGAGGAAGGAGAGAGGGGAGATCAGGTGAGAGGTAGAGAGATTGCCTTATACCTGGAAGCCGTTTGGGCCGGAATGCGCCTGCCTTTTTCTCTCGAGGTTGTAGCTGCGTTAGATTACTTTGGGTTAGCCCCGGGCCAGCTAGTGCCGAACTCCTGGAGGATTCTCCTTAGGTTCCTAGTCCGTTTGAAGTTGCAGGCGATCCCCTTTAGTCTGCCTATCCTTGCCTCCTCCCTTGTTTACAAAAGTCATCCCGGAACTCGCGCGGGCGACCCGAGGTGGGTCTACCTCTCCTTTAAGAAGCAGCGGGGGAGTGTAGCCGGGTCAGGAGTTGTCGTCCTGCCTTCTTCCATCCATGATTGGAAGAAGAAGTTTTTCTTCGTCGGGCCGCCAGAGGGTGAGAACTGGCCCGTACCCGTCCAGTGGTCTAGGGATAAGTGCTGGCATGGAAACCCGTCTAATGACCCCGACGCGGTGAGAGTGGCGGCGTGGGAGCCTGTTCCTTGGGCTGATGTGCTGCTTTTTGAGCGGGCCCTCAGTTGGGCCTGGCTCAGCCCCGCCCAGTTCATCGGTAAGTTAGGAAGTTGTATTTATTTTTACTCTGTTTATGTCGTTGATTCCATTATATCTTGTCTTTTGCAGAAACTGTGGATGCGGACATTCTCCAAGCAGCTATGCGCAAGCCGAAGAAGGGGGCGAAGGCTGGAGGGGCCAGCTCTTCTCGTCAGACGCCGGTCCCGGATCCTCCAGTGGCCGTCCCGCCCCAACGCTCAAGTGCGGACCACGCCCCGGAGCCCAGCCAGGCGTCGGGCAGAAAAAGGGCTCGTGGAGAGGGCGCCCAAGCTTCGGAGGTGGAGACGAGCTCTCCACCGTTGCCTCTCAAAAGGTTCTCCCAAACCGTTCCGCGGACCCCGGCCTCTCCGATCTTGGTGGACGAGGGGGAGCTCCGCTTTGAGGTGCCCTCGGGGCTTTCCGTCGCTGACAGCTTATTGCACGACATAGAGAGATCGGCCGGTGGCCGGGTCGCTGGGGGACGCTGAAGAGACAACTGGCATCCATCGCCCAATAGGCCCTGCAGGTTAGCGCTCATACATCGTCTCATTGTTTGCGAGATTTGGTGCCCCTTTTTCTCTCTGACCCCCCCTCCGATTTCTTCAGGTCCTCCAGCACGTCGCCATCGTCGTCCGGATGGAGGAGGAGGAGATAGCCCCGGCGATGCGAGCCGCAGGTGAGTTCTCCTCGAAGCGGGAGCTGGAGGCGGCGATGGCGAGGATCGCTGCCCTTGAAGGCGAGGTGGCCGCCGGGAGGCAGGAGGCGGGGGCCGTGAAGAAGAAGGCGGCGGCGGCGAAGCAAGAGGTGGCGGCAGCGAAGCAGGAGGTGGCGGCCTCGAAGCAGGAGGTGTCCAGGCTCCGCGAGGCCGCCCAGGCCGCCCAGGCCAAGCTTCAGAGCTCCGAGGTGCTCGTCGGCACCATGAAGAAGTCGGTGAGCACCCTCCGCAAGGAGTCGGGGGCTGTGGTAGAGGCGGCGAAGAGAGCCGACCTCAGGACGGCGCAGGCGGTGGAGAACTTTCAGAAGTCGGAGCAGTTCTACACCGTCCTAGCCTCGGCCACCACCATGATCTGGCACGAGGCTCTCGATGCCGTCAAGGCCCGGGTGCCAGAGTTTGCTGATGAAGAGCTCCGCGCAGAATATCCCCATGGGGATGACGAGTATGGGGATGCCCCCGGGAGCACTGCCGGGGAAGGGACTCTCGGCGAGGGCGACGCCGAGGCTCCGGTGACGGACGCATCCCCAGTCACGGTGGACGTCGAGCTCATCGGTATCGCACCCGCCCCTGGGGCCTGAAGCCCCTCGTCTTCTCTTTGTCTTTCCTTTTGCCGCGTCGGGTATTTTGTAGGCCTTCGGGCATTTTTGCAAGGCTGGGGAGCCCATAGTACCCTTGTAAAGGCTTTGACTTTTTTTTGAATAAAGATCTTGTTTTTGCAGTAGTGTTTGTGCTTGTACTTTCTTTTTTTGGTAGACACTTGTATCAGTACAATACTGCCTTATGGTCGGCATGTTCCTCGTCTAGCGATTACTCGTCGACTTGAATCTGATCATTTGCCGAGTGTGCGAGGACCGGCGGGAAGACGGTGTCTCTATGGCCCCGAAGTCGAAGTGTAGATCGCTAAGACATTGATAGACCCAATGCCTCTTATTGAGTTCACATTCCTTAGTTGTTGGAGGGGTCGTAATAGGCCAACTGAGGATGGTGCTGAGCAGGGTAGCTGCTCAGTGCCTCTTGGCGAGGGCTTTGATCCATAGCACGGGAAGGGCCGTAAGTGGCCTACTAAGGATGGCCGAGCAGGGTAGCTGCTCGGTGCCTCTTGGTGAGGGCTTTGATCCTTAGCGCGGGAGGGGCCGTAAGTGGCCTACTAAGGATGGCCGAGCAGGGTAGCTGCTCGGTGCCTCTTGGTGGGGCTTTGATCCTTAGCGCGGGAGGGGTCGTAAGTGGCATACTAAGGATGGCCGAGCAGGGTAGCTACTCGGTGCCTCTTGGTGAGGGCTTTGATCCTTAAGGATGCCCGAGCGGGGTAGCCGTCCGGTGCCTCTTGGCGAGAGATTTGATCCCTGGCGTTCTACCAGGGACGACCAAGCATGGGTCGTGCTAAGCGGTCGCCTCTTGCGAGGGCTTATCATCCTTAGCGCGGGAGGGGCCGTTGGAGGCCTACTAAGGATTCCCGAGCGGGGTTGCCGTCCGATGCCTCTTGGCGAGGGCTTTGATCTCTGGTGTGTTGCCAGGGATAACCGAGCACTGGTCGTGCTAAGCGGTTGCCTCTTGCGAGGGCTTTTGGGTCCTTAAGGATGGCCGAGCAGGGTTGCTACCCGGTGCCTCTTGGCGAGGGCTTTGATCCCTGGCGTTGTAGGGTAGGGAAGCTACCAACCAGGGATAGCCGAGCAGGGTAGCTGCGGGGCTACCTCTTGTTGAGGGCTTAAATCCCTGGAATTGTGGGTAGGGAAGCTACCAGCCAGGGATAGACAAGCAGTGTAGCTGCAGGGCTGCCTCTTGTTGAGGGCTTAGATCCTTGGCGTTGTGGGTAGGGAAGCTACCAGCCAGGGATAGCCGAGCAGGGAAGCTGCGGGGCTGCCTCTTAGTGAGGGATTAGATCCCTGGCGTTGGTAGGGAAGCTACCAGCCAGGGATAGCCGAGCAGTATAGCTGCAGGGCTGCCTCTTGTTGAGGGCTTAGATCCCTGGCATTGTGGGTATGGAAGCTACCAGCCAGGGATAGCCGAGCAGTGTAGCTGTAGGGTTGCCTCTTGTTGAGGGCTTAGATCCCTGGTGTTGTGGGTAGGGAAGCTACCGGCCAGGGATAGCCGAGCAGGGAAGCTGTGGGGCTGCCTCTTAGTGAGGGCTTAGATCCCTGGCGTTGGTAGGGAAGCTACCAGCCAGGGATAGCCGAGCAGTGTAGCTGCTCGGCTGCCCCTTGTTGAGGGCTTTATCTCTATGAGGAAGGACCGAGCAGTGAAGCTGCGTGGTTGCCTCTTGGCGAGGCTCTGTCGAACTTTCCCAAGGTGAGCACCGAGGAGTGGGACAGTCGCTGGGATACGTGTCGTGAGGGCGCGGCGAAGGCGAAGCGCCGGATTGGCATCGTTTCGGTTTCGCATGGGGAAGCGTGACGCCCGCCGTGTTGCGGGCGAAACGGGCGACTGTTGGACTCCTAAGCGTCGTTGGCTATAAAACGGAGGGATTGTTGATTACCCTTCTCCTTACAACTGAAACGCAAAAATGCAGGACTTCCCCTTCACCATCGAAGACATCGTAAGCTTCGAGGATGTCTACCTCTATGACCCGTACTGCACTAAGGATACGGTGCAGTTGGTAATAGGCAGGATCGAGGACCATTTCGGCCGATTGCTCCCCCGATGGTCCTCCCCCCTTCAGCTGCTGATGTACTCCATCTGGAGGGCGTCGCCGGGGCTTTACAACCCCTTATCCGAAATGTTGTTCGACAAGGCCATAGGCAAGCTAAGGTCCCTGAGGCGCTTCGGCCTGATCTCCGCGAGCCGGCTAAACCGCTCGGAAGCGCTCGTCCGTGAGTGCTACCAGTTGAAGCTCGACGCCGAAGCTCGCGGGGGGGATCGGAGGTAGAGGTTAGACGCTGCGAGGGCTCGGCTGGAGGAAATCTGCTCAGAGTACTACGAGTAGTGCTCTCTGCACGCCATTCCCCCACTATTGTAATTTTTTTTTGTATGGCTGAGGAGCCTACAGTATCTCTTGAATGAATAAAATTCTTTTTCTTTCCCGCAATGCTCTATTGATCCCTTTATTATATAAACAAAAGATCTCAAGAAGATGGTACATTGCTTTGAAAAGAAAATACATGCTAGTAGATGCTTTTATTCATGCAGCTTGATCCCCCATACGTCTGTTGGTATCCATGCTCGGCACGGGATACCGAGCTTCGGGGGTACCAGACGCATGCTCCGCTGACACTACCATGATCTGGCCGATGGTCTGCTCGGCTGGAGGGGTACGCTGTTCCTGCTTGCAGTCAGCTTGTCGCTTGTCCCTCAGGTACGCTGCGAGGTGCCCCGAATGGATGAGCTCTTCAATATAATCTCGGAGTTGTTTGCAGCTCTCCGTTGAGTGGCCCAGCGACCAATGAAAGCCGTAGTAGGGGCCCCGGTTCGCTTTGAAGCCGAGCGTGGGATCGGGGGGAACTTGAAGAACCCTTCGCCCTTGGCCTACTCAAGTAGCACTGTCTGGGAGACATTAAGCAGCGTGTACTCCTAGAACTTTGGGGGATAGGGCTTTTGCCGTTCCGGTCCCCTTCTCTCGTCCCTTGCCCTCTTTTTCTGGTCGGCTTGCTCTACTCGGGGGAGTCTTGCGTTCACCTCAGACTCGAGCTGGACCTCGCGCTTGGTCCAGGCCTTTACCTCGGCCATGGTCGTAGGTTGCGCCAGTGCAAAAGAGCGTAACCACTCCTTGTACCTAAGACCAGACCTTAGAGCCGTGATGACCGTTTCGTCCCGGTGCTCTGGGACCTCGAGAAGGGCATTGTAAAAATGGGTGACGTAGGCCTTGAACGTCTCCCTGTCCCCGCTCTTGATTGTGAAGAGATGGTCGACTGTGCGCTTCTGCCGCCTGTTCCCGACGAAGTGGCCGGAGAATTGTGTGACCAGCTCGTCAAAGGTTGAGATCGAGCGCGGCTCGAGTCCTCAAAACCAGTCTCGCCCGGAACGAATGAGGGTGGCCGGGAAAGATTGGCACTGGGCGGCATCGGAGTGGTCTTGGAAGCTCATTCCCGCGGTGAAAGCATCCAAGTGGTCCTTCGGGTCAGATTTGCCGTCGAAGAGGGAGACCTTAGGGGCTTGTTGCTGGAGGAGACGTGGACGGCGAGCAGCTCCTCGGTGAACGGTTTTGTGAGCAAGTCGGTGGCATACTTAGCCCCGTCGCTCGAACGGTGACCTTCCCGATGCAGACTCTCGATCTTCTTCTCGAGGGCGTCGAGTCGGCCATGGTACCCCGACGACTCGACGCATTCTGATCCCAGGCCCCTGCTGTTGGCGGCCTGCGTCTGGCCTTGGACGCGGTTTCTCTCAATGAGGTTCCTCAAATCCACGGGTGAAGTGACCCTTGAGCTGCCTTGACGAGCCCTGTCTGCGCGGCCCCGTCGGGGGAGGGTGTGTCGGTTATGCCTGGTGACAGGCGAGCTGACCGACATTTCCTCAGGAGGGACAGGCACGCAAAAGACCTCGTGGCGGGGCGCTCTAGCTATGGACCTCGGTGTCGACCTGTTGGGCGCCCAGCAGGTCGCAGAACGTACTGTCCCGGGGGATCCGCGACCGTAGGAGGCGGCGGTCGGCTGTGCCGACGCGGGCTAAGTCTTCTCTTCCCCCGTAGGGGTCCTAGTCCCGAGGCGGGGGAGCGACGGCTTGGGGATTTTACCCCGCCGTTTGGACGCGGACGAGCGCCTCCATGAAAGATGCGAGTCGGTCTATCTGGACGGCGAGGGCATTGATGGCATTCGGCGGAGGAGGCTTGTCCGCGCCCCCGTTAAGAGGGAGGCGGCGGTTGGTGCTTGGATCATCTTGATGATCGCTGGCCATTGGAATGAGATCGGAATGCGAACTTTTGTTTTTGTGGAATCAAAGCTTTCCCACAGACGGCGCCAGCCAGGGATGGAGGGTGGAATCTCCTTTAGATGTTGCCTCCCGTTGATCTGCTGATGGCTGCGATGAGTGGCTGAGATTGGATCTGAAGGCTGCCGCTCCTGATGCGTATGGATCTCAATGGGTTGAGGTTGTGGTTGCCGAGTTACCTGCAAGGAAGTCCCGGGGTGGTTGTACCACCGAGGACCCTCCGACGATCAAGTTAGTCTAGAGATCCGAGCAGAGTAACGGCTTAGTGGAGTAAAAATGGCTTACCTTGACCGTCTGAAAGAGGGGTTTAAGTAGCGGTGGCAGCAGGTGCAGCAGGCGCGAGAATCGCGCCGGCCATTATGCTCCCGACGTCACGCCCGCGTGATTAGCGGGACCTCCCATTAATGGCGAGACAGGCTCGTTAATGGAGGATCGTGGTGGCATGGAACGTGGGATGTGGCCAGCAGAGATCTCGCGTATGGCGAGATTCGCGGGATGGCGGTTACGCCTGCAAGCGGTGTTGTTGGTCGGTCAATGAGACCGAGGAAGATGACCTCGGCGAGAGAGCTCACGGACGAGCGGAAGGGACGAGGTATCTTGGTTCTGCGGTAGCTCGGAGGCGAGCTGTGAGGCCGAGGAGACCGGTTATGCAGGGGGGGCTCGTAGGTGAGACAGCATTTGCTCGGTAGGACGAGCATTGGTGTGATCTGGTTGGCCGCTGTAGGCACTTTCTTGCATGCTCTGGGACACGTCATCTGCCACGTGTCATGATCTGGGAGATAACCGATATCGAGCATCATCAGTGCCCCAGCGGTATGGATATATATTGGGTTAATTGCTAAATAATACGTTAATGGTTCACGTATTTTGTACTTATATACCTTATTGATTTTTTCGCTGCAGTACTTATATACCATAAATTACAAATCATTAATAGTTTACTCTCTTCAGTTGATCATCAAATCAATCGTTATTTTAAATGAAATTAATCCATACAGTTTGTAATTTAGAATATATAAGCGTAGCGAAAAAATTAACAGGTATATAAATACAAAATAGATGACTACGGTGGGATGTTATTTAGCAATTAACACTTGTACATTAGAAGTTAGTTGGCTCCTCCTTGATAAATAAAGCCTTTACGTAGGGCCACCATGCACGTCTCCCTCTTGCCCATCGAATCTTACTTTACTTTTATTTATTCTCTCTCTTCAAAACAACAAAATTAGGTACACCTTTTGTTTTGTTGCTGCTGCAACACAATTAATCATCTCTTGTCATCTACAGTGTGAGTTGGTCCCTAATTAATCAACGAGTTCCTGTCCTTTTTTTTTTCCTCTTTTTGAGGTTAAAAAAATCTAAATTATAATCCCCAGGATGCCAGGAGATCTAAATGGTAAAGCATTTTTGTTAAGCAAGAGGTTTGTACTTTGCATTTCAAACCCTATTTGAATCAGGTTACCAGCATATTATTTTTAGAAATTAAAGATGTCTAGGTGATTAAAAGGAAAATGGAACCAACTTAATTAATTTCCTAGAATGAGTTCGTAGCATGATGCTAATGTTTATGCGTTCGTTTGGTAGGGATGTAAACGGATCATATATGTACGGATCGGATATAGGAGCTATCATACCCGTATGCAGTACTCTTACACAGATTCGAATGTGAATACAGATAATTATTGAAAATGAAACCTGCTAGCTGTATTTGATATAAATCGGACGAATGAAATGAATATTGGAATAATATAAATGTATATACTTGATAATTTCATATATTATTGTTTTTTTTATACCAGATACGAAACAGATATAGGTGTCATATTTAGTTGTTGTTAGCAGATATGGACACAGATATATAGTCATCAGAAATAAAAAAAAGTACCATCTGTAGTTGATAAAAATCAGTTACAGAGATAAATTCCACTCGGATAATTCATATCTGTTTACATCAAAATGATGAGATTTCCGTATGTCTATTTCTTTTCTTTTCTTTTCTTTTCTTTTGAGATAATAGATGGAATGGATTAGCCACCACCTCATAAATGGAAGACCCGGGCTCGTTATTAATTTCTGTCAAAATATCCTTCAATGCCCACTGCTAGTTAATTGATTATAAAACTCCTGTATATTTAGATTAAATTAGCTTTCTTGTTACTATCTGTGTTCAAACATTTAACAACTTTCTTTTTGATAAAACATTTAACATTTTGTTCGAGCAATAAATTAAAGACCTATCATCTAATACTTTCCATCAGAGAAGTGCTCGATTATACTTGCCTATCTGGTATGTGTTTATCCTAAATGTATTTAAACATTTCCATAAAAAAATATTGGAAACATGCATTAGCTAACATTTATAAGAACTAAATATGTATTTTATCTCTAAATTCATTAAAAAAAAATTATAACTAAGAAATTAAAACTATTCTTACTTTTAAATTATATATAATTTAACCCAAAAAAAAAAATCAGCAGCAAAAAATCTATTAAACAAAATTAATTGTTATTTCCAAATCAAGTTATATATAAGCATATGAAAATAAAAAAATATATTTCCTAGCAGAAAATTTCATGATTAACCCTACCAATACAAGGAAACTAAAATGGCTTAGCAATAAATTAGCATAAAGCAAGATGTAATTAAATGTAACTCTAGAAATTAAAAAGCAAATGGATGTGTATAGCCATAAAATAAAGAGTAAAAGGGTTTAGGATTATTACTATTTTGTCTCTCTCCCTTTGCACAAAATCACCACTGGGATAAAATAAATCTTACAGCCACCTTACTCAAATTGGTATGCTCCTGGTGTTTGAATATATATGAATCCAAAAAAGAGCACCATTCAGAAATCTATATATGAAAATTATTAAATGGGAAAATAGAAAGAAAAAAGAAAAATTGATCACCTAGGAAATTCATCTTATATCGCCTTCAATTGAAATAACACTTACCGACAAACCTCCAAAGCCTTCAATTTATAAAGAATTCCTAGGTAAGTCTTCCGGATATCGCGTAAACAAATATTTACTGAATACATAAATAAAAAGTTACGTAACTTAAAAATAAGTTGATTAAAATATTTAGCACATGGAAAATGAATATGAATTTATATATGTAAACGAATTACAAGAATTTCAACCCGGAAATATTTACTAAATCCGATTGTCCTAAAAAGCGTGGCAACCGAATAGATGAGTACAATGTATATGATTTTTAGTAAATTTAAATAGTTTTAAAATATACGAACGATAGATTTAGGGTCGTTTCATCAACAAAAAAAAGGAAGAAGAGAAAAAGAGAGATATTTTCGGTGTGAAATGTGTCCTGGAAAGCAGCCATAAAAATATTTTTGCTTTCAAGGAGCAACAAATTTCAAAATAAAATTAGGGTTTTTGAGAGTTAAAACCACACCCAAGTTCAACAATTTATAGAATGATTTGATCTATTACGGAGCTTGGTAACGGCAGAACTAGCTTCAAATTTATATATGACCAACTGGGCTTAGCTCTGATCATACTAATTATTTTCTCTTTAATGTTGAGAGATCGTAAGTTCGATCCCCGGTGAGAGGTTGATTTTTTTTTTAAAAAATCAAATTTATGTTTCGGAATTTGATTTCAAAGTATAGTGAAGTATGTAACCATTCAGCAACAAAACAAGTGATTCTGCCCAAAAGTTATCTTGAGATGACACCATAATTATAGATGGGCATTGACCTCTAGCACAACACTATAAAATTAGTATCTTTTCAGAATCTAGGAGAATCACCATCACCGAGGGCCCAAGCAACATGCCATTAAACTTTATGAATGGTTTCCAAAATCTAGAGTGATGGACAAAAGCTAGGAGCATAACAGTTATTTTAAGAATTTTAGGCATCAACAGATGTGTATCATTCACAATTGTAATCAGACATGTTTACAACGCTTAAAATGTATAGCTTCATAATAACTCAATTTTACATAAAAATAAATAAGAAAGTTATCAGTAAATTCAATGGTACAAGATCTTCCCCACTAATGTTACATACAGGTAACAAACTAGACTCCCCAATTAAGCTTGTGGCATTATGGAAGGCACGTCGACATCCAAGACGAACAATGTTGGTGATGGAGGATATCACCTTCTATATCGCCCTAAATATACAACATGTAAAAACGGATCTACACGGAACACAAGGCGGGTTCTTGAGCACCATATTCAATCATTTAAATGGAGATATAGATGTGGCAATGGTGCCATTCCACATCAGTTATGTGCTCCCAAGGAGAGAACTTCCAGGTGATCGAGCTGCGGTTGCTGAAGAGCTCAACAACCGAATCTGTTTGGATTTTGGAAGAAATGTGAAATGATCTCAAAATGATATTATAACATAAAAAAGAAGGAAAATAGTAGTAGTAGAGGTGGTGGTGGTGGTAATAATATCAATAACAGTAACAAATGAAATTATATAGAAAAGGGGCCTAAACCTTGTTGACAAGAAGCTCTGCTTGCTTCTGATACATTTTTTTCAAGTCAGATATACAATTTCTGAGTTCTTTCAGCTGCAAAAAGGAAGCAACTCAGTAGGCATTTTGAATTGTTATATATCCTGCAATCACTGCCACCACCTGACTATATCACATGCTTGAATGTAGAGATAAGAGGGGTAACAAATGCAGAGTAAAATTTTCAATTTCCATTCATTTTAGTAGAAGCTGAGGTAATAGTTCAGTCATATAAGATAATTTGATATTCCGTCAAAGAAACCTGCATCTATAAGTAGCAACGGCCTCTTCTGAGATTTTGATGAACTAATTGGACTTAGAATGTACATTTCCATCCCATGTTACTGGCGCTGCCATTCATGCGGTAGCTAGGTCTTGCAGTAAATAGAGCAAGCAACAAGTACAGATCCCTCCTAATTTTTTTTCCATTTTGTTTTACTTTTTAACCTAAGAACAACGAACGCTTCCTCCTTATGTCATTGTACGCATGCACAAACACACAGACATGAACCAAAATGCGCCAACAGGCATCCTCATGCAACTAATGAATTCATAAACGAGATTTAGATTCGCTGGTGGCGAATTACACTGCAGTACCACAATTACTTTGTCATAATAGACAGTTAATTCACATGCGCATGCACAAACAAACATCCGTATATTGAGTTAGTTTCTGTGTATTTGCAAGTATCATTATACATTTTACAACTAACCCAGCCAGAGAAATGGACCCACTTTGTCAAAGTAGTTTTAAACAGACACATCCACCTAATAAAACACAAATCTGGCGCTTGGATATACCATGTGGATGGTGATATCCCCATTCGCCAACAATTCTTCATTATCAAAATGCAAAGATGTTCAAAGACTCGCATAGAGACGCCTTTCTCTAGAATACTTATATAAAATAAAATTCCTCTCGTCTAAGTAGATATGTCCTCAAAGGCTCAAATCACAGTACGGCTTAAGGATGTACTATCGGTAGACACAAGACAGGATTTGTATTCAACTCTATACATAGAGCATCTCAACCTGGAGTCGGTCTCTTCAAAGCACCCACTATTTCTTTGGCCAAAGAATTAAATGCCAACACAGAGATTTTATGTTCAGGTGAATGTGGGTGAGAAAATATTGTCAATCTTCCCATGGACATGGAGACTTTTCTGCTTCAGTTGCTAGTCTTTATCTGTCCAATTTAGGCAAAGCTTGAGATGGAGATGGTGATGTTGATTAATGATCTTTACCAAAGTCCCTCAATCAACACAAATTTGGTAGAATATTTTGTTTCAGAATAAAATTACTAAGCTGACAACAACTCAGATTCAAATTCGCCCGAAATCAAATCTCTGAGTTGATGTTTAACTCCTTGACCAAGGAATATATCGGAAAGAGAGTATCACCACACGACCTAGAAAGATCGATGGATGTAGGAAAATTTAGCACAACTAGAAGCAGCTATCTGGAAGAAGCTAATTATTGCTTTAGTCATGATTCATGAATTCATTTGAGGAGGAATATAAGACAAAAAGAGTCGATTAAAAGACAAACCCAGTTTACAAATTTAAGTTTTTTTTTGTCTTTTTCTAGATCATATCATACTCAAATGCCTCCTTTTAGAAGTCCTCGAGTCAAAATGCTGCTCGTATGATGATTGATGACAATAATTATCCACTCCAAATGAATCATCCAAGAAGCGTGTGTAACTCAAGTGGTCATCGATTTTACTTTGTTTTGAGATCAATATCATTCAAAAACTTCAACTACCGTGGTATGGGTCAACCATTGATCTAAAAGAGAGATTGTTGGGATGTGTCTTGTATCTGTTCGCGCACCAAGAGGGGGTCCTCTTTGAACTCGGGCCATATGAGCCAGGCCATCTATTAGTGTGGGCTACTAATAGGTGATGGACCAATTGGGCTTAGCTCAATTGGTACTAATTTCCTCTCCAATATGAGAGGTCACAAGTTCGAACCCCAAGGGGATCGACTTCAAAATACAAATACTAATAGGTGATGGGTGGTGTTTGGTTTGGTAACACTGTATATCCTCCTATTGAGAGGAGTTGGAATAAGGCAAAGATGTCATCTCAAAGAGGGTTTGGGTGTGCCTTCCTCTCTTGTGTGGAGAGAACAAGAGAGGGAGACGAGTGATTAGAGCTTGTAAACCCTTGTATGTT
Source organism: Agapanthus africanus (assembly GCA_030015575.1). Classification (NCBI taxonomy): domain Eukaryota; kingdom Viridiplantae; phylum Streptophyta; class Magnoliopsida; order Asparagales; family Amaryllidaceae; genus Agapanthus; species Agapanthus africanus. The sequence goes on from CM057351.1 coordinate 354,716,441, forward strand.
ATTCTCTAATTATAATGAAACTTCGAGCGAGATGATTGTGACTGCCCCGTGGACTAGACGCCGAAATGGCCGAACCAAATAAATCCGGTGTACTATTTCTTCTTCGTATTATTTTGTGTTTGTCTATTTTGTGTTCTCGATGGTTTGACGGGATCGAAATCCCAAACAATTTCTACATACAAGGGATGGCCTTTATCCAAACTGTTCGATACCCGTTTGTATATTGAACATAGAGTTTGTGACAAGAGCAAACTTAGTATTTTACCTTCACTTCTAGCAGGGTTCTCCTCTAATCCAAAACCACGCCATTTTATACAACTCAAACTTGAAACCAAATCTGCAACAAAAATGAGAACGACAAACTCATTCAGCAGCTGATCGATTGGTTCCTAGAACAAATTTCCATCCAAAAAGATCAAGTCTTCTGGATTAATTACCACCCCAAAAATCCTAATTTCTCGATTTGATTCAAAATTTACACATTTTAGCTATTAAGATGATCAAACGAGATGAGATCCGATCGAGATCGTATAAAATCGGAAGAAAATTTCATACCTTAGCGCAAACCGATATCGAATCCTGAGATCAACGACATTTTTTTTGGTGAGGTTAGGGTTTCCAAAGCTTCGATTATTGAGACAATTTCAAGAGTTTTGACGGAACGGAAATATTATGGGTTTAACGAAAGAGGATAGATTGTAGAAACCTCGTCAACTTTTGTTTATTTAATTTTTCGTATAACAATTTGTTTCAGGACACCCCTGGCTAGAGGTTTTGTGATGGGGTACAATTTTACTGGCTTTTTGGTGTCAGCGGCACCGTTTCTATATGCATTAATATAGATTAAGTTTTTGATGATCTTCAATTCGTCTGAATTTTAAACGTTATGATAAATACGACATAGCATGAGTTATTTTCAAAAAATCTAGTAAGTCTTATTTTCTAGCAATCGAGCCTTTGTAAAGCTTGGCTTTCAAACCTTACGAGGACAAGATTAGAAGGTGAAGCTTTGACCTTTATGAAGAAAGAGTTTTGAATGGACTATAATTCTTAGTTGGGGTGCAGCTTATTTGAATTGTCAAATTTATGAAACCACACCACACTTGCAATAAGGATTGGGTCGAAAGATGTACCTTCCCTTCTCTTGACACATTACTTTCTTGGATGTTGATTGCTCTGGTCGTGAGGGAGGTACTTTTCGGGTCTCCGTTAGATGTTGTCTTCCGTTGATCTTCCGGTGGACTTAAATGGTTATCTTCTGTTGCGTGTGAGTCTCAATGGGTTTTGGTGGAAGAGGTGATATGAGGAGTTTGGTGCCGAGTACCTGCAAAGAAGTCCCGGAGTGGTTTGGTACCACCAAGAACCCTCCGACGATCAAGTTAGTGACGAGATCCGAGCAGAGTAACGGTTTAGAAAAGTAAAGAATGGCTTACTTGACCCCTCTGTGATGGGGGTTTATATTGCGGTGGTGGCATGCAGCAGCAGGCGCGAGAATCTCGCCGGCAGTTACGCCCCCGACGTCACGCCCGCATAGAGAACGGATCGCCCATTAATGGGGATCGTAATGGCATGGAACGTGGGATGTTGCTGGCGTAGAATCTGTGCGTGGCGAGATTTGCGAAGCGGTGGTTACGCCTGTGAGTGGTGGCCTTGGTCGGAGGGCCGAGGAAGACGACCTCAGCCTGGAGCTCGGGACGAGCGAGGAGGCCGAGGAGTCCAGATCTTGTGGCAGCTCGGCGCGAGCTACGGGGCCGAGGAGGCCAATTTGCTGGGGGCCCTGAGGAGGGCCAGTTTATGTTTACAGGTCGGGTACAGGGTGGCCTGGTCGGCCTCTGTGGGCCCTTTCTTCTGAGTTCTGGGACACGTCACTTGCCACGTGTCCTGATCTTAGAGATCGCCAATATTGAGCATCATCATTAGCCCCCCACTCTTGTCCCGACCAGCTAGCGGGTCGGGTCAGGAGTGGACTGTCGGGCCTCCCGAGGTGAGCTCCTTTCTAGGGTTTTGTCGGGACGAGTCCTCAGGCCGTCGGCTGTCTTTTCCGCTAACGAATCAAGGCGGGATCTCTGCATTTAAAGAAGGCGCGCCGGTTCGTACACTCTGCAACTGAAGCGACGGTCCACGTGTCAAACGTCGACTGGCCGACGCGACATATGCAGGCCTGCGGCGTCTGATGGGACGCGGTTTAGCGCAGGATCGACACGTGGAGCGATCGGAGCCGCTGGGCGAGAGGAGTCGTTTCGGCGGGAGATGACGGGCGCCGTTGGATGAGGCCGTATGCAGCAATAAACATGGGTAGGATCCGTCCTAGGGCCCTTACTCCTTCATATTTCCCCCTCTTAAGTCGTGGTTGCGCGGCGCCCGTCTCCTTTCTCCCGCTTTCAGCCCCTGAAGATTCTCTTCTCCAAGGTTAGATGTCTTCTTCTGTAGAATCAGTAGACGTTGTAGGAGTAGGTTCTAGGGTCCCTTTAGCTGTGTCTGAGTCTTCTCGGGGAGCAGGGGTTGGACCCTCTCCCCGGGATCGTGAGGCGGGGGCCGCCTCCAGGTGGGAGGCGGCAGGTGTGGCCCCTGGCTCCTCTTGCTGGGTGAGGCATGAGGACGAGCTCGCCAATACTCGGGCTCGCTTCCACATCCCCCCGCGCTACACGCTCCGCCTGGCCAAGGAGGGAGAGAGGGCAGATCAAGTACGGGGTAGGGAAATCGCCCTGTATTTGGAAGCTTTTTGGGGCGGAATGTTTCTGCCCTTCTCTCCCGAGGTCGTCGCTGCGCTGAATTTCTTCGGTTTGGCCCCCGGCCAGCTAGTGCCGAACTCGTGGAGGATTCTCCTCGGGTTCTTGATCCGCCTAAAGTTACAGGCGGTTCCCTTCAGCCTTTCCCTTCTCGATTCTTCTCTCGCCTTCAAGAGTCACCCTGGTGGTCGAGCGGGCGACCCGAGATGGTTTATCTCACTTTTAGGAAGCGGCCAGGGTGCGCTGCCGGGACCGGGGTCGTGGCCTTGCCCTCCTCCATTCATGATTGGAAAAAGAAATTTTTCTTCGTTTCCCCTCCCGAGGGCGAGAACTGGCCCGTGCCTACCAAGTGGTTGAGGGAGAAATGTCTGCCGGGGAACCAGTCCGATGACCCCACCGCGGTGAGAGTGGCGTCGTGGGAGCCCATCCCCCGACCTGACGTGCTGCTGTCCAAGAGGGTCTTGAGCTAGGTCGGGCTTAGCCCCGTCGAGTTCGTCGGTAAGTTAGGCTTGCTTTTTGGGTTTGGGTTTTACTTGTGTCGCTGATTTATTGGGTATTTGTTTCGTGCAGGATCCATGGACTTCGTCTCCCTCAGAGCCTCCATGCGCCATGTCACGCCCCGCTTCCCAAAATACGGAAAACGAGGGATGACTAGGCCAGCCATGCTCCTACGGTCAAGGAATCATCCTGCCGTAGTCACACTTCGGCTTCTAGCACTACATGGTAATCAGTAATTAAAGCACAGTATTAAAGGAATCACATCACTAATTTATTACATTAAAATCCCATTGTTCACAAATTACAGATAATAAGAACAATAACTAACCAAGTTTGATCTCACAATCTCTTTTATGGAAAGCAATAAATGAAGAAGGTACACCAAACTATATCTCCGTGAGCTCAAAGGATAGATCCGTCTTCTGTACTGGTCCTCCCGCGGAATCTGAGCATGCATACTCAGGTCGTCAGAGCGACACAAATAATAATATTATTATAATCAGATGCAACAGGTAAATGAGGTAATACTGGTATGAGAATAATGCAAGTAATCACTATGTCACAATATGATACAGAATATGTTATGTGTCCCTATCGGTCTCTAGGTCATGTTTGAAATCACATAGTGGGAGGAGGATCATGTTTAACAGGAGTCTCGTACATACCCGAGACCACGGCCCACATGCCCGGGACATAACCCTGTCAGCCGGATCGCTAGATCCTGTCCTACACGTATAAGCATCACGATTCGAATGATCATCCTCTAAACACGGTCCCGCTAAATACGATACTCTTTCCACTTTGATTTCCCCTTTTTCCCCAGGTTACACTATTTATGATATTGATCTAGTCGTGTACAAGTATACCAATGACACGGTTTCATCACTATCCACTGTATCAATCACTGTCACGAATGTTCACTTTCCATTGGTGTACTCGTCACTCCTAAATCAACACCTATCACGCACGATAATGCAATGTCCACACGCACTAACACTGTGTAAATGACAAGGGTATGATATATGTATTATATGTTACCAATAAACACGGTATGTTATGAATTAGCATGCATGTCATGAATTAAAATAAATTGCACAGATTAATATGTTACGAATTTAGCAAAAATGATGTAGGTAAGATATATAGAAAAATCAGTCAGGAATCCATCAAAATTTATTTCAGTTCAATCGGAGTTTCGGTTTTCAAGATATAACCGTTTCAGTTTAAGTGTTCGCGGCTGAAACTTCAATTTCAGAACTGAACGTCTGTTTCGCGACACGAATTGCGCCCAGTTGGGCTCAAAATTTAGCGATGTCACAGTTAGATGAAATCTATAGTTTTCGATAAAGTATTCAACGCAACAGACGGATCTTCAATCGCATCTGTATGTTGAAAGTTACACACAGTTTAATCTCAAATGTCATTTCAGAAAGTATTCTGAACAGCTCTACGTTCTGCTCTTTTAAAATAAGTTTAAAATAACTAACTGCGATGAATCAGAATGAAACCACTTGTTTTCTTTCACTAACAGGTATATCTTATAACTACTGTAAGGTTCCGTACCATGCGATTTCAGGAAATACGGGGACGCAGGATTTTAGACAGAACACACCAATCAGAAACGCTCTGGACTGCAGTCCAGAGTCGTGTTCCGACCCAGTTATCATCATGATTACAGAACAGGAATCATTAGAATTTTCCATAGGGTTAAATTTCATCGAGTCGGCTTCGATTTAAGCCCTCGAACGTCTCAATCCAGTATACATATGATTTATGGTGATTTTATTCGTTTTCAGGCACTAGAAAATTTCAGTTTTAACGGCATATTTGGGGGTATCAGTTTTCGTTACAAACATTCGTATTTTCCAGTGAAATTCATACACTATATTTAACATTATATGGGCCAACAGATGGTATCGGTTTCTGTCAAATTAAACAGCTATATCCATGAAAAGCTAGCATCGAACACCTTGGTCAATATCTATATATATAATCATTAAGTTCGTAAACTATGTGATCTAGGTGTGTAACACAACTATAATAGCATGAAGCAAGTAAACACTTGCCTGGAGAACGCCTCGGGGTCGTACGGCCACCGTGTCGTCGCGAACGTGCGATATACGCCACGTATCGGATTCCCGCGAGCCTCGATCTCGATGTGGATCTCGCGTCGGGTTGTCCGGAGTCGTTTGCACGGCCACTGGACGTCTAGAATGGTGCTCTGTGGGTCTCCCGAGGTGTGCTGGGGTTGGCGTCGGTCGACGGCGCTCCGGCTATGAGTACGGAGAGGTTTCACAGTGGGAAATTTTTGTTTGAAAATGGTTTTGGAGTTTTGGAGAGATGGGGAGTAGTGGGGGTCGGGTCTGAAGAGATGAGGGTGATGCTGAGGGTGAGTAGGGTCGTAAAGGGGTTTCAGGCGAAGTGGGATTCGCCGGCGTTAGGTGCCAGGGTGCTGTGGCCGAGCCTTGCAGTGGGGGTCGTGTGCAGGGGAGACTCGAGTGGGTGGAGATGGAGTCGTGGAGGGAGGAGGAGTGTGGATTAGTGGTTGTCGTCTTGGGTCGAACGACGAGGTGGGATGATCGCCGGCGGTGGAGGTGTCAAATGGCTCGAGAGAAGTTTGGGTGTTCGGGTTTTCTTTTGGGCTCGGTGAATGTAGAGAAGAGAGGTGGGGAGTTTGTGAGTACGAGAGAGATGAGGGCGACGAGTTTGACAACGTGGGGGCAACGGTAGGGCGAGGGCGTGGGCGACGGTGGGGGAGGCGTGTCGCGCGCGCAGTTAAGGGGGTAGCCGTTGGAATTTGAAAGGGGAAGAAGAACAGTGGAGGTGAGTGAGCGGGCTTGGGCTAAAAAATGGAGTGGGCCGGCACTAAAATAAAAGAATTCCTTTAAAAATAAACTCTCGTGGGCTTCAGAAGAAACGGGCCAGTTAATAAAAATAAAAACATTTAATTCCCAAAGAAGTGGGCTGCACAGAATGGAACGGGCTGGGATTTTATGAAAGGGATTCTGCTAAAAATCGAGTGGGCTGATGAAAATTAATAGAATTTATTTAGTGTGTGGGCTGAGGGATTAGGAAAAATAATGGTTGAATTATATTGGTTTTATTTGTGTTAGTTTTTGGTTTTAAATTCTGGTTTTGACTTTTAGGGTTTGGACTATAATTCCAAAAGGGTTGGAAAAAAAAAAGGTTTAAACAACCAACTAAAAATATACGAAGTCAAGAATAAGTTAATCACTAGAATTCAGAAAATAGGAGATTTCATGTAGAAAGGGAACGGGGATTTACATCATACCCCCCTTAACGAAAATTTCGTCCTCGAAATTTAACAAGGATACAGAAATACAAGGTACTAAACAAAGAGATGTGGATAACGATCACGGATATCTTCCTCCCGCTCCCAGGTGGATTCTCCTGGGGAACGACCGCCCCAAGACACCCGGACTAACGGAATGACCTTATTCTTCAGTACTTTCTCTCTACAGTCGAGGATGGTAGTAGGCTGCTCCTCGTAAGACAGATCGGTTCCCAAAACTAGCTCTGAATGGTCCAGGACATGACTCTCATCCCGGACATAACGCCGCAACTGTGACACGTGGAAGGTATTGTGCACACCAGCTAGCGATGGAGGCAAGGCAAGTCGATAGGCCACCTCTCCTACTCGCTCTAGCACCTCAAAAGGTCCGATAAAACGGGGACTAAGTTTTCCCCGACTTCCGAATCTGATAACTCCACGAGTAGGGGAAATCTTCAAGAACACATGATCTCCGACTTCGAACTCAAGTGCCCTTCTGCTGGTATCTGCCCAACTCTTTTGTCGATCCTGAGCCGTCTTAATACGCTGCCTGATCATTTGGACCTTGTCAACTGTCTGAACGATGAGTTCGGGGCCCAGTAATCTTCGCTCTCCCACATCATCCCAGCATACTGGGGATCGACATTTCCGCCCGTATAATGCTTCAAAAGGAGCCATTTGAATACTAGCCTGATAACTGTTGTTATAAGAGAACTCGACTAGGTGCAGATGGTCCTCCCAGGAGCCCTGAAAGTCCAACATACAGGCTCTCAACATGTCCTCGAGCGTCTGAATTGTACGCTCGGATTGTCCATCCGTCTGTGGGTGATAAGCTGTGCTGAATTTGAGGCGGGTCCCCAAACTCTCCTGTAAGCTCTTCCAAAAGTGTGACAAGAATCTCGTGTCCCGGTCTGACACAATGCTGACTGGAACATCGTGAAGTCGCACAATCTCCTGCATATATCTTTCTGCCAGTGATTCAGTCGACTGTCCCACTCGGAAAGGTAGGAAGTGTGCAACCTTTGAGAGGCGATCGACGATAACCCAAATAGCGTTATTGCCTCTAGGGCTCCGTGGTAAGGCCGTCATAAAATCCATAGTAATGTGCTCCCACTTCCATTCAGGTATCGGCAATGGTTGTAATAATCCTGCTGTTCTCTGATGTTCCGCCTTCACCTGCTGGCATACTAAGCATCTGGATACGAACCTCGCAATTTCCCGCTTCATTCCGTTCCACCAAAAGTGCTGCTTTAGGTCCTGATACATTTTTGTACCTCCTGGATGCACAGAATAAGCTGAACTGTGTGCTTCAGCCAACACTGCTTCTCGTACACCACCTTTAGGTACACAGAGTCTGCTACCGAATCTCAAAGAGCCATCTTCATGTATAATCAAATCCGTTCTCAATCCAGCTTCCACTTGCTCTCTGAACTTTTGTAATCGAGGATCATCCGCTTGTGCAATCTTGATGCGATCCACCAGGGAAGATTGCACCTGTAGTTGCCAAAATTGACTGAGTGCGTTCGGAGTAATGACCTCAAGTTCAAGTCTCTGGAAATCCTCAATAATACTCCTCTGATCGGTCAACATCATGACCGCTGGTTTGCGACTGAGTGCGTCTGGTACAACATTGACCTTCCCCGGGTGATACTGAAGGTCCAAGTCATAATCTGCCATTAGCTCTAGCCATCGGCGCTGCCTCATGTTCAGTTCCTTCTGAGTGAATACATATTTCAAACTTTTATGATCCGTGTAAACCTCCACTTTCTCGCCTAAAAGATAGTGCCTCCAAATCTTCAAGGCAAAAACTACTGCAGCTAACTCCAAGTCGTGCGTAGGGTAGTTCTTCTCGTGGTTTCTCAATTGTCGAGAGGCGTAAGCAACCACTCGGCCGTGCTGCATCAAAACACAGCCTAAGCCCTTCCCTGAGGCATCACTGTGTATCACCAAACCACCTGAATTATCTGGTACAGTAAGAATAGGCGCCGTGGTTAATTTCTGCTTTAGTGTGTCGAATGCCTGAGTGCACTCCTCTGTCCATGTAAACGGCACGTCCTTCCGTGTCAGCCGCGTCAATGGTTCTGCGATTCTTGAGAAATCTTGGACGAATCTCCGATAATAACCTGCCAATCCCAGAAAACTCCTGATCTCAGCCACTGATTTCGGCGTCGGCCAATCTCTGACAGATTCTATCTTTGCCGGGTCCACCGAGATGCCTTCGCCCGAAACAATATGTCCCAAAAATTGCACCTTGTCGAGCCAGAACTCACACTTGCTTAGCTTCGCATACAGCTTCTCTTCCCGAAGAACCTGCAGTACCGTGCGCAAATGCTCAGCATGCTCTTCCCGGGTCTTCGAATAGACAAGTATGTCGTCGATAAACACAACGACGAACGTGTCCAAGTATTTTGCGAACACCCTGTTCATTAAATCCATGAATATTGCTGGGGCATTGGTAACACCGAACGGCATCACAAGGAACTCGTAATGTCCGTATCGGGTCCTGAAAGCTGTCTTGCATACATCCTCAGCTGCTACTCTGATTTGATGATATCCAGAACGGAGGTCCAACTTCGAGAAAACCTTGGCTCCACTTAGCTGATCGAATAAATCATCGATACGCGGGATTGGGTACTTGTTCTTTATTGTGACCTTGTTCAGCTCTCGGTAATCTATGCACATTCGCAACGATCCATCCTTCTTCTTTACCAATAGAACTGGTGCACCCCACGGTGAAGCGCTTGGCCGAATAAATCCCTTCTCCAATAATTCTTCAACCTGTTTCTTCAATTCTGCCAACTCCACTGGTGCCATCCTGTAGGGGGCCCTGGATACTGGGGCTGTACCTGGAATTAAATCGATTGAGAACTCCAAAATTCGAGGAGGTGGTAGACCTGGTAGATCTTCAGGAAATACGTCTAGGAAGTCCCGAACAATTTCTGGGGCTGGGCTCTCATCAATCTCCATAGCTGTCAGTTCCTTGGGCTTGGCTCTATATTTAGCTGGCTCCAAAGATTCGCTTCCGCCCTCGAAAATAAACTCCGGGTGATTGGGGATGCGGAAGATCACCTTCCTTGCCCGACAGTCGATAACTGCATGGAAAGTGCTCATCCAATCCATTCCGAGAATTGCGTCGTAACTGCCTGTCCCAATTAGGAGGAAATTCGCATAGAATTCCCTGCCACACACTACAACCGGGCATAATCTACATTCTCGACTAGATAATATGATGCCATTACCCGTATGAATTTCCCATCCCTTGGTTAGTGGTTCATGTGGTATTGAGTGTGTATTTATGAAATGCTCAGACAAGAAACAATGCGATGCTCCTGAATCAAAAAGCACTCTAGCTGGCAAGGAATGTACGAGTAGAGTACCTGTAACCACATCTCCTGACGCTTCTGCCTGCTCTGCGGTCAAGGTGAAAGCCCGTCCCTGACCGCGACCTGTAAATGGTTGCCTCTGCTCCTGCGGCCTCTGCTGTGACGGTCCAGAACCTCCCTGTATTTCTGCTCGTTCAGGACAACTGTTAATCCTGTGTTGACTGGAACCGCAAATCAGGCACTGTCCCTTAGCACGGCGACAGTCCTTCTGAGTATGTCCTCCTCTACCGCAAAAGCCGCAAGTTACGCCCTGTCTCTGGGGGCGATGCTGTGGTACAAACGGGCGCTTCATTTGAGTTGTTCCTGCTCTGTGAACCGGTATGGCTCCTCGAGAAGGCACGTGGGTACGTGCTGGAACGACTGGGGGTCTCCTGAACTTGTTAATCAATTGCTCCTGAACTCTCGCTGCGTTGAGTACCTGTGCGAAAGTCTGTAGATCTAACGATGCAATCAGCTGCTGCAACTCAAAATCTAACCCCTGAAGGAAACGCCTAGCCCTGGTGACTTCTGATTTGACCATGTATGGAGCAAAGCGGCTCAGACGGTTGAACTCTGCCGCATAAACGTCCACTGGGCGTCCATTCTGCTTCAGAAGAATAAACCTTTCCTCCATTTCTGCCTTGGCTGTGGGAGGAAAATAGTGATCTAAGAAGCACTCCTTAAACTTGTCCCATTCAATCGGCTCTTCAAGTCTGCTTTCTTCTACCGACCACCATGTACGAGCCTCGTCTTCTAATTGTATCTTTATCACATTCACTCTGTCTTCCTCTGGAATTCTGGCGGCTGCCAATAAATTCTCCATGTTTACCAGCCATTGCTCAGCTTCAAGTGGTTCAGCTAGCCCTGTGAACGCAGCTGGGTGTAATCGTCGGAAGTCTGACACAGTACCAGCCCTAGCCTGATAAGCTGGTGGAGTAGCGCCCTCGGGGGCGGCAATAAGTGCGGAGGGTCCTCCTGCAGCGGTAATCGCCCTGAGTCCCTCAGTAAGCAAATCTTTCTTCCTCTCCTGAGCTTCCGCGAGAGTGGTCAGTGCACTGAGTATTCTTTCCGTGCGATCCTGAGAGCTGGAGTCCGAGGAGGGGTCGTTCGGGGACGTCATATCACTGGAAGATTCAAAAGAATAGGTTCAGATTCAAGGATAGAAATCAAGAGTAGTGAAACAAGAATAACGTAATACAGTTTAGTTAATGTTATCCCTTGATACTAAACACAGGCTCTGATACCAACTAAACCATGTCACGCCCCGCTTCCCAAAATACGGAAAACGAGGGATGACTAGGCCAGCCATGCTCCTACGGTCAAGGAATCATCCTGCCGTAGTCACACTTCGGCTTCTAGCACTACATGGTAATCAGTAATTAAAGCACAGTATTAAAGGAATCACATCACTAATTTATTACATTAAAATCCCATTGTTCACAAATTACAGATAATAAGAACAATAACTAACCAAGTTTGATCTCACAATCTCTTTTATGGAAAGCAATAAATGAAGAAGGTACACCAAACTATATCTCCGTGAGCTCAAAGGATAGATCCGTCTTCTGTACTGGTCCTCCCGCGGAATCTGAGCATGCATACTCAGGTCGTCAGAGCGACACAAATAATAATATTATTATAATCAGATGCAACAGGTAAATGAGGTAATACTGGTATGAGAATAATGCAAGTAATCACTATGTCACAATATGATGCAGAATATGTTATGTGTCCCTATCGGTCTCTAGGTCATGTTTGAAATCACATAGTGGGAGGAGGATCATGTTTAACAGGAGTCTCGTACATACCCGAGACCACGGCCCACATGCCCGGGACATAACCCTGTCAGCCGGATCGCTAGATCCTGTCCTACACGTATAAGCATCACGATTCGAATGATCATCCTCTAAACACGGTCCCGCTAAATGCGATACTCTTTCCACTTTGATTTCCCCTTTTTCCCCAGGTTACACTATTTATGATATTGATCTAGTCGTGTACAAGTATACCAATGACACGGTTTCATCACTATCCACTGTATCAATCACTGTCACGAATGTTCACTTTCCATTGGTGTACTCGTCACTCCTAAATCAACACCTATCACGCACGATAATGCAATGTCCACACGCACTAACACTGTGTAAATGACAAGGGTATGATATATGTATTATATGTTACCAATAAACACGGTATGTTATGAATTAGCATGCATGTCATGAATTAAAATAAATTGCACAGATTAATATGTTACGAATTTAGCAAAAATGATGTAGGTAAGATATATAGAAAAATCAGTCAGGAATCCATCAAAATTTATTTCAGTTCAATCGGAGTTTCGGTTTTCAAGATATAACCGTTTCAGTTTAAGTGTTCGCGGCTGAAACTTCAATTTCAGAACTGAACGTCTGTTTCGCGACACGAATTGCGCCCAGTTGGGCTCAAAATTTAACGATGTCACAGTTAGATGAAATCTAGAGTTTTCGATAAAGTATTCAACGCAACAGACGGATCTTCAATCGCATCTGTATGTTGAAAGTTACACACAGTTTAATCTCAAATGTCATTTCAGAAAGTATTCTGAACAGCTCTACGTTCTGCTCTTTTAAAATAAGTTTAAAATAACTAACTGCGATGAATCGGAATGAAACCACTTGTTTTCTTTCACTAACAGGTATATCTTATAACTACTGTAAGGTTCCGTACCATGCGATTTCAGGAAATACGGGGACGCAGGATTTTAGACAGAACACACCAATCAGAAACGCTCTGGACTGCAGTCCAGAGTCGTGTTCCGACCCAGTTATCATCATGATTACAGAACAGGAATCATTAGAATTTTCCATAGGGTTAAATTTCATCGAGTCGGATTCGATTTAAGCCCTCGAACGTCTCAATCCAGTATACATATGATTTATGGTGATTTTATTCGTTTTCAGGCACTAGAAAATTTCAGTTTTAACGGCATATTTGGGGGTATCAGTTTTCGTTACAAACATTCGTATTTTCCAGTGAAATTCATACACTATATTTAACATTATATGGGCCAACAGATGGTATCGGTTTCCGTCAAATTAAACAGCTATATCCATGAAAAGCTAGCATCGAACACCTTGGTCAATATCTATATATATAATCATTAAGTTCGTAAACTATGTGATCTAGGTGTGTAACACAACTATAATAGCATGAAGCAAGTAAACACTTGCCTGGAGAACGCCTCGGGGTCGTACGGCCACCGTGTCGTCGCGAACGCGCGATATACGCCACGTATCGGATTCCCGCGAGCCTCGATCTCGATGTGGATCTCGCGTCGGGTTGTCCGGAGTCGTTTGCACGGCCACTGGACGTCTAGAATGGTGCTCTGTGGGTCTCCCGAGGTGTGCTGGGGTTGGCGTCGGTCGACGGCGCTCCGGCTATGAGTACGGAGAGGTTTCACAGTGGGAAAATTTTGTTTGAAAATGGTTTTGGAGTTTTGGAGAGATGGGGAGTAGTGGGGGTCGGGTCTGAAGAGATGAGGGTGATGCTGAGGGTGAGTAGGGTCGTAAAGGGGTTTCAGGCGAAGTGGGATTCGCCGGCGTTAGGTGCCAGGGTGCTGTGGCCGAGCCTTGCAGTGGGGGTCGTGTGCAGGGGAGACTCGAGTGGGTGGAGATGGAGTCGTGGAGGGAGGAGGAGTGTGGATTAGTGGTTGTCGTCTTGGGTCGAACGACGAGGTGGGATGATCGCCGGCGGTGGAGGTGTCAAATGGCTCGAGAGAAGTTTGGGTGTTCGGGTTTTCTTTTGGGCTCGGTGAATGTAGAGAAGAGAGGTGGGGAGTTTGTGAGTACGAGAGAGATGAGGGCGACGAGTTTGACAACGTGGGGGCAACGGTAGGGCGAGGGCGTGGGCGACGGTGGGGGAGGCGTGTCGCGCGCGCAGTTAAGGGGGTAGCCGTTGGAATTTGAAAGGGGAAGAAGAACAGTGGAGGTGAGTGAGCGGGCTTGGGCTAAAAAATGGAGTGGGCCGGCACTAAAATAAAAGAATTCCTTTAAAAATAAACTCTCGTGGGCTTCAGAAGAAACGGGCCAGTTAATAAAAATAAAAACATTTAATTCCCAAAGAAGTGGGCTGCACAGAATGGAACGGGCTGGGATTTTATGAAAGGGATTCTGCTAAAAATCGAGTGGGCTGATGAAAATTAATAGAATTTATTTAGTGTGTGGGCTGAGGGATTAGGAAAAATAATGGTTGAATTATATTGGTTTTATTTGTGTTAGTTTTTGGTTTTAAATTCTGGTTTTGACTTTTAGGGTTTGGACTATAATTCCAAAAGGGTTGGGAAAAAAAAAGGTTTAAACAACCAACTAAAAATATACGAAATCAAGAATAAGTTAATCACTAGAATTCAGAAAATAGGAGATTTCATGTAGAAAGGGAACGGGGATTTACACGCCAGCCGAGGTAGCCTACAAAGGCCGGGGGCGCCAGTTCTTCTCGTGCGAAGCCCACCCCGGCTCCTACCGCTCCGGTGGCGGTGTCCCGTGAGCGCCCAGGGGCGGATCCCGCCCCGGGCCCTAGCAGAGTATAGGGCCGGAAGCGGGCCCTGATCCAGGAGGACCCGGCCTCAGAAGAGGAGATCGGCTCTCCCTCGAAGTTGCTCAAGAGAGGCTCCCAGAGGCCATCCTGGGGTCGGTCCTCATCGACCATGGTGGAGGAAGGGGGCCTCCGGTTCGCGGTGCCATCGGGGATGTCCATCGCGGATAGCCTCCTGCATGAAATAGAGACCTCGGCCGGGGGTAGAGTTCCCGGGGGGGACCTTCAGGGCTTAGCTGGCGTCCATCGCCCAGGAGTCTGTGCAGGTAAGTTTTTTGGTTCATTGTGATATTCAGTCCCCCCTTCATCTTTCTGATCTTTTCCGTGTCTCCCAGGTTTTCCAGCACGTGGCCCTCGCCCTGCGCATGGAAGCTGAGGTGGTAGCCCCGGCGCTGGAGGCTGCGGGCCGGCTCGCCTCGCTGCAAGAAAGCTCCAAGTGAGAGCTGGAGGCGATGTCGGCGAGGGTCACCGCCTTGGAAGGCGAGGTGGAGGCCGGGAAACAGGAGGTGACCCGACACCGCGAGGCTGTGGTGATTGCCGAGGTCAAGCTTGAGGACGCCCAGGTGCTCGCCGACAACCTGAAGAGGACGGTGAAGGCCGGAAGGAGCTGGGGGCGGCGGCCGAGGCGGTCAAGTCGGCTGAATCGAGGGCGGTGGAGGGCTATAAGAAGTCGAAGGACTTCTATGACGACTTGGCCATGGCCACGACCCGCATTTGGCACGACGCCCTCAATGTCGTTAAGGCCCGGATGCCGGAGTTCGCCGACGCAGATCTTCAGGCCGAGTTCCCCCTCGTGGGCGCCAACGAGCAGGGGGAAGAGGTTCCTGGCGAGGAGGTCGCCGAGGACCCCACGCGCCACGTGGTGGAGGTCGAGGACCTCAAGGTCGTACCTGTCCCTGAGGTGTAGAGCCCCCATTTTCCTCCTTTTATTTTGTTTTTTTTAAAAATTTTGTAAGGCTGGGGAGCCCCGAAAAATACCCTCTGTAAAGTCTTTGTTTTTTGGCAATAAAAGAAAGTCCTTGTTTTCATCGGTTAAGATATCTTTGCTTGGATAAACCTGATGCCCCTCATTGGGATCTCGGATCCTCTGCGGGTCACAGGGCATCTTTGATTTCGAGCGTTGAGCACCATCCGGGGGTGACTGAGCAGGGTAGCTGCTCAGTTGTCTCTTGCAAGGGCTTTCTGATCCCTGGTGTTGTGGTAGGGGAGCTATAACGACCGTGTTTTTTAATACCTAACAAAACATATTTTATTTAAATTTCTACTATCAAATAATTATTTACGTGTTTTCTTTATAGAAGAATAATTTTTAAAGTAATGCTAATAATTTTCAAAGCATTGTATATGATTAAAGGAATTTTTCTAAAATCTATTTATTGTTTTTATAGGCTTAAAATGTTTTATAACGCCTAAAAATAATCTACATATTTTTATTATCAATTAAAGTATTTAATTCGTAATTAAAAATATTTTAAAGGATAAACTAGATATTATATAATTTTAATAACTAGCTAAAACCATAGGAATGGATATATTATTTAGTTTTAGCACAAAATTATTTTTATACTAAAGATAATAATAAGATATATTTTCTAAAAATTTTCCATAATTTTCCCCTTTTTTTTAACTATTTTTAACAATTTTTTAAAGCCAAATTCAATTTTTAAAATAATAAAAAGTTATTATTTTTATTTAAAAAATATAAATAAATAAAAATTAAATTCCCCTTGATCTGGACCGTTGGATATAAGATCCAACGGCCCAGAACGCGCGGCGGCGCCCACGTGGTGGGGACCACGTGAAACAGCGTGATCCCCTTCCACGTTGGCACGTGGCAGGCGGCGGTGGGTTTGACGGTGCGCCCTGGGCCGTTAGATGCAGATCCAACGGCCAGGATCCTCTGGCGGCGGGCGCAATCATCAACTGATGATTCGCAATCATTGGCAGCGCGAATTTTTGTGTTGATTTAACCGATATTTTGGATTTTATGGTTATTGAAAAAACCCTATAAATAGACACTTCAAATACTGATTTCTCAAACCTTAGAATTCCAAAAATTCTGAAAAAAATACCCACGCCTTCGTATAGACGACGCCGACGCTACGTCTCCACCCAATTGCCGAGGAAAAATCGGGATGCGGAGCTTTTGAGGAACTTTGCACAAGCCTGCGTCTTCAATCGTCGGCATCCAACTCAAACAAAAGTTAGGATCCGCCACTCTCCCCTTTTTCTGTCTCCTTCTTCTTTTCTCAATAACCTGGTTCCAACTTCTAATAATCAACCCCCTATTTAAAATGAGGTTATAATATTCGTGCATGCCTATTCCTTTTATCCTTAATGATGATAATGTTAACCCATGTTTTAAAACGGTGTTTAATTTCCTCCATACGCAAATATATATTGCACTCTCATACTGCCTGGAATCTGATATGCTTAATGTCATAACCTATGAATTGTCAATTCACCTCTGATATACCCACACTTACCCATACTATCAAAATAATCTCAAAATAGGTTATTTCCACAAAATACCCTCGTTTAATTAAAATATTATATTTGTTTATAATATCCATAAAAGATAAGATATGTGAAATAAATATTTTAGACACGACATACATATATTTTACTTACACATTTTCATCAACTACTATAATGTTGTTAAACCCCCTTCAACTTTTTTAAAGAAGAAAATACTAAATTTAAATAACGGCTTATGATTTTTCCAAAACGAACGTATTTTCTAAAACGTTATCCCGAATCTAAAACACTATAATTTCATAAAATTATTAATTTCTTTTAAATAGCTCGACCTTTATTGAAGGGCCATTTCCCACAAGAACCATAATCCGTATAACGATATCTTTTCAAAAAGAATATTTAGTGCCTTATTAAAAGGAAATTTTCAAATAAACACCAATCAAGATTAGGACAAAGGAAAGGTTGTAGGCATCGGTCGTTTATCTAAACTAGACTTTGTGGTGCATAGGCTAGACAAGTGGGAAATGTAATTTTAAAAGGCCCGTATCACGGTGATTCGTGAGCGGATCCCTCCTTTCCTTACTTGTGCTTACCTGGCCACAATTGGCGGTGAAGAGGCGATTTGAGAATCTCACAACTTGCCCTTTTGAAACAGTTAGGAGCGGTCTAGTTTTTCAAATAAAAACTTTTTGCAACTTGTCCTTATAAAAATCTCTTGCAAAAGATTTTCAAATAAACACCACAAGCTTTTATCAAAAGGATATTTTTCCGTAAAACATTATGTTTTTCCAAAATGATAAATATCCCAAATCTCATGGTTTTTCTTAGAAGTAATAAAAGATAATTAAACACTATTATTCTTTTTACTAAGCATTCCCTAAGATGACACGAAGTACTTTACGAACTTTAGAAAATAAAACGAGTGGTTGTGGAAGGCCATATTAAACGAGATCAATACTTTTAAAATTTCCAGTTTATAACATATACAAAACATGATACGGTTAGGGTTAGAATACGCAGACCTAGGTATGGAATACTTAATATGAAGATCCCGATATTCCGGATGAACAGTCCAAAGTATGGACGACTATACAAATATGAAGATCCCGATATTCCGGGTGAACAGTCCAAAATGTGGACGACTATACAATGTGGAAATTCTATGCCTAGAGGTATACGCACTAACTCTAATTCGGCCAAACCTTTATACTGAACCACGGGGATGGGTAGTTTGATTAGGCAAGGAAATTCGAAACTCGGATTCCCCTACTACTCGATCATGATCCCGGGAAGTGAAACGGTACATTTCACTTCCCCAGTTATTGTTCCGTGGCTACAACGGAATAATCGCGAGTATCCGGACCCTTGTTTAACAAACTAAAACGTTTACAATACCTATTGATACTCAACACTAAACCCACATCATGTGATATACCTACCTGTTACCTTATCTACCTTTTTTCATGAGATACGAGTTATTCAGTATCTTGGTTGTGGATATTTTACCAGTTTAGACTTGTTGTTTATTATGAAACTGAAGGGTGGTAATACCTGTGCACTTGAGTGATATTCACGCTAGACAAAAATTCATCGTAGTCATGGGACACCTTTCGGGGATGTTCACGCTACCACATTGATTACCATCCCAGGCACGAGCACTAGCTCATACTGCTTCCAGCTGGTCATGGGACACCTCAAGGATACAAGTATGTTCACCCGTCAATTCCATCCATACACACCTTGTTTAACCTGATCTAACTCTTAGACTGAATATCCGTTTGACTTGACTTGAACCTTTACCAAACATATACCTCACACAACCTACTCATATTCACATATCTAATTTGTATATAACCTCATACCTTTATACACATGTACATCATATTCATTATATACACATGTTCGTTTCTATACCTTTACTTTCTTATGAGGCAATCCTGACCGAGTATAACTCGCCGACGGACCTTCCTTTTCTTGCTCTATTTTTGGAATGTTCGTCAGATAAGAATGAGTATTATGGCGAGAATCAAGGTGTGAAGCCAACTTATGAAGGTTATGCAGACTGGACGATGGAAGATTAGCTAGATTTAACTTTTTGTTGTTGCCCACATGTTTAGGGCTTTTGTTCCTCCTCGATATAATTAAACTACTTAGTTTATTTTACTCTTTCTTTTGGGATGTAATAAAGTTTGGTTAATGGAAATAAATGCCTTTCGCTTTTATTATTTTTATTTTGGTACACATCCTACATGTTAAATATTCATACGCTTAACGTAACTGTATTGAATAGACCACCTTCAATACAGTTAGGTTGCGGACCATACCACGTCATCCTTCTCTTTCTTTTGGGAAGCAAGGCATGACAGGTTTTTGTGGTGGCCCATGCAGGTCCTCTTGCATACTAAAATGAAACCGTTAACTGACTTATTATATTTTTGAATCTCATCCATATATACCGATTTCATAGTTTTCCTATGTCTCTTGTCCCTTCCTTGACATTCTGTACCCTGTCCATGACCTTCCTTTCATGTCGTGGCAAATCTTTCCGACGAGGATGACATGTCCGATATTACTTTTGAAGCTACAACTAGAGATTCAGACGACGAATTCGTAGACTCTCAGGCGGTTATTTCCGACAGCGACTCGGAAGATGAAGAAGTCGATGCTGCAACTCCGGAGCCTATGATGGCCAATGACTCCGAAGACGAAGAAGAAGATCCCGTGGAAGGGGAGCATATAAAGGATGGGCCAGAAAAAAAGGCTCCTGCGGCGGGAGAGAATCCTATAGAATATGATCCGGATGAGGAGGCCCCTGCAAAAGAACAAAACCTTATAGAGATGGAATCAGAGAATGAGGATCCTGCCAAGGATGAGTCGAAAGACGAAGCTTCGAGTGAGGAGGAACTCGAGGCCGAAGAAACTAAAGCAGTTGTCCCCGTAAGGCACCATGGAAATGGCCGTACCTTTCTTAGTGCGAGGACCTATCACCACTTGTTGAACTCCCATAATCGAGATTAATAAGTCTTTTTCTTTGGTCGAATAAAACGATGTAAGAGCATTAAAGGCAAGTCCTTACTCTTCGGTTATACTCTCCATATTGAAGTCGGATAATAAAATCTTAGTTTCGAGCCAAAAATCTCTCTTGTGTCTCTTGCTCTTCTTGCTAGTCTCTCTCTTGCATTAATTATTGTTCTTCTATGCAAGTTATTATCTTGTCTCACCTCGGCCGTTTGTAACCTAACCTATTCTGATTCGGATCATCAATGGCTGGACGCCACCATAACCACAACAGAAGGGGAGACGGAGTCAATGAAGCCGCTGCTCAGCAAGCAGCTATGCTACATGATGCAAGGACTACTGGAGCAGCATCAGGAGCAGACAGCTGCCCTTCATCAGGAGCTACGAGAAAGTAGGCAGCAACAAGCAGAGATATTAAGTAAGGCACTAATCCCAGTTTCTTAAGGTTTGGCGGGAGTGAAGCAGTTCAGATCACTCCACCCTAAGACTTTTTCGGGGAAGGAAACTCCCTTAGAAGCTGAGGAATGGCTCAAGAGAACAGTCAAAGATCTCGGTGCCGCCCAAATTCCGAAGGACGCATGGGTGAACATCGCTAAGCTACAACTTACGGATAATGTCAGGATACGGTGGGAGGCAGATGAAAGTAGATTGAAGGAGCCCATCGACTGGGAAACGTTCAAACAGCGTTTTGATACCAAGTATTTTCCGGTCGTGGCACAATTAAGAATGGAAAGAGAGTTTATATATTTCCAACAAGGGAGCATGTGGGATAAGTCGGTGGACGAGTACGCTTCGGAGTTCGCAAGGTTAAGTCAGTTCGCGCATCATCTGGTGGCAACCCCAGAACCTTATGCTAAGAGATTCGGACAAGGATTGGACCTGAAGACGCAGTCCTCCATGTCTTCTGCTACTCTTTCGACTTATGATGAAATCTTAGAGGCGGCACGAAACTTTGAAAACCTTCAGAGGCGGA
This sequence comes from Agapanthus africanus, assembly GCA_030015575.1. NCBI lineage: Eukaryota > Viridiplantae > Streptophyta > Magnoliopsida > Asparagales > Amaryllidaceae > Agapanthus > Agapanthus africanus. Next base: position 354,737,363 of record CM057351.1, read on the forward strand.
TGAGGAAGGATGACCGTTTGTCTGGCATTAAGCAACCAGCCAATCAAATTCTTGGAGGATCATCTTCCAGATCCAACGGGAAACAACAAGCTAAGAGACCAACAGGACCAACTATCTTCGGAAAACCAGCCGTATATGCAACCTTTGTGGTAGGGCCGGACACTACAAGAGAGACTGTCGCATTTTGCACAAACTTTGCATAGTCTGTGGGTCTCCGGATCATACTATTAGGGACTGTCCTCAAAGAGGAAGACAATCAGGCCCCGTCAACAAGCTGGCTAACTATGTGGCACCAACACAGGGAAACCGGCCACTTTCCGCCACTAAACTAACCGGTCAAGGGGCATCACCAAAGGGAGCACTCTTGTCATCACAGGAGCGTGTTTTTCAGCAAGCGCATAGGAATGGACCCAAACGCCAGACCTTCACCATGACAACCGAGAAGGCTGATGCCACGTGGAAAGACAACATAGGTACTCTTTGTTTTTCTCAACCTTTCTTTCGATACTATTCTTATTTATCTTTCGATGCCAATCTTGGTTGGACTCACTATAATTCCTCTAGTTTTCGTAATTTCGACTAGTTGCCTTTATGTTATATCTCTCAAGTCTTCCATCAATTCACAACCTTCTTTCAACTTCCAAACCTTTCTATCCGGAAGCAACTACTGATTTTACATTTTCCGATTCCTTATACCTAAACCTTCAGAGACTTTCCATGCATCAAGTGATACACCAACTCTCGGGAGCGACACATGCAGCAAAGAGGATTCATGACGGCGTTACTGATTTCCGTACCTAGTAGTGGCTACTCCTTTGAAAATTTGAAATATGAAATTATTCTAAGGAGGGTAGATCGTAACTAATGCATCCATCCTTACCATACTCAATAGACCCGAAAGTTTTAACATCCACTGTGATATTTCGGAGAAGGGACTTGGTGGTGTGATATATCAGCGCGGCAATATAGTTGCATATGCGTCAAGACAACTAAAGACTCGTGAACGCAACCATTCCAATCCAGATCTAGAAATGAAAATGGTAATATTCATCTTGAAGATTTAGAAACACTACTCTAAGGAGAACGTGAGGACACGGATGGTTGAAACACATGAAGCGGACGAGAGGGGTTAAATTTTATATGAGAGAAGTGCTGATCGATTGGGACGACCCTGAAGATGGAGAATTATAAGATTTACATAATTGTAGAGTGGAGATGGTGATATAATGCAGCGAGCGAGGAAAGCTCAGTCCACGACTCATCGGCCGTTTAATATCTTGGAAGGAGATGGTGGGTTTGTGTATAGACTAGCTTTGCTATTTTCTATGGAGGGCGTGCATAATACTTTTATATCTCACAGCTAAGAGGGTATGCTGGCAACCCTAGCCATACTTTTGATCGTTCCGAGATCACGAAAAGGTTAGCATAACCTACGAGCAGCAACCGGTCGGAATACTAGAAGGATGAAATCTTGAGCGACAAAACAATCCAGCTGGCTAGAGCTATATGAAGAAAGAACTATTAGGCAGATATACACGGAAGCGAAGAAACGGAACGAGAGAGCAACACCCCAAAATTTTCAGCCACGATAAACCATTCTTGGTGATCTTTTTTCTTTCCTGACCTACTTTCTGAAATTTCGAGGACGAAATTATTTTAAGAAGGGTAGATTGTAACGACCGTGTTTTCTAATACCTAATAAAATATATTTTATTTAAATTTCTACTATCAAATAATTATTTACGTATTTCCTTTATAGAAGAATAATTTTTAAAGTAATGCTAATAATTTTCAAAGCATTGAATATGATTAAAGGAATTTTTCTAAAATCTATTTATTGTTCTTATAGGTTTAAAATGTTTTATAATTGTTCTTATAGGTTTAAAATGTTTTATAACGCCTTAAAATAATCTACATATTTTTATTATCAATTAAATTAATTAATTCGTAATTAAAAATATTTTAAAGGATAAACTAGATATTATATAATTTTAATAACTAGCTAAAACCATAGGAATGAATATATTATTTAGTTTTAGCCCAAAATTATTTTTATACTAAAGATAATAATAAAATATATTTTCTGAAATTTTTCCATAATTTTCCCGTATTTTTAACTATTTTTTAAAGGCAAATTCAATTTTTAAAATAATAAACAGTTATTATTTTTATTTAAAAAATATAAATAAATAAAAATTAAATTCCCCTTGATCTGGACCGTTGAATACAAGATCCAACGGCCCAGAACGCGCGGCGGCGCCCACGTGGTGGGGACCACACGAAACAGCGTGATCCCCCTCCACGCGGGCACGTGGCAGGCGGCGGTGGGTTTGACGGTGCGCCCTGGGCCGTTGGATGCAGATCCAACGGCCATGATCCTCTGGCAGCGGGCGCAATCATTGGCAGCGCGGATTTTTGTGTTTATTTAACCGATATTTTGGATTTTATGGTTATTGAAAAAACCCTATAAATAGACACTTCAAACACTGATTTCTCACACCTCAGAACTCCAAAAATTCTGAAAAAAATACCCACGCCTTCGTATCGACGCCGCCAACGCTATGGCTCCACCCAATCGTCGAGGAAAAATCGGGGCGCGGAGCTTTTGAGGAACTTTGCACAAGTCTACGTCTTCAATCGTCGGCATCCAACTCAAACAAAAGGTAGGATTCGCCTCTCTCCCCTTTTTCTGTCGCCTTCTTCTTTTCTCAATAACCTAGTTCCAACTTCTAATCATCAACCTCCTATTTAAAATGAGGTTATAATATTCGTGCATGCCTATTCCTTTTATCCTTAATGATGATAATGTTAACCCATGTTTTAAAACGGTGTTTAATTTCCTCCGTACGCAAACATATATTGCACTCTCATACTACCTGAAATCTGATATGCTTAATGTCATAACCCATGAATTGTCAATTCACCTCTGATATACCCACACTTACCCATACTATCAAAATAATCTCGAAATAGGTTACTTCCACAAAATACCCTCGTTTAATTAAAATGTTATATTTGTTTATAATATCCATAAGAGATAAGATATGTGAAATAAATATTTTAGACACGACATATATATATTTTACTTACACTTTTTTATCAACTACTATAATGTTGTTAAACCCCCTTCAACCTTTTTAAAGAAGAAAATACTAAATTTAAATTACGGCTTATGGTTTTTCCAAAACGAACGTATTTTCTAAAACGTTACTCCGAATCTAAAACACTATAATTTCATAAAATTATTAATTTCTTTTAAATACCTCGACAATTATTGAAGGGCCATTTTCCACAAGGACCATAATCCGTATAACGATATCTTTTCAAAAGGAATATTTAGTGCCTTATTAAAAGGAAATTTTCAAATAAACACCAATTCAAATTAGGACAAAGGAAAGGTTGTAGGTATCGGTCGTTTATCTAAACCAGACTTTGTGGTGCCTAGGCTAGACAAGTAGGAAAGATAATTTTAAAAGGCCCGTCTTACGGTAATTCGTGAGCGGATCCCTCCTTTCCTTACTTGTGCTTACCTGGTCGCAATTGGCGGTGAAGAGGCGATTTGAGGATCTCACAACTTGCCCTTTTGAAACAGTTAGGAGCGGTTTAGTTTTTCAAATAAAAACCTTTTGCAACTTGTCCTTATAAAAATCTCTTGCAAAAGATTTTCAAATAAACACCACAAGCTTTTATCGAAAGGATATTTTTCCGTAAAACATTATGTTTTTCCAAAATGATAAATATCCTAAATCTCATGGTTTTTCTTAGAAGTAATAAAAGATAAGTAGACACTATTATTCTTTTTACTAAGCATTCCCTAAGATGACACGAAGTACTTTACGAACTTTAGAAAATAAAACGAGTGGTTGTGGAAGGCCATATTAAACGAAATCAATACTTTTAAAATTTCCAGTTTATGACATATACAAAACATGATACGGTTAGGGTTAGAATGCGCAGACCTAGGTATGGAATACTTAATATGAAGATCCCGATATTCCGGATGAACAGTCCAAAGTATGGACGACTATACAAATATGAAGATCCCGATATTCCGGGTGAACAGTCCAACATGTGGACGACTATACAATGTGGAAATTCCATGCCTAGAGGTATACGCACTAACTCTAATTCGCCCAAACCTTTATACTGAACCACGGGGATGGGTAGTTTGATTAGGCAAGGAAATTCGGAACTCGGATTCCCCTACTACTCGATCATGATCCCGGCAAGTGAAACGGTACATTTCACTTCCCCTGTTGTTGTTCCGTGGCCACAACGGAATAATCGCGAGTATCCGGACCCTTGTTTAACAAACTAAAACGTTTACAATACCTATTGATACTCAATACTAAACCCATATCATGTGATATACCTACCTGTTATCTTATCTACCTTTCTTCATGAGACACGAGTTATTCAGTATCTTCGTTGTGGATATTTTACCAGTTTAGACTTGTTGTTTATTATGGAACTGAAGGGTGGTAATACCTGTGCACTTGAGTGATGTTCACGCTAAACAAAGCTCCATCGTAGTCATGGGACACCTTTCGGGGATGTTCACGCTACCATATTGATTACCATCCCAGGCACGAGCACCAGCTCATACTGCTTCCAGCTAGTCATGGGATGCCTCAAGGATACGAGTATGTTCACCATCAATTCCATCCATACACACCTTATTTAACCTGATCTAACTCTTAGACTGAATATCCGTTTGACTTGACTTGAACCTTTACCAAACATATACCTCACACAACCTACTCATATTCATATATCTAATTTGTATATAACCTCATACCTTTATACACATGTACATCATATTCATTATATACACCTGTTCATTTCTATACCTTTATTTTCTTATGAGGCAATCCTACCCGAGTATAACTCGCTGACGGACCTTCCTTTTCTTGCTCTATCTTTGGAATATCCGTCAGATAAGAATGAGTATTATGGCGAGGATCAAAGTGTGAAGCCAACTTATGAAGATTATGCAGACTGGACGATGGAAGATTAGCTGGATTTAATTTTTTGTTGTTGCCCACATATTTAGGGCTTTTGTTCTTCCTCGATGTAATTAAACTACTTAGTTTATTTTACTCTTTCTTTTGGGATGTAATAAAGTTTGGTTAATGGAAATAAATGCCTTTCGCTTTTATTATTTTTGTTTTGGTATACATCCTGTATGTTAAATATTCATACGCTTAACATAACTGTATTGAATAGACCACCTTCAATACAGTTAGGTTGCGGACCATACCACGTCATCCTTCTCTTTCTTTTGGGAAGCGGGACGTGACAGGAGCTACCCGCCAGGGATGGCCGAGCAAGGCAGCTGTTCGGTCGCCCCTTGCGAGGGCTTCGATCCTTAGCGTTGGGGGGTGCTGTAAGAAGCCCACTAAGGATGGTCGGGCAGGGCAGCTGCGCGGCCGCCTCATGGCGAGGGCTTTGTCCTCTGGCATCGGGGGTAGGCGACTACCAGCCGGAGTTGACCAAGCAGGGTAGCTGCTCGGTTGCCTCTTACGAGGGCTTCGATCCTTAGCGCTGGAGGGGCTGTAAGAAGCCCGCTAAGGATGATCGGGCAGTGGAGCTGCGCGGTTGCTTCTTGGCGAAGGCTTTGATCTCTAGCGTCACGGGTAGGCAACTACCTGCCTGGGACGACCGAGCGGGGTAGCCGCTCGGATGCCTCTTGCGATGGCTTCGATCCCTGGCGTCATGGATAGGGAGCTACCAGCCGGAGATAACCGAGCATGGTAGCTGCTCGGTTGCCTCTTGGAGGTCTTTGATCCTTCAGGACGGGGACCGAGCAGGGTTACTGCCCAGTGCCTCTTGGCGAGGACTTTGATCCCTATCGGTTGTGGTAGGAAGCTACCAGCCGGGGATAGCCGAGCAAGGACTCGGCTGCCTCTGGGAGGACTTTGGTCCTTAGCGCGGGAGGGGATGTAGAAGCCTACCAAGGACCCTTGGCCGGTCAGGGTTGCTGTCCGGTGCCTCTTGGCGAGGGCTTTTGTCCTGAAGGATAGCCGAGCGAGGGATTCTCGGGTTCGACTGCCTCTAGGAGGGCTTTTTGATCCCTGGCGTTGTGGCAGGGAAGCTGCCCGCTGAGGATAGCCGAGCGAAGGATCCTCGGGCTCGACTGCCTCTGGGAGGGCTTTTTGATCCTCGGCGTTGTGGCAGAGAAGCTGCCCGCTGGGGATAGCCGAGCGAGGGGTCCTCGGGCTCGACTGCCTCTGGGAGGGCTTTTTGATCCCCGGTGTTGCGGTAGGGAAGCTACCCGCCAGGGGTCACCGAGCAGGGTAGCTGCTGGATTGAATCTTGACGAGGTGTAGCCCGACCGCCCAGCTGTAGGTGTGGGGAATGGGAACGGTCGAGGCGACGGCGTGCGTAGCAAGCGCATTGAATGCGGGGGGAGGCGAAGCGCTAGGGGCGCGTCACTTCGATTCCATCAGAGAAGGCTTGACGACCGCCGCGTGGCAGCGACCGCTTGGGTGAAAGCGGGCGACTATTGAGCTGCGCAGTGGGCTATTTAAGGCTGAAGAAGTACTGGTCCTTCCACCCTTCATAAACAGGTCGTCGAAAATGGAAGATTTCCCGTTTACCATCCCCGACATCATTCACTTCGAAGACGTGTATCTTTACGACCAGAACTGCACCGAGGACATGGTGCAGTTGGTCTACGGGAGCATTGAGGACCATTTCGGCCGGCTGCTCCCCCGACGCTCCTCCCTGCTGCAGCTGCTGATGTACTCCATCTGGAGGGCGTCGCCGGGGCTTTACAACCCCCTGTCCGAGTAGCTTTATGACGAGGCCGTGGGCAAGCTGCGGTCTTTGAGGCGCTTCGGCCTGATCTCCGCGAACCGGCTGGCCTGCTCAGAGGCGCTCGTCCGTAAATGCTACGAGCTGAGGCTTGGGATCGACGCGCGCGGGGGGAACTGGGGACAAAGGTTGGACCTTGCAAGGCCCCGGCTGGCGGAGATCTTTACCGAGTACCACGAGCAGTGCTCGTTGCACTCCCTTCCCCCACTGTTGTGATTTCCTTTTCTTTCTGCGTGTATGGCTGAGGAGCCCATAATACCTTTTGAATAAACAAAGCTTTTCTTTCCTTTTCGCAATGTTCCATTGATCTTTGTTAAATTAACAATAGATCCTAGGAAGAGTTTACATTGGTTTAAAAGAAAGGTACAGGCTAGTAGATGACTTTATTGGCTTGGGCCAAGCTCCCTGAAGGGCTGTTGGCCCCCGCGCCTGGTATAGGGTATGGAGCTCCCTAACCTCCGGGCTGGCCGTCCGCTGAAACGAGCATGATCTGACCGATGCTAAGGTCGGCGGGAGGGCGATGCTGTTCCTGCTCACGGTCGGCCTGCCGTTTGTCCCTCAAGTAGGCGGCGAGGTGCCCAGACCAGATGAGCTCTTCGATGTAGTCCCTCAGTTGGTTGCAGTCCTCCATGGCGTGACCCAGTATCCGGTGGAAAGCGCAGTAGGGGCCCCGGGTTCGCTTTGCGGCCTGACGCGGGATCGGAGGGAACTTGAAGAACCCCTCGTTCTGGGCCTCCTCCAGCAATACTGCGAGGGAGACGTTGAGGGGGGTATACTCCTAGAACTTCGGGTGGTTTTCCCGTCAAATAGGGAGACCTTTGGGGGCTTGTTGCGCAAGGAGACGGGGACGGCGAGCAATTCCTCAGTGAAAGGCTTTGTGAGCGAGTCGGAGGCGTACTTAGCCCCGTCGCTCGAGAGGTGAGCCTCCCGGCGCATGCCCTCGATTTTCTTCTCGAGGGCGTCGAGCCGGCCGTGATATCCCGAGGAATCGGCGTCTTGGGATCCCTGGCCTCCGCTGTGGGTGACCTCCGTTTGGGAGCGGCCCCGGTTCCTCTCAATGAGGTACCTCAGATCCCGGGGCAAGGTGGCTCTCGAGCCGCCGAGGTGAACCCCTTCTGTGCGGCCCCGCCGAGTGTGGTGGTGTCGACCATGCCTGTGGATAGGCGAGGTGACTGACATCTCCTCAGGAGGATAAGGGGCGCGAGGAGGCTTGAGGCGAGGCGTTCTGGTGGCGGACCTTGGTGTGGTCCCGTGGGGCGCCCAGCGGGCCTCAGGGAGCATCGGCTCGAGAGATCGGTGGCGAGGAGTCGCAGCCTGCTGGTGGTCAGCCGTCCAGACAAGGGCTGAGCCTTCTGAAGGCGCTCGTCCGCATCCCACGAAGGACTGTAGCCGATCTATCCGGCCTGCGAGGGCGTTGATGATGGTCGCTGGAGGAGGCTCATCCCCGCCTTCGGTGAGTGGAAGGCGACGGCTGGTACCGGGATCTTCAGGATGGCTGCTTGTCATGAGGGCGGAGATAGGAAGGCCAACTTTGTGTTTTGTGGAGTTATGTTCCCACAGACAGCGCCAACTGATGGAGGTCCTTTTCGGGTCTCCGTCAGATGTTGTCTTCCGTTGATCTCCCGGTGGACTTAGATGGTTATCTTCTGTTGCGTGTGGGTCTCAATGGATTTTGGTGGAAGAGTTGGTATGAGGAGTTTGGTGCCGAGTACCTGCAAAGAAGTCTCGGGGTGGTTTGGTACCACCAAGGACCCTCCGACGATCAAGTTAGTGACGAGATCCGAGCAGAATAACGGCTTAGAAGAGTAAAGAATGGCTTACTTGACCCCTCTGTGATGGGGGTTTATATAGCGGTGGTGGCATGCAGCAGCAGGCGCGAGAATCTCGCCGGCAGTTACGCCCCCGACGTCACGCCCGCGTAGAGAACGGATCGCCCATTAATGGGGATCGTAATGGCATGGAACGTGGGATGTTGCTAGCGTAGAATCTGCGCGTAGCGAGATTCGCGGAGCGGCGGTTACGCCTGTGAGTGGTGGCCTTTGTCGGAGGGCCGAGGAAGACGGCCTCGACCTGGAGCTCGGGACGAGCGAGGAGGCCGAGGAGTCCAGGTCTTGTGGCAGCTCGGCGCGAGCTACGGGGCCGAGGAGGCCAATTTGCAGGGGGCCTTGAGGAGGGCCAGCTTGTGTTTGCAGGTCGGGTATAGGGTGGCCTGGGCGGCCCCTGTGAGCCCTTTCTTCTGAGTTCTGGGACACGTCACCTGCCACGTGTCCTGATCTTGGATATCGCCAATATTGAGCATCATCAGATCGTGTTTGGCTCATGCCAAACCCTCATCATGCAGATTTTTGCCGATTTCAAAAATTTCCTTGCTTATTTTGAATTAGAAATAAAAACATCAGGTTACAACCATTTTCATGATTTATTGTCTTCAAAATCCCAAGTTCAGATGTTGTATTTGAGGCGATAAAAATTATGGGGGTCCTACCATTAAAACCCATAGGCTTATAGGGATACAGGGTTGAGATAATTCTAGTTTATTTTTAAGTGGAAGAAGAAGAATACAAACTAGGGGTTGCACGTCTTAAACTCCAAAATTAGAGTTTGCAAAATTTTGATGGGATTGGAGTTGAGATAGCTGCAGTTATCTCAACGTTTGTTTGTGAAAACCGCAGTTATCTCAACTCCAAAATAGTCCCATCGAAGGGTTTACTTTGCATTTGGTGTTTGCTTTTCTAAAATTTATGAAAATCCAGCATACAAAACTAAACTGTGTTCCCAAACAGGGCCTTAAGTTTCTTGTCTTGCCTACGAAAATTATTCAAATAACCCCTCCATTTTTGTCAATCGTGAGATCCCATATCCTTTTCTCTCATCAAATCCAGAAATTCTCCCCTGCTCCAAGAAAGCGACAGGAAGACAAATCTCAGCCGTCCATAAAAAATCGCAACAAACTCAAAATGCAGCCCTACACGTGTCCACGACTACCTCGCATAATTTCTCGCGGGAAATTCTCACTCCTCTGGCATCTACGCTTGCTGTTTAATTATCTCTTATTTTCCCCCTTAAAAAATGGAGATAAACGACAAAAGAGACGACGAAACCTCTGATCCAACGGCTACCAGACCTTTATCTCGACGCCTATGAATTTCAACCGTACGATTCGAACAACGAATCTCATCCCTCCGATTCCTCTCTCCTTCAGATCTCACCGTAAAATAGTGAATTTGAGTTTAAAACAAGAGAGGGAGAGAGAGAGATAATAGAAAGCGAAAACACCATTAGCTTCATCTCTTCCCCTCGCTCTCTTTTGAATAAATCGAACCCTAATTCTTTCTGTATTCTCTCGTAATCCTCGCTTAATTCATTGATTCGTAAGTAAAAAATTGGATCTTTGTTGTTGGATTTGTGTCGAGGGATCCGAGATCTCTTAGTTCGTATTCGTGGCTCGATCTGAAAAGTTGTGAAATTGATGAGAGATTTGGGCTGTGGGAGTTCAATTGGTTCGATTGGGGAGAAAGTTCTTGATAAATTTGTAAATTATGCTCTTGTTTTGTCCATTTCTTTGATTTGAGAGAGAGGAAGAGAGAAGGAGAGAGGAGAAATTGACGGCGCTGATGGAGCAAGCGGCTTCGTCGGGACCATTGGATTTCCCGCCAAAAAAGTTAGTTCGGCAGCTCGATTTCACGACGGCCTACGGTGGCGGAGTGCAGCCGCCGCCGGTGGTGGGAGAGGCGCCGCCGCCGGCGACGCAGCAGCAGGTTCTGCTACTGCCACATCTGGTTCAGATACCGCGGCCCTCGATTCCGGTGACAGCGTGAGTTTTTTTTGTTCCGATTTGGTTTCGAATTGCTTAAAGTTAGAACCTTTCATAGGTTTTTCGATGGTTTGGTATTGGATGCTTGGCTGACTTTAATTTGGGGCTTTCGCTTTCCTCTTGCTGTAGCTAGTGCGAGATTTGTGTTTACTAGGGCTCTATTTTTGAAATTTTAATTTGAATTTCATATGAATTTTCGATGATGAAGCAATGGGTCTATTTTTTCTTTTTAGGTATATCTAATGTTATCTTAAGCTAGTCACAGTAAAGAGTTTCCTTTTGAAATGTAAATTCATGAACTTGATTGGCTATTTGAATTTCTTCGCTGCTGCTAGCGAGGTTACAAATTCTGGTGTCGAAATTTGATGTGGTATTCAGGAACGTCTGTAGCCTAGTAATACTTGCGGTTAAAAAATTGTCGTCGATTTAAAAAAAAATTAGACAATGTCTTTTACCATAAATTGTTGAAATTATTTTAAACAATGTATTGCTTACTGTAGTCAACTGCCGATTGAATTGTTCAAATATTTCAATTAGAAGAATTCTCTAGTGTGAGCTTAATTATATTTATTATTTTAAAAATTCTTGATTCTTTCTTAATTCAGCAGTGGAGAGGGCGCATGAGGCTGTTCCAAGCGTTGTCTTATATTTAGTTAAAGATATTTAGCGTTCACATTCATTTGAAACCTTTTCCACTGAACTTTGGTTTTCCAGAGAAAATTATATGTTCATACATCCCCCCTCCACAAGCTCTTGTTAGTTACCAAATAAAGTCGGTAATGGCTAAGTGAACCATATATCTTCATTTTGAGAAAATGATATAGCTATTTAATATATTGGGATGTGAATATATGGTGCATACCGCCATAATATTCTGTGAACGTCTAGATATCCTGCATTGTGGAGTAAAAATGTCAGTGAAATCTTGCAATGAGGAGTATTTTTAACGTGGGTTTTAAATACTTGTCATTTCTTTGCCCATTTTTTTAATGTTGTTCATATTCTTATCATCTCTTTGTCCATTTTTCCATGCAGGAAGCCAGAATCTCCAAAATCACGTCCAAGACCTATATTTGAAGTGAAAGATGGTACTTCATCCAGAAAAAAGAATTGTAACTGCAAACATTCGAGATGCTTGAAGCTGTAAGTGAGGGTCTTTTCCAGCTTTTACTTGGTTTTCATGCTACAATTCTATCTTCCGTCAGTTAGTGCTTATAGTAACTTGCGTTGACTTAACATACATGTTTTTTTTATGTGTGAAACCACACGCTATATAAACTTTACTTGCTAACTTAAATAATTGATCACTTGTATCTGGCTAAATACAACTGTAGTGTTATGCCTAATTCCATGCCATTTGCAGTTGAGGAAGGATGTGGTTAATCAGCCCCATTATGCAACATATATCATTACTACAGGAACCTTAATCAGATCTAGCTTAGAATTTTTTTATGATTATAAATGCACATATTCTTAGCGAACCAGTAAGCATCGGTGTAATTGATTCAACAAAATATTTGTACCTGACACTCTGCCAGCCCATATATTCATACTAACATGTCTACCTTTATTGAATTTATTTCCGACAGGTCGATATTTAGGAAAAAGAGTAAATATTTTTCGTTTTAAGGAAGAAGTAACTATTTCCCTGTCTTTGTTAACTTTGTTAAAAAGAGAACATTAAAATTATTTCGAAGGAAGGATGAGTAGATGACCAAAGAGTTAAGCAAAACTTTTGTGGATGTGTGTTATATCTTGTTCCTGAAAATTCACTTGAAAGAAATTGATGAGAAGACATGGTTAATGACTATTGGTGCAATTTGTAATTAATTCTTCCATGGGATGTAATCATTTTGTGAAAGTGGATCTCATTTGAATTCTATTCAGGCATTTAGGGTGTTTTCCGACCAATTTGGAATGTATTCTCTTTGGTTTAATGGTGACTTAGAACTGTGTGTAATTTCAAGCAGCAATATATCGTCTCTCCCCTTCTTCCAGACTCTAGAGCAGTCAAGCTGCGGAATGTTAATTCTTGGTTGCATGTGCTTAATCTTCTGGACCAGATGCCTGTTTCAGTGTTTTACTCCCTGCTAAGTGGTCTTTGGGGAATCGTAACAATTTACTACTTGCGAATTGGTCCATAGTTTCGTCCCTAGGAATTTCACACCAGTTTAGTTAAGACAGATTATAAAATTTTGTCAGATCATTAACGGAGTTGGTTTTTCTGTTCCCTGTTGACACTTGTGTTATACAATATTCTGTTTTGATTATTTAGAACAAAACTATATTAAAAAAATTCATATGTTACTAACGACGTTTCCAAGTTTTTATACTTGAGTATAGCAAGCATAATATCTCAATATCAAGCAAAATTGCATACAATATGATTCGCACCTAAAATGTCGATATGACATGAAGACTTGACGCAAGCAAAGAACGTGATGCAAGTTTTATCAAGAAACTAAGATGTCTCAAAGTAACATCTCAAGGAATTGAAAACCAAAGAAGAACCAAGTTGAATAAAGTAGACTTAACTTTTGTTATAGTCTAGTGTTGATCTCACAAGGTCAGAAACTATTTTCCAACATATTTCTATTCTTCAGACGACTCCTCTCTCATCAAGAGACGTCTAACATATCCGTCGGAATTCAAACTGTTTAACTTTCAAATCTGATATTTAAAACATGTCAGACTGCAGATGCCTAAGAATTTTTGAATTATTAGACGTCCGTAGAAGGAAATTTCCATTTTCAATTTTCCGTTTATCTTTCAGAGACGACTCATCAAACGTCTCTTTAAGAAAAATTTTGAACACCAAACGCCTCATACGTCTCCTACAAATGTCCGCTGAAGAAAATTTTCATGACAGTTTCTATTTTTGAACTGCAGACGTCTGGTGCCAAAGGTCTGCCTTGGCAGTTTTTGACAGTTATTTTCTGTTTGAATTTTCGAATGAACGTATATTTACGCCAATTTGATTCCAAACCGTTTCCAACTGTCATTAACTGTTTTTGGTAGTTTTTGGCGGTTACAATAACTACCCCTTTCTACTTCTATAAATATCCTAGAGATCAAACACTTGGACATACATTCATTGATCAATTCATTGAGAAACTTCTTGTTCTTCTTGTGGCTAAAAGTTCTTACTTAATTCATTTCCTCAAGAGCCAAAACTTTCAATAATCTCTCAATACAATCCTGTACCAAATTGGTATTAATCTTTTGAGATCATAGTATTGTGAGCGGGCATTTGGTCGTTGTAAACGATTGTAAATTCTTGAAGAAGGTTCGATATTCTTCCTTACGAAAGAAGGGGTCTCTCATTGTTTGAATTGCGGATTCAGAGTGGAAAAATGATTTTTTTCTAGAGAATCGCGGATTTGAGAGGAAAATGAGTTTTCTTAGGGAATCACGGATTAGAGAAGAAAAAGAGTTTTCCTTGTGAATCGTAAGTTCAAGCGGGAAAAAGGAGTTTTTCCCAAGGCGATTCTAGTGAAGAAGGATTGTGTTCTTCACATTAAAAAATAGTGGAAAATCCTGAGAAGATATCTCAGGCGGGGACTAGCCATTGGGAGTGGTGAACCCCCGTCAATAATTCTCTCGTATTTGCATTGCTCTTTACTCTAATCTTCTTTCTGTGTTATTTTGATTATTACAATAATTTTCATTATTTAACTTGCTTAAATTATTTCGCAGAAAATTGTTGATCAAAACACAATTAAGTAAATAAGTTTTTAAATTTGCCATAGAATACGTAGTTATCTTATTCATCCCCCTAAGGTAGTTTCATTCCCAACCTTAATAATATGATGGACAGGCTCAAAAAAAGATGACCATGATTTTGGAGAATCAATACTGAAGTTACTCTATTGCTATCTTTCTGATAAAGTATTTTTTTTATTTTACAAATCTAATGCTAGTTTAATATGCTTATGATTTATAGGAACCTTAAGCTCACTGTGGATATACGAAAATTTTCATTAACCAGTAGATATTATCCGAGCATGACATATTAGTTTCTGGGAGATTGTCTTTAATGCATTATTCTGGATTGTTACTCATATGTAGGGTTGTTTACTAATTATTATAGAGTTACTAGAAGTCCTATCCTACTGATGTCTACTTCATGGTCTTCAGACTATTGAAAGTTGCAATTCCCACAATTTGCCGACCGTATATCTTATGAACATATCTGGAACCGTGACTTGAGATATTCATTATTCATAAAGCCTTCCTCCTACTAACTTGACAAGTCATGATATACAGCATTGGCACATATGTCGAGGGAAGTGATCCGTTGATATATTTGATGTATTGATGGTATAATATCCTATTATAGGAAATATACATCTCTATTCTATGATGGAGCAATATCACTAAAGCTGGCATTCACCATCCTAGGAAGTAATCCACATTAGCTCATTTGTCCTTGCAGAGGCATCCAAGAAGTTCAATATTTCCTGTATTGCAAGTCTTAGCAGCAGCAGCAGCCTGAGGGATGCCTCATACTATGACATGTATACTGCTATAGTAACCAAGCATCATGGACCCAACTTGTCGTAAATAAAAGATCCCCTTCTTACAAGATGGCAGTTTAAAGGAAAAGAAACTGTTTACTCTGGTACTTGCCTTCCTGGAAGTGCTAGTATCACTTAAATTCACATTTACTTCTGTGCTCATATATCCTCTGCGATTGATGGGTCACTCATGGTCACTGTTTATGGTGTTTCTTATTTTGTTGGTTCCTTATCTTTTTATATAGTGGAATTGTTATTAAAAATTCCAACACATCTTTAAAAATGTTGTATAATCCTTTGCAAAACATGCATTTCAGACTCATCTGTGGACTTGTTTGCTAACTTGGATTAGTTATCAGTTTGTCATACTCTATGAAGTTTCATGAATAATAAATTGAGTTTTTCTTTTGGCTTATTGTCTGGATTGTCATTTAATTTTTGTGATGCATTTGCTAGGTATTGTGAATGTTTTGCATCGGGGGTTTACTGTGACGGATGCAACTGTGCCAACTGTTGCAACAATGTTGAAAATGAAGCTGCCAGGCATGAGGCTGTTGAAGCTACTTTAGAGCGCAACCCCAATGCCTTTAGGCCTAAGATTGGTAGTAGTCCACATGCCATCAGGGACAATAGGGTATGCATCAATTCATGCTTTGGTTTGCTCATATGATCTACGCAGAACACACAGCAAAGTACAGTCACAGCTCTTTAGACCTTAAATCTATGCTTGCATGTAATCATATTGAATTCTCTCTTTAAATGGTCACTAATCTTGGTTTTTTTATTGCAATAAGTGCAGTTATTTTGGTTATCAGGCATGGCATGTTATCTCATAATATAATTCTGAGCTATATTCATAGCGGCATGTTATCCAGTGACATCTCTGAAGTCTGAACTTTGTTTTTTGTGTAATATTAAGAGCTAATACAGAATCATGGGTCTGACATGCTGATATTTAAACAGATGTTACATAAGAGCTTTGTTAGAGTTTTTTTTAGAATCAGCTATGACCTGTAAATCATAGAAGTTTTTTTTTGGGTTGAAAAGAAACGGTGCTAAAGCACCTAAATTCATTAATATAGCAAATGCATTCCGAGGCATCTTTTGTGGTATCTTGTGTTCCATCCAAATGCAGTACAGAAAATAGCAAAATGCCGGTCCTGTACACAGACAGGTGAAGTATATATTTCAGGTTTTTAACACTAATTCTGGAAGCCACAACCCCCTTTATTAACTTCAAATGCTATATATCGAAACAATAGGAGAATATTCCAGCACTCATAATTCATCCCCAAGGGGGGAGTTTCCCCTTGTGTGTTTCAAAAGTCGAATTGGGGAGTAAAAGAAACTTGTCTGATCAAAACAAGCAGCATTTTGAATTTTGCTTCTCTGCATCAAAGCAAGCAAAGTTTGTAGCTAAAAGTCATTTCTTATACTAATTACTACTGATGGTGCATTTGAGCGATCTAGTTTGGTAATATCATATTACAATTCAAATTTCCATTTCATCTTTGTCAACTATAAAGTGGAATGCATTTATGTGCCAGGAAGAGGCAGGGGACCTTGCTGTGGTGGGAAAGCACAATAAAGGATGCCATTGCAAGAAGTCAGGCTGCCTAAAAAAGTACTGTGAATGCTTCCAAGCCAACATTCTCTGCTCTGAGAATTGTAAATGCATGGACTGCAAGAACTTTGAAGGGAGCGAAGAGAGAAAAGGTCTTTTCCATGGTGAAAATGGAAGCTCGACCTACGTGCAACAAGCAGCAAATGCTGTATTAAATGGGGCAATGGGTCTTTCTAGCTATGGATCTCCAGTATCAAGAAAGAGAAAAAGCCATGAGCTCTACTATGCCACATCAGTTAAGGATCAACCTGTTCACAGGCTTGCACCATTCCAACAGGTACGACATTTCAAATTTTATCATAGGCATGCTTACATTGACTTTGAAGTTTGAACGAATTTATGAACTATTAACTGTTTATCTCTTTAATTATCAGCACAGTAGTTTGAAGCCTTCGGAACCTTCTTCCTCTTTTCCTTCCATTCCTGCAGCTCGTGCTGCAAATCCTGCTCCGCTGGGATCATCTAAAGTTACATACAGGTAGAAACTGTTTTTTGATGACTCGACCTACGAAGCACATACATTTATCAATAGCATTTATTTATGGTGGTTGTGCATGAGGCGATGCCATTTTTTTTTGCATCTTACAGTTCATGTTTTGGTCGTTTATGTTGCAGGTCTCTTCTAGCAGACACTGTCCATCAAGAGGATCCAAAGGAGCTCTGCAGGATGTTGGTGTTGGTTTCAAGACAAGCTGCCAAATCACACTCTGGTATGGCTTATGGTTAGCTAGGAAATTTTTCTGGTAGTCAAGCATTTCCATTTAATTCTATTGTAAAGATTTAAGTCATATTCACATAATTTAATCATTGTGAATGTTTGTTTTTCAACTCAGAGTTCCTTTGTTGCTTCCCAAATTTTCCTTATGTTTTCTGTGCATATGAAAATAATATTTGATAATTCCCTTGCATGCTTCCGTTCTGCATCTTGCATTGGCTAAACTTGCAAGAATGTTTGATTGGCTATACTTTAGCCTGTACACTTTGGAAGTAAAAGTTGGAAATTTACTGAATCTTGCATTGTTGAAATTCCTGCTATGATCATCAAATTTTCTTTAGCATCATTTTATCTATACCTGTTGAGATTTTAAATTTTTTTTTAGCCCCTTAACCCACAACATAACTTCAGAGTTGTGGAGAGTTGAGGTGCAGTGGCAGGGGCTTTAAAATGGTATGCGAGCAACCCATCTTCAAATCCAACTGGGAGCCTATTTAAATTGGAATTTTTTTATAAAAAACATACAGTTGCGCAAAAACCCAGGTTTCAGCCCATAAAAGAACACTCGGCTATTAAGGAATAAATTCATAAACCTCAACCTCAACCGCCATCATAACTTTGGAGTTGTGGTGCACTGGCATGAAATTTTGGAATATTCAAGGTGTGCAACTCTAAGTCAGATTCTGCAGATAGAATAGTTGGAGAGAAGATGGTAGCAGAGGGAGAGAAACGAACAGGTAGCAACCTTGCATCGTCAAATCATGCAAGACATGAGAGTCAAAGAGATCCAGATAATGGAAAAGAAGCCGAGGATGATAAGCCCAGCGGGACCCATGCCGATAAAACCAGCACAGACGAGTCTAATTTGGATTCTTTGGATGGCCAGAAAGGCGATAGGCCTATGTCACCTGGGACGCTTGCGTTGATGTGTGATGAACGAGACACGATGTTCATGACGACCCGAAACCCGATTACATCTCCAGCAAATGAACAAAGTGTGTCAGAGGTCTACGCAGATCAGGAGAGGGTTGTGCTGACAGCTTTCCGGGACTCTCTTCTAAAACTTATCAATTGTGGAAGACAGAAAGGTAAACTTTCAAGTTTAGATTCATGAGCGCGCGCGCGCACACACAAGCACACACACCATGTACATGAGCATATGCATGCGGACATGATTTCTAGGATATAACATATCTTAAATAGATAACTTGAATCGGTTGATGTCTAAACTGTCTTTGCTTTCTTAAAAGCTTTTCAAATTCTTCGAGTTCTGAGTGCTTTTGATTTTTATGTTATTTTCAGAAGCCAAGTACTCAACAATGAAGCTTGACTCACCCAATTATCAGCAACCGGTCACTAATGGCGCTGCGAAACTTGTTCCATCGAGTTCTGCACCGATTCCTCAGACCGCAAATGGCATTCCGAAACTCATGCCATCCGGTTCTGCACCGGTACCTCATACTGTAAATGGCATTCATTTTTCTTTTAGTAACCATCCGCCTCCTAAAGCTGGACCCCCGATGACAGAAAATACGGATGGAAAACATTGAAAAATAAGAAATTAAGAAAGTGAATGTTCAGCGATTTTCTCACATAAAACTCTTATTCTCTGTAATATTTTACAGCCATGGCGATGTTGTGTTATGCTAAATACTGATTGCTAGAGAGAAAGAGAGAGAGAGAGAGAGAGAGAGAGAGAGGAGAGAGAGAGAGAGAGATGCCCAGGCACCTGATCCCCCCCCCCTGATTTATGTAATTTATTGCGTGGTTTGTCATTCAGTAATCTTTGTTTGTTGCAGCTGTAATTATATTCTTTTTTTTTTAAATTTCATTTTCGTATTGTTGCTGTACTAACTATAATTGTTTTTGTATTAAATAGAGATTCAACTACTATTTTCTTCCTATGTTTGCTGCTCATGTTCTGATTTTTCTATAGAGATCCAATTAAGTTGCAGGCAATTTTGACATTATAACTGTTTTTGTAATTTTAGCAAGTGAGGAAACATAAGGAACAGGTTTTAAATCTTTTCACAGATCAATAATTGTACTGTGGTCCAGAGCCTTTAAGCTTTGGTATGCTTTTGGTAAAAAGTGTTGTAAACGTTTTCATATTTTTCCTCTGCAATGTATTCAAGAGTACATATTACCTATGTCGTAGTTTCATCTTTGTATTGTATAGTCTCTCTGTAGTTGTTCAATAGGAGTCTGGGGTTTAAGCCCTGCTTGCATCCGGTAACAGCATATCAGTTAGTTTATGTAAATTTAACATTTTGTTAGTAAGACTCTGAGTTGCTTAATACAGACATCGCTCTGAGGGAGGAAGAAAAAGTAGTGTCCTTGAGAAGGATGGATTTAAAGTGAATGATTCATTGATTTCGAATGTAAATTGTTGTATGAGAAATGAAGCTGCCTTAACAAATATGCCAACCAATATTTTAATTTCAGTGTTTGGATTTTTGAAAAACAAAAAATCAAGCGCAGCAAATATTGAACAGGAACTTTTTTTTCCCGTGGTTTACAAACCAATACACTATTGACTAAAATTTTGTCAAGATTTTATTATTTCAATAAGTGGATACGGATTATACAGTGCCACTTTAGGAAATTAGGAATTTCCTGTCATTGATCAAGAAAGGACGAGTATGGAGTATACCTCCGCAGGTTGGGACGAGTTTTCAAGGATGTGTTCGGCCAGATATCTTCTACAGAGTGATGAAAATACCGAGTTCGTGAATTCGAGTCCGTGTGAGAGACTTCGGGTGGACCGTAGCCAAGAACAATTGCAGTGCGCAGATAGAGACGTGACATCGACGTGGACGACGATACAGACAAGTGGGACAAGAGGTTCGTGCGAGATGCTGACGAGCTGTTGTTACTCTCCATTAAGATTAAAGGTCATATATGTCTACAGAGTCGTTGGGATGCGACTAGTTTCCGAGGAAATGCTAAACTGAGGACGCAGATGTCCAGAGAGCGAGAAAAGATTATTCAAGAGTACCAGTTTCCATATATTCATTCTTTCATGTTTCTTTTCTTCTTCTCATCCAAATAATAAAGATTCATGAATTTTCAATACAAATCTATGCATAGATCAATGGATAGACATATCCTGCCTCCATGTATGAATTTCCTACAATGCCATTTTATACTGTGTTCTCTTACAAAAATTCAATGAGCTTCTAGCATGTTTTCGGATAAATACTATATTTTATAAATTGCAATTAAATACCACACACTTAGTGAATTGGAAATAAATATCGTAATACCCTAGGTATTATCCGGTATACCCATTTATACCAGATAAGCATGGGGACCCACTGTAAAACAATGGGGAATTTTCGGAATACATTCCGAAAGAGGACAGATCTGTACTATAAATGGAATGATACCGCTCTTCAATACAGAGGCACATTTTAAGTCCACTGGCAATACAGGAGTTTGAGAACTCTCTAGTTAAGCGTGCTCGGGCCAGGAGAAGTCCTGGGATGGGTGATCTCTTGGGAAGTCGTCCCTGGTCGGGTCCAGTTCATCCCGGACCATTGTTCTAAGTGGGGGAGAATGTAATACCCCAGGTATTATCCGGTATACCCATTTATACCAGATAAGCATGGGGACCCACCATAAAACAATAGGGAATTTTCGGAATACCCATTTAAACCAGATACACAGATCGACCCACCATAAAAGGAATTTTCGGAATACATTCCGAAAGATGGCATATCAGTACTATAAATGGAATGCTGTTCAATACAGAGGTGTCTTTTAAGTGAACTGGCACTATAGGAGTTTGAGAACTCCGTAGTTAAGCGTGCTCGGATCAGATGGGTGACCTCCTAGGAAGTGTGGCACGAGTTAATCCAGTCAGAATTAACATGATTTTCGAGTTATCCTCCGCATTCATTCCACCTGCCGACATACACAAGGACTCTCATGGCGCCAACTGCATCGCTACTCTCGATGGCGCTGCTTCTCACTCTCCTTACCCTCGTCACGTGCCCCCCTCCCCTGGCTCACGTGCCTCCTCCCACTTCCAACCACTACAAATTCGCTAGTGCAGTTACCACGACCAAAAGCAACTCCGCCTTCAAAATCAAAATGGAGGAGCACCGCCACAACCACAAATCGTCGAAGCTCCGATCAAAGTTCATCGATCACGCGCTCCTCAGTCGCCGCGGGCATCTGCTAGGTCTAATTTCGTTAAAAAGTTTCGATCTTGATCGATTTCTTCCATCGATTTCGTTGTAATTTGTTGTTGTTTTTTGATCTGCAGTTCCTCTGAGAATTGAGCAAGGGAAGCCAGTGGAGCATCCCACGTATCAGGGAAACTCTAGTTTGGGTTCTCGCGAGGTAATTGGTTTAAAGTTGTAATTTTTTCGGATTTTTTTTGATTGATTATGTTTGCAGGTCATGGAATCTTGCCCAAAGGAGGATGTTGAGGGTTTCAAGGAGAAATTGGTGGAGGAAAATCTCTACTTGATTACTGAGGCGAGTTTTTTTCTTTTTTGGGCATAAAGTCGGCATTTTTATCTTGTGGGCTTGTTTTGAAAGCAGCTTGAAAGCTATAGTAGAAGTAACGTCTATGAATTGGACTCTAATATCAGTAGTTGAAAAAGATACATAAATACAAAATTGAAAGAAGGATCCTTAGTTTGGTCTTATTAAGTATTTTTGGTATATCAACCATTTGATATGTTTGAACAATTATTCGGTGAAGTGATAAAGATCTAATCTCTACTAATATAATGGCCATTCCCGAGAGAGATGGCAATGTCTATATTCTATGAAAATACAAGGGAAAAAAAGAAAGTGAAAAGATCACAATTTATGATGGATCAGAGCTTGCCATGTTATCTTAATAAAGATGAAAGAAAAGAACTCCCAACCATCAACTACAAACTTAACATTCGAATTCCAATCCAGAATAGGAGACAAATTTCCGTTCTAGAGTTTTCTACACAGTTACGAGGCTAACTTTGGACAACCTAACAATAATAGTGATGAGAAGAAAAAATTCTCATAGTTTTTTTAATAACTAAAATATTTAAAAAATAGCTAACTGTTAAAATCTATTAAAACAAAAATACCTTAATAAAATCCTAAAAGACCTATATTGTTTTAACTAAGATCCTTTAAAATCTTTTTGAAAATTCTTCAATAATCTTTTCTAATATATATACATGATGTTAAAATATATGCACGTGCTGAATGCTAGTAAAACATAAATGACAAGACAAGGGGACTGATGTAATTTATGTGAATTTCTTTCCCTTGAGGTGGTCTAAGTTAATGACTGGTGCTGATCATCAATACCAAGCAACAGCTTCTAGATTTACATTGTCATTTGCAAACTGAACCATATAGTTACTATGAGAGATTCGTCTTGTGTTTTGCATATTGGCTTGATTGCAATTTGCATTCGGTAAATCAATTAATGCCTATTCATTTTCTGAAGCATCAGCTGTGCTATAGCACAAGTCTGTATAATGTAATTTTCATTAAATTTCAGACTATACTATATCTTAGCAATGAATTTGCTCTGATATTGTCTTTTGACCTCTTTTGTAGGCTGGTGAGCAAGGGCATCTTCCTGTGTTGATTTTAAGCATGAAGGAAGATGCTCAGAGAAAACGACCAGCTATTGTATTTTTACATAGTTCTTATAAGTGCAAGGAATGGTTGCGTCCATTGCTTGAGGTGGAAAACCCTTGTTTTTTCTCTTCTTAAATTATATTGCTAGGATAATTGCTCTGTTAAATTACACTTCTTAATACAGGCATATGCTTCAAGAGGATATATTTCTGTAGCGATTGATTCTCGGTACCATGGTGAAAGAGCAAGCAACAAGACCACTTACATAGATGTAATCAACAATACCTTTCGCCGATAAGAAAAGTTTGAAAACATCTGAATTCTCATTTTGTAGGAACATATGATGTTACTTTGTTTTTTGACTTCTTGATTTGGCTTCCGCTCCATTGATTAGGCTCTTGTTTCAGCTTGGAAAAATGGTGACACGATGCCTTTCATATTTGATACTGTAATGTCTTTCCCTTCAGATTCCATTTTTTAACTTTATACTGATAGGCCACGTTGCAGCTCGGTCTTCAAGCGAACTAATTGGCATATTGGCAGGTATGGGACTTGATAAAATTGGGAGACTATCTAGTGCAAAGAGAAGATGTTGATCCTGAGAGGATAGGGATTACTGGTGAATCACTTGGAGGTCTGATAGAAGTTAATTGGAGCTGAACTTTATTCGACTAAAAGCTGAAAGCTCATATGGAAGTTTATTGATGCAGGTATGCATGCGTGGTTTGCTGCTGCAGCCGATACTCGTTATGCCGTGGTGGTTCCCATAATTGGGGTTCAGGTGAGATGATTAAATTAAAATGCATATGCATGTTAATGAAAGAGAAATTCCAAACTTCACTTGTGTGTTGTAGGGCTTTCGCTGGGCCTTGGATAATGACAAGTGGCAAGCAAGAGTTGACAGTATAAAACCTGTATTTGAAGGTTTGTTAACAAATATTTATCTATCTGTTTTATTAGGCTTGAACAGCGGTAACGAAAATTATGTGTCTGCTCTGAGCTCGCTGATTCCTCTTCGCCATATACACTTGCTATGTCGTCATCAACATTTTTTTTTTGCATCTCTCGTGCTCTTTTGCTATAGTATTAGTTATAAAAGGATAGAAGGGGATCGACTCGTCCTTGTGCTCTCGGATCCATTGGCAACACAAGGAGAACCAACATTTCTTAAAACTCCATTTATTGCCACCACTATGATACACTTCTGTTAAAATCCAGTGCCGTTCAAAGATTCTTTTGGCATGGAATGTGATCCCCCACCCCACCCAACCCCCCTCCTCCCCACCCCCTGTTTTTTTGGTATGTTAATGAATTTTGTGGTTCCAGAAGCAAGGATTGATTTGGGAAAGACGGCAATCGACAAAGAAGTGGCGGAAAAGGTTAAAACCCCATTTGACTTTTTTTTATCAGTTCTAATGCCATTAACTGTAATTTCTCTCTTGTATCAGTGCGATAATATATTTTTTTCACTCTTCAATTTTCATTAAATACTTTGACTGGTTTGTGACAGGTTTGGAATAGAATTGCTCCAGGTCTAGACTCGCACTTTGACGCGCCTTATACGGTTCCTGTCATTGCACCACGACCTCAACTTATTCTGAATGGTATATCGCATACATATCTTTTGGAGGATATATAACATTTTTTTTACCCAAAACCAAACATGCCCTGATAAAATATAAAATCACAAATGTTTTAACTTGATCCATTCAAGATTCTGTTCGGTATCATCATATCTCCTGGAGAATAAGTTAGTATTGAACTTGGTAACTTGGTTACCAATTGGGCTTTAGCTTATGTGGTAAGAATTTCTCTCCAATGTGAGAGGTCTCCCGTTCAATTCCCGAAGAGGTTACATCCAGAAATAAATATTGAACTTGGTTACTTACATGCTAAATGGTGTATGGAATACGGCAAGTTTGTTCCATTGATTAGGAAATGCAATGAGTTGGTGAAAAATGCTCTGTTAATCGCAACACTATGGGCTATCATATCAAACCACCACTTTATATATGTGTGAATTGCTGTCATCGGAAACCTCACAACACACGCACGCACACAATGCACCTACACACCTGACAGCCAAAACACACCCACCACCATGCGTGCATGTGCACATAGGATCACACGCACACATTTTTTTTAAAAGGCCAAATTTACTGCACCCTTACCTATCTATGTTTTCCCCTAAACTAGAGATTTTTTTTCTTGAAACTATAGTAAGCTCCCTTAAAGTGCTACATTTATGGATATGTTAATGAAATAAATCTCTTAAAACCAAGGTCTTAGGGAGTTTACTGTAGTAGATAACATTATGGTAGTTTTGTTGAAAAGCGATTAAACGTAGTTTAGTGTAATTTAGCTTGAAATGACATATATAATATGGAATAACAAGATTCCCATATATCATCAGAATGATTGCTAGATATTTTTTTATAATTCTTTAAGATGCCAAGTCCAAACTAAATAACTGTATAGAATAGTAATTTGTTGATCCACGATGCATTGTTGGATAAACTTGAGAGCTTGTCCCATTTCACTATGTAATGTTGCTATTTCCCTTTGGAATTCAGGTGCTGAAGATCCTCGTTGCCCTGTTGCTGGCTTGGATATTCCTATCTCGAGAGCACTCCAGGCATACGAAGAGGCCAATTGTCCAAAAAAGTTCAAGGTGCTACCCATATTCTGAACTAATTAAATGTCCATCCTTACTTTTTCTTGCTCATTCTTGATTTTGATGTAAAAGATGAAACCAGCTGTTTCATGAAATTAATCAGAATTTTCAAACACATATTTCAAACTGTTATCTACTTATCTTAGGTAATTAACTCGTTGTATCCTAATAATGAAAAAGAAACTCAGGCCGCATGCTTTCCTCGTGCAATTGTGAATGCTTGTTTCATCCCTACGTTCATTAATTTACGACAACAAAATAAATTTGCAAATTAGATTTTAGTTTATACCAAGGCTCCTTGCCTTAGTTTGAGGTCATTCAAATTATATATACTTAAAGCGGAGATTGGTAAATCCAAAATTTTCCTTTTCTATCTTTTTCCAGTAAGGACTATGCAAAAACAAAAAAAAAACAAAAAAAAAAACAAATGGGTTAATACTTAGTTATTGGCATGAATATTTCAGTTCATAGCGGAGCAAGGAATCGGGCATCAAATGACGGTGTCAATGGTGAAGGAAGCGAGTGGTTGGTTTGACAAGTTCCTCAAGGGATGAATCTTTTTATCGGCTCCTCCATTAAATTGTTGCCATGCTCTTTTCTCCCTGCTTTTTGATCTGTTGAATTTACTGTTTTTGGTTGTTTAGAACAAGTTTCTGTATCTCTACTCTGAAACAGGTATTTTAATCTTATCCATCTTGTTGGCGCATTTGAAATTTCACTTTGTTCTTCCTATTGCTGGTAATTTAATGTTATGAAGCATTCTTTTTCGCATGTTACTAGCAAGGCCCCTGCAATGCACGAGTAAGAAGTCCAAAGCACAAAAAATAAAATCATATTAATTTAAAAGTTTATTGTTAGATGATTTGTAGATTGTAATATCTCATATTTAAGAATTAAATAGGTAGAACATACGACCTTGCAAATGCTTCGACATATTTCTTTAGCTTTTCAATTTTTTTTGCTATGAAATCACGAAATTTTTATAAATCTTAAAGTTTCCTTTATCTTTCAGTTTTTCAATATTTTATTCGCCACACGAGAAATGCGAAATGTGCAAAAATATCCTAATTTTTTTTGTTTTCTTTAAATTTTCAACATCTTGCATGACTAACATATGAATTTAGCAAAATTTTATAAATCTCAAAATTTATGTTTTCTTCGGTTTTTCAATTTTGCTTGTTATAACATAGAAAACAATGAGATTTTCAAAAATAACATTTTTTTTGTTTTTTCTTTTAATTTTTCAATATTTTTTATAATATAATACATGAAAATAGTAAAATTTTAAAATATCTCAAAATTTTTTGTTTCTTCCCTTTCCAATATATTATGAATGATATACCTAAAGAAAATAAAGAAATTTTAAAAGCATTAAAATTTTATGTTTAATTTGTTTTTTTAATATTTTGCTTGTCATGGCTTTGGTGAAATTTTTGCATGTTATGTTACATAACAATCAGAAAATTTATAAAAATCTCAAAATTATTTATATTTTAAATTTACAATATTTTGCATCCTACTATAGGAAAATTGTGCATTTTCAAATATCTCAAAATTTTCTATTTTCTTCAGTTTTTCAATATTTTGGTTGTCATGTGCATACGAAAATTGCAAGATTGTAAAAAATCTAAACAAATAAATCAATTTTCTTTGATATTTCAATATTTTGCATGTTATAGCACACAAAAATCGTGATATTTTCAAAAATCCCCAAATTATTTGTTTCCTTCTGAATTTCAATATTTTGCATATTATGTAACACACCAAAATCACAAATTTCTTAAACATTAAAAAAAAATATTTTCTTCAGATTTTCAATATTTTTTGCAAGTCATACGGAAATGGCAAAATTTTCAAAAATCTCAATATATTCTATTTATTTGGTTTTTTTAATATTTTGCTCGTTAAGCATACAAATATTGAAAACATTGCAAATACATCAAAATTTTCTATTTTATTTCATTTTTCAATATTTTGCTTCTTATAGCACAAAAAATGCTAGATTTCACAATATCTCCAAAAAAAATTGTTTTTTCGGTTTAAAAATGTTTTATATGCTAAAATTCTCAACAAAAAAAATCGTTTCTTCGGTTATACAATTTTTTATGCATTTATAGCACTTGAAAGTCGTGAAATCTTAAAATTTTCTATTTTCTTCGGGTTTTTAATATTTTGCTTGTGAGGATGTAAATTGTAATAATTTCAAAATAATATGTTTTCTTCGTTTTTCAACATTTGGTTTGCATAAACGAACATTACAGATTTTTCTGTTTTCTTCACTTTTTCAATATTTTGCATGATATAACACCTGAAAATCGCAAAATTTTCAAAAGCTCAAAAAATTCTGTTTACTTTCTTTTTTCAATATTTAAAAGTTATATAAATACACAAAAATCATGAAATTTCAAAAATCTCGTAATTTTTTGTTTTATTCGGTTTTTCAATATTTTACTTATATTTTTGGAGATATTTTGGATATCAAGGAGTCAAAAAGATATGTGAAGTAAAGAAAAATGGTTGTCGATTGCTACTAAAAACCTGACAGAACAAAGAAATTCGGTCAGAGTGAATAAAACTTCAGATGTCTTGGAACCCCTGACAACATACGAAAATCAAAGAAATCCGAAAAAAATTGTTTTCTTCAAATTTCCAATATTTTGCATGTCAACATATAAAAACCATGAAATTTTGAGAAATCTTAAATTTTTTATATTCTTTGGTTTTTCAATATTTTTCTTGTTATAGTGCAACTCCAATTTTAGTGTACATAAAATTGATTTAAAATTAATTTATACTTGGGGTATTTACATTTCCTTTGAGTACTATAAGTATCTGTTTTGCTTTTTAATAGCAAGAAATAGCTTGTAGCTCATTGGTAAGTCCTTGTATTGCTGAACCAAACCACCAGAGTTCAAATCCTATTAATTAGTCATATAATTTTTAATTAGTTTTCTTTCAAATTATTAGAAGCCCAAGAGTCTACACGTGCATAACTTGTAAAAACCAAAAGTCACATATAAAACAAACTGACCCAGGGGGTAGACCAAACAGAAAGGGACACGTGGTGATGATCCCCGGGCCGACTCGGCCGGCGGCGCCGGGTAGACTCGGTCGGATCCGATTCTTCTCTTCATGAAACCTGTGTCTTTTGGCTTCCCCATAACCCCTTTCATGTTTAATTTCCCTACATTATTCCAGAGACTATAAAATCCCTTTAATCTCCATTTTAATGCAATTTAAATGCAATTTTTTTTATTAAACCATAACCCTAATCTTTTCCTATAAATACCACTCCAATTCACACACCCCTCACTTACAAATTTTGTCCAAACTCTCAAGAAAATTCTCTAGAACTTTTGTGTACAAGTGAAGTTAGCGAAGGGCGAAACTCCGACGAACTTCCGACGACGACTCCAGGAGCTCCCGGTGACGAAACGACGCACCGGCACCTCCTACCACTCCCTCTTCTCCTTCTTTAATCTAAATTCCAGTAAGTCCCTCTTCTCTCTTCTCTTTTCTATTCTGAAAACTTGTATTTTCTAAAACCCGACGGAAGCGGAGTTAATCCGACTTCCGATTCGGTTTTCTTTAAAAGGTTCCAATTTTCTTATATACAACAATACCAAACTTGCACATCATGACCATTAAATATTAACAAAACATATTGAACAAGTTTCATTGCAAAAGAATTCATATTGTAATTTTTATCGCACTTTTTCAGAAAAATACCATATACTTTAGTTTTGACATTAAACATCATATTTTCCTGCTATACCTTTAGATAGTTCACGAGGTAATGTCCTACCTCTTCACAACACTCATATGTAATATAGCACGATGATATTGGGAAACATAGATTTGGGAAATACGGTTTTACACAAAACTACCTCAAACTTATAAAAACCTTTTTCTACAAGATTATGTATTTTAAGCAAATCTTTGCAAAGCGCCGCTACAACCCATTTTGGGGAACCCGTTCGGAATGGTGCGGATTATCGCACATCCTCGGACTTAGTAGTGCGAGATGCAGACCTCCGTAAGGAGCATACGGTCTCGAAAGATTTAAAAATACAAATATTTTAAGAAAATGAGATTCTAGAAAAATAATAAATTAAAATTATTTTATATTATATATATATATATATATATATATATATATATCATCAAAATATCTAATTTTTAATATAATATAAATATTCCAACTTTTCTAAATCAAAAGAATCACTTTACATGAGAATACCATGCAATTCTATACAAATTCAATACTTTACAATTAAATACCATATATTATGAAAATATGTTTTATTCACTAGAAATGTCACATATATCAAATCTACATCTATGAAAACTTTAAAGACGATAATTAAATACTTGAGGTGTATTTTGAAAATTATACATGAAGGAGTTTCTACAGCACCACTACTAGGGTTTGGTAGCATCACACATGCCATATTAAAATTTATAGGGTTCTAAACAAAACATCCTAAGGATTATACTAGAAAAACTGGGGTAACAAAAATTATCTCATACATAAACCAAGTGTCTAACCCTAAGTGTGAAGGAAATACAACCTTTGTAGACCTTCTTGGTTCAACTCGAGTTTGCACCGGTTTGCTTGAGATCTTCCTTGTCAACGATGATCCACCCGGGGCTCCTTTTCTCAAGCTCCAAGCTCCTCTTGATCTTTGAAGAAGATGAGAAACAACACTCTAATCTAGTGTGCAATACTAAAGTAGAATGATGATATGTGTTTGAATCTCATATAAAAACCTTTCCTTTTTGTCAATTTAACTCACTTTTGAAAGGGTAGTGAGCTTTTAGGAAAAAGAAGGAGGAGGATGAGAATGCTAGCTCTTTTCTTTTCGATAAAGATGATGAATAAAAATGAGAAGAGATAATATATATTATACTCTCTCATTAGCAACCATAGTAAACAAATATCTCTATATTTAACCTTTGAGTTTAAATCCAAATGAAAAATTAGATCATGGTTAAAAGTTAGGTGAGGTCAAATAGTCAACAAGAAGTGTGTAGAAACTCTTCACCATAATTTAATCCCATTTGATTTTCTCAAAAATAAAATATATTGATATTTGATTCCATGTGAGTCTTGCATTCACATCTCCACTATATCAACAACCATGATAAGTATGTATACATGTATGTGTGCGTACACATCAACATGTGCACATGCACTCATTCATGCATGCATGCAAATAGAAAAGGTTTTAAATGAAAAATCTAATGGCCATTAATTAAACCAACACTTGATTTAATAACCCGGTCGTATCACATACGACCCGACCAATAGAAAACGCCAGATTATAATGCGGTATCATATACACCCATTTAATCAAGCAGCTGCGCATATCCCCATATGCACCCCACATCGTTTCGCCTGAGCTAGGTAACCCTATTGTGGGACTCTAAGACTCATCAATACGCTAGCAGTAGGTAGTGATCATATCACATACCCATAAACCGTCAGTGGCACCAGCAGTGCGTAACGGCTCCTAGGCATTGAACGATCAGAAGAAAAACAAGCAAGCCTGCAAAAACTCCTATCGAGCCAACCGGTAACACTTCCGTACAGTCCGGTCACTTTGTCAGATATGCTGCATATCGAGTTTAAGGATGATAACGTCGACCCCAATAACTCAATAAGTTGTGCCGATGAATGGTCTATAACAGATCGAGAAACTACTGATAACTCTTATCAGTAAATCTCAACAGCCCTGGCCAGGGACTTACTGATATAGCCAATCGTGCACAGCACAGTATCAAACCCCAATACCGGAGAGACGAAACCCCTCCTATCGTTCACTGTCTCCATGTGACTCGGGACTGTACCCAAAAGCCACCTGTTTGCACGACTCAGTATAGCCGTGGTAGGGTGGTAATCAAAGTACAGTGGGAGAACACACAAGACTCTATGACGATCTCGGGTCTACAGACTAACCTGTACCAGTGTCACCTGAGAACTGCTATCCGACGATAGATATAATACCATATAGGAGTTCTCGGCGAGTCCGTCCAGTGTACCCAGTTACCACTGAGCACCTGTATACGATCTCGATGTCAAACATCAATGGATGTGGGAACATCCATCGCCCATCATATGGGTCTAGTATCATATACGCTAGTCTACTCTGGTATATCGATGCCCTGTCTCGATACACCTACGACTAGGGACATTTTAGGATATGCTTATAAACTACAGACGTCCCACTAGTATGATCTCCATCATAATCACAGTAGTCAAGCAAATATCCTCAGGGCTTTATCAACATGTGTAAATGAATAAAAGCATGATCGAGTCAACATGTCAGATAAAAAAGAACCAGATAGCATACTATCATGTCGAGCAAGAATGTACACTGAATATATATATATGTATGTATGTATGTATGTATGTATGTATAAATACATCCATTATCATATAATGCCCTCTAGGGCATACATGTATCCAACAATCTCCCACTTGCACTAAGGCCAGTTATTGGCGTATATCATAACCAACATCTCAAAAAGTCGCTCATGCTACGGCTGAGGGAGAGCCTTAGTGAGTGGATCCACGGTGTTATTTTTTGTGTCTACTCTCCTAATCTCGATCTCGCAGCGATCTACAATCTCCTGGATCAAATGAAAGCGCCTCAGGATGTGTCTGGACCGCTGATGGGACCTAGGCTCCTTGGCTAACACCATAGCCCCATTATTATCACAATACAATGGTATTGGATCAATAATGGTTGGAACTACTCCTAGCTCCGAGACGAACTTTCTCATCCAGACGACTTCCTTGGCGGCATCATTCGCAGCAATGTACTCAGCCTCCATCGTAGAGTCTGCAACGGTATCCTGTTTGGAACTTTTCCAACTTACCGCCCCTCCATTGAGGGTAAATACAAACCCAGAGATAGATTTGCTGTCATCCTTATCACTCGGGAAGCTCGAATCGGTAAAGGTCTCCATCTGGATGTCTCCATTACCATGCACCAAGAATAATTCCTTAGTCCTTCGTAAGTACTTAAGAATATTCTTCACAGCTATCCAGTGATTCTCCCTTGGGTTGGATTGATACCTGCTTACTACACTAAGTGCATAACCTGCATCTGGGCGTGTACATAACACCGCATACATTATAGATCCTACTGCAGAAACATAGGGTATAATGCTCATGCGAGCTCTCTCTTCATCGGTCTTTGGGCAAGAATCCTTAGAGAGAGTGACCCCATGGCAAGCGGGTAAGGCACCCCACTTGGAGTCTTCCATACTAAACCTTTTTAGGATCGTATTAATGTACCTGGTTTGGGACAATCCCAATAACCTCTCGGATCTATCCCTATAGATCCGAATGCCCAGAATGTATGTGGCATCACCCAGATCCTTCATGGAGAACCTTAGTGATAAGAAAGATTTGACCGACTGTAGCATAGGAATATCATTTCCTATCAGAAGAATGTCATCCACGTACAATATGAGGAATGTGACAGCTCTCCCTACAGTCTTCTTATAAACACAAGGTTCATCTGGATTTTTGATGAAATCAAACTCTTTGATAACATCATCGAAACAGATGTTCCAACTCCGTGATGCCTGCTTTAATCCATAAATGGATTTAAGCAATCTACATGCTTTCCCGCTGTTCCCACTGTCAATGAAGCCCTCTGGCCGATCCATATAAATGCATTCTTCTAAATCTTCATTTAGAAATGCCGTTTTAACGTCCATCTGCCAGATTTCATAGTCGTAGTGAGCAGCAATAGCAAGTAGGATCCGAATGGATTTAAGCATGGCTACGGGAGAAAAAGTTTCGTCATAGTCCAAATCTGGTCTTTGACGAAAACCCTTCGCCATAACTCTTGCCTTATAGGTCTCTACCTGCCCATCTATACCAATCTTTCTTTTAAAGATCCATTTGCATCCCACAGGTTTTACCCCAGGGGTACAACGTCCAAAGTCCATACTTTGTTGGGTGTACATAGACTCCATTTCAGATCTCATGGCATCCAGCCACTTCACAGAGTCTCCACTCGTGATAGCTTACTGAA
This sequence comes from Agapanthus africanus, assembly GCA_030015575.1. Taxonomy (NCBI): domain Eukaryota; kingdom Viridiplantae; phylum Streptophyta; class Magnoliopsida; order Asparagales; family Amaryllidaceae; genus Agapanthus; species Agapanthus africanus. The sequence continues at coordinate 354,771,163 of CM057351.1, forward strand.
AACTGGTAGGATCATCATCCTCCATGATGCAGTCTTCTCTGTCACCAACAATAAGGAAACCGTAGTACCTCTCCGGTGGGCGAGAAGTCCTACCAGACCTACGGTGTAACACCCGAGCCCAATGCTACTATTTTCAGTTACTGTTTGAGCATAATGTGGTACTCATTTCATTTAATTTGCTTGTTTGTTGCTTACTGTAAAATTTACCCGGCAAAGTCATTTCTACATATAACAAATTTTAGCATCTAAAATAAAATTGAAAATATGCATCTTGGCCTACTTGACACCCCTAGCCTCGTGGTAGCGTCCGTGCATTGTGTTCTCGTCCCGTTCAGTAAAACGGGCAAGTTTGGATGGCTACGTGCACGCACGTGTGTCCGTTTTGAGAGTATGTTTTTTAATCATAAAACATTTCATTTTAAAATTTGGAACCCGCTTAAAATCCTATTATTTGAATTTCGAATTTTTGGACCCAACCCGGGCGCAATTTGGAAATGTTTCATTTGGCGCCAAAATCCCAAATTTTTTAATATTATTAAAACCTTCGCATATATTTTTCTAACTAATCTGATATCTTACTGTTCATTACCTATCTTTTAAATCTTTAAGTTAACCATATAATATTTTTACAATCTTTTATATCCTTCTCAATTTATTCTCTCAGCCAATCGCAACCTCCCCTTTAACCCCGTGGTCCCCACTTTCTCTCTCCCCTTCTTCTCTCTCTCTCCACTTTCTCTCTCTCTCTACCCCTTATATATTCTCTCGTACTTCTCTTTATCATTTTTCTCTTCTTGCTTCATGTCTCGTTTCTAATTTCTTTTAACTGTTCTTTTGTTACCGGAATTCCGTCGTGCCGGTGACGTTTCTCGACGTTCCAGCGAGATACCCCGACCCGTGTGGTTCCTTTGTTCGTCGTTTGGGTTCATTCCGTGAACCGTGCGCCGTCGCGAGTTTTCCCCGCCGACGGTTAACGTTCCGTTTTCCCGATTCGCGACCCATCGAGGCAAGTTAATCTTGCTACATGCTATATACTTTTATAATCTTCATTTTATAATATTATACATTTGAAAATCTTATAGTTTACATATGAAATGTCGTTGAAAAATCGGATATGACAAATCTGAAATTTACTGTACACCTTATCTTATAAAATTCATTATAAATCATAGAAAAATCATTAGGATACGTTCTTTAGTTCGTTACGAAGATAATTCAGAATACTATAACTCTATGAAATATTTACTTGCAAAATAAATTGTTTAATTAACGTAAAATGCAAATGAACACGTCTCTAAACTGCTGTCCAGGGAAATTCCAGCAGCAAAATTTCAACTTTGAATATTCATAACTTTTTGTAGGAATAACCTGAGATGCTTATACTTATAAAACTAAAAACCTTATTGAATTATCTTTGTTTTGGTATAAGATACGTCTCTTTTGGAGAACATTTGTTATTTTTAAGCTATTTTACAAATTAGGGTGACGCTAAATTTCTGAACGGAACCTTCTTATGCATGGTTAATCAATACATCTTTTATAGTTACTAATCGCTTTGAATATGCTATCCATATTAATATTATTATATCACATATTGTTTAGTTGTACATCCCACATTACCATTTTATAGTTTTATAACTTTTCGGATACCCGTTTGCATCCATCGCATTTAAGATACATATAATTGCATCCATAGATCACATCACTACATAGTAATGTGATATTAACACTCCATGTTTAATAAATTGTATCCTAATTAATATTGGAACTATAAATGTAACCCTAATCGATAACTGTGCATCCATATCCTTGAAATTATATCTATTGGCATATCATATTACATGTTCCAGTTATTGTTCTCATAGTACTCATGCTTGGTTATTTATACACATGTTTATGTTAGTTTGATTATGAGCACCCACATGACATCTTGTGCTTCCTGACATGACCTGTTACACTTCCTACTTGACATGACATGGTACCGTACACTGTTGACATGACATGACACCTTTATACATTACCTGATCTCATGCCTAATGCCGACAAACCCGACCATCCCTGCTGTCTATCCAGACAGACCTACTCTTACCGGATTTTTGTGTTGGCATTAGTCCTTGACTACTGAATACCTGACCTGACATACATAGCTTGGGGGTATGGGGAAATCAAAGATGAACCTGACTTGTAACTCGACAGTTCACTACCGTTCGAGTGTACACATTCCTATTCTGTGCCTAACGGCATGTCTCGGTTTCAGCCGAGAATATTGTGGCCGTGATCCCGGGTATGTACGGGGTAATACCGAGTGTACACTTTCCTATTCTGTGCCTAACGGCATGTCTCGGTTTCAGCCGAGAATATTGTGGCCGTGATCCCGGGTATGTACGGGGTAATACCGAGTGTACACTTTCCTATTCTGTGCCTAACGGCATGTCTCGGCTGCCGCCGAGAATATTGTGGCCGTGGTCCCGGGTATGTACGGGATACTATTGGGTTACATCGACGATTCATCAATTGATTTCAAAGACTTTAGAGTAGAAACCTGATAGGACAGTTCAGTCACCATTGCACATTACCCTGCTCTGTTATTTCTTAGTACTGCTTTATTCATGTTCATACCTGCATTGCTTATTACCATGTTCATATTATATTGTTGGTTGACATGACGCGCTGACGTCTGGGTTTTGCATGGCCCAGATTCTTTACCACTGCCGACGACTGAGCAGGAGTACTTCAGCCAACAGGCTGATTTGTGAGTTCTGTAGTGGTTAGTTCATTTATTGCATTTTATTTCCAGGTGTGATCCCGCATTACGGGACGTACCTTTCTATTATTGCATTGGATCATTTGCTTCCGCACTTATTTATCATTGACTCTGGTTATTATGGATTTGGACATGTATTAGATAGTTTATTTATCTTGTTCTTGATATCTCTACAGCCGTAATGTGACTGTGGATGGATACTTCCTACCCACAGGTAGCATGGTTGGCTATGTCACGTGCTCAATCTTGCGTACTCTGGGAAGCAGGGCGTGACATACGGAGTGGTCGAGGTTCCTCAGTTTCTGTTGCAACAGCTGGTTCAACCAAGTCGTCACTCGTAATTTGTGTTTCTAGAACATCTTCTAGGTCTACCACACTGCCATTTGTATCATTTGTGAAAAACTCTTTTTCCAAAAACATGGCATACCGAGAAACAAACACCTTTTGTTCCTCCTTGTGGTAGAATAGATATCCAAAAGAATTCTTTGGATATCCCACAAAATTACACATTACTGACCGTGTCTCGAGTTTTTCCGGATTCTGCCTTTTAACATAGACCGGACAACCCTAAATCTTAATTCGTTTAAGAGATGGTCTCTTCCCATGCCATATCTCATATGGCGTGGTAGACACGGTTTTGGTTGGGACCCTGTTCATGTTAGTTATATGTATGCCCTAGAGGCCAGTATTGTACAGATGATGTATATTATATTGGATGCTTGGACATATATAGAGAGGACTTTCTTGCTCGATATGATAGTATGCTATCTGGTTGCTCTTTATCTTAACATGTATACTTGTCTCTTGATACTGTCTTATAGATACATGTTGATAAAGCCCTTAGGATGTGTACTTGACTACCTGGACTGTGATGCAGATCATACTGGTGGGGACAGTGCAGTCCATAACTACATCCTTCAAGGTCCCTAGTCGTGGGTGTATCGAGACGGGGCATCGATATACCAGAGTAGACTAGCGTATACGCTTCTCGACCCATGAGATGTGCAATGGATGATCCCATATCCATTGGTGTTTGACATCAGAGATGGTATACGGGTGCTCAGTGGAGACTGGGTACACTGGACGGACTCGCCGAGAATTCCCAGATGGTATTATACCTCACGTCAGATGGCAGTTCTCTGGTGACACTTGTGCAGGTTAGTCTGTAGACCCGAGATCGTCATAAAGTCTTGTGTGATTCCCACTGTGCTTTGATTTCCACCTTACCACGTCCAAGAGGGCGTGCAAAACGGTGGTTTTTGGGTACAGTCCCGAGTCACATGGAGGCAATGAGCGATAGGAGGGGTTTCGTCTCTCCCGGTATTGGGGGTTGATGTTGCGCTGTGCTCGATTGGCCATAATAGGGAAGTCCCTGGCCAGGGCTGAGTTAGAGATTTACTGGTAAGTGTTACCAGTAGTTTCTCAACCCGTTATGAGCCTCACATCGGCACGACTTATCGGTTATTGGGGTCTGACGTTTACCACCCCTAGACTTGATATGCGACATATCAGACGATGAGACCGGACTGTACGGGAAGTGTTACCGGCAGGCTTTTACAGGAGTTGGAGCGGGCTTGCTTGCTGATCTTCTGATCGCTCAATACCCGGGTAGCCGTTACGTCCAGCTAGTACCGCTGACGGCTTGTGGGTGCGTGATGTGATCATCACCTACTGCCGGCGTATTGACGAGTCTTTAGAGTCCTACATAGAGGTTTTACTGGCTCAGGCAAAACGAAATATGGGCGCATATGTGATATTTGCGGGACCGAGAATAATGCGTGTATGTGATACCGTATTCTATTCTCGTGACTTTATGTATCGGTCGGTTATATATGATATAGCCGGGTTATCGAATCAAGTGTTGATTCGATAAGTCGATACATTGGATGTTAGTCGGTTATATGTGATATGACCGGATTATTAAGTCAAGTGTCGATTTAATAATTTATTGTATAATTGTATATTTGTTATACTAGTTTACATTAACTAACACATGTTCACTTAGGGTTTTTTCTCACATGTACACAACTTTACTATATATATGATATATATTAAAATGTGTTATCTTTTTGTATCATGGTTGATGATACATCATCCATGGGTGTATGAGACTTACACTATACTAATTTTTAGTTTGGGTTTTAATATTTAAAGTAATTACAAAATCAAGTGGAGGATTAGAAAATGCATGAAGCTTGTGGAAGCTTATGGATGCATTGACTAATTCTACTTGAGTTTGTTTTTACTATGGATATTTATTAACCCAACCATAACAATTAGCCATGGGTTAAGTCTCTACATGAGTTAGTATATGATACTCACTCACCATGGTTAGCTCACACACTTGATCATTATCCTCATCTCTTTCTTTTGTTCATCTTCTTCTTGGTTCAAAAGAAAAAGCTTGCTAGGGTTTGATTAAAAGTGAGAATCATTGTGAGAAATAAAATTCCAAAGAGAACCCACTTCTTATTTCTCCATCCTCTACTAGACTAGCACTTTAGTTTAAGGTGTTTGCTTCACTAATTCTCTAGTTAGTGAAATAGTAGCTTGAGTCGGTATTCCCTCGACGTAGATCATCTTCGGCCCCGGAGACTTCAAGCAAGGACGTGTCTTTCGCCTCGTGAAGCCATGCAAGAGCCCGGAAGAACCATGATCGCAGCGAAGGGACTACGACAAGGAGCCTTAGAAGTGAAGGACCGATCTACAAAGGTTGTATTTCGCATACCCTTAGTCGTAAAGTTGTTTACTTGCTATTTTGATTCGCCTAATCTCTAGTATACGATCTTGCTTAGGGTTGTTCGGCACATAAAAATTTAATTTTGGCATGGTCGATGCCTTGTAGAGCCTTGTTAGTGTGCCTGGTAACCCTACAGTGGTATCAGAGCCTAGCTAGAGCATTAGGCGATGTGTTAACGAAGTTAAAACCCCGATCGAACCCGAAAACGTCAAAGTTAATCCCCTCTCTGGACATTTTTTCAAAACTGTGATTTTTCTGAATTAAAAATACCTAAAAAATTCAGCAGGGTTTTTTAAGAATTACGGTGCAAATTTGATGACGTAATCAGTACGTACCGCCGCGGTTCCGCGGCAATACCCTGCTTGTGCCGCGGAACCGCGGCCGTACAGTGATATTGGGCTTTTCTATTTGTGCAGTAATGTTTACTTCTGTTATTGGATCTTTATGGGTATTTTTAATTTGACTCTAGTGTTGAGTATTCAGGGGTTTATTTTGTATTCGTTGATTCGATCAGGAATTTTAAATTCGTTATTGTTATTCCGGATAATTTAGAAAGTAGTAAAATGTTCAACGGATATCATTAACTCAATTTTTCCCGGCACGAAAAACATTCAAGTGTTGAATTTTTCTCGGGTTTAAATCTTTCGGAAAAACGTGCATGTGACGCAATGGACCCTCTAGAAGACAACAAACCTTAACTCGATTATGTGACCATCTTGAACTGCCTTTTGAACCTTAGGGTTTGGGGCAGTACGGCGTGCCACATGTGAGGCGTTGGCTTGACCCTTCTACGGCTAGACAGTTGCTACTGTGACGTATTCTGGAATTTTTGAACTCCGCTCAAGTGTTGAGCTATTATGGAAATCTTGGGTATTTGATTATTCGATCGGAAAGTTTAATACTGTCTATTTATCTGGAATGTGATACAATATGTGGAATTCATACAGTTAGGAATGAAATGCGAAATATGTGATATTTCGGATTTACGATGTCTAAAAAGATTGTGGATTCCAAATGTTGTAGTTTTACACTTTCTTTTCTGCGACCGTAAGTGTAATATGTGATATCGCCGGTTTCGTTGCTATATGTCAATGATAATTGGGATGCGCATATTTACTTACGTTGATGACATGTGATGTTATATGTTGCTGGATATGTTATATTGGATCGTCGCGTTCTGAATAGCCGAGGGTTTTATGTGAGATGGGAGTTTTTATTTTCATTCATATAAAATTAAATATATGTAATATTCTTTTATTGGGGCACTTCCGGGGTGAGGTTGATATCACCATTTGTATATTATTTACTTTTCCGCACTAGAATAGACCCAAGGAGGAGAGCACAAGTAACCAGGTTCTAGAGTCCAGTGGGAGACCAACTCGAGGAGTCGAGTCCGGGTCTCCTAACTCTAGAATTGGTAGGGTTGCTTGCCGCTCTCGTAGGGGTCTGAGGGTGTGGGTTTGGCTATTCATCGCGATCGTGGAATCCGTGTTTTATAGAGGCCCAAAATAAAACACGGACGTCCTAGTATATCCAATGTTTCTTCTGCTGCGATATCTGTGATGTGATCATTTGATATGTTGTGATAGATACTGTATATAGTATAAATAATACATTATATAGACGTTACTTATGTTTTACACCCGCGCTAGCCCTGCCCTGCTCTGCCGTTAGTTACCTAACCTAACGGTGCATGAGGGGACATCGAGGCGAATGCGGATGACATAAGTGTATGTCGTATTTATCTGTGATGTTTAGGTGATTTAAATAATGGGACTTCATTAATGTGATTAATGAAAGAAAACAAACCTAAAAGATGTTGTAGAATCGAATTTTTCAAAAAGGGTAGCTACAGTTTTGCTTTGCATAGTGATATATATGATATATCCTGCACCTTATTCGATGAGGAAAGAGCCGAGATCCCTTCACCGGGAGTGACCTCTTTAGCAAAACTGGCAGATGCTACAAAACTCGGTTTGGTTTTTGATTGCTTTTGGAGTTTTGCTTTGCATAGTGATATATATGATATGTCCTGCACCTTATTCGATGAGAAAAGAGCCGAGATCCCTTCACCGGGAGTGACCTCTTTAGCAAAACTAATGAAAGCCTCAAAATCACTCCATTTCAAAATTCACTCGATTCTACGACGATATCAAGTTCTTTACGTTCATGGTTTTCTGAAAAACCTGCGTAGCCCTCCGTCAATTCAGATAAGTAATATTTAGTATTCGTGCTGCGGTAGTTTGGCATGCGTCAAGGCGTAGTGTACGGTAGCTGATTATTACTTATCTGTAGCATGAGATGCGATTGGATTAGGGTATTCGTACGGCGTTGTTTGGTATGCGTCAAGGGTCGTACGGGTGGGTTTAATTCAATCACGAATTGTACGGGTTGAACTTGACTAGCGGACTATGGGTTGTTTGGCATGCGTCAAGGTCATAGCACGCTAGGGGCAAAATATTATCGGGAATTTCAAGTGTTGAAATTTGCAATGAGATTGCACACCTTCTATGAGATAGTTGGATCCCGATACCCACTGCGAGTAATTGTTACTCCTGGAAGAGTTTTACACAGGACAATTAGCCGATCAAGTAGGTGTCTAGAAAGGTGTCAACGGGGTTACGCCTCTGGGAAAACGAGGTTTACTTTAATTAGGTCCGTGCGAAAGCACGGGGAACCTCCCTCAAAGTACCGACACTGGCCTGGCTGAAAGATTGGCGAAGTTGTAGGGTATAATTAATCCCGGCTAGTCTTTCCTTTTAGGGTTTGAAGGAAGATTTGATAAAAACAGTGGGAGCCATCCTGATTAGATAAAATAATAACCAATCCGATCTTGCAAGAGTATACGCTAAAGTATTTTCTTTTCTCTCTCTCTCCAGGTAGCGACCATATCATGCCTTAATCAAGATAATAATATGGATGTATTGACCGAACCCGCATGTTATACTGTGCTGGGGAATGTTGGTTCCGTTCTTTCTTATAAGAGTTATAGGACTGAACAGGATATAGGGGAATTCCAGGATTCCCATGCCACCCATGTGAAGAAAGTACATGTTGATGCATTTTCTTCGGGTGTGTTCGTTACGGAGAACTGTTTCTCCATTTGCTCTACGTCCTGGGTATTAGATACCGGGTCAGGATCCCATATATGTAATCAGTTACATGGGCTTAGGAAAGGTAGAGAACTTGGAGAAGGTGATAAAGACATAAGGGTTGGAAATGGTGCAATTGTTGCAGCTAAAACCGTCGGGGAATATCACCTTGTATTACCAACTGGTAATACATTGATTCTGAACGAATGCTATTTCATGCCGAACCTGATATGCAACATTATATCGGTTTCTTTGTTGAGTAAAGAGGGATATAATTTTGTATTACAGGATAATGTTATGAACATTTTCCTTAACCAAAAGTTGGTTGGATCAGGCACAATGTGCAATGGCATTTATGTTCTAAATCAATCAACAGTTCTGAGCATAACAAACACACACAAGAGGAAGAGTTCAGAACTGAACGAATCCTTCTTGTGGTATTGTAGACTGGGTCACATCAATGCGACACGACTAGCTAAGTTGCATAAGGATGGATATTTAAATCCGTTTGAATTTTCATCTTATGACACTTGCCAGTCATGTCTCAAAGGCAACATGACCAAAACTCCGTTTATGGGACACGGAGAGAGAGTTAAGGAACTCTTGGGACTGGTACATAGTGATGTATGCGGCCCCATGTCTACACATGCCAGGAATGGTTCTGCGTACTTCATTACATTCACTGACGATCTCTCTAGGTTCGGATATGTGTTCCTGATGAAACATAAATCAGAAGCTTTTGAGAAATTTAGAGAATATAAACAAGAAGTCGAGAACCAAACCGGAAAAAGTATTAAAATCCTTCGATCTGATCGAGGAGGTGAATACTTAAGCAATGAATTTCTGGACCTCCTAAAAGAGAATGTGATTCTCTCTCAGCTAACTCTTCCATATACACCACAGCACAACGGTGTATCGGAACGGAGGAACCGCACCCTATTAGATATGGTGCGCTCAATGATGAGTACAGCTGAGTTACCTATTTCCTTCTGGGAATATGGGCTTGAGACAGCCATAGACCTATTGAATAGAGTTCCTACCAAATCTGTGCCTACCACTCCATATATTGATATGGAAAGGGAAGAGACCACATCTTAATTACATTAAGATATGGGGTTGTCCGGTCTATGTCAAAAGACAAAATCCAGACAAACTCGAGGCAAGATCAGTCTTATGTAAGTTTATAGGATATCCCAAAAATTCACAAGGGTATATCTTCTACCATCCCGAGGAACAAAAGGTGTTTGTTTCTCGACATGCCACTTTCTTAGAAAAAGGTTTTCTTATGAAACAGATTAGTGGCATTGAGGTAGAACTGGAAGAGGTTCCAGCGACACAAACTATAACAGAAGACTTGGTAGAACCAGAGGATTCAGTAGTACCCGACGAACCCCAGCCTCTCCGCCGATCTGGTAGGGTTTCTCATCCACCTGAGAGATACTACGGTTTTTTCATTGATGGTGGAAGCGAGGATTGCATCATGGAGGATGATGACCCAACTAGTTTCGAGCAGGCCATCACGAGTGGCGACTAAGTGAAATGGCTAGATGCAATGCAGTCCGAGATAAAATCCATGTACACCAACAAAGTATGGACTTTGGAAGTTGCTCCTGAAGGGGTAAAACCCATTGGGAGTAAGTGGATCTTCAAGAAAAAACTTGGTGTAGATGGGAAAGTGGAGACTTTCAAAGCTAGACTTGTTGCAAAGGGTTTTCGTCAAAGACCAGGCATGGACTATGACGAAACCTTTTCTCCAGTGGTTATGCTTAAATCCATCCGGATCATGCTTTCCATCGCTGCATATCATGACTACGAAATCTGGCAAATGGATGTTAAGACCGCCTTTCTAAACGGTGATTTAGAAGAGTGCGTGTACATGACTCAGCCAGAGGGCTTCGTAGATAGTGGGAGCAGCGGGAAAGTGTGCAAGCTGCTTAAATCCATTTATGGATTAAAGCAAGCATCGCGGAGTTGGAAAATCTGCTTTGACGTCATTATCAAAGAGTTTGATTTCGTCAAAAACGTAGATGAACCTTGTATCTACAAAAAGGTGGCAGAGAGTAAGGTTGTCTTCCTCGTATTGTACGTGGACGACATACTCTTGATAGGAAATGACATTCCTATGCTGCAATCGGTCAAGCTCTTCTTATCACAAAGATTCTCAATGAAAGATCTTGGTGATGCCTCCTGCATATTGGGAATTATAATCTATAGAGATAGATCTAAAAGGATATTGGGATTGTCCCAATCCAGGTATATTGACACCATACTAAAGAGGTTTAGTATGGAAGAATCCAAGCGTGGGAACTTACCCACGATCTCTGGAGTCACTCTCTCCAAAGAGATGTCTCCCAAGACTGATTTGGAGAGAGCTCGCATGCAAGGGATACCCTATGCTTCGGCAGTAGGCTCTATCATGTACGCGATGCTATGTACCAGACCCGATGTAGCATACTCACTAAGTGTAGTGAGTAGGTATCAAGCTGATCCTGGAGAGAGTCACTGGACAGCTGTGAAGAGCATTCTCAAGTACTTACGAAGGACTAAAGAGATGCTCTTGGTGTATGTTAACGGAGAACTCCAAGTGGAGTCCTTTACCGATTCGAGCTTCCAGAGTAATAAGGACGACTCTAAGTCGTACTCGGGATTTGTATTTACCCTTTACGGAGGGGCGGTTAGCTGGAAGAGTTCTAAGCAGGAAACCGTGGCAGACTCGACGATGGAGGCTGAATACATCGCCGCCAACGATGTTGCCAAAAAGGCTGTCTGGATCAAGGAGTTCATTACTGAACTTGGAGTGGTTCCATCCATTGAGCATCCAATACCTTTGTATTGCGATAACAATGGAGCGGTGGCTTTGGCCAAGGAACCCAGGTCCCATCAGCGATCCAGACATATTCTGAGGCGGTATCACCTGATCCGGGAGATAGTTGATCGCCGAGAGATCGAGGTCAGGAGGGTTGACACGAAGAACAACACAGCGGATCCACTCACGAAGGCCATTCCCCAGATACAGTTTGAGAGACTCTTCGGGATGCTCGGTATGCGATACTACAGCAGCTGGCCCTCGTGCAAGTGGGAGATTGTTAGTTGTATGTATGTCTTAGAGGCCAGTATTGTACAGATGATGTATATTATATTGGATGCTTGGACATATATAGAGAGGACTTTCTTGCTCGATATGATAGTATACTATCTGGTTGCTCTTTATCTTAACATGTATACTTGTCTCTTGATACTGTCTTATAGCTACATGTTGATAAAGCCCTTAGGATGTGTACTTGACTACCTAGACTATGATGCAGATCATACTAGTGGGGACAGTGCAGTCCATAAATACATCTTTCAAGGTCCCTAGTCGTGGGTGTATCGAGACGGGGCATCGATATACCAGAGTAGACTAGCGTATACGCTTCTCGACCCATGAGATGGACGATGGATGATCCCATATCCATTGGTGTTTGATATCAGAGATGGTATACGGGTGCTCAGAGGAGACTGGGTACACTGGACGGACTCGCCGAGAACTCCCAGATGGTATTATACCTCACGTCAGATGGCAGTTCTCTGGTGACACTTGTGCAGGTTAGTCTGTAGACCCGAGATCGTCATAGAGTCTTGTGTGATTCCCACTGTGCTTTGATTTCCACCTTACCACGTCCAAGAGGGCGTGCAAAACGGTGGTTTTTGGGTACAGTCCTGAGTCACATGGAGGCAATGAGCGATAGGAGGGGTTTCGTCTCTCCCGGTATTGGGGGTTGATGTTGCGCTGTGCTCGATTGGCCATAACAGGGAAGTCCCTGGCCGGGGCTGAGTTAGAGATTTACTGGTAAGTGTTACCAGTAGTTTCTCGACCCGTTATGAGCCTCACATCGGCATGACTTATCGGTTATTGGGGTCTGACGTTTACCACCCCTAGACTTGATATGCGACATATCAGACGAGGAGACCGGACTGTACGGGAAGTGTTACCGGCAGGCTTTTACAGGAGTTGGAGCGGGCTTGCTTGCTGATCTTCTGATCGCTCAATACCCGGGTAGCCGTTACGTCCAGCTAGTACCGCTGACGGCTTGTGGGTGCGTGATGTGATCATCACCTACTGCCGGCGTATTGACGAGTCTTTAGAGTCCTACATAGAGGTTTTACTGGCTCAGGCAAAATGAAATAGGGGCGCATATGTGATATGTGCGGGACCGAGAATAATGCGTGTATGTGATACCGTATTCTATTCTCGCGACTTTATGTATCGGTCGGTTATATATGATATAGCCGGGTTATCGAATCAAGTGTTGATTCGATAAGTCGATACATTGGATGTTAGTCGGTTATATGTGATATGACCGGATTATTAAGTCAAGTGTTGATTTAATAATTTATTGTATAATTGTATATTTGTTATACTAGTTTACATTAACTAACACATGTTCACTTAGGGTTTTTTCTCACATGTACACAACTTTACTATATATATGATATATATTAAAATGTGTTATTTTTTTGTATCATGGTTGATGATACATCATCCATGGGTGTATGAGACTTTCACTATGCTAATTTTTAGTTTGGGTTTTAATATTTAAAGTAATTACAAAATCAAGTGGAGGATTAGAAAATGCATGAAGCTTGTGGAAGCTTATGAATGCATTGACTAATTCCACTTTAGTTTGTTTTTACTATGGATATTTATTAACCCAACCATAACAATTAGCCATAGGTTAAGTCTCTACATGAGTTAGTATATCATACTCACTCACCATGGTTAGCTCACACACTTGATCATTATCCTCATCTCTTTCTTTTGTTCATCTTCTTCTTGGTTCAAAAGAAAAAGCTTGCTAGGGTTTGATTAAAAGTGAGAATCATTGTGAGAAATAAAATTCCAAAGAGAACCCACTTCCTATTTCTCCATCCTCTACTAGACTAGCACTTTAGTTTAGGGTGTTTGCTTCACTAATTCTCTAGTTAGTGAAGTAGTAGCTTGAGTCGGTATTCTCTCGACGTAGATCATCTTGGGCCTCTTAGACTTCAAGCAAGGACGTGTCTTTCGCCTCATGAAGCCTTGCAAGAGCTTGGGAGAACCATGATCGCAGCGAAGGGACTACGACAAAGAGCCTAAGAAGTGAAGGACCGATCTACAAAGGTTGTATTTCGCATACCCTTAGTCGTAAAGTTGTTTACTTGCTATTTTGATTCGCCTAATCTCTAGTATACGATCTTGCTTAGGGTTGTTCGGCACATAAAAATTTAATTTTGGTATGGTCGATACCTTGTAGAGCCTTGTTAGTGTGCCTAGTAACCCTACAGTTCAGTAGAAACGCTGCAGTCTCCAATGCATGCTCCCAAAATGAGACAGGTAACTCAGCATCACTCATCATGGAACGAACCATATCTAATAGGGTCCGATTCCGTCGTTCTGACACACCGTTGTGTTGTGGTGTGTAAGGAGGAGTGAGCTGCGAGAGAATCCCATTCTCTTTTAGGAAGTCTGCAAACTCTGTACCGAGGTACTCCCCACCTCGATCCGATCGAAGCATTTTGATGCTCAAGCCGGTTTGTTTTTCTACTTCGAGTTTATATTCAGTGAATTTCTCGAAAGCTTTGGACTTGTGCTTTAATAAAAATACATGACCGAATCTTAAGAAATCATCAGTAAAAGTAATGAAGTAAGAAAAACCGCCTCTAGCTTGTGTAGACATTGGCCCGCATACATCACTATGTATGAGGCCTAAGAGCTCAGTAGCTCTTTCTCCGTGTCCGGTAAACGGAGTTTTAGTCATTTTACCCTTGATACAAGACTGGCAAGTCGCATAAGATTTATATTCAAAAGGGTTTAAATATCCATCTTTATGTAGCTTGTTTAGTCTTATTTCGTTAATATAACCAAGTCTACAGTGCCAAAGAAAAGCTTCATTTATTTCTGAAAAATTTCTTTTATTAGTATGTTGTATACTGAAAACTGTGTGTTGATTTAGGACGTATATCCCGTTATTAAGCGTACCATACCCAACCAACATTTGATTCAGGTGAATGTTCATAATATTGTTCTGCAATACAAAATTATATCCTTCATTGTCTAACAAAGAAACGGATATTATATTACAAAGCATATTAGGTACATAATAACATGGGTTCAAAACCAATATACACCCAGACGACAACCCCAAGTGATACTCTCCCACTGCAACTGTATGCACATTGGAACCATTTCCAACGTGGAGAGTATGGTCACCTGTCTTCAAAACCTTGCTATTTCTCAGCGCCTGCATAGAATTGCAAATGTGAGAACTTGAACCGGTATCTAATACCCAGGAAGCAGAGTTTATTGAAAAACAGTTTTTTGTCACAAACACACCTGAAGCGGAAGCATCCCCATGCTTCTTCTTGAGATCCAAGTACTCCGTGCAGTTGCGCTTCCAGTGTCCTGTTTTGTGGCAGTGATAACATTCCCTTTTCCTCGATTCTCCAGCTCTAGACTTGTCTTTCCCCTTAACCTTTTTGACTCCACCCTTAGGTTTGGTGGGTTTCTTCTTCATCTTTCCCTTGGCCTTTGCCTTTGGGCGAGAAGAGGAAGATTACCCAACACTCAAAACGGGAGTCTTCACTGATTTCAGCGTGCTCTCTGCACTCCATAACATATTAAGGAGTTCAGGTAGTTCCTTCTCCATGTTGTGCATGTTGAAGTTAACTATAAATTGAGCAAAGGTGGAGGGGAGAGACTGCAGAATAATATCCGTATATTGCTCATTGTCCACCCTAGGTCGTCAAGCTCTTCTATGAGAGCTATCATCTTCAGAAAATGGTCTCCTACCGGTGTGCCAGGGGCCGTTCGCATCTGAAATAGCTTTTTGGATGCTTCGTATCTTAATATGCGAGATTGCTCTCCATACAACTCCTTTGTATGGAGGAATATGGCATGGACGTCCATATTATCGTGCTGCTTCTGATGTGTGTTATCCATCGATGCAAGCGCGAGGCATTTGGCCGTGGCACAGTCAGCGTCCCATGTCTTGCGGACTTCAATATCCGCAACTGAGGATTTAGGATCTGGGACGGGCGGGGCTGGAGCCGTGAGGACATATGATACCTTATCATAAGTCAAGGCAATGTTAAGATTCCTCAGCCAGTCTTTATAATTGGTCTCATTCAGTTTATTTTTATCTAGTAGAAGCTTGAGTCCTGTCATTGGTATCTGCCATTAAGAGAGAGAAAAGAATACATTCAACGAAAGCTCTTGCAAAGATCAGATTGGTTATTATCTTATCTAATCGATGTCTCCCACTGCTTTAATCAAGTTTTTCTTTCAAAGATTAAAAAGAAACTAGCCAGGATCAATTACAGTCTACAACTTCGCTAACCGTTCAGCCAGGCCAGTGTCGGTACTTGAGGGGGGTTCCCCGTGCTTTCGCACGGACTTAATTAATATAAACCTCGTCTTCCCAGAGGCGTAGCCCCGTTAACACCTTTCTAGACACCTAATGAGTTAGCTAATTGTAAACTGAAAAATTCTCCTGGGAGCAACTATTGCCCACAGTGGGATCGGGATCCAACCATCATATGGAAGGTATGCAATCTCATTGCAAATTTCAACTATTGAAATTCCCGATGTGGTTTTTACCCCTAGTACCCATGAACTTAACTATGGTCAACAAATCATAAGTACTAGTCAAGTTCTACCCATCATTTCTTGATTAATTAGACCCACTCACATGACCCAACAAAGTCGCATGAATGTCCTAATTAATCTGCATCATATGCAGTGTAGGAAGACATCACTTAGCTACTGTACACTACGCCTTAACTATAGTCAACAAACGTAGCACGAATACTAAGTACTCTACTTCCTAAAATGACGGAGGGTTGCGGATGGTTTTTAAGAAAACCTTTAACGCTTTGAACTTGATATCGTCGTAGAATCAAATGGTTTTCAAAAGGAGTGGCTTAAGCTCCGCTGTTTTGAAATGTAGCTTTTTCATAAAAAGTCGAGTGGTTTTCAAATCTGATTCTACGACATCTTTTTAGGTTTATTTTCCTTATATTAATGTAGTCCTATTATTTAAGTCCTTAAGCCAATCACAGAAAAGAAACGAAAATACAACGTACGTTTATGCCATCCGCATTCGCCGCAATGTTCCGTTATACACCGTTAGGTTACTTAACTAATGGCATACCAGGACGGGACTAGCACGGGTGTAAAACATAAGCAACGTCTATTATATATCTCATATATAATATAGCATTCGTCTCAGATATATTAAGCGATCTCATCACAGAATATAGGCAGCAGAAACACAGATATGATAATATAGGATATACTAGGACGTCCGTATTTAGTATTTAGACAACAATAGAAAATACAGATTCCACGGTCATGATGAATAGCCAATCCCACACCCTAGACCCCTACGAGAGCGGCAAGTGACCCTGCCAATTCTGGAGTTAGGAAACCCGGTCTCGACGCCTCGAGATGGTCTCCCACTGGACCCCAGAACCCGGTCACTTGTGCTCTCCTCCTTGGGTCTATTCTAATGCGGAAAAGTAAATAATGTACAACAATGGTGACATCATCCTCAACCCGGAAGTGCCCCAAATAAAAGAATATTACATTACAAATAAATTTTACATGAATGAAAAGTAAAACTCTCATCTCACATAAAACCCCTCGGCTATGCGATCACGACAATCTTATACATCACAACACAGCAACACATAACATTACATGTTATCAGCGTAAGCAAGTATGCGTACCCCAATTGCCGTTGACATATAGTAACGAAACCGGCGATACGCATACTACGCTTACGGTCGCAGAAACAAGTATCACATACTACTAGGCGATGTTAAACCCTTCGATCGAATTAACGAACACCCATATTCCCCAGCCAGCTCAACACTTGAGTGCCGTTAAACAATACCCAAAATCTATGCCACAGTATTTAATGGACCAACCGTAGAAGGGCAGACCCAAGCCTCATTTGTGGCGCCACTAACTACGGTAAACCCTAAGGTTTAGTCGCAGTTTGGTGGTCACATCTTGAGTTAGGGTTACTTTCTTCTAGAGGGTCCATAGGAATACCTGCATTATATATCGAGTACGTTCAACCTGGAAAAATACGAGTGTTTGATAATTCGTTCGACTTGTTTAACATCGCCAAAGTTACCAATACGATGCTATAAAAATACGAATATGAACTATTCCGCAAAGAGCCCAATACCAAACTTACATCACATGTAATTTTGGACTTCAAAACAATACCAGAAACCCCAAAATAAGAGTAATAGATCACAGGTGAAATACGAGGGGGAGGGGAGCATAAGGGGTCGGCGACGCCGGAATTTTTGGCCGTCTCGCCGGCCAGGAACCGAGCACCCCCCTTCGTCTTCCTCCTGTGTTCTTGTATTATCCTAAATACCACTCTGCAGTTACTAAAATAATTTTTTGAACACTTTTTGAAAAATGTACAGAGAGCATTTTCATTGGGTTTCCAAAATCGTATTTTGCGGGGTTTTTCGTTTTCGTATTGTCGTAACATCGTCTAGGCTTCTAGTTTGGCTCTGATACCATGAAGGAGTTTCTACAGCACCACTACTAGGATTTGGTAGCATCACACATGCCATATTAAAATTTATAGGGTGCTAAAGAAAATATCCTAAGGATCATACTAGAAAAACTAGGGTAACAAAAACTATCGCATACATAAACCAAGTGTCTAACCCTAAGAGTGAAGGAAATGCAACCTTTATAGACCTCCTTGGTTCAACTCGAGTTTGCACCGGCTTGCTTGAGATCTTCCTTGTCAACGATGATCCACCAGGGGCTCCTTTTCTCAAGCTCCAAGCTTCTCTTGATCTTTGAAGAAGATGAGGAACAACACTCTAATCTAGTGGGCAATACTAAAGTAGAATGATGATATGTGTTTGGATCTCATATAAAAACCATTCCTTTTTGTCAATTTAACTCACTTTTGAAAGGGTAGTGAGCTTTTAGGAAGAAGAAGGAGGAGGATGAGAATGCTAGCTCTTTTCTTTTTGATAAAGATGATGAATAAAAATGAGAAGAGATAATATATATTATACTCTCTCATTAGCAACCATGGTAAAAAAATATCTCTACATTTAACCTTTGAGTTTAAATTCAAATGAAAAATTAGATCATGGTTAAAAGTTAGGTGAGATCAAATAGTCAACAAGAAGTGTGTAGAAACTCTTCACCATAATTTAATCCCATTTGATTTTCTCAAAAATAAAATATATTGATATTTGATTCCATGTGAGTCTTGCATTTCCATCTCCACTATATCAACAACCATGACAAGTATGTATACATGTATGTGTCCATACACATCGACATGTGCACATGCACTCATTCATGCATGCATGCAAATAGAAAAGGTTTTAAATAAAAAATCTAATGGCCATTAATTAAACCAACACTTGATTTAATAACCCGGTCGTATCACATACGACCCGACCAATAGAAAACGCCAGATTATAATGCGGTATCATATACACCCATTTAATCAAGCAGCTGCGCATATCCCCATATGCACCCCATATCGTTTCTCCTGAGCTAGGTAACCCCATTGTGGGACTCTAAGACTCGTTAATACGCTAGCAGTAGGTAGTGATCATATCACATACCCACAAACCGTCAGCGGCACCAGCAGTGCGTAATGACTCCCAGGCATTAAACGATCAGAAGAAAAACAAGCAAGCCTGCAAAAACTCCTGTCGAGCCAACCGGTAACACTTCTGTACAGTCCGGTCTCTTCGTCAGATATGCTGCATATCGAGTCTAGGGATGGTAACGTCGACCCCAATAACTCAATAAGTCGTGCCGATGAATGGTCTATAACAGATCGAGAAACTACTGATAACTCTTATCAGTAAATCTCAACAGCCCTGGCCAGGGACTTACTGATATAGCCAATCATGCACAGCATAACATCAACCCTGAATACCGGGAGAGACGAAACCCCTTCTATCTCTAACTGTCTCCATGTGTCTCGGGACTGTACCCAAAAGCCACCTGTTTGCACGACTCAGTAGAGCCGTGGTAGGGTGGTAATCAAAGTACAGTGGGAGAACACACAAGACTTTATGACGATCTCGGGTCTACATACTAACCTGTACCAGTGTCACTTGAGAACTGCCATCCGACGATAGATATAATACCATATAGGAGTTCTCGGCGAGTCCGTCCAGTGTACCCAATCACCACTGAGCACCCGTATATGATCTCGATGTCAAACATCAATGGATGTGGGAACATCCATCGCCTATCATATGGGTCTAGTATCATATACGCTAGTCTACTCTGGTATATCGATGCCCCGTCTCGATACACCTACGACTAGGGACATTTTAGGATATGCTTATAAACTACAGATGTCCCACTAGTATGATCTCCATCATAATCACAGTAGTCAAGCAAATATCCTCAGGGTTTTATCAACATGTATAAATGAATAAAAGCATGATCAAGTCAACATGTCAGAT
Source organism: Agapanthus africanus (assembly GCA_030015575.1). Taxonomy (NCBI): domain Eukaryota; kingdom Viridiplantae; phylum Streptophyta; class Magnoliopsida; order Asparagales; family Amaryllidaceae; genus Agapanthus; species Agapanthus africanus. The sequence goes on from CM057351.1 coordinate 354,791,255, forward strand.
AAAGAAGAACCAGATAGCATACTATCATGTCGAGCAAGAATGTACACTGAATATATATATATATACATGTATAAATACATCCACTATCATATAATGGCCTCTAGGGCATACATATATCTAACAATACAAATTATTTTTACATAAACCCCCCTCCCCCAAGTTCTATTAATTACAATAAAGACCCTAGTAAATATAGGTTTAAGCGGGACTAGTCTCTTGAGCCTCAGAGAGCCGGAGATATGGGTGCTTGCTTATTTAAGGTAGATAACTTAACAAACGGTGTTATCAACACGATAATCGTCTTTGAAAAAGACACAAATCCTGCCGCCCTTGTGCAGCGGTTACCAATAACACCAAAACCCAATTCAGGACTTCAATTTCTTTTCTAATTGTTCTGACTCAGACTGAGTCTCATTATAAATAATCTGACTTGAATATGATTCAAGTACAAACTACAATTCAATATGAATCCATGAATCCATATAATCATTCTGTTCAATCTATTCAATCTGTATTGACTGAATCGAACCATGGATATACTTCTATATACATGATTCTCCAGTTACATCCATTTACTGATATCATGGTTTCGGCAAGCCATCCATCTATACAATTCAAATTACAAGAAAATACAATACAAACAATACAATCAATATATTGCGGGGTTTATAAGGGGTAGATTAGTACTGAAGCTGTTAGAAGTGGCACGAGACTGCAAGAATTAAGACACCTAACCTGTATTCCATTGCTGTTGTACCGTAGCATAAACGGTTCTTTGTACTTTCCGTTCACCTTAGTCTCTGGTCTACTAAGACTCCTCTCGTATACACTGGCCTCTTCTGTACCAAGTTACAAACAACAGCGTTAACAATATAATACAACTTTAAAGGTTACTCTCTCTCTGTCTATTCTATTTCTCTCTTATCTTTGGGACTTACCGGGCGATTGTTCGCTGACGACATTCCCTTTCTTTCTTTTTTGGAATGTTGTCAGGTGGTTCGGACTTTCAGGAGATTGAGCCCACCAGCGAGGACTTGGATCAGCTAGCCTACGACCCAGAGCTTTAGATTCATTGTACATATTTCATTTCAGTACTTTCCATTTCTGTTATGCCACTGTTTAAGCATTGCTTTCATTCAGATGTATTTACTTTTCCATGTACTGTAAAAGAATGTTAATAAATAAATTTGCTGTTCATTACATTTGTCTCTTGTGTATATTCCTTTTATATTGCTTAGTTACGCTTAGCGTATTTACTTCTGAGTAAATACGTAGCGGCCAGTCGTGTCCCCTTCGCCGTACACCGGGAAGCGGGGCGTGACAGGTTTTGTTGGTGGCCCATGCAGGTCCGAGCTATATGGAACCCTACCATGCAGTTCAGTTCTGCGTGGACAACCTAAGCAATATAACACAAGAACCAACAACTGAAAATATTCTTTACAATTCCTTGAATCTTATCAGTTCATATATTTTGAATCTGTCCTAACCCAAAATTTTTCATTCAAGGTTATGTATTCCTCGAACAACACCAGCACCAATGTCAATAACACACATCCGCCATCACCACTCACACCTGCCGTCCCTGCTCAGATCAATGAGCAGACGGTTCTGCTTGAGGCGATCCGCAGCCTCCTAGAAGGACAGTAACAGCAGACTGCTCTTTTAATGAAAAAAGAGTTCTCAGAGGCAGAAGCACCTGGGGTGAAGAAATTCAGGACTTTGCACCCCAAACAGTTCTCAGGAAAAAAGAGCCCGCTGGAAGCTGAGGAATGGGCTCAGAGCATCGAAGACGATCTGGCGGCGGCACAAGTGCCAGAGATAGCTTGGGTCCGAGTTGCGAAACTGTAGCTCACGGACAATGCACGAGTTTGGTGGAAGGCGGAAGAAAGCCGTCTTGATCAACTCATCGAATGGAAGACTTTCCGCGACATGTTCGACACAAAGTACTTCCTTGAGACTGCCAGGTTCGACATGGAACAATAGTTCATCCATCTGCAGCAGGGTTCGATGTGGACCAAATCAGTGGATGAATACGATGCTGAGTTCACCATGCTCAGTCGGTAAGATATGTCTCAGTAATTCGATTTTTCAATATATAACATACTACACAGCTAACACAATACTTTAACAGATTTGCGGCACACCTGATACCGACAGATGAGATCAGAGCCCGTCGATTTCAACAAGGTTTGGATTCGGAAATCCAGGCTGCACTGGCCACAGGAGATTTTCCGACTCATGAATCGGCTCTGAAAGATGCCCGCCGTTATGAGGCAGTGGTAAAGATGAGGGGCAAACCTCAATCTGTCAGAGTTAAGCGCCCTGCCACCCAGATGGAAGGAGGAGCCTCATCAAGGCCATCTTTTGTGCCAAGGAGGCCGGGAGTACCGAACAACAGGCCCAGCCCGGCCTTTTGTACCTACTGCAAGAAAGCTGGACATATGATGAAAGACCGCCGGCGAGCCAACCGTCTTTGCTTAGCCTGCGGCTCAGCTACTCATGATATTGGGTCTTGTCCCATATGACATAACCCAATTGCTGTACCCAGGCTAGCAATCACTTACCAGCAGCGACCAGCCCTTCAGGCACCTGCTCCAAGACTCGCTCTCCCTGCTCCACTATCCAGAGGACCACCGACTGCACCTCCTCCTCGTCAGTTCCATCAAGATCAAAGGAACGTTTCGAGGAATGCTCCTCAGGCCAGGGGGAATGTACCACGGCGACAGGCTTTCACGATGACCGTGGAAGAAGCTGAGGCCACTGGCCAAGTCATCACTGGTAACCCTTTCTTCTCAAGCTTTTCTTTCAGTCTTAACACCTACCTACATATTTTTCTCTATACCTAAAACATATCCCACATACCTTAGCTACAATCTTAGTAGCCTCACTTCCTGCACTAGCACTCTTTGATACTGGAGTATCACACTGCTTTATGTCGCAACGGTTCATCCTAACTCATGCGATTCCAGTCACACCGCTTGTATCCAGTTGGAATGTCAGTTCAGAAAATGGAGTTCTCAAGGCAACAATGGGATACAACTTGTGTCCAGTAGTCTTCTGCAGCAGAGAATTCTATGCTAATTTCAAGGTACTGGACATACCGAACTTCGATGTGGTTCTAGGTATGGATTGGCTCGGAACATTTTATGCTACCATCGACTGTCGTTAAAGGAGGGTAGTGTTCAAGATTCCAGACCATACGGTCTTTTATTTCAAAAGTGGAGACCGTACCCTGGAGCCAAGTACTTACAAGGCGAAACCAAAGAAGGCAGTGATTGCAGCAACTCAAGCAGAGGAAGGATCAAAGCCAGAAGTGGTTCGAGAGTTCGATGATGTATTTCCTGACGATATATCAGGTTTGCCTCCCGATCGAGCTCTTGAATTCAGCATTGAGTTAGTACCAGGAGCACAACCGGTGATCAAAGCACCTTATTGATTAAGTCTGGAAGGTTTGAAGGAGGTCTGAACTCAGTTAGATGAATTATTGGCGAAAGGATGGATTCGTCCCATCACTTCAAGTTGGGGATCACCAATACTGTTTGTGAAGAAGAAGGAAGGTTCATACAGAATGTGCATCGATTATAGAGCCTTGAATGAAATAACGATTAAGAATAAGTATTCACTCCCGTGCATCGACGATTTATTCGATCAGCTAAGTGGATCTTGTGTTTTCTCCAAATTAGATATTCGTTCAGGTTATCATCAGGTGAAGGTCAAGGAAGCTGATATTCATAAAACGGCCTTCAGAACTCTCTATGGACATTACGAATTTCTTGTGATACCATTTGGAGTGACCAACGCACCAGCAATATTCATGAACCTGATGAATCAAGTTTTCCGGGAGTACTTAGACAGGTTTGTTGTCATCTTTATCGACGACATCCTGGTGTATTCTAAGAGTCAGAAAGAACATGCCGAGCACCTACGAATTGTCCTGGAAACTCTACGACAACATCAACTAGATGCTAAGTATAGCAAGTGCGAATTTTGGCTAAATCAAGTTGGTTTCCTCGGACATATTGTATCAGGCAAAGGAATCTCTGTGGATTCAGCGAAAGTTTCAGCAGTAAACGAATGGTCGACACCAAAGTCAGTGAAGGACATTCGAAGTTTCTTGGGTCTAGCTGGATATTACAGAAGGTTCATTGAAGGTTTTTCTAAGATAGCAACACCCCTGACCAAGCTCACACGTAAAGATGAAGACTTTGTGTGGTCAGAAGCATGCGAACAAGCTTTCGTAGAACTCAAGTCAATGTTGATATCGGCGCCTATTCTCGTTATACCGGACCAATCTGGAGGTTTCGAAGTGCATTGTGATGCATCCGGTAAGAGATTAGGATGTGTTCTATATCAGCACGGTAAGATTGTGGCTTATGCTTCAAGACAGCTGAAGATTCATGAGCGCAATTATCCGACGCATGATTTGGAATTGGCAGCCATTATCTTTGCTCTTAAGATTTGGCGCCATTATCTTCTTGGTGAACGAGTGAACATATACACAGATCACAAGTGTCTGAAATATGCGTTTACTCAGAAGGAGCTTAATATGCGGCAGAGACGATGGTTAGAACTCATGGCGGACTTTGACATCAACCTGCAATATCACCCAGGGAAGGTGAATGTCATACCTGATGCCCTTAGTCGCCAACCATTAGCAATGAATCTCACCGCTCAGTGGAAGCTTCAACAGGACTTGCATCAGATTGAGATTGAAGTAATCATGCCAGATAACACTTCAAGTTTGATGAATTTACAAGTTCAATCTTGTTAGTTGTATGTATGCCCTAGAGGCCAGTATTGTACAGATGATGTATATTATATTGGATGCTTGGACATATATAGAGATGACTTTCTTGCTCGATATGATAGTATGCTATCTGATTACTCTTTATCTTAACATGTACACTTGTCTCTTTAAACTGTCTTATAGTTACATGTTGATAAAGCCCTTAGGATGTGTACTTGACTACCTGGACTATGATGCAGATCATACTAGTGGGGACATGGTAGTCCATAAGTACATCCTTCAAGGTCCCTAGTCATGGGTGTATCGAGACAGGGCATCGATATACCAGTGTAGACTAGCGTATACGCTTCTCGACCCATGAGATGGGCGATGGATGATCCCATATCCATTGGTGTTTGACATCAGAGATGGTATGCGGGTGCTCAGTGGAGACTGGGTACACTGGACGGACTCGCCGAGAACTCCCAGATGGTATTATACCTCACGTCAGATGGCAGTTCTCAGGTGACACTTGTACAGGTTAGTCTGTAGACCCGAGATCGTCATAGAGTCTTGTGTGATTCCCACTGTGCTTTGATCTCCACCTTACCATGTCCATGAGGGCGTGCAAAACGGTGGTCTTTGGGTATAGTCCCGAGTCACATGGAGGCAATGAGCGATAGGAGGGGTTTCGTCTCTCCCGGTATTGGGGGTTGATGTTGCGCAGTGCTCGATTGGCCGTAACAGGGAAGTCCCTGGCCAGGGCTGATCAGAGATTTGCTGGTAAGTGTTACCAGTAGTTTCTCGACCCGTTATGAGCCTCACATCGGCACGACTTATCGGTTATTGGGGTCTGACGTATACCACCCCTAGACTTGATATGCAACATATCAGACGAATAGACCGGACTGTACGGTAAGTGTTACTGGTTGGATTCACAAGAGTGTGAGCGGGCTTGCTCGTCGATCTTCTGATCGCTCAATACCCGGGTGGCCGTTACGTTTAGCAGACCGCTTGCGGCTTGTGGGTGCTTGATATGATCATCATCTGCTACCGGCGTATTGACGAGTCTTTAGAGTCCTACACAGAGGTTTCCTGGCTCAAGCGAAACGAAATAGGAGCGCATATGAGATATGTGCGGGAGCGAGAATAATGCATGTATGTGATACCGTATTTCATTCTCGCGATGAATGTATCGATTGGTTATATGCGATATAACCTAGATATCGAATCAAGGATTGATTCGATAAGCCGATACATTGGATACTAGTCGGTTATATGCGATATGACCGGATCGTTAAATCAAGTGTTGATTTAATGATTTAATGTATAATTATATATTTGATATATTGCTTTGCATTAACTAGTATTGATTCATTTTAAAAGGATTTTCTCACTTGATGCACATTGTATATGTGATATATTTTTGGTGCGCTTGTTTGTATCATGTTTGATGATACTTGCTCACTTGGGTTTGTGTAAAGATTAAACCATGGTTATATGAATGGTTAGGGTTTTGATTATTTACTTAGTTATTTATTTATTTATTCATTTTGGATATTATTAAGAATGGTGGCTTATTTTGTTTCTATGTTGAAGCTTCTTGAAGCTTTGACAAAGTCCACCATCCTTATCTCATCCTTAACCCTAACCATTCCAACTAACCTTAGTTTAATCTCTACACTTGACCATGGTTAGTATATGATAAGTATTCATATTAGTTTCATTTTTAAATAAGAAACTTATCATATTCTTTCTTCTTTTTCATCTTCTTCTTCAAGAAAAACCTTGCCTTCATCAATGGCAACTTAAGCAAAAGTGTGAGAAATCCAATTCTAAAGTGAACCCACCTCCTATTTCTTCACCCTCTACCTCTTGCCAAGTAGTATAGGGTGTTTTCTTCACAAGTTTCACAAATTTGTGAAGTCGGAGCTTGAACTTATGATGCTTCGACGTAGATCATCTTCGGCACGAAGCCGACGACCTAGTCCGCCCATTTCTCCGATCAAGCCGACGATTGAGTTCGGGATTCGAGATGGACAGTGAGAGGACGCCTACGTGGAGCCAAGGAAGTGGATATCCAGATCTACAAAGGTTGTAGCTTCTTATCTTTAGTTAAGTTGTTAACTAGATTCGTATTTCGCCTAAACTTCTAGTCAACGATCCGTATTAAGGTTTCTCGGCACCCGTAAAATTTGAAATTGGCATGGTTGATGCCTTATGAGACCTCTTGAAAGTGCCTAGGAATCCTACAGTGGTATCAGAGCCTAGCTAGAGCCTTAGGCGAACTCCAGACGGAGTTTGAAGTCCGATCGAACCGAAACCCTAATATCAAAGTTGCTCTCTGTACAATTTTTAAAAACTGGGTTTTTTCCAAATTAAAAATATGCAGAAAATTCAGCAGGACTTTCTAAGAATTACTGTGAAACACGATCACCCAATTCCTCCAAAGTGCGGCGGAACCACGGCAGAAGCCTGGCTTCTGCGGCGGTTCCGCGGCCGTATGATGACGTCACCCACCCAATTTTGCACAGTAACTTCTTTTATTCAGTGCTGAGTTCTCTGGGAATTTTTAATATTTATTCAAGAGTTGAGCATTCTGGGTTGTATTGGGAATCGACGATTCGATCGGATTATCAAATCTTGTCTATGTGGTTTTCCGGATAACTTTAGAATATGTTAAAAGGTTCGACCGGATATAAATACCCAACTTTTCCCCTGCCGGAAAATTTTCAAGTGTTGGATTTTTCTGTGATTTAAGGACGTTCGAAGTAGTGCAAGTAATGCGATGGTCCCTCTAGAAGACAACAAACCTTAACTCGATTATGTGACCGTCTTGAACTGCCCTTTGAACCTTCGGGTTTGGGGCAGTACGGCGTGCCACATGTGAGGCGTTGGCTTGACCCTTCTACGGCTGGACCGTTGGTACTGAGGCATGAAGTGAATGTCTTTGAACCTATTTCATGTGTTGGACGGTTTCGGGAAAACTTGGGTGTTCGAATGTTCGATCGGAAAGTTTAATGTATTCTATTTATCCGGAATGGGATACAATAATTGGAATTCACAAACAGTTATGAGATAACTGAATGAATGTTATAAATCTAGCGGTTTAGTCTCATTTGATATTGAAAAGAGTTTTCGATAATGGGACTAAAATGCGGGGTTTATAAATGTTAGGCATGTGATGTCTAAGTATTTCATTTGATTAGGCATGTGATGTCTAAAGAGGTTGCGGATTCCAACTGTTGTAATTTTACACTTTCTTTTCTGTGACCGTAAGTGTAATATGTGATATCGCCGGTTTCGTTGCTATATGTCAACGACAATTGGGATGCGCATATTTACTTACGTTGATGACATGTGATGTTATGTGTTGCTGGATATGTTATATTTGATTGTCGTGTTTGAATAGCCGGGTTTTTTTTATGTGAGATGAGTGTTTTTCATTTTCATTCATGTAAAAACTTGTATGTAATATTCTTTTATTGGGGCACTTCCAGGTTGCGGAAGTCGTCACCTTTTGTATATTATTTACTTTTCCGCATTAGGATAGACCCAAGGAGGGGAGCACAAGTAACCGGGTTCTGGGGTCCAGTGGGAGACTAACTCGAGGAGTCGAGTCCGGGTCTCCTAACCCTAGAATTGGTAGGGTTGCTTGCCGCTCTCGTAGGGGTCTAGGGGTGTGGGATTGGCTATTCATCACGACCGTGGAATCCGTGTTTTATACTGGCTCGTATTGAAAACACGGACGTCCTAGTATATCCAATGTTTCATATGTTTCTTCTGCTGCGATATCTGTGATGTGATCATGTGATGTTCTGTGATAGATACTTTATATAGTATATATGATATATTATATAGACGTTACTTATGTTTTGCACCCGCACTAGCCCTGCCCTGCTCTGTCGTTAGTTACCTAACCTAACGGTGCACGAGGGGACATCGAGGCGAATGCGGATGGCATAAGTGTACGTCATATCTATCTGTGATGTTTAGGTATTTAAATGATGGGACTTCATTAATGTGATTAATGAAAGAAAAGAAACCTAAGATGTTGTAGAATCAAATTTTAAACAAAACAGGTAGCTACAGTTCTTGCTTTGCATAGCGGTATATATGATATACCCTGCACCTTATTCGATGAGGAAAGGACCGAGATCCCTTCACCGGGAGTGACTCCTTTAGCAATAACTGGCAGATGCTACACACTCGATTTGAATTTTGATTGCTTCTATAGTTTATGCTTTGCACAGTGATATATATGATATATCGCACCTCATTCGACGAGGAAAGGGTCGACGATCCCTTCACCGGGAGTGACCCCTTTAGCAAAACTAGAAAAGCCTCAAAATCACTCCATTTCAAAACTTCATTTGATTCTACAACGATATCAAGTTCATTACGCAATAGGTTTTCAGAAAAACCTGACGTAGCCCTCCGTCATTTCAGATAAATCCTACTTAGTATTCGTGCTACGTTTGTTGACCTCCGTCAAGGCGTAGTGTGCGGTAGCTAACTAGTATTTATCTGCTTATGCATATGATGCAGATTGGATTAGGGTAGTCATACGACCTTGTTGACCTCCGTCAAGGGTCGTGCGGGTGGGTTTGATTCAATCAAGAAATGACGGGTTGAACTTGACTTGCACCCTGTGGTTTGTTGACCTCCGTCAAGGTCATAGGATGCTTGGGGCAAAATATTATCGGGAATTTCAAATGTTGAAATTTGCAATGAGATTGCATACCTTCAATGAGATAGTTGGATCCCGATACCCACTGCGAGTAAGAGTTACTCCTGGGAGAGTTTTGCACACTACAATTAGCCGATCAAGTAGGTGTCTAGAAAGGTGTCAACGGGGTTACGCCTCTGGGAAAACGAGGTTTACATTAATTAGGTCCGTACGAAAGCACGGGGAACCTCCCTCAAAGTACCGACACTGGCCTGGCTGAAAGATCGACGAAGTTGTAGGGTGTAATTAATCCCGGCTAGTCTTTCCTTTTAAGGTTTGAAGGAAGATTTGATAAAAACCAGTGGGAGCCATCCTGATTAGATAAGATAATAACCAATCTGATCTTGCACGAGCTTACGCTAAAGTGTTTTCTTCTCTCTCTCTCCAGGTAGCGACCATTTCATGCCCTAATAAAGATAATAATATGGATATATTGACCGAACCCGCATGTTATACTGTGCTGGGGAACGTTGGTTCCGTTCTTACCTATAAGAGTTATAGGACTGAACAGGATATAGGGGAATACCAGGATTCCCATGCCACCCGAATAAAGAAAGTACATGATGATGCATTTTCTTCGGGTGTGTTCGTTACAGAGAACTGTTTCTCCATTTGCTCTACGTCCTGGGTATTAGATACCGGGTCAGGATCCCATATATGTAATCAGTTACATGGGCTTAGAAAAGGTATAGAACTTGGAGAAGGTGATAAAGACATTAGAGTTGGAAATGGTGCAATTGTTGCAGCTAAGACTGTCGGGGAATATCACCTTGTATTACCAACTGGTAATACATTGGTTCTGAACGAATGCTATTACATGCCGAACCTGATATGCAGCATTATATCGGTTTCTTTATTGAGTAAAGAGGGATATAATTTTGTATTACAGGACAATGTTATGAACATTTTCCGTAACCAAAAGTTGGTTGGATCAGGCACGTTGTGCAATGGCATTTATGTTCTAAACCAATCAACAGTTCTGAGCATAACAAACACACACAAGAGGAAGAGTTCAGAACTGAACGAATCCTTCTTGTGGCATTGTAGACTGGGTCACATCAATACGACACGACTAGCTAAGTTGCATAAAGATGGATATTTAAATCCGTTGGAATTTTCATCTTATGACACTTGCCAGTCGTGTCTCAAAGGCAAGATGACCAAAACTCCGTTTACGGGACACGGAGAAAGAGTTACCGAACTCTTGGGACTGATACATAGTGATGTATGCGGTCCCATGTCTACACATGCCAGGGATGGTTCTTCATACTTCATTACATTCACTGACGATCTCTCTAGATTCGGGTATGTGTTCTTGATGAAACACAAATCAGAAGCTTTTGAGAAATTTAGAGAATATAAACAAGAAGTTGAGAACCAAACCGGAAAAAGTATTAAAATCCTACGATCTGATCGAGGAGGTGAATACTTGAGCATTGAATTCCTGGACTTCCTAAAAGAGAATGGGATTCTCTCTCAGCTAACTCCTCCATATACACCACAGCACAACGGTGTATCTGAACGGAGGAACCGCACCCTATTAGATATGGTGCGCTCTATGATGAGTGTAGCTGAGTTACCTGTTTCCTTCTGGGGATATGCACTGGAAATAGCAGCATACCTACTGAATAGGGTTCCCACCAAATCTGTGCCTACCACACCATATGAGATATGGGAAGGGAAGAGACCATATCTTAATTTTATAAAGATATGGGGTTGCCCGGCCTATGTCAAAAGACAAAGACCGGACAAACTCGAGGCAAGGTCTGTATTGTGTAAATTTGTTGGATATCCCAAACATTCGCGAGGGTATATCTTCTACCACAGTGAGGAACAAAGAGTATTTGTTGCTCAACATGCCACCTTTTTAGAAAAGGAATTTCTTGCAAAAGAGATTAGTGGCTCTGAGGTAGAACTGGAAGAGGTTCCAGCTGAACAAAACACAACAGAAGATTTAGTGGAACCAGAGGATTCAGTAGTACCTGACGAACCGCAGTCTCTCCGCCGATCTAGTAGGGTTCCTCGCCAACCTGAGAGATACTACGGTTTTCTCATGGATGGTGGGAGCGAGGATTGCATCATGGAGGATGATGACCCAACTAGCTTCGAGCAGGTCATCACGAGTGGGGACTCAGTGAAATGGCTGGATGCTATGCGGTCCGAGATGGAATCCATGTACACCAACAAAGTATGGACTTTGGAAGTTGCTCCTGAAAGGGTAAAACCCATTGGGAGCAAGTGGATCTTCAAGAAAAAACTTGATGTAGATGGGAAAGTGGGGACTTTCAAAGCTAGACTTGTTGCAAAGGGTTTTCGTCAAAGACCAGGTGTGGACTATGACGAAACCTTTTCTCCAGTGGCTATGCTTAAATCCATCCGGATCATGCTTGCCATCGCTGCATATCATGATTACGAAATCTGGCAAATGGATGTTAAGACCGCCTTTCTAAATGGTGATTTAGAAGAGTGCGTGTACATGACTCAGCCAGAGGGCTTCGTAGACAGTGGGAGCAGCGGGAAGGTGTGCAAGCTGCTTAAATCCATTTATGGATTAAAGCAAGCATCGCGGAGTTGGAACATCTGCTTTGATGTCGTTATCAAAGAGTTTGATTTCGTCAAAAACCCAGACGAACCTTGTATTTACAAGAAGGTGGCAGGGAGTAAGGTTGTCTTCCTCGTATTGTACGTGGACGACATACTCTTGATAGGAAATGATATTCCTATGCTGCAATCGGTCAAGCTCTTCTTATCACAACGATTCTCAATGAAAGATCTTGGTGATGCCTCCTGCATATTGGGAATCAGGATCTATAGAGATAGATCCAAACGGATATTGGGATTGTCCCAATCCAGGTACATTGACACCATACTAAAGAGGTTTAGTATGGAAGAATCCAAGCGTGGGAACTTGCCCACGATCTCTGGAGTCACTCTCTCCAAAGAGATGTCTCCCAAGACTGATTTGGAGAGAGCTCGCATGCAAGGGATACCCTATGCTTCGGCTGTAGGCTCTATCATGTATGCGATGCTATGTACCAGACCCGATGTAGCATACTCACTAAGTGTAGTGAGCAGGTATCAAGCTGATCCTGGAGAGAGTCACTGGACAGCTGTGAAGAGCATTCTTAAGTACTTACGAAGGACTAAAGAGATGCTCTTGGTGTATGGTGACGGAGAACTCCAAGTGGAGTCCTTTACCGATTCGAGCTTCCAGAGTGATAAGGACGATTCTAAGTCGCAGTCGGGATTTGTCTTTACCCTTTACGGAGGGGCGGTTAGCTGGAAGAGTTCCAAGCAAGAAACCGTGGCAGACTCGACCATGGAGGCTGAATACATCGCTGCCAACGATGCTGCCAAAGAGGCTGTCTGGATCAAGAAGTTCATTACTGAACTTGGAGTGGTTCCATCCATTGAGCATCCAATACCTTTGTATTGCGATAACAATGGAGCGGTGGCTTTGGCCAAGGAACCCAGGTCCCATCAGCGATCCAGGCATATTCTGAGGCGGTATCACCTGATCCGGGAGATAGTTGATCGCCCGGAGATCGAGGTCAGGAGAGTTGACACGAAGAACAACATGGCGGATCCACTCACGAAGGCCATTCCCCAGATACAGTTTGAGAGACTTTTCGGGATGCTCGGTATGCGATACTACAGCAGCTGGCCCTAGTGCAAGTGGGAGATTGTTAGTTGTATGTATGCCCTAGAGGCCAGTATTGTACAGATGATGTATATTATATTGGATGCTTGGACATATATAGAGATGACTTTCTTGTTCGATATGATAGTATGCTATCTGGTTACTCTTTATCTTAACATGTACACTTGTCTCTTTAAACTGTCTTATAGTTACATGTTGATAAAGCCCTTAGGATGTGTACTTGACTACCTGGACTATGATGCAGATCATACTAGTTGGGACATGGTAGTCCATAAGTACATCCTTCAAGGTCCCTAGTCATGGGTGTATCGAGACAGGGCATCGATATACCAGTGTAGACTAGCGTATACGCTTCTCGACCCATGAGATGGGCGATGGATGATCCCATATCCATTGGTGTTTGACATCAGAGATGGTATGCGGGTGCTCAGTGGAGACTGGGTACACTGGACGGACTCGCCGAGAACTCCCAGATGGTATTATACCTCACGTCAGATGGCAGTTCTCAGGTGACACTTGTACAGGTTAGTCTGTAGACCCGAGATCGTCATAGAGTCTTGTGTGATTCCCACTGTGCTTTGATCTCCACCTTACCACGTCCATGAGGGCGTGCAAAACAGTGGTCTTTGGGTATAGTCCCGAGTCACATGGAGGCAATGAGCGATAGGAGGGGTTTCGTCTCTCCCGGTATTGGGGGTTGATGTTGCGCAGTGCTCGATTGGCCGTAACAGGGAAGTCCCTGGCCAGGGCTGATCAGAGATTTACTGGTAAGTGTTACCAGTAGTTTCTCGACCCGTTATGAGCCTCACATCGGCACGACTTATCGGTTATTGGGGTCTGACGTATACCACCCCTAGACTTGATATGCAACATATCAGACGAACAGACCGGACTGTACGGTAAGTGTTACTGGTTGGATTCACAGGAGTGTGAGCGGGCTTGCTCGTCGATCTTCTGATCGCTCATTACACGGGTGGCCGTTACGTTTAGCAGACCGCTTGCGGCTTGTGGGTGCTTGATATGATCATCATCTGCTACCGGCGTATTGACGAGTCTTTAGAGTCCTACACAGAGGTTTCCTGGCTCAAGCGAAACGAAATAGGAGCGCATATGAGATATGTGCGGGAGCGAGAATAATGCGTGTATGTGATACCGTATTTCATTCTCGCGATGAATTTATCGATTGGTTATATGCGATATAACCTAGATATCGAATCAAGGATTGATTCGATAAGCCGATACATTGGATACTAGTCGGTTATATGCGATATGACCGGATCGTTAAATCAAGTGTTGATTTAATGATTTAATGTATAATTATATATTTGATATATTGATTTTCATTAACTAGTATTGATTCATTTTAAAAGGATTTTCTCACTTGATGCACATTGTATATGTGATATATTTTTGGTGCACTTGTTTGTATCATGTTTGATGATACTTGCTCACTTGGGTTTGTGTAAAGATTAAACCATGGTTATATGAATGGTTAGGGTTTTGATTATTTACTTAGTTATTTATTTATTTATTCATTTTGGATATTATTAAGAATGGTGGCTTATTTTGTTTCTATGTTGAAGCTTCTTGAAGCTTTGACAAAGTCCACCATCCTTATCTCATCCTTAACCCTAACCATTCCAACTAACCTTAGTTTAATCTCTACACTTGACCATAGTTAGTATATGATAAGTATTCATATTAGTTTCATTTTTAAATAAGAAACTTATCATATTCTTTCTTCTTCTTCATCTTCTTCTTCAAGAAAAACCATGCCTTCATCAATGGCAACTTGAGCAAAAGTGTGAGAAATCCAATTCTAAAGTGAACCCACCTCCTATTTCTTCACCCTCTACCTCTTGCCAAGTAGTATAGGGTGTTTTCTTCACAAGTTTCACAAATTTGTGAAGTCGGAGCTTGAACTTGTGATGCCTCGACGTAGATCATCTTCGGCACGAAGCCGACGACCTAGTCCGCCCATTTCTCCGATCAAGCCGACGATTGAGTCCGGGATTCGAGATGGACAGCGAGAGGACGCCTACATGGATCCAAGGAAGTGGATATCCGGATCTACAAAGGTTGTAGCTTCGTATCTTTAGTTAAGTTGTTAACTAGATTCGTATTTCGCCTAAACTTCTAGTCAACGATCCTTATTAGGGTTTCTCGGCACCCGTAAAATTTGAAATTGGCATGGTTGATGCCTTATGAGACCTCTTGAAAGTGCCTAGGAACCCTACAAATCTACCATTGTCAATCAGATCAAAGCAGCTCAAGCAAGTGATCCTAAGTTGCAAAAGATCAGAGAACAAGTAGAGAATGGACTCAGAACAGACTTCATCATCCATGAAAACGGATCTTTGAGATACGACTGCAGATTGTGTGTACTAAAGGGTTGTGTTCGGGAAGAGTTAATGAAAGAAGTTCACAGCTCTCCCTACTCAGTACACCCTGGAGGTACAAAGATGTACAAAGATCTACGTCAGAATTACTGGTGGCATGGAATGAAACGTGAAGTAGCCAGAAGCGTCGCTAAATGTTTGGTGTGTCAAGAAGTAGAGGCTGAACATCACAGGACTGCTGGATTACTTCAACCGTTACCGATCCCAGAATGGAAGTGGCAACATATCACAATGGATTTTGTGACTGCACTCCCTCGCAGCACAAAGGGTAACGATGCGGTATGGGTTATTGTGGATCGACTCACAAAGTCGGCTCACTTCATCCCATTTTGAGTTGGCCAATCAACTGAGACATTAGCAAAGAAGTACATAGAGGTAAGAATCTACTTAAGATTTAAACTCTTTAAATATGTACTATCTCTGATATCCATGAACTCATACAGGAAATTGTGAGACTTCATGGAGTACCGGTCTGCATTTTCTCCGATCATGACACCAGGTTCCGATCACAATTTTGGCAGAGTCTGCAAGGGAGCTTGGGAACAAGTCTGAATTTCAGCATAGCTTATTGATCAGTCGAAAATATTGCATTTTTAACACATTAATTTCCCTACTATTTGCAATCATCTAAAGGTGTTTGGTATAAATATAACACATATTAGCAATTTGTCTGCAAAATACCAAATAACATGTGTTATACATTATAACCGGCATTTTGAAGGAAATTGAGTGTTTATTACTACACGCATGATCTTTTGTATCAACACTTGTCTCGAGATTGTGTGCAGAAAATTCTCCAGGTAAAAGAGCCGGAACTGCTAAAAGTGCTGATAAAATACGTCAAGTCAAAGACTTGAAATCTGGCAGTAAACAAGAAAGTATAAAAATATTCCAGATATCAGGAAAGTGCCATAAAGCCAACAGAAGAATTACCTGGAAATTGCATGCAGCAATTCACCAACATGGTCGCGGATCCGCGGCCGAGTCGGCCGAGTTGCCGCGGTTCCGCGGCCTTGTTAGCTCATCAGCACGTCAAATTTCTCCACGTGGCTTCTTGTAACGGCCTAAGCTTCCAGAAGACTCTCAATTACCACGTGGATTCTTCCAGAAGGCTCTGCATAACAAACTCACTCTAGAACATTCCTTGTAACAACCTCATTCTAGAATATTCTCTCTAACAAACTCATTCTAGAAGGCTCTCTCTAACAACCTATCTTTGGAGGGAAGATTCAAATGAGGTGGTTATAAAATTAGATCTAGATCTAGGATTTGGAGGTTAGACAATTAGGGTCAGTAGGTTACACAATTAATTAGGGTGTGTTAGTTACACATTTAGAGCCAAAATTCAAATTCAAGTTGAGTGACACAACTTGATACCAAAAGCCTAGCCCAAATTCAAATCAAAAGCCAAATCAAGATCATTTTGAGAAGCAAATCAAGCAAGCAACCATTGATCATTTATCCGCGAAGCTAATCTTCATCTGAGCAAGAGATCCACGAAGATCCGCGACTCATGGAGATCGAGCAGAGTGAAATTCGACGGATCTAGTTACCTCTTCAAAAGGAGCGATCGAGAGTAACATCTTGTAATCTCGAATTGAGGGAATGTGTAATTAGTCGTCTATTTAATAAAGGTGAGAATTGAAATTCTTGTTTTCTTTACATTCTTGCGTTGTGAAACTTCTTGATCTTTGAATCATTTATTTTCATGATGCTTGAGTAAATCTCCGCTTGTGGAGGATTCGAGAGAATTGATAGATCTAATGATGATCAAATCTTAATACTAATTTTATGTCTTATGAGATTTGTGAACTCTAAGGAAAAAAAATCATCAATGACCTAATTTGGATCGAGATCACATTCTTGCGAATTTCGTTGCAAATTAGGGATCAAATGATTGATGATTTTCTTTGCTAGAGGCTAGATCCGAATGATCTTGATTGAAAAGACAAGGGATAGAAGGAGAAACCCTAGTTTCTTCAATAGATCCCTAATCTTCAATCATCATCATCCATCTAGCTACAAATTATCAATAGATAAGATTAGGAATTATTAGATTCATCATTAACTATTAACTCAATCGAATCCTACAAGCTATTCTTCATTATCTTGATAAATCAAAGTGATTGGGACATTTCTTGATTCTTGATTCTAGATCTCTATTTTCTTGATGTTTCTTAAAATCAAATCATACAAATCTTGAATCAACTTTCTTGCATTTTCTTTTATATTTTCATTTCGACTCATCTAAAACAAGATCGATCAAAACACACATCTCAGTGGACGATCCGTATTCATTAACGCGCTACATCGACACCGTTAATTGATTGCGGTATAAATTTCTTTGGTTGTGATTAAAACTTTTCCAAATACACACGAAGAACGATCAATCAAATGGCGCCGTTGCCGGAGATGTGTGCTATTTTGTTCGTTTTTGTTATTTGAGTTGAAAAATTATTATTCCATCAGAATTTTTAGATCAAAATCGCATCAAGCGCTTAACGATTGGTTGTTGAATTTGGAGGGAAATCATTTTGAGTGGTAAAAGAATTATAGTGAGATCCAAATCATTTCTAAATCAAATTGAGTGACACAATTTGATCTAAATCAAGATCCACCGAGTACCGAGCCAAAGCAAGCATTCAATGAGCCTTTTTAAAGCGACGCCGATCTTCATCCGAGCAAGAGATCCACGACGATCCGCGACTCAAGAAGACGATGCGAAGCTAGTTTCGACGATTGAGTTCTCTCCTCAAAATCTTGTAATCTTTGAGTGGATTGTAATGAAACGTTGATTTATAAAAGGTGAAAAATTCTTGATCTTGCTTTTCTTTACATTTGAGCATTATGAAGAGTTATCAATTCTTGATTGTTTTCTTTTTCATGATGTTTGAGTGAAAACTCTGCTTGTGGAGGAATCGAGAAAATAGATAGATGATGATGATTAAATTCTTGAACGATTCTTAAGTCTTATGAGTTTTGTAAACTTTAGGAAATTGAATCAACGACGACCTAGTTTTGAGCGAAATGCTTTATTGAATGTTTTTGCTCTAAATTAGAGATCAACGATCGATGATTGAATTTCCTAGAGGCTACAATTTGAATGCTAATCAACGAAAGGACAAGGGATGATGAAGAAACCCTAGTTTCTTCAATAGATCCCTAAAACTCGTTGATTGTCATCGATCAAGCAACAAATCTTCAATAGATAAGAATTTGTAATCATAAGTATTCATCATCACTATCGATTGGATCGATTCCTACAAGCCTCTTTACAAATCTTGATAATTCAAACGATTTGGATATTTTCTTGATCTTTAGTATTTCTTGATTTTAGATCTAGTTCTTTATGATTCTTGAAACTAAACTTCACAACTTTTGAATCATTTTCCTTTATTCTTTTAATTTTAAACTCAACTAAAATAAAATCGATCAAAACACACATCTCAGTGGATGATCCGTATTCATTAACGCGCTATATCGACACCGTTAATTGATTGCGGTATAAATTTCTTTGGTTGTGATTAAAACTTTTCCATACACACGAAGAATGATCAATCAAATGGCGCCGTTGCCGGGGATCGAACCTGGGTCACCCGCGTGACAGGCAGGAATACTCACCACTATACTATATTTTTGCGAGGGAATCTAGAATCACTGTAGCAGTTCGATTAAGATTCAGAGAAGTTTTGCAAATTCCAGAGGAGTACCAGAAGCTACAGGAAAATTTTGAAACCCTAACTCCTCCTTCCCACCGCAGATCCGTGGTCAATAGTAGGTTTTTGTGGCGGTTCTGCCGCCGTTTAGGCGATTCAGTGCTCCAAATTTCTCAGGTATATCTCTGTTCTCTCTTCTTCTCTATGATCTTCTCCAATAACCATTTTCTGCAGGATTCTTTGCAAAATTTGCAGCGCCGCTAAAAGAAAAAAATTTGTTGCGTGTTTTGATCTTGGTTGTTTGCATATTTTAATACGGAAATTAAGGGGCAAAGACCAAATTCAGATTAGGTGGGGAGTTCATTACCCTTCCTAAGCCCCGGAAATCACAAACTTGCATCCGCATCACCCTCATTAACTAAAAAATATATAGACAAGACTCTAAGGACCGTCGCGCTCACTTAGAACAGAAGGAGGTCATGGGTAATCTATTGCTTATCCGCGTTTCTTTTGTGGTGTCTAAGGCAAGTGTGTCTAAGGCAAGTGGTTACTTAATTAGGCCTACCAGTTACGTAGTGGAGAACCTCCCACTTACATGGCACTTACCTGGCCACAGAAGAGATAAAGAGGCAGTAGAGGATTTATTCTGCGATTTGTCTTCTGGAAGTCTAGGAGCGGTCTAGTGACTTGATAGGTGACCATTAGATCTAGGGTGGTGTGTGCATTATTTTTTGTGATTTGATTTTTCAAAACCCGTATTTTTCAAAACAAACACCAACCAACTTTTCCCCTAATTATCACAACGCTGCCACTTGTGCTAAACCCTTTAGTGCAAGCTCGGCTGGACACGGGATTCTAGTGCCCATCTTATCCGCGTTTCCCCCATTGACCCCAAAGTCGGTATTTCTACATTTTCTTTTTCTCACTACGACCGCGATGGACGGATTTTCATCAAACTTTAACACCACTCTGCCACCGCCCGCAGGTGCACAAAAGCCTCCACGCATTTCTCTCCAAGAGAGATGCTATCCAACACGTGTTCCCCTTCCCACCTGTCTTTCTATACCTCCTGCCAACGGGGAAAATTTTGAAATCAACCCCCAATTTATCAAACAGTTACCCAAATTTCACGGTCTTGAGTCTGAAAACGCATATGTTTTTATTTCCAAATTTGAAAATGTATGCGCAATGATTGGAACGTCACAACTATCTTTGGATGCTCTGCGTTTACGTTTTCTCCCATTCACGTTGTGCGATTTAGCCGAGAAGTGGCTTCATAATACACCCGCGCATTCTATTTCAAAATGGGATGAATTTGTTACAGCATTCCTTAAGAAATTTTATCCCAATCACAAGACCAGCCATGTTCGGAGCGAAATCTTCAAATTCACCTAACTTCCCAATGAACCATTTTGGAAATGCTTTGAACGGTTCAAGGATCTTCTTATCCAATGTCCTCATCACGGAATCCCTAGATGGGATCTGTATCAAATTCTCTATGAGGGTATTGATCTCACAACTAAACAGATACTTGAAACCATGTGTCATTGCCAATTCCTATCTAAAGATGATGGTGAAGCTTGGAAATATCTAGAAGATTTAGCTCAAAAAACATTACAATGGGAAAGTGTTAGACCACCATCGTCTGGGGAAGGTATCAATCAGCTCGATGTTTCCATCACAATGAGAGTTGAAATGGCCGCAATATAAAGGAAGCTCGACGCTATAGAAAACAAGTTCTCCTCAGCCTCCCTAAAACAATACACACTTCCCAAAACTGTGTGTGGCTGCTGTTCAAACCCATCACATTTGATGGAAGAATGTCCTTTGAATGTACCGTTTCAAGGTCACACTAATGCTGCATTTCAGCAAAGACCTGGAAACGATCCTTCTTCTTCCTCATATAATCAAGATTGGAGGAATCACCCTGATCTTTCTTGGATCCAACACTAAACTCAATACACGGATCCAAACCAGAATAACTTTCAATGGGTCCCTCCACCACAACAGCAACCACCATAAACGAGTCATCACCCCATTCAACCACAAAGTTTTCAAAACCCGGCCAACAACTTTGATCCTTCTTCTGCCGGTACTTTTACACCCTCTGCACTCGACATGTTCATTACACAGTTCATGAAAACAAATGACATTTTAATGTCTTCTATCCAAACGTTAGTGCAAAACACTGTCTCCCACGGTGAGAGTATCAAATCGATAGAAGCACAAATTGCATAACTGACTGCCAAAATGAGTGCTGGAGAGAAAGGGAATCTTCCAGCTCAACCTCTACCTGATCCTGGACCTTCACATTACACTAATGTGAATGCATTTACCACGTTGAGATCTGAAAGAGTGCAAGACAATCATGTGGGTGAACAGATTGATGTTGAGGAATCAGTTGAACCCCAGGCTTCCACTTCCACTTCCACTCCCACTTCTACTTCTTACCCTATTTCGTCCAATTTACCTTCTTCTTCTTCCGAGCCTATTCTCCGTTTTCCCAAAGGCTCGAACCCTCCACCCACTTCATCCTTTCAACCCCCACAAACTTCTCCATAAATGTTGGACCCATCACTTATTGATAAAGCTCCATTTCCAGAAAGGTTGAGGCCCAACAAACCTGATGCACAAATAGAGAAGCTTGTGGAAATATTTAAGCAAGTTAACATCAACATCCCTCTCCTAGATTCTATCCAACAAGTTCCTTCTTATGCGAAAATTCTTAAGAACTTGTGCACTAAGAAGAGGAAGACTCAAGTGCCTAAAAAAGTTTTCATGTCGAGTACTGTAGACACGGCTTTTCCCCAACAATTACCAAGGAAACGTAAGGACCCTGGCTGTCCTACTATTTCTATTTCTATTGGGGATAAACACATTAACCGTGCTTTACTTGACCTTAGCGCTAGTGTTAACTTGCTTCCATATTCAGTCTATGAGCAACTAGGTATCGGAGTGTTAAAGCCTTCAAACATAACTCTCCAGATAGCCGACCGATCAATCACCAAACCTAGGGGTGGACTTGAGAATGTGTTGATAAAAATCGGGGAATTTGTATTCCCTGTGGACTTTATTGTTCTTGATACACAGCCTGTAGCGAACCCATGGAACCAAATTCCGGTGATTCTAGGTCGTCCCTTTTTGGTCACTTCCAACGCTGTAATCAACTGTAGAAATGGCTCTATGAACCTATCTTTCAGGAATAGGTCAATTGAGCTCAACATTTACAAGTTGGGAAGTCAACCCTCCGATCCTCATGCTCGAGTATGTTCTGTCGAATTAATGGATGTCGACAACAGCGAATTTGATCAGCTTCACGATACAGATCCAGACTTCCTTTATACGTTGTTGTTTGACCCAGATATGTACCATATACATACGGACCCTTCTTTCGAGTTGTCCGGGTCAACATCTAACGTCGATTATGAACCTTTTCTGGAGTCTGAGTATCATTCTTTTCTTTCAAATGAGAATATTCTTCAGGATATTGATGAAAGCTTCAAGGAAATGTTCGCTGATAGACTTGCATTCTTAGCAAACACGGGGGTTGAGATGAATCATCTCCAGAACGAAGAAATTGAACCTCCACCCCTTCTTCTTGACAATCACGAGAATGCGAGTAATCCATCACAATCACTGTGTCGTCTCTCCAAAACGAGACGCAAACCCTCTCCTTCACACCACTTATCTTTTCCCCACTTCTTCTTGGCTCTTTTCAGCTTGTTCTTCTACCAACCGGTGCACTACACTGATAAAATCTTCGAATGGTTGGTGTTGACTTTCGGGCCTTGTAAGGCTTTGCATTGACCAGTAACTTTGACCCCCTCTTATGATTTTAAAAAGATTAACAATGTTTAACTCAAGTTTGGGGGGGTGTATTTTTGGCTCTTAAAAATAACTGTTGTCCTCAATATTGTGAGCCAAAAATAAGTTTGGGGGAGGATTTTCACTTTAATATATTTTGCCCCCGTTAATAAATGTCCTCCCAAGCTTACAGATTTTTGAGCCTTAGCAGAAGACAACAGTGAGGACACTGTTGAAAACAAGTTTGGGGGAGGTTTGTACTTATTTGCGCATCATTTGCATCATACTTTGCATAAGCACAAAACATATAAAAAAATTTGTACATAAATAAGATAATAAAAGATTAGATAGTGAAAAATTACATTCAAAAGATTAGAAAAATTTAAGAAAACCAAGAAAATTAGAAGTTTTCTTAAACGAACTAGTAATAAGTAGTTATGAGCCGTTGTCCCAAGGGTTAGTAAGATGAAAGAAGTCACTAATCTGAGGATAAAAATAAGTCTGAAAAATAGCTCCTATTCTGGAAGCCAAACATTTAAATGTTGATACCCTACTATATGCACTTATACACACATCTTGAAACTCGGGATAGTAGAGGATACCTTGAAATGCTCTTGTCTAAAAGCCAAAGTATGAAGGAAATAAAAAATTTGAATAAAATATAAAAATGGTGAAGAAAAAAAATGAACACTGGTTTTGTTATCACCAAGGAAGCAATAAAAAAAATATAGCGAGGGTGCTTCATCATCTAGTGCCTTAGACCAACTGGTTTGGGAGTCACTGCTAAGCCTTAGGTGGTGCAAGACGAGGAAAATACTAATACACCTAATAAGCAAGCACACGAATAATCGGTCCGTTAGTACCTCAAGAAGTATTAACGGTCGCAAGAAAAATGTGGGAGCAATCTCATCTAAATATTCATCGATCAAAAAGTACTGAGGTAGATGGACAAGAGTATGATAGCTTGAATTGAATTCTCCGAGTGTAGGGATGTCTTTTATACACACGGAGGGGTATATGATCGGTGTTTGGAAGAAAAGTAGGAATGAAGAATAAAGACGATGTTTTATTAAGGGATGATGTGATTTCTAATATCTTTTCATGACTATTAAGATAGGGCTCATGACAACCGAAAAGCTAGTGTAGTTGGAAACTCTAATTTTCAAAGTCTTTCTTTTATAATTCTTATATCTACATGGAACTTTCACGGTCTTCCTTTTATTATTGGATTTTATGGGTGCAATCCGCTGAAAACCCTCAGGAGACAACACTCCTCCTACTAGAGACACCTAGAGGTTTAAAGGCTTGCTGCACGTGCTTAGTGCAATCGTGTTGCCTACGAAAGTGTGCTAGTTAGTTTTTCTTTTTCTTATATTTTCTCCTTCTCTTGAATAAAAGATATTAGCTCGAGACGACCAAAATTAAGTTTGGGGGAATTTGATCATTCGAAAATATTGCATTTTTAACACATCAATTTCCCTACTATTTGCAATCATCTAAAGGTGTTTGGTATAAATATAGCACGTATTAGCAATTTGTCTGCAAAGTACCAAATAACATGTGTTATACATTATAAACGGCATTTTGAGGGAAATTAAGTATTTATTACTACACGCATGATCTTTTGTATCAACACTTGTCTCGAGATTGTGTGCAGAAAATTCTCCAGGTAAAAGAGCCGGAACTGCTAAAAGTGCTGATAAAATACGTCAAGTCAAAGACTTGAAATCTGGCAGTAAACAAGAAAGTATAAAAATATTCCAGACATCAGGAAAGTGCCATAAAGCCAACAGAAGAATTACCTGGAAATTGCATGCAGTAATTCACCAATATGGCCGCGGATCCGTGGCCGAGTCGGCCGAGTTGCCGCGGTTCCGCGGCCTTGTTAGCACATCAGCACGTCAAATTTCTCCACGTGGCTTCTTGTAATGGCCTAAGCTTCCAGAAGACTCTCAATTACCACGTGGCTTCTTCCAGAAGGCTCTGCATAACAAACTCACTCTAGAATATTCCTTGTAACAACCTCATTCTAGAATATTCCCTCTAACAAACTCATTCTAGAAGGCTCTCTCTAACAACCTAGCTTTGGAGGAAAGATTCAAATGAGGTGGTTATAAAATGAGATCTAGATCTAAGGTTTGGAGGTTAGACAATTAGGGTGAGTAGGTTACACAATTAATTAGGGTGGGTTAGTTACACATTTAGAGCCAAAATTCAAATTCAAGTTGAGTGACACAACTTGATACCAAAACCCTAGCCCAAATTCAAATCAAAAGCCAAATCAAGATCATTTTGAGAAGCAAATCAAGAAAGCAACCATCGATCCTTTATCCGCGAAGCCAATCTTCATCCGAGCAAGAGATCCACGACGATCCACGACTCACGGAGATCGAGCGGAGCGAAATTCAACGGATCTAGTTACCTCTTCAAAAGGAGCGATCGAGAGCAATATCTTATAACCTCGAATTGAGGGAATGTGTAATTAGTCGTCGATTTAATAAAGGTGAGAATTGAAATTCTTGTTTTCTTTACATTCTTGCGTTGTGAAACTTTTTAATTTTTGATTCATTTATTTTCATGATACTTGAGTAAATCTCCGCTTGTGGAGGATTCGAGAGAATTGATAGATCTAATGATGATCAAATCTTAATACTAATTTTAAGTTTTATGAGATTTGTGAACTCTAGGAAAAAGAATCATCAATGACCTAATTTGGATCGAGATCAAATTCTTGCGAATTTCGTTGCGAATTAGGGATCAAATGATTAATGATTTTCTTTGCTAGAGGTTAGATCCGAATGATCATGATTGAAAAGACAAGGGATAGAAGGAGAAACCCTAGTTTCTTCAATAGATCCCTGATTTGTACGATATTTTGTGATCAAAGAATTGTTAACCACAATCAAGAACGGCGTCGCTTGGTAGCTAGCCGGTGAGTACGGGTCGGTCCACAGGGATTTTGTGTATTCTCAATTTGTTCTTACGAGTTAATTCCAATTGGTGTTGGATTGATTATCACTAAAAACTAAAGTTGATTTAAACTAGGATTAAAATCTTGCTAGGGTTAGGTTTAGGTTAAGTTTGGAAATTGGTATTTCTCACCGCTTTCAATGCCCTAATTTAGATCTATTTAGGTGTTATGGTAATAATTAATAAAGGGGATTAGGACGATCGGGAAGAAACGATATTTCTTCCTCTAGGTCCTTGTCCGTCCTTTCTTAATTCTTATCCTAATCTCCATGGAAAATATGCACAACCGGTCTTTTAAATTACGGTATCACCGTTACCTCATGGGGTAGGGTGCCGTAGTGAGCAGTGTGTGTATGTATGCATAGAGTCCTATAAAAATATGTGATGGGCAAGAAAGGGGTGAGAGATTTTTATCTCTCAAACCTTTCCTATTCCTAACCTTAACAGGCGAGGAACTACTCATTCATTAGGGGATTGATAAAAGACATTTTTTTATGAGTTTTTAATTCAATAACCTAATTATCTAAGTTACGGCAGATGAATAAAAGTTCTAAGCTAATTAATTAGGACAGATAATAAAATCTATACTAGGGCAGAAAAGAATTTAAGAATTAGGGCAAGGTAAAAAAATCTACTTACTTTATTCGATGCACTCTTCAAAGCATTACAATAGATTCTGAATTTTTTCAATAAAAAGAGGCATACCTCAAAAAGAGATTTAGGGTTTCTATTTATAGATCATAAAAACCCTAGGGTTACATTCGATCCCTATCTGCATTTACAAATTTACCCCTAAGAAGCCTAATCAACGCACCACCACACCGTCAAACGACGCACCGACACGGGTTCACCATGGACTTGGAACCGCGGCCAAAAGCCATGTTTGGCCGCGGATCCGCGGCCATATAGAGGGCTTGTTGGCTGAATTCTTCTGGTGTTCTTCTGGTTGCATTTGGCTTCTTGTTTCTTCACTTGGTTGTTCAGAATGTCTTCTAGTTTCTTCCAGATTTCCACAGTGTATAATGTCGTGGAATTTTACCGTTTGCTTCGTGTTGAAGTCTTGAATCTTGCGCTGCCTTTGTACTTTGTGAACTTGTTCATTGATCTTCGTTTGTTTTTCAATCTATAGGCATGATAAAGATTCTTCTATTTGTTGATCGTAATCTCACTTTTGTAGCGTCTTTTCATCATTTTCACTGTTTTGTTCCGAGAACCTGTAACCTGCAACTATGTAGCAGACATGGATCAAAAGCACCTATTTATTTGTAAAACAAATAAGAATGGGGAATATAATAATGCAAAATTATGATATGAACAAATACCCCCAAACTTATCTTTTGCTCGTCCTCGAGCAAAACTAGTTTTATTCTCGAAAAAGACCTAGCCTCACTTTCGCAGGGAAACGCGATTGCACTGAGCTCGTGCAACAATCCGTTAAAGCTCTAGGTGTCCCTAGTAGGAGGAGTGTTGTCTCCTGAGGGTTTTCAGCGGATACTACCCACAAAATCCTATCAATTCGGCCTATTGATTTTTATTCTCCAATTCGGTTATCTAGCAAGAAATTCTATTATCCTCAACTCAGAAATTATCAACCCATATTTTTCATGCTTCCTTATCATTTAACTTAAGATATATATGTTTTGTAGATTTACTTACCTTTTAGCATCTTTTGAGTTTTCCTTCTAGGGTTCCATCTCAATTTAGGAATTTTTATCATCTCTACTAAACATATAAGTCCTATTTTTCATTCCTATCTCTTATCTAAATCCCAATCATATACCCCTACGTGTGTGTATATATCACCCCTACACTTGGAAATTCAATTCAAGCTCTTATACTCTTGTCCATCGTCCAAAGTACTTTAGTGAATTTTTAGATGAAATTGCTAACACATTCTTCATGTGATCGTTAATACTTCTTGAGGTACCAACGACCGATTACAAAATGTGTTTGCACATTAAGGCGTAATTTCTAGTCTTGTAACACCTAAGGCTTTAGCAGTGACTTCCAAACTAGTTAGTCTAAGGCACTAGGTGATAAAGCACCCTCGCTAAATATTTTTTTATTTATGCAGCCTTAAGTAATTACAAAAACCAGTGTTCATTTTTTATCTCTTTATTCACAGTTGTATTTTTATTTTATTTTCCTTCATACTAAGGACTTTAGATAAGAGTATTTCAAGGTCTCTTCTACTATTCCAAGTTTCAAGGTTTATGTTTGTGCAATTTGTAGGGTATATATTTTCAGAATTTAGACTTAAGCTTAGCAATTATTTTTCAGACTCACACTCTAATAAAAATATCAATACTCTTCCCTTGTTTTGACTTAGCCTAAGAAGTGAACTCAAAATTTGCCTATTTTCTAAGTAAACTACAAAGACATATATTTTTCTACCATTAAATTTTAAGAAAGGTTATTTTTAGGGTTTTTAATTTACTAAGTCTAAGATCCAGTTGTTCCTAACTAGTTATCCTTTTTTGTCAAACTCAAGTCAATTATAGCCAAAATTGAATGTTTTAATTTTTTATAATTTATAATTTTTTTTTCAATTTTTATGGGTTTTAAAATAAGTATGCAAATACAAAAATATACATATGAATGCGAAGGAAGAAGGCTTACCGAGCACACCCCCAAACTTAAACTTGACAGTGTCCTCACTGTCGGTTTACACCAAGAGGGTCAAATTTGTCGGTACTCCCATGTTTATTTATTTATTTATTTATTTTATTAAATCTGGAAATTTTCAAAAATACCAAATTTTTATTGATTTTCAAATTTTTATTTTTTATGTTGTTTTGTATTTATAAAATTACAATTGATACGTACCCCCAAACTTGTTTAAAAAAATGTTTTGGTAAGATGATCGAAAATTTGGGGGTAAATGGAGGAAGATCAGTCAGTATAAATAGGCTCCTGCAGAAACAGGAGCTCTTCCGATGGGTCTGCAGTGAGGAACGGTTTGAGTCGATATCCGTTTACTTTAAATAAAGTACCGTCCTCCGGGTTTTCAAGATCTACCGCACCGTGCGGATATACAATGCGTACCAAAAACGGCCCTTTCCATCTAGATTTGAGCTTGCCGGGGTGGAAGTGTAACCGAGTGTCATAAAGCAAAACCTGTTGGCCAGGTTTAAAAGTTTTGCGCATAATGTGTTTGTCATGGAACACCTTCATTCGGTTTTTAACAATTACCGCATTTTCATAGGCCTCGTCTCGCAGCTCATCTAGTTCATTCAATTGCAGCCTTCTATTGCTGCCCGCATCTCCCATGGATAGGTTCAACTCTTTAATCGCCCAAAATGCCTTATGCTCAATTTCAACTGGGAGGTGGCAAGCCTTCCCATAAACAAACCGGTATGGAGACATACCAAGATCGGTCTTGTAAGCAGTACGGAATGCTCATAGTGCATCAATCAGTTTGTGTGACCAATCTTTACGGTTTTTAGAAACCGTTTTCTCCAAAATTTGTTTAATTTGCCGATTCGACACCTCGGCTTGCCCACAAGTTTGGGAATGATAAGGTGTTGACAATTTGTGAGTAATAGAGTATTTGCGCATTAAGGACTCAAAAGTCCTATTACATAAGTGAGATCCATTATCACTTATAATCGCTCGAGGATGCCCAAACCGAGAAAAGATATTTTCTTTAAGAAATCAAACAACAACCTTGTTATCATTCGTTCAGCTGGGCACAACCTCGACCCATTTTGACACATAGTCAACAGCCAATAGAATATACATATTCCCAAAGGAATTGGGAAATGGTCCCATGAAGTCTATTCCCCAAATATCAAAAATATCCACAACCAAAATTGGTTGGAGCGGCATTTCATTTCTCCGCGATATCCGGCTTAAGTGTTGGCACCGGGAGCATGACTTGCAGTATTCGTATGCATCTTTAAAGAGTCGTGGCTAGTAGAAACCACACTGCAAGATCTTTTCTGCTGTCTTCTTGGGGCCAAAGTGCCCGCCACACGCTTGATCGTGGCAAAAAGACAGCACACTCTTAAACTCGTTTTCTGGGATACACCAACGAATGATTTGGTCGGAACAGTATTTAAAGAGATAAGGTTCATCTCAGTAAAAATGTTTTACTTGGGACAAGAATCGGAGTTTGTCCTGTTTCGACCAATCTTTAGGTATCAGTCCGGTGGCCAAATAGTTTACTATATCGGCGAACTAAGGTTCGCATGACACGGTTAAGAGTTGCTCATCGGGAGAAACATCTTTAATAGGAATGTCAAGTGTGGGCGAAGAAGGAAGTCGTGAAAGGTGGTTGGCAACTACGTTTTCATATCCTCTTTTGTCCCTTATGACAAGGTCAAACTCTTGTAGCAAGAGAATTCAACGTATTAGCCGCGATTTAGCATCCTTCTTCATAAAAAGGTGGCGAAGAGCTGAATGGTCCGTGTAAACAATCACTGGAAAGGCAATTAAATAGGGCCGAAGCTTTTCAAGTGCAAACACAACGGCTAAAAATTCCTTTTCTGTTGTTGTGTAATTCAATTGGGCCTCATTTAATGTTCGGCTAGCGTAATAAATTACGTGCGGCATCTTATTAATATGCTGTCCAAGGACAGCACCAATGGAGAAATCATATGCATCGCACATAATTTCAAATGGATGCGTCCAGTCGGGAGATGAAAGAATGGGCACAGAAATGAGTGAGTGTTTCAACGACTCGAACGCTTTCAGGCATGTTGAGTCAAAATCAAATGTGGTGTCCTTAGCCAATAAAAGAGTCAATGTTCTAGCTATCTTGCTAAAATCCTTGATGAACCGTCTATAAAAACCAGCATGCCCAAGGAAGGCTCGGATGTCTTTGAAGCATTTAGGAGGAGGAAGATTGGAAATGACTTCAATCTTTGCTTTATCAACCTCTATGCCGTTTTGCGAGATGACATGTCCTAAGACAATACCCTCTCGTACCATAAAGTAGAACTTCTCCCAATTTAAAGTGAGGTTCTTATCCCTACAGCGGGTAAGAACTGCGTCTAAGTGTAGCAAACACTCATCGAAGGAATCGTCGAAAATGGATAAATCATCCATAAAAAAATTTCTCCACCATGTCAGAAAAGATCCCCATCATACACCGCTGGAATGTAGCGGGTGCATTGCATAACCCAAAGGGCATGCGAAGGTAAGCAAATGTACCGAAAGGACAAGTAAATGTGGTCTTGTCTTGATCCTTTTCGGCGATGGGGACTTGATTATAACCGGAATAGCCATCCAAAAAGCAGTAAAATTCGTGCCCAGCCAATCGTTCTAGCATTTGGTCAATAAAAGGTAAAGGAAAGTGGTCTTTCCTTATCGCGGCGTTGAGTTTCCTATAGTTGATGCAAACTCGCCACCCAGTTTGGGTGCGAGTAGGTATTAACTCATTCGCCTTATTGGTTATGACCGTTATGCCCGATTTTTTTGGGACAACATGAATGGGGCTAACCCACTGGCTATCCGAGATAGGGTAAATGATACCACTGTCAAGACATTTGATAATCTCCTTCTTGACAGCCTCCTTCATTATGGGGTTGAGGCGTCTTTGTAGATCCCTTACTGGCTTGACATCATCCATCATATGTATATGATGCTCAAATATGAGGGGACTAATCCCCTTGATGTCCGCCATAGTTCAGCCAAAATCTTGCCGGTTATTTTGTAAGACCATTAAAAGGGCTTTCTCTTGCTCGAGAGCTAGGGAGGCCGATATGATAACGGGAAGGGTCTCATTCTCACCTAGGTAAGCATATTTAAGGTGAGACGGCAAAAGCTTGAGTTCGAGTTTTGGAGGTGAAACAATTGATGGTAACATTGGTGAAACTGTCTCGAACTCGAAGGATTCCATCAATGGTTCAAATCAAGTGTAAGCAACCGAGTTGGATGGTTCAACTAACTCATCCGAAAAATCAAAGGACTCAAACTCGGGTGGTGAGTCTTCAAAATCGTCCAAAAAAGTGAAACACTCATAATCGTTTTCCGGTGTGAAAGCTGTGTCAGATTCGAGGAGGAACGCACTAGAGGCGTCAAAACTGCTGTGATCGAATAGAATTTTTTCGAGCTCACAGTCCTCCTGCGTGATCTCATGGATCGAGCAAACATCAAGTATACTAGCATTAGGCTCGGAGGGCTGATTCCCCAACTTAAAAATGTTGAGTTCAATCGTCATATTTCCAAAAGATAGGTTCATTGAACCGTTTCGACAATTGATCACTGATTGTTTTAAAATTCTTGATGTGTAGTATGAAATTGTAAAGAAATCACAACCAAAAATTATTTGACCGCAATCAACTACGATGTCGGATGTAGATTGTAAGTGAGTGCGGATCGTCCACAGGGACAGTGTAATAGTTCGTCTTTTGAATTAGATGAGTCGAAACTTTAAAGAAAAGAAAACAAAACAATTCATGATTTATATTTGAAGTTCAAGAATTAGAAAATATAGATCTAATAACAAGAAAAAAGATAGAATCAAGAATTGAGAGTTTGATGATTTTTCCAACCAAATATCAAGAATCGAAATGAGGCTCGTAAGAATCGATCGGATCTATAGATGTGATGCAATCTTACAATGACGTATTCTTATCTTTCGATGCATTGATACTAGATCGATGATGATCGATCGAGAATTAGGGATTTCTTATGAGACTAGGGTTTCATCTTATCCCTTGTTCTTTCGTCGATATCATTCACATTCTAACCTCTAGTAAATTCAAGAAACGATCGTAGATCCCTAATTTCGAGCGATCACAATCAAGAAAGCATCGCTACGAAACTAGGTCATCGATTCTTGAACTTGCTAGGGTTTACAAAACTCGTAGGACTCAAGAATCGTTTAAAGATTTGTTACATCATCATTCTATTGATCGTCTCGACTCCTTTACGAGCGGAGTTTTACTCAAACATCACAACAAGAACTACAATCACAAATTGAGATCGAATCATGATGCAAGAATTAAAAGAAAGCAAGATTAAAGAATTTCACCTTTTATTTATATCAACAATTTCGTTACAATCGCTCAAGAACTACAAGAGGAAGAACTCAATCGTCGATTTGGCTTCGCTCGTCTCTTTGAGTCGCGGATCGGCTTGGATCACTTGCCCGATTGAAGATCGGCTCGGCTCATAAAAGGTTGAAGGCTTCTCACTTGATTTGGTACTCGGGATCTTAAATTTGGAGTGGAATTAGGGTTAGGGTTTCGCACAAGCCTTGTCATTAGACTTGTGGAAGAAGATGAAGAAGACTAAAGATTATTGAACTAATGATGAACTAAAGATTGAACAACCTCAACCCTTAGATCTAGGTTCCTATTTATAGCCATCAAAACCCTAGATCTAGGATTTGAATTTTAAGTTTCCCTCCAAAAGTTTGTTAGATGAAATTTGAATTTCCCTCCAAAAGGTTGTTGAGGAGAAGCTTCTAGATGTGATTAGTTAGGAGGGAGCTTCTAGAAGAGGTTAGTTAGGAGCTTAATTAGGATTAGCATGCTTAATGATCTTTGCTGATCTGGCAGAAGCTTCGAGAGAATTATGGAATTTGACATATCATTCTGAGCTGTGGCCACCGAGATAAGAATAACGCACTAAAAATGGCATGATGATCTGACTAAACCGCCGCGGAACCGCGGCGCAAGCCGGCTCCCGCCGCGGTTCCACGGCTCTTTGGAGGCTTCAGGGCTTGAAACTTTTGGGCTTCTCTGGTACTGACATATGGGCCCTTTTGTGATATATTGAATTGTATTTTCCCCTCTATATTGCTACCAGATCTGAAAACATGGAGTTGGTGTATTTTTTTTGATCAGCTTCTTTTGACTTTGCTCCTGCAATTTCCTGCAAAGATCTCGACACAAGTGTTGCTCAAATACAGAGATGATGCGATGCCATGAAATGCGGTCAATTTCCCTTAAAGTGCCGGTTTAACAGTCTAACACATGTAATCTGATATTTTATGACTGATTTGCTAATATATGAAATATGAATACCATACACTTCTACATGAGTGCAAATGATAGGGAAATTGCCGGTTAAAAGATGCAATATTTTCGACTGATCAAATTCCCCCAAACTTATTTTCGATCGTCTCGAGCGAATTGTTTTATTAAAAAGAAGGAGAAAATAAAGAAAGAGAAAAAACTAACTAGCACACTTTCGTAGGCAACACGATTGCACTGAGCACGTGCAACAAGCCTTTAAACCTCTAGGTGTCCCTAGTAGGAGGAGTGTTGTCTCCTGAGGGTTTTCAGCGGATTGCACCCACAAAATCCAATAATAAAAGAAAGATCATGAATATTACATTTAAAGAAAAGAATTGTAAAAGAAAAGCCTTGAAAATTAGGGTTTCCAACTAAGCTAGCTTTTTGGTTGTCATGAGCCCTATCTTAATGGTCATGAAAAGATGTCAGAAATTACGTCCTCCCTCAATAAAACATCGTCTTATTCCTATCTTTCTTCCAAAACATCGATCATATCACCCTGCGTGTGTGTAAAGACATCCCTACACCCGGAGAATTCAATTCAAGCTATCATACTCTTGCCCATCAGCCTCAGTACTTTTTAATTAATGAATATTTAGATGAGATTGCTCACACACTTTCATGCGACCGTTAATACTTCTTGAGGTACTAACCGACCGATTACTTATGTGCTTGCTTATTTGGTGTATTTTCCTCGTCTTGCACCACCTCAGGCATAGCAATGACTCCCAGACCAGTTGGCCTTAGGGCACTAGGTGAAAAGGCACCCTCGCTATATATTTTTTATTGCCTTCGGTGATAACAAAACCAGTGTCCATTTTTTCACCACTTTATATATTTTTTTTATTCACCTTTTCTTTTTATTTCCTTCATACATCGGCTTTAAGACAAGAGCATTTCAAGGTATCCTCTACTATCCCAGGCTTTAAGACGTGTGTAAGTGCGAATAGCAGGGTGTCAACGTTCAAAATGTTTGGCTTCCAGAATAGAAACTATTTTTCAGACTTATTTTTATCCTCAGATTAGTGACTTCCTTCATCTTACTAACCCTTGGGACAACGGCTCATAACTACTTATTACTAGTTCGTATAAGAAAACTTCTAATTTTCTTAGTTTTCTTAAATTTTTCTAATCTCATGGATGTAATTTTTCACTATCTAATCTTTTATTATCTTATTTGTGTACAAAAAATGTTTTTATAGTTTTGAAATTTTTTAAATTTTTATCGGTTTTCAAAAATGTTTTGTGCTTATGCAAATGATATGCAAATGATGCAAAAATAAGCACAAACCTCCCCCAAACTTGTTTTCAACAGTGTCCTCACTGTTGCCTTCTGCTAAATTTCGAAAAACCTGTAAGCTTGGGAGGAATTTATTAGTGGAGGCAAAATATTTAAGTGAAGAACTTCCCAAAACTTATTTTTGGCTCATATTTTTATAAAATTTTTCTTTTCAAGAGCCAGAAAAAATACCCCCCCAAACTTAAGCAATGTTAATCTTTTGAAAATCACATGAGGGGTCAAAAATCAATGGTCGATGCCAAGCTTTGCAAAGACCGAAAGTTAACACCAACCATTCAAAAATTTTATCAATGCAGTGCTTTGGTTGGTGAAAGAAGAAGTGGAGAAAGGTTAAGTGGTGGAAGAGAATGTGTGTGCGTCTCATTTTGGAGAGACGATGCAGTGAATGTGATGGATTGCTCGCATTCTTTTTACAGTCCATATGAAGGGGTGGAGGTTCAATTTCAGTGATTGGGACATGATTCATCTCAACACCCGTGTTATTAAAAAATGCGAGTTCATCAGCGAAGATCTCCTCAAAAGTTCCATCAATACCCCGATGAATAATGTCATCACAAAGTGCGGGGTGATCTTCAGACTCTAAGAACAGTTCATAATCAGTGTTAGTTGTTGACCCGGACATCTCGATGGAAGAGTCCGTATGTGTATGATACATAGTTGGGTCAAACAATAACGTATGAAAAAAGTCTAGATCTGTAGGGTTCCTAGGCACGCTAGTGAGGTCTCCCAAGCCATCAACCATGGCAATTTCAAAAATTATGGTGCCTACAAACCCTAAACTACGGATCGATAACTAGATGTCTAGGCGAAAAAGAACTAGTTAACACTTAACTATTGGGAATACGGAAATACAACCTTTGTAGATCCGGTGCTCCACCTCCATAGCTCCGCAACGAAGTCCTCTCCGCTGTCCAAGTCAAATCCGGGCTCTAGGATCGGCTTCGTCGGAGAATGGGCAAGCTAGGTCGTCGATGTCCATGCCGAAGATGATCTACGTCGAGGCATCGCTAGATCAAGCTCACAACTTCACCAAGTCATGAAACTTGTGAAGTAAACACACTCTACTACTTGGCAAGAGGTAGAGGATGAAGAAATAGGAGTTGGGTTAACTTTAGAATTGGATTTCTCACTCTAATTCATCAATCACCATTGATGAGGTAAGCTTTCTTCTTCTTGAAGAATGAAGAAGAAGAAGAAAAATAGTTATGATAAGTTAATAGAAAAAGAAAAGAAAATCCAATCTTTATCATAACTTAACCATGGTTATGTGTAGAGATTGAACTAGGGTTGAATCAAATGGTTAGGTTAAGCATGAGATAAGAATGGTGGACAAAGTCAAAGGTTCATGAATCTTCATGAAAAAAACAAAGAAAGCCTCCATTCTTCTCATTTCATTTTCCAAAAAGAAAATAAATAAATAAATAAATAAATAGATATGAAAAACAAAACCCTAACCATTTGAATAACCATGGTTTAATCTTTACACAAACTCAAGTTAGCATGCATCATCAAACATGATACATACAAGTGCACAAAAACATATCGCATATGCAATGCGCACGAACCAAGTGAGAAAATCCGTCTAAAGTGAACCGATACTAGTTAATGCAAAGTAATATATCAAATATATAAATATGCATTAAATCATTAAATCAACACTTGATTCAATGATCCGGTTATGTCGCACACAACCGACTAGTATACAATATATCGGCTTATCGAATCAACGCTTGAATCGATAACTAGGTTATATCGCATACAACCATTCGATACATTTATCGTGAGAATAGAATACGGTATCACATGCACGCATTATTCTCGGTCCCGCACATATCTCATATGCGCTCCTATTTCGTTTCGCTTGAACCAGGAAGCCTCTGTGTAGGACTCTAAAGACTCGTCAATACGCCGGCAGCGGATGATGATCATATCAAACATCCACAAGCCGCAAGTGGTCTGCTAAACGTAACGGCCACCCGGGTATTGAGCGATCTGAAGATCGACGAGCAAGCCCGCTCACACTCCAGTGAATCCGACCAGTAACACTACCGTACAGTCCGGTCTGATCGTCTGATATGTCGCATATCTCGCCTAGGGGTGGTAAACGTCAGACCCCAATAGCTCAATAAGTCGTGTCGATATGAGGTCTATAACTGTTCGAGAAACTACTGGTAACACTTACCGGTAAATCTCAGCAACCCTGGCCAGGGATTTCCTGTTATAGCCAATCGAACACAGCGCAACATCAACCCCCTATACCGGGAGAGACGAATCCCCTCCTATCGCTCATTGCCTCCATGTGACTCGGGACTGTACCCAAAAACCACCGTTTTGCACGCCCTCTTGGACGTGGTAAGATGGAAATCAAAGCACAGTGGGAACCACACAAGACTCTATGACGATCTCGGGTCAACAGACTACTCTGTACCAGTATCACCAGAGAACTGCCATCTGACGTGAGGTATAATACCATCTGGGAGTTCTCGGCGAGTCCGTCCAGTGTACCCAGTCTCTACTGAGCACCCGTATATCTCCTCTGATGTCAAACACCGATGGATATGGGATCATCCATCGCCCATCTGTATGGGTCGAGAAGGTACACGCTAGTCTACTCTGGTATATCGATGCCCCGTCTCGATACACCCACGACTAGGGACTTTGAAGGATGTACTTATGGACTACCATGTCCCCACTAGTATGATCCGCATCATAGTCCAGGTAGTCAAGTACAGATCCTAAGGGCTTTACCAACATGTAACAGAGAGACAATCAGCATACACGTTAAGGTAAAGGGTAACCAGATAGCATACTATCATGTCGAGCAAGAAAGTCCTCCCTATATATGTCCCAGCATCCACTACAATATACATCCTATGTACAGTAATGGCCTCTAGGGCATACATATAACTAACAATCTCCCACTTGCACTAGGGCCATCTGTAGCAGTGGTTGCAGTATCTCATACTCAACCATCCCATGAAAGTCTCTCTCTGGGAACATGCCTTTGTGAGTGGATCCGCTGTGTTGTCCTCTGAGTCTACTCTCCAAACCTCGATCACCCTGGAGATCAACCATCTCCATGATCAAGTGATACTGCCTTAGAATATGTCTGGATCACTGATGGGACCGGCGTTCCTTGGCATAAGCCACAACTCCATTGTCACACAATGGGAGGAACATAGTTCATCTCATGAACCAATATACACCCAAACATCCTCTTTGGTAGCATCTTAAGTAGCGATGTATCCTGCCTTTATCGTCTAGTATGTCACGGTATCTAGCTTGGAACTCTTCCAACATACCGTCCCTTTACTGAGGGTAAAGACAATGCCTGTGACTGACATTCAGTCGTCTTTATCACCCTGGAACCCTTCCAGTGATTCTCCCCAAGATCAATTGATACCATCTCACTACAACTAGTGAGAATCCTAACATCCATTTAGATCTATCTCATAGATCCAAAATCCAGGATTTAGTAGGTATCATTTTGATTCTATATGGAGAATCCTAGTGATAAGCGGAGATTGACCGAGCGTAGCATAGGAAACTCCTTCCCTATCAAGAGTATGTCATCCACGTACTCTACGAGAATTGTCACAATACTCCCTACTACCTTTTTGTTTATACAAGGTTCATCTACCATTTTGATGATGTCAAACTCTTTGACTAATCTATCAAAACAGATGTTCCAACTCCGCGATGCCTGCTTTATCCTATAAAGCATCTTGCACACGTTTCCGCTGCTCCCACTGTTTACGAAGCCCTCTGGCTGTGTACTTATAGACACTCTCTTCTAAATCATCATTTAGAAAAGCAGTCAAGACACCCAACCACCAGATATCGCAGTCATGGTATGTAGCCGTGACAAGTAGGATCTGGATGGACTTAAGCATAGCTACTGTAAAAGGTTTCATCATTATCCACGCCTGGTCGATGACGAAAACCTTTAACAATTCTAGCTTTGAAAGTCTCAACTTTTCCATGTACACCAAGTAATCTTCTCAAGATATACTTGCTCCTGATGGGGATTTAACCCTTCAGATATAGCAACTAAAGTCCATACTTTGTTGGTGTATAAGGATTCCATCTCAGATCGATAAACATCCAGCCATTCTTACAGAGTCCTACTCCTGATGGCCAGCTCGAAACTAGTTGGGTCATCATCTCATGATGCAATCCTTGCTCCCACTGTCATAGAGAAACTGAAGTATCTCTCAGGTGGGTGAGGAACCCTACTAGATCGGCGGAGAGGCTGAGGTTCGTTGGTATCTACTGAATACTTTGGTTCTATCAAATCATCTGCTGTAGTTCGTATAGCTGGAACCTTTCCAGTTCTACATTACAGACCTTGCCTCGAGCTTGTCCGGATTTTGCTTTTAGACATAGGCCGGGCAACCCCAAATCTTACCCAACTTAAGATATGGGCTCTTCCCTTTCCATATCACATATGAAGCGGTAGGCAACTGATTTGATTGGAACCCTATTCGATAGGTATGCAGCTTCTCAAGTGCATAACTCCCAAAAGGAAATAGGTAACTCAGTAGTACTCATCATAGAGCACACCTTATCATATAGGGTGTTATTGCTCCGCCCCGATATACCATCGTGCTATGGTGTACACGGAGGAGTAATGCTGAGAGAGAATCTCATTCTCCTTTACAATAGTCCAGGATTTCCGTGCTCAAGTATTCTCCTCCTTGATCACATCAAAGGACATAATACTTTTACCCGTATTTTGGTTCTCTACTTCTCGCTTATATTCTGTGAATATCTCAAAAGGTTCGGACTTGTGTTTCAACAGGAACATATGTCTGAATCTTGAGAGATTATCAGAGAATGTAATGAAGTACAAAGAACCGGTCTTGGCATGTGTAGACAGGGGACCTACATACATCAACATGTATCATCCCAAGAGTTTACTAACTCTTTCTCTGTTTCCAATAAACAGAGCTGTGGTCATCTTATCTTTGTGACATGACTGGCGAGTTTCACAAGATGTAAATTCAAACTAATTTAAATATACATCTATATGTAACTCTAGCCAGTCGGGTCGCATTGATCTGACCTAGTCTACAATACCTCAAGAAGGATTCGTTCATTTCTGAACTCTTCCTCTTGTGTGTGTTCCGTATACTAAGAACTGTAGTTTGATTTAGAACATTAATGCTTTTAGATAACGTGCCTGAACCGATCAACTTTTGATATAGGAAATGATTCAAAACATTATCCAACAATACAAAATTGTATCATTTCTTTACTAATAAAGAGATAGATATGATTTTGTATATCAGGTTCGGTATCTAATAACATTCGTTCAGAATCAATGTATTGTAATACAGGGTGACAGTGACCAACAGACTTGGCTGCAACACTTGCCCCGTTTTCTGCCTCATGAAACTTATCACCCGTTCTCAGTTCTCTACCTTTCTGTAGCCCTATGTAACAGATTACATATCTGGGATCCTGATCTGGTATCACATACCCAGGACGTAGAGGATACAGAGAAACAGTTCTTTGTAACGAACACACCCGAAGATGATGCATCAGCATGCACTCTCTTCGTTTGGGCTGCACGGGAAATCTGGTATTCTCCAATTTCCTGCTCTGTCTTATAACAATTATAAGTTGGAGCGGGACTAACGTTCCCCAGCTCAGTAAAACAAGCGGGTTCGGTCAATATTCCGTATTATTATCTTGATTAAGGCGTGATATGGTCGCTACCTGGAGAGAGAGAGAAGAAAACACTCAGCGTGCGCTCTGTCAAGAATAGATTGGTTATTATTTTATCTAATCAGGATGGCTCCCACTGCTTTTTTATCAAATCTTCCTTCAAACCCTAAAAGGAAAGACTAGCCGGGATTAATTACACACTACAAGTTCGCCAATCTTTCAGCCAGGCCAGTGTCGGTACTTTGAGGGAGGTCCCCCGTGCTTTCGCACGAACCTAATTAATGTAAACCTCGTTTTCCCAGAGGCGTAACCCCGTTGACACCTTTCTAGACACCTACTTGATCGGCTAATTGTAATGTATAAAACTCTCCCAGGAGTAACACTTACTCGCAGCGGGTATCGGGATCCAACTATCTCACAGAAGGTATGCAATCTCATTGCAAATCTCAACACTTGAAATTCCCGATAATATTTTGCCCCTAGCGTCCTATGACCTTGACGCAGGCTAACAAACTATAGTCCGCTAGTCAAGTTCAACCCGTCATTTCCTGATTGAATTAAACCCACCCGCACGACCCTTGACGCAGGCCAACAAAGTCGCACGACTACCCTAATCCAATCACATCATATGCTTATGCAGATAAGCACCAGTTAGCTACCGCACACTACGCCTTGACGCAGGCCAACAAACGTAGCACGAATACTAACTACTACTTATCTGAAATGACGGAGGGCTACGACAGGTTTTTCTGAAAACCTATTGCGTAATGAACTTGATATCGTTGTAGAATCAAATGGTTTTAAAATGGAGTGCTTTTGAGGCTTTTCCAGTTTTGCTAAAGGAGTCACTCCCGATGAAGGGATCGTCGGTCCTTTCCTCGTCGAATGAGGTGCGGGATATATCATATATATCACTGTGCAAAGCAAAAACTCTTAAAAGCAATCAAAAGACAAACCGAGTGTGTAGCATCAGCCAGTTATTGCTAAAGGAGTCACTCCCGGTGAAGGGATCTCGGTCCTTTCCTCATCGAATAAGGTGCAGGATATATCGCATATACCGCTGTGCAAAGCAACAACTGTAGCTACCTGTTTTATTTTGAAATTCGATTCTGCAACATCTTAGGTTTCTTTTATTTCATTAATCACATTAATGAAGTCCCATCATTTAAGTACCTAATCATCACAGATAAATACGACGTACACTTATGCCATCCGCATTCGCCTCGATGTCC
This sequence comes from Agapanthus africanus, assembly GCA_030015575.1. Lineage (NCBI taxonomy): Eukaryota > Viridiplantae > Streptophyta > Magnoliopsida > Asparagales > Amaryllidaceae > Agapanthus > Agapanthus africanus. Next base: position 354,833,369 of record CM057351.1, read on the forward strand.
CCTCGTGCACCGTTAGGTTAGGTAACTAACGGCAGAGCAGGGCAGGGCTAGCGCGGGTGTAAAACATAAGTAACGCCTATATAATATATCATATATACTATATACTGTATCTATCACAGAACATCACATGATCACATCACAGATATCGCAGCAGAAGAATCATATGAAATATTGGATATACTAGGACGTCCGTGTTTTCAATACGAGCCAGTATAAAACACGGATTCCACGGTCGTGATGAATAGCCAAACCCACACCCCTAGACCCCTACGAGAGCGGCAAGCAACCCTACCAATTCTGGAGTTAGGAGACCCGGACTCGACTCCTCGAGCTGGTCTCCCACTGGACTCCAGAACCCGGTTACTTGTGCCCTCCTCCTTGGGTCTATCCTAGTGCGGAAAAGTAAATAATATACAACAGGTGACAACTCCCGCAACCTGGAAGCGCCCCAATAAAAGAATATTACATACAAGTTTTTACATGAAGGAAAATGAAAAACACTCATCTCACATAAAAAACCCCCGGCTATTCAAACACGACGATCCAATATAACATATCCAGCAACACATAACATCACATGTCATCAACGTAAGTAAATATGCGCATCCCAGTTGTCGTTGACATATAGCAACGAAACCGGCGATATCACATATTACACTTACGGTCACAGAAAAGAAAGTGTAAAACTACAACAGTTGGAATCCGCAATCTGCATAGACATCGCATGCCTAATCAAATGAATTACTTAGACATCGCATGCCTAACAATTATAAACCCCGCATTTTAGTCTCAAAATCGAAAACACTTTTCAATATCAAGTCGGGCAATTCAACAAGATTCCCGACATCCTGATCGAATGCTCGTCGCAAACTTCAGTAGACGGCCGCACCCCTGATACCGTCGACGAAGTGCACCAAGGCGGAACACCGCTACCGCGAGCACCCGAACGGATGCTTTCGGCGACGGGGTTCTCCTACAGTCACTTGGTCGGGGCTATGGAGTGAAGCTGTCTATTAAGTTTACCCGGCGAGTATCCGCGTACGCTACGTGATTGCGACGGACTTTTGATCACATCAAAATTCCGTGGCAACCGATCAAGTGAGACTAAATTGCTACGTTTATAACATTCATTCAGTTATCTCATAACTATTGTGAATTCCAATTATTGTATCCCATTCCAGATAAACAGAAAATGTTAAACTTTTCGATCGAACAATCGAACACCCAAGTTTTCCCGATACAGATCAACACATAAAATATGTCTAACAACATTCCGTTCGTACCTCAGTACCAACGGTCCAGCCGTAGAAGGGTCAAGCCAACGCCTCACATGTGGCACGCCGTACTGCCCCAAACCCGAAGGTTCAAAGGGCAGTTCAAGACGGTCACATAATCGAGTTAAGGTTTGTGTCTTCTAGAGGGACCATCGCGTTACTTGCACTACTTAGAACGTCGTTAAACTTACGGAAAAATCCAACACTTGGAAATTTCCCGATAGGGGAAAAATTGGGTATTTATATCCGGTCGAACTTTTTAACATATTCTAAAATTTATCCGGAAAGCCACACAGACAAAATTTGATACCCCGATCGAAACACCGAATTCCCAAATCAAATCAGAAAAATTCAACTCTGGAAAAATATTAAAAATACCCAGGAAGACTAACACTGGAAATTAGGAGGTACTGTGCAAACTCGACCTCAGAAAACGACAAACAGGCCGCGCTTCCGCCGCACGAGCCATGCTCGTGCCGCGGAAGCGCGGCGCTTTAATTGAGTTAGGGCTACGAATTGCACAGTTACTCTTATATTTTCCTGCATGTTTTTCTGGATATTTTTAATACTGAAAAATCCCTGTTTTTGAAAAAAGGACAGAGAGCAATATTGGTTCGGGGTTTCGGGTTCGTTCGGACTTCAATTTCCGTCTGGACTTCGCCTAAGGCTCTAGCTAGGCTCTGATACCACTGTAGGGTTCCTAGGCACGCTAGTGAGGTCTCCCAAGCCATCAACCATGGCAATTTCAAAAATTATGGTGCCTACAAACCCTAAACTACGGATCGATAACTAGATGTCTAGGCGAAAAAGAACTAGTTAACACTTAACTATTGGGAATACGGAAATACAACCTTTGTAGATCCGGTGCTCCACCTCCATAGCTCCGCAACGAAGTCCTCTCCGCTGTCCAAGTCAAATCCGGGCTCTAGGATCGGCTTCGTCGGAGAATGGGCAAGCTAGGTCGTCGATGTCCATGCCGAAGATGATCTACGTCGAGGCATCGCTAGATCAAGCTCACAACTTCACCAAGTCATGAAACTTATGAAGTAAACACACTCTACTACTTGGCAAGAGGTAGAGGATGAAGAAATAGGAGTTGGGTTAACTTTAGAATTGGATTTCTCACTCTAATTCATCAATCACCATTGATGAGGTAAGCTTTCTTCTTCTTGAAGAATGAAGAAGAAGAAGAAAAATAGTTATGATAAGTTAATAGAAAAAGAAAAGAAAATCCAATCTTTATCATAACTTAACCATGGTTATGTGTAGAGATTGAACTAGGGTTGAATCAAATGGTTAGGTTAAGCATGAGATAAGAATGGTGGACAAAGTCAAAGGTTCATGAATCTTCATGAAAAAAACAAAGAAAGCCTCCATTCTTCTCATTTCATTTTCCAAAAAGAAAATAAATAAATAAATAAATAAATAGATATGAAAAACAAAACCCTAACCATTTGAATAACCATGGTTTAATCTTTACACAAACTCAAGTTAGCATGCATCATCAAACATGATACATACAAGTGCACAAAAACATATCGCATATGCAATGCGCACGAACCAAGTGAGAAAATCCGTCTAAAGTGAACCGATACTAGTTAATGCAAAGTAATATATCAAATATATAAATATGCATTAAATCATTAAATCAACACTTGATTCAATGATCCGGTTATGTCGCACACAACCGACTAGTATACAATATATCGGCTTATCGAATCAACGCTTGAATCGATAACTAGGTTATATCGCATACAACCATTCGATACATTTATCGCGAGAATAGAATATGGTATCACATGCACGCATTATTCTCGGTCCCGCACATATCTCATATGCGCTCCTATTTCGTTTCGCTTGAACCAGGAAGCCTCTGTGTAGGACTCTAAAGACTCGTCAATACGCCGGCAGCGGATGATGATCATATCAAACATCCACAAGCCGCAAGCGGTCTGCTAAACGTAACGGCCACCCGGGTATTGAGCGATCTGAAGATCGACGAGCAAGCCCGCTCACACTCCAGTGAATCTGACCAGTAACACTACCGTACAGTCCGGTCTGATCGTCTGATATGTCGCATATCTCGCCTAGGGGTGGTAAACGTCAGACCCCAATAGCTCAATAAGTCGTGTCGATATGAGGTCTATAACTGTTCGAGAAACTACTGGTAACACTTACCAGTAAATCTCAGCAACCCTGGCCAGGGATTTCCTGTTATAGCCAATCGAACACAGCGCAACATCAACCCCCTATACCGGGAGAGATGAATCCCCTCCTATCGCTCATTGCCTCCATGTGACTCGGGACTGTACCCAAAAACCACCGTTTTGCACGCCCTCTTGGACGTGGTAAGATGGAAATCAAAGCACAGTGGGAACCACACAAGACTCTATGACGATCTCGGGTCAACAGACTACTCTGTACCAGTGTCACCAGAGAACTGCCATCTGACGTGAGGTATAATACCATCTGGGAGTTCTCGGCGAGTCCGTCCAGTGTACCCAGTCTCTACTGAGCACCCGTATATCTCCTCTGATGTCAAACACCGATGGATATGGGATCATCCATCGCCCATTTGTATGGGTCGAGAAGGTACACGCTAGTCTACTCTGGTATATCGATGCCCCGTCTCGATACATCCACGACTAGGGACTTTGAAGGATGTACTTATGGACTACCATGTCCCCACTAGTATGATCCGCATCATAGTCCAGGTAGTCAAGTACAGATCCTAAGGGCTTTACCAACATGTAACAGAGAGACAATCAGCATACACGTTAAGGTAAAGGGTAACCAGATAGCATACTATCATGTCGAGCAAGAAAGTCCTCCCTATATATGTCCCAGCATCCACTACAATATACATCCTATGTACAGTAATGGCCTCTAGGGCATACATATAACTAACAAGATCAATATCAGGAGGATCATCAAATTCGCTGCTGTCGACATCCATTAAGTCGACAGAACAGACCTGAGCAGTAGGTTCGGAGGGTACACTTCCCAACCTGTAAATGTTTAGCTCAATTGACCTATTCCCGAAGGATAGGGTCATAGAACCATTACGACAGTTGATGATAGCATTGGAAGTGGCCAAAAAGGGGCGACCTAAAATCACCGGAATTTGATTCCGTGGGTTCGCTACAGGCAGTGTATCAATTACAATAAAGTCCACAGGGAATATAAATTCCCCGATTTTTATGAACACATCCTCCAGTTCACCCCTAGGTTTGGTGATTGATTGGTCAGCCATCTGGAGAGTGCAATGGGTTGGCTTCAACTCTCCGATACCTAGTTGCTCATAGACTGAGTATGGAAGCAAGTTAACACTAGCGCCAAGGTCTAGTAGAGCACGGTTGATGTGTTTTTCCCCAATAGAAATGGAAATAGTAGGATATCCAGGATCCTTACGTTTCCTCGGTAATTGTTGGGGGAAAGCCGTGTCTACTGTTTTTGCCATGAATATCTTCTTGGGCACTTGAGTTTTCCTCTTCCTAGCGCACAAGTTCTTAAGAGTTTTCGCATAGGACGGAACTTGTTGGATAGCATCTAGGAGAGGGATGTTGATGTTAACTTGCTTAAAAATGTCTATAATCTTCTCCATATGTGGACTCGGTGTGTTAGCCCTTAACCGATTAGGATAAGGTGCTTTAGCAATAAGCGCTGGGTCCATCATAGGAGAAGGAATTGGGGGTAGACATGATCCCAAAAGAGGAGTGGGGATCGTCTGTGGAGAACTAGAAGAGATGGGCTGAGGTGTCGAGCCTTTTGGGAAACGAAGAATAGGCTCGCAGAAAAGTGGTGGGGTAGAAGAACTGGGGTCAGAATTAGAAGTGTGTGTGTAAGGAAAGGTCTCAGCCGGGGTTTTATTGATTGATTTATCGGTATCATCAAACTCTTCCCCGAGGTGATTGTCAAGCACTCTTCCAGATCTTAACGTGATTGCATCCACATGATGTGAATAGCCAGGATTGGGTAAAGGTTGAGCTGGAAGTTTCCCTTTCTCTCTTGCACGCATTTCGGCTTTTAGTTGTGCAATTTGTTCTTCCATCGATTTGATATTCTCATTTTGAGAGACAATGATCTTTATCACATTCTCGACGGAAGATTGCAAACTTGCCGTCCCTTGGATGGATTGTTTCATGAAAGTATCCAAGGTTTGTGCTAGTGCAGAGGTATTATCTGTACCGGTCAATTGCAAAGGACTAGATGGTGCAAAAGTATTGGCCGGATTTTGGAAGTTTTGTGATTGAAATGGGTGCTGACTCAATTGAAGTGGTGGCTGCTGTTGTGGTGGAGGGACCCTTTGGAAATTGTGTTGGGTTGGAACCGTGTTTTGAGATTGTGATTGGTTCCAAGCAAAATTAGGGTGATTCCTCCAACCCTGATCATATGTGGAGGAAAATGGATCGTTTCTAAGTCTTTGAAATGCGGCATTGGTATGCTCATGACCTTGAAACGGACATTCTTCCGTCAAGTGAGACGGATCAGAACAGCAGCCACATACAGTTTTGGAGAGTGATATTTGATTTAGGGTGGCTGCTAAAAATTTATTTTCCATAGTCTCGAGTTTTTTGTGTATAGCTGCAATGTCAGCTCTAACTCCTATGGAAATATCATTGCAGTCCCTAGATGATTGACTCACACTCTCCCACTGTAAAGATTTTTCAGCGAAATCTTCTAGAAAATTCCAGGCTTCCCTATCATCTTTAGTCATGAAGTTGCCTTGACACATGGATTCAAGGGTCTGTCTTGTGTAAGGAGTAATGCCCTCATAAATGATTCGGCATAATTCCCATTTCGGGATGCCGTGATGTGGACATTGGACTAACAGATCCTTGAAACGTTCAAGACATTTTGAAAATGTTTCATTTGGAAGCTGGGTGAATTGATAGATTTCGCTGCAGACTCGAGCTGTCTTATGATGTGGGTAGAATTTCTTAAGGAATGCTTTGACGAATTTGTCCCAATTTGAAATGGAATGTGCGGTAGTGTTATATAGCCACTTCTCGGCTAAATCGCACAAAGTGAATGGGAGAAGACGTAGACGGAAAGTATCCACAGAAAGCTGTGAAGTACCCATCATTGCGCATACATATTCAAATTTCGTGATAAACACGTATGCGTCCTCAGACTCGAGACCGTGAAATTTTGGTAGAAGGTTGATGTATTGGGGTTTTATTTGAAAATTTTCCCCGTTGGCTGGTAGAATAGAAAGACAGGTGGAAAGGGGACCTCGAGTAGGATAGCACCTCTCTTGGAGAGAGATGCGAGGTGGATTCTGCGCACCAACGGACGGCGGCAGGGTAGTGGAAAAGAAGTTCGATGGAGATGGATCCATCGATGTGGGTGTGGTAGTGGGTAAAGAAAGGGTAAATGTAAAAATACCGACTTTAGGGTCGATCGGGGGACGCGGACTAAACAGGCACTAGAATCCCGTTGTCCAGCCTATCTTGCACTAAAAAGGGTTAGTACAAGTGGCAGCGTGAATTTATAATTAGGGAAAATGATATGAATGCGGTGTTTGTTTTGAAAAGATACGTATTTTTTTTTGAAAATATGATGCAACACAATAAATGCAACACACAAAATCCTAGAATCTAGTGGTCACCTAGGTCCGGCTCTAGACCTCTCCTAACTGCCAAAAGACAAGTCGCAGGATAGAATCCTCCACTGCCTCTTTGTCCCCCTGTGGCCGGATAAGTGCCAGGTAAGTGGGAAGGTACTCCACTACGTAAGTAGTGGGCCTAATTAAAAACCACTAGCCTTAGACACACTCGCCGTAGACACCACAAGAAAACGCGGATAAGCAATGAATTACCCACGGCCTTCTCTTGTCCTAATTGAGCGCGACGGTCCTTAGAGTCATCTCTAGATTTCTTTTAATTAATGAGGGTAAATGCGGATGCAAGTTTTGCGATTTTCGGGGCTTAAGACGGGTAATGAACTCCCCACCTAATTTGGATTTGGTCGTGCCCCTTAATTTTCCGTATTTAATTATGCAAACAACCAAGAATCAAAACACGCACAAATTTTATTTTGCTTTTGCGGCGCAGCGATTATTTGCAAAGAATCCTGCAGGAAAATGTTAATTGGAGCAGATGAGGGAGAAGATAAGAAAGTATGTAAGTATACCTGAAAATTTGAAGCAGTGATCAACTTAAACTGCGGCGGATCCGCTGCAATAGCGCCCAAATGCCGCGGAACCGCGGTCTTCTAATGGGATCACTGCACCAATTTTTGTGTACAAGCTCCTGTTCACTTACAAAGCTCTCTGGAGTTTGCAGAAAATTTTTTCCACAGCTCCACAAGTTCCAGATTTCCTCGCAATCAAATCACAACCACGTATTAGGGTTTGCGCGAATTTTGATAACAAAATTTAGATGGAATAAAATTTTCAACTCAAATTTTAAAATACGAACAATTAGCGCACTATCCCCGGCAACGGCGCCATTTGATTGTTTTAAAATTCTTGATGTGTAGTATGAAATTGTAAAGAAATCACAACCAAAAATTATTTGACCGCAATCAACTACGGTGTCGGATGTAAATTGTAAGTGAGTGCGGAACGTCCACAGGGACAGTGTAATAGTTCGTCTTTTGAATTAGATGAGTCGAAACTTTAAAGAAAAGAAAACAAAACAATTCATGATTTATATTTGAAGTTCAAGAATTAGAAAATATAGATCTAATAACAAGAAAAAAAGATAGAATCAAGAATTGAGAGTTTGATGATTTTTCCAACCAAATATCAAGAATCGAAATGAGGCTCGTAGGAATCGATCGGATCTATAGATGTGATGCGATCTTACAATGACGTATTCTTATCCTTCGATGCATTGATACTAGATCGATGATGATCGATCGAGAATTAGGGATTTCTTATGAGACTAGGGTTTCATCTTATCCCTTGTTCTTTCGTCGATATCATTCACATTCTAGCCTCTAGTAAATTCAAGAAACGATCGTAGATCCTTAATTTCGAGCGATCACAATCAAGAAAGTATCGCTACGAAACTAGGTCATCGATTCTTGAACTTGCTAGGGTTTACAAAACTCGTAGGACTCAAGAATCGTTTAAAGATTTATTACATCATCATTCTATTGATCGTCTCGACTCCTTTACGAGCGGAGTTTTACTCAAACATCACAACAAGAACTACAATCACAAATTGAGATCGAATCATGATGCAAGAATTAAAAGAAAGCAAGATTAAAGAATTTCACCTTTTATTTATATCAACAATTTCGTTACAATCGCTCAAGAACTACAAGAGGAAGAACTCGATCGTCGATTTGGTTTCGCTCGTCTCCTTGAGTCGCGGATCGGCTTGGATCACTTGCCCGATTGAAGATCGGCTCGGCTCATAAAAGGTTGAAGGCTTCTCACTTGATTTGGTACTCGGGATCTTGAATTTGGAGTAGAATTAGGGTTAGGGTTTCGCACAAGCCTTGTCATTAGACTTGTGGAAGAAGATGAAGAAGACTAAAGATTATTGAACTAATGATGAACTAAAGATTGAACAACCTCAACCCTTAGATCTAGATTCCTATTTATAGCCATCAAAACCCTAGATCTAGGATTTGAATTTTAAGTTTCCCTCCAAAAGTTTGTTAGATGAAATTTGAATTTCCCTCCAAAAGGTTGTTGAGGAGAAGCTTCTAGATGTGATTAGTTAGGAGGGAGCTTCTAGAAGAGGTTAGTTAGGAGCTTAATTAGGATTAGCATGCTTAATGATCTTTGCTGATCTGGCAGAAGTTTCGAGAGAATTATGGAATTTGACATATCATTCTGAGCTGTGGCCACCGAGATAAGAATAACGCACTAAAAATGGCATGATGATCTGACTAAACCGCCGCGGAACCGCGGCGCAAGCCGGCTCCCGCCGCGGTTCCACGGCTCTTTGGAGGCTTCAGGGCTTGAAACTTTTGGGCTTCTCTGGTACTGACATATGGGCCCTTTTGTGATATATTGAATTGTATTTTTCCCTCTATATTGCTACCAGATCTGAAAACATGGAGTTGGTGTATTTTTTTTGATCAGCTTCTTTTGACTTTGCTCCTGCAATTTCCTGCAAAGATCTCGACACAAGTGTTGCTCAAATACAGAGATGATGCGATGCCATGAAATGCGGTCAATTTCCCTTAAAGTGCCGGTTTAACAGTCTAACACATGTAATCTGATATTTTATGACTGATTTGCTAATATATGAAATATGAATACCATACACTTCTAAATGAGTGCAAATGATAGGGAAATTGCCGGTTAAAAGATGCAATATTTTCGACTGATCAATCACCGCATTAGAAGTCGCAAAGAATGATCGACCGAGTATCACCGGAATTTGACTCCGGGGGTTAGCTACAGGTTGTATATCCATGACAATGAAATCAATGGGGAAAATGAATTCCTCTACTCTGATCAACACATCCTCTAACTCACCCCTAGAATGGGTGATAGATCGGTCGGCCATTTGGAGAGTATAATGAGTGGGTTTAAGCTCTCTAACGCCTAATTGTTTGTATACTGAATAGGGTAGCAAATTGACACTAGCACCAAAATCTAATAGTGCTCTATTGATGTTCTTATCCCCAATTGTTATCGAAATTGTAGGTCAGCCGGGGTCCTTATGTTTTTGGGGTAAAGATTGGACAAGAGCATCACTAACAGCACTAGCCATGAAAACTTTTTTTGGTACTTGTGACTTCCTCTTCTTGGTGCATAAGTCCTTTAAGATTTTAGCGTAAGAAGGGACTTGTTGGATTGCATCCAAGAAAGGTATGTTTATGCTAACCTGTTTGAACAACTCTACAATCTTCTCCATTTGTGGAGTTGGTTTATTGGATCTCAACCTGTTTGGAAATGGAACATTTTGAAAGTTTGTTGAGTCTAATGTCTGTGGAGTAGATTGCGGAGTTGGAACGGATCCCCGTGTTGGTGTGTTCGTGAAGTGAGATGTGGGTCCGTTCGAGTTAGAAGAAGTAAAGCCTTGTGAAGAATGAAGAATAGGCTCTAACGAAGAAGATGAAGATGATGAAGAAGAAGATGAAGAAGAAGAAGAAGAAGATGAAGAAGAAGCACCGGCAGGGGTGTCATTACTAATACCCACATTATTGTGCAACACTTTTCCGGATCTCAACATGGTCACAGCATTTACATTATGATTTTGTTGTTCATAAGCAACATGTGCGTTGTGTGTGTGACCGGGATTTGGCAATGGTTGAGACGGAAGCTTTCCCTTTTCTCGCTCACTCAACGCAGCATTTAGTTGTGCAATTTGGGCCTCAATTGATTTGATACTTTGATCATGTGAAGCACTGTTTTGCACCAAAGATTGAATGGAAGTCTCCAATCTTACTGCGGATTGTGTAGATTGTTTTAGAAACGCATCTAGACTTCTTTCTAGCGAGGTAACCTTATCATTATTCGGTTGAACAAAATTGTTTTGAGAATAAGAGTTGTTGGGCACAAAATTGTTCATTTGGTTTGGGTAAGGTTGTGGTTGGAAAGGTTGTTGGTATTGAGTTTGTTGGGGTGCTTGTTGTTGTGGAGGATGAGGCTTTTGAAAGTTGTTGTTTCCTTAGAATTGTTGATTTTGATTCCAAGCAAAATTTGGATGGCTCCTCCAACCCGGATTATAAGTCGAAGAGTATGGATCATTTCTTTGCCTTTGCTGAAAGGCAGCATTGACTTGATCTTTCCCTTGAACAGGTGGATTGTAAGGACACTCTTCGGTAAGATGGGATGGATCCGAACAACAAGCACAAACAGTTCGTGGGGGTAAAGCAGGGGCAGGAGAAGGCGATGAGATTTTGGTCTCAATTGCTTCTAGCTTTTTCGTAAGTACGGTCATTTCGGCCTTCATTGCAATCGACATATCTAGTTGATGTATGACTGCCCTAGACTGACCTGTTGAAGAAAATGAGGTGGTTTTAGTGCTTTCCTACTGAAGTGTTTGTTCAGCAAGATCATCGAGAAACTGCCATGCTTCCTCGCTTGATTTTGTTAGAAAGTGACCTTGACAAATGGTTTCCAACAACTGCTTAGTTGCTGGGTTCAATCCTTCGTATAAAGTTTGGCAAAGTTGCCAATTCTCGATACCGTGGTGAGGGCATTGAACAAGTAGGTCTTTAAATCTTTCAAAACACTTCCAAAAGGGTTCGGAAGGAAGCTTGGAAAATTGAATAATCTCATTGCGAATTCTCGCGGTCTTGTGGTGTGGGTAAAACTTTTTTATAAAAGCTTTAACAAACTCTTTCCAATTTTTAATCGAGTGTGATGCTGTGCTATACAACCATTTCTCGGCTAGGTCACATAAAGTGAATGGAATGACACGTAGCCTTATAGCATCATCTGAAAGTTGTGTTGTCTTCATCATTGCGCAAACGTTTTGGAATTTGTTTATGAAGATATAGGCATCTTCGGATCCCAGTCCGTGATATTTTGGCAACATGTTAATGAAGTGGGGTTTGATCTCAAAGTTGTCCCTATTTGCCGGTGGGAGTGAAAGACAAGTAGGTAAGGCGGTGCGGATAGGGTAGAAAAGTTCCTGGAGCACGATTCGTTGGGGCGCTTCAACAGGTGGGTGTTGTGGGTTATTCGCACCTAGCGGAGGTGGAATCAGTCCCGTGGGTAAGGGGTTGTTAGGATCGAATCCCGACATCTCCTTAGAAGACGAAGAATATGAAGGTGAAGGTAAAGAAGTGGAAGGAATTTCGACTTCGGAGTCGAAAGCGTCGTCAGTCGGTACTAACGAAACACGGACTAAACGAGCACTAGTGTCCCTAGTCCAACCGGACATACACTAAACAGGTAGTGTAGTCAAAAGGTGAAAAACAGAAGGTGGGGGTAAGAAAACGTCAATGAGAGGAAAGTGAGTGTAAGTGAGGTGCACGGATTTCTTAGCGACAAGTTGCAAGTTTTTGTAAATTTTTTTTCCTTTTTGTGTTTTTTTTATAAGGAGCTTTTTGAAAAAAGGATTTTCAATAAAAGGCTTAGACACACTTTCAATCAATTACAAATGCACAATCAAGCCTAGATCTAGGGTCACCTAGGTCAGCTAGACTGCTCCTAACTGTTCCAAAGGGCAAGATGTGAGGACCTCAAACCGCCTCTTCACCGCCAATTGTGGCCAGGTAAGCACAAGTAGAGAAAGGAGGGATCCGCTCACGAATCACTGTGAGACGGGCCTTTTAAAGTTACCTTTCCCCACCTGTCAAGCCTAGACACCACAAAGTCAGGTTTAGATCAACGGTCGATGCCTACAACTATTTCTTTGTCCTATTGAGCGCGAAGTCCTTAGGGCTGAGTCTAATCTTTTTTAATTAACTTGATGGTCAATGCAATATGCTTTATGTGATTTTTGGGGTCCTGAGAAGGGTAATGAAATCCCCACCCAATCTGGATTGGTGTTCAAGCCCCTTAAAGTCAATTTAGATATGCAAAGCAGTAAACATAATCAAACACTTGCAAACAAATTTTTTTTAGCACGGCGCAAAGAATCCTGCACAAGATCAAGTTATTGGAGAAGGGGAGAAGATTTTGCGCAAAGAACCCTGCAGGAAAATTTCACAGAGGAGATAATGGGGTTGCAGAAAAGAAGAAAATAAGCTTACAGAGGGGTTTCGGGTTGTTGACGTCAGCAACCCGCGGCGGATCCGCGGCTAAAAGTGGGTTTCGGCGGCGGAAACGCGGTGGGCTCTGTGGTTCGGTTCCCGAGGTTTCTTCTGCTCCTCTGTTATGATTTTCCTCTATTGTTCAGATTTGCTGTTTTCTGTTTAGCTCTCTGGATTTTTCCAGATCTGAATTCGTTCGTCAATCCTGCACAATTCAAACAAAACACCCTTCAAAAAATAACAAGATGATAAAATTTTTATAATTTTTTTATTTTTCAGTTTTTATGAATTTTATGATTTTATATTAACCCGAAATTGCAAAAAGAAAATACTATGCCATTCCCGGCAATGGCGCTGTTTGATTTGTACGATGTTTTGTGATCAAAGAATTGTTAACCGCAATCAAGAACGGCGTCGCTTGGTAGCTAGCCGGTGAGTACGGGTCGGTCCACAGGGATTTTGTGTATTCTCAATTTGTTCTTACGAGTTAATTCCAATTGGTGTTGGATTGATTATCACTAAAAACTAAAGTTGATTTAAACTAGGATTAAAATCTTGCTAGGGTTAGGTTTAGGTTAAGTTTGGAAATTGGTATTTCTCACCGCTTTAATGCCCTAATTTAGATCTATTTAGGTGTTATGGTAATAATTAATAAAGGGGATTAGGACGATCGGGAAGAAACGATGTTTCTTTCTCTAGGTTCTTGTCCGTCCTTTCTTAATTCTTACCCTAAGCTCCATAGAAAACATGCACAACCGGTCTTTTAAACTACGGTATCACCGTTACCTCATTGGGTAGGGTGCCGTAGTGAGCAGTGTGTGTATGTATGTATAGAGTCCTATAAAAATATGTGATGGGCAAGAAAGGGGTGAGAGATTTCATCTCTCAAACCTTTCCTATTCCTAACCCTGACAAGTGAGGAACTATTCACTCATTAGGGGATTGATAAAAGAATTTTTTTTATGAGTTTTCAATTCAATAACCTAATTATCTAAGTTACGGCAGATGAATAAAAGTTTTAAGCTAATTAGCTAGGGCAGATAATAAAATCTATACTAGGGCAGAAAAGAATTTAAGAACTAGGGCAAGGTAAAAAAATCTACTTACTTTATTTGATGCACTCTTCAAAGCATTACAATAGATTCTGAATTTTTTCAATAAAAAGAGGCATACCTCAAAAAGAGGTTTAGGGTTTCTATTTATAGATCATAGAAACCCTAGGGTTACATTTGATCCCTATCCGCATTTACAAATTTACCCCTAAGAAGCCTAATCAACTCACCGCCACACCGTCAAACGACGCACCGAAACGGATTCACCATGGCCGCGGAACCGCGGCCAAAAGCCATGTTTGGCCGCGGATCCGCGGCCATATAGAGGGCTTGTTGGCTGAATTCTTCTGGTGTTCTTCTGGTTGCATTTGGCTTCTTGTTTCTTCACTTGATTCTTCAGAATGTCTTCTAGTTTCTTCCAGATTTCCACAGTGCATAATGTCGTGGACTTTTACCGTTTGCTTCGTGTTGAAATCTTGAATCTTACGCTGCCTTTGTACTTTGTGAACTTGTTCATTGATCTTCGTTTGTTCTTCAATCTGTAGGCATGATAAAGATTCTTCTATTTGTTGATCATAGTCTCACTTTTGTAGCGTCTTTTCATCATTTTCACTGTTTTGTTCCGAGTACCTATAACCTGCAACTATGTAGCAGACATGGATCAAAAGCACCTGTTTATTTGTAAAACGAATAAGAATGGGGAATATAATAATTCAAAATTATGATATGAACAATCCCTAATCTTCAATCATCATCATTCATCTAGCTACAAATTATCAATAGATAAGATTAGGAATTATTAGATTCATCATTAACTATTAACTCAATCGAATCCTACAAGGTATTCTTCATTATCTTGATAAATCAAAGTGATTGGGACATTTCTTGATTCTTGATTCTAGATCTCTATTTTCTTGATGTTTCTTAAAATCAAATCATACAAATCTTGAATCAACTTTCTTGCATTTTCTTTTATATTTTCATTTCGACTCATCTAAAACAAGATCGATCAAAACACACATCTCAGTGGACGATCCGTATTCATTAACACGCTACATCGACACCATTAATTGATTGCGGTATAAATTTCGTTGGTTGTGATGAAAACTTTTCCAAATACACACGAAGAACGATCAATCACTTATCATCCACAAACTGATGGTCAGTCTGAGCGAACTATTCAGATTTTGGAAGATATGCTCAGAGCATGTATATTAGACTTCGGAGGATCGTTGGAAGATCACCTACATCTTGTGGAGTTTTCATACAACAACAGCTACCAAGAAAGCATTGGAATGACACCTTTTGCAGCGCTATATGGAAGGAAGTGTCGATCGCCATTAAGTTGGGATGACATCAGAGATAGGGAACTTCTTAGACCTGAGATGATAGTAGCAACTGTTGATATGGTTCGTACTATCAAAGAAGAGATGCGCATAGCCCAAGATCGACAGAAGCACTGGGCTGATGCAAAACGATGTCACTTGGAGTTTCAGCTGGGGGATCATGTATTTTTAAAGATATCTCCGAACCGTGGAGTGATCCGATTTGGAAGACGGGATAAGCTAAGTCCAAGATACATTGGACCGTTCGACATACTCGAACGAGTCGGTGAAGTGGCTTATCGCTTGGAACTTCCACCTTCGTTGGAAGGAGTGCATAATGTGTTCCACATATCCCAACTCAGAAGGTGTGTAAGTGACCCCAGCCATATTCTCGATCATTCCGAGCTCACTGTACAGCCTGACATATCTTGTGAGCAACAACCTGTAGAGATCCTGGACAGGAAAGTGAAGTCGCTTCGGAACAAGGAAGTCAACTTTGTTCGAGTGATGTGGAGAAAAGATACTCCAGGAGAATCGACATAGGAACGGGAAGATGAGATGTGTGCAAGATATCCTCACCTATTTGTAAACTAGTCCTTAAAATAAAATTGTAAATTTCGAGGACGAAATTGTTGTAGGGAGGGTAGACTGTAACAACTCCAATTTTAGTGTACATAAAATCGATTTAAAATTAATGTATATTTGGGGTATTTACATTTCCTGTGAGTACTATAAGTATCTGTTTTGCTTTTTAATAGCAAGAAAGATCTTGTAGCTCATTGGTAAGACCTTGCATTTCTAAACCAAAACACCAGAGTTCAAATCCCATTAGGCACATTATTTTTAATTAGTTTTCTTTTAAATTTTTAGAAGCCCAAGAGTCTACACGTGCATAACTCGTAAAAACCAAAATTCACTTATAAAACAAACTGGCCCAGGGGGTTAGACCAAACGGAAAGGGACACGTGGCGACGAGCCCCGGCCCGACTCGGCCGACTCGGGCCGGTGACTCGACCGACTCGGCCGGCGGCGCCGGGTTGACTCGGTCAGATCTGATTCTTCTCTTCATGAAACCTGTGTCTTTTGGCCTCCCTATAACCCCTGTCATGTTTAATTTTCCTGCATTATTCCAGAGACCATAAAATCCCTTTAATCTCCGTTTTAGTGCAATTTAAATGCAATTATTTTTATGAAATCTTAACCCTAATCTTTTCCTATAAATACCACTCCAATTCACACCCCCCTCACTCACAAACTCTGTCCAAACTCTCAAGAAAATTCTCTAAAACTTTTGTGTACAAGTGGAGTTAGCGAAGGGCGAAGCTCCGACGACGACCCTAGGAGCTCCCGGCGACGAAACGACGCACCGGCACCTCCTACCACTCCCTATTCCTCTTCTCTAATCTAAATTTCAGTAAGTCCCACTTCCCTCTTCTCTTTTCTATTATGAAAACTTGTATTTTCTAAAACCCGACGGAAGCAGAGTTAATCCAACTTCCGATTCGGGTTTCCTTAAAAAGTTCCAATTTTCTTAAATTCAACAATACCAAACTTGCACATCATGACTATTAAATATTAGCAAAACATATTGAACAAGTTTCATAGCAAAAGAATTCATATTGTAATTTTTATCGCACTTTATCAGAAAAATACCATATAGTTTAGTTTTGACATGAAACATCATATTTCTTTGCTATACCTTTAGATAGTTCACGAGATAATGACCTACCTCTTCACAACACTCATATGTAATATAGAACAATGATATTGGGAAACATAGATTTGGGAAATACGGTTTTACACAAAACTACCTCAAACTTATAAAAACCCTTTTCTACAAGATTATGTATTTTAAACAAATCTTTACAAAGCGCCGCTACAACCCATTTTGGGAAACCCGTTCGGGATGGTGTGGATTATTGCATATCCTCGGGCTTAGTAATACGAGATGCAGATCTCCGCAAGGAGCATATGGTCTCGAAAAATTTAAAAATACAAATATCTTAAGAAAATGAGATTTCTAGAAAAATAATAAATTAAAATTATTTTATATATATATATATATATATCATCAAAATATCTAATTTTTGATATAATATAAATATTCCAACTTTTCTAAATCAAAAGAATCACTTTACATGAGAATACTATGCAATTCCATACAAGTTCAATATTTTACAATTAAATACCATATATTATGAAAATAGGTTTTATTCACTAGAAATGTCACATATATCAAATCTACATCTATAAAAACTCTAAAGACGATAATTAAATACTTGAGGTGTATTTTGAAAATTATACAAATTGTTTTTACATAAAACCCTCTCAAGTTCTATAAATTATAATAAGGACCCTAGTAAATATAGATTTAAGTGGGACCAGTATCTTAAGCCTCAGGGAGCCAGAGATATGGGTGCTTGCCTATTTAAGGTAGACAATTTAACAAACAGTGTTATCAACACGGTAATCGTCTTTGAAAAAGACACAAATCCTGCCGTCCATGTGCAGCGGTTACCGATAACACCAAAACCTAATTCAGGACTTTAATTTCTTTTCTAATTGTTCTGACTCAGACTGAGTCTCATTATAAATAATTTGACTTGAATATGATTCAAGTACAAACTACAATTCAATATGAATCCATATAATCATTCTGTTCAATCCATTCAATCTGTATTGACTGAACCGAACTATGGATATACTTCCATCTACATGATTCTCCAGTTACATCCATTTACTGATATCATGGTTTCGGCAAGTTATCCATCTATACAATTCAAATTATAAGACAATATAATAAAAACAATATAATAAGAGATTGTTCGACTCTCTGTGGCTGAGATGCCTGGGACCGGAAGAAGCAAGGAGAGTCGTCCAAGAAACTCACGACGGACTCTGTGGTTCTCATCAAGCCGGGCCAAAGATGAAGCTGAAGATCAAAAGAATGAGCTACTATTGGCCCACGATGATTCAGGGCTGCTTCAAATACGCGAAGCAGTGCCACTCGTGCCAAATTCATGGAGACTTCATCCACTAGCAACCAAACCCGCTACACCCAACAGTGGCTAGTTGGCCGTTCGAAATGTGGGGAACCGACATAATTGGGCCCATCGAAACAGCGTCATCCAAAGGACATCGATTCATATTGGCGACAACTGATTACTTATCTAAGTGGGCAGAAGCCATACTGCTAAAAGAAGTGAAGACGGAGAATATTCTTTATTTCTTCAAGACACACGTCATCTATCGGTTCGGCACTCCGCGACGGATTATCTCTGATAACGGGCCGGCCTATAGAAGTCATAAAATCAACCGCTTTGCGCAGCAACATAATATAGATTGGAGATACTCTTCGGTCTATAATCCCCGAGCTAACGGTCTAGCTGAGGCTTTCAACAAAACCTTGACAAAGATCATAAAGAAAACGGTGTCCAGAAATAAAAAAGGACTGGCACGAGAGACTGCATGAAGCTCTCTGGGCTTACCGGACCACGTTCAAAATGGCCGCAAATACAACGCCATTCGCGTTGGTATTCGGAACGTAAGCGGTATTCCCCTTAGAAATAGAACTACCCTCTCTACGAGTGGCGGTTCATTACGAACTAACAGATGAAGAGAATGCGCATCTTCGGCTTGAGGAGCTCGACGCCCTCGAGGAAACTCGTCTCATGGCGCAGCAAAACTTAGAAGCTTACAAAGCAAGGACAACGCGCTCATACGAAAGATTAACTAGGCCGAGAACATTCCGCCAAGGCGAACTCGTGCTAGTTGTCAAAAGACCTATGATCCCCAATCGTGCCAAACGGGGGAAATTCGAGCCAAACTATGAAGGCCCGTATATCATAGATAAGGTCTAACAAGGTGGGGCTTACTTGCTTATGGATATGCATGTCGAAAGACCCTTCCGGCCAATAAACGGCCGATTCTTAAAAAAATACTACGCTTGACGAGTCACGGCCCAGGTTAATGATAGATGACGGCGCTTGTGTCCGCTCGCTGTCTTCCTAAATACCAAACTCTGTAAGTGCTATCCGGCAGAACTTCTCCGCAAAAACTAATGACGGACCGAAACGTCCCTAAACTAACTACGGACCGAAGCGTCCATAAACTAACAATGGACCGCAACGTCCTTAAACTAGCTGTGGACCGTAACATCCCTAAACTAAACTCTACGGACTATGATGTCCTTAAACCAATTATGGACCGAAACGTCCCTAAACTAACAATGGACCGAAACGTCCTTAAACTAGCTACGGAACAAAACGTCTCTAAACTAACAACGGACCGAAACGTCCCTAAACTAATAATGGACCACAATATCCTGAAACTAACAACGGACCGAAACGTCCCTAAACTACTATGGACCGCAGCTTCCTTAGGATAACGCGACAAAAAAAACTGTACGTCCATAAGCGAAATGGGTACGGATGAAAACCCGAAAGAGCTCCATGAGTAAAAACAGCAGGGCTATCGGTGAATTTGTGAAAACCCGAAAGGGCGTAGACTCGTAAAAGAAATTCATGCATACTTGCAAGGTCCTCTCGACCTTGTAAGGAGAGGATACCTGCATGAGATCCTTACGACTCATAAGGGAGCAACACACTTAGGGATCCCCACGATTCCTAAGGAGAAATTACACTCACGAGATCCTCACGACTCGTAAGGAGAATCCCCTTATAAGACCTTCACGGCTCATAGGATTTAAAAGCCTTAAGCTACGGGGATCTGAACCAGTTCTTAAGCTATCACATTTCCCAGATTGCCCTACAAACGGTTCAATATTGACCCTTGTATCCAATCCACGGGCATAAATAAGGCTTCCCTCGCCCAATTCCACCAATGGTGTGAATTTCCCCTATTCGGTGAACGACACTTGCAGGTCCTCTCGACTTGCAAGGAGAAAATGCTCTTGCGAGATCCTTACGATTCTCAAGAGAAAACGCACTTAGGAATCCTCACAATTCCTAAGGAGAAAACGCACCTGCGAGATCCTCACGACTCGTAGGAAGAAACACCTTTATGAGACCCTTACGGCTCATAAAGTCAAAAGCCTTAGTCGACAAGATCCTAACCCTGTTTGCTAAGCCACCTTTGTTCAAACCGACAAAGACAAATGATGATTCGCTCCTGACAATATTCCTGTTGTAGCAATACTGATGCCTAAATCGGTAACAAATTCTAAGTCCTTTCACGGCAAGTGATGATTCGCTCCTGGCAATATTTCCGTCGCAGCAATGCTGATGCTAAGATTGGTATCGGATCTCAGGTCCATACTCGCAACAAAATCAGCGAGCCAAAAATATAAAAAAAATATATATACATCCGAAATGATTGGGCACCACGAAAAATAGCCGAAATGATTGGGCAATCGCGACTTTTGCGATATAAAAAGCTGAAATGATAGAGCATCACGAAAAGAAATAAAAAAATGAAAGAATGAAACTTTTGCCCTACAGGAGAGTCCATACTGACCCCTATATACAATCCATGGGCATAAACGAAAAGGGAACCACATTTCCCAACAGACTCTGTCAAAGGGAGAGTCAGATCTCAACGGCAACATCTGCATCCTAAAAGATCAACACGGCGTTCCTTCTCGACACCGCAGAAAGTGGAGCAAGTCAACCCTGACACCGCAAAAAGCGGAGCAAGTCAGCCAATGACCTCCCCACCGGAACAATGCTCTGACTCGGAAACAAGTCAACCAATGACCTCTCCGTCGGAACAATGCTTAGACTCGGAAAAAAGTCAACCTACGAACCTCTAAGCTCACACAAAAGAAAACTCTCTTGTCAGATCCTCACGATTCCTAAGGAGAAAATACATCTGCGGGATCCTGATTGATGAGATTTCGGATTGTGTATGTTGAGAAATTGTAAAGAAATCACAACCAAAAATATTTGACCGCAATCAATAACGGTGTCGGTTTGTAGCGCGTTAGTAAGTGCGGATCGTCCACAGGGATTGTGCTATTCGTTTGTATTTTGTTTTGTTTGAATCGAAAATTTAATAGAAAAGAAAAGCGAAAATGATTCAAGATTTATATTGATGAATTTCAAGAATCAAAGTCTAATCAAGAATCAAGAAAACGATAAACATCAAGAATCAAGAGAAATAGAATTCCAATCGATTTAGGTTTCAAGATTTGAAGTAAAGCTCGTAGGAATCGAGTAGATTGTAGATGTGAAGAAGAGTCAAGAATACGATTTCTTATCCATTAACAAGTTGATACTAAATTGATGTAGATTCATCGAGGATCAAGGATCTTGCGAAGAATTAGGGTTCCTCATCCTATCCTTTGTCCATTCGATGAATCACATTCACTAGATAGCTTCTAGGAAATCGAATGATCAGTCGTTGATCTCTAGATCGTGCGAAAGGAATCAAGAATGCATTCGCATCGATCTAGATCATCGATCATTCGATTTTCAAGAATTTACAATTGTTATAAGACTTAAGAAAACGTTAAAGATTCGTCAACATCATCATTCTACAATCGTTTCGATTCCTCCACGAGCGGAGTTTTACTCAAGCATCATCACGAAGAATACATTCAAGAATTGAATAAGAATCATAATGCTCGAATTGAAAATAATCAAGTTTAAAGAATCTTCATCTTTATTATATCAACAATTAGTTACAACTCTCAAGAACTACAAGAGGATGGAACTTTGATCGTCGATTCTAGCATCGATCGGCTCCTTGAGTCGTGGATCGGCTTGGATCTCGTGCTCCGTTGAAGTCCGGCTTTGCTTCTAAAGGATCGATGAAGACTTGCTTGGCTTGCACTCAAAGGATCTTGAGTTCTTGATCTTGGATTGGATTAGGGTTAGGGTTTTGAGGTGGTAGTTGTTGGGTTGAAGATGAAGAACAACCACAACAATTGAATTGAAGAACAATGAACAACTAGAGATTAGCCAACAATGAGCAACCTTTTTCAAGTGAGCCTTGGGGTCTTTTTATAGGTTTCCCAAATCCTAGGTCTAGGATTTTGAATTTTGAATTTCCCTCCAAAAGTTTGTTATAGGGAGAGGCTTCTAGAAGTAGTTAGTTAGGGTTTAGCTTCTACCCTAAGCTAGGAGGTTAGGGAGAAGGTTCTAGGCTCTAATGTAGTTTAGGTGAAGCTTGTTGTGGAAGCTTGGGGTGTTTAGTTAGGAACCCTAGAGCTTGCTGATCTGGCAGAATGTTCAGGATCTTTCTAGAATTTGTAGTGTCTTTCTGAAGTGTGGAAGCTGAGATAGGAGTTCTGGGATGAAGCAGAGGGGGTGACATGGCATAGCCACCGCGGAACCGCGGCGCAAGGCGGCTCCGGTCGCGGTTCCGCGGCCACTTGGCTGAGCTAGGGCTTCATCTTTCATGTACTGTCTTCTTCTGTCTTCAGCTATACTTTCTGATATGTTTATTCCCTGAATGACTTCTAGATCATTGCCAAATTCTAATTCCTTGAGTTGGTGTATTTTTAGCAGCTCTGTTACGTAATTTTGATCGATCTCTTGGAATTTCCTGCATAGACTTCGAAACACACGTTGCGATATGCAAGAATGATGCGATGCTAAGAAATATAGTCAATTTCCCTAGAAATGTCGGTTTTAAAGTCTAACACATGCAATCTGATATTTTACGACTGATTTACTAATATGTGCTACATGAATGCCGAACACTTCTAGATGAGTGCAAATGATAGGGAAATTGCTGGTTTAAAGATGCAGTATTTTCGACTGATCAAATTCCTCCAAACTTATTTTCGATCGTCTCGAGCGAACTTTATTAAAAAGAAAGGAGAAAATAGAGAAAGAGAAAAACTAACTAGCACACTTTCGTAGGCAACACGATTGCACTGAGCACGTGCAACAAGCCTTTAAGCCTCTAGGTGTCCCTAGTAGGAGGAGTGTTGTCTCCTGAGGGTTTTCAGCGGATTGCACCCACAAAATCCAATAATAAAAGGAAGATTATGAATATTACATTTAAAGAAAAGAATTGTAAAAGAAAAGCCTTGAAAATTAGGGTTTCCAACTAAGCTAGCTTTTCGGTTGTCATGAACCCTATCTTAATGGTCATGAAAAGATGTCAGAAATCACGTCCTCCTTCAATAAAACATCGTCTTATTCTTCATTCCTATCTTTCTTCCAAACATCTATCATATCACCCTGCGTGTGTGTAAAGGACATCCCTACACCCGGAGAATTCAATTCAAGCTATCATACTCTTGCCCATCAGCCTCAGTACTTTTTAATTAATAAATATTAGATGAGATTGCTCACACACTTTCATGCGACCGTTAATACTTCTTGAGGTACTAACCAACCGATTACTCATGTGCTTGCTTATTAGGTGTTTTTCCTCATCTTGCACCTCCTAAGGCTTAGCAGTGACTCCCAGACCAGTTGGCTTTAGGGCACTAGGTGAAGAAGCACCCTCGCTATATTTTTTTATTGCTGCCTTGGCGATAACAAAACCAGTGTTCATTTTTCTCACCACTTTATATTTTATTCGTTTTTATTTTTTTTATTTCCTTCATACTCTTGGCTTTAAGACAAAAGCATTTCAAGGTATCCTCTACTATCCCGGGCTTCAAGACGTTTGTAAGTGCGAATAGCAGAGTATCAACGTTCAAAATGTTTGGCTTCCAGAATAGAAACTATTTTTCAGACTTATTTTTATCCTCAGATTAGTGACTTCCTTCATCTTACTAACCCTTGGGACAACGGCTCATAACTACATATTACTAGTTCGTATAAGAAAACTTCTAATTTTCTTGGTTTTCTTAAATTTTTCTAATCTCATGGATGCAATTTTTCACTATCTAAACTTTTATTATCTTATTTATGTACAAAAAAGGTTTAAATATTAAAATATTTTTATATTTTGAAAATTTTAATTTTTTTTATGGATTTTGAATTTTTTTAAATTTTTATAAGTTTTTAAAGAAATGTTTTGTGCTTATGCAAATGATATGCAAATGATGCAAAAATAAGCACAAACCTCCCCCAAACTTGTTTTCAACAGTGTCCTCACTGTTGCCAACCGCTATATCTACAAAACCTGTAAGCCTGGGAGGAATTTATTAGTGGGGGCAAAATATATAAGTGAAGAACCTCCCCCAAACTTATTCTTTTCACTCACCTCCATTCAAAAGATGATGCCATGATATACAGGACATAAAGGTGAGACAGAGGAATTTTAATCCAAATAAAATGGCTCCTGTAAGAACAGGAGCTCCTCCGTGGGGTCGGTGGAAAAATACGGCTTTAGTCTATGTCCATTCACTTTGAAAAATATGCCGTTTTTAACATTTTCTTTTTCTACTGCCCCGTACGGGTATACAGACCGCACAACAAAAGGTCCCTTCCACCGAGATCGAAGCTTACCCGCGTGAAGGTGTAGTCGTGAATCATAAAGAAGGACATGCTGACCAGGTGAAAATGTTTTCTTCAAAATGTTTTTATCGTGAAAAACCTTAGTCCTATTCTTTATGATTACAGCGTTATCATAAGCTTCATCGCGGAGTTCGCTTAGCTCATTCAATTACAGCTTCCGAAAGTTGCAGGCTTGGTTGAGGTCAAAATTAATTTCCTTAATAGCCCACAATGCTTTATGCTCTATCTCGACTGGCAAGCGACATGCCTTCCCAAACACTATCCTATATGGAGACATCCCTAGGTCGGTTTTAAATGCAGTTCAGAATGCCCAAAGAGCATCCGTCAGTTTGGTCGACCAGTCTTTTCTATTCTTAGCAACAGTCTTCTCCAGAATTTGTTTGATCTGTCTATTTGAAATCTCAGCCTGCCCGCTCGTTTGGGGATGATAGGGTGTAGAAAGTCTGTGGTTGATTGCATATTTCCGCATCAGAGTCTCGAAAGACCTGTTGCAGAAATGTGTCCCCTTATCGCTAATGATAGCGCGTGGGTGTCCAAATCGCGAAAAGATATTCTCTTTTAAGAACTTAATGACAACTTTCCTGTCATTAGTGCAACATGGAATGGTTTCAAACCACTTTGAGACATAATCAACCGCCAGCAGTATGTATAAATTCCCAAAGGAGTTGGGAAAGGGACCCATAAAGTCAATGCCGCAAACATCGAAAATTTCAACAACTAAGATGGGTTGCTGAAGCATTTCATTTCTCCGGGAAATTCTACCCGTGTACTGATATTGTGTACAGGTTTTGCAATAGTCAAATGCGTCCTTGAACAAGGTCGGCCAATAAAATCCACATTGCAAAACCTTCTCCGCCGTCTTTTTAGGACCGAAGTGACCCCCACAGGCCTGATCATGACAAAAAGAAAGAACACTCTTGAACTCTTCTTTCGAGACACACCGGCGAATGATCTGATCAGGACAGTATTTAAACAGATATGGATCATCCCAGTAAAAGTGTTTTACTTGGGATAGAAAACGGTATTTGTCCTGTTTTGACCAATCGCTGGGTATTAGTCCCGTGACAAGATAGTTCACAATATCCCTGAACCAAGGTTCATTGGATATGCTCAAGAGTTGTTCGTCAGGAAACGAATCATTGATCGGCAGGGTCACAGGGGAAGAAGAGATGCGTGAAAGATGGTCGGCTACCACGTTTTCACATCCTTTCTTATCTTTAATAACAAGATCAAATTCTTGTAACAGAAGGACCCAACGTATTAGCCGACCTTTTGCATCTTTCTTCGCCAGAAGATGTTTTAAGGCGGAATGGTCAGTGTACACAACTATAGGTGAGCCAATTAAGTAAGGCCTGAATTTTTCTAATGCAAATACAACCGCCAAAAGTTCCTTTTCGGTAGTTGTATAATTGATTTGAGCATCATTCAGGGTCTTACTCGCATAGTAGATCACGTGTGGCATCTTTTCAATGTGCTGTCCTAAGACTGCACCAACTGCAAAATCGGATGCATCACACATCAGCTCAAAAGGGTAGTCCCAATTTGGAGACGATAGAACGGGGGCTGTAGCGAGGGAGTGTTTGAGTGAGTCGAAAGCTGCCTCACAGTCCGAGTCAAAATGGAAGGTCGTATCCTTGGCCAAGAGAAGTGTTAAGGGTCTAGCAATTTTGCTAAAATCCTTAATGAATCTCCTATAAAAGCCCGCATGGCCAAGAAAAGATCGAATATCTTTGACGCTTTTGGGATGAGGAAGGTTTTGAATGACATCTATCTTAGCTCTGTCAACCTCAATGCCTTTCTGTGAAATAACATGTCCAAGCACAATTCTTTCTTGGACCATGAAATGGCATTTTTCCCAGTTTAAAGTTAAGTTCTTCTCTTTGCAATGAGTAAGAACTGCGTCAAGATTCGATAGGCAATCAGAAAAAGAATCTCCAAAAATCGAGAAATCGTCCATAAAGATCTCCAGAAAATTCTCTACCATATCAGAGAATATCCCCATCATACACCACTGAAAGGTAGCGGGAGCATTGCATAACCCAAAGGGCATGCGACTGTAGGCAAAGGTACCAAAAGGACAAGTAAAAGTGGTTTTATCTTGATCCTTTTTGGCGATGGGGACCTGATTATACCCAGAATATCCGTCCATAAAGCAATAATACTCTCGTCCAGCTAAGCGTTCCAGCATTTGATCAATGAATGGTAGAGGAAAGTGATCTTTCCTCGTGGCAGCATTGAGTTTTCTGTAATCAATACATACACGCCACCCAGTTTGGGCGCGTGTCTGAATCAACTCATTTGCCTCATTGGTAATAACAGTGATGCCGGATTTCTTAGGGACGACATGTATAGGACTCACCCATTGGCTATCGGAGATTGGGTATATAATACCACTATCAAGTCATTTGACGATCTCTTTCATCACCGCTTCCTTCATGACGGGATTCAACCGTCTCTGTGGTTCTCGGGTTGGTCTGGCATCATCCATCACATGTATATGATGTTCAACAATCAAAGGACTAATCCCTTTAATGTCCGCCATGGTCCAACCAAACGCCTCCCTATTAGATCTCAATACCGATAAAAGTGCCTTCTCTTGCTCTGATGCTAGAGAAGCGGATATTATAACCGGTAAAGACTCATTCTCACATAAATAAGCATATTTAAGATGAGAAGGTAAAATTTTGAGATCTAATGCAGGCGGAGAAATAATAGAAGGTGGGATCATCGAGTGATTTTTGGAGTCACCAAGAAGCTCATAGCCTGTGAAAGATACAAACTCGGGTGGTGATAGGTCAGGAGTGTTGGACTCAAGTGTGGGAAAGGTGTCCTCACTAAGATCATGTGTAAGATCAAACAGAGATGTGTCGTCGAGATCTGTAAAGCAAAGTTCCTCAGCTCCGCAACTTTCGGGAGCGATCTCATGGACAGAGCACACATCGAGAATATGAGCAGAGGGTTCTGATGGCTGACTTCCAACTTTGTAGATGTTTAATTCAACAGTCATATTTCCAAATGATAAGTTCATTGAACCATTTCTACAGTTAATAACAGCGTTGGAAGTGGCAAGGAAAGGTCGACCCAAAATCACCGGAATTTGGCCCCGGGGGTTTGCTACAGGTTGTGTATCGAGTACAATGAAGTCTACAGGGAATACCAATTCCCCGACCTTTATCAACACATCCTCTAGTTCACCCCTTGGTTTGGTGATTGAACGGTCTTCCATTTGGAGAGTGCAGTGAGCAGGTTTCAACTCTCCAATCCCTAGTTGCTCATAGACAGAATATGGAAGTAGGTTAACACTTGCGCCAAGGTCTAAAAGAGCACGATTTATGTTTTTACCCCTAATAGAAATCGATATAGTAGGACATCTTGGGTCCTTACGTTTCTTTGGTAGCTGTGGGATAAAAGCAGTGCTAATATTATTAGACATGAAGACCTTCTTCGGCACTTGAGTCTTCCTCTTCCTAGTGCACAAGTCCTTAAGAATTTTCGCATAAGCGGGGACTTGTTGAATCGCATCTAAGAGAGGGATGTTGATGTTAACCTGTTTGAACATTTACATAATTTTCTCCATATGAGGACTCGATTTGTTACCCTTTAACCGATTCGGGTAAGGAGCTTTAGCAATAAGCGCTGGGTCCATCTTAGGAGAAGGAAGAGGGGGTAGACGTGATCCCAAAAGAGGAGTGGGGACCGTTTGTGGAGAACTAGAAGGGCTATACTGAGGTGTCGAGCCTAGTGGGAAATGGAGAATAGGCTCACGAGAAGGCGGTGGGGTAGAAGAACAAGGATCAGAAGTAGAAGTGTGTGTGAGAGGAAAGGACTCAGCCGGGGTGTTATTGATAGGATTTTCAATATCATCAATTTCTTCCCCGACATGGTTATTCAGCACTCTTCCCGATCTCAATGTTGTGACGGCATTTACATTGTAATGCCCAGGATTCGGTAGGGGTTGAGAAGGAAGTTTTCCTTTTTCTCTCGCACTCATTTCGGCTTTAAGTCGTGCGATTTCAGCTTCCATCGATCTGATACTCTCAGCTTGGGACGCTGAGTTTTTCTTTATCTCACTGACGGAAGATCTAACCTCAGCTGAAACCTCTATGAAATTTGACAAGAGTGATTTCATGATTTGAGTGAATTGAGAGAATTCGTCAGAACAGGACAACTGCATAGGATTAGACTGTGTAGGAGTGTTGACCTAGTTTTGGAAATTTTGTGACTGGTAGGGGTGCTGAGTGAGTTGAAGTGGTTGCTGTTGTGGTGGAAGAGCCCTTTGGAAATCATTTTGGCTTGGAACCGTGTTTTGATGTTGTTGTTGTTGGTTCTAAGCAAAATTCGGGTGATTCCTCCAACCCTGATTGTACGTGGAAGAATATGGATCGTTTCTAGGTCTTTGAAATGCGGCATTAGTATGCTCGTGACCTTGAAACGCAGAGTTTAATGGACATTCTTCCGTTAAGTGAGACGGATCAGAACAGCACTCACATACAGTTTTGGGGAGCGACATCGGGTTTAGGGAGGCTGCTGAAAATTTGTGTTCCATAGCGTCGAGCTTCTTTTGCATTTCTGCCATCTCAGCTCGAACACCTATGGACACATCAATTTGGTGTACGCCACCCCTATTCAATGGTTGGGTTCCACTCTCCTACTGTAGTGATTTTTCAGCGAACTCTTCTAAAAATTTCCAAGCTTCCCCATCATCCTTGGTCATAAAGGTGCCTTGACATATGTTTTCAAGGTTCTGTTTAGTGTTTGGGTTAATGCCCTCATATATGATTCGACAAAGATCCCATCTTGGGATGCCGTGATGAGGACATTGAACCAATAGATCCTTGAAACGTTCAAAGCATTTTGAAAATGGTTCAGTAGGAAGCTGGGTAAATTGATTCAGTTCTCTACGGATTCGAGCTGTCTTTGCATTGGGTAAAATTTCTTAAGGAATGCCGTGACGAATTCTTCCCAATTCGTAATGGAGTGTGCGGTAGTGTTATATAGCCACTTCTCGGCCATATCGCACAAAGTAAATGGAAGAAGTCGTAGACGCATAGCATCCACTGAAAGTTGTGACGTACCCATCATTGCGCATACGTTTTCAAATTTTGTAATGAAAACGTAAGCGTCTTCAGTCTCGAGTCCGTGGAATTTGGGTAAAAGGTTGATGTATTGGGGTTTAATTTCAAAATTATGCCCGTTTACTGGTGGAATGGATAAGCAGGTCGAAAGAGGACCTCGTAAAGGATAGCACCTCTCTTGGAGAGAGATGCGGGGTGGATTCTGCGCACCAACGGACGGCGACAGATTAGTGTTAAAGAAGTTCGATGGAGACGGATCCATCAATGTGGGTGTGGTAGTGGGTAAAGAAGAAGTAAATGGAGAAATACCGACTTCGGAGTCGATAAAGGGTACGCGGATTAAACGGTCACTAGAATCCCGTGTCCAGCCTATCTTGCACTAAAAAGGGTTAGTACAAGTGGCAGCGTGACTTATAATTAGGGGTAATGAATGAATGAATGCGGTGTTTGTTTTGAAAAGTGGACGGATTTTTGAAAAAAATGATGCAACACAACAAATGCAACACACAAAACCCTAATTCGAGGGGTCACCTAGGTCAAATCTCTAGACTGCTCCTAACTGCCAAAAGACAAGTCGCAGGATAAATCCTCCATTGCCTCTTTGTCCCCCTGTGGCCAGGTAAGTGCCAGGTAAGTGGGAAGGTACTCCACTACGTAAGTAGTGGGCCTAATTAATAACCACTAGCCTTCGACACACTTGCCTTAGACACCACAAAAGAAACGCGGATAAACAATGAATTACCCACGGCCTTCTCTTGTCCTAAGTGAGCGCGACGGTCCTTAGAATCATCTCTAGATATTTTTTAGTTAATGAGGGTAAATGCGGATGCAAGTTTGTGATTTTTTTGGGGCTTAGGAAGGGTAATGACCACTAGCCTTTAATGTTCGTATTAATTATGCAAACAACCACAAAAATCAAAATAAGCACAATTTAATTTTGCTTTTTGCGCGGCGCTGCGATTTTTTGCAAAGAAGCCTGCAGAAATTTGTTATTTGGAGCAGACAAAGAAGAAGATAAGAAAGATAGAAGCTTACTGTGAACAATTTCCTACGGAGATCCCTTCACCTAGGCGTGGAACCGCCGCAGGAGGAGGTTTAAACCGCGGTTTAGCTGCCGTCGGTACTGTTTACTGCACAGAATTTCAACAGCAAGCTGCTGTTAAATCCTCAGCTCTCTGGAATTTTCCAAAAATTATTTCAATTTCACAGCAAGCTCCAGATCTCCTTGCAACAAACCACAACAAATCGTTTAGATTTTGCGCGAATTTTGATCACAAAAATTGTAATGGAATAAATCTTTCAATTCAAATTTCAATATAGAACGAATTAGCGCGCGATCCCCGGCAACGGCGCCATTTGATTGATGAGATTTCGGATTGTGTATGTTTAGAAATTGTAAAGAAATCACAACCAAAAATATTTGACCGCAATCAATAACGGTGTCGGTTTATAGCGCGTTAGTAAGTGCGGATCGTCCACAGGGATTGTGCGATTCGTTCGTATTTTGTTTTCTTTGAATCGAAAATTTAATAGAAAAGAAAAACGAAAATGATTCAAGATTTATATTGATGAATTTCAAGAATCAAAGTCTAATCAAGAATCAAGAAAATGATAAACATCAAGAATCAAGAGAAATAGAATTCCAATCGATTTAGGTTTCAAGATTTGAAGTAAAGCTCGTAGGAATCGAGTAGATTGTAGATGTGAAGAAGATTCAAGAATACGATTTCTTATCCATTAATAAGTTGATGCTAAATCGATGTAGATTCATCGAGCATCAAGGATCTTGCGAAGAATTAGGGTTCCTCATCCTATCCTTTGTCCATTCGATGAATCACATTTACTAGATAGCTTCTAGAAAATCGAATGATCAATCGTTGATCTCTAGATCGTGCGAAAGGAATCAAGAACGCATTCGCTTCGATCTAGATCATCGATCATTCGATTTTCAAGAATTTACAATTGTTATAAGACTTAAGAAAACGTTAAAGATCCGTCAACATCATCATTCTACAATCGTTTCGATTCCTCCACGAGCGGAGTTTTACTCAAGAATCATCATGAAGAATACATTCAAGAATTGAATAAGAATCATAATGCTCGAATTGAAAATAAGCAAGTTTAAAGAATTTTCACCTTTATTATATCAACAATTAGTTACAACTCTCAAGAACTACAAGAGGATGGAACTTTGATCGTCGATTCTAGCATCGCTCGGCTTCTTGAGTCGTGGATCGGCTTAGATCTCGTGCTCCGTTGAAGTCCGGCTTTGCTTCTAAAGGATCGATGAAGACTTTCTTGGCTTGCACTCAAAGGATCTTGAGTTCTTGATCTTGGATTAGATTAGGGTTAGGGTTTTGAGGTGGTAGTTGTTGGGTTGAAGATGAAGAACAACCACAACAATTGAATTGAGGAACAATGAACAACTAGAGATTAACCAACAATGAGCAACCTTTTTCAAGTGAGCCTTGGGGTCTTTTTATAGGTTTCCCAAATCCTATGTCTAGGATTTTGAATTTTGAATTTCCCTCCAAAAGTTTGTTGTAGGGAGAGGCTTCTAGAAGTAGTTAGTTAGGGTTTAGCTTCTACCCTAAGCTAGGAGGTTAGGGAGAAAGTTCTAGGCTCTAATGTAGTTTAGGTGAAGCTTGTTGTGGAAGCTTGGGGTGTTTAGTTAGGAACCCTAGAGCTTGCTGATCTGGCAGAATGTTCAGGATCTTTCTAGAATTTGTAGTGTCTTTCTGAAGTGTGGAAGCTGAGATAGGAGTTCTGGGATGAAGCAGAGGGGGGTGACATGGCATAGCCGCCGTGGAACCGCGGCGCAAGGAGGCTCCGGCCGCAGTTCCGCGGCCACTTGGCTGAGCCAGGGCTTCATCTTTCATGTACTGTCTTCTTCTGTCTTCAGCTATACTTTCTGATATGTTTATTCCCTGAATGACTTCTAGATCATTGCCAGATTCCAATTCCTTGAGTTGGTGTATTTTAGCAGCTCTGTTACGTAATTTTGATCGATCTCTTAGAATTTCCTGCACAGACTTTGAAACACACGTTGCGATATGCAAGAATGATGCGATGCTAAGAAATATAGTCAATTTCCCTAGAAATGCCGGTTTTAAAGTCTAACACATGCAATCTGATATTTTACGACTGATTTACTAATATGTGCTACATGAATGCCGAACACTTCTAGATGAGTGCAAATGATAGGGAAATTGCTGGTTTAAAGATGTAGTATTTTCGACTGATCAGATCCCCTCGACTCGTGGAGAGAAACATCTTTATGAGGCCCCCACGGCTCAAAAAGTTGAAAAGTCTTAGGCAGCAAACCTGAACCTGTGTCCTAAGTCATCGCTACCCGACAAGGAGTTCAAGATGAACCGTTATCTACCATCTACATGACGTATTTGCTAAAGAGACACGACAGTATGACTGCGTATGTGTTTAAATGGAAATGGTGTCTAAAACATGCTAATTTATGTACGACACTAGCGCTCGCACTTAAAAGAAAATTCCCAAGGGTAAAGTATGAAGCTCATATACAGAGATGGGATTTGTGTACGAATATATGATGAAAGGAAAACATTCAACAGAAAACATTCTACACTCAATAATAAGGGAAGTACATCGATATAAATATACTACTCTACAGGGAAAAGATCACCAAATATGGGATCAGAGATACAGGGGTTAACAAAAAAAAACACAAGGTTCTCCAATTCCCTCTCTGCCCTATCCACTATGTCGAAGCGACAGTCTTCGCGAGGGGTTGATCCTCACCGATTAGCGCCATGCTCATCAACAAAAACAGACATGATAGCCTGCCGGACTCATATCTGACTCAGTAAATGAACCGAGCGATCCTTCAGAGCCTGGGTAATTAAGCGTGCCTCGTGGAAACACTCAATTTTATCCTCCGCCGTATTAAGAATTGACGGGGTCATCTCTGCCGGATGAGGAGGAATATCGGTGAGCATGGATAGAAAGATCATCCGGAGCCAAATGGAGCCCATAGTAAGAGGAGAGCCCCTACGAGTCAGGAGCTCATACATTACCGCGTCACATTGAGCGTCGGTGAGAATGAGATCTACTAGCCACGCAGCTAGGCTAGAAATCATTTCCTCGATGGGCACCTTCCATGGTTGCCGACAAGCGTGAGGGCGATTGCAGGCCATAGCTCTGGGTTTGTTTGAGTTCTGTTAATAAAAGAAGGGTTTCTCTTTGAAGAGAAGAAGGGAGGTGTAGCCTCAGTTTATAAAGAGACGCATTCAAAGCTATGCACAAAAAACATCGTGCATGGTGGAGCTATTCCCAAGGCCGGAAAAGGGGGGCATGGGAAAATAAAAGGGTGACTCATGGGAATCGGAGTAGGGAGGCGAAACGACCACATCAGCGGAGCCCCACGTGCATGACACGTGAGCACCAGCCTTGATCCTTTTTGAAAACTAAAATGGCACCGCACGTCCATAACACGTGAGCGCAGGCGTTAGTGCAGGATTAAAATCCCCAGCGGTACCTCATGCGCAAAACACGTGAACACCAACAGTAGTATAACAACACCTCATACAGAACACATGTAAGCATAAAACGAAAGGAGGGTAAACATGAAGTTTTGTCATCTATACTCCAAGAACTTGTACATGGTGTAAAAATAAAAGAAAATGTTTACAATGGTAAAACACTTGATCCTGGACATGGATTAAGGAATTCAGAAGTAAGGTCGAGTAAAGTGTTTCTGGCCTTTCTGGCCATTCTCGTGTGCATCTTCTCGCGAATACAAGCGTTAGGATTCTCGCTGATATCATCCGCCCTTTGATAGGCAGAGATTATCGTTGTCTGTTAAAAAACTTGATGCAAGATATCTGTAAGTCCACAGTAGCGCCCCGGTCGTCTAACAGACGCCAAATGAGGAACAAAAACTTTTTACAAACTGGCGCTATCGTGTACCGTAACCCGGATCTGCCATTAAAGCTAAACTAACAAACTACAAAGTGGGTAGAAATGTTATACCGAACGATCCGAGTCCTTCGGTCTTCAACCATCATCCCACGCTTTGTTGCGGCTGCTCCGATCTCCTGAATCTCCAGTCTTCTCGTCTAGGTGGCACCACGTCGACAGATCTTTAAACGGGCTCTCGCCTCTGAACCGAGGCAACTCGATCATTAAGTTTGCTAAAAGAGATGACCAAGATGATGTAGAGAATGAGTAGAACACTTTGTCTCGTTACGTCCAAAGCAATGGACGAAAGGTTAATGAAGTTGCCTTTTATGGAATCGGGTAAATGGGAAATGAGTAGATTAATTTCCATGAACCATAATCTTTTTTCTCTCAAAAGAACAACCATTGCTCTTCAACAAGAGGGGCCGACCAAATATAATGGGAGGGAGGTGAGTGTAGGAGAGGGGGGTGACCACAACAATAAATGAGATGAATGAATCATCTAAACACCTTGCACTCTCATTTAATGCATACATTGAACTATAAACCCTAGTCATCAAAACACATTAAATGAAAACCAATGAGTCATAAGCCAAGTCATCATCCATTAATGCAAATGAGTGACTCAAAAATCCTAGTCACCAAATCTAGAACCTTCCACACTCATCTCAAGAAAAGATAAATCCGTCTTTAACCAAATGTTATAGACGGGCGATAGAAAACTGGAAACTGGCAACTTCCAAAAGTGATCCTGAAACGAATTTCAGGATAACCCCGTATCAGTATAAACATACCCGCATTTGTATTACGACCGAATACAAATGCAACTGAGACAAAGATATTATATCTACACAGCATAATACTCGGATCCGGCTTAAACCAAAGCCGACTAGTATTATCTGCCCGAAATATGACACATGCGTAAACGCACGTGCATTTTCCGAACTCTGCCATAAAACCATACGGCCTCTACAACGTTTCGACCGAACTTGGGAA
Source organism: Agapanthus africanus (assembly GCA_030015575.1). Lineage (NCBI taxonomy): Eukaryota > Viridiplantae > Streptophyta > Magnoliopsida > Asparagales > Amaryllidaceae > Agapanthus > Agapanthus africanus. The sequence goes on from CM057351.1 coordinate 354,869,019, forward strand.
ACTGTCTGTGGGGGACTCTAATGACTCATCAACACACTGGCACTGGGTATAACCACTAGCACGTCAGAGGTACGAGCTGTACGTAACGATTGCCTATGTGTTGATTGGAAGGGAAGCTGACGAGCGAACTCATCCACAAACCCTACTGAGCCTAACAGTGACAATATACATACAGTCCGGTCCATTCGTCTAAAGAGTATCGCATATCGAGTCTAGGGGGGTGGATAAAGTCAGATCCCTAATAACGCGTTAAATCGTGTCGGCAGGAAGCCCATCACCACCTGAGAAACCACTGATCCAAATCAGTAATTCTCCACTACCTCAACCGAGCATTTCTAGTGATGGCCACCCGTGCACTATGCGAATCAACCCCCAATACTGGGAGAGACGAATCCCCGACGATCCGCTCACTGCCTCCATGTGGCTCGGGACTGTACCCAAAAAATACCTGTTTGCACGACTCCTTTGAGCCGTGGTAGGGTATAAATTAAAGCACAGTGGGAACTCACACGAGACAAATGACGATCTCAGGTCGACAAACTAACCTGTACACATGTCACCAGGAAACTGCTATATGACGATATGTATAATACCAACTAGCATGTTCCCGGCGAGTCCTATCCGGTGTACTCATAACCCAATGAGCACCTGTATACATCTTAGGTGAACTAACTGACACCAATGGCTTGTGAGACCGGCCACCGCCCCTCATCAGGGTCTCGACTGTATACACTAGTCTACTCTGGAGTATCGATGCCCTGTCTCGAAACTCCCACGACTAGGGACACTTTTAAGGATGTGCTTACAGACCCCAGCTTCCACGTATATGATCGCTATCATACTGCTGGCAGTCAAGCAAGAATCCTATGGGCTCTATCATCATGCAATAGTGGACTAAAGCATGTATACGATGATAAAGACAAACCAGATAGCGTACTATCATCACGAGCAAGACTGTCATATCGGTATAGGTCCTGCCTCAATCATTGCAATCACGTACCTGCGATCCAATAATTGACTTTGAGGCACTATATCCAACAATATCAACAAGAATATCTCGCCGCCTCTTCGAGATCAAGTCCATCAGATATACTGAGTGTACCTTATCTTCGGCGTCATCAAGCGCCTCCAGTGGCATGGCTTCGTAAAATCCAGGAAGGGCTTCCCAAATCGCTCCCACGATGATCTTCAACAAAGCGGAACGACGGGGGAGTAATCGACCGTTGTATTCATCGAGGCGACGCATAACCTCAGCGTATTGAGCGTCCGTAAACTCCTGGTTTTGACAACGGTCTTGGACGCGAATGTCTTCAGAGGAGATAATTTCGTCAAGATCATACAAATAAACGGCCATAGTATCTGAAAAGAAAAATCAGTGAGAGTTAATAATCAAAGTGATTAAGACAGGGTTTATTATGAGGATCTAAAAAGATTCTCATTTCAACGGACACGGGGGTTTAAATAACCCTTGACATTCTCATAGAGAGAGTAAGTTCTGTTAAAATACTCAACAAATTTGAATTTACGCAAATAAGGAAAACCCCCATGAAAATGTGCTCAAGAACACCAGGGAATGAAATTCCCTGGAGGTCCTATTGATCTTCAGAGCAAAGTTCTTCGATGAGGAATTAAAATCCTTTTACGCAATGGAATTAGATTCCAGAAACCCCCATAAAGAGGAAATCAAATGCCATAAAGGTCAGAGGATAAATGCCCAAAGCATTGAGAGTTATTACTCAAAGATCACGACTTTGGATCTCTAAGAGATGGGTTTCAGAGGAGAGCAAAGCTCTCATGATGGATTTAAAATCCAGACGTTTTCTTTAAAGAAAAGGGTTTCTCTAATGTTCGAGATCTTTACCTAGAAAAGGTTCCTTTTTCTAATAGTGTTTAACTCTGGAATTGCAATAAGCAGAGAACTAAGCTCTGAAAGGGAGAATTAAATTCTCCAAGAAAACAAAGAAGAAAGAAGATGAAAGAACAATGGCTTCCTAAAGACCAAACCCTTGCATTTATAAGACGTGACAAGGACGGTTCACCTCCCCGTTCCCCTAGGCAATCCAACGGCTGTAAAGGCGACAGCGTTGCACTCACGTGCAAGCCACGTGAGAACAACGCTGTGGGGGCATTGTTCCCTTATGAAAAAATAAATAATAAATAAAAAGCAATGGGAAAATACCCCAAATGGAGTATCACGTGCCCACACGTGATGTGCCTTGAAGCCAAGATTATAGGCATTGCACTTAACAAATAAGGCTGAAACTGAGCCTCACATGCAAGCACGTGAGCATCTGTATACAAGGTATATAGGTTCCTTCTTAAAAAACAAATAATTGGCAAAAAGAAACTCACGTGTCAGCACGTGATGCTCTTTGTTGGGCTTGACTTCGTGGAGTCACGCGCTGCACGTGAGGGCTTCTAATGCCTTCTGAGCCGATAGAATTAAATTCTAAATAAGGGATCAGAGCCTTATTTGGAAAATATTTCCTTAGATCTTTCCAAACAAGAAAGATTACGCTTTGTAAAATAGAGCACCGTTGGATTAAAAATCCAATGGTGATTAAAAAATCACCAAATTACAGAATAAGCTCTGTGTGGGAAAATATTTTCCCAATCTTATTAAAAACAAGAAAAATATCTTCTGTAAAACAGAAGGCCTGGGATCAAAGATCCAACGGGGGATAAAATCCCCAAATCAATTAAAGATCTCTCAATGAGAGATTTCCTTAACTAAATCAACAAACTTGCCTCCACTATATAAAGGACTCGAGACTGAAGAGAGGAAAAAAGGAGAGAGATACAGAGAGAAAAACTCCCTGATAAGTTTAAAAAAGAAAAGAGAATTTAATTCTCTAGAGAGAAGAAGATCTCCTTAGAGAAGAGAAGAAACCTTAGGTAAGAAGGAACAAAATACAGAGAACATCTTACTCCTTCTTCGCCTCTACAAGAGTTTAACTCATCCAAAAGAACTTAGTTATTCCTCTAGTTGGGATCTGCAGAAGCAAATCTCCCTACAAGTTGAGAATTTAATTCTCATCGAGGAGGTTCTATTATGAAGATTCAAACTTAGAGGAAAGAACTAAGTTTAAAGAATTTAATTCTTATAAGAACATATAGGAATCTAATTCCTCTAATAAAACTAGGGTTTAACCCTATATAAGAATTTAATTCTTAATAAAACAATGGGCTTGAAAATCTCAAAACTCAAGATCCCCATGCACGTAGAAAGATTAGCACCCAACATGATAATAGACGATCACGTGCCCCCACGTGAGCACCCTTGATGAATGAAAGAGAACAACTGAGATCAGGTCACATGTCCCCACATGACCCCCCTAAAAGTGCTTAGCACTTTCAAAAGGAAAAAGGGAATAAACCCAAGATAGTTCCCATTTTGGGGACACCTCACGTGAGAGCACGTGATCCGTAATAGGGCTTAGCATTTATAAAAGGAACAAGGGAATAAAACCAAAGAAGCAGCGCCAACTTTCAAGCGCCTCACGTGCCACACATGAGCGCCCCAAATTTCAGTGTTTAACACTGATTCAAGGCCGCACGTGGGAGTACGTGAGTGCTGAGCATATACTAGTGTTTAACACTATGAGAGGCCAACATTAGCTAACCTTAGACCAAATCTCCTGAGGCCAATCAATTGAGCCCCTCACACTCAGGGTCCCCCAAACCGATCTCAGTCCCAAAGATAGCTAATAAGCTCCTAACAGATGGTATCTAAAATGATGTTTATCCCATCCCTCCCTCAGTCGGGACATTGGTTCAAGGGTACATCTTACCACACCTCTGATACATGTCGTTGTAATTCTTCAATGTCTTCAGGGAGATAGCGGGTCCTAATAACCAATAACTCTTGGCGCACCCTCAAACTGATGAGCCAAAACACCACGGACTATGATGTCTTTAAACACGGACTATGACGTCCTTAAACTAAAAACCCTATGGACTATGATGTCCTTAAACATAGACTATGATGTCCTTAAACTACGGACTATGATGTCCTTAAACACAGACAATGATGTCTGTTCCCTAATAAAATACAAGGAAAAACCCCAATGGGGATCGCGTGCACACACATGATCGGGGGTCACGTGCCGACACGTGATGGCTTCCTGAGGGCTCTAAAATGATAAAAATTGAATCCTGATCAAATGGGGTCACGTGCCCACACGTGATGGGCCTTTAAACCCACTGAAAAGAATCAAAGGTCTAATAAAACAACAAAGAAAACCCCCAATGGGGTATCACGTGCTCACACATGACCAAGGGTCACGTGCTGACACGTGATAAGTTCCCGAGTTCTTCAAAATAACAGAATTAAATTCTGGTTAAATTCTTAATCCGTGGGTCACGTGCCACCACGGGATGGGGTCTTAAAAAAACTCTCTGAGTTAAAGGAAAGAAAGCCCTAATGGGGCATCACGTGTCCACACGTGACAGGGGATCACGTGCCAACATGTGATAGGTTCCTAAAGATCTCTGAACTAATAGAATTGAATTCTAATTAAATGGTCAATCAATAGGGCCACGTGCTAACACGTGATAGGCTCTTAAACCTTCTGAACTAATAGAATTAAATTCTAATTAAGGGAAATCAAAAACCCTAGTTGGAAAAATATTTCCTTAGATCTTTCCAAACAAAACGATTGCGCTCTGTAAAGTGGAGCACCGTTGGATTAAAAATCCAATGGTGATTAAAAATCACCAATTTATAGAAAGATTCTATATAAGGAAATATTTCCCTGAAATTTGCCAGGAATAACAGATAAAATATCTTTTGGATTAAAAATCCAATGGTGAATAAAATTCACCGAGTGATCTAAAAGATCATGTTGGTTACAAAATCAATTAAAATCTTTCAATGAAAAATTGACTAAAGAAAATGATTCTTTTCTTTCTCCTATAAATAGGAGCCAAGAAGAAAAAAAGGAAAAAGATACAACAACAACAGAGAGAGAATACAAAAGAAAAGAGAATTTAATTCTCCAGAGAGAAAAGAAGACTTCTTTAAAAAAGAAAGAAATCCTAGGTGAGAGATCATCCTATAAGCTCCCACAAAAGCAAAAAAAATGGAATTTAATTCTCAAACTAAGAGTTTAACTCTTCTGAATAAGAACTTTGTTCTTCCTCTGGTTGAAGATCTGCAGAAGCAGATCTCCCCATAAGTTGAGAATTTAATTCTCATCGGGGAGATTCTGTCATGCAGATCTAATATCTAAGAGAGGACCTAAGTTCAGAGAATTTTATTCTCTCAAAAAACACATAGGAATTTAATTGCTCCAACAAAAATAGGGTTTAATCCTTAATACAAGAGCTTAGTTCTTCTTCATGGTTGAAGATCTGCAGAAGCAGATCTTCCCATAAGTTGAGAATTTAATTCTCATCGGGGATATTCTGCCATGCAGATCCAAAACTTAGAGAGAGAGTTGGATTTAAAGAATTTAATTCTTCCAAATACATAGGAATTTAATTCCTCTAAATAAAATTAGGGTTTAACCCTACAAAAGAATTTAATTCTTAAAAAAGGGATCTAACTCCCCATGCACGTAAAAGAAATCAGTACCCAACCTGATCACGTGGCAACAAGTGACCCTTGGATAAATTCTTCAAAATAAAGAGAACAAAGCCAAGGCAGAACAGACTTCAGGTGCCCTCACGTGTCCCCACGTGACCCCTGACAAACACCTCTTTAAAAAAGAAAAGATGGAAAGAACTAAAGGATTAAAATCCAATGCATGGGCACCTTCACGTATCCCTACATGACCCCTAGCAAATCCTGTTAATATCCAGGACATGGAATCCATCACGTGCCCACACGTGATGGCCGTGAAGACTAAAAGTGTTTAACACTTATTTGAATATTCTGAGAATAAAATAAAGGAAGCTTGACCCAAATCTAGGGCGCCTCACGTGTCCTCACGTGAGCGCTTCATCTTTATAGTGTTTAACACTATTTTAAGCACTTCATCCCTAGTGTTTAACACTATTTTAAATGCATCACGTGGGAACACGTGATCGCCAGATATGTGCTAGTGTTTAACACTATATGCAAAACAGTCTTAGCCCAAATTGGCTAAGTCTTCCAGAGGCAAGACTCCCCTTTTGACTGAGCCTCAAATACACCCTTGTCTTCCAAGATTGATCATTTCATATGGCATATGAGTGCTCAGCACTCAATAAAAGACAAAATATGTTCAGAACCCAGACCCATGCTTAGCATTACTAAATAATGGGGGGCTGAGCCCAGACAAATGTTCAACAGTCCAAACAAAGGTCCAACATTTTAAACCTAATTGGACTTAGCCCAAGTTGGCCATAAGTCCTCAATTCAGATTTAACTGAGCCCATGTGCTCATAATCTAATTAATTGATCTTAGTCCCAAATTGGACTACAGATTTCCCAATCAACATTGGTTCAAGGGTACATCTCTTCACTCCTTTGATATTTGTCGTTGTAATCCTTCAACGTCTTCAGAGAGGTGACGGGTCCCGATAACCAATCATTTCATGGACTGTGGGGTCCTTAAGCCCATGGACTATGATGTCCTTAACCTTGGACTGTGGGGTCTTTAAACCCATGGAATATGATGTCCCTAACCTTGGACCACAATGTCCCTAAACTAAACAATAGAGCCCAAATGCTCTTCTGTCGGATCTAAACGATTCCATTAAGTAGATCTTAGTCTGAAATTAGACTAACGTATCCTTAACATACGTTTAAGTTGATCTTAGTCTCAAATGAGACTAACGTATCTTTAAACCCAACCCCAAACCCAAATCTAAGAAAATACGGATTTGGACTAATCCACGCCCTATGGGCGACAACATAAATTAGTCTTCGTATACAATCCACGGGCAGCCAAAAACAAAACAAACATACAGGACACGAAGTGACCGTCTGGAGAAGAAGAAAGTGGCTACCGCGATGCGGTAGTGTAATTAACTGTAGGGGCTTGTGCCTGCAGGGAAGAGCATCCCCATAATCAAAAACCCCTCATAATGAGGGGGAATCTGACGGAGTCTGCTACATCGGCCGCATCCGTTTAAACCTTTGATACATGGTGTCATAAATCAACTTAGTATCTTCGGAGAGGTGGACGGATAACACCAAATAGCATCTGCCCTCGGAATTCAGGCCCTGACGTCCCAACGTCCCAGTCGCGTCTTCCGGTGGGGAACAGATTCTGGCACGCCCGGTGGGACCCCTTCCTCATTCCACTCCACACTTCATGTGTCGTGTTCGCGAACGAATCACGGTTTAATATGGTTGCCCTTGGGTTCGAGGTACTATGATTTGGTTTTGGTCTCGTGCAGAAAAAAGAACATCAATGGCCTCTAACTGCTCCAGCTGCAACTGCAACTTCCGTTTTGCCTCATCTGGAGGAGTAACCTACGGGCCCCAAGCGGCCTCCCTGTTCAAGATGCCAGTGGAGCAGGTAACTCAGGCCACCACTGGGCTATTCTTCGGGACCATGCTCCCACTGATGAGCTTCAATGCCCCTGTACCATTGCAAGAAGCTCAGAAGAAGTCGGTCTTTGATCGGCTTACTACTACTGTGGCCCCTCTTAACGGGTCGCCCAAACCAAGCGCCTCAGTTTTCAGCAGACTGGGCTAAAGCTCCAACGGGCCCGTGAAAAAGCCCGCAATACCAAAAGGCGTTATCCCGAAGCGGATAGCCATTCCTACTCTTGAAGTCACCAAGGCGGCTTATCCGGCTAAGGGCTCGTTCTTTACAAGATTGGCCGTTTCAGCTCCCACTCCGGGTGAAGTAACCAAGGCCGTTTCCCCTGCACGAAAATCGGCCTTTTCAAGATTGGCCATTCCCTCTCAGCGAGCATCTGCCTTTGACAGGCTGGCGCCAATAGCAGACTCTCATCAAAACAGGGAGCATGGAAAAGCTAATCCAACAGCGGAGGTGATCCCGGCCGCACGATATGCTCGACGTCGCCACTGGTGCCGAGTGAGGAAAGCTGGGGGCAATTCCCCTTCTGGATTGACTCCGCCGGCTCCGACAGTGGAAATTGATGCTGTTGTTCCATCTGGGAACAGATTTGAACCACTCAGGAGGGTCCGCAAGAACTCTCCGACTGCTGTGCTGAAAAGGTCTCCTCCACCTATAGAGAATGCCCCAAAGGCAAAGCTGGAGCAGCCCCCTCAGCTGCTGTCCTCTAAAATTTATGAAGTTTGGCGACAGGTCCAGGACTCCGTGGTAGATCAAGACTATCCCAGCCGACAGAAAAAGATGAAGGTTCGTCAAGAAGAGGACCACTCTGTCAAACCACAGAAAGTGACAGCTACTTGGGTGCCCACTGCAACGGCCCCCTCAACTTCGACCGCTCACAAGAGGAGAAAGCTGGAGAAAATCCTGGTGTCTGCGACGAATCGCAAGAACACTGAATCTAAACGCCCCAAGTCTGGGGGCATGGTGGTTCACACCATCTATATGGCATCCGGAAAAGAGGATAGTCGTATCTCCACAGGTCATCGACCGCTTACGCGATCAGTGACTAAAGCTCAGGAGCAACAACAACAACAAAAGCTCCAAGAAATGCTAACAGCTATGGCCGCACTTATGGGGCCGAAAGCAAGCCCGGAGACATCCTTGGAGCAGCGCCGTGAGCAGGAAACTGATGTTGAATTCCTTCGGAGAATGCTTGAGAAGAAGGAAAAAGAGGCCGCAGAACAAGCAGCCAATATAAAACAAATGGCCATTCTATTCCAAGATATGGTGGGCATGATGATCCAGCCGGACCCTCCAGCCGAAGATCCTCCAGTAATAATTGAAGATGATAGAGGAGAGACATCAAATCCTCTACCGGCTCTGTCAGCATCCAAGGAGGAGACCATCTCAAAAGCCGCCCTGGATGATTACATCGCTCAGCAGATACGAGTTCATCAGGCGAATGAAGCGGCTGGGAAAATTGTTAAAACTGGACGACCTTATCCGGGTTGGTATGACCAAATAAAGTACCCGCCGGGATATACGATCCCTAAATTCCGCGTATATAAGGGGACGGGAAATCCGCATCAGCACGTCGCTCAATTCAGAGCCTTATGCGGCAACACCGGAGGTGACGATAAGCTACTGCTTCGCCAATTCGTTGGCAGCTTGTCGGAGACAGCATTCGAGTGGTATTCTGAACTCCAAAATGACTCTGTCAAGACATTTGCAGAGATGGAGTTGCTATTCACCCAGCGTTTCGCAAGCTCTAGCGAACGCACCCCAATCACGGCATTGATCAATGCCAGGGTGAAGCCTGGAGAAACATGGGTTCAGTGTGCGATACGGTGGCGGAATTTATGGTCGAAGTGCGAGCAGCGCATCGAGGAGGCACCTACGGTAGGCATGTTCGTAGGGACCCTTGACCCTCAAGTGACCATTTCACAATTCATGATGTTCTTCAAGCCAACTACTTTCCAGGCCTTGATTGACAAGTTGGCCCAAATGGACCAGATGGGCCACAGGCCTTCCTCTTCGAAGACGGAGCCACGGAATGAAAAAGGGAAAGGGAAAGCGAGCTTCGTCGCCAATGCTTAACAACAGCCCAGTGGCCCAAACTAACAGATCGCCTAGACGAGAGACGGCGATTCTTTAATGAGAAAATGAAGCGTCCTTATTCGTTTTCCCGGGACAAAATGAGGAGATTGTTCGAGCTGGCGATGCGTAACAGGCTCATCAACTTACCGGATCCAAAACGCCCTTTGCAATCCGGTGAGGCTAATAATCCCAATTATTGCCCCTATCACCAAGAGATAGGCCATCCAATCGAAGATTGCTTCATTTTCAAAGGGTGGATTGAGAACCAATACCAACAGGGCAAATTCGCACTGTCCGAGAATTGGAAAGTAAAATCGCCCCAGCGGCACGCTTTCAGAAAGGCGGACACACCGAGGGCATCATGCTCCTTTGTCGAAGAAGCTCCATGGGAGGTCGCTCTTTCAACCAAAACGAAAAGAATGTTGAAAGATCTCCAAGCATGCTCAGCGATCAGGTGGAAAAATCAGCTAGAACCCGAGATCATCGAGGGAATGCTGCAGCCGCGCCCGACGCCAAAGATTGGTAGCGATAATTAAAACGCTCTGGTCCAGTCGTCAAATTCTTCGAAGAAAAAGAAGAAAACCAAAAAGCCCATGAAGCCTGCTGACAAGTGCACGGACCTGCAAAAACATATCGACGCGTTGGAAGAATACAACCAGAAGGCGTGAACCCCGGTCACACTCCAAGAATTTCTTAGCCACGTCCTTGAGGACGAAGAGGATGATAATGGAGAAGACTCGTCGGATGAACCTGAGGATTATGTGGCAAGCTGCCATGTGATCTTTTACTCGTCGATAGACGGTGAAGAAGCTCCTGACACAGAGAAACTGAGGGCAGATCCTGAGCCGGGACTTCTAGGACCATCAGACGAGATGATTGATGCATTCCTGAACGAAGCTCTTCTGAAAAGCAAAGCTGATCGAGAGTGCGAAATGTCTATATTTGAAAAGGCCAAATGCCGGCGACTGGACGAAAGGGTTGAAACACTCCCACCAGATCAGAGCGCATCCGCCGCAAATAAAAGCAGGTTCAAGACAAGGAAGAGGTTCGCCAAAGCCATATCGATGGGAATGAAGCTGCCCTCTTTTAGAGAAAATTCTCCTGGCGGTATACGTCTTAATGAAGAGGATGTGCATCCTATTTACTATTTATGTCATCAAAGGATTGCGCACCCCACCGAAGGGTGCAACGCCTTTAAAAATTGGTGGCAAGGGTATGTCGCTCACAGGCAACGCTTCAAGAGGATGAAGCGTGAAACTCGTCGACAGCAGAAAAATGTGACAGACGAACGAGGAAGAGCTGCCGGCAACTGTCACATAGTTGATAGCAAGGGATCGCAAGTTCTCACCTTCGGGAGCGATTCTGAAGAAGAAATGGCTTTCGGCCCTCTCTTCAAAGAATCCACCTCAGGAAAAGAGGAAGAACCGAAGAGCTGCGAGAACATTCAGCTGTGCAATCGCACATTCCTAAAAAGAATCTCGGACCCATAAACAAGGGGTCAAACAAAAAGGATAAAGGAAAAGAAAAGGACCCTGAGGATATCACCCTCGATGACCAAGCCGTCGAAGAGCTGACAGCTAAGGATCCGCCCAAGAAAAGTAAGGTGGATTACGACATTCTGGCACACCTTAGGAAGATACCCTCACAGCTAAGCATTCTCGACGCCCTTCTGCTATCCAAAGAGGCGAGAGATTCTTTGATCAAGGCACTGCAAGAGCCCGAACAGTTCCAGGCTTTCTTCGCCGAAGAAAAGATGAAGGACGAGCTGGAAGAAGTGCACACGGACGATATCACTTTCGGCGATGAAGATCTCCTCCTCGGGACGTGCGAGTATAACCGTCCCCTCTATGTCTCCGGGTACGGTCATGATATCAAGATAGGCAAAATCCTGGTCGACAATGGGTCCTCTGTCAACCTTCTCAATGTAAAAGTGTTGAAGAAAATCTGCATGAGCGTTCAGCACCTCGCTTGTGATAAAATCACCATCTCCGGGTTTGACTCTCAGTCATCACGGACGCTCGGGTCTGTGATATTGACATTATGTTTTGGGCTGCTCGTCACGGACATCAAGTTTCATGTCATTGACGCCAAGACTTGCTATAACGCTTTGCTCGGCAGGCCTTGGTTACACGAGTACAACAGCATCCCTTCTACACAATATCAGTATATGAAGTACTTCAAGGATGGTCTCGAGTATACTGTGACAGGGGAACTAAACCCATTCTCCGTGAATGAAGTCTGAAAGTACAAAGATGCAAAGTACTTCTTACAAGATTTCGAAGACACGGAAAGATGCCATAAACCGAGGAACAAAGCTATCACCACTATTCTAATCTTCGGGCGTGACACTGAGGAGGAAGAAGAAATAGTTTATTCAGGGCAGCCCCAATGCAACAAGACGGGACCGTCCACCCCTATTCTGGTCTTTGGCAGCGACTCAGAAGATGAGGTCAATGCCATATTTTCTGTACGACCATCGATACAAGCCTTCGCTAGCGATGATCGGAGTTTGCAAATCACCATGGTTCCGCAAGAGCATTAAAAAGAGCTCGACACACTTGATACCTATGGTGTGCAGGAACCGTAGACATTCTACGTCCCTCCCAGGCGAAGAGATGAAAAGGCGATCCTCTTTTATCAATCCACTGAAACCAAAGTGGAGAAAGAAATTTGGCATGGTGCCGATTCGACACTTGACAGACTTCAGCCCAACCAAATGCCCAGATACTACACAGAAGGATTGAAGAGGCTGTTGAGGCGCCAAGGCGTACCCCTTAAGCAAACCACGCGACAAGCCCAGTTCTACAACAGGGTCTGGAGCGTCCCCGGAACTCAGCGAAAATTGCCCAACGGGAGAACGGAAACGATCGGGCTTGGATATGTTCAATCCAAGAAACGGGAACGATTCCATGACTGCTACGTTATACATGACTTTGATGAAGAAGGAGATGTTCTGTTAAAAGACGCTAACCCTGAACCAAAACGAGATTCTGCCATGAAAATGCCAAGTCCATCTTTTGAAGAACAGATGGACAAGCTAATAAGGGAAGCGGGTCAGAAGGTCCAGGATGACCATAGCCGCGAAATGGCCATTTATGAGAAAGCCAGGACGCAGCGCCTCCTTCAGCAGGCCGTGAAGAATGACAATGCTCTTCGTCACCAGCCCGTCATACAAAAGACCCGGCGCGAAGGCAAAAATAAACCAAAGAACGAAAAAACGTTCGACAGCGGCAAAGCGGATCTAAGAAGCCACGCGATCAAGAATCGAGCAGCCGGGATCCGTCTCTCATAAAGATGATAGGTCGAGCGTATTCTTTTCCCCAAGACAAGAAAAAGAAGATATTCGATCTTATCATAAAACATCAGATGATGACACTCCCGGAGTCCAAGCACCCCGAGCAAGCAGACAAGGTCTCTCACCCAGACTATTGCTCCTATCACCAAGCAATAGGACATCCTCTCGAAAACTGCTTCACCTTCAAGAACTGGGTCGAAGACCAATATCAACAAGGTAGGTTCGCTCTATCCAACAGTTGGAGGATAACCCCGCCACAGAAGCATGAACTGAAAGCGACGTGTATAGCGAGAGTAGGACCAGATCAACATCGGTCTTGGAAACGATCTCGTACCTGTCACGCGATAACACTGTCAAAGAAGAACCCGAGAATATGGATGACCTTTCTTGGTGCTTTGAAAATGATGAAGATGAGTTGATTTCAGAATTTCCATCGGTTCCAAAAGAGCTGGAAGATGGGATACATACTACTGCAGATGACCTCAGAAAAATCGACTTGGGAACGGCAAACGACCCACAGCCGACGTTCGTCAGTGAACTGTTGTCTGAAGAAAAGGTGGCTATGCTTAAAGACGTGCTCAAGCAGTATAAAGATTGCTTCACATGGAACTATTCAGAGATGCCGGGACTCGATCCAGAGATTGCTGTGCACAAATTGGCGATATCTCCGGACGTCAAGCCGGTCAAACAAGTACCGGGAAGAATGCAGCTCGAGCTTGAGATGAGCAGCAACGCCAAAGTCAAGAAGCTAATCGACTCCGGCTTCATCTAAGAGGTTCAGTATCCTGACTGGATCGCCAACATTATCCCAGTAATAAAGAAAAATGGAACAGTGCGCATATGTGTGGACTTTCGGGACCTCAATAAAGCTTGCCCGAAGGACGATTTTCCTGTACCGGTTACCGAGCTGATGATAGATAATACGTCCACTCACGAAGTTTTCTCCTTCATGGACGGCTCATCAGGATACAATCAGATAAAGATGCATCCCGAGGACCAGAAGTATACCGCTTTCCGGACCCCTTTGGGCATATTTTGCTACAAGGTGATACCTTTCGGTCTAACGAACGCCGGTGCTACGTATCAGAGGGCCATGACGAAGATTTTTGATGACCTCATACATTAAATTGTCGAATGCTATATCGACGACCTCGTAGTTAAAAGCAAATCATACGAGGAACATTTAGAGCATCTGAAGATCGTGTTTCAGCGCCTTCGGAAATACAATTTGAAGATGAACCCTCTCAAATGCGCATTTAGAGTTTCCTTGGGCAAGTTCCTAAGGTTCGTCGTCCGACACCGAGGCATCGAGATAGACCCGTCGAAGATCAAGGCGATCATGGAAATGCCTCCGCCAAGGACTCTCAAGCAACTGCGGTCCCTCCAAGGAATGCTCGCGTATATCCGGCGATTTATAGCCAATCTCTCCGGCAAGTGCCGTCTTTACAGTCACCTAATGAAGAAGGGAACCCCGTTCGTCTGGGATCGCAAATGCCATAGTGCACTGGACGAAATCAAGAAATACCTGCAGAATCTGCCAGTACTGGCCGCTCCCGTTAAAGGAAAACCTCTCGTCCTATACATAACAGCCCTCGAAGGTTCCTTAGGTGCACTGTGGGCACAAAAGAACGACCAAGGGAAGAAAAGAGCCCTCTACTATTTGAGTCGAGTTCTCATGGGGGCAGAAAGCAACTACTCCCCCATCGAAAAACACTGCTTGGCGTTGATCTTCGGCTTGAGGAGCTAGATGCCCTTGACGAAACTCGGCTCATGGCGCAACAAAACCTGGAGGCTTATAAAGCAAAGATGACGCATTCATACGAAAGATTGACTAGGCCGAGGACATTCCGCCAAGGCGAACTCGTGCTAGTGGTCAAGAGACTTATGATCCCTAATCGTGCCAAATGGGGGAAATTCGAGCCGAACTATGAAGACCCGTACATCATAGACAAAGTTTACCAGGGTGGAGCCTATCTACTCATGGACATGCATGGTGAAAGACCTTTCCAGCCAATAAACGGTCGATTCCTGAAATAATACTACGCCTGACGAGTCACGGCCTAGGTCAACGATAGATAACGACGCCTATATCCGCTCGCTATCTTCCTAAGCCCAAACTCTATAAGTAGTAGCCGGCAAACGGACCGAAACGTCCTTAAACTAACGACGGACCGAAATGTCCTAAAACTAACGACGGATTAAAATGTTCTAAAAACTAACAACGGACCGAAACGTTCTTAAACTAACGACGGACCAAAATGTCCTAAAACTAACAAGAGACCGAAATGTCCCTAAACTAACAACGGACCGAAACGTCTTTAAACTAATGATGGACCACTATGTCCTAAAACTGGCTATTGACCGAGACGTCGATAAACTACTACGGATCGCATCATCCCAAGGCTGACATAAAAAAAACGGTATGTCCATTAGCAAAATAGGCACGGATGAAAACCCGAAAGGGCTCCGTGAGTAAAAACAGCAGGACTACCGGCGAGTTTTGTGAAAACCCGAAATGGCACAATCTTGTTAAAAGACACTTGCAAGGTCTTCTCGACCTTGTGAGGAGAAAA
The DNA here is from genome assembly GCA_030015575.1 of Agapanthus africanus. Lineage (NCBI taxonomy): Eukaryota > Viridiplantae > Streptophyta > Magnoliopsida > Asparagales > Amaryllidaceae > Agapanthus > Agapanthus africanus. Next base: position 354,884,438 of record CM057351.1, read on the forward strand.
TACCTGTGTGAGATCCTTACGACTCACAAGGGAGCAATACACTTAGGGATCCCCACAATTCCTAAGCAGAAATCACACTTACGAGATCATCACGACTCGTAAGGAGAATTCCCCTTTGAGACCCTCACGGCTCATAGGATTCAAAAGCCTTAAGCTACATGGATCTGAACCTGTTCTTAAGCCATCACAATCTCCAATACTGCCCTACAAGCGGTTCAATATTGACCCTTGTATACAATCCATGGGCACGAATAAACATTTCCCTAACAAAGTCCCACCAGAGACTGGGGATATGCTCATATGGCGAAAGACACTTGTAAGTCCTCTCGACTTATAAGGAGAAAGCACTCTTGTGAGATCCTTACGACTTATAAGAGACCATACGCTTAAGAGTCCTCACGATTCTTAAGGAGAAAACGCACCTATGAGATCCTCACGACTCGTAGGGAGAAATACTTTTATGAGAACCTTACGGCTCATGAAGTCAAAAGCTTTAGTCGACAGGATCCTAACCCTGTTTACTAAGCCACCTTTGTTCAAACCGACAAAGGCAAATGATGATTCGCTCCTGGCAATATCCCAGTTGTAGCGATGCTGATGCCTAAATCAGTATCAAATCCCAAACTTGCAGAAAGGAAAATGCATATGAAATAACCGAAATGATTGGGCAACTTGCAACAAAATCAGCAAGTAAAAATGTATGCATGCAAAATAGCCGAAATGGTTGGGCAACTCGCAATAAAAAGCAGCGAGTAAATAAAATAAATAGCCGAAATGATTGGCACCGCGAAAAATAGCCGAAATGATTGGGCAATCGCGACTTTCGCGATATAAAAGCTGAAATGATAGAGCATCGCGGAAAGAAAAATATATAAAATGAAACTTTTTGCCCTACAGGTGAGATCACATCGAACCCTGTATACAATCCAGGGGCACAAACAAAGAGGGAACCATACCTTCCTACCAGGCTCTATCAGAAAAAGAAGCCAAATCTCGACGGTTCACAGATAGCCTGAAGATCATCTCAACATTCGTCTCGTTACAACAGACGCAACATCAGCAAATCGAAGCCGCGGCAAAGTTCCCAGTTCCATGACTCGGCGATGCACAGACAACCGAGAGTCAACCCCTCCTGGTCCCGTAGAACACGGCTAATGTCTTGACCCTGTGGGAAGCGTCCAGAGCAAATCCTGGTCCCGTAGAACACGGCTAATGTCAATCCTGACCCCATAGGAAACGTCCTAGAGCAAATATTGGTCCCGTAAAACACGGCTAATGTCAATCTTGACCCTGTGGGAAATGCCCAGAGCACATCCTGGTCTCGTAGAACGCGGCTAATGTCAATCCTGACCCCGTGGGAAACGCCCATAGCAAATCCTGTTCCCGTGGAACACGGCTAATGTCAATCCTGATCCCGTGGGAAACGCCCAGAGCACCTCCTGGTCCTGTGGAACACGGCTAATGTCAATCCTGACCCCGTGGGAAACGCCCAGAGCAAATCCTGGTCCCATGGAACACGGCTAATGTCAATCCTGACCCCGTGGGAAACACCCAGAGCAAATCCTGGTCCCGTAGAACACGGATAATGTCAATCCTGACCCCGTGGGAAACATCCAGAGCACCTCCTGACTCCGTGAAATGCGGATAAAGTCAACCCCCTGATCCCGTGAAATGCGGATAAGGTCAACCCCTGACTCCGTGAAATGCGGATAAAGTCAAATCCTGACTCCGTGAAATACGGATGAATTCAACCCCCTGACCCCGTGAAATGCGGATAACGTCAACCCCTGACTCTGTGAAATGCGGATAAAGTCAAATCCTGACTCCGTGAAATGCGGATGAAGTCAACCCCCCGACCCCGTGAAATGCAGATAAGGTCAACCCCTGACTCCGTGAAATGCGGATGAAGTCAACCCCCTGACCCCGTAAAATGCGGATAAGGTCAACCCCTGACTCCGTGAAATGCGGATAAAGTTAAATCCTGACTCCGTGAAATGCGGATGAAATCAACCCCCCCGACCCCGTGAAATGCGGATAAGGTCAACCCTTGACTCCGTAAAATGCGGATAAAGTCAACCCCTTGACCCTGTGAAATGCAGATACGGTCAACCCCTAACTCCGTGAAATGCGGATAAAGTCAACCCCTGACTCCGTGAAATGCGGATAAAGTCAACTCTCGACTTCCCCGTCAAAGCAATTCTTTGATTCCGGAGCAAGTCAACTCATCAACCACTTATGGGTTCTCTCGACTTGTAAGGAAAAAATTCTCTTGTGAGATCCTTACGACTCTTAAGAGAAAACGCACTTAGAAATCCTCACGATCCCTAAAGAGAAAATACACCTACGGGATCCTCTCGATCTGTAGGGAGAAAATTCTTTATGAGACCCTCACGGCTCATAAAGTTGAAAAGTCTTAGTAGCAGATCCTAACCCTGTCTCCTAAGCCATCGTTGCCTCGCAGAGAGGTCAAGATAGATTTTCTACGGGCCACACTCTCCGACAAGAAAGGAAACAATCACTTACGAGTCCTCTCGACTCGTAAGCAGGAAAAACTCTCTTGTGAGATTCTTACAACTCTCAAAAGAAAACACACTTAGGAATCCTCACGATTCCTAAAGAGAAACTACACTTACGAGATCTTCATGACTCGTAAGGAGAAATACCTTTGTAGCGTCTTGAAAAGTCGTTTTGGTGTTTTCCTGAAATTCGGTGAAAATTCGGTATTTTTCCGAAAACCGTCTTTCTCGTTACTTTGCAGTTTAGGGCTAATTATACGTAAAATGGATAGGTAATTGCTTGTTTTTAGTATCTAATGAGTTACTTATGAAATTCTGGTCGTTTAAGAATTTTTCCCTATTTTTCAATTTTTTAATATTATTTTAAGCCGGTAAGAAAATCATTAAATTAGCGATAAATACAAATTTTTCCGGGGTAATTTTAATCTTTAAAATTATGATAATTAAAATCTAGTTGTAACATAAATTTTTAGTATTTTATTTTGATTTTTAACAAATTTTTATGATAGGAAACGAATTTATTGACTTTTAAGCTAAAACTTGCAATTTTTGACTTGTAGGGGGTCTTTTTGCATAAAATTTCTTTTGTAAAACCCCCCTCTCTCTTCCCTCAGCCCTAGGACAGCCCCACCTTGTGCAAGTCCAGAAATTTCTGGCCTCATTTCTTTGTTTCCTTTCTTGAGTTGAATTAGTGGTTTATTGATTTATTTTAAATATAGTTGATAAGGTATGGTGCATTGACTTTTGGAGACTTGACCATTGACTTTCCCCACTCACCCACACCCCTCCCCCTTACCTCCTCTGGCCGAAACCTGCACCTCTCTCTTCTTCATCTCTTTTCTTTTCATTTTTCTTCAAATTTCTTCAAAAAACTACATCAAAATTGCAAATTAAAGCTTGCAAATTAAAACCATCCTTCATCTTTCTTTTTCTTCACCTCCCGAGCTTGGATCTTGATGCTTGAGGCCATCATTTAGAGCAAATTTATTCTTGCTAGATCTCAATTGAGGTATAATTTCCATCAAGTTACTTTCTTTTTGCTAAATTCCTTTAATTATATGGTTTTAGTGTTAAAAGTTTAACTAATTTCTAATCTAGTTTATAAAAGAGTAGTTGTATTAAACTAGGGTTTTTGAAGCCATGATGGTTAATTAACTTGTTTTGTAGTTAATCTAGTTGTTAATTAGCTAATCTATATGGTTACCTTGTTATGTAGTCTTCAAATTTATGCTAATTTAGTTAATGTTAAAAGTTTGATTTTGGTTGTAAATTGTTGTTTTAGGAATTTCAAGAGAGGGTTAGTGTATGGAAATGGGTTGTGAAGCATGATTAATGAATTGAATTAAGGTTTAGAAACCATTATTTAATTGATTAAGTCTAATTTGTTATCTAGTTGTTTTGCTAACCTAATCTAGAAGGTTAACTTGCTAATTGAGTTATAAATTAGTGTTAATTTAAGGTTTTCATATATAGTTTGGATTAAGAATTGCTAGGTTATATAATTCAAGCAATGGTTGTTATGGAAAACAGGTTTTGAATCTTTGCTAATGTGTTGTAATTATAGTGTTTGTAGATTTCTTGTTGTGTGGTTGGATATTGTGTTGGATTGTGATATCCGTATCGCTAATTTTCGATTTTTGCACCAAATTGCTAGTTTTGTGCTTACTAGATTTTTATAAAAATTATGTGATGGATTATTTTCGACATCTTGATGATTGTGTTGGCTTATCCTATGACGTTTAGGATGCGTGTGTGCGGATTTTTTGAGTAGTCGGGTTTTAGTTTTGCCGGGCGACCAAATCGGCGTTTTTTGGCAGTTTTTGCGATTTTCGCGTGTGTTCCGCGCACTTTGTGCACGTTGTACCTAGCTAGCGAACTTTAGTAGTTTCGTTGGGGTATTGCGTCGTTCTTGATATGTAACCTTATATTTGGTATTGATGTAAATTCCAGGTTCGGTCGCGGAGACGTCAGACGCGGCGCGAAAGGGGAAAGCGGTGATTGGACACAGCTAGCCAGGGATTTCGGTGAGTAGATGTAACATCTACGGGGGACTATCGTTGGATGGCGCAAGCCGCCCGATAGTTTTAGTAACTTACAAGATTCTTAGTGATGTTAGTAATTAGGGGTGGAATACGTATATGATTATTTGCTGCATCCATGCATTATATTGACATACCTATGCGAAACCATTTTATAGGACACCTGCACCATTGCCAGGGTTTTTATATGCAGCACGAGCACTATTCATGCTTACACACACACCCTGGTAATTGCCATGTCACCACACTAGATAACCTTTAAATTTAAACCTTTTACTAATTGATACTTAAACTTGTGCTATTGCCTTTAATTCCTTAAAATGAAACCGTAGGATTGCTATTCACGTGCATGTACTTCATCATATTAATTGTTCATGCTTAATCTATTAATCACACATCGCAACTTGATTATTGATACCATATGCATTCATTATCACTGATATATGCACTTATGAGGATTTCTTGAGATTTTATGATATTGCTGGATTTCGGAGGAAAGCCGCAAAATTTCTAAACTTATTATATTTTTAAAATATGTAAATTGCGGTTTTCTAGTGATGTAAGTGTCGTCCACCATGAGTTTGCTGTGGTTTTGGAAATTCGTGTCGAGGAGTGGAGGAACCGGCACGGGTACATGGTGGGCCCGGTAAGGTACCCCGGGGCAAGAGGAATGTGGTGTTGACGTTGAGCCTGGCAGGGGAAGGATTACCTACCGGTGACTGTTTGGGACGGCGGATATCCAGAGGATACCGACCGTGGCCGCTAGATGATGAGATATTGATATTTGAGATGGGTCAGCCGGACGGCTGAGGCCAGAGATACATTTACGAGATTTGAGACAGCTTTTGGGTGTCGTTGCTGGACACCGGTTCTCGTCGATTCTTTGAGTATTATGCTGGCATTCTAAAAAAGTTTCAAAAACAAAAAGAGATAAATGTTTCTTATATATGCCTATTGAGACCCCAGATATTCATGTTGCATACATATTCGTACACTGATGTTGTATACACACCTGCTAGTGCACCCATTCATACCTGTATTTTAGATGCTAGGATGCTTGTGTGCATGCATACGATAGCCTTTGTAGACGTTATTTATTACTCACGAGTTGGCAACTCACCCCCGTTGTGCCACAGTCTTTTGCAGGTCCGCTCCGTCAGTTCAGTAGCGGCGGGCGCACTTGTTCTTTTGCCTCTTTTGCCTGGGCTCGAGATTTGCTCATAGGTGGGTTATGTTATTATTTTTGTACCACCTTGTATATTCTTTGTATCTAGTGCACTCCATCTACTGTTCTACCAGTATTATTGTATATTGACCTAGAGATGAGACTGTGAGGTTGTGGACTTTTATGCTGTATTTTGGGGTCGAGCTCACTTGAGTCGACATGATGTTTTTCTTATGCTTCATTATGATTATTTCACATGTTGTTGCTTTACATTGCGTGGGATTTGTGACCGCCTTGTGGCGAAGAGCTAGCTCCAGCTTGGGGATGCCCTATCTTGTTGGATTCATATATATTTTTGTTGTACCCAGTTTGGGGGCCAGTATTTACAAAGGAGACTCTGCCGAAATTTTCGGAAAAATTGGTATTGTTTTTAAAAAGTGTTTTACATGACTTATTTGATAACTCGCTTTCAATTGATTGGGTTTTCTTCACTCTTTTGCTTAATTGGTTTTGTTTTCTGGGCTTTGGCTTACTTATTTTACGGACGTCTTTAGACATTTCGTAAACTTAAGTGCCAGTCACGTTCCGTACCCTGCGGGTCGTGACAAAGTTGGTATCAGAGCAATAGGTTTTACCTTTTTGAGTGTAGGATGACCCTTGGTAGATGGAGTAAGTGACTTAAGCAGGGTAACGTAGCGTGCGTATGTCCGCGGCATACTTACGATACGGTACTCCGCCTAAGTGACTTTAGGATATACTTGCTTGAAAAATTCCTTCTTCAATTCCGTGTATCCTATGATCCTATTGCACTGTCCTTACTATCCGTTTTCCTGTAACAGCCATTATGCCGCCGAAGGCTACGAGGGCACAGAGGGCTGCCGCCAGAGACGAGATTCGAGCTGGCTCGTCCGAGACTAGGACTGAGCAGGGTGGTATGCCTACACCGCAGGGACAGACCGATCCACCTTCCCCAGGCCGTATGGATAGGCTCGAGACTGGTATGCAGGAGTTGCGACAGATGATGGGAGGCATGCAGGAGCTACGTCAGATGGTAGGATCCCTAGTTGCAGCCAGTCGTACACCGAGACCGGATGACGTACCTACTACATCACAGACGACCATGATACCTGCTCCTACTACTACCACCGTGACCATCCCAGTTTCACTACAGGATTTCATGAGGCTGAGACCTCCAGTATTCACCGGCACCGAGGCAGCGGAGGACCCACAGACGTTCCTTGACAGTTTAGCCAGGATCTGCCGTTCGCTGAGATGTTCGGATGATCGATGGGTAGAGCTTGCGAGTTTCTGACTAGAGGGTCTCGCGCAGACATGGTGGGAGTCAGTCTTGAGAGGTCGAGCCGCAGGTCTACCGTCTATGACTTGGGTCGAGTTTACAGCGGTCTTTCTGGCCCGTTTCCTTCCAGAGAGCGTTCGTGACGCCAGAGCTCGTAGCTTCGAGGCCTTAGTCAAGACACCTGGGATGACGGTGTCTGAGTATGACATCCAGTTTACACAGTTATCCCGATATGCTCAGTATTTGGTGGATACCGAGGAGAAGATGGTGAAGAGGTTCGTACAGGGACTTGATGCCCAGCTATATCTTGCCATTGGCGCCCAGCACTACGACACTTATTCAGCTGCTATGGATACGGCATTGCGGATGGAGGCACGCATATCACGGACTTCGGCCGTTTCTGGGCCGAAGAGGATTCGCACCGATGTACCGTCTCAGAGGAAGCGCGCCAGATTCTTTCCGAGAGATAGGCCTGGCAGAGGATTTGGACGGGGACAGTTATATGGTTCTTATCCACAGGGACAGCAACCGTCGCCAGGGTGTTTTGGGTGCGGGAGTCCGCACCATCTTGTCAGAGACTGTCCGTTGAGACGACAGGGAGCAGAGACAGTTCCGCATGTGACCCTACCACCATCACCACCCCCTCCTCAGAGAGCCCTACTTCCTACCCCAGACGATGCTCCACGCCAGTTAGGTGCACCGAGAGGCCGTGGACGCGGCGGTCCTGTTCAGAGAGGACGAGGAGGCAGAGGCCGAGGTCGAGGTCAGCCCGCTATCGGTGGAGGACAGGCCCGAGTTTTTGCTTTGACACCGCAGGATGCGCAGGCATCCAATGCCGTTGTGACAGGTACCTTGCCAGTTTGTTCTTTCGACGCACGGGTATTATTCGACCCAGGTTCCACACATTCGTACGTCTCTACACACTTTGCACCGATGTTGGGCCGTGAGTCGTCGTCGTTAGATCATCCGCTTGTTGTTGTTACTCCGGTAGGCGAGTCGTTTGTCGCTCGGTTTGTATTTCGTTTGTGTTCCGTTCGTATCGGGGAGAGGGATTCATCAGTTGATTTGATTCTCCTCGATATGTTGGACTTTGATGTGCTTCTGGGCATGGATTGGCTAGCCACTTGTTATGCTTCGGTGGACTGCCGTGAGAAGGCAGTCAGATTTAGCTTTCCGGGAGAGCCAGTCCTTGTTATTCAGGGAGACCGCAGCGTCACCCTTCCCAGCATAATTTCGTCTCTTCGCGCTGGTCAGCTCTTGCGGAAGGGATGTCAGGGATTCTTAGCGTTTATTTGTGATACTCGAGCTGCAGAGGTTCCGTTGGACCGGGTCCCAGTAGTTTATGAGTTCCCTGATGTTTTCCCTGATGAGCTACCTGGGCTACCGCCTGAGCGCGATGTTGAGTTCTGCATTGATTTGATTCCCGGTTCGGGGCCTATTTCTATACCGCCTTATCGGATGGCCCCGGCAGAGCTTCGAGAGCTGAAGGATCAGTTGCAGGATTTGTTAGATAAGGGGCTTATTCGACCGAGTGTTTCTCCGTGGGGTGCTCCGGTCCTGTTTGTCAAGAAGAAGGATGGAAGCTTGCGCTTATGTATCGACTACCGCCAGCTGAACAAAGTTACCGTTCGGAACAGATATCCGTTGCCGCGCATTGATGATTTGTTCGACCAGCTTCAGGGTGCGGGGTAATTTTCGAGGATCGACTTGCGATCAGGATACCATCAGCTGCGAGTTCGACAGGAGGATATACCGAGGACAGCTTTCCGCATGCGCTACGGCCACTACGAGTTTTTGGTGATGTCGTTCGGACTCACCAACGCCCCAGCAGCATTCATGGATTTGATGAACCGTACATTCAGGCCGTATCTTGACTTGTTCATCATCGTGTTTATCGACGATATCTTGGTGTACTCTCGGAGCAGGGAGGAGCACGAGCAGCACTTGCGAATTACGTTATAGACTCTGAGGGAGCACCAGCTGTTCGCGAAGTTCTCCAAGTGTGCTTTCTGGCTGGACAGCGTCGGATTCTTGGATCACGTGGTTACGAGAGACGGCATTTGTGTGGACCCGAAGAAGATTGAGGCTGTTCAGCAGTGGCCCCGACCTACATCGGTTACTGAGATCCGTAGTTTTCTAGGCTTGGCGGGCTACTACAGGCGTTTTGTTCAGGACTTCTCCCGTATAGCTGCACCGTTGACCGGTTTGACCCGGAAGGGAGTTCCTTTCGTCTGGACAGAGGAGTGCGAGCGCAGTTTTCAGCAGCTACGGACTTGTTTGACTACGGCGCCGGTATTATCTTTGCCTTCGGGATCAGGCGGATTTGTTGTCTACTGTGATGCTTCGCGAGTGGGATTAGGATGCGTATTGATGCAGCATGGCCGGGTGATCGCTTATGCTTCTCGGCAGTTGAAGAAGCATGAACAGAACTGCCCCACTCATGATTTGGAGATGGCTGCAGTGGTCTTTGCACTGAAGATTTGGCGACATTACCTTTACGGCGAGTCGTGTCAGATATTCACCGATCACAAGAGCTTAAAGTACATATTTCAGCAGCGAGACCTGAACCTCAGACAGCGTCGTTGGATGGAGTTGGTGAAAGACTACGACTGCGAGATCTTATATCATCCAGGCAAGGCGAATGTGGTGGCAGATGCGTTGAGTAGGAGGCCCGGGGGTAGTCTATCCTTTTTGCGCGTAGTGCAGAGGCAGTCGTCAGCAGATTGGCAGATGTTATGCGACAGCCGGGTTGAGTTCGAGTTCACTCAGACAGGGGTACAGCTCGCGCATGTTCGTGCACGCCTACAGTTGCTTGACCGTATATATGAGGTACAGCGCAGTGACGACCGTTGCTCAGAGATCATGGCACAGATGGGACAGGGCAGATTTTCCGAGTTCGTGATTGACGATCAGGGGATTTTACGATATGGATCTAGACTGTGCATACCAAATGCTGATGGATTGCGGCGCGACATTCTTGAGGAGGCACACCGATCAGTGTATAGTGTCCACCCCGGTTCCACCAAGATGTACCATGATATGAGAGAGACCTACTGGTGGGACGGGATGAAGAGGAACATTGCGGAGTTCGTTTCGAGATGCCTGACTTGTCAGCAAGTCAAGGCCGAGCACCAGAGGCCCGCAGGAGAGCTACAGCCGTTACCCATTCCAGAGTGGAAATGGGAACAGATTTCGATGGACTTCGTTGTGGGTCTACCCAGGACCAGTCGAGGGTACGACTCCATCTGGGTGATCGTGGATAGATTGACGAAAGCGGCTCACTTCCTACCAGTGAAGACCACTTTCAGCTTCGCTCAGTATGCTCAGCTCTATATTGACGAGATCGTGCGACTACATGGCGTACCGACTTGTATCGTGTCAGATCGAGGCACTCAGTTCACCAGCCGACTTTGGCAGAGACTTCAGGAGGCTTTGGGCACTCGTTTGAGCTTCAGCACAGCGTTTCATCCGCAGACCGACGGACAGTCAGAGCGGACCATTCAGACTCTCGAGGACATGCTCAGAGCGTGCGTTTTAGACTTTGGTGGTAGCTGGGATCGTCATTTACCTCTAGTGGAGTTCTCCTACAACAACAGCTTCCAGGATACTATTCAGATGGCACCTTTCGAGGCATTGTATGGGAGGAGATGCAGATCGCCCGTTTGTTGGACAGAGCTCAGCGAGAGCAGTATTTTGGGGCCGCAGCTTATTGAGGAGACGACAGCGAAGATACAGTTGATCCGAGACCGGATGAGAGCGGCTCAGAGCAGGCAGAAATCCTATGCAGACAGGCGCCTTCGCAGATTAGAGTTCGCAGTTGGCGACCATGTTTTTCTGAAAGTCTCTCCGATGAAGGGTGTGATGCGTTTTGGGCGAAAGGGGAAGCTTAGCCCTAGATTCGTAGGTCCCTTCGAGATCCTCGAGCGTGTCGACGCTGTTGCATATCGTTTGGCTCTTCCTCCCAGCTTTCCCGATGTTCACCCCGTCTTCCATGTTTCGATGCTCCGCAAGTACCTTCACGACCCTTCGCATGCGATTCAGCACCCGACAGTCCAGCTAGAGCGCGACCTTTCTTTTGCAGAGCAGCCGGTGGCCATCCTGGATCGGCAGGTGAAGAAGTTGAGGTCGAAGATTATACCAACCGTCAAGGTCCTTAGGCGTAGCCCGAGCAGCGAGGAGGTTACCTGGGAGACCGAGGGCGAGATGAGGAAGAAATATCCCCATCTCTTCGAAGGTACGCGTAGCTATATTTTTAAATTCGAGGACCGAATTTCTTTAAGGGGGGAAGATTGTAGCGTCTTGAAAAGTCGTTTTGGTGTTTTCCTGAAATTCGGTGAAAATTCGGTATTTTTCCGAAAACCGTCTTTCTCGTTACTTTGCAGTTTAGGGCTAATTATACCTAAAATGGATAGGTAATTGCTTGTTTTTAGTAGCTAATGAGTTACTTATGAAATTCTGGTCGTTTAAAATTTTTTCCCTATTTTTCAATTTTTTAATATTATTTTAAGCCGGTAAGAAAATACATTAAATTAACGATAAATACAAATTTTTCCGGGGTAATTTTAATCTTTAAAATTATGATAATTAAAATCTAGTTGTAACATAAATTTTTAGTATTTTATTTTGATTTTTAACAAATTTTTATGATAGGAAACGAATTTATTGACTTTTAAGCTAAAACTTGCAATTTTTGACTTGTAGGGGGTCTTTTTGCATAAAATTTCTTTTGTAAAACCCCCCCTCTCTTCCCTCAGCCCTAGGACAGCCCCACCTTGTGCAAGTCCAGAAATTTCTGGCCTCATTTCTTTGTTTCCTTTCTTGAGTTGAATTAGTGGTTTATTGATTTATTTTAAATATAGTTGATAAGGTATGGTGCATTGACTTTTGGAGACTTGACCATTGACTTTCCCCACTCACCCACACCCCTTCCCCTTACCTCCTCTGGCCGAAACCTGCACCTCTCTCTTCTTCATCTCTTTTCTTTTCATTTTTCTTCAAATTTCTTCAAAAAACTACATCAAAATTGCAAATTAAAGCTTGCAAATTAAAACCATCCTTCATCTTTCTTTTTCTTCACCTCCCGAGCTTGGATCTTGATGCTTGAGGCCATCATTTGGAGCAAATTTATTCTTGCTAGATCTCAATTGAGGTATAATTTCCATCAAGTTACTTTCTTTTTGCTAAATTCCTTTAATTATATGGTTTTAGTGTTAAAAGTTTAACTAATTTCTAATCTAGTTTATAAAAGAGTAGTTGTATTAAACTAGGGTTTTTGAAGCCATGATGGTTAATTAACTTGTTTTGTAGTTAATCTAGTTGTTAATTAGCTAATCTATATGGTTACCTTGTTATGTAGTCTTCAAATTTATGCTAATTTAGTTAATGTAAAAAGTTTGATTTTGGTTGTAAATTGTTGTTTTAGGAATTTCAAGAGAGGGTTAGTGTATGGAAATGGGTTGTGAAGCATGATTAATAAATTGAATTAAGGTTTAAAAACCATTATTTAATTGATTAAGTCTACTTTGTTATCTAGTTGTTTTGCTAACCTAATCTAGAAGGTTAACTTGCTAATTGAGTTATAAATTAGTGTTAATTTAAGGTTTTCATATATAGTTTGGATTAAGAATTGCTAGGTTATATAATTCAAGCAATGGTTGTTATGGAAAACAGGTTTTGAATCTTTGCTAATGTGTTGTAATTATAGTGTTTGTAGATTTCTTGTTGTGTGGTTGGATATTGTGTTGGATTGTGATATCCGTATCGCTAATTTTCGATTTTTGCACCAAATTGCTAGTTTTGTGCTTACTAGATTTTTATAAAAATTATGTGATGGATTATTTTCGACATCTTGATGATTGTGTTGGCTTATCCTATGGCGTTTAGGATGCGTGTGTGCGGATTTTTGAGTAGTCGGGTTTTAGTTTTGCCGGGCGACCAAATCGGCGTTTTTAGCAGTTTTTGCGATTTTCGCGTGTGTTCCGCGCACTTTGTGCACGTTGTACCTAGCTAGCGAACTTTAGTAGTTTCGTTGGGGTTTTGCGTCGTTCTTGATATGTAACCTTATATTTGGTATTGATGTAAATTCCAGGTTCGGTCGCGGAGACGTCAGACGCGGCGCGAAAGGGGAAAGCGGTGATTGGACACAGCTAGCCAGGGATTTCGGTGAGTAGATGTAACATCTACGGGGGACTATCGTTGGATGGCGCAAGCCGCCCGATAGTTTTAGTAACTTACAAGATTCTTAGTGATGTTAGTAATTAGGGGTGGAATACGTATATGATTATTTGCTGCATCCATGCATTATATTGACATACCTATGCGAAACCATTTTATAGGACACCTGCACCATTGCCAGGGTTTTTATATGCAGCACGAGCACTATTCATGCTTACACACACACCCTGGTAATTGCCATGTCACCACACTAGATAACCTTTAAATTTAAACCTTTTACTAATTGATACTTAAACTTGTGCTATTGCCTTTAATTCCTTAAAATGAAACCGTAGGATTGCTATTCACGTGCATGTACTTCATCATATTAATTGTTCATGCTTAATCTATTAATCACACATCGCAACTTGATTATTGATACCATATGCATTCATTATCACTGATATATGCACTTATGAGGATTTCTTGAGATTTTATGATATTGCTGGATTTCGGAGGAAAGCCGCAAAATTTCTAAACTTATTATATTTTTAAAATATGTAAATTGCGGTTTTCTAGTGATGTAAGTGTCGTCCACCATGAGTTTGCTGTGGTTTTGGAAATTCGTGTCGAGGAGTGGAGGAACCAGCACGGGTACATGGTGGGCCCGGTAAGGTACCCCGGGGCAAGAGGAATGTGGTGTTGACGTTGAGCCTGGCAGGGGAAGGATTACCTACCGGTGACTGTTTGGGACGGCGGATATCCAGAGGATACCGACCGTGGCCGCTAGATGATGAGATATTGATATTTGAGATGGGTCAGCCGGACGGCTGAGGCCAGAGATACATTTACGAGATTTGAGACAGCTTTTGGGTGTCGTTGCTGGACACCGGTTCTCGTCGATTCTTTGAGTATTATGCTGGCATTCTAAAAAAGTTTCAAAAACAAAAAGAGATAAATGTTTCTTATATATGCCTATTGAGACCCCAGATATTCATGTTGCATACATATTCGTACACTGATGTTGTATACACACCTGCTAGTGCACCCATTCATACCTGTATTTTAGATGCTAGGATGCTTGTGTGCATGCATACGATAGCCTTTGTAGATGTTATTTATTACTCACGAGTTGGCAACTCACCCCCGTTGTGCCACAGTCTTTTGCAGGTCCGCTCCGTCAGTTCAGTAGCGGCGGGCGCACTTGTTCTTTTGCCTCTTTTGCCTGGGCTCGAGATTTGCTCATAGGTGGGTTATGTTATTATTTTTGTACCACCTTGTATATTCTTTGTATCTAGTGCACTCCATCTACTGTTCTACCAGTATTATTGTATATTGACCTAGAGATGAGACTGTGAGGTTGTGGACTTTTATGCTGTATTTTGGGGTCGAGCTCACTTGAGTCGACATGATGTTTTTCTTATGCTTCATTATGATTATTTCGCATGTTGTTGCTTTACATTGCGTGGGATTTGTGACCGCCTTGTGGCGAAGAGCTAGCTCCCGCTTGAGGATGCCCTATTTTGTTGGATTCATATATATTTTTGTTGTACCCAGTTTGGGGGCCAGTATTTACAAAGGAGACTCTGCCGAAATTTTCGGAAAAATTGGTATTGTTTTTAAAAAGTGTTTTACATGACTTATTTGATAACTCGCTTTCAATTGATTGGGTTTTCTTCACTCTTTTGCTTAATTGGTTTTGTTTTCTGGGCTTTGGCTTACTTATTTTACGGACGTCTTTAGATGTTTCGTAAACTTAAGTGCCAGTCACGTTCCGTACCCTGCGGGTCGTGACAACCTTTATGAGACCCTCACGGCTCATAAAGTTGGAAAGCCTTAGGAGGCAAATCCGAACCTGACTCCTAAGCCATCGCTGTCCTACAAGGAGATCAAAATAGATTATCCGCAAAATGCATTTACTAAAAGGGACACGCCACCATGAAGCAAAATATGACTTTTATTCATGAATCAAAATGAATACAAAGTACAATTTATGAAAAAATAAAAAAAATATTCTCATTCAGGAGTATGTACAAAAGAAGAATAAAAATAAAAAATATACAATTCTTCAAGCCGGCGGACGATTTAATAGGTTTGCCAGTTCATCCTTTTTCCGTTGGGCCTCGGCTTCATGATTCATTATCGCTAAGAGACGGGCCTCCGCTTGAGACTGCTGGGCCTGGTACGAGGCAAGCCGACTTTCAAGCTTCTTTTCGGTAACTTTATGAGCTTCGACCATTTCACGAGTAAAAATGACGACTTTATCAATGGCTACCACCTCCTTGATAGCTTCTTAAAGCACCCGCCAAAGTTCATACGCCCGAGTGGTCTTGGCCGTAAGATTAGCTTGAAGTTCCCCCAGCGCAGTTGAAGCCAGCTTCCTCTCTGAAAATTTTCGGCTGAGCCTCTTCTCGCATGACATCATATTTGCGGTGCACCGTTCGATTAGCCCCCGCAAGCTCACCTTTGCAGCCACAACCTCTGAAGGAAGGCGCGTACATTCAAGACTACGCAAACAAGCGTCCACCCGACGACAAAACTCAACCCAGGCTTGTACCAATGTTTCACTATGATAAGCAGCAAGAAAGGGAAGAGAACTGTTGGCTTCGGCGGCAAATTCTTCGGCCGTGATCAAGCTACCAGCACGAAGGTCTTCGATCAGAGCTGACAAAGAGTGAAGGCTTAGCTTTTCCATCCGTTCAGAAGCACGTAGAGCATAGAGGTTGGGTGGCATGGCGATGCGAGATTCCAGCATGGTAAAAACTGGCAAAGCTGTTAAGATTTATAAACAATCAACGAGACTTGCAAGCAAAGAGCAAATGGAACAACGTCGAAACTTTACTTACCCACAGTCATGTAAGAAGGGTCCAAAATATCCCCAGGCCCGTCAAGAATCTCAACTGTATCGTCGGCTTCCATAACTACAGAAAACGTCAATATTGTTATACAAAATAATAATAATGCCGTAAAAAGAAGGCAAATAACACTAACCTTGCCCGGAAGATAGGACGATGCGTTGAGGGGATATTGCCTGCGGAGCGGCCATCTCTAGCAGATGCTAAAAAGACTTCCTGGGGGACAAGTCCGCGATGGACGCCGCCAATTCTCGTAGCTCTGAAAAGACAGAAAGGTTCAGATAATGAAGAGATCATTAAAACAAATGACAGAAGAATACCTTCGATGCTCCTCCCACTCTGGACTAGAGGGATAGCAGCTTCGGCGGCCTCCTCCATGCCCCCAGGCACATCATCGGGGACATGGGCCAGTATAACAACTTCCAATTGAGGAGCAGTGGCCATCATTGCAGGCTCCAATGAAAGGACGGTGGCCTCGACTACCTTTCCCATAGTCTCTGGGCCGTCCCCAGAAAGATCCATTGAATCCATGGCCAATGAAGATGCCACTTCCGGGAGAGCAAGCACCGGGGGAACGGAAATCACCAATGGGAGCTCCGTGGCAGGAAGAACAGCTGTATCGATCCCCTCCACACTTATTAGTGTCTCATCGGGGATATTTACGGAGTCCATAGTCAAGGCGCGACTCGAACTCAGATACTCTGCCATTGCCGAAGTCCCTGCAAAGTTTTCACGGAGATAAGAAGATATATATATATATATATATATATATATATATATATAAGCAGTGCAAAATACTACAAAAAGATATATAAGTATACCAATGCGCCAAGGAGCTTCTAGTATGGCTTTTTCAAGCCGGCGTTCCTTCTCAAGAATTCGTGCTCGCCGGGGTTCGAGGGTAGACTCGTGGCCACCAGTCCACAACGACAGCACATCTTCGGCATCGGCCGAGAAAGGCTGCTTAAGGGCTATCTCACCTCCCTCTTCTAAAGGACCTATAAATATCCGCCGTATCGATGGAGGATCTTCGTAGAAGATGATGGCAGGATAAAGCCTCTTCGGGATCCTCACATTTTCAGTCTCATCCTGGGAGCGTCTTATAGCCTCAGCCAATTGTGCGGCTTCCTCGGCAGATGAACCTGGAAAAAGAAGACCACTATCTGGCTCTTGCATAGCTATTGGTTCATCTTGAAAGATAGGCTCGGATTCCACTAAAAAGTCGAGCAGATTGATGACCGTCTTCTTTTCCTCTTTGACCCAGAACTAACACCAGAAGACGATCGGTTCTTTCCCCTCGGTGCTTTGCTGCGACGTTGACCCACTTCGTCTTTAGTATCCTCTCTCAGCGGTGCTACCGATGAGGACACTGCTATCGCTGATGCCGCAGCCGAAAAAACTGCTACCGGCGCCTTATCAGAAGCCCTCGCTTGAGCTCTAGTGCGCGTCGGCAACCCAAAAGTAGGAGGAGTCAGGCCCGCATCCACCGCATCAGGAATAAGTAAGGCGCCAGTCCCCTTCAAGGGAGGGCGAACCATTACCCGCGGTCGCGGCGGGATTCCCGTAGCCTGGAGCAGGGCGGGAGCCCTAAGCCCAAAAAGTATCCTCCTCTCCCCAGCAATGATTGGACTAACCCGGTGGCGATACCAACCCGTGAAAGCCCCCACGCACCTCAGAATGTGGTCGGCCTCAGGGATCATAAAATGAGAACCGGTGTTCAGCCTCATGAAATGGTGGGTGGCGTCACGAACAACTTCTAAAGAAGAGCTAGGCTCCACCATGAATGCTTCAAAAGGAACACCCTGGTCATAACCCAATTGCCGGGCAAAGCGGTGTGTATTCTACCGCATGAAAAGAGACGCATCGTTTCGATGGAACACCAGATAACCGGGTCTAATCGAATACAAGTGCATGGCTTCCTTGGGCTTCAAGGAGGGTGCTCCCTCTTTCGATAAATCAAACAACTGTTGAACAGGTCCCGAGGGAGCAGAGATGATTCGATCATTAAGTACCATTCCACCTTCGTTGGCATACGGATTAAGCAGCACTCGAAGAGCCCCTAATTGAGTCGGGTCAGGAGCAGAAGCGTCCACAACCCTCATGAGCCGCGGAAAGGTATAGGCATCATAAAAGCTGGGTCTCTGATGCACGACAAATGCCCCTAGCACGTGCATCTCAATCCATGACATAAAGTAATGAAGAGAGAAACTCACTACGTTCATGTCTGGGGTTGAGGTATTAGCTGCAGTGCTTAGCCCATGGTACAGATGCGATAGCCCTGCAATGCCCACGGCTAGTCGCGTCCCTTTGATGATGCGATGAGCAGGGTAAATGACCGAGGCTCATATGAATCGACGGTGCGTTGGAATGACAAACCATCTGAGCCAAACGCTGATAAAGCCGATGAAGAAAGTTTCTTCATCCATGCCAGGAGCTGCGATCGACTCGAAAGGTACAGCTGACAAGACTGGAATGTAGAATTGGGGCAAATCCTCTTCTCTAGCCGGTAGCCTATTTAAACCATACCCGAAGGGGTCGTTGATATTCACGAACTTCGGAGCCGCCTTTGATAGAACGTCTCCACGAAGGAAGCAGGCGATAAAGCTCTTAAAAGTGACGCCCTGTTCTTCTGACTCCGTGAACAGCTTCTTAAAAATCCCCAGCGTCTTGATTAGACTCGGGTACTTGTGGCGGACGACATTTTCAGTCGACAAGCCGTCAAGCATAGCAGGCATAGTCTCGAAGGCATACTCGTCAGAGGGCAACAATTCTTCGTAAGGCGCTCCCCTGATCGGTAAACCCGAGATCTCGTGAAACTCTTCCAAAGAGATCGAAACTTCGCGGTCCCCTAACAAGAAAGTATTAGTGGGAAGATTCCACTGATTTAGGAAAGCTTTGACCCACCATACATGGGGAGATTGATAATGGAAGAGGGATGCATACACCGCCTGGTAAAGCCCGACCCTCTGCAGTCGCGTACGATGAGCGGACAAGATGTAACGAGTCCAGAGAAGGTAGTCCGTGGGATGGCGAGGGGTAAGCCCTATCTTGTAAACTTGTCCCCAAGGCTGGGCTTCACCTTGGCAGATACGACACCCCAAGATGTCTATGGCCGGCACAAGCTGATTTGGTATCCTAGTTGTCGACGGTTCTAGCCGGCCGGTAGGGGTCCAATTTGCCACCTCTACAGCAAAAGCAGTCCGCGGACGGTCCATCGGCAAGAATGGGCGGATAGGCTCTGTTGGTACCTCGCAAAGAAAGTTTCGACGACCGCGGATGATATGACCGTACCAGGTCCCCCATAAAAGTAAATTGGCGCAATCAGGGTCATGAGTCCTGATCATCGCCATCACTTCTTAATCCGACGGTGATTAAAAAAAGCCGCCTCCGAGTGAGTAAAGGGAAAGTATGGAAGAGAAGCCATTGTTCCTGAAATAAAAGAAGGGAAAACTGTTAGTGAAGCCCACACGCATATATATGTGTGTGTGTGTGTGTGTGTGTGTGTGTGTAAGAAGACAGTGGAAGAAAGCGACAAACAACTTATTTTATGGGACCATTGGTTACAAAACACATGGGCCCCAAAAAATCAATATGGCGGCTCACTAATAATGAGGCTGGGCAATCATCATGAGAACAAAAGAAAGATTCTTAATAAATTCAAATGACTCTACACATTCCCCCAAGGAGAAAACCCATTACAGGAATTCTGTGCAAATCGAGAAGGATCTCTGCAAGAACAACTCAGGGTGAAAAATCCCAAGAAGTTTTCTTTTAAGAACTAAGTTCTTTGGAATTAAATTCCCTTTGAACAAAGGAATTAAATTCCCAGAAAACTTTTTCAGAGCTAAGCTCTTTGAAATGGAATTAAATTCCAGGGGGAGGACAACTATCATCATCGATCCCTTAAGATCAGAGAAACCCTAGCAAAAGGGGTTTATTATTTAAAGATTGGACATTTTTAAAGAACTTGGAAAGATGGGTTTTTGTTAGAGGAAAAAACCCTTGGTGTGGATTTAAAATCCAAAGAAAATTTCTACAAAAAGTTCCTCGGCCGTTCAAGATCCTTAGCTAAAAAGGGAAATTTTTTGTTGACAGAGTTAAACTCTAAAAATTTTTTGGAAAAGAGAACTGAGCTCTGAGAAAGAGAATTAAATTCTCAAAGGAAAATGAACAAGGAAGAAGATAAAAGAGTGGAGGCGCTTCTGAAGAGACCCCTGCATTTATAGGATATGATGGGAAACGGTTCATCTACCCCCTTCCCTAGGCAGATCCAACGGCCACAAAAGTTACAGCTTGCACTCATGTGCAAACACGTGAGAACAACGCTGTGGGGGCATTTGTTCCCTCATAAAATACAAGGAAAAACCCTAATGGGGGATCGCGTGCACACACGTGATAAGGGGTCATATGCCGACACGTGATGGCTTCCTGAGGGCTCTGAAATGATAAGAATTGAATCCTAATCAAATGGGTTCACGTTCCCACACGTGATGGGCCTTTAAACCCACTGAAAAGAATCAAAGGTATAATAAAACAACAAAGAAAAACCCCAATGGGGCATCACGGGCTGACACGTGACCAAGGGTCACGTGCTGACATGTGACCAAGGGTCACGTGCTGACACGTGATAAGTTCCTGAGTTCTTCAAAATAACAGAATTAAATTCTGGTTAAATACTTAATCCGTGGGTCACATGCCACCACATGATGGGGTCTTTAAAAAACTCTCTGAGTTAAAGGAAAGAAAGCTCTAATGGGGCATCACGTGCCCACACGTGACATGGGATCACGTGCCAACACGTGATAGCTTCCTAAAGATCTCTGAACTAATAGAATTGAATTCTAATTAAATGGTCAATCAATGGGGTCACGTGCTAACACGTGATAGGCTCTTAAACCTTCTGAACTAATAGAATCAAATTCTAATTAAGGGAAATCAAAAACCCTAGTTGGAAAAATATTTCCTTAGATCTTTCCAAACAAAAAGA
This sequence comes from Agapanthus africanus, assembly GCA_030015575.1. Taxonomy (NCBI): domain Eukaryota; kingdom Viridiplantae; phylum Streptophyta; class Magnoliopsida; order Asparagales; family Amaryllidaceae; genus Agapanthus; species Agapanthus africanus. The sequence goes on from CM057351.1 coordinate 354,905,450, forward strand.
TTGCGCTCTGTAAAGTGGAGCAACGTTGGATTAAAAATCCAATGGTGATTAAAAATCACCAATTTATAGAAAGATTCTATATAAGGAAATATTTCCCTGAAATTTGCCAGGAATAAAAAATAAAATATTTTTTGGATTAAAAATCCAATGGTGAATAAAATTCACCGAGTGATCTAAAAGATCATGTTGGTTACAAAATCAATTAAAATATTTCAATGAAAAATTGACTAAAGAAAATGATTCTTTTCTTTCTCCTATAAATAGGAGCCAAGAAGAAAAAAAAGGAAAAAGATACAACAACAACAGAGAGAGAATACAAAAGAAAAGAGAATTTAATTCTCCAGAGAGAAAAGAAGACTTCTTTAAAAAAGAAAGAAATCCTAGGTGAGAGATCATCCTATAAGCTCCCACAAAAGAAAAAAATGGAATTTAATTCTCAAACTAAGAGTTTAACTCTTCTGAATAAGAACTTAGTTCTTCCTCTGGTTGAAGATCTGCAGAAGCGGATCTCCCCATAAGTTAAGAATTTAATTCTCATCGGGGAGATTCTGTCATGCAGATCTAAAATCTAAGGGAGGACCTAAGTTCGGAGAATTTTATTCTCCCAAAAAGCACATAGGAATTTAATTGCTCCAAAAAAATAGGGTTTAACCCTTAATACAAGAGCTTAGTTCTTCTTCATAGTTGAACATCTGCAGAAGAAGATCTCCCCATAAGTTGAGAATTTAATTCTCATCGGGATATTCTGCCATGCAGATCCAAAACTTAGAGGGAGAGTTGGGTTTAAAGAATTTAATTCTTCCAAATACATAGGAATTTAATTCCTCTATATAAAATTAGGGTTTAACCCTACAAAAGAATTTAATTCTTAAAAAAGGGATCTAACTCCCCATGCACGTAAAAGAAATCAGTACCCAACCTGATCACGTGGTTACACGTGACCCTTGGATAAATTCTTCAAAATAAAAAGAACAAAGCCAAGGCAGAACAGACTTCAGGCGCCCTCACGTGTCCCCACGTGACCCCTGACAAACACCTCTTTAAAAAAGAGAAGATGGAAAGAACTGAAGGATTAAAATCCAATGCATGAGCGCCTAGCAAATCCTGTTAATATCCAGGACATGGGAATCCATCACGTGCCCACACGTGATGGCCGTGAAGACTAAAAGTATTTAACATTTATTTGAATATTCTGAGAATAAAATAAAGGAAGCTTGGCCCAATTCTAGGGCACTTCGCGTGTCCTCACGTGAGCGCCTCATTTTTCTAGTGTTTAACACTATTTTAAGCACTTCATCCCTAGTGTTTAACACTATTTTAAATGCATCACGTGGGAACACGTGATCGCCAGATATATGCTAGTGTTTAACACTATATGCAAAACAGTCTTAGCCCAAATTGACTAAGTCTTCCAGAGGCAAGACTCCTCTTTTGACTGAGCCTCAAATACACCCTTGTCTTCTAAGATTGATCATCTCATATAGCATATGAGTGCTCAGCACTCAATAAAAGACAAAATATGATCAGAACCCAGACCCATGCTTAGCATTGCTAAATAATGGGGGGCCGAGCCCAGACAAATATTCAACAGTCCAAACAAAGGTCCAATATTTTAAACCTAATTAGACTTAGCCCAACTTGGCCATAAGTTCTCAATTCAGATTTAACTGAGCCCATGTGCTCATAATCTAATTAATTGATCTTAGTCCCAAATTGAACTACAGATTTCCCAATCAACATTGGTTCAAGGGTAAACCTCTTCACTCCTTTAATATTTGTCGTTGTAATCCTTCAACGTCTTCAGAGAGGTGACGAGTCCCGATAACCAATCATTCCATGGACTGTGGGGTCCTTAAGCCCATGGACTATTATGTCCTTAACCTTGGACTGTGGGGTCTTTAAACCCATGGACTATGATGTCCTTAACCTTGGACCGCAATGTCCCTAAACTAAACAATAGAGCCCAAATGCTCTTCTGTCGGATCTAAACGATCCCGTTAAGTAGATCTTAGTCTGAAATTAGACTAACGTATCCTTAACATACGTTTAAGTTGATCTTAGTCTCAAATGAGACTAACGTATCCTTAAACCCAACCCCAAACCCAAATCTAAGAAAATACGGATTTGGACTAATCCACGCCCTACGGGCGACAACATAAATTAGTCTCCGTATACAATCTACTGGAAACCAAAAACAAAACAAACATACACGACACGAAGTGACCGTTTGGAAAAGGAGAAAGTGGCTACCGCGTTGCGGTAGCATAATTAACTGCAGGGGCTTGCGCCTGCAGGGAAGAGCGTCCCCACAATAAAATAAACCCCTCACAATGAGGGGGAATCTGACGAAATCTGCTATATCGTCCGCATCCGTTTAAACCTTCGATACATGCTGTCATAAATCAACTTGGTATCTTCGGAGAGGTGGACGGATAACACCAAATAGCATCTGTCCTCAGAATTCAGGCCCTGGCGTCCCAACATCCCGGTCGCGTCTTCCGGCGGGGAACAATGTCCTTAAACTAAAAACCCTATGGACTATGATGTTCTTAAACTACGGACTATGATGTCCTTAAATATGGACTATGATGTCCTTAAACTCCATGGACTATGATGTTCTTAAACCCTATGGACCGCAATGTTCTTAAACTAAACCCCTTGTACTATGATGTCCTTAAACACGGACTATGATGTCCTTAAACAATGGACCGCAACGTCCCTTAACTAATAACGGTCCGCAACGTCCTTAAACTAAAATTATAGGGCCCAAACGCTCTTTCGTTGGATCTAAATGATCCTAAAACCTTGTTAAGTAGATCTTAGTTTAAAATTAGACTAACGTATCCTTAACAAACATTTAAGTTGATCTTAATCTCAAATGAAATTAACGATCCTTAAATCAACCAAACCCAGATCTAAGAAAATACGGATTTGGACTAATCCCCGCCCTCCGGGCGACCACACAAATTAGTCTCCGTATATAATCCACGGGCAACCAAAAATAAAACAAACGCACATGACAGGAAGTGAACATCTGGAGAAGGAGAAAGTGGTTACCGCGATGCGGTAGCGTAATTAACTGCAGAGGCTTGCTCCTGCAGGGAAGAGCGTCCCCACAATCAAAAAAACCCTCTCAAATGAGGGGGAATCTGACGATATCTGCTACGACGGCCGCATCTGTCCAAACCTCCGATACACGGTGCCATAAATCAACTTGGCATCTTCGGAGAGGTGGAAGGATAAAACAAAATAGCATCTGCCCCCAAAATTCAGGCCAGACGTCCCAAACGTCCCGGTCGCGTCTTTCGGCGGTAAACAGTTACCCAGCGAGTATCCGCGTACGCTACGTGATTGCGACGGACTTTTGATCCACATCAAAATTCCGTGGCAACCGATCAAATGAGACTAAATTGCTAGATTTATAAAATTCAAACTAGTTATCACATAACTAATTATTTTGGATTCCAAATATTGTATCACAATCACAGATAACTAGACGATGTTACACTTTTTGATCGAATAAACAAACACCCAAAATTTCCCAAAGAGCTCAACACTTGGGCGGAGTTTAAAAAGTACCCAGAACATGCCACAGCCCCTATGAACCATCCGTAGAAGGGCCGACCCATGCCTCACTCATGTCGCCGCGGATCTGCCGCAAACCCTAGGGTATGACCGTGGTTCCGCGGTCCAAAAAGTCAAGTTTGGGTATCGTTCTTCTAGAGGGTCCACAGAATCGCTTGCATGATTTTCTGAAGATTTTAAACTTGGAAAAATCCAACTCTTGGAAAATTTCCAGCGAGGGAAAATATGAGTTATTGATATCCGTTCGAACTTTTTAACGTCGTTTAAATAACCCGAAACAATGTTAAAATTACGAATACGAAACACTCCGAATTGCCTTTGCACTAAGATAACATCACATGCAATTTTAGTAAAAACAAGCAACACCTGAAATACCAAAACCCAGAGACTGGAACACCCTAAAAAATTCAACCCAGAACTCCATTAGAAAACCGAGCTGGCCGGATTTTCTTGACTTGTGGCCGGCCATTTTCCGGCGAGGGGGGTTAAATTTCCTATCGTGTTCATGTTACATCTCATATAACATTCTGCAGTTGCTTAAAAATTTTTTAGAAGCCATTTAAAAATCGACAGAAACTAGGTTTCATTGTTTCAAGTTTCGGAGTAGTTTCGGTTCCGTAATCTAACAAACATCGTCTAATTCTCTAGCTTGGCTCTGATACCACTGCAGGGGTCCCTAAGGTGGCAGCAAGGTTTCGGGAGGCATCGTCCATGCCAATTTCAACAATTTGCCGTACTAAAGAACCCTAATCTAGAATCTTAACTAGAGAATTATACGAATCATGAATGCAAACAACTTTACATCTAAGTGAATGAGGAATACAACCTTTGTAGACCGGTCCTTCACTTCTAAAGCTCTGTGTAGTATTTCCTTCGCTCCAAGTAGTGAACACCCAAACTCTAGTAAGGGTTCACATGAAGAAATAAACAAGCTTGCTCGAAGTCTTCGAGGCCGAAGATGATCTACGTCGAGGAGACTCAAGCTCATGCTACATCTTCACTAATGGTAGATTAGTGAAGCAAACACTCTAAACTAAATAACTAATATAGTAGAGAATGATGAATTAGGAATTGGGCTCACTTTAGATTAATTTTTCTCACAATATTTCATCACCTTGAGAAAAGCTAGAAAGCTTTCTCATGAGGAAGAAGAAGATGAAGTGGAGATGAGAATGAAAACTCATGAGGTGAGAATAGCAACCATGGGTGAGTTAGTGCCATACACTAACTCATGTAGAGACTAAACTATAGCTAACAATAATGGTTAGGTTAATAAATATCTGCAAGTAAAACAAACTTAGTAGACTAAGTCAATAGTTAGCATAAGCTTCTCCAAGCTTCTAGTCATGACATAATTCCACCAATTTGTGATTTACTTTGATAAATAAAAACCCCAGGATTATCATAAGCATGGTGTGAGTCTCATACACCCAAGAAGCATGTGGAATCAAGCATGACACAAAATAATGTACATTAATATATATCACATATATACTATATGACACAAGTGAGAAAAAGAAATGTTTAAGTGAGCTAATATTATTTAATGTAATTCAATATATCAAATATTTAATTATACATTAAATTATCAAATCAACACTTGATTTAATAATCCGGTTATATCACATACAACCGACTAATATCAAATGTAACAACCTATCGAATCAACACTTGATCCGATAACCCGGTTATATCATATATAACCGATCGATATCACATATCGCGAGAATAGAATGCGATATCACATATGCACATTAATCTCTGTCCCGCACATATCACATATGTTCTCCTACTTCGTTTTGCATGAACCAGGAAACCTCTGTGTAGGACTCTAAAGACTCGTCAATACGCCGGCAGTAGGTGATGATCATATCAAACACCCACAAGCCGCAAGCGGTCTGCTAAACGTAACGGCCACCCGGGATTGAGCGATCAGAAGATCAACAAGCAAGCCTGCTCATACTCCTGCGAATCCAATCAGTAACACTACCGTACAGTCCGGTCTCTTCGTCAGATATGTCGTATATCACAGCCTGGGGGTGGTATAACGTCAGACCCCAATAGCCTGATAAGTCATGCCGATGCAAGGTCCATAACAGTTCGAGAAAATACTAATAACACTTACGAATAAATCTCAGCAACTCTGGCCAGGGATTTCCTGTTATGGCCAATCGAGCATAGCGCAACATCAACCCCCAATACCGGGAGAGACGAATCCCCTCCTATCGCTCATTTCCTCCATGTGACTCGGGACTGTATCCAAAAACCACCGTTTTGCACGATCTCTTGAACGTGGTAATGTGGAAATCAAAGTACAATGGGAATCACACAAGACTCTATGACGATCTCGGGTCGACAGACTAACCTGTACCAGTGTCACCAGAGAACTGCTATCTGACGATAGGTATAATACCATCTAGGAGTTCTCGGTGAGTCCGTTCAGTGTACCCAGTCTCCACTGAGTACCCGTATACCTTCTCTAATGTTAAACACCAATGGATGTGGGATCATCCATTGCCCATCATATGGGTCGAGAAGCATATACGCTAGTCTACTCTGGAATATCGATGCCCTGTCTCGATACTCCTATGACTGGGAACATTTGAAGAAGGTACTTACTGACTACTTCTGCCCCACTAGTATGATCTGCATCATAATCCTGGTAGTCAAGTACTCATCCTAAGGGCTTTATCAACTTGTAATAGAGAGACAATAAGTGTACATGTTGAGATAAAGAGCAACCAGATAGCATACTATCATGTCGAGCAAGAAAGTCCTCCCTATATATGTCTAAGCATCCACTATAATATACATCACATGTATAATAATGGCCTCTAGGGCATACATATAACTAACACTTCCTACGAGGCAGAGATCGAGAGCAACATCTTCTTCCTCTTGTAATCTAAACTCGAAGGTTTTGTAATTGTGAAGTTGATTAATAAAGGTAGATCATTAGATTAATTATTCAGCATTTAATTTCTGTAGTTACATTATGATCTCTATCCGTTCTTCTTCTTCTATCTCCATCATGCGCGAGTAATTCTCCGCTTGATAGGGTTCGTAGGATTAGGGTAGAACAATGGATGAGAAAATATTTTAACTTCTTTTAAGTCTTATGAAGTTTATAAACTTTAGCAAAATAATTGTTAACATCCTAATCGGGCGCGCTACTAATTTATTGCTAGTCTCGACCGCAATTTGAGATCAGATTAACAATTGTTTTATTAAGGGCTAGACATGAATGGAGATCAATGAAGGGACAAGGGTCAATAGTGGGGAAACTCTAGTTTCTTCCAAGAACCCTAATCCTCATTCATCACTATCTATCTAGTTTTAAATCTATCAAAAGATAAAAGGAGTCATCTTTATTAGTCATCCTTGACTACTAAATCCTAACGAACCCTACAAGCCCTCTTCTTTATATATCCTACATCTGTATTTATCATAGATCTAGAATCTATTCTCCCTATTCTTTTATTCTAATCAACTCGTCCAAAGCAAGATTAAAAGTTCCATGCATCCCTGAGGACAACCAGTACTCATCTCGGCTAGCTACACGCGACACCGTTATTGATTGCCGTTACTACACACTCTTTCAAAGAATCAATCAGCCGCCCTTATCACTCGCTGTCGGGCGGCGGCGAGGGATCCCGAGGTGCGCATCGGGAACACACGTGATGCGCCCTTCGTTTTGAAGAGTCTGGACGAGCTTTCCGAAATTCAGACTCGATTCCACATCCCCTCCAGCTACTCACTCCGTTTAGCTAGAGAGGGTGAACGGGTAGACCAGGTGCAGGGCAAGAAGATTGCCTTGTATTTGGAAGCATTCCGAGCAGGAATATGTCTGACCTTCCCAACCGAGATTTGTGGGGTGCTTTGTTGCTTCCGTCTTGCCCCGGGCCAGCTAGCGCCGAACTCATGGAGAATCCTCCTCAGGTTTCTGGTCCGGCTAAAACTTGATCAGATCCCCTTCAGTTTGACCATCCTTGTGTCTTTCCTTTGTTATAAAAATCACCCTGGCACCAACAAGTAAGAGCCGAGCTAGGTGTATTTTTCGTATAAAAAGCGTAAGGGTGAGGCGGCCGGGTCGGGGGTAGTAGTCGTCCCTTCTTCCATCCACGAATGGAAGGAGAAGTTTGTATTCGTCGGGCCACCTGAATGCGGGGATGAGCATGTGCCTACATAGTGGCACAGAGCCGACTGCCCGAGGGCAAAGTAGTCGACTTCCCCCGAGGCGAGGGTGGTGTCCCAGTAGGAACCAATCCACCTGGCGGATGTTCTGCTATCCGAGCAGGGACTGAGCTGGGCTAGGCTTAGTCCTGCGCGTTTTTTGGGTAAGTTAGGTCCTTCGACGGCCTGTTTAGACTTCTTTCGCCTTTTCAGTGTCGCTAACTCTCTTTTGTTTGTGTGTTCGTTTTTGCAGAGCTCATGTATCGATCGAAGATCCTAGCCGCCATGGCCGCCTAGAACCAAGGAAGGAAGGTCGGGGGCGCAAGCTTGTACCGACCCGGTCCGAGCTCGGCCCCGAGGCCAACTCCACTGTCCAAGCCTTCCGCCGCTCCTTGAGCCCTAGAAGAATTCCGTGGGGGGTCATAAGCACGCGTGTGACCCGGTGCCCCGGGCAAGAGAGGAGGAGGTGGCTGAGCCCGCCGAAATCCCCTCAAAAGGCTGAAGCGGACGGTCTCTCGGCCACCTTCTACCGGGATCCCTATGCAGGAGAACGACTTCTGCATTGAGGTGCCCTCGGGGTTCTCCGTCGCCAACAGCTTGCTTTTAGACATGGAGCAGGCAGCCGGGGGCAAGATTCCCCGGGGGACCATGAAGGCCCAGGTGGCCGCCATAGCGCAGGAGGCGGTTCAGGTCGGTACTTGACTTTTCTTAAAATTTCTTAAGTCTTGTTTCCTCGGTTTGAGCTTTCTATCCCGTTTGCTGCTTTCCTCAGGTCTTTCATCACTGCGTTCTCCTCGTCGCCATGGAATCTGAGGAGGTAGCCCCGGCCATGAAAAAGGCAGGCGGATCCTCCTCGCGGAAGGAGGAACTCCGCCTCCAACTGTGGCAGGCGAAGGAGAAGGCAGATCTCCTCGACACTCGACTGGTCGCCGAGGGGCTGATGAACTCCAAGCTGAAGGAGTCTCATCGGCTCCTGGATGAGTCCAACCGGGCTATCCAGGCCAAGTTGGAGGAGGTGAACAGCCTCTATAACTTGATGAAGAAGTTGAAGGATGTCCTTAAGAGGGATGCCCGGGTGGCTATGGACGTGGTGAAGCTCACCGAGAGCCGGGCGGTGAAGGCCATGGAGGGATACAAGGAGTCCGACCAATTTTACGCTGATCTCGCCGAATCCGCGGCCGTCGTGTGGCACAGCGCCCTAGACGCCATCAAGGAGTCTATGCCGGGGTTCGATGAAAGCGAGCTCTGCGCTAAGTACCTTCTGACCGAGGAAGCGCCGCAAGGGGAAATCGCCAAGGTGGAAGTTGCTGGCGAGGCTGTCGGTGGAAGCGCCGACTCTGAGGTCGCAGTTTTGGTCCCTAATGGCGGCCTCGAGCAAGGTGAGATCTCGGCCGAGCGGGCGGCTTGAGCTTTCCTCCCTTGAAATTTTTTTTCTTTTGAAATAACCCTGTTCACCGCCGAAAACGGGGATAAACCGGGATGGATCGTCCTACCTGAATTTGGGGGCAGATGCTATTTAGGTTTATCCGTCCACCTATCCGAAGCTGCCAAGTTGATTTATGGCACCATATATCAGAGGTTTGGACGGATGCGGCCATTATAGCAGACTTTTTCAGATCCCCCCTCGTTTATACGAGGGGTTTTTGATTGTGGGGATGCTCTTCCCTGCAGGTGCAAGCCCCTGCAGTTAATTAAATTACCACATCGCGATAACCACTTTCTCCTGCTCCGGAAGTTCACTTCGTGCCGTGTGTGTTTTTGTTTGTTTAGGTTGCCCGTGGATTGTATACGGAGACTAATTTATGTTGTCGCCCGTAGGGCGTGGATTAGTCCAAATCCGTATATCTTAGATTTGGGTTTTTTTTATTTAAGGACCATTAATCTATTTTGATATTAAGATCGACTTAAATGTATGTGAGTATTTGGGGCTTGATTTGTTTTTCTTAAGGATACATTAGTCCAATTTGAGACTAAGATCCACTTCACGAGGTTTCAGGATAATTTTTATTTCAGATCCAACAAAAGAGCATTTGGGCTCTATTGTTTTAGTTGAAGGACGTTTCGGTCCATTATCGCCATTTTAGAGGCGAATATTAGTTTAGGGACATTTCGGTCCATTATTGCCGTTTTGGAAGCGAATATTAGGTTAAGGACATTTCGGTCCATTATCACCATTTTGGAGGAGAATATTAGTTTAGGGACTTCTCGGTCCTTTATCGCCATTTTGGAGACGAATATTAGTTTAGGGACTTCTCGGTCCATTGTTAGTTTATGGACGTAATGGTCCATTATGTTCATCTTGTGCGCACGTGTATTTGTTACGTGACGGAATGAACAAGGGTGATATGGAATGCACCCAGTATAGGGTGCGGTCTGATTTGAGGTGTGCATGTCGGTTTGGACGGTTTGGGAATGTACTGAAGAATTGTTGGTTATCGGGACCCGCCATCTCTCTGAAGACGTTGAAGAATTAGAACGACGTATATCAGAGGTGTGGAGAGATGTACTCTTAATCCAAATCCTGTATTTGAGGAAAAAAAGGGGATGCTGTGGACCTAAGAGTCATTAGTCATTTTTGAGACTAATATTATCTTAGGAGATATGGGATGAATATCATTTGGATATCATCAGTTGAAGGATTATTAGTCATGTTTGGGACTAAGCTCAGTTTGGGGAATCATGAGCACAGGGGGCTCGGTTGATCGGAAATCGAAAAGGTTTTGACCTTGGGAAAACTTAGCTAATTTGGGCTAGGTCTGGGTCTCCATAGTTACCCAACATTGCTAAGTACTGGTATATGCAGTACTCATGTGCATCCCACGTGAGACGCTGGATCCATGTTAAACACTGAACTCTGGAGGCGCTCACGTGTGAACACGTGAAGCACTCTAAATATGGGCGCTACTCTTTGGGGTTTTATTCCCCTTTTTTTTGTATAAGTGCTAAGCACTTGGTTCTTATGGCGCTCACGTGTGAAACACGTGAGGCGTCCCAAATATGGGCACTGCCTTTTGGGTTTTATTCCTTCTTTTTATATAAGTGATAAGCACTTGATTAGGGCTCTCATGGAAAACACGCGACTGCCTTACGAAGTGCCTCTTGTTTTTCTTTTAAGCACTCGCATATGAAACACGTGAGGCAGTCTGGGCCGTTCTTGTTGTTCCTTAGAGGCACTCATGTGGAAAACACATGAGGTCTCATTATAGTGTTAAGAACTAATGAATCCCCAGGCTTTCCTTCTGTTTTCTTAGAGATCTTGATCTCTTATTAATGACATTTCTAGTCATTCGGATTTAGGTTTGAAAGGTCTTAGATTATTATCATCGTCTGGACTGAGGAATCAAGTTCTCCTCTCGTTTTTACAAGAATCAAATTCTTTATATAGGGTTAAACCCTTGTTTTCAGAAGAATTAAATTCCCATATGTTTTTATAAGAATTAAATTCTTTAAACTCGGCTCTTTCCCCTAGGTTTTAAATCTGCAGAACAGAATCTCCCCGATGAGAATTAAATTCTCAACTTATGGGAAGATCTGCTTCTGCAAATCTCAACCAGAGGAAGAACTGGGTTCTTATATGAAGGGTTAAACCTTTAAAGAGGCAAAGAAGAGATAGAACAATCTCTGTGTTTTTTCTTTTTACCTAGTGTGTTATGACGAAACAAGTCTTCACCGAGAATTAAATTCTCTTTTTTATGTCTCTCTTTATATCTCGTCCCTTTTCTCTTGTTCTCTCTCTCTCCCACCCCTGTGTGATACTTGAAGTCTCGGGTCCTTTATATAGTGGAAGCAAGTTGTTAATTAGTTTTGAGAAAATCTCTCATTGAGAGATTCCAATTGATTTGGGGAATTTTACCCACCGTTGGATTTTTGATCTAAGGACTTCTGTTTTACAGAAGATTGTTCTTGTTTTTAACAAGATTAGGGATATTCTCTCATATATAGAATAAAATTCTATCGAGCGGTAACATTTCAATCACAATTGGATTTTTAATCCAAGGATGCTCAGTTTAACAGAGTATAATCTTTCTCTGTTTAGAAAGATATATAAAAAATATTTTGGATCTTTGATCCACTAACTCTCTGTTTAACAGAAAATATTCTTCCCAATATAATTTAATTCTATGTTTGATCACCGTTGGATCCTTGATCCAACGGTTCATTAAGTAGAATTTAATTCTACGTAAGGAAGTGTCCTCACGTGTTAGCATGTGGGGACTTAGTTCGGCCCCTTAGTTGTTTGGTTGTAACGTCTATATGGTTTGCATACAGGCGCTCACGTGTTATCACGTGAGGCTTTGTTTAGCCTATCTGTTGTTTGATTGCAGCGTCTATATACTTTGCATATAGGCGCTTACGTGTTTAACATGTGAGGCTTATTTAGCATATCAGTAGTTTAGTTACAACGCCTATATGCTTTGCATATAAGCGCTCACGTGTTTAACACGTGAGGATTTTTTAGCCTATCAGTTGGTTAAATGCAGCGCCTATATGTTTTGCATATAGGCGCTCACGTGTTTAACACGTGAGACTCGAGTAGTGGGGAGTTTCCCCCTTTCTTACTTTCCCCCTTTTTATGAAGGAATAAATGCCCCCCAGCGTTGCTCTCACGTGGTTTGCACGTGAGTGCAACGCTGTCCACTCTTACAGCCGTTGGATTTGCCTAGGAGAACGGAAAGATGAACCTCTCCCCATCATATCTTATTAATGCAGGGGCTTAGCCCTTGAGACGACCACTGTTTTTTCATCTCCTTCCTTGCTTATTTTCTTCGAGAATTTAATTCGATTTTTCAGAGCTTAGTTCTCTATCCGCAGAACTCCATAGTTAAACTCTTTAAAAACTCCTCCTTTGGTAAGGATTATGAACGGAACCCGTTTTTGTTCTTGTCTTGAATTTTAAATCTATCAACAAAGCTTTGCTCTTTTTTCTTGGAACGATTTATCGGAGATCCAAAAAGACATTTTCTTTTCTGTAGTAAACCCTAAGGTCTTGAGGATCGTGAGTTCTCCTCTCATCTTTGAGGGTCTCTGGAATTTAATTCCATCTCCTTCGTTTCCCCATCGTGAGGGTTTCTGGGATTTAATCTCATTATTAAAGGAATTAAAGCTTAGCTTTGAAAGACTCGTAGGTTTTTTGGGAAATTTATTCCCTAGCGTTCTTGAGCATACATATTTTTATTATTATATTTTTCTTTTTAGGGTTTTAATACCCTTTTCATAGATTTTAAATCTGTTGGGTATTTTAATATAACTCGTTTTTCGAGAATGTTAGGAGTTGTTTAAACTCCACTGTTTATTTAATGAGAATCCTTTTGGATTCTCACAATGATTATCTAGCATCATCATTGGTGAGCCGTCATTTTGATTTTGTAGGGCCTACTGGCTTTGTAGTCAGTGGTCCCCAGAAACAAGCACATATATATATTTTTCATTAATGGGTCCACTCCCTTTTTTTAAGGTACGATCGTATCACTTCCCTACTTCCCTTTCACACGCTCGGAGGCTGCTTTCCCACAGTCGCCATCAGACGAGAAAGTTATGGCGATGATTTGGACACATGACAAGGATAATACGAGCCTTCTCTTATAGGAGGTTTGGTACGGTCACATAATCAGGGGCCGCTGTATCTTTACCTGCAAGTACCAACCGAACCCATCCACTCAATGTCATTGATGGAGCGCCCGCGGACTGCTTATGCGGTGGAGGCAACTAATTGGACCCCCACAGGCCAGCTTAAACCGTCAACGACCGGGATACCCAATCAACCCCTGATGACCATTGATATTTTGGGACGCCGTATATGTTTGGGTGAAGCTCGATCCTGGGGGCAGGTGTATAAGGTAGGCGTTACCCCGCACCATCCAGTGGGCTACCTTCCTTGGGCCCGATACATTCTCTCCTCCCACCGCGCACGACTGCAAAAGGTCGGGTTATACCAAGCAGTATATGCATCACTATTCTACAATCACACTCCCACGTCTGGTGGGTCAAGGCCTTCTTGAATCAATGGAATCTTCCCACGAACAAGTTCTTGCTAGGGGATCGTGATGTCTCGATCTCGCTGGAGGAGTTTCATGAAATTTCAGGGTTGCCGATCAGAGGAGGGCATTACGAAGAGTTACTGCCTCCTGATGAGTACATATTTGCCACGGTGCCAACTATGCTTGAGGGCTTGACGACCGAAAATGCTATTCGGCACAAGCATCCAAGTCTGATCAAAGCCTTGGGCATCTTTGAGAAACTATTCGTTGCATCAGAAGGGCAAGGTTTCACTTTTGACGCTCACATTGCTTGCTTTTTTCGTGAAGATGTCTTATCCAAGAAAGCTCCGAAATTCACGAAGGTCGAAGATCCTTTCGGATTTGGCTTGAAGAAATTGCCGGCTAAAGAAGAGGACCTGCCGCAGTTTTATATTCCGAACTCGCCAGCCAAAGCTTTTGACGCCGTCGCTGCTCCTGGGATGGATGAAGAAACCTTCTTTGTTGGTTTTATCAGTCTTTGGCTTAGCTGGTTTTCCATGCCGGTGCTTCGCCGCTTCATGAGAGCCTCCGTCTTCTACCCTTCTCATCGCACAGCTGATGGAGCGAGATTGGTTATTGGTGTTGAGGGATTGTCACACCTATACCACGGGTTAAGCACTACCGCCAACACTTCGAACCCAGGTACGGATACCGTGAATTTCTCCCTCCACTACTTCACATCATGGATCGAGATGCATGTGTTAGGGGCGTTCGCCGCGCACCGAAGGCCTGCTTTCTACGAGTCGTATACATTCCCACGAATTATGAAACTGGTTGATGCTTCCGCTCCTGACCCGACCCAGCTAGAGGCTTTGCGAGTATTACTTAATCCGTATTCAAACGAAGGCAGAATGGTTTTTAGCGATCGAGTCCTTTCTGCTCCTGCGGGACCCGTTCAACAATTGTTTGATTTATCAAAGAATGGGGCTCTAGCTTTAAAGCCAAAAGAGATCATGCACTTATACTCAATCAGGCCAGGGTATTTGGTGTTCTGTCTTAACGACGCTTCCCTCTTCATGCTGTATAATCCGCATCGCTTTACCCAGCAGTTAGGCTACAAACAGGGCGTCCCCCTTGAAGCCTTTTTAGTTAAGCCTACTCCTTCTCTGGAGGTAGCCCGCGATGCTATCCATCAATTCATGCGATTGAACACAGGTTGTTTTTTCATGATCCCGGACCCTGACTATCTTCCAAGGCCCGTGGGGCCCTTCAAAGGCTGGTATCGCCACCGGGTCGGTCCCATCATCGCAGAGAAAAGACGGGTGTTCTTTGAGTGTAGAGCTCATGTTCCAGATCAAGCTGTCAATGCCCCGTTGTGGCCGCGGTCGGTTGTTTGCCCTCCTCTAAGGTACAGCGGCTCAGTGCTCATTTCCAAAGCCGCACAAGCTGAATCAACCCCTCGTATTGCTGGTATGCCGGTGCGTACGAGAACCCAGACAGCGACTCCTGATAAAGCACCAGCCGTGGTGTCTATAAAGGCATATATCGAAGGCGATTTCGGGCAGCACCGAGAAAAAGTGCAAAAGGGGAGGAAGCGCCCCTCCGCTGGTGTTACCTCGGGCTTTAAAAGGAGAAAGAAATCAATCACCGGCCTACTCGACGCTTTGTTTGAATCTAATCCCCTTATCTAGGATGAGCCGATATCTATGCAGGAGCCAGACGACGGTCTTCTCTTCCCCGGTTCCTCTGCCGAGGAGGCTGCTCAGTTGGCCGAGGCTTTAAAGCGCTCACAAAACGAGGCTGAAAATGTCCCCTCCAGGAAAGGAAAACTTCCCGCTGTTGTATTTCATGATGTCGATCCGACTCCAGCCATGTTACCGATGACTCCTTTGACGCTGGAGGAGGAACGTTCTTTGAAACAGCTGGTGTCGGACTTCTCCGAAGATGAAGCTGCTTTGAAAGCGGGTAGGGATCCATTTTTGATTGAAGCCCGACGAGCACATCTGAACAGAAAAACGCAGCAGCTCGAACAGACCATACTTCAAGCTCCCTGGTGTATTGGGGTGTGTGTGTGTATACGTCCCTTTTGGTAATTAATTGGTACTACTTTCACCTTATGTCATCTTTACAAAAATTTTGTAGGGCCTTCTGCAGTGGGCGTAGTCTTGAGCTCAGATCGCGCCATGGATGTAGATTCTACAAATATCTCACATGACGCACCTGAGAGTGTAGAGGAGATTACTGAAACTGTTACCCCCTCCATGGAGCTCCCGGTGACGGCTTCCATTCCTTCAGCATCTGTTCTTCTAGCAGAGGTGGCCTCACCAACTGTAGATCCCATGAAAATCTCTAGTGATGCACCGGAGGGTGTAGAGAAGATTGTCGAAGACGCTATCCCCGCCTTGGAGCCTTCGGCGGTGGATTTTACCACCTATTGGAGACCGCTACGTCGGCTGTAGATTTCACGAATATCTCCAATGATGCACCTGAGGGTGTAGAGGAGGCTGCCGAAGCTGCCACCCCTCCAGTTCAGGGCGGGCAAAGTATCGAAGGTAATTTTATAAACATATACATTTTGTTTAACGACCCCTCCATTATCTGAACCTTTCTCTCCCTCAGAACTGCGGGAGTTAGCGTCTTCCATCGTGGATCTTTCTCCGAGGAAAACCTTCTAGCGTTTGCTTGACATGGCAGCCCCACAAGCGATACCCCCACAAAGCATAGTCCTTTCTTCTGGCCAAGGTCGGTATTCTTTTGCCCTTTTTGTTTTATATTTTTATAATCATACTGATATGCCCTTCATTTTAAACCACAGTTCTGGAAGCCGACGACGAAGTCGAGATTCTTGATGGACCTGGGGACCTCTCAAACCCGCCTTGCACAACTGTGGGTAAGTGACGCTTTATTCTTGGCATCATTTTGCTCATTCTATATTTGAAAAGGCAACTAACCGCGCATATGTCTTCACAGCTTTGCCAGCCCTGACTCCATTAGAGTCCCGGATTTCCATGCTGCCAGGCCCTTATGCCCGATGCGTGTCTGAGAGGATGGCAAAACATAGCATTTATTCCCTGGCGGTTCCCATTGAAGACCTTCGCGCTGGTACTTCTATCGCTGCCGAAGAATTCGCTGCTGAAGCTAATGCTTCCCTATTTGTTCTTGCCACTTATCATGACGAGGCATTGGTGCGTACTTGGGTTGAGTACTGCTGCCGAGTCGAGGCCTGCCTATATGGGATTGAATGCATACGCCTTCCTTCCGACATCTTGTCTGTAAAGGCAAGCCTGTATGGGTGGATCGAACGATGTGCAGCCAATCTCCAGTCGTGCGAGAAAAGACTCAACCGGAAGTTTTCGGCAAGGGAGTTGGCTTCAAAGGCTTTAGGGGAACTTCAAGCCCAGCTCACTTCCAAGACCACTCGTGCATACAAAATTTAGCGGGTGCTTCAAGAAGCCATTACAGAGGTGGATGCTATAAAGCCGTTATTTTTATACGTGAGATGGTTGAACCCCACAGGGTTGCCGAGAAAGAGCTTGAGACCCGATTTGCTTCATACCAGAATCAACAGACACATGCAGGGACTCGTCTTGTGGCACTGATAGAGCTCGAAGCAGAAGTCCAGCGGAAAAATGACGAACTTGCTGGATTATTGAACCGTCCACCAACTTAGACATTTTTGTTGCTGTATATTCTCCTCTTTTTGTATTCATTTTGATCCCTCAATAAAAGTATCTTGTATTTACTTAAATTCATGAATAAAAGACATATTTCATTTCATACCAGTGCTTCTCTTTCCTTCAATGTCTTGACTTGGCGTAAAGTAGTTTATGTGCTCATTTCGGAGTTTATAGTTTATTCACTCATTTCGGAGTCTCTAGTTTATGGACTCATTTCGGAGTTTATAGTTTATTCACTCATTTCAGAGTCTCTAGTTTATGGACTCATTATGGAGTTTATTTAGTTCACCTCCATTGGGTTTACAGCCAAACTTATCCTAACGTTATATATAGATAACCCCTTCTCTTTGCGACAGAGGTCCATTAGGTTTTGTGGTACTAGGTCTTTGGTCCGTGGTACCGTCGCGTTCGCTGATGTATTCCTCGATATACAGTCTTTAAGCTGTTGTTCGAGTAGCTCCGTGACTGCCATGTCTCTGATCCCTCCGGGGGTTGGACAAGACGTCTTCAAGTAATCTCCTTAGGCTATATGAACGTCGGAAGAGCAAGCGTTAGGAATTTTCCATGTCGCTTTTTACTTGAGGTTAGGCTCAGTTTGGAGCCCTGATGAGTCACAACCACTCCGCGCTGCTGTGGGATGATCTCTGATAGTCTCTTAGACTTTATAGGACTTGCCGTCGAGACCCTGAAGCTAGGAACATGCCGTTATTTCAATTTGATTTGGCTATTTGGAGCCTTTGTTGACATTGCGTCTGCTGTAACGAGAAGAATGTCGAGCTGGAGCTGGAATTTTGCCGTCACTCCTTTTTGATTTGGCTATTTGGAGCCTTTGTTGACATTGCGTCTGCTGTAACGAGAAAAATGTCGAGCTGGAGCTGGGATTTTGCCGTCATTTCTTTTGATTTTAGATATTTGGAGCCTTTGTTGACATCGCGTCTACACCCTGATGGAATGAGGAGAAGGTACGACGGGGTAGTCTTTAGGTCGTATGTGAACCGTCAAGACTTGGAGCTAGGAATTTGCCATAGCTCCATTTTGTTTCAACCCTGGGGTCTTTTGTTGACGTTGCGTCTGCATCCTGCTGGAGTGAGAAGGAATGCCAGGATAGTCTTTTGGTCGTATGTGAACCCTCAAGACTTAGAGCTAGGAATTTTCCATGGCTCCATTTTTTTCGACCCTGAGGTCTTTTGTTGACGTTACGTCTATATCCTGCTGGAGTGAAAATGAACGCCGGGGTAGTCTTTAGGTCGTATGTGAACCGTCAAGACTTGGAGCTGTTAGGAATATGTATGCCCTAGAGGCTATTATTGTACATTGATGTATATTATAGTGAATGCTTGGACATATATATAGAGAACTTTCTTGCTCAACATGATAGTATGCTATCTGGTTACTCTTTATCTTAACATGTGGACTGGTATTCTTATACTGTCTTTCTCTTACATGTTGATAAAGCCCTTGGGATATGTACTTGACTATCAGGATTATGATGAGATCATACTAGTGAGGCCAGGGTGGTCCAAAAGTACATTCTTTAACAGTTCCTAGTCGAGGGGATATCGAGACAGGGCATCGATATTCCAGAGTAAACTAGTGTGTACGTTTCTTGTCCTTTAGAGGGCGATGGTTGATCCCATAACCATTGGTGTGTGACATCAAATTTTATACACAGGTGCTCATTGGAGAATGGGTACACCGAATATGACTCGCCGAGGACTCCTACTTGGTAGTATACCTATCGTCGGATAGAAGTTCTCTGGTGACACTGGTACAGGTTAGTCTGTAGACCCAAGATCGTCGTAGAGCCTTGTGTGGCTCCCACTGTGCTTTGATTTCCTTCCTACCACGCTCAAAGGAGTCATGCAAACAGGTGGATTTTGGGTACAGTCCCGAGTCACATGGATGCAATGAGCGATAGGAGGGGTTTCGTCTCTCCCGGTATTGGGGGTTGATGTTGCGCTATGCTCGATTGGCTATAACTGGAAGTCCCTGGTCAGGGCTGATGCTGAGATTTACTGATAAGAGTTATCAGTAGTTTCTCGAACCGTTATAGGTTAGACATCGGCAAGACTTATCAAGTTACTGGGGTCTGACGTTTACCACCCCTAAACTTGATATACGACATATCAGACGAAGAGACTGGACTGTACGGTAAGTGTTACTGATTGGTTTTATGAAGAGTATGGACAAGCTTGCTTGTTGATCTTCATATCGCTCAATATCCGGGTAGCTGTTACTGTTTCCCCCAATCAGAGCAAAGCTCTGTTCAAAAATTCAAATTTTGAAATGAAGCAATGCTTCAAAGCAGCGCCAAGTGCGCTGCGCCCTAAGAAGTGCGCCGCGTGCAAGGTACATGTGCGCTAGCGCTAAGAGCGCTGCACTTAAGCAGCGCACCACGTGCAAAGCACGTATGCACTAGCGCTAAGTGCGCTGCACTTTAAGCAGCGCACCACATGCAAAGCACGGGTGCGCTAGTGCTAGAACTAAAAGCTCCTCACCATCAGATCAAAGATCTAATAAAGATGATAAATCATCAATTAATCAGAATAAAATTCTGTTAAGGAGAGATTCCTCAAAATCTTTCCAAACAAAAAGATTGTGCTCTGTAAATCTGAGCACCGTTGGATCAATGATCCAAAGGTGATTAAAAATCACCAAAATATAGAATAAATTCTGTATGGAAAAGATTTCCCAATCTTATTAAAAATAAGAAAATTGCTTTCTATAAATCAGAATCCCTTGGATCAAAGATCCAACGGTGGGGAAATCCCCAAATCAAACGGAGAAAAGATCTCCTTAACTAATTGAACAAATTAGCTCACCCTATATAAAGACCTCAAGACTTCAAGTCTCAAATATACAGAAACATACAGAGGAACCCCCTATAAACTTTGAGAAATCTCAAGAAAGAAGAGCCAAGCTTTCTTCAAGGTAAAAATAAACAGAGAGATGAAATCATCTCATATTAAAAAGATGAATTCACTTCTTCCTCACAGATCATAGATTTATAAGACCAAGGTCTTTCAAAAAGGGATTAAAGGATCTCATCATAAAATAAAAAGAAGAACATAACTCTTCTCACAGATCATAGATCTATAAAATAAGAGAATAAGTCAATTCTCTTAGGATCACAGATCCATAAAGGCAAAGCCTTTCATCAAAATAAGAGATTGAAACATCTCTTACAAAATAAGAACTTTGTTCTTAGAACTTTGAGACAAAATCTCTTCTAAACGAGAATTTAGATCTCAGATCATAAAGCTGATCAGATAGTGCTTTGCGCTCATAAACTAGCGCTCTGCGCTCTTGGACTGGCGCTCAGCGCCAAGCGCGTCACGTGCTTTCCACGTGTGCGCTATTTGAACAGAAACACTTTGCGCTCTTTGGACTGGCGCTCAGCGCCAAGCGCGCCATGTGCTTCCCACGTGTGCGCTACTTGAACAGAAGCGCTTTGCGCTCTTTGGACTGGCCAAGCGCGTCACGTGCTTCCCACGTGTACGCCACTCGGCAGAAGCGCAATGCGCTCATAATCTGGCGCTCGGCGTCAAGCGCACCACGTGCTCCTCACGTGTGCGCCACTCAGCAGAAGCGTAATGCGCTCATAAACTAGCGCTCGACGCTCTTTGACTGGCGCCAAGCGCGCCACGTGCTCCTCAAGTGTGCGCTAAAAGAACATAGATTACTCTATAAGTAAAGCCCAGAGCTATGGTGAATGCTCGGTGTTCATATAAGATTTTTGCATTTTTATATCGCCCATTCTTAATCACATTGCCTATAAGTAGGTACTTTTGATCCATGTCTGCTAAATAGTTACAGGTTACAGGTTCTCAGCTCTTTACAGTGAAATTCATGAAAAGCCGCAATAAATGTGGGACTACGACCAACAAACAGAGAAATACAGGTATTCGCACACTATCCGTATAATACCGCCTACCAGTTCAAGGAACAAATGGAAAATCATTGAGCATTTCAATGCACAAAGCACAAGGGCAGCACAAGATCCAAGACTTCAAACGCGGAGCTCAAGGAAAAAGTCCACTGTTGAATATCTGGAAGAGAACTAAAGAGTTTTGAGAAACCAAGTGTTCCAAACAGAAGATAAAAGCAACAGAAAGAATCCCTAAAAAATTGATTACACAATACCATCAAATGGCAGCGGAATCGCGGACAAACAGGCACATCTTCCGTGGTTCCGCGGCCGTGCAATGCACATTTCGGTGGCAGTGTCGGTGCTTTAACTCGGTTTTTGGGGTTGTTTTGTAATTTCATGTATGGATCAGAATGTAAACCTAGGGTTTTTCTTATCTATAAATAAGAGGGTTCAAAGCCAAATTAGGTGTGCCTCTTTTAGGGTGCCTTTCTTAGAGTGTCTCTTTTAGGGTGCCTTTCTTAGAGTGCCTCTTTTAGGGTGCCTTTCTTAAAGTGCCTCTTTTAGGATGCCTCTCTTTAGTTTTTATGCCTCTTTTTAATTCTTAGATCTAAATTTTAATTCCAATTGTAATGCATTGTCGAGAAGGCATCAATAAAGTAAGTTTTATTTTTTTTTATCTCGCATTTTTTTTCCCGAATTTTAATTCCTATAATTTTTTATCTGTTCTTTTATTATCTGCAATTTAGTTCATCTATTAAAATAAAAAAAATAAATTTTATTGTTATCTTCCTAATGAGTGAGTAATTCCTCACTTGTCAGGGGTAGATAGGGAAGGTTTGAGAGAAGGAAAACTCTCTCACTCCTTTCTTTACCCAAATAATTTTAATTCGGATTCCCTTTAAATCAAATATAATCCTCTCACTATGGCCCCCTATCCTACGTGATAGCGGTGATTCCCTAGTTAGACTGGTTGTGGTTGATTTAACCGGAGGTTAGGGCTAAGAGCCAAGAATGGACGGACAAGGACCAAAAGGAAGAAACTAAGTTTCTTCCTAGTCGTGCTAATCCCCGTTGTTGACTATTACCCTAACACCTATATTCTTAACTAGGGCATTGAAAGAAGCGAGAAGAATCCCTATTTTGAACTAACCTAATCCTAACCCTAGCAAGCCTTTATATCAATTTATTCTCATTCTTAGATCTTAAAACCAAACCTACCAAAGTTAGGACTTAACTCGTTAGAACTTAAAGAAAAGGACACCATTTCCCTGTGGATCGACTCGTACTCAACCGGCTAGCTACCAAACGACACCGTCTTGATTGCGGTAAATTTAAACACAGAAAAACTCTACCAATCAAATGGCGCCGTTGCCGGGGAAACGGTGGTCTCTTTCTTTGTGTAATTTCGGGTTAATAATAAAAAAAATATTTAAAAAATTATAAAAAATTGAAAAAATTTGAAAACAAATAAAAATAAAAATAAAAATCATCTTGTTATTTTTTAAAGGTTTTCTTGCAAGTGTGCAGGCTTGGAGCAAACTCTGTTTCAGATCTGGAGCAAACTCAGTGAACAAATCCAGAAACAAGGGATATAAATAGAAAGAGGAGAACCAACTCAGCACAGAGAAAAATTCTAAAAATCCAAACTCACTGATCCGCCGCGGAAACGCGGCAGAAGCGCTTGATTGACCGCGGAACCGCGGTAAAAGGGTGACATCAGCAACCCAAAAATCTCTGTAAGTATCTCATTTCTCATCTACTCTCCTCTGCACACTACTGAAAAAAATTTCCTGCAGGTTTCTTTGCACAAATTCTCTTTCTCCTATCCAATAAATTGTTTTTGTGCAGGATTCTTTGCGCTTCCAAATAAGGAAAAATTTTGCAAGTGTTTAAGATTTTTGGTGTGTTAACTGCTTTGCCTAATTAATACGGAATCTAAGGGGCTATAACACCAATCAAGATTGGGTGGGGATTTCATTACCCTTTCTAAGACCCTAAAAATCACTAAAAGCATATGCATCACCCTTGAGTTAATTAAAAAATATCTAGACTTAGCCAACTAAGGACTGTCGTGCTCATTAGGACAGAGGAAGGTTGTGGGCATTTAGTCGTTTATCTAAATCTGACTTTGTTGTGCCTAGACTAGACAAGTGAAAAAGGTAACTTTAAAAGGCACGTCTCACGGTGATTCGTGAGCGGAACCCTCCTTTCTTTATTTGTGCTTACCTGGCCACAACTGCGGTGAAGAGGCGATTTGAGGGTTATCTCACAACTTGTCACTTTGGAATAGTTAGGAGCAATCTAGTTGACTTAGAAGACCGTAGCTCTAGGTTTGATTGTGCATATTTTAAACTGCGATTGTTTGAAGTAAGTCCATATGCATTCTTGCAAAAACTCTTTCTAAAAAAACACTTTCAAAAAAAAAATTCTAAACTCCTAAAACAAAAAAAAATTACAAAACCAAAAAAAAAAAAATCACATTCTTTTTCTTCCCCTTTCTCTCATTACATCATGGGTACCCCACCTCGCAAAACTCTTGCCGAACTTTGGTACCCACAACCAGACATTACTTCCTACGGTTTTTGTTTTGGCCGAATTTTGAACGACCCCTCCATGCCCAAAATTTCTTTGAAAGATCGGATAGTCGCGTCTAGGACAAACAATTGGACTCAGTAATCCACTTCGTATCAACCGTTTCAAACATTCACCCCTTCTCATATTGATACCCCTTTTGAGAGTCCAGTTGTAACCCCAAAACCTATGTCTATTGCTGAACATATTGAATAATCTCGTAACCAATCTTTCACTCCTTTCACCACTGCGAATTCTTTGGATCAACAATTCCATTCATCTTCTTATCCAAATGTTGATCCTACCCCTATCCAACCATTCTATTCCTATCCATCCTACCCAACTTTTACACCTTCCATGGACATTGCTTCTACACAACTATTTGGGAGTTTCTAGTATCCAAACAAATTTGAATGTTTTACTGAAACTCCTTCACAACCCATGTCTAGTCTGGAACAGGCGTTGGAAGACTTTAGGGTAGCGTCATGCCAACAGATGATGGATTTGAATGCGTCCATGGCCGCCCTCATACAACCTAGTGACCCGGTAGCTAGTTTCCAACTAGCTCCACATTTCCCAATGTATGATGAGGCGGTTGGACAAATTGGGAATTTGAGTGGTGAGAGTGAGCTGTACACCCTTCCAAATCAAACTTACCCATCCCCAATTGAATCCCACAACTCCGGTTTTGAATGTTTATCAAGTGTTCCAAATGATTCACCAGATAAAGATAAAACGTTTAGTGAGTTGTGCGACTTTGTAGTGTTTGATTTACCTGATTGTGAAGGGTCTCTTTCGAGTGAACCCACACCCAATCCTTTTGACCTCTACACCTCCACTCTAGAACACGAATTAATTGATACCCATGCTTTTTTTGAGGTGTCTGAAAAAATTAACTTTCACTTGATTGAGGATATTGACGCTGGGAATATTTTGGATGATGTCACGACCCGAAATATTAGCTCGTGACCAGCACTTAAATCACGCAACGTCTAAGGGCGTAACGTAATTCAAGTAAGCTGAAATCCAGAAATCTAAACTTTTTAAGAAAAATAAAGGAGGTGAAGTTTTGAAATAAGGTATAATGAAATCAAGTTTTCTTAATGCAAAGAAAAGGAACATGAAAATGCGAGTGGATTTTGCAGGTTTAAAAACAGGTTTCGTCTTTTTGAAAATTGGGCAGCACCTCCTTTGTATATCTTAATCCAAAACCACAATTACATAATAAAGATAAAGGCATCCACAAGCGGGAGCTAGCTCTTCGCCAAACGGCGGATCACAACCATGCAAGACAGTAAATATGAGTATATGATGCCCAACGGCGAAGATCACCATAAAAGATAAGAAATAAGCAAGACATCAAAACCACAAGTAGCGGAAAAACCCTCTCTCTAATTCTCGCAACTACAATCCCACTAAGTCTCATTACTTATACAATTTACAAATTTCGATTGATAGAGTTAACTAGATACAATATGAAATATAGATACAAGAGTGGGTACGATACAAGTGTCCCACCTACCAATGCAAAACACTCAAATGCAACTGTGTGCCAGCGAAGCCGCTACTGATCCAAGCGGTCAACCTGCAAGAACTGTGGCACAACGGGATGAGTTGCCAACTCGTGAGTAGAACAATATCAAAAGATAGAAATCGAATAAACAACGACTCCTAGGTCAACTATATCATAAAGGTAATACTATAATATCTATGGTGACTGGGTCTGTATGTGTGCCAACAAGGTAGTCAATGTCTATAAGCATGTGTATAACCTCCAACAGTAAAATCAATGTATGTATGTATGTATGTGGATCTATTCCACCCTTATAATCAATGTCTGTATGCACGTAAATATCATAAAAGAGTGTGCATGAAAGTATGAGGATATAAATCAACGGTGTCCCTCACGACACATCAAAATCATGGAACGTGAGTGCCACACTCGAAAACATCATGAAAACCGTGCCCAGCATCGGCACGTAAATCCTCATATATTTCAGGCGTCGTATCCTCAGATCGGCCCTCAGGCGCCGCACACCCTGGTCGGCCCTCATATCCATCTCGCTACTCCGGTCGGTATCCTCCGGATAACCGCCGACTCCAAATACTATCATCGGTAGGTAGTGCTCCCCTGCCAGGCTCATCGTCTACACCTCGAACTTCTTGCCCCATGGTACCTTACCGGGTCCACCATGTACCCGCAATCGGCCTCATCCGCCTCCTCGACGTGGGTTTCATATGTAGCTCTCAGAAACGAGAAAACATATGGTGGACGCACTGAAATATCATATCAAGAGAAACCGGACTTTTAAAACAATACATACTTTCTTTTAAAATGACCACGGTTCTCAAATCTAGAAATCTCATGAAAACAGCATATCTCGATGCGTAAAATCATAAAGCATGATGTATGCGATATATGATGAAATGTAAGCATATCCGTATATCATGCAACATGGAACAATGATATATCATATTAAAGGAAAACCGCTCCTTTAAATAATTCCAGTTTTGAAAATATGTCTTGCGGTTCCCAATATCTCCAAAGTCAAATGCAACATCGTATAAAAGTGCACAGGTAACTATAGCAAGTAAATTATGCAACGAGTCATATCATGATGCAGCAATCCTAATGTGTAGTAACATGGCAATTATCGATGATGAAGTGTGTGAGCCGGCAAATCTGTGTACGTGTAACATACGCATCATCGATAATGGTGTAAGTGTACTAACACAGGTATATGCAATGCAATAATAATATCATGAAGGCAGCATAAGGTAAATCGCATAAGGTAAATCATCAGCTAAAAGCTATAAGGTATACGTAACTATCATACATCTGAGTCGGTGAATCTATCAATCGGCATCTAGCCGAAAAAACATCGCGTACGGTATAATCCATCGTACGGCAACCTCTAGTCAAGGGTAAGGATCAATCATCAAGTCAACTCATCACGCACGGAAAATCATCGTACGGCGGTATTAAGCTATCAGGGATCCAATCATCCTATAAGACGAGGAAGGTACGGACCTAACGTCTCGTACGGCTATCACTCACGATTCACCTCATATATAAGTATCTCTATATACCTATGTCCCAGGTCGCATCCGTAATAATCTCATATCAGGGGACCGACAGGGTATAATTCATCTCAATCGACTCACATCCGTATACCATCATACCATCAACTTATCATATCATCATATCCGTCTCATATTCTTTCATCGCATTCATATCTCACATCAAGTTGAGTTTACATAAACATTTTATCTCTACTAAGTATGAGTATCTAATCTAACCTACACACCCGAACCATACAAACAGATTTTAAAAGAAGCGAATCGTAGTTTTGAAAATAAGGGTTACGGTGTTTTTAAGGAAAAGATATCATTTGAAAATCCGTAACGTCCCTCAAGGTAACTGTTTAAAAGATGCATATGATTCATCAGTTTAGAAATATGTATGGTTCGGATGACACATCTACATCGACTATCTAGTCCTATGGTACCCTAAATGGCAATATCATCAAATATCATCCTCAATTCCCGTCATTTCATATTAGCCGTATCATATCACTTCTAATTGTCATTCTTGCTTCTAATATAGTTTCACTAACTATCTTTTAACTCTAACCCTAGTTTCTTAATCTAGGTTCGCTTAACCATATTCTATAAATCAGTCTCCATCAAAACCTTGCGGGGGTACTATACGCCATCCACCCGACTTCTCCCGTAGATATAGATCTACTCACCTTGGTTTTTGTTTTCCGAAATCGATGACGCCACGCTCCGTCGCCTCGGAATCCACGCGAAGGTACCTACAATAACAACGCATATCGCAATGCTATTAAAATTAAGTTCTAAAATTCAAAACGGCACGCGCCTTGCTCGTAGGTTAGAACCTGTAGCACACGCGTACAAAATCAACCAAACAACCCTTGTTGTCGATGTACAAACATGCGACAACCAAAAACGAATCCAAATATCAAACTCATCATTCAAAATAAGGAAAACATATCCCAAATCGCACACAAGTGTTCCCAGATT
The DNA here is from genome assembly GCA_030015575.1 of Agapanthus africanus. Taxonomy (NCBI): domain Eukaryota; kingdom Viridiplantae; phylum Streptophyta; class Magnoliopsida; order Asparagales; family Amaryllidaceae; genus Agapanthus; species Agapanthus africanus. The sequence goes on from CM057351.1 coordinate 354,933,331, forward strand.
TTGACTCAGGTCAAATAAATCTAAGCAAACAAATTTAGGGTGATGTATACAGTATATATGATCTACTGGACCAACCTAGACCCCTACCCTCACCAAGTGGCCGGCCACTTCCACCTAAAATCCGATGTCGCCGGCCCATGCGTCTCTATTTGGGTTCATCAGGTTAGAGTGGTCTCTAAGTGACTTAGTTTGGTCCCTGGTATTGTTTGCTACTCTAAAAATTTCCCTGGGTTGCTCCAGATACCCTATAGGCACACTGAAAGTCACAAAACTGATACGGAACAATTTCTAAGCTCGTGCATTGGGTTCAGATCTATGGCTCAGGTCAGGAAACGTGTTACCATGGTCACACAAACACTCACAACAGTTCCCAGATTTCACCTCTCTTCACAACAGAAAAATCTAGTAGGACCAAACACCCTTAAACACCTTCAGGTAACTACCCTACAAAACCCAAGCCCTAGCTCTCCTACCCACCCGAGGTCGCCGGAATTTCCTCCCTAGCCACCGGCCAAAATCGATGGGAAAGGTAGGGTTTCAGGTGAACACTCCAGGTCTCGAGCACAACACTAGCACACTGTTTGTTGTTATAGCGAACATTCGGGGTCACAGCAGGTTATCGATATCGCAAAACGACACTTAAATTACGATATCGCACAAACTAAACTAAAAAGGAAGAAGTTATACCTAATTTGGTCCCCTCTAGGCAGAACTAACTTCCCAATGTCGTCAAAATCCCACTTTGTTCGGTTCAAAGTGTAGAGGAAGATATGGGGATTGATTTTTGTTAAAGGGGTTTAGGGTTTTGGGGATTATTTGGAGATAGATCTAGGGTTTGAAGTGGAGGGTTGTGGAGTTGAGGAAGATGAAGAGGGAGATTAAAATGATGGGGGAAATGAATCATGGCAGCAGCCCCCCCTCTCTCACTCTATTATTCTCACTTCTCTCTTTCACCAAAATACACCTACCCTAATCATTATGTCCCCTTTGACTTTTCTTTTTTTCTTTTCTCACCACTAATAAACCATAACACATAACCCAAATGAAATGAAACAACATGTAAGAAAATGAAACATGTCATGGTGCATTAACTATGAAAACTGTAGAAACACGGATTTGGCTTAATCGCGATTAGCAGTGCACTAATCGGGTTTTTATCGAAACTGCGTATAATAAAATTTAAAATTGACAAATCCATTAAATATATTTTTAAATGAAAAAATCATTTTAATTTTCATTTATTTCATAATTATTGGTATATATTTATATTCTTTTTCGAAAACCCCAATTTCGCAAATCGGGCAGTTTTCGGGAAAAATATTTTTTTAATATTAAATTCCAAAAATAATATTTTATATTTTTCTGAAATGTTACAATCTTCCTCCCTTAAAGAAATTCGGTCCCCGAATTTAAATTTAAACCCCCAAAATCTAAAACATTTCAATAATCAGCTCAAATCAACGGGGCTCCGAAATCACGGAAGATGCAGAAACAACACAGCGCGTCAAGTGCGCATTAAAACGAGTACAAAACTCAAAATCGAACTCCGTCAAACGTCATACAAATTATCGGATTTGCACGCATATCCTCGGAGTTACAATAGAGATACAGATCTCGAATCTACTACTGAAATCCAATATACACTAGTCAAATACTATAATACGTGTATAGTATGCATCCTTGGAAAACTTTCAAGAACTGAATAAAACTCATGCAAAAATCCTTTCTAAATCGCCGTATGATGCGTAACTCACGGCATAAGTGACGGACGCTCATTTTAAAATAATAATATATGTCCATAAATGTTTTGCTAAATATACGTTCCGTCGTTTTCGAAATATCCCAAAAGGTTTTCCTTTATAAACGTTCGCGTTGCTCACGGACACATAGGAAATAGCGAGACTATAGCTCCTTTGAAAACCTCTTGGTAAGCTTTTAATGCATTCAAAGTAGTCAGGTACTGTCCTCAGATCAGTCCTGTTTGGCTACTATATACCATATATAGTACCTATCATGGAAACAAGGTGCTCAAAAAGCAAAATCAGCCTCAAAAGGCGTATCCGGCAATCACATGCGTCTGGTGCACACGGAAATCAAATCCAAACACAAGTGCCACAATATACACAAAAGCCAAACTACGTGCAACGGGTGTGCACGAAAGAATCTGTCCAGTGCAACGGGTGTGCACAACAACAATATTGGGTGTATCTGATATGCACAAGAATCCCGATTTAGTGCATCTGGTGTGCACCAAAATCGCTGCTCATATCACGCGCCCAACATGCGCGAAAGTCCAAATCAGATGCATCCAACATACACGAAATCATGAAATCCAATATCAAGCGCCGAACATGTGCAAAAGTCTACTCCAAGCGCGCCAAATATGCACAACAATCCAATCAGGTGCACAAGGTGCACAAAACAAATATCGAGTATCAAAATCGAAATCGACGGTATACAACACCTCCCAATCCAAATCTAAATTAGGTATACCGTGGCATATAATCTCACAACCATATGCATCAGCGTGCACAAAATCAAATCAAAATACTAAACGTGCATGAAAACTGTGCCGAAAGCATAATTCAAATCATATGCATGCCCTAGGAATGAAATCACAATAAATATCTCAAATGACATCAAAGGCAATAGATATGCACAAATCGCAAATCAACACAACGGTGTATAAAATATATATCAAGTGCGACAACTGTGCGTAAAAGGTAAATACCCAGTAGGTGCAACCATGGTGCACGAAAACAATATCATGAAACTCAATCATCAAAACTCAAATCCAAGCGATATAAGCGTGATACTCAGATCACAACGCAAATCGGAACAAAGGACATTGAGGTGCACCTCCTACAATGTCGAAAAATGAATCGGTGCACCTAAAATCTGCAGAACAAGAATATCCGCTTGCCTCCTGTTCACGGTCTGGCGCCTTCTGTCTCTGGGTTCTTATCTTCCCCGTGGATTTACCAATCTCGCAATCCATCGGCTCATCGTCCCTGTCAGGTGTGCTAACGGGGACGATTCCGTTCTGGCACTCTCTGGTCATCTCTCGGTCAATCATCACGACCACTCATAAAGCAGCACGTTACTGGCGTCGGCCTCTGGTCCTCTGAATACACATCACACATCTGATCCTGGGTGCAATTCTTATTGTAGCAGTGTCCTGGAAGGAAATCCTACTCGAGGTCTCTTCCGATCTTGCCAATACCGAACTGTACGGAGGCTGGTACTCTTACATAATCTTTTCTCGTTTTCTGGACATTTGCGTTTCAGCACAACATTTCCTCGGGAATTGGTTGTATCCCAATGCCTCTGTATACATATCAGATCTCTAATCTCGATGGGGAGTAGCAACAGCTCGTCAGCATCTCGCATGAACCTCTGGCTCCACTTGCCTTTATCATTGTCCGCTTCGATGTCACGTCTTGCCATCTGCGTACTGCTACTGTTCTCGGCCACGGTCAATCCAAAGTCTCTCACACGGACTCGAAATCGCGTACTCTGTATCTTCATCACTTTGTAGAAGATATCTGGCCGAAAGCGTCCTCGGAAACTCGCCCCAACCATCGGAGGAATACTCCATACTAGTCCGCTCTCGATCAACTCACAACGCATCTGGGTGAGGTCCTCTATCCGAAGCTGGTCAGCTTGCTGATCTCTTATCACATGGTATCCGGACGACGTTAAACTTTTCGATCGAGTCATCGAGGTCCCAAAATTTCCCGAAGGCTCAACACCTGAGCGCGGTCTAAAAATATCTGGTACATTCTACAGCACCTCTGGACCAGCCGTAGAAGGGCAAACCCAAGCCTCACTGATGGCACCGCTAAACTGCTACAAACCCTAAGGTTCAAAGCGGTTCCATGGTCATCATGTCGAGTTAGGGTTTCATTCTTCTAGAGGGTCTACAGAATTACCTGCATGTTCCTCCGAACACTTTAAACTTAGGAAAAATGGTTTCCTAACACTCGTTCGAACCTTTTTTAACTTTGCCTATACAACATGTGAATACCCTCCGTCCGCACGCTAAACAATGCCTCAATCCTCCAGGAAAGGCGATACATCAGCGGCCATCTCTGGATCGGTCTGCTCTAGATCTAAGTAAGACTCTCCATATCGAAAATCTTCAACTCAACCGGGCCTGCGTTGACGCATCAATCTGACGAAACACCTTCGTCTCTCAAATCGAGGTAGACTAGCTATCATCTGTCGCATCTCTGTCTGGAAGCTCCGGCGATCTCAGCTCGTAAGCTCTGGAAGCGACATCCCATCAATCTCAGCAACAGCTGGGTCATCTGTCTGCACAGTAGGAGACATCACAATCTCTGAGGTACGATGTACATCAACAATCCTCTCGCAACTGGCAGCTCCAACAAAGGCCCAATCATCCGGTGTAAAATCAAGTAATCGCCTCCACAAGAGGTCATAATATAACGCTGCATCGAGACGTTCCTACATCACCAGAAAACAAAATGGTCGGCCCTCGTACCAGATGAGCTTGCCCTGACCGAAACACTAGAAGCAGCTCAATCTGCGCTCAAACATGATGACAGGAACCTCAATCGAGTATCGAAGAAAGCAGACCAACGACACGAAAGGAAATGACAGATCTGGCATGGATACATGATCATAAGAAGGAACAGCATCAATGAGAGTATGATCATGGAATAAATAAAATAAAGGATGCGAAGAGAATAACATATCTCAAAATATGTACATCCTAAGGTTTCTTAAATGGAGTATCGTATCGTAAATATGCCGCGGAACATATGTACGGTACGTCACTCTACTCAAGTTACCTACTCCATCAATCAGGGTCAGCCTATGAAACGAAAGTTCGGGTCTAATACCCCCCCCCCCCCGCGTTCAAGTCTAAATTCCGTAAGGTCAAGCCTAGGTTCCGAAATATATACCCGCCCTAGACTCCGCATAGTCAAACATATACTCGAACAAAAGTTAAACCTAACGTTCTGATACCAACTTTATCACGACCCGAAATATTAGCTCATGACCATCACTTAAATCACGTAACGTCTAAGGGCGTAACGTAATTCAAGTAAGCTGAAATCCAGAAATCTAAACTTTTTAAGAAAAATAAAGGAGGTGAAGTTTTGAAATAAGGTATAATGAAATCAAGTTTTCTTAATGCAAAGAAAAGGAACATGAAAATGCAAGTGGATTATGCAAGTTTAAAAACAAGTTTCGTCTTTTTGAAAATTGGGCAGCACCTCCTTTGTATATTTTGATCAAAAACCACAATTACATAATAAAGATAAAGGCATCCCCAAGCGGGAGCTAGCTCTTCGCCAAACGGCGGATTACAACCACGCAAGACAGTAAATATGAGTATATGATACCCAACGGCGAAGATCACCACAAAAGATAAGAAATAAGCAAGATATCAAAACCACAAGTAGCGGAAAAACCCTCGCTCTAAGTCTCGCAACCCCAATCCCACTGAGTCTCATTACTTATAAAATTTACGAATTTCGATTGATGGAGTTAACTAGATACAATATGAAATATAGATACAAGAGTGGGTACGATACAAGTGTCCCACCTATCAATGCAAAACACCCTAATGCAACTGTGTGCCAGCGAAGCCGCTACTGATCCAAGCGGTCAACCTGCAAGAACTGTGGCACAACGGGGGTAAGTTGCTAACTCATGAGTAGAACAATATCAACAGATAGAAATCGAATAAATAACGACTCCTAGGTCAACTATATCATAAAGGTAATACTATGATATCTAGGGTGACCGGGTTTGTATGTGTGCCAACAAGGTAGTCAATGTCTATACGCATGTGTATAACCTCCAACAGTAAAATCAATGTATGTATGTATGTGGATCTAGTCCACCCATATAATCAATGTCTGTATGCACGTAAATATCATAAAAGAGTGTGCATGAAAGTATGAGGATATAAATCAACGGTGTCCCTCACGATACATCAAAATCATGGAACCTGAGTGCCTAGCATCGATACTCGAAAACATCATGAAAACCGTGCCCAGCATCGGCACGTAAATCCACATATATCTCAGGCGACGTATCCTCAGATTGGCCCTCAGGCGCCACACACCCTGGTCGGCCCTCATATCCATCTCGCTACTGTAAGTGCACGGCGGCGCCCCGGCCGTCAATCCGACGCCGGAATGCGGAAGCGGTGATAAACTTTAATTTTTGCGGACTTTGCAAACCGGCACCACCGCGCACTAAACTCCGGATCGTAACCATTAACAAGTCTAAGCTACTAACAAGAAAGGGAAGAGATGTACCGACTGATCCGAGTCCTCCGGTCTTCATCTCCACTCCGATCTCCTCGCGGGATCTTCGTCCGTCTCCTCCTCGTCGGAAAGGGCACCACATCGCCTGTAGCTTTTACGGGCTCCCACCTCAATACCGAGGCAACTCGGGCGCGAAGCTGGCGAATCGACGCGTCCAAGATTTGCTGTAGGAAGTGTAGTGTAGAGGCTATGTCTCATTTGGGTTCGTTGCCATTAGAAGATGATGGAGGAAACAAGATAAGAAAAATGGTGCTTGCATTTTTCTTAACATGTAAAATGAGATCAAGAATGCTACTCTCTCAAAGATGAAGCTCTCATCTTCTTCTCTCTCAACCATGGAAAAAACTTATGAACTTAGAAATGGAGGAGGAAAGAATATGAAGCATTAAGGGAGGTGAGTGTAGGAGAGAACAAGAGGTGACCACATCCAAAGACAAGAAAACATCAAGCATGCTTCATTTAAATCCAACCATACCCTTTCTAATCATCATTAAAGCAAGTGATGGAGCAAAAGATATGAAGCTATCATAATAAAACCTTTTGCAAGAAACCCCCTCCACAAAAGTTATTTGCACAATTGCAAATAACCCCCTCCATCGGAAAAGTCCGGCCGGGAAAGAACAAAGGAAAACCGGCCGGAACGGAATGCAAACTGGCAACTCCAGAAAACTGGTCCCGTAATAAATTACAGGAAAACCCCGATACTGTGCATACACACCCGCATCTGTATTCCGTCCGGATACAAATGCAAAGAGACAAAATCTACACTGTACTAAACTAGGACCGGCTTAAACCAAAGCCGGCTAGTAATATCCGTTCGATCCTGATCCGTGCAATACCGCACGTATCTGATCGAACCCTGCCATATACCTATACGGCTACTAGTACAAACCGTCCGATCCTGATCCGTGCAATACCGTACGTATCTGATCGGACCCTGCCATATCTCCATACGGCCTCTACAGCGTTTCGCCCGAAAGCTGAGTAACTGAAAGTGTGGCGGACTCTAAAGACTCGTCAATACTATGGCTGTGGATTTAACCACTAGCACGTCAGAGGCATAAGCCAATACGTAACGGGCCACCAGCTATTGACTAAAAGGGACGTCGATGAGCGAACTCATCCTGACACCCTACTGAGCCTGTCAGTGACAATATCCGTACAGTCCGGTCCGTTCGTCTATGAGCATCGCATGTCGGGCCTAGGGGATGGGTAAAAGTCAGACCCCCAAAAGCGGTACAAGTCGTGTCGGAGTGTAGCCCAGAACACCCTGAGATACTACTGGAATACCTACCAGTAAATCTCCTGCCTTGGCCAAGGACTTCGTGTAATGGCTCTCCTAGACACAGCGCGACCTCACCCCCAATACCGGGAGAGACGAACCCCTGAAGATCCGCTCACTGCCTCCATGTGGCTCGGGACTGTACCCAACTAAAACCTGTTTGCACGACTCCTTTGAGCCGTGGTAGGGTAGTAATCAAAGCACAGTGGGAACTCACACGAGACAAATGACGATCCCCAGGTCGATGAACTAACCTGTACACATGTCACCTGGGAACTGCTATCTGACGTCAGGTATAAGACCAACTAGCATGTTCCCGGCGAGTCCTGTCCGGTGTACTCATAACCCAATGAGCACCTGTATACATCTTAGGTGAACCAACTGACACCAGTGGCCTGTGAGACCGGCCACCGCCCCTCGTCGGGGTCTCGACTGTATACACTAGTCTACTCTGGAGAATCGATGCCCTGTCTCGAAACTCCTACGACTAGGGACCTTTTAAGTATGTGCTTATAGACTCCAGCTCTCACTTATATGATCGCCCTCATACTGCTGGCAGTCAAGCAAGAATCCTAGGGGCTCTATCAACGTGCAATAGCGACCTGTCATGTCACCTAAAGCAGTACACGATGATAAAGGTAAACCAGATAGCAAACTATCATCTCGAGTAAGACTGTCGTACCGGGATAGGTCCTCCCTCAATCATTGCAATCACGTGCCTGTGATCCAATAATTGACTCTGAGGGCACTATCTCCAACAATCTCCCACTTGCACTCAAGGCTAATTATTGCGATGTCGCATACTCACAGCCCGTGTGATACCGAACACCCAACTCCTCTACTAGTCAGTCTCACAAAGCTCGTTTGCGAGACTATTGCGTTCGAGGAATAGCCTCAGCGAGTGGATCCGCTCTGATGTTTCTTTCTATGTCTCTCTATATCTCAAGTTCGCGGAGAAAACCATCTCCCGAAATGAGCAATACCTGTCTTAGAATGTCTGGATGTCTGATGGGACCGAGCTCATAAATGAACTCCAAATCCAAACTTCTTAGACTGTATCGACAACTGAACTTAATCAGTATCCTGCGCCATGCCTCCCTCAGTATTGCCTTGGATCACCTGTCCAAAATACCGCCCCTCGTCAGAGGGAAAACTATAACTCTGACAACCTCCTTATCGTCCATGTCACCTTGGAAGCCTGGAGTGATAACCGTCTCCTAAAGGAGGCAGCCGTTATCATATCCCTAGAACATTTACTTATGTTCTAAAACTGCTTCCGTCTGTTTCTCCAGGATTGGATCAATATCAACTTATTGCATCTAGTGCAAGAACAACATCTGGTGTGGTACTTGACATCTTATGATTGACTCAATTGCCTAAGCAAGTGATCTGCCAATCATGCACATCCCTCTCTACTTTAGTCTATAAGACACCTTTAGAGAGGGTGACTCCATCACCTGCAGGTATACTACCGTGCCAGGAGTCGTCCATTCTAAATACTCTTAGAATGCTTTCAAGGTACCCTGATTGAGAAACCACCCAAATCTAGATCTAAAACCATAGATCTAGTAACCAGTATGTCTGATATAATGTCCAAGTTCCATGTGGAGAAAACACTGTGTGACGACCAAAGTATAACCGATCGTTGTATAGGAATATCACTTCCTACTACCTTCTCAACAGATCCATCCCCTATTCTGATGAAGTCAAACCTATGACTGTCACATCAGAAATAGATGATCTATCTCCGCTACATCTGCTTTAGTCTATAAATAGACATAAGCCTGATGTCCACCAATGCTTCCGCTGCTCCCACTGACTACGACAACCCTCTGGCAGAGTCATATAGGCGTACACTTCTAAAGCTAGTTTAGAACGACGCTAGACTCATCCTCCTGCCGGGTCTCATAGTCTGAAACAACAGCAATGGCAAGTCTGGGTAAACAAGAACCTCTCTGCCACCGTCCTTGAGTATACCGAAGTACCTCTCGGGTGCCTGAGGTTACCCACCTTATCTGCGGAGTGGCCAATGGAATGTCAAATCAGATTTAATCTTTAGGTTCCTTATCAAATCTTCAGTAATCGTTTGCGGTTCTGGAATCACTTCCAGTTCTACCATACTCCCACTACTGTTTTTGAAAAAATCCATTTTTATTAAAACTGTGGCGAGTCAAGAACAATATCACTATTGATCTTTCTTATGGTAGAAAATCAACCCTCGTCATAGCCTGGGTCAACCCACAAACAGCCATTACAGAAACGTGCCTTGAGTTATCCAGAGTCTGGTTTTAATCATAACCCGGACAACTCCCCGTACCTTAACAATGTTAAGATATGAACTGTACTATATCCAATATAGAACCAGAGGCACTGATTTAACTGAACCAGATTCAAATCATGCAGCTGTCTCCAGTGCATGTCAACTAAATGGAGAGAGGCCGATCAGCGTTACTCAACTTAGGAATGCTTCCAATTATGAGTAACCTGAAAGAGAAGCAATTTCTCTTTATCATTACTATCAACCGAATACCATACACAAGTATCTACATCTTCGATCACCTTGAAGAATCCCGATATTTGCTACACCTGGTTCTCTACTCTATTCAAATACCTATAACTCCTCAAAATTTAGACCCTGTGTTTCTACGAAATACATGTCTAAGAACCAGAGAAGTTAAAAGTAAACAGAATATAGTATGAGGACCAACCCCTGTGTCCTAATGGACACTGGACAACATACAATACTCTGTATAAGTCCGCTGAGTCTAACAACTCTTTCACTGTGCGTCGTAGGTTGAAAACTGTACTTATGGTTAAGAAGAATTACACCGCTGTTTAATGCTCCTTACCTAACCATCTACTGATATAGGTAAATGTCATCGACATAATATCAAAAGGTATATCTCACTCTATGAAAATAGACGTACAGATATATCAATTTGAAATTGGTGCATAAAAGCGGATATTCAAAACCAAATATTTGCCGACCGGCAAACATCCCAGGTGATTTCCTCAAATATCACCGATTACAACGAATCCCGATATAATGAGGATGATCACCCAATTCCCAATAACTTACTCCCACTCATCATCTGTAAAACCATACAGATGTGAGAATCATATCTGGTAAATACATACCCTGGAGTAAGTATCTAATCGGGAAATCAGTTTTCTTTTAACAGTACACAGTGAACAGAAACATTAAAATGTTTCGATGGGGTATCTTGATATTCCTAGTAATGCCTCTACCATTATCCAAATTCACAACTATAACCGTATAATTCTTTGCCACCTCTCCAAATCCCTTTATATGTCTTTAGTCATTACCTTCTGCACACCCCTTTAAGCCAATTGGTTTTCTTCCTTCCCTACCGTTCGGCACCAGCCTATGGTTTGGAAGAAGACTATCCAATAAGCATAATGGGTGTACTGTCCTAATCCTAGGAGCACTCGCAATGCGAGAGAAGGTGAAGATAAAAGACAACCGAATTAAACCTTATTCCTATTTCTCCTGGACCAGAATCCATCCCCGAACTGGAACAAGTTCCTTTCGAGTTCGTATATAACCGTACGATGGAATATCCAGTAAACTGTGGATCTTCGTAGTGATACGGAGTGTCCTGGAGAAATACAAAGGTGATTTAGGATTGGCGAAGAAAAACTTGGTTTGGTCGTGAATATCAGTCGCAATTTACTTTGCCCTCTTACTAATCCCTTGCTTTGTCTTAATCTTAATACCTTATGCACACCGTTTAGGCTAATTGGTTTTCTTCATTCCCTACCGGTCGGCACCAGCCTAAGGTTTGGAAGAAGACTATCCAATTTGCGTAATAGGTGTACTATCTCCTAAACCAAGGAGTACTCACAACTTGAGAAAAGGTAAAAGGGAAAAGACAACTGAATAATCCTATCCGTTTTCTCCAGAACCGGAAACCATCCTCGAATTTCTTCGAGTTCGTATCTAACCATACGATGGTTTTGTCCAATGGAACTGGACGTTCGCAGTAATACGGGGTGTCCTGGAGAAAAGGGTAAAAGTAGGAGTGGCAACGAGGTTTGCAACTCTGACAATCCAAAAGCCTGTATTAAGAAGGTTCGGTTAACTTGGTCTCTGAGTCAAAGTCTAGGGTCGGGTCAATGGTCGCTGCCAGAGAGAGAGAGAAAAAAAACACTCAGCGTGCACTCTAACCAAGATCAGAATGGTTACCAATTTATCTAATCTGGAAACCTCCCACTGTACCTCAAATTCTCCTCCAAACCTGAAAGAAGAATTAGTCGGGGTCACCCGAGGAGTAAACCAACTCATCAGTGGGAATCGGGATCCAACTATCATCGCATGATAACGTGACGGAATCCGCTCACGGTATAACACTCCAGAAGGTATGCGCATATCTGGCAAGTTTCAGTTCTTTTGAAACTCCCGATGTGATTTCTGCCCCATGCTCTTATGACCTTGACTTTGGCCAACAAATCATAAGTCACATGTCAAGTTCTGCCCGTCATTCTCCAGGTTAATTTGAGCCCACCCGTACAAGCCCTTGACTTTGGCCAACAAGGCTATACGACTGCCCCAAACCAACGCATCTATCTATGCTGCATATGAATAACCAACAGCTACCAAACACTGTGCCTTGACTTTGGCCAACAAATACAGCTTGAATACTATTGACTACCCATATGAAACGACGGAGGGCTACGAATGGTTTCTGGCGAAAACCTTAAACGTAATGAACTTGATATCGTTGAAGGAACGGATAGCTTTTTAGAAAATATAGTGACGAAAACCTTTACTAAAGAGGTCACTCCCGGTGAAGGGATCTCGGCTCTTTTTCCGTAGAATGAGGTGCAGGATATTCCAACTGAATACCACGGTGCAAAGCAAAAGTAATCGGCTATAGTGAAGTTAATGCCCTGACGCAAACTTCTGTCCAAGGGGTGACTCCCGGTGAAGGGATCTCGGCCCTTGCCTCGTCGACTGAGGAGCAGGATATTCCAAATGAATACCACGATGCAAAACAAAAGTGAACGTCCTTGCAATAACAGCTTTTTGAAAAGTGTTCCAACAACATCAGAATAGGTTTGTTTAACTTGCATTGATCCGAATCAACGCAGTCCCACCAATTGATCACACCACAAAGAACGAAAATATACTGACGTACGTATATGCCATCCGCATTCGCCACTGGGTCCCGTCATCACCCGTTAGGTTAGCTAACTAACGGCAGAGCGGGGACTGGACTAGCGCGGATGAAAAACATATACAACATCTACTAATATATATACCAATATATTATATTTCGCTCAAGGCGTGAAAAGAAATGCAACATCACAGAAATGTACAGCATCACAGAACAATACAGATATCTGGGATCCCCGGGTTTCACAGAGCCACTACTGAAACCCGACGTTCCCCTGGTCGTGTGGATAGCCTATGCAATGAAATCCTATAACCCCTACGAGTGCGGCGAATAGCCAGCCAATCCTGGAGTGAAGCCCCCTCCGTCCCAATGCCATGAGATGCGGGCTTGTTGCCCTCCAGAACCCGGCTATCCGTGCACCCCTCCGCGGGATAATCCTAGTACAGAAAGTAAAATATACATACACCGGGTACATCGACCGCAACCAGGTCGTGCCCCAAAAGAATAATACAAACAGGCAGTGACGGCAGTCCATATGTCGGACGCTCGCCCCGCAACAACAAATGTACATAATACAACAGAAACTGTACTAGCATTGCATCCAGGCTATCCCCCACGACCGATCCGCAACATCACAGCAAATACATAGAACATCAACGTGAAAGTCACGTTCGCAAATCCGTCTAACCGGGCTATAGCAGTTAGACAGGATTTACCGATCGAGTGACATTCACGGTCGCAGATATAATGTAAATACTGTGAAAAATGTGTTTAAAATTTTCCGATTGATCAAACAATTAACAAGTGGGCCCCAAAGAAAACTGTAGCACTCACAGAAATAATTGGCCCAATTTTAATATTCCAAAACCCCTAATTACTACCCTGAAGCCCACTGGAAAAAGATGGCCCACTGAACCCTCTAGACTGCGGCGGAACCGCGGCCCAATAGAAGGGTGTGGCCGCGGTTCCGCGCTCTGTATGAGAGATCAGTGTGTCGAATTTTTCCAGAGTTCTTAGAACTCCCTGCACATCATTCTGAGACCACCTGAAAAATTTTTAGACTTCAAAAAATTTCAACAGAAACTGATGTGAAGGGAAAAATACGGTTTTTGGAATTTTTGTCGATCGGAACTGAAAAACACATCAAACGAAGCTAGACGAAGTTAATGGCGAGGCTCTGATACCACTGTAAGTGCACGGCGGCGCCCCGGCCGTCAATCCGACGCCGGAATGCGGAAGCGGTGATAAACTTTAATTTTTGCGGACTTTGCAAACCGGCACCACCGCGCACTAAACTCCGGATCGTAACCATTAACAAGTCTAAGCTACTAACAAGAAAGGGAAGAGATGTACCGACTGATCCGAGTCCTCCGGTCTTCATCTCCACTCCGATCTCCTCGCGGGATCTCTGTCCGTCTCCTCCTCGTCGGAAAGGGCACCACATCGCCTGTAGCTTTTACGGGCTCCCACCTCAATACCGAGGCAACTCGGGCGCGAAGCTGGCGAATCGACGCGTCCAAGATTTGCTGTAGGAAGTGTAGTGTAGAGGCTATGTCTCATTTGGGTTCGTTGCCATTAGAAGATGATGGAGGAAACAAGATAAGAAAAATGGTGCTTGCATTTTTCTTAACATGTAAAATGAGATCAAGAATGCTACTCTCTCAAAGATGAAGCTCTCATCTTCTTCTCTCTTAACCATGGAAAAAACTTATGAACTTAGAAATGGAGGAGGAAAGAATATGAAGCATTAAGGGAGGTGAGTGTAGGAGAGAACAAGAGGTGACCACATCCAAAGACAAGAAAACATCAAGCATGCTTCATTTAAATCCAACCATACCCTTTCTAATCATCATTAAAGCAAGTGATGGAGCAAAAGATATGAAGCTATCATAATAAAACCTTTTGCAAGAAACCCCCTCCACAAAAATTATTTGCACAATTGCAAATAACCCCCTCCATCGGAAAAGTCCGGCCGGGAAAGAACAAAGGAAAACCGGCCGGAACGGAATGCAAACTGGCAACTCCAGAAAACTGGTCCCGTAATAAATTACAGGAAAACCCCGATACTGTGCATACACACCCGCATCTGTATTTCGTCCGGATACAAATGCAAAGAGACAAAATCTACACTGTACTAAACTAGGACCGGCTTAAACCAAAGCCGGCTAGTAATATCCGTTCGATCCTGATCCGTGCAATACCGCACGTATCTGATCGAACCCTGCCATATACCTATACGGCTACTAGTACAAACCGTCCGATCCTGATCCGTACAATACCGCACGTATCTGATCGGACCCTGCCATATCTCCATACGGCCTCTACAGCGTTTCGCCCGAAAGCTGAGTAACTGAAAGTGTGGCGGACTCTAAAGACTCGTCAATACTATGGCTGTGGATTTAACCACTAGCACGTCAGAGGCATAAGCCAATACGTAACGGGCCACCAGCTATTGACTAAAAGGGACGTCGATGAGCGAACTCATCCTGACACCCTACTGAGCCTGTCAGTGACAATATCCGTACAGTCCGGTCCGTTCGTCTATGAGCATCGCATGTCGGGCCTAGGGGTGGGTAAAAGTCAGACCCCCAAAAGCGGTACAAGTCGTGTCGGAGTGTAGCCCAGAACACCCTGAGATACTACTGGAATACCTACCAGTAAATCTCCTGCCTTGGCCAAGGACTTCGTGTAATGGCTCTCCTAGACACAGCGCGACCTCACCCCCAATACCGGGAGAGACGAACCCCTGAAGATCCGCTCACTGCCTCCATGTGGCTCGGGACTGTACCCAACTAAAACCTGTTTGCACGACTCCTTTGAGCCGTGGTAGGGTAGTAATCAAAGCACAGTGGGAACTCACACGAGACAAATGACGATCCCCAGGTCGATGAACTAACCTATACACATGTCACCTGGGAACTGCTATCTGACGTCAGGTATAAGACCAACTAGCATGTTCCCGGCGAGTCCTGTCCGGTGTACTCATAACCCAATGAGCACCTGTATACATCTTAGGTGAACCAACTGACACCAGTGGCCTGTGAGACCGGCCACCGCCCCTCGTCGGGGTCTCGACTGTATACACTAGTCTACTCTGGAGAATCGATGCCCTGTCTCGAAACTCCTACGACTAGGGACCTTTTAAGGATGTGCTTATAGACTCCAGCTTTCACTTATATGATCGCCCTCATACTGCTGGCAGTCAAGCAAGAATCCTAGGGGCTCTATCAACGTGCAATAGCGACCTGTCATGTCACCTAAAGCAGTACACGATGGTAAAGGTAAACCAGATAGCAAACTATCATCTCGAGTAAGACTGTCGTACCGGGATAGGTCCTCCCTCAATCATTGCAATCACGTGCCTGTGATCCAATAATTGACTCTGAGGGCACTATCTCCAACAGCTACTCCGGTCGGTATTCTCCGAATTACCGCCGAGTCCAAATACTATCACCGGTAGATAGTGCTCCCCTGCCAGGCTCATCATTTACACCTCGAACTTCTTGCCCCGGGGTACCTTACCGGGTCCACCATGTACCCGCAATCGGCCTCATCCGCCCCCTTAACTCGGTTTTCACATGTCGCTCTCAGAACTGAGAAAACAAATGGTAGACGCACCGAAATATCATATCAAGAGAAACCGGGTTTTCAAAATAATACATACTTTCTTTTAAAATGACCACGGTTCTCAAATCCAGAAATCTCATGAAAACAGCATATCTCGATGCGTAAAATCATAAAGCATGATGTATGCGACATATGATGAAATGTAAGCATATCCGTATATCATGCAACATGGAACAGTGATATATCATATTAAGGGAAAACCGCTCCTTTAAATAATTCCAGTTTTGAAAATATGTCTTGCAGTTCCCAATATCTCCAAAGTCAAATGTAGCATCGTATAAAAGTTCACAGGTAACTATAGCAAGTAAATTATGCAAAGAGTCATATCATGATGCAGCAATCCTACTGTGTAGTGACATGGCAATTATCGATGATGAAGTGTGTGAGCCGGCAAATCTGTGTACGTATAACATACGCATCATCGATAATGGTGTAAGTGTACTAACACAGGTATATGCAATGCAATAATAATATCATGAAGGCAGCATAAGGTAAATCGCATAAGGTAAATCATCAGCTAAAAGCTATAAGGTATACGTAACTATCATACGTCTGAGTCGGTGAATCTATCAATCGGCATCTAGCCGAAACAAAATCGCGTACGGTATAATACATCGTACGGCAACCTCTAGTCAAGGGTAAGAATCAATCATCAAGTCAACTCATCACGCACGGAAAATCATCGTACGGCGGCATTAATCTATCAGGGATCCTATCATCCTATAAGACGAGGAGGGTACGGACCTAACGTCTCGTACAGCTATCACTCATGATTCACCTCATATATAAGTATCTCTATATACCTATGTCCCAGGTCGCATCCGCAATAATCTCATATCAGGGGACCGACAGGGTATAATTCATCTCAATCGACTCGCATCCGTATACCATCAACTTATCATATCATCATATCCGTCTCTTATTATTTCATCGCATTCATATCTCACATCAAGTCGAGTTTACATAAACATTTTATCTCTACTATGTATGAGTATCTAATCTAACCTATACACCCGAACCATACAAACAGATTTTAAAAGAAGCGAATCGTAGTTTTGAAAATAGGGGTTACGGTGTTTTTAAGGAAAAGATATCATTTGAAAATCCGTAACGTCTCTCAAGGTAACTGTTTAAAAGATGCATACGATTCTTCAGTTTAGAAATATGTATGGTTCGGATGACATATCTACATCGACTATTTAGTCCTATGGTACCCTAAATGGCAATATCATCAAATATCATCCTCAATTCCCGTCATTTCATATTTGCCTTATCATATCACTTCTAATTGTCATTCTTGCTTCTAATATAGTTTCACTAACTATCTTTTAACTCTAACCCTAGTTTCTTAATTTAGGTTCCCTTAACCATATTCTATAAATCAGTCTCCATCAAAACCTTGCAGGGGTGTTATACGCCATCCACTCGACTTCCCCCGTAGATATAGATCTACTCACCTTGGTTTTTGTTTGCCGAAGTCGATGACCCCATGCTCCGTCGCCTCGGTATCCATGCGAAGTTACCTACAATAACAACGAATATCACAACGCTATTAAAATCAAGTTCATAAATCCAAAACGGTACGCGCCTTGCTCGTAGGTTAGAACCTATAGCACACGCGTACAAAATCAACCAAACAACTATTGTTGTCGATGTACAAGCATGCGACAACCAAAAACAAATCCAAACATCAAACTCATCATTCAAAATACGGAAAACATATCCTAAATCACACACAAGTGTTCCCAGATTTTGACCCAGGTCAAATAAATCTAAGCAAACAAGTCTAGGGTGATGTATATAGTATATATGACCTACTGGACCAACCTAGACCCCTACCCTCATCAAGTGGCCGGCCACTTCCACCTAAAATCCAATGTCGCCGGCCCATGGGTCTCTGTTTGGGTTCATCAGGTCAGAGTGGTCTCCTAGTGACTTAGTTTGGTCCCTGGTATTGTTTGCTACTCTAAAAATTTCCCTGGGTTGCTCCAGATACCCTATAGGCACACTAAAAGTCACAAAACTGATACGGAACAATTCCTAAGCTCGTGCATCGGGTTCAGATCTATGGCTCAGGTCAGGAAACATGTCACCATGGTCACACAAACACTCACAACAGTTCCCAGATTTCACCTCTCTTCACAACAGAAAAATCTAGTAGGACCAAACACCCTTAAACATCTTCAGGTAACTACCCTACAAAACCCAAGCCCTAGCTCTCTACCCACGCGAGGTCGCCGGAATTTCCTCTCTAGCCGCCGGCCAAAACCGATGGGAAAGGGATAGGGTTTCAGGTGAACACTCCAGGTCTCGAGCACAACACTAGCACACTGTTTGTTTTTACAGCGAACACTCGGGGTCACAACAGGTTATCGATATCGCAAAACGACACTTAAATTATGATATCGCATAAACTAAACTAAAAAGTAAGAAGTTATACCTCATTTGGTCCCCTCTAATCAGCACTAACTTCCCAATGTCGTCAAAATCTCACTTTGTTCGGTTCAAAGTGTAGAGGAAGAGATGGGGATTAATTTTTGTGAAAGGGGTTTAGGGTTTTGGGGATTATTTGGAGATGGATCTAGGGTTGTGGAGTTGAGGAAGATGAAGAGGGAGATGAAAATGATGGGGGAAATGAATCATGGCAGCAGCAGCCCCTCTCTCACTCTATTATTCTCACTTCTCTCTCCCACCAAAGTACACCTACCCTAATCATTATGTCCCCTTTGACTTTTCTTTTTTTCTTTTCTCACCACCAATAAACCATAACACATAACCCAAATGAAATGAAACAACATGTAACCAAATGAAACATGTCATGGTGCACTAATCATGAAAACTGTAGAAACACGGATTTGGCTTAATTGCGATTAGCAGTGCACTAATCGGGTTTTTATCGAAACTGCGTATAATAAATTTTAAAATTTCCAAATCCGTTAAATATATTTTTAAATGAACAATTCATTTTAATTTTCATTTATTTCACAATTATTGGTTTATATTTATACCCTTTTTCGAAAACCCCAATTTCGCAAATCGGGCAGTTTTCGGGAAAAATATTATTTTAATATTAAATTCCAAAAATAATATTTTATATTTTTCTGAAATGTTACAGATGATGAACCCGCAGATTTGACTGAATTTTTCTCTCCAATTCATCGTCTCGAGTCGTTAAATGTTTCTCCCGAACTTCATACGCGTCTTGATTTTGATGAGAATTGCATGGATAAGTTAACTTTTGAGGAGAGTATTGAGCAAATTATTGAGGATGAAGCAGTTTTACATGAGGAGTCGGATTTTCCAATTCACTCTATCCCTTTCATTGACTGCGCACACCCTCCTGAATCTTTAACCGATACCCTTCCTCAATTACTTCCCTCCATCTTCGTTCCGACCTTGCAAGAAACCGTTACACTTTCATTTTCAATGTCTGGTTTACCAAGTTCGACGTACCCATGTTTTCTCATGAATCTTGAGGGATTTGACCTCATTTCTCAGTGGGTTGATAAATTAGCACAATCGCTTTTTACACATCGGTCATTACAAATTATGCTAATTTATACACTCCATCTCAACTCTCAAGTTCGTATTCAACTTCTTTCTCCCGCTTTCTCTGGTTCTTCTTCTAATCTTCCTTTAATGATAGCGAGTGTTAATGAATCACATGTTAGGCTTCCCTTGTACCTAGCCTAGGGTTTGGTAGCATCACTCATGCCACTTTAAAATTTAGAGAGGTGCAAAGCAAGCAAACCATGAATCATACTAGAATTTCTAGGGTAACAAAGTTTGTATCACATACAAAGAAATAAAGAGATAAGGATTACAACCTTTGTAGTCCGTTCCTTCACTTCATAAGCTCCGTGTTGAGGTCCTTTCGCTACAATCATCAAGAACTCCGACTCTAGAGAGGCTCCATGAGGTGATTGAGGCACCTTACTTGTAGTCTTCATGATCTAAGATGATCTACCTTGAAGAATCTCAAACCCAAGTTTACACTTCACTAATGGAGTAATTAGAGAAGTGAACACCCTAATCTAAGTGGCTACAATAGATGAGGATAATGAAGTAGGAATATTGCTCTCTTTTGTTTTCAATTTCTCACTAATATTCACCACAACTCAAAAAGCTAGAAAGCTTTTACAAGAGCAAGAAGAAGATGATGATGAAGCTTTTCCTTTTGTAATGAATAATAAATTATTATTGTGGTTACAATTGCAAACCTAGATTAAGAATTAAAGGCTTAACCTTTGTAGAGAATAAACTAAGGTAAAGGGTTTGGGTTGGGTTAACAAATATCAACACAAAATATCAAAGCTAAAGACAAAAGGAAAGCTTCATGAAGCTTCATGAAAGCTTCATCCAAAAGCTAACCCAAAAGCTAACCCTGATCCACACCCTAACTTGGTTTAAACTCAACAACAATGTTGCATTTGTAACCCTAACATGTTACAATATTATATATATCATATATATAATATATAATGTAACAAAAGAAAATAATACAATTAACATATATCGCATATATATCAATATATTATCCAGTGAGAAAATGAATCAATAAAGCGAGCTTATATTAGTTAACATAATGTAATATATCACGTATATATAATTATACATTAAATTATCGAATCAACTCTTGATCCGACAATCCGGTTATAGTGCATATAACCGATTAATATAACATGTACCATTTCATTGAATCAACACTTGATCCGATGACCCGGCTATATCACATATACCCGGCCGATATCTCATATCGCGAGAATAGAATACGGTATCTCATATCGTATTATTCTTGGTCCCGCACATATCACATATGTGCTCCTACTCCGTTTTTCCTGAGCCAAG
The DNA here is from genome assembly GCA_030015575.1 of Agapanthus africanus. Classification (NCBI taxonomy): domain Eukaryota; kingdom Viridiplantae; phylum Streptophyta; class Magnoliopsida; order Asparagales; family Amaryllidaceae; genus Agapanthus; species Agapanthus africanus. The sequence continues at coordinate 354,954,531 of CM057351.1, forward strand.
AAACCTCTGTGTAGGACTCTAAACAATCGTCAATACGCCGGCAGTAGGTGATGATCACATCAAACACCCACAAGCAGCAAGCAGTCAGCTAAACATAACAGCCACCCAGGTATTGAGCGATCAGAAGATCAACAAGCAAGCCTGTACATTCTCCTGTGAATCCAATCAGTAACACTACCGTACAGTTCGGTCTCTTCGTCTGATATGTCGCATATCAAGTCTAGGGGTGGTAAACGTCAGACCCCAGTAACCGATAAGTCGTGTCGATGTGAGGCTCATAACAGGTCGAAAAACTACTGATAACTCTTACCAGCAGCACTCCATATCAGCCTTGGCCAGGGACTTCCAGTTATAGCCAATCGAACACAGCACAACATCAACTCCCTATACCGGGAGAGACGAAACCCCTCCTATCGCTCATTGCCTCCATGTGATTCAGGACTGTACCCAAAAGCCACCATTTTGCATGCCTTCTTGGACGTGGTAAGGCAGAAATTAAAGCACAGTAGGAATCATATAAGACTCTATGACGATCTCGGGTCTACAGACTAACCTGTACCAGTGTCACCGGAGAATTGCTATCTGACGATAGGTATAATACCATCTAAGAGTTCTCGGCGAGTCCGTTCAGTGTACCCAGTCTCCACTGAGCACCCGTACACCATCTTTGATGTCAAACACCGATGGATATGGGATTATCCATCGCCCATCATATGTGTCAAGATGCGTATACGCTAGTCTACTCTGGTGTATCGATGCCCTGTCTCGATACACCCTCGACTAGGAACAATTATAGGATGTACTCATTGACTACCCTGGCCCCACTAGTATGATCTCATCATAGTCCCAGTAGTCAAGTACATATCCTAAGGGCTTTATCAATATGTGAGAGCAAGACAGTAAACCAATACAAGTCAACATGTTAAGACAAAGTGAAACCAAATAGCATACTATCATGTCGAGCAAGAAAGTCCTCTCTATATATATCCAAGTATCCACTATAATATACATCATATGTACAACAATGGCCTCTAGGGCATATATATAACTAACATCACAATCCGATATTTTGAGTTCGATAATTCTAGAAAAACAACTTGATTTAGACTCTTTTGAGAATAAGGTAGATGAGCCTTACAAGTCTCCTACCTCCGTAATTTTTGAAAAATCAAGTGTGTTGAATTCTGGCATGACATTTATTGACATTGAAACGTTCAATCGAACCATCGATGAAAGTTTCGAAGATATTTTCGCCGATGAACTCTCATTCCTAAACGACACGGATTTTGTGATTAATCAACCTCCACCTGAAGAAGTTGAACCACCACCATTTCTTCTTATCCCATACGAGAATGTGACCATTATCCCCATTCCTAATCATCCACATTCTCGTTTCCGTTCACCATTATTGTTTCGTCTCTATAAATCGAGACATAAACCTTTTCCATTACACCACTTATCTTTACCCCATTTCTTCCTATACAACATGTTCTTTCACCAATCGCCGCTTTATAACGATAAAATTTTTGAATGGTTGGTGCTAACCTTTGGCCTGTGCAAGGCCTTGTATAGCTTGATACTGTATTTTTCCCCCCTAACTCTGAACTTTAACGCTTAAACAGTGGAAACACTGGTTCACTTAAGATTGGGGGGGACCTTTTTTGTGTGTATATATTTTGGTTTGCTTTTTGTTTTGTTTAAAATTTTCTTTCAGGGAGTGCCGACAATTTTGACCCTCTTGGTGTAGCCTGACAGTGAGGGCACTGTCAAGTTTACATTTAGGGGTGTGCTCGGTAAGCTTTCTACCTTCGCATTCATATGTATATTTTGCATTTGCATACTTATTAAAACCCACAAAAATCGAAAAAAATTCCAAAAATATAAAAACTTTTTGTACATATTTGTTTGCATATTTAATTCCGTATCTTATTTTTCTGCATTGCATCTTTATAAAGAAATATAAATAAAAAAAATTTAAAAAATAAAATTTTTGGCATTATTTTACTCAAGTTCAACATGACGGTTGACTAGTTAGGAAAAACTAGATCCTAAACTTAGTATATTAAAAACCCTAAAAATAACCTTTTTTAAAGTTTAACTGTAGAAAATATATGTCCTTGTAGTTTATTTAGAAATAGGCAAATTATGAGTTCAGTTCTTGGCCTAAATCAAAATAAGGAAAGAGTATTGAAAGCTCTATTTGAAGTATAAGTCTGAAAAATAATTCTGAAGCTTAAGTCCAAATTCTGAAAATATATACCCTACTTTACGCACTCACACACATCTTGAAACTTGGGATAGTAGAGAATACCTTAAAATGCTCTTGTCTAAAATCCTTAGCATGAAGGAAAATAAAATAAAAGTATAAGTGGTGAATAAAGAGAGAAAAAAAATGGACACTGGTTTTATAATTACTTAAGGCAGCATAAATAAAAAATATAGTGAGGGTGCTTTATCACCAAGTGCTTTAGACCAACTGGTTTAGGAGTCACTGCTAAGCCTTAGGTATTACAAAATGAGGAATTACGCCTAAATACGCAAGCACATTTTGTAATCGGTCGTTTAGTAGCTCAAGAAGTATTAACGGTCGCATGAAGAATGTGTTAGCAATTTCATCACCAACTAAAATGTACTTTGGACATGGACAAGAGTATGATATCTTGAATTGAATTTCCAAGTGTAGGGGTAAAAATTACACACACGTAGGGGTATATGATTGGGGTTTGGATGAGAGATAGGAATGAAAGATAGGCCTTATATCTTTAGTAAAAATGATAAAAATTCCTGACTTCAGATTGCACCTTAGAAGGAAAATTCAAAAGATGTTGAAAGCTTAATAAATTTGCAAAACATATACGTTCTTAAGTTAAATGAAAAGGGGGTGTGAAAAATACGGGTTGATGATTTTTAAGTTGAAGATAATAGAACTTCTTGCTAGAATACTGAATTGAAGAATTAGAGTCAACGGCCAAATTGATCGGATTTTGTGGGTAGTATCCGCTGAAAATCCTCAGGAGACAACACTCCTCCTACTAGGGACACCTAGAGGTTTAACGGCTTGTTACACGAACTCAGTGCAATCGCGTTCCCTGCGAAAGTGAGGTTAAGAATTTTTGAGAATAAAATTGGATTTGCTCGGGACGAGCAAAAGATAAGTTTGGGGGTATTTGTTCATATCAGATTTTTGCATTTTTATACCGCCCATTCTTAATCACATTGCATATAAGTAGGTACTTTTTATCCATGTCAGCTAAATAGTTGTAGGTTACAGGTTCTCAGCTCTTTACAGAGAAATTCATGAAAAGTCGCAACAAATGTGGGACTACGACCAACAAATAGAGAAATACGGGTTTCCGCACACTATCCGTATAATACCGCCTACCAGTTCAAGGAACAAATAGAAAATCATTGAGTATTTCAATGCACAAAGCACAAGGGCAGCACAAAATCCAAGACTTCAAACGCGGAGCTCAAGGCAAAAGTCCATTGTTGAATATCTGGAAGAGAACTGAAGAGTTTTTGAGAAACCAAGTGTTCCAAACAGAAGATAAAAACAACAGAAAGAATCCCTAAAAAATTGATCACACAAGACCATCAAATGGCCGTGGAATCGCGACCAAACAGGCACATCTGCAGCGGTTCTGCGGCCGTGCAATGCACGTGTCGGTGGCAGTGTCGGTGCTTTGACTCGATTTTTGGGGTTGTTTTGTAATTTCATGTATGGATCAGAATGCAAACCTAGAGTTTTTCCTATCTATAAATAGGAGGGTTCAAAGCCAAATTAGGGTGCCTTTCTTAGAGTGCATCTTTTAGGGTGCCTTTCTTAGAGTGCCTCTTTTAGGATGCCTCTCTTTAGTTTTTATTCCTCTTTTTAATTCTTAGATCTAAATTTTAATTCCAATTGTAATACATTGTTGAGAGGGCTTCAATAAAGTAAGTTTTATTTTTTTTTATCTCGCATTCTTTTTATTTGAATTTTGATTCCTGCAATTTTTTATCTGTTCTTTTATTATCTGCAATTTAGTTCATCTATTAAAATAAAAAAAAATGAATTTTATTGTTATTTTCCTAATGAGTGAGTAATTCCTCACTTGTCAGGGGTAGGATAGGGAAGGTTTGAGAGAAGGAAAACTCTCTCACTCCTTTCTTTGCCCAAATAATTTTAATTCAGACTCCCTTTAAATCAAGCATAATCCGCTCACTACGGCACCCTATCCTACGTGATAGCGGTGATTCCCTAGTTAGACCGGTTGTGATTGATTTAACCGGAGGTTAGGGCTAAAAGCCAAGAACGGACGGACAAGGACCAAAAGGAAGAAACTAAGTTTCTTCCTAATCGTGTTAATCCCCGTTGTTGACGATTACCCTAGCACCTATATTCTTAACTAGGGTATTGAAAGAAGCGAGAAGAATCCCTATTTCGAACTAACCTAATCCTAACCCTAGCAAGCCTTTATATCAATTTATTCTCATTCTTAGATCTTAAAACCAAACCTACCAAAGTTAGGACTTAACTCGTTAGAACTTAAAGAAAATGACACCATTTCCCTGTGGATCGACTCGTACTCAACCGGCTAGCTACCAAGCGACACCGTCTTGATTGCGGTAAATTTAAACACAGAAAAACTCTACCAATCACTCAGCATTCAGTAAAAAACAAAAATATTGTCAGAATTCAAACCAATGCTCAGCATTGTTAAATGTTTAACATTTTAACTGAGTGGGCCAAGCCCAAGTTGGCCATAAACCCCTCATTCAGATTAACTGAGCCCATGTGCTCATAAATCTCAGATCTTAGTCCCAATTGGACAACAGATCTCCCAACCAAAATTGGTTCAAGGGTACATCTCTTCACTCCTCTGATATTTGTCGTTGTAATCCTTCAACGTCTTCAGAGAGGTGATGGGTCCCGATAACCATACATTCTATAGACTATGACGTTTTTAAACTAGACTGTGGGGTCCTTAAACCCATGGACTATGATGCCCTTAACCTCGGACTGTGGGGTCCTTAAACCCATAAACTATTACATCTTTAAACTGGACTGTGGGGTTCTTAAACCCATGGACTATGATGTCCTTAACCTCAAACTGTGGGGTCCTTTAAGCCCATGGACTATGATGTCCTTAATCTTGGACCACCATGTCCTTAAACTGTTAATGGACCGCAAAGTCTCTAAACTAAAATAATAGAGTCCAAATGCTCTTTTGTTGGATCTAAACGATCCCGTTAAGTTGATCTTAGTCTAAAATTAGACTAACGTATCCTTAACAAACGTTTAAGTTGATCTTAGTCTCAAATGAGACTAACGCATCCTTAAACCCAACCCCAAACCCAAATCTAAGAAAATACGGATTTGGACTAATCCACGACCTACGGGCGACAACATAAATTAGTTTCCGTATACAATCCACGGGCAACCAAAAATAAAACAAACACCCACGACACGAAGTGACCATCTGGAGAAGAAGAAAGTCGTTACCGCAATGCTGTAGCGTAATTAACTGCAGGGGTTTGCACCTGCAGAGAGGAGTGTCCCCACAATCAAAAACCCCTCAAACGAGGGGGAATCTGACGAAGTCTGCTACATCGACCGCATCCGTTTAAACCTTCGATACATGGTGTCATAAATCAACTTGGCATCTTCGGAGAGGTGGATGGATAGCACCAATAAGCTTCTGCCCTCGAAATTCAGGCCCTGACGTCCCAACGTCCCGGTCGCGTCTTTCGGCAGAGAACAGTTATGTCCAGCTAGTACCGCTGACGGCTTATAGGTGACTGATATGATCATCACCTACTGCTGGCGTATTGATGAGTCTTTAGAGTCCTACACAGGAGTTTCCTAGTTCAAACGAAACGGAGTAGGGCACATATGCCGATATGTGCGGGGGCCAGATTAAATACGAGTATGTGATACCGTATTCTAATCTGATGGTTATTTGTTATCGGTTAAGTTATATGTGATATAACCGGATTATCGAATCAAGTGTTGATTTGATAATGTGATATACAGATAAATGATATTAGTCGGTCATATGTGATATAACCGGATTATTAAATCAAATGTTGATTTAATAATTTGATATATTTTATATTTGATATAATTATATGTTATCTAATATTATTAGCTCACTAATTGCTTTATTAATATATATATATTAATATATATTTAATATATATATATATATATATATATATATATATATATATATATATATGAAGCATGGCATGATTTTCTATTTTTAGAAAATAGAAAATGAGGTGTTAAATGTGGAGATATTTTAGGTATGGTTCAAGGCATGGGCTTATTTATTTGTTTATTCATTTGTTTGCACTATTGAAACATATGCATTATATCTATTGTTTTTAATCCATGCTTCAATAATGTGTGATCATATAGTTGCCATTCTTGACTTGCACAAGGGTTGAGCTCTTCATGCCTTAGCCATTTTTTTCTTGATTTGCTCTCATGCTCTCTTGCTTTCTACACTTTCCTCACCTCATCTCTAAGCTCAAATCTCTCACATGTGATGTGAATCATTGAGCTTGTGAGAACCCTAATGAGCTTTCAAATCCCCTACTTCACCATCCCACACTAAACTAGCACTTTGGTGTGGCGTGTTTCCTTCACTAATAGGAGATTAGTGAAGAGGTAGCTTGAGCTAGTGGGCTTCGGGTGGATCATTTTTGGCGTGAAGATCACGAAGGAGGCTCGATCAAATTCTCAAGTGGAGCCTAGTGGAGTCACGTGGACTGCTACACGGAGTATAAGAAGAGAAGGACACGGTCTACAAAGGTTGTATGCTCTTTCTTTCTCTTTAGTTTTGTGATATCGTCATAGTAATACCCTAATATTCTAGTTAAGATCTTGGTTAGTCTAGCTTAGCACCCGAAAATTTTTAAATTTGGCATGTTTGATGCTACTAGAACCTCATGGTGGTGCTGGGACAGACTTTCAGGAGCTAGGAATTTGCCATGGCTCCGTTTTGTTTCGACCTTTGGGCCTTTATTGACATCGCGTCTGCACTGAGAAGGAACGTCAGGATGATCTCTAGGATGTAGATGTCGCCATCAAGATCTGGCTCTCCTTTTGACGTAACCTGGTGGGAAAACATGGTTCCATTTTTCATTTGTGCCCATGGATTGTATACAGGGGTTAGTATAAACTCACCTGCAGGGTAAAGGAACTTTATTTTATTTTTATTGCCGCGACGCTCTATATTTTCAACTTTTCACATCGCGAAAATCGCGATTGCCCAATCATTTCGGCTATTTTTCGTGGTGCCCAATCATTTCGACTATTTTCTTTTGTTTTTTACTCGCTGCTTTTTATTTCGAGTTGCCCAAACATTTCGGCTATTATTATTTTTTTATTCTTACTCGCTGCTTTTTTTTGCGAATTTAGAATCTGATACCAATCTTGGCATTAGCATCGCTACGACTGGAATATTGCTAGGAGTGAATCATCATTTGCCTTTTTCGATTTGAACAAAGATGGCTTATAACACAGGGTTAGGATCCTGTCGACTAAGGCTTTCGACTTTATGAGCCGTAAGGGACTCAAAAAGGTATTTCTCTCTACGAGTCGTGAGGATCTCGTAGGTGTATTTTCTCCTTAGGAATCGTGGGGATCCCTAAGCTTGTGTTCCTTTATAAGTCGTAAGGATTTTACAAGAGTATTTTCTCCTTATAACTCGAGAGGACTTACAAGTGTCGTTCACTATATGAGGACATTTCTCGCCATTAGAGGAACTTGGTGGGGAAATGTTTATTTGTGCCCGTGGATTGTATACAAGGGTAAATATTGGACCGCCTGTAGGGCAGAAAAGTTTCGTTTTCGTTTTTTTATTTCTTTCCGCGATGTTCTATATTTTCAGCTTTCATATCATGAAAGTCGTGATTGCCCAATCGTTTCGGCTATTTATCGCGGTGCCTAATCATTTCGGCTATATCGTTTTTTTTACTCGCTATTTTTTATTGCGAGTTGCCCAAAAATTTCGGCTGTTTCATATGCATATATTTTTTGCTCATTGATTTTTATTGCGAGTTGCCCCATCATTTCGGCTATTCCATATGCATTTTTTTGCGACTCGCTGAGTTTTATTACGAGTCAGGAACTTAAGATCTGATACCAATCTTGGCATCAACATCGCTGTGACTGGAATATTTTCAGGAGCGAATCATCATTTGCCTTGAAAGGACTTGAAGTTTGACACGTGTTTAGGCATCAGTATCGCTACCACTGGAATATTACCAGGAACGAATCATCATGTGCCTTTGTCGATTTAAACAAAGATGGCTTAGTAAATAGGATTAGGATCCTGTCGACTAAGGCTTTTTGACTCTATTAGCCGTAAGGGTCTCACAAAGTTATTTCTTGTAGGGTTCCTAGGCACACTAATGAGGTCTCACAAGGCATCAACCATGCCAAATTCAAATTTTTTCGGTGCCGAGAAAACCTAATGCGATCGTTAACTAGAGTTTAGGCGAAACATGCAAGTAGTAAACAACTTTACTGCTAAGTGAAAGAGACTACAACCTTAGTAGATCCGGTCCTCCACTTCCTTAGCTCCGTGATGATGTCCTTCCGCTGCGATCATCGGATCCCGGACTCAAGCATTGGTTTCATCGAAGAAATGATCGGGTTAGGTCGTCGACTTCGATGCCGAAGATGATATACGTCGAGGCAACTCAAGATCAAGCTCCAACTTCACCAAGTCAAGAAACTTGTGAAGAAAACACCCTATACTACTTGGCAAGTGGTAGAGGATGAACAAATAGGAAGTGGGTTCACTTTAGATTTGGATTTCTCTCTTTTTCTCATTTCACCATTGAAGCTAGCAAGCTTTTTCTTCTTGAAGAAGAAGAGGAAGAAGAAAAAGAATATGATAAGAATTATCAATAATAGAAAAATAAAGTCATTCTTATCATATTAGCAACCATGGTTAAGTGTAGAGAATAAACTAAGGTTAGGTGAATGGTTAGGTTTAAGGAAAAAACAAAATGGTCAAAGCTTTCAAAGCTTCATGAAGTTTCAAGAATGAAACAAATTTAGCCACCATTTTATTCTTGGCAAAATAAACAAACAAATAAATAAAATGAATAAGTGAATAAAGCATATGAAACCCTAACCATTTAACTAACCATGGTTTAATTCAAACATATACCCAAGTTTGCATGTATCATCAAACATGATACAAACTTGTGCACAAAATTATATCACATATACTATGTGCACATCAAGTGAGAAAATCCATCTTAAGTGAACCAATATTAGTTAATGCAAAGTAATATATCAAATATATAATTATACATTAAATCATTAAATCAACACTTGATTTAACGATCCGGTCATACTGCATATAACCGACTAATATCAATAGTAACAACTTATCGAATCAACACTTGATCCGATAACCCGGCTATATCGCATATAACCGATCAATGTCACAAATCGCGAGAATCGAATACAGTATCAAATACTGGTATTATTTTCGGTCCCGCACATATCTCATATGCGCTCCTATTTCGTTTCGCTTGAGCCAGGAAAGCTCTGTGTAGGACTCTAAAGACTCGTCAATACGCCGGCAGCAGATGATGATCATATCAAGCACCCACAAGCCGCAAGCGGTCTGCTAAACGTAACGGCCACCCGGGTATTGAGCGATCAGAAGATCGACGAGCAAGCCCGCTCACACTCCTGTGAATCCAACCAGTAACACTTACCGTACAGTCCGGTCTGATCGTCTGATATGTCGCATATCTAGCCTAGGGGTGGTAAACGTCAGACCCCAATAGCTTGATAAGTCGTGTCGATATGAGGTCTATAACAGTTCGAGAAACTACTGGTAACACTTACCAGTAAATCTCAGCAACACTGTCCAGGGATTTCCGGTTATAGCCAATCGAACACAGCACAACATCAACTCCTTATACCGGGAGAGACGAATCCCCTCCTATCGCTCATTGCATCCATGTGATTCGGGACTGTACCCAAAAACCACCATTTTGCACGCCCTCTTGGACGTGGTAAGGTGGAAATAAAAGCACAGTGGGAATCACACAAGACTCTATGACGATCTCTGGTTTACAGACTAACCTGTACCAGTGTCACCAGAGAACTGCCATCTGACGTGAGGTATAATACCATCTGGGAGTTCTCGGCGAGCCCGTCCAGTGTACCCAGTCTCCACTGAGCACCCGTATATCATCTCTGATGTCAAACACCAATGGATATGGGATCATCCATCATCCATCTGTATGGGTCGAGAAGGTACACGCTAGTCTACTCTGGTATATCGATGCCCCGTCTCGATATACCCACGACTAGGGATTTTGAAGGATGTACTTATGGACTACCATGTCCCCACTAGTATGATCCGCATCATAGTCTAGGTAGTCAAGTACACATCCTAAGGGCTTTACCAACATGTAACAGAGAGACAATCAGTGTACACGTTAAGATAAAGAGCAACCGGATAGCATACTATCATGTCGAGCAAGAAAGTCCTCCCTATATATGTCCAAGCATCCACTACAATATACATCCTATGTATAGTAATGGCCTCTAGGGCATACATATAACTAACAATCTCCCACTTGCACTAGGGCCATCTGATAGCAGTGGTTGTAGTATCTCATACTCAACCATCCCATAAAAGTCTCTCTCTGGGAAAAGGCCTTTGTGAATGGATCCACCGTGTTGTCTTCTGAGTCTATTCTCCTAACCTTGATCACCCTGGAGATCAACTATCTCCATGATCAGGTGACACTGCCTCAGAATATGTCTGGATCACTGATGGGACGGACGTTCCTTGGCATAAGCCTCAACTCTATTGTCACACAATGGGAGGAACTAAATTCATCTCATGAACAAATATACACCCAGACAGCCTCTTTGGTAGCATCTTAAGTAGCGATGTATCCAGCCTTTATCGTCTAGTATGCCACGATATCTAGCTTGGAACTCTTCAACATACCGTCCCTTTACTGAGGGTAAAGACAATGCCTGTAACTGACATTCAGTCGTTCTCATCACCCTGGAACACTTCCAGTGATTCTCCCCAGGATCATTTGATACCATCTCACTTCAACTAGTGAGAATCCTAACATCCATTTAGATCTATCTCATAGATCCAAAACCCAGGATTTAGTAGGTATCACTTTGATCATATATGGAGAATCCTTATGATAAGCGGAGATTGACCGAGCGTAGCATAGGAAACTCCTTCCCTATCAAGAGTATGTCATCCACGTACTCTACGAGGATCGCCACCATACTCCCTACTACCTTTTTATATATACAAGGTTCATCGACCATTTTGATGAAGTCAAACTCTTTGACTACTACATCAAAACAGATGTTCCAACTCCGCGATGCCTGCTTTATCCTATAAAGCATCTTGTACACGTTTCCGCTGCTCCCACTGTTTACGAAGCCCTCTGGCTGTGTACTTATAGACGCCCTCTCCTAAAACATCATTTAGAAAATCTGTCATGACACCCAACAACCAGATATCGTAGTCATGGTATGTAGCCGTGGCAAGTAGGATCTGGATGGACTTAAGCATAGCTCCTTAGAAAAAGTTTCATCATGATCCATACCTGGTCAATGATGCAAACCTTTTACAAGTCTAGCTTTGAAAGTCTCAACTTTTCCATGTACACCAAGTAATCTTCTCAAGATATACTTGCTCCTGATGGGGATTTAACCCTTCAGATAAAGCAACCAAAGTCCATACTTTGTTGGTGTATAAGGATTCCATCTCAGATCGCTAAGCATCCAGCCATTCTTACAGAGTCCCACTCCTGATGGCCAGCTCGAAACTAGTTGGGTCATCATCTCATGATGCAATCCTCGCTCCCACTGTCATAGAGAAACCGAAGTATCCCTCAGGTGGGTGAGGAACCCTACTAGATCGACGGAGAGGCTGAGGTTCGTTGGAATCTACTGAATCCTTTGGTTCTACCAAATCATCTGCTGTAGTTTGTATAGCTGGAACCTTTCCAGTTGTACATAACAGACTTTGCCTCGAGCTTGTCCGTATTATGCTTTTAGACATAGCCCGGACAACCCCTAATCTTAACCAACTTAAGATATGGGCTCTTCCCTTTCCATATCACATATGAAGCGGTAGGCAACTGTTTTGATTTGAACCCTATTCAATAGGTATGCAGCTTCTCAAGCGCATAACTCCCAAAAGGAAATAGGAAACTCAGTAGTACTCATCATAGAGCACACCATATCACATAGGGTGCTATTGCTCCGCCCCGATATACCATCGTGCTATGGTGTATATGGAGGAGTAATGCTGAGAGAGAATCTCATTCTCTTTTAGAATAGTCCAGGATTTCCGTGCTCAAGTATTTTCCTCCTCGATCACATCAAAGGACATAATATTTATACCCGTATTTTGGTTCTCTACTTCTAACTTATATTCTGTGAATATCTCAAAAGGTTCGGAGCTGTGTTTTAACAGGAACATATGTCTGAATCTTGAGAGATCATCAGAGAATGTAATGAAGTATAAAGAACCGGTCCTGGCATGTGCAGACAGGGGACCTTACATACATCATCATGTATCAGTCCTAAGAGTTTACTAACTCTTTCTCTGTTTCCAATAAACAGAGCTATGGTAATCTAATCTTTGTGACATGACAGGCAAGTTTCACAAGATGTAAATTCAAACTAATTTAAATATGCATCTAAATGTAACTTCAGCCAGTCGGGTCGCATTGATATGACCTAGTCTACAATGCCTCAAGAAGGATTCGTTCATTTCTGAACTCTTCTTCTTGTGTGTGTTCTGTATACTAGGAACTGTAGTTTGATTTAGAACGTCAATGCTTTTAGATAACGTGCCTGAACCGATCAACTTTTGATATAGGAAATGTTCAAAACATTATCCAACAATACAAAATTATATCCTTTCTTTACTAATAAAGAGACTGATATGATTTTGTATATCAGGTTCGGTATCTAATAACATTCGTTCAGAATCAATATATTGGTAATACTGACAGTGACCAACAGACTTGGCTGCAACACTCGCCCCGTTTTCTGTCTCATGAAACTTATCACCCGTTCTCAGTTCTTTACCTATCTGTAGCCAATGTAACAAATTACATATGTGGGATCCTGATCCAGTATCTTATACCCAGGACGTAAAGGATACAGAGAAACAGTTATTTGTAATGAACACACCCGAAGATGATGCATCAACATGCACTTTCTTCGTTTGGGCGGCACGGGAAATCTGGTATTCCCCAATTCCTGCTCGGTCTTATAACAATTATAAGTTGGAGCGGGACCAACGTTCCCCAGCTCAGTATAACAAGCGGGTTCGGTCAATACATCCGTATTATTATCTTTATTAAGACGTGACATGGTCGCTACCAGGAGAGAGAGAGAGAAGAAAACACTCAGCGTGCGCTCTTGCAAGAATAGATTGGTTATTATTTTATCTAATCAGGATGGCTCCCACTGTTTTTATCAAATCTTCCTTCAAACCCTAAAAGGAAAGACTAGCTGGGATTAATTACACACTATAAGTTCGCCAATCTTTCAGCCAGGCCAGTGTCGGTACTTTGAGGGAGGTCCCCCGTGCTTTCGCACGAACCTAATTAATGTAAACCTCGTTTGCCCAGAGGCGTAACCTCGTTAACACCTTTCTAGACACCTACTTGATCGGCTAATTGTAATGTGTAAAACTCTCCAGGAGTAACTCTTACTCGCAGTGGGTATCGGGATCCAACTATCTCATAGAAGGTATGCAATCTCATTGCAAATTTCAACACTTGAAACTCCCGATAATTTTGCCCCTAGCATCCTATGACCTTGACGGAGGCCAAACTACCCATAGTCCGCTAGTCAAGTTCAACCCGTCATTTCCTGATTGAATTAAACCCACCCGCACGACCCTTGACGGAGGCCAAACAACGCCGTACGAATACCCTAATCTAATCGCATCATATGCTAGCAGATAAGCACTAGTTAGCTACCGCACACTACGCCTTGACGGAGGCCAAACTACCGCAGCACGAATACTAACTAGTACTTATCTGAAATGACGGAGGGCTACGACAGGTTTTTCTGAAAACCTATTGCGTAATGAACTTGATATCGTTGTAGGATCGAATGAATTTTGAAATGGAGTGTTTTTTAGGCTTTTCTAGTTTTGCTAAAGGGGTCACTCCCGGTGAAGGGATCGTCGGCCCTTTCCTCGTCGAATGAGGTGCGGGATATATCATATATATCACTGTGCAAAGCAGAAACTATAGAAGATATCAAAAGACAAACCGAGTGTGTAGCATCTGCCAGTTATTGCTAAAGGGGTCACTCCCGGTGAAGGGATCGTCGGCCCTTTTCTCATCGAATAAGGTGCAGGATATATCATATATACCGCTGTGCAAAGCAAGAACTGTAGCTACCTGTTTTATTTTTTAAATTCGATTCTACAACATCTTTAGGTTTCTTTTTCTTTCATTAATCATATTAATGAAGTCCCATCATTTAAAGTACCTAAACATCACAGATAAATACGACGTACACTTATGCCATCCGCATTCGCCTCGATGTCCCCTCGTGCACTGTTAGGTTAGGTAACTAACGGCAGAGCGGGACAGGGCTAGCACGGGTGTAAAACATAAGTAATGCCTATATAATATATCATATATACTATATACAGTATCCATCACAGAACATATCACATGATCACATCACAGATAACGCAGCAGAAAAATCATATAAAACATTGGATATACTAGGACGTCCGTGTTTTCAATACGAGGCAGTACAAAACATGGATTCCACGATCGCGATGTATAGCCAAACCCACACCCCTAGACCCCTACGAGAGCGGCAAGCAACCCTACCAATTCTAGAGTTAGGAGACCCGGACTCGACTCCTCGAGTTGGTCTCCCACTGGACTCCAGAACCCGGTTACTTGTGCCCTCCTCCTTGGGTCTATCCTAGTGCGGAAAAGTAAATAATATACAGAAGGTGACATCTTCCGCAACCTGGAAGTGCCCCAATAAAAGAATATTACATACAAGTTTTTACATGAATGAAAATGAAAAACACTCATCTCAAATAAAAAACCCCTGGCTATTCAAACACGACGATCCAATATAACATATCCAGCAATACATAACATCACATGTCATCAATGTAAGTAAATATGCGCATCCCAATTGTCGTTGACATATAGCAACGAAACCGGCGATATCACATATTACACTTACGGTCACAGAAAAGAAAGTGTAAAACTACAACAGTTGGAATCCGCAACCTCCATAGACATCGCATGCCTAATCAAATGAATTACTTAGACATCGCATGCCTAAAAATTATAAACCCCGCATTTTAGTCTCATTATCGAAAACTCTTTTCAATATCAAGTCGGGCAATTCAATAAGATTCCTGACATCCTGATCAAATGCTCGTCGCAAACTTTAGTAGGCGGCCGCACCCCCGACGTCGTTGACGAAGTGCACCAAGGCAGAACACCGCTGCCGCGAGCACCCGAACGGATGCTTTCGGCGACGGAGTTCTCCTACAGTCACTTGGTCGGGGCTACGGAGTGAGGCTGTCTATTAAGTTTACCCGGCGAGTATCCGCGTACGCTATGTGATTGCGACGGACTTTTGATCGCATCAAAATTCGGTGGCAACCGATCAATCGAGACTAAACTGCTACGTTTATAACATTCAAATTAGTTATCTCATAACTACTTGTGGATTTCAAATATTGTATCACATTCCAGATAAATAGAAAATGTTAAACTTTTCGATCGAACAAACAAACACCCAAGTTTTCCCGAAACAACTCAACTCATGAAATAAGTCTAAAAACATCCATTTCATGCCACAGTACCAACGGTCCAGCCGTAGAAGGGTCAAGTCAACGCCTCACATGTGGCACGCCGTACTGCCCCAAACCCTAAGGTTCAAAGGGTAGTTCAAGACGGTCACATAATCGAGTTAAGGTTTGTTGTCTTCTAGAGGGTCCATCGCGTTACTTGCACTACTTAGAACGTCTTTAAACCATGGAAAAATCCAACACTTGGAAATTTTCCGACAGGGGAAAAATTGGGTATTTATATCCGGTCGAACTTTTTAACATGTTCTAAAAATACCCGGAAAAGCACATAGACGGAGTTAAACTTTCCGATCGAAACACCGAGTCCCCAATACACCCCAGAAAACCCAACTGTAGAGTATCAATTAAAAATTCCCATAAAATACAGTAACTGAAGATAGAGATTACTGTGCAAACAAAAGTGAACAAGCTCACTGTATGGCCGCGGAACCGCCACCCAACCTAGGGTAAGGTTGCGGTTCCACGGCGGTTTAGTCGAATTGGGTCCACGAATTTCACAGTAATTCCTATAAAACCCTGCTGAATTTTTTGGCTATTTTTAATTTGGAAAAATCCACATTTTCAGAAAATGTACAGAGGGTGGTCTCGGGTAGGGTTTCGGGTTTGATCGGGTTTCTAGCTTCGTCTACACATCGCCAAAAGCTCTAGTTAGGCTCTGATACCACTGTAGGGTTCCTAGGCACACTAATGAGGTCTCACAAGGCATTAACCATGCCAAATTCAAAAAATTCCGGTGCCGAGAAACCCTAATGCGATCGTTAACTAGAGTTTAGGCGAAACATGCAAGTAGTAAACAACTTTACTGCTAAGTGAAAGAGACTACAACCTTTGTAGATCCGGTCCTCCACTTCCTTAGCTCCGTGATGATGTTCCTCCGCTGCAATCATCGGATCCCGGACTCTAGCGATGGTTTCGTCGAAGAAATGATCGGGCTAGGTCGTCGACTTCGATGCCGAAGATGGTCTACGTCGAGGCAACTCAAGATCAAGCTCCAACTTCACCAAGTCAAGAACCTTGTGAAGAAAACACCCTATACTACTTGGCAAGTGGTAGAGGATGAACAAATAGGAAGTGGGTTCACTTTAGATTTGGATTTCTCACTCTTTTTCTCATTTCACCATTGAAGCTAGCAAGCTTTTTCTTCTTGAAGAAGAAGAGGAAGAAAAAACGAATATGATAAGAATTATCAATAATAGAAAAATAAAGTCATTCTTATCATATTAGCAACCATGGTTATGTATAGAGAATAAACTAAGGTTAGGTGAATGGTTAGGTTTAAGGAAAAAACAAAATGGTCAAAGCTTTCAAAGCTTCATGAAGTTTCAAGAATGAAACAAATTTAGCCACCATTTTATTCTTGCCAAAATAAACAAATAAATAAATAAAATGAATAAGTGAATAAAGCATATGAAACCCTAACCATTTAACTAACCATGGTTTAATTCAAACATACACCCAAGTTTGCATGTATCATCAAACATGATACAAACTTGAGCACAAAATTATATCACATATACTATGTGCACATCAAGTGACAAAATCCATCTTAAGTGAACCAATATTAGTTAATGCAAAGTAATATATCAAATATATAATTATACATTAAATCATTAAATCAACACTTGATTTAACGATCCGATCATACTGCATATAACCGACTAATATCAATAGTAACAACTTATCGAATCAACACTTGATCCGATAACCCGGCTATATCGCATATAACCGATCAATGTCACAAATCGCGAGAATCGAATACAGTATCAAATACTGGTATTATTTTCGGTCCCGCACATATCTCATATGCGCTCCTATTTCGTTTCGCTTGAGCCAGGAAAGCTCTGTGTAGGACTCTAAAGACTCGTCAATACGCCGGCAGCAGATGATGATCATATCAAGCACCCACAAGCCGCAAGCGGTCTGCTAAACGTAACGGCCACCCGGGTATTGAGCGATCAGAAGATCGACGAGCAAGCCCGCTCACACTCCTGTGAATCCAACCAGTAACACTTACCGTACAGTCCGGTCTGATCGTCTGATATGTCGCATATCTCGCCTAGGGATGGTAAACGTCAGACCCCAATAGCTTGATAAGTCGTGTCGATATGAGATCTATAACAGTTCGAGAAACTACTGGTAACACTTACCAGTAAATCTCAGCAACCCTGGCCAGGGATTTCCGGTTATAGCCAATCGAACACAGCACAACATCAACTCCCTATACCGGGAGAGACGAATCCCCTCCTATCGCTCATTGCCTCCATGTGATTCGGGACTGTACCCAAAAACCACCGTTTTGTACGCCCTCTTGGACGTGGTAAGGTGGAAATCAAAGCACAGTGGGAATCACACAAGACTCTATGACGATCTCGGGTCTACAGACTAACCTGTATCAGTGTCACCAGAGAACTGCCATCTGACGTGAGGTATAATACCATCTGGGAGTTCTCGGCGAGTCCGTCCAGTGTACCCAGTTTCCACTGAGCACCCGTATATCATCTCTGATGTCAAACACCAATAGATATGGGATCATCCATCGCCCATCTGTATGGGTCGAGAAGGTACACGCTAGTCTACTCTGGTATATCGATGCCCCATCTCGATATACCCACGACTAGGGACTTTGAAGGATGTACTTATGGACTACCATGTTCCCACTAGTATGATCCGCATCATAGTCCAGGTAGTCAAGTACACATCCTAAGGGCTTTACCAACATGTAACAGAGAGACAATCAGTGTACACGTTAAGGTAAAGAGCAACCAGATAGCATACTATCATGTCGAGCAAGAAAGTCCTCCCTATATATGTCCAAGCATCCACTACAATATACATCCCATGTATAGTAATGGCCTCTAGGGCATACATATAACTAACATTTCTCCCTACGAGTCGTGAGGATCTCGTAGGTGTAGGTTCTCTCTAGAAGTCGTGAGGACTCCTAAGTGGTATTTTCTCTTGCAAGTCGTAAGTATCTTACAAGAGTGTTTCTCCTTATAAGTCGAGAGGACTTACAAGTGTCGTTCACCATATGGGATATTTCTCGCCATTGGTAGAACTTGGGAAGGAAGTGTTTATTCATTTATTTATGCCCATGGATTGTATACAAGGGTCAATATTGGACCGCTTGTAGGACAATTTGGGGATATGAAGGCTTAAGAACAGGTTCAGATCCCTGTAACTTAAGGCTTTTGAATCTTATGAGCCGTGAGGGTCTCATAAGGGGAATTCTCCTTACGAGTCGTGAGGATCCCATAAGTGTAATTTCTCCTTAGGAATCATGAGGGTTCCTAAGTGTGTTGCTCCTTGTGATTCGTAAGGATCTCACGTAGATATTTTCTCCTCACAAAGTCGAGAGGACCTTGCAAGTGCACATGAATTTTTATTTTACGAGTTTGCGCCCTATTCGGGTTTTCACAAACTTGCCGGCAGTCCTGCTGTTTTTACTCACGGCATCCTTTTGGGTTTTCATCCGTGCCCATTTTGCTTGTGGACACACCATTTTTTTTAACGAGATCGTGCCCTTCCGGGTTTTCACGAACTCGCCAATAGCCCTGCTGTTTTTACTCACGGCGCCCTTTCGGGTTTTCATCCGTGCCCATTTTCTTGTGGACATGCCTTTTTTTCTTTTTTTCTTTTTTTACCCATCTGTTTGCCAATGGGACTTAGGGGTGACTTCACCGCTGGAGTAGCTGTGTTTCCAGTGGGACTTGAGTTGCAACTTCTGCTGTTGAGACTTCGATTGCAACACAGATCTCAAGGTCTGATATCGCCGTATTTGGGGCGATGCACTATGTTTGAGGCGGCGCACTAGTTTATGGACATTTCGGTCCATTATAGCCATGTTTGAGGCGACGTGCTAGTTCAAAGACATTCCAGTCCGAAATTTTAGTTTAAAGATATCTCGGTCCATTGTTAGTTTTGGGACATCTTGGTCCATGGCCAGTTTAAGAACGTAGTGGTCCATTGTTACCATTTTTGAGGCAACGGATCTTCTGGATACTACTTTCAGAGTTCTGACTCAGGAAGATAGCGAGCAGACATAGGCGTCGTCATCTATCATTGATCTGAATCGTAACCCGTTAAGCGTAGTGTCTTTTGAGGAATCGGCCATTTATTGGCCGGAATGGTCTTTCACCATGCATATCCATGAGCAGGTAGGCCCCACCCTGGTAGACCCTATCTATGATGTACGGGCCCTTATAGTTCGGCTCGAATTTTCCCCGTTTTGCACGATTGGGGATCATAAGTCTATTGACGACTAGCATGAGTTCGCCTTGGCGGAATGTTCTCGGCCTGGTCAGTTTTTTGTATGACCGCGTCATCCTTGCCTTATAAGCCTGCAAATTTTGCTGTGCTATAAGGCGGGTTTCGTCGAGGGCGTCGATCTCCTCAAGCCGGAGATGAGCATTTTCGTCATCTGTTAGCTTATATTGAACCGCTACTCAAGGAGAAGGGAGTTCTATTTCTAGGGGAAGTACTGCTTCTGTGTCGAATACTAACGCGTATGGGGTCATATTCGTGGCCATTTTGAATGTCGTCCGGTACGCCCAGAGAGCTTCGTACAACCTTTCGTGCCAGTCTTTTTTGTTTCTGGACACCGTTTTCTTTATAATCTTCGTCAAGATCTTGTTGAAAGCCTCAGCTAGACCGTTAGCTCAGGGATTATAAACGGAAGAATATCTCCAATTTATTTTATGTTGTTTTGCGAAGCGGCTGATTTTATGGCTCCTGTAGGATGGTCCATTATCCGAGATTATCCATTGTGGAGTGCCGAACTGGTAGATGATATGTGTCTTAAAGAAATGGAGAATATTCTCTGTCTTCACTTCCCTTAATGGTATTGCTTCTGCCTACTTAGAAAAGTAATCGGTCGTTGCTAGTATGAACCGATGTCCTTTGGATGATGCTGGTTCGATGGGGCCAATTATATTGGTTCCCCACATTTCAAACGGCCACTAGCTACCGTTGGGTGTAGCGGATTTGGATGTTGGTGGATGAAGTCTCCGTGAATCTGGCACAAGTGATACTGCTTTGTATATTCGAGGCAGTCCTAAACCATTGTGGGCCAATAGTAACCCATTCTTTTGATCTTCATCTTCATCTTTGGCCCGCTTGATGAGAACCGCAATGTTCGTCGTGAGTTTCTTGAACGACTCTCTTTGCTTCTCCTAGCCCCAAGCACCTTAACCACAAACCATCAAGCGATCTCTTGTATAGAGTATCATTGACGAAAGCGAAAGACAGAACCCGTTTCATGAGCTGATGTCTTGACGACGCATTTTTGGGCGTTCGATAGGATTTGAAGCAGTCTATGAAGACTTCCCTCCAATCCTTGATCTTTTCTTCGTCTTCTATCTGGAGGACTGCTTGTTTGGTCGTTTCCTTTTCTTCAGATGACTCCGTTAAATCCTCCAAAGGTATCCCTACTGGCGCGAGAACCCGGCGGCTTTGCACGATGATCTTTACGTCATTGAGGTCTTCGTCGGCCAATTCTTTAGCTAATCTAGCCAATGCATCCGCTTTGCTGGTTTCCGCACGCGGTATACTCTCCAAGATGTAGGAGGGGATTTGTGTCAGCAGTTGCTGCACTCTTTCACCATACATGATCAGTTCTGGCTTGCATGTCTGATAGACGCCATTTACTTGGCTGACAATGAGCTTGGAGTCTCCATATATGAGGAGGTCTTGAATTCCCATGTCAACAGCGATCTCGAGACATGTTATCAAAGCTTCATATTCAGCTTCGTTGTTAGTCCTCGGCTCCGTCAGGGAAAAGGCGTATCGCGGTATCGCTCCTTGCGGAGTCACGAAGATGAGACCCACTCTAATTTTGATTATGGGGGTACTATGCTTCCGCCTTTTCATGGAAGATGCTCCATCAAAGTAGAATTCCCATCGGGCATCATTCTCTTCTTCCTTTGCGTCGAACGCATGTTCATCCGGTAACTCACAACTTAAGGGGGAGTCGGCGGGTATCGGATGCTCGGCAAGAAAGTCGGCGATGGCCTGGCCCTTCACTGCTTTGAGAGGTTGATACGTTATCGAGAACTCCATTAAGAGGATGGCCCATTTGGCAAGCCTTCCTGTTAGTATGGCCCTTGAGATCAGATATTTAAGGGGATCCACCTTTGATATGAGATGGACCTTGTTCCCCTCCGAACGGCGGCCGAGACACGGTCGTCTCGCCTGAGGTTCGGGGCAGATGCTAATAGGTGCTATCCGTCCACTTCTCCGAAGATGCCAAGTTGATTTATGGCACCATGTATCGGAGGTTTAGACGGATGCGGCCGATGTAGCAGACTTCGTCAGATTCCCCCTCGCTTGAGGGGTTTTTTGATTGTGGGGACGCTCTTCCCTGCAGGCGCAAGCCCCTGCAGTTAATTACGCTACCGCATCGCGGTAACAACTTTCTCCTTCTCCAGCTGGTCACTTCGTGTCGTGGGTGTTTGTTTTGTTTGTGGTTGCCCGTGGATTGTATACGGAGACTGATTTATGTCGTCGCCCGTAGGAGGCGGATTAGTCCAAATCCGTGTTTTCTTAGATTTGGGTTTGGGGTTTTGGTTTGAGGATACGTTAGCCATATTTGAGGCTAAGATCAACTCAAACGTTTGTTAAGGATACGTTAGTCCAGTTTGAGACTAAGATCAACTTAACGGGATCGTTTAGATCCAACAAAAGAGCAATTGGCTCTATTGTTCCAGTTTAGGGACATAGGGGTCCATTGAATGTATGGCCGTCGGGACCCGTCACCTCTCTGACGTCGTTGAAGGATTACAACGACAGATGTCAGAGGAGTTCAGAGATGTACCCTTGAACCAAAGTAGATTGGGGGGATCTATAGTCCAATTTGGGACTAAAGTCTGTTTGAAGTTTTAAGAATGCGTTAACCATATTTGAGGCTAAGATCAACTTAAACGGTTGTTAAGGATACGTTAGTCCAGTTTGGGACTAAGATCGACTTAACGGGATCGTTTAGATCCGACAAAAGAGCATTTGGGGGCTCTATTGTTCCAGTTTAGGGACATGGTGGTCCATTGCCAGTTTAGGGACATGGTGGTCCATTGCCAGTTTAGGGACATGGTGGTCCAATACCAGTTTAAGGACATAGTGGTCCATCTCCAGTTTAGGGACGTAGTGGTCCGTTGGTAGTTTAAGGACGCATAATTCCATGGGTTTAAGGACCCCACAGTCCATATGGGTGTGTTTAAGGACGCATTAGTCCGTTAGTTTAAGGATGCATAAGTCCGCGGGTTTAAGGACCCCACAGTCCGTATCTTGGTTAAAGGACGCATAAGTCCATGAGTTTAAGGACCCCACAGTCCGTGTTGATGTGTGGTTGTCGGGACCCGTTACCTCTCTAAAGACGATGAAGGATTACAACGACAAATATCAGAGGAGTTCCGAGATGTACCCTTGAACCAATGAGTTGGTTGAAAGAGCAGATGTGCTCAGTTCAAGATGATTTGAGGACTTATGGCCAATCTGGGCTAAGTCCAATTGTGTTTGAAATATTGGCTCTCTGCTGGTCCATTGAAGGAGAGGCTTTGTCTCTAGAAACTTAGCCAATTGGGCTAAAGCTAGTGTTAAACACTAAAGGTCAACAGTGTTGAACACTGGGAATAAGATTAACATGTTAGTGTTAAACACTAAAAGATAATCAGTGCTAAATACTAGCAACAGGGCTTTCAAATTAGTGTTAAACACTAAGCAAATCAGTGTTAAACACTGCCAATAGAGTTTTCCAAATTAGTGTTAAACACTAAGAAAATCAGTGTTAAACACTGCAGATAGAGTTTCCAATTAGTGTTAAACACTAAGGAGGGAGGGGTCACGTGCGGACACGTGAGAGCGCCCTGATTTCCCTTATTTTATTCTGCAGGTAAGTGTTTAACACTTTTAATTTCCTGGCCATCACGTGCGGGCACGTGATAGGCATCCATTCATTCGATATTAAAGCGATTCGTTAGGGGTCACGTGGGGACACGTGAGGGCGCCCTAAATGTGGAGCCAGATCTCCTTTTGGTTTATCCTCAAATCTGCGAATAAGTGTTAAACACTTTTATTTTTATTTTAGAGCATCACGTGCTGGCACGTGATGGGGATCTGTGCGCCAATTGTTAAAACATTTTCTGAGGGGTCACGCGATAACACGTGAGAGCGCCCAAAGCTTTCATTTACTTTGCTTTTTCTTTCTGCGTTTTGGGGGTCACGTGGAGCACGTGATGGTATCAAAAAGTGGGGCCAGATCCCCTATATTTTGTTCTGCAAACAAGTGTTTAACACTTTTAATTTTCATAGCCATCACGTGTAGGAACGTGATGTATACTCATGCCCTGATTTATTAGAACATTTATTAGGGGTCACGTGGTGACACGTGAGAGCGCCCAGAATTGTTTCTGCCTTTGCTTTTGTTCCATATATAATGAGGGTCACGTGGGAGCACGTGAGGTATTGCCTCAAAGCTTTCCTCTTCTCATTTTGGGGGATCTGTTCAGGGGTCACGTAGGGCACGTGACCTTAGTCTTTTCATGCACAGAGATCTTTTAAGTCTCCTTATCTTTAAGAATTAAATTCTTATTTAGGGTAAAACCCTAATTTTTGTTTTAGAGGAATTAAATTCCTATTGTGAAAGAATTAAATTCTTATTTAGGGTAAAACCCTAATTTTATCCCAAAGGAATTAAATTCCTATAATTTTGTGACCATTGAATTCTCAAAACTTAATTCCTCCTCTATGTTTTGGATCTGCATGGCAGGATCTCAACCCAATGAGAATTAAATTCTCAATTCATGGGGAGATGTGCACTTTGCAGATCCTCCACCAGAGAAAGAACTAAGTTCTTTTATTTATATAAGAGTTAAACTCTTTTGAGAATTAAATTCTCTTTTTAAGCCTCTCTTTTCTTACCTAGGGTTTTTCTTTTGCAGAGAATTAAATTCTCCTCCCTCTGTTTCTTCTCTCCCCAAGGTAGATCCCTTCTCTTCTCTTCTTGGCTCCTATTTATAGGAGAAGGAAAAGAATCAATTTGTTTAGCAAATCTCTCATTGAAAGATTTGATTTGATTGTTGAGAGATTTGATTTATATTTATCATTAATTCTGGGCCTTTAGATCATTCAGTGAATTTTATTCACTTTGGATTTTAAATCCAAAAGATATTCTATTTGTTATCTCGGTTAGATTTAGGGGGAATCTTTCCTTATTTAAGATTTTTCCATAAATTGGTGATTTTTAATCACCCTTGGATCTTTAATCCAACGGTTCCCCATGACCCTTTTCCATTTGGAAAGATTCAGAACTTTTAGAATTTAATTCTATTAAATTATTAGGCTTTTAAAGCCAGTCACGTGCTTGCACGTGACCTTTGATCACGTGTGAGCACGTGACCCCCAATTGGGTTCCTTTCTCAGCCGCTTATTTATGTTTCAGTTTTAACCATCACGTGTCAACACGTGACCATTGGTCACGTGTAAACACGTGATACCTCGTTGAGGTAATTTCTGACTTTTAGAATTAAATTCTATTCATTATTTTAGAGGCTTTAAAAGCCCATCACGTGTCTGCACGTGACCCATGGTCACGTGTGAGCACGTGATGCCCCATTGGGGTCTTTTCCGAGTTTTTATTATATCTTTTAGCTCCTCCAGCGGGTTCTTAAAGGTCCATCACGTGTGGACACGTGATACCTCATAACTTTTGCTCCCGGATGAATTATGGGGCCCATAATATATCAAATCGAAGGGTTTTTCGAGATGCTTCCAATACTATCAGAATTTAATAGTTTCTCCTTCGGTATTTTATCAAAATACAAGCCGGAAGATACTGGTTCACATTTCCTTAAGCGTATCGCTGCCATTTGATACCTTGGGCTCCTTTGCGTAGAAATTTTTGGCGGGAACAAATGCCCCCCACTACTTTGCTCACGTAAGTATGTACGTGGGTGAAGTAGTGCAGAGTTATGCATGGCGTGTGACCAGTTTCGGGTTGGTGTATCACTTTCAGAATCTTGATATGAGAAGATAACGAGCGGACACAAGCGTCGTCATTTATCATTGACTCAAATCTCAACTCTTAAGGAATATAGTTCCAAACCCTTAACTCAATAAGCCGCACCCTTCCATTTCTTTATGTCTTACTCTGGCGTGGAGTAGTTTATACACTCATGAGTAATTTCTCCATTTCAGTGGGATGTAGCCTTGGCAAGTGTGGCTCATAGATGGTCCATCTTGACCTCTTTACAGGACGGTGATGTCTTAGGAGACAGGGTTAGGATCTGCCACCTAAGACTTTTCAACTTTATGAGCCGTGAGGGTCTCATAAAGACTTTTCTCCCTACAAGTCGTGAGGATCTCGTAGGTGTATTTTCTCCTTAGGAGTCGTGAGGATTCCTAAGTGTGTTTTCTCTTATAAGTCGTAAGGATCCTATAAGAGAATTTTCCCTCTTACGAGTCGAGAGGACCCGTAAGCGGTTGTTTCCCTCCTTGTCCAGATTTGACTTTGGAGAGTGAGACCCGTGGATAGTATGCAAGAGACCGTTTTGGGCCGACTTGCAGGGTCCCAGTGCTTAGGAAACAGGTTTTTTAATCCCTATTGCCTAAGGCTTTATCTCACGAGTCGAGACGAATCGAGAAGTTCTCGCAAAGACATCAATTTCCTTACGAGTTGAAACGAATCGAGCAGATCTCGCAAGAATATCCTAACGTCACAGTTAACCTCTGCTCTTTACGACAGAAGTCCGCTAGGGTCTGTGGTACTTAGGGTTTTGGCCGTCGTACCGTCGCATGAGCTGATATATTCCTCGATAGGCAATCGTGCTGTTCGAGTAGCCCTGCGACTGCCGTGTCTCTGATCCCTTCGGGGGCTGGACAAGACGTCTTCAAGCAATCCTCCTTGGCAGTTTGACCGTCGGAAGAGCAAGCATTAGGAATTTGCCATGCCGCTTTTTACTTGAGGTTAGGCTCATTTTGGAGAGCCCCGATTAGTCATAACCACTCCGCGCTGGTGTGGGATGATCTCCGATAGTCTTTCAGGCTTTATATGACTTGCCGTTAAGACCCTGAAGCTAGGAATTTGGCCTTCGCTTCGTTTGCTGGCATTGCGTCCTTTGTATCGAGACGAATGTCGCGGTTGTCTCTAGATTGCTGGTGAACCGTCGAGGTCTGGAACCAGGGATTTTGCCGTGACTCCTTTCGGTGATGTTGCGTCTGCTGTATCGAGACGAACGTCGAGGTGGTGATCACTCCATGTTTGTATGAGATGATCTCTGATTGTCTTTCCGGTTTTATATGACTTACCGTTAAGACCCTGGAGCTAGGAATTTGGCCTTCGCTTCGTTTTCTTTGGTGTGTCCGGATCCTGTTGGAGGAAGGACGCTGTAGTGACATTTTGTCTGCTGTATCGAGACGAATGTCGTGGTGGTGACCACTCCATGTGGGATGATCTCTGTTTGTCTTTTCGGTTTTATATGACTTACCGTCAAGACGTTGAAACTAGGAATTTGGCCTTCGCTTCGTTTGCTTTGTCGCTTCCGAATCCTGCTGGGGGAAGAACGCTGGGGTGACATTTCGTCTGCTGTATCGAGACGAACGTCGAGGTGGTGACCACTACGCGCTGGTGTGGGATGATCTCCGATTGTCTTTCAGGCTTTATATGACTTGCCGTCAAGACCCTGAAGCTAGGAATTTGGCCTTCGCTTCGTTTGCTGGTATCGCGTCTGCTGTATCGAGACGAATGTCGCGGTGGTGATCACTCCATGTTGGTGTGAGGACCAGGATCCGCTCTGGACGTTTCCCACGGGGTCAAAGAGTGACGTTATCCGCGTTCCACGTAACCAGGAATTTTGCACTAGATGCTTCACACGGGTTCACTGCTGCGTTAGGCGAGGACTAGGCTCCGCTCTGGATGCTTCACACGGGTTCACTGCCGTGCTCTGCGAGGACCAGGATCCGCTCTGGACGTTTTCCACGGGGTCAAAGAGTGACGTTATCCATGTTCCACGTGACCAGAAATTTTGCTCTAGATGCTTCACACGGGTTCACTGCCGTGTTAGGCGAGGACTAGGCTCCGCTCTGGATGCTTCACACGGGTTCACTGCCGTGCTCTGCGAGGACCAGGATCCGCTCTGGACGTTTTCCACGGGGTCAAAGAGTGACGTTATCCGCGTTCCACATGACCAGGAATTTTGCACTAGATGCTTCACACGGGTTCACTGCCGCGTTAGGCGAGGACTAGGCTCCGCTCTGGATGCTTCACACGGGTTCACTGCCGTGCTTTGCGAGGACCAGGATCCGCTCTGGACATTTTCCACGGGGTCAAAGAGTGACGTTATCCGCGTTCCATGTGACCAGGAATTTTGTTGATTATATCCGCATTTCACGGAGTTGGGATTTGACTCTCTGTGGGAGTACATCGTCGAGTCATGGAACTGGGAGTTATCGCTGTTCCGCTTTGCTTGATGATGTGTCCGCTGTGACGAGACGAGTGTTGAGGTGGAGCTGGGATTTTTCCATCACTCCGCTTTGCTGACCATGGGGTCTTTTATTAACTTTGCATGTACATCCTGCTGGACTGCGAAGGAACGCTGTTGTTAACATTGCGTCTGCTGTAACGAGATGAATGCTAAGACGGAGTTGGGATTTTGCCATCACTCCGCTTGATGGTGTAACATCTTTGTGCTGCTGGAATGAGGAGGCACACCGTTGTTGGTCTCCAGGCTGTAGATGTGGCCGTTGAGATTTGGGACTAGGAACTTTGCCATGGTTCCGTTTCGTTGCGATTCTGAGGTCGGTTGTTGACGTCATGTCTGCATCTAGTTGGAGTGAGGAGAAACACAGTTGGTGATCTCTAAGTTGTCGATGTTGACGCCGAGACCCTAAAGCTAGGGATTTTCCTTTACTTCATTTGTTGGCATTGTGTCTGCAATATTGCGACAGATGTCGAGATTGTCTCTAGGTTATCTATGAACCGTCGAGATTTGGCTTCGCTTTCTGGTGGAGCCTGTTGGGAAGGTAAGGTTCCCTCTTTGTTTGTGCCCCTGGATTGTATACAGGGATCGATGTGATCTCATCTGTAGGGCAAAAAGTTTCATTCTTTCATTATTTTTTTATTCTTTCCGCGATACTCTATCATTTCAGCTTATATATCGCGAAGGTCGCGATTGCCCAATCATTTCGGCTATTTTTCGCGGTGCCCAATCATTTCGGCTATTTATTTTATTTTTACTCGCTGTTTTTTATTGCGAGTTGCCCAATCATTTCGGCTATTTATTTTATTTTTACTCGCTGTTTTTTATTGCGAGTTGCCCAATCATTTCGGCTATTTATTTTATTTTTACTCGCTGTTTTTTATTGCGAGTTGTCCAATCATTTCGGCTATTTTGTATGCATACATTTTTACTTGCTGATTCTGTTTGCAAGTTGCCCCATCATTTCGGCTATTTCGTATGCATTTTTTTTTGGCTCACTGATTTTTTTTCGCGAGTATGTAACTTGGAATTTGATGCCAATCTTAGCATCAGCATCGCTACGACTGGAATATTGCCAGGAGCGAATCATCATTTGCCATGAAAGGACTTGGAATTTGATACCGGTTTAGGCATCAGCATCGCTACAACTGGGATATTGCCAGGAGTGAATCATCATTTGCCTCTGTCGATGTCGGACAAAGGTGGCTTAGCGAACAGGGTTAGGATCCCGTCGACTAAGGCTTTTGACTTCATGAGCCGTAAGGGTCTCACAAAGGTATTTCTCCCTACAAGTCGTGAGGATCTCGTAGGTGTGTTTTCTCCTTAGGAATCGTGGGGATTCCTAAGTGTATGTTCCCCTGTAAGTCGTAAGGATCTTACAAAAGGGTTTTCTCCTTATAAGTCGAGAGGACTTACAAGGTTGTTCACCATATGGACATATCCCCAGTCACAGGTGGGACTTTGTTAGGGAAATTTTTATTCGCGCCCGTGGATTGTATACAAGGGCCGGTATTGAGCCGTTTGTAGGGCAAAAAGGTTGTGGGGGTTGCTTAAGAACAGGTTCAGGTCTCTGTAACTTAAGACTTTCAAATCTTATGAGCCGTGAGGATCCCATAAGAGAGTTCTCCTTACGAGTCGTGAGGATCTCGCAAGTGTAATTTCTCCTTAGGAATCGTGAGGATCCCTAAGTGTGTTGCTCCCTTGTGAGTCATAAGGATCTTACGCGGGTGGTTTCTCCTTACAAGGTCGAGAGGACCCTATAAGTGTCTTTTAACGAGGTTGCGCCCTTTCGGGTTTTCACAAACACTCGCTGGTAGCCCTGTTGTTTTTACTCACGGAGCCCTTTCGGGTTTTCATCCGTGCCCATTTTGCTTATGGACATACCGTTTTTTTTGTTTTTTTTTGTTTTTACCACGTCAGCCTGAAAATGCTGCGGGTTGGGAGTAGTTTTACGACGTTTCGGTCATTTGCAAGTTTTAGGACATTGCGGTCCATTGTTAGTTTAAGGACGTTTCGGTCCACCGTCGTTGTATTTGAGACGCATCTCTAGTTTACTGACTTTTCAGTCTATGGGGCTTTCTCTATGACTGAGCATGATGCCCCCGGCATATCCATCTTTCTCGGAGCATGTGGTTGTGGCGGGTTTACTTTCCACTTTTCGGGAAGCGCGAACTTGCCATGTTGGTACTGGTCTTCAACCCAGTTTTTGAAGACGTAGCAATTTTCGAGTGGGTGACCCATTACTCTGTGGTAGGGACAATAATTAGGATTGTTAACGTCACCTAGTTGCAATGGACGTTTTGGATCTGGCAGAGTGATGAGCCCGCTGCGCACTGCTAGCTCGAACAGTCTCCTCGTTTTATCCTGAGGAAACGAGTAAGGAGGTTTCAACTTCTCATTGAGGTATCGCGGCTTGTTGTTTTTACGACAAAACGGTCTCGGGTTACTCGGCTGAGTGTTGGCAACAAAGGCCGTTTTTTCCTTTTCCTTTCTCATTCCGTTTGTTCCGTCGTTTGCGGGTCTGAGATTCTTTCCGGGTTGCGTGAGATTGTACGGTTGAACGTTCTCGCAACTCTCCAATTCTTTTGTTTTAGAAATGAATTCCTTGAAGAGAGGGTTAAGGGCGGCTTCTTCGTCAGAATCGCTTCTAAAGGTGAGAACTCGTGATCCCCCGGGCTCGTCCCTATGATAATTGCCGGCAACTCTTTTATGCTCATTTGTCGTATTTTTTCGTTGTCTACGAGCTTCACGCTTTGTCCTGTTGAAGTGTTGCCTGTGAGCGACATATCCTTGCCACCAACACTTAAAGGAGTTGCAGCCTTCAGTAGGATGTGCGATCCTCTGATGATATAAGCAGAAGTTGGGGTGTACGTCCGTTTCATCAAAATGTATACCACCAGGAGAATTTTCTCTGAAAGAGGGCGGCCTCATCCCCATTGATATGGCTTTGGCGAATCATTTCCTTGTCTTGATCCTGTTTTCATTTGCGGCGGATGTACTTTGATCTGCTGGGAGTGTTTCGACCGTTTTGTTCAGTCGCCGGCGTTTGGCTTTCTCGAATATGGCCATCTCGTGCTCTCGATCAGCTTTGCTTTTAAGACGGGCTTCATTCAGGAATGCATCAATCATCTCGTCTGACGGCCGCAGAAGTTCTGGTTCAGGACACGCCTTCGGTTTCTCGGTGCAAGGAGCCTCTTCATCATCTATCAATGAGTGAGAGATCACGTGACAACTTGCCCCCGGTGTGTCCGTCTTCTTTGGAGTGTGCGGCTGTGGTGGGTTTACTTTCCACTTTTCAGACAGCGCTAACTTTCCTTGTAGGTACTGATCCTCGATCCATCCCTTAAAGACGAAGCAATCCTCGATCGGGTGACTTACCGTTTGGTGGTAAGGGCAATAATTGGGATCGTTGACATCGCCTGGTTGCAACAGACGTTTTGGACTCGGCAGATTGATGAGTCTGTTGCGCACTGCCAGCAAGAACAGTCTTCTCGTTTTATCCTGAGGAAACGAGTAAGGACGTCCCAGTCTCTCCTCGAGGGACGGGCGTGTACGCATATTATTTTGACAGACAACCGGCTTTAAATTGCTCGACTGTTGTTGAGTATTAGCGACGAAAGTTGCTTTCCCTTTCTCCTTTTCATTCCGAGGATCCGTCTTTGAAGAAGATGATCTATGATCCATCTGATCCATTTGGGCCAACTTGTCAATCAAGGCCTGGAAAGTAGTTGGCTTGAAGAACATCATGAATTGCGAGATAGTCGCTTGTGGATCAAGAGTGCCCACGAACATGCCTACCGCAGGTGCTTCTTCGATCCGCTGTTCGCATTTTGACCACAGATTCCGCCATCGTGTTGCGTATTGAACCCACGTTTCGCCTGGCCTTATCCTGGCGTTGATCAGTGCTGTTATCGGGGTGCGTTCACTAGCACTCGCGAATCTTTGTGTAAACAGCAACTCCATCTCCGCAAATGTTTTGACAGAGTCGTTAGGTAACTCCGAATACCATTCGAATGCCGTTTCCGCTAAGCTGCCGACAAATTGTCGAAGCAACAGTCTGTCATCGCCTCCAGTATTGCCGCATAAGGCCCTGAATTGAGCGACATGCTGATGTGGGTTCCCTGTCCCTTTATATACGTGGAACTTAGGGATCGTATATCCCGGCGGGTAACTGATTTGGTCATACCAGCCCGGATAGGGTCGTCCAGTTCTAACAATTTGCGCATCCGCTTCATTCACTTGATGAGCCCGTATTTGATGAGCTATATAGCCATCCAGCGCAGCCTTGGAAATGGTTTCATCTTTGGCTGTTGAAAGAGTCGGAGGCGGATTAGATGTCTCTCCTCTATCGTCTTCAGTAATGATTGGAGGGTCTTCAACTGGAGGGTCCGGGTGTAGCATCATCCTTACCATATCTTGGAAGAGGAGCGCCATTTGCTTTATGTTAGCTGCTTGCTCTGCGGCTTCTCTGTCCTTCTTTTCGAGGACTCTGCGTAGGAAGTCAGCGTCAGTTTCCTGTTCGTGACGCTGTTCTGATGATATTTCCGGGCTTTCTTTTGGCCCGGTGAGTGCGGCCATCGCAGTCATTATCTCTTGAAACTTCTGCTGTTCCTCCTGGGCTTTTGTCAGGGATCGGGTGAGCGGTCGGTGACCCGTCGAAGCACGGCTTTCCTCCTTTCCGGCAGCCATATAAACAGTGTGCACCACCATGCCCCCAGACTTAGGGCGTTTAGATTCAGCGCTTTTACGGTTCGCCATGTTCACGGAGGCGGCCTCCTTTTCTTTTGAGTGATCGACGTTGAGGGAGCCGTTGCAGTGGGCACCCATCCAGCTGTTGCTTTTTCCGGCTTGACAGAGTAATTCTTCTCCTGCCGAACCTTCATATTTTTCTGTCGGCGGAGATATTCTTGATCTATTACGGAGTCTTGGACTTGACGCCAGACCTTGTAAATTTTAGAGGACAGCCGTTGAGGGGGCTGCTCCAGCTTCTTCTCTGGAGTATCCTCCACAGGTGAAGGAGTTCTCTTCAGCATCGCAGTAGGAGAGTTTCTGCGTACCGTGTTCAGCAATTCAAAGCTGTTCCCGGTTGGAACAGCAGCATCGATCCCCACCGTTGGAGCTGGTGGAGTTATCTCAAAGGGGGAGTTGCCCCCAGCCTTCCTCACTCGGCGCCAGTGGCGACGTCGAGCATGTCGTGCGGATGAGATCACCTCCGTTGTTGGATAAGCTTCTTCATGCCCCCTGCTTTGAGGAGAGATTGTTATTGGTGCTAGCCTATCGAAAACTGACGCTCGTTGAGAAGCAATGTCTAATCTGTCAAAGACAGACCTCTGAGCAAGGGAAGCAGCTTTGACGATCTCGCCTGGAGCAGCAACCGGAATGGCCAGCCTTGTAAAAACTGACTTCTTGGAAGGAGGAGCCTTTCCAATGATTTCGTCCGCTTGAGCCGGGATAGCTATCCGCTTTGGGATGGCAGCTTCGGGTATCGCGGGTTTGCAGACATTCTGGCCCAGTCTGTTGAAAACTGAGGTATTGAAGCTGGGCGACCCGTTGAGAGGGGTCGCGGCAGTGGTAAGCCGATCAAAGACCGACTTCTTTGGGGCTTCTTGCAACGTCATTGTGGCATTGAAGCTAAACGGTGGGAGCATGGTCCCGAAGAATAATCCAGTGGTGGGCTGAGTTACCTGCTCCACTGGCATCTTGAAGATGGAGGCCGCTTGGGGCCCATAAGTCACTCCTCCAGCATGGACGGAGCGAGAGTTGCAGTTGCAGGTAGTGCAGTTTGAAGCCATTGATCTTCTATTTTCTGCACGGAGCAAGACACCAAATCTTAGTATCTCGAATCCACAGGCAACCACAGCAAACCGCGATTCATTCGCGAACACGACACACGAAGTGTGGAGTGGAAAAAGGAAAAGGTCCCACCGGGCGTGCCAGAATCTGTTCCCCTCCGAACGGCGGCCGAGACATGGTCGTCTCGTCTGAGGTTCGGGACAGATGCTAATAGGTGCTATCCGTCCACCTCTCCGAAGATGCCAAGTTGATTTATGGCACCATGTATCGGAGGTTTAGACGGATGCGGCCGATGTAGCAGACTTCGTCAGATTCCCCCTCGCTTGAAGAGTTTTTTGATTGTGCGGACGCTCTTCCCTGCAGGCGCAAGCCCCTGCAGTTAATTACGCTACCGCATCGCGGTAACAACTATCTCCTTCTCCAGCTGGTCACTTCGTGTCGTGGGTGTTTGTTTTGTTTGTGGTTGCCCGTGGATTGTATACGGAGACTGATTTATGTCGTCGCCCGTAGGACGTGGTTTAGTCCAAATCCGTGTTTTCTTAGATTTGGGTTTGGGGTTTTTGTTTGAGGATACGTTAGCCATATTTGAGGATAAGATCAACTCAAACGTTTGTTAAGGATACGTTAGTCCAGTTTGAGACTAAGATCAACTTAACGGGATCGTTTAGATCCGACAAAAGAGCAATTGGCTCTATTGTTCCAGTTTAGGGACATAGGGGTCCATTGAATATATGGCCGTCGGGACCCGTCACCTCTCTGACGTCGTTGAAGGATTACAACGACAGATGTCAGAGGAGTTCAGAGATGTACCCTTGAACCAAAGTAGATTGGGGGGATCTATAGTCCAATTTGGGAAGAAAGTCTGTTTGAAGTTTTAAGAATGCGTTAACCATATTTGAGGCTAAGATCAACTTAAACGGTTGTTAAGGATACGTTAGTCCAGTTTGGGACTAAGATCGACTTAACGGGATCGTTTAGATCCGACAAAAGAGCATTTGGGGGCTCTATTGTTCCAGTTTAGGGACATGGTGGTCCATTGCCAGTTTAGGGACATGGTGGTCCAATACCAGTTTAAGGACATAGTGGTCCATCTCCAGTTTAGGGACGTAGTGGTCCATTGCTAGTTTAAGGACGCATAAGTCCATGGGTTTAAGGACCCCACAGTCCATATGGGTGTGTTTAAGGACGCATTAGTCCGTTAGTTTAAGGACGCATAAGTCCGCGGGTTTAAGGACCCCACAGTCCGTATCTTGGTTAAAGGACGCATAAGTCCATGAGTTTAAGGACCCCACAGTCCGTGTTGATGTGTGGTTGTCGGGACCCGTTACCTCTCTGAAGACGATAAAGGATTACAACGACAAATATCAGAGGAGTTCCGAGATGTACCCTTGAACCAATGAGTTGGTTGAAAGAGCAGATGTGCTCAGTTCAAGATGATTTGAGGACTTATGGCCAATCTGGGCTAAGTCCAATTGTGTTTGAAATATTGGCTCTCTGCTGGTCCATTGAAGGAGAGGCTTTGTCTCTAGAAACTTAGCCAATTGGGCTAAAGCTAGTGTTAAACACTAAAGGTCAACAGTGTTGAACACTGGGAATAAGATTAACATGTTAGTGTTAAACACTAAAAGATAATCAGTGCTAAACACTAGCAACAGGGCTTTCAAATTAGTGTTAAACACTAAGCAAATCAGTGTTAAACACTGCCGATAGAGTTTTCCAAATTAGTGTTAAACACTAAGAAAATCAGTGTTAAACACTGCAGATAGAGTTTCCAATTAGTGTTAAACACTAAGGAGGGAGGGGTCACGTGCGGACAAGTGAGAGCGCCCTGATTTCCCTTATTTTATTCTGCAGGTAAGTGTTTAACACTTTTAATTTCCTGGCCATCACGTGCGGGCACGTGATAGGCATCCATTCATTCGATATTAAAGGGATTCGTTAGGGGTCACGTGGGGACACGTGAGGGCGCCCTAAATGTGGAGCCAGATCTCCTTTTGGTTTATCCTCAAATCTGCGAATAAGTGTTAAACACTTTTATTTTTATTTTAGAGCATCACGTGTTGGCACGTGATGGGGATCTGTGCGCCAATTGTTAAAACATTTTCTGAGGGGTCACGCGATAACACGTGAGAGCGCCCAAAGCTTTCATTTACTTTGCTTTTTCTTTCTGCGTTTTGGGGGTCACGTGGAGCACGTGATGGTATCAAAAAGTGGGGCCAGATCCCCTATATTTTGTTCTGCAAACAAGTGTTTAACACTTTTAATTTTCATAGCCATCACGTGTGGGCACGTGATGTATACTCATGCCCTGATTTATTAGAACATTTATTAGGGGTCACGTGGTGACACGTGAGAGCGCCCAGAATTGTTTCTGCCTTTGCTTTTGTTCCATATATAATGAGGGTCACGTGGGAGCACGTGAGGCATTGCCTCAAAGCTTTCCTCTTCTCATTTTGGGGGATCTGTTCAGGGGTCACGTGGGGCACGTGACCTTAGTCTTTTCATGCACAGAGATCTTTTAAGTCTCCTTATCTGTAAGAATTAAATTCTTATTTAGGGTAAAACCCTAATTTTTGTTTTGGAGGAATTAAATTCCTATTGTGAAAGAATTAAATTCTTCTTTAGGGTAAAACCCTAATTTTATCCCAAAGGAATTAAATTCCTATAATTTTGTGACCATTGAATTCTCAAAACTTAATTCCTCGTCTATGTTTTGGATCTGCATGGCAGGATCTCAACCCAATGAGAATTAAATTCTCAATTCATGGGGAGATGTGCACTTTGCAGATCCTCCACCAGAGAAAGAACTAAGTTCTTTTCTTTATATAAGAGTTAAACTCTTTTGAGAATTAAATTCTCTTTTTAAGCCTCTCTTTTCTTACCTAGGGTTTTTCTTTTGCAGAGAATTAAATTCTCCTCCCTCTGTTTCTTCTCTCCCCAAGGTAGATCCCTTCTCTTCTCTTCTTGGCTCCTATTTATAGGAGAAGGAAAAGAATCAATTTGTTTAGCAAATCTCTCATTGAAAGATTTGATTTGATTGTTGAGAGATTTGATTTATATTTATCATTAATTCTGGGCCTTTAGATCATTCAGTGAATTTTATTCACCGTGGATTTTAAATACAAAAGATATTCTATTTGTTATCTCGGTTAGATTTAGGGGGAATCTTTCCTTATTTAAGATTTTTCCATAAATTGGTGATTTTTAATCACCCTTGGATCTTTAATCCAACGGTTCCCCATGACCCTTTTCCATTTGGAAAGATTCAGAACTTTTAGAATTTAATTCTATTAAATTATAAGGCTTTTAAAGCCAGTCACGTGCTGGCACGTGACCTTTGATCACGTGTGAGCACGTGACCCCCAATTGGGTTCCTTTCTCAGCCGCTTATTTATGTTTCTGTTTTAACCATCACGTGTCAACACGTGACCATTGGTCACGTGTAAACACGTGATACCTCGTTGAGGTAATTTCTGACTTTTAGAATTAAATTCTATTCATTATTTTAGAGGCTTTAAAAGCCCATCACGTGTCTGCACGTGACCCATGGTCACGTGTGAGCACGTGATGCCCCATTGGGGTCTTTTCCGAGTTCTTATTATATCTTTTAGCTCCTCCAGCGGGTTCTTAAAGGTCCATCACGTGTGGACACGTGATACCTCATAACTTTTGTTCCCGGATGAATTATGGGGCCCATAATATATCAAATCGAAGGGTTTTTCGAGATGCTTCCAATACTATCAGAATTTAATAGTTTCTCCTTCGGGATTTTATCAAAATACAAGCCGGAAGATACTGGTTCACATTTCCTTAAGCGTATCGCTGCCATTTGATACCTTGGGCTCCTTTGCGTAGAAATTTTTGGCGGGAACAGACCTCATGTGCCAAGGCATAATGTCTGAGCTTCGTTATCGTGAAGATCAGTGCCAGGCAAACCTTTTCGATGGGGGAGTAGTTGTTTTCTGCCCCCAGTAGAACTCGACTCAAATAGTACATAGCTCTTTCCTTTCCCTGGTCATTCTCTTGTGCCCATAGCGCATCCAGAGAACCTTCAAGGGCCGTTGTGTATAGTATGAGGGGCATTCCTCTAACCGGGACGGTCAGTACTGGTGGATTTTATAGGTACTGCTTAATCTCGTCTAGTGCATTCTGGCATTTTTTATCCCAGACGAATGGGATCCCCTTCTTCATTAGATGACTGTAGGGATGACATTTTCTTGAGAGGTTGGTTATGAACCGTCGGATATACGCAAGATTTCCTTGAAGGGGCCGCAACTGCTTAAGATTCCTTAGCATAGGCATCTCCGTAATCGCCTTGATCTTCGAAGGGTCGATTTTGATACCTCGGTGCCGTATGATGAATCCTAGGAATTTGCCTGAGGATACTCCAAACGCGCATTTTAAAGGATTCATCTTCAGATTATACTTCCGAAGACATTGGAACACTATGTTCAAATGTTCTCAGTGTTCCTCGTACGATTTGCTTTTCACCACAAGGTCGTCAATATAGCATTCGACAATCTCGTGTATGAGGTCATCGAAGATCTTCGTCATGACCCTCTGATAGGTAGCACCAGCGTTCTTCAGACCGAAAGGCATTACCCTG
The DNA here is from genome assembly GCA_030015575.1 of Agapanthus africanus. Lineage (NCBI taxonomy): Eukaryota > Viridiplantae > Streptophyta > Magnoliopsida > Asparagales > Amaryllidaceae > Agapanthus > Agapanthus africanus. The sequence continues at coordinate 354,993,275 of CM057351.1, forward strand.
TAGTAGAATATGCCCAACGGAGTCCGGAAGGCGGTATGCTTTTGGTCTTCAGGATGCATTTTTATTTGGTTATACCCTGAAGATCCATCCATGAAAGAGAAGACCTCATGGGTAGATGTGTTATCTATCATCAGCTCTGTAACTAGTACTGGGAAGTCATCCTTTGGGCAAGCTTTGTTGAGGTCCCGAAAGTCTACGCAGATGCGCACCGTCCCATTTTTTTCATGACTGGAACAATGTTGGCAATCCAGTCGGGATATTGTACTTCTTGGATGAAGCCGGAGTCAATTAGTTTCTTGACTTCGGTGTTGATACTCATCTTGAGTTCGAGCCGCAGTCTTCTTGGCGCCTGTTTAACTGGCTTGACTTCCGGAGAAATAGCCAGTTTATGCACCGCTATTTTTGGGTCTAGTCCTGGCATCTCGGAATAGTTCCATGCGAATCAGTCTTTATATTGCATAAGCACGTCCTTTAGTGAAGCCACCTATTTTTTAGACAACAGCTCACTGACAAACATGTGCCTCAGCTCTTTTTCCGTCCCTAGGTCAATTCTTCTTAGGTTGTCCGCCGTGGTATGTATCCCATCTTCCAGCTCTTATCGTGCTGGTGGAAACTCTGAGATCACCTCCTCCTCTTCTTCATTTGCGAAGCACTTGAAGAAGTCCTCCATATTCTCGTGCTCTCCCTCCTTTGAGAGTGTTATCATGTGGCAAGTACGAGTTCGCTTCCATTCTTGGTGTTGAGCCGGTCCCACCTTCGCGATATAGGTTCTCTTTGGCTCATACTTTTGCGGTGGGGTCACCCTCCAGCTGTCGGATAAAGCGAACATGCCCTGTTGATATTGGTCTTCGACCCGGTGTTTAAAGGTGAAGCAGTCTTCAAGGGCATGTCTTATTGCTCGATGATAGGGGCAATAATCCGGGTGATGGTCCTCATTTATCTGTTCGGGGTACCGAGGCTCCGGGATCGTCATCATTTGATACTTCATGACAAGCTTGAATATTTTCCTTATCTTGTCTTAAGGGAAAGAGTACTCTCGACCCATCTTCTTCATAAAAGACGGATTTCAGCTGACTTTTTCTTAATTGCGTGACTTCTTAGATCCGCTTCGCTGTTTCCGAACGTCATTCTCGTTCTTCACTTTGTTTTTTCCCCTGTTTCGGGCTTTTCTCTTGTCGCGAGAACGTACAGCGGGATGAGGGTGAAGGGCATCGTAATCTTCTTTTTCCGCAGACTGCTGATTGAGACGCTGCATCTTGGCCTTTTCGTAAATAGCTATTTCGCGGTTGTGATTATTCCGAACCTTTTGACCAGCTTCTCTTATTAGCTTGTCCACTTTCTCTTCGAACGACGGACTTGACGTTCTTATAGCTGTTGGATATAGTGCCCTCAAAGTCAATTATTGGATCACAGACACGTGATTGCAATGATTGAGGGAGGACCTATACCGGTAGGACAGTCTTACTCAATATGATAGTATGCTATCTGGTTTATCTTTATCATTGTGTACATGCTTTAGGTGACCTTACAGGTCACTATTACACGTTGATAGAGCCCTTAGGATTCTTGCTTGACGGCCAGTAGTATGATGGCGATCATATACGTGGGAGCTGGGGTCTAAAAGCACATCCTTAAAGTGGTCCCTAGTCGTAGGAGTTTCGAGACTGGGCATCGATACTCCATTAGTAGACCAGTGTATACAGTCGAGACCCCGACGAGGGGCGGTGGCCGGTCTCACAAGCCATTGGTGTCAGTTGGTTTACCTAAGATGTATACAGGTGCTCATTGGGTTATGAGTACACCGGACAGGACTCGCCGGGAACATGCTAGTTGGTATTATACCTGACGTCAGATAGCAGTTCCCTGGTGACATGTGTACAGGTTAGTTCATCGGCCTGAGATCGTCATTTGTCTCGTGTGAGTTCCCACCGTGCTTTGATTACTACCCTACCACAGCTCAAAAGAGTCGTGCAAACAAGTTTTAGTTGGGTACAGTCCCGAGCCACATGGAGGAAGTGAGCGGATCGGCAGGGGTTTCGTCTCTCCCAGTATTGGGGGTGAGATCGCGCTGTGTCTAGGAGAGCCATTACATGAAGTCCTTGGTCAAGGCAGGAGATTTTCTGGTAGGTATTCCAGTAGTATCTCAGAGTGTTCTGGGCTACACTCAGACACGACTTGTACCGCTTTTGGGGGTCTGACTTTTACCAACCCCCTAGGCCCGACATGCGATACTCATAGATGAATGGACCGGAATGTATAGATATTGTCACTGACAGGCTCAGTAGGGTGTCAGAATGAGTTCGCTCATCGACCTCCCTTTTGCTCAATACCTGGTAGCCCGTTACGTACGGCTAGTACCTCTGACGTATTAGTAATTAAATCTACAGCCAAAGTATTGACGAGTCTTTAGAGTCCCCCACAGACAGTTTCTCAAGTTTCGGGCGAAACGTTGTAGAGGCCATATGGATTTATGGCAGGGTTCGAACATATGCGTGCACTTGTGCACGTGTCATGGTTCGGACGGATAATACTAGCGGGTTTTGGTTTAAGCCGGATCCTATTATTACACCGTGTAGATTTTGTCTCATTGCATTTGTATTCGATCGGAATACAAATGTGGGTATGTATATACAGTCGCGGGGTTATCCTGTAATTTATTACGGGATCACTTTTTGAAGTTGTCAGTTTGCATTCCGTTTCGGCCATTTCCCTTTCTATTTGTTCATGGCTGATTTGCATATGAAAAGGGGGTTTATTTGCAAATGTGAAATTAGTGGAGGTAGGGGGTTTTCCGTGGTAGGGGGTTCTCCAGCAGCATGTAGAATGCTCATGAGGGTTCTAGATGTGTTTGGTTCAAGGTTTGCATTAATTTTGATTGGATTGACTTGGATATGAGATGTGAGGTTTGCTTTTTGCTTATGGTTACCTCCATTTTGCTCCTACACTCACCACCACCATTATTTTGTGGCTATGGCCGAGAGCAATTTTTGGACAGCCCCATTCTTTTTGTGTGTAAGGATTTGATCTCATTTCATTTGCACAAAAATCCTTAGCTCAATTCCAAAGCTCATTTCTCCTCACACTTCCTAAAGGCAACTTCGATTAACCCTTAAGACAAAGTGTTCTACGTATATTCTACAGCAATCTTGGATACGTCGGCTAGCAAACTTCGTGTCCGAGTTGTCTCGGTTCAGAGGCGGGAGCCCGTAAAAAGAATTCTTAATGTGGTGCCCTTTCGACGAGGAGACCGGAGATCGGAGATGCCGCGAGGAGCTTGGGATGATGGCCAAAGACCGAAGGACACAGATCGATCGGTATACCTTTCCTAACTTCTTCTAGATTGCTAGTTATAGATTAATGGTTCGATCCGGGTTTAAAGTATATGATAGCGCCAGTTTCAACTTTATGAAAAGTTTTTGTTTCCGCATTTTGGTCTCGGATCGACGGCCGCGGCGCAACCGTAGACTTACATGGTATCAGAGCCACGCCATTAACCTTTACTAGCTTGTTCTAACGTATTTAAAATATCGATCGAACAAAATTTCCGAAACCGCAATTTCAAAAATGAAGTTTCTATCGAATTTTTTTTTATGGTCGAAAAATTATTTTAAGTGTTGCAGAAAAACAGGCAGGCTTTTTCTAGAAATCTGAGAAAATTTGGTAGCATGATATTACAGTAGCGCCGCGGAACCGCGGCCATACCCATGTTTTGGCCGCGGTTCCGCCGCCATTTTGTAGCTTCACTGCACCAAATTTTCTACAGTGGTCTCTGACTTGGAATTGGGGTTTCTGGTATTTTTAGTTTTGGCCCAGATTATTTAAAGCGCTGGATTTGTGCTTGGGGCCCACTTCGGAAAATTTTGTCGATCGAAAAATTTAAATATGTTAGTTTACAGTACTTACATTATATCTGCGACCGTGAATGACATTTGATCGGTAAATCTTGTCTAATTGCTATAGCCCTTTTAGACGGATTTGCGAACGTGACATTCACGTTGATGTTCTGTGTTGTGCTGTGATATTGCGGATTTGTCGTGGTGGATAACCTGGATGCAATGGTAGTACAGTTTGGTTATATTTATACATTTGATATTGCTGGACGAGGGTCCGATATGTGGACTGCCGTCACTGCCTGTTTGTATATTATTCTTTTGGGGCACGACCGGGCTGAGGTCGATATACCCGTTGTATATATTTTACTTTCTGTACTAGGATTACCCCGCGGTGGGGTGCATGGATAGCCGGGTTCTAAAGGGCAACGAGCCCGCATCACATGGCTTTGAGACGGAGGGGGCTTTACTCTAGAATTGGCGGGCTATTCGCCGCACTCGTAGGGGGTATAGGTGTTAGTTATATGTATGCCCTAGAGGCCATTACTATACATAGGATGTATATTGTAGTGGATGCTTGGACATATATAGGGAGGACTTTCTTGCTCGACATGATAGTATGCTATCTGGTTGCTCTTTACCTTAACGTGTACACTGATTGTCTCTCTGTTACATGTTGGTAAAGCCCTTAGGATGTGTACTTGACTACCTGGACTATGATGCGGATCATATTAGTGGGGACATGGTAGTCCATAAGTACATCCTTCAAAGTCCCTAGTCGTGGGTATATCGAGACGGGGCATCGATATACCAGAGTAGACTAGCGTGTACCTTCTCGACCCATACAGATGGGCGATGGATGATCCCATATCAATTGGTGTTTGACATCAGAGATGATATATGGGTGCTCAGTGGAGACTGGGTACACTGGACGGACTCGCCGAGAACTCCCAGATGGTATTATACCTCACGTCAGATGGCAGTTCTCTGTTGACACTGGTACAGAGTAGTCTGTTGACCCGAGATTGTCATAGAGTCTTGTGTGATTCCCACTGTGCTTTGATTTCCACCTTACCACGTCCAAGAGGGCGTGCAAAACGGTGGTTTTTAGGTACAGTCCCGAATCACATGGAGGCAATGAGCGATAGGAGGGGATTCGTCTCTCCCGGTATATGGAGTTGATGTTGCGCTGTGTTCGATTGGCTATAACCGGAAATCCCTGGCCAGGGTTGCCGAGATTTACTGGTAAGTGTTACCAGTAGTTTCTCGAACTGTTATAGATCTCATATCGACACGACTTATCGAGCTGCTGGTGTCTGACGTTTACCACCCCTAGGCGAGATATGCGACATATCAGACGAACAGACCAGACTGTACGGTAAGTGTTACTGGTCGGATTCACAGGAGTGTGAGCGGGCTTGCTCGTTGATCTTCTGATCGCTCAATACCCGGGTGGCCGTTACGTTTAGCAGACCGCTTGCGGCTTGTGGGTGTTTGATATGATCATCACCTACTGCCGGCGTATTGACGAGTCTTTAGAGTCCTACATAGAGGTTTCCTGGCTCAAGCGAAACGAAATAGGAGCGCATATAAGATATGTGCGGGACCGAGAATAATGCGTGTATGTGATACCGTATTCTATTCTCGCGATGAATGCATCGATTGGTTGTATGCGATATAACCTAGTTATCGAATCGAGCATTGATTCGATAAATCGATACATTGGATATTAGTCGGTCATATGCGATATGACCGGATCGTTAAATCAAGTGTTGATTTAATGATTTAATGTATAATTATATATTTGATATATCACTTTACATTAACTAGTATTTGTTCACTTATGATGTATTTTCTCACTTGATGTGCACATTGTATATATGATATAGTTTTGTGCACTTGTTTGTATCATGTTTGATGATACATGCAAACTTGGGTGTGTTTGCTTTTAACCATGTTTAGTTAATGGTTAGGGTTTAGGGTTTTATTTACTTTAATTCTTTTTTTGAAAAGATAAATGAAATGGTGGCTTGCTTTGTTGTTTAGTTGAAGCTTTATGAAGCTTTGAATAAGTAACCATTTTGTTTTATCTTTAAACCTAACCATTAGCTAAACTAGGGTTTATTCTCTACATGTGTTAAACTAACCCAAGGTTGCATTATGATAAGGGTCACTTGATTTTCTATTTTAATTAATTCATATTTTCTTTTCTTTCTTCTTCTTCTTCTTGATGAAGAAAGAAAACCCTAGCTAGAAAATTCAAAGTGATGATTTCAAGTGAGAAATCCAAATCCAAAGTGAACCCACTTCCTATTTCTTCATCCTCTACCACTTGCCATGTAGTATAGGGTGTTTTTTTCACAAGTTTCATGACTTGGTGAAGTTGGACCTTGATCTTGAGTTGCCTCGACGTAGATCATCTTCGGCATCGAAGTCAACGACCTAGCCCGATCTTTTCTCCGATGAAACCACCGCGAGAGTCTAGGATCTGATGATCGCAGCGAGGGGACATCGTCACGGAGCTATGGAGGTGGAGGACCGGATCTACAAAGGTTGTATTTCCGTTCACTTAGTGTAAATGTGATTTACTTTCATTTCGTTTCGCCTAAACTCTAGTTAACGATCTAGTTTAGGGTTTCTCGGCACCGGAAAATTTTAATTTGGCATGGTTGATACCTTGTAAGACCTCATTAGTGTGTCTAGGAACCCTACAGTGGTATCAGAGCCTAGCTAGAGCCTTAGGCGAAGCGTAGACGATGTTAGAAACCCGATCGAACCCCGAAACCCTAAATTTCACCCCTTTCTGTACTTTTTCCAAAACTGTGGAATTTTGTCAATTAAAAATATCCAAAAAATTCAGCAGGGAATTTTAGGGGCTACTGTGAAGCACGTGACCCCAACTCGACCAAAGTGCCGCAGAATCGTGGCCCCACCCTTACTTGTGCGGCGGTTCTGCGGCCATATTGGTGAGTTAGGCCACTTGGTTTGCACAGTAATTTATGTTTGGCAGTGCTGTGTTTTTTGGGAATTTTTAACTAATATTCAACAGTTGAATTTTTTGAGGTGTTTTGGGGATTCGATGATTCGATCGGAATCTTTAACTTTGTCTATATTTTTTTTCGGATAATTTAAGAATATGTTAAAAAGTTCGACCGGATATAAATACCCACTTTTCCCCTGTCGGAAAATTTCCAAATGTTGGATTTTTCCGTGGTTTAAAGACGTTCTAAGTAGTGCAAGTAACTCGATGGACCCTCTAGAAGACAACAAACCTTAACTCGATTATGTGACCGTCTTGAACTGCCCTTTGAACCTTAGGGTTTGGGGGAGTACGGCGTGCCACATGTGAGGCGTTGGCTTGACCCTTCTATGGCTGGACCGTTGGTACTGAGGCATGAAGTGAATGTTTTTAAACTTATTTCATGTGTTGAGCTGTTTCGAGAAAACTTGGGTGTTTGACTGTTCGATCGGAAAGTTTAACATTTTCTATTTATCTGGAATGTGATACAATATTTGGAATCCACAAGGTGTTATGAGATAACTGATTTGAATGTTATAAACATAGCAGTTTAGTCTCACTTGATCAGTTGCCACGGAATTTTGATGTGATCAAAAGTCCGTCGCAATCACGTAGCGTACGCGGATACTCGCCGGTAAAACTTAATAAATAGCCATGCCCCATAGCCCCTACCAAGTGACTGTAGGAGAACCCCGTCGCCGAAAGCATCCGTTCGGGTGCTCGCGGCAGCGGTGTTCCGCCTTGGTGCGCTTCGTCGACGGCATCGGGGGTGCGGCTTCCTACTAAAGTTTGCGACGAGCATTCGATCAAAATGCCGGGAATCTTGTTGAATTTCCCGACTTGATATTGAAAAGTGTTTTCGATAAATGAGAATAAAATGCGGGGTTTATAATTGTTAAGCATGCGATGTCTAAGTAATTCACATGATTAGGCATGCGATATCTAAAGAGGTTGCGGATTCCAACTGTTGTAGTTTTACACTTTCTTTTCTGTAACCGTAAGTGTAATATGTGATATCGCCGGTTTCGTTGCTATATGTCAACGACAATTGGGATACGCATGTTTACTTACATTGATGACATGTGATGTTATGTGTTACTGGATATGTTATATTGGATCGTCGTGTTTGAATAGCCGGGGGGTTTATGTGAGATGAGTGTTTTTAATTTTCATTCATGTAAAAACTTGTATGTAATATTCTTTTATTGGGGCACTTCCAGGTTGCGGAAGATGTCACCTTTTGTATATTATTTACTTTTCCGCACTAGGATAGACCCAAGGAGGAGGGCACAAGTAACTGGGTTCTGGAGTCCAGTAGGAGACCAACTCGAGGAGTCGAGTCCGGGTCTCCTAACTCTAGAATTGGTAGGGTTGCTTTCCGCTCTCGTAGGGGTCTAGGGGTGTGGGTTTGGCTATTCATCGCGACCGTGGAATCCGTGTTTTATACTGGCTCGTATTGAAAACACGGACGTCCTAGTATATCCAATGTTTCATATGATTCTTCTGCTGCGATATCTGTGATGTGATCATTTGATGTTCGATGATAGATACTGTATATAGTATATATGATATATTATATAGACGTTACTTATGTTTTACACCCGCGCTAGCCCTGCCCCGCTCTGCCGTTAGTTACCTAACCTAACGGTGCACGAGGGGACATCGAGGCGAATGCGGATGGCATAAGTGTACGTCGTATTTATCGGTGATGTTTAGGTACTTAAATGATGGGACTTCATTAATATGATTAATGAACTAAAAGAAACCTAATGATGTTGTGGAATCGAATTTTCAAAAACCAGGTAGCTACAGTTCTTGCTTTGCATCGCGGTGTTCCTTATAGAACATCCTGCACCTTATTCGATAAGGAAAGGACCGAGATCCCTTCACCGGGAGTGACTCCTTTAGCAATAACTGGCAGATGCTACAACTCTCGGTTTGTCTTTTGATTGCTTCTATAGTTCTTGCTTTGCACAGTGATATATATGATATATCCCGCACCTCATTCGACGAGGAAAGGGCCGACGATCCCTTCACCGGGAGTGACCCCTTTAGCAAAACTAGAAAAGCCTAAAAAACACTCCATTTTAAAATCATTTGATTCTACAACGATATCAAGTTCATTACGCAATAGGTTTTTAGAAAAACCTGTCGTAGCCCTCCGTCATTTCAGATAAGTACTATTTAGTATTCGTGCTGCGGTAGTTTGGCATGCGTCAAGGCGTAGTGTACGGTAGCTAACTAGTGCTTATCTGCTTGCATATGATGCGATTGGATTAGGGTATTCGCACGGCGTTGTTTGGCATGCGTCAAGGGTCGTGCGGGTGGGTTTAATTCAATCAAGAAATGTACGGGTTGAACTTGACTAGCGGACTATGGGTTGTTTGGCATGCGTCAAGGTCATAGCACGCTAGGGGCAAAATATTATCGGGAATTTCAAGTTTTGAAATTTGAATTGAGATTGCATACCTTCTATGAGATAGTTGGATCCCGATACCCGCTGCGAGTAAGAGTTACTCCTGAGAGAGTTTTACACATTACAATTAGCCGATCAAGTAGGTGTCTAGAAAGGTGTTAACAAGGTTACGCCTCTGGGAAAACGAGGTTTACATTAATTAGGTTCGTGCGAAAGCACGGGGGACCTCCCTCAAAGTACCGACACTGGCCCGGCTGAAAGATTGACGAACTTGTAGTGTGTAATTAATCCCGGCTAGTCTTTCCTTTTAGGGTTTGAAGGAAGATTTGATAAAAAAAACAGTGGGAGCCATCCTGATTAGATAAAATAATAACCAATCTATTCTTGCAAGAGCGCACGCTGAGTGTTTTCTTCTCTCTCTTTCCTGGTAGCGACCATGTCACGCCTTAATTAAGATAATAATACGGATGTATTGACCGAACCCGCTTGTTATACTGAGCTGAGGAACGTTGGTCCCGCTCCAACTTATAATTGTTATAAGACCGAGCAGGAAATTGGGGAATACCAGATTTCCCGTGCTGCCCAAACGAAGAGAGTGCATGTTGATGCATCATCTTCGGGTGCGTTCATTACAAAGGACTGTTTCTCAGTATCCTCTACGTCCTGGGTATTTGATACCGGATCAGGATCCCAGATATGTAATCTGTTATATAGGGCTATAGATAGGTAGAGAACTGAGAACGGGTGATAAGTTTCATGAGACAGAAAACGGGGCAAGTGTTGCAACCAAGTCTGTTGGTCACTGTCACCCTGTATTACCAATACATTGATTCTGAACGAATGTTATTAGATACCGAACCTGATATACAAAATCATATCAGTCTCTTTATTAGTAAAGAAAGGATATAATTTTGTATTGTTGGATAATGTTTTGAACATTTCCTATATCAAAAGTTGATCGGTTCAGGCACGTTATCTAAAAGTATTGACGTTCTAAATCGAACTACAGTTCCTAGTATATAGAACACACACAAGAGGAAGAGTTCAGAAATGAACGGATCCTTCTTGAGGTATAGTAGACTAGGTCATATCAATGCGACCCGACTAGATGAAGTTACATTTAGATGCATATTTAAATCTATTTGAATTTACATCTTATGAAACTTGCCAGTCATGTCACAAAGATAAGATGACCACAGCTCTGTTTATTGGAAGCAGAGAAAGAGTTAGTGTACTCTTGGGACTGATACATGATTATACATGAAGGTCCCATGTCTACACATGCCAAGACCGGTTCTTTGTACTTCATTACATTCTCTGATGATCTCTTTAGATTCAGACATATGTTCTTGTTGAAACACAAGTCCGAACCTTTTGAGATATTCACAGAATATAAGTTAGAAGTAGAGAACCAATACGGGTATAAGTATTATGTCCTTTGATGAGATCAAGGAGGAGAATACTTGTGCATAGAATTCCTGGACTATTCTAAAGGAGAATGAGATTCTCTCTCAGCATTACTCCTCTGTATACACCATAGCACGATGGTATATCGGGACAGAGCAATAACACCCTATGTGATATGGTGTGCTCTATGATGAGTACTACTGAGTTTCCAATTTCCTTTTGGGGGTTATGCACTTGAGAAGCTGCATACCTATTGAATTAGGTTCGAATCAGATCAAAGCCTACCACTCCATATGAGATATGGTATGGGAAGAGCCCATGTCTTAAACTAGTTAAGATTTGGGGTTGACTGGCCTATGTCTAAAAGCAAAATCCGGACAAGCTCGAGGCCAGGTCTGTTATGTAGAACTGGAAAGGTTCCAGCTATACAAACTACAGCAGATGATTTGATAGAACCAAAGCATTCAATAGTAACCAACGAATCTCAGCCTCTCCGCCGAACTAGCAGGGTTTCTCACCCACCTGAGAGATACTTCGGTTTCACTATGACAGTGGGAGCGAGGATTGCATCATGAGATGATGACCCAACTAGTTTCAAGCTGGCCATCAGGAGTGGGACTCTGTAAGAATGGCTGGATACTTAGCGATCTGAGATGGAATCCTTATACACCAACAAAGTATGGACTTTAGTTGCTTTATCTGAAGGGTTAAATCCCCATCAGGAGCAAGTATATCTTGAGAAGATTACTTGGTGTACATAGAAAAGTTGAGACTTTCAAAGCTAGACTTGTTAAAGGTTTTCATCATCGACCAGGCGTGGATAATGATGAAACATTTTCCAGTGGCTATGCTTAAGTCCATCCGGATCCTATTTGCCACGGCTACATACCATGACTACGATATCTGGCGGTTGGGTGTCATGACTCTAAATGACATTTTGGAAGAGAGAGTCTATAAGTACACAGTCAGAGGGCTTCGTAAACAGTGGGAGCAGCGGAGACGTGTACGAGATGCTTTATAGGATAAAGCAGGTATCGCGGAGTTGGAACATCTGTTTTGATGTAGTAGTCAAATAGTTTGACTTCATCAAAATGGTAGAAGAACCTTGCATATACAAAAAGGTAGTAGGGAGTATAGTGGCGATCCTCGTAGAGTACGTGGATGACATACTCTTGATAGGGAAGGAGTTTCCTATGCTACGCTCGATCAATCTCCGCTTATCACAATGATTCTCCACATAGGATCAAAGTGATGTTAGTTATATGTATGCCCTAGAGGCCATTACTGTACATTGGATGTATATTGTAGTGGATGTTGGGACATATATAGGGAGGACTTTCTTGCTCGACATGATAGTATGCTATCTGGTTGAACTTTACCTTAACGTGTATACTGATTGTCTCTCTGTTACATGTTGGTAAAGCCCTTAGGATGTGTACTTGACTACCTGGACTATGATGCGGATCATACTAGTGGGGACATGGTAGTCCATAAGTACATCCTTCAAAGTCCCTAGTCGTGGGTGTATCGAGACGGGGCATCGATATACCAGAGTAGACTAGCGTATACCTTCTCGACCCATACAGATGGGCGCTGGATGATCCCATATCCATTGGTGTTTGACATCGGAGATGATATACGGGTGCTCAGTGGAGACTGGGTACACTGGACGGACTCGCCGAGAACTCCCAGATGGTATTATACCTTACGTCAGATGGCAGTTCTCTGGTGACACTGGTACAGAGTAGTCTGTTGACCCGAGATCGTCATAGAGTCTTGTGTGGTTCCCACTGTGCTTTGATTTCCATCTTACCATGTCCAAGAGGGCATGCAAAACGGTGGTTTTTGGGTACAGTCCCGAGTCACATGGAGGCAATGAGCGATAGGAGGGGATTCGTCTCTCCCGGTATAGGGAGTTGATGTTGCGCTGTGTTCGATTGGCTATAACCGGAAATCCCTGGCCAGGGTTGCTGAGATTTACTGGTAAGTGTTACCAGTAGTTTCTCGAATTGTTATAGACCTCATATCGACACGACTTATCGAGCTATTGGGGTCTGACGTTTACCACCCCTAGGCGAGATATGCGACATATCAGACGATCAGACCGGACTGTACGGTAAGTGTTACTGGTTGGATTCACAGGAGTGTGAGCGGGCTTGCTCGTCGATCTTCTGATCGCTCAATACCCGGGTGGCCGTTACGTTTAGCAGACCGCTTGCGGCTTGTGGGTGTTTGATATGATCATCACCTGCTGCCGGCGTATTGACGAGTCTTTAGAGTCCTACACAGAGGTTTCCTGGCTCAAGCGAAACGAAATAGGAGCGCATATGAGATATGTGCGGGACCGAGAATAATGCGTGTATGTGATACCGTATTCTATTCTCGCGATGAATGTATCGAAAGGTTATATGCGATATAACCTAGTTATCGAATCAAGGGTTGATTCGATAAGCCGATACATTGGATAATAGTCGGTTATATGTGATATGACCGGATCGTTAAATCAAGTGTTGATTTAATGATTTAATGCATAATTATATATTTGATATATTACTTTGCATTAACTAGTATCGGTTCACTTTAAATGGATTTTCTCGCTCGGATGTGCGCATTGCATATGCGATATGATTTTGTGCACTTGCTTGTGTCATGTTTGATGATGCATGCAAACTTGGGTTTGTGTAAAGATTGAACCATGGTTTTATGAGTGGTTAGGGTTTATTATTTTCTTATTCATTTATTTTATTTAGTTATTCTTTTGGAAAAGGAAAAAGAGTGAGAAAATGGTGGCTTTTCTTTGTTTGTAAATGAAGCTTCATGAAGCTTTCATTAAGTCACCATTTTGTCTCATGTTAAAACCTAACCACTCCACTTAACTATAGTTCTCTCTCTACACTTAACCATGGTAAGAGTTATGATAAGAATGGATTTTCTTTTCTATTTTAATTAATTCTTATCATAACATTCTTCTTCTTCTTCATTTCTTCATGGAAGAAAGCTTGCTCCATTAATGGCAAGTGATGAAAAAAAGTGAGAAATCCAATTCTAAAGTGAACCCACTTCCTATTTCTTCATCCTCTACCTCTTGACAAGTAGTAGAGTGTGTTTTCTTCACAAGTTTCTAGACTTGGTGAAGTTGGAGCTTGATCTAGCGATGCCTCGACGTAGATCATCTTCGGCACGTCGTCGATGACCTAGCCCGCTTTTTCTCCGATGAAGCCAACGCTAGAGCTCGGGATTTGTTTTGGACAGCAAGGGGACTTCATCGCGGAGCTAGGGAGGTGGAGCACCGGATCTACAAAGGTTGTATTTCCGTTTACCATTTAGTTAAGTTGTTAACTAGCTTCTTTTTCGCCTAGACATCTAGCTAACGATCCGTAGTCTAGGATTTCTCGGCACCATAAATTTTGAAATTGGCATGGTTGATGCCTTGTGAGACCTCTTAAGAGTGCCAAGGAACCCTACAAGTGATACCTACTAAATCCTGGGTTTTGGATCTATGAGATAGATCTAAATGGATGTTAGGATTCTCACTAGTTGAAGTGAGATGGTATCAATTGATCCTGGGGAGAATCACTCGAAGTGTTCCAGGATGATAAGGACGACTGAATGTCAGTCACAGGCATTGTCTTTACCCTCAGTGGAGGGACGGTATGTTAGAAGAGTTCCAAGCTAAATACCGTGGCTTACTAAACGATAAAGGCAGGATACATCGCTACTTAAGATGCTACCAAAAAGGCTGTTTGGGTGTATATTGGTTCATGAAATGAACTAGGTTCCTACCATTGTGTGGCAATGGAAGTGTGGCTTTGGCCCGAGAACCCCGGTCCCATCAGTGACCCAGACATAATCTAAGGCAATGTCACCTGATCATGGAGATGGTTAATCTCCAGGGTGATCGAGGTTAGGAGAGTAGACTCAGAGGACAACACGGCGGATCCACTCACAAAGGCCTTTTCGCAGAGAGACTTTTATGGGATGGTTGAGTATGAGATACTACAACCGCTGCTGCTATCAGATGGCCCTAGTGCAAGTGGGAGATTGTTAGTTATATGTATGCCCTAGAGGCCATTACTATACATAGGATATATATTGTAGTGGATGCTTGGACATATATAGGGAGGACTTTCTTGCTCGACATGATAGTATGCTATCTGGTTGCTCTTAACCTTAACGTGTAGACTGATTGTCTCTCTGTTATATGTTGGTAAAGCCCTTAGGATGTGTACTTGACTACCTGGACTATGATGCGGATCATACTAGTGGGGACATGGTAGTCCATAAGTACATCCTTCAAAGTCCCTAGTCGTGGGTATATCGAGACGGGGCATCGATATACCAAAGTAGACTAGCGTGTACCTTCTCGACCCATACAGATGGGCGATGGATGATCCCATATCCATCGATGTTTGACATCAGAGATGATATACGGGTGCTCAGTGGAGACTGGGTACACTGGACGGACTCGCCGAGAACTCCCAGATGGTATTATACCTCACGTCAGATGGCAGTTCTCTGTTGACACTGGTACAGAGTAGTCTGTTGACCCGAGATCATCATAGAGTCTTGTGTGATTCCCACTGTTCTTTGATTTCCACCTTACCACGTCCAAGAGGGCGTGCAAAACGGTGGTTTTTGGGTACAGTCCCGAATCACATGGAGGCAATGAGCGATAGGAGGGGATTCGTCTCTCCCGGTATAGGGAGTTGATGTTGCGCTGTGTTCGATTGGCTATAACCGGAAATCCCTGGCCAGGGTTGCTGAGATTTACTGGTAAGTGTTACTAGTAGTTTCTCGAACTGTTATAGACCTCATATCGACATGACTTATCGAGCTGCTGGGGTCTGACGTTTACCACCCCTAGGCGAGATATGCGACCTATCAGACGAACAGACCGGACTGTACGGTAAGTGTTACTGGTCGGATTCACAGGAGTGTGAGCGGGCTTGCTCGTCGATCTTCTGATCGCTCAATACCCGGGTGGCCTTTACGTTTAGCAGACCGCTTGCGGCTTGTGGGTGTTTGATATGATCATCACCAACTGTCGGCGTATTGACGAGTCTTTAAAGTCCTACATAGAGGTTTCCTGGCTCAAGCGAAACGAAATAGGAGCGCATATGAGATATGTGCGGGACCGAGAATAATGCATGTATGTGATACCGTATTCTATTCTCGCGATGAATGCATCGATTGGTTGTATGCGATATAACCTAGTTATCGAATCGAGCATTGATTCAATAAGTTGATACATTGGATATTAGTCGGCCATATGCGATATGACCGGATCGTTAAATCAAGTGTTGATTTAATGATTTAATGTATAATTATATATTTGATATATCACTTTACATTAACTAGTATTTGTTCACTTATGATGGATTTTCTCACTTGATGTGCACATTGTATATATGATATAGTTTTGTGCACTTGTTTGTATCATGTTTGATGATACATGCAAACTTGGGTGTGTTTGCTTTTAACCATGTTTAGTTAATGGTTAGGGTTTAGGGTTTTATTTACTTTAATTCTTTTTTTGAAAAGATAAATGAAATGGTGGCTTGCTTTGTTGTTTTTTTGAAGCTTCATAAAGCTTTGAATAAGTAACCATTTTGTTTTATCTTTAAACCTAACCATTAGCTAAACTAGGGTTTATTCTCTACATGTGTTAAACTAACCCAAGGTTGCATTATGATAAGGGTCACTTGATTTTCTATTTTAATTAATTCATATTTTCTTTTCTTTCTTCTTCTTCTTCTTGATGAAGAAAGAAAACCCTAGCTAGAAAATTCAAAGTGATGATTTCAAGTGAGAAATCCAAATCCAAAGTGAACCCACTTCCTATTTCTTCATCCTCTACCACTTGCCATGTAGTATAGGGTGTTTTCTTCACAAGTTTCATGACTTGGTGAACTTGGAGTTTGATCTTGAGTTGCCTCGACGTAGATCATCTTCGGCATCGAAGTCAACGACCTAGCCCGATCTTTTCTCCGATGAAACCACCGCGAGAGTCTAGGATTCGATGATCGCAGCGAAGGGATATCGTCACGGAGCTATGGAGGTGGAAGACCGGATCTACAAAGGTTGTATTTCTGTTCAATTAGTGTAAATGTGATTTACTTTCATTTCGTTTCGCCTAAACTTTAGTTAACGATCTAGTTTAGGGTTTCTCGGCACCGGAAAATTTTAATTTGGCATGGTTGATACCTTGTGAGACCTCATTAGTGTGCCTAGGAACCCTACAATAGGTTGACCCAAGGAGGGGTGCTCAAGTTACCGGATTCCGTGAAGTGCTGGGTGGTCCATTCACTTTGTTGAAGGGGGCTGCCTGGCTTCAGGTTTTGGCGGGTAACTTGCCGCACCCGTAGGGGTCTAGGATTTCATTGCACAGGCTATCCACACGACCAGGGGAACGTCGGGTTTCACTTGCGGCTCAAAGGTGTCACGACCCGAAATTGGCACGTGACGGCCCTGATACTACGCAACGTCTACAGGTGTAACGCAGTAAAAGAAAGCCAAAACCCAGAAATCTCAACCATTAAAAGACAAGAAAAGATAAGAAACATTGTTTAAAAGTCTTTGAAATCACAACCCAAATTCTTTAAAAGTCCAACTTATTTCCTTTAAAATTTTGACAGCGCCTCCTTTGTAAAACAAGCCCCCAAAATGGGTACAACATAAATATAAAGTAAAGCATCTCCAACGGGAGCAAATCCACGCCAAAAGGCGGAAAACAACCACCACAACAGATATACGACGCCGTAGCGAAGAAAGAGACGATATAAATAAAACTGCATAAAAATCTCCAAGTCACAAAATAATATACAATATCGTCCTCACATCAAGTCTCTAAGTCATACAAGATAATGGTAGATGGAGAGTACATGATACAACGAATACACAACAAGCAACATTGGATAACCGCAAAACCTACCTAAGCAAAACTGTACACTGTCAGGCGAAGCGGTATCCGCAGCAAAGATGATATGATAGATGAATAGTCTGCCTCGACTACTCGGGGGAACAACCTGCAAAACAACTGTGGCACAACGGGAGTGAGTTGCTAACTCGTGGATATTAAATAACATATGTAGGTAATCGCAAGTATGCACGTAGCAATAAAAGGTCATATGAATGCAATAATCATGAAAGGTACACTAACAGGTACAACTAATACATGAAGCAATAATAATATGACAATCGGTATGCAATAATCATGCAATAATGATATGAAAAGGTATATATATATGCAGTAGTCATGAAAGGTGCTCTAGCAGATACAACTAATACATGAAACAATGCATATAAATAAAAGTATGTAAATGCAACAGTCATGAAAGGTACACTAACAGGTACTACTAATACATGAAACAGTGCATAAACAATAAATGTAGAGTATGGAAAGAAATATGTCACTTCCACGGAATCCTGATATCGTGGTAGGATCACAATCTATCAAGACAATCCAAATCCCAATTTCCTCAAATCAGCCCCCAAATTGGCTCCCATATCATATAAGTCTCACAAATCCTTAATGTACAATATCGAATAAATCTCCTATATCCTGAATGTACAAAATCAGCAATCTCATATATATCATGTATCGAATCTCAAATAAATCCTCTATATCCCAAATCCAATATCAAATAAAATTATAACACCCTAAATATATTTGCATGAATAAATATGATGATGTATATAAATTGATATCAATACACATATATTAGCGTCTCATTCCACTAATATTGGTGTAAAGGCATATATAACAGCGTCCCATTCCACTGTTATATATACAAATAATGCATAATTTCATGAACTCCCACGGTCCCCAAATCCAGAAAACATATGAAAAATCCATATCACAATGCGCAAATCCATGAATATAATATATACAACATAAACTAAAATGTAAGTATATAAAGGGAAAAACCGCTAATTAACTGCAACAAGTTAATATAAATATCATGCGGTTCCTAATTTTCTCCAATTTTAAAATAACATCAAGTAAAGGTAAACATGTAGCTATAACCAGATGTATGTGAAAACATAAAGGTATAGCAAGGTATATGTATCTACCTATAAGTAATGATGTAGTATACCCCCTGGGTATAAGTGAAGTATGTGTGCAAGGTATACCTGTAGCTATGTCATAAAGTGTGTATGTACCTATCACTAATGGTACAATACTCTATACGTATACAGGTAACTAGCATGTAAGTATGTGAAGACATATGTGTAAGCATGTAGATATACAGGTATGCTATATGTCATATGCGATAAGAAATATGAATCAAAGTCCCAATATCCCTAACCAAGCAATATCATATCTATAAGTGGGTTATGCATGACATGGCAATTATTGACGGTGTGTGTGACATACAATCAGTGCTCGTGCAACATGAATCGTCAATAATAGTGCAGTGTCCTAAGGATACTAGTCCAAGCACAACACTAACTAAGCAGTAGGGTGAATGCGCAATTCTAAATATGACATAGAATATGCGACAGAAATAAAATCTCTAGCCCAGACGCATAACGCCATGCGGGCGATTCCCCTGTAGATGTTAAATCTACTCACCAACGCTCCTGGCTACATGAAGCCCACCACCTGTTTTCCCTTTGTAGCAGTGTCCGAAGTCCCCGCCTGCGAACCTGCAACATTAAAACAACAAAGCAAATATATATTAATAATAGACCTAAAACACGTACAAACTACATTAGACCAACGCAACAACACAAAACATACTCTCAAGTGTTCGTATTGTGGCTAACGTGCGTAGCGACACGACGAAACTAACCCAAGAGCAAAACCACACAAAGTGCACGATTCGTGTCGTATAACGTATCGCGCGGATACAAAACACTAGAAACTACCTAGGTGATCCCATATTTTGCATACTGAGAAAACTCAACAATCAAACAAGACCAAATACACCCAAACCACAGCATAGACCTACCCACAAAAACCCAAACCACAACTCCACCCAGGGACCGATGTCGCCGGAATTGCCTTCATACGTCGCCGGCCGAGTCCGAGATCTAGGGGTTCGTGCTCCAGGTGAGATCCTATGGTCACAGGTACAACACAACTATATTATTTGATTTTCTAGTAAACTTTCCGGGTCACAGCAGATCACAGATATCACAAATAGACACTAAAAATACGATATTATGCACAAAACTAAACTTTACACTATCTAAACTAAATCTAACAATCTACAAAGCACAAAAACTATAAAAAGAACAGATAGGGATCATTACCTAACCAAAAGAACTCAAAGATCCAAGCTATGCGTGCTCCTAGGCATCCATGAGGCAAAACCAAGATAAAGATGTGATTTTTGATGAAATTTGTGAATAAATGAGATGAATTTGGTGAGGGAAATGAAGTGTTCAGTTTATTGAGAGAGGAATGAAAGAATAAAAGAGATAGAGAAAAAGAAAGAGAGGAAAAGATGAAGAGAGAGGGAGGTGAGTGTAGGGTGAGGTGAGAGGTGAGTGCAACCATAGCATTAACTCCCATTTAATGCTTTCATACAAGTCACCATGCCACCTTATCCTCCAAACAAATATCTCCTCTTCTTCTCACAAAAGATCAAGGAATTAGGATTAAGGATTGGATTAAAGAAAAGATTAGGATAAACAAAGGATTAGGTTAAGTGTCAAGGTTGCTAAGATCAAAATTAGCACAAACAAATCCTCACATTTACGTGCACACGTGCGTGCATACTTATAACAAATAATAATAAATTATTAATTAAATGTTATAAAATGTGAGCAACCCGAATTGGTAAACTTTTTACAGTAAACCCGCATTAACGTCTAAACGAACACTAACCGAAATCTAAGGCGTTACAAAAGGAAACCCAGGTATCCCAGATTATCTGTATTGTTCTGTGATGCTTATTACATTTCTGTGATGTTGCATTTTATCACGCCTCGAGCGATTATTATATATTGATATATACACTAGTATATGTTGTATATGTTTTACATCCGCGCTAGTCCAGTCCCCGCTGTGTCATTAGTTAAGTAACCTAACGGGTGATGACGGGACCCAGTGGCGAATATGGATGGCATATACGTACATCATATTTTCGTTCTTTTGTGGTGTGATTAATTGATGGGACTGCATTGATTCGGATCAATGCAAGCTAAACAAACCTGTTTGATGTTGTTGGAACATTTTTCAAAAAGCTGTTATTGCAAGGACGTTCTCTTTTGTTTTGCATAGTGGTATTCGGTTATGAATATCCAGCACCTCAGTCGACGAGGCAAGGGCCGAGATCCCTTCACCGAGAGTGACCCCTTGGGCAGAAGTTTGCGTCAGGGTAATAACTTCACTATAGCCGATTGCCTTTTTGCTTTACATCGTGGTATTCAGTTGGAATATCCTGCACCTCATTCTACAGGGAAAAAGCCGAGATCCCTTCACCGGGAGTGACCTCTTTAGCAAAGGTTTTCTCCACTATATTTTTATAAAAAGCTATCCGGTTCCTTCAACGATATCAAGTTCATTACGTTAAAGGTTTTTCGCCAAAAACCATTCGTAGCCCTCCGTCATTTCAGACGGGTAGCACTTAGTATTCATGCTATATTTGTTGGCCAAAGTCAAGGCATAGTGTATGGTAGCTATTTGTTACTTTTCTGTTGCATAAATAGATGCGTTGGTTTGGGACAGTCGTACTGCTTTGTTGGCCAAAGTCAATGGTAGGTACGGGTGGGTTCAAATTAACCTGGATAATGACGAGTAGAACTTGACATGTGACTTATGATTTGTTGGCCAAAGTCAAGGTCATAAGAGCATGGGGTAAAAATCACATCGGGAGTTTCTAAAGAAACTGAAACTTGCCAGGCATGCGCATACCTTCTGGAGTGTGATAACGTGAGTGTATTCTATCACATTATCATGCGATGATAGTTGGATCCCGATTCCCACTGATGGGTTGGTTTACTCCTCGGGTGATCCCGACTAATTCTTCTTTCAGGTTTGGAGGAGAATTTGACGATACAGTGGGAGGTTTCCTGATTAGATAAATTGATAACCATTCTGATCTAGGTTAGAATGCACGCTGAGTGTTTCTTTTCTCTCTCTCTTTGGCAGCGACCATGACCCGACCCTAGACTATAACTCAGTGACCAAGTTAACCGAACTTTCTTAAAACACTGGCTTTTGGATTGTCAGAGTTGCATATCTCATTGCCACTCTTACTTTTACCCTTTTCTCCAGAACACCCCGTATTGCTACGAACATCCACTTCCATTGGATAAAACCATCGTATGGTTATATACGAACTTGAAGGGACTTGTTCCAGATTCGAGAATGGTTTCCAGTTCTGGAGAAAATGAATAGGACTATTCAGTTGTCTTTTCCTTTTACCTTCTCTCAGGTTGCGAGTGCTCCTTGGATTAGGACGGTACATCTATTATGCTTATTGGATAGTCTTCTTCCAAACCATAGGCAGGTACCGAAAGGTGGGGAAGGAAAAAAACCAATCAGCCTAAGTGAGGTGTACAGAAGGTAATAAGTAAAGACAAAATAAAGGGATTAGAAAGAGGGAAAAATAAATTGTGACTGTTATTCACGACCAAACCAAGTATTTCATCGCCACTCCTACTTCACCTTTGTATTTCTCCGGAACACCCGGTATCACTACGAACATCCACAGTTTATTGGATACTCCATCGTATGGTTATATACGAACTCGAAGGGACTTGTTCCAGTTCGGGGATGGATTCTGGTTCAGGAGAAATAGGAATGAGGTTTATTTAGTTGTCTTTTATCTTTACCTTCTCTCGAGTTGCAAGTGCTCCTAGGATTAGGACAGTACAGCTATTACGCTCATTGGATAGTCTTCTTCCAAACCATAGAATGGTGCCGAACGGTTGGGAAGGAAGAAAACCATTTAGCCTTAGAAGGTGTACAGAAGGTAATGAGTAAAGACAAATAAAGGGATTTGGAGAAATGGCAAAGAAATGTACGGTTATAGTCATGAATCTGGATAATGGAAGAGGCATTACTAGGAATACCCGAATACCCCTTCGAAACATTTACATGTTTTAGTTTCACTGTGTATTGTTAAAAGAAAACTGATTTCCTAATTAGCCCTTGCTCCGGGGTATGTATTTACCAGATTTGATTCTCACATCTGTATGGTTTTACAGATGATGAGTGGGAGTAAGTTATTGGGAATTGGGTGATCGTCCTCATTATATCGAGATTCGTTGTAATTGGTGATATTTCAGGAAATTGCCTGGGTTGTTTGCCGGACGGCAAATATTTGGTTTTGAATATCCGTTGTTATGCACCAATTTCAAATTGATATATCTGTACGTTTATTTTTATAAAGTGAGATATAACTTTTTGAAATTATGTCCATGATATTTACCTATATCAGTGGATGGTTAGGTAAGGTGCATTAAACAGCGGTGTAATTCTTCTTAACCATAAGTATAGTTTTCAACCTACGATACACAGGGAATGAGTTATTAGACTTAGGGGACTTATACAGAGTATTGTATGTTGTCCAGTGTCCATTAGGACAGAGGGGTTGGTACTCGTACTATATTCTGTTTACTTGTGACTTCTCTAGTTCTTAGACATGTGTTTCGTAGAAATACAAGATCCAAGTTTTGAGAAGTTACGGGTATATGAATAAAGTAGAGAACCAGGTGTTGCAAGTATCAGGATTCTTCAAGGTGATCGAAGATGTAGATACTTGTGTATGGTATTCTATTGATAGTAATGGTTTTGAGAAACTTGTTTCTCTTTCAGGTTACTCAGTTTTGGATGCACTCCTAAATTGAGTAATGCTAATCGGTCTCTCTCCATTTAGTTGACATGCACTGGTGACAGCTGCATGATTTGAATCTGGTTCCAATTAAATCAGTGCCTCTGTTTCTATATTGGATATAGAATAGTTCATATCTTAACAATGTTAAGGTACGGGGAGTTGTCCGGCTTATGCTTAAAACCAGACTTTGGATAACTCAAGGTGCGTTTCTGTATTGGCAGTTTGTGGGTAGACCCGGGCTATGACGAGGGTTGACTTTCTACCATCTGGAAGATCAATAGTGATATTGTTCTTGACTCGCCACAGTTTTAGTAAAATGGATTCTTTTTCAGGCTACAGTAGTGGGGGTATGGTAAAACTGGAAGTGATTCCAGAACCGCAAACGATTACTGAAAATTTAATAAGACCTAAAGATTCAATCTGGTTTGACATTCCATTAGCCACTCCGCAGATATGGTGGGTAACCTCAGGCACCCGAGAGGTACTCCGGTAGCCTCAAAGACGGTGACAGGGAGGTTCTTGTTTACCCAGACTTGACACTACTGTTGTTCCAGTCTATGAGACCCGGCAGGAGGATGAGTATAGCATCGTTCTAAACTATCTTTAGAAGTGCACGTGTATATGACTCTGCCAGAGGGTTGTCGTAGTCAGTGGGAGCAGCGGAAGCATAGTGGACAAGTAGCTTATGTCTATTTATGGACTAAAAGCAGATATAGCGGAGATAGATCATCTATTTCTGATGTGACAGTCATAGGTTTGACTTCATCAGAATAGGGGATGGATCTGTTAAGAAGTTAGTAGGGTGTGATGTCCTGGTATATGGATGACATACAGAGAGTAGGAAGTGAAATTCCTATACTTCGATCGGTTATATTTTGGTTGTCACACAGTGGTTTCTCCACATAGGATATGGATATAATATCAGACATTCTGGTTACTAGATCTATGGTTTTAGATCTAGATTTGGGTAGTTTCCCAATCTCGGTACTTAGACAGCATTCTATAGGTGCTTTAGAATGGACGACTCCAGGCATGGTAGTGTACCTACAGGTAATGGAGTCACCCTCTCTAAAGGTGTCTTACAGACTAAAGAGGAGAGGGATGTGCATGATTGACATATCACTTGCTTAGGCAATTGAGTCAATCATGAGATATCAAGTACCACACCAGATGTTGTTTTTACACTAGGTGCAATAAGTTGATATTAATCCAATCCTGGAGAGACATTCGGGAGCAGTTTTAGAACATAAGTGGATGTTCTAGGGATATGATAACGACGGCCTCTTTTGGGAGACAGTTATCATTCCAGGCTTCCAAGATGACCTGGATGACAGAGTGACTGTCAGAGTTGTAGTTTTCCCTCTGACAAGGGGCGGTGTTTTGGACAGGTGATCCAAGCAGACACTGAGGGAGGCATGACGCGGGATACTGATTAAGTTCAGTTGACAATACAGTCTAAGAAGTTTGGATTTGGAGTTCATTTATGAACTAGGTCCCATCAGATATCCAGACATATTCTAAGACAGGTATTGCTCATTTCGGGAGATGGCTTTTTCCGCGAACTTGAGATAAAGAGAGACATAGAAAGAAACATTAGGGCGGATCCACTCACTGAGGCTATTCCTCGAATGCAATAGTTTCGCAAACGGGATTTGTGAAACTGATTAGTAGAGGAGTTGGGTGTTCGGTAACACACGGGCTGTGAGTATGCGACATCGCAATAATTAGCCTTGAGGGCAAATGGGAGATTGTTGGATATAGTGCCCTCAAAGTCAATTATTGGATCACAGGCACGTGATTGCAATGATTGAGGGAGGACCTATACCGGTAGGACAGTCTTACTCAAGATGATAGTATGCTATATGGTTTATCTTTATCATCGTGCACATGCTTTAGGTGACCTTACATGTTGATAGAGCCCTTAGGATTCTTTCTTGATGGCTAGTAGTATGATGGCGATCATATACGTGGGAGCTGCGGTCTAAAAGCACATTCTTAAAGTGGTCCCTGGTCGTGGGAGTTTCGAGACTGGGCATCGATACTCCATTAGTAGACTAGTGTATACAGTCGAGACCCCGATGAGGGGCAGTGGCCGGTCTCACAAGACATTGGTGTCAGTTGGTTCACCTAAGATGTATAGAGGTGCTCATTGGGTTATGAGTACACTGGACAGGACTCGCCGGAAACATGCTAGTTGGTATTATACCTGACGTCGGATAGCAGTTTCCTGGTGACATGTGTACAGGTTAGTTCCTCGACCTGAGATCGTCATTTGTCTCGTGTGAGTTCCCACTGTGCTTTGATTACTACCCTACCATGGCTCAAAGGAGTCGTGCAAATAGGTTTTAATTGGGTACAGTCCCGAGCCGCATGGAGGCAGTGAGCGGATCGGCAGGGGTTTCGTCTCTCCCGGTATTGGGGGTGAGATCGCTCTGTTTCTAGGAGATCCATTACACGAAATCCTTGGCCAAGGCAGGAGATTTACTGGTAGGTATTCCAGTAGTATCTCAGGGTGTTCTGGGCTACACTCCGACACGACTTGTACCGCTTTTGGGGGTCAGACTTTTACCAACCCCCTAGGCCCGACATGCGATACTCATAGACGAACGGACTGGACTGTACGGATATTGTTACTGACAGGCTCAGTAGGGTGTCAGGATGAGTTCGCTCATCGACCTCCCTTTTGCTCAATACCTGGTAGCCCGTTACGTACGGCTAGTACCTCTGACGTGCTACTGGTTAAATCCACAACCAAAATATTGACGAGTCTTTAGAGTCCACCACAGACAGTTTCTCAAGTTTCGGGCGAAACGTTGTAGAGGCCGTATGGATTTATGGAACGGTTCGAATATACGCGTGCACTTGTACACGTGTCATGGTTCGGACGGATAATACTAGCGGGCTTTGGTTTAAACCGGATCCTAGTATTACACCGTGTAGATTTTGTCTCATTGCATTTGTATTCGGTCGGAATACAAATGCGGGTATATATATACAGTCGTGGGGTTATCCTGTAATTTATTACGGGATCGCTTTTTGAAGTTGCCAGTTTGCATTCCGTTTCGGCCATTTCCCTTTCTATTTTTTCATGGCTGATTTGCATATGAAAAGGGGGTTTATTTGCAAATGAGAAATTAGTGGAGGGAGGGGGTTTTCCGTGGCAGGGGGTTCTCCAGCAGCATGTAGAATGCTCATGAGGGTTCTAGATGTGTTTGGTTCAAGTTTTGCATTAATTTTGATTGGATTGACTTGGATATGAGATGTGAGGTTTGCTTTTTGCTTATGGTTACCTCCATTTTGCTCCTACACTCACCACCACCATTCTTTTGTGGCCATGGCCGGGAGCAATTTTTGGACAGCCCCATTTTTTTTTTGTGTGAGGATTTGATCTCATTTCATTTGCACAAAAATCCTTAGCTCAATTCCAAAGCTCATTTCTCCTCACACTTCCTAAAGGCAACTTCGATTAACCCTTGAGACAAAGTGTTCTACGTATATTCTACAGCAATCTTGGAAACGTCGCTAGCAAACTTCGTGTCCGAGTTGTCTCAGTTCAGAGACGGGAGCCCGTAAAAATACTTCTTGATGTAGTGCCCTTCCGACGAGGAGACCGGAGATCGGAGATGCCGCGAGGAGCTTGGGATGGTGGCCAAAGATCGAAGGACACGGATCAATCGGTATACCTTTCCTAACTTCTTCTAGATTGCTAGTTATAGGTTAATGGTTCGATCCGGGTTTAAAGTATACGATAGCACCAGTTTCAAGTTTATGAAAAGTTTTTGTTTCCGTATTTTGGTCTCGGATCGACGGCCACGGCGCTACCATAGACCTACAATAGCGGGATCTTGCTTCGTTTCAACGTCACAGCTATCTGGAAAAGAATCCCTTTCTCCATCGGAGTTATTTATGGCGTGGCAGTTGTGGAATTGCTCCCGTTTATTTGATCGAACGTATCCAAGCCCAGTCGTCTCCATTGTTTCGTTGGGCATCTTTCGCTGAGTCCCGGGAACGTCCCAGATCTTGTTGTAGAACTGGGCTTGTCGAACGGTTTGTTAGAAAAATATGCCTTGGCATCTTAATAGCCTTTTCAATTCCTCTTCGTAATATCTAGGTAGACGGATTGGTTGAATCCTGTCAAGCGCAAGCTCGGCACCATGCCAGACTTCTTTCTCCACTTTGGTCTCCGTAGATTGATAGAAAAGGATCACCTTTTCACCTCTTCACCTAGGAAGGACGTAGAAATTCTGCAACTCCTGTATGTTGTATGTATCAAGCGCATCAAGTTCTTTATAATGTCGTGGCAGAACCATGGTGATCTGTAAACTCTGATAAGCTCCAGTAATGGTTTGTGCTGACGAGCGAGTGGAGAACACGGCGTTGGCCTCTTCCTCAGAGTCACTGCCAAAGACCAAAATAGGAGTAGATGGTCCTGGCCTGTTGCATTAGGGTTGCCCCGAGTAGACTATTTCCTCATCTTTCTTAGTATCGCTCTCAAAGATCGGGATAGTGGCGACGGCTTTTTGTTTATCCTCCGGCTTATGATATCTTTCCGTATTTTTGAAGTCTGGTAGGAAGTACTTTATGTCTTCATATTTTCGGACTTCGTTTACGGAGAATGGATTTAGCTCCCCCATAACGGTGTACTCGAGTCCGTCTTTGAAACACTTCATACACTGGTGTTGTGTAGAAGGGATGACGTTGTACTCGTGTAACCAAGGCCTGCCAAGTAGAGCGTTGTAGCAAGTCTTGGCGTCAATGACATGAATTTGATGTCAGTGACGAGTAGCCCAAAGCGTAACGTCGGTATTACGGACCCGAGCGTCCGAGATGACTATGAATCGAAACCGGAGATGGTAATTTTATCTCGGGCTAGGTGTTGAACGTTCATGCAAATCTCCTTCAGCACCTTCACATTGAGGAAGTTGACAGAAGACCCATTGTCGACAAGGATTTTGCCTATCTTGATATCATGGCAGTACCCGGTGATGTATAACGGGCGGTTATCTTCGCACGTTCCGAGGAGGTGATCCCCATCGTTGAATGTGATGTCAGCTGTGTGAGCCTCTGCCAGTTCGTGCTTCATCCTTTCTTCAGCTAAAAAAGCTTGGAATTGATCAGGATCTTGCAATGGCTTAATCAAAAAATCTCGTGCTTCTTTGGAAAGGAGAAGAGCATCCAGTATGCTTAGTTGTGAAGGCATTTTCCTCATATGCTCTATGACATTGTAATCCACCTTGTTTTTCCTAAGTGGGTCCTTGGCTGCGAGCTCTTTAATGACTCCATCATTAAGGGTGATCTCCCCAGGGACTTTTTCTTTCTCCTTATCTCTTTTAGTCAAACTTTTATTTGCAGGTCCGAGATTCTTCTTAGGCAGCGTGCGGTTATGCAGCTGAATACTCTCGTGGTTCTTCTCCTCCTTATCTCTTTCAGAGGTAGAGTTCTTGAAGAGAGGGTCGAGGGTCATTTCTTCCTCAGAGTCGCTCCCGAAGGTAAGAACTTAAAGTTTTTTGCTTTCCCGACTGGTATCAACCATATGACAGTTGCCAGTCATTTTCTTACGCACACTTGTCGAACTTCTTTGCTGTCGACGAGCTTCACGTTTCATCATTTTAAAGTGTTGTTGATGGGCAACGTATTCTTGCCACCACTTCTTGAAGGCACTGCATTCTTCTTTGGGGTGGGTAACCCTACGATGATATAGGCATTAGTTTGGATGTATATCCGCTCCGTCAAGGCACATGACCCCGGGAGTGTTTTCCACGATTGGGGGCAGCTTCATTCCCATTGACCGGGCTTTGGCGAACCGCTTCTCTGCTTTGATCCTGCTCTTGTTTATGGCAGGTGTGCTTTGGTTTGGTTGGAGTACTTTACGACTCATCCTTACCGCAGCTTCTTCATCCTGGCGCCGACGCTTAGCCTTTTTGTATATGGCTATTTTACGTTCTCAGTCAACTTTGCTTTTTCGAAAGGCTTCATTTAACAACCTATCGATTGGGTCTTCTGACAATTCCGGGAATTTTGGCACCGATCCTGCCCCCAGTTCCTCTGCGTTATTTTCTGACGCCGAGGGAGCTTCTTCGCCATTTGACGATGAATGGGAGACCATGTGGCAACTTGCTACATAGTCTTCGGTTTCTTATGATGAGTTATTTTCCTCATCGTTGTCACTCTCTTCGTTCTCAAGACTATGCTTGAGGAACTCTTCGAGGGTGACCGGTGTCCGCGCCTTCTAGTTATACTCCTCCAATGCGTCGATGTACCTTTGTATGTTTGTGTGTTTGTCGTCATACTCGGCAGGTTGCACAGGCTTCTTGGTCTTCTTCTTTTTCTTTTAAGACTTTGAAGGTTCAACTTGAGGATCTTGCCCTTTGTCGACATTTTTCGGTTAGGGATGCGGTTTCAGCATCCCTTTAATGATCTCGGGTTCCAGCGGGCTTTTCCACCTGATTGCCAGACATGCCTGGAGATCCTTCAGCATTTTTTTGGTTTTAACTGAGAGGACAACTTCCCATGGAGCTTCTTCCACAAGCGAGTATGATGCCCCTGGCGTATCCACCTTTTTAGGAGCGTGCTTCTGTGGCGGGTTGACCCTCCAGTTCTTAGAAAGCGCGAATTTCCCTCATTGATACTGGTCCTCGACCCAATTTTTGAAGACGTAGCAATCTTCAATTAAGTGGCTCACCATTCTGTAATAGGAGCAGTAGTTGGGATTATTGATATCGCCGGGTTGCGGTGGACGTCGTGGGTCCGGCAATGTGATAAGTTTGTTGCGCGCTGCCAGCTCAAAAAGTCTCATCGTCTTGTCACGGGGAAACGAGTAGACGCGTCCTATCCTTTCTTCCAGGGATAGGCGCGGACGCATGTTGTTTTGGAGAGCAACCGGTTTCGAGTCACTCGGTTTCTGTTGAGTATTGGCAACGAAGGCCGCTTTCCCTTTACCCTTGGCATTTCGAGGGTCCATTTTTTAGGAGGAAGGCCCTTGGCCCATCTGGTCCATTTGGGCCAGATGGTCGATCAGAGTCTGGAAGGTGGTCGGCTTGAAGATCGTCATGAACTGGGACACCGTCATTTGAGGATCTAGTGTCCTAATGAACATACCCACAGCAGGAGATTCTTCGATGCGTTGTTTGCATTTCGACCATAGGTTCCACCACCGGATCACATATTGGACCTAGGTTTCTCCTGACTTCATCCTGACATTGATTAATGTCGTGATCAAGGTGCGCTCGCTTGCACTGGTGAACCGCTGTGTGAACAGCGGTTCCATCTCGGTGAATGTTTTGACGGAGTCATTTGGGAGCTACGAGTACCATTTGAATGCCGTCTCCGACAGGCTACCGACAAACTGGCGAAGCAGCAGTTTGTAGTCGCCTTTAGTGTTGCCGCATAGAGCTCTGAACTGAGCAACATGCTGATGCGGATTGCCTGTCCCTTTGTATACATGAAACTTGGGGATCGTATATCCTGGCGGGTACTTGATTTGGTCATACCAGCCTGGATACGGTCTCCCAGTTCTGACGGTTTGGCTGGCCACTTCACTAGCTTGATGAGCTCATATTTGTTAAGCTATATAGTCATCGAGAGCAGCCTTGAAGATTGTTTCCCCTTAGCTGTTGATAGAGCCGGAAGAGGGTTTGATGTTTCCCCTCTGTCATCATCGATGATTATCGGCGGATTTTCAGCTGGAGGTTCTGGCTGGATCATCATTCCAACCATATCTTGGAACAAAAGTTCCATCTGCTTTATATTAGCAGTTTGTTCTATGGCCTCCTTGTCTTTTCTTTATAGAACCCTTCGCAGAAACTCTGTATCGGTCTCCTACTCCCGGCGCTGTTCAAATGTCGATTCCGGGTTTTCTTTCTACCCAGTGAATGCTGACATTTTGATCAGTATTTCCTGGAGCTTTTTTTATTGCTCCTGAGCTTTTGTCAACGACCGAGTTTGCGGCTGATGACCTACGGAAGCATGACTTTTCTCTTTCCCGAAAACCATGCAGACCTTGTGCACTATCATGCCCCCAGACTTGGGACGTTTGGGTCCAGTGCCTTTGGAATTTGCCGCTGTCGGTGGGATTTTCTTTGTCCTTCTCCTTTTATGGGAGGTCGAAGTTGAAGGAGCCGTTGTATCAAGCGCCTGTGTTGAAGATGTCCCTCACTGTATGGTAGAGGGATTGTTTTCCTCTTGTCGAACCTTCAAATTCTTCGGTTGACGAGAGTAGTTCTTGTTGATCACAGAATCTTGGACTTTCCGCCAGACCCTGTGGATTCGGGAAGAGAGCCACTGAGAGGGCTGCTCCAGCATTGCCTGCATCATGTTTTCAGCAGACGTGGGAGATTTTTTCGGCACCGCGGTTGGAGAGCTCTTTCGCACCCTCCTAAGCAGGTCAAAACTGTTTCCGGTTGGAACAACAGCATCAACTTCCACGATTAGAGCTGGTGGGGTAAATCCAGAAGGGGATTTCCCCCCGGATTTCCTCACTCGGTGCCAGTGGCGACGTCGAGCGTGTCTTGCAAACGGGACTACCTGTTGGATATATGTATGCCGTAGAGGCCATTATATGATAGTGTATGTACCGGTATGTGTGTGTGTATTCAGGGGACATTCTTGCTCAACATGATAGTATGCTATCCGGTTGCACTTTTATCTTGACATGTTCATTTGATCATGCTTTCATTCATTTGGTACATGTTAATATAGCCCTTAGGATAGGCAGGACTACTGAGATTATGATGCGGATCATACTAGTAGGACAAGTGTAGTCTATGAGCATATCCTTGAAATGTTCCTAGTCATGGGTGTATCGAGACGGGGCATCGATATCACCAAAGTAGACTAGCGTATACGTTGCTTCTCCCATATGATGGGCGATGGATGATCCCATATCCATTGGTTTGGTGACACCAAAGACCGTATACGGGTGCTCAGTAAGACTGGGTACACTGAACGGACTCGCCGAGAACTCCTATGTGGTATTATATTTATCGTCGGATAGCAGTTCTCAGGTGACACTGGTGCAGGTTAGTCTGTAGACCCGAGATCGTCATAGAGTCTTGTGTGCCTCCCACTATACTTTGATCTCCACCCTACCACGGCTCTACTGAGTCATGCAAACAGGTGGATTTTTGGGTGCAGTCCCGAGGCACATGGAGGCAATGAGCGATAGGAGGGGTTTCGTCTCTCCCGGTATTGGGGTTTGATGTTACACCATGTATGATTGGCTATAACAGGAAGTCCCTGGCCAGGGATGCTGAGATTTACTGATAAGTGTTATCAGTAGTTTCTCGATCTGTTATGAGCCATATACCGGCATGACTTATTAGGTTATTGAGGTCGACGATACCATCCCTAGACTCGCATATGCAGCATATCTGACGAAGAGACCGTACTGTACGATAAGTGTTACCAGTTAGCTTGACGGGAGTTTTAGCAGGTTTACTTGTATTTCTTCTGACCGTTCAATACCTGGGAGCCGTTACGTACAGCTTATGCCACTGACGGTTTGTGGGCATGTGATGTGATCACTGCCTACTGCTAGCGTATTGACGAGTCTTAGAGTCCCACAAAAGGGTCTCCTTGCTCAGGCGAAAAGATGTGAGGTGCATATGAGATATGCGCGGGAGCTCGATTAAATGCATGTATTGGATACCGTATTTTAATTGGGCGTTTACTATTAGACGGGTCGTATGTGATATGAACGGGTTATTAAATCAAGTGTTGATTTAATATTAAATCCATTAGCTCATTTATTAAAACCTATTTCTTTATGATGCATGCATGAGTGTATGTATATGTTGATATGGATGCACACATGCAAGCATACATGTATCATGGTTGATGATACATTGGTGGTGGCAATGCAAGACTTACATGGTTACATATTATGTATATTTTGTTTATTTGAGAAAAGCAAAAATGGGATTAATACCATGGTTTAATTACCCATGGTTTTAGCCCATGGTTTTGCTTAAACTCAAGTCACAAAATATCTAGATATTTTGTAACCATAGTATAGCATGGATGACTCTCACTTACTCTGTTGAGTTTAGTTAGAGTTATTGATGATTCTCATATTATTCTCTTGAGTCAAGCTTGAGCCATCTCCTTCTTCCTCTCTTTCCTCAAAGCTCTCTAGGGTTTTAAAAGAAAAAGAAGAAATTAAAAAGAAAGGTTTTTTAAGTGAGATTCAAACCCACATCACCATTCCACTTTAGTTTAGCCCACTAGTGTGGAGTGTTTGCTTCATCTTCATCCTTGATCAAGTGAAGCTTGGAGCTTGGTGCAAAGGGAATTTGTGTTGGATCATCGTGGATGCGGAAGGATACAAGCCAACTGGTTCAAACCCTACACGATCCAAGGAGTCTAGGAGGAGGTCTACAAAGGTTGTATTTCTCCCCACTTAGTGTTAGACACTTATAGTATTTGATACTAGCTTGTTGTTACTCTATTTTTCTAGTTCGATTTATGGTTGGATTGTTTAGCACCCCCTTTAAATTTTTGTTATAGCATGTGTGATGCAACCCTAAACCTAGGTAAGGTGCTAAAGAATCCTTACAATGGTATCAGAGACAGGCTAGAGGTTTAGAGTAACCTAGACGATGTTAAACAACTTCGAACGAACATCGATTACCCCGGAAAATTCTTCTCTGGAAATTTTTAAAAATGTTGGAATTTTTCACATTAAAAATATTCAGAAAATCATGTAGGTAATTCTATGGACCCTCTAGAAGAACGATACCCTAACTCGATCAAATGACCGCGGAACCGCGGCAGAAGCATGTCTCTGGCGGCGGTTCCGCGGCGTCATTTGTGAAGCTCAGGTCGGCCCTCCTATGGATGGTCCATAGGTACTGTGGCATGCTTCTGGGTAATTTTAATACTGCTCAGGCGTTGAGCTTCTCTGTGGATTTCAGGATAATTGATCGATCGATCAAATGATTTAACATCTCCTAGTTTATTTGAATGTAATACAATAATTGAAATCTACACTTATTGATTTTGTGAAAAATAATTTTTGCTTGTAAATTTATCATTTCGGTCACGGATGGAATCGGTTGAATTACCCGGTTTCTTTTTGAAAAGGTGTTTTCATCATTGCGACCCAAATGAAAGATTTGCAATGCTAGGCATGAAATCCAGAATATTAGATATTCCGGATTTATGATGTCTAAGGATAGTGACGATTCCAAATATTGTAGATTGACATTCTATTATGCGACCGTAAGTGTAGTATGTGGTGTATCGCCGGTTTCGTTGCTATACATCAACGAAAATTAGGGTACGCATACTTACTTACGTTGATGATATGTGATATTATGTGTTGCTGAGATATGATGTACATGATCGTCGTGAATGAATGGCCGGGGGTTTTATGTGAGATGAGAGTTTTTCTTTTCATTCATGTAAAATTAAATTTATGTAATATTCTTTTATTGGGGCACTTCCGAGTTGAGGATGATCTCACCATTGTTGTATATTATTTACTTTTCCGTATTATGATAGACCCAAGGAGGGGAGCACAAGTGACCGGGTTCTAGGGTTCAGTGGGAGGCCATCTCGAGGAGTCGAGACCGGGTCTCTTAAACTCTAGAATTGGTAGGGTCACTTGCCGCTCTCGTAGGTGTCTAGGGGTGTGAGCTTGGCTATTCATCGCGACCGTGGAATCCGTATTTTCTATTGTTAGCTAAATACAAAATACGACCTCCTAGTATATCCTGTATTTTCATATATGTGCTTCTGCTGTTGAAATTCTGTGATGTGATCACTTTATATGATGAGACGAATGATGTATTATATATATGATATATAATAAACGTTGCTTATGTTTTGCATCCGCGCTAGTCCCGCCCCGCTATGCCATTAATTAAGTAACCTAACGGAACATACTGGGACATTGTGGCGAATGCGGATGGCATAAGCGTCTATTTTCGTTTCTTTTCTGTAATGGCTTAAGGACTTAAATGATGGGACTACATTAATATGATTAATGTAAACAAAAGAAACCTAAAAAGATGTTGTATAATCAGATTTGAAACCTACTCGGCTTTTTATGAAAAGCAAGATTTCAAAAGGCGGAGCTTAACCCACTCCTTTTTAAACCATTAGATTCTACAACGATATCAAGTTCGAAGCGTTAAAGGTTTTCTTAAAAACTATTCGCAGCCCTCCGTCATTTTAGCAAGTAGAGTACTTAGTATTCGTGCTACGTATGTTGATTATAGTCAAGGCGTAGTGTACGGTAGCTAAGTGATGTCTTCCTACATAGCATATGATGTGATTAATTAGGACATTCATGTGATTATGTTGATTATAGTCAAGGGTCATATGGGTGGGTCTAATTAATCATGAAATGACGGGTAGAACTTGACTAGTACTTATGATATGTTGATTATAGTCAAGGTCACAAGTGCTAGGGGTAAAAACCATATCGGGAGTTTCAAGTGTTGAAATTTGCAATGAGATTGCATACCTTCTATGTGATAGTAGGATTCCGATCCCACTGTGAGCAATTGTTGCTCCCAGGAGAATTTTGCACTTTACAATTAGCTAACTCATTAGGTGTCTAGAAAAGTGTCAACGGGGCTACGCCTCTGGGAAAATGAGGTTTATTTTAATTAGGTCCATGCGAAAGCATGGGAAACCTCCCTCAGAAGTACCGGTATTGGCCTGGCTGAACGGTTAGCGAAGTTGTAGAATGTAATTAATCCTGGCTAATTTGTTCCTTTTGAGGTTTGAAGGAAAATTTGATAAAAGCAGTGGGAGAAATCGATTAGATAGGATAATAAACCAATCTGATCTTTGCAAGAGGCTTCGCTGAGTGTATTCTTTTCTCTCTCCTAATGGCAGATAACCATGACTGGACTAAAGCTACTATTAGAGAAAAATAAGCTTACCGGACCGAACTATAAAGACTGGTTGAGGAACATTAACATTGCTCTCACATATGATAAAGTATCATATGTCCTTATTGCCTCAGCCCCGCCTAAACCAGGCCCTGAATCTTCAGTTGCGGATAGGGATATCCGTAAAATGTGGGATATTGACTGTGCTACCGCCAAATGCCTCGCGCTTGCATCGATGGACAATACACATTAAAAGCAGCATGAGGAGATTGATGTACAATCCATCTTTCTCCATACAAAGGATTTGTATAGGGAGCAATCTCTTATCTTACGATACGAAGCATCTCGAAAACTGTTTCAGATGCGGATGGCTCCTGACACTTCAGTAGGTGACCATGTTTTTAAGATGATAGCTCTTATTGAAGAGCTTGAGGGTCTCGGATGGACAATGGAGAATGAGCAATATACGGATATTGTTCTACAGTCTCTTCCCTCTGCCTTTGCTCCTTTCGTAGTGAACTTCAACATGCACAATATGAAGAAGTCACTACCTGAACTTCTCAATATGTTGAGAAATGCGGAGAGCACGCTTAAGGCGAAGTCTCCCTCTCTGCTTGTTGGATAATCTTCCTCTTCCGTCTCAAAAGCCAAGGCCAAGAGAAAGAACAAGAATAAATCCACCAAGCCGAAAGGTGGAATCAAGAAGGCAAAGGGGAAAGACAAATCCAAAGCTGCGGAGTCAGGAAAAGGAGAATGTTTCTACTGCAAGAAGACGGGGCACTGGAAGCGGAACTGTACTGAGTACCTTGGTCTCAAGAAAGGGAAGTATGGTGATGCTTCAGCTTCAGGTGTGTTCGTAACTGAAAACTTTTTTTCTATAGACTCTGCTTCCTGGGTATTGGATACTGGTTCGGGTTCTCATATCTGCAATACTGTGCAGGGGCTGAGAAATAGTAGAGTTTTGAAGACAGGTGATCATACTCTCTAGGTTGGAAATTGTTCCAATGTACATGCAGTTTCAGTGGGAAAGTATCATCTGGGGTTGCCATCGGGTTGTATATTGGTTTTGAACCCATGTTATTTTGTACCAAGCATGCTTTGTAATATTATATCCATTTCTTTGTTGGATAATGAAGGATATCATTTTGTATTGCAGCACAATATTATGAACATTAAACTGAATCAAAAGTTGATTGGTTGTGGTACACTTAATAACGGGATATACGTCCTTAATCAACATACAGTTTTCAACATACAACACACAAACAAAAGAAAATTTTCAGATATAAATGTAGCTTTTCTTTGGCATTGTAGACTTGGTCATATTAATGAAACAAGACTAAACAAGCTTCATAAAGATGGATATTTAAATTCTTTTGAGTATAAATCTTATGCGACTTGTCAGTCTTGTATCAAAGGGAAAATGACCAAAACTCCGTTTACTGGACAGGAGAAAGAGCTACTGAGCTCTTGGGCCTCTTACATAGTGATGTATGTGGGCCAATGTCTACACATGCGAGAAGCGGTTTTTCATACTTCATAACTTTTACTGATGATTTCTCAAGATTCGGTCATGTGTTTTTAATAAAACATAAGTCTGAAGCTTTCGAGAAATTCAAGGAGTACAAACTTAAAGTAGTAAAACAAACTAGAATGAGCATCAAGATACTTCGATCAGATCGAGGTGGAGAGTATCTTAGTACAGAGTTTTCAAACTTCCTAAAAGAGAATGGGATTCTCTCTCAGCTCACTCCCCCTTACACACCACAACACAACGGTGTGTCAGAGCGGCGGAATCGAACCCTATTAGATATGGTATGATCTATGATGAGTGATGCTGAGTTGCCCCTCTCCTTTTGGGGGCATGCATTGGAGATTGCAGCTTTTCTGTTGAACAAGGTTCCGACCAAGACCGTGACTACCACTCCATATTAGATATGGTGTGGGAAGAGACCATCTCTTAAGCGAGTTAAGATTTGGGGTTGTCCGGCTTTTGTCAAAAAGCAGAATCCGGAAAAACTCGAGACACGATCAGTCAAGTATGTTTTTGTGGGATATCCAAAAGATTCATATGGATATCTTTTCTACCACAGGGAGGAACAAAGGGTGTTTGTTTCTTGGAATGACACATTTTTAGAAAATGAGATTTTTCCAAATGATGCTGATGGCAATGTGGTAGATTTAGAAGAGGTTCTAGAGACACAAGTTACACATGACGACTTGGTTGAACCTGAAGTTGCAACAGAACTTAATGAACCTTAGCCACTCCGTAGATCTGGTAGGACTTTCGCCCACCGGAGAGATACTACGGTTTTCTCGTTGATGGTGATGGAGAAGATTGCATCATGGATGATGATGACCCTACCAGTTTTCAGCAAGCTATCACGAGTGGTGACTCTGTGAAGTGGTTGGATGCCATGATATCCGAAATGGAGACTATGTACACCAAAAAAGTATGGACTTTGGATGTTGTACCCTCTGGGGTAAAATCCATAGGGTGCAAATGGATCATTAAGAAAAAGATCGGTGTAAATGGGCAGGTGGAGACCTATAAGGCAAGACTTGTGGCGAAAGGATTTCGACAAAGACCAGGACTGGACTATGACGAAACCTTTTCTCCTGTAGCCATGCTTAAATCCATTCGGATCCTACTTGCTATTGCTGCTCACTACAACTATGAAATCTGGCAGATGGACGTTAAAACAGCTTTTCTAAATGGTGATTTAGAAGAATGCGTTTATATGGATCAGCCAGAGGGCTTCATCGATAGTGGGGGCAGCGGGAAAGCATGTAGATTGATTAAATCCATTTATGGATTAAAGCAGGTATCAGAAAGTTGGAACATCTTTTTTGATGATGTTATCAAAGAGTTTGATTTCGTCAAAAATCCAGATGAACCTTGTGTTTATAAGAAAATTGTAGGAAGTACTATCACATTCCTCGTATTGTACGTGGATGACATTCTTCTGATAGGAAACGACGTTCCTATGCTATAGTCGGTCAAACTGTTCTTATCACAAAGGTTCTCCATGAAAGACCTGGGTGATGCCTCATACATATTGGGCATGAAGATCTATAGGGATGGATCTAAAAGGTTATTTGGATTGTCCCAAACCAGGTACATTAACACCATCCTAAAGAGGTTGAGTATGGAAGACTCCAAGCAGGGTTCCTTACCCGTTAGTCATGGAGTCACTCTCTCCAAGGACTTTTGCCCAAAGACTGATAAAGAGAGAGCTCGCATGAGCATTATACCCTACGCTTCTGCTGTAAGATCTATAATGTATGCGATGTTATGTACACACCGTGATATAGCTTATGCACTGGGTGTAGTAAGCTGGTATCAATCCAACCCAAGGGAGAATCACTGGACAGCTATGAAGAACATTCTTAAGTACTTGCGAAAGACTAAAGAAATGTTCTTGGTGTATGGTAATGGAGATCTCCAAATGGAGGCCTTTACCGATTCAAGCTTCCAGAGTGATAAGGATGACAGCAAATCTCCATTGAGGGTTTGTCTTTACCCTCAATGGAGGGGCGGTGTGTTGGAAGAGTTCCAAACAGGATGCCGTTGCAGACTCCATAATGGAAGCTGAGTATATTGCTGCAAATGATGCTGCCAAGGAAGCCGTCTGGATGAGGAAGTTCATCTCGGAGCTAGGAGTAGTTCCGACCATTATTGATCCAATACTGTTGTATTGTGATAATAATGGGGCTATGGCATTAGCCAAAGAGCCTAGGTCCCATCAGCGATCCAGACACATTCTCGGGCGATATCATCTGATCCGGGAGATAGTTGATCACCGCGAGATCAAGATTCGAAGAGTAGATACAAAAGATAACACCGCGGATCCACTCACCAAGGCCCTCCCTCTGCCGCAGCATGAGCGACTTTTTGAGATGTTGGGTATGAGATACT
Organism: Agapanthus africanus; assembly: GCA_030015575.1. NCBI lineage: Eukaryota > Viridiplantae > Streptophyta > Magnoliopsida > Asparagales > Amaryllidaceae > Agapanthus > Agapanthus africanus. Next base: position 355,033,496 of record CM057351.1, read on the forward strand.
GTTAGTTATATGTATGCCCTAGAGGCCATTACTGTACATGCGTTGTATATTGTAGTGGATGTTGGGACATATATAGGGAGGACTTTCTTGCTCGACATGATAGTATGCTATCTGGTTACTCTTTATCTTAACATGTACTCTGATTGTCTCTATGTTACATGTTGATAAAGCCCTTAGGATGAGTACTTGACTACCAGGACTATGATGCAGATCATACTAGTGAGGACAGTGTAGTCGCCAAGTACATCCTCCAAATGTTCCTAGTCGTGGGAGTACCGAGACAGGGCACCGATACTCCAGAGTAGACTAGCGTATGCGCTTCTTGACCCATATGATGGGCGATGGATGATCTCATATCCATTGGTGTTTGACATCAGAGAAGGTATACGGGCGCTCAGTGGAGACTGGGTACACTGGACGGACTCGCCGAGAACTCCCAGATGGTATTATACCTCACGTCATATGGCAGTTCTCTAGTGACACTGGTACAGGTTAGTCTGTAGACCCGAGATCGTCATAGAGTCTTGTGTGATTCCCACTATGCTTTGATTTCCATCATACCACGTCCAAGAGGGCATGCAAAAAGGTGGCTTTTGGGTACAGTCCCGAATCACATGGAGGCAATGAGCGATAGGAGGGGTTTCATCTCTCCCCGTATAAGGAGTTGATGTTGCACTGTATTCGATTGGCTATAACTGGAAATCCCTGGCCAGGGTTGCTGAGATTTACTGGTAAGTGTTATCAGTAGTTTCTCGAACTGTTATGGACCTCTATCGATACGACTTATCAAGCTACTGGGGTCTGACGTTTACCATCCCTAGGCGAGATATGCGACATATCAGACGAAGAGACCGGACTGTACGGGAGTGTTACTGGTTGGATTCATGGGAGAATGTACAGGCTTGCTTGTTGATCTTCTGATTGCTCAATACCTGGGTGGCTGTTACGTTTAGCTGACCGCTTGCAGCTTGTGGGTGTTTGATATGATCATCACCTACTGCCGGCGTATTGACGATTCTTTAGAGTCTTACACAAAGGTTTCCTGGCTCAGGCAAAACGGAGTAGGAGCACATATGTGATATGTGCGGGACCGAGAATGATACGTGTATGCGATACCGTATTAGATTCTCGCGATATGAGATATCGGCCGGGTATATGAGATATAGCCGGGTCATCGGATCAAGTGTTGATTCGATGAACTGATACAGATTATATTAGTCGGTTATTTGTGAAATAGCCGGATTATCGGGTCAAGTGTTGATTCGATAATTTAATGTATAATTATATATTTGATATATTAAATTATATTAACTAATATAAGCTCACTTAAAGATTCTTTTTCTCACTCGGGTAATACATTGATATATATATATGTGATATATGTTAATTGTATTATTTTATTTTGTTACAATAAATATTGTATATGTGATATATAATATTGTAACGTGTTAGGGTTATAAATGCAACATGTTTTGTGGAGTTTAATTGTGGTTAGGGTTTGGATTAGGGTTAAGCATGCATGAACCTTTCAAGAAGCTTCTTGAAGCTTTGACTTTGACTTTGGATATTTTGTGTAGATATTTGCTTAACCCAACCCAACCCTTCACCATAGTTAACTCTCTACATGGGTTAAGACTTCATTCTTAACCCATGGTTGCATTTCTAACCTCACTTGAGTTTTATTATTCATCACAAAGAGATTGCTTCTTCTTCTTCCTTCTTCTTGCTTGAAAAAGCTTTCTAGCTTTTTGTGATGTGATAAAAAAAATGAGTGAGAAATAGAAAAAAATGAGAGCTAAATTCCTACTTCATCATCCGCATCTATTCTAGCCACTTAGATTAGGGTGTTTGCTTTGCTAATACTTGATTAGCAAAGCAAGAGCTTGGGTTTGAGTTTCTTCAAGGTAGATCATCTTAGTTATCGAAGATCGGAAGCAAGCTTGCATCTTTCTTTTGTAGAGCCTCTCTTGAGTCCGAGTACTCGATGATCGCAGCGAAGGGACCTCAACACGGAGCTTTAGAAGTGAAGGAACGGACTACAAAGGTTGTAATTCCTAACTCTTAGATGTAAAGTTGTTTACATGCTTTGTTTCGCCTAATCTCTAGTCTAAGATCTTGGTTAGGGTTGTTCGGCACGTCTAAATTTTGAATCGGGCATGGTTGATGCCTTATAGACCCTTGTGAGAGTGCCTAGTAACCCTACAGATACGCCAATAATTGGCCTTAGTGCAAGTGGGAGATTGTTGGATATATGTATGCCCTAGAGGCCATTATATGATAGTGTATGTACCGGTGTGTGTGTGTGTATTCAATGGACATTCTTGCTCGATATGATAGTATGCTATCTGGTTGCACTTTTATCTTGACATGTTCATTTGATCATGCTTTCATTCATTTGGTACATGTTAATATAGCCCTTAGGATATGCAGGACTACTGAGATTATGATGCGGATCATACTAGTGGGACAAGTGTAGTCTATGAGCATATCCTTGAAATGTTCCTAGTCGTGGGTGTATCGAGACGGGGCATCGATATCACCAGAGTAGACTAGCGTATACGTTGCTTGTCCCATATGATGGACGATGGATGATCCCATATCCATTGGTGTGGTGACACCAAAGACCGTATACGAGTGTTCAGTAAGACTGGGTACACTGAACGGACTCGCTGAGAACTCCTATGTGGTATTATATCTATCGTCGGATAGCAGTTCTCAGGTGACACTGGTGCAGGTTAGTCTGTAGACCCGAGATCGTCATAGAGTCTTGTGTGCCTCCCACTGTACTTTGATCTCCACCTTACCACGGCTCTACTGAGTCGTGCAAACAGGTGGATTTTTGGGTGCAGTCCCGAGGCACATGGAGGCAATGAGCGATAGGAGGGGTTTCGTCTCTCCCGGTATTGGGGGTTGATGTTGCACCATGTACGATTGTCTATAACAGGAAGTCCCTGGTCCGGGCTGCTGAGATTTACTGATAAGTGTTATCATTAGTTTCTCAATCTGTTATGAGCCGTATACCGGCATGACTTATTGGGTTATTGAGGTCGACGATACCATCCCTAGACTCACATATGTAGCATATCTGACGAAGAGACCGTATTGTACGGTAAGTGTACCAGTTGGCTCGACGGGAGTTTTAGCAGGTTTGCTTATGTTTCTTCTGATCGCTCAATACCTGGGAGCCGTTACATACAGCTTGTGCCACTGACGGTTTATGGGTATGTGATGTGATAACTGCCTACTGCTAGCGTATTGACGAGTCTTAGAGTCCCACAAAGGGGTCTCCTTGCTCAGGCGAAAAGATGTGGGGTGCATATGAGATATGCGCGGGAGCTCAATTAAATGCGTGTATTGGATACCGTATTTTAATCGGGCGTTTACTATTGGACGGTTCGTATGTGATATGACCGGGTTATTAAATCAAGTGTTGATTTAATATCAAATCCATTAGCTCATTTATTAAAACTTATTTTTTTATGATGCATGCATAAGTGTATGTATATGTTGATATGGATGCACGTATGCAAGCATACATGTATCATGGTTGATGATACATTGGTGGTGGCAATGCAAGACTTGCATGGTTACATATTATGTATATTTTGTTTATTTGAGAAAAGCAAAAATGGGATTAATACCATGGTTTAATTACTCATGGTTTTAGCCCATGTTTTTGCTTAAACTCAAGTTATAAAATATATAGATATTTTATAACCATAGTTTAGTATGGATGACTCTCACTTACTCTCTTGAGTTTAGTTAGAGTTATTGATGATTCTTATATTATTCTCTTGAGTCAAGCTTGAGCAATCTCCTTCTTCCACTCTCTCCTCAAAGCTCTCTAGGGTTTTAAAAAGAAAGAGAAGAAATTAAAAAGAAAGGTTTTTTAAGTGAGATTCAAACCCATATCACCATTCCACTTTAGTTTAGCCCACTAGTGTGGAGTGTTTGCTTCATCTTCATCCTTGATCAAGTGAAGCTCGGAGCTTGGTGCAAAGGGACTTCGTGGTGGATCATCGTGGACGCGGAAGGATACAAGCCAACCGGTTCAAACCCTACACGATCCAAAGAGTCTAGAAGGAGGTCTACAAAGGTTGTATTTCTCCCTCACGTAGTGTTAAACACTTGTAGTATTTGATACTAGCTTGTTGTTACTCTATTTTTCTAGTTCGATTCATGGTTGGATTGTTTAGCACCCCTTTAAATTTTTGTTATAGCATGTGTGATACAACCCTAAACCTAGGTAAGGTGCTAAAGAATCCCTACACTACCTCAGTTGTGTAAGCGGCTCCGTCATGCCTCCGGTTTTGATGAGGGGCTACTGTTGGTGCCAGCCTGTCGAAGACTGACATCCGTTGAAAGGGAACGGCCAATCTTTCAAAGGCCAACTTCCTGGGAGGAGAAGCACTTTTGACGACTTCACCTGCCTTAGGAGTTGGAAGGACTATCCGTTTTGGGATATCCCCTTCAGATATCACGAGCCTCTTTGCGGGCTCACTTGAGCTTCGACTCAGCCTGTTGAAGACTGGGTTGGCTGACTTAGACGATCCGTGGAGAGGGTCCATGGTGGTTGCAAGTCGATCGAAGACCGACTTCTTGGGAGCTTCCTGTGGTGGCACTGGAGCGCTGAAGCTTGCTGGGGGAGCATGGTCCCGAAAAACAATCCAGTGGTGGCTTGAGTCACCAGCCCCACCGGCATTAAAAAGAAGGAGGCCGCATTGGGCCCGTATGTCACTCCTCCAGTTGGGGCGGAGCGGGAGTTGTTGTTGCAGTTTGTGCAGTTGGAAGCCATTGGTGTTCACTTCTTCTTTCTGCACGGGAATAAGACACCAAATCTTAGTACCTCGAATCCAAAGACAACCATAGCAAACCGCGATTTTGTTCACGAACACGACACATAAAGTGTGGAGTAGAAAGAGGAAGAGGTCCCACCGGGCGTGCCAGAATCTATTCACCACCGAAAATGGGGACGAACCGGGATGGTGTTAGTGTATATGCCCTAGAGGCCATTACTGTATCATATTAGTTTGTATATTACTTAATGGAAGCTTGGGATATTCACCTTGTATATACAATCTTGCTCAAAATAGTAGTATGCTACTTGGTTTGTTTCTACTTCAATGTGTACATGTGTTTATTTTTAGTATATCACCTATGCACATTAGTGGAGCTCTTAGGATCTTTGCTTGATTACCAGCGTTGTGATGGCAGTCACACTAGTGGGGGCTGGGTAATCTATAAGCATATCCTTATGCAGGTCCCTAGTCGCAGGACTATCGAGACAGGGCATCGATACTCTGGAGTAGATTAGCGCATGCGCTTCTCATCCCAGTGTGGGAGACAGTCTGTCCCACAGCCGTTAGTACGTCGTACTGGAGATAGTATGCGGGTGCTCATTTGGTTACGAGTACACTGGACAGGACTCGTCGGGAACTGACCGGTTGGTATTATACCTATCGTCGGTTATCAGTTCCCAGGTGACATGAGTACAGCTTAGTCCGCTGACTTGACACTGTCACTTCGCCTCGAGTGTGTTCCCACTGTACTTTGATTACTACCCTACCACGGCTCAAAGGAGTCGTGCAAACAGGTAGTAGTTGGGTGCAGTCCCGAAGCACTTGGAGGCAGTGACGGTTAGACAGGATTCGTCTCTCCCGGTATTGGGGGGTTGACATCGCGCTGTGTCTAGGAGAGCCATTACACGAGTAGTCCCTGGCCAGGGCAAGCGGGATATACTGGTAGGCTTCCAGTGTTATCTCAGGGTGTATTGGGCTTCACTCCGACACGACTTGTACCGCTATTAGGGGACTGACGTTTACCGCCCCCTAGGCCCGCCATGCGATGTATCAGACGAACAGACCGGACTGTACGGAGATTGTCACATTCAGGCTCAGTAGGAGTTCAGATGGGTTTCACCTCGTCAGTCTTCTTGTCGGCATCTACCTGGGGACCGTTACGCACAGCTAGTGCCGCTTGCGGTCTGTGGTTAAACCCACTGCCAGCGTAGTGTCGAGTCTTTAGAGTCCCACACAGAAAGCTATTCGCCTTTTGGCAAAAGGGTAGAGGTCGCATGGTTTTGCGACAGGTCGCATGGTTTTGCGACAGGGTTCAGTCACATCCGTGCACTTGTGCACGTTTAGTGTCCGGACAGTTTACACTACCGGGCTTTCGTTTAAGCCAGATCCTAGTATACGTATTGGGATTGGTTTTATCCAGTTTGTATTCGTGTTCCTCGGAACGCGAATGCGGGTGTGTATGCACAGTTGACGGAGAGACAGAGGCAGAGGATTCTCATTAGGGTTGTTGACCGTTGACTGTTGACTATTGACTTTTTGCTCAACCCTAATGAGAATATGATATGTAATTAACAATAATATTAATTAAGTATTGTGGTGACATGGTTGTTGAGGGGTTGACTTTGTTGACTTGTTGACTTTGTTGACCGGTTGACTAGGTTGGACTAGTTGACCATCATGATGACAATGGCTATCATTTCATGGCAAAGACTTTTTACTTGCTTGTTCTCTTGTGCAATATGAGTGCATGAAATGATATAGCCATTTTTGACTTAAACCATTTACACAATACTTGATTACTATTTTTGTGATGATGGTTTTGGATTATGAGAGCCAAGTGAGAAAAGTCTTGCTCATTCTATGATTTTCACTCTCTCTCTTGTTCTTGAGCTCTCATCTTCTTCCTCTTGCTCTCCCTCTCTTTAGTCTATGGTTCACTTGTCTCATGTGTTGAGAACCAAGAACCATAGAGAAAATCCCAACACACTCTTCTTTACTCACTCTAGTTCATAAGGTTTAGCAAACCAAGTGAACTAGTTTTCTTCAAAGACCGAAGAAGAAGCCAAAGGTAGAAGCTTTTAGGTGGATCGATCTTCGGCGCAAGGAGACGACGGGGTGAAGCCGATCCGGACAACCATCGATGCTTGAAGACGAAGAAGTTCAAGAAAGAAAGGTATAACCCCCTAACCGAGTAGTTAACAACTCCTAGTTAGGTTGTTAGTTAGATGTTTAACAAAGATCCGGTTATGAGTCCATGTTACCGCCTCTAGAAAATTGTTTTTCACCAAATTCCGCATGCCCGAAAGTACCGGGAGAGGTAGCATGGACTTACAGTGGTATCAGAGCCTAGTTAAACTCTATCTAACATGTTAGCATAGTAACTAGAAATTCGATCAGAGAAAAAGTCGCAAAATACACCCGGATTTCAAACTTTCTGTCTATTTTCAAAGTGATGCAAGAATTATTTGAGATATACCAAAAATCGACTCAGGGTTTTTAGAAGAAACTGCAAAAATTCGACCCACTGAATCGATCAACGCGCTGCGTTTCCGCGGCGGGAGCTTGCTCCCGCCGCGGAACCACGGCCGAGTTGACTCGGTCGTGGGGTTTTATTTTTGCAGTTTGTTCATAGGGGTATTTTGGGATTTTTGGAATATGTATTTTCTGCCCAGATTTTCCAGAACGAAAATTTTGTGTTTGGGGCCTAAAAATCCGTATTTTTGATCGAACTTCTAAAGACTTGAGCTGACGGGTTTTTTATCTGTGATGTGATATTTGTATTGAACGTCTGCTAATCGCTATATGTCGATTAGTGGGGGTTATACAAATCTGTGATCTGTAATGTTATTGGAATGTGTATATGAATTCATTGGATTGTCGCGGGTGAATAGCCGGGGGGTTGTGAGACGAGAGTTTTCTTTTCTTTCAATTCATGTAAATTTGTAAATTGATGTAATAATTATTTGTATGGCCGTACAACCGGGTCGGGGTTGTAGCCGTCATTGTATAATTTCTTTTTACTGTTTTTGCTCTTAGGATAGACCCATGGAGGGAGTGCACAAACTACCGGGTATGCCGAAGTGCCGAGTGGCCTACTCACGGAGATGAGGGAGGTTGCTTCGCTTCGGGTACTTGGCGGGTAGTTTGCCGCACCCATAGGGGTCTTGGGTGGGGTATTGGTTATTCACCGCGACCGTGTAATCTGCTTTTCGTTACAGGCTCGTACGAATTGCGGGTTCCTAGTATATCCAATGTGTTCATCTGTGATCTGAAATGGCTATCATTGCAATATATCTATATATGATATTATTTAGGCGTTGCTTATGTTTTACAGCCGCGCTAGCCCAGCCCCCGCTCTGTCGTTAGTTAAGTAACCTAACGGGTAATGACGGGGCCCCGTGGTGAATGCGAATGGCATAAGCGTACGTCATATTTTGGTTATTTTTTGCAATGGTAGGATTAAATGATGGGACGCATTAAAAGAACTAATGCAAGAATATCACGCATTAAAAGAACTAATGCAAGAAAAATAAACCAAGTAAAAGTCGTTGGAACACTTTCGAAAAACCACTCGGTTCTTTTCAAAACTAACTTTTAAATGCGGAGCTTGAGCCACTCCTTTTAAAAGCTATCTCGTTCCATCGATTATATCAAGTTCACTACGTTCACGGTTTAGCCAAAACCATTCGTAGCCCTCCGTCATTTCACATGGATGGTCAATAGTATTCAAGCTATGTTTGTTGGCCAAAGTCAAGGCATAGTGATTGGTAGCTATTGGGTATTCATGTACAGCATAGATAGATGCGTTAGTTTGGAACAGTCGTACTGCCTTGTTGGCCAGAGTCAAGGGTAGGTGCGGGTGGATTCAAATTAACCTGGAGAACGACGGGTAGAACTTGACATGTGACTTATGATTTGTTGGCCAAAGTCAAGGTCATAAGAGCATGGGGCAAAAATCCACATCGGGAGTTTCAAAAGAACTGAAACTTGCTAGTGTTGCATACCATTTGGAGTGTGATGATTCTGGTAGGATTCCTTCAGTCTCGTCACACGATGATATTTGGATCCCGATCCTACTGTGAGTATATGCTACTCCTCGGGAAATTTCTCACTTAACGATCAATGCTATAAACCAAGTAGGTGTCTTGAAAGGTGTTAGCGGGGCTACGCCCCCAGGGAAAAGAGGTTATTTAATTAAGGAACTTTGCGAAAGCGTTGGAAAACCTCCCTCGAAGTACCGACACCAGCCTGGCCGAACGGTTAAGCAAGTATTGTACGGTGAGATTGATCCTGACTAATTCTTCCTTTTTGGTTTGAGGAGGGATTCGAGAAACAGTGGGAGCCATCCTGTTTAGACAAATTAAAAAAACCATTCTAAACTTGCAAGAGCATCAAGCTGAGTGTTTCTTCTCTCTCCTAATTGCAGCGACCAATCGACATGACTGGACTTAAGTTACTTCTAGATAAAAACATACTGACATGGCCAAACTACAAAGATTGGCTCAGGAATGTCAAGATGGCAATCACTTACGACAAGCTGGGGTATCTTCTTACCACCAAAGCTCCCCCTGTCCCAGGTCCCAAAACCAGCGTCGCGGATAAGGAAATCCGTAAGACCTGGGAAATCGATTGCGCGAAGGCCAAGTGCCTCGTGCTTGCCTCTATGGACAACGAACATCAGAGGAGGCACGAGAATATGGACCTCGAATCCATATTTCTCCATACAAAAGAACTGTATGGAGAGCAGTCTTGTATCGCAAGATACGAAGTGTCGAAGAAGTTATTTTCGGCAAGGTTGGCCATCGGATCATCGGTAGCGGAACACGTGCTTAAGATGATTGGCTACATAGAAGAGCTCGCGGACCTTGGGACCACGTTGGAGAATGAACTCTATACGGACTTGATTCTCCAGTCCCTTCCTTCCACTTACGCCCAGTTTATCCTGAACTTCAACTTACAAGAAAACGAAGTTGAACTTTCAGAACTCCTCAATATGCTGAGGAGCGTAGAGGGCACCGTACAGAAAGGTAGGGAAATATCCACTTTGTTTGTAGGAGGATCTTCCTCTTCTAGGTCCAAGGCGAAAGCCAAGGAAAAGAAGAAGAAAGCCCCCGCCAAACCAAGGGGCGGTGTTAGTAAAGTGGATACGAAGGGAAAGGCAAAAGCAACTAAGAAAGTGGGGAAGCTTGTGGATAAGGAAGAATGCTTCTATTGTCATAAGAAGGGACACTGGAAGAATGATTGCAGGGCTTGGAAAGCCAGAACACAGGAACTGAAGCAGGTTGCGGCTTCAGCTTCAGGTGTGTATGTTATTGAAAACTGTCTTTCAATAAACTCTACTTCCTGGGTATTGGATACCGGATCAGGATCTCATATCTGTAATTCTTTGCAGGCGTTGAGAAACCGTAGGGTTTTGAAGGCAGGTGACATGACCCTCAAAGTTGCAAACGGGGCTAGCATGGATGCTAAGGCCGTGGGGGACTATCACCTGGGAATGTCAGATGGATATGTTTTGGTTTTGCGTAATTGCTTTTTTGTACCCAACGCAACTTGTAATATCATTTCTGTATCTTTAGTTTCTAAAGAAGGTTATGAATTTGCGTTTGTAAGTAATGTTGTAAACATTCACCTTAATCAAGTTCTGATTGGGTCAGGTACATTAAGCAATGGTATATACGTGTTAAACCAACCACAGATTTTCAATGTCCAGAATACACACAAAAGAAAGTCTCCAGAAATAAATCAGACTTTCTTGTGGCATTGTAGACTGGGTCACATCAATGAGAGAAGGTTGACGAAGTTACATACAGAAGGATATTTGAATCCGTTCGAATATCAATCGTATGCCACTTGTCAATCCTGTCTCAAAGGAAAGATGACAAAGACTCCGTTCACTGGACACGGAGTAAGAGCGAGCGAGCTCTTGGGACTCGTACACAGCGACATGTGCGGTCCAATGTCTACACATGCGCGAAGCGGTTTTTCTTACTTCATTACTTTTACGGATGATTTTTCAAGATTCGGACATGTCTTCTTAATGAAACATAAGTCCGAAGCCTTTGGAAAATTCCAGGAATATAAGAATGAAGTAGAAAAACAAACCGGCAAAAGTATCAAGATCCTAAGATCGGATCGAGGTGGTGAATACTTGAGTGCCGAGTTCCTGGACTATTTAAAAGAGAACGGAATTCTCTCTCAGCTTACTCCTCCATACACTCCGCAACATAACGGTGTATCGGAGAGACGGAACCGAACCCTATTGGATATGGTACGGTCCATGATGAGTAACGCTGAGTTACCGCGATCATTCTGGGGATATGCGCTAGAATCAGCTGCATACCTTTTGAACCAAGTTCCGACTAAGACTGTGCCTACCACACCATATGAGTTATGGAGTGGGAAGAAACCCTATCTTCAATATCTGAAGATCTGGGGATGTCCAGCTTTTGTCAAAAAGCAGCATGCGGACAAACTCGAGGCACGCTCAGTACTGTGCAAGTTTGTGGTATATCCAAAGAACTCCAAGGGATATTTCTTCTACTGCGAAGAGGAACAAAAAGTCCTTGTTTCTCGTAATGCCCACTTTCTAGAACACCAGTTCTTGGAAAAGGAAATTAGTGGGAGCGCAGTAGAACTGGAAGAAATTCCAGAACCACAGTCTATTACTAAAAGCTTAGTGGAACCAGAGGGTTCAAAAGAACAGGACATTCCTGCGCCGCTCCGCAAGAGTAGTAGGCAGTCTCATCCGCCCGAGAGATACTGCGATTTTCTCATAGACGGGGATAGAGAGGATTGCATCATAGATTATGATGAGCCTACTAGCTTCCAGCAGGCCGTTCAGAGCGTTGACTCAGTAAAATGGCTGGATGCAATGCGGACCGAAATGGAGTCCATGTACACCAACAAGGTATGGACGTTGGACATTGCTCCAGACAGGGTAAAACCCGTAGGATGCAAGTGGATCTTCAAAAGGAAGATTGGTGTAGATGGACAGGTTGAGACCTATAAAGCTAGACTGGTTGCAAAGGGTTTTCGTCAAAGACCTGGTTTGGACTATGACGAAACCTTTTCTCCAGTAGCTATGCTGAAATCCATTCGGATCCTTCTTGCCATTGCTGCCTTCCACGATTATGAGATCTGGCAAATGGACGTAAAGACCGCTTTTCTAAATGGAAATTTAGAGGAGTGTGTCTATATAGACCAACCAGAGAGTTTCATTCAGAGTGGGAGCAGCGGAAAGGTGTGCAAGTTGCTTAAGTCCATCTATGGACTAAAGCAGGCATCGCGGAATTGGAACATCTGTTTTGATGAGACGGTCAAGGAATTTGGCTTTATCAAAAATCCAGATGAACCATGCATCTATAGTAGATTTATAGCGAGAACTGTAGTATTCCTCGTTTTATACGCGGATGACATTCTCTTAATAGGAAATGACATTCCTATGCTACAATCTGTCAAGGGGTTCTTATCACACAGGTTCTCCATGAAAGACCTGGGTGATGCCTCATATATCCTGGGGATCCGGATCCATCGTGATAGATCCAAGAGGATATTAGGACTTTCACAGTCCGGGTACATCGACACCATACTGAAGAGATTCAGTATGGAAGATTCCAAGCGCGGTAACCTACCGGCTTGTCACGGGATCACCCTCTCTAAAGAGATGTCTCCCAAGACTGATTTGGAGAGGGATCGCATGTCTATTATACCCTATGCTTCTGCGGTAGGCTCTATAATGTATGCGATGTTGTGTACCAGACCAGATGTAGCTTATGCACTGAGTGTGGTAAGCCGGTATCAGTCAAACCCTGGGGAGAAACACTGGATAGCGGTAAAGAACATTCTCAAGTACCTGAGAAGGACTAAGGAGATGTTCTTGGTGTATGGCGGAAAAGACCTCCAGATCGAGGCCATTGCTGACTCCAGCTTCCAGAGTGACAAGGATGATTCCAAGTCCATGTCGGGTTTTGTCTTTACCCTCAATAGAGGGGCGGTGTGTTGGAAGAGTTCCAAACAGGAAACCGTTGCAGACTCGACGATGGAAGCGGAATACATCGCTGCATTTGATGCCGCAAAGGAAGCTGTCTGGATGAGGAAGTTCTTGAAAGAACTTCAGGTGGTTCCGTCCATTGTTGATCCAATACCTCTGTATTGCGACAACAACGGAGCTATAGCTTTAGCGAAGGAACCCAGGTCCCATCAGAGATCCAGACACATCTTGAGGCAGTATCACCTGATCAGGGAGATCGTGGATCGCCAGGAGATCGAGGTTCGGAGGGTTGCTTCAGAAGATAACACTGCAGATCCATTCACCAAGGCCTTGTCCCAGACTCAGTTCGAGCGGCTGATCGAGATGATAGGTCTTCGATACGCCAGTACATGGCCTTAGTGCAAGTGGGAGATTGTTAGTGTATATGCCCTAGAGGCCATTACTGTATCATACTAGTTTGTATATTACTTAATGGAAGCTTGGGATATTCACCTTGTATATACAATCTTGCTCAAAATAGTAGTATGCTATTTGGTTTGTTTCTACTTCAATGTGTACATGTATTTATTTTTAGTATATCACCTATGCACATTAGTGGAGCCCTTAGGATCTTTGCTTGATTACCAGCGTTGTGATGGCACTCACACTAGTGGGGGCTGGGTAATCTATAAGCACATCCTTATGCAGGTCCCTAGTCGCAGGACTATCGAGACAGGGCATCGATACTCCGGAGTAGACTAGCGCATGCGCTTCTCATCCCAGTGTGGGAGACGGTCTGTCCCACAGCCGTTAGTACGTCGTACTGGAGATAGTATGCGGGTGCTCGTTAGGTTACGAGTACACTGGACAGGACTCGTCGGGAACTGACCGGTTGGTATTATACCTATCGTCGGTTATCAGTTCCCAGGTGACATGAGTACAGCTTAGTCCACTGACTTGACACTGTCACTTCGCCTCGAGTGTGTTCCCACTGTACTTTGATTACTACCCTACCACGGCTCAAAGGAGTCGTGCAAACAGGTAGTAGTTGGGTGCAGTCCCGAAGCACTTGGAGGCAGTGACGGTTAGACAGGATTCGTCTCTCCCGGTATTGGGGGTTGACATCGCGCTGTGTCTAGGAGAGCCATTACACGAGTAGTCCCTGGCCAGGGCAAGCGGGATATACTGGTAGGCTTCCAGTGTTATCTCAGGGTGTATTGGGCTTCACTCCGACACGACTTGTACCGCTATTAGGGGACTGACGTTTACCACCCCTTAGGCCCGCCATGCGATGTATCAGACGAACAGACCGGACTGTACGGAGATTGTCACATTCAGGCTCAGTAGGAGTTCAGATGGGTTTCACCTCGTCAGTCTTCTTGTCGGCATCTACCTGGGGACCGTTACGCACAGCTAGTGCCGCTTGCGGTCTGTGGTTAAACCCACTGCCAGCGTAGTGTCGAGTCTTTAGAGTCCCACACAGAAAGCTATTCGCCTTTTGGCAAAAGGGTAGAGGTCGCATGGTTTTGCGACAGGGTTCAGTCACATCCGTGCACTTGTGCACGTTTAGTGTCCGGACAGTTTACACTAGCGGGCTTTCGTTTAAGCCAGATCCTAGTATACGTATTGGGATTGGTTTTATCCAGTTTGTATTCGTGTTCCTCGGAACGCGAATGCGGGTGTGTATGCACAGTTGACGGAGAGACAGAGGCAGAGGATTCTCATTAGGGTTGTTGACCGTTGACTGTTGACTATTGACTTTTTGCTCAACCCTAATGAGAATATGATATGTAATTAACAATAATATTAATTAAGTATTGTGGTGACATGGTTGTTGAGGGGTTGACTTTGTTGACTTGTTGACTTTGTTGACCGGTTGACTAGGTTGGACTAGTTGACCATCATGATGACAATGGCTATCATTTCATGGCAAAGACTTTTTACTTGCTTGTTCTCTTGTGCAATATGAGTGCATGAAATGATATAGCCATTTTTGACATAAACCATTTACACAATACTTGATTACTATTTTTGTGATGATGGTTTTGGATTATGAGAGCCAAGTGAGAAAAGTCTTGCTCATTCTATGATTTTCACTCTCTCTCTTGTTCTTGAGCTCTCATCTTCTTCCTCTTGCTCTCCCTCTCTTTAGTCTATGGTTCACTTGTCTCATGTGTTGAGAACCAAGAACCATAGAGAAAATCCCAACACACTCTTCTTTACTCACTCTAGTTCATAAGGTTTTGTTAGTTATATGTATGCCCTAGAGGCCATTACTGTACATAGGATGTATGTTGTAGTGGATGCTGGGACATATATATAGGGAGGACTTTCTTGCTCGACATGATAGTATGCTATCTGGTTACCCTTTACCTTAACGTGTATGCTGATTGTCTCTCTGTTACATGTTGGTAAAGCCCTTAGGATCTGTACTTGACTACCTGGACTATGATGCAGATCATACTAGTGGGGACATCGTAGTCCATAAGTACATCCTTCAAAGTCCCTAGTCGTGGGTGTATCGAGACGGGGCATCGATATACCAGAGTAGACTAGCGTATACCTTCTCGACCCATACAGATGGGCGATGGATGATCCCATATCCATTGGTGTTTGACATCAGAGATGATATACGGGTGCTCAGTAGAGACTGGGTACACTGGACGGACTCGCCGAGAACTCCCAGATGGTATTATACCTCACGTCAGATGGCAGTTCTCTGGTGACACTGGTACAGAGTAGTCTGTTGACCCGAGATCGTCATAGAGTCTTGTGTGGTTCCCACTGTGCTTTGATTTCCATCTTACCACGTCCAAGAGGGCGTGCAAAACGGTGGTTTTTGGGTACAGTCCCGAGTCACATGGAGGCAATGAGCGATAGGAGGGGATTCGTCTCTCCCGGTATAGGGAGTTGATGTTGCGCTGTGTTCGATTGGCTATAACAGGAAATCCCTGGCCAGGGTTGCTGAGATTTACTGATAAGTGTTACCAGTAGTTTCTCGAATTGTTATAGACCTCATATCGACACGACTTATCGAGCTATTGGGGTCTGACGTTTACCACCCCTAGGCGGGATATGCGACATATCAGACGATCAGACCGGACTGTACGGTAGTGTTACTGGTTGGATTCACTGGAGTGTGAGCGGGCTTGCTTGTCGATCTTCAGATCGCTCAATACCCGGGTGGCCGTTACGTTTAGCAGACCGCTTGCGGCTTGTGGGTATTTGATATGATCATCACCTGCTGCCGGCGTATTGACGAGTCTTTAGAGTCCTACACAGAGGTTTCCTGGCTCAAGCAAAACGAAATAGGAGCGCATATGAGATATGTGCGGGACCGAGAATAATGCGTGTATGTGATACCGTATTCCATTCTCGCGATGAATGTATCGATTAGGTTATATGCGATATACCCTAGTTATCGAATCAAAGGTTGATTTGATAAGCCGATACATTATATACTAGTCGGTTGTGTGCGACATGACCGGGTCATTGAATCAAGTGTTGATTTAATTATTTAATGCATAATTATATATTTGATATATTACTTTGCATTAACTAGTATCGGTTCACTTTAAATGGATATTCTCACTCGGGTGTGCGCATTACATATGCGATATGATTTTGTGCATTTGATTGTATCATGTTTGATGATACATGTTTACTTGGTTAAGTGCAAAGAATTAAACCATGGTTAAAAGAATGGTTAGGGTTTCATTTCCTTTATTTATTCATTTATTTATTTGTTTATTCATTTTGGAAAAGAGGAGAAAAGAATGGTGGCTTAATTTGGAGTTTAGTTGAAGCTTCATGAAACTTTGATTAAGTCAACCATTCTTATCTCATCCTTAACCCTAACCATTCCCACTGACCATGATTCATTCTCTACACTTGACTCTAGTTAACATTATGATAAGTTTTGATTTTTCTATTGTTTTTAATTAACTTATCATATTTTTTCTTTCTTCTTCTTCTTCATGAGCAAGGAAGAAAAAGCTTTCTTCATCAATGGTGATTGATGATAAAGAGTGAGAAATCCAAATCTAAAGTCTACCCACTTCCTATTTCTTCATCCTCTACCTCTTGCCAAGTAGTAGAGTGTGTTCTCTTCACAAGTTTTTGGACTTGGTGAAGTCGGAGCTTGATTTAGCGATGCCTCGACGTAGATCATCTTCGGCACGTCGTCGATGACCTAGCCCGCTTCTTCTCCAATGAAGCCGACGCAAGAGCCCGGATTTCGTATTTGTACTGCGGAGATGACTTCTTCATGGAGCTATGGAGGTGGACAAACGGATCTACAAAGGTTGTATATCCGTATCCCTTAGTTAACTGTTAACTAGATTGCTTTTTCGCCTAGATTTCTAGTAAACGGTCCGTAGTCGGGTCTCTCGGCACCTAGATTTTTTGAAATTGGCATGGTCGATGCCTTGTGAGACCTCACTAGTGTGCCTAGAAACCCTACAGGTTTAGCAAACCAAGTGAACTAGTTTTCTTCAAAGACCGAAGAAGAAGCCAAAGGTTGAAGCTTTCAGGTGGATCGATCTTCGGCGCAAGGAGACGACGGGGTGAAGCCGATCCGGACAACCATCGAGGCTTGAAGACGAAGGAGTTCAAGAAAGAAAGGTATAACCCCCTAACCGAGTAGTTAACAACTCCTAGTTAGGTTGTTAGTTAGATGTTTAACAAAGATCCGGTTATGAGTCCATGTTACCGCCTCTAGAAAATTGTTTTTCACCAAATTCCGCATGCCCGAAAGTACCGGGAGAGGTAGCATGGACTTACAGATGGATCGTCCTACCTGAATTTGGGGGCAGATGCTATTTGGATTTATCCGTCCACATCTCCGAAGATGCCAAGTTGATTTATGGCACCGTATATCGGAGGTTTGGACGGATGCGGCCGTTGTAGCGGACTTTGTCAGATTCCTCCGAGTTTATGCGAGTGGTTTCTGATTGTGGGGACGCTCTTCCCTGCAGGCGCAAGCCCCTGCAGTTAATTACGTTACCGCATCGCGATAACCACTTTCTCCTGCTCCGGAAGTTCACTTCGTGTCGTGTGTGTTTTTGTTTGTTTAGGTTGCCCGTGGATTGTACACGGAGACTAATTTATGTTGTCACCCGTAAGGCGTGGATTAGTCCAAATCCGTATATCTTAGATTTGGGGTTTTTATTTAAGGACCGTTAATCTATTTTGAGATTAAGATCGACTTAAATGTATGTGAGCATTTGGGGCTCGATTTGTTTTTATTAAGGATACATTAGTCCAATTTGAGACTAAGATCCACTTAACGAGGTTTCAGGATCATTTTTATTTCAAATCCAACAAAAGAGCATTTGGGCTCTATTGTTTTAGTTTAAGAACGTTTCGGTCCATTATCGCCATTTTGGAGGCGAATATTAGTTTAGGAACATTTCGGTCCATTATCGTTATTTTGGAAGCGAATATTAGTTTAGGGACTTCTCGGTCCTTTTCCAGTTTAAGGACGTAGTAGTTCATTATGTTCATCTTGTGCGCACTTATATTTTTTACATGACGGAATGAACAAGGATGATAAGGAATGCACCCAGTATGGGGTGCGGTCTGATTTGAGGTGTGTACATCGGTTTGGACGGTTTGGGAATGCACTGAAGAATTGTTGGTTATCGGAACCCGCCACCTCTCTGAAGACGTTGAAGAATTAGAACGACGTATATCAGAGATGTGGAGAGATGTACACTTAAACCAAATCCCGTATTTGAGGAAAAAGGGGGGCTGCTGTGGACCTAAGAGTCATTAGTCATTTTTTAGACTAATATTATCTTAGAAGATATGGGATGAAAATCATTTGGATATCATCAGTTGAAGGTTCATTAGTCATGTTTGGGACTAAGCTCAGTTTGTGGAATCATGACCACAGGGGGCTCGGTTGATTGAAAATTGAAGAGATTTTGACCTTGGAAAAACTTAGCCAATTTGGGCTGGGTCTGGGTCTCCATAGTTACCCAACAGTGCTAAGGACTGGTATATGCGGCACTCACGTGTATCCCACGTGAGACGCTAGATCAGTATTAAACACTGAACTCTGGAGGCGCTCACGTATGAACATGTGAGGCACTCCAAATATGGGCGCTGCTCTTTGGGGTTTTATTCCCCCCTTTTGTATAAATGCTAGGCACTTGGTTCTCATGGTGCTCACGTATGAAACACGTGAGGCACCCCAAATATAGGCACTGCCTTTTGGGTTTTATTCCCCCTTGTTATATAAGTGCTAAGCACTCGGTTAGGGCTCTCGTGGAAGACACGTGACTGCCTTACGAAGTGCCTCTTGTTTTTCTTTTAAACACTCGCATGGGAAACACGTGAGGCAGTCTGAGCCGTTCTTGTTGTTCATTAGAGGCACTCAGGTGGAAAACACGTGAGGTCTCATTATAGTATTAAACACTAACAAATCCCCAGGCTTTCCTTCTGTTTTCTTAGAGATCTTGATCTCTTATTAATGACATTTCCAGTCATTAAGATTTGGGTTTGGAAGGTCTCAGATTATTATCATCGTCTGGACTGAGGAATCAAGTTCTCCTCTCGTTTTTACAAGAATCAAATTCTTTATATAGGGTTAAACCCTAGTTTTCAGATGAATTAAATTCCCATATATTTTTGTAAGAATTAAATTCTTTGAACTCGGTTCTTTCCCCTAGGTTTTAAATCTGCAAGAAAGAATTTTCCCGATGAGAATTAAATTCTCAACTTATGGGGAGATCTGCTTCTGCAAATCTAAACTAGAGGAAGAACTGGATTCTTATATAAAGGGTTAAACCCTTAAAGAGGCAAAGAAGAGATAGAATAATCTCTGTGTTTTTTTCTTTTTACCTAGTGTGTTATGACGAAATAAGTCTTCACCGAGAATTAAATTCTCTTTTTTCTGTCTCTCTTTATGTCTCATCCTTTTTCTCGTGTTCTCTCTCCCCCGCCCCCCTGTGTGAGACTTGAAGTCTCGGTCCTTTATATAGTGGAAGCAAGTTGTTAATTGGTTTTGAGAAAATCTCTCATTGAGAGATTCCAATTGATTTGGGGAATTTTACCCACCATTAGATCATTGATCCAAGGACTTCTGTTTACAGAAGATATTGTTCTTGTTTTTAACAAGATTGGGGATATTCTCACATATATAGAATAAAATTATATCAAGCGGTGATATTTTAATCACCATTAGATTTTTAATCCAAGGGTGCTCAGTTTAACAGAGTATAAATTTCTCTATTTAGAAAGATATATAAAAAAATATTTGGGATTTTTGATCCACTAACTCTCTGTTTAACAGAAAATATTCTTCCCAATAGAATTTAATTCTATATTTGATCACCGTTGGATCCTTGATCCAACGGTTCATTAAGTAGAATTTAATTCTACGTAAGGAAGTGTCCTCACGTGTTTATCATGTGAGACTTGGTTCAGCCCCTTAGCTGTTTGGTTGTAACGCCTATATGATTTGCATACAAGTGCTCACGTGTTATCATGTGGAACTTTGTTTAGCCTATCTGTTGTTTGATTGCAGCGCATATATGCTTTGCATATAGGCACTCATATGTTTAACACGTGAGGCTTATTTAGCATATCAGTAGTTTAGTTGCAGCGCCTATATGCTTTGCATATAGGCGCTCACATGTTTAACACGTGAAGCTTGTTTACCCTATCAGTTGCTTAAATGCAGCGCCTATATGTTTTGTATATAGACGCTCACGTGTTTAACACGTGAGACTCGAGTAGTGGGGAGTTTCCCCCTTTCTTACTCTCCCCCTTTTTTATGAAGGAACTGTAGGATTACTTAGCGCGGCAGCAAGGTTTCGGGAGGCATCGTCCATACCGTTTTCAAATTTTTTGCCATTCTAAAGAACCCTAACCTAGAATCTTAACTAAAAATATAAACAAAACATCATGCAAACAACTTTGCAAATATAGTGAATGAGGAATACAACCTTTGTAGACCGGTCCTTCACTTCTAAAGCTCCATGTAGTAGTCCCTTCGCTGCGAGTAGTGATCTCTCGAACTCTAGTATGGGTTCCCTTGGAGAAATGAACAAGCTTGCACGAAGTCTTCGAGGCCGAAGATGATTACGTCGAAAATTAGGGTTTAGTGAAGAAAACACTCTAAACTAAATGGCTAATAGTAGAGGATGATGAAGTAGGAAATGAGCTCTCTTTAGATTTCTTTTTCTCACAATATTTCATCACTTGGAAAAGCTAGCAAGCTTTTTCTCATAAGTAAGAAGATGAAGTGAAGAGATGAAGAATGAACTCATGAGGTGAGAATAGCAACTATGGGTGAATTAGTGTCATACACTAACTCATGTAGAGAATAAACCATGGGTTAACAATAATGGTTGGGTTAATAAATATCTTCAAGTAAAACAAAATGAGTGGACTTGGTCAATGGTTCCACAAGCTTCTACAAGCTTCAACCATGTGACTAATTACTACTAATTTGTGAATTACCAAGATAAATAAAAACCTTAGGATTATCATAACCATGGTGTAAGTCTCATACACCCATGTTGCATGTAGCATCAAGCATGACACAATAAAATGTACATTAATATATATCACATATATACTATATGCACACAATTCAGAAAAAGAAATGTTTAGTGAGCAAATATTAGTTAATGCAAATTAATATATTAAATATATAATTATACATTAAATTATTAAATCAACACTTGATTTAATAATCCGGCTATATCATATACAACCGGCTAATATCAAATGTAACAACTTATCGAATCAACATTTGATCCGATAACCCGGCTATATCACATATAACCGTCCGATATCACATATCCCGATAATAGAATGCGGTATCACATACGCGCATTAATCTCGGTCCCGCACATATCACATATGTGCTCCTACTTCGTTTTGCATGAACCAGGAAACTTCTGTGTATGACTCTAAAAACTCGTCAATACGCCGGCAGTAGGTGATGATCATATCAAACACCCACAAGCCGCAAGCAGTCTGCTAAACATAACGGTCACCCGGGTATTGAGTGATCAGAAGATCAACAAGCAATCTTGCTCATACTCCTGCGAATCTAATCAGTAATACTACCGTACAGTCCGGTCTCTTCGTCAGATATGTCGCATATCAAAGCCTGTGGGTGGTATAACGTCAGACCCCAATAGCCTAATAAGTCATGCCGATGCAAGGTCCATAACGGTTCGAGAAACTACTGATAACTCTTACCAGTAAATCTCAGCAACCATAGCAAGAGATTTCCTGTTATGGCCAATCGAGTATAGCGCAACATCAACTCCCAATACTGGGAGAGACGAATCCCCTCCTATCACTCATTGCCTCCATATAACTCGGGACTGTACCCAAAAACCACCTTTTTGTATGATCTATTGACCGTGGTATGGTGGAAATCAAAGCACAGTGGGAATCACACAAGACTTTATAACGATCTCGGGTCGACAGACTAACCTGTACCAGTGTCACCAGAGGACTGCTGTCTGACGATGGGTATAATACCATCTAGGAGTTCTCGGTGAGTCCGTTCAGTGTACCCAGTCTCCACTGAGCACCCGTATACCATCTTCGATGTCAAACACCAATGAATGTGGGACCATCCATCGCCCATCATATGGGTCAAGATGCGTATACGCTAGTCTACTCTGGAATATCGATGCCCTGTCTCGATACACCCTCGATTAGGAATAATTATAGGGTGTACTTATGGACTACCCTTGGCCCCACTAGTATGATTCCATCATAGTCCTGATAGTCAAGTACACATGCCAAGGGCTTTATCAACATGTGAGAGCAAGACAGCATCACTTATACAAGTCAACATGTTAAGACAAAGAGCAACTAGATAGCATACTATCATATCGAGCAAGAAAGTCCTCCGTATATATGTCCAAGCATCCACTATAATATACATCCTATGTATAGTAATGGCCTCTAGGGAATACATATAACTAACAGGAACAAACCCATTAAAATTTTGTAAGCCTCCGGGCAATTCTGTAAGGCTGAGGAGCCCATAATACCTTATATTTATCTTTGATTATAAATAAAGTACTCCTTTTTCCTTTGCCCAAATGTCTGCTCACTGCGCAAGTACTTTAGCTCGCATACTTTTCATTGTTTGAATCTTCATTGCACAAGTATTTTTAGCTCGTAGGTTTCTTTATCTTGCGAGTGTTAGGCCGGTGTCCACCTTTTCTGGGAGTATTTATAGGCGCGGTAGCCAAGCGTAGAAAGGTCGGTGTCCTCCCTTTCCTCGGAGTCGAGATGGTGATTGCGCGTCGAGTATAAATCGATCGATGGCCAAGTGTAGGAAGGTCGATATCCTCCCTTCTCTCGAAGTCGAGGTGGTGATCACGCATCGAGTATGAACCGATTGATGGGCCGAGTGTAGGAAGGTCGGTATCCTCCCTTTCCTCGAAGTCGAGGTGTTGATCGCGCATCGAGCATGAACCGATTGATGGGTCGAGCAGAAAGCTACTCGGTAGCCTCGTGAGGAGAGCTTTTAGATCCGCTTCTTTGTAGGGCAGAAATCTACCCGCTGCGGATAGACCGAGCAGGAAGCTACTCGGTGGCCTCGGGACGAGGGCTTTTGATCCCCAGCATTGTTGGTCAGGAAACTACCCACTGCGGATGGACCGAGCAGGAAGCTACTCGGTGGCCTTGAGGAGGGCTTTAGATCCACAGTGTTGTTGGGCAGGAAGCTACCCACTGTGGATAGACCAAGCAAGAAGCTACTCGGTGGACTCGTGAGGAGGGCTTTAGATCCATAATGTTTGTTGGGCAGGAAGCTACCTGCTGAGGATGAGCCGGCAGGAATCTGCTCGGCTGCCTCGGGTTGAGGGCTTTTGATCCACAGCGTTATTGGGCAGGAAGCTACCCACTGCGAATGGACCGAGCAGGAAGCTACTCGGTGGCCTCATGAGGAGGGCTTTTGATCCACAGCATTGTTGGGCAAGAAGCTACCCACTGCAGATGGAACGAGCAGAAAGCTACTTGATGGCCTCGTGAGGAGGGCTTTAGATCCACAGCGTTTATGGACAGGAAGCTACCCACTGCGGATGGACCGAGCAGGAAGCTACTCGGTGGCCTCGTGAGGAGGGCTTTAGATCCACGGCGTTGTTGGGTAGGAAGCTACCCACTGCGGATGGACCGAGCAGGAAGCTACTCAGTGGCCTCATAAGGAGGGCTTTTGATCCACGGCGTTGTTGGGCAGGAAGCTACCCACTGCGGATGGACCGAGCAAGAAGCTATTCAGTGGCCTCGTGAGGAGGGCTTTAGATCCACAGCGTTGTTGGACAGGAAGCTACCCACTGCTGATGGACCGAGCAGAAAGCTACTCTATAGCCTCATAAGGAGGGCTTTAGATCCACAGTATTGATAGGCAGGAAGCTACCCACTGCGGATGGACCGAGCAGGAAGCTACTCAGTAGCCCTGCAATAAGTTATAGCATGGAAACAGAAAGAAGCAGTTCAGATTGCAGGGAAGCATGAATTTTTATGATTAAAGAAAATACAGATTCAATGATTTAATTTAAACTCTCCCGTATTAAATGAACGGATTCGGCGGGTATCCTCGTTGCTCGGACTTGGTCAGTTGGTGACGACCATGATCTGCCATATTGTCAGCTCTTCAGCTATAACTTGGCTGGCTTGCCCCCTATCTAGTTGACGTTTGTCTCGTAGGTATTTCGCCAAGTGACCGGAGCGGATCAGCTCTTCGATGTAATCACGCAGCTATTTACAATCCTCGGTCGGATGTCCTTGCGTCCGGTGATAGGCACAATACGGGCCTCGGAGCCGTTTTCCCGTGCTTCAGGTTGCCGGCGAGAGCCTGAAGAACCTCTCACCCTTAGCTTCCTCCAGCAGCTCGGCTTGGGAAATGTTCAGAGGGGTGTACTTCTAGAACCTCGGGGAATAAATTCTCGGACGATCGTCTTTCCTTTTCTCTTCCCTGTCCCTTTTCTTCCGGTCTGCTTGGTCGGCTCAGGATAGGTTTGAGTTTACTTCTGACTCGAGCTGAATTTCTCGCTCGTTCCAGGCTTTCACTTCGGCCATGGTCTTAGGTTGCGCCAATGCAAAAGAGCGGAGCCACTCTTTGTGTCTGAGACCCGACCTCAGCGCGGTGATGACCATTTCGTCATGGTGCTCGGGTACCTCCATGAGGGCATTGTAGAAGCGGGTGACATACTCTTTGAAGGATTCCTTGTCCCCGCTCTTGACAGTGAATAAGTAGTCGACTGTCTTCTTTTGTCGTCGGCTACTGACGAAATGAGTGAGGAATTCGGTAGCCAGCTCCTCAAAGATGGAGATAGAGCACTGTGTAAGCCCTCGGAACCAGTTCCGGCCAGCTCGGATAAAGGTGGCGGGAAAAGCTCGGCATTGAGCTGCGTCTGAGTTATCTTGGAAGCTCGTGCCCACCGTAAATTCATCCAAGCGGTCCTTCGGGTCGGAATTCCTGTCTAAGAGGGCCGCTTTGGGCGGCTTGTTCCTGGACGAGACATGCTCGGCCAGCAGCTCTTCCGTAAAGGGCTTTGTCAGTGAGTCGGCGGAGTACCTGGCCCCTTCGCCGGACGCATGGCCATCCCGTCGTATGCCTTCGATTTTCTTTTCGAGGGTCTCAAGTCGGTGGTGGTATCCCGAGAATTCTGCACGGTCGGAGTGGTGGCTACCTCCGCTTTGGGCCTGCATGATGGTGCGACTTCGATTCCGCTCTATCAAATTTCTCAAATCCTCGGACGAGGCCCTTCTCGAGTAGTCCCGGCGTTCGCCGTTCGTGCTGCCCCGGCGAGAGTGGGGTCGTCGGTCATGCCTGGAAGCAGGAGAGCTGACCAACACCTCCTCACGGGAGAGAACGCGCGACGGGCATCGGAGCGGCGGCCCAGTCTCCCCTGGGGTCAGGGCGTGGAGCTGTCCAGCGCCCAACGGGTCATGGAATCAATCGCCGTATGCGGGCCACAGTGGCCGGAGTCGGCACGCCGGCGCTCGGTGACGCTAGGATGAGCACGAGTGAGATCGAGGGCTTGAGCGTGCACATCCGTCCTTCTGCAGACTTTGTTATCCTGGGAAGGGGGAACGGCAGTCTGGTGGGTAGGGCCCACCGCTTGAACACGGACGAAAGCATCCACCAGCGATGTGAGCATGTCTATCCGAGCGCATAAGGCGTTGATCACGTTAGGAGGGGGAGACGAGCCGCTTCCGCCTCCATTGTGGCGGCTCGTATTGGGATCGTCGCGGTTGTCGCTCGCTATCGGGTCGATGGCGGAAGATCAACTTTAGGGACGGAGAAGCTTCTGAAGCGGTTCCCACAGACGGCGCCAATTGATGGATGATGGGATCTCCTTCAGATGTTGTCCTTCGTCGATCATGTGATGGCGGTATTTGACGGTTGAGATTTGTTTGGGAGTTGTTGAGCATGTGGATCTCAATGGGTTGGCATTGACGCCGGGCTATCTACAAAAGAAGTCTCGGGGTGGGTGACGACCGTAGAACCCTCTGACGATCAAGTTAGTACCGAGGATTAGGTGCAGAGTAACGGCGTATTAGAAAACGTTCGAGTTACCTGAGTCGTCTGAAAGAGGGGTATATATGGTGGTCGCGTGGAGCGAGCAGGCACGAGATCGTCGCTGTCGGTTACGCCCCTGCGGTATCCTCGCATTAATGGCGGGATACGCCCATTAATGGGGGGACGCACTAACGTGGGACGCGAAACGTGGGGAGGCGGATATCTCGTCATAGAGAGATACGCGGAGCCGTTGCGGGGGCGCTTGGGTTCCGCGCTCTTGGTTGATCGGGAAAGCCGAGAAAGCTTGGCCTGTCAGATTGCTCGGAGACGAGCGGTGAGGCCGAGAAAGCTCGGAGACGATCTGTTGGTAATTTGTTAGGTGAAGGTAAAAAGTACTCAGGGAGGTCTCCTGAAAGGTCGGACACTTCCTCGAGACGAGGTCCCGAGGAATGCCCCTTATGCAATTCATTTATTCCACCTCCGTAGCCTCCGGGACACGTCATCCGCCACGTGTCATAATCTGAGGAAATACCACTTGTGAGCATCATTGTTGCCATACAAATGCAAGGATGGTTGCCCCTTGGTCAGTCGCTTATTATATGCTGATGACACTATTATTTTTGCCAATGTCACTATTTCAAACCTTAAGACTTTGTTTGACTTCCTTCAGCTATATGAAAGTCTATCTGGGCAAAAGGATTAATACACACAAAAGTGCTTTTTACACTGCCAAAACTTGCTCTGATTCACACTATGTTAAAATTGAAGCTCAAACTAATATTTCCAAAGGGCAATGGCCTCTCTCTTTTTTTTTTTTCTTGGAGCTCCTATTCATCATGGTAGAAATAAGGGGATTCATTATGAGGAGTTGATTGATAAGATTAGAGGTAAACTACAAGGTTGGCAAGGCAGTTTTCTTTCTTATGCTGGCAGAGTTGTGCTTATTGTTCTTTTATCCATGCCTTTACATATTTTGGCTGCCTGCAACCCTCCCATTTCTGTTCTAAATAAAATCACCTCTTTATTCGCTAAATTTTTTTGGAGGGACAATATTGAACAAAGGCGTCATAATTGGAAATCTTGGAAGAGTGTTTGCAAACCATTTGAAGGAGGTCTTAACATTAGAAGTCTTTCTGAGGTGGCTTTGGCTTATAGCATTAAGAAAGCTTGGAAGTTTGAATCAGGTGACTCTCCTTTGGCTCAGTTTTTGAAAAGGAGATACACTAAAAATGGTGCACTCTCAGCTCCTGCTTCCTCCTCTTCTCTCTGGAAAAATATTTTCAATCTTTTGCCTAAAATTAAAGATAATACAAAATGGTTAATCGGTGAAAGAAACATTGATTTCTGGAAGACAATTTGGCATGGTGTAAAACCTCTCAAGGAGTTTGCTATTGGTCCAGTCTCTCCCCTCCTTATCAAGAGCATCCTTGACAGAAATGGTTGGGATTTTTCCCATATTAAAAATCAGCTTCCACAGAGAATATTGGATGATATTTCGGCAATGAATTATATCACTGATTCCTGTCCTGATCATCTAATTTGGAAGTCCACTAGCAATGGTCACTTTACTCTTAAATCTGCTTGGGAAATGGTTAGAAATGTTTGCACCAAGGTGAGGTATGCTAAATATCTTTCCAATAAGTATGTGCCAAAAAATATTCTTTTATTTACCTGGAGGTTATTAACAGAATCCTTGCCGCTTGACTCTGCAATTCAAAAGCTTGACTTTTTTTTACCAATTAAATGTGTATGTTGCAAATCTCATTCTCAATAAAACTTTGCTCATCTATTTCTATTCAGTGATTTGGCTAAATATCTTGGGGATAAAGCTGCTATGATTTTTCAAGTTCATGTGAATATCAGTGCATGGAGCACTGTTGATGATCCCTTTGAATACTGGTATTCAAATCAAGTCGTTCCTGGTATTTCTCAGTGGTTGCCTCACTTAATTGTCTGGAATTTGTGGAAAATGAGATGTGAAGCAAAATACGAAAGCCATTCTATATCTGCCACTTCTACTTGGCTGAGAGTTCTTTCCGGTTTCAGATATTTGGCAAAAATTTATAGGCCTCGTATGAAATCTGCAGCTGATGGTGTTATTTTACAAAATAGTGGAGTTACGGTTTGATATTTCTGACTCTAGCAGAAGAAAGAAAATTAATTTCGTTCACTGGGACAAACCTCCTAATGACAAGTATTGTTGGCTATAGTGCCCTCAAGACAATTATGGTAATTAAAAGTAGGTGATTATGATAATTGAAGGAGGACCTATACAGTTAACAGTCTTGCTCGATATGATAGTATGCTATCTATTTATTTTTATCATTGATGTGTATACGTTTTACTGGTTTTGAATAATACGGGTATTTGTATCTTAATACGAATACGAATATTTTTATCTCAATACGAATACGTATATTCGCATTTTGATACGAATACAGGTAAATGTATATTGATACATATTTGGCTGTATATATATGTGTTGGGTTATTTATCACGACAGCAAGGTTTCGGGTGGCATCATCCATACCAATTTAAAATTTTGTCATGTTTAAACAACCCTAAACAAGATCTTTAACTAGATAATCAAACTAGAAACATCAAGTAAACATCTTTACTTCTAAGTGATAGAAATTACAACCTTTGTAGTCCGGTCATTCGCTTCATAAGCTCTGAGTAGTGGTCCCTTCACTGTGATCCATGAACTCCCGGACTCTTGAGAGGCTCCACAAGCCGTATGATGCATCCTTGCTTGTAGTCTTCAAAATCCGAGATAATCTACTTCAAGGAAACACGAACTCAAGCTATCTCTTCACTAAGTAGGAACTAGTGAAGCTAACACACTAATCTATATGGCTAGTATAGAAGAGAATGATGAAGTAGGAATTTTGCTCTCTTTAGTTTTCTTTTTCTCACAATCTTTTATCACAAAAGAAAAAGCTAGCAATCGTTTTTTGAGAGCAAGAAGAAAATGAAGAAGTGATGAAAGAATAATGAGCTTAGGTTAGTAATACAACCATAGGTTAAGAATGTGTCATGGCTAACTCATGTAGAGAATAAACCATGGGCTAGGGTTAAAGGTTAGGTTAATAAATATCCTAGTAAATATCTAAAGAGTGGACTAAGTCAAGAGAAAGAAATATCTCAAGATTAATCCATAATTTACAATTAACTAAAATAAATAAATCTAACCATAATCCTAGCCATGGTGAGATTCTCATAAACCCTAGTTGCATCTGTAACCCTAGCATGTTACAATATCACATATCACATATATAATATTTTGTAACAAAAGAAAAGAATACATTTAACATATATCACATATATATCAATGCATCCTAAGTGAGAAAAAGAATTATTTAAATGAGCTTATATTAGTTAATGTAATGTAATATATCACATATATAATTATACATTAAATTATTAAATCAATACTTGATTCAATAATCCGGCTATATTACATATAACCGACCAATATAATATGTATCATTTTATCGAATCAACACTTGATCCGATAACCCAGCTATATCACATATACCCGGACGATATCACATATCGTGAGAATAGAATACGGTATCACATACACATATCAATCTCGATCCCGCACATATCACATATGTGCTCCTACTCCGTTTCGCCTGAGCCAAGAAACCTCTGTGTAGGACTCTAAAGACTCGTCAATACGCCGGCAGTAGGTGATGATCATATCAAACACCCACAAACTGCAAGCGGTCAGCTAAACGTAACAGCCACCCGGGTATTGAGCGATCAGAAGATCAACAAGCAAGCATGCACACACTCCTGTGAATCCAATCAGTAACACTACCGTACAGTCCGGTCTCTTCGTCTGATATGTCGCATATTCAGTCTAGGGGTGGTAAACGTCAAACCCCGGTAACCGATAAGTCATGTTGATGTGAGGCTCATAACGGGTCGAGAAACTACTGATAACACTTACCAGTAGGTCTCCATATCAGCCCTGGTCAGGGACATCCAGTTATAGCCAGTCGAACACGGCGCAACATCAACCCCCAATACCGGAA
This sequence comes from Agapanthus africanus, assembly GCA_030015575.1. Lineage (NCBI taxonomy): Eukaryota > Viridiplantae > Streptophyta > Magnoliopsida > Asparagales > Amaryllidaceae > Agapanthus > Agapanthus africanus. The sequence goes on from CM057351.1 coordinate 355,063,817, forward strand.
GAGACGAAACCCCTCCTATCGCTCATTGCCTCCATGTGATTCGGGACTGTATCCAAAAGCCACTATTTTGCACGTTCTCATGAACATGGTAAGGTGGAAATCAAAGCACAGTGGGAATCACACAAGACTCTATGATGATCTCGGGTCTACAGACTAACCTGTACCAGTGTCACCAGAGAACTGCTATCTGACGATAGGTATAATACCATCTAGGAGTTCTCGGCGAGTTCGTTCAGTGTACCCAGTCTCCACTGAGCACACGTACACCATCTTTGATGTCAAACACCAATGGATGTGGGATCATCCATCGCCCATCATTTGGATCAAGAGGCGTATACGCTAGTCCACTCTGGAGTATCGATGCCCTGTCTCGATACACCCTCGACTAGGAACAATTATAGGATGTACTTTTGGACCACCCTGGCCCCACTAGTATAACATCATAGTCCTAGTAGTCAAGTACATATCCTAAGGGCTTTATCAACATGTGAGAGTAAGACAGTAATACAATATAAATCAACATGTTAAGACAAAGAGTAACTGCTGGGTTGCCTAGCACGGCAGCAAGGTTTCGGGAGGCATCTTCCATGCCATATTAAAAATTTGCCGTTCTAGCTAACCTAACCCTAGAATCGTATACTAGAAATCCGACGGAATAATATGCAAACACTTTGCAACTAAAAGAGAACAAGGAATACAACCTTTGTAGACCGGTCCTTCACTTCATTAGCTCCGTATAGTCGTCCCTTCACTGCGATCATGATGTCTCGGACTCTAGAGAGGCTCCCATGAAGAAATGAACATGCTTGCATCGAAGTCTTTGAGGCCGAAGATGATCTACGTCAAGGAGACACTAACCCAAGCTATCTCTTCACTAGTTATGGAATTAGTGAAGCAAATACCCTATACTAAATGGCGAGTAGTAGAGGATGATGAAGTAGGAAGTAGGCTCACTTTAGAATTGACTTTCTCACATTTTTTCTCACATATCCATTGAAGCTAGAAAGTTTTGAGGAAGAAGAAGAAGAAAACTCTCATAGAATTAACTAAGTGAAGAAAAATAGCAACCTTAGGTGAGTTAAGCATCATATACTTAACCTTTGTAGAGATTTAACCATGGCTAGATTTAATGGTTGGGTTAATAAAATATCTTAGGCAAAACAAAACTTGTGGACTTAGTTAATGCAAATCCAAGCTTCTCAAAGCTTCTTGCCATGACAAAATGCCACCATTTTGATTTACCAAAATAAATAAAAACCCTCCATTATTCATAGCATGGTGTAAGTCATACACACACCCAAGTTGCATGTATCATCAAGCATGACACATAATCATGTACACAAATATATATCGCATATATACTTATGCACAAAGTGAGAAAAAAAAATCATAAGTGAGCTTAATATTAGTTAATGTAATGTAATATATCAAATATATAATTATACATTAAATTATCAAATCAACTCTTGATTTAATAATCCAGCTATATCACATATAACCGACTAATATTTATATGTAACAACTTATCGAATCAACTCTTGATCCGATAACCCGGCTATATCGCATACGACCGATGTCACAAATCGCGAGAATAGAATACGGTATCACATATCGTATTAATCTCAGTCCTGCACATATCATATATGTGCTCCTACTCTGTTTCACTTGAGCCAGGAAACCTATGTGTAGGACTCTAAAGACTCGTCAATACGCCGGTAGTAGGTGATGATCATATCAAACACCCACAAGACGTAAGCGGTCTGCTAAACGTAACGGCCATCCGGGTATTGAGCGATCAGAAGATCAACAAGCAAACATGTTCACACTCCTGCGAATCCAATCAGTAACACTACCGTACAGTCCGGTCTCTTCGTCTGATATGTCGCATATCTCTTCTAGGGGTGGTAAACGTCAGACTCCAGTAACTCGATAAGTCGTGCCGATGTGAGGCTCATAACGGATCAAGAAACTACTGATAACACTTACCAGTATATCTCTGAAGCAGCCCTGGCCAGGGACTTCCTGTTATAGCCAATCGAGCACAGCGCAACATCAACCCCCAATACTGGGAGAGACGAAACCCTTCCTATCGCTCATTGCCTCCATGTGGTTCGGGACTGTACCCAAAAGCCACCGTTTTGCACGTTCTCTTGAACGTGGTAAGGTGGAAATCAAAGCACAATGGGAACCACACAAGACTCTATGACGATCTCGGGTCTACAGACTAACCTGTACCAGTGTCACCAGAGAACTGCTATCTGACGATAGGTATAATACCATCTAGGAGTTCTCAGCGAGTCCGTTCAGTGTACCCAATCTCCACTGAGCACCCGTATACTATCTCTGATGTCAAACACCAATGGATATGGGATCATCCATCGCCCATCTATATGGGTTGAGAAGCTATACGCTAGTCTACTCTGGTATATCGATGCCATGTCTCGATACACCTACGACTAGGAACATTTGAAGGATGTACTTGCCGACTACCCTGTCCCCACTAGTATGATCTGCATCATAATCCTGATAGTCAAGTACTCATCCTAAGGGCTTTATCAATATGTAACATAGAGACAATCAGTGTACATGTTAAGATAAAGTGCAACCAGATAGCATACTATCATGTCGAGCAAGAAAGTCCTCCCTATATATGTCCAAGCATCTACTACAATATACATCGTATGTACAGTAATGGCCTCTAGGGCATACATATAACTAACAGTAACCAGATAGCATACTATCATATCGAGCAAGAAATTCCTCTCTATATATATTCAAGCATCCACTATAATATATATCATATGTACAACAATGGCCTCTATGGCATATACATAACTAACAATCTCCCCCTTGCACTAAGGCCAGCTGTTGTAGTATCTCATACCCAACATCCCGAAGAGTCTCTCAAATTATATCTGGGGTATAGCCTTCGTGAGTGGATCCTCAGTGTTGTCCTTCGTGTCAACTCTCCTGACCTTGATCTCGCGGCGATCAACTATCTTCCGGATCAGGTGATACCACCTCATAATATGTCTTGATCTCTGATGGGACCTGGGTTCCTTGGCCAAAACCACAACTCCATTGTTATCACAATACAAAGGTATTGGATGCTGATTGAATGATATTTGTTGATGTGTCGGTTTGAGAAAATTGAATATAGAAATCACAACCAAAAATATTTTGACCGCAATCAATAACGGTGTCGGATGTAACGCGTTAGTAAGTGCGGATCGTCCACAGGGAAAGTGTAATCCGTTCAATTTCCGAATTAGATGAATCCAAACTTTAAGGAAAAGAAAAGAAAACAATTCATGATTTGCATTTGAAGATCAAGAAATAAGAAAAATCTAGATCTAAAAGAAACATTAAAAACAAGAATTGAGATGTGTGATAATTTCCAACCAACAATCAAGATTAGAAGTATGGCTCGTAGGAGTAGATCGAATCTATATATGTGATGAGATCTAATGATTACTCATTCTTATCCATTAACGAATTGATACTAGATCGATGCAAATTCATCGAGGTTTAAGGATCTTGCGAAGAAATTAGGGATTTCGCAACTCGTCCTTTGTCCTTTCGATGGATCGCATTCAAATTCTAGCTTCTAGTTAATCAAATGGTCAATAGTTGTTCCCTAGTTTCGAGTGAACAAAATCAAGAAAGCATCATCTCGAAACTAGGTTATTAATCATTTGATTCACTAGAATTTCCAAATATTATAGGATTTAAGAATTGTAAAAATATCTAAATCATCATCATCTAAAGATCGTCACAACTCCTACACGAGCGAAGATTACTCAAACATCATGATCACAAACACAATCACAAATTGAGATCTAATCATTATGCTTGAATTAAAAGATAAGCAAGAATATAGAAAATTCACCTTTATTTATCGACAAATTTCGTTACAACTCTCTTGAATTTACAAAAGGAAGGAACTAGATCGTCGATTTCGGCTTCGCTCGGCTCCTTGAGTCGCGGATCGGCGTAGATCTCTTGCTCCGTTAAAAATCCGGCGTCGCTTCTAAAGGTTGAAGGCTCTCTTGATTGAATTGCTCTCAGGATCTTGATCTTGATTTTTGAATTGGATTTTTGAGGCACAAGTTGTGTCACTCAACTTGTGGGTTGAAGATGATGGTGATTCTTGAACCATTTACACCCTAGATCTAATCTCCTTTTTATAGACCTCCCAATTCTTAGATCTAGAATTGAAATTTAAATTCCCTCCACAAGTTAGTTAACCAAAAGATTTAAATTTCCCTCCAAAAGTTAGTTAAGCCCAAAATTTGAATTTCCCTCCAAGAGTTTGTTAAGCCGAGCCTTCTAGATGTGCCACGTGGAGCTTCTGGGGTCTTCTGGAAGCTTTGGCCGTTAGAGTTAACACGTGGAAGAAATATGGGCTCTTGATCTCATCATATGGCCGCGGATCCGCGGCGCCAAGGGGGTTTGGGCCGCGGATCCGCGGCTCTTTAGAGGCCTTGGGGATTGTTCTTTTTACAGTAACTCTTGGGCTTTCTTGTGGACCTTTTTCTGATGTATGGATTTTTATTTGGCCTTCTGTATTACTACTAGATCTTCAGCCTTTGAGTTGGCGCATCTTTTATCAGATCTTTTCCCAATTTTGGGCTCTGCTTCCGGAATTTCCTGCATAGACTCCAAGACAAGAGTTGCGCAATACAAGGATGATGCGATGCCATGAAACACAGTTAATTTCCCTTAAAGTGCCGGTTAAAAAGTCTAACACATGCAATTTGGTATTTCAGAGATGATTTGGTAATATGTGCAATTATGAATACCGAACACTTCTATATGAGTGCAAAAGGTAGGGAAATTGCCGTATTAGAAATGCAGTATTTTCGACTGATCAAATTCCCCCAAACTTATTTTCAATCGTCTCGATCGAACTGTTTTATTAAAGAGAAGGAGAAAATAAAGAAAGAGAAAAGCACACTTTCGTAGGCAACACGATTGCACTGAGCACGTGCAACAAGCCTTTAAAGCTCTAGGTGTCCCTAGTAGGAGGAGTGTTGTCTCCTGAGAGTTTTCAGCGGATTGCACCCACAAAATCCAATAATAAAAGGAAGATTGTGAATATTACATTTAAAGACAAGAATCATAAAAGAAAAGCCTTGAAAATTAGGGTTTCCAACTAAGCGAGCTTTTCGGTTGTCATGAGCCCTATCTTAATGGTCATGAAAAGATGTCAGAAATCACGTCCTCCCTCAATAAAAAATCGTCTTATTCTTCATTCCTATCTTTCTTCCAAACATCGATCATATCACCCTGCGTGTATGTAAAGAACATCCCTACACCCGGAGAATTCAATTCAAGCTATCATACTCTTACCCATCAGCCTCAGTACTTTTTAATTAATGAATATTTTGATTTGCTCACACACTTTCATGCGACCGTTAATACTTCTTGAGGTACTAACCGACCGATTACTCATGTGCTTGCTTATTTGGTGTATTTTCCTCGTCTTGCACCACCTCAGGTATAGCAGTGACTCCCAGACCAGTTGGCCTTAGGGCACTAGGTGAAGAGGCACCCTCGCTATATATTTTTATTGCCCTTGGTGATAACAAAACCAGTGTCCATTTTTCTCACCACTTTATATTTTATTCATTTTTTTTTATTTCCTTCATACATTGGCTTTAAGACAAGAGCATTTCAAGGTATCCTCTACTATCCCGGGCTTTAAGACGTGTGTAAGTGCGAATAGCAGGGTATCAACGTTCAAAATGTTTGGCTTCCAGAATAGAAACTATTTTTCAGACTTATTTTTATCCTCAGATTAGTGACTTCCATCATCTTACTAACCCTTGGGACAACGGCTCATAACTACTTATTACTAGTTCGTATAAGAAAACTTCTAATTTTCTTGGTTTTCTTAAATTTTTCGAATCTCATGGATGTAATTGTTCACTATCTAATCTTTTATTATCATAAATATTAAATATTTTTATATTTTGAAAATTTTGAAAATTTTTATGAGTTTTGAAAAATTTTGAATTTTTATGGGCTTTTATGGGTTTTGAAAAACTATTTACAAAAAAATGATGAACCAAAAATATGTACACAGAATTTTTATGGGTTTTGAAAATTTTTAAATTTTTTATGGTTTTTCAAAGAAATGTTTTGTGCTTATGCAAATGATATGCACATGATGCAAAACTAAGCACAAACCTCCCCCAAATTTGTTTCAACAGTGTCCTCACTGTTGCCTTCTGCTAAATCTCGAAAAACCTGTAAGCTTGGGTGGAATTTATTAGTGGGGGCAAAATATATAAGTGAAGACCCTCCCCCAAATTTATTCTTGGCTCAAAATTTTTGTAAAAATTTTCTTTTCAAGAGCCAGAAAATTTACCCCCCCCCAAACTTGAGTTATGCAATGTTAATCTATTGAAAATCACATGAGGAGGTCAAAAATTAGTGGTCGATGCCAAGCTTTGCAAAGGCCGACAATCAACACCAACCATTCGAAGATTTTATCAATGCAGTGCTCGGGTTGGTGGAAGAAGAAGTGGGGAAAGGGTAAGTGGTGGAACAGAATGTGTGTGCGTCTCATTTTGGAGAGACGATGCAGTGAATGTGATGGATTGCTCGCATTCTTTTTACAGTTCAGACGAAGGGGTGGAGTTTCAATTTCAATGATTGGGACATGATTCATCTCAACACCCGTGTTATTCAGAAATGCGAGTTCATCAGCGAAGATCTCCTCAAAAGTTTCATCAATACCCCGAAGAATAATGTCATCACAAAGTGCGGGGTGATCTTCAGACTCTAAGAACGGTTCATAATCAGTGTTAATTGTTGACCCGGACATCTCGATGGAAGAGTCCGTATGTGTATGATACATAGTTGGGTCAAACAATAACGTATGAAAAGAGTCAAGATCAGTATCAGGAGGATCATCAAATTCGCTGCTGTCGACATCCATTAAGTCGACAGAACAAACATTAGCAGTAGGTTCGGAGGGTACACTTCCCAACTTGTAAATGTTCAGCTCTATTGACCTATTCCCGAAGGATAGGGTCATAGAACCATTACGACAGTTGATGATAGCGTTGGAAGTGGCCAAAAAGGGGCGACCTAAAATCACCGGAATTTAATTCCGTGGGTTCGCTACAGGCTGTGTATCAAGTACAATAAAATCCACAGGGAATACAAATTCCCCGATTTTTATTAACACATCCTCCAGTTCACCCCTAGGTTTGGTGATTGATCGGTCAGCCATCTGGAGAGTGCAATGGGCTGGTTTCAACTCTCCGATCCCTAGTTGCTCATAGACTGAGAAAGGAAGCAGGTTAACACTTGCGCCAAGGTCTAAAAGAGCACGATTGATGTGTTTATCCCCAATAGAAATCGATATCGTAGGACATCCTGGGTCCTTACGTTTCTTTGGTAGCGGAGGGATAAAAGCAGTGCTAATGTTATTGGACATGAAGACCTTCTTTGGCACTTGAGTCTTCCTCTTCCTAGTGCACAAGTCCTTAAGAATTTTCGCATAAGCGGGGACTTGTTGAATCGCATCTAGGAGAGGGATGTTGATGTTAACCTGTTTGAACATTTCCATGATCTTCTCCATATGTGGACTCGATGTGTTAGCCCTTAACCGATTCGGGTAAGGTGCTTTAGCAATGAGCGCTGGGTCCATCATAGGAGAAGGAGGTGTGTGTGGCCCCGATCCCAAAATAGAAGTAGGGATCGTCTGTGGAGGAGTAAAAGAGGTGGGCTGAGGTGTCGAGCCTAGTGGGAAATGGAGAATAGGCTCATGAGAAGGCGGTGGGGTAGAAGAACAAGAATCAGACGTAGAAGTGTGTGTGTGAGGGAAGGTCTCAGCCGGGGTGTTGATAGGATCATCAATATCATCAACTTCTTCCCCAACATGGTTATCCAGCACTCTCCCAGATCTCAACGTGGTGATTGCATTCACATGATGTGAATAGCCAGGATTGGGCAAAGGTTGAGCTGGGAGTTTCCCTTTCTCTCTTGCACTCATTTCGGCCTTAAGTCGTGCAATCTCAGCTTCCATCGTTCTGATACTCTCAGCTTGGGACGCTGAGTTTTTCTTTATCTCACCGACAGAAGACCTAACCTCGGCCGACACTTCCATGAAATTTGACAGGAGTGATTTCATGGTTTGAGCGAATTGAGAGAACTCGTCAGAACAGGTCGATTGCATAAGATTAGACGGTGCAGGAGGGTTGACCTGGTTTTGGAAATTTTGTGACTGGTAGGGGTGCTGAGTGAGATGAAGTGGTTGCGGTTGTGGAGGAAGGGCCCGTTGGAATTGATTAGGGTTTGGAACCGTGTTTTGGGATTGGTTCCGGGAAAAATTCGGGTGATTCCTCCAACCCTGATTGTATGTGGAAGAAAAAGGGTCATTTCTAGGTCTTTGGAATGCGGCATTGGTATGCTCGAGACCTTGAAACTGAGAGTTTAATGGACATTCTTCCGTTAAGTGAGAAGGGTCAGAACAGCACCCACAAACAGTTTTGGGGAGCGACATTGGGTTTAGGGAGGCTGCTAAGAATTTGTGTTCCATAGCGTCAAGCTTCTTTTGCATTGCTGCCATCTCAGCTCGAACACCTATGGACACGTCTATTTGGTGTACGCCACCCCTACTCGATGGCTGGGTTCCAGTCTCCCACTGTAGTGACTTTTCAACGAACTCTTCTAAAAATTTCCATGCTTCCCCATCATCCTTGGTCATAAAGGTGCCTTGACACATGTTTTCAAGGTTTTGTTAAGTGGTAGGGTTACTGCCCTCATATATGATTCGGCAAAGATCCCATCTCGGGATGCCGTGATGTGGGCATTGAACCAAAAGATCCTTGAATCGGTTAAAGTATTTTGAAAATGGTTCAGCCGGAAGCTGGGAGAATTGATAGAGTTCGCTACGGATTCGAGCTGTCTTTTGCATAGGGTAGAATTTTTTAAGGAATGCCGCAACAAATTCTTCCCAATTCGTGATGGAGTGTGCGGTGGTGTTATATAGCCACTTCTCGGCTAGATCGCACAAGGTAAATGGAAGAAGTCGTAGACGCATGGCATCCACAGAAAGTTATGATGTACCCATCATTGCGCATACGTTTTCAAATTTGGTAATAAAAACGTACGCGTCTTCAGTCTCGAGACCGTGGAATTTGGGTAGGAGGTTGATGTACTGGGGCTTAATCTCAAAGTTATCCCCGTTGGCTGGTGGAATGGATAAGCAGGTCGAGAGAGGACCTCGCAAAGGGTAGCACCTCTCTTGGAGAGAGATGCGGGGAGGATTCTGCGCACCAACGGACGGCGGCAGAGCAGCGGTAAAGAGGTTCGATGGAGAAGGATCCATCGGTGTGGGTGTGGTGGTGGGTAAAAGAAAGGTAAATGGAGAAATACCGACTTCGGAGTCGATCGAGGGAACGCGGACAAGTCGGGCACTAGAATCCCGTGTCCAGCCTATCTTGCACTAAAAGGGGTTAGTACAAGTGGCAGCGTGATTTATAATTATGGGAAGTGAAGTGAATGCGGTGTTTGTTTTGAAAAATGATACGGAATTTGAAAAGATGATGCGATCACAACAAATGCAACAAGCAACCCTAAAATCTATGGTCACCTAGGTCCAATCTCTAGACCGCTCCTAACTTCCAAAAGACAAGTCGCAGGATAAAATCCTCCGCTGCCTCTTTGTTTCTCCCATGGCCAGGTAAGTGCCAGGTAAGTGGGAGGTTCTCCACTACGTAAGTAGTGGGCCTAATTAAGTAACCACTAGCCTTCGACACACTTGCCTTAGACACCATAAAAAGAAACGCGGATAAGCAATGAATTACCCACGGCCTTCTTCTGTCCTAAGTGAGCGCGACGGTCCTTAGAGTCATCTCTAGATATTTTTTAATTAATGAGGGTAATGCGGATGCAGGTTTGTGATTTTTGGGGCCTAGGAATGGTAATGAACTCCCCCACCTAATCTGGATTTGGCCGTGCCCCTTAATGTCCATATTAATTATGCAAACAACCACAAAATCAAAAACAAGCATAATTTATTTTTCTTTTTGCGGCGCTGCGATTTTTGCAAAGAAGCCTGCAAAAATTTGTTAGTTGGAGCCAAAAAGAGGAGAGAGAAGAAGGATAGATGGTACCTGAGGAAAAATTGCACAGAGATCCCTCTAGCAAGCCGCGGTTCCGCGGCAAATGATGGCTTAGACCGCGCTTCCGCGGTGGGTTAGTCGGATCTCTTGACAAAAAGTTTACAGAACACTCCTGATCACTTCCCTAGTCCTCTGGAATTATCCAATTAATTTTCCAATTTCACAGCAAACTCCAGATTTCCTCGCACAAATCACAACAACACGTATTAGTGTTTGCACAAGTTTTGATCTAAAAAAATTTAGATGGAATAAACTTTTCAACTCAAATTTCAAAAAATGAACAAATAGCACACGATCCCCGGCAACGGCGCCATTTGATTGAATGATATTTGTTGATGTGTCGGTTTGAGAAAATTGAATATAGAAATCACAACCAAAAATATTTTGACCGCAATCAATAACGGTGTCGGATGTAGCGCGTTAGTAAGTGCGGATCGTCCACAGGGAAAGTGTAATCCGTTCAATTTCCGAATTAGATGAGTCGAAACTTTAAGGAAAAGAAAAGAAAACAATTCATGATTTGCATTTGAAGATCAAGAAATAAGAAAAATCTAGATCTAAAAGAAACATTAAAAACAAGAATTGAGATGTGTGATAATTTCCAACCAACAATCAAGATTAGAAGTATGGCTCGTAGGAGTAGATCGAATCTATATATGTGATGAGATCTAATGATTACTCATTCTTATCCATTAACAAATTGATACTAGATCGATGCAAATTCATCGAGGTTTAAGGATCTTGCGAGGAAATTAGGGATTTCGCAACTCGTCCTTTGTCCTTTCGATGGATCGCATTCAAATTCTAGCTTCTTCAAATTCTAGCTTCTAGTTAATCAAATGGTCAATAGTTGTTCCCTAGTTTCGAGTGAAGACAATCAAGAAAGCATCATCTCGAAACTAGGTTATTAATCATTTGATTCACTAGAATTTCCAAACATTATAGGATTTAAGAATTGTAAAAATATCTAAATCATTATCATCTAAAGATCGTCACAACTCCTACACGAGCGGAGATTACTCAAACATCATGATCACAAACACAATCACAAATTGAGATCTAATCATTATGCTTGAATTAAAAGATAAGCAAGAATATAGAAAATTCACCTTTATTTATCGACAAATTTCGTTACAACTCTCTTGAATTTACAAAAGGAAGGAACTAGATCGTCGATTTCGGCTTCGCTCGGCTCCTTGAGTCGCGGATCGGCGTGGATCTCTTGCTCCGTTGAAAATCCGGCGTCGCTTCTAAAGGTTGAAGGCTCTCTTGCTTGAATTGCTCTCGGGATCTTGATCTTGATTTTTGAATTGGATTTTTCAGGCACAAGTTGTGTCACTCAACTTGTGGGTTGAAGATGATGGTGATTCTTGAACCATTTACACCCTAGATCTAGTCTCCTTTTTATAGACCTCCTAATTCTTAGATCTAGAATTGAAATTTAAATTCCCTCCACAAGTCAGTTAACCAAAAGATTTAAATTTCCCTCCAAAAGTTAGTTAAGCCCAAAATTTGAATTTCCTTCCAAGAGTTTGTTAAGCCGAGCCTTCTAGATGTGCCACGTAGAGCTTCTGGGGTCTTCTGGAAGCTTTGGCCGTTAGAGTTAACACGTGGAAGAAATATGGGCTCTTGATCTCATCATATGGCCGCGGATCCGCGGCGCCAAGGGGGTTTGGGCCGCGGATCCGCGGCTCTTTAGAGGCCTTGGGGATTGTTCTTTTTACAGTAACTCTTGGGCTTTCTTGTGGGCCTTTTTCTGATGTATGGATTTTTATTTGGCCTTCTGTATTACTACCAGATCTTCAGCCTTTGAATTGGCGCATCTTTTATCAGATCTTTTCCCAATTTTGGGCTCTGCTTCCGGAATTTCCTGCATAGACTCCAAGACAAGAGTTGCCCAATACAAGGATGATGCGATGCCATGAAACACAGTTAATTTCCCTTAAAGTGCCGGTTAAAAAGTCTAACACATGCAATTTGGTATTTCAGAGATGATTTGGTAATATGTGCAATTATGAATACCGAACACTTCTATATGAGTGCAAAAGGTAGGGAAATTATCGTATTAGAAATGCAGTATTTTCGACTGATCAGATGCTCAATGGACGGAACCACTCCAAGTTCGTTTATGAACTTCTTCATCCAGACAGCCTCTTTGGCAGCATCATCGGCAGCGATGTATTCAGCCTCCATCATCGAGTCTGCCACGGTTTCCTGTTTGGAACTCTTCCAACACACTGCCCCTCCATTAAGGGTAAAGACAAATCCCGAGCGTGACTTAGTGTCACGCCCCGCTTCCCAGTGAACGGCGAAGGGGACGCGACAAGGTCCACTACGTATATACTCAGAAGTACATACGCTAAGCGTATCTAAGCAATATAAAAGAAAATACACAAGAGACAAGATATAATGAAAACAGCAACTTTTATTTATTAACATTCTTTTGTACAATGCATGAAAAGGAAATACAACTGAAATAAAAATATGCCTAAACAGTGGCATAACAGGAAATGTAAAGTACAGAAAGGAAAAATGTACAATGAAACTAGAGTGCAGGGTCTTCGGCAAACTGCTCCAAATCTTCTTGAGATGGCTCGATCTCTGCCGAGTCCAAACCACCTGACGACATTCAAAGAAGAAAGAAATAGAATGTCGTCAGCGAATAGGTCGCTCGGTAAGTACCAAAGATAGACAGAGAGTAAGAGAGAGAGAGAGTAGCTTTTAATGTTGTATTATAATATTGTAATGCTGTATTGACGCTGTTATTTGTAGCCTGGTACAGAAGATGCCAGTGTATACGAGAGGAGTCCTACTTATACCGGGGACCTTGGTAACCTGTAGTATAAGGCTCCGTCGATAATACCACGGAACAATGGCATGGATGTAATTACGTCTTAAGTGACCACCTCGTGCCACCTTTAACATATTCCATACCAGTCTACCCCTTAAACCCCGCAGTGTCTTGTTTGTATTGTTATCTTGTAAATTGTATTGATTGTAAGATTAATTGACTGACCGAAACCATGATATCAGTAAGCGGTTGTAACCATAGGGTCATGTAAATGGAATAACTGAGAATCATGTAAAAGGAATATATATATCCATGGTTCGGTTTAGTCAAGTTGTATAAATTGATAATTGAATTCATGGATTCATATGTTCATATTGAATTGGAATATTGTAGATTGTAGATTGACTTGAATCATATTCAAGTCAGAAAGATCAGACTCAAACCCGAGTCAGATAGTTAGAAATGTAAATCGAAGTCCTATAATTGCTAGGGTCGTTAGGGTAATTTATAAACTTGAGGGGGTTTTATGTAAAAATACTTTTATATACTTTTCAAAATAAACCTCAAGTATTCTTTATTCGTATTTAGAGTTGTAATGAATATGGATTTTATATTGTGCCATTTCTAGTGAAAATATCCTAGTTTTATAAATAAGGTATTTATCTATAATATTGATTTATTTGAAGTTCATGGTATTTTGATGTAAAATTTATTCTTGTGATTTTTAGAACAAAAAGGTGGAATATTTATTTTATAATAAAATAGATATTTAAATGATAAATATACATATTTTCATACAAAAAATAATTTTAATAAATATTTTATATTCCAAAAATCTCATTTTTTTAAGATGTCGTATTTTAAACCTTTCGAGACCGAATGCTCCTTGCGGAGGTCTGAATCTCGCACTACTAAGCCCGAGGATGTGCGATAATCCGCACCATCCCGAACGGGTTCCCCAAAAATGGGTTGTAGCGGCGCTTTGCAAAGATTGTAAAATACTAAATCCTTTAGAAAACGGTTTTATAAAGTAAAAGGTATTTATTTGCAAAAGTGTAAATTTTCCGTATTTTAGATTCTAGGGTTTCCTAAGTCAACTAGCATATTTCTAAATGGTCTAAACGAGAAGTCGTTAGATGCCTCAAATCGCCTCTTCACCACCAATTGTGGTCAGGTAAGTACAAATGAGGAAAGGCGGGATCCGCTCATGAATCATCGTGAGACGGGCCTTTTAAAGTTACCTTTCTCACTTGCCTAGACTAGACACCACAAATTTAGGTTTAGATAAACGACCGATGTCCACAACTTATCGTGTTTTCCTAATAAGAGGTATTTATTTAAAAGTGTATTAAAGCTAAAACTTTTAGGAATGGTTTTATTAAGAATATGGTATTTAAATGAAATTATTGTTTTATCGTATTCTAAATTTTTGATGATATCGTTTTAGTTTGTATATGCATGTGTGTGGAGGTAGGTCATTACCTCGTGCTCAACTTTAAATATATAGTAAGGTTAAGGGGGTTAAATGTGAAATCGAAACATTATGGTATTTAAGTGAAAATACGATAAATTGAAAAGGCTATCATTTCATGTGATGAAACTTATTCAAATTGTTTGTTAAATATTTAATAGTTAACATAAAGATATTTAAGCATGAATGTATTGGTGAGAAGTGAAATTTTATAGAAAAACCGAATCGGAAATCGGATTTGTTCCGATTCCGTCGGGTTTTGTAATTTCGTATTTTAGAGAATAAGAAAGAGTGATAGAATGGGACTTACGGGTTTCGATTAAGCAAAGGAGTGAGGAGGACTAAAGGGGTTGTCTAGGCGTTGCTTCGTCGCCGGTTGTTCCTCAAAACGTCACCGGAATTTCCGCCGGAATTTCGTCGGAGCTTCGCCGCGAACCTGTTTTCAAAGTACACAACTCTTGAGAAGATTTTGAGAGAGTGGGCTCAGGATTTTGGGTTGAGAGGGTAGAGGGTAGGGGGTGTATTTATAGGGTAGGGTAGGTGAAGGGTTTTTAATAAAAAAATGTAAAAATATAGAAAATTCATTAAAAATCGTAGTAAATAAGGTATATTGAAGTCTCGGGAACCGATCCATTAATTTGGAGTATACAGGGGGTAGGGTAGGCGAAAAGGCATAAAACCCTAGTTGGAGACTCGGCCGTCCGGCCGACGGCGCCGGCCAGAGTCGGCCGGTCCGCCGGCCGACTCGGCCGATCCCGGCCAAGTCGAGGTGCCAGAGGATGGGGGGTCTCCTGGGGTGCACACTGGTACTTTCAGTTTTCTATGTGTAGTGGGAGTTTTGAAAGTTATAGTGCGTGGACTGTTGGGCTTCCAAAGAATTTTAAACAAAATAAATACAAAAATAATGTGGGGTATGGGATTTGAACTCTGGTGGCTTGGTTCAGCAGTGCAAGGTATTACCAATGAGCTACAAGCTCCTTCTTGTAATTATTTATGTGAAATAATTACTTAAAGAAATATCAGCAACATTAAATACTCCAAGTATACTTTGAATTTAAATCAATTCTTTTTACTTTAAAAATGGAGTTATTTAATTACTTAAGTCTTGTGCTCAGGTATAAATACCCCTTTATGGATTTTGAAAAAAATATTTTGAAAAATTTGTATCGGAAATTTGGGGTCGTTACACTTAGAGTCGTCCTTATCACTTTGGAAACTCGAATCGGTAAAGGACTCTACCTGGAGTTCTCCGTTACCATACACCAAGAACATCTCTTTAGTCCTTCTCAAGTATTTGAGAATGTTCTTCACGGCTGTCCAGTGACTCTCTCCCGGATCTGCTTGATACATACTCACTACACTTAGTGACTATGCTACATCGGGTCTGGTACATAGTAACGCGTACATGATAGAGCCTACTGCCGCAGCATAGGGTATCTCTTGCATGCGAGCTCTTTCCAAATCAGTCTTAGGAGACATTTCTTTGGAGAGAGTGAGTCCAGAGATCGTGGGTCCATACTAAACCTCTTTAGTATGGTGTCAATGTACCTGGATTGGGACAATCCCAGTATCCTTTTAGCTATCTCTATAGATCTTAATCCCCAAGATGCAGGAGACATCACCTAGATCTTTCATTGAGAATCTATGCGATAAGAAGAGCTTGACCGAGTGCAGCATAGGAACATCATTTCCTATCAAAAGTATGGCATCCACGTACAATACGAGAAAGACAACCTTACTCTCTGCCACCTTCTTGTAAATACAGGGTTCATCTATATTTTTGATGAAGTCAAACTCTTTGACTACCACATCAAAACAGATGTTCTAACTCTGCGATGCCTGCTTTAACCCGTAGATGGATTTAAGCAGCTTGCACACCTTTCCGCTGCTCCCACTGTCTACGAAGCCCTCTGGCTGAGTCATGTACACGCACTCCTCTAAATCACCATTTAGAAAGGCGGTCTTAACATCCATCTGCCAGATTTCGTAGTCATGGTATGCAGCAATGGCAAGTAGGATCCGGATGGACTTAAGCATAGCCACTGGAGAAAAGATTTCATCATAATCCACACCTGGTCGTTGACAAAACCCTTTGCAACAAGTCTGGCTTTGAAAGTCTCAACTTTTCCATCTGCACCAAGTATCTTCTTAAAGATCCATTTGCTCCCAATGGGTTTTGCCCCTTCAAGAGCAACTTCCAAAGTCCATACTTTATTGGTGTACATGGATTCCATCTCAGATCGCGTTGCATCCAGCCATTTCACAGAGTCCCCACTCGTGATGGCCTGCTCGAAGCTAGCCGGGTCATCATCTTCCATGATGCAGTCCTCGCTCCCACCATCAATGAGAAAACCGTAGTATCTCTCAGGTGGATGAGAAACCCTACTAGATCGGCGGAGAGGCTGAGCTTCATTGGGAACTATCGAATCCTCCGGTTCTACCAAATCTTCTTCTGTAGTTTGTGTAGCTGGAACTTCTTCCAGTTCTACCCCATTGCCACTAATTTCTTTTTCAAGAAATTCATTTTCTAAAAAGGTGGCATGTCGAGAAACGAACACCTTTTGTTCCTCAGGGTGGTAGAAGATATTCCCTCGCGAATGCTTAGGATATCCTATAAACTTACACAGAAACGACCTTGCTTCGAGTTTGTCCGGATTTTGCTTTTTAACATAGGCCGGGCAACCCCATATCTTAAAAAAATTAAGACACGGTCTCTTCCCCTCCCATATCTCATATGGAGTGGTAGGCACTGATTTGGTTGGAACTCTATTCAATAGGTATATGGCTGTCTCAAGCGCAAACCCCCAAAAGGAAATAGGAAACTCAGCAGTGCTCATCATAGAGCGCACCATATCTAATAGTATGCGATTCCTCTGCTCTGATACACCGTTGTGCTGTGGTGTATATGGAGGAGTAAGCTGAGAGAGAATCCCATACTCTTTTAGATAGTCCAGGAACTCATTGCTCAAGTATTCTCCTTCTCGATCAGATCGAAGGATCTTAATACTTTTACCCGTTTGGTTCTCGACTTCGTGTTTAGATTCTTTGAATTTCTCAAAAACTTCAGACTTGTGTTTTAACAGGAACATATGTGCGTATCTTGAGAGATCGTCAGTGAATCTAATGAAGTACGAGGAACCATTCCTGGCATGTGTAGACATGGGACCGCATACATCACTATGTATCAGTCCTAAGAGTTCCGTAACTCTTTCTCCGTGTCCACTAAACGGAGTTTTGGTCATTTTGCCTTTGAGACATGAATGGCAAGTTTCATAAGATGATAATTCGAACGTATTCAAATATCCATCTTTATGTAACTTAGCTAGTCGTGTCGCATTGATATGACCTAGTCTACAATGCCACAAGAAGGATTCGTTCATTTCTGAACTCTTCCTCTTGTGTGTGTTCTGTTTATTAAGAACTGTAGTTTGATTTAGAACGTATATGCTATTATTTAACGAGCCTGATCCAATCAACTTTTGATTCAGAAAGATGTTCATAACATTATCCTGTACTTCAAAATTATATCCTTCTTTACTTAATAAAGAAACTGATATAAGATTGCATATCAGGGTCGGAATGTAATAACATTCGTTCAGAATAAATGTATTACCATTTGGTAATACAAGGTGATATTCGCCAACTGCTTTGGCTGCAACATTTGCACCATTCCCTACTCTTACGGAATGATCACCCTCTCCCAGTTCCCTACCTTTCCGTAGCCCGTGTAATATATTACATATGTGGGATCCCAATCCGGTATCTAATACCCAAGACGTAGAGTGAACTGAGAAACAGTTCTCGATAACTAACACACCCGAAGAAGATGCATCAACATGCTTATTCTTCATTTGGGCGGCGTGAGAATCCGGATATGTCACTATTCCCTGCTCAGTCTTATAACATTTATAAAAAGAACGGGACCAACGTTCCCCTGCTCAGTATAACAAGCGGGTTCGGTCAATACATCCATATTATTATCTTGATTAAGGCCTGACATGGTCGCTACCTGAAGAGAGAGAGAAGAAAACACTTTAGCGTATGCTCTTGCAAGATTAGATTGGTTATTATCTTATCTAATCAGAATGGCTCCCACTGTTTTCATCAAATCTTCCTTCAAACCCTAAAAGGTAATACTAGCCGGGATTAATTACACCTTACAAGTTCGCCAATCTTTTGGCCAGGCCAGTGTTGGTACTTTGAGGGAGGTTCCCCATGCTTTCGCACGGACCTAATTAGAATAAACCTCGTTTTCCCAGAGGCATAACCTCGTAAACACCTTTCTAGACACCTACTTGATCGGCTAATTGTCATGTGTAAAAATCTCCCAGGAGTAACTCTTACTCGCAGTGGGTATCAGGATCCAACTATCTCATAGAAGGTATGAAATCTCATTGCAAATTTCAACACTTGAAATTCCCGATAATACTTTTACCCCTAACGTCCTATGACCTTGACGGAGGCCAACAAACCATAGGCTGCTAGTCAAGTTCAACCCGTGCATTTCATGATTGAATCAAACCCACCCGCACGACCCTTGACGGAAGCCAATAAAGTCGTATGACTACCCTAATCCAATCTCATCTTATGTTTCAGATAAACATTAATTAGCTACCGCACACTACGCCTTGACGGAGGCCAACAAACGTAGCACGAATACTAAGTAGCACTTATCTGAAATGATGGAGGGTTACGCAGATTTTTAAGAAAACCATGAGCGTAATGAATTTGATATCGTTGTAGAAACAAGTGATTTTGAAAATGAGTGTTTTTTAGGTTTTTACTAGTTTCGCTAAAGAGGTCACTCCCGGTGAAGGGATCTCGGCTCTTTCCTTATCGAATAAGGTGTAGGATATTTCACAAATACCGCTATGCAAAGCAAGAACTATAGAAGCAATCAAAAACAAAACTGAGTGAGTTGTAGCATCTGCTAGTTTCGCTAAAGAGGTCACTCCCAGTGAAGAGATCTCGGCTCTTTCCTTATCGAATAAGGTGCTAGATATTCTACAAGGAATACCGCTATGCAAAGCAAAAACTAGAGCTACCCTTTTTATAAATTTGATTCTACAACATCTTTTAGATTTCTTTTCTTTCATTAATCTCATTAATGAAGTCCCATTATTTATGCTTCCTAAGCATCACAGATGAAACGAAAATACAACGTATGCTTATACCATCCGCATTCGCCACAGTATCCCGTTATACACCGTTAGGCTACTTAACCAACGGCATACCGGGGCGGGACTAGCGTGGGTGCAAAACATAAGCAACGTTTATTATATATCATATATACAATAATAAATCTTTCGTCTCACGCATATAAAATGATCACATCATAGAATATCAGCAGCACAAGATAACATATGAAATATTGGATATACTAGGAGGTCCGTGTTTTATTTTGAGCATGTATAAAACACGGATTCCACGGTCGCGATGAATAGCCAAACCCACATCCCTAGAACCCTACGAGAGCGGCAAGCAACCCTCCCAATTCTAGGGTTAGGAGACCCGGTCTCGACTCCTCGAGATGGCCTCCCACTGGACCCTAGAACCCGGTTGCTTGTGCTCTCCTCCTTGGGTCTATCATAATGCGGAAAAGTAAATAATATACAATGGTGACATCATCCTCAACCCGGAAGTGCCCCAATAAAAGAATATTGCATACAATGAATATTACATGAATGAAAATAAAAACCCTCATCTCACATAAAACCCCCGGCTATTCAAAACATGACGATCCAATATAATATATCACAGCAACACATAACATCACATGTCATCAACGTAAGTAAATATGCGTATCCCAATTGTCGTTGATGTATAGCAACGAAACCGGCGATACACCACATATTAGTCGCAGAAAAGAAAGTGAAAAACTACAACATTTGGAATCCACAATCTCCTTAGACATCATAAACCCGAAATATCACATATTACGGATTTCATGCCTAACTACATGAATTCCATATATTGTATCACATTCCAGAAAAAGATAGATGACGTTAAACATTCCGATCGAATCAACAAACATCCAAAATTCCCTAAAGCTCAACACTTGAGCGTAGTTTAAAAATACTCAGTACATACCACAGTAGGTATGAACCAGCCGTAGAAGGATCAACCAATGCCTCACTTGTGGCACCGCAGAACTACTGCAAACCCTAGGGTTTAGCGGCGGTTCTTACAATCACAAAATCGAGTTAGGCTTTCATTCTTCTAGAGGGTCCACCGCATCACTTGAATGATTTTTGAATGTTCTTTAACTAAAGAAAAATCCAACACTTGAAAATTTTCCGGCAAGAGTTAAAGTGGGTATTTGATATCCGATCGAACATTTTAACACTGTCTAAAAAACCCGAAAACAAACTAGAATTACGAATACGAAACACTTTGAATTGCCTCTGTAAAAAGATAACATCACATGCAAATTTAGCAAAAACAAACAACACCTGAATTACCAAACCCCAGAGACTGGAACATGACCAAAATTTGAATCCCAGATGCCACAAAGGGGCCGGCCTTCTCGAAAAATTCCTACTTGTGCTCAGCCAAATTCCAACCACAGGGGTTCAAATTTTGGTGGTGTTCATTATTTATCTCATACATCATTCTGCAACTGTTTAAAAAAAATTTTGACACCTAAAAAAATTCGACAGAAACTAGGGTTTCGACTCGGATGTTTCGGAATTGTTTCGGTTTCGTAATCCTACACATATCCGTCTAATTATCTAGCTAGGCTCTGATACCACTGTAGGGTTTTGTAATGGGTGGCATCATCCATGCCAATTTAAAATTTGTCATGTTTAAACAACCCTAAACAAGATCTTTAACTGGAGAATCAAACTAGAAATATCAAGTAAACATCTTTGCTTCTAAGTGATAGGGATTACAACCTTTGTAGTCCGTCCCTTTCCTTCATAAGCTCCGAGTAGTGATCCCTTCGCTGCGATCCATGAACTCCCGGACTCTTGAGAGGCTCCACAAGTCGTATGATGCATCCTTGCTTGTAGTCTTTAAAATCCGAGATGATCTATTTCGAGAAAACACGGACTCAAGCAATCTCTTCACTAAGTAGGAACTAGTGAAGCTAACACACTAATCTATATGGCTAGTATAGAAGAGGATGATGAAGTAGGAATTTTGCTCTCTTTAATTTTCTTTTTCTCACAATCTTTTATCACAAAAGAAAAGCTAGCAATCTTTTTTTGAGAGCAAGAAGAAGATGAAGAAGTGATGAAAGAATAATGAGCTTAGGTTAGAAATGCAACCATAGGTTAAGAATGTGTCATGGCTAACTCATGTAGAGAATAAACCATGGGCTAGGGTTAAAGGTTAGGTTAATAAATATCCTTGTAAATATCTAAAGAGTGGACTAAGTCAAGAGAAAGAAATATCTCAAGATTAATCCATAATTTAGAATTAACTAAAATAAATAAATCTAACCCTAATCCTAGCCATGGTGAGATTCTCATAAACCCTAGTCGCATGTGTAACCCTAGCATGTTACAATATCACATATCACATATATAATATTTTGTAACAAAAGAAAAGAATACATTTAACATATATCACATATATATCAATGCATTCTAAGTAAGAAAAAGAATCATTTAAGTGAGCTTATATTAGTTAATGTAATGTAATATATCACATATATAATTATACATTAAATTATTAAATCAATACATGATTCAATAATCCGGCTATATTATATATAACCGACCGATATAATATGTATCATTTTATCAAATCAATACTTGATCCGATAACCCGTCTATATCACATATACCCGGACGATATCACATATCGCGAGAATAGAATACGGTATCACATACACGTATCAATCTCGGTCCCGCACATATCACATATGTGCTCCTACTCCGTTTCGCCTGAGCCAGGAAACCTCTGTGTAGGACTCTAAAGACTCGTCAATACGCCAGCAGTAGGTGATAATCATATCAAACACCCACAAGCTGCAAGAGGTCAGCTAAACGTAACAGCCACCCGGGTATTGAGCGATCAGAAGATCAACAAGCAAGCCTGCACACACTCCTGTGAATCCAATCAGTAACACTACCGTACAGTCCGGTCTCTTCGTCTGATATGTCGCATATCTAATTTAGGGGTGGTAAACGTCAGACCCCGGTAACCGATAAGTCATGTCGATTTGAGGCTCATAACGGGTCAAGAAACTAATGATAACACTTACCAGTAGGTCTCCATATCAGCCCTGGCCAGGGACTTCCAGTTATAGCCAATCGAACACAGCGCAACATCAACCCCCAATACCGGGTGTTCCCGCCAAAAAAATTCTGCGCAAAAGAGCCCAAGGTATCAAATGGCAGCGATACGTTTACGAAAATATGAACCGGTATTTTCCGGGCTGCGTTTTGACAAACTCCTGAATGAGAAACAGCTAAATTCTGATGGTATCGAAAGTGTCTCGAAAAATCCTTCGATTTGATATATTATGGGCCTCATAATTTATCCGGGATCAAAAGTTATGAGGCATCACGTGCCCACACGTGACCGGGCATCACATGCAGACACGTGACCATTTACAGGCAAAGCCTGTAGGCACTGAATAAAATAAATAATTGGAAATAATTAATCAGTGGGGTCGCGTGCCAACACGTGATGGGCCTTAAACCCACTGAAAAGAATTAAAGATATAATAAAATAATAAGAAAAAATCCCAATGGGGCATCACGTGCCAACACATGACCAAGGGTCACGTGATGACACGTGATAATTCCTGAGTTCTTTAAAATAACATAATTAAATTCTGGTCAAATGCTTAATCAGGGGGTCACGTGCCAACACGTGATGGGTTCCTAAAGATCTATGAATTAATAAAATTAAATTCCAATTAAGAGGGAATCAAAAACCTTAACTGGAAAAATATTTCTCTAAATCTTTCCAAACAAAAAAAATGGTGCTCTGTAAAATGGAGCACCGTTGGATTAAAAATCCAAAGGTGATTAAAAATCACCAATTTATGGAAAGATTCTATACAAGGAAAGATTTCCCTGAAATTTGCCGGGAATAACAGATAAAATATCTTTTGGATTAAAAATCCAATGGTGAATAAAATTCACCGAGTGATCTAAAAGATCATGTTGGTTACAAAATCAATTAAAATCTTTCAGTGAAAGATTTACTAAACAAACTGATTCTTTTCTTTCTCCTATAAATAGGAGCCAAGGAGAGAAGGAAAAAGGGGGAAGAGGAAGAGAGAGAGAAAAGAAGAGAATTTAATTCTCCAGAGAGAAAAGAAGGTCTCTTGAAAAAAGAAAGAAACCCTAGGTGAGAAAGCGGAAAGAGATCTAAGCTCCATAAAACAAAAAGAGAATTTAATTCTCAATCTAAGAGTTTAACTCTTCTGCAAAACAACTTAGTTCTTCCTCTGGTTGAAGATCTGCAGAAGCAAATCTCCCCACAAGTTGAGAATTTAATTCTCATCGGGGAGATTCTGCCATGCAGATCCAAAACTTAGAGAGAGAATTGAGTTTAGAGAATTTAATTCTCCCAAATTCACAGGAATTTAATTCCTCCCAAATAAAACTAGGGTTCAACCCTATATGAGAATTTAATTCTCCCAATTTCATAGGAATTTAATTCCTCCAAATAAAATTAGGGTTCAACCCTGCATGAATTCATAGGAATTTAATTCCTCCAAGACAGAACTAGGGTTTAACCCTATATGAGAATTTAATTCTTCCACATACATAGGAATTTAATTCCTCTAAACAAAATTAGGGTTTAACCCTACAGAGAATTTAATTCTTAAAACAAAGAGACTTGAAACCCTCCATGCACGTAAAGAACTTGGTCACGTGGTAACACGTGACCCTTCTCCTCAATGAGTAAAAAAGAAAGAACAAGACTAGGTCACGTGACCCCACGTGACCCCTAAAACAGATCCCTCAAAATGAGAAAGAAAAACTTGGAGGCAATGCCTCATGTGCTCCCACGTGACCCTCAAAATAAAGGGAACAAAGCCAAAGGTAGAATCAATTTTGGGCGCCCTCACGTTTCCCTACGTGACCCCTTAATAAACACTTTAATAATCAATACATGGATACCCATCACGTGCCAACATGTGATGGCCTGAAGACTAAAAGTGTTTAACACTTATTTGAATATTCAGATAACAAAATAAAGGAGGTTTGGCCCAATTCTCAGATGCCTCGCGTGACCCCACGTGACCAATCCAATTTTAATATTTAACACTACTTTAAGCGCTTTGTCCTTAGTGTTTAACACTTTTTTCAGCACATCACGTGGGAGCACGTGATCGCCAAATATCCTCTAGTGTTTATCACTATTTTAAAACCAAGCTTAGCCCAAATTGGTTAAGTTTTTCAGAGGCAAATCTCCCCTTCAACTGAACTTTAAAATCCAGAGTTACAATGAATGGTTAGTGCTCAGCCAAAGACAAAATGTTATCAGAGCCCCCAAACCCCTGTTTAGCATTGCTAAATAATGTTCAACAGTCCCAACAAAAGTCCAACATTTCGAACCTAATTGGACTTAGCCCAAGTTGGCCATAAGTCCTCAATTCAGATTTAACTGAGCCAATGTGCTCATAATCTAATTAATTGATCTTAGTTCCAAATTGAACTACAGATTTCCCAATCAACTTTGGTTTAAGGATATATCTCTTCACTCCTCTGATATTTGTCGTTGTAATCCTTCAACGTCTTCAGAGAGGTGACGGGTCCCGATAACCAATCATTCCATGGACTGTGGGGTCCTTAAACTCATGGACTGTGATGTCCTTAACCTCGGACTGTGGGGTCCCTTTAAACCCATGGACTATGATGTCCTTAACCTCGGACTGTGGGATCCCTTTAAACCCACAGACTATGATGTCCTTAACCTCGGACTGTGGGGTCCCTTTAAACCCACGGACTATGATGTCCTTAACCTCGAACTGTGGGGTCTCTTTAAACCCACGGACTATGATGTCCTTAACCTTGGACCACCATGTCCTTAAACTGGTAATTGACCGCAAAGTCCCTAAACTAAAACAATAGAGCCCAAATGCTCTTTTGTTGGATCTAAATGATCATGTTAAGTAGATCTTAGTCTAAAATTAGACTAACGTATCCTTAACAAATGGTTAAGTTGACCTCAGTCTAAAATTAGACTAACGTGTCCTTAACAAATGGTTAAGTTGACCTCAGTCTAAAATTAGACTAACGTGTCCTTAACAAACTGTTAAGTTGATCTTAGTCTAAAATTAGACTAATGTATCCTTAACGAATGTTTAAGTTGATCTTAGTCTCAAATGAGACTAACGTATCCTTAAACCCAACCCCAAACCCAAATCTAAGAAGATACGGATTTGGACTAATCCACGCCCTACGGGCGACAACATAAATTAGTCTCCGTATACAATCCACGGGCAACCAAAAACAAAATAAACACACACGACACGAAGTGACCATCTGGAGAAGGAGAAAGTGGTTACCGCGATGCGGTAGCGTAATTAACTGCAGGGGCTTGCGCCTGCAGGGAAGAGCGTCCCCACAATCAAAAACCCCTTAACGAGGGGGAATCTGACGAAGTCTGCTACATCGGCCGAATCCATTTAAACTTTCGATATATGGTGTCATAAATCAACTTGGCATTTTCGGAGAGGTGGATGGATAGAACCAATTACCATCTGCCCCTAAATTCAGGCAAGACGTTTGTCTTCCCGGTTTTCGGCGGAGAACAAGGGGGAATCTGACGAAGTCTGCTATATCGGCCGCATCCGTTTAAACCTTCGATACGTGGTGTCATAAATCAACTTGGCATCTTCGGAGAGGTGGACGGATAGCACCTATTAGCATCTGCCCCCAAATTCAGGCAAGACATTTGTCTTCCCGGTTTTCGGCGGTGAACACCGGGAGAGACGAAACCCCTCCTATCGCTCATTGCCTCCATGTGATTCGGAATTGTACCCAAAAGCCACCGTTTTGCACGTTCTCATGAACGTGGTAAGGTGAAATCAAAGCACGGTGGGAATCGCACAAGACTCTATGACGATCTCGGGTCTACAGACTAACCTGTACCAGTGTCACCAGAGAACTGCTATCTGACGATAGGTATAATACCATCTAGGAGTTCTCGGCGAGTCTATTCAGTGTACCCAGTCTCCACTAAGCACCCGTACACTATCTTTGATGTCAAACACCAATGGATGTGGGATCACCCATCGCCCATCATATGGGTCAAGAGGCGTATACGCTAGTCTATTCTGGAGTATCGATGCCCTGTCTCGATACACCCTCGACTAGGAACAATTATAGGATGTACTTTTGGACTACCCTGGCCCCACTAGTATGATCTACATCATAGTCCTAGTAGTCAAGTACATATCCTAAGGGCTTTATCAACATGTGAGAGCAAGACAGTAATACAATACAAATCAACATGTTAAGACAAAGAGTAACCAGATAGCATACTATCATATCGAGCAAAAAAGTCCTCTCTATATATATCCAAGCATCCACTATAATATGCATTATATGTACAACAATGGCCTCCAGGGCATATACATAACTAACGATGTGTGTGTATTTGTATATGTATATATACATACGCATTCCGCTCACCTTAGAAGCTTGTTGAAGAGTGTGGATGGGTGAGTCATTAGGGTGACTCACACATTCACCCACACTTTACCACATTTGAGAACAAAAGAGAAAGAGAAGAATTATGGTAGGATGGGAATTTATTCTTCACTCATTCCTTTCTTCTCTCTTCTTTTGATGTTAAGCTTTCAAAAAAGTGAAATGAAAAATTGGCAAAAAGAGAAAAATTGAGATTTTCACTACTACATCAATCTCATCATCTTTTCTTAGCAAGCTAAGTTAGTGAGTTGCTTCACTTGATATTGGATGTGAATCTAAAACTTGAATTGGATTCTGTCAGGTGAATCATCTTCGACGAGGAAGATCGATGTGCAAGCTTGTTCCCGACGACTTCGGAGTCAAGCTAGAGTCTATGGAGTGGTGTAGAAGTCTTCCGCAATTGCGCGGACACGCTACAAAGGTAGCTAACCCCATAACCTTGTATGTTATGATATTAGTTTAGTGTTTAGAATCGATGCTGGGGTTTTGGTCGCTAGTGTTTGCATAAAAAGTTTTGTTTTCGCTTCCGCTTTCGCTGCGAATCTTGCGACGTGAGCACTAGGGTCCTAATAGTGGTATCAGAGCCATTCCAAATACTGTAACTAGCTATAGGTGATGCCATAGATTCAAAACTGAAATTTTAACTATATCGAGTTTCTGATTAACAAGTTTCTGTCATTTTTCAGAATGGTCTCAAAAAATTTTAAACTGTTGCAGAAGACTAGTATTTGAGCAAGAAAGCATGGCACGAAACCCGAGGATCTCAGTCAAAAATTTGGCCGCCTATTTATTCTTTTTGGCCCCTTTTTACGTCCCAAAATTTGAATTAGGTCTCTGGGTTTTTGTGGTGGCTTGAAAATTGGGAAACTTGATTTGTGGTATACTTCTTTTTGCCCCAGATTTCAGTTAAGGTTATCTTTGTATTTGGGCAAGTTCGGAAAAAATTTCGGCCAAAACTAATGCATCATTTATGATCCGTAGTTTTGTTTTTGTGTTAAACGTCGTCTAATTGCTATATGTTCGATTAGACGGAGTTGCACACTGGTTATTTGTTATGTTGGTTTGGATATATATATCTTGTCATGGTTTAACCGGATTGTCGTGAATGGATAGCTTATCGTGTGACTTGCTTGTACGGTTTTGACATTTGTATTCGTTTATTCAGGATGAGGAACCGGATTGTGGCCATCATTACCGCTTAATGTATATTATTTTATTTGGACACGTCTAGGTTGAGGTCGTTGTCTCCATTGTATATATTTCATTATTTATACTAGGATACCCCGCAACGGAGTACCCGGGCAGCCAGATTCAAGAATGCAGAGGGTGTCCATCTCATGGAGTTGAGACCCGGGCCATTTTATTCTCGGATTGGCGGGTTGCTCGCCGCACTTATAGAGGTATAACTGTGACCCACAGAGCAGTGCTCAAATTACCGGATTCTAAGAAGTGTCGGGTGGCCCACTAATGACATTGAGTGCGGGTTGCCTCATTTCTAAACTTGGTGGGTAGCTTGCCGTGCTTGTAGGGTTCTTGGTTCGAGATTGTACGGTCTATCCACACGACCGGGGAATGTTGGTTTTAGTTTGCGGCTCAAACGAAACACGGGCTAGTAGCTTATCCTCTATTCCATCTTGTTTCTTGTTTATCGCATGCCTGTGATATTTATTATTTGCATGTGATAATGATGTATATATATTAGATGCGTTTATATGTTTTGCATCCGCGCTAACCCTGTTCCCGCCCTACCGTAAATTAAGTAACCTTACAGTGAAGACCCGGGACCCCGTGACGAATGCGGATGGTATATAAAAGCATATTATTTTGGTTGTTTCTGTTGTGGTTAGAAACTAAGTTTGATGGGATCACATTATAGATTTAATATAAGGAAAACAATCCTAAATGATGTCGGAACCAATTTTTAAAACTACTCGGTTTTCTTCAAAACCATTTGTTTTAAAAGCGGAGCCTAAACCACTCCTTTTCAAAATCACTCAAGTTCTTTCAACGATATCAAATTCATTACGCTAAAGGTTTTTTCGCCAAAAACCGGCCGTAACCCTCTGTCATTTCTTACGAGTAGTACTTAATATTCATGATATGTATATTGATTGTGTCAAGACGTAGTGTACGATAGCTAAGTGATACTTGTTTGTAATATGTGATGTGATTGGTAGGACAATCGTGTAACTATTTTGGCTGTGTAAAGGGTTATGCGGGTGGGTTTAATGCAATCAAGATAATGACGGGTTGAACTTGATTAGGACCCTTTGATATGTTGACTATGTCAAGGTCACTGGGGTCGTAGGGGTAAAAACCATATCGGGAGTTTCAAATATAAGGGAAACTTACTAAGTATGCGCATACCTTCTGGAGAGTGATGATTTTGGTTGGTTTCTGTTGGGTCCCGATTCCTACTGATAAGTAGAAATTACTCCTGGAAGATTTTCACTTCACAACTAGCTAACCCATTAGATGTCTAGAAATGTGTTAACGAGGTTATGCTTCTGAGGAAACGGGGTTATTTAATTAGGTCCGTGCGAAAGTACGGAGAGCCTCCCTCGGAATACCAACACTTTTCTGGCTGAACAGTTAGCGAATTTATGGGACGTACATGATCCCGAATAGTTCTCCTTTTAGAGTTTGAAGGAGAATTCGATGAAATAGTAGGAGCCATAAAGTGATTAACCAATCTAATCTTGATAGAGTGCACGCTGAGTGTTTTTTCTCTCTATCTGATTTGCGACTATGACTGGCCTTAAACTAAAACTCGTAAACCAAGACAACCGAACATTTTTACAAACTTTGGATTTAGATTGTCATGATTCATGACAAATTCGTATATATCTCTGTCACTCTTACTTTACCATTTGCCTTCTTCAGAACATTTTGTATCACTATGGAGATCTATATTACTTAGAATGACCATCTCGTATAGTTACATACGAACTCGAAGAAATTTATTTCAGTCCGAATATAGCCACAGGTTCTGAAGAAATTGAGTTATAGTATTCGATTACCTCCACTCCTTTGCCTTCTCTCTAAGTTGAGAGCTCCTTGTATTAGGAGAGTGCACCAGTTACGCTTGTTGGACAATCTTTTTTCAAACTTTAGGCTAGTGCTGAAGATAGGGAAGGAAGAAAACCAACTAGGCTAAGTATGGTGTACAGAAAGTAAGATATAGAGACATATAAAAAGATTTATGAGAGCAAGGGAAATTGCAACTACTGTCGTAAATCTGGGCATTGGAAAAGGCATTACTAAGAATACCCGACTACCCCTTAGAAAATTATAATGTTTCACTTTTACATTTATAGTTTTATTTGAAAAATGTTTTTCCGAATTAATTCTGATTTTAGGGTATGTATATACCGGATTGGAATCTCACATCTGTATGTCGTTACAGATGCTGAGAAGGAGTAAAATATTGGAAAATAGGTGATTTGATTCTCAATATCGGAATTCGTAGCAATTGGTGATATTGAACTAAATCGCCTTGTTTTGCCTTACGACAAATATTGGGTTTTGAATAACCGTTATGCACCAATTTTTAAAATAATATATTCGTATCTTTATTTTATAAAGTGGGATATGATTTTTTGAAAATTATGTTCTAAACATTTACCTTTATCAATTAAAGATAAGGTACGGTGCATTAAATAACGGTATAGACGTTCTTAACCAAAATACAGTTCTCAATTTACAAACACACGGAATTTGAGTTGGTATACTCTTGAGACTTGGACATCATAATGTATGTTTCCTGGTGTCCTTTAGGACAAAAGGAATGGTACTCTTCGTTCCGTTTTATCTATGATTTCTCTGGCTTTAGACACGCATTTGTTGAAATGTAAAGTCTAAAGATTTTGAGAAGTTCATAAGTATATGAATAAAGTAGAGAACCAGATGATGGAAGTATCAAGATTCTTCGAAGTAATCGAAGATATAGATAGTTATGCTAGGTATTCCGTCATAATAATAATGAGAATATTGTTTCTCTTACAAATTACTCATCCATGGGTGCGCTCCTTGATGAGTAATGTTGTATGGAATTTTTCCATTTGATGATATGCACTGGAAATAGCTGCATACCTTTTGAATCTGGTTCTATCAAAATTAGTGTCTTTGATTTTATATAGACATAGAATGGTAGCAATCTTATGGTTAAGATATAGAGTTATCCGGTTTTTGTTTAAAAGCATAATCCAAACGAACTCAAGGCACGTTTCAGTAATGACAGTTTGTGGGTTATCCCAAGTTTTCGCAAGGGTTTAACTTCTACCATTTGCAACATCAATAGTTGCATTGTTCTTAACTAGCCACCTTTATATAAAAGGACTTCTTTGCAAAAGAATTTAAGGGGGTATGGTAGAACTGGAAATGATTTCAGAACCACAAACTATTACTGAAAATTTAGTAGAACCTAAGATCTCAATTGGATTCAACAAACCATAACCACTCCGCCGATTTTAGTAGCTAATCTCAGCCACCCGAGAAGTATTTCGGTTTTCTCGTAGATGGTGACAGGATGGTTTGCATCATGGTTATGATGGCCCTACTAGTTATCATCTGGCCATTGGGAAGTGGTGACTTCTGGATGATGGCCAGAAACCATATATCCAAGTTGGACTCCATGCATTTCAGCAAATTATAGAATCTGTCGGTGCTCCTAAAGGTGTAAAACTCATTAGGAACAAGTAGATCTTTCGAGATCAGTGCAGGTAGAAAGGTAATAACCTAATAAGGCTAGACTTGTAATAAAGAGTTTTCATCAAATATCCGTTGTGGATTGTGATGAAACTTTTCTTCAATATCTTTGCTGAAGTCCATACTGATATTACTTGTCACTGCTACTATTCATGACTACGAGATCTGGCAGGTGGATGACTATAATATCTTTTTAAATGAGAATTTAGAAGTGCACGTATATATGACTCTGCCAGAGGGTTGTTGTAGTCAGTAAGAGCAGCGGAAAGTGTGTAAGTTGCTTATGTCTATTCATAGACTAAAGCGGGTATAGCGAAGACGGGTCATCTGTTTTGATGTGAAAGTCAAGATGTTTAACTTCATCAAAAGAACAGATGAACCTAGTAAGAAAGTTGTAGGGAGTACTGTCCTGGGATTTGGATGATATACTCCTGATAGAAAGTGATATTCCTATACTACAATCGGTTAAACTGTGGTTGTCATAAAAGTTTCTCCATATAAGATTTGAATAATATATCAGGGATTCTGCTAACTAGATCTATGTCGTTATATCTAGATTTGGGAAGTGTCCAAATTTGGGTTTTGGACACCATTCTAAAGGATTTTAGAATGGATGACTCCTGACGTGGTGGTGTGTCTGCAAGTGATGGAGTCATCCTCTCTAAAGAGATGTCTTTTAGACCGATGAGGAGATGGACTCATATGAATGTCATACCAATTGCATTGCTAATTGGGTCAATCAAGCAATATCAAGTACCAGACCAGAAGTTACGTTTGCACTTAGTGTAGTAAGCAGATATTAATTATGAAGAAACAAAAGAAAGCGGTGAAGAACATATCAGGATGTTCTTAAGATGTGGTAATGCTTGCCTCCTTCAGGAGCCGATTACCAGTTCTAGTTTCTATGGTGACCTGGATGACATAGTGGTTGTCAGAGTTATAAGAATCTATTCCCTTCCGAATGACGGCGCGACAGGGACGTCTTGCCTGAGATTCGGGGCAGATGCTAATTGGTGCTATCCGTCTACCTCTCCGAAGATACCAAGTTGATTTATGGCACCGTATATCGAAGGTTTAAACGGATGCGTCCGATGTAGCAGACTTCGTCAGATTCCCCCTCGCTTGAGGGGTTTTTGATTGCGGGGACGCTCTTCCCTGCAAGCGTAAGCCCCTGCAGTTAATTACGCTACCGCATCGCGGTAACCACTTTCTTCTTCTCCAGATGGTCACTTCGTGTCGTGTGTGTTTATTTTGTGTTTAGTTGCCCGTGGATTGTATACGGAGACTGAGTTATGTCGTCGCCCGTAGGGCGTGGACTAATCCAAATCCGTATTATCTTAAATTTGGGTTTGGGGGTTTTGGGTTTAAGGATGCATTAGCCTCGTTTTGAGACTAAGATCAACTTAAACGTTTGTTAAGGATACGTTAGCCTGGTTTTTAGACTAAGATCAACTTAACGGGATCGTTTAGATCCAACAATAAAGCAATTAAGGGAGCCCTGTTGTTTAGTTTAGTGACGTTGCGGTCAATAGGACATTGCGGTCCAATATTAATTTTAAGACGTTGCGGTCAAGGTTAAGGACATCATAGTCCGTGGATTTAAGGACTCCACAGTCCGATGTTAGTTTTAAGACATCTCGGTCAAGGTTAAGGACGTCATAGTCCGTTGTTAGTTTTAAGACATTCCGGTCAAGGTTAAGGACATCATAGTCCATGGGTTTAAGGACCCCACAGTCCGATGTTAGTTTTAAGACATCCCGGTCAAGGTTAAGGACATCATAGTCCATGGGTTTAAGGACCCCACAGTCCGATGTTAGTTTTAAGACATCCCGATCAAGGTTAAGGACGTCATAGTCCATGGGTTTAAGGACCCCACAGTCCGATGTTAGTTTTAAGACATCACGGTCAAGGTTAAGGACGTCATAGTCTATGAGTTTAAGGACCCCACAGTCCGTGTCAATGTGTGGTTATCGGGACCCGTCACCTCTTTGAAGACGTTGAGGAATTACAACGCCAAGTTTCAAAGGAATGAAGAGATATACCCTTGAACCAAGGTAGATTAAACAGTCTTTGACCCAGTTTGGGACCGAGACCAATTAATTATGTTATGAGCCCATTGGCCCAGTTAAGTTTGGATTGAGGACTTATGGCCATCTTGGGCTAAGTCCAATCATGTTTGGAATATTGGCTTTCTGTTAGTCCATTGAAGGAGAGGCTTTGCCTCTAGAACTTAGCCAATTGGGCTGAAGCTAGTGTTAAACACTAAAGACCAACCAGTGTTGAACACTGGGAATGAGATTAACAAGTTAGTGTTTAACACTAAAAGATAGTTGGTGTTAAACACCAGCAACAGAGGCTTTCAAATTAGTGTTAAACACTAAAACAAATCAGTGTTAAACACTGGCAACAGAGATCTCAAATTGGTGTTAAACACTAAGATAATCAGTGTTAAACACTGGTGACAGAGATTTTAAATTGGTGTTAAACACTAAGAAATTTAATGTTAAACTCCGTTTAACAGAGATTTAATTTAGTGTTAAACACTAAGAAATTCAGTGTTAAACACTGCAAATAAAGTTCTTCAATTAGTATTGAACACTAAAGCAAATCAGTGTTAAACACCGGATTCAGAGGTTCCAATTTAGTGTTAAACACTAAGGCAAGAGGGGTCACGTGGTAGCACGTGAGGGCGCCCTCCCCTTTGGAGCTTTTTAGGGGTCACATGGTAGCACGTGACCCTGGCTCTTTGCACGTTTGTTTAAGAATTAAATTCTTCATAGGGTTAAACCCTAATAATTGACTTTAGAGGAATTAAATTCCTTCTTTCTTTTAAAGAATTATATTCTTAGATGGAGTTAAACCCCGGTTTCTTTTCTGTAGGAATTGAATTCCCATATATGTGAGGAATTAGGTTCTGTCATAGGGTGAAACCCTAATTTCTTCTTTCTTAAGGGAATTAAATTCCTGTTATTTTGACAGAATTAAGTTCTTAACTAGGGTTAAACCCTGGTTCTGTTCATTTTGAAGGAATTAAATTCCTACAACATAGGGTTAAACCCTAATTTTATTTCAAAGGAATTAAATTCCTATAATTCTATGAGAATTAAATTCTCAAACTTCCATTCCCTCTCTATGCATTGGATCTGCATGGCAGGATCTCAACCCAATGAGAATTAAATTCTCAATTCATGAGGAGATGTGCACTTTGCAGATCCTCTACTAAAGAGAGAACTAAGCTCTTCTTTTTAATATAAGAGTTAAACTCTTTTGAGAATTAAATTCTCTTTTTTCTTACCTAAGGTTTTCTTCTGCAGAAGATCAAATTCTTCCAAAGTCTCGAGGCTCTATATTTCTCTCTCCCTATGTCTCTCTCTCTGTCCCTGTGTCTCTGTATATCTCTTGGCTCCTATTTATAGGAGGAGGAGCAGAATCAATTAGTTTTAGTGAATCTTTCATTGAGAGATTTGATTTGTATTCATTAGAGATTTGATTTGCATTCATCATTCATTTGGACCTTTGGATTATTAGGTGAATTTTATTCACCATTGGATTTTTAATCCAAAGATATTCCTTTGTTATTTCGGTTAGATTTTAAGGGGAAATCTTTCCAAGTTCAAGATTTTTCCATAAATAGGTGATATTTAATCACCTTTAAATCTTTAATCCAATCGGTTCCAAATAATCATTCTCGTTTGGAAAGATTTGAATGCTTTTCAGAATTTAATTCTGTTAAATAGAGAGGCTTTGCAAGCCGGTCACGTGTGACCACGTGACCCTTGGTCATGTGTACGCATGTGACCCCCTGGAGCGAGCTTTCTTCTCCTTTCTGCGCTCTGTTTTCTAGCAGCTGTTCAACCGTCACGTGCCAACACGTGACCCCTGGTCACGTGTGAGCACGTGACCCTTTCTGGAGCCTTTTTTTTATTTAATCAAGGAGCTGAATCTGCCTTTGCCGCTGCTTTTAAATGTCACGTGCCAACACGTAACTGCTGGTTACGTGCTAGCACGTGATGCCTTCTTCGTAAGCTTTCCTGATTTTAAATCATGAAACAAATGCCCCCACAGCGTTGTTCTCGTGTGTCTGCACGTGAGTGTAACACTGTCACTTTTTGTGACCGTTGGATTCCTCTAGGGATTTGGGGAGATGAAGCGTCTCCATCACATCCTATAAATGCCCATGTCCCTTCAGAAGAGCCTCCACTTTGCTCATTTTCTTCCTTTGAGAACTTTTTCTGAGAATTTAATTCTCTTCTTCCAGAGCTTAGTTCTCTGCCTTGAAACCCTTTTCAGAGTTCAACTCTATTCAAAAGACCCATTTTCCTTCAGGTAATAGTCTTGGATGAACGATGAACTCTCACATTCCCCTGGATTTTAAATCCAACACAAGGGTTTTTACCCTTTTTGAATATGAACCCATTTTTTCTTCAAGCTTTTCAACCAAAGTATGAAACCATTTAACCTTCAACAATAGATCTCTTAGGGTTTAGATGATGATCCATGGAGTTTAACTCCGTTCACAGAAAAAACGTTTCTGGGAATTTAATTCCCTTTTCTTAATGAGGAATTTAATTCCTATGAAGAACTGAGTTCTTCCCATGGAGGCTTCTCAGGGTCTCCTTGCCCTAGGTTGTCCTTCTGTAATCAATCAATGAAGAAGAAGCTTGCAATGATGTCTTCTGTGGGAATTTAATTCCCTTGATCCCGTTTGATTTGTTGTAGAGTCCAAGGTAGATTTGTCTTCTAGGGGATGTGCAGGGCCACTTGAAACCCACTTCCTATTTAATGAGGATATCCCCTTTGTCTTATTACAACTGCTTAGTCTCATTATTAATGAGCCGTCATCCTTATTTTGTGGGGCCCATGTGTTTTGTAGCCAATGGCCCCATAAAAAGAGTCTGTTGTTGCTTTCTTCAACTTGTCTTCATGTTCATGCATGTATATATATTGCTGGCTTTGCTTTTGACAGTCTTCTTTTACTCGATTTCAGGTGCGATGGTTTCTGTTCCGTGTTTTCCCTTTACTCGTTCGGAGGCCGCTTTTCCTCAATCACCATCTGACGAGGAAGCGATGGCGATGATCCGGGCTCATGACCCGAACTGCACCAGTTTACTTCTATGGGGAACCTGGTACAGTCATATCATCCGAGGTCGCCGGAGTTTCCTCTGCGAAATGACGACAGAGCCTACTTTCCCGTTCTTGCCGATGGACCCTCTGAGGACGGTTTTTGCTGTGGAGATGCCCAACTGGACTCCAACGGGACGACTTGAGCCTTCAACAACAGGTATCCCGAACCATCCGATCCCAGCCATAGATATTCTGGGGCGGCGTATTTGTCAGGGTGAGGCCCACCCGTGGGGGCAAATTTATAAGATAGGGCTCACTCCTCGACACCCTACGGGCTACCTTCTCTAGGCTCGCTACATCCTTTCTGCCCATCGTGCGCGGCTGCAGAAGGTCGGGCTTTACCAGGCGATATATGCGTCGCTTTTTCACTACCAATCTCCGCATGTCTGGTGGGTTAAGGCGTTCTTGAACCAATAGAATCTCCCCACCAACACTTTTATTTTAGGAGATCGCGAGGTCTCGATCTCTCTGGCAGAATTTTATGAAATCTCGGGATTGCCAATCAGGGGTACACTGTATGAGGAGTTGCTACCTCCCGACGAGTACGTCTTTGAGCCTGAGCCTACACCGGTTGACGGCTTGTCTGCCGAGAACGCTGTCCGCCACAAGCGTCCCAGCTTGATCAAGGCGCTAGGTATCTTTGACCGATTGTTCACCGAATCTGAAGAGCAGGGCGTTACTTTTAAGAGCTTCATTGCCTGCTTCCTTCGCAAGGACGTCCTGTCAAAGACAGCTCCGAAGTTCGCAAACATCAAAGATCCCTTTGGGTTTGGTCCGAAGAAGCTACCGACCACTGAATTTGATCTACCACAGTACTACATCCCCATTATGTCGCCGATGTCTTTTGAATCCATTGCAGCTCCCGGCATGGATGAGGAGACGTTCTTCGTGGGGGTTTTCAGTGTCTGGCTCAGTTGGTTTGTCATCCCCATGCATCGCCGCATTATGAGGGCATCGGTTATCTACCCGGCTCATTGTATCGCTGAGGGGACGCGGTTGGCCATCGGCATCCCGGCGTTGGCGCATCTTTATCACGGGTTGGGCACTGCAGCTAATACCGCCAGCCCTGGCGTAGATGTGGTGAATTTTTCGCTTCACTACTTTACGTCCTGGATCGAAATGCACGTCTTGGGTGCCTTCACTATGCATCAAAGGCCCGCATTTTACGACGCTTATACCTTCCCAAGGCTTATGCGATTGGTGGATGCTTCTGCCGCTGACCCGACTCAATTCGGGGCTATTCGGGCGTTGATTTCTCCTCACGCTACTGCTGGCGGGCTGGTTTTTAATGATCGGGTCTTATCTTCTCCCTCAGGTCCAGTTCAACAACTCTGGGACCGATCAAAGGACAACGTACCTTCTTTGAGGCCCCGAGAGGCCGCGCACTTGTATGCAATTAGACCAGGCTATTTGGTATTTCGTCAGGACAGTGCAGCTCTTTTCATGCGGTACAACCCGCATCGCTTCGTCCGGCAGCTTGGATATGACCAGGGCGTTCCTTTCGAGGCTTTCATAATTGCGCCAGTCCCTTCACTCGATGCCGTTCGCGATGCCGCTCACCATTTCGTGAGGTTGAACACCGTGTCCCACTTCATGGTCCCTGAAGCTGAGTACATGCCCCGGTGCGTGGGCTCGTTTACGGGTTGGTATCTCCATCGAGTCAACCCAATTATTCTTGAGGAAAGAAGAGTGCTTCTTGGTCATGGTGCCCCTACTCAGGTTCCGGCCCCGGGAGCTATGCTGCGACCGCGCGTTCCGGCACCGCGCTCATTCCGGGGGAGTCGGGGTAGATCTTACTCCAACAGCTGGTATGCCCCTGGGTTCCCATACGCTGGGTAGACGGGCCCCAGTAGTAGCATCACCGCCTGCGGCAGCACTGCCCCCCGTGGCATCGACAATGGCGGTGTCATCCTCGGTTGTGGCACCGAGTGAGAGTAATAGGGATGAGGGTGTCGAGGGCGATGTGGGTCGGCGCCGCCCTAAGGCTCCGCGGGGGAGGAAGCGGTCATCCTCGACGACCGGCACTGGGTCCAAGCGGCGAAGGAAAGTGGCCACCAATGCGCTCGATTCTTTGGCGGAGTCTGAGCCTATTCTTGAAGACGAACCATTGGCCTTGCAAGAGTCAGACGCTGGACTTCTTTTCCCGAGTTCGGCCGATGAGGAAGCCGCACAGTTGGACGAGTCCATACGGCGTTCCAAAGACGCGTCTCAAAATGCCAGTGTTCCGAAGAAGCCCTATCCCGCTGTAATCTTTTACGAAGACCCTTCGTGGATTCGGCGGCGGTTTATCGGTCCTTTGGAGGAATGGAGGGAAAGGGCTCTGAAGCAGGCCGCTTCAGAAGACGCAGCGGACGCACTTTCTTTGTGGACCGGCGGCCATGAGTCTACTCTTGAGCCCCGGCGAGCACGCCTCCTTGAGAAGGAGCAGCGGCTTGAAGAAGCCATATTGAAGGCTTCTTTGCGCATCGGTATGTTGTTGTTCTTTTTTTGTAGCTTTTCAGATTATTCACGCCTGTATATGTGTATCCTTATTCTTATTTGAATTGTGCAGAATCTTTGATGCTGGGGGAGCTCCTTACGGGCTCATTGAAGCTAAAGCCTGCCGAAATTCCCGATGAAGCATTGCTCGATGTGGAGGGGGCTGATGAGGCTGCTCCTCTTATGGTAGAGCCTTCAGTAGCGGTTCTTGATCGGGGAGTGCTTGCCCCTTTGGGGGAGGCTCCTTTGGAGGTTACCGTTCCAACGGCTCTTCCCGAAGGCGGCCCAGAGGCTGAGATGCTCCCTTTGTTAGAGCTTGCGGTTCCGGCAGAGGCTATCGAAGCCGCTATTCCCCTGACTCAGAACGGGAGGAGTGTTGAAGGTAACCCTCTGCATTTTAAATTAGCAACCCTTCCATGGTCTGAACTCTTTTTTCTTTCCCAGAATTGCGCGGTTTGGCGGCTTTTATCGCTGATTTGTCGCCTCGACAATCATTTCAGCGTTTATTGGAGATGGCAGCTCCGCAAGCGATCTCCCCTCAGTGCATTGTCCTTTCCTCTGGGCAGGGTTAGCGTCATTCGCCATTTTTTTTTTGCGAAATGACGTTGATGTCTCTTATAGTTTTGGAAGCTGACGATGAGGTTGAGGTCGTTGAAGGGCCAGGGGAACCTTCAGCTCCTATTTGCATGACTGTCGGTAAGCGACATTTCATCATACTCTCATTCGTTCTTTGCTTAAGAATTTTACTGACATCTTTCAAATTTGAACAGCCCTGCCAGTCTCCACGGCGTTGGAATCGCGCATCGTGATGCCGCCCGGCCCTTATGCTTTGCAGGCTTCAGAACGCTTGGCCCAATTAAGCCTTGTCTCCTTATCATCTTTGATTGAGGAGCTCCGTGCTGGCAGCGCGACCACAGCTGAAGCGTTTGCCTCCGAAGCTAACGGTTCTTTTCCTTTTCTTGCCACCTACCATAGCGAAGAGGTGGTGCGAGTCTGGGTGGAGTTCTGTCGGCAGGTGGAGCCTCGCTTGCATGCCCTTGAATGTTCTCGCCTTTCCTCGGAAGCCGTGGCTGCAAAAGCGGAGTTGCGGGGTCTGATAGCACGGTGCGCGGCAAATATGACGTCATGCGAGAAGAGGCTTGGCCGCAAATTCTCGGAGAGGGAGCTAGCTTCCAAGGCGCTGAGCGAGCTTCACGCTACTCTTACCGCCAAGGCCAACAAAGCATATGAACTCTGGCGAGTGCTTCAGGAGTCCGTAAAAGAGGTGGTGGCTCTTGATAAAGCTGCCACGTTCACTCGCGAAAGGGTCGAAGCCCATAAGGCCACCGAGAAAGAGCTTGAAGGTCGGCTTGCTTCGTATCAGGCCCAGCAGGCTCAGGCGGAGGCTCGTTTTCTGGAGATCTTGAATCATGAAGCCGTGACTCAGCAACAGAAAGATGAGCTGGTAAAATTGCTACATCGCCCGCCGGCTTGAAGACTTGTATCTTTTCCTTTCTTTTCTGTTTTTGTACATACTCATGAATGAGAGTATCTTCTTTTTGTTCTTTTATGAATTGTACTTTGTATCCATTTTGGTTTATGAATAAAAGATACATTTTTCTTCTCAATGGTGTGTCTCTTTCATTGAATGTGTTTTGCGGACAATTTATCTTGATCTCCTTGCAGGGCAGCGATGGCTTAGGATTCAGGGTTAAGGTCTGCTTCCTAAGACTTTTGCGCTTTATGAGCCACGAGGGTCTCATAAAGAGTTTTTTTCCCTACAGGTCGAGAGGATCCCATAGGTGTAAGTTCTTCTTAAGAATCGTCAGGATTCTTAAGCGGGTTTTCCCTTGAGAGTCATAAGGATCTCACAAGAGAGTTTTCTTCCTTACAGGTCGTGAGGACCTGCAAGTGCTGGATGTGGTCGCCCTTATCCGTGTTTCACAGGGTCAGGGGTTGCTCAAAGTATCATAGTTTAAAAACGTTGCGGTCAAGGTTAAGGACGTCATAGTCCATGGATTTAAGGACTCCACAGTCCGATGTTAGTTTTAAGACATCACGGTCAAGGTTAAGGACGTCATAGTCCGTGGATTTAAGGACCCCACAGTCCGATGTTAGTTTTAAGACATCACGGTCAAGGTTAAGGACGTCATAGTCCATGGATTTAAGGACCCCACAATCCGATGTTAGTTTTAAGACATCACGGTCAAGGTTAAGGATGTCATAGTCCGTGGATTTAAGGACCCCACAGTCCGATGTTAGTTTTAAGACATCACGGTCAAGATTAAGGACGTCATAGTCCGTGGATTTAAGGACCCCACAGTCCGATGTTAGTTTTAAGACATCACGGTCAAGGTTAAGGACATCATAGTCCATAGATTTAAGGACTCCACAGTCCGATGTGTGGTTGCGGGGACCCGTCACCTCTTTGAAGACGTTGAGGAATTACAACGCCGGGTATCAAAGGAGTGAAGAGATGTACCCCTAAACCAAAGTGGAATCAATACAGAATCAGGGTGGTTGATTGTTAGTTTTAAGACATTACGGTCGAGGTTAAGGACATCATAGTCCGTGGATTTTAAGGACTCCACAGTCCGGTGTTTGCTCTGGATGCTTCACACGGGTTCACTGCCGTGCTTGGCGAGGACCAGGCTCCGCTCTGGGCGTTTTCCGCGGGGTCAAAGAGTGACATTATCCGCGTTCCACGTGACCAGGAATTTTGCACTAGATGCTTCACACGGGTCACTGCCGTGCTCGGCGAGGACTAGGCTCCGCTCTGGATGCTTCACACGGGTTCACTGCCGTGCTCTGCGAGGACCAGGATCCGCTCTGGACATTTTCCACGGGGTCAAAGAGTGACGTTATCCGCATTCCACGTAACCAGGAATTTTGCACTAGATGCTTCACACGAGTTCACTGCCGTGTTCGGCGAGGACTAGGCTCCGCTCTGGATGCTTCACACGGGTTCACTGCCGTGCTCTGCGAGGACCAGGATCCGCTCTGGACGTTTTCCACGGGGTCAAAGAGTGACGTTATCCGCGTTCCACGTAACCAGGAATTTTGCACTAGATGCTTCACACGGGTTCACTGCCGTGTTCGGCGAGGACTAGGCTCCGCTCTGGATGCTTCACACGGGTTCACTGCCGTGCTCTGCGAGGACCAGGATCCGCTCTGGACATTTTCCACGGGGTCAAAGAGTGACGTTATCCGCGTTCCACGTAACCAGGAATTTTGCACTAGATGCTTCACACGGGTTCACTGCCGTGTTCGGCGAGGACTAGGCTTCGCTCTGGATGCTTCACACGGGTTCACTGACGTGCTCTGCGAGGACCAGGATCCGCTCTAGACGTTTTCCACGGGGTCAAAGAGTGACGTTATCCGCGTTCCACATAACCAGGAATTTTGCACTAGATGCTTCACACGGGTTCACTGCCGTGCTCTGCGAGGACCAGGATCCGCTCTGGATGCTTCATACAGGTTCACTGCCGTGCTCTGCGAGGACCAAGATCCGCTCTGGACGTTTTCCACGGGGTCAAAGAGTGACGTTATCCGCATTCCACGTAACCAGGAATTTTGTTGATTGTATTCGCATTTCACGGAATTAGGATTTGACTTTTCGGTGATCAGGATATCGCCGAGCCATGGAACTGGGAGTTGCCGCTGTTCCATTTCGCTTGAAGTTGTGTTCGTTGTTACGAGACGAGTGCTGAGATGATCTCTAAGTCATTCGCAGCCCGTCGAGATTTTGGCTTCTTCTTATGATGAGACCTGGGGGAGGAGTATGGTCACTTCTTTGTTTACGCCCTTGGATTGTATACAGGGTGTGATGTAACATCACCTGTAGGGCATAAATTAAAACTTTTTTTATATTTTATTTCTTTTTCCGCGATGCTCTATCATTTCAGCTTTTATATCGCGGAGGTCGCGATTGCCCTATCATTTCGGCTATTTTTCGCAGTGCCCAATCATTTCGGCTATTTATTTCATTTTTACTCGCTGCTTTTTATTGCGAGTTGCCCCATCATTTTGGCTATTTTGCGTGCATACATTTTTACTTGCTGCTTTTTATTGCAAGTTGCCCCATCATTTCGGCTATCTCGTATGCACGTGCGGCCTACTGGCTTTTCGCCATAAACCTGAAATTAGACACCGATTTCGGCATCAGCACCGCTACAACTGGGATATGACCAGGAGCGAATCATCATCTGCCTCTGTCGATATTGAAGAAAGGTGGCTTAGCAAACAGGGTTAGGGTCCTGTCGACTAAGGCTTTTGACTTTATGAGCCGTAAGGGTCTCACGAAGGTATTTCTCCCTACAAGTCGTGAGGATCTCGTAGGTGTATTTTCTCCTTAGGAATCGTGAGGATTCCTAAGTGTATGTTCCTCTGTAATTCGTAAGGATCTTACAAGAGGGCTTTCTCCTTATAAGTCGAGAGGACTTATAAGGGTTGTTCACCATATGGACATACCCCTAGTCACGGGTGGGACTTTGCTGGGGAAATGTTTATTCGCGCCCGTGGATTGTATACAAAGGTCAATATGAGCTGCTTGTAGGGCATTGTCGAAGGTTATGGGGGATTTTGCTTAAGCACAGGTTTAGGTCTCTGTAACTTAAGACTTTCAAGTCTTATGAGCCGTGAGGGTCCCATAAGAGAGTTCTCCTTGCGAGTCGTGAGGATCTCGCGAGTGTATTTTCTCCTTAGGAGTCGTGAGGATCCCTGAGTGTGTTGCTCCCTTCTGAGTCGTAAGGATCTCACGCGGGTGGTTTCTCCTTACAAGGTCGTGAGGACCCTGCAAGTGTCCTTTAACGAGGTTGCGCCCTTTCGGGTTTTCACAAACACTCGCCGGTAGTCCTGCTGTTTTTACTCATGGAGCCCTTTCGGGTTTTCATCCGTGCCCATTTTGCTTATGGACATACCTGTTAGTGTATATGCCCTAGAGGCCATTACTGTATCATACTAGTATGTATATTACTTGATGGAAGCTTAGGATATTCACAGTTGTATATACAATCTTGCTCGAAATGGTAGTATGCTACTTGGTTTGTCTCTACTTTAATATGTGCATGTGTTTCTTTTAGCATATCGCTTATATACATATTAGTAGAGCCCGTAGGATCTTTGCTTGAATACCAGCGTTGTGATGGCGCTCACACTCGTGGGGGCTGGGTAATCCATAAGCA
Source organism: Agapanthus africanus (assembly GCA_030015575.1). Lineage (NCBI taxonomy): Eukaryota > Viridiplantae > Streptophyta > Magnoliopsida > Asparagales > Amaryllidaceae > Agapanthus > Agapanthus africanus. Next base: position 355,108,318 of record CM057351.1, read on the forward strand.
CATCCTTATACAGGTCCCTAGTCGTTGGACTATCGAGACAGGGCATCGATACTCCGGAGTAGACTAGCGTATGCGCTTCTCATCCCAGCATGGAAGACGGTCTGTCCCACAGCCGTCAGTACGTCGTACTTGAGATAGTATGCGGGTGCTCGTTAGGTTACGAGTACACTGGACAGAACTCATCGGGAACTATTGGTTGGTATTATACCTATCGTCGGTTATCAGTTCCCAGGTGACATGAGTACAGCTTAGTCCGCTGACTTGACACTGTCACTTCGCCTCGAGTGTGTTCCCACTGCACTTTGATTACTACCTTACCACGGCTCAAAGGAGTCGTGCAAACAGGTAGTTTTTGGGTGCAGTCCCGAAGCACTTGGAGGCAGTGACGGTTAGACAGGATTCGTCTCTCCCGGTATTGGGGGTTGACATCGCGCTGTGTCCAGGAGAGCCATTACACAAGTAGTCCCTGGCCAGGGCAAGCGAGATATACTGGTAGGTTTCCAGTGTTATCTCAGGGTGTTCTGGGCTACACTCCGACACGACTTGCACCGCTATTAGGGGACTGACGTTTACCGCCCTCCTAGGCATGCCATGCGATGTATCAGACGAACAGACCGGACTGTACGGAGACTGTCACATACAGGCTCAGTAGGAGTTCAGATGGGGTCACCTCGTCAGTCTTCTTATCAGCATCTACCTTGGGACCGTTACGTACAGCTAGTGCCGCTTGCGGTCTGTGGTTAAACCCACTGCAGCGTAGTGTCGAGTCTTTAGAGTCCCACACAGAGAGCTATTCGCCTTTAGGCAAAATGAGTAGAGGTCGCATGGTTTTGCAACAGGGTTCGTTCACATCCGCGCACTTGTGCAGGTTTGCTGTCCGGACAGCTTATACTAGCGGGCTTTGGTTTAAGCCAGATCCTAGTATATGATTTGGGATTGGTTTTATCTCTTTGTATTCATGTTCCTCGGATCACGAATACGGGTGCGTATGCACAGTTGATTGAGACAGAAGGAGAGGGCTTTGATTAGGGTTAATGACCATTGTTATTTAATTAACCCTAATGCTTATGTGTGTATTATGATTAATTGATATTAGTTATATATAATTGTGCATGGTTAGGGTTGTTGACCATTTGACTATCTTGACTGGTTGACCTAGGTTGACACTTTGACCATCATCATTCCATATAAAAGATACTCTTTGATCCTTACAATTTGCATTAAATATGAAATGATAATGGTCATGTCTTGATTAAGCCACGACAATTATCTTGCTAATTATCAATTTACTTAATTCACACATGTATGTGAGAATTGTTCTATTATTCTCTCATTCTATCATATTGATTCTCTCTCCTCCTCTTCCTCTCCCTCAAGCTCTCCCCTCTCATGTGTTGAGAAATACTTGAGTTTGAGATAAACCTCTCCAAAGTAATCTCTACTCTCATCTAAGGTTCTAGGATTAGCACTTCTAGCACTTTAGTTATTTCTAGCTTGAAGTTGAAGCCAAAGGTTGAGGCTCTCGGGTGGATCCTTCTTCGACTCGAGAAGGCGACAAGGTGATCTCTTTCTTCCACTCCAAGGAGCAAGGAGAGAAGGACATAAAGCCCAAGGTATAACCTTTCTTCCATGTAGCTAATTTCTAGTTAGCTTTTAGTTAGTTTTTGTTTAGCAAAGATCCTCCTTTAGCTAGTCCATGTTGCCTAGTTCGATAAAAATCCGTTTTTTATTCCGTTTTCCGCCTCCCCGCAAGCACCGGGGTGGGCAACGTGGACTTACAGTGGTATCAGAGCCTAACTAAACATAAACTAGCTAGGTAGTAAAGTGTATGGAAGTTTGATCGGAAAAATCGCAAAACCAAAACATCAAAACCCTAACTTTCTGTTGATTTTTTTTCTGCTTAAAAAATAAAAAATCATACTTCTAAAATCGGCTCAGAGTTTTTTAAAGAAGCACACCAAAAACGGTCCAGTGAACAGTTCAAAGCGCGGCGGTTCCGCGGCAAAAGCATGCCTATTGCCGCGGAACCGCGGCCGTTTTTTTGACTCCGTTCTGGACCGAGTTTGGTACAGTATTCTTCTGTTAAGGTTTTGGGATTTTTAAGATGGTTTATTTGTGCCCAGATTTTCCAGAAAAGAAATTTGTATTTGGGGGCTTATAAATCTGTATTTTTGATCGAACTTCACTATACTTTGATTAATGGATTATATCTGTGATGTTTATATGTATTGAACATCGGCTAATCGCTATACGTCGATTAGTGGGGGTTATACATATCTGTGATCTGTGTTTGTTGATGGTATGTGTATATGAATGCGTTAGATTGTCGCGGGTGAATAGCCGGGGGTTTTGTGAGACGAGAGTTTTCTTTTCTTTCAATTCATGTAATATGTAAATTGATGTAATATTATTTGTATGGACGCACAACCGGATCGGGGTTGTAGCCGTCATTGTATAATTCTTTTTACTGTTTTTACTCCTAGGATAGACCCATGGAGGGGGTGCACCAACTACCGGGTATCTCGAAGTGCCGAGTGGCCTACTCACGGTGTTGAGGGAGGTTGCTTCGCTTCGGGTACTTGGCGGGTAGTTTGCCGCACCCGTAGGGGTCTTAGGTGGGGTATTGGCTATTCACCGCGACCGTGTAATCCGCTTTTCGTTGCAGGCTCGAACGGATTGCGGATTCCTAGTATATCCAATGTATTCATCTGTGATCTGTAATGTCTATCATTGCTATATATCTATATACTATAACTATTTAGGCGTTGCTTATGTTTTACAGCCGCACTAGCCCAGCCCCCGCTCTGTTGTTAGTTAAGTAACCTAACGGGTGATGACGGGGCCCCATGGCGAATGCGAATGGCATAAGCGTACGTCATATTTTGGTTGTTTTCTGCAAGGGTAGGATTAAATGATGGGACGCATTAAAAGAACTAATGCAAGAAAATAAACCAAGTAAAAATCGATTGGAACACTTTGAAAACCACTCGGTTCTTTTCAAAACTAAACTTTTAAACGCGGAGCTTGAACCACTCCTTTTAAAAGCTTTCTCGTTCCATCGATTATATCAAGTTCACTACGTTCACGGTTTCGCCAAAACCATTCGTAGCCCTCCGTCATTCCACATGAATGGTCAAAAAGTATTCAAGCTATGTATTTTGGCCAAAATCAAGGCATAGTGATTGGTAGCTATTGGGTATTCATGTGCAGCATAGATAGATGCGTTGGTTTGGGGCAGTCGTGCTGCCATTTTGGCCAAAGTCAAGGGTAGGTACGGGTGGGTCCAAATTAACCAGGAGAATGACGGGTAGAACTTGACATGTGACTTATGATATTTTGGCCAAAGTCAAGGTCATAAGAGCATGGGGCAAAAATCCACATCGGGAGTTTCATAAGTACTGAAACTTGCTAGCGCTGCATACCATTTGGAGTGTGATGATTCTGGTAGGATTCCTTCGGTTTTATCAAGCGATGATATTTGGATCTCGATCCTACTGTGAGTATATGCTACACCTCGGGAAAACTCTCACTTAACGATCAATGCTATAAACCTAGTAGGTGTCTAGAAAGGTGTTAGCCGGGCTACGCCCACAGGGAAAAATGGTTACTTAATTAAGGAACTTCGCGAAAGCGTTGGAAAACCTCCCTCGAAGTACCGACACTGGCCTAGCTGAACGGTTAAGCAAGTATTGTACGGTGAGATTGATCCCGACTAATTCTTTCTTTATGGTTTGAGAAGGGATTCGAGAGACAGTGGGAGTCATCCTGTTTAGACAAACTAAAAACCACTCTAAACTTGCAAGAGCATCATGCTAAAGTGTTTCTTTTCTCTCTCCTAATTGCAGCGACCATTCAACATGACCGGACTTAAGTTATTACTAGATAAAAACATACTGACAGGGCTAAACTACAAAGATTGGCTCAGGAATGTCAAGATGGCAATCACTTACGACAAGTTGGGGTATGTCCTCACAACCAAAGCTCCCCCTGTCCCAGGTCCCACCTCCAGCGTCGCGGATAAAGAAATCCGTAAGACATGGGAGATCGATTGCGCGAAGGCCAAATGCCTCGTGCTTGCCTCGATGAACAACGAACATCGGAGGAGGCACAAGAATATGGACCTAGAGTCCATATTTCTTCATACAAAAGAACTGTATGGAGAGCAGTCTCGTATCGCCAGATACGAAGTATCGAAGAAGCTATTTTCGGCAAGATTGGCCGTCGGATCATCGGTAGCGGAACACGTGCTTAAGATGATTGGCTACATAGAGGAGCTCGCGGACCATGGGACCACGTTGGAGAATGAACTCTATACGGACTTGATTCTCCAGTCCCTTCCTTCCACTTATGCCCAGTTCATCCTAAACTTCAACATGCAAGGAAAGGAGGTTGAACTTTCCGAGCTTCTGAACATGTTGAGGACTGCTGAGGGCACCTTACAAAAAGATAGGGAGACATCCACTTTGTTTGTAGGAGGATCTTCCTCTTCTAGGTCCAAGGCGAAAGCCAAGGGAAAGAAGAAGAAAGCCCCCGCCAAACCAAGGGGCGGTGTCAGTAAAGTGGATACGAAGGGAAAGGGAAAGGCAACAAAGGTAGCGGGAAAGCTGGTGGGGAAGGAAGAATGCTTCTACTGTCACAAAAGTGGACACTGGAAACAGGATTGCAAGGCTTAGAAGGCCAGAACCCAGGATCTGAAGCGAGTTGCGGCTTCAGCTTCAGGTGTGTATGTTATTGAAAACTGTCTATCAATAAACTCTACATCCTGGGTATTGGATACCGGATCAGGATCTCATATCTGTAATTCTTTGCAGGCGTTGAGAAAGCGTAGAGTTTTGAAGGCAAGTGACATGACCCTCAGAGTTGCAAACGGAGCTAGCATGGATGCTGAGGCCGTGGGGGACTATCACCTAGGATTGTCAGATGGACACTTTTTGGTTTTACGTAGTTGTTATTTTGTACCAAATGCAACCTGTAATATCATTTCTGTATCTTTATTATCCAAAGAAGGTTATGAATTTGCATTTGTAAGTAATGTAGTGAACATTCACCTTAATCAAGTTTTGATTGGGTCAGGTACATTAAACAACGGTATATACGTATTGAACCAACCACAGATTTTCAATGTCCAGAATACACACAAAAGAAAGTCTCCAGAAATCAATAAAACTTTCTTATGGCATTGTAAACTGGGTCACATCAATGAGAGAAGGTTGACTAAGTTACATACAGAAAGATATTTGGATCCGTTCGAATATCAATCGTATGCAACTTGTCAATCCTGTCTCAAAGGAAAGATGACAAAGACTCCGTTCACTGGACACGGAGTAAGAGCGAGCGAGCTCTTGGGACTCATACACAGCGACGTGTGCGGTCCAATGTCTACGCATCCACGAAGCGGTTATTCTTACTTCATTACTTTTACGGATGACTTTTCAAGGTACGGATATGTCTTCTTAATGAAACATAAATCCGAGGCCTTTGAAAAATTCCAGGAATATAAGAATGAAGTAGAAAAACAAACAGGCAAAAGTATCAAGGCACTGAGATCTGATCGAGGTGGTGAATACTTGAGTGTCAAGTTCCTGGGTTACTTAAAAGAGAATGGAATTCTCTCTCAGCTTACTCCTCCATACACTCCGCAACATAATGGTGTATCGGAGAGACGGAACCGAACCCTATTGGATATGGTACGGTCCATGATGAGTAACGCTGAGTTGCCGCGATCGTTCTGGGGATATGCGCTAGAATCAGCTGCATACCTTTTGAACCGAGTTCCAACTAAGACTGTGCCTACTACACCATATCAGATGTGGTGTGAGAAGAGACCCTATCTTAATCACATTAAGACATGGGGATGTCCAGCTTTTGTAAAAAAGCAGCATGCGGACAAGCTCGAGGCACGCTCAGTACAGTGCAAGTTTGTGGGATATCCAAAGAACTCCAAGGGATATTTCTTCTATTGCGAAGAGGAACAAAAGAATTTTGTTTCTCGCCATGCCCACTTTCTAGAACACCGGTTCTTAGAAAAAGAAATAAGTGGGAGCGCAATAGAACTGGAAGAAATTCCAGAACCACTAGCTATTACTGAAAGCTTAGTAGAACCAGAGCGTTCGAAAGATCAGGACATTCCCACGCCACTCCGCAGGAGTAGTAGGCAATCTCATCCGCCCGAGAGATACTACGGTTTTCTTATAGACGGGGATAGAGAGGATTGCATCATAAATTGTGATGAGCCTACTAGCTTCCAGCAAGCCATTCAGAGCGTTGACTCGGTAAAATGGCTGGATGCAATGCGGACCGAAATGGGGTCCATGTACACCAACAAAGTATGGACGTTGGACATTGCTCCAGATGGGGTAAAACCCGTAGGATACAAGTGGATCTTCAAAAGGAAGATTGGTGTAGATAAACAGGTTGAGACCTATAAAGCTAGACTGGTTGCAAAGGGTTTTCGTCAGAGACCTGGTTTGGACTATGACGAAACCTTTTCTCCAGTGGCTATGCTGAAATCCATTCGGATCCTTCTTGCCATTGCTGCCTTCCACGATTATGAGATTTGGCAGATGGACGTAAAGATCGCTTTTCTGAATGGAAATTTAGAGGGGTGTGTCTATATGGACCAGCCAGAGGGTTTCATTCAGAGTGGGAGCAGCGGAAAGGTGTGCAAGTTGCTTAAGTCCATTTATGGACTAAAGCAGGCATCGCGGAGTTGGAACATCTGTTTTGATGAGACGGTCAAGAAATTTGGCTTTATCAAAAATCCAGATGAACCATGCATCTATTGTAGATTTGTAGCGAGAACTGTAGTATTCCTCGTTTTATATGTGGATGACATTCTCTTAATAGGAAATGATATTCCTATGCTACAATCTGTCAAGGGGTTCTTGCCACACAGGTTCTCCATGAAAGACCTAGGTGATGCCTCATACATTCTGGGGATCCGGATCTACCGTGATAGATCCAAGAAGATTTTAAGACTCTCACAGTCCAGGTACATCGACACCATACTGAAAAGATTCAGTATGGAAGATTCCAAACGCGGTAATCTACCGGCTTGTCACGGGATCACCCTCTCCAAAGAGATGTCTTCCAAGACTGATTTGGAGAGGGATCGCATGTCTATTATACCCTACGCTTCTGCGGTAGGCTCTATAATGTATGCGATGTTGTGTACCAGACCAGATGTGGCTTATGCACTGAGTGTGGTAAGCAGGTATCAGTCAAACCCTGGGGAGAAATATTGGATAGCGGTAAAGAACATTCTCAAGTACCTGAGAAGGACTAAGGAGATGTTCTTGGTGTATGGCGAAAAAGACCTCCAGGTTGAGGCCTTTGCTGACTCCAGCTTCCAGAATGACAAGGATGATTCCAAGTCCATGTCGGGTTTTGTCTTTACCCTCAATGGAGGGGCGGAGTGTTGGAAGAGCTCCAAACAGGAAACCGTTGCGGACTCGACTATGGAAGCGGAATACATCGCTGCATCTGATGCCGCAAAAGAAGCTGTCTGGATGAGCAAGTTCTTTAAAGAACTTCAGATGGTTCCATCCATTGTTGACCCAATACCTCTGTATTGCGACAACAACGGGGCTATAGCTTTAGCGAAGGAACCCAGGTCCCATCAGAAATCCAGACACATCTTGAGGCGGTATCACCTGATCAGGGAGATCGTGGATCGCCAGGAGATCGAGGTTCGGAGGGTTGCTTCAGAAGATAACACTGCTGATCCATTCACGAAGGCCTTACCCAAGACTCAGTTCGAGCGGCTGATCGAGATGATAGGTCTTCGATATGCCAGTACATGGACTTAGTGCAAGTGGGAGATTGTTAGTGTATATGCCATAGAGGCCATTACTGTATCATACTAGTATGTATATTACTTGATGGAAGCTTGGGATATTCCCAGTTGTATATACAATCTTGCTCGAAATGGTAGTATGCTACTTGGTTTGTCTCTACTTTAATATGTGCATGTGTTTCTTTTAGCATATCGCTTATATACATATTAGTAGAGCCCTTAGGATCTTTGCTTGATTACCAGCGTTGTGATGGCGCTCACACTCGTGGGGGCAGGGTAATCCATAAGCACATCCTTATACAGGTCCCTAGTCGTTGGACTATCGAGACAGGGCATCGATACTCCGGAGTAGACTAGCGTATGCGCTTCTCATCCCAGCAAGGGAGACGGTCTGTCCCACAGCCGTCAGTACGTCGTACTTGAGATAGTATGCGGGTGCTCGTTAGGTTACGAGTACACTGGACAGGACTCGTCGGGAACTGTTGGTTGGTATTATACCTATCGTCAGTTATCAGTTCCCAGGTGACATGAGTACAGCTTAGTCCGCTGACTTGACACCGTCACTTCGCTTCAAGTGTGTTCCCACTGCACTTTGATTACTACCCTACCACGGCTCAAAGGAGTCGTGCAAACAGGTAGTTTTAGGGTGCAGTCCCGAAGCACTTGGAGGCAGTGACGGTTAGACAGGATTCGTCTCTCCCGGTATTGGGGGTTGACATCGCGCTGTGTCCAGGAGAGCCATTACACAAGTAGTCCCTGGCCAAGGCAAGCGAGATATACTGGTAGGTTTCCAGTGTTATCTCAGGGTGTTCTGGGCTACACTCCGACACGACTTGTACCGCTATTAGGGGACTGACGTTTACCGCCCCCTAGGCCCGCCATGCGATGTATCAGACGAACAGACCGGACTGTACGGAGACTGTCACATACAGGCTCAGTAGGAGTTCAGATGGGGTCACCTCGTCAGTCTTCTTATCGGCATCTACCTGGGGACCGTTACGTACAGCTAGTGCCGCTTGCGGTCTGTGGTTAAACCCACTGCCAGCGTAGTGTCGAGTCTTTAGAGTCCCACACAGAGAGCTATTCGCCTTTAGGCAAAATGAGTAGAGGTCGCATGGTTTTGCGATAGGGTTCGTTCACATCCGCGCACTTGTGCACGTTTGCTGTCCGGACAGCTTATACTAGCGGGCTTTGGTTTAAGCCAGATCCTAGTATATGATTTGGGATTGGTTTTATCTCTTTGTATTCGTGTTCCTCGGATCACGAATACGGGTGCGTATGCACAGTTGATTGAGACAGAGGGAGAGGGCTTTGATTAGGGTTAATGACCATTGTCATTTTATTAACCCTAATGCTTATGTATGTATTATGATTAATTGATATTAGTTAAATATAATTGTGCATGGTTAGGGTTGTTGACCAGTTGACTATCTTGACTGGTTGACCTAGGTTGACACTTTGACCATCATCATTCCATATAAAAGATGCTCTTTGATCCTTGCAATTTGCATTAAATATGAAATGATAATGGTCATGTCTTGATTAAGTCATGACAATTATCTTGCTAATTATCAATTTAATTAATTCACACATATATGTGAGAATGGTTCTATTATTCTCTCATTCTATCATATTGATTCTCTCTCCTCCTCTTCCTCTCCCTCAAGCTCTCCCCTCTCATGTGTTGAGAAACACTTGAGCTTGAGATAAACCTCTCCAAAGTAATCTCTACTCTCATCTAAGGTTCTAGGATTAGCACTTCTAGCACTTTAGTTACTTCTAGCTTGAAGTTGAAGCCAAAGGTTGAGGCTCTCGGGTGGATCCTTCTTCGACCCAAGAAGGCGATAAGGTGATCTCTTTCTTCCACTCCAAGGAGCAAGGAGAGAAGGACATAAAGCCCAAGGTATAACCTTTCTTCCATGTAGCTAATTTCTAGTTAGCTTTTAGTTAGTTTTTGTTTAGCAAAGATCCTCCTTTAGCTAGTCCATGTTGCCTAGTTCGATAAAAATCCGTTTTTTATTCCGTTTTCCGCCTCCCCGCAAGCACCGGGGTGGGCAACATAGACTTACAATACCTTTGTTATTTATCTTTTTTTTCTCTTTTTTTTTACGAGATCGCGCCCTTTCGGGTTTTCACGAACACTCGCTGGTAGTCCTGCTGTTTTTACTCACGGTGCCCTTTCGGGTTTTCATCCGTGCCCATTTTGCTTATGAACATACCGTTTTTTTTTGTTTTTTTTTTAATTTTTTTTTTTATAAATTTTTTTTATTAATCTTATCAGCCTAAGGATGCTACGGTAGTAGTTTTAAGGACGTTTCGGTCCGTCATTAGTTTAAGGACGTTCCGGTCCGACGTTAGTTTAAGGACGTTTCGGTCCGATGTTAGTTTAAGGTCGTTTCGGTCCGTCGTTAGTTTAAGGACGTCTCGTTCCGTCGTTAGTTTAAGAACGTTTCGGTCCGTCGTTAGTTTAAGGACGTTTCGGTCCGTCATGGAGAGGGCCGGCTACTACTTATAGAGCTTGAGCTTAGGAAGATAGCGAGCGGACATAGTCGTCGTCATCTATCATTGACCTAGGCTGTGGCTCATTAAGCGTAGTATTTTTTTAGGAAGCGGCCGTTTATTGGCCTGAAAGGACTTTCGCCGTGCATATCCATGAGTAGATAGGCTCCACCCTGGTAGACCTTGTCTATGATGTACGGGCCTTCATAGTTTGGCTCGAACTTTCCCCGCTTGGCGCGATTGGGGATCATAGGCCTTTTGACCACTAACACGAGTTCGCCTTAGCGGAATGTCCTCGGCCTGGTCGATCCTTCATACGAGCGCGTCATTTTCGTTTTGTAAGCCTCCAGATTTTGTTGTGCTATAAGCCGGGTTTCATCAAGGGCATCAAGCTCCTCAAGCCGAAGGTGAGCATTTTCTTCGTTTGTCAACTCATGTTGGACTGCCATTCGTAGAGAAGGTAGCTCTATCTCGAGGGGGAGTACTGCTTCCGTACCGAATACCAATGCGTATGGCATCGCGCTCGTGGCCGTCTTGAACATAGTTCGATACGCCCAAAGAGCTTCTTGCAGTCTCTCATGCCAGTCTTTCTTATTTCGGGACACCGTCTTCTTCATGATCTTTGTCAAGGTCTTGTTGAAGGCCTCAGCTAGACCGTTAGCCCGGGGATTATAAACTGAGGAATATCTCCAGTCTATATTGTGTTGTTGCACGAAGCGGCTGATCTTGTGGCTTCTGTAGGCTGGCCCGTTATCAGAGATGATTCATCTTGGCGTTCTAAACCGATAAATGACGTGCGTCTTGAAAAGGTGGAGGATATCCTCCGTCTTCACTTCCCTCAACGGTACTGCTTCTGCCCATTTGGAGAAGTAATCAGTCGTCGTCAAGATGAAACGATGTCCCCTGGACGATGCCGGTTCGATGGGGCCAACTATGTCAGTTCCCCACATTTCTAATGGCCAGCTAGCCACCGTTGGATGTAGTGGATTCAGATGCTGGTGGATGAAATCCCCATAGATTTGGCATGAGTGGCATTGCTTCGCATATTTGAGGCAGTCCTGGATCATCGTCGGTCAGTAGTAACCCATCTGTTTAATTTTTAACTTCATCTTCGGGCCTGCTTGATGAGAACCACAGATTCCGTAATGAACTTCCTGAACGACTCTTTCTGCTTCGTCAAGTCCTAAGCACATCAGCCATAGAGAATCAAATGATCTTTTGTATAGAGTATCGTTGACGAAAGCGAAAGATAGAGCTCGTTTCATGAGCTGATGTCTTAAGGACGCTTCTTCGGGCATTCGGTGGGACTTAAAGTAGTCTATGAAGACTTCCCTCCAGTCCTCGGCCTTCTCACGGTCTTTTATTTGTAGGGCCGTCTGCTCAGTCGGCCCCTTTTCTTCGGATAATTCCGGAGATAGTTCTGCTGGGGCGAGCACTCGACGGCTTTGTACCACGATTCTGACGTCATCGAGGTTCTCGTCAGCTAGTTCTTTAGTGAGCTTAGCTAACGCGTCCGCTTTGCTATTTTCCGCGCGTGGTATGCTTTCTAAAGTGTAGGAGGGAATTTGGGTCAACAGTTGTTGCACCTTTTCACCGTACTTCACCAACTCCGGTTTGCACGTTTGGTAGTTGCCGTTTACTTGACTAACGACCAGTTGAGAATCCCCGTATATGAGGAGGTTTTCAATTCCCATGTCAATGGCGATCTCGAGGCCTGCTATCAAAGCTTCGTATTCAGCTTCGTTATTCGTCCTCGGCTCCGTTAAGGAGAAAGCGAAGCGCATTATCCCTCCCTGTGGAGTTACGAAGATGAGGCCTGCCCCCGATTTGATCATTGGGGTACTTTGTTTGCGCTTCTTTATGGAGGACGCTCCATCGAAATAAAGTTCCCATCGGGTATCACCATCGTCGATCGCGTCAAACGCATGGTCGTCCGGCAAATCGCAATTTAGAGGAGAACCGGCAGGTATTGGATGCTCAGCAAGGAAGTCGGCGATGGCTTGGCCTTTCACTGCCTTAAGAGGCTGATAGGTTATTGAAAACTCCATCAAGAGCAGGGCCCATTTAGCGAGTCTCCCTGTCAATATGGCCTTTGACATTAGATATTTTAGGGGGTCCACCTTTGATATAAGACGGACTTCATGTGCCAATGCATAGTGCCGGAGTTTTGTTATCTTAAAGATTAACGCCAGGCAATGTTTTTCGATAGGGGAGTAATTTCTTTCTGCCCCCAAAAGAACTCGGCTTAAATAGTAGAGCGCTCTCTCCTTTCCTTGGCCGTTTTATTGTGCCCATAATGCGCCTAAGGAATTCTTAAGGGCTATTGTATAAAGAATAAGGGGCTTTCCCTTGACTAGAGCAGCTAACACCGGCGGGTTCTGCAGGTACTGCTTGATCTCATCTAGCGCGCTCTGGCATTTTTGGTCCCAGACGAACGGGGTTCCTTTCTTCATCAGGTGGCTGTAAGGACGGCACTTGCCTGACAGGTTGGCGATAAACCGCCGGACGTACGCGAGCTTCCCTTGGAGAGACCGCAATTGTTTGAGATTTCTCGGCGGTGGCATCTCCATGATCGCCTTGATCTTAGATGGATCTATTTCGATACCTCGGTGTCGGATGATGAATCCCAGAAATTTACCCGAGGAGACTCTGAACGCGCATTTGAGGGGATTCATCTTCAAATTATATTGCCGAAGGCATTGAAATACGGTCCTCAGATGCTCTAAATGCTCTTCATATGACATGCTCTTTACTACGAAGTCGTCGATATAGCACTGGACGATTTCATGTATGAGATCATCGAAGATTTTTGTCATGGCCCTTTGATAGGTAGCACCGGCGTTCTTTAAACCGAAGGGCATAACTTTGTAGCAGAATATACCCAAAGGAGTCCGGAAAGCGGTGTGCTTCTGATCTTCGGGATGCATCTTTATCTGATTGTACCCTAATGAACAATCCATAAAGGAGAAAACCTCATGAGTGGACGTATTGTCTATCATTAGTTCGGTGACCGGCACTGGGAAATCGTCTTTCGGGCAGGCTTTATTGAGATCTCGGAAGTCCACACATATGCGTACTGTCCCATTTTTCTTCATCACCAGGACGATGTTGGCGACCCAGTCAGGATACTGTACTTCCTGGATAAACCCAGAATCGCTCAGCTTCTTAACTTCGGCGTTAATGCTCATCTCAAGCTCGAGCCGCATCCTTCTTGGCGCCTGTTTGACCAGCTTGATATCCGGGGATATTGCTAATTTATGCACAGCAATCTCTGGATCTAATCACGGCATTTCGGAATAGTTCCATGCGAAGCAGTCTCTGTGCTGTAGAAGCACGTCCTTTAACGTAGCCACCCTTTCTTCAGACAGCAGCTCGCTGACGAATGTCGGTCGCGGATCATCTGCCGACCCCAACTCAATCTTCTTGAGGTTATCTGCAGTAGTATGTATGCCATCTTCTAGTTCTTTCGGAGCTGGTGGAAATTCTGAGATCACCTCGTCATTGCTGTTCTCAAAGCACCAGGGAAGGTCATCCATGTTCTCGGGCTCTTCTTTTAATATTGTTATCATGTGACAAGTGCGAATCCGCTTCCAAGACCGATGTGGATCTGGTTCTGCTCTTATGGCTTTGGGTTCGTGCTTTTGTGGCGGCGTTACCTTCCAGCTGCTGGATAAAGCAAATCTGCCATGCTAGTACTGGTCTTCGACCCAGTTCTTGAAGGTAAAACAGTCTTCGAGGGGGTGTCCTATGGCTCGGTGATAAGAGCAATAGCCCGGATGAGAAACTTTGTTAGCTTTCTTAGGGTGCTTAGACTCTGGAAGTGCGATCATTTGATGTTTTATAGCGAGCTCGAGTAACTTCTTCATCTTGTCTCGAGGGAAGGAATACGCTCGACTCATTTTCTTCATGAGGGACAAATCCGGACCGCGCAATGCCCGATCACATGACTCTCTAATCCTGCGTCGTTGTTGTCGACTCCTTTTTCCGCTTCTTGACTTACTTCTGCCTCTGCGTCGGGCCTTTTGCACAACGGGTTGACAGGGAGGAGCATCTTCGTCTTTTGCAGTCTGTTGAAACAGACGTTGCATCCTGGCCCTCTCATAGATGGCTATCTCGCGATTATGGTCTTCCCGAGCTTTCTGACCCACTTTCCTGATAAGCTTTTCCATTCGTTCTTCAAACGACGGACTCGGCACTTCGCTCGCGGGATCCAGTTTTGACGAGGGGTTAGCATCTCTCGACAGGGCGTCCTCTTCCTCATCGAAGTTATATATGACGTAGCTACCGTGGACTCGTCCCCGTTCCCCGGATCTCGCATATCCAAGCCCGAGCGTTTCCATTCTCCCGTTGGGCAATTTGCGCTGAGTTCCAGGGACATCCCAAATCCTGTCGTAGAATCGAGCTTGTCGAACAGTCTGTTTTAAGGGTACCCCTTGGCGCTTCAATAGCCTCTTTAGTCCGTTTGTGTAATATCTGGGCAAACGGATGGGTTGGAGCCTGTCGAGTGTAGAATCCGCGCCATGCCAGATCTCTTTCTCTACTCTCGTTTTCGAGGATCGATAGAATAGGATCACCTTCTCACCCTTTCGCCTAGGAGGGACGTTAAACGTCTGCAGGTCCTGCACATTGTAAGCTTGAAGCGTATCGAGATCCTTGTAGTGTTCCCGCGGCACCATGGTGATTTGCAAACTCTGATCATCGCCAGGGGATGCTTGTATTGACGGCCGATTAGAGAACACGGCATTAACCTCATCTTCCGAGTCAGTTCCGAAGATCAACATAGGGGCGGACGGTCCCGAGTTGTTGTGTCGGGACGGACCAGCGTAAACTATCTCTTCTTCTTCTTCGGTATCGCTCCCGAAAACAGGGATGGTGGCGGCGGCTTTGTCCTCCGGCTTGCGACACCTTTCTGTATCCTCGAAATCTAGCAAAAAGTACTTTGCATCTTCGTACTTGCGGACTTCGTTCACGGAAAATGGGTTCAGCTCACCTGTTACGGTATACTCGAAACCATCCTTAAAGTACTTCATACACTGATGCTGTGTAGAAGGGATGATGTTGTACTCGTGTAACCAAGGGCGACCGAGCAAGGCGTTGTAGCAGGTCTTGGCGTCAATGACGTGAAACTTGATGTCCATGACAAGCAGCCCGAAGCGTAGTGTTAATATCACAGATCCGAGAGTCCGTGATGACTGGGAGTCGAAACCGGAGATGGTAATTTTGTCACGAGCGAGGTGCTGCACGCTCATGCAGATTTCCTTCAACACCCGAACATTAAGGAGATTGACGGAGGATCCATTATCCACGAGGATCTTGCCTATCTTGATATTGTGGCAATATCCGAAGACGTATAGGGGACGGTTGTGGTCGCACGTCCCGAGGAGAAGGTCTTCGTCACCGAAAGTGACATCGGCCGTGTGCACTTCCTCCAATTCATCCTTCATATTTTCTTCAGCCAGGAAAGCTTAGAACTGCTCGGGTTCTTGTAACGCCTTGATTAATGAATCTCGCGCTTCTTTTGATAATAGGAGGGCATCGAGAATGCTGAGCTGAGAAGGTAGCTTCCTTAGGTGCGCTAGGATGTTGTAGTCCACCTTACCCTTCCTGGGAGGGTCCTTGGCAGTCAGCTCTTTCATGACTTGGTCATCTAAGGCGATATCCTCAGTGACCTTTTCCTTACCCTTATCTTTTCTATTCGCGGGCCCGAGATTCTTTTCCGGGAGCGTGCGATTACGCAGCTGAATGTTTTCGCAGGCCTCTGGTTCTTCCCCTTTCCCTAAAAAGGATTCTTTAAAGAGAGGGCCCAGAGCCATTTCTTCATCAGAGTCGCTCCCAAAGGTGAGAACTTGCGATCCTCCGGCGTCGACCATGTAACAGTTGCCGGTAGTTCTTTTGTGCCTGTCGGTGGTACTTCTTTGTTCTCGGTGAGTTTTGCGTTTCATGCGCTTAAAATGTTGTCGGTGAGCAACATATCCCTACCACCACATCTTAAAAGCGTCGCACTCTTCAGTGGGGTGCGAAATCTTCCGATGATATGCGCAATAATTAGGGTGCCTCTCCGCCCCATCGAACGTGTTTTCTTCTGAGGGTGGCAGCTTCATTCCCATCGACATGGCTTTGGCAAACCATTTCCTCGTCTTGAATATATTTTTATCCACATCGGGTGTCTTTTGATCTGGTGGGAGTGCTTTGACTCTTTCGTTTAGCCTCTTGCGTTTCGCTCCTTCCGATGCAGCCTTCTCACGCTCCTGATCGGCTTTACTTTTCAAACGAATCTCGTCTAGAAAGGCGTCGATCATTTCATCTGTTGGCCATACAAGTCCTGGCTCAAGCTGTGCCCCTAGTTTCTCAGTGCCAGGAATTTTCTCATCGTCCGTAGGCGAGTGGGAAATCACATGACAACCCGCTACATATCCCTCGGACTCATCCGACGAGCTTTCTCCACCATCTTCCTCTTGAAAGGCGTGATCGAGGAACTCTTGCAGTGTGACAGGAGTCCGCGCCTTTTGATTGTACTCCTCCAGCGCGTCAATCTGTTTTTGCAAATCCGTGCGCTTGTCTCCAGGCTTCACGAGCTTTTTGGATTTCTTCTTCTTTTTCTTCAAAGATTTTGACGGTTGGGCGTGAGTACTTGGGCCATCACCACCGCTCTTTGTAGTTGGACGTGGCTTCAGCATCCCTCCGATAATTTGAGGTTCAAGCGGGTTCTTCCATTCGACCGCCGGGCACGCGTGAAGATCACTCAGCATCCTTTTAGTTTTAGCTGATAGCACGACCTCCCATGGAGCTTCTTCAATAAAGGAACAAGTTGCCCCCGGTATATCTGCTTTCTTGGGAGTATGCGGCTTTGGCGGGTTCACCTTCCACTTTTCGGACAGCGCAAACTTTCCCTGGAGGTATTGATCCGTAATCCATCCTTTGAAGATGAAGCAATCCTCAATCGGATGGCTTACCGTTTGATGGTACGGGAAATAATTGGGGTTATTCACCTCAGTGGGTTGCGGCGGCCGCCTCGAGTTTGGCAAGTTGATAAGCTTGTTGCGTATTGCCAGCTCAAATAGCCTCTTTATCTTATCCCGCGGGAATGAGTAGGGGCGTTTCATTTTCTCGTTGTAATACCGCCGTCTTTCTTCCAGCTGATCCGCCAGCTTTGGGGCACTGGGTTGCTGCTGTGCGTTCGCAACGAAGGTTGCCTTCCCTTTACCCTTGTCATTCCGAGGTTCTGGCTTCGGGAGAGGCGGTCTGTGACCCATCTGGTCTATCTGGGCCAACTTGTCGATCAGAGCCTGGAATGTGGTTGGTTTAAAGAACATCATGAACTGTGAGATGGTTGCATGAGGATCTAGTGTACCCACGAACATGCCCACCGCGGGCGCTTCCTCAATGCGTTGTTCGCATTTCGACCACAAATTTCGCCAGCGTATAGCGTACTGCACCCACGTTTCGCCTGGTTTCACCCTAGCATTAATTAATGCTGTTATCGGAGTGCGTTCGCTGGCGCTTGCGAATCGCTGAGTAAATAGCAATTCCATTTCAGCGAACGTCTTGATGGAATCGTTCGGGAGTTCTGAATACCATTCGAACGCCGTTTCTGATAAGCTGCCCACGAACTGGCGAAGCAACAGTTTATCGTCGCCACCAGTGTTGCCACAAAGTGCCCTGAACTGGGCCACATGCTGATGAGGATTGCCTGTCCCTTTATAGACATGGAATTTTGGTATTGTGTAGCCCGGCGGGTATTTGATCTGGTCATACCAGCTCGAATATGGTCTTCCTGTCCTGACAACTTGACCAGCTGCCTCAGCCGCCTGGTGAACGCGTATCTGTTGGGCTATGTATTCGTCTAGGTCAGCCTTAGAGATTGTCTCCTCCTTAGCCGTTGACAGAGCGGGTGGTGGATTTGACGTTTCTCCCCTGTCGTCTTCAAGAATGATTGGAGGATCTTCAGTAGAGGGTTCTTGTTGAATCATCATACCCACCATGTCCTGAAATAGAAGGGCCATTCGTTGTATATTGGCTGCTTGTTCAGCAGCCTCTTTATCCTTCTTCTCCAGTATCCTACGAAGGAATTCAGCGTCAGTTTCTTCCTCCTGGCGTTGATCGGATGGCGCTTCGGGGCTTTCTTTCGGCCCAGTAAGTGCGGCCATCGCGGTCATCATTTCTTGGAGCATCTGTTGTTGCTCCTGAGCTTTGGTCACCGACCGTGTGAGCGGTCTATGCCCTGTAAACGCACGGCTATCTTCCTTCCCCGACGCCATGTATACAGTATGGACCATTGTGCCCCCAGACTTAGAGTGTCTGGGCTCAGCGCCTTTAGCTCTCGTCGCCGGCCCGGGGATCTTCTCCGGCCTCCTCTTTTTATGAGCAGTGAAAGTTGAGGGGACCGTTGAGGTGGGCACCCAGACAGCTTTTCGTGGCTTAACGTGATGACTGACT
Source organism: Agapanthus africanus (assembly GCA_030015575.1). NCBI lineage: Eukaryota > Viridiplantae > Streptophyta > Magnoliopsida > Asparagales > Amaryllidaceae > Agapanthus > Agapanthus africanus. Next base: position 355,127,048 of record CM057351.1, read on the forward strand.
TCCTGTTGAATTTTCAGCTTCTTGTGCTGGCGGGAGAAATTTGGATTGATCACCGAGTCTTGGGTCTGCCGCCAGACTTTATAAATTTTGGAAGAAAGCCGTTGAGGAGATTGGGGCTGTTCTGGCTTTATTTCCGCGGCCTTTTTTAGTGGAGGGGAAGACCTCTTTTGCGCCGCGATAGGAGAATTCCTACGCACCTTATTCAGCATCTCAAAGCTGTTCTTAGTTGGAACAGCAGCATTAACTTCTGTCGTCGGGGCTGGAGGAGTTAGCCCAGAAGGAGAGTTGCCTCCGGCCTTCCTCAATCGGCGCCAGTAGCGACGTCGAGCGTGTCGTGCTGATGGAATCGGTTCGGTGAGGGCGATAGCCTCGTCTTGCCCCCTGTGTAGGTGGGGGTGGCTGCTGGTATCAGCCTGTTAAATACTGATGTCCTTGAGAAGCAGTATTCAATCGGTTGAAAACAGTCTTCTGAGCAGGGACAGGAACCGTAGCGGGAGCCCGAACCGTTAATCTTGTAAAGACTGACCCTTTGGTAGGAGAAGCCGCCTTGACGACTTCAGGAGCAGGGATGGTTATCCTCTTCGGAATGACCTTCTCTGGGATTGCAAGCTTCATTGTGGGCCCACAGGAATTTTGGCCCAGTCTGGCGAAGACCGAGGAGCTGGAGTTGGACGACCCGTTGAGAGGGGCCGCATTAGCTGTAAGTCGATCGAAGACCGACTTCTTAGGAGCTTCCGGTGTTGGCACAGGAGCGGTGAAGCTCATTAGCGGGAGCATGGTCCCGAAAAACAATCCTGTGGTGGCTTGAGTGACCTGTTCCACAGGCATTGTGAAGCGAAACAGCTTAGGGCCCGTAGGCTATACCTCCTGGCGAGGCGGAGCACCGGTTGCAGTTGCAGTTGGAGCATTTCGTACAAGTGGAGGCCATTGACTCTTTGCTTTCTGCAATAAGCAAAACGCCAAATCTTAGTACCTTGAAACCCAAGGGAAACCATTAGCGAGCCTTGTTTGGTTCGCGAACACGACACACGAAGTGTGGAGTGGAAAGAGGAAAAGGTCCCACCGGACGTGCCAGAATTTGTTCCCCTCCGAATGACGGCGTGACAGGGACGTCTTGCCTGAGATCGGGGTAGATGCTAATTGGTGCTATCCGTCTACCTCTCCGAAGATGCCAAGTTGATTTATGGCACCGTATATCGAAGGTTTAAACGGATGCGTCCGATGTAGCAGACTTCGTCAGATTCCCCCTCGCTTAAGGGTTTTTGATTGTGGGGACGCTCTTCCCTGCAGGCGCAAGCCCTGCAGTTAATTACGCTATCGCATCGCGGTAACCACTTTCTCCTTCTCCAGATGGTACTTCGTGTCGTGTGTGTTTATTTTGTGTTTAGTTGCCCGTGGATTGTATACGGAGACTGAGTTATGTCGTCACCCGTAGGGCGTGGACTAGTCCAAATCCGTATTATCTTAGATTTGGGTTTGGGGGTTTTGGGTTTAAGGATGCATTAGCCTCGTTTTGAGACTAAGATCAACTTAAACGTTTGTTAAGGATACGTTAGCCTGGTTTTTAGACTAAGATCAACTTAACGGTATTGTTTAGATCCAACAATAGAGCAATTAAGGGAGCCCTGTTGTTTAATTTAGTGACGTTGCGGTCAATAGGACATTGCGGTCCAATGTTAGTCTTAAGACGTTGCGGTCAAGGTTAAGGACATCATAGTCCGTGGATTTAAGGACTCCACAGTCCGATGTTAGTTTTAAGACATCTCGGTCAAGGTTAAGGACGTCATAATCCGTTGTTAGTTTTAAGACATTCCGGTCAAGGTTAAGGACATCATAGTCCATGGGTTTAAGGACCCCACAGTCCGATGTTAGTTTTAAGACATCCCGGTCAAGGTTAAGGACATCATAGTCCATGGATTTAAGGACCCCACAGTCCAATGTTAGTTTTAAGACATCCCGGTCAAGATTAAGGACGTCATGGTCCATGGGTTTAAGGACCCCACAGTCCGATGTTAGTTTTAAGACATCACGGTCAAGGTTAAGGACGTCATAGTCCATGAGTTTAAGGACCCCACAGTCCGTGTCAATGTGTAGTTATCGGGACCCGTCACCTCTTTGAAGACGTTGAGGAATTACAACGCCAAGTTTCAAAGGAATGAAGAGATGTACCCTTGAACCAAGGTAGATTAAACAGTCTTTGACCCAGTTTGGGACCGAGACCAATTAATTATGTTATGAGCCCATTGGCCCAGTTAAGTTTGGATTGAGGACTTATGGCCATCTTGGGCTAAGTCCAATCATGTTTGGAATATTGGCTTTCTGTTAGTCCATTGAAGGAGAGGCTTTGCCTCTAGAACTTAGCCAATTGGGCTGAAGCTAGTGTTAAACACTAAAGACCAACCAGTGTTGAACACTGGGAATGAGATTAACAAGTTAGTGTTTAACACTAAAAGATAGTTGGTGTTAAACACCGGCAACAGAGGCTTTCAAATTAGTGTTAAACACTAAAACAAATCAGTGTTAAACACTGGCAACAGAGATCTCAAATTGGTGTTAAACACTAAGATAATCAGTGTTAAACACTGGTGACAGAGATTTTAAATTGGTGTTAAACACTAAGAAATTTAATGTTAAACTCTGTTTAACAGAGATTTAATTTAGTGTTAAACACTAAGAAATTCAGTGTTAAACACTGCAAATAAAGTTCTTCAATTAGTGTTGAACACTAAGGCAAATCAGTGTTAAACACTGGATTCAGAGGCACCAATTTAGTGTTAAACACTAAGGCAAGAGGGGTCACGTGGTAGCACATGAGGGCGCCCTCCCCTTTGGAGCTTTTCAGGGGTCACGTGGTAGCACGTGACCCTGCCTCTTTGCACGTTTGTTTAAGAATTAAATTCTTCATAGGGTTAAACCCTAATAATTGACTTTAGAGGAATTAAATTCCTTCTTTCTTTTAAAGAATTATATTCTTAGATGGAGTTAAACCCCGGTTTCTTTTCTGTAGGAATTGAATTCCCATATATGTGAGGAATTAGGTTCTGTCATAGGGTGAAACCCTAATTTCTTCTTTCTTAAAGAAATTAAATTCCTGTTATTTTGACAGAATTAAGTTCTTAACTAGGGTTAAACCGTGGTTCTGTTCATTTTGAAGGAATTAAATTCCTACAACATAGGGTTAAACCCTAATTTTATTTCAAAGGAATTAAATTCCTATAATTCTATGAGAATTAAATTCTCAAACTTCCATTCCCTCTCTATGCTTTGGATCTGCATGGCAGGATCTCAACCCAATGAGAATTAAATTCTCAATTCATGGGGAGATGTGCACTTTGCAGATCCTCTACTAAAGAGAGAACTAAGCTCTTCTTTTTAATATAAGAGTTAAACTCTTTTGAGAATTAAATTCTCTTTTTTCTTACCTAAGGTTTTCTTCTGCAGAAGATCAAATTCTTCCAAAGTCTCGAGGCTCTATATTTCTCTCTCCCTATGTCTCTCTCTCTGTCCCTGTGTCTCTGTATATCTCTTGGCTCCTATTTATAGGAGGAGGAGCAGAATCAATTAGTTTTAGTGAATCTTTCATTGAGAGATTTGATTTGTATACATTAGAGATTTGATTTGCATTCATCATTCATTTGGACCTTTGGATTATTAGGTGAATTTTATTCACCATTGGATTTTAAATCCAAAAATATTCCTTTATTATTTCGGTTAGATTTTAAGGGGAAATCTTTCCAAGTTCAAGATTTTTCCATAAATAGGTGATATTTAATCACCTTTAAATCTTTAATCCAATCGGTTCCAAATAATCATTCTCGTTTGGAAATATTTGAATGCTTTTCAGAATTTAATTCTGTTAAATAGAGAGGCTTTGCAAGCCGGTCACGTGTGACCACGTGACCCTTGGTCACGTGTAGGCACGTGACCCCCTGGAGCGAGCTTTCTTCCCCTTTCTGCGCTCTATTTTCTAGCCGCTGTTCAACCGTCACGTGCCAACACGTGACCCCTGGTCACGTGTGAGCACGTGACCCTTTCTGGAGCCTTTTTTTGATTTAATCAAGGAGCTGAATCTGCCTTTGCCGCTGCTTTTAAATGTCACGTGCCAACACGTGACTGCTGGTCACGTGCTAGCACGTGATGCCTTCTTCATAAGCTTTCCTAATTTTAAATCAGGAAACAGTATCATTTTCTGAGGAGCGGTATGTTGGACGGAGTTTCAAGTAGAATACTAAGGTAGACATGACGCGGGTTGCTGATTATGATCAGCGGATGATACAACCCAATAAATTTGTTGGATAAAGTTATTCATTTATGAAATTGGTTCTATCAGGTATCCAGACAAATTCTAAGGCAGTGTAACGACTCTGTTTTTATTGTACAAAAATTTTTAAGTTAATATACAAAATGGAGTATTTGCAGGCTTGAGTATATTTTAAATGTTGTTTTTGTTTAAGAACAACAAGAAACAACTTGTAACTCATTGGTAAAGCCTTGCACTACTGTGGCGTAGCCCATGTGTTCAAATCCTCTCGGCCATATATTATTTTTACTGATTTGTCTTTTAAACTTTTGGAAACCCTAAAGTTTACATGTGCAATACACGTAAAATGAAAAGTCACAGAAAATCAAACATGTACTGAATGTTATATGAATCATCATGGACATGTGGCATTGATCCAAGACCCAACCCCATACACTTGGTCGGCGAGATTCATCATTAGGCCGGCGCCGCCGGGCCTCCCCGTTGGTAATGCCCCCAAACTCTGCACACTAAACCCCTTGACCTACCCCATTACCCCCATGCTGTTTGATTTCTCTGTAAATTAACATAGAACTTAAATTCACCATTTAATCCTATTTTTAATGCATTTTAATTCAATCTTTCAATTCCAAAACCCTAATTCCACACTATAAATACAACCTCATACCCTAGCCCTCTTCATTCTGAAATCTCTTGTCAAAAATCCTCAAAATTTTCCAAGTCAAACAAGAGTACAAGTGGAGTTAACCCAAGTTCCTTTTCCGGCGAGGATTCGAAGCACTTCCGGCTGCCCCGCGACTCCACGAAGGCCATCATTCCTTTTCTCAACCTCTTTTCTATCTTTTTAACTTGTAATTCCCAACTATTTCCCTCTTCTTACCTTAAAACTATCTCTTTTCAAATCATTCCGGTAAGTGGAATTATACCGACATTCTTTTCTAAAATTTCAATTTTCTTTTATAATCATTCATTCAAATCAATATACTTTGTTATTCAATCATGACACAAATGTTTAGAATAATTTTCACCTTGAAAAGTTCATGTTAAATAACTTTATAGTACATGTTTGTTTAAATACCATAAACTTTACACATGCCATATTTTAATCTTTTTGCTTAGCATACATTTAGAAAACCTTACGAGGTAATGACCCACCTCTCACATACACACATCTTGACATAGCACGATTTCTTTTTAACAATAGTTTTGTGTAAAAATACGACTTTTCAATAAAATACCCTAACCTATTAAAAACCGTTTTCTTGTAAATAGTATTTTAAATTCTTTGCGATTGTGCCTCTACAACCCACTTTTGGGGAATCCGAATCGGTTGGTACGGATTATCACACATCCATTGGACTAGTAGGATAAGATGCAGACCTCCTCACGGAGCATACGATCTCGGTAGAATTTAATATAATTTTTAAGAAAAACGAGAATTTCTATTTAATAATAAAAAATTATTTTTAATAATTATATAAATATTATCAAACCACATATTTTAAAGATATTATTAAATTCCATGTTTTCCAAACAAAATAAAAGAATTACAAGTTTCATGAAAATACCATCAAGAATCCATACAAGTCAAGTTTACACTAAAATGTCATGAACTATTCAAACTATATATATATATTCACTAACATATCTCATCCTATAAAATTCACATCCATGAAAACCCTAAAGAATATAAATAAATACTTAAGATTTATTTTGAAAGTATACTAAAAATATTTTTTATAAAAAAACCCTCAAGTTATATTAAATTTACATTAAGGACCCTAGTAAATATAGGTTTAAGCAAGACCAATTCTCTTGAGTCTCAGGGAACCGGAGAAAGTGGGTGTTTGCCTATTTAAGGTAGAAAACTAAACCGGAGTTATCAATGGTAATTATCTTAGAAAAACACACAAATCCTGCCGTCTATGTGCAGCATTTACCGATAACTCTAAAACCTAATTCAGGATTCCAAATCTGTTTAAGTTTCTGACTCAATCTGAGTCTCAGTCTAATCTGAAAACAATCTAAACATGAACACAATCCAAACCTAACTCCAATCCAACATGAATCTAATATATACTTGAACCTGAACATGTATAACGAACAATACAAACATGCAACTTGTTTTGACTTGACCGAACCATGAATATATTTTGACTTGACTACATGACTATCCGTTTACATCTTGATTCGTTTACATGAACAACTTATACCATGGTTTCGGCAAGTCTTATACCATAAAACAATACAATATACATTACGTGGTTTTAAAGGGGTAGACTGGTACGGAATGTGTTAGAAATAGAACGAGACGGTCACTATAATACACCTAACCTGAACATCTGTGTCGTTGTCCCATGGGTTTTGACGGGGACTTATACTCCATATACCTTAGTCCACGGGATAGTTGAACATTTCTCGTATACACTGGCATATTCTGTACCAAGCTACAAACAACTACATTAGCATAACAAACACATATTTTAACTATTCTATTCTCTTTACTTATCTATTCCATTCTATCTTTTGGGACTTACCGAATGCTAATTCGCTGACGACATTTCTATCTCTTCTTTCTTTGGAATGTTGTCAGGAAGACCCGACTCTCAGGATATCAAGCCCAGCCAGGACGATTTGGAGCAGTTCACTGAGGAGCCAGAGTTCTAGTTCCTACTTGTACGTACTTTTCTTTCAATTCATATTGCCATTGTTTACGCATCGCTTTCCATAATTGTACTTTACTTTTCAGTTGTATGTAAAGAATGAATATAAATAAAAAGTTGTTGTTTTAATACATCGCTTGTCATTCTTGTGTTATTTCATTTATATTGCTTATTTACGCTTAATGTGTTTACTTCTGAGTAAATATATCGCGGTCCGCCACGTCTCCTTCCCCGTACACTAGGAAGCGGGGCGTGGCAGGTTTTGTTGGCGGCCCATGCAGGTCAGTTCTGCATAGAAACCTACATAACCATGCAGGTCAGATCTGCATGGAAACCTGAGCAATATATCACAAGAATTATAAGAATCGGCAACTAAAACATTCTTTACATTTCATATTTCTTGAATCTATCCTAACCCTATTTTTTCTTTCAAGGTTATGGAATCTCCGAACAATACGAGCACGAATGTCAATGGAAACACCCCACCACCACTTCCACTTACACCTACCGTAGCAACTCCGATCAACGGGCAGACGATTTTGCTTGAGACAATCAAGAGCCTCTTAGATGGACAGCAGCAGCAGACTGCTATACTCCTAAACAGTCCAGAAGCTGAGACACCCGGTGTGAAACAATTCCGGGCACTGCACCCTAAACAATTCTCAGGGAAAGAGAGCCCCTTGAAGGCAGAGGAATGGGATCAGTCGATTGAGGACGATCTGGCAGCAGCACAAGTGCCAGAAATTACTTGGGTAAGGCTTGCAAAGCTGCAACTTACAGACAACGCCAGAGTATGGTGGAAGGCTGAAGAAAACCGACTTACCCAGCCGATTGAATGGAAGACATTTCGCGATATGTTCGACGCGAAATATTTTCCCGAGACTGCTCGTTTTGACATGGAGCTGCTGTAACAACCCTAAATTTCCTGTACAACTTTCTGTACAAATTTTTCAAAAAAATACAGAAAGGGGTATTTTTTCCTGAGTACAAGATATAAGTTTGATTTGCTTTTTAATAGCAAGAAGGAGCTTGTAGCTCATTGGTAATACCTTGCACTGCTGAACCAAGCCACCAGAGTTCAAATCCCATACCCCACATTATTTTTAATATTGTTTTATTTTGAACTTTTAGAATACCAAGGGTTTGCACGTGCATAACTCGTAAAACCCCCACTACACTAAATAAACAAACTGTCCCAGGGGATTATTGAAGCGTCGGGGAAGCCAACGGCGGCCGGACCGCCAAGCCCCCAACATGAAAGTTTGGACTTTTCATCTTCCCTATACTCCTGTATAGTTTAAATGTGCAGACCAGTACCAGAACTCCTTTAAAACACCAATTACTCCATTTTATTACATTTTATTACATTTTATCACATTTTTTTCATTTCAACCTTTCACCTACATTAAACCTAGCCTTACCCTATAAATACAACCCCTACACACACACCCCTCGCTCTAAAATTCTGAACAAAACTCTTAAGAAAATTCCTAAAAGTTTAGTGTACTTTTGAAGTAGCAAAGGGCTAAGCTCCGGCGATTATTCCGACGACAACCCTAGGAGTTCCCGGCGACAAAACGACGCGTCGGAGCCTCCTCCCGTTTCCTCTTCCTCATCCCTAACTTCTAAACCCGTAAGTCCACCTCTCTCTTCTCTTTTCTTTTCTAAAAATATGAAATTTCAAAATCCGACGGAATCGGAGTTAACCGATTTCCGATTCGGTTCTTTCCAAAAATCCAACATTTTCTTAAATACATTCACACAAAACTCTTACAAGTTGACTATTAAATATTAATAAATATGTTGATCAAGTTTCACGACAATCTAATTCATTTTGTAACTTTTACCGTACTTTTTCACTAAAATACCATATAGTTTCATTTCGACATTTAAACATCACAAACTTGTTATATCTTTAAGTAGATCATGAGATAATGACCTACCTACTCATAACACTCATATGCAATATAGCACAATACCTTTCGGGAACATACAATACGGGAAAAAGAAACATTTCAAATAAATACCATGAATTAATAAAACCGATTTCTAAAGAATTAAGTATTTTTATAAATCTTTGCAAAATGCCGCTACAACCCATTTTGGGGAACCCGAATGGGATGGTGCGGATTATCGCACAACCATGGGCTTAGTAGTGCAAGATGCAGACCCCCGCAAGGAGCATTCGGTCTCGAAACATTTAAAATACAAAAATCTTAAGAAAATGAAATTTCTAGAAATATAATATATATATATATATAATTATTTTTATATAAATATGTATATATGTATCATTAAAATATCTATTTTGTGATAATATAAATATTCCAACTTTTTCCTAAAATCATAAGAATCACTTTACATTAAAATACCATGAATTCCATATAAGTTTAATGTTACAATACCATGTATTATGAAAAATAGGTTATTTTCACTAGAAATATCACAAATATAAAATTTACATCTATGACGAGGCTGAAGACGATAATTAAATATTTGGGGTGTATCTTGAAAACTATACAAAGTATTTTTACCAAAAAAACCTCAAGTTCTATAAATTACCCTGAGGACCCTAGTAAATATAGATTTAAGCGGGACCAATCTCTTGAGCCTCAGGGAGCCGGAGAAGTGGGTGCTTATCTATTTAAGGTAGACAACTTAACAATGGTGTTATCAACACGGTAATCGTCTTTGAAAAAGACACAAATCCTATCGCCCATGTGCAGCGGTTACCGATAATATCAAAACCTAAATCAGGACTTCAATTTCTTTTCTAATTGTTCTGACTCAGACTGAGTCTCATTATAAATAATCTGACTTGAATATGATTCAGGTATCCAAACTACAATTCAATATGAATCCAGAATTCATATATTCAATCTATCAATCTATACAACTTGACTAAACCGAACCATGAATATACTTCCATTTACATAATTCTCCAGTTACATCCATTTACATGATTCTCCAGTTACATTCATTTACTAATATCATGGTTTCGGCAAGTCATCTATACAATTCAATTTTCAAGACAATATAATACAATTCAATACCATCAGTACAATCATTACTATCAATATAATAATTACACGGGGTATTAGGGTGGTTCATTCGTGAATCCAACAGAATCTCAAGAGTCCCCCTAAATCATGAATCCATATCTACTAACACAAGCAAGCTATCATGAAGGCCCGTGTTTCCATGCTCTTGGATTATAGCCTGTTGAGTTTGGAATACTTCGACGACAGTCGAAGTCTCGTTAGTAACAATTAATTCGGGCCTGTGGTTCCCTACCCCTGAATTACAGCCTGTTGGGTTTGAGAACACTCTTGAGATTGGTTGACATTCACCCTTGAACTTACGATAACAACAGCATTAATACTAAATACAACAGTATAACAAATAATACAACTTTAAAAGCTATACTCTCTCTCTCTCTGATTATTCTATTTCTCCCTTATCTTTGGGACTTACCGAGCGATTGTTCGCTGACAACATTCCTTTTCTTTCTTCTTTGGAATGTTGTCAGGTGATCTGGACACTCAGTAGATCGAGCCTACCAACGCGGACTTGGATCAGCTTTCTTACGACCCAGAGCTCTAGCTTCATTGTACACATTTCATTTCAGTACTTTCCATTTCTGTTATGCCATTGTTTATGCATTGCTTTCATTCTGATGTATTTACTTTTCCATGTATTGTAAAAAGAATGTGAATAAATAAAGTTTCTGTTTCATTACATTTTGTCTCTTGTGTATAATTCTTTATATTGCTTAGATACGCTTAGCGTATGTACTTCTGAGTATATACGTAGCGGCCTCGTCGCGCCCTCTGCCCATACACCGGAAGCGGGGCGTGACAGGTTTTGTTGGTGGCCCATGCAGGTCAGAGCTGTAAGAAACCATACCATGCAGTTCAATTCTGCATGAAGTCCTAAGCAATATAACACAAGGACCAGCAACTAAAACATTCTTTATAATTCATATTCCTTGAACCTTACAATTTCATATTCTTAGAATCATATACTTTGAATCTGTCCTAACCTAAATTTTTCATTCAAGATTATGGATTCTCCAAACAACACCAGCACCAACTTCAACAACACTCCACCACCACTACAAATTACACCTGCCGTAGCTGCTCCGATCAACGAGCAGACTGTTCTGCTTGAGGCACTCCGCAGCCTCCTGCAAAGACAGCAGCAGCAGACTGCTATTCTCTTGAACCGTCCAGAAGCAGAAGAACCTGGGATGAAGCAATTCAGGGCTTTGCACCCCAAACAGTTTACAGGAAAAGAGAGCCCACTAGAAGCTGAGGAATGGGCTCAGAGTATCGAAGATGATCTGGCAGCAGCACAAGTGCCAAGGGGAGCTTGGATCCGTGTTGCGAAACTGCAGCTCACGGACAATGCACGGGTTTGGTGGAAGGCGAAAGAAAGCCGTCTTGACCAACCATCGAATGGAAGACTTTCCGTGATATATTCGACGCAAAGTACTTCCCCGAGACTGCCAGGTTCGACATGGAACAGCAGTTCATCCATCTACAACAAGGTTCGATGTGGACCAAGTTAGTAGATGAGTATGACACTGAGTTCACCATACTCAGTCGGTAAGATATGTCTCGATGTTCGATTTTATATCACATACTACACAGCTAACACAAGACCGTAACAGGTTTGCGGCCCATCTCATACCGACTGCTGAGATCAGAGCTAGAAGATTTCAGCAAGGGTTGGACCCGGAAATCCAAGCTGCATTAGCTACAGAGGATTTCCCAACCCATGATATGGCTTTGAAAGCTGCCCGAAGATATGAGACGGTGGTGAAGAAGAAGGGCGAACCTCAAACTACCGGAGTGAAGCACCCTGCCAACCAGATGGCAGGAGAAGCCGCATCAGGACCACCATTTGTACCTAGGAGACCGGGAGTACCAATCAACAGGCCCGGCCCGGCCTTTTATACCTACTGCAAGAGAGCTGGACATCTGATGGAAGATTGCAGATGAGCAAATGGTCTTTGCCTGATATGTGGATCATCCTCACATACCATTGGAACTTGCCCACACAACCGAACTAATCCTAATTCCGCAGCTAGACCAGCTATCCAAGCTCCACCTACTCAGTAAACTTTTCCTGCACCACCTCCATGTGGACCACCCTTACCTCGACAACCAGCGATGTAACAGCATGCATGAAAAAACATGCCGAGACGCCAGGCTTACAATTTGGCGGCCGTAGAAGCTGAGACGGTTGGCCAAGATAACCCTGGTAATTCTCTTCAACATTTTCAAATGTTTGTATCACTTTGTTATTTTTCATACATAATCAGAACTTCAATCACCAAACTTTCTTTGAATCTGTTACATTTTCCTCTTACAAATTTCGAGAACGAAATTTTTATAAGGAGGGTAGAATGTAACAACCCTAAATTTCCTATACAACTTTCTGTACAAATTTTTCAAAAAAATACAGAAAGGGGTATTTTTGCCCGAGCATAAGATATAAGTTTGATTTTCTTTTTAATAGCAAGAAAGAGCTTGTAGCTCATTGATAATATCTTGCACTGCTGAACCAAGCCACCAGAGTTCAAATCTCATACCCCACATTATTTTTAGTATTATTTTATTTTGAACTTTTAGAATACCAAGGGTTTGCACATGCATAACTCGTAAAAACCCCACTACACTAAATAAACAAACTGTCCCAGGGGGTTATTGAAGCGTCGGGGAAGCCAACGGCGGCAAGCGTCGAGGAAGCCAATGTCGGCCGGACTCGGCCGAATCGGCCGGCGACTCGGCCGACACGGGCCGTCGCCGCCGGCCGGACTCGGCCGGACCGCCGAGTCCCCAACATGAAAGTTTGGGCTTTTCATCTCCCCTGTACTCTTGTATAGTTTAAATGTGCAGACCAGTACCAGAACTCCTTTAAAACACCAATTACTCCATTTTATTACATTTTATCACATTTTTTTCATTTCAACCTTTCACCTACCTTAACCCTAGCCTTACCCTATAAATACAACCCCTACACAAACCCCCCTCACTCTAAAATTCTGAACAAAACTCTCAAGAAAATTCCTATAAGTTTAGTGTACTTTTGAAGTAGCGAAGGGCTAAGCTCCGGCGATTTTTCCGACGACAACCTTAGGAGTTCCCGGCGACGAAACGACGCGCCGACGCCTCCTCCCGTCTCCTCTTCCTCATCCCTAACTTCTAAACCCGTAAGTCCACCTCCCTCTTCTCTTTTCTTTTCTAAAAATATGAAATTTCAAAACCCGACGGAATCGGAGTTAACCGATTTCCAATTCGATTCTTTCTAAAAATCCAACATTTTCTTAAATGCATTCACATAAAACTCTTACATGTTGACTATTAAACATTAATAAACATGTTGATCAAGTTTCACGACAATCTAATTCATTTTGTAACTTTTACCGTACTTTTTCATTAAAATACCATATAGTTTCATTTCGACATTTAAATATCACAAACTTGCTATACTTTTAAGTAGATCACGAGGTAATGACCTACCTCCTCACAACACTCATATGCAACATAGCACAATACCTATCAGGAACATAGTATACAGGAAAAAGAAACATTTCAAATAAATACCATGAATTAATAAAACCGTTTTCTAAAGAATTAAGTATTTTTATAAATCTTTGCAAAGTGCCGCTACAACCCATTTTGGGGAACTCGACTGGGATGGTGCGGATTATCGCATATCCCTGGGCTCAGTAGTGCGAGATGCAGACCTCCGCAAGGAGCATTCAGTCTCGAAAAATTTAAAATATCAAAATCTTAAGAAAATGAGATTTCTAGAAATATAATATATATAAAAAATTATTTTTATATAAATATGTATATATGTATCATTAAAATTTCTATTTTGTGATAATATAAATATTCCAACTTTTTCCTAAAATCACAAGAATCACTTTACATTAAAATACCATGAATTCCATACAAGTTCAATGTTACAATTAAATACCATGTATTATGAAAAATAGGTTATTTTCACTAGAAATATCACAAATATAAAATCTACATCTATGACAACTCTAAAAACGATAATTAAATATTTGGGGTGTATCTTGAAAACTATACAAAGTATTTTTACATAAAACCCCCTCAAGTTCTATAAATTACCCTAAAGACCCAAGTAAATATAGGTTTAAGTGGGACTAATCTCTTGAGCCTCAGAGAGCCGGAGAAGTGGGTGCTTGCCTATTTAAGGTAGACAACTTAACAACGGTGTTATCAACACGGTAATCGTTTTTGAAAAAGACACAAATCCTGCTACCTATGTGCAGCGGTTACCGATAACATCAAAAACTAAATCAGGACTTCAATTTCTTTTCTAATTGTTCTGACTCAGACTGAGTCTCATTATAAATAATCTGACTTGAATATGATTCAAGTATCCAAACTACAATTCAATATGAATCCATGAATTCATATATTCAATCTATCAATTTATACAACTTGATTGAACTGAACCATGGATATACTTCCATTTACATGATTCTCCAGTTACATCCATTTACATGATTCTCCAGTTACATTCATTTACTGATATAATGGTTTCGGCAAGTCATCTATACAATTCAATTTTCAAAACAATACAATACCATCAGTACAATCATTACTATCAATATAATAATTACACGGGGTATTGGGGTAGTTCATTCGTGAATCCAACAGAATCTCAAGAGTCCCCCTAGATCATGAATCCATATCTAGTAACACAAACAAGCTATCATGAGGGTCCGTGTTTCCATGCTCCTGGATTACAGCCTGTTGAGTTTGGAATACTTCGACGACGGTTGAAGTCTCGTTACCAACAATTGATTCGGGCTCGTGGTTCCCTACCCCTGAATTACAGCCTGTTGGGTTTGAGAACACTCTTGAGATTGGTTGACGTTCACCCTTGAACTTACGATAACAACAGCATTAATACTAAATACAACAGTATAACAAATAATACAACTTTAAAAGCTATACTCTCTCTCTCTCTAATTATTCTATTTCTCCCTTATCTTTGGGACTTACCGAGCGATTGTTCGCTGACAACATTCCTTTTCTTTCTTCTTTGGAATGTTGTCAGGTGATCTGGACACTCAGGAGATCGAGCCTACCAGCGCGGACTTGGATCAGCTTTTTTACGACCCAGAGCTCTAGCTTCATTGTACACATTTCATTTCAGTACTTTCCATTTTTGTTATGCCATTATTTATGCATTGCTTTCATTCTGATGTATTTACTTTTCCATGTATTTTAAAAAGAATGTGAATAAATAAAGTTTCTGTTTCATTACATTTTGTCTCTTGTGTACAATTCTTTATATTGCTTAGATACGCTTAGCGTATGTACTTCTAAGTATATACGTAGCGGCCTCGTCACGTCTTTTGCCCGTACACCGGGAAGCGGGGCGTAACAAGTTTTGTTGGTGGCCCATGCAGGTCAGAGCTGTAAGAAACCATACCATGCAGTTCAGTTCTGCATGAAGTCCTAAGCAATATAACACAAGGACCAGCAACTAAAACATTCTTTACAATTCATATTCCTTGAACCTTACAATTTCATATTCTTTGAATCATATACTTTGAATCTGTCCTAACCTAAATTTTTCATTCAAGATTATGGATTCCCAAACAACACCAGCACCAAATTCAACAACACTCCACCACCACTACAAATCACACCTGCCGTAGCTGCTCCGATCAACGAGCAGACTGTTCTGCTTAAGGCACTCTGCAGCCTCCTGCATGGACAGCAGCAGCAGACAGCTATTCTCTTGAACCGTCCAGAAGCAGAAGCACCTGGGGTGAAGCAATTCAGGGCTTTGCACCCCCAAACAGTTTACAGGAAAAGAGAGCCCACTGGAAGCTGAGGAATGGGCTCAGAGTATCGAAGATGATCTGGCAGCAGCACAAGTGCCAGAGGGAGCTTGGGTCCGTGTTATGAAACTGCAGCTCACGGACAATGCACGGGTTTGGTGGAAGGCGGAAGAAAGCCGTCTTGACCAACCTATCGAATGGAAGACTTTCCGTGATATGTTCGACGCAAAGTACTTCCCTGAGACTACCAGGTTCGACATGGAACAGCAGTTCATCCATCTGCAACAAGATTCGATGTGGACCAAGTTAGTAGATGAGTATGACGCTGAGTTCACCATGCTCAATCGGTAAGATATGTCTCAATATTCGATTTTATATCACATACTACACACCTAACATAAGACCGTAACAGGTTTGCGGCCCATCTCATACCGACTGCTGAGATCAGAGCTAGAAGATTTCAGCAAGGGTTGGACCCGGAAATCCAAGCTGCATTAGCTACAGGGGATTTCCCAACCCATGATATGGCTTTGAAAGCTGTCCGAAGATATGAGACATTGGTGAAGAAGAAGGGCGGACCTCAAACTGCCGGAGTGAAGCGCCGTGCCAACCAGATGGCAGGCCGCATCAGGACCACCATTTGTACCAAGGAGACCGGGAGTACCAATCAACAGGCCCAGCCCAGCCTTTTGTACCTACTGCAAGAGAGCTGGACATCTGATGGAAAATTGCAGACTAGTAAATGGTCTTTGCCTGATATGTGGATCATCCTCACATACCATTGGAACTTGCCCACACAACCGAACTAATCCTAATTCCGCAGCTAAACCAGCTATCCAAGCTCCACCTACTCGGTTAACTTTTCCTGCACCACCTCCGCGTGGACCACCCTTACCTCGACAACCAGCGATGTACCAGCATGCACGAAGAAACGTGCCGAGACGCCATGCTTATAATTTGGTAGCCGTAAAAGTTGAGACGGTTGGCTAGGATAACCCTGGTAATTCTCTTCAACCTTTTCAAACCTTTGTATTACTTTGTTATTTTTCATACATAATCAGAACTTCAATCACCAAAATTTCTTTGAATCTGTTACACTTTCCTCTTACAAATTTCAAGGACGAAATTTTTATAAGGAGGGTAGAATGTAACAACCCTAAATTTCCTGTACAACTTTATGTACAATTTTTTCAAAAAAATACAGAAAAGGGTATTTTTTTCTGAGCACAAGATATAAGTTTGATTTGCTTTTTAATAGTAAGAAGGAGCTTGTAGCTCATTGGTAATACTTTGCACTGCTGAACCAAACCACCAGAGTTTAAATCCCATACCCCACATTATTTTTAATATTGTTTTATTTTGAACTTTTAGAATACCAAGGGTTTGCATGTGCATAACTCGTAAAAACCCCACTACACTAAATAAACAAACTGTCCCAGGGGGTTATTGAAGCGTCGGGGAAGCCAACGGTGGCCGGACTCGGCCGAATCGGCCGGCGACTTAAATGAAGTTAAACTTTCCGATCGAATTAACGAGTCCCAATATGTCCCAGAAAGCTCAACACTTGAGTAGAACTAAAAATTTCCAGAAGCATGAAAAAGTACCCAAGAATAAACCCCTGAAGTATGAGCCACCAACTCCCAAATTTGGCCGCGGAACCACCCCCAAACGCATGGTTTGGCCGCGGTTCCGCGGTGACTTAATGGAATTATGGCTTCTGTCACGACCCGAAATAGCCCATGACTGGCACTTGAATCATATGAAGCCTATAGGAGCCCATCTAATTCAAGTAAGCCAAAAGCCCAGAAATCTAAAACCATTTTAAGGAGTAAATAAATAAACCAGTTTTTAAGAAGTAAGAAAAACCTGTTTTAAAAGCAAGGTGTTTAAACAAATAAGCCGAATATACATTTTTAAAATTTCTTGTCTTTTCTGAAAATTTCGGTAGAGTTTCCTTTGTAAATACTGGCCCCGAACGGGGTACAACAAGAATAATATATGTACAATGATAAAAGGCATCCCCAAGCGGGAGCTAGCTCTTCGTCAATCGACGGTCACAACCACGCAAACAATATAATATACAACGCCAAAGGGCGAGGATCAAAACTCAAAAAGGAAACTCAAATCAGCATGAAAACCATAAAACTATAACGCGCGACTCTAAGCTCGAAATAATACATCAATGGTTTTCTAAGTCTGAAACAAGATACAAGTTTGGTTGATAGAATCACTAGATACATCTGATAAAATAAATACAAAGGTGGTCACGATGCGAGTGAACCCACCTACCAATGCAATCACCCAGAAAGGAAGCAGTGTGCCAGAAAAGCCGCAATGAACCTGTACGGCAAAACCTGCAAGAAATTGTGGCACAACGGGGGTGAGTTGCCAACTCGTGAATAGAAAATATCATAGAGCAGAAATCGTATGTATGACGCAATCCTAGGTCAATACGATCAAATATATATAAAAATCTCAAATGAATAAGTCTGAAGGATGATAAGGTAGCAATATAACATCTATACATGAGTGTAGTGCCAAGTGCTCGTGCCAGTGCCTCAGGTAATAACGTATCATAAATATGAGGTATGATCAATGTCGACTATATCATGAAGTCTATGAGTATGTGGATATCATCCAACTATGTGATCAATGTCATCAATATCAACTATATGTATGTGGATATCGTTCACGTGTCACCCAATGACAATAAGCATCATGCATGTAAATAACATAAAGCATATGCATGGAAGTATGAGGATGTAAATCAACATGTGTCGCTCGCGACATATCAAATCATGGAACCTGAGTGTAAGGCATCGACACTTTTGAAATGTCCATAGAATCCCTTTACATGTCTTTAAAATACTCCTGATTCGTTAGTTTTTGAAATAGGTATGATATCGGACTAGCCTAACATCTACTAGCAAAACTACAGCTCTAACTAACAAGTCAATCAGGAAGGGTATGGAAACCACCTAAATCTGAGTCAATATATATATATATATATATATATATATATATATATATAATAGTCGGTGATGCCGCCTCAATAGTATCATGTTCGATACAATATATCATATGACATTCTTGAGTCATGAGTGCGGATCTATCATCAATATAAAGCTCGTATGGTAAATTATCATACGGCATCCCAAAAGCTGGGTACGGGTCAATATCACATTCATCTCATCAATTATCTGATATCCTTATCATCATATCTCATGATCTGCGATACTGATATGAGTCTAGTACAAATCGATACCATCTATATAAATATAAATGCGTGTGTAAAACACACGTCCCAAGGCCCGCTAAAATCACATGTCGTATCCCAAATACGAATCACATCATATCACCGATCTCATGGCACTATACCCAATATCATCGACTCATCTCCAAATATCATCCACTATCCTCATCATCCAGGTATAACCATAACAAATAAGCATGTGTGTGCGTGTGGGTGTAACCTATTCTAGGGTTCGTAATTAGGAAACTATACTAGTTTACTTCTACACCCCAATCTATCCATAGTACACCTAATCACATCCTGAATATCCATGTCACACATAACGCTATCATATATATAAATATAGTATATACATAGTATACTAAATATCAAACTGCGGGGATGCTATACGCCATCCACCCGACTTCCCCCGTAGATATAATCTACTCATATTGCATCTTGCGTGTCGGTGTCGATGTCGCTTCCATCTTCTTCATTATATGAAGCCCTCTTGAAGGTACCTACAAGATAACACAATCGAAATTTCACATTAAAATCACATCGAGAATACCAAAACGACACGCTAAGGCCTATAGGTTAGAACCTATGGACTACGCTTTCAAAACTATCAAACAATCCTCGATATCGCCGTACAAACGTCAAGTGATCGAGGTAAAACACAAATACGAGAATCCAGAATTTAAAATACGCAAAACGGAAACACGAATCAAAATAGCAACTCAGGAAAAAGGCCCCAGATTCTACCCTAGGTCAAATCAGACAATTTTACATATACCAAGGGTCTATTTTACTGATGAGGGGATCACAGAACCAATACGAGGCAGATTGGCCCAGGTCTGGCCGCAAATTGCGGCCAGAGGGATTAAATTTGCGACCGTAATTGGAAGATAGGGGCTAGGGTTTTGGTGGTAGCTTCCTAGATGCCTGCATGTATCTCTGTGTATGCAATATAATTTTCAGAGTCTCGGGGTGATAGCAGATTCCATTTTACATCCACAGAATTCACAATTTTCCGATATCGGCTTTTCTAAATCCGTATTCCGGGGTTCTAGTCTCTGGTTTAGGTCTTAGTTCTAGCACTAGGGGGTTTGTGAGGCCTCTACTGAGCTCAATTGCCCATCACAATTCTCAATTTCCAATAACCCTAACTAGAGTTTTCAAACTTCACCCAAACCACACGATATCGGTTCTAATCTAACATGGGGGTAAAAGTAATGGAAACACTAAGCTTATGGTTCAGAAAATACCTCATTTGGCAACTCAAGAAAATTCTTGAGTTGCCCCAAGTGGCCAAAATCCTTGCTTTCTTGGTCCAATGTGCTTCCCTTAAGCTTGTGCACAACTTTTGTGAAATGGGAATAGGTTTTGGGTTGTTTTTGGATGTGTTTGTGATGATTTGAGGAGGGGGAAGATAAGGCAGCAGCTATGAGGGAAATGGGGGGAGAAAATGATGGAGGAAGAAGAAGTAAACAAATGGTCATGGCTCTCCTTTGACCCTTCACTTTCTCTTACTTGCCCATACTCCTTTATTTTATTCCCTTTTCCTTTTCTTTTGTTTTCTTTTACTTTTCTTTCATCTCTCCTCAATAGTAAACCCAAAACAAACCATGGTAGAAAATGCACAAGTATGGAAAAGACTTTGTGCATGCTATGTGCACAAAACACGCTTAATCCGTGATTAGCGATTTTTAATCGCGATTAGCACTAAAATAGTTCAAATAAATCATAAAAACTTAAAAATTGCATAATTCACATAAAACACCCTCTTTTAGGTAATTTCTATAATTTTCCAAAATTTTCCCCATTTATCGGTATTTAATTATGCCGCCTTATTAAAATATTCAATATTTTATTATTAAATTATAAAAATTCCCAAAAATAATATTTTATTTTTCTGAAATGTTACAATCTTTCCCCCTTAAAGAAATTCGGTCCCCGAATTTAAATTTAAACCCCCAAATTCTAAAACATTTCAATAAAAAGTCCAAGTCGTCGGGGCTCCGAAATCATCAATAGATAAAACGCATCATAGCGCAACACATGCGCAGGAACAATGAACAGATAACTCAAAATCAAAACTCCTTCAAGCATCCCGCAATCATCGGAGTCATGGTAAAGACACAAATGTCGAATCCAAAATAAAACCACTATGATATCAATCAGAACTATACATGTAAACATCAAATCTATACATATAAACAACTGAAGGAAATGCATGCCAAACCTTTTTAATGTTGATGTGCTATGCGAGTATCGCGGCACAGTGGCGGACGTTTATTGTAAGAAAATAACCATATACGTATATATCTTTTGTTTAATATGTACGTTCCGCCGTTTTGAAAACAATTTAGAAAGGTTTTCTTATTTTAAACGTTTCGTGTCATATCGGACACGCAGGTAAATACTGAAACTATAGCTCTCTTTTTGGAAATCCCTTCGATAACTATCAATACATGCAAAATATATTCAGGTATTGTTCTCTGACTAGTCCTGCTCGGTACGAAAACCAATAGCAAATATCATAAAAACGTACTGCTCCATCAGAAATAAATCCCCAATGTATGTGAGAATACCCTGTGCGTCTGGCGCGCACGGAAATCAAAATCCATATATGTGCCATACATGTGCACAGAAATAACATCTAGGTGCAACGAGTGTGCACGAAACATCTGTCAAGGGCAACGGGCGTGCCTGACAGCAACATCAGGTGCATCTGACATGCACGAAGAAAATCTAAATCATGCGCATTCAATATGCATGAAATCACGAAATCCAATATCAAGCGCCGAACGTGCGCAAGGTCCGAATCAAATGCACGAAGTGCAAGAAATCAACATCAATATCAGAATCAAAATCGACGGTATACAATACGGCTCAATCAAAATCAGGTAAACCGCGGTATATAATCTCACTACCATGTGCATCAGCGTGCACAAATCAAATCAAAACACTAAAAGTGCATGAAAACTATGCTGGAAGCATAAATCAAATTACCGGCATAAAATAGGCATGAAATCACAATCAATACCTCAAGCGTAATAACTATGCACAAAATATAAATACCCAGTAGGTGCAACCATGGTGCACGAAAATAGAATCATGGAACTCAGCCATCAAGACCAAATCATGAACAGATCGCCTAAAATACCGAAATCCAAGATGACGGATAAGTGATAATCGAATCACAAAATCACAAATCATAAATACCGTCGTCGATATATCCTCCTTCAAAGTCGAGAAGGTGTCGGTGCATACAGTGCTAGCAACGCAAGATATCCACTTACCTCCTGCTCACGGTCTGGCGTCCTCTGTCTCTGGGCCCTTATCTTCTCTGTGGATTACCAATCTCGCGATCCATCGGCTCATCGGCCCTGTCAGGTGTGCTAACGGGGACGATTCCGTCCTGGCACTTCTCTGGTCATCTCTCGGTCAATCCTCACGACCACTCGTAAAGCAGCAGTGTCCTGGAAGGAATCCATATATATAACGCCTCTACATGCGTATCACATCTCTGATGTCGGCGGAGTGGAACGTCATTTCATCAAGATCTCGTACGAACTCTTACTCCACCTTTCTCTGCTGTCGACTGCTTCGAACTCGTCTCATCCCGGCTGCATGGACTGCGCTCCAACGGCTATACTCGTATCTGGAGTCTCTCAAGCAATGTGTCCTGTCACATGATATCCGAATGATGTCGAACCATCCGATCGACTCGTCAGAACCTCATAATCCCCCAAGAGATCAACATCTTGAGTACAGTTTAATAGTATTCCAGAACATACCACAGCACCTGTGGACCAACCGTAGAAGGGCAAACCCAAGCCTCACAAATGGCACCGCTAAACTGCCGCAAACCCTAAGGTTCGGAGGCGTTCCATGGTCATTACGTCGAGTTAGGGTTTCATTCTTCTAGAGGGTCCATAGCATTACTTTCATTGTCTTCCGAATACTTTAAACTTGAAAATGGGTTCCTGACATTCGATCGTCTCTATCGACTCTCAACGAATCTGCGTGAAGTCGTCTCTAGCTGGAATCAATCTCTCTGATGACCTCGCATCAGGGTAAGCGAACGAACCACATGTCCTAGTCGTTCCTCCTTGGGTGACTAGCGACCTTCCATCATATCTCTGAGTATATACTCATGCTGCAGTAGCTCCAACAGCTGGGCGATATCTCGTCATTTACAGCAACAACTGGCTCATTCGTCTGTACGCTGAACAGCGCCTCTATCATCATGAATAAGCGATATATCAATGGTCATCACATCCTGGCTGGCCTCTAGCAGTAGCCTGATCCTCTGGTGCCGATCAGCACATCCGAGAAATCTCATAAAAGCGATCCGTCAAACGCTCATGGCGCGAAACACAATGAAACGACGCCTCTCTGCAATCGTACGTCTCTGGAATCACAGCCTAGTCAGTCCTCATCCATAACGAGCTCATGCTGACGCAACTCTAGCCGTAGCTCTCTCTGCCGGTGTAATCGTGGCAGCAAAATCATAACCAATATCGATGAGGATAGATCATAGGAATGAATATAATACTGTGCAAGGAAATGTACATCCTAAGGTTTCTTAAGCGGAGTAGCGTATCGTAAGTATGCCGCGGAACATACGTACGGTACGTCACTCTACTCAAGCTACCTACTCCATCAACCAAGGGTCATCCTACGCGACGAAAGTTCGGGTATAATACCCCCTCGACTAAGTCTAAGTTCCGTAAGGTCAAGCATAAGTTCCGTATATATATATATATATATATATATATATATATATATATATATATATATATATATATATATATATATATATGCTCTAGGCTCCGCATAGTCAAACTTAGACTCGAACCAAGGTTAACCTAGCGCTCTGATACCAACTTTGTCACGACCCGAAATAGCCTGTGACTGGCACTTGAATCATATGAAGCCTATAGGACCCCATCTAATTCAAGTAAGCCAAAAGCCCAGAAATCTAAAACCATTTTAAGGAGTAAATAAATAAACTAGTTTTTAAGAAGTAAGAAAACCCTGTTTTAAAAGCAAGGTGTTTAAACAAATAAGCCGAATATACATTTTTAAAATGTCTTGTCTTTTCTGAAAATTTCGGCAGAGTTTCTTTTGTAAATACTGGCCCCGAACGGGGTACAACAAGAATAATATGTGTACAATGATAAAAGGCATCCCCAAGCGGGAGCTAGCTCTTCGTCAATCGACGGTCATAACCACGCAAACAATATAATATACAACGCCAAAGGGCGAGGATCAAAACTCAAAAAGGAAACTCAAATCAGCATGAAAATCATAAGACTACAACGCGCGACTCTAAGGTCGAAATAATACATCACTGGTTTTCTAAGTCTGAAACAATATACAAGTTTGATTGATGGAATTACTAGATACAACTGATAAAATAAATACAAGGGTGGTCACGATGCGGTGAACCCACCTACCAATGCAATCACCCAGAAAGGAAGCAGTGTGCCAGAAAAGCCGCAATGAATCTGTACGGCAAAACTTGCAAGAAACTGTGGCACAACGGGGGTGAGTTGCCAACTCGTGAATAGAAAACATCACAGAGCAGAAATCGTATGTATGACACAATTCTAGATCAATACGATCAAATATATATAAACCTCAAATGAATAAGTCTGAAGCATGATAAGGTGGCAATATAACATCTATACATGAATGTAGTGCCAAGTGCTCGTGCCAGTGCCTCAGGTAATAACGTATCATAAATATGAGGTATGATCAATGTCGACTATATCATGAAGTCTATGAGTATGTGGATATCATCCAACTATGTGATCAATGTCATCAATATCAACTATATGTATGTGGATATCATTCACGTGTCACCCAATGACAATAAGCATCATGCATGTAAATATCATAAATTATATGCATGGAAGTATGAGGATGTAAATCAATATGTGTCGCTCGCGACATATCAAATCATGAAACCTGAGTGTCAAGCATCGACACTCGAAACATCATGAAACCTATGCCTAGCATCGGCACGTAAATCCTCATATACATAGGACTCCGTCAGTCTGGATCGGCCCGTCTCATCTCTCAACTCCGGTCGGTATCCTCCGGATATCCGCCAAGCTCAAATACAATCACCGGTAGGTAGTGGTCCCTCTGCCAGGCTCACCGTCTAGCTACACAGCAGATCCGTTCTCGCCCCGGGGTACCATACCGGGTCCACCATATGCCCACAATCGGCCTTATCCAGCTCCTCGATTCGGGTTCACATATCACACGTCTCAGAACCGAGAAAACGCATGGTGGACGCACTGAAATATCATATCAAGGGAAATCGGGTTTTTAAAACGATACATATTCTCTTTTTGAAATAACCACGATTCCCAAATCCAGAAATCTCATAAAAATAAATATCTCAATGCGTATAATCATAAGCATGATGTATGCGACATATAAAGGAAATGTAAGCATATCAGTATATCATGCAAGGGGTCATATCCTAAATGCAACAGTCCTACAGTGTAGTGGTATGGCAATTATCGATGATGAAGTGTGTGAGCCGGCAAGCAGGTGTACGTGGAATATATGCATCATCGATAATGGTGCTGGTGTCCTAACAGCATGGATTTGATATAACAATAAACATATTTAACATGCAATGCGATGCAAACAGTAAGAATCTGCGGCAATGAATAATAAACACAACAGTGAAGAATCTACATCAAAGTATCTATGTCATACTGTTTTGCCATTTGGAAGATGACAAATTGGGGTTTTTAGGAAAATAAGGGCTACGGTGTTTTTAAGAAAGGATGCGTCTTTTGAAATGTCCATAGAATCCCTTTACATGTCTTTAAAATACTCCCGATTCGTTAGTTTTTGAAATAGGTATGATATCGGACTAGCCTAACATCTACTAGCAAAACTACAGCTCTAACTAATAAGTCAATCAGGAGGGGTATGGAAACCACTAAATCTGAGTCAATATATATATATATATATATATATAATAGTCGGTGATCCCGCCTCAATAGTATCATGTACGATACAATATATCATATGACATTCTCGAGTCATGAGTGCGGATCTATCATCAATATAAAGCTCGTACGGTAAATTATCGTATGGCATCCCAAAAGCTGGGTACGGGTCAATATCACATTCATCTCATCAATTATCCGGTATCCTTATCATTATATCTCATGATCTGGGGTACTGATATGAGTCTAGTACAAATCGATACCATCTATATAAATATAAATGCGTGTGTAAAACACATGTCCCAAAGCCCGCTAAAATCACATGTCGTATCCCAAATACGAATCACATCATATCACCGATCTCATGGCACTATGCCCAATATCATCGACTCATCTCCAAATATCATCCACTATCCTCATCATCCAGGTATAACCATAACAAATAAGCATGTGTGTGCGTGTGGGTGTAACCTATTCCAGGGTTCGTAATTAGGAAACTATACTAGTTTACTTCTACACCCCAATCTATCCATAGTACACCTAATCACATCCTGAATATCCATGTCACACATAACGCTATCATATATATAAATATAGTATATACATAGTATACTAAATATTGAACTACGGGGGTGCTATACGCCATCCACCCGACTTCCCCCGTAGATATAATCTACTCACATTGCATCTTGCGTGTCGGTGTCGATGTCGCTTCCATCTTCTTCATTATATGAAGCCCTCTTGAAGGTACCTACAAGATAACACAATCGAAATTTCACATTAAAATCACATCGAGAATACCAAAACGACACGCTAAGGCCTATAGGTTAGAACCTATGGACTACGCTTTCAAAACTATCAAACAATCCTCGATATCGCCGTACAAACGTCAAGTGATCGAGGTAAAACACAAATACGAGAATCCAGAATTTAAAATACGCAAAACGGAAACACGAATCAAAAGAGTAACTCAGGAAAAAGGCCCCAGATTCTACCCTAGGTCAAATCAGACAATTTTGCATATACCAAGGATCTATTTTACTGATGAGTGGACCACAGAACCAATACGAGGCAGATTGGCCCAGGTCTGGCCGCAAATTGCGGCCAGAGGGATTAAATTTGCGGCTGTAATTGGGAGATAGAGGCTGGGGTTTTGGTGGTAGCTTCCTAGATGCCTGCTTGTATCTCTATGTATGCAATATAATTTTCAGAGTCTCGGGGTGATAGCAGATTCCATTTAACATCCACAGAATTCAACAATTTTCCGATATCGGCTTTTCTAAATCCGTATTCCGGGGTTCTAGTCACTGGTTTAGGTCTTAATTCTAGCACTAGGGGGTTTGTGAGGCCTCTACTGGGCTCAATTGCCCATCACAACTCTCAATTTCCAATAACCCTAACTAGAGTTTTCAAACTTCACCCAAACCACACGATATCGGTTCTAATCTAACATGGGGGTAAAAGTAATGGAAACACTAAGCTTATGGTTCAGAAAATACCTCATTTGGCAACTCAAGAAAATTCTTGAGTTGCCCCAAGTGGCCAAAATCCTTCCTTTCTTGGTCCAATGTGCTCCCCTTAAGCTTGTGCACAACTTTTGTGAAATGGGAATAGGGTTTTGGGTTGTTTTTGGATGTGTTTGTGATGATTTGGGGAGGGGGGGAGATGAGGCAGCAGCTATGAGGGAAATGGGGGGAGAAAATGATGGAGGAAGAAGAAGTAAACAAATGGTCATGGCTCTCCTTTGACCCCTCACTTTCTCTCACTTGCCAATACTCCTTTATTTTATTCCCTTTTCCTTTTCTTTTGTTTTCTTTTACTTTTCTTTCATCTCTCCTCAATAGTAAACCCAAAACAAACCATGGTAGAAAATGCACAAGTATGGAAAAGACTTTGTGCATGCTATGTGCACAAAACACGCTTAATCCACGATTAGCGATTTTTAATCGCGATTAGCACTAAAATAGTGTCAAATAAATCATAAAAACTTAAAAATTGCATAATTCATATAAAACACTATCTTTTAGGTAATTTCTATAATTTTCCAAAATTTTCCCCATTTATCGGTATTTAATTATACCGCCTTATTAAAATATTCAATATTTTATTATTAAATTATAAAAATTCCTAAAAATAATATTTTATTTTTCTGAAATGTTACAACTTCGTACTTCACAGTAATTCTTCGAATTCCCTGCATGATTTTCTGAGTATTTTTAAGATGAAAATTTTCAACTTTTGAAAAAATTTCCAGAACTAGGATTTATCGGGTTTCGGAATTCGATCGGACTTCAAATTTCGTATACACATAGCCTAATGCTCTAGCTAGGCTCTGATACCACTGTAGGGTTAGCTTAGTACCTTAGCAAGGTTTTGGCAAGCATCAAACATGCTACTTTAAAAATTTTGGGGTGCTAAACAAATCCTAACCAAGATCTTAACTAGAGTATTAGGAATAACAGAGCATGTAAACAACTTTACATTTAAGAGTTAGGGATTACAACCTTTGTAGTCCATTCCTTCACTGCATAAGCTCCGTGTTGAGGTCCCTTCGCTGCGATCATCAAGTATCCGGACTCTAGAGAGGCTCCATGAAGAGAAAGATGCAAGCTTGCTTCCAATCTTCAACAACTATGATGATCTACCTTGAAGAATCTCAAACCCAAGCTCATGCTTCACTAATCAAGTATTAGAAAAGCAAACACCCTAATCTAAGTGGCTAGAATAGATGAGGATGATGAAGTAGGAATTTAGCTCTCTTTTGTTTTCAATTTCTCACATTATTTTATCACAACACAAAAAGCTAGAAAGCTTTTTTCAAGAGGAAGAAGAAGAAGAATTTCTTTTGTGATGAATAATGAATTATTGTGTGAGGTTAGAATTGCAACCATGGGTTAAAGATAACATCCTTAACTCTTGTAGAGAATAAACCATGGGTTGAGATTTGGGTTGGGTTAACAAATATCTTCACAAAATATAAAAGGATGAAGACTAAAATCAAAGCTTCAAGAAGCTTCCACAAAGTTCATCCATAACATTAACCCTAATCCAAACCCTAACATGTTTTATTCTCAAAACCCTAGTTGCAATTTTAACCCTTACATGTTACAATATTATATATCACATATATAATATATTTTGTAACAAAATAAAATAATACAATTAACATATATCACATATATATCAATGTATTATCCAAGTGAGAAAAAGAATCTTTAAGTGAGCTTATATTAGTTAATGTAACTTAATATATCGCATATATAATTATACATTAAATTATCGAATCAACACTTGATCCGATAATCCGGCTATATCGCATATAACCGACTAATATAATCTGTATCAGTTCATCGAATCAACACTTGATCCGATGACCCGGCTATATCACATATACCCGGCCGATATCATATATCGCGAGAATGGAATACGATATCTCATATTGTAATATTCTCGGTCCCGCACATATCACATATGTGCTCCTACTCCGTTTTGCCTGAGCCAGAAAACCTCTGTGTAGGACTCTAAAGAATCGTCAATACGCCGGCAGTAGGTGATGATCATATCAAACACCCACAAGCTGCAAGCGGTCAGCTAAACGTAACAGCCACCCAGGTATTGAACAATCAGAAGATCAACAAGCAAGTATGTACATTCTCCTGTGAATCCAACCAGTAACACTCCCGTACAGTCCGGTCTCTTCGTCTGATATGTCGCATATCTCGCCTAGGGGTGGTAAACGTCATACCCCAGTAGCTTGATAAGTCATGTCGATATGAGGTCCATAACAGTTCGAAAAACTACTGATAACACTTACCAGTAAATCTCAGCAACCCTGCCCAGGGATTTCCAGTTATAGCCGATCGAACACAGCGCAATATCAACTCCCTATACCGGGAGAGACGAAACCCCTCCTATCGCTCATTGCCTCCATGTGATTTGGGACTGTACCCAAAAGCCACCATTTTGCACGCCCTCTTGGACGTGGTATGATGGAAATCAAAGCACGGTGGGAATCACACAAGACTCTATAACGATCTCGGGTCTACAGACTAACCTGTACCAGTGTCACCAGAGAACTGCCATCTGACGTGAGGTATAATACCATCTAGGAGTTCTCGGCGAGTCCGTCCAGTGTACCCAGCTCCACTGAGCACCCATATACCTTCTCTGATGTCAAACACTAATGGATATGGGATCATCCATCGCCCGTCATATGGGTCAAGAAGCGTATACGCTAGTCTACTCTGGAGTATCGATGCCCTATCTCGGCACTCCCACGACTAGGAACATTTGAAGGATGTACTTGGCGACTACACTGTC
This sequence comes from Agapanthus africanus, assembly GCA_030015575.1. Lineage (NCBI taxonomy): Eukaryota > Viridiplantae > Streptophyta > Magnoliopsida > Asparagales > Amaryllidaceae > Agapanthus > Agapanthus africanus. The sequence continues at coordinate 355,157,349 of CM057351.1, forward strand.
CCCACTAGTATGATCTGCATCATAGTCCTGGTAGTCAAGTACTCATCCTAAGGGCTTTATCAACATGTGACATACAGACAATCAGAGTACATGTTAAGATAAAGAGTAACCAGATAGCATACTATCATGTCAAGCAAGAAAGTCATCCCTATATATGTCCAAGCATCCACTACAATATACAACGTATGTATAGTAATGGCCTCTAGGGCATACATATAACTAACAGTACCTAGGCGACAAGCTTTCATGATGACTGTGGAAGAAGCTGAAGCCACAGGCCAAGTCATCACTGGTAAATCCATGTCTTTCAATCTTTCTTTCAAGCTTTATACATATCAAAATATCTTTTTCTATACACAAACATATCCCACACAACTTAGGTACGATCTTAGTAGCTTCCTTTCCTGCACTAGCACTCTTCGATACTGGAGCATCACATTGCTTTATGTCGCAACGGTTCGTTCGAACTCATGCACTTCTAGTCAAACCGCTCGTATCCAGCTGGAATGTCAGTTCAGGGAACGGCATTCTAAAGTCAACGATGGGATACGACCTGTGTCCAGTGGTCTTCTACAGCAGAGAATTTTATCCTGACTTCAAGATGATGGACATACCGAACTTCGACGTAGTCTTGGGTATGGACTGTTTAGGAACTTTCTTCGCTACCATCGACTGTCGTCAAAGGACGGCAGTGTTTGAGATTCCAGATCATCCGGTCTTTTATTTCAAAAGTGGAGACCGTACCCTGGTGCCTAGTACTTACAAGGCTAAACCAAAGAAGGCAGTGATTGCAACAATACAGACAGAAAAAGACAAGCCAGAGGTAGTTCGAGAGTTCAAAGACGTATTTCCTGAAGACATCTCAGATTTGCCTCCCGATCGAGCTCTTGAATTCAATATTGACTTAGTACCTGGTGCACAATCGGTGATCAAAGCACAATATCGCTTAAGTCCTAAAGGATTGAAGGAGATCCGTACTCAGTTGGACGAAATTTTGAAGAAAGGATGGATTCGTCCTAGCACTTCAAGTTGGGGATCTCCAATTTTGCTTGTGAAGAAGAAAGAAGGTTCATACAGAATGTGTATAGACTACCGAGCTCTGAACGAAGTAACGATAAAGAACAAGTATCCACTACCACGCATCGACGATCTGTTCGATCAACTAAGTGAGTCTTGTGTTTTCTCAAAATTAGATCTTCGTTCGGGTTATCATCAGGTGAAGGTCAAAGAATCTGATATTCCGAAGACGGCATTTAGGACTCGCTATGGTCATTATGAGTTTCTCATGATGCCTTTTGGAGTGACCAATGCACCAGCCATATTTATGAATCTGATGAACCAAGATTTTCGAGAGTACCTAAACAGGTTTGCTGTTATTTTTATCGACGACATCCTGGTGTATTCAAAGAATCGGAAAGAGCATGCTGAACATTTAAGAATTTTCCTGGAGACTTTGCGACAGCATCAACTCTATGCCAAATACAGCAAGTGCGAATTTTGGCTAGATCAAGTCGGATTTCTCAGACATATCGTTTCGGACGAAGGAATCTCAGTAGATCCAGCTAAAGTATCAGCAGTAAGCGAATGGCCGACACTAAAGACAGTGAAGGATATTCGAAGTTTTTTGGAATTAGCAGGATACTGCCGAAGATTTATCGAAGGTTTCTCGAAGATTGCAACACCCCTGACCAAGCTCACACGTAAAGATGAAGCATTCGTGTGGTCAGAAGCATATGAACAAGGTTTTGTAGAACTCAAGTCATGATTGACATCAGCTCCTATTCTCGTAATACCGGACCAATCTGGAGGTTTCGTTGTGCACTGCGATACGTCTGATAAGGGATTAGGATGCGTCTACACCAGCATGGAAAAGTTGTAGCTTACGCATCAAGACAGTTGAAAGTTCATGAGCGCAACTATCCAACGCATGATCTTGAATTGGCAACCGTTATCTTTGCACTTAAGATTTGGCGCCATTATCTACTTGGAGAGCGAGTGGACATATACACATACCACAAGAGTCTGAACTATGTGTTTACTCAGAAAGAGTTGAATATGCGGTAGAGAAGATGGCTAGAACTTATGACGGGCTTCTACATCAACCTACAATATCATCCAGGAAAGGTGAATGTAGTTCCTAATACACTTAGTTGCCAGCCATTATCAATGAATCTCACCGCACAGTGGAAGTTTCAGCAAGAATTACACAAGATGGAGATAGAAGTGGTTATACTAGGTAATACTTCAAAGTTGATGAACTTACAAGTTCAGTCTACTATTTTCAATCAGATCAAAGCAGCTTAAGCAAGTGATGTCAAGTTGCAAAATATCCGAGAACAAGTAGAAAGTGGACTTTGAACCGACTTCATCATCCACAAATACGGATCTTTGAGATACGGAAGCAGATTGTGTGTACCACAAGGTTCTGTTCGGGAAGAGTTGATGAAAGAAGCTCACAGCTCTTCTTACTCAGTACATCCTGGTGGTACAAAGATGTACAAAGACCTACGTCAACATTACTGGTGGCATGGAATGAAGTGTGAAGTGGCCAAAAGCGTAGCCAAATGTTTGGTGTGTCAGCAAGTAAAGGCTGAATATCATAGGACTGCTGGTCTACTTCAACTATTACCTATCCCAGAACGGAAATGGCAACACATCACCATGGATTTCATGATTGCTCTTCCTCTCAGCACGAAAGGTAACGATGTTATATGGGTTATTATGGATCGACTCACAAAGTCGGCTCACTTTATTCCCTTTCGAGTTAGCCAATCTATCGAGACATTAGCAAAGAAGTACATGGAGGTCAGTCTGAATCTGAGTAAAATTTAAATCTTTAATGTGTACTATCTATGATACCCATGAACTCATGCAGGAGATTATGAGATTACATGGAGTACCGGTTTGCATTGTCTCCGATCGTAACACCGGATTCCGATTGCAGTTTTGGCAGAGTCTGCAAGCTAGCTTGGGAACGAGTCTGAACTTCAGCACAGCTTACCATCCATAAAGATATGGACAGTCTGAGCGAACGATTCAGATCCTTGAAGATATGCTAAGAGCTTGTATGCTAGACTTCGGAGGATTGTAGGAAGATCACCTACATCTTGTGGAGTTTTCATACAACAACAGCTACCAAGCGAGTATTGGAATGGCACCTTTTGCAGCGCTCTATGGAAAGAAGTGTCGTTCACCACTAAATTGGTACGACATCGGAGATAGGGAACTCCTTAGATCAGAGATGATCGTGGCAACTGTGGATGTAGTTCGCACGATCAGGGAAAGAATGCGCATAGCCCAAGACAGACAGAAGCACTGGGCTGATGCAAAACGCCGACATCTGGAGTTCCGGCCGGGAGATCATGTGTTCTTAAAGATCTTTCCAAACCGTAGAGTAATTCATTTTGGCAATAGGGGTAAGCTCAGTCCGAGATATATTGGACCGTTCGACATTCTCGAACGAGTCGGAGAAGTGGCATACCATTTGGCACTACCACCATCATTGGAAGGGGTGCACAACGTGTTTCACATATCTCAGCTTTGAAAATATGTGAGTGACCCCAGCCACATCCTTGATCACTCCGAGCTCACTGTACAGACAGATCTATCCTTTGAACAGCAACCCATTGAAATCCTGGACAGAAAGGTAAAGTCACTTCAGAATAAGAAAGTAAACTTGGTCCGAGTGATGTGGCGAAAAGATTCGCCAGAAGAATCAACGTGGGAACGTGAGAATGATATACGTGCAAGATACCCTTACTTGTTTGTAAACTAGTCCTGATATAATTGTCAAATTCGAGGACAAAATTTTTATAAGGAGGGTAGAATGTAACGACTCTGTTTTTACTGTACAAAAATTTTAAAGTTAATATACAGAATGGAGTATTTGCAAGCCTGAGTATACTTTAAATGTTGTTTTTGTTTAAGAACAGCAAGAAACAACTTGCAGCTCATTGGTAAAGTCTTGCACTGCTGTGACGTAGCCTATGTGTTCAAATCCCCTCAGCCACATATTATTTTTACTGATTTTTCTTTTAAACTTTTTGGAAGCCCAAAAGTTTACACGTGCAATATACGTAAAATGAAAAGTCACAGAAAATCAAACATGTGTTGAATGTTATATGAACCGACATGGACACGTGGCATTGATCTAAGACCCAACCCCATCCACTTGGCCGGCAAGATTCATCATTGGGCCGGCGCTGCCGGGCCCTCCCGTTGGTAACTCCTTGGCCTACTCCATTACCTCCATGCTGTTTGATTTCTCTGTAAATTAACAGAGAACTTAAATTCACCCTTTAATCCCATTTTTAATGCATTTTAATTCAATTTTTCAATTTCAAAACCTTAATTCCACACTATAAATACAACCTCATATCCTAGCCCTCTTTATTCTGAAATCTTTTATCAAAAATCCTCAAAATTTTCTAAGTCAAAGAAGAGTACAAATGGAGTAAGCCCAAGTTCCTTTTCCGGCGAGGATTCGAAGCACTTCTGGTGACCCCGCGACTCCATGAAGGCCATCATTCCTTTTCTCAACCCCCTTTCTATCTTTTTAACTTGTAAGTCCCAACTATTTCCCTCTCTTCTTAGCTTTAAACTATTTCTTTTCAAATCATGTCGGTAAGTGGAGTTATACCGACATTCTTTTCTATAATCTTTAAAAACAATAATTTTCTTTTATAATCATTCATTCAAATCAATATACTTTGTTATTCAATCATGACACAAATGTTTAGAATAATTTTCACCTTGAAAAGTTCATATTAAATAACTTTATAGTACATATTTCGTTTAAATGTCATAAACTTTACACATCCCATATTTTAATCTTTTTGCTTGGCATACCATTAGAAAACCTCACGAGGTAATGATCTACTTCTCACATACACACATCTTGATATAGCACGATTTCTTTTTAACAATAGTTTTGTGGCAAAATACGACTTTTCAATAAAATACCCTAACCTGTTAAAAACCGTTTTCTTGTAAATAGTATTTTAAATTCCTTGCTATTGTGCCTCTACAACCCACTTTTTGGGAATCCGAATCGGTTGGTATGGGTTATCGCACATCCATCGGACTAGTAGGACGAGATGCAGACCTTCTCACGGAGCATACGATCTCAATAGAATTTAATACAATTTTTAAGAAAAACGAAAATCTCTATTTAATAATAAAAAATTATTTTTAATAATTATAAAAATATTATCAAACAACATATTTTAAAGATATTATTAAATTCCATGTTTTCCAAACAAAATAAAAGAATTACAAGTTTCATGAAAATACAATTAAGAATCCATACAAGTCAAGTTTACACTAAAATGCCTTGAACTATTCAAACTATATATATTCACCAACATACCTCATCCTGTAAAATTCACATCCATGAAAACCCTAAAGATTATAAATAAATACTTGAGGTTTATTTTGAAAGTATACTAAAAATATTTTTTATAAAAACCCCTCAAGTTATATTAAATTTACATTAAGGACCCTAGTAAATATAGGTTTAAGCGGGACCAATTCTCTTGAGCCTCAGGGAGCCGGAGAAAGTGGGTGCTTTCCTATTTAAGGTAAAAAACTAAACCGGGGTTATCAATGGTAATTGTCTTGGAAAAAAACACAAATCCTGCCGTCCATATGCAGCAGTTACCGATAACTCCAAAACCTAATTCAGGAATCCAAATCTGTTTAAGTGTCTGACTCAATCTGAGTCTCAGTCTAATCTGAATACAATCTAAACATGAACACAATCCAAACCTAGCTCCAATCCAACATGAATCCAATATATAATTGAACCTGAACATGTATACCGAACAATACAAACATGCAACTTGTTTTGACTTGACCAAACCATGGATATATTTTGACTTGACTACATGACTATCCATTTACATGCTGATCCGTTTACATGAAAAACTTCTACCATGGTTTCGGCAAGTCTTATACCACAAAACAATGTAATATACATTACGAGGTTTTAAAAGGGTAGACTGGTACGGAATGTGTTAAAAGTGGAATGAGACAGTCACTATAATACACCTAACCTGAACATCCGTGTCGTTGTCCCGTGGATTTTGATGGGGCCTTGTACTCCATATACCTTAGTCCACGGGATAGTTGGACTCTTCTCGTATACACTAGCATATTCTGTACCAAACTACAAACAACTACGTTAGCATAACAAACGCATACTTTAACTATTCTATTCTATTTACTTGTCTATTACATTCTATCTTTTGGGACTTACCGAGTGCTAATTCGCTGACGACATTCCTATCTCTTCTTTCTTTGGAATGTTGTCAGGAGGACCCGACTCTCAGGAGATCGAGCCCAACCAGGACGATTTGGAGCAGTTCACTGAGGAGTCAGAGTTCTAATTCCCACTTGTACTTACTTTTCTTTCAGTTCATATTGCCATTATTTAGGCATCGCTTTCTATCATTGTACTTTACTTTTCAGTTGTATGTAAAGAATGAATATAAATAAAAAGTTATTGTTTTATTACATCTCTTGTCATTCTTGTGTTATTTTATTTATATTGCTTAAGTACGTTTAACGTGTTTACTTCTGGGTAAATACGTCACGGCCCGCCACGTCTTCTTCCCCGTACACTGGGAAGCGGGGCGTGACAGGCAGAGTATCGTTCAGTTCGGGAGATATTTGATCTCTGCAAAGTTGAGATATTTAGAGAAAGTTAGATGTATTGTAGCGGATCCACTCACTAAAGCTATTTCTCGAACACATGAGCTGTTAATAGAGAAGTTAGGTATTCAATAACACACGAGCTGTGGGTATGCGATACCGCAATAATTGACCTTAAGTGCAGGTGGGAGATTGTTAGATATAGTACCCTCAAAGCAATTTTTGTAATCAAAAGTAAGCAATTATGATAATTGAAGAACCTATACAGGTAGAACAGTCTTACTCGATATGATAGTATGCTATCTAATTTGTCTTTGTCATTGATATGTATACGTTTTATTGGTTATTACGTGTCGTTGATACGTAATGATAAAGCTCGTACGATCTTTGCTTGACTACCGAAGTTATGATGACGATCATACTAGTGAGAGCTGGATAGTCCATAAATACATTCTTAAATGTTCCTAGTCGTGAGAGTGTCGAGACTGGGTATCGATATTTCAGAGTAGACTAGTGTATACGTTTCTAGACCAGACGAGGGGCGGTGGAATGTCTCATAGCCATTGATGTGTTGCACCTAAGATTGTATACATGTGCTTACTAGAGGTGAGTACATCGGACGGATCCGCCGAGAACTTCTAAATGGTACTATGCCTATCGTCAGATAGCAGTTCTCAGTTGACATGAATACAAGTAATCTGTTGATCTGAGATTGTCATTTGTCTCGTGTGAGTTCCCACTGTACTTAGATTATTATCCTACCATGCTCTATTGAGTCGTGCAAACAGATTTTAGTTGGGTACAGTCCCGAGCCATATAGATGCAGTGAGCGATCGTCAGGAATTCGTCTCTCCAGGTATAAGCAGTCGACGTTGCGCTGTGTTCGGTTGTCCATCATCATAAGTCCCTGGTCAGGACGAATGAGATTTACTAATCGGAGTTAGTAGTTTCTCGGTAAGTAATAGGCTTGACACCGGCACGACTTATCGGGTTATTAAGGATCTGACATTATCCACCCTTTAGACCCGGTATGCGATACTTTTAGACGAAAAGACCGGACTGTACAGAGATTGTCATATACAGGCTCAGTATGGTACGGACGAGTTTACTTGTCGATCTTAATTTCGTTCAATATCTGGATAGTCGTTATGTACAGATAGTGTTATTGACGTGCTTGTGGTTAAATCCACTGCCAACGTATTGTCGGATCTTTAGAGTCCCATATAGAGGGTTTCCCGGTTCAGCCGAAACGATATAGTATGTGCGTATTTTGATACACACTCTTGTTCAATTAAATACATGTATTTGATGCACATATTTTAATTGGACGTTTTGTTAATACTAACGGGTTTGAAAAATAGCCAGATTTTATTTGTGTGCTAGTATTATATCTCTCATTTTCTCTCTTTTAATATTCGTACTTTTATACAAATAAGGTATTTGTATTTTGATACAAATACTGTATTTATTGGAATACGAGTATTTGTATAAATACGGGTATTTTTTTATCTCAATACGAATACGGTATTCGTATTTTTATACGAATATGGGTATATGTATTTTGATACATATTTGGTTTTTTTTTTTTTTGTGTGTGTGTGTGTGTATGTATGTATACATACACATTCCACTCACCTTAGAAGCTTGTTGAAGAGTGTGGATGGGTGAGTCATTAGGATGATTCACACATCCACCCACACTCTACAACATTTAAGAACAAAAGAGAGAGAAAGTATGTTAGGATGTGAATTTATTCTTCACTCATTCTCTCTTCTCTTGATGTTAAGCTTTCTAAAATGTGCAAGGAAAATTTGGTAAAGAGAGAAAACTTGAGATTTTCACCACTACATCATTCTCATCATCTTTTCTTAGCAAGCTAAGTTAGTGAGTTGCTTTAGATATTGGATATGAAGCTAAACCTTGAATTGGATTTTCTCGGGTGGATCATAAGATCGGTGTGCAACCTTATTTCCAACGACTTCGGAGCTAAGCTAGAGTCCATGGAGTGGTGTAGGGGTCTTCCGCAATTGCACGGACACGGTACAAAGGGAGCTAGCCCCCTAACCTTGTATCATATGATATCTAGTTTAGTGTTTGGAATCGATTCTAGGATTTTGGTCGCTAGTGCTTGTATAAAAAGTTTTGTTTTCGCTTCCGCCTTCGCCGCAAGTTTTGCGGTGCGAACACTAGGGACCTAACAAGTATACGCTAAACATTGATGGTTCTCATTCCAATGATACTCAAGAAAGTGGAGGGGGTGCAGGGATTCAGAAAGCAAAATTGTTTTAGCCAGCAAGTTTTATCATGGCAAGTGCAGTGTGATTGAAGTTGAAGGAAAATCCTTGCTTCTTTGCTTGATGGGCTTTTGCAATGTCATCTTATGGGGATTACAGGGATTATAATTGAAACTGACTCTAAACTTTTAGTTGATAACGTTCAGGGGCATAAATCTGTACCTTGGATTACTTCATATATTGTCAAAGCAGTAAAAAAGATGCTGCAGATCCTTGATGTTGAGGTGCTTCATATTTTTTGGGAGATCAACAAGATTGCTGATTATCTAGCCAATGCTGCTCTCATATCACAGGTCTCCCGTTCTTATGTCAGATACAACTTGCCTCAGGAACTTCAAAGATTAGTCATGCTTGACCTATCTTCCTTGCCATATGTTAGTGTCTCTTATCATTCTGTCTAATGCTTTTGTTTTTAGAACTATTTCAGTTTTTCTTTGTAATGTTTTGTTCCCACTTTCAATGATAAGCTAGCTCAGTGTGAGCCTGGCACCTTTAGTTTTGAAAAAAAAATACGGAGCCTATACATTGAAGAGAGAGAGAGAGAGAGAGATTGAAGGAAAAGGAAAACTCAATTTAAAAATGGTGTATTAAATATTCAAAGAGTTCACGTAATAAGATTGAAGGAAAAGGAAAACTCAATTTAAAAATGGTCTATTAAATATTCAAAGAGTTCACATAATAATATGAAAAGATATAAAGACGGGCGTGACGTCGGGGGCGTAACTGCCGGCGTGATTCTCGCACCTGCCTGCCTGCTGTCACCGCTATATAAACCCCTCCTTCAGACGGTTCAAGTAAGTCATTTTCCACTCACTAGGCCGTTACTCTGCTTGGATTTCCTGTCTAACTTGATCATCGGAGGGTCCTCGGTGGTACAACCACCCCGGGACTTCCTTGCAGGTAGCTCGGCCCCAACAACCTCAAACCCATTGAGATCCACACACTTCAGGAGCTATCCTCCAACTCAAATCTCGGCCGTCCATCATCGCCAACAGCAGATCAACGAAAGGTAATATCTTGACGCGATACGGCACGCGTCAGCTGGCGCTGTTTGTGGGAACCTTGATTCCACTAAGACAAATTTCATCTTCCGATCTCAACCCAATGGCGAGTGGTCACCACGACGATCCAAGCACTAGCCGCCGCCTCCCCCACAACGGAGGTGCGGATGAATCTCCTCTCCCGAATGCCATCAACGCCCTAGCCGTCCGGATAGATCGACTCGCGTCCGTCGTGGACGCACTCGTCCGTGTCCAAACGGCGAGGCAAGCTCCCCGGGTCACCGCTCCCCCATCTCGGGAACGGGACCCCTACAGAGGGAGAGAAGACTCTGCTCGCGTCGGCACTGCCGACCACCGCCTCGCTACCTCCCACGGCCGCAGATCTCCCGAGCCAATATATTCTGCGACCCGCTGGGCCCCCCATAGTTCAACACCGAGGTCTATCGCCCGAGTGCCTCGCCCCGAGCCCCTACGCGCTCCTGTCCCTTCCGAGGAGATGTCGGTCAGCTCGCCTGCTCCTAGGCATGACCGACACCCCCTCCCTCGACGGGGTCGCACGGACGGGACTCGTCACGGCAACTCGAAGACTACCTCGCCGGGCGACCTAAGAAACCTCATTGAAAGGAACCGAGGCCGCGGCCAAACGCAAGTCTCCAACAGCAGGGCCAAAGATCGGAATGTGCCGAATCGTCGGAGTACCATGGCCGGCTCGACGCCCTCGAAAAGAAGATCGAGTGCATGCATCAAGAAGGTCGTCACTCGAGCGACGGGGCTAAATATGCCGCCGACTCGCTCATAAAGCCCTTCACCGAGGAGCTTCTCGTCGTCCATGTCTCCACCCGGAACAAGCCCCCCAAGGTCTCGCTCTTCGATAGGAAGTCAGACCCGAAGGACCATCTGGACGCGTTCACGGCCGGGATGAGCTTCTAAGACAACTTTGACGCCGCCCAATGCCGAGCTTTCCCGGCCACTATCATCCGCTCCAGACGAGACTGGTTCCGAGGACTCGCGCCACGCTCGATCTCAACCTTCGACGAGCTGGCCACCAAATTCCTCAGCCATTTCGTCGGGAACAGACGGCAGAAACGGACCGTCGACCATCTCTTCACGATCAAGAGCGGGGACAAAGAAACGTTCAAAGCGTACGTCACCCGCTTCTATAATGCCCTTCTCGAGGTCCCCGAACATCGAGATGAGACAGTCATCACAGCCCTGAGGTCTGGTCTTAGGCACAAGGAGTGGTTACGCTCCTTTGCATTAGCGCAACCTAAGACCATGGCCGAGGTAAAGGCCTGGACCGAGCGTGAAATCCAGTTCGAGTCCAAGGTGAACGCAAATCTCCCCGGGGCAGAGCAAACTAACCAGAAGAAAAGAGAGAGGGAAGAGAGAAAGAGACTTGAGCGGCCAAAGCCCTACTCCCTGAGGTTTCAGGAGTACACCCCGCTCAACGTCTCCCAGACGGTACTGCTTGAGGAGGCCAAGGGCGAGGGGTTCTTCAAGTTCCCCCCGATCTCACGCATCGAGGCAAAGCGTACTCGAGCCCCCTACTGTGGTTTTCACAGATCGCTAGGCCACTCCACGGAGAGCTGTAAGCAGCTCCGAGACTACATCGAGGAGCTCATCCGTTCGGGACACCTTGCAGCGTACTTGCAGTATAAGCGACAAGCTAACCGCAAGCAGGAGCAGCGTCCCCCTCCCGGCGAGTTGAAAATCGGCCAAATCATGGTCGTGTCAGCGGAGGGTACGTCGGATACCTACGAGGCTCAACACCCCGCACCGGTCGCGGAGGCCAACAGACATCCGAGAGGCTCAAGCTGCGCTAATAAAAAGAACATCTGCTAGCTTGTACTTCTTTCACTAAGGCAATGTAAATTCTCTCAAGATCTTTCTATTTATATAATAAGGAAAGATCAATAAAATATTGCAAAAAGAAGAGTTTGTTTATTCAAAGGGTACTATAGGCTCCTCAGTCATATACCGAAAAAGAAAAATTACAATAGCGGGGGAAGGGGGTGCAGGAAACACTGCTCGTGGTACTCCGAGCATATTTCCGCCAACCGAGCCCTCGCCGCTTCAGCCGCTTGCCTCTGATGCCGCCTACGAATGCCGGCGTGGTGCCTCAATTGATAGCACTCAAGGATGAGCGCCACCGAGCGATCCCGTCGACCCGCGGGCCGAAGCGCCGCAAGGACCTTAGCTTACCAACCGCCTCGTCCCTCAGCTGCTCGGACAAGGGGTTGTAGAGCCCCGGCAACGCCTTCCAGATGGAGTATATCAACAGCTGGGGCAGTGGGGGCGTCGGGGATGCAGTCGGCCGAAATGATCCTCAATGCGGCCAATCACTAGCTGCACTGTGTCCTCGATGCAGTACTGGTCATAGAGGTACACGTCCTCGAAATTTACGATGTCGGGGATCGTGAAAGGGAAGTCCTCCATTCTTACGTTTTGGGTGTGAAGAAAGGAGTGATCAACACTCCCTCCACTTTATAGCCCGCTTCACCCTCGAAAATCCAACAGTCGCCCGTTTTACCCACAGTCGTGCCGCCACGCGGCAGACCTCGAGCCTTTCTTGGCGAAATCGAAACGAAGCGGCTCGGGCGCTTCACCTCCCCCTACGCGTTCGATACACATGTTGCCCGCGACTATCCCTATTCCCCATACTTACACCGGGAAGGTCGGACAAGACCTCCAGAATCGTCCGGGCGGCTTCACTGCTCGGTCCGTCCTTAGCGGGCCTCTCCCGGCCTTTCCAGCGCTAAGGATCGAAGCCCTCACCAAGAGGCAACCGAGCGGCTACCCTGCTCGGCTATCCCTGGATGGTAGTTCCCTACCCCACGACGCCAGGGATCAAAGCCCTCACCAAGAGGCAGCCGAGCGGCTACCCTGCTCGGCTATCCCCGGCTGGTAGTTCACTACCACACAGCGCCAGAAATCGAAGCCCTCTCCAAAAGGCAACCGAGCAGCTTCACTGCTCGGACCATCCTTAGCAGGCCTCTTACGGCCCCTCCCGCTCGGACCATCCTTAGCAGGCCTCTTACGGCCCCTCCTGCGCTAAGGATTGAAGCCCTCATCAAGAGGCAGCCGAGTGGCTACCCTGCTCGGCTATCCCCGGCTGGTAGCTCCCTACCCCACAACGCTAAGGATCAAAGCCCTCATCAAGAGGCAGCTGAGCGGCTACCCCGCTCGGCTATCCCCGGCTGGTAGTTCACTGCCACACAGCGCTAGGGATCGAAGCCCTCGCCAAGAGGCAACCGAGCAGCTTCACTGCTCGGACCATCCTTAGCAGGCCTCTTACGGCCCCTCCAGCGCTAAGGATCGAAGCCCTCATCAAGAGACGGCCGAGCAGCTACCCTGCTCGGTTATCCCTGGCTGGTAGTTCCCTACCCCACGACGCCAGGGATCAAAGCCCTCACCAAGAGGCAGCCGAGAGGCTACCCTGCTCGGCTATCCCTGGCTGGTAGTTCCCTACCCCACGACGCCAGGGATCAAAGCCCTCACCAAAAGGCAGCCGAGCGGCTACCCTGCTCGACTATCCCTGGCTGGTAGTTCCCTACCCCACGACGCCAGGGATTAAAAGCCCTCGCCAAGAAGCACCGGGTAGTAACCTTGCACGGCCCGTCCTTAAGGATCACAACCCTCGCCAAGAGGCACCGGGCAGTAACCGTGCTCGGCCCGTCCTTAGTAGGCCTCTTACGGCCCCTCCCGCGCTAAGGATCAAAATCCCTCATCAAGAGGCAACCGGGCCTGCCCTTGCTCGATTATCCCTAGCTGGTAGTTTCCTACCCCCACAACGCCAGAGATCAAAGCCCTCGCCAAGAGGCACCAGGCAGTAACCCTGCTCGGCCCGTCCTTAAGGATCAAAACCCTCGCCAAGAGGCACCGGACAGTAACCCTGCACGTCCCGTCCTTAGTAGGCCTCTTACGGCCCCTCCCGTGCTAAGGATCAAAAGCCCTCATCAAGAGGCAACCGGGCCTACCCTTTCTCGGTTATCCCTGGCTGGTAGTTTCCTACCCCCACAACACCAGGGATCGAAGCCCTCGCCAAGAGGCCACTGAGCAGCTTCACTGCTCGGTCCATCCTTAGCTACCTCTTACGGCCCTTCCATCGCTAAGGATTAAAGCCCTCACCAAGAGGCGACCAAGCAGCTACCATGCTCGGTTATGATGGATGTCGTTCAGTACCCCCACGAAGCCCACGAAGCCAGATACCTAAGCCCTCGCCAAGAGGCAACCGAGCATCTACCATGCTCGGTCATCCGTAGCTGGTGTTACTAACCGCCGACGCCACGGTCCAAGCCCTCGCCATGAGGCCATCCACGTCTTAGCGATCCCAACCTCGACTTCGGGGCCATGGAGATACCGACCTTTCACCGGTCTTTGCACACTTGGCAAATAGTCGAATTCAACTTGGCGTGCGATCGCCAGACGAAGAACCGACCCGACGTGAAGGCTGAACTGTGAAAATACAAGTGTTTACCGACAAAAGAAAATACGCGCGCAAATATTACTGCAAAAAGTTTTTATTCACAAAGCAAAAAGTCTTTATAAGGGTATTGTGGGCTCCCCAGCCTTACAAAATGCCCGGAGGCCTACAAAATTCCCGATGCAACAAAAGAAAAGTGTCACGCCCCGCTTCCCAGAGTACGCTAAGATGGACACGTGACATAGCCAACCATGCTACCTGTGGATAGGAAAAATCCTTCCACAGTCACATTACGGCTGTAGAGATATCAAGAACAGAAAAGTAAACTAAACTATCTAGTACATGTCCATGAGCCAGAATGAATGAGTCAAGAAATAATGATATGCGGAAGCAAAAGATACAATAAATGAAACACCTGGAAAGTTAAATTACATACCGACAGGAACTTCACCGCTCGGTCTAACAGCGGCAATACTCCTGATCAGTCTGCAACAAAAGTAGAAGGATCCGGGCTATGCAAAACCCAGACGTCAGCGAGTCATAACATCAAGCAATAATATAAGTAGGGTAGTAATACATGCAAATATGATCATAAATGGTAAACAAGCATAACAGTGATATAAGTAAGGACAGTGGGGTCATGTGTAATGAGTTTTCTAAACTGGTCTATTAGGTTAACTACTCTCAAGTCTTTGAAATCAATTTGATGAATCATCGATGTAACTCAATAGTATCCCGTGCATGCCCGGGACCACGGTCTAAGACTCTCGGGCTGAAACCGAGACGTGCCGCAAGGTACTAAAAGGAAAAGGGTAAAGACGAACGATGTCAGCAGCATCGTCCCGAGGCGGGCCTAGCCTCTAAAAACTGATCGGTATAAGCAAGCAACTGTCGAGTTACAAGTCAGGATTTCATCATTGATTTCCCCATACCCCCAAGTTATATGTGTCAATTCAGGTATTCAATAATCAAGAACTAATTCCAACACAGGATCAGGTAGGTGAAGGTTTGTCTGGATAGACAACAGGAACGGTCCGTAAGGACTACATATCAGGTTAGTTGGCATTAAACACAAGATCATGTAACGGTCAAGCCATGGTACATCAGGTCAAGTCAAGTAGTGTATTTAGGTGTCATGTCATGTCAAGAGTGTACGGTACCATGTCATATCAAGTAATAGGTGTAATAGGTCATAACAGGGTGCACAAGATGTCATATGTGTGCTCACAATCAAACTAACATAAACATGACTGTAAATAAACAAGCACGGGTACTGTCAGAACAATAAACTGGAACATGATATGCAAATCGGTACGGATTAATTTATATCGAAGCACGGTTATCATTACATAACTACAGTATACGAATATGGATGTTAGAATCATGTTAACATGTATCACATAATCTAGAGATGCAATTGAATATAGATCGGGTTAGATGTATGCAAACAGTCGTCCGACAGGGTGTAAAAATATAAAGGGGTACTGTGGACTATGCAAACAGTTATTATGTGATTTAACATATAAGTGTGGTTATGTTTACAGTTCCCAACTAAATAGGGTGTAGTTTATTAAACATGGGGTGTCAATATTACAGTGTTATATACTTAGGTGATCTATGGATACAATGATATATATTATAAATGGAATGAATGCAAACGGGTATCCGAACTTATAAAACTATAAAATGGTAACACGGGATGTACCACTAAGCAATACGTGATGTAAATATTGGTATGGATGCAGTATAATGTAATCTAATATGCAACAAGATAAGTTTCCATGTTCTAGATCTAAAAAATATAAACAGATGCAAACGGAACATCGAAATGTTATAAAATGATGCATGGGGTACTATATTTAAACTACAGGTATGGTATATATTAGAATAGGTATATAATGATTTAAATAGCATGTAGCAAGATTAACTTGACTGAACGGATACCAAAGCGGTACGTGCCACGTCGGGTATCGGGGAAAACGTCGCGATATGTCCACGCGAGTACAGAACAGAACCAGGTCTGGCAAGAACATGATCACGCTATCTGGGAATGTCCTCAGGGTCACCCGGATCAACAGCGACAGGCCCGGCTCCGTCGATCACCGGAAAAACAAGAATCCAAGAAGTAAAGAGAAGAAAAGAAAGGAAAAAGAAGAAAGGAGAAGAAGGAGAAGGGAGGAGGAGGGTGCCTTGGGGTTTGGATCACAGGCGAGGACAGAGAGAGTGACGACAGCAACTGGTCTCCGGCGATCACCGGAAGGACGAATCAAGAGATTTAAGGAAAAGGAAAGGAAGAAGGGAAGAAGAAGGAAGAAGAGCTGGGGTTAGATGCTCTGGTGTTTGGCTCAGGGGTCAGAACAAGGTGTGATGGGATGACGTCGGCAGTGGGCCGTTGACGGTGAAGCCCACGACAACGGCAGTGGCAACTAGGGTTCGGGTGCAAGAAGAAAGAGGAAGTCGGGGGCTATAGGGAAGGTAGAGGTGAGGTCGAGGAGAAGGAGATGGGAGCATACGAGGGTGGTGACAAGAATGGTGGCGACGGCGAGGGGTTGCCGGCGACGAGGGTGTCAGAGGATTTTCTTGGGTTGAAGTCGGGGCTCATGGGTTTGCAGCGGCTCGAGAGAAGGAGGTGATGAAGCGAGGAGTCTGAGAGGATAAGAGGAGGAGATTGGGAAGGGGGTTGTGACGACGAGGGGTCGCCGGTGGTGGAGGCGATGGGTTGGAGGTTCTGTGGGTTTTCACGGATTGAGGTCTCGGTGTGCAGGGGTTCTCTCGGGTTTTGGAGGGAGAAGAGGACTGAAGGAGACGAGAGAGGAGAGGGAGACGAGCGAGGTTGAAGACGAGGGTGCGGGTGGCGGCGCTGGTAAAGCCGGAGGCTCGGTTAGGGTTTCGCGACGAGGCGGAAGAGAAAAAAAAAAGATGAAGGGAGAGGAGAGAGAGAGACGTGCGCAATTAATCATGGAAGGGTTTTAAAATATTTTAGAGGGGGAAAATCTTTGCATATGCAGCGAGAGAGAGAGATATATAGAGAGAGAGATATATAAACTGTTAAAGAAATATAAAATATATTTTTAGTTGAAAGTTATAATGAAATATATAATATAATATTGGTCCGTTTTGAGATTTGGCAAAATACAAACTTACTCCAAAACACGCCCGGGTCGGGTCTAAAAATTCAGATTAAAAATATGAAAAATATATGCGACTTCCAAATTTCAAAATGAATGCTCGATCAAGGAAAATGCATACCCCCAAGAATGGATGCACGCACGTGCGCGTAGCCATCCAAACACGTCCATTTCACTGAACGGGACGAGAACGCGATGCAAGGACGCTACCACAGGGTTCGGGATATCAAGCAGGCCATGCAATGTATTTTAATAAATATTTTCAGTGACTAAAAAGTTATATGTTAAAATATGTGATGCCAGATGAAATTCCACTATGCAGTTTATACTAGATGCACGTGTCAAAGCAACGAGTCAGGAGACACTATAAATATAAATCAAACAAGTTCAAGCAAGCGGGTCGGATCGAATGCAATGCACCAAGTAACTACTGTTTCCTGATTTAAAATCAGGAAAACTTCTGGGAAAAGCTTCAGAATAGGGTCACGTGCTTATACGTGACTAGCGGTCACGTGTTGGCACGTGACACCTAAGCACATCAGCAAAGCAAGTTCAGTTTCCTGACTACGTTGAAGAAAAGGGGGTTCAGAAAGAGTCGCGTGCTCCCACGTGACCAGGGTCACGTGGCGACACGTGACGTTTAAATGCAAGTGTCAAAGGCAAACCGGTTCCCTGATCAAGTCAAGGAAAAGGGTTCAGAAGAGGTCACGTGCTCCCACGTGACCAGGGTCACGTGTTGGCACGTGACGTTCAAAGCAGCAGACTCGTTCTCCAGTTGAACCAAGGAAAGAGGCTCCAGACAAGGGTCACGTGCTCACACGTGACCAGAGGTCACGTGGTGGCACGTGACGTTTAAGCAACGATCAGAAGACAGAGCGCAAAAGAAAGGAAAATGCTCATTCCAAAGGGGGTCACGTGCCCACACGTGGCCAGGGGTCACGTGGTCACACGTGACCGGCTTTCAAAGCCCATTTTGTCAAACAGAATTAAATTCTGAAGGAGAATCAAATCTTTCCAAAGGAAAGCGGCTATCTGGAACCGATCGAATTAAAGATTCAGAGGTGATGAAATATCATCTATCTATGGGAAAATCTCGGGTTTGGAAAGATTTCCCCTTTAAATCTAACCGAAATAATAAAGGGGAACCCATGGATTTGAAATCCAATGGTGAATAAAATTCACCCGATAATCCAAAGGTCCAAAATGAATGATGGATGCAAATCAAATCTTTCATGAAGATTCGTCAAAAACTGATTGATTCGGCTGCTTCTCCTATAAATAAGAGCCAAGAGACACAGAGAGAGAGATATACACAGACGCAGAGAAGAAAAAAGAAAAGGATGAGAGCTTTGATACTTTGAAAAGACTTGGATCTTCTGCAAGAACCCTAGGTAAGAAAGGGAAAAGCTCCTTGAAAAAGAAGGAGAATTTAATTCTCAACAGAGTTTAACTCTGATACATAAAACAGAAGAACATATTTCTTCTCTCTTTGATAGAGGATCTGCAAAATGCACATCTCCCCTTGAAGTTGAGAATTTAATTCTCAATGGGTTGAGATCCTGCCATGCAGATCCAAAACATAGAGAGGGAATGCAAGCACGAGAATTTAATTCTCACAGAACTATAGGAATTTAATTCCTTTAAAATAAAATTAGGGCTTGACCCTGTATCATGGGAATTTAATTCCTTCAGAACAAAAAGAAACAGGGTTTAACCCTAAACCGCGGGAATTTAATTCCTTTAATCATAATTTAACAGAGGATGGAAGTTCAAATTCCCTAAAAAGCTTTTGTTAGGGGTTTAACCCTATTTGGTTCTCCACATGTATGAGGAATTTAATTCCTACGGAAAATTCAGAGTTCAACTCTATTCAGAATATAAACCTTCAAAAGGAAGTAGGAATTTAATTCCTCCGAAATTACTGTCAGGGTTTAACCCTATGAGGAATTTAATTCCTGAGAAAAGGTTAACAGATCCTCTAAACAACATACATAGAGGCAGGGTCACGTGCCACCACGTGACCCCCCCAAGAGATCTACAGAAAGCCCCATTTGAGGCAGTCCCCCACGTGACCGCCGGCAGAAGCTTTAACATATAAGCGTTTGAATGCCTATCACGTGATGGCACGTGACGCTCTGAAAGACGCAATAATCTCAGCAGAATAAATAAAGGGAGGGCGCTCTCACGTGCTGCCACGTGACCCCTCTTGCCTTAGTGTTTGAACACTAAATTGAAACTCTCGAACCCAGTGTTAAAACACTGTTGGGCCTTAGTGTTCAACACTAATTAAAAAGCTTTATTTGCAGTGTTCAACACTGATCTGTTTTAGTGTTTAACACTAATTTGAAAAGCCTTGTTGCTGGTGTTTAACACCAATTATCTCTTAGTGTTAAACACTAACTTGTCAACCTCATTCCCAGTGTTCAACACTGACTGCTCTGTAGTGTTTAACACTAGGCTTTGGCCCAATTGGCCTAAATGGATAGAGGCAAAGCCTCTCCTGATTGGACTTAGCCCAAAATGGCCATAAGTCCTCAATTTATGATTAACTGAGCCAATGGACTCATAACATAATTAATTCGTTTTGATCCCAAATTGGGCTAAGGACTATTTAATCCACTCCGGTTCTAGGGTACATCTCTTCACTCCTTTAATACTTGGCATTGTAATCCCTCAATGTTTTCAAAGAGGTGACGGGTCCCGACGACCACACATTGATACGGACTGTGGGGTCCTTAAACCCATGTTTAATGCAAAATTCCTGGTTACGTGGAACGCGAATAATGTCACTCTTTGACCCCGTGGAAAACATCCAGAGCGGAGCCTGGTCCTCGCAAAGCACGGCAGTGAACCCGTGTGAAGCATCCAGAGCACATACCGGACTGTGGGGTCCTTAAACCCATGTTTAATGCAAAATTCCTGGTTACGTGGAATGCGGATAATGTCACTCTTTGACCCCGTGGAAAACATCCAGAGCGGAGCCTGGTCCTCGCAAAGCACGGCAGTGAACCCGTATGAAGCATCCAGAGCACATACCGGACTGTGGGGTCCTTAAACCCATGGACTACGACGTCCTTAACCTTGACCGAGATGTCTTAAAACTAACAATGGACTGTGGGGTCCTTAAACCCATGGACTACGACGTCCTTAACCTTGACCGAGATGTCTTAAAACTAACAATGGACTGTGGGGTCCTTAAACCCATGGACTACGACGTCCTTAACCTTGACCGAGATGTCTTAAAACTAACAATGGACCGCAATGTCCTTAAACTACCCATGGACCGCAATGTCCTTAAACTACCCATGGACCGCAATGTCCTTAAACTAGAACAATAGAGCTCCCCCTGCATGCTCTTTGTCGGATCTAAACGGTCCCGTTTAAGTTGATCTTAGCCTCAAAGATGGCTAACGTATCCTTAAACCTTCAAACAGACTGGACTATGAATCCCCCCAATTAACTCTGGCTCGAGGGTACATCTCTGAACTCCTCTGACATCCGTCGTTGTAATCCTTCAGCGTCGTCAGAGAGGTGACGGGTCCCGATGGCCATACATACGATGGACCACTATGTCCCTAAACTGGAACAATAGAGCCCGCATGCTCTTTTGTCGGATCTAAACGATCCCGTTAAGTTGATCTTAGTCTCAAAGTTAGACTAACGTATCCTTAACAAACGTTTGAGTTGATCTTAGCCTCAAGCATGGCTGACGTATCCTCAAACCAAACCCCCAAACCCAAATCTAAGATAATACGGATTTGGACTAGTCCACGCCCTACGGGCGACGACATAACTCAGTCTCCGTAAACAATCCATGGGCAACAAAATACAAAACAAACACCCACGACACGAAGTGACCATCTGGAGAAGGAGAAAGTTGTTACCGCAATGCGGTAGCGTAATTAACTGCAGGGGCTTGCGCCTGCAGGGAAGAGCGTCCCCACAATCAAAAACCCCTCAAACGAGGGGGAATCTGACGAAGTTTGCTACATCGGACGCATCCGTCTAAACCTTCGATACATGGTGCCATAAATCAATTTGGCATCTTCGGAGAGGTGGACGGATAGCACCAATTAGCATCTGCCCCGAATCTCAGGCGAGACGCCCACGTCGCGCCGTCTTTCGGAGGGGAACAGATTCTGGCACGCCCGGTGGGACCTTTTCCTCTTTCCACTCCACACTTCGTGTGTCGTGACTCGCGAACCAATCGCGGTTCGCTAATGGTTGCCCTTGGGTTTCAAGATACTAAGAATTGGCGTCTTGCTTATTGCAGAAAGCAAAGGATCTATGGCTTCTACCTCTGCGAAATCCTCCAACTGCTCAGACTGCAATCGCAACCAACGCTCTGCCTCGCCAGGAGGTATAGCCTACGGACCCCAAGTTGCTTCGCTATTCACAATGCCCGTGGAACAGGTCACTCGTGCCACCACAGGATTGTTCTTTGGGACCATGCTCCCGCCGACAAACTTCACCGCTCCAATGCTGACAACGGAAGCTCTTAAGAAGTCGGTCTTTGATCGTCTTACCCCTGTCGCGGCTCCTCTCAACGGGTCGCCCAACGTCAACGCCTCGGTCTTCTCTAGATTGGGCCAGAAATCCTGCAAACCCATCATGGGGCCTACAATCTCAGAGAAGGCTGCTTCTAAGAAAGTGGCTGCTCCTGCTCCCGAAATCGTCAAGGCGGCTTCTCCGGCCAAAAGGTCGGTCTTTACAAGATTGACGGCTCCCGCTCCTGCTCCTGCTGCCCGAAGGACGTCGGTCTTTGACAGGATAACACCAACAGCGACCCCCCACCTACACAGAGGGCAAGACGAAACCATTCTTACCGCTGACCCTACACCGTCCGCTCGACACGCTCGACGTCGCCATTGGCGCCGAGTAAGGAAGGCTGGGGGCAACTCCCCCTCCGGGTTGACTCCATCGGCCCCGGTGGCAGAAGTTAATGCTGCTGTTCCAACTGGGAACAGCTTCGAAATGCTAAATAAGGTGCGAAGGAATTCTGCTACTGCAGTGCTGAAGAGGTCTCCTCCCCCATTAGAAAAGGTTGTGGAAATAAAACCCGAACAGCCCCGATCTCCTCAACGGCTATCTTCTAAGATCTATAAAGTTTGGCGGCAGGCCCGAGACTCGATCATCGATCCAAACTTCTCCCGCCAGCACAAGAAATTGAAAATCCAACCGGAAGCTGGTCATCAGGCTAAACCCCAAAAGGCTGTTGATCAACTGGCTCATAAAAGGAGGAGGCCAGAGAAGACCCCACAGCATACAACGACGGCTAAAAGCACTGAGCCCAGACGCCCTAAGTCTGGGGGCATGATGGTGCACACTGTTTACATAGCCTCTGGAAAAGAGGAAAGCCGCACTTCTACGGGCCACCGACCGCTAACCCGATCCGTGACGAAGGCCCAAGAGCAGCAACAAAAGCTTCAAGAAATGATGAATGCTATGGCCGCGCTCACCGGGCCAAAAGAGAACCCAGAAACGTCCTCAGACGCACGCCGGGAGGAAGAAACCGACGCTGAATTCCTTCGCCGGACACTGGAGAAAAAGGACAAAGAGGCTGCTGAACAAGCGGCCAACATACAACGGATGGGCCTCCTCTTCCAAGATATGATAGGAATGATGATCCAGCAGGACTTACCCGCCGAGGATCCCCCAATCGTTCTTGAAGACGACCGAGGAGAAACGTCAAATCCACCACCAGCCCTCTCAACGGCCAAGGAGGAGGCAATCTCTAAGGCTGACTTGGCTGACTACATAGCCCAGCAAATCCGGGTTCATCACGCGACTGAGGCAGCTGGTCAAGTCGTGAAAACGGGGTGGCCGTATCCGAGCTGGTACGACCAAATCAAATACCCGCAAGGCTATACGATACCAAAATTCCACATGTACAAGGGGACCGGCAACCCCCATCAACATGTCGCCCAGTTCCGGGCCCTCTGCGGTAACACCGGCGGTGATGATAAACTATTGCTCCGCCAGTTCGTGGGCAGCTTATCAGAAACAGCGTTCGAATGGTATTCGGAACTCCCGAACGATTCTATCAAAACGTTCGCTGAAATGGAGTTGTTGTTCACTCAACGATTCGCAAGTGCCAGCGAACGCACTCCAATAACTGCATTGATTAATGCCAGGGTAAAACCAGGCGAAACCTGGGTCCAGTATGCTATACGCTGGCGGAATTTATGGTCGAGATGTGAACAACGCATTGAGGAAGCACCCGCAGTGGGCATGTTCATGGGAACCCTAGACCCCCACGCAACTATCTCCCAGTTTATGATGTTCTTTAAGCCAACCACATTCCAAGCTTTAATCGACAAGTTGGCTCAGATGGACCAGATGGGTCATAGACCACCTCCCCCGAAGTCGGAACCTCGGAACGACAAGGGTAAGGGAAGGGCAACCTTTGTCGCGAATGCCCAACAGCAACCTAACGCCCCGAAACCGGCAGATCAACTGGAAGAAAGACGCCGGTATTATAATGAAAAGATGAAACGTCCTTACTCGTTCCCACGAGACAAGACAAAACGGTTATTCGAGCTGGCAATACGCAACAGACTTATAAGCCTACCAAATCCAAGGCGACCGCCGCAACCCACCGAGGTGAATAACCCTAACTATTGCCCTTACCATCAAACGGTAAGCCATCCGATTGAAGATTGCTTCGTCTTCAAAGGATGGATTGAAGATCAATACCTCCAGGGGAAGTTTGTACTGTCCGAAAAGTGGAAGGTGAACCCACCACAACCGCATACTCCTAAGAAAGCAGATACACCGGGGGCAACATGTTCTTTTATTGAAGAAGCTCCATGGGAGGTCGTGCTATCAACTAAAACCAAAAGAATGCTGAGAGACCTTCATGCGTGCCCTGCGATCGAATGGAAGGACCCTCTTGAACCTCAAATTATCGAAGGGATGCTAAGGCGCTGCCCAACTACAAAGATTCGCGATAATGGCCCAAATACTCACGCCCAACCGTCAAAGTCTTCGAAGAAAAAGAAGAAGAAATCCAAGAAGCCAGTGAAGTTTGGAAACGAGCACACGAACTTGCAGAAGCAAATCGACGCGCTGGAAGAATACAATCAAAAGGCGCGAACTCCTGTCACACTGCAAGAGTTCCTCAACCACATCTTTCAAGAGGAAGATGATGGAGAGAGCTCGTCAGATGAATCTGAAGGATATGTGGCGAGTTGTAATGTGATCTCCCACTCGTTTACTGATGATGGGAAAACTCATGGCACTAAAAAGCTGGAGGCAGAGCCTGTACCAGAGCGTGCATGGCCAACAGACGAAATGATCGACGCTTTTCTAGACGAGATTCGTCTAAAATGTAAAGCGGACTAGGAGCGTGAGATGGCCACATCGGAAGGAGCCAAATGCGGGCAACTGAACGGAAGAGTTGAACTACCCCTGCCAGAGCGAAAGGCATCCGAAGTAGACAAGAAGATATTCAAGACGAGGAAAAGGTTTGCCAAAGCCATGTCAATGGGAATGACGCTACCACCCTCGGAAGGAAACACACACGATGGGGTAGAGAGGCACCCTGACTATTGCACATATCATCGGAAAATATCACATCCCACGGAGGAGTGCGACGCCTTTAAGATATGGTGGCAAGGATATGTTGCTCGTCGGCAACATGTTAAGCGCATGAAACGCAAGAGCCGTCGGGAGCGAAGAAGTACTATCGATGGGCACGACAGAGCTACTGGCAACTGTTACATGGTAAACGCCAGGGAGTCACAAGTTCTCACCTTTGGGAGCGACTCTGATGAAGAAATCGCTCTGGGCCCTCTCTTTAAAGAATCCGTGTTGGGGAAAGAGGAGGAATCGGAGATCTGCGAGAACATTCAGCTGCGCAATCGCACACTCCCAGAAAAGAATTTCGGGCCCGGGAATAGAAAGGATAAGGGGAAGGAAAAGGTCACTGAAGATATCACTTCAGATGACCAAGTCATCAGGGAGCTGGCTGCCAAAGACCCTCCTAGGAAAGGTAAGGTGGACTATAACATCCTCGCGCACCTAAGGAAGCTACCTTCTCAGCTTAGCATTCTCGATGCCCTCCTATTATCAAAAGAAGCGTGAGACTCACTAATTAAGGCGTTACAAGAACCTGAGCAATTCCAAGCCTTCCTCGCCACTGAAAAGATGAAGGATGAACTGGAGGAAGTGCATACAGCCGACATCACTTTCGGTGATGAAGACCTCCTTCTCGGGACGTGCGACCATAACCGTCCCCTATATGTCTCCGGATACTGCCATGATATCAAGATAGGCAAGATCCTGGTGGATAATGGATCCTCCGTCAACCTCCTTAATGTTCGGGTGTTGAAGGAAATCTGCATGAGCGTGCAACATCTCGCTCGTGACAAAATTACTATCTCCGGTTTCGATTCACAATCGTCACGGACTCTCGGATCTGTGATACTAACATTACGCTTTGGACTTCTCGTCACAGACATCAAATTCCATGTCATTGACGCCAAGACCTGCTACAACGCCTTGCTCGGCCGTCCTTGGCTACACGAGTACAATATCATCCCTTCTACACAACATCAGTGTATGAAGTACTTTAAGGATGGTTTCGAGTATACCGTAACAGGTGAGTTAAACCCATTTTCCGTGAACGAAGTCCGCAAATACGAAGATGCGAAGTACTTTTTGCCAGATTTCGAGGATACAGAAAGGTGTCGCAATCCGGAGAACAAAATCGCCACCACCATCCCTATTTTCGGGAGCGATACCGAAGAAGAAGAAGAGATAGTCTATGCAGGGCCATCTCAACGCAACAACCTGAGGACGCCCGCCCCCATGTTAGTCTTCGGAAATGACTCAGAAGATGAAGTGAATGCTGTGTTCTCCAATCGGCTGTCAATACAAGCACCCCCCGGCGATGACCATAGCTTGCAAATCACCATGGTACC
This sequence comes from Agapanthus africanus, assembly GCA_030015575.1. NCBI lineage: Eukaryota > Viridiplantae > Streptophyta > Magnoliopsida > Asparagales > Amaryllidaceae > Agapanthus > Agapanthus africanus. Next base: position 355,183,770 of record CM057351.1, read on the forward strand.
GCGAGAACACTACAAGGATCTCGACACGCTTCAGGCTCACAATGTGCAGGACCTGCAAACATTCTACGTCCCTCCCAGGCGAAAGGGTGAGAAGGTGATCCTATTCTACCGATCCTCAGAGTCGAAAATAGAGAAAGAGATCTGGCATGGCGCGGATGCTACACTTGACAGGCTCCAACCCATCCGTCTGCCCAGATACTATACAAATGGATTAAAGAAGCTGTTGAAGTGCCAAGGAGTACCTTTAGAACAGACCGTTCGGCAGGCGCGGTTCTACAACAGGATTTGGGATGTCCCTGGGACTCAACGCAAATTGCCCAACGGGAAGATGGAAACACTCGGGCTTGGATACGCAAGAGCCGGAAAACGGGAACGGGCTCACAGCAGCTACGCTATGTATACCTTTGATGAAGAGGAGGACGCCCTGTCAGGAGATGCCAATCCCCCATCAAAACTGGACCCCGCGATTAAAGCGCCGAGTCCGTCGTTTGAAGAGCGAGTGGACAAGCCTATCAGGAAAATGGGTCAGAAAGCTCGGGAAGACCACAACCGCGAAATGGCCATCTACGAGAAGGCCAGGACGCAACGTCTATCGCAACGTGCTGCAAAAGACAAAGACGCTTATCCTCGTCAATCCGTTGTACGAAAGGCCTGACGCAGAGACGGAAATAAATCAAGAAGCGGCTCGGGTTTGTCCCTTATGAAGAAGATGAGTCGAGCGTACTCCTTCCCCCGAGACAAGACGGAGAGGTTACTCAACCTTGCTATAAAACATCAAATGATCACGCTTCCAGAGTCTAGACATCCTGAGCAAGCCAGCAAGGCCTCTCATCCGAGTTATTGCTCTTATCACCAAGCCATAGGACATCCTACCGAAGACTGCTTCACCTTCAAGAACTGGGTCGAGGACCAGTACCGACGGGGTAGATTCGCTTTATCCGACGGCTGGAAGGTAACGCCGCCGCAAAAGCATGAGCCCAAGGCCGCAAGAGCAGAACCGGGTCCACCTCAGTCCGGGGAGCGGGTTCGCACCTGTTATACCATTACGATATTAAGAGAAGAGCCCGAGAACGTAGATGACTTTCCCCGGTGCTTTGAGAACAGCGATGATGAGGTGATCTCAGAATTTCCGCCCGCTCCGAAAGAACTGGAAGATGGTATACATACTACTGCAGATAACCTCAAGAAGATTGAGTTGGGATCGGCAGACAACCCGCGATCGACATTTGTCAGCGAGCTGTTATCCGAAGAGAGGGTGGCTGCGTTAAAGAACGTGCTTCTACGGCATAAAGACTGCTTCGCGTGGAACTACTCCGAGATGCCAGGATTAGATCCGGAGATTGCTGTGCATAGATTAGCAATATCCCCAGATATCAAGCCAGTCAAGCAGGCGCCAAGAAGGATGCGACTCGAGCTTGAAATGAGCATCAACGCCGAAGTCAAGAAGCTGATCGATTCTGGATTTATCCAAGAAGTCCAATATCCCGACTGGATCGCCAATATCGTCCCGGTAATGAAGAAGAATGGCACGGTACGCATATGCGTGGATTTTAGGGATCTCAATAAAGCCTGTCCCAAGGATGATTTCCCAGTACCAGTAACCGAACTAATGATAGATAACACGTCCACTCACGAGGTTTTCTCCTTTATGGATGGTTCGTCAGGATACAATCAGATAAAGATGCATCCCGAAGACCAGAAGCATACCGCTTTCCGGACCCCTTTGGGTATATTCTGCTACAGGGTTATGCCCTTTGGTCTAAAGAACGCTGGCGCTACCTATCAAAGGGCCATAACAAAGATTTTCGACGATCTCATACATGACATCGTCGAGTGCTATATCGATGACCTTGTAGTGAAGAGCATGTCGTACGAAGAGCATTTAAAACATCTGGAGACTGTATTTCGACGCCTTCGGCAATATAATTTGAAAATGAATCCCCTCAAATGCGCGTTTGGAGTCTCCTCGGGCAAATTTCTGGGATTCATCGTTCGACACCGAGGTATTGAAATAGATCCGTCAAAGATTAAGGCGATCATGGAAATGCCTCCACCAAGAACCCTCAAGCAGTTGCGGTCTCTCCAAGGGAAGCTCCCATACATCCGGCGGTTTATCGCTAATCTTTCGGGCAAATGCCGTCCTTACAGCCACCTGATGAAGAAGGGAACTCCATTCGCTTGGGATCACAAATGTCAAGGTGCACTAGATGAGATCAAGCAGTACCTGCAGAACCCTCCGGTGTTGGCCACGGTTGTCAAGGGAAAACCCCTCATTCTTTATACAACCGCCCTCGAAGGTTCCTTGGGCGCGTTATGGGCATAAGAGAACGATCAGGGGAGAGAGAGGGCGCTCTATTACTTAAGTCGAGTTCTACTGGGGGCAGAAAGCAACTACTCTCCCATTGAAAAACATTGCTTGGCGTTAATCTTCGCGATAACAAAGCTCAGGCACTATGCGTTGGCACATGAAGTCCGTCTCATTTCAAAAGTAGATCCCCTTAAATACTTGATGTCGAAAGCCATATTGACGGGACGACTCGCTAAGTGGGCCCTGCTCTTGATGGAGTTCTCGATAACGTATCAACCTCTCAAGGCAGTGAAAGGCCAGGCCATTGCCGACTTCCTCGCTGAGCACCCGATACCGACCGATTCTCCTCTGAACTGTGATTTGCCGGACGAGCATGCATTTGATGCGATTAGCGGCGGAAGCACCCGATGGGAACTCTATTTCGATGGAGCGTCCTCTATAAAGAAGCAGAAACAAGGTATCCCAATGATCAAATCGGGGATAGGCCTCATCTTTACAACTCCACAAGGAGGGATAATGCGCTTCGCCTTCTCCTTAACGGAGCCGCGGACAAACAATGAAGCTGAATACGAAGCTCTGATAGCAGGCCTCGAGATCGCCATCGACATGGGAATTGAAGACCTCCTTATATACGGGGATTCTCAGCTGGTCGTTAGTCAAGTAAAAGGTGACTACCAAACGTGCAAGCCGGAGTTGGTGAAGTACGGCGAAAGGGTGCAACAACTATTGACCCAAATTCCCTCCTATACTTTGGAGAACATACCGCGCGCGGAAAACAGCAAAGCAGACGCGTTGGCTAAACTTGCTAAAGAACTGGCTGACGAGAACCTTGATGACGTCAGAATCGTGGTACAAAGCCGTCGAGTGCTCACCCCGGCAGAAATATCTCCGGAATCATGCGAAGAAAAGGGAGCAACTGAGCAGACGACCCTACAAATAAAAGACCATGAGAAGGCCGAAGACTGGAGGGAAGTCTTCATAGACTACTTTAAGTCCCACCGAATGCCCGAAGAAGCGTCCTCAAGACATCAGCTCATGAAACGAGCTCTATCCTTCGCTTTCGTCAACGATATTCTATACAAAAGATCGTTCGATTCTCTATGGCTGAGATGCTTAGGACCTGAAGAAGCAGAAAGAGTCATTCAGGAAGTTCATGACGGACTTTGCGGTTCTCACCAAGCAGGCCCAAAGATGAAGTTAAAAATCAAACGGATGGGTTACTATTGGCCCACGATGACCCAGGACTGCCTCGAGTATGCGAAGCAATGCCACTCATGCCAGATTCATGGAGACTTCATCCACCAACATCCGAATCCACTGCATCCAACGGTGGCTAGTTGGCCATTCGAAATGTGGGGGACTGACATAGTAGGCCCCATTGAGCCAGCATCATCCCGGGGACACCGTTTTATCCTGGCGACGACTGATTACTTCTCCAAATGGGCAGAAGCAGTACCACTGAGGGAAGTGAAGACGGAGAATATCCTCCATTTCTTCAAGACGCACGTCATCTACCGGTTTGGGACCCCACGGCGGATTATCTCCGATAATGGGCCGGCCTACCGAAGCCATAAGATTAGCCGCTTCGCACAGCAGCACAATATAGACTGGAGATATTCTTCGGTTTACAATCCACGAGCTAACGGGCTAGCCGAGGCCTTCAATAAGACCTTGACGAAGATCATAAAAAAGACCGTTTCCAGGAATAAGAGAGACTGGCACGAAAGGCTGCAAGAAGCCCTTTGGGCTTATCGAACTACGTTCAAGACGGCCACGAACACAACGCCGTACGCGTTGGTATTTGGGACGGAAGCAGTGCTCCCCCTCGAGATAGAGTTACCCTCTCTACGAGTAGCAGTCCACCACGAGCTGACGAACGAAGAAAATGCTCACCTTCGGCTTGAGGAGCTTGATGCCCTCGACGAAACCCGGCTCATAGCGCAACAACATCTAGAGGCCTACAAAGCAAAGATGACGCGCTCATACGAAAGATTGACCAGGCCGAGAACATTCCGCCAAGGCGAACTTGTACTAGTGGTCAAAAAACCTATGATCCCCAATCGTGCCAAGCGAGGAAAATTTGAGCCAAACTATGAAGGCCCGTACATCATAGACAAGGTCTACCAGGGTGGAGCCTACCTACTCATGGACATGCACGGTGAAAGGCCTTTCAGGCCAATAAACGGCCGCTTCTTGAAGAAATACTACGCTTAATAAGCCGCAGTCTGGGTCAATGATAGGTGACGACGACTATGTCCGCTCACTATCTTCCTAGGCTCAGACTTTACAAGCAGCAGCCGGGCTTCCCATAACGGCGGACCGAAACGTCCTTAAACTAACGGCGGACCGAAACGTCCTTAAACTAACGGCGGACCAAAATGTCCTTAAACTAACAACGGACCGAAACGTCCTTAAACTAACGGCGGACCGAAACGTCCTTAAACTATCGACGGACCGAAACGTCCTTAAACTACTACCGCCGCATCTTTAGGCTGACGAGATAAAAAAAAAAGAAGATAAAAAAAATATGATATAAAAAAAACGGTATGTCCATAAGCAAAGTGGGCACGGATGAAAACCCGAAAGGGCTCCGTGAGTAAAAACAGCAGGGCTGCCGGCAAGTGTTCGTGAAAACCCGAAAGGGCGCGACCTTGTAAAAAAAAAAGGTGAAAAAGAATTAAAAAAAAACAAAAAAAAAACGGTATGTCTATAAGCAAAATGGGCACGGATGAAAACCCGAAAGGGCTCCGTGAGTAAAAACAGCAGGACTACCGGCGAGTGTTTGTGAAAACCCGAAAGAGCGCAACCTCGTTAAAGGACACTTACAGAGTCCTCTCGACCTTGTAAGGAGAAACCACCTGCGTGAGATCCTTACGACTCACAAAGGAGCAGCACACTTAGGGATCCTCACGATTCCTAAGGAGAAAATACACTTACGAGATCCTCACGACTTGTAAGGAGAATTCTCTTATGGGACCCTCACGGCTCATGAGATTTGAAAGTCTTAAGTTACAGAAACCTAAACCTGTTCTTAAGCAAATCCTCCACAACCTTCGATATTGCCCTACAAGAGGCTCAATACTGACCCTTGTATACAATCCACGGGCGCGAATAAACATTCCCTCAGCAAAGTCCGACCCTTGTAGGTCCTCTCGATCCATAAGGTGAAAACCCTCTTGTAGGATCCTTACGACTTACAGAGGAACATACACTTAGGAATCCTCACGATCCCTAAAGAGAAAATACACCTGCAAGATCCTCACGACTTGTAGGGAGAAACACCTTTGTGAGACCCTTACGGCTCATGAAGTCAAAAGTCTTAGTCGACAGGACCTTAACCTTGTTTGCTAAGCCACCTTTGCTCAACATCGACAGAGGCAAATGATGATTCGCTCCTGGCAATATTCCAGTTGCAGCGATGCTGATGCCTGAACCGGTATCAAATCCCAAGTTCTTTCATGGCAAATGATGATTCGCTCCTGGCAACATCCCAGTTGCAGCGATGCTGATGCCGAAATCGGTGTCCAAAATCCGAGCTTGCGGCAAAAAAGTTAGCAAGCCACACATGCCTACAAAATAACCGAAATGATGGGGCAACTTGCAATAAAAAGCAGCAAGTAAGAATGAAGGCATAAAAAAAAATAGCCGAAATGATGGGGCAACTCGCAATAAAAAGCAGCGAGTAGAAAATAAATAAATAGCCGAAATGATTGGGCACCGCGAAAAATAGCCGAAATGATGGGGCAATCGCGACCTTCGCGACATAAAAGCTGAAACGATAGAGCATCGCGGGAAAAGAAATAAAATAAAAATAAAATTTATGCCCTACAGGTGATGTTACATCCATCCCTGTATACAATCCAGGGACGCAAACAAAGAAGGGATCATACTCCTCCCCCAGGTTTCATCATAACAAGAAGCCAAATCTCGACGGTTCACAGATAGCCTAGAGATCATCTCGACGTTCGTCTCATGGCAGCAGACACAACATCAAGCGAAATGGAACAGCGGCAACCCCCAGTTCCATGGCTCGGTGATATACATATCACCAAGAGTCAAACCTCCATTCCGTGAAATGCGGATATATTCAGCAAAATTCCTGGTTACGTGGAACGCGGATAACGTCACTCTTTGACCCCGTGGAAAACGTCCAGAGTGGATCCTGGTCCTCGCAGAGCACGGCAGTGAACCCGTGTAAAGCATCCAGAGCGGAGCCTGGTCCTCGCCAAGCACGGCAGTGAACCCGTGTGAAGCATCTAGTGCAAAATTCCTGGTTACGTGGAACGCGGATAACGTCGCTCTTTGACCCCGTGGAAAACGTCCAGAGCGGATCCTGGTCCTCACAGAGCATGGCAGTGAACCCGTGCGAAGCATCCAGAGCGGAGCTTAGTCCTCGCTTAACGCGGCAGTGAACCCGTGTGAAGCATCTAGTGCAAAATTCCTGGTTACGTGGAACGCGGATAACGTCACTCTTTAACCCCGTGGAAAACGTCCAGAGCGGATCCTGGTCCTCGCAGAGCACGGCAGTGAACCCGTGTGAAGCATCCAGAGCGGAGCCTAGTCCTCGCTTAACGCGGCAGTGAACCCGTGTGAAGCATCTAGTGCAAAATTCCTAGTTACGTGGAACGCGGATAACGTCATTCTTTGACCCCGTGGAAAACGTCCAGAGCGGATCCTGGTCCTCGCAGAGCACGGCAGTGAACCCGTGTGAAGCATCCAGAGCGGAGCCTAGTCCTCGCTTAACGCGGCAGTGAACCCGTGTGAAGCATCTAGTGCAAAATTCCTGGTTACGTGGAACGTGGATAACGTCACTCTTTGACCCCGTGGAAAACGTCCAGAGCGGATCCTGGTCCTCGCAGAGCATGGCAGTGAACCCGTGTAAAGCATCCAGAGCGGAGCCTAGTCCTCGCTTAACGCGGCAGTGAACCCGTGTGAAGCATCTAGTGCAAAATTCCTGGTTACGTGGAACGCGGATAACGTCACTCTTTGACCCCGTGGAAAACGTCCAGAGCGGATCCTGGTCCTCGCAGAGCACGGCAGTGAACCCGTGTGAAGCATCCAGAGCGGAGCCTAGTCCTCGCCGAGCACGGCAGTGAACCCGTGTGGAGCATCTAGTGCAAAATTCTTGGTTACGTGGAACGCGGATAATGTCACTCTTTGACCCCGTGGAAAACGTCCAGAGCGGAGCCTGGTCCTCGCCAAGCACGGCAATGAACCCGTGTGAAGCATCCAGAGCAAATACCGGACTGTGGAGTCCTTAAAATCCACAGACTATGACGTCCTTAACCTCGACCGTAATGTCTTAAAACTAACGATCAACCACCCCGATTCCCTACAGACTTTGCCTCGGTTTAAGGGTACATCTCTTCACTCCTTTGATGCCCGGCGTTGTAATTCCTCAACGTCTTCAAAGAGGTGACGGGTCCCTGCAACCAAACACCGGACTGTGGAGTCCCTAAATCCACGGACTATGAGGTCCTTAACCTTGACCGTGATGTCTTAAAACTAACAGCGGACTGTGGAGTCCTTAAATCCACGGACTATGAGGTCCTTAACCTTGACCGTGATGTCTTAAAACTAACAGCGGACTGTGGACCCTTAAATCCATGGACTATGAGGTCCTTAACCTTGACCGTGACGTCTTTAAACTACGATACCTTGAGAAACCCCCGACTCCGTAAAACATGGACAAGGGTGACCGCATCCAACACTTGTAGGCCCTCACGACCTGTAAGGAAGAAAAAACTCTCTTGCGAGATCCTTACGACTCTCAAGGGAAAACCCGCTTAAGGATCCTCACGATCTTTAAGAAGAACTCACACCTATGGGATCCTCTCGACCTGTAGGGAGAAAAACCCTTTATGAGACCCTCGTGGCTCGTAAAATGCAAAAGTCTTAGGAAGCAGATCTTAACCCTGAGTCCTGAGCCATTGCTGTCCTGCAAGGAGATCAAGATAGAATATTCGCAGAATACATTCAATGAGAAGGAAACACATCATTGAGAAGAAAAATGTATGTTTTATTCATAAACCAAAATGGGTGCAAAGTACAATTCATGAAAGAAACAAAAAGAAAATACTCTCATCCATGAGTATGTACAAAAAGGAAGGAAAAGATACAAATGTTTTAGGCCGGCGGGCGATTCAGCAACTTGGTCAGCTCATCCTGCATTTGCTGAGCCACGGCTTCATGACGCAAGATCTCCAAAAGACGAGCCTCCGCCTGAGCTTGTTGGGCCTGATATGAAGCAAGCCGGGCTTCAATGCTCTTTCTCAATGGCCTTATGAGCCTCGACCCTCTCACAAGTAAACGTGGCAGTTTTATCGAGAGCCACAACCTTATGTTTGCTACGTATCGCCCTATCAGGCCACGTAAGCTCGCTTTCGTAACCACAGCAAGCGCGCTCACATCGCCTGATGTGAAAGGCAACAAGAAAAGTTTCCGACATATTTCAAGCATACGTTCGCAATCATATGAGTATTCAAAAAGGGAATAATAAGAATAATAGCATTTGCAATCGCATGAACGTTCATAATACCCAAAATGGTCTGATGCGCAGGAAAGTGATGGTAGCATTTGCAATTAAAGAAAGTTCTCCTGAGAAGAATACAAAGTTTATTTATACAAGCGGAAACATACATACTAGCACCAAGCCTACACGGAATCTCGGCATAAAGCGTAAAAAAGGAGGGACTAATTTAAAAATGTTCTACGCTAACGGAAAAGGTCACCAAACATGGGATCAACGACACAGGGGTTAATGAAGCAAAGGACAAAATTCTCCATCTCTCTCTCTGCTTTTTCCAGCACATCGAAGCGACGGTTCTCACGAGAAGTCGCTCCCCATCGATTGGCGCCGTGTTCGTCCGCGAAAGCAGACATAATAGCTCGCCGGGCCTTTATCTGGCTCAGCAGATAAATTGAGCAATCCTTCAAAGCCTGAGTAATCAAGCACGCTTCATGAAAACCCTCGAGCTTTTCTTCTGCCGCGTCGAGCATCGCCAGGGTCATCTCCACCGGGTGAGGAGGGATGTCGGCAAGCACGGCCTTGAGAATCATCCGAAGCCAGAGGGAACCCATCGGGAGGGGAGACCCCCTACGGATCGAGAGTTCATGCATGGCTGAGTCGCATTCGTTGTCGGTAAGGAGGGGATACACCAACCGAGCAGCAAAGCGGGGGACCATTTCCTCAATAGGAACTTCCCATGGCTGTCGACGAGCATGGGGGCGATTGCAGGCCATGGCGCTCGTTTGTTTCTCAAGACAAGTTACTCCAAGATAAAAAAAAGTATAATAATAATAATATAAATCTCTTGGTGAGAGGAAAAGGGAAGCTATAGCCTCATATATAAGGAAATGCATTAAGTGCTGTGCGCGGAAAATCTTGCATGGTGAAACTATTTCCAAGGCCCAAAAAAGGAAAGGCATCGAAAATCAAGGAGATGGAACTATTTCCAAGGCCCTTTTTTCTGCGTCCAATATCGTGCGCCGAAAATAGGGCATGAGAAGATTTTGTGAACAGCCACATCAAGGGACCCCACGTGCAGACTACGTGAGGACTAAACCTGATGTACACTAAAAAAAAAAGAATGGAGTAGCACCCTGCATATCGAAAGCACCAACAACAACAGTAGCAAAATGATAAAATCCCAGAGGAAAGACATGCAAACATAGAAAGACATAATAACAATTGTCACTCATACTTCAAGAGGTTCATACAAAACACAGAGGTCACATTTACAATGGTAAAACTTCAGATGTGGGGCATGGGTTGAGAAACTCAAAATTAACTTTATTCAAAATCTTCCAAGCATTTCGAACCTCCCGAGTATGCTTCCTCTCACGATCACAGGCGTCGGGGTCCTCACGAATGTCCTCCACCCTCCGATAGGCGGCAAGTATGGCCGACTGCTGGAACATCTGATGCAGGAGATCAATGAGATTATCCCGCCTTCTCTTTGAGATCAAGTGCATCAGATACACCGAGTGTACTTTATCCTCGGCGGCGTCCAATGCCCCAAGCGGCACACCAGCACAGAATAGAGGGAGAGCCTCCCTGATCGCCAGCACGATCAGCCTCAGAAGAGAAGAGCGACGGGGGAGTAGCCGATGGTCGTACTCATCAAAGCGGCTCATGATCTCGGCACATTGAGCATCGGTGAACTCCTGGTTCTGACTACGGCCCAGTGCACGAATATTCCCATAGGAAATGATCTCGTCAAGACCATACAGATGGGCATCCATGATACCTGAAATAAAGGTCATGAGATTCATTAGAAAACTGCCATTTCATTAATTGCAGGAAGAACAACCTCGGGCCAAGAGACCTCAGGAAGCCTCCGTGTGAAGAAATCAAGTTCTTCATTGGAATTAAATTCCTTATTAAGAAAAGGGAATTAAATTCCCAGAAACATTTTTGGATGGAATTAAATTCCATGGAGTTGAAACGCCATCATCATCTCCCCAAGGATCATCTAAACCCTAAAAGATCTACAGTTTGAAGGTTAAGCGGTTTCATGTTCTTATGGAAAAATATGAAGAAAAAAAGGGTAAAAACCCTTGTTTTGGATTTAAAATCCAGAGGAATGTGAAGGTCCATCGTTGTCCAAAAACATTACCTGAAGAAAAGGATTCTTTTCGAACAGAGTTAAACTCTGCAGACTGTTTCAAGACAGAGAACTAAGCTCTGGAAGCGAGAATTGAATTCTCAAGGAAGAAGTTCTCAGAAGAAGAAAATGAACAAAGTGAAGGCTCCTATGAAGAGACAGAGGTATTTATAGAAGGCAATGAAAACGTTTCATCTCCCCAGATCCCTAGAGGAATCCAACGGTCACAAGAGGTGACAGCGTTGCACTCACGTGCAGACACGTGAGAACAACGCTGTGGGGGTATTTGTTTCCTGATTTAAAATCAGGAAAACTTCTGGGAAAAGCTTCAGAAAAGGGTCACGTGCTTACACGTGACTAGCGGTCACGTGTTGGCACGTGACACCTAAGCACATCAGCAAAGCAAGTTCAGTTTCCTGACTACGTTGAAGAAAAGGGGGTTCAGAAAGAGTCGCGTGCTCCCACGTGACCAGGGTCACGTGGCGACACGTGACGTTTAAATGCAAGTGTCAAAGGCAAACCGGTTCCCTGATCAAGTCAAGGAAAAGGGTTCAGAAGAGGTCACGTGCTCCCACGTGACCAGGGTCACGTGTTGGCACGTGACGTTCAAAGCAGCAGACTCGTTCTCCAGTTGAACCAAGGAAAGAGGCTCCAGACAAGGGTCACGTGCTCACACGTGACCAGGGGTCACGTGGTGGCACGTGACGTTTAAGCAACGATCAGAAGACAGAGCGCAAAAGAAAGGAAAAGGCTCATTCCAAAGGGGGTCACGTGCCCACACGTGACCAGGGGTCACGTGGTCACACGTGACCGGCTTTCAAAGCCCATTTTGTCAAACAGAATTAAATTCTGAAGGAGAATCAAATCTTTCCAAAGGAAAGCGGCTATCTGGAACCGATCGAATTAAAGATTCAGAGGTGATGAAATATCATCTATCTATGGGAAAATCTCGGGTTTGGAAAGATTTCCCCTTTAAATCTAACCGAAATAATAAAGGGGAACCCCTGGATTTGAAATCCAATGGTGAATAAAATTCACCCGATAATCCAAAGGTCCAAAATGAATGATGGATGCAAATCAAATCTTTCATGAAGATTCGTCAAAAACTGATTGATTCGGCTGCTTCTCCTATAAATAAGAGCCAAGAGACACAGAGAGAGATATATACACAGACGCAGAGAAGAAAAAAGAAAAGGAGGAGAGCTTTGATACTTTGAAAAGACTTGGATCTTCTGCAAGAACCCTAGGTAAGAAAGGGAAAAGCTCCTTGAAAAAGAAGGAGAATTTAATTCTCAACAGAGTTTAACTCTGATACATAAAACAGAAGAACATATTTCTTCTCTCTTTGATAGAGGATCTGCAAAGTGCATATCTCCCCTTGAAGTTGAGAATTTAATTCTCAATAGGTTGAGATCCTTCCATGCAGATCCAAAACATAGAGAGGGAATGCAAGCACGAGAATTTAATTCTCACAGAACTATAGGAATTTAATTCCTTTAAAATAAAATTAGGGCTTGACCCTGTATCATGGGAATTTAATTCCTTCAGAACAAAAAGAAACAGGGTTTAACCCTAAACCGCGGGAATTTAATTCCTTTAATCATAATTTAACAGAGGATGGAAGTTCAAATTCCCTAAAAAGCTTTTGTTAGGGGTTTAACCCTATTTGGTTCTCCACATGTATGAGGAACTTAATTCCTACGGAAAATTCAGAGTTCAACTCTATTCAGAATATAAACCTTCAAAAGGAAGTAGGAATTTAATTCCTCCGAAATTACTGTCAGGGTTTAACCCTATGAGGAATTTAATTCCTGAGAAAAGGTTAACAGATCCTCTAAACAACATACATAGAGGCAGGGTCACGTGCCACCACGTGACCCCCCCAAGAGATCTACAGAAAGCCCCCTTTGAGGCAGTCCCCCACGTGACCCACGTGACCGCCGGCAGAAGCTTTAACATATAAGCGTTTGAATGCCTATCACGTGATGGCACGTGACGCTCTGAAAGACGCAATAATCTCAGCAGAATAAATAAAGGGAGGGCGCTCTCACGTGCTGCCACGTGACCCCTCTTGCCTTAGTGTTTGAACACTAAATTGAAACTCTCGAACCCAGTGTTAAAACACTGTTGGGCCTTAGTGTTCAACACTAATTAAAAAGCTTTATTTGCAGTGTTCAACACTGATCTGTTTTAGTGTTTAACACTAATTTGAAAAGCCTTGTTGCTGGTGTTTAACACCAATTATCTCTTAGTGTTAAACACTAACTTGTCAACCTCATTCCCAGTGTTCAACACTGACTGCTCTGTAGTGTTTAACACTAGGCTTTGGCCCAATTGGCCTAAATGGATAGAGGCAAAGCCTCTCCTGATTGGACTTAGCCCAAAATGGCCATAAGTCCTCAATTTATGATTAACTGAGCCAATGGACTCATAACATAATTAATTCGTTTTGATCCCAAATTGGGCTAAGGACTATTTAATCCACTCCGGTTCTAGGGTACATCTCTTCACTCCTTTAATACTTGGCATTGTAATCCCTCAATGTTTTCAAAGAGGTGACGGATCCCGACGACCACACATTGATACGGACTGTGGGGTCCTTAAACCCATGTTTAATGCAAAATTCCTGGTTACGTGGAACGCGAATAATGTCACTCTTTGACCCCGTGGAAAACATCCAGAGCGGAGCCTGGTCCTCGCAAAGCACGGCAGTGAACCCGTGTGAAGCATCCAGAGCACATACCGGACTGTGGGGTCCTTAAACCCATGTTTAATGCAAAATTCCTGGTTACGTGGAATGCGGATAATGTCACTCTTTGACCCCGTGGAAAACATCCAGAGCGGAGCCTGGTCCTCGCAAAGCACGGCAGTGAACCCGTATGAAGCATCCAGAGCACATACCGGACTGTGGGGTCCTTAAACCCATGGACTACGACGTCCTTAACCTTGACCGAGATGTCTTAAAACTAACAATGGACTGTGGGGTCCTTAAACCCATGGACTACGACGTCCTTAACCTTGACCGAGATGTCTTAAAACTAACAATGGACTGTGGGGTCCTTAAACCCATGGACTACGACGTCCTTAACCTTGACCGAGATGTCTTAAAACTAACAATGGACCGCAATGTCCTTAAACTACCCATGGACCGCAATGTCCTTAAACTACCCATGGACCGCAATGTCCTTAAACTAGAACAATAGAGCTCCCCCTGCATGCTCTTTGTCGGATCTAAACGGTCCCGTTTAAGTTGATCTTAGCCTCAAAGATGGCTAACGTATCCTTAAACCTTCAAACAGACTGGACTATGAATCCCCCCAATTAACTCTGGCTCGAGGGTACATCTCTGAACTCCTCTGACATCCGTCGTTGTAATCCTTCAGCGTCGTCAGAGAGGTGACGGGTCCTGATGGCCATACATACGATGGACCACTATGTCCCTAAACTGGAACAATAGAGCCCGCATGCTCTTTTGTCGGATCTAAACGATCCCGTTAAGTTGATCTTAGTCTCAAAGTTAGACTAACGTATCCTTAACAAACGTTTGAGTTGATCTTAGCCTCAAGCATGGCTGACGTATCCTCAAACCAAACCCCCAAACCCAAATCTAAGATAATACGGATTTGGACTAGTCCACGCCCTACGGGCGACGACATAACTCAGTCTCCGTAAACAATCCATGGGCAACAAAATACAAAACAAACACCCACGACACGAAGTGACCATCTGGAGAAGGAGAAAGTTGTTACCGCAATGCGGTAGCGTAATTAACTGCAGGGGCTTGCGCCTGCAGGGAAGAGCGTCCCCACAATCAAAAACCCCTCAAACGAGGGGGAATCTGACGAAGTTTGCTACATCGGACGCATCCGTCTAAACCTTCGATACATGGTGCCATAAATCAATTTGGCATCTTCGGAGAGGTGGACGGATAGCACCAATTAGCATCTGCCCCGAATCTCAGGCGAGACGCCCACGTCGCGCCGTCTTTCGGAGGGGAACAACTACCAATCGACCCAAACATGATAAATCAAGAATAGACCATGGATAAGTAAATACTGAAACTGGAATTGGTATAAACGAACTCGGGTGTTACAAAAAGAAACAAGAAGATGAGAGGCTTCAGGCCTCAGGGCCGGGCGCAACCCCGGGAAGCTCAACGTCCACTACGACTGGAGCTGCGCCCATCACAGGAGCCTCGGCGTCTCCCTCGACGGGAGTCCCTTCCCCGGCAGTGCTCCTGGAGGCATCCCCTGCGCGTCGTCCCCGCGAAGATATTCATTCTGGAGCTCTTCATCGGGGAACTCCGGCATCCGAGCCTTAACGGCGTCGAGGGCTTCATGCCAGATGAGGGTAGTGGTTGCGGCTAGGTCGGTGTAAAAATTGTCCGATTTGTAATTCTCCACCGCCTTCGCCGCCCTGAGCTCGGCCCGCTTTGTCCCCTCTACCGCCGCCTCCAGCTCCTTCCGAAGGGTACCCGCCGACTTCTTCAGGGTGCCGACGAGTAACTTGGAGTCATGAAGCTTAGTCTCGGTGACCTGGGCGGCCTCGCGGTGCCTGGCGACCTCCTGCTTCCCGGCTGCAACCTCCTGCTTCCCGGCCTCCACCTCGCCCTTTAGGACGGCGATCCTCGCCATCGCCACTTCCAGCTCCAACATCGAGCTCTCCTCCGGCGAAGAGAGCTCGCATCGCCGGGGCTATTTTCTCATCCTCCATCTGGAGGACAAAGGCGATGTGCTGGAGGACATGAAGAAATCAGAGGGGGGTCAGAAAGAAAAGGAAGGCACTAAATCTCACGAATGGTAAGACGCTGAGAGAAAAATCAAGTAAGGTGCGAGCACTAACCTGCACAGTCTCTTGGGCGATCGCCGCCATCTGCGCCCTTAGGGTCCCCCGAGAAACCTTGCCTCCGGCCGACCTCTCCATGTCCGTCAGCAACCTATCAGCAACGGAGAGCCCCGAGGGCACCTCAAAGTGGAGGTCCCCCTCGTCCACCAAGATCGGGGAGACCGGGATCCGCGGAACCGTCAAGGGGAACCTCTTGAAAAACGACGCCGGGGAATCGGTCTCTATCTCCGAAGCCTGGGCCTCCTGTTCCCGAACCCGCTTTCGGATCGGCGCCTGGCTGGGCTTCGGGGCACGGCCCGTACTCGAATGCCGGGGTGGGGCGGCTGCCGGGGGAGCCGGGGCCGACGTCGGACGGGAAGAGCTGGCACCTCCAGCTTTCGATCTGTCACGCCCCGCTTCCCAGAGTACGCAAGATTGGGCACGTGACATAGCCAACCATGCTACCTGTGGGTAGGAAGTATCCATCCACAGTCACATTACGGTTGTAAGGTTATCAAGAACAAGATAATAAGCTAATATAATACATGTCCAAATCCATAATAATAAGAATCAATAAACAATAAGTGCGGAAGCTAATGATCCAATACAATGAATAAACAGTACGTCCCATAATGCGGGCTCACATCTGGAAATGAAATGAAATAAACTAAACCCTAGGGAACTCACAGTTCAGCCTGCTGGCTGAAGTACTCCTGCTCGGTCGTCGACAATGGTACGGAATCTGGGCCATGCAAAACCCAGACGTCAGCGCGTCATGACATCAAGTATATAGTATAAACATGGTAATAAGCAATGCAAGTATGAACATGAATAAAGCAGTAATAAAAATAACAAGCAGGGTAATGTGCAATGGTGGCTCAACTGTCCTATCAGGTTTTCTACTCTATAGTCTTTGAAACCAATTGATGAATCGTCGATGTAACTCAATAGTATCCCGTGCGTGCCCGGGACCACGGTCAAGATCCTCGGGGCTGAATCCGAGACGTGCCGCTAAGCAGTAAAAGGTAGTAGGATGGGCGAGTGATGTCAGCATCAACACTCCGGGGCTGGCCAAGCCCGTAAGACTGATCAGAACATGTATCGAACTGTTGAGTTACAAGTCGGTTTCACCTTTGATTTCCCCATACCCCCAAGCTATGTATGTCAGGTCAGGTATTCAGTAGTCAAGGACTAATGCCAACACAAAATCCGGTAAGAGTAGGTCTGTCTGGATAGACAGCAGGGATGGTCGGGTTTGTCGGCATTAGGCATGAGATCAGGTAACAGGTAAAGCCATGGTACATCAGGTCAACCAGGTAATGTATAAAGGTGTCATGTCATGTCAAGAGTGTACGGTACCATGTCATGTCAAGTAGGAAGTGTAACAGGTCATGTCAAGAAGCACAAGATGTCATGTGGGTGCTCATAATCAAACTAACATAAACATGTGTATAAATAAACAAGCATGAGTACTATCAGAACAATAACTGGAACATGTAATATGATATGCCAATAGATATAATTTCAAGGATATGGATGCACAGTTATCGATTAGGGTTACATTTATAGTTCCAATATTAATTAGGATACAATTTATTAAACATGGAGTGTTAATATCACATTATTATGTAGTGATGTGATCTATGGATGCAATTATATGTATCTTAAATGCGATGGATGCAAACGGGTATCCGAAAAGTTATAAAACTATAAAATGGTAATGTGGGATGTACAACTAAACAATATGTGATATAATAATATTAATATGAATAGCATATTCAAAGCGATTAGTAACTATAAAAGATGTATTGATTAACCATGCACAAGAGGGTTCCGTTCAGAAATTTAGCGTCACCCTAATTTGTAAAATAGCTTAAAAATAACAAATGTTCTCCAAAAGAGACGTATCTTATACCAAAACA
Source organism: Agapanthus africanus (assembly GCA_030015575.1). NCBI lineage: Eukaryota > Viridiplantae > Streptophyta > Magnoliopsida > Asparagales > Amaryllidaceae > Agapanthus > Agapanthus africanus. The sequence goes on from CM057351.1 coordinate 355,201,430, forward strand.
AAGATAATTCAATAAGGTTTTCAGTTTTATAAGTATAAGCATATCAGGTTATCCCTACAAAAAGTTATGAATATTCAAAGTTGAAAGTTTGCTGCTGGAATTTCCCTGGACAGCAGTTTAGAGACGTGTTCATTTGCATTTTACGTTAAATAAACAATTTATTTTGCAAGTAAATATTTCATAGAATTATAGTATTCTGAATTAGCTTCGTAACGAACTAAAGAACGTATCCTAATGATTTTTCTATGATTTATAATGAATTTTATAAGATAAGGTGTACAGTAAATTTCAGATTTGTCATATCCGATTTTTCAACGACATTTCATATGTAAACTATAAGATTTTCAAATGTATAATATTATAAAATGAAGATTATAAAAGTATATAGCATGTAGCAAGATTAACTTGCCTCGATGGGTCGCGAATCGGGAAAACGGAACGTTAACCGTCGGCGGGAAATACTCGCGACGGCGCACGGTTCACGGAATGAACTCAAACGACGAACGAAGGAACCACACGGGTCGGGGTATCTCGCTGGAACGTCGAGAAACGTCACCGGCACGACGGAATTCCGGTAACAAAAGAACAGTTAAAAGAAATGAGAAACGAGACATGAAGTAAGAAGAGAAAAATGATAAAGAGAAGTACGAGAGAATATATAAGGGGTAGAGAGAGAGAGAAAGTGGAGGGAGAGAGAAGAAGGAGAGAGAGAAAGTGGGGCCCACGGGGTTAAAGGAGAGGTTGCGATTGGCTGAGAGAATAAATTGAGAAGGATATAAAAGATTGTAAAAATATTATATAGTTAACTTAAAGATTTAAAAGATAGGTAATGAACAGTAAGATATCAGATTAGTTAGAAAAAATATATGCGAAGGTTTTAATAATATTAAAACTTGGGATTTTGGCGTCAAATGAAACATTTTCAAATTGCGCCCGGGTTGGGTCCAAAAATTCGAAATTCAAATAATAGGATTTTAAGTGGGTTCCAAATTTTAAAATGAAATGTTTTATGATTAAAAAGCATACTCTCAAAACGGACACACGTGCGTGCACGTAGCCATCCAAACTTGCCCGTTTTACTGAACGGGACGAGAACACAATGCACGAACGCTACCACGAGGCTAGGGGTGTCAAGTAGGCCAAGATAAATATTTTCAATTTTATTTTAGGTGCTAAAATTTGTTATATGCAGAATGACTTAGCCAGATAAAATTTTACAGTAAGACCCAAACAAGCAAGATAAATGAAATGAGTAATATCTAATGCTCAACCAATAATAGAAAATAGTAGTATTGGGCTCGGGTGTTACATTATACCCAACTACAAAAGAATTTCGTCCTCGAAATTCCAAGAATACAAGATAGCTAACTACTGGAAAAGGTGAGGGAATTTCTGTCGGATCTCGTCTTCTCGCTCCCAAGTGGATTCTCCATGCGATCGATTACCCCAAGAAACTAGTACAAGAGGGATAACCTTGTTCTTAAGAACCTTTTCTCTTCGATCCTTGATTTCAACCGGTCGCTCCTTAAAAGTCAGGTCTTCTCGTACTGTCAACTCCGAATGATCCAATACGTGTGTTTCATCTCGAATATACCTTCGTAGTTGAGATACGTGAAACACATCGTGCACACCCGCCAAGGACTACGGTAACGCCAAACGGTACGCTACCTCTCCAACGCGCTCCAATATCTCGAAAGGTCCAACGAATCGAGGACTAAGTTTTCCCCGACTTCCAAAGCGAATCACCCCTCTAGTCGGTGATATCTTCAGGAATACCAAATCACCCACGGCGAACTCTAGAGGTCTTCTTGACGTGTCGGCCCAACTTTTCTGTCTGTCTTGAGCTGCCTTCATATGCTTTCTGATTGTATTCACCTTCTCAACTGTCTGTACCACCAAATCTGGCCCTAGTAACCTTCGTTCACCCACATCATCCCAACAAACAGGCGAACGGCATTTACGACCATACAACGCTTCAAACGGAGCCATCTGAATAGTCGCTTGGAAGCTATTGTTGTACGAAAACTCCACCAGGTGTAGATGATCTTCCCAAGAACCTTTGAAGTCCAACATGCAAGCTCTCAACATATCTTCAAGGGTCTGGATCGTTCTCTCTGATTGTCCATCAGTCTGAGGATGATAAGCTGTGCTAAACTTCAATCGAGTCCCCAAACTTTCTTGTAAACTCCTCCAAAAGTGCGACAAGAACCGAGTGTCCCGATCGAACACGATGCTTACCGGTACTCCATGCAATCTGACAATCTCCTGCATGTATCGCTCTGCCAAAGTCTCCGTCGATTGACCAACCCGAAAAGGAATAAAGTGAGCTGCCTTGGTCAATCGATCGACAGTCACCCATACGGCATTGTTGCCCTTTGGACTCCGCGGTAAAGCCGTCACGAAATCCATGGTTATATGTTCCCACTTCCACTGAGGAATCGGAAGTGGTTGCAACAAACCAGCAACCCTTTGGTGTTCAGCCTTGACTTGCTGACACACCAAGCACTTAGCCACGAAGCGAGCAATTTCCCGTTTCATACCTTCCCACCAGAAGTGCTGTCGAATATCTCGGTACATCTTTGTCCCTCCTGGATGTACAGAGTAAGCTGAACTGTGTGCCTCCTTCATGAGCTCTTCACGTACATCTCCTTTTGGCACACACACACGACTACCATATCTCAACGAACCGTCTTCGTGGATCAGTAAATCGGTTCGTAGCCCGGCTTCAACCTGCTCTCGAAACCTTTGCAGTCTAGGATCCTGCGATTGCGCCACTTTAATCTTCTCAACTAAGGACGATTGTACTTGCAACTGCATCAACTGTGCTGTAGCATGATGTAGCACAACCTCCAAGTCAAATCTCTGAAAATCCGCAATGATCTCCCTTTGTGCGGTCAATACCTGAATGGCTGGTAACCGACTTAGCGCATCCGGCACGACGTTAACTTTTCCCGGATGGTACTTAAGATCAAGGTCGTAGTCGGCCATCAGCTCCAACCATCTGCGTTGCCTCATGTTCAACTCCTTCTGAGTGAACACATATTTCAAACTCTTGTGATCCGTAAAGACTTCAACTCTCTCGCCCAGAAGGTAGTGTCTCCAAATCTTCAGGGCGAAGATCACGGCTGCAAGCTCTAAGTCATGAGTCGGATAGTTCTTCTCATGAGTCTTCAGTTGTCTCGATGCGTAAGCGACGACTTTCCCATTCTGCATCAAAACACATCCCAATCCCTTTCCGGATGCGTCGCTATGAATCACCAGTCCTCCTGAATTATCCGGTACGGTCAGGATAGGGGCGGTTATCAATTTCTGCTTCAACGTCTCAAAGGCCAATGCACATCCATCCGTCCAAACAAACGGTACCTCCTTACGCGTGAGCTTGGTTAACGGCTCAGCTAAACGAGCGAAGTTCTCCACAAATCTCCTGTAGTATCCGGCTAATCCAAGGAAATTTCTTATCTCAGCAACATTCTTTGGGATAGGCCAATCTCAAACTGCTGCAATCTTTTCTGGATCGATGACAATGCCATCGCCAGACACAACATGCGCCAAAAACCTTACTTCCTCCAGCCAAAACTCGCACTTACTCATCTTCGCATACAATTTCTCCTGTCTCAACGTCTGCAGTGCGATCTTCAAATGCTCAGCACGCTCTTCAAACTCTTCGAGTAAACCAGAATATCGTCAATGAATACCACAATGAACTGATCCAAGAACGGTGAAAAGATTCAGTTCATCAAGTCCATGAATACTGCCGGCGCATTCGTTACTCCGAAAGGCATCACTAGATACTCGTAATGTCCCTACCGAGTTCGAAACGCCGTCTTGCAAATATCTTCTGCTTTCACTCGGACCTGATGATATCCGGATCGCAAATCCAGTTTCGAGAATACCCTCGCGCCACTAAGCTGCTCAAAAAGTTCTCCAATGCGAGGGATCGGGTACTTGCTCTTAATAGTTACCCGGTTTAATTCTCGATAATCGATGCACATCCTTCTCGTGCCATCCTTCTTCTTTACTAGAAGAACTGGAGCTCCCCAAGGCGAGTTGCTGCTTCGAATCCAACCCTTCTCAAGCAATACAGCAACTTGTTTCTTAACTTCTTCCAATTCTACTGGTGCCATTGGATAATACGCTTTAGATACTAGCGCTGCACCAGGAATAAGGTCAATTGCGAACTCCACGTCTCGCTTCGGCGGTAAACCCGGTATATCTTCAAATACGTCCATAAAATCGCGAACAACCGCCGGCTCTTCACCACTATCAACTTTCATTGCTGCAAGAATATTGTTTGTCGGCCTAGCCCTAAACTCGACTGGCCCGACAGAACTGCTTCCTTACCGCAACTGCTGTCTGCTGTGAACTCCCAATTTTCCCGATATGCTCTACTGTTCTCGAGCTGCCGTAAGAACCTGTGAGAAAGTGGTCAAACCCAGGGAGACGGTCTGCCTTTGGATGTCCACATCCAATCTGCGTATGGACCTTCCTGCCCTGTCTGCATCGTTGGCGACTAAAGGTCCAGCGAAACTGCCGATTCTCGTCCACTCTGCTGTATGCACGTCCACGGGTGCTCCATTCTGCCTCAGCCGAATAAATTTCTCTTCCATTTCCTCCCGTGTAGTCCGCGGGAAGCACTTCTCCTGGAAACTCTTAGAAAACTCCGCCCAACTGATCGGCTTGGGCAAGCGGGTCTCTTCCACAAGCCACCACTCTCGGGCGTAATCCACTAGCTGAATGTGCACCACATCAACTCTTTTGTCAACTGGAATCTGTGCCGCAATCAGTAAATTCTCCATGTCAACTAGCCACTACTCGGCTGACAACGGCTCCTCCAAACCAGTGAATGTAGACGGACCCCAAACGTCTGAAATCTGCCACGGTCCCTACTCGGTTAACTGGTTTAGCTCCAGCGTTGTTTACAGACTGCTGAACGATCTGCAAACCTTCCTGAAACGAATCTGTTATTGCTGGATCAGCTCAATCTGTCTCTTTTGATTCTCCAGCATTCCTCTTATCACTCCAAGCATGGCGGCTCCGTTCACACGCCTCTGGTACGTCTTCAACTTCTTACCTGTCATAATCCTGAACTCAAAACACCCAATATTAGCATGATGATAGATTCTGAATATGGATCAAGGCTAGAACTCCAAGATACTTAAATAGAGTACTGCATTGTAGCTATGCCGCGGTATCATAGACGCAATTACTTAACTCCACCCAAGTCGCCTAAGTCCTAGAGATAACAAGAAGTTAGGTTTTCGAGTTGACAATGCAAAGTAAGTTTGCATGTCGACATGATCCGGAAGAATGATTCAAGGATGGTAAAACGGTCAAGGTGGCAGGACATGTTTCCTAATCACGGGTATTATGATTCGTGTATCGGGTGCAATACCCAACTACAAAGAATCAACCCAATTAACCTATGGCTCTGATACCAAAAGAACCATGTCACGCCCCGCTTCCCAGAGTACGCAAGATTGGGCACGTGACATAGCCAACCATGCTACCTGTGGGTAGGAAGTATCCATCCACAGTCACATTACGGTTGTAAGGTTATCAAGAACAAGATAATAAGCTAATATAATACATGTCCAAATCCATAATAACAAGAATCAATAAACAATAAGTGCGGAAGCTAATGATCCAATACAATGAATAAACAGTACGTCCCATAATGCGGGCTCACATCTGGAAATGAAATGAAATAAACTAAACCCTAAGGAACTCACAGTTCAGCCTGCTGGCTGAAGTACTCCTGCTCGGTCGTCGACAATGGTACGGAATCTGGGCCATGCAAAACCCAGACGTCAGCGCGTCATGACATCAAGTATATAGTATAAACATGGTAATAAGCAATGCAAGTATGAACATGAATAAAGCAGTAATAAAAATAACAAGCAGGGTAATGTGCAATGGTGGCTCAACTGTCCTATCAGGTTTTCTACTCTATAGTCTTTGAAACCAATTGATGAATCGTCGATGTAACTCAATAGTATCCCGTGCGTGCCCGGGACCACGGTCAAGATCCTCGGGGCTGAATCCGAGACGTGCCGCTAAGCAGTAAAAGGTAGTAGGATGGGCGAGTGATGTCAGCATCAACACTCCGGGGCTGGCCAAGCCCGTAAGACTGATCAGAACATGTATCGAACTGTTGAGTTACAAGTCGGTTTCACCTTTGATTTCCCCATACCCCCAAGCTATGTATGTCAGGTCAGGTATTCAGTAGTCAAGGACTAATGCCAACACAAAATCCGGTAAGAGTAGGTCTGTCTGGATAGACAGCAGGGATGGTCGGGTTTGTCGGCATTAGGCATGAGATCAGGTAACAGGTAAAGCCATGGTACACCAGGTCAACCAGGTAATGTATAAAGGTGTCATGTCATGTCAAGAGTGTACGGTACCATGTCATGTCAAGTAGGAAGTGTAACAGGTCATGTCAGGAAGCACAAGATGTCATGTGGGTGCTCATAATCAAACTAACATAAACATGTGTATAAATAAACAAGCATGAGTACTATCAGAACAATAACTGGAACATGTAATATGATATGCCAATAGATATAATTTCAAGGATATGGATGCACAGTTATCGATTAGGGTTACATTTATAGTTCCAATATTAATTAGGATACAATTTATTAAACATGGAGTGTTAATATCACATTATTATGTAGTGATGTGATCTATGGATGCAATTATATGTATCTTAAATGCGATGGATGCAAACGGGTATCCGAAAAGTTATAAAACTATAAAATGGTAATGTGGGATGTACAACTAAACAATATGTGATATAATAATATTAATATGAATAGCATATTCAAAGCGATTAGTAACTATAAAAGATGTATTGATTAACCATGCACAAGAGGGTTCCGTTCAGAAATTTAGCGTCACCCTAATTTGTAAAATAGCTTAAAAATAACAAATGTTCTCCAAAAGAGACGTATCTTATACCAAAACAAAGATAATTCAATAAGGTTTTCAGTTTTATAAGTATAAGCATATCAGGTTATCCCTACAAAAAGTTATGAATATTCAAAGTTGAAAGTTTGCTGCTGGAATTTCCCTGGACAGCAGTTTAGAGACGTGTTCATTTGCATTTTACGTTAAATAAACAATTTATTTTGCAAGTAAATATTTCATAGAATTATAGTATTCTGAATTAGCTTCGTAACGAACTAAAGAACGTATCCTAATGATTTTTCTATGATTTATAATGAATTTTATAAGATAAGGTGTACAGTAAATTTCAGATTTGTCATATCCGATTTTTCAACGACATTTCATATGTAAACTATAAGATTTTCAAATGTATAATATTATAAAATGAAGATTATAAAAGTATATAGCATGTAGCAAGATTAACTTGCCTCGATGGGTCGCGAATCGGGAAAACGGAACGTTAACCGTCGGCGGGGAAAACTCGCGACGGCGCACGGTTCACGGAATGAACTCAAACGACGAACGAAGGAACCACACGGGTCGGGGTATCTCGCTGGAACGTCGAGAAACGTCACCGGCACGACGGAATTCCGGTAACAAAAGAACAGTTAAAAGAAATGAGAAACGAGACATGAAGCAAGAAGAAAAATGATAAAGAGAAGTACGAGAGAATATATAAGGGGTAGAGAGAGAGAAAGTGGAGAGAGAGAGAAGAAGGAGAGAGAGAAAGTGGGGCCCACGGGGTTAAAGGAGAGGTTGCGATTGGCTGAGAGAATAAATTGAGAAGGATATAAAAGATTGTAAAAATATTATATAGTTAACTTAAAGATTTAAAAGATAGGTAATGAACAGTAAGATATCAGATTAATTAGAAAAAAATATATGCGAAGGTTTTAATAATATTAAAACTTGGGATTTTGGCGTCAAATGAAACATTTCCAAATTGCGCCCGGGTTGGGTCCAAAAATTCGAAATTCAAATAATAGGATTTTAAGCGGGTTCCAAATTTTAAAATGAAATGTTTTATGATTAAAAAACATACTCTCAAAACGGACACACGTGCGTGCACGTAGCCATCCAAACTTGCCCGTTTTACTGAACGGGACGAGAACACAATGCACGAACACTACCACGAGGCTAGGGGTGTCAAGTAGGCCAAGATAAATATTTTCAATTTTATTTTAGTTGCTAAAATTTGTTATATGCAGAATGACTTAGCCAGATAAAATTTTACAGTAAGACCCAAACAAGCAAGATAAATGAAATGAGTAATATCTAATGCTCAACCAATAATAGAAAATAGTAGTATTGGGCTCGGGTGTTACACGATCCCTTCTTCGGCTCGCGCATAGCCGCTCGAAGTTTGCTCGCGTCCATGGGTTCTGCACAAGACAAGGTACAATGGAGTCAACAACACAAGTAAAAGTAAAATAAACGCAAGTCTAACAGATCGCCTGCAAACTCCTAACTTACCCACGAACTGGGCGGGGCTGAGCCCAGCTCAACTCAGGGCCTGCTCAGAAAGCAGCACGCCGGCCCGAGGAATGGGCTCCTACTCCGCCACTTTCAGCGCGTCGGGATCGCTCGACTGGCCCTCTCGCCGACACCTATCCCTAGACTACTGGGTGAGCACGGGCCAGTCCTCCCCCTCGGGCGGCCCAACAAAGAAAAACTTCTTCTTCCAATCGTGGATAGAAGAAGGCACGACGACGACCCCCGATCCGGGAGCACTTCCCCACTGCTTCCTAAACGAGAGGTATACCGACCTTGGCTCATCTGTGCGAGTGCCAGGGTGGCTTTTATAAATGAGAGAAGAGGCAAAGGTGGACAGTCTGAAAGGGATCGAGTGCAGCTTCAGACGGACCAAGAACCCAAGGAGAATCCTCCAGGAGTTCGGCACTAGCTGGCCCGGGGCTATCCCAAAATGATGCAGCGCTCTAACAACCTCGGAAGAGAAAGGCAGGCGCATTCCAGCCCAAAAGGATTTCAGGTACAAGGCAATCTCTTTACCCCGTACCTGATCTGCCCTCTCTCCGTCCTCGGCCAAACGTAGCGTATAGCAGGGAGGAATATGGAAACGAGCCCGAGCGGTGGTAAGCGCGTCCTCGTACCTCACCATAGATGACACACCAGGGGCGTCCGCGACATCCGCTCTGGGAACCACCCCCATCCCGCGACCCCGAGAAGAGGATCTAACCCTAACTTCCCGGGAAGACTCTGACTCAGTGGAAGAAGAAGCAGAGGAAGAAGAAGAAGAAGAATCTACAGAGAGCTCTCTAGACTCTACCCGATCTATTTCTACAAACTCTTCAGAAGAAGACATCTAACCTAATTAAAAGGATGGGTCCTCGGAAGGGGAAACGCAGAGACCCGACCTAAAAAGAGAGCGCCGACCTAACGAGACCCAAGGCGAAGAAAATGTGAAGTGGTACGGGCCATGATAAGGACCCCACCTCTATTTATAGCTGCCGGCGTACACATCCTACGACGACGGTCATCTCCTGCCGAAACGACCCAGTGCATTCGACGGCCACAATCGCTCCACCTGTCGCACGCGCATTGGCCGTATCCCATCAGACGTCAGAAGTCTGCGGCCCGTCGCGTCAGCCAGCCAGCGCCGACATGTGGGCTGTCGCTTCGGTGATCGTACGCACAATCCGGTGCATCCTCTTTAATGCGAGATCTGGCCCTTGAGCCGCTGACGTCACCAAGAAGATACAGTAGATTGCCCGGGAACGCACGCTCACGATATCTGCGACGAGGAGCTCACCTCGGGTGACTCGGCAGACCACCCTCGACCCGACCCGTGAACAGGTCGGAACAAGAGTGGGGGGCTAATGATGATGCTCGATATCGGTGATCTTCCAGATCATAACACATGGCAGATGACGTGTCCCGAAGCATGCAAGAAAAGACCTGCAGTGGCCGACCAGACCACTCCTATGCCCGTCCTATAGACAACCGCTGGCTCACCTCCGAGCCTCCTACACATTTGGCCTCCTCGGCCCTCTCAGCTCGCCTCCGGGCTACCACAGAACCAAGATAGCTCGGCCTCCCACTCGGTCCCGAGCCCCCGCCGAGCTCATCTTCCTCGGTCCCTTCGACCAACCGACGGTATCATTCGCAGGTGCTTCCGCCTCGCCACCGCGAATCTCGCCATGCGCGAGATATCCGCTGCCCACGATCCCGCATTCCACGCCATCACGATCCCCATTAACGAGCATGTCTCGCCATTAATAGGAGATCCCGCCCATCACGCCGGCGTGACGTCGGGGACGTAACGGCCGGCATGATTCTCGCACGTGCCTGCCTGCTCCCACCGCTATATAAACCCCTCCTTCAGACAGTTGAAGTAAGTCATTTTCCACTCACTAGGTCATTACTCTGCTCGGATTTCCTGTCTAACTTGGTCGTCGAAGGGTCCTCGGTGGTACAAGCATCCCGGGACTTACTTGCAGATAGCTCGGCCCCAACAACCTCAAACCCATTGAGATCCACACACTTCAGGAGCTATCCTCTAACTCAAATCTCGACCGTACATCATCGCCACCAGAAGATCAACGGAGATAACATCTTGACGCGACTCTATCCGAGTCAATCCCGATCTACAGCTAGGTTTTTATCGTGCTCCATTTCTTCACCTCTCAAACTCTTGATCAAACCCCAAACATCTCCATCGCTTTCGCATTCACCGCAAAGGCGGCGGATTTCCTTCGTCTCGAGGTGAGATCCTTCGATTTTTAAATTTTTTTTCCATTTAGATTATGATTTTCCTTTTCCCCGTGTTTGATTAGGGTTTTTGTTGTTTATGATCAGATTACCGCTGGATTCAAGCTGTTTGATCACGATGCTGCCACTTCACAGCGCAATTGCTTCTGCTCGTTTGAGATCTGTGTTGTCTGCTGAGTCTCAGAGCTGGGGTTGGATTCCTCAAGGTTTGCTATCCTTTATATGATTTGATTCCAAATGTGATTTCCGTTTTGGAATTAGCTAAAAAGGGATTTCTTGTGGGAAAAAATTGAGTTTTTTTTGATGAATTAAGAATCCACGTCACTGTAACTTATCCTTCAATAGGCTCCGTTTGGCTGGAGTTGTCTAAACTTAGCTTCAAATACTTTATCTCAATTTTTGACATGCAAGTGGCCAAGGTTGCATGGACACGGATACGGGAACACGGATACGACACGATGCGATACGGCAACAAGGCAAAATCCCAAAATATAGGATACGGGGACACGGTTATATATATAATCTTATAAAGATAAATAAGGTATCAAAGTATTATGACAACAATAAATAAGAAAAAATTAACTAGTATAACATGTTATACGCTAATAACATACTAAAAATATGTTTATACACATGACACGCATAGAACGCATATTATACGTGTATAATATATACAACGCATCCGATATGCGTTGTGCAAGTGTCGGTATCCGATACGTGTCGGACACGGATACGGCAACCCCTTAGAAGTATCCGTGCAACCTAGCAAGTGGCTATCTCAATTTAAAAGTCGAGACATTTGGAGTTACATAAACCTCATTTTAACATAATTAATCTAAACTCTAGTTTGGCAACAAGGTTCCGGAAACCATGGTTTTGATTAAATTCGAAACCATGGTTTGAATGCGTGCAACCGCGGTTTCGCGGAATTGGGGTTTCAGGAAGTTTATGCTCATTTGACAACATGGTTTATGAAACCAAGGTTTCGTTTAACTTAACTTGTGTGTGTGTGTGTGTGAGAGAGAGAGAGAGAGAGAGAGAACATGAAAATTTACGGCACTCCACTCCTTTTGGAATTTAGAAAAATGCCCCTCGAATATTTTGCTTTTGGAAAACTCCATTTTGGTTGCTAAACAGGCCTCAGGTACAAGTTTTGGAGTTTAGCCTTGAAACCGTGATTTCAAAAACCATAACCTGTTGCCAAGTGAGGCCTAAGGAAGAAGTGGCGAAATTAGGATTACTCTGAACCAAATGCAACATTTTACATAACCTATAACTCTATTCTAATTCCGTAGGGAAACAGGGCTTCTAAAGACGAAATGTCTATATAATAAATAAATAAACTAATTGTGTGAGCAGGTTCACTGTCTGTTTTGTATAAAATCTGAAGAGGAATAAAAAGACCGCTATAAGGAGCATTTCTCATAGGCATTTCTATTTCTGTTCAGATGTTCCATATCATGCCTTTATGTCAGTCTTCAACTTGGAGGTAGTTATACCTGGCATACACTGATTCGCTTTTGTAAATTCATCGACATTTTCAATGCTAGAATCATCTATTGTTGTTTAATAGAACTAGCAGGGGCCTTCGAGCAATGCGTAGGTACGAAGTAGTTAAGAAAAACCATATTAATTTAAAATTTTATTGTTATATGATTAGTCGTAATATCTCATATTTATTAACTTTATATGTAAAATATATGAAAGATTAAATTGCAAGTACTTCGGCATTTTTCTTCAGCTTTTCAATATTTTCTTTGCTGTAGCATTTGAAAATCACGAAATTTTGAAAAATCTCAAAATTTTCTTTCGTCTTCGATTTTTTAATATTTTATTGTTATAGCATATGGAAATGAAAAATCTCAAAACATTGCACACAAGACTCGCAAAATGTGAAAAAATCATAAAAATTTTGTTTTTTTCTACATGCAACATACAAATATGGAGAAATTTTTTTAACTCAAAATTTATATTTTCTTCGGCTTTCCAATGTTTTGCTTACTATAGCACAAGAAAATAATGAAATTTTCGAAAATTAAAATTTTCTTCTTCGGTTTTTAATATTTTTCATGATATAACACATGAAAATCGCTACACTTTCAAAAATCACAAAATTTTATGTTTTTTTCAATATCATGCATTCTAGTACATGAAAATCATGGAATATTCAAAAATCTTAAATTTTTCTATTTCCTTTTTTTTTTTAATATTTTATATGCTATAACACATGACTGAAATTTACAAAAGTCTCATAATTATTTGTTTTCTTCAAATTACAATATTTTGCACTCTACCATACAAAAATTATGTAATTTTCAAAAATCTCTAATTATTCTATTTTCTTCGGTTTTTCGATATTTTACTAGCTATAGCACATGAAAATTTCACAAAATTTTCAAAAAATCTCAAAAAAAATCATTTTTCTTAGATTTTTCAATATTTTTGTGAAAATCATGAATTTTTTTAAAACTTGGAAAAAAATTGTTTTCTTCAAATTTTCAATGTTTTGCATGCTATATATAGCATACGGAAATCACAAACTTTTCAAAAATATCATAATTTTTTTGTTTCTTCCGTTTTTCGATGTTTTGTTTTTTTATAGCACACGAAAATTGATATATTTTAAAAAATCTCAAAAAGTTTTCGTTTTATTTGGTTTTATAATTTTTTGTATGTTGTAGCATCCGAAAATCGTGAAATTTTAAAAAAACTTCCAAGTTTTCTGCTTTCGTTGGTTGTTTTTTGTTGTTTTGCTTGCTTTATAGAGCATGAAAATTACAATATTTTAAAAATTCTCAAAAGATTTGTGTTTTCATCGGTTTTTTCAACATTTTGCTTGCTATAACAACGAAATCGTCTAGAAATCCCAAATTTTTTAATATTATTTGCTTCCCTTTTCAATATTTTGCATGATATAGCACATGATAATCGCAAAAATTTCCAAAATCTAAAAAATATTATGTTTTTCTTCCATTTTTATTTATTTTGTAGGCTATCTAGCAAATCATGAAATTTCACTAAAGTCCAATATAGTAAGAGAATTAAATAAAGACTAGATAACAACTTTTTCGCTAAAGTCCAAGCTAGATAAGCGAAATTCTAAGGAACATTCCCTCATATAACTTTAGATATATTATATAGTTAGATAGATCATACAGGTATTAGACAGTTTAATGGTATTCTATGGTAACACCAAATTAACAGCTTTTGCAAACATCTTATTTTTTAAAAATTATTTTAAAGAAGCATATCACATTTGCTTTAAGACGCAAAATATGATTGTAATAAAATTACATTGCTTTGAATTGAATTTTTTTCCCATCTATATTTTGCTTTTATTTGCCATGTAGGCAGTAGGCATGCAGGTCTACCTGGTGGCATGTGGTTAACATATTAAATTGATTCTGTAATGCTTAACATTGAGTTAAATGGCCCTCATTTAGGAAGCAGCTTCTATAATTTTGTGCATAAGCTTCATGCACGTGTACATGCACACAAATAACTTTAACAACCATGATCGCAATTTTCGATCTCGATTTCATTTGATGCAAGTGAGTATTATTTGCTCAAGCATCTCAACCCTATCAAGAACTTAATTTCATTATGCTCTTATCTCCAACAAAATGATTACAATAGTTTTGTAGGCAGACATCTCCAGTATAAATCTATGATGACGCATATTGACATTCAGAATTCTTTCCCTCACAACAGTTTGGTATTAATTCGTTACTAAACAGTTTGCATCTTTTGCAGGCCTTGCTATGCCTTTATGACCACGTCTTTCTCGGCTCGTTTAGTTGCTGATGCAAGAACGTGGAAGCATGCCTCTTCCCAGTTTTCTGAAATTTCCCCCTTGGAGTCCTGAAACTAATGGCAGCTTTCCTTATTGTATTACATGCTAGTCTACTACAAGTGAATATTATTGATTTATTTGCTTCTACTTTTTGGCATAATACACTTGGTTAAATGAATCATTCGATTTCTAGGAATTTTTTTATCTTTTATTTTTTGTCCTTTATATAAAAAAAATTACTTCTGCAGCGGATACGTGTGCTGTATCTACATGTTTTTGCTACCTTTTCCCTTTAAACTGCCCAGTTGTGAATGGAGAGTGCATCATAATAAAACCAATGGAGTTTGAGGATATATCTTTACTAAGCATCTACCAGCCACTATGTTTGCTCCAGGATTTTAACAAGAAAAATCAGTAATGTTTCGTTAATTAAGCAAGGATATATCAATCAGTAAGACCTCAGCTAATAACTGAACATGCAATCGATCGGCAATAGGTTTTAACAACTACTAATCATGATCACAAAATGAGAATCACTGGCACTTTGTTCTAACAAAGCATTATGGAAAATTTCTCCTATATTTATAGAACATAAACTCACCAGGTTTTTTCCCCATCTAAGTCACCGGCACGGCAGTGTTTCTAACACTGCAATGTCAACAAGCAAAGAAAGCTAATAATACATGAAATGATGAGGAAAAACTCCAACTTAATACTTCGCACCGGCATTTTCTCAAGGATGCACGCTGACAGCTACAAAAGTTTTCTCCCCTAGATTAGCAATTTATCCGTAAGAGAATTACAAGTCTTAATATATGAAACTAATGCGCATATTTCTCACCAAAAAGAAAAGTTAAAAAATATTTTTAAATGAACCAAGTTGTCCGATTTCACAGATTTCAACAGTGCGACCGGTCAACAGCACTTAGCCTGGCAAATTGTAATGGAGATATTTTATGTTCAAGCATCAGCCATACATTCTCCAAATTAGTTGCAGATGAATCAAAAATTGACTCCACGTGTCTCATCTCCTCCTCTTCCTTCTTTGTGTGTTCCAGGAGAAGTTAGGTCTTGAATTTTTCCGACAACTCTGTAAAAGGACAAGGAGGGTTATAAGCAGAAGCAAAAGAAAATGGAACACGAATTAATTACATTTGGGTAAAAATATTATAGAGTAACTAGATTTAATAGATTATGTGGGATAAATCTGCAGATGACATTTCCACAAAGTTGATTAATGAACTAATTCTCTCAAAGTTCCAACCAAATCCGCCATCTGATAACTTGTCGCTGTTGAACTTGCTTGATTATGAAAGGAGTGTTATGAACAGATTTGGTGTCAAATTTACCATACAAATGCCCACATCACCACTAATTTAATCACTAAAAAATTAAATTTGCTGAGAAAAAGACTAGTATACCGTAGGGCCAAGGAATATGCTAATAACAAAACGTTACTAGGATCATATGAAATAGTTGAAAACTAGGGGTATATCCCGCACAATTGTTACCAGGAGCAAGGGATGTACTTATGTTGTAAGCTGAGGAATGAATAGATCTTACGATATAGAGTAATGGTGAAATGTTCTGCATGGCATATCTATAATGCTCTTTAAATGCACAAAATTGTCTTTTTATTTCAAAATTTATGAGTAGCATGATTCCTAAGAGGAGCAACCTTTAATTGCTTAATCTCTTGGTCCTTTGCACTAAAAGCTTCCAGATGCTGTGTCAATAATGTATCACTTTTTCTTTGCATTTGATGGTTTCAAAGTTCAAAAATATAGGGAGTAGAAGCATTAAGATACTAGCCGCATCAAGCAAGACAAGTGAGAAAAGGAACTCACAGCACTTAATTGATATTTGATAATGCTCTCAGAGGAAGAACAGAACTATCACCAACAGGCTTTGCGACTACTGACACAAATCTTGTCTGCCTGCACAAAAAAGAACAAGTTAGCTCAAGGCTTGTTACTAATATTAAATCATGGTACTAAATCTTTCAGAATAATCGTTATGCTTGTTTCTTTTGTGTAAACATGAGCATTCCTGTCAACATGGTACAGTTTATTAACATCCTAAAAGAGTGCCCAGATTCATAGTACCGCTTTTTATTCAATCATTATGCTGGATTTCTTTGAACAATCCATGATAATGTCCAAACCAGGAATTTCATCTCAGTTCAATATATCATTTCAGTAAAGATGATGACAATTCCCTACAACCACCTTATGACTGCAACTAGACTTAAAAATTAACCCATATGCAATTCTTTCCTGATGCAATCTTAGAATAATTTATCAAGTAAAAACTTAAAGGAAATGATAGAAAAAGAAGCACTACAAGTGTTGAAACAAAGATGTTTAGCAGATTACTTGATTTTGTTTTATTCTCATGAAGAAATAAAGGTATTACAGATGCAAAAGCGAAGCTTTCACTATGACAAAATTGTATGGCACAAAAACAAACCCCCCCCCCCCCCTCCCAAAAAAAGAAACCAAAGGAGGTAATTAGAGCTTAAGAAGTAAGAAACCCAAAAAGATATTAGGATAAAGAGATTAAATAGAAGATAATCTTATGTAATAAATTGTAATGGAAATTCAAGGGTACCTGTCGGTGCCTTAAACACTGGAGGGCTCGTAGGGAAAGGGAAACTTCTTCAATCTCTTTATGGAGCCATGCATTATTTGGACAATCATTAGAAACGAAAGTTGACCAAGAAATTTACTTTACGGCCTAATGTCCATAGAAATATTAAGTATAGAGATGGCTTCATAGGTTAGTTGTGTAATAACAAATTAAGCGGAGAGAAATATTCATGCTGTGCAAGCAAATTGGACCTGCATTTTGCGCTCATTGTTGTACTGCTGTTAGCATGGAAAGTAAGTAGCTTTACAGTATGAATATTAGCTTATGGAAAAATTGAAAACATTGACATGAAAAAGAAAAAAAAGAGTTGCAAATTAGCAGTTCTTTCCTTTGCTACACAATGCACCAGCTATATAAGCTTTACTTGCTCTCCTTTGCGGTACTTAGCTACATATTGTCAAGGGAAAAGTAAATGACTTCCATTCTATACACATTTGAATCAACAACCTATTACAATTTGATCTTTTCCATATTAAGGCTTCGTCCTTCAAGGTACTTAGCTACATGAATGTCGTTGGAAAAGTAAATGACCTGAATGCTATACAGATTTGAAACAACAACTATTATGATTTGTTATCAGTCCATACTAAGGTTTCATCATGAAAAATCCACAGCAATACGCTGCTACGAAGTATTCATGGAGTTCTGAGGCCTAGTTAAGCAGTTTTAATGGGAGGTTAACCGAGCTTCAAAAGGTACCAGATTATCTTGATGAACAGTTGGAGCTACAAAATGTATATCAAAAGAATTAAACAATTTACAGGTGGTGAAAACAAGAATATATTATTCAAAAAAAACCAATAGTTGATACACAAATCAATCAATACAAAAAATATATAAAACAATGAAACAATAAAAGAATCAATCCCAAAGGATGGGACAGCTAGTTAGGGCATGAGAACTGTAACAAGGAGGGTCACAGGTTCAAGGCATGCACAACCAACACAACAGAGAGGAGAGCAACCCTATTGATTGAATAAGGCCGTGGGTCCCATATGGGTCCAACCTTGTACCCCAAAAAATTAAAAGAATAGCCACCTTGTATTCATGAATAATATATATCATGTTTTATTTTTGCTTCGACTTGGCCATAGTAACAAGATCACCGAACAACTTATCCTCAGGCTTGGAGGGCTTGCTGACAGAGGAAGTAGGCATTTGATAAGAATAGCCGTAGTTATCTTGCATCTGAGGGCCTTGCATTCCCTGAGAATTGGCATAAGAAGGGTATTGAGGTCTCTGATCATATCCAGGAGGAAAACCTGAAGGATGAGCACCCTGCATTGTCATCTGGTTATTGTGCAGATGTGAAGGGTACATTAATCCTTGTTGCTGGGTGCTTTGCATTGGAGAATGGTACATCATGCCTGTTTGATGGTTAATCTGAGGATCCATAACCTCAGTTGATTGAGTTTCCCATGGTGGTGGAGGAAGTGCATCGTTTGGACCTATTATAGTGGAGGGCATTGATCATGTCATTACAATTATAATGCGCAAATGCAATGCACCTTCGTCGTTTCTTAATTAATTTTGATTTACCAAAAACCATATAGAAAAGAAACAACAAGAAGCTTGGGCAGAAATCATAAATTAAGCACATCTACATAACAAGTGCTTTGCTCCATTCTAGATTGGGAGCCAATCAGATATGACTCAGATCACAGTTCCGATAGTAAGGGTAATGGATTCATCTACTTAATAATGGCAGTAATACGTTACGAAGAAAGGTTTAATTTGCAAACAGTGGAAGACTGGAAGTGACCACGACAAAAAAAACGGCATTCATGCGATTGTTGTTTATGATCTTGTCGTAATTGAATATAAATGCTATGAAATAATAAATAAAAAATGCATATGAAGGGAAACTATATGATAATAGAAACCTTAATTTTTCTCCTAAATGACAGGTACCATAGGCAGCAACTGAACTTCGGTTTCTATATACGAGATAGATGATGACAATTGTGGACAGCAATTAGTTGGAAAACTACAGTCATTCATGGCATTACTAGACAAATCATGTGAAAAAAGAGCAAAAGCGAACAAAAATAGGACTTACCAGATGGTGATTTTTTTTATAAAAAATACGAAGGACACAACAGATGGTGATTTCCTATTATAAGTTAAACCCAAATAATAAATGATCTGCATTATAAATATCATGAAATCAATAGTTTTATGTCCATAAATAATAAGAAACTATGTCTAAACTATTCATGATGGGGGAGGATGGTAGGGTGTTAGGGTGTCCTATGAATGAACAGCGTCAGGATGTTTAAGCAAATCTCAGAAACGTAAAAGATAGAATAGTGGAATGAACGTATGCTCAACAAGCAGTACAAGTACCAAATCTCTACATAGCAGACTTACTATTAAATGGCTGACCATTCCACGCGGGGTTTGCATAATTCAGCTGATCTCCTTGGTAAATCGATTGCTCATATTGCGGTAAACCTGAGTTTGCGACGCTTCCATTAGGATTAAGAGTAGACTGGGGAGTAGAATCAAAAGGACCGGTAGCACTGTCAGTGCAATTGTCATTATTGCTCTGAGAGAGAATATCTGCAAGAACTAGCGCATTTTGCTCAGTTGCAGAACCAGAAAGTTGTTCACCAACAGGAACAAGAGCAAGCGGATTCTCAGCTGCAGGACTTTCGAAATCACCACTAAGGAGGTCAGTATGAGGACCAGCTCCTGCTGAAGGGGTTGTTGTACCATCAGTTAGCAGTAGCTGCTCAAGTGGAAGCGGATTACTTGTATTCATATTTGACCTATAGAAACAAATCATTACAATATGAGGGCCATAATAAAATCAATTCTTACTTATGACAAGGAATGGACTGAAAAAACCTCACTCCAGACCAATGTACTGTACGAAAACATAAGATTAAAGTCCAAACGAAGATTTCTTAAGCTTGGTCTACAATTTCAAACATTCGAATTATAGAAATCCAATAAAGCTTTATTAGAAAGACTAGTAAAATTATTCAAAGACAAACTATTGAGTGCTTATTAAACCAAAAAATAAAAATAAACTGTGAGGGATAAGCATGCATTGCTCAACAATCATCATCTTCTATGAATCGTATCTTCTATTTAGATAAAATTAGTAACAAATCACAACTAAACTATCACTGAAAACCGCCAAAATTACAAAGACTTAAGAATAGACTACCTTTGGTCAGGTTGTGTACTAGCATCTGAATCATCAATGTCTACAAGTGCCTGAAGAGACTTTGTCTTTTCAACACGAACAGCAACTCCTGCATCAAGGGCATCATGTTTGGCAAGAACACGCTGCAAATCATCATTTAGTGCAAGCCCCTGGCAAAGCAGATCTTCATCCCTAAAAGAAGTTCAAAGAGAAAGAGAGTATATGCAAACTGTGGTAGAAACAAAATATATCAATTGTCTGATAAGCAATTCAAAGGAGTTTCAACAGAATATACCGCCATATTGTCTGTTTAGGAGGAAAATTTATATATCTCATAAAATCAAGAAAAACAAGGATAATTAGATACGGTATACCAAAGCAAGCATATTTTTAAGGGTTAAAATAAATCATCATTAAAACTGAAAGACTTTGGAAAAGTTATTAGGATAAAATATACAGATATTTTCCAATATATCTAGAAACGGTAAACCACATATAACAGGAGGAAAAAGAGTATTCAAATTTCAAATAGTTTGCCCAGAAAGGAACCTTTTTCTCATGAATTTTATTCTAAACTAAATTTTTACCAAAAGTTTTGATTATAAAAACAAGTTAAATGGACTATTTTATTTTAAATTGGTTATGCAGGCAGCATAAATTAACAGCATAAGGTCTTACGAAGTTGTGTTTACAAGATGAACCAATCTCTGCTTGTATGAACGACATTGCTGAACAAGGTCCACAATCACCTCCTGCCTGAGTCCCTGATATTCATAAAAAAATTAGCTCAACATTTGCAGAGTATAAACAAAATTTAGCGCGTGGAAACAACCGAATACCAACATCAAAGTAATTTCTAACCAACAATAGCGCTCCCTTCTCAAAAAATAACTTAATTACCCTCAGTCAAACTGAAAATTTTCTAACCAACAACAGTGCTCCCTTCTCTAAATAATGCCTACCAAGACAAATCAACCACTCTGTATTCTAAGGAAGTTTCCACTATTTAAACTAGAAAATTCTAGGTCATGGCCTGCTAAAAGCATAAAACTGAAAAAGTTCTTATCCATTTAAGTATTCAGTCATTGGTCATAAATTTAGTTAATTATGTTAAAAAGTATTAATATAATCATCATATAAGCCTCTTCCCATCAAAATGGGGGTCGGCTATTAACAAGGCTTCATGAAAGAGTTATAAAAATGTTTTACAAATGGTCGACAACCAGACGTCAACCCTCTCTGAGCAAGACAAATGGAACATACAGGGTTTTTCCACAATCCAAAGTGAACTGATGGGAATAATCCAAGATGATCTTGTGGCATCCTTCGATTCTCCGAGCTGTGGGAAAAGTCGAGAAGGGGGCAGTGATAGTTTTGCTATAGGAAATTAGGTTCAATTGTTCAACTCTAAGGCATAGATAAACCCAAGAGCAAAGTGAGCATATTCCACGATAAACTAAGCTACTAAAGTAAAACAGATACCACTAAACTCGGAAGTACCTCTTTGTTCCCAGGATCTAAAGCAGTAAGCATTTCGGAAAGAATATCCACGATACTACGAGCATTTTCGATCTCTGTAAGGCTGGTAAAAGAACAAAGTAAAAAAGAGCTTATAGCAGTACATATATGTGAACGGGGTCAAATAGCAAAAATAATAATATATACTCAGACCAAAGACATGAGATGCCCAAGTATAAAGCATATCGATGTTAAAAGAAAAAGAGTATAACAAATTGGCATGGGATAAATATCCATCATTCAGGATGGGTTCATCCAGGTCTTGCAATCAACTTTCATATTCATATGGTTCTTCTCTCTGCATTTTGTTTGATTTAATTAAACCGATAGCTATAGATACTGATTGAAGTTATGGTGTTCTATTGTTGTCAGCAAATCCTATGCGAGCATTGTGCAGTAGCAAATAACATGTTCTCTTTAATATCTAAAGGTCTCAAAGACAGGTGTTTCTTTATACCAAATATACTCAGTTACACCATCTGCAAGTGATACATGAACATCCGGATGCATCTCTTTTCGAGCATGGCATACCCATCGATGTTGAATTCCTGCAAGTTTCCCTAAACATCGAACTAAGGACCCAAACCCTTTATCATATCTTATACTCTAGAATAGTCAATAAACAAGCATAAGCACCCATATGCAAAACTAAAGTTTCAACACAGCTTTATGTGCATCTTTGGCATACTCTCCAACCGTAAAGATTTATCAAAGATAATCTGGTAATATGTATGACATACCTCCATTTCCCAACTCTTACGAATAGCATTAAGCAAGAGCTATGTTACCATCTGCTTTGGATGTCGAAAATAGACAAAATCATATATGTTATGATGCCCGCCAAGCTTAGCCACCCATGATCTTTCTTTATGAGGTTCTTTTAAGTACTCCCTCATCGGAGTTCATAGTTATTTAGATGTTTTTTTCACATCTTCGCTCCCTCTTCCTCTTTTTCAAAATCATATATGTTATGATGCCTGGGATAAAAGGCTCAGTTGTTGTTGTTGTATATATGTGATGATGCCTACCAAGCAATGTTTTTTCTTTGCTGCAAATGACCACACAATTATCGCCTGTTCTTATTTCTTAAAGTTCTTCCAATAGGGCAACTCCGACACATACTCTGATGCAACCATTTTAACTTCACTTGGTTCAAATATGGCAAAGGTTGTTCACATTTCAAGCTCTGTAAAGTTATTTTATATATTTGGACTCATTCAAACTGTCCATATTGACATACAATTTTCTTGCCACTTAATTGCGAGAATGACCAAACAATAGCATGTTAAGAACAAACTCCATGATTTACGTAGTATTTTTGTGCCAGCCATTAGTATTAAGAATTTATATATGTGCATGCACCCACTTGCAACCAGTTGAAACAACAAAAAGAAAAGCAAGTGCGCGCAGACAATCAGGGGGAAAAATCCCCCGTCTTCATTACACTTCTGCCAAATAAGGTTAATGACAATGTGAATTCAGAAGAGAGTACCAAATACATGTCAAAGTTTCACGTAATCTAATAAAACATAGGACACCTAATCAATGATTATTCTGCAGCATATTGATAATTAAAAAAAGGGCAAATGTCCACATTCTCAAAGAGTAACAACTCCTCCAAGAATAAACAGTATTAGGCATAGAGTTATAAACAAAAACATCAAATGTTGGTAAAGAACTAAAGATGTCGTGAAATGCAGGTCTTTGTGCATGTTTGCAAGGTGTACTTGCTCAAAATGCATATAATGAATTCTTGATAAACCACTTGTAATGTTTATCATCGTGTAATGATCACACAAACCTACAGTCAAGTCCAAAGAGGTTTGACAGTACAAATTAATGATATCATGATTATGTCAAAGGATTGCCGCTGGTGAAACAAGATTCAAGGATCCATCTACAATCCGAAAAACCAAAGATATGTTTACTTAATTAAAACAAAATATATCTTGAAAAAAACCACATAAATAACAAAAAAAATGCATTAAATAGAAGATAGAGCTTCATGTAGTTCAATTGATGCACATGCCTGGTTTTTCAAAAACAAAATTGCACATATAATATTCATTAATATACCCTTAACAATCACTGTTTTTTACTACACTACCTCAAAGTTTTTATTACGGTACCTTAAATTGCTACAGTTAAGAGAGTTTTAGTAAAAAACCAAAGTTTAAGGGAGTTTTCTTAAATTAAAAAGTATAAGGTAGTTGAGTGAATAAAGCAATTGCTAATGGTATTGTAGTGAAATTTACCCTAAATAATGAAGGGACTTCACAAGAAGTAGATATACAGCATAGTGCTTGGTGACCTTTGCATCATTCAAATAGTTGGTAATTATTTAAGTTATCCTAGAAAATTGAAACAAAATACAGACCTCAGAGTAGATAAATCAGAACCAGCAGAAGCCTCTGTTGCTTCTTGTTGATAATCGGAATTCCCAGAAGATTCAGGATTAGCTGAAACAGGGTGTTTCTGTAAAGAAGTAAATCTAAGTGTAGATCCATCAGGCCTCTTCGGAAAAACTGCTCCAGCATGCTGAGTTCACCCAACCAGAAAAGGAAATAAGATGTGACGTACTTCTCTAGGTCAGAAATTTCACGTATGATAAACATGAAATAATATAACAGTTATTTATACATGGCCATATATATGATCAGAAATATATGAAAAAAAAGGGCTTGAGTTATGCCCACAGGCCGCAGGTATAAGGATGCCCAAACAATTATTTAGTCCGAAAGCTTGAAGGACTTTTTCAATGAAATTTTCCTGCAGTGTAACTCAAGTCCAGTATGAGATGTGTGTGTGTGTGTGTGTGTTTGGGGGGGGGAGAGTAAGTAATGCCATTGGAGGAATTTTCCTCGTATGCCGATTAAATCAACTATTCACTATTTCTTGAAATGATCGGGCACTGTTCATCTTAGTCTACTCAGTCTAAAACATATATACACCCAAATTTCGTACGATTTACACATCCTTTACCCACTGGCCTAGTGGTGGAAAATTTTCTGTTATCTAAAAACCAAAAATTCTGCATCAGTTGAAGGCAAAAAGTACATAAATTGTACAATTCTCATAGTTTAGAGTGTTAGACCATTAAGATCACCAAGTGATCATCAAAATAAATGGTGGATAGTTGACTTCTGACCATTATAGGAGGACAATTTTCCTCCTATGGAATCTTATACCAAGTAACCTTGTGTACATGCATTAACCATGAGTATATCCATGCATGCATGTGTGTGTGTGTCTGTGCATGTGTGCACGCGCGTGCAAAGTTGTTCAATTGCAAACTGATTCTAATTTTTTTAGAAGTTTAACTCTTTATCCGCATGTCATTTAAAATAATCCGCATCACTAACAATGTTCTTTATGGCTTAGAACCACTGTGAATAAAAATTCAAACAATTTGGAGGCCTCTAACCCATATATTATCATAAAAACGTTCATTTTACACTACCTGATGCATGGGCTAAAGACCTTCAAATAATTAATTTTTAATGCATTAAGTTGTTAGCGAATGAAGATCAAACTGAACACTACAAATTATCCGATGTGTGGATAAAGAGTTCGCATTTTTCAAAGTGCAAACCAGTTTGCAACCAAACACCACCACCCCCCCACCTCCAACACACACACACACATACAGAGTGAATGAAAGACCATTACTGATCAATTTCAAATTTAAAATGTTTGCTAATAAATCTTACTAAAAAAGAATGAGGAGTACCAACAACTCCTGATATGCTGCATAATACTGTAGATATCTTGCTCGTGGGCCACCAAAAGCTTCCTGCCAGATATCTATCAATCCTAGTATCTTCTCTTTAACCTTAAAATCAGGCTGCATTTAAAGTAATAGCAAGATCATCATAGATTTTCTATTAAAGAAATTACAATGAGACGTTCATCAGAGAAGTAAATCACTACCTTCTTTTTCACTATCTTCACCATTTTATGTGGGAGTTCTTTCTCTGCAACATGCATATGAACTATATCCCCACAATTTTTAATTATTGTTTCCAGCAGCTAAAATGGCAGATGGAACACATGCTAACATGAGTCAAAGATATTCGAACATAAACAAAAAAAAGGTAGATTATATTAAAACAGCATTATGAACAAAAACAAATGGTCTACATCACAACTTCGTTTTGGAGTTTTATCCCTGGTACCTTATAGGTTATTCACCAGTACAAGAAGTTGTACTCCAAATACAAGTAACAACACAGAAGAGTAAGAATTAAAGTCAGGTGTTAAAAATGTCATCATAGATGGTAGTAGACTCACTGTTAGCGCAAGAATTTGAACCTTTGGATTCTTATGTCCAATACGCCTTCTAAGTCCTTTAACAACATCCTTGGATAGTCTGTTTTACATAAATCAAGATCAATTTGACTAAAACAAAAGGTAAAAATAAAGATCGGTATATGAACTTCAGACAGAATCATAGACAGGTGCAGAATTATGTTTTACCGAACTTCAGATAGACAAGTGCACACATCACAAATTGATATCTTTATTAAAAAAAAAACTAAAGAAGTATTGTCATTTCGTCTAGTCAACTTCTCATGGTCCGCGTTCCGGACATTGTGAAGAAAATGGAGAACATATGAGCACAAAACACAACCATGATCACTGGGTTGATTTGGTAAACTAAATTGTTTAAATGCTCAATATATTTTTACTTTCAACTGATATTTTCACATAAGAGTATAGTTTTGATACATAATATAAGTACATCTCCAAGGATCCGGATAACTAGAAGTCATACACCTCACATGTTTTGAAGATTTCTTACCAATGCATCATGTTGAAAAATGGGGTTTCCATTATTTCATAATAATATGAACTTTGGCCACTTTAATTACAAAATCTATTTCAATTTTCAAAAATGATCCAAACAATCACATTTCAATTTGCAATTATACAACCAACCTTTTATCATTCAAAATACAATCGTATCTTCTATATATAAATCAAATGACATGAAATTGACAAAAAAAATACATAAAAATTGTCAAAAATCGCAACTTTATAAGAAAAATGCAAGCATACCCAGGATTGTGATTAAGGATCCCGCAGATTTCTATGTTCATCGCCCAATCGGGACCAATCAAGAGATCGGTCGTCGCTCGATCCACCAACGAGCCAGCCATTGTTCCAACAGAAAACGAGAACAAATCCGAGTCTCACCGACGATTGAATCACGTCCAAATCTCACTCGAAACCCTAGAAAGCGAAAATCAAAAGGGAAATTTTAATTGTGGGTGTTCTTCGATCGTTCGTGGTTTTTGTCCAGATTTTACGTGTTCAACCCCAGAAATGGAAATAAAAATTTTGTTTTGGTCCAATTATCGGACACGTGTACGGACTAGGAGCTCTGGACATTGTGTGATCGTGCAGTCCGATTTATTTTGATTTTTGTTAATTAATGTTAAGTCCTCGTTAATGTATACGAATGACTTTGTTTGATGCATGTTTCGTTGATGAATCTTAATTACTCTCACCATATCTTTTTACTTATCATTTTATCCTACTGCACATGTTGAATATACTTATTTTTAAATCTGAAATATCAAAAACAAGAAAATTCATTATCTGACCGTATGATGGTGTTCGTCGGTTCTGCCAACTAGGATTAAATTCGAAACTTTATAAATAATTTATTAGTTTTAAAAATGATGGAGGTCCTTTTCGGGTCTCCGTCAAATGTTGTCTTCCGTCGATCTCCCGGTGAATATTGGAGGTGATCTCCTGCTGCGTGTGGGTCTCAATGGGTTCTGAGGAAATTGGTGATTTGAGAAGTTTAACGCCGAGTACCTGCAAGGAAGTCCCGGGATAGTTTGGTACCACCGAGGACCCTCCGACGATCAAGTTAGCACGTGATACGAGCAGAGTAACAGCTAAGTGGAGTAAAAAATGGCTTACTTGACCCCTCTGAGATGGGGTTTTATATAGTGGCTGCAGCACGCAGCAGCAGGCGTGAGAATCTCGCCAGCAGTTACGCTCCCGACGTCACGTCCGTGTAAAGAGTGGATCGCCCATTAATGAGGATCGTGATGACGTAGAACGTGGGACGTTGCTAGCGGAGAATCCGCGCATGGCGAGATTTGCGGAGCGGCGGTTACGCCTGTGAGTGGTGGAGTTGGTCGGTCGGAGGACCGAAGAAGATGGCCTCGGCTGGGGAGCTCGGGTGCGAGCGAGAGGGCCGGGAAGTCTTGGTCCTGTGGTAGCTCGGGGCGAGCTGAGAGGCCGAGGAAGCCAATTTTCAGGGGGCTCTGAAGTGAGCCAGCTTGTGCTTGCAGGTTGGGTATGGGAATGGCCGGGTCGGCCCCCAGGGGCCCTTCTTTCTGAGTTCCGGGACACGTCATCTGCCACGTGTCCTGATCTTGAAGATCGCCAATATTGAGCATTATCATTAGCCCCTTACTCTTGTTCCGACCGGCTAGCGGGTCGGGTCAGGAGTGGACTGCCGGGCCGTCCGGGGTGAGCTCCCTCCTAAGGTTTCGTCGGAACGCGTCCCCGGGCTGTCGGCTGTCTTTTCTGCCAGCGAATCAGCGCAAGATCTCTGTATTTAAGGAAAGTACGCCGGTTCGTGCTTCCTGCCACTGAAGCGACGTTCCACGTGTCAAGCGTCGGTTGGCCGACGAGACGTGTGCAGACCTGCGACGCCTGATGGGGTGCGGTCCAGTGTGGGAACGACAAGTGGAGCAATCGGAGTCGTTGGACGCGAGGAGGCGTTTCGGCGGGAGATGAAGGGTGCCGTTGGATGAGGTCGTTTGCGATGATAAGTAGATGTGGGGCCCACTCCAGGGCCCCTACTCTTTTATATTTCCTTTTAAGTCGTGGCTACTCGGCGCTCTTCTCCCTACCTCTACTTTCGTTTCCCGAGAATCCATCTTCTTCATGTTAGATGTCTTCTTTCGGGGAATCGGTAGATGTCGTAAGAGTAGGTTCTAGGGACCCTTTAGTTGAGCCCGAGTCTTCTCGGGGAGTTGGGATCGGACCCTCTTCTCGGGATCGTGCGGCGGAGGCAGCCTCCAGGGAGGAGGCGGTAGATGCCGCCCCCGGCACTTCGTGTTGGGTGAGGCATGAGGATGACCTCGCCAATGCTCGGGCTCGCTTCCACATCCCCTCACGTTATACGCTTCGTCTGGCCAAGAAGGGAGAGAGGGCAGACTAAGTACGGGGTAGGGAGATCACCCTGTACTTGGAAGCATTTGGGGGTGGAATGCGCCTGCCCTTCTTTCCCGAGGTCGTCGAAGCACTGAACTTCTTCGGGTTAACCCCTGGCCAGTTAGTGTCGAACTCATGGAGGATTCTCCTCGGGTTCCTGATCCGCCTGAAGTTACAGGCGGTTCTTTTCAGCCTCTCCCTCCTTAATTCTTCCCTTGTTTTCAAA
Organism: Agapanthus africanus; assembly: GCA_030015575.1. NCBI lineage: Eukaryota > Viridiplantae > Streptophyta > Magnoliopsida > Asparagales > Amaryllidaceae > Agapanthus > Agapanthus africanus. The sequence continues at coordinate 355,230,623 of CM057351.1, forward strand.
AATCATCCTGGGGGTCGAGCGGGTGACCCGAGGTGGGTCTACCTTTCCTTTAGAAAGCGACAGGGGGCGCCGCCGGGACAGGGGTTGTGGCTCTGCCTTCTTCCATTCACGACTGGAAGAAGAAGTTTTTCTTCGTTTCCCCTCCTGAGGGCGAGAACTGGACCGTGCCTACCAAGTGGTCGAGGGAAAAATGCTTGCCGGGAAACCAGTCTAATGACCCCGCCGCGATGAGAGTAACATCGTGGGAGCCCATCCCCCGGTTCGACGTGCTGCTGTCTGAGAGGGTTCTGAGTTGGGCCGGGCTCAGCCCCGTTGAGTTCGTCGGTAAGTTAGGCTTGCTTTTGGCTTGTATATTGCTTGTGTCGCTGACTTCTTTGCATTTGGTTTTGTGCAGGACCCATGGATATGGATGAGCTCCGAACCTCCATGCGCCAGCCGAGGACGGTCACGAAGGCCGGAAGCGCCGGCTCTTCCCGCTCGAAGCCCGCCCCGGCTCTCTCTCCTCCGGTGGCCGTGTCCCGTGAGCGTTTGGGGGCGGATCCCGCCCCGGGGCCTAGCAGAGCGTCGAGCCGGAAGCGGGCTTGGATTCTGGCGGACCCGGTCTCGGAAGAGGAGATCGGCTCTCCATCGGAGCCGCTCAAGAGGGTTCCCGAAGGTCTTCCCGGGGCCCGCCCTGCCCAACATGGTGGAGGAGGGGGCCTTCAGTTCGCGATGCCCTCGGGGCTATCCGTCGCGGATAACATGCTTCATAAAATAGAGAAATCGGTGGGGGGTAGGGTCCCCGGGGGGACCTTCAGGGCCCAGATGGCGTCCATCGTCCAGGAGTCCGTGCAGGTAAGTGTTTGGTTTTTTGCGAGATTCGGTGCCTCCTTCGCCTTTCTGACCTCTTTCCAATTTTTCAGGTTCTCCAGCGCGTTGCCCTCGCCTTGCGCACAGAGGCCGAGGTGATAGCCCTGGCGATGAAGGCTGCGGGCCAGCTTGCCTCGCTAGAAGAGAGCTCCAAGCGGGAGCTGGAGGCGGTGATGGCGAGCGTTGCCGCCCTGGAGGGCAAGGTGGAGGCCGGGAAACGGGAGGTTGCCCGGTACCGCGAGGCCGCCGTGGCTGCCGAGGCCAAGCTCGAGGACGCTCAGGTGCTCGCTGGCAACCTGAAGAGGACGGTGAAGACCCTCCGGAAGGAGCTGGGGGCGGCGGCTGAGGCGGCGAAGTCAGCCGACCTAAGAGAGACGAAGTTGGCTGACCTCTCGGCGGCGAAAGCGGTGGAGGGCTACAAGAAGTCGAAAGACTTCCATGATGACTTGGCCGTGGCCACAACCCGCATCTGGCACGAGGCCCTCGACGCCGTTAAGGCCCGGATGCCGGAGTTCGCCGACGATGAGCTCCGGGCCGAATACCCCCTTACGGACGCCGATGAATAGGGGGAAGAAATTCCCGACGAGGAGGTCGCCGAGGACCCTGCTCGTCTCGCGGTGGATGTCGAGGACCCCTAGGTCGCGCCCGGCCCCGAGGCCTAAAGCCCCCGTCTTCCTTTTCCTTTATTTTTTTGTTTCTGGAATTTTTGTAAGCCTCCGGGCAGTTTGTAAGGCTGGAGAGCCCAAAATACCCTTTGTAAAGACTTTACCTTTAGTAATAAAACTTTTTTCTTTGGTTTTATCGGTTTGCACTTCATCTTCTGTTTGTGAAGAATGCTCGTAAAATATCTCTGCTTGCACTGTTGGGCTTCCATGTCAGGTCGGCTATCTGTCTAGCGATCGTTCGTCGAGTTGATTTCGATCACTTGCCAAGCGTGCCAGGCGCTGCTGAGAAGGAGGCCTCTCCATGGCCCCGAAGTCGAGGAGGGATCGCTCAGACTTGGATAGACCTGATGCCCCTTGTTGGGGCCTCGGATCCTCTGCATGTGATGGGTAGAGGGTTGTCCGCCGTATTTGTGCCGAGCATGAATGGGAAACTGCTCGGTTGCCTCTTGGCGAGGGCTTTTGACTTCTGGCGTTGTGAGCAACGACCACTAGCTGGGGATGGCCGAGCGAGGGTCGGGCTCGACTGCCTCTGGGAGGACTTTTTGATCCTTAGTGTTGGAGGGGCTGTAAGAAACCCACTAAGGATGACCCGGGAGGTGAGGCTGCGTGGTTGCCTCTTGGCGAGGGCTTTGATCCCTGGCGTTGCGAGTAGGGAAGCTACCGCCAGGAATAGCTGAGCAGGGAAGCCGCTCGGTTGCCTCTACGGAGGGCTTTGATCCTTAGCATTGAAAAGGCTGTAAGAAGCCCACTAAGGATGACTGGGCAGTGAAGCTGTGCGGTTGCCTCTTGGCGAGGGCTTTGATCCCTGGCGTTGCGAGTAGGGAAGCTACCGGCCAGGGATAGCCGAGCAGGGAAGCCGCTCGGCTGCCTCTACAGAGGACTTTGATCCTTAGCGTTGGAGTGGCTGTAAGAAGCTCACTAAGGATGACCGGGCAGTGAAGTTGCACGGTTTCCTCTTGGCGAGGGCTTTGATCTGTGGCGTCGTGGGTAGGCAACTACCATCCTGGGATGACCGAGCAGGGTAGCCGCTCGGATGCCTCTTGCGAGGGCTTTGATCCTTGGCGTCATGGGTAGGGAGCTACCAGCCGGAGATGACCGAGCGGGGTAGCCGCTCGGTTGGTTCTTGCGAGGGCTTTGATCATTCAGGACAGGGACCGAGCAGGGTTACTGCCCAATGCCTCTTGGCGAGGACTTTGATCCCTGTCGGTTGTGGTAGGAAGCTACCATCCGGGGATAGCCGAGCAAGGACTCGACTGCCTCTAGGAGGACTTTGGTCCTTAGCGCGGGAGGGGCTGTAAGAAGCCTACCAAGGACCTTTGGCCGGGTAGGGTTACTGCCTGGTGCCTCTTGGCGAGGGCTTTTGTCCTGAAGAATAGCCGAGCGAGGGACCCTCGGGCTCGATTGCCTCTGGGAGGGCTTTTGATCCCTGTCGGTCGTGGCATGAAGTTATCAGCCGGGGATAGCCGAGCAGGGAAGCCGCTCGGCTGCCTCTACGGAGGACTTTGATCCTTAGCGTTGGGGGGCCTTAGGAGGCCTGCTAAGGATAACCGGGTAGTGAAGCTGCGCGGTTGCCTCTTGGCAAGGGCTTTGATCCCTGGCGTCGCGAGTAGGGAAGCTACCGGCCAGGGATAACCGAGCAGGGTAGTGTTCCCCTCCGAATGACGGGCAAGACAGGGACGTCTCGTCTGAGATTCGGGGCAGATACTATTTGATGCTATCCGTCCACCTCTCCGAAGATGCCAAGTTGATTTATGGCACCGTGTATCGAAGATTTAAACGGATGCGTCCGATATAGCAGACTTCGTCAGATTCCTCCTCGTTTGAGGGGTTTTTGATTGTGGGGACGCTCTTCCCTGCAGGCGCAAGCACCTGCAGTTAATTACGCTACCGCTTCGCGGTAACAACTTTCTCCTTCTCCAGATGGTCACTTTGTGTCGTGTGTGTTTGTTTTGTGTTTGGTTGCCCGTGGATTGTATACGGAGACTAATTTATGTCGTCGCTCGTAGGACGTGGATTAGTCCAAATCAGTATTTTCTTAGATTTGGGTTTGGGGTTTTGGTTTAAGGATACATTAGCCGTATTTGAGACTAAGATCAACTTAAACGTTTGTTAAGGATACGTTAGCCTAATTTCCAGACTAAGATCAACTTAACAGGATCGTTTAGATCCAACAAGAGAGCATTTGGGGGCTCTGTTGTTTAGTTTAGTGATATTGCGGTCGATTTTCAGTTTAGGGACATGGTGGTCCCACATTCCCATTTGGGGACGAACATTAGTTTAAGGACATTTCGGTCCAACATGCCCATTTTGGGACGAATATTGGTTTAAGGACCTCATAGTCCGTGAGTTTAAGGACCCCACAGTCCGTATTAATGTATGGTTGTCGGGACCCGTCACCTCTCTGACGACGTTGAAGGATTACAACGACAAATACCATAGGAGTTCAGAGATGTACCCTTGAACCGGGTGTAAATTGATTTGGGAGAGCAGTTGCGCTCGATTCAATTTAATTTGAGCACTTATGGCCAGAATTGGGTTAAGTCCAGTCGAAAATGTTCAACATTTATTTGTATTTGGCCTATTAGGCCTTTACTTGGGCTCTGCCTTCCTTTTTCTTTCTTATTATAACACACAGCATTTATTTCTAGCATGTTAGGCCTTTTTAATTGGGCTCTGCCCTTTTTAATAATGCATAGCATTTGTTTTGGTCCATTGGATCTCTTAATTGGGCTCTGCCCTTTAATAATGCGCTGCATTTAATAGTGTGACAGTGCGCCACGTGGCCTGTCAGGCGCTTTGCGCCGATTGAGGAGCGCAAGGCACAAATTGATGTGGAGGTGACACGTGTCGCGCTCTGGTGAGCGCAAGCGCAGTGCGCTGCATTATTGCGCTGTGCAAGTGCGCTGCTGACACGTGTCGCGCTCTGCTGAGCGCAAGTCTGTTAGCGCAGTGCGCTGCGCTAGTGAGCTGCTGACACGTGGCGCGCCCTGGTGACTTGCGCCAAACCAAGAGCGCAACAGTGCAAATTAGGAGTGCAGGGCACTGTACTGTAGCGCAGAGCGCATCTTGATCTATTTTAGATCAAAGAAAACAAGTTCTCAAGAACCAATGGTTCATCAAAAGGCAATGCCTTTATACAGAAGTAAATTACTTCTTCTTTTTATTATTATTATTATTATTATTATTATTTACTGAAGATCTTGATCTTGTTCTTAGATCTTTGATCTTTTTTAGAAGAAATTCTTCTTTCTTTTCCAAAGCTTTACCTTTTTTCTCTCTTTGAGTTTCTTCTCAAAGTTTTCTTTTTAAGAGCTCTGTATCTCTCTATCTTGATGTCAATGTGTTTTAGACTTGGAGTCTAGGGGCCTTTATATAGGGCCAATTAGTTTGTTAGGTTGGTTACAGAGATCTTTCTCTGGTTGATTTGGGGATATTTTCCTACCGTTTGATCTTTGATCCTAGGGTTTCTGTTTTACAGAAGATAATCTTTTTGTTTTTAACAAGATTGGAAAGATCTTTCTGGAATTTTAATTCTGTTTTAGTGCTGGCACAGTTGACGCAAGCGCAACTGCGTCGACACGTGTCGCGCAGCGCAGAGCGCAGCGTAACTGCGCCGACACGTGTCGCGCAGCGCAGAACGCAAGTCAGCTGAAGCGTTGCTTCCTTTATTAAAATTTGAATTTTAAACAGAGCCTTGCTCTGATTGGGGGCGCTGCGCTCCTTACGCTGGCGTGTCTGATTTTGACACGTGACGCTTGTTCCCCCAATCAGAGCAAGGCTCTGTTTGAATTTTAAAATTCAAATCTTTGAAGCAACGCTTCAAATTCCGTGCGTTGCGCGCAATACGCCACGTGTCAAAAGTTGACACGCCAGCACAACGTCCAAGGCAGTGCGTCCAATCAGAGCAAGGCTCTTTAAAAAACAAAAGCAACACTCAGTTGCGCAAGCGCTGCGCGACACGTGTCTGTGCAGTTGCGCAAACACTGGTGCGCAAGCGCACCGCTGCGCGACACGTGTCTGCGCCGTTGCGCAAGCGCAGCTGCGCGACACGTGTCTGCGCAGGTGCGCAAGCGCAAAACAGAATAAATGTTGTTAAAATAAGAAGATTTTCTTGTATAAGGCAGGGGCCTTTGGATCAAAAATCCAACGGTGGGGAAAATTCCCCAAATCACTCAGAAAAAAATCTATGTAACAAATTTAACTAATTAATGGGCACTATAAAAAGGACCCCAGACCTTAATTCAAGAGAATCAACATCTTGCTAAAAAAAAAAGAGAGAAGAGAACTCTTGAGAACTCTTGAAGAATACAAAAAAAAAGGTAAAACCTTTAAAAGAAGAGAAAATTCTCTTTGAAACAGATCATTGATCTAAGAACAAGATCATGGATCTTCAACAATAAATAAATAAGTTAATAAATAAAATAAATAAAAAATAAATAGTGCCTTGCACTTGTTATGAACCCTTGGTTCTCTGGGATAAAGAAAAATAAGAAAAGAAAAACTTGTTTTTCTTTGATCTAAATTTAGATCAGGAGATTAAAAAGTGCCTTGCACTTCTGTTCTTGAATCTAAAAAAGATTCTTAGTGCTCTGCACAAATGCAATGCATTACTTGAAGGGCCAGGCCCAAATCAGAAAGACCTAACAGGCCAAAATAAATTGCAAAGCAATAAAGGGCAGAGCCCAAATGAAATTGATACTCTGCATCATTATAAAGGGCAGGGCCCAAAACAAAATTGATGCTCTGCATCCTTCTTGGGCAAGGCCCAAATAAAAATAAAAAGAAATGCTATGCAAAAGCAGATAAAACGTTGGATATTCTCAACTGGACTTAGCCCAATTTTGGCCATAAATCCTTAAATTAAATTGACTGAGCAAAATTGCTCTACTAAATCAATTTACAATCGGTCCGAGGGTACATCTCCGAACTCCTTTGATATCCATCGTTGTAATTCCTCAACGACGTCAAAGAGGTGACGGGTCCCAACGACCACACATCAATGTGGACTGCGGGGTCCTTAAACTCGTGGACCGAAACGTCCTTAAACTAATATCGGACCGAAACGTCCTTAAACTAACGGTGGACTACTATGTCCTTAAACTGGTATTGGACCACCATGTCCCTAAACTGGCACAATAGAGCCCAAATGCTCTTTTGTCGGATCTAAACGATCCCGTTAAGTCGATCTTAGTCCCAAACTGGACTAACGTATCCTTAACAACCGTTTAAGTTGATCTTAGCCTCAAATATGGCTAACGCAATCCTTAAACCTTCAAACAGACTTTAGTCCCAAATTGGACTATAAATTCCCCCAATCAACTTTGGCTCAAGGGTACACCTCTGAACTCCTCTGACATTTATCGTTGTAATCCTTCAACGTCATCAGAGAGGTGACGGGTCCCGACGACCATACATGCAATGGACCACTATGTCCCTAAACTGGAACAATAGAGCCAATTGCTCTTTTGTCGGATCTAAACGATCCTGTTAAGTTGATCTTAGTCTCAAATTAGACTAACGTATCCTTAACAAACGTTTGAGTTGATCTTAGCCTCAAACATGGCTAACGCATCCTCAAACCAAAACACTAAACCCAAATCTAAGAAAACACGGATTTGGACTAATCCACGTCCTACGGGCGACGACATAATTTAGTTTCCGTATATAATCCACGGGCAACCACAAACAAAACAAACACCCACGACACGAAGTGAAATTCTGGAGAAGGAGAAAGTGGCTACCGCGATGCGGTAGCGTAATTAACTGCAGGGGCTTGCGCCTGCAGGGAAGAGCGTCCCCACAATCAAAAACCCCTCAAGCGAGGGGGAATCTAACAAAGTCTGCTACATCGTCCGCATCCGTCTAAACCCTCGATACACGGTGCCATAAATCAACTTGGCATTTTCGGAGAGGTAGACGGATAAAACCAATTAGCATCTGCCCCGAATCTCAGGCACAGACGCCCTAACGTCTCGGCCGCCATTCGGAGGGGAACAGATTCTGGCACGCCCGGTGGGACCTTTTCCTCTTTCCACTCCACACTTCGTGTGTCGTCTTCGCGAACCAATCGCGGTTCGTTAAAAATGGTTGCCTTTGGATTTCAAGTTTACTAAGATTTGGTCTCTCATTTGGTGTAGAAAAGAAAACAAGCATCGATGGCCTCAACCTGTTCAAAGTGCTCCAACTGCGGTTGCAGCTCGCGTCCGGCCTCAACTGGGGGCATAACCTACGGGCCCCAAGCGGCTTCTTTGTTCACCATGCCAGTGGAACAGGTAACTCAAGCCACCACTGGGCTCTTCTTCGGGACCATGCTCCCACCAATGAGCTTTAGCACTCCTATGCCCGGACAAGAAGCTCCTAAGAAGTCGGTCTTCGATCGACTTTCAATTACTGCGGCCCCTGTCAACAGATCGCACAATGCCAAGCCAACAGCCTCTGTTTTCACCAGGCTAAACCAAAACTCTAAAGTGGCCATCCCAGGGAGGGCAACGGCCGCTGCTCCAGAAGTCGTTAAGGCGACTTCTCCCATTAAAGAGTCAGTCTTTGCAAGACTGACGATTCCCACTCTTGCCCCAGCTGGTCAAAAGACATCAGTCTTCGATAAGCTGACATCGGCAATCGCCCCGCACTCAAACGGGGGGCAAAAGGAAACTATCTCAATCTCCGAGCCAATCCCCATGACTCGCCGTGCTCGACGTCGACATTGGCAACGAGTGAGGAAAGCAGGGGGCAACTCCCCCTCGGGGCTAACTCCACCTGCTCCAGTGGTGGAAGTAAACGCTGCTGTTCTAACTGGGAACAGCTTTGAATTGCTAAGGAGGGTGCGAAAGAACTCTCCAACTGCTACATTGAAAAGATCTCCTCCACCTATGGAGAGAGATCCGGAGACAAAGCAAGAAAAGCCCCCTCAACGGCTATCTGCGAAAGTTTATAAAGTTTGGCGGAGGGTTCAAAACTCTGTGATTGATCCAGACCAATTTCGTCGCCAGAAAAAGGCGAAAGTGGAAAAGGACAAGGACCGCCCCGTTAAACAACAGGGGATGGCAGTTGCTAGGATGCCCACTTCAACGGCTCCTTTAACCCCAACGGCCCACAAAAGGAGGAGGCCGGAGAAAACCCCCGCGTCAGCGGCAAAGGTTAAGAATGATGAACCTAAACGCCCCAAGTCAGGGGGCATCACAGTTCACACGATTTACATGGCTTCGGGAAAAGAAGACAGCCGTGCATCAACGGGTCATAGACCACTTACACGGTCAGTGACCAAGGCTCAGGAGCAACAACAGAAGCTCCAAGAGATGATGAACGCTATGGCCGCACTTACAGGGCCAAAAGAAAACCCTGAAACGTCCTCCGATGAACGTCAGGAACAAGAGACTGACGCCGAGTTCCTTCGCCGGATATTGGAGAAGAAGGACAAAGAGGCTGCTGAACAAGCGGCCAACATATAGCATATGGGCCTCCTCTTCCAGGACATGATAGGGATGATGATACAACAAGATCCTCCCGCTGAAGAGCCCCCGATCGTCCTTGGAGATGATAGAGGAGAGACATCAAATCCTCAGCCCGCTCTATCAATGGCTAAAGAGGATACTATTTCTAAAACGGACTTGGACGAATATATAGCCCAACAAATACGGGTTCATCATGCGGCTGAGGCAGCCGGTCAGGTCGTAAAAACGGGGCGGCCTTATCCAGGTTGGTACGATCAGATCAAGTACCCGCCAGGTTATACGATTCCCAAATTTCATGTCTACAAGGGGACGGGCAATCCTCACCAGCATGTCGCCCAGTTCAGAGCCCTCTGCGGCAACACCGGTGGTGACGACAAGCTGTTGCTTCGCCAGTTCGTTGGAAGTTTATCAGATACAGCGTTCGAGTGGTACTCTGAGCTCCCTAATGACTCTATTAAGACCTTCGCGGAGATGGAGCTGCTATTTACTCAACGTTTTCCGAGTGCCAGTGAACGTACCCCGATGACGGCACTGATTAACGCCAGGGTAAAGCCGGGCGAGACATGGGTCCAATACGCTATACGGTGGCGCAATTTATGGTCAAAGTGCGAACAGCGTATTGACGAAGCTCCCGCGGTGGGTATGTTTGTGGTAACCCTCGATCCACAAGCAACCATCTCGCAATTTATGATGTTCTTCAAGCCGACAACCTTCCAGGCTTTGATTGACAAACTAGCGTAGATGGACCAGATGGGCCATAAACCCCGTCTCCCAAAGCCGGACTCCCGAAATGATAAAGGGAAGGGAAAAGCGATCGTTGTCGCTAATACCCAACAACAGCCGAATAATGCGAAGCCGGTTGTGCGTCAAGGTAATACGCGTCCGTACGTAGACCTTGAGGAGAGATTAGGGCGTCCTTACTCCTTTCCCCGTGATAAAACGAAGAGGTTATTCGAGCTGGCGTTACGCAACAGACTCATAAACCTGCCAGATCCAAAGCGTCCGTTGCAACCGAATGACGTCAACGAGCCCAACTACTGCCCTTACCATCGAGTACTAGGCCATCCGATCGAGGATTGCTACGTTTTCAAAAATTGGCTTGAAAACCAGTACCGACAGGGCAAATTTGCGCTATCTGACAAATGGAAGGTGAATCCCCCGCAGCCCCACACCTCTAAAGAGACGAATACGCCGGGGGCAACATGCTCCGTTGTTGAGGAAGCTCCTTGGCAGGTTGTATTGTCAGCCAAAACAAAGAGGATGCTAAATGAGCTTCAAACATGCCCGGCGATCAAATGGAATAACCCATTATAGCCGCAAATTATTGAAGGAATGCTGAAGCCTCGTCCGACTCAAAAGATTGGTGGAAGTGGCCCAAACACGCATGACCAGCCGTCGAAGTCTTCGAAGAAGAAGAAGAAGTCGAAGAAGCCCGTGAATCCTAACGACAAGCGCACGGACTTGCAAAAACAAATTAACGCGCTGGAGGAATACAATCAGAAGGCACGAACCCCCATTACATTCCAAGAGTTCCTCAGCCATGTCTTTCGAGAAGAAGATGAGGGAGGTTGTTCGTCGGATGAATCCGAGGAATATGTGGCAAGCTGCCATATGATCTCCCATTCGTTCATAAACGATGAGGAGACTCCTCGTGCTGAAGAGCTGGGGGCAGATCCTGAACTAAAAATTCCGGAGTCGTCGGATGAGATGATTGACGCGTTCCTCAATACAACCTTCTTAAAAAGCAAAGCCGATCGGGAGCGCGAAACGGCTATATTCGAAAGGGCCAAACGCCAACGCCTTGACGAAAGAATTGAGATACTCCCGCTGGAACAAAATGCACTCACGGCGGATAAGAGCAAATTCAAGATAAGAAAAAGGTTTGCTAAAGCCGTCTCCATGGGCATGAAGCTGCCATCTCCCGAGGGAAGCATTACTGGTGAAATGGAAAGCCGCCCCTCCTATTGCTCATATCATCGGAAGGTGTCGCACCCCACTGAAAGGTGCAAAGCTTTCGACAGATGGTGGCAAGGATATGTTACTCACCGGCAACAGTTTAAGCGGGAAAAGCGCAAGACTCGCCGAGAGCAGAATGGAACGATCAGAGGCCTTAACGGAGCGACCGGCGATTGTTGCATGATTAACGCCGGAGGATCACAAGTACCCACATTCGGGAGCGATTCTGATGAGGAGCTAGAGCTTGGCCCCTTATTTAAAGAATCCACTTCGGGAAAAGAAGGACCGAGGGTTTGCGAGAATATCCAGCTACGCAATCGGACGATACCTGAGAAGAATCTCGGACCTCTAAATAAGAAAGACAAAGAGAAGGAGAAAATCTCCGAAGATATCGCCTTAGATGACCGAGTCGCGGAAGAGTTAAACGCCAAGAACCCGCCGAAGAGAAATAAGGTAGACTACAACGTTTTGGCGCATCTGAGAAAACTACCTTCACAACTCAGCATCCTTGATGCCTTATTACTATCAAAAGAGGCGAGGGATTCTTTGATTAAGGCGCTACAAGATCCGGACCAGTTCCAAGCCTTCCTAGCCGAAGAAAAGATGAAGGATGAACTAGAAGAGGTGCACACGACCGACATTGCTTTTGGTGATGAAGACCTCCTCCTAGGGACGTGCGATCACAATTGTCCCCTTTATGTCTCAGGATACTGCCATGACATAAAGATAGGTAAAATCTTGGTCGATAACGGATCGTCTGTTAATTTGCTCAATATGAGGGTGTTAAAGGAAATTTGCATGAGTGTCCAACACCTCACCCGAGTCAAAATCACCATCTCCGGGTTCGACTCCCAATCATCAAAAACTCTTGGATCTGTGATATTGACGTTACGCTTCGGGTTGCTCGTTACAGATATTAAATTCCATGTCATAGATGCCAAAACATGCTACAATGCTCTGCTCGGCCGACCATGGCTACACGAGTACAATATCATCTCTTCTACACAGCATCAGTGTATGAAATATTGTAGGGATGGTCTCGAGTACACTGTGGCAGGAGAATTGAATCCGTTTTCCGTGAATGAAGTTCGCAAGTATGAAGATGCCAAATACTTCTTGCCGAGTTTCGAAGACACGGAAAGGTGTCACAAGCCGGAGAACAAAACTAACGCAACCATCCCTGTCTTCAGCAGTGATACCGAGGAAGAAGAGGATATAATTTATTCGGGTCCGCCCCAATACACCAAGCCGGGACCATCCGCCCCTTCACTGATCTTTGGTAGTGATTCGGAGAATGAAGTCCATGTTGTATTCCCTGCTCGGCTTTCAATACGAGCTTCTGCTGATGAAGAGCAAAGTCTGCAGATAGCCATGGTGCCGCTTGAACATTATAAAGAACTGGATGCGCTCGACACCGACAGCGTAGAAGAATTGCAGACATTTTACATCCCTCCCGGATGAAAAGGCGAGAGGGCAATCCTATTCTACCGTTCCGAAGAAAACAAGGTGGAAAAAGAGATTTGGCATGGTGCGGATCCAACGCTGGACAGACTTCAGCCCATCCGTTTACCCAGATATTATACGGAGGGCTTGAAGAGGCTGTTGAAACGCCAAAGAATACCCTTCCAACAGACCGTTAGAAAAGCCAAATTCTATGACAAGGTCTGGAACGTTCCCGGGACGCAACGTAAACTGCCTAACGGGAGAATGGAAACGAAAGGGCTCGGATACATCTGGTCAAGGAAACGAGAGCTACTAAACAGCTGTTACGTTATGTATGACTTCGATGAAGATGCGGATGATCAATGGGAAGACGCTGATCCCAAACCCGTGAAAGTTCCAGATGCAAAGAAACACGGCCCGTCGTTCGAGGACCAAATGGACAAACTTATAAGGGAAGCGGGTCAAAAAGTCCGAGATGATCACAATCGTGAAATGGCAATCTATGAGAAAGCCAAAACGCAGCGCCTCCTTCAACAAGCAGTAAAAGACGAAAATACTGCCCCCTGTCAACCTGTTATAAAAAGGGCTCGACGCGGAGGCAAAAACAAACCGAAAGGCCAAAAAGGCGCTCAGCAACAACAAAGCAGGGCTAAGAAGCCACGCAAACGGGAGTCGAGTGTTATTGATCTATCCCTCGTGAAGAAAATGGGTCGAGCATACTCGTTTCCTCGGGACAAGACGAAGAAAATACTTGATCTCGCCCTGAAACATCAAATGCTTACATTGCCGGAGTCTAAACACCCTGAACAAGCAGGCGAAGCCTCACACCCGGACTATTGCTCTTACCATCGAGTAGTAGGTCATCCTCTTGAAGATTGCTTCACCTTCAAGAATTGGGTCGAAGATCAATATCAGCTTGGTAAATTCGCTCTGTCCAACAACTGGAGGGTAGCACCACCACAAAAGCACGAGCCTAAGGCCACGAAAGAAAAACCAGTTCCACATTGGGATTGGAAGCGAATTCGTACCTGTCACATGATAACAATACTACAAGAAGAATCCGAGAACATGGACAGCCTTCCCTGGTGCCTCAAAAACAGCAATGATAAGGTGATCTCAGAATTTCCCCCAGCTCCGAAAGAACTGGAGGATGGAATACATATCACTGCAGATAACCTCAAGAAAATTGAGTTGGGGACGATAAACGATCCGCGACCGACATTCGTCAGCGAGCTGCTATCGGAAGAGAGGGTGGCTGCGTTAAAAGACGTCCTTGTACAGCATAAAGATTGCTTCGCATGGAACTATTCCGAGATGACGGGACTAGATCCAGAAGTTGCTGTACATAGACTGGCGATATCCTCGGGTGTCAAGCCAGTCAAACAAGCGCCGAGAAGAATGCGGCTCGAGCTCGAGATGAGCATCAACGCTGAAGTCAAAAAGCTGATAGACTCCGGCTTTATCCAGGAGGTTCAATACCCTGAATGGATTGCTAATATCGTCCCAGTGATGAAGAAAAATGGGACGGTGCGCATATGCGTGGACTTTCGGGATCTCAACAAAGCCTGCCCAAAGGATGATTTCCCAGTACCAGTCACCGAACTGATGATAGATAATACGTCCACGCATGAGATTTTTTCCTTCATGGACGGCTCATCAGGGTATAATCAAATAAAAATGCATCCTGAAGATCAGAAACATACGGCTTTCCGGACTCCTTTGGGGATATTCTGTTACAAGGTAATGCCCTTCGGTCTAAAGAACGCCGGTGCCACCTACCAAAGGGCCATGACGAAGATTTTCGATGACCTTATACATGAAATCGTCGAGTGCTATATCGATGACCTCGTGGTTAAGAGCAAATCATATGAGGAACATCTCGAACATCTAAAAACTGTATTTCGACGCCTTCGACAATACAATTTGAAGATGAATCCTCTTAAGTGTGCATTCGGGGTTTCCTCGGGCAAATTCCTGGGGTTTATCGTCCGACATCGAGGCATCGAAATAGATCCGTCCAAGATCAAGGCGATTATGGAAATGCCTTCACCGAGACTCTCAAACAGCTGCGGTCTCTCCAAGGAAAGCTCGCATATATTCGGCGATTTATAGCCAACCTCTCAGGCAAGTGTCGCCCTTACATCCACCTGATGAAGAAGGGAACCCCGTTCGTTTAGGATCACAAATGCCAAGGCGCACTGGACGAGATTAAGCAGTACCTGCAAAACCCTCCAGTCTTGGCTGCTCCGGTTAAGGGGAAACCTCTCATCCTTTATACAACTGCCCTCGAAGGTTCTTTAGGCGCGTTATGGGCGCAGGAGAATGACCAGGGAAAAGAAAGAGCACTCTACTACTTAAGTCTAGTTCTGCTGGGGGCAGAAAGCAACTACCCCCCCATTGAAAAACACTGCTTAGCGTTGATCTTCGCAATAACAAAGCTCAGACATTACGCATTAGCACATGAAGTCCATCTCATTTCAAAGGTGGACCCTCTTAAATATCTAATGTTAAAGGCCATATTAACGGGACGACTCGCTAAATGGGCCATGCTCTTAATGGAGTTCTCGATAACGTATCGACCTCTCAAGACAGTGAAAGGCCAGGCCATCGCCGACTTCCTTGCTGAGCACCCGATACCTGCCGATTCTCCCCTGAATTGCGATTTGCCAGAAAAACACGCGTTTGACGCAGTCGACAGTGGTGATACCCGTTGGGAGCTTTATTTCGATGGAGCATCTTCCATGAAAAAGCACAAACAAAGTACGCCAATGATCAAATCGGGAGTAGGCCTTATCTTCGTGACCCCACAAGGAGGAATAATGCGCTTCGCTTTCTCCTTAACAGAACCGAGAACGAATAATGAAGCTGAATATGAAGCTTTGATAGCAGGTCTCGAGATCGCCATTGACATGGGAATTGAAAGCCTCCTCATATATGGGGACTCCCAGCTAGTCGTCAGTCAAGTGAACGGCGATTACCAAACATGCAAACCGGAATTGGTAAAATAAGGGGAAAAGGTGCAACAACTGCTGACCCAAATTCCCTCCTATACTTTGGAAAGTATACCACGCGCAGAAAATAGCAAAGCGGACGCGTTAGCTAAGCTCGCTAAAGAACTGGCTGACGAGAACCTCGATGAGGTTAGAATCATGGTACAAAGTCGTCGGGTGCTCGCCCCCGCAGAAATACCTCCGGGATCACCCGAAGAGAAGGGAGTGACTGAACAAGCGACCTTACAAATTAAAGACCATGAGAAGGTTGAGGATTGGAGGGAGGTCTTTATAGACTACTTCAAATCCCACCAAGTGCCCGAAAATGCGTCCGCACGACACCAGCTCATGAAACGAGCTCTGTCTTTCGCCTTCGTCAATGATACTCTATACAAGAGGTCATTCGATTCTCTGTGGCTGAGGTGCTTAGGACTGGACGAAGCGGAAAGAGTCGTTCAAGAGGTTCATGACGGAATCTGCGGTTCTCACCAAGCAGGCCCAAAGATGAAGTTAAAGATCAAACGGATGGGCTACTACTGGCCCACGATGATTCAGGACTGCCTCGAATATGCGAAACAATGTCACTCATGCCAAATTCATGGGGACTTCATCCATCAGCATCCCAATCCACTACATCCAACAGTGGCTAGCTGGCCGTTCGAAATGTGGGGAACTGACATAGTCGGCCCCATCGAACCAGCATCGTCTAGGGGACATCGTTTCATCCTGGCGACGACTGACTACTTCTCCAAATGGGCAGAAGCAGTACCGTTGAGAGAAGTGAAGACGGAGAATATCCTCCATTTCTTCAAAACGCATGTCATATATCGGTTTGGAACTCCGAGGCGGATCATCTCCGATAACGGGCCAGCCTACCGAAGTCATAAAATCAGCCGCTTCGCACAGCAGCATAACATAGACTGAAGATATTCCTCAGTCTATAATCCACGAGCTAACGGTCTCGCCGAGGCCTTCAACAAGACCTTGACGAAAATTATAAAGAAAACAGTGTCCCGAAATAAGAAAGACTGGCATGAGAGACTGCAAGAAGCTCTTTGGGCGTATCGAACCACGTTCAAGACAGCCACAAACACAACGCCATACGCGTTGGTGTTCGGTACGGAAGCAGTACTCCCCCTCGAGATAGAATTACCCTCTCTGCGAGTGGCAGTTCACTACGAGCTAACGGATGAAGAAAATGCTCACCTACGGCTTGAAGAGCTGGATGCTCTTGATGAAACCCGGCTCCTAGCACAACAAAAGCTGGAAGCTTACAAAGAGAAGATGACGCGCTCATATGAAAAATTGACCCGACCAAGGACATTCCGCCAAGGCGAACTCGTGCTAGTGGTCAAAAGGCCTATGATCCCCAATCGCGCCAAGCAGGGAAAATTCGAGCCAAACTATGAAGGTCCGTACATCATAGATAAGGTCTACCAGGGTGGGGCCTACCTACTTATGGATATGCATGGTGAAAGGCCTTTCAGGCCAATAAATGGTCGCTTCCTAAAGAAATACTACGCTTAATGAGTCACGACCTAGGTCAATGATAGATGACGACGACTATGTCCTCTCACTATCTTCCTAAGCTCGAACTTTATAAGCATGTAGCCGGTCTTCTCAATGTCGGACTGAAATGTCCTTAAACTAATAGCAGACCGAAACGTCTTTAAACTACTCTTGCAGCATCCTTAGGCTGACGAGATATAAAAAAAAAAGAAAAACATATAAAAATAAAAAGAATAAAAAAAAAAACCGGTATGTCCATAAGCAAAGAGGGCACGGATGAAAACCTGAAAGGGCTCCGTGAGTAAAAACAGCAGGACTACCGGCGAGTGTTCGTGAAAACCCGTAAGGGCGCGACCTCGTAAAAAAAAAGGGAAAGAAAAAGAAAATAAAAAAATAAAAAAAAGGGTATGTCCATAAGCAAAATGGGCACGGATGAAAACCTGAAAGAGCTCCGTGAGTAAAAACAGCAGGACTACCGGCGAGTGTTTGTGAAAACCCTAAAGGGCGCAACCTCGTTAAGAAACACTTATAGGGTCCTCTCGACCCTGTAAGGAGAAACCACCTGCGTGAGATCCTTACGACTCATAAAGGAACAACACGCTTAGGGATCCCCACGATTCCTAAGGAGAAAATGCACTTGCGAGATCCTTACGACTCGTAAGGAGAACTCTCTTGTGGGACCCTTATGGCTCATAAGATTTGAAAGCTTAAGTTACAGAGGCCTAAACCTGTGCTTAAGCAACCCCCACAACTTTCGACATTGCCCTACAAGTGGTCCGATATTGGCCCTTGTATACAATCCACGGGCGCGAATAAACATTCCCCTAACTAAGTCCCATCCGAGGCTAAGGATATATTCACACGGCGAATAACCCTTGTAAATCCTCTCGATTTACAAAGAGAAAACCCTCCTGTAGGATCCTTACGACTTACAGAGGAACAAAACACTTAGGAACCCTCACGATTCCTAAGGAGAAAATACACCTATAAGATCCTCACGACTTGTAGGGAGAAATAACTTTGTGAGACCCTTACGGCTCATGAAGTCAAAGCCTCAATCGACAGGACCTTAACCCTGGTCGCTAAGCCTCCTTTGTTCAACAACGACAGAGGCAAATGATGATTCGCTCCTGGCAATATCCCAGTTATAGCGGTGTTGATGCCGAAATCGGTGTCCAATTTCAGGTTTACGGCGAAAAGCCAGTAGGCCGCACATGCATACGAAATAGCCGAAATGATGGGGCAACTTGCAGTAAAAAAAAAGCAGCAAGTAAAACGTATGCATGCGAAAGAGCCGAAATGATGGGGCAACTCGCAATAAAAAGCAGCGAGTAAAGATAAAATGAATAGCCGAAATGATTGGGCACCGCGAAAAATAGCCGAAATGATTGGGCAATCGCGACCTTCGCGATATAAAAACTGAAATGATAGAGCATCGCGGAAATAAAACAAAAAAAAATGACGATAAAACTTTGGCCCTACAGTTAAGATCACATCGATCCCTGTATACAATCCAAGGGCGTAAACAAAGAGAGAACCATACTTTCCCAACAGACTCCGTCAGACGACGAAGCCAAACCTCGACGGTTCGTTTCAACCGAAGAAGCCAGTGTGTTCAACAAACTCCTCGACTCACGGATACAAACACTCCTTGACGAGAGCCTTCTGATTCGCGTCGACCTGCAGAGCCACCAGTGCCTCCGTGGGAATCCTCGACTCGTTTCAAACCCCAAGGAAACAAATAATCCTTGGCGCTTGGGAAACAAATAATCCCTAGCAAACTTCTCGACTCACGGATACAAACACTCCTTGACGAGAGCCTTCTGATTCGCGTCGACCTGCAGAGCCACCAGTGCCTCCGTGGGAATCCTCGACTCGTTTCAAACCCCAAGGAAACAAATAATCCTTGGCGCTTGGGAAACAAATAATCCCTAGCAAACTCCTCGACTCACGGATACAAACACTCCTTGACGAGAGCCTCCTGATCCGCGTCGACTCGCAGAGCCACCAGTGCCTCCGTGGGAATCCTCGACTCGTTTCAAACCCTAAGGAAACAAATAATCCTTGGCGCTTGGGAAACAAATAATCCCTAGCAAATTCCTCGACTCACGGATACAAGCACTCCGTGACGAGAGCCTCCTGACCCACGTCAACTCGCAGAGCCACCACTGTCTCCGCGGGAAAATTCCCGGTTCGTCCCAACCTGCAAGATGAAGTCTCGGGCAGCAAAGATTGAAAAACTTGCTTCCTGAACAATGGGGCCCTGCAAGTCAATCCAAAATGGTCTCTTGCATACTATTCACGGGTCTCACTCTCCGAAGTCGATTTTCGACGAGGAGGGAAACAACCGCTTACGAATCCTCTCGACTCGTAAGAGGGCAAATTCTCTTATAGGATCCTTATGACTTATAAGGGAGAACCACACTTAGGAATCCTCACGATTCCTAAGGAGAAAATCCACCTATGAGATCCTCTCGATCCGTAGGGAGAAAAGTCTCTATGAGACCCTCACGGCTCATAGAATTGAAAATTCTTAGGCGGCAGATCTGAACCTGCGGCCTAAGCCATCGCTTTTTCTTAAGAAAGCCAAGACACGCGTTCTATTATCCGTCGACCATGTTTATTAAGACAGCAGGCCGATAATAAGAGAAAGAAGAAAGCTACAGAAGGAACATCCGATTTACATTTGATCAAGTGCTCGAGACATACCCGTTCATGCATGGGCAGAAAACTCAGGACGAGAAATAAGATAAGCTGAAATAAAAAGTTTCCATTCATATTGTCAAAAATTCTTACAATCATGAAAAGCAGTAAAAGAAAAATATTATTACAATGGAATGACTTCAGATCCGGGGCAGGGATTGAGGAATTCAAAAGTAAGGCTGTCCAAAGTTCTTCTGGCCTTTCTAATTATTCTTATGCGCAGCCTCTCGCGCTCCTCGGTGTCGATATCATCAGCAAGCCCTTCCGGCCTTCGATAAGCAGCAACGATCGTCGTCTGCTGAAAGATTTGATGTAGGATGTCAACGAGGTTGTTTCGCCGTTTCTTCGAAATCAGCCCCGTCAGGTACACTGAATGCACCTTGTCTTCGGCATCATCTAGCGCATTGAGCGGTAAGGCCTCGTGAAGACCTGGGAGTGCTCTCCATATTGCCCCCAGCACGACTTTCAAAAGAGCCGAACGACGAGGTAGCAGCCAGCCACCGCTGGCATTCAGGCGATCCATGACCTCTGCGCATTGAGCGTCTGTAAACTCCTAGTTTTGTTCATGACCCTGCGCGCGGATATTGTCGTAGGTGATGAACTCATGCAAACTGTATAGATGCACCGCCATTATGCCTGAAGGAAATACTGCAGAAGATTAGCGACAGAAGAAAAACAATACACATAGAGGGCTAAGTTTTCTCTAAAAGCTCTTCTGGTTAGGATTAATAAGAGTTAATCCAAGAATCGGTGTTACCTGAAGTTTCTCTAAGAACGTTGGAAAAGAGAGTAAAGCTCTGGAATTCTAGAAGGCAAGAGCAAAGCCCTGAAGTTTTTGAAAATAAAATCTGAAAGATGACAAGCATCTGTGGGGGACCAAAGGTCCTATTTATAGGCATCAAGTACCTCTTCGACTTCCAAAAGTTGTTACGACGATTCAAATTCCCAGGCAGGAGATGAAGCAACGCTTCATCTTCCCCCAATCAGAGCAAAGCTCTGCTTTCAAAACTAATAAATGAAGCGACGTTTCGGATTATCTGCACTGCGCAACGCACCGCGTGTCTTGCGCAGACGCATCAGCGCAGCGCCCAAGGCAGCGCACCCAATCAGAGCAAAGCTCTATTTCAAGCAAAATTAAATGAAGCAACGCTTTATATTATTTGCGCTGCGCTGTGCGCTGCACGACACGTGTCAACGCAGATGCGCTAACACTGTTGCGCTGCACTGTGCGCTGCGTGATACGTGTCGTGCTCCGGAGTATTTGCGCCAAACGGAATTAAAGCCCTAAAGAAATCTTTTCTATTCTTCCTAAAACAAGAAGACTCTTCCATAAAACAGAAGCCCTTGGATCAAAAGATCCAACGGTGGGGGAAGTTCCCCAAATCACTCAGAGAGCGATTTCTTTAACAGATTTAGCTTGCTTCTCAGTTTGCAAGATCAAAACCTCAGGCGGAGGAGATTGAAAACTTGCTTCCTAAAAAAAGGGGGACCCTACAAGTCGATCTAAGAAGATCTCTTGCATACTATCCACGGGTCTCACTCTCCGACATCGAACTTCGACAAGGAGGGAAACAACCGCTTACAAGTCCTCCCGACTCGTAAGAGGGAAAAATTCTCTTGTAGGATCCTTACGACTTACAAGAGAAAACCACACTTAGGAATCCTCACGATTCCTAAGGAGAAAAACCCACCTACGAGATCCTTTCGATCCGTAGGGAGAAAAGTCTCTATGAGACCCTCACGGCTCATAGAGTTGAAAAGTCTTAGGCTGCAGATCTGAACCTGCGGCCTAAGCCATCGCTATCTCTCGGAGAAGTTAAAATCATCCGCCAATCAGGTTCATCGAAAACATCTTAATGAAAAAGGAGAAGGCAAAGAAATAGTACCAGACATTGCAAGAAGGAATGTGTATCTTTATTCATAAATTCAATCAAAATACAAGGCGGATCGTATAAAGAACAAAGAATGTGTATATACCATATACAAATTACAGGTCTGTAAATGATACAAAAATATTCAGAGAGAAGGAAGCTTCTTGAACAGCTCTATCAATTGCTCCTGTACTTCCTTCCATGCCTTCTCCTGACCAGCTGTCACCGCCAGTTCGGCCTCTACTTGAGCCCGCTGCTGCGTGAAGGATGCGAGCTGTTCCCCAACGACCTGCTGGGCTGCTTCTTGACCTTGGGCATCACGCTCAGCGGCATCAAGCTTCCGCTTCAGTGCTAGCCCATTAGAGATACGCTCCAGAAGGCCTTCAAAGACGGCTTTCACTTCAGCAGCATTCGTCCTAACTTCAGCACGCAGGCGAGCGGTTGCGTTTGAAGATTCCCGACACTCCTTCAACCGTAAAGCTGCTTCCTGCTCCAAATGGCGGAGATAAGAAGCGCTTTGCTCGAGCCAGGCTGTCCGTTGGGCGCTCATGGCCAAAACTTCGGGAGAAGGGCGCGTCGACTCCAACCGATGCAGGCAGGCCTCAATCTCTCTGCAGTGGTTAACCCAAGATTCAACGACGCCTTCGTTGTGAAAGTTTACGAGCGCTGCCAACATCGGGTTAACCTCCATGGCGAAATCCACGGCAGAAGGGAGAGCGTCCATATTAAGCTCTTCGATATACCCGCTCAGCATGCCCAAACTCATCACAGCACCTTTTGAAGATGGACGTTTCAACAAAGGGCCTGCCGGTGAAAGGACGCGAGACTCAAGAGGGACCGGAGCCGGAACAATAGCTGCAAAACAAAACATGGTTAAACGATGGTTCAAGAGATGTTGAAGGGTTATCAAAAAGGCAATTTACTATACCAGCTGCAACAGACGGCAAAGCCGGAAGGGCCGGTGGCGTGGCAGGTCTTACGTCCCCTCCTTCGATTTGTGGCACTGCAATAAGGAAGAGGAAAAGTCAGAAATCATCCCATTGCTAAAAAAAAGAGTAAATAAAGACATCAGAGTGAAAGTATACTCACCGGCGCCACTAGAGGGAGAAGCGAGTTCGGATGGGAAGGAGAAGTGTGGGAGCAACACTTGATATAAATGATCAAAGAGCATTCCTGAAAAGGCACAGTGGTACGACGTTAGTACATAAGCTACACGTTTGAAAGATTAACTCATGAGTCGTAAATCCATACCTTCCAACATCCGCGATGGCACAAGGGAAGGCGGAGAGGTGACCACCGCCAGAGCAGTAGTTGACGGTGCTCCTTCAAGCAATGGAGCGTCGGCACTGGCCGCACCTGCAAAGACAAACTTGTCAGAAAAGATCACAAGATATCTAAAAAGAAGAACGCTGGTAACTCGAAATTTACCCGATGAGCTGCCAGCCGAAACTGAGGCAATTCCTTCTTCCATTGACATCAGGCCACCGCCCGTGGCCTCGTCACCCGACTCAATGGGAACCGTTGTTGCACTCGCAAGCCCTGGAGAAGGCGGGGGAATATAGGCGGGGAGGGCTATGATTGGAGCATTGCCAGATTCCTGAGAAAGAGCAGCTGGCTCGTCCTCAGGAATCGTGGCCGCCTCACCCGCTACTCCTTCGGGTCCTGCGGTCACGGTTGTCTCATCCACCGTCACCGCGAGGTCTCCAGCCTTAAGCACCTCACCTACCACTACCCTCGGCTCGCTTATGATGATCATTTTATCTGCCGCCACTTCAGGTTCGGCATCCATGACCCTCTCGGCTGCAGGTCCCCCAACCTCTGCTTCGGGTCCCGTAGCACCAACGACGTTGCTCGCCGTCGGCTCGGGTTCGGCAGGCACCGCTTCCACCGTTTCCCTGGGTTCAACGGTCTCCGCCTCCCCCTCAGTTGGACTTGGCCCTGCAAGATGGAATGCATATGAGCCAATGGCTTTATAATTCTTACAACAAGGTTCTGAAAGAGATGCTACCTGAAGAGGATTTATCGTTTTCACTTCGGGCCGCGCGCGCCACTTGCCTATGAACAGTAGATAGAGCGACAGGGACCTCTTCAGAAGGAGTGTCAGCACGAAGAATAGTGCTAGGGCCCGCTCCCACGGCCAAAGCAGCTCTGCGCGCCTTTGCTTCGCGTCTCAACCGCTTCCGCTCCTCCCGAGCCGTTGAGACGGATGCCACTAGGGCTTCTTTAATTGAGGCGTCCTCATCCGTGAATAGGGATGCCTCCAGATTTTTCAGGGCATCCCTCGTCGTTTTGTCAAGTCGAGGCTCCTCCAGCGGCCTCGACGAGACCGAGACTTCAGTAACAGGCTCGGGAAGGATCCCCGCATCAACTGATATAACCCCTGCTAAGAAACAAAAGAAGGTTAGGTTGGCCATCAGAAAAGATGACAAACTTTCCTTATAAAAGAGAAAGGGGTGGGACATACCAACTCCTGCTAGAGCGCGCTTCTCCTCCTCCTCTTGGAAGGTTTTCAAAGAGGCAGCGATAGCCTCTTCAGTAGAGACACCTGTTGAAAATCGGGCAAATATTAGTTAAAGATAATAATAAAAAGTGCAATAAAATGACGAAGAAAGTGGCTGATGATTACCTGACTCAGCGAGTTTACTTAACATCGCTTCGAGCCTCGCCGATCGCTCCGAAGCTGCAATGGCGGCAGCCAAATTGGTGTCTGCAGAGTCTACCAAGAAGCCCTCATTGCTGCCATATTCACTTATGCCTTCGTTGGGAGGAGCTGCAGGCTCTAAGCTGAGGACCGCGTCAAGGGAAAGGACGGACTTCTTCTTCTTCTTCTGTCCGCCAGCCTTAGATCCACCCGGAGTAGATTTGCGCTTGGCAGTCACTTTAGGGCGGCGGGTCCCGATATCTGCTCCTGCGCCGGATCCTGGCGATACCACATTAACCGTCTTTGTGGGAGCACGGGGCGCCGGTGGTGCATCCACCGTAGCAGGCAGTGGCAATCCACGCGGGGGGCTCAACACGCGTGGTCGATCAACTCCGGCATCTTTTATCGGGAGAATGACCTGGATCCTTGGCTGCAAGGGAGCCTTGCGATCACCGCCAGGAGGCGCACCCCTACGGTCAACCAGCATACGCTTCTCCGTTAAGATGATTGGGCCCATAGCATGCGCATACCAGGCTACATATGAATGGAGTATCTTAGGGGCACAGCTAGGTTCACTGATAAAGAAATAGGAACCTGTATTAAGCCGTATGAAATGATGCATCGCATTCCTTATCCCCTCTTGGTTGGCCACGGGTGTTGCCAGAAAAGCTTCCATCGGGATCCCTTGGTTGTAACTCGATTGCCGGGCAAATCGGTGTGGGTTATACCTCATAAACAGAGCTGTCTCATTCTGCCTAAACACTAGATAGCCCGGCCGAATGGAGTAGAGGTGGAGGATTTCCCGAGCCTTCAGTACAGAAGCCCCGCCCTTAAAATCATCACGTAGTGGCACCACTGACTTAGTGGTCTCTGAGCCTATGGTGATGACCTTATCCACAAAAGAAATCTTTGCTCCGACCAGATGTGGACGCAGGAGCAGTCCCCTAGAATCCCGCGGGGATGCAACCACAATTGAAGCCCCGACCAACCGCATGACTCTCGGAAGTCTGCATTTCTCAAAGAACGGAGGAGTCTTATGGGCACCAAACACCCCTTGCACGTGCATCTCCATCCAAGAGGTGAAATAGTGCATCGGGAAGTTGGCAGGCTGTACTCCAGGCTCACTAGCGTCCGCCGCTACGCTAAGTCTATCATAATGGTAAGCCAGCCCGGCGATCCCTACCGATAACTGCAAACCAGCCACCATTCGATGCGCCGGGTAAAAAACAGAGGGCCGCATGAGGCGGGGGTGCATGGGGAGTGCAAAGTTGCATAGCCACAAGCCCAAGAATCCAATAAAAAAGGTTTCCTCATCCATTCCTGGGACGGCAATTTCCGAGAAAGCAGCAATGGCAGCGTTGGGGAGATAGAAATCCTTCTGGTCATTGTCCGATACGGGTCGGCGGTCCAAGCTGAAACCAAAAGGGTCACCAAGCTGAGCGAACTTCTCGCTCTCCTCTGATAGGAACTCTGGGCGAATGAAGCGAGCAATAAAATCTGCGAAACTGACGCCCCGGTCGCCCGATTCCAGATGGAGTTCCTCATAGATCTCCAATACCTTCACCAAGCCCGGATATTGATGCTGAATGGCGTTCTCCGGAGTCAAGTCAAACACCAGCTGCTTGGTGGCAAAGACGTACTCGTCAGGAGGAAGCAGCTCCTCGTAGTGCTCTCCCCTCATTGGTAGACCCGAAACTTCAGCGAACTCCTCTAAGGAGATGGAGACCTCCCTATCTGTCATCACGAAGGTGTGGGTGGGGATATTCCATTGTTCAATGAAGGCATTGATCCACCACGTTGGAGGAGAAGGATACTCGAAAAGCGAAACGTAGATGGCCGAATATAAACCAATCGTCGTTAGATGAGTCCTTTTCGCCGATAAGATGTACCGGGCCCACTGCAAATATCCGGCGGGGGGTCGCGGGATCAGTCCAATATTGTAAGCCTGTCCCCAAGGGCGTGCTTCACCCTGACAGATTCGCCTCCCCAAGATGTCTATCGTCGGCGGCGGCTGCACTGGGATGGCACCGATCGCAGGCTGGAGGAGGTCGTCAGAATTCCAGTTTTTAACCTCCACGGCATACTTCACCAGGGGCTCGTCCGCATAAGGGATCGTAACTATGGGCTCAGAGGGTGAGGCGGAGCTGAAGCTGCGACGGCCTTGGATGATTTGGCTGTACCACCTTCCTCACAGGTGGAGTTTCTTGCACTCGGGGTCATGATCTTTAATCAAAGCGAATGCCACCCGGTCCACTGGCGAATGAGGGAACCCTCCTTCCGAGCGAACAAAAGGGAAAGACGAATCGTCAGACATGTTTCCTGTAGAAAAAACAAAAAATAACCGTTAGTGTGCCAATGCTTCACATTTTAAAATTTTACATCACACTGCAATGCAGTGGGTAGGGGACCAAAGGGGGACCCACAAAATCTGGATGACGGCGCATCATTCAAAAAGACAGTCCCATCATTGGATGAGACTGTCAATTAATGAAAAAGACCCCCAAGAAAATACCCTCATTGATGGGACATCCCTAGAGACAAGGAGAAAATCTCCTCTTTTAGAGCAAAACTCTGTCACAGAGTGACATTTGTCAAACTCTGGTCTCAAGGGAACAAGATTCCTTAAAAGAATATAGCTCTGTGGTACTAATGGAAAGATCCATCAATTTTTTTTTTACTCAGAATTAGAATTTTGGAATCTTGAAAAATCCATGAAAACTTATAAAAAAGAAAGAAAAAGTTTTTTTATTTTTCAAATCTAAAAAAAAAAGATCTACAGTGGATCCAAGGGCAAAACTCTGTTCATGGGTTAAAACCCAAAGACCAGATCTCTGTAAATCTGTAAGTTTGAGAGCAAGGCTCTGTTGATGAAACCCCAAAGGGGTTTTCTTTAGATCAAAGATCTATAAGAGCAAGGCTCTGTTAATTAAATTTAATTTAATTTAAATTAAAATTAAATTTTTTTACCTAGAGTGATTCTAAGTTCCGAACTTTGAAGTTCTTGGGAAGAATCAAGAACAAGGCTCTGAAAGTTCTTAAGCAAGAGCAAGGCTCTGAGAATTAAAGTTCTTGAAACGGTAAAGAATTAACAAGGACCAAGGGTCCTATTTATAGGCGCCTGCGCCCCTTCAACTGACCCCCTTGATCCAACGGCTAGGATCTTGCCACCGCTGCACTCACGTGCGCGCCACGTGAGCGCAACGGTGGGGGGCATTTGTTCCCCTAATCAGAGCAAGGCTCTGTTTGAATTTTAAAATTCAAATCTTTGAAGCAACGCTTCAAATTCCGTGCGTTGCGCGCAATGCGCCACGTGTCAAAAGTTGACACGCCAGCACAACGCCCAAGGCAGTGCGTCCAATCAGAGCAAGGCTCTTTAAAAAACAAAAGCAACGCTCAGTCGCGCAAGCGATGCGCTGCGCGACACGTGTCTGCGCAGTTGCGCAAACACAACTGCGCAAGCGCACCGCTGCGCGACACGTGTCTGCGCAGTTGCACACACACTGTTGCGCGAGCGCCGCGCTGCGCGCCACGTGTCTGCGCCGTTGCGCAAGCACGAGCGCTGCGCTGCGCGACACGTGTCTGCGCAGGTGCGCAAGCGCAGCTGCGCTGCGCGACACGTGTCTGCACTGGGGATTCTTGCGCAAAACAGAATAAATCTTGTTAAAATAAGAAGATTTTCTTGTATAAGGCAGGGGCTTTTGGATCAAAGATCCAACGGTGGGGAAAATTCCCCAAATCACTCAGAAAAAAATCTATGTAACAAATTTAACTAATTAATGGGCACTATAAAAAGGACCCCAGATCTTAATTCAAGAGAATCAACATCTTGCTAAAAAAAAAAGAGAGAAGAGAACTCTTGAGAACTCTTGAAGAATACAAAAAAAAAAGGTAAAACCTTTAAAAGAAGAGAAAATTCTCTTAGAAACAGATCATTGATCTAAGAACAAGATCATGGATCTTCAACAACAAATAAATAAGTAAATAAATAAAATAAATAAAAAATAAATAGTGCCTTGCACTTGTTATGAACCCTTGGTTCTCTGGGATAAAGAAAAACAAGAAAAGAAAAACTTGTTTTTCTTTGATCTAAATTTAGATCAGGAGATTAAAAAGTGCCTTGCACTTCTGTTCTTGAATCTAAAAAAGATTCTTAGTGCTCTGCACAAATGCAATGCATTACTTGAAGGGCCAGGCCCAAATCAGAAAGACCTAACAGGCCAAAATAAATTGCAAAGCAATAAAGGGCAGAGCCCAAATGAAATTGATGCTCTGCATCATTATAAAGGGCAGGGCCCAAAACAAAATTGATGCTCTGCATTCTTCCTGGGCAAGGCCCAAATAAAAATAAAAAGAAATGCTATGCAAAAGCAGATAAAACGTTGGATATTCTCAACTGGACTTAGCCCAATTTTGGCCATAAGTCCTTAAATTAAATTGACTGAGCAAAATTGCTCTACTAAATCAATTTACAATCGGTCCGAGGGTACATCTCCGAACTCCTTTGACATCCATCGTTGTAATTCCTCAACGACGTCAAAGAGGTGACGGGTCCCAACGACCACACATCAATGTGGACTGCGGGGTCCTTAAACTCGTGGACCGAAACGTCCTTAAACTAATATCGGACCGAAACGTCCTTAAACTAACGGTGGACCACTATGTCCTTAAACTGGTATTGGACCACCATGTCCCTAAACTGGCACAATAGAGCCCAAATGCTCTTTTGTCGGATCTAAACGATCCCGTTAAGTCGATCTTAGTCCCAAACTGGACTAACGTATCCTTAACAACCGTTTAAGTTGATCTTAGCCTCAAATATGGCTAACGCAATCCTTAAACCTTCAAACAGACTTTAGTCCCAAATTGGACTATAAATTCCCCCAATCAACTTTGGCTCAAGGGTACACCTCTGAACTCCTCTGACATTTGTCGTTGTAATCTTTCAACGTCGTCAGAGAGGTGACGGGTCCCGACGACCATACATGCAATGGACCACTATGTCCTTAAACTGGAACAATAGAGCCAATTGCTCTTTTGTCGGATCTAAACGATCCTGTTAAGTTGATCTTAGTCTCAAATTAGACTAACGTATCCTTAACAAACGTTTGAGTTGATCTTAGCCTCAAACATGGCTAACGCATCCTCAAACCAAAACACTAAACCCAAATCTAAGAAAACACGGATTTGGACTAATCCACGTCCTACGGGCGACGACATAATTTAGTCTCCGTATACAATCCACGGGCAACCACAAACAAAACAAACACCCACGACACGAAGTGAAATTCTGGAGAAGGAGAAAGTGGCTACCGCGATGCGGTAGCGTAATTAACTGCAAGGGCTTGCGCCTGCAGGGAAGAGCGTCCCCACAATCAAAAACCCCTCAAGCGAGGGGGAATCTGACAAAGTCTGCTACATCGGCCGCATCCGTCTAAACCCTCGATACACGGTGCCATAAATCAACTTGGCATCTTCGGAGAGGTAGACGGATAAAACCAATTAGCATCTGCCCCGAATCTCAGGCACAGACGCCCTAACGTCTCGGCCGCCATTCGGAGGGAAACAACGCTCTGCGCGCAGCGCAAGAGATCTGATGCGTTGCTTCACCTTTTGAATTTGAAATTCAAACAGAGCTTTGCTCTGATTGGAGGAAACAAATGTCCCCCCCACCGTTGCGCTCATGTGGCGCACACGTGAGTGCAGCGGTGGCAAGATCCTAGCCATTGGATCAACTCAGGAGTTGAAGGGGCACACAAGCGCCTATAAATAGGACCCTTGGTCCTCAACAGATGATTATCATCTTCAAGATTTTTAATTTTCAGAGCCTTGCTCTTGCTTTCAAGAACTTCAGAGCCTTGCTCTTGTTTTTCAAGAACTTCAGAGTTAAAACTCTAGAAAAATCTTAGGTAAAATTTAACTTAACTTAAATTAATTTTAATTAATAGAACCTTGCTCTCATAGATCTTTTGATCTAAAGAAAAACCCCTTTAGGGTTTCATATACAGAGTTTTGCTCTCAAGAATCCATGGATCTAAAGAGATCTTGTTTCAGGGTTTCTTAAACCATGAACAGAGCTTTGCTCTTGGACAAAGTGATGAACTCTGAAGAGTTTTCATGGATCTTTAAGATCCCAAATTTTTAATTTTAATTTTTTAAGAATTAATTTTCTTTTGATGGATTTTTCCATCATTATTACAGAGTCAGGCTCTTTAAGGAATTTTATTCCCTTGAGACCAGAGTTTGACAAGTGTCACTCTGTGACAGAGCTTTGCTCTGAAAGGGGAGATTTTCTCCTTGTCTCTAGGTATTTTTCATTTAATGAGAGTATTCTTTTGGGGATCTTCTCATTAATTGACAGTCTCATCCGATGATGGGCTGTCTTATTAACTGACACATTGTCATCTAGATTTTGTGGGTCCTCCTTTGGTCCCTTATCTACTGCATTGCAGTATGGTATAAATTTTAAAATGCCAAGCTTTGGAATTACAACACTGACGGCTGATTTCTGTCCCTTCGCAGGAAACATGTCTGCTGATCTGTCATTCCCGTTCTTCCGCTCAAAGGGAGGTTTCCCTGAGGCGCCAGTGGACCGGGAGGTTCTCGCTCTGATTAAGGATCACGACCCGGAGCATAAGAACCTTCATCTATGGGGCAGATGGTATAATGAAATCATTAAGGGTCGCCGAAGCTTCTCCTGTGCGACGCCTTCAGAGCCAACCTCGTCGATCCCGTATGCGGATGCGTCCCCGGTGAACTATGCCATGGAGGTTGTGAATTGGAACTCGGAGGATCTTCTCCAACCTTCGATTGCTGCTATTCCCGTGCAGCAGCCGCCGGCCGTAGACATTCTGGGGCGATGCATATGCCAGGGTGAGGCGCGCCCTTGGGGACAGGCTTATAACCTCGGATTGACCCCTCGATAATCGGCCGAATATTTGCAGTGGGTGAGATATATCTTGTCAGTGAAGAAGACGCATCTGATGAAGATCAGTTTGTATCCTGCCGTCTACGCCTCGCTTTTTGAGTACCCTGCTCCTCCAACGTGGTGGATTAAGGCGTTCGTGGACCAATGGAACATCCCCACTCATACTTTTCTCTTGACGGACAGGGAAGTCTCCATCCCCCTGGAAGAATTTGCTGAGATATCCGGTCTGCCGGTGAGGGGGGAGCATTATGAGGAGTTACTTCCTCCAGATGAGTATGTCTTCACCACCAAGCCGCTGGTAATGGGCCTGACGCCGGAGAATGCTATTCAGCACCAGTTTTCGAGTCTGGTGAGGGTGCTGAATATATATGAGGGTCTCTACTTGGAATCAGGAATCCGGAGAGTTAGTATTGCAGATTTTATTGCCCGCTTTCTTCGATCGGAGATTCTATCGCAGCGGAATGAAAAGTTCGCCAAGCTCGACGACCCCTTCGGCTTTAGCTTAGATCGCCTACCAGCATTGGAGGATGACAAAAAGGGTTTTTACCTTCCTGACGCTGCCATCATGCCCTTATCAGAAATCGCCGCCCAGGGCATTGACGAAGAGACCTTCTTCCTCGGGTTTCTGGGATTATGGCTGTCCTGTTTCGCGCTTCCCATGCACCCACGCTACATTAGGCCGTCCGTCTTCTACCCAGCGCACCGGATGGTGGCTGATATACAATTGTCGATCGAAATCGCCGGGCTGGCTCACCTGTATCATGGATTAAGCGTGGCGGCGGACGCAAATGAACCCGGGGTGCAACCCGCCAATTTCCCGATGCACTATTTTACTTCATGGATGGAACTGCATGTGCTTGGAGTATTCGGGATTCATAAGAGCCCCTCCTTTTACGAGAAGTGCAGACTCCCGAGAGTCATGCGGTTAGTCGACGCTTCTATTGTGAATCCATCTCCGCGGGAGGCTAGGGGGTTGCTTCTCCGTCCGCACATGGTCGGAGCGAGAATTTCTTTCCAAGACAAGGTGATGACCGTTGGCCCGGATACCTCCAAGACAGTGTTGGCGCTGCGCGATATTTTCAAAGACGGGGCCTCCGTATTTAAAGTCCAGGAGATCCTGCACTTATACTCCATCCGGCCGGGCTTTCTGGTGTTCAGGCAGGATGATAAGGCGCTCTTCATGAGGTACAACCCCAATCAGTTCTCCCAGCAACTAGGCTATAACCAGGGGGTCCCATTGGAGGCATTTTTTGAAGAGCCCGCGGCCACCAGGGAGGGGATACGGAGCGCGTTACACCACTTTATGCGGATGAACACGGGCTCCTACTTCTTTATCAGTGAGTCGAGCTGCGTCCCACGGGTACTCAACGTGTACGTAGCTTGGTACGCGCACGCAATGGGTGCAGTCATCCGTGAAGAGAAGCGCATGTTGTTTGACCACAAGGGTGCGCCTCCCGGGAGCGACCGCAAGGCTCCCCTGAAGCCAAGGACCCCTGTCTTTGCTCCGTTGAGAGATGCTGGAGCTGAGCCATCGGGCGTGCTGAGCCCTCCACGTGGATTGCCTCGTGCTACCGCGGACGTGCCCCCAGCGCCCCGTGCTCCAGTGGAGACGGTGAACGTAGTTTCGCCCAAGTCTGGCGTGGGCCCGGACATCGGGACTCGCCGTCCTAAGGTGCCTGCAAAGCGCAAGTTGATCTTGGGTGCACCCGGGGCTCGCGTGCAGAAGAGGAAGAAGAAGTCGATCCTCTCTCTCGATGCCATCCTCGGCTTAGAGCTTCAGGCCCCTCTCACCGAAGGATTAAGCGAATACGGGAGCAACGAGGGTGTCATCGTAGATCCAGCAGACACCAATCTGGCGGCCGCCATCACGGCTTCTGAGCTATCGGCAAGGCTCGAAGCTTGGTTGGCTAAACTTGCTTAATCAGGTAATCATTTTTTGTATTCTTCGTTATTTGATCGTACTTTTATTATTGTCTTTGACTAATACTTTTTCCTTTTTTTTAACAGGCGTCTCTACCGAAGAAGCCATCGTTGCTTCCCTCAAAACCTTCCAGGAGGAGGAAAGGAAACACGCTCTGTCGGGTATTGGTACGTTTCGGCTCATTGAGTCTTAATTCTCTTTCTTTATGGTCAACCTAACCTTTTCTTTGTCTTATTGCAGGGACCGTGGGATCTACTGCGCAAGCCGATGCGGGGACTCTCCCCGGGCCAGCTACTGAAGTCCCGGCCTCTTCGGGGCTGCTGCGAGAGACCCGACTCAAAAAGCCAATGAGGGATGCCTTGAAGGCTCTGGAGGCAACTCTGAACGCGGACGATGACGCCTTGATGAAGGAAGCTTCGAAGAGGTCTGTCATGACGGCCCGGGAGGAGAGGAAGCGGTTGAGACGTGAGGTGAAGGAGCGCAGAGCTGCTTTGGCCGTGGGAGCGGGCCCAAGCGCCGTTCCTTGTGCTGCTACTCCTTCGGAAGAGTCTTAGGTCGCCTTGTCCACTGCTCATAGGCGGGCGGTGCGTGCAGCTCGGGGGGCCAATGATCAATCCACTTCAGGTAATGTGTTTTTCGAGACTTTTGTTGTAAGAATTGTAAACCTATCGGTTCTTATATATCTTGTCCTGCAGGGCCGAGTCCAACTGAAGGAGCGGCGGAAATCGTCGAGCCAGAGGGGACGGTGGAGAAGGTAGTAGTCGAAACCGAGCCGACGGTAGGCGGTGCGGCCGTAGTCGCCGGGCCTAAGCTAGGGGCTGACGAAACAGTCACGCCTACTATGCCCGAGAAGGTTGCCGATGCCGAGCCCGAGGTAGCGGCAGATGAGACGGCTGCTATGGCCGAGTCTGGGGCAGCAGCGGATGGAGTGGCTGCGATCGATGAACCCATGGCATTGGTAGACGAGACGGCTGCGACCGCCGAACCCAAGGGGGTAGCGGGTGAGACGGGCATGATTCCCGAGGATGAGCCGGCCGCTCTTTCTCAAGAGTCTGGCAATGCTCCAATCATTGCTCTCCCCGCCTACGGTCCTCCGCCGTCTCCTGGCCTTGCGAGCATGACGACGGCTCCCGTAGAGTCTGGCGATAAGGCAACGGGAGGTAGACCCGTGTCAATGGAGGAGGGCGACGCCGCCGTTTCGGCTGGTGACTCATCAGGTAAATTTTGGGTTACCATCCTTTTCTTTATTCTGTAACTTTTCTGACAGTGCTTATCTTGTTTCTAACGCAGGCGCGGCCAGTGTTGATGCCCCATTGCTCGAGGAAGCGCCGTCAGCTACTGCCTTGACGGTGGCCACCTCTCTACCTTCTCTCGCACCGTCGCAAATGCTGGGAGGTATGGATTCGTGACCCATCAGTCTTATCTTTATTGCATAATTTATGTACTGATGTTGTACTACTGCATCTTTGCAGGGGTGCATTTTGATCACCTTTATCAGGTGCTGCACCCACACTTCTCCTTCCCGTCGGAGCTTGCTTCCTCCAGTGGCGATGGTGAGTATGGTTTTCAATTAATACCCTTCCTTTTTTCAGTAATGGAATTATTTCTGATTCTTCCCTGCCCTGATTGCAGTGTTACAGATCGAAGAAGGAGATAAGGGATCGGTTGCACCACCGGTCCTCCCAGCTTTGCCGCCTGCTGCAGCTGGTATAGTAAACTCCCTCATTGATGACTTTCTTATATTTCTTGAACCGTCATCTGATTGTGTTTTGTTTTTTCAGCTGTCGTTCCGGTTTCGGCCCCCTTCGAGCCTCACCTCATAATGTCAGCAGGCCCCTTCTTGAGACGTCCATCTTCAAAGGGTGCTGCGATGAGTTTGGGCATGCTGAGCGGATACGTCGAAGAGCTTGACGCAGACGTTCCCCCATCTGCCGTAGATTTCGCTGCAGAGGTTAATCCGATGCTGGCGACGCTTGTAAATTTTCATAATGAAGGCGTCGTCGAGTCTTGGGTTAATCACTGCATGGAGATCGAGGCCCGCCTGCATCAGCTGGAGCTTATGCGTCCTGCCCCGAGGTTTTGGCCGCAAGTACTCAACGGGCGGCATGGATCGAGCAGAGTGCTTCTTACTTCCGCCATTTGGAACAAGAAGCGGCTTTAAGGCTGAGGGAATGCCAAGAGTCCTCAAGCGAGACTGCTCGCCTGCGTGCTGAGGTCGATGCGAACGCTGCCCAGGTGAAGGCCATCTTCGAAGGCCTTCTGCAAAGTATTTCTGATGGGCTAACACTGAAGCAGAAGCTCGATGCCCAAGGTCGCGACGCAGCTCAGCAGGCAGTTGAGAAGCAGCTTTCATCCTTCCTGCAGCAGCGGGCTCAAGTGGAAGCAGAATTGGCGGTGGCGGCCGGTCAGGAGAAGGCATTGAAGGAAGTGCGCGAGCAATTGATGGGGCTATTTAAGACACTTCCTTCTCAGTAGCTGCTTTTTGTATCAATTATACACTTGTAATCTTTGAATAAAATGTATCCATTCTTTATTCTTTTATACGATTCGCCTTGTACTTAATTGAATTCATGAATAAAGATACACACATTTTTTTTGACATGTCTTGTGTCATCTCTGCGCTTTCTTCCTTCTTTTATTATCAGTATGCTGCCTTAGTAAACATGGTTGACAGATGATAGAGCGAGCATCCTGTCTTGGCTTCTTCAAGAGATAATGATGGCTTAGGAGGCAGGTTCAGATCTGCTGCCTAAGACTTTTCAACTTTATGAGCCGTGAGGGTCTCACAAAGACTTTTCTCCCTACGGATCGAGAGGATCTCGTAGGTGTATTTTCTCCTTAGGAATCATGAGGACTCCTAAGTGTGTTTTCTCTTATAAGTCGTAAGGATCTTATAAGAGAATTTTCCCTCTTACGAGTCGAGAGGATTCGTAAGCGGTTGTTTCCCTCCTTGTCAAGATTCGACTTTGGAGAGTGTGACCCGTGGATAGTATGCAAGAGACCATTTTGGACCGACTTGCAGGGTCCCAGTGCTTAGGAAACAGGTTTTTTAATCCCCGCTGCCTAAGGCTTTATCTCGCAAGTCGAGACGAATCGAGAAGTTCTCGTGAAGACACTAATTTCCTCACGAGTCGAGACGAATCGAGATGCTCTCGTCAAGTACGCTAATTTCCCTGAATAGAGGTATTTACCAAGGACACTGATTTTCTCGGAGTCGAAACGAATCGAGGTGTTCCTACAAAGACACTAATTTCTCTGCGGGTCGACGCGAATCACGGTGCTCTCGTCAAGGACGCTAATTTCCCTGAATCGAGGTATTTGCCAAGGACACTGATTTTCTCGAAGTTGAAACAAATCGAGGTATTCCTTCAAAGACACTGATTTCTCTGCGGGTCGACGCGAATCAAGATGCTCTCGTCAAGGATGCTAATTTCCCTGAATCGAGGTATTTACCAAGGACACTGATTTCCCTGGGGTTGAGACGAATCGAGGTATTCCTGCAAAGACACTGATTTCTCTGCGGGTCAACGCGAATCAAGATACTCTCGTCAAGGACGCTAATTTCCCTGAATCGAGGTATTTGCCAAGGACACTGATTTCCCTAGGGTTGAAACGAATCGAGATATTCCTGCAAAGACACTGATTTCTCTGCGGGTCGACGCGAATCAAGATACTCTCATCAAGGATGCTAATTTCCCTGAATCGAGATATTTGCCAAGGACCCTGATTTCCCTGGGGTTGAGATGATCTCTGGTGGTCTTTCAGGTTTTATATGAGTTACCGTCAAGACCCTGAAGCTAGGAATTTGGCCTTCGCTTCGCTTGCTGTGGTGTGTCCGACTCCTGTTGGAGGAGGGACGCTGTAGTGACATTTCGTCTGTTGTGTAGAGACGAACGTCGAAGTGGTGATCACTCCACGCTGGGGTGAGATGATCTCCGATTGTCTTTCGGGCTTTATATGAGTTGCCGTCAAGACTTGGCTCCGTTTTCTGATGGAGCATGGGGAGGGAAGATATGTTTCCTTCTGTGTTTGTGCCCCTGGATTGTATACAGGGATTGCCGTGATATCGCCTGTAGGGCATAAATTTCATTATATATATTTTTTTATTTCATTCCGCGATGCTCTATCATTTCAGCTTTTATATCGCGAAGGTCGTGATTGCCCCATCGTTTCGGCTATTTTTTCGCGGTGCCCAATCATTTCGACTATTTATTTTATTTTTACTCGCTGCTTTTTATTGCGAGTTGCCCAATCATTTCGGCTATTTTGCATGCATACATTTTTTTTACTTGCTGATTTTGTTACAAGTTGCCCCATCATTTCGGCTATTTCGTATGCATGTGTGGCTTGTTGTCTTTCCGCCGCAAGTTTGGGATTAGACACCGATTTCGGCATCAGCACCGCTACAACTGGAATATTTTCAGGAGCGAATCATCATCTGCCCCTGTCGATGTCGAACAAAGGTGGCTTAGTAAACAGGGTTAGGATCCTGTTGACTAAGGCTTTTGACTTCATGAGCCGTAAGGGTCTCACAAAGGTATTTCTCCCTACAAGTCGTGAGGATCTCGTAGGTGTGTTTTCTCCTTAGGGATCGTGAGGATTCCTATGTGTATGTTCCCCTGTAATTCGAAAGGATCTTACAAAAGGGTTTTCTCCTTATAAGTCGAGAGGACTTATAAGGGTTGTTCACCATATGGACATATCACTAGTCACGGGTGGGACTTGGTTAGGGAAATATTTATTCGCGCTCGTGGATTGTATACAAGGGTCAGTATCGAGCCGCTTGTAGGGCATTAGTGGAGGTTGTGGGGGTTGCTTAAGAACATGTTTAGGTTTCTGTATCTTAAGACTTTCAAATCTTATGAGCCGTGAGGGTCCCATAAGAGAGTTCTCCTTACGAGTCGTGAGGATCCCGCAAATGTAATTTCTCCTTAGGAATCGTGAGGATCCCTAAGTGTGTTGCTCCCTTGTGAGTCGTAAGGATCTCACGCGGGTGGTTTCTCCTTACAAGGTCGAGGGGACCCTGTAAGTGTCTTTTAATGAGATTGCGCCCTTTCAGGTTTTCACAAACACTCGCCAGTAGTCCTGCTGTTTTTACTCACGGAGCCCTTTCGGGTTTTCATCCGTGCCCATTTTGCTTATGGACATACCGTTTTTTTGTTTTTTTTTATCGGCTTTGGGATGCCGCAATCCACCGTAGTTTACTGACCTCTCGGTCAACAACTAGTTTTAGGAAATAGTGGTTCGTTGTTAGTTTGGGGACGTTTCGATCCGTTACCCAGCTACTACTTATAGAGTTTTGGGCTTGGAAAGATAGAGAGCGGACATAGTCGTCGTCATCTATCATTGAAGCGACCGTTTATGGGCCTGAAAGGTCTTTCTCCATGCATGTCCATGAGTAGATAGGCTCCACCCTGGTAGACGTTGTCTATGATGTACGGCCCTTCATAGTTCGGCTCGAACTTTCCCCGCTTGGCGCGATTGGGGATCATAGGTCTTTTGACCACTAGCACGAGTTCGCCTTGGCGGAATGTCCTTGGCCTGGTCAATCTTTCATATGAGCGCGTCATCTTTGCTTTATAAGCCTCCAGATTTTGTTGCGCTATGAGCCGGGTTTCATCAAGGGCATCAAGCTCCTCAAGCCGAAGGTGAGCATTTTCTTCGTCCGTCAGCTCATAGTGGACTGCCACTCGTAGAGAGGGTAATTCTATTTCGAGGGGGAGTACTGCTTCTGTACCGAAGACCAACGCGTACGGTGTTGTGTTCGTGGCCGTCTTGAACGTAGTTCGATACGCCCAGAAAGCTTCTTGCAGTCTCTCGTGCCGGTCTTTCTTATTTCGGGACACCGTCTTCTTCACGATCTTCGTCAAGGTCTTGTTGAAAGCATCAGCTAGACCGTTAGCTCGGGAATTATAAGCTAAGGAATATCTCCAGTCTATATTGTGTTGTTGCGCGAAGCAGCTGATCTTGTGGCTTCTGTAGGCTGGCCCGTTATCGGAGATGATCCGCCGCGGAGTTCCAAACCGATAAATGACGTGCGTCTTGAAGAAATGGAGGATATTCTCCGTCTTCACTTCCCTCAGCGGTACTGCTTCTGCCCACTTGGAGAAGTAGTCAGTCGTCGCCAAGATAAATCGATGTCCCCTGGATGATACTGGTTCGATGGGGCCGATTACGTCAGTCCCCCACATTTCGAACGGCCAGCTAGCCACCGTTGGATGCAGTGGATTTGGATGCTGATGGATAAAGTCCTCATGAATCTGGCATGAGTGGCATTGCTTCACATACTCGAGGCAGTCCTGAATCATCGTGGGCCAGTAGTAGCCCATCCGTTTAATCTTCAACTTCATCTTCGGGCCTGCTTGGTGAGAACCGCAGAGTCCGTCGTGAACTTCCTGAACGACACTTTTCGCTTCATCAGGTCCCAGACATCTCAACCACAGAGAATCAAACGACCTCTTGTACAGAGTATCATTAACGAAGGCGAAAGACAGAGCTCGTTTCATGAGCTGATGTCTTGAGGACGCATCTTCAGGCGTTTGACGAGATTTGAAGTAGTCTATAAAGACTTATCTCCAATCCTCAGCCTTTTCCTGGTCTTTTATTTGCATAGCCATTTGCTCAGTCACTCCCTTTTCTTCGGATGATTCCGGGGATATTTCTGCTGGGGCAAGCACC
Organism: Agapanthus africanus; assembly: GCA_030015575.1. Taxonomy (NCBI): domain Eukaryota; kingdom Viridiplantae; phylum Streptophyta; class Magnoliopsida; order Asparagales; family Amaryllidaceae; genus Agapanthus; species Agapanthus africanus. The sequence continues at coordinate 355,270,225 of CM057351.1, forward strand.
CGACGGCTTTGTACCACGATTCTTACGTCATCAAGGTTCTTATCAGCCAGTTCTTTAGCAAGCTTGGCTAACGCGTCCGCTTTGCTGTTTTCCGCATGCGGTATGTTTTCCAAAGTGTAGGAAGGAATTTGGATCAACAGTTGTTGCACCTTTTCGCCGTACTTCACCAACTCCGGTTTGCACGTTTGGTAGTCGCCGTTTACTTGACTAACGACCAGTTGGGAGTCCCCATATATAAGGAGGTTTTCAATTCCCATGTCGATGGCGATCTCGAGGCCTGCTATCAAAGCTTCGTATTCAGTTTCATTGTTTGTCCTCGGCTCTGTTAAGGAGAAAGCAAAGCGCATTATCCCTCCTTGTGGAGTCACGAAGATGAGACCTACCCCCGATTTGATTATAGGGGTGCTTTGTTTGTGCTTCTTCATGGAAGACGCTCCATCAAAATAAAGTTCCTATCGGTTACCACCACCGTCGATCGCATCAAATGCGTGTTCGTCTGGCAGTTCGCAATTCAAAAGGGAGTCGGCTGGTATCGGATGCTCAGCGAGGAAGTCGGCGATGGCCTGACCTTTCACCGCCTTAAGAGGTTGATAAGTTATCGAGAACTCCATCAAGAGCAGAGCCCATTTAGCGAGCCGACCTGTCTGTATGGCCTTTGACATCAGATATTTGAGAGGTCCACCTTCGAAATGAGACGGACTTCATGTGCCAACGCATAATGCCGGAGTTTCGTTATTGCGAAGATTAACGCCAGGCAGTGTTTTTCGATGGGGGAGTAGTTGCTTTCTGCCCCCAGGAGAACTCGACTTAAGTAATAGAGAGCTCTTTCTTTCCCTTGGTCATTCTCTTGTGCCCATAATGCGCCTAAAGAACCTTCAAGGGCTGTTGTATAAAGAATAAGGGGCCTTCCCTTGACTGGAGCAGCCAGCACTGGCGGGTTCTGCAGTTATTGGTTGATCTCGTCCAGCGCACCTTGACATTTGTGATCCCAGACGAACGGGGTTCCCTTCTTCATCAAGTGACTATACGGACGGCACTTGCTAGAGAGATTGGCTATAAAACGCTGGATGTACGCGAGCTTTCCTTGGAGAGACCGCAATTGTTTGAGAGTTCTTGGCGGAGGCATTTCCATGATCGCCTTGATCTTTGATGGATCTATCTCGATATCTCGGTGTCGGACGATGAATCCCAGGAATTTGCCCGAGGAGACCCCGAATGCGCATTTGAGAGGGTTCATCTTCAAGTTGTATTGCCGAAGACGTTGAAATACGATCTTCAGATGCTCGAGATGTTCCTCGTATGATTTGCTTTTCACCATGAGGTCGTCGATATAGCATTCGACGATTTCATGTATTAGGTCATCGAAGATCTTCGTCATGGCCCTTTGATAGGTGGCCCCGGCATTCTTCAGACCAAAGGGCATCACCTTGTAGCAGAATATACCCAAAGGGGTCCGGAAAGCGGTGTGCTTCTGGTCCTCAGGGTGCATCTTTATCTGATTGTATCACGATGAACCGTCCATGAAGGAGAAAACTGTTAGTTATATGTATGCCCTAGAGGCCATTACTGTACATTGGATGTATATTGTAGTGGATGCTGGGACATATATAGGTAGGAATTTCTTGCTCGACATGATAGTACGCTATCTGGTTGCTCTTTATCTTAACATGTATACTTTCTGTCTCTCTGTTACATGTTGATAAAGCCCTTAGGATGTGTACTCGACTTCCAGGACTATGATGCAGATCATACTAGTGGGGCCTGGGTAGTCCATGAGTACATCCTTCAATGTTCCTAGTCGTGGGAATATCGAGACGGGGCATCGATATTCCAGAGTAGACTAGCGTATATCTTCTCGACCCATGTGATGGGCGATGGATGATCCCATATCCATTGGTGTTTGACATCAGAGATGGTATGTGGGTGCTCAGTGGAGACTGGGTACACTGAACGGACTCGCCGAGAACTCCCAGATGGTATTATACCTCATGTCAGATGGCAGTTCTCTGGTGACACTGGTACAGCTTAGTCTGTTGACCCGAGATCGTCATAGAGTCTTGTGTGTCTCCCACTGTGCTTTGATTTCCACCCTACCACGGCTCTACTGAGTCATGCAAACAGGTGGTTTTTGGGTACAGTCCCGATTCACATGGAGGCAATGAGCGATAGGAGGGGATTCGTCTCTCCCGGTATTGGGGGTTGATGTTGCGCTATGCACGACTGGCCATAACAGGAAATCCCTGGCCAGGGTTGCAGTGATATACTGGTAAGAGTTATCAGTAGTTTCACGATTGTTATGGACCTCACGTCGGCATGACTTATCGAGCTATTGGGGTCTGACGTTTACCACCCCTAGGCGAGATATGCGACATATCAGACGAACAGACCGGACTGTACGGTAAGTGTTACTGGTTGGATTCACAGGAGTGTGAGCGGGCTTGCTCGTCGATCTTCTGATCGCTCAATACCCGGGTGGCCGTTACGTTTAGCAGACCGCTTGCGGCTTGTGGGTGTTTGATATGATCATCATCTGCTGCCGGCGTATTGACGAGTCTTTAGAGTCCTACACAGAGGTTTCCTGGCTCAAGCGAAACGAAATAGGAGCGTATATGAGATATGTGCGGGACCGAGAATAATGCGTGTATGTGATACCGTATTTCATTCTCGCGATGAATGTGTCGAATGGTTGTATGCGATATAACCTAGTTATCGAATCAAGGATTGATTCGGTAAGCCGATACATTGGATATTAGTCGGTTATATGCGATATGACCGGATCGTTAAATCAAGTATTGATTTAATGATTTAATGCATAATTATATATTTAATATATTACTTTGCATTAACTAGTATTGGTTCATTTTAAATGGATTTTCTCACTTGAAGTTCACAAGTTGTATATGTGATATACTTTTGTGCACTTGTTTGTATCATGTTTGATGATACATGCTAACTTGAGTTTGTGTGTATGATTAAACCATGGTTATATGAATGGTTAGGGTTTTGTTTACTTATTCATTTATTTATTTTGTTTATTTATTTTGGAAAAGAGAATATAAATGGTGGCTTTCTTTGTTTCTTTCATGAAGCTTCATGAAGTGTTGAAAGCTTGACCATTTTTGTTTGCTTCCCTTAACCTAACCATTCATCTAACCCTAGTTTAGTCTCTACACTTGACCATGGTTGGTATATGATAAGTATTCATTTTATTTTCTATTTGGAAAATACTTATCATATTCTTTCTTCTTCTTCTTCTTCATCAACAATGAAGAAACCTTGCAACCATCAATGGCAACTTGAGAAAAAGAGTGAGAAATCCAATTCTAAAGTGAACCCACTTTCTATTTCTTCATCCTCTACCACTTGCCAAGTAGTATAGGGTGTTTTCTTCACAAGTTTCATGGCTTGGTGAAGTTGGAGCTTGATCTTGTGTTGCCTCGACGTAGATCATCTTCGGCATCGAAGTCGACGACCTAGCCTGCCCATTTCTCCGATGAAGCCGATGCTAGAGTCCGGGATCCGATATGGACAGCGGAGGGACGTCATCATGGAGCCTAGGAGGTGGAGGACCGGATCTACAAAGGTTGTAGTCACTTTCCTTTAGCAATAAAGTAGTTTACTTGCTTGCATCGCCTCTTTATCTAGTTAACGATCCGTATTAGGGTTTGTAGGCACATGGAAAATTTTGAATTAGCCATGTTTGATCACTTGTGAGACCTCATTAGTGTGCCTAGGAACCCTACAAAAACTTCATGAGTGGACGTATTGTCTATCATCAGTTCGGTGACCGGTACTAGGAAATCGTCCTTCGGGCACGCTTTATTGAGATCCCGGAAGTCCACGCATATGCGCACCGTCCCATTTTTCTTCATCACCGGGACGATGTTGGCGATCCAATCAGGGTACTGAATCTCTTGGATGAAGCCAGAGTCGATCAGCTTCTTGACCTCGGCATTGATACTCATCTCAAGCTCGAGTCGCATTCTCCTCGGCGCTTGTTTAATCGGCTTAACGTCCGGGGATATCGCCAATTTATGCACAGCAATTTCTGGATCTAGTCCTGGCATTTCAGAATAGTTCCATGCGAAGCAATCTCTATGCTGCATAAGCACGTCTTTTAACGCAGCCACTCTCTCTTAAGATAATAGCTCACTGATGAAGGTCGGTCGCAGGTCACTCGCCGTCCCTAGATCAATTTTCTTGAGGTTATCTGCAGTGGTATGTATTCCATCTTCCAGCTCTTTTGGCACCGGTGGAAATTCTGAGATCACCTCGTCATCGCTGTTTTCGAAGCACCAGGGAAGATCATCCATATTCTCGGGCTCTTCTTTTGATATTGTTATCATATGACAAGCACGAGCTCGCTTCCAAGACCGATGTGGATCTGGTTCTGCTCTCATGGCTTTAGGTTCATACTTCTGTGGCGACGTTACCCTCCAGTTGTCAGATAAAGCGAACTTGCCGAGCTGATACTGATCTTCGACCCAGTTCTTGAAAGTGAAGCAATCTTCGAGAGGGTGTCCTATTACTCGGTGATAAGAGCAATAGTTCGGGTGTGAGACTTCTCCTGCTTGCTCAGGGTGTTTAGACTCCGGCAGTGTAAGTATTTGATGTTTTATAGCGAGGTCAAGTATCTTCTTTGTCCTGTCTTGAGGAAAAGAGTATGCTCGACTTATCTTCTTCATAAGAGATAGATCCGGACCGCTTGATTCCCGCTCGCGTGACTTCTTGGTCCCGCTTTGTCGCTGTGGAACGCCTTTTCCGCTCTTTGACTTGTTTCTGCCTCTGCGTCGGGCCTTTTTTACAATAGGTTGACAGGGAGCGGCGTTTTCGTCTTTCACAGCCTTTTGAAGGAGGCGTTGCATCCTGGCTTCTCGTAGATGGCCATTTCGCGGTTGTGGTCGTCTCGAACTTTTTGACCAGCTTCCTTTATAAGCTTGTCCATTTGTTCTTCGAACGACGGACTGGGCATTTTTACGTCGGGGACTTTTTCTGGTTCAGGGTTAGTATCTTCCCATTGAGCATCCCCTTCTTCATCAAAGTTATGCACGACATAGCAGTCGCGAAGTAGCTCCCGTTTCTTAGACCGAACATATCCAAGCCCGATTGCTTCCATTCTTCCGTTAGGCAACTTGCGCTGAGTTCCGGGAACGTTCCAGATCCTGTCATAGAACTTGGCTTTTCGAGCAGTTTGCTTAAGGGGTACACCTTGACGCCTCAAAAGTCTACTTAGTCCGTCCGTATAATATCTGGGTAGACGGATGGGCTGGAGTCTGTCAAGTGTAGAATCTGGGCCATGCCAGATTTCTTTCTCTACTTTGGTTTCCCCGGAACGGTAGAATAGGATCACCTTTTCGCCTTCTCGTCTGGGAGGGACATAGAACGTCTGCAGCTCTTCTACACTATAGGTATCAAGTGCGTCCAGTTCTTTATGATGTTTAAGTGGAACCATAGCGATTTGTAGACTTTGCTCTTCGTCAGCGAATGTTTGTATTGGAGGCCGAGCAGAGAATATAGCATGGACCTCGTCTTCTGAGTCGCTGCCGAAGATCAGCATGGGAGTAGACGGTCCTGGCTTGTTGTGCTGGGGTGGACCCGAATAAACCATCTCTTCCTCTTCCTCAGTATCACTCCCGAAGACAGGGATGATGGCGATAGCTTTGTTCTCTGGCTTGTAACATCTCTCTGTGTCCTCGAAATCCGGTAAGAAGTATTTTGCATCCTCGTACTTTCGAACTTCGTTCACTGAGAACGGGTTCAGCTCTCCTGTCACGGTATACTCGAGACCATCCTTGAAATATTTCATACACTGATGTTGTGTAGAGGGAATGATGTTATACTCATGTAACCAGGGCCGGCCGAGCAAAGCATTATAGCATGTCTTGGCGTCTATGACGTGGAATTTAATGTCCGTGACGAGTAGCCCAAAATGTAACGTCGGTATCACAGACCCGAGAGTCCGTGATGATTGAGAGTCGAACCCGGAGATGGTGATCTTATCCCGAGCGAGGTGTTGGACGCTCATGCAGATCTCTTTCAATACCCGTACATTGAGGAGATTGACGGAGGACCCATTGTCAACCAGGATTTTGCCTATCTTTATATCGTGGCAGTATCCCGAGACATAGAGGGGACGGTTGTGTTCGCACGTCCCAAGGAGAAGGTCTTCATCACCGAAAGTGACATCGGCTGTGTGCACTTCTTCCAACGCGTCTTTCATCTTTTCTTCGGCGAGAAAAGCTTGGAATTGCTCTGGCTCCTGTAGCGCTTTGATCAATGAATCCTTTTCTTCTTTTGATAGTAAAAAGGCGTCAAGAATGCTGAGTTGCGAGGGTAGCTTCCTCAAGTGTGCCAGAATGTTGTAGTCCACCTTATTTCTCTTTGGCGGGTCCTTGGCAGTCAGCTCTTTCATGACTTCTTCATCCAGGGCAATATCTTCGTGGACCTTTTCTTTTCCCTTATCTTTCCTGTTCGAAGGTCCGAGATTCTTTTCAGGTAGCGTACGATTACGCAGCTGGATATTCTCGCAGGCCTTTGGTTCTTCCTCTTTTCCCAAGGTGGACTCTTTAAAGAGAGGGCTAAGAGCCATTTCCTCATCAGAATCACTCCCGAATGTAAGAATTTGCGCTCCCTCGACGTTAACCATACGACAATCGTGGGTAGTTCTTCTAAGCTCCTCAGTCGTACTTTTCCGCTCTCGACGAGTTTTGCGCTTCTCCTGCTTAAAATGTTGCCGGTGAGCGACATACCTCTGCCACCATTTATTGAAAGCTTTGCACTCTTCAGTGGGGTGCGAAATCTTTCGATGATACAAGCAGTAGGAAGGGTGCATCTCTGCTTCACTGGAAGTGTTTCCTTCAGAGGGTGGTAGCTTCATCCCCATTGATATGGCTTTGGCGAATCGTTTCCTCATCTTGAATTTGTTTTTATCCGCAACGGATGTCTTTTGATTTGACGGGAGTGTCTCAACTCTTTCGTCTAGTCGCCGTCGCTTGGCCCTTTCAAATATGACCGTCTCGCGTTCCCGATCAGCTTTACTTTTCAAAAGAGCTTCGTTGAGAAATGCATCAATTGCTTCATCTGATGGCCCCAGAAGTTCCGGTTTAGGATCTGCCCCCAGCTTCTCAGTGCAAGGAGTGTTCTCATCGTCTGTAAACGAGTGGGAGATCATATGACAACTTGCTACGTAACCCTCATATTCATCCGACGAGCTTTCTCCATCATCTTCCTCCTGAAAGACGTGGCTGAGGAACTCTTGGAGCGTGATGGGAGTCCGCGCCTTCTGATTATATTCCTCCAGCGCGTCGATCTGTTTTTGCAGGCTCGTGCGCCTGTCACCAGGCTTCACGGCCCTTTTGGACTTCTTCTTCTTCTTCTTTGAAGATTTCTACGGCTGGGTGTGAGTGCTTGGGCCATCACCACCGATCTTTGGAGTTGGGCGCGGTTTCAGCATCCCTTCGATGATCTGGGGTTCTAGCGGGTTCTTCCACCTGATCGCCGGGCATGCCTTGAGATCATTCAGCATCCTTTTGGTTTTGGCTGATAGCACAACCTCCCATGGAGCTTCTTCAACAAGGGAGCACGTTGCCCCCGGCATATTCATCTTTTTAGGGGTATGAGGTTGCGGCGGGTTCACCTTCCATTTTTCGGATAACGCGAACTTGCTTTGTTGGTATTGATCTTCAAGCCAGTTTTTGAAGACGTAGCAATCTTCGATCGGATGACCCAATACTCGGTGATAAGGGCAGTAATTGGGATTATTGACGTCGTTTGGCTGCGACGGACGTCTTGAATCTGGCAGATTGATGAGTCTGTTACGCAATGCCAGCTCAAACAGTCTTCTCGTTTTATCTCGAGGAAACGAGTAAGGACATCCTAGCCTCTCCTCGAGGGATAGGTGTGGACGCATATTGTTTTGACGGACAACCGGCTTCAAGTTGCTCGGCTGTTGTTGAGCATTGGCGGCGACGTCGCTTTTACTTTCCCCTTCTCATTTCGAGAGTCCGGCTTTGGAGGAGATGGTCTGTGACCCATCTGATCCATCTGGGCCAACTTATCGATCAAGGCCTGGAACGTTGTTGGTTTAAAGAACATCATGAACTGTGAAATAGTTGCATGAGGATCTAGGGTGCCCACGAACATGCCCACCACTGGCGCTTCTTCGATGCGCTGTTCGCACTTCGACCATAGATTCCGCCATCGAATTGCATATTGAACCCAAATTTCGCCCGGCTTCACTCTGGCATTGATCAATGCTGTGATTGGGGTAAGTTCGCTGGCGCTCGCGAATCGCTGAGTAAACAACAAATCTATTTCAGCGAAGGTTTTGACGGAGTCATTCGGAAGTTCGGAGTACCACTCAAATGCCATCTCCGATAAGCTACCGACGAACTGGCGAAGCAACAATTTATCATCACCGCCGGTATTGCCACAAAGAGCCCTGAACTGGGCAATATGTTGATGGGGATTGCCAGTCCCCTTATAGACATGGAATTTCGGGATTGTATAGCCCTGCGGGTACTTGATCTGATCATACCAGCTCGGATATGGTCGTCGCGTTTTGACAACTTGACCGGCTGCCTCGGTTGCCTGGTGAACCCGTATCTGCTGAGCTATATATTCATCCAGGTCAGCTTTGGAAATTGTCTCCTCCTTGGCTACTGAAAGAGCCGGTGGAGGATTTGACGTTTCTCCTCTGTCATCTTCAAGGACAATCGGAGGATCTTCAGCAGGAGGATCCTGCTGGATCATCATACCCACCATGTCCTGGAACAGAAGGGCCATTCGTTTTATATTGGCCGCTTGTTCCGCAGCCTCTTTGTCCTTCTTTTCCAGTATTCTCCGAAGGAATTCGGCGTCGGTTTCTTGCTCTTGTCGCTGATCCGAGGATGCCTCTGGGCTTTCTTTTGTCCCGGTGAGTGCGGCCATCGCAGTCATCATTTCTTGGAGGTTCTGTTGCTGCTTTTGAGCTTTAGTCACCGACCGCGTAAGCGGTCTATGACCTGTGGATATACGGCTGTCCTCTTTCCCGGACGCCATGTAGACGGTATGTACCACAATGCCCCCGGACTTAGGGCGTTTAGGCTCACCGCCTTTGACGTTCGCCGCAGGCGTGGGGATTTTCTCCGGCCTTCTTCTCTTGTGGGCCGTCGAAGTTAAGGGGGCCGTTGCTTTGGGCACCCAGGTGGTCGTCGTCTTCCGTTGTTTGACAGGGGGATTTTCTTCCTGCCGGACTTTCGACTTCTTATGCTGATGGGAGAAATTCGGATCAATCACCGATTCACGGACTCGTCGCCAAGTCTTGTAGACTTTGGAAGACAGCCGTTGAGGAGACTGCTCCGGTTTTGTTTCTACGACGGTCTCTACCGGTGGAGGAGATCTTTTGAGCACCGCAGTTGGCGAATTTCTGCGTACACTGTTCAGCAGCTCAAAACTGTTCCCGGTTGGAACAGCAGCATTAATTTCCACTGTTGGAACTGGTGGAGTTAGCCCCGAGGGGGAGTTGCCCCCAGCCTTCCTTGTCCGGCGCCAGTGGCGACGTCGGGCGTGACGAGTTGTTAGGATTGGTTCAGCGACGGCTTTGTCTTGCCTCCTGTTCAGGTGAGGGGCTGTTGCCGGTGTCAGCCTCTTGAAGACTGACGTCCGTTGAGAAGCTGTATCTAACCGGTCAAAGACAGATTTCTGAGCGGGAGCAGGAACGGGAGCAGTCAGTCTCGTAAAGACCGACCCTCTGGAAGGAGAAGCCGCCTTGACGACTTCAGGAGCAGCGATGGCTCTCTTCTTTGGGATGGCCACTTCAAGTATTATGGGCTTATTAGTAGGCCCATTTGGAGCTCGAGTTCAGCCTGGTGAAGACTGAGGAGTTGGAATTGGACGACCCGTTGAGAGGGGCCGTGGTAGTAGTAAGTCGATCGAAGACCGACTTCTTTGAAGCTTCTGGTATGGGCACTGCGATGGTGAAGCTCGCCGGCAGGAGCATGGTCCCGAAAACAGACCGGTAGTAGCTTGGGTAATTTGTTCCACTGGCATTGTGAATAGTGATGCCGCCTGAGGCCCATAGGCTACACCTCCAGGTGAGGCGGAGCGTTGGTTGCATTTGCATTTGGAGCAGTTCGAGCAGTTGGACGCCATTGTTGTTTGATTTCTGCACCAAGCAAGAGACCAAATCTTAGTAACTTAAAACCCGAGGGCAACCATTAACAAACCGCGATTCGTTCGTGAATACGACGCACGAAGTGTGGAGTGGAAAGAGGAAAAGGTCCCACCGGGCATGCCAGAATCCGTTCCCCTCCGAATGACGGGCAAGACAGGGACGTCTCGCCTGAGATTCGGGGCAGATGCTATTTGGTGCTATCCGTACACCTCTCCGAAGATGCCAAGTTGATTTATGGCACCATGTATCGAAGGTTTAAACGGATGCGTCCGATGTAGCAGACTTCGTCAGATTCTCCCTCGCTTGAGGGGTTTTTGATTATGGGGACGCTCTTCCCTGCAGGCGCAAGCCCCTGCAGTTAATTACGCTACCGCTTTGCGGTAACAATTTTCTCCTTCTCTAGATGGTCACTTCGTGTCGTGTGTGTTTGTTTTGTATTTGGTTGCCCGTGGATTGTATACGGAGACTAATTTATGTCGTCGCCCGTAGGACGTGGATTAGTCCAAATCCGTATTTTCTTAGATTTGGGTTTGGGGTTTTGGTTTAAGGATACATTAGCCGTATTTGAGGCTAAGATCAACTTAAACGTTTGTTAAGGATACGTTAGCCTAATTTCCAGACTAAGATCAACTTAACAGGATCGTTTAGATCCAACAAGAGAGCATTTGGGGGCTCTGTTGTTTAGTTTAGTGACATTGCGGTCGATTTCCAGTTTAGGGACATGGTGGTCCCACATTCCCATTTGGGGACGAACATTAGTTTAAGGACATTTCGGTCCAACATTCCCATTTTGGGACGAATATTGGTTTAAGGACCTCATAGTCCGTGAGTTTAAGGACCCCACAGTCCGTATTAATGTATGGTTGTCGGGACCCATCACCTCTCTGACAACGTTGAAGAATTACAACGGCAAATACCAGAGGAGTTCAGAGATGTACCCTTGAACCGGGTGTAAATTGATTTGGGAGAGCAGTTGCGCTCGATTTAATTTAATTTGAGGACTTATGGCCAGAATTGGGTTAAGTTCAGTCGAAAATGTTCAACATTTATTTGTATTTGGCCTATTAGGCCTTTACTTGGGCTCTGCCTTCCTTTTTCTTTTTTATTATAACGCACAGCATTTATTTCTAGCCTGTTAGGCCTTTTTAATTGGGCTCTGCCCTTTTTAATAATGCATAGCATTTTTTTGGTCCATTGGACCTCTTAATTGGGCTCTGCCCTTTAATAATGCGCTGCATTTAATAGTCTGACAGTGCGCCACGTGGGCTGTTAGGCGCTTTGCGCCGATTGAGGAGCGCAAGGCGCAAATTGATGTGGAGGTGATACGTCTCGCGCTCTGGTGAGCGCAAGCGCAGTGCGCTGCACTATTGCGCTGTGCAAGTGCGCTGCTGACACGTGTCGCGCTCTGCTGAGCGCAAGTCTGTTAGCGCAGTGCGCTGCGCTAGTGAGCTGCTGACACGTGGCGCGCTCTGGTGATTTACGCCAAACCAAGAGCGCAACAGTGCAAATTAGGAGTGCAGGGCACTGTACAATAGCGCAGAGCGCATCTTGATCTATTTTATATCAAAGAAAACAAGTTCTCAAGAACCAATGGTTCATCAAAAGGCAATGCCTTTATACAGAAGTAAATTACTTCTTTATTATTATTATTATTATTATTATTATTTTACTAAAGATCTTGATCTTGTTTTTAGATCTTTGATCTTTTTTAGAAGAAATTCTTCTTTCTTTTCCAAAGGTTTACCTTTTTTCTCTCTCTGAGTTTCTTCTCAAAGTTTTCTTTTTAAGAGCTCTGTATCTCTCTATCTTGATGTCAATATGTTTTAGACTTGGAGTCTAGAGGCCTTTATATAGGGCCAATTAGTTTGTTAGGTTGGTTACAGAGATCTTTCTCTGGTTGATTTGGGGATATTTTCCCACCGTTGGATCTTTGATCCTAGGGCTTCTGTTTTACAGAAGATAATCCTTTTGTTTTTAACAAGATTGGAAAGATCTTTCTAGAATTTTAATTCTGTTTTAGTGCTGGCATAGTTGGCGCAAGCGCACCTGCGCCGACACGTGTCGCGCAGCGCAGAGCGCAGCGCAACTGCGCCGACACGTGTCGCGCAGCACAGAGCGCAAGTCAGCTGAAGCGTTGCTTTCTTTATTAAAATTTGAATTTTAAACAGAGCCTTGCTCTGATTGAGTGCGCTGCCTTGGGCGCTGCGCTCCTTGCGCTAGCGTGTCTGATTTTGACACGTAGCGCTCTGCGCGCAGCGCAAGAGATCTAAAGCGTTGCTTCACCTTTTGAATTTGCAATTCAAACAGAACTTTGCTCTGATTGGGAGAAACAGGTAGCTGCTCGGCTGATTCTTCATGAGGTTTCGCCCGACCATCCAGTTGCAGGTATGGGAAACAGGAAAGGTCGCAGCGAACGTGCGCGTACCATGCGCATTGAATGTGGGAGGAGGCGAAGCGCCAGGGTCGCGTCGTTCCGATTCCGCCAGAGAAGGCTCGATGATCGCCGCTTGGCAGCAACTTTTTGGGCGAGAGCGGGCAACCGTTGAGTTCCGTTGGGGCGCCCAACGGGCCTCAGGGAGTATCGGCCTGTGAGATCTGTGGCCAGGGGTCGTAGCCTGCCGGTGGTCAGCCGTGTCGACGAGGGCAAAGCCTTCTGAAGGCGGAGGAGCGGCGATTTAGGGCCCTGGCCTGGCCGCTTAGACGCAGACGAGCGCCTCCACGAGGGACTGTAGCCGATCTATTCGGCTGGCGAGGGCGTTGATGATGGTCGTCGGGGGAGGTTCATCCGCGCCTCCGGTGAAGGGGAGGCGGCGGCTAGTACATGGATCTTCAGGTGGTCGCTTGCCATGTGGATGGAGATCGGAAACCGTTAATTTGTGGCCACTTCTCTTTCTGAAGTTCAATCTTTGAAAATGTCATACCAACGTACTTAATTTTTATTTCATTCATACATAAATTGAGTTACTCCTATTTCTTTTGAAGCTATTGATTGATGGAATGTCAAAATTTATTTCCATCACAAAACCCTTCATTGATTGGAATTCTATAGTAAATGCATACATTAACAAACTATCTTCAACCCTATTACCTTAACTTATTATGAATTGTGTTGTTTCTCATGTAGTATATTGCATTATTGACCAAAAATACATTTATTGTGCCCGAAGGATATGAAAGAGCTGGCACTGTATGAGAATTATGACAAGATCATAAGTTTGAGAATTATTGAAAAATCTATACAACTATATTATCTCACCTACATTTTTAAAAGAAGTAGGTGATTTTTTTTAATAGATTTTTTTGTTAAACCGGCTCAAAATTTCTTTTAGCTTTAAGAAAGACACTATAATCTTGATATGCATATCACCCTTGGGTTGTTTCTATCACATACGCAAATATTCTTTTAATATTTTTCTCAGTAAATTCTATCTGTACTCGATCGCCCTTAAATCTTTTCCTACTTAAAATATTCCAACCATCTCCAAATACTTTAAATTATTTAATTTTTAATGTCTTGGGACTAAAGCGCAAATTGTTGGAAGTAAATTAATGGAAATGAACCAAATGGACGTATCAATTTCTTTTTCAAAATGAGAGCTCAATGATTCTACCCCTTCATATTCATGAACCTTGCTGTCGAGTTATGACACGCAAAGGCAAGAGGCAGTGAAATGACGTTAGAATATAATAATATATTTCTCTGACTCTTGTCATAATTTTGTAGCAACTATTTGAATGGATGTTTTGAATTTGATTGGACCATGTAAATTACAGTGAAGTAACAAAAGGCCAAGGTGAAGAAAAAAAATATTATATATATAAAACTGTAGGCATGTGAGCTGGTCTTGTAACTTTTTGCTGCTGGAATTTTTTGAGCTGACAAATAAACTGTGAAAGGTGATCACGAGAATGAGAACACAATCATTGTCCACTTCTCTTCGTCCATAATCTCTTCACACCTCCATTATTTGAATTGTTGAAGCTCAACCTATGGAAAATAAAATGAACAGCAACAACAGCAACAAAGAGCTGCCACTCACAACGCCATTGCTCTCTAAATCTCAATCTCATTTTCAGAATCCTGAATCCGAGACCGACGCAAACCGATTCAAGCAATCTCTGAAAGTTGATAGCTTTTCCATTTTTCCAATTTTTGTTTTTTTGAGAATTAATGCCTTGGTTTAATTTTTCCTACATAAATAGTTTTATATATGTGATTTGATTAATTTGTAGGAGCTTAAAGGCTTACGTTCACAACTCTACCATGCTGCTGAGTACTGTGAGAATGCATTTCTGAAGACTACACAAAAGAAAATGTACGTTGCTCTCATTTTGAATTTCTAATAGTAAGAATCGAATCTTGTATATATAATGATATAGTTTTGTCTTTAACTTGATATATATAGACTCTTGGATAATACGAAAAATTACGTATGTGGAGTAGTCGTGACCGTCGTTGATCACCTCGGAACCGTCTCTTCGAAGCTTGAGCAGAGAATCAGTGGCGAAGATAAGATATTGCAGACAGAGCAAAGGATCGATTGCTTGAAACAGGTTGTTTATTTTTGCTGATAATGGATCTTTGTGATATTGTTTTATTTATATGCAAATGAGGAATGTGATTTGAGTTTTGTTGGAGCAGAGGTTTCTCACATGTCAGCAATATGCGCTTAGTCTCGATCTCTCGTCCCTGTTTTGGAGCACCAAGGTCCCTTGGCATCCTCGATGTTATGTTTCGCCATGTAGGGAATCTTCAATCTGCACGAATTTCTTTAATTTTATGATTTGAATTAAATCGAGTTTTGTGAATACACTGAAAATGGTTCTTATGAACTTCTTTCTTTAGTTTATACTTGCTTTCTTTCTGTCATTTTCTTATTTATAACTTGATTGTTTGCTAGGCTAAAACTAATTAAGCCAATGTATTTTTCCAGGTGCGCAGCCAAATTTTGAGGACAATATAATTATTAAGCCCCCAGTTACCAACTTGGCTGCTGGTGAGACCAACTCATGAGTTTGAAATTTCTTTTTTAATTTATTTTCTTCTTTTTTGGGCCAGAGGATTCTTTTTATTTTCCCTTTTTTCCATTTTAGGAAATAAGGTTACTACTGTAAAACCTGCCTTCGACAGCCCTTCAAGCCGTCCGAAACTGCTGGATGTTACTACTGTCATGCCCGCCTTCGAGAGCCCTTCAAAACCTCTGAAGCCATTCGACTTCTCATTCGTTGGTTCACTGGGCCAGGTTCGATTGCTTTTCTTCGATAGTCTAAGGAAAGTATTCTTCGCTATTCATTTTATCTCATAACGCTGAACTCCATGCAGGATGCTTTTAAGCTTGGAAGCAGCGATGAGAAGAAGAAACCACTGCAAGGGAGCAAGTTCTTGCCATTTCTAAGGAACAGCAAAAGGAAGACAGATAAATCAATTAGAAGGATGACATTTTAATATTGCAATCAAAGATAGGATGACCTTTTGGCTTGTTTTTTATTGCTATGAAAGGCTTGTATTGTGGCTGAAACTGAAAACTTCGCAGTGACTCTAGAGAATGAAAATATAACTTTCTGTTGCCACTTTCAATAACCATCATTTTACTAAGCAAAGCAGACCTTCACAGCATAGCAAGAGAAACATAGGAAGCAATTCCCCTTATTTTTGTAGCAGGTGAGAATGCGGTGCATACAACACCATGACAGTACAGTAAAACTGGCCTAGAATCATTATTCTATCAGCGCAAAATAAGCCGAAATGGAGAATACAGCTCAGTGTGATCTCCTTTGTAAGTGGAAACTATCGGTCTATCAGTGTGAAAATTCACCGGTCTTCAACATGTTCTTGAATTTTTCATTGGCGGCCATGAGCTCAGCAGCAATTCCAGCTTCATTAGCTGAATGACCAGCATCGGGCACAACCTGTATTCACCCAGAAAACATAATCATATTAAAGTATGGCAATGAGTAAATTTCTCTAGATCTTTCAATAGTTGTTTTAGAGGGTGATGTTAAGAAAATTGATCCGTCACAGAAGATAAATCAAGTGACAAAAAGCATGCATCATAATAGTTTAATATGTCATAATACACACGCACGCGCACCCATGATGCATGCACACACGCATATATAAGTAAAATAATGGTGAACCTTCAATTTCAACAGCATCTAACTGCATGATATAGAAAATTCTTTTCGGGCTCTTTTAAGGAACCTAAAAGCTTCTGAGGGAAAAAATTACACCCTGTTAAAGTTCACACTGGGAAAATTTATTCAATAGGTAACTCAAGGAAAATAAGAGGAACCGAGGGGGGATACACAAGAATAGCTCTTAACGGGTTGTACTATGGTAAGTGCTCGAATAGAAGTGAGTTCAAGTATTCTGTAAATTGTCTCATATTGTTACATAGCATTAAAAAGCGTGATCAACCTTAAATTCTGCCTCTGGCCATGCTTTATGAAGATCCCAAGCAGACATCATAGGGCAGCAGACATCATACCTTCCCTGTCAATAGAAATTCTTCAACAATATGATAAACAAATTGAGCAAGCATATAACTTTAAAACTGCAAATTGAAAAGAAAAAAAAACGACAGCCATATTGAGATATATGATTGACCCAAAAAAAAGGCTATAGCAATTGCTTCGGAATAGCCAATGTGATACAACACGGAAAAATAGAGCCACTAGCTCCTAACACCAATTTGATGCAAAGTGTAGTAACATGGCCAAGAGCTCTGAAACCAACTTTGGCACATCTGGAGCTTAAATATGTTCCAGGGTTTACGTTATGAGCCATATTGTTCAGACCAATATAACTTACGTCAAATTTCTTACATTATAGGTCATATCATGGGTGATACCCCATCATGAATTTTGATCTTTAGGTCATATAATGCTTGTGCACAAACAAATTCAGAGTCTGGTTCACACAGTTCATACAAGTCATCTTTTTTGATCACCGAAAAGCAAAGCTCATAGGTTTATGTCTTATATTTGCTTGTGCAAATAGAAATAAATGAGTGGCAGGGCCGCAGGATACAGATGAACAATTCCGTAATCAAATGGAAATGGCAGTATACAGACCAACAAGTACTGATGAAAAACTTTAAGAATGAAGGGTTTCTCTCTTCAGGCGGAATATCAGAAGTAACAAGTTACCTGAACAATAACAGTCTTAATATGGCGTATCTTATCAACATTATCCAAGAGGTGTGAATCAGAAGGAAGAAATCCTTTGTTCACAAAGTAATGATTTTCGATCCGAGCAAACGCCTGCAGATAAAGCAATCAAGAAGTAATATTTTTCCTAACTTGAAATTTGGGAATATAAAACCGAGTCTTAAAAGCTGTACTGCGTCTACAAGTTGATAGATGCAGTAGGAACAAGCAAACAAGAGAAGAGAGGTAGCTTGACACAAAAATGAACAAGACACCACTGATTTTTTTTTTGGAGGGGGGGGGGATGTTTTCCCCAAAAGTACGCATTTTAATTCTAGTGATCCACAAAAAGAATGTAATGGCTAATGAAGATCAGACAGAACAGCTACCCCTTATTTGATTGTACAGTGCACAGACTTGATTAACCTAAAATCTAAAGGATGAAGATATTACCCAAATATCCAGTAATATGTGTTCATTTACAACTGTGACTTGTTTAATGCGTTATATATACAAAAGGATATTAAGGCATCCACTAACATGCACAGTAGCCATTGCACAAAATAAATCACTAATTGTTCAAAAGAAGTTGGTTCAAACTGAATGGCAGCTTTCTATCTTTTAAGCCTGTGATTCTATGATAAGTGATAACATAACCAATATAACCGTTAACATTCACGTACAGAGACATAATTTTAAGGCAGTTAAGGACACATGCCCACACACTGATGCACGCACGCACACAAAAACTCTTAAGCCGACCATACTTATTCAAGTAAAAGCTCCATGAGAGTAATTTCTGTTGTTTAGAATTAAATATATTAGAGCTAGTCTTTGGATTAGAAATTGGTTTTGAAAATAAAAAATAAAAAGCATGTAGTATGGATCTTATATGAAGATATGACTAGTATGTGAATCATGATTTATTGGCAGTTAAGCGTTAGGTCCTAACCAGAGAGAAAAGGTCATCATCTCCTCTTTTGACGTTTTCTTCATTTTGAATAAGATGTGCGGTCATAAGTTCCCATGTCGTCCAAGTTTTTGCAGCCATAACCTGAACCAACAATAAAACATGTATGAGATAAAGATGATGAAACACGACTTTTTAACATTACATTTACTTCTGTAGGAAAATAGTATGGTCTTTGTGATGGTTGATATCACGTTAACTGCTGAAGTGGATCATATTCCGCAAATTATTGGTGTTAAATTCTCTTGTACGTCAAACCTTTTACAACTATATAAGAGATTGTTCATTCTTTTATATTTTTCAAATTTCAATACTTCATGCATTCCTGGTCTGAAAACAAGGGACAGCCATATCTCAAGTCATATGATTTGCTTCTTACAGGTATACAAATCATTTAGACATCCTAATCAAAGTCAAAACATTGAAGAGATGATTGCAAATATGAGCAAAACACTTGAGTCATTGTAGTTCATTTTGCTCTTACGCCTATCGCAATTAATAGGAAATAAAAATCCGGTGAATGAGCATCTGTAAAATGTCGGAGGCAGCAGGCAAGTACCTTCACATGAGTGTCGTCAGAATTCAGCCTCTTGCTATATGCATCAATGAAACTGCTTCTTTCATTTTCGGGAATGAAATCTTTAAAGGGCTCCCATGCTGAAAATCCAGGTGAAACATTCATTTACATGTCATGAGTACCTAATTTAGCATATGGTCAAATCATACAAGCAAACAGCAAATGCTCGCAAGTAATGCATCATATAAGACAAAATGGTTTCAAGGTTGATTTTTCAACCCACTCGACTTGACTAGATTATCGGCTTAGGTCGAATGGGCCATAAACTACTGACCCATGTTTCTTTTGTAAAATAAAACAACATAGCAAAAGTTTTTAGCGTAGTTTGTGTTCCAGTTCTATTGTTGTAAAAGAGTTTCATATCCTACTCTTATCACACCTTTCCAAGCAGGTCAGCAAATTAACTTTATTATGAAACCAAACTCGACCTAGTTGTTCAATGGTTTTCAAACAAAAGGCCTTGCACGCATATTATCTTGGGGGGAAATCATTAGAGGTTGAATTCAAAACAGCATTAACTAAATGTCTGGACAAATCAACATATACAATTCAGTAAAACAAATATTTCTCCTATGATGAATATCTTTCAGCCAATCTAAATAAAGTTCTTAATCGCAAATGGATCACTAATAGCATACCATCTGGGAAGATAGCTGCTGCACCACCTTCATAGAACCAATCAAGCTCCTTCTTCCTTAACAAAAAGATGCCTCTGAGAATTATACCAGTGACCTTAGAGAATCAAAACATAGAGGACATTCAGAATCTGCCATCAGCATCAATCTCGCAAAGTCCACTGCTTACTGTAAAGAAAAAGCTCAAGAGATAGCATATTAGAATGGCAGTATTAACCTTGTCAGGATGCGACTGGCTGTATGTGAGTGCCAGAGTGCTTCCCCACGATCCACCAAACACCTGCAATGCTCAATATATATTAATAGTTATCGCATAATAACTGCAAGGCAATCATACTATTCCTAACCTGCCATTCTGGAATCTCTAAATGTTCCCGTAGTTTCTCAATGTCATTAACTAGGTCCCAGGTTGTGTTTTCCTCTAAACAGGCATGCGGGGTACTTTTTCCCGCTCCTCGCTGATCATGATTTCACGAGTAATGAGAAAATTTTAGAAAGCATCATGTAAACTGAGACAACAACAGCTTCAAGCGGGAAAGCAAACCTGATCGAATAAAATGATCCTATAAAATTCAGGATCAAAGAATCGTCTATTGCTAGCTGAGGTTCCAGCTCCAGGTCCCCCATGAAGAAACACAACAGGCTGTGGAATGCAATGACATATCAAACAAAATACAACAACATGAGAAACCTTAGTAATTAACATAAAATGGCTCAAGTTGAAAAGAAAACTTGCTAAATTGAGTCTCGTACATAAATCAGACTGAGTGTTGGATATCCATCAACTTAAAATTTTAGTGAATTTTATCCATTAAAACCAGCTACAAGATGGTATTAGCCCCTTATGCAAACATTGAATAAATCAGTCAGTTGGAGATAACCAGCAAGCTTCTAGCAGCATTCTTGCCCCTCGTATTTCCTTAACCAATTTGATCTAAGAAGACCACCCAAGTCAAAAAAAATATCATAAGGAAATAAAAACAAACAAACTAGAAGCATCACACATTCCCCTCGTGGGGATTTAGCTGTGAGTGAGCTCATGTCCCGAGGAAGTTCAATTCAATCCAAATTTCTTCTTATTGTTAAATACACCAAAATGAAGATGTGCAAACAGAAGTACGAATAAATCATACTAATCAAGATATTAGGTTTCCAACGCTAAACATAAGATGGGCACAGAAGATTCTGTCAAATAGATTGATCCTTTCAGTGTCCAATATCCAATACATGTACGATTCTTTTGTACAAAATATAAATAGTCCTCAAAATCAATGTGTTGCCCCCATCACAATATATATTTCTATGCCAAATATATAATTCAGCAGTTCAGCTCAACAGACCTCGAATTTAAATATCATATGTAATCTGAAATTTTCTAATGTTGGGGTTGAAGAAGAAGATGAAATTGCTCTCATACACAAAAAGATATGAACTTCATAAATATTTAAACAAAGAACTATTGCAAATATTGATTACTAAATTCAACAGCAAACATTATAAATCAAAATCATATGCATGAACAAAAAAATAATTAAAAAAAATATTAGTTTTTTGATTGCTTACATGTCCGCTTGGATTCCCAGATTGCTCCCAATACAAAGCATGAAGATCCGAGACCTTCAAAAACCCTGAACTGTACGGCTCAATCGGAGGGTAAAGATTCCGATTCAACCCCTGAGGTTCCTTGGACAAATCCATGGCCTCCTTCAATTGCTCGGTTACGTGAGACCAACGAAATCGCCGACAAAGGAGCGATCTTTTGCCTCCTGCGAATCACAGTTCAAGGCATGAGATCACAGAATGAGGATGAAATTAGGGTTTTAGAGAGACAGATGAGTACCTGAGAAAGAGTTGGAGAAAGAGGGACGAAATTGGGGAGAAAATGAGGAATTGGGGTTTATTAATTCGAAGGGGTGAGAGACGAGCGAGACCGTCCGACTCAGACCCGCAGCAGCTACTGGGTTTAGCCTCATTTCATCTTTTTAATCACCAATTATGAGGCTTGTGACGCTTTTATGACCATTTTTTAGGCACTTGAGCAATTCATTCTCTGAAAAGGGGGAAAATACAATTATTATAGAGCCACACCTCTTTTATAATTTTATGTACGTTCTGGTTTTTAAAACAACGTCATCATCCATTGGCTAGCAATATTTTAGTATAGCTTGTCCAAACATGCTAGTCTTTTTATAAATAGATAAACTTAAGATTTTAGTATGCAGGTTGGAATTATAAATTATAAGACCGATAATAATAAATTTCGAATTCCTTCATCTATTTGTGTCGTTAGAGTTCAGACGAAGATGAATGTGATATCTTAATTTTAGTGATATATGCAGTTATATTTGTTGATCAAAGAATAAAATCAAGAAAAATATTTAACATGACAATCGCTTCAAAGTTATATAGGATTTTGCTAGTAAGACTATACAACAAGCAACAAGTACCTATGGATGTGCACAGACATGATAAGGCAGCTGTAGGCTCGCGGCTCACTTGCCTGTGAATGGTCCATTTTTTTGAGTTACGGTCATAGGTAATGTTATCATATCAAATATGTATTACATGAAACAAGAAATCTCAAGGCTGGTTTCAAAATCTTAATTCGAACATCTGAGTATGGCTATAGTCAAATTTCAAAACTTTATTTTGCCTCCATGTATAAATATGAACTATAATTTCCCCTATAGGATCAGCTTTACGTAGCATTACAACATAATAAGAGATTTTTGAACAACTGTAAGCAAGCCTAAAGAAAAACACCAATCAATATCTTTTGTCGAAGTGTGTGTACACACATAAAATAAAAGGAATAAATTAGCTTGCGGCAGCTACATTGCCAAGACAAACGGGAACCGAGCAGGCCTCAAGGAGTTTAGTCCATAGGGACCTATGCTTCTTGTTCTCACTTCGGTCTTGGTCTTCGATGAACAGCTACGTTGTATCGCGGGTCCAGCAACCCTGAAATGAATTATGGTTGTGTTTGGTATATATCATGCCTCGCTTCCCAAAATACTCTGAAATAGGGACGTAACAAATCCAGCCATACTGTCTACGGTGAGAAAATATCCATAGCCACATTAAGACTGACATGCAGTAATCAAGCACCGAATAAAATTTCTATATCTAAACATGTCCAATATAGCCACGATAAATAATAACATGAAGCAATAGCGGAAACGATACAGTCCAAAAAAAAAAAATACAATAACTGATAGTTGTTCCACATGGACTCACAATAATAATTCCAACAAGTTCAAACTAGAAAGAAACTAAACCATAACTAACAACTAGATTAATGGAAATCTTCTTACTGATCCGCAAGTTTCTCGAAATACTCACGATCCACGTATGCTAAGGTCAATAGATCTGAGCCATTCAAAACCCAGACGTCAGTGCGTCATGAATATCATTAATAATAATATAATTTAAATGTGATATGGCATGCCGTTTGCAAAAACGCGATATCATGTATATAAATAACATGCAACAACAATAACGTATGATGGACAAACAATATACGATGGGTCAATCATCTCAGTGTATCCTATAAGGTTCATATTGCTAAATTATCTATCTTATAGGTATTTGAAACCAATTAATGAAATTCTTATTGTAACTCAACAGTGTATCCCGTCCACGTCCAGAAAAACGGATCAAGCATATCCCATCCACGCCTGGAAAAACGGATCAAGTATGTGTATGTGTGTGTGTGCGTGTCCCCCACGTCCGGAAAAACGGTACAAGTATATCAATAATATCTCGTCCACGCCCGGTAAAACGGTACAAGTATATCAATAATCACTGGAGTTATAATTTGATTCCATTCTTTATTTCCCCTCTCCTCCAAGTTTATGTTCATGGCAAGTATAAGTGTAACATCTACCTAATACTAACACAGGAACAAGCAGGTACGTGTTATGTCTATCTAGACGACAGGTCAAGTCAGTCACGTCAATATCAGGAATGTTAGCATATCGGTGAATATTACTTTACAGGTAGGTTAACAGGATGTGATGACAATATAATAACAATAACAAGATATCGGGTTTCAGGTCAATAGCATGTATAGCCCATCAAATAACAGATATAATTATAAGTGTAACATGCAAATAGTGTATTACTACGATAGTTATTATTTAATTTTTTACCAGATATGTAATATTTCTATTCTACTGTGATGCTTGCACTAGCAAGATAACTGTGACGATACTCATATAACTTCCTATAGGTTTATTATACCAAATTGATCATAATAAAATAATCTTCTGTTCAAATTATAAATAATGATAATTAATGTCACGCCCCGCTTCCCAATAGACGAAAATGGTGACGTGGCAAGCCCGCAACGTATTTACTATGAAATAAATACGTTTGGCATAATTAAGCAATATAACTATGAACAAGAATGACAACAGTAATAAAATGAAACATCAACTTTATTTATATTCAACTTTATATACAACTGTCTGAAAATAAAAGATACAATAAACAAAATAATGCCTAAACAATGGCGTACAGTAAGTAAGTACAGGAAGAACTAATAGTCAGGCTGAGCTGTAAACTGGTCCAAGTCCTCCTGGCTCGGCTCTATCTCCTCATAGTCCGGTCCTCCTGACGAACATTCCAAGGAAAGAAAAACAGAGAGGAATGTCGTCGGCGAATTAGCGCTCGGTAAGTCCTAAAAGAAACAAGAGAGAATAGAATATCATGTGAATAGGAACTAAAACAACAAAGGACGGGTTAAATTGTATATGATCATCTACAGGTATATGATAGTTATTCTGATGTGGTTATTTGTAGTTTAATAAGGAAGATATTCGTGTATACGAGAGGAGTCCATCTTACCCCTGTGGACTATTGTAATATGTAGTACAAGACTCCATCATAACCCACAGGACAACGGCACGTGAATTCATGTAGGTGTCTTATAAATGACCTCTCGTGCCACGATATACGTTCCGTACCAATCTACCCCTTTATCCTCCGCGTATTGTATTGTATAGATTAAGATTACAGGTCTTAGCTGAATATATGGATATAAAATGTTCAGGTTCATATTCAGGATTTAATCATGTATTCAAGTAGTCATGTCGAGTTCAGGTCACGTTATAACCATGGTTCCGTCAAGTCGAGTCAAGTATATAAGTTTGAGTTTGATATTTGAATTCGAATATTCAAGTTCATGATCAAGTATTCAAGTTCGTGTTTGATTTTGGTTTCTGGTTTGAGTTTGGACTCAGATTGAGTCAGACACTTGTAAACGGATTTAACTCTTGGCTTTCTTAGGGTAGGGAGTAATCGGCAACTGCTGCACATGGACGGCAGGATTTGTGTTTTTTTCCAAGACAATTCCCATTGATAAGTCCGTTAAGCTGTTTAACCTGAATAGACAAGCACTCACTTTTTCCGGCTCTCTGGGGCTCAAGAGAATTGATCCCGCTTAAATCTATATTAAACTAGAGTCCTTAAAATATTGTTTTGCATATCTCGAGGGGGTTTTATGAAAAATATTTTAATATAGTTTAAAAATAAATCTCGAGGGTGATTTGTATTATTTAGGGATTTTATGAACATGTATTTTAATTGTTGTGGTGTTTTGGTAATAAAACATAGCTTTTTGAAAATTTATGGTACTTTTGTGAAAACTGCTAATTTTGGAAACTTGGTGGTATTTTATTAAAAATTCTAATTTTTCATTTAAAAAATATAGTTTCTTAATTTATTTTTATTGAAAATACGGATTTATGATTTTTATATAATTTTAAAAAATTAGTTTTATTTAGAAAAGTCGTATTTCTTAAAAACCGTATTTTACTTCCTTTCGAGATCGAATACTCCGCGAGGAGTTCTGTATCTCGCTCTACTATCCCAAGGATGTGCGATAATCTGCACCATCCATTATCGGGTCCCCTAACGAGGGTTGTAGAGGCGTATTTGCCAAGAATTACAAAACACGGTTTTAAAAGAAACCCGATTTTTTAAAGATGTGGTATTTTAATGAAAAGCATTTCTTTGAACCAACTATATATATGTGTGTGTGTGTAGATATCGTGCTATGGAACCAAAGTGTGCGTGTGTGGTAGGTCGTTACCCCGTGAAGTTTTCCTAAAAGTATTGTTTAAACAATTATCGAAAAGAGGTTTATACTAAAGTTTAAGGTATTTTAATGAAAAAGTTCGTTTATGCTTGTTTCACATGAAAATTTTGGTTAAATTTGAATCTAAAAGATTGTAATTAAACTTACAAATAGGGTGGTAAAATTAATTTGACTAAGGTATAAAGTAAAAAGGGAGTTTCAAGTTAAAAAAGAAAAGTATCGGGAGTAACTCCATTTTACCGATATCTTTTTAGAAGATAAATTGAGATGAAAAGAAGAAAAGATAAGGGGGACTTACGGTTTGGTAATATCAAGAAAAGAATAAGGAAGAAGGGAGGGGGCTTTGTGGCGTCGTGGGAGCTCCGGAAACGGCTTCGATCTTCGACGGAAAGAGCTTGGTTGCTAACTCCACTTGACTCTATGGTTTTGCTAGAAATTTTCAGAATAGAAGGGAGCTAGGGCATATGGTGGTATTTATAGTGGAGAATTGGGCTTTGGGAATTAAAATTTTGGATTAAAAAGCATTAAAATAGTGTTAAATGATGAATTGAAGGGTCTCTGTTTGATTGCAGGGAAATCAAACAGTGCAGGGGAGTCGAAGGGGTGTGTGTGCAAAGCACAGAGCCATTGGGCTCAATCGAACCGTCAGCACCGGCCCTATGGGGGAAACGGACGATCGGGATTGAGGTAATCGCCTCGAGATTTGTGCCGCATGGGTATTTAGGTGTGTACATCTCATTGCGCCTGTTTGATTTTTCTGAAACTTTTCATTTTTCCGTGTATTGTACGTGCAACTCTTGGGCTTCCAAAAATTAAAAAGAAAAATCTGAAAAAATAATTGTGTTTGATAGGAATCGAACACACAGGCTATGTCACAGCAGAGTAGAGGTTTTACTAATGAGCTACAAGTTGCTTCTTGCTTTTATTTAACAAATATAACTTTTAACTCTTACACATGCTGTAATACTCTTTTTTGTACAATAACAAGAAAATTTCTGTACAGTAATTTCAGAGTCGTTACAATTAACCTATACACAGTTATTATTATGAATTATAATTATTAATTATCTAGTAATATAAATGTAAGCCGATGTCGCGCACCCCGCGGTTCGCGGGGAAGCGGAATTTACAAAAAACGATGATTTTGACTACGCAACACCGGCTATAACTCTAGAATCTTTACTAAAACCTTAACTAGATAATCTATCTAAGAGGTTTAACTACTCGGTGAGATGGTTATACCTCCAAGATACGGTCCTTCGGGTCTTCTAGTGCTTCTCTCCAAGACTCCTCGGTGATCGAATCGAGCTTGCTCCATTGGCCTTTGCATATCAAAGATGATCCACCGCGAGAGAATGTGCTCCAAGCTTCAACTTCTAAATAAGGTAACTAAGGTAGATGATTCGCTAAACCAACTAGCCTAGGGGATGTAGAGAGTCTAAAAGATTGTGTAGTCTCACTAAACCCTTGGCTCATAACACATATGAAGCTTAGGATTTAGTTCTAGAGGAAGAAGGAGATGGAGGAACTCAAGAGAGCAAGAGAGGAGAGCAACTCAAGAAATGAGCTCAAGAAAATAGAATGAACCATCTAGAGAAAAACAAGTGTATAGAATGGCTAAGTATATGCTCACTTATTGAGCCATGGAATATCTCACAATAGAATATATGTGCCATGCCTCAATAGTGATCCTAAACCAAATAAAATAATACAAGAGCCATTCCTCACACCATGCTAGCAAAGTCTTCTCAATTTCCACCTCATTAATCCATTTAAGTAAATAGATAAAACCAATAATGAGATGACACCTTCTAGAAGCATACCTTGACAAATTACAAGAATGGCCCTCTCACCGTATATACATACCCGTATCCATATTCAGAAAAATACGGATACACTGAGACGATAACAATCCAATAATACAATACTAGGATCCGGCTTAAACCAAAGCCCATTAGTATTGTCTGCCCGATCAGCATCCGTGTACAAGTACACCTACGTGATCGAAGCCCAGTCGTAAAACCATACGACGTCTACATCAATTTCCTGAAGCAGGGAAACCCTCTGCGTGGGACTTTAAAGACTCGACAGTACGCTGGCAGTGGGTTTAACCACAAGCCGTCAGCTATACTAGATGCACGTAATGGCTACCCAGGTATCTGTCGATGAGAAGACCGATGAAAAAACTCACCCGGACTCCTACTGAGCCTGTCAGTGATAATCTCCATACAGTCCGATCTGTTCATATGAGATACTCGCATATATGCCTAGGGGATGGTAAACGTCAGACCCCTAACAACGTGATAAGTCGTGTCGGAGGAGAGCCCAATATACCATGAGAAACTACTGGAGTACCTTACCAGTATTTCTCGACTGCCCTAGCCAGCGACTTTGTATAATGGCTTTCCGAACACTGCGCGATATCAACCCCTAATACCGGGAGAGACGAATCCAATCTGATCGCTACTATCTCCAAGTGCTTCGGGACTACACCCAACTACTATCTGTTTGCACGACTCCTTCGAGTGTGGTAGGGTAGTAATCGAAGTGGAGTGGGAACACACTCGAGACGAAATAGCGATGGCAAGTCAACGGACTAAGCTGTACTCATGTCACCGGAGAACTGCTACCTGACGATAGGTATAATACCAATAACCAGTTCCCGACGAATCCTGTCTAGTGTAACTCACAACCCAGTGACCACTTGCATACCTTCTCCAGTACGTCGTACTAATGGCTGTGGGGCAGACTGCAGGGTTTACCTTGCACCTCATCATGGTTTGGGTTGCATCAAGCAAGCTACAATTAAAATTTTTGGGGTGCTAAGTAAACCTACCTAGGATCAAACTAGAAATTAGGATAACAAAGACATAGTATCACATACTGAAAGAGAGTCTAACACTAAAAGATGAAAAATACAACCTTTGTAGATCTCCCCTTTGTGACTCCTTGGATCAATAAGAGTTTGAACCGGTCCGCTCGAATCCTTCATTGTCCACGATGATCCACCCGGAGTTCCTTTGCTCAAGCTCCAAGCTCCATTTGATCAAGGATGAAGATGGAGTAAACACTCCACACTAGTGGGCTAGACTAAAATAGAATGATGATGTGGGTTTTAATCTCACTCAAAAACCTTTTCTTTTTAATTCTTTCTCTTTCTTTTCAAAACCTAGAGAGCTTTGAGGAGAGAGAGGAAGAAGGAGATGGGAGCTAAACTTGACTCAAGTGAAAAGGATATGAGACATAATCTCAAGTGAGAATAATAATCCTCATGCTAAATTTTGGTTACAAAATATATAGATATTTTATGACTTGAGTTTAAGCAAAAACCATGGGCTACAAAACCATAGTATTGATTTTGGTCAACACAAAAGAAAAGAGTTGACTAGTCAACCATGATTTTGTTTCCATTTTGCTTTTCTTAAATAAACAAAATATATAAATATTTGTAACCATGTGAGTTTTGTATTGCCACCACCAATGTATCATCAACCATGACACATGTATGCTTGCATGTGTGCATCCATATCAATATATACATACACTGATGCATGCATCATAAAGAAATAGGCTTTAAGTAAAAAGGCTAATGGTCACTAATATTAAATCAACAATTGATTTAATAAACCGGTCATATCACATACGACCCGACCAATAGAAAACCCCCAGATTATAATGCGGTATCATATACACGCATTTAATCAAGCACCCGCGCATATTACCATATGCACCCCATATCATTTCGCCTGAGCTAGGTAACCCCTTTGTGGGACTCTAAGACTCGTCAATACGCCGGAAGTAGGTGATGATCATATCAAACACCCACAAGCCACAAGCGGTCAGCTAAACGTAACGGCCACCCGGGTATTGAGCGAGCAGAAGAAAAACAAGCGAACCTGTCAAAACTCGTGTCGAGCCAACCGGTAACACTTACCATACAGTCTGGTCTCTTCGTCAGATATGCTGCATATCGAGTCTAGGGATGGTATCGTTGACCCCAATAACTCAATAAGTCATGCCGATGTATGGCCTATAATAGATCGAGAAACTACTGATAACACTTACCAGTAAATCTCATCAGCCCTGGCCAGGGACTTGCTGATATAGCCAATCGAGCACAGCGCAACATCAACCCCTAATACCGGGAGAGACGAAACCCCTCCTATCGCTCATTGCCTCTATGTGTCTCGGAACTGTACCCAAAAGCCACCTGTTTGCACGCTCAGTAGAGCCGTGGTAGGGTGGAAATCAAAGCACAGTGGGAGAACACACAAGACTCTATGACGATCTCGGGTTTACAGACTAACCTGTACCAGTGTCACCTGAGAACTGCTATCCGACGATAGATATAATACCACATAGGAGTTCTCGGCGAGTCCGTCCAGTGTACCCAGTCCCCACTGAGCACCCGTATACAATCTTGGTGTCAAACACCAATGGATATGGGATCATCCATCGCCCATCACATGGGTCAAGAATCGTATACGCTAGTCTACTCCGGAATATCGATACCTCGTATCGATACACCCACGACTAGGGACATTTCAGGATATGCTTATAAACTACACACGTCCCACTAGTATGATCTGCATCATAATCACAGTAGTCAAGCAAATATCCTCAGGGCTTTATCAACATGTACCAAATGAATAAAAGCATGATCAAGTGAACATGTCAAGATAAAGAGTAACCAGATAGCATACTATCATGTCGAGCAAGAAAGTCTCCTGAATATATATATACATGTAAAAATACATCCACTATCAAATAATGGCATCTAGGGCATACATATATCCAACAATCTCCCACTTGCACTAAGGTCAATTATTGGCGTATCTCATACCCAACATCTCAAAAAGTCGCTCATGCTGCGGCTGAGGGAGGGCCTTGGTGAGTGGATCCGCGGTGTTATTCTTTGCATCTACTCTCCGAATCTCAATCTCGCAGCGATCAACTATCTCCCAGATCAGATGAAAACGCCCCAGAATGTGTCTTGATCGCTGATGGGACCTGGGCTCCTTGGCTAACGCCATAGCCCCATTATTGTCACAATACAATGGTATTGGATTAATAATGGTTGGAACTACTCCTAGTTCCGAGACGAACTTTCTCATCCAGACGGCTTCCTTGGCGGCATCATTTGCAGCAATGTACTCAGCTTCCATCATAGAGTCTGCAACGGTATCCTGTTTGGAACTCTTCCAACACACCGTCCCTCCATTGAGGGTAAATACAAACCCAAAGATAGATTTGTTGTCGTCCTTATCACTCTGGAAGCTCGAATCAGTAAAGGCCTCCATTTGGAGATCTCCATTACCATACATCAAGAACAATTCTTTAGTCCTTCACAAGTACTTAAGAATGTTCTTCACAGCCGTCCAGTGATTCTCCCCTGGGTTGGACTGATACCTACTTACTACACCTAATGCATAAACTACATCAGGGCGTGTACACAACATCGCATACATTATAGATCCTACGGCTGAAGCGTAGGGAATAATGTTCATGCAAGCTCTCTCTTCATCAGTCTTTAGGCAAAAGTTCTTAGAGAGGGTGACTCCATGGCAAGCGGGTAAGGCACCCCGCTTGGAATCTTCTATACTAAATCTCTTTAGGATGGCGTTGATGTACCTGGTTTGGGACAATCCCAATAACCTTTTGGATCTATCCCTATAGATCCTGATGCCCAATATGTACGTGGCATCACCCAGGTCCTTCATGGAGAGCCTTTGTGATAAGAATGATTTGACCGACTGTAGCATAGGAACATCATTCCCTATCAGAAGAATGTCATCGACGTACAATACGAGGAATGCGACAGTTCTCCCTACAGTCTTCTTATAAACACAAGGTTCATCTGGATTTTTGATGAAATCAAACTCTTTGATAACATCATCAAAACAGATGTTCCAACTCGGTGATACCTGCTTTAATCCATAAATGGATTTAAGCAATCTGCATGCTTTCCCGCTGCTTCCACTGTCAACAAAGCCCTCTGGCTGATCCAAATAAACGCATTCTTCTAAATCACCATTAAGAAATGCAGTTTTAACGTCCATCTGCCAGATTTCATATTCGTAGTGAGGAGCAATAGCAAGTAGGACCCAAATGGATTTAAGCATGGCTACGGCAGAAAAAGTTTCGTCATAGTCCAGACCTGATCTTTGACGAAATCCTTTCGCCACAAGTCTTGCCTTATAGGTCTCCACCTGCCCATCTACACCAATCTTTCTTTTAAACATCCATTTGAACCCTACGGGTTTTACCCCAGGGAGTACGTCCAAAGTCCATACTTTGTTGGTGTACATAGACTCCATTTCGGATCTCATGGCATCCAGCCACTTCACTGAGTCACCACTCGTGATAGCTTGCTGAAAACTAGTAAGATCATCATCCTCCATGATGCAATCTTCTCTATCACCATCAATGAGGAAACCGTAGTATCTCTCCGGTGGGCGAGAAGTCCTACTAGATCTACGGAGTGGCTGAGGTTCATTAGTCTTTGTTGCAACATCAGGCTCAACCAAGTCGTCGTTTGTAACTTGTGTTTCTAGAACCTCTTCTAGGTCTACCACATTGCCATCTGTATCATTTGTAAAAAATTATTTTTCTAAAAATGTGGCATGCTGAGAGACAAACACCTTTTGTTCCTCCTTGTGATAGAAAAGTTATCCATAAGAATTCTTTGGATATCCCACAAACTTACACATGACTGACCGTGTCTCGAGTTTGTCCGGATTCTGCTTTTTAACATAGCCCGGACAACCCCAAATCTTAACTCGTTTAAGAGATGGTCTCTTCCCATGCCATATCTCATATGGTGTGGTAGACACGGTTTGGTTGGAACCCTGTTTAACAGAAACGCTGCAGTCTCCAATGCATACCCCCAAAATGAGGCAGGTAACTCAGCATCACTCATCATGGAACGTACCATATCTAATAGGGTCCGATTCCGTCGTTCTGACACACCGTTGTGCTGTGGTGTGTAAGGAGGAGTGAGCTGAGAGAGAATCCCATTCTATTTTAGAAAGTCTAAAAACTCTGTACTGAGATACTTTCCACCTCGATCTGATCAAAGTATCTTGATGCTCAATCCGGTTTGTTTTTCTACTTCAAGTTTGTACTCAGTGAATTTCTCGAAACCTTCAGACTTATACTTTAATAAAAACACATGACCGAATCTTGAGAAATCATCAGTAAAAGTTATGATGTAAGAAAAATTGCCTCTAGCCTGTGTAGATATTGGCCCACATACATCACTATGTATGAGGCCTAAGAGCTCAGTAGCTCTTTCTCCGTGACCTGTAAACGGAGTTTAGGTCATTTTACCCTTGATACAAGATTGACAAGTCGCATAAGATTTATATTCAAAAGGATTTAAATATCCATCTTTATGTAGGTTGTTTAGTCTTGTTTCGTTAATATGACTAAGTCTACAGTGCCAAAAAAAAGCTTCATTTATTTCTGAAAATTTTCTTTTATTAGTATGTTGTATGCTGAAAACTGTTTGTTGATTTAGGACGTATATTCCATTATTAAGTGTACCATACCCAACCAACATTTGATTCAGGTTAATGTTCATAACATTATTCTGCAATATAAAATTATATCCTTCATTGTCCAATAAAGAAACGAATATTATATTACAAAGTATACTAGCTACATAATAACATGGGTTCAAAACCAATATACACCCTTATAGCAACCCCAGGTGATACTCTCCCACTGAAACCGCATGTACATTAGAACCATTTCCAACCCGGAGAGTATGGTCACCTGTCTTCAAAACTCTGCTATTTCTCAGCCCCTGCATGGAATTGCATATGTGAGAATTTGAACCGGTATCTAATATCCAGAAAGTAGAGTTTATAGAAAAACGGTTTTCTGTCACAAACACACCTGAAGCGGAAGTATCACCATGTTTCTTCTTCTTGAGATCCATGTACTCAGCACAGTTACGCTTCCAGTGTCCCGCTTTATGGCAGTAATAACATTCCCCTTTTCCCGATTCCCCAGCCGTGGACTTGTCTTTCCCCTTAGCCTTTTTAACTCCACCTCTAGGTTTGGTGGGTTTCTTCTTCATCTTTCCCTTGGCCTCGGCCTTTGGACGAGAGGAGGAAGATGGCCCAGCAATCAAAGCGGGAGTCTTCACTGTTTTGAGTGTGCTCTCTGCACTTCTCAACATATTGAGAAGTTCAGGTAGTAACTTCTCCATATTGTGCATGTTGAAGTTTACTACAAATTGAGCAAAGGCAGGGGGAGACTGTAAAACAATATCTATATATTGTTCGTTCTCCATTGTAACAACCTTAATTTTCTTATACACTTTTTCCTATACAAATTTTTTCAAATATTTTTTCAAAAATCCACAAAGGGGTATTTTAGCCTGAGCACAAGATATAGGTAATTATTTTGTTTTTAATTACAAGCTACAAGAATGTAATAACTCCATTTTTAGTGTACAAGAAATTACTTTAAATTTAATGTATACTTAGAGTATTTATTCTTGCTGCTATCATTTTAAGTAATTAAATAACACCATAATTACAAGAAGGAGCTTGTAGCTCATTGGTAACATCTTGCACTGCTGAACCAAGCCACCAGAGTTCAAATCCCATATCCTGCATTATTTTTAGATTATTTTTCTTTTAAATTTCTTGGAAGTCCAACAGTCCACAGGCCATAACTCCCAAAAGTTGAACTGAACCCTAAAAAGTAAGTATACCAGGAGCTACGTCAGAGGACCCCGCGCGCGACGACCACCGGACTCGGCCGGGATCGGCCGAGCCCCCAAAACGAAAGTCGCGTCTTTTTGCATTCTCTAACCCCCTGTTTACTCTAATTTAATGGATCGGTTCCCTAATTTTAATTACACCCTATTTACTATAAATTTTAATGATTTTTCTTTAATTTTTACAATTTTTTTAAAATAAAAACCCTTCACCTACCCTACCCTATAAATAGACCCCTACCCTCTACCCTCTCATCTCAAAATACTAGGTTTACTCTCTTGAAATTTCCACAAGAAGGGTGTGCTTTGAAACCGAGTTCACGGTGAAGCGCTGACGGATTTCCGGCGACGTTTTTTTGAAACAACCGGCGACGAAACAACTTCTCGGCCACTCACCTAGTTCCTGTATACTCTTTAGTATAGATCGAAACCCGTAAGTCCCGTTCTTTCCTTCTTTCTACTTCTCAAAAATACGGAATTACGAAACCCGACGGAAATCGGAACAAACCGATTTCCGATTCGTTTTTTTTCTATAAAATCTCACTTGTCACTAATTCCATAATACCTAAACTTATCCATGTTGACTATTAATCACATAACAACTAATTTGGACAAAGTTTCGCACATGAAATGATAGCTTTTGCAATATCGTATTCTTTTTCGCTTTAATACCATGATGTTTATTTTTCTTCTTTTAATCAATTCCATCACTCATAAACATCTCTATCTTGACCATTAAACTTGTAAAAGTCAATTTGAATAAGTTTTCACACATGAAATGATAACCTTTTCAATTTACCGTATTTTTTCACTTTAATACCATGAAGTTTCAATTTCACATTTAACCCCTTAATCTTAATATACATTTAAAATAGAGCACGAGGTAATGACCTACCTCCACACACACGCAATTACAACCCTAAAATGATATCATCAAAACTTAGAATACGATAAAACGAAATTTTCATTAAAATACCATAATCTTCATAAAACCATTCTTAAAGGTTTAGATTTGTTACATTTTTAAATAAATACTTCTTACTAGGAAAATACGATAAGTTGTGGACATCGATCGTTTATCTAAACCTGACTTTGTGGTGTCTAGGCTAGGCAAGTGAGCTTGGGTAACTTTAAAAGGCCCGCCTCACGATTCGTGAGCGGATCCCTCCCTCCTCACTTGTACTTACCTGGCCACAATTGGCGGTGAAGAGGCGATTTGAGGCTTCTAACGACTTGTCGTTTAGACCATTTAGAAATAGGCTAGTTGGCTTAGGAAACCCTAGAATCTAAAATACGGAAAATTACACTTTTCAAGAAAATACCTTTTACTTTATAAAACCGTTTTCTAAAGAATTAGTATTTTACAATCTTTGCAAAGCGCCGCTACAACCCATCTTTGGGGAACCCGTTCGGGATCGTGCAGTTTATCGCGCACCCTCGGGCTAGTAGTGCGAGATTCAGACCTCCGCAAGGAGCATTCGGTCTCGAAAGGTTTAAAATACGACATCTTAAGAAAATGAAATTTTTGGAATATAAAATATTTATTAAAACTATTTTTGTATAAATATATGTATATTTATCATTTAAATATCTATTTTATTATTATAATAAATATTCCACCTTTTTCTAAAATCACAAGAATAAATTTTACATTAAAATACCATGAACTTCAAATAATCAATATTTATAAAACTAGGATATTTTCACTAGAAATGTCATAACATAAAATCCACCCTCATTACAACTCTAAAGACGAACAATAAATACTTGAGGTGTATTTTGAAAAGTATATAAAAGTATTTTTACATAAAACCCCCTCAAGTTTTATAAATCACCCTAAGAACCCTAGCAGTTATAAGATTTCGCTTCACATTTCTGATTGTCTGACTCGGGTTTGAGTCTGATTAATCTGACTTGAATATGATTCAAGTCAATCCATAATCTACAAGTTTCCAATTCAATATGAACACATGAATCCATGAATACAATTATCAATTTATACAATCTGACTGAACCGAACCATGGATATATTCCTTTTACATGATTCCCAATATTCCATTTACATGACTCTACGGTTATAACCGTTTCCTGATATCATGGTTTCGATCAGTCAGTCAATCAATCATACAATCAACACAGTTTATAAGATAATAATACAAACAAGACATCGCGGGGTTTAAGGGATAGATTGGTACGGAAGGTGTTAAAGGTGGCACGAGACGGTAAGATTAAGACACCTAACATGAATCCAATTGCCATTGTTTCGGGTTGTATAACGGAGCCTTGTACTTTCATTTGCCCTGGTCTCTAGCATATAGAGACTCCTCTCGTTTACACTGGCATCCTTCGGTACCAAGCTACAGCAACAACGTTAACACAATACTACAATAATATAACAATGTAATACAACTGTAACAGCCACTCTCTCTCTCTCTCTCTTACTCTCTATCTATTCTCCTCTTATCTTTGGGACTTACCGAGCGACCTGTTCGCTGATGACATTCTATTTCTTTCTTCTTTGAATGTTGTCAGGTGGTTTAGACCCGGCGGAGATCGAGCCATCTCAAGAAGACTTGGAGCAGTTTACTGAAGACCCTGCACTGTAGTTTCATTGTACACTTTTCCTTTCTGTACTTTTCAGTTCCTGTTATGCCACTGTTTAGGCATCTTTTATTTCAGTTGTATTTCCTTTCATGTATTGTACAAAGAATATTAATAAATAAAAATTGTTGTTCTTTTTATTCTTGTCTTTTGTGTATTTATTTTATATTGCTTAGATACGCTTAGCGTATGTACTTCTGAGTATATACGTAGCGGACCTCGTCGTGTCTCCTTCGCCGTACACTAGGAAGCGGGGCGTGACATCCATTGTCCATCCAAGGTCCTCAAGATCTTCAATAAGAGCTATTATCTTCAAGACGTGGTCACCTACTGGTGTGCCAGGAGCCATTCACATCTGAAACAGTTTTCGAAATGCTTCATATCTCAGGGTCCGAGTTTGCTCTCCATACAACTATTTTGTATGGAGAAAGATGGATTGAACATCCATCAGCTCGTGCTGCTTTTGATCTGTGTTATCCATCGATTCAAACGCGAGGCATTTGGCCGTGGCACAGTCAATATCCCATGTTTTGCGGATCTCCCGATTCGCAACTGAAGATTCAGGGCCTGGGACGGGTGGGGCTGGAGCTGTGAGGACATATGATACCTTATCATAAGTTAGGGCAATGTTAATGTTCCTCAGCCAGTTTTTATAATTGGTCCCATTCAGTTTATTTTTCTCTAGTAGAAGCTTAAGTTCTGTCATTGGTATCTGCCATTAAGAGAGAGAAAATAATACACTCAGCGAAAGCTCTTGCAAAGATCAGATTGGTTATTATCTTATCTAATCAATGTCTCCAACTGCTTTTATCAAATTCTCCTTCAAATCTTAAAAAAAAACTAGCCAGGATTAATTACATTCTACAACTTCACTAACCGTTCAGCCAGGCCGGTATCGGTACTTTGAGGGAGGTTCCCCGTGCTTTCGCACGGACCTAATTAAAATAAACCTCGTTGTTTACCCCAATCAGAGCAAAACTCTGCTTTGAAAATTAAAGTGAAAATTAAAGTTAAAATAAATGAAGCAACGCTTCAGATCCCCTGCGCTGCGCGCAGAGCGCCACGTGTCAAAATCAGACACTCCAGCGCAGGGAGCGCAGCGCACCCAATCAGAGCAAGGCTCTATTTAAAATGAAAATAAAGGAAGTAATGTTTCAGCTGAGTTGCGCTCTGCGCTGCGCGACACGTGGCAGCGCAGTTGCGCTGTGCTCTGCGCTGCTCGACACGTGTCAAGCGCAGGTGCGCTTGCGCCAAACAGAAAAATTCTGAAAGATCTTTCTGATCTTATTAAAACAATAAGATTCTCTCTTATAAAACAGGAGCCCTTGGATCAAAGATCCAACGGTAGGGAAAAATCCCTAAATCACTCAGAGAAAGATCTTTTCAACTGATTTAACAAATCAAATGGCACTATAAAAAGCCCCCTCGACTCCAAGTCTAAAGGATATCAGCACACAGAGAATTCACAGAACTCTTCTAAGAACTTTGAGAAGAATTCAGAAAGAAAGAAAGAAAAAGGTAAAACCTTTAGAAAAAGAAGAATTTTCTTCTGAAAAGATCAATGATCTAAGAACAAGATCAAAGATCTTCAATAAAAAATGATAATATTAATGAAAAGAAGTAATTTACTTCTTTATCAGATCATTTGATCTACATAAAGGCATTGCCTTTTGATGAACCATTGGTTCTGGAATCTTAGAAGATTCTCTTCTTTGATCCAAAATCGGATCAAGATATTGAACAGTGCCCTGCACTTAAAATTTTTTTTACCGTTGCGCTTCTAGGTTGGCGTAAGCCACCAGAAAGCGCCACGTGTCAGCCCCAGAACGAACTGCGCTATGCGCTTCTAAAACAGAGCACTGCTCTCATAAATTGGCGCACTGCACCAGAGCGCGCCACGTGTCAGCAGCGCAACAGCGCAGCGCACTGCGCTTGCGCTCACCAGAGCGTGACACGTGTCACCTCCGCATGGAATTGCGCCTTGCGCTCCTCAATTGGCGCAAAGCGCCTGACAAGCCACGTGGCGCTTTGTCAGACTAATTAATGCAGCGCATTATTAAAGGGCAGGGCCCCAATTAAGAGGCCCAATGGACCAAAACAAATGCTCTGCATTATAAAAAAGGGGACAGAGCCCAATTTAAAAAGCCTAACAGGCCAGAATAAAACGCAGTGCAGGGGCAGAGCCCTAATAAAGGCCTAATAGGCCAAATGCAAATAAAATGTTGAACATTCTCAACTGGACTTAGCCCAATTCTGGCCGTAAGTCCTCAAATTAAATTGACCGAGCATGACTGCTCCCTTAAATCAATTTACATCCGGTTCAAGGGTACATCTCCGAACTCCTCTAACACTTGTCGTTGTAATCCTTCAACGTCGTCAGAGAGGTGACGGGTCCCGACAACCACACATCGATACGGACTGTGGGGTCCTTAAACTCATGGACTTAAGCGTCCTTAAACCAACAATACGGACTGTGGGGTCCTTAAACTCATGGACTTAAGCGTCCTTAAACCAAAAATACGGACTGTGGGGCCCTTAAACTCATGGACTAATGCGTCCTTAAACTAATATCCATCCCCAAAACGGGAATGTTGGACCACCATGTCCCTAAACTGGTAGTGGACCACCATGTCCCTAAACTGGAACAATAGAGCCCCCAAATGCTCTTTCGTCGGATCTAAACGATCCCGTTTAAGTTGATCTTAGCCTCAAATATGGCTAACGTATCCTTAAACCTTCAAACAGACTTTAGTCCCAAATTGAACTATAGACCCCCCAATCGACTTTGGTTCAAGGGTACATCTCTGAACTCCTCTGACACCTGTCGTTGTAATCCTTCAACGACGTCAGAGAGGTGACGGGTCCCGACGGCCATACATGCATTGGACCACCATGTCCCTAAACTGGAATGATAGAGCCTCCATATGCTCTTTTGTCGGATCTAAACAATCCCGTTAAGTTGATATTAGTCTCAAATAGGACTAACGTATCCTTAACGAACGTTTAAGTTGATCTTAGCCTCAATATGGCTAACGTATCCTTAAACTAAAACCCCAAACCCAAATCTAAGTAAATATGGATTTGGACTAATCCACGTCCTACGGGCGACGACATAACTTAGTCTCCGTATACAATCCACGGGCATCCACAAACAAAACAAACACCCACGACACGAAGTGAAATTCTGGAGAAGGAGAAAGTTGTTATCGCGATGCGGTAGTGTAATTAACTGCAGGGGCTTCCGCCTGCAGGGAAGAGCGTCCCCACAATCAAAAACCCTTCGAACGAGGGAGAATCTGATGAAGTTTGCTACATCGGCCGCATCCGTCTAAACCTTCGATACACGGTGCCATAAATCAACTTGGCATCTTCGGTGAGGTGGACGGATAAAACCAAATAGCATCTGCCCCGAATCTCAGGCAAGACGTCCATGTCTTGGCCGCCGTTCGGAGGGGAACAGATTCTGGCACGCCCGGTAGGACCTTTTCCTCTTTCCACTCCACACTTCGTGTGTCGTCTTCGCGAACGAATCGTGGTTTGTTAATGGTTGCCCTAGGGTTTCAAGTTACTAAGATTTGGTCTCTTGCTTGGTGCAGCAATCAAACAGCAATGGCGTCTAACTGCTCAAACTGCTCCAAATGCAACTGCAACCGACGCTCCACCTCACCTGGAGGTGTATCCTATGGGCCTCAAGCGGCCTCCATCCTTGCTATGCCGGTGGAACAAGTGACTCAGGCCACCACCGGTCTGTTTTTCGGGACCATGCTCCCGCCAACAAGCTTCACCATTCCAGTGTCCGCACCGGAAGCGCAAAAGAAGTCGGTCTTCGATCGGCTCACTACTACTACGGCCCCTCTCAACGGGTCGTCCAATGTTAAGCCGGCAACCTCAGTTTTTACCAGGCTGAACCTGAACTCTGATGGGCCTGCCAAGAAGCCCATGACCCCTGACATGGCCATCGCAAAGAAGACAGCCATCTCTATTCCTGAAGTCGTCAAGACGGCTTCTCCTGCTAAAGAGTCGGTCTTTTCAAGGCTGACTATTCCGGCTCCCGTTCCTGCTTGAAGGTCTGTCTTTGACAGATTGGATACTGCTACTGAAAGGACAACATCAGTCTTTAAGAGCCTGGCACCAGCGGCGCCTCATCCGGACAGGGAGCAAGACGAAACTATCCCTATCGCCGAGCCAGCCCCAACAGCTCGTCAAGCTCGACGTCGCCACTGGCGCCGAGTAAGGAAGGCCAGGGGCAACTCCCCCTCTGGGTTAACTCCACCGGCTCCAATGGTGGAAGTCAATGCTGCTGTTCCAACTGGGAACAGCTTTGAACCGCTAAGGAGGGTACGCAAGAACTCTCCGACTGCCACGCTGAAAAGATCTCCTCCACCTGCGGAGAGTGTTACGGATACAAAGCCGGAGCAGCCCCCTCAACGACTGTCCTCCAAAATTTATAAGGTCTGGCGACGGGTTCAAGACTCAGTAGTCATTCAAGAACCCTCTCACCGGCAGAAGAGGGTGAAAGTTCAAGAAGAAAGGAACCGTCCTGTCAAACCGCAAAG
The DNA here is from genome assembly GCA_030015575.1 of Agapanthus africanus. NCBI lineage: Eukaryota > Viridiplantae > Streptophyta > Magnoliopsida > Asparagales > Amaryllidaceae > Agapanthus > Agapanthus africanus. The sequence continues at coordinate 355,311,697 of CM057351.1, forward strand.
GACGACAAACACTCGGGTGCCCACTACAACGGCCCCCTCCACGTTGGCTCCCCACAAGAGAAGAAGGCCGGAGAAAGTCTCCATGCCTGCGGCGAATGTCAAAGGTAGTGAGCCCAAACGCCCTAAGTCCGGGGGCATTGTCATACACACCGTCTATATGGCGTCCGGGAAAGAGGATAGCCGTACATCTACAGGTCATAGACCGCTTACGCGATCGATGATTAAAGCTCAGGAGCAGCAGCAGAAGCTCCAAGAAATGATGAATGCGATGGCCGCACTCACTAGGACAAAAGAAAGCCCCGATGCGTCCTCGGATCAACGCCAGGAGCAAGAAACTAACGCTGAATTCCTTCGCAGGATACTGGAAAAGAAAGATAAAGAGACTGCGGAACAAGCAGCCAATATAAAGTGAATGGCCCTTCTGTTCCAGGACATGGTGGGTATGATGATCCAACAAGATCCTCCTGCTGAAGATCCTCCGATCGTCCTTGAAGATGACAGGGGAGAAACGTCAAATCCTCCACCGGCTCTGTCAACAGCTAAGGAGGAGACAATCTCCAAAGCTGACTTGGACGAATATATAGCTCGGCAGATACGGGTTCATCAGGCGACTGAGGCAGCCGGTCAAGTTGTCAGAACAGGGCGACCATATCCGAGCTGGTATGATCAGATCAAGTACCCACCGCTATACAATACCGAAATTCCATGTCTATAAGGGGACGGGCAATCCCCACCAGCATGTTGCCCAGTTCAGGGCACTTTGTGGCAACACTGGAGGCGACGACAAACTGCTACTTCGCCAGTTCGTCGGCAGCTTGTCAGAGACGGCGTTCGAGTGGTACTCTGAACTCCCGAATGACTCCGTCAAAACATTTGCGGAGATGGAGCTGCTGTTTACGCAACGATTCGCAAGCGCCAGCGAACGCACCCCGATAACAGCATTGATTAATGCCAGGGTGAAGCCGGGCGAGACATGGGTCCAATATGCGATACGGTGGAGGAACCTATGGTCAAAATGCGAACAACGCATAGAAGAGGCTCCGGCAGTAGGCATGTTTGTGGGAACCCTCGATCTGCAGGCGACCATATCCCAATTCATGATGTTCTTCAAGCCAACTACTTTCCAGGCCTTGATCGACAAGCTAGCTCAAATGGATCAGATGGGTCATAGACCGTCCCCTCCAAAGCCGGACTCTCGAAATGAGAAGGGGAAGGGAAAAGCGATCGTTGTCGCCAATGCTCAACAACAGCCGAGCAACTTGAAGCCGGTTGTCCGTCAAAATAATATGTGTCCACGCGTACCCCTCGAGGAGAGGCTAGGACGTCCTTACTCGTTTCCTCAAGATAAAACGAGAAGACTGTTTGATCTTGCATTGCGCAACCGACTCATAAATCTTCCGGATCCAAGGCGTCCGTCGCAGCCAAACGACGTTAATGATCCCAATTATTGTCCCTATCACCGAGTACTGGGTCATCCGATCGAGGATTGCTACGTCTTCAAAAATTGGATTGAAGACCAGTACCAACAGGGCAAGTTCGCGTTGTCCGAAAGATGGAAGGTGAACCCGCCGCAGCCTCACACCCCTAAAAAGGTGAATACGCCGGGGGCAACGTGCTCCCTCGTTGAAGAAGCTCCGTGAGAGGTTGTGCTATTAGCCAAGACCAAGAGGATGCTGAATGACCTCCGGACATGCCCGGCGATCAGGTGGAAGAACCCGTTGGAATCTGAGATCATTGAAGGGATGTTGAAGCCGCGCCCAACTCCGAAGATCGGTGGTGATGGTCCGAGCACTCACAACCAGCCATCAAAATCTTCAAAGAAGAAGAAGAAGAAATCCAAGAAGCTCGTGAAGCCTGACGACAAGCGCACGGACTTACAAAAACAAATTGACGCACTGGAGGAATACTACCAGAAAACACGGAATCCCATCACACTCCAAGAGTTCCTCAACCACGTCTTTCAAGAGGAAGATGAGGGAAAGAGCTCGTCGGATGAATCCGAAGAATACGTGGCGAGCTGTCATATGATCTCCCACTCGTTTACAGACGATGAGGAAGCTTCTTGCACTAAGAAGCTGGAGGCAGATCCTAAACCGGAACTTCTGGGGCCATCGGATGAAACAATTGACACATTCCTCAATGAAGCTCTGTTGAAAAGTAAGAATGATCGGGAATGCGAGACGGTCCTATTTGAAAAGGCCAAGCGCCGGCGATTAGACGAAAGGGTTGAGGCACTCCCGTCAAATCAAAATACATCCATTGCGGACAAAATCAAATTCAAGACGAGGAAAAGGTTTGCTAAAGCCATATCAATGGGTATGAAGCTACCACCCTTTGAAGAAAACTGTGCCGGCAAAGCAGAAATGCACCCTTCCTATTGCTTATATCATCGGAAGGTTTCGCACCCCACCGAAGAGTGCAAAGTTTTCAATAAATGGTGGCAAGGATATGTCGCTCACCGGTAACATTTTAAGCGGGAGAAGCGCAAAACTCGTCGGGAGCGGAAAAGTACGACCGAGGAGCCTAGAAGAACTACCGGCAATTGTCACATGGTTAACGCCGGGAAAGCGCAAGTTCTTACATTCTGGAGCGACTCTGACGAGGAAATGGCTCTTAGCCCTCTCTTTAAAGAGTCCGCATCGGGAAAAGAGAAAGAGCCGAAGACCTGCGAAAATATCCGGCTGCGTAATCGTACGCTACCCGAAAAGAATCTCAGACCCTCAAATAAAAAAGATAATGGGAAAGAAAAGGTCTCTGAGGATATCGCCCTAGATGACCAAGTCATGGAAGAGCTAGCCGCTAAGGACCCGCCGAAGAAAAATAAGGTGGATTACAACGTTCTAGCGCATCTGAAGAAGTTACCCTCACAGCTCAGCATTCTTGACACCCTTTTACTATCAAAAGAAGCAAGAAAATCATTGATCAAAGCGCTACAGGAGCCGGAGCAATTCCAAGCTTTTCTCGTCGAAGAAAAGATGAAGGACGAGCTGGAAGAAGTGCACACAGCCGATATCACTTTCGGTGATGAAGACCTCCTCCTTGGGACATGCGAACACAATCGGCCCCTATATGTCTTAGGATATTGTCACGATATAAAGATAGGCAAAATCTTGGTTGACAATGGGTCCTCTGTCAATCTCCTCAATGTACGGGTATTGAAGGAAATCTGCATGAGCGTCCAACACCTCACTCGGGATAAGATCACCATCTCCGGATTCGACTCTCAATCATCAAGAACTCTCGGGTCTGTGATACCGACGTTACGCTTTGGGCTGCTCGTCACGGACATTAAGTTCCACGTCATAGACGCCAAGACATGCTACAATGCTCTGCTTGGCCGACCATGGTTACACGAGTACAACATCATCCCTTCTACACAGCATCAGTGTATGAAATATTTTAAGGATGGTCTCGAGTATACCGTAACGGGAGAACTGAACCCATTCTTCGTGAACGAAGTCCGCAAATATGAAGATGCAAAATACTTCTTACCAGATTTCGAAGACACGGAGAGGTGTCACAAGCCGGAGAACAAAGCTAACGCCACCATCCCTGTCTTCGGGAGTGATACTGAGGAAGAAGAGGAGATAGTTTATTCAGGTCCACCCCAGCACAACAAGCCAGGACCGTCCGCTCCCATGTTAATCTTTGGCAATGACTCGGAAGATGAGGTCCATGCTATATTCTTTGCTCGGCCTTCAATACGAACATCCGCTGACGAAGGGCAAAGTCTGCAAGTCACCATGGTTCCACTTAAACATCATAAAGAACTGGATGCGCTCAATACCTACAGTGTAGAGGAGCTGCGGGCGTTCTATGTCCCTCCCAGGCGAGAAGGTGAAAAGGCAATTCTATTTTACCGCTCTGAAGAAACCAAAGTGAAAAAAGAAATCTGGCACGGTGCGGATCCTACGCTTGACAGGCTCCAGCCCATCCGTTTACCCAGATACTACACAGACGGACTAAAGAAACTTTTGAAGCGCCAAGAGATACCCTTTAAACAGACCGCTCGAAAAGCCAAATTCTATGACAGGGTCTGGAACGTCCCCGGAACTCAGCACAAGTTGCCTAGTGGGAGGATGGAAACAATCGGTCTTGGATACATTCGATCCAAGAAACGAGAGCTACTCCGCGATTGCTACGTCGTGCATGACTTCAATGAAGAAGGGGATGCTCAATGGGAGGATGCTAACCCTGAACCAGAAAAAGTCCCCGAAGCAAAAATGCCCAGTCCGTTGTTTGAAGAACAAATGAACAAGCTTATAAGGGAAGCCGGTCAAAAATTTCGAGACGACCACAACCGCGAAATGGCCATCTACGAGAAAGCCAGGACGCAACGCCTCCTCCAACAAGCTGTGAAAGACGAAAATGTCTCTCCCTGTCAACCTATTGTAAAAAAGGCTCGACGCAGAGGCAGGAAGAAATCAAAGAGCAGAAAAGGCATTCAGCAATGACAAAGCGGGACCAAGAAGCCACGCAGTCGGGAATCGAGTGGTCCTGATCTATCCCTTATGAAGAAGATGGGTCGAGCATACTCTTTTCCTCAAGACAAGACAAAGAAGATACTTGATCTCGCTATAAAACATCAAATGCTTACACTACCGGAGTCCGAGCACCCCGAAAAAGCAGGCGAAGTCTCACACCCGAACTATTGCTCTTATCATAGGGTAATAGGACACCCTCTCGAAAATTGCTTCACCTTCAAGAATTGGATCGAAAATCAGTATCAGCTCGGCAAGTTCGCTCTGTTTGACAGCTGGAGGGTAACACCGCCACAGAAGCATGAACCCAAAGCCACGAGAGCAGAACCACATCCACATCGGTCTTGGAAGCGAGCTCGTACTTGTCATATGATAACAATATCAAAAGAAGGGCCCGAGAATATGGATGACCTTCCCTGGTGCTTCGAAAACAGCGATGACGGGGTGATCTCATAATTCCCACCAGCGCCGAAAGAACTGGAAGATGGAATACACACCACTGCAGATAAGCTCAAGAAAATTGAGTTGGGGACGGCGAACGACCCGCGACCGACGTTCGTTAGTGAGCTGCTATCTGAAGAAAGGGTGGCTTCATTAAAAAACGTGCTTATGCAGTATAGAGATTGCTTCGCGTGGAACTATTCCGAAATGCCAGGACTAGATCCAGAAATTGCTGTCCATAAATTGGCGATATCTCCGGACGTTAAACCAATCAAACAAGCACCGAGAAGAATGCGGCTCGAGCTTGAGATGACATTAACGCCGAAGTCAAGAAGCTGATCGACTCTGGTTTCATCTAGGAAGTTAAATATCCTGACTGGATCGCCAACATCGTCCCAGTGATGAAGAAGAACGGGACGGTGCGGATATATGTAGACTTTCGGGATCTCAATAAAGCCAGCCCGAAGGACGATTTCCCAGTACCAGACACAGAGCTGATGATAGATAACACGTCCACTCACGAGGTTTTCTCCTTCATGGACGGCTCATCAGGATATAATCAGATAAAGATGCATCCCGAAGACCAGAAGCATACCACTTTCCAGACCCCTTTGGGTATATTCTGCTACAAGGTGATACCCTTCGGTTTAAAGAACGCCGGTGCCACCTATCAGAGGGCCATGACGAAGATCTTCGATGACCTTATACATGAAATCGTCGAATGCTATATTGATGACCTCGTGGTTAAGAGCAAATCATACGAGGAGCACTTAGAGCATCTGAAGACCGTGTTTCAACGCCTTCGGCAATACAACTTGAAGATGAACCCTCTCAAGTGCGCATTCGGAGTTTTCTCGGGCAAATTCCTAGGATTCATCGTACAACACCGAGGTATCGAAATAGATCCGTCAAAGATCAAGACGATCATGGAAATGCCTCCGCCAAGGACTCTCAAGCAATTGCGGCTCTCCAAGGGAAGCTCGCGTACATCCGGTGATTTATAGCCAACCTTTCAGGCAAGTGCCGCCCTTACAGCCACCTGATGAAGAAGGGAACCCCTTTCGTTTGGAATCATAAATGCTAGAGCGCGCTGGACGAAATCAAGCAGTACCTGCAGAATCCGCCAGTGCTGGCTGCTCCGATTAAAGGAAAGCCTCTCATCCTTTATACAACAGCCCTCGAAGGTTCCTTAGGCGCATTATGGGCTCAAGAGAACGATCAAGGGAAAGAAAGAGCACTCTACTATTTAAGTCGAGTTCTGCTGGGGGCAGAAAGCAACTACTCCCCCATCGAAAAACACTGCCTAGCGTTGATCTTCACGATAACGAAGCTCAGGCATTATGCGTTGGCGCATGAAGTCCGTCTCGTTTCGAAGGTGGACCCCCTTAAATATTTAATGTCGAAGGCCATACTGACAGGTCGGCTCGCTAAATAGGCTCTGCTCTTGATGGAGTTTTCGATAACTTATCAACCTCTCAAGGCAGTGAAAGGCCAGACCATCTCCGACTTCCTCGCTGAGCATCCGATACCTGCTGATTCCCCTCTGAATTGCGAACTGCCAGACGAACATGCGTTTAATGCTATCGACGGTAGCAATACCCGATGGGAACTCTATTTTGATGGAGCGTCTTCCATAAAGAAGCGCAAACAAAGCACTCCTATAATCAAATCGGGGGTAGGCCTCATCTTCGTAACTCTACAAGGAAGGATAATGTGCTTTGCTTTCTCCTTAACAGAGCTGAGGACGAACAATGAAGCCGAATACGAAGCTTTGATAGCAGGCCTCGAAATCGCCATCGACATGGGAATTGAAAACCTCCTCATATACGGAGATTCTCAACTGGTCGTCAGTCAAGTAAATGGTGACTACCAAATGCGCAAACTCGAACTGGTGAAATATGGTGAGAGAGTACAGCAATTGCTGACTCAAATCCCCTCTTTCATGCTGGAAAGCATACCGCGCGCAGAAAACAGCAAAGTGGATGCATTAGCCAAGCTCGCTAAAGAACTAGCTGATGAAAACCTCGATGACGTAAGAATCGTGGTACAAAGCCGTCGGGTGCTTGCCCCAGCAGAAATATCTCTGGAATCATACGAAGAAAAGGGAGTGACTGAGCAGACGGCCCAGCAAATAAAAGACCAGGAAAAGGCTGAGGATTGGAGAGAAGTCTTTGTAGACTACTTCAAATACAGTCGAACGCCTGAAGATGCGTCCTCAAGACATCAGCTTATGAAACGAGCTCTATCTTTCGCCTTCGTCAACGATACTCTGTACAAGAGGTCGTTTGATTCTCTGTGGTTGAGATGCCTGGGACCTGACGAAGCGAAAAGAGTCGTTCAAGAAGTTCACGACGGACTCTGCGGTTCTCACCAAGCAGGCCCGGAGATGAAGTTGAAAATTAAACGGATAGGCTACTATTGGCCCACGATGATTCAGGACTGCCTCGAATATGCGAAGCAATGTCACTCATGCCAAATTCATGGGGACTTTATCCATCAGCACCCAAATCCTCTACATCCAACAGTGGCTAGCTGGCCATTCGAAATGTAGGGAACCGACATAGTTAGCCCCATCGAACCGGCATCGTCCAGAGGACATCGTTTTATTTTGGCGACGACTGATTACTTCTCCAAATGGGCAGAAGCAGTACCGCTGAAGGAGGTGAAGACGGAGAATATCCTCCATTTCTTTAAGAAACACGTCATTTATCGGTTTGGAACTCCGCGACGGATCATCTCCGATAACGGGCCAGCCTACAAAAGCCACAAGATCAGTCGCTTCGCGCAATAGCATAATATAGACTGGAGATATTCCTCGGTTTATAATCCCTGAGCTAACGGTCTAGCTGAGGCCTTCAACAAGACCTTGACAAAGATTGTGAAGAAGACGGTGTCCCGAAATAAGAAGGACTGGTACGAGAGACTGCAAGAAGCTCTCTGGGCGTATCGAACTACGTTCAAGACGGCCACGAACACAATGCCGTACGCGTTAGTCTTCGGTACAGAAGCAGTACTTCCCCTCGAGATAGAGTTACCCTCTCTACGAGTGGCAGTCCACTACGAGCTGATAGACGAAGAAAATGCTCACCTTCGGCTTGAGGAGCTTGATGCCCTTGATGGAACCCGGCTCACAGCGCAACAAAATTTGGAGGCTTATAAAGCAAAGATGACGCGCTCATATGAAAGATTGACCAGGCCGAGGACATTCCGCCAAGGCGAACTCGTGCTAGTGGTCAAAAGACCGATGATCCCCAATCGCGCCAAGCGGGGAAAATTCGAGCCGAACTACGAAGGCCCGTACATCATAGACAAGGTCTACCAGGGTGGAGCCTATCTACTCATGGATATGCACAGTGAAAGGCCTTTCCGGCCAATAAACGGTCGTTTCCTAAAGAAATACTACGCTTAATGAGTCACAGCCTAGGTCAATGATAGATGACAACGACTATGCCCGCTCGCTATCTTCCTAAGCCCAAACTCTATAAGTAGTAATCGGCCTTCTTCAGCAACGGACCGAAACGTCCTTAAACTAATGACGGACCACTACGTCCTAAAACTAGCTGTTGACCGAGATGTCGGTAAACTACGGCGGATTGCAACATCACAAAGCCGATACAAAAAAAAGAATAAATAATAATAATAATAATAATAATAATAATAATAAAAATAAAATAAAAATAAAAACGGTATGTCCATAAGCAAAGTGGGTACGGATGAAAACCCGAAAGGGCTCCGTGAGTAAAAACAGCAGGGCTACCGGCGAGTGTTTGTGAAAACCTGAAAGGGCGCGGCCTCGTTGAAAAAAAAAAGAGAATAAAAAGAATAAAAGAAAAGAGAATAAAAAAAACGGTATGTCCATAAGCAAAATGGGCACGGATGAAAACCCGAAAGGGCTCCATGAGTAAAAACAGCAGGGCTACCGGCGAGTGTTTGTGCAAACCCGAAAGGGCGCAACCTCGTTAAAGGACACTTACAGGGTCCTCTCGACCTTGTAAGAAGAAACCACCCGCGTGAGATCCTTACGACTCACAAGGGAGCAACACACTTAGGAATCCTCACGATTCCTAAGGAGAAATTACACTTGCGAGATCCTCACGACTCGTAAGGAAAACTCTCTTATGGGACCCTCATGGCTCATAAGATTTGAAAGTCTTAAGTTAACAGAGACCTGAACCTGTTCTTAAGCAACTCCCGCAACCTTCGATATTGCCCTACAAGCGGCTCATAATGACCCTTGTATACAATCCACGGGCGCGAATAAACATTTCCCTAACCAAGTCCCACCCATGGCTAGGGATATGTCCATATGGTGAACGGCCCTTGTAAATCCTCTCGACTTATAAGGAGAAAACCCTTTAGTAAGATCCTTACGACTTACAGGGGGATATACACTTAGGAATCCTCACGATCCCTAAAGAGAAAACGCACCTACGAGATCCTCACGACTTGTAGGGAGAAATACCTTTGTGGGACCCTTACGGCTCATGAAGTCAAAAGCCTTAGTCGACAGGATCTTAACCCTGTTTACTAAGCCACCTTTGTTCGACATCAACAGAGGCAAATGATGATTCGCTCCTAGCAATATCCCAGTTGTAGCGATGCTGATGCCTAAACCGGTATTAAATTCCAAGCCCTTTCGTGGCAAATGATGATTCGCTCCTAGCAATATTCCAGTTGTAGCGATGCTGATGATGAGATCGGCACCAAATTCCAAGTTCTACACTCGCGATAAAAATCAGCGAGCTAAAAATGCATACGAAATAGCCGAAATGATGGGGCAACTTGCAACAAAATCAGCAAGTAAAAAAAATGTATGCATGCAAAATAGCCGAAATGATTGGGCAACTCGCAATAAAAAGCAGCGAGTAAAAACAAAATAAATAGCCGAAATGATTGGGCACCGCGAAAAATAGCCGAAATGATTGGGCAATCGCGACCTTCGCGACATAAGAGCTGAAATGATAGAGTATCGCGGAAATAAAATAATAAAAAAAATGAATGAAATTTATGCCCTACAGGCGATATCACAGCAATCCCTGTATACAATCCAGGAGCGTAAACAAAGAAGGAAACACATCTTTCCTCCCCATGCTCCATCAGGAAACGGAGCCAAGTCTTGACGGCAACTCATATAAAACCTGAAGACAATCGGAGATCATCTCACCCCAGCGTGGAGTGATCACCACTTCATCGTTCATCTCTACACCACAGACGAAATGTCACTACAACGTCCTTCCTCCAACAGGATTAGGACACACCACAGCAAGCGAAGCGAAGGCCAAATTCCTAGCTTCAGAGTTTTGACGGTAACTCATATAAAACCTGAGAGACCACCAGAGATCGTTTCAACCCCAGATAAATCAGTGTCCTTGGCAACCTCCTCGACTCAGGGAAACCAGTGTCCTTGACGAGAGCACCTTGATTCGCGTCGGCCCGCAGAGAAACTAGCATCTTTGCAGGAATACCCCGATTCGTTTCAACCCCAGGGAAATCAGTGTCCTTGGCAACCTCCTCGACTCAGAGAAACCAGTGTCCTTGACGAGAGCATCTCGATTCGCGTCGGCCCGCAGAGAAACTAGCGTCTTTGCAGGAATACCCCGATTCGTTTCAACCCCAGGGAAATCAGTGTCCTTGGCAACCTCCTCGACTCAGGGAAACCAGTGTCCTTGACGAGAGCACCTCGATTCGCGTCGACCCGCAGAGAAACCAGCGTCTTTGCAGGAACACCTCGATTCGTTTCAACCCTAGGGAAATCAGTGTCCTTGGCAAATACCTCAATTCATGGAAACTAGCGTCCTTGATGAGAGCTTCTTGATTCGCGTCGGCCCGCAGAGAAACCAGCGTCTTCGCAGGAACACCTCGATTCGTTTCAACCCCAGGGAAATCAGTGTCCTTGGTAAATACCTCAATTCAGGGAAACTAGCGTCCTTGATGAGAGCTTCTTGATTCGCGTCGGCCCACAGAGAAACCAGTGTCTTTGCAGGAACACTCCGATTCGTTTCAACCTCGAGGAAACCAGTGTCCTCGGCAAAATACTTCGACTCAGGGAAACCAGTGTCCTTGACGAGAACATCTTGATTCGCGTCGACCCGCAGAGAAATCAGTGTCTTTGCAAGAATACCCCGATTCGTTTCAACTTCAGGGAAATCGGTGTCCTTGGCAACCTCCTCAACTCAGGGAAACTAGCTTGATGAGAGCTTCTTGATTCGCGTCGACCCGCAGAGAAACCAGTGTCTTAGCAGGAGCACTTCGATTCGTTTCAACCTCGAGGAAACCGGTGTCCTCGGCAAAATACTTCGACTCAGGGAAATTAGTGTCCTTGATGAGAGCTGCTCGATTCGTCTCGACTCGTGAGGAAATTAGTGTCTTCGCGAGGACTTCCCGATTCATCTCGACTTGCAAGATAAAGCCTTAGGCAACAGGGATTAAAAAACTTGTTTCTTAAGCACTGAGACTCTGCAAGTCGGTCTAAAACGGTCTCTTACATACTATCCACGGGTCTCACTCTCCAAAGTCGAATCTCGACAAGGAGGGAAACAACCGCTTATGAGTCCTCTCAACTCGTAAGAGGGAAAATTCTCTTATAAGATCCTTACGACTTATAAGAGAAAACGCACTTAGGAATCCTCACGATTTCTAAGGAGAAAATACACCTACGAGATTCTCTCGATCCGTAGGGAGAAAAGTCTTTATGAGACCTTCACGGCTCATAAAGTTGAAAAGTCTTAGGCAGCAGATCTGAAACTGCGGCCTAAGCCGTCGCTACCTCTTGAAGAAACCAAGACAGGATGCTCGTTCTATCATCTGTCGACCATTTTTACTAAGGCAGCATACCGATAATAAAAGAAAAAAGAAAGCGACAGAAAGAACATCCGATTTGCATTTGATCAAGCGTTCGAGACACACTCATTCATGCATGTGCAAAAGACTCAGAACGAGAAATAAGACAAGCTGAAATAAAAATTTTCCATTCATATTGCTAAAAATTCTTACAATCATGAAAGAAGTAGACGAAAAACATCATCAAATGTTTACAATGGCAAAACCTCAGATCCAGGGCATGGATTAAGGAATTCGAAAGTAAGGCCATCTAGAGTTCTTCTGGCCTTTCTGATTATTCTCGTGTGTAGCCTCTCGCGCTCACGTGTGTCAAGATCTTCGGCAAGGCCCCCCATCCTTCGATAAGCAGCGATTATCGTCGTCTGCTGAAAAATTTGATGCAGAATGTCGATGAGGCTATCCCGCCGTTTCTTCGAGATTAGCCCCGATAGGTACACTGAATGCACCTTGTCTTCGGCATCATCCAGTGCATTAAGCGGCATGGCCTCGTGAAACCCCGGGAGTGCTCTCCAAATTGCTCCCAGCACGACTTTCAAGAGAGCAGAACGGCGAGGAAGCAACCAGCCAACGCGTGCGTTCAGACGACCCATAATCTCCGCACACTGGGCATCTGTAAACTCTTGGTCTTGGTGACGGCCCTGTACGCGGATATCCTCATAAGTGATGAATTCGTGCAGACTGTATAGATGAACAGCCATAATGCCTGAAGGAAACATCATTGGAAGATTAGCAATAAAAAAGACATAGGGAGTTAAACTCCTCGAGAGCAATACTCTGCAGACAGGAGTGACACCTGTCAAAATCAGTTATGAAGAGAATTTAAAGAAAAACCCCTAAGAACATGAAGAGCTCTGCTCTAAAAAGATGATATAATTCATCAAAAATAAAATTCCATCTTAAAACCTCCAAGATCCATGAAATAGCATCTTAAGAGTTCCTTTATATGATTTGGAAGGAGCAAAGCTCCATTAATGAATTAAGAAAATACAAGGAAAATCTTTTAGAGAGCAGAGCTCTATTAATGGAACCCTAATAGGGGTCTCCTTAGTTCTTTTTAGACCCTTTTAGAGAAAAGCTTTGCTAAGTGAAATCCTAAATGGGTCTTCTTTAGATCAGGGATCTATTGAGAGCAAGGCTCTTAAAATTGATTTAATTTAATCCAAATTAATTTTTACCTAAAATTCTCTAGAGTTTGAACTTTTAAAAGTGCTGAAACGAAAGAGCAGGGCTCTGAATAAAAATGCTTATGAAGAGATGAAATCATCTAAAGGATCAAAGGTCCTATTTATAGGCATTGAGAACCCTTTCAACTTCCAAAAGTTGCCGCAACGATTGGAATTCTGCCACCGCTGAGCTCACGTTTGGGGCCACGTAAGCACAACGGTGGGGGGCATTTGTTTACCCCAATCAGAGCAAAGCTCTGTTCAAATTCCAAGGCGGGAAACGAAGCAACGCTTCTGTTTCCCCAATCAGAGCAAAACTCTACTTTGAAAATTAAAGTGAAAATTAAAGTTAAAATAAATGAAGCAACGCTTCAGATCTCCTGCGCTGCGCGCATAGCGCCACGTGTCAAAATCAGACACTCCAGTGCAGGGAGCGCAGCGCCCAAGGCAGTGCACCCAATCAGAGCAAGGCTCTATTTAAAATGAAAATAAAGGAAGCAACGCTTCAGCTGAGTTGCGCTCTACGCTGCGCGACATGTGGCAGCGCAGTTGCGCTGCGCTGCGTGACACGTGGCAGCGCAGTTGCTCTGCGCTGCGCGACACGTGGCAGCGCAGTTGCGCTGCGCTCTGCGCTGCTCGACACGTGTCAAGCGCAGGTGTGCTTGCGCCAAACAAAAAAATTCTGAAAGATCTTTCTGATCTTATTAAAACAATAAGATTCTCTCCTGTAAAACAGGAGCCCTTGGATCAAAGATCCAACGGTAGGGAAAAATCCCTAAATCACTCAGAGAAAGATCTCTTCAACTAATTTAACAAATCAAATGGCACTATAAAAAGCCCCCTAGACTCCAAGTCTAAAGGATATCAGCACACAGAGAATTCACAGAGCTCTTCTAAGAACTTTGAGAAGAATTCAGAAAGAAAGAAAGAAAATGTAAAACCTTTAGAAAAAGAAGAATTTTCTTCTGAAAAGATCAATGATCTAAGAACAAGATCAAAGATCTTCAATAAAAAATGATATATTAATGAAAAGAAGTAATTTACTTCTTTATCAGATCATTTGATCTACATAAAAGCATTGCCTTTTGATGAACCATTGGTTCTGGAATCTTAGAAGATTCTCTTCTTTGATCCAAAATCGGATCAAGATATTGAACAGTGCCCTGCACTTAAAATTTTTTTTACTGTTGCGCTTCTAGGTTGGCGCAAGCCACCAGAAAGCGCCACGTGTCAGCCCCAGAACGAACTGCGCTATGCGCTTCTAAAACAGAGAACTGCTCTCATGAATTGGCGCATTGCACCAGAGCGCGCCACGTGTCAGCAGCGCACTGCGCTTGCGCTCACCAGAGCGTGACACGTGTCACCTCCGCATGGACTTGCGCCTTGCGCTCCTCAATTGGCGCAAAGCGCCTGACAAGCCACGTGGCGCTTTGTCAGACTAATTAATGCAGCGCATTATTAAAGGGCAGAGCCCCAATTAAGAGACCCAATGGACCAAAACAAATGCTCTGCATTATAAAAAAGGGGACAGAGCCCAATTTAAAAAGCCTAACAGGCCAGAATAAAATGCAGTGCAGGGGTAGAGTCCTAATAAAGGCCTAATAGGCCAAATGCAAATAAAATGTTGAACATTCTCAACTGGACTTAGCCCAATTCTGGCCGTAAGTCCTCAAATTAAATTGACCGAGCATGACTGCTCCCTTAAATCAATTTACATCCGGTTCAAGGGTACATCTCCGAACTCCTCTGACACTTGTCGTTGTAATCCTTCAACGTCGTCAGAGAGGTGACGGGTCCCGACAACCACACATCGATACGGACTGTGGGGTCCTTAAACTCATGGACTTAAGCGTCTTTAAACCAACAATACGGACTGTGGTGTCTTTAAACTCATAGACTTAAGCGTCCTTAAACCAACAATACAGACTGTGGGGTCCTTAAACTCATGGACTTAAGCGTCCTTAAACCAAAAATACGGACTGTGGGGTCCTTAAACTCATGGACTAATGCGTCCTTAAACTAATATCCATCCCCAAAACGGGAATGTTGGACCACCATGTCCCTAAACTGGTAGTGGACCACCATATTCCTAAACTGGAACAATAGAGCCCCCAAATGCTCTTTTGTCGGATCTAAACGATCCCGTTTAAGTTGATCTTAGCCTCAAATATGGCTAACATATCCTTAAACCTTCAAACAGACTTTAGTCCCAAATTAGACTATAGACTCCCCAATCGACTTTTGTTCAAGGGTACATCTCTGAATTCCTCTGACACCTGTCGTTGTAATCCTTCAACGATGTCAGAGAGGTGACGGGTCCCGATGGCCATACATGCATTGGACCACCATGTCCCTAAACTGGAACGATAGAGCCTCCAAATGCTCTTTTGTCGGATCTAAACGATCCTCTTAAGTTGATATTAGTCTCAAATAGGACTAACGTATCCTTAACGAACGTTTAAGTTGATCTTAGCCTCAGTATGGCTAACGTATCCTTAAACTAAAACCCCAAACCCAAATCTAAGTAAATACGGATTTGGACTAATCCACGTCTTACGGGCGACGGCATAACTTAGTCTCCGTATACATCCACGGGCATCCACAAACAAAACAAACACCCACGACACGAAGTGAAATTCTGGAGAAGGAGAAAGTTGTTATCGCGATGCGGTAGCGTAATTAACTGCAGGGGCTTGCGCCCGTAGGGAAGAGCGTCCCCACAATCAAAAACCCTTCGAACGAAGGGGAGTCTGACGAAGTCTGCTATATCGGCCGCATCTTTCTAAACCTCCGATACACGGTGCCATAAATCAACTTGGCATCTTCGGAGAGGTGGACGGATAAAACCAAATAGCATCTGCCCCGAATCTCAGGCAAGACGTCCATGACTTGGCCGCCGTTCGGAGGGGAACACTCGTTTTCCCAGAGGTGTAGCCCCATAGACACCTTTCTAGACACCTAATGTGTTAGCTAATTGTAAAGTGCAAAACTCTTCTGGGAGCAACTCTTACTCACAGTGGGATCGGGATCCAACCATCATATGGAAGGTATGCAATCTCATTACAAATTTCAACTCTTGAAATTCCCGATATGGTTTTTACCCCTAGCACTCATGACCTTAGCTATGGTCAACAAATCACAAGCACTAGTCAAATTCTACCCGTCATTTCGTGATTAATTAAACCCATTCTTATAACCCTTGGCTAAGGTCAACAAAGTCACATGCCTGTCCTAATTAATCGCATCATATGCTGTGTAGGAAGACATCACTTAGCTACCGTACACTACGCCTTGGCTAAGGTCAACAAACGTAGCACGAATACTAAGTACTCTACTTTCTAAAATGACGGAGGGTTGCGGATGGTTTTTAAGAAAACTTTTAACGCTTTGAACTTGATATCGTCGTAGAATTAAATGGTTTTCAAAAGAAGTGGCTTAAGCTCCGCAATTTTGAAATGTAGCTTTTTCGTAAAAAGCTGAGTGGGTTTCAAATTCGATTCTACAATATCTTTTTAGGTTTATTTTCCTTTACATTAATCATATTAATGTAGTCCCATCATTTAAGTCCTTAAACTATCACAGAAAAGAAACGAAAATAAAACGTACGCTTATACCATTCGTATTCGCCACAATGTCCCGTTATGTACTGTTAGATTACTTAACTAACAGCATAGCGGGGCGGGACTAGCGTGGATGTAAAACATAAGCAACGCTTATTATATATCATATATATAATAATACCATTCGTCTCATCATATAAAGTGATCACATCATAGAATATCAACAGCAGAAACACATAAATGAATATATATAGGATATTCTAGGAATTCCGTATTTTGTATTTAACCAACGATAGAAAATACGAGTTCCACGGTCGTGATGAATAGCCAATCCCACACCCTAGACCCCTACGAGAGTGGCAAGTGACCCTATAAATTCTAGAGTTAGGAGACCCAGTCTCGACTCCTCGAGATGGCCTCCCACTGGACTCTAGAACCCGGTCACTTGTGCTCCCCACCTTGGGTCTATCCTAATGCGGAAAAGTAAATAATATACATCAACGGTAATATCATCCGCAACCCGGATGTGCCCCAATAAAAGAATATTAAATACAATGAATTTTACATGAATGAAAAAGAAAACTCTCATCTCACATAAAACCCCCGGCCATTCAATCACGACAATCCTATACTGTTAGTGTATATGCCCTAGGGGCCATTATTGTATCATACTAGTTTGTATATTACTTAATAGAAGCTTGGGATATTCACAGTTGTATTGACAGTCTTGCTAAAAATGGTAGTATGCTACTTGGTTTGTGTCTACTTTAATATGTGCATATGTTTCTTGTAACGTATCGCTTAGACATATTAGTAGGGCCCTTAGGATCTTTGCTTGATTACCAGCGTTGTGATGGCAGTCACACTAGTGGGGGCTGGGTAGTCTATAAGCAACATCCTATACAGGTCCCTAGTCGTAGGATTATCGAGACAGGGCATCGATACTCCGGAGTAGACTAGTGTGTACGCTTCTCATCCCAGTTAGGGAGATGGTCTGTCCCACAGTCATCAGTACGTCGTACTGGAGATAGTATACAGGTGCTCGTTGGGTTACGGGTACACCGGACAGGACTCTCAGGGAACTGTTGGTTGGTATTATACCCGTCGTCAGTTAACAGTTCCCAGGTGACATGAGTACAGCATAGTTCGCAGACTTGACACTGCTACTTCGCCTCGAGTGTCCCACTGTTCTTAGATTGCTACCCTACCACGGCTCAAAAGAGTCGTGCAAACAGGTAGCAGTTGGGTGCCGTCCCGAGCACTTGGAGGCAGTGGCGGTTAGACAGGATTCGTCTCTCCCGGTATTGGGGGTTGATATCGCGCTGTGTCAGAGAGCCATTACGCAAAGTCCCTGGCCAGGGCAAGCGAGATTTACTGGTAGGTTCCAGTAGTTTCTCAAGGTGTAATGGGCTACGCTCCGACACGACTTATACCGCTATTAGGGGACTGACGCTTGCCGCCCCCTAGGCCCGATATGCGATAGTATTAGACGAACAGACCGGACTGTACGGAGATTGTCACATTAGGCTCAGTAGGAGTTCGGATGGGTTTCCTCATCGGCCTTCTTATCGACATCTACCTGGGGACCATTACGTACAGCTAGTGTCGCTTGCGGTTTGTGGTTAAACCTACTGCCAACGTAGTGTCGAGTCTTTAGAGTCCCACACAGAGAGTTTCCCTGCTCCAGGCGAAACGATATAGAGGTCGTATGGTTTTACGACAGGGTTCGAACGCATACGTGTTTTTACGCACGTACGATGTTCGGACAGTTTTTACTAGTCGGCTTTGGTTTAAGCCAGATTCTAGTATCAGATTATTGGATTTATACAGTCTAAAGTTTTTCCGTGTTTTCACGGATAGGAGGGGCGTTCTCGTAATTTGTCGAGAAGCTTCTAGAAGGATGATGACTTGGAGGGTAAGGTGGCATTAGCAATTAATGATCTAGTGACTTATTTAGATGAATCATTCAAGTGAGTTAATGAAGCATTTATTGCTTAATAACTCACTTGATGATTCATTGCATATATTTAATGAAGCATGATGATAATGCATTTGATTTATTCATTTGATATTTTCTTATGCTTCATAAGATATTAGAAGTGAGAAGCTTTTTCATTCATTACTTATTCTCACCTTCTCTCTCCTCAAGCTCTCTCTCTTCAAACCCTAACCCTAACCTCTCATGTGTTGAGATCAAGGGTTAGCTAAACTAATACATCCATAATCCAACTCTATATCACCTAGGTTGCTTAGATTAGCACTTTGAGTAACCTAGTTACCTCAAGTTAGAGGTCAAGCTTGGAGTAGGAGCTCTCGGGTGGACCGTCTTTGACTCGAGGAGACCGTTGAGGTGCCGACGTTCCAAAGAGCCTACGAGGAGTGGAGGACAGCGATGAAGACCCGAAGGACAAGTAACGTGAGGTATAACTTCGAATCCGAGTAGTTAAACCTTTCGTAGTTTGCTAGTAACGGTTTAGACACGATTCATGCGCTCAAGTCCGTGTTACGAAGCTTTGATAATCGTTTTTCATATATTCCGCCTCCCCGCAAGTTCGTGGGGTGTGTGACATGGACTTACATATACATCA
The DNA here is from genome assembly GCA_030015575.1 of Agapanthus africanus. Lineage (NCBI taxonomy): Eukaryota > Viridiplantae > Streptophyta > Magnoliopsida > Asparagales > Amaryllidaceae > Agapanthus > Agapanthus africanus. The sequence continues at coordinate 355,330,770 of CM057351.1, forward strand.
TATCACAGCAACACATAATATCACATGTTATCAACGTAAGCAAGTATGCGTATCCCAATTGCCTTTGATATATAGCAACGAAACCGGCGATACACCACATACTACATTTACGGTCGCAGAAAAAGAGAGTGAAAAAGCTACAATAGTTGGAATTCGCAACAACCATAGACATCATATGCCTAACAATTATAAACCCCATATTTTAGCCTCGATATCGAAAACACTTTTCAATATCAAGTCGGGCAATTCAACAAGATTCCAAACATCCTGGTCGAATCCTCGTCGGAAACTTTAGTAGACGGACGCACCCCCCGATACCGCCGACGAAGTGTACTTAGGAGGAAGACCGCGACCGCGAGCACCCGGATGGATGCTTTTGGCAACGGGGTTCTCCTACAGTCACTTGGTCGGGGCTATGGGGCGTGGCTATCTATTAATGTTATCCGGTGAGTATCCGCGTACATAATGTGATTGCGACGGAGTTTTGATCCATAACAAAATTCCGTGGCAACCGATGAATTGAGACTAAATTGCTAGATTTATAAAATACTAATCAGTTTTCACAAATCCGATTATTGTGGATTCCAAATATTGTAACATAATTACAGAAAACTAGACGACGTTAAATAATTCGATTGAATCAACGAATTCCCAAAATTCCCAGAGAGCTCAACACTTGAGCTGTGTTAGAAATATCCAGAGATATACCCCAGTACCATGGATCAGCAGCTGAAGGGCTGTCCCTTGCCTCCATAGTGGCGCCGCGGAACCGCCGCCAAAACCATGTTTTGGCCGTGGTTCCGCGGTCACTAAAGCGAGTTAGGGACTCGTTCTTCAGGTGGGTCCATAATATAACCTGCATGATTTTCTGAGAATTTCTAACATGAAAAAATCCAAACTTTTTGAAAATTTCCAGAGAGCGGGTAACAATGGTTATTCGGAGTTCGTTTCGAACTTTTAATTTCGTCTAGACTACACCTAATGATCTAGCTTGTCTCTGATACCACTGTAGGGTTTACCTTGTGTAGGGTGTTTTTCGTCACCCCATTGAGATGGGAATACGCGCGCGTTTGTCAGGTGCATTACAGATTCTCCCTGCCTAGGGTAGGCTGGGGTTTATTGATTGTGGAGATCCGAATCTCCGGCAGCCGCGGACTAAGCTGCCATTAATTACCCCTCGCCTTTGGAGCGAGGGAACCTCTGATTGACGAGTTAAACTGATCATGCGAACTCAACGTGCAGTGTTGTGTTTTGAAGGGGTTTTGGATATATCGGGGGCCCCGCAGAGTTTTTACGGGGGTCCCGCTACCCGGATAGCGGGCTGGGGGTTAAGGGGGCTAGCAGCCCCCTTGCGGGGTGCGGGGCAGCTCCCCGGCACAAATTTTTTTAAGAGGGATGGTGTTGTAGAGTATGTGTGTGTGTGTGTGTGTATGTATATTATATATATATATATATATAGAGAGAGAGAGAGAGGGAAAGGGCATCCAAAGGATGCGTAGGGGGGCCAGCGCTTCGCGTGTCTAACACGCGAGCGCTGGGCACTTAGGCGCTGGCGCGCCACGTGCCCGGCACGTGGGCGTTGGGCACTCGAGCGCTAGCGCGCCACGTGCCCGGCACGTGGGCGTTGGGCGCTCGAGTGCTAGCGCACCACGTGCCCAGCATATGGGCGATGGGCGCTTGAGCGCACCACGTGCCTGGCACGTGAGCGTCGGCGAGAAAAATGGGCTTTTAGTCCCAGAAATAGGATTTAAAATCCCAAAAGAGCATTTAGAGTGGAGTTAAACTCCTAAGATGTTTTGGAGTTGATGAAAGGGGTTCTTCTTCGGAGCCCTGGATCTTCCCCAAAATGAGGTTTTCGGAGATGGGCCTCCTTCTTCCTCCTCTGTTGGCCGGATCTTGAAGATCAAGAGATGTGAGATTTTAAAAATCTCTTCTTTTTGAGATCTGATGGGAGATCTAAGCTCCCCTTTGTGGGTTTAATGGTGAAAAACTATTTAGTTTTGGAAAAGAAAGAGTAAAACTCTTGATTTAATTCAAAAGAAAGAAGAAGGTTTAGAACCTTCAGAAAGGGGAAAGAGGCACAAACCCTAAATTTTGAGGGGAATGAAAAGTATATTCTTTATTCATCATCATGTTGCCTTATATAGGCTTACATATTTACATATAGCCCCTTGGGCTTTATAAAATGGCATTTTGCCCATCCCATGGCTCATGTGCCATTTCATTTTGCACATAAGCCATGGGCTTACAAAAAATTGGTTTTATGCCCATTTTGCATAAAAAAATTACATTAAAATTATTTATTACATGATTTTTATTTTGGCATGGAGGAGGGCCGGCCGCTTCATGTTCGGACTCGACCTGTGCATGGGCCCACTTGATCTGGGCTTAGGCCCACTTGGCTTGGGGTTGACCTTGACTTTGACTTGGTCAACCGGGGTGCAATTTTCAACCCCAACAAAGTGCCCCCCATCAATAAATGCACACCATATGTGGGTTGTGTGCATGAAATTGATGGATCTTCTTTCGCGTGGAGGTGACTTGCTTTGGTTCCCACTTTTTGGGATGCACTGCCCTTTTTACGACATGGACGGTCGACGTTTGCTTCTCCGAGGCGGAGTGTCCGTGGTAGACGTTTCCCTGGCCCGGAGCGATTTGGTTCCCGCTTTGTAGGAAGCATCCACTGCCCTTTTTTCGACATGGACGGTCGACGCTCTAATCCGGAGCGATTTGGTTCCCGATTTGTGGGAAGCCTGCACTGCCCTTTTTGCGACATGGACGGTCGACGCTCTGATCCGGAGCAATTTGGTTCCCGATTTGTGGGAAGCCTACACTGTCCTTTTTGCGACATGGACGATCGACGCTCTGATCCGGAGGGATTTGGTTTCCCGATTTGTGGGAGCCTGCACTGCCCTTTTTGCGACATGGACGGTCGACGCTCTGATCTGGAGCGATTTGGTTCCCGATTTGTGGGAAGCCTGCACTGCCCTTTTTGCGACATGCACGGTCGACGTTTGACACCTCTCCGAGGCGGAGTGTCCGTGGTAGACGTTTCCCTGGCCCGGAGTGATCTGGTTCCTGCTTTGTAGGAAGCCTGCACTGCCCTTTTTGCGACATGGACGGTCGACGCTTTGATCCAGAGCGATTTGGTTCCCGATTTGTGGGAATCCTGCACTTCCATTTTTGCGACATAGACGGTCGACGCTCTGACCTGGAGCGATTTGGTTCCCGATTTGTGGGAAGCCTGCACTGCTCTTTTTGTGACATGGACGGTCGACGCTTGACGCGTCTCCAAAACAGAGTGTCCGTGGTAGACGTTTCCCTGGCCCGGAGTGATCGGGTTCCCGATTTGTGGGAAGCCCGCGCTGCCCTTTTTACGACATGGACGGTCGACGCTTAACGCGTCTCCGAGATGGAGTATCCGTGGTAGACGTTTCTCTGGCCCGGAGTGATCTGGTTCCCGCTTTGTTGGAAGGCTGCACTGCCCTTTTTACGACATGGACGGTCGACGCTTGACGCGTCTCTGAGACGGAGTGTCTATGGTAGACGTTTCCCTGGCCCGGAGTGATCCGGTTCCTGCTTTGTAGGAAGCCTGTACTGCCCTTTTTACGACATGGACGGTCGACGCTATGATCCGGAGCGATTTGGTTCCCAATTTGTGGGAAGCCTGCACTGCCCTTTTTGCGACATGGACGGTCGACGCTTGACGCGTCTCCGAGACAGAGTGTCCATGGTAGACTTTTCCCTGGCCCAGAGTGATCTAGTTACTGCTTTGTAGGAAGCCTGCACTGCCCTTTTTGCGACATGGACTGTCGACGCTCTGATCCGGAGCGATTTGGTTCCCGCTTTGTGGGAAGCCTGCACTGCCCTTTTTGCGACATGGACGGTCGATGCTCTGTTCGGAGCGATTTGGTTCCCGCTTTGTAGGAAGCCTGCACTGCCCTTTTTGCGATATGGACGGTCGACGCTCTATTTGACTTGCTCTGCTTCCTGCAGTGTCAGGGGTGAACTTGACTTGCTCCGCTTCTTGCGGTGTCGAGATTGGATTTTGACTTGCTCCGCTTTCTGCGGTGTCGGAGTTGAAGTTGACTTGTTGATTGTGATTTGGGTTGACATCAGCATCGCTACACTGGAATATGATACCAGGAGCGAATCATCATCTATCTTTGAGAGGATTTTGGGATTTTGGTTTTTGTTTGGCATCTGCATTGCTGCACTGGAATATTGCCAGGAGCAACTCATCATTTGCCCCGGGAGGATTTGGGAATTGGTTTTTGCTTGGCATCAGTATCGCTACACTGGAATTGGTACCAGGAGCGAATCATCATTTGCGCTTGCTTATTAGAAAGCGATGGCTTGGGAGACAGGTTTTAGGTCCCTATCACCTAAGACTTTTCAATTTTGTGAGCCGTAAGGGTCTCACAAGCATTTTCTCCCTACGGGTCGTGAGGATCCCGTAGGTGTATTTTCTCCTTAGGAGTCGTGGGGACTCCTAAACGTGTTGCTCCTTTGTGAGTCGTAAGGATCTCACGCGGGAATTTTCTTCTTAAAGTCGAGAGGACTTCGCGAGTGCATTTCATCTCTTTTTTTACGAGTTTGTGCCCTTTCGGGTTTTCACAAACTCGCCGGCAGTCCTGCTGTTTTTACTCACGGAGCTCTTTCGGGTTTTCATCCGTGCTCATTTTGTTTGTGGACATACCATTTATTTTATTTTATTTTATTTTAATTTTTGGTGGGACTTTGAATGTGGTCTCACCGGTAGGACTTGGGCGAGATTGGGATCGTTTTACGCCCGTGGATTGTATACGGTTTTGCAGGATGTATGATCCAGACCGTAGGGCCGGAAAAATTTTTGGGACTTTGTTGGCGCCTGCATCGCTGCACTGGAATATGGCACCAGGAGCGACTCATCATTCGCCGTTGGGGTATGGGATTTGGAATTTGGTTGGCGTCTGCATCGCTGCACTGGAATATGGTACCAGAAGCGACTCATCATTCGCCGTTGGGGTATAGGATTTGGAATTTGGTTGGCGTCTGCATCGCTGCACTGGAATATGGTACCAGGAGCGACTCATCATTCGCCGTTTGGGATTTGAGTTTGGAATTTGGTTGGTGTCTGCATCGCTGCACTGGAATATGGTATCAGGAGTGACTCATCATTCGCTGTGCCTATTGGTAAGCGATGACTTAGGAGACAGATTTAGATCCCTATCACCTAAGACTTTCAAATTTATGGGCCGTAAGGGTCCCATAAAAGCATTTTCTCCCTACGAGTCGTAAGGATCCCGTAGGTGCATTTTCTCCTTAGGAGTCGTGAGGACCCCCAAGTGTGTTTTTCCTTTGTGAGTCGTAAGGATCTCACGCGGGGATTTTCTCCTTACATATCGTGAGTATACATGAGTGGGTCTTCCCAATGGAGCATAGTTCCAAGGGCGGAGACCGGCCGCTGGACGGGTGACTTCGATGGGGCATGGGTATGCTGAGAAATATTTGAGCCCGTGGATTGCATACGGCAGTCAATTTGGGGACTAACCGTAGGGCCGGGAGAATTTTGAGAAATTGGATTTTGGTTGGCGTCTGCATCGCTGCACTGGAATATGGTACCCGGAGCGACTCATCATTCGTCGTTTGTTGTTTTTTTTTGTTTTTTTTACCGTGATTGCTCTATCATTTTAGCTTTTCCTATCGCGAAGGTCGCGGTTGCCCTATCATTTCGACTATTTATTCACGGTTGCCCCATCATTTCGGCTTTATTTTCATTTTTATATTTACTCGCTGATTTTTATTGCGAGTTGCCCCATCATTTCGGCTTTTTTATTATTATTATATATATATATATATTTTACTTACACTTCTTTTTTTTTATTTACACATTTTTTATTTACACACATTTTTTTTTGCATTCTCAGTTTAACGACTTAGAGGTCGATTATTCCCAGTTTAATGACATGGCGGTCAGCGGTTCCCAGTTTAAAGACTTAGAGATCTATCATTCCCAGTTTAACGACGTGGTGGTCAGCTGGTGTTCCCAGTTTAACGACATGGTGGTCCTCTTTGCTTATCCCAGCTCCTTGAATTTTAATCTTGGCGGAGCTGTGTTGATGACCGTAGCTCTGTGGCTTGCCGATACATCCGAGGACTGTGAGGTTTTTCCAAGCTTGTATTGGTCCTCTGCCCAATCTTTGAAAACACAGCAGTCTTCAATGGTATGACTCACCACCCTATGGTATGGGCAGTATATGAGATTGCCGGTCATATTCATTTCATGTGGCCTCTTCGGAATAGGCAATTGCAGACCGTTGTTCAAGGCTTTCTCGAATATATTGCGGACCTCATCCCTCCTGAAGGAGTACACCTTCTTCTTTCTCTCCATTAGAGTAGATGCCCTTACTGATGCTGGTCCTTGAGGCCGATCAGTCTTTGGTTCGCCCTTTTCAGATAATGGCACATGTCTGGGAGGATTAGGTTCCCGAAAGGCTTCGGTCTCCATTTGTATGAAATCGGCGGTCGTAACTTGACTGTTTGCTAACATGTCTTAAGACAGTTCTATTTCTCCCGTCTTGTATTGCCTTTCGACCCAATGTTTGAAGACGAAGCAGTCCTCAATGGCATGACCTATCACTCTGTGATAGAGACCCAATATTTTACGGATTTTGTCCCTTCTGAAGGAATAGACCTTATCCAGTTTCTCTTTCAGAGGAGATTCCCCTTCGGTGCATGTATCGGAGGGACCGGAGGCTGACCGCGGCCGTTTTTCGCGAAGGCGCTCCGCTCTTAGGTTGAAGGGGGTATCAGTTGGCTACCTCCGGGTATCAATCCCTGACTCATGAACCAAAATTTGATTCTGCTGTAATTGCAATCGGGCGACTTGGGTCGCGAGATCTGCCGCAACGTTTGCCAATCCGTCGACCTTAGACTGTACCTTAGCTAACTTCTCATCCCTGTCCTGAAGCTGCCTCTGAAGCCATCGGAATAATGCTTGTTCTGTAGTTCCGGTTATGACAACCGGGTCATCCTTATTGCCTGAGCTCAGTTCCGCAGGTACCCTGGGCTCTTTTGGCTTATCGGCCTGAGCGAGCTCTTCATCATTTAGACCGAGTGGACGTTGGGCAGCGTCCGCCATATCATCACCATGGCTGTGAATCATGGGAGGGTTTGTTTCTTCATGTCCGACCATGTAGACAGTGTGGACCACATATCCAGCCGTATCTTTATCTTTGGCGGGGTAACCCCATTCTCAGAGCCTCATGAAGCTCAGCCTAGTATGAGCCCTAGCCCTTTTATTGGCTCTGTATCTGAGCCTTTTTTGCCTTAGCTTCTCGACTTTGAAGGCTTGGCGGGCCTCCATTTTCTGGGAATCCACCTTGAGTTAATTGATGGGGAGCTTAGAAAAGATACCCGATCGAGCAGTTGTTAAGGGCACCGCCGGAGCTTGCTCGAGACGCCTTGTTGCTTTGTTGGTGTTGATGGCCTTGCCCCCAGCTGGGGCCAAGGAGAGCCGCTCAAACACCGACTTGCATTTGAGTTGGGGTGCCTTTGAGACCACCACATTTGGCCTTTTCCCTTTTGAGACCGGCTTGTCTGTTACCGGAGCTTGAGGAGCTGGGACGGCGTTAGCTGACACGAACAGAATAGAGCCAAATGGTAGCGGCGGCTCCTCCCACTGTCGCCCGAGACTGGCCGGAAGGACCGTCCTGACGTCCATCTTCTTCGTGTAGGAGATGGGAGCCGTGCTGAGAGCAGAGTTCGTCCTTAGAGACATTTTTGCTGCGTCCGAAGATTGCAATTGAAGATTGTTAGCCCTGCACATAAAAACATGATTTTAGTACAGGCAATTGATATGCATATTAATTGAGTTCGCATGAAAGCTTAACCCAAAATATGGGAGGAAAGATAGGTCCCACCGGGCGTACCAGAATCTGTAGGGTGTTTTTCATCACACCATTGAGATGGGAATACGCGTGCGTTTTTCAGGTGCATTACAGATTTCCCATGCCTAGGGTAGGCTGGGGTTTATTGATTGTGGGGATCCGAATCTCCGGCAGCCGCGGACTAAGCTGCCGTTAATTACCCCTCGCCTTTGGAGCGAGGGAATCTCCGATTGACGGGTTAAAGTGGTCATGCGAACTCAACGTGCAGTGTTGTGTTTTGAAGCAGTTTTGGATATATCGGGGTCCCCGTAGAGTTTTTACGGGGGTTCCGCTACCCGGATAGCGGGCTAGGGGTCAAGGGGGCTAGCAGCCCCCTTGCGGGGTGCGGGGCAGCTCCTCGGCTCAAATTTTTTTAAGAGGGACGGTGTTGTAGAGTATGTGTGTGTGTGTGTGTGTGTGTATATATACATATATATATATATATATATATAAAGGGAAAGGGCATCCAAAGAATGCGTGGGAGGGTCAGCGCCTCGCGTGTCTAACACGCGAGCGCTGGGCGCTTAGGCGCACGTGGGCGCTGGGCGGTTTGAGCGAAAGGAACTCGAGCGCTAGCGCACCACGTGTCTGGCATGTGGGCGATGGGCGCTTGAGCGCTCGAGCGCTAGCGCACCACGTGCCCGGCACGTGGGCGCTTGAGCGTTCGGGCGCCGGCGAGAAAAAAAGGCTTTTAGTCCCAGAAATAGGATTTAAAATCCCAAAAGAGGATTTAGAGTGGAGTTAAACTCCTAAGATGATTTGGAGTTGATGAAAGGGGTTCTTCTTTGGAGCCCTGGATCTTCCCCAAAATGGGGTTTTCGGAGATGGGCCTCCTTCTTCATCCTCTGTTGGCCGGATCTTGAAGATCAAGAGTTGTGAGATTTTAAAAATCTCTTCTTTTTGAGATCTGATGGGAGATCTGAGCTCCCCTTTGTGGGTTTTATGGTGAAAAACTATTTAGTTTTGGAAAAGAAAGAGTAAAACTCTTGATTTAATTCAAAAGAAAGAAGAAGGTTTAGAACCTTCAGAAAGGGAGAAGATGCACAAACCCTAGATTTTGAGGAGAATGAAAAGTATATTCTTTATTCATCATCATGTTGCCTTATATAGGCTTACATATTTACATATAGCCCTCGGGCTTTACAAAATGGTATTTTGCCCATCCCATGGCTCATGTGCCATTTCTTTTTGCACATAAGCCATGGGCTAACAAAAAATTGGTTTTATGCCCATTTTGCATAAAAAAAATACATTAAAATTATTTATTGCATGATTTTTATTTTGGCATGGAGGAGGGCCGGCCGCTTCATGTTCAGACTCGACCTGTGCATGGGCCCACTTAATCTGGGCTTGGGCCCACTTGGCTTGGGGTCAACCTTGACTTTGACTTGGTCAACTGGGGTGCAATTTTCGACCCCGACACCTTGCACCTCATCATGGTTTGGGTTGCATCAAGCATGCTACAATTAAAATTTTTGGGGTGCTAAGTAAACCTACCTAGGATCAAACTAGAAATTAGGGTAGCAAAGACATAGTATCACATACTGAAAGAGAGTCTAACACTAAGAGATGAGAAAAACAACCTTTGTAGATCTCCCCTTTGTGACTCCTTAGATCAATAAGAGTTTGAACCGATCCGCTTGAATCCTTCGTTGTCCACGACGATCCACCCGGAGTTCCTTTGCTCAAGCTCCAAGCTCCACTTGATCAAGGATGAAGATGAAGCAAATACTCCACACTAGTGAGCTAGACTAAAGTAGAATGGTGACGTGGATTTTAATCTCACTCAAAAGCCTTTTCTTTTTAATTCTTTCTCTTTCTTTTCAAAACTTAGAGAGCTTTGAGGAGAGAGAGGAAAAAGGACATGGGAGCTAAACTTGACTCAAGTGAAAAAGATATGAGACATAATCTCAAGTGAGAATAATAATCCTCATGCTAAACTATAGTTTGTGCTTAATCTCAAGTCACAAAATATCTAGATATTTTGTGACTTGAGATTAAGCAAAAACCATGGGCTACAAAACCATGGTATTGATTTTGGTCAACACAAGAGAAAAGAGTTGACTAGTCAACCATGATTTTGTTTCCATTTTGCTTTTCTGAAATAAACAAAATATATAAATATATGTAACCATGTGAGTCTTGTATTGCCACCACCAATGTATCATCAACCATGACACATGTATACTTGCATGTGTGCATCCATATCAACATATATATACACTCATGCATGCATCATAAAGAAATAGGGTTTAAGTAAAAAGGCTAATGGTCATTAATATTAAATCAACAATTGATTTAATAAACTGGTCATATCACATACGACCCGACCAATAGAAAACCGCCAGATTATAATGCGGTATCATATACGCGCATTTAATCAAGCACCCGCGCATATCACCATATGCACCCCATATCGTTTCGCCTGAGCTAGGCAACCCCTTTGTGGGACTCTAAGACTCATCAATACGCCGGTAGTAGGTGATGATCATATCAAACACCCACAAGCCTCAAGCGGTCAGCTAAACGTAACGGCCACCCGGGTATTGAGCGAGCAGAAGAAAAACAAGCGAACCTGTCAAAACTCCTGTCGAGCCAACCGGTAACACTTACCATACAGTCTGGTCTCTTCGTCAGATATGCTGCATATCGAGTCTAGGGATGGTATCGTCGACCCCAATAACTCAATAAGTCATGCCGATGTATGGCCTATAACAGATCGAGAAACTAGTGATAACACTTATCAGTAAATCTCATCAGCCCTGGCTAGGGACTTGCTGATATAACCAATCGAGCACAGCGCAACATCAACCCCTAATACCGGGAGAGACGAAACCCCTCCTACCGCTCAATGCCTCCATGTGTCTCGGGACTGTACCCAAAAACCACATGTTTGCATGACTCAGTAGAGCCATGGTAGGGTAGAAATTAAAGCACAGTGGGAGAACACACAAGACTATATGACGATCTCAGGTCTACAGACTTACCTGTACCAGTGTCACCTGAGAACTGCTATCCGACGATAGATATAATACCACATAGGAGTTCTCGGCGAGTCCGTCAAGTGTACCCAGTCCCCACTGAGCACTCGTATACAATCTTGGTGTCAAACACCAATGGATATGGGATCATACATCGCCCATCACATGGGTCAAGAATCGTATACGCTAGTCTACTCTGGAATATCGATGCCCCGTCTCGATACACCCACGACTAGGGATATTTCAGGATATGCTTATAAACTATACATGTCCCACTAGTATGATCTGCATCATAATCACAGTAGCCAAGCAAATATCCTCAGGGCTTTATCAACATGTATCAAATGAATAAAAGCATGATCAAGTGAATATGTCAAGATAAAGAGTAACCAGATAGCATACTATCATGTCGAGCAAGAAAGTCTCCTGAATACACACACGCGCGCGCGCGCGCGCGCGCACACACACACATGTAAAAATACATCCACTATCAAATAATGGCCTCTAGGGCATACATATATCCAACACAGACCATATCCCCTGCTGTGATGAGAAGCGTATACACTAGTCTACTCCGGAGTATCGATGCCCCATCTCGATAATCCAACGACTAGGGACCTGTATAAGGATGTGCTTATAGACTACCCAGCCCCATGAGTGTGACTGCTATCATAACGCTGGTAGTCAAGCAAAGATCCTAAGGGCTCTACCAATATATATAAGCAATATGCTAAAAGAAACACATGCATATATTGAGATAGAATCAAACCATGTAGCATACTACTATATCGAGCAAGACTGTTATTATAACTGTGAAATATCTCAAGCATCCAATATGTAATATACAATCCAATATGATACAATAATGGCCTCTAGGGCATATATCACTAACAATCTCCTATTTGCACTAAGGCCATATATTGGCATATCGCAGACCTATCATCTCGATTAGACACTTGAACTGTGTCTGAGGGATGACCTTTATGAGTGGATCTGCAGTGTTGTACTCTGTCTCTACTCTCCGCACCTCGATTCCCGGCGACCAATGATCTCCCTGATCAGGTGGAACCGCCTTAGGATGTGTCTGAACTTCTGATGGGACCTTGGTTCTTTTGCCAAAGCTATTGCTCCGTTGTTGTCATAATACAGCGGTATTGGATCAACAATGGATGGAACCACCTGAAGCTCTGTCACGAACTTCTTGATCCAGACCGCTTCCTTCGCGGCATCACAGGCAGCAATATACTCTGCTTCTATAGTCGAGTCAGCAACGGTTTCCTATTTGGAGCTCTTCCAAATAACCGCCCCTCCATTGAGGGTAAAGACATGACCCGTCATGGACTTGAAGTCATACTTGTCACTCTGGAAGCTGAAGTCGGCTAAGGCCTCGATCTGGAGGTTTTCCCTGCCGTACACCAAGAACATCTCCTTGGTCATTCTCAGATACTTGAGAATGTTCTTCACTACTATCCATTGCTTCTTCCCCGGGTTTGACTGATATCGGGTTACAACGCTCAGGGTGTATGCTATATCTGGTCTGGTACACAACATCGCATACACTATAGAGCCTACCACAGATGCGTAGGGTATAATCGACATGTGATCCCTTTCCAAATCAGTCTTGGGAGGCATATCTTTGGAGAGGGTGATTCCGTGACAAACCGGTAGATTACCGCGCTTAAAATCTTTCATACTGAATCGTTTCAGTATGGTGTCGATGTACCTTGATTATGAGAGTCCCAACATCCGTTTAGATCTGTCACGATAGATCTGGATCCCCAGAATGTAGGAGGCATCACCCATGTCCTTCATGGAGAACCTCTGAGACAAGAATCCCTTGACTGATTGTAGCATAGGAATGTCATTTCCTATCAAGAGAATGTCATCCACGTACAGGACAAGGAATACCACACTTCTCGCTACAATTTTACTATATATGCATGGTTCATCAAGATTTTTGATAAAATCGAATTCCTTGACCGTCTCATCAAAACAGATGCTCCAACTCCGTGATACCTGCTTTAGCCCATAAATGGACTTAAGCAACTTGCACACTTTCCCGCTGCTCCCACTCTGAATGAAACTCTCTGGCTGATCCATATAAACGCACTCTTCTAAATTTCCATTTAGAAAAGCGGCCTTTCCATCCATCTGCCAGATCTCATAGTCATGGAAGGCAGCAATGGTAAGAAGGATCCGAATGGATTTGAGTATAGCCACTGGAGAAAAGGTTTCGTCATAGTCCAAACCAGGTTTTTGACGAAAACCTTTTGCAACAAGTCTAGCCTTATAGGTTTCCACCTGTCCATCTACACTAATCTTCTTTCTGAAGATCCATTTGCAGCCTACGAGTTTTACTCCTTCTGGAGCAAAGTCCAGAGTCCATACTTTGTTAGTGTACATGGACTCCATTTCGGTCCACATTGCATCTAACCATTTTACCGAGTCTCGGCTCTGAATGGCTTGCTGGAAGCTAGTTGGCTCATCATCTTCGATGATGCAATCCTCTTGATCCCCGTCTATGAGAAAACCGTAGTATCTTTCGGGCGGATGAGATAGCCAACTAGTTCTGCGGAGTGGCGCGGGAGTGTCCGGTTCTTTCGAAACATTTAGTTCTACCATGCTTTCAGTAATAGTCTGTGGTTCTGGAATTTCTTTCAGTTCTATTGCGCTCCCACTTATCTCATTTTCTAAAAACTGAGTTTCTAAGAAGTGGGCATGCCGAGAAACAAAGACCTTTTGTTCCTCTGTGTAATAGAAAAGATACCCCCTGGAGTTCTTTGGGTATCCCACAAACTTACACAATACTAAGTGTGCCTCGAGCTTGTCCGCATGCTGCTTTTTTATAAAAGCCGGACATCCCCATGTCTTAAGGTACTTAAGATAGGGTTTCTTCCCACTCCACATCTGATATGGTGTGGTAGGTACTGACTTAGTAGGAACCTTGTTCAAAAAATATGTAGCTGATTCTAGTGCATGGCCCTAGAAGGATCGCGGTAACTCAGCATTACTCATAATGAACGAACCATATCCAATAGGGTTCTGTTCCGCCTTTCTGATACACCGTTGTGATGAGGTGTGTATGGAGGAGTAAGCTGAGAGAGAATTCCATTCTCTTTTAAGTAGCCCAGGAACTCAGCACTTAAGTATTCACCACCTCGATCAGATCTCAGTGTCTTGATACTTTTGCCGGTTTGTTTAACCACTTCATTCTTGTATTCCCGGAATTTTTCAAAGGCCTCGGATTTATGTTTCATCAAGAATACATATCCGTACCTAGAGAAATCATCCGTAAAAGTAATGGAATAGGAATAACCACTTCTCGCATGTGTAGACATTGGACCACACACATCACTGTGTATGAGTCCCAAGAACTCGCTCGCTCTTTCTCCGTGTCCGGTGAACGGAGTCTTTGTTATCTTTCCTTTGAGACATGATTGACAAGTTGCATAGGAATGAAATTCGAACGGATCCAAATATCCCTCCTTATGTAACTTCGTCAATCGTGTTTCATTGATGTGACCGAGTCTACAATGTCACAAGAAAGCCTGATTTAATTCTGGAGACTTTCTTTTAAGTGTGTTCTGGACACTGAAAACTTGAGTTTGATTCAATACGTATATACCATTATCTAATGTACCTGACCCAATCAAATTTTGATTTAGGTGGATGTGTACTACATCGCTTACAAATGTAAAATCATATCCTTCTTTAGAAAGTAAATATATAGATATGATATTACAGGCTAGATTAGGTACATACAAACAATTACGTAAAATCAATATCTGCCCACTTATCAATTCTAGGTGATATTCCCCTACGGATTCAGCGTCCACGCTCATTCCGTTAGCAACTCTGAGAGTCATATCACCTGCCTTGATAACTATACGTTTCTCAAAGCCTGTAATGAATTACAGATATGAGATCCTGATCCGGTATCTAGTACCCAGGAAGTAGAGTTAAGCCAGTTTTCAATTACAAACACACTTGAAGCCGAAACCACAACATGCTTCGAATCCTGGCTTCTGGCTTTTCAAGCCCTGCAGTCCTTTTGACAATGCGCATTCCCGTGACTACAAAGACAGGCATCCTTCCCTACTACTAGCCCCGAAACTTTTGCCCTGTCTTTTCCGTCTATCTTACCGACACTGCTTATCGGCTTGGTGGAGGCCTTCTTCTTCTCTCCCTTAGCTTTCGCCTTAGATCTAGTAAAGGAAGATTCCTCAATAAGCAGAGCGGGTGTCTCTTTAGATTCTTTCAGGATGCCCTCTGAGCTCTTCAATAAATTGAGGAGACTTGGAAGTGTAACTTCCTTCTCTTGAATTTTGCAATCCAAGATAAACTGGGCGTAACTGGATGGTAGGGACTGTAGAATCAAGTCGATACATAACTCGTTCTCCAACGTGGTTCCATGGTCCGTGAGCTCTTTAATATAGCTAATCATCGTAAGAACGTGATCCCCTACAGATGACCCGACAGCCAACCTCGCTTGAAGCAATATTTTCGAGGTCTCATATCTTGCGATACGAGATTGCTCTCCATATAAAACTTTGGTATGGAGGAAGATGGAAGCTAAGTCCATCTTCTCATGCTGCCTCTGGTGTTCATTATCCATTGAGGCTAAAACGAGACACTTGGCTCTCGCACAATCCTTTTCCCATGTCAGACGGATATCCATATCTGCGACGGTAGAACTTGGACCTGGGACGGCGAGGGTTTTTGTAGTAAGGAGGTAGTCTAGCTTATCATAGGTAAGTGCTATCTGGACATACCGTAGCTAATCAATATAGTTTGGCCCAGTCAAATTATTAGCTAATAACCTATGTCTGGTTATTGTGGTCGCTGCAAATATGAGAGAGAGAAGAAACACTTAGCATGATACTCTTGCAAGTTTAGATTGGTTATTAGTTTATCCCTGCATGATGGCTCCCACTGTTTTCTCGAATCCTTCCTCAAACCATAAAAGATGAATTAGTCAGGATTAATCTCACTTTTACAATTCTTGCTTAACCGTTCGGCCAGGCTGGTGTCGGTATTTCGAGAGAGGTTTTCCAACGCTTTCGCGAAGTTCCTTAATTACATAACCTCTTTGCCCTGGAGGCGTAACCCCGCCAACACCGTTCTAGACACCTACTTGGTTTATAGCATTGATCGTTTAGTAAAAAATCTCCCGAAGAGTAGCGCATACTCACAGTAGGATCGGGATCCAAATATCATTGTGTGATAACCAAGAAGGAAGTCTACCATGATTATCACACTCTAAATAGTATGCAACACTAGCAAGTTTCAGTACCTTAGAAACTCCCGATATGGATTTTTGCCCCATGCTCTTATGACCTTGATGAAGGCCAACATATCATAAGTCACATGTCAAGTTCTATCCGTCATTATCCAGGTTAATTTGAACCCACCTGTACATACCTTTGACGAAGGCCAACATAGTAGTACGACTGTCCCAAACCAACGCATCTATCTATGCTACATATGAATACGCAGCAGCTACCAATCACTATGCCTTGGCGAAAGTCAAAATACATAGCTTGAATAATATTGAATATTCATATGAAATGACGGAAGGCTATGGATGGTTTTAGCGAAACCGTGAACGTAGTGAACTTGATATAGTCGAAGGAACCATGATAGCCTTTTAAAAGGAGTGGTTTAAGCTTCGCATTTAAAATTTCTTTTGAAGAAAACCGAGTGGTTTTGAAATTGTTCCAACGATTAAGCTTTGGTTTGTTTTATCTTGCATTAATCTTTGTTAATGCGGTCCCATCATTTACAACATATCATTGCAGCTAAAGAAACGAAAATACAACGTACGTTTATGCCATCCGCATTCGCCACTGGACCCTGTCTAACACCGTTAAGTTACTTAATTAACGTCAGAGCGAGGGCTGGACTAGCGCGGGTGCAAAACATAAATAACGTCTACTAGATATAATATATATATATATATATATATATATATGTATGTATTCATCTAACGCAATAATAGGCATTCGAGATCACAGATGAACATATTGGATATACTAGGAATTCCGCGTTTCGTTTAAACCTGTAACGAAAGACGGATTCCACGGTCGTGATGAATAGCCAAACCCCACCCCAGACCCCTATGGGTGCGGCAAACTACCCGCCAAATTCCCGAAGTGAAGCAACCTCACTCAGTAAAATGAGTAGGCCACTCGGCACTTCAAAGAACCCGGTAGTTTATGCACCCCACCTTGGGTCTATCCTAGGAGCAGAAATAGTAAAAAGAAATAATATACAATGGTGGCTACAACCTCAACCCGGATGTGCCCCGCAAAATAATATTACATCAATATTACAAATTACATGAATGAAAGAAAAGAAAACACTCTTCTCACATCCCCCGGCTATTCATCTACGACGATTCAATAAAATCCATATCCACAAACCAAACATCACAGATATGTGCAACCCCAAACTAACCGACATATAGCAATTAGCTGAAGTTTACGAACACATATATCAAACACAGAGAACCCGATTAGCTAAAATACTTAGAATTTCGATCGATAACCAAATTTGAATCTATCCTAAGTACATCACAGTACACAAAAGATCCTGGACAGAAACAAAATGTCCCAAAAATCACAACATAGAAAATAGAACAACATGAAAAAATTTGGACCGATTCGGAGTCGACTCGGCTGAGGAACGACGATAAAACGCTCTGTTTCGCCGCGGTTCCACGGTGGTTTAACTGATTCACGAGTCCAAATTTCTTGTGTATTCTAGAAAAAGCCTACACGTAATTTTAAGGTCCGTGAAAAGATTTTTGGGCTAGTTTTTAAAATCGACAGAAAGTGTGCATTCGGGTCGTGTTTTCGGGATTTTTTCGTGATCGAATTTCTAAAGACTTTGCTAACTAGCTAGTTAAGGTTTTATAGGCTCTGAAACTACTGTAAGACGATGTCGTGCACCCCGCGGTTCGCAGGGAAGCGGAATTTACAAAAAAACGATGATTTTGACTACGCAACACCGGTTATAACTCCAGGATCTTTACTAAAGCCTTAACTAGATAATCTATCTAAGAGGTTTAACTATTCAGTGAGATGGTTATACCTCCAAGATACGGTCCTTCGGGTCTTCTAGTGCTTCTCTCCAAGGCTCCTCGGTGATCGGATCGAGCTTGCTCCATTGGCCTTCTCATGTCTAAGATGATCCACCGCGAGAGAATGTGCTCTAAGTTTCAACCTCCAAATGAGGTAACTAAGGTAGATGGTTCGCTAAACCAACTAGCCTAGGAGATGTAGAGAGTCTAAAGGATTGTGTAGTCTCACTAAACCCTTGGCTCACAACACATGTGAAGGTTAGGGTTTAGCTCTAGAGGAAGAAGGAGATGGAGGAACTCAAGAGAGCAAGAGAGGAGAGCAACTCAAGAAATGAGCTCAAGAAAATAGAATGAACCATCTAGAGAAAAACAAGTGTATAGAATGGCTAAGTATATGCTCACTTATTGAGCCATGGAATATCTCACAATAGAATATATGCGACATGCCTCAATAGTGATCCTAACCAAATAAAATAATACAAGAGTCATTCCTCACACCATGCTAGCAAATTCTCCTCCATTTCCACCTCATTAATCCATTTAAGTAAATGGATAAAATCAATAATGAGGTGGCACCTTCTAGAAGCATACCTTGACAAATTACAAGAATGCCCCTCTCACCGTATATACATATCCCTATCCGTATTCAGAAAAATACGGATACTCTGAGACGATAACAATACAATAATACAATAATAGGATCCGGCTTAAACCAAAACCTACTAGTATTGTCTGCCCGATCAGCATCCATGTACAAGTACACCTACGTGATCGAAGCCCAGTCGTAAAACCATACGACGTCTACATCGATTTCCTGAAGCAGGGAAACCCTCTGCGCGGGACTCTAAAGACTCGACAGTACACTGGCAGTGGATTTAACCATAAGCCGTCAGCGGTACTAGCTGCACGTAACGGCTACCGAGGTATCTGTTGTTGGATATATGTATGCCCTAGAGGCCATTATATGTATAGTGGATGCTTGGACATGTATATATGTATATAGATGACTTTCTTGCTCGACATGATAGTATGCTATCTGGTTTACTTTATCTTGACATGTTCATTTGATCATGCATCTTATTCATTTGGTACATGTTGATAAAGCCTATAGGATATCTGCTTGACTGCTGGGACTATGATGCAAATCGTACTAGTGGGACACCCGTAGTTTATAAGCATATCTTTCAAATGTTCCTAGTCGTGGGTGTATCGAGACGGGGCATCGATATTCCAGAGTAGACTAGCGTATACCATTCTTGTTCCATATGATGGGCAATTGATGATCCCATATCCATCTGGTGTGGTGACGCCTAAGATTGTATGCGGGTGCTCAGTGGAGACTGGGTACACTGAACGGACTCACCGAGAACTCCTATGTGGTATTATATCTATCGTCGGATAGCAGTTCTTAAGTGACACCGGTACAGGTTAGTCTGTAGACCCAAGATCGTCATAGAGTCTTGTGTGTCCTCCCACTGTACTTTGATCTCCACCCTACCACGGCTCTACTGAGTCGTGCAAACAGGTGGATTTTGGGTACAGTCCCGAAGCACATGAAGGCAATGAGCGATAGGAGGGGTTTCGTCTCTCCCGGTATTGGGAGTTGATGTTGTGATATGCTCGATTGGCTATAACAGGAAGTCCCTGGCCAGGGTTACTGAGATTTACTGATAAGTGTTATCAGTAATTTCTCGATCTGTTATGAGTCATACACCAGCATGACTTATTGAGTTATTAGGGTCGACGATTCCATCCCTAGACTCGATATGCAGCATATCTGACGAAGAGACCGGACTGTACGGTAAGTGTTTCCAATTGGCTCGACAGGAGTTTTGACAGCTTCGCTGGGTTTTTTCTGATCGCTCAATACTCGGGTGGCCCTTACGTTTAGCTGACCGCTTGCGGCTTGTGGGTGTTTGATATGATCATCACCTACTGCCGATGTATTGACGAGTTTTAGAGTCCCACACAGGAGTTTCCTAGCTCAGGCGAAACGATGTGGTATGCATATGAGATATGCGCGGGGACCGGATTGAATGTGTGTATGTGATACCGTATATTAATCGGGCATTTTTCTATTGGTCGGGTCGTATGTGATATGACCGGTTTGTTAAATCAAGTGTTGATTTAACAAAGACTTTTAGCTTAATTCTTTATTAAACCCTTTTCTTTGTTGATGTATGCATGCATGTATGCACATGATGATGTGCATGGACACATACATACATTGTATCATGGTTGATGATACACTAGTGGTGGCAATGCAAGACTCACATGGGAATAAATATGCATATATATTTATTTTTGAATTAAAGAAATAGAAAATCAATTCATGGTGGATAATTATCCTTGACCTTTATCTTAACCAAAGCTCCCATCATGAGTTAACTTTCTATTGTTCTTTTTATCCAAAATAAATATCTAGATATTTGTTAACCCATGGTTAAGGATGAGGGTGGAAAATATTTATATTTTCTATTCTCATTTTTATCATTCATCATATCATTATCTTTTGAGAAAAGCTAAGCCACCATTATCTTCTTCCTCCTCCAAGCTCTCTGTAGGGTTCCTAGGCACACTCAAGAGGTTCCACAGGGCATCAACCATGCCAAACAAAAATTTTCCGGTGCCGAGAAACCCTAAACTAGATCGTTAACTAGAAGTAAAGGCGAAAAGCGAGCAAGCAAACAACTTTGCTAATAAGTGATAGGGATTACAACCTTTGTAGATCCGGTCCACCACTTCTTTAGCTCCGTGTTGACGTCCCTCCGCTGCGATCATCGGATCCCGGACTCTAGAATTGGTTTCGTCGGAGAAATGATCGGGCTAGGTCATTGACTTCGAGGCCGAAGTTGATCTACGTCGGGGAGACTCAAACTCAAGCTATTCCTTCACTCGGTCGAAAACTTTGTGAAGAGAACACCCTATACTACATGGCAAGTGGTAGAGGATGAAGAAATAGGAAATGGGTTCACTTTAGAATTGGATTTCTCACTCTTTTTCTCATGATGCCATTGGAGCTAGCAAGCTTTTTCAAGCTTGATGAAGATGAAGAAGTAGAAAAGAAATTATTATCCAAATGAAAACTTATCCAACAAATAATGGCACCATGGTTGAGTTAAGCCCTCATGCTTAACTCATGTAGAGAATTAACCAAGGCTTTAGGTTAAAGGTTAGGTTAAAGAATATCAAAAGAAATGACAAAAGAGTGGACTTTGTCAAAGCTTCTCCAAGCTTCTTCAAGCTTGAAAACTTTGACTAAGTTAAACCCTTTGTTAAATCTTAAGATGAAACAATAACCCTAATCTTTACCCTAATCTTGGTATGATTCTCTTACACACATCTTGTATGTATCATCAAACATAATACAAACATATGCACACAAATATATATCATATATACACTTATGCACAAACTAGTGAGAAAACAAATCTTAAGTGAACCAATACTAGTTAATGTAAAGTAATATATCAAATATATAATTATACATTAAATCATTAAATCAACACTTGATTTAACGATCCGGTCATATCGCATATAACCGACTAATATCAATAGTAACAACTTATCGAATCAACACTTGATCCGATAACCCGGCTATATCGCATATAACCGATCAATGTCACAAATCGCGAGAATAGAATACAGTATCACATACTGGTATTATTCTCGGTCCCGCACATATCTCATATGCGCTCCTATTTCGTTTCGCTTGAGCCAGGAAACCCCTGTGTAGGACTCTAAAGACTCGTCAATACGCCGGCAGCAGGTGATGATCATATCAAACACCCACAAGCCGCAAGCGGTCTGCTAAACGTAACGGCCACCCGGGTATTGAGCGATCATAAGATCAACGAGCAAGCCCGCTCACACTCCAGTGAATCCAACGAGTAACACTACCGTACAGTCCGGTCTGTTCGTCTGATATGTCGCATATCTCGTCTAGGGGTGGTAAACGTCAGACCCCAATAACTCGATAAGTCATGTCGATATGAGGCTCATAACGGGTCGAGAAGCTACTGGTAACACTTACCAGTAAATCCCAAAAGCAGCCTTGGCCAAGGACTTCCTGTTATAGCCAATCGAACACTGCGCAATATCAACTCCCTATATCGGGAGAGACGAAACCCCTCCTATCGCTCATTGCCTCCATGTGATTCGGGACTGTACCCAAAAGCCACCTTTTTGCACGCCTTCTTGGACGTGGTATGATGGAAATCAAAGCACAGTGGGAATCACACAAGACTCTATGACGATCTCGGGTCTACAGACTAACCTGCACCAGTGTCATCAGAGAACTGCTATCTGACGTAAGGTATAATACCTTCTAGGAGTTCTCGGCGAGTCCGTCCAGTGTACCTAGTCTCCACTGAGCACCCGTATATCATCTCTGATGTCAAACACCAATGGATATGGGATCATCCATCGCCCATCTGTATGGGTCGAGAAGGTATACGCTAGTCTACTCTGGTATATCGATGCCCCGTCTCGATACACCCACGACTAGGGACTTTGAAGGATGTACTTATGGACTACCACGTCCCCACTAGTATGATCCGCATCATAGTCCAGGTAGTCAAGTACACATCCTAAGGGCTTTACCAACATGTAACAGAGAGACAATCAGTGTACACGTTAAGGTAAAGAGTAACCAGTTAGCATACTATCATATCGAGCAAGAAAGTCATCCCTATATATGTCCAAGCATCCACTACAATATACATCCTATGTATAGTAATGGCCTCTAGGGCATACATATAACTAACACTCTCTTGAAATTTCTAAAGAGTGAGGTTGATAAAAAAAAGGTTTTGATTATAGAATACAAACCACCTCATCATTCTACACCTCTCTAGCCCACTTGTGTAGGGTGTTTGCTATATTTCTTTCAAAGATCAAGTAAAGCAAAGAGCTTTGGGCAAAGGGATTTCGGGTGGAT
The DNA here is from genome assembly GCA_030015575.1 of Agapanthus africanus. Classification (NCBI taxonomy): domain Eukaryota; kingdom Viridiplantae; phylum Streptophyta; class Magnoliopsida; order Asparagales; family Amaryllidaceae; genus Agapanthus; species Agapanthus africanus. Next base: position 355,353,681 of record CM057351.1, read on the forward strand.
CATCGTGGACGAGGAAGGCCTCTAGCGATCCATTCCATACTTTCAAAGGTCCAAGGAGTCACCAAGAGAGGTCTACAAAGGTTGTAATCTCTACACTTAGTGATAGATTCTCATTTGTATGTGATACTTGTTCAATATTACCCTAAAATTCTAGTTAAGATTCTAGTTTAGTTTATTTAGCACCTTTAAAAATTTAATTGTGGCATGTGTGATGCTTCCAAACTCTAGATTAGGTGCTAGGTAAACCAAACAATGGTATCAGAGCCAAGCTAGAGCTTTAAAGTAACCTAGACGACGTTAAAAACCTCGAACGAGCGAAATATGTAGCCAGAATCATGCTCTCTGAAATTTTTTCAAAAAGTTGGATTTTTTCACATTAAAAATACTCAGAAAAACGTGCAGGGAATTGTATAGGCCCACAGGAAGAACGAAGCCCTAACTCGACTTAACGACCGCGGAACCGCGGCCAAAATGGTCATTTTGCGGTGGTTCCGCGGCGCCGTTGGTGAGGCGTGGACTGTGCCTTCTTGTGCTGGCCCGTATGAGCTTGTAGCAGTCTCTGGTGTATTTTAATATTGCTTAAGTGTTGAGATTTCTGAGAATTATTTGGGTAATTGATCGTTCGATCGAATATTTTAGTTGCGCCTAGTTTTTGAGAATGTGATACAATAATTGGAATCTATAAATTTGTTTGTTGCGTGTAAATCTAACATTTCGGTCTCGGGTTTAATCAGAAATATTGTTGAATTATCTGACTTAATTTAAAAAGTGTTTTTATGGGAGAGATCTAAATGTGAGCTTTACATTGTTGGACATGAAATCTTTGATATGTGATATCCCGGGTTTATGATGTCTAAGGGCAGTTATGATTCCAATTGTTGTAGTTTTTCAATTTCTTTTCTGCGACCGTAAGTGTAGTATGTGGTGTATCGCCGATTTCGTTTCTATACATCAACGACAATCGGGGTACGCATACTTACTTACGTTGATGATATATGATATTATGTGTTGCTGAGATATGATGTGCAGGATTGTCGTGATGGAATAGCCGGGGGTTTTATGTGAGATGAGAGTTTTATTTTCATTCATGTATAAATCAATTGTATGTAATATTTTTTTATTTGGGGCACTTCCGGGTTGAGGATGTTATCATCATTATTGTATATTATTTTCTTTTCCGTATTAGGATAGACCCAAGGTGGGGAGCACAAGTGACCGGGTTCTAGGGTTCAGTGGGAGGCCATCTCGAGGAGTCGAGACCGGATCTCCTAAACTCTAGAATTGGTAGGGTCACTTGCCGCTCTCGTAGGGGTCTGCTTGGCTATTCATCACGACCGTGGAATCCGTATTTTCTATTGTTGGCTTAATACAAAATACGGACATCCTAGATATCCTTTTATTTTCATATGTGCTTCTGCTGTTGATATTCTGTGATGTGATTACTTAATATCTGAGACGAATGGATTATTATTATATATATGATATATAATAAACGTTGATTATGTTTTACACCCGCGCTAGTCCCGTCCCGCTATACCGTTAGTTAAGTAACCTAACGGTAAATAACGGGACACTGTGGCGAATGCGGATGGCATAAGTGTACGTTCTATTTTCGTTTCTTTTCTGTGATGGCTTAGGAACTTAAATGATGGGACTACATTAATAAGATTAATGTAAAGAAAAAGAAACCTAAAGATATTGTAGAATCAGATTTGAAACCCACTCGGCCTTTTTTTTATGAAAAATGCAAGTTTCAAAAGATGCGGAGCTTAAGCCACTCCTTTTCTAAACTGTTTTGATTTTACAACGAGATCAAGTTCAAAGCGTTAAAGGTTTTCATAAAAACCATCAGCAACCCTCCGTCATTTTAGGAAGCGGAGTACTTAGTATTCGTGCTACGTATGTTGATCATAGTCAAGGCGTAGTGTACGGTAGCTAAGTGATGTCTTCCTACAAAGCATATGATGCGATCAGTTAGGACATTCATGTGATTATGTTGATCATAGTCAAGGGTCATATAGGTGGGTCTAGTTAATCTCGAAATGACGGGTAAAACTTGACTAGTGCTTATGATATGTTGACCATAGCTAAGGTCATAAGCAACTAGGGGTAAAAACCATATCGGGAGTTTCAAGAGTTGAAATTTGCAATGAGATTGCATACCATCTATATGATAGTTGGATCCCGATCCCATTGTGAGTAAGAGTTACTCCCATGAGAGTTTTGCACTTTACAATTAGCTAAATCAAGTAGGTGTCTAGAAAGGTGTTAACGGGGTTTGACCTCTGGGAAAACGAGGTTTATTTTAATTAGGTCCATACGAAAACACGGGGAACCTCCCTCAAAGTACCGACACTGGCCTGGCTGACCGGTTAGCGAAACTGTAGAATGTAATTAATCCTGACTAGTTTTCTTTTCAGGTTTTGAAAGAAAATTTGATAAAACCAGTGGGAGACATCGATTGGATAAGATAATAACCAATCTAATTTTTTGCAAGAGTATTTCGCTGAGTGTATTCCTTTCTCTCTCCTAATGGCAGATACCGATGACGGGACTTAAGCTTCTTTTAGAGAAAAACAAACTGACAGGACCGAATTATAAAGAATGGTTTAGGAACTTAAACATTGCACTCACATATGATAAAGTATCATATATCCTCACCACCAAAGTCCCACCCGTCCCAGGACCTAAATCATCTGTTTCGGATAGGAAGATCCGAAAAACATGGGATATTGATTGTAACATGGCCAAATGCCTCGCGCTTGCTTCTATGGACAGTATCCATCAGAAGCAGCATGAGAAGATAGATGTTCAATCCATCTTTCTTTATACAAAGGAGTTGTATGAAGAGCGATCTTGGACTTTACGATACGAGGCATCTCGAAAATTGTTTCAGATGCGAATGGCCCCTGGTACATCAGTAGGAGAACATGTTCTGAAGATGATTGGTCTTATAGAAGAACTCGAGGAACTAGGATGGACCATGGATAATGAGCAATATACAGATATTGTTCTGCAGTCTCTCCCCACTGCCTTTGTTCCGTTCATAGTGAATTTCAATATGAACGATTTGGAGAAATTATTGCCTGAACTTCTCAATATGTTGAGAAGTGCAGAGAGCACGCTTAAGACAGCGAATACTCCCGCTCTACTTGCTGGGCCATCTTCCTCTTCCGTCCCAAAAGCTAAGGCCAAGAGAAAGAAGAAGAAGAAACCCATCAAACCGAAAGGTAGAGTTCAAAAGGCGAAGGGGAAAGACAAATCTGGGGCCGCGGGAAGTGGAAAAGGAGAATATTTTTACTGCCACAAGTCGGGACAATGGAAACGCAACTGTGCTATGTATCTTGCTGATCTCAGGAAGAAGAAGCATGATGATGCTTCCGCTTCAGGTGTATTTGTAACTGAAAACCGTTTTTCAATAAACTCTGCATCTTGGGTATTAGATACCGGTTCTGGTTCTCACATCTCCAATTGTATGCAGAAATTGAGAAACAGTAAAGTTTTGAAGACTGGTGACCATACTCTGCGGGTTGGAAATGGTTCCAATGTACATGATGTATCCGTAGGAGAGTATCATCTGGTGTTACCTTCAGGTTGTATTATGGTTTTGAACCCTTGTTATTATGTACTAATTATGTTATGTAATATAATATCCGTTTCTTTGTTGGATAATGAAGGATATCATTTTGTGTTGCAGAATAATGTTATGAACATCAACTTGAATCAACAGTTGATTGGGTATGGTACACTAAATAACGGTATTTACGTTCTGAACCAACACACAGTTTTCAATATACAACATACTAATAAAAGAAAGTTTTTAGATATATATGAAGCTTTTCTTTGGTATTGTAGACTTGGTCATATTAATGAAATAAGACTAAACAAGTTACATAAAGATGGATATTTGAATCCTTTTGAATATAAATCTTATGCGACTTGCCAGTCCTATATCAAAGGTAAAATGACCAAAACTCTGTTTACTAGACACGAAGAAAGAGCTGTGGAACTCTTAAGCCTCATATATAGTGATGTATGCGGACCAATGTCTACATATGCTAGAGACGGTTTTTCATACTTAATTACTTTTACTGATGATTTCTCAAGATTCGGACACGTGTTTTTATTAAAGCACAAATCCGAAGCTTTCGAGAAATTCAAAGAGTACAAACTTGAAGTAGAAAAACAAACAGGCTTGAGTATCAAGAAGCTTCGATCAGATCGAGGTGGAGAGTATTTGAGTACAGAAGTTTCAGACTTCTTGAAAGAGAATGGGATTCTCTCTCAGCTCACTCCTCTTTACACACCACAGCACAACGGTGTGTCAGAACAAAGGAATCGTACCCTATTAGATATGGTACGGTCCATGATGTATGATGCTGAGTTACCGCTTTCCTTTTGGAGACATGCATTAGAGACAATAATGTATCTGTTAAATAGGGTTCTAACCAAGACCGTGTCTACCACTCCATATGAGATATGGAGTGGAAAGAGACCATCTCTTAAAAGAGTTAGGATATGGGGTTGTACGGCTTTTGTCAAAAAGCAGAATCCAGACAAACTCGAGACACGATCGGTCATGTGTAAATTTGTGGGATATCCAAAATATTCATATGGATATCTATTCTACCACAAGGAGGAACAAAAGGTGTTTGTTTCTCAACATGCCATATTTTTAGAAAATGAGATTTTTACAAAAGGTGATGATGGCAATGCGGTAGAACTAGAAGAGGTTTTAGAGACACAAATTACTCATGACAAATTGGTTGAAACTGATATTGCAGTAGAACTTCAAGAACCTCAGCCGCTCCGGAGATCTAGTAGAACTTCTCGCCCACCAGAGAGATACTATGGGTTTCTCATTGATGGTAACAGAGAAGATTGCATCATGGATGATGATGATCCTACTAGTTTTCAGCAAGCTATCACGAGTGGTGACTCAGTGAAGTGGCTGGACGCCATGAGATCCGAAATGGAGTCCATGTACACCAACAAAGTATGGACTTTGGACGTTACACCTCCTGGGATAAAACCCGTAGGGTGAAAATGGATCTTTAAGAGAAAGATTGGTGTAGATGGACAACTAAAGACCTATAAAGCAAGGTTTGTAGCGAAAGGTTTTCGTCAAAAACTAGAATTGGACTATGATGAAATTTTCTCGCCAGTAGCAATGCTTAAATCCATTCGGATCCTACTTGCTATTGCCGCTCACTACGACTATGAAATCTGGCAGATGGATGTTAAAACTGCATTTCTAAATGGTGATTTAGAAAAATGCGTTTATATGGATCAGCCAGAGGGCTTCATTGACAGTGGGAGCAGCGGGAAAGCATGTAGGTTGCTTAAATCCATTTATGAATTAAAGCAGGACTCACGGAGCTGGAACATCTGTTTTGATGATACAATCAAAGAGTTTGATTTTATCAAAAATATAGATGAATCATGCATTTATAAGAAGATTATAGGGAGTACTGTCACATTCCTCGTATTGTACGTGGATGATATTTTCTTGATGGGAAATGATATTCCTATGCTACAATCGGTCAAATTATTCTTATCACAAAAGTTCTCCATGAAGGACCTGGGTGATGCCTCGTGCATTTTGAGCATTAGGATCTATAGAGATAGATCCAAGAGCTTATTGGGATTGACCCAATCAAAGTATATTGACACCATCCTAAAAAGATTTAGTATGGAAGATTCCAAGCGTGGTGCCTTACCCGCTTGTTATGGAATCACTCTCTCCAAGGACTTCTGTCCGAAGACTGATGAAGAGAGAGCTCGCATCAGCATTATACCCTACGCTTAAGCCGTAGGTTCTATAATGTATGCGATGTTATATACCCGTCCTGATGTAGCTTATGCACTAGCTGTAGTAAGCATATATCAATCTAACCCAGGAGAGAAACATTGGATAGCAGTGAAGAACATTCTTAAGTACTTGCGAAGGACTAAAGAACTGTTCTTGGTGTATGGTAATGGGGATCTCCAAATGGAGACCTTTACCGATTCCAGCTTCCTAAGTGATAAGGATGAAAGCAAATCTATCTCATGATTTGTATTTACCCTCAATGGAGGGGTGATTAGTTGGAAGAGTTCCAAACAGGATACCGTTGCAGACTCCACGATGGAAGCTGAGTATATTGCTGCAAATGATGCTGCCAAGGAAGCCGTCTGGATGAGGAAGTTCATCGCGGAATTAGGAGTAGTTCCAACCATTGTTGATCCAATACCATTATATTGTGATAATAATGGGGTTATGGCGTTAGCCAAAGAACCAAGGTCCCATTAGAAGTCCAGACACATCCTGAGGCGGTATCATTTGATCCGGGAGATAGTAAATCGCCATGAGATCGAGATTCGGAGAGTAGATACAAAGAATAACACCGCGGATCCATTTACCAAGGCCCTTCCACAGCCACAGCTTGTGCGACTTTTTGAGATGTTGGGTATAAGATACGCCAATAATTGACCTTAGTGCAAGTGGGATATTGTTAGATATATGTATGCCCTAGAGGCCATTATATGTATAGTGGATGCTTGGACATGTATATATGTATATAGATGACTTTCTTACTCGACATGATAGTATGCTATCTGGTTTACTTTATCTTGACATGTTCATTTGATCATGCATCTTATTCATTTGGTACATGTTGATAAAGCCCATAGGATATTTGCTTGACTGCTGGGACTATGATGCAGATCGTACTAGTGGGACACCTGTAGTTTATAAGCATATCCTTTAACTGTTCCTAGTCATAGGTGTATCGAGACGGGGCATCGATATTCCAGAGTAGACTAGCGTATACCATTCTTATCCCATTTGATGGGCGATGGATGATCCCATATCCATCTTGTGTAGTGACACCTAAGATTGTATGCGGATACTCAGTGGAGACTGGGTACACTGAACGGACTCGCCGAGAACTCTTATGTTGTATTATATCTATCGTCGGATAGCAGTTCTCAGGTGACACTGGTACAGGTTAGTCTGTAGACCCAAGATCATCATAGAGTCTTGTGTGTCCTCCCACTGTACTTTGATCTCCACCCTACCACGGCTCTATTGATTCGTGCAAACAGGTGGATTTTGGGTACAGTCCCGAGGCACATGGAGGTAATGAACGATAGGAGGGGTTTCGTCTCTCCCGGTATTGGGGGTTGATGTTGTGCTATGCTCGATTGGCTATAACAGGAAGTCCCTGGCTAGGGCTGCTGAGATTTACTGATAAGTGTTATCAGTAGTTTCTCAATCTGTTATGAGCCATACACTGGCATGACTTATTGAGTTATTAGGGTCGACGATTCCATCCCTAGACTCGATATGCAGTATATCTGATGAAGAGACCGGACTGTACGGTAAGTGTTGCCAGTTGGCTCGACGGGAGTTTTGACAGCTTCGCTGGTTTTCTTCTGATCGCTCAATACCCGGGTGGCCATTACGTTTAGCTGACTGCTTGCGGCTTGTGGGTGTTTGATATGATCATCACCTACTGCCGGCGTATTGACGAGTCTTAGAGTCCCATACAGGAGTTTCCTAGCTCAGGCGAAACGATGTGGTGTGCATATGAGATATGCGCGGGGACCCGATTAAATGCGTGTATGTGATACCGTATATTAATCGGGCGTTTTTCTATTGGTCGGGTCGTATGTGATATGACCGGTTTGTTAAATCAAGTGTTGATTTAACAAAGACTTTTAGCTTAATTCTTTATTGAACTCTTTTCTTTGTTGATGTATGCATGCATGTATGCACATGATGATGTGCATGGACACATACATACATACATTGTATCATGGTTGATGATACACTAGTGGTGGCAATGAAAGACTTACATGGGAATAAATATGCATATATATTTATTTTTGAATTAAAGAAATAGAAAATCAATTCATGGTGGATGATTATCCTTGACCTTTATCTTAACCAAAGCTCCCACCATGAGTTAACTTTCTATTGTTCTTTTTCTCCAAAATAAATATCTAGATATTTGTTAACCCATGGTTAAGGATGAGGGTGGAAAATATTTATATTTTCTTTTCTCATTTTTAGCATTCATCATATCATTATCTTTTGAGAAAAGCTAAGCCACCATTATCTTCTTCTTCCTCCAAGCTCTCTTGAAATTTCTAAAGAGTGAGGTTGATAAAAAGAAAAGGTTTTGATTATAGAATACAAACCACCTCATCATTCTACACCTCTTTAGCCCACTTGTGTAGGGTGTTTGCTATGCTTCTTTCAAAGATCAAGTAAAGCAAGGAGTTTTGGGCAAAGGGACTTCGGGTGGATCATCGTGGACGAGGAAGGCCTCTAGCGATCCGTTCCATACTCTCAAAGGTCCAAGGAGTCACCAAGGGAGGTTTACAAAGGTTGTAATCTCTATACTTAGTGATAGATTCTCATTTGTATGTGATACTTGTTCAATGTTCCCTAAAATTCTAGTTAAGATTCTAGTTTAGTTTATTTAGCACCTTTAAAAATTTAATTGTGGCATGTATGATGCTTCCAAACTCTAGATTAGGTGTTAGGTAAACCCAACATCTGTCGATAAGAAAACCGATGAGCAAACTCACCCGGATTCCTACTGAGCCTATCGGTGACAATATCCGTACAATCCGGTCCGTTCATCTGAGATACTCGCATATCCGCTTAGGGGGATGGTAAACGTCAGACCCCTAACAACGTGATAAGTCATGTCGGAAGAGAGCCCAATACACCATGAGAAACTATTGGAGTACCTTACCAGTATTTCTCGACTGCCATGGCTAGGGACTTTGTGTAATGGCTTTCCGAATACTGTGCGATATCAATCCCCAATACCGGGAGAGACGAATCCTATCTGATCGCTACTGTCTCCAAGTGCTTCGGGACTACACTCAACTACTACCTGATTGCATGACTCCTTTGAGCGTGGTAGGGAAGTAATCAAAGTGGAGCGGGAACACACTCGAGACGAACTAGCGATGGCAAGTCAACGGACTAAGCTGTACTCATGCCACTTGGGAACTGCTACCTGATGATAGGTATAATACTAACAAGCAGTTCCCGACGAGTCATTGTTCCCGCCAAAAATTTCTGCGCAAAGGAGCCCAAGGTATCAAATGACAGCGATACGCTTAAGAAAATACAAACCAGTATCTTCCGGCCTGTATTTTGATAAACTCCCGAAGGAGGAACTGTTAAATTCTGATGATATTGGAAGTATCTCGAAAAACCCTTCGATTTGATATATTATGGGCTTCATAATTCATTCGGGATCAAAAGTTATGAGCAAATGTGCTATGCGTTGTTCCCTGATTAAAAATCAGGAATTATCTCAATGAGGTATCACGTGCTCACACGTGACCAATGGTCACGTGTTGACACGTGATGGTTAAAGCAGCGGCAAAGAACAGAGCGCAGAAGAGGAGCCCATTCAGGGGGTCACGTGGGGACACGTGACCGGGGGTCACGTGCTCACACATGACCAAAGGTCACGTGTTCACACGTGATCAAAGGTCACGTGGCAACACATGACTGGCTGTAAAAGCCTTGTTGTTCAACAGAATTAAATTCTGAAAAAGATCATTTAAATCTTTCCAAATAGAATTAAAATTCTAAATTTCTCTAAATCTTTCCAAATGGAAAAGGACTATGGGGACCGTTGGATTAAAGATCCAAGGGTGATTAAATATCACCAATTTATGGAAAGATCTTAGACAAGGAAAGATTTCCCCTAAAATCTCACCGGAAATAACAAACAGAATATCTTTGGATTTAAAATCCAACGGTGAATAAAATTCACTGAATGATCTAAAGGATCATATTAATCATGAAAACAAACGAAATCTTTCAATGAAAGATTCACTAAAACAGATTGATTCTTTTCCTTCTCCTATAAATAGGAGCCAAGAGAAGAGAAAGGGGGAGAGAGAAAACTTTGGAGAGAATTCTGGGATCTTGAAATTGCAGAGAGAAAAGAAAGGAGAATTTAATTCTCAATAAAGAAAACCCTATGTGAGAAAAGAAAGGGAATCAAAACTTCAAACAGAGAATTTAATTCTCAAAATCTAAGAGTTTAACTCTTATACAAAAAAGAACTTAGTTCTTCTTCTAGTTGAAGATCTGCATAGAGCACATCTCCCCATAAGTTGAGAATTTAATTCTCATCGGGTCGAGATCCTGCCATGCAGATCCTAAACTTAGAAGGGGAATTGAGTTTTGAGAATTTAATTCTCCTAAAACAAAACTAGGGTTTAACCCTAATCAAGAATTTAATTCTTTTACATATCTGGGAATTTAATTCCTTTAAAAAGAAATCAGGGTTTTACCCTAAATAAGAATTTAATTCTTTCACAATAGGAATTTAATTCCTCCAAAATCATAATTAGGGTTTAACCCTACAGAGAATTCAATTCTTAAAAGATCTCTGTTCATGAAAAGAACAAGGGTCACGTGCCCCCACGTGACCCTTGAAAAGATCCCTGAAGAAAAGAAGCTTTGAGGCAATGCCTCACGTGCTCCCACGTGACTCCCAAAATGCAGAAAGAAAAAACAAAAGAAAAGAAGCTTTGGGCGCTCTCATGTGTCCTCACATGACCCCTCAGCAAGTGCTGTAATTATCGATGCATAAATCCCCATCACGTGCCAACACGTGATGCTCTAAAATAAAGATGAAAAGTGTTTTAACACTTATTCGCAGATTTGAGGATAAAACAAAGGAGATCTGGCTCCACATTTAGGGCACCCTCACGTGTCCCCACGTGACCCCTAACAAACCCCTTTAATATCCAATGGATGGATGCCTATCACGTGCCCGCACGTGATAGCCAGAGAGTCAAAAAGTGTTTAACACTTATTTGCATAACAAAGTAAAAGGAAATCTGGCCCCATCTTCAGATGCCTCACGTGCTCACACGTGATGGCCTGAAAGCTAAGTGTTTAACACTTATTTGCAGCCTTAAGGGTAAAATAAAGGAGTTTCGGCCCAATCTCAGGCGCCTCACGTGACCCCACGTGACCATCCCATTTTTAGTGTTTAACACTATTTTTTAAAGCGCATCACGTGGGAACACGTGATCGTCAAATACCTTCTAGTGTTAACACTATTTCAAAACCAACCTAGCCCAAAATGGCTAAGTTTTTCCTGAGGCAGGATTCCCCTTTGACTGAACTTCAAATATACCCTTGTTTTCCAAACTTGATCATTTCACATGACATTCAAAGTAAACTCCAGAGCCATGATGAATGGTCAGTGCCTAATAAAAGATAAAATGTTGTCAGAGCCCCCAAACCTCTGTTTAGCACTGCTGAATGATGAGGGGCTAAACCCAGACAAATGTCTAATGGCCCAAAGGGCCCATATTTCAAACATAATTGGACTTAGCCCAAACTGGCCATAAGTCCTCAAATCATCTTGAACTGAGCACATCTGCTCTTTCAACCAACTCATTGGTTCAAGGGTACATCTCTGAACTCCTCTGATATTTGTCGTTGTAATCCTTCAACGTCTTCAGAGAGGTGACGGGTCCCGACAACCACACATTAATACGGACTGTGGGGTCCTTAAACTCATGGACTAATGCGTCCTTAAACTAGCATTTGTCCCCAAAACGGGAACAATGGACTACCATGTCCCTAAACTGGAGATGGACCACCACGTCCCTAAACTGGCAATGGACCACCATGTCCCTAAACTGGAGATGGACCACCACGTCCTTAAACTGGCAATGGACCACCATGTCCCTAAACTGGAACAATAGAGCCCAAACGCTCTTTTGTTGGATCTAAACGATCCCGTTTAAGTTGATCTTAGCCTCAAATATGGCTAACGTATCCTTAAACCTTCAAACAGACTTTAGTTCTAAATTGGACTGTAGATTCCCCAATCAGCTTTGGTTCAAGGGTACATCTCTGAACTCCTCTGACATCTGTCGTTATAATCCTTCAACGTCGTCAGAGAGGTGACGGGTCCCGATGGCCATATATGCAATGGACCACCATGTCCCTAAACTGGAACAATAGAGCCAATTGCTCTTTTGTCGGATCTAAACGATCCCGTTAAGTTGATCTTAGTCTCAAACTAGACTAACGTATCCTTAACAAACGTTTAAGTTGATCTTAGCCTCAAATATGGCTAACGTATCCTTAAACCAAAACCCCAAACCCAAATCTAAGAAAATACGGATTTGGACTAATCCACGTCCTACGGGCGAAGACAAAAATTAGTCTCCGTATACAATCCACGGGCAACCACAAACAAAACAAACACCTACGACACGAAGTGACCATCTAGAGAAGGAGAAAGTTGTTACCGTGATGCGGTAGCGTAATTAACTGCAGGGGCTTGCGCCTGCAGGGAAGAGCGTCCCCACAATCAAAAAACCCCTCAAACGAGGGGGAATCTGACGAAGTCTGCTACATCGGCCGCATCCGTTTAAACCTCCGATACACGGTGCCATAAATCAACTTGGCATCTTCAGAGAGGTGGACGGATAGCACCAATTAGCATCTGCCCCGAATCTCAGACAAGACGTCCACGTCTTGGCTGCCGTTCGGAGGGGAACAGATTCTGGCACGCCCGGTGGGACCTTTTCCTCTTTCCACTCCACACTTCGTGTGTCGTGTTCACGAACGAATCGCGGTTTGCTATGGTTGCCTGTGGATTCGAGGTACTAAGATTTGGTGTCTTGCTCCGTGCAGAAAACAAAAGATCAATGGCTTCAAACTGCACTACCTGCAACTGCAACTCTCGCTCCGTTCTTACTGGAGGAGTGACTTATGGGCCCCAAGCGGCCTCCCTTTTCAAGATGCCAGTGGAGCAAGTAACTCAAGCTACCGCTGGACTATTCTTCGGGACCATGCTCCCGCAAGCAAGCTTCACCATTCCAGTGCCCGCACCGGAAGCGCAAAAGAAGTCGATCTTCGATCGGCTCACTGCTACAACGGCCCCTTTCAACGGGTCGTCCAATATCAAGCCGGCAGCCTCTGTCTTTACCAAGATGAACCAGAACTCCGATGGGCCCGCCAAGAAGCCCATGAACCCTGAAGTGGCCGTCCCGAGGAAGATAGCCACCTCTGCTCCTGAAGTCGTCAGGGCGGCTTCTCCTGTTAAAGAGTCGGTCTTTTCAAGGCTGACCATTCCGGCTCCTGCTCCTGCTCGAAGGTCTGTCTATGACAGATTGGACACCGCCACTCAAAAGACGTCAGTCTTCAAGAGGCTGGCACCAGCGGCGTCTCATCCAGACAGGAAGCAAGACGAAACCATCCCCATCACCGAACCAGCCCCAACAGCTCAACACGCTCAACGTCGCCACTGGCGCCGAGTAAGGAAGGCCGGGGGCAACTCCCCCTCAGGGCTAACTCCACCAGCTCCAACAGTGGGGATCGATGTTGCTGTTCCAACCGGGAACAGCTTTGAGCTGCTGAACAGGGTGCGCAGAAACTCTCCTACTGCAGTGCTGAAGAGATCTCCACCCGTGGAGAATGATACGGAAAAGAAGCTGGAGCAGCCCCCTCAACAGCTGTCCTCTAAAATTTACAAGGTCTGGCGTCAAGTCCAAAACTCCGTAATAGATCAAGACTATCTCCGCCGACAGAAAAAGATGAAGGTTCGGCAGGAGAAGAACTACTCTGTCAAGCCGGAAAAAGCAACAGCTGGATGGGTGCCCACTGCAACGGCTCCCTCAACGTCAATCACTCAAAAGAAAAGGAGGCCGCAAAAAGCCCCTGTGAACATGGCGAACCATAAAAGCACTGAATCTAAACGCCCCAAGTCTGGAGGCATGGTGGTGCACACTGTTTATATGGCTGCCGGAAAGGAGGAAAGCCGTACTTCGACGGGTCACCAACCGCTCACCCGATCCATGACAAAAGCCTAGGAGCAGCAACAGAAGCTTCAGGAAATGATGACTGCAATGGCTGCACTTACTGGGCCAAAAGAAAGCTCGGAGGCACCATCAGAACAGCGTCACGAACAAGAGACTGATTTTGATTTCTTACGCAGAGTCCTCGAAAAGAAGGACAAAGAAGCCGCAGAACAAGCGGCTAACATAAAACAAATGGCGCTCCTTTTCCAAGATATGGTAGGGATGATGTTACAGCCGGACCCTCCAGCTGATGACCCTCCAATCATTGTTGAAGACGATAGAAGGGAGACATCTAATCCTCCTCCGGCTCTTTCAGCAGCCAAGGAAGAAACCCTTTCCAAGGTCGCACTAGATGACTATATAACTCAGCAAATACGAGCTCATCAGGCGAGTGAAGCGGCTGAGCAAATTGCTAGAACCGGACGACCCTATCCAAGCTGGTATGACCAAATCAGTTACCCGCCGGGATATACGATCCCTAAGTTCCACGTATATAAAGGGACAGGGAATCCACACCAGCATGTCGCTCAATTCAGGGCCTTATGCGGCAACACTGGAGGCGATGAAAAATTGTTGCTTCGCCAATTCGTCGGCAGCTTAGCAGAAACGGCTTTCGAATGGTATTCGGAGCTACCTAACAACTCTGTTAAAACATTTGCGGAGATGGAGCTGCTGTTTACACAAAGATTCGCGAGCGCTAGTGAACGCACCCCGATAACAGCACTGATTAATGCCAGGGTAAGGCCAGGCGAGACGTGGGTTCAATACGCAACACGATGGCGGAATCTATGGTCGAAGTGCGAACAACGCATCGAAGAAGCACCTGCGGTAGGCATGTTCGTGGGCACACTTGATCCGCAAGCGACCATCTCGCAATTCATGATGTTCTTCAAGACAACTACTTTCCAGGCCTTAATTGACAAGTTGGCCCAAATGGATCAGATGGATCATAGATCATCTCCTTCAACGACGGACCCTCAGCATGAAAAGGGGAAAGGGAAAGCAACTTTCGTCGCTAATACTCAACAACAACCGAGCAACTTAAAGCCGGTTGTCCGTCAAAACAATATGCGTCCACGCCCATCCCTTGAGGAAAGATTAGGACGTCCTTACTCGTTTCCTTAGGATAAAACGAGAAGACTGTTCGAGCTGGCAGTGCGCAACAGACTCATTAATCTGCCGAATCCAAAACGTCCGTTGCAGCCAGGCAATGTCAAAGATCTCAATTATTGCTCTTACCACCAGACGGTAAGCCACCCGATCGAGGATTGCTTCGTCTTTAAGGGATGGATCGAGGATCAGTACCTACAAGGAAAGTTCGCGCTGTCTGAAAAGTGGAAAGTAAACCCACCACAGCCGCACACTCCAAAGAAGACGGACGCACCAGGGGAAACTTGCCACGTGATCTCCCACTCATTTACGGACGATGAAAAAACTCCTTGCACTGAGAAACTGGGGGCAGAGCCTGAGCCGGAATTCGTGTGGCCGTCAGACGAAATGATCGACGCTTTTCTAGATGAGATTCATCTAAAAAGTAAAGCTGATCGGGAGCGCGAGATGGCCATATTTGAAAAGGCCAAACGCCGGCGACTGGACAAAAGGGTCGAAACACTCCCACCATATCAAAGTACATCCGCCGCAAATGAAAACAAGATCAAGACAAGGAAACGATTCGCCAAAGCCATATCGATGGGGATGAGGCTGCCCTCTTTCAGAGAAAATTCTCCTGGTGGTATACATCTTGATGAAGCGGACGTACATCCTAACTTCTGCTTATATCATCAGAAGATCGCACATCCTACTGAGGACTGCAACTCCTTTAAGTGTTGGTGGCAAGGGTATGTCGCTCACAGGCAACACTTCAATAGGACAAAGCGTGAAGCTCGTAGACAGCGGAAGAATGCGACAGATGAGCATAAAAGAATTGCTGGCGATTGTCATAGGATTGATCCCGAGGGACCGCGAGTTCTCACCTTCGAGAGCGACTCCGACAAAAAAGCAGCCCTCGGCCCTCTCTTCAAGGAATCCATCTCTAAAACGAAAGAATTGAGGAGTTGCGAGAGCATTCAGCCTTGCAATTGCACGATACCCGGAAAAAATCTCGGACCCGCAAGCAACGGTTCGAACAAAAAGGATAAAGGAAAGGGAAAAACGGCCTTCGTCGCCAACACTCAACAACAGTCGAGTGGCCCTAGAACGGTTATTCGCCAAAACAACAAGCGGCAACCCCTCTATGAAAAGTTGAAACGTCCTTACTCGTTTCCCCAGGACGAAACAAGGAGGCTGTTCGAACTAGCAGTGCGCGACGGACTTATCACTCTACAGGAGCCGAAATGCCAGCTACAACTGAATGAGGTCAACAATCCTAATTACTGCCCTTACCACCAAGTATTGGGCCATCCGATCGAAAATTGCTACATCTTCAAAAACTTGGTTGAAGACCAATACCAACAGGGCAAGTTCGCGCTGTCCGAAAACTGGAAGGTGACCCCGCCACAACCACATGCTCCGAAAAAGATGGATATGCCGGGGGCATCATGCTCATTCATAGAGAAAGCCCAACGGACCACTACGTCCTAAAACTGGATAATAGACCAAAACGTCATTAAACTAACGATGGACCACTATGTCCTAAAACTGGCTGTAGACCGAAAAGTAAGTAAACTAGAGATTCGCCTCAAATACGGCGACGGTAGACCGAAACGTCATTAAACTAACGATGGACCACTATGTCCTAAAACTGGCTGTAGATCGAAAAGTCGGTAAACTAGAGATTCGCCTCAAATACGGCGACGGCGGACCACTACGTCCTAAAACTGGATATGGACCGAAACGTCCTTAAACTAACGGCGGACCGCAATGTCCTAAAACTTGCAAATGACCGAAACGTCGTTAAACTACTCCCAACCCGCAGCATCTTCAGGCTGACGAGATGAATATAAAAAAAAACAAAAAAAAAACGGTATGTCCATAAGCGAAATGGGCACGGATGAAAACCTGAAAGGGCTCCGTGAGTAAAAACAGCAGGGCTACCGGCGAGTGTTCGTGAAAACCCGGAAGGGCGCGACCTCGTTAAAAAAAAATAAAAAAACAGTATGTCCATAAGCAAAATGGGCACGGATGAAAACCCGAAAGGGCTCCGTGAGTAAAAACAGCAGGGCTACCGGCGAGTGTTTGTGGAAACCCGAAAGGGCGCAACCTCGTTAAAAGACACTTACAGGGTCCTCTCGACCTTCTAAGGAGAAACCACCCGCGTGAGATCCTTACGACTCACAGGGAAGCAACACACTTAGGGATCCTCACGATTCCTAAGGAGAAATTACACTTACGGGATACTCACGACTCGTAAGGAGAACTCGCTTATGGGACCCTCACGGCTCATAAGATTTGAAAGTCTTAAGTTACAGAGACCTGAACCTGTTCTTAAGCAACCCCCACAACCTTCGATATGGCCCTACAAGTGGCTCGGTACTGACCCTTGTATACAATCCACGGGCACGAATAAACATTTCCCTAACCAAGTCCCACCCGTAACTGGGGATATGTCCATACGGTGAACAACCCTCATAAGTCCTCTCGACTTGTAAGAAGAAAACCCTTTTGTAAGATCCTTATAACTTACAGGGGAACATACACTTAGGAATCCTTACGATTTCTAAGGAGAAAACACACCTACGAGATCCTCACGACTCGTAGGGAGAAATACCTTTGTGAGACCCTTACGGCTCATGAAGTCAAAAGCCTTAGTCGACGGGATCCTAACCCTGTTCGCTAAGCCACCTTTGTTCAACGTCGACAGTGGCAAATGATGATTCGCTCCTGGCAATATCCCAGTCGTAGCAATGCTGATGCCTAAACCGGTATCAAATTCCAAGCCCTTTCATGGCAAATGATGGTTCGCTCCTGGCAATATTCCAGTTGTAGCGATACTGATGCTGAGATTGGCGTCAGATTCCAAGATTCAACACTCGCGATAAAATAAAATAAAAATCAGCGAGGCATACATGCATACGAAATAGCCGAAATGATGGGGCAACTTGCAAATAAAAATCAGCAAGTAAAAAAATGTATGCATGCAAAATAGCCGAAATGATTGGGCAACCCGCAATAAAAAAACAGCGAGTAAAAATAAAATAAATAGCCGAAATTATTGGGCACCGCGAAAAATAGCCGAAATGATGGGGCAATCGCGACCTTCGCGATATAAAAGCTGAAATGATAGAGCATCGCGGAAAGAATAAAAAAAAATGAATGACGAAAGAATGAAACTTTTTGCCCTACAGGGGGGATCACATCGATCCCTGTATACAATCCAGGGGCACAAACAAAGAGAGAACCATACCTTCCCAACAGGCTCCACCAGAAAGCGAAGCCAAATCTCGACGGTTCATAGACAACCTCGACATTTGTCGCAATATTGCAGACACAGTGTCAACAAACGAAGGAAAGGAAGATCCCTAACTTCAGGGTCTCGACGTCAACATCGACAACTTAGAGATCACCAACGGCGTTTCTCCTCACTCCAACCAGATGCAGACGTGACGTCAACAACTGACCTCAGAGTCGCAACGAAACGCGGCCATGGCAAAGTCTTTAGTTCCAAATCTCAATAGCCACATCTACAGCCTGGAGACCAACAACGGTGTGCCTCCTCATTCCAGCAGGACACAGATGTTACACCATCAAACGGAGCCACGGCATAGTCCTTAGTTCTAAATCTCGATGGTTCACAGACAACCTAGAGACCATCTCAGCATTCGTCTCGTTACAGCAGACGAGATGTCAACGACGGCGTTCCTCCGCAGTCCAGCAGGATGCAGATGCAACGTCAACAAAAGACCCCGTGGTCGAAACAAAGCGGAGTGACGGCAAAATCCCAGCTCCACCTTAGCATTCGTCTCGATACAGCAGACGAGATGTCAACAATGAGGTTCCTTCTCAGTCCAGCAGGATGCAGATACAACGTCAACAAAAGACCTCACGGTCGAAACAAAGCGGAGCGACGGCAAAATCCCAGCTCCACCTCAGCATTCATCTCGATACAGCAGACGAGAGATCACCAACGGTGTTCCTCAGCAGTCCAGCAGGGTGTCGATGCAACGTCAACAAAAGACCTCACGGTCGAGACAAAGAGGAGCGACGGCAAAATCCCAGCTCCACCTCAGCATTCGTCTCGATACAGCAGACGAGAGATCACCAACGACGTTCCTCAGCAGTCCAACAGGATGTGGATGCAACGTCAACGAAAGACCCCGTGGTCGAAACAAAGCGGAGTGACGGCAAAATCCCAGCTCCACCTCAACATTCGTCTCGATACAGCAGACGAGATGTCAACGACGGCGTTCCTCCGCAGTCCAGCGGGATGCAGATGCAACGTCAACGAAAGACCCCGTGGTCGAAACAAAGCATAGTGACGGCAAAATCCCAGCTCCACCTCAGCATTCGTCTCAATACAGTAGACGAGATGTCAACGACGGCGTTCCTCCGCAGTCTAGCAGGATGCAGATGTAACGTCAACAAAAGACCTCACGGTCGAAACAAAGCGGAGTGACGGCAAAATCCCAGCTCCACCACAGCATTCGTCTCGATACAGCAGACGCAATGTCAACAACAGTGTCCTTCCTCCAACAGGATTCGGACATGACAAAACAAACGAAGCGAATGCCAAATTCCTAGCTTCATGGTCTTGACGGCAACTTATATAAAACCGGAAAGACCATCAGAGATCATCTCACACCAACATGGAGTGATCACCACCGCGACATTTGTCTCGATACAGCAGACGCGATGCCAGCAAACGAAGTAAAGGCCAAATTCCTAGCTTCAGGGTCTTAACGGCAAGTCATAAAAAGCCTGAAAGACAATCGGAGATCATCTCGCACCAGTGCGGAGTGATCACCATCGCGACATTCATCTCGATACAGCAGACGCAATGCAGCAAACGAAGCAAAGGCCAAATTCCTAGCTTCAGGGTCTTAACGGCAAGTCATATAAAGCCTGAAAGACAATCGGAGATCATCTCGCACAAGCGCGGAGTGGTCACCACCTCGACGTTCGTCTCGATACAGCAGACGCAACATCACCAAAAGGAGCCACGGCAAAATCCCTAGTTCCAAACCTCGACGGTTCACCAGCAACCTAGAGACAACCGCGACATTCGTCTCGATACAGAGGACGCAATGCCAGCAAACGAAGCAAAGGCCAAATTCCTAGCTTCATTGTTTTAACGGCAAGTCATATAAAGCCTGAAAGACAATCGGAGATCATCTCGCACCAGTGTGGAGTGGTCACCACCTCGATGTTCGTCTCGATACAGCAGACGCGACATCACCAAAAGGAGCCACGGCAAAATCCCTAGTTCCAAATCTCGACGGTTCACCAGCAACCTAGAGACAACCGCGACATTCGTCTCGATACAGCAGACGCGATGCCAGCAAATGAAGCAAAGGCCAAATTCCTAGCTTCAGGGTCTTAACGGCAAGTCATATAAAGTCGGAAAGACTATCGGAGATCATCCCACACCAGCGCGGAGTGGTTATGACTCATCGGGGCTCTCCAAAATGAGCCTAACCTCAAGTAAAAAGCGGCATGGCAAAATTCCTAACGCTTGCTCTTCCGACGGTCAAACTACCTAGGAGGATTGCTTGAAGACGTCTTGTTCAGCCCCCGAAGGGATCAGAGACACGACAGTCGCAAGGCTACTCGAACAGCAAGATTGCCTATCGAGGTATACATCAGCCAACGCGACGGTACGACGGCCAAAACCCTAAGTACCACAGACCCTAACGGACCTTTGTCGTAAAGAGCAGAGGTTAACTGTGACGTTAGGATATTCTTGCGAGATCTGCTCGATCCGTTTCGACTCGTGAGGAAATTGATGTCTTTGCAAGAACTTCTCGATTCGTCTCGACTCGTGAGATAAAGCCTTAGGCAGTAGGGATTAAAAAACCTGTTTCCTAAGCACTGGGACCCTGCAAGTCGGCCCAAAATGGTCTCTTGCATACTATCCACGGGTCACACTCTCCAAAGTCGAATCTCGACAAGGAGGGAAACAACCGCTTACGGGTCCTCTCGACTCGTAAGAGGGAAAACTCTCTTATAGGATCCTTACGACTTATAAGAGAAAACACACTTAGGAATCCTCACGACTCCTAAGAAGAAAATACACCTACGAGATCCTCACGACTCGTAGGGAGAAAAGTCTTTATGAGACCCTCACGGCTCGTAAAGTTGAAAAGTCTTAGGTGGCAGATCCTACCCCTGTCTCTTAAGCCATCACTGCCCCGCAAAGAAAGTCAAGATGGACCATCTATGAGCCACACTTGCCAAAGCTACATGCCACTGAAATGGAGAACTTACTCATGAGCATATAAACTACTTCACGCCAGAGTAAGACATAAAGAGATAGAAGGGTGCGGCTCATGGAGTTAAGGGTTTGGAACTATATCTTTTAAGAGTCAAGATTTGAGTCAATGATAAATGACGACGCTTGTGTCCGCTCGTTATCTTCTCAGATCAAGATCCTGAAAGTTATATACCAATCCGAAACTGGTCATACGCCATGCATAACTCTGCACTACTTCACCCACGTACATACTTACGTGGGCAAAGTAGTGGGGAGCATTTGTTCCCGCCAAAAATTTCTGCGCAAAGGAGCCCAAGGTATCAAATGACAGCGATACGCTTAAGAAAATGCGAACCAGTATCTTCCGGCCTGTATTTTGATAAACTCCCGAAGGAGGAACTGTTAAATTCTGATGATATTGGAAGCATCTCGAAAAACCCTTCGATTTGATATATTATGGGCTTCATAATTCATTCGGGATCAAAAGTTATGAGCAAATGTGCTATGCGCTGTTCCCTGATTAAAAATCAGGAATTATCTCAATGAGGTATCACGTGCTCACACGTGACCAATGGTCACGTGTTGACACGTGATGGTTAAAGCAACGGCAAAGGACAGAGCGCAGAAGAGGAGCCCATTCAGGGGGTCACGTGCTCACACGTGACCAAAGGTCACGTGTTCACACGTGATCAAAGGTCACGTGGCAACACGTGACTGGCTGTAAAAGCCTTGCAGTTCAACAGAATTAAATTCTGAAAAAGATCATTTAAATCTTTCCAAATAGAATTAAAATTCTAAATTTCTCTAAATCTTTCCAAATGGAAAAGGACTATAGGGACCGTTGGATTAAAGATCCAAGGGTGATTAAATATCACCAATTTATGGAAAGATCTTAGACAAGAAAAGATTTCCCCTAAAATCTCACCGGAAATAACAAACAGAATATCTTTGGATTTAAAATCCAACGGTGAATAAAATTCACTGAATGATCTAAAGGATCATATTAATCATGAAAACAAGCGAAATCTTTCAATGAAAGATTCACTAAAACAGATTGATTCTTTTCCTTCTCCTATAAATAGGAGCCAAGAGAAGAGAAAGGGGGAGAGAGAAAACTTTGGAGAGAATTCTGGGATCTTGAAATTGCAGAGAGAAAAGAAAGGAGAATTTAATTCTCAACAAAGAAAACCCTAGGTGAGAAAAGAAAGAGAATCAAAACTTCAAACAAAGAATTTAATTCTCAAAATCCAAGAGTTTAACTCTTATACAAAAAAGAACTTAGTTCTTCTTCTAGTTGAAAATCTGCATAGAACACATCTTCCCATAAGTTGAGAATTTAATTCTCATCGGGTCGAGATCCTGCCATGCAGATCCTAAACTTAGAAGGGGAACTGAGTTTTGAGAATTTAATTCTCCTAAAACAAAACTAGGGTTTAACCCTAATCAAGAATTTAATTCTTTTACATATCTGGGAATTTAATTCCTTTAAAAAGAAATCAGGGTTTTACCCTAAATAAGAATTTAATTCTTTCACAATAGGAATTTAATTCCTCCAAAATCATAATTAGGGTTTAACCCTACAGAGAATTCAATTCTTAAAAGATCTCTGTTCATGAAAAGAACTAGGGTCACGTGCCCCCACGTGACCCTTGAAAAGATCCCTGAAGAAAAGAAGCTTTGAGGCAATGCCTCACGTGCTCCCACGTGACTCCCAAAATGCAGAAATAAAAAACAAAAGAAAAGAAGCTTTGGGCGCTCTCATGTGTCCCCACATGACCCCTCAGCAATTGCTGTAATTATCGATGCATAAATCCCCATCACGTGCCAACACGTGATGCTCTAAAATAAAGATGAAAAGTGTTTAACACTTATTCGCAGATTTGAGGATAAAACAAAGGAGATCTGGCTCCACATTTAGGGCGCCCTCACGTGTCCCCACGTGACCCCTAACAAACCCCTTTAATATCCAATGGATGGATGCCTATCACGTGCCCGCACGTGATAGCCAGAGAGTCAAAAAGTGTTTAACACTTATTTGCAGAACAAAGTAAAAGGAAATCTGGCCCCATCTTCAGATGCCTCACGTGCTCACACGTGATGGCCTGAAAGCTAAGTGTTTAACACTTATTTGCAGCCTTAAGGGTAAAATAAAGGAGTTTCGGCCCAATCTCAGCCGCCTCACGTGACCCCACGTAACCACCCCATTTTTAGTGTTTAACACTATTTTTTAAAGCGCATCACGTGGGAACACGTGATCATCAAATACCTTCTAGTGTTAATACTATTTCAAAACCAACCTAGCCCAAAATGGCTAAGTTTTTCCTGAGGCAGGATTCCCCTTTGACTGAACTTCAAATATACCCTTGTTTTCCAAACTTGATCATTTCACATGACATTCAAAGTAAACTCCAGAGCCATGATGAATGGTCAGTGCCTAATAAAAGATAAAATGTTGTCAGAGCCCCCAAACCTCTGTTTAGCACTGCTGAATGATGAGGGGCTAAACCCAGACAAATGTCTAATGGCCCAAAGGGCCCATATTTCAAACATAATTGGATTTAGCCCAAACTAGCCATAAGTCCTCAAATCATCTTGAACTGAGCACATCTGCTCTTTCAACCAACTCATTGGTTCAAGGGTACATCTCTGAACTCCTCTGATATTTGTCGTTGTAATCCTTCAACGTCTTCAAAGAGGTGACGGGTCCCGACAACCACACATTAATACGGACTGTGGGGTCCTTAAACTCATGGACTAATGCGTCCTTAAACTAGCATTTGTCCCCAAAACGGGAACAATGGACTACCATGTCCCTAAACTGGAGATGGACCACCACGTCCCTAAACTGGCAATGGACCACCATGTCCCTAAACTGGAGATGGACCACCACGTCCCTAAACTGGCAATGGACCACCATGTCCCTAAACTGGAACAATAGAGCCCAAACGCTCTTTTGTCGGATCTAAACGATCCCGTTTAAGTTGATCTTAGCCTCAAATATGGCTAACGTATCCTTAAACCTTCAAACAGACTTTAGTTCCAAATTGGACTGTAGATTCCCCAATCAGCTTTGGTTCAAGGGTACATCTCTGAACTCCTCTGACATCTGTCGTTATAATCCTTCAACGTCGTCAGAGAGGTGACGGGTCCCGATGGCCATACATGCAATGGACCACTGTGTCCCTAAACTGGAACAATAGAGCCAATTGCTCTTTTGTCGGATCTAAACGATCCCGTTAAGTTGATCTTAGTCTCAAACTAGACTAACGTATCCTTAACAAACGTTTAAGTTGATCTTAGCCTCAAATATGGCTAACGTATCCTTAAACCAAAACCCCAAACCCAAATCTAAGAAAATACGGATTTGGACTAATCCACGTCCTACGGGCGACGACATAAATTAGTCTCCATATACAATCCACGGGCAACCACAAACAAAACAAACACCCACGACACGAAGTGACCATCTGGAGAAGGAGAAAGTTGTTACCGCGATGCGGTAGCGTAATTAACTGCAGGGGCTTGCGCCTGCAGGGAAGAGCGTCCCCACAATCAAAAAACCCCTCAAACGAGGGGGAATCTGACGAAGTCTGCTATATCGGCCGCATCCGTTTAAACCTCCGATACACGGTGCCATAAATCAACTTAGCATCTTCGGAGAGGTGGACGGATAGCACCAATTAGCATCTGCCCTGAATCTCAGACAAGACGTCCACGTCTTGGCTGCCGTTCGGAGGGGAACAGTCATGTCCAGTGTAACTCACAACCCAGTGAGCACCTGCATACCTTCTCCAGTACGTCGTACTAATGGCTGTGGGACAGACCATATCCCCTGCTGTGATGAGAAGCGTATACACTAGTCTACTCCGGAGTATCGATACCCCATCTCGATAATCCAACGACTAGGGACTTGTATAAGGATGTGCTTATAGACTACCCAGCCCCAACGAGTGTTACTGCCATCACAACGCTGGTAGTCAAGCAAAGATCCTAAGGGCTATACCAATATGTATAAGCGATATACTAAAAGAATCATATGTACATATTGAGGTAGAATCAAACCAGGTAACATACTACCATATCGAGCAAAATTATTATTATAACTGTGAATTATCACAAGTATCCAATATGTAATATACAATCCAGTATGATACAATAATGGCATCTAGGGCATACATCACTAACAATAAAGATGCAATAATAACACAATTATTACGACAGGATAAAACCTTGCCGTAACTAGCATGTAGCAAGTAAAATACTTGCCTCGATCGATCACGGAACGAAATGATATGCAAACACAAAGCACGATACGAGTCGATGTACAATCACGACTAGAACTTGGGCTTGGTTAGACGCTTGCTCGAGACGGAGACGACAGCGTATGCAGTCACGGCGGCTGGAACGCCCGCGGCAACTCTCTGCTGCGACGAGATGGGTTTGTTGTAGCCTCGATCAATTGATGCAACTCACTACTGACGAGGGAGGCGACTGGAGTTGGGTGAGGGTTGTGCTTGGGTTTGGTCGACGGCGGCGACGACTACGCCGGTGAGGCGAAGGTGCTGGTCATGGTCAAGTTGGATTCGGTAATGGATTCGGTGGAGTTGTCGCGACGATGACGAGAACATGCAATGGTTCGCTCGGCTAGGGCTATGACGGTGACACTGCTGGAGAGAGGCAATTGATGACGATGGCGGCGGTGATAGGCGACGACGATGCTCGGATCTTGGTCGGTGGTCAAGTAGATGTGCAGGCAAGATGGGTTTGGTTTAGGTGCAGGGAGAAGAAGAGGAGAAGGAGGAAGAGGTTGAAAGTGATTGTCACGCCTCGCTTTCCAGTTGACGGAAACGGTGACGCGGCAAATCTGCAGCATGTTTATTCAGAGAAGGTCATTCCTTAAATAAATATACTAAGTGTATTGAAAAAATAATACACAATGCAAGAATAAATGGAGACTGTATAATTTTCAACAAATATTTTTATTTACATTCAAATTTGAAATATTTACAGATACATGAGTTCAACTGAAAAATTAATTACAATAAAAGAACTACCTAAACATGTGGCGTACATGAGCTGAAGAAAAATGTAGCTAGTCTAAAACCTGAGCCGCGATCTGGTCGTACCCCTCCTCAGTACCGTCCATCTCCTCGGTATCTGATGAACATTCCAAAAAAATAAAGGTGGGTGGAGTGCCCGTCAGCGAACTAGCGCTCGGTAAGTCCCGAAGATAAAAGTGGAAAGTGACAAGTATAGAATAATCATGAAATAATGCATATGACGAGTAAAAGTATATGTAAATGAACATGGTATATGTATTATAGGTCTCTATATGGTCATTATGTTAACGTTAGATTCAAATTATGAATGTCAACGCAAATGTAGAAATATTCACGAGCTCAAGAGTGGGGCCTCAGGAGCAAGAAAATATAGGTTCATTTCATGTGTTAGTATCGGAACTCCAAACCGTGGAGGAGTCGACCCGACTGAGATTCGAGTAAATTGAAAAAAAAGCTAATATGAGACTCCTGAAGCTCCTTTGGATTCACACAAGAAACTATCCCAAACACCACGAGTATAATGTATATTATAACTGTAAGATATCCCCAGTTAATTTAGTTGGTTGATTATAACATGTCTTGATTGAAACCATAGATTGCAAAAGTTGAAGAATGAAGTCGAGTAACTCGAGTAGAGTGCGAGTCATGTCAATTCCAATCCTTGGTCGAGTTGAGTGAGTCGAGTAGATTGATTTTGAGTTCACGTTCAAGTTTAGATTCGAGTTTGTATTCGAGTTATAGTCATTTTCATATGAATGGATTTAACTTTTGAATTTCTTAAGTTCGGAAGTAATTGGACAACTGCTGTACATGAACGACATGATTTGTGTTTTTTTCCAAGACAATTGCTATTGATAACTCTGTTAATTTGCAGTGTTATCTAATCTGAATAGGTAAGCATGCACTTTTTCCGGCTTTCTGGGACTCAAGAGAAATGATACCGCTTAAACCTATATTAATCTAGAGTTCTTAAATATTTATTATTGTTATTTATACTGTATTTATATTGTTTGCATTTCTCGAGGGGGTTTTATGAAAAATATTTTAATATTGTTTAAAAATAAATCTCAAGGGTGATTTATAATATTTAGAGTTTTTATGAACATATATTTTAATTTCAATGGTATTTTGGTGATAAAACGTAGCTTTTAAAAATTTATGATATTTTAATGAAAACTACTTCTTTTGTAAACTTGGTGGTATTTTATTAAAAATTTAATTTTTCATTTAAAAAAATATTTTTTCACAATTTGTTTTTATTGAAAATACGGTTTTATAATTTTATATAACTTTCCAAAGTTTAATTTGTTTTAAAAAGCCGTATTTCTTTTAAATCGTATTTTCATTCCTTTCGAGACCGAATTCTCCGTGAGAAGCTCTGCATCTCGCTCTACTATCCCAAAAACGTGCGATAATCCGCACCATCCATAAGCGGGTCCTCTAAAGAGGGTTGCAGAGGTGTAATTGCAAAAGGTGTAAAAATATCGATAAAAACTTTTTTGTAAAAAGCAATGCTATTTTATTGTAAAAACGTATTCTTTAAATTAACAATACATCTAAAATATCGTGTTATGAAACCATAGTATATGTGATGGGATGTAACAACCCCAAATTTTCTGTACAACTTTCTGTACAATTTTTTTCAAAATTATAGAAAAAGGGTATTTTTGCTTGAGCACAACTTATAAGTTTGTTTTGCTTTTTAATAGCAAGAAAGAGGTTGTAGCTCATTAGTAAGACTTTGCACTGCTGAACCAAGCCACCAGAGTTCAAATCCCATACCCCACACTATTTTTAATATTGTTTTATTTTGAAGTTTTAGAATATCAAGGGTTTACACGTGCATATCTCACAAAAACCCCACTACACCCTGTAAACTAACTGCACCAGTGAGATAACCAACCGACGGGGGACCTTCCGACCGCCTGACTCGGCCGGGAGACTGGCCGACTCGGGCCGCCGCCGCCGACCGGACTCGGCCGGACCACCGAGTCATCAACATGAAACTTTTGGCTTTTCACCTCCCATGCATCCCTGTACACTTTATTTCTTCAAACCAGTAATAGAGACCCCTTTAAAATCCTAATTACTCCATTTTATGACATTTTATTATATTTTATCACATTTTTTTCAATTAAACATTTTACCTACCCTAACCCTAGCCCTACCCTATAAATACAACCCCTACACACACCCCTCACTCCAAAATTCTGAACAAAACTCTCAAGAAAATTCCTAGAAGCTTAGTGTACTTTTGGAGTAGCGAAGGGCGAAAGATTCGATAATTTTCCGACGACAACCCTAAGAGTTCCCGGCGACGAAACAACGCACCGGCGCCTCCTCCCGTCTCCTGTTCATCATCCCTAACTTCTAAACCCGTAAGTCCCCCTCTCTCTTCTCTAATCTTGTTCTAAAAATACGAAATTTCAAGACCCGACGGAATCGGAGTTAAACCGATTTCCGATTCGGTTCTTTCTAAAAAAATCCAACATTTTCTTAAATACAATCACACAAAACCCTTACATGTTGACTATTAATCATGAATAAATATGTTGAACAAGTTTCATGACAATCTAATTCATTTTGTAATTTTTATCGTATTTTTTCACTAAAATACCATATAGTTTCATTTTGATATTAAACCATCACAATCTTGCTATACCTTTAAGTAAATCACGAGATAATGACCTATCTCCTCACAACACTCATATGCAATATAGCACAATACTTTTCGGGAACATAGAATACGGGAAAATGAAACATTTCAAATAAATACCATGAATTAATAAAATCGTTTTCTACAAGATTACATATTTTTTATAAATCTTTGTAAAGCGCCGCTACAACTCATTTTAGGGAACCCGACTGGGATGGTACGGATTATCGTATATCCCTGGGCTTAGTAGTGCGAGATGCAGACCTCTGCAAGG
Source organism: Agapanthus africanus (assembly GCA_030015575.1). Taxonomy (NCBI): domain Eukaryota; kingdom Viridiplantae; phylum Streptophyta; class Magnoliopsida; order Asparagales; family Amaryllidaceae; genus Agapanthus; species Agapanthus africanus. The sequence goes on from CM057351.1 coordinate 355,382,867, forward strand.
AGCATTCGGTCTCGAAAGATTTAAAATACAAATATCTTAAGAAAATGAGATTTCTAGAAATATAATATATATTAAAATTATTTTTATATAAATATGTATATATGTATCATTAAAATATCTATTTTGTGATAATATGAATATTCCAACTTTTTCCTAAAATCACAAGAATCACTTTACATTAAAATACCATGAATTTCATACAAGTTCAATGTTACAATTAAATACCATGTATTATGAAAAATAGGTTATTTTCACTAGAAATATCACAAATATAAAATCTATATCTATAACAACTCTAAAGACGATAATTAAATACTTGGGGTGTATCTTGAAAACTATACAAAGTATTTTTACATAAAACCCTCTCAAGTTTTGTAAATTACAATAAGGACCCTAGTAAATATAGGTTTAAGCGGGACCAATCTCTTGAGCCTCAGGGAGCCGGAGAAGTGGGTGCTTGCCTATTTAAAGTAGACAACTTAACAACGGTGTTATCAACACGGTAATCGTTTTTGAAAAAGACACAAATCCTGCCGCCCATGTGCAGCGGTTACCGATAATATCAAAACCTAATTCAGGACTTCAATTTCTTTTCTAATTGTTCTGATTCAGACCGAGTCTCATTATAATAATCTGACTTGAATATGATTCAAGTACAATTTACAATATTACAATTCAACATGAATCCGTGAATCTATATATTCAATTTATCAACTTGACCGAACCGAACCATGGATATACTTCCATTTACATGATTCTCCAGTTACATCCATTTACATGATTCTCCAATTACATCCATTTACTGATATCATGGTTTCGGCAAGTCATCCAATTATACAATTTATATTACAAGACAATACAAGTTGCAATACAATTTACAATACAAACAATACAACAAGACATTACGGGGTTTAAGGGGTAAATTGGTACGGAAGGTGTTAAAAGTGGCACGAGACTGCAAGATTAAGAAACCTAACCTGAATCTAATTGCAGTTGTTCCGGGTTGTATAACGGAGCCTTATACATTCTGTTTGCCTTAGTCTCTAGCATACAGAGACTCCTCTCGTATACACCGGCATCCTTCTGTACCAAGCTACAAATAACAGCGTTAACATTAAATACAGCATATAACAATATAATACAACTTTAAAATCTACACACTCTCTCTTACTCTCTGTCTTTTCTATTTCTCCCTTACCTTTGGGACTTACCGAGCGATTGTTCGCTGACGACATTCCTTTTCTTTCTTCTTTGGAATGTTGTCAGGAGATCTGGACACTCAGGAGATCGAGCTTACTAGTGAGGACTTGGACCAGCTTGCCTACGATCCAGAGCTCTAGCTTCATTGTACACACTTTTATTTCAGTACTTCTCTTTTCTGTTTTGCCACCGTTTAGGCATTACTTTCATCAGATGTATTTACTTTCCATGCATTGTACAAAAGAATGTGAATAAATAAAGTTGCTGTTTTATTATTCCTTGTCTCTTGTGCATTTATATTTATATTGTTTAGATACGCTTAACGTATTTACTTCAGAGTAAATACGTAGCGGTCTCGTCGCGTTCTTTGCCTGTACACCGGGAAGCGGGGCATGACATGAGATAAGTTGTTATCCCATGAATTTTCTAGAGGTATATATGCTAGTTATTGAATAAAGGGTTATATTAAAGTTCATGATATTTTTCTGAAATTGTTCGATTTTGTGTTTAATTCACATGAAATTTTAACTACATAAAAAGTCAATAATGTGAACAATATTTTTGAAGTGATGTTAGAGAATTGGTATAATTTATTTGACCTATTCAAATTGATAAAAGTGTTTAAAAGACCAGATTTTAAGCTTGACTCCACTTTGTCGATGTGATTTTAGAATGTGATGTGAGTCGAAATGAAAAGGAAAAAATAGGAAACTTACGGGTTGTTGTAGCGTTGAGAATAGAGTAAGTAAAAGAGATAGAGTCTTCGTGACATCATGATATCGTCGGGAGTGGCTCTGGTTTTTAACGGAATGAAGTCGATCGCTATCTCCACTTGACTAGCCTTAACCCTTCTTGAATTTAGAGAATTTGAAAAGAATTTTTAATAGAGATTTTCAAAATGGGGAAAGTTAGGGGATGTGGTGTATTTATAGTGTAGAAGTGAGGGTGTGCGAATAAAAGAATTTAAATTAAAAAGAATTAAAATAAGATTAATGAGGGAAATGAAGGGTCTCTGGTTTAATTCAGAGAAATCAAATATTATAGAGGAGTAGAGGGGAGTTGACGAGGTGCACGGGCAAATAATGGAGGTGATCGGGGCTAGTTGAACCGTCGGTGGCAGCCAGATAGGCTATTTGGGCAGTTAGATTTGCTCCATCTGTCTCGAGATTCGTGCCACATGCTATATTCTGTATTAACTCCTCATTTATCCCGTTTAATTTTTCTGAAACTTTTCGATTCTCCATGTATTACACGTGCAACCCTTGGACTTCCAAAAAGTTACAAAGAAAAATATTTAAAATAATTGGAATTAATGAGGTTCGAACATACAGGCTATGTCACAAAAGTATAGAGCCTTTACTAATGAGCTATAAATTGTTTCTTGGTTTTATTGAACAATATTAATTTATAACTTCTAATCAGGCTGAAAATACTCTTTCTATTAATTAAACAAGTTAATTTATATAGGGATTTCAGAGTCGTTATGATGATGATGGTCAAAGAAGAAGGAGTCGACGACGGTTGGTGGGAGATAGTGACGAGGTCGAAGGGAGAAGATGGTGACGATGACGGTGAGGGGTTTCGAGGGAAGGAGGAGATCTCGGTGACGGGATAATGGCGAGGGAGCTTCGCCGGCAGTGAGGTGGAGGCGTGAGAGCTAGGTCGCCGGTGTGAGGAAGAGGATGGGTTAGGGCTCAGGGAGTTTAGAGGAGAGAGGAGATGGAAAAATATTTTTTATTATATTAATTTTAAAAGTAAAGGTGTGTGTTTATATATATAATCTATTTAACTAATCTAATATTATTTAAAGATATTATAAAACCTCCATCAAACTCTACTAAAATCTCAAAAGATATTCAGGACTTACCAATATACAAATATAAGTACATACTATTTTAACAATTTACCTAAACCATCATATAATGGCTACAAAAATATTTTAATCAAATATTGAATACATATTATTTTAGGATGTATATGGATTTACACACAATAGATAAATGTCAATAAAATATCAAAGGTATTTTTAAATAAGATAATAGCACACTGGAAAATAATGGTTAGATACTAATTATCCTTTATCAACCAACTTATATAATATATATTCCATCTAAATATTAACCTCCATTATAGATTTCCTGTAAACGGGTCGGGTACAAACATGGTCAATTCGCATAACTATCCAACACCAAATACAACCCAATTACATGGACAATTTATCTTACCCAATATAATTATTTAATACAATAACATACACTCGTGCTAGGGTGTTTCAGTACATGGAATGGAAGATAACCGGGAATCCTCGCATTTCCGGGATGGACTAACCGAGTATCTAATTCCAAGGAATTTTGCATTAACATGCTTGTATATTTTAATCATTTCCGGTAATATATGTATATGCAACCGTCGGCGGTGAAGTCGGAGGAGGGCTCGTGGATGGCCGTGACGAACGGCCAATAGGCGGATGGTCATGGCTCATTTTATGTCAGGTGGGAATATTTCGTGTAAGTTTAGGATAGACGTCACATATTTTGGGGATAAAATTACCATGAAATCAGGTCATTTGATTAACATGGCAATTCTATATTTCCGGAAATATTTTTTACATCTAAACAAGTATGCTGATATTTCATAACAGAGGTTAATGGAGGAAAGAGACCATAGAAGGGAATTTCCTTCTATGGTGTCGAAAAAATATACACTCTCTCATTTTTTTCGATGATCGGCACCCACCATCTTTATCATTATCATTTAAGATGTGGATACACCAAATTTCATGTGATTCTACAACTTTTTCACCGTTGATTTAGTGGTTTCAAAATTAACGGTTTACCGACAATAGAACTATTTACATTGCTAAATCAACAGTGAAAAGGTTGTAGAATGAAGATGGTTGGTGCCGATCGGCGGAAAAATTGAGGAAGAGTGTTTTTTCGACGCAGAAAGAAATTTCTTCTATTCATAATAATGCAGTATTGCAGTCTAGATTATCTCTTGGCGAGAACAGCCTAGCTGCCTGAAATGAGAGAGAGAAATTCAATTAATTACGTGAGCAATCTAATCTTCGAGGTCCGAAATTCAAGAAACCTTACCCTCCCAGCACATCACATCAGTTCGTTTCTTGCGGGCCCCACTTCGGTTCTCTTAAACGGCACGCAAATCCTGCCACGTACCCCCGGCCCGACGCCGCTCATCTTCCCTTTCGACAACCGCTCGAGCTGCGTACAATAGCCGCATAATGATGGAAAACGCTAACAGGTGCTGCCTGCTTTCATTCTCCGAGTGTAGGTTAAGAGCCCTCGCTCGCCATTTGGGCGGTGATTCGCCTCCCCACTTTTCAATGGCGTCTCAAAACCCTGACCCTGACCCTGACCCCCTCGATCTCACCGTCTCCCACCGCCGGATCCCACGGCGTTTCCGTCTTCGCGAGCATCGCTCAGGCGCCTGAGGATCCAATCCTGGGGGTAATCTATGAAAAATTCTAGGGTTTTTCTTCTTGATTTGCTGTTCTTTTGCTGATCGGGGGTTATTGATAGGTGACGGCTGCGTATAACAAGGATCAGAGTCCAGTGAAGGTGAATTTGGGGGTCGGAGCTTATTGGGCTGATGTGAGATTTTATTTTATTTTTTAACTTAGAGTTGAGTTAGCGATCTGATGTTTTGATGGGAAAAACTACTATGGAAGGGCTTGCATGGTGCAAGCCCGGAGCCCATCCAATGGCTCGGGCTTGCACCATGCAAGTCCTTCCAGAGTAGTTTTTTCCTGTTTTGATGTGTTGATTTTGATTTGATTGGAAGGAAAGCCACTTGTTTTGAATGTAGTGAGACTAGCGGAACAAATGCTTGTTAATGATCGGTATCGATTTTATCCGATTATTAGTTGTCTATTAAATATCCAAAAGTTTACTATGTTACTAAAGGCGCAATTTTTATTGCTGAAAGATACTGATTGGGGATTTCCCTAAAGTATCCATCAATTCTTATTAAAAACCTTGCAGTTAGTTCATTAATTTGATGATTTAATGTGTTTTGGTTTACAAAAGCTGGTGTTTTTTTGGAAGCAAACAGTGTACCACACAGTGATTTATTTTTTTTGAGATAATAGGTGGAATAAATTAGCCATCCCTCGTAAATAGGATACCCAGGCTCAATCCGGTCTCTCAAATGGGCTGCTCCAACCCCCACCAATGGGCTGTACTCTAAGCCTTTCATAGAAATTCATTACAGAGAGCTAATGAATGAAACGCAAAATAGAAACGTGACAACCATGTCTGCCAACAACGTGGCATAAGCATACAAATATATCCCAAATCATAAAGCATAAAGCATAAAGCATAAGCACTAAACGTAAAGTTGGTGTTTGTTGATCGCATTTTTATGCTGCATTCTGTTCAGGTCTACCTCCCAATCACCGGATTGGCAGACTTCAATAAATTGAGTGCTAAGCTAATATTTGGAGCTGACAGGTGACTTGAATGAAATTATTCCTTTTAAATGATGTATTTCAAGAGGAATCATGGGGTTTGGTTGTTTATGCATATGAGCAGCTTTGTAGTTTAGTTACAAATCATGATTCTGTGGGATTAGTTTAGGCTAGTTGTTTTAACACATAAAGAACCGTATGACACTCAACTAGTTGGGACTGCTACAAATAGAGGAGAATGCCACGAAAAATTTACTATTATGTTCCTCTGATGAACTTTTTTGATTTATAGGGAAGACAACAGGAATTTGTATGCTTGAAGACTCTAATACAGCACTGCTAGACTCATACCATATTTCCTTTTCCTTAAATTTTTCTTTACGCTTGGAGTCCTTGTTCTCTCTTCTCAACACAATCATGCCATATGATTAGAGTTCCTACTTAAATATATAGGCTTGATTTTTTTTGGTTCATTCAGAGGATTTCGGTGTCTACTACAATAAGATAGATGGAATGGTCTATGGAATATGTGAAAACACTCAATATTCTATAGAAGAAGGAAAACAAGGAAGCAAAGCGGTTGAGCTTACTCCATTTGTTTCCACCATCTAGATGCCCAGTACCCACCGAGAGACTGCATTTTTATCAGGCTTTTGGATAATGGTTTTAGTTTTGGTCAAAGAATCGTTTGATTCTAGTTTCCTTTTCTTTTTCACTTCGAGTAACAAAGTTAAGCACGAACAATAGTGTATTCATGACAAGATGCTAATTGGTATCTATGTCGAACCTCTGTCAGTCAAAAAATAAAATAAGCTAAATTGCATAAATGTAGCCATGAACTTTCATGTTTTTTTACGATTGATACCATGAACTATTTTAATTACAAACAAGTACCATGAACTATCACCCCCGATTGCAACTAATACCATTTTATTGCCACGTCAGCAATATTTTGAGCTGTTTTCCACATTTTACCTTTATGAGATTTCACAGTCAACCCGTCAACCCCATAACCTTCAATTTCAAAACAGAAAAAGTAACAAAGCATTCAGATGCAAACCAAGGTTCATGGTATCTATTTGCAATTATTAAAGTTCATGGTATCAATCGCAAAAAACATGAAAGTTCATGGATACATTTGTGCAATTTAGCCAATAAAATAAATATGTCGTACCCCTGCTTATTTCCCCCCCCCCCCTTTGCGGACCTCTTCTAAATTTGTAATCTTCCTTAACATTAGATTGTCATTATCACGACAATGTTGCAATACTGGCTTAAATGACTCTACATGTTATATATTCCATTGCTTCGATATCAAATTTGCTCATTAATGGAGCTCAGGATCTCCTTCAGATGTTGTTTTCCGTTGATCTGCAGCGAGTGGTGATGAATGGCTGAGATTGGATTTAAGAGTTGCCTCTTGATGCGTGTGGATCTCAATGGGCTTGATTTGGAATGCCGAGCTACCTGCAAGAAAGTCCTAGGATGGTTGTACCACCGTGGACCCTCCGACGATCAAGTTAGTCGAGGTATTTGGGCAGAATAACGGCCTATTGGATCAGAATTTCCTTATCTGAGTCGTCTGAGAGAGGGTTTATATAGTGGCAGCCATGGGCTGAAGGACGTGAGATTTACGCCGGCCGTTACGCCCCTGGCGTTACGCCTGCGTGAAAGGCGGGATCCCCCATTAACGACGAGATACGCTCGTTAATGGGGGAACGCGATGGCGTGCAATGCGGGATCGTGGGGCTACGGATATCTCGCGTATGGCGAGATTCACGGGGCCATGTCCGGGACTTATGATATGCGCTCTGGGTCGGTCGATGAGACCGAGGAAGCTGAGCTCGGCGGGAGGCCCGGAGACGAGCGGGAGGCCGAGCAAGCTTGGTTCTGCGATAGCTCGGAGGCGAGCTAGGAGGGCCGAGGAGGCCCATCGTGCAGGAGGGCTCGGAGGTGAGCCAGTGGTTGTTTGTAGGACGAGCATAGGAGTGTTCTGGGAGGTCATCGAAGGTCGAGAACATCCTCGGGCCGAAGGCCCGGGGTATGCTTTCAATGTACCGTTTTGCTCCTTTCTCGTAAGCTCTAGGACACGTCATTTGCCACATGTCATGATCTGGGGAGTTCTCAGTATTGAGCATCATCATTAGCCCCCCACTCTCGGACTGACCTATTCATAGGTCGGGTCGAGAGTGGTCTGATTGGTCACCCCGGCCAGGTTCTTATTTAAAGACATCATCGGCGTGGATTCCCGGGCAATTAGTTGTATTTTTTTTGATGACGTCAGCGGATCAGAGAAGAGATCTTGCATTAAAGAGGAAGCGTCGATTCGGGCGTACGTTCGTTGAAGCGCTAGGCCACGTGTCCGGCGCTAGGTGGCTAACGTGACGGGCCGCCGGCGTTCTTTACGCTCGATGAGACGCGCCCAATGCGTGCGTGACAGGTGGAACATTGATGGCCGTTGAATGTGAAGTGTTGTTTTGACGGGAGACGATCGGCGTTGTAGGATGTGCTCGCCGACTGCTATAAATAGAGGTGGATCCCCCAAGGTCCACACTTCGCTATAATTTCCTCATCCCTTCGTGTGTTAGCTCGGCGCTCTTCCCTTTAGGTCGGATTTCTTGCGTTCTTTCTTCGGGGAACTCCTTCATTCGCTCAGGTTAGATGTCTTCCTCTGGAGAGTCCGTAGAAATAGTTCGGGTAGAGTTTAGGGAGTCTTATGCAGCTTCCTCTTCTGCTTCTTCCTCGTCCGAGTCGGAATCTCCCCGGGAAGTTAGGGTTAGTCATGCTCCCCGGGGTCGTGCAACGGGGATGGTCCCTAAAGCGCGTGTCAGGAGTGTCCACGATGCGTCTTCTCTCCTGAGGCATGTGGACGAGCTCACCACAATCCGGGCTCGCTTTCATATCCCCCGGCTACTCGCTTCGCTTGGCCGGGAAGGAAGAGAGGGCAGACCAGGTACGGGGCAAGGAGATTGCCTTGTACATGGAAGCCTTTTGGGCCGGAATGCGTCTGCTCTTCTCCCCAGAGGTGAGTGCGGCGCCGCATTGCTTTCAATTAGCCCTGGGCCAGCTAGTGCCGAACTTGTCGAGGATTCTCCTCGGGTTTCTGGTCCGGTTGAGATTGAAGGATATCTTTTTCAGCCTGAACCTTCTCCTTTCCTCCCTCTGCTACAAAAATCACCCCGGCACTCGTAAGGATGAGCCTAGCTGGGTATACGTTTCTTTTAGAAAACACAGAGGAGGGACGGCCAGGTCGGGGGCCGTAGCGGTACTTTCTTCCATTCATGAATGGAAGGAGAAGTTCTTGTTTGTCGGGCCATCCGAGGGTGAGGATTGGCCTGTGCCTGTCCAGTGGCACATGGCCAACTGCCCACGGATGAGGCGGTCGTCCGATCCCGATGCCATGGTAGTGTCGGCGTGGGAGCCCGTCCATCGAGCCGATGTGCTGCTGTCCGAGCAGGCCCTCAGTTGGGTCGGGCTCAACCCCGCTCAGTTTGCGGGTAAGTTAGGAGTTTAGGAGACATGTTTAGACTTATGTATTCTTCTATTCTTTCTGGCATTGCTAACCCCTTCTTTGTATTTTCGCTTTTTTGCAGAGCCGAAGGACCGATCTAAATTCCGGGCTGCCATGGCCGAGAAGAAAGGGACGAAGGCCGGAGGTGCCGGCCCGTCACGCCCCGCTGCGAGCTCGGTCCCGTCGGTGGCCGCTCCGGCCAGGCGCTCCCTCGGGCCTCGGAGGCCGGCCACGGGCGGATCCGCAAACGCATTCGGGAGCAGGAGCCCTGGGTTTTGGAGGTGGGAGACGAGGCCGATCTTCCCGTGCCCTTCCTCAAGAGGCATCACAGGACGGTGCCCAATTCCCCGTCTTCCCTGATCTTTGTGGATGAAGGGGATCTTCGCTTCGAAGTGCCCTCGGGGCTTTCTGTCGCCGACAGCCTGCTCTCGGAGATGGAAAGGTCGACTGGGGGCAAAATCCCCCGGGGGACCCTCAAGGCCTAAATCGCAGCCATAGCCTAGGAGGCCGTGCAGCTCAGTGTTCGTCTCCCGTTCGGGTTTTTATTAAGCACTTTTTGTTCGCAGGATCGGATGTCTTTTTAACCCCTCTTTTTGTTTTCCTCAGGTCCTCCAGCACTGCGCCCTCGTTGCCAATATGGAGCACGAGAAAATTGCCCCGGCGATGCAGATCGCGGGCGAGTCTTCCTCGCGGGAGGAGAGCTTGGGCCGGAAGCTGTGCAAGACGAAGGAGAGGATCGTCGCCTTCGAAGATCGGATGGCAGCCAAGGATCGGGTGAATGCCAACTGCCGGGAGACCATCCGGGGTTTGATAGAGTCCAACAAGGCCGTTGAGACCAAGTTGGAGGATACCAGGATGTTCGCCGCCATTCTGAAGAAGACGCGGGACACCCTCAAAAGAGAAAACGAGGCGATGAAGGAAGCGATGAGGCACGCCCACCTCCGGGCTGCGAAGGCGGTGGAGAGCTACAGGATGTAGGATCAATTCTACGCCGACCTTGCGGAAGCCTCGGCCCTCGTCTGGCATGATGCCCTCAACGCCGTCAAGGCGTTGATGCCGGAGTTTCCCGACAGTAAGCTCCGGCTCGAGTATCCCCTTGAAGGTGAGGCGCAGGGGATGCCGTCGGAAGTGTCGCCGGAGAGAAGGCCCCTAGTGGGGGCATAGGGGATAAGGCGGTCACCCCAGCTCCTAGTGCCAAAGCTGCAGCTGCGGGCGCTGAACCTCAAGCCGCCACCCCGGCTTCCGGCGTTGCCATGGAGCATGTCGAGGTCCTCCCCGGCCCCAAGGCCCGAGTCTCCCTGCTTTCCTTTTTGTTTTTTTTGTTTCGGAATTTTGTAAGCCTTCGGGCGATTTTGTAAGGCTGAGGAGCCCATAATACCGTTGTAAAAACTCCCGAATTGTAAATAAAGCCCTTTATAAAAATTTGTGTCGCGATGTTTTCATTTCGCGATAATGTCTTCATTTTGCTCGCTTGATGAGCGCTAGGTCGGCGACCGATCCTTTAGTTGGCGATCGCGCGTCGAGTTAAACTCGATCATTTGTCATAGTGTACAATGACTGGTGTAAGATTGGCGTCCTTGTGCCTCCGAAGTCGAGGTGGCGATCGCTCTTAACATTGGTCGGCATCGCCGAGGTTGAGGACTTCTGAACTTTAGCACAGAACCACAGGGAGTTATCTGCTAAGGATGGACCGAGCAGGGAAACTGCTCGGTGGCCTCTTGACGAGGGCTTCGATCCTTCTCGTCGGTGGGTATGAACTACCAGCCATGGATGGACCAGGCAGGGCAGCTGCTCGGTTGCCTCTTGGCGAAGGCTTTGATCCTTAGCGTAGATGGATAAGAAGTTACCCGCTAAGGATGGACCGAGCAGGGTAGCTGCTCGGTTGCCTCTTGGCGAGAGCTTTGATTCTTAGCGTAGATGGGTAAGAAGTTACCGGCTAAGGATGGACCGAGCAGGGTAGCTGCTCGGTTGCCTCTTGACGATGGCTTTGATCCTTGGCGTCGGTAGGTAGTGAGCTACCAGCCATGGATGGACCGGGCAGGGCAGCTGTCCGGTTGCCTCTTGGCGAGGGCTTTGATTCTTAGCGTAGATGGGTAATAAGTTACCCGCTAAGGATGAACCGAGCATGGTAGCTGCTCGATTGCCTCTTGACGAGGACTTTGATCTTTAGCGTAGATGGGTAAGAAGTTACCCGCTAAGGATGGACCGAGCAGGGTAGCTGCTCGGTTGCTTCCAGATGAGGGCTTCGATCCTTGGTATCGGTGGGTAGTGAACTACCAGCCATGGATGGACGGTTGCCTCTGGGCGAGGGTATTGATTCTTAGCGTAGATAGGTAAGAAGTTACCCACTAAGGATGGACCGAGCAGTGAACCGATCAGGGCGAAGCCCTCATCTACGCTAAGGATGGACCGAGCAGTGAACCGAGAGTATTGACGAAGGCTTCAATCCTTGACGTCGGTGGGTAGTGAACTTTCAGCCATGGATGGACCGAGCAGGGCAGCTGCTCAGTTGCCTCTTGGCGAGGGTTTTGATCCTTAGTGTAGATGGATAAGAAGTTATCCATTAAGGATGGACCGAGCAGTGAAGCTGCTCGGTTGCCTCTTGGTGAGGGCTTCGATCCTTGGCATCGGTGGGTAGTGAACTACCAGCCATGGATGGACCGAGCAGGTTAGCTGCTCGGTTGCCTCTTGGCGAGGGCTTTGATCTTTAGTGTAGATGGGTAAGAAGTTATCCACTAAGGATGGACCGACCAGTGAAGCTGTTCGGTTGCCTCTTGGTGAGGGCTTCGATCCTTGGTGTCGGTGGGTAGTGAACTACCAGCCATGGATTGACCGAGCAGTGTAGCTGCTCGGTTTTGCGAGGCTCTGCCCGACCTTCCAAGATGTGTGAATATCGGGAAGAGTGACCATCGCGGGTGGCACGTGGCAGAAACGCACAGGGGAGGCGAAGCGTTCGAAGATCTACATCGCTCTGACTTCGATTCGCCGAGGGATACGGGATGCCTGCCACGTAGCGGTACGGTATTGGAATAATTGAGCGAATCCCAGGATTCGCACCCATGCGCGCGCAAATTTGGGCTCTTGGGGATTTTGTGGAGGCTACAAATAGAGAAGGAGATGGGTTTGTTTCAGCATTGCTTCTTTGAGATGGTCGAGCATATTTACTTGATTGAAAAGATCGTCACTCCCAATGATGTCTACTTGTACGAGCAATCCGTTTCCGAGGATAGGTACCGGGGTGTGATCCAGCGCATCGAGGATCACATCGGCCGTTTACTCCCTCGCCGATCGCCCCTCCTCCAATTGCTGATGTACGCAATTTGGAGGAGGTCTCCGGGTTGTACAACCCCCTTGCCGAGGAACTGCTGGACGAGGCGCTCAACAAGGTGCGTACGAAATTCTTGCTCGGTCTTATCTCGAAGACCAGACATGACCGATCCTTGGCTCTCATTTTGGAGTGCTTCCAGAAGAGACAGACCGTGAGCCATGGCTCGGCTGGTGGAGCGTTCGGCCCTTCCGTGGCGTCCTGGGTTCGCGTGCAATATCAGCAGGAGCGGGCTGCAGAGGCTAGGGCTCGGCTGGCGGACATCTCCTGGGAGTATCACCTAACCACGCTTCCCCTCTGTTGTAATAATTTTATTTTATTTTTTCTTTATGTAAGGCTGAGGAGCCCATAATACCTTTTAAATAAATAAAGTTCTCCTTTTTGCGATGTTCTGTTGTTTCCTTCTTATTATTAAAAAAAGAACTTAGAACAATTTACATCGCTTTTGTGGAAGAAGAAACATATATTCATAGATATTCCTTTAAAGGTATAACTTGAGCTTCTCGGCGTTGTAAGACCGTGGAAATTTACGACCCGTAGCATCTTGTAAGCGATAAGCCTCACCGGGCAGGACCTCGGAGACGAGGAATGGGCCGTCCCATTTCGGAGAAAACTTATGCAGTTTGCCCTGATCAATAAACTCGTTCCGCCTTAGGACCAAATCTCCGGTCTTGAAGGCACGATGCTTGACCCGAGCGTTGTAGTAGCGGCCTGTCTGTCGTTGGTAAGCGGCAGCTCTGATCTGCGCTTGGTCCCGTTTCTCCAGTAAGACGTCCAAATTAGTCCGGAGTGCCGAGGTGTTTACTTCGTCATCGAAATGCTCGACCCTGTAACTGGGCAGCCTGATCTCTGCTGGGACCATCGCCTCGGTGTCGTAGCAGAGACTGAAGAGGGTTTCTCCGGTGAGGGTCTTCTTCGATGTGCGCAAGGCCCATAAGACCCGGGGTAGTTCGTCGACCCAACTGCCTTGTCCTCCTTCCAGGCGAGCTCGAAGTCCTCGAATGACGTCCCTGTTAGCGACCTCGGCCTGCCCGTTGCACTGGGGGTGCACGACTGCGGCGAACTTCATCAGTATATGGTATTCGCTGCACAATCATTTAACTCTTTCGTTTTCGAAATTCGTCTCGTAGTCGGTGATGATACACTTCGGGATCCCAAATCGGAGTATTATGTTCTGCAGAAACTTGATGTTCGTGGTGGCGTCCGGTTTTCGGATGGGGACAGCCTCGATCCACTTCGTAAAGTAGTCCACTGCGATGAGGATGTATTTGTACCCATCCATACCAGTAGGGAATTGGCCTATCATGTCCATTCCCCACTGGGCAAACGGTCAGGAGGAGGTTAGGGCTGTTAGCTCGGTAACCGGAAGGCGGGGTATGCTGCCATAGAGTTGGCAGCTCTTGCACTTTCTGACGAGCTTCTGAGCGTCCTGATGAATGGTCGGTCAATAATACCCTTGAAGCGGCGCCTTTTGGATTAAGCTGCGGGCCCCTTGATGCGCACCGCTAACCCCTTCATGAACCTCACGGAGGACGTAGTCGACTTCGTGGGGGTCGACGCACCGAAGCAGAGCTTAAGTGAAGGATTTCTTATAGAAGTTCCCGTTGCTCCAGACGAAATGGCGGGTTTTGGCTCGGAGGCGGCGGGCCTCCCCATGATCTCCGGGGAGCGTACCCTCCTTCAGGAATTCCACGATGGGCTTCCTCCAATCTTGATCCTCTTTCCGAGCTGTGTAAACTTAGAGCGATGTCGCTCTGTTTTCCACGCTGGGCCGTGGTAAGACCTCGAAGAGGATATTTCTCTTGTTGTTGGCCGTGTAGGAGGAAGCTAGCTTACTTAAGGCGTCGGCCTAGACGTTTAAGTGCCGGGGAATCTGCTCCACTTGAACTTCGTCGAAATCCTTTCACAGCTTTCTTACCTCGGCTAAGTACTTCACCATCAGAGGCTCCCGTGCCTCGAAACGGCCGGTCACTTGGCCGACGACCAGAGTGGAGTCGCTAAGGATTCAGATCGTCTTCAGCCCCACTCCAGAGGCGATCAACAGTTCAGCGAGCAGAGCTTCATACTCCGCTGCGTTGTTTGAGGTTTTGAATCCGAGCTTCAAAGAATACTCCATCTCTGCCTCGTTCGGACCCCGAATGATGAGGCCGGCACCACAACCTTCCTCGGTTGATGACCTGTCGACGTTAAGGACCCAATCGGGGACGGAGTCGGGCCTCTCTTCGGTCGATGGTTGAGATCCGGGGGCCGGCACGGACACTGCCTCCTTGTTGGGGATTGTCCCCTCCGAAAGACGGCGCACAAGACTGCGATGTCCTGACGCTGAGATTCGAGGCAGATGCTATTTGGTTTTATCCGTCCACCTCTCCGAAAATGCCAAGTTGATTTATGGCACCGTGTATCGGAGGTTTAGACGGATGCGGCCGATATAGCAGACTTCGTCAGATTCCCCCTTGCTTGAGGGGGTTTTGATTGTGGGGACGCTCTTCCCTGCAGGCGCAAGCCCCTGCAGTTAATTACGCTACCGCATCGCGGTAGCAACTTTCTCCTTCTCCAGAATTTCACTTTGTGTTGTGTGTGTTTGTTTTGTTTGTGGTTGCCCGTGGATTGTATACGGAGACTGAGTAATGCCGTCGCCCGTAGGACGTGAATTAGTCCAAATCCGTATTTACTTAGATTTGGGTTTGGTGTTTTTAGTTTAAGGATACGTTAGCCGCGTTGCGGCTAAGATCAACTTAAACATTCGTTAAGGATACGATAGTCCTGTTTGATACTAAGATCAACTTAACGTGATAATCCATTTAATATCTGGCCATCGGGACTCGTCACCTCTCTAACGTCGTTGAAGGATTACAACGGTAGATGTCAAAGAAGTTCAGAGATGTACCCTTGAACCAAGGTTGATTTGGAGTTTTATAGTCCGTTTGAATGTTTAAGGATACGTTAGCCGTGTTCGGGGGCTAAGATCAACTTAAACGGGATCGTTTAGATCCGGCAAAAGAGCATTTGGAGGCTCTATCGTTCCAGTTTAGGGACGTAGTGGTCTATTGGTAGTTTAAAGACGTGGTGGTCCGCATTCCAGTTTAGGGACGTGGTGGTCCGCATTCCAGTTTAGGGACGTGGTGGTCTATATTCCAGTTTAGGGACGTGGTGGTCCGCTATTAGTTTAAGGACGTTTCGGTCCATCATTAGTTTAAGGACGTTTCGGTCCAATGTTAGTTTAAGGACGTTTCGGTCCAATGTTAGTTTAAGAACGTTTCGGTTCAATGTTAGTTTAAGGACGTTTCGGTCCATCGCCACTTTAAGGACGTAGTGGTCCATCATTAGTTTAAGGACGTTTCGGTCCATCGCCAGTTTAAGGACGTAGTGGTCTATTATTAGTTTAAGGACGTTTCGGTCCAATGTTAGTTTAAGGACGTTTCAGTCCACGAGTTTAAGGACCCCGCAGCCCGTATCGATGTGTGGTCGTCGGGACCCGTCACCTCTCTGACGTCGTTGAAGGATTACAACGATGGGTGTCAGAGGAGTTCAGAGATGTACCCTCGAACCGGAGGTAAATTGATTTGAGAGAGCATTTGTGCTCAGTTCAATTTAATTTAAGGACTTACGGCCAGAATTGGGCTAAGTCCAGTTGAAAATGTTCAACATTTTATTTGCATTTGGCCTGTTAGGCCTTTACTGGGGCTCTGCTCCTGTTTAATAATGCATAGCATTATTTATTTTGTCAGGGCTGTGCCCATTTATAGATGATGCAGAGCATCAGTCTTGTTTGGGCTCTGCCCTGTTTATTGCATTTTCAATTTTTGTTTGGGTTCTGCCTTTTTATAAATGATGCAGAGCATCAATATTGTTTGGGCTCTCCCCCTTTTCATTGTATTGCAATTTAATTTGGCCTACTAGGCCCCTCTGATTTGGGCCTGGCCCTTCAGTAAAAGAAATGCATTGTATTTGTCAGGCGCTTTGCGCCAATCACTGAGCGCAAGCGTTTGTGGTGAGGACACGTGTCATGCTCTGGTGAGCGCAAGCGCAACAGCGCAGTGCGCTGCGCTAGTGCGCTGCGCTGTTGCGCTGCTGACACGTGGCGCGCTCTGGTGAGTTGCGCCAATTCCAGAGAGTAAGGCTCTATTTCAAGAGCGCGTAGCGCAAGTTGTTCTGTAGCTGACACGCGGCGCTCTCCCAAGAGCGCAACAGTGCAGTTTGGAAGTGCAAAACACTAAGAATCTTTTAGATTCAAGAACAGAAGTGCAAAGCACTATTTTATTATTATTATTTTTTTTTATTAAAGATCATTGATCTTGTTTTTAGATCTATGATCTGTTCATGAGAGAACTTTCTCTTTTTTCTAAAGGTTCTTACCTTTTTGTTCTTGAGGAATTCTTCAGACTTCTCTTTCCTTTCTTTTTTTTTTAGAAAATGTTAATGCCTTTGAATTGAGGCCTAGGGTCCTTTTTATAGTGCCTATAAATTAGTTAAATTTGTTAAAGAGATCTTTTTCTGAGTGATATGGGGAATTTTCCCCACCGTTGGATCTTTTGATCCAAAGGCTTCTGTTTTACAGAAGAAAATCTTCTTATTTTAACAAGAACAGAAAGATTTCTTAAAATCTTTATTCTGTTTGGCGCAAACGCATCTGCGCTGACACGTGTCGCGCAGCGCATCTGCGCTAGCGCATCTGCGCTGACACGTGTCGCACTGCGCTAGTGCATCTGTGCTGACGCATCTGCGCTGACACGTGTCGCGCAGCGCAGTGCTTGCGCAACTGAAGCGTTGCTTTCTTTAATTTTGCTTAAAATAGAGCTTTGCACTGATTGGGTGCGCTGCCTTGGACGCTGCGCTGATGCATCTGCGCCTGACACGTGGCGCGTTGCACGCAGCGCAAAGAATTTGAAACTTTGCTTCATTTATTAAAGTTTAAATTTTCAAAGCAGAGTTTCGCTCTGATTGGGGGAAGATGAAGCGTTGCTTCATCTCCCGCCTCGGAATTTGAACAGAGCTTTGCTCTGATTCGGGTAAACAAATACCCCCCACCGTTGCACTTACGTGGCCCCAAACGTGAGCGCAACGGTGGCGGAATTCCAACCGCCGTGGCAACTTTTGGAAGTTGAAGAGGCACTTGATGCCTATAAATAGGACATTTGGTCCCTCATAGATGCTTATCATCTTTCAGATTTTTATTTTCAAAAAAACTTCAGAGCTTTGCTCTTGCCTTCAAGAACTCCAGAGCCTTGCTCTCCTTTCCAAAGTTTTTAGAAAAACTTTAGGTAAAATTGATTCTTAGATTAAATTAATTTTAATTAATCTTAACCAACTGAGCTTTGCTCTCATAGATCTTCTGATCTAAAGAAAGTCCCTTCGGGGTTTCACCAGCAGCGCTTTGCTTATTTTCAAAGTTAGAAACTTTAGGTAAAATTAATATAAATCAAATTAATTTAAATTAATCTCAACCAAAAAGCTTTGCTCTCACAGATCTTTTGATCTAAAGAGATCCCCATTGGAGTTTCATAAACAGAACTTCACTCTCAAAAACTTATAGATCTGCAGAGCTTTTGTTCATGGGTTTTAATCCCTGAACAGAGCTTTGCTCTCGAGGAACTTAGCCCTCAGTGCATATTATTTTTCTTCTATCGCTAATCTTCCTGTGGTATTTCCTCCAGGCATAATGGCGGTGCGTCTATACAGTTTGCACGAGTTCATCACCTATGACGATATCCGCGCACAGGGTCGTCAACAAAACCAGGAGTTTACAGACGCTCAATATGCAGAGGTCATGGGTCGTCTGAACGCAAGCGGTAGTTGGCTGCTTCCTCGTCGTTCGGCTCTCTTGAAAGTCGTGCTGGGAGCAATATGGAGAGCACTTCCGGGTCTTCACGAGGCCTTACCGCTCAATGCGCTGGATGATGCCAAAGACAAGGTGCATTCAGTGTACCTGACGGGGCTGATCTAGAAGAAACGGCGGGACGGCCTCATTGACATCCTACATCAAATCTTTCAGCAGACAACGATAGTTGCTGCTTATCGAAGGCCGGGAGGGCTTGCTGAGGATCTTGACACACAGGAGCTCGAGAGGTTGCGCATAAGAATAATTAGAAAGGCCAGAAGAACTCTGGATGGCCTTATTTTTTAATTCCTCAATCCGTGCCCCGGATCTGAGGTTATACCGTTGTAATAATTTGAATAATGTTTCTTATTCATTGCTTTTATGATTGTAAGAATTTTAGCAACATGAATGGAAACCCTTTTTTATTTCAGCTTGTCTTATTTCTCGTCCTGAGTCCTCTGCCCATGTATAAATGAGTGTCTCGAACGCTTGGTCAAATGTAAATCGGATGTTCTTTCTGTCATTTTCTTCTTTTTTTTATTGTTAGCAGGCTGTCTTAATAACCATGGTTGACGGATGATTAGAGCGAGTATCCCGACCCTCTCAAGAAACAGCGATAGCTTAGGCCGCAGGTTCAGATCTACTGCCTAAGACTTTTCAACTCTATGAGCCGTAAGGGTCTCATAGAGACTTTTCTTCCTACGGATCGAGAGGATCTCGTAGGTGGGTTTTCTCCTTAAGAATCGTGAGGATTCCTAAGTGTGGTTTTCTCTTATAAGTCGTAAGGATCCTATAAGAGAATTTTTCCCTCTTACAAGTCGAGAGGACCCGTAAGCGGTTGTTTCCCTCCTCGTCGAAATTCGACTTTGAAGAGTGAGACCCGTGAATAGTATGCAAGAGACCGTCTAGATCGATTTGCAGGGTCCCATTGTTCAGGAAGCAAGTTTTTTAATCCCTGCTGCCTGAGGCTTCATCTTGCAATTTGAGACGAATCGGGATTTTTCCCGCGGAGACATTGGTTTCTCTGCGAGCCGACACGAATCAGGAGGCTCTCGTCAAGGAGTGTTTGTATCCGTGAGTCGAGGAATTTGCTAGGGATTATTTGTTTCCCAAGCGCCAAGGATTATTTGTTTCCTTGGGGTTTGAAACGAGTCGAGGATTTCCCACGGAGGCACTGGTGGCTCTGCGAGTTGACGCGGATCAGGAGGCTCTCGTCAAGGAGTGTTTGTATCCGTGAGTCGAGGAGTTTGCTAGGGATTATTTGTTTCCCAAGCGCCAAGGATTATTTGTTTCCTTGGGGTTTGAAACGAGTCGAGGATTTCCCACGGAGGCACTGGTGGCTCTGCGAGTCGACGCGGATCAGGAGGCTCTCGTCAAGGAGTGTTTGTATCCGTGAGTCGAGGAGTTTGCTAGGGATTATTTGTTTCCCAAGCGCCAAGGATTATTTGTTTCCTTGGGGTTTGAAACGAGTCGAGGATTTCCCACGGAGGCACTAGTGGCTCTGCGAGTCGACGCGGATCAGGAGGCTCTCGTCAAGGAGTGTTTGTATCCGTGAGTCGAGGAGTTTGCTAGGGATTATTTGTTTCCTAAGCGCCAAGGATTATTTGTTTCCTTGGGGTTTGAAACGAGTCGAGGATTTTCCACGGAGGCACTGGTGGCTCTGCGAGTCGACGCGGATCAGGAGGCTCTCGTCAAGGAGTGTGTGTATCCGTGAGTCGAGGAGTTTGCTAGGGATTATTTGTTTCCCAAGCGCCAAGGATTATTTGTTTCCTTGGGGTTTGAAACGAGTCGAGGATTTTCCACGGAGGCACTGGTGGCTCTGCGAGTCGACGCAGATCAGGAGGCTCTCGTCAAGGAGTGTCTGTATCCGTGAGCCGAGGAGTTTGCTAGGGATTATTTGTTTCCCAAGCGCCAAGGATTATTTGTTTCCTTGGGGTTCTAAACGAGTCGAGGATTTCCCACGGAGGCACTGGTGGCTCTGCGAGTCGACGCGGATCAGGAGGCTCTCGTCAAGGAGTGTCTGTATCCGTGGGCCGAGGAGTTTGCTAGGGATTATTTGTTTCCCAAGCGCCAAGGATTATTTGTTTCCTTGGGGTTTGAAACGAGTCGAGGGTTTCCCACGGAGGCACTGGTGGCTCTGCGAGTCGACGCGGATCAGGAGGCTCTCGTCAAGGAGTGTTTGCATCCGTGAGTCGAGGAGTTTGCTAGGGATTATTTGTTTCCCAAGCGCCAAGGATTATTTGTTTCCTTGGGGTTTGAAACGAGTCGAGGGTTTCCCACGGAGGCACTGGTGGCTCTGCGAGTCGACGCGGATCAGGAGGCTCTCGTCAAGGAGTGTTTGTATCCGTGAGTCGAGGAGTTTGCTAGGGATTATTTGTTTCCCAAGCGCCAAGGATTATTTGTTTCCTTGGGGTTTGAAACGAGTCGAGGATTTCCCACGGAGGCACTGGTGGCTCTGCGAGTCGACGCGGATCAGGAGGCTCTCGTCAAGGAGTGTCTGTATCCGTGAGTCGAGGAGTTTGCTAGGGATTATTTGTTTCCCAAGCGCCAAGGATTATTTGTTTCCCAAGCGCTAAGGATTATTTGTTTCCTTGGGGGTTTGAAACGAGTCGAGGATTTCCCACGGAGGCACTGGTGGCTCTGCGAGTCGACGCGGATCAGGAGGCTCTCGTCAAGGAGTGTCTGTATCCGTGAGTCGAGGAGTTTGCTAGGGATTATTTGTTTCCCAAGCGCCAAGGATTATTTGTTTCCTTGGGGTTTGAAACGAGTCGAGGATTTCCCACGGAGGCACTGGTGGCTCTACGAGTCGACGCGGATCAGGAGGCTCTCGTCAAGGAGTGTTTGTATCCGTGAGTCGAGGAGTTTGCTAGGGATTGTTTGTTTCCCAAGCGCCAAGGATTATTTGTTTCCTTGGGGTTTGAAACGAGTCGAGGATTTCCCACGGAGGCACTGGTGGCTCTGCGAGTCGACGCGGATCAGGAGGCTCTCGTCAAGGAGTGTTTGTATTCATGAGTCGAGGAGTTTGCTAGGGATTATTTGTTTCCCAAGCGCCAAGGATTATTTGTTTCCTTGGGGTTTGAAACGAGTCGAGGATTTCCCACGGAGGCACTGGTGGCTCTGCGAGTTGACGCGGATCAGGAGGCTCTCGTCAAGGAGTGTTTGTATCCGGGAGTCGAGGAGTTTGCTAGGGATTATTTGTTTCCCTAGCGCCAAGGATTATTTGTTTCCTTGGGGTTTGAAACGAGTCGAGGATTTCCCACGGAGGCACTGGTGGCTCTGTGAGTCGACGCGGATCAGGAGGCTCTCGTTAAGGAGTGTTTGTATCCATGAGTCTAGGTATCTGCTGAAGACATTGGTTTCTTCGGAGTTGGACTGAACCGTCGAGATTTGGCTTCGTCTTCTGGCGGAGCCTGTTGGGAAAGTATGGTTCCCTCTTTGTTTACGCTCTTGGATTGTATACCGGGATCGATGTGATCTTAACTGTAGGGCCAAAATTTTATCATCATTTTTTGTTTTATCTCCGCGATGCTCTATCATTTCAGCTTTTATATCGCGAAGGTCGCGATTGCCCAATCATTTCGGCTATTTATTTCATTTTTACTCGCTGCTTTTTATTGCGAGTTGCCCAATCATTTCGGCTGTTTATTTTATTTTTACTTGCTGCTTTTTATTGCGAGTTGCCCCATCATTTCGGCTATTTCGCATGCATACATTTTTACTTGCTGCTTTTATTGCAAGTTGCCCCATCATTTCGGCTATTTCATATGCACGAGCGGTCTACTGGCTTTCGCCGTAAACCTGAAATTAAACACCGATTTCGGCATCAGCACCGCTACAACTGGAATATTGTCAGGAGCGAATCATCATCTGCCTCTGTCGATGTTGAACAAAGGTGGCTTAGCGACCAGGGTTAGGGTCCTGTCGTCTAAGGCTTTTAACTTCATGAGCCGTAAGGGTCTCACAAAGGTATTTCTCCCTACAAGTCGTGAGGATCTTGTAGGTGTATTTTCTCCTTAGGAATCGTGAGAATTCCTAAATGTATGTTCCTTTGTAAGTCGTAAGGATCCTACAAGAGGGTTTTCTCCTTGTAAGTCGAGAGGACTTATAAGGGTTGTTCATCATGCGAACATATCCCCAGTCTCGGATGAGACTTGATTAGGAAAATGTTTATTCGCGCCCGTGGATTGTATACAAGGGTCAGTATTGAGCCACTTGTAGGGCAATATCAGAAGTTGTGGGGATTGCTTAAGCACAGGTTTAGGTCTCTGTAACTTTAAGACTTTCAAATCTTATGAACCGTGAGGATCTCATAAGAGAGTTCTCCTTACGAGTCGTGAGGATCTCGTAAGTGTATTTTCTCTTTAGGAATCGTGGGGATCCCTAAGTGTATTGCTCCTTTATGAGTCGTAAGGATCTCACACGTGTGGTTTCTCCTTACAAGGTCGAGAGGACCCTGTAAGTGTCCTTTAACGAGGTTGCGCCCTTTCAGGTTTTCACAAACACTCGCCGGTAGTCCTGCTGTTTTTACTCACAGAACCCTTTCAGGTTTTCATCCGTGCCCATTTTTCTTATGGACATACCTTTTTTTTATTCTTTTTATTTTCTTTTTCTCCCTTTTTTTTATGAGGTCGCGCCCTTTCGGGTTTTCACGAACACTCGCCGGTATCCCTGCTGTTTTTACTCACGGAGCCCTTTCGGGTTTTCATCCGTGCCCTTTTTGCTTATGGACATACCGTTTTTATTTATTATATTTTTTATTTTTTTTTATTCATCTCGTCAGCCTAAGGATGCTGCGGTATTAGTTTTAAGGACGTTTCGGTCCATTATTAGTTTAAGGACATTTCGGTCCGTTATTAGTTTAAGGACGTTTCGGTCCGCCATGAAGAAGGCTGGCTACTGCTTATAAAGCTTGAGTTTAGGAAGATAGCGAGCGGGCATAGTCGTCGTCATCTATCATTGACCTAGGCTGTGGCTCATTAAGTGTAGTATTTCTTTAGGAATCTACCGTTTATTGGCCTGAAAGGCCTTTCACCATGCATATCCATGAGTAGATAGGCCCCACCCTGGTAGACCTTATCTATGATGTATGGGCCTTCATAGTTTGGCTCGAATTTTTCTCGCTTGGCGCGATTGGGAATCATAGGCCTTTTGACCACTAGCACAAGTTCGCCTTGGCGGAATGTCCTCGGTCGGGTTAATCTTTCATATGAGCGCGTCATCTTTGCTTTATAAGCTTCCAGATTTTGTTGCGCTATGAGCCGGGTTTCATCAAGGGCATCAAGCTCCTCAAGCCGAAGGTGAGCATTTTCTTCGTCCGTCAGCTCGTAATGGACTGCCACTCGTAGAGAGGGTAACTCTATCTCAAGGGGGAGTACTGCTTCTGTACCGAATACCAACGCATACGGCGTTGTGTTCGTGGCCGTCTTGAACGTAGTTCTGTATGCCCAAAGAGCCTCTTGCAGTCTCTCGTGCCAGTGTTTCTTATTTCGGGAGACCGTCTTTTTCATGATTTTCGCCAGGGTCTTGTTGAAGGCCTCGGCTAGACAATTAGCTCGCGGATTATAAACCGAGGAAAATCTCCAGTCTATATTGTGCTGCTGTGCAAAGCGACTGATCTTGTGGCTTCTGTAAGCTAGCCCGTTATCGGAGATGATCCGTCGCGGAGTTCCAAACCGATATATGACGTGCGTCTTGAAGAAATGGAGGATATTCTTCGTCTTCACTTCTCTCAGCGGTACTGCTTCTGTCCATTTGGAGAAGTAGTCAGTCGTCGCCAGGATGAAACGATATCCCCTAGATGATGCTGGTTCGATAGGGCTGACTATGTCAGTCCCCCACATTTCGAATGGCTAGTTAGCCACTGTTGGATGGAGTGGATTTGGATGCTGGTGGATGAAGTCCCCATGGATTTGGCATGAATGGCATTGCTTCGCATATTCGAGGCAGTCCTGGATCATCGTGGGCCAGTAGTAGCCCATCCGTTTTATCTTCAACTTCATCTTTAGGCCCGCTTGGTGAGAACCGCAGAGTCCGTCGTGAACTTCCTGAACGATTCTTTTTGCTTCGTCAGGTCCCAGGCATCTCAACCACAGAGAATCAAACGATCTCTTGTACAGAGTATCATTGACGAAGGCGAAAGACAGAGCTCGTTTCATGAGCTGATGTCTTGCGGACGCTCCTTCAGGCATTCGGTGGGATTTAAAGTAATCTATGAAGACTTCTCTCCAATCCTCGGTATTTTCCCAATCTTTTACTTGCAGGGTAGTCTGCTCGTTCGCTCCTTTTTTTCGGATGATTCCGGAGATATTTCTGCTGGGGCAAGCACCCGACGGCTTTGTACCATGATTCTGACGTCATCGAGGTTCTCGTCAACCAGCTCTTTAGCAAGTTTGGCCAACGCGTCTGCTTTGCTGTTTTCCGCGCGCGGTATGTTCTCCAAAGTATAGGAGGGAATTTGGGTCAACAGTTGTTGCACCTTTTCCCCGTACTTTACCAACTCCAGTTTGCACGTTTGGTAGTCGCCGTTTACTTGACTAACGACCAGTTGAGAATCTCCGTATATGAGGAGGTTTTCAATTTCCATGTCGATGGCGATCTCAAGACCTGCTATCAAGGCTTCATATTTGGCTTCGTTATTCGTCCTCGGCTCTGTTAAGGAGAAAGCGAAGCGCATTATCCCTCCTTGTGGAGTCACGAAGATGAGGCCTACCCCCGATTTGATTATAGGGGTACTTTGTTTGCGCCTTTTCATGGAAGATGCTCCATCGAAATAAAGCTCCCATTGGGTATCATTACCGCCGATCGCGTCAAACGCATGTTCGTCTGGAAGGTCGCAATTCAGAGGAGAATCGACGGGTATCGGATGCTCAGCGAGGAAGTCGGCGATGGCCTGGCCTTTCACTGCCTTGAGAGGTTGATACATTATCGAGAACTCCATCAAGAGCAGGGCCCATTTAGCGAGTCGTCCTGTCAACATGGCCTTCGACATCAAGTATTTAAGGGGGTCTACCTTTGAAATGAGACGGACCTTATGCGCCAATGCATAGTGCCTGAGCTTTGTTATCGCGAAGATCAACGCCGGGCAGTGTTTTTCAACGGGAGAGTAGTTGCTTTCTGCCCCCAGAAGAACTCGACTCAAGTAATAGAGAGCTCTTTCTTTTCCTTGGTCATTCTCTTGCGTCCATAATGCGCCTAAGGAACCTTCGCGGGCGGTTGTATAAAGAATGAGGGGTTTTCCCTTGACCGGAGCAGCCAACACCGGCGGGTTCTGCAGGTATTGTTTGATCTCGTCTAGCGCGCTTTGGCATTTTTGGTCCCAGACGAACGGGGTTCCCTTCTTCATCAGGTGGCTGTAAGGACGGCACTTTCCTGAAAGATTGGCTATAAATCGCCGAATATACGTGAGCTTCCCCTGGAGAGACCGCAGCTGTTTGAGAGTCCTTGGCGGAGGCATTTCCATGATCGCCTTGATCTTGGACGGATCTATTTCGATACCCCGGTGTCGGACAATGAATCCCAGGAATTTGCCTGAGGAAACTCCGAATGCACATTTGAGCGGGTTCATCTTCAAGTTGTACTGTCGAAGGCGTTGAAACACGGTCTTCAAATGCTCGAGATGCTCCTCGTATGATTTGCTTTTAACCACGAGATCGTCGATATAACACTCGACGATTTCGTGTATAAGGTCATCGAAGATCTTCGTCATGGCCCTTTGGTAAGTGGCACCGGCGTTCTTTAATCCGAAGGGCATCACTTTATAACAGAATATTCCCAAAGGGGTCCGGAAAGCTGTGTGCTTCTGGTATTCGGGATGCATTTTTATCTGATTATACCCCGATGAGCCGTCCATAAAGGAGAAAACCTCATGAGTGGCCGTGTTGTCTATCATCAGTTCGGTGACTGGCACTGGGAAATCGTCTTTCGGGCAGGCTTTATTGAGATCCCGGAAGTCCACGCATATGCGCACTGTCCCATTTTTCTTCATCACCGGGACGATGTTGGCGATCCATTCAGGGTATTGAATTTCCTGGATGAAGCCAGAGTCGATTAACTTTTTGACCTCGGCGTTGATACTCATTTCAAGCTCGAGACGCATTCTCCTCGGCGCCTGTTTGACTGGCTTGATGTCCGGGGATATCGCCAATCTGTGTACAGCAATTTCTGGATCTAGTCCCGGCATTTCGGAATAGTTCTACGCGAAGCAATCTCTATGCTGTAGAAGCACGTCTTTTAACGCGGTCACCCTTTCTTCAGATAGCAGCTCGCTGATGAATGTCGGTCGCGGATCATTTGCCGTTCCCAACTCAATTTTCTTGAGGTTATCTGCGGTGGTATGGATTCCATCTTCCAGCTCTTTTGGCGCTGGTGGGAATTATGAGATTACCTCGTCGTTGTTGTTTTCGAAGCACCAGGGAAGGTCATCCATGTTCTCGGGCTCTTCTTTTGATATCGTTATCACGTGATAAGTACGAATTCGCTTCCAATCCCAATGCGGAACTGGTTCTTCTTTCGTGGCCTTGGGCTCGTGCTTCTGTGGCGGCGCTACCCTCCAGTTGTCAGACAGAGTGAATTTGCCAAGCTGATACTGATCTTCAACCCAATTTTTGAAGGTGAAGCAGTCCTCGAGAGGATGCCCTATTACTCGATGGTAAGAGCAATAGTCCGGGTGTGAGACTTCGCCCGCTTGTTCGGGGTGTTTAGATTCCGGCAGTGTAAGCATTTGATGTTTTAGAGCAAGATCAAGTATCTTCTTTGTCCTATCCCGAGGAAAAGAGTACGCTCGACTCATTTTCTTCATGAGGGATAGATCAATAACGCTTGACTCCCGTTTGCGTGGCTTCTTAGCCCTGCTTTGTTGCTGTTGAGCGCCTTTTTGGCCTTTCGACTTATTTCTGCTTTTGCGCCGAGCCTTCTTTATAACGGGTTGACAAGGAGCGGCATTTTCATCTTTCACGGCCTGTTGAAGGAGGCGTTGCGTTTTGGCTTTCTCGTAGATGGCCATTTCGCGGTTATGGTCGTCCCGGACTTTTTGACCTGCTTTCCTCATAAGCTTGTCCATTTGTTCTTCAAACGACGGACTGGGCACTTTTGCATCAGGAACTTTTACTGGTTCAGGATTGGTGTCCTCCCGTTGCGCATCTGCTTCTTCATTGAAGTCGTGCACGACGTAACAGTCGCGGAACAACTCTCGTTTCTTGGAACGAATGTATCCGAGCCCAATTGTCTCCATTCTCCCATTAGGCAGCTTATGCTGAGTTCCAGGGACGTTCCAGACCCTGTCATAGAATTTGGCCTTTCTAACGGTCTGTTTGAAGGGTATCCCTTGGTGCTTCAACGGCCTCTTCAAGCCTTCTGTATAATATCTGGGTAGACGGATGGGTTGAAGTCTGTCCGGCGTAGGATCTGCCCCGTGCCAGATTTCTTTCTCCACTTTGTTTTCTTCAGAGCGGTAGAATAGAATTGCCTTCTCGCCTTCTCGCCTGGGAGGGATATAGAACGTTTGCAGCTCTTCTACATTGTAAATATTAAGCGCATCCAGTTCTTTATGGTGTTTAAGCGGCACCATGGCGACTTGTAGACTTTGTTCTTCGTCAGCGAACTTTCGTATTGAAGGTCGAGCAGAGAATACAGCATGGATCTCATCTTCCGAGTCGCTACCAAAGATCAACGTAGGAGCGGACGGTCCTGTCCTGTTGTGTTGGGGCGGACCCAAATAAACTCTCTCCTCTTCCTCCTCGGTATCACTGCCGAAGACAGGGATGGTAGCGTTAGTTTTATTCTCCGGCTTGTGACACCTTTCCGTGTCTTCGAAACTCGGTAAGAAGTATTTGGCATCTTCGTATTTGCGGACCTCGTTCACAGAGAACGGGTTCAGTTCTCCCGTCACGGTATACTCGAAACCATCCTTAAAATACTTCATACACTGATGTTGTGTAGAAGGGATGATGTTGTACTCGTGTAACCATGGTCGGCCGAGCAAAGCGTTGTAGCATGTCTTGGCGTCTATGACGTGGAACTTAATGTCCGTGACGAGCAGCCTGAAGCGTAGCGTCAGTATCACAGACCCAAGAGTTCTTGATGACTGAGAGTCGAACCCGGAGATGGTGATCTTGTCACGAGCAAGGTACTGGACGCTCATGCAGATTTCTTTTAAGATCCGTACATTGAGGAGATTAACGGAGGATCCATTGTCGATCAGGATTTTGCCTATCTTTATATCATGACAGTATCCTGAGACATAGAGGGGGCGATTGTGTTCGCACGTCCCAAGGAGAAGGTCCTCGTCGCCGAAAGTGACATCGGCCGTGTGCACTTCCTCCAATTCATCCTTCATCTTTTCCTCGGTCAGGCATGCTTGGAATTGTTCCGGATCTTGGAGTGCTTTAATTAATGAATCTCTCGTCTCCTTTGATAGCAAAAGAGCGTCAAGAATGCTGAGTTGTGAGGGTAGCTTTCTCAGATGTGCTAAGACGTTGTAATCCACCTTATTCTTCTTTGGCGGGTCTTTGGCAGCTAGCTCTTCCACCACTTGGTCATCTAAGACGATATCTTCAGGGGCCTTTTCTTTCCCTTTATCTTTTCTGTTCGAGGGTCCGAGGTTCTTTTCGGGCAGCGTGCGATTACGTAGCCGGATATTTTCGCAAACCTTCGGTACTTCTTCTTTTCCCGAAGTGGGCTCTTTAAAGAGGGGGGCAAGTTCCAGCTCTTCATCAGAATCGCTCCCGAATGTAGGCACTTATGATCCACCGGTGTTAACCATGCAACAATCGCCAGCAGTTCTTTTAAGCCCTTCGGTCGTATTTCTTTGCTCCCGACGAATTTTGCGTTTATCTGCTTAAAGTGTTGTCGATGAGCAACATATCCTTGCCACCATCTATCGAAAGCTTTGCACTCTTGTGTGGGGTGCGAAATCTTTTGATGATATAAGCAATAGGAGGGGTGCGTTTCCACTTCACCGGTGATGTTTCCTTCAGAGGATGGTAGCTTCATGCCCATTGATATGGCCTTAGCAAACTTTTTCCTCATCTTGAATTGGTTTTTGTTGGCAGCGGAGGTGTTTTGCTCCAGCGGGATTATCTCAGCTCTTTCATCAAGTCGTTGGCGCTTGGCTCTTTCCAATATAGCCGTCTCGCGTTCTCGATCAGCTTTACTTTTCAATCGAGCTTCGTTGAGGAATGCGTCAATTTCCTCGTCTGATGGCCCCAGAATTTTTGATTCAGGGTCTGCCCCCAGCGTTTCAGTACAAGAAGTCTCCTCATCGTTCGTGAACGAATGGGAAATCATATGACAGCTCACCACGCATTCTTCAGATTCATCTGACGAACTTTCTCCCTCACCTTCCTCTTGAAAGACGTAGTTGAGAAACTCTTGGAATGTAATGGGAGTCCGTGCCTTCTGGTTGTATTCCTCCAGCGCGTCAATTTGTTTTTGCAGGTCCGTGCGCTTATCGCCAGGCTTCACGGGCTTCTTTGACTTCCTTTTCTTCTTCTTCGAGGATTTTGACGGATGGTTGCGAGTGCTTGAGCTACCACCATCGGTCTTGGGAGTTGGACGTGGCTTTAACATCCCCTCAATGACCTGCGGTTCCAACGGGTTCTTCCACCTAATCGCTGGACATGTCTGAAGGTCGTTCAGCACTCTCTTTGTCTTGGCTGATAATACAACCTCCCAAGGAGCTTCTTCAACGACGGAGCATGTTGCCCCTGGCGTATTCGTCCCCTTAGAGGTGTGGGGCTGCGGGGAATTCACCTTCCATTTGTCAGATAACGCGAATTTGCCCTGTCGGTACTGGTTTTCAAGCCAATTTTTGAAAACGTAGCATTCTTCGATCGGATGGCCTAGTACTCGATGATAAGGACAGTAGTTGGGCTCGTTGACATCACTTGGTTGCAACGGACGTTTTGGATCCGGCAGATTTATGAGTCTGTTGCGTAATGCCAGCTCGAATAACCTTCTCGTTTTATCGCGGGGAAACGAGTAAGGACGCCCTAGTCTCTCCTCAAGGTCTACGTACGGGTGCATATTATTTTGACGCACAACCGGCTTCGAGTTGCTCGGTTGTTGTTGAGCATTAGCGACGACGATCGCTTTTTCCTTCCCTTTGTCATTTCGGGAGTCCGGCTTTGGAAGAGGGGGTTTATGGCCCATCTGATCCATCTGCACTAGCTTGTCAATCAAAGCCTCGAAGGTAGTCGGCTTGAAAAACATCATAAATTGCGAGATGATTGCTTGTGGATCAAGGGTTCCTACAAACATACCCACCGCGGGAGCTTCTTCAATGCGCTGCTCGCACTTCGACCATAAGTTCCACCATCGTATAGCGTACTGAACCCACGTCTCGTCCGGCTTTACCCTGGCGTTAATCAGTGCCGTCATCGGGGTACGTTCACTGGCGCTTGCAAAACGCTAAGTAAACAGCAGCTCCATCTCCGCGAAGGTCTTGATAGAGTCGTTTGGGAGCTCAGAGTACCACTCGAACGCCGTATCCGATAAACTTCCAACAAACTGGCGAAGTAAAAGCTTGTCATCACCACCGGTGTTGCCGCAGAGTGCCCTGAACTGGGCAACATGCTGGTGAGGATTGCCCGTCCCCTTGTAGACATGGAACTTGGGAATTGTGTAACCGGGTGGGTACTTGATTTGATTGTACCAACTTGGATATGGCCGCCCCGTTTTTACGACCTGGCCAGCTACTTCGGTCGCATGATGAACCCGTATTTGTTGGGCGATGTACTCGTCCAAATCAGCTTTGGAGATTGCATCCTCTTTAGCCGTCGACAGAGCTGGTGGAGGATTTGATGTCTCTCCCCTATCATCTCCAAGGACGATCGGGGGCTCTTCGGCCGGAGGATCTTGTTGAATCATCATCCCTATCATGTCTTGGAAGAGGAGGCCCATACGCTGTATGTTGGCTGCTTGTTCAGCAGCCTCTTTATCCTTCTTCTCCAATATCCGACGAAGGAATTCGGCGTCGGTTTCTTCCTCTTGGCGTTCATCCGAGGACGTTTCAAGGTTTTCTTTTGGCCCTGTAAGTGCGGCCATAGCGTTCATTATTTCTTGGAGTTTCTGCTGCTGCTCCTGAGCCTTGGTCACTGACCTCGTGTGTGGTCTATGACCTGTTGATATGCGGCTATCCTCCTTTCCCGATGCCACATAAACTGTATGAACTATCATGCCCCCTGACTTAGGGCGTTTGGGTTCACCACCTTTGATATTTGTCGCCGGCACGAGGGTTTTCTCCGGCCTTCTTCTTTTGTGGGCTGTTGAAGTTGAAGGGGCCGTTGTAGTGGGCACCCTAGCGATTGTTGTCCCCTGCTGTTTAATAGGACGGTCTTTTTCTTTTTGCACTTTCGTCTTCTTTTGTTGACGAGAGTGATCTGGGTCGATCACGGAGTCTTGAACCCTTCGCCAAACCTTGTATATTTTTTAGGACAGCCGTTGAGGGGGCTGTTCTTGCTTCGTTTCTGGAGCTCTCTCCGCAGGTGGAGGAGATCTTTTCAGTGTAGCGGTTGGAGAGTTCTTACGTACCCTCCTCAGTAGTTCAAAGCTGTTCCTAGTTGGAACAGCAGCGTTGACTTCCACCACTGGAGCCGGTGGAGTTAGCCCTGAGGGGGAGTTGCCCCCCGCCTTCCTTACTCGTTGCCAATGGCGACGTCGAGCATGACGAGCCGTTGGGACTGGCTCGGAGATAGAGGTTGCTTCTTTTTGCCCCCTGTCTGAATGAGGCGCGGCTGGTGTTAACCTCTTAAAGACTGAGGTTGTCCTTTGAGGGATGATATTTAACCTGTCGAGGATAGATCCTCGGGCAGGGGCAGGAGCAGGAATCATCAGTCTTGAAAAGACCAACTCTTTGACAGGGGAAGCCGCCTTGACGACTTCTGGAGCAGCAGTTATTGCCTTCCTTGGGACAGCCAATTTAGAGTTCTGATTTAGCCTGGTGAAAACAGAGGCTGTCGGTTTGGTAGTGGACGACCCGTTGACAGGGGTCGTCGTAGCAGTGAGCCGGTCGAAGACCGACTTCTTGTTCACTTCCGGTGCAGGTATTGGCGCAGAGAAGCTTGTAGGTGGGATCATGGTCCCGAAGAACAGGCCAGTGGTGGCTTGGGTCACCCGGTCTACCGGCAGAGCGAGGAAGGAAGCCGCTTGGGGCCTGTTTCCTGATTTAAAATCAGGAAAAGTTACGAAGGAGGCATCACGTGCTAGCACGTGACCAGCAGTTACGTGTTGGCACGTGACACCTAAAAGCATCGGCAAGGCAGATTCAGCTTCCCGACTACATCAAAGAAAAGGGGTTCAGAAAGGGTCACGTGCTCCCACGTGACCAGAGTCACGTGTTGGCACGTGACATTTAAAAGCGGCTTCAAAGGCACATCGGTTCCCTGATCAAATCAAGGAAAATGCTTCAGAAGAGGTCACGTGCTCCCACGTGACCAGGGTCACGTGTTGGCACGTGACACTCAAAAGCAGCAGACTAGGTTCCCTGATCAAATCAAGGAAAAGGCTTCAGAAGAGGTCACGTGTTGGCACGTGACACTCAAAAGCAGCAGACTCAATTCCCTGATCAAATCAAGGAAAAGGCTTCAGAAGAGGTCACGTGCTCCCACGTGACCAGGGTCACGTGTTGGCACGTGACACTCAAAAGCAGCAGATTCAATTCCCTAATCAAATCAAGAAAAAGGCTCCAGGCGAGGGTCACGTGCTCACATGTGACCAGGGGTCACGTGGTGGCATATGACGACTAAGCGGCAGCCAGAAGGCAGAGTGCAAAAAGGAAGAAGAGGTCTCGTTCCAAGGGGGTCACGTGCCTACACGTGACCGGCTTTCAAAGCCTATCTGTTAACAAAATTAAATTCTGAGAAAAGGCCTCTCAAATCTTTCCAAAGGAACCGATTGAATTAAAGATTTAAAGATTCTTAAATATCACCCATCTATGGAAAAAGCCTGAACTTGGAAAGATTTCCCCTTAAAATCTAACCGAAATAACAAAGGAGAATCTCGGGATTTAAAATCCAATGGTGATTAAAATTCACATAATAATCCAAAGGTCCAAAACGAATGGTGAATACAAATTAAATCTCTCAATGAAAGATTCACCAAAACTAATTGATTCGGCTGCTTCTCCTATAAATAGGAGCCAAGAGACACACAGAAAGAGACATGCAGAAAGGAATCGATACGTAAAAAAAAGAAGAAGAGAGCCTTGATACTTTGGAGGAATTTGGATCTTCTGCAAAAGAAAACCCTAGGTAAGAAAGGGAAGGCTTCTTGAAAGAAAAAGAGAATTTAATTCTCAACAGAGTTTAACTCTGATATAAAACAGAAGAACATAGTTCTCTCTTTGGTGGAGGATCTGTAAAGTGCACATCTCCCTTTGAATTGAGAATTTAATTCTCATTGGGTTGAGATCCTGCCATGCAGATCCAAAGCATAGAGAGGGAATGGAAGCTTGAGAATTTAATTCTCACAGAACTATAGGAATTTAATTCCTTTAAAATAAAATTAGGGTTTAACCCTTGTTATGGGAATTTAATTCCTTCAGAATGAACAGAATCAGGGTTCAACCCTAGTTAAGAACTTAGTTCTGTTAAAATAACAGGAATTTAATTCCTTCAAGAAAGAAGAAATTAGGGTTTCACCCTATGACAGAATCTCATGCCTCTCTAAAAGAGAGTGGGAATTTAATTCCTTTAAAGCTTTTATTAGAGTTTAACCCTATGATAGAATTCAGTTCTTCACATATATGAGGAATTTAATTCCTACAGAAAATTCAGAGTTCAACTCTATCCCAGAATATAAATCTTCAGAAGGAAATAGGAATTTAATTCCTCTTAAATTTATCGTTAGGGTTCAACCCTACGAAGAATTTAATTCTTAAAAAAGGGATTAACAGATCTTCTAAAAAACATACAAAGAGGCAGGGTCACGTGCCACCACGTGACCCCCGAAAAGATCCATAGAGAAGGGCCTTTGAGGCAGTGCCTCACGTGACCCACGTGACCTTTGGCAGAAGCTTTAACATACAAGCATTTAAATGCCCGTCACGTGATGGCATGTGATGCTCCAAAAGATGCAATATTCTCAGCAGAACAAGTGAAGGGAGGGTGCCCTCACGTGCTACCACGTGACGCCTCTTGCTTCAGTGTTTAACACTAGATTGGAACCTCTGAATCCAGTGTTAAAACGCTGTTTGGCCTTAGTGTTCAACACTAATCGAAGAACTTTATTTACAGGGTTTAACACTGAATTTCTTAGTGTTTAATACTAAATTAAACCCCTGCTAGCAGAGCTTAAGACTAACTCCCTTAGTGTTCAACACTAAATTTGAAACCTCTATATCCAGTGTTCAACACTGATTTTCTTAGTGTTTAAACACTAATTTGGAAAACATCTATTTACAGTGTTTAACACTGACTTTCTTAGTGTTGAACACCAACCTGGAAAACCCTGTTTCCAGTATTTAACATTGATCTGCCTTAGTGTTAAACACTAATTTGAAATCTCCATTGCCAGTGTTTAACACTGATTTGTTTTAGTGTATAAACACTAATTTGAAAGCCCTGTTGCTGGTATTTAACACTAACTATCTTTTAGTGTTAAACACTAACTTGTCAATCTCATTCTCAGTGTTCAACACTGATTGATCTTTAGTGTTTAACACTAACTTTATCCCCATTGGCTAAGTGTCTAGAGGCAAAGCCTCTCCTCTAATGGACCAACAGAGGGCCAATATCCTAAACATGATTGGACTTAGCCCAAACTGGCCATAAGTCCTCAATTCAAATTCAACTGAGCCAATGAGATCATAATATAATTAATTGGTCTTGGTTCCAAATTGGGCCAAAGATTATTTAATCTACGTCGGTTTAAGGGTACATCTCTTCACTCCTTTGATACTTGGCGTTGTAATTCCTCAACGTCTTCAAAGAGGTGACGGGTCCCGATGACCACATATTAATGCGGACTGTGGGGTCCTTAAACTCATGGACTATGAGGTCCTTAACCTTGACCGGGATATCTTAAAACTAACGACGGACTGTGGGGTCCTTAAACTCATGGACTATGAGGTCCTTAACCTTGACCGTGATGTCTTAAAACTAACATCGGACTGTGAAGTCCTTAAATCTACGGACCACGACGTCCTTAACCTTGACCGCAACGTCTTAAAACTAACACTGGACCGCAATGTCCTTAAACTACTTATTGACCGCAATGTCACTAAACTAAACAACAGGGCTCCCTTAATTGCTCTATTGTTGGATCTAAACGATCCCGTTAAGTTGATCTTAGTCTGAAAACTAGACTAACGTATCCTTAACAAACGTTTAAGTCGATCTTAGTCTCGAATGAGGCTAACGTATCCTTAAACCCAAAACCCCCAAACCCAAATCTAAGATAATACGGATTTGGACTAGTCCACGCCCTACGGGCGACGACATAACTCAGTCTCCGTATACAATCCACGGGCAACTAAACACAAAATAAACACATGCGACACGAAGTGACCATCTGGAGAAGGAGAAAGTGGTTACCGCAATGCGGTAGCGTAATTAACTGCAGGGGCTTGCGCCTGCAGGGAAGAGCGTCCCCACAATCAAAAACCCCTTAAGCGAGGGGGAATCTGACGAAGTCTGCTATATCGGACGCATCCGTTTAAACCTTTGATACACGGTGCCATAAATCAACTTGGCATCTTCGGAGAGGTGGACGGATAGCACCAATTAGTATCTGCCCCCGAATCACAGGCAAGACGTCCAGTTGCGCCGTCATTCGGAGGGGAACAGGGCCCATATACTACACCTCCTGGTGAGGTGGAGCGTCCGTTGCAGTGGCATTTCGAGCAGTTGGTGCAGTTAAATGCCATTGAATCTTGAGTTCTGCGCCAGGCAAAAGACCAAATCTTAGTAACTTGAAATCCAAAGGCAACCGTTAACAAACCGCGATTGGTTCGCGAAGACGACACATAAAGTGTGGAGTGGAAAGAGGAAAAGGTCCCACCGGGCGTACCAGAATCTGTTCTCCTCCGAAAGACGGCACACAAGACTGCGATGTCCTGACGCTGAGATTCGAGGCAGATGCTATTTGGTTTTATCCGTCCACCTCTCCGAAGATGCCAAGTTGATTTATGGCACCGTGTATCGGAGGTTTAGACGGATGCGGCCGATATAGCAGACTTCGTCAGATTCCCCCTCGCTTGAGGGGTTTTTGATTGTGGGGACGCTCTTCCCTGCAGGCGCAAGCCCCTGCAGTTAATTACGCTACCGCATCGCGGTAGCAACTTTCTCCTTCTCCAGAATTTCACTTCGTGTCGTGTGTGTTTGTTTTGTTTGTGGTTGCCCGTGGATTGTATACGGAGACTGAGTAATGCCGTCGCCCGTAGGACGTGGATTAGTCCAAATCCGTATTTACTTAGATTTGGGTTTGGTGTTTTTAGTTTAAGGATACGTTAGCCGCGTTGCGGCTAAGATCAACTTAACCATTCGTTAAGGATACGATAGTCCTGTTTGATACTAAGATCAACTTAACGTGATAATCCATTTAATATCTGGCCATCGGGACTCGTCACCTCTCTAACGTCGTTGAAGGATTACAACGGCAGATGTCAGAGGAGTTCAGAGATGTACCCTTGAACCAAGGTTGATTCGGAGTTTTATAGTCCGTTTGAATGTTTAAGGATACGTTAGCCGTGTTTGGGGGCTAAGATCAACTTAAACGGGATCGTTTAGATCCGGCAAAAGAGCATTTGGAGGCTCTATCGTTCCAGTTTAGGGACGTAGTGATCCATTGGTAGTTTAAAGACATTGTGGTCCGCATTCCAGTTTAGGGACGTGGTGGTCCGCATTCCAGTTTAGGGACGTGGTGGTCTATATTCCAGTTTAGGGACGTGGTGGTCCGCTATTAGTTTAAGGACGTTTCGGTCCATCATTAGTTTAAGGACATTTCGGTCCAATGTTAGTTTAAGAACGTTTCGGTCCATCGCCAGTTTAAGGACGTAGTGGTCCATCATTAGTTTAAGGACGTTTCGGTCCAATGTTAGTTTAAAGACGTTTCGGTCTACGAGTTTAAGGACCCCGCAGTCCGTATCGATGTGTGGTCGTCGGGACCCGTCACCTCTCTGACGTCGTTGAAGGATTACAACGATGGGTGTCAGAGGAGTTCAGAGATGTACCCTCGAACCGGAGGTAAATTGATTTGAGAGAGCATTTGTGCTCAGTTCAATTTAATTTAAGGACTTACGGCCAGAATTGGGCTAAGTCCAGTTGAAAATGTTCAACATTTTATTTGCATTTGGCCTGTTAGGCCTTTACTGGGGCTCTGCTCCTGTTTAATAATGCATAGCATTATTTATTTTGTCAGGGCTGTGCCCATTTATAGATGATGCAGAGCATCAGTCTTGTTTGGGCTCTGCCCTGTTTATTGCATTTTCAATTTTTGTTTGGGCTCTGCCTTTTTATAAATGATGCAGAGCATCAATATTGTTTGGGCTCTCCCCCTTTTCATTGTATTGCAATTTAATTTGGCCTACTAGGCCCCTCTGATTTGGGCCTGGCCCTTCAGTAAAAGAAATGCATTGTATTTGTCAGGCGCTTTGCGCCAATCACTGAGCGCAAGCGTTTGTGGTGAGGACACGTGTCATGCTCTGGTGAGCGCAAGCGCAACAGCGCAGTGCGCTGCGCTAGTGCGCTGCGCTGTTGCGCTGCTGACACGTGGCGCGCTCTGGTGAGTTGCGCCAATTCCAGAGAGTAAGGCTCTATTTCAAGAGCGCGTAGCGCAAGTTGTTCTGTAGCTGACACGTGGCGCTCTCTCAAGAGCGCAACAGCACAGTTTGGAAGTGCAAAGCACTAAGAATCTTTTAGATTCAAGAACAGAAGTGCAAAGCACTATTTTATTATTATTATTTTTATTTTTTATTAAAGATCATTGATCTTGTTTTTAGATCTATGATCTGTTCATGAGAGAACTTTCTCTTTTTTCTAAAGGTTTTTACCTTTTTGTTCTTGAGGAATTCTTCAGAGTTCTCTTTCCCTTCTTTTTTTTTTTTAAGAAAATGTTGATGCCTTTGAATTGAGGCCTAGGGTCCTTTTTATAGTGCCCATAAATTAGTTAAATTTGTTAAAGAGATCTTTTTCTAAGTGATTTGGGGAATTTTCCCCACCGTTGGATCTTTGATCCAAGAGCTTCTGTTTTACAGAAGAAAATCTTCTTGTTTTAACAAGA
The DNA here is from genome assembly GCA_030015575.1 of Agapanthus africanus. NCBI lineage: Eukaryota > Viridiplantae > Streptophyta > Magnoliopsida > Asparagales > Amaryllidaceae > Agapanthus > Agapanthus africanus. The sequence goes on from CM057351.1 coordinate 355,421,361, forward strand.
ACAGAAAGGTTTCTTAAAATCTTTATTCTGTTTGGCGCAAACGCATCTGCGCTGACACGTGTCGCGCAGCGCACAGCGCAGCGCAACTGCTCTGACACGTGTCGCGCAGCGCAAAGCGCAGCGCAACTGCGCTGACACGTGTCGCGCAGCGCAAAGCGCAGCGCAACTGCGCAACTAAAGCGCAGATGCGCTGACACGTGTCGCGCAGCACAGTGCTTGCGCAACTGAAGCGTTGCTTCCTTTAATTTTGCTTAAAATAGAGCTTTGCTCTGATTGGGTGCGCTGCCTTGGGCGCTGCGCTGATGCATCTGTGCCTGACAAGTGGCGCGTTGCACGCAGCGCAAAGAATTTGAAGCATTGCTTCATTTATTAAAGTTTAAATTTTCAAAGCAGAGCTTCGCTCTGATTGGGGGAAGATGAAGCGTTGCTTCATCTCCCGCCTCGGAATTTGAACAGAGCTTTGCTCTGATTGGGGTAAACAGGGATAGTGCATTCGACGATAAAATCGGCCAGGACTTATGCCTTGATAGCTTGCCTCGGGCGGTATTTGATGTCGTATTAGGACAACTCCCACCTCCACTTCTCCAAACGACCAGAAGACTCGGGCGAGACGAGAATAGCCCCTAAAGGGCGTTCGGTGAGGACGAGGATGGTGTGCGTCTGGAAATAGTGTCATAGTTTCCTCGAGGCCACAATGAGTGCCAAGACAATCTTATCTATGGCCGGGTACCTTGTTTCCGCGTCCTTAAAAACGTGGTTTACATAGTAGACCGGCTTTTAGACTCCCTCGACTTCTCGGACGAGCACCGAACCTGCAGATTGATCGGATACCGCCAGATACAGCGATAGCTCATCTCCTTCAACTGGCCGGGTGAGTAGTAGGGGAGTCGCCAGGTGCACTTTCAATTGCTCGAAGACGATCTGACACTCCTCCGACCATTCGAACCTTGGGATCTTCCTTAAAGCTTTTAAGAACGGAAATCATTTTTCCCCGGATCTTGACATGAAATGACTCAGAGCGGCTATCCCCCCTGTGAGTCGCATGATTTCGACGCTGGTCTTTGGCACGGCCATGTTGAGGATGGCGCTGATTTTCTCCGGGTTAGCCTCGATTCCTCGGTGGGTAACCGTGAATCCGAGGAACTTTCCACTGGCGACCCCGAATGCGCACTTGGCAGGGTTCAGTTTCATTTTGTATTTGCGGAGGACGTCGAAGGCCTCGCCCAGATCTTTGGCGTGCCGATGACGAGGTCGATTTGACGAGCTTGTCGTCGACGTAGACCTCCATGTTCCTGCAGATCTGAGGCTTAAACATCCTGTTGACCAAGCGTTGATACGTTGTGTAGGGTGTTTTTCGTCACCCCATTGAGATGGGAATACGCGCGCGCTTGTCAGGCGTATACTACAGATTCCCCCTGCCTAGGGTAGGCCGGGGTTTATTGATTGTGGGGATCCGAATCTCCGGCAGCCGCGGACTAAGCTGCCGTTAATTACCCCTCGCCTTTGGGGCGAGCGAACCTCCGATTAACGGGTTAAACTGGTCATGCGAACTCAATGTGCAGTGTACGTGTGTTTTGTTTTGGAGGGGGTTTAAATATATCGGGAGCTACGTAGAGTTTTTACGGGGGTCCCGCTATCCGGATAGCGGGCTGGGGGTAAAGGGGGCTAGCAGCCCCCTTGCGGGGTGCGGGACAGCGTCCCGTTAGAAATTTTTTCTAACAGGAACAGTGTCGTGGAGTATGTGTGTATGCACATATGTATACATATGTATATATATATATGTATATATATAAGAAAAAAAAAAAGGGAAAAGGCATCCAAAGGATGCGTGGGGACAGCACGTTGGGCGCTGTGCGCCTAGGTGCTGTGCGCTCAGGCGCTAGAGTGTCACGTGTCGGCACGTAGGCGCTTTGCGCTTCAGCGCTGGGCGTTTGAGCGCAAGCGCGCCACGTGTCGGCACGGGGGACGAGTTGCGCCTGAGCGCAAGCGCGCCACGTGTCGGCACCGGGGCGACTTGCGCTCGAGCGCTTGCGCGCCACGTGTCGGCACGTGGGCGCTTTGTGCTCGAGCGCAGGGCGCTGGAGCGCAAGCGCGCCACGTGTCAGCACGCGGGCGCTCTGCGCTCGAGCGCTGAGCGCTGGAGCGCAAGCGCTTGAGCGCCGGCGAGAAAAAGAGCCTTTTAGCCTAAAAAAAATTTCTCGGAAGAGAAATCAGTGAGGAGTTAGACTCCTGAGTGTGTTTTTGGGGTTAATGGAAGGGGTTCTTCTTCCTCCTCTGTTAGCTGGATCTTGAAGATCAAGAGATGTGAGATCTCAAAATCTCTCCTTTTGGGGATCTAAAGACAGATCCAAGTTCCCCTTTGTGGGTTTGGTGGTGAAAAACTATCTTGTTTTTGAAAAGGAAGAGTAAAACTCTTGATTTAATTCAAAAGAAAGAAGAGAGTTTGAGACCTTCAGAAAAGGGAAAGAAATACAAACCCTAGGTTTTTTTTAGAGAATGAAAGTATTGTTCTTTTATTCATCATCATGTTGCCTTTTATAGGCTTACATACTTACATATAGCCCCTTGGGCTTCACAAAATGGCGTTTTGCCTATCCCATGGCTCATGTGCCATTTCATTTTTGCACATAAGCCATGGGCTTACAAAAATTTGGCTTTCTGCCCGTTTTGTATACATTCATGTATAAAAAATTACATAAAAATTATTTATTACATGATTTTGTCGTTGGCATAGGGAGGCTGGCCGCGGGCTCGACTTGGGCATGGGCCCGCTTGATTTGGGCTTGGGCCCACCTAGCTTGGGGTTGATCTTGACTTTGACTCGGTCAACCGGGGTGTAAATTTTTACCCCAACAAAGTGCCCCCCATCAATAAATGCACACCACACATTTGAGTTGTGTGCATGAAATTGATGGATCTTGAAGTTGGACTTCGAGGTAGAACATCATTCCAGGGGCGGAACACCATCCCGGGGAGCATGATTCCCGGGGATCGGAGCATCATTCTGATTCGCGGAGCATGATTCCAGGGTTCGGAGCATCATTCCGAAGAGCGGAGCATGATTCCAGGGTTCGGAGCATCTTTCCGAAGAGCGGAGCATGATTCCAGGGTTCAGAGCATCATTCCGAAGGGCAGAGCATGATTCCAGGAATCGGAGCATCATTCCGAGGAGAGGAGCATAATTCCAGAGATCGGAGCATCATTCCGATGAGCGGAGCATGATTCCAGAGATCGGAGTATCATTCCGAAGAGCGGAGCATGATTCCAGGGATCGGAGCATCATTCCGAAAGGCGGAGCATGATTCCATGGATCGGAGCATCATTCCGAAGATCGGAGCATCATTCTGAAGAGCGGAGCATGATTCCAGGGGATCGGAGCATCATTCCGATGAGCGGAGCATGATTCCAGAGATCGGAGTATCATTCCGATAAGCGGAACATCATTCCAGGGATCGGAGCATCATTCCGATGGGCGGAGCATGATTCCAGGGGTCGGAGCATCATTCCGAAGAGCGGCAGACATTCTGACCGAAGCATGATTTCGATGCAGAGGTAGATTCCTAGGCGAAGTATAATTCCGACAAGGAAGGCAAATATTCCGAGACGAAACATTGATTTCGACACGGGGTATATTCTGAGACGGAGCATGATTCCGGCGCAGAGCTTGTTGGCTGACTTGATTCCGAGACGAAACATAATTTCGACAGGGAAGGCAGGTACACCGAGGCGAAGCATCATTTCGACACGGGGTGTATTCTGAGACGAAGCATAATTCCGACGCAGAGCTTGCTGGTTGACTTGATTCCGGGGCGGAGTATAATTCCGACGAGGAGGTCGTTACCCCGAGGCGAAGCATGATTTCGACACGGGGTAAATTCTGGGACGAAGCATGATTCCGCCGCAGAGGTTGTTGGTTTGATTTGATTTGGGTTGACGTCAGCATTGCTACACTGGAATATGGTACCGGGAGCGAATCATCATTTGTCATGAGAGGATTTGGGAATTGGTTTTTTTTTTTTGTTTGGCATCAGCATCGCTACACTGGAATATGGTACCAGGAGCGAATCATCATTTGCGTTTTCTCATTAGGAAACGATGGCTTAGGAGACAGGTTTTAGGTCCCTATCACATAAGACTTTTCAATTTTGTGAGCCGTAAGGGTCTCACAAAGCATTTTCTCCCTACGGATTGTAAGGATCCCGTAAGTGCATTTTCTCTTTGGGAGTCGTGGGGACTCCCAAGTGTGTTGCTCCTTTGTGAGTCGTAAGGATCTCACGCGGGAATTTTCTCCTCATAAAGTCGAGAGGACCTTGTGAGTGCATTTCATCTCTTTCACATGAGTTTGCGCCCTTTCGGGTTTTCACAAACTCGCCGGCAGTCCTGCTGTTTTTACTCACGGAGCCCTTTCGGGTTTTCATCCGTGCCCATTTTGCTTGTGGACATACCTTTTATTTATTTTTTTTATTATTTTTGGAGAGATTGGGATTGTTTTACGCCCGTGGATTGTATACGGTTTTGCAGGATGTATGATCCAGACCGTAGGGCCATAAAAATTTCGGGACTTTGTTGGCGTCTGCATCGCTGCACTGGAATATGGTACCAGGAGCGACTCATCATTCGCCACTTGGGGATTTGGAATTGGAATTTGGCTGGCGTCTGCATCGCTGCACTGGAATATGGTACCAGGAGCGACTCATCATTCGCCATTGGGGTATGGGATTTGGAATTTGGTTGGCGTCTGCATCGCTGCACTGGAATATGGTACCAGGAGCGACTCATCATTCGCCATTGGAGTATGGGATTTGGAATTTGGTTGGCGTCTGCATCGCTACACTGGAATATGGTACCAGGAGCGACCCATCATTCGCCACTTGGGGGTTGGGGAGCGATGGCTTAGGAGACAGATTCGGATCCCTATCACCTAAGACTTTTCAATTTTATGGGCCGTAAGGGTCCCATAAAGTATTTTCTCCCTACGGGTCGTAAGGATCCCGTAAGTGCATTTTCTCCTTGGGAGTCGTGGGGACTCCCAAGTGTGCTTCCTTTGTGAGTCGTAAGGATCCCACAAAGTTTTGTTCTCCTCATGTATCGTGAGGACACATGAGTGGGTCTTCTCAATGGAGCATAATTCCGAAGGCGGAGACCAGCCGCGTAACTGGTGGTTGCGGTGGGGCATGGGTATGCTGAGAATTATTTGAGCCCGTGGATTGTATACGGTAGTCAATTTGGGGATTAACCGTAGGGCCGAAAGAATTTTGGGAAACTGGATTTTTGTTTAACGTCTGCATCGCTACACTGGAATATGGTACCGGGAGCGACTCATCATTCGCCGTTCTTTTCTCTCTTTTTTTACCGCGATTGCTCTATCATTTCAGCTTTTCTTATCGCGAAGATCGCGATTGCCTTATCATTTTGGCTATTTATTCGCGGTTGCCCCATCATTTCGGCTTTATTCTCATCTTTATTTTACTCGCTGATTTTTATTGCGAGTTGCCCCATCATTTCGGTTTTTATTTTTTTTCTTTTATTTACACATTTTTTGTTTATTCACATTTTTTTTACATTTCCAGTTTAACGACTTAGAGGTCGATTGTTCCCAGTTTAATGACGTGGTGGTCGATTGTTCCCAGTTTAATGACGTGGTGGGCGATTGTTTTCAGAAAAAGGCAGGTGTCTGAGAAAATCCGTTTCACGAAGAACTTCGGTCTCCGTTTGTATGAAATTGGCGGTCGCATCTTGACTGTTTACTAACACGCCTTTGGATAGTTCTATCTCTCCTGCCTTGTATTGCTTTTCGACCCAATCTTTGAAGACGAAGCAGTCCTCAATGGCATGACCTATCACTCTGTGATAGGGGCAGTATTTGGGGTCGTCGGTCCTATTCGCTTCCTGCGGTCTTTTTGACTCTGGCAGCTGTAGACCGTTCTTGAGGGCGTCTTTGAATATTTTACGGATTTTTTCCCTTCTGAAGGAATAGACCTTATCTAGCTTCTCTTTGAGTGGAGTTTCTCCTCCCTTTCCGAACACTGGCTTTCGAGGCTGGTTGGCGCTAGGCCCGCTCATCCCTTGCTTATTTCGGTTATCCGATGTCACGCCCCGCTTCCCAGAATACGCAAGATTGGGCACGTGACATAGCCAACCATGCTACCTGTGGGTAGGAAGTATCCATCCACAGTCGCATTACGGCTGTAGAGATATCAAGAACAAGATTAAAAAAAACTATCTAACACATGTCCAAATCCAGAATAACAAGAGTCAAGGATAAATAAGTGCGGAAGCAAATGATCCAATACAATAATAGAAAAGTATGTCCCATAATGCGGGCTCACATTTGGAAATAAGAATGCAGGAAATAAACTAATCACTACGGAACTCACAAATCAGCCTGCTGGCTGAAGTACTCCTGCTCGGTCAGCGACAGTGGTAAAGAATCTGGGCCATGCAAAACCCAGACGTCAGCGCTTCATGTCAACCAATAATATCATATGAACAGTGTAATAAGCAATGCAGAAATAAACATGAATAAAGCAATAGTATGAAACAAGCAGTGCAGGGTAGTGTGCAGTGGGTAACTAAACTGTTCTATCGGGTTTTCTATTATAAAGTCTTTGAAATCAATTCGAGTAATCCTCCATGTAACTCAAAGGATATGTCCCGTTACCCCCCGGGACCACGGATCAGAAAGATGGGAACCAATAATGGTTCTGTCCCGTTGCCCCCCGGGACCACGGATCAGGAAATGTAAGAGTCACGAATGGCTCTGTCCCGTTACCCCCCGGGACCACGGATCAAGTAATACCCTTTTAAGTTACACTTTAGATTACCCTTTTGATTTCCCCATACCCCCAGGTTATATGTGTCAGGTCAGGTATTCAGTAGTCAAGGACTAATGCCAACACAGGATCAGGTAACAGGTCAGGTTTGTCTGGATAGACAACAGGAATGGTCCATGAGGACTCCATGTCAGGTTTGTTGGCATTAGGCCTGAGATCAGGTAACAGGTCAGGTCATGGTACAACAGGTCAAGTCGATAGTAAAGGGTACCATGTCAGGTGCATCGGTATATATATATCATGTGAAGCAGGGTCAAGATGTAACACTATCGTGGGTGTGCTCACAACAGATGTATAATCGAACATGGATTAACAGCAAGAAACAAGTAGTAAACTAAACAACAATAAGCAGTTCATTTAATCACAATAGTGCAATACCGTTACTTCCATATCTGACTGTAATAGAACTACCGGTGTAAAGGTTATCATCCATAAACAGTAAAATGTGGTTAACGGGTAAACTTCGTTATTAGGGTTTAAGTGGCAAATTGTAATTTTAGGTTAACCGTGATATGATATATGTCATACTGCGACCAAATGAGAAAATAACTATTCCGAGTTAAGTTTTGCAGGTTTTACGAGTCAAAACATATATAATTGTACAGTCTAGCATGTAGCAAGTGATACTTGCCTCGACGGAACGACGAACACGAAAACGGAACGCAACGTCGGCGGGAAAACACGCGACGGACGCACGGTTCACGGATCGAACCCAAACAACGAACAGTGGGACCACGCGGATCTGGGTACCTCGCTGGAATGTCGGGTCAAGTCGTCGGCACGGCCGGATTCCGGCGAGATGTCAAAACAGCGACAAAAGTTAGCAATACTACGTACGGACAAAGATCAACCAGCGAGGGGAAAAAGGAAGGGGGAAAGTGAAGGGAAGCTTACTGGGATTGCACGGGTTGCAACAGCGACGGGGTCGACGGCGATGGGGCGCCGGCGAGGAAGCGGCGGCGGCAGACTCGGCTGCAGGTGCTGGAGGAGGAGAGACGGTGAGGAGGGAGAGGAATGGCCGGGTTTGGGTTGCAGGTGAAGAGGAGGTGGTCGGCGGTGGCGCAGGTGACGACGACGAGGGTCGACGGCGGCGTTTCCGGCCAACCGGAGAAGGTGCTAGGGTTGCTGTTGGGTTCTGTTGCGGCGCCGGGCACTCGGGAGGAGGAGGAAGGTGTCGAGGTCGGGAAGAGGGGCGAAGGGGGAGATGCTGGCGTCGTCGGCGACGAGTTGCGGCGGCGACGGCGGGCACAGTGGGTGCAGGTGGCTACGGCGTTGGGTGTACGGGGACGTGGGAGAGGAGGAAGGAGGTCTGCGGTTGCGACGAGGATGATGGTGGTGGTGGCGTCGGCGTTGGGCTGCAGCGGCGACGGGCACGGTGGCTGGGCTAGGGTTCCGGTGGGGTTTCTCGTGATGGCTCTGGAAAAAGAAGAAGGCGAGGAAACGTAATATATATAAGGGATAGAGAGAGAGAGGGTTAGAAAGAGAGAGATATCAGATTAGAGAAAGAGAGAGAGATGTGAGGAAGAGAGAGATAGAGACAGGGAAAGAGAGAGGAGAGATAGAGAGGTAGAGAGGCGGGCCCACGGGGGTTTAAACCCCTCGTGATTGGCCAGCGAGAAAAAGGAAAGGAATTTTTTAAAAAGATTTAAAAGATTATATGTAACAGAGTAAGGGTAAGAATATATATTATAGTTTTAGAATATTTTATTAAATTGGGATTTTGGCGCTAAATGAAACATTTCCAAATCGCGTCCGGGTTGCGCCCAAAAATTTGAAATTTAAATAATAGAATTTTAAGCGGGTTCCAAATTTTAAAATGAAATGTTTTATGATTAAAAAGTATGCCCCCAAGTCGGACACTTGCACGCGCGCGTAGCCGTCCAAACTCGCCCGTTTCACCGAACGGGATGAAAACTCGACGCGCGGACGCTACCACGCGGCTAAGGGTGACGAGTAGGCCAATATAGATATTTTTAATTTCATTTTAGGTGCTAAAATTTGTTATATGCAAAAATGACTTAGCCAGTTAAAATTTTTGCAGTAAGATCCAAACAAGCAAGATAAATGAAATGAGCAATGTCGAACACTCAACCAGTAACAGAAATAGTAGTATTGGGCTCGGGTGTTACATCATACCCAACTACAAAAAGAATTTTGTCCTCGAAATTCCAAGAGTACAAGATAGTAAACTACAGGAAAAGGTGAGGAAACTTCTGCCGGATCTCGTCTTCTCGCTCCCACGTGGACTCTCCATGCGATCGATTACCCCAGGAAACTAGCACAAGGGGGATAACCTTGTTCTTAAGAACCTTTTCCCTTCGATCCATGATTTCAACCGGTCGCTCCTCAAAAGTTAGATCCTCCCGTACAGTTAACTCCGAATGATCCAAGACGTGTGTTTCATCTCGAACATACCTTCGTAGTTGAGATACATGAAACACATCGTGCACACCTGCCAAGGACTGCGGTAACGCCAAACGGTACGCTACCTCTCCAACACGCTCCAATATCTCGAAGGGTCCAACGAATCGAGGACTAAGCTTTCCTCGACTCTCAAAACGAATCACTCCTCTAGTCGGTGATATCTTCAAGAATACCAAATCACCCACGGCGAACTCTAGAGGTCTTCTTGACGTGTCAGCCCAACTTTTCTGTCTGTCTTGAGCTGCCTTCATATGCTTTCTGATTGTATTCACTTTCTCAACTGTCTGTACCACCAAATCTGGTCCCAATAATCTTCGTTCACCAACATCATCCCAACAAACGGGTGAACGGCACTTACGACCATACAAAGCTTCAAACGGAGCCATCTGAATAGTCGCTTGGAAACTATTGTTGTAAGAAAACTCCACCAAGTGTAGATGATCCTCCCATGAACCCTTGAAGTCCAACATGCACGCTCTCAACATGTCTTCAAGAGTTTGGATCGTTCTCTCCGACTGACCATCAGTTTGAGGATGATAAGCTGTGCTAAATTTCAATCGAGTCCCCAAACTTTCCTGTAAACTCCTCCAGAAGTGTGATAAGAACCGAGTGTCCCGATCGGACACGATACTCACCGGTACTCCATGCAATCTTACAATCTCCTGCATGTACCGCTCTGCCAAAGCCTCTGTTGATTGACCAACCCGAAAAGGAATAAAGTGAGCTGCCTTGGTCAACCGATCGACAATCACCCATACTGCATTGTTGCCCTTTGGACTCCGCAAAGCCGTCACGAAATCCATGGTTATATGTTCCCACTTCCACTGAGTAATCGGAAGTGGTTGCAACAAACCAGCAACCCTTTGGTGTTCAGCCTTGACTTGCTGACATACCAAGCACTTAGCCACGAAGCGAGCAATCTCCCGTTTCATACCTTCCCACCAGAAATGCTGTCGAATATCTCGGTACATCTTTGTACCTCCTGGATGTACAGAGTAAGCTGAACTGTGTGCCTCCCTCATAAGCTCTTCACGCACATCCCCCTTTGGCGCACACACACGGCTACCATACCTCAACGAACCATCTTCGTGGACCAGTAAATCTGTTCGTAGTCCAGCTTCAACCTGCTCTCGAAATCGTTGCAGTCTAGGATCCTGCGATTGTGCCGCTTTAATCTTCTCAACTAAGGACGACTGTACTTGCAACTGCATCAATTGTCCCGTAGAATGTGGTAGCACAACCTCCAAGTCAAATCTTCGAAAATCCGCAATGATCTCCCTCTGCGTAGTCAATACCTGAATCGCTGGTAACCGACTAAGCGCATCCGGCACGACGTTAACTTTTCCCGGATGGTACTTAAGATCAAGGTCGTAGTCGGCTATCAGCTCCAACCATCTGCGTTGCCTCATGTTCAACTCCTTCTGAGTGAACACATACTTCAAACTCTTGTGATCTGTAAAAACTTCGACTCTCTCACCCAAAAGGTAGTGTCTCCAAATCTTCAAAGCGAAGATCACAGCCGCAAGCTCCAAGTCACGAGTCGGATAATTCTTCTCATGGGTCTTTAATTGTCTCGATGCATACGCTACAACCTTCCCATTCTGCATCAAAACACATCCCAATCCCTTTCCAGAGGCGTCGCTGTGAATCACCAGTCCTCCGGAATTGTCTGGTACGGTCAGGATAGGGGCGGTTATCAACTTCTGCTTCAACGTCTCGAAAGCCAATGCACATTTATCCGTCCAAACAAAAGGTACTTCCTTGCGCGTAAGCTTGGTCAATGGTTCTGCTAAACGAGCGAAGTTCTCCACAAATCTCCTGTAGTATCCGGCCAAACCAAGGAAACTTCTTATCTCAGCCACATTTCTTGGAATAGGCCAATCTCGAACTGCTGCAATCTTTTCGGGATCGACGGCGATTCCATCGCCCGACACAACATGTCCCAGAAACTTCACTTCTTCCAACCAAAATTCGCACTTACTCATCTTCGCATACAATTTCTCCCGTCTCAATGTCTGCAGTGCGATCTTCAAATGCTCAGCATGCTCCTCCGAACTCTTCGAGTAAACCAGAATATCGTCAATGAATACCACAATAAACTGGTCCAAGAATGGTGAAAAGATTCGGTTCATCAAATCCATGAATATTGCCGGCGCATTAGTTACTCCGAAGGGCATCACTAGATACTCGTAGTGTCCATACCGAGTTCGAAACGCCGTCTTACAAATATCTTCTGCTTTCACTCGGACCTGATGATATCCGGATCGCAAATCGAGTTTCGAGAATACCCTTGCACCACTAAGCTGCTCAAAAAGTTCTCCAATGCGAGGGATCGGGTACTTGTTCTTAATAGTCACCCGGTTTAATTCTCTATAATCAATGCACATCCTTCTCGTGCCATCCTTCTTCTTTACTAAAAGAACTGGAGCTCCCCAAGGCGAGTTGCTGCTTCGAATCCAACCCTTCTCAAGCAATTCACTAACTTGCTTCTTAACTTCTTCCAATTCCACCGGTGCCATTGGATAATAAGCTTTAGATACTGGCGCTGCACCAGGAATAAGGTCAATCGCGAACTCCACGTCTCGCTTCGGCGGTAGGCCCGATATATCTTCAAATACGTCCATAAAGTCGCGAACAACTGCCGGCTCTTCATTACTATCAACTTCCATAGCTGCAAGAACACTGTTTGTCGGCCTAGCCCTAAACTCGACTGGCCCGACAGAACTGCTTCCCCCGGTAAAGGTAAACTCAGGATGTCCGGGAATCTGGAAAATTACCTTCCTTGCCCTACAGTCAATGTGGGCGTGGAAAGTGCCAAGAAAATGCATTCCCAAGACAACCTCATAGCTGCCCGTATCTATTACCAAGAAATCTGCAAAGAGTTCCCGTCCGCACACAACAACTGTACAATCTTTACATTCCCTACTAGCTATGATTTTCCCATTCCCAGTGTGTATGTCCCAAAAACTGGACAGGGTCGTGCAGGCAATCGAGTGTGTAGTTATAAACTTGGATGACATAAAGCAATGGGATACACCGGAATCAAATAATGTCAATGCGGGAAAACCATGAACGAGTAAAGTACCTGAAACCACTTCTCATGATGCCTTAGCTTCCTCAGCTGTCAAGGTGAAAGCTCGAGCCTGCTTAGGTCCCTGAGTCAGCTGTTTCTGCCCTTGGAACGGTCTCTGCGGAGGCTTCTGTACATCATCTCCCGTGCGAAGCTTCGACGGACATGCACCAACTGCGTGATCAGCCGCTCCACAAACCATACAAAGTCCCAGCTTCTTTCGACAATCCTTCTGCATGTGCCCAGGTAAACGGCAGTAGTCACAAATCACGCTCTTTCTTCGATCAACGACCACAGGCTTTTTCATGGGTGCTACACCACGACGGTCCACTGGAATACCTCTGCGCCCCTGATCTCGGTTAGGTACGAATGCGGGCTTCCTGGCCGCAACTGCTGTCTGCTGCAGGTTCCCTTTCATTCCCGATAAACTCTGTTGCTCCTGGGCTGCCGTAAGAACCTGTGAGAAAGTGGTCAAACCCAGGGAGACAATCTGCCTCTGGATGTCCACATCCAAACTGCGCATGAACCTCCGTGCCCTGTCTGCATCGTTTGCAACTAAAGGTCCAGCGAATCTGCTGAGTCTCGTCCATTCCGCTGCATGCACATCCACGGGTGCTCCATTTTGCTTCAGCCCAATAAATTTCTCTTCCATTTCCTCCCGTGCAGTCCGCGGGAAGAATTTCTCCAGGAAACTCTTAGAAAAATCCGCCCATTTGATCGGTTTGGGCAAGCGGGTCTCCTCCACAAGCCACCACTCTCGGGCGTAATCTACTAGCTGAATGTGCACCACATCAACTCTTTTGTCCTCTGGGATCTGTGCCGCAATCAGCAAATTCTCCGTGTCCACTAGCCACTGCTCGGCTGGCAACGGCTCCTCCAGACCAGTGAAAGTAGTAGGACCCAAACGTCTGAAATCTGCCACGGTCCCTACCGGTCAACTGGTTTCGCTCCAGCGTTGTTTACAGACTGCCGAATGGCCTGCAAACCCTCCTGAAATGAATCTGCTTGCTGCTGGATCAGCTCAGTATGCCTCTTCTGATTTTCCAACATTCCACGTATCACTCCCAACATGGCGGCTTCATCCACGCGTCTCTGATACGTCTTGAAATTCTTATCTGCCATATTCCTGAAATCAAAACACCCAACATTAGCATGATGATAGATTCAATATAAAAATCAAGGCTAGAACTCCAAGATACTTAAATAGAGTACCGCATTGTAACTATGCCGCGGTATTATAGCTACAATTACTTAACTCCACCCAAGTCGCCTAAGTCCTAGAGATAACAAGAAACTAGGTTTTCGAGTCGACATGCAAAGTAAGTTTGCACATCGATATAATCAGGAAGAATGTGATTCAAGAATGGTAAACGGTCAAGGTGGTAGGACATGTTTCCTAAGCACGGGTATTCTGATTCATGTATCGGGTACAATACCCAACTACAAAAGAATCAACCCAACTAACCTATGTCTCTGATACCAAAAGAACCATGTCACGCCCCGCTTTCCAGAGTACGCAAGATTGGGCACGTGACATAGCCAACCATGCTACCTGTGGGTAGGAAGTATCCATCCACAGTCACATTACGGCTGTAGAGATATCAAGAACAAGATAAAAAAAAACTATCTAACACATGTCCAAATCCAGAATAACAAGAGTCAAGGATAAATAAGTGTGGAAGCAAATGATCCAATACAATAATAGAAAAGTATGTCCCATAATGCGGGCTCACATCTGGAAATAAGAATGCAGGAAATAAACTAATCACTACGGAACTCACAAATCAGCCTGCTGGCTGAAGTACTCCTGCTCGGTCAGCGACAGTGGTAAAGGATCTGGGCCATGCAAAACCCAGACGTCAGCGCGTCATGTCAACCAATAATATCATATGAACAGTGTAATAAGCAATGCAGAAATAAACATGAATAAAGCAATAGTATGAAACAAGCAGTGCAAGGTAGTGTGCAGTGGGTAACTAAACTGTTCTATCGGGTTTTCTATTCTAAAGTCTTTGAAATCAATTCGAGTAATCCTCCATGTAACTCAAAGGATATGTCCCGTTACCCTCCGGGACCACGGATCAGGAAGATGGGAACCAATAATGGTTCTGTCCCGTTGCCCCCCGGGACCACGGATCAGGAAATGTAAGAGTCACGAATGGCTCTGTCCCGTTACCCCCCGGGACCACGGATCAAGTAATACCCTTTTAAGTTACACTTTAGATTACCCTTTTGATTTCCCCATACCCCCAGGTTATATGTGTCAGGTCAGGTATTCAGTAGTCAAGGACTAATGCCAACACAGGATCAGGTAACAGGTCAGGTTTGTCTGGATAGACAACAGGAATGGTCCATGAGGACTCCATGTCAGGTTTGTTGGCATTAGGCCTGAGATCAGGTAACAGGTCAGGTCATGGTACAACAGGTCAAGTCGATAGTAAAGGGTACCATGTCAGGTGCATCGGTAAATATATATCATGTGAAGCAGGGTCAAGATGTAACACTATCGTGGGTGTGCTCACAATAGATGTATAATCGAACATGGATTAACAGCAAGAAACAAGTAGTAAACTAAACAACAATAAGCAGTTCATTTAATCACAATAGAGCAATACCGTTACTTCCATATCTGACTGTAATAGAACTACCGGTGTAAAGGTTATCATCCATAAACAGTAAAATGTGGTTAACGGGTAAACTTCGTTATTAGGGTTTAAGTGGCAAATTGTAATTTTAGGTTAACCGTGATATGATATATGTCATACTGCGACCAAATGAGAAAATAACTATTCCGAGTTAAGTTTTGCAGGTTTTACGAGTCAAAACATA
Source organism: Agapanthus africanus (assembly GCA_030015575.1). NCBI lineage: Eukaryota > Viridiplantae > Streptophyta > Magnoliopsida > Asparagales > Amaryllidaceae > Agapanthus > Agapanthus africanus. Next base: position 355,436,517 of record CM057351.1, read on the forward strand.
TATAATTGTATAGTGTAGCATGTAGCAAGTGATACTTGCCTTGACGGAACGACGAACACGAAAACGGAACGCAACGTCGGCGGGAAAACACGCGACGGACGCACGGTTCACGGATCGAACCCAAACAACGAACAGTGGGACCACGCGGATCTGGGTACCTCGCTGGAATGTCGGGTCAAGTCGTCGGCACGGCCGGATTCCGGCGAGATGTCAAAACAGCGACAAAAGTTAGCAATACTACGTACGGACAAAGATCAACCAGCGAGGGGAAAAAGGAAGGGGGAAAGTGAAGGGAAGCTTACTGGGATTGCAAGGGTTGCAACAGCGACGGGGTCGACGGCGATGGGGCGCCGGCGAGGAAGCGGCGGCGGCAGACTCGGCTGCAGGTGCTGGAGGAGGAGAGACGGTGAGGAGGGAGAGGAATGGCCGGGTTTGGGTTGCAGGTGAAGAGGAGGTGGTCGGCGGTGGCGCAGGTGACGACGACGAGGGTCGACGGCGGCGTTTCCGGTCAACCGGAGAAGGTGCTAGGGTTGCTGTTGCGGCGCCGGGCACTCGGGAGGAGGAGGAAGGTGTCGAGGTCGGGAAGAGGGGCGAAGGGGGAGATGCTGGCGTCGTCGGCGACGAGTTGCGGCGGCGACGGCGGGCACAGTGGGTGCAGGTGGCTACGGCGTTGGGTGCACGGGGACGTGGGAGAGGAGGAAGGAGGTCTGCGGTTGCGACGAGGATGATGGTGGTGGTGGCGTCGGCGTTGGGCTGCAGCGGCGACGGGCACGGTGGCTGGGCTAGGGTTCCGGTGGGGTTTCTCGTGATGGCTCTGGAAAAAGAAGAAGGCGAGGAAACGTAATATATATAGGGGATAGAGAGAGAGGGTTAGAGAGAGAGATATCAGATTAGAGAGAGAGAGAGATGTGAGGAAGAGAGAGATAGAGACAGGGAAAGAGAGAGGAGAGGTAGAGAGGCGGGCCCACGGGGGTTAAACCCCTCGTGATTGGCCAGCGAGAAAAAGGAAAGGAATTTTTTTAAAAGATTTAAAAGATTATATGTAACAGCGTAAGGGTAAGAATATATATTATAGTTTTAGAATATTTTATTAAATTGGGATTTTGGCGCTAAATGAAACATTTCCAAATCGCGCCCGGGTTGTGCCCAAAAATTTGAAATTTAAATAATAGGATTTTAAGCGGGTTACAAATTTTAAAATGAAATGTTTTATGATTAAAAAGCATGCCCCCAAGTCGGACACTTGCACGCGCGCGTAGCCGTCCAAACTCGCCCGTTTCACCGAACGGGATGAAAACTCGACGCGCGGACGCTACCACGCGGCTAGGGGTGACGAGTAGGCCAATATAGATAATTTTAATTTCATTTTAGGTGCTAAAATTTGTTATATGCAAAAATGACTTAGCCAGTTAAAAATTTTGCAGTAAGATCCAAACAAGCAAGATAAATGAAATGAGCAATGTCGAACACTCAACCAGTAACAGAAATAGTAGTATTGGGCTCGGGTGTTACATCCGAAATGTTGAAAGATCCAGAATCATCGAAGTTTCCGCCTTTGCGATTATCGTCCTTTCGGTTTCTCCAGGACCTATTGTTATTTTGGGAATCCGAGGAGGACTCCTGCTTTGAGCACTCCAGCATCTGGACCTTCCTGGTCAACTCTTGGAATGTTTTGACTCGCGGTGCATAAAAACGGGGCCATCCAATTGTTGAGATTTCCGACGAGGAGACTGACAGATTGGTCCTGCTCTATCGGCGGTTCGCATTTGACGGAGAGATTGCGCCATCGGGTTATAAAATCCGTGCTGCTTTCGTTGCTCTTGGGCTTGGTCCTTACGAGCTCGGCAATGATGATCTTATCGCTGACGCTCATGAACCTTTGTCGAAACAAAGATTCCATTTGGACGAAAGTAGTAACGGAGCCATCCGGTATGCTCGCGTACCAGTCGAAAGCAACATCGGTCAAGCTATTAACGAACTGGCGGAGGAGAAGCGCATCGTTGCCCCCAGTATTCCCGCATGAGGCTTTGAAGTGGGCGATGTGTTGATTCGCATTTCCCGTCCCATCGAATCTTCCGAATTTGGGGATGACATACCCGCTAGGAAATTCTACCAGATCATACTGAGCGGGATATGGTCTCCCACTACTGCTGATATCTTTTTGCGCTTCGGCTTCGGCCACCAATGTTTTGACTTTGCCGGCAACCAAATCCATGATTTGATCTTGAGTTAGCGGGCTACTGTCATCGATAGCCAAGACATTTCCCGAGATAGGATGCGACTGGTTTTCATGTAGTTCGCCCACTTTTGGATTTGAGGGAATAGGCGTCGGCTGCTTTGGGACACCATTTCCCGGTTCACGAGCAGAGCCCTCCGCTTGATTGGGCGGCTGAGAAGCAAGTCGGGCCGTGAGCTGCATCATGACATTCGTCAAGTCATCGATTTTGGAGGAGAGTTTGTCCATCTCCTTGTCTTTGTTTCTGAGCTGCTTTCGGAGCTCTTGAAGCAGCTCTTGCTCCGCGGTCCTGGGGCGGAAAGTCGGCTCTTCTTCGCTTTCCGAGCCCGACTCCTCATGGACCGAAGGGTATTTCCGCCTATCATCCTCATCAAGAGGGTTTTCATCACCCAGCAGAGGCGACTGTTCTTGGGAAGCGGCCACCACATTCAAGCCAGATTGGGTTTGAGATGTGGTAGCCCCGTCCTTGCTCTTGCTGCGCGTGCCCACCGTGTAGACAGTGTGGACCATATACCCGGCCATTTCCTCATCTTCGGCGGGGTAACCCTGTTCTTCGAATCTCATGAGGTTCAGCCTGGCAGGAGCCCTAGCCCTTTTGTTGGCTCTATATCTGAGCCTTTTCTCCCTCAGCTTCTCGATTTTGAAGGCTTGGCGGGCATCCGCTACCCGGGAAGCCATTGTGAGTTGATCAGCGGGGAGCTTAGAGAAGACACCCGATCGAGCAGTTGTCAGGGGCACCGCTGGGGCTTGCGCGAGACGCGTCGTAGCTTTGTTGGTGTTGATGGCCTTACCCCCAGCTGGGGCCAAGGAAAGTCATTCAGACACCGACTTGCGTTTGGGTTGGGGTGCCCTTGAGATCACCACATTTAGTCTCCTGCCTTTCGAGACCGGTTTGTCTGCCACCGGGGATTGAGGAGCTGGGATGGCGCCAACTGGCATGAACACAATAGAGCCGAATGGTAGCAGCGGCTCCTCCCATTGTCGCCCAAGACTGGCCGGAAGGACCATCCTGGAGTCTATCTTCATCGTGTAAGAGACGGGAGCTGAGTTCATTATCGAAGACATCGTTGAAAGGTGATTGCTTGAAAATCTGCATGAAAGAGCATTATTTTAGTATAAATACAGGTATGTACATTGATTGAGCTCGTATGAATGCTTAACCCGAAATATGGGAGGAGAGATTGGTCCCACCGGGCGTGCCAAAATCTGTAGGGTGTTTTTCATCATCCATTGAGATGGGAATACGCGGGCGCTTGTCAGGCGTATACTACAGATTCCCCTGCCTAGGGTAGGCGGGGGTTTATTGATTGTGGGGATCCGAATCTCCGGCAGCCGCGGACTAAGCTGCCGTTAATTACCCCTCGCCTTTGGGGCGAGCGAACCTCCGATTAACGGGTTAAACTGGTCATGCGAACTCAATGTGCAGTGTACGTTTGTTTTGTTTTGGAGGGGATTTAAATATATCGGGAGCTACGCAGAGTTTTTACGGGGGTCCCGCTATCCGGATATCTAACAGGGACAGTGTCGTGGAGTATGTGTGTATGCACATATGTATACATATGTATATATATATATATATATGTATGTATATATATATATATAAGAAAAAAAGAGGGGGAAAAGCCATCCAACGGATGCTTGGGGGCAGCACCTTGGGTGCTGTGCGCCTAGATGCTGTGCGCTCAGGCGCTAGAGTGCCACGTGTCGGCACGTAGGCGTTTTGCGCTTGAGCGCTGGGCGCTTGAGCGCAAGCGCGCCACGTGTCGGCACGTGGGCGCTTTGCGCTTCAGCGCCTGACGCTCGAGCGTAAGTGCGCCACGTGTCGGCACGGGGGCGACTTGCGCTTAAGGGCAAGCGCGCCACGTGTCGGCACGGGGGCGACTTGCGCCTGAGCGCAAGCGCGCCACGTGTCGGCACGTGGGCGCTTTGCGCCTGAGCGCAGGGCGCTGTAGTGCAAGCGCGCCACGTGTCGGCACGTGGGCGCTTTGCACTCGAGCGCTGAGCGCTTGAGCGCAAGCGCGCCACGTGTCGGCACGCGGGTGCTCTGCGCTTGAGCGCCGGCGAGAAAAAGAGGTTTTTAGCTTAAACAAATTTCTCGGAAGAGAAATCAGAGAGGAGTTGGACTCCTGAGTGTATTTTTAGGGTTAATGGAAGAGCTTCTTCTTCCTCCTCCTCTGTTAGCTGGATCTTGAAGATCAAGAGATGTGAGATCTTAAAATCTCTCCTTTTTGGGATCTAAAGACAGATCCAAGTTCCCCTTTGTGGGTTTGGTGGTGAAAAACTATCTTGTTTTTGAAAAGGAAGAGTAAAACTCTTGATTTAATTCAAAAGAAAGAAGAAGGTTTGAGACCTTCAGAAAAGGGAAAGAAATACAAACCCTATGTTTTTTTTGAGAGAATGAAAGTATTGTTCTTTTATTCATCATCATGTTGCCTTTTATAGGCTTACATACTTACATATAGCCCCTTGGGCTTCACAAAATGGTGTTTTGCCTATCCCATGGCTCATGTGCCATTTCATTTTTGCACATAAGCCATGGGCTTACAAAAATTTGGCTTTCTGCCCGTTTTGTATACAATCATGTATAAAAAATTACTTAAAAATTATTTATTACATGATTTTGTCGTTGGCATGGGGAGGCTGGCCGCGGGCTCGACTTGGGCATGGGCCTGCTTGACCTGGGCTTGGACCCACCTAGTTTGGGGTTGACCTTGACTTTGACTTGGTCAACCGGGGTGTAAATTTTTACCCCAACACGTAGCCCCAGCGTTTTTGAGGCCGAAGGGCATCACTTTATAGCAGTATACCCCCCCGGTCCGTTGTGAATGCGGTGAGCTCTTCGTCTGCCAAATTCATATGGATCTGGTTGTAGCCGGAGAAGGCGTCCATAAAGCTGAGTAGCTCGTGGCTTGCCGAACTGTCAACAAGCTGATCTATTCGAGAGAGGGGATAGTTGCCTTTTGGGCAGGCCTTGTTGAGGTCAGTGAAGTCGACGCACATGCGCCACTTCCCGCTTGCCTTTTTAACCATGACCACATTCGCCAACCACTCAAAGTAAGCCACGTTCCGAATGAAGTTGGCCGCGAGCAGCCTGTCAACCTCGTCCTCGATCGCTTTTTGCTTGATCGGAGCGAAACTTCGTTTCTTTTGCCTGACGGATTGGACCGTCGGGTCGACCCCGAGTTTATGTGATATTATTTTGGGTCGATCCCAAGCATGTCAGCGGACGCCCAGGCGAACACGTCTGAGTTTTCTCGGAGGAAGTGGACCAGGTCGTCGCGTCGAGCCCCCGTTAATAGTGACCCGATTTGGACGGTTCGTTCATCGCCCCCTTTGATGAGAGGGACCTCTGTTAGTGGCTCCACCGGGGCTCCTCTGATCTCTTTATACTCGTCCCGAGTATCCAAAGATCCCCTTAGATCATCCGTGCTTTCAAGATCATCGTTTCTCTCTTCGGGCATAGATGTCGCAGTGAAGCAAATCTTCGTGGTTTGCTGGTTCCCGTAGGCCCGATCTATCCCGCCTTGGTCGAGGGGAAACTTGATTGCTAGGTGGTAGGTCGATATCTGGGCCCGGAGGGAATTTAGCGTCGGACGTCCCAGGAGGATGTTGTAGGCCGATAGAATTCTGGCGACGATGAACTCCACAGGTACGGTACGCGTGCTGCCTGCCTCCCTGATGTTAAGCAGGAGGGTGACCAGTCCTTCTGCTGGGATGGAATGGTTGGTGAACCCCGACAGGATATGGGCGGTCGGCCTCAGGTCCGATAGGGTAAGCCCCATGCGCAGAAAGCAGTCGTAGAAGAGGATGTCTGCCGAACTTCCCGAGTCGACCAATATCCTTTGCACTTCATAACGGTGGACCCGTGCTGTAATCATCACGGGGTCGTTATGAGGTAGGGATATCCCGTGGAGGTCCTCGTCGGTAAAGATGATGGGCTCAGCTGCTTTGACCTTCTTCCTGGGTTGGCTGCTAGTTCTTTCGACCAACAAGGGGCGCCGTGTCTTGTCGGCCTCAGGCGCACCACCCGCTGATACGACCATGATTTGGCTGATCGTCAACTCGCCGGGAGGGGGATGGTGCTCTTGCTCTCTCGGTCGGTTTGTCGCTTGTCCCGCAAGTATTTTGTCAGGTGCCCCGAGCGGATTAACTCCTCGATGTAGTCTCGGTGCTGTTTACAGTTCTCGGTGGGATGTCCCTGCGACCTGTGGAAAACGCAATAGGGGCCTCGTGTCCGTTTGGCCGCCTTATGATTGACCGGAGGGGGTTTGAAGAATTTTTCACCCTTTGCCACAGCTCTGTCTGGAAGACGTTGAGCGGGGTATACTCCTGGAATTTTGGGGAGTAGGTCTTTGGCCGCTCAATCTTCTTTTTATCCTCTCTTGTCCTCTTCTTCTGATTGGTCTGGTTTGTTCAAGGCAGGTTAGCGTTCACCTCGGACTCGAGTTGGATCTCTCGCTCGGTCCAGGTCTTTATCTCGGCCATGGTCTTAAGTTGCGCTAATGCAAAGGAGCGGAGCCACTCCTTGTGCCTAAGACCAGACCTAAGGGCAGTGCTGACCGTCTCGTCCCGGTGCTCTGGGACCTCAAGAAGAGCGTTGTAGAAGCGAGTGACGTATCCTTTGAAGGATTTCTTGTCCTCGCTCTTTATAGTGAAGAGATGATCGACGGTCCGCTTCTGCCGTCTGTTCCCGACAAAGTGACCGAGGAACTAGGTGGCCAGCTCATCGAAGGTAGAGATGGAGCGTGGCGCGAGTCCTCGGAACCAGTCTCGTCCAGAGCGGATGAGAGTGGCGGGGAATGCACGGCATTATGCGGTGTCGGAGTTGTCCTGGAAGCTCATCCCCGCCGTGAACGCGTCCAAATGGTCTTTTGGGTCGGATTTTCCATCGAAGAGGGATACCTTCGGGGGTTTGTTCCTGGAGGAGACGTGGATAGCGAGCAGCTCTTCAGTGAAGGGCCTCGTAAGCGAGTCGGCGGCATATCTAACCCTGTCGCTTGAAGGACGACTCTCCCGATGTATATCCTCGATCTTCTTTTCGAGGGCATCGAGTCGGTCGTGGTATCCCGAGGATTCGGCATACTCGGATTTATGGCCCCTGCCGCTGGCGGCCTGCGCCTGGTCGCGGTTCCGTTCTATGAGGTTCCGTAGGTCCCCTGGCGACGTTGTCCTCGAGCTATCGTGGTGGGTCCCGTTCGCACGATCCTGTCGAGGGAGAAGGCGTCGGCCATGCCTGAGAGCAAGCGAGCTGACCGACACCTCCTCGTGAGGGACAAGAGCACGATGGGCCTCAGGGCGGGATGCTCTTTCATAGATCTCGGCGTCGAGCTGTGAGGCGCTCAACGGGTCATTGAGTTGGTCGCCCTGGGGATCTATGGCCGCCGGAGGTAGCGAGGTGCTGCTCAGTCGCGCCAGCGCGGGCAGTGCTTTCTCCCCCTCTGTGGAGGTCTCGGTCCCGAGATGGGGGAACGGCGACCTGTGTGGCTTGTCCAGCGGTCTGGACATGGACGAGGGCATCCACGATGGAATCGAGCCTGTCGATCCGTGCAGACAAGGCGTGAATGGTATTCGGGGGAGGAGGAGATCCGTCTGTGTCCCTGTTGTGAGGAGGGCGACGGCTAGTGCATGGATCGTAGCGGTGATCACTCGCCATAACTTCGAGATCGGAAGATTAACTTTTGCTGAGTGGAATTTTCGAATTTCCCACAAACGGCGCCAACTGATGGAGCTCAGGATCTCCTTCAGATGTTGTCTTCCGTTGATCTGCAGTGAGTGGCAGTGAGTGGTGATGAGTGGTTGAGATTGGATTTGAGGGTTGCCTCTTGATGCGTGTAGATCTCAATGGGCTTGATTTAGAATGAGGCCGAGCTACCTGCAAGGAAGTCCCGGGGTAGTTGTACCATCATGGATCCTCCGACGATCAAGTTAGTCGAGGTATTTGGGCAGAGTAACGACCTATTGGATCAGAATTGCCTTACCTGAGTCGTCTGAGAGGAGTTTATATAGTGGCAGCCATGGGCTGACAGGCGCGAGATTTACGCCGGCCGTTACGCCCCTGACGTTACGCCTGTGTGAAAGGTGGGATCCCCCATTAATGACGAGATGCGCTCGTTAATGGGGGAACGCGATGGCGTGGAACGCGGAATCGTGGGGCGGTGGATATCTCGCGTATGGCGAGATTCGCGGGGCCATATCTGGGACGTTTATGATATGCGCTCTGGGTCAGTCGATGAGACCGAGGAAGCTGAGCTCGGCGGGAGGCCCGGAGACAAGCGGGAGGCCGAGCAAGCTTGGTTTTGCGATAGGTTGGAGGCAAGCTAGGAGGGCCGAGGAGGCCCATCGTGCAGGAGGGCTCGGAGGTGAGCCAGTGGTTGTTTGAAGGACGAGCATAGGAGTGTTCTGGGAGGTCATCGAAGGTTGAGAACATCCTCGGGTCGATGGCCCGGGATATGCTTCCAATGTACCGTTTTGCTCCTTTCTCGTAAGCTCTGGGACACGTCATTTGTCATGATCTTGGGAGTTCTCAGTATTGAGCATCATCACTCATCATCCCTTCCTATTCTACTAAATTCGTCACTTTAAATTGTTTACAACTGTAAGTAGCTAAAGCCATTTCTCCTCTCTTGTGGAAACAGTCCTGCCATTCGGTAAAGTAGGGTGGTTACAGTGCAATGCCTCTCAGGTACTGGCCCATTGAGGGTTGGAGGAGAGTTTTTGGCAAGGCATTATCATGAAGTAAAATCCCAGCTTCCGAGTTTCATTTCTATGTATGAGCGTTTGAGTTAATAGGATTCTGACTTGAAAGTAACCTTATCAGCACACTATTTACGTTCCACGACCAACTTGGGGAAATCATACAAATGTTTTTACATTAGCGGGACTTGCTGTCAAGACTTACCGTTGCTATGATCCAGCAACGCGTGGACTAAACTTCCAAGGTACCTGCCTTGAACAATGCACTATGCATGTATATTTTTAGAGATCTGCGGGAGTTCTATTGTCAACGTATTTAGTAAATTCATTTTGCTTTTTCTACAAGTCTAGGAATTCAAATCTTTGATAGTTACATCTGGTATCCTCATCGCTTCGATCAAATTAGAATTATGTCGAAGGAGCCTCCTTGTTTTCTGTTAAAAATTCTGGAAACATGTTGAAGAAGTTTGTTTACTTTAAATAACCGGACTTCTTGCAAAATGTTTCATCTTGTTGTCTTTCCTTTTTTCTTTGTTCTTGAAGAAAACTTTGGTCTTTGTCTTTATATGTGCCTTGGAGAGATATGTTATTCCCTCTAGCAAATCTGGAAACGTGTCAAAGAAATATTTTATTCACTTGCTCCTTGATCTTTGGTTTTACTCTAAGCAATCTTCAAGAATTTGTATTAAACCCATTCTTCCCATAATTTCATATACAAAAACCAGTGCTAATTAATAGGTGAGGGAGTGGTTGAAGTCAAGTTGACCACCTGTTGTATTTTTTAAAACAAAATATTTGTAAAGTTTCTTGCTTATTTAGAAAATCACTGTGTTTCAACAGCAGAGTGCTGCTTTTGAACAAAGTTCTTGCAATGCTCTGCTGCTTTAAATGTCATTTTCTATTCTTTTTTACTCCGTATACTTCCATATTTTCATTCATTTTCTATATAAACATTTTGTTGCATCATTTTATTTTGTTGTGTGCTTTTTGCCATAATTAAAGCAACCAAAATATCTTCTGGACCAGGTTTGCTGGAAGATCTTGCCGCCGAACCTGCTGGGGCAATCGTCCTTCTTCATGCATGTGCACACAACCCTACTGGAGTTGATCCAACTCTCAATCAGTGGGAGCAGATAAGGCAGTTGATGAGGTCAAAAGGGTTGGTGCCTTTCTTTGATAGTGCTTACCAGGCATTCATGGCTTCAAGTCAGTCAAATCTTTTGATGCTAACTAAATATACACAAATCAAGCATTTAAGAATTTACAATGTGCACTAAAGTCAAACTATCTTATCTTCCCGCGATGCCGATTCTGGGTTGGTTCCGATATAAGCAAATTCTGTTGAAAATCCTGCTCGGTAAAATGGCATATCTAACTATTGTCGCTTTTAACAAATCTTAAGGGTTGTTCCATTGATAGTCATCTTTAAGGTGGCTATATTCTGGTTGATACGAGTAGGATTTTGCTACCACATTCTCATTGCTTAACTATTAATTTACACATGTAATAACGTATTAAGGATATACATATTATGTAGGGTTTTGCTAGTGGAAGCCTGGATGCAGATGGACAGTCTGTTCGCATGTTCGTTACAGATGGTGGAGAATGCCTTGCAGATCAAAGTTATGAAAAGAACATGGGTCTGTATGGAGAACATGTTGGTGCCCTCAGCATTCTTTGTACCTTTGACCACCTTAGAATCTCCCCACTGCACTACTTTTTTCTGTCGAGTCAGTCTTCTTTCTTATGATCCCTATGTAAAAAGTAGACTGTGTGCAGCCATTGCGAAAGTTTGTTTAAGAGTTTGTTGTCTATCGTGATCAGTGTCATCGTCATAAGACCTTTTACCATCACTGGGTGGCCTAGGGCTCAATTAAAGATTTAACAAATTATCCAAATGCAAAAAGGCTAGTGGCTCTTTTTATAATTATTTGAAACTTGAAAGGATCCATAAAACTATTCTTGTCTTTCTCATTTGATAACTTTTACATATTTTCTCTTCAGAAAATAGAAAAGATGAATTTTTCATATTGAAATAAATAAGCATTTAAGTTGCTCATCTTTGGCCCATAGTTTGTGTTCATTATTTCTTCATCCATCTTACCAAATTGATAATGATTATTTCAGGTTTGCAGAAAGGCTGATGTGGCAGGCCGGGTTGAGAGCCAGCTGAAGCTTTGTTATTAGGCCTATGTATTCCAATCCTCCAATTCATGGTGCCTCCATTGTGGCAACCATTCTCAAGGACAGGTAATAAGGCGACACAAATCATTAGAAAGATCTCTTGCTTTTGGAGGCCATTAAAATTCAGGGATGCCAGTTTGATCAATTGTGATCCTGTGAACTTAGTAAATTAAGTTTGCCCAATTTTCATATGCATGTCATTATCTCCAATACCACTCGATTCAATGTTCCTTTTTTTCATTCTAAAGTACTAATTGTGCTTATATTTGGAATTTAAGAATTCTCTTTTCTAACCAAATTCTGTAGTCTGTAAAACCTTTTCACAGAAATATATATCGTCTATCTATCGAAGATTCTAAGAGCAAAAAGTAGCCATAAGCTTCTCTTCTTGTTCTTTATTTTGATTCATCTTTTAGCTTATTTCTGACACAAACACCTTAAGCGATTGGCATATATCCATGTTCTCTTGTTTCTCCTATCTTCCTTCTTTTGCAATATCTTATATTAACTCTGTATTACTCTTGTTTTCATTCTTGATTTAGTGAAATGTTCAATGAATGGACCATTGAACTGAAGGCTATGGCTGATAGAATAATCAGCATGCGTCAACAGCTTTTTGATGCTTTACGAACAAGAGGTAAATGAGTTCCCCTTATTGTTATTATCCATTAGCCTTGATAGCATACTTTTTTGAAACTATTGTATATATAAGAGCAGATGAGAAATATTATGAGCGCATATTGCAGAGTCAGCGAAGCTGATGGGCTTGAATCATGGGTGCTGTGCAGGAACACCAGGTGATTGGAGTCATATAATAAAGCAGATTGGAATGTTCACATTCACAGGGCTTAATACTAAGCAAGTTGCATTCATGACAAAGGAATTTCATATTTACATGACTTCGGATGGGTAAGAATTTGAGCAGTCTCCTCTATATAGTAACTTGACAATGCTGTAATCCTATAAATACACCTCTCTTTTTTTTCTCCGTCAAGTGACCACCTTGTTTCATCCATGATCTAATTATGAACCCAAAATAACAAGTAAAAGTTGACGCTCAACTCTTTACTCTTTGAAATCACACCGCATGTGAGGCGCCTTGTTAAACCACCTTGAAGTGTAACACTCACATAGTATCAACAGGACATAAAAGCTTGCGGCATAATGCTCTTCCTCTTTGTTCATTGTGGATGATTAATTGTAATCTTGTATTTATTTTGCAAGTGTTACATTTTTTGAAGTTAAGTAGAATGACATTTTTGGTGGTACACAGGAGGATCAGCATGGCAGGGTTAAACTCAAGGACCGTCCCTCATCTTGCAGATGCCATACATGCTGCTGTAACTCGCATTAGCTGATCATATTGATAGATGGGCATGGGTTATACCTCAGCTACAATTGGAAATTTCCTTTCATAATTGCATAAGTTGAAAGTTTTCAATTTCATTGTGTCTTTCCTCTCTTGTAATAAAATCTAACTTCACTAAGACCCGTAAGAAATTAATGTTAATGATGACAAAATATTATATATATATATATATATATATATATATATATATATATATATATATATATATAACTTTTAAATTTAACGAGAACAAAGTATCTTGAATCTGCATGGATTCTCTTTGTTCAGCAGTTTATTTTTGTAATTCTTGTCTTATGTAGTCCTTATATCCAAGCTAGATGGTGAAGGGTGCCGGGTTTCGCTAACTGTGTTATTTTGACAATTGAAGAATTTGCAGGATGCTAATTTTGTTTATTAAGATCATTGAAAGTTGGTTCTGTTACATCTTTTTAATTAGGATTGACACTAGTCAGAAGAGAGTTGATGTCATCAGAATTGCTAGACAAGTCATTGATCAGGTTTTACCTCACAAAAGGTGTTTCTATTGCTGCATTTCCTCATTATTATTGAATCAAGGATAAGGCTATCACAGAGTGACCACATGTCAGTCTCCCAATGGCTACAGCTCCATCAGCTCCAAAACACTGAACTGCCATGTGTATGTCCCAGATTCATCAACAAACCTCACCCAAACATTTCAAATCCTGAACATTGATAGTCCAAGAACTGAAAGAAAGAAAGCAAGCAAAGGAAGAGAAACCAAAGAGACAGCAGAATCACCAATGGCCTCTGTAACTACCATGGCTATGGCACAACCGGTTACCGTAAAGGGCCTTGGCGGCAGCTCACTTCATGTGTACCAAGCTCTCCTTCCGCTCCCCTAGGCAAATTCCTGCTCGCTCAAACTCCAGGTATTAAGTATTCAAGTATAGAAACTGTATATATGTCATTGTGAATCCATGCGGTAGGTCATTGATTGATTATTTTGTTAAGGTTGTCTGGAGCTGTGGTGGCAAAGTACGGCGACAAGAGTGTTGTACTTTGATCTGGAAGATCTTGGCAACACAACTGGTCAGTGGGATTTGTATGGTTCTGACGCACCTTCTCCTTACAACCCGCTTCAGGTATATCTTTATTAGATTTCTTTTATTGTATTGTTTTTAATTATTTTGGTCGGTATATATTTTATTATCAATGGTACTTGTTCCCCTGCAGATTTATAACAAGTTTCCTATAATAAATTCAGATGGATGGAAGATAATAGATTGTTTGTAATTAATTCAACATTGTACTAGTTTGTTATATGCTTAACCTATTTGTGAAGCTCTTTTATTTTAAACTTTCACCTTGAGGATGATTCTCCACAGAATAGGATTCTGTACCATAAACAAGATAGAGATGCATCATTTAGTCTCTCATACTCTCATCCTGCCTCTCATGATCTCATAACAGCAGATGAGCAGAGATGAATTTCTCCCTCAGCCTTAAGCTCCAACCCCTTATATATGTTGAATATAACCGGATCTTCCTTTTCTCTTAAAATGGAAACGGGTCGTCTAATATCACAATGTATATAGCTAAATAAAACTAGTTTATATGATAATGTTGTGGTCATTCTTGTTCACTTTCCTCTTTAGAAATATTGTATTCCTCTTTGTATGATCCATAGTATATGCATTGTGATATTGATAAAGTCATCAGGTTCTTTGTATTTACAATGTAAGGAGTATATATGGTCATCAACCTTTGCGCTACCCTCATATAAAGGTAGCCCACAACTGGGCCTAAGCCCAACAAGGACTTCCTTATCTTCATATGATTTCAATGACCATGATCAGGTGCTCAAATACAAGATAAATTCCCAACAACCTATAGAGTATTCTAGCTCTGCCACCAAATATAGAGCATCATAGCTCTGTTGCCGAATGTAGAGAATGGGCAAGTGGAATAAAGGTAGAACATTTTTAACAAACTTTTATTACTACAAAGAGACTCATATTTCTTACAAGATACCACTCACTCTTAGCACTCACAGTACACAACTTTATATATCTATCATTCATGCAGACTCCACGTTGCTTAGCACTTGTATTCTCACCTGCTTTCTTATTTGCTTACAACAAAAGAGACTCGCCCTCTACTTTTAGGCTTTCTAAGAGAGCTTTAGACCTGGAGCTCTCTAGCCTATTATAGAAGAAGCTTCCCATGTTAGAAACTTCATGACTTTCATTTGTCTTAACATGATAATTAGTAGTTCGTTCATTTTGGGCTATTCAATCTACGTACAAGATCTTAATCCACTCATGTCTTAAACGAGTTAAAGAAAACTAACATTTTCATATAATATTGCTGGTTCAAGAGGGGATTCATGACATTTTCAAAGTTTAATGGGCGCTATCTCAAAAACCTGGAAAGTTCGATTGTGCTTTATAAAATAATAAAATTTACCCTTCGTATTTTCTATCTAGAAACTTCATAGCTTTTAAATATTTCTAAGAGCTTCTCTTAAATATCTAGATCATAACACACATGTTCCATGTGGTTAATCCTAGAATATCCTAGAGAATATTTAAGTTGTTGTCGATCTTCAACACAATATCTATCTTGGCTCAAATCCATTGACCTAACAATAATGAGAATACGCCCTTACTCTCGTCATCCACTTCGTAGCCAAACAACCCACAAACTGACAAACTCCATGCTCCACATAGTGAAGATAATGATCTCTCATTTCATGTGTTGTGGTGGCTGCACATTAAGGCCGACCTTTCTTTACCGTTAGAAATAGGCTCTTTGTTTTCAATTCAAGTTTTTGATGCTGCGACCACTTCAATTACTTTTTCTTTTTTGAGTTATAAGGCTGGACCACCTTCTTCCCTAATCAATACAAAGAAAGTTGAACTCCTCTTCCCTTGTGTTGATATCATGTCATGAAATTGTGGCCTTCTTGTCACTATTCTCATGCACTTGAATTGAACACGGTGGAAATACTCCTTTATTAACTTAAACTTGATCCATTCAATGATGAACTGAAATCACCTTTGGATCAAGAGTACATTAATGTGATTAAAATGTCTTGCAAAATATGGGATTATATTGAAGAGTAGCCGTCATATCCATATTCCTCTAAACTCATGTTTTAATCAGATCATAGACTTCCATTAAATTTTTGCTTTGTTTTCTAATCTGATTGCGAGTAAGAAGCTTTCTTCGCTATATAAGATTAGATTGCATTTTATGGTCTCTTTTCACTTCTTCATGGATCATTAAGGGACTCTGGTCACAATGTTTTTACCAAAAAACAAAAAAAAATTAAATTGTTTTATTCATTCATCATAATGGCCCTCTATTTTTTGTTTCTTTAGCTTGGATTAGGAACTCACAGATCCAAATATGTCATTCATGTTCCTTGATCCCACAGCTTCTTTTTCTTGAATAAACGTAGCACAAGCACAGAGTGCTGACTAGTAACTTAATATTTCTCATGTATGATATGTTTGTCTTGTAAACTCTGAACCCAGTGATTTGGTCTCTGCTGCTGAATATGGCGAAATTATGGTTGGTAGGAGATGGTTTTATTCTGCATAGGGGAGGGTTCCTAGCTTCTATATTCTGCCGACATATTAAAATACCCAAAAAGCTTGCTAATAGATAATGTATCCTCATTCACATAATTTCATTTGATCTGGAAACAATGCAGAGCAAATTCTTCGAGACGTTCGCAGCTCCGTTCACAAAGAGGGGCTTGCTGCTGAAGTTCTTGATACTGGGAGGTGGTTCCACTCTCGCATACGTCAGCTCCACGGCCTCCGGTGACATACTCCCCATCAAGAAAGGCCCTCAGCTGCCACCCAAGAAAGGTCCACGCGGCAAGATATAATTGGTCTGGCAGTCCATTTATCTCCATAATCTTATGTTGTTTAATGCCATGTACTTTTTACTACCCCTTTGTAAGTAAATCCTTCAGTAATTCTGAGGCTTGATTCTCTCTCTCTCTCTCTCTCTCTCCCCTGCACAGTGAATTCCTTGGTTTCATCTGTCTGCCGACAGACTTTGTGACGAGATTGACCATATTGTATGTGGTTATGAAATGTACTGAGAATTCTCCCTAATGCTTGGCTCTATGTAATAATTTATGCCCATGAACTTGTCATTAATTACATCAGTATTGATCATGGGCTAACAATCAGTTTAATTTTTTGTCAAAATCTTCCATGAATTTCTTGCCTCAATCACATTTTTGATATGATGGCAATGGATATCATAAATTTGGAGTCAGAGTCTTTCAAGGCCTATTTGGCATGAATCTAACTGCTGCATGATCCAAACATAAGAAGGTAGCAAGCAAACCAAAATAGCTGATATGTAACAATATATATGGTTTCTTTCTCATGGCTATTTTATTGTATTTGGATTACTTTCCTTTTGTTTACTGCCATGATCATGGTGTAAAAAGATAGCAGCAGCATCTGACCTCCCATTGACCCCACCAGCTTTATGAGCCCCTGTTATATGCAGAAGCAGCTATCCCAAATCAATGCCCTGAAACTGGAGTCAAGGTACTCCAAAAATTGCCAGCTATTGTGTATTGACTAGTTTCACACATAACTCCATTACTGCTGTGTTTCATTGATATCTTCCTCCATAGCTCAAATCCTTAAGATTTTTCAGGTATTTGCATCTCTCTCATCTTATACTCTCTTTAAATTTCAATTATACCCATTGGTCTTTATTTTAGCTTGTGCCTTTAAATGTTTCAGTGAAGTAGTTATGGGTTAAGTGTTACTTTGTCAGTATATATATATTGATGCTATCAGTAGTTCTCTGTTTCTTCCCTTTTTCCTTCTTTACATGAAATATGAAGCATCAATGCATTCTAATAATGGGAAATAAGAAGTTCCTAGAACTTCTCTTTATGTTGCATTTTAACTAACTCCCTTCAAGTGGTAGGAAATTTAACCATGGCCGACGAGCTAAGACCTTGCAGCTGAGAGGGAGGTCTGTGGTTCGAAACCCTGCTTGCATCAGTTATGGCCTAATATTGGGGGGGGGGGGGGGGGGGGGGAGGCGGTAGAACATGGCTGATGAGAAAAACCCTGAAGCAAAGCTTCTGGTGATCTGTAAAGAAGCCCAGAAGCTGACCCGGATGATAAATTCATTTCCAAAGGAGCCTACTTTTGCCTTATCGATCGACCGATATCACGAA